>OX454415.1:57484831-62688334 GCA_949715475.1 Microchrysa polita
CGCCCATATGTGCACATGTGCACGTGCACCCCCTGATAAAACAACCATATCAACAAATATTTTTTTAAATATCTTCGCAAAATCAAACACTTCATAAAACAAAACAAACAGCCGACGCAACATACTCTAAGCGTGAGTATACCAAAGCCACGCATTGAATCTATGTCGCGAACACCGACTAACATCTAGCACCCAATGTGGTGATGCACATTCATTATGAACTCGTGCACTCGCTCCAAAATCAGATATGTGAGGGGTTCCCGGGGCGAGGGGATAGTGCAAAATTTACACTAGAATTTGTGCACAAATAGGTCGTGCACAGCCTGCACAGCACACCACTTAGAATGAACCGAATTGAGATGAATTTTGGGTGAGTATTTTCAATGAAAGAATATAAAAATGAGTAGAGATTTTACGGTTTACTTAAGAATTTTTTTGACCAGAACTTTTCTGAGGACAAAAAATTAAAGCTTAAAATTCAAGGAGCTTGCCTTGTCTGAACTTTACGATGCACACAGCATTTTGTGGATAAATTAATTGCCAAGTGAATGATAAAAAATAACTTTGGGGGTGCTGCTGATTCGTAAAATTTAGTGATTCTTTAGTTATAAAATCTAGATTTATGTTCGCAGTTACAACGTGATGCAGGAAAACAGGATGGAAACAGGTGTGAGGAAGTCATTATTTTCGCAAAATCTTATGTATGTACTATACTTTGACATTAAAATAAAATAATTTTAATTCAAAGTAGGTAGTCTTAGGTATTCGTTAAAATACATTTTGAGGTGTTGATGTCTTATTCATGTTTTCTTTTTTGTGAACCCCCACACAGAGTTTATATTCTGTAAGGCGATAAGCGACAGACGACAGTTACTCTTATTTTTTTCGGTATTGTTAAAGGTACGGAAATTTTGTTTTTTTTCGAAATAGATGCGAATTTCGGAGAAAATTGCAAATTTTTGCTAATAGATGGGAATTGCTCTCATCTGTAGTGTAGCCACGAAAAAGTTAATTTTTTTACAAAAAATCTATTATGAGTGCTAATAATTTTCCAGCTCAAATTTTTTTTTCTTAGAACGTTTCTAATAATGAAAATAGAGACATTTCTAAATGCCAGAACTTGCCAAATTACGAGCACGATGGATTTCTAAACGCCGAGCAAGCTGCGATGCTTTTAAAGCATACGAAATTTCAGTAAGATCAGACAAGAGGTTTTCAAGTTTACCGTTGTTCTTTTCCAACTACTATTTTAGCTAGAAACTTGACATTTTTAGCGATAACAAAAACTGCTTTAAAAGCGTCCAAAATTTCAGTAAGATCAGACAGGAGGTTTTCGAATTTTTGGCTGTAACTTTCGAACTATATTATAGAGACTTGACTGCCAGGATTCCCTCAGCATTTCTACGGACCCTTATTGCCTATATGGCAAATTCCAGTATCTGTATGGCATCAAATTTTGATGATGACATTTGTAAATGCCATAAGCTTAACATTATAAAAATTATGCCCAAAAATTTGTCTTAAATATTTTGCACAAAAATCGAAATGCTTAATTGTGTACAAAAATGCCCTGAAACGTGTGGAACATTTTTTCTATAAAGTTTCCCTTTGAAAAAAATTTGTAGAAATATGAGCAAAAGTCAAGGGATTTTTGTGCGAAAATTCGTACACACAAATTTGCGACTGAATCGTGCATGGCAGGGAAATTAGCGGATATTTGATGACAAACACCTTCATACCATCGCATTTTTAATTTTGACAAACGCAAAATGAGCAAACTAATCGGCAACAAGCAAGGAACTCAGCATCACAGGGAAGATGCTGGCAAAAATATCGTTTCTGCTATTCAGAACGTAATCACAAAACGCTATATTAGCGTGGAAAGCTTATTTATCAAAATTAGGAAAAATCCGAACATTAATGTGGTTTTAAGAGAATCTCAAGACAAATCGTTAACAAAGACATGATTTTGCCTCCAACAAACAACTGAGTCGAGCCTCATGGATAGGCTGTTAAATAAAATTCTTTTCGTGCCTCGGTTACCGGAGTGACTTGAAAATGACCTCGATTTTTCAAAATTCTCCCATAGCAGATTTGAGTTTGCCTCTAACCCAAATCTCACCAATAGGTAGTGTAGTAAGTATGTACAGCATTGGCATTCAGGTATCTGGTCACCTTAACCTAATGCAAATTAATCACACATTTGTAATTCCCCCCAAGCCCCCCCTCATAAGGCACTCAAATTTCCCCTGTACTAACACTAACCAAACTCTTCAGGCAAAATTGCTTCAATTCTCTCGCACGATATTACTTCCTTATTCTCTTTGTTCTGATGAAAATACTAACTTATTTTTCGTCGACTAGATTCTCCATAGAATCGTCCCGCTATATTCAAGCGAGACCAATACCGTTACAACCAAAAAATTATTAACGATGGTTTTTGATAGCTTACACTATACATACATATATAATGTGAGGTCATAGTAGTCAAATCTGCATTATTTGAATTTCGTTTATTTGCCTAGGTCCGAATTTCAGTTCTGATCGCTCCACTGTGCGGAGTCAGGAGGTCAAAAGGTATTTCCAACAAGGTGCGCTCTCGCTAAAAAAATTTCCATACGATTCTGAAGAAATCGACCAAATTTCTCATCAATACGGAAACCCCGCGACGGGGGTTAAAACCTGAGATAAACGGTGTTTTTTTTTGCTTTTAGTAAATATCGTTAAGGGGGAGTATACTGTAAGGTCGTCTATGACAAACTTATAGTGCTATGACGGTTCAAACCATACAAAAACAACAATACAATAAGAAAATCATTCAAGCAAAATTGTGTCCAAAAAAAGATAAAAAAATAAAATGTGCTTAGTGTAAGATTTAGTTTGAGAGTCGCTTGTTCTGAAATTCCTATACATCTGCTGGTTGGGAGCCACTGATTTAGATGTTTGACCCCTCATACCTTCCTTAGGGGGCACTCATCCATGGGGACTTTTGGCATTTTAATGATTGGCGGAAATTTTGGCATTTTATTTAGAATTTACAGCCACAGGAGCTACCAATTACAAATAGAGATGTCTTTCCAATGTTGTTGGCATTGTATTAGGAATAATCTTAGAGAAAGCATAGCAACCCATGCCATGCGTTAGTCCAGAGTGGCTATGTGATCACACAACCCATATGTGTTTGACTCCAAATTTATTACACTACACTCCACGAAATAATTTAAACGTCAAAATATTGTCGATGCAATTATTAACCCTTCTGTCGCCGCCTACGAGCTATTATGCCTGAGGTGTAGCTGAATCTTCTGTGAAATCAATCTTATTAGTTGAATAGGTATAATTTTGGTTCTAGAAACAAATTACATACTATGTCTTTCGATGATACGCCGTTTTTTCGTTTCTTTAGACATATTTTATATTTCCCCGAACGTTTGATCGCATTTGTGGCCGTCAGTTCCTTTAAAATATATATGGAAAAAGGTGGAAAATATTGAACGATATTTTCCATCAAGATATAGATAGTACCAATGGTCTGTTTAGGTCTATGTGCCTATGTGCCAAGAGACGGGTTAATTATCAAGTCGGCATTTTAAGAGAGTAATAAATATTACGCGGATTTTATATTCTCAGTTGTAAACAAAAAATTGACAATTGAATTAAATTTCCACACATACTATGAACTGCAATAGTGTGAAAACGGTGCCATTTTTATTTTCTGATAGCCACTCTGTACTAACGCATGCTTTCTCTAAGGGAATAATTGAAGACACAATTTGTAACAGTTAATCTTTCCGTTTATGTTACCGTTATAAAGATATTCACGAAAGAAAAAAAAAACAGAAAAGACCTGTACGGCATGTTTTGAACCTTCAAAGCACCCTTAGGACTGCACGCATCGACCTGAAATTTTCGACCTTTATTCAGGCATTATACAAGCTCTAAATTCGTCTTTTAATACTTAGGTGTTTAGCATCTAGCAGCTTCCGTAGGCCCCCTTCCATAGATGGGGATTATTGACATTACATTTGCAGCCACAAAAGTAAGAAATTTTTCATAAATGACCTTATTACATTTTTCATATGTTCATTCCCCTATTACAGTGATATTCACGACCAAAAGGCCCGTTCGTCTAAGGTGTGAATTTCCGTAGCACCCTTAAAGGTGCACCAATTGATTAGAAATTTGGCCATTTTTCAGGACCGTATGGGCTATGAGTTAGCCATTTTTCAGCGATTTTATATAAGAGATTTTCATGAAACCTTGCTAAAAACACCGTTTGACCTCCTGGCACTGTTAAAGAGTACGTGAATCACCGATTTGCAATGCATCGATATTATTTTAAGGTTATGATGCCGACATCTAAAGAAATTTCTCTGGAAGCCATTTAGATGAGATTAAATTTGTAGGGCACTGCGACCGGTGGTCTATTGTGCCACTGCCCATGCTATAGGTTGGATGAACTCATCTGACCTAACCGACTTCTTTCGATAAATCGATTAACCTGGACGATATACAGAGAGGCGATATCTTGCTCTAAAGGGAACGCAATTCCGAAGCATTTTAAGCGGTGCATAGCAAGCCTCTTACACTCACAAAGAATGTGCGAAGCGGTTTCGTCGTCGATAACAATTTCCATGTTCTTTAAATGGCTATTTAGACGGCAGTGTCCCGTGAGGATCCCGCAAATTATCCCAACCCTGTTTAGGCTCAGGTTCATTAGACTAAGAGTACATTTGGGTGACTCGTAGGCAACGAAAAGTTCTGCCTGCCGAAGCCCTGGCCTTTTCCCACTGACTTATTTCATTTCTGCATGTACAGAGTGGTATCCCACAGTAGGATTCTAGGCCAAAGAAGGGGGTGGCGGATGCTCTTCTTGCAAGCTCGTCTGCCTTCCACACCCATATGCTCAGGTACCCAGAAAAGGGTAAGAGCCTACCTGTTGCCAAGCCTCGACTTGGCAGTACAACTCGCCAGCGCTTTCATTGCCGCTTGACTGTCAGTAAATATTGCTATTTTCTTGTTTTCAAGGCATTTTCTCGCTCACACTTCAATTACGTGTATTTCTGCCTGAAACACGGTCGGTTGTATTCCCATTGGAATAAAAAGACTAATACCTGGGCCAGTAATTCCTGCCCCAGAACCGGTTTCAGTCTTTCAGCCGTGTCGGTGTAAATATGTAAAATATGACAGTACTGGTCCCTTGCACAGATCGCTGCGTTAAATGACGGGTCAAAACGTAAAGTTTTAAGCAGGTGGTCTGATGACATACTAACACTAAGTAGACAACTGTTACCTTTCCATCCTTGCTGTACTGAGTTCAGTGGGCATACCACATGACATGCCTTGACCCTGATGTCGGAAATTTTTGCCACTGCCTCAATTTGTGTGTGGAGTGGTGTCAAGTTCAGCAGCACCTCCAGGGCGGCGGTGGGACTGGAGATGAAGGCTCTAAGGACAGACAGACAGGTCAGCCTGTGATCATTGTCTAGATTCAGCCTACAGTCCTTAGTGGATGCCCTTCTCCACCATACAACCGCTAATAGGTCTAACGATTGCCTTATAGATTCAATGAATTATGCATTTCCAGCATAGCTTCTGCAGATACATAAGGCCTTAATTGCTTTTTCTGTTACCACACTGAGGTGTTCTTTCCAGAGTAATTGCTTGTCAAGACTGACCCGCAGATACTTGACAGTTTATGGCATGATTATCTGTGAATTATACATTGAGGGGCACTTCAATGCTCAAAGCGACCCCTTCCAACTGAATGGCGTCAATACGGCTTTTGTGGGATTAACACGTAGCTTATTAGCTGCGCATCATTCCTGAATTATTTTCAGAGCATTTTGCAAAACAACCGGTAAGACCGCCTAAAATTTGCCTTTAACCGTGATTATCAGGTCATCTGCATATCCCTGAGTGGAGACTAGCTGAGTTAAGTCTCCACATCAATCCATCAACAACCAAACACCACAGGGATAGATAGTACCACTCCTATAGGGCATCCACGAATGGCTTGAGCAGAGAGAGTAGTCTTGCCTATACTTGTGAAGATGATTCTAGACCAAAGCAGGCGCTGCATCCAGATTATAGAAGTATGATCGGCCTCTTTGGCTCTTAATGCCGTTCCAATGGATTCGAAGAGATTCAAAAGACGTATTGCCAAAGGCGCCCTCTATGTCTAGGAGTGCGCATTAGGCCATTTCTTTGTTAGACATGGCCTCCTCGATCTCTACCACTAAACTTTGTAGTGCCGAATCAGTCGATTTGCCCGGTTGGTAGGGATATTGCTTTGGGTGCACCGGCCGCGTCTTTAAAAGTGTACCCCTATTATGAGCGTCCAGTAACTTTTCCATGGCTTTCATAAGAAAAAATGTAAAGCTGATGGGGCGGTACGACTTAGGGTTGTCCGCCTGTCTTTTACCCACTTTGGGTATGAAGACTACCCTCACTGATCTCCAGGCTGTCGGGATATATCCCAAAGCAAAACTACTTCTACAAATACTAACCATGAAGGAAATGCGCCCCTCTTGCAATCTTTGCAGGAGCGCTGGAAAGATTCCATCGATGCTGGGCGATTTGAAGGGATCAAAGGTCCTGCCTTATCCTGTCATACGTGAAGAGACCTCTTGCTGCTGCACAATTGGATCGTTTAGCTCTATTGGGCGGATTCGCGCAGCCGACGTTGGCACTATTGTCTAGTCTGTAGCCGAGGAAATGGGTTGATAGGAACAGCATGCCCGTACTTTCGGCATCCCTCGTGATGTCCCCGTTTACTCCCTTCAGAGTGTTGATGGAGCTGTAACCGTTTTTTGCCAATACTTTGTGCAATATAGCCGCTTTGGTAGTACTGTTGACGTTGTTGGGTACAGTTATGTACAGTAAGGCGTGGAGCGCCGACATAAAATGAAACTAACCTCTTTTTATTCACGGCTAAGCTTTAAACGTAAATGCTCAAGCATTCCAAAGCGTTGCTACTCTTATTTTACATATTAACGTTCGTTTCGCCTGAGGAGCATTAACAAAACACATCAAAATTCAAAATATTCCAAAGTCCAAACCCATTTTAAAACCGAAATTAAAATTTATAACTTTTCCTCGAATGACGGTTGCGGTCGTCATTTAATTTACAGATTAGCACAAACCCCATTTTTGTCCACACCATCATCAATTCAATTCTCTCTAAGCCTATTATTCGTTCATCCGGCCATCATTGGTCGTTGCGGAACACCAAAGAAAAATCCAAGAGTCTATCTGTATTTCGTTTGGCAAGATCGTTTCCAAAAGTGGAAATTGGATTCTTTTTGTTATTGATGGCAATGATGCTCATCGCCATCATTTCTTCACAATCTTTTCAAACATACCGACTGAGGCCGCGGACCATGGCAAGAGGTTTCTCGATCGATTGCGACCACGATGACGATCATCTTGTGCAGTTTCGTTTCTTTTGTGCAGCATTCAATTCAGTGATATTTTTTTCTTAAATGGCAAATTAAATTCTGAAATTCTTCAAAGTGTCATTCTTAACACTTTTCTACATGAATTTGTATCGTTTGATATCATTTTTTTTTTATATTCTGTCTTGCAGTTGCGAGTTTTTGATTGCTTTGGTCGAGAGCATTGTCGTCGCGTCTGTTGAAAGCAGACGCGTTTGATCTTTTTCCCCCATGTCCCCGTGGTAAATTTGTTAAAAGTATGATCTGTACAATGGATTGCGACCAACTTATTTAGTTAAGAATATAAAGTTGAATAGACATTTCTCAGACGATTTCCAAGTTAATACGTTGTTGTCCTCCTTTTTTGGCGGTCATGTGGTGCATAGTCTGACGGAGGATTGGCATGCCCAATTTGGGCTATTGGAAAAGCAAGTCGACTATGAAAGGTTATTAGTTGAAAGAACATAAATCTGGTTAAGCTGATTACCCAAAAGTTTAGATTTTTTTATTTACTACTTATTAGAAGGCGATTTTTGGAACTATATTTTAGATGATCCTACGAGGAGTTTGATAAATCGAATGGAGTTAAAAAAAAGTTGCTTCCGTACCTATGTTTAAAAATTAGTGATGTACCTAAAAATGAGACTAAACACTGATCCCCTATTGTATGGGAGTCAACAGTACACCTAAAATTTATTGGAAAGCAAATTTTTCTGTGTTCGTCGTATTTTGGAGAAATTTTCTGGCTCGGAACACTTTCGGATGAAGAATTCTGCCGGGATACAAATCGAATCCCGATTGACAAATTGATACTGAGGCGAAAAAACGGTGGAAAGAACACATTTTACGAAAGAATGATAGTGTTGCTACACATTGTATAGATTACTAGGGGTTAAGGCAAAGTATGTGGTAAACACCCAGTTGGAGCGTAAGGGTAACTCGAATAGCTTACAAAAAACAAAACTCGTTACTTGGATAAAATTTAATTCCATTGCATTGCAGAGTTCCAAAACTCGCTTCTTGCAAACAAAATTAGGTTTCAGGGGATATGTTTTTATAGGAAAATTGCTTTTTTGTTGCTAGTAAGCGCTTCTCATCAGTCTTAAAAAAAAATAATGAAAAAAAAGTTAAGATATAGCTGCACATTATTTATATAGGGTTTTCCGATAAGGGCGGGTAGATGTTGAAATGGAATATTTATTTTATTTGAAAGACACATATATTCCATTATGTATGGAATATAACATCATTCAAATATCCGCCGCGGCTTGTCACGGTGGCACGGATCCGAGTGGTCCAATTTTCAATGACTATACCGTACAGATTCTGCTGAATTTGAGCGAGGGCGAGGGGCTTCTTAGAAAATCGTGCGGTAGACTAAAATAAAAACTGGGCTATTTGCATGTCTTAAAATTTTAGAATCTCATCATGAAATTCTGTTTAGGTGTTCGGACCAAGTTGTAGATGATTTTTGGTGAAAATGAGTCACTCCAATCAAGGACCGCCATAATTCCCCTTTTTAAATTATCAAATTGGCATAGTAGGCTACAGGCTACATTTTGGTTTATTTATTTCGGCGCAAAAAAAAAACTAGCGAAGATAGGAAAATGAAAATTTTTCCATTGTGTAGATCTTTGAAAACTACATCAAAAAAAGAAAATCGAATTTCGGAAGTTACGACAATTGTATTCTCATGGGATTTGTTGTACCCTTGTTTCTCTCTCTCTCTCTCTGGTTCCCTTCAGTCGTTAGTGGGGCATAGGACATTGACTAGGCTTCTTTGCCATCCCTCCCTGTTAGCAGCCATTGTCTTTAGCTTAATGTGACCAGATGCCTGAATAGTCAATGTTATACACACACTACCTATTGGTGGAATTCGGTTTAGAGAAAAACCCAAATCCAATATGGGAGAATTGTGGCAGTCGCTAGCATTTTCCAAGAGATATTTAATAATAATTCAAGTCACTCAGGTGCTCTAATATTTCATGAATAGGGACAAGGTGATCAGCATCTATATCGTAGGACCATCTTCTTATGAGGCTGGCAACGTTTTCATGATAAAGAAATATCGTACATTATCGAAACCATACAAAGCCTGTTTCGGCGTAACTCGATTTGCTGGCCTTGGGAAAGCCCCAAGTATGTTAGGTGCCTTGGCTTTTTACAACTCGATTACAAAATAAGTTTACTCTTTTATTTTAATTGATTTAGTAATATTTTCGTACTAATAAAATGTACAGGGACGTGCGCAGAAAGGCATTTCGGGAGTAGTTTTTGAAAAGAATTTGACGTTAGGGGTTTAGCGCTAGTCGCTGCTAAGTGCGTCAAAATTACTGAAATTGCCATGGAACGAAACGAAATTTATTGAATAGCTTTTAGAATAATCAACTGTTTGTTGGAGCCGAAATTATGTCCTCGTTCTAACGAAAAAAAATGTCTGGATTTTCTCTTCATTCTTCTCTTATAACATGATGAATGTTCAAATTTTCTCGAAATGAAGGCAGATGTCTAAATGTTATTTTTTAATAGCATTTGTATAGGGGAAGTATTTTGCAACATTTGGTTACAAAAAATCATCATTGACTGCTGTTGCAGTGAGAAAACCGATCAAAAACTAAATAACGTTTTGTCAATCTCTGGAAGTGTAAATGAACTGATTAGGGTTCTTTCTTCCTCTTATTATGTTTAAGGACCGAAGGGGTTAATTGCAAATTAACTGAGGCTCAGTTCCAATCTAAAACTAGTAGAAAAATTGTGAAAAGAAATACAATTTTAACTATCCCAGGAACCATATTCCGCTGCCCTTATTTTGTGAGATATATATATGTGTGATTTGGGGATTACCCGAAGCAGACCACTACTATTTGGGTCCAATTTCGTCCCCTTACAGTCATCAGTGATTTCCAGAAGTCGACTGATAATTATCGACTTCTTCCTTCATCACTGAGTCCCGTGTGATGAGTAGCATATCTTTGAAGCTAAGTTCCCTCATGGATTCCACACCTATTGTGGATTTACCTAGTATCCTTAGCCTGCTACTACCTAGTGCTGGGCATTCACATACAATGTGTGCTGCCGTCTCAGCCTCTTCCAGACATAGTCTGCATACATCATCTTCCACGATTTTCATCTTAGATAGATGAGCTTTAAAATTACCATGTCCTGTTACTAAGGCAGTTATCCAACTTAAGCTGCGCCGTGTGTAACTGAGTACTTGTTTGGCTTTCCTCCCTAGTGGACTGGTAGTTGCGTTACGAGCCTGTCTACAAGTGGATAGGCTTCGCCATCGTTGCCGATGGATGGAATCAATCCAGCCATGTATCCTGGCTTCAATCATGCCGTTTCCCAAAGCAATTTTGGGTTCCGGTCCTTGGAACTTTTCTGCTGATCCCTCTTTTGCTATCGGCAAGTTCATTCCCCAATGTACCTACGTGTCCTTTAACCCACATTAGCGTAACTTCGTTGATTGAAGCACACTCATTGAGTTTCTTGACACACTCCAGTACCAATTTTGAATTGATGTTAGATTGCTGCATGCGCTTGATCACCGATTGGTTGTCGAGTGCTATCAGAATTTTCTTCCTTAGTATCCCGCCTTCCAGAATATGATCCAGCGCGTGCAGCAGTCCAAGCATCTCCGCCTGATATACCGATACATATTCTCCTAGACGAAGTGAGCATGCAAGATTTAGCTCCTCGGAGTATATTCCAGCCCCCGCTCTTCCGTCCATGAGAGACCCATCAGTAAAAATAGCAACATCACGTGGATACTCCTCATGTATCCTACCATCCTCTATGAGAGTGATGTAATGTCTTTCGACTACCCTACATCTTCCCATACCATCCAAAGGCATATGAGTCTCCCTGACATTATCACGAACAATATCAAGGATCCTCTTATGACCTCCGTTGCTACCAAAGTGATGCCAAGTGCCATCTCTTACCATTCTTATTGCTGTGAGCGCCGCACTTTGTTTTATAAACAGATCCAGTGGCGGTAATCCCAGTATAACCTCCATAGCATGTGTTGGCGTAGTTCTCATTGCACCACATATGCTTATACATGCTATGCGTTGAATCCCATCCAGCCGTTGCCTAGTAGGTTTCTGGCTACCCTTGGGCCACCAGACCACTGCTGCATAGGATAGAACGGGCCTAACCATCATTGTATAGATCCAATGTACCGCTTTTGGTGATATACCCCACCTACGTGCACACACTCTCTTACACTGATGCAAAATCCTCGCTGCTTTTTGTGTCTTTTTGTAAGTTTGGGATCTAAGGTTACCCCTAGGTACTTCACCTCCTTGGACTCTTTTATCTCCGAACCAAAAAGCAGCATGGGAGTGGTTTCTACATCTTTCCTTTTCAGAGTAAAGACTATAGTGCTTGACTTGCTTGCGTTTATAGTTAGCTCTTGTTCATTACAGCATTCTTCAGTTGCTTTGAGAGCTTGCCTCATGCAACCTTGAATAGTGTCCATGAATTTGCCACTGACCATAATTGCTAAGTCATCAGCGTATCCTACTGTATGTACGCCCATCGAGTCCAGGTTCCAGAGAAGAGAGTCTACGGTGATGTTCCACAGTAGAGGCGAAAGTACCCCTCCTTGTGGGCAGCCCCTGACTACCCTTCCTCTTATTCTGGCACATCCATTACTAAGATTTACTGCCGTCCCACTAAGCATCGAATCGATCCATGTTATTATCAAGGGATCTCCCGCTCAGCTAGGGCATTTCTTAGTTTGCTGTATGAGATCTTATCAAAAGCACCCTCTATATCCATAACGGTTGACATAGCGATACCGCTGTTGTTAATCTCTCTTTCTGCTACCCGCACTATACTTCATGCAGAGCGGACTCAGTAGATCTACCTGCTCTGTAAGCATGTTCACATCTACTCAAAGGTCTATACATCAGCGAGGTATTCTCTAGATGGTCCACCAATACTCGCTCCATTGTCTTCAATAGAAAAGAGGTTAGGCTAACCGGCCTGAATGACTTCGCTTCCGTATAATCCTTTTTTCCTGGTTTTGGTAGAAAGACAACTTTAGTCTCCCTCCAAGACATTGGGATATATCCTGTCGATAAACAGGCAACGAATATGTTCCGGATCTTCTCCAGCAGCTATGCCCCATTGTAGCAGTGCCGCAAATATTCCGTCCATTCCAGCCGTCTTAAATGGCTCAAAAGTATTTATAGCACTCCTGACACCATTTGAAGTTATTATCCTCTCAGCTTCTTGTCGTCCGGTCGCCCCTACCAATTTACAGGTTTGAGTCCACGGATTATTTGACTTGAAGCTTCCTGGAAAATGGACTTCCATAAGCGACTGCAATATCTCCTCCATTGTTTCCGTCATAGTCCCATCCGCCTTTCGGATTAGTCCCATTTTGGAAACGCTGTCTTTCGAAATCATCTTCTGTAATCTGCATACATCGGATGTATTCCTCATATTCGAGCAAAATTCCCTCCACGAGTTCCTTTTACGTGTACGTAGAGTCTTCTTCAGCTCTCTCTTTTTATCCTTATATAGATCCCAAGAGCGAGGGGTCCTCTCTCTCATGTACCTATTAAACGCTTTCCTTCTCTCTTTCTTCATAGATTCCAATTCAGCGCACCACCAGGGTTGTTATATTTATGATATTCAATTGCTAATTCGGAACACTATTTTCACTCTCCTAAGTTACAATAACTGGCGACGAGGATCACCTGGATTTTTTATTATCGGTATATTTTCACGTGCTTTCAAACAATCTCTTACTGCATTTTTAGAGATGCCTGCCGATAATGTTGCTGCTAATCCGCCTAATAATAATATTGCTGTCAATCCGGCTAATATACGTGCTGCAAATTCGGCTAACAACGTGTTCTTCAATTTCGAGTCTTTTGATAAAAGCGTGATGTCTTGGGAGAGGTGGGTCGAGCGCCTCGATGGAGCGTTTCAAATATTCGGGACGGCAAGGTCCATTTTCTGCTACACTACGTTGGTTCTTCAACATTCAACATTATCTGCGATAAGTTGGCCCCCGTGAAACCCAGTACAAAATCGTATCAGGAGTTGGTACAATTACTACAAGCACACTTCGACCCCAAGCCTTTGGAAATTGTCGAAAATTATCGGTTCCATGTACGCAAACAACAAGAGGGAGAGTCTACAGGCGATTTTATAGTGGCTCTTCGAAAACTCGCTATTAATTGCAATTTCGGCTCATATTTAGACATTGCACTGAGAAATCAGTTTGTCTTTGGAGTGCGTACACTGTAAAAACAAGGTTGAATTTTACATCGAAAACTCGTTGAATTTTACACGTTTTTTCTCGCAAAATTACAGTAAACGTTTATTTTTCAACAAAATTTCTAGTATACCCACAAAATAGTGTAATATTACACAGATTTTTCAATATTACTCTATCTCAGTGTAATTTTACACCACATTTGGTGTGAAGATGTGTCATTACTTTATTCTTGTGTAACTTCACATTTTCAGTGTATATTTACCAATTTTGGTGTAAAAAATACACCAATACATTTGTGTAAAACTGACTTTTGTGCATTATTGCATTTTCTTGTATCTCACAAGTGACTTGTTCTGTGTGCAGTTAGTCTGTTCCGTCCGAAGTGCGCTCGTGTGAGCATCATATTATTGTTGTGTTGTAGCGCTTTTTTGCTCTTGAACCGAAGTGGGTGTGGCAGTTTGGCCGTTGCAATAATGGGTAGCTCCAGGACGATTTGCACCGAAGAACGGAAATAGTATCCCATCCTCGTCGCCAGTTATTGTAACTTAGGAGAGTGAAAGAAAACACGTCTTCACTATTCGAGTGTTCAAGCGGAAGAGAAAGACTGTCCACGATTTATTAGTACATATTCACAATTAATAATTCACAATGTTTTGTTAAATTCAAAATAGTGTTCCGAATTAAAATTTGTTGGATCCTTTTCATCTATGATTGTAGCGGGACAAGCCAGTTTGAAAGAGTGAGTTATCGCAGAATTCATTTGTTCCACCGATGGCTCTATCTCAGTCGTGTTATTAGGTATTTCCCCTGAAATTTCCTCGATTTCTTCCAATAAACACATTTCATACTTAATACGGTCCGTATTCCTTGGCACTCTAATACGTTTGTTTCCGCTACTCGGTTTCGTGCCATACAGAATTCCAAACTGACTAGCCCTGTGATCAGACATGGTTAGTCTGTCCACCACTCTCCCCGCAGGGGGGTTTGTGTCCATGTGACACTCAGCTTGGAAGGCTGTTTGTAGTTGGACAGAGATCTTTGGTGAGTTACGACACCACGGACCTAGTAGCGCAAGGGGGCCCCTGATACAGTTGATACGCCATGGCGAGGATCTGTACAAAGACCATTCGGGCGGTAACGGTCCCGTGCTCCTGAGTTATGTACGGGTGGCTCTCGGCGTGCCTACCTCCTCCCATAGTTTGCGGGAGGGAAGCACTAAATGCCAAGCACGATTGTGATGTCCTCTGGTGGGGGAGTGCATCTTATGGAAATCGTGTGAGCCTCGGGGTTGACGGCCTCGCATAACCCGAGTCCAGAAGGGGCTAGCTAGGGAGAACGGCCTTGGTGGAAAATGCCTACGCGCCTATATCTAGCTAGTTTGTGGATTGATGACCACACTGCCCGAGTCGCATTGCTGACTAGTAAACTGAACGGGCCACCTGGATGTGAAAAGCAGCACTACGTGTCTGCACAGGCACGTAGTCACAGGTCCAACGAGCCTGGGATGTGCATGTCCGAATTCGATGTAAGGCTTAACCAATAGGGGGCCGAAGGAGGACCACACCTGCTATAGAGAAGTCTATAGCGAATAGTGTACTACGGGGATGGGTGTGCCCAGGGGACCATGGTCCTTGCCCATCAAGGTGTTGGACTCGTAGTGGCTGGAGGTTGTTACCCAAGTCATCCAGCTAGTGATGCAATCCCGGGGTTGGATTCCTGATGGAGAAATCTCCGTCTGACAACAACACCTTGTCAGTAAAAAGCCGAAGGTCCAAACATTTTAGCGGGACCGGGAGATAAAGGCCGAAAGGCTAGGTGCTCCCCTGACGGTATACCTGTAGATGGTTAGCTTGTCCACCACTCTCCAGTTCTGAATTCTGTGCAGCATATTGACAGAGCTCAGGGTAATGTCTATCACCTCAGCCCTTCGTGCATCAACGAAGGTGGGAGCCACCCCTGTATTAGCTACTAACAAGTTGTATCTTTCAACAAATTCCAGCAGCTGCTGTCCTCTGATGTTGTCATCTGCATCACAGCCTAACAGGTATCAGACCTATACCTCTTTTTTTACAGTATTTTACCAGATTCTCTACTTCCATTGAAGGAGGTGGTTCTGGTGAGTCGTAAGTTAGGTACGCCGACGCGATTATAAATGATCCTGCCCCACTTCCAATCATTACTGCCGTAAGATCAGGCGAGCTTAGATGCGTCATTTGTACCGCATGTACACCATTCCGCACCAGGATACAAGTTCTTACCTTTCCACCCATCTGTACATAGTATAGATTGGCGGACAGACAGACAGACAGACCCCTAATTTTGTTTTCCTTGGTAATCCAGGGTTCCTGTATCAATGCAATGTCGAGTTTTTCTTCCTCAAAGCACCTCATCATCATCGCTGATGCTGATATACAGTGATGAATATTCAACTGACACACATTCAGTGTTTGTTTGTGCGGGCCCACCTCCACCCCTGATAGATTCACCCTTACAGGTTCCTCTACCCCCGCATTTTGAACGATACTGCGCTCACTGTGCATTCCTCTGGAATTTAACGACAGCTTGTTCAAGACCCCAGCTGAGTTTCCCCCCTGCTTTCCTGATAGCCTCCGCGTCCTCCTTTGGACACCACACAGTAAGCGTCGTACCGCGCTCTTCCGCAGATCCAAAAGGCTGTGTGTAAGTGACCCTCCATTTGGAAGTGTCTTTTACACAGGCATTCTGTTTCTGCAGCCGCCTGAGAATAGTACAACCGTGAGCAAGTATAATCAGTCTCGCCTCATTGCGCATGACTCGCAGACTATCCACACGCAGTCTGGCACCTTCCCATAAATTGGTACATTTTACATTTTGATACCTATTCAGACTAATGATAAATACATATACATATGGAGCGCTTATTTTGAAAGTGGCGTAAGTCCAACTCTTCATGAATCGACATATTTAAAGGTTTGCGTTTCAATCAATTTAAAAATCTGGGTAGCTTTGTTTGATTTAATTAAATTGTATTTATATTCTTCGGATTTTAAATTTTTTATCCATGCTAAACATTTTGCATAACCATAAAAAAATAACGGATTTTTCATTCGGTAAACTTAGGATAACCGAAAATTTGATAAAAAAAGCTTATTTTTTTCGCTATAATGGATTAGTTTCAGCTTCAAACAGCCGAATATTTTAAAAATCATTAATTTCACATTTTTTAATAATCATGAAGTGTAAAAAAATGTTCAGTAGTCCAGTCGAATTAGCACATTAAAAACAAAAAATACACTTCGTTTATATTTTGTTGTCTTGATATAGGCATAGCCGTAGGAAGCTAAAACTTATTTTACTAGAAAAAATATTGATGGAGAAAATGTCAATGGCAAAAAAAAGACAAAAATTTAGACTAAACTGAGATAGACATGTAGGATATCCTATTAAAAGGGGTGTCAAGGATATTCCAGTTCTCTAGTTTTTATTTGTTTTAAGCCTTCAGGAAGATGTTAATCGCGTATACTTTCAATTGCTATTCAGTAGGTATACAGTGTGTGTCACGCTACTTGACATCAAACTCCGCTACGAAAAAATATTTTTAAAAATCATTAAATATAAATATATATTATAATCAAATATTTAATTTTTTTATTTTATACTTTTCACATTGACACTTCTAGCAGTGTGTAATTTAATAGTCTCTTTACTTTTGGTGAAAACTTTTAACCCAACTGGGCATCTTCTTTCTGTGTTCCTTTTCGCACTTTTTCTATTCTATATAACAATAGCCTAGGTCATAAAGATGAAGAAAAAAAATCTTATAATTAGCAACTTAAATAGAACTGAAGATAGAAGTTGGGCGAAAGGCTCTGACTGAAAATAAAGAGACTACAAAATTATAAACTGCTAGTGTCAATGTGAAAAATACAAAATCAAAAAGATAATCGTTACTAGTGGAAAGACTAACAATAATAAAATATTTTTACAATTATATGCAATCAAAGGAAAGTTTCAATTGGAGAAATTACGAAGACGAACGAAAATTGAAAGTGTCTAGACAGGCCCATTAACCTGCTGTGCGGTCTGATATTTCTCAAGTTTTATATTGTCAAAAATTAATAATCGTTTTGATTTTAACAAAAATGCGACCCTCTTTGTTGAACCGAGAAATCAAACTCATTTTAAAGTTTAAATAACTCTAAAAAAAACATTGCTCAAAATTTTAAAATGTTGTCTATATTCCACAACGGTATCAAATTTACTTGAGTATTACTATTTTTAGTGGGAATATCTTTTTATTTTTCGAAAATAGTTCCAACACTCAAAATGTAACTATAGGTCGCTAGAAGTCCGTTAAGTTCACACTTGGTCAATTGACTTCTTTTCTCATTCAAACTCGAACTTTATGTTTATATAAATTTATAGTAGTTACATATTTGGCAAAAGAATTTGTTGGAGATAGCAGCAGCAGCAATCTAATTATACCATAATGATGTTTAATGTATACTTATGAAAATATTATTTGTAATATCTGGCAATATCGGTAGTCACTTGACATTTTACAAATTTGATCAGTTTTTTCGCGCGTTTTTGATTGTCATTCGATTGTGTCGTTCTCGTGTATAGAATTGGAGTCAAGTGGCTACTGAGCTAATCAGAATAGAATACGTTCAATATATCGTCAAAACAATCATCAGAGTTATTTATTTCAAATCCACTCACATTAAATTGGTCCGTCGAGCCGGATTATTTGGTAAGACCAAATTGTCCCATTTTCCCATATCAATCTTTCTTATCCGTCTACCTCCTACTACCTAATCATGTCGGAAGTGTTACTTAAAGAGCAAGAGCAAAATTGTGCGAACTTCAACAACTTCATTCGAAATTTTCGCAAATGTTCAAAGGCAAACTTAACTGTCGGCTATCTCAAGGGTCGTCTAGAGGGCTTGCACAATTGGTGGAAACGAATTCAGGAGGTACACGATAAAATCATACTTCTCGATGAAAAGGAGGTGAGTTCGTCAAAATATATTACGGAGGATAGATACGGCGCACTTGAAGAAACATATTACCAGTACATCGGTGTGATTAATACCAATTTGCAAGATATGGCATGTCCGAAATCAAGCATTTTAGAAAACGATACTAATTGTCAAAGATCCGAGATTAAATTGCCACCGATTGATATTCCCAAATTCTCTGGTTTATTCGCTGAATGGCGTACATTTCACGATTTATTTGTCGCGTTAGTGGGGAACAATGTTCAATTGGACAACGTTCAGAAAATGTTCTACCTGAAAGCGTCTGTATCGGGTGAGGCAGAGCAACTGTTACGAAGCTACACTATATCGGAGTCTGACTATCCCATGGCATGGAAAGCTTTGTGTTGTCGTTATGATAACAAGCGACTTCTTATCAATGCCCAGTTAGCTTTACTTCTCAACACTAGTGCAATTCACAAAGAGTCTGCTAATGAAATACGCAGTTTACACGACGTTACAGTGGAAAGTACATCATCGTTGACAGCGTTAGGGATCGAAACGAAGTACTGGGATGCAGCCATCATATATATACAAACGCAACGTCTTCCAGCCGAAACACGTCAACTATGGGAGCAACAAGTAAGTTCCAATACTGAATCACCATCTATTAAAGAATATCTAAGCTTTTTAGAATCTCGTTTCCGAACATTGGAGGCTATGTCAACAGCTCCATTAAGGACGACTACGACACGCAAACAAGTATACACTACGTATGCAAATAATGCAACTGAATCTAAATGTATGTGTTGTGATCAGGACCACAATATACGAAAGTGCCAACGTTTTCAATCAATGTCTCTCGACCAAAGACAACAGCTTGTGCGTTCAAAACATTTATGCTTCAACTGCCTATCGCATAACCATTCTTCAAACCAATGTCCCAGCAAAAGAGGATGCTTTCAATGTGGACGTCGACACCACACTTTACTACATTCTAATCATCAAGGCCAAGTTTCTTCAGCGGCACAAATCGGAGATCAAGTGACATCTCTCCACATTACACGCCAACCTAATCAAATTCTGCTGTCCACCGCCATAATAAAGGTAACAGTAAATTCCTTTCAACATACATTGCGAGTGCTCATTGACTCCGGGTCTCAGGCAAGCTTCCTAACCACCTCAGCTATGCAACGACTACGTCTCATACCGACATCTTTCCAAGCGAGTATATGTGGGATCGGTCGTATGTCAAACGGACCCACCCACAAAATGGTACATTTCGAGTTCTCATCACGATTTGATGGTAGTAACAAAGTACCAATAGAGGCTATAGTTCTTCCCACTCTAACTGATTATCTTCCTCAACACCCGGTTTCGACTAATAGTTATCACCATTTAGCAACACTAAATCTAGCGGACCCATCGTTCAATAAGCCTGGCCGAATAGATGGCATTCTCGGAGCTGACGTTTATCCTCACATAATTCTTGATGGAATTAAAATCGGAGAAGCTAAAACACCAATCGCTCAAAATACAATGTTGGGTTGGATTGTTTTGGGACCAACCGCCCCCCACGACACTCATACTATTTACAATTTTCACAATAAGGTTGATATTGAGCAACAGCTAAGACGTTTTTGGGAGACGGAGGAAGTCGAGCAACCAACGCCAATATCCGAGGATGACACCAAGTGCGAAGAGCACTTTAGAGCTACACACACTCGCACAGCTGAGGGGAGATACGTTGTAACTCTTCCATTTAAGGAATCGCCAGATAATCTCGGATCATCATATCATAGAGCCCATTTGCAACTTAATTCCTTAATGCGAAGACTAGACAAGAACACAGAACTAAAACAAGCCTACACTAACTGTATACAGGAATTCATTGATCTCGGCCACATGAAGGAAATAACTGATATCGACTTAAAATGTAATCATTATTATCTTCCTCATCATGGGGTTGAAAAACCGTCAAGTACAACAACGAAACTAAGGATAGTTTTCAATGCGTCCAGCAAAACTAGTTCCGGAAGATCTCTGAATGATTTACTCTACACTGGTCCCAGCCTACAACGTGATATTACATCGGTTATATTGAGAAATAGGATGCATCGTATCGCGGCTGCAGCGGATATGCAAAAAATGTTTCTACAGATTCAAGTAACTGACAAGGATACTAATTTTCAACGTATCTTGTGGCAAACTGATCAGAATAGCCCTATCATACACTATTGTCTTCAAACCGTAACATTTGGTGTCGCATCAGCCCCTTTCCTCGCAATGCGTACTATCCAACAATTAGTTGAAGATGATGGTAAAGATTTCAAACGGGCTTCTAAAATATTACGCGATCAACTTTACGTAGACAACATTTTATTTGGTGCGGATGATGTAAAAGAAGTATTGAATGCTCAACATGAACTTATAACCTTACTGCAAGGAGCCGGATTCAAACTTCGTCAATGGGCTTCTAATAATAATGATGTATTAAAACAGGTTTCGGAAGAGGATTTGTTGAATTCTCCCACAGTCGACCTAGACATACATACACCTGCTGTTAATACTTTGGGATTATTGTGGAATCCTACAGTTGATCACTTTACACTCCGAATACAAAATCTTCAAAATTTAAAGGCGAACTCAAAACGAACTGTAGTTTCTGGAGTTTCGAAACTATTTGACCCACTAGGATGGTTCGCGCCTATAATCATTATCGGAAAGTTGCTCATGCAGAAGCTGTGGGTACGAAATTTAGGTTGGGATGAACCACTTCCTCTAGAGGAACAAGAAGCCTGGAATAAATTTCACGCAAATTTACATGGTCTAGAACGTATAACAATACCACGATGGATTCAAACTACGCCCAACTGTTCTATTCAACTGCATGGATTTTGCGACTCATCAGAAAGCGCATACGCTGCCGTTGTTTACATACGGGTACAGCATGATGACAATAGGAATTGTAAGACATCACTCTTGATGGCAAAAACCAAAGTTGCTCCCGTCAAGACCATTTCGCTTCCAAGATTGGAGTTATGTGGAGCGACATTACTTTCGGCGTTAGCGAAAAGAGTTCAAAGGGAGCTCAATTTAGAGGACATCCCCTTATACTGTTGGTGTGACTCTACTATCGTTCTCGCATGGTTGAAACAGTTACCTTGCCGCTGGAAGACTTTTGTAGCCAACCGAGTTTCTACGATTAGAGACAGAATTCCTACAGCACAGTGGTATCATGTACCTACTAAGGAAAATCCAGCCGATGTGGCGACCCGTGGTTCATCGCCTAATGTACTGAAAGACGATTCGCTTTGGTGGAAAGGGCCTAAGTGGCTCGAACATTCTAGTGGACATTGGCCAGAGCAACGAAGCTACTCTACAACGGATGAACAAAAAAGGATCCACGCACTAATAGCTCTCACAGACACTACCGAACCTCTTCTTACACTTACGAACTATTCGTCACTAAATCGTCTCATTCGTGTAACAGCCTACTGTATGCGTTTCATTAATAACGTCAGAAAGGATAAAAGCAATCGAAAAATTGGACAGTTACGCACAGAGGAACTCAACATTGCATTAGATTACTGGATTCATTTGGAGCAGCGAAACCATTTTAGCGATGAAATAAATTCCCTAGTAGGAAACTATCCCCAACGATCACAGCGTTCTCTAAACAAGGAGTTTAAACAAACTGCTAGAAATCCTACTATGGTCAAGAAGAAAAACGCCTTTCAGGTCAATGCACTCTCGCCATTTTTAGACAAGAACCAAACGTTACGAGTAGGCGGAAGATTACGCCACTCTGATCTACCCTATAACCAGAAGCACCCTGTTTTACTTCCACACAATAGTCATTTAGCCAAACTAATCGTGGCGCAATGTCATGTTAATACCCTACATGGAACAGTTTCATTAATGATGGCAAAAATTCGGCAAACTTACTGGATCACAAAGCTTCGTACGCTAGTAAGATCTTGCATACACAACTGTTTAATTTGCTTGCGCTTAAAAACTGACACCACGCAGCAACTAATGGGTGATTTGCCAAAAGCTAGAATTACACCAGCTCGACCCTTTTCGTCTACAGGACTAGATTTTGCAGGTCCATTATCACTACGTATGTCAAAGGGTCGAAACTATAAAACGTATAAAGGCTACATAGCAGTGTTTGTTTGCTTTGCGACTAAGGCTATACACTTAGAGCCCGTGAGTGACTTGACCACTGACGCTTTATTAGCAGCTTTGAGACGATTCTTCGCTCGCAGAGGTCTTTCAAAAAACATATATTCTGACTGCGGAACAAATTTTATTGGAGCAAAAACCGTCTTGGACAGGACTTATATGAACTGCATAAACAAATCAACTCAACACATCGCAGAGCTGCTTGCTAACGACGACGTCCAATGGCACTTTATTCCGCCTGGTTCACCACACTTTGGAGGTATTTGGGAGGCCGGAGTGCGATCAACGAAACATCATTTACGAAGAGTAATGGGCAACAACATATTAAATTTTGAAGAGCTCACAACCGTTCTTTCTCAGATTGAAGCCTGTCTGAACTCCAGGCCACTGTGCGCTTTAACAGATGATCCAAATGATCTCAGCAGTCTCACCCCAGGTCATTTCCTCATCGGCGATGCGTTAAACGCGCCACCCCAAGAAGACCTAACCGATGTACACATTAATAGGCTTAAACGCTGGACGCTACTTCAGAAACTGGTTCAAGATTTTTGGAACAGATGGTCATCAGAATACTTGCATAAATTACAGCAAAGACCAAAGTGGCAAAAAATCTGCGAAAATCCTAAAGTTGGTCAATTGGTTGTTATCAAAGATGAAAGACTCCCGCCCCTCAAATGGAAGCTAGCAAGGATTACTGGTACTCACCCTGGAGCCGATGGCCTCATAAGGGTTGTTGATTTGACAACGAATCAATCTACTTTTAGACGGCCAATACACAAGCTCTGTTTTATTCCGACCACCGAATCATATTGGACAAATAACAGCGATATCCGTACGGATTCCTCTCCTAAATCTAATCCTTCCTAATCCTTTCATTTTGCGATTGGCGAGCCGGGGCGCCATAAAACCCCTTGTTCCTGGATATTGTTGTTGTACGCATGGGGGAAATCCCGTGTACATATGGCAATATCAACCACATATTATTGGCTTTCATTGGTGTTTGAAACGATACGACGTTTCAAGGCGAGGCAGAATGTTGGAGATAGCAGCAGCAGCAATCTAATTATACCATAATGATGTTTAATGTATACTTATGAAAATATTATTTGTAATATCTGGCAATATCGGTAGTCACTTGACATTTTACAAATTTGATCAGTTTTTTCGCGCGTTTTTGATTGTCATTCGATTGTGTCGTTCTCGTGTATAGAATTGGAGTCAAGTGGCTACTGAGCTAATCAGAATAGAATACGTTCAATATATCGTCAAAACAATCATCAGAGTTATTTATTTCAAATCCACTCACAAATTAGTTTGAAAACTCGGTTCCACAAAGATAAGGTGACATTTATCACAAAACCAAAACAGTTTTATTGTAAAAACAATTTTTTTAATATTATGATTTACAGTTAGATTGCATTAAAAATATCAGCAATTTTAGCATTTCTGTTGATCGCATATATGTAACTCTAAAAATACGTAAAAGATTAAATATTTTCTCAGAGGAGGAACGCTGTATAGCGTCTGAAATTCATATTCGGATTGCACTTCAGGGAAACAAAAGAAAGAAACATCATGGCGATTGTCCAAAAAACCAAGCCTAATTGCTGTAAAGTCGGATAGTCTGATATCATTTTCTTAGGAATTTGAAGACTTAACGGCCCAATGTGCTTCGAATTTCTTCAACGCATCATTATCAAATATTAGCCAAATTGTGATTTTCAATAACGGAAAAAAATGAACGAAATCGGAGCGGGCAGAAATAATTTTTTTTTATTAATTAACAATTAATTCACTCAACTCATAACTTCAGTCATTTTAATTGAAAGTTTGAAGGGTTAGTCACTATATTTCAAGACATTTTCTTTCATATTTCCATTTTCTTCTGATATTAAATTTAAAAAAAATCAAATTTAATTTTACTGCAAAATATAGTTAAATTTTTACAAGCACATTAAAATCAATTTACAAAAGATACATTTCTAAAATATTTTCAGATCAGAAGATAATTTATTGTTCCCCTAAGCATGTTAATTTTGAAAGTGGAGTAAGTCACACGGATGGACTTACGCCAGTTTCAAAATAAACACTTTGAAGTTGTTGTTAAGTAGCAGAATTTGTGACTATGAAAACAACAGTACATTTTTAAAATATTTGTTTGATTTTTTTGTCGTAGAAAGAAACCGCCAAAGACATGATAATGCCATCATTAACTCAATTTCCATAAAAAGTGGACTTATGCCACTTTCAAAATAGGCGGCTCATATAATGAAGGCCGAAGTTGCTATGTATCGCCTATAAATCAACTACCTTCGACGATACCCAGGTCCTGGTCAATAATTTTGACAGATTTAGCATTGGCCGATCATCAAACAAAATACATAACTGTCTGCTGAGATCTCGTATATTGTGGAAAACTATTCGAAGTAGGAGGTATGTAGTTGGATTGCTCATGAGGTCTCATTGTGTTAATTCGAGAAGGCTTGTAAATTTTACTGTACGCTTCTGGATGCTGTACGGCAGGTGGAAATACTGTACTATACAGCAAAATGCTGTACGTCTGGCCAACTTATTTTAGCTGGTCCCACGATTTGCGTATAGATTTTCCCTCTGCTTAACAGACCTTCTCTATGTATTTCTGGATCGTCCCACACGACGGCTTGCATCGGTTTCCTGCGGATTCCAATCTAGAGTCTCTTTTGCAATGCTTTTTGGCAGAAATTGTGCTTTGTCCTCCAGGTGATAAAATACAGCCTTGTCTAACTCAACAACTCATTATTCACCTCAAAGGGATCAGCCCTTGTACAAGATATGACATTGGGCTCCGTTATAGGATACCTTTATGATTGCTCTTATCTGGTATGCCTCTTCTACGTAAGGCTGCCAAAGCTTAGAATTAAAAAAAAAAAAAACAAATTTTATAAAATAAGATGCAACATACCATTCTTTACTCAATAAATCGAAAGTCCATGACCATCAGTACATCTTTCGTCGCTGTACTAAACCACCCTGTTGAACCGCACATAAACTTAACTCTCTAATCGACTAAACAAGTTCAATATTATCAATAAATTTAAATACGACATAAAACTGTCTATCAAATCGATTATACTGGCGTCTTCCAGCACAAAACACAGCTATACGAATAAATTTAACATATTCATATATGATGCACGTGAAAAGCCATACGCCTCCAATAAATAGCAATAACAGAGTATGGAAAATATAATATGCACACAACAGTTTAGTGTAGTATGCACTTTGAATTCCATACAATAATAATTTTTCCAATCAATATTCTAATCAGATTTCTGAACTACACTGGAGACGACGACGACTGGAAGAAGAAGAACAAAATGATATTACGTATCAGAATTGATATCAATAAGCGAATAATGTATTTTGCAAGACAAAAAAAAGAAGATCCATATAATCGTCATTTATGGAGAAAATTGCATGTCGTTTTACACATTTCAATTACGAAAAAAATCACAACATTGGCATATGTAGTACTTCTTGTAATGTTCAATGTCGACTCTTATATAGGTAGGCAGTTTGAAGACACTTCTTGCTATCTCAAAGTTCGCTCATTTGCTGGGCTTGTTGCATATGTTACTACATAGTATGTACTATATTGTATGTTGCATGTAATATGTTTGGTTTTGCCTAGTTTATACATATCATTGGTGTGATAAGATCTTGCGCAGCATGTCGCAAAAACATTGGCGTTGTTATGTCGTTCCATGCTGAATAATTAATTTATTTGAGTCAATCTATGCGTTCGTGGTAATGCGTCGTACATGATTTGCTTGTTTTGCTATAAAGTTGAGCTAGGTCTTTATCAAAGATAACATCAGCAGGACTACGTGTTCACTATGGCAATCACATAATTTTATAGCTAGCGGAAAATCGGTTGTAAAATTTGTGTCACAGGCAGTAATGCGTTTTCTATTACATCGTAAAATGAATATGGTAAAGGAATCCACGAAGTTGCATATATAATTTTGCAGTTCCTTTTCAAATGTTTGAAATTTCAAACAATATTGAATTCTATACCACTACATCATCTGCTTCCAATAAGTTCTGACCTCCTACAAAAGAAACATAAAACTTTTGAAAAAAGATGGATGGTTTTATTTTAAATTGATCCTTTATGGAATATATTCAGCAAAACTTTAAAACGATGCTCCTTCTTTTTCCCACTGGTTTGTACTATCACTTCAACGGACACACCGTTTTCCGCTCTATTGCCAATCTACGTTTTTATAATCGGCAACTCTATCGATATCTGCGACGCGTCGCTGAAATGTTCACTTGTTGAACAAATTACTTTGCTAAGTGCAAGTACCTATGCACACAAGGTGTAGTACGCATGCAATTTCTCATTTGTAAAATCGTCTCCTATCGCGATAATATGTGATTGCACGAGGAATCCACGAGTATGCATAGATCTGCATATTGCAGGAAAATAGTAGAATGCACTCTCGTGTACACACGTTCATGCAATGTATGACATGTTTATTGCGTATTTTATATTATATGGCAAATATGACATAGCTATTTGCAATCGATTATTTGCTATTCAAAGAGTGTTAATGAGACCTGTAAATTGTTCATTAAAGAATTTTATGCGATGCACAACATTTGCGTGGGAAATCACGTATCGCGATGAAGGCACGTTGCGCTGTTGCTCTTTGCTCGATATTTTCATGATTTTCCACGTAAACATTGCGTTTCAGTGTAATTTTATTGTAACCTGTAGTGACTGGGTCCTGTGTTAGTTATAAAATTGTAAAAACATATGCAAGGGAAATGGTCATGACCTATTATAGACAAGTTTACCATCTACGAGGTTTCCGTCAGTGGAGCACCTAGCCTTTCGGCCTTTATCTCCCGATCCCTCGAACTGTTTGGACCTTCGGCGTTTTACTGACAAGATGTTGTTGCCAGACGGGGATTTCTCCATCCGGCAAATGCACTCACATTCAGGAACCCAACCCAACCCAACCCCGGGGTTGCATCACTAACTGGATGACTTGGGTAACAACCTCCAGCCACTACGAGGCCAACACCTTGATGGGCAAGGACCATGGTCCCCTGGGCCCACCCATCCCCGTAGTACACTACTCGCTATAGACTTCTCTATAGCAGGTGTGATCTTCCTTCGGCCCCCTATTGGTTAAGCCTCACGTCAGAATTCAGATGTGCACATCCCAGGCTCGTTGGACCTGTGACTACGAGCCTGTGCATACTCGTAGCGCTGCTTTTCACATCCAGGGGCCCCTTCAGTATACTAGTCAGCAATGCGACTCGGGCAGTGTGGTCATCAATCCACAAACTAGTTAGATATAGGCGCGTAGGCATTTACCACCAAGGCCGTTCTCCCTAACTAGCCCCTTCAGGACTCGGGTCATGCGAAGCCGTCAACTCCGAAGCACACACGATTTACCATACGATGCACTCCCCTACCAGAGGACACCATAATCGTGCTTGGCCTTTAGTGACTTCCCTCCCGTAAGTCATAGGAGGAGGTAGGTCACGCCATGAGTCACCCGTAAATAACTCAGGAGCTCGGGAACGTTACCGCCCGAATGGTCTTTGTACAAATCCACGCCATGGCGTATCAACTATACCAGGGGCCCCCTTGCGCTGCTAGGTCCGTGGTGTCGTAGCTCACCAAAGGTCGTTGTCCCACTACATACGGCAATTTCTGGCTGATGTCACAAGGACACCGACCCCCCTGCGGGGACCTATTATAGACAGTAGATTAATACACAGTAAACACATTTTGTGATCCATTTTATGTAAAAAGAGTATTTTAACGAGACCGAGGCTAATTTCGGGCGCGGCCGAAATTTGGATACCCTTCACTCTCCTCGGGCTAAAAGTTTTTTCGGGCGTACCTACGACTTCTATTTGATCCCCCCCCCCCATTATTTTCCTTCTATCATCACAAAAGTTCAGTTGCGTCGACAAAACAATATTTGTGTGGGGTTTGGTTGGAATAAGTGGCCAAATAAAAATATTTACTCAGACAATTTTATTGGGGGATGCGGAAGCATGGTCCCATAGTACGATTCCATTTGTTTTGACCCTTTTTGTTGTCTCGATAAAGACACATTAATTCAAGGTTTTGTGAAATTAGTGTTAAAAACAAAACAACATGGTGAGTTGGGTCTGTATGGCAGCCCCATGCCCCTTGGTCCGATTTGATCCATTCTTGCATATGTCTTGTGTCATCAATAGAAACACATTTGTGGGAAATTTGGTGCACAAATAAAAAATTTCCTTACAATAACCTAATTAGAAGGGCTGGGTTTGTATGGCAGCCCCATGATCCCATGGTCTGATTTGACCCATTTTTACATATATTTTGTGTCATCAATAGAAACACATTTGTGTCAAATTTGTTTGAAATTAGTCCACAAATGAAAAAGTTTTTCTGACAAGAAACTAAATTGGGGGGTTAGGGTATGGCAGCCCCATGACCCCCTTGTCCGATTTTACTGATTCAAACATACAAACTGCCTGCAGCAAAAAAAGCATTTGTGCAAAATTTCAGCTTCATAGCTTTTAAATTGGCCGAGTAAAACGCTCCGCAACAGACGGACAGACAGACAGACTGACATTTGACAATCGACTTCCCAAGTCATGCTGATCATATATGTATACTTTTTATATGATTGGAGATGCTTCCTTCAATGCGTTACAAACTTCATGACAAAGTTAATATACCCTCTCACTCTATGAGCGAAGAGTATAAAAATTAATCACATGCTCTTGCGGACAGTCACTTGAAAGTCAAGTCGGGGACATTTGCAATTCGCAAGGGAGCACTGTTACTCTAGTCGCACTCTACGATGCTAGTAATCTAGAGGTCCGGAGATCGAATCTCGGCGTGGTCCAAAATTTCCGTACCTGTGCGGATAGGAAATATGTATATAGTGCTTGCAACATCATATACACTCCGAAATGATATGCCATGTAACGTTGACTTGAAATTGCCTATAAACGGCTGAGTTAACGCACCATGGCCCCACATGGGACTATACGGTACTGAGAAGAAAGGAGGACTGTAGGTCACAGCATATTCTTCTACAAGAAGGTAAATAAAGTAATTTAATCTTTGGCGTCACATATAAAATATTTCAGGTGCCTGCTTGGAAGGTTCTTCCTAAATCTATAGTCACATCAAAGTAAACTGACCAGAAGTACAGCATTTTGCTGTACAGTACAGCATTTCGACCACATGTGTGGGAGGGAAATCGGCAAAAATTTGGAGTCTTGAAGCATTGAAAATGATTTTTGGTCTTTCCATACGAGAACAAACTAATTTTACTTAAAGGGATATAATTTTGGTAAGCTTAAAGTATCAAAATTTCTCACGACGATTAATCTTTAAAAGTTCGAACGAAAATTCATTAAAATATGTACTATAATGATCCTAACATTTTCATAAAATTTACACGGGAAATATTTTTTGTCATACGTAAAACCTATTGTCGGAAAACTAATCGACAACAAGCAAAGAACTCAGCATCACAGGGAAGGTTCTGGCAAAACAAAAATTCTGCTATCCGGAAGTCTCCACAAAACGGTTGATTAGCGTAGAAAGCTTCACGGTTTTAAATTTTTACAGCTTTCAGAGTAGGCAATTGGTTGCCAACTTTCAGAGTTGTAAATTTACAACACGCATCTAAAATTACATCAATATATTTAACCCATTTCCAACAAAGATTTAATTTTAAATTCATAGAGGGAAACAAGTCCCATACCCATGTGTAAAATTAAATTTTTTATTTAAAATTAACTTAACGTTAACTCAGCCGTTTATAGGCAATTTCGAGTCAACGTTACAATGCATATAATTTCGGAGTGTATATAATGTTGCAAGCACTATATATTTCCTATCCTCACATGTTCGAAAATTTTGGACCACGCCGAGATTCGATCTACGGACCTCTAGATTACTAGCATCGTAGAGTGGCGACTCAACCAAGTGCGCCACACAGCGTAGCAGAATACTATCGACAAGATTTACGAAATGTAAAAATGAAATGATGAAAAATTACATTCATTTGATTTAATTTTACATTAAATGATGAAAAATCACAAATCACTTGATTTAATTTTACATTTTTTGTTGGTAAAATTACAGTAGCAATGTGATTTCACAATATTTTATTTAAAATTTAATAGTTTTCATTTATTTTAACCTTTTGCTAAAGAAATGTGTAAGATTAAATTTCAAATTTTTTTTTAGCTTTTTTTTGTAGTAATTTTTACTACACTTTGTGTGGGAAATTCAATAAACTTTTTACTGTGTTATCTATCAAAAGTAGGGCAACGGAAATTGATGGGATGGTTAAAATTACATTTATTTCACAATTTTCCACTAGTTGTAGATTTACACTGAGAACCTCAGTTAATATGCAGCAAACCCTTCTGATCCTTTAACATAAAGAGCTATGAACCGGTTTTAATTCAATGGAACATGCGACGGTGGTGATGTTTTGTCAGCGAGTATTAACAAATAGTTCTCCAAAATAAGCATTAAAAAATCATTTGCAAAAACTTAGACATACCTGTCTTCATTATGAGGAAATCGAAGCATGAATGTCATTTTAAGAGATCATGACAAATCAAAATTTTTTTTTAACAACGAAGACATGTTTTTGCCTCAAACAAACAACTGAGTTGAGCCTTACGGATAGGTTATTAAGAATTAAATAAATTACTTTTTGTGCCTTGGTCACCGCAGTGACTTGAATTATTATTGAATTTATTGGGAAATACTAGCGACTACCACGATTTTTCGAAATTCTCCCAAAGTACGAGAATGTACAGCATTCAGGCATCTGGTCACCTTACATTAAAGGCAAATACAATATGTACGCGAATCAGCGAAATAATATATGAGGAACATAAATATTTACATAATTAATCATTGCTGCCCTGGTTCCTATGGTTCTCAAAAATAAACGACTTGAGAACACATCTATTGTCCATGCTCCGACTTGAGTAGAAACTAGTATTGCCCTGATTCAACAACCATGACAGGTCATTTGAGGAACACTAGACCATATAAGCTTTCTCTACAGATACTCGACTTAGATCCGTATTTATAAAACGTACCTTGAGGAAGCCCTTACGCAGGGCATAAGGAAACTTTACCTTTGTCAAACTAGTGAAAAGCTTTAAATAATACTGAATCATAGCATTCCCTAATTTAAAGTCGCCTTAATTTAAGGTATGTGTATTGAATTAAGGGCGCCTTAAGTCAAGGATTGGTCGACATACACTTTTGAGGTACGGATAAAAACGTTATTTTACTAACAAGTACTGAAAATGACATTTCATTCCTAAACTTGAGGCTTGAGTTAAGGCTTCCTTAAGGTATAATATAAATCTGGGCCCCAAAGTCAGGGGCGGCGCATAAGGGCCCACAAGGCCCGCGTGGCGGGGAGGGGGGAGACGAGATTTATTAGCCCGAAAGCCACATGAAAGATTTCTCGAGCCATAGAAACAGCACGACAAAGAATATTCCGACGTAGATATTTTTTGTAGACAAGAAGAGAGTCTTGTCAATCAACGATCCCGGAGACCTAAGATTTGAAGGCATGCGCCCTACCAATCTACACCAACCAGACTATACGTTACGAAGGTTTATAAAATACATTTAAAGCGATAGTGACATCAATATGTACTACTATGAACGATGTAATGTAATTAATGAACAATAACTTCAAATTTTGTTTTATTTACTTACTATCGGGGATAATGTATGGGTGCATAGCCGGAATGTACAATGTATAAGATTCTACTGGAAGTTCATTGTGTTCCTGACCGCTTTCAGTAAGTTGAAATTTTGTTTTCGTTATACTAACGACCGGTGTTTCATAAAATAGATCAACTCTGTATTATTTTAAGGAAGAGAAGGTTTATTTACTATGAAATGAGCTAATTTATCATGGTAATGAAAATAAGTTTATACTCCTAGTTCATTAATATTATGATGAATTTTTTTTTTCAGTGTAGTACTGTGGGATCTTTAGATGAAATTATAATAAAAACGAGACCGAGTTCTAATCGTGCGAATAGCACGATGAGTGTATACCCTATACCCATGTACATACCTAGAAGGAACGCAAAACCAAAAATTTTCAATTTCATATTTTTTTGTGGGGGAGGGAGGGGTAGTTGGTTCGGACCTGACACATCTTTATTACCTTGTCAAGGCATCTAACGGCTACCATTTGATACTAATTTGTTTTTCGTGACATTCTATCAAAAGATATGGCTGAATATAACTTTGTAGGGGAAGTAGGGGTAGGGTTAGTTGGACCTACTCCACTTTCCATCAACTCAAAGTATATGTCAGAATGAGACATTGATCAAAATTTCAAGTCGATAGCGATATTCTACCGAAAGATGTGGCCGAATTAAAATATCAAGGAGGGGTAGTTTGTATCAGAGGTAGGGGAACCCGTTGTCCGATTTGGCCCATTTTCAATACCGTCCAAGATTTTAGCAAAAAAAAACATTTGACCAAAATTTCAAACCGCTAGCTTCATTATTTCGGGAGTTATCTTGCTAACAGACAGACACACGGACAGACAGACAGACAGACATGGCTTATTCGATTCAGGGACCGACCCTGATCATTTATATATATACTTTGCCATACTTCCGGTGGCTCCTTTGAGGTGTTACATAATATCGGCGTAACAAAAACAATATACCCTATACCATCTTATGGGTATAGGGTATAATTAGTAAAATTCAGATTCCAATTTTGGGTTTATGAAGAAAATAATTAGGTGTTACCAAATTTGTGGATGATTTCAACTTATCATAAATTAACAAAAGAAAAAATTTAATGTGTTAAACAAGGGGGAGGGCGGGCGAAGAGCGGGTCTTATTGTCTCTTCATAAAAACAGTTTCCCCAACGTAAAGAATCAAGTTCGCCTAGATAGTTTTCAGAAAAAATATTTTCTTAAGGTTTGTGTTCGTATAGACGAGTCATGTGATGGTCGCTCGGCGATCGAAGTTAAACCACCGGTTTTGAGCACTATATGCGTATATTTTCTATGGAGACATGTTCCTTTAGGTTATAGTCGATACTAGGAAAGTATTCACTATTCAAAAAATATGCAAATATGGCTCGAAATTAGATGCAGAACTTTGATTGCTGAGCGATCATCACATGGGAACACGTATCTTTAGCGTTCTTAATTTTAGTAGAAGCACTGCAACGTTAGAGTCATGCTTAAATAGAGTTTATTTAAGCGTGTTTTCAATTGATTATGCACTTTGCTTTTCTCTCAGTGTAGGGGGGGGGGCAATCAAGAAGTAGGCGGGAAGGCCCCTAGTGAAGTTGTTCCGCCACTGCTTAAAGCCTATATTCTTTTGAAAAAAAAACAGAAGTCAAACTACTAGCACGAATAGTTATGCGGGGGCCTTCGAAGGACGAAATTTGACTTAAGCAACAAGATTCAGGTGTACCATACCATGTTTTTTTTTTGTCATAATATGGACCGGGCTAAAAATCAGAACTGTTCTTTAGATAGTCAGAAACCGGGATACTGCCAGCGGTAGCTCACAATGAAGCTTACCAATGACAGTCTTGAGTCTTATTGAAACCCCAAACTGATATACCAATGTTTACATTCTTGGGGGAGCAATCTATGTAGTATAACTAACTCTGCTATTTGCTTTGTAAAACAGCTATACATAGCGTTCCGGGTTACTGGTGAAACGCCATGTTGTTGTAATGAGGACCCTGAAGCTAGGGAAATGACGAAAGAAATCCTCAATATATGCACAATGTGTGAAAACTCTACAAATACTGCCTACGGACAGTCCTGATATTCTCAGGAGAAAGAGTGTGCTTGGCTCGTGTCTGGAAAAGATCGAGGATTGAATAGGTTTCTTCTCGTTAGTTTGACCGCTTTGGTTATTTACACGGGGAAGAGGATCAAAGTTGCTGTGTATTCGAATGTTGTTCTCGAGTAAAACAGGTCATCGTTAAGAGGGTTGGCCTAAGCGTTTACCCAGCATTGATATAAAAAAAAAAAACAAAAAAAAAATTCCCAGAAATATAAACGAAGACGTCGGACATTTTCGGACATCTGGGGTCAACCGACCATCATCGGTAATGAACGAGCAGTGAGAAGCTTAGCATATAATTGCTCTTCTCGCCAGCTCCCCATGCAGAACTTGTTTGTATTGCGCATATTGTAAGGAGCTTACAACATTTGCTGCATGGAAAATTCGATGGTCATCATGAACAAAATAAGAATGTCACCAGACTCACGGCGGACATCGCAGCACATTGACCAATATGGGAGTTCACGCCAGAGGACTTAGATTAGAGAAGAGTGTCAGTGGATGCCATAGGCACTGCGACCGCTGGTCTATTGTGAGATTGCCCTAAGTAAAGGTTAGATGAATCCATATCTGACCGACTTCTTTCAGTAAATCGATTTAGGTGGCCTATGCTAAACGCTGCGATATCCTCTTCTTAAGCGAACGCAATGTCGAAAACTTCCTGGCGGCGCATAGCCAACCTAACACATTCACAATTAAGCGAGGAATAAGAATCCGGGCCGGAAGCGAATGTGTACGTTGTTGGCTGTTGCCAGAGGGATGACAGCTGGTCTAGAAACCTGGTGATGCCGCCGAAATGACATCTCGGTCACGTGTTAGGTCAGCTGCCACTCCTACCGACTGTTGCATGAGAGGTTGAATTTGAGGTTCCTTGCAGTTATTCATATTCCTTTTCGCTGTATAGTGACAGGATGGATTGTAAAATAAGCTATATGTTAAAATAGCCTATGTTTTTTGTAAATTGCCGGGATCGATATTTTTCATAGATGTTTGTTGTTGTGTTGCCTCTCTGGATGGACTCTAATCCGTAAGGACCGGCAGAGCGCACCAGAAGTATCCTAAATTCCCCAGTCGCTGAGGTGCTGGGTCTTGGTTTGGCATCCCGTTTGGGGATATATGCGGGACTTGATGTTTTTTTTAAAAGCGGCTTGCTTCCTGGAATTGGGAGCACCATATATTTCTCCGAACGCTGACGTTGGGGAGAGTAATCACCGGTGCCCTTGCATTTTCGGGATCATGTCTTTGAGAGAGGAATCATATGCACCTCTTACTCTCTCTTTAAATCCTCTTCGAGCAGGATTCCGCAAGCCTCCCGGTGAAAATTTGAATGGTCCAGCTTTTTGCTTCCCCTTTTTTGCGGTGCACTTGCTATAGAGGTGCCATCGGCTTCCAAAACGATCTGTATAGGTCACTCAGTTGGTCCACATACGACAAATAAAGTTCCGCTGGAACGAAGTTCGAGGCGAAGGCCTCCTAATCAAAGTCTGAGGTTGCCTCATTCAGATCTTTGTTGCGGATTTGGTATTCTCATTGGCGTATAGCTGTGATAATATATTAAAACATATTGATTAAGCCCTCATTAACTTGCAGCGAATCGTTTGAAAGATATCGAGTATTTGCACCATTTGCTTGCCCAGCAGAGTTAGCTCCTCGCGACAGATGTAGGCATTATTTGATACTTACTACAAAATGGAATTTCAGCCGCAGCTGTTCGCTTAAGCCAGCACAATTTAACAAACCAACAAAATAATGTTTTGAAAATCCTAATAAATGTTCTTTGCTTTTCTGTATACAGACATCTCAAGAAATCAATTGACTGTGGAGGTGTTAAAGTACACACTTCACACAACCATGAAAGGCGCTCACCACTTCAATCATGTTTGGAGAAGTGCGCGACACACTGCCACACCAGAAATAATCATTATGACCATCGATCACTTCAACCACGTACTTAAACTCAATTAAATATTTTTTTCTCTTTAGCCATCGAAAACTTTGAGGTCTTTAACCTGCTTCTTCGAGATGATCTTCATCGCAGTTGTTGGCCGTGGTCGTCATTTGAAATCAACATCATCTCTAGCTCTATCCACCACCCATCATTGTCCATGATGAACTTGAACATCAGATCGCCGAAGAACATCATCTTTTCTATACGCGACCCCAACAAAGAGTCAGCCGCAAGTCATATACAGCCTTGCACAGCCTCCAATGAAAAATAATGATACGATCATGGAGTTTTCTTGATCGGTTGGCTGTCGTGTTGATCACACCATTTTCGAGGTGTCTTTAATGGATTATATCTGTTCTTCGATCAAGATATTGTATACTCGCCCGTTTAAGGTGTATGGTGCGCGCAGATTTAAAATGACGATGACGCGATCGTTAGATGAGATGAAGACTGACTAAAAAAACATACACAACAATAACGAGCTCGCTTTATACTACTCGTATAAATAAATTCAAGAAAAATGTTGTTTTTTCTTTATTTTGGATCATTCTTCAGCCTCTTGTGGCTGGACGTTGAATTCACAACCGGTCACCAATAAAGAGATTCAATTCCCGAAATTTATATCGTTCTCTTGTGTCACCGAGAAGAGGAGAACGTTTTGATGATCGTTTATTTTTCCACGTCTCCTTTGATACTCGTATGTTGATCTTTTTTTCATCCTTTTCCTCGTGTCATTATTATTCTTTTTTCTTTGTTTATTTTTTGGGGACTAGGTGTTCATGTCAACCATTTTTCACACAAGATTTGTTTGGCTTATTTTATTGGACGTGTCAAAATGTCGTTCGACTAACGACAAGATGAACGTTTTGCTGTTGTTCTGAAGTTTTAGAGTTGGATTTTGGATCTTTAATAGAAGGTTTATTTTATAGTGCAAAGAATTCGTTTGAAAACGATCAGACGATTGTATGTTTTGTATAGACTCATAAAAATACCATCAGGGAAACTTTTTTTGGTTTCGTTTACATGTATATCAATACTGTCTAAAATTTTGGACGGATGTCCATGATTACGAAATTACCTTTATGAACTCTTACCTTTTCCAATTGAATGATAATATAGAAAGATGGTAGTATTTAATAAGATTCGCAGCTCTAGAGCCTGAGCTGCGAATCTTATTAAATAGAAGTCGACGTGCCTACATGCAGTCAAAGTCAAAGCCCAATGATGAACTAAGATCACCAGTAACATATTTGATTTCAACTTACATCCCCTTACTACCTCAACTTGTATCACAATAAAAAATTAAGCGCAAAATAAACCTTTTTTATCTGACTGAACAAGAATTTATTATTTCTCAACCGAATAGTCTTGCTTATTTAATTTTAAATAGAAGTCCATTAATCCTATTTATTATTATAATTTTAATAGGTCCATTAATAATGTTATTTATCATCAATAATACTTTAAAAGACAGCACCCACTCGTTCTCTTCAAGATCTATTTCTGAAAATATACATTGAGATCTAATCAATAAATTAACTGTTTTCACAACACTAGTCCGTCGACATAAAATATATTGTCATCCAATCCAATATAAATAACACATTCTAAAATGGCTGTCTGTATATCCCAAACGAAAATCATCAATGATCATCATTTCTCACCACTTTGCTGTCAACATTCATTTGAATTCATTTCACCAGATTAGAGGAAATAATCGAACACTATACACACACAATCAGATTTTATAAAAATCAAACAAGGATCCCGAAGAAGGTCACTCCGATTTCGAGAAAAAAAATGAATCGAATGGCCATGCTGTTCCGAATTTCTTTATTTGTATAAAAATACATTTTTTTTGTAAATTCAAGAAAAATTTACATTTTAATGAATGGCCGATACAAACACCTACAGACCTGATGATGATGAGTAAATGAAAGAAACTTGATTTAAGTTTTTATGATATGTCCACTTAAAAATCCTCTAAAATGAGCCAAAACTGGGAATAATAATAAAAGAAAGAAATGTCGAGAGTCATTTGAACTCTACTATAACATATAGTGGGCACGAGTAATACATTATAAAATCTCAATTTTTGGCATGTTTAAATATTTAAATATAAATTTAATCTTAGCAGTGGCCATAGTAGGGTCAAGACAAGCGCTAATAAATGCGGGCGTTATAGTGCATGGCGGAGGAAATTGATTTCCATATCCACTTCTTGTTAATTTGAAAATTTAGTATGTTTACTCGTACGATCAGTGTTTCCAAGAAGTTGACAAATATGTTATGAAATTAAAAAGATGATAATTTCCTGCCAGTAATGGGTTTGACTTTCGTATTAAATATTCAAATTTGTTGTGTGGATAAGGGCTGATCACATGGTATCAAATTACTGTTATAGATTCGTGTGTTAGTGGCCAAATTGTTTAGAGTTTTATGTGGAACATTGGATACCTCTCATTTATCAAATTTTAAAATTAGCTGAATCGATATACTAGACCAGTGGCTCTCAATTTTTTTTAAGTCACGAAACACCTAGCATCGCCACTTTTCTTCGCGGAACACCTTAAAACAGGGATTTGAATTAAATCAAAATTATTTGTCAGAAAAGGGAAATTGCGAGATCGAGAACTCGTTAAGAGCATTCACATACGTGCATGATAGTATACTCATACCTCATTATACGGCCTCTCTTTATACGGCATTTCGCTCTTACGACCTTTTTGAATTCTGGCACTATTTTGATATACGGCATTCAATAATTTGTTATACGGCCGAACATGTTTTTTGAAATTCCCCTTTATATGCAAAGTAAATAAATGGGGAAAGAACAACTAGTTGTGTTGAAAATTTCACTAAAAGGATAAACAGCTGTGCTGCTTTCAACCGCTTCAAACAAGGGATTAAAATTCTCTCTGAAGCCGATCCTGATGACGAACGCAGCGCAAGAGTGGGAAGAAGCATACGTCAACGTGACTCAATTTCTTCACTATAGAAAAATTCACGAAGAATTTAAAAAAGTCAAAGCAACCAATAAATAAATATATAACAGGCACGACAATCCAACATTGGACTAAGGCCGCAGGATGTGTTAGTGACATCCTATTTCGAAGATCTTATCTCCTTTTTGTTGAGGTAATGAGATCAGCATCACGCTCAGCAGTGTTATTTATCCCCATAAATGAGTACTCGTTTAACAACTGAGTGAGATCATAGTCCGTCACAAGCTCGTGAGTTCGAAAAACACAATTTTTTTACATTGAACTATAGTTTGTGTTTCACTAATAAAAAACTGCATTTTTTATACATTAAGATCCGATCTTTTGTTATTGACTGATTTGTATGATTTTGATAAATAGATATCTGGAAAACTGTGAGTCTGACCGCAAAACGTCTTAAGCGCGAAATGCACTACACCAAATTACCTTTGTAATGATATATAATTCTCTAGACATTTTCTTAGAAAATTATACCCCGATAGTTCGGGGACCCTTTAAATTTCTGAAATCTGGCACACTTTTAGAATACGTTAGCATCCTCATTTCCTTGAAATGTAACGTTCCTACCTATCATAGCGATCGGATGTTACCGACCGCTGTTTAGTGTTCTTAAATCCTGCGACAAAATAGGTCAGGCCAGCGCCCGCTCTAGCACTTATCTCGCCCCGGTAAAAACGCCCAATCACCGCCTCTACTTTTTTTTTTAAGGTTTAATAGAATGCGTCGTCAGGGCCGGCGCATAGGCGCGAAACGCTTCGAGGCGCAAAATTGTCAAGTCATTGCCATATCATCATATTAAAAAATCACGACGCACGTGAAGCAAATCATACTTGAAAAACAAGGCTAATTTCGAGCACGGCCGATATGTTGATACCCTTCACTCTCCTCGGGTTAATAGTTTTTCCCGGCATACCTATAACTTGTGTTTAATCTCCCCCCGCCCCATTTTTTCGTTTCGTTATCTCGATAAAACATATTTGTGTAAGGTTTGGTTAGAATAACTGCACAACTGCGGGAGGGGTTTTAACATATTTACATGACCCCGTTAAAGACACATTGATATAAGGTTTGATTGGAATTTATGAAAAAAAAAATCTTAGGTGAACTCAATTTGGGGGATTGGTTGGTTGGCGCACCATGATCACATGGTCCGATTCCATTCATCTTTACATGAATGTTTTATGCCATTTATTTATATTTATTGGTTTTTTTTATGGCAGCCCCATGACCCCATGGTCCGATTCCATCTATTCTTATTTACATATGTTTTGTGTCATCAATAGAAGCACATTTGTGTTAAGTTTGGTGTAAATTGGTTTATAAATAATAAAAATCACAGAGGAACCAAATTTGGGGGGTTGGGTTTGTATGGCAGCTCCAAATTTCAGCTTCATAGCTTTCAAACTGGCCGAGTAAAACGCATCGCAACAGACGGATAGACGAACATCGCCCAGTCGACTTATCTCGTCATGCTGATCATAAGGGAATAAATAGGCGCCTTTGTCCACCAGGCATAACATATGGGTAGACCTCAAGATGGATGTACATATACATATTTTATATGGTCTGAGATATTTCCTTCAAAGCCCGAGTCCGCAATCATGCAGAGGTGTAATTCCGTGGTTCTGCCTTCAGGCGGGCTAGGAGCGAGTACCACTGCATGATGGCGAAGTGCAAGGGGGACGACTGGAGGCGATTCGTCAGCAGTTCTCGGATGACCCCTAGGGAAGTGCCTACAAATTTTGTAGGGGTAGACGGGCACGTTGTGAAGTGTCCAGCCTCGTCACTGAGACTGGCACAACACATACGTGGAGGGAGAGCATAGAGGTTCTCATGGACAGTTTCTTTCCTGCGGCTGATCCTGTCGATGCTCTGCTTTGTGAGCGAGTTGCAGACGATGGAGAAATCCCTCCTCTGCAACAAGTAGAGATCGAAGCGAGCATTGCTAGGCTCAGGTGTAGGAAGTCACCGGGTGTAGATGGAATGACCGGCCAGATGTGTAAGAGCTTGTGGCGGGCTATTCCAGAGTACATGAAGAGCCTCTATGAGTCTTGCTTCCGAGCCCGTACATTCCCCAGGAGTTGGAAAACCGCGCGGATGGTCGTGCTGCTGAAAGGCCCTGATAAGGTTCGAACCGACCCTTCATCCTATCGAGGCATCAGTCTCCTCCCAGGTGGATAGGATGGTGGGCCGGATTGGAGATCGGGTGTCGGACAGACAGTACGGCTTTCGTAAGGGAAGATCAGCTGAGGACGCGCTTCTGTTTCTCCAGGAGGCAGTCAGGACCAGTGGTGCCAAACGAGTCCTTGGAATCTTTGTGGATTTCAAGAGGGCGTTTGACAACCTGCTGCTGAGTGCCGTCTTGCACAAGCTCGAGGCAGCTGGCTGTCCGGAAATAGCTATATGGAAGAGCTATTTCTCGGACAGATAATCCCTGGTTGTGGGTGTGGAAGACCTTGTTAGGAAGTCTGCGATGCGGGGATGTCCGCAGGGCTCCATTGTTGGCCCTTTCATATTGAACTTTATGATGGATGACTTGCTGGCATCCCTGCAGCCCGTTCGTAAGTGCTGCGCCTACGCCGACGACCTTCTCCTCCTGGTGGAGGGTGAAACGCGGCTGGCGCTGGAGGAGAAGGGCTCCCAACTCGTCGTCCCAAATCGTCCATGCGTGCGGGCCCGGGTGGGCGATGATGATGCTGAAAAGCACATTATCGTCGAGCCGGCCCCCGATAGTTTGGATGGGTAGAGACTCTCTCAAGTATCGGAAGCAAGTCCGGTACTTGGGAGTGGCTTCGGTGAATGCTTGACTCTTCAACCGCACTTTGAGGGGCAGAAGGCACGCTTGCTCTGTGTGGTGGGCATGCTGAGGCGTGTTATGCGCGGAGACTGGGGGTTAGGTCGACGTGCAGTCCGTCAGATCTACGGCTCACTACTGATTGCATGTGCAACCTTTGGTGCAGGAGTCCTGATGGACTGGGCGTCATCTGCCCGTGGATCCCGGCAGCTTAACACGCTTCAGCGTATCATGATGTATGCATATGCATACCTGTGTGTCGGACAGTCTCTACTGCCGCCATGCAGGTATTGATGTGTGTTCCGCCTCTTGATCTGGAGGTTGTTCGTCGTGGAACAGCCTTTCACATCAGGAGGGGTTTGGCGTTGCCTGAATGGGAGATCTCAGCGGTCTGTCGCTGAGCTCCTGGATGACTGTGTCCTGTCTAGATGTCCGTCGTCGGTAGGGTGACATTCGAGTAAATCAAGGATGTTCGTGCTGCCCAAGGAAACCTAGACTTAGACTTTAATCTAAGTCTAGGCTTCCTGATTACGGGACATGGCTCCTTGAACTGGAAGCTTGTCTAGCTTGGGTTGGCCAGAGGTGCCTCCTGTCCGTGCTGTGGTGCGGAACAGGAGGACTGGCTGCACGTATTGGTGGTCTGCCTAAGGTACTTGGATGTCCGAGACCTGGCATGGCGTCGTTTGGGTTGTTCTCAACGATAAAGCCGCCGACGTCACGGAGTGTTTGTGGGGGAGAGAACGAGTTCGACGACTGAATGCCTTCGCTAAGGAGGCGTTCAGTCGTCGGACCGCCGACGGTTGGATTGAGCATGGACTTCATATTAATGTCTTCACTAGCGATTAGGTAGGTAGATGCACGGGAGTCGCAAGAAAGCCCCGGAGAGCTACTGCCTCAGTACTCTCCAAGCGACTAAGAGGTAGGCCCCGTAGTGGGAGTATCGTGCTGGCTGTGGTTTCATCGAGAGCGTGGAGTTGCGCATTCAACCGGGCGCCGGGACCCATAGAACGGCACAGGTATTAGAAAGGCCTCGCATCCAGCAGTATGATTGCCAAGCTCGGAGTGCCAGCTTGGTATAAACTGCTACCTTCAGGGGCGCTGTTTGACGTCAAAAGAATCAATCCGGTCGGACAAATCGAGGCCCGTCTGGTAAGTCTCCACGACAGGAACGGACGTTAAACCTAGGACTATTCTATCGGTTAGTTTCATAAATTGTATGCCATTAAAAATTTTAAATGATCATAAGATTATTATAAACACTCCAATCTGAGAAAATTATTTTTCGATCAGAATCGAATCGGGTTTGGTTTTTGTGCCAATACCTACCATCTCTTAGGGGTGTTGTCGTGCTCTGTGGATGTCATCGTCCGGTCGCCACTCTGTGATACAGAGATTCATAGAGAAACGAGTTTTAATACTCGACATGGCCCGTCGGACGTTTATAATTCAGAAGAAGATAAGAAATTTTTTTATCATAGAATAAGAAAGAAAAAATGCGACTAGGAACTGGTATAGTGGTATGGCTGACAATTGTATCACACTCTGCTTTGAGCATTCAGCTGTCGTTGAAACTTTGATGACTTCAAGCACACAACGGTAGTCGTCAACGCGCCATGCTCCTCAAGGAGTTAGAGAAAAATAAGAGGGGTGTAAAATATATCAAGGTCGCAGGTTTGGCAAAACGACAAGAAACGGATAAATATTCTTTTGCATCAATACTTGTAGTAGCCTGGCTGGTCGAGCGGTTAGTGCGCGCACCTTCGGTGCACAGGCTCATGAGTTCGAATCTCACCGTGTCCCATGGTGTTTTTGGAACTCACGAGCTTGTGACGGACTATGATCCCACTCAGATGTTAAACGAGTACCCATTTATGGGGATAAATAACACTGCTGAGCGTGATGCTGATCTCATTACCTCAACAAAAAGCAGATAAGATCTTGGAAATAGGATGTCACTAACACATCCTGCGGCCTTAGTCCAATTCTGGATTGTCGCGCCTGTTATTTATTTTATCAATACTTGTCTGAAAATTTACGAGATTTCGGCTCACTGCGCCAACTTTGTAACCGTTTGCTTACTTCTGGTGGTGAAGAGAAAACCGGGATTCAAATTTCTCCACCAAACGGCATATAGCCACGCGGTTAGTCGCGGAATTCTGACCAAGTTTGTCGCAAAAAACTTTCGAACTTTGGTAATAAGTTTAAATCAATTTGGCTGTGCTCAGGCTTCATTCGCAATTACGCTTTTTGGGCAGCAGTTTCGTAGGGAAAGTTTTCGAGTGCTCTGTCTCCATTTGTGATTGCGTTTCCAGGAAAGCATTCCATTATCAAGTCAATCAGTAAAAATCTGCATGCATGATTCTCAGCCCCACACATATTTCCCATTTTTTCAACGCGTAATTTCATTGTACAGAGTAGGACGGAATAAATTCAAAATCAGCTGCTTAGCTAATCATTAGGTGCGAATACATAGCTTAGCCCGCTTTTATAGATGAGTTACTAGTTAGTGTGACATTTGCAAAATTTAGGGTTGCCAACATTCTCAAATTGCAGCATTTTTGGGTTGCCGAACTCCAAATTGCGAGTAAAATGAGCACTTTACGAAACGGTGTCCTTCGCTTTCAGATGGGAGGTACCCTTTGTTTTAATCCGATGGAAGTAATATTTGGTGGAGGGTCTAATGGGACTTAGCCTTAACGTTTACCAAAATGTTTCCCGCCTGCTGTGATTCGGCGATAAGTTACAGGCATGTCTTTTTTTTAAATGTTAATAGGGGATATAGGAGAATGCTTTGTCGGGGCAGCTTGAGTCTCCGTGTGGGACAGCTATATATTGTTAGGAATAGTTACCCCAATTACCATGGCTCCAATTAAATTACTTCAGGAGCTAGAGCGCCAAATGTAACTATCAAAAAATCGAAATTACACCGAATGTTTTTAGGTCTAGTATATTATCTGCCAAGGGAAGGTACATGATATAATATATCATTAGAAAGGAAATTTTGTGTAGTTTAAATCGTCCTCAGAACATTTTGCTGTAAATATTACAGTTAACAAGATAATGGCGAAAAATCATAATTTTACCCCTTTGCCACCCCCTCTCCCCCAAATGTGACGCGCAAAAAAGTTTAACTATTTACTGCGTAATGCGGTCAGGCCATAGAACAATTTGGCATTAAAAGTCAGCTCTTTTTTTGGATGTTTGGGTTTCATCTTTTTTTCAGCTAAAATCACATACTATCTGATTCAAAGCAAAACCTGCTGTAATTTTGAAATTTTGTAATCGAATGATTGTCTATCATTGGCTCCATATTCTGCTAAATAACGAGAAAATTCGAATTTTAAGAAATCTAAATAGCTTGGGAAACACCAGGACGAAACAGCTTTATAATTTTGGGATCTGCAAATTTACATTTGCTTTTGTGGTAAATGTAAGTGAAAATTCGTTGGTGCAATGGGGACTAGGGTCGGTAATTTGCAAATTCGTTCGTACATATCTTTAGGTTCACGGTCGATTTTTTCAACTTTTTGCTATTTAGAGATAACTTTAACACCGTCAGACACATTGCTTAATGAAAACCACAAATTTGATTTAGTCTTAGAAGAATATTCCATTTTAACAAAAATAGTCACTAGTTTCTTCCAAGGACCAAATCTAAGGCTCTCAAGGACCACCAGTTGGAAAACAGTGATCTAATACAATAAATGAAGCTTATGATGTTCGAAAAAAAGATGTTTGAAAGGAGATCTTCATTAACATATCTTCCTGTTCGGCTTCCGGAGAAGTCTTTAAGTACACATTCTGACAAACGCTTGCCATTTTCCATAATATAAACATAAGTCCACTTGGTCAGCGATGGCATATAATTTTTATGGTTTTTTAAGTATCAACTGTAAACAGCACATTTTTACGTTCATTTTTCTCATGGGAAAAATTACTTTCCAAGAAGAACGCAGCATGTAGCAGAAAGCGTACTGTGTTATCATACAATCTCCCTTCATTTAGTTAAGACAACCAAGAGACCTCACAAATATAATTACGACAATCAAAAACTTCATAACGTTTTAATATAATATAGCCACCACAAATATAAACAAACAATAATAATAATCAAAATGTCTCTCTTGATACATCTTAAGGACTCAAAATCATAATACGATCATCATACAAAAAAATTCCAAGTCATGCCAGCAAGTGTGATATTAAGGTCCTCAAATCCAATCCGCATAAGAACCAAGAACGTCACTTCACGAATGGAATTTCACTATGACCATTAGAGAGGTCAAACAAAAACCACACTCTGTAGCCGAATTAAATAGACATGCGTTACTTCTATACTTTCATGAATCTTCAAACGACAAAGAACTTTAAACCAGACTCCTAAAACGATATTTCAAGCGCGGTTCGCCAGGGTACTCAAGAAATCATCACAAAAAAACCTAGAGGATCCGTTGAAATCTTTGAAATCTTTTACAACACCATTCTAGCATAAACTTTTGCCCAGTAGTCAGAAAAGTCATCCATTGAACCAGTATAGTCTTCTAGTGAAGCGCAACTTATATAAAAACTTTTAAATGGCTATAGAGTGTGTTGTGGAGTTGTTTGTTGCGCGGCAGAGACCCGACTCTGTGACGCCTTGTCAGCTCGAATCTTATACAGTAGACCCTCGGTTTGCGTCGGTAATTGGTTCCTAGAAATCGCGACGCAACATGAAACAACGCAAAACGAATTGTGAATTTTCGATAGCAAATTTTGGAATTTTGTAAAGAAAAGGCATCAAAATACCGACGCAACTCGAATGTTCACAACGCAAATCGGAAAAATTGTGTTACTTCTAAAACAGCGCAATACGAAAACAACGCAATGTGAATCGACGCAAATCGAGGCTCTACTGTATTCGTTATGGAGTCAGAGTCTGAAGCAACGTACTCAGTACCTTAGAATTTAACGTTCTTTTTGTTTATATCCATATATGACTGAATGATAGTAAGCAGTTAACAGGCGTGAAAAAAAAATTCAAACTTATGTCTGCAGTTACCGACTTGAAGGATTATGCAAAATGTTTGGGAAGCGTACACATATGCTTCTCGTCCGTATGTATAGGTATAATACAAATTTGCTCCATTTCGAACGCCCGTAAGGCAAATGAATGCAGATTTTTAAAAAATACGCTTTTTTGCACACCCCATCTTTACCAATAGCTTTTCTGATGTTTTATGCGTACGCAAACCTTACGTATTGAAGAAAATGAAAAGGATGAATGGTTGCCATTTATTAAACACGTCAAAAGCTATTAATCACCTTTTTAAAGTTAAACTCTTGAGCTCGCCCATCCAATATATAAATTAGGATTTTTGTTTTCTTGTTTTTCGCGTCGGATTACGGTTGTGGTCAACCACTCTTGATGGTCTTGGGCCCAAGACGCGGCATTGATGATGGTCATAAAATAATGTAGGCGCCGTTTGTGTAATGACTTGCGAAAAAAAAACAGCAGTGAAACTGAGAGAAAAGGTTTGAGGTGGTCTCAAGAAGTCGGTTCCTGATTTTCTTCCGCACTAAAAGGGTAATTAGGGATGATGTCTTAGCTGTATGGTTAGAATGTTGGGTGCGGTTTATAGAGAAGACTTTTGATGGATTAGAGATCATATCTTTCTCTGACTAGATGAGAAAGAGCTTAATTTGTCTGATCGGTATAAGCTGTGAGCATAATTGCTCGTTTTTGGTCGATCGTTGAGAGTGTCAAAATTTGAGCCTAAAGTTATGTTTCAAAAATTATTATAATTAAAAAACTATATTAACAAGAGAAAGAATTACCGTGAATTTTCAGAGCATAATAAAACTGAAAAAATATTTTGGAGGAACAATAAAAATATCAGCATATTGAAATGTAAAGTTAAACAAAAGAATGTTGAGTCAAAAAGTAAAACGGGTGATGACTGCTAAAAATTAAAACAAACTAGTTTACTTTGCTAGGAAGCAATCAATTAGCAAAATCGACCTGAAATCAGATAACGTTACGTTTGGAAGATAATCGAGCGATCATGACCTAATCCTATTAATTTTTGAACAACTATGCATATCAATCAATTCGCAACTATATCGAAATCAATGCAGAAAACGGGCATTAGTGTGTCACGTTACAAAATCGCTGTTATATGTTCCTACAAATCTATTATCCTCTTTTGACATTATCGCGAATGAATTAAAACAATTGATTAATCGTCCAATACGATTCATCGCAGTTTTTCCTTCTAGTCTTCATAATATACTAAATTTGGCACACGCATGTACATAAGTATATAAATATCTACATATTCTACTATTTTTCCATAATACACCTGCAACATTGTGTGTATATTCTAAAATCAGTAAATAATAATTTTCGTTTATCATTTCACGCCACTAAGTCCATTGCAAACCATCTAATCAGATATGGTGTCATATAACTTATAATGGATGCATTTTGAGTATGTTGTGTTTGTGGGTAAAAATAAGAAATATGCCTACTGTCAGATTATCTCGAGTCGTACTGTGTGGATTTACATTCCTTGGTTGTTTTGAAAATGCATGCACGGGAAAAGATGGTGGATCTTTGGTGTTATCAGGAGGACTCGTATTTCACAATCCGCTTAAAAGATGAAGGAGCGTTAATAGTTAGAAAAATTCAAGGAATGGTACACAAATACACATGCATAATGTACAAGATATGAATATAGAAAAAAGTTCTTTTAGATGTATGGAATTTGATCTTATCTGTGTAGACTAGGATCAACCGAATTCATTTTTAATGTCCATTTAGCTCCAGTCTCTAGCGTAGATACTATCTTACGCGTCATTTTACAGAAAAGCATTCTCGAGTTATAAAACGATACAGCAAAATGTAAAGGGTTCCTGTGAAGAAAGAATGAAATAGTAAGAAGTCTGTAAGGGACATTTCGACCATTCCATGTCAGACTTACATTCCATTCCACCAGACCAATGGCCAAAATTACACGATTTCTGAGCTTTTTACAATCATATTCAAAACTTTGTAGTCCTGCGGCAACTGCCTCACCTGGGCGGACCACACCCGTTTTCTACAAAACGGCCAAAAGCCGCCAAAATGCCTGCCTGGCAAGAGCCCTGAAGGTTCGATGCAGGAACAGTGGCGGCTCGTGAAGTACAGAGCCGGGTGGGCAGATTTACCATCAGGAAATAATACTATACATGCATATCCACTGTTTTTTAATGCGTTAGAATTGTGCTCTTTGTTAGTCTGTCCATTTTAATGTTTTTAAGCTTGTTGTATTTACGTATGTATTAGGTGAATCGTTTAGAGTTTTTTCTTACAAATCAGTTATGCTCAATCGCACCATGAAAATGCATACAGATAGCTACAGTTCGGAATCCTATATTACATCAAATTTTTGGCAGAGAACGGTCGCAATGTGGAAAAATAATCCAGTATTTACCTTTCAAAGGGACCAGCAATAGTCGCGACAATATTTCAATAAAATTATATTCAATAAGTAAATATTAAGCACTGCTCCTTTTAATGGTAATTCAAATTTGGATACCTCTTTCTTTTTTTCATTTGAGGCTAGAAAAGGCAACCCAAACGGATCACCTAATATATGAATTAAATTATGATGAGACATTATGTCCGAAAGTTTTTTACTTAAAATTATTTTTTTAAAGCAATGCCAACATTCTTTCGCACAATAACAGGACATACCTACAAATCTTCCTGAATAAATAATTTATCAAAGACAATTCCTGTAAATTAGGAAGTTAGTTATACATACTTTCAAGCTGCTATGTATTTCTACAATTATGCAAATAAAATGCATTGACCAGCACGAGCTAGCGGGGAGGGTTTAGATCCCTCTTGCCATGGGGAGGAAAAAGGTGTGAGGAATAGAAGTGGGAATTTTTTTCTATATCATGCACATGCAATAACATAACAACAAAAAAATATCATTTTTTTAAGTACATACAAACTAAATTTAAAACTTCCAGATCATATAGAGGAGAAAATATAAATAGGTATCTATATCAAGCAAAATACATATTAGATCAAATAAATAAGATTTTAATATTAATCCCATCACCAAAATAAATATTTTATAATAGTAATTAATAACACTAAAATGTAGGGAATCAGAGAAAAGCGATTAGTGTTTTCTAAAAACATACGTAACAAATAAAAAACGGCCGTTGATAACGTAATCATGCACTACTGCTACAAGTACGAGTATAACGCCTCCAAACCACTTCAAAAATTGAAGAAAATCTGACAAAAACACACGCACAAATTAAATACTCTACAATGCACCATGCACAATTTAAATGCGAAACGGCCTTATTATTGTATCCATGCACCACGCGCTATGCTACGAGTATCTAACTACTAGAACAGCGCCACGGGCCACGCGCTCGCGAACGTTGCACAAGTTCATGGATAGTGTAGTATTGGGCATGCCCTTTAGTGAAGTTCAGATACTTTCAATGCGCATGCGTTGAGCGTATAAGAAGATACATCGTGACTCTATGTGCTATGGAATAGCTATAGAATAGATTGATGGTACATGTGGGCAGAAAGGCATTCTGCCCATAGGTTGAGTTGAGATGATGATGTTGATGTGATGAGCAGATACATGAACGAAGTATGAATGGGCGCAATGCAATGTACATAATGGTTGGTGATTCACGCGTGCGCTTCTTATAATTATTCAATTGATATCAGTATGAGCTTTCGCTTATGTAGAGGAGAGGAGTTTTTTATATTGGCAATTTAATCGTGATTAAGTACTAATGAATGGCTATTGTCATTTGAAGGAAAGTTACGTTACGTTAAGTTAGATATGCATGTAGGTACCGAAGTGAATCAATTATGTTCTAAGAAACAATTTTTATTTTATTTTTATTTTTAGCTAGCATTTTGTAGGGTGGGCAGTGCCCTACCTGCCCACTTAGACCGGCCGCCCCTGTGCAGGAAGGTTGTGTTTGCCTGTGTATATGTGTGGATACGAGCTATGTGTTTTTTCGTCATATTGGGAGCATTGCATCTCGGCGCGGCTGCTCTCAATCTTACTAATTCGCGCCGGTGTTGAAACAAATCCAGGCCCCAGGGTATGGATTTGTAGTGTCTGCAACCAACGAATCAGTTCGAATGCAGTGTAATTTCTGTTTGGAATGGGTTCACTTCAGGTGTTCGGGGTTACGTATACAGGGTCAGCATTTCTTGGCGTATATCGCGGCAGGTTGTATAAATTCTGGGCAACCTAGGGCTGCACCCAGCCCACCTCCTCCTCCACTGCCCCCTACACCACCCAGCAATGCGATAAGGAATACCAGATCCAGTCTTACGACTGGCCCTCCTCTTCCAGCAAGTTTCACTCCACTATCCATATTACAGTTTAACTGTATGTAATTGCATTCACCGTAAAATCCCTGAGATCACACACTTCTTCACTGAAGCAAAAGACGTCGTATATGGCAGCGTTGCGAAAACGCAACCGTAGGACAAAATGGGTTAAAAAAACGCGGACGCAGTCCAGTAATGAAAACCTAGCTCTATAAGTAGGAAAACCTAGCACTTGGTGGCAACAATTCTGTTCCTACTGTAGCAAACCCCAAAATTATCGGGCTTCACCTAGAGAACATGATGACGTCTGCGAAGCACGCAGCTTTCGTTTGAGAAAATGCGCAGTAGGAATAAAATCCAAAAAGCTCTAGCTGGTAGAACCTGGGGCAAAGATAAAGAAACCATGCTATAGCTACTTATAAAGCGGTGGGTCGAGCGGCCGCTGATTATGCAGCCCCAGTTTGGACACATAGTTTATGTGACACAAACTGGTCCAAAATTCATGTCTGCCAAAATGCCGCTCTACGCATCGCGACAGGTTGCCTCCTGATGTCTGATCAGGAGACAAAATTGATGCCAATACGTGACCACAAGAGAGTAGGAGCTCAAAACAGTATCTTGTTGGCTGCTACCGTGAGAAACATCCCTCATGGACCGAATTTCTCCACCGCGACATGTCAGGCGTGGTTTACGTTACGAGACCTTTAGAGAGAGGTTCAGGGATACAAACGGGACCCTTACGATGAAGTTACATACCGAGCCGCCATCGCAGCGATCCACACTGAAGAAGTGAATCGGTTCACTGCGAGCTTAGGTGCGAATAGAGTCCTTTCAGAGCGCCCACCACCAATTTCGCCTGAGAAGATTAGGCTCCCGAGAGCCACCAGAGTAACACTAGCTCAACTTCGGTCAGGCTTTTCTTCACGCCTTAATTCGTACCTTTCTCGCATAAACGAACATCGAAAACATCTGTCCAAATTGCGATAGAACTCCTCATGATTTGGGTCATTTGATTCAATGCCCCGCTGCGCCCACTGATCTTACCCCTATATCGCTGTAGGAAAACCCTAAATCGCAGCAGCTATTTTTGTCCTTAGACCTCACGGACACAAACATTGACGAACCATAACTCGTACCCACATAGATGCACTGAGGTTTTACACCTTTCTGCACCGCTAAAAGAAGAAGCAGAAGATATTCAAAATTTTCCTACAAATCTTTAATATGCGACATACGGTTTGTTTCTTGCCAAACTGGTGAGGGACTCCGGTCGTCTGTTCTACTGTATAGCCGAGAAGAAGCACTTCGTAATGGCACATGCTGCTCTGACGCTCGATGTCAAGAACACTATTAATTCCGCAAGCCTCCATTTATGCTGCACTGAAAAAAATATTGTTTTTTTTTTCAATACGACACCAGCCAGGAACCCACGGAGTATAAGGTTACAGCAGGAGTTCCACAAGGGTCTTGTCTTAAACCCGCTGCTATTCATCATAATGTACAGCGGTATTATTTTGTAACTTCCCATGCATAGAGTAGTGCCTGTGGTAGGCTTTGCTGAGGACATCGAGAATGAGACCGAGATCCCACACTAGTCTATACAAAGATGATTGATTGCCCTTCCTTATTGATGGACAGTGACACAGTTGTAAGAGGCTAATTTTCCCTATTCCGGAAAGCCTGCAAAAGCTTCCGTTGCGTTTTTAATGTTAATTTAAAGCTTATTGAATTGCTGATAAAATGTATTCGACAGATTTAATTGTAGGGCGCGTCATTACGCCGATAATGAACAATTCACAAGTTTAGTAAAAACAAAGCCACAGTAAGTATTTGACCCACAATAATTTCTAATACCTAATTAATTTGGAAAATGTATCTACTTCAAAAATTGTATATGCCATTTGCTTCTAAGACAAACAGTTTAGAAGATATTTTTGAAAATGTAAAAAAAAAGGGCAGAAGAATTTTTATTTTTTGCTCGCCAAAAACTTAGCACAGGGTCCTTAGGGTTGCAAATCTGGATTTATATAACCAGTATTGATCTATAACAGATAAAAAAGGTTGTTATAGTAATCCATTTAATCCGAGGGTAATCCCTTTTTTTGTAAAGTTGGAGGAACTCTGGTAGGCGTATTAAATTGCACAAATAATAACAAATGAAAACGTAATGGAATACAAATTCGATTATCACATATTGATAAAAAAGAAAATAAGCGCTAAAATTCAAAATTTCAACGTTTGCCAAAAACCGAATTACCACTAAATGTTATAGAAAGAGTGCTGTGATACATTGTTTAGTTACCCCTCCAATATTTCTAAAAATTGGCTATGCCGGTAAAAGTATTTAGACTGATGTAAAAAAACGAGAATTACTGTATTATTTGACCTGGTTATTATAAACCGATCCATCGAAACAACTGGATCAGTACTAATAAAATTCCTATATACAATACTTATGTACCTATATTAGATTCCACTTCATTGTGATAATCAGTACTATAGCATTCACCAAAAATATTTTATTTGTGTATTTTGTATAAATTGTTTTTGATCAAGAGACGCGAGAGCGTATCGCCCGCCAAAGCAAAAAAAAAACAAAGCGAACAAGTCTATGATTACCGGACACAACTTGTTTTATTCATTGACAGGACTACAGCCTTCCAGGCAACATCCCCCAAAAAAAATTTTTTTGCCAAAATATTCCACATATCCTGTTCTAGTGCCTTTCCGAAAAAATCTTTGATCGGCACAATAACGGGTAAGATATATGCAATAAACGGTGAAATTTTCACCCTGACAGACTTAAGCGAGTAGCCCAATTTCAGACTGGAGTCTACAGTTGCAGAAAGACTTGCTTCTCCGTGATGGGATTTTTATGAAATTTGGAATGAATGATCCTCTGGTGGTCCTCTAAAGAATCAATGTCTTCCATTTAGACAAGTGGATGGAATAACGGTAAATTAATAGGTAAAGTTAACAAGATAAGGTATATACTAATAACCCCCCCCCCCCAAACTCCCCAATTTCTTCTCACGACCTCCAATTTGTTTTTTTTTTTTTTTGTAAGTTTCAGCAAATGCTTCGCGGACCCCTAAGCCCACTTCAGAGACCATTAGTTGTCCGCGGCCCACCGATTAAGTACCGTTGTTCTTAAGCATGCGCTATTAACTTATTCTCGAAAATATGCAACGTCCTACAGGTTAAATATGTAGCCATAAAACCGCAGCTTTAACATTTCATCTGAAAATTTGCAAAAACTTTAGGCCTTCGAATACCGCCCATCGCAAATAATAGATGATTTGAGTGTGTCTTGATTGCCCTGGCTACGCTGATAATATGAGGCGTTATGCTATCAATCGCGTGCCTCCATTTTCTCCCTATCTATACAATTTCTCGCGACAGCATCAACTATCTCCAACTTTTGAAAACATTATTATTACGCCTCGAAATCAGGCCAAAAGGAAGCCAAGGGTTAGTCTCTTGACTCTGTCAAACGAAAATGGTTTCTAACTAAAAACTAATTTAAATGAATTTGAGAAAACATTTTCAATTTGTTTTGTTTTTATAAAACTCGACATTATTGCTTGCAAAATATTTCACTTTTTAGTTTTCATTTTTCTAAGTAGGTATATATATTATTTTTATAGTATCTACTATACCTATTTGAACCTTTTTCCGCGCAAGTCAATACTTCTTGCATATTGGATGATGACTGCTACTAGTGTTAAGGTTAACACCAGGATTGAAGTAACATCATCTTATGTGTGTATTCTTCAAAATCATTACACATTTCTTATCTTATAGAACGATATTTAAAAAATATCGAATTTCGTCCTCGCCAGCAGGGGTCTTTGATGTCAGAGGTTCCCTTACATATTTAAATCGTTGCGAACATGACATATTTTGTAATATCGTTGTCATTTTTAGGATCACATTATTATCATTATCGACTGCGGAAAGTTAGTATAAGTGTACAGTGCACGTCATGAAAATCTATCCCGGAATTGTGGTGATGACCGCGAACTATGTGTAGTATGTAATTTGAGAACGCATTGATGGAATTTATTAAAGCTCTGATGTATGTATGTATTAGCAAATACTGGACACTTAAGAAGGGATTAAGACAGTTCGAGAACATATTTGTTTATTGCTACGCATACAAACCACAACATTTCCTATGATCGCAATCCGGAAGATACTGGTTGTGACTTCTTGTAGTATGTATTTGTCAGTTTAGTCTGGTAAAAACAATATCAGCATAGCGTTTGTCTGCCAGTCTGTAAATAGTGGGAAACAAGCCACGAAATTCGACTTTTCTGTTCACTTCATAAAAGGTTAAAACCTGTTTCCAAAATGTTTATCATAAATTTTGAAATATCAGCTGCACATTGACGTTCCAAACACATGTTTATATATTTTTTTTTACAAAAATATCAATGTTTCTTAGAGGTGAATGTTTTAATTTACCTGCAAAACTGTTAATTTAAATAATTACGAATTGTAACCAAATATGTCGATTGTCGCGAATGTTTATAAATATGTCCCAAGCGGTTTCTAAACAATTTTTAAACTTTTTTCCCAAGTGCTTATAGTAAACATTAGATTTCTTGCTTGTAAATAATGTAAACGATTTCGTAACATATTTCTTAACATGTTAGTTTTTCATTTTCCTTTCAAACTGTTAATTTAAATAATTTCACATTGTGATTGACATGTTTTGTAAATGGTTATAAATGTGTTCCAAGTTGTTGTTTTGTGCTTACAAGCATTATATTTCTTGGTTAAAAATAATGTAATTGTATAATTGTCTGAGTATTCCTGCTTGGCCAGACAATACGGAGACACGACTTTTGTTTTTTCAATTTATATGCGATCATTTATGACTTCAAATACATAACATATATGTATAGATCTTTTCTGGATAATGATAAATATTAAAGTCACTAAAATGTCAGGATCAAAGAATTCGAAAAAGCCATTCAAATCGCTGAAAACCGATTGAAAAACCATAAATCAGGACGACAATTATGTCATCCTCTTACATATAGTGTCCTTCATACAATGAACCTCTTCTCTATAGCAATGCTGGACTTTGAAATCTCATTCAAGTCAAGTGTGCATTTAGCAACATTCACAAGCCATATTCAATAGTGCACATTTGTTGCATCTCGAACAATAGGACACACATGCGCACATTACTCTTGTGTTTCATATAAGTTAACAGATGTTTCAGTCACACTACTATAATGGCCCAACTTGAAAAGGAAATCTTTGAATAGATCCGCTTGCATTATTTTCTATAAAGTAAACCTGTTCTCTTCCTCGTTGCATGGAACATAAAACTGCATAGACCCGCAACACATTAAATCCACTTGAGAGATTCGAACAATGTCCAAACATAACACTAAAAAAATCCCATTAGAAACAGTCATCATCCTTTATCCAAACTGTATAAATGTCCATACTAGTTGAAAGAGTGAATCTTAAGGATAAATACAGATGAGAACCAAGAGCAAAGAACTGAAGGCCGCCTTTACACATTTGAAGGACCTCTATTGTCCATAGTCGCGGCGTATATTCCTCGGAGATTTCTGAAAGGGAATTCAAGAAAAAGAAATGTGCAATCCATTCCAACACAATCGTCCTATTGCAATGGTGTGTTACGAATTGAATGTATGCGTTGTGTCTGTTTGCTTCCTTTTAGTCTCTCGAGGCAGACAAAAGTTATCCTTATTGAACTCAGCATCGTTTGTGTAGCTGTATACAATTGATGGATTTTTAGATTGAGCAACAGGTATAGTATGAGGAGGTTCACGTTCAAATTGATCGGGACGTAATTTTTCTTTTATAACGTTTCATGAGATGTTGATATTTCGCGTAGCCTTGCTGCAGCCGGGGATAAACGAAGATTCGGAGAATGAGAGAATTCAAAAAACATTATAAAAGTTAAGGTTTCTTTTAAGATCTTTGGGGCATGGTGGAGCCAAATATAAAATGACTATGGTAACTACAATGTCCGTACGAGTTATCGATGATTTGATACGAGCTATAGTGGCGGGAGTTGAAATTTGGACATTTAATTTCAAATATTTTCAATTCTTTCAGTTGTGATAGTTCAAAAATGTCAGTTTTCAAAAATGCTCGGAAAAATGTGTGGGATTAGAAGCACGTTCAACCGAGTTTAATGGATCTAATAACTATGAGTATGGGATTAGAGTCAGGTATGGAAGTAATCTTGTCGAAAGCTAGCCCGAAGGCCCTTAAAACAGCAGAACATTAAATCCCCACGCACAAGTCTCCTAATTTAACATACCAAAAGAATCGAAGAAATTCAATCGTAAATCCCTACAGTTGTGATATTAGTTTGCGAATGCTTTTGGGGTTATTGACATTATCAAATAGGTGCTAGTGGATTACCAAAGATTGCTTTATAGTATGAAATGAATGAACATAATTGGTTGTATTTTCTAAATGACTAATATTATAATTAGAATCCAATCGGAAAAAGGGCCGGGGTTTCAGAAATTAGGCGATTATTCTTCATTCAGGGTTTTGGTAATTGATAATTTTAGTCGGGGGTTTTCTTCACTTACGGATTTCGTAATTGGAGTTTCAGGGATTTAGCGACGGGAGGGGTCCATGGGCTCCGAATCTCTCCCAAATTGATTTCAATAATCCCCAACATTTTAGTAATGATGATATACAATAGAGGAGCTCCTGAGCATTGCTACGAAACTAGAATATGCAATGAATTATTCGTTACCCATACCTCAAAGATTAGTTATATAAGAATGTATATAAAAACTGTGTGAATAACCTGTGAAACAACTGTCACGCATAGATGCAGGCTTTCCGCTTTACAAACAAACGGTGAATGTGGTGTAGTGATTTTTCCAATATAAATGCACTTTCATTTATGCTCGCATTGTATGTACTAATTTATTCGTAGTGCTATTAAGTATGTACATAAGACTCGGGAAACATTTTTAGAAGTTGTCAAGTGTGATACATCGTAGCTTTTTGCGAAGAAAGGAATCCTGGTAAAAAATTTGAAAAACAACTGCTAACAAGGACACCTTTCATCTCATTCCGAAATTCGTATATCAGAAATTTCATGGCCAAAGAAAATGTAGCCAGAGGAATAGATAAGAATTTTTTCAAATGAAACATGCATCTCTAACGAGCGTGGAATTGTTTCTTAAAATTTAAATGTGCACTATTTTTAAAAAAGCCTTATAGTATGCTTTTTGAAACATACTTTAAGCCTCCACAACGGAATATCCGAAAGAAGGTTTTTGCGGTAATTGCTCAACCCTACACCATTTCTCGCACTCAATTCATTCGTCCCTTGTTAAAGTTACATTTTCTAAAATTAGCTTTGAAACAATTTCGGGAGTCTTTTTGGTTGAGTCAAAAAACAAATTCCGAATATGTTGATATTTTGCGCTTGGCGATAGCCTGAGTCACATTAAATGGAAACTGTTTACCATATTCAAACTATCTGAACAGCAGCGTTTCAGATTCAGATCTTTCTTGGCTAATGGTGGAGCTGGTTCGGCAGAGGAAGATCCGTACGTATCAAAATCCTTAGATTGAGACAAAATTACCGAAATTTTGCCATACTTTACTTGATCCAAGCTACCCACCAGTTTAACTTTAATGTGGGTCATATAAATAATTAAAATTTTACAGTACACTATTTGATTTACAGAAAATAAAGGGGCAAATTTTGCTATTTCAAAAGAACACATCAGCGTTCTGACGTATGTAGAAGTTAATTAAATCTCGCGGCACTATTTCAACGAGATTCAGCTAAATGCACTAAATATATTCCTGTATCAGGTTTTCGTGGAAAAGCTATAAAGATTAATGAATTGGGAGCATTACTATCCTTCATCTTCAAGCAGCAGGTTTAGCAGCAGTGATTCCTACAAACTTCTTTATTTCTGTGGCCTCAGCACAGTGGCGTAGATAAGGAGGCATTCGCCAAAACATGAATATTACTGCCTTGGCCAACATTTGGTCAATTCCTAGCGGTGCTATTGATGATTTCTCAACGAACCGCATCTTTTACGTTTAATTTATCTTTAAAAGATACGGCGGATAACCGTCTATCATTTCGCGCACAATCTTTCGATGTTACATCGCGGAAGTGGCTTTGGCTTTTAATCATCATTCTGACGATTTGCTACTTATCATTTCATCATTTCAGCTCCGAAGCACATGTCTAAACGCTCCCTGAAAAAATCGTAGTTTTTCGCGGCCCATGGCAAATTCCGTACGTAAACCTGGCCCAAGCAGCGCAGTCACGTCGCATAAAACCACCTCGGAAACAAATGCTTCTAGCAGAAAAGTTATTAATACACATGGACTCACGTTATGTGCGTCACCCGTGGGTGGGGCATTGGATAAACCTGGCCCTATTAAATCGAAGACGCCACATAAACGTGCTTTGGCGGTGTATTTATCGTGGAGGGCTTTTGGATCAACCTGGATCGAATAACGCGGAAGAGAAGTGTGTTGTATTGTATCGACCTTCCTAAAGGTTATGGCCTTACATCCCGACCTGCTCCTGATTGCAGGGACGGGGGATGGTATCAAGGCCCAATCAAGGTTATGCGCTTCGCGAACCAGCGATCTATAAATCTTTTTAGGATCGCGATACAAATTATAGGGGTACCAGCCGGTGGCAGGGGTACCAGGAGGTTGTACCAAACGTGAATATACCCATTTTACGCAGGGCTTAAATATGCAAACCTGCACGGCCTGTACTGGCAGGGGATATCATGTGCATCATTAGGACATCCAACTCCCACCTTCCAACGCAGGAATGGAAAATAGTCAAGTTAGAGGAGCCCAAGGATCAATCTCAAAGTGCGGTTATCGTGCTTCATACGGGCTCTTTTCCTTTCCTGACTAAATCGAAGCGGGTGTATGTATGTATTTCGGATTAAAAAATGATCTTGATCGGGGTTTAAGCTCACCCAGGATACAATGTTTTCTATGTCAGCAATCAGGGAAAACCTCGTGCTTGTATTATTGTAAACCAAATGTCTACATGTATTTTTCGGCGCGACATACAGTGACACGAACAACTTAGTTGTCTGTCTGGAAAATAAAAGGCAAAGATAGTGGATAACATTTGCTTATTTTGTGCATGACCCATGCAGTTATTTTTCCTAGATACTGTGTACGTCATTACGATCGCAGACAGTTATGTCGGCTTTTTACCGACTAAACCTAACACTTCCTCTATCACCGTTACACCCCGTGGGACCACCTTTCGGTATTAATTCGCGGGGACGATTCCAGCTACTCAGCCCTCAGCGGGACTTACGCATCATCAGACTTACGTCTGCGCTCCTCTCTCTGCAGCTCCATATGGACTGCACAAAGTGCCCTGCTCACTGCATTCCAGTTGCGTAGTGACTGTAGGACTTGTGCATACAGGAAGATATCTTCCTGTGACACCTCCTCGTCGACTCAGTTCGTTCTATCTCTCTCTGCCTCGGCTGCCTTTAGTCGGCTTCATGTGGTACAGTTCGGTACGCACAACACACCCTCAAAGCTCACTTGCGATAGATAGCGTTTAAGGGTTTTGAGTTACGGTGCTCCAGCCCAAAAGAGGCATATAAGATAATGGATGTTACCACTCTCGACAGCAATAGTCTCCTACTCGTTTTTGGACCACCTATGTTTGGCATCATTCTATAGCCAAAAGTTGCTGCCTTATCGTATACGTACTTCAAGTGGTCTCTAAAACTTAGTGTAGAGTCGATCATAACCCCCAAGTACCTAACGGCATGCTTAGAGGATATAACACACTCTCCAACTCTGATTTTGAGAGAACACGTTTTTCTGCGCTTATTGATTTGGACCACTTCGGTTTTCTAGTCAGCTAGTTCCAATCGAATTGTTTTCAACCATAGCTGAATAGTTGTAATCGCCTCGGTTGCAAACAATTCGACCAACTGCGAGTCCCGTGCGACAATTGCGACAGCTATGTTTTCGGCTAAACCGACCACTGTCACTTCCTTTGGCATAGCGAGCTTCTGAATGGCGTTATACATGATATTCCACAGAAGCGGGCCGAGAACGTAACACTGCGGAACGCCAGCCATTACCTTGTACTCCTGGTGTCCATCGCTAGTATCATAGTTGAGGACACGATATGAGAGGTAACTGTTAATTATCGCGGCTAAGTATTCCAGCACGTTCATTGATTCTAAAGCCGTATGAATGCACTCCAATTTCGCAGAGTTAAAAGCGTTTTTAACATCTACCGCGGCGCAACACATACTCTTACGAATTTACAAGCAGGATTTTGATGACATATCATGACTTTCAAAAAAGCAACAGTCAAATCATGTATCACGAGAAGAGTGAGGGGAAACAAGAAACCTAATTGGTGGAAGGACTCTAGTCATTATTGAATGTAGAGCTGACAGTAGTAGGGGAAAAAACCTCTGGGAATGAACTGGATTGGGGCACCTATAAATTGTGTCTTGGCAAAATTAAAAATGGAAACTCTTTTACGATAAAATCGAAACATTGAGTGAGGCATCTATCTAGAATATTAGCGATCATCTGGTGCCAGCTTTTACGTAAAATTAGACTCCAAAATGACTGAATCTAAATAAGTATATTTTAGAGTACACAAACCTATAGCCATCACTGTATTTACTCCAAGAATTCAAGGTGTCTTATCACCGACAATCTTTTTGAGCGCAGTCTGCACACATAAGAACATCCGCAACCAAATAAAAATAAGAAACATCGCATTCGGTGCTAAATCATGTTGAAACGAACGTGCGAGAAAAAGGGTTCTTCTTGTGATGAATATGCTTTTGTTATTGCTGGCTTGCGGGGCACCTGCGCGTACCCTATAGTACCTGTGTTAGTTAGGCCAGTCAATTACCGATTTTAGGTCGCAAAAAATTGCTCGGCTCTGGTTTTTTGAGATATTGTTAGGATAGATACCAGAAGTGTACCACTAAGTTTGCAATTTCGAAAAACCTGTGCTAACCCCGTGACCCTCAAAAAACCTCAAAATGTTCGGACTTTTTTCATATTTTTGTTTGTAATTTCTAAAAGGTGCTTCCTACAAGTAAGTCGTCCACTGCACTTTTAAAGCTAAGAAAATCTTCTTTAATTTTAGTGTAACACCAGCTTTGTAGATGCAAAGGATCCCAAGATACAGCTCTTTAAAAAATGTGCTTTTTTTGTAAAAAAGTCCGAAATTGTTTTGTATGACAGCCCTATGACGTAATGTTCCGATTCCATCCATTTTGAGGCTTTACTAGGAACACATTTGGGTGAGGTTTGGTTAAGATTGGTTCATAAAGAAAAAAGTTTTTCTCAGAAGAATCTGATTATCAGGGGTTGGTTTGTATGACAGCCCTATGACCTAGTGTTCCGATTTCATCCGTTTCTAAATATGTTTTGAAGCTTTACTAAAAAACACATTTGGGGGAAGGGCGGTTAAGATTGGTCCATAAAGAAAAAAGTTTTTCTTAGAAGAACCTAATTTCCAGAGGTTGGTTTGTATGACAGCCCTATAACGTAGTGTTCCGATTTCATCCGTTCCTAGATATTTTTTTAGGCTTAACCAGCAACATACTTAGGTGAAGTTTGGTTAATATTGGTACATAAAGAAAAAAGTTTTTCTTAGAAGAACCTAATTTTCAGGGGCAGCCCTATGACCCCATGGTCTGATTCCATTCGTTCCGACATATATACAGCTAAGGAACTGGTTTATAACTTCATGTCACATGACTTTCCCTGTAAAATGCGCATTTAAGCCGATATTCAGCTCGGAACATGACTGAAATTACAATTTCGAACTTTTTTTCAAAAAACAATGTTTAAAGTGCTGTATCTTGGGATCCTTTGCGCCTACAAAGCTGGGGTTACACTCAAATTAATTTTCTTAGCTTTAACAGTGCAGTGGACAACTTACTTGTAGGAAGCACCTTTTAGAAATTACAAACAAAAATATGAAAAAAGTCCGAAAATTTTGAGGTTTTTTGAGGGTCATGGGGTTAGCACAGGTTTTTCGAAGTTGCAAACTTGGTGGTACACTTCTGGTATCTATCCTAACAATATCCCAAAAAACCAGAGCCGAGCATTTTTTTGCGACCTAACGCCTTATTTTTCGGTTTATTGACTGGCCTATAGTAGGGATCGCTTCCATCCGCATTATCATCATTATTGTTGTTGCAATCATTTTGATTTCGCGTACGTACGTTCGTTTTTTTTCGTTGGAGGCCCCTTGGGACGTACGACAGCGCGACGCCTTGAAATCATCCAGAAGGAATGATCGGCGGGGTGTTGCGTTTATTATAGTTTTGACACTTTATTCGACCTCAAAAATAGCCATATATAGAGAATGAAGCTATGGAAAGATATTGGAACGAGGCACATCTTCTTGTGTTTTGCATGGTTATGAGGTGAGATATCGTAAAGTCTGATCGTTGTATCTACTTCATACTCTATTAGTTTTACACGTACACGGCATAGGTACCAAGTTTTACGTATAAGGAGCCTACCGGGTTCATGCTGTTGTTTACCGCAGCAGGTTGATTAACGCACGCCTAAAGAGATTTTATAGATTCGATGTTTTTTTGTCGAATCTTTTGTTTGGCCGTCGATGATGAAGATGATTTGGAAGAAATTTTAAACTTGATTAAGACTACCCCACTATCTTAATACATCTGATCAGTAACGTATTTTTTTATACTATCGAAAAATTATAGTATCTATTGTACACACATTCGGCTGGCTCCAATATAGTATGTACATATTTTCATCTCAGAATCAATTGTATGGAATGATGTACATATATAAAATCGAACGTTCGGAGACCTCTAGAAAAAAATCAAAACAGATCTGATTCTTTTGATGATCCATGGAGCTCAGTTTCTTACGCAGTTACTTACAATATATGTATTCTTCTTCAGTTTCTCGGCGCGGATCCTCCGCAATTCCGCGCACACCTGAACTCTCTTGATGTTGCAGAGCTTTCGTGAAAGATTTACAAGATAGCTGGCGCCTTGGACTAATAAACTGACTGTTATCGTAACAAGAAACAATTATCAAACATTCGAACATTTATCATTCGCGCGTTATTGTTGGGGGATATTATATTAAAATATTTTTTTGCCCCGGCGACGATGAAATACATTATGTACTATGTACAGTCCGAGACCGATCATTGTGCGTGTGATTTAAGAAAATTGCTTGGACGTCATCATATACAAGTCTGTTATAAATAGATTTATATTAAGATTTTGCGGATTATGACCCGTATACTCACCACAGTATAGAACGTGTCAGAGAAATGAGTTGACTAGCCCGAAATCATCGGACAGGAGAGGTGATGATGAGTTTTGTATGTTTGTTTATTGTTAACTAAATTTTAGCGTTATTACGAAAATTATGGAGAAATGCTGTCTACGATATGAAAGTTTCTTCAATGCTTCTAACGGCCATGGCGCCTAGTCAATTCAAACCAGAACATCATTCTCAGCGCGACTGTCATATTATGTCTAGAACCATAATTATTTTCCCACCTCATTTGTATATGAAACAAACAATATGTCTCATAATTCTTACCAAGAAAAGACAAAATCATTTTAACGATTTGTGAAATGACATTAAAAGAAAGTGATTTTGAAATCTAATGGGCATCCTTACGAGTTGACCGCTGATTTATTGTTTTTAAATTACGTCAATGAGATAGCTTTAGGCTTAGACAAAACTAACACAATACAAAGACTAATATCTAATAAAACGCACTAATTTTAAAAGAAAAGCATAAATATGTAATAAATTATCTCGCGTTAATTTGTCCATAGTATTTATGTTAATATGCATGATGTTGTTCTTTATTTAAAAAAATAATTTAGTACCAATTCAATTCCATTCGATTGGTTGAAAGCTCCTATGGTTTGAGTCCTTATGTGCGATGTGCCATCCTCTGTTAGTCGAAACCGAAAGCAATGTTTTTTTTTGTAAATCCTTGGATAACTCCGAAATTATTGTCGGGGACTTTGATGCAAGGTCGGTTGAAATTAGGAGCCGCAATTACGAATGAACGAGAACGCGTGTTTTTGTATGTTTTTTTTTTCACAGCTAAACATAGTCCTGTGAAACTCTTGGGTATTATTGCAAAAAATTACGAAAAATTAGGCTTGTTCTGCTATCCGTTCTCATAAGGAGGTCTGTTTCCAATATTGTTGTTGTTGCTGCCGTTATTCTCTATCAAATCGAAGGGCCGTATTTATTAACATTCCTTAACTCATGGAAACCTTGAGTCAAGGATGCCGAAATTCAATAAATTAAATGTAATTTTCCATATTTTTTCATAGAAATCACTTATATATTCACGAGTTAATGCATCCTTGATTTAAGGAGAAACTCAAGGAGACCTTGAAATTTTCTATAGTCAACCCAATGAAGAAGAAAAAGAAGGAAACGAAATATCTGAAAATAAAGGGGACAATTTGATTTTTTTATAGCTAGCAGTGGCGTAGGCAATTTAGTGTTTGAGGCTGGTATGGTTTAATACTTTTTGGCTTTCTCATTGGTTGGAGTATTTAACCACAATGCACTGGGATACACACTATTTAAAATTTTGGATTTACACGAATTTATACCACGCCACGCTTTGCAATCCTATTTAAATGCACTTTTCGCAATAGAGTAAATTTTGATGCTGTTGGTATACAGTTATGCAACAGGAACGTTGCTGATTAATTAATTTTAAGCATCTATTAATTTTGAAATTTCGTATTCATTGCCCCCATTTTTGCGACGCCCCTACTACGAAGTTACATCATTAAGATGCGCATGTGCATAATTTTTGTTTACAATTAATTTTCCATATAAAATTCGTATGAGAAATGTCATCGAAGCTACAAAATCTAGTCACCATAGAAAATATTTTGGTCCGGAAAAAAAAGTCGTATATCTATAGTGTATTATGCGGATATTTGCATTTCCTTTTTAGATTTTCTTATTCATTAAATCAACCTCACTTGAAGTCAAGATAGCTACCCACCTTCCTTGAAATATAATATTTCAAGTCTATTGAAAACTTAAGGTCTCCTTGAGTTTCACCTTAAATCAAGGATGCATTGACTCCTGGATATAAATGATTTCTATGAAAAAGTATGGGACATTTAATTTTTTCGAATTTCGGCATCCTTGACTCAAGGTCTCCTTGAGTTAAGGAATGTTCATAAATACGCGCCTAATTCCTCTCCTTATACAGTATCCGCTCAAAAATAAGAACACGTGGAAATTTGAGTAGCTTGGAAATTATAAAAGCCAGTTAGACACACTGGCCACTCTAAAATTAGAATAAACTGTTCTAATTTTCGAGCGTAAGAAGTTTGAATACACAATTCTTATGTTTTGATCCCGTTTTAAACGATAAAATTTATTCCGTTATAATCTTGTTACATAATGTTGTCGAAAATTTGCTATCAGAAAATGTCTCTTTTGGTAAGCAATTCCATTATTGAAATTAGCACAGGATTCCGTTTCTGAATCTGTATTGCGGTCCAGTTTGAAAAATCTTTTCCTCTGTCAGGAAAATGAATAGATAAACGAATTTGCATAAAACCTTATCAGTTTTACAATATCTCACAGAGCACTTTTTTGCCTCTGTGTAAAAACGCGTGAGAATTAAGAATTCTTAGAAATTAAAATTGGCCAAAACTGAACTTTTAATTTTCGAGCTTCTACTTCTACTTCTACGATCAGTTTTACAATATCTCACAGAGCACTTTTTTGCCTCTGTGTAAAAACGCGTGAGAATTAAGAATTCTTATAGAAATTAAAATTGGCCAAAACTGAACTTTTAATTTTCGAGCTTCTACTGTATTCTAATATCTTTTTTAAGGGAACAATATGATATTAGCTGTGAACTAACAGTAACCAGCGAATTATTCGTGCCGCGCGGATGTGAACACCAAAAATTCGTCACGAATTCGCGCCGAGAAATTCATGCCGCGTTGGTGTTACAACACCTGGTGTTACAAACACCACTTAATATTTTTCAACTTTTTCTATTTACTTTACATAGGGATTTTAATTGGGTTCCGTGCATTAAATGTTGGAAAGAACTATTTTTTTTTCGTAGAATCATAGAAATATGCAAATATTATGCAAGAATATGCAAAAAAAAAATGAAAAATATGCGTTTATGCATTTATATGCAAAATATGCATTTACGGACAAAATATGCACTATCAAATATAGCTCTATCTTTATATCTTTATTTCAAATGGTATTTATAGAAAGCAAATCTTAATCACGCGAAAAAGGAAGCCTAAACAAAGTTTAACTCATTGCCGGACACAACGCCAAAATTTGACACGATTTGTATGGTCAAATGCTCAAAATTTGACGTCTATAGACGTTGTGTCCGGGAAAGTGTTAAGCTTAAAAATCACACAAGGCTTATCTTATCATTTTTCTTGCTTATGATAATGCTATTTTAAAAGATGTTCATATCTTAATGTCCATAACATTAAGATATGCACAAAACCGTCTGCTTCTTTTCCTGTCGATATGTAGAGCATCTATAACAAAATATGAAGTCTGCTTGCACACATTGCACACCCATATTATTCATTCGGACAGATTTCATATTCGTATGGGATTAAATCAAGGAAAACAAATTGCTTTCACACTTCACACTTGGCCAACAGTTGTTCTGGCTGGCTGGATTGGATGATGATGAAGTCGGGATTCTCTATACAGATCATGCTCAAATATGACCATGAAGATACCAAATCCATACATAATTCCATGAATCTTTTAAAAAACTCAAGAGGTTCTCCTTCTGCACATCTATACCATTTTCCGGATTGGGGTTGGATTTTTTGTATACCTCGGCGAGTTTTTTTTAAGCCTGCCTTTTTCGATTATATTTATACTTGTATGTCAGCTATTGTATTTTAATATACCATCTTCTATGTCTATACACTGTATCATATGATATTTCTCTGGACTAAGGTAAGGTAACCCGTGTCGTGGACTAAACGTAGTCAAAGAAAGAAGATAAATCGACATCTTTTTGTTCGTTAGGTTCAAAAGTGTGAAGTGTGTTGTTCTCTTAAAACTCCTTAAAGAGACACATTATACTCGCATCGCACACAAAACGTGTATAGCTAGATATGAACGTATGAAGATAGGAAATTTTATAAATTTATTGTATCGGTTTTTACGTTTTTACCTATGCGCACAAACACCCCGGACTTTATTATTGTGTCATCTTTCAAATTTAAAATTGTATTGTGCGCACGATTAGCGAAAGAGCGTAAATGATAATTTATGATTGGATTATATGAATTACAGCGTTTATTCATATACCCAACCCATAGGTTGATCTTTGAAAGCCTGGATTTATAAATAAGATTTTTGAAATATAAATGATATTCATATACGAATGGATTCGTTCTGGAGATATTCATCTCTTAAAATGGAATTTTTCCAAGAAAGATTGTGCTTTTGTGCTCAATCAGTTGGAGGTTTATATATGTACGTCTAGTCTAGTGGTTCAATTAAATGATTTGGTATGGTAATTATTGAAGGGGATATCGAATACGATTAGATAAATGAAAGATTAATGGCGGTTGGTTTATTAGGCATTGATCAGGCGAAGGGTAAAGATACACAATTTGGCTCTAATATCCTTTTATGTGGAACATGATACATAGTAGCCAATTAAGTCTAAAGCACCTTGGGTGTATATGTATGTTCTTGCAAAAAGTTAAATATAACTCAAAAAATGTATAAAGAGATAAAGGTAAATGTTTAGTACTTCGATGTTTTCTTAGAATATTTTCAAAAAAGGGTGGGATTAAATCAAGCCCAACTGGCTTTACTTAATATTTGCAGGGACGTAGCAAAGGGGGTATGGAGGGGGGAGGTGTCTCACTCCCCTAACTTTTTAAATTTTCATCTGCAGTCGGCAAATTGGACCTTAGTGGGAATATGTAGGATTGCGATTTTCGGCATTAATAAATTTACAAATTTATTTGTCGATGTTTAAGGATATAAACATTTGAAAGTTGCAATATTAAAAGTATGTAATTGAATGTACATACTTATTAACACATTTATTAGGCATAAAAACAAAAAACTGATGTTTAAATTGAAAAATTTTACTGAAAATCTGCAAGCTCAGGACCTTAACAATATTGACGCCGTAAAACTTATTCGTAGTACTATAAAGACTTTTAAAGATCAAGAGACGCGAGAGCGTCTCGCCCGCCAAAGGATAAAGAAAAACGAAAGCGAACAAGTCTATGATTACCGGAGACAACTTGCTTTTTTGTTTGATCAGGCTACAGCCTTCCAGGCAACAGCCCCCAAAAAAATTTTTTTACCAAAATATCCTGTTCTAGTGCCTTTCCAAATAAAATCTTCGATCGGCACAATAACGGGTAAGATATATGCAATAAACGGTGAAATTTTCACCCTCACAGACTTAAGCGAGTAACCCAATTTCAGAATGAAGTCTACAGTTGCAGAAAGACTTGCTTCTACTGTCTCTCGTCGTGAGGGGATTTTTATGAAATTTGGAACGAATGATCCTCTGGTGGTCCTTCTAAAGAATCAATGTCTTCCATTTAGATAAGTGGATGGAATAACGGTAAATTAATAGGTAAAGTTAACAAAAGATTTCCAACAATTGCGTCTATCGGCTCATCGCATTGACCATTTTTTAAAACACACTGCGGCATTGGGACATTTGGATATTGGGACACCGGGAGACTGGGAGACTAGGATCTTGGGGTAGTGGGATATTAGGAAATTGGGACATTAGGGTCTTGGGACATTAGGACATTGGGGCATTAGGCACAATGGGGAAACAGGGACGTGGGGACATCGGCATATTGGGGCATTGGGACATCAGGACATCAGGATATTGGGACAATGGGACATTGGGACATTGGGATATTGGGACATTAGGACACTGGGAGACTGGGACATTAGGACACTGGGATATTAGGACATTGGGACATTATGACTTTGGGACAATCGGATATTGGGACATTGGGACACTGGTACATAGGGGCATTGGACCACAGAGACATCGGAATGTTGTGACATTGGGACATCGGGATATTCGCACATAGGGGCACTGGGATATAAGAACATGTGAACATTAGGGTCTTGGGTCATTAGGACATTGGGATATTGGGACATCAACACATTAGGATAGGACATTGGGACATTAGGTACACTGGGGAAACTGGGACGTGGGAACATTGGGGCACTGGGGCATCGGGATATTAGAACATTGGGACATTGTTACATTGGGATCTTGGCACATTGGGATATTGGAACATTGGGATAATGGGACATTAGGGCACTGAGATACAGGGACATTGGGGCACTGGGATATTAGGACATAAGGCTATTGGTACCTTGGGACACTTGGTATACTGCGACATTGGGAAACTGACCACTGGTACATTAGGACATTGGGCCATTGGGATATTATCACATTAGGATACTGGGACATTTGGGACATTGGGGTACTGGGATATTAGGAAATTGGGGCATTAGGACCTTAAGACATTAGGACAGTTAGACATTGGGATATTAGGACATTAGGTGGGAGACTGGAACATTGGGATATTCCGATACTGGGACATTGGGACACTAGGGTAGTGGGACATTCGGACATTAAACCATTGGGGCACTGTGATATTTGCACATTGGGACAATAGGACCTAAATTGGGACACTGGGACATCAGGATATTGGGACATTGGCACATTAGGATATTAGGACATTGGGACACTGGGATATTAGAACATTGGGACATGAGGACACTGTGACAATGGACCTTAGGGCATTAGGACATTGGAACATTGGGACACTGTGACATTGGGACAATGTGACATTGGGACACTGGGTCAGGGGGGCATTAAGACAGATCAGTAACAGAACGTTAACAAAGAGTTGGCAAGGCAACAACAGAGCGTTAGCAGATCGTTAACAGAGTGTTAACAGAAAATTAACAGAGCCTTAACAGAACGTTAACAGAACGTAAATCGAGTAATAAAAGAAAGGTAACAGACCGTTTACAGAGCGTTAGCCGAATGATTAAAGAGAATTAAGAGAACATTAACAGAACGTTAACAGAGCATTAACGAAAAGATAATAGAGTGTTAAGAGAACGTTAATAGAGCATTAACAGAGTTAACAAAAAAATAACAGATTACTAACAGAATGTTAGCAGAGCCATAACACAAAGATAACACAAATATATTTTGCACAAAATACATATTAATAAACTATACCCATTTCATCCCAAAATTATTTTTAAAAAAGCTCAGCAACAGACATTTGTGGCGTATTTGCAATTGCGTTTGCAGTATCTATTTATTTTAAAGAAGACCCTGTGAATATAACTTATGATATTAAATTAATGGAATATGCTAAACAAAAACCTATTGAAACTTTTCCCAAAACAAAAATATTAGTTGGCTATTTAAGTATGCAAAAATATATGATATCTGACCAAAAACAACAAAGTTGTAAAAGTTACCCCGCCAAAGAAAAATGCATCTGCCGCAAAAAGAATACATATCACTCCAATCCGCTGCTCATATCTAATTTTGTTTGCTGGATGTACTTTTGTTTTAGGTGTAAATGCTGGAGAAGTTTAAATGTACAGGACTACTTCTTAAAGTAATTTGGAGGGAGCCGTCAAAGTGGCACTGAATAAAATGTTAAAGCTCCCACCAAATTACTTTAAGAAGTAGTCCTGTACATTTAAACTTCTCCAGCATTTACACCTAAAACAAAAGTACATCCAGCAAACAAAATTAGATATGAGCAGCGGATTGGAGTGATATGTATTCTTTTTGCGGCAGATGAATTTTTCTTTGGCGGGGTAACTTTTACAACTTTGTTGTTTTTGGTCAGATATTAACAACGGCAGAGAAATCAATGTGTTAGTGTAAAGCTCCATGATTTTCGCAAAAAAATTAGACACTGACCCTGAATCGGACTACAAAAACAACACCGAACTCGTCGTGTTCCGACAAAAATTGGACGAATCATCTCAAACAACTGCCGAAATAGACTTTGCAACATTTTACTGAAAAGAGTTCAAAATCCTTCTGGACGTTTTTATCTCAAAGTCCACAGAAGAATTGGAAAAAATAGCCAAACTGCCAAAACCATATTAGGACATATTTCTTATTTTTGTATTTCAAAGGAGATTCTTGAATGCCTTCATGCTGAAATTCAAATTCTTCTTGATAATTGCTCCGAGTGTCAAAGTTTTGGGGAGATAGCGAGAGAGGCTTCCAACCTAAGGACCGAAAGCGTACAAGATTATTCAGCTTATTTTTACATGTCCAGTGACATCAGCTTCGAGCGAATGATCATTTAGTAAGATTAATGAATCAATATCATTTACGAACGTTAATGGGGGATGAACGTTCAGACAATTTGATGCTAATGTTTTCAGCGAAGGATATTGTCGATAAGATAGATTTACATCGAATTGTGTATAGGGATTGTCCAAAATTAAGTTACGACGTGTCACAACTTAACTGATTGAATCAAATTTCTACATATTCATACAATCGTTCGTGTTTCTGTCCTTGTATTTTTCGATTTTTACATGAATGCTAAACAAATATATTATAATTAGAAGTACGGAAATTTCGCAAATAAAAAACAGGATATTGGAAATTTCGCGGAAATTTGCATAAAAACCTAAATTTTCTTGTAATGATTTTAATTTTCTATAACTCTAGAAATTCTGTAGATTCACAGTTAAACGACTTTTCAAAACTCATTATTCAGTATAAAGTATGTCTTCCAACTGCATCATACTCCGAATTCAGACAACACACATATACCTACTAATCGACAAGACCACTCCTCAAGGAGTTATGGTAACGGTAAAACGAGAAACTGCTGGGGCATATACCGCTAATATCGTTACGCTTTCATCTTTGTTAAGTTAATTTCAATTTTAGCGCCCGCCGAACCACGAGAAAAACTCTTCATAAAAAAATCGCATTGCAGAAAATAAGTTCATTCATAAAACCTCCAACTAAAGTGCATTCTCGGTATTCGGCAAGCCATCGTGCTGGTGATTCAGCGAACTCTCTGCATGTAACAATTTCTCTATTCTTATTAACAGAAAACGTCTGAAACAAATCTGAGATGAGAAAATATCGCCAATAATTGACATTTTTCGTGAAAAAAAAAACTTAACAAATTAGAACATTTTGCATTTGTTCGAATAAATTAGCAATATTTGCCGAAATTGGCATATATTTCGTTAAAACGAAATTTCCGTACATCTAATTATAATTAGTGAATTTTCAAATGTAGTCGGCAAAATTCACTATTCACCCCCCCAACAACTGTTTGCTCGGTACGTCCCTGAATATTTGTTAACGTTTCTATATTCTATACAAACCTAATATATTTAGAAATGTTGCTTATTAACACTAAATTATTTAAAACATTGAATACTTACAGGATAACATCAAATTTATTCTCATAAAGAGAAGAATAGAAAAAACTTACCTGTAAAGAGAAAAAATTACAAATTAGAAAAATTATGCAGAAGAAGGTGACGAACAACGAGTAAACCTAGACAGATTGCGTGGACGACCGAGATCTCGCCGGGGATACTAAGAAGGTAAGGACGGCCATTAGCCGTTGGACTTCCAAAACTAGACGACGCGTTACCGCGGCAATTGAAAACGGCCAGAGTCCGGCGTCGGGCATGGGTTGTAATACGACATTTTTGATGAGATGATATAAAGAGGCTGGATTTATTACTAGTGAAGGCACTTTAAAAGATGCAATCACTCGTGCCAACAGTGAAAACTGGTGAATAAACTGTGCCTTAAAGGATAGTTTTTTTTTCAATATATCTACATAGATGCAAAATTAGACTTTTTTGTTTTATTAAATCATTTATATCATCTAATTTTTCATTGCAGCCTGATAAGATGTCAGGCCAATCATCAAGGAAGTTCATTAGACACCGCGGCGCCGAAGAGCACTCAGTTCAGTGATTTTTTGATATCAATTTCTTGTGCAATTTGCTGGTTAATTTTTATCTAAATTTCATCTTTCGGTGTGGAGAGAAAACAAAGAAAATGTAAGTAGGTACACTTAAATAATGAGTACACTTTACAAGTAATCTAACAAGAACTGATTAGGTAGGTACGATCGATTGCAAGTACATCTTGTCGAGAGTTTGACGTGATGTTTGATCGACGGAATTGATATGGCTTTCTATTTACGTTTTTTTGGTTCAGGAATTGAGTGTTTCGCGAAAAATGAAGCGTATATAATTGCACTTTAAAACGAGATATCAACGTAAGTCGATTTTCTTAGAAATATGGAAGTAGTGATCTAATTCAGAAAATATGGCCTTTCTAAGATTCTTATAGACCGAAACACTCGAAACTGAAATAAGAACGAGAAACGAAATTGAAAAACACATAATTTCCACCTATTTCAGTAAATTTGGTTTGGTATGCATTTCGGCTTCCAACTCTGGTGATGCCATCATCAGCATTATCACGATGATGCTCTTTTCGAGTGACTACATTTTGAACATCGAGATCCCACACATTTTTCGTCTAAACATTAACTTAACACCCTCTTTCTATAAATTTACATCCCTAATATATATCCAGCATGCCAGACTCACGAATCTGAAAATTTAGCAATAATGCAATTGTTAAACTTCATATACAATAAAGGATCTATAATTTTCCTATTAATCATGAAAATGAAAATTCTAAATCATGGCCGTTGAAAAATGTTCAAAACACTGGTTGCCAGAGTCCCGAATCAATATTAACGCAATGCACGCAAGAAACGCCTGTTTGAATGTTTTTGAAAAAAAAACTAGGGGGCTTCGCCTTTCACTCTATGAGCGAAGGGTATAAAAATACTAACGCAAATGTTTTAAAAGGGCAAAATAGGGAATATCCTAATCCATCAGTGAAGATAATGAACACATATAATTTAGGGTTTTTTTTTAAATATTTAACATCATAAATCGAAAGTTATAAAATAAATAAAATATCAAGGAGGGGTAATTTGTATGGGAGGTAGGGGAACCCTTGGTCCGATATAGCCCATTGTCAATACCGTCCAAGATTTTATTAAAACAAACATCTGACCAAAATTTCAGAGCGCTAGCTTCATTGTTTCGGGAGTTATTGTGCGGACAGACAGACACACATAATATTGGCGTAACAAAAACAGTATACCCTATACCATCTTATGGGTATAGAGTATAAAAACCAGAAATGAAATGGACTCGACACAATTTTGATATGATACCTCACTTGGCTATCCCTGATTAAACAAATGTTAACGCTTTTCTGGTCGTTTATGGGACATCACTGCTAATTTTTAAATACATATTATGAACATTTGAATTCTGGAATTTTACATATTGAGGAGACTAAGGCTATTTTCAAGCGCGGCTGGAATTTAGATACACTTTACTTTCTAAGGGCTAATCGTTACCCGGTTAACTATGACTAAAAACAGGTTACAAGACTTATGTGGGACTCTGCTTTTGAAGGTGTGCCTTCTATGATAGCCCCATGAACCCATGGTCGGATTCCGACTGTCCGACATGTGTTTTGTGACTCTAATAGAGATGCATATGGAAGTTCTTTGATTGTTCCATCAAGTTTTCCTTTATTCCAAATCGGTGTGAAACGACGGGCTTTCTCTGGTCATAAAATGCATATGTGACTCCGATAAGATCGCCTTTATGTAAGGTTTGGTAAATATTAGTCCAAGAAAAACAAAAAACTGAGAAAATTTGCTTTTGAGAGTGGGATTTCTATGGCATCCCCATAGTCCAGTGGTGGCTAGTGACCTTCGGAACGGGGGTTCACTACTCACATACCACAAACAAGAGCAACCAAATCTTAAAAAATATGTAAATAGGGGCTTAAGTGTTCAAGTGTTAGGTTCAAATTTCGTTTTCGGCTTTATAGGCCTTTCGCAGAGGCGTGACGTATGGTGTTTCATGTGTTCGGAAAGAAAATCGGAAACAAAGCGAAAAATCCTTCATCCATTAACCAAAAGAAGGCTTCACCCATTAAAAAACTAAAACCAAACATTAACAAAAGAACAAATTCACCCGGTAAAAATTCATCTTTTGATTATGTGGATTTCTAACAGGCCCTAAAAAACCTTCGAACGATTTACAATAGCCAATAAAATTGTGATACCTAATTAAGTTCCAAATTCATTCACACAAATTAAAAAAAATAATAATTAGTTCGCTCCGCCTTCAAGTTTTGACGAAAAAAGCCAATTCCCGAAACCAGGTTTCCTCCTGTTTTTTGCATCTTATACATACCAGCAAACAAAGATCTAGATTTTCTTTAACCCGCGACCAGCCCCCAACATCTAGCATCCATCCATAAAGCACTCTCGGTGTGGTGCACAGAGTCATCATATCATATCAACTAGTGCACTCGCTCCAAAAACAGATATGTGAAGAGTTCCCGGGGCAAGGGGAAAGTGCAAAATGTACACTGGAGTTTCTGCACAGATTCAATGCGTGACTTGTGTTATAGGTACGTATGACACCCAGAAATATTTCGCGTGGGTCGGAGGTTTTTTATATTTTATGAAGTGTTTTATTCTGCAAATGATGAGTTGATATCGTTGTTTTATCTGGGGGTGCACGTGCCCATGTGCACATATTGGCGAGCCGCCACTGCCATAGTCTGACTTCATCTACGCTTTTCCTTTTACGAGATCTTTAATTACTCTACAATACAATTGTTTCCGAAGACACAAGCTCCCTTCCTCAGTTCATGACTGAGACTCCGAGAAAAGGAAGCTTATTACTCCCGAAACAATTGTATTCTAGATTTATAAAAGATATCGTAGAAGGAAAAACTCTACTGTTTTTAACTAATTGTTCCAACTATGTTTTGCATTATTTGATACAGACATATTAATGGGCGGTCTGGCGCAGATTGGACTACAAACAAACCAATTTTTCTTAAAGGAACCTTCTTTTGGTGATGGTGTTTGATCTCATTTGAAATTTTCAGCAATAATAGCCACTGCGATGCTGTAAAAGCAACTTCAGTAAGATCAGGTAAGAGGGCTTTGAAGTAATCGACTGGAATTCCCTTTTAATCGGACAAGAGGTTTTCGAGGTCCTGGCTGTACGTTCTAAACTATTTTATCTGGGGACTTGAAATTTTCAGAAATAATGGCCACTGTAATGCTCTAAAAGCGTGAATATCAGTAAGATCCGGTTAGAGGTTTTTGAGCTTCAAGATGTACCTTTCTTATTATTTTATTTGGAGACTTTTAATTTTTAGCAATAATAGCCCCTGATATGCACTAAAATCCTAAACAATTTCTGAGAGATCGGAAAAGAGCTTTTCGAGTTTTCGGCTGTAACTCACAAATTATTTTAGTAAGAGACTTGTAATTTTCAGTAATAGTAGCCACTGAAATGCTCTTAAAGCGGACAAAATTTCAGTATGATCGGGGTATAATACAATTGGTTCAAAAAAGCCCCAAACCCAAACATAAAAAAAAATAAGTTTTGATCCCAAATTGTTAAATACACTGCCCAATATACGCAGTAGAAAGTTACACTAATTGGCGCCATGGGTTAACATATACATACATTTACGTACATATTTTGTAAATATGGAAAGCTATGAGTCTGACCACAAAATGTCCTGAGAGATATTATGACTCTAGGTCTATTCTTTCAAGAGTTGCAGTGCAAAATGTTAAACTCAAAAAATGTAAATTCACCATAATACTTTTGGGTCTAGGGTATAATTTTTTTTAGAAAATGTCTAAAGTGTTATTACAAAGTAATGTAATGTAAAGTAATTTTATGTAGTTTGTATCGTCCTCAGGACATTTTGCTGTCAGACTCATAGTTTTCCAGATACATATTTGCAAAAAACCGAGTTTTCACCCCTTTACCAGCCCATCCCCCCTTAACCCATGGCGCAAATTAGTGTAACTTTTTACTGCGTATATTGGGCAGTGTATTCAACAATTTGGCATCAAAAATTTGTTTTTTTTTTTTGTTTGAATGTGTGGGTTTTAAGCTATCTATACTCTACTAAGAGAGATTTTTGATATTTCGTCTGTAATTAGCTAGAAATTTACTCACCGCAGCTCGTCGTCGCAACTCGTGGTCAAGTAGAATTTAGATCCTTAAAAAGCAAAAGTTGAATATTTTGAAAATTGCTGGTAACAGCCATGCCAATATCACCAGGTCGAGCTACCTCCCCAACGGACTATGGTAGCTCCTGATGAGTAGGTCCATTGGGTGACGAAACCCGAATTACAGCCTTAAATAGGTGATAATTTGGTACCTAGAATAATTATATGCCAATGGTTTCCCAAATTTATTCTATGTAATTAGCTAGAGTACATATTGAAATTTTTCGCAATAATAAAGACTGCGATGCTTTAAAAGCGTGCAAAGCTTCAGTAAGATTCGACAAGAGATTTTCAAGTTATCGCATGTAACTTACGAACTATTTTAGCTAGAGGTGATGACAAGAACTTTTCGCCCAAATTCCTAAATGAATAACATCAGGTGAAGTCAAACCAATATCGATTTAGCCATCATCACATACTTTCTACAGTCGCGACAGGGGATGGGATTAGCGCAATTAGTGTATTGAATAAAATTGAAGCCGCCAGACTTTTATTTTTATTTTGTTCTAACTCATTGATGAATATGGTATACAACACACGGTAGTCGTAAACGCTTAAACAACTGAATTCGGAGTGTGTTACGGTTGTTTGTCATACGAGTACCACTTCCTAGTCGCATTTTAGTTTATATTATTTTACAATTAAAAGTGCGACGGGCCATGCCGAGTGTCGAAAACTCGTCTCGCTATGAATCTCTATATCGCAGCGAAAGATCACGGCACTTAGTACGACTAGTCGCCGAATTTGATGAAATACTTTATGAAGTAGCACTGGACATAACTTCCTAAATGCTGCACTCCGTATAGCTCCTTGCTCCTTGATTGAAGGACGTATATCTACCTTCAAAGAAGTTTACAGACTCCAATAAATTGACATTCGGGAGATATTGCTTCTAAAAAAATTGTGAAAATCCTCTGCAATGCGCTGAGCTTCACTTGCATTACATTAATTTTGGAAAGGCATTTAACAGTGTAAACAGAATATGGATCTTTCGCCCAGAGGAACACCGCTGAGAAGCTTTATGCTATAATAAAGTCAACATATCCTCACTTCACTTTCTGAATTAAGCAGAGGAATTCAAGGAACTGTTACATGCTATCTACAACAATATTTCAATAATTCACACTGCCGATATGTATTTGCCTTTTACTCCATAAAATCCTGGATGTTTTCGTTATTGCATTGGAAATGTAGACCAGCTAACGACCAAAACTAATCGAGTCTAGTTACCTAGTCCGCCTATGCGTAGGAAAAAACCCAACACCGATTGCATTATTCAAAACTATTCAGTCTTATGCAACGGATGATTTTCTAACTTGGCCGTAACGTTTTCGAAAAACAGATGTACGACGAAGGACATCGCTCGTCCTATCAACCACGGCAAAAGTAGTTATCTCAGGGTTAAAATCAAGCTGGGTATGTTCTGCTCCAGGGCCTTTTCAGTTTTATTGTTTGGGAGTATGTCGTACATTGAAAGGTTTCTGGAAATACAGCTTACCAACAAAAAAAAAATCTTATCAATTTGTATTAGTTATATCTAGAGGTACGGAAATTTCGTTTTTACGAAATAGATGCGAATTTCAGCGAAATTTGCTCATTTTTGCGAATTGATGCGAAATGTTCGAATTTGTACACGAAAAGTTAATTTTTCTCGTAAAAAGAATCAATAATGGAAGTTTTCCAGATTGATATTTTGTCAAAAGATTCCCATTAATAAGAATAGAGAAATTTCCAAAAATGCAAGAGTTTGGAGGCGAGTAGGATGGCTTGCCACACACCGAGTAAGGTGTTTAGTCGGAGGTTGGATGAATGAACTTTGTTTTCTTTGTTATCGCGGTTTTTGAAGGTAGAGCTTTTCTCCTGAAAGACGAACGAACGAAGGGTTGTCGACTTTGTCGAATGTATTGTCAAAAATATTTCTCGACAACTGAACTCGTAGTATGATTCAGTTGTCAGACACACTATAATTATTGAAAATATCTTAATGAAATGTGATCGTGATTTTTGAATATTCGTTTCAGTGTGATTTTCTAAATTTTCTAGTTTAATAAATTTTAACAGCAACAAAATATATAAAATTATCTTTTTTGCGAATTTCAGCGAAATTTCTAATTTTCAAAATTAGTTTATGCGAAATTCCTGTTTTTTATTTGCGAAATTTACGTACCTCTAGTTATATCCTAAAAAATTGTCTGGCCTAAAGCCGGCCCCACACCGACCGGAGTGTGGCACACACCGCACAAAAGACCGGTTCCAAGAATGATACCTTGCAGTCACCCAACCACACTGCTGCTGCACGATTTTTCGTATCAATCTTTTGTGCGGTGTTTGCCACACTCCGGTCGGTGTGGGGCCGGCTTAAAACAATTTCCAATGAAGTACCCAGTCGGACAAAATGGCAGTGGCATACATTGCGAAAGTATAGTAGAACCGAAACATTCATTAAACGAAACGACAACTACAGGCTATAAAAACGAGACTTTAGCACAAGACCCAAAAAGGGTAAAGAGAAAACTGTATCGAAACAAAAATCAAAACTAAGAAGTGTTATGAAAGTTCCCAATTAGTCTTTATTTAGGTTAGGCGGAGTTGTAATTTGGAGTTCTGACATATTTTCTGATACGGTAGATTCTTGATTTCATATTTTATTTTATGAAAAATCTATAATCCGAAAAGCGCTTCATCATCCAAGGGAACCACATGGCACTTATTAAACCAGTAAACAAAACAAAAAACAATCAAGAGCCGAACTCATAACTCTTCATTCTTCCTTCTTATCATTTTTCTTACATGTCCGCACCAAAGATAAACATAATTGCCGCGAATGGCAACGGAAAATATTATTTATGGTCACAACTCCGAAGAGTTGACAGTTGTAAGTAATACCGCGCATTGTCGCGCCATCCTGCGTAAGTCCTTCAAATGATTTATAAGGAAAATTCAATTGTAATCGGAACCGTAATTGAATATATTATCTCAAGAGCAGTGTCGGGTCGAGTTTGATTTCCCAGTTTTTATTTATTTGACTTGTGGATTCCTCCAGGGTCTAGTATAGCGTCCGAAGTGGATAGAAATGCTTTGAATGTCTCGACTGGATCGCGATCTTTTCTCAAAAAACGCGTTGTGTTTATACCATTATTGAGAAGAGGACATCATCATCCCGAGCGCCAATCTATGGTGTGCACCATATACGCTACGCACTGGAATAGTGTGCGATGATCATCATAATAATTTACCATTGGCTGCAAGAGTCGGTGATTATTATTTGTCCTCCCGAACCGAATGGTATGTGAATTTCATGGAATAAATTTTATCGTGTCTCTCTCATAGTTAAGTATGTCCCGCGGTGATAAATATAGTCAAGATGATGACAATGTTCTTCTTATGGAAGCTGCTCATCAAGATGCACCTTGACTAGAATTTCTATACTTACATAGTTTAAGCATAGAGGTTCGTTACCGAGCTGCAAAGCTGACAATGATGATGATGATGATGGTATCCACAACTTGGTTCAAGTTGACGCAATTTTACGAATGCATGCCATACGCTGCACTATATGGATGCAGACTCCGCGATTCACATCGTAATCGCGTCGATTCAATTAGTAATTCCAAATGCGAACTATGTAGCATCGTGCATTTTAAATCAACCACTGCTGTTTTTTTTGCAGCTCAACTTTCACGTAGTAAGCTTTTTTTATTTTTCTATAGCCGAAGGAGGAACGTCTAGTGCCTATGGGACAAGTGCTCTAATATTGCTAGAAGTGGAACGCATAGTTGTCGTTGTCGCCTGACTTTGACTTTGTACTGAACGACAACGGACGGAAAGAGAGCTCATAAACTACGTCGACTTTTCTGTGAAATGTTCAGATGTACTTGACATTTTGAGCCTTGGATATGGACGTTAAATCTATTGACCATATATTACTTGGATGATGGATGTTGGTTGTAATTTGCTACATTTAACTCGCAGGCATTGTAAGCGACTTTTTTGTTTAGCACTACAGAATTATGTATGGATAAATACAGGATATGAAAGTTAACCCTACGCAGTAAAAATATGGGATTGTTACATACATACTGGTAGTATAGTTTAATCAAAAAAGTCTGCTAGTGATAAAATTATTCCCAACCAAAATCCCTTGATATTATTGAGTATTTCGCGAAGTCGGTTTGGCAATTAACTTAGCTCGGGACCATCCATATAAAACACTCCTAATTTCGAAATCTAGTTCGAGTTTTAGTTCTTTGAGTTGGATTAAGCTACAGCCTGTAAGGGCCTACAACAGATCCTTTGATTCTCTTCCTCCTTTTCGGCTCATTATAAAGATTCAGGCTTGAAGTCTATTGCTTACTGGCCAATTTTACCACAGAACACTTATCTTTACATATCTCGAAGAAATGGACATTGAAAATGTTTTACCTAGATAGTTTCTACCAGATTCCTTAACTAATAGCTGTTAACAAAATGAGCAACAGAACTATAATTCCAAACAGTTTTCTTTGTTTTAAACCCTGACCTGACCTGAGAAATAAATATGTTTAAATATTTAGATTTTTCTAGGATTTTGGCTGTCGAAAATCAGGATTTTGACCACGACTTATGCGTATAACTCACTAACTAAAGCATAAATCTGGAAAAAAATTATTGGGCAAGTTTGATTATCATGACCTTTATGCAAATCAAAATATAAAATCTACTCTGTATCAACTGTTGTAGCCCATATTTGGGAGTGAACAAACTGCATGAGAAGAAACATAGACCATTAACATATAGCAGTGGTTCCCAAACAAAAGCGCGCCTCCATAGGGATGCGTGACTGTTGGGAAAGGCGGGCGTGGGCACAATTCAAATATTGATGAAGTTTATGATTTATTGTTTTCTTTAAGAACACCATTCCGACTCAAAACTCTTTCGAAATCCATAGTGCATAGTTCTAAAAAAAAATTATTTTGATTTTGTTATCCATGTTAATGCGGTCATCGAGTCATAATTTTAGTTACGAAAATAGAATCCAAACTTATGCCCAAAATTTAAATCAAACCGTGCACATGGCAATTTTTCCGCACCTATTTTCGGTTCTTGTTCAAAATTTTCTTGGGAGGGAGGCGCCAGGGTCCCAAGGAGGGAGGAAGGGCACGAACTGAACAAAACCACTGACAAATAGAGAACAAATGTACTATACATTGTTTAAACCGTACACTGCTAAAAAATATATGTATCCTATGAGGATACTGGCGATTTACTGATATGAATCATATGTGTCTCATAGTCTTTGACAATTTTCAAAGGGCGTTTTTTTATATCGATTTACCGGAACCACTATGGTCCCTAAGGACAAACAATTTGTTTGTGTGTGTGGTTTCTGTCCCCACTGGGCTGGCCTTGGGGCACCTCCGTTATTAACTACTGTTTACAATTTTATGGATTTGAAACATGTAGGCAAAAATTCGAAATATATTCACTAAAACACCTCATGCAATACTTTATAAAATCACATATGGAATAATCATGAGCTAGAGCTGGACGTTAAAAGCCTCACGCTAGCTTATTCATAAATAACAGTTTTACTGTCTGATCATTTGTCAATGTTATTTCGGCGGCCACACAGTTACCGCCACTACCCTTGGCTTCAGAAAGTTCTTTGTTTCATGATATACATGTCTCACTAACGTGAACTAATAGGAACATCTGCAATTATACGTTCAATGCCTTATCATTTGTGACGATATTACTCCCACCTTCGCATTTTGAAACTTATTTTTTTCTATGAGACACATGTGACTCAAATATCTAAATATTATGAAATGCATATGCTCCCTGGTAGGGAAAGAGATACATATAGATTCTTTCGATTTTCCAACTCTTCTGAACATTAAGCATAAAAATGTCTTTGTTTCCGTTCGTATACAGGGTGTCCAAAAAATACCGCATAAACGCATCGGAAAATGATTTCTGAAGTAATTTCCAGCAAAACAAAATGCAAGGAACATACCCCAATTCTTAACCCTTTACCTGTTAGTTTTATTTTTCGGTAAATTTGTTGATTGTGAAACCACTTTATTTTGCTATTCTGTCGTGCAAGATAATGATTTTTTCAAAAATCTTCAAAGGCCTGTGGCAGGTAAAGGTTTAAGAATTGAGGGTATGTCCCGTACAACTCTTTTTTTTGCTGGAAATCATGTGAGGAATCATTTTCCGGTGCATTTATGCGGTAGTTTCCGGACACCCTTCATATTCAGAGCCCGTTAAAGTCTATTGGGTATTTAAATACCCATCTCATAACTCCGTTCCTCCTGCATATAGCGTTCAGAAATTTCAACAAAATCTGACAACAGGATCTTTTGGCAGACGTTAGACAAGACAAGACTTTAAAGCCCCAACTGTACGTGTTCCGCTAGCGGTGTTTCATGACGCAACGGGAAAAACCCGTTTTGTACGACAAAAACATGGCTTCTAAATTTAAGAGCCATCACAAACTGCACGCCTTTATAGTGGGACCTGAACCTGGGGCACTGAACTTTGAAGGCGCGCATGCTAACTTCTACTAATCATACTACTATAATGGTAACGCTAATTGCTAAAAGCAATCATTTGACGTTTAGCTCTAGGCAAATATCCCAATTTCATAACGATGCAATAAAAGCATTTTTGGGGTTTCTCGTGAATATATTCTATATAAAGGTGATGTGCTCTTAAAGGTGGTCAATAACAAATTATAGTCTTCTATGGCTCTGAGTAAAATGGTAAAAGTTCTCTTCGATGCGTGCGCCTCAAAAGATTTTGGTCCAGCTTTAAAACGATTACATTTATGGGCAGCATTTCGGGAAATCTATAATAAACGGTACCTGTGACGAGAATGCCAGAAAATTGCGAAACGTCTAAAGATAATCAAATATGATCAAACACTATTCAAACTGTCAAAAGTCATTTTGGTTGCAAGCGCACTTAAGGGAGCAAATGGATATATGTATTTATATAAATCTCATCTTTCCGTTTATCTCAAGTGCTTTCTTCACTTTACAATACATGTTACCGTTATAAAGATTTTCACAAAAATCGGAGGGTCAAGTTTGTTATACCGTATGTAACGCCGCTAACGACACAACTGCTGATGGGAACTTCTGAAGTCTTCTTTTAACCTCAAAAGAGAAAAAAAAATGCAAAAACTCAAAAACTCGAAGTTTGGCTAATTATATGGTTACTTAAGGCCACAATGCATTAAGTATACATATAGACTTATTCGTTGAAGAAAAAAGTTACATCGAAAACAATAATGCGAAGGCATATTTTGTGGACTTCTGAACAACGAAAAGTATCATCCAATCTGTGCTATGCTGTGACTGTAAAGCATGTGCTCTTATCCAAGCCTCCGAACCTACAGCTAATTTTCGGGGCTGTTCGGGAGCCAGATGAATGGCCCATCTGGTAGGTACCACCACGAGTTGTATCAATTGAAACTGAAAGTGTATATCAAATCGTGAAACTAAAACGATTGCAATGAGCTTGTTATGTACAACGGATGAACGATAGTGCCCACCAAATAAATGAATTCCCGACGAATGAACCGAGCCAGATAGCGCGTGGACAACCGAGAGCTCGATAGAAGATGCCCACGAGGAGCGACAATTAGAGATACAACGCTACAGGCCGCTATGACACGATGTCGGGCTAACATGCCATACGTATAATGGACATATTCGAGACAATGACACCAGGGCAGTAACATGCAACTCTTAACCCTATTTTTGACACATACTTCATGCTTCTATCTTTCTAGGCTTAAAGTATCAACACGCCATATAAAAACAATTTTTTAATACATTGGCATCTACTCGCAATTTTTTCTTGTGTCATACAATCGTATATAGTTTTCGCCTTATGGGAAAATACCAGGAATGGTGTGTTTTATTGTCCATTCTTGATGATTTCGCGAAGAGTTGCTTCTTCGGCTACGGTCATTTTTCCAATATTTATGCTACTATTTCACATGCTTCAGTCTCATTATTATTTTCCGTTTTAGCGCAGTTACAAGATATAGCTACTCGCGTATGGTAAAGTCGTATGGCTACTGTTTGGAAAAACATCCAGACTCAAGGGGATTTCTTACGTCTTACATGCATTTATGAGTAGTACTTGTTGAGTAGATCTCTATACTATACGCACGTTTTACGTAGATATGGACATGAAATCTCGGAACGGCATACTTATGCTCAAAAGGTATTTAATGGGAATTGAAACGAGTTTCCGATTGGCGACAACCATAATTTTCCACGTATTCGGCCAATTGTCAATCCATCTATGAAATCGATAGCCGTCATTTATACATTTATTTGTTGACCGATGATGAAGGCAGTTATGGATATTTCTACATTTTTTTTTCAGTATTGCAATTTGGTCATAGTTGAATTTATTTGCGCCCAAGTGTTTATACGAGTATACCCAGTGCGGCAATCTGCGATTTATTGAAACGATCTCACGTTGTGTTTGTGATTAGAAAAGGGACTTCCTTATTCGATCAATGTACAAGCAAGACATTCCCACTCTTAATATGGGAACTTCTTCCAATAGAGCAATTATGCGATAGCAGCAGGTAGCGGTTATTTCACACAAGTAAATCTTCACCTCTATTAACCTCCTGCAGAATGGCGGAACCTATGTAATGTAATGTGTTATAGGCGGTATTTGCCAAACAATTCTCACCTCAACTTAAATGCCAGGCGTAAAATCATTTTAATGTGAGTTCCTCTTCCAATTACAATTTATGGTCATATAATAAAAACCTTTTAAAGTCCACGAAATGAATCAATTGCATTCGCGGCTTGAATTAACTAAATAACATACAATACAAATAAAAGCACATCTATTTCATATGGCTCAGGGTTGAACGATGGACGAAGGACCACCACCGCGTCATTAATCCTCCTTCACCGCAACTTACAATATAGTGTTCTGATTGCTATGTCCTATGTGATAAAAAGATACGAAATCGGCGTAAAACCGTGGTTGAAGTTATAAAAAGATCCCGCGCGCTAAATGAAAACTTTTGTTAAATATCCACAGACATAAATAAATTCATTCCTTATAGAAAATGGCCGCCTATGGGATTGGAATATACGAGTAAGTATGCTGCACACTGTCAAGCGCGAGGATATCTGAATATCTTTGGAATCTGATTCTAAAGGTGTTTTGTCTCGATATCTTATGCGAGTTCTTTTATAAAATTTTCTTATTTTTTTTTTCTCTAGAAACCACATTCAATCTTATCTTGCTTTCTGCCTACGTAAAGTCCGGCGTGTATCTTTGGATTGCGTATACGTGCAAGTACCGTATACCGACCGATACAGGGAACACCGCGATGTACGCAGTGAATTTTGTCTGTACATATCGACGATATATCTTTCGCGGTCCCGGGCAATGTTGAAAAGACTCCGAAAACCACATGAAATCTGAAAGAACAAAACCGCAGGTGTAGAAAAACCTCGATCAAAGGATGCCGCCCGACCAGGTACACTAATTGAGTGTGACACACTCATGTGAAAATGAATTGAGAGAAAAAAGATGGATATAGCGTTGGAAACCTAAGCCTCTTTATTGGAATAAAAATTGTATAAATATGTATGTATGTATAATATGGTAAAGGGATTTTCTTGATTGGTTGACGAAAAAGATGAAGCCGACGACTAGATGCAATGTGGTAGCCCGCACAGTCGCATTGATGGTGTTAAAAGTTCGATAAGATGGTGTGAAATGAATGAGGACGGCAAAAACAGGCACAAGTGGAGGAAAAAGTGATACGAGTATTACGGTAAGTTAGTTTTGAGGAAAAAAAAAAATATTTCAAGGCTCGAACAAGGAGAATATTAATCCTATCATACAGAACAAATACGTCTTTAACGCAGAGGCTGAAGGATTTTCAAGATAATGTAGGCCATGAAGGCAGTCTGGATGTCTGCGAAGCAGAGCTACTCGTTTCCAAAGGCCAACTCTTTCCCATTTTTTAGCACCTGAGTTGGTATATCATTTTTCATATTACATATATAATCCACAGTTCCTAGTGCTTAGTGGTCCCTGCTTATTTCATTAGGTCAAAAGGAAACTAGTTCAACCATAAAAAACATTCCTATAAAGCACTTAGAACACATACCTTATCTTCTCAATGTATAAATCTGTTGTGCATGAGTTCGTGATCCTTCTGCTAACCCACTAAACGGATTTAGTTAAAACTTAACTTAAAGGATCACAATTCCCTAGATGTAGTTTTAACTAAGGTTAGGAAGGATATAGAAAGGCACCATACAGGGTCCTGCCCTTTACCGAGAGAAGTAGTCTAATAGCAGTGCTTCGGAGTTAGTTTTTTGCTTAACTAACATTAGGGTAGTATGGCCATGGATTCGATATTCTATCTTCCAGAAGGGAAGTTACGAAGTATACAAAATCGACAGCTATCATCATCAATAATACTACGGATCCAATTCAAAACGGACCGACTTTGAGTAAACTTTGGCAACGTTGATTAATTCTCATTTGTTCTCTATTAATTTTTAAAACAAATATTTGAATATTTTCGGCTTCAATTTTTTTTTTTTCAATTTGAAAAATGAACTTGCAGATAAGATATTTTGATTGCGTAGATTTTTTTTTTAAATTTCATTGTAATCTGACGACCAGTGGTACCAGTGAAGCCAAATATTTCAATAGTTGGGTTACTCTCTTGAATCTTTCGTTTTTACACCCTTTGCCTTCTAAGTGAAAAAGTATATTAACTTTGTCATGAAGTTTGTAACGCATTGAAATGTTTCCTTCCCCATACTATATAAAAAGTAATATAATTGATCAGGATGATGAGGCGAGTCCAACTTTTACATTCTGCAGAAATTTCAACCAAAAACTTACACAAATATAACTCAATTAAAGCCTCAAAATATATATCAACATGGATGAAAGCGGACCATGGGGTCATTGGGCTGCTTTACAAACTCAACCCACCAATTTGGATCTTCTAAGGAAAAGCATTATTTTGCCAAAATTCCAACCAAATCTTATATATGCAAATGTGTCTTTATCGAAACCACAAAAAATATGTTAAAACAAATGGAGTCCAATTTTTGAATTCTGTCAGACTATGCTCTTCTTCGAAAGTTTGACAATCAAACCTTCCTTACACTCAGTCGGAAAAGATTCTATATCCCACACTCAATGAGAGGGAGTACCAACTCCGCCGTTAAGCCTGGTGTTGTTTGGTAAAGTTCGGCTGGAAAGCCATTGAGCCCAGCAGCCTTGCCACGTTTTAGGGCAATAATTGCGTCCTCAGTTTGCTGTTTCGTTGGTGGAGTTGATCGTATACCTACCTTTAGACGGAAAGCTAAATTATCAACATGAAGCGGAATCTCGTCATCCGTCAGTCACTTGATTCAAAACTGCAGCGAAGTGCTCTTTCCATCGCCTCAACTGATTTTCAGTTTTGATAAGTAGCCTTCCGTCACTATCTTTCACCGGGTGTTTTTATGAGCTATGTTGATGACACTATATACGGTATTTAAATCATTATTTCGTGCAGCTTCCTGGAACGGTATAGGAGCTCAATGTGGCGAAGATTCTCGTTTGTTGCTGACGCTAGATCCACTCTGTACTCTTTCCGTTCGACAATCCGCTGCCATGTTGCGTCGACAGCCATGGCTTTGGCCGGATTTGGGCCAAGTATGGTCTCAGCGCTCTCTAGGTACGCATTCTTTATGGCATCTCTGTGTACATTTAAGTCATCATTGGGGAGTAGTCATCACAGCTGCTTTTTGCGCGAGGTGATCGTTAAATTGTTGTGCTACAGCTGAATACTTTAATTTGGCGGTGTCAAACGGCATAAGACGGAGCGTCTTATCGAGAATGCACGCGGAAGCATTTCTACTGAAGGTTGTTCAACTAAGCTTACCAAAGAGTGTAACCTTCAGGAAAGGTTTCTTGGGGAAATCCTAAACCCCGATAGAATAAAATCCAAACAGTATCCTGTGCTTTACAGAGAGAAGTAGTCCATTGAAAAGATATAAAGAGAAGACGAGAATCATGGAATCGGGATGGTTCATAAGCTTGGTGATATTCAGATGAATGTAATTACAGTCGAAATCGAAAATAATGATTGATTTGAAAATGGATGCTCCGCGTCATAAGACCAGTGCAACTAATTCCATTCATATATTCGTACACTAAAGTCTGTAGCCAGGGCCGGCCCTAGGGGTGCGCGAACTGGGCGGTCGCCCAGGGTCACCACTTTGAAGGGGCCACCACTTTCCAGGAACGTTGACATTCCCGGGGCCACCACTCGGAAGGGGCATTTTTCTCAAGGGGCCTCCTTTTAAAATATAGGACTAAATTGCAGCTAATACAAAGAGTAATAACGATGATCTGATTTTATGCCATAATAAGTCGCTTATCAATTTTGCTCAATATTCTTCGGAATTAATCGAAAAATTTGTCCGGTTTCCAAATTTATAGTTTTAAATTGGCTCTTTATTGTTTTATCACACCAGAATAACTAGTAAGATTGAGGCATAGGTTTTTCCTGAGAACAATAACAATTTTGTCAGCATACATAATCGGAAATTTAATCAAGCAATTAAAAAAACATGTGAGGATCATGCTCGGACGGATTGTTTTCTTGTTTTGCTCTAACTCCTGAGGACGATGGTAGGCTGACGACTACCGTGTGTAATTGCCAACGTTCGACAGGCCTTACCGAGTATCGAAAACTCGTTTCTCTATGTCACAGAGTGCCGACCGAACGATCAAGGCCACAGAGTACGGTTTTTGGTTTTGCCTTAATAAATTCTGCGAAGGTCGCTCTCGCTCCATAGACTCTGTGGTCTATTGATTTGTAGTGCTTACAATGACAAGGAAAACATAAAATTAAAACACGCTCATTAAAGTAAAAGGGAAGCGGAAAAGCAGCGAAAAATACTGACGCAACTCGACGGAGATGACGCTATAGGAGTATTACGCCTGCCGTCCATTACCTGCTTCGAGCGGCGCGGCGCTCTCGCGTTTAAAGCTTTTCCGAATTTGAATGGCGTAACCAAGCAAAATATGGCGTAACTATGCAAAATAAACAAAAATTCCATTCAATACAATGGAAAAGCTTTCTGAATATTGTGTGTGGTTATACCTTTTACTAGTAAAAGCTTTTTTTTCGCACATTTTGTGAAAGCTTTGCCGCTGGAGCGCCGCGCCGCTCAAGTTTACGCTTCCAGTGGACGGGAGCCCTTAGTCGGACCTAAAACGGAATGTCCCTTTTAAAATTGTTGAACTTGGAATTTTGCGATTGAGTATGAAAAAAAAAATGGTTGAGCTAAAAGCATCAAAGGAATTCTCAATCAGATGAATTTCGCAGATGTCATGGGAGATATAAAAATTTCCTCTTAAAAAAGAGGACCCCCAGAGAAAATTGTGACTGAAAATAAACAATTTAAACAATGTTGTCTCTGTAACAAATTTTGGCTTCATTGTAGGTAGGGGCCACTAACATCGATTTGGCCCAGGGCCACCAGAATGCTAAGGCCGGCCCTGTCTGTAGCAATAACTTTGGCCTAGCCCATGTTTCCCCAACAGGTAGTCCACGGACTTAAGGCGGTAGATAGATAAACTCGTGGTTGGTCCGGAGAGACTCTGGCGACTATTCATGAAAATGTTATATGTTTGTGGCTAATTGAAATTGCATGCATCCAAAAGTTCAGATAGGGTGCAGCCGAAAGTTCTAGTTAGTTTCGCTAGGCAAAAACTGTCATACTGTGGATTTTGAATTAAAAAGAAATAAGGAGAAGATAAAGGATTCTCACGTATTTCCTCACGAGTCGCAAACGAAGGTATCAAAATAATTTTGAATATACGCAAGTCTTTATTTTTGGTAGTCGGGCTGGTGTTGTAGTTAGTGCGCGTACCTTCGGTGCACAGAGTCCTAGGTTTGAATCTCAACGTGAACGAATTCAGTTTATGGTGTTTTTTGAACTCACACTCATGTGACGGATTACACTCAGAAAAAAATCGTTATAAAATCAAAAATAATAGATATGATTCAAAAATTTTCAAATATGATTTGGCTCCATAAAAATAAAGTTTTTAAAATGTGGTAAAAAAAGTTAAGTATAAAACAAATAAAAAAAAATAAAAAAAGGAAAAAAATATTTTTTCACTTTTTTAATCTTACAATCAAAACATTTTAAATTTAAAGTGAAATCACTTTGAAAATAAAGTGATATTCCCTTTTCATTTGACATGCAGCAATTTTAAAAGTACAAGAATCACTTTAATATTTCCACAACATTTTTGAATTAAACGTAAACGTAACGTAACGGTACTAATGTCGTACAAAATAGTACGATATAGTAGACATTCTAAAGGAAAACTCGCTTGCCTACCGTACACTAAACAGTATGCTACAATTTTGTGCATGTCCCATAAGTAGGCATGAGTGTATTTCACGTTCCTTTAACAGTCAAAATTGTCGGGTCGTGATTTTTATTTGTCGTAATTATCAGTTCTAAACTCTCGTAAAAGTTTTGCGTACGATACGCGCCCGAGTTATTCCTTTGAAATTTCGTATTACGAATACGGTATTTTTTACGTTAGTGTAAAACTCTGTAATAAACTCATCTATAGTCTAGCTGGATTGGAGCTATTGTTCCGAAGTCAAATTAGGGATCTTGCTTGTGATATTCAGCGCCGGTTTGCTCAGAAAAGTCGACCGCGTTCTTCTCCAGTTAAATTTTATGACGAATAGGCGAGTCCAATGCCACAAATTCACGATACGAATACATAATATAGAAAACTGAGATTGATTTTCGGCGTAGTTAGGGCCGGATTTCCCATTTGGGATGTATGGGCAACTGCCCGGTGGAGTAGCGAATTTCAACCGGCGCCATATCCGTTATTTACTTTCTTTTAAACATTTTGTAGAATCGGTTTCCGATTATCGGAATCAAACACTCCCGGTTGTTCAGTTTCTTGAGATTTTTTTCCTAGTTCGGGTCTATCAACGAGAACATGAAATGGAACTGGACATATTGAATTTGTCTCCCTATTGAGAGTTTCGATGCTTAAATCGCTTAAATAAATAGGTGGGCGCTGGGACGAATAGTGCTGCAAAATGACCCAAATCATTATGTACGCTTTCCTTTTCTATACAGTCTGCAGTAAATAAATTTGCAGATATTACAAAAAATACAAACACACTTTTATCAACTCAACCGCCATTTTAGATTTGCGTTCACTTCTGTCTGATGTACTCTAATGAGCACCAGCGAAGTAAAGCTAGTCTAGGATTTTTTCATGCGTAAGCCTAATAGAACCTCGGGGAGCGCTATAAAATAAAATAATCACTAATTGGAGGCATAATAGTCCCTGCATCTTATTTCTGAAATCAGCTTTACTTGCAGTTATGTTTGCTCTCTTGCCCATATTTGTCTGTATATTCAGATGGACGCACAGGAGCTAGATTGCGTGGACAACCGAGAGCTCAGTGGGAGCAATCAGTAGACGAGGCTTCCGAAACTGGGGGGTGCCATAAAGAAAAAGAAGAAGTCTAGAATCCTGGATATCGCAGTCTCAAAGACTCAATGCTATAGTATTCGCGTATTACCTAATGTGGGCATGGCGATAAGCTACATCCTATAATGGGCAACAGCTCTGTGAGCCACCAAAAGTAGCAGCTAATGGACAAGTAGCATAAGAATTATGACAACAGACAGTTTGTGCAAATTTGCACATATGTTGAAGGTAAAAACTGTTTTCGCGACAGGTTTGCTAACTATACCGCTGCCAATTCGTTGCAAGTTAGGCTTCTCTGCATTACAGTTTAAAGTGACTTTATTTCAAAGTTGAACATTGTATTCCAAACAGCGAAACTAACGTATTGTCTCAATACCCTGAAAACGAAAGAGAATTGCTGATCCCCTTTAGAGATATAAGCATTAAATCTTGTCGGGCCCGCGGTTACTTAAAAACAAGCTAATTGGAACATAGTGATCCTAACTAATAGCCACTTGCCAATTTCAGAAAATACTAAGAGAAAAAGTTGGGAATGTATACATACTCACCATAAATCACGTATGACAGATTAAGCAGAATATAGCAACATTCTCAATAATAATTGTAAAAACCCTAAATTTCGAATTCACATCCTCCAAGTGGAATGTAAGTACACCAACAAAAATAAAGACAAAAATCGGCTACCACCTAAATTGAAATTTCGAGTCCTAAATTAAATTGAAAGAAGTCCAATCCAATTTACAGGTATACACTCCCAAAAAGAAACCAATGACAACAAAATCAAATCGAATTTTCAATCGACAGTTTCGTTTATCCAATTAAATTTAGTTGGCAAGAGAAAAAAATTAAAATAAAATAAAATTCCCAACAAACGAAAACCAGCGCGAAGCGGTTCTCTCGCCTTTATATAATTTTCACAGCATCTCTTTTGCGTTCGTGCGGTAAAAATGCATTTCTTGAATTTTTCAATTGAGGCATCTTATAGAAGCATTATTGCAAAAATACAAAAACGGATACCAAGTCGGTGGAGAAAACGAAAATAAAACACTTAGCCATAGCTAAGTCTGGCAGTAGTAAAATCGGGGACCTTAACCTTGGATATTGTCTACATCGGGAGAAAAACATTGTATCAATCGAGGTAACGTATATCCATTCGGAAATGGAAATATGTACATATATGTAACGTATTTTCAACAAAGGCTTCGTAACAAATCGATTGAATACACCTCGAGTATATAGCATATGCTTGAAGAAATTCAAAGATGCATTGTGCAACATTTCGGTGTCGTCTTCTTCTTTTTCATCAGATTCCGTTCATGGTCTTTGGGGATTGGCGTCGATCGTCGCCAACGATGTCGACGTCGCGCCTTGCGTCCAAAACGAACGTCTACCATCGGCATGTACCGCGAGTGTAAGAACACGTAAATTGAATTAGTTCCAACGTGGCCTTGACTAATTCTTTTCGATCCTTGCGCAATGTACCTGTACGGAGTGGATACGATGTACGATGATTCAGAGTCCAATTCATATGCAAGTGCACGCGGCTTTGGCGAGTATAAAGTTCGCAAAGCTCAAAGATTAATTATTGCGGACAATGATGAAAGGAAAGAATTGAAATTTCCACTTAATGTAGCGTAAAATGATGATGGTTGGATGTTTTTGTACATAAATACAGCTGTATAATAAATAATGTATAGTGTACAATAATTACATGAGACGAGTAAATGATAGAGAATAGTACTTTCCACTCTACCGACTACTCTCCAACTCGACTGTTTGCTAGTCGATAGAGTCAAACTCTACTCCACTGCAACCATTTACACGAGTAGTGTGAAAAGATTCTTCTTTTGACATTGGAAAAATTCCACTCTACTCTGCCATTTACTCGACTCATGTAAACCGCGCTTCAGAGAGCCATGCTGATACGGAACTACCGAGATAAGAGATGCTAGACCTTACTTTCGCGAGTGGTCTAGTCTCGGAGCCCAACTCTGACCGAGGCGTTTCAAGCGAAGAATGATTGCCAGATCAGACACATTAGATAACTAGCTTGTAGGACACTCGTCGAACCAGGATGCATCGACGAACCCCAGAAAATACAAACACACAGCTTCTGCCGTAGCCCTAATAGGGAAAGTAGATAATGTCTAGAATGCTCTCCAATTAGGCAATCACCCGTAATGTCCCACCACTTTATACGGAAGCTTGAATGCTCAAGAGGAAATACCTCAGGGATCAGGAAAAAAAACTCTCCAACTTCTCCTGAATACGCACTGGTCAATCTTATCAGACAACCGCCTAGTTTACATGGCAGGCTGCACCATTTAAGTATAATGTCTATACGGTGTTATTTTCGAAAAGGACAAAGTGCAGTATGGGATTTCGAATCTTATTAAGGGTCACAGAAGTTAACGGCAGATTTCCTGATGTTTTTCTAAACCTTCCTCGCAGATAATTGAAAAGCGAATCTCACTACATATTTTGTTTAGAGCTAGCTACTACATCTGCTCTATTCGACTCCACTGGAGGAAAGGCAAAGTAACCAGAAAAAAATTCAGACATTGCTCTGCTCGACCATCATTGTGAGAGTTTCGTTATTATTCTATGTTTTTGGTTCCATAGGTTAAAAGATTTACTGAATGAGTATGTGTTGAGTGCTTTTACTGTATTGCGAACTACATTGGCTATTTGCACAGAGTCTGTGGAATTACGACATAAATATAATATATATATATATATATATATATAATAAATATAATATTGTTGCGGATATGATTTCCTCAGCCCTCAGCTAAAAACATTGTGCGCCGAAATAGAAACGATTCCACTCACTTATTCTAAAGAAGCTAAATATCGTCATCGCTTTCGACGGTAGACTAAATTGGAACAGTGACCTAAAGTACCTACGTTAGTTATCTGGAATTCTCACAAGACAATTATGACGACAAGAATGATGATAAGTTCGCTTGTCTGTGATTTACCCCACAAAGGACCCCTTTTTTCTGTGGTGACGCCCGATGTCAAGAAAACTTTTAATACCGCAAAGTGGGCCACCATTCTTACCGCATTGCAGGGAATGGGTGTTCCAGACTATCTCCCAGCTTTAATCAGGATGTACCTGTCAAGGCATGTCCTCAAATATCATACCAGCGATGGACTCACGGGATATAAGGTTACAGAGGGAGTTCCACAGGGGTCAGTGCTTGGCCCGGCATTCTAGAGATTCCCATGCCTAGACGAGTGACTGTGGTAGGCTTGTCGACGATATTGAAGGTATGGTATAGTAGCAAAGAAACCATTGAGTGCGTTGAAGTCTACGCCAACTATGCGTTTACAACTATATAACGCTGTGGATGTTAAGGGTTCGACTTGGACATGCTGAGTTCTTCTTAGTAAGCGCAGAAAAAGATGCTCTCTAAATATTAAAGTATTATAAACTACAAAAAACCATTAGGTATTTCGGTTGCGCTCTTGGTCTGAGTTAAATTAGGGACTTTTCCTCGGGATTTAATGTACATGCCTGGCACGATAAACTTTAACTTTACTGACACACTTAGCTAGTCGATATCGCTAACTTCTGTCAATAGCTGAAAGCTACCTTCACAAAAGAATTTAGGGCAAAGTTCCCTACAGACAATAAAATATAGCCACGTTAAGGTTATGGAACTTTTGAAAGCGGATATCAACGCTACAGCGGATATTCTTCTACCCCTGATCCAAGAGTGTTGGACAACCGAGACTCTCCCTCAAGAATGGAAGAAGGGCGTCATTGTTAAAATCCCTAAGAAAGGAAATCTCAATAATTGGCGTGGAATCTGTCTCCTCCCTGCAGTCTCTAAACTGATGGCCAAAATAATCTTGGACCGGATCAAGACAACGATCGACCGCACTCTGAACAATGAACAAGCTGGTTTTCGTGAGGGTTTTTCATGTAGCGATCATATCAACACCCTCCGAATTATAATTGAACAATCCGCGGAATGGAGATCCCCGTTACATCTTATGTTCATTGACTTCGAGAAAGCGTTTGACAGCGTTGACCGGGCTTATATCTAGACAGCCTTACGTAGGAGAGGCATACCAGAGAAACTTATTTCCATCATAAAGGAGTCTTATAATGGAGCCCAATGACATGTCTTGCACAAGTGTGAATTGTCCAGTCCTTTTGAGGTGAATAATGGAATCAGACAACGCTGTATTTTATCACCAATGCTGTTCCTAATTACCATCAACGACGTTATCTGCGATTCTCTACGCGACCATAAAAGTAAGGGTATCAGGTGGAAGTTATTCGATTACCTTCAGCACCTGGACTACGCCGACGACATTTGCTTTCTCTCAAACACACCAGATAATCTGGCTCAAATGACGGATGCTTTGCATCGTGAAAGTCGAAGTGCTGCCTTAAAAATTAATGCCGCTAAGACCAAATACATGAGCTTGTCATCAGGAGGGCAAAACACCATTTCTATCTCTGGACAACCGATAGAAAAAGTCGAGGACTTTACTTACCTTGGAAGCGTAGTAACAGCGGATCAAAAGGTCACAAACTTCGAAAAGAGCCAAAAAACATTGCTAAACAGGCTCTAGATTGGAATCCTCAGGGAACCCATGCTAGCCGTCGTGTGGGACGACCCAAAAATACATGGAGAAGATCTGTTGAGGCAGAGTGAAAATCTATAGGCAAATCGTGGGACCAGCTAAAGGCAATGACTGCTAATAGGCAGAGGTGGAAAAAAGGCGTAGTCAATGCCCTATGCCCCACTAGGGGTTAAAAGAAACCAGAGAGAGACGTTAAGGCTTCCCATATATATATAACCCCATTTCTCATGTATTAGGCACAGCACATGCTTCCAATTTCCCTTAGGATTTCCACAAGTCAGTAAAATGAAGGCTCAGGTTTAAGGGCGGAAGTCCTGTGGCTAGGGCATCTAAGTCCTGCCGAAGTTTGCCGAGCACTCTTCACATATATGTAGGTCACTCTAACCTTGGCAGACTGGACACATCTAGATTATCATCTAGATACGACACATTCTTCCAAGAGGCCCGCGATCTTACGCTTGGCTTTTCTGTGGCACGCACACCTTCCACCTAATTTAGAAAGTCACACACAAAATTACATAGATCAAAAATGCCAAAACATAGCAACATTCACATGGCGACGGCAACGTTTGCTCTTCAGCTATTGCGACAATCGGTAGGACATAAAGAACACGCATTTTGGACATTAACTGTTAAGCTCTGCTATCATTAAAAGCTGTCATATAAAAGAAGTTCTGGATCGTGAATTACATTCTGCATTAAAAAAACTCTGGCATAATATACTATTTTGGTCGCGTCCAGGGCCTACCTTTCAGTGGGGTTCATCTAGTTCATAGGTTTTTAACTGGTGGGCCGGGGACTAGTGCTCCCTGAGGCGACCTTAGGTAGACCGCGAAGCCTTTACCGTAGTTCTCATATAACTAGCCAAATTGAAGGTTAAATATAAATAACTGGCACTCCAATCCAGTCTATCTTGATGGCTCCTTGAAAATGTATTGACATCAAAAGCATGTTTTACCAAGATATGTACATATTCCCATGGAATTTAATATCCGCGTGAGATTATCATAATATCATAAATTGAATCCGTATGCGAATCCACGGCTCAGTGCTATGAAGGCGAGCACGCTAACATAGCAGCCAAACTACTTAACAGATAGAAACGAAACTTTGTTTGAGGCAGTACTAGTAGTTTTTACTATTTTCAGACATTGTTATTATCGGACTCATCTAATGCCTTGATTACACAGTGCGAGCTATCGTGCGAGTTGGCCTAGACAGCTACTGCAGAGTAGCTACTTGCACCATGTGACCGCATCACGTATGATGCGGTCACATGGTGCATCATACGTTATGCGGTCACATGGTGCAAGTAGCTACTCTGCAGTAGCTGTCTAGGCCAACTCGCACGATAGCTAGCACTGTGTAATCAAGGCATAAGATAAGGTCCTAGGACCGAAACAGAACACAACCGCTATTTCTTTCGGTTTCTTCCTACCCGTCAATTTACCAAATTTGCTGTGCTCAGAAGCACACAAAAAATGTTTAAATTACCGGAACGCAGACCAATCGATTAATCAGTTCGTAACCAAGAAATCCGATTTTAAAATCAGATTGTTACTCACTGATCGACTTCGCCTTCTTAATTGCAAATTAGCTCTGAGATATCTTAAAATCAAAACAAAACCACATGATTTTAATGGCCTTCCGCATTTTGGCGGTCTGCGACAATAAACGAGTTTTATCAAGTGGTCTCTCATGTGTAAAAGGTTAAGAACCACTGATCTTGTGTAATTGATTAAGCACACATCAAACATTTCCCTTATATCCTTTTTTATGTTTAATAACGAAATATGAATGCCGCGCCAAGGCTGGTTGATGATCTAAAAAGGTAAGTCGGGGATTAGGGGATCTTATATGGTTAATACAATGGTGTGCAAAGGACATTGCACTCGATGCAGGCTAGCTTCGGCATCGAAAGACGTGAGTATTAACCAGCTCAGCGCGGGATCACTTGAATTGTAGCCATTGGAGAGAGGTTTCTGAAGGGGAGGTTATGCTCCGAGTGAAAAGATAATCATTCAGCTTCCGTGCTAACACACTGGATGGGATGGTCCAAAATATTGGACAGACTAAACATGTTAGACTTGTAGATGTGATTTTTGTGCAATCAAACTACTGCTGCAAGACAATAACATACGGCTCACTAGTCTGGTGGCCAGCAGTAAAGGTTACACTGTAACAAAACTTGGTAGAGTGCAAAAATCGGCTTGCTTTAGCATCACAGGTGACATGCGATCTTCCACCCATTAATCTTTTTATCAACCAACTTGGCAGTATGCAGTGCATTTAGGATCAAAGAGTTGAGTCGTTGGAGTGTTAAGCGATACGGCCACGCAATATGTATTCTAAGCCAGCTGCCAAAAAACGTAAGCAACGCTGAATACTGAGAAAAAAATCCTGTAAATTCAAAAAATACGCATATGATTCAAAGAGATTCAAATATGATTTTGCTTCATATTTGTTTCCCTTTGAATCATTGTATAATCCCTTTATTTCATAGACTTTTTAATTCAATCGGATTTCCCTTTGAACTAATAAGATATTCCTTTTGAAAGTCTATCTATAATCACTTTAACCCTGACAACCGACCCAGTCGAAATTGACTTGTTGACCGACCCATACGCCCCCGAGGCGTATATGTGCCAAAATCAACAAAAAAATAACTAAAAACAAACATTCAGATTAAATTATGACTTTTATTTTAAATTAGGAATATTCACATATTGAAAGTACACAATTTGATAAACTAAATTATCCCTTAATTACAGAAAAATATTTTATATATATAAAACACATTTGGGTTTGCCTCCAGAAGGTTGAGTGATGGTGCTATTTTGTAGTAATGACGCTATACGGTGGTGTTCTAAGCTCTCATTGCATTCACGCTTATTTTCTATAGAGCTGGAAAGCAACGTTTCACGAGTAAGTTCCAGGGGGCAGCTGCGTATTGTAAAACAAATGTCGCGCCGTAATTAGAAAATAAATTGTGAATACCCGGCACTACATGAGAAAAATAGGAATACAGCCACAAACAAAATCCCGGTATAAGTTTAACTAATATCTTTCTAATGATCAAATGGCTCAGAGATCCTTATTTTCCCAGGTGGAGTAGACGGTGGAAGCATTGACAGGACTCTATCTCGCAAAGAACCAATTGGTTTTGAATGTTATTTTTTTTTTAATTTTTTCCTTATTTTGCTCAACACCTCAAAATATTTTTACGAAATGCAGAATTATGTTTTATCGGCTCCTTTTTAATTTAACATTCATCGACAATTTCAATTGCAATGAGAAATTCATATTTTTAGTCGAAATGTCAGCTGTAAAATATTTGTATTATTTGTATTGTCTTCTTTTTTGCACAAAAATGTTTAAAAATTCTGGTAAGGATGTTTCACCTTGTACAGACCAATGAAGCTGATGAATAACCTATACTCCAAGAACAATTCATATTTTTATCAAATTTGCACCGAAATGCATTGCTTCATACTTCGATTTGCAGTTTTTTCCTTCCCTATATCTGGGTCTGGGAGGGGCTTTAGCCCCCTTAGCCCCTCCCGTGGTTACGCCACTGATTATATCATTTACGCTCTATTTACCGTGGGATTCGATCCCGCGACCCTATGATTTGAAGACTAACGCCCCTACCTACTACACCACACAGACTATACGAGACGATGTTTCTAATTTACACCATACATTGTGACATCGCTCTACCACACTGCCGACCGACTGCGAGTGTAAACCAAAAAAATGTCAATTTTCTATGTAAACAAAGCGATTTCGCGTTGGAACAAACATCCACCCTTTTTAAAAAGATTTCCTATTGAAAATTTGAATTTAAGGAATTTCCCATTAATTTAAAAAGAATGAATTTGAATTAAAGCGACATATATTTAAAAGGAAAGGATTATATTTAATAGGAATGTAACTCGATTTCTAAGTGATATCGATTGAATTTTAAGGGACGTTATTTTTCTGGGTGAAACGGACTTCATACTACCCAAACTACAATTTTGGAAGGCATTTGATGATCACCTGCCCACAAGATGTGAGTGGAAAAAAGTGAAGTGCTGTAGGATTTCGGCATCACAATTTTCATCGACGGGTCAAAAAGTGATTATGGCGTTGATGCCGGAATCTTCTACGATTGACTAAATATCTTTGAATACTAGCGCCTTCCTAAACATGCCATTGTTCAGGTCGAACGGTCTGCAGTTATGAAGGCCTGTCATGCACTCAGGAACATACAAAACAACCAGAAAAACGTCATCTGCTCAGACAGTCAGGCTTCTATTATTGCATTGAATTCCGCGAAGACGACTTCCAACCTGCTCAAAGATGTGAGAAAGCGTTGATTAGCTTTGGCACACGACGAAGAATCACATGCGGAGCGTGTGTACTTCCGGACGACAGCCGTTAGGAGGATCTCCTTCCTTTATATAAAGGTTGCTAATTATTTCAAATAAGAAATCGGAGAACTTGACTATCAAGGAAGCTGCGACCTTCGTATGACTGGGAAAGAACGCCTGAGGTTTTAGCCGAACCGCATAAAGATAACGCCAAACTGACTGCCATTATCACGGGTCACTGAACAATAGAATACTTATCAGCCTGGCTGTTGATCCCTTAAGACCCATGCAGACACAATGCGATCTGCATCCGGGTCTAATGTAATTCAATGTATCGCTCGGGTTCGGGACAATCTGTCACATATATTCATTGTGACGCGATCTTTGTATTATTTTCCAACTGATCGCCGAACACACTGCGTTGTGTCAAATCGTGTGTTAATTCCGCATTTTATTTCACGTGTATAATAATGAAATATAGCGAAATACAGTTTGTTTGGCGAAAACACATTTGAGATCGCATTGCGTGTGACGAAACCTTTACAATTCGCATTGCCGCAGCAGCAGAAATGTAGATGAGAGAGAAACACTTTCTGTGGGAGTAGCGGGTTTCTCCAGAAGCTCATATCGCATGCCTGGGCACAGCCTTTCTTGGAAGCTAAGAAGATGCAACGGAGGCGTCGAAAATAGGATGACTGCTTCACTTCCTAAAAAAAATTTGGCTGGTTCAAGACACCTCTTCTGTCGTGCCCTGTGGCCGTGATCGTTCGGTCGCCACTCTATGAAATAGACATTCATAGAGAAACGAGTTTCCAAACTCGGCACGTTTATTATTCAGAAGAAGATGATAAGAAATATTCTGTCGTGGATTTTTATTCGGAAACAATTGGAATTACTTGTTTGAAACTAAAAATCCACTTAGCCGATTTTTAATCAAAAAAAAAATTTAATCTAGTTAATTTTTTTTAACGTAAAAAAAAAGTGAAGTTTCAAAATAAAAATTATAAAATATACATCATTTTCTCTAAAACTAAATAATCCTCAATTGTATAAAATAAATATATTTATGTATATAAAAACTTTGTGCGGCATGTGGAATGAAACGACGATAGAAATTAAACATGCCAAGAAATCGACGCATTTCATAAACCGAATTTGGAGGTTTTAAATTATGTATAGCTTCAACTTTATCCGGAAGTGGTTTTACACCATTTGCATCATATGACCGACAAAAAGATACAGATTCTTTTAAAAAATGACATTTATTTATATTTATGAGTAAACCATATTGTTTAAATCGTTCAAAAACACACTCTAAATTTTTATAATTTTCTTCGATATTAGTAGAAGCTATCAGTACATCATCAATATATGGGAATGCAAAATCCAGATCACGTAAAACAGAATGAATAAAACGCTGGAAACTTTGTGCTGCATTTCGAAAACCAAAAGTCATTTTGGGAAATTCAAATAATCCGAAAGGTGTAGTTAAAGCGGTTTTTTCAATATCGTCATCATTGACTGGAATTTGATGATAAGCTTTTACTAAATCGATAACTGAGAAAATGTTCTTTCCATTAAGTTGTTGGGAAAAATCATGAATATGTGGTATTGGATAAGAATCAGGCACCGTTATATTATTTAAAGCTCCGTAGTGGTGAGGTCGCCAAGTTCCATCTTTTTTCTTCACCATATGTAGAGGTGAAGCCCAAGGGCTTTTCGATGGACGACAAATACCTTGTTCGATCATATAGTTGAACTCTTTCTTGGCAATCTCCAATTTTTCAGCATTGAGACGACGAGGTTTTGCTGAAATTGGCGGACCTTTAGTTATAATATGGTGTCTAACCGAGTGTGGAACTGGTGCCTTAAAGTCCGGTTCACAAGTTGACCCAAAATATTTTTCTAAGAGACTAACAACTCGTTTGTCAATATTTGAGTAAGAAATTAACTCCAATTTAGGTATATCCATTTCAATTAACTTACCCTGTTGAGATTTACAAGTAGTTGTTAAGTCAGCAATACGACGATTGTGTAAATCCACCATCAAACCAAAATGTTTTAAAAAATCTGCACCAATGATAGGTCTGGAAACATCCGCGACCAAAAATTTCCAGGTAAAAACGCGACGAAGTCCTAAAGTGACTTGTAGTTCACGATAACCATACGTTGAAATATTTGTATCATTAGCAGCTTTTAAAACAAAATATGAGTTGAGATTCTTCCTTTCAGCAATACCTACGGGAACAATTGACAAATCAGACCCAGTATCAATCAAGAACTTTAATTTGGATTTGTCATCATCAACAATTAGACGGTTTGAGGGATTGTGTAATTGTGTTAGAAACCGTCGATTCCAACACCAAATTTAGTTTTTTGAAAGGTGTTTGCAGGGCGCATAACACTTAAGAGCTTTATCTCCATACTTTTCATGATAACGACAAAGTTCATTCTCGTTTACTTTATTTTTTAATTTTGAATGTGAACGATTACTTGAATTTGAACGGGAATGATTATTTGAATTTGGACGTGTTGTTTGTCTAGAGTTATTTTTCGTAATTGAATTGATCAAAACCATAATTTGATTGATTTTAGTAGACAATGTATCAATCTGGCATTGAAAAGACTCTCGTTCACTTGTTGACGAAATCGCACTCGTCGCAAAAACAGAAAACGCGGAGGGACTTGATACAACTTCGTGAACTTTATCTGCTATCTCAGCAATTTCAACAAGTGAACCTTTTGCTGCTACAGCTACAGTTCTAATATTTGTTGGAAGTCTTTCCAGCCAGAGACAACGAAGAACAGTTTGATCGAATGTTATTCCAGCAAGTTTTTGCATTTCGTTCAATAGTTGACTGGGTTTTCTATCACCCAATTCTAAACCGGTTAATAATTTGCGGATTCTTGATGAGTCCGATAAGCTAAATTTATTTATTACAGCGTTTTTAAAATCGGTGTAAATAAAGACATCTCGGAGTCTCTCAAAAACTCCATCCATGTTTTCCAGATCTAACGGTGAAAACATACTTAATGCAGTATTAAATTTCTCTATCTCACTATCTATGCCAAACGCTTGCCGTTCCAGTAATGTAAACCATCCAACTACATTTTTGGACCAAAATATTCTTCTACATAAATTTTTGAGTTAATTGTTTATATTATTTATGTTAATATATTAAAACTTTTTATATTTGAGTTTTTATATACATAAATATATTTATTTTATACAATTGAGGATTATTTATTTTTAGAGAAATGATGTATATTTTATAATTTTTATTTTGAAACTTCACTTTTTTTACGTTAAAAAAAATTAACTAAATTAAATTTTTTATACCCTTCACTCGTAGAGTAAAGGGTATATTAACTTTGTCATCGCATTGCGTGTGAAGTTTGTAACGCATTGAAGGAAGCATCTCCGACCATATAAAATATGTATATATATGATCAGCATGACGAGCTGAGTCGATTGGGCGATGTCCGTCTGTCTGTCTGTCCGTCTGTTGCTACGCGTTTTACTCGGCCAGTTTAAAAGCTATCGAGCTGAAATTTTGCACACATGCTTCTTTTTATTGCAGGCAGTTTGTGTAATGTATGTAATGTAACCAATATTGAACGCACTCATTGTAAATACCAACTTAATGATAATTACGAGAGAGCCCTTCCGGCAGTCAGAGACAGAACCTCGCTTAAGCAGCATTGTAAGAATTAACCTCTGGAATAAAGTGAATTGTTGTTAAGTGAACAAGTCGTGTATTATTATGTAAAACACAACAAGTGGCGACGAGGAGAAAACGATTATCGCTAAATCCACGAGATACGAAATTTTGGAAAAATGTCGACTGGCGAAGAAAAGGCTACAACTGATGGTAAAGCAACACGTGTCGAAAATGTTGCAAAAAGGCTGACTGACGGAGAAAAAGGAGCAACTGAGGGTATGGCAGCACGTGTAGGAATGTTAAAGGAATTTGATCATCTAAGTAATGACTGGGTCGTTTACAAAAAGAGGCTAAAGCAGTATGTATCTGCTAACGAGATTTCATCCGACAAGAAAAAGGTGGCGATTCTTCTAACCATGTGTGCAGAACATACCTACAAGCTTTTAGTTGACCTGTGCTATCCAGAGGAGCCCGAGAATTTAATGTTCCAAAAATTGACCGATGTTATGGACACTCATTTGAAGCCTGCAGTTTCATTTTTCGTGGAGCGATCAAAATTTTATGCGGCGGGCATGAGAAGCGAGCAATCCATCCACGAGTGGGAGCGGGAGGTTCGCCGTCTTGCTGTGACGTGCGGATTCGGCTCCGCACTAGACATTGTCTTAAGAGACAAATTCGTTATTGGCTTAAAGGACGGAGTTGTTAAGGATAAACTGTTTGCACAACAAGCAGAAGGACTGAGTCTTGCTAAGGCGGTGGCACTGGCGCTAGAAACGGAGGCAGCAGTTTTATCGGTAAAAGGAGGTTATATCGAACATGTGAATAAAATAGCTAAGCAGGTAAATCCCAACACGCAAAAATATAGTCCATGTAAATCGTGCGGTTACTCTAATCACTCATCAGCAAAATGCAGGTATAGAAATTGTGTTTGCAATAATTGTGGCAAAAAGGGCCACTTACAAAAAATTTGTAAAAGTCATAAAGAAAATAAGAAAAAAATTCCTACTAATAACTATTTGCATTCATTGCCGACGAGTGATAGAGAGTTATTTACAATTAAATCCGATTCAATAGATCCCATATATTTGCAAGTATCAGTAAATGGGCTGGATTTAAGAGCTGAACTCGATAGTGGTGCGGCAATCAGCTGCATTAGTTTGGACTTGTACAATAGGTATTTTCGTGAATTGCAGATGACGGAAACAAAAATGAGGTTATTGAGCTACAACGGAGTAAATATTTCGCCGGTCGGACAATGCATTTTGAACGTCAAATATCGTAAAAAGGTAAAATCTGTCGTATTTTATATTATAAAAGGTGGTGCTTTGCCGTTGTTGGGAAGAGATTTTATGAAAGGATTTAACATTCAATTTAATATAAATAGTGTAGAGAAACCAGAAACGCAAATAATCAGTGAATATCCTGAAGTGTTTTCAAACGAAATAGGTACATACAAGTATGCAAAAGCAAAATTATACTTAGTTAGAGACGCGACGCCAAAATACTTTACTCCGCGGGCGTTACCTTTTAGTTTAAAGAAAAAGGTCGAAGATGAACTCTTGAAGTTAGAAAGTCTGGGTATAGTAAAGCGTGTGTGTAGCTCAAATTGGGGAACACCGATTGTTCCAATCCTAAAGCCTGATGGGTCTGTGCGAATTTGCGGGGACTATAAAGTGACCCTGAATCCTTCATTGGTGCAGGAACGTCACGCGATACCGCGAATAGAAGATCTTTTTGAAAAATTATCAGGTAGTGGAATCTTTTCGAAGATAGATTTGGCGTCAGCCTACCAACAAATTGTGTTAGAAGAGGATAGCCAAGATCTCACGACAATTTCCACACATTTAGGGTTGTTTAGGTACACGAGATGTCCTTATGGAATTAAAACTCTTCCGGCCATCTTCCAAAGGCACATCGAAAGTGTATTAGCAGGAATAAAAGGTGTCGCTGTATTTCTCGATGACATTCTTATTGGTGGATCGTCTATAACGGAACACATGAGGATCCTGAAAAGTGTACTAAACCGTCTAAGCAAAGCAGGATTGACCGTTCGAAGCACGAAATGTGAATTTTTTAAAGAGTCAGTGCGATATTTAGGTTTCAAAATTAGTAAAAATGGGTTGCAAACATGCCCGGAGAAAGTGAGGGCAATAACCGAAGCAAAGGCTCCCGAGAATATAACACAGCTTCAATCATTTTTAGGAATGTTAAACTATTACAGAAAATTTTTACCTAATATTGCAGAAATGCTGCATCCATTATATCGTCTGCTAAAAAAAGATATTCCCTGGAAATGGACAACAAAATGTCAAAGTGTATTTGAGAAATCAAAACGAATGTTAGTGGAAGCAAAGGTTCTCGCTCACTACAACCCAGAATTACCGCTACAGCTGTCGGTAGATGCTAGTAGTTATGGAATAGGGGCAATCTTGTCGCATATTTACGCAGATGGTAGTATGAGGCCAATCGCATTTGCGTCAAGGGTGCTTAGCGAAGCTGAAGGAAGATATAGCCAGGTGGAGAAAGAGGCATTAGCCATTTACTTTGGGGTGAAACACTACCATCAGTATGTGTATGGCCGAACATTTGTCTTACATACTGATTGTAAGCCACTTACATCCATTTTTGGAAACAAGTCAGGCATTCCCCAAATGGCCGCACATCGGTTACAGCGCTATGCTCTTTTTCTGTCCGGTTACGACTTCAAGATAAAATACATTAAAACTACGGATAATAATGCAGATTACTTATCAAGAAGTCCCAGTAGTACGGGTTGTGTAGATTTTTCTAAGGAACAGGATATATTAGAACAGCCAATTTACGTAAATTACGTATTCCAGGAATCGGAATTACCAGTAACCCTTGCAATAGTTCAAGAAGAAACTAACAAGGAGCCAATTCTACGAAGAATAAAAGAATGTATCTTGAACGGTTGGCCAGAAAAAATATCAGAAAACGATTTAAAGACCTATTATACAATGCGAAATGAGCTTTCCATTGAAGAAGGCTGTATTGTGAGAGGGTATAGGGTTATAATACCACAGGTATTAAGAAATAAAATATTAGTTGAACTACATTCGTCTCATTTTGGGGTGGTCAAAATGAAAGCCAGAGCTCGCTGCTATTTTTATTGGCCGGGAATAGACAAGGATATAGAGACGACGGCTAGAGAATGTATGGTTTGTGCCATGCAACAGGCAGATCCTCCAAAAGTGCAGCTGAAACCTTGGCCTTGGCCGAACGAACCATGGGAAAGGTTGCACATAGATTTTTGTGGCCCATTTATAGGAAAATACTTTCTAATAGTTATAGATAGTCATAGTAAATGGCCCGAAATTCTGGAGGTTAGAAATATGAATACGGAAACCACAATTGCCAAATTAGTGGAAATTTTCAGTCGAATGGGAATACCGAAGACAATTGTTTCCGACAATGCGAAGAGTTTTTTGTCTGCAGAATTTAAGCAGTTTTGTAAGCACTATGGAGTGAAGCATTTAACAGGAGGGGCATTTCACCCTGAATCTAACGGACAAGCAGAGAATTGCGTGAAAGTCTTTAAAAATTCGGTGAAAAAGATAATCAGGCAGAGTGAAAATAACATTTCCGAAGCCCTGAATAAATTTCTGTTAGATTACCGTACCACTCCACACTGCACCACAGGTGAAACACCTGCGAAATTAATTTTTGGCCGGCAATTAAGAACACGATTCGAGCTGGTCGTGCCAAGGATAACCAAAAAATCTAATGAGTATACTGCTACTGCAAATAAGGTAAAAGAAGCACAGGGGAGACAAATAGAGCACTACAGGGGTAAAAAATATACTTCGTATAATCGGGGGGAGAGTATCTGGCTCCGCGAATATAGGAATAATAATAAGTACTGGATACCGGGAATTATCCAAGAAGTGCTAGGTAAGAGAACTTATGTGGTGAAGTTAGAGGATACGAACGAATTGCGGAAAAGACATCAAAACCAATTGAAAAGTAGGTTGAAACAAGTAGTCGTAGGATTATCCGATGATATAGGAAAAGACAGGAATATAACGTACCCCAGCATTAAAAGTAGCCCAATAGAAGTTGATCAACCGGATTTATTGCCAGGTTTAAAGAATGAGCATATTCCCAACAGCGACCAAAGCACTCCAGTATCCAGGCAAAAAATAGAATTACCAACTACCTCTATTGCAAAGTTCAAACGATGTCAGCCTGATAGGAAAGCCAAGCCCAAGTCTTTGAAATATACATAAACAAAGGCAAAGATTTGGAATCTATTGAAGGTTGATGAATTGAAGGAGATCGAAATTGACATTTTGCGAGTGGGATCACTCTGTTTATTTTGTTTAATTGTATTTTATTGGAGTGACTTAAAACAAATCAAATGAATTATTTTCTTTTATTGAATAAATAACTAATTTTAATGGCGGAGAATTGTAATGTATGTAATGTAACCAATATTGAACGCACTCATTGTAAATACCAACTTAATGATAATTACGAGAGAGCCCTTCCGGCAGTCAGAGACAGAACCTCGCTTAAGCAGCATTGTAAGAATTAACCTCTGGAATAAAGTGAATTGTTGTTAAGTGAACAAGTCGTGTATTATTATGTAAAACACAACAGTTTGTATGTTTGAATCGCTAAAATCGGACCGTGGGGTCATGGGGCTGCCATACAAACCTAACCCCCCCAATTTGGTTTTTCTAAGAAAAACTTTTTCATGCGTGCACCAATTTCAACCAAATTTCACACAAATGTGTTTCTATTGATAAGACAAAACATATGTAAGAATGGATCAAATCGGACTATGGGGTCATGGGGCTGCCATACAAACTTAACCCTCCAAATTAGGTTCTTCTAAAAAAAACTTTTTTATTTGTGAACCAATTTCAACCAAATTTCATACAAATGTGTTTTTATTGATACCACAAAACATATGTAAGAATGGTTCGAATCGGACTGTGGGGTCATGGGGCTGTCATACAAACCCAACCCCCCAAATTGAGTTTTTCTAAGAAAAACTTTTTGATTTGTGCACCATTTTCAATTAAACCTCATGAAAGTGCATTTCAATTGATGCCACAAAACATATGTAAAAATGAATGGAATCGGACAATGGGGTCATGGGGCTGTCATACAAACCCAACCCCCCAAATTGAGTTCTTCTACCAAAACCTTTTTTATTTGTGTATCACTTTCAACCAAAACTCGTAAAAGTGCATCTCTATTGATGCCATAAGACTTGTGTAACAATGAATGGAATCGGTCTATGGGGTCATGGGGCTACCATACAAACCCAACCCCCCATTTTAGATCTTCTAAGAAACATTTTTTCCACACCAATTTCAAAAAAACTTAATACGTCCTTGTCAAAACAAAAAAAAATTAAAACGAATGGAATCATACTATGGGACCATGCTTCATCCCCCCAATAAAGTTTTCTGAGTAAATATTTTTATTTTCCCACATATGTTCGCCCAAAAAAACCTTTCAGCCCGAGGAGAGTGAAGGGTATTCAAATTTCGGCCGCGCCCGAAATTAGCCTCGGTCTCGTTTTTATTAAAAATAGTGGATTTTTAATTTTAAACAAGTAATTCCAATTGTTTCCGAATAAAAATCCACGACAATTCTTATCGTAGAATAATAAACTAACAATGCGACTAGGAAGTGGTATGGCTGACAACCGTATCACACTCCGAATTTAATTGTCTTTGTAACGTTGATGGACTAAACGCGGTAGTCATCAACGCACCATGCTCCACTAGGAGTTACGGTAATCGAGAGAGAGAGAAGACACCTCTTCACACCTAAATTCAACATCTAACCTTCATCATATAATTTAACCTTCACGGTTTGTGGTTTCAAAAAGGTGCTTAAGGCCGCGTACACATACAGAGCGACGCCGAGCTTTTCCGGGCCGGGCGATGCGATGCGACGCGATGCGATGCGATGTGTGCACACTCCTTGCGGTGTCGGGCTGGGCGATGCGATGCGATGAGATTTGTTGCGAGATGATGCTTTTTCTTCCACGACAAGGAAACCTGATTTTCGAATGGGATTTTATACCGGCGCTATTTCGTGCGATTTGCTGCTGTATGTACGAAGGTATGATTTCATATCGACTTCGTGGCATGGCGCTTCGGTTGTAGATAAATTGTAGGTAGGTCATGTAATGATGAATGACTGAAAGAGGTAGGTAACCTTTCTGGAAGTGTTAGCTTACGCGTTTCAAAACAATTTTCGGGCGGCATTTGGATTTGGTGTTAATTGTTGTTCAAATACGTATGAATGGTAGGTAATTTTTGGTGCAATAAAACCCAGTTTCTAGCGTACGCGCACTTTTATGAGCCTGCCGGCCAAAAAATGGCATCCCCATTTCTCGGTGAAATAGGTCAGAAACAAAAAAAAAATTTTGAGGTTGTCCGCCCCCAAAATTGTACCCCTGTTTTCTCGGGGAAATACTCGTCCAATCGGCGTGGCAGAAACACTAAGGTAAATTTGGGTCGCTGATTCCGAATTCGAGGTCAAAAACAAAAATTTTTTTTTTTGGGGTTGCCCGCCCCCAAAGTTGTACCCCTGTTTTCTCGGGGAAATACTCGTCCAATCGGCGTGGCAGAAACACTAGGTAAATTTGGGTCGCTGATTCCGAATTTGAGGTCAAAAACAAAAAAAAATTTGGGGTTGCCCGCCCCCAAAATGGTACCCCTGTTTTCTCGGGGAAATACTCGTCCAATCGGCGTGGCAGAAACACTAAGGTAAATTTGGGTCGCTGATTCCGAATTCGAAGTCAAAAAAAAATTTTTTTTTTTTGGGGTTGCCCGCCCCCAAAGTTGTACCCCTGTTTTCTCGGGGAAATACTCGTCCAATCGGCGTGGCAGAAACACTAGGTAAATTTGGGTCGCTGATTCCGAATTTGAGGTCAAAAACAAAAAAAAAATTTGGGGTTGCCCGCCCCCAAAATGGTACCCCTGTTTTCTCGGGGAAATACTCGTCCAATCGGCGTGGCAGAAACACTAGGTAAATTTGGGTCGCTGATTCCGAATTTGAGGTCAAAAACAAAAAAAATATTTTGGTGTTGCCCGCCCCCAAAATGGTACCCCTGTTTTTTCGGGGAAATACTCGTCCAATCGGCGTGGCAGAAACACTAAGGAAAATTTGGGTCGCTGATTCCGAGTTCGAGGTCAAAAACAAAAAAAAAATTTTTTGGGGTTGCCCGCCCCCCAAAGTTGTACCCCTGTTTTCTCAGGGAAGTACTCGTCCAATCGGCGTGGCAGAAGCACTAGGTAAATTTGGGTCGTTGATTCCGAATTTTATGTCAAAAACAAGGAAATTTTTTTAGGGTTGCCCGCATCAAAACGGCACCCCTGTTCCCGTGCAATCTGCGTGGGAAGAAACACTAAAAGAATTATGGACCGCTAATTCCAAATTTGAGGTCAAAAACAGAAAATAAAATTTTGGGGTTGCCCGACCCAAAATGGTACCCCGGTTTTCTTGTCACCGTATGTTCCCACAACTCACTTATCTACCACTACTTTCAATAATTCATTGCAAATACATGCGCAGTCCGAAATGTTCTTACACGTAAGTATACGCAGCAACCCGGGTTGTGCTGCACTGCATATTTCCACAAATGTTATTTCTTTGACCCATTCACAGATTTATACAACAACAACTGTCAAATCCGAATGCCCTTTTTTGGGGGTACGCGTACGCTACGAACTGGGTTGGACAGCACTGTAAATTTCCAAAAAGGCTTTTTAGTAGACCGATCCATTATTACATTACATACATACGGCTATCCATTCATTTAATATGTACAAATCTATAACATTATACAGCATCCGACATGTATGTATGTACATATATATAAATATCCCCAATGGTAATGCAACCCGATCTGCACAAAGCATGCCTCTCATATCGATATCAGCATCAAACAGCACGAAACCAGCCTCTCTATGTACATACATACAATACACCATGCCACTACGAAACCGATCTAAACACAAATCGTATCGTCCATGTCGCTCCCTTCGGCGACAAGGCACCTTACAGCTGCTCAAAGCACGATGATTCGACATAGAAAAGTTCTCCATCTTACAACAACATGCCACTACGAACCCGATCCAAACACAAATCACATCCCCCATGTCGCTGGTAGAAGATTCCGGCCGCCGCAATGCGCATTGCCTCTTCAAAACAGCGCGATGATTCGACATAGAAAAGTTCTCCATCGTACAACCGTACAACTCCGTGCCAGAGTTGCCAGATTGGGCTCCTTCTCGCCAATTGGGCTATCTTTTTTCTCAATTGGCGACACAAATTCTCAAAAGTCGCCGCGCGATTTTTTGGGCTACATAAAATACGCGCCAGGTACTTATTTTTGTTTTAAATATTATTTTTCCAAGACAAAGTATAGATTTTTTGAAGGGTACTGATCCATTAGAATTCAAAAAAAAAGCAGAACATTCTCTGAAAATGATTCAATTTATTATTAACACTAAATGGGTCAGACACATGAAGAAGACATTTCCAAATGACACTGTCCCATCTTGGCCGAAAGTTTTTCTTAAATTAAAACAGCCGACGTTCAAAAAATATTTCCACATTTAAGTAAATTATCTTTTATTATTTTATTTCTGTCACATTCTGTAAGGTGATCGTGAAAAGGGCATTTCCAATTACTTTTTCCCATTCGAAAGAGACTTTATTTATATACTTGGGAGCAAAAAAATCGACCCACCCCAAATGCTTCCGTTCTAAACACGATTACTCAATAAATAATAAACAGTCTGTTTTTGTTTTTAACTCTGTAAAATCAATAAAAAAAAACAATTATTAAACTGTGTTAAAACTTTAAATTTTGTTTTATGACGATACTTATAACTTTAATTTTTAAACTGTGTATGGCGACTAAAGCGGACTTTGGTGTAGTTTTTGAGGGGCGCGGAAAGTTTTGTAAGAGTGCAGATATATTAAGTAACCTCTGGAGCATGCAAATACATACAATCTGTTTCATTGCGATGCGATGAACTTGGGGTTTAAGGCTTCATACGCTCTTTGGGGCTTGAAAAACCCTTAGGGGTTGTTTTTAAGGGAAGGAGGTGCTCGGCATATTTTTTGCTTTTGCCATTGAATTACGGTAAATTCGCGTCATTTAATGCACTATAGGGATCATCGAAATTTAAAAGTGGTAGCGCTAACTTTAAAGACATAAATCATGTTTTAAAGCGTTTGGGGTGGGTCGATTTCTTTGCTCCCAAGTGTATTATTGCATTTAATGAAATTATTTATGTACAAAGATTAGCTTCTTACGTTTTATTTTGTCAATAAAATTTTTTGGGCTACTTTGGGCTATAAAAAAACTGAAATTTGGCGATTTCTTCTACAAATATCTGGCAACCCTGCTCCGTGCTACTACAAACCCGATCCAAACACAAATCACATCCCCCATGTCGCTGGTAGAAGATTCCGGCCGCCGCAATGCGCATTGCCTCTTCAAAACAGCGCGATGATTCGACATGGAAAAGTTCTCCATCGTACAACCCGACGTCGCATCGCAAGCAGTCTGAATGGTACAGGCAGGTTCGCGCTGGTTCCTATCTAAATGCTAAGAAATTTTTTTTCTTGCGATAGGAAGCTTATCGCATCGCATCGCATCGCCGGCAATGTGAATGGGCTGTAATACGCTAATTACGCCTTTGCCCAGTTTTACTTCAGCCACCAACCACAATCCTTGATGTTGTTTTCGCGAGACAAGACTTTTCAAACAATTAACCGAAAACTAATATGTACTGTTGTCTTTCAATTAGCGATTTACAGCATGATGTTCAAGTTGTTTTCGATATCGTTGATATCGTAACCTGTCAAGCTTGATACCAAATAAGTCTACAACCGATAAAAAAAAATCCGTGTTACACTAGGATCGAATTCAGAAATAAAAATCCACCATTCAATTAACCAACAAACTTAAAATTATCGCAATTATCAATTTAAACTGATCTTGCCCCTAAACGCAGCACACTATCTAATTCTACTTCATTTTCCATGACATGATTAATGATACTATCGAGATACGTACATAATTATACTTTCTTCACATTATCCCAAAAATGTATATATGTACTCGTATATTGCTAAGCAACATGACGTGCTACTATTGTAACGATAAAAATGTATTAGACTACGCAAGCGTACGTTCTTCTATACGTTCGTGTGCAGGTGTTGGAAATCGAACGTGACAGGATCTCGTTTGGTAGCTACTTGTTTTATTTCCGTCTTTCATTCCTTATTCGTCTATCGTGTTGTCTGGCTTTTTTCCTTTTTATCAATCTCTCTTTTTTTCACGCCTTTTCATTAAAATTGACGAGCCATGGTCGATATGGAGCCGCGCGCATGGTCTGCTCTTGCTGACCTGTCCTATGTCACTATGATATGAATATTGTATGCTGTACGTGGTCGTATACGAAATAATTCCAAAGCATAAATCCTCACCAGACAGCCTTAAATTTTTCGGCTAAGACTGAATTCACGGCATAAGTCTTGCATGTCATCTTAAGATGCTCCCCAGAGATACGGATGGATTTTTCGGTTAACCCTTGAGCGTAGAAGAGTGTGGTGCAGAGTTTTATTAGACATTTTTCAGAGATATTTCGGAAAGGGTTAAGAGAATCCAAAAGTATTTTTCTTTTTTCCAAGTAGCCCATAAAGATAAGCAGACGGATAAGAAACCCAGGCACACATACAAAGATGCGCTCCAGGCTTGAGGCTTTGAACGTATAGTCAGTGTGTAGTCCGGATCGACGATAGTAACCGTAAAGTACCATGGGTTGGCGACAGCAGTAGCCGTAGAACCACACCAAAATATAATCCGACATTCATACAACCAACATTCTGGCCTCCACACATGATTGGAGATAATCAAAAACCGAGCATCCCAAAAGAAAATATATAGCTAACGATTTATTTTTAATGAACTGCTCCATTGTTTTGGGTTCTTATGGAATCGTCGTCGTTTGCGCTGCGTCCATAACACTTGCAAGCCTTTTCCCAACGGCAATCAAGAAGAAACTCGAGTCTTTTGGATGGCAGTAACCACGAACGCACACCGATCACGTAACGTAAACTTCTGATCTTCACGTAAGATCGGGGCTGGAAGAGTCTGAAGAACCCTACAGTAAAACGAAGACCGCAAGATGATCTCGCCTCTGTTTCTTAACGTTTGTTATTATACTATAGGACCTCGGTTCTTCCAGCCGAATAAGCTGTGCCTTAGACATGTGTAGATGTCATTGTTTTGGTCGGACGAAGAACGAATTGAATTTAGATTACGCGTCATTTTGTCGCCTCCGTTTATTTATCTCAACACACACGCAATTGGCAAGCAAAAAAGTAACAGGATGTCAGAAGATTTGTTCGGAGGCTATTTAATTTTTGAATGGAGTATGTATGTATACGAAATTCAGACGGGTGGACTCCCTTCAGAGGGCCAAATACGTTTGAAAGGATAATTAAATGATACAAAAAAAGGGCATTCATCGACACTTAAATGGTGTTTCAAACAATTTTGTATCAATGCAATTAAGGATGTGAGTGGATAGGAGACATCTAGTATAGAGAAATTATAGAGAAAAATGACTTCAAAGTTTGCGATTTGTAACTTTTTTAAATTTTTGAATGGAGTAGGTATGTATACGAAATCCAGACGGTTGGACTCCCTTCAGAGGGCCAAATACGTTTGAAAGGATAATTAAATGATACAAAAAAAGGGCATTCATCGACACTTAAATGGTGTTTCAAACAATTTTGTATCAATGCAATTAAGGATGTGAGTGGATAGGAGACATCTAGTATAGAGAAATTATAGAGAAAAACGACTTCAAAGTTTGCGATTTGTAACTTTTTGTCTGTTCATAATTCCGCATTAAACAAGAGTGGAAATATTTGTTATTAAGATAGTCACTCGTCAATATAAAGCATAATTAAAGTTTTAATTACGATTTAAATGTATATATGTATAACTTTTTTCGGTAACGGTTATTACTATTAGAAAAATTCTTATATGAAGTTTAAATTTAACTCATTGAGTAAAGAAATAAAGGAGAGGCCCGTAGAGGTAGTAATAGTCCAATTTTTCATTTAAGACTGGATCTGTTTCGAGAATAGGAGTGGGATATGTCGTCATGCTAGCCGGTTGATCAAACTGGCTAGTATGACAACATACCCCACTCCTATTCTCAAAAAGAAAATGCTTTAAATAGTGAATAATGTGAATACAATTGATGGATCTGTTTGGCACTGAAGCTGCGAAATGAATATTGCATTATATAGATACCCTTCCTGGGGATCCTCCAGCTATAATTATTTCCAATTTTACTTCGTAATAACAGTACAATAATGCTTGGCTGGTAGGGACCCCTGCTTGTTCAAATCAGACCATTCAGTTTATATGGGTTAATAACTATATTGTCATTCCGTTTAGTTGGTAATTCTTTGATGTAACTGCACAGATGGCACCGTACGGGATGGAAGCAAAACTTTTCGGCACGTAACGTAACGGAAGCACCGATGGCACGGAACACGGAAGGGGGCAGTGGCAGAAGCAAAATTATACTAGAGCTGTTCGCAGGTAACCTAACGAAAGCGTTCAGTTTCGCACTTTAAGAACCCCTTTAGAGTTATAAAAAGTACTTGTATTCACGGTTAGTCGCAGACATAGTACAGAAGGTAGGAAGATTTTTACTCGTTGTTTGAACTGTTATACACAAATGCTCTTTTTTGGCAAAACGACACCCCGATCGTATCGCTCGGCCGAATAATTGCAGAGATATCGACGATTTGCCAAAGTGCATAGTACGAAGTTGATCGTGAATTTGATGTTGTTACGTGGTGAATTATTGTACTTATCTCGGATATCCCTGACGCCCCTATGAGATGCGCAGGAAACATGCTCCGACGCCACCTTAGAAAATTTTGTTGCGAGTCCAGCGACACCTTGACCATGTCGCCCGACTCAAGGATTCCAAAGATATCGACGGATTTCAGAAGCAGTACGAAGCTGATTGTGAAATTGCTCTGGCCAACATCCAGGTTGACGGTTATCTCTGATCACCCTTTGCACTGACCGGAAAAATAAAGAGGATCCGATGAACCTTTAGGCAATTTTTTGGTAAGTAAATTTACTTGAAATTAACGCGTGTCAATGATTTTATCCTTAGAATAAGAATAGGCATGGAGAGGCAAAATGTCGAATTTCATGTTAATTGTATTTTGCCAGTTGTTGCCGTTGTTCTCTATCAAATCTTAGTCCTTTCCTTCTTCTTCTTCCTTGCCTGGCTCTTTATACCGCTGCATGGCTTCGCGTAGCTCGACCTGCGGTGTAGGCACATTTTGGCGGTAAATCTAATACCTATTCCAAGGCAACAGCATGATATCAGCTGTGATCTGACAGTGCCCAGCGAATTATTCGCGCCGGTGTGAGCACTAAAAAATGTACCGCGTTGGTGTGGGCATCACTTTTAATTAAGTCAACCGAAATTCCATCTATCCCCAGGGCCTTCCATAGATTCGATAACCCGCTTTAATTCCGTCTTACATGGTAGTCTGGAATTAATACCGGCTACTGGAGGGACGTCTTCTGCCGATGAAGATGCACTTGCAGGCCCAAACGGATGTTGAGGACCTCAAAAAAGTGCTCTTTCCATCTCTGAAGCTGCTGTTTTTCGGCAACAAGCACACCCAGAAGAACAACGTCCCTTAAAATTCAACCGATATGACTTTGAAATCGAGTTACATTCCTATTAAATGTAATCCTTTCCTTTTAAATAGATATCGGTTTAATTCAAATTCATTCTTTTTAAATTAATGGGAAATCCTTTCAATCCAAATTTTCAATGGGACATTTTTTTAAAATGAAATGAAATCGCTTTGTTTACATAGAAAATTGTCACTTTTTTTTTGGTTTACACTCGCAGTCGGTCGGCTCGGCAGTAAGTGGTAGAGCGATGTCACAATGTATGGTATAAATTAAAAATAAAAGTGTGGTGTAGTAGGTAGGGACGTTAGTCTTCAAATCATAGGGTCGCGGGATCGAATCCCACTGCAGGTAGGTAATTTATTATTATTATTTATTGATTTTATTATTATTGATTTTAGAGCGTAAAGAGGTAAATGAAATGTCGCCAACACCTATAGCGAGCGAGGTCAGTTATACAAAACTCATTTATGAGTAATTTTCACAGGGAAAGAACACCCTGTGAAAATTACTCCTTTTGGTGTAATTTAAAGTATTCTTTTGAGTTCATGCATTTGGATAAACAATAAGAAAAATCCTTTAATTTTAAATAAAATGATATCCCTTTAAAACAAAGAGTCTATTCTTTTAAATTAAAAGGAAATCCTTTCGATTTATGGTTGTGACCTGATTAAATTGACACTGCATCACTTTAATTTAAAGTGATTATAGATAGACTTTCAAAAGGAATATCTTATTAGTTCAAAGGGAGATCCGTTTGAAATAAAGGGATTATACAATGATTCAAAGGGAAACAAATATGAAGCAAAATCATATTTGAATCTCTTTGAATCATATGCGTATTTTTTGAATTTACAGGATTTTTTTTCTCAGTGCAGAGACCCTTCTTTATCTTTCTCAGGATAGTCAGTAGGGAACGATTTGCCAATTAGTGGCTTAGGGTGCCGCTTTCACCACGATAAGCCGCATCATCTGCCTCCTTCGCTAAAGCGTTGATGTAAGTACGCTTGTCACGCCTCACACTTCTCCTCACGCCATTTTGTAATGAACGGTATGCAGCTGTGAGCTGATTTTTAGCTGAGTCATCAGCCGCAGAGTTGATTTGTTCCTTAAATCTCTTGCGTGCTGAGATTAGACGCCACGTCACTGATAAACGGTCTCCTACCATGATCCAAACGTCCTACGATTGCTTCGCCACGCGAAATGAAGGAATCCTTTGTAACATTCCATCTCTCTTCAATTGTGGGATTCTCAATGGCAGGAATTGCAATAGCTTTTTGGTCCAAGCCAGTACATATACACATCTAATGGATGGATTTTTTAGCATTCGCACATTAAATCGTGGCAAGATTCGCGTGTTATAAGTCCGTTGGATGGCAGCCGTACTTAATTTTGCGATAACTAGATGGTGGTCGCTTTTAACATTAGACCCACGCTTCGACCTGACATCTAATAGGCATTTTTTTTTTTGAAATGGCAATATGGTCAATCTGGTTTTCTGTTCTGCCATCCAGAGAAACCCAAGTTGATAGATGGCAGGGCGTATGCTTAAACAAGGTGCCGCCAATTACAAGTTGTCAAGAGTTACAAAACTCCACGAACATTTCGTCATTATTTTTCCTGTCGCCAAGTCCATGATTGCCCATAAAATATACTAAGCCTCTATCATTGCCGACTTTAGCATTGAGATCCCCCATAATAATTTTAATGTCACCTCAGGGAGCCAAAGGTGTCGCCTATAATCGCTGATAAAAAACCTCCTTTGCAAATTGATCTGCAAGTTAATTCGGGCCCTAGCACTGAATAATTGTTATGTTACGTACTCTGGATTTGAATCTGGCTGTAATGATACGATCGGAAATAGATTTCCAGTCAATTAGGGATCGGCGTGCAGGATTCGGTCGCCCGCTTGCTGAGGTATATTATCACTTCCAGAGTAGAGCAATACAGTGCGAGAGCTTCGTGATAAAGTCGCCACCGAACCGTGACATCTTGTTTCGCTCAGTCCTAGTATAGCGATGTTGTATGCGGTTATTTCCTGTTCGACTTCTGGGAGCCTTGTGTTATTACACTCACCCCATATCATCCAAACGTTCCAAAAACCGATCGAGGTCCGATGTTTATATCCGAAAGTGGTTGCCGTTGAATCAGTCCGAGGTATCCGAGGCCCGTTTAATGTTTCGAGTGTAAGGTAAATTTCAGGTACGCGGGATACAAGCCTACATACCCTATCCCCCCAAGTCGCCTTTTACGACAAGCCGGGATCCCTGTGGCATAATTCTAACCCCTAAGCAACAGAGGTCAATTTTTAAGCTTCAAACATATCTGTACCCTTGAGCGCAGACAAATTTGTTACGCGCACAATTATAAAGATATATTCGAAGCTCAGGAGAGTCTTATTCTCTCCTGGTGTGTCTGCACCAATTTAGTCACTTTTGTAATACAGCTATACCAAGCAGCAATCGCAAGCGAATTGGATGTAATTGGGAGTCCAAAATGATTATCGATTGTCTTTTCTTGAAATACTACTGATCATTTTTAACATAGACGTATCTAATATTTTTAGGACAAAGAAATAAATTCACACGGGACATTTTAAGAAAAATATAAAGAAGCCACAACGTATTAAGATGGCCATAGAATGATCTACCGTATTCCCTGTCTAGGTACATACATTTTGTTCTTTAGCATCACAACAAAACGTTAAAAGATTGAACGTGACAATTCCGTTTTCTAAATAAAACACTCTTTATTATGCCAATGACCCGCCTACATCAAAAGCCACTCGTCATCTCATTAATTATGCAAAATGTTGAAACAAAAACTATTTTTATCCTCTTTTTCACTCATACTCGTATATTAACTAAAACTTTCGAATATTATTCTAATAAATTTTAGTCAAAATTGGGTGCGAGAAAAAAGATTCATTTATTTAGTACGTATCTATGCCAGTGTTATATTTATAAATATTTCCTGTCAATATTTATTGCTGCAACAATGTAACAAAACACGATAAAAATGTATGTATTGTGACAGGAATAATGTTGATAAAATGCAAATTATAAGCATATAATACATATTGTGAAATGTGATACGAGCTCTTTCTGCACATAGAGTCAAACTGGGATTTTCTAAAATTATGACAGAATTGATTTTTCGAAATCATTTGGTGATATCAGAACATGATTTCTTCATTGAAAAGACTATACAGTCTTCCTGGGAACTTTCCGATTTTTTTTCATCAAAGTTATAAAATAAATTTTTAGTCCATCAACCTCAAGGCAAACACACATCGATCGTTAAATAACGGGTAAAGCGCAGTATAGACCTCGGGCGGAATGAAAATGAAATTTTTGTCCGCTGCGATTTTCTCAATGAAAATGCATGCTTACTGTCGTGGAACATGTCGGTAATGATGGGGAATTCCATAAGCTACAATCCGAATATGGTTCCAAAATTTTTCTCGGCCATTTTATGTATTATTTTTCGATTCCCCCGTCATTAGATATTTTCCACGGTGAAATGACCGGGGAATCGAAAAATAATACATAAAATGGCCGAGAAAAATTTTGAAACCATATTCGGATTGTAGCTTATGGAATTCTCCAGCATTTGCCATATATTCCACGACAGTAAGCATGAATTTTCATTGAGAAAATCGCAGCGGACAAAAATTTCATTTTCATTCCGCCCGAGGTCTATTCAGGCCTTAAGATAGATGCATTAAAAGACAATTTCTCTGACAGACTTAAGCGAGTAACCTGATTTCAGGGTGCAGTCAACAGTTTGTAGAAAGGATTGCTTCCACATCCTCTCGCCGTAGTGGATTTTTTGTAATGTGGGTGCGTAAAATCCTTTTAAAGTTTTCAAAAAGCATCAAAGGCCGCCTTTTCGATCAGGAACTGGAATAACGGCAACTTAATGTGTAAAATGAACCAAACTATTCCTTCCCATTGCGTCTCCCGGCTCTTCCCGTAGACGACTCTTTAAAATATTCAGGGCAGTAGTTCGCTTATGGCTATAAAATAAAGCCGAATCCTGCCTGTTGCCGAAGAGCAACTCTTTTAAAATCTAACGATTTTTTCCGTGGCGTTGTTGTGAGTTGGTTTTCGTGGTATAGGTTTTAAAATTTTAGAGACTTTTTACAAATTCTATTATCAACCTATTTAAAATGGTTATAGATTATGTACATCTGTTCCATACACATAAGTGTACCTACATATTTTAAGAAATCATTGCATGTATATGTATTATTATTCAAATGAATCGATTTAACCAAACTTTACACAAACTTATATAATCTCCACTAGACAAAAATTCAGTTCTGGTTAAATAAGATGAAGTTTAGGATCCTCCACAATCTACAAAGATACCGACGATGGAAACCCCTGAACCCAGATCAGTTTCAATCGTGTGATATAATTCCACAATCTTAATAGATTAGTTCTGACCTTTTTATCATTTAAATGACCCAATCACGAAAAGGTTCAACATGATTTCAAATGAAACTCGAAAATATGTATATGACCAACATAGGATCGGATATTTAATAGTCGATAACCGATAAAAAAAATAGTCGAAAGGAGATAGTGAAAGAGTCAAAGAGGAAAAAAATCGTATTCGATCGCATATGTATATCGACAACACGGATATCGGACATATAAGGGACGATCGTAAATCTTCATTATGTCGGCTTCACTTAGGCTTTTGGGGCTTAGAGAGGTTTTTGATGTGTATCGTTAAAGTTATAGGTGCTTGTTGGTTGTAGTCCGGCCGGCCTACTCACTTTTTAAGTTTTTAATTTATTCGAATCTCTTAAGCATATGGCAAAAACACATAAAGTTACATTTTCATTTGCTACTGCTTTATACCATATTCAGATTATATGGCAAAGACATTTTCGTACTGTAATTACACGCAGCTTAGAGGCATATTCGTACTTGTAGAAAAGCCAAATTAATCAGAAAGATTACCCGTTGCTGTTGCGTCTTTCTATGGTACACATGTATGTACGCTGTGAAACATGGTGCGCTCCTACGATAAATTTCAAGTGACATCGTAGGAAATCGAAAATGGTAGCATGACTATAATCATGATGTGGAGATATACTTGTGTTTCCGAATGTTAAATCCAATGAATAGTGTGGTATAGATTGGCCAATAGACCCCATTGGGAACGAATTGCTCGAAAACTTTGATTATAATTTTAATATTTTTGTTTTCTTCAAGATAGCGAGAGGAATTTATCTATCAGCCATCTTGTTGCGTTAACAATAAAAAACACTTCCAATTTTTCAAGTTAAAAAAAAATCAAATCTGTCGCTTAATCAAAAGCGAAATTAAGTTCAATTTAATTTTTGAAATTTTATAAATTTGAAAATTTTACCTTATAATACCTAAAAGCCATTGGGAATGGACCCATACAATCATAAAATTTTGAAATGAACTCCCAATTTTCTACTGGTCACTTTTGCAGTGCAAACAATCGCACCTTAACCACCTTTTCGGACTTTCATTCCACCCCACATGGACTGGATCTTACCATATATGCGTGTTTGCTCAATAGCACAACTGCTGCACCACATGCATTTATTTGGACTATGACCAAAATGGACTTTTGTTGAAGTAGCCATAAAAATAAAATCTAATGGCCATAGAAAAAAGGCAATGTACCCTAGATGTATGCACTCGATTATAGAAGAGCGCTTTTCGCATATATGGCACACTCGCGTAAGTCTGATCCACAAGGTAACCGTAACTATACGTAATAGTGAGTCTGAGTCAGCATCTCTAAACACAATACGATCACTATGACCATATTTAGAATATGTATGTACACACAAGGTCCATATGATAGTGCAATACATTTTCTATCTATTTTCCAATTATAATTATTTTCTTCTTATCCATGATACTGATTTATCTTATTATGCTTTCACGGAGAAGCGCACAACATTATACAGTGATCCTTAGATTATTTTCTTCATGTATGTCGGGGGGGTTTTGCCATACCTTTGTATATATTTTCAAACGCAACAATACCATTTTTAGAGGTAACTTCTTTGCGCCGATGAGTCCGATAAATAGGAATCGAATACAAAGCTACGTTTGTGACAAGTAGCATAACTTGACTCTATGCATTCTATACTTGTGGATTCATAGACGCCATTAATAGAAAAATAGTTTTCTCTGGTATTTATTTTCTTTAATGAGTACCTTTGGCTATATTTAGCGAAATAATTTGTATTATTCAATAGACAATGTTTGCAGCTGTACACAGTGGCGACAACTACTTTAATTGTGTGAGAATTTTTAATTTCTTAAGTCAGATTACACGGTTTGTCAAATAAGTTACTCTAAATTTGGAAAAAAAAATGTTTCAGGCAAAGGCTGCCGATGATGATAAATAGTAAAATTTTCAATGTTTCATAATAGGGTTTATAGTTATACTGCGCCCTGCCCTAAACTTATAAAATGCGCTATTCTCAACACAAACACACCCTTTCGTTCGACACACATCTTGAAATCTCTTTGCAAAAAAAAATATCCCTGTTGGACATAAGGATTTAAAATACTTGCATTAGTAAAGCTGAAATTTGATACCCATGTTGCTTATACGTCTCTTTCAGGACGAAAAGAAGACATTTCGTCCTGACGCATACCTACTATACTTGTTACGGCCAAAGCTAAATACTATTTTTATTTTTCTATAAATCAGATATCACATAGGTACAGGCTGTAGTTGTAGTTAAATATTGACATTTAGAACCCTTTGAAACTGAACACATACATTTTTTATGTCGATGTCAAGGCTTTAGGGGATTACCCTTTAATGCAAGCATAGCCTTGGCGGAAGGGAGATAGGGTAAGGGATCGAGAGGGGGACAACACAAACATCCATGGTCCCAGGGCCCAGGATGCCCTAAACACCCCTTTTCGATCGACACCCATCACGCCCATATTCTGCTTAATTCAAAAAAAAATTTTTGCTTTTGCAAAAATTGAAAATTCAGTTTATATTTCTATTTTTGAAGGACTCGTCTCAACGAATCTTGTATCTTGATACCCATATCGTCTATAGTGCGAATCCCACCACCATCCAAGTTTCATCGAAATCGGTCCACAGGAAGAGCCAGGGGAATTAATTAAAGGATGCCTTTTCGTCCACTTCAAGGGTAAATTTACCGATATTTCAGTCACTGATCAAAAAAGTGGACTCAAGCAGATCGATAGACCTGCACCCAAGCTCTCGAATCTTGCTTTGGAGTACGTAATTCTAGCCATGAATATGGACAGCAGCGGCACGCCACTCATCAATTCGGCACAATTAGTAGCGTACGCCGACGACACCAAAAAGCGATTTAAAAAGGCTTCTGTATAACCTCAATTATAAAACCGAGGTCTTGATGCAATCAAAGACCAGAGCATAACAGTTGGGACCTTAATATCGAGTATGTAGACAACTTCACTCACCTGGGTTGTAATTTGTCAAAAGACGCCAACGATGAGATAAAGCGACGCAAACAACTAGCTAATAAGTGTTATTTGTCGTTCCTCCCAATAATGAAATCGAAGCTGGTGCGCATGAACACGCAGCTCCACGTATATAAAACGATCATCCATTGTGTGCCATACTATGGCTACGAGGCATGGACCCTAACTTCAAACTCTGAAGATCTGTTGGACACAATCAAGCAAAAGCTTCTTCGGAAAGTCTTCGGAACGGCTGCGAACGAAATGAATGGCGTATCCGATAAAACCATGAGTTGTATGAGCTGTAGCTCATCGTACAGCATGTGACGAAAATCGCCAAATTTGGTGATGATGATTGGAGGTCAACCATACAGGCGGCTAAGGCCCGACGTCGGGATATCGTGCCATAAAGAAGAAGATAAGTAGTCGAAATTATGGTTCAGGCTAGCACCGCAAGCAGGTTATCTATTCGTGATAAAAGTAAATGTCAAGGGACAAAAACATAGCTGCTGAGATAGGGTTTTCCCACAGTGAAATAGGGGTAAGATCAGTGGGCGCGGTTGGGCATTGAAACAAATGACCCACATCATGTGTGTGTCATCAGTTTGGACAGATGTTTGGATGGTCTATGCGAGAAAGATAGGAATTAAGGGGCGATTCAGACTATTGACAAGATTTACTAAATCCTAGATTTAGTTGACAGTTGTACCATATTATACTGCAATTATAGAATAATGGAAGTACATTCTACTATACATTTTGAATTTAATGACATACAATTTAATCTAGTAGGCGGGTTTCGACTCGATTAATTTGGTGGTTTTAGTAAATCCTGTCCATAGTGTGAATCCCCTCTAAGGCGTGAACTGAAGCCAAACCGAACTTGTGCTAATGCCACTCTGGTGGCTTTTGGGAGCCGAATCTCCTTAGGCTAGATTGGTGGTGGAAGCGCTCAGAAGACTATTCGTACCTAAACTCGCAATAGACCGACTCACTTCTTCAGTGTGAATCGCTGCAATGGTGGCCCGGTATGTCTCTTCATCGTAAGGGTCCTGCTTGTATCCCTGGATCTGTGACAAAAACAACCTTCCTGTACCTTGAACCTTCAAGGACGTTTTGGTATAAAAACGGGTGTGGTCCGAGAAGGCTGAAATAACCGTGAAGCAAGGTTGCCGTAGGACCACGGATAGTTGTAAGACATCTGGAGAGACGGCTAGTATGTAATTTATACGCTCAATTACTCAATTTGATGGCAGTCAACAAAAAAAAACCTTGATCAATCGCGATAAGTGTTTCGCATTATTTTCTTTGCTGGATTGTCCACATAAGAGGTATACATACTGCCGTCAGCATTCTCTTCTCAAAAAAAAGAGTATAAAAGGAAACGAAAAACTTCCCGAGAGAAGAACGATTTTGGTTGCGGAATGAGACGTGCAGGGATAGCTAGGGATAATGTTGCCAAACTGGATTTTGTATGGAAGTGTCACATGTTGGTTTATAGAATGTAAGCTTATACTCAAAGATTTTCATGCAGTTAATACTTGTTCTGTTCGATCCAGTGTGAAGGTGCATCTAAATGGCTGGCTGCTAAATGGAGGCTCGTCAAAAAACTGGCATCGCGAACTGCCATTTGGCAGCTACTTAGCATCTACACTAGCTACCAAATGGAAGCTAAAAATGACAGAACCAAACTTTAATTTTGCAGATTTTTTTTAAATGTAATTATCAAAATCGGACTATGCACTTTAAATTATTACTCGACCATTCAAGAATTATTCAATTTCACACAAAAAACGATGCCCTGTACCATGGGTCAGGAATCACCGTTTTTTCCCGACGTGTCATAAGACTATAGGGACAGGAGAGAATAAAACTCTCCTGACCTTCGTACATTAGATTGTAGAGGGGCGTGAACCCGAAGGTATTCGCAGCACTGAAGCCAATGGGCCTATTGTGTTATTAGGCCTTCGTACATATCTCTACAGTTGTGCGCGCAGCGACTCTGTTTTGTCCTCAAGGTACGTAGATCTGCGAAGGACGCATTTTATCAGCGACTTGGCGACACCTTTTTTTCAATGCCAAAGTCGGTACTGACAGCAACGGAATTAAAACGGATTACGTATCTATAGCCCCGGGGATTTATGGAATTCCGGTTGAATTATTTAAAGCTTCCCCTCATTGGAGAGAGTGTTGGGGAGCCGAAACTCTTCCAGATGAATGGAAAAAGGGCTCATTATTAAAATTCTAAAAAACGGTAACCTTAAGGATTGTAATAATTGACGTGGGATTTGCCTAATTCCAGCTGTATCCATGCTGATGGCTAACATTATTAACAGACTGGATTTAGCGAGGGTTTTTCATGTAGTAGTGACCATATAAACACTCTCCGAATTATTATTGAACAATCCGCCAAATGGAGATTCCCATTACACCTCATGTTCATCGATTTTGAAAAGGCGTTCGATAGTGTTGACCGGGCGTATATCTGGAGAGAAGGGGCAAACCAACTAAGATAATTTCCATCATCAAGGAATCCTATCAGCGCAATGTCACCTTTTAATAAAGGGTAAGCCTTCAGATCCTTTTGAGGTACACAACGGAGTGAGACTAGGCTGCATTTTGTCACCTAATCTTTTCCTCATAGCCATTAACGATGTACTAGTCAGCGCGCTTCAAAACAAGGTATCAGATGGAAAAAGCTGGATCACCTGGACTATGCTGACGATATTTGTCTTCTATCAAATAAAAAGGAGGATGTAGATCAAATGGCCGATGCCCTGTATTGCGAAAGTTGTAATGCTGGGCTCAAGATAAACGCTGCCAAAACCAAGTACTTGAGCTCTGATCCAGGGGAACAATAAATGCCATGAAGGGAGTTCAACGTTCGTTCCTACCGTATAGGTTTACCAGACGGCCTCGAATAGGCGAACGGATTGATAACGTCAATCAGCGTCCCATAAAGGTAACAGGCTAGGCGTTTACATACTGCTTGATGCGAGGCCTTTCTACTATCTCTGCCGTTCGCTGGGTCCCAGCACCCGGTTGTAGCGCAACTTCACGCAGTTGTGAAACCACAGCCCGCACGATACTCTCCTCATGGGGCAACTACCTGCTATGTGTCGGATAAGGGAAATTTCCGCCATCGATGCCCCTTGGCTGGTATCTCGACATCCCGTGCTAACAGATATGGGACCTCTGCTCCGAACTCGCAGTGGCCTTCCGCCACTGCTGCGGTGTGGGCGCACTTACGTAGGACTGGTAGCCTAACTATTCGGGTAGAGCGGGATAGTCATTTCCCGTAGGTCCCACTGGAATAAACGCAATGTCTTTCAGCCAGTAGGTCCTTGTTGTTGTTGTATTAGCGGCACAGACAGGAAACGTTTAATTTGTTGCATCATATTTATTCGAAGATGGTGGGCATTCCATCCTCGAGGTCGAGGTTTAGAAAAAAAGCTGCTTCGATTGGTTGTAACCATAACGCAAGTGGTGTAAGTTGCGTGGGAGCAGCTGGACAATCGAAAATGTGGTCTACATCGTGTGGACTGGTTCCGCAGGCTGGGCAGGTGTTTGCAACTTCATTATTTATGCGCGATAAATAAGAATTTAGTCGCGGGCACCAACCGGATCGGAGCTGAGCTAAGGTGGTACGGGTAGCTCTCGGTAATTGTTCTTCGTCAGGAGATATGGCTGGAGGTTTGGTGCCAAGTACACGATTATTTGTGAGGCTTTGAGTAGCTTTACGAACGTCTTGTGTGTGTATGTCTGCAATCGCCGCCTTGTAGTCGGAGTTATCGAAGGGAACCTTTTTGTATCGCTGGACTTCGCGCTCTTTGTCCCTGATAGAGCGTCTTATTCGTCGTGGCGGTGGTGTTTTGTCCATGAGTTCATTGTTCGGGTGATTTGTACGATAGCATCCGACTAGATACTGTTTGGTAAGAAGTTCGTTGTGGTTTCTCAAAGTCATCATCTTAGTCTCCTGGTGCAGATGATCCACTGAGGACATCTTAACACAGCCGGTGATGGTGCGAAGTGCCGTGTTCTGGCAGATTTGTATGTGGCCCCAATTTGTGTTGCAGAGACCATTTGACCACGTCGGTGCTGCATAATTTACTAGGGGGCGACCGATGGCTTTATAGGTAGTCAGAAGTGTTTCTTTATCGGTGCCCCAAGTACTACCGGCAAGAGCTTTAAGAATTTTGTTTCTGCTCCTGAGTTTAGAGCAGATGTTATCAGCGTGTGTGTTAAATTTGCCGGAGTTGTCTATCGTGACACCTAGGATCTTGGGAGTCCGAATAGTAGGGATGACGTTTGTGTCGATAGATATCGGGAGTTGCATATTGTACTCCTGGTTGAAGCTGGTGAATAAGGTGGCGGAGGACTTTGGTGCTGAGAGCTTCAAGCCTTTACTCACAAAGAAGTCGTTGAGTGTCAGCAGGTATTCATTGATGTGGTCGCACATTTCGGGAATGTCGTTGCCAGTCGCCATGATGGTACAGTCGTCAGCATAAGAGATGATTTCGAGTCCCGTGGGTGGTGTGGGCAGTCCTGACATGTAGAGGTTGAAGAGGGTGGGAGATAAGACTCCGCCCTGTGGAACGCCTTGTTTAATTTTTCTGAGTTTGGACTTCCCATTCCTAAACTCGGTGCAGGATTGACGACCGGCAAGATAATTCGCGATCCATTTGTGAATATACGGAGGAGTAGTGTTGCGTAGGTCTGTCAAAAGTACTGTGTGGTTAACAGTGTCAAATGCTTTTGACAAATCGAGAGCTACGAGGATAGTGCGCTTGCAGGGTTTCGTCTGATTTAGTCCATTGAAAATGTTGGAGGTGATCCTGTCTATAGCGGTTGTAGTGCTATGCATTTTCCGGAAACCGTGTTGGTGATTGGCAAGCTGGACGTGCTCCAGGAGTTTAGGCAACACTAGTGCCTCAAGTATTTTGGCCACGGGGGACAGTAGCGTTATTGGACGGTATGATTCTGCTAGAGTATGATCTTTGCCTGGCTTCGGTATGGGGGTGATACGGCCTTTTTTCCATAGCTCGGGTATGATGAAGGTTTTCAGCGACAGGTTCATCGTAGCAGTGATATACTCAATGGCCGGAGAGTCGATGTGTTTGAGCATAGTCATGGCAATGCCGTCTAGTCCGTACGCTTTGGAGTTTTTCGCATTTTTGATTGCAAGCTTGACTTCGTTTGAGGTAACCTGGAGGTGTTGGTCAGTGGTGCTGTTTCGGATAGCTCTGGTAATTTTGCGCTTGAGCTTATCTTTTTCGGGATGTTCGACGAATTGTTGGTTAAATTTGTGAGCGCATTTGTCGTCGTTGTTGTATGTGTTATCACCGAATTTTATAGCTACCTTACCTTTGGGTTTTGTGGGGTTTGATAGTGCACGTACCGTTCTCCAAAGGTTGCTTACGCCGGATTTTACGTGGCATGTTTTTAAATGCGAATTCCATAACTGTTTCCTGTGGTCGTTGACTTGCTGGGTTATAATGTTGTTGAGATCGCCGATGCGAGGATCATTTGGGTCTGCTGTTCGGAGTTCATCTCTCGTTTTTGCCAATTCTGCAGCAGATGATGGGAAATGCGGTCTCATGATTGGGATGCGGCCCGCTGGAATGTATCTTTTGGCTGCATTCTGGATAATCCGTCTCAGGTTTTTTTCAGCAGTACGTACGTCAGTAGGGGTTGGAAGGGCAGAAAACGCTTCATTTGTGTAGGTTTGGAAGCCAATCCAGTCGGCTTTGCTGAAATTCGAGTATGTCTTCTTCTCAGTGTACGTAAACTGAGACGGTTTATCAATCGTGAGGACGATAGGCAAATGGTCTGACGAGAAAGTTATGAACGGTTCCCAAGTAATGCTGTTTATGAGCCCAGGGCTGGCGATGGATATGTCAGGCGAGCTTCTGCATGATCCTGCAATGCGGGTTGGTGAGTCGTCATTCAATGGACAGAAATCGGAATCATCTAGTTGGTTTGCAATGTGGTTGCCTCTGGTGTCGTTGTTGAGGTTTGAGTGCCATAAATCATGGTGAGCATTGAAATCGCCCAGTAATAGGCGATATCGCCCGGTGAGTAGGGGGGAAATGTTGGCCTGGAAACCAGTGGGACAACTTGATGCTGGTGGTATATAGATATTGAGAATATCTATATCAACATTTCCCGACCTGATTGATATCGCTTGTAATTCTGTTGTGGTATCGGCGGCAGCGATGTCGATTAATGAATATGGCAGCGAGTTGTGTATCAGGAAAGCCAAACCTCCTCCTGAGCCAGTGGGTCGATCGCGTCGGATGATGTTGAAGCCTCCGTAAGAATTTAGCGATGAATCGGCATTTAGTTTGGTTTCCTGGATTGCAGCAACCAGTATGTGATGTCTGTCCATAAAGTCAGTGATCTCAACAATTTTATGTTGTAGACCATTACAATTTAGTTGGACTATCTTTGTGGTGGAGTAGTTTGCAACTTGCAGTGGTGGTGCTGGTGTAAGAGTGTGTCGTGGTGCTGTGTGGTGTGCAGAGACTGTGGGGGTGACAGGTGATGATTGTTGGCCCTGATTAGTGGGTTGTTGTGAGGTCGATGAAGACTGTTGGCCACAGATTTTGCAATTTGGTGCTATGAAGGTGCTGATCGTTGTTGTTGATCGTAAGTCCGTCTTGTTGAGCCCAGAACAATTTTTGAAATGGCACCATTCCATACAGCATGAGCACTGCACTGAGGATTGTACGTTGGAATAAATCCTCTTACCACAGACGCAGCACATCCATGGACCAGGATTTATTTCGATGCCGGCGCGTATAAGTAGAATTTGGAGCAACTGGGCCGGCATGGGTTGCTCCGATAGTGTAAAAAAAAAAAGATGTTGATGATGTGATGCAACTTTTGTTTCCTGTATGTGTCGAGGGGGGTGTGCGGCTCTTGGCCATGCATAAAATGCATGGGTGGTTCCGGGGCGAAGACCCGGCCGCGATAGGAACCTGCCAGTAGGTCCTCCCTGCTCATGCCGACGTGTAGCCGAGATATGGCCGGACAGCAAAGCCCAAACTAAAACAAGTAACAGTACCATCGGCAATGCCAAACAGACGAGTGATGAGCTGTTATACAACATCCGCATGCAAGCGCCTGTAGCGGTGACTAAATGCATCCTTAGCGAAGGCATTTAGAGCCGGGACATATTCACGTCTAAAGAGACAGCGAGAGTCATTCAGAGAACCATCCTCGATAGTGATGCCGAATGCGTCAAGATTCCGCGTACGCCGGCCAACGACATAGTACATGCGTCCAATCTTCGCCGAGATGGTCGCACATGGGAAACAAGGTATCAGCTAAATTGCGCGTATGAAGCCATGCTTTAAGCGATCCGTGACCGGAGATGAGGAATCCTAGACTTAAATTGATGTCTAGGGGAGATTTCAGCATCTGCGGCGCCAAATTATGATGATGCCATTTCATTAATATTGGCCTGAAACGATCGAATCTGCAATCCTTTTTAGCGAAATACAATCAACATACAAACATGCAATGCTGCTTCTCCTGTAGCACAATGTTCCAATCAGAAATTATTGTCTTTCGACAAAAAAAAACACAGGCTCTCATTCAAAATAAACAAACGGACCTGCCGTCTATCGGCGAGTTTATGACAATACAATTCTCAAAAAACATGTTCTGTGCAGCACTTCTGAAGGCAAATGATCTCGCCCATTGCGACGCATGGAGTTGGAGAATGTTACACAGTTCAGTTCAAAACTGCAGCCAAGACTAGCGTTTCGCCGCCAAATTTGCATTTCTCGAAGTAGGACAGAATTCCACTTCCACCGCTCTTGTGATCCCACAAAACCAATTTATCCAAGCTGCAAAACTGTCGCAACAACCTTGAGCTGTCGCATATTGGTGGCGGTGCGGTGATCTCGTTCCTATCATACACCCGTACCTCCCGTCCGGCATATGACAGTTGGATACGCACTGTTCCAAACTCGGCCGCATTCTCGCAAATTGTTTTTTTCCTTTTCGATCACACCATTTCCGCACAACACAGTACGACGACGACGCATTCACCATCGAGCGTCGACGCAATAATGCAATTAGCATTGGGAATTAATCGAATTAAGTAAAATACTGACGTCAGCCCAATCAGGGGGGAGAATTGGCAAAATGCATAATACAACACAATAAACATGGTCAGAGGATAGAATATCCGTGGGGTGGGTACATAGGGGGCAAGAACGCAATTGCAGGGGCTTCGTTGCTTGTTTCATTTATGTTGTACGTACACGGGATAAACAATCACAAAATTCTGGTACAGCCAAAGGTCCAATTGGACTGATGGGAATGTTCTGGTGTAGGGTGGAAGATGAAGTTTGCACTTACCGCTGTTGATTTGCAGGAAAAACACAAAGAGGCACAATAAAAACAAATTTCCCGCACTCGATACGCGAAATATTAAACTTTTCTCAGCCATTTTTAAGTTCCCGATTACTAACACAATGTTGACAGATGGAGCCGATTACTAGAGAAATGTCAAATACAACAGATGATAAGATATGGGGGGTTGGTTTTCGTTGTGCCGCTGTAAAGTAGATTTTCGTTCGGTTTCGGTGAATGAGTCTGGAATTAGGAATGGATTGCGTCTTTGGTTAAACCAAATTGAAGATAAAAACCGGAAATTTCATTAAGCTGCTAACAACGTTAACTTCCAATTTGATAAGAATTTATGAAAGAGAAAGGAGAAAAAATATAATAAGTTATCTTGATAAAGAACTAACAAAATGAACTGGCAGTAACTAAATGGAACTGACTACGACACCTTTTCCACTCGAAATCAAATGACAATGGAAATTTCCCTTTAAAACCGCATCCTCGGAGGATGATGAAGCGGTGCGGGCAACTCTGTATTTCTGATAAGTTGTGTAATACAAAAGACTCCGAAACAATAAAAACTGGCCAGGCTGATTGTCGACATCGGCGCAGTAGACAATAGAAGACCAGAAACGTTAGTGTCATGTACAATAAAGGTAGGAAGACAACTACTTCTTCCTTGCAGTGGCGTAGATAAGGGGGGATATCAAGGGGATCAATCCCCCCCCCCCCTTTCGGTCACACATTTTTACTATTACTTTAGGTACGTAAAACAAAGCAAAAGTAAACAAAGCAACAAAAAACATTGTTGTTGGACGGTGGATGTTGCATGCTCAAAAAATGATTTGAGTTATCCACCGTCCAGTTTGCCCATAGTGGGACAGCACAATAGTATGCATACTCCAGCGAGTTGCGGCACACAGAGTGCATTTCGAGCCGGTTTCGAACTAGTATTACATGACACGCTGCAATTCTCATCAGATGCCTCTGCGTATGCAGAATCGGTGGCTAGCCATTGCCTAGCCCATTTAAAATGATTCGATACCAGGGTGTATTTCGTGTCCTATATAAGAGGATCGTACACCTTTGCCTGGTTGAGTCCGGTAATGCCTCTTCTGGTATTACATGACGCGCTGCATACGCAGAGGCATCTGGTGAGAATTGCAGCGCGTCATGTAATACTAGTTCGAAACCGGCTCCAAATGCACTCTGTGTGCCGCAACTCGCTGGAGTATGCATAAAGCAAAAGTAAACTTTTTCTGGAATTATTCAACGTGTGTAGTGTTTAATAAAAACCTTAAACCATTTTCAGAACTGCAATAAAAAATTTAGCACTTCCTCAAATTTTAATTGTATAGAAGCGTACCGATAGAATAGAAACACTGCAGCACAGGGCTTTACGTTCACCTACATTGGATTGGGAGTTTCGCACAGGCAAGCTCTACTGTAGTAATCTAGAAGTGCTACTATAAAAATTAAATGTAAGCACTGATTGAAAATTTTTACTGGAAAATCTTAATGTTTGGTTCAAAAGTTTAAGAATTATGTGGAACACGGAGTGCTCTTCCACAGAAGCGCAAATTCCAATGGGGAAATATACAATGCAAAGATTATACAGATTTATTCAGGAGAGTGGAAAGCTAATGCAAATAAAGAGAAAACGATTCAAAACTGCTTCCAATTTTGAGCATACTTTATTGTTTGAGTTTATCAACATTCTATTTTCTTTTTTCTTAAGTTAAAATTTTACGAAAGGGTTTATCGTATATAGCAGGGCAACTTGACTTTCTCTAGTTGTTCGCAATTTTATTGAATTTAATAGGAAGAACTCTCAAAGCTATAACCAGAATTATTTGTTTAACTAATTTTTTTTTTAATTCTAGAAATTTCCAAAATTGAAAGATATGTAGTCTTATGCAGGCAGTAATTCGAAAACAAATTAACAAACAAACAAACGGAGTTCCGCGGTACTCTAGGGTTCCCTGAAGATCTCTCAGGGATTTGGCGAAAATACCAAAAAATAGGAAAAATGTAGACAAAAGCTTTTGACAACAAAAAGGCAAACAACACATACGAAAAAATGTTTGTAAGTTTTAAAATTCCGAAGTCTGCTACACTGTACCGGAAATCAACTTAACTGTAAAATACTTGACCAGCATAAGAGACTCGACGTCGACCGATTTGATTTTACAACTTTCTACTATATGAAATGGAAAAAAAGTAGTGTATACCAGAAAATAAAGTATGTCCACAGTGTTTGACGAAGTTTTTGGGATTTAGATCATGGCTAATTTAGAGGATTAATATTGTGTTAATAAAAAATAAAAATATTTCTACGATTTTTATAAGCGAATGTTTAATAGTCCAAATTTCAAGTTCTAATCATACCTATATTTTTAATATCCTTTTCAAACAATTTGCTGATAGCTAGGGACTCAAAATTTATAACAAATACATAGCTGCTACGGTGTCCTACAAGTTTGAAAATTTTAGAAATATCTACTCACGAATTTCTGAGTTATCGAAAAATTTCAATTTGAAAACACAAAAGCTGTACTTTGTCCAATTTCTCTCATATGACTATATGATTTATTTAAATCCCTGTTTTGAGGTGTTCCGGCCAGAAAAGCGATGCTAGGTGTTGCATGACTCCGAAAAGTTTAGGAACCACTGTTCTAACCGAATATATGCCAGCTCTGATACTCAAATCACAGTAGCGACAATTTTTACGAAAATTGGAATACTGTGGATTCACTCACCATATTTAAAAAGTCAAAATTATCGATGCAATATTTTCAGAACTTATAGTTTTTTTCGTATGGCAAAATTTGCTATCTATTTTGCACCAACATTCTCTCAACAAATTGCTAATTTGACATGTAATGAAATTCAATTTGATAACCATAAAAGTATAAGTTATCTTGCAAAATGATCCCCCTCCTCTCCGAAAAGCTATCTACGCCACTGCTTCCTTGTGTACAATAATGAAGTCGCAGAAAACCCAAAAGAAGCTTATAGTTCAGTACAATAGGATAAAAATATGCCCAAACCTAAACATAAAAAAAAGAAATTTTTGATGCCAAATTGTTGAATACACTGCCTAAAATACGCAGTAAAAAGTTACACTAATTTGCGCCATGGGTTAAGGGGGAGGGGGTGGCAAAGGGGTGAAAATTTAGTTTCTTGCAAATATCTGGAAAACAATTAGGTGTGTTTTTTTGGTTATCCCGTGTAGGTTTGGGTAACGAAACTCCATATAAAAAAAATGACAGCTGACGCACCTGTCATTTTTTTTATATGAAGTTTCGTTACCCAAACCTGTACGGGATAACCAAAAAAACACACCTAATGAGTCTGACGTTCAAATGTGCTGAGGACAAAACAAACTACATAAAATTACCTTTGTAATGATATGTAACACTCTAGACATTTTCCCAGAAAATTATACCCTAGACCCAAAAGTATTATAGTAAATTTACATTTTATGAGTTTTACATTTCGCACTGTAACTCTTGATAGAATAAACCTTGGGTCATAAGATCTTGTTAATATATTATTAACAAAATTTATTTAATTTCTACCAAAAATTGGAATGCTCCGACCATTGACGCCCCGCTTACTCCTCCTAACATTTTTCAAAAAGGCATGCTCGTAGCTTCTTTTTAAATTGAGCCAGGCAGATAAAATTTGGTGGGGTGCCTAGTATAAGCTCCATTATGCTCCCCACGGAAAATTATTACCATCCAATAAAAACTAAGGGTACCCCCCATACAAAGTGAACCAAAATTCTAACAAATTTCACATTTTTTCACTTTTAAATTCTATCTAAAATAGAAAAAAAAAAGTTATCTCTTAGAACGTCCTTATAACAGTTAACTGTAGTCTTTTGAATGCATATCCAAAAGTTTGTACCAGAGTGTGCCTTACAAGTACGAAAAATTGGGTTTGAAGGTCAGTGATACCAGTTCTAAGGCTATTTGCGAATATTTCGAGTAACGTGTACTAGCAACCTTCAAAGGCAATTTTATGTAGTTTGTTTCGTCCTCAGGACATTTCAAGGTCAGACTCATAGTTTTCCAGATATTTGCAAAAAACTGAATTTTCACCCCTTTGCCACTCACCTCGGGGAATGATTTAAATGGCATGTGTGCTCGACTTAATGACTATATTGAGAAACTGGTGGAGTTTTTCAATATCCGCAATCTTGTCATTTCACCGTCTAAATGTACCGCAACACTTCTTAACACCTGGACGCAGGAATTTTCGGAGGTGCTTGGGATCCGTACTGGTAAGCATGCTGATGACGTTGTTCCTACTGTAACCAACCCCAAGATCCTTGGTGTCTATTTAGACACCATGATGAAGTCGAAAAATCACGTCACAAACGTAGTCTATAGAATGCACAGTAGAAATAACGTCCTAAAGGCATTAGCCGGGAGTTCCAGGGGAAAGGACAAAGAAACTATGTTGGTCACCTACAAAGCGATAGGTAGAGCAATCCCTAGCTATGCAGCACCGGTGGGGTCACAAACCGTCAGTCACACAAACTGGAAGAAGATCCAGGTATGCCAGAACGCTGCTCTACGTATCGCCACAGGTTGCCATCTCATGTCGTCCCAGGAGCATCTTCATCAAGAAACCAGCATGTTATCAGTGCGTGATCACAATCACCTCTTGTCTCTTCAATATCTGGTCGGTTGCTATCGAGAGGATCACCCAAATCATCATCTCATGGACAATACTCCCCCTCCACGACATGTCAGGAGTGGAGTCAGAGATCTCGAGAAAGACGTCCAGAGATACAAACGGGTACCTCCCGATATATTTGATGACACAGCATACCATGCGGCCATCGCAGATATTCACACAATCGTTGTGAATAGGTCAATAGGGAGATTAGGTCCGAATAGAGTCCTCTCAGTGCCCCCACCACCCATATCGCCTGAGGAGACTAGGCTCCCGATAGCCACAAGAGTGACACTAGCCCAACTTAGGTCGGGTTTTTGTTCACGTCTCAATTCCTACCTATCTCGAATAGACCCGGACATCCAGAACATTTGTCCGAGCTGCGGAGGTACGCCACACGATGTGGACCACCTGTTTCGATGCCCCGCTGCACCCACTAACCTCACTCCGAGGGCGTTATGGGACAACCCTATTGCAGCTGCTACGTTCTTGTCGCTTGAGACAATAGGCGAGAACGACGACGAAACTTAGAACATGTCCACAGACATGCACAGCGACTCACACCCTTCTGCACCGCTACAACAACAACATGTCACGATTTCACAGATCGCTCCAAAATGGACTGCGATGTGGGTGTAAGTCTTTTGTAGCACACTCAATGTCTCTGAATCTTACCGTCTCCCTGATCATGCCAGCATTCTCCAGGCTGAATTGTTTGCAATCATGGAAGCATGCCACGCACTCGATAACATACAAGACAACAACATAGTCATCTGTTCAGAAAGTCAGGCTGCTATTATGGTACTGAAATCAGTAGGGATATATTCCAAGCTCGTAAAGTGCTGTATAGAGACACTGAGCAATCTTGGAGGCAGGCACACTGTCACCATTACTATTTACTTTGAGTGCCGGAACACAGGAACATAGAGGGTAATGGGGTTGCATATGAGTTGGCTAAACTGGGGGCAACTCTGGACAGCTCTCATGCGAAGCGCGAGGACATTCCGATAGCAGCTGTCAGACGAAATATTTCCTCTCATTATCTCACGATTGCTAATATGTAATTGACCGGAAAAGAACGTCGGAGATTCTGACCAGACCCCGAAGATATCACCAGAATAACAGCGGTTATTACCGTACATTGGCCAATAAGGGCCATGCAGCTAGGCTGCGTATTCCCCACAACTCGCACTCTCGCAGTTACGATAATGCCAATGAAAGAGAAACTCTAACTCACTTTTCCTGCGAATGCCCAGAACCCGCTAACACGCGTTTTTTTTTTGCAGTCTAGAGAATGCGAAAATAGGGGAGCTGCTTCACTTGCTAAATCTCTCTGAAACTATATTTACAGAAACCACCATAATTTAAGTAGCTTAGCGCAGTTTGTGGTCTCAAAACTGTGGTTTTCGTGCTAATTGCAGTCTTGGCTTGTCTTGCCTTAGCCACCACTTTTACCAACTAACCATGCGCTTGTTGCAGCTCAGTATGGGAGTGACGAGTGAATTTGTGCTACTTTAAATTAAAAATACATATTTAGGGCGCCTCCCTTATAAACAAAACCAATTGAGATGAGGTACGACGTACGATACTATGAAATCGTTGGCACATTTAGGCAGATATCATATGGGATTGGATTACAATAAGGGCAAAGTACTATTTGCGGGACGGCGCATTTAAACAAGCGTCTCACCGCCTTTATTGACAGATATTTGGAAATTTGGGGTCTAGACGAAGATAGGAATTTAGGCACGAAAAAGTTGTAACGAGTTCTGTTCTGGTGGTACTTCAGCCACCAAATCTCTTGAAGCGAAATAGATGCAGGGATCACTTAGGCGATACATCAAGAGTTCCGTTTGTATTCCTGGACCTTTCAGGGTTTGAAATGACATGCCCGGCGTGACCTGGTGCACGATTTCGGTTCATGAGGTGATGATTCGGACGATCACATCGAAAGCCAACAACCAGGTACTGTTTTGATAGTAGACCTTTGCAATGTGGTTCACTAAATATGTTTTCCGCTCACTCTTTTTCCTAGCTCTGATACAGACTCGAAAAATATTTACAGTGGTATGCTGTTACTTCGGTCACCTCTGTGCGCACTAGTTGGATTCCACACCGGCGAAGATGTATTCAAACCGTTCCACTCGCAGTAATTTTCAACTAAAAAGGCAAAACTACCACATAGCCGCAGAAATCCTTCAAAACAGCGAAATCATTTAGATCACACTTCCGAAGAAAACAACCAATTAAAAATTCGTTTGATTTTAAAAATCCTTACGCGTTTATTATCAACATCTGAACGAGAATTGTTTATTTCTTCGCTTTGCCTGTCTTTTGGGCAGCCTTCTGTGCGATCTTCTGTTGAATGTGTTGATTTTTCAGAGCCTTGACAATCTTCTGTTCCTCAATGAGGAAAGCACGAACGATACGTTCGCGAACGCACTGATGACACAATACACCACCGTAGGTACGACGTACGGTCTTCTGGCGCTTGGACAGGCGGGAACGTTCAGATGGACGTGTTGGTCGGATGCCCTTTAGCTTCTCTTTGCACTGGCCGCACTTTGGCACGGTTGGTGTTTTCTTCACGTATTGGTAGACAAGACGACCGCCGGGTGTGCGAACACTGAAAATTAGAGAAAAGAAAAACGATAAAAATGTTGAATAAGATTTAAATTTCATCAATTAGCGGTATCCGTGCAACAATTTGCAAAATTAAGTTCCAGCACGCGGTACCGCTATTTGACACTTTATTCATTCCATTCAATTGGGATATGGAGGTTAGGACCCGCAGAATAGCTGTTAGTAAACACAAACTCTTTCAATTCACTGAAAACTTCCAAAAGCAACTTCCGTAACTGGACTTTTACATAATTTCCACTCACATTCCACTCTGCGTATCCCAAACAATTCACATTTCATACAATTTATCAACTTACATTCGCCTCCGGTTGGATCTTGTGTTGTATGACAAACGTCTACGAAGTGTCAATCGCTGCACCATTTTTCAAACCTAAAATTGAAAAATTAAACAAGTTGCCATTAGCGAACGTCCGTAATTTTAACGAAATCATATTTGCGACACTTTGGAGTTTCGACATTCATGCGAATTTTGTATTTTACACGGTTTTAACAGGCCGATGAACGCTGATTTCTAAACTCCAAAAAATCTGACATTCACGTACCTTCGGTAAGCAATTTGAGAAAGGAAGTTGGTATTGCAGTTCGCATAGAATGAAGTTGTCGGCGGTGGTGGATGACAGTTGCGCCTGACAGTTGACATATGGGAGGAAGTTCGATGTAGGGATGGTATGGAATCGATTAATTTCTTTTCCTTGGGGTATTTGGTTTAGCAACCTGCGAGATGCAATAAAATGAGGGACTTTTTAATGATAATCTTTGTGGCTAAGTACGCAAACCCCGGCGGCTTGTATACTTGGTTTATTCGAGTCGAAAATTCATGAGCATTTGATTAACAGCGTTTTCTATTGGGTACAGAATTAAACGCAGCAATTTTTGTTGGTTTTCACACTTACGCCAGATTACGTAATCTGTGGCAAATTACGTAATCTGGGGTCTAATTAAGCTACAGATTACGTAATCTGGCGACTGCAAATCAAGTTCCCAGAACGACTATATTTTATTCACCATGCAGTCGAGGTGAGTTTTAATACTTTTTTAATGTCGAAAAGTGTCATTTAATACCAAATGTGTCTTTATGAATGACAAAGTTGTGATTTTTTATGTCAAAAATGTAATTTCGGTAGGCGAAAATGTTATTAATCGTATTCGGCTGATAGAAATGAGAAGAAATTGGAAGAACTACGTCAAAAGCAGACCGACTGCTCACATGGCATAATAACGTGCCTAAAAGTTTTTTAATTATATTTTCTTACTTCGTTTGCATATGGACTATAATAAACTGCTGATTGCGGTTCGAAATTCTGTCACCCATGTCAAAATATAAAGGCAAAAATGAAGTTAATGAGTGCTTACAATGAGCCTACAGAACACAAAAAAAAACACATCACAGGCTGGTTTCACTACATGTTCGCGATCCTCACCATAAGAATAATTTTACGCGATTGAAATCATCTATCTTGGCTCTATAAATGTTTTGGGAATAAAATGCTCATCTTCAAAAATCAATAGCGACGTTTTTTTCGTATCGCGTGTAAGTCTGACTCGAAAAAAACGATCGCCGGTAACATCCCGGTTAAGACCAAACAGCTGACATTTGACAGTTTTTGTGCATGTTTGACTCGCTTTCGTCAGCTTATTTTTTAGATGTGGTGGATTTTATCACAAAAGATGATTATTTCTTTGCAAAATCTTTTCTCGTGATGAGAAAAACTCTCACATTTGGGTTGAAAAAACAAATTCCCTCAAATTTCCCCTATGCGTCCGCCATCTACATTTGAGCTCTATCCCGTGTAGGGTAGTTACACGCGTAAGCTCTACCTGGGTAAGTGTCATTTTTTTTATATGAAGTTCTACCCAAACCTGCACGGGATAAACACAATAAAACGTACCTAATATGTACTTTTATTTATTGAATATTATTAAAATAAACTTTCAGTTACAATAAAATTATGTGTCCAATTTTAAAAATGAAAATAATGACGTATGACAAATAAATTAATAAGTCAAAATGACTAGATTAAGTAAAGATAGTATGAACACTAAATTCACCACACCTTGATTTCCCTGATTAACTTGCCCAGATTACGTAATCTGGCGCAAGTGTGAAAACCTCCTAATATACATAATAATACATGTTAATAAGGAGGTTTTCACACTTACGCCAGATTACGTAATCTGCGGAACTTAATCAAGGAAATCAAGCTGTGGTGAATTTAGTGTTCACACTATACTTTGCTTAATCTGTTCATTTTGACTTTGACAAATTTTAATTATTTTAGTAATACGTCAATTGCATAATATTACATTTTCACGGCAGCGTATAAATTAATTTATTTTTCTTTAATATATTACTATTATTGGTTTATTTTTATGTAATTAATTGTGCACTAAGTATGTATATGTATATATTGAGGTTTGCAATGCTTTCAGTCAACCGACGAGCCCGCATCTGTAAATAACTACACTATTTGGGCGACAACGCACACGGCGCGTATTTACATTCAAGTGTTCAACACTGCTTCGAAATCCTCACGGGCTTGTTGCGGTAATCAACAGATTGAAGAAACCTTTAACCACAGTATCCATACGGACGATTTGCAACCGTCAGACGTCGACAAAATTATAAGGAATTGGTTATGAAATTAATTATGGACTGGGCAACATAGGCATGATAGTGAATGAATGTTCAAGGGATCCAATCATTTTTCAACAAAAAAAGGAAGTCCTGAAAGTCCTTCCCGAGGAACAACTTAATTTGAGACACGAAGTCTCTGAACAGAAAGCTATTCCCCGTTGATAGATTTTAAAATCACAATAAGAATCAAATCCACAAATAAATAAAGAACCCTTATTTGAGCATATTCTGATAATTTCTTTTATTTTTGAAACATCATATTTGTAGTTGATTGGGACTAAAACTACAGGAAATTAACTTTTGTAGATTCTATCGAATCGGTGATGTGTTCGCAAGAAATGATTTATTGTAGTAGTTATTCATTAGTGGAAAACAATGCGAATATTATCTCTTCTCCATAGATTGTAGACGGGCGAATCAGTGCCAGGTTCGATGGATCTGGAGTACAGTAAATTTAGAAGAAAACATACTTATTGCATAATAGTTAAGTAATTATACGTACCATCAATTGAGATCCTCCTTAATTTCGCCTGTAAGAAGAAAACATACTTATTGCATAATAGTTAAGTAATTATACGTACCATCAAATGAGATCCTCCTTAATTTCGCCTGTAATTCCTTAGGCTTCTTCCAAAACTTTTTTTTTAGTTTACGGTTTGTCCATGGTTTAGTATTTAGTTATGTAAACAAACTGCCATTTGCCAATCTTTGACATTAAAAATTTGTCAATATTCTCTTTCGGCATTAAAAGCGTCAATTATGACATTCAAAATGTATTAAAATTCACCTCGACTGAATGGTGAATAAAATAAAGTCGTTCTGTGTACTTGATTTGCAGTAGTCAGATTACGTAATTTGTAGCTTAATTAGGCGCCAGATTACGTAATTTGTCGCAGATTACGTAATCAGGCGTAAGTGTGAAAACCTCCTAAGAAAGTATAAAATAAAAAATAAATTATTTACTAACTCCAATGTCTTATGTCAAGATTCACACTTTTCAGCCATCAGTCATAGTCCTTTTCGATGCAAATTGACAGATCCGTTAATGGTTAATCAATTAACTCACAATCCTTCGTCAATGAAAAATGATTGTGACCGAGGACTGAAAGGTGTAGATCGATCTTTGTATTTGATTGTTTTTCTTTTAAAGCCTTGTACTGACATCTAGAGTGAAATTTTTGTCCGCTGCGATTTTTCCAATGAAAATGTTTCTTACTGTCGTGGTATATGTGGGGAATGCTGGGGAATTCCATAAGCTACAATCTGAAAACAGTTACATAATTTTTCTCGGCCATTTTATGTATTTTTTTTCCGATTCCCCGGTTATTTCATCGTGAAAAGTCAAATGACCGGGGAATCGCAAAATAATACATAAAATTGCCGAGGAGAGTTATGGAACCGGTCTCGGATTGTAGCTTATGGAATTCCCCACCGTTTGTGACATATTCCACGACAGTAAGTATGAATTTTTATTGATAAAATCGTAGCGTGAAGAATTTCACTCTCGATCTTAATTCAGCCCTTAATTTACAAAACCTTGTAAAATCAAGAACGGCAGCTCTTCAATATCATCTGATCCGATTTTGACACCTGTCTTAATAATAGTCAAGTGTCAAAAAATGAACATCAACGTTTGACCTGCATTTTTCCATTCCACTGAATATTCGTGTTTTTCTGCGTCGTGGTTCCATATTTTTGCTCTAATATCCGCTAAATAGTAAAACGCCCCTTTGAAATGTCGCTACTTAAAGACTACGAACAGCAATATGCTGTTTTAACAGCCGAAATTACGGCACAAGTTAGTCGTATCAAAATTTTCAGTGGTGGTAAGTGAAAAAGTCGGCGGACAAAATATGGCTAATGGAGAGAGTTTCATGTTTCTTGTTTCTTCAATTGCAGTCGAGCGACGGGAACTTATAACAAAGGTAGATGCCAATTTAACGGAAGCTAAAGAGTTGGTAAGTACTTGAGAGTGTGGGTAATGGACAATTTTTGTTGTGCATAATAATGTCCTGCACAACATTTTTACGGGACACCTAAGTTTGATGTTCGGTGAGTGGCGCATCCTAAACCTGACCTGGACAGAATACGCAATGAATTCAGTCGAAACCTCGGGCGTTGATAGCTCCAATGCAGAAAGCACAGTTGTTGTAGTAGCGGTGCATGCTCGAGGATGAAGAAATACATTTGCTTCTCCATTCGTAAATTGTTGACATCCTGTCTTCCAGGTCAAGACCTAGGAAGAATGATGCTTCGATGGGATTCTCCCATAACGCAAGAGGTGTAACGCATCTTACAGCAAGATGCAGCAAGACAGTCAAATATATGGCCCATGTTGTGCGGGCTGACCACGGCCACGCAAGTAGGCCATGTGTTAGCAATTTTGCCCATCCCTTCACTAAGAGTGGGAAGTCCTGATATGTAGAGGTTGAACAGGAAAGGAGAGATCACTCCTCCTTGTGCTACGCCTTTTTTGATTTTCCGTAGTTTAGATTTCCCGTCTGTAAACTCAGTGCAGGCGACCGGCAAGGTAATTTGCAACTTACTTCAATATGTACGACAGAATTGATGTGTGGCGGAGGTCTGTAGAAAGAAGCGGGTGATTCGCCGTATCAAACGCCTTCGACAAATCGAGAGTGACTAGGATGGTTCGTTTGCACGGCTTAGGTTGATTTAGTCCATTACAGATGTGAGACGTGAACTGCTCGAGTGCAATGGTGCTGTGAATTTTTCTAAAGCCGTGTTGATGATTCGCGAGATCTTTATGCGTTGTTGTTGTAGTAGCAGTGCAGAAAGACGTGAACCGCTGTGCATGATGTTTGTGAAAGCTCTCGCCTATTGTCTCAAGCGACAAGAACGTAGCAGCTGCAATAGGGCTGTCCCATCACGCCCTCGGAGTGAGGTTAGTGGGTGCAGCGGGTCATTGGAACAGGTGGTTCATATCATGAGGTGCACCACCGCAGCTCAGACAAATGTTTTGAATGTCCGGGTTTATTCAAGATAAGTATGAATTGAGGCGCGAACAAAAACCCGACCTAAGCTGGGCGAGAGTCGCTCTTGTGGCTCTCGGGAGCCTAGTCTCCTCTGGTGATATAGGTGGTGGGGGCGCTGAGAGGACTCTATTCGGAGTTAATCTCCCTATTGACCGATTCACAACGGTTGTGTGAATATCTGCGATGGCCGCTTGGTATACTGTGTCATCAAATCCGTTTGTATCTTTGGACGTCTCTCTCGAGATATCTGATTTCACTCCTGACATGTCGTGGAGGGGGAGTATTTTCCATCAGATGATGGTTTGGGTGATCCTCTCGATAGCAACCGACTAGATATTGTAAAGACAGGAGAACGCACGATTTCAGTATCTGTGGCGCCAAATTTTAATGATGCCATTTCATTAATATTAGCCTGAAACGACCGAATCTGCAATGAAGACTCGCCGACTAGAGTCGTGGGCACTTGCAGTAGTTCTCCTGACATAACTATTGTCAGTGCCAGCCTAATTGCTGCTTCCCGATGGGAAGTACGTACCACCCTTAAATCAGATCACCTCCCAATCATTATAAAGATTGACAAACCAGCGAACATGACTAAGTCAGAGAAGCGAACGTTTGTCAATCACAAGAAAGCCGATTGGGATGGTTTCAAAGCTTACTCGTCGGCGAAGTTCACCGAGCTAACATCACCTATCACCATTCATGAGGCCGAGAAAAATATTAGGAACGTCATTACCACAGCCGCGGCACGTTTTATTCCGGCAGGACGTATCCCGAAAGTTCGGCCTAACTTTCCCACTAGTGCCGCCAGATTAGCCGATGAACGTGATCAGATCAGAAGCGCTCACCCTGATGATCCCAGAATTCAGGAGCTTAACTCCGAAATTGACCGACAAGTTAAAGACTATAGGAGGGCGAAATGGAATCAGCACCTCGATGAATGTAACCTCAATGAAGGTGTCAGCAAATTATGGTCTACCGTCCGCGCCCTTTCCAATCCTCGAAAAGAAAAGGGCAACAACGCCATTGAATTTGGCAACACTAAAACCTGCGATCCTCTTCAGTGTGCTAGCCTGTTCAATAAACAATTTATTGAACATCCCAAGTCTGACGGCCTCAAGCGCAAAATTAGAAGACGGATTCGCAGCCGGAATGTTGACACCATACCATCTTTTACAGCGGACCAGGTTAAAAAAGTCATCGAGAATGCTAAAAACTCCAAGGCCCTCGGACCAGATGGCATTTCGATGACCATGTTGAAACATCTCGACCTTCCAGCCATTGAGTATCTCACGGCCGCCTTTAACTTGTCGATGTCCACGCTTGCCATCCCTGAAATCTGGAAAACAGGTTGAATTGTTCCCTGTCTCAAGCCAGGGAAGAGCGCAAATCTCGGGGAATCCTACCGCCCCATTACGATACTTTCTCCTGTCGCAAAGACGCTGGAGGCCCTTATTCACCCCACTCTTGTTGCACATGCGAAGCTAGAACCTCACCAGCATGGCTTCAGGAAGATGCATAGTACCACCACTGCCCTCGATGCGATCACTACACGCATTCGTTATGGGCTAAATCAACGCAGTCGTTGTCACAGAACTATTCTGGTGGCAATAGACCTATCAAGTGCATTCGATAAGGTCAATCATTCAATGCTCCTAGCAAACCTGTTGAATATGCATCTTCCTGCACAAGAGATCCGTTGGATTGCCAATTATCTAGCTGGTCGGCACTCCTTCACCGAGTTTCGAGGCAAACGTTCTAAGCTTAGGAAAATCAAATTAGGTGTTCCACAGGGAGGGGTACTCTCCCCCACTCTGTTCAACATCTACATGTCCGGCCTTCCCACACCACCTGAAGGAATCGAGGTGATTTCCTATGCTGACGATTGTACCGTACTCGCCACAGGGAATGATAAGGATGAAATGCGCCTCCAAATTAATCGCTATCTAGGACGATTACAGGCATTTTTCCAAAGCCGAAACCTCACCATCTCTGCGTCCAAATCTTCTGCGACTTTTCTAACCACTTGGTGGGAGGACATCAGATGGGAGATGGATATACGTATTGGCAACAATTCTGTTCCTACTGTTAAAAACCCCAAAATTCTCGGGCTTCACCTAGAGAACATGATGACGTCTGCGAATCATGCAGCTTCAGTATGTGAAAAAATGCGCAGTAGGAACAACATCCTAAAAGCTCTAGCTGGTAGCACCTGCGGCAAAGATAAAGAAACCATGCTAGCTACTTATAAAGCGGTGGGTCGAGCGGCCGCTGATTATGCAGCCCCAGTTTGGACACATAGTCTATGTGACACAAACTGGTCCAAAGTTCAGGTCTGCCAAAATGCCGCTCTACGCATCGCGACAGGTTGCCTTCTGATGTCTGCCCAGGATCACTTACATCAGGAGACAAAATTGATGCCAATACGTGATCACAATCTCCTACTCTCTAAACAGTATCTTGTTGGTTGCTACCGTGAGGATCATCCCAATAATCATCTCATGGCCTGAGGAGATTAGGCTCCCGAGAGCCACCATAACACTAGCTCAACTTCGGTCGGGCTTTTGTTCACGCCTTAATTCGTACCTTTCTCGCATAAACCCGGACATCCAAAACATCTGTCCAAACTGCAATGGTACTCCTCATGATGTGGGCCATTTGTTTCAATGCCCCGCTGCGCCCACTGATCTTACCCCTATATCACTGTGGGAAAACCCTATCGCAGCAGCTATGTTTTTGTCCTTAGACCTCACGGACACAAACATTGACGAACCATAAATCGTACCCACATAGATGCACAGAGGTTACACACCTTTCTGCACCGCTACAAGAAGAAGAATCTGCGATCCTTTTTAGCGAAATCCTAACGGTTCTCCAGATATTGAATGTCAAAGTTTGACTTTTCTATAAGGCCAATTAAGTAATTTGATAAGAAAAGGGGGATATTTCCGCTTTACACATTGGGGAAAGTGTTCGATGCCATCAAATTGTCGTTTTAATTTAAATCAGTCCCACTTGAAAAGTAAGTTTTACCAATTTGGCAAAGATGTTAATAATATGAAAAGTCGAAATATATTTGCGAGCAAGAATTGTAAACTTTGCTAGACAGGGAGGCAAATGAAATTGAAAATGTTATTTTCGGTGCAATGCTATTGATTCACATTGATATGTAGTAAAAATACCCCCAATTTTCCATTAAAAACTGAACAACCCCATTTGTCAAACTTTGACATTGAATATCTGGAGAACCGTTACGATTTCGCTAAAAAGGAATGCAAATTCGGTCGTTTCAGACTAATGTTAATAAAACGGCATCATCAAAATTTGGCGCCGCAGATACTGAAATCTCCCCCAGGAGAAGATGTGATCGGGTACTGGTAACATACTAGTTTCTTGATGAAGATAGTCCTGGGACGACATTAGGTGACAACCTGTTGCGATACGTAGAGCAGCGTTTTGGCATGCCTGGATCTTATTCCAGTTTGTTTTACAAACAGTTTATGACCACACCGGCGCTGTATAGCTCGGAATTGCTCGACCTATCGCTTTGTAGGTGACCAACATAGTTTTTTGTTGTCTCTGCCCCAGGAGCTCCCGGCCAATGCCTTTAGGACGTTGTTTCTACTCTGCCGACTACGCCTTTGACGTGGTTTTTCGACTTCATCGTGGTGTCTAGATAGACACCAAGAATCTTGGGGTTGGTTACAGTAGGAACAACGTCGTCATCATGCTTACCAGTACGGATCCTAAGCTCCTCCGAAAATTCCGGCGTGCAGGTGGTGAGAAGTGTTGCACTGCATTTAGACGGCGATATGATTAGGTTGCAGATACTGAAGGTAGACAGGTAGATGTTGTGGTCCTACCGGCGAATGGTCCTACTGGTGACCATTTCCGATGGCAGTTCGGCTGCGACACGGGAGTTACAAGCCTCTTCGGACGGACCACACCCGTTTCCAATAAGAAACGGCCAAGAGTTGCCAAAAGACCCCTCCCTGGCAAGAGCCATGAAGGTTCGACGCAGGAGGGCTGTATATTTCGATGTGATCGTTCCGCTTGCTTCCGCATAAGTAGGCGTTTTAAGGAGCAGCCGCGTTTCGCAAGAATCGCCTGTATAAAGTCTTCTTCTTCCTTGCCTCGTTCTTTATACCGCTACATGGCTTCGTTGCGGTGTAGGCACATCGCCCGTTTTGGCGGTAATATCTCAGCATATGTATAAATTAACGACACCTAAAAAAATGTTGAACATTTTTCACATTTTTTTTTTTTGAACTCCTGAATGGCTTGCACTCTCGTTTTAAGTGGGTCAAGGTCATCTGATCATGACCATGTGTATAAAATATTCAATTTGATCAACACCGGAGCACTTTTAGGAGTTGATACGAAGTCCATGTTTAAAAAAATGTGAAGCCGCGTAATACGGAATCCAACAACCGCGGAAAATTTTGAGGGACCTTCCGCAAACCACAAGTAGCCAAAACAGGTTAATCACTACAGTCTTGGGTATGTTCTATTCTACGATGGGGACTTGGTGGAATGCATTGATAGGCTTCATTCGAACGACGCAAAAACGGCTCGCAAGCTCGAGACATACAAATGCATTGGCTTATATGGGAAGCACACGAGGGGTGAGAGCTGTGACGATGTCAAAACACGGCTCGTGAGACGTTTTTTCACATCTCGTGCATCACGATTCGCAAATTCACGGCTCGGGAGCCGTGCTTCCCGTATAAGCCAATGCATTTGTATGTCTCGATCTTGGGGGCGGTTTTCGATGGCAGCTTCCGTAGCCAAAATACTCGTAACGTATCGTTGTTCATCTGTTCCCCAACCACTCATCGCATGCGGCATAACAGTTGCCACAGTTCATAGTCGCCGAGTTCGAGGTTGGACAACGACTCAGGGGGAGTAGGAAAATCGGTTAATTAGTTACCGCTTCAGTTTCGCGTATCTATTCTCCGCGGGTGGATTCTCGATAATATCGACGACCTCGTCGAATACGCCAGTATCTAATGCTATGACTACCGCGTGGAATATAGAAGAGACGGTACAACACGATTGCTTGCAACTGCAACTTAACGTGTTACTACTTCAATTGGAGACTATTTTGTGAATATTTTCAGAGTGTGCTACAATTCACCACACTCAAAATACCATCCGGTCAAAATAACATGATTCCACTTTTTACTATTATTATTCTTATTTATTGTGTGTATTAATCTCTTCTCTTTTTGCTTCCCAGCTCGAACAAATGCAGCTTGAAATACGCGATCTGGAACCATCCAATCGCCAAAGCTGGACTAATAAACTCAACTGTGCTCTGGCCGAATTGAAACGACTCGAAACGGAATACAAAAGCGCACAACAGGATAAATCGCAAAACACCATTTATGATTCTGTTGACGATTTCGAAGATATCGGAATTCGCGATGAACAAAAGCAACGTCTTCTCAACAATAGCGAACGCATAGAGCGCACAGGACATCGGTTAGACGAGGGATATAGAATCGTGCTCGAAACAGAACAGCTGGGAGCACAAGTCTTGCAGGATTTGCATCATCAACGTGAAACAATTCAGTCATCACGAAATCGTATGCGAGAGACAAATGCCGATTTGGGACGTGCATCGCGTACTTTGAATTCCATGATGATGAGGGCGTTACGTGAAAAGGCACTGTTGTTTGCTATCGGTATTGTGTTTATTATTGTTGTGTCGTTAAGTATATATTTTTCGTTATCATCGTCGTCGTCTTCTTCGTCCAAGTAAAAACAAGGAGAAAAGAAGGGAGCCGAAGCTAAGCTTAGAGAAGACACTAGAAATTACAATGGAGAGATTTTTTTCGTAGTGCAGTAAGATCATGTATGTATATTCCATATTTTTATTTATTGTATAAAGTATTCTTAGAGCTGCAATACACAATGCGATCGATCGTACGATAAACGAATGTATTACCAACGTATGGTCATTCATCCAAAGAAAATGAATGTTTATCGTACGATCGATTGCATGTGTATGGCGACTTTTATTTGTTATTTTTTGTTGTTTTATGTGATAATTTGATTTTAATTTTTTAATTAAAATTAAAACTTAACATAACTGTATGTATATAAACTACGTGTAGTAAAGGTCGTTTAAAGTGGCTGGTCTGGTATAATTTCATATATTATTAGCGATATTGAGCCTGTGCGAAATGAAAAAGAATCAAACAAAGAATTATTCACTAAACAATTCGTGTAGTTTAAATTTCGTAATAACAATATTCACTAAACAATTCGTGTAGTTTAAATTTCGTAATAACAATACAATATTAGTTAAAATTTTTGACTTGGGCACTTTGAATGCGGTATTCGAAATTTAGTAAGACATTATTATATGTAATATTCTAAACATTTAAGCGATGAAGTATACAAATAAAATATTTAATTGCATATAAATAAAATTATAATGACTGCTATTAATATTCTCTACATACATTTAAGCAATACAAATCAACAAGCCCAATGCATTATACTCCTTATCCCGTATACAAAAAACACATAGCAAGTTAGAGCTAAGAGAAAGCCTAACTTGTCTTATGTAATAAATAAAATAACAGTGAAAATATATAGACTTTTTTGCAGTTTTATTATTGTTTAATTAATTTAACAAACCATTATCAAAATGACGTAACAGCCCGGAGTCGAGACTTGACCACGGAATTCAAATACACTGAGTATTCCAAACTATTCGTTGTCGCAGTCTCGCCCCATTCACTCGTCCTACGTTCAACGCCTTCTAATGCCCCACGCACACGGAGAATCCGAATCCATTTTTTTTCTGTCAAAATCCAATAAAATGTATCTTCTTCTTCTTCCTTGCCTCGTTCTTTATACCGCTCCATGGTTTCGCGTTGCTCGACCTGCGGTGTAGGCACATCGCCCGTTTTGGCGGTAATATCTCAGCATATTTCTACAGGCACCTCTATCTTGGATCGTGTCATCGCCGATACCAATGCGTTGTTGTTGCTTTTTCATTTGACATATCCAGGTGTTCTTCGGTCAGCCTCTGGCCTTGGGTCCATCAAGTGGAACTTCCATTGATATCGCTTTCTTTGCGGTGTTCTCAGGCGGACGCCGTTGAACATGACAATACCAATCCATTTGTCGGTCTTCGAGCTTTTCGGTGATTGGTTGGTCTATGGACAAGCTGCCTCGGATGTAGCTAGTCTTGATGTGTCCCTTTTCGTTACACCAACTGACATGCGTAACATTTTCATTTCAGTCGCTGTCATTTCTTTCGCGTAACCATCATACATGGTCCAGCATTCTGATCCATACATGAGTGCTGGTCGTACAACCGTTTTGTACAACTTGCCTTTCAGCTTCAGTGGCATTTTCTTATCGCAGAAAACTCCAGAGCTTTCTCGCCACGTCATCCACCCAACCTTTGTGCGATGTTTGATGTCATCATCGCATGTAGCTCCGTTGTTCATTGTCGAGTCAAGGTACTTGAACTTGGTACAAGACTTAAGCTGCTCTCCTTTGACGTACATATCTGATATCGGTGCATCTGGGTCTGAGAATGGGCGGCATAAGAACTCAGTCTTTGTTATACTTAACCTTAGTCCATGCTCCTCCAGAATGTCACACCATTTTGTAAGTGCAGCTTGCAAGGCAACGATGGTCGCGCTACAAAAAGAAGAGATATTTCTAGGCCGTCGGAGATACGTGTTAATAAGTAGCACATGATGATGTTGAAGAGCAACGAACTCAATACACTGCCCTGGTGTACTCCGACATTCACCGGAAATTCTTCTGATTCACCGGTTGTGCATCTAACCTTAGTCGTAGCTCCATCATACATGTCTCGTATCATCCTGACGTATGCCTCAGGGACATTAAGTGCTCTCAAGGCCAACCATATCAGATCACGAGGTACTCTATCGAATGCCTTTTCCAAATCGATGAATACAAAGTGCAAGTCCTTTCGTGCTGCTCTATACATTTCCATCACAATACGAATGCACTGAATTGCATCGACTGTAGATCGACCTTCAACAAAGCCGCATTGATTGTCATTCAACCGCACAATCTTTCTCAATCGGTTGCAGACAACTCGCTCGTAGATCTTCAGTGTATGAGGTGTTAACTTTATAGCCCTATAGTTGTTAAGTTTGCGTGAGTCTCCCTTGTTCTTATAGAAATGAAGAAGAAAACTTTCCCTGAAAGCATCAGGCATCGGTTGCCGACCTTTGATTTTGTTGAAGAGAATTGTGAGCCAACTAAGCCCGACATTTTCCATTTTCAACCAAAATTCCGCGGGGATTTTGTCTGGTCCGACTGCCTTTCCGCATTTCATCTGATGCATTGCCTCCATAACCTCTTCCTCTGAGATATCTTCAATATTGGTGGTATTCGGCTCAACATCTTGAAAAGCTGCTCGAGGAAATTCTTCATTTAGAAGTTTGTCAAAATACTCTCGCATCCTGCTACAAATTGCTGTATCGTCAATCAGCAACATTCGTTGCGAGTCCTCCACGTACTTTGGCGCCTATATTTCCCGAGCGTTCCTTCTCCTTTGGGCTGCGACCCTAAATATCCTGGCTTGCACTGCTTCCTTAGTTTCGGTGTTCCACCAACATTGTTCTTTCTTCGTGTGGAGTGGACCTTTCGAAACTCCAAGTGCCTTTTCCGCCTCAGCTATTGACATTTCAGCGAAACTATTCCACATTTGTATTGGACAGCGCTCGGTGCAGTTGGTGTTGTTTTGAAACCGCTCGGTCATTTTATCAATCAATGGAGTTACTACAGGTTCAAAGTTGTCGTTTGTGAGATTGTGTCACTTGATTTTTCGAAAGGCTTGGGAGATCTTCTATATACCATCTTATGGGTTAGGGTATACATTTTTTTCTTAGAAGAACCTAATTTTGGGGTTGGGTTTGTATGGCAGCCCCATGACCCCATGGTCCGATTCGATCCATTCTTACATATGTTTTGTGTTATCAATAGAAACACATTTGTGTGAAATTTGGTTGAAATTGGAACAACAGTAAAAAAAATTTTCTTAAAAGAACCTAATTTGGGGGATTGCGTTTGTATGGCAGCCCCATGACCCCATTGTCCGATTTTACCGATTCAAACATACAAACTGCCTGCAGCAAAAAAAAGCATTTGTGCAAAATTTCAGTTAAGCTTTTAACTTGGCCGAGTAAAACGCGTCGCAACAGATAGACGGACATCGCCCAATCGACTCCCCAAGACATGCTGATCATAAAGGGTCCGCCAATAAGCGCGCTCGAACTTTAAAATGAAATAAAGCAAGTTGTGTGAGAGGTATAAATGAAATTTATTTTTTGTTTGAAAGAGTATTCGAAGGCATTATGTATGGAAAATAACATCGTTCAAGTGCCCACCTCGGCTTCGCTTGGTGGCGCGCATACGAGAAGTCCAATTTTCAATGACTCTGGCGCACAAATCGGGCTGTATTTCATCGATGGCGTGGCGTATGTTGACTTTGAGGTCATCAGTGTTTTGTGGTTGGTTTGCGTAGACCTGCGATTTAAGAAAACCCCACAAGAAATAGTCTAGTGGGGTCAAATCGCACGATCTCGGTGGCCAGTTGATGTCGCCTCCGCGCGAGATAACCATTCCTCCGAAGCGCTCGTGCAGAAGATCCATTGTGGCGCGCGCTGTGTGGCTCGTAGCGCCGTCCTGCTGAAACCACATATCCTCGACATCCATATTGTCGATTTCATGCCAGAAAAAGTTCGTTATCATGGATCTGTATCGTTCGACGTTTACGCGCGGAACGTTGCTCGAACCGATGAATGATTTTCGTAATAAGTTTTAATGATTTGCACATGTTGCTCGAGGCTGAATTGGTTCATGGTGATTTGTGAAGATACACTGAATAATAACAACTAGGTTTGATAACTCTACCACAAACAACATGGCCGCCATGAGCTGTCAAAGATCGAGCGTCCCTATTGGCGGACCCTTTATAAAGTGAACTAGTGTAAACCATGAATAATTTTTTATTTCTGAACCGATTTTTTCTGAAATTTTCACATAAAAAAATAGACACTTGGGAAATATGTATGTTTACACTATGTTCGAAAAAGTGTATCCTTTAGATGACCGCTCCGGGCGGCTTCGCAAAGACGGATCGTTCTACGGTATGTTCCATTACCAATATTTCTGGCTGCAAACTTCGGATCTCCGCTACAATATGTATTTTGCTTCAATTCCTGAATTGTCTTTGGTTTATTATTGTAGACTCTCTCCTTAAGGTATCACCACAGAAACAAATCTAGTGCAGTTTAGTCTGGAGATCTAGCCGGCCAGTTAATTGCAGATCCTCTGGAAATGACTCTTTCGCCGAAAACGTCCGTTAAAATCTATATTGTGGCTGCAGCGGTGTGGCAAGGCGCTCCATATTGCTGAGACCTCATTTCTGATCGGTTCTGGACAAAAGGACGAATAACATTGTTGAGCATCTCACGATATCGTTGACCTTCTTCGGGTTGATGTTGTTGCATCTGATTCGACGCTGGCTTCCACCCGCTCAATGATTTCGTCCGTCCTCGCACTTCGTCTCCGGGCTCGTCGAGGGCTATTAACGGTTAATTCTTCTTGAAAACGGCGAACAATTCTGCGAATCGTTGATCTTGAGGGAGTAACTCCTACATAGAGCGTTCTTCGATACTCGCGCTGTGTCTCGACCATCGAATTATTATTCCACGTGTAAATTTGTCACAGCGCGAGTATCGAAGAACCGCTGTTGATTTCCAGCAAAAAAGTTGTAAGGAACATACCCCCTCAGCTTAACCCTTTAGCCGCCACAGGCATTTAAAGATTTTCTTGCACAACTTAAATCCTAATATATCCAAAGCTAGACCAGCTAGAATAGTGAAATAAAACGATTATTACAGCCAACAAATTTACCTATAAAATAAAACTAACCACACTAAAATCGGATAAGAGGTTTGGTTTTTAGAGAGCTTCAAAGTCAAATTTGCGTGATTTGACCCAAAAACAATGTTTTTTTCCATCTCAATTTTCTCCAACTTCCGCCAAGGAGAGGTGCTTGTACGATTCTTTTAAAAATTGGCGCATAGTCTTACAATCATATCTTTCTTACATCATTTTAATCTAGCTCTTTTACTTCTAACAGTTTTTATACGTTAAGTGCAGAAAACTAGGGTTAATTTTAGCTCGAATTCAATACAATTCAATTCACACTACCCCTAAAGATCTGCAATTGGTAAAATCTATTCAAAGTATGTCGAAATCGAGCCAAAATTAACCCTAGTTTTCTGCTCTTAAATTACTAAAACTGTTAGAAATAATGGAGCTAGAATAAAATGATGTAAGAAACATATGATCGTAAGACTATGCGCCAATTTTCAAAAGAATCGTACAAGCACCTCACCTTGGCAGAAGTTGTAAAAAATTGAGATGGAAAAAAAATTGTTTTTGGGACAAATCACGCAAATTTGACTTTGAAGCTCTCTAAAAACCAAACATCTTATCCGATTTTAGTGTGGTTAGTCTTATTTTATAGGTAAATTTGTTGGCTGTAATAATCATTTTATTTCACTATTCTAGCCGGTCTAGCTTTGGAGGTATTAGGCTTTAAGTCGTGCAAGAAAATGTTTTTTTCAAAAATCTTTAAATGCCTGTGGCAGCTAAAGGGTTAAGCTGAGGGGGTATGTTCCGTACAACTTTTTTACTGGAAATCAACTGAGGAATCATAATCCGGTGCGTTTATGATTTCTTTGTAACGCAAAAACTCGAAAACCGCAGGACCCCATTATATGATTCTTTTTTTTTTTAAATCCGTCTTAGGCTGGAGAAGGTTTAAACACCAAGAAAATTTTGAAAAACTCAAAGGATGTCGCGGTAAATCGAAATTCCTGTTGCAATCATGTTTTCATCGACAACAATTTGAATTTATTGGAAATATTTAGTTGTCACTGAATCAAATACAGTGTAACTCCGATAAATTGTATTCAATGTGATTACGTTTTTATGTACATACCCAGCTAGACAATTGTCTCCGATACCCAACGGAATCGATAAGTCCTCGATTATATGTATATCGATAGTCACAGCAATTTCACAATCAACTTCGTACTACTTCGGAAATCCGTCGATATCTCCGCAATCCTTTTGCGGAGTGACACGATTAAGGTGTCGCCGGACTCGCCACAAAATTGCCTAAAGGGTCATTGGACCATCTCTCCGATCAGTGCACAGGGTGGTCAGGGATAATCGTCAACCTGGATATTGGTCATCTCCGCAATCCTTTGGCAGAAGGACACGATTGAGGTGTCGCCGGACTCGCCACAAATTTGCCTAAAGGATCAACGGACTCTCTTCTCCGATCAGTACACAAGGTGGTCAGAGATAACCGTCAACCTGGATGTTGGCCCCAGCAATTTCACAATCAACTTCGTACTACTTCGGCAATCCGTCGATATCTCCGCAATCCTTTGGCGGATGGACACGATTGAGGTTTCGCCGGACTCGCCAGAGCATTGCCTAAGGAGTCATTGGACCCTCTTCCCCGTTTAGAGCACAGGGTGGTCGGAAATCCGTCGATATCTCCGATAAATTGTATTCTAGGTGACTACGTTTTTGCGTACATACATACATGTACGTTGGTCACGCAATTTCACAATCAACTTCGTACTACTTCGGAAATCCGTCGATATCTGCGCAATCCTTTGGCGGAGCGACACGATTGATGTGTCGCCGGACTCGCCACAAAATTACCTAAGAATTACGGTCGGGGTGTCGGTGGACTCACCACAAAAGGGCAATTCATTTGTATGAAATAGTCAAAACAATGAGTAAAAACCTTCCCACCTTCTATACTATATATGCGATCAAGGGGATTAAGGGTTTGTATAGCTTAGTGGTAAGAGTGTTGGACTGGGTTATATCACATGGCGGAAATATCTCGGCTGTAATAAGCCTGAGCGTCCAATAAAACGATGAAATTAACCGTGTTCTCTAGGTCTCCCAATTCGATAAAGAAGTATGTCCGGAGAATCTATCTTATTCTCTCTGATAAGTCTGGGCAAGCAACTACAAAGAAAATGGAGGATACTATCCACTGCGTTCACAACCCCGCAGTTTCTGCAGAGATCGTTATACGGAAGGTGAAGCCTTCTGACGTAAGGAGGGGAGAGCGAGCGAAGCGAGCTCTCACAGCTTGTTTCTAAATAAATTGTTTGATAATGGTAATTTTGGCAGTAATTACCTTTTAAACATTGAGTTAATAGTATAGTGACTTTACCTCTAGACCCAAACATCCAAAAAAAGAGCTGAGTTTTGATGCCAAATTGTTCTGTGGCCTGACCGCATTACGCAGTAAAAAGTTAGACTTTTTTGCGCGTCACATTTGGGGGGGAGGGGGTGGCAAAGGGGTGAAATATCTTGTTAACTATAATATTTACAGCAAAATGTTCTGAGGACGATTTAAACTACACAAAATTTCCTTTCTAATGATATATTATACCATATACCTTCTCTTGGCGTCACATTTGGGGGGGAGGGGGTGGCAAAGGGGTGAAATATCTTGTTAACTATAATATTTACAGCAAAATGTTCTGAGGACGATTTAAACTACACAAAATTTCCTTTCTAATGATATATTATACCATATACCTACCTATACTAGACCTAAAAACATTCGGGAGGTACCCTTTGTTTTAATCCGATCGAAGTAATATTTGGTAGAGGGTCTAATGGGACTTAGCCTTAACGTTTACCAAAATTTTTCCCGCCTGCTGTGATTCGGCGATAAGTTACAGGCAAGTCTTTTTTTTAATGTTAATAGGGAATATAGGGGAATGCTTTGACGGGGCAGCCTGAGTCTCCGTGTGGGACAGCTATATATTGTTAGGAATAGTTATCCCAATTACCATGGCCCCAATTAAATTACTTCAGGAGCTAGAGCGCCAAATGTAACTATCAAAAAATCGAAATTACACCGAATGTTTTTAGGTCTAGTATATAATCTGCCAAGAGAAGGTATATGATATATTAGTGTTAGTGTATGTGTTTTTTTGGTTATTCCGTGCAGGTTTGGGTAACGAAACTTCATATAAAAAAAATGACAGGTGGGTCAGCACGGGATAACCAAAAAAACACACCTAATATATCATTAGAAAGGAAATTTGGTGTAGTTTAAATCGTCCTCAGAAAATTTTGCTGTAAATATTACAGTTAACAAGATATTGGCAAAAAATCGTAATTTCACCCCTTTACCACCCCCTCCCCCCCAAATGTGACGCGCAAAAAAGTCTAACTTTTTACTGCGTAATGCGGTCAGGCCATATAACAATTTGGCATCAAAAGTCAGCTCTTTTTTTGGATGTTTGGGTTTCATCATTTTTTCAGCTAAAATCGCTATACTATAATGAGACGTTAGCAAAATTTCATTCTACCTGTGCCCATACGTATTTTTTGTGAATGAAATTGTTAAAAAATAAACTCTTTTATAAAACCTACCTAAATCGACCCTTCCTCAACGTGTACCTACCTGGATATATCTCCCATGTGTCTAGTTTATTCTTACCAAATTTAAATTAAAAAATTAAAAAGTTTTGCATGGCTTACACTAGTTCACTTTAAATGTGCCACCCTGTATGTATACTTTTTACATTGGCGGAGATGCTTCCTTCAATGTATTACAAACTTCATGACAAAATTAATATACCCTTTCACTCTATGAGCGAAGGGTATAAAAAGACCGACGATATAAAACCACTTAAGCAAATAGCATTTATTAGGTGTGTTTTTTTGGTTATCCCGTGTAGGTTTGGGTAACGAAACTTCATATAAAAAAAATGACAGCTGACGCACCTGTCATTTTTTTATATGAAGTTTCGTTACCCAAACCTACGCGGGATGTAGTAAAAAACGAACCTATTGTAAATAAATTTAAAAAGGTGATTACCTGTCAATACAACCTTATATTGGTTAGTCAACCGTTCGATATACAAGGAGCCCACCCTGTGGACTCCCGCTTTGCAGAGGTGACATCAGGATACGAAGCCTTTGTTCAGACAAAGGAGAAAGTAGTAGTAGTAGAGAGTGCGTTGTGCACACCGAACCACATCAAATGAGGCCGCCTATGTAGTATAGCTGGAATTATGCCTTTACAGCGCCTTTAGTGCGGGAGAGAGTACTGCGGTAGCGAAAGCGTAACACCAGAGACGCATCCGGGGCAAAGAAACAATGAAAGGCTGGAGTCTATGTGAAGCAGGCAGGTCCGATGGGATGAGGAGAGATGAATTTCTATATGATCCAGTTCTATCTGGCGGCATTTAGTTGAGCTAGACTCAAACAGTCGGGTCGCTGGACTACTAAGCCATACAGCCACGCTGATATTATCAACCAATACAAGTGGACTGTAGTGTGGGTGCAGGAGTCTTCTGTTTCACACTTATCTCTGAATCATACCGTCTCCCTGAAAATGCCAGCATTTTCCAGACTGAATTGCTGCAATCATGAAGGCCTACCACACATTCGGGAGCATACAAGTCAAGCATAAATAAGCTCAGATAGTCAGTTTGCTATCATGCATGACACTGATATCCGTAGAGTGTAGACAAATCTTCAAGTATGGAAAGATCTGTAAAGAAACACTAATAAACCTTGAAGGAAAGCATTTAAACACCATATTTTAGGTACCGAAATATAGTGAGTAATGAGTTGGCACTTTGCAGATAATTTGAAGAAAATGGGGTCCGCTCTGGACAGCACATGCGGAGCGTGTATACATTCCGATGGCAGCTGACAGAGGACAAATACCCAAATTTCATTATCTCATGAATGCAAATTGTAATTAACGGAACATTAGAACTTGTGTCATACCAAGGAAGCAATGGCCATCCAATCGCCGCGCCGGAGAAAATATCTAAGATTCTGACTAGACCGCGTAAAGGTATTACGAGACTGATAATAATGAGTGTTACAAACTGATAATGATTCACAGGTCGACAAAATTTTAAAAAAATGGTGCCGCTGCGATTCAAGTGTAATTTTAAAGCATCGGACCTGTCAATACTCTCAGTGCCATTTTTTCATAAAGAATACATGTATAGTTTTTAGCCTAAGCAAATTAATGAAATTGCATGGTAATCGAACTATTAATTCGCGCTGTCGTAGTTTTGACAATGAAGATGAGAGAGAGACTAATAGTTGAAATAGATTGGATGCGTCAGCATCGGCATCAGCAGAAAAAATTTCAATTTAGAACACACGCATTTGCCTTTGATGACCCACATTGACAGCAGCAGCAGCGGCAAAGCATTTTTTCTGCTTCTGCTGTCAATGTGGGTCATCAAAGGCAAATGCGTGTGTTCTAAATTGAAATTTTTCTGATGACGCCGATGCCGATGCTGACGCGTCTAATCTATTTCAAGCTTGACTCATTTTCTCTGCGAATGTTGAGGTACCGCCGGATCCCGTTAATGCTGTACGTTTCTTGGTATCCTAGAGGATGCATTGGGAAAAAAGGGGAGCCACACTTCTTAAATTTCTCTGAATGGCTCTAAACGCTTCTCAGCCTTGAAACTGTACTTTCAGTGGCGCAACCAGGATATTGTCCTGGAGAGGGCTATGTCCATCAACATTAGTGGAAATTTGAGTTTCCCTCCACAAGTTGGATTATGGTTAATTTTGTACTAGATTATATTTGTACAACGTTAGGCTTCAAATATTTTACGAAATGATGGTCAGAAATATGTTTTATCGATTACTTATTCTTTTTATGTTAATCACGTAGACCAAGCCACCCAGAAGAAAACCTTTCATAGCTTCAATTGCAATTGAAATTTAAAATTCTAGTTCATGTGCGAGAAACACATGTATCAGCTCTTGAATTCTTAAAGCTCGATTTAAAAATGATTAAAGAAGAAGCCAGTTTTTCCGGAACATATACACATGCTGAAGACATTCCTTTTGCAACAAAAAATACCTGAGCTCTGCTCGATTATATTCTGCATTTTTGCTGAGTGATGTTTAAAAAATTCTGGTAAGGGTATTGAAACTTTCACAGACCATCAAAGCTGATGACCTATGCTCCAAGAACAAAAATTCACACTTTTCTTAAAATATTCAAGGAAACGCATTGCTTGATATTTCATTTTGCAATTTTTCCATTTCCAATTACTGGGTCTGGGAGGGGCTTTAGCCCCCTTAGCCCCGTGGTTGCGCCACTTTGTACTTTTGTACTTTTTGTAACCTTAGATAGCTTATTGGAGTTGGAATTTTCAAAACAGCGCAGTGCTTTTTGCGCTAATTGGGCTTCTGTCTTGTCTTGTCTTAGCCACCATTTTACCAACTTCTTAACAGAATACTTCATCGTGAAGGCTGATTTCTTTCCAACTAAACTTACAATCGATTTTGTCATTCTGTTTGCATCAATTCACGGACCAATAAAAAGCTCCTTTATATTACTAGTTGTCTCCCCGAAAGTCTTTATGTGACTAAAATAGTGTGCAAGTTAGTTGAAACCTATAGGCTAACACGACAAAACATTTGATTGACATCGTATCACCATGAATGACTTGATTTCACAAAAGATAAGACACCGATGATTAATGATCCCTTTTTCAACAGAGAGGGTGTTGGCAAAAATTAACTATGCACTCTAGAACTTTAGTTACCAAACGGAAGTCATTACAGTCATATCAACCATGGAAAGTTATTTTTCTCTATTAAAAGTCTTTCGATTTTTCGGACTAACAAAAACGGCACCAAACCCCAGTCAAGTGTCCTATCATATGTACATTGCATCCATCATCTATACCAGCATAATCTTCTTTTACTTCTATTACATGTTCACGCACGACATATGGCATGTAGGCTCACTAACCGGACGTCTTTTGGATCAAGCTCAACTTGTACTTCCGCTTAGCAATCATTTGGTTGTGATTTTCGAAACAGTTCGTTGGCACAAGATGGACTACAAAATGATATCAACGCTCGAATCCATTGAAAAGGTGGCCGGTATATTCCTTACCGAACAAACTAGCCGCGAAGCTATTGTGTATTTTACGCAAATGGGCTTTGCTGTTCTAGCATGTGGATTTGTTGCGGAATTGTTTATAATTGCTGCCAGCTATAAGTATACAATGGCCTGGACGCTCACGTGGCTAATACGACTCTTGCCTAATCACATGAGCCGCAGTTGCCTTATGTTGTACTTGTTCTATGTAATTTATATTACGGATAAATTTGAGAAAATCCACCGAGAGTTGGAGTCGACGGCAGAACAGGCGGAAGTGGTGAAGGGTGGAAAATCGGAGAGGGTGATATTGAAAAGGATACGAACTGTGGGACGATTGCATCAGTTAGTGCGATCATTGCAGTTCTATGTGGAGAAGCGTTTCGGGTCGATATTGCTGTTCACCATGATTAATTATTTTATTTGTAGTACTGTGTGTTGGTATTATGTTACTTCGAGAGTTTACTATGGCGTCTATTTTGGATTAATTGGTAGGTTGTAATATTTTGTAAATTATTTGAAGTTATGATATTTAATAGAGTAATTTGATAGAGTCCTGTTTATGTACTGTTCCCTTGTTGACATCCACGGTTGCCCTGGCATGGGGCTGTGAGCAATATGCAAGTGCGGTGAGTATGAATATCGATGCGTATATAACTGTTGGTAATATTTATGTTTTAATATCGTATAGTCTTCCTCGGTAGGATCGGCGTTACACGCCATTAGAACTAATCAACCAAAAATTACGACACTGGTGAGTACTACTAATAAATAAAATAAATTGAAAATTATAACGATATTCTGTTTCGAATGAAACTGACACAATCCCGAAAGAACTCGTCTATCTTACATAATAACAATACGCGTAGCATCCTTGTGGTATCATGATCGTATAGACTCTTAGGGTATACTTGCCCTCACTCTCGCCAATGATCACGGTAAAACCATTTCTGTTGTGTACTTTATACAAAAATCACTGCACCAGGATATTCGAAAACGCAAAACTGCGACACGAAAATTTGCGTGTACTACTAACACCTAAACAACTGCGAGCAAAAGTGATCAGTTGGCGCCTGAGACATTTCAATTTTAGGTTTCTTTAAATCGAAACATTTCAGTCTAGGGGATTCGGAAATTTCGAGACAAGGAAACTAAGAGACTACCATCCGCATATTGCTGCTTTCTCGAAGACTAAGCATACTCGTAGTTCTCAGGCCTTTGATATCCAGGACTAGGATCTCAAAACTGAAATCCTAGCACAAGTGTGACCTTAAGGATTTAACGACCAACTTCCATTGATCATTGCAAGAAAATATTTAGCCGTCATAAAGTAGATAATGTAACTCGTTATATAGTGTAGTTAGTAATATCCAGGAATATGTTAGAGAGCACATTATTGCGCGTCCAAAGAGACATAAATATTAAAAATCTGTTGAGCTGTATTACTACAATTGATTATTTAAATTTGCCATTTTTAACATAGTTCCATATTAAGCCTAGTACTGACATCGAGAGCGAAATTTTTGTCCGCTGCGATTTTTTCAATGAAAATGTATTCTTACTGTCTTAGAATATGTGGGGAATGCTGGGGAATGCTGGGGAATTCCATAAGCTACAATCCGAAAACAGTTCCATAATTTTTCTCGGCCATTTAATGTATTTTTTCCGATTCCCCGGTTATTAAATCGTGAAATGTCAAATGACCGGGAATCGAAAAAGAATACATAAAATGGCCGAGGAGAGTTATGGAACCGGTCTCGGATTGTAGCTTATGGAAATCCCCACCTTTTGTGACATATTCTACGACAGTAAGTATGCATTTTTATTGATAAAATCGCAGCGGGAAAAATTTCACTCTCGATCTTAATTCAGCCCTTAATGAATAAAATTTTGAGATTGAACGGGTTTTAATTATTTGTCGCAAAAGTTGTATTTTTCTTGTGAATTATGTATTTTGCGGTGCTGAACCTGAATCCGTAACTTCCCACCAAAATTTCGTTGCAAAACTGAGTCAAAATTGCAAAAAAAAAAACAAAAATTATGATCTATTGAAGCTATACCGCTTAACGGATTTTAATGATTAATGGCGCGTTGGACCCGTTATTAGGTTTTCTCTAACATTTTCATGGACAGGTTTTCGGAGTAATGTACACTTTCGGAGTTAAAAGCCAATAAACGGAAAAATTCCGAAAATGTAGGGTTTTTTTCGCGGTTTTGACCCTGTTCCGCAACGAAATTTTGGTGGGAAGCTCCGGATTCGAGTTCAGCACACCAAAAAGCATAAGAAACAAAAAAAATTCTCCACCATACTTTGCAATCTGAAATCACCTTATGACTACACTAATACTAACCGGGATGAAATTGATAGCTTCATCAAGTAACAGCCCTTATACACTTGGCAACTTGGTTGCCAACCTAGGTTGGCAACACGCAAAAAACAGTAAAATAGGCATGTTGCAGTACCAGGTTGCAGGTAAGTTGCAAGAATATAAATGGCGTGGTTGCCGGAATGTTGCAAGTGTGTAGTAGCGTACCTGCAACCTAGGCTAGCAACCAAGTTGCAGATGTATAAGGCCGGTAAAATATGAAGTCAGGGGGAATACTTTATAGGAGCCTCTAGGGGATGCAAGACATTAGCTAGCGGAACTAGGAATTTTACCCTATTTATCCCAGAAAAGCTGCCCAGGAATAGAGGCAACCGTAAAATGATGATGTAAATATGCTGGTAGTTTTGGTATTAACATTATCTCAGTTGCAATGTGCCGTCGTCCTGGAAGCTGACGATCAAGGTGGATCGTGCTTAAGGTACGTTGTCCTCGACACGACTGCATCGGCTCTAGCGACAGCGACTCGCTCATTTCATATAAAAACTCGTTTTAAGAATGAGAGAAAAATGAGTTTTTATATGAAATGAGCGAGTCGCTGTCGCTAGAGCCGATGCAGTCGTGTCGAGGACAACGTACCTTTAGAAAGGAGTGGAGATTGTTGATTGAACTCGAATCTATAACGTCCGTGTCTGGATAGGCTACTCCAGCGGCGTTGGGCCAGAGCATGACATTCGCACAGAATGTGCATTGAGGTCTCGTCATTCTTTTCACAGAATCGACAGCTCGCGTCTTGTAACAGCTTCATTGTGCGCAGATGTGATCTCAGGCTAGAGTGGTTTGCAAGAATCCCACAGATGGTACGTACTTTATTTCTGCTTAGTTAAAGCAGCTCAGCCGCTCTTTTATGGGAATATCCTGCTAGGAACAGTTTAGATTGCTTGAGCCCAGGTAGTTTGTCCCAGTGCTCAGATGCCTTAAGTCGTTCTTGGTCTTTGATTAGCCTCTTTACTATCTAGGTAGATATGCTACAAAAGGGTTCTGGTCCGCAAAAGTGGGATTCTTCGGCTGTGCCTGCCAACTCATCAGCCTGTTCGTTCCCCGTGATGCCCATATGGCCTCAAACCCATAAAAGTGTTAATCTATTATTTACGCCTAGTTTGTTCAGCGCATTCAGGTAACATTGGACAAGTCTTGACGTGACGATGAACTTAGTGAGTGACTTAATAGCCGCTTGGCTGTATGAGAAGATCGCTATTCGTTTGTTTACGTATAGTTAGCACGTAAACAGAGATCAGCGCAGGTTGCATGCACTTCTGCCTGAAATACAGTGGTGTGATGCCCTATAGGTATATCCTATATGCTGGGCCAACCACACCCGCTCCTGAACCTTCGGTTGTCTTAGAACTAGTTTCTGTACCTTACCCAACGTGGATTTAACCTCCGTAGTCAGGGCTCTCTTCCACCAGACCACAGCACCGACCGTAGTCTAGAGCTAACGGAGGGTTTCATACCCCACTTTTTCCCAACGAATTTTTTTCATATCTAAAGGGCTCTGGTGGCTTTTTCAGCCGCCGCGTCGACATGCTTTAGCCAGTTAAGTTTACTGTCGAGGATTACCCCGAGGTATTTCGACTTGATTGCCAATGGGTAGAGGGGTGTTGTACATTATCGGACGTCTGAGTTTAGCCCGATTTCTATTCCTGGTGAAGGGTATATTGATCGCTTTGGATGGGTTGACTCGGAGCCCGTTCCCATCACACTATTCTTTAACTATTTTTAGTGCTGGTTCGTAAATCAGGCAGTGTTTCCTCAAACAAACCCTTTACCACTATAACCACATCGTCGGCATATCCCTGTACGGAGAAGCGATTCCACAAAAGTTCGCCAGCAAGCAGGCACCACAGGAGGGGCGAAAGTACACCCACTTGTGGACAGCCTTCAAACCTCAGCAAGGAGAGTTTGTTCGTTGATTTGCAGTTTGCAGATGACTTTTCTGGAGGAAAGCATGCTGCTTATCCATCCTATAGTCGTATTTTCTACAATCTAATTTATGAGTGCTCTTTCAATAGCATCGAAGGCAGTATTGAGGATGGGTAACTATGATGGATCATATGTTGCAGCGGGTTGTAGGGCGGTCTCGGGTAACACCAGGGCCATCCTCGCCACCATTGTCCCTACATCCCTAAACAATGTGTTCATGAACACCAGACCTAGTTTGACTCCAGCCCCCCTACAGCAATTTTCATACCAGTCTCCATATTGCAGTTTACCTAAAATGAATTGCCAATAAAATTTCCGATATAACTCACTACATGAGTTCACTTCGAATTCTTATTGCTGCCATAGCCATCTAGGAGACGAAACTCTAATCGGACTCGCATCCAAACGACCAATATGAATGCTACATTGCGGAAAGGGAGAGCAGGCGCCGGGAATGATTCTCACCCTGGAGGTGGACTTGGCTTCCTAATACAAAAGTCCATACATTGCAGTGTTGACGGTACTGCGAGCCATACCAGTTCCATCAGGAAGCAAGCGCCAATATAGAACTATATCAAGTCATCCTTCCGGCTATCATCTTGATATCTCCTTACTGGAGAGCACAGGATCATTCTTGGCGACTTCAATGTCCACCACGAACTCGTGGTGCGTGCGTGGGTTCGAATCCCACTGTGACCCATGGATGTTTGTGTTGTCCATAAAATGCTCCTACGGCAGCCGGTTCTTCGATGTAAATCGTCCCGGAGCTACCCGTTGTTAAAACGGCCAAGAGCTGCCAAGACCCCCTTCGATTCAAGAGAAAAGAAAAAAAAAAAAAATCTCTTGAATCGCTACAACAACAACCACGAACTCAGACATCCCGCTCTTCAGAAACGATGACAGGGGTATAGCTATCGCTAAGACCAGAATTCTGCAGCTATATAGTGAAATCGGACGGCAAGTCAAAAACTAGCATAGGGCGAAATAGAATGAACAGCTCAATAGCTGTAAACTTAATGATGATGTAAGGTGTCAGTCAGAGTAATTGAGAATGCTAAAAACTCTAAGGTCATCGAACCAGATGGCATTTTGATGGCCACGCTTATACATTTCGACCTTCCTATCGAGTATTCCACGGCCGTCTGTAACTTGTCGATCTCCGTGCATCCCATCCCTGAAATCTATAAAATAGGACGTACTGCTCGTTGCCTTAAGCCAGGGAAGAGTGATACATGCGCCTACTTATTAATCCTTATTTAACGCGATTACAAGCTTTCTTCTAATATATAAACCTCATTATCTTAGCGTCTAGGGCCGGGCTTAGCATTCCGTTAGCTTAATGTTCGGGACATATTGTCGTACGTTGATTGATGGACTTGAGGAAAGAAACTCAAATCTGTTATTTACTGTCTTGACGTCGATAGCGCGCAGGATAATGATGACATCAGCGCATCATGCAGCTGAGGTTCGCAGTAAAAATAAATGTTTTAAAGCACTGGCTTGCAGCACCTGAAGCAATGATAAAAAAAACATGCTAGCCACTAATAGAGTGGTGGGTCGGACAGCGGTTGATTTTTTAGATTCAGTTGAGTCGTTTAGTTTAAGTTACACACACTGGGGTAAAATTCAAGTTTGCCAGAATACTGCTCTACGTACAGCTACTGGGTGTTACCAATGTCTGCCCCAGGATTTCAGGATCCGAATTCCTATAACACAACATGTCAGGCGTAGTTTACGTGATTGCCAGGGAGATGTTAAGTGATTAGGGTCCTTTCGATTGCAATGATTCACAGTGATGAAGTGAGTCGGTATATTGTGAATTTATAAAAAAAAAAGAGTCCTCGCAGCGCTGCCACCACCTGTCTCGCCTGAGAGCCACTATAGCGACTTAATTCCTACCTATCTCGTATAGACTCGAGCATGCAAAACATCTTCCCAAATTTCACTGGCTGCCTCCCATCCTGAGGTGCGCCAGCGAAATTGTCATGAGGCCCAGCTGCGCCCACTGATCTTACCCCTTTGTCACTGTGAGAAAATCCTATCCCAACAGCCACGTCACTGTCCCTGGCGAACACGGTCGAGATATGTAGATGCAAGCGGTTCACACCTTTTGCACCCCTGAAAGAAGAAGAAGAACTAAGCAGAAGCTTGAGCAAAGCTTTTTGATAAGCCAAGTTCACCGGTGAAAATTTACGTGTTAATCGTTGATTCAACGTTTTTGAGTAAACCATTTTTTAATTTCATTCATTCGGAACGGGATGGAACTTTTCTACTACTAGTAAGTTGCCTTAACCCCTTGTGGGGCATAGCGTGTCACTCTCTTCCTTTATTTAAGGATGCTCCCACTTTCTAGTCTCTCGAATCCAATATATTACCTCCTGGTTATTTTTTCCCAGGATATTCTCGAAGTGTTTGATTTCATGTAGCGAAAAAAATTAAGAAGTGTACGTAAATGACAACAAACATCAATTTTCTTCATTTTAGATCCGTCTCATTTCCGTTCAATTTCAAGGAACGGAATTGACAGCCGGAGGTTTCTTCGCAATAAATTTTGAAATGCTTAAGTCGGTAAGTATCGTATGAGCGTAAAAGTAGCTTTCCAATGTGAAAATTTCTCTTCTTTTTACAGATGGTGTTTTCAATAACAACGTATATTGTCGTCTTTATATCCATGAATCAGGAGGAAGGACAATATTAGATGCGTGCTACAGCTTGATAAAAGATCTTGGCCGTATGACAAAATAATTAGTAAAATAGCACAGTTTGTGCTTTTGAAACAAATTAATAAAAAATTACTCTAATTTCAAATTCATTCTATTTATTAAAAAATGAAGAGTACAAATAACATTATCACCATCATTTAGGACGGCACCTATACGTGTTTTTATTATATGTATAGGCAGCTACAAATTTGAATTATCATAAGCGCAACTACACAAATGTTATTACATTTAAATTCTCCCACACAAAATGTTACCAATGAACAGAGAGTTTATGCTCTTTTTTATGTTTATAATAATATGATAGTGTTAAGTAGTGAATATGAAATATTTGCTCATTATAGTCTTAAGAACTAAATAAATAACCACACGAATATTTAAAAATAGACGATCAATGTATAATGTAAAAAATTCTTCATAAAGTGAGTAAAACAACACAACAGTTGCATTTTAGTTTGTCATTATATGAATGAGTGTAAAACGTGTATGTTTGTGAAACGATGAATACTACAGTGGGAAAACTATTTGGTTTAAATCTGGCGGGGTTGATAATGACATAAAAGTCCCATCTCCCCGATTAGCACAAGTGAAATATGGGTGGACAATTACAACCATCTTAATACTAGCAAATACACGTAGGATCCAATGGCTCTTCATCGGAACCGTCAATCTTAAAGCCATGATGTTCCAGAGCCTGCAACTCCATACGTGAACGATTCGACTCGACCAGCACCCTGGCTATATCCTCGAACATTTCCTCAACACCTTCGCCCGTTTTACACGATGTCTTGTACGTTGCACTGATCAGACTATGGCACTGTTCACAAAATGCCTCCACCTCTTCGTCAGTCACCTGAGGTTCGCGTCCTTCTAAATCTGATTTGTTGCTACAAATGAAAATTTTTGCATTCTCGGCATATGTTACAATATCCAGGAGATGTTGGGATAGCGAATGAAAAGACGAGGCATTGTCGACGGCGAACACAAGAATAGCACCTTCAGCGAATTTGTAGTAACTCGACGTAATGGAAGCGACTCGCTCCATGCCGCCCGTGTCCCAAAGTTGAAGCTGAAAGGATGTAGACAAGGAACAACGAATTATAATTAAATTTATGGCCCAATTAAGGCATCATCCTCTAACTCGCTGACTAATTGGTTTCATGGCCAATTACAATATTCATCATCGCCCACCCCATATAGCCACCCACCGCAGTGCCAATCAACCGATTAGGTGCGCAACATTTGTTTACTTAGTACGCCGGAAATAATGCAATTACCTTAATGTCTTTGTCGTCCACACTGTAGACTTTGTCAAAATGGTCCAAGCCTAGAGTGGATTTACGATCCGTCCCAGTGACAAAGGTGTCTGTCGCAAATCTTCGGAACAATGAACTCTTCCCAACTCCGTATTCTCCGCATAGTATCACTTTTTGTTCTGGCACCCGAACTGTGGCCATTTTATTGGCCTATAGTAGCACCCGTAGGGCAGTGAACAATTAACTAAAAAGGATATTGGTTGCAGATGAAAAAAAAATCCTGCCGTCAGCAGCACTCGGTAAATTGTTTGTGACAGTCGACCGACCGTATCGTCGTAAATATGCAGCCATATGACATTGACATTTGATCAATGTTAGAGGAGTGGGGGCGATGGTATGCGGCTTCCGGCTGGTAGAAAACGGTTTTGTTTGATTTAAATTAAACATGCCAGCCGGGCGAGCTTCGTTCAATATCACATTTGAATCCACTTATAGATGATTTCAATTCAGTTTTTATGCAATCCATTGTGGAGAGCAAAGACAAATGCAGTGGTGAAAATTTACTGAGATCCGGCTCATCTTTTCAGAATGTATAGTCAGTCAGTACGTAAGTTTTCATTATTATACGGATTTATAATTAATAAGTGAAACCAAAAGGGACCACATCAAAAGTAGCTACATCCAAGGCAGCTTATCTATAGACCAACCATAATCACCGAAAAGCTCGAAGACGTCCGCCTTGAAATCCCGCAAAGAAGGCGATATCAATGGAAGTTCCACTTGATGGATCCAAGGCTAGAGACAGACCGAAGAACACCTGGATTTGTCAAATGAAAAAGCAACAACAACGTATTGGTGTCGGCGATGACTCGATCCGAGATAGAGCTGTCTGTAGGTAGAAATAGGGTGTGACATTACCGCCAGAATGGGCGACTTGCTCACACCGCAGGTAGAGCAACGCGACGCCATGGAGCCGTATAAAGCAAGGAAGAAGAAGCAAATCAAAAGGAGGAGAAGTTCAGTGCCCGCTCTAAAGATGGGAAAGCACGAAAATGTCGTGCTTTTAAAGGGGGAGCAGCAACTTCGAAAAAGCCCAGGAAAAATATGTGGCTGAGGCGCAAGTGTCGTAAAGCGGGACTTACTCACCGATTGGCACATATTAGCGGCAGACTCCCGAAGATCACTAAAGGTGTGTATAATTGTGCTAACTCCCATAGGACTATATTGCAATAACAATTGTATACGAAGTGTGCTGCAGTTCTTAGTCACACCCCTTGCTAATCGCATTTCGTTTATTATTTTTTTCTCAATAATAAACGCGATGTTTGCTGTGTCGATTTTCGAAAACACGTTCCTCTATGAATCTGTACGCCTGTAATCGAGATCCGAGAGACCCTGCTCCGCCTCCCTTCTGGGGCTCACCATCAGAAACCCGAGAGTCTAGCCCGCTGGCAGCGCATCGTCACAGTGAAAGCGAACTCCCCTAATCTAAAAGGGAACATGGGAGAGCCCACTACACGTGGGCTTGGGCTCCACATTGCAGTAAAAGCGTTTCTCAACATCGGGACTCTATTTCAAGAACAAACCAGGTGGGCGATCTCGGCAAGGCGAACGCAGCAGCCTTGTAAAACGCTCCCTTAAGTAAGTACTGGGTACTCCAAGCGAACCTGCACCACATAAAAGGAGCATGGGTCCTATGCAGGAAGTCTGCCGCAAACACCAGCCTTGATAGCGCTGGTACAAGAACCGTGGGTGGCTATGGGCCTAGTGTTCTAGGCCGCCCACGGTGGCGTTCGTTGTTGACAATCATGTGTAAAGTTTTGACGCTAACCAACATTATTTCCAGAGATCTAGAGGCCGTTCTTGTCAACGTATGCCATTCTGATCCGCTAACTGCCATTTTGCGGATCAGGAATAATCTCCGGTTCTTTTCCTTTGTCTTCCTTTGTGAAATATGTTAACGAAATGAACTGGAGATGATTTTTGATCCGCAAAATGGCAGTTAGGAGATCAGAATGGCAAACATGTTTGCGTAACATACGCAACTGTTCCGTTTTGGAGCCCCACCCATTTCATGTGTTTATTCCCGGCTGACGATGACTCTATGGCACCTGAGAGAGTCTCCAGTTCGATCGACTACTGCAGGACCGACAATTTATTATTGATTATGACGCAAATGCCCACCACACTATGTTAACAAGAAACTTTTTGATTGTTCAATGCCCACTTTTATCACCGCAGCACATGAGGAAGTTTTTGACCTTATTCTTCCCAGTGAACTGATCTTGAAGTACATCTCCTTCATCTCTGACTGGCATGTATCAAGCGAAGATTAGGGGGACATCAGATTCAATATTCAGTGAGCTCAACGCTCTGCATCCACGTGCCCCAAAAGAACCAATTGGAAATTGTTCAAAGACCTGGTCTTTTGCAGAGCTGATACTCTTCCACTGTTCCTTGAATACCCTGCAATGTAGACTTCGCTGCGGATAGTGGATTCATCTCCACCTACCAAGAGAGCTCTTTCAATCCAAACTACAGGTCTACACGTAAGGTCCCCTGGTGGAATGATGAACTTGATCGAAAACGGACCCATGTCAGGAGGTTATTCCATTCAGCCAAGCGCTGTGGTCAGTGGGAGACGTACAGGAGCAATCTAACGGAATACAATACACTGATAAGGCGATCTACAAGGAAGTGGTGGAGGAAGCAGTGTGAAACAATTCAGTCTTTGCCTGGAGCCGCATGTCTTCACAAGGCACTGTTCAAAATTAACTCCAACGGAGTTGGGTTGCTCGAATACCCGGATGGTTCGTTTACATCGGATCCCCAAGAGACCCTTCTCCTTAACACGCACTTTCCTGGATCGTTATCTTCAAACAATTGCCTGGTGCACATACCACGTTATACAGGAGAGCCTGCTAGATTATTAGTGAGTCTCTTCGGGGTTATTTTCGACAAGGACAAAATAAAGTGAGCTATTCAATCCTTTGGTTTATTTAAATGCGCGGGGATTGATCGAGTGTTTTCTGCTCTCCTTTAAAACTGCCTGGAATTCATCCTACCACAGCTCTGTTCAGAGCTAGATTATTTATGTTATAACCCACTTGCGTGGAGAAAAGTAACATTCATCCCCAAGCCTGAGAACAGGCCCATCAGTCTAACTTCTTTTCTCTTCAATACGATGGAGCGTTTAGTTGACCTACACAGGGTTGATGGTAAGAAACAAACCTTTACATCACACTCAATTTGCCTAGTAAATGGAGGCGCCGCACCGTCACCGTTGACTTAGGTGACGGCGCTTCACAGGTACGTCAATACTATTGAGAAATCCTTAATTGACAAGGAGATCGCTTGGGCGCATTCTTAGACATCGGGGGTACCATTCGCAACACTGGTTACGACGCCATAGCGACCTCGATATGAGAGGTACCCATTGTAATGGGGTGTCGTTATTCATACAAAAAGACGGAGATTTTAGGAAAAAGTATGGACCGCGTACAGGTAGTATGCAGGCGAATTATTTTTATTGTTTACTATCTATCTAATCTATGGATCAGTCTGAAATTTAGTAGTAGTTTGGGGTAGACGGTAGATTAAACTGGAATAGCCACTTAGAAATTGTTCTAAGTAAGGCCGCGCGTGTCATGTGCAATTGCCACAATTTCTACGACAAGAATGGCGGAGTGGTTACACTGTACGCCAATACGACCTGTAATTACGTAAGCTTCACTAGTGTGGTGGCCCAAAACACTGCCACGTAGCACCACTAAAAGCTGTAATAAATTCCAACGACTAGCCTGTTTGGGCATCAATCGGGCTTTTAGTACTAGTACTTCACCCAAACCATGTAAGCTATCTGGGGAATTACGCCACTGCACATTTTCATACGGGAAACTGCAGCACTAAGCGTTCAAAGAATCCATTTATCGTCTGATACTCGTATACGTGATCGAGGACATATACGTATCCTGCAACAGGTTTCTGGTCTACCAATCTGCTGATTATAAGATCTCGGAACCGCGCTTCGGCAGAAAGTTTGTTCTTCACATCCCGAATCGGGTGAACTTGTAGCAGCCCGTGAATTGATCCTAGAAGCATCATTTGGTTCACGGATGACTCGGAGGAATTGAACGATCACGGTGAAGTCTTTGGAACAAGTACCAGGATATCGGTTGAAATGGGTCTAGCGTCTTTCAAGTCGAGATTCATGCCATTGGAATATGTGCCAGGGAGCCAGGAAAGGAAACGATCGTCAAATACTTCCGTCAAGCGCAAATACGAGTAGAGCTTACCAATCATAACAGCATTTAACGCATACGTTCTTACAATAAAATTTTATTCCACAATTCAACTTACCCACTATTGCACTTTTAACAACATACAAAACTTATTATTTACATCATCAAAATCACTACCGTCGCTATTGCCAGCGGCTTCTACTCTTGCTCCATCTTGATTCGCGACGTTATTCCTCGTTGCAGCTTTCTTCTTTGCCTTTGCCAATTTCCGATTTACCGCTGGCTTATTAGTATCATTCTTCTCCATCATTGGTACAAGATCCGAACACCATTCCATCAAGTACGAATAGTACTCCAACATGATGGTCGACTCGTGAAAAAGAAAATGCAAAACATAATACTCAATGTCTGGTCGATTTTTCAAATTTGTATACATATTATACACAAACAATCCATTGAAGCATTGCGAAATCCTGACTGCCTCAAAGGGATAATTAAAGAGAGCATTCAATGCACTGAGGTGATAGAATATCGACTGAAATTCGGAGAAACCATGCAGCACTGTACTCGAGAAATCGTTGTGCCGCCTCTGGAAGCACTCGTTGATATGAAAATATTTCAGCAGATTCTCCATAACGAGAACACAGTCGGCTTTCGGAATATAGCGAATTCGATGCAGAATCGGTACTGATTTCTTGCCGTCCTCTGATTCTTCTAACTTTTCAACGTTGTCCTTCTTCGTATCTTCCGAACCAAAAATGGGCTTTGCCTTTCGAGCTTTGGCCGCGATCTTACCGAATTTCTTATTAAACGATTTGGCGTTTCGGATTGGCTCAATTTTGCCATCAATAATTGACAAAGCAATCAGGCAAATTATGAGCGAATGTAGATGAATGTGTGATGATCGTTTGGTTTTACGGGCCCAAAATGATATTGCCAAAAAGTAAAGTTGCAAGTGGTTGGGAATTTTTTCGATGTTCTCAAAAATCTTCTCGTGATCGGGTAGGTCGAAGAAGATGGCTTTGAAATGATCCATATCGATAACATCTGGATCGTAGGTGAAGTCTAGCTCCAGTGGTTGTACTGCTTTGTAATGGACGTTTGTCAACCTAACTACACGGGTGAGGTAACGAAGTTCCGGAGTGTTTGGTTGATTCACGATGGTGAAAATATACTGCAGAATTTTCAAAGCAATTTCATTGCAGTCTTCGAATAAAAAGTTTTCTACGAGTGGATTGTTTATGTACATTCGAAGATTGATCAGATCACTAAAATAGCGTGGCAGCTCGGCACTAACTATTCGCTTTTTAAGCCATACAGGAATCAATTCTGAATTCTTTTGGTTTGTCATTTCATTTATAATTTCATTATCATCAACGTCTTCGTCTGAGCCTGTTTCGATGTTTTCGTCGTCTGTGTTTACTTCGCCTATTTCATCCTCATCTTTTACTACATTTTCTTCGCACTGATCATCTTCCTCTGCATCCGATGCGACGTTTTCATTTTCATCATCGCTGGATTCGATATAGTTTAATTCTTCATCGCTTTCCGTTTCCTCCTCGTCAATTTCGATATCTTCTTCGTTCAAACCAAAGTATTCAAATGATTCGCTAACTTCACACGAATAACCCGAGGTTGCACCCTCCAGTAATGCCTGAAGCCTTCCGCGCTGTTCTTTCGGAACTTTGGCAAGAATTTTCTCAACAGCCGATTCTTTTGTCTCATGACGAAGCCACTTCAAAATTGCTTTGATTCGTTTCTGTTGTTTCGAAGCGGTGTTATTCAAGCCTCGCAAACCGAGCTGGGAATAAAATTTCCGGAACGCACGACGCTCAACGTAGTCATTTCCCATCAGCGCTGCGAAAATGGTCAGCATTTCCGTTTTGAGATACTGTCCAGCCAGATTTTTTATTGTGTACATGCAACAGTCCAAATATTTGATAGTCCGATGCTTGGCCTTCTTAGCTGGTTTCGAGTCCTCCGATTCGGTCTGAATCTGTGTTCGCTTTGCAATATTCTTAGCTTCACAGTGACGCAGTTTTCTATCATTTTGTTGATCCATGGTGCTCTTTGTTTGAACCTTAAGTGTAACGGTTACGAGTGGAATATATTTTACATTGTGTATGTAGAAATCCGAATCATAACTCAACACCGGACAATTGAGCTTCCTGGCCAGCACGGCAAGTTCATCGTCCGCTTCGAAAATACATCGCATCACGCTCACTCCACAGTCGCGAGCTGCTTCCACAAACACTTCACGCATCATGAGTGGGAAGAGCGGTTTGCTTTGCATTGGGTTTAAATGCTTGACCATTCCGATTTTTGAACGAAGTCGTTGTTCTAAAGTCTTCAGCTTTTTATGTTCATAGCCACCGTCCATGAGTACGAACGGACGGATGCGACACTCTTCGAGCAGTTGGAAGAAATGTATGACGGTTCGATAGAATGAATCGTAGTCACCCCCAAATGCTGGATTAGAACCGGATACATCTTTGAAGAGATTGCAGGCCAGGTTGTCACCGTCTATTACGAGATCACAATCGTGTAGTTCATGTGGATGTAGATAACGTTCGGCGTTGCGAGCAATGAAACTAGTGAGACCTCGCACTCCCATTTTGAAGGATAAACTGGAAAGAATAAGATAAATTTTTAATTAAATTACTAATTCGCAATATAAATAATGGAAAATATTTACGAAATAGCGGGGGTGGTTATGGAGCAGTTCTGGACACTAAACTAAATTAAAATTCATCGCTCAATTCCTATGGAAATTACAACATCATCTAACGCGATCAAGTTGAAGAGGCAGGGGAACCCCTTGCTTTCCTGATACACAATTTAGTTCCGAACTGTGTCATTGATGTCATCGGCAAAACTACCGTCAAATTACAACCGATTTCGGTCAAGTCGGGAAATGTTGACAATCAAATTCTCATCCTATATGTACATACGGTCTAAAGCTGACCATCAGGATTCAAAGCCAACATTAACCTATCACTTTGCACGTCATCACCGCGACCACCGCCTCAGGAGTACCAAGCAGGGTAGTTTTGAGCGTTCGGACTGTTTGGGTCTCCGGTAATTTTGTCGACACGATGTTACGAAGTCGAATGGCGATTTCTTCGTCGAATGGACTCTCCTACAGAAAACCAACTACGGGGCTACAACTGCAGCTGGTTGATCTATATAACAACCCACAACCACCTCGCGTCCAACGCCTCCCAAGTACGCGCATCATCGAGGTTCACGCCCATCTTCTCAACAGCAGGTGTGATTCTCCTTCAGCCCCGTTTAAGGAAAAGCCTAACGCTGTGCATGTCGCAGGGTCGTTTGATCTGTGACTACACGCCGGTATAAACAGACGGGTAGCGCTGCTTTGCACTTCCGTTTATTTGACTCGGGTTGTGTGGATTAACACACAATCCTTCGAGGGTCGGGTTATACGGAGGCACCATTTTCGAGGCTTTACACGTTGTGATATTTGTGGACATGCATCCAAGATGTCTAAGGGACGAAGCTATTGTTACCGATGTTAAATGGGAGCACAATTACCGAAATGACTTCTATATGGTAAGCTATTGCACCGGGAGCGTCAACGCCTGAAGGTCTTTGTTCAGATCCACGCCATGGTGTATCAACCATAGCAGCCATCCCCCGTGGCGATATTCACCAAAAGCCTATACCAACTGGGACACCACTGGCCCCTGTGGGATACTTAATGCACACCACGATCAATGACATTCAAACCTCAACAAAGACACCATCGACAACCAATTGGATGAATCTGTTCACTGAACGACGAAACGCAAACTCGAGTTGTAGGGCCATGCTTCAGCTAACATTTCCATTACCCCATTACCAGCTCTGCCCTTCTCATCATACCACCTAATTATCTTAACGCTATATCAACTACAGTCAAGACGACAGGGATGCATTTTAAACGTATACCAATGGAGCCTTTTCTAAACACCTCCTACCGATTTAAGCCTGGTCGAAAAGCATCTGAGACGGAACTTACAAACCCCAGCCAAAGATTTATAACAGCTGGCTGACTGGTCAGACTGAACCAACATGAACATGAACCACAGCCGCGGTCAAATTGGCAAAAGCCAAACCAAAAGGAAAAGCTGTTTCAAGTTCAGAGGTATAGTTTTTAAACGAAGACGACAAATGCGTTAATCAATTCAACCAATAATCTGGTATGGATAAGCTTAAACGAGTTATTTTTAGAGCTATCCGTTAATTCATAGTTTACCAACATTTTCAAGTCGCCTCCAATAAAGTCGCCATTAAACGTGCTAAGAATTTCAAAGCACTTGGAGAATCATACCAATAAGGCTGTTGTCTTCTATAGGCAAAGTACTAGAGGCGCTAGTATTACCGACAATTGTGGCGCATATCAATCTTGGTAATCATCAATATAGTTTCCGCAAGATACACAGCACTACCACTGCTCTGAGTCTCTACTGTCTTCATTTATTGACTCCCACAAATCCGGAGGAGGAGAATGTCACGGTGTTGGGGAGGATCAACCTGCACCATTCAAGGGCAGCATCAGCTGCTCTCGTGCATCGTTTATCCGAGAGTAATGACGATGTCGTTTTTGTTAGGAGCCCTTAGTGGCAAAAGATCTGCTCGAGGGTCTAAGGTGTTCCGATTTTACTATTTTTTTTACGTTTCAGGACAGGGTACACTGCGGTTGTGTGATCTTGTTAGAAAAGCCCTCAAGGCTTTTCTGTTGCCTAACTATAGGGATAAAGATTTTATTTTAGTCTGCCTGGAGCTACAAGTTAAGGTTTACTTCGCTGCTTCGATATACATGGCTCTCGAATCTGCCCTGACTACATCAACATCTGTTGCCGCTCAGCTCTTAGAGTGAAGTATCAATTTGAAGGGAACTGCGGATCGTCTCGCTCGTAATGACATTAGAAGCCGACCGCAATAATCTAAAAATCGCTTCTTGTAAACAGGCAATAGAAACAACTGTAATGTACACGGCTAGTGCTAGATGGTCTAACAGTAGGGCATGTGCTACAACAAGATTAAATTGGCCACAACTTGGTGCAGCCCAGATTAGCCATTTTACTGTGAATAGACAGGAAACATATTGGTAAGGTGGTCGGACCATAACGGGGCACTTTTATATCGGGGAGCACGCCAGGAGGCTCCGAATTCCCCAAAACGACTTCTGTCGTAGTTGCGATGACGAAGAAGAGGAAGAGAGTGTACATCATTTTCTCTGCCATTGTCTAGCCCTGGCCGAGAAACGGAGACGTTTTCTTGGCTCAATGTTTTTTTACGACACAGATGATCTACGTAATGTGAGCCCACTATCGCTCAACAAATATATTGACAGCACGGGATGGTTTTTAGCTTAGGTGTTAACATTAAGGTACGCTTCACTCGGTGGTACCACAATGGACGAACTTTTGGTTTAAGTGCGCTTAGGTGCCTGACACCTGGCGGCCCCTATACCTATACCCTAACTTAACCTAACCACCACCGATGCAAGGATGCCATCTTTGTAGCACTTGGCCTGTCAAAAGGTTTTTGGTTCGAACAACGCTACGCAACTACTGACAGATCTACGAAGCTCATCTCCCCTTCAAGTTTACAAATGGGTTGCAAACTACCTTGCCGGTCGTCAGTCGTGCACAATGTGCATCGATTGCAGATTTGTTGTGTTGTGCGAACTTTGACTTTTGGCATGGGAAACAATGTTTTCACCACTCTGGCTATATCCATTTCCATACCCGGCTAAACAAAACGTTGCGTAATCTGTTTGATGGTTGTAGACCGAATCGAAGGCTTTTTGAACTTGGCGTACGCAACAGGGTGCGCTAGAGTCATTGCATTAGGTAATGCTTGTTTACATTGATAGAATGCTTTGTCGACATTCTTCTTCTTCTTGTAGCGGTGCAGAAAGGTGTGTAACCTCTGTGCATCTATGTGGGTACGATTTATGGTTCGTCAATGTTTGTGTCCGTGAGATCTAAGGACAAAAACATAGCTGCTGCGATAGGGTTTTCCCACAGCGATATAGGGGTAAGATCAGTGGGCGCAGCGGGGCATTGAAACAAGTGACCCACATCATGAGGAGTACCATTGCAGTTTGGACAGATGTTTTGGATGTCCGGGTTTATGCGAGAAAGGTACGAATTAAGGCGTGAACAAAAGCCCGACCGAAGTTGTGCTAGTGTTACTCTAGTGGCTCTCGGGAGCCTAATCTCCTCAGGCGAAATTGGTGGTGGGCGCTCTGAGAGGACTCTATTCGCACCTAAACTCGCGATAGACCGATTCACTTCTTCAGTGTGGATCGCTGCAATGGCGGCTCGGTATGTAACTTCATCGTAAGGGTCCCGTTTGTATCCCTGAACCTCTCTCTCAAGGTCTCGTAAACCACGCCTGACATGTCGTGGTGGAGGAATTCGGTCCATGAGATGATTATTGGGATGATCCTCACGGTAGCAACCAACAAGATACTGTTTTGAGAGTAGGAGATTGTGATCACGTATTGGCATCAATTTTGTCTCCTGATGTAAGTGATCCTGGGCAGACATCAGAAGGCAACCTGTCGCGATGCGTAGAGCGGCATTTTGGCAGACCTGAACTTTGGACCAGTTTGTGTCACATAGACTATGTGTCCAAACTGGGGCTGCATAATCAGCGGCCGCTCGACCAACCGCTTTATAAGTAGCTAGCATGGTTTCTTTATCTTTGCCCCAGGTGCTACCAGCTAGAGCTTCTAGGATGTTGTTCCTACTGCGCATTTTTTTACAGACTGAAGCTGCATGATTCGCAGACGTCATCATGTTCTCTAGGTGAAGCCCGAGAATTTTGGGGTTTTTAACAGTAGGAACAGAATTGTTGCCAATACGTATATCCATCTCCCATCTGATGTCCTCCCACCAAGTGGTTAGAAAAGTCGCAGAGGATTTGGACGCAGATATGGTGAGGTTTCGGCTTTGGAAAAATGCCTGTAATCGTCCTAGATATCGATTAATTCGGAGGCGCATTTCATCCTTATCATTCCCTGTGGCGAGTACGGTGCAATCGTCAGCATAGGAAATCACCTCGATTCCTTCAGGTGGTGTGGGAAGGCCGGACATGTAGATGTTGAACAGAGTGGGGGAGAGTACCCCTCCCTGTGGAACACCTAATTTGATTTTCCTAAGCTTAGAACGTTTGCCTCGAAACTCGGTGAAGGAGTGCCGACCAGCTAGATAATTGGCAATCCAACGGATCTCTTGTGCAGGAAGACGCATATTCAACAGGTTTGCTAGAAGCATTGAATGATTGACCTTATCGAATGCGCTTGATAGGTCTATTGCCACCAGAATAGTTCTGTGACAACGACTGCGTTGATTTAGCCCATCACGAATGCGTGTAGTGATCGCATCGAGGGCAGTGGTGGTACTATGCATCTTCCTGAAGCCATGCTGGTGAGGTTCTAGCTTCGCATGTGCAACAAGAGTGGGGTGAATAAGGGCCTCCAGCGTCTTTGCGACAGGAGAAAGTATCGTAATGGGGCGGTAGGATTCCCCGAGATTTGCGCTCTTCCCTGGCTTGAGACAGGGAACAATTCGACCTGTTTTCCAGATTTCAGGGATGGCAAGCGTGGACATCGACAAGTTAAAGGCGGCCGTGAGATACTCAATGGCTGGAAGGTCGAGATGTTTCAACATGGTCATCGAAATGCCATCTGGTCCGAGGGCCTTGGAGTTTTTAGCATTCTCGATGACTTTTTTAACCTGGTCCGCTGTAAAAGAAGGTATGGTGTCAACATTCCGGCTGCGAATCCGTCTTCTAATTTTGCGCTTGAGGCCGTCAGACTTGGGATGTTCAATAAATTGTTTATTGAACAGGCTAGTACACTGAAGAGGATCGCAGGTTTTTGTGTTGCCAAATTCAATGGCGTTGTTGCCCTTTTCTTTCCGAGGATTGGAAAGGGCGCGGACGGTAGACCATAATTTGCTGACACCTTCGTTGAGGTTACATTCATCGAGGTGCTGATTCCATTTCGCCCTCCTATAGTCTTTAACTTGTCGGTCAATTTCGGAGTTAAGCTCCTGAATTCTGGGATCATCAGGGTGAGCGCTTCTGATCTGATCACGTTCATCGGCTAATCTGGCGGCACTAGTGGGGAAGTTAGGCCGAACTTTCGGGATACGTCCTGCCGGAATAAAACGTGCCGCGGCTGAGGTAATGACGTTCCTAATATTTTTCTCGGCCTCATGAATGGTGATAGGTGATGTTAGCTCGATGAACTTCGCCGACGAGTAAGCTTTGAAACCATCCCAATCGGCTTTCTTGTGATTGACAAACGTTCGCTTCTCAGACTTGGTCATGTTCGCTGGTTTGTCAATTTTTATAATGATTGGGAGGTGATCTGATCTAAGGGTGGTACGTACTTCCCATCGGGAAGCAGCAATTAGGCTGGCACTGACAATAGTTATGTCAGGAGAACTACTGCAAGTGCCCACGACTCTAGTCGGCGAGTCTTCATTAAGTGAACAGAATTTTGAGGCGTCAAGTGATTCGGCGATAGTTATACCCCTGGCATTGTTGTTGAGGTCCGTATGCCAGAGCTCATGGTGCGCATTAAAGTCGCCATGGATGACCCTGTGCTCTCCGGAAAGGAGAGGACCAATATCGAAACGATAGCCAGAAGGGCAACTAGAATGAGGTGGTACATATATATAAAATTTCGATATTAGTACTCCCTGATGGAACTCAGATGGCTTGAATTTCCGCCGTACCGTCAGCAACTACATCTAATACACAGTAATGTACGGACTTGTGTATTAGGAAGGCAAGTCCACCTCCAGGGTGAGAATCATCCGTGGCGGCCGGTCTATCTTTCCGCAGTATAACATATTCGCTATGGACGCTTAGAGACGAGTTTGCGTGAAACAACGTCTCTTGGATGGCGGCGATGAGAATTCTGTTGGAACTCAAGAAGTGTGTGATCTCAGCGATATTTCGGTGAATGCCATTACAGTTAAACTGTAATATAGATAGTGCAGTGAAAACTGCTGGAGGAGGAGGGCCAGGCGTAAGACTGGGTCTGGCATTCCTTATCATATTGTTTGGCGGTGTAGGGGGCAGTGGTGGGGAAGGTGGGCTGGGAGCAGCCCTGGGTTGCCTGGAATTCATACAACCTGGCGCAACATATGCTAAGGAGTGTTGACCTTGTCTTCGTAACCCTGAACACCTAAAGTGAACCCATTCCCTGCAGCAATTACACTGCACTGATCTGGCATTCGAACCGATACGTTGGTTGCAGACACTACAAATCCATACCTCTGGGCCTGGATTTGTTTCAACACCAGCGCGAATTAGTAAAATTGAGAGCAGCCGCGCCGAGATGTAATGCTCCCAGAATGACGAAAAAACACATATATCGTACCCACACATATACACAGACAAACACAACCTTCCTGCATCGAACCTTCAGGGCTCCTGCCGGGGCTCTTGCCAGGAAGGCATATTGGCAGCTTTTGGCCGTTTTGTAATACAAAACGGGTGTGGTCCGCCCCGTAGAGGCAGTTGCCGTAAGACCACGCTTTGTCGACATCATTTGTCCAGACCACGAGTGTCTCATCACATTTCTTGTTTCCTTTCATTATTATCATCGATAATTTCGTTTCATCCCCTATCTCTTGTCGGGTTTCTTCGTTCATATTTTAAGGAACGAGACGAACAAGAGCTTTTAGCTACTTAGCTGATCGATTTCGTCACTTCCAGAGCGACGAGTTGAACAAAGTTTTAGAGCTGTTTTAAACGAAAAATATATCTAAAACCCTACACGAGTTTCTTGTGGGGGCAAAATCAATAAGAGTTTTTGGCTGTTTAAACACAGAAACGCTTACTGATCTCGTCTCCAAGTAGATGACGAGCTGAAGATTTCCTACGCGCTCAAACAGTCTCGGGAATACTGGATGTGCTTTTTATATTATTTGATGACTTTCGGTTTATGTGTTTATGCGCGAACCATTTACGGTAAGTTGCTCTACAAGTATGACAAATTTCATATCCCGAGTTATCGAGTGTCAAATATCGCGTAACATAAAAGTGCGATTATCTCCTTAAATACGCATTGTACATGTACATGTGCCACAACTTTGCAGTTCAAATCGCATTTTTGGACGGCTCTTACTTCCGAACGCTGATAACTAGAACCTTGAAATTTGCGTTTGCCGCAAAAAGTGAATACGCAGAGTGCATGAGCCTCTCGTTGATGGGATACTTTTGGAAAAATTAAAAAATCTGCGCCGGTGTCGATTAGAAATCTTCAGCGTGATGTTCGATTGAAAATGAATAGACGGCTTGATTTATTATCGTTGAAGGCTTCATCAACCATCGATGATGCATCTGAGGTTAGTTTTTTTTTGGAGACGCTACGTCATTTATCGCGCAGTTGGCTAAATCTCTCATTTCACGGAAAGATTGAGTCAGTTTGTCTAAAAGCTAAAATTTCGCCACTATAGGACGCAGCTTCTTATTGAAATGAATCTTTGATATGCCGGTCTTCGATTGCATTATATTTGATATGAGCTCGAGTAGCACATATAATATCAGATACGTTTGATAGCGTAGTGCTGTAGAGTGTTGCGACGACCTGATCTTATATAGATTGATCACGTGTAATGCCAGCATTTCTAAATTGTAATTCCATTTGTATGTAATATAAGTCGGGATTACGTCTGCTTAATGATGGTGGTCGTATTCTGAATTTACAAATCTCACCTGAAGATGCCAACGTGTCGGTGGTACATCATCATCAATGTGGCACGACAGCCCAACGTCGGGCTTTCGCCGCCTGAATCGTTGACCTCCAATTGTCGCGGTTACGTGACCTTGTCCTTCACATTCGGAAGCCCAGCAACTGGTGGGCGTCTTCTCCCAGTGAGCTCTCGGTCGTCCACGCAGCATCGCTCCGTCGATTCGTTGCGCGTTCATCACTTTCTTTGGCATGCGATTATCGTCCATCCGTTGTACATGCCCCGCCCATTGCAAACGTTGAAGCTTCACGGTTTTCGATACTTCCAGGTCATCGTACAATTGATACAACTCATGGTTGTAACGGATACACCATTGATCTCGCTCGCGAACGGCCACGAAAATTCGCCGAAGGACCTTTTGTTCGAAAATATCTAGTAAAATTTCGGAGGCTTGGGTGAGGGTCCATGTTTCGCAGCCATAACATAGTACGGGTCGGATGGTTTTGTATACGCGGAGCTTCGTTTTCCTGTGCGCAAGTTTCGAATTAATTATAGGGAAGACCCCAGCTAGTTGAAGTTGTCTGCATACTCGATATTAAGGCCCCCACCACTGTGATGATTGAATTTGCTGGCGTCCTTGTTTTCGATTTGATCATGCCTTTGTTTTGCTTTCGTTAATATGTAGTCCAACTTCCTTTGCGGCTATGCAGAAGGCTTTCTGCATCACCCAATCTTCCAGACATGATGTTGATATCATCGGCGTACGCTACTTAAGTAGCGTTCTGCTGCTGTCGATATTCATGGCTCGAATTACATACTCCAAAGCAAGGTTGAAGAGCATCGGCGCCAGCCCATCGCCCTGCTTGAGTTCATTACGAGTTTCAAATAGGTCAGTGAGACGGTTCTGCACTCTGACCTCCGAGACGGTATTAGTCATCGTCATCCTTGTGAGTCACACTAACTTTACTGGTATACCGAAATGCAGCAAAATGTTGTACAGTACACTTCGATCGATACTGTCGTATGCCTGCTTGAAGTCGACAAAGATTTGGTATACGTCGATGTTATATTCCCAGGACTTTTGGAGTAGTAGCTTCACTGTGAAAAGCTGGTCGGTCGTTGAACGGCCAGGTCTGAAGACGACTTGATACTCGCCAATGATTCATTCTGCGTACGGAAAAATTAACTTTTCCAGAATTTTCGATAAATCTTATAGGTCTAATGATACGCCTCTATAATTCTCACACTTCAGCTTGTCACCCTTTTTGTGGATTGGGCAGATTATGCTTTTGCGCCAATCTTCGGGGATTGCCTCGTCGTTCCATATTTTCAGCAGTAGCACATGTATATCGTTGGTGAGGCACGTTCCACCATGCTTCAGCAGTTCTGCTGGGAAGCCGTTATATCGTCAGAGCTGGGCGCTTTATTACTTTGAAGCGACTGTATGGCGAGACTCACCTCCTCTACTGTTGGGGGTTGAACAGGAGGGCCTGGTTCGGCTAACTGCTCAAGGGCTGGCTCCGTGGGGGATGTTGATGTTGGATTGAGGAGCTCTTCAAAATGCGAGGCCCATCGTTTGTTTACGCTTTCGGTGGTGCATAATAACAGCATAATAATGACACAGAACTTGATTGTGGTTTCGAGCTTCGAGACATCAGGTGCCATAGTGGCTTTGGAAAGAAGCATGCCAAATAAAAGATAAAATAGGAAGCTTTTATGAGAGGTCACGTCCAACCCACTGAATGCCTTACCAATTTAAGCTAGAGTTAAATGGAAATCGGCTATAATGTCCAAAAATTAGTTTCATGGTGGGTACGATCACAGCATCAACACGAGGTTGCCACCATTTTTACTGCTCAAGTTCGCTCCTAGTCAAACAGCTACCCTAAGCACCAATGAAACTGGAGCTGCGTAATATAGCATGGGAGTAAGGAGGGTATGGGAACAGTTGTTTCTCGATGATTGTTATCACATACAATAAAACTATGAAAACTTATGGACACGTTAAAGGATATACAGTACATAACCTACATATAAATTTAAAATCTCGATTACTTTGAAATTTAGAGCTAACATGTGTTTGCACTTACTTACTGATTTAGAACGATTGCAATACCTTCTATGTAATTAATTAAAAGAGATTAAAAGCTACAAAGAAAAATTCAGAATAATCTTTTGGCGTCTTCACATCTGACTTCTGACACTGCAATCAAAACAAAACCAGAACCACAAATCTTAAAGAATTCAGTCTGCTTCCAAATGCAATGTTTACATCCTCCTTCACTTTACGAAACACTTGAAACTGCCCCTTCTTTTCTGCGTTGGTGGGGATGAAATTATTTGTTTTTGTTGATAACAGCTGATTTTGACATCACTATACGTGTAAAAAGAACACAAATTAAGATAAGTACGTCACATGCTGTCATCTTGTTCAATTGGTTTGGCGACTAGTGAGAATTTTGCGGCTTCCACCATTTCAGTCAGGCTTCTGATAAATTCCAAGTGCAACACAACAAGGATGCTGTCCAAGTGCTTATTGCGCCCCAGTAAATTGTGGCAATTGCCACAATCGGTTTCAAATCAATTTGTTCGGAAATTTTCACAAGGTATGTTGAAATTTTATGTTTTTTTGGTTATGTCATGATTCTTGAAGATTTTTAGTAAATATACATTCCTACTTGAAATTATCTTTACGGAAGTTTTGTTTGCAGACGGACAGAAACGTTTTGATAAGAATAAGTTTAGTATTCGCGATGAAGTTATGGATGGAAGACCACTCTATTTAGATGCCCAAGCGACTACACCGTTGGTAAGTACAATCACAACTTTTTTCTAGTCGGCCTATACCGCTCAGTGGCCTTGTGGTGCTCGGCTTAAAATGTCATTATTGTTGAACGTAGATTGCAAATCTGAAAACAAGCCATCGCCATATAAAAGGCATTCAGAAAGCATATTTAGGAACCCGTGTTGAGTATGAGGCATGATTGCCTCCAAATCCGCACGGATTTGTTGCGATAAATTTCCAAACAAACCCGTGCGGAGTCATTGGGTGAGGCTAACAAAACAAAAGATGCGTATGTTCGGCAAGCATGTCTGCCGTTCTGATCCCCTGTCATTTTGCGGTCTCCGGTTCTTTTCGTTTACATGTTCCACAAAAACAAAAAATAGTAAAACCGTCTTCAAACTTCAGAAGATTTTGCAGAATCTTGAGATTTCATATTTTCCATACAATTTCATTTTTTTTTTTTTTTTTTTTTTTTTTGTTACAAGGAATAGGGATCAGAGTTAGGCGCTATCCTTCATTACATATCAGTTTGATAATAATATCATAGCATTATCATCATTTCCCTAGGATTATGGAAGGGAAACACATATGTTAGTAGGGGAATGAAGGTTAATGTAGACACCTAAATTCTGACGCTTACAAAACATTAAACATATAAGTAAAAAATTTAAAAATTTAAAAATCTTCTTTTGCATTCCCAGGCAGTATAAATACTGGTATAAGGGATGCAAACTAATTATTTTTTCAATATTATAATCTAAAATTCATTTAACTATCGCGAAACGCGGTAATTAAATAATGTTGGTAAATGCATAAGTGGTTTTTAAAGAATATTGTGTGTGAGTAAATATTGTTTTAATTTTCGTTTAAGCAATTCATAAGATGTTATAGAACGAATATTTTGTGGTAGACCATTATATAACATTATTGAAGTTCTTATTGGATCTTTTATTATTCTCATTGTATTTGCTGCTGGTGTTCTGTAGTTTTCAGCATATCTTGTATTGTAGTTATGCACTTGTCTATTTAGAGTTAATGTAATTGATGTTTTACTCTTTTTGTTTATAATTTTCCAGATTGTTTTTATTTTTTCTAGTTTTATGACTTTCTCTATAGGGAGCTTTCCCGAAACGTTATACACTTCTTCAGTAGGTGTTCTTGAATTCCAGTTATGTATTGCTTTCAAAGCTTTATTTAACATTATACCAATTGAATCAATATTTCCGCCAGTTGTCTGGCTCCATATCATTATTCCATATGTTACAACTGGCATCAAGTATGCATTGTAGATCATGTTTTTTAACTCAATGTTGAGGTGTTTTTTACGCCTCAGCATTGCAACAAATGCACATAATTTTTTTTTCATTTGGATCACGTGTTCATTCCAACTAAGTTTTTCGTCGAAAACAACACCTAGATATGTATACTTTTTAACCCTATCAATATATTTATCGGCGAATTTTATAGTGATATCAATATCATCTTTGTTGATTTGCTTGAACAGCATGAATTTGGTTTTTTCAACATTGATTATTAATTTATTACCTAGTAGCCATTTTTGATATTCAATCATATCATGGTTTATCATGTGTTCTGCATCATCTTTTCCATAGTGAGAGTAGAGTAAAAGTGTATCATCCGCAAAGGTTACATATTTGGCTTTAAGTGCTGCATTCTTCAAGTTATTTACATATAACAGGTATAGGGTAGGGCCTAGTATGGAGCCTTGCGGTACTCCTGAGTTTAGAATCTTTTCTGAACTAGTTTCATTATTATTCAATTCTGTTATAATCATTCTGTCTTTTAGATAATTTTTGATTAACTCATTTGCTATACCTCTGATTCCTAGTTCGTTAAGAATTTCTGATAACACAGTGTGGTTCACTGTATCGAATGCTTTACTTAAGTCCACAAAAATTGCTGTGACATATTTAGATTTATCCAATTCCATATTTATAAAGTGCATTGCATCAATGAGAGCAGCGGTAGTATTACTTTCCGCTTGAAATCCATATTGGTTTGGATCAAAACTGATTGTTTTATTTATAAAACTTAAAATTCTTTTATTAATTACTTTTTCGAATATTTTACTAAACACACTGGTCAATGCAATTGGTCTGTAATTTGATGGATCATTAGGATCTCCTTGTTTAAAAACTGGTTTAATTTTAGAAATCTTCAAAATTGTCGGAAATGTTCCTTCAGTTAGGTGGTTATTTATATAGTTACATAGATATGGTGTAATTTCATTGCCAATTAATTGTATATCAGTACTTTTTATTTGGTCATAACCTGCAGATACGTTTCGTAGATTATTAATGATATCTAGAATTTCTCTGCAATTAGTGGGTTCTAAGAATATGCTTCTATCGTTTATATTATTATTGCATCTAACGCTTGCTGTAGAATTTGTTTGTTGTAATCTTTCTTCAATTGCTGCAAAATATGTATTCATTTCATTTGCTGTAAGATTACTTTCTAATTCCCTCCTACTTTCTGAATTTGCTGATAATTCCCTCTTTATTAATTGCCAAATCTTTCTGTTGTTACCTGATGCATTCTCATACTGTGTTTTTATCGAATTTTGTTTAGTTTCATTTATAAGCCTTGTTGCTTTATTTTTTAAAATTTTATATAAAGTTCTTTTATCTTCATTATTTGGATCGAGTTTAAGTCTCTTATATGCAATATTCTTCTTTTTTACTATTTGAATTATTTCAATTGTGATCCATGATTGGTGTCTTGTACGGACTTTCTTCAGTTTCATGGATTCATTTTTAGAGTTAGTAATGATTTCTATAAGATCTTCAAATCTAGAAGTGATAACATTCAAATCATTAAGCTTATTTATTACTTTTTCTTTAAAGAGATCTTTGTTTAGGATTTTTATAGTTATGGATTCAATTGGTTTTTTGTTCAAGCTAATTTTGTTAAGTTTTAATACTGTAGCTTTGTGATCTAAATTTGCTACATCAGTTAATTTCAAATTAATATTTTGTGAGTTTTTATTAATAGAAGATACTACATGATCAATCAAGGTCGCAGTAGATTCTGTGACCCTGGTGGGCTCATTATCGTTGATAAGTGCCATATTGTTCATAGCAAGCATTTCTAGATATTCATTACTAATAGTACTATTTGAATCTAAGATATCGATATTCGTATCAGAGAGCATCATTAGATTTTTATATTGATGGTATATATTATCTAAGTATTCAATCATATTGTGTGCATTTTCAGACGGTGCTCTATAGTAGGTTCCGACTTTGATCGGTACATCAAAAGTGGAGAGTTCAATAATTATGATATTGTAATCTGCTGCTTTTAAAATGACTTTACACCTTATATTATCTTTCACATATATGGCTGTACCACCTCCAGTCGTAGCTCTACAGTTAAAGAAGGCCGTATAGCCATTCAAGTTAAAGAAATTGATTTCATTTTCATAAAGCCATGTTTCATTAAAAATTATCACATCAGCTTTTTCTGTTGCGCATGCCATTACTTCAACCTCAGAAATCTTATTTCGAATACTTCTAATATTTGCATAAAAAATTTTTAATGTGGACAAATTCATTGTGTTGAATAATAGTTGATTTTGGAAACAGCCATGTTTAATGCATGCTCATATTCGGGGCAATCTTTGCTATCAGCGCGATGTTTACAGTCATATCTGCCTTTGTTTATACAATTAATACATTTCTTATTTATAGATTGACACTCTGAATTTCTGTGATGTTCCGAACAATTTGGGCATATAGCGTTGGAATTCTTACAAAATTTTTCTATGTGCCCATATTTTTGGCACCTGAAGCATCTTCGTATATCAATTACTTCCGCACAATAATGACTTGCGAAATCTATATTGACATACTTATTAACTAACCTTGAAAACAGTTCACAGCTTCGAAAATTGCAGTGAATTTGTTTTCTTGTTTTTTGTATTTTTTATATCGAAGAAACCTAATCTCTATATCAGATTTTACGCCATAATTTTGTACCGAGATTATAACCAAAATCTCGAGCAAAATCTCTACGAAATCGTGGTAAAGTGTGGTGACAAGCTCCGCCTTTGGCAATATTACAGGGGAGGCCGTCTAACCCATTTTCCGCTCTGTCCACGGTATGTGATTTTTTAATTTTTTGACGAACATAAATCATTGACATACATATGTTTCAAGCTCGCTCCGTCAATTCGTTGGGCGTTCATCACCTTCTTTGGCATGCGGTTATCGTCCATTCGTTGTACATGCCCGTGCAAACGTTGAAACTTCACGATTTTCGATACTTCTAGCTCATCGTACAATTAGTTGTATCAATTGTACGATGAGTTGGAAGTATCGAAAATCGTGAAGCTTTAACGTGGTTGTACCGGATGCGCCATTGATCTCGCTCGCGTACGTCCCCGAAAATTCGCCGAAGGACATTTCGTTCGAATCTGTCCAGCAAAATTTCGAAGGCTTGGGTTGGCTTGGGTGGCCATAGCATAGCACGGGTCGGATGATCGTTTTAAATACGCGGAGCTTCGTGTTCCTGTGCGCATGCTTCGAGTTAATACTTGGGAGGACCGGTTGCACACCTTTCTGCACCGCTAAAAGAAGAAGAAGAAGGACCGAGAAATATGTCTTATTGGCTAGTTGTATCCGTCGCTTAATTTCGTCGGTTTCGTTGGCGTCCTTTGATAAGTTACAACCCAGGTACTGAAGTTGTCTACATACTCGATATTGAGGTACCCCTTTGATGCTTAAATTTACTGGCGTGCTTGTTTGTGATTGCATCATGGCCTTTGTTTTGCTTTCGTTGATATGTAGTCCAACTTCTTTTGCAGCGTTGTTGAGATTATGCAGAAGGCTTTCCGCATCACGCAATCTTGGAGACATGATTTTGATGTCGACGGCGTACGCTACTAATTGAGTCGACTCGATGAGTAGCGTTCCGCTGCTGTCCATATTCATGGTTCGAATTACATACTCCAGAGCAAGGTTGAAGATCGTCGGCGCCAGCTCATCGCCCTGCTTGAGTCCAGTACGAGTTTCAAATAGGTGAGTGAGTCGGTTCTGCACCGACTATATTTGCCAATGATTTGTTCTGCGAACGGATTAATTCTCTTTTCGAGAATTTTGGATAAAATCTTATAGGCCGTACAAACTAATGATATGCCCCTGTAATTTTCACACTTCAGTTTGTCACCCTTTTTGTGGATTGGGCAGATTATGCTTTTGCGTTAATCTTCGGGGATTACCTCGTCGTTCCATATTTTCAGCAGTAGCACATGTATAGCGTAGGTCAGGCACGTTCCACCGTGCTTCATCAGGCCTGCTGGGATCTCGCCAACGCCGAGCGCTTTATTACGTTGAAGCGATTGTATGGCGAGACTCATATCCTCTACTGTTGAGGGTTGAACGGGAGGGCCTGGTTCTGCTAACTGCTAAAGAACTGCCTAGGTGTGGGAGGTTGATGGTGAGTTGAGGAGCTCTTCAAAAAGCGAGGCCCATCTTCTATTTATGCTGTCGATGTCGCTGATAATGTTACCATCCTTGTCCTTACATAGGCTTATCCCGGGTTGATAAATCATTCTTCATTGTGTTGATTAGTTTGCACGCCTGTCTATTGTTCTTACTGGCTAATCTTTGGTTTGCTGTAACTGCTCGTCAAAATATTTTCGTTTCTTACGTCGAATTAACTTATTAGATACTCGTCGGAGTTCGTTGTATCTTTCATTCTTGGCTCGGGATGCGCGTTGTGTATATTGGTGGTAGGCTTCATTTTTCGTTTCAATCGAGACCCTGCATTCATCGTCGAACCAGTCGGTTCGTCTTCACCGGGCTTTATACCCCACGACCTCCTCTGCAACTCCTTTGGTGCTTTCATTGAGCTCCTCCCAGGACTCATGAATGCCTAACTTGTTAATGTTATTAAGCATGGATGACATTTTTTCCTCAAGTGGGGTAGTATACGCGGCGTCGCGTCGTGGTAGAAGAAGATTCTGCACCTGTTGGCCGTCTTCACCAAATAGTCATCGGAGTCGCAGTTGGCTCCTCGATAGGATCGGACGTCTAAGACATTCGGGGTCCATTTCTTGCAGATAATTACGTGGTCCATCTGGTTGACGGTGTATCCATCTGGAGATTTATAGGTCTGGTTATGGATGCGTCGATGAGGGAAACATGTAGAGCTTATGACCAGGTTTCTGCCGCTCGCGAAGACGATAAGTCCCTGACGATTGTTGTTGTTTTCATCGTGGAGACTATGACCTCTAGTAGTTCCCCTATGCCAGCTTTCGTTTCCGACTTTGGCGTTAAAGTCTCCCAGAAGTTGCTTGACGTCGTTTGATGGAAGTAAGTCGAAGAAGGTGGTCCTTAATCGCGTCTTCTTTTATTTATGTAGGGGCATGCACATTGATGAGCCAGAGAATGGCGGTACGGTTCTTGATACGGATCGCACGTGGGTTTGAAGCCGATAACGTGATCCTTGAGCTGCTTACTCACGATGAAAGCTACTCAAAACTCCTTGTTACCCTCCTCTTTACAACTCGTAAAAATAGTGTGCATTACGGTCGCTTTTGCGCCATCTTGTTTCCTTGATTGCAACTATGCTCAGCTTGTATTTTAATAACCTATACCCATAAGATGGTATAGGGTATATTGTTTTTGTTACGGCAATATTATGTAACACCTCAAAGGAGCCTCCGGAGGTATGGCGAAGTATATATATATAAATGATCAGGGTCGGTCCCTGATTCGAATAAGCCATGTCTGTCTGTCCGTGTGTCTGTCTGTTCGCACGATAACTCCCGAAAAAAATGAAGCTAGCGATTTAAAATTTTGGTCAGATGTTTGTTTTGATAAAATCTTGAACGGTATTGAAAATGAGCCAAATCGGACCAAGGGTTTCCCTACCTCTCATACAAATTATCCCTCCTTGATATTTTAATTCGGCCATAACTTTCGATACAATATCGCTATCGACTTGAAATTTTGATCAATGCGTACTTCGGACATATGCTTTAAGCTGATGGAAAAAGGAGTGGGTCCGCCTACCCCTACCCCCACTTCCCCTACAAAGTTATATTCAGCCACATCTTTTGATAGAATGTTGCGAAGAACTTGAAATTAGTATCAAATGGTAGCTGTCGGATGCCTTGATAAGATGTTAAAGATATATATCCCTCACCTACAAAAAATACGAAAATTTTGGGTTTAGCATGTCTTCTAGGTCTGTACATGGGTATAATAATCATGCGAATAGCACTCATCGCACAATTAGAACTCGGTCTCGTTCTATCTGATCTATTCGGGGAGCGTACATTTCAGGTTCCGAAAGTGTAATCAGTTGTACGTTTGCGGGGTCGTCGTAATTTTTTTTAATGGTCCAATCCGAGGAGACGCTGAAGATGTTAATACAGCACTCAGGCGGAGCGGTGCTTCTTCCAAATGTCGCATCAGATGATTTGACTTGGCCGTTAGAGGTTTTACCTACTACCGTTACCAGGGGTGGCCCACTTGGAGGACCACATTGAAGAAGTCTTTTGCGTATAGTATGCGGTCCAAAATCTGGCAAAGCACCAAAACCAAAATGGGCATGTTCCGCTCCCTGGTGCTTTCAGTGCTAATATATGGGAGCAGACCATGTGAAGTTACTGCATATGTATCCAAGAAACTGCAAGTTTTTATCAATTTTATCTTCTGTCGTTTATTGAAAATATTCTGGCTGGAAACAAATAAAACGGGGAGCTACCCGTTGTTACAACGGCCAAGAGCTGCCAAACCCCCTTCAAGCGAAAAAAATCTCTTGGGTCGCAACAACAACAATGAAGAACTCCGCCGGCTCACAGGTCAGATTCCAATCGACGAATTGATACGAAGGCATAAATGGAAGGGGATAGGACGCACTTTGCGAAAGAACGATACGTGTGTTGCTTTACAAGCCATCAAATGGAACCCTGTCTCTAATTAGGGCCGGCTAAGAGGCAGGCCCAAACTTATATGGCGACGTTAGGTGGCAAATAAATGTTAAGATCTGGGTAAATGCGACCCATAGCCCAGTATCGTGTTATGCTATGCCCCAGTAGGGGTTAAGGCAAAGTAGTAGTAGGAACTATCAGGTACTTGGGGGACTGCATGTCTCGAAATAAATTCCTCAAATTATGCTGAAACAATCGAAATATGGTGATAAACCACCCAAATCTCCTTTAAAATTTGGATATTTGCCCTTAAGACTTCACTTTATTGGGGCAATTACAATTTTATTTTTATCTTATTAGGATCCTCGCGTTCTCGATGCTATGCTCCCGTATCTAACAAATCAATATGGCAATCCACATTCACGTACACATGCATACGGTTGGGAAACAGAGGAAGCCGTTGAAAAGGCTCGACAACAAGTAGCAAATCTCATCTCGGCTGATCCCCGGGAAATCATATTCACTTCGGGTGCCACAGAATCAAATAATATTGCAATTAAAGGCGTGGCAAGGTAAGTTCATTGTAAAGGTTCCGTTAGGCGATTCATGCAGCCTCTCCTCTAATTTTTGTAGATTTTTTATTTTTGTTATTGTTGCAAACCTAGCGACAAATATCAAAAATCTACTAATATTTGTAGGTTCTGCGAATCATCTATTGATACTATACTAATAAACTTTCGTACTAAAATTATCTGTTTCAAATTTCAGGTTTTATAGTGTAAAAAAGAAACACATCATCACCACACAGACAGAACACAAATGTGTTCTCGATTCGTGTCGTGCGCTCGAAGGAGAAGGATTCAGTGTTACTTATTTGCCAGTTCAGTCGAACGGAATTATTGATATTAAAGATTTGGAGAGTGCAATGACCGATCATACTTCGATTGTTTCGGTTATGGCTGTGAACAATGAAATAGGTAAGTAAGATTGGGCTTGAATCCTTGATCTATTTTCGTTAAACATTTTTTTTTATTGAAAATTGTTGCTATTTTAAATTAGGTGTAAAACAACCTATTGCCGACATTGGAGCCATATGCCGATCAAAGAAAGTCTTCTTTCACACGGATGCCGCGCAAGCGATTGGAAAAATCCCTTTAAATGTGAACACAATGAATATTGATCTCATGTCAATATCAGGCCATAAGATATACGGACCAAAAGGTATAGGAGCACTCTACGTTCGACGTCGTCCACGCGTTCGCCTGGAACCAATTCAGAGCGGTGGTGGACAGGAACGTGGTCTACGCAGCGGCACCGTACCAGCACCGTTAGTGGTCGGTATTGGCGAAGCTTGTGAAATCGCTACACGTGAAATGGCCTACGATCATAAGTGGACGGAATTTCTGTCAAATCGATTACTCGATAGAATTATGACAGCTTTGCCGCAAGTTATACGAAACGGAGATCCGAATCAAACTTATCTTGGTTGTTTGAATTTGTCTTTTGCCTATGTGGAAGGAGAATCGTTGTTGATGGCTCTGAAAGATGTGGCATTGTCGAGCGGCTCGGCGTGTACTTCGGCTTCGTTGGAGCCGTCGTATGTTTTGCGTGCCATTGGTACGGATGAAGATCTCGCACATAGTTCGATACGGTGAGTTCCGAAACACCCTACTTTCAAATGTATGTACTAAATAAATAAAATCTATTTCAGATTTGGTATCGGTCGATTTACAACCATCGAAGAAGTTGACTATACAGCCGACAAGTGCATCAAGCATGTTGAACGTTTGCGTGAAATGTCACCGCTCTGGGAAATGATCCAAGAAGGAATCGACATAAAGACTATTAAATGGTCTCAACATTAAATGGACTACTATTATGTTTGTGTTTAATTTTTTGGTTCGAATAACTTTGTTTCCTTCCGAACGTCTTCTGCACACTTGTTAGAACAGTAAGTTTTTATGTTAGAAAAAAGAGATTAATCACGCCCTCCACCTTTTTCGTTAATCCTATGTGCACGGAAGTACGAGTATACTATATTCAGTGTCTGCTTATCTTTTTACAGAATCACCTTTATGATACAATTATAGTTTTGAAAAAAAAAAATGAAAATGAAATTCAGTGTATATAGAAAATGATGATAATAATAAAAATATTGACGACTGTTGCGAATTTATAGAATGCATTGTTAGATATTGGTATGTATTTAGGAATAGAATTAGGCAAAATATTTTCAAATTATAGTTTCACACATTTTATAATGGTTGAAATTTGCAAGTGCGATAATAAACCCGTAATAAATAAAATCAATTTGTACCGGCGTAATAAATACGAAATCGTTTCACAGTATCACTATCGTTATAAATATATACTATTTTTGCTTATATCCATAAATAGTAATAATACATAAAATAAATTAGAATGCTATAATACAAATACAGTATTTTTCTTTAATATATCTAATTTATATGTCTCGAATGTAGTAAAGACTAAAGTTGCAAAGGGGCTTTTTATTGGTGTTGATCGAAATGTTACCAATTTTGTTATACAAGAGTTTTAGGAGAATTATTTACGTTCCTGGATTTTTTTTCTTCTACTCAGTACGGCTATACCCTATACGGTACCATGTGGGGTCATGGTAAGTTAAATCAGCCGTTTATATGCAATTTCGAGTCAACATTACATTGCATATCATTTCGGAGTGTATGTATATAATGTTTAAAGCACTATATATTTCCATTCACATGTACGGAAATTTTGGACCACGCCGAGATTCGATCTCCGGACCTCTAGATTACTAGCATCGTAAAGTGCGACTCAACCAAGTGAGCCACAGAGCGGGTCTTTCAAGTTATTAAATCAAAATCATACCAGCAATAAAATTTAGCCACTGTTAATACTTTGATAAATTTAGAGGAAATCTTACTGAAACGGTTAACCATATTTCAATCAATATAGGATTTATAAATATTCTGCAAATGAACGGAAATTTTTGGGCCACGACGAGATTCAATCTCCGGACCTCTAGATTACTAGCATCGTAGAGTGCGACTCAACCAAGTGAGCCACAGAGCGTATTTTTATTTCTCTAATGTGCTTTTTCTTTCTCATTATCTAGAACAAAGCTAATTAGCATTAGATATGAATAGCTAATTAGAGAAACGAATTCATTTTGTTTTTCGCTACATTTTTTTTTAACTAAATTTATTAAAAATTGGATTTTGCAGGGAACTCTTCCGCATGAGAAGGTGCATGGAAATACATACATCTATGCCAGTCAGTCTAACTAACAAAACAATAAAAGGAAATCGATTTCGGTTATGCTAAAAACTGCTGTCAGATGAATCGTCCATCAGTCTATTGAAATCTCGTCCTAATAATGAAACTCCTGACTTAGAATATTCTAACATTTTAGAATTTAAATGGTTCTTGACAACACGGCCTAGCTTGATCACGAATCATTCCACCGTTCTGGGCCCCACGATAGTAATCTGAATGGTGGATAATATCCCAAAGAGTAAAATGCAAAAACATAAATCTTTCAACAGGATACGCTATCATATTTGCATCAGATTAACCGCTCGTCCGTAATGTCTGGTCTTTAGGGAGGGTCAAGAATCTGCTGCGTTAGGGTTTCCCCATACTATTCTAGGGGTGTGGCGGGCATTGAAACAAATGAGCCACAGTTCGGAAAGATATTTCGAGGCAAATATGAATTTAGGCTTTTGCAAAAACTTATCCTTAGTTATCCCAGGTTATTGGCTGCATCCGGTATAAAGATGAAGAAACAACAAACAACAACAAAGAGAATTTTGGATCTTGTTTCTACTATGCATTTTGTCGCAAGCTACTACGCCCTAATAGGATGCAGACATCATGGTATCGAGATATACGCCAAGAATTTTTGGGTTATGCACAATGGGTCTGTTTGCAAAGAAAACAAGTTATTCCAGAAAAGACTGGTTCTTTAGGAAATATCTCCTCACTGCACTGGAAAATTTCCCACCTCTATTACCCTTTCCGGAGCAGACCGCAACCTTTTGCTACAACAAACGGCCAAGAGTTGCCAAAACGCCTCCCTGGCAAGAGCCTCGAAGTTCTCGATGCAGGAAGGTTGTGTATGACTGTGTATATGTATGGATTCCATATATATATGTTTTTTTCGTCATATTGGGAGCATCACATCTTGGCGCGGCTGTTCTCAATGCTTCTTCTATGCGCCGGCATTGAAGGCCCAGTAATGGTATGGATGTGTAGTGTCTTCAACCGACGTATCGGTTCAAATGCCAGGTCACTTCAGTGTAATTGCTGTTCAGAGTGGGTACATTTTTGTTGCCTGGAGTGTTAGACACAGCTTAACGCCAGCAACTTTTACACCGGTGTCTATACTGCATAGTTCAACTGCAATAGCATCTTAGGGAAAATTTCCGAAATCACAAGCTTCTTGAGTAAGTACAGAATTCTGATTACTGCCATTCAAGAGACAAAGCTCCACGCGAATTCACCATTTAACGCTGAAGGTGAATATATCATCATGCGGAAGGACAGAGAGGGCGTCACGAATGATTCTCACCCTGGAGGTGGACTTGCCTTCCTAATACACAAGTCCGTACATTACTGTGTATTAGATGTAGTTTCAGACTGTATGGTGGAGTTGCAAGCCATCTCAGTTTCATCAGGGAGCACCAATATTGGAATTTTGAATATAAATATACCACCACATTCAAGTTGTTCTACAGACTACCACTTTAATTGGTCCTTGGTCCTCTTCTTAATGGAGAGGATCATTCTTGGCGACTTCAATGCCCATCATGAACTCTGTCATTCCGCGCTTCACAAAGATACCAGGGGTCAAGCTGTTGCCGAATCTCTTGACGCATCAGAGTTCTGTGTGTATCCTCAATGAAAACTCACCAACCCGTGATGCAAACAATTGTATTAGCTTCCCAGACATTACAATTGTCAGCGCCAGTCAGACCTCCTGGGAAACACGTACTGCTCTTCTTTCTGATCACCTCCCAATTAAAGATAGAATTGACAAACCAGCTGACCTGACCAATTCAGAGAAGCGAACGTTTGTCAATCACAAAAAAAGCCGATTAGGAAGGTTTCAAAACATTTACGTCAACGAAGTTCTTCGCGCTTCCCCCTGCCACCAATATACATAAGGCCGAACGGAACACTAGGAGTGTCATTACTAAAGCTGCTGCACGCTGCAGGGCGCATTCCAAAGGTCCGTCAAAATTTTCCAACAAGTGCCGCAAGGTTAGCCGATGAACGTGACAACATTAGGCGCGCCAACCCTGGTGACCCCAGAATTCGGGAGCTCAATATCCAAATACAACGACAAGTTAAAGACCACAGGAAGGCCAAATGGAATGAGCACCTCAATGACTGTAACCTTAATGAAGGTGCTAGTAAGTTATGGTCTACTGACCGTGCCCAAGAAAGAAACAAGCAATCCTCTTCAGTGTGCGAGCCAGTTCGACAAGCAATTTATTGAACACCTCAAGTTCGATGGCCTCAAGCGCAAAATTAGAAGACGGATTCGCAGCCGAATTGTTTACTCCGTACCAATGTACACCCAGACCAGGTTAAAACAGTCATTGAGAATGCAAAAAACTCTAAGGCCCTTACACCCGATGGCATTTCAATGGCCATGCTAAAACATCTTGACCTTCCAGCTATTGAGTATCTCAGTATAGTCCCATGTCTTTAACCAGGGCAAGTGCCAAACTAGGAACTTCCTTTCCTACAGACCGATAACGATTCTGTCATTTGCAGCAAAGACGCTGGAGGCCCTTATCCACGCCACCTTCGTTTCCCATGCGTAGCTAGAACCCCATCAGCATGGATTGAGACGCATGCATAGTACGACTACCGCTTTTGACGCGATCACTACACGTGTAAGAGACGGATTAAATCAGCGCACACCGTGCCATAGAATCATTTTGGTGGCGATTGACCTATCAAATGCGTTTGATAAGGTCAATAACTCCATGCTTCTGGCAAACCTCCTTACCATGCGCTTTCCGACACAAGAGATACGATGGATTGCCAACTACTCGTGTCTAGCTGGTAGGCAATCCTTCACCGAGTTTCGGGGCTCGTTCCAAACTTGGAAGATCAAATTAGGTGTTCCATAAGGCGGGGTTCTCTCTCCCACCCACATCTTCCAACACCACCGGAAGGCATTGAAGTGATCTCCTATGCCGATGACAGCACCGTACTCGCCACGGGAGCGGATAGGGATGTCATGCGCCTTCTTATCAACAGATATTTAGCGCGACTAGAAGCTTTTTTTCTCAGCAGAAATTTTACCAACTCAGCGTCCAAATCGTCTGCGACCTTCCTTTCCATTGATTGTCGGTTGCCGGTTGAGGTACGTACTGGCAACAAATCAGTTCCTACTGCAAATCCAAAAATTATCGGGCTTCACTTTGAGAAAATTACGACTTCAGCTCATCACGCGGAAGCGGTATGTGAAATGATGCGCAGTAGCAACAAAATTCTTAAAGCACTGACTGGCAGCACCTGGGGCAAAGATACTATGCTAGCCACTTATAAAGCGGTGGGTCGAGCAGCGCCTGATTTTGCGGCGCCAGTTTGGTCGCATGGTCTCTGTAACACAAACTGGAACAAAATCCAAGTCTACCATAATCCTGCTCTACGTACAGCCACAGGGTGCCTTCTGATGTCTGCCCAGGATCACCTACATCAGGAGACACATTTGATGCCAATACGTGACCACAATCGACTACTTGCAAAACAATATCTTGTAGGTTGCTATCGAGAGGATCATCCTAATCGTGACCTTATGGACAAAACTCCCCCTCCACGCCACATCAAACGTGGCCTTCGTGACCTTGAGAGAGAAGTCCAGGATTACAAACGGGATCCTTTCGACGAAGAATCATACCGGGCCGCCATTGCAATGATTCACACTGAGGAAGTGAGTCGCGTCTATTGCGAGTTTAGGTACGAACAGAGTCCTCTCTCAGCGCTCCCACCACCTATTTCGCCTGAGGAGATTACGTTCCCGAGAGCCACCAGAGTGACTTTAGCCCAGTTTCGGTCAGCCTTCAGGCATACGAAACGTATGCCCAAATTGCGCTGGCACGCCTCACTATGTGGCCCATCTGTTTCAATGCCCAGCTGCACCCACTAATTACCGGAATGGAGTTTGTGATTTTTGAAAGAATTGGAACCAGAAGATTCAATAAAGAATTGTTAAGCATTTCTATAGAAGCAACACTAGTAACCATACTTGTAGTGTTTACGAGCAATGCTGACTTATTTGTGAAGTCGGCCGAGTGGTTAGCGCGTAAGGCGGGCAATGCGATGGTCATGGGTTCGATGCTAGCTGCGCCAAATTCCATTATTGGACTATTATTCACCGTTTATACCCTGTAAAGTGCCCCTATAACTTACCCTTGCAATCAAAACCACCTTCACTAGAAGCCGGGAAGCAGCAATACATGCACACAAAACGAGCCTATGAACATGTCGTATATACGTTGCACGATGCACTAACACAAGCACAGCGCATGTAAAAAAAACGTGTCTGCTCTGATAAAAATCGCGAAAACATGTGGAAAATTCACTTTTTGTCGGGATTTTGTTCTTTCACTGCATTCTTGACACTTTAATTCACGACACATTCCACTTTTCGCGACGAAAATCGACCGGGAACCAATACTTTTCGTGTAAAGTTTGTCGCGACCCAACCCGATTTGCCTTTACCGCAATGTAAATTTTCGATCTGAACAGGCCTATGATTTGGCGCTTAAGTATATGAACGTGTTCTGCTTCCGGGCTTTGTATAAAGATGGTTTTGCTTGCAATAGAAAAACTGCCTCGCATTCGTTACTAATTTCTTACCGGGACTTCCGGTTCCGCACGAAATTAACGAACACAGCCACATAGCGGAAGTGCTTCTTTCCCCTCCAAACTCGTCACACAAATCAGCTGACGACTGACAACACAACTTTCTCTCTCCACACGCGATTACGTCACGCTTTGATTGCCTTGTCAACTGATTCGTTGTTTTGTGGAAATATTCTGTGTTGACAAACTGACAGCTGGCTGACGTTGCTTTGTGTTTTTGGGCGATTTGTTTTCGTTTTTTTCTGGTGAATGTTATCATCGTTCCGCTTGCTTCGCGTTGCCGAATAATTCTGTGCGTCGTGTCATTGTCTCAAAAGTGTCTGGTGGTGGTGCATTTCAAACGAGACTAAAAGGAGTCGCCATCTCATTTCGCTTGATCTTTGGTCGTCTACATCACAATTCCTGGCTACGGTTTCGTATAATTGGCCCCTGGTTGGCAGTGGCCAGAAGATCCGCACTACGACGTTGTGTTGTTTGGAAAACAAGGAGAGCCACTCGTACGACGACCCTCACAACAGGCAAATTGCTAGTCACGTCGTCGACGTCTTCGCTGGTACTTATTACGAAACCCAAAGCTATATCAGAAAGTGATACGTTGTTTGACCTTAAAAACACGCACCCAAACAATTGTGTACTCGTGTCTTGATAGTTTGAACCTTGGCGTAGTGTGATCTGTGTACATTTGTCTGCAAGAGCGTGCCCAACCCTCTCTCCCGCAGTGCACGAAGCGACGTTTTTGTTTGTGTTTTTGGGTGAACAAGTAAAATTGATCGTCTAATTGAACTCTACACAAATGTGGCGAGAAATATGGATAGCGTTTTTGAAGCATACCTAGGCGCTGACGGCGCTAATCTTGTGTACACGGAGCCCGATGACATCCCTAAGACGAATGCCACCGTCTGGATTCTGGGCAAGAGCTACAATTCAATTCAAGGTAAGTGGAGCTCAATTGTCGTCACAACATGGCAGAGATGTTTACGTTCTATTTGTTTGTATTTTGCAGAGTTGGAAAGAATTCGACAGGATATTCGCTCCCGCATCTGGTGTACATATAGACGTGGATTCGTTCCGCTCGGCGAAGCACAGCTGACAACGGACAAAGGATGGGGCTGTATGTTACGATGCGGCCAGATGGTACTGGCGCAGAGTCTTATCGATTTGCATTTAGGACGGGATTGGTTTTGGACTCCCGAGTCGCGTGATCCTACCTATTTGAAGATTGTGGGACGGTTTGAGGACACTAGGAAATGTCCATTTTCACTTCACCAGATCGCGCTGATGGGCGATTCAGAGGATAAGAGGGTCGGCGAATGGTTCGGTCCAAATACAGTAGCACAAGTTTTAAAGTGAGTATATAGGAAATATTTGCACTAGATAAAAAGGCTTTTTTTTACCAAATCCGACCCGCAGAAGCCATTAATGATGCAAATATTTGGCTAGTAATGGTTGACATGCCATGGAGTGGATCTGTACGAAGACCTTCGGGCATTTACGATCCTTATGCACTCGAGTCATGAAGAGTGGCTTGTAGCATGACTGACTTTCTTCCTCTTCTTTCTGAAAGTTAGTCATACAAGCCTAGCACGTCGCAGCGTTTCCTTGCTGGGAAAAAATCCGCTAAACGCGAACGTGTGAAGCCTCGGAGCTTGGTAGCTTCGCTACCTAAACAGTTTGTGGTTTGATGTTCACACGACCCGAGTCGCTAGCTGACTACTTCAAGCAGACGGGTAGTTTCAGGCACAACGATTCTGCGGCTGGCGAGCCTAATTCGTTAGGTCTAACCTTTAAGGGGACTAAAAGATGATCACATCTGCTATTGAGAAGTTCTCAGAGAATAATGTAAATCGGAGATGGGTGTGTAGGACTCGACGTGGCATGTGGTGTTAGACAAGTCGACCAGGTAGAGTCGCGTCCTTCGGAGAGGTTCCAAAGGGAAGTATTCTTGGGGTTGAACTCCTTTCCGACTTTAAGTCGGATAATTCAAAGCCATTTCCGCAAGGGAGGGATGGTATATGGATTAAGTACTCCTCAAGGCAAATTAATTAGATATCACATCAGTGCTCAAATTCATTAGACTCAGGGTTCTTTTGGACAGTATGCGTATAGCTGGCGACGAAGACTAAATCTATCGAAGTCCTAGCAGAATTTCCCAGTGTAAAGTGGCTCTAGCTCTTTCCTACTCACTTATCTCGTTTCAACATGTGCCGAGTGGAATATCAGACGAGGGCTCTCACCCAAAGAAGAAACTGGCGGACACTCTTCTTGTTAGTTCATTTTCTATTTTGTTGCCTTCGAGTGGTCAGTAGAAGGATTTCCTGACATACAATAGTAGCTTCTCTATCAGTAAATATTGCTGTCTTCTTATTTCTTTAGCCATACTTAAGCGTCCCGCCACACCGTCGCGAAAGCGGATTATCCACGAAGAATTTTCCGCGGAGGCTCAATTGTAACACATTACGTTGTTGGAAGATGTTCTACCAATTTTTCTTCCTTTGAATATATGGACAAAAAATGCCCATATATTCCCATATGGTAGCTTGACGATAGAATTGCATCACACGTGCGATCCTTGATCTTCAATAATGATTGTGTAAAACCGGATCCTGGCTCGACGGTTTGTTTACGTTATCGCCTAAATGCTTGCATTCAATGAGCTACCTTGTCACACTCCCATACAAAATCTTTTTTTGGGAACTTTATCCCATTCTCGTTCAGTGCGTAGCGCAGAACAAGCAATGACTTGTCACAGGTAGTTTTCCATTTCCTTTCTTTGGGTATTTGGGTTTCGAATGAATTGTTGTGCGTATCGGCGGATTAAACATTTTCTTGTTTTCAAAATAAAATTTAGAATCAGCGACCGGAAATTACTTTAGTGTTTCTGCAGTGCCGGGTCGGTTGCAGCGGGAAACCTCAAAACCTTTTTGTTTGTTTTTTTTTTTGACCTCAAGTTTGGAATCAGCGACCTAAACTTACCTAATTTTTTTCTGCCATGCAGGGGGTAAGCACAATTTTTTGCCTTTTTTCGACCGCAAATTTTGAATCAGTGAACACAAATTACCTGTTTCCTGTTTCCTTCACGACAATTCAACGAGTATTTCCAGAGAAAACCGGGGTAGGTGTATTCTGGTGTGAACACTACCTTTTTTTCTTACGCTACATACAGGGTTGTACGTTGTACACTGTACTGCAGGTCCCCCCTCCTCTTTTACAATTAGAATTTTTACACTGGAAGTGCCATATCAGGAAGCCGATCTGAAATTTCAAATCATAAAAATAAAAAGTTAGGTTTTCTTGCCATCGAAACAAATCGCAACGTCTCGCATCATCCGACCCGAGACGTCGCATTGTGAGGTCCACACATCGCATCAACCGGCCCGAAAATGCTCGGCGTCGTCCTGTGTGTGTTCGCGGCTTAAGACTGCTACATACCAATCCTTGCTGTACCATGTACTGAGTTTATTGGAGAAGCCTGAAGGCTATTCTCGCCAGCTTTCAATATGTTTGTGGAGTGGCGTTGAAATTGGGCAGAAAGAAATAGGCTACTCTCTGAACTTTTTTTTTCATGATTCGGAGTACCTTCTGTTGTGGAAACCCATTTCCAATCGCGTCGTATTCCACTGAGGTAATCTCGGAGTGTGATACGGTTGTCAGCCATACCATTTCCTATTCCTATTTTAAGTTTAATATTCTACGGTAAGAATATTTCTTATTTTTTCGGAATAATAAACGTGCGACGGGCCGTGCTGAGTATAGAAACTCGTTTCTAGCGAAAAATTGCAGTTTATGAACCATCGTCAGTTTCAGCCGCAATCTCTTTTTCAGTAATTCAGTAAACACATTTGCAGTTCATTGCAAAAAGTTAATTTTGCATTGAAGTTGCAAGGTAGTAGATGCCTTTCACTATACCCATACCCCGCAAAACAAAAGAATCAAATTTAGGAATCAACCGATTAGTATTTTTTTTAAAGAGCTAAATTGATTTCATTTTTTTAAACTTTTACGGGTTGCTTCAACAACCCGTAAAAGTTTTAAAAAATGCTATAGCTATATAGTATAGTATAGAGCTCCATCTGATTAATGGAACACGACACAAATTTATTAGTATATGTACTTTCAGTGGCGAAAATAGTTAGCCGGCACTGTACGGTCTACGAAATTCGGCAATTTAAAATGCATTTCATCGCCAATTTTCTGACACTTGGATTGCCCACAAAACTACTGAACTGAAATGGAGGCAAAGCAGTGATTGCCATTTTATGTACATGTCCCGGTTTGGAGATTGTTGACCGAGGCGTTTGGCGAAGAGCCTCCACCAGTAACCAGTTTTATTAATTAGGTTCCTATCGCGGCCGGGTCTTCGCCCCGGAACCACCCATGCATTTTATGCATGGCCAAGAGCCGCACACCCCCCTCGACACATACAGGAAACAAAAGTTGCATCACATCATCAACATCTTTTTTACACTATCGGAGCAACCCATGCCGGCCCAGTTGCTCCAAATTCTACTTATACGCGCCGGCATCGAAATAAATCCTGGTCCGTGGATGTGCTGCGTCTGTGGTAAGAGGATTTATTCTAACGTACAATCCTCAGTGCAGTGCTCATGCTGTATGGAATGGTGCCATTTCAAAAATTGTTCTGGGCTCAACAAGACGGATTTACGATCAACAACAACGATCAGCACCTTCATAGCACCAAATTGCAAAATCTGTGGCCAACAGTCTTCATCGACCTCACAACCACCCTCTAATCAGGGCCAACAATCATCACCTGTCACCCCCACAGTCTCTGCACACCACACAGCACCACGACACACTCTTACACCAGCACCACCACTGCAAGTTGCAAACTACTCCACCACAAAGATAGTTCAACTAAATTGTAATGGTCTACAACATAAAATTGTTGAGATCACTGACTTTATGGACAGACATCACATACTAGTTGCTGCAATCCAGGAAACCAAAGTAAATGCCGATTCATCGCTAAATTCTTACGGAGGCTTCAACATCATCCGACGCGATCGACCCACTGGCTCAGGAGGAGGTTTGGCTTTCCTGATACATAACTCACTGCCATATTCATTAATCGATATCGCTGCCGCCGATACCACAACAGAATTACAAGCGATATCAATCAGGTCGGGAAATGTTGATATAGATATTCTCAATATCTATATACCACCAGCATCAAGTTGTCCCACTGGTTTCCAGGCCAACATTTCCCCCCTTCTCACCGGGCGATATCGCCTATTACTGGGCGATTTCAATGCTCACCATGATTTATGGCACTCAAACCTCAACAACGACACCAGAGGCAACCACATCGCAAACCAACTAGATGATTCCGATTTCTGTCCATTGAATGACGACTCACCAACCCGCATTGCAGGATCATGCAGAAGCTCGCCTGACATATCCATCGCCAGCCCTGGGCTCATAAACAGCATTACATGGGAACCGTTCATAACTTTCTCGTCAGACTATTTGCCTATCGTCCTCACGATTGATAAACCGTCTCAGTTTACGTACACTGAGAAGAAGACATACTCGAATTTCAGCAAAGCCGACTGGATTGGCTTCCAAACCTACACAAATGAAGCGTTTTCTGCCCTTCCAACCCCTACTGACGTACGTACTGCTGAAAAAAACCTGAGACGGATTATCCAGAATGCAGCCAAAAGATATATTCCAGCGGGCCGCATCCCAATCATGAGACCGCATTTCCCATCATCTGCTGCAGAACTGGCAAAAACGAGAGATGAACTCCGAACAGCAGACCCAAATGATCCTCGCATCGGCGATCTCAACAACATTATAACCCAGCAAGTCAACGACCACAGGAAACAGTTATGGAATTCGCATTTAAAAACATGCCACGTAAAATCCGGCGTAAGCAACCTTTGGAGAACGGTACGTGCACTATCAAACCCCACAAAACCCAAAGGTAAGGTAGCTATAAAATTCGGTGATAACACATACAACAACGACGACAAATGCGCTCACAAATTTAACCAACAATTCGTCGAACATCCCGAAAAAGATAAGCTCAAGCGCAAAATTACCAGAGCTATCCGAAACAGCACCACTGACCAACACCTCCAGGTTACCTCAAACGAAGTCAAGCTTGCAATCAAAAATGCGAAAAACTCTAAAGCGTACGGACTAGACGGTATTGCCATGACTATGCTCAAACACATCGACTCTCCGGCCATTGAGTATATCACTGCTACGATGAACCTGTCGCTGAAAACCTTCATCATATCCGAGCTATGGAAAAAAGGCCGTATCACCCCCATACCGAAGCCAGGCAAAGATCATACTCTAGCAGAATCATACCGTCCAATAACGCTACTGTCCCCCGTGGCCAAAATACTTGAGGCACTAATGTTGCCTAAACTCCTGGAGCACGTCCAGCTTGCCAAACACCAACACGGTTTCCGGAAAATGCATAGCACTACAACCGCTATAGACAGGATCACCTCCAACATTTTCAATGGACTCAATCAGCCGAAACCCTGCAAGCGCACTATCCTCGTAGCTCTCGATTTGTCAAAAGCATTTGACACTGTTAACCACACAGTACTTTTGACAGACCTACGCAACACTACTCCTCCGTATATCCACAAATGGATCGCGAATTATCTTGCCGGTCGTCAATCCTGCACCGAGTTTAGGAATGGGAAGTCCAAACTCAGGAAAATTAAACAAGGCGTTCCACAGGGCGGAGTCTTATCTCCCACCCTCTTCAACCTTTACATGTCAGGACTGCCCACACCACCCACGGGACTCGAAATCATCTCTTATGCTGACGACTGTACCATCATGGCGACTGGCAACGACATTCCCGAAATGTGCGACCACATCAATGAATACCTGCTGACACTCAACGACTTCTTTGTGAGTAAAGGCTTGAAGCTCTCAGCACCAAAGTCCTCCGCCACCTTATTCACCAGCTTCAACCAGGAGTACAATATGCAACTCCCGATATCTATCGACACAAACGTCATCCCTACTATTCGGACTCCCAAGATCCTAGGTGTCACGATAGACAACTCCGGCAAATTTAACACACACGCTGATAACATCTGCTCTAAACTCAGGAGCAGAAACAAAATTCTTAAAGCTCTTGCCGGTAGTACTTGGGGCACCGATAAAGAAACACTTCTGACTACCTATAAAGCCATCGGTCGCCCCCTAGTCAATTATGCAGCACCGACGTGGTCAAATGGTCTCTGCAACACAAATTGGGGCCACATACAAATCTGCCAGAACACGGCACTTCGCACCATCACCGGCTGTGTTAAGATGTCCTCAGTGTCCTCTGCACCAGGAGACTAAGATGATGACTTTGAGAAACCACAACGAACTTCTTACCAAACAGTATCTAGTCGGATGCTATCGTACAAATCACCCGAACAATGAACTCATGGACAAAACACCACCGCCACGACGAATAAGACGCTCTATCAGGGACAAAGAGCGCGAAGTCCAGCGATACAAAAAGGTTCCCTTCGATAACTCCGACTACAAGGCGGCGATTGCAGACATACACACACAAGACGTTCGTAAAGCTACTCAAAGCCTCACAAATAATCGTGTACTTGGCACCAAACCTCCAGCCATATCTCCTGACGAAGAACAATTACCGAGAGCTACCCGTACCACCTTAGCTCAGCTCCGATCCGGTTGGTGCCCGCGACTAAATTCTTATTTATCGCGTATAAATAATGAAATTGCTAACACCTGCCCAGCCTGCGGAACCAGTCCACACGATGTAGACCACATTTTCGATTGTCCAGCTGCTGCCACGTAACTTACACCACTTGCGTTATGGTTACAACCAATCGAAGCAGCTTTTTTTCTAAACCTCGACCTCGAGGATGGAATGCCCACCATCTTCGAATAAATATGATGCAACAAATTAAACGTTTCCTGTCTGTGCCGCTAATACAACAACAACATTAATTGTACATTATCAATGTACATTGCACAACTGCTAGCTACGCTAAGGAAAGAGGAAGTTCTCGAATTTTAATGATTACCGAATGTTTTCGGAAAGATAGAAGCAATATGGAGCTAGCGAGTTGCATGACAACCTTCCGAATTCCACGATGCCCGCACCAACGAATGCGTGAATCAATGTTGTTGCAACAAGCACTTTCATGGCAGGTTGAAGTAGAATTTAAATTTATTAGAGTGAGTAGTTTGAGGGGAGTTTTATTAATAATCGGTTCCAAAGTGATTGAGGTATTATGGTATTATTTACATTTGAACATTGGCCACGTTTTTGATTGATTACTGATTTACCTATGGCTACAGCACAAAGAGCTGCTACTCTAACGTCGTAATAACCGAAAATTCTTACTAAAACACTCAGCAATTGAAAAGCCAAAAACACCATACCAAAGAATATAGTGCTTGCTTTCATCACTTAAATTTTAGCGATGTTTTCCTTCCCCTTTTCGCAGCAAATTATTTAAAAAAATTATACATTTTACTGGACCTCTTGCAGATGGGTTCCCCTTCAGTAGCTTGTTTGTTGCCAAAACTCCCAAAATATAAATCAGAGCTGGTTAAATCGGTGGGACGCCACCAAATCTGGATATGGCCGATATGAAAAAAATTGAGAAGGGCTGCTTTATTGAAGCTCTGGCAAAGTGAACTGTGGCTCTTCTGGCTGGAACCACATTTTTTAAAGTTTGTATACTCAGGGCCGATTTCTCGAGCATCTTACCGGCTGGTTATTCTTATCGTATAGACAAGACGCACACCACTTTCCGAAAGTTTGTACATTATATTGAATTGAATGTTTGTTTACTTTGCATAGTTACGCCATATTTTGCTACGCAATTTCATACAATCGCGTAATGAAGCCAAATATGGCATTAGTCTGCACAGGCTCGTAGTCACAGGTCCAACGAGCCTGGGATGTGCACATCTGAATTCTTACCTGAGGCTTAACCAATAGGGGGCCGAAGGAGGATCACACCTGCTATAGAGAAGTCTATAGCGAATAGTGTACTACGGGGATGGGTGTGCCCAGGGGACCATGGACCTTGCCCATCAAGGTGTTGGTCTCGTAGTGGCTGGAGGTTGTTACCCAAGTCATCCAGCTAGTGATGCAACCCCGGAGTTGGGTTCCTGAAGGTGAGTGCATTCGCCGGATGGAGAAATCCCCTTCTGGCAATAAGACCTTGCCAGTAAAACGCCGAAGTTCCAAACAGTTCGAAGGACCGGGAGATAAAGGCCGAAAGGCTAGGTGCTCCCCTGACGGTAAACCTCGTAGATGGTAAACTTGCCCCTTAAGATAGTGTAGGGTATAGTTTCTGATACGCCGATATTATGTAACGCGTGAAAGGAGCCACTTAATACAAAGTTGCAAAAAATTCAAATTTAGACCAAGCGGTAGATGTGATCTTTTCTTACAAAATAATGGAAATTGTACAGATCGGATCTATCGATCCCCTAAAAAAACTTGAATATGCAAATTTTGGGTTTTTGTGTTACTCCTAGGCCTGCACTCATTGAGCTTTTGCGCTATTAAAACTCGGTCTCGTTTGTAAGCTATTCATGAGATGTAGTGGATTATCCAGCAAACCAACTGATTGGAGTTCGATATCTACTGGTATTCAGTAGCATTCCAGCAAATAAAACACCGAGTTAATAAAAGGCGTGTTTTTTTGTACTCCGGTTGGGGCTAGTTTAGTGTAACTACATGGGGTTACAAAAACAACATAACCCGTATGAGTCATTTGTATGGGTCATGTTGTTATTGCAACCCCATGCAGTTACACTAAACTAAACTACACCGTATGTATGTATGACATTAAACTAACCTACACCGGAGTGCAAAAACACATCTCTCTTGACTGGACTAAGTTAAGAAGTATGTACTCCCTCATAGAACGCTGCTCTACTCATAAAAACTGTGTGTGTTGTTTTATGTATGGATAAAACTCGAATTTCTTTGATTACAGAAAATTAGTAAAATACGATGACTGGTGTTCGCTTGAAATACACATTGCTTTGGACAATACAATCGCTACAGACGATATTTGTAAGTCAAAAACAATTAAATGCATAAATATTTTTTATCTGTTTAATGTTTAAATGTTTTTGTTATCTTATACTAAAAAATATTTAACTTTTCATTTCGTTTTTTTTAAAGATTCCCTTTGTTCCAACGAAACGAACTCTTCCTGGAAACCTTTGCTCCTAATCATTCCCTTACGATTAGGTCTCACCGATATCAATCCTATTTATATACCCGCACTACAAAAATGTTTTGAACTAGTCGAAAGTGTAGGCATGATTGGCGGTAGACCGAATCAAGCTTTGTATTTTATCGGTTATGTGGGCGAGGAGGCGATCTATTTGGATCCGCATACAACACAGCGTACGGGTAGCGTTGGCGACAAATCGTCACAGACAGAAATCGAAATGGACGAAACGTATCATCAAAAATATGCGGCCAGAATAAATTTTCGACAAATGGATCCATCATTAGCGTTGGTAAGTTTTGCTTACTTTGAAATATCAAAATTATGAATTCATTTAAAAATTTTATTTTTTTTAATTTTACGCATACTAAACGATCGTTTTTAGTGTTTTCTATGTAAAACCCGTGTAAGTTTTGAAATACTCCTCGATAAGTTAAAAACGGACGTGAATAGCTCAGGTAACATCTTCGAAATAGTGAAAACACGTATGGCACCGTGGAAATCGCATCCACATCAAATTGCACGACATCGAAGCAAGTCAAATTCAATACAAGAAGGTAAGTCATATTTTTTGCATTGCAACTTGACAATACAATGATTTTAATTGATGATTTTTTAATAGACTTCGAGGAAATCCAGCAACAAAAGAATGCTTCCGGCGAAGATTCGGACGAGGATTTCGAATTTATTGTGTAAATAAAATACAAAACTGCATGAAACATTTTTTTTAAATAAAAGCAAATAAATTTAATATAAACGTCGAATATCGTGTTAAATAGTTAAGGGAAAATTTACGGACGAAAAGTGCATTCTTTTTACATAGAAAATAAATTGAAATTTAATAAGCTCTTCTCCTCAGCCACTCACCGTCATTATGATAATAAACAGTTACTACAAACACACACACACACACACTCTCGCCTATAGTTAATCTAAAATATTTATATTTCCTCCTCCTATTCCTTTTGGTACTGTGCAAATAAACAATAATTTTATTATGTATATTATGTTCTCTTTTTTTCATTTTTCCACTTGTGTTCTTTTAAAGCTTTTGATTATTAATTATAAGTAGGACTATATTTTGATTGCTTTTATCAACATACAATATATAAATATAAATTCTTATGATACGAACATATTTACAATAAGAACTGTGTATTTATGTCTTTTCCAACGTGTCTAATCTTTTGTAAAATGCTTTTTAAGCTGTTGCAAATAAAATGTATATTTGAAATGAGCGAAAAATTTTCAGTTTTTTTTTATAAAAATGAGTTTTAGGAAAGTAATGTGTTTCCTACAACTATCCATATTTAAGGAATTTAAGAAGATGGCAAATTTAAGGGGATTGCGATACTGCGCGAATGAAAATCAAAAGAAAGTTAGCCTCACACTACGAGACTACAGTTTCGAAGACTAAACGTTGAGATACCGTTATGAACGAGCACATATGCATGTATTCGTAAGCGGAGGAACATTTAATTTATTCATTCTTTTCATTTATATTCGTCATACATCTCATGATCGCCGCAAGCGTGCCACCTGCTTGTACAAAGACCACTCATGTTGAGTCTCGACGATTTTGAAGCTTGAGACTGAAATGCGTGCAATTTAAGCATGGAATTTTCTTGCTGCAAAGTTTTCAATGATTCCACCAGTGGTAGTGGTAGTATAGGTAAAAAGTTCCTGGAAATTCCAATAAAATATGTATTATTTTGTAAGTATGTACATATAAGAAAAAAGGTGGGGTGCTATTGGCCATTCCCGTTTTATCAAACGGCCAAGATTTGCCAAAATGCCTCCCTGCTAAGATCCTCGAAGCTTTCGATGCAAGAAGGATTGCTTGTATGTGCCATCATCCAACCCGGCGTCGAGCCTTGGCCGCCGTTGCCCCCAATTGTCCCAGCGAACTCTCGGTAGTTCACGCAACTCGTGGTGCGTTCAATCCCATCCCCCCCAATCGTTGAACCTTCACGATTTTCGATATGCAAGTTGTGCTGTTCTGTCCTGTACTGAACCCATTACAACGGATCTTTTGTGTTAGAGCCAAAGCGGGAGCTCTTCCCATCTACAGTCGAATTTTCGATTTATATGATATATGTACATATGTATCAGTGAAACTTCCCTTAACGGACACTTCCCAATAGCGGACATTTCCCTATAACGGACAAATTTTGATTCCCCGGCAACGTTCCTTGTGTTTCTTGACATTGAATACTTCTATAAAGCGGACACTCTCAATAACGGACGCGGACAACCTTTTCGTTGATTTTCTCTTGCTGCATGTTCTCTCTATAGCGGACACTACATACTAAAAATATTTTTTCAACAAAAAAAAACTTTCGCTTGTCAGATTTCCCCTTTTTAGTAATTGTTTGTTTCCGTCTTTTTAGTAATTGTCTATTTCACTTACACTTTCGTCGTTTGTGCGATTCTTTTGGCTTTCTTTTTTTTGCTATTTCGCCCTTCTCGCTTTGCTTAGAATAGTCCTGCTGCACATGCTGAATGTTTACCTTGCTCGTACTCATATCTTTTTTGGCTTTGTGTCTATTGTTAACAAGTGTGTTAAGTGTGAATTATGTCGCGAGTGCGTTTAACACTTAAAGAAAAACTTGAAATTATTCAGCTTAAGGAGCGCTATAAATTAAGTGTTCGGGCTGTAGCTACGAGATTTCATATAAGAAAAACGCAAGTAAGCGAAATTTTAAAACGCAAAAAGGACTTCTTGAAAGAATTCGATAAACATGGGAACGATGGAAGCCGGAGAGCCTTTCCAAAAACGGCTGGCTTGACAATAGACAAAGCCGTTTTCGAATGGTTTTGTCGTGCGAGGGCTGCAAACATCCCCATTTCCGGGCCACTTCTTAGAGAGAAGGCACATTCTAAATAAACGTGTGATAATCTGAAATTTCCTTTGTTGTTTTTTTCTTCATCTTGGTACCATTCTCTCTTAATAGCGGACACTTCTCTATAACGGACAAAATTTTATTCCCCGTAAGTGTCCGTTATAGGGAAGTTTTACTGTACATACTGGAGTTGTTATTTTCTGTTCCTCACGCGCAATACAGTCAATACATGGACTGCAATCCATGGATTCATTATGATTTCCAATCCATAAAATTGAAAATCACCTACAATGACAGGGTCCGTACTCCTCCTATATTTCCATATTTGTATCGCAACTCCTATATTCTCCCATATTTTGCGCGTATCGCTATCTATTCCAATATTTTTCATTTGTCAAAACTGGACGCACACTCAAATGGCGATCAATTTGGATGCTATGACAATAGCCAGTTAGTTGCACGTGCAACCATTTGGCGATCAGTCTGGATGGATCTTTACACTCTTCTTGTGCAAAAATGAGAATGTTAACCGTTATTCCAGATTTAGCTTGTTGCGTTTTGAATTCTACGTATTAAGTGATTGTGTGGTTTTCGCGTTTATATCATTTGTGTTCTCTATACGTTAGAAAATGTGTAAATTTAAAACAAAGTTTTGTGCAAGTTGGAAAAATGAATTTCCTTGGATTTCGGCGGTGCCAGGAGAAATTAGAGGGCAATTTAAATTGCACTTTGTCACATCGGCCGTTTCAATCAACAAAGTTGGTCTTTTTGAGGCTAGAAATTTAATAGACATGGGTTTGAAAATTTCCAACACATACATATACATATGTACTGAAACATAACACAATTTGAAAAGGAAATCGAAATGCTCCATAAAAAGAAATAAATTTGAAGAAATATATGTATGATGATTTGTTATAAATAAAATACCTCCTATATTTTCTCGTATAATCTCCTATATTCCTATATTTTTAGTTTGTGTAATGCGTAATTTGACCCCTAATGAGCTCATTTGACAGAACGAAAATCCATTTTATGGATTGCAATCCATGGATCGGCCGTGTGTGTGCGGAGTGAGAGAACAAAATTCTCTCGAATCCACACAACGAACTTTCTAATTGCTTCCTAATAGCTGCAAAGTTTCCAGTAGTGGATTCTACGTTTTTCATTATTTAATTGAACTTTTCTTTTTGTTTTGCGGCATTGGGCGTGTACCTATAATGAACTGGAGATCCGTCAATTTAAATGGAATATGGAAATTGGTCAAAACGGATTCAAGATTCATAAATTCGACATGGAAGTTCGCAAATATGAAATGGAAATTCGCAAACTAAACAGCCGTTACAGACTACCAACAAATCCTCCAGTTGATTAAAATTAATCCAGTCAAAACTGTGGATTCAAGATCGAATCGGATACGGATACTAGATCGAATCGAATATGTGACAAAATTTAAAAAGCACTATAGAATAGCTTAGAGAAAGTATAGCAACCCACTGCATGCGTTAGCCCAGAGTGGGCATCAGAAGATAAAAATGGCACCGTTTTCACACTATCGCAGTTCACACAACTAACCGAAAATTTAATTTAAATGTCAAATTTTTCATTACAATTGGGAATATAATAAGTGTGTTTTTTGGTTATCCCGTGAAGGTTTGGGTAACGAAACTCCATATAAAAAAATGCCAGCTGATCCACCTGTCATAACATGATTTTGAAGTTCGCTAATTTGACATGAAAATTCGTCAAAAATTCGTTTTTGAAATTCGTCGATTAGAAATAAAAGTCAACCTAAAATGGAAATTCATCAGTTTGAAATCTCTCTCTCTCTCTCTCTTCGCCAATTTGTAATGCAAATTTGTCAACAAGAAAGTTGGTGATTCGTAAAATTAATTTGAATTTTGCTATTTTGATATGGAATGTCGTACCGTAACCCCTTGTGGGGCATGGTGCGTTCACTCAGCCGTTTATAGGTTACTTCGAGTCAACGTTACATTGCATATAGAGTTATAGTTTGTATAGGCCGGGTTTCTGATAGCTCTTATTCAGTACCTGTCGGCTGATTAGTCTTATCGCGGAGAGAAGACACACACCATATTTAGAAAGCTTTTCCATTGTATTGAATGGAATTTTTGTTTATTTTGCATAGCTACGCCATATTTTGCTTGTTTAAGCCATCATCTTAGATTGAGAAAATCATTGCGCACTTTCATCCAACACCGTAAATAAGCAAAAGATAACATAACTATGCAAAATTAACAAAAAATCAATTCAATATAATGGAGAAGCTTTTTGAATATTGTGTGTGTCTTCTCTGGGCGATAAGACTAACCATTCTATAAGATCTACGAGAGAATGGGCCATAGTGTTGCAAGCACTATACAGGTTGTCAGGAAACTGCCGCATAAACGCACTGGATTGGGATTTCCAGCAAAAAAGTTGTACGGAACATACCCCAAATTCTTAACCCTTTAGCTGCCACACGCATTTGAAGATTTTTGAAAAAATCATTTTCTTGTACGACTAAAACCTGAATATCTCAAAAGCTAGACTAGCTAGAATAGCAAAACAACATGATTATTACAACCAATAAATTTACCTAAAAAACAAAACTAACCGAACTAAAATCGGATAAGAGGTTTGGTTTTTACAGAACTTCAAAGTCAAATTTTTGTGATTTGACCCAAAAACTAATTATTTGTCCATCTCAATTTTCTCCAACTTGTGCCAAGGTATGGTGCTCGTACAATTGTCTTAAAAATTGGCGCATTGTCTTACGATCATACCTTTCTTACATCATTTTATTCTAGCTCCACTATTTCTAACAGTGCCTAATGCCTTAAGTGTTGAAAATTAGGGTTAATTTTAGCTCGATTTCAATTCAATTTAAATCAAACTGCCCCTAAGAATTGCAATTTGGTAAAATTTATTCAAATTATATCAAAATCGAGCCAAAATTACCCTAGTTTTCTGCACTTAAGGCGTTAAAACTGTTAGAAATAACGAAGCTAGAATAAAATAATGTAAGAAAGAAATGGTCGTAATGATCCTACGAGCACCTCACCTTGGCAGAAGTTTGAGAAAATTGAGATGGAAAAATAGATTGTTTTTGGATCAAATCACAAAAATTTGACTTTGAAGTTCTGTAAAAACCAAGCCTCTCATCCGATTTGAGTGCGGTTAGTTTTTTTTTTTCAGTAAATTCATTTTTGATGTAATTAGGCCTGTTCGGTACCATGATTTCAGTACCGGGTTTCGGTTTTTTCAATACCCGGTTCCACAAGCGGTTTCCCTGACTCAGGTTTTTTTTTCAGTACCGACGGTTTTTTAACCATAAGCCGGTTTTTTGGAGTACCGGGTTAAAAACTGACTCAGGTTTTTTTTCAGTACCGACGGTTTTTTTTTACCATAAGCCGGTTTTTTTGAGTACCTGGTTGAAAACCGGTACCGGCACCACCCTTTGGCAGAAGTTGGAGAAAACTCAGATGGAAAAATAGATTGATTTTGGGTAAAATCACACAAATTTGACTTTGAAGTTCTGTAAAAACAAAACCTTTTATCTGATTTTAGTGCCGCTAGTTTTATTTTATGGGTAAATTTGTTTGCTGTAATAATCATTTTGTTTCGCTATTCGACCTGGTCTAGCTTTGTAGATATTAAGCTTTAAGTCGTGCAAGAAAATGATTTTTTCAAAAATCTTCAAATGCCTGTGGTAGCTAAAGGGTTAAGCTAAGCGGGTATGTTCAGTACAACTTTTTTGCTGGACATCAACTGAGAAATCATAGTCCGGTGCGTTTATGCGGCAGTTTCCGGACACCCTGTATAGACGGCGGCGGTGCTATACGGGCGGCAGATCGATTATGGACAATCGATTGACTAATAAATCGCTAGGTATGTGGCGCCCTTAAGGCATAAATCGGCGATATTAGCTTGGTACTTCTGATCCTGTGGCTTGACTACGTTTTTTAGCTCTTGACTGAAGAGCTATTCACAATTGAATTTAATCTGGTCAGATTACTTAATTTGCGATGTGATGAATTTGAATTTGCATGGAATTCGCCAGCTCAAATTAATTAATTTGCACAGATTACGCAATCTGACCGTAAGTGCGAAAACCTTCTAATGAGCATTTATATTTGATTGATAAACAAATATGGCTGTCGACCTTCGGGGCCCTTTGGCTTGGGGCCCGTGTTCCACTGAACACATGGAACACGGTACGATACGCCACTGCATATAAAGCTTATGGCCAGATTTTTGCCGGTCGGGAAGTCGATAATTCGCTCACCGTTGTTGTTGCATATATCGTGGAGGATGTGTTCTCCAGTAGTTCTCTTATGACAGCTTTCGTTTTCAATCGGGTGTGAAGCCGTGATCTTTGTTGCCTTCCTCTTTTTAGGCTTTAATACCGGGTTTAAAAGTTTCAACTGAGGTTCTAACCCTGTACTGATGGGCAATGGGAAAATTCTAGAGTGCATCGAAATAGGCGAATTTTTGAGTTCAGCGTTTTGTTAGGAGTAGTTATACTAAAATTTCCTGAACCTGAGAGGTCAGTTAACGCCGAAGGGGGCTTAAAACTCGCATATTGGAGTATTCCCCGCCATATCACGAAAAAATATAAGTAGGAATAAAAGCTTACCAAATTGCCTTTAGATTTTATCTGACATGCATAAGTCGAATTCCTAACGCTATATTTATAATCGAAAATTTTAGATAAGTTCACCCTTAAGAAAGTTTCACCATTAAAGAAAGTTTTTATACTCTTCGATCATAGTGTGAAAGGGTATAAACTTTGTCATGAAGTTTGTAACGCATTGAAGGAAGCATCTCCGACCATATAAAAAGTATATATACAGTGCTAGAAGAAAAAAGTGGCTCAAGCCTTTTAATGGCCATTTTTCAAATATTATTAAATGTTATTGGAATTACAACTTGTCAGTGGGCCAGATAAAAACAAAGGACATAGAAACGGTCTATTAATAGTTTGAATTTTCTGAATGAGGTTGATTAACTTGGTGAAATTAGGGGTTTTTCACAAAGAGGCTGAATTTAATGGAAAAATGAAACACTTTAGTCCAGAACTATAGAAAATCTAATCACTCGTTAAATAGGTCAAAGGATGGATATTCCTCAACACATTGTGGCATGGTATTTAAAAAAATCGGGGGGAGGGGGGCACCTCTAAACCGAAAAAAGGCTCCGGACGACCTAAGAAAACAGCATCTTTGGAAAATTGCTTCATAATTTTACTAAGCTGTCGAAATCGATTTAACACATCGTCAGACATTAGGAATAATCTAGTTTGAGCAACTAGGAGTCGAATTTCGGCGAGGATGGTAAGTAATAGGCTCGTAAAACCTAGATTGCTTGCGTTTAAACCTGTAAATAAACCAGAATTCCAAAAACGTTTACGGTGGGCTGAGAAGCACATTCATTGGACTCAGGAGATATAGGATGGACGAGTTCAAATTTAAGCTTTATTTAGGCGACGGGAGAATTCTAGTTCAGCGGGATCCTCGGGAAAGGCTTAGTGATGAATACATGGAGGCGCTAACTGTTAAGTTAGAAGGAGTTATAATTATAATGTGGGGCTGTTTTTCGGGAGACAAGAGGGACTGAATATGCTTTATTCATTCAAAAATAACAGCTTCGGTCTACCTAAACGTCCTATAAGGCGAGCTGGAGCCTTGCGTGTAAAATTTATTTGGTGATACCGGAAGATTTGTGTTCCAGCAGGATAATGCGCCATGTCACACTGCTAAAGAAGTAAGTATTAAATACAAAAAAGTCAAAACTTTAATAACCATATCATAACATATTACAAAATTTAATTTTTAATTTTTTTTTTATTTAAAGGTCAAGAGGTACTTCGAAGAAATGAATGTTGACGTTTTAGATCCCCCGTGTAGCCCCGACTTAAATCTCGTCGAAAATACGGGTCCAGCATAAAACTTGAAGTGGCCAAGAAGCGCCCGGACTCCATTCAGACCTTGAAAAGGTAAATAATAGTCACTTTGCAAGCGATTCTCAGAAAAAAACTGGAAAAACATATTGGAGTCGATGAATCGGAGGTGGGGGGCAGTAATCGACGCCAGAAGTCATCATCATCAATGTGGCACGATAGCCCGACGTCGGGCCTTGGCCGCCTGAATCGTTGACCTCCAATTGTCGCGGTTACGTGACCTTGTCCTCCAGTTTCGGAAGCCCAGCAGCTGGTGGGCGTCTTCACCTACGGAGTTCTCCCAGCGAGCTCTCGGTCGTCCACGCAACCTCGCTCCGTCAATTCGTTGTGCGTTCATCACTTTATTTGGCATGCGATTATCGTCCATCCGTTGTACATGCCCCGCCCATTGCAAAGGTTGAAGCTTCACGATTTTCGATACTTCCAGCTCATCGTACAATTGATACAACTCATGGTTGTACCGGATACGCCATTGGTCTCGCTCGCGAACGGCCCCGAAAATTCGCCGAAGGACCTTTCGTTCGAATCGGTCTAGCAAAATTTCGGAGGCTTGGGTGAGGGTCCATGTTTCGCAGCCATAACATAGCACGGGTCGGATGATCGTTTTGTACACGCGGAGCTTCGTGTTCCTGTGCGCAAGTTTCGAATTAATTATAGGGAGGACCGAGAAATATGTCTTATTGGCTAGTTGTATCCGTCGCTTAATTTCGTCGGTTTCGTTGGCGTCCTTTGATAAGTTACAACCCAGATAGTTGAATTTGTCTACATACTCGATACTAAGGTCCCCCACTATGATGCTTGAATTTGCTGGCGTCCTTGTTTTCGATTGCATCATGGCCTTTGTTTTGCTTTCGTTGATATGTAGTCCAACTTCCTTGGCGGCGTTATTGAGGTTATGCAGAAGGCTTTCTGCATCACCCAACCTTCGAGACATGATGTTGATATCGTCGGCGTACGCTACTAATTGAGTCGACTTGATGAGTAGCGTTCCGCTGCTGTCCATATTCATGGCTCGAATTACATACTCCAAAGCAAGGTTGAAGAGCGTCGGCGCCAGCCCGTCGCCCTGCTTGAGTCCAGTACGAGTTTCAAATAGGTCAGTGAGTCGATTCTGCACTCTGACCTGCGAGACGGTATTAGTCATCGTCATCCTTGTGAGTCGCACTAACTTTGCCGGTATACCAAAATTCAGCATAATGTTGTACAGTACACTTCGATCAATACTGTCGTATGCCTGCTTGAAGTCGACAAAGATTTGGTATACGTCGATGTTATATTCCCAGCACTTTTGGAGTAGTAGCTTCACTGTGAAAAGCTGATCGGTCGTTGAGCGACCAGGTCTGAAGCCGCCTTGATACTCGCCAATGTTTCGTTCTGCGTACGGATTAATTCTCTTTTCAAGAATTTTAGATAATATCTTATAGGCCGTACAAACTAATGATATGCCCCTGTAATTCTCACACTTCAGCTTGTCACCCTTTTTGTGGATTGGGCAGATTATGCTTTTGCGCCAATCTTCGGGGATTTCCTCGTCGTGCCATATTTTCAGCAGTAGCACATGTATAGCGTTGGTCAGGCACGTTCCACCATGCTTCAGCAGTTCTGCTGGGATCTCGTCAGCGCCGGGCGCTTTATTATTTTGAAGTCGACTGTATGGCAAGACTCACCTCCTCTACTGTTGGGGGTAGAACGGGAGGGCCTGGTTCGGCTAACTGCTCAAGAGCTGGCTCCGCGGGGGAAGTTGATGGTGCATTGAGGAGCTCTTCAAAATGCGAGGCCCATCATTTGTTGACGCTTTCGATGTCGCTGATGATGTTACCATGCTTGTCCTTGCATAGGCTTGTCCTGGGTTGATATCCGTTCTTAACATTATTTATAAGTTTGTACGCCTGTCTAATGTTCTTACTGGCTAATCTTTGGTTTATTTGCTGTAACTGCTCGTCAAAATGTTTGCGTTTCTTACGTCTAATTAACCTATTAGATACTCGCCGAAGTTCGTTGTATTTTTCTTTCTTGGCTCGGGATGCACGTTGTGTGTATTGGCGATAGGCTTCATTTTTCGCCTCAATCAAGGCCCTGCATTCGTCGTCGAACCAGTCTGCTCGTCTGCGCCGGCCTTTATAGCCCACGACCTCTTCTGCGACCCCCTTGATGCTGTCTTTGAGCTCCTCCCAGAACTCATGGATGCCTAAATTGTTGATGTCATCAAGCATGGGCGACAGTTTTTCCTCTAGTGCTGTAGTATACGCAGCCGCCGTGGCATCATCAATCAAATTGTCTACCTCGAAGATCTTGGCAGGGTTGATTCTCGTTAGGTGCACCGAAGAGATTCTGCACCTGTAGGTCGTTTTCACCAAATAGTGATCGGTGTCGCAGTTGGCTCCTCGATAGGATCGAACATCTAGGACATTAGAAGCCCATCTCTTGCTGATCAGTACGTGGTCGATCTGGTTCACGGTGTATTCATCTGGAGACTTCCAGGTCTGCTTATGGATTCGTCGATGCCAGAAGTGGTCCAACAAAATATTAATGTTAAACTATTATGTCTTAAGAACCAATAAAAATATAAAAACAGACCAAAAAAATTTACTTTATTATTACGAAACAATCTTTTTATAGGTAAAAAAATCCATATTTCCACTTTATCTAATTTCTCCCTCGGAATCACAAATATAATGATTTTTTAGTAAAAATTTGTCTTAATATTGTTTCAACTGACACAATAAATCAAATAACAAAAGATACCTACCAATTTTTATCATTAACTGCCTTTTTTGGCTAAAAAAAGGGTTTTAGCAACTTTTTTTTCCAGCACTGTATATGTTATATGATCAGCATGACTTGGGGAGTCGATTGGACGATGCCAACGCCGTCTAGATATTAAGGCCGCAATGTAGAATCTTAGACGTCAAAATCAGCTTATAATTTTAGGTTATGTTCGCCAATGTTGCACTGTTTTGTTTTTGCTTTTTATTACGTCACTACTTGTTTTTGTTGTTTGTTCGTGTAAATAAAAAATTTAAGAGCTAAACTATGACGTCATTGTACAGCTGAGTTGCAGCTATGATATTTCTAGATGGCGTTGACGATGCCCGTCTGTGGCGACGCGTTTTACTCGGCCAATTTTAAATGCTTCTTTTTGATGCAGGCTGTTTGTATGTTTGAATCGGTAAAATCGGACAATGGGGTCATGGGGCTGTCATGCAAACCCAACCTCCAAATTAAGTTCTTCTAAGAAAAACTTTTTTATTTGTTCACCAGTTTCAACCAAATTTCACACAAATGTGTTTCTATTGATGACACAAAACATACGTAAGAATGGATCAAATTGGACCATGGGGGGCTGCCATACAAACCTAAATCCCCAAATTAGGTTCTCCAAAGGAAAACTTTTCTATATGTGCACAAATTTCAACAAAATTTCACACAAATATGTTTCTATTGATGGCACAAAGCAGACGAAGGAATGGATCTGTTGGGATTTATTTGAAAAGAGGAAAAACACCGTACGCGATATATTCGGTTGAGTTGCTTTATTGGAACTGAACAGAAAATTCGAGTATATAATGATAATACAAGTTCGCAAGTAGTTTTAATAACCAGTTTAGAATCGTATGATTTTTGCTACTACTAACATAATACGATATAATAAAATAATGTTGCATACTTCAATACTCTTTCTCAACATATTTTAATTTCTTTAGCAAAGTTTTATAAAGTATTAATTCATAAAAATATTTCCTTCTAATGCAATCCCATGGAATTCATAAATTTACAATGCTTTTCTTTAGTTAAATTTTTGGTCAAAACGTCTGCAACCATTTCATTTGTGGACATATATTTTAATTTGATATCGTTTTGTTTCAATAATTCGCGTATATGATGAAATTTTATATCAATATGCTTTGTTCTGGAATGAAAAACGTTATTCTTCGCTATTTGCTGCGCGCTCAAATTGTCACAAATTATGGTTACTGGCGATTTGGTATCAAATACTCCAATTTCGTTTAATAATTTCTTTAAATATAATGATTCTTTAGCGCTATTAGAGTTATATACTCAGCCTCCGTTGAACTCAAAGCTACTAACCGCTGTTTCTTTGACTCCCACGATATGGGTCCTCCACCTAGCATGAAAACGTAACCTGAATAAGATCTTCTATCGTTTGGATCACTGCCCCAATCGGCATCTATGTAGCCATAAATCGGTTCGCCGGTATGCTGGTAGTGAAGTTTCCAATTAATAGTTTTAGATAGATACCGAAGGATATGCTTAGCTGCAGTCAAGTGTTCAGCAGTTGCATTAGCATTGAATTGCGCTATCTTGCTGACAGAATGAATGATATAAGGTCGTGTTGTCACAGCCAGATACAATAATGCGCCCACAATAGATTGATACGCCTTTTGATCACAACTTCCGTCGCTTTTCTTCAGCTGCTGACGAGGATCTAGCGGTGTGGAGACTTCTCGGCAATTTTCCATACCATATTGAATGAGTAAATTTCGGATGTACTTCCTATTTCCAATAGCGATTGAACCTAGCTCTCCATTACGCTCCACCTCGATGCCCAAGAAATAGCTAAGTTGACCCTTGTCAACCAATTCGAAAACACTGGTGAGCTCGGATTTTGTTGATTGCAAATCACGTTTCGATGTGCTAGCTAAAATGAGATCATCAACATAAGTTGCAATAAGATTTAACTTCCCTTCATCCTTTTTCAAATATAAGCATGGCTCATTTTGACACGGTGTAAATCCCAGTTTGCGTAACACTGAATCCAGCTTATAATTCCATGCGCGTCCCGACTGCTTCAAACCATAGATGGCCTTCCTGAGCTTTAAAACTTGATTGGGATGTTTCTTGTCGACAAAGCCCTCCGGTTGAGACATGTAACATTCCTCGTTCAGCTCGCCATTTAAATATGCCGTTGTGATGTCCAGCTGATGGAGATACATTTTATATTCGACTGCCAATGCTAATACCATGCGAATGGTCGAATAACGCATAACCGGTGAAAACGTATCGAAGTAGTTTATACCATAATGTTGACTGCATCCCTTTGCTACGAGCCTCGCCTTGAAACGCTCTATCTTGCCGTTGACATCAGTTTTCACATTGTACACCCATCTGGATCCTATAACTTTCTGACCTTGGGGTAAATCGGTCAGTGTCCAAGTGTCATTGTCCAATAACGATGCATACTCTTTCTCCATTTCCTTTTTCCAATCATGGGCATCCTTACTGTGTAAGGCGTCTTTGAATGTTTCGGGAATGTCAATACCGCTTTCAGCATTCATTAAATTAAGCACTTCGAATTCCTTGACAAGTCGCCCTGGCCTTCCAGTCCAACGAGCACCCTGTTCATTGTCATTTTCAGGAGATGTAGACTCCTCAGTACTGCTGGGTACATACGTCGTATCTTCTTCGTTCGTTGCGCTCTCAAAACTTTCCTCTTCTATCCTTATATCCGTGTCGGTGATATCATCATCGCTAATTAAATCTTTTTTCGGACTTTCACGGAGCATTTCTTCATCGTTTTTATTTGAATCATGTTCTAACATAAACTCTATGTCATAGAAGCCTTTCTCGCAATCGCCAACTCTTGATTCATCAAAAATAACGTCACGCCTTTCTAATATCCGCCGTGTTGATGGATCGTATAAGCGGTACGCTTTCGAAGTTACTGAGTATCCGACAAAAAACAGGTCTTTGCCTTTAGGTTGCCACTTACTTTTGTGATTTTTGTCGAGCGCCACTGCGAGAGAACCAAAAATACGCAAATGACCGACTGCCGGCTTTCTGCCACACCATGCCTCGTACGGAGTAGTGTTTTCGAGTGCCCTCGTAGGACAACGATTGCGAATATACGCCGCAGTGTGGATCGTCTCAGCCCACAAATAAGTATGCAAGCCTGAGTGGCATAACATACTCCTCTCCATTTCCACCAAAGTTCGATTGCATCGCTCGGCCACTCCGTTCTGTTGAGGACAATAGGCTGTCGATAGCTGCCTCTTGATGCCTTGTTCAGCCAAATAATCGTTGAAAGTTTTGTTTACATACTCCCGTCCGTTATCACTGCGTAAAATTTTTATTTTTAGACCCGTCTGTTTTTCAACCATTTCTTTAAATAGTCTAAACTGCTCAAACACTTCATCCTTCGATTTAATGAAATACACAAAAATTTTTCGCGACATGTCATCTATAAAGGTAACAAAGTATCTGGATCCACCAAGGGATGCTGTGCTAAATGGACCACAAACATCACTGTGAATTATATTGAGCGGTTGGTTGGATTTATGGTCACTCGCGGCGGGGAAGGGCAACTAATGGATTTTGCTTCGCATGCAAACAACGCACTTCGAATCATTTTTACAGTGTTTGTTGTAATTAAAGTCACGCACTAACATTTTGTCCGAAAGATCTGCCAGGCTTTTAAAATTTAAATGTCCAAATCTATAGTGCCACTTCACTTCATTATTTAAAGATAGTAAGAAACACTTTGGCCTTTCTTCCTCAAATATATATATAGACTGTCAATCATTTTTGCTTTTAATATCGTTTCATTGTTTGTGTCTTTTATTACTGCACTTTTATTCGCGAATATTATCTTGAATCCATAGCTTTCAGCTTTACCGACAGAAATGAAATTCGTTTGCAAATTTGGAACATACAAAACATCCTTTAGTTTCAGACTACAAGTTCCAGTTTTTAATCGAACTTCTCCTTTGCCCTGTGCAATAATACTATTATTGCCTGCTAATCCGACTACTTGTTGGATCTCTTTGAACGAAACGAACAAATTCTTGTTTGTGCACATGTGGCTAGTGGCTCCGGAATCAATGCACCATTGCTCTGAATTTTGCTTAATGTTCTCGGTATTGGCAACAAATGATAGCTCTTTCTCTCGTTCAAATTTCTTCTTCGGTGCCTTACAGTTAGCAGCAAAGTGCCCCTTTTTACCGCAATTGTAGCATTTGCTATCTCCTTTCGATTTATATGATTTTTTCATCTTAGGTTGTGCGATAAATGCTTTTTGAGCACCTTCCTCCAAGTCCGCCATATTTGCGTTTTCCTTCCGTTGACTTTCCTCCAAAAGTTTCGATTTTAAGGTACTTAATGAAGGCAATGCATCACGAACTTCCATCGCAATTACAAAATTTTCGTACGATTTGGGTAAACTCGTAAGTAATATTAGTACAAGCAATTCGTCAGGAATTGGAATTTCCATTTCACTAAGTTTATCGATCAATTCGGAAAATCGATTTAAATGGTGTGAAATGTTATCGTTATCCGACATGGATAATTTCATTAGTTGCTTGTACAGAGATACCTTTTTGGACGGACCTTTCGGTGTGTGAACTTCCTGCAGCTTATCCCATATGGCTTTTGAAGTATTCAGCTTTTTAATGTGAGGTATCTGGGATACCGTCAAATTCAAGATGATTAATGCCGCCGCTTTTTCATCTCCGGTAGTCCAAGTCTCACTATTAGTTTCAGGCTTTACCATTTTGCCACTCGGATATTTCCATAAACCGCCACTCACAAGCACACTTTTCATCTGGATAGCCCAATAATCATAATTGCTCTCGTTGAGCTTATCAATTTTGTCAATTAAGGCCATTTTATCTTTTAGTCCGAATTATGCACTATCGCGCTATTAGTTTCCACGAGTTTTTCACTTTTTAAACACTTTTCAAATTTTCGCGTGTTCTGGGCCCATAACCTGTTGGGATTTATTTGAAAAGAGGAAAAACACCGTACGCGATATATTCGGTTGAGTTGCTTTATTGGAACTGAACAGATAATTCGAGTATATAATGATAATACAAGTTCGCAAGTAGTTTTAATAACCAGTTTAGAATCGTATGATTTTTGCTACTACTAACATAATACGATATAATAAAATAATGTTGCATACTTCAATAGGATCAAATCGGACCATGGGGTCATGGGGCTGCCATACAAACCCAACCCATTTCGGTTCTTCTAAGAAACATTTTTTACATCAATTTCACAAAACCTTGAATTAATGTGTCTTTATCGAAGCAACTAAAAATATCAAGGCAAATGGATTCGTACTATGGGGCCATGCTCCCGCATCCTCCAATAAAATTTCCTGAGTAAATATTTTGATTTGCGCACTTATTCCAACCAAACCCAACACAAATATTGTTTTGTCGACGCAACGGAACTTTTGTGAATACGGAAGGAAAAGATGGGGGAGGGGGGTCAAATACAAGTCGTAGGTACGCCAGCCCGGAAGAGAGCGAAGGGTATCCAAATTTCGGCCGCGCCCGAAATTAGGCTCGGTCTCGTTTTAACTTCACGCCTATTTAGTATTCTTTCACGCTTATTAAGTATTCCGGTCTGTGGACAATCGGACCAAGTCGTGAGAAGATTTTATACTTATCATGTGATTTTTTTACATTTCTTTGAAACATAGAAAGAAACTATGAGTAAAAATTTTTTATTTGTAAAATATAATAATACAAACTATACACAAAAAATGGCAATAAAAGATAGTTCTAAACATTTCTCGTTTTTATCGGACTAACACGTAGATAACAGTCCTAAGATGTTCGAGTTGCGTATTAAGTATAACAGTTAGGAAGACGTCGCTCGCTTAGTATAAATTATAAATGAAGAAATCAAACTAATAAAATTTAATAATAATCAATACAAGAAAAAGAAGCGATATAATTGAAAACATTTTTAATTTCTATGATATTTAAAGAATATTAAGTTTTCTTTCTAATATTTCATCATTGTAGTGTAGACCGTCCAAGGTTGGATGGTAAAATCAACTTTCCATTTTTATTTCTACATTGCATTATTTTTCTTCTTTTTTTAAAGTCTTAGCAAGTAGGAAGAGAAGATATATAGTTATGTAATGATTGGTTTCTTTCTCGTATATGAATGGTAACTTAACAAATAATAAATTATAATGAAAGAAAATCAAAACTAAAAAATAGCATAAAATAGCCTTTTGTCATTTGCAGTAAATCAAATGAACCAACTAATAACTAGGATATATGGTACGCTTACATCTAAAAAAAAACTTTGTAAAAAATGTATTTTTTGTTCGAATTGAAATATCTACAATACAGCGTGTTGTCAGTGGTTCAGTTTAATCGTGAGTTCTTTTTGTCTTTTTTTTTGTTTTTATTTTCAATTTGGTAACTTATATTTGATATCGTTTTTCGACTATTCTATTTAATCCTGTCTAAATATTTTTTCCTTGATACTATTTTTATAGTAGTTGTAAGTAAACTGGGGAATTTAACTTTGGGGTGACATTCGAAATTGAGTTATTATTTTTGAGTTTGATTTATTTATACATAATTAAATTACTATTCATGTTCATTAGTACTGTTGATCTTTTGGGAAGGTTGAAAATATATTTGGAGCGAACCTAATATTTATTAAAATATATGTTTGTATGTTAATTTAATTAGGTCAAATTTTTTTATTGCTTACCATCATTCAAAATTTTTTCAGCACCATTATAGTGTCTCATTTTCTAATCCTTCTCGAAATTTCCTTTTCAAGAATCTGCCTTTCTTCTTCGTATTTTTCCTAGTTGATTTCATAATTGGTTTCACTTATAGCTAATTAAACTCGGTCAATTTCATTATTTTTGTTCATTTTCTTTTTTTCTTCCTAATTTTTGCATTTCTTATAAAATATCAACTTAAAATTACAAAAAAAAATAATACCTAACAGGATTTGTGAGCAAGAAGTCTGATAATAATATTTTCTAATTGAACTATTTATTCTAAATTCAATACAAGCCAAAAAAATACTTCTCATGTAAAAAGAGTTCTACAAATCGAATGGACATTTTCTGCTTTTGTGCGCTTATTTTTTCAGATCTCCTTGTCTTCTGCATTCATTCACATTTTTCTATTTAGTAACATTTTTCACAAAAATATTTTTTAATCGCATATCTCAAATGAAAATGCTTTTGTATTTTTTTATTAAAATGTTATATCCTATCACTACTTTTTGATAAACTAGGACTCTTTAAATTTTTATGGTGCACATCGGCAAACACAGCATGATGGAAACAGGAACCAATCCATAAAGATACCTTTACAATCATTGTCCGGATCGTATGCTAATAGTCGATGCCATTTGTATTTTTGCTCGCAGCCACAATCGTTTCCACAACGTGATGTTTGGCTTTTCCTGAAATCGTTGAAAGGCAGGAGAATTATTAAGACTGGAAGCTGGAAGAAAACGATTTTTTTAAAGTATTCTTACGTGCAAATTTCCTGGTGAATTGCCTGTTCAAAGTGTTGTGTGTTGACGATAGCTCTGATTTTGCCAGCGGAATTGGATGCCCAGTAGGGAGTGACGATTTCAATTTTCGACTCGCAAGCGTCCATTCTATAGGATAAGAACAGAAAAAAATTATTATTTGACAATACAACTCAACAAATTTGATGCATATTTGAGCAAGAGTCATATTCCTCACCTTCCCGTGCTACTCTCATTAGCATTTATATTTGGACCATTATTGTTGCTACCAGTTCCCGCTCCGGGGCGATTCAACGGTTTTGGAATCCTTGGAACATTTGCATTTGGCCGAAAACTGTTACTTTGTCGCTTCTGACGATCCCGGAAGTGTGCAAAGTAGGATTCGCCAGGTTCCAGATCGTCGGGTATGAAATCCACTCCGTCTCCAAACATTGGTTCATCCGTGTGTCGCTTTCGTTTCTGTTTCGTCGCCGGCGTATCTATCATTTCAAAATCGCCATACATTCGTCTCATGAGGGCTTTATTGTCGTCGATGAATCGTTCAATTTTATCACTGAAAATAAGAATGAGGAAAAAAAAAAAATTAAAGTAGAGTAGTAGGATGAAGGAACTTTATAAAAATGTGGGCACATTAGGGCTTGGGGAACGAGTTGTCTTCGATCATGCCCCAAACCTAAACCTCCGAAAAAAAAAAGAAAATTTTAATGCCAAATTGTTGAATACACTGCCTAATGTATGCAGTAAAAAGTTACACTAATTTGCGTCATGGGTTAAGGGGGGAGGGGGTGGCAAAGGGGTGAAAATTCAGTTTCATGGAAATATCTGGAAAACTATGAGTCTGACCTTAAAATGTGCTGAGGACAAAACAAACTACATAAAATTACCTTTGTAATGATATGTAACACTCTAACATTTTCTCAGAAAATTATACCCTAGACCCAAATGTATTATAGTGAATTTACATTTTTTGAGTTGCATATTTCGCACTGTAACTCGTGATAGAATAGACCTACCGTTATAAGATCTTGCCCATATATTGATAACAAAATTTGTTTGATTTGTACCAAAAATTGGAGTGCTCCGACCATTGACGCCCCCCTAACTCCTCTTAAGATTTTAAATTGAGCCAGGCAGATCAAATTTGGTGGGCTGCCTAGTCTAAGCTCCATTATGCTCCTTACCAAAAATTATTACCTCTTATATCTCTTAAATCGTCCTTATAACAGTTAACTGTAGTCTTCTGAATGTATATCCAAAAGTGTGTACCAGAGAGTGCCTTACAAGTACGAAAAATCGGGTTTGAAGGTTGCTAGCTAGTACACGTTACTCGAAATATTCGCAAATAGCCTAGAACTGGTAACACTGACCTTCAAACCCAATTTTTTGATACTCGTAGCGTACGCCTTGGTACAACCTTTTGAACATACATTCACAGGACTACAATTAACTGTTATAATGACGTTCTAAGAGATACATTTTTTTTCTATTTTACATAGAATTTAGAAGTGAAAAAAAGTGAAATTTATTAGAATTTTCGTTCACTTTGTATGGGGGTACCCTTAGTTTTGATCGGATGGTAATAAGTTATGGTGGGGAGCATAATGGAGCTTAGACTAGGCACCCCACCAAATTTTATCTGCCTGGCTCAATTTGAAAAGAAGCTATCGGCACGCCTTTTTGAAAAATGTTAGGAGGAGTAATGGGCGTCAATGGTCGGAGCACTCCAATTGTTGGTACAAATCAAACAAATTTTGTTATCAATATATGGACAAGATCTTATAACGGTAGGTCTATTCTATCACGAGTTACAGTGCGAAATATGCAACTCAAAAAATGTAAATTCACTATAATACTTTTGGGTCTAGGGTATAATTTTCTGAGAAAATGTCTAGAGTGCTACATATCATTACAAAGGTAATTTTATGTAGTTTGTTTTGTCCTCAGCACGTTTTAAGGTCAGACTCATAGTTTTCCAGATATTTGCAAAAAACTGAATTTTCACCCTTTTGCCACCCCTCCCTCCTTAACCCATGGCGCAAACTAGTGTAACTTTTTACTGCGTATATTAGGCAGTGCATTCAACAATTTGGCATCAAAAATTCCTTTTTTTTGATGTTTGGGTTTTGAGCTATCTGTACTAGACTATATGTATAGATCAACGTAATGAGCGGGTAAATATAAAGTAACATTTCTGGGGTTTGAAGTTACTATCCCGTTAAAAATGCTAGAAGACGGTGAGCATAGATAGAAAAGTGAGTGCTAAGGGCGATTCTTTTGGAGCTCCATTGATAATGCATTTACACCTTTCCGTCATAGCCCCATTTTTATAATATATGTACTCCGAAAAAAAAAACATGGCCAAAGTCAGTCAAGCTTGTAAGCACTGAATCAACGAGGCGGAAGGCAAATAATATTGTAGTCACCCAAAGACGTGGTCTAGTTGGTGTTGTGGTTACTGTGCACACTTTCGGTGCACAAGGTCGTGTGTTCGAGTCTCACCGTGAACGAATTCAGTTTATGGTGTTTTTCGAACTCACGATCCATGTGACGGACTATGATGTCACTCAGATGTTAAACGAGTGCCCTGGAAATTGGATGTCACTAACACATCTAAGGCCTTAGACCAATGTTGGACTGTCGCGTCAGTTATTTATTTATTTTATGTGTATATTATTGTATTAATTCATATTAAATTTGTTTCAAAATCAAGTCATGTCAAGACGACATTTTTCGCAGTAGAGTTTGACTCTACCGACAAGGAAACAGTAGAGTTGGAGCGACTAGCACGGCGGTAGAGTAGTTGGTTGGGTGGGAAGTTTTTTCTTTTGGAATAAATTTGTACATGCAGAAAGTTGTGGCATACACCCAAATCTTTTGAAAGTAAATTAACGTTCACAGAAAATAACAAATATTATTTGAAATTTCAGTATTTTTTCCATATGTCGCAATAATATAAAAATTTTCTAAGATACTTTTATTCACATATGCCGACAGACTAAGATGAACAACCTCGTTTTATACTGTACTCCATCAGCAATGAAAACCTAGAAAAAATTTTCTCTTCAGGGCCTTTCCTAACATTTCCATCTTCTCTGGACTAGAAGTTATATTCCCCCTCTCTTTATCTACACTTCTGATTCTGAGACAACACACCAGTCATTGTGCTGTCAACTTTTGACAATCGAATGACCAATATGTTTCCTCTTTCTCAATCATTTGCATGAGCGTAGCATGTTTGGGGTAACAAAATGCTTGTATCGATAAGAAATACTCATCACTCTTGGCACATAACACATTTATATTTTACTTTAATGTGAAAAACCCTAGACATTTCCCCTTCAGGGCAGTTCCTAATATCTTCCTCTTTCCAGCATTACAATCAGAATATTGGATGGAAGCGCTTTTCTAGGTATGCCAAGCAAGGAGGAGGTGTCAACCATACGAGCGGTTAAGCTATTTGTCCAGCTTTCTAGATACTTTCTTGGCATATCCTACTTGCATTCTCATAATATTAAGAATTTGGATAAATCACGAGATGTCAATTGGCAGCCAGTCTTGATACACCTTTAGATTTCTATTATCGTTCCAATTACAATGCAACTTATATGAGTGCTTTATTCATAAACGAGACTGAGGCTAATTTCGAGCCGAAATTTGGATACCGTTGACTTTCTTTGGTGGTAAATATGTATTTGAACTGCAGCCCTATGAAGTGAGCTTAGACCCTGATAACCCTGAATTCTTTTTTGTGATAATTTGAAATTTTTTGCTATAAACTACATATGTGTAAAAGCCTCAAATAACAGGTATTTTTTTTAATATGTATTCACATCCCTCTCTCTAGTTCCTGTCAACCCCTTGTGGGGCATAGGGCATTAACCACGCCTACTCTCCACCTCGTTCTGTTTTGCGCCAACGGCGCTAGCTGCGACCATGTAAGATTTAGCGTTTTCGCTTCGCTAGTTACCGATCTTCTCCATGTGTTCCTTGGCCGCCCAACACGGCGTCTTGCTCCGGAGTCCTGTGGATTCCAGTTTAGAGCCTTTTTTGCGACGTTTTTGGGCCCTCTTCGGAAAGTGTGACCTATCCATTGCCACTTAAGTCTTTTGATCGAAGTGCCTATCCTTTCCTGGCCAGTTATAGTAAGGAGATCCTCGTTCGAAATGATCTCCGGCCAACGAATATTTAGGATGCGCCGTAGACACTGATTAACAAAAGTTTGCAACTTATCAGTGATCTCTTTAGTCACCTTCCAGGTTGAACAGCCATATAGCAGAATGGATTTCACATTAGAATTGAAGACACGTATTTTGGTGCGTCTGGAAATATTGTTGTTTAGCCAGAAAGGAGTCAAATTGAAGAAAGCCGCCCTAGCCTTGTTTACCCGTGATTTTACATCAGCATCCGCTCCACCATCTGCTGTAACTACACTTCCGAGATAGCAAAATTCATCAACTTTTTCGACTGCCTGTCCTGAAATACAAATTTCGCTTTGCCCACCTGGATATGTGCTCAAGAACTTAGTCTTGGCAGCATTGATTTTCAGCCCCGCATTACGACTCGCGCAATTTAGAGCTTCTGTCATTTGAGCGACATCATCCGTGTTTGTTGATAGAAGGCAAATGTCGTCAGCGTAGTCAAGATGTTGAAGGTGATCGAACAATTTCCATCTGATACCTTTGTTACGATGTAATTGGAGTGCGGAGCCGAGTACATCACTAATGGCAACAAGGAAGAGAATAGGTGACAAAATGCAGCCTTGCCTCACTCCACTGTGCACCTCAAAAGGATCTGAAAGCTTGCCCTTATGCAGGACGTGACATTGGGCTCCATTGTAGGATTCCTTGATGATGGAGATTATCTTATCTGGAATATTTCGTCTCCGTAAGGCATTCCAGATGTAGAGACGATCAACGCTATCGAAGGCTTTCTCAAAATCGATGAACATGAGATGTAATGGGGATCTCCATTCCGCGGATTGCTCGATAATAATACGGAGGGTGTTAATGTGGTCGCTACAGGAAAACCCTTCGCGAAAGCCAGCTTGTTCATCATTCAATGTGTCATCGATTTTGTCCTTGATTCGTCCTAAAACAATCTTAGCCATCAGCTTGGAAACAGCAGGAAGTAGGCAGATCCCACGCCAATTATTGCAATTCTTCAGGTCACCTTTCTTCGGAATCTTAATAATTACGCCCTTTTTCCACTCACTGGGAAGAGTTTCGGTTTCCCAACACTCTTGGATTAAGGGAAGGAGAATATCCGCTGAAGCGATAATATCCGCTTTCAAGAATTCAGACGGAATTCCATCAATCCCAGGGGCTTTACCGGCGTCCATTGATTTAATAGCGTCTATTAGTTCCTTTTTGGATGGTGGACCAGAACTAATGCCGTCTATTCGAGGGACGTCTTCTGCTGGCAATGAAGATGCACTTGCAGGCCCGAAGGTGTTATTAAGGACCTCTAAAAAGTGTTCTCTCCATCTTTGCAGCTGTTGTTCTTCGGTAACGAGCAGAACACCTTCCTTATCTTTCACAGGATGTTCCGTTAGTAAAGATCTGCCAGTTAATGGCTTGATAAGCTTGAAGAGTGTTCCACTGTCACCGCGGATAGCCGCATCCTCTGCCTCCTTCGCAAGCGCGTTGATATTATTGCGCTTATCACGCCTAACACTCCTTTGAACGCCTTTTTGGAGCGAACGGTATTCAGCTCTGTATCTTTCCTTAGCTGAATCGTCAGCAGCTGAGTTGATCTGCTCTTTAACTCTCTTGCGTGCTGAGATAAGAGACCAAGTGGAGTCGCTAATAAATGGTCTCCTACCGCGATCCAATCGTCCTAAAATTTCTTCGCCACACGAAATAAATGAGTCCTTAGCGACTTTCCATCTATCGTCAATTGTCGGATTCTCATTTAGTGGTGGTGCATTAGCTTTTTCGCGCAAAGCGGTGGAGAACGCACGCTTGGTTGATGGAAGTTTGAGCTTCTGCACATTATATCTAGGGCAAATATTTGCACGGTTAGGACGCTGGATTGCTGCCGTTCGTAAGCGCATTTTTGCGATGACAAGATGGTGGTCACTGCCAATATCAGCACCACGTTTCGCCCTAACGTCTAAGACACAGTTTCTCCACGTTTTGGAAACAGCAATATGGTCAATCTGGTTCTCAGTTCTGCCATTCGGAGAGGTCCAGGTTGATAAGTGGCAATCTTTGTGTTTAAACAGAGTTCCACCAATGACGAGCTGACGAGAGTTACAAAACTCTATAAACATCTCGCCATTCTGGTTTCTGTCGCCTAACCCATGATTTCCCATAAGGTGTTCCAATCCTTGGTTATCTGACCCGACTTTAGCGTTGAGATCCCCCATTATGATTTTAATGTCACCTCTGGGAGCCCTATCAAAGGTGTCGCCAAGTCTTTGGTAGAAAACGTCTTTGTCAGCTTGATCAGCTGGTTCGGTCGGTGCGTAACACTGAATTATCGTGATATTTCGTACTCTGGATTTGAATCGGGCGGTGATAATACGGTCGGAAACTGGTTTCCAATCGATAAGGGATCGACGTGCATCCCTAGTCAAGAGGATTCCGACTCCTGCCTGCCGAGGAGCATTTTGGTCATCATTTCCAGAGTACAATAAAACAGTATTAGAGCTTGGTGATAGAGTCGCTCCTGATCCGAGCCATCTTGTTTCGCTCAGTCCTAATATAGCGATGTTATACGCGGTCATTTCCCGTTCGACTTCAGTAAGCCTCATGTTGTTACACTCGCCCCACATCGTTCGAACGTTCCAAAACCCAATCGTGGTCCGTTGTTTATAGCCAAAAGTCGTTGCCGGTGAGTCAGTCCGAGGTATCCGAGGCTCGATTAATGTTTCGAGTGTAAAGAAAGTTTCAAGTACGCAGGTTACAAGCCTACGTACCCTATCCCTCAAGTCGCCTTTTACGACAAGCCGGGAACGCTGTGGCATAATTCTTACCCCAAAGTCCACAGGGGTCAATTTTTTGTTAAGTTTCGTACATATCTGAACCCTTGAGCGCACACAACAGAGTCGCTGCGCGCACAATTGTAGAGATATGTTCGAACCTCAGGAGAGTTTTATTCTCTCCTGTCCCTTTAGTCGCCTCTTACGACACGTCGGGAAAGACGGAGGCACTATTCTTGACCCGCGCCACAGGGCGAGATTGATTTTCCAGGACATCCCTGGTCCTGGAAAATCAATCTCATTCTGGAAGGATCACACGTGAATGAAGTATGTGTCCAAAATTTCAGCTCCGTAGTTTTCATAGCGGCCGAGAAAAACGCGCTGCAACAGATGTACAGACGTACATCGCCCAATCGACTTCCCTCGACCCTCGTCATACTGATCAATATATGAATATATATATAAGGTCGCAGATGCTTCCTTTAATGCGTTAAAATCGTTCATTTGACTTGTTAAACCGTTAACGTTATTTACAAAATCATTAGTTTCATTTGATGTATAGTTAATTTGTGTTGAGAAAATTTATATGTACCATTTTCAAGACAAATTCACGTCTTGAAAATGGTAAGGTAACCTGGTCAACAGTGGTTGCTAAAAGTAGATTATTATTTCAATTGCTTTACTAGTTTATTAGCTTGGATTTAAATACGAAACTTTTCAAATAAAAAGTTTCAAAGTTTTAGAAAGGCTAAAATAGGCTTTCAAAATAACCTTCCGAATGATTCACTGTGTACCATGGGATGTACACAGTGGATCACTCCGTGGTGCACAGCGAATCATTGTAAAATATATAGTAAATGTGGAAAACTAAGTGTTTATAATACTATTAAAAAAGTCTTTTAATGTATTATTCTTGTTGTAAGTAATAATGCATTCTCGATTTCAACCAATAAAATCCCATGCGCTATTCAAAGAACAGCTCCGCGCGACTTAATTTCGGTGTTGTGTACTTATAATTCTTTTTCCTCACGCAGGGATTGGAATAACGGAGCTATTCAAGCTTTTCAGAATCATGATCGATACAATCTTCAGACTTCTCAGAACCATGCGTATTGATGGCGGATAGGGTATGTTATTTATTTTTAAAGAAATAAGACCAAAAATTGTAAAATGCTTTGAATGAATATTTTTACTACGATATAATTCGTATCCGTGTTAGTAAGTGTAATAAGTATCGTGGCGACTTGAATACAATGTGAGCTCATAGCCACCTGAACATAAGCCCAATCGAGGTACCTCCCCAACAGGGTTTAGGTAACACTACAGGAATAATAATACAATATTCCATGTGTTGCTCGGTTCGCCAATAGCTTTTACGCGAATATTTTGCAAAACGTTAACGTTGTAAGAGGATGATTTCAAATCTGTGACGACGGATCATAAGCTGAAGACCAACGGTTCGCAACGTTTAACCGTAGGTTTTAGGTGTAAGGCGGATTCTTGTATTGAATTTTTTGATTAAGTAATCCCTATAATCCTGAGACACTTGTGCACCGTATTCGCCAAAATTATCATTAAGCCTCTCTATAGAAGTTAGAGTTAATCTGATAGTTTTGAAAATGTTTTTTTTTGGAACGTATCTGGCTTATCATGAAGGGATTATTTCCACAAGTGTGTGTACAGCATTGATCTCTCAGCGATCTGGTCATCTTTGTTTTTTAGGGTTTTTTAGAATTTTTTTTTCAAAAATCCCTTATGAAATCGATTTTGTCCGTCCGTCCGTCTGCTCATTAAATAACTCGCGAACGGCTCAACCGATTGTCATGAAAGTTGGTAGGAATGTGTAGAATGGTTACAGTCTTTGGCACAAATACGTTAGAAGTTAGGAGGAAGAAGATAACAGGGTGCCCCGAACGGAGATTGACGTATGGTTATTTAAATCGAAGATCTAAACGAGAACATCTCATATCCTTCTATATACAGGGTTATTGGTTAAGTCGACCTATTCCCTGCAACACGTTATAAAAGGGGAAAATGCAACAAAATGAGGCCATAAATGTTCGGCCGATTTTCAACGGTCACTGAGATATTTGAATTTTTAGGTTTTTTTTTAAATAACCTCGAATTTGACCATTTAAAGTAAGAATAAAAAAAAACTACTAAGGTAATGGGTCAAAGCTTATTTTTGGAGGGGCGCGACAATTTTTTTCAGGGTGGAAATCTCTTAAGCAGCCCCTGTGATATCTTACTGGACACCTTTAGCATTGGGGAGATTCTTGGAACTCGAATTTGGTTAACTGAGGCTCAAATGCACTTAAGGGTAGTTTTTAAGGGAAAGGAGGGGCGCGACATTTTTTTTCTTTTTCCATTGAATTACGACAAAATCGCGACATTTAATGCACTATAGCGTTTGTCGAAATTGACTTTGTTTTGTTTTTATTGTTTTATGGATTTGTCGTTTTTTATCAAACGAAATTATGGTCCCCGAACAAGTTGCAGCTAACTGTTTCAATTATTTCAAATATTTATATTGACATTGACACCTTTTTGGAAAGCTGACAACACGAGTATGTTTTTCCAGTGGTCTGCAGAGTCCGTGTCATATAATTTTTTTTAGTAATACTATATTAAAAATCAACTTTAAAAAAATTTAAGATAATTTTTTTTTATTAAAAATTAAAAATTCCGAAATTGTGATGGGTTTTTGAAATTTTAAATGACTAAGAAATGTCTGCTATAGTGTTGACTAAAATCCAAAAATAAGTTTTGACCCATTACCTTAGTAGTTTTTTTTTGTTCTTACTTTAAATGGTAAAATTCGAGGTTATTTAAAAAAAACCAAAAAATTCAAATATCTCAGTGACCGTTGAAAATCGGCCGAACATTTATGGCCTCATTTTGTTGCATTTTTCCCCTTTTATAACGTGTTGCAGGGAATAGGTCGACTTAACCAATAACCCTGTATAAAAATGCTAACTTCGGAAATGGAAAAATCTATTATTGCTCTGATTGGCTACGATGAATCCCGAATGTCGATAAGTATAGCATGCAAGAACGAAAAGCAGTCAGTCAGTGCTGCGAGCGCGAGCACGTCTGCTCATAGCGGTGAGCAGACATTGGCTGGTAGTATGGCGGGGGGTTGAGGAGCGTAGCGGGTAGGGGGCGAAGCCCCCTAGTCACTTAAAATTTTCCAGTTTCGAGTAACGGTAAAAAAGTTATTGGCGTTTAGATTTAAACTTCCTTTTCGACCTCCGTTTTTCTGAACCGTTATAGGGATCGATATGAAACTTTGCACAAAGATTGGTCAGTATGGCCTTTTATACGTTAGATATTAAGACTGGTGACTTTTGCTAAGGAAAAGTAAATAACAGTAAATTTGTAAAATTTCAATTTGTTCGTGTGTAGCCCCTCTTAGGTTTCCAAATATAAAAAATTTGCTAAGGGTTTTTAGAAAATTACATAGGGAATATGTCTACGAATTTTCATTCGAAAAACTATCCCTTTCACTTATAAAGTGAAGAATATAGGCAGATTTTGATAGTGTGAGTCCCCTATCAGATTAAATCAATTATTTTTAGGAAAGCACATACTTATTATGATGAATTCGAATCCATGGAGTAAAATGGATTCGTGTTTTGGCAAATGAGCCCATTCACAGTCGGATTTAAATTTTAATCTAATGAAATTAATTCACCATGTATGTGCGACCTAAAGAACTAATAACAAATGTGTTTTAACCTGAAGATTCACTTAAATTGATGAATAAACATTTACAAAAGAACGCACTTCCCTCCGAACGGTAATACTACGACACCTATTTTCTTATTGTCAGAAAAAATAAAAACTATAAAAAAGGCCCACCTTGAAACACATAATATACAATTCAATAAACCTTCATAAAATACGTCAGAAACAGAGATTTCATTCATGAATAATAAACCGCAAAAAAAAAACAACGAAAAAACGTATTCCATAAAAAGAATGAAAGGAAATATTCAGATATAAAATAAAAGTTGCAGTATCATCATAGCCAATTGTCGTAATAAATAAAGATCTAAATGTCGTTGACACTCTCTTGGTGCAAGCGATTAACACAAGAGCCGTGCGGTTTCTACAATGCTGACAAAAGAACATAAAAACGGCTAACCAAATTGAAAGATGTGTGTATGTATTTTTTTAAATTAAATTGAAATGTTAAATAGATAAATAATTATTTGGTTCACCGGCATAATTATGTCATACTTTAGTTGAAATTATCTAATAAGGTGATTAAAACTTTGAAATATTCTTTCATTTGCATATTTATAGTAGTATCGATTTCAGTGGCATTTGTTACATTTTATTAATTTTGAAAATTTGTGGAAGAACAAGATTTACTTCTCATGAGATTCCACCGCCTAATTTTGACATTTGATTTTGAGAGAAATGAATTGAATTGAATTAATTCATTTTTATTAAGCACTTTTGAATTGAAGATTTCTATTAACTGTTTTAACCTAGTTCATTCAACTTCGGCCTTGACTTATTTATCTTTGAGTGATTAAATTTTCGGTCGGATTTCGTCAAAAGGCTTATTACAATGCAAATGCTATGCGCATCGATTTTTATGCAGTAATTTAAAATGCAACCTGTCAAAAGTCACTTCATATTTATGTTGGCAGTTTTTGCAAGAAAACAGATTGAACTTTTCAAGAGCTGACAACGATTTTAAAACCTTATTTTTACGAGACTGTGAAGATCTTAAATAATATATATCTAGTAGTATGTATTATCTATATGCCTACAATATAAAAATTTAGATAAAATTTATGTGAATACTCTGTGGAAATAAGTTGCTGAAGATAGCTTCTTTTTTGTGTGTTTGTCGTTGTTGAACTACTTATGGTTTGGTTGGTCTAGCAGCAAGATGGCCTCGTTTTTTAAATGTCGAACATAAACATCTTGGAATATGAAAATAAGACAAGTCCACTAACAACCACCACCGCCGAGTGAGGCAAAACATTATAAGACGCCGAATTGGTAAGATATTCGTTGGGACGATTATTATCGTTGAAAATGTTACTAATATGTTACTCTGCCTTGGTTTGATGAAATATGTTTTGGTATCAATTCAGTGTCAGACATTTCAATTTGTGATTAGTTATGGAAATCGAATGCCAGTTTATCAAGTTTTTCTGTAGTGATATTTGGAAGGTATGTCTTTTTTTCTTGTTTTCTGAGAATGAATTTCGTGGTTTTGTAGGACATTGGATATAGTTATTCAAAGGTGCATACTTGTATATGTATCGTTCAACATAACTTCCTTAACCATTTTCTTGGTTGACTGTAAGCTAAGAGTTCGGAAAACAAATCAGACCAGCCAGAATAATAGTTCGGTGGATAAATCAACCACTTTGGTGCTGATACGGAGAATCTTCTAATTGTAACAGACTCCCACTTGTGTGCACTTTCAGACATTACTATCAGTTTATACAGGCTATAGTTCTATGGTTATGAAATGACCCATTCCCTACTCCCTAAGGGAGAAGATAAAGGTTGAAAGGCTTCGGCTAATTCCTATATCTTCTTCAGTTGTGGCATAACTGCGGACCCTTAGCTATGCAGGAGGAGTTTCATAGGAAAAGGACTTCGGCCAATTCCTATGTCTCTCTACGGGGCGTTACTTTCCCGCATTATCCGAGTAACCGCTGTGCCTGAGTGCTGCATTAACATCTGCAGCGTCTCAGGTTACTTAACGTGATAGGTGACAGAAAACATTTAAGTCAACCACTAAAGCAGCATCTTCGAGGCATGCCCATGATGGCCTTTACTCAACGATTAAACCCTATCATGGTTTAGCGATGTGCCGACAACTCATCCTAAGAAAAACTTCAAGTCAAGAAACCTGAAACAAAAGCCTCGGATTGGACGGATACAAAACAACGACGACCCCGCAAACGAACAACTGATTACTCTTTCGGATCCTGGAATGTACGCTCCCTGAATAGACCGGGGGCCTTAAGGGCCCTCCTGGATCAGGTAGAACAATACAAGCTGAGCATAGTTGCAATCCAGGAAACTAAATGGCTCAAAAGCGAGATTAACGACCTCAATTCGCACACTATTTTTACGAGTGGTAAAGAGGAGGGCAACAAGGAGTTTGGAGTAGCTTTCATCGTGAATAAGCAGCTCAAGGACCACATTATCGGCTTCAAACCCATCAACGAGCGGCTATGTGCGATCCGCATTAAGACCCGTTTCGCTAATCTCAGGCTCATTAATGCGCATGCCCCTACAGAAGTAAAAGAAGACGCGATTAAGGACGAGTTCTACAACGACCTAGAAACACTCTTCGACTCACTTCCATCAAACGACGTCAAGCTGCTGCTAGGAGACTTTAACGCCAAAGTCGGAAATGAAAGCTGGCATAGGGGAACTACTGGAGGTCATAGCCTCCACGACGAAAACAACAACAACGGTCAGCGACTTATCGACTTCGCGAGCGGCAGAAACCTGGTAATAAGCTCTACATGCTTCCCTCATCGACGAATCCACAAGCAGACCTGGAAGTCTCCAGATGAATACACCGTGAACCAGATCGACCACGTACTGACCAGCAAGAGATGGGCTTCTAATGTCCTAGATGTTCGATCCTATCGAGGAGCCAACTGCGACACCGATCACTATTTGGTGAAGGCAACCTACAGGTGCAGAATCTCTTCGGTGCACCTAACGAGAATCAACCCTGCCAAGATCTTCGAGGTTGACAATTTGATTGATGATGCCACGGCGGCTGCGTATACAACAGCACTAGAGGAAAAACTGTCGCCCATGCTTGATGACATCAACAATTTAGGCATCCATGAGTTCTGGGAGGAGCTCAAAGACAGCATCAAGGGGGTCGCAGAAGAGGTCGTGGGCTATAAAGGCCGGCGCAGACGAGCAGACTGGTTCGACGAAGAATGCAGGGCCTCGATTGAGGCGAAAAATGAAGCCTATCGCCAATACACACAACGCGCATCCCGAGCCAAGAAAGAAAGATATAACGAGCTTCGGCGAGTATCTAATAAGTTAATTAGACGTAAGAAACGCAAACATTTTGACGAGCAGTTACAGCAAATAAACCAAAGATTAGCCAATAAGAACATTAGACAGGCGTACAAACTTATAAATAATGTTAAGAACGGATATCAACCCAGGACAAGCCTATGTAAGGACAAGGATGGTAACATCATCAGCGACATCGAAAGCGTCAACAAACGATGGGCCTCGCATTTTGAAGAGCTCCTCAATGCACCATCAACATCCCCCGCGGAGCCAGCTCTTGAGCAGTTAGCCGAACCAGGCCCTCCCGTTCTACCCCCAACAGTAGAGGAGGTGAGTCTTGCCATACAGTCGCTTCAAAATAATAAAGCGCCCGGCGCTGACGAGATCCCAGCAGAACTGCTGAAGCATGGTGGAACGTGCCTGACCAACGCAATACATGTGCTACTGCTGAAAATATGGAACGACGAGGAAATCCCCGAAGATTGGCGCAAAAGCATAATCTGCCCAATCCACAAAAAGGGTGACAAGCTGAAGTGTGAGAATTACAGGGGCATATCATTAGTTTGTACGGCCTATAAGATATTATCCAAAATTCTTGAAAAGAGAATTAATCCGTACGCAGAACGAATCATTGGCGAGTATCAAGGCGGCTTCAGACCTGGTCGATCAACGACCGATCAGCTTTTCACAGTGAAGCTACTACTCCAAAAGTGCTGGGAATATAACATCGACGTATACCAAATCTTTGTCGACTTCAAGCAGGCATACGACAGTATCGATCGAAGTGTACTGTACAACATTATGCTGAATTTTGGTATACCGGCAAAGTTAGTGCGACTCACAAGGATGACGATGACTAATACCGTCTCGCAGGTCAGAGTGCAGAATCGACTCACTGACCTATTTGAAACTCGTACTGGACTCAAGCAGGGCGACGGGCTGGCGCCGACGCTCTTCAACCTTGCTTTGGAGTATGTAATTCGAGCCATGAATATGGACAGCAGCGGAACGCTACTCATCAAGTCGACTCAATTAGTAGCGTACGCCGACGATATCAACATCATGTCTCGAAGGTTGGGTGATGCAGAAAGCCTTCTGCATAACCTCAATAACGCCGCAAAGGAAGTTGGACTACATATCAACGAAAGCAAAACAAAGGCCATGATGCAATCGAAAACAAGGACGCCAGCAAATTCAAGCATCACAGTGGGGGACCTTAATATCGAGTATGTAGACAACTTCAACTATCTGGGTTGTAACTTATCAAAGGACGCCAACGAAACCGACGAAATTAAGCGACGGATACAACTAGCCAATAAGACATATTTCTCGGTCCTCCCTATAATTAATTCGAAACTTGCGCACAGGAACACGAAGCTCCGCGTGTACAAAACGATCATCCGACCCGTGCTATGTTATGGCTGCGAAACATGGACCCTCACCCAAGCCTCCGAAATTTTGCTAGACCGATTCGAACGAAAGGTCCTTCGGCGAATTTTCGGGGCCGTTCGCGAGCGAGACCAATGGCGTATCCGGTACAACCATGAGTTGTATCAATTGTACGATGAGCTGGAAGTATCGAAAATCGTGAAGCTTCAACGTTTGCAATGGGCGGGGCATCTACAACGGATGGACGATAATCGCATGCCAAAGAAAGTGATGAACGCACAACGAATTGACGGAGCGAGGTTGCGTGGACGACCGAGAGCTCGCTGGGAGAACTCCGTAGGTGAAGACGCCCAACAGCTGCTGGGCTTCCGAAACTGGAGTACGAGGTCACGTAACCGCGACAATTGGAGGTCAACGATTCAGGCGGCCAAGGCCCGACGTCGGGCTATCGTGCCACATTGATGATGATTCCCTACTCCAGTTTATTGTAAAGCTCATATCAAAGATACGTACTTTAGATCTGCCTAACGGCGAGGAAGGGCCTCGTTTTCAATAACTTCTTGGTGCCCGGCAACTTTATTTCTCATCGCGAAGTAAGGTGTCGTAATGTGACCAATATCGACGATATTCTGTAAATCTTTTTAATGATGGTGGGCGGCATAAATATAATTATTCTAGTAAGCAAGCTCGAAATTTGTTCAACATCAAGATTTTCTTAGAAGTGGAAATCGTTAGTCGCGAAAATATTGCTAGGCAAAATTTAAAGTAGTCTGGCTGGTGTAATGGTTGGTGTGCGCACCTTCGGTGAACAGGGTTATGGGTTCGAGACTCACCGTGAATGAATGAAGTTTATGGTGTTTTTCGAACTCACGCTCCTTGTAACGGACTATGATCTCACTCAGATGTTAAACGAGTAGGTACCCCATTATGGGGATAAATAACATCGCTGAGCGTGCTGTTGATCCCAACAAAAAAGCAGTTAGGATCTTGGGAACTGGATGTCACTAACACATCTGCGGCCTGTCGCGCCTGTTTTATTTTTTTATTTTTAGAGCTAAATTTTAGGAAAGGACAGTCGGGAATGATTTTCCGCACCATTTAACGAAAAATGGCCCCTTTAGAATTTTACTGGTGATTCTGATTACATTCAACTGACCTCCGATTCTGCTTTTCAGACCGTAGCTCGTCTATATTCAGTGCTATTTGGCTTTTGGACTGCATATTCCACTTGCGGGATCAATGTCCGTTTTAAATTCTGGCTTTGCTTGGGTCTACAGGATCGCATCTCCGTCCGAAACATACCGAGAAGCTTCTTATCTCATATCCACAGCATCCATACAAAGAAACATTATCCGACAGTCGGCTGGAGATATTTAGGGATACATGCTTCCTATAATAGGACCCCCAGCTCTTAAGCTCTTCTTCCAAATAGAAGCCCAAGCACTTCAGAGGCTCCTCTATCCTCTTTATTCAACTGAGAGTCCGATCTGTTTAGCTGTTCAACGCAGCTGCTCCTTTACGCTTCTACAATAACATCGGGAGTCCGGGCTAACCCTCCCCAGAACGAAATCTCACAGTAAAGTAAATAACGAAGTTGGGCAGGATTGCATCCAAATTGCGATGGTTGTATTTTGCTCATTCGACTTTATTTGCCGAGACGCTGTGGAACTTGTATGATGAAGTTTCGACATTTAGGTACTCTCGCACAAAATCAACGACCTAAGCGTTATAGCGCTGGATATCAAGAAGGAGTCGAATGAAGTCGGGTTAAAGAAAAAAATAAACAAAACCAAAGTGCCTAGTCTGAGTGGAAATTCAACTCCCCCATAAATATAATTTTATCTATTTAGACAATATTTTTGCCTTTGATGGCGGTATTAAGAGCATTCCACAGCCAAGTGCTTTCGGTGGTCTGTCCAAAATTTTGCAAGCCAGATTGTAAAAACCGAAGCTGTTGTAACGGGACAGTACTTGGAAAGCTGTAACTGCAGAAAAGCTGCAAACAATCATCAAAACTTAAGATCTTCAGGTTTCTGTTCGTAGAGACGACTCATGGGATCATCGCTCAGCGATCGTAGTTTTGCATCCAATTTCGAGCCGTATTTAAATATTTTTTGAATGGTTCTACTTTCCTAGTATCGACTATGGACTAAAGGAACGTGTCTGCATAGAAAATATACCCATATAGTGCTCAAAACCGGTGGTTTCACTTCGATCGCTGAGCGATGATCCCATGAGTCGTCTCTACGAACACAAACCTTTAAAGTACGTTGTCCTCGACGCGGCCGTACGACAGCGACTCGCTCATTTCATATAAAAACTCGTTTTTCTCTCATTTTAAACAACGAGTTTTTATATGGAATGAGCGAGTCGCTGTCGTGCAGTCGTGTCGAGGAAAATGCACCTTTAGTTAGCTAGTGAATTAAATCGCAATCGAAAGCGACAGTGGATCATTCATTACGTACTGACATTACTGGTCGATGCAAACAGGCCGAAACAATTTCACGTTAGATATCTGAATGAATAGTGTTCGACTAAAAAACTGTGGTCAAATTAGGAGACATTGCGAGAAACCGTATACGTTATGGGACGTAAGTGCAGTCGACACTATAGTAGTATGTAGGTAATGAACATGTTTCCACCCTTTGCAATGCAACTTATTTTAAATAGCAAAAAAATAAGTAATTTTTCCCGACATTTAACGTTCATGTTCTAGGGCTTTCAAGACTGGTTCACGTTGCCCAGAGCCCAGAGTTGTCTGGGCTCACATAAACTTGTTCACCTTCGCGTTTGACGCAGTTGAAGTTTAAGCCTAGTACTAACATCGAGAGTGAAATTTTTGTCTGCTGCGATTTTTTCAATGAAAATGTATTCTTACTGTCGTGGAATATGTGGGAAATGCTGGGAAATTCCATAAGCTACAATCCGAAAACAGTTCCATAATTTTTCTCGGCCATTTCATGTATTTTTTCCGATTCCCCGGTTATTTCATCGTGAAATGTCAAATGACCGGGGAATCGAAAAATAATACATAAAATGGCCGAGGAAAATTATGGAACCGGTCTCGAATTGTAGCTAATGGAATTCCCCACCGTTTCTGACATATTCCACGACAGTAAAGGTACGTTGTCCTCGACGCGGCCGCACCGCCTCTAGCGACTCCAGCGGCTCTAGAGCAAGTTCCTTACCCCAAGCAGACGTCGCCCGAAGCCCACAAACAAGCAAGTGCACGTTCACCATTCGTGCATGCATTATGTACAACAAGAGTCCCGCGACTGCTTTCTATGTACAGACAGAATCGTGTATCAGCCGAATCAGTACGACTATTGTGCGAAACAACTACCCTACCCCAAGCAGCCGTCGCCCGAAGCCTACAAGCAAGCAAGTGCACCACGTTCACCATTCGTGCATGCATTATGTACAACAAGAGCCGCGCGACTGCTTTCTATATACATGCTATTCGTATATCGGCAGAACGAATACGACCGTTGTGCGAAACAATTACCCTACTCCCTGCCCCAAGCAGCCGTCGCCCGAAGCCTACAAACAAGCGAGTGCACCACGTTCACCACTCATGTGGGCATTATATACAACAAGAGCCGCGCGGTTCATTCGACGATAATTCTCATTGTGGAGCTATGCCAGGCGATTATCAACTAAAAACGAGTTTTTATATGCAATGGCGAGCCGCAGTTGGTAGAGCCGCTGGGGCCGTACCGAGGAAAACGTACCTTAAGGTACGTTGTCCTCGACGCGGCCGCAAAACTCGTTTCTCTCTCATTTTAAAAACGAGTTTTTATATGGAATGAGCGAGTCGCTGTTGTGCAGTCGTGTCGAGGAAAATGTACCTTTAAGTATGTATTTTTATTGATAAAATCGCAGCGGGAAGAATTTCACTCTCGATCTTAATTCAGCCCTTTACGACAGTCTACTGTAGAGACATTAAAAAGGGCGCGCTCAGGATTGCTGTAAATTTGGACGAAATATGTAGAATAGAATAAGGTATGTCCATATTAGGCCAATCAAATAAGAGATTATAGAGAACATCGAAGGGGGTGACAATTTTTTTCTTCGGTATTTTGTTAGGAGTAGTTAGGAGGTAAAGGTACTAATTTTACTCGGACCTGAGGGGTGCGCTAACGCGCGTATGGGGGTTAAAGGTGCAATTTTGTGCGATTTTTGGTGTTTTGGGCTATTTCTCGAAAACGGTGAGTCGCGGAGAAAAAAGTTGTGAGTAAGCATTAAAACCTTACTAAATAACCTATTTATTTTCCCATACATGCATATGCAAAACTCCTAACGATTCTTCCGATATTGGTTAATAAAACAAAAAAAATTTTTTTTGCATTCCATTGACTCTAGTTTCTCATCGAATTGTTTTTCCAAGAACTTTTGTAGGGCGAAGTTAGTAAGCGTTAAGTTTGCTTTAATTTGATATACTTCTTCTTGGATTGTCTCCTGTCATTCTAGAGTTAAAAGATTCTCAACGAAGTAATATTCTATATTCATCAGAATGAAAACAACCATTGTGAAAAATCGGGAGGGGGTGACCTTTTTTTATTTCACGGATCTATAAGGGATGGTCCGGAGTAAAACATACCAAAAGCTCGCGGTCATGAGGTGTGCGCTAACGTGGGGAGGAGGGGTTAAAGGATTCATTTTTGCATGTTTTCGAATTAATTTCGGAAATATCTCGGAGGGTGTGAGTCCTCCTGAGAGTATTTGTATGGCAGTATTAAAGCCCATTAAATTTCCAAAAACTAATTTGAACGGTTCCCCCGATACAGGTTATTGAAATCAGAAAATTGTTAAAAAATCGTTTCTTTTTTATTTGTTTGGCTTTGGTGTCTCCCGCGATTCTTTTTCGGAAAACTGTTTCACGACCAATTTGTACGATGTTTAATTGGCTTTCATTTGATGTACTCCCCGTTGTCCGCTCTTCAATCAGTCAAAAGCCTAAGAGTTTAAACCGAGCTTCCCAATTAAATTTTCTCTATTTACAAATAAAGATAAAGACAAATATTGTGAAAAAGCGGGAGGGGGGGGGGGAACGCTTTTTTATTTCATGGATCCATGATGGTTGGTTCGGAGTAAAACATACTAAAAGGTCGCGGTCATGAGGAGTGCGGTAACGTGGGGAGGGCGGGCTAAGGGATTCATTTTTGCAGGTTTTCGACTTAATCTCGGAAATATCTCGGAAGCGGTGAGTCCGCCTGAGAGAATTTGTATGGCAGTATTAAAGCCCATTAAATTTCCAAAAATTTATTTGAACATACATATGTCGGATTCCTAACGGTTTCCCCTATATAGCCTATTCAAAACCGAAAATTGTCAAAAAAGTAGTTTCTTCCACATTTGTTTGGTTCTGGTATCTCCCGGGATCGTTTTTCAGTAAAACGTTGCAAGACAATTTTGTGCAGTGTGCAATTTGATTTCATTTGATATACTTCCTGTTTAGTCTAAGAAAATTGGACCAAAATATGGCCATCGAACGGCAAAAATCCTACATCGGAAATTTTTTTTGATTATGGTTGGGGTTGGTCCCGAGATGATGGCATAGAAAGTCCCAACCGATCGGGGGTCCGCAACCTTAAAAAAAGGGGGGCTTTTTTTGTTTTTTTTAGCGATTATTTCAAAAACGGTAAGAGATACAGAAAAGTGGTCTGAGGACGAAAAAAAATACATGAAATTATCTTTGCAATGATATATAACACATTAGAGTTTAATTAAATATTTCGGCGTTAGAATAGAACATAAATTAGAATATTTTCATTTTAGACCTTTTTTAAAAGCTCCATAACTTTTGAAAGAATGTTAGTTCAGTCGTAAAATGTTGTACAAGTATTCACAACAAGTTTAAGATAATTTTAACGTAAACACTAAGTCGCTCCGGTCAAGGACCCCCATTATCCCCCCATTTAAATTTGTCAAAACGGCATGTCCATAACTCCCCCCAAATTCGGAGCAGACTACTAAATTTTGGTTTGTTGCAATTGGAGGTCATAGTCACCCCACCTACCAAAAATCAGCTCATTCGGATAAAAACTAAGGGTACCTCCCATACAAAGTGACCCATGACAACTTTGTTCTACAGTTTATAAATTGAGTAGTACGTAGAACAAACTCCTGATGGGTCACTTTGTATGGGAGATACCCTTAGTTTTTATCGGACTGAGCTGATTTTTGGTGGGTGGGGTGACTATGACCTCCAATCGCAAGCAACCAAAATTTAGCACTCTGCTCCAATTTTGGGGGGAGTTATGGATATGCCGTTTTGAAAAATTTAAATGGGGGGATAATGGAGGTCCTTGACGGGAGCGACTCAATATTTAAGTTAAAATTATCTTAAACTTGTTGTGAATACTTATACAAAATTTTACGGCTGAACTAGCGTTCGTTCAAAAGCTATGGAGCTTTTAAAAAAGGTCTAAAATGAAAATAATCTAATTTATGTTCTATTCTAACGCCGAAATATTCAATTAAACTCTAATGTGTTATATAACATTGCAAAGATAATTTTATGTAGTTTTTTTCGTCCTCAGACCATTTTTCTGTATCTCTTACCGTTTTTGAAATAATCGCAAAAAAACGAAAAAATGCTCCTCTTTCCCCTCTTTTTTTAAGGTTGCGGACCCCCGATCGGTTGGGACTTTTAATGCCATAATCTGGGGACCATTCCCAACCATAATTAAAAAAAATTCCGATGTAGGATTTTTGCCGACCAAATATGCCATTTTTCTTAGACTAGTTGCCTGGTCTTGAATCAGTCAAAAGTTCAAGAGCTTAAACCAAACTTCCAAATTTAATTTTACCCATTTATAAGTATAAAGACCAACATTGCGGAAAAACGGGAGGGGGGTGACGGTTTTTCATTTCATGAACTTATAAGGGGTGGTTATGAGGAAAACATACTAAAAGCACTCGGTCATGGGGAGTGCGCTAACGTTGGAAGAGCGGGTTCAAATATCCCATTCTTGTGCTTATCAGCTCTATCCCCGCTATATCTCCGAAACCGCGAACTCTACAAAGAAATGTCTAAGCAAGAATGAAAGCTTTCACAATTTCCTATAAAGTTCATCTGACATGCATAGGTCGAATTCCTAACAGTTATCCAGATATAGCTAATTTAAAAATCAAAAATTTCACATAGAAAACATCAACACCAATTAAACATCGTACAAATTGGTCGTGAAACAGTTTTCCGAAAAAGAATCGCGGGAGACACCAAAGCCAAACAAATAAAAAAAAAACGATTTTTTAAAAATTTTCGGATTTCAATAACCTGTATGGGGGGAACCGTTAGAAATTTGGCATTTGTATGTTCAAATAAGTTTTTGGAAATTTAATGGACTTTAATACTGCCATACAAAGACTCTCAGGAAGACTCACCCCTTTCGAAATATTTCCGAAATTAAGTCGAAAACATGCAAAAATGAATCCTGAATTCGGAGTGTGATTCGGTTGTCAGCCGTACCACTTCCTAGTCTCATTATTAGTTTATTATTCTACGATAAGAATATTTATTATCATCTTCTTCTGAATAATAAACTTGCGACGAGTCGTGCCGAGTTTGGAAACTCGTTTCTCTATGAGTCTCTATATCAAAAAGTGGCGACCGAACGATCACGGCCACAGAGCACGACCTGCTAACTACTCCTAACAAAATACCGAAGAAAAAAATCGTCACCCCCTTCGATGTTCTCTACACCCCCTTTTTATGCTTTCATTCTCTCTCTGGTTCCTTTTAACCCCTAGTGGGGCATAGGGCATTGACTACGCCTCTTTTCCACCTCTGCCTATTTGCAGCCATCGCCTTTAGCTGGTCCCACGATTTGCCTATAGATTTTCCCTCTGCCTCTACAGATCTTCTCCATGTATTTTTGGGTCTTCCCACACGACGCCTTGCATCGGTTCCCTGAGGATTCCAATCTAGAGCCTGTTTTGCAATGTTTTGTGGCTCTTTTCGAAGTGTGTGACCTATCCACTGCCACTTCCGCCTTTTGATGTCGATGCCTATCCTATTTTGGCCAGTAATTTGGAGGAGGTCCTCGTTAGAGATTACCTCAGGCCAGCGAATTTGTAGGATGCGTCGAAGGCACTGATTCACGAAAGTTTGTAGTTTGGTTGTTATATCACTGGTCACCTTCCAAGTGGAACACCCATATAAAAGCACGGATTTTACATTGCTTTCGAAGATCCGGAGTTTGGTATTTCTGGAGATGTTTTTGTTTTGCCAGAGAGGAGTCAAACTGAAAAATACTGCTCGGGCTTTATTTATGCGCGACTCTACATCAGCATCAGCCCCACCATCCGCTGCTACTACGCTCCCAAGGTAAGTAAAGTTCTCGACTTTTTCTATCGGCTGTTCGGATATAGAAATGTTTCTTTGCCTTTCTGATGTCAAGCTCAAATATTTGGTCTTAGCGGCATTAATTTTTAAAGCAGCACTACGACTCTCACGATGCAAAGCATCCGTCATTTGAGACAGATGATCTGCTGTGTTTGAAAGAAGGCAAATGTCGTCGGCATAGTCCAGGTGCTGAAGGTGATCAAATAATTTCCACCTGATACCCTTACTTTTATGGTCGCCTAGAGCGTCGCAGATTACGTCGTTGATGGTAATAAGGAACAGTATTGGTGATAAAATACAGCCTTGTCTAACTCCATTATTCACCTCAAAAGGACTAGACAATTCGCCCTTGTGCAAGACGTGACATTGGGCTCCGTTATAGGACTCCTTTATGATGGCAATAAGTTTCTCTGGTATGCCTCTCCTACGTAAGGCTGTCCAGATATAAGCCCGGTCAACGCTGTCAAACGCCTTCTCGAAGTCGATGAACAATAGATGTAACGGGGATCTCCATTCAGCGGATTGTTCAATTATGATTCGGAGGGTGTTGATATGGTCGCTACATGAAAAACCCTCATGTAGCTTTCATTGCTTGGCCTATATGTATATCTGTTGATTACTTTGTAAGGTAGAAGAACGGCTTGTAATAAATTGATATGGAAATGTTACTGTGTGGTTTTTAGAACATGTAAACTGCAAAGAAAAATGCAAAAAAGTGAATCGGAAAAAAATTATCTACGATATCATTTTTTTTCTTTCAGTATTATTAATATTCAATTCAATACAAAAAAGATTTCAACGAACAGGGGGAGGGGGTTTGAGACACATGTGGCTCATGGACGTTAACAGGAGGAACGCTTTGAAACGCAACTGTCTCATAGACAAAAAATTAATTGAAATTAGTTGAGATCACCACAATCTATTGCATTGGTATCGCATTCGACTTCACGTCTTGTCCATATAAAAAAAATATGCTGCATATCGACCAATGTTCGCACTTGCGAACAGTCCTTTCTAGGACTCACACGCTAGGTAGACGAAAACGGACAACGGATTTGGATTCAGCAGGGCCCAATTACTATAAGAAACTATGTTCTTCTGAAATATTATGCTTTTGAATTTTCTTGGTGGTTAATGGGATAAAAACACTAAGCGGCAATGTGCATGTATAGTATCGTAGGTCGGGTGACTTTAACTCAGGAAAGTACGATGATCTTATCGGTATCAGTATCGCTCCAGCAGCCTACAAGGCACTCCATCTGTCCCTACTGCTCTAACATCTCTGTAGATCAGTGGTTTCCAACTCGGTAATGTCTTCGGACCTGGAAATGAATTAGTAATGACCACCATTTTTATTGCATGCAATTTTGGTTATACCTGAAAAGTAGTGAGTTCTAGAATTCAAACTCTTTCATAAACCATACACATGCATAATATTTTCTGAGCTGAAAACTAAAATTTGCAGTTTGTAATGCGGAAATGCATTTGCATCTTTCTCAGTCAGAAAAGCGATAAATATCCCTTATTTTACTATATAAATTGAATGACAAAAGATACAGAAGCGGCAACACAATCTAAAAAATATCATCTGCACCTTGAAATTTTCTTAACAAAGCATTGTTATTTTTTAAGTAAATTTGTCCTAACGTCCTCAACTAAAGAATTACAACTTTGCCAAGCAGACTCAAATGTGTATAAAAAACCAAATCAGAATAAGAGCATTTTCAGCAAGAAATCCTCTGCAAAACCGTTGGGAGCACTTCAGATCAAGCAAACAAGAATTTTGAGCTATTAAGGTACTTAAATTTATCGATCTCGATACTTTCAAAGAGACGAGCTGAATAAGGTTTTATTGCTTATCTATACGAAAAAAGTACTAGAAACCCTATGCCCCCAGAAAAAGACACGAGTAAGGTAAGGGTTTTGGGCGGATTAGCCACGAGAAAAGCTAATGAATTGCGTGGGGACGAGTTGAACAAGGATTTTTGGATGTTTTCGACGCGAAATTTACTCGAAACCCTATGCGAGCTCATCCACTTTCAGGGGACGAAATCGATAAGGGGTTTGGGCCGTTTTGGCACAAGAAAAGCTAATCGACTTCGTTCCCAAGCAGGTGACGAACTGAACTAGGTTTCCTAAATACGCACCCTGCTGAACTGTATTTATACTAAAATCAATTAAAAATCACCCATTTTAACGTCAATTGATATCAGTATTTGAAGTATGCGCTCCCTTAATTTGATAGGGCAGTACCTTGATGCCCTATTCCCCACAAGGGGTTAACAGGAACCAGAGAGAGAGAGAGCAACTTAGGACAAACCTTCAAAATATTCAATTCAATTCATATACCAGTATGACCAACAAGCGAATTAACTAAGAACAATTTTAAATTAAAGAAACTCCCACAAAAGGAACACCGTCCAGAAGTCGAGACAATTTCGGGTCCACATGAAAACATTCTTCATGAGGACTTGTTGCTAAAGGATTTCATGTGACGCCAAACTCGTATGCTATGCGGCTTCAATTTATGTCTTGCCTGTGGACTGTGGGAACTGTGAAGATACCAGAAAAACCTGTATTTGCGTTACATCACAGACAAAAAATGCTGCCGGTATTTTCACCATCATAATCTTAATCCTTCAGATTACGAAAAAACTAGCGCTAAACTAAAAAACATTCAATAGAATCAAGAATTTATGCCTCCCCAATGTATATGAGTACATATGGCTTTTGCTGATGGTTATGTAAAGTAAAGAACAGAAAACTGTTTTACTTTTACTCTCATTTGGCGCTAATTTTAAGGTGTTTCACCTTCGACGAAGCTGTTGTTGTTATCCGCTCCGGCTTAGTTTATTTTCGATTTGTGAAAATTTAATTTCGCAAAAAAACGAGATTTGGATAACCAGTGTGGTCTAGATTATGTATTAATAACCTGTACCGGTTACCAATTTTATAAAGATAGATCAATATACGGATATAATTTAAGTAAAATAATAACTTCTCATTTAAAAAGACATATAGCTATCTGCGAGCCTTTTATTGAGTTGCAGTGATTTAATTTGAAATTTAAGAATTAATGAACTAATACGTAGATTTTTCTAAATTTGCAATTTTTAGTGCATACGTACGAGTACATTTCTTTCGTTCAATATGCTAATGTATTTAACAATATAAAAATTCAGAATAATAAACCAGACTTTATGGCTTTCTTCCCCATGATATTTATGCATATGGTTTATTAATAATATACTACTCTATATGATTAGTCAGACACAGTGGCGTGTGTTGGCATTTGCAATCTATTTTTTCTGCAGAATATAAGTATGGTTGGGAAAATTTTTGGTTTAGCTTATGTTTAAATGTCAGAAGTATTTTTTCCATTATTTTTAGTAGAACGTATTTGTAGGACTTTTTTTTCGGATTTTTTTTTGTTACCTGATAGAAAAAATGCCTAAAGGGCGAACCACATGTGATAGTAAATTAGTATGAGATGAAAAGACTCAGTCTAGTATCACTACATTTCTGTATGACAGGCGAGTTTAATGAATTTTGTGTTTTAATACCTATTTAATTTATTTTAACGTCTCGCAGTTAAATTCTTAAATATTTCAATTTAATTTTACTTACATTGGATAACTATTGCCAGCTGTCGGGCAGAATAATTGATGATATCGCTTAACGCATGGCACACCCTTAATCACATCTCCTCGTATATCTAGTCCTAATGCTACCGATAAAGCTGTCCACCATATCTGAAAAAAGGAAAGAAAAAGATCAATTATGATTTACTTTCACGGAGTATTAGAATATAATATTTTTGATATCCTTATACAATATGCATACACATAGCTATCGCCTATCACATTTTGTAAAATAAATTCAAAACGATAATACCAAAACCACAGACTTTGGATTAACCTTCCTCTGATCGAAAAAGAAATTCTTGGTAAATTCTTACAACAACCGCAGAAACATCTGCACAATGACACTGTTATTGTACTTTGTATAGCTATGGTGGCCGTGATCCCAACCGCATAGTTGGGCTATGCGCTATGTTATACGATAAATGGCACCTTTCAATGGCGATACCTATGAATGGATGTAAAAATTTGAAATGCCGATATGTATTTGCAATTGTTTATCCAAATGTAATAGATCTCTAATAGAGTCAATAGATACATGAACAAACATCAAATAGATAAATGCAGCATATCCGAAACAAATTCAACTGAAATACATAGTATGTTTCACGATTGATTGGAATTATTGCGAAATCCAATAGAATCGTTTTTTTTATAATACTTTCACATGTCCTTCGCAATCAGACAGAGCTCGTACATATTAGCAAAACATGAATAATACCAGGCGACCGATGTAATTGGTCGTAAAGAATAAAGTGAAGTGTTGAATAAATTTTAGTCAACATATTTTCTGGAAATAATTATGTATGTGATGGATTGATTGTGAAATATGTAATGTTTAACTATAGAATCGGGTCACTGACTGTTGGTAATAATGATGATGGAAGACAAAAACAGCATGGTGTTGAATATTGTAAACTGTAAGACATTTTTAAGTGTCTTGAAAAGAACATAAAATTACAGTTTAATATCATGTCGAAGTATTTGTTGAGTCTGAGTCAAAAGTTAATTGTAAAAAATTTAATGGTCGATTTTTTTTAATGTGTGGGTTTAATATTGCTAAGTCATACTCAAAGTTCTGAGTATATCAGCGTTTTCGGTAGCCGTTGCCAGCCGTCGAAACTCTGGAAAATCTACTGAGTCCTTCTGGTGCTAAGACCTATGCTCGAAAATAGTGAAACCTTTGTTACAGAAAACGAAAAAAACTCGGCGAAGAAGTGATGGCAATCACTTTACTGTATCAATGCAACTTTAACATATTTGATCAGTGCTTTAGTTTTCTTTTTATAAGAAATGTTCTTCGTGCCGAATCCAAGCCACAAATGATGGTGACATGGATAAAACGCTGAATTTAGATCAGTCGCGTCCCTATGTCTCTATAATTTGAATGTTAACGGAAAACGGTAAAATAACTAAATATGTAAGTGGAAAAACGAAAAGCTTAAGGCAGTAACACGATTTTGGATAATACTCATTTTATCAAATGACCGCAAATTAAGGAACGGAAAGGGTTCAGGTTATGTCTAACATTCTTAACAGATAACAAACGTTAAAACAAAGTACTCCTGTATGGGTTGACTTTTCTCAATACGAAAGAGCTACATAATGGCCTTAATACAGTATACAGTGTCATTAAGGATTGTCGTATCTCTTATTGTTAATCAGTAGAAAATCAAAAACGGAAAATCAAGCAGGTTTCGTCATGGGTATTCGACACACGACCATATTTTCGTACTTTACAATCTGGCCCGCTTGCATTTGGATGAGAGACGTAAACTGTACGCCTTTTTTGTAGATTTTAAGGCAGCACGACACGATCGACCGACATTCGCTCTTTTACAAGCTATACAATGCTGGTATTTCAAGTAAATTCGGAAGAATTTTCGAAAATCTGTATGCGGAAACCACAGCGGCGGTTTGGAACGGAAAGGAACTGTCAAAGCAATTCATTACAAACGCAGGTGTCCGACAAGGGTGTAAGCTAAGCCCAGACGCTTTTTTCTTATACGTGAACGATATATTGGATGATATGCCAGGAGGTGTTGAAGCGTTTGGAATGACACTTCAAGGATTGATGTACGCCGATGACATGGTGTTTTTTACAAAATCACCAGAAGAAATGCAAAGTGTCATTAACCAAATCGAGCTATTTTGTAACCAGTGGAAGCTAACAGTAAACCTCGAGAAATCCAAAATGATCATTTTTAAGAAACGCTTTCGACTAGCTCAAAATGAGATATGGACCTACCAAGGAAGGGAAATTGAAATTGTTAGTGAGTATAAGTACCTCGGTGTCTTAATAACCAACAACCCGAACATGAACACTCACCTCGAGAAAAAATTAGCAAAAGCGAAGTGTGCTTAAGCACGGTATGGAAAAACTGTCTCAACAATCAACACCTAACGCACACTATCAAGTACAACATTTATCAGGCAGCATCCAAATCGATTTTAATGTACAGTGCTCAGGTTTGGGGGGGGGGGAATATGAAGAAGTCGAAAAGTTGCAGAGGTATTACCTTAAACGTGTCTTCCATTTACCTGAAAATACGCCGAATTATATGCTCCTACTGGAAACTGGGTTATCTCCGTTATTCTTGGAAACCCTCAACGCACATGTGAAATATCTTACAAAAGTGACAGAGATGAGTGACGAAAGATTGCCTAAGAAGGTTCTATTGTATGCCCTAGCAAATAAAAACGTTTTTTACAGTGATCTGGAAACGCTCTCCCATGAAACTGGAGTGCATTTAAATTGGAATGATGCCACCGATGCCGCACAGCTACTCCGCGCACTATGGGAGAATGTAAGGCGCATGCTTGCCGAAGAAACCATTGGAAGAGCAACGACTACACAACACCGGGAGGTGTATGCCAGCGTAAATCATAGTCTACAACCTAACACGTATTTTATGAACCACTACCAAATTAATAAAATTTCATTAACTTTTAGAGCAAGGGGAGAATTACTGCCGCTCAACTATATCCCACATCGCAACGACTTACCGATACTGTGCAGTTTATGCAATTTGAGAGCCAGGGAAGATACAGCACATTTTATTGGAATTTGCCCGATTCTGAGAGAAATACGAAGATCATGCCTTGGAAAGGACAACTTAAGCTATTTGGAGGTTATCGATTTATTGAATGGATCTGATTGGGACGCACTTTATAATTTCATTAATACAGCGCTAAAATACAGATACCGTATAATTAATGAATTAATGTAAATAATATAATAGTTTACACGGGGGTATGCGGGTCGATGAACATGCAGAATACGGAGTTGCATGAACTTCATCATCCGGTACCCCCACGTAATAATATAACTAAAGACTATAACCACATAGTTATAAATTAACAACATTAATCGTCGAGCCTAATAACAATAATCATTGAATAATAATAATCAACGAAACAACAAAAAACTAAGTTTAATAAACGCATTAATTGTAATAAATATTTAAGTCAACCCAGTCTGGCAGACGGCTTTGCCACGCCCTATAACTGTTTAGAAGCATTGTATCAAAATTTGTATTGAAAAATGAATTGTTTAATAAACATCTATCTATCTATATATATATCTATCTATCAGTAGAAGATAATGATGCAAGGCTTTTTGCTTAGAAACGTTGAAAACTGTATGTCACACAAATTCCAATTCAGGTTATTGCTTTAATAAATTCAGAAAAAGTTTAAGAATCATGAATCATTGCAACCATTTAATATAAAAAAAATGAAACATTTTCGCTACAATTACCCAAAAAAAATTATTGCATTTCGATCGATTTCACTGAAAAACGTTTTTACTTTTTTTGTCCTTCCGGCTTATACCATAGGAAAAACTCTTTCCAGAAGTGGTGGGAATACATTTAGAAAAAAATTCTGGATCAAGTAATAACCCAGTTTCTATGGATTTAGCTGTACATCTTTCTGAATGCGTCTGAGATTTAATATCAATCTATTTGAACTATTAGTCAAAGAAAAATGAGTTAGCTGTGATATCCCGCCCCGATCTTTCCGTTTTTCGACGTTCATTACCCCACCATTTCACTATCCCGCTCAATTAAAATCCCGCCAACTTAACCCATTACCTGCGGGAGACTTTTTTTTCGAATTTTCGTGTGAAACTTCATAGATATACTAAATAAGGCCCCCTGAGCACGAATCTGCTGTCCGTTTTTTAATCTGCTTTTTAGTTTAGCTGCATTTAAGTGATGCCATATGGCATCAGCGCAGGTTCAAGTTATAAAAACTTTGGAAGTCATCATTTGGAAATATAATAGAAATACAAAGTTTTTTTGCTTTAAGAAAGACAAATTGGCTGAAGTATATTATTTCATATTAAAAATAACAATTCAATGATATTTTGAAAAGTTAACGAAAATATTTCCCATGATTTTATTATAATATTTGTCTATACTTATTATTATTTCTTTAGGATTGTGTAATATTTTAAAAACCAATCGCTAGTAATGCAAAGTTGTAGGTTTTAATAACATTTGGACGATTGTTTGGAATACTGTAATGAACCACAGGGACGGAGCTGACCGTTAAGGTCAGCAACGAAGATAGGCTCCTGCAATGAGGACGGCGGCGGCACGAGCTTGCTGCTACGCTCAGACTCGGAGGGGGCGTGGGTTTTTGCCGCCTCATTGTCCCTGTCCACACATATTACACGGGATTCTCGTGCCTAAAACTTCACAACACAACAAGCGGAAATGAAAAAATAATTGAATTAGTAAAAAAAGGGTACCCTGGAATCAGCCAGTTCAGTCGCCATTTTATTTTTGTGGCGCTCCGAGGCCAAGATGGCGGTAGGCCTCGGCCGTCTTCACCCACGAAATTCAGAATCAAAAATCCCGACCATGAGGCGCGCGGGCCGAACGAATTTGAGGCGCCTCCCTTAACGAAATTCGGGATGGGGTAAATCACCTCATCCCACTAACCCACTTGGGACGGGCGACGGGGAAACTCACGCAATTTAATGGGCCGACATTATTTTGCCCGCGAAAATAAAAGGACGACACGCCACATAAAACTTAGCTGCCATTATTCCTTGGTATCCATCACGGGGATATCGTACACGCACAAATTACACGAACTTAGTGCATTTAACTATCACTTTAAAAAAAAAAGGAGAAAACTTCTTCGCAAAAACAGCACGTGGTGAAATCCCCGCCAGACGCGCGCGATGTTGTTTCTATGGCGGCCAAAATCAGACTCCCCGAATCGGTTAAGAGAAACCGCTCAGGCACCGGCCCGTTCTTACATCAGCCGGTTCCCTTCCCGCCAAAATTGGCGTTGCCAATTAAATTTGCGGGCCGGAAAACAGCTGATGTCGACACATAAATATCCGTTCTCGATCTGAGCGGCATTTTTCAAATTTCAATGATTTGAAAAATAAATTCAAATCACAAAAATTTCAAAAATGTCACAAAAACCGAGAATGGACATTTATGTGTCCAAACTGGCCGTTACAATACGTTTCTTGTTAGTTAGACAAAAACGAGTGGCATCATTAATAGGCTCTTTTACATAAAGCGAAGATGCTACTGTCAGACATTTATTGTTATTGGATTAGTTCCTTGATAGACATAAAATGACAATAAATAACCCTCAGGTATATTTAAACACTGACAGACACAAACCCAATTTCCACATTTTATCGTGAGGATTTAGGATTTAGAGCTGTCTTCTGGACTCGATTAGAAGGATTAATATGCAAATCATTATCTCGTGATCAATGTTCCTGTTTATCAAAAATTGATACCCATAAACCCTTTAAGTTCTCCAATAGTTTGGCTTTTTCCGGTAATAGATAGGCCATAGTTATTGCTTTCCTAGTAAATCAAATTATATGTTTTCTAATCGAAAACCCGCTCAAACATGTTATGGGGGTCTTTCAGAAGCGTCTAAATAACTGGGAATGGGAAATATGGATTGTTTACTGCGAAACTTGCTAGAATTCCATTTGTAATTTTGTATCAATGTTGGCACGGAAACAGAAGAAGACGAAGTTTGGATTCACCTCTGCTTCCATCACCATTTCCATTGGTGTATCGGCGCCTTGGTTCTGAATGCCAACCTCGTACACAATCTGATCGGAATCTAGCCAACCAAAACATTCCACTTCAACTACTTGCTGCAGTTGGTTATGGTGTAAGTCCATAATTTGAACTCCTTCGTTACCGTTGCAATCATTTTCGGCTAAGTCAAACTCAGCGTCTGTGAGTTGTAGGAAAATTGCAGCTGGCTGTTCGTCTTCAACGCCTTCATCGGCAATCAGACTGCCCAAATAGTTTAATGTTTAATGCAATTTCACCCTACAAATACGAAAAAATAACTAATAAATTTCAATTGCCATTAAAATTTCCTATGTAGTCTGTACCAACGATGATGCCATATGGCATTAACCAATTTCGAATCAAAATTTCAGATACTGAACTGAGTTGTAGGAAAATTGCAGCTGGCTGTTCGTCTTCAACGCCTTCATCGGCAATCAGACTGCCCAAATAGTTTAATGTTTAATGCAATTTCACCCTACAAATACGAAAAAATAACTAATAAAATTCAATTGCCATTAAAATTTCCTATGTAGTCTGTACCAACGATGATGCCATATGGCATTAACCAATTTCGAATCAAAATTTCAGATACTGAACTTAATTTCTCTTTTCTAATTTAACGTGAATGGATTCACTTTTCAATACACTTTTCGTATTAGAAATAGTTCTAGGAAAAAAAAAACTAGTTTGAAACCTTAAAACTCAACTTAAATTTTGCGGTACGACATTTCTTCACTTTTTTTCAAATTCCAAAAACTTGTTCACTTTACGATCTGATATCTCTGGCTCCTATAGGAATACTGGCACAGTTTACGTTAGACATAAAAGTTAAACTTGTCTACTACAGATATCAGTGGAATTTGCACAAGAATGCATTCGTATTCAATATTTAGAGGCCATTTAACAGGATACTTGAAAACGATGCCATATGGCACACTAGCAGTGAATGGGTTAATATCACGACACTTCAATAGCCCGCTAATTCCAAATACCGTTTTTCAATACCCCGCTTTTAATATCCCGTCATAGAAAGTAAGTATTCTTTCATAAATCGCGCTCGCGACCGACCGACCGACCGGGGTGCAGCTGGACCCCAGACACACTTTTTTAAAGATAGCTTCAAAAATATTATTTTCAATTTTTTTCCTTGGAAATATGTTTCCAAAATATCTTTACAATTCTGTTACAAAAAACATAAATATAATATGTATGTATCCTAACGGTAGTTGTAGACCATTTTATTGCTTGAGGTGCGGCTGCAGCCCTCTTTCTTTCGGAGATACAACAGTGACATATCCATTCAAGCTACAATAAAACAGCATATGGTAACCGTTCTACCCGAACTGGGTTAACCCAATCAGCATCAAAGCTCCGCGATTGCAACTCAACGAAGATGCTACTTATGCAACAGAGGAAATGACAGAAAATCCAAGAAATGTTGTATTCGTTGCAACACGTTTGTGCAGAGCACTCAGAAGAAAATACAATTTGTAACAATTGTTTCGAATAAAATATATCAAAAACATATTCAGTTATTTTTTTCTTCTATTTGGTTTAATGGATAATACATTTTTTAGCAGTTTTATATGAAAAAACGTTGGGGTGCATCTGCACCCCACTTGGTCCTTAACGTAATTTTTTGAGGTCGGCCTATGAAGGTTAAAAAGCGCCACCACATTTAACGTTAACATCAGTGGCGGAACAACTTCACTTGGGGCCCTCCCGCCAACTTCTTGAGTGAGTCCCCCTACACTAAGAAAAAAGGCAGCGTGAAATCTATGAAAAACACTCTTGAAGGTGGATCCACACTTTTCAGTCATCAGCCACAGTAATTTCCCAGACAAGTTGACAGATTGTCAGTTAATTGATTGACAATCTGTCAATTTGTATAGGAAATGACTGTAACTGATGACTAAAAAGTGTGAATCGACCATAAACCAGCTCGTTTGAGACATGATTTTGATGTTACAGTGTTTCTACTAAATTAAGAACTTCGTACTTAAAATAACTTTACTAAGAGCTACTTTGACTCTTTGCATTCTTATATTGAGAATAGCGTTCTTGTTGTAACGGTTATTCAGTTAATGATTTGATTAATCGATTTGTTTGTTTTAAATAAAAACGCTCAAGGGTTGACCTCTATAGGTGTTGGTTATATTAACGCATAGTAAATTACCTGCGCCTACAATGGGATTCGATCCCGTGAACCTATGATTTGACAACGAGCGCCCTATCTATTTATTATTTATTTAATGAAATGAAATGATGAAAATGAAACACACACACAATCAATCCGAATCCATTTTTTTAAATTTTCGTTCTGTCAAAATCGTGGAAAATGTATGACGAAGAATCAAAAAAAAAAATGGATTCGGGCGGCCTAAGTTTGTAACTTGCTAGACCATTCAAATAAAGCGACACTCAACTCTATTCCTTGTTTCAGCTTTAAATTTAAGTGTGCTCTAATTTAAATTTTTCAAACCAAATGTGGCGTCTGCACCACAGCCCAAATGACAGTGTATACACGGCAAGCAAGATAAAATATTTTAGTCTTCAACGACATACATATACAGGCCGTACTAACTATGTAGATTGAACTAAGTTTAATACCAGTCGAAAACACAACAAAATTATTTGACAGGTCATGACAAAATGGATTGGAATTAAGTCCAAAAGTTTAGAAAAGGCATTATCACCAAAAAAGTTTTTAGAATCTTTTTGCCCGTATGGTACTTGGCAACGAAAAGAGTGGGTCGGATTACAAACCATGACAACAGGAGCAATTTGTTTTTTGTGAAAATTATAGGATTCGGATCGTCTCATGAAATATCAAAGATTTAAGGACAATATTAAATTAGTTTTATTAAGGGACCTGGTGGAAGAAGAACAATAGATTTGTTTTGACTTCCAAAAGTATATATCTATTCTTGTCGACAAAAAACATCTACGTCGAAGTGTTGTCTTTCGCAGTCGAGAAATATTTCATGTGGCTTTTGGGCCCCTAAATCTCGTGGGTCCCTCACCACGCGGGCCCTTCGGGCCCTTTTGCGCCGCCCCTGGTTAACATGATGGGTTTCCTCACATGGGGATACTTAAATCTCGGAAACTCAGGTGACTTAGATAAAAAAATAGGTGGCCTGTTCTCGAGACTTAAGTATCCCCTGTGTGACAGTCTTGTTCTGTAGGGGCTCAATAAATTATTAGCGTGATCGAAGCAATACACAAATATTCCGACGGATTTGTGCTAAGGGAAAATATCGCATTAACTGTTGGGAATCACAAACCATAATTATGAATTTATTTTTTTTTTAACAAGGAAACAATTTATTGGCGGTATTTTGACGAAATTATTTCACCATCCGCTAGCGGGATTTTAAAAAGGCGGGGTCTTTAGTGGGCGGAATTTGATAATGGTCAGATTTTTAAACGGTGGAAATTAGTAATTTCGGGAAAATGAAAAGCGGGATTACGAACGAGCCGGATTAAATATCAAAATATTAAATTAATATTAATATTAAAGTCCCGTTTGCACTTTACAAACGCAAAAGTTCAAATGTAATTTTATTTAATGAAAACATATTTTTATGTATGAATCATAATTTTGTTAGAATAAGAATTCGACGAACAACATTTTTAACATGAATTTACAAACAAAAACTATTTTTTTGCACACATTTGTGTTGCATGTAAACTATACCTTAGAACTTTTCAATTTGAAATTTCATTTTTGGAAAACGTACTAGAAAACAATTTGGATTGCATACATTTAGGCGAGTTTTGGAAAGCTCATTAAAACTGGACAGCAATATAATTTTTAACCTGAATAAAGTCAAAGGTTAGCGTTTGTTTGAAAATTACCCCGTATAGTGTAGGTTAGCTGTTTAAAAAACACGGCCAATAATGCACGATGTTTTCGTGTATATTTATGCGTGTTGAGCACTTATCAGTGTTCCATACAAACTTTCTAATTTACGTAGCATAAATGAAAACTAGTGGTCTAAACTTATATTGAATGCTAAATTGGAAAAAAACTAAAAAATAACTAAATAATAGGAAAAATAGACTTGCTATGAAAATGTCCTAGCTTATGACAAAACAAACAAATTGTGTCCATTATGAACTTAAAATATACCTTTCGTATGGGAAGTGCTAAATATGTAGTTAGTTCTTTCGGGACACTCCTTTTACATACACAATTGGGATGTCACCAATTAGCTCTACTCAATTTATTTTAAAATTAATTCACTTGATTTCAAATCATCTCGATCTACCTCATTCCTGAATTACAAACTCGGTGACCGTCAGGGTGGTTAGGAATGTGCTCCTTGAATGGAAATCACAATTTAATATACAAAGCAAAATGTTGTCTCATTTGTTGCTGATCATAAATGTTCATATTTGCACTGAACAAAACCGATACGGAATTTTAACACAAAGCTGATATAAAATCCATCCCCAGGGCCAATAAGAAACAAGGTGGAGAACTCTAGTTTATACCAACCATAATTCGAATAATAGGTTGCAAAAGACGGAACAAACTATCTCCGATGTAGGGATAAAAATCTTTTATGGGCCAAATAACACTACAGTTTTCAACAAATAAATTTGAAAGACATGTGAATACGACTCAGTAAAGCTTTCGAACTTTGACAACAAAAATTATCAAACGGGCACAAAAAATGTAATCAATTCAGGGGGAACTATTATCAAATTAACAGCTGACTGCAACAATGATGTGAAGGCGCCAGTTTTGAGGAGGAACATCGAGGGATAAGCATCGAACTTCGATGCTATGAGTCGAGTAGCTTTTTGTAGGCTTTTGGGACGTCAACACTTGAGTGTGTTGCCCAAATTTAAAGGCGTAAAGGCAATTTTGTATTCAAGAACATATAGGTTAGATGAATGCCACGTGACATTAAAGCGATAGAACATAAATACTAAATCACGCTGATACCCTATATAAAAATGTCAACGCCACTGCCCTTATGAATGAGATAGCAAATTGTTACACATTTCTTGGTCTACGACTCTATCCTTATATTTTTTTTCTTAAAAACAATGTGGGATCTCAACCTTAAGCTGCTCCCATAAAGAGAAAGTTTTCTCTCAGATTTACCTACTTAAATACAAAAATCATCCAGTAGACTTGATTTCCCTTCTTTTACATTTCCATAAATTGAATCAATCAATATTGCATATCTCCGGCTTCAATCGCAAAAATTCGTAAAACAATCCAATGGTTCGAAACATCTGCTCTAATAAATTTTTGCAATGTACATGTGCACGTTAAGAATCGTGTGCAAATGCTGCTAAAAATGTTGTGCACTTAAGCGTGTTGTGCACTTATATGTTATGCACTTATCCGTTTTGAAATGTATTGCAAATCGCATTGAATGGATGATGCATGAAAACTGTGTGCACTTAATCGTGTTGCCCTTAACCGGGTTTTACTGTATGCATGTGCGTGCAGACATTTTCTGTTTATTTAAGCGAAAATTGTACGAGTGTTTGTGTGCGCAGTAATGCTCAAATATGTAGGTACATGCCTTTTGGTTCTCCAATCAATCAATGCATAACAAAAAATGAACCTTACAGGCCTCCAGAGGCCTTCTAATATTTTGAGTGTTGTAAGTTTTGGGTTGCAGCTCTTTGAAAAAATATTCCGACTTCAATCAGGAATAATGAAGCATCCCGTCATCCCGTTATGAAAACTAGAGACTATGCGCCAACTTTTAAAATTATTTGCCGGGAGGTCCCGGTGCATTTTTTTCCAGTACTGTGTGTTTGAACTTAAACGAAACGATGAATTTGCTCTTTCGGTTCCACAAAGGACAGATTTCTCTCAAAACAAAACACTTATTTTTTGGCTTAAGCTGTAGATAGTAGAGCATTTTATTGTTGTTGCAGCGCCAACAAAAAATTGAGAAATATTAACATTTGCACTTACAGTGGATGAAAAATCATAGCAAGATCTGCATTTTTTAGATTTTTCTTTAATTACAAATAACTGTAAAAATAAACGCGACTAATTATATTAAATAAAAATGCGCTATTACCGGTTTCCGGGTTTTCGTTGGGGTTTGGGACCCCCGGAATAATAAAGCCTATGAAAAAAAGTTCTTACGCTTCCATGTTCCTAGAACTTTAGTCCATTTTTTGGGGGACCCCATTAAGATATTAGCCCGGGTCCAAAAAATCCTAACATTGACTCAGTTCACTCCCTAGAGAAATAGTTACTGGCTACAATCATGAAGTTAAAAAAATACTGTACTGTGCCATTGTACTCGACATAATCACTAGATACATATCGAAAAAAAACGAAAAAATTAAGGCAGTAACCCGAATAGAAGAAATTTTCATATTAACTGAAAAGTTTCTCAACTTTACATTTAAGCTACAATTTGACTACCCTGTACTATATCACTTAAATTTTCAAATTCGTTCTTAGCTCCAATCAAACCTCACCTTTACGTAGATATTCATTTCCACATTTTTTCCGGTTCATTAGCATTTATGTATCTATCACAAAAAAAGACGCTAAAACCATAAAAAAAAAACACAGAAAACATAATTTCAGCAAATCAAATGCTTTGCCAAAAATATCAAAAGCTACGCTTGGACATAAAGACAACTCTAAAACGGACCATCTTCGCAAAGCTGGCTATTTTTTAGTTGTCTAGCCTGTTTCCAAGCAGCATCGTACGAGCTTAGCATCATAGAGTGACTACGCTAGGCCTAAACACCATACGTAAACCGTGACATTGACCTACTTTTATTTAAATTTATTTCTTTTCATTTTTTCATCTAAATTGGTGAGCATGATTTGATTTTTCAAACTAACGATTTTTTGTTGTACTGTCGCAAGTGTCATGCGGTTGATCGACAAGTAAATGTATAGGTACAAGTTAGGGATGAGCTATGATCGTTGAAATTTTTCTCTCTCTTACTCTTCAACACTCATCTATAGGCAATGTGAGTTTTGTTTTTCATTTTTATCTTGAGTGTTTAAATAAAACCATCCGTATGAGTATATTTTCTGTTAGATTTTGTATAAATAACAAAATAGACAAAGCGATGACAGACAAGATACTATTACTTTACGTCTAGATACGTTTGTCTAGTCTAAGAAAAATGGCATATTTAGTCGGCAAAAATCCTACATCGGAATTTTTTTGGATTATGGTTGGGGATGGTCCCCAGATTACGGTATTAAAAGTCCCAACCGATTGGGGGTCCGCAACCTTAAAAAAAGGGGGCATTTTTTGTTTTTTTTTTTTGCGATTATTTCAAAAACGGCAAGAGATACAGAATAATCGTCTGAGGACGAATAAGACTACATAAAATTATCTTTGCAATGATATACCTATAACACATTAGAGTTTAATTGAATATTACGGCATTAGACTAGAAACTAAATTAGAATATTTTCATTTTACACCTTTTTTAAAAGCTCTATAACTTTTGAAAGAATGCTAGTTCAGCCGTAAAATTTTGAATAAGTATTCACAATAAGTTCAAGATCATTTTAAAGTAAACATTGAGTTGCTCCGGTCAAGGACCCCCATTATCCCCCTATTTGAATTTGTCGAAACGGCATGTCTATAGCTCCCCCCCCCTAAATTGGAGCAAAGGGCTAAACTTTGGTTTGTTGCGATTGGAGGTCATAGTCACTCCACCCACCAAAAATTAGCTCATTCGGATAAAAACTAAAGATACCTCCCATACAAAGTGACCCAAGACAACTTTGTTCTACAGTTTATAAAATGAGTAGTACGTAGAACAAACTCCTGATGGGTCACTTTGTGTGGGTTGTAGTTTTTATCCGAATGAGCTGATTTTTTGTAGGTGGAGTAATTATGACCTCCAATCGCAACAAATTAAAATTTAGCACTCTTCTCCAATTTTGGGGGGAGTTATGGACATGCCGTTTCGACAAATTCAAACGCCGAGATATTTAATTAAACTATTTGTTGTTGTGTTTTCGTCCTCAGATTATTTTTCTGTATCTCTTACCGTTATTGAAATAATCGCCAAAAAAATAGAAAAAAATCCCCCTTTTCCGTTTTTTTAAAGGTTGCGGGTCCCAATCGGTTGCGACTTTTTATGCCATCATCTGGGGACCATCCCCAACTAGAATCCAAAAAAATTCCTATGTAGGATTTTTGCCGTTCGATCGCCATATTTTGGCCCAATTTTCTTAGACTATGTGTTCATGGCAATGTTGTTCTTTTTATTAAGTGTTGAGCTTCGTTGAATATTTCTATTGAAAATGTGTAATTGTTTTGAAGAAGTCTGTCAGCCACGCGCTTTCTTAATGCTAAGCATAAATAAACAGACTGAATGCTAGCGAATAATGACGGAAGATGTTTTGTAATCATGCGTGGTTACATGTACATAATAATATTGAATGAGTCAATGAGTGGCGTATGTGCAGGCTGAAGGGCCTTGTTTATTAATTTTATTGTTTATTTTAAAATATAGTGCGCATGATTTGAAGAATTTTTCCTAAACTTAAGCCAATACTATAATTAAACTATTCCGAAACTGAGTATTTCTAAACCATTTCACTTATATAGTTGTAAAGACCGGGTCTAATCACTAGAAATCGAAAAATGTATCCATTATGTATTTTCTCAAACTTTGATCCAATAAAGCATGTTTATTATTATTATTATGATTTGAAGAAATTTTAGCTTTTTTAAAAATATCTTTAATTTGTTATGAAAGTATGAGATGCAATGAAGAGAAGTGAATGTTACGAATAGAGAAATTAAATGTTTTTGTATTGAAAAGGGAGTTATGTGCATTTCGTGCGTGCGTATGTAAAAATTTAAGAGATCACTTTTGTTCTTACCTATACTAGAGAATATGCTAAAGCAATGTTCGAAGCACTGTACAATTATTACCTTATTCAATTAATTTAAATTCCACAAAAAAAAGAACAAACAAACAAGAGCACTTCCAAAGACAAATATTTATAAGTTGAGGATTTATTTTATACTAGTGTTTCGGACAATTAATACAATCTATGACCCATTATCTTTTGCAGCTCTAACTAAACCGTAACAATGTTGACTTAATAACGTATAAATATCAATTACGCTAATGCACGTTTTAGATTAAAATCTTAAAGAAGTCCATAAAACCTAATGACTAGAACTGATTCCATTATTGTTGGTATTAAGTTCAGTGACAGATTTAAATGTAAATTTTCTTTAATGTACTTATTGTTCATTTTGTATAATGAGTTTTGTTACTGAATATGGAATTGATTTTCTCCAGTATGAGGAAATATAATATCAAGGAGATATTTAACCCTAAATTACTAACAATACGTAAAATTGACGTGTTTGCTCACATTATAATGTGTATAAGCTGTTCCACGAGTCTGGTTGACTACTCACTGCAGCAGTGCTTTCCTCAGTTAGTTGTTGTATGTCCATGTGAGTGGCAGCATCCTATTTGTGGTCTATGGCGGTAAGCTTAGCAATGTTCTAGGTGCTACTACCTATTTGACGTGGAAATAGTAATACCAATAGAAAAAAGCAAGTAATTTATACGTCTTGTAAGTAATATAAGTGCATTTTCCGAGGGCATATTTTGGTCAAATCATTTTTGTCTGTGGCACTGAAAAATTATAAGCTCGGTAAAATATGTAAACTGGGAAAGCGACTGTAGGAAAATATGAACACGTCAAAATTACGTGTTGTTAGTAATAACGCCCTAACCGGTCATGTTAGTATTCCAGGGTTAATAGTGTAATGCTCGATTAATTTACTAAGAAAAGCATATATTTGCAAGATCCTGATTTTTTATACCCTTCACTCGTAGAGTAAAGGGTATATTAACTTTGTCATGAAGTTTGTAACGCATTGAAGGAAGCATCTCCGACCATATAAAATATGTATATATATGATCAGCATGACGAGCTGAGTCGATTGGGCGATGTCCGTCTGTCTGTCTGTCCGTCTGTCCGTCTGTTGCTACGCGTTTCACTCGGCCAGTTTAAAAGCTTTCGAGCTGAAATTGTGCACACATGTTTCTTTTCATTGCAGGCAGTTTGTATGTTTGAATCGCTAAAATCGGACCGTGGGGTCATGGGGCTGCCATACAAACCTAACCCCGCCAATTTGGTTTTTCTAAGAAAAACTTGTTCATGTGTTTACTAATTTCAACGAAATTTCACACAAATGTGTTTCTATTGATAACACAAAACATATGTAAGAATGGATCAAATCGGACCATGGGGTCATGGGGCTGCCATACAAACCTAACCCCCCAAATTAGGTTCTTCTAAGAAAAATTTTTTCATTTGTGCACCAATTTGAACCAAATTTCACACAAATGTGTTTCTATTGATGCCACAAAATATATGTAAGAATAAATGGAATCAGACTGTGGGGTCATGGGGCTGTCATACAAACCCAGCCCCTTAATTGAGTTTTTCTAAGAAAAACTTTTTTATTTGTCCACCAATTTCAATCAAACCTCATAAAAGTGCATTTCATTTGATGCCACAAAACATGTGTAAAAATGAATGGAATCGGACGATGGGGTCATGGGGCTATCATACAAAGCCAACCCCCTAAATTGAGTTCTTTTACGAACAACTTTTTTATTTGTACACCACTTTCAACCAAAACTCGTAAGAGTGCACTTCAATTGATGCCATAAATAATCGGACTATGGAGTCATGGGGCTACCATACAAGCCCAACCTCCCCATTTTGGATCTTCTAGGAAACATTTTTTCTACACCAATACCAATTTAAAAAAACCACAATGCGTCTTTATCAAAACAAAAAAAAGTAAAACAAATGGAATCGTACTATGGGGCCATGCTCCCGCATCCCCCCAATAAAGTTTTCTGAGATATTTTTTTTTATTTTACCACTTATTCCAACCAAACCTCACACAAATATTGTTTTATCGACACCACAGAATTTGTCAATATCAAATATTATGCGAAAACAGAAGGAAAAGAATGGGGAAGGATTAAATACAAGTCATAGGTTTGCCCCAAAAACCTTTCCGCCCGAGGAGAGTGAAGGGTATTCAAATTTCGACCGCGCCCGAAATTAGCCTCGGTCTCGTTTTTATTTAGCATAAGAAGAGGAATTCGCCACAAGTGAATTAGTACAATTATTTGGAGCAATAATTTAGTTCTTAAAGGTATATAAGATTTTCACTTTTATCCATAACACATCTATAGCAATGCGAATGTCGTTTTCTTTACTGGATCAAATTCTTCTTCCCTTAAAATACGCGGAATTCTCTCTTTTAGTTATATTACTTAACTGTACATGGGAAAAATATCGAAGAGAGATGTGTTTAATCTAACTAAACTCTTTTAAATAAATTAGGTACCTAGTAAGCCTAACTTAACTGACGCTAATAAAAGAAGAAATACCACCGTGACTGCATTTATCATAAACAAAATGTTTACTGTTAAAACGTCATTAATAAATGACGAATTTTAGGTTGATCATGTTCACCTTCGCAATCAGCAACTAAATCTATCTACAACGGATTTGCACAAGAAACCTTCAAGCAAAATTTATTCAAATTAGCCGTTGTTTGACGTCAGCGAAAACGATTGTTGTAACATTGATATGTGAAAACCATTTTATAAAAATATTCCAATAAATATGAAGACAGATCTAATATTTTAGTTTTATGCTTTAACTGATCAAAGGTAGCAGAAGTACTTCTAAAAATTTTTTTTTACATTTATCTGTTTTTTATTGCACACATGCGTTTCTCTTTTTGCAGGCAGCTTGTATGTATACGTATGTCTTGTTCATCAAAATAAAACGATGGGATCTGCCATAAGTTCTGAATCTATTCGTTCTTTAGAACGAAAAAAACATGAAAATGCGACGTGATAGGGCTAGACATTTTCATGTTTTTTTTCGTTTTAAAGAACGAATATAATCAGAACTTATGGCAGACCAATGATCCCATCGCTCTATTTTGATGAACGAAATAGGGTGTCCCGCAACCGGTGGTAGCAGCCGGATACAGGGCGACCTCCGGTGCTATCTAGCCTTACCACATCAAGCGGGGCTCTGGTGTGGTGGACTCTCTTTTCCCTAGCTTCTCGTGGGAATCAAATGAACCAAAACAAAAACAAAAACCAAAAACCCAACTCCGATCCGACTGAGGCCTTCGCCTCAGACTCGGATCAAGAGGCCTTCGCCTCAGAATCTGTTCCAGAGGAACTTTATTTGTCGGATGTGGACGACCCACACCGACCTACACGGGTCACTTCCTGCACGGAAGCCGTAGCGGGCTCTAGCGAGCGCACAGCAAATGAGGGGAAGCAGAAAGCTGAGCTTCTACCCAAATACTCTCCGGGTGGCCTTCGGGATCCTCTTCGCAAAGGACTTGGAGGGGCGGCCTGTAAAAGGTACTGTCGCTTCCTCGCACAAGGTCATTCTCCCGAAAAGGCCAGGGCACTTGCGACTAACACCAACCGCAATGCCCCCCCTCCCAAACGACAACGATCGGAGGAAGACGGTGCTCCCAACTCAGGGAAGCAAGCCGCTTCCACCAAGAAACAAAGGACGGCAGAAATCCCTTCGAGGAATGCCGTACCTAGACCTAGCACATCAGCGGCATGTGGATTCAGGGTACCTCCGGTGACCTCTGCTGGCTCATCCCGACCAGTGTCCACCCCTATGACCATGGCGAACAGGAGCAGGAGTGACCGTACGGGAGCTCCGGTAGCTTCAAACGTTACCCCTCAAGCCGTAGTCGCTAGGAGCAGGAGTACCCACCCACAAAATGCCAACTCACGCGACCAAAACGTACACCCGGTGGCATCGGCGGGCTCCTCAAGGTCAGTCGTCACCCCTCTGGCATCTACCAGCAGGAACAGGGGTACCTACTCACAGGCATTATCGTCTGTGAGGGTTGCAATAATGGCGTCGAGCTACCCGGACGGACTGCTAACCCCAGATCAGATGTCTACGGTACAAGACGCCATTATCCACCATATTGTGAGCATCCCGCCCACCAACGTCTTTCCGGAATTCGGCAGCATCCGCTTCCGCCCCGGATTCCTTCTGGTCGAATGCGACAACGAGGCCACTGCCGAATGGCTGTGTAGGATAACCCCCACTCTCAACCCTTGGGAAGGAGCCTCGCTACGTGCCGCAACTGGAGACGACATTCCCAGATCTACGATAGCGACGCTCTACCTGCCTCGCACCACAGATGCCACGAGTGCGATAACTCTGCTCGGTAGGCAGAACGAGGGGCTGCGCACCAGCGAGTGGAGGCTGATTAACGCCGCTACGGAGGGTGGCAACCTCACTCTAATCGTGGCGATTGATCCGATGTCTATGGAAAACATCGCTAGGCGCAACTTCCATGTGTCCTATCGCTTCGGGAAGACAAAAGTCCACCCGAAAAATTGGAAGGGCGCCGGCAAGGAAGACACATCGAAGTCGGCCAGCACCGAAGAGAACACTGGCGCTACCACCACCGTCAACGTCCCGCCCAGCACAATAGCTGAGCCAACTAGCCCTATGGAGGAGGCTCAACATCGTCCAGACCTCTCTCCCTCACCGGAGCCGATGGAGCTGGTGCCTCTGCACCTCGACAGCCTCGACTCGCCTGAATCCACAGAGGAGACGGATGTCACAGTCATTCCTAATCCTAGGAATGTGACGAGGGATGACAGCCACGATGCGGACAACTAGTCCGAACATTGGCGTTTTGCAGTGCAATCTGCATCACGCCAAAGAGCCTCGGATATAGTTTCAGCGCGGTTCATAAGGGAGAGCCTTGACATCGCTCTCATACAGGAACCGTGGCAACATGATGGGAACGTCAAAGGACTGAGCGTAAGTAATACGAATCTCGTGTATGACAGGGGCTCTACTCGCCCCAGAGCCTGTGTTGTAGTTAGTAAACGTATTAATTACCTCTGTCTTTCAGAATTTACAAACAGTGACCTAGTGGTCATAGAAATCAGCACCACCAGCGAGGGCAACCACAACCTGGTCGTGGCGTCCGCCTACCTACCTGGCGACACGGACATTCCAGCGGGGGAAATCCAGAAATTGGCCTTCCACTGCAGGACCAACGGTAAAGGCTTGTTGTTAGGCTGTGACGCCAACGCCCACCATACACTCTGGGGTAGCACGGACACAAACAGAAGAGGTGAGTACCTTCTTGAACTAATTACTTCACTTGACCTCTGCATTCTCAACCGAGGATGTCAGCCTACATTTGTAACCAGGGTAAGGCAAGAAGTACTTGACCTTACTCTGTGTAGCAACTCAATTGCGGAACGTATTCGTACCTGGCATGTGTCGGATGAGCCCTCCTTATCCGATCACATGCACATACGCTTTGACATAAGCTTTGCGGTTGCTGCAGGAATCGAGCGAAGAGTTCCTCAAAACACTAACTGGCCGGGATATACCGAGTCGTTGGGGGAGCATCTGCAGCAAATCGACAAAAGAGTCTCAGGGTGGTTGAGTCTAGAAAGACTCGTGGACGAAACCACCAGGGCAATTCTGTCCTCCTATGAAGAAAACTGCCCCTTGCGGGCCTTCAAAGAAAATAAGTGTGTTCCGTGGTGGAATCATGAGATAGCTTGTCTCAGGAAAAAAGTGAGGAAGCTGTTCAACAAGGCCAAGCGCAACGGGGACTGGGCCTTGTATAGATCCACCCTCACGGAGTACAACAAAAAGATTAGGGACGCTAAAAGACGAAGTTGGGCTAACTTCTGCGACAGCGTCAACAACACCACCAAAGCAGCTAGACTGCACAAAATTTTGGCAAAAAATGGTTGCAGCTCTATCAACACTCTGAAGGGTGAAAATGGGGACATAACGAGGGATGCCGAAAGCACAGGCATGCTGCTTTTAGCAACCCACTTCCCCAGCTGCAGACTAGATTATAACGTGAATGATGGCCACAGTTGCATGAATCCGCCCAACAGAGCAAGCAGATATGCCTGGGCAGCAGCAAAGGATATCTTCACGTATGGCAGGGTTAGGTGGGCAATTGGGACGTTCGATCCCTTCAAGTCGCCCAGCATGGATGGAATCTTTCCGGCGCTCCTTCAAAGAGGCCAAAGCGAACTGATACCATTCATGGTTAGCATCTATAGAAGTAGCTATGCTTTGGGATATATTCCGACAGCCTGGAGATCAGTTAGGGTAGTCTTCATCCCCAAAGTGGGTAAAAGACCGGCGGACGACCCTAAGTCGTACCGCCCTATCAGCCTTACATCTTTTCTGATGAAACCTATGGAAAAGATACTGGACGCTCACATCAGAGGCACTATTCTTAAGACACGGCCGCTGCACCCGAAACAATATGCCTACCAACCGGGTAAATCCACGGAATCGGCACTACAGAGCTTGGTAGAAGAGATCGAGGTGACCATGTCCAATAAGGAAACAGCACTATGTGCATTCCTCGACATAGAAGGCGCCTTCGATAACACCTCCTTCAAATCAATAGAAACAGCACTACGAGCCAAAGGAGCCGATAACACGATAATTACCTGGGTGCAGCGTATGCTCTCGTCAAGAATAATCTTTACCAGTATAGGCAATACTACCCTTTCTGCTTTAGCCACTCGTGGCTGCCCTCAAGGAGGGGTACTATCCCCCCTCCTGTGGTGTCTGGTAGTTGATGGATTGTTGTGGAGACTTAGCTCAGCTAGGTTCTCTACACAGGGGTATGCGGATGACCTGGTAATCACGGTTAAAGGCAAATTCGAGGAGGTCCTACCGGATGTCCTGCAGAGTGCTCTGCACATAGTCCAGGATTGGTGTACAGCAAACGGGCTGCGCGTCAATCCAACAAAGGCCGCCGTGATACCATTCAGCAATAAAGGGACTCTCCAAGCGCTAGAGTGTCCCTCCATGTATAATGCAAGGCTAACAATGCCAGAAACTGTAAAGTATTTGGGGGTCACACTTGACAAGAAACTGCTATGGAAAAAGCATCTCAGTTTGGTAACAGAGAAGGCAGTTAAGGCCTTGTGGATCAGCAGAAGCTATGCGGGGAAGGCATGGGGGATCAAGCCACACATAGTTCTGTGGATCTACAAGACAATTGTTAGACCTATTGTGGAATACGGGGCGGTCGTGTGGTGGAGAAGAGCAACCACCACTGACGGGAGACGGTGTCTCGATAAAATTCAGAGGCTGGCCTGTCTGACTGTTCTTGGAGCCTTCTTTTCTAGCCCCACTGCCGCCCTGGAAGTTCTGCTAAACTTGCCACCTCTCCACTTACACATAGAGGCAGTGGCAAAGCTAGCCGTCATTAGGCTTAAAGCCTGTGATGCGGCGTCCCCACTGAACTCAGTTCAACAGGGATGGTTAAATAGCAGTAGGTTACTGGATATGCCATCAGACCATCTGGTCAAAACTCTCCGTTTTGATCCATCTTATAGTGCAGCTATATGGGAAAGGGCGGACTGGACTGACAGATTCAGATCACTAGTACCATAAAATTCTACACGGACGGCTCAAAGACCGATACAGGATCTGGCGCTGGAATTACTGGCCCAAATACCAATATCTTTATTCCCATGGGAATACATCCGACCGTGTTTCAGGCGGAGGTGCACGCAATCGAGGTGTGTGCTAGACTATGCCTTGACAAAGGCTACATCAACAAGAAAATAGCAATCTTCACTGACAGCCAAGCAGCAATTAAAGCGCTGACGAGCTTCACTGTAACATCTAAGCTCGTATGGGTTTGTCAGGAAATTCTCCAACAGGTGGGAAATCTCAACAGTCTCACCCTCTTTTGGGTACCTGGGCACTCGGGGTTTTACGGCAACGAGCAGGCCGATGAGCTCGCAAGAAGAGCATCCACTACTCCCTTCTATGGTCCAGAACCTTATTGTGGACTACCACTCTGTATATGCAGAAACGTAATTAGTGAGTGGGAAAAAGCCAAGGCCACCTCACACTGGGAATCTCTTCCAGGGCTTAGGCAGTCAAAACTTTTTGTTGCTTACTACTCACCCAATCGTACCCTTGGTCTGATGAAACTGAGTAGAAACAGGGTAAGGATTATTTGCGGGCTCCTCACGGGGCACTGCCGTTTAAACGGACATTTAAAGCGCTTGCGCATTGTTACCGACGCTAGTTGTCGCTTCTGTGAAGCTGATGACGAAACTGCCTCTCACATCCTATGTGAGTGTGAAAGGCTAGCAAGGCGCCGTTTGGAATGCTTCGGTATCGCTTTTCCCTTGGAGGAGGATATCGCCACTATAAATATGGCCCAGCTGAATCGATTTATCGAAGTCAGTCGGTTGGAGGAGTTCATCTAACTCATAGTAGGGGCAATGGCACAATAGACCACCGGTCGCAGTGCCTCGGGCAACCCTGTTGCCTGTGCCCTCCCTAAATCTAATCTAATCTAATCTAACCGGTGGTACATAGGATAATGGGAGATAGTACAGCTCATTTGAGGACAATAAATGTTCTACACGACCCCTCTATCTTTAACCGTTAGAAAGTTATAGCATTTTTTGATAAAAGTGTCAGAAACCCCGACTTGCCGAGCAAAATCACTATTTGCCACGCTCCCAAATATTGGATCCGAAATTTGACTTCACTTTCTGAAACTGCACAAAATTCTACATAAAATAACGGTTTTGCCAATTAAATTATTTAAAAACCTACCCAGATACAACCACTCAAACTTTAAAGAAATTTGGAAATTGATATTTTCTTGTAAATTCAAATTGCAAAATCGTAACGGTATTTTGAACTGACAAATGTGCAAAGTTTACAAAAGTTGCATCATTATGTCAGCTTTCGAACGACATATAAAAAATAGGGTCTTAAGGACTGAAAAATTGAAAATATTACGTGTAAAAGAAAAAAAAACGCGAAACTAAAGCAGAACAAATCTAATTAAAATACATACATACTTCAATTATTATTAATGGTTTTCAAAAAATAGTGAAATTAAGGTGTCAACGAACTTTGCCTTGAAGATGTTTCATTCTGGAAAAATGTGAAAATGTACTTGTTGAGAAAACGGTAATATTAACGGTTAATCCTTGTTATTTTAAAGTCATTTGCTTCAGTTCGTTATTCCACCAGTTTAATTCAACTGATTAGCATTGATTATCACACAATTGATCTGTTGCTAGAACGTTAATATTAAAACAGGTATTATTATTAGTAGTATTTATTAAAATCGTTATTAGTGTGATGTTTTATTAGATGGCGACAAAATATTCGGATATCGAGTACGCTGATATGGTGTTGGTGTATGGTATAGCTGGATGTAACGGACGCGAAGCAGTTCGCGAGTATGGTCGTCGCTTCCCCCAAAGACAGGTTCCGGACAGCCGAACGTTTGTTAGGGCGTTTAACACACTGCGACAAACTGGTAGAACACCGAACCATTACACGTTAGAGCGAAGTCAACGTACTACGGCACGGCTGCAAGAAGAAATTCTTCGTCACTTCAGGACGAACTCGGATTCAAGCACGAGAAGGGCGGCTATTCAAATGGGTGTGCCTCGTATGACAATTCACCGAACACTACAAGAGGATAGTCAATATCCATATCATTTAACGGAAGTGCAAGATCTACTGCCTTCCGACTTTGAAAGAAGAAGGACTTTCTGTAGTTGGTTCATACAAAGATTGGCAGCGGATCGGCACTTCCAAAGAAAAATAATATGGACAGATGAGGCTACTTTTACTCGGAGTGGTGTATTCAATACCCGCAACACCCATTTCTGGTCTCATCAGAACCCCGCGAAACTCGTACTTCGAGATACCAGCACGAGTTTAGTGCAAATATCTGGATCGGTGTTCTTGGAGATGAACTACTACCTGAAATTATTCTTCCTCAAAGACTCAATTCATCCGCGTTCCACCAGATTCTCGAAACAGAAGTCGTGCCGAAGGTCGTAGATGAAATTCCATTAGCTAGATTATCAGAAATATGGTGGCAAATGGACGGATGTCCGGCTCACAGCGGAAGAATTGTTACGGAATTTTTGAATAGTGAGTTCCATGAAAAATGGATTGGACGATACGGGCCTGTCGCTTGGCCTCCTAGAAGTCCCGACTTAACGCCGCTTGATTTCCATGTATGGGGTAGACTCAAAAATGAAGTTTACGATGAGCCAATAGTGTCCCGGGAACATCTTTTGCAAAAAATTAAAATGGCTTGCAATAATTTGCGCGAAAAAAGGGAAGAGATGCTTAAGGCGGTCTCTTCTGTTGGTAGAAGGTGCCGAATTTGTGTCCGATATGGAGGAGGACACTTTGAACAGCATTTATAATATAAAAGTTCCTATTCTCAATAACCTTTCTTTTTAGTTTTTATAAAAAAATATTGTTTACTTAATAAAATGTATACTTTGAATTTCTCTTGAGACCATGTTTTTTTCTGTTAAACACGTAATATTTTCAATTTTTCAGTCCTTAAGACCCTATTTTTTATATGTCGTTCGAAAGCTGACATAATGATGCAACTTTTGTAAACTTTGCACATTTGTCAGTTCAAAGTACCGTTACGATTTTGCAATTTGAATTTACAAGAAAATATCAATTTCCAAATTTCTTTAAAGTTTGAGTGGTTGTATCTGGGTAGGTTTTTAAATAATTTAATTGGCAAAACCGTTATTTTATGTAGAATTTTGTGCAGTTTCAGAAAGTGAAGTCAAATTTCGGATCTAATATTTGGGAGCGTGGCAAATAGTGATTTTGCTCGGCAAGTCGGGGTTTCTGACACTTTTATCAAAAAATGCTATAACTTTCTAACGGTTAAAGATAGAGGGGTCGTGTAGAACATTTATTGTCCTCAAATGAGCTGTACTATCTCCCATTATCCTATGTACCACCGGTTGCGGGACACCCTGTATACAAGATGCCTGCAAAAAGAGAAACGCATATGTGTTCAAAATTGCAGCACATAGCTGATTGACTAACATGCGCCGTAACAGACGGACAAACGGATACAGGGTTTTCACTTTAAGTTCACCCTTTTGCAAATGGAATTCACCCTTTTGCAAAAGGAATTAACCTTTTTGCAAATAAATTTAACTCTTTTGCAAATGGAATTCAACCTTTTGCAAATGGAATTCACCATATACGAAATATAAAAAAAGGTTAATTAAGAATTTTATTGTAATTCATAATGTAACAACATAATGTATGTATGTAATGTATGCAATATGTAAATTAATATGTAATTCGAAAGTCAAAGCCACATGTATGTAGTTCCATAATCGTTCTCCTGCAGCGGCAGCTAGTAGCTTTACGTACACCAGGGCACGTAATGTACACCGGGCCGATTTAAGAATGGATTTGTTTATTACTAACATAATATGCTCAAATCAAACCATCAGAATCATCTATCACAAGCTGAAGCGTCCGCCTATTAAAATTAATTGATGTTTTTCGCGTTTTGAGTAAACGGTGAATTCCATTTGCAAAAAGGTTAATTTTATCTGCAAAAAAGGTGAATTTCTTTTGCAAAAGGGTCAAATGCATTTGCAAAAGGGTGAATTCCATTTGCAAAAGGGGGAACTTAAAGTGAAAACCTTGTAAATGTAAAAAATATGTATTTTTAGGCCTAAACGAAAGTGAAGAGTATCAAAATTTCGGCAGCGCCTGAAAGAAGCTTTTTTCTCTTTTTTTTTTCACATTTCGATCTAGCTACAGTTTGAAGTATAGAACAATATTGACCTTTAATTGAAAACTGAACAATTTTTTTTCACCACATTAATCGACTGGGGGGGGCAAAAGACTTCTTCATGTGTCCTCCGCGCGGGCGCCCCCTGGTAACGTTAACGGCTAAGTCAAATCATCTGAGGCGACATTTGGAAGAAGCACCGCTGCGCCTGAGTGCTGTATTTTCATCTGCAGCGTCTCAGGTTACTTAACGTTATAGGTGACAGAAAACGTCTAACTCAACCACTAAAGCAGCATCTTCGAGGCATGCCCATGATGGCCTTTACTAAACGATTAAACCCTATCATGGTTTAGCGATGTGCCGACAACTCATCCTAAGAAAAACTTCAAGTCAAGAAACCTGAAACAAAAGCCTCGGATTGGACGGATACAAAACAACGACGACCCCGCAAACGAACAACTGATTACTCTTTCGGATCCTGGAATGTACGCTCCCTGAATAGACCGGGGGCCTTAAGGGCCCTCCTGGATCAGGTAGAACAATACAAGCTGAGCATAGTTGCAATCCAGGAAACTAAATGGCTCAAAAGCGAGATTAACGACCTCAATTCGCACACTATTTTTACGAGTGGTAAAGAGGAGGGCAACAAGGAGTTTGGAGTAGCTTTCATCGTGAATAAGCAGCTCAAGGATCACGTTATCGGCTTCAAACCCATCAACGAGCGGCTATGTGCGATCCGCATTAAGACCCGTTTCGCTAATCTCAGGCTCATTAATGCGCATGCCCCTACAGAAGTAAAAGAAGACGCGATTAAGGACGAGTTCTACAACGACCTAGAAACACTCTTCGACTCACTTCCATCAAACGACGTCAAGCTGCTGCTAGGAGACTTTAACGCTAAAGTCGGAAACGAAAGCTAGCATAGGGGAACTACTGGTGGTCATAGCCTCCACGATGAAAACAACAACAACGGTCAGCGACTTATCGACTTCGCGAGCGGCAGAAACTTGGTCATAAGCTGTACATGCTTCCCTCATCGACGAATCCATAAGCAGACCTGGAAGTCTCCAGATGAATACACTGTGAACCAAATCGACCACGTACTGATCAGCAAGAGATGGGCTTCTAACGTCCTAGATGTTCGATCCTATCGAGGAGCTAACTGCGACACCGATCACTATTTGGTGAAGACGACCTACAGGTGCAGAATCTCTTCCGTGCACCTAACGAGAATCAACCCTGCCAAGATCTTCGAGGTTGACAATTTGATTGACGATGCCACGGCGGCTGCGTATACTACAGCCCTTGAGGAAAAACTGTCGCCCATGCTCGATAACATCAATAATCTAGGCATCCATGAGTTCTGGGAGGAGCTCAAAGACAGCATCAAGGAGGTCACAGAAGAGGTCGTGGGCTATAAAGGCCGGCGCAGACGAGCAGACTGGTTCGACGACGAATGCAGGGCCTCGATTGAGGCGAAAAATGAAGCCTATCGCCAATACACACAACGCGCATCCCGAGCCAAGTAAGAAAGATATAACGAGCTTCGGTGCGTATCTAATAAGTTAATTAGACGTAAGAAACGCAAACATTTTGACGAGCAGTTACAGCAAATAAACCAAAGATTAGCCAGTAAGAACATTAGACAGGCGTACAAACTTATAAATAATGTTAAGAACGGATATCAACCCAGGACAAGCCTATGTAAGGACAAGGATGGTAACATCATCAGCGACATCGAAAGCGTCAACAAACGATGGGCCTCGCATTTTGAAGAGCTCCTCAATGCATCATCATCAAATATGGAACGACGAGGTAATCCCCGAAGATTGGCACAAAAGCATAATCTGCCCAATCCACAAAAAGGGTGACAAGCTGAAGTGTGAGAATTACAGGGGCATATCATTAGTTTGTACGGCCTATAAGATTTTATCACAAATTCTTGAAAAGAGAATCAATCCGTACGCAGAACAAATCATTGGCGAGTATCAAGGCGGCTTCAGACCTGGTCGTTCAACGACCGATCAGCTTTACACAGTGAAGCTACTACTCCAAAAGTGCTGGGAATACAACATCGACGTATACCAAATCTTTGTCGACTTCAAGCAGGCATACGACAGTATCGACCGAAGTGTACTGTACAACATTATGCTGAATTTTGGTATACCGGCAAAGTTAGTGCGACTCACAAGGATGACGATGACTAATACCGTCTCGTCAAAGTGCAGAACCGACTCACTGACCTATTTGAAACTCGTACTGGACTCAAGCAAGGCGACGGGCTGGCGCCGACGCTCTTCAACCTGGCTTTGGAGTATGTAATTCGAGCCATGAATATGGACAGCAGCGGAACGCTACTCATCAAGTCGACTCAATTAGTAGCGTACGCCGACGATATCAACATCATGTCTCGAAGGTTGGGTGATGCAGAAAGCCTCCTGCATAACCTCAATAACGCCGCAAAGGAAGTTGGACTATATATCAACGAAAGCAAAACAAAGGCCATGATGCAATCGAAAACAAGGACGCCAGCAAATTCAAGCATCACAGTGGGGGACCTTAATATCGAGTATGTAGACAACTTCAACTATCTGGGTTGTAACTTATCAAAGGACGCCAACGAAACCGACGAAATTAAGCGACGGATACAACTAGCCAATAAGACATATTTCTCGGTCCTACCTATAATTAATTCGAAACTTGCGCACAGGAACACGAAGCTCCGCGTGTACAAAACGATCATCCGACCCGTGCTATGTTATGGCTGCGAAACATGGACCCTTACCCAAGCCTCCGAAATTTTGCTAGACCGATTCGAACGAAAGGTCCTTCGGCGAATTTTCGGGGCCATTCGCGAGCGAGACCAATGGCGTATCCGATACAACCATGAGTTGTATCAATTGTACGATGAGCTGGAAGTATCGAAAATCGTGAAGCTTCAACGTCTGCAATGGGCGGGGCATGTACAACGGATGGACGACAATCGCATGCCAAAGAAAGTTATGAACGCACAACGAATTGACGGAGCGAGGTTGCGTGGACGACCGAGAGCTCGCTGGGAGAACTCCGTGGGTGAAGACGCCCACCAGCTGCTGGGCTTCCGAAACTGGAGGACAAGGTCACGTAACCGCGACAATTGGAGGTCAACGATTCAGGCGGCCAAGGCCCGACGTCGGGCTATCGTGCCACATTGATGATGATGACATTAATCAACTAAGACAACTAGAATACTTCAAGGTCTTAAGGTCCATCTAGATTAGTCACCAAATGGCGACACGTGCAGCCAAATGGCTGTTGTCATTCCATCTAAACATGTCGCCATTTGGCTGTGCGTCCAGTTTTATTATTCAGTATGGCAACTCAACCAACCGCTTTGACAACCGCTTGTCAAATTCAAAGTGACAATTTTCCAACTTTTGTTCGTTCTTTTGTGTGGAAATGAATAATTCTTGAATGGCCGTGTAATAATACAAACGCGCAGAGTCCGATTTTGATAATTGAATTTAAAAAAATCACCAAAATGAAATTTTGGTTATGTCATTTTCTGTCTACATTTGGCTGCTAGTGTGAATGCTAAGTAGCAGCCAAATGGCTGCACGCGATGCCAGTTTTGGGACGCGCAGCCATTTCGCGCCTAATCTAGAGGGACCTTTAGTTTATTTTACATAGTGCCACCATAAAATGAAAAAAAAACCGAAAGACTCAAGACAGTTACTTGGCAGAAGCACTATGATTTTAATAAGCGATTGATAAGCGCAGTATTACATATTTAACGGCTAAAGAATTGAATTCAAGTTTTGAAGATATTGTTCCCTTTGCGTTTATATAACCTGATGTCGCATCGGCGAACTCTTTCAAGGGGCCAACAGTAATGGTTCTGCTACCACATATTCGTGTACGATGATCAGAAACATCTTCTAACGGATGTACACAATTCAGATCTTCATTTTCAAAAGTTTGGAGGCTGGAGCGGGAAGGGATTGTAGCTCCAAATTAAACCCAAAGTTGGCTACCGGTCAAAAGTGATGGTGCTTTTGCTATTAGGTCAATTAAATGAAGAATTTTATTATCTTCTGAATAGCTCAAGGATATCTGTTAAGCCAAGTAGACTGACTGTAACACGACCTCAAGAACTTGATTCCCGGATGACATGTCACAACTCAGTCGAACAATCGTGGGATCAAATAGGCACAAGATTTCTCTTGACTTATGGCTCCATTCGATAGGCCAATGACCATCATGTCATGAAAACCTCCCAACTCTTTTGGAACTGCCCGGAACTTTGTCTGTTGGAGAAGAAGAGCCTCCCTCGGGAGAATTGTCAAGCTATTGAATTTCAGAAAAAAACATTAGAGTATATGCACTGTGACCTTAAAGCGTCTATAGCTCAGTAGGTAGTGTGTTGACCTTATCACGTGAAGGTGGCATATTCGCGTCCCGATTGGGATGAAATTTTCAATTTCCTAAATTTTAGCAATTTTTTCTAATGCTTAGTGGCTTTGTACATGTAGACAAACTCATCAGGTCTTGTGTCTATTGTCTATCTGTGCGCAAGACAACCACTTCAATATTAGCGGTAGCGGGAAAACTCAATGGGGATTTAGTGTGACGTGAGGGGCTATACAAATTTATTGGAGAATCGTACAAACACCCCACCCTGGTAAAATTTAGAGAAAATTGAGATAGAAAAAAATTGTTTTTGGGTCAAAAAACAAAAATTTAATTTTGAAGCTCTGTAAAGAGCAAACTACTTTTTCGATTTTAGTGCGGTTAGTTTTATTTTTTAGGTAAATTTGTTGGCGGTGAAATCCAGCTTACTTCGCTATTCTAGCTAGTATAGTTTTGGAAGTATTGTGGTTTAAATCGTGCGAGAAAATAATTTTTCAAAAATCTAAAAAATTGGACACCCTGTAGCGAATTGGACATTGTACATGATTTGGACGTTACACTCAGAGAAAAAAACGCACATTCATATTAAAAGCTCCACATTTAAATTGAACGCAGTATTCGTTTGAAAAATATCGTTTGATTTGAACGAGTTCTCATTTACGCTAAGAGAATTTCTTTTAAAACAAAAGAGCAGCTAAACCGCAAACGACGGTCGTTTAAATCAAAAGATTCCGCATTACATAGTAATGTGGATACATTCCTCTACGTAACAAATACGCATACCTAAAGGACGCGATGCCAAAATATCATTTGTTTCAACGTAGCACAACAGGTAGCTAATACTTCTGGCCGGTCCGATGAGTCTCACGTGTTCATATTCGTTCCAAACAAATGTGTATAGTGTCTAACAACAAACGCGTATTAGAATCTTCGTCGATGTTAAGAGTGTTTTCGAGAATGTACTTTTGCATTCATCTGGAGGAATGGACGCTTGCACACGTGCAATTTAAGTTTAGCGGGTGTTAAAATAAAAGTGTATTGTATAAATCGTATTAATATTAGACCTAAATAAAAAATAAAGTGTTTTTCTGAAGTTTTCATAAGTTTTATTCTTTATTCATTTGTCAACCCAGGTAACAGTAAGTATCTAATCGAATGGAGAATGGACAATCAAACGGAATGTATTATTTTATTTCAGCAGAGTTTGCCTTTAATTCCATGTAAAACTCAATTATTTTGAATGGGGCAATTTTTATGAAATGAAAACGGGATGCGTTACTTTCGAAATACATACCGTTTCATTAAAAAGAATGCTTCGTTTAGTTTAAATAACAAAAATGTTCAATATAAAAACGAAGACGTTTGATACAATTGCCTTTCATTTATTTAAAATGTTTTACCCGTTTACAATAAAAGAATAAGTGTTTATTTCAATGAAAAATACGTTTAAATCGACTGGCTCCTTCTTTCCAGGTAAACGTAAATTCTTTTGATTCAAACGCTTTTTTACAACTCATTATGCTTTTCAAAGAAACGCCACTCGTTAGAATTAAACGCATTTGCGTGTGGAGCCAAATCAAAAGCGGAAATCGTTTGAATTAAATATATTTCGTTCAATATTAGTGAAAATTTCTCCGAGTGAGGAAATAATACCGAAGAAATTTTTATATTTTATGAGACACATATGACTCGTATACGAAAGAGTTACAAACACCATGAGTCATATGTGTCTCATAGATAGCGATCATATTGAGTCAACTACTCACTAAACAAATTTTGTCCGTAAAACAAGGTCAAAATGCTGAAACCTGCTATTTTCCTTCGAAAATCATACCAAAATGTGTATCTGCATATAGCTACCTATCTATAGCTACTATGATCTCAATCCATCCCTGAACGAAATCGTAGCTATCCACATAGGCAAACCGCATACCGCTCAATGGCGTCGCGTCGCTCGGCCTGCGGTTTAGGCACACCGCCCGTTCTCAATACACTGCCCCGGTGTACTCCGACATGCACCGGAAATTTTTCAAATTCACCGGCTGAGCATCCAACCTTAGTCGTAACTCCATCATACATGCCTCGTATCATCCTGACGTTTGTCTCAGGAACAATGCTCTCGAGGCCAACCATATCAGACCACGGGGTACTCTATCGAATGCTTTTTCCAAATCGATGAATACAAAGTACAAATCCTTTCGTGCTGCTCTATATTTTTCCATCCCATCCCATCGACCTTCGACAAAGCCGCATTGATTTTCATTCAACCGCAAAAAAAATTCTCAATGGGATGCAGACAACTCTCTCGTAGATTTTTAGTGTATGAGATGTTAACTCTATAGCCCTACAGTTATTGAGTTTTTGTGAGTCTCCCTCGTTTTTATAGAAAGGAAGACGAAAACTTTCCCTGAAAGTGTCAGGCATCGGTTTACCATTATTGTTTTTGTTGAAGTGTACTGTGAGCCAAATAAGCCCGACATTTTTTATTTTCAACCAAAACTCCGCGGGTATTTTGTCCGGTCCGACTGCCTTTCCGCGTTTCATCTGATGCATTGCCTCCATCACTTCTTCGTCTGAGAAATCTTCGATGTTTGTGGTATTCGTCTCAACATCTTTAAAAGGTGCTCGAGGAAATTCTTCATTTAGAAGTTCGTCAAAATACTCCCGCATCCTGCTACAGATTGCTGTATCCTCCAACAGAAGCATTCCTTGCGAGTCCTCTAGGTACTTTGGCAACTCTATTTTTCGAGAGTTCCTTCTCCTAAATATCCTGGCGTTGTGCTTAAGTCTCTCGCATAATGGCGGTCCTTCGGTCGCAGTCTGAACTTATAATTCTTGGTAGAGTTTCTCAGCCGCCTTCGCTTTTTCTTGAGTTACTAAGGGCTTTACTTTCTTCCGGCATTGCATGTCATTTCGTGAAGTTGAACCCGTTCGGCGTTCGAAGCGAGCTTGCTAGCCGCCTTCGGTGGGTTTTACCTAGAGGGTAAATGAAAATGGAACGGGGTTCACAGGGCGTGTTCGTGTTCCCTTTCCTCCGTTTTCACGGCCCTGGTTGGAATGACCGGAATTGGGTCATTAATTAATTTAGCAGTTTCTGTAAGATTTAATTTTTTTTCTCTATGCGTCCTTCTCGAAACTTTGCAGGTTAGTTAGTCTTAAATGCGTTATCAAACCACAAGCTTATCTCATATAAATTTACAACCAAACTCTTAATTTGGTCGCTACAACGATAACGAATGTTTCCGTTTCCTGAAAATCGATTTCATTGGCATATAGTTTTAACACGATGGGGCACTAAATGAACAGCGTTTATCGAATCGAGACATCATTTTGGTTTGCAAGTTATTTAGCGTTTCGGATTAATTTATTATAGACCAATTCAAGTAGTACAACCATTGATCTATCTGCAGAATAAAATTAATTAATAAAAACTTTATACACACTTTCAATTTCAAGTTTATTTGTAACAATCGCTACAATATTAATACTTTAACATAACGTAATAGATCAAATCAGAATGCAAGGTATAACATATTACACCTAAGGTCATGTATGCAGCGTCATGTAAGTCATACATATATGCTATATACTACATGAAATAAATCACTCCTGTTAATCTTAAGATCATGTATGCAATATATTTATAATATAATCAAGATGCAAAAATATACTATTCTATAATCATAAAAATATTCAAGAAAATGCCCAGATTTCTAAATAGACTGCGTCGTTAATCTGTTTTTTACTTTAATTAAAAATACGAATAAATTTTACAGTTTATCCGATCGTGGTGCAATTTAAATATGTTTACGCATTCCTTGCGTGACAACGTATTGTTCCTGGTGTTAACATATTGTATACCTGAATAGTTATATCCACTGTGAATGAAAACAAATACTTTAAAGAGTTACTGGCTTTAATCTTTTGTTTCTCAAACAGTGGTTATCTGAAAGTAATCTTCAGACCAGCTGGTTATTTAGTTGTTTTGCTCCATTTTAGATTTTATACCGTTTTGTGCCTAAACCATGATAGGGTTTAATCGTTGAGTAAAGGCTATCATGGGCATGCTTCAAAGATGCTGCTTTGGTGGTTGAATTAAATGTTTTCGGTCACCTATCACGTTAAGTAACCTGAGACGCTGCAGATGTTAATGCAGCACTCAGGCGCAGCGGTTACTCGGATAATGCGGGGAAGTAACTCCCCGTAGGGAGACATAGGGTTTGGCCGAAGCCGTTCATCCTATGAAACTCCTCCTGTATAGCTAAAGGTCCGCAGTTATGCCACAACTGAAGAAGATATAGGAATTAGCTGGAGCGTTTCAACCTTTATCTTCCCCCTTACGGTCATAAATAGATATAGATACATAAATAGAAAATATTTATTTATCTAAGTACAGTTGCAATTTCAATGACTACAAAGGTTTGGGTTGCACATTAATACGAGAACAATACGACTATCATGTCCATATTTTTTGCCATCCCTGTCTTTCTATTACAAGCCGATGATATTACAACATTATATTAATGAAATTGTGGCGAATTATGCATAATGTTATATCATATACGAGTTTAACTAGAATTCGATGTAAAATTAGAAAGACAAATTTGGATTAAATTAACCAGTAAACTGATAATTATGGTTAAAATTGGAAATATGTAATTTAAGAAAAACCTATTAGCCACATTTCGATTTTAAGTCCCATTGGCAAGGAAACAAAAATTGCCCGGATAATCATATAATTTCTTTCCTGAAACAAATTTACAATATTTACATAATATGTGTAAAACTGTCTCACAGTTACAATTTCACAAAAAAAAAACCTGCTCCAGCTCTTACCAAAATCTCACGAAAAACATTAAAACTTAAAGCCTATCATGTTATTAATATTAAAATATTGACTTTACCTTACTGAAATGAAATGAAATATATTTTGGTAGGTACCCATAAAATATAAATTTAACCAATATTTGCTTTTTCGCTCATGTATGTAATATGTACATACAAGCACGTGATTCCCTCCATATGAAACGAGACCGTTTTACCTTTAGCATAATGTATTGAACTTTCTGTTTATTAATTTTTGGATTTAATTTACATTCCAAATGGCTTTATTAATCATTAAAAATAATTTTATGGTATGAGTTTTTTTTTTTTATAAAAATCTGGTTTGTGGTGATAAGATAATGATTGGCAAGTAAGTGTGAAATATTTCGACAGGTTTTAATTATTACATAAAGATCGTGTAGTTGATTTAATTCAAAGTTGAAATGCTTAACCAAACTAAGCAAGAAATGTACGACATTCGATATGAATGTTTAATTAATTTTTGCGGCGTCTTAAGGGATTTTTTTTATAGAGTTGCTCTATCGATTTTGCGATGTTTAATAGGCGTGCGAAGGTTTTGAAGAAGCTCTATGTAATGCATATAAATGAATTCTGTTGCTTATGGTTAAAAAAAAATGCGTTGGATGAGACAATGTTTTTTCAGAAAACACACTTTTAAAGACTAAACATATGTATAGCATTTTCAGGTCAAGTAAATAACTTTCCGAGTCAAATAGATAAATGTCCGAAACAAATAGGTAAATTTCCGAATCAACAAAACACGTTTGCAGATCAAATAGATAAATGTCCGAAACAAACAAATGAATTCCTAAATGAAAAAAATTAATAAGCAAATCATAAAAATAAATTTCCAATTCAAAAAAATAAATGTCCAAATCAGAAAAATAAAAGTACAATTCAAATAAAAAATTGTCCGAAATAGAAAAATAAATTCACAAATCAAAAAAATGATTTTTTCCATCAAAAAACATATTTCACAAATCAAATAAACAATTTAAAATGATAGTGCTTTAATATAGTAAATAATGTGCTTTTATATGAATTTCGTTGAAACATTGAAAAAAATAATTAATTAATTATTTCAATCTGAATGAGATTTTGTTTATTCAAAATTACGTATATAATTGTCAATTGTACTACACACGCTTGAAATAGGACGATATAAATTGTTTTCTTATAGGCGTTATTTGCCATCTCTAAATTACCATAACTTCCTCAAAACTCAAGTCACACTAGCTGAGCTTTCTAAAGTTTTTATTTTACATTAGAATCGAAGATAGAGGTGACCTCAGAATGATGGAGGTTCGGGAACATAACGGAAACTATACATTAAAAGTGTCTTCGAGTCTGTAAGACCCAGTGTCGGTACTTAAAAGTTAAAATTATTAGGTCTCGATTGAATTTGAATAAAAGCACCAAATTAGAAGTGTTTTTATTTTTTTTACAAGAGAACGTTTAGCTTTTTATTGTCATGATCAGTTAGATTCCGTTTCTTAAAAAATATTTCTATCGCAATAGGTGAAGAGTACCAAGGAGGAGGGAGGGTGGTATTCCAGGGGAATAAACCCAAGCAAATAATCAGGGGAAAATTCGGGAGAGTCTGCACCTTAAGCAGACACATTGACACAGCTTTTAGTAACGGTGACTCGATTCAGACAGGATTCTGTTGAATTATACGAATTGTAGTGTTCAGCTGATGTTGTGTACCTTTACTAATATGTACTCGTAGAGAGTTTTAGCATGTCGTACTATCGTACACATTTCAACTTTAATCGACAGTCTCCGCTGTTTAACGTACGACAAAAAAAAACTTACGCCTACTTGGGACAAGCAAAATTGTGGTATACTGTTTTTTTTTTGCGCGCTACACAAGCGAATTTTTCTTTTAAAATCTCATAGACTTCCACTTCCAACCGTTAATATATATCTTGGGGTGTCATACATTTAATATAATTTAATTTTTCTTATTAGAAGAATATTATATTAACCTTTGAAAATTTATTTATTTGATTTGGAAATGTATTTATTTGATTTACTTTTTTGGCATGTAAATATATTTATTCGATTTGGAAATTTATTTATTTGATTTGTAAATTTATTTTCCTGATTTGGACATTAATTTTTTTGATTTGGAAATTAATTTTTTTGTTTTGGTTATTTATTTTTTTCATTTAGAAGTTCATTTATTTCGTCCGGAAATTTATTTATTTGATCCGGAATCGTGTTTTGTTGATTCGGAAATTTATTTATTTGATCCGGAAATGTATTTTGTTGCTTCGGAAATTTATCTATTTCTCTCGGAGAGTTATTTACTTGACCTGGAAATGCTATATATTTGAAATGACGTTGACACAACAATTCACAAATAATATAATAATGGCCCGTATGAATAAAAAGTAGTAAATTTTTAAATTTGTAGAAACTACTTAAAAGTAGATACTACATGTATTCGTATGAATAATAATTTTTTTTCGGAAATACTGAAACTACTACTTCGAAAATGCAATAGTAGCATCTGCTACAATTCAAAAAGTAGGCGCTGCCACATGTGTCATAATTAGGCATAAGTTTTCCTTCCGTTTCAGGTGGATGGTATACTGATTTTTTGCAAAACGGAAGAACAGAGAAAAATACAGTTCTGGGAGGACGGAAACACACAGGGCCACTGCAAATTACCGATGGTGGCGGCGGCGAATGATACTCCACGAGTCGCTCCTGATTATGCATTGATCCCTTACCTTATTGCAACTCCCCGTAACAGGATCGGATAAGTGACGACTCGAAAATGGAATCACAACGAGACATACACCAACGTGCCACCGATGATTTAGCCGACGCGGGCCTCAATCAATTTTGGACGACTTTTGAAAACGCTTCGAAAATTGAGTGATCATACATATGTACATGGATCGATATCAAATGAAAACTTAAATGTATTTGATTGAGGCCCGCGTTGGCTAAATCCGGTGGCATGTTGGCGTATGTATGTATGTATGTCTCGTTGTGATTCCATTTTCGAGTCGTCACTTATACCATCTACCTGTAACGGTAGGAAAAGTTATGTATTGTATCTGTTATTTACGTATTTGTGTACTTTTGGTCTATGAATGGGTGAATTCACGTACGACGTACTTCAGTGGAATTTATCGGGTTGGATACGATATCCCCAGTCACAAAATCCCCAAACCAAATTCCCCAAATCAAAATCTCCATAATCAAAATCCCCGAAATCAAAATCCCCGAAATCAAAATCCCCGAAATCAAAATACCCAAAACCCAAATCCCCAAACGAAATTCCTCATTCCCCATTTGAGGTGTGATCTAAGAACGCGCGCGCGTTCTAAGATAACACCTCAAATGGGGAAGGGAGACTTTCTTTAGGCTATTGTAGATGGTAAATGATAGATGTTAAATGGCAGATGATAAATGGTAGATGGTAAATGGTAGGTGGTTAATGGTAGACGGATGGCTTGTAAATGGTTGATGACAGATGGTAAATGGTAGATTGTAAATTGCAAATGGTGGGTGGTAAATAGCAAATAGTAGATGGTAAATGGTAGATAATAAATGGTAGGTGCTTTAGACTATTGTAATTGAGTCCTACTATGCAATAAAAAAATCACCGTCGTGGACTGATATATATGCTAATCAACGGCAAACTCTTTGAAGTAACACAGAACAACAGCAGATAATGTGCAGGCGATTAAATATGCAATCCGTTCCAACAATAAGCCAACCAAGTTTTCCGCACATAATCGTTTGGATGAGGACTTGTCTCGACGATGTTAAAGAAAACCTATTATGTTTAGAACGATATATGCAATGGACTCGAATATTTTGTTTGTGCTAATCAAAAAATAAGTTAGTATCGATTTACGTCCCGCCTAGTGCCATTTACCATCTACCATTTAACACCTTCCATCTACCATCAAAGGTTCACTTATGTTTAAAAACATTTTTAAAGATTTTTTTTTGCCTTGTTTGATTACTACAAATCTACCTACATATTTGTAGTTTGCAAATTGTTACCTACATGAAAACTGTAGTAAAGCTACTTTTATTCATATGAAATCTACTAATGTTTCCCCTTTGTAGTATGTTCGAAAGTTGTAGTGCAGTAGACGTCATTTTACTCATAGCAACAATACTAGAAATCTATGTTTACTTCAAAAAAAGTAGTAAAGTGTAATTTACTACTTTTTATTCATACGGGCCAATGTCTCCAATTCAAATGTTAAAATCGGAATTCAAAATCGGATTAAAAAAGTAAGAAAAGGTCAAAATCAAATTAAGGTGTCTAATGTGATTTTTGATATGTATCGGAGACGAACTCATCATTAAATTTGTTTCCTTTACGGGTCATGCCCGCAATCAGCTGCTCCAATAGTCGGTGTATATAAGGGCAGCTCGCCTGCTGCGGTGTAGGCACATCGACCATTTTGGCGTAATGTCTCAGATTCTAAAAAGTCTAGAAAATAGTTAAAGCACATTATTTTATTGGGGTGCTATGGCACTGGGAACATATAAATGGGAAACGTGAAAGCACACTACATTTTGTCCTTTTTAAACACTTTAGGCTGTCCTGGGAGCTTGAATTAAAGAAAAAACACTGGATATCGATATTTAATGTATTCGATGTCCGCTTTGAGATGATAACTACCTCCGGTAGTCATTTTTTGTGTCTTTTTTGTCCTTTTGGTCCAATATTTTTCTTGGCAAAATAAGTTTTAGGCTCCTGGGATCCTACAGATTCCGAAACAGTAAAAATTAGCCTTAGGTTATTTTTTTCTATTTTTCAGCCACAATTTGATATAATATTTATTGCTCTAATTGCCTGGCTAACGTCTTTTCACCAATCTCGTGTTTGGCTTAACCGATCGCAAGGACGCGGACGTAGCCAAGAACAGAGTGTAAGGGTCTGGTCCCCTCCCGAAACGTACAATTTCTTCAGATTAAGACTTTGTGAATATGTTCGGAATGTGCTCTAAATGTCTTTAAAATTCCAGTCTTTGTTTTTTTCATTATCGATCCTATTGGAAATCAAGTCTTGAAAAAACAACAAAATTTCGGGGCGACATTTGGCTAGAGTTTTTGATTTAAAATGAAAGAAGCATAACCCTAGAAGTAAACCCCAGCATTTGGTTCTGTACTAAGAAGTTGTTGAGGGCAAAGAAGTGGGATAATTATTAAAATGTATTTGCGCAGACCATATCGGATTTTACGATCTGACGTCATGAGTTAAGAGTTGTCTAGATTTAATTTTTAATGTTAGAGTAGGGAAGGAAACCCCATAACTTCAATACTTTTTTTTTGCGGATTTACGGATTTTGCTCTGTTAATTGGACGAGGTGTTGAGATCAGACAATGAGACTGGCTTAAGTGTATTTGCTTAAAAAATAATGCGTTCTAAGTAATGTTGGACATCTGTATCATTAGTTTTCTTCAAAGTTGCACGAAATTTAGTGCAAAGGTTTTACAAATACCAAATTTTATCCAAAATCATTCGTAAATGGCATGGCGAAAAAAAAACAATGTGATCAAATGTTTCGAGAAAACATGAATTCCTATTTTACGTAAAAGTATGTCTGATTTTTAAATGTGACATCCTGGCACTTGCGAATATTCTGGTAGAAATTTTGTTGTGTTGTCCCAGAATAGGTGCAAAAGTCGATTTTTATTATTCATCGGAGGTATGTGAGTACTCATCAACAAAGGGCTCATCGAAGACATTCCCTATTAGATATTTTTTTGTTAAGTGGGTATAACGGTAACGAAGTTAGAGCTAAAAAATTCTAAGTTTTTTTTTATTGGGAGCTCTGTAGAAATGATAAATCAAAAATGTACATATGTACACAAACACATATATTAGCCGTTGAGTACCTTAATTCAAACTGGAAACATAGTAAATCTATTTTTGGTTTGGGCTAACTAACGGGTGGTTCAACTTGAATGCACGATGTTAAATGAGTGTCACACCTTAACGGTAAGTTTCTCGCCCAACTTTATTAGACATTTCTTTGCTTCAGTGTTTGGCAAATTCAACCATGGAGAAGTACACAATTGAGCAGCACGATAAGGTCGTTGAAGTCTTTTACGAAAATGGACGTTCAAATCAAAATGCTTTTCGTGCACTTCGTGAGTTTTTTTTGGTCAACATAATCGACCAAATAATGGACTTCTTGTGGTCAGAAATCGTGGATATGGACCTGGACGTTATGTGGTTCCAACAGGATGGGGCCACTTGCCACACTGCCAACGAAACAATGGTTCTTTTGAACGAGAAATTCAATGGCCGTGTTATCTTTCGTCCTGGCCATGTTAATTGACCGCCACGATCATGTGATTTGAAATCGTTGGGCATCTTTCTCTGGGGATATTTAAAAGAAAAAGTGTACGTCAATAAGCCAAAAACAACTCAAGAGCTAAAGGATGAGATAATTCAGCACATTAACGATATTCAACCTCAATTATGTCTCAGAGTCATTGAAAATATGGACCATCGGATAGAAGTATGCCACGGTAGCCATGGCAAGCATTTGGCCGATATTTTGTTTTACACATAATTGCCATAGATTTAGATATTAGATAATTATCTAAAAACTTTTTGTTTTATTAACAATTAACTTCGCGCATTCATGTTGAACAACCTTTTATAAGCGGTATAGAATAAAAGGCGAACGCGTTCGGACAAATGTTGAAAGATATATATTGGGGTAATATTGAAAAAAATAAATGTATGTCCTTTAAGTCCTTTTGAAAACCTTCCCGCTACGAAAAAAAAATTCAATTACTTATTTTAACAGTTATATGCAATCAAAAGATATAGTCGAGAAAAACACGCCTTGTTGTAATTGTTCATGTACTGCAACTATAAATCTTAATATTTCTCAAATTTCCTTTGCACTATAACGGTACCAAAATGCCCTATTACTTGAAACCCAACCTAAAATGTGACCGTTCTGGTTTTCAGAAAAATCGGACCCTCTTTATGGAACCGAGATATCGAAATCGTTGATTCATCAAAGTTTAAATAACGGTACTGTGAAAAAATTGAACCAGGGCTTGGCGGCAAGTAATTTTAAATCAAAATGTATTCCGTTGCTGTAGGGGTCACTTAAGATATCTGAGCTTTCAAAATCATTTGCGCGCTTCTCTACACCCTTAAAGATCGTCCCTAATTGCGTTTTGTCCACATAGACATTTTTAACGTTGCAGCAAGGGTTTCTGCATCCAACAGGATACAACTTGAATTTTTTCGATATAAACTTTGTATGCAAATGTTTTGAAAGTGCAATTATCTTAAGTGTGCTCTGCGGCAATTAATTGGATAAATATTATGTTTTAACCATTCTGTTGAAGCCTATTACAATATGCATATTTTATACCGAAAAAATGTGGCTGGCTCTACTGAGATTTATTTTTTTATTTTTTAGAAAAAGTGCAATTTTCCTTCATAGCATTTGTAAGCAATAAAATCATTTATAAAATTCTTGTAGATAAAAAGGAATTGCTTTAAAGTAGACATACATATTTTAAGGTGGTGTTAGTACAAACATTTTTATACTCTTCGCTCATAGAGTGAAAGGGTATATTAACTTTGTCATGTAACGCATTGAAGGAAGCATCTCCGACCATATAAAAAGTATACATATATGATCAGCATGACTTGGGGAGTCGATTGGGCGATGTCAGTCTTGTTTGTTTGTTTGTCCGTCTGTTGCGACGCGTTTTGCTCGGCCAATTTAAGAACTATGAAGCTGAAATTTTGCACAAATGCTTGTTTTTGCTGCAGGCAGTTTGTATGTTTCAATCGGTAAAATCGGACAATGGGGCCATGGGGCTGCCATACAAAACCCAATCCCCAAATTAGGTTCTTCTTAGAATTTTTTTTTATTTGTGCACCAATTTCAACAAAATTTCACACAAATGTGTTTCTATTGATGAAACAAAACATATGTAAGAACGGATCAAATCCAACGATGGGGTCACACACACACACACACACAAATGTGTTTCTATTGATAAAAGGATCTAAATAAATCCACAAATCGCTTAATAGACTTTATTTACCTTTCGTTTATCCAAAGGCTTTGGAAAATAATAAGACGTGATTACAACACTTGATTAAAGGGTCTATAAAGACGGATATTGAGCGAAGAAAAAAAAAGAAATTTACGAAATTACGAAATATTGTAATTTCCTTTAGTTTTAAATTTTCAGCTTTTTCGTATTTCGAAAATCTTCGGATTGGACTATATATCTTAAATTTTGGACTGCGTGCATAAAATAGAACTATGTATATATAAGTTATGTTGAATTTATGCCGATACAAAGTCTATCATTTCCCCACTAATGATTTGACATACACTAAAAAAGTTCTAAACTCCTTCATAGGCCAGTCAATAAACCGAAATATAAGGCGTTAGGTCGCAAAAAAAAGCTCGGCTTTGGTTTTTTGGGATATTGCTAGGATAGGTACCAGTATTGTACCAGCAAGTTTACAACTTCGAAAAACTTGTGCTAACCCCGTGACCCTCAAAAAACCCCAAAATTTGCGGACTTTTTTCATTTTGGTTTCTAATTTTTAAAAGGTGCTTCCTACAAGAAAGTCGTCCACTGCACTTTCAAAGCTAACAAAATCTTCTTTAATTTGAACCCCAGCTTTGTACCTATACAAAGGATCCCAAGATACAGCATTTTAAATATGTTTTCTTTGTAAAAAAGTGCGAAATTGTAAATACGACGTACTCTATGACGTGTTCCTGGATGCGTTGATACTAATTCAGGAACAGTTGGATGAATTTCGGTTAAGATTCAAAAAGAAAAAAAAAGGTTTTCTTACAAGAACCTAATATTTAGGGGTTGGTTTGTATGACAGCCCTATGAAATGATGTTCCAATTCCATCCGTTCCTAGATATGTTTTGAGGCTTTACTAGGAACCCACTTGGATGAAGTTTAGTTAAGATTGGTTCACAAAGAAAATAGTTTTTCTTAAAAGAACATAATTTTCAAGAGTTGATTTGTATGACAGCCTATGACATAGTGTTCCGATTTCATCCGTGCCTATATATGTTTTGAGGCTTTACTAGGAACAGATTTATTGAAATTTGGTTAAGATTCGTTCATCGAGAAAAAAGTTGTTCTTAGAAGAACCTAATTTTCAGAGGCTTGTTTCTATGGCAGCCCCATGACCCCATGGTCCGATTTCATTCGTTCCGACAGCGTATACAGCGTACACTAAAAAGAAACTTGTATACAAAATTTCAGCTCAATAGCTTCAAAACTGAGGGACTAGCTTGTATTGAAACAGACGGACAGACAGACAGAGAGACAGACGGACAGACGGACATCGCCCAATCGATTTCTCTCGTCACACTGATCAATAATATATATATATATATATATATAGTAGCAAACTTAATGACAATGAATTAATATACCCTTTCACATATTGACGGGTATTAAAATTCGACCAAAAGCTTGAATTCGAAGACATTGTCCTCCGTATACACATAATTTGGAAAATATGTGTACATATGGTACAAAAAAAAAAAATCATTTCTAAAATACATTTTACATTATAGTGTAAAATTGAAATTTTCTTTGAAATTTTACGAAGAAAAACTAAATTTAATATTCTAATATCTCCATATACGATTACATTAATTCTAATCTATAGCATAAATTGGATAAATTCGATATTTCAAATATTTCCATAAAAATTAAATTGATAATAATAAGCCTTTCTTGATACTAACCGATATATTTATGGGGTGATCAATTCATAGATGACTACAGCAAACTAGAACAATTTATTTGGCTTTATTTATCGAAAATGGTGATATCTCTCATAGATGTTTATTTCAGAAATTCCAACAAGACCAGTAGCTGATTTTTTTCTGATCAATTTTAAATTCAGCTTACCGGGGGTGGAATGTGGAATCCGGCTCGTTTTGTTTGGTGAGAATTTCATAGCCATTGCTTAATCCACAACGAACGTGTATAAATAGAATGTGAAAATTGATGGTTTTTTATTTCATTTTGGCGGTCAAAACAACGTGTGCATGTGTTTCGCTTATTATGCAGTCATCACCTTTCGATGGTAACTGCGGTCGATATTCGATAACTATGTAACGATATGTACCTTGACTTGGCACTTCTTTTTTTCGGGTGGGTTGATCTGCATTTCATGTTGTTGCCTACGGCGACATTCATATTGTTACAACTCGACTGCGATCTTTCTCTTTTGCAGTGAAATGCAACCAGAGTTTCAAGCAACATATGCAATGCCGTAATAAGCCCGGGACTCAGGATAATAGTCTCGCACGAAAGTGCATTTTCAACAATCGCCGCCTATGTTCGCAAGAAAAAATTAAATGACACATGCTTAACAATAAATTGAAAGTAAAAATACCTTTTGGGCAGTTTTTTCTTGTTATCGCTGCAATTTCTGATATTACGAGCGTATAGGTAGATGTATACGTATGATCGTAAATAAGTACGTATGTAAGCAATTCACATTGCATCTTATCTTTTGCCCGTTGGATTGCATTGGTTAATTTTAATTTTGACTTTTCTTTTAATTTCCTCACTTATCATGGCAATAATCATTGGATTTATTTGGAATGCAACGCATCACACCGTAAACGGCGACTGCAGTGCACATTGATTGCTGCCGTTTTGGATATCTATATTATTGGTGGATTTTAATTTTTGCACGTATGTAAGCAAACCAGTCAGGGTTTTCTTGGATCTTATGTATTGGCCGGCTATGCTTAAACATGTGCTGACTGCCGCACCGTTCATAATTGGTATGCAAGAACGTTGCCCAGACAAAAATCAAATTAAAACACAACTGAAACGGCCGCAAAACACAACGAGATGGTCAGAAAAACCCTGTCACTTTCATTGGAAAAACAGCATATATGCGCATAGGCGACAAGCTGCATTCGATATGGTCAGCAAATTAGGAACAACGACGCATTGGTTAATAAAAAAATATGCATTCGATAAAATAATTCAACTGTTTGCATAACAAGAAGATTAAAAGCGTGTGTCTCCCTTACATGCGAAGTCGCAGATATTATATGGTTTATTGAAATGTGGCACTTTTGTAGTATAGTATGACTTAAAAATTAAGTAAAGCCTCGAAGGAAGCTGTTAATGTCTGCATTAAGCTCATTTGAAGTGCACACGTTCTATTGGCATATTGCATTCCTTTTCATACTTAAAGATATAATAAGTTCGGCATGATGATTGCGTTGATTGCTGATAAAAAAAAATATATACAGCGCTGAATATGTTGCATTCGAAATTGATTTATGATTATTGCGATTATACTCTAAATGGTTTCTGGAAAATCTTATATTTAATCCACAAAGTTAATAATAATAAATTTTTTGAAATAAAACGCACAAATTCTTATTTCTGCATCTGTTGTTATATTTGGAAACTTATTTAAAAGGAAAGGTGCATTTTTGACTATTGGGTACAGGATAGAAAAGCACATACTATAATAAATACATATGTACATGCATAATGCATACTACGTGGTGCGGCGGCTTAACGCTGCATACTGACGGAACACTGAACCATACCAGGATAGAATACTCCCCAACGACAGAACAGGACTTAGCACGCAGCCGACAACAATCCTGATCCCGAACTCAAGGTGTAATGGGAACCGTGCCGAGAGGTGAATGGCACCAGGGACAAACGGTGTCGCTAACGGAGTTTCTAAGGTACCGGGCGCCTCCTCAGAATAACTAAGCGTGCGTGCTTAAGGGGTCACTGAGCACGTGTACCTTCAATATACTCGTGGGACGAAACATGGAAACCAAAAATACAAAGAAACACGAACAGACAAAGGGAGTAGAACAATACCAACCCGCCTAAGCTGAAGGCAATGGTTCATCCATAAGCCAAGCAGCCAAAGGTGAGGGAAGTATGTTCCAACCCCCAACAACACCCTCCCAGCTCCGAGGGAATTGCTATCCGCACAAGACCAGAGAGGTCTGACGTGGCTAACACAGCGACAAAATTGGGGCAACTAACCCTAAAGGACAAAAAACCAACGCATTCTGGAGCTCAACGACGGCAAATTGCGATTGGAAAGGCAAGGGAAAGGGGTGAACCCATCAGGCCGCGACAAAGGCGTACCCATGGCAAATACCAAGACCTGCCCGCGGGGCCTCCCCCCTCTAAAGAACCAGGTCACACGCACATACGCCGCAGCTCATCATCGGAGCGGATGCAAACGTACACCATACAGGGTGGAGGAGCTCTGATATGCATAAAAGGGATGAGTAACTTTATGAATTTATAATTAAAGAAAATTTTGAAATAATTTTTAATGTAGCAAAAAACGCCAAAATTGATTTAAACCGCAACATCCAAGATTGATTATTTATTTATTTATCCAAGATTGAATAGAATGTTTTTGAATTTAAAAGGCACCTTATTGATATTGCTTTTTAAAAATGTTTACTATAAAATTTAATTATTTACAATAAACTTTTCATGTTTTCGGATGCATTTCGACAAAAAACCGTCATCCTCAGCGAGTACATTTAAACTAAATTTACTAAAATCTAAAAGTTACCTTTTCAATAATGGAAACAATTTAAGAAACGGGTCTACTGTTAACATAATATTCACAAATTGGGAATTCTAATGTAATGTATGTACGAGTATGAAAATTACTGTATTCTATGCAAACATTATGATAAATTGAAATGAAAAAATTTATTATTTAATGCAATTGAAAAGTGGCGATCGTATCGGTGCATCGATGGTATTCATAAGCGCTCTCCTGTTCAGATGCATGTATATACACTCCCAGTCACTTGAATAGGGACAGCCCTTTCGAGAGTTGTTTATCTCAAAATATCATTTTCCTTGCAGCAGAGAGCATAACTCAGTATTTAATTACAAAGGCTATTATGTTGCTCATAGTTTCCGAGCAAAAAAATGAAACATTTAATATCAACAGTTATGTTTCATCAACATTATGCTGATGCACTAATAAATTCTATGCTAAAAATTGGGTCACTTGAATAGGGACAGTTGCGATTCGGTCGTTTTTTCGAAAGTCCTTGCGTCACATCCCAACTGTTTTTGTTTTAATCCACTCAGATTGTGTTTAGACTTTAATTTTTGTAAGTTTCGGTAATCATGGGTAAAGCAAAAGCATTAAATACCGCCCAAATGGCTCAAAACGATGTTTACGCGAAATTTCGAAAATTGTGAAAAAGTAAATCGGTTGTGTTTAATTATTTAAGAAATAAAAGTGGAAATGGACGAAAGTGAAAAGCGTACGCGAGGCGCCCAAACCGCCAAAGCGAAAAGGGCAATTCTGTGAGCCGCTTCTAATTTTGCACTATCAGGGACTATAATTGGAGCTAAAGTCGGCGTTACAGCTAGTTTATCAACAGTACAACGTGTAATAAGGAATTCCTCACACTGAAAACGAACGAAAATTCAGAAAAAGAACACAGTTAGACGCAAAGATGAAAAGCCATCCTCTGGATTTTGCTCGCCAAAATATGTGTCAGTGGTGGAACAGGGTAGTTTTTTGGAGTTTTTTGGATGAAAAGAAAGTCAACCTGGATTGCCGAGATGGGTTCTATTTCTATTTTCACGATCTACGTAAAAACGAAGGGTTTCTGTCAAGGCATCGTAGCAGAGAAGGTAGCGTCATGGTTTGAAGAGCTGTCTCAGATTTTTTTCTGAATTTTCTTTCGTTTTAAGTGTGAGGAATTCCTTATTGCACGTTGCACTGTTGATAAACTAGCTGTAACGCCGACTTAAGCACCAATTATAGCCGCTGATAGTGCAAAACTAGAGGCGGTTCGCAGAATTGCCCTTTTCACTTTGGCGGTTTGGGCGCCTGGCGTAGGCTTTTCACGTTTCATCCATATCCACTTTCATTTTTTAAAAAATTAAACACAACCGATTTACTTTTTTTCACTATTTTCGAAATTTCGCGTAAACTGTGTTGTTCATTTCTCAAAACATCGCTTTGAGCCATTTGGGTGGTATTTAATGCTTTTGCTCTACCCATGATTACCGAAACTTACAAAAATTAAAGTCAAAACACAATCTGAGTGGATTAAAAGAAAAACAGTTAGGATGTGACCCTATTCAAGTGACCCAATTTTGAGCATAGAATTATTAGTGCATCAGCATAATGTTGATGAAACATAACTGTTGTTATTAAATGTTTAATTTTTTTTCTCGCAAACTATAAACATAATAGCCTTTGTAAACAAATACTGAGTTATGCTCTCTGCTGCAAGGAAAAGGATATTTTGAGATAAACAACTCTCGAAAAAGCTGTCCCTATTCAAGTGACTGGGAGTGTACTTTCGTATGCATCTAGCTTCGCTTCCTGGTTCACCTGCTTTTTTAGCTTAACATTATCGAGGCTCCAGTGATTGTGTTCGTTTTCCGCGGCATGAAGAGCAACTGCTGATTTTTGGACCATGTTCTGTTTGATTGCATTTAAATGTTCTTTGAAACGTGTTCGAATTGTCCTTTTTGTTTGTCCAATGTAGGTAAACTCACAGTCATTACATGAAATTTCATATATTCCGGATTTCTCAATTGTTTCAGTTTTGTCCTTGATATTGACAATTTGGTTTTGTAACTTTCCCTTACTATTATGGTTTATGGACTATCTTGAGATGGTGTTTTTTCAATTTGTTTGTCACTTCAGGGACGTATGTAAGCGCAACTCTTTTTTCTTAACGTTTTTCTGGAACTAGTTTGGTTTTCTTGAGTCGACTTATTTTCTTAGAGTGAAGGGAAACCAAGTCTTCAATCATTTTTTCACTGTATCCATTCAGTATAGCGATGAATTTAATGTGCTTCAATTCATTCATAAAATCATTAATGTTGAGGGGCAATCTGCATAGACTAAAAACCATACTATGGAAAGCTGTTTTTTTGTCTGTCATTGGGCAGTGTGAGTCGCTTGGAATGTAATTCGGTGTACTCGATGGTTTTCTATATACCAAAAAATTAATCTTTCCATTTTGCTTTATTTATTCGAATGTCGAGAAAAGGTAGCGAAGAGTTCGACTCGGTTTCTATCGTGAATTTTAATGTAGGTGATCGCGTATTCAAATATTCGAGAATATTGTTTGTCAACGATTGTCAAAATCATGTTAACGAAATTCTGTAAAATTAGTTCATATTTACATATGTTTCGGAAATTTGATTAAATGGGCATTTCAAAGTAAATGCCTGCGTAAACTTACACGCAATCCGATCTTTACCCATACGAAAACCCTCTTTGAATGTACAGTACAAATGACTATAAATAAATAATAACAGATTCTCTATTGCATTTGAAACAGTGAAACCTACATATAAATCACAGCTGTAGTTAGGTTATTGCACGACATGTCCATGAAGAGCATCTATCGAGCTTTAAAACCTACTTGCATTTTAGCAGTCGTTATAGTTTGCAGCGTACTATGTATGTAGAGTAGAGATGAAGATCATAATATTATGGTACGAGTGTTGTTGCAAAAGAGGTCTTGGCGAGAAGATGTATGGTTACGATTATTACTATTATTGCTCTGCCACAGTTATTAGTAGCAGCTGCTGGTAATGTTTATGTCTCAGTAGATTTGGAAAGTTGTGTCGCGATTTGTTGCACGAGGACACTACTTCCTTTCAAATTACCATGATTCTGTGAGGCTAAATATTTTTTTTTTAAAGAGCAGCTTCATCTTCTGCGGCGGCGCAGAAAAAAAAACTTCCAACTTTGAGCATCTTATATGTACGTATTCAGCAGATTTCTAATATGTATCGATATTTCGTTTCAAACTCAGTACCATAATTTCGTTACAGTTGGAGATACAGATCAAGACTCAATGTATACACATTAACAACATGATCATGATCATCTCTAAACAAATCATGATCATTCAGTTAAAAAGAGGCCATCTTCACTCTGAATGAATAATAATTCTATAGTGATTGCAACAACTATTTCAGTTTTGTTGCATAAACGCAAAATTTAAACGACGAATCGTGCGCAGAAAATTTACGCGACGATGTTTATGAATGGGAAACTGAAAATGGTTTGTTTCAAAAACAAAGACTATTGACAAAAGTAAATAAATATGAACTGAACGTCCAAGTCTGGAGATAAATTAATATATGTTTCTGTAAAGATCTGTTTCTTTTTTATCTAACTGCAAGCTTTTGCCAAAAAACTAACATTCATCTCAATTATTATTTATTCATGATGTTTGCGACTTAAATATTTCTCTCAGATTTTTGCAAAAATGTAAAAAGTTGACAATATTGAAATATCCGTGTGCAATAGTTTGTGTGATTTTAAAGAAAATAACTGCCATTCGGTGGCTCAGTGGTAGAGTTGTCGCTCTATCTCTGAGTTGCCGGAGCGTGGGTTCGAAATCGAATCCCCTAATTTCCCCACCGCCAACGCTCTGCTTGCATTAAAAGGGTTATCCCCTTGACATTGTCATAAAAAATGTCATATTACGAAACTGAAGGTTATTGACTTCGTGTGACTTGGTGATTTATTTAGCGACAATTCTATTTTACGATTCCATTCTTAGGCAACTGTTAACCCTTCAGTGGGCGCGCGGGCTACAATTGTAGCCCACACTTTTTTAAATGGCGATCATTTTCAGGATATAAACCGAATTCATTCGAACTGCTGAGTAGCTGTTAAAATGTTGCTTCTTAATCGAATAAGAATATTTTTGATATTTATTGAGCCTAGAAACTAATATTTTTTTGCGATCAAAGTCCACTGGGCTACAAGTGTAGCCCGTGCGCCCAATCATGTTGCTTTTTTGGTATTCATAGATATCCATTAAAATAAAAATATTATTATAAAACATTGTAGAAAATAGGAACAGTAAAATATTTTACAAAAAAAAAGGGTTTCAAGATAAATGTGCAAAAATTAGATTACTATTTTAACGGAAAACCTGGAGTTGAAGTCAAAGTCATTTCTTACAGCGTGGATATGTTAACTGTTACTAACATTACTTAGTTTCTGGGTGAAATTTTTATCAGTTCTAGCGTAAATATTGCGAGAACAGTTAATATGAATATTGTGAGTAAAATTCAATCAGTTTGACTCACTATATATTTAGCTTTCTAGCAAGAAACTGTAATCCCAGTTTAAAAAATTGTGAATATTGGGTACCCAAAAATGGGCTAAGTTTGGAATTCCACAAACTGGGCATTTTTAACTCCATTCTCTCGCTCAGTGTTCCATTTCGAAGATTTTTTGTTGATTTCTGAGAATATAAACTTTTTTGGGGTTTTCATTGTGAAAAGTAACTATTTTGTTCACCTAAGTAAGTTAATGTCAAAAAAGACTAAAAATATGACTAATCTGCTTTTTTCCCTCTTTTATTAATAATATTTTAATAAAAAATTAAAGATTTGATATTTTTAATCTGTACAGTAATCAAGAGACCACAGACCGGGCAAGAAAAAATAAATAAAATTGAACAATATTTTTTATATAATTTTAAATTTGGGCTACAATTGTAGCCCGCGCGCCTAACCACGTGACAAATGGGTGCGCGCCTAACGAAGGGTTAATATTGAATTTCCGACAGGAAAGATAGATGATGGCAATGACAGCCAGCATGTTCTATGTGTGTGCTTCATAAATCTAAATAAATTCTAAATTTTAATGCAAATCCTGTTTGTTTGCCTATTTCTATTGTGGATACCCATATAAATGTAAAGATATAGCAAATGCATACATAAAATATGCACTCGTGTGCTAATATAAATTATACACTTACCGGTATCTGAACGAATGATCCATTATTCATTGTTGGATACGCAAATAATGGCACAACTGGAGCAGTTCCATTTTTTAAAAATATTGGTCCTTGTATTGGTGTTACATTTGGATTAGTTTTTTGACCATCTGTAAATAAATATGGAAATAATAGAATTAATACAATTTGGTATTGTTCTTTATATTTATTCCAGGTATGCAAACAATTTTAATAAGCAAATATTTTTGAAGAACAAATTGAACACGGAAAGGCTTATAGGCATAGTCTATGTACCCCCATGGAGTAATAGGCTATTAATATGTAATTAAATTTATCTACATTTCTTCATATTTTGTCTTTGATTTTTTTCTTCATTTTCAACATAAAACCCGTCATTGATTGCATCAAGCAAATATGAAAAAGAAATGCCTTGTTGTTTTGTTACACCACATTATTTCATCATTCGTCGCTAGGTATTTCTGGCGATTTGAGCTAGAACGTATTTACTCGTTAAATCCGATCCATTTGCTCCAGTGGAACCCTTTGGAATTTTATTGTTCCAGCGAGCGAGTAGTAGTAGATATTAAAGCAAATTAAAGTATTTATCCAAACGAAGAGTGGTAGCGCATTTAGTGTTCGTTACGGGAAAAATATGCAGAAAAAATCAGTCGTGTTTTTTTTTACAGTTATCTGCAATTAAAGAAAGAACACAGACACAGACCCCTGTCATTTTTAATCCACTGTAATTGCAAATTTTAATATTTCTCAAATTTTCTTTTGGCGCCTCAACAAAATGCTATATTACCTATACCCCAACCCGAAAAAGTAACTGTTTGGTTTTGAGAGAAACGTGACCTTCTTTGTGAAATCGAGAGATCAATTTCGTCGTTTCGTCTAAGTTCAAATAACTGTACAGTGAAAAAAATTGCACCCGGAGCTTTCGACAGGTAATTTTAAAATATGCGCATTTGGCCAAGATTTCATACATTATTTTTCCCGACTTTAGTTAGAATATTTTTTTTAAAGACCAAATGCGAGAGTATAAATAAATTATAACACTCTCTAAATCTATGATCCAATGACCGAGACCACATACTTAGTCACTGTCCGCACAACTTTGCTAATTTTGCAATAAATTTTTTATAGCGTGATTCTAACAAATCATGCTATTAATCGCAATAGCTAAAAATCGACTATCTAAGTTGTTTCCTCCCAGTATGGATTTTTCAGTGCGCTGCGTTGCTCCGTTTAGTACGCATTTTCTTGTAATTAAGAAAGTAAATATTGTACTAATGCGATTAGCTTGTGTTTCCCTGAAATTTACATTTCTCTTCTACCCAAACATTCCGTTTGATTCGTTTATCCGTGTTAGCTTTGTGCCAATTTTTTTACAATATGCCGTATGCATTAACATTGATGCCCTATGGGGTTAAAAGGAACCAGAGAGAGATACGTAGCTCAAGAATATGCAAATATGCACCTTATTTACAGCGAATGCTCAAGTAGCTCACGCAAAGGCGAAGGCAGCTGAGAAATTCTACCAAGAACTAGAAACTGAGACTGCGACCGAAGGACCGTCTTTGCGCGGGAGACCTAAGCACGACGCCAGGATATTTAGGGTCGCAGCCCAAAGGAAAAGGAACGCTCGGGAAATACAGGTGCCAAAGTACGTAGAGGACTCGCAAGGAATTCTGCTGATTGACGATACGGCAATTTGTAGCAGGATGCGAGAGTATTTTGACGAACTTCTAAATGAAGAATTTCCTCAAGCACAGTGCCCGCTCTAGCACTTACGCCGCCCCGGGCAAGAAGACAAATTGCCGCCCCTTAGGTGATATACCAGGCAGATTTACAGTAGGTAATATGTACGTCGTTGAAGTAGATGAGTAGTTTCCCATAACATCCTTGCAGACTGCGCAGCCGATAAACTCCAATTTGCTGGATTTCTTCAGTGTGGAACATGCGTGGTTTATTTTCATAAATGCGACATCTTGAGAATCATAGACGTAGCCCATGAGGAGATTGGGGAGGCAGTGCAGGGAGTGGCGCTTAACCCTCCCTCCCTCTGGCTGGCGGTTGATCAAGGATAAATTTTTTTTTACTGCTGTACTATCTCATAAGAAATTCATGCTCTACGTATAACAATTTTAGTACTACAAATGTGCGTGTTGGTGGTGTTCAGTTGGCGCCTGGTCTCAATCGCAATTTTAAGAAAGATTTCAGTCTGGTGGTCTCGGTTATCTCGGATCCTAACCACCTATGTTTCCGATCATGTTGCCAAAAAGCCCATATTGTCCATGTTTCATCACTACATGACTTCTGGGTTTAAATGTATACTTTATAGAGTTTTTGCTGTATTTTATTTATGTTTTACCGTTAGAATAAAGAATTCCTCAGGTGAAGTTTTCTTTGCGAAGTTAATGGATTTAAAAACATTTCTTCTGCAAGGGATAAATTTTGTGACAAAGGTCATGTGATGTATTCAAGAGTAATACTCATGTAGACGCCATTTATCGTTAAAAGGACAGACGTTCCTCTGGGTTTACCTTTCTCAAATTTTTAACCCTTTTTCTAAAAATATTTTTGTTGTCATGTAGTTTAATGAGAAGGACATACCCTCTGAGCGACTAAAAAAATTCCGGGCTAGGGGCATGATGTTGACAAAATGTTCATGTCTTGAGGAAATCCAGCCTACGCCCATATTGAGAATTTTTATAAAGAAGAAGTTCAGAGCTAGCTAAATCGGGGGAATCAAGCCAAGTCCTTATTTAGCATGTCCGAAAAATGGAAGTACTGCTACTGCGGCTCAGGTAATATGTACATACTGTGATTCCTCATCTCATCTTGATGAAACCCAAACAACTTTGTTCGAAATTTGTCCTTTAAATGCTAGTTCAATCATTGCAATTGGAGCCAACTAAGGCGATCCATCCACGAGGAGATTTGGGCAAATTGAAGTCAAATTGCCGCCAAAGGTTTATAGAAGTTTTCAAAACTCCTGCATGGGTATGACATTTCTCACAGGAGAGTTTGCTTTAATCGCTTTTATGTGTTTAGTGTTTATACGACTCATTATTTCTAATTAATATCAATTTCTCCGTAGGTTAAATTTTTTTCAGGGGACGTGCTCTCCTCCGATTCAATAGACTAAAATAAAGTTTTAGACCTTACTTCCGGAAATTAAAGTGTGACGTTCCGCATATAAACTCAATAATAAGATTACGTTCTATAATTTCGTCCTCTATTTAAAAATTAGGTGGATCTCCCCTTTGGTAAAAACAAGGGATCATGCATAGAAAGATCAAATATAATCCTCAATGCTGGTCAAAAGAAGAGATAATGTTCAATTGGAGGACGAAATTAGCACATAAATCTCCAATTTCTGTTTTTAAGTAGAACTTGAATAGCGCATAACTTCGGAAGTGGGGCGGGGGCTAGAATCACAGACGTACAATTTACGCAAATCTTATACTCGGTAAATCCTTCTATCAATTGTGGACTCTTCAAAGCCTCTCAAGGACTTTGCACCTTCAAAACACAACTTTCAACTTTTTATTTCATCTGTAGGTTTCGTTTCCACTTAATGGAAATTGATATTGAATTTTTCCTTCTGACTTTTATAATTTTTTTTTCGATTGCTAGCCAAAAAGCCGCCCCTAAAAGTTGGCGCCCCGGGCGACCGCCCGGCTTGCCCCCCTTAGAGCGGGTGCTGCTCAAGCAGCTTTTTAAGATGTTGAGCCGAATACCATAAATATTGAAGATATCTCAGAGGAAGAGGTGATGGAGGCAATGCATCAGATGAAACGCGGAAAGGCAGTCGAACCGGACAAAATCCCCGCGGAATTATGGTTGAAAATTGAAAACGTCGGGCTTAGTTGGCTCACAGTTCTCTTTAACAAAATCAAAGGTGGGCAACCGATGCCTGACGCTTTCAGGGAGAGTTTTCTTCTTCCTTTCTATAAGAAAAAGAGAGACTCACTCAAACTCAACCACTATAGGGCTATAAAGTTAACACCTCATACACTATAAAGATCTGCTAGCGAATTGTCTGCAACCGATTGAGAAAGATTGTGCGGTTGAATGACAATCAATGCGGCTTTGTTAAAGGTCGATCTACAGTTGATGCGATTCAGTGCATTCGTATTTCGATGGAAAAGTATAGAGCAGCACGAAAGGACTTGCACTTTGTATTCATTGGCCTTGAGAGCACTTAATGTCCCTGAGACATACGTCAGGATGATACGAGACGGAGATACGACTAAGGTTAGATGCACAGCCGGTGAATCAGAAGAATTTCCGGTGAATGTCGGAGTACACCAGAGCAGTGTATTGAGTCCGTTGCTCTTCAACATCATCATGTGCTACTTATTAACACGTATCTCCGACGGCCTAGAAATATCTCTTCTTTTTGCCGATGATATAATCCTCAGTAGCCCAAACATCGTTGCCTTGCAAGCTGCACTTATAGAATGGTGTGACATTCTGGAGTTCTTATACTGCCCATTGTCAGACCCAGATGCACCAGAAGTCTGACCAACACACATTTCATTGCACTGTAATCTGCAACAGCCCAAAATGCTTAGCAGGGGGAAATCGGCTATCATTTTTTAGTAAACAATATTTTATGTTTAATTTTTGAAGTAAGCGTCAAGGCCTTCGCTACCGGTGTTTTAGTTTTAAGAAGTATTTAGCACTAGTTGTTATATAACTCCTATAATAAATAATAAATAAATAAACATTTTTAAGTGCGATTGCCGAGTTAGAAATGCGATATTGCCTTTAATGCCTTTATTCCGTAGTTCCAACTCTCTTCCATTTCATTGTCTCTAGTGACCATGCAAATATGTCCATTCCATAATCAATTAGTAGGAACTATGAACAGTTATCATTGTTAATTGTGGAACTAAAAAAATCAATGTTTCCACCAAAAGCTACTAAAATTATGATGATACAAGGAAAGTACCTCGCTTAGATCTTTCGTTTTCGTATAGCGTGCTACACTTAATAAGAAAGCAGCGATCTTTAAACGGTCAATATAATCGAACACAATGAGATTTATGAATAGGTAGATGAACAATTTCTTTTTATATATCAATACTAGATCAATTTTAGTTAGCACAAAAAAGTACATACATACAATACAAATTTAGCACGCGAATTAAGTATGTACGAGTATTCTTATTCAGAAAATTTATGGTAATTACAACACGTGAGCCCAATTAGTCGTCATGCGATATGGTTGAGGCAATTTTCACCACAAATATCAATTAGCTTCAGTAAGCAGTAATTAGAACGGTGAAATTCTTGGAATTATGACTAAATGAATATATGTATGTAACTCTAAAGAATATTGTACTAATATGCATACATGCATGCTAACAGCACTGGATCATAATTACATCATGTATAGCTCTGGAATGGCTGCTGACTCAAAACTAGTCATCTTACAGTCGATTCCAGTGGGAGTTCGCTTCCGTTGTAACTTTTATCCCGATTTGGAGATATCATTCTGTCGGCAGCAATCTGAGTCATGCAAATTTGAACTGCAGCTGGCGTTTTCCTGATTAAAAACCAAATCCGAGCCAATGATGTTTGTTTTTATTATAATGAAAATTTGGTAGATCGACTATGTTTTTATTTTAATATTTAAAATAAAAACATAGTCGTATGCTGAACGATTTAAAAAGAGACTTTTGGTTAGTTTCTACTATAAAAAGCCATGGGTACCCGTAGCTATCATTGTCTTTATTTCCACTCAAATAGACAGTCGCCGTGATGGCGCCCCACCTACACTTGGGCATTAAAATTCGAACAACTCTACGAAGAATGGATTATATTTGCTTACATAAATTAAGATTGATTTTTTGACACTATCCTTTGGCAGTTATATAAGAATCATAACATACGTAGTTGAATGCCACCAGCGTTCTTTACCCCAAAGCGGTAGATATAAATCTTGGATCTATTAGTTTAAGAATGTATAATTTATTAAGATCCATTTCAAGTGGAACGATCTGGTGTTATTTGTTCAAGTAATTATATTCTTGGTGAAGTTGGGGCGTACAAGGGGTTGTCTTGAGTGTAGATTACAGTAGTGATCTTAATATCTTTATTAATTGGTTAACCAGATGATATACAGTGATGAATGTGATGTGATTCTTACGATTGTTTGATTCATGTAAGTAAATTTATTGGATTAGGACTAGCTTTTATTTTCCTAGTTATTCTTATTACCATATGAATTATGAGTAATAATGTATTATTCTTCCGTTAAATTAGATAGCTATAATTTTTATCTACAGACTTTCTTGTCAAAAACCATCGAAGGAGAGAATGTGGTTAGGTTCAAGGCAAATATTATTTTAAAATTCGCACATTCAACATATCCGGAAATACAATACTTTTGTTAAAATATACCGTCTATGCAAAACTAAATACACCACTGATTTATACTAATGTTTTCAACAATTAATAACCACAAAAAACTTATTAATTGCATCTTTGTCACTACATTCCAAAACATGAATCTGTTATGTATTGTTCAAGGTTTCGGGCGTACACATTTGAAAAGAAGTAATCTTTTTAACGTGTGCCGTAACAATGTCTAAAGTATACTAACTGTCTATCATCAATTCCACGTAGTAATAAATTTATTTGTTGAAATTGATTGAATGCTTGCTCTCTATGTGTTGTTGTAATTATATTGATAGATAAATGGATAACTGACAAGATTGACATTGACCTTTCAGTAAAATTTGATAGAAATGTTGAGATTGAATGATGCAAAAATAAAGTGGAAATGTGTAATAAATATAGTAATCTCAAAGCGGTAAGGTGGATTATAGATTAGCGCATGCAATAGATATTCTGAATTATCACGTGCAAATAGAATTCAATTCAATTTAAATTCAATTTAATGTTAAATAGAAAATAGTGAAACATTTGTTTTGAATATTATCAATATGTCATATATGTACATTAATTCAAATAAAGTAGTGAAAAGTTCTAGGCTTGACATATAAAGGATGTTCCAATATATTCAAACCATATTAATAGAATAACTTCTGAAATGCGTGCTGCTTACTGTAGTTTAAATTCCATACTATTCTACGATATTGTCATTTAACCACTTACTTATGATAGGAGAATTGCGGAGACGTTATTCAAGTAAGACTATATCCTAGCGAATGAATCATTTTTAGGTTATGAGATAACGAAATTAATGTTTCGTCAATTAAGAGTTGGCTCTGAATTTTCAAAAAGTTTTACAATTCTACTGACTTCACCTAAGTAAAGCAAAAAAAATCCCTTATTGAATGGCTCTGATTTGTTCGGATGCTGCGTTAATTTTGTACGAGTATTTCTATTGAGAGAAAACCGAAGAAATTTTGTCTTTAACATTCATTGAAAGCAGACAATCTTTGAAATAAGAAAATGTCGCAGGATGCGACGGACCGGGAGATAAACGCACCAGGTTAGGAACTCATTAACAGGCCGGCGCGGCGCCTGCCGAACTATTTGGACCTTTGACGGATTTTCGTCAAATAAAATTGATCAAATCTTACAAAGCAGAATCGAAATTGCTCCGTCAGAAGCCAATCTCTGGGACTGCAAGTACAGCTTATTGGTATTGAGTAGCAAACTACATGCCCATCGAATCGAATGCCTTGTTGGGTGAGGACCACGGCATCATCCCTTGACCCCTATATGTTAACGTATATACACATCCCGCAGGCTAGTTTAGTCTGATTTTCTCACCCGTAGCGGTCGCAGCAATGCGGAAGAGGGCATGTGAACGTCACCATGATCAAGTAGCCAGGAATCGGCAGTTTGGTCTTTTAGTCAAAATTTAGCCGCTTCGAGAGTCGGAGCCACCAACTTCGGCGTTTTATCAAAACCATGAAAACTTGTTTTTATTTTTTTATTTTTGTAACAAAATTTTGGTGGAAAGCCTCGGGTTCGTACTGAGCATTAATGATAGAAACAAAAAATAAAATAATGAAAGCTCCCACCACCATAAATGTATGACTTGTCAATCATGGAAAACTTTTCGCAGATATGCACAGTTTTTGCGTTGTGAGCCATAAAAGGCAAAAATATCACTTGTACTGTAGAAAGACTTTCTAAGATGAATCGTAGTTTTACCTTAAAAAACCTACGCTAGCATCTAGAAAGTTCGGTTTCCGTAATCAAGTGGTAAACGCTTACACGCGGGTTATTCAAGTCTCTGATACCAAAGGCTTAGATACTGCTAGATTGTATGACCTAATTTAATACACTTGATTAAAGACAACTTTCGCAGCCGTATGGTATATGGTTGAAATTTTCATGGTTTTTGCTGCCGTGACTGCTAATGAATTTCCTACTATCAGAAAAGTGGTGGATTTGATTGAGATTTATCGTCTAAATTAATTTCTTTAAGGTTATCTTGCAGCAATATTTGAAGGCTAAGAGGTTTACATCGAAAAAAAAGAATAGCATACCTTTATATATGCTTTTTGAGATCAAACATAGGGTGGAAACTACCACCCTATGATACCCACGAAACTACATACTTTCTACTAATATTTCAGAAAAAATAGTTGAATATTTCGATTTTTCCAAGCATATTGATACATAGTTGAAATTGTTTTTCTCAACACTAGGAAAAAAATGTAGATTCGCGGTTCTGGCAAATTGGTGACGATATTAAAGCGTAAGTAGACTTCAAAAAATGCTAAAAAAAAATAATATTCGCAGCGCCTCCTCAGACCGAAAAAATTACAGCCACTAAAACATTATATTGTGCTCATATTTCAACCGAAACTCTCCAAAGTAAAGGGCGAACTAGATAGCTAACGTTACGTCCCTTTATACGAGTATTACGCACGAAACCGGAACTTCCCACCTAAATTTCGTTGCGGAACAGGGTCAAAATCGCGAAAAAAAAAGAAAATATTCGCAGTTTTTCCGTTAAACTAATTATTGTCAGTATTTTTTCAATATAATGGTGCGTTTTGGGACACCTCTTATAATAATAAATTATGTACAGTTGAAAACAGCAGTGCTTACTGCGATGAAGGACCTATTGATCAATGCTATAATAGCTCGTATAACCCTCTTCTTTACAAAATTCGAATTATCTTTATATTTAGAAATGTTTACCAACCCGCAGCTGTCTGCGAACTAGTCTGAAATTGAATTACTACGGGTTACATACAACCAAATTCAATTTGGGTTAAAAAAAGGTTTGGTAGAAGTACGATTTATAACCATAAGGTGATGGCCGATTTCTAAAAATGAAGCGCTGCGTTAACTCAGACGTTTATAGGCAATTTCGAGTCAACGTTACATTGCATATCTTTTCGGATTGTATATAATGTTGCAAGCACTATACAGGGTGTCCCACGACTCTTGGTACATACGATAATGGGTAATGGGTATAAATGTTCTACATGACCCCTCTATCTTTAACCGGTATAAAGTTATAGCATTTTTTGTTAATAGTGTCAGAAACCTCGACCTGCAGAGCAAAATCACTATTTGCCACACTCCCAAATATTTGATCCGAGATTTGACTTTACTTTCTGAAACTCCACAAAATTCTACATAAAATAACTGTTTTGCCAATTAAATAATTTAAACCCCTACCCAGATACAACCATTCAAACTTTTAAGAAATTCGAAAATTGATTTTTCATTGAAAATTTAAATTGTAAAATCGTAACGGTACTTTGAACTGACAATTGTGCAAAGTTGATAAAAGTTTCCTCATAATGTTAGCTTTCGAACGACATATAAAAATTAGGGTCTTAGGATTTGAAAAATTGCATATCTTACGTGTTAAAGAGAAAAAAACGTGGTTCCAAGAGAAAACCAAAGTAAACGTTTCCACAATTTTTATACGAGTTTTATTTAGTAAACAAGTTTTTTTTAGTAAAAAACGAAAAACAAAACACGATAGTTAATTTCTGGCGCGGCCGAAATTTCGATACCCTTTACTCTCCTCGGGCTAATATTTTTTTCCGGTGTACTTAAGACTTATGTTTAATCCCAGTGACAGACGAAACCAACTAATTTCGTAAGTGGAATATGCAGTCCGAGATACAAAAACTGCACTGAAAATAGACAAACTACGCTCTAAAAGGCAGATATTGGAAGCCAGTTGAATGTAATCAGAATGCAGAAGAAAATCATTCTCATCTCCATTTTTAGGGTTTTTTAGATTAAAAAAAAAACCCTTACCTATGAAATCGATTTTGTCCTTCCGTCTGTTCACTAAATAACTCGCGAACGGCTCAACCGATCGTCATGAACAACATGGTAACAGTATTTGGCACGAAATACTAAAAAGTTGGTTTCGCAAAGATTACAGGGTGTCCCGGACATTTAAAAATTTGTTCACTACATAACTCGCGAACGGCTTAACCGATCGTCATGAAATTTGGTAGGAATATGTAGAATGACAACAGTATTTGTCAAGAAATACTTAGAAGTTGGTAGGGCAAAGACGTATGGGTACTTAGGTCAAAGAACTCGATGGGTACATTTCATATCAGTTGCTTTTTATCCGTTTGGAGTAACGGTAACAGAGTTATGGGCGTTTCAAGCCAAGCCTTCTTTTTCACCTCCGTTTTCCTAAACCGCTATAAGTACCGATATGGAACTTTGCACAAATATTGGTTAGCATGAGCTTATACTCATTGCCTTTATACTCAAAGTATAAGTTAAATACTAAGACTGTTGACTTTTGCTAAACAAAAGAAAAAAGAGCTAATAAATTCAGTTAATATGTGTAGCCATGATACATAGTAAATCTATTTTTAGACCAATCCAAAAATAGATTTACAAGAAGCGTTTCATTAATATTGTGCATAATTTTCATTTCTTGCCTATAAAATATATGTGCAAAATTATTCACTATGTATGTATCCAAAATCTAAAAAATCCTCGTATTGCGGGTGCAGCCCTCTGTACGCCGGCCGGTATTTTTAAAATTTGACTCTAAAATTAGCAAAAATTAAGAAATAACATGCGTGGCAGTCCACCAGTAAACTCTGGCCGCAGGTGTGTGAGTGACATCCAATTTCCAAGATCTAAACTGCTGTTTTGTTGAGGTGTTGAGATCAACAGCACGCCCAGCAATGTTATTTATCCACATAAATGGATACTTGTTAACACTCTGAGTGACATCATAGTCCGTCACGTGAGCTCGAAAAACACCATAAAATGAATTCTTTCACGGTGAGTCTGAAATCCATAACTCCCTGCACCAATCCAACCACAAGCCAGGCTACTCTAAAATTTGCTAACAATATTTCTGCTACCGAAAATTTCAACTCCTAAGGAAATAATGATGTTGAAAAAATTTTGGGCTTGCCCCCCCCCCCTGACCGAAATCCTGGCTACGCCCATGGTCTTTTGCATGAAAGTATTCTGTTTGGGAATTTTTAGATTTGGTGTCTCGCTGCCTCCACACTCTGGTCAATAACGATAAAATTTGCTTTTAAGGATGTCGATGTCAATATGTTTTTACTCCGTATTTAGTACTATTGTCACAGTTGCTCGTTACAACAAAGCAATTAAAGTTTGCTTTTGATTTCTTCTCAGTTTCTAGAAAGTCCAATTTTTACAAATATTGAGTCTCGTGGAGATTTGTTATTTTTCTGTGAGTAGTGACTCGACTCTTCACAGGACCTCACGAACTTTTTCGCGGACTAATGGTTGAGAAACGAATAGATATAATCGAAGCAGTGGTCAGGCTGAGGTATACTTATGAAATGACTACTGCTTATTCGTCCTAGTTAGTCGGAATTTAATTCATACATATGCCTTTGAATTTGGTTAATACTGAGCACGGGTTGCATTCAAAGGTTTTTAATATTGATTGGCAGTTTGTGGGGAGTGCTGGCCTCTTGGAAAGTGTGTCCTTAAATGAGCCACTTGGAGTTTTTACTTAATTTCTAATAGAAAAGATGCCAGGCTTATCATTAATATCGTGCAATAGAGAAACACACAATAGTGATCACATGAGGTTCAATGAGCGCCCACCCTAGCCCATATGTCGCCCCGGACAAGGTGACAAATTTCCGCCCTAAGATTTTTTTTAAGAGTATGTGATACTTCGACTTCATTTAATCAGGCAGGATGTTCTTCAAAATCAAAATTTGCCACACCACAAAACATTTAATCCGAGATATGACTTCACTTTCTGAAACTATGGAAAATTTCCAATAAAACGACACCTCGCCCGTTACGAAGTTGCTCGTATCTTCCGAGATACATCCAAACTATAGGTATAAAGAAATTTAAATATTGGTTTTCCATCAAAAATTCAAATAATAAAATTGTATACAATTTTAAATTTTTTTTTGTAGTTTGAACGGGTGTATCTCGGGAAATATGTACGAGCAAATTTGTAACGGGCGAAGTGCTATTTTCTTGGAAATTGTATGTAGTTTCAGAAAGTGTAGTCATATCTCGGGTGAAATGTTTGTGGTGTGGTAAATTTTGATTTAGCTCAGCAATTCGGGCATTTTGGCAAAAAATGCTGATACATTGTAACGGTTAAAAATAGAGGGGTCTCATTTTACATTAATTTTTCCCAAATGAGCCACACTACCTACCATTAAAATATCCTCCACCATGAATGGGAAACTCTGCATACAAGTAGCAATTTTGTCCCGAAACCAATAGGTAAAAAGTCATTTAGGTCAATATTAAATTTTTGGAAAGAGTTCGGAATTAAATAACGATTATAGTAGTCTTTCCTTAACTCATTAACACCCAGGGTTGCGAAAACGCAACGTGTTACTCCTTTCTTCCCACAGCTCAGAAAGAGCAAAGACTCAAATGTTAGCAATTCCTACATTGGACGTAATTATCTAATCGACCTGTTTTTGCAGGATTCTCAATTCTGTTATTTACGTTGATGCCGAAAATGAGTCATTTTCAACTTTTTTCACAACAAAAATTTATTCGTTCACAAAAATTTCGGAATGTAATATCAGACAAAAATGTTTCATTAAATGGAATCGAACATGTCCTCCAAACAAAGTAATAATACATTATTGGGTTTTTTCTTAATTAGACCAATAGTAATAAGGATTTTAATTTTCGTAGCGCAAGGAGATCAGAATTCGAGTCTTAATATGTTAAATAAAAAATAAAAATCTTGGTGCGTTTAGAATGCTTTGCGGATTTGGTTTCAGATAATGATGTCCTTCTTCTTGTTTGTTATAGTCATGAAACTTATTGCAGTCCTTTACCAGTTGCAATTTTTCCAACAGCTCACTGGTTTGTTATCATGATTTGCTGGTTTTATTATTGGTTAATTGAGCTTGGTTTCACCTTCAGGTTTCTTGTAGTTTCCTTTCTATGAACTACTACCCAATATGCCGCCTCTTAAGTTTGGCGCCCTGAGCGACCACCCGGCTTGCCCCCCCCCCCCGCTAGAGCGGGAGCTGGGTTCAATTGCGTTATGTCAAGAATGCTGTACATTTACGCTTCTCAATGCTGCAGCTAAAAAATATTGACTCTTGACTTGGGGCCCACATGAAAGTCGAACAAGAACAAAATTTTCATTGCACTAACTTTACCTAATTAAATAATTTCTATCACTATATGGGCCTTCTTCCCGGCCCTTCATACTTGGTGCTCTTCTTGCCTGACATACTACTGTAATTGTATCTTAAAAGATGTGCCTCATTGACACTACCAGTCGAAATAAGTGATCCGCAGTCGCAAATATGGTTTACATCAAGAAAAACAATCCAAATCCCGGTTTTGTTCAAAATGAAAGATATATGTATTATTTACGCAAGAAAAATGCGGAAATAGTCAAAACAGAAAAAGAAGCACAATTAACTTGAATTTTTTTTGGTTACTTACCTCTAAAAAAATGCATAATAGTGTGAATTGAACTCTTGCCAATCGGTTGCTGTGACGTTCACTTTTATTTTCAATTCACTATAGAGTTTTTTGTATACCAGATACCTACTAGTAGTGTCGGACTAATTTCTCAAGTGTCTATACTTCACTCTTATGCTGACTTTATTATGAGACACTTTTTCAAGTGCTTCCTTCCTAGACTATAATGTGGGCGTTTAAAGGTTGCAACTATATATAGTCCATTGGACGGCTTGTGCAAACATTAAGCACTTCTTTGTTGGCCCATGAAAACAGTAACCGTTTAGATTTGGTTCGAGTAGAACTGTTGCGAAATTAAATGTTGTGTAATGACACGGTTGGAGTTGTGGGCAGCAGATTCATAAGGCAATCGAGAGTTACTGAAAATTATTAAGTACTCTTGCACTTGGAAAATGAAAGTGAATTTTAACATAATTGAATAATCACTTCTTGTGAAAAAGGATGAGTGATATCAAATTGCAAATATGAAACATATGAATTATGTAAATTTGAAAATATTTTTCAACAGTATAAAGTGAATTATGTACGAGTATTGACAAAGTCAGAGCAGTAATATTTCGCCATTATTCTTTGAGACTTGTTGCGTTTAATAATAATTTCAGAAAAATGTTGAAAACTTGATTTTCTGATTTAATAGTGTGACAATATGTGTCGAAATTGCCAAAATTTTTGCTAACATAAATTGGCATATTCACTTGAAAAAATATTGTACTTCTTTAGAGTACAGCCCAATAAGGCCGGTAGCCGGTCAATATTCAATATCAATATCTTTTATATTTAATCAAATAAATATCAACAATCTTGACTTGTCAAGTCGCAGATGAAAAAAGTGAGAACTTGATCTGTTTCAGTTACTGGCTACTACACTTTATTATTCCAAAAGAGATTATCTTGATGTCAAAACAATTATTATTCTACTATAGATTCGGTGCCTAATTAATCATGCTCTTGACATGCGAGATAGATGGCCTAATAGGGGTTTAGTAGATTATTTGGTAGGTATTAGTTTTAGACATCTAAATAATATCGGGGGATTTGGCCTGGTTGCGGTTCATTCGATTGATTTTGAGCCCAATAAGTGTTAGAATGATGGCTGTATATTTGTAATGACAGGCGTTGTATATCTGAATTCGGAATTGTACAATACTTGAATGCGCTGTTAACTCCTTACTGGGTATCTAAACTGCGAGTTACGCACATTATAAAGAATGTTAACTGAAGCAACAATCTTTTAAATTCGCTGGTTTAGGTTTATAGCTATAGAACACTTCCAACTAATGCTTGTTCATCTAAAATTATAATTCCCACTGACAGTTTTCAAGAATAAGAGCATAATGAAGAAACCGTGCAAGAACTTCTTTGTTGCACTACTTTATAGTAAATATTTATCCTACATAAACAATGTTGCATCGCCTTGTCAATAATGCTGGTTTAAAAGCAACTTTCATAAAAAAAACTGCCCCATATACCGATCGATATCAAAATCCAGGTATCGCGACTTAATCATCATAATACAGTCATAGTGTAGTGCTTCCTGTTTCGCATAATATACATATATGGAACGACGACAAGTAAAATGATACCAGCTCAAGTTTTTTTTATTATTCTTTTTTTCTTTTTTGCCATTTACATATTTAGCGATGCTTTAGGTAGTTCACTGATCTTCTTTTCGACCTTGATTGAAAAAATGTGTGCATACTTAATAGTGTTTCGTACAGGGTGTTCCAGAATTGGGAGTATAGATTTTCATGCAGACTTTCACAAAATGTGGTTTTGGTATTACATATTTGATTCCTTTTTATGTTTTTAAATATTATTGATATAGATGTTTCCTATTTTTTTTTGAAAATTATGAGCTAGTCGTATCTACACTGAGAAAAAAAATAGAATGGTTATCTAAAGAAATAGTCGGATTCATCTAAAGTTCGCGTTGATTTTCAGCTTATGATTCTATGTAGTTGAAACAGCTACGAAGATATGGATATTTTTTCTATTCGTCATTAGTTGAAACATCTACTATATTTGCAAATTCAATTAATTCATTTGTAAAGACAGCTATTCATTATCTATAAATTGTTAAATGTTGGAAAGCTAACTTGTGTTGAAGAAAAAAGAACGATTATTTGTAGTTAAATTTTATATTTGAATAGTACAATCAACAACTTTTGTGGAAGAATTGACTAGACTTTTTCTTCTAATCTTGCGTGGTTAAATGAACGAATTTAATAGTATTTTCAGCTGCGAAGATTAGAGAAAGCAGCTATTTCTTTGGTAAAACTATCTAAATTTAAGTCAACTACTTCACTTTAGATAAAAAGTCTAAACCATTTTTTTCAGTGTATAATTTGGATTCAAGCTAAACTATACAGAAAGGCATTGAACTGAAATTTAAAAATATTTTGTTTAAGGCCCAAAAAAAGTAGTGTTTTAATATCCTACAATCAGTGGCGCAACCACGGGAGGGGCTAAAGCCCCTCCCAGACCCAGAAATTTGGAAAGATGAAAATGAAAAAATTTCCTTTCGCGCAAATATATTGGGAAAATTGTCTTCGAAATTCTAACTAAAATTAGTATGCATTTTCCGGACGAAAATCCCCCAGACTCTTAAATGTTTGTATAAAATGTCGCTTTTCATAAAAATTTGTACAACCTGTTGCTTGAAGCAAAAACAAATTCCTGGTTTGGTGTACCCGAAGAAGGACGCATAACTATACGAATACGACATTTCGTCAAAATTGTTAAACCCAAATTGTGAGTGTTTTATCCTTTCATTTTAACTTAATTCGACAACAAAATTTAAGGTTTTCCGTCACATTAAATTGTCAACCCCCAAAATATTGATAGAAAACATATCACAAATTTTAAGCTAAATTTTAAGAAAGACATCAATCGAGAATGACCTTTCACTTTTCGATAAGTGGTATCTACGTGTGTTGGATCTTTTACTTTTGGTTACATTTAACACGGTTACAACTTTCACACGCTCCCTGCCCCCCTTGGCTACGAACGTGATTAGAGTAGTATAAACGAAATTGGGTAAACGATAATGAAATGGTTCAAAAATTAGGAGTAAGTAAGAGGAAAATGGTTTAAAACCCTCTGAGCCCATAACCAATGTAATGCTGGAAAAAGTCAAAACTAAGTTTTCATATGAAAATAAAAGAAAGAACGTGCCGATTGCGAGTAAGACATTACACGAGCCCACGAGCGTTTCATGATACTTAGCTGCGAAAAAAATGATATCGAAAATAAATGTGTCCAGTAATATGGATCACCTTAGCTTAGCCCCCTCCGGGATAAAATCCTGGTTGCGCCACTGCCTACAATTATAAGAAAGGGCTTGTGTTTCTATCTTCTATCTTATCTTCTCTCCAATGGTGCAATAGAACTATAAATGAATTTAAATACATTGTACCCTTATTCAGGCGGTAGGGTTTTTAATAGCGAACTTGACATAGCCAGAGATTCGGAGTGATCAGAGTCGCAGATTGTGGCGTAAATTAGCGTTGCTCAATTTGTTCTTTACACCTTGGAACATTACGCCATGCCATCCCCTTCAAAGTTATGCTCATAGTAAACTCAGGTCAAATAAATAAAAACGAAAGATTCAAGCCAGTAACCCTGAGTGGTGCGAACTTAGTTATATAGCTAGATACAAACACAAATAATTTATTTTATTTTTCCTGGTTTTTAAATAATATATTTTAAAAGAATAAAAAATGAAAGAGCAAGACACTAAATTACTTCAACTCCTGTCCTGTAAATAATAAAGGATTTCAAAATCAAGTTTTAGTTTTCAGGCCGTCGCGTATTATACGAAAGCCATAGTACGATTTAGAACGGACTAACATTTTTTGTCGTGCTTGACGTCGTTGATTTTGCCTGGAGTGCGATCTTCAAAAAAGATGTCTCTGACAAACAATCGGAGACCACAATTTTTGGTTAGTGAACGAATTAATTCTTCTGTTTTTTTCCCGTAGACCTACTTGGATGGTAGTTCAGTTGTGGGGCGCTTAGTATTACAATTTGGACAATAGTCATGTGAAAGATGTCCTTGGGCTAAAAGGTCCTTATTGTTCATTGGGAGTCCACTTTGGCGATATGGATGTCAAATTACAAGATTTGTTGAGACAAGTCTAAAGGATTCGTTAATAAATTGATTTCCAAAATTTGAGAAAAAAATATTACCATCAAAAAGGACATTTGTATACAGGAAGCAGAGTATGGGCATGATGGTTGTCGTTCGAAAAGAGATGTTTAGGAGAATATATCATTTTTGAAAGATTTTCAGCCCTCAGGAGTAACAGGATAACGGTATTTAACGAAATTTAATTTATAGGAAAGGAAGATTAGTATTACACTTTGGCCGTAACAAATACAGTATGGTACATGGAATGCACAGAAATGCGCATTTGAAAAATTTTGGACAAACTTTGTCCTTCGGGAGCCGCAGCATAACAATTGATCCTATTATGAAACTTTCGAAGTTTTATTTTTTAGCATTCTTAGCAGTTTTTTTAACATTATTAGCAGTTTTTATCCGATAGAGAAATAGATGAAAGTTTTCCTTTGATACCTTAGAGCACAATAGTGTTCTAATGTATCGAAGTGAGAATACGCGAAAATAAAGTTTCAGACCTTGTTTCCATCTCACATAATTATTTTTTTGCAAATATTTTTAGTTTTTTAAGAAGGTTAGACTGTTAAATGGATAATTATGTACATTAAAATCTGGCCATAGCAATTGCTATAATTTTGAAGAAAAATCGAGAAGTAGAAAGATGTACGGACTTAGCACTATCGAGCACTGCGTTTCTTACCAACCGCATGGACTTAACGAAATAATGTTCGTATTGTCGTTAGAATATTTTGTATAATAGTGAGAATATTTTTAATACGTGAATTAGCATGTCGAATGTTGCCTTCATATCGAATCTAATTGAAAGGAAGCAAACGATGCGATGACTATGTGTCGCATCCATCAATGTTGCGATCGACAGTGTTGCTCAAAAGTTCCATCAGTTGAACTGCGGCTTTAGAGGTATGAATTCAATAAGATTTCCAGGATAACATCGATTCAAAAAACTAATAAATAAGTGTATGATTTGGTGGTATCACAACGGAACAATCTCTTGTCTAGGTGGGCTGGGAGTAACTTCTATGGCTTTTTAGCTACTCTGACTCGTATCATGGTATCAAAATTAGCCAGCATTCACCCTCAGCAGTTAATTTAAAAATTTCGTTGACAATCATTTGCCAATACCGTAGCGCTGTATCACAAAAGTTATACAGCTTATCCCAGTCCAATCCATTTAAAATCCTCTCAACTTGCGCAGTGCTTAATGTGTCTTTGCTGAAGCATATGATCTCCTGATTTCCTTGAATATAGGGCATATACCGATCAAGTGGTGAGTATCCTCCCTCGGCCTCATGATACATAAATTGCATAATACGGATAAGTCTTCCCTGTGCGGATCATAATTTAATAGCAGTTCTCCTCTTGTTTGAAAATTTAGTGATATTTTGTGGGACGTATATTGGGTTAGGAAATACGTGTTTAATTACAGATTATGAGATAATCGTATGTAGGTTTCTCGATATTGTCATTGTCATGGTTTCCAACGCTTTGAGAAATTATGGCACAAGACCCGTTTCCTGTCAGAGAATGTAGTTCTGCGTTGTCATCGGCAGGTAGAACACTAATTTTAAGTAGAATCGTTGGAGTTTTCAACTTCTTCGTGTTACTTGCCATTATTAACCGGATCAGCGTCCTGAATATTTTGTATTTGGCTGTGTGGCAAACATCTTTGTTGTTAAAGCGTTTCTGTCGTACTAAGTACGAGTAGAGCCAAAAAAACATTGCAAAACAGGCTCTAGACTGGAATCTTCAGGGAACCAATGCAAGCCGTCGTGTGGGACAACCCAAAAATACATGGAGAAGGTCTGTTGAGACAGAGGGAAAATCTATATGCAAATCGTGGGACCCGCTGAAGCCGATGGATGCTAATAGGCAGAGGTGGAAGAGAAGCGTAGTCAATGCCCTATGCCCCACTATGGAGTAGAAGGAACCAGAAAGAGAGAGAGAGAGAAGTACGAGTACATAGCCCATTTTGATTCTCTCAGTTTCTGTTCAAGATGAGGCAGCATAGATACGTTGCTTGAAATTAGTATGCTGAGGTATTTGAATATTTTGACCACTACAATCTCCTGAAGACCATACGAAAATATTTTTTTTCTCTCGCGATAATATGTGTAGTTGCTTAAGTACATACTCATACCATAATTTCTATTTAGCTAAATTAATGATTAGCTTATAGTGCGGGCAATACCTGGTCAATATTTTTTTTGTGAAACATGCGCCGTGTGAGCGAACAATACAATATCGTCTGCCTATAGCAAACGTTTGAGCAAAATATCAAAGCCTGTGCCCCACCGGATATATCTTCCAGGATGTCGTTAATATACACCCAAAAGGCAATTTGGCTAAGCCCCCGCACACCTGAAATTCTATTGAACGCCTCTGATAGCTGATCACAGTTCCATACTGTTATACCTTACAGTTTCATAGCTGTACAGTTTCTCGAAAACAGTCCCACATTTAAACGACATTCCACAACTATAGCGATCCACAGTATTAAAAACTGCTGCTGCTTTAAAATCGATAAAAAAGTGTAGAGTTTTCGTCCTTCACAATCGGGCCCACAGTTGTTAAGAACGAATAATTTGTCGTAAGTAAAATATCCTTTTCGAAAACCCGGTCGATTTTCCGAAATAAAAAAAAACGTTAGGGTGGCCTTATAGTGGCATGAGGAATGGATGATCATCGCAAGTCGAAGAAGGTGAGTAGACGAAGCGAGATTGCGTGGACAGGGTCTCGTGACAGCCATAATTGGAGGTCAAGGATTCCGCTGATTAAGGCCCGGCGTCACCAGTAATAGCAGGTTAATTTAGTCGTATCCTGTTATCTTTAACATAACCGATAAAACAATTAGCTCTATCTTTATTAGATCATTTAACAATTTAATTTCCTTTTGTTTTACGGCAAATGACTTTTCAATTTCTACCATAAATTGTTTCCGTTCATTGGATATGAGGAAACTGATTGCGTCATTCTGTAACTTTACTATTGTGTATTAGCCTTGTAATAAAATGCATATCATACGACAGAAGGCATTTAACTGCTACTGCTAATAAATTGTACTTTATGCGATCGTTTTTTTTGTTGGTTTTGATTTTTAAGTTATAGGCCATCGAGAGGAAATTGCAAAATTATTAATAATAAAACCATAAAATGCATGCAACGGTAAAATATTATTAATAAATTTAGCTCTTTTCTTTGTCATATTTTCCTCCGGTAAAATTTAAATTTTCGGAAATCTAGGCATTTGTCATGTGAACTAACTAGGTACTAGAATGCTACCGATCTGGTTGGATTCGGTATGTTTCAATTGTATGCAAAATTTGAAATATATTTATTTCTCATTTAGTACTAATGGTTCTTCCAACGTGATAAATCAAAAATGTTCATAAACTGCATGTGACCGGGAAAGTTAAAAAGGGGCTATCGTGTAAAAATTTCGATCTCACTTTTTTTGTGATTTCCACAGGAAAAAGTGTGCTCTTCCCGAAGGTGAAAACCGCAGTTGCCAAAATTCGATAAATGGGTCCGAAAATCGATCTTGAAGTTCGCCATCAAATCATCAAAATCCAATGTGAAATTTAAATTTTGTGTATTTATAAATATCTTTTCAACCGCTAAAGCGAATTTAACCAAATTTTCAACACGTCTCACTCACTAAGTTAGAAGTAAAAATCAATACCGCAAATCATATAAGTCTGCATGAGTTGAGGTAGGGAGCGGTATGAAAACAAAAAATGTAGTATCGAATACAAAGTTTTTAGTAAATTTAAGATTTATAAGTTTCGAAATTTTATAAGATGTAGGCATTATTGCATATAATTTAAATAATGATATAACCTCATTATTTTACTGTTGTCATTTATTACCAAGTAATAAAAAGTAGACTTATACAGAATTTTAAATAGTAGAATTTAGAAACGGGCATGTGCGATATCATATGAAAGGAGACGTCGAGGACATTCGATATCCGCTAATTTTTCACACCCCTCCCCCCCTTCAAAAACTGCACCTAAATGCGTTTTCGCATATAACCAGGTATCTCAATCTTACGCGTATAAAAGGTTAATTTCAGAGTCTCTCATTATAACCATGTTTGTGTTTGCAAAGCCATAATGTGAAAAAATACTAATCTAAAACGTATTTCTTAACTTTTTAGAATGTAAAGTAACTGAGACTTCTATCATCCATATTGCGTTTTGAAAAAATATTGAGTGAAAATGTCCCAAAAAGTAAAAGCACGATGTCCTATTTACCTTTTTTTTCCAGTAGATGAAAATGAATATCAAAGACGACGTCCAATTTATTTTATTCGCGATATCTCTGCTTCCATCTCAGTGATTGAAACGGGCTTAAATGGCATTTTAAGTATAGAATACAGTAATTTATGTATGCATGATCTACGCCATCCTGCGTTCATTAACGTGCCTATGAGTCACATGTGCCCACAGCATTCCACACTGTCTACGTCTAGGATTTTCGGATGCCAGACATGATGGCAATGTCGGTAGAAAACGGTCACACAGTGTTAAAGCCACCACAGACCGTAAGTCATTTGGCTTGTCTAATTGGACAGTACCTACACATAACATAATGCTACAAAAAAAAGCGGATTGTAAAATGTTTTGCCTTTTTTGTTATACAATTTAGATGGCTCATTTTTACACAATATCTATCTCCACCGAACAATATCTATACTGGATAATAGAAGTTATTCCGTTCAGTAGAATTTGAAAACAATAATAAATTTAATTTGAAAATTTTATTCGTTTTCGGACTTTTTCTTAATAGTAAAATAAATGCTAAAAGGCACTTTATTAAAAGGCACTGTTCCTTATAGAAAAATCCCAGTTTAGTTCTAAAGAAATGCTAAAAGGCACTTTATTAAAAGGCACTGTTCCTTATAGAAAAATCCCAGTTTAGTTCTAAACTTTTTCGAGTTCTATGCCGCCAGAACTTTGCTGTACTGTACATGTTTTAAGTGCAACCGTTAGTCTAGTAACGTGGAAGTATAAGTTTACATGCCATCAAAAATGTTTAATTTTTTGACTAAAAACTTTGAACATTAAAAAATGCCAGTTATGTTTTGTTGATAATCCCGAGTAATTTTGAGTAACGAACTCCGTAGAAAAAAATACACTTAGGGCGGAATTCATAGTCCTCACTTATACTTAAGGGAACCTTTAAGGGACTGTCGCTATCCATAGTCAATCAATAAACAAACGCTTAAGGTTTTCCTAAAGGGTTCCCTTATTCGTTAAGGTTCATATCTAGTAACCTTACATTAACTCATATATTTGTTGACATATCCTTATTCAAACACTTTGATTTTTTTTTTAATTTTGAATTTTTAACTACTTGATATTTTTTTATATTTTATTTGTCACTTTCAATAGATATGACAAATAAGTGAATCGTTTATTTAATGAGGCAACGCCCTAATAAGTAATGACTATGAATACGAAGCTCCCTTAAGGGCTCACTTATATAGAGAGACTCCTTATTCCTTAAGGGAATCCTTATTACTTAAGTGGGGACTATGAATTCCGCCCTTACTCAGTTAATTTTCACACGTGCCACCACCCTGCGCGGGATAGAGTTTAAGGGAATATTTTAGGAAATTTAGTTTTTCTAAGTTTGAGTACATTTAAAAAAAGTAATAATTCAAAAGAAACCTGCAAATGTTTCTTATTGTGAAATTCAGATTATGCAGATTAATCATTGTTAACTGTGACAAAATCCACCAAATCTAAAAAAGAAGCCGACGAGAGTGAGACAAAAATGTAGAACAGTTGTCAGTTGTTTGAGCAAAAAACTTTTCTTAACTGCAAAGTTACCCGCGATCTTTTTTTCTTCTTTTGAGCTAAGCGGTAACCGCGATGATGAAAAAACGCGCTTTTTGTCATAAGTGCGTTTCCACTTAGTTGATAATTTCCATATTCACTGGAAATCCCATACAAAACGACAATCTGAAAAATTTATTCAGGCTATGTTATGGAACTTCTGCCAATGCCATCCCCCAGATCGCTCCGCAAACAATTTCCCTAAAATATCCCGTATGTCACTTTGTTTTTCAGTTTATATGGTTTTTAATCTTTATTAGAGTCAATCATTTTTAAAAATTTCCTGAAAGATTTTCCTGTAAATTGCATCTCGCACGTCGCATAATATCAAATGCAATTTCCAATTCAGAATATCGCGTTGGTGACAGATGACACAATAGTCAGCTGTTACCGAAGGAAGAAATTTTTATCCGTTTGCGTTTTACTTGGACAATGATCCCGTCCGTTCAAGAAAGAAACGACTATAATTAAATAATTATTAACTCACAATACCAAAAACACTTTCATCATTAAAAAGGCTATTGATTCGAGTCACCATCAGACAGAATTGTAATTGTATACTTTTCTTTAATAAAATATAATTCATACATATTTTTCTGAGAATATAATGCCCTTGTGGTAAAGTTCTTTTCACAGTGGGGATGAGGAAGATACTGACTTATGTCAGTCAGCTGTAAAAGCAGACATACCCGGCAATATTTGCTGTATCGGCAGTAGACTATTGACATAAATATCATAGAAATAGGAATCTCAAACAAAGGGTACATAACACGGCACGATTTCAGCATCTGCGGCGCCATATTTTGATGATGCTATTTCATTAAAATTGTCCTGAAACGTCCGAATCTGCAATCCTTTTTCGCAAAATCGTAACGATTCTCCAGATATTTAATGTCAAAGTTTGACTTTTGTATGAGGTAGTTAAGTTTTAAATGAGAAATTGGGGAAATTTTTACTACATATTGATATGAATCGATAGCATTGCACCGAAAATAACATTTTAAATTTCATTTGCCTCCCTGTTTAGCAAATTTAACAATTCTTGCTGGCAAATATAATTCGGCTTTTCATATTATTAAGATCTTTGCCAAATTGGTAAAACTTACTATTGTAGTGGGACTAATTAAAATTAAAACGTCAATTTTATTTATTATATTTTATCTAACACTTTCCCCAATGTGTAAAGCGGAAATATCCCCCTTTTCTTATCAAATTATTTAACTGGCTTCATAGAAAAGTCAAACTCTGACATTGAATATCTGGAGAACCGTTACGATTTCGCGAAAAAGGATTGCAAATTCGGTCGTTTCAGGTCAATATTAATGAAATGGCATCATCAAAATTTGGCGCCGCAGATACTGAAATCTCCCCCTCAAAACCATTTCAATGACTTCTTCTAATCCGTCCCTATCGTTCGAGTCCCATCTTGCCTATCCACAACCAATTTTCTAAAAATGTCCTTTTCGGGAGAGAAGATCCTCTCCGAAGAATTCAAAAATGTACTATTAGTATTCCGGGGCACTTGTCACACCAAGTCATATCTATTTCATATCTATATTGCTCATATTGGACTTATTTAGCAAAAAAGGACCTTTTGTCCTTACGGACATTCCCTGGGATCAGTAAGCACTTTAAGATATAAAGTGTCCTGCTGATAAATAACTACTTATGTTTTATTAAAAGTAGCACACGAAGAGAATCAAGGCAAGCAATTGAAAGTAATTGTATCGTTATCTTTACACGATTGATTGATGGTTTACTGTTATTCCAGTTACTGGTCAATCTCTGAATAATTTTTGTGGTCACCAATGGATCCTGTATATCAACAATCACAAAATATATCAAAGAAAGTGCTGAAGATATGCTCGAACTTGTCGAAAAATTAATTTACATTTGGATTTACTGTTATATTATCCGGTAATTACATTTTCAGTAACAGTATCCAAGTCAGGATCATCGAAAGTAGATGGATACCAAATTTCATAAAAATCAGATCACGACAAATGAATTAAACACAACGCACCGACTTGATTTCTTTATCGGCCGTTTTCTCGCTTGTTTGTTTTTACCAGATAGCCCCCTTTTAACTTTCCCGGTCACAATAGTGTAGTTACTACGTGATAAACTTAGTACATCAGATTGCAAAATGTGGTGGAGACAAATTTTTTTTTGTTTCTTATGTTTTATGGGGTGCTGAGCACGAATCCAGAGCTTCCCACCAAAATTTCGTTGCGGAAGAGGGCCAAAATCGCAAAAACCCTTAAATTTTTGCTGTTTTTCCGTTATTCGGCCCCTAATTCTGAAACTATTTAGTTCTGCGAAAAACTCTCCATGAATATTTTAAAGAGCATATAATTGCCCGTCCACAGAGACATAATTATTATAAATCCGTAGAGTGGTATTACTAGGATAATTTAAATTTGTCATTTTAAACGTCGTTCCATTTTATTAACAAAATTTTGAGATTGAACGGTTTTCTATTTTTGGTCGCAAAAGTTGCATTTTTCTTGTACATTATGTATTTTAGAGTGCAGAACCTGAGTTTGTAACTTCCCACCAAAATTTCGTTGCAGAACAGGGTCAAAATTGCAAAAAACGCCAAAAAAATGACTATCAATGCTAGCAATACCGCTTAACACATTTTAATGATTAATAGCGCGTTGGACCGGCAATTATGTTTTCTCTAATATTTCCATGGATAGGTTTTCGGAGAAATGTATAATTTCGGAGTTATAAACAAAAAACGGGAAAACTCCGAAAATTTTGGGTTTTTTTCGCGGTTTTGACCGTGTTCCGCAACGAAATTTTGGTGGGAACCTCCGGATTCAAAAAAACATAAGAAACCAAAAAAAATTTTCTCCACCACACTTTGCTATCTGAAATCACCTGGGAACTACACTAATACGTTTGGAAAAAAAACGTCACTACTCGTACGTTTCATTCCTATAACATCACTCATTTCGATTTGACGGCATATGCTGAATCTTCAAATTTTGGTATACGAGTATACCACACCGGCGCGCGGCAATGGCTTCTTCTACAAATCAATTTCAGTCGACTCTAATATGGGCCTATTAGCATATCAAGGTTACGGTTAAGCGTAGTCAAATAATATCACCAACAGTAACTGGTCAAGCTGTTATAAAGTATCGTCTTCAGCACTCGTATACATTTATTTTTTCCTTTCTTTCTTGCTATGAAATTAATTAACATTTCTCAGATAATTAATGACTTGAGCAAAACAAAATAGTGGGCCCGAAATTCAAGCTGTTTTGCTCGCAGGAGCGCTAACTAACAATTTGTACAAAAATATCATATTTTTACGAGACAACATTGGCAGTGTCATCTATTTGCATCCAACTAATTGATTTCATTTTAAGATGTTTCATAAAAATCTATACACTGAGCCCGAACTTAACAACTTGAACATTGTATAGCAATGTGCAGGTGAAGTAAAGTTATTGATAAAGCTGCGTAGTATACGAGTACATTCGATTGGAATTGACCTGGAATTTCCCTATATGCTAATTTGTGGCGTTTTCGATAGCTCTGTGCTCTGTGGTGCTTCGTGTATGATGGTATAGCAACCGACAAAAGTGTTTAGAGAATTGGTTCAAGGTTGGTCTCGCACTGAAATGAAATATATTATTTTCGATTATAAAAATAAAATAACACACAACAACGTATTATATTGCATTTTGTGCTTTTGTCATCGGATTGTGTGATCATGACGATGCGAAAGGTCATCACATTATGGTGTTTTCGGTGTTTTTCGTATCTTATGATTTAATGTATATAGTTTGTGTGATCAAATTGCACAATACCATCGAAATCGTTAAACTTTTTAAATGGGTTTAAGATTTATTTTTGATAAAAGAATATGTTTTGGCTGTTTTGTTGTTGAGTTGATGACATAGAGAGCATTTATGGTCAAAGTGAATATGTTATACACGCTAGTTAATGCTGCTGTTGATACTGGACACTTTCTTTCAAAATTATCCATAATAATTGTACCAGGAGAAAGGAGTGACCTCAAGGAAAAGGACTGCAGATCCATTAATTATGAGGGTTGTGACTCTTCGTTATAGTATCTACAAATAAAAGTGTATTTTTGGCATTTTTTTATGACAATGTAACAAAATACATCGTGGTCATAGAAGGGACAATTTAAGTGATTTTTATAGATGTAATTGGTAATATTTCAATAACAATCTACACAGTAAGATTTTTTTTCAACTAGAATACAGTAAACTTTAACTAGATTTGAGCTCCTAGATTTTGTAGTTGAGAATCTAGTGAACATTTTTTTACTATAACTCCAGCAATTTTTTTTTGGATAAAAATCTAGTTAAATAAATTGACAATCTAGTACTCAATAACTAGGATGCTAGTGAACCAGTTAGCTGTATTTCAATGATTATCTAGTGAAGTTTACTAGACTTCGTTAGATTTCATTAGATAATCCAATTATTATCTAGTGAATATTACTAGATTTCGTTTGACGCAACTAGATAATCCAGTTAATTTGATAAATTATATTTTATTTCATTCGTTTCAAAACCATCATCGTCCACGGAAATAAGAAAAAAATCTAAACGAATACCCTTCTTATTTGATTCTCATACCAGAACATGCTGCAGAGAAAATGTTGATTGTCGATTTTGACTACTTACCTCTAATTCACAGACAGTAACTCAACTCAACAACAGACTGACAACTAATGAACTGGCCAAATCGAATAGATGAGAGAAAATTATTTAGAACGGTTTTCTACCAAAAATTAATAGTGTATCAGTAAAATATACTGCCTTTCTAGGAATATATCACCTATTTGCTGAAAAACTAGTAAAATTTAACAAGATATCTAGGCCTTGTTCGAGACTCGCTGGATATTACATTCAATCTAGTTAAAAATAGTGGATACTGAATCGCTAGAATGATAGTGATTTTATGCACTAGAATCAGTCTAGTAAAACTTTACTGGAAAAAAGACATCAGAGTACAAACGAAATTTACATAAAAACATTTATTACAAGGACTTTTTACACATAACACGAACAACTTAAGACAGTAACCTCGAAACAAGTTCAGTAGATAATATTAGTATATATTATACATATATGTATGTATATATTCGTAATATATTTGCATGAAGACTTCAGTGTAGTCAAACAATCAGGAGCTGGGGACCAAGTATTAAAAACATGTCCAACAAAAACAGGAATTCCTTGATTGATTGACTATAAAAATTTACATTGAAGTATTATGCTCGATCCCTGCTCTTGTTTAAAGTGAAACCAATGCGTTACGGAGACACTTTCTACTCCTAATCTAACCGCACTATCCGCCTCCAGTACCTATACTGTTCACGGTGAATGCTTCTAGTAGAATTTAGTGAAAATGATAAATCCCAACTTTAAAGGTGGAGTCACATTACAATTTGAAATTAGGGTGCGATTGGGCGCACTGGATTGAAGTGAATACACCAAATTGCAATTAATTAATTAATAAATTATTATTAATCGTCAACTGTGTCAACGGATCATTGAGATTGCAAAATGGATTTTTCTGTGTCGTGTAACATAATGTAAGATTTATGTCTTTCAGTGTATGTAGTGTATATTTCTGTTAAATATTCAGCAGATCAAAATTTATCGATTTGAGACAGCAGTCTACAGTCGTAGAAAGATTTGCTTCCACTGCCTCTCCTCGTGGTTTCATTTTTATGGAATTTGGCAAGTATGATCCAATAATGGACTGAAAAAAAACGTAAATTACTATTAAAAGTCAACAAAAAATGACTTCTAATAGCCATGAAAAAGTTTGACTTCACTCCTGTCCTGCTATATATAATAGTGAGGACGAAATATCCTTTTTATGTCCGGAAGGCCACATACAGGGCGGCAAATATACATTTGAAAGAAAAATGGTGGGTGTATAAGAACATGCCCATTGAACATTTCACAGTGAAAATTGAACTGCGAATAGCAAAAATTGATCAGTAAACGTGTAGTATTGAACGTATTAACGTTTTCTGGATGATGTTTGAGGCACCAAGCTTTGAGGCTAAATGAAAACATATGATATCCTACAAACACACAACAACAACAAGTTGGAAAGGTTTCCTGGATTCCTTTGTTTCTGCAACGCACGATGTAGTCTAAGAAAATTGGACTAAAATATGGCCATCGAACGGCAAAAATTCTACATCGGAAATTTTTTTTATTATGGTTGGGGATGGTCCTGAGATGATGGCATAAAAAGTCCCAACCGATCGGGGGTCCGCAACCTTAAAAAAAGAGGGGAAAGGGGGGATTTGTTCGTTTTTTTTGTGATTATTTCAAAAACGACAAGAGATACACAAAATTGGTCTGAGGACGAAAAAAACTACATAAAATTACCTTTCCAATGATATAAAACACATTAGAGTTTAATTAAATATTTCGGCGCTAGCCTTACAAAATAAATTAGAATATTTTCATTTTAGACCTTTATTAAAAGCTCCATAACTTTTGAATGAATGCTAGATCAGCCGCAATGTAAATATATGCATAAGTATTCACAATAAGTTCAAGATCATTTTAAGGTAAACATTGAGTCGCTCCGGTCAAGAACCCCCATTATCCCTCCATTTAAATTTGTCAAAAAGGCATGTCCCCCAAAATTGGAGCAGAGTGCTAAACTTTAGTTTGTTGCGATTGGAGGAGGTCACAGTCACCACACCCACCAAAAATCAGCTCATTCGGATAAAAACTAAGGGTACCTCCCATACAAAGTTACCCAAGACAACATTTTATAAAATTATTAGTACGTAGAACAAACTCCCGATGGGTCACTTTGTATGGGAGATACCCTTAGTTTTTATCCGAATGAGCTGATTTTTGGTGGGTGGGCTGACTATGATCTCCAATTGCAACAAACCAAAATTTATCACTCTGCTCCAATTTTAGGAGGAGTTATGGATGTGCCGTTTTGAAAAATTTAAATGCGGGATAATGGGGGTTCTTTACCGGATCGACTCAATGTTTACCTTAAAATGATCTTGAACTTATTATGAATACTTAGACAAAATTTTACGGCTGAACTAGCATTTTTTCAAAAGTTAAGGAGCTTTTAAAAAAGGTCTAAAATGAAATATTCTAATTTATGTTCTAGTCTAACGCCGAAATATTCAATTAAACTCTAATGTGTTATATATCGTTGCAAAGATAATTTTATGTAGTTTTTTCGTCCTCAGACCATTTTTCTGTATCTCTTACCGTTTTTGAAATAATCGCAAAAAACCGAAAAAATGCCCCCTTTTCCGCTCTTTTTTTAAGGTTGCGGACCCCTGATCGGTTGGGACTTTTAATGCCATAATCTGGGGACCATTCCCAACCATAATCCAAAAAAATTTCCGATGTTTCTTAGACTACTGTACGATCGTCCACTTCTTGTCTATACGATTAAAGAGCACATCATTGTGTGCATTTCGCACCAAATGTGGAACAAGACTTCTTCTTCCTTGCCTCGTTCTGTATACCGCTCCATGGCTTCGCGTTGCTCGACCTGCGGTGTAGGCACATCGCCCGTTTGTCGGTAATATCTCAGCATCTTTCTACAGGCAGCTATATCTTGGATCGTGTCATCGCCGAGACCAATGCGTTGTTGTTGCTGTTGCTTAAGTGGGACAAGACATAGGGTTGCAAAGCAAGATATGTACGATATGCTCTGTATTTTTCTTGGAATCTATGACAACATTAGATTAGGTCACTTGTTTCAGTTTAATAAACTTAGAGCGAGGCTAATTTCGGGCACGGGCGAAATTTGGACAACCTTCGCTCTCCTCGGGCTAAAACTTTGTTCGGGCGTACCTAGGACTTGTGTTTAATCCTCCCCTCTTCCATTCTTTTCCTTCGGTTTTCACATAAGTGAAATTTGCTTGCAATAATTGGGCAAATAAACAAAATTCACTTAAAAACTTTAATGGGGAGAAGCGGGGGACATGGTCCCATAGTACAATTCCATTTATTTTTACATTTTTTGTTGTTTCGATAAAGACACATTAATAAAAGGTTGGGTGAAATTGGTGTAGCAAAACATGTTTCTTAGAAGAACCAAAAAATGGGAGGGAGGAGCAGCCCCATGACCCCATGGCTTCTTTACATCCATTTTTACGTTTGTTTTGTGGCGTCAATAGAAACACATTTGTATGAGGTTTGGTTAAAACTGATGGACAAATAAAAAAGTCTTTCTTTGAATAACCAATGTTTGGGGGGTTGGGTTTGTAGAGCAGCCCCATGACCCCATGGTTAGATTTCATTCATTTTTGCATATGTTTCGTGACATCAATAGGAATACATTTGAATGACGTTTGGTGTAAATTGGTGGCCAAATAAAAAAGTTATTCTTAGAAAACCCTAATTTAGGGGTTAGTTTGTTGATATTGAAATGAAAATCGCGAATTCCACAATATTATTATTGAGTAAATTAAGAGGTAATAGTAAAATTAAATGATTCAAAAAACGAGGACATAGCAAAATCAACAAAATTGAGTACAATTATAATTAAAAGTCAAGAAATTACAACAAAGCAAAAGCAACAAATCTAATAAATAAATAAATTAACATTTAAAATTAAACATTGTGACTAGAAAAAATTAATATAATAGAGAGTTTTAGCTTATCGTTTTAAATAAAACGACACAATTTGACATTCCATATAAAAATTCGCTTGCATACCGTATACGAATTAATATTTATCTTAATTTTGCATGTCCTAAGTAGGCATAGGTGTAAAACACGACAAATTATTTCGCCAATTTCGACTGTTTCCAGAGCATCAAATATACGGAAATACATCCATGCCATCCATGCCTACTTGGGACATGCAAAATTAAGATATATTGTTTCGTATACGGTAAGCAAGCAAATTTTTATATGTATAAATATGCTCTCATAGGCGTCAAGCTTTCGTTCGTCGGTAATTGATCTCAATAGTTTCACTTCACTAGACGAGACTGGCAAGTGTTTCTCTTCTAGCACATGAGTTGCAAACGCTGATTTCCTGCATTCGTTGTTCTGTACGTGCTTTTTGTGTTCCTCAAATCACTTTCTTATCGACCGTTTCGTTTGTCCATAATATTTTCGGTTGCAACCACCGCATCCAATTTCATAGATCCCAAAGGATCAGTAGGGTCTTTGATACTTTTCATGTAATTTTTCAACTTAAAAGGGTTTCAGTGTACAATTTTCAATTGGTTACGATGGAACGTCGTTTTCAAACCATTGGTAATGGCTGCTGCGAAAACGATGGACACCCGTTTGTTATCAGCCGATTCAGTTTGGTTTGCTTTCTGTTTGAAAAAAGGTCGTTTTATAACAACAACACATCGACACACAACAACGAATGGTACGAGTTCCTACGATCATCATCGACATTGTCAACGGTTGAACTTAATTTTCTTAATAAAGGGTTGAATTATGGAATACGCCCACCTACAACGCCCGTACTGGATGTTGTTGCAGGCATTGAATCTTGTCTGAAATACAAATCTGAGACCACTAAACAAGAGATCCACTCTCGTACGAAAGAGTGTATTAAAAACGCTAAAAACAACAACCGAATAGTCCATAGCTGATGCGAAAATCTTGAAATCTCTCTGAAACAAAATCGTTATTGTGGACACACACGAATATGACAGCCCCATGACCCCGTTCGATTCAATTCATTTTTATATATTTTTTGTGAAACCCATAGGGATCCATTTATATGAAGTATGGTTAAAATTGGTTAAAGAACCAAAAAGTTTTTCTTATAAGAACTTCAGTTGGAGGGCTAGTATTGTATGGCAACTCCATGACCCAGTTATCCAATTTGGGTGATTCAAACATACAAACAGCCTACAACAATAAGAAGCACGTTTGCAAAATGTCAGCTTGGTAGCTCCAACTCCTGCGGACTAAAACGCGTCGCAACAGACAAACAGACAGACAGACGGACATCGCCCAAGTCATGCTGAGCATATGTATACTTTTTTATATGGTCGGCGATGCTTCCTTTAATGCGTTCCAAACTTCATGACAAGATTCTCTATGAGCGAAGGGTATAAACATTAAATTAAATGTCCTTAAAATTAAGTGCAAAAGGTTTCGACCTGCGGATGTTTAGCAGTGTTGATTGGGCGCCTTCCTCTGATATTCCGAGGTACCTTTGTTACAGGTTACATACGGTCCTCTACGGATCTTTAGTGTTTTGTTTGGAATGCGGCCATTTTGACAAGAAACCGACTATGGTTTATGTGGGAGTTATGTGGCATTCCAAGTCATTATGAACGATGATCACTGTATATGTTTTCAACTTACAATTGCACAAAAAAAAAAAAATAGGTGGACTGCGATATTTTAAAGCGTAAAAAAACCGGTTTGAATTTTGGAACGGCACGAAAATGTTTTTACTACGAATGAACAACTGAGCGTAGGAGGTGATCACTTGGCGTCTAGTCTTCAAACTTCAGGTTTTCTTCAAATCGAAAAATTTCAGTCTCCGTGACTCGGATATTCCGAGATAGGAAAACTACGTAACAAACTGTCATCCTCACATTACTGCTAAGACTGCAGTCTCGAAGACGAGATTTATGCTCGTTCTTTTCAGGCCTTTTATTACTCCAATCAACGGGGAGATTTTACCTTGCAAAAATTGGGGACTTCTCAAATTTTTGATATGTTATAAAGACAGGTGGGGTAAGTTAAAATCCAAGTTTGCGTCACTTTCCCCCCTGTGCTCCCGCCGCTATCTTGAAAAATCTAAAATCGGCTCTTTTATCAGTTTGCGGTCTATAGCTCCTTCCCAGTCCATATTAGCACGAAATGTGCCGAGACAATCTTGTAGAGCACAGAATTTCCTATAAATTTCATCTGACAAGTCTTACTCTACAATCAAAATTGGCAGAGTTATAGCGCAAAGAATATGCTAAAAATTCCATATGAGTTATTGGTAGGTATACAATGCAACGAATTTTTGGTGGGAAAGTCTCTAAGAAACATAAGAAAAAAAATTACTTTAAGTGTAGTAAGTAGGTGATAAACCTCCTACTTACACACTAATTGTGCTTTCTTAAAATTTGACTTAAAATGTTTCAACACCTTTTGTATTAATACTTTAGGGGTCGATAAAAAACAAAACTGTCGGCAAACCTTAATGGTTGTTGGGGGTTTTAAATGTTTATCTTCTGGAAAAAAATCCTGGATACGATCATAAAGCTGAAAAAGTTTTGGGCAAGCTTCCCCGAACCAAATCCTGGCTACGCCCATGATATTACGTCACTTTCGGGGATACTGCACGAGAACCTATTTCATCGTTTGCGGTGCGCGGAGCTTGTGTTAGTTGATCTGAGTTGTACTCTGCATTCCAACACAATAGCTCTTCTGCTTCTCGACGGGGATGCTATTCGCCTCAAAATGCCCTAGTAATCTTTCGTATCAGTTATTTATTTATTTAATTTTTTTATCAAAAAGAAGCATTTTTAGCTAAAAATTATGTCCGTAACCAAATTGCTCTAGAAAGCATCATCTCGCCTTGGGTTAGTTGACTGACTGATTCCACTAACTGAATGACGCATTTAGAGCCATCCACCCGAAAATGAGCTGAATTTCCTAAAGCAGTAAACAACGACATTCATTCTTTTTTTGTCTCTAAATTTTTATCGTCCGCATCCATTTCGCATTTGTAATAATACGGCTAGCGAAAAAATACACATAAATGATAAACGAAAAACCCAACAGCACTTCTTAAAAAAAAATTATGTGGACACACCTATTCTGCGTTGAAATTCTAAAAATAGGAATTTTCGCAAATATAAAAATGCCTTCCAGGTTGTTGTACTCCATATCAAGTCCTCCATCTAAGAAGGTCGTTTTGTCGTCTGTCCGTTTTTTTCTTCTGCCTCTAGTAACTTGTTGTATTTAGCTCAAAGGTCATTGGGATTTGGTTTAGAAGTGAGCGGTAGCTTACTAATTAGCATCGGTAAACTGGTTAATTAAATGTCATGAAATGACTTAATTGGAACTAACGTTAATTTTAATAAGTTGTAGATGCGGACGTGGTCGACTCTATCGGACGTGTGAAATGTTGCTGTGATGTTGTAATAAATTAGAAGATGATTTCGGTGGCAGTGGTAAGTGTTTTCGATTTCAAGATTTAATTTAAATATGTATGTAAAAAAATAATGTCGATGTGCGCACTTATGCCATTAAATTGCTCGGGAAATATGAACAGTAAAGTGGAATATTTCGCCATGCAGCGCTTTTAATTACTTATTAAGTTCTAAATTAATATAAATAAATTGAAATTTTAATAATAGTAATCTTAGCTGCTGAGTTCGATATCTAAATTGAACAATTTTATTATTATTGACAATATAATGGATCAGATTGATCCGGATGATCGGATTTTGACATATAATTTTGGTCAATTTCTTGATTTTGAGAAAGGATTATTGTTAATTAGCGGAAATTTAGTATTTACTTCCTTTTTTAAATTTTTAGAAGATAGATTCAGATGCAATACAAAATGAACTGATTATACATAAATCCTGATGAGCCACTCTTTGCCAGGCTCTATTGCATAAAAATCTGAGAAAAACGTGGTTGATTACTAGTGTGTCTAAATGGACCGTAAGTTTTAATTAATAATGACACACTTAACGATCTTCAAATCAAGTACCTTAGTCCTCGGAGACCCTTGATTACAATTGGTATTCACACTACGAGTATACTATAGTAACATTGTAGTACATTGAAGATACACAATTTCAACAATACTAAACGTCTTTTAATTTCTTTTCGCCTATTTCCATCGTCTAGGTGTCTTCAGAGGAAAGGCTTCCCTCAAAAACCATATATGTAGTTAAAGATTGCAAATATGTGTGGCTGTGTATGGGGCTCAAGTGTGTATCTCCATTACGTACCAATATGGACACTTCACTCAATATGTACATTATGCTAATTGTTAATGAGTGAGCGTTTATACACGTGTCATATGTGGTGTATTTTAAACGTTGTGTGTGATTCTAAGGTTAATTGATGGAAATTTAAACCGTCTTGCGTGCATTATAATATAACGTTTTGAAGGAACATGGCAGAAAATCGTTTTGCCGCAAAGCGAATAATGTACGGTGTACGTGATACATTGGTTTTCTTTCGTAATTCTACTTTGCAAATTTTAATAAAAAAGTCTTATTGCGTGCGAAGATATCTATTGCAATTTGATGAGTTACTCCTTATGATCTTTTTGTGTGGAAATCAATTATGCATCATTATACCTTCAGAGTAGTGAGCGATTGAATAAATAAATATGGATAGTGTGGGATTTTTTTTTTGAAAGATACAAATGCATTTAAGAATGACAATAAGGTTTGATCGTAGTTACGACGTATCAGTATAATCTCACAAAAACAACTGTGTTGTAAAAGGTGTCCGCCAAAGAAAAACTCATCAGCCGCAAAAAGGATTGATATAAATACATTCTCGCCAAAATACTCGCATCTTGTCTCAATGATGGTGGTGGAGCAAATTTTTTTCAACGCTTATTGGCGGGGAGCTGAACGAGGGTACTATTTGCTACTATGTTCTTTTCTTGATAATTTTGATGGTTCCAGTCTTATAGAAAATAAAAATGCGTTTTAGAACCTTATTTAGCTTTCCTTCGTATGGAACTCGTTTTTTTTCTATACGATAAAAGTTATTTCATAAATTTCTTAACATTGATTTTATTTTGTTATTAACCTTATTCAAGCTCCCCGCCAAATAGCGTTGAAAAAAATTTGCTCCACCACCATCATTGAGACAAGATGCGAGTATTTTGGCGAGAATGTATTTATATCAATCCTTTTTGCGGCTGATGAGTTTTTCTTTGGCGGACACCTTTTACAACACAGTTGTTTTTGTGAGATATCATATCTTTTTGCAGTTTTCGATTTACAAAATTCGTAAATATATTATGAAGACGATATTCATTGCCCTATTGTCACGAATTTGTTGAGAACAATAATTATAAGAATGATAAACCCCTTGCTAACCTTCGTCTCCTTGGTCTCCTTGGTAACCTTGCTCGCCTTGGTAATCTTAGTAACCATAGTACACTTGACTACTTTGGTGATCTTGCAAACCCTTAGTAACCTCGGTAACCCCGATGGCCTTGGTAGCTCTAGTAACCTCGCTAACCTTGGTATCTTTATACATAACATTAAACTTAATGATAACCCTAACTTTGACCATAACCCTGGCCTATACCTAAACCTCAAACTCAGACTCAACCTTAACCCAAACCCTATCCTTACATTTAACCCTAATAATAACGTTAACTGCGATGTAACAATAACTTTAACCCTATCCGTTACCCTAAACTTGATTTTGACTTTAACCTTAGCCCTAAATTGAGTCTAAACCTTTACTTCATCTCTATCACATTCATCCTAATCTTAAATCTTAATTTTTAATGTAACCATTAAGCCTCACTGGGTACTCAATATGTGATTCAAATAACATCCATATTTCCTAAGTTCTACATTGCGCCTAAGACACATAGAGAAAGACATGTACATGTGAAAATATCCTTTTATCCCTCATCAAAGGTCCCGAAAACCTGTTGAGTCCTGACGAACATTGCTTTTACAACAATAAAGTGGTTTCATGACCAAGAATCAGGGATAGCTATGAAATTCACTATATAACTAACAGTACCTTTTTGCCTACCACAACAGGATCAAACCGGGTGGAATTACAAGAATAAATTTACATGCCAAATTTTGTTCAAATTAACTCATCAGAATTCCTTGAAAAATCGATTTTCCATATGCCATCATCACGTAACTCTGGTTTGAACACAACAGAATACACCGTCTTGACAAAACCGATTTGGTGTCCCAGCGCCATATTTAAGCTTCCACCAAACCAGCGCAGAACGGTAGCGGTACGTGTCAGAATGTATGAAATAGTTTCCGCCGCGGTACACCACGGAGTACTTGTCAATTCTTGTGGTGTGTGTGTTGTGTGTACCGCGTACCGCTACCGCGCTGAAGCTTTAGGATCATCGGGATGAATGAAACATCCATCCTGCGTCTACTACGCTTCGCCATTAGGAGTACCTGAGCTATGCAGCCATAACCTCCCTCCCTTGCGGGACGACGAGATTTATCCGGCTTAAAGCCGGAATGGTGTTCACCGCCGGGATGCCTCCCTTTGGATCCCCACCTTGGGATGCGACTCTAGCTGGTCGACTTGTCTATCACCACGAACCCCCTCGAGTCCAATGCCTAGATGGGTAGGGACCATGGTCCCCTGGGCACGCCCATCCCCGAGGTACACTATTCGCTAAAGATTTCTCTATAGCAGGTGTGATCCTCCTTTGGCCCCCTTTCGGAAGACCTAACGAATTCGGACGCCTCCGCAGGATCGTTATGCCTGTTTACTACTCGTCTGCTTAAAGCAGACTCATAGCGCTACCGTTCACATAGGTTTGGCCTCCGTCCGTTTACTAAGTAGCGATTTGATTCGGGCCGTGTGGTCATCAATCCACAAGCCAGCTAGGTATAGGCGCAAAGGCCATTCTCCCTAACTGGCCCCTTCGAGGCTTGGGTTCTGCGAAGCCGCCAACTCCGAGACTAGACACGTACGCTTATATGTGGTTTCTCCCCTACGAGGAAGCACTGCGTCGTGTGAGCTTGTATAGCTGACTTTTTGAAGGAATAGGGAAAAAGTCAAGCTATGCTGTGTCACCCATACATGACGAGCTCGGGAGCTCGGGACCGTCAACTCCCGAAGGTCTTTTGTACAGATCCACGCCATGGCGTATCAACCATACCAGGGGCCTCCCTGCGCTGCTCGGGTCCGTGGTGTCGAAACTCACCAAATATGTGTGTCACATGAACACACTTCCCCTGCGGGACGGGATGAATGAAACAGTGCGTATGCTATCTAATATTAAACCATATACAAATAATACATATATGCCCAAAGCTCACTCAAAATCGGGTACACATTTTTTTGGCCATGTCGTCTGATCTTGCACCCAATGTCACAAATACGACCATACAGATACACGTATACAGGCTATTAAAGCTATTTGCTCTTTTGCTACACAGTTCAAGTTGAAGAGAGTTTAGATACTCTGCCAGAGCAGGTTTTCGTGCATTTGTCGACTTCATGAGTGTATCTTCTTCCACTGTCCCATGCCATGGGTCGGGGTGGCTTACGCAAAAGTATCTGCGCCTGCGAAAACTGCGTATTGAAAAAACATGAAAGATGATTTGATCACAATGCATTTCTTGAGGTTGCGGAACAGGTAGCCATGCGTTCATTGACCTCATTAGTGCATTTCGTAAGTTGCATGCCGCGCCGTTAATGCAATGTGGTGGTAGCATGCGGTAGAGTGAGTGGATTTAGTGCAGGAGAAGGTAACACAACTTCCATACACATTTGAAAAGAGTTATATTTCTATACAGAACATCAACTGAAAATTTGTATGCAGGTTGTTCTGTCTGGTTCTGTACTCGATTCAATTAGAGGGATATGAGAACGAGAATGAGTTGAGTATTGATCAAATAAAAATACGATATTTGATCGGCAAAAATCGTATATCGCTGGATTTTTGCAGGATGGTTGGTGATGCTGATGGCGTCCTGATTATGGAAAAAAACTCCCCAACGATTGGAGGGCTCCAACCTTGGAAAAAGGGGATAGGGGAGTATTTTTTTACTTTTTAGCAAACATTTCAAAACCGACAAAATACATATACAGAAAAATGGTCTGAGAACGAAAAAAACACATAAAATTACCCTTGCAATTGTATATAATACATTAGGATTTTAGTGAAAAATTTGTCGCTAGACTAAAAAATAAATTAGAATATTTTCATTTTAGACTCTTTTAAAAACCTCCATAGCTCTGAAAACGCAAGTACGCCTCCCTCCTTTTCAAGGCTGCAAACCTATAATCTGTTGGGACTCCCCATAATCAGGAGGCCATCCCCAAAAATCCATCAATGTAAGATTTTTGTCGTTCGACGTCCATATTTTTTTTTCTTCGGCTATAATAAAATCATATTGATTAAATTGTTTGAAACAAATCAGAATGCCCACTTTAGTATGAAAGTTTGTTAACGAAATTTGTATCAGAAGTCTCAAAACGCAAAAGTATCTATTGGAGAGTAAGGAATATATGAGTTTCAATTTTGGATTGATTTTGATATAATTTGAATAAATTTTACCAAATTGCAGATCTTTAGGGGCAGTTTCAATTGAATTGAAATAGAGCTAAAATTAACCCTAGTTTTCTGCACTTAAAGGTCCATCTAGATTAGTCGCCAAATGGCGACACGTACAGCCAAATGGCTGTTGTAATTCCATCCAAACTAGTCGCCATTTGGCTATGCGTCCAGTTTTGATATTCAATATGGCAACTCAACCAACCGCTTGTCAATTTCAAAGTGACAATTTTACAACTTTTGTTCGATCTTTTGTGTGAAATTGAATAATTATTGAATGGCCATGTAATAATTCAAACGCGCAGAGTCCGATTTTGATAATTAAATTTTAAAAAATCACCAAAATGAAATTTTGGTTATGTCATTTCCTGTCTCCATTTGGCTGCTACAGTGTGGCTGCTAAGGAGCAGCCAAATGGCTGCACGCGATGCCAGTTTTTGGACGCGCAGCCATTTGGCTGCTAGTCTAGATGGACCGCAAGGCATTAAAACTGTTAGAAATAACAAAGTTAAAATAAAATGATGTAAGAGAGAAATGATCTTTAGACTATGCGCCAATTTTTAAAAAAATCGTACAAGCACCTCACCTTGGCAGAAGTTGGAGAAAATTGAGATGTAAATATATTTTGTTATTGGGTCAAATCACAAAAATTTGACTTTGAAATTCCGTAAAAACCAAACCTCTTATCCGATTTTAGTGCGGTTAGTTTTATTTTTTGGGTAATAATCATCTGTACCTAATAATCATCTTATTTTGCTATGCTACCTAGTCTAGCTTTTGAGATAATGACGTTTTCGTCGTAGAAGAAAATGATTTTTTCAAAAATCTTCAAATGCCTGTGGCAGCTAAAGGGTTAAGCTAAGAGGGTATGTTCCGTACAACTTTTTTGCTGGAAATCACAAGAGGAAGCACAATCCGGTTCGTTTATGCGGCATTTCCGGGCATCCTGTATATTTTCTTAACCTACAACTAATAACAAAAATTGGTTTTGATACCGAAATTTATACTTTTAGGCCCGTATTTATAGACATATGTATGTCCCTTAACTCAAGGCGACCTTTAGTCAAGTATGCCAAAATTCAAAAATTAGATGTCATTTCCAGTAGTTTTTCATTGAAATAATTTATATTTAGAAGTCAATGCATCCTTGATTTAAGGCGAAACTCAAGGAGACCTTAAGCTTTTAACACAAGTGTAATATAATAATAACTCAAGGTAGGTAACTAGCTACATTGACTTCAAGTGAGGTTGACTATTGCAAAATTTCAAAGTGTCCTTGAAATCGCCTTAAGTCAAGGATGCATTGTCTCGAGAAAATAAATTATTTCAATGAAAACTACAGGAAATGGCATTTATTTTAAGGTAAGGTATGTTTATAAATACGGGCTTTCGTTTTGGCTAATTCTTGCTATGCTTGTTGCGGCCGGCATATCAAGAAACAATACTATGTATACTATAAATTGAAAAATCTAGAGCTGTCTAGACGGGATCGCATAAATGCAAATTTAGAGAAGGTATTGAATAAAGTGGTCGCAACATGTAGGAACAGCTTCTTCCAAAAATAATATCTGCAAAATTTGAACTTCCTTTATTCTGTCACAAGTTATGGAGTGAGTAAAATGCCCGAAGGGACTAACAAAGAAGGTATTTTTTCAGAAACTCCATGTCTTTGACCCTAAAACTCACCTACATTTATATTAATTATCGTCTCCAATAGAGACTTTTCATTTTGACATCGGCTCAGATAATCTGAACCTCAAAATATAGATGCACGTGCCACAGACGAATTTTAAATGGTCCACATATCTTGCGCGCGCCGCGCCGCGGTGCCATACATCGCACACCACACAAGACGCGGGCGGGACGTGGCAGTGAATGAATTTCATAATCATTTCTGTGTTCATAACATAACAGGCCAAATACTTGCAACTTGGTTGCCAACCTATGTTGGCAACACGCAAAAAAACCGGAAATTAAGTAATTTGTAGGCATGTTGCAGGTTGCAGTACCAGGTTGCAAGAACGTGAATGGCGTGGTTGCCGGAATGTTGCAAGTGTGTAGTAACGTACCTGCAACCTAGGTTGGCAACCAAGTTGCAGGTGTATTTGGCCTGTAACATATTGTCCGCAACGGCAACTTGCTCTCATCCTCGGACCCACTCGGTCCACTTGTCATGCGTCACGGAGTACGGAGATATCCATCACACACCACGGAAGTCGCAGGCAATGGCAAGCGATGAGTGATTCTTAAAAGATACTATAAAAAGAGTCTCTTGACTCTCTTGAACTGGAAAACGTTATCTCAAATTCACACGCACACAGGCTCATGCGATTCACTTGAAAGCTCTAGGAAATTTCAGATACATTTTCATAGGAACAACATTTTGTACCAATTTGGACATATATGTATTATTTGTATATGATTAAACTAGTATGTACGTACTCGTATATATGAGACGAACCAAAACAGGAACTTCGACCCGCCCCCGCTCTTGCAGACGATCTAAAACTGAAAATTTTGGATACAAAAGATTGTTCGGTCCTACCAATTATACTATATAGCATAAGACTCACGGAAGTCGAACGGGAAATGACCGCATATAGAATTTCGATATTAGGACTGAGCGAAACAAGATGGACCGGATCGGGAACGACCTTATTACCTAGTTCCCAAACTGTGCTGCTTTACTCTGGTAGTGAACTTGAAGCCACACCCAGAATGGCTGGAGTCGGCATCCTTTTGAACAAGGAAGCTCGCCAATCTATAGATTGGAGGCCCATTTCCGACCGAATAATAACTGCCAGATTCAAGTCCAGAGTAAGAAACATTACCATAATTCAGTGCTACGCCCCGACTGATTCAGCCGACCAGCATGCTAAGGACGCCTTTTACCACCTGCTTGGCGACACCTTTGACAAGGCTCCCAGAGGTGACATTAAAATTATTATGGGGAATCTCAATGCTAAAATTGGGTCTGACAATGTTGGATTGGAACATCTAATGGGCAATCACGGTCTGGGTGTTAGGAACGACAATGGTGAGTTGTTCGTAGAGTTCTGTAACTCTCGTCAGCTTGTCATTGGCGGCACCTTGTTCAAACACAAACCTTGCCATTTAGCAACCTGGATATCTCCAGATGGCCGAACAGAGAACCAGATTGACCATATAGCCATCTCCAAAACATGGAGGAATTGTCTCATGGACGTCAAGGCTAAGCGTGGTGCTGATGTAGGCAGCGATCACCAACTTGTCATCGTAAAAATTCGCTTGCGGACCGCTGCTATTCGTCACACACAAAACGAGCGTGTATCGCCACGATTCAATGTGCAAAAACTTAAAGATCCATCAACAAAACGTGCAGTTTCTAGTGCATTGCACGAGATAGCAAGCAAGCGCCAGATACTCCTTCATCAATTAATGATAGATGGAACATTGCGAAGGACGCTTTTATATCGTGTGGCGAAACATTTGTGGGCAGACTTCAGCGAGGTAGGAGACCATTTATCAGCAACGATACATGGTCTCTGATAACTGCACGGAAGAGAATTAAAGAGCAATTGAACTCGGCTACTGACACTACAGTCAAGCAACAACTTCGTCGAGTTGTCAAGTCGTGAGTGCGTGCGTCGCAGTATTCTTTTTCCAAAGTGAAATACGCGGTCTATTTTCATTTGTAATTTCATGAAAGTGATCAGATAGCAGTAATTATTAAAGACAATCTTCATCGTTTCGGCAATTTGTGATATCGTGTGTTTTTTATCAAATTGTGCGAAAGTGAAATCACGGTGATATCTCTCGTAGGCAAGAGGTAACCGTTAACGGTACAGCTAGCCTGACGACACGGTTGCAGCCGTCGCCTGCACCTGATTCTTGTGTGCGTATCAGTTTTCGTGCGCGTTTATCCATCTATTGATAATTATTATTGATCTCGCGTCGCCAGCCTTGTACTTGTGTCCACCCAAAGTGATTGCTACCCAAGCAGCACCAGATGCTGCGATAGCAAAGAGTGCGCCCCGTGCCCGTTTAGCCCACATATATGCGCAGTGTTCACGGCATATGCTGTGCGTGTTTTTAGGTGTGTGTGTGTGAACATCACATGGAATTTATTCAAGGTGCTTGCTGCGCCAGTGTTTGTTCCTGCAAGATCGAAATCGATCAGAAGCTACAGAATTAGAGCTGGTTCCGGTCGCGGACTGCGACTCCAGGTAAGCTGGGCAGTAGTGTCGCACACTCGACCTACGTACCCAGTTCTTTTTCTTTTTCCACGGTTGGTATATCATTCGGTCTCTAATGGATGCCAAAATGCCTCGTCAAGAGCATTGACATCTGGTGGCCAAGAAGTCCCGTTAGGGGCTTCTTCTCCAAAAGCGGGATCTTTCGATGCGAATACCAGTAGCTCTGTCAAGAGCACTTGTGCATCGAGAGACCGTGACACGAAGGAAGTCTCGTCAGGAGCTTCCGATTGTCAAATTCCTTCCGGATCTGGGGCTGGGAAGCCGGGTCCCAATAAACCGGAGGGTGTAAACCATGTTGCCCCATCAAAGGCTCCATCACGAGTGAGGAGAAATGCTTTTCGGGTTCGCGATCACATCTCAGACATTAAGATATCGCAAAGGACGGAAAAGCGGAAGGAATCACTTGCATGGGCGCTTGGTGTAATCGCTGGTCTTCCCAAGGACAAGCTGGTCGTTAAGCGACAGCGGTCTTCGGAAGATCCGGTGAAGGGCTTAAAGCGGCAAAAAGTCGTCACGGCAGACGAACGAACTCTATATCATACGCAGCAGCGGCAAAGAGTTGGATCGAGGTAGCCATAATCGATCGAAATGAAGCGAACGGCTGCATTTCGGTAGAGAAATTGTGTCTGGTCGAGGGTATTCTAACCATCAATTTTCAGGATGCTATGGAGGCTTTTCCAGGACCTCCTCCGGTTTGTGAGGATGGAGGCTGGTTTCAGGGTCACGTGAAGCTGATGAAGTTCGCAGATCCGAGATCGGTCTCCATGTTCAAACATGCGATAAGCAAGGCAGGCGAACCTTGGCCTGGTGCCAAGCTGGAGGTCGTGGATAAAGCCGACATTCCCACACGTCCGAGGGCCCGCGTATGGCTGCCCCCTTTGGTGTCCGACAAGGACCAAATCCTGCACGTTATTCGACTGTGCAATCCCAGCATCCCAACAAACGATTGGCAAATCGTAAAGTTGGAAGATGTGCCGCAGATGTGCGGTCCTGCTAATCAATAAGCCATCCCTGGCTCCACTTATTCAGTCGGGTGGAATAGTAAGCTTCGGTTTTATTAAACTAAAGCTAAAGGTTTACAAGGGCGATGTTAAAAAAGCCAATAGGGCGGCACACACCTCCGCTGAACAGGGTGTAGATGTCGCTCCCGCCACTGAGTGTTTTCCAGTGACAGTTTCCGAGTCTGCTGATGAGGTTGTGGAGGACGATTGCATCTCCTTATGCTCGGATTTAGCTGCATTGGATACAGCGTCTCAGCCGTCTCCAACAATAGACTCTCTCCAATCCGATACGGATGAGGAAGAGAACAAAACGGTGGTTGAGACAGTATAAAATGTTGAGGTTTTTACAGATTAATCTTCACCATGCAAAGGCAGCGTCAGCTGCTATTTCTTATCGTCTATCGCAAGGCATGGACGATATTGTGCTCATTCAGGAACCTTGGGTTGTGAATAATATCGTTAAGGGTCTGAATTGTTCGGATTATACTACCTTTTACGTAACAGGGCAGGGGATACCGCGATCCTGTGTTCTTGTAAAGAAAGCCATCAAGGCTTTTCTGCTTGGACGATATGGTGAACCGCTTCACTGATGCTATGAGGGCTGCGACTACTGTATCATGTCCTGGTATATCATATTCAGGTAAGAAAAAACCAACTTAGTGGAATTCTAAGATTTCCGAACTAAGGGTCATGTGTAGGAGGAGCTTTAATATAGCTAAGGCCTCAAGGCTCGAGTCAGATTGGCACTCCTATAAGATACATCTCAGTAGTGCTTGGAGAAGTTTCTGTGAGAAAATAGAGGGGTTATCTGAGACATCTAGATTCAGGAAAGTTTTGGCGTCTAACCCATCTATGCCTACACGGTTAAAAATTCTGGTGTATTTTTTATACCAACTGATGGTATAAAGCTCATTCATACATTTTTTAGTATGAATTGTAATAAACAGTGATGTATAAATTTTATTTATATTAATTTTTATTAAATTTATCCGAAGCTTGTATTAAAATATTGAATTCGAGATGTTTGTATAAAAATTATACGAAGCGGTTACAAAATTAATCCAAAAATACTAATGAAAATTATGCAGCATTTATATGAATCTTTTATCAGAACGTGTTATTGATTTTATACTATAAATTACAACTTGCATAACAAACGAGAATTTGTTTAATAATATTGAACTGATAGAAAAATTTTATACCAAAGTGAGGTAAAGTTTATCCTATATTGTACATTTCTAAAAAAAAATCATTGCATTCGCATTTGGAAAGGTGGACTTCGTGCGTCGCTGTGGCGCACCTGGTTGAGAGTGCATGCTAGTAATCTAGAGGTGCGGAGTTCGAATCTTGGCGTGGTCAAAAATGTCTGTACTTGTGAGGATAGGAAATATATGCAATATTATGTCCCAAAAGGGGTTTTCTGCAGGCATACATTATCCTTCAGATATAAATGAATGTCATTTTTTTTAATTTTAAATAAAAAAAATGTATAGTTTTAATCATATATCTGGATGAATACTGTTTACACCTTAGTCGGATAATTTTTATATTGTTAGGTTATAAAAATATTTTATACGCGATTAGCATGAACTGTATAGCTTCAACTGATAACTTCGATGAATAAAGAAGCTTGGTATAATATTTATACAGAAAGTCTATGGAACTATATGTATACCAAAATTTATAAAGTTTATACCATTTTTTTAACCGTGTAGCTTTCTTTTAAAAGAGGACGGATCGTGGACGTCTTCATGTAACGAGACTATCGAGTGTCTGCTTGATACACAGTTTCCTGGAAGCGCAGCCGCCGCTTCACTTGAACTCCCCATAAGTCGCATACAGTCGTGCGATACGGCATCTATTCTTAACCGTGAGAAGATAATGTGGGCGATATCAAGCTTCGATCCCTTTAAATCGGCTGGACCTGATGGTATTATACCTGCGGACTTGCAACAGTGTGTAGACATTACGTATCCTTGGGTAGAGCGCATACTTACAGCTTGCTTGGATTTAGTACACATTCCTCTTATCTGGAGAGAAGTGAGAGTTACTTTTATCCCTAAAATGGGTAGAAGTTCGCATGCAAGTCCAAAAGACCTGCGGCCCATTAGCCTTTCATTATTCTGTTTTGGATGGATTGATTCCGACTCCACTGAGATTTGCCCAATCCGTTAGGATGGCTAGGGCGTTTTCTAATAGCCCGCTAAGAGTGTCAGGAAACTTGCCTCTAACGGCAATAGCAACGTCATCGGCGTAAGCTGTGACTTTGCAACCTATTCTTTCTAAGTTCAAAAGTAATTTATTTATCGCTAAATTCCAAAGTAGAGGGGATAAGACCCCTCCCTGCGGGGTACCTCTAGAAACATATCTACAAACAGACGCAGTACCCAAATTGCTTTGTATACGTCTAGAGGTAAGCAACATATCCACGAGGGTGCAGATTGATCCTTCAACCTGTAGATTAAGAAGAGCATCCGTAATCGGTCTGGGTTTAATATTGTTAAAAGCTAATGGGCCATTTTTTCGTACATTTTATAGGCTGGTTAGTTTTATTGCCTAGAGAAGACACACACAATATTTAGAAAGCTTTTCCATTGTACTGAATGACATTTTTGTTTATTTTGCATAGTTATGTTATCTTTTGCTTATTTACGCTGTTGCATGAAACCGTGCAATGATTTTTTTAATCTAAGATGATGGTGTAACCATCAAAATATGGCAGAACTATGCAAAATAAACAAAAATTTCATTCAATAAAATGGAAAAGCTTTCGAAATATTGTGTGTGTCTTCTCTAGGCAATAAGACTAACCAGCCTATAAGATGTACGAAAAAATGGCCCAATGAAAGCACATTATTAGCACAAACAAACGGACGGCGAGAGCTTTTGTAGTGGCCAGCAGACAAGCATTATGCATTTCAGATTGTAAGAACGATGGTTCTTGTCTTGCAAGTTTACCCGTCCGGTTTCGTCTTACAATTTGAATTCATCCAATCTCATTTTATTATTGGACGTATGGGCGTGTTTGCATGTGAGTTTGGAGCTTTAAACTTTCCGCTGCGCAGGTTCTGAGCGTTGCTACAAAAATAGAGAATGCGATAAAATAATTTAAACAGAGCTTTTTTTCAGAGCACTTATTGGAAAACGCAAGATATTCGCCTGCCTTGATAGGCTGTGCAAATAATGGTTATGTATGTTAAGCCTTTGTGTTGTGAACTTATAATTTTGCAATTTTTCTGGAATGAAAATATTATCTATCGAAAAGCGCATTATAAAAATGGCCTTAAAGGAGTGTAATAGTGTAGTCTTCTGCTGCCTGCTTATGAAAAAACGCTCAAGTTTTAACGAAGCAAAACAATTTTAAAGATACAAACGGTACAAAAAATTCAGTTTTTCCAATTAGTAAGTATGCATTTTTGCCACCTCGTACATATCGCGGCGTCTTACGGACCCATTCGCGCACAAACAATTCCACATCTTCATAGCTTTTGAAACGTTCAGTAGACCGAATAACTAATAAGCATAGGGTGATAAATCTGAACTACATATAATATAAAGGTTTCTCCAGTCATCGCAATTCGTTCAATGCTGTAGAAGATGCGTACAAACTTCCCAGCGCTTGAATTTATACTCAATATTCAGAAGTTTTAGCACCCATCTGCCTGAGATTTACGGTAACATAGCCGCTCATGAAGAATTTACTCAATACTACTTACGTTGATACCCAATTCCCCAGTCATGTCGCGTACACTACTTCGTCGGTCATCCAAAATAAGTTTTTCAACGGTGGCGGCGCTCACGTTTTCATCGGTGACACTGGGTGCCGCGCATGTGGCAATTTTGCCTCAACTTTTCGGCCTTTTCAAAACATTCATTCACATGGGTTATAGAGAGACACTTTACATTAGCTTTGACTAAAAAAGGAATAATGATGCGTTGCGCAAGAGGCACTCGTACATCCTTTTCACTCATGATGGTTATAACTACACTAAAAATTGGGGTTATGCGGTTCCAGCTGTTTTTCAACGTCTCATAACAGATCAGTCTAATATTCAGTGCATCCACTTTTTCGACACTAAATTTGTCGCTCGTCTGAAAATTCCGGGTTATATTTGAACCGCCCTCGAATTTCAGCGTCGTTGGACCCCTCCCGAAATAAAATCCTGGCTACGTCCCTGTTTTAAGAGGATAATTTTTAAAAAGTTATTTTTATACTCTTCGCTCATAGAGTGAAAGGATATATTAACCTTGTCATGAAGTTTATCACGCATTGAAGGAAGCATCTCCCACCATATAAAAAATATTATATATATGATCAGCATGACTTGGGGAGTCGATCGGGCGATGTCCTTCTGTCCGTATGTCCGTCTGTTGCGACGCGTTTTACTTGGCCAATTTAAAAGCTAGGAAGCTGAAATTTTGCACAAATGCTTCTTTTTGCTGCAGACAGTTTGTGTGTTTAAATAGGTAAAATCGGACCATGGGGTCATGGGGCTGCCATACAAATCTAACCCCTCAAATTAGGTTCTTCTAAGAAAAACTTTTTTATTTGTGCACCGATTTTACCCAAATTTCACACAAATGTGTTTCTTTTGATGACACACAACATATCGATTGCCTAGAGGTAAAAGTGACTAAGTGCATTTTTCACAAAAATCGTTTTATTACGCCAATTGCATTACTTTTATGTCCCGCATCTGTCATTAAAATATTAAGGCGGTAAAATAAGTAAATCAGAAGTTATAGAAAATGAAAATTGATTAAGTGCAAAATTTTCAGAAAATGTTCGAGGTAAAAATAACCAAGCGCACTTGGTGATTTTTACCTCAAAAATTATAGTTTTCCTTTAATGATTCCCTAGATCTAAATATAATTAAAGCCTAAGAATAGCACAATATATTTTCAAGATATTAATTTAAAAAAAGCACTTTTCACGATTGTGAAGTTAAAATTAATCGACATTATGCAAATTGTGTCGAAGCTTATAACCAACTCGTATTCGTATTAAAAAACTTCGTTACGAAAATACATAATTCTTGATATTTTAGGTTTTATAATTTTTACATCTCAAAACTTTTGTTATCAATTACACATATGGACAAAAAAATAAGTACACCTTCTTGCACCATTTTATTCCTGATTTTTATTGCATTTATTATATTGTAATAATCGAAATAGATAGTCATTATAAAAACTAGGATACAACAATGGCAAGAAACCCGAAAAAGACCGGACAGACCGGACAGACCGGTATAAACTTTGATAGTAAGTTTGGTCAAAATAATAAGTACGACATCGTTTTTTAACTTTTTTCACAACAGTTTCTGACTTTTTATCGGGATTTGTGTTTTCTTTCCTTTTTAGTGTGCAAACTAACGTCAAATTAAAAGCAAAAAAATACTTAAATGGCGAAAAGCGCTCATTAGGCCCACAGAAATGAAGTACCATATTGTAGAAGAAGTACAATAGAAGTACCATATAGTCCATAATGAGACCCTCAATGATAACTCACAATCAATATGGCGAAAAAAGGTCCCCTGATATTATCGATACTTATCGTGGCAAGTATTGGAAATATTTCATTTCTCCGAAAAGTGAATGGAAGACTACAATAAGTAATGTTATTTTGGTGAATAGATTCGAAGTTTCCTTTGTAAAAAATATGGACGGTGCGATTAGTTATTGAAAGAGATACTCCTCCTTGAAAAATCCACAATATTTTGTTTTAGTGATGATATGATATGATAAAGGACCCCTTTCGTAATATTCTTTGTCTCACAGAAAAATAAATTTTATCAACACTATATTAAAGCACTTTTTTCAACGGGGCCAAATATCATGGTCAATGTTTTTTTTTTCATTGTTTGGTGTCATTCAAATGCATCTAGTAGCCGTTACGGTGAGAAATATCCAGTACAAGCAATGTTTGGTTCGCATTATGCTACAGAATCTATATCAGGTAGGTGGTAATTTCAGCAGGATAATATCTTTAACCACACCTCATCAGATGGTGAAGCATTAGCTTCATGAAAATGAAGTATCATTTTTTCTTGATGAAGTCGTTCATCAAACTTGAATTCACTCGAAATTTTGTTGAGAATTAAGTCAAAGAATTGGAAAAAGGTAGGCCACAATAAGGACACAATCATTGGGTTTTCTTGAAGTAACTTGGTATACGGTACCATTCAACCAGTAACACAAGAACGGATTTTTTCTGGAGAATAATGGACAATGTAGAGAAATAGTAAAAGAAACGAAATTCTCGACGAATTAAAGCAAAAAGATTGATTTAAAACTAGTTTGAATTGAATTAGTTAAAATGTACTTATTATTTTGTCCAGCCTTTTTTAGTTTTATTTTAAATGCTTAGTGTATATATTATTTAATTCCTCTCCAATTAGGGAACAAAATATCATCAAACGATTTTTATTTACTTTAATAACCGCTGTAGTGTGAAGAAAAAATTATTTGGGTGTACTTATTTTTTTGTCCATATGTGTACATGTTGCATTCAACAAAAAAAACATTAATAGTGTTTTACTTCTTCAATAGATCATAATTACAATTCTTGTAAGATTATGTTTTTTATTTATTTTTCAAGTTAATTAGTAAACAACACTACTGAACGGGCTGTTGATCTCAACACCAAAAAAAAGAGTTAAGATCTTGAAAATGGGATGTCACTAACACATCTGCGGCCTTAGTCCAATGTCACGCCTGTTATTTTAATTTTTGTTGCTCTCTATTGTTGAATTTAAGGCTTTTTATTTTTAGCCAGTTAACTATTTCCCCTTCTTCGTCTGCATTCCGCTTTTTCATTATGGAAGCACGTAATGTTTTCAAATCAGCGAAATTGCCAAACATGGCCTTACGAAACAAGTAAGGCTTCTTTGTGCTTGCCTCTTCGAAAATTCTTTTCAAATCATTCATATTAAAAATATTTGGGCGCTTCATTTTTCGTTCAATCACAGAATGCATCAAATCACATTCCATGTACAAATAATGTCCTGACACCAAAAATTTTAGCTCGATTAATTCTAAATTTGCAAAATCTAAATAGTATACAGTGTTGATCGGTCCATTTGAAATTCACAATGTTCTTTTTAAAGAAGGTTTTACAAACTCTAATTTGATTTAAAAAAAAAATATTGTGTACGGTATTTCAAATGCATCGATCAACACTGCACTAACCAGCTACTAACCATCCTTTGGGACATTTAATGGCGAAGATAAGAGAGGTAAGAAAGACTTCTTCGGAGGATGTCGCTAGGGTGAAGCGTCGCATAGAGAGAGTCCAATTAATAGAGCTTTATATTAGCAAAACGTCCAATAAGAAGTAATTATCGGGAAATTTAAACATCATGCATTTAATGCACCGTCTGTATGAAGAGGAGTGTCAAAAAGACAACGTTTCTGCCTGTATAGACACATTTTCTGCACAGAATATAATTTATCCTTCTTCGTTCCTAAAAAGAAGCAGTGCCTAAAATGTCAAAACTCCCTGTAATGAAATTGTGCCTGCTTACCACTCCCATGAAGGTATAAGTGCTGCAAAAAAGAGGGATTTACTGGACCTCTGCAACAAAGGGGTTGTTCTGGAAGAAGTGGTACAATGGTACAGCAGTATACCGGTTGCAAACGAGAATAGTGAAAGCGAAGGGGAAGATTAAGATTTTCTTTTTTTCCTATTAATTTTTAATTAAAAATGTTTGTTTACTACTACTGTGTATTTAAAATCTTACAATAATTATAATCATAATCTATTAAAAAATAAGACCCTTTTAGTTGAATACAACATAAATTCGATAATAAAAGTTTTGGGAAGTAAAAATTATAAAATCTGAAATGTTAAGAAAATTTTCGTGTACCTAAATTTCTAATGCAACAGATTCGAAACACAAAAGTTGTCTTCGTGAGAACGAATAGCAAAAAATGCCACGTTTGTAAACTTACAAAGATTTTTTCTAGCACATTGCTCCAATATTTACCGATTTTCCCATTTAAATTTGACCTCACCTACATTCCGAAAGTACAGAACAAATGTCATTTCTGGATGATTTGATACATAGACTAAATCACTAAATACTTCCAAACAAAAAGTCGTGCGAGGTAAAAATGACTAAGTGCGAAAATTGAAAATTTACCCATCTGTAGAAAGTTTAAAATTCCAATAAAAGTATGGATGTAGTGGTCTTCAGTTCTAAATGGAAATTCAATAGTCTTTTATTTGGAATTTGCTAACCTCGATTTTTAAGACACGAAAATTTGATTTTTTTGTTCTCCTGAACAATTTGAAAAATGTTAGTTGGTCACTTTTACCTCTAAGCCGACGATATGTACGAATGGATCAAATCGGACCATGGGGTCATGGGGCTACCCGCTACCGTAAAAACCCAATCCCCCATTTTGGTTATTTTAAGAAAATTTGCTGTTGTTGTCAACAGTCAATTTCATTCAATTTCATCCAACATGCCTCAGCATGTACGTATACGTATGTAACCGTCATTGTATTCTGTACACAAAATCATCCGTCTCCTGCCCTTCTCCTTCTAACCATACTGTTCTGTGCTTCGGCTGTTATGTGCTACAATGACCAGAATCGAACAAAAGACTGGGTGATGATATTGCTAAAATTATTAATTTCGATAAGAGTCAGTATAACCGAGTCGATTGAGTGGCGAGTTGAGTAGATTGGGTTGGGCGAGGTTTCGAACCTTCAGAAGAATTCAGTTTTTTTTCTTTTTATTTTCTTTTTAATAAGCTTCCTAAACATTTTGTTTTTAATTTGAAAATTTATTTTCTAATGTTCTGTTAACGTTATGGTGATGCTCATGTTCATTTAAACGAGGTTCCACCTTATCCTGTCACTCCAGAAATCCAAAAATCCTTTGCAGCCGATCATATACAGTGCCCCAAACAGCTCTTTTCGAACGACACTCATTATGCCCATACTTTATTTCCGGGTATAAAAATGCCCTTTTTGCTGGTAAAATCAATCATAATCAACTTCTTGTCATTTTGGAAGACTCGTCTCAACGAATCCTGAAATTTTGATATCCATATCGTCTATAGTGCACTCCCAAAGACAAATGGACCTTTTGTGCCAAAGGACATCTGCCACATAATAAATGCCAATATATTAAGGACCACACCACTTAAGTACCATCCAAATTTCATCGAAATCTGTCTTTGGGGAGAGCCAGGGGAATTAATTGAAGGATGCCTTTCGTTCACTTCAATGGTGAATTTACTATATTATGATCACCGATTCTTTGTGAGGGATCATCATATACCATATTTGGTGTAGATCGAGATACGGAAGGATCGATTTTATGCTTCGTTGCGTTCTTGTTACGTTACAATGGGTGGGTTTCAGAAGAGTTGCGTATGTACCGCAATCATGTTTGCCATTCTGATCCTTTAACTGCCATTTTGCGGATCAGAAATAATCTCCGGTTCTGTTACTTTGTCTGCCTTTGTGAAATATGTTAACGAAAAAACTGGAGATGATTTCTGATCCGCAAAATGGCAGTTAGGGGATCAGAATGGCAAACATGTTTGCGGAACATACGCAACTGTTCCGTCTTGGAACCCCACCCAATGTCATATTTTTTCACTGAACGATTCCCAGTATTTCAGATGGCCTCCGCAAACACATATAACTACATGTCCGACGTGACAAAAACAACAACAAAAATGGGCCAACTAACCCTGAAAAATAAGAAACCGACGCTTTCCGGAGCTCAACGACGAAAGATCGCGATCGAAAAAGCGAGGGAAAGGGGTGAACCGATCAGGCCGCGACATAAGCGAACCCACGGCAAGCCTCAAAACCAGCCCGAGGGGTCTAAAAACAACCCCCCCCCCAAAAGAACAAGGTCAGAGTCCCAATCTCCCGCAGAAGGAGCAGAGAGAAAACGACCGAACACCGGAAACAGAGAAACTCCATCGACGAAACCCGGACCATCAGGAGTAGCATCAGGGAGTACTTTTAAGGAAGCCCTCTGCTCCCTCAAAATGGCTGTGGTCCTGGACAGTTACCCAGCTGAAAAGCTAACCACTGAGCAGGCAAAGGACATTCAGCGGGCTATCGTGACTGAGGTTTTTAAGTGGGAGCCATCCAAGGCCCCACTCTTCACCAATAGCTACCCGGACAAGGGCGTCCTTTATGTAACCTGCGCTAATCAGGAAGCCAAGCACTGGTTGAAGGTCACAATACCTTTCATCAACCCATGGGAGGGAGCAATCCTTCGCGTGGGCGATGCGAGGGAAGTGGTCAAAACCAGCAAAATAATGTTTCGGATTCCGAATACGGACGTAGTTGGTACGGAGGATCCGAAGCAGATCCTGACGCTCCTCAAGACCCAAAACCAGGGGCTGCACACCGAGGAATGGAATGTCGTCGCATCCACGAAGGATAAAACCGGACTGAATCTGGTCGCCTGGATCGACGAAACTAGCCGGAAGGCGCTGGAGGCCAGAGACCACACAGGTTACTTTGGCCTAAACCAGATAACCTTCAAGGCGATATCCAAGCGGATATCGCTGAAGGTGGTCCAAATCAACCTTCAGCACAATAAAGCTGCAACCGCAGCACTAAGCCGCCTCATCGCAGCCGAGGGTCTGGATATAATCCTTATCCAAGAACCTTGGCTGTATAAGGGCAAAGTAGCCCGCTTAGGAACCACCGGAGGTAAGTTAATATACGATATAGCTTCTGGCAACGCCAGGACCTGCATCTATACTAAACCTAACATTAGAGGGAATCCTGGAGGAAGTTCTGCGAAGAAAAAGAAAACTTGCATGAAGGAGCGAGACTCCAGAAGATTCTAGCCAAGGATCCAACAAACCCCATCGGAACACTTAAAAACTCCGATGGAAACCAAACAAAAACAGGTAAGGAGACCCTGGAAGTCCTCCTAGGGTCTCACTTTCCTGGATCAACGATAACATCGGAGCGCACAGACCAGTTGGATGACAACTTCCGTTTTTCTCAGGGCTAACAAAGACGATTGGCGGATTGCGAACCAAATAGTAACTTATAATAGGGTGGAATGGGCGATCCACTCTTTCGAACCCTACAAATCACCAGGACCAGACGGTGTCTACCCAGCCCTGCTTCAGCAGGGTTTTACGACCCTGGCTCCGCTTTTACTAAGACTATTCAGAGCCAGCATAGCCTTAGGATACATCCCAATCACTTGGAAGCAGGTAAACGTAGCATTTCTGGCAAAGCCGGGGCGTGACCAAACCCTAGCGAAATCGTATAGACCGATAAGTCTAACCTCCTTCCTACTTAAGTCATTGGAAAAGCTCTTCGATAAACATATCAGGGGAAGGTGCCTGTCGCTTTTCCCGTTGCACCCAAACCAACATGCTTATCAGACAGGGAAATCATGTGAATCAGTACTACACCATCTAGTTGGGAAGATTGAGACCACATTAGAAATCAAAGAAATAGGGCTCGCGGCCTTCCTAGATATAGAGGGGGCCTTCGACAACACTTCCTTTGAATCTCTTGTACACGGCGCCTCGAGTCATGGAGTTCAAAACACCGTATGTCGGTGGATAAAATCAATGCTTCAAGGACGACAAGTACATGCAAAATTATTCGGTGAAACGATGTATACAGCTGTCCTCAAAGGTTGCCCACAGGGGGGTATACTTTCACCCCTCCTGTGGAACTTTGTAGTGGACAGCCTACTGGTCCAGCTAAATAATACTGGCTTCTATACCCTAGGATATGCCGATGACATCAGCATCCTTATAAGGGGAAAATATCCAGGAGTTATTTCTGAACTCATGCAACAAGCTCTAACCCAAGTGGAGGATTGGTGTAGGAGGGTAGGCCTATCGGTCAATCCCGCCAAAACAACATTAATAACCTTCAGTCGCAAATACAACTTGGAAGGGCTCATCGCTCCAACATTATTCAACCAACAACTGCAGTTTACCACGGAGGTAAAATATCTGGGAGTCACCCTTGATAACAAACTCACGTGGAACAAGCAGCTGCAAAACACAATTTCAAAAGGCAAACAGACCCTATATGCTACTAAAAGAGCAATAGGAAAAACGTGGGGGTTAAAACCACGAATGATACACTGGATATACGAAGCTGTGGTCAAACCCCGTCTGACCTATGGCTCCATAGTCTGGTGGACTAAAATCAAGCAAAAACCAGCAGCAGCGAAGTTGGGATCAGTACAGAGACTGGCCTGCGCAAGCATAACCGGCGCCATGCGCAGTGCACCAACTTTAACTCTAGAGAAACTACTAGACCTGCCACCACTGGACCTCAAAATCACAGAAGAGGCTAGACTCGCAGCGTACAGACTCCAATCATCGAACATGTGGACACCACAAAGGGTAGGACACTGTACGATCACAGAAATCATTGCAAACCCAATCCTAGATATGGGCAGCGACTATACCCCGGCCATGTACACCTTCGACTCCAACATCCAAACCTCAACGGTTAGGGAAGACTGGAGTAAATGGAACGACAACCATCTATCAAATCACATTGTGTGGTACACTGATGGGTCGAAGACAGACGAAGGAACGGGGGCAGGAGTCTATACTAAAACCAACAACTATAGTATCTCCAAACCCCTAGGTCAATATACAACTGTCTTCCAGGCAGAACTTATAGCCATAAACCTTGCAGCAGGGGAGAGTACTCGAAAGGGATATACCAATAAGACCATATATATTCTCTCCGACAGTCAAGCTGCTATAAAAGCAATTGCAAATCCCAAAACAACCACTAAATTGGTTTGGGAATGCCAACAAAATCTCAAAAACCTAGCAATCCGAAACAAAGTAACTCTGAAATGGGTGAAAGGACATAAGGGGATCGAAGGAAATGAGAAAGCGGATGCCCTCGCAAGAGAGGGTTCCGAACTACCCTTAACTGGTCCTGAACCTGCAATCGGGATCAGTAAATATACTGCTAGAACCGTTGCCAGACGACGGACCGAGGATAAATTCCAAGACCGATGGAGACTCGCTGAAGGGCTCAGGCATAGCAAGCGCATGCTGGAATCTAACTGGCATACCAGCTGCACCGATGCCCTCAGTCTTAGTAAAACGAACCTCAGGGCAGTGACAGGCCTTATAACCGGTCATTGCACCCTACGGAAACATCTGCATACAATAGGGATCTACACACAAGACCCACTATGTCGCCTCTGTAACGAAGATGAGGAATCAGCCTCGCACGTTATTTTCGAATGTCCCGCTCTTATGAGCTGGAGACAAAACTTCTTTGGGGCTCAAACCACCAGTATGGGTGCACCCAAAGTAAACCTGGTTAGCTTTCTTCTAAGCCTTTTACGTAGGACAGAGCTCATAACCTGAAATTTTCTCGCTTAGATGGGTAATACAATAAGCCAGCAGGCTGCAGTACCGGGCGCAACCAGCCCAACCTATCTCAGCGCCATATCCATCCATCCATCCATCCACATGTCAATAGCTAACCATTTTGAAAATGGACAAAATGGTGGGAAAATTTTGGATATGATCCATTGACTTTTATGTAATAGTTCTGCCCACTATACTGACTAGGTCACAGTTCCAAAAATGAAATACTTATTTTCCTCTTGCAGCAGCAACAACGCACTAAAACGGGCGATGTTACTACACCGCAGGACGAACAACGTAACGCCATAGCGGTATAGCATCCCTTTTAAAAAGGACAATACGAGTATTCCAAGTGATTTCAATATGGCTGGTAACTTCATTATACTACTACATATGTATACGTCGCAATTATGGACGTAGCGAATGGAAATATTCATAAACAATGTAGTCCAAAGCTATGATCCCAACCTTATACTAAAACTGAAGAAATTCAGAAGGAAACGTTGGAAAATTGTACTTGTCAAAATTAATTTCAGCCCTATCTACAGCCATTTATGGGCATCATTAATTGCTGAAATAGTAGTGTGACTGTGATGAAACGACTGTTTGCTTTATTTATTATTGCAACTTGGTTTCATGCTAATAACTGCTAACGATATACTGTTATAATTGTTACTCACCCCCATTGGCACTATGTTCGTCATAGTAATCAGCCTCATCTGTCTCATCGGCATCATAGTCCAGCACAGCATGCACTTGTGTACGGGAACCACGACCAGCTTGCACTTGTGTAAAACCGGGTGGTCTCACCGGATAACCATCATTGCTTCCAACATTTCCCTCATTGCCGGGAATACCACTATGATCTCCGGGTATATTGTTCACCGCTACAGGTGGTTCAGTAGTTTCTGTATGTCCGGCACCATTCTGCGATGGGTCATTATATCCTCTAGACGGTGGTGGATTGTATCCATTGAAATATGTCGGTTGGTTTCTTTGAGTCGGGGTTCGAGATGGAATATGGTTGCCGTAGGCTCCTTCGCCGTAAGTCCGTGCAGTTGGTGTCGGTGGTAAATAGTCGGGAAGTGGTTGTTGATTATACGAAGGCGCACCAGATGCACTTTGTTGTCCGATTTGTGCCTGTTGATGCTGTTGCGGAAGCTGATGATGCTGCTGTGCCGGCTGTTGTGTCTGCTGATGTTGTTGATGTGGTGGAAGATAGTTTGTTGGTTTCGTACGGAACTGATAGTTAGCAGGCGGTGAATACGGACTATTCTTGTAATATTCTTGATGCGAAACACCGGCAGGTGGTTCGTCCGACTGTTGGTGACCAGCTGGGCCGTATAAAAGATTATTAACAGCCGATGCATGATGTGTTGGATTAGGACTTATTGTTGCGGCCCATTGTTGTGCTGTTGCTAGGCCACCGAACGAAGGTAGCGAGAAGTTCGTTAAGGCCATTTTGATAATTATTGTTTATCCAGTTCTGATTGTTAAATTAATGCTAATCTGTACGTATTGCCAGTCGTTTTAAAAGACACACGCACACATTCACTTTGAACGACTCGTCGATTTCATATATTCACAATCTTAATTAAATCAATTAATTACTAGCACTCAAAACACACTAATCGTAGTCGTTTAAATATAACAAACTTGGAGGTGATTGACATTTTCCACGTTACCACATCAACATGACATTGAATTCTCTATTTTACATATTAAACGACGGATATTTCGTTATTGCTCGCAGTTAGGGCTGCAGCTATTTACAGTCTCGAACGGAGAACGGCAATCGTGTTTACTTTAGATTCACGCTAATTTTATCCAAGACGAGGAAAAACATACGCACAGCACGAAATACACTGAAACATCACATTGATTTTTGTTAGCGAAATATCTAACAGAGGTGGTTTTAAACTTTTGAATGCCTAGAAAATTTTCGATGAAAATTACATTTATTCAAAAACTATATATGTATATCTGATTTGTAAAATTTTTCAAGATATTTTCGCAGATCTTTTGGTTTGCAATAGATGCTAGAAAGAACGACATGAAATATTTGGCAAAAAAACTGGACCTGGACTAACTGCTTTAAATAGGATTATCGTCTATTTTTTATTTAACTTTATTAGCTCAGGGATTTAATTGGAAGATTTTAGTATAACTTTAATACTATTTATTTTAGGATTCAGTTGCAGTAAAATGCAGTTAAATGCGTTTTGCAATGTATAAGATGCTCATAGTGACCAAGCAAAACGAAAGATTTAAGAGGGAAACCCTTCAGGTTTTCGTTGTTTTGTGAAAGTCAAGGTTACGTTTGAAGTATTTTCTGATCTGTAAATATTTAGAACTTTATGTTGTTATGTCCATTAATCTGCTTGAACCTCTGCCGCTTCTCCATCTAGCATTTATTTGAATCCGCAAACCATAATATTATTCATCCGTAAAAAACTTGAAAAATTCCATAAAAGAGCACCAAGATAAATATCTTGAATTTAATAGATTCAGATTAGGCGGTTGGATTCTGACGTATTTTAGAAAAAAAAACAGAAACACACTGTCAGTTCATCGAAACAAGGAAACTTCACGAGATAAATCTTTCACGGTGTGCGATCTCTATTGATCACGGATCAACTCGCGAAACGAAAAATCGAAACAATATGCGCGAAACTCGACGTGCCTCACAAGACGCTCACGTGTTAACGCGACAAGTAGTTCAATGAGACTGAAACTGAACTTTTTAAAACTATTATGCAAATAATGACTCTCCAGTTTTTTCAAGCACTTGATTGAAAACGCGATGTGGAGTTTTGTGTATAGTCTCAAAGATTCAACAAAAATCCCACACTACATTTTCTGCGGCCAAGATACGCGATACCACGACTGTGGAGACATTGCACGCGCGCGCTTTAATACAACAGACGATCAAGACGTTAACTTTGATCGGCGACGACTCAAAGATAAACTACTTTGCGCGCCGAGTTGGTGGACATGGATAAGCTTGAGCTAGCAAACAGCCTCCGCGACAGCGTATAGTGAGCGTAAAATTGCTAGTGTTAAATGGATCTTATTGAATAATGAAAATTAATTGAAGAACCATACTGAGGGAAGGTATTACGACGAATGTTATTAAATGGTGGGCAGGTGGCTAGGCGGTTGAAAACATTACGTTTTGTTGACTTATCTTTAGCAAAGTTCTTGAAAATAAACAAATATTAGCTAATGAGAGAGCGGAAATTGACTTGGCACTTGTTGATTACTTAAGAGGGGCTTTAGTCTATCCACTCCACTCGGACATGGTGCTTGTTTGACTTATACAAAATCGTGAAACGGGAGGTAAAGCTCTCTTATACATCGTGAATCGAAATTGTGTGTCATCAATTGCTGGGGCCATGTGTTGGATGTAGTAAAATTCTTCTCATCATCGTACACACGAAACAGTTATATTAAAAGAATAAAATTTCATAATGTAGTTGGAGGATTTGCTCAAATGTTATGACGTACAGAGTGAAGATGAAACTTATGTGTTGAATGAAACACAGCAGATTGTTCTTAAGACTTATCGGTCTTGCTTGGGTATGGTTAGTGATGACGACGTCGGTTTGATGTTTTTGTTTCTTGTTCAAGTTCTAATACCGGCTTCGGAATCACTGGACAACGACTTTGAGAGATTTGATAGATAGTTGAAGATTGCTCATTGATATTAAAGCGCATCTTGTCGCATCGTTCTATGCGATTAAAGTTAGATTTATTATGGTCATTTGGATAGGGGTGCTTTTGGTATATAAGAAGCTGGTTTTGTTGAGTTGTTGAACTCATTTTGGCGTTTTGATGTCATTTACAGGTTCTGAGAATGGAATATGGAATAATTGACAATGGATATGTACGTTGAATTCTCGGAAATTAATTATGTCAAATTTTGACTGATTGTGCTATTTTTTTATAGATTTTTGTTTGAAGGTTTGATGAGTCAGTAGTAGCATTATTTTCATATCATAGAGAGAAAACAGTAAGAAGTCTTGGCTGCGTTAAAATTGTGTTTTACTGACACGGTAAAGCTGTGTGTTCGCAAATGAAATATTAGCGCATATATCCGCAGGGAAGCAAGTCTAAAAACCTATAATCACATTTGTATCCTGTAGCTTTCAGCTTGGCCCACGATGCAGTGAATATGTTGCATTTATGTAAAAATATGTTTCTACTTTATCCAAAACGCTATTTGAACTTAAGAGGGTTTCCCGCTGTAGTCTTTCGTTTTGATCGTGCTTTGATGATGTAGGCATATGGCCGTAGCAAAGGCGAGCGGCGCTTGACCCCCCCCCCCAAACGATGATCACGGTTATTGATTTTCAACCCGCTACTGTGCATTATAAAAAAGTTGGTGCAATAGGGTAGTTTAATGCTGGTATGACTCCTGGAACTGCAAGAAAGTTTTTCGCAATACAAATAAGCAACAATAGACGTCTAGTCTCGCGGTATATACAACCTACGGAACAGAAAGCGGAAATCATAACCCAGTTGAATGTAACCAGGAATAAAATCGATCACATTCTTTCTAGAACGTGCTGTCTTAAAATTTGACTTTGAAATGTTTAACATCTTTTCTCATCAACATCAATATATCAATACTCTCTATTCTCTACACTATTCTCGACAATAAACAAAACTGACGGGAATCCTTAATGGTTGTTGTCGATTTAAAATTTTTAGCCTCCTAAAAAAATCCTCGATACGAACATAAGGTTGAAAAATTTTGGGATTCAAATTTAAATTCGCGGTTCTGGCAAATTGGTGACGATATCAGATATCAGTTCGCTAATTTTAGCAACATCTCTGTTTATCGAATTTTTCATAAATTGAATTGATTATATAAGCTTGCCCCAAGGCTGCCCCACATGAGATGATGAAACTGTCTGATTGTGGAGTTCCCATGGAAAGAAGATGCAACAATTCCCTCTGTCTTTGAACTTTTGGTTTTAAACGTATTTGCTCCGTACTAATTCTACTCTACTTAGAAAATTCATACATGCATACCAAATTTTATTCCTATAATTTTTATTTTAACATTACAAAGAAAACAACATTTGCTAAATAATTTATGATTTATGTAAAATACGGGTAGGGTAGATTAAATTAGATAATACTTACACCGGCGGGACACTCACACCGCGCAGCAAATGATCGTCACAGGCAGCAAACAATCGTCCCACGCAGCAAATAAATAGCCTGGAATTACCAAGCTTTTACACAAAGAATCAATCCTAAGGATAAATCGGGGGTTTCGCCGTTCGAATGAAATTATAAAAGGCCGAAGAGTATATCTGACCAAAAACAACAAAGTTGTAAAAGTTACCCCGCCAAAGAAAATTCATCTGCCGCAAAAAGAATACATATCACTCCAATCCGCTGCTCATATCTAATTTTGTTTGCTGGATGTACTTTTGTTTTGGGTGTAAATGCTGGAGAAGTTTAAATGTACAGGACAACTTCTTAAAGTAATTTGGTGGGAGCTTTAACATTTTATTCAGTGCCACTTTGACGGCTCCCTCCAAATTACTTTAAGAAGTAGTCCTGTACATTTAAACTTCTCCAGCATTTACACCTAAAACAAAAGTACATCCAGCAAACAAAATTAGATATGAGCAGCGGATTGGAGTGATATGTATTCTTTTTGCGGCAGATGAATTTTCTTTGGCGGGGTAACTTTTACAACTTTGTTGTTTTTGGTCAGATATCATATATTTTTGCATACTTAAATAGCCAACTATATATATATTTTTGGGAAAAGTTTCAATAGGTTTTTGTTCAGCATATTCCATAAATTTAATATCATAAGTTATATTCACAGGGTCTTCTTTAAAATAAATAGATACTGCAAACGCAATTGCAAATACTCCACAAATGGCTGTTGCTGAGCTTTTTTAAAAATAATTTTGGGATGAAATGGGTACAGTTTATTAATATGTATTTTGTGCAAAATAGATTTGTGTTATCTTTGTGTTATGGCTCTGCTAAAATTCTGTTAGTAATCTGTAAATTTTTTTTAACTCTGTTAATGCTCTATTAACTTTCTCTTAACACTCTATTATCTTTTCGTTAATGCTCTGTTAACGTTCTGTTAATGTTCTCTTAATTCTCTTTAATCATTCGGCTAACGCTCTGTAAACGGTCTGTTACCTTTCTTTTATTACTCGATTTACGTTCTGTTGACGTTCTGTTAAGGCTCTGTTAATTATCTGTTAACACTATGTTAACGATCTGCTAACGCTCTGTTGTTGCCTTACCAACGCTTTGTTAACGTTATGTTACTGATCTGTCTTAATGCCCCCCTGACCCAGTGTCCCAATGTCACATTGTCCCAATGTCACAGTGTCCCAATGTTCCAATGTCCTAATGCCCTAATGCCCTAACGTCCATTGTCACAGTGTCCTCATGTCCCAATGTTCTAATATATGTGCCAATGTCCCAATATCCTGATGTCCCAGTGTCCCAATTTAGGTCCTATTGTCCCAATGTGCAAATATCACAATGCCCCAATGGTTTAATGTCCGAATGTCCCACTACCCTAGTGTCCCAATGTCCCAGTATCGGAATATCCCAATGTGCCAGTCTCCCACCTAATGTCCTAATATCCCAATGTCTAACTGTCCTAATGTCCCAAGGTCCTAATGCCCCAATTTCCTAATATCCCAGTACCCCAATGTCCCAAATGTCCCAGTATCCTAATGTGATAATATCCCAATGGCCCAATGTCCTAATGTACCAGTGGTCAGTGTCCCAATCTCGCAGTATACCAAGTGTCCGAAGGTCCCAATAGCCTAATGTCCTAATATCCCAGTGCCCCAATGTCCCTGTATCTCAGTGCCCTAATGTCCCAGTATCCCAATGTTCCAATATCCCAATGTGCCAATATCCCAATGTTACAATGTCCGAATGTTCTAATATCCCCATGTCCCAGTGCCGCAATGTTCCCACGTCCCAGTTTCCCCAGTGTACCTAATGTCCCAATGTGTTGATGTCCTAATATCCCAATGTCCTAATGACCCAAGACCCTAATGTTCACATGTTCTTATATCCCAGTGCCCCTCTGTGCGAATATCCCGATGTCCCAATTTCACAACATTCCGATGTCTCAGTGGTCCCTATGTACCAGTGTCCCAATGTCCGATTGTCCCAAGGTCATAATGTCCCAATGTCCTAATATCCCAGTGTCCTAATGTCCCAGTCTCCCAGTGTCCTAATGTCCCAATATCCCAATGTCCCATTGTCCCAATGCCCCAATATCCCGATGTCCCAATGCCCCAATATGCCGATGTCCCCACGTCCCTGTTTCCCCATTGTGCCTAATGCCCCAATGTCCTAATGTCCCAAGACCCTAATGTCCCAATTTCCTAATATCCCACTACCCCAAGATCCTAGTCTCCCATTCTCCCGGTGTCCCAATATCCAAATGTCCCAATGCCGCAGTGTGTTTTAAAAAATGGTCAATGCGATGAGCTGATAGACGCAATTGTTGGAAATCTTTTGTTAACTTTACCTATTAATTTACCGTTATTCCATCCACTTATCTGAATGGAAGCCATTGATTCTTTAGAAGGACCACCAGAGGATCATTCGTTCCAAATTTCATAAAAATCCCATCACGAAGAGAGACAGTAGAAGCAAGTATTCATCAAAGGCAAATGCGTGTGTTCTAATTTTTCTGCTGATGCCGATGACTCTGCCGATGCTGATGCTGACGCGGGAAATGTATTTCAACCATCATACGTGTTGGTATCCAATCCGAAAAACGAGATATATTCCCTATATTGAACGCATTGTAATTGAAAAATAAGTCAACCGACGGGGTGTGTCTGGATTGTATTGTAGTGAGTGAACTATGTTCTATATGCGGTATCATTCACAAAATTTCATTCTTGAGGTCTATCCACGCCTGAAGGCGGTAAAAAGCTGTGGGGACTGCCATTACAATAAGCTAGAACTCGGCCAAACCATAAACACATGAAGGTGATGACAACACAACCGATCACGACTCTATAATCATTTCAGGTATCTAATCTGGGGTCGGCTCTTAATATATTGCGCTCATATTAGAAACCTCCCACTTTTGTTTCAAAAGAATTTTTTAAAAAAATAATCTGCTATTTTTGCAGAAAGAAAATTTTTGAAATTGTAAGCAAAGTAAGTGACGAATATGATATTCAATTGCAAAAGCCAAGACTGGCGTCGAAACAAACCCATCGCTTCAACGTACAAACCGATTCAGTGGAAAATTATTTCCGTATAGCCATCTACATTCCATACATAGATTCACTTGTAATGGAATTACAAAACCGATTTTTGAAGCATCCGATATTTTATCGAACTTCGCCTGTCTCTTTCCTAACAAAATCCAAATTTTTAATGAAGAGTCTTGTGGACCATATTCTGCAATTTTGCATGACAACTCCCGTGACATCTGGATAAACGAAGTCCAACTTTGACGTCTACGAATTGCTGGACAAAATATCAAGAATGCACTTGAAGCCCTAGATATTTGCAATGAAAAGTCTTTTCTAAACGTCAATCAGTTGCTCCGTATTCTGGCTGTTTTGCCTGTGACAACGGCGACTAATGAACGCTCATTCTCAACTTTGCACAGACTCAAAACATACCTTCGATCAACAATGTCTGAAGATCGATTACACGGATTAGCGTCGCTAAATATACATCGTGATGCAGAGATAGATCCACAAATTGTTTTGAAAGAGTTCTTCGCAGTACCCCGTAGAATTACCATGTTGAACGATAATAACTTCAGCCAAGTCATTGCATTATTAAATAGCATCATTAGGTATACAAATATTGGCATTGTTTTATTTTTTATAAACCCTAAACAAAGGTTCATATTGTAACATTATTATAACCTTTATATTTTAGACTTTAAATATACCTTTGAATGAAAAATTTAAGTACATATATAAATTAAACCCTCCCCTTGGATGATTCCTGCGCACGGGCCTGACTAGACTATCACCAAATCCCGGAGCATATGCGCTTTACCTGAAGACACGGTAAAGGATTCATCCGTGGTATATACGATTTAGCCGATGACACGGAGAAGAATGCACCGGACCATAAGCGCTTCAGGTAAAGACACCTAAGGCGCATATTCAATAGTCAATTGTGATAAGCAAACTGATGTAAATTTGAATTTATGGATTTCGTCTTTTTGGATTTTGACTTTGTGAATTATGACTTTATGGATTTTGTCTTTGTGAATTTTGTCTTTGTGGATTTTTAAATTTTTTTGGATTTTGTCATTTTGGATTTTGTATTTTCGGATTTTGTATAAAACCCAACTAGACAATATTCCAGGGTTCTATACAAAATCCAAAAATACAAAATCCAAAAAGACAAAATCCAAAAAAATTAAAAAATCCACAAAGTCAAAATCCACAAAGACAAAATCCATAAAGTCATAATTCACAAAGTCAAAAGACAAAAAGACGAAATCCATAAATTCAAATTTACATCAGTTTGCTTATCACAATTGAATATTGAGAATATTTATGTACGTTATTACGTTAACTAGACAATTACCAAATCCCGGAGCATATGCGCTTTACCTGAAGACACGGAAAAGGATTCATCCGTGGCATATACGATTTGGCCGATGACACGGAGAGGAATGCACCGGGCCATGAGCGCTTCAGGTAAAGACAGAGACACCTAAGGCGCATATGCTCCGGGTGCATCCTTCTCCGTGTCTTCAGGTAAAGCGCATATGCTCCGGGGTTTGGTAATTGTCTAGTGCCCACGCAATAAGCATTATGGCTCTCTTCATACAAAAATTTATGGATTTTGTCTTGATGGATTTTGACTTTGTGGATTTTGACTTTATGGATTTTGTCTTTATGGATTTTGTCTTTATGGATTATGACTTTTGGATTTTGACTTGTGGATTTTGACTTTTTGGATTTTGTATAGAACCCATATTCCAAGTGTCCGGACTATATTTTTTGCTGATCATTGATCAAACGCTACAAATATACAGTAGAAGAATCTTAATCACCTTCCGAGAAACGAAAATTCCAATCTCCCCATCACCACTCGCTCTCACCTCTGGTTTTTAACTTAAAAAAACGCTGAACTTTCTCAAGCTCCGCCACTAGAAATTAACGTTTTCGACCATTTCATAATTATTTTTGTAAAAAAAACAAAACAAAACCCGCACTGACATCACCGAATCGGAGCCCACGCAATAAGCATTATGGGTCTCTTCATACAAAAATTTAGGGATTTTGTCTTCATGGATTTTGATTTTGTGGATTTTGACTTTATGGATTTTGACTTTGTGGATTTTGACTTGATGGACTTTGACTTAATGGATTTTGTCTTTATGGATTATGACTTTTGGATTTTGACTTGTGCATTTTGACTTTGTGGATTTTGTATATAACCCATTCCTTGTGCTCGGGGCAGATCCAAAGTCATCGCATTCGCGCTTGGCGAGGTGCCTCTCGGATCATAAAACGGCGGTGTAAAATTGTAAGCGCGTGGCGTCCCGCAAGCATCGCTCCGCAGCGAGCGGGCACCGTCCGTCTACTTCGGAAATTCGTAAAAAACCGCTAAACTAGCGATGGACATGTGTTTATATTTTAACAACTTTTGAGGTTTTAGGACCTTTTTTTCGGTATTAGTAAAATCTCATAACGTGGCAGACAATAAATGTAAAATATGATTCTTATAGTAAGCCGTTAATTTAGAGGTAATCGTGACCATTAGCTGCGAAAATATTATGTACCCCAGACAAATAGTTATTGTATCGATAAGAAAGACTCGTCGGTTTTGAATGTAGGTATCATTAAATTTTCATAAACACGCTATTTCTTAGTATTTTATTCTTCTCAGTACCATATAGCCCCATGTGGGGCCATGGTGCGTTAACTCAGCCGTTTATAGGCAATTTCGAGTGAACGTTACATTGCATATCATTTCGGAGTATATATAATGTTGCAAGCACTATATATTTCCTATCCGTACGTGTACGGAAATTTAGGGCCACACCTAGATTCGATCTCGGACCTCTAGATTACTAGCATCGTGCGACTCAACCAAGTCAGTAGCGTAGTATTTTGATTGTACGAAAATTGCATGCAAGTTTCCGCCACAATTTAAGCACCATTTTTATGGAAAAGTGCCGATGCCTTTGCAGTGGTTGAATTAACACATGCCAATTTGAGAGTGTGCTAACATCTACCTCTTCATAGGACCGGTAATCATCATCAATGTGGCACGATAGCCCGACGTCGGGCCTTGGCCGCCTGAATCGTTGACCTCCAATTGTCGCGGTTACGTGACCTTGTCCTCCAGTTTCGGAAGCCCAGCAGCTGGTGGGCGTCTTCACCTACGGAGTTCTCCCAGCGAGCTCTCGGTCGTCCGCGCAACCTCGCACCGTCATTTCGTTGTGCGTTCATAACTTTCTTTGGCATGCGATTGTCGTCCATCCTTTGTACATGCCCCGCCCATTGCAGACGTTGAAGCTTCACGATTTTCGATACTTCCAGCTCATCGTACAATTGATACAACTCATGGTTGTATCGGATACGCCATTGGTTTCGCTCGCGAACGGCCCCGAAAATTCGCCGAAGGACCTTTCGTTCGAATCGGTCTAGCAAAATTTCGGACGCTTGGGTAAGGGTCCATGTTTCGCAGCCATAACATAGCATGGGTCGGATGATCGTTGTGTACACGCGGAGCTTCGTGTTCCTGTGCGCAAGTGTCGAATTAATTATAGGGAGGACCGAGAAATATGTCTTATTGGCTAGTTGTATCCGTCGCTTAATTTCGTCGGTTTCGTTGGCGTCTTTCGATAAGTTACAACCCAGATAGTTACCAAAATTCAGCATAATGTTGTACAGTACACTTCGATCGATACTGTCGTATGCCTTCTTGAAGTCGACAAAGATTTGGTATACGTCGATGTTGTATTCCCAGCACTTTTGGAGTAGTAGCTTCACTGTGTAAAGCTGATCGGTCGTTCAACGACCAGGTCGAAGCCGCCTTGATACTCGCCAATGATTTGTTCTGCGTACGGATTGATTCTCTTTTCAAGAATTTTTGATAAAATCTTATAGGCCGTACAAACAAATGATATGCCTCTGTAATTCTCACACTTCAGCTTGTCACCCTTTTTGTGGATTGGGCAGATTATGCTTTTGCGCCAATCTTCGGGGATTACCTCGTCGTTCCATATTTTCAGCAGTAGCACATGTACAGCGTTGGTCAGGCACGTTCCACCATGCTTCAGCAGTTCTGCTGGGATCTCGTCAGCGCCGGGCGCTTTATTATTTTGGAGCGACTGTATGGCAAGACTCACCTCCTCTACTGTTAAGGGTAGAACGGGAGGGCCTGGTTCCGCTAACTGCTCAAGAGCTAGCTCCGCGGGGGATGTTGATGATGCATTGAGGAGCTCTTCAAAATGCGAGGCCCATCGTTTGTTGACGCTTTCGATGTCGCTGATGATGTTACCATCCTTGTCCTTACATAGGCTTGTCCTGGGTTGATATCCGTTCTTGACATTATTTATAAGTTTGTACGCCTGTCTAGTGTTCTTACTGGCTAATCTTTGATTTATTTGCTGTAACTGCTGTAACCGGTAATACACGAGCAAAATATAAATTTAGGCACAGGTAGAGCACTAACAGCGACAGGATTCTATTTTGCAAAGGAAAATTAGTTCTGGATGTGGTTCGTCAAGTTGCGATTTTGTCATTTTTTTACTAGAAAATGTTTGTACAACAATTTGGCCTAAAATATTTTTACGAAATGGAGAACAGAAATATATTTTTTAATTACTCCTTATTTTTATCGGGGTTTGCAATAAATCATTTCAAAAAACAAAAATAATAATGCCGCACATACACTCCCAGTCACTTGAATAGGGACAAACTTTTCGAGAGTTGTTTATCTCAAAATATCCTTTTCCTTGCAGCGGAGAGGATAACTCAGTATTTGTTTACAAAGGCTATTATGTTGCTCATAGTTTGCGAGAAAAAAATGAAACATTTAATAACAACAGTTATGTTTCATCAACATTATGCTGATGCACTAATAAATTCTATGTTCAAAATTGGGTCACTTGAATAGGGACAGTTGCGATTCGGTCGTTATTTCGAAAGTGCTAGTATCGTATCCTAACTGTTTTTGTTTTAATCCACTCAGATTGTGTTTTGATTTTAATTTTTGTAAGTTTCGGTAATCATGGGTAGAGGAAAAAGCATTAAATACCGCGCAAATGGCTCAAATCGATGTTTTGAGAAATGAACAACACAGATTACACGAAAATTCGAAAATAGTGAAAAAAAAAAGTAAATCGGTTGTGTTTAACTATTTAAAAAATAAAAGTGGATATGGACGAAACATAAAAGGGCGTACGCGAAGTGCCCAAACCACCAAAGAGGAAAAGGCCATTCTGCGAGTCGCCTCTAATTTTGCACTATCAGTGGCTAGAATTGGAGCTAAAGTCGGCGTTACAGCTAGTTTATCAACAGTACAACGTGTAATAAGGAATTCCTCACACATAAAACGAAAGAAAACTCAGAAAAAAATCAGAGACAGCTCCCCAAACCATGACACTACCTTCTCTGCTATGATGCCTTGACAGAAACCGTTAGGCTATTTTGAGATAAACAACTCTCGAAAAGTTTGTCCCTATTCAAGTGACTGGGAGTGTATGTTGTATAAAAACGGGTGGTCCAAAGGTCACGAAGGAGTTTTCATCAGCCAATTGTGAAGAAAGGATAACAACTGTATGAATCATTTGAAGCCCATGGCCCATGATATTTTATGAGAATACCTGAAAGCAAAAACTTTAATAATTCAACAACACAAAGATCATATTCATGCCGAAATAATGTCTCTTTGGCAATAAAACCAAAGACGTTGTAGTAAACTATGTCTCCGAAACAGCTAATTTGTGTGAATTTGAAAATGGGGTCAAAAACAGGGTCTTCTTTACCCGCTAATTTTTCCAAGCCCGTTTATATGTTATGCTAGTGTATTTCCGTGAATATGAGGGTCTTTAAACAGTCGAAATTGTGGGGTCATGATTTTTTACTTGCGATTATCCGCCTATGGCCATGCCTTTGCCTACTTGGGACATTACACTATTTCGCGTACGGAGACAAGCGAATTTTTCATACAGAATGTCAAAGCCTATTCGTACTATCGTAATATTTTCTATGACATGTCAAAACCCTCTAATAAAAAGGGATGACAATCACTCATAAAATGTGTGATATAAACTGTATGTAGTTTACAATCTAAAGTGTCTGAAACAAAGTGTTGCTTATACCAATTAGTAACGGCAATTAAAGCAACAATACTAATTTGTACACCAAATAACCACGAATTTTCTTCATTCTTTTCTTCTATTAGAAAAATAAAAGAGTTTAGGTTGTCTTTATTCTCGCTAAAGTTAGTTCAGCGGAATTCCAAAACACTGAATCGTTGACCTCCCATTATCGTGGTAACGTGACCTTGTACTCCAGTTTAGGAAGCCCCGCAGCTGATAGGCGTCTTCACCTACGGAGCTCTCCCAGCGAGCTCTCGGTCGTCCATACAACCTCGCTCCGTCAATTCGTTGTACGCTCATCACCTTCTTTGGCATGCGATTATCGTCCATTCGTTGTACATGCCCTGCCCATTGTAAACGTTGAAGCTTCACGATTTTCGATACTTCCAGTTCATCGTACAATTGATGCAACTCGTGGTTGTACCGAATGCACCATTGATCTCGCTCGCAAAGGGGCCCCGAAAATTCGCCGAAGGACATTTCGTTCGAATCTACCCAGCAAGCCAGAGGCTTGGGTGAGGGTCCATGTTTCGCAGCAGCATAGCACGGGTCGGATAATAAAATTATGATGTTGAAAAAAATTTCGGGCTTGCCCCCTCCCCATATTTTGTATATGTGCCCACCATTTTGACGTATTTCTGCAGGAAAATACGTTTCTCTCAGTGGCTCCCGGTTTGTAATAGAGAAGGTTTTGGGCTGTACCAATGGGGAAACGAGGGATCAATTGACAAGGAGCCCCTGAGAGCATGAAAATTCAAATAGGATTATACTTATGCAGGTCAATGGATGCACACATTAGTGCAAACACCCATGTATCAAAAGAGGAGCAGACCAATTTCAAAACATTTATGCAAAATTTCGTTAAAAAATCGTTCAAAACTCTTTACCGAAAAAAAATGTAAATTTTAGTAAACTCAAGTCTTTCATTAATTTTGAGACATCCTTTCAATAGGATAGGTTTTCTACATCTTATTTTAGAGATAATAGACCTGAATTGTGCTTGATAAGAATATTATATCTAAACACATTTATAACGAAACTGAAACTTTAGATTTCAATTTATTTTCCAAGTATGCATCTGGTTTGCTTGTTCGTAAATTTAATATTCTTTATGATCCAATATTTCACAATTTCACATCACGAACCGACTCCTTCATTGTGATTTTATGCAACTTTTTCTTAAAATTTATTACTACCATCTACTTTAGGCGCTACCACTATATCACCACTTAGCTGACGGCATTGTGTTTTTGTTGCAGCAAAAAAAATGCAACCTGACTGACTGGTGAGCTGTGGTGGTTACTATTTTTGTCACAAATTGCAGCGAGACTAGGCTAGAGTTGGCTGTTGTTTGTACTGTCATACCATACATTACACAGAGGTATAGAAGTAAAACAAGTTTTCGCAATTCACCGCTTCTGATCCGAATTGATAAGACAGCGTAACGTAAAGCGTCGAAAAGTGGTTCACTTTGGTGCAACCAGTTACCACTTACTATATATCGCTATATATCCAACAAACTAAAAGGCTATTGAAATTCTCTTTTTCTATATGGTATTTAGTGTTTACATATGTGAATCACTTGATAGATATTCACGGCTAAGCTGACATTGGCTAGATCGAATTTTAATTTTTAATGGAAGTTTGTGGAGGCGATTGCACTAAATCATTTCCTGAAAATCGGAAATCAGCTATGATTGGAAATTCCATATACCACAATATATCTAGGTATGTAGTTAGTTAATTAAACAGAAACATTTTTAAAAATCGCCATTATACCGTGGCATCAACAAATATATTTTTGATTCCCGTTCAAGAGCAGATATTGTACTTAGGCAAGAATGTTAATTCAAATCCACATAGAAGTCTCTAAGAACTCAATATCACATGAACTAATTCGACACAATATGAATGACTAAGTTCTTGACAGATAAAATCCAGGTCGGTTATTAAGACTAAATGACTTGTAGATATCAAAAACGCTGATTTCGATAGCTACTGTTGCCCTCGAGGCTATCTCAATGTAACATTCAAGCACACAAGTGTACCGTACCCTATTCTTGCGCAATATTTCATAACGAATTGAAAGGAACTTTTCGTCGAATTGATTTACATAAAGTCAACGATTAGTTAACCGTTCCGAATGAAATTAATTCAATTTTTATGTTCTCTTATTTTCAACTCTAATTCCAACTATAGAATTGATAAGATCTTTGCGTTCTCGATATGAAAAATCCTTTCCGCCTCAACGAACATTGAGGGAAGTTAGTCGTGTGTACGCGATCAGTTGGCGATTTGTCAAATTAAAATCATTAATCACATACTTAAAAGTAAAAGGATTATATGAGTGGTAGAGTAGCTTGATGGCCTTAGTTGCGGATAACAGAAGTTCATTGGCTGATTGAGAGGTATGGAGTGGATTTATGAGTTTTGTTACCATTCACTTTTATTGTTTGTACCAGAAATACAAGCAGTTGAAAATGAGAATATGTACATATTGCACGATATTCGATTAAATAAGAATATGCAAATTCATTTGTTAGTTCCTTTTTTGATTAGATTTTTAACGAATTAAATGAATGTATTGTCCCAGATCCTCCCAACGATCTTACTTAACTAAATATAAAGTATCCATTACATATTACATATAATAAATAAGCACTTAAATATATAGATAATGTATACCACACTCACATCTATATCGATTGAACAAACGAGTTACTGCGTTGAATCTTTTGTTTTTAATTACTCAAAATATGCATGTACAGTACAAATATTGACCAATTTTATTTCTTTGATCAAACATTTCAACAAAGCTTATTCTGGAGCAGATTCTTAAGAAATTCATCTAAATATTGACATTTCATGTCTGGTTTATAAATAGACGTGCATAGCATGACGAGTCACTGAACAATACACGGTCACTAATATGTTTTCATTGTAAACATTTTTTCATTAACAGAAATCGTCATAGCCATAAAAATAGTCGAATGATCGCAATTAAACCATATCGGCAATAAACATCATTTGCCACGAGCTGTATTCAATGAATTCCCCCTAAATTGTTTAGATTCCATTAGTTTCACGGATTCGCGTAGCAGACGTCTACTATTTAGATGCCGAACATGCATGTTACCTATACGTCATTAACAATTAAGCTATTATACTTGTGTCATGACTCAATTCAAGTTTGAACGTCAAGATTCATCATGCCTATTAGCACCTTCTTTGAAGCGAAAGAATCTCTACCTCATGGCAAGATGATTCCTAAATACGTCAGTTTTCGAAAATTTGTACCTGTAGACGGCGGCAGTCGCACTATTCCCATTTACGGCAAAATAGCATTTTGTTTGGGGTTTGGATAAATTGACTGGTGTTTATTATACCATGTCAAACAGATTCTCCATAAGATAGAATTTTTTTTCCAATTACTCATATGGGGTTCTAAAAAATAGTACCGGCCCAACAAAATCATGTATTTACTTGTATAGTTACATCCGTAAAGTGGTAGTAAACTTGCATGAGTTTTCCGAAAAATATATCCGTATAATAACGACTGGATAGTTGATAGATAATGTTGCCACAAGCATGGTGGAATTTTTTATTGACGCTTTGGCTATTTTCGGTGTGCGAAGTGAGCTATAATAAGGTGTAAGACTTTTGAGAGATTTCAAATAAGAATACGATAAAGTACTTGTTCAACAGGAATAAACGATAAATTGTTTTTCTTTCGAACAACGTGCCATTTATTTGGCAATAATTTATCAACTGTTAGCATTACATTACAGTGTACCCGAAAACGGGATGGGATCTTTGGCATTGCGGGATGGGTTTCGGCTACAGAAGGAAAGGCTACGTGTTGTAAGTTAGGGGGGTGCAAAGAAACCACCCAACCTTTAAAACAAGTATCGTTTGTATGTAAACCAATTTCGATAAAACATGCACCTATCAAAGTCTCAAAACATGTAAGACCATGGAGTCAAAGGGCTGCTATAGAAATCCCAGAGTCAAGGAAAATTATTTTTTTAAAAAAGCCTTTTTTTGCATGGACCCATCTTAACCGAGGCGGCCAAAGCCCGACGTCGGGCTATCGTGCCATATTGATCATGATCTTAACCAAAACTCAACTGGAAACTGGAAAATACTCGGAGCAACTTGACATGCTTCTGTGTTCTGTCTCTTTGTGTTCCTAATTTCTATAGTGTCCTCTAACCAGAAGTCTCTGCGATTATGGAAACGCAAGCATGGTTGGGTAGTCACGTCATAACTGAAAGGGATGGCCCTCTGTATACTGACAGTCAGGCTGCAATTACACGAATCGATACTGACCAAATCAAAAACTATCAAAAAGTGCAGCCTTATTCTTAAAAAAGGGGTCACTTTTTTTTTTCTATGTTGGATACCGGGTCACTGTCGCTTTGCGGGCAACTGCTGTGCGGACCATCTACACAGACAAAAAAAATTAGAATGGTTATCTAAAGAAATAGTCGAATTCATCTAAAGTTCGCGTTGATTTTCAGCTTATGATTCTATGTAGTTGAAACAGTTACGAAGATATGGATAATTTTTCTATTCATCATTAGTTGAAACATCTACTATATTTGCAAATTCAATTAATTCATTTGTAAAGACAGCTATTCATTATCTATAAATTGTTAAATGTTGGATAGCTAAATTGTGTTGAAGAAAAAAGAACGATTGTTTGTAGTTAAATTTTATATTTGAATAGTACAATCAACAACTTTTGTGGAAGAATTGACTAAACTTTTTCTTCTAATCTTGCGTGGTTAAATGAACGAATTTAATATCTATCTAAATTTAAGTCAACTACTTCACTTTAGATAAAAAGTCTAAACCATTTTTTTCAGTGTAGCTAGTGCTGCAATAGCTGGTAAATTTGAAGCTGACCGCGAAAGCATTAAACCACCAATTATCACCTATGGAAATTGGTAATTACATCGGATTCTGAGCGCAGGGCCAACGCAAAATGATCCGGGGAAAATTAGATTTTATCCGCCCCACCATGCTACATAACGTTATAATGGGGCATTGCCCTATCGGGGAGCTTACCAGGGGACATCATGTGTTGTGTTGCCTCCTTTTTGCAAAAATCAATTACAATCATCTTGCTTAACAGTAATTATCATATGTACAGTAAAATACGCTTATAATGTACACGCATATAACGATTTCACGCTTATAGTATTCCAGTCACTGATCGAAATAACCGTCTATAATTTTTTATTATTCAAAATTTATTATTCACAATTTATTGGTCTTTAAGTCAGTCCCCGTAAAACTACTTTACATGAAGGCCGAATATTGCACGCTTGTGACGCATTTTTTATAACGCTTTCACAGTCCTTAAACATAGCTTTGCATTTTTATAGCGCTTTTGCTAAGTTTAATTGAGTGTTTTCATGAAAGAAAAGCATTTTTGGATTCTCGAAATATTTTTGGCGGGACTGTGGATTGAAACTGTTTACAAAAGCGAATGAAAAATGTTTGCGGGATTGTGAAATACTACCCGAAAAATTCGTATTCTTTTCCTGATGTAAATATGAAATTTCCTTTAGTAACGCGCTATCTCGCGGTTATTCAAGGGGCTCTGCATTGGAAACTAACTTTGAACTCATTTTATTTTATAAAGTCTTTAGATCTAATGTAGTCCATTTTCCTAATTCCTGGTAAAGATTTCCATTCTGATGCAAGTAAAAGTCATCATTCTTGAGCACACTCATTATACGATTATACCCTTGGCTCATAGAGTAAAAGGGTATATTAACTTTGTCATGAAGTTTGTAACGCATTAATGGGAGCATCTTCGCCCATATAAAAAGTATACATATGTATATGATCAGCGCGTCTTGGGGAGTCGATTGGGCGATATCCGTCTGTTTGTTGCGTCGCGTTTAACTCGGCGGGTATTGAAGCGAGCCACACGTGCTTATTATTGTTGCAAGCTGTTTGTATATTTGAATAACCGAAATTGGATCAATGTGTCATAGGGCTGCCATACAAAGCTACCCTTCCACCCCCCAATTTTAGTTCTTCTAAAAAAATCCTGTTGGTTCATAAACCAATCTTAATCAAATTTCATATATATGGATGCATGTCACAAAAAATATGTTAAAATCAAAGGAATCGAACGATGTGGTCATGGGGCTGCCAAACAAACCCAACCTCCCAAATTAGGTTCTTTTAAGAAAAACTTTTATATTTAGGCACCGATTTCAACCAAACCTAATGAAAATGTATTTGTATTGATGTCACAAAACATATGTAAAAATGAATGGAATCCAATCATGGGGCTGCCATACAAAAGCAACCCCCCAAATTAGGTTCTTCTGAGAAACACTTTTTAATTTGGGCACCAATTTACACCAAACCTCATATAAATGCATTTCTATTGATGAAAAAAAAAACATACGTAAAAATAGGGGTCATAGGGCTACCGTACAACATTTTTGTTCTTCTAAGAAACATTTTTTTGCTACACCAATTTCACCAAACCTTTTATTAATGTGTCTTTATTGCCAATTTAACCCTCATCCAGCGGGATAGGTACAGGTGTACCTTTTTCGTTTTTAAAACACCGTAACTTTTTTGCTATGGTTCCGATCGGGCTGAGATTTTCTGACATCTCTACGATTTTAGTTTAAAATATGTATTCCAAATTTCAGAAATGTGTGACCACCCATCCCCAAGTTAGGGAGCAAAATTAATCTTACACCCTTTAACGGCGGCAAAGGTACATTTGTACCTTCATATATTTTGTATGAAAGAAAATTTACAAGAAACGAAAATAAATATATTTTTGGTGAATGCTCATGCTTTGAGAGATTTATTATAGCATAAATAAGTTGAGTATCGAGTGATGTACAGAAGTATTTGATTTACGAATTTTATTTGTAATGATCAAGGTCCTTGGAGATATCGATCTATAAGGACTAGGCTAACTCATACAGCGGTTTTTGGTTATTTGACATCAATCTGAAGACTTTTACTGGCATACCAAACTTTTTGAAGTAATGGCTTGGGGCAATCAATACAATGTATTACGCCTTCTTTCCCCCATAACATCTAGCGAAAATTAGGTTTGTAACAAATGCTAAAATTTTGGATTTTAGCGGTTGATTTTCTTTACCACAAATTCCCATAATTTGTATTCCATCACCTTATATTTATAATTTGTGTAATTCGGAACCTCCACCCGAGTTCCTTTTGAAGTTTCAGCTGAAAACCAGCAGAAGCATCCAACCAAATTTCTAAATGAATGTTTGGGTGGTACATAAACTTGGTTGAATTGTACGTCGGTACCATATATAGATACCGCTAACTGCTATAGAATATACCACATGTCTTCGGTTTCTTGTTTTAATTTTTCAATCGATCCTTGGATTTAATTACATATACGAGCAAATATATTACAATTAACCAACAATAATCACAATTAAAATTTTAGATATTTTTTTTATTATAGGAATTGGCCTGAGTTTAGATTTACAAAGATTAGAGATTGAAAATTGTACTATCCGATTCTACTTGCTTGTTGCTTGACAGGACCTTTCTTTCGTATAATAACACATTAACTCATTTCTCCAATATATTTATTGCTTCTAATATTGTTGTTTTATGGAAAATAACGAGAATGTGATAATTATTGACGTTTTTTTCGTTAGCGATAACGGGTTCTAGTAACAAAATAATATATTGGGGGCAGGGGGGTAAATTTTAACCTAAGACTCCACAATTCGCAAATCAAACATACCAAATTCTTCTAAAATTATTAATGACTTAATATGAACCGTTTTCTACTTTTCATTTGTAAATCAATTTTAGATTTCGTCAAATTAAAATTCCAAGCAACTCATTTTTTCAATTTTCTTTTTAAAATTTTGCCTATTTCCTAAATTTACCCACTCCAAAAATTAAATCCACATAAACCCAACTTCTTAAAACATTCACTTCGGCAAAAACAGTTACTAATTTGTGACTAGTCAACATAATATAACGGTTTTACGGTCAAAATTCATACAAAATGTACTAAGGTACAGGTGTACCTTTGCCGCCGGCAAGCGTTGTAAATATCTGCCGCTGGATGAGGGTTAATTCTGCAATAAAATCAACACAAATTCGAAACTATTAAAAATGCATTTGAGTTTCTGGCTGTCCTTGTTTCTCGCTTGCTTTTTTACTATAGCATTGTCTAGCCATTAGTCTAGATTTTTGGTACATGTGTTCTTCTTCTTCTTCTTTATGGCACGATAGCCCGACGTCGGGCCTTGGCCTTGGTACATGTGTTCTGCTTTAAAAAAAAAATATACGAGCGTTGGTCGTACTACCTAAAAAAAAAATCCCTAACGAAAAATATAGTTTGAGAAACAGTAGTTCTAGCTAAGACAAAATGCAAGTTCAACCAATACAGAAACCATTTATCATCCAATACAATTACCTTTCGAAGTTCGTGATGAGTATACTAGTCCAATAGTGTGTGGCAAGAAATAGCCTTGGATCGGAATAATCTCTTCCTCAACTGTGTTTATAAACATGTCGCGTTGTATTATAGTATTGTTAACGTAATTGGGGCACCTAGAATTGTTCTTGTTATCTTAATTAGAACTCTTTTCTGTAAGACTTTTTTGAACTGCCTCACAATTGAATTGCATAAGACCAAATTGTTTTCAGTACTGACTTATACAGGGTGTCCGGAAACTGCCGCATAAACGGATTGTGATTCCTCATGTGATTTCCAGCCAACAAGTTTACCTAAAAACAAAAACAAAATTAACCGCACTAAAATTGGGGCTATACGGTACTGAGAAGAAGAAGAAGAAAATTGGATAAGAGGTTTGGTTTTTACAGAACTTCAAAGTCAAAAACAATCTATTTTACCATCTCAATTTTCTCCAAGGTAAGGTATTCGTACATTCTTCTAAAAATTGGCACATAGTATAACGATAATTTCTTGCTTGCATCATTTTATTCTAGCTTCGTTATTTCTAACAGTTTTAATGTCGTAAGTGCAGAGAACTAGGGTTAATTTTCGCTCGACTCAATTCAATTCAAACTGCCCCTAAAGATCTGCAATTTGGTAAAATGTATTCAAATTATATCAAAATCGATCCAAAATGAACCCTAGTTTTCGGCATTTAAGGCATTAAAACTGTTAGAAATGACGAAGCTAGAATAAAATAACGTAAGAAAGAAATGATCGTTAGACTATGCGCTAATTTTTAAACGAATCGTATCTTGGCAGAAGTTATGGAAAATGGGTCAAACCAGAAAAATTTTACTTTGAAGTTCGGTAAAAATCAAACCTCTTATCCGATTTTAGTGCGGGTAGTTTTATTATACCCTTCGCTCATAAAGTGAAAGGGTATATTAACTTTGTCATGAAGTTTGTAACGCATTGCAGGAAGCATCTCCGACCATATAAAAAGTATACATATATGATCAGCATGACTTTGGGAGTCGATTGGACGATGGCCGTCTGTCCGTCTGTTGCGATGCGTTTTACTCGGCCAATTTAAAAGCTATGAAGCTGAAATTTTGCACAAATGCTTCTTTTTACTGCAGACAGTTTGTGTGTTTGAATCGGTAATGGGCTGCCATAGAAACCCATCCCCCTAAATTAGGTTCTTCTAAGAAATTTTTTTTATTTGTGCACGAATTTCAGCCAAGTTTCACAAAAATGTGTTTGTATTGATAACACAGAACATATGTAAGAATGTATCAAATCGGAACATAAATAAAATTCTTCTAAGAAAAACATTTTTATTTGTGCACCAGTTTCAACCAAATTCCACACAAATGTATTTCTATTGATGACATAAAACTTATGTAAGAATGTTTCAAATCGGACCATGGGGTCATGGTGCTGCCATACAAACCCAACCTCCATTTTAGTTCTAAGAAACATTTTTTACACAAATTTCACAAAACCTTGAATTAATATGTCCTTATCAAAGCAACTAAAAGGTCAAAACAAACTGAGTCGTACTATGGGGCCGTGCTCCGGCATCCCCCAATAAAATTTTCTGAGTAAACATTTTTATTTGCCCACTTATTCCAACGAAGCCACACACAAATATATTGTTTTGTCGACGCAAACGAACTTTTGTAAAGACAGAAGGAAAAGAATGGGGGGAGGCTAAATACAAGTCATAGGTACGCCCGAAAAAACTTTTAGCCCGAGGGGAGCGAAGGGTATCCGAATTTCGGCCGCGCCCGAAATTAGCCTCGGTCTCGCTTTTAGGTAAATTTGTTGGCTGTAATAATCATCTAGACTAGATATATTTTGTTATTGTATCTAGTCTAGCTTTTGAGATATTAAGGTTTTAATCGTACAAAAAATGATTTGTTCAAAAATCTTAAAATGCCTGTGGCAGCTAAAGGGCTAAGAATTGGGGATATGTTCGATAAAACTTTTTTGCTGGAAATCACATGAGGAATAACAATCCGCTGCGTTTATGCGGCAGTTTCCGGGCACCCTGTATAGCTGTATTTTTGTTGCGAAGGCAATTTTTTAAAGTTTATTTTTTTTTTTGAATTTTACTTTCACTCTTTTTTCTATGTGAGGCTTCCATATCAGTCTTCTATCTAGGTGGACCCCAAGGTATTTTACAACTTTAGTTTGAGGAACTCTTAGGTCAATGATTCTAACTGATTTGTACGTACGTTTCCTGGGGGTGAATGTTATTTGTTATGCCTTGGAGGCGTTAATTGTGATACCCCGGTTGTTGGCCCATTCTATGATCATTGTAATTTGTTGTGTAGAACTGAGTTTAGAAGTTGCTTGCCAATGGGATAATCGTGACCCCAGAATGGCGATTTCGCATTATAGTCTCCGGCGGAAAGCAAGGCCTACGGATTTAAAGAATTTGTCGATATTTTCCTTTTTAGGGTTTTTTAGATTTTTCAAAAAACCCTTATGAAATCGATTTTGTCCGTCCGTCTGTCCGTCTGTCCGTCCGTCTGTTCACTAAATAACTCGCGAACGGCTTAACCGATCATCATGAAATTTGGTAGGAATGTGTAGAATGGTAACAGTCTTTGGCACGAAATACTTAAAAGTTGGTAGGAGAAAAATAACAGGGTGTCCCGGACATTTGAAAATTTGTTCACTAAATAACTCGCGGACGGCTTAACGGATCGTCATGAAATTTGGTAGGAATGTCTAGAATGGTAACAGTCTTTGGCATGAAATACTTAAAAATTGGTATGGCAAAGATAACAGGGTGTCCCGGACATTTACAAATTTGTTCACTAAATACCTCGCGAACGGCTTAACCAATCGTCATGTATTTTAGTAGGAATGGGTATAATAGTAACAGTCTTTGGCACGAAATACTTAGAAGTTAGTAGGGCAAAGATAACAGGGTGTCCCGGAGATTTAAAAATTTGTTCACTAACTGATCGTTATGAAATTTGGTAGGAATGTGTAGACTCGAAAGAGTCTTTAGCACGAAATACTTAGACGTTGGTAGGACAAAGCTAACAGGGTGTACCGGAGATTTTAAAAAGTCGACTTTTTTAGTTTTTATCGGACATGGACGTATGGGTACTCAAATCAAAGAACTCGATGGGTACATTTCATATCAGTCGCTTTTTAGGGTTTTTTAGATTTTACAAAAAACCCTTATGAAATCGATTTTGTCCGTCCGTCTGTCCGTCCGTCTGTTCACTCTCGCATTCGCGAACGGCTTAACCGATCGTCATGAAACTTGGTAGGAATGTGTAGAATGGTAACAGTCTTTGGCACGAAATACTTAGAAGCTGGTAAGGCAAAGATAACAGGGTGTCCCGGAGATTTAAAAATTTGTTCACTAAATAACTCGCGAACGGCTTAACCGATCGTAATGAAATTTGGTAGGAATGTGTAGAATCGTAACAGTCTTCAGCACGAAAAACTTAGACGTTGGTAGGACAAAGCTAACAGGGTGTCCCGGAGATTTGAAAAAGTCGACTTTTTTAGTTTTTATCGGACATGGCCGTATAGATACTCAAATCAAAGAACTCGATGGGTAGATTTCATATCAGTTGCTTTTTTCCAGTTTGGTGTAATAGTAACGGAGTTGCAGCTAATAAATTCAGTTAATATGTGTAGCCATGATACATAGTTTATTTAGACCAATCCAAAAATAGATTTACAATCAGCATTTCATTAATATTGTGCATAATTCTTATTCTAGAAAATATACGTGCAAAATTATTCACTATGTATGTATTCAAAATCTAAAAAACCCTCGTATTGCGGGCGCAGCCCTCTGTACGCCGGTATTTTGTAAGTTGAATTTTTGAGGGCAGTAGTTAGGAGCAACAGTAATTGTTTTAGTTCTAAGGTAAATATTAATTGCTGTGTAGTGTATTGCATGGATTGCGTTTGGTTACAAGGAAGTGGGAAATGTTTGATCCTATTTTTGTATCACAATACCAATGCAGTATTTTTTCTCCGCTAGTGCGCTCTTAATATAGTTTACTGGTCTATGGATTTGTTCGATTGTACTAAGCTTTTGCCTGGATCCGAGTTCATGGGTAGCGAATAAGTTTTGTGATTGCAGTGTGGGAAGCAATTTACCCAGAAGGAGCCTTTTGAAAAGTATTGATAATGTCGGAACCAAGCTTACGCACCTGTACGATTCTACTTTGGACTTGTCTTTACCCGATTTTGGGCATACTATAATTCTCGAATGTTTCCACTGATCCGGATAGTGGTTTGTGCGACGTATAGCATTGAAGATGTGAAGTATTGCCATTTTCCCACCAAGGGGTATTTCTTTTAACATCCTCCCTATAATACAGTCATGACAAGGGGCCTTATCAGGGTTGATTTCATTAAATTTTTCAAAGTATCTATTTATTTATTACAATATTTAACAGGATTAAAATCACAATAATACAATAATCTACAGACATTATTAAAAAATCATTTAAAGATTCGCATAAATATAATATGAAAGCAAAAAGTAAATATTCTAAGTGTGTGATTAGAATAGGTCTCTCGGGTTCCGCTGTAGCGCTGGTTACGGGGTTTGCTTGTATATTTTGGTTTGATGAGGTGGAGAGTACTTTAGACAGCAAAAGCTTCCGCCTGTTCTGATTGATTTTTAACCCAGTTACCAGAGGTATCTTTCATAGGAGTGATTGGCATGGCTGGATTATGTATTCTTTTGACTGTTTTCCAGACTGAGTAGTTTGTGTCTGGACCTGGTGTGAGGTGGCTAAAGAATGAAACAATTTTTTTAATCTTGTGTTGTGGTTAGCTAGCGTCCTTCTCAGTTCCTTGGTGGCTTTGTTTAGGAGTGCCTTGGCTCTAGGTGAACTAGACCTTTGCCAGTCTGCTTTGGATTTATGATTTTTTTTACGAGAAATAGAAACGTTATAGGGCGATTGTGTTCTAGCTATGGGAGTGTCACTACTGGGAGTGGCAAGTATAACACATTCTGTTATTGTTGTCGTTAGGGCTAGGAGCGCATTTTCCATATTTTTAGGGGATCTAATAATATGTTCACAGTGAACGAAATCATATAATTTGGGGCTATTTTCATGTTTTCGTATGAAAACAACCCGAAAACATTTCAATTCCCATACAAATTAACACATTGAAAATACGCTATTTTGCGTGTTTTCTTGATTTTTTTCAAATGAAAATGTGTAAGCACCCAGGTCTCAAACCTAAATTCCCCTATTCAGCACATTTCGGCTCACTCCAATATTTTAAGTGACATCCGACCAAATTGTTCAGTTTCGTGTGTTTGCCAATGTTCTTAATTTCTCCATTATTCAGTCAGTTTGAGGTGACGAAATATGTTGTAAATGACTATCGATGACTGCGCCAGCACATTTTTAAACTTAGAAAGATTTATAGGCAAAATATTATTGTCGGTTGTCATACGAAATTACAAACAGTGCACTGTGAACACTTTTCGGTGATCTCTGAAAACGTACGGCGAAATCAATCCGTTTTCGTCCACTCTGGATAGAATATAAGGTAAACATGGGGGCAGTAGCGAGTTTCGAATTTGTTTTCAAATTATGCCAGTTTGTTGCTTCGTTTGTTAGAAAGAATGAAAGCTGTGGGTAGGTAGGTCATTTAACCATTTAAGTGGGTTATAGTTGTTGTGTGATTTGAAGAAAGATTATAGAGTGTTTTGGCGGTTAGGCGTCTTTTGTCAATGTTTTTGATTATGCCGAAATCAATCAGGTCCGGTATATTGTGTTCGTCTGCTGACCAGTAGGTAGGGCAGCCGCCCTCAATACATTGTAATTTGTTGTGGAGAACTGAGTTTAGAAGTTGCTTTCCAATGGGACAATCGTGACCCCAGAATGGTGATTTCGCATTATAGTCTCCGGCGGAAGGCAAGGCCTACGGATTTAAAGAATTTGTCGATATTTTCCTTTTTATACCCTTCGCACATAGAGTGAAAGGGTATTTTAACTTTGTCATGAAGTTTGTAACGCATTGAAGGAAGCATCTCCGACCATATAAAAAGTATGCATATATGATCAGCATGACGAGATGAATCGATTGGGCGATGTCCGTCTGTTTGTCTGTCTGTCTGTCTGTCTGTCCGTCTGTCCGTCTGTTGCAGCGCGTTTTTCTCGGCCACTATAAAAGCTACGGAGCTGAAATTTTACACACGTGCTTCTTATTGTTGCAGGCTGTTTGTATGTTTGATTCACCCAAATTGGATCACTGGGTCATGAGGCTGCCATACAAACCTATCTTCCCAATTTGAGTTCTTCTAAGAAAAACTTTTTTATCTGTGTACCAATTTCAACCAAATTTCACACAAATATGTTTCTATAGATAACACAAAATATATACAAGAATGGATTAAATCGAACCATGGGGTCATGGGGCTGCCATACAAACTTAACCCCCCAAATTAGGTTCTTCTAAGAAAAACTTTTTTATTTGTTCACCAATTTCACACAAATGTATTTCTATTGTTGACACAAAACATATGTAAGAATGGATAAAATCGGAGCATGGGGTAATGGGGCTGCCATACAAATCCAACCCCCCAAATTAGGTTCTTCTAAGAAAAACTTTTTTATTTGTGCACCAATTTCAACCAAATTTCACACAAATGTATTTCTATTGATGACACAAAACATATGTAAGATTGAATCAAATCGGACCATGGGGTCATGGGGCTGCCATACAAACCAAACCCCCCATATTGGTTCTTCTAAGAAACATTTTTTTACACCAATTTCACAAAACCTTGAATTAATGTGTCCTTATCAAGGCAACTAAAAAGTTCAAAACGAATGGAATCGTACTGTGGGGTCATGCTCCGGCAACCCCAATAAAATTTTCCGAGTAAATATTTTTATTTGCCCACTTATTTCAACCAAGCCCAAAACTTTTGTCAAGACGGAAGAAAAAGAATGAGGAGGGGGATTAAATACAAGTCAAAGGTACGCCCGAAAAAAACTTTTAGCCCAAGCGAAGGGTATCCAAATTTCGGCCGCGGCCGAAATTAGCCTCGGCCCCATGGGTTGGCGAGCGAAGCGAGCAGGGGGTGAAGCCCCCTAGTTTAACTTGAATTTTTGAGGGCAGTAGTTAGCAGCAACAGTAATTGTTTTAGTTCTAAGGTAAATATTAATTGCTGTGTAGTGTATTGCATGGATTGCGTTTGGTTACAAGGAAGTGGGAAATGTTTGATCCTATTTTTGTATCACAATAGGCGTGCCACCATGTGATCTGTCACCCAATAATGATATCCTCTGATTCTAATATAGTTCTTGCTACAAAGTACAAAGGTGAAGCTATGAGCATGATGTCAACATTTTAGTATTGAAGAAAAGCTTCTAGTTTAGTCTTAAGGGCAGGGAGCCCGTTTGCATTCAAGTACGCTAGTTTAACGGTGTTCATTTATTGGTTAGAATGTTTAAAAGTTATGTTTGCTTATTTATCTGCATCTGGTTTACCAGTTGGGTAAGTTTTTTAATGTTGGTTGTGAGTGTTAGTACCTGCATCAGAGCGTCTTGTTGGTTCAAGGATTCTAGTTGCTTGCTTGCCGGGGGTTGGCTGTGTTGATTGCGAACCACTTCTGCATACGAATGGTATGCTGTAGCCAAATGTAATAAATTTACCAGGAAACCTCCTTTCAAGAAAGTTATAGGAAAGGTGCTTTACAGGGTGTCCGGAAACTGCCGCATGAACGCACCGGATTATGATTCCTCATGTGATTTCCAGCAAAAAAGTTTTACGGAACATATCCCCTTAGCTTAACCCTTTAGCTGTCACAGGCATTTGAATATTTAAAAAAAAAAAATTTCTTGTACGACTAAAACTTCAATATCTCAAAAGTTAGATTAGCTAGGATAGCAAAATAAGATGATTATTACAGCCATCAAATTTACCTAAAAAATAAAACTAACGGCACTAAAATGATTTAAGAAGTTTGGTTTTTACAAGATTTCAAAGTCACATTTTTGTGATTTGACCCAAAAACAATATATTTTTCTATCTTCATTTTCTCCAACTTCTGCCAGGAAGAGGTGCTTGTAATTGGCGCATAGTCTAACGATCATTTCTTTCTTACATCATTTTATTCTAGCTTCGTTATTTCTAACAGTTTTAATGCCTGAAGTGCAGAAAACTAGGGTTAAGTTTAGCTCGATTTCAATTCAATTCAATTTAAACTGCCCCTAAAGATCTGCAATTTGGTAAATTTTATTCAAATTATATCAAAATCAATCCTAAATTAACCCTAGTTTTCTGCACTTATGGCATTAAAACTGTTAGAAATAACGAAACTTGAATAAAATGATGTAAGAAAGAAATGATCGTTAGACTATGCGCCATTTTTTTTAAAGAATCGCACAAGCACCTCACCTTGGCAGAAGTTGGAGAAAATTGAGATGGAAAAATAGATCGTTTTTGGGTCAAATAACAAAAATTTGACTTTGAAGTTCTGTTAAAACCAAACCTCTTATCCGATTTTAGTGCCGTTAGTTTTATTTTTTTGGTAAATTCGTTGGCTTTAATAATCATCTTATTTTGTCCAGCTTTTGAGATATTGAAGTTTTGGTCGTACAGAAAACTATTTTTTTTTAAATCTTCAAATGCCTGTGGCAGCTAAAGGGTTAAGCTAAGGGGGTATGTTCCGTACAACTTTTATGCTGGAAATTACATGAGGAATCACAATCCGGTGCGTTTATGCGGCAGTTTCCGGACACCCTGTATATTAATGAATTTAGTCTCTTAGTTCATTCCCCTTATTAGCCGACGTCTAATAGCGACCACTTGGCATAATACGACCAATTCAGAATTACTTCTAATAAGCTCAGCTTACATCGATAACATGCATTACGGCGGGCCTACCATCAAATCCATCCGGATTAGTATTGTTGGTGACTCTTACATAATACATAAATTCATAAACTTAGTCCGCCCGCTGACAACAGGAGATAAAAGGGTCCAAACTATGAGACGACGGCGACAAATCGGTAACGATTTATCTGTTAAGTTAGTACTTAGCTCTCTTAGAATAATCCGGAAGAAGAGGGTGGACCAAATTATCTGATTATTCCACCAATAACGTGATTCCTGATTTCTTTCAATCAGATCAGCATTGTTGTCTATAAATACAAGCTTGTAATTTTATTTTCAATGTCAACGAGATCAATCTTTCGAGCAATACTGTTTTTCGTAAGATTTGCATAATAGCAAGATACAGAAAAAAGTTCAACTACTAGACTAAACCCTAAAGCAAAAATTGATTTTCTTCAAGTAACTATTTATCAGAAAAAAAGAATGGTCCAGGTAGATGTAAATACATATGGCTTTAGTGGTCAGATTTATAAGATTATTATTTCGGCGACAAGTGTGGCGACATAGAGCCTATAAACTACAATTAGATAGTTATCTGAGTTAACACTATTATTAATATATAATACAGGGGATTTTCTCAATATGACAGCAGTCAGAAGCATGAAACCTTGAGGTGTGCAATCAGGAAGTACATATCTACATATTTTGAATTTTATATGGAATTTATAAGCTGAGTAGATTTTCTAAGAAATTTAATTTGTAGTTTCCAAAATAAGTATCCCAGCAAACAATTTCTATCGTCCGCGATACGAATCCAATTCGCCTGCTCGAAAACATTTCTCGAATTTCATATCGAATTCTGATTAAAGTCGTCACTCCCTTCGGGAAGGAATAGTGACCGATATTAATTCGCCAGGATGATAATTTGGCGATAATAGACTAATACATAGAAAAATGGAAAAATTTTTATTTATTTTTTATTTTCCTTTTTTTTTATATTTTTTTTTCTTCTATTTTATCTTTAACTTTTTTTTAACTTATTTTAATTTTACCTTTTTACATTTTGCTTCTACTGGGAATCGAAACTATCACCTAATGTTTCGTAGTCCTACGTCCTACACCTGAGCTATCTAAGATTACAAATTATGGGAATAAATTACTCGTTTTATTTTTTGACAATTTCATAATTCTCTCGTTGTGAGGAATTACTATTTTATCATCTTTGCAATAATAAGACGATATTTCGTTAATAGGAGACACATTCCTGTCATATTGATGACGATAAAGCGATTTTTCGCCGAGGAGACAAGTTTATGATAAATTTTTCATTTGAATGATATCGTTTTCGTATCATTTTTGTGATTTTTAGAAAAAAAACGATAAAATTGTTTGCTGGGATAATGAATCATATCTAAAATATGTGCCCCATTTAAGCTATGCAACATTGCTTGTCACCTTACATTTCTGATTTCTTTCAACTACTAAAATTAGTATATGATTATGATAAATTCTACATACATATCAGAATTATTTTATGTTATTATTGTTATTTTTGCTCCAAATAAAGAAGATTTCGTAGAAAGTATAGTTCTTTTTACGCATGTCGCATGTGGCATACTTTTACGATTTCAGTATGTTTTTAATATAAACTGGCCATGCATTCTACATATCTGCGTTATAAAATAAGTCACTTATCATAGATAAACCAATCTAGAATCTTCCTTGAAAACTCGAGAATTGTATGTGTACATTATGTATTAACTAGCGGACGCACAAACAAAAATCAACGCTTGAACATAAACACAAATCCAAGTGCAAACAAATTAGGAAACTACAAAAATCGAAACTTGAATATGATAAATCACCGCGGTTACTTCAACAAAGTTGCTCCCTATTTATCTAGATCACTTCAAAACCAACAAAAAAACGTCATTACCAGTTTCGACAATTACTTATTTAATTTTCAATACAATTTCCGGCATTGGCGCACTTTTACACCTCTTAATCTTAAATAATAAAAAAAATATACTTTGATCGGTACCACGTGCTAAAAGTGTATAGATACAAAGTATCCGCACAAGTTTAGCATGTTTACATTATGTACCTTTTTTATTATTTAGCACGGCTACAAGAACATTTACCGACAAAGACGTTATCTGCAAACTGTAAGGATTGAATATACAGTCAAACCTCTTTAAGTCGAAATCTCCTTAACTAGAATTCCTTATCTCGATCAGATTTAGGGTTTCACTGGCGTTCCCATCAATAGGCTTGAAAAAAAAAATACATTAGAAAGTTCCTCAATTAAGCTGATATAAATAATTTATTATACCGGTGCACGGGCACGTGAGGTAAAGACCGTATGGATATCGAATCCTCCAATATTTTATAATGTTATAAAATATTGTTTGAGTTAAAGAGGTTTTCCATTTAGAGAAAATCGACTTAAAGGTCGCTATAAGTCGAATTTATCTGGCTGACAACCCACTTTAACTCAAACAATATTTTACAATGTTTATAAAATGCTTCCACTTCTTGCCTGAAGGTTTAGAACACAAGAGTATTCGATATCCATTAGGTCTTTACCCCAAGTGCCCGTGCTCCCGTAGTCATTTTTTATTTCAGATTAATTGAGAATCTTTCTCATGCTTTTTTCGAGCCTATTTTTATCCGGCATTGATGGTAACCGCCAGTGAAAAAAATCTGCATTTTTTCAAGCCTATTTTTGAGTAAAATTTAATTGACTTAGATGTCCTACAACTTCTACTGGGTAGACTTAACCAGTTGGCGGAAGGTTAAAAGTTCGTTTTGATATTTGTTTTTCGTTTTGATTGAACTCTCCCTTACTAGATCATTTTGTCTTGGCAAGTCTTAATTTGTGTTAGAGAGGTTTCACTGTATTTTCTGTTCACGCGAGACAAAAAGTACCTACGTATTGTGTATCTGTTTTTTCTGCGGCTTTCGGTATTGTTATACGTTTAGGTACATACTCTACAGTGTACAAAGAAACACATCCATAGGAACTATGAGTTGACTAGACTGAATAAAATATGAAACATGATCGAAATAAATTGTTGACACGGTTTAAGGTAGCAGTTTTTTTTTGCTTGGGCTTGTTTTTCAAGACAGGATACATGTGTACAGCGCTTTAGTAATATTAATAATCATTCGTATGAGTGAAAAGCCTACACTGGCCCAAGGGTGGCCACACACGAAGCATCCCAATCCATTTTCTATATTCTACGTTCTGTCAAACTCCATATAAAACTAGACCGAGGCAAAATTCGGGCACGACCGAAATTTGAATACCCGTCACATTTGAATGAACCTTAAGCTTCTTTTGTGTGAATAATTTCTACCGCAGCCCTATGACGTGTTCCGATTTCATCTGTTCCTGGATGCGCTGAGGCTAAGGCACGAACACACTTGGATGAATTTTGGTTAAAGTCCAAAAAGGAAAACAAATTTCTTACATGAACCTATAATCTTTGGGAGTTGGTTTGTATGACAACCCTAGAACGTAATATTGCGATTTCATACGTTCCTGGATATGTTCTGAGGCTTTACTAGGAACACACTTGAAAAACGTTTGGTTGAGATTGGTTCATAAAGAAAAAAAGATTTTCTTAGAAGAAGCTTATTTTCAGGTGCTGGTTTGTATGACGGCCCCATGGCGTAGTCTTCCGAATTCATCCGTTCCTAGATATGATTAGAGGCAATACTAGGAACACATTAGGGTGAAGTTTGGTTAAGATCGCTTTAAAAAGAAAAAAGTTTTTCTTAGAAGAACCTAATTTTTGGTGGTTAGTTTGTATGACAGCCCTAGAACATAATATTCCGATTCCATCCGTTCCTAGATATGTTTTGGGGATTTACTAGGAACACAATTGGCCACACTTAACTTTGATTAAGATTGGTTCATAAAGAAAAAAAGTTTTTCTTAGAAGAACATTATTTCGGTTTTTGGGTTTCTATGGCAGCCGCATGACGCCGCCATGGTCCCATTCCATTCGTTCCGACATATATACATCGTACACTAAAAAGAAACTTGTATACAAAATTTCAGTCTGATAGCTTCAAAACTGAGGGACTAGTTTGTATTGAAACAGACGGACAGACGGAAATCGCTCAATCGATTTCTTGTGTCACACTAATCAATAATACACTAGTCGGCATATGTATTTTGACATTTGGTACTCTCGCGTCCAGACACTGATTTTGTTTAACTGGAGCGAATAACGGTAAATTCCTTATAAGGAAACCATAGTGCATATCCACAGCAGTAAATCTGCTAAAAAAATTTCCTGTCCGTTTTCACACTCTCTTGCTATAAAGAAGAGAGCAGATTAGGTGCGTAATTCTGGCGAGGCATAAGTGTTTTGACAATATTTAAATCTTTGCTTGGACACCAATTTTTCTGGAGAAAAATGGACAAAACATTTATTTTTTTATTTTTGAGTTTATATTTTGAATTCCCAGTAGAAATTGTGACCAGTGGCTTGAAAATTTGGAAAAAAATCACATTTTCGAAGTTTGGTTTGAACTTCCGTTGAGGTAAACTTCAACCCTGCAATTTAATTTAATTTCATACGGCAGACTGTTCATTATTAAGGTCCATCCAGACTGATCGCCAAATGGTTGCACGTGCAACCAACTGGCAGTTGTCACTGCATCCAAACTGATCGCCATTTGGGTGTGCATCCAGTTTTGATATTCAATATGGCAACTCAACCAACCGCTTTGACAATCGCTTGTCAAATTCAAAGTGACAATTTTGCAACTTTTGTTCGTTCTTTCGTGTGAAATTGAATAATTTACTCTTGATTGGCCGTGTAATAAATCAAACGCGCAGAGTACGATTTTGATAATTAAATTTAAAAAAAATCATCAAAATAAATAATGGAAAAGAAATAGAAAAGTATTCCATGCATCACAGAAAGGGGATATGAATATCGAATAATTATCGAAAAATCTTCCAATTATTTACGGAAAATGTCCTAGTTGAAACAAAGTATATTACGGATATGGAGAATGTGTCAGCGGAGGCACAGAAAATAACCACCACCTTCCCCCTAGAACTAAAAAAGCCAATTTGCATGCATTTCGGGCGCGGGCGAAATTTGAATACCCGTCTCATTTGAATGACTTAGGCATTTTGTTAAATATTCAACTAATAAAGGATACAGTAAAGTGACATTCGTGTTTTTATTTTCTCGAAATTATTATTAGTATTTGCAACGATTTTTTATACCCTTCGCTTTCTAAGCGAAAAGAGTATATTAACTTTGTCATAAAGTTTGTAACGTATTGAAGGAAGCATCTCCGACCATTCAACATGACGAGGGGAGTCGATTGGGCGATGTTCGTATGTCCGTCTATTGCTACGTGTTTTAACAACGCCATCTAGATATACAAGCCGGATTGTCACGTGATTAATATGAATCTGTCACTGGTCATGCAACTCAAGGACTGCCATAATTTAGGCTCAATACTGCCATAAGTCATGTCATTACAATCCACAATTTAAAAATCAGTGGCTGTCAGCCTATCATTTCTCACTAAAGTTTCCCCCCAACAATTGAATATTGAACTGAAAACTAAATTGTCATGTTGAGGGTATACTATTTTACTTTACCATTCTCACAGCAAAAACACACTAAAACAAAAGCTAGTCCTTGTTTCGTCAAAAACGTGCGGGACATTTTTTGGTTTAAGAGCACTGGCGTTGTGGGCCTTATAAATGTCAACTGTCACTGGTCACGAGCGCAATTGTCGGGTATAACTAAAATTTCTGCATTGCGGCCTGTCTATCTAGATGGCAGTGGTTTTACTCAGCCAATTCACTTGGTTGTTTTTGTTGCAGGCAGTTTGTATGTTTAAATCGCTAGAATCTGATAATAGGGTCATGGGGCTGCTTCTAAGAACAATTTTTTTATTTGTGCTCAAATTTAATCCAAACCTCATACAATTTCTATTGACGTCACAAAACATACAAATGTGAAAATAGATGGAATCGGACGGACCATGGGGCTGCCATTCCCCTCCCCCCATTCAAATTCTTCTAAGAAAAACTTTTTTGCTTGTGCAATAATTCCAACCAAACCTCACACAATTATATTTCCATTGATGCCACAAATCAAATGCAAAAATGCACGGCATTGGACCATGGGGTTGCCATTCAAACCCAGCCATTTGGTTGTTCTAAGAAAAACGTTTTTATACACTGCCAATCAATAGGCAGTTCCACATGAAAAATAGCTAGCTGTATGTCGAAAAGGGATAACGGTATTTTATTCAAATTGGGTGACAATATTTTCAGCAGCCTGCTTGTTTTTTTAATAACACAATCCCGGAGTCCTGTTAGGATTTTTTTTACGACAAGTCTTGAAAAACGTACAAACGTGAAAGTCATTAGGATAGTTCCACTCAGGTGCTGGCATGGGTTAAATAACCAAATGTACATATATGTCCAAAAGCACTACGAAATAAAAATTTCGAAAGTTTAAACCGGAAACACTGCTGAGGAGCCCAAAATGTTTGGGAACTCCGCTAAAATGATTTGCCCTAACACTTAGTGGAGCGTAATGCGTTGAGGACTACCGCTGTTTGGGGAATTTACATACATATATACGGTCGGATGTGCATGTATAGTGTTATAGATTTGTAAATATTAAATGAAGGGAAAGTCATAGGTAATGTAATAATGGGTTGGTCTACTAAATAGCCTTTGTGCAAATTTACAGTGCCGTACAACTCAGTTTGTAGCGTACGCGTAACCAAAAAAAACGGCGACATTCGGATTTGACAAGAGTTGTCATACAAATCTATGAACGAAGAAGTAACATTTATGGAAACATTCAGTGCTAACCCGGTTTGTAGCGTACTCATACGTAAAAGAAAATTTCAGACGGGCGGCGCTTTGAATTGGAATGAATTATTGAAGGCATCACAACCGAGTATTTCCCCGAGACAATCGTGGTACTATTTCAGGCGGGCAACCTCAAAAGTTTTTTCTTGTTTTTAACCTCCAATTTAGAATCAGCGACCCAAAACTACCTTAGTGTTTCTGCAACGCCTATTGGACGACTATTCCCCCGAGATAACGGGGTACCATTCTGGGCGGCCATTGATGTAAAAATTGGAATCAGCGACCCAAAATTACATTAATGCTTCTGCCACGCCGATATGACGCGTATTTCCTCGAGAAAACAGAGATAGGATATTTTGAGGCCGGAAACCCCAAATTGTTGTCTTGTTTTTTTACGTCAAATTTGGAATCAGCGGCCCAAATGTACCTTAGTGTTAGTGTTTCTGCCACGCCCAATCGGTGAGTATTTCTGGAGAAAATCGAGGGTAAACTACCAAAATTCGTTCCTATTTTAAACATCACCCGAAATTGTTTTCTTCAGTACGCGTACTCTACGAAGCGGGTTAATCTGCATTGCAAATTTGCATTCATCATTAATCTTTGAGAATCCATTAATTATTTCAACTACAACACTAGATAAACGTCCGACATCCACATCCCAATGGTAAAACACTCGAAGCGCCCTGGAACGCAGCCGATCTAAGATCACAAATGCGCCTATCAGCAACAAACGGCGTCAAAAACCACTTATAAGCGTCGTACCTTGACAAATCAGGCCCGAACGTTGCATTATGTATGCGAACGAACATTGTTCTCATTGCCTGTTCAGCGCAGTACAGCCAGGTTTGTAGCGTACTCAAAAAAATATTCGAGCAGTATTATTCACTGCAGTACAACCCGGTTTGCAGCGTACGTGTATCCGAAAGAAAATACATACATACTAGGTACATAGTACATGCTAGTAATTTTTTTCGGGTATGCCTACGCTACTGACTAGGTTGTACGGCACTGCATGTTTCCACAAATACAACCTCTTTCACCTATCTATTGATGCCTACAATAATTCTTTCCAAAATCAAACGCCGCCCGAAATTATTTTTTTTCGGTATAGACTCAAATCCATTTTTTAGGTTTTTTTTAGAATTTTTGCAAAAAACCCTTATGAAATCGATTTTTTCCGTCCGTCTGTTCACTAAATAACTCGGGAACGGCTCAAACCATCGGTATGAAATTTGGTAGGAATATGTAGAATGGTAACAGTCTATGCCACGAAATAAAGGGTTTTTCAATAAGAGGTGTTATTTTGATATTCAAAGAAAAATAGCATTTTTTAATAATGGAAAACAACATCAGCCAAATGGCCACCACGAACACGCTTACAGGACCATATCCTTTTCATGAAATTTTCCATAACCAAATCGCAAAGTGGCTGCCCTATGTACTTGCGAATTGAAATTGGAGGTCTTTAATCTCGCTGATCCTTCACGTGGCCCCAAAGGAATAAGTCGTAAGGTGTTAAATCACAGGATCTCGGTGGCTAATTGTGATCACCTCTTCGAGAGATAACACGTTCCGGAAACTTTTCCCGTAAAAGATCAATGGTTTCGTTGCTTGTGTGGCTCGTAGCGCCGTCTTGATGAAAGTAAACGTTGTCCAGATCAATTTCATCCAATTCCGGCCATAAAAACTCATCTCTCGATAGCGCAATCCATTTTTCAGCATTTTGATAGTGAATTTTAATAATTTCAATGCATTGTTGAACCGTGTATCGTTCCATTTTTATAATGGCGTAGTTTCTACTTGTCAAATGTCAAAAAATTACAGCTTCAAAAGTGACATCTATTGAAAGAAACACCTCTTATTGGAAAAACCTATACTTAGAAGTTGGTAGGGCAAAGATAACAGGGTATCCTGAAGATTTGTAATTTGTTCACTAAATAACTCGTGAACGGCTCAATGATAACAGTTGTTGGCACGAATAATTTAGAAGCTGATAGGGAAAAGATAACACAGTGTCCCGAAGAGCTGAAAAAAACCGACGATATAAAAAAATAGATGAGGGTTTTGATAAAATGACATAAGGATTATGTCTGCAAATTTTCATTCGAATAACTTAATCCATTCGAATAACTTAAAGGCGTTTCACAAAACCAGCATCTTGAGCATTTTTTTCACTGCTCCTTTTTCTTTAGAGAGAAACGGTGACGGATTTACGGCTAATAAATTCAGCTTATAGGTATAGCCATCCTTGCGTTTGCCTGAATTTCTTTTTGGTGAAAACTCATCAGAAGTTATAAATACAAAAATGTCTGTAGATTTGGTTGCCGTTGAGTATACACGTTCTTATTCATTTTTTTTTTCGGAACGAACAGGAGCCTTGACCAAGCCAAGCCTCACACCCATTCCTTAGCTGACGGCTAGCTCCTCGCCTCTTTGGGAACTTCATTTGGGCACTTAGGGATTGACGCAAACAGTATTATAGTATCTCAACCGCACTCAACAAACAGCTTTGATATCTGAGTTCTTGTTTTACTCTTGATTATTTCGTATGTTTATCGTTTGTCTTCAAATTTATCCCTATCACACGAAATGGGTTTAATTTCCAGCAACTTTCCAGTGAGAACTTCGTGTGACGTAGGTATCCTTTATTTTTATTCTAACGGTAAAACATGACACACATTAAAAATATAATAAATGCTACATATATAAGCCCAGGAATAATAGAATGATGAAACACGGAAAACATGCGCTTTTCGACAGCGAAATATTTTATTTAGCAATAGAGGTTGGTCACGCTCTGTGGCTCACTTGGTTGAGTCGCACTCTACGATGCTAGTAATCTAGAGGTCCGGAGATTGAATCTTGGTGTGGTCCAGGAAATACATATATAGTGCTTGCAACATTATATACACTCCTCTATATGCAATGTCACTTTGACTCGAAGTAGCCTATAAACGGCTGAGTGAACGCACCATGCCCCACAAGGGATTACGATACAGCGAAGAAGAAGAGGTTGGTTGAACGAAGCAGTTGTTTATTTGTAGTACAAGGCGCACTCAGTACATTTTTATACCCTTCGCTGATAGAGTGAAAGGGTATAGGTATTAACTTTGTCATGAAGTTTGTAACGTATTGAAGGAAGCATCTACGACCATATAAAAAGTATAGTACATTATATGATCAGCATGACTTGGGGAGTCGATGTCAGTCTCTCCGTCTGTTGCGACGTGTTTTCCCCAATTTAAAAGCTATGAAGCAGAAATTTTGCACACATCCTTCTTTTTGCTGCATGTTTGAATCGGTAAAATCGAACAATGGGGTTAAGCGGCTGCCATACAAACCCAACCCCCGAAATTAGGTTCTTGTAAGAAAAACTTTTTTGTTTGCGCACCAATTTCAACCAAATTTCACACAAATGTGTTTCTCTTGATGACACAAAACATCTGTAAGAATGGGTCAAATCCGACTATCGGGTCATGGGGTTGCCATACAAACCTAGCCCCCCAAATTAGGTTCTTCTAAAACTTTTTTATTTGTGCACCAATTTGCATCCAAATTTCACACAAATGTAATCCTAACGCCAAACGCAAACGGTATCAGTTTAAAATCAGCTGATGAACTCACCTGTGTATGTACAGTAGACCCCGGTTATAGTCAACCGTAAGTGGGCAAGCAAAATCGTTGACTATAACCGGGTTTGCTATTATCCGGGGCCCCGGTTATAAGCAAATATGTGCTTATATAAGGGGTCCCGTCTATAAGCAAAGCCTTTGCTTATAGGCGGGTCCCAAATGTTTGAACTAGTATATTTTTATTATTTGAAGACTTAGATTATGTTTGTAAATATCGGAACAAATCAAAATATGTATCTGAGGTGCAAATATTGTACAGGCGTCCCCCGGTTATTCGCCGGGTTAGGGACCGGAGAAATGGCGAAAGGCGGGTTTCGGCGAAAGGCGGGTTTCGGCGAAAGGCGAAGCGGAGACTTTTCAGTGCATATGATGCCCTAAGAGCTATAATTAAAATTCGTATTTTATATCCAAAAACTTCACAAATCCAAAGTAAACAATAATAAAAACAAAATTGCACAAAAATTGATTTCAATCACTTCATTTATATACTAAATCGACAAGTTCATTCCATGTGGTTAGATGTGGTTGATAATGGCTGAGTTTTTGGTTTAAAATACGATTCAAAAAATCCTAGGGCACTGAAGAATTATCTAAAAGCAAGTTTACCACTGCACTACCGGTGGAACTCAAAGGCATGGATGGCGGCCGAATTATTCCAAGCATGGTTTAAGGAGTCATTCATACCGAGTGTGGAAACTTTTTGTAGGGAGCAAAAAATCCCGTTCACAGTCTTACTATTTATGGATAATGCTCCCTGTCATCCGAAACAATTAAGTGATTTATATGAAGAGATTTTCCTTCCGCCAAACACGTCATCCATTTGCGGCCAATGGACCAGACGTAATTGTCACCATCAAATCTTATTATCTACGGCGCACTTTTTCAAAAGCGATAGCGGCAATAGACCTCGATAGTTCTGATCTAATGTGCCAAAACACAACAAGCTGAAATCTTTTTGGAAAAACTTTACAATTTTGGATGTAATCAAAACAATTAGAGATGCATGGAAGGAAATCAATGAACCAATTTGAAATGTGAACTAATTTATTAATCACTTAACTCATACATTAATAAATTTTATATGTTAAAGAAGCGCCACAGACCCTCCGATCGATTGGCGAGATTTTTTGATTGCGTTCTCAGTTGCTGGCTTTTTGACATAACCCTGTGGTCGTTCTTCATGCTGTGGTTGTGGCGGTCATTCTCAATCAAAAGTAGCAACAGATGTCCATCTTCCATCGCCAAAATCGGTATAATTTTCGCTATTTCGTGTTGTGTCTTGTGGACCGTGAGACTGTCAATTTCAGATTGCCCGATAAGTAGCCTAGTGTACTGTACTGGCGGCAGATCGATTGTGCGCAATCGATTGACCAACAAATCGCTAGGTATGTGGCGCCCAAAAGGCGCATGGAAAAACTACAGTGGATATCAGCCGACATTGAAGCTAGTGGGAATCTTGTGAACTATGCAACATCTGATGTTGTAGTGATGGCGAGACAGTTGGATTTAGATGTTTATCCGGAAGATGCGGAGGAGTTGCTTTCTTGATAAAATACAGAGTTAACTGACGAAGATCTTATGTCAATAGAAGAGCAGCGAAGATTCAATGAGGAAGAAAGCAACAACACCGAGCTACGAATCTTAACAATCAAGCAACTGGAGGAAGATATTTTAAAGGTTGAAGACGCTATGGCATTTTGGGAAATGGTGGACCCACATTTTGAAAGGAGCTCAAAAGTCAACAGTGGCCCCCAAACCAGATAAGCTGTTATCGTGAGCTTCTGAGGGAGAGAAAAAACAAAGCGACGCAGCAAGTTTCCACACTCGGTTTGAACGACTCCTTAAACCATGCTCGGAATAATTCGGCCGTCATCCATGCCTTTGAGTTCCACCGATAGTGCAGTGGTCAACTTGCTTTTAGATAATTTTTCAGTGCCCTAGGATTTTCTGAATGGTAAATCATCGGTTTTAAATCCATATTGCCAACTGTGTTGGCACCCAGCAAAAGGGTCAACCGGCTTTAAATCCTGGCATCGTTTTTTCTTCCTTTCAAATGAAGGTTCTGGATGGCATTTTTTTCCAAAATAATGCCGTCTCGTCCACATTAAAAATTTGTATTGGCAAATATCCCCATTCATCCATAATTTGTTTTAGTTCCGCGGAATATGCCTCGGCTGCCACTGTATCGGCACTATCCGCTTCCCCATCAATTTTAATGTTATGTAGATTGGAACGCCCCTTAAATCTATTAAACCACCCCTTACTAGCAACGGATGTTTCTTCCGTCTCTCCTCTTTCATTCCTTGGTGTTAAAAAGACTTAAAGCCTTGGTCTGTATAACTGAGGTATTCAGAGGAATATTGTAATGAGTCTGGTCCTGAATCCAGATGCTTAAAAGCATTTCTATTTCGGTAATTATACTGTCGTTTATTCCTATTATTTTTGAATGGACAGGCGTGGAATTTTTTATCTCGTCCAACACTTTAGTTTAATTTTTTTTTATAATTGTGCCCACTGTTCTTCGAGGAATATTTAATTTACGGCTGACAGACATTCCTCCTTCGGCGAGCTTTATCAAATCCGATTTCTCCTGCAACGTTAGCACTTTATAAGTTCTTTTGACTCTTTCTTTACCACGATGCACATAGTAAAGAAAAAACCGCGAGTTGTCGATTCTAAACAAAAACAAAGCGACTCGCGACGTAAATTTGTCTAAAACAAAATTCCTTCACAATCAAACAAGATCAATTTTGCAACGCGATTCGAAGAAGAACACACAGTTGTAAAAGAAACTTAACAGTGTTGGCTACAGACTCTAACATTAACCGCTTACTATAACCCAAAAGTGCCACCAAGGCGATTTCTAAACCGATTTGAATTCCCACAATTCTCAGGAATACTCGTAAATACGAAAAAAAAACTGGCATTCACAATGCAACTCATCATCTGGAGATGGATTCTGTTTAAAAACCGATAATGTTAACCACCAAAATTTATTTAAACGGAATTTATCTCCAGATGATGAGTTGCATTGGGAACAACGATTTAAAAGTTTTTGGTATTCATTCCTCAAAATTGGCAATTTTTAATTATGGCGAAAGAGTGGAACTTGTGGCGAATAGACGAATTGTGGTGAATTTTGAAAAGCGGCGAAAGACCGAATCGGCGAAAAGCGGAACGGCGAAAAGCGGGGGACGCCTGTATATGTGTTGTATCTAAATTACGATAAGTTTTGGGACAACCGGAATGGAAAAAAACCTTTTTATTAGTTTAACATAAATTTTATTATTATAAAAAAAATCATTCATTCTTCATAAATAACAAAAACCATTACATTCCATTTGGTTCATAAAGAATCAGCTTAGAGCAAATTATTTGAAAAAATCGGAAATTTTCTTTTGTTTATAATTCACGGGTGTTGTTTTCAAAAAATGTTTCTCGACTTCATCTAGAGTCTCAATATCTAGTCCGTTCTCGCATAAATAATTGGTCAGGGTTTTTAAAGCTTGAAGTGCTTCCATTCTGGAAATAAACGAATTGGCCGTGGAAACGTCATTTAGGTCCATATCAGGGTTTTCGTCCTCTGTTGAATCACCCATATCAACATCTAAAATTTCTCTGGCAATATCTTCATCTGATAATACACCGAAACATTCCATGTTAGCATCGCAATCCACGTATTCGTCGAATATATTCTCCGCTATAGGCAACTCAACAATTTCCCTTAGCTCGTCTTCTTCTTCGATGCAATTATTCTTTATAAACCCTGCTTTCCTGAAGCAGTTTTTAATTGTTTGTGGAGTAATCCGTTGCCAAGCCTTTTTTGTAAGGTGCAACGCATCGAAGAGGTTAATTTTTTTGGCAAATTCAGTAATGGATTCTCCTCGCTCAATGGCTAGAATTTGCAATTTCAGAATTTCCGACCTGTAATGCACTTTTAGGCACCGGATAATACCCATATCTAGTGGTTGCGTGATACTTGTGGTATTTGATGGCAACATGCGGATTTCTATTTGCTCCAACGAAATGCCCGAGTTCAACTGGTGACAAGGGGCATTGTCAACAAATAAAACGATCTTGCGTTGTGGGTCTAGTAATTTGATCTTTTTCTGAAAGTCCAGTAAAATTGTTGTCCATAAGTCCGAAGTCATCCACGACTTTGTTTGATGGTAGTATGGGATTGGAGTTGATTTTCCCCGGAAACAGTGCGGATTTTTTGATTTGCCTATCGAATACACAAATTTTTCTGTCCCGTCCATATTACTAATTAGTAACAAGGTGATTCGATCTTTTCGGATCTTCGAACCAGTAATTGTTTCACCAGCTCTTGCCATTGTTCCTGATGGCAAGGCTTTGAAAAAAAGACCCGTCTCGTCGGCATTAAAAATATCTGCTTCAGAAAAATCTTTTAGGATTGACGGTAAAACGTTTGTTGTCCACTCCAAAGCTGCAGGCGCATCAGCAGAATTTTTTTCCCCATGTATTCGATGAAAAGATATGTTCTCTTTTTGTTGCCAACGCCACAGCCATCCATGCTCGCTTCAAAGCCAGGAACATTAAGCAACCTAGCTAGCTCAGTAGCTTTTTCCTTAATGATTGGGCCAGTTATAATTGCATTCTTTCCCCGCATTTGATGGAACCAACGAGAAATAGCTTTATCAATGTCGTGATAGTTTCCTGAACGAATCCGTTTCTGCTGAATGTTTTTATTTTCTAGAAAAAGTTGGCGAAGCTCGGTTTCCTTTTTTAATATTTTCGTCAAAGTGGAAATATTGCAACCAAACTTTTTTGCGATCTCTTTCCGTGGAACATTTTTTTTAATTTCGTCTATTATTTCAATTTTGTCCTTAACTGTCAAGGCCGTCCGTTTTCTACAGGCCATTTCAACAATCTGAAAATAAATTTTTGATAAGGATATTGAAACACAAGAAAGTAATTTAATGTGCATACCTATATGCGGATTCCTTTACCAATTAATTGAATTTAGGCAATTTAATAGACTGGACACCAATACCCAGAGAACACCTGAACTAAATGCACATACGACGCGACGCATTCAACAGAGACACCAAATCAACAAATAAGGCAATAAATCGTTATGGCCTTCTGAGAATGCAGACGAATAACGGAACCAATTTTACATACAAGTCAGTTGCTTATATCCGGGTGAAATTCTTTGAAATTAGCATTATTCAGTGCGATTTTTTTTTGATTATGTCCGGGTTTTGCTTATAACCGGGTTGACTTTATCCGGGGACAAATGTATGCGAGTTTGTATGGAGAAAATTTGAAGCCCTTTTAGAGTTGACAAAAAGCGGGTGTTTACTTTAAGCGGGTTGACTAAAAGCGGGGAGTACTGTATGTGTATTGGTAGCTTAGCGCGCTTATACCTATGTTTTGGTGAAACAACCCTGATTGCTATAATTTATTGATGTTTACCCTCTCAATTATGTACATAATTAATAAAACTTATCCAATTAATTTAAGCTACCATAAGTATCTTATGCACTTACATAATTGTGTGTGCAAGGAAATCTGTGTATATACATATCTCCTTTCTATCATACAACTTTTCAACATAGCACAGTCAAGACAACACAATTAAATGACCAGAACTTTTATTTGCCAGGGTGTGGTCATGATTAATTTATTTTATTATTATTATCTATTCTTGTTACCACACGTAATTCAATAATCAAGCGTTGCCCAACAACTTAAAAGTGAAACATGTAACAGTAATTACAATCCATGGGTTTTGTAGTGCATTATTTTATTTTTCATAGAATGCAACCCGTTGTTCTTCCTTTTATAAAATTTAGTTGCTTCTACACTGACTGTCATTTAGTTGGCCGTTGATATTCAATATGGCAACTGAATCCATCTGTCAACTGGCACTTAGACATCCGCTTGTCGAATTCGAATTTAAAGTGGCAATTTTTCAACTTTTGTTCGGTTTTAGTGTGAAGCTGTATAACTTTTGAATGACCTGGTAATTTTTTAAGAATGCACTGAGATTTTGAAAATTATATTTACAAAAAAAACTTTAAAAATGAAAGTTTGGTTATGCCATTTTCAGACTACATTTGGTAGCTAGTGTAGATATGGTAAGTAGCTGCCAAATGGCGAGCCTCTATTTAGCAGTCAGTTTGGATACAGCTTAAGGATAAATAATTGATATGAGGACGTCATTTGCAAAACTCGCTTGTTCCATTTAAAAAAAATGAGTTATCATTTTTCTTAAATATTATTTTTCCCGCTCTATTAACCAGTATATTCAGTTCATTGCAAAACGTTCTCCTTCTATTTATTACAAGCCTTCAAAATTGGGGGTGACTTGCAAAACTTTCTTCTTCCATTTCCCGGTACGAATCAAAACTGTTTACTTCCACATTTTGGTGAAAGATGGAGGAATTTGAACGAACTATTGTTCTATAAAGGGTTATTAGATCGAGAATCGGACGGTTTTGAAAACTAATTAACGGGAGAAAATAATATGCATGATGGTAGTGACGAAATCAGAGTTTGATTTTTTTACTTACTTACTGTGGTCCTTTGGTTTTCTTTATACTACAATACAATAAGAATGGAAAGAATTTAAAAATGAATATACAATATTTACGTTTTTACTGAAAATAACGAAATGAAAGTTTTTTTTATTATAAGTAATTATGTATTATTTTTTTTGGAAGCAATGTACCTAAAATATGTTATTCAAGTTTGTCAGATTTTCTGTTTAATGAATATCATGCTGTTTCTTCGGTTTTTTGTCATATTATAATTATTTTTTGAACAATAAATATATTATATCATACTTTTTTGTTACTGCTAGTTCGTATTGTCTCCTTTTTATTGCAGATTGTCCCAATCAAAACTCTTTCATTCCTTCTCAGGCCGAATCAAAACTCGTTCCTTCGATCGGTCCGTGTCAAAACTTACTACTTCCAAATTTAAAACTCAAATTTTGAATCTAGCTATTAGTGAAAGTAGTTTTCCTCTCGCCTGATCAGTCAGGGATCGTATACCTTTCGACTCGACAAAAAATTGTGCCTATAAAGTCTTCTTTAATACTATGCTACAAGTTTTCGCCTTTTCTGAAAAATCACTTATCATGGAAGAAGCGAGTTTTGCAAATGACGTCCTCATATACATAGAATGAAGTTCTTTAATAATATTAAATTTCAATTAGGTTTAAATGTAAAAAAAATATAAAATCACAAATTGAAATAAATCAAAAATTGTATAAATTTACTATTTTTTAAACAAAATTATTGATATATACTTTTTTTATACAAAACCCTAAAATTTTGACTACTACGCTAGTAATATTTTCTGCCATTAAGTAGAGCAGAAGAAAACCAGAAATAGAAGGGAAACTTGCACTAAGTGACTAACCAGCTATAAAGCTGTTACTGTATTGTTGTACCAGACTATTTCAATGTCAAAATGAAACTGCATTGCACACGGAATTTCATTAAGATTATTTTTTCCGTATTATTCGATTTTTTTCTTTCCTTATTCGCACTTATCGAAACATTATCGAAACCACTTAATTTTACCTTCTACACCTTATCGGAAAAATTAAAATTGATTCAATTGCAAAAAGGGTGATTGAACGAGCTTAGAAGTATACACTTCACGGAAGGATGAAGTGTTTTGAATTAATTTAAATCGTTCAATGGGTTCACTTCACTACAAAACACTCTTAACAACCTTCTTTGAGATATTTTCGTAGACATTCTTGTATCTGCTAAGAGTCTATGATCGAGCAAATTAATAATAATAGTGCGTTTGATTGACGATCAACTATGGTAAATGGTAACATGAAACAAGGTTACGCATGATTAAGATCTATGGAACAGCTAATTGGTAGGACGTTCTTGATCGCGCAATCTGCATTGCATTTTGGTATTTGACTGAATCAATCATTAGTTAAGTTTGGTGGTTATTAATTGATACACGAAATTTGGATATTAAGGTATTTACGTAAAATGGGCGGTGAAGCCTTGAGATCATGATGGGTAGATGTTATGGTGCACCGGAAATTACATTGCAATTAAATAGATTTAGCGCGCGGAATGTTAAGAGAAAGGCTTGTATTTAGTGTTCCGGAAGCAATGCAAGGAGATGGCTAGTTAATTTTAATAATTTGATTTAAGTCTTATGTATAACTGTTGATGTTGTTCAATAAAATGTAAGCTGGACCAAAACAATTCTGCGAATACGTATATTTCTTTCTAGATGAATCATGAACCCATTATTAGTATGTATATACAGTAGGATTCAGTGCATATAAATATATACGTTCAGATTCTGTAAACCTAAAATCCGAAATAAATGTATAAAAAGTATTTTTCCCGAACTTCATTATCTCCATTGTTGTAACAATGTCCAGGATATGCCTAACATTGAACTTGACATTGTAAATATCATGCAATAAAATTCGGAATTGTATTATCGCCTCTTATAAATGGTTCATTGGAATTTTGCCCGGATTTTTCTGGGTTTTTTCTCTAGCCATTATTCAGATACGGATTGAACAATGAACTAATGTAAATCACGGTTAAGCTTTAAGTTGTGTAGTTGCTCTCGAATCGTGCATAATTTATACCGGAATAGAATTCCAGTTTTATATACCAATACGTAATTGTTAGTTGACAACAATGATTATTCAATTTAATATCTAGAGCGAGTAAAGATAAATACAATACATAATTGTGAAAATGGTTCCTTAGCTTTAAACATAAAGCATAATCCGATCAGAATGCCATAGAACTTTTTTTTGTAATAACACACAGTGAGACAGCAGCATTATGGGTGCCCAGGACCAGTACTTTGAATATTTTGTGATTAATTTTGAATTCATGAAAATTTTGCTCTGTCACAAATGTTTCGAACAAAGATCATTTGGGTATATTACCAGAAACCACATAACATTATTTATTAATAAATTTCCTTGTACTGTGAAATGGTAGTAGAAACTAAAGTAAATTCAGTTGTAAATGCGGGTGGTATCGGATTTAGAATATTGAAATTTTATTGAAATAGATAATTTTCGCAGTAGGTGGCAGGCGGCATACAAATGACACTAAGGCGGACACACGGCAGTCACTCATGTCATGTCTACTAGCTGGCTCGACAGTAATCGTAAGTTGGATCCAATATCATTAATAATAATACTAATAAGTTAATTGAGTATGTATGTATTTCTGAATATGAATTAGTTGTTGCATAATTTACTCCGAACTTACACATGCAGTATTTTCCATAATTTTTATCATTATTTAAGAGTTTTTCGTTACCTTTATTTCGATTTTAACGTGGTCAAAGGTTGCTTCCATTCCTGCATTTCGTAATGGGATACTTTTTTTGTGTGGACTTACTATACTCACAACAAAATAACGACCATTTAATTTGACATATTTTAAGGCCTGTTGGTTGTCGGGCAGGCAATGAGCTTATTATCATTAGATTAACCAGAGTGTCATTAATGGTAACGGTGGAAAATAACGTGGATTTTGCCTTGTGTTTAAACATGTGTTTTGTTAAACAATGCAAAAAATGTGTAATCCAGATTTTAACTCTTCTGTTAGTTTAACCCCATTTGGTACAATTTTGGGCTCATTTCTATATAAATTCAGAATTCTTAACCCTCATCCAGCGGCAGATATTTACAACGCTTGCCGGCGGCAAAGGTACACCTGTACCTTAGTACATTTTGTATGAATTTTGACCGTAAAACCGTTATATTATGTTGACTAGTCACAAATTAGTAACTGTTTTTGCCGAAGTGAATGTTTTAAGAAGTTGGGTTTATGTGGATTTAATTTTTGGAGTGGGTAAATTTAGGAAATAGGCAAAATTTTAAAAAGAAAATTGAAAAAATGAGTTGCTTGGAATTTTAATTTGACGAAATCTAAAATTGATTTACAAATGAAAAGTAGAAAACGGTTCATATTAAGTCATTAATAATTTTAGAAGAATTTGGTATGTTTGATTTGCGAATTGTGGAGTCTTAGGTTAAAATTTACCCCCCTGCCCCCAATATATTATTTTGTTACTAGAACCCGTTATCGCTAACGAAAAAAACGTCAATAATTATCACATTCTCGTTATTTTCCATAAAACAACAATATTAGAAGCAATAAATATATTGGAGAAATGAGTTAATGTGTTATTATACGAAAGAAAGGTCCTGTCAAGCAACAAGCAAGTAGAATCGGATAGTACAATTTTCAATCTCTAATCTTTGTAAATCTAAACTCAGGCCAATTCCTATAATAAAAAAAATATCTAAAATTTTAATTGTGATTATTGTTGGTTAATTGTAATATATTTGCTCGTATATGTAATTAAATCCAAGGATCGATTGAAAAATTAAAACAAGAAACCGAAGACATGTGGTATATTCTATAGCAGTTAGCGGTATCTATATATGGTACCGACGTACAATTCAACCAAGTTTATGTACCACCCAAACATTCATTTAGAAATTTGGTTGGATGCTTCTGCTGGTTTTCAGCTGAAACTTCAAAAGGAACTCGGGTGGAGGTTCCGAATTACACAAATTATAAATATAAGGTGATGGAATACAAATTATGGGAATTTGTGGTAAAGAAAATCAACCGCTAAAATCCAAAATTTTAGCATTTGTTACAAACCTAATTTTCGCTAGATGTTATGGGGGAAAGAAGGCGTAATACATTGTATTGATTGCCCCAAGCCATTACTTCAAAAAGTTTGGTATGCCAGTAAAAGTCTTCAGATTGATGTCAAATAACCAAAAACCGCTGTATGAGTTAGCCTAGTCCTTATAGATCGATATCTCCAAGGACCTTGATCATTACAAATAAAATTCGTAAATCAAATACTTCTGTACATCACTCGATACTCAACTTATTTATGCTATAATAAATCTCTCAAAGCATGAGCATTCACCAAAAATATATTTATTTTCGTTTCTTGTAAATTTTCTTTCATACAAAATATATGAAGGTACAAATGTACCTTTGCCGCCGTTAAAGGGTGTAAGATTAATTTTGCTCCCTAACTTGGGGATGGGTGGTCACACATTTCTGAAATTTGGAATACATATTTTAAACTAAAATCGTAGAGATGTCAGAAAATCTCAGCCCGATCGGAACCATAGCAAAAAAGTTACGGTGTTTTAAAAACGAAAAAGGTACACCTGTACCTATCCCGCTGGATGAGGGTTAAAAACTTCTTTTTATGAGTCGCCTTAGACTCTTGATTCGATTGTACAATCATGCTCCTTTTTTAAAGTTCCACTACAGAAAAGAGGCTATGTGAAGTTAGCCAGTCATGTTTTTGAAATTAGGTCCTTTTGCTCGGTGAACCGTTTGTTCTACAGCGACTACGTTTGTTCTTGATTGTTAACCAATTAATATCGTTTGTGCTTCTCTAATTATTTAATTATAGCAACTTTAATTGTGAGTGTGAACTTAGCCAGTCATTTTTAAATATGGGTCGGAAAGGTATAGGTTTGGTATCAATCGAAAGCCAGACGTTTGTTCATTTTGTAGGGCGTTTGTTCATCCTGGAAACGGAAGGATACAGGAATTATTAAGGAAAAAGAGATTAGTTGTGACGTCATCTTCACTCAACCAACGCCATCTACTCAGCTCAGCTGTACGGGCAACCCGTGTGCCGCGAACAATTTATCCAAGATCCACACCATCATCGTACAGCTGAGCTGAGTAGATGGCGTTGGTTGAGTGAAGATGACGTCACAACTAATCTCTTTTTCCTTAATAATTCCTGTATCCTTCCGTTTCCAGGATGAACAAACGCCCTACAAAATGAACAAACGTCTGGCTTTCGATTGATACCAAACCTATACCTTTCCGACCCATATTTAAAAATGACTGGCTAAGTTCACACTCACAATTTTAAAGATGCTATAATTAAATAATTAGAGAAGCACAAACGATATTAAGTGGTTAACAATCAAGAACAAACGTAGCCGCTGTAGAACAAACGGTTCACCGAGCAAAAGGACCTAATTTCAAAAACATGACTGGCTAACTTCACACAGCCCAGAAAAGAGAGAAAAGGAGTTTTCTCGACAGAAAATGAGGTTAATTGTACACTCAATGGGACAGTCTATGGCTAGTCGACGTTTGATCAGAGGAGAATTTTATTCAATGCCCTTGCATTTTTCACAACCACTTGAGTCCCATGCTAACACCTCTGTAAGTCATAAATAGGGTCCTCACCATGGCTTCAAGGATAGATTGTATCTAAATTGAATTGGCGATCAACTCGGTGCCTGCCACGGTGAGCTTAAAAGAACGATATAGTATCAGTCAAGATTGCTCCAGGAATTATATTAATCTACACTGATCTGCAAATATTTTTACACTATGCTATCCTGTCTTAAGATACAATACTCGGAACATAGATTTATAAATGAATAGAATGTCCTAAGATGCTCTATGAGCAATTTCTTAACGTTCATAGTGTTAGTCTTTTCTACTACTACTGCCTTAATCCAAATTCTGGCAAAAACTAAACGCGGAATTTCTATGTATGTATTGCCTATAAATTATAACTGAACAATCCGCTAAATGGAGATCCCCGTTACATCTTATGTTTATTGACTCCGAGAAGACGTTTGACAGCGTTGGCTGGACAGCTTGACGTAGGAGAGGCATGCCAGAGAAACTTCCATCATAAGGAAGTCCTATCTGACCAAAAACAACAAAGTTGTAAAAGTTACCCCGCCAAAGAAAAATTCATCTGCCGCAAAAAGAATACATATCACTCCAATCCGCTGCTCATATCTAATTTTGTTTGCTGGATGTACTTTTGTTTTAGGTGTAAATGCTGGAGAAGTTTAAATGTACAGGACTACTTCTTAAAGTAATTTGGTGGGAGCTTTAACATTTTATTCAGTGCCACTTTGACGGCTCCCTCCAAATTAATTTAAGAAGTAGTCCTGTACATTTAAACTTCTCCAGCATTTACACCTAAAACAAAAGTACATCCAGCAAACAAAATTAGATATGAGCAGCGGATTGGAGTGATATGTATTCTTTTTGCGGCAGATTAATTTTTCTTTGGCGGGGTAACTTTTACAACTTTGTTGATTTTGGTCAGATATCATATATTTTTGCATACTTAAATAGCCAACTAATATTTTTGTTTTGGGAAAAGTTTCAATAGGTTTTTGTTCAGCATATTCCATAAATTTAATATCATAAGTTATATTCACAGGGTCTTCTTTAAAATAAATAGATACTGCAAACGCAATTGCAAATACGCCACAAATGGCTGTTGCTGAGCTTTTTTAAAAATAATTTTGGGATGAAATGGGTACAGTTTATTAATATGTATTTTGTGCAAAATAGATTTGTGTTATCTTTGTGTTATGGCTCTGCTAACATTCTGTTAGTAATCTGTTAATTTTTTGTTAACTCTGTTAATGCTCTATTAACGTTCTCTTAACACTCTATTATCTTTTCGTTAATGCTCTGTTAACGTTCTGTTAATGTTCTCTTAATTCTCTTTAATCATTCGGCTAACGCTCTGTAAACGGTCTGTTACCTTCTTTTATTACTCGATTTACGTTCTGTTAACGTTCTGTTAAGGCTCTGTTAATTTTCTGTTAACACTCTGTTAACAATCTGCTAACGCTCTGTTGTTGCCTTACCAACGCTTTGTTAACGTTCTGTTACTGATCTGTCCTAATGCCCCCTGACCCAGTGTCCCAATGTCACATTGTCCCAATGTCACAGTGTCCCAATGTTCCAATGTCCTAATGCCCTAATGTCCTAAGGTCCATTGTCACAGTGTCCTCATGTCCCAATGTTCTAATATCCCAGTGTTCAAATGTCCTAATATCCTAATGTGCCAATGTCCCAATATCCTGATGTCTCAGTGTCCCAATTTAGGTCCTATTGACCCAATGTGCAAATATCACAGTGTCCCAATGGTTTAATGTCCGAATGTCCCACTACCCTAGTGTCCCAATGTCCCAGTATCGGAATATCCCAATGTCCCAGTCTCCCACCTAATGTCCTAATATCCCAATGTCTAACTGTTCTAATGTCCCAAGGTCCTAATGCCCCAATTTCCTAATATCCCAGTACCCAAATGTCCCAAATGTCCCAGTATCCTAATGTGATAATATCCCAATGGCCCAATGTCCTAATGTACCAGTGGTCAGTGTCCCAATGTCGCAGTATACCATGTGTCCCAAGGTCCCAATAGCCTAATGTCCTAATATCCCAGTGCCCCAATGTCCCTGTATCTCAGTGCCCTAATGTCCCAGTATCCCAATGTTCCAATATCCCAATGTGCCAATATCCCAATGTTACAATGTCCCAATGTTCTAATATCCCGATGTCCGAGTGCCCCAATGTTCCCACGTCCCAGTTTCCCCAGTGTACCTAATGTCCCAATGTCCTAATGTGTTGATGTCCTAATATTCCAATGTCCTAATGACCCAAGACCCTAATGTTCACATGTTCTTATATCCCAGTGCCCCTATGTGCGAATATCCCGATGTCCCAATGTCACAACATTCCGATGTCTCAGTGGTCCAATGCCCCTATGTACCAGTGTCCCAATGTCCGATTGTCCCAAGGTCATAATGTCCCAATGTCCTAATATCCCAGTGTCCTAATGTCCCAGTCTCCCAGTGTCTTAATGTCCCAATGTCCCATTGTCCCAATACCCTAATGTCCCAATTCCCCAATATCCCGATGTCCCATTCCCCAATATGCCGATGTCCCCACGTCCCTGTTTCCCCATTGTGCCTAATGCCCCAATGTCCTAATGTCCCAAGACCCTAATGTCCCAATTTCCTAATATCCCACTACCCCAAGATCCTAGTCTCCCAGTCTCCCGGTGTCCCAATATCCAAATGTCCCAATGCCGCAGTGTGTTTTAAAAAATTGTCAATGCGATGAGCCGATAGACGCAATTGTTGGAAATCTTTTGTTAACTTTACCTATTAATTTACCGTTATTCCATCCACTTATCTAAATGGAAGACATTCATTCTTCAGAAGGACCACCAGAGGATCATTCGTTCCAAATTTCATAAAAATCCCATCACGAAGAGAGACAGTAGAAGCAAGTCTTTCTGCAACTGAAGACTTCATTCTGAAATTGGGTTACTCGCTTAAGTCTGTGAGGGTGAAAATTTCACCGTTTATTGCATATATCCTACCCGTTATTGTGCCGATCGAAGATTTTATTTGGAAAGGCACTAGAACAGGATATGTGGAATATTTTGGTAAAAAATTTTTGGGGGCTGTTGCCTGGAAGGCTGTAGCCTGGTCAAACAAAAAAGCAAGTTGTCTCCGGTAATCATAGACTTGTTCGCTTTCGTTTTTCTTTTTCCTTTGGCGGGCGAGACGCTCTCGCGTCTCTTGATATTCACGAAAAAAAAACCAGAAATTGAACCCCCGTAGCACTTATAGGGCCATTTTTTCGTACATTTTCTAGGCTAGTTAGTCCTATCACATAGAGAAGACACACATAGTATTCAGAAAGCTTTTCTATTGTACTGAATGGCATTTTTGTTTATTTTGCATAGTTATGTTATCTTTTGCTTATTTACGCTGTTGTATGAAACCAAATTCCACACAAATGTATCTCTATTGATGACACACAACATTTGTGAGAATGGATAAAATCGGACCATGGGGTCATAGGGCTTCCATACAAACCCAACCCCCCAAAGTAGGTTCTTCTAAGAAAACTTTTTTATTTGTGCACCGATTTCAACCAAATTCCACAAAAATGTATTTCTATCGATGATACACAACATATGTGAGAATGGATCAAATCGGACCATGGAATCATGGGGTGCCATACAAACCCAACCCCCAAATTAGGTTCTTCTAAGAAAACTTTTTTATTTGTGCACCGATTTCAACCAAATTCCACACAAATGTATTTCTATCGATGACACACAACATATGTGAGAATAGATGAAATCGGACCATGGGGTCATGGGGCTGCCATGCAAACGGAACCCCCCATTTTGGTTCTTCTATGAAGCATTTTTTACACCAATTTCACAAAACCTTGAATTAATGTGTCTTAATCAAAGCAACAAAAAAGGTTAAAACAAATGGGATCGAACTATAGGGCCATGCTCCCGCATCCCCCAATAAAATGTTCCGAGAAATATTTTTATTTGCCCACTTATTCCAACCAAACCCCACACAAATATTATTTTGTCGACGCAACGGAACTTTTGTGAAGACGGAAGGAAAAGAATACAAGTCGTAGGTACGCCCAAAAAAAACTTTTAGCCGGAGGAGAGCGAAGGGTATCCAAATTTCGGCCGCGCCCGAAATTAGCCTCGGTCTCGTTTTTAATCTAAGATGATGGCGTAACCAAGCAAAATATGGCAGAACTACGCAAAATAAACAAAAATCCATTCAATACAATGAAAGAGCTTTCTGAATATTTTGTGTGTCTTCTCTATGCGATAAGACTAACCAGCCTATAAGATGTACGAAAAAATGGCCCTTAAGGGTGTACATATTGATGAGAAATTTGGCCACTTTCTGTAGAACCATATTTGCTACGAACTAACCATACATCTTATAGCCAGAGTTACCGTTTCGTGACTTTCGTGAAACGTTTTCAAAAATATCGTTTGACCTGCTGGCACCGTTACGAATGCTCGGATCAAAAACGCATTTTGACATTTTATTCTGGAACCACAAGAGATACAAATTTGCTTTACACGACTTTTCAGCACATTTTACCATTATCGAGATATTCAAAAAAGTTTTAGATGATGTAAAGATGTACCACCGCTAGCTGCACTCGTACAGACGCGGACTTTCGGGGTCCTGTGTAGGACCTCGAAAGAAAGGCTCACACAAAAATACAGCTTTCCCCTATTTTTTTCGAAGTTCCTACATTTTTTTTCAAATTTCCTGGGGTAGTGTGTTTTGTAAAAATTAATTTGAAATGGAGTACAAATGGTTAGTAAATATTTAATTTTATCGAAATCTTTCGCGAACCCCCTAATCTGTTTCACGGACCCCCAAATTTTCTCACACCTCCCGCGGATCCCCAACACGGCTTCGCGGACCCCAAGATGTCCGTAGGGACCACTTTGAGAATGCATGCTCTAATTGGTTGAAAGAACTATTTCTTAGAACAAATCAACCATGTTCATGGTAAATTTGAAATAGCAGTATTAACTTGGTTGTATAGTTAATGTTACAATAAGTTTTCTCTGAGTGTACGTCCCGCACTCATGTATGGATCAGAATGCTTGCTGACATATCACCGCCAAAACGGGCGATGTGCCTACACCACAGGTGTAGAGCCACGCGAAACCATGGAGCGTTATAAAGAACGAGACAAGAAAGAAGAAGATTTTGAAGGGTTGCATTATGGCGTTAATTTCCAAGCACCAGCATAAAAACTGGCGGGAAAAGTCCAACATTGGACCAAGCCCGTCGATGTGACATCAAATTTCCAAGGTTTTACCTGTTTTTTTTTTTTGTAGATGTGTTGAGATCAACAGCATGCGCTGCAGTTTTATTTATCCCCATTAATATGTACTCGTTTGTCGTTTAATATCTGAGTTAGATCAAGGTCCGTCTCATGGGTCGTGAGTTCGAAAAACATCAGAAACTGAACTCGATCATGGTGAGACTTGAACCCACGATTCTGCACTCAGAAGGTGGACCCACTCATCTCTACACCGACCACTTATTTAAGTAAATAACTATACGAAGCATATTTAAAAGTCTCTTTAAAAACAGTTAAGACCTTCGAAATGGCAGGTTACTAATACATCAGCGGCCTAGGTTCAATTTTCGACTATCGCGCTAGTTATTTACTTAAGCAGCCTGGGTCACACACGCCATAACATAAGCACGCAGTTCATATTCTAATTGTAAATAAGAAAATTGCAGACAAGCCTTTTAAACTGCATTTAGACATTTTTTAAGAATAAGTATTTAAAGGCTAGCCCTATTCTGTTAAATCAGTGCGACGGGCACTTTTCCATTTATAAAGGACAAGGTTACCCATAGAACCGTCATTCTGCTTCACTTTTATACAACAATTTGCAGTCATTGTTTTCAAAATATTTGTCAAGTTGGCCCTTCATCTTCCATTCAAAACAACAACGTTTGCCGTTCTCCGCTGGACTACGACACTTGTCGTTTTGCCCTCAGGAACAGACTGACATTGGATGGTTTGAACTTTGTAAATGTCACAATCTCGCACCCTTATTTTCACATAAATAAACCCATCATATTTGTCAGATACGTTTTTTTTGTGTAGATATAGGCAGAGTACAGCGCAGTTATCGTGTCATAGACCTGAAGAGCAGCCTCCAGATCTGGAAGTTTTAAGAGTTCGGGAGGCCAGGTCGGCGCAAACAGGAGAATGAATGAAATAAAAAATAGACCTGGGAATAACAAACATTCAGTCTCATAGGGCATAGGCTTATGCATACGTATTTATGTTGATAGCGATAATGCGACAAACACCATGCACTCGACATCCAGAGTTCGTGTGTAATCATTCTTGACGTAATTCCTTAGAATCTGTGTGTGTCTGTATGCGCGCTCGGAACGAGAAATGCTAAAATTCCCATTAGATCCTTTTCGAAAAGCTCTTAGACTTCATGGCAGAAGGCAAACATATAACAACATCGTCAACAACAACAAAAAATTAAAATGAATGGTTGATGATACTCCATTGCTATTCATAATCCTTTAGCCAGGTTACTGAACACACACATTTCATGCGAACGCATTTACGACGGATTCGTATCGTATGCGAGCATAAATCTGGATAGATGGTGCGCCCTGTGTCGTGTATATTCATTGTATCCAGTCAAGTACTTTCTAGGCCTGTTCGGTACCGAGATTTCAGTACCGGGTTTCGGTTTTTTTCAATACCCGGTACCACAAGCGGTTTCCCTGACTCAGGTTTTTTTTTCAGTACCGACGGTTTTTCTAACCATAAGCCGGTTTTTTTGAGTACCGGGTTAAAAACCGACTCAGGTTTTTTTCAGTACCGACGGTTTTTTCAACCATAAGCCGGTTTTTTTGAGTACCGGTACCAAAAAACCTGAAAAAAAACGGCTCATGGTTTAAATGAATCGTTCTTTTTAACTCGGTACCAAAAAACCGACTCGTCGGTTGGTTTTTTTTTAACTCGGTACCAAAAAACCGGGATATCGGTACTTTAGAATATCGGGTCCGGTACCAAGTGAACACCGGTTTTGTACCGGGATCCCGGTTTTTGGAACAGGCCTACTTTATGCAATATGAATCGTTGAATACATCACCACACCACTCCACTGTCTGCAGTCTGGATTTACATCAGGTATGTATGGTGGAATCTGCGATTGTAACCTGGACGTTTTGAAATTGAACAAATCTCTGAATGAAATTGTACAGGAAAGGATTTTAAATGATCCACGTAATTATCTTCAGGAACTGCATAAATCATAATGGAAATGGGAAGATTCAATTAAAACTATGTATGTGTGGACAGCATCTGGAATGCAGAGATTTTTTATTGATTGAACGAAAACACACCATATCTATCTTTCACTTAAATATTAGAAGTATTTTTAAAAATTATGATGAACTTGTTATTACTCTAAATGATCTTAAATTTGAATTTGACATAATTGTTCTCACTGAATCGTGGCTCTCAGAAAGTGATTTCTTTAAGATGAACGGTTATAATGTATACGTTCAGCCAACTAAATTTAATAAGTGTGATGGTATAGTGGCTTATATAAGAGAAAACTATTTGGTGGAGGTACTAGATATAGGTGCTGATCATGCCAATTTTCTGAATCTAAAAATCAATTTGGGTAATCAAAAGGAAATATACCTGACTTCTGTTTATCGATCCCCGAGCTTAGATGCAAACCAGTTCAATAATTCACTTGAACGTTTTCTTCAAAAAACCATTCAATTTAAGAATCATGTTATTTTAGGCGATATGAACATAAATATATTAGGCGGAAAACATATTTCACTAGTAGGCGATTATTTAAACGTTTTAGCTAAATATGGTTTTAATAAATATCTTTTGGGCATCACAAGACCAGCTAGCAAATCATGTATTGATCACATATTCGGTAAATTCTTGGATTGTAACACTTTCACCACAGCTGTATTAGAAACATTTATAACTGACCACTTTGCCACGATTGCGAAAATTAAAATCAAACATCTGCATCAACAAACACAACGTATTATAAAGAAAAAACAACTTAATTATCACATATTAAAATCTGCTTTAGAACACCAAGATTGGAGCGCATTGTATCAAAATAGTGATTCAAGTCAATGCGCGGAGTTGTTGATAAGCGAGCTAAACAAGCAAATAGAACAGGCAACAACCGAGTCTGAAATATTACTGAGAAGAAAAATTGTGCCTCTCAAACCTTGGTGCTCTAAAGGAATAGTCACGTCAATACGTCACAAAAATTTCTTAGCTCGTAAATTAAAAAGCGAACCATTTAATATTCTCCTCAAGAGTAAGTTTAAAGACTATCGTAATAAGCTAAACTCCATTATTAATATAGCTAAAAGTATTCATTACAATAAAGAGATCTTGTCTGTTAAGAGTAACCCGAAAAAGTTATGGAATAAAATCAATGAGATTACTCTCAGAAACAGACAAGAACAGAACAGTGTTACAGAGATTCTTTCAAGAACAAACGACATACTAAGAGAACCCTTGCAAATCGCTAATGAATTTAATGCATATTTCTCTAGTATTGCAGAAAAAATAACAGAAAATATTCCCCATATACCATACAATCCATTGACTGAGTTTTCATTTCCATGTAATTATAATTTAAACTGTCCACCTATTGTTAAATCTGAAATATTGTCACATGTAAAGGATTTAAAAAATGATACATCGCCTGGTGAGGATATGATAACTTCCAAACACTTGAAAGAATTAATAAATTTTCTAATAACGCCACTATGCTATATTTTCAATTTAAGTCTAATAACTGGTCAATATCCTAATAGTTTTAAAAATTCAATAGTAACTCCAATTTATAAATCAGACGGTAAACTTAATTTAAATAATTATCGACCAATATCGTTGATATCAAACATTGGCAAAATCTTTGAAAAATGCTTGAGGTCGCGTATCAATAATTTCTTGGAATACAACCATCTAATATCCGTCAATCAATTTGGGTTTCGTGGAAATAAATGTACAACTGATGCATTGTACCGAGTCACCAATATCATAAACAATGCTAGGGAAAATAATGAAAAAGTAATAGCCGTTTTCTTAGACATAAAGAAAGCGTTTGATACTGTGAACCGCGAAATTTTATGTAAGAAACTAGAACATACTGGACTAAGTAGAAACATAATTAAACTTTTGAAATCATATCTCCATGGTCGGACCCAAAAAGTAAGAATTAGTGGTATAAATAGTGAAAGGGCTTTCATTAATCACGGAGTTCCACAAGGGACTGTTTTAGGACCTATTTTATTTAATATATATGTTAATAGCTTATGTGAATTACACCACTCTGACAGGAGATTTGAAGGTCAAATTACGGCTTATGCTGATGATACTGTGGCCATATTCAAGGGATCAAGCTGGAGTAATGTACTACAAAAAGCGAATGTTGGATGTAAATTAATATTCAATTGGTTAAATATGCATAAGCTCGCCCTTAACATAAATAAAACCTGTTTTCTAACTTTTGGAAATCAAAATGAAAGCATTCCTCCTGAACTTATATTAAGCATTAACTCGGCTAAGATTAAACATAAAACAGACACAAAATACTTGGGGGTGATAATAGACCATAATCTAGATTGGAAAAAGTATATTGTAGGACTTGCAGATAAATTACGAATAGTCATGTATATTTTCTTCAGATTAACCAATTATGCAGATGTTGAAACAATAAAGATGGTATATTTTACAACTGTACAGTCAACAATACAATATGCAGTTGAAATATGGGGATTAGCACTTAAAACATATCTTGCACCTCTACAGAAAGTACATAATAAATTAGTTAAAATATGCCTAAGAAAATCAAAATTTTATTCTACTACTGAGGCGTTTGAAAGTTTTAAGGTCATGAATATCCGCCAATTATTTTGTCTAAACGCTTTAAAGTTTATGTACAAACACGAAGAACTCCGGATTCCCCATTCGACCATCTATCAAACACGAAGACAAAAAACTCAACCATTAGCTACAAAGCGCAATAAAAAAGGCTTTACTGCCAGACATTTGAGTTTCCTAGGTCCAAGAATGTATAATGTAGTCCCTATCCAACTAAAAGAAAAACTGAATTTCATGAATTATGAAACCAAATTAAAAAGTTACGTTTTTGAGAACTCACAATGCTTAATATCAATTTTCGATACAATATAGCTGAACACCTTAAAGAAATCATTTCATTTAAAATTCTTAGAGGGTTTTTTTTTTTTTTTTTTCTTTAATTTCTAAACCTATTTCACTAATGTTTTCCTTCTGAATTCTATACAATTTCGATGAATTGAATTGTTTACTAAATCTTAATTATATGCTGTAAAGTAAACTGTCACCGCACTCGCGCACAAGAATTTATCTTATGCGAGTAGCGAGCTTTGAAAATTGTTTATTTGTAAATAATTATGTATACAAAGAAAAGCTGCAATAAATGTATTATTATTATTATTATAATGGAAGGTAAAACTTTTCGAATGCATAATTAAAAACGTACCTACCAAACGTTTTCCTATAAATATGCTATAAATTAAATAGGAATAGTCAGTGGCGTATTTAGAAAATTCTCAAAGGGGGGGCACAGAATACGGGGCTAATTTGTTACATAAAGTTTTGGTGTGGTGATACCCGAGAGCAGCTACATAGGAAAAACATTGGCAAGACTGAGGGAGCGTTGATCCTTGATCCTTGATTTAAGGCGAAACTCAAGAAGACCTTAAGTTTTCAATAGACTTGAAATATAATATTTCAAGGTAGGTGGGTAGCTACCTTGACTTCAAGTGAGGTTGACTATAGGCATCCTTGACTTAAGTCCTTGAGTTAAGGTATGTATATAAATACGGGCCTGAGAGTCCTTTGCATTTCAGGTTTATTACACCAAAAGTTAAGTTTTCCTGACAGATCTTAGAATAACACTCATTAATTGCTTTTGGCTTTTCCTGAACCAAAATACGGAGGGCCTTAAAAAAGTTTGCGTAGTGAAGATCGAAGGAGCCTGAAGCCGAAAAGGAATTTTACGAATATATACTTAATTGGCTATGGAATTAATGCAATGACCAAAGAGACTGTTTTAATATGACAAAACGGATTCCAAACGGAACACTTTTCTTTGGAAGAGAAATTTCATACATCGTCCGAAATTCTGCCAAATTCCGCCAAAAAGTGGTTCTGCTTACTTTTGAAAGAAACACAGATGAAAAGCTGATACAACAAATTTTGGCTGACATTGTGGTCCTGAATTCCATGGCAAGTTTAAGCGAATTTGAATGCAAAATTAGGATTTACTGAAAAAGAGGCCTTTGTATGTTTTGTCAAAAATCTAGTAACAGATTCCGTAAAATCGTAACAAGTGCCGAATAATATTTTACAAGTACAATCCAGAATACTACACGGTTGTAAATTTTGGTGTAAACCGGGAGTAAATTTTATAAATAAAATAGTGTAACTCCTTTCTATTCCAAAACTTGAATAAAGTTTGACCCTTTTCAACTTATAAGTTTAGTTTATTCAAAAATTGTATTAATTATAACCGCTACAGAATAAAACTATCCAAATACCCTTTTAATATTATACATTTTACACCGTTCGGGATAGAATAAATTGCATTGAATGTTGTTATAACATAAAAGGGTAAAATCAATCCTACTATGTTATCAAATCTACACTATCAACGCAAGAAACCCATTCAACCTAGAAATCTATTGATTTGCAGTCTGTCTGGTTCAGTGAGCAGCGCGCTTGCCTACAAATCACAGAATTGTGGATTCGAAGCCGACTGCGCTCGTATTATAATTTTTATTTTTTCGAGCGGTTTGTATAAATTTTATACTATTGAAGAGTAAAATTTTTATCAAGAATACTTATACTTTCAATATAGTTCAATTATACTTTTGATAAGGTTTTTACATGGAAATGTATGAGTATATTTTTTTATAAAAATTACCCCAAAATTTTCAGCCGTGTAGGAACTATCCGTGGCATAGAGCCGGGAAGTGATCAATCTATTAATTAAAATGAAGCAACAAAAGTAAGCAGGAAGGTATGATTGTTTGTTATTTCCATATGTACTACACTAGCTTCAAATCTATAGTATCTGCAATACCTTTTAAAACGAGTCCTAGATGGTAAGCTGAAGCAACATGCTTTAACAAATCAATTGCAAAATAGAAATGAGAAGGAATGGCTACGATGAGGTTTTTTAATTCGTGAAAATTTAAACATTGAAGAAAGTACCCCACGGAAAGGGTTCATCAACGAGGAGATCTGTTTCGAAAAAGAGTTACAAAGCTTAGTAATAGAAACGCTCAAAATAAAAACGGAACACTTGGTACTGCAATTTTTAGTATGGTGTGAAAAAAGTTTGATGTGCTCACAGGGGGGGCACGTGCCCCCTGTGCCCCCCCTGTAAATACGCCACTGGGAATAGTGGTACTTTTCATTAATAAAATTGGACCATCGTAGACAATTTGTACACAGAACCAGTAAAAAATATATACTTTATCAACTTCAGCATTGAATAACCTATTCTACCATCAATAATACCCATATGCTTCATTATTCATTCATATTCATTGTCTCTGGGGACCATTAAATCCTTTTCCACCCAGACATCATACAGATCATTTTTATGAATTTAATTTCCCAGCTTCAGACAATTTACAGCATCCTTCCAAATACGATAGAGTCGCCTCTGGATTTCGTATCATGTCATTGCCAACCAACCATTGACTTGCGGATTGCGGTTTCTATCGCATCCATACATCGGATAAACGTCTACAAAAAAAAAACACACATACACAAAAATACGCTGAAAAAAATTCATGAGGACTTGTTGCCAAAAAGTTTCTTTCAACATCCTGAAATGGGCCCAAATGAGCACGATCGTAGAATTGATATGTTGTCAAAAAAAAACCAACCAGCCATACACAACTTGTATATGAATGAGGATGTTATGCTGTTTGGCTCGTGTGTGCCTCGATTGATGGTAGCTGATAGTACGAGTATAATATTTGGTTCTGGGAAGAGAAGAATGGCTGGATTAGAAATTCAAATAGTGTTGAGGGAATTTCCTCAAGTTTTTTCTCTCGGAAGGATAGTTTAATCTGATCCGTTCTTATAATCCAATCCAGACGTCGCCGAATATTTCTTTTCGAGCAGACTGGCAACGATGACGACTGAGGTTTGAGTCATTTTGGCTGTTGAATATGGATGACTATTATGATGAGTAATGTGTTATGGATTTCGTTTTTAAGGGACAGTGGCTGTTCCTGCGAGGAAAACCTAGAAAACTATGGATATGGATACTGAAGCAGCAATAGATAATATTTAAAAATATATTTTGAGTAACTTATTTTGACTTTAACCTTTCATTAGACGCAATGCATCTGACAGATGCCTCGCATTGTTTTTTTACCATAACTTCTTTTCTATTACGAATTCCACTTTTTAACTCATAGTATAGCTTCGTATACTGAGTACGGAAGCATTTCAGTCTGAAAGTGATAATTCTAAAGTCCTTTGACTTTACGTAGCAGGCACGAGCATCTGTTATGCATTGTGAGCACTCGTGTAAGTGATTTGAACCTGTATTGATATGGGTGCAGCAGTACACGATAAACAAAAATGATTTACTACAAGGTGGGCCAAAAGTAATCATCCTATGTTCTTTTGCTGTATTTTTCTTAATAAAAAAAAAACTCGGGTTTTGCTTATGAAAAACGTTTATTCAATTTATTGTCAAGTCGCAAAAATAATATCGGGCAAGTGGCCGCCGCCACAGTTGATTACCTTACGGGCCCGTTTTATGGCATTTTCCATCACTCTCCCTAAGGGATTAAAGAGTCTGATAGTTGAAATAGATTGGATGCGTAAGCATCGGAATCAGCAGCAAAATTTCAATTTAGAACACACGCATTTGCCTTTGATGACCCACATTGACAGCGGCAGAAGCATTTTTTCTGCTTCTGCTGTCAATGTGGGTCATCAAAGGCAAATGCGTGTGTTCTAAATTGAAATTTTTCCGCTGATGCCGATGCTGACGCGTCTAATCTATTTCAATCTAAAGGCTTGTTGACGTAAACCCGCGACTTCAAAAAACCCCATAAATTCTGGAACAGTTAAATCGGGTGTTCTGGCCGGCCAGTGCAAATCACCAAAACGAAAGATTAACCGACCCGGAAATGTTTCCTTCAGAATATGCCCGCGTTCCTTAGGAGCAAACCAATTCATGGCTTAACACAGTGGCGCAACCACGGGAGGGGCTAAGGGGGCTAAAGCCCCTCCCAGACCCACAAATTGGGAAAGGAAAAGCTGGAAAATGAAATTTCAGAGATTTTGCTGATATGAATACTTCTTGGAACTTCTAAAACTCGATTTACACGTTTTTATTGAATTTGATGTAGTTTCCAAAGAGGTTGTGTACACTGAACCGAAAATGATACCCATTGGAAGAATACGGATGGATACTGTCGTATGTTACTTATTTTGTTGCAAATACAACAAGTAGTGTCGCAGAATACGAGTAGTCAAATATACGGTATTTGATAGGCGAACATGTATTTTGGAATTTTTCCCTATAATCAGGGTATTGTCCCCAGCAACCCTGACAATAGGGAAAAATATCCTGATCGATAAGGGTTCCGAAATGAAGGGGTTGGGGGTAATTTGTATGTTTTTGGCCATTAGAGAAACATTAAAATGATAAAAGAAACAGAAAAATAGCCTAAGAACCAAATAAACTATATAAAATTGCTATTCCTTGCACTAATGTATAATAAATTATAAATTTTAGCCTTATCCTTAGCCTTAGATGCTAGTGCTATAAATTAAGTAGCATGTAATAAAAAAAATAACAGGCGCGCCAATCCAACATTGGACTAAGGCCGCAGGATGTGTTAGTGACATCCTATTTCCAAGATCTTATCTGCTTTTTGATGAGGTAATGAGATCATCATCACGCTCAGCAGTGTTATTTATCCCCATAAATGGGTACTCGTTTAACATCTGAGTGAGATCATAGTCTGTCACAAGCTCGTGAGTTCGAAAAACACAATGGAACACGGTGAGATTCGAACTCATGAGCCTGTGCACCGAAGGTGCGCGCACTAATCGGTCGACCAGCCAGACTACTAAGTAGCATGTAATACTTGTTGTTAAATTAGGGTATTATCATTTTGGAACGTTTTAAAACGTGCCATAACTCTCGAGAAAACGCAAGCTAAGCCATTGCATCCAGTGCCAATTAAGTTGTAGATGATTTTTGTCGAAAGTGGAAAGTGGAAAGTTATACCTCTCATAACTCCCCCCAAAGTTAAGAGTGAAACCCCAATTTTAAGTATATCGCCCTCCAATGGTGATAAACTTAAAATTAGCACCATTATACTTCCCACCAAAAGTCTCAATCGGATCAAAACTAGGGATACCTCCCATACGAAGTGACATGGCAATTTTAGTTGAAAACGTTCGTATGTACCACCATTATTTTTCATCAAGGTATTTTATATTGTTCAATATTGGCAATATTGTCATTTACCATTGTTTTATTCTCATGGTGCGGCAGTTCAATGCTCTGCGTAACACTAGAAGTTTAGAAACATTTCTGTGCAAAATGGAGTAATTCAAAATTTGGTGACAAAAGAAAGAACGTTGATTACAAATTACACTCATTACGTGAAGCTACAAACAAAATACATAGAAAAAGCCGTGGTTGCAATGCAAACTTCTTCAAAACTTCCCCGCATTGCGTGGTTATTGGATAATAGTAACTAACTTTTGGAGGCAAATAATATCCAATAATATGACCATCCATTTTAGCCCCCTCCAGGGCAAGATCCTAGTTGCGCCACTGGGTTAACAGTTCGTATTCTACGTTTGTTTACTTCAGAAATTAGGAAAAATGCAAAAAAAAAGTTACAGCGATTTCCAATAGAGTGATTACTTGTGGCCCACCTAGACTCGATTTTTATATCCGTCACTATGTGAAAGGGTATATAAACTTTGTCATGAAGTTTGCAACGCACAAAAGGAAGTACCTCCGACTATGTAAAGTATACAGGGTGTCCCGCATTGGGTGGTCAATACTGTAAGGGTTAATAGCGCAACTTGTTTCAGCAAGAAAATTGCCAATACAATCGGAATTTTTTTTACCGTTACATTGTTATCGCTCTTTTTGTAAAAGTCATCGAAAATCGTGACATGTCCTGCAAAATCATAATTTGCAGCACCCCTGATAACTTAATCCAAGATTTGATTTCAGTTTCAGAAACTAAATAAAATTTCACAAAAACTGAAGTTTTTACAGTTGCCAACATTATTGCCACTTTACTCAAACTTAATAGAAATTTTAAAATAGATTCTTCATCGAAAATTCAAACAGTAATTTCATAACGGTGCTTTATAAGTAGAACTCTGCAAAGTTGATAAAAGTTGCTTCAACATGTTGGCTTTCCAACGGTATATCACTTTTCATAATTACATTGCAGAATTTTAGAGAAACACGCATTTAATGGTAAAAATCAAGGCTTCAGTGGAATCGCTAACAGTTTTCCCTTTACTCGAAAAAAGACAAACAAAGGCTATTATAATTCGGGATAGAATCTCTCTACATTATTTTGACCAGAACTGTAAGATATTTGCAAATTGTATATTGTTTAGCAAATGCAACGGTACTTATAACAGTTAAAATTAATTATTTCCTATTTATAATCGAAGAGCTGTCGGCTTCTTGGAGAGACAGGTCAAATACCAAACCACACCGCTAAAGAAGGAGTCCGCGGTACTAGCGTTGGACGAGAAGAAGAGATTCTTAATTTCTTCGATAAAATAAATAAATAAATAACAGGCGCGACAATCCAGCATTGGACTAAGGCCGCAGGATGTGTTAGTGACATCCTATTTCCAAGATCTTATCTGCTTTTTGTTGAGGTAATGAGATCAGAATCACGCTCAGCAGTGTTATTTATCCCCATAAATGGGTACTCGTTTAACATCTGAGTGAGATCATAGTCCGTCACAAGCTCGTGAGTTCGAAAAACACCATGGAACACGGTGAGATTCGAACTCATGAGCCTGTGCACCGAAGGTGCGCGCACTAACCGCTAGACCAGCCAGACTACTAATTTCTACTAATTTCTTCGATACTAACTCAAATTTGAGCACGCGTAGAGCAGCATTTCAGCTGGGTATTACTCGGATGATGATCCAAAGGACTCTTCAGTCGGACAACCGGTATCCGTACCACACTACGCAAGTTCTGGAATTACTACCGAACGACTGTCAAGAGGAGGATAACAATTTGCAAATTTTACCCCCCGGGAACAGCTGCTGCAGCGAACTAATGAAACATAAAAAAAACCCTCATGAAATCCTTTGAACCGTTACTTCCAAGTGCCGCAGGTGTCGAGTCTACATACAAAATGGAGAAGGCCAATTCCAGCAGCATTATTCCAATTCATTAAACAGACCCATTTAATCATTAGTTAATATTTTTAGTTTATTGGTTCTTTCTCATTTTTAAAACTATTTCCATTTTTATTTAACAAATTTTCAAAATTGCGATACTAAAATATAAAAAATAAATGAATAAAATTTCCGATAAGAAAATAATTACCTTGAGTGCTGCAAATTACGATTTTGTGTGACAAGTCACGATTTTTGATGACTTTCACAAAAAGAGCGATAACAAGGTAACGGTAAAAAAAAATTCCGATAGTATTGGTAATTTTCTTGCTGAAACAAGTTGCGCTATCAGCCCTTACAGTATTGACCACCCAATGCGGGACACCCTGTATACACTGCGCGACAAATGCTTAGGTTCATGGATATTTTCCTTTAAAATCAATTTCCACTGCGACAATTGTATAGGTTCACTTACTTTAAAGAGTTAAGGTACGTGTTCGTAGAGACGACTCATGGGATCATCGCTCAGCGATCGAAGTTAAACCACCGGTTTTGAGCACTATACACTGAAAAAAATGGTTTAGACTTTTTATCTAAAGTGAAGTAGTTGACTTAAATTTAGATAGTTTTACCAAAGAAATAGCTGATTTCTCTAATCTTCGTAGCTGAAAATACTATTAAATTCGTTCATTCAACCACGCAAGATTAGAAGAAAAAGTTTATAGTACAGTATTTAAAGACACAAAACGGCCGTTTACTTAAAAAAAATACGTAATGGCTGAAATTTGCTGGAGATGTTAGGGGACATGTCTTTTATCTTAAACTGAGTTTTCGTATTCGTGGGGGTGGGGGAAGTTGGAGTATATTGCCTACTTATAGGCGAATTTTGCATTTTTCGTTCATATCATTCTTACCGTTAACCCTACAGTAAAGTGATGCATAGGAGTTTTGTTTCTAATCAAATTATCTATCCTACGGTACCTACATCAATTTCATCGGTCAAATAGTTCCGTTATAGTGACCAGTTAAAGGTCAAAATAGTACCAATAATGGGAAAATTTTGCATAAATAAAACATGTAATGGCTGAAATTCGGTGGAGTCGTCAAGGGATGCGTTATAAATTTATATCTGAAGTTGCGTATATATCAGGGGGGTAGTTATAGTAAATTGCCTACTTATAGGCTAAATTAGCTTTTTTGCTTGAGAAGAGTTATTTCGTGTGCCTGTAAAACTGGTTGTGGAAAAGTATGGGGGTGTCGGAAAGCAGGATTAAAGTGCTCTCCAATTTGAATGGTTTGTTGTGGAAACGCGTGTAGCAATATAACTGACTTTTCTACTCTTACGGAAAACGACGACTTCCTCCATAACGATGGGCTTTTTTCATCGAACCCAGGATACGAAGCTGGTCACAATTGTAGCGCAAGCAATAATGAATCCGGAAGAGAGGAAGAAAATCAATCTAAGAAACCAAAATTGAGGTAGTCAAGTCATATATATCTGTTGTTGCATCAATAAAACTCCAGTGACTATGAAGAAATTATTTTTTTTTGGAACGATCCCTGCGACTGCGCTAATCGGCCTAGCTTGATTTTGGTCTCGTTTAAGAGATAATAATTCAATCAGCAAGAACACACATTTATACAACTTGATATAGCGAAGTTTTTAGCAATCACTAAATAGGCAATTTACCCCAACTTTCTCCATCCCCACTAATACGAAAACTCAGTTTTAGACAACAGATTCGCCTCTTAACATACATCAAATTAGAGCCATCACGTTTTTTAAAAGAAAATATCCATTTATTGTACTGTTTTGATCCTTGACTGGAAACTACAACGCGTTTACTTGACCTATCCTCATTTTTGTATGCAATCCATTTATTGTACTGTTTTGATCCTTGACTGGTAACTACAACGGGTGTACTTGACCAATCCTCATTTTTGTATGCAGACAATTAGTGGATATTTGCCACTCACGTGCACGTTACATTGTAATGCTTGAAATACATATCGCGCAGAAGCAGCAGCATGGGCAGAATTTCATAGCTGACAAATATGCTGAATGCCGAGCTTTCTGCCCAGCATTTTTGTCAGCAATATGGAATATAATGCATTTCGATTGACATTTCGCGATGCTGCTGCTGCTGCGTAATATGTATTTCAAACATAACTATAAAGACATGCATTGAGACAAATTGTATTCTGTATATACACAACTGAACTTCAGTTTGTCGGTCAGCACAGCAGTTCGCAGTTTTGTGACTAGTTTTTGAGTGGTTTTGTTTTGATTGAATTGGGCTGAGGGGGGTAAAGTGCAATTTTTTTTAGGTGTAGCGAAGTAAGGACGTATGCAACTTTTTTATTTTTAACCACACTATAATAAGAGGAATTTAATTTTTTCCATCTTCATGAAAAGTGAGAAACCTAAATATTTTTTTTTACATATTCGATCTTATCCTCATCCGCACCCTCATCCGCATCCTCAAAAATGTCTCCATGAATATCCGCAACCGCATCCTCAATCTTATTCTTTTTTGGATCCGCATCCTCATCCGCTAAACAACATCCGTTACATCTCTACTTAACATCTCCACCAAATTTCAGTCGTTACATGTTTCACTTAAGCAAAATATTCTCATTATTAGTGTTATTTTGCCCTTTAACCGGTCATTATAACGGAACTATTTGGCCTACGATATTGACTTAGGTACCGTTAAATAGACAATTCGATTGGAAACAAAAGTTCCATACATCACATTACTGTAGGAATACCAGTAAGAATGATATTAAGGAAAAACGCATAATTCTCCCATAAGTAGGCAAATTACTATAACTTCCCCCACTGCAAAAAATACGAAAACTCAGATTTAGACTAAGGGCACGTTGCTTAACATCTCCAAAAAATTTCAGCCATTACGCGTTTCACTTAAGCAAAATATTCTCATTATTAGTGACAGTTTGCCCTTTAACCGGTCACTATAACGGAACTATTTGGCCTACGATATTGATTTAGGTACCGTTGAATACACAATTTGATTAGAAACAAAACTTCTACACATCACTTTACTGTAGGAACAACAGTAAGAATGATATTAAGGAAAAACGCAAAATTCCCCTATAAGTAGGCAAATTACAATAACTTCCCCCACTCCCACAAATACGAAAACTCAGATTTAGACTTAGGGCACGTTGCTTAACATCTCCACCAAATTTCAGCCATTACGTATTTTTTTTAAGTAAAATATACCCGATTACTGTACTATTAGTCAATTCTTCCACACAAGTTGTTGATTGTACTATTCAAATATAAAATTTAACTACAAACAATCGTTCTTTTTTCTTCAACACAATTTAGCTATCCAACATTTAACAATTTATAGATAATGAATAGCTGTCTTTGCAAATGAATTAATTGAATTTGCAAATATAGTAGATGTTTCAACTAATGACGAATAGAAAAATTATCCATATCTTCGTAACTGTTTCAACTACATAGAATCATAAGCTGAAAATCAACGCGAACTTTAGATGAATTCGACTATTTCTTTAGATAACCATTCTATTTTTTTTCTCTGTGTATGGGTATATTTTCTATACAGACATGTTCCTTTCGTCCATAGTCGATACTAGGTAAGTAGAACCATTCAAAAATGTTTTAATTACGGCTCAAAATTGGATGCGAATCTTCGATCGCTGAGCGATGATCCCATGAGTCGTCTCTACGAACACAAACCTTTATCTCGTCCTGGTGAGAAGTGTTTCTGTAAACATTTTCGCGTTATACTCTGTGAGTCGTATAGTGGATAATATCAAAAGAAAAGCAACTTTCTGCCGAGGAAAAGGCGACAATTTCCATACTAAAGCAAGAAGGATATTCAAACAGACAAATGGCAATATGGATTCAGCGGAGCTCGAACGTTGCAAGTAATTTTATACGAGATAGTGAAAATTATGGCCGACGATACGCAGGAGGCAGAAAAAAAGCGATTTCCGGTGCATTACGGCGACGTCTCTTAAGATAAGCCTCGAATTCGTCCCTTACTGAGCGTAAGCATGGGGAGAATTTGGGGTTATCAACAATTGTGAGGACCATCCAACGAGTTCTTAGATCTTCTTCTTGTTTGAAACGTTTATGGTTAAAGAAAAAACCAGCCTTAATCCCGCAGCATCGCCTACAGCGCCTGGAATTCGCCTCAAGATTCATGAACTGGACATCGCCATGGAGAGGTAATATTTACGGATGAAAAACGGTTTTGTGTGGACGGTCCAGATGGGTTCTCTTATTATTATCATGATATTAGGAAGAAACCTATGTACCTGTCACGCCATCACTCCCGAATAGGTTCCGTTATGGTATGGGGAGCCATATCATATCATGGAACTATCGTCTTGGTCATCCTACGAGTTCGCCAAACGAGTTTATCTTATAAACCGCTCTTAGAAGAGGATACCCCTAAGATAAATGTCATGGACGAAGGCGACCCTTGGATATTGCAACATGATCTTGCCCCAATTCATACAGCGAGGGTAGTTAAATCGTTTATTTTGGAGGAAAATGTGACTTTGTTAGACCGGGTGCCCAACTCCCCTGACATTAACACATTAGAAAACATTTGGGGGTGGCTTGTTCGGGAGGTTTACAGTAGTGGTAAACAGTAAAACCCTAAAGAAGAGTTAATTCATGGAATTAAGACAGCTCGGTCTAAAATACCGCTATCCGTGCTGCATTCTTTACACAATTCCCTACCTTGAAGGCTTTATAAAATTATAAATAAAAATGGCGGAAATACACACTATTAAATAACAAAAAATTCTCTTGTTTTTTTTTTGTATTTCACCTGCTTGACACTTTTCTGAAATATTTTTCAGCGAAAACAATGAGTATAACGGTAAAATCGTCCCTGAACCTAAGCAATTGTCGCAGTGGAAAAAGACTCTTTGAATGAAATCAATTAGGTACTGTAATTTAAGGAGAATGTCCTGTAAGGCCTTAGTCCATCCATTTTATTTGTGATATTTAATAGTTTCGAAAATAACATTTCTTGAACCGGTAAACTTTTTTTTTATCGTTTCCTGGAATGAAATATGTGTGATCCTATGCATTGGTCGCGCAGGTATATTATTGATCAGCCTGACGAGAGAAATCCTACGTAGCAGGCACGAGCATCTGTTATGCATTGTGAGCACTCGTGTAAGTGATTTGAACCTGTATTGATATGGGTGCAGCAGTACACGATAAACAAAAATGATTTACTACAAGGTGGGCCAAAAGTAATCATCCTATGTTCTTTTGCTGTATTTTTCTTAATAAAAAAAAAACCTCGGGTTTTGCTTATGAAAAATGTTTATTCAATTTATTGTCAAGTCGCAAAAATAATATCGGGCAAGTGGCCGCCGCCACAGTTGATTACCTTACGGGCCCGTTTTATGGCATTTTCCATCACTCTCCCTAAGGGATTAAAGAGTCTGATAGTTGAAATAGATTGGATGCGTAAGCATCGGAATCAGCAGCAAAATTTCAATTTAGAACACACGCATTTGCCTTTGATGACCCACATTGACAGCAGCAGCAGCAGCGGCAGAAGCATTTTTTCTGCTTCTGCTGTCAATGTGGGTCATCAAAGGCAAATGCGTGTGTTCTAAATTGAAATTTTTCCGCTGATGCCGATGCTGACGCGTCTAATCTATTTCAATCTAAAGGCTTGTTGACGTAAACCCGCGACTTCAAAAAACCCCATAAATTCTGGAACAGTTAAATAGGGTGATCTGGCCGGCCAGTGCAAATCACCAAAACGAAAGATTAACCGACCCGGAAATGTTTCCTTCAGAATATGCCCGCGTTCCTTAGGAGCAAACCAATTCATGGCTTAACAGTTCGTATTCTACGTTTGTTTACTTCAGAAATTAGTAAAAATGCAAAAAAAAGTTACAGCGATTTCCAATAGAGTGATTACTTGTGGCCCACCTAGACTCGATTTTTATATCCGTCACTATGTGAAAGGGTATATAAACTTTGTCATGAAGTTTGCAACGCACAAAAGGAAGTACCTCCGACTATATAAAGTATATATATTATTGATCAGCCTGACGAGAGAAATCGATTGAGCCATGTCCGTCTGTCTATCGGTCCGTCTGTTGCAACGCAAACTAGTCCCTCAGTTTTGAAGCTATCGGACTTAAATTTGGTATACAAGTTTCTTTTTAGTGTACGCTGTATATATGTCGGAACGAATGGAATCGGACCATGGGGTCATGGGGCTGCCCCCGAAAATTAGGTTTTCTAAGAATTATGTACCAATCTTAACCAAACTTCACCCAAATGTGTTCCTAGTAAAGCCTCTAAACATATCTAGGAATGGATGAAATTGGAACACTACGTAATAGGGCTGCCACAAACCAACCGCTGGAAATTAGGTTCTTCTAAGAAAAACTTGATGAACCAATCTTAACCTTTGTGTCTACACCCAAAAAATTACACGCAAACATACACCCAACACACCCGGGTATGTCATACAAGTTTTTTACTATGCAACGTAACGGGAATATAATAACAGCCAAATGTGCATATAAACAGATGTATTTATCTATTTATTTATTTATAATTGCATTGTATTGGGCAAGATAGCCCTTTCCAGCAGCGGAAAGCAGCTGTTGCGAATTCGATTCATAGTCTATAGGTTTTACAGTACTAGGGCTGCTTCGATAAACGGATGTTATCGTCTACATATCGAGAGGTCTATCGAACTTTTCGTGCCCATAATTTTGTCGAACGCGATCAAATCAAGACTACCTGGGCCGTTCACTATTTTTGTAAATTTAGCGAAATATTTTTTGGTGTAGAGATTCAGTATATTCGCTGTTTGGATAAAAAAGGTTTATTCTTTCGCTCGACTACGTTCCGTTTTTGAAAAACAATATTTATATGTATTTTTCACAGAGAATAAAATAACAAGAATATTTTATCAAAATGGCTGATGGTAAATGGTTTACACCACAGTAGTTGGCAAAGCTCAACTGTGAAGGAAAAGAGGGATACGACAAAGATTGCAGGAAATTATGGAAGCTGATAGTGACGATGAACAATATACGTTGGTAACAGATGAAGGAGGTTACGAAGATAACGTGGAAGCATATGGTTCAGATGCGGAAGAATTACAATTACCAGAATAGGATCATGGTGATGAAACTAATTTCGGTGAAGAATTCGAATTGGATGCGAAATAATTACATAGCAAGGGATGGTATCATTTGGTCAATTCAGCCACCACAACCACGCAGAATTTTGTCACATAATATTCTCAGAAGTTCCAATAATGGGCCAACACGTGGAACCGAAGATCTTAGTACTATAGACACATTCGAGAAGTTGATGTCACCAGAAATGTGTGGTATAATAATTCATGAAACTAATAGGAACCCATTGTTACGAACATGATCATACAGAAAACCCAACCAGACCCCTTCGCATATGGAAACCTATTACTACATAAGAATTTGACGTTTATCTCGGAATCCTTTTATTGACAGGAGTCACACATTCTAATTATGTACATACAACATATCTTTGGAAAACCAACTCGCATCCGAGGTATCGTGCTGCAATGGGTCTTCAACAATTTTGGGCAATCAGCCGTTTTATCAGATTTGATAACGCAAATACAGGCCTGCAACATAAACAAGCTGACAAAGTAGCAGCCAATCTGATCTTTTTTTATGTTGAGCAGAAACTTTCAGGAGGCTTATATAGCCGGAAACGATACCACTGTTGAAGAACAGCTGGATCCTTATCGTGGTGGAACTGGGTTCACTCAATAGATTCCTTCGAAACCGCATGGGATAAAGATGTGGTGGGTATGTGGCGTTGTTACTTCTTATCTAATCAAAGGACAATTATATACTGGAATATCAAATTCTGGGGAAAGAGGAAGAAACTATGGCGAACATGTGGTTAAAGATTTGTGTTGCAATCTGTTCCGTGGAAGTGGGCGAAATATAATATGCGACAACTTCACAATTACAATTTAGCGTCTATCTTAATGTTGGACCACAACCTATCAATCTGCGGCACTGTCAACAGAAGACGTACATATAATATAAAAATACCATGAAAAAATATGATTTATAATGAAATAATAATGTTCTCCTTCATTTATAACCAAAAATGCATACATGTTATTCGATGCATACCCGGGTGTGTTGGGTGTAGAGGCAAGGGGTAAATAGCAAAAATTATTAATAACTTCGTTCATAAAATTTTGAAAAAAAAATTTTTTTTTAGAATATGATAGAAAAACATATTTTAGGAGGCTATCTAAAATTTCACGTCAATATGACCTCTAGGATCCAAGATATATCAATTTGAAAATGAAAAACACACCCGGGTATGCGGGTGTTGACATAAGGGTTAACCAAACTTCACCCAAATGTGCTCTTATATATATAGGTTCTTGTAAGAAAAACTTTTTTCTTTTTGAATCTTGACCAAAATACATCCAAGTGTGTTCCTGGATTAAGGGCTGAACTAAGATCGAGAGTGAAATATTCTTCCCGCTGCGATTTTATCAATAAAAATGAATACTTACTGTCGTGGAATATGTCACAAACGGTGAATTCCATAACCTACAATCCGAGACCGGTTCCATAATTCTCCTCGGCCATTTATGTATTATTTTTCGATTCCCCGGTCATTTGACATTTCACATGAAAAAACACATAAAATGGCCGAGCAAAATTTTGGAACTGTTTTCGGATTGTAGCTTATGGAATTCCCCAGCATTCCCCACATATTCCACGACAGTAAAAATGCATTTTCATTGAAAACCCGCACAAAAATTTCACTCTTGATGTCAGTACTAGGCTTTAACCCCAAAGTATCCAGGAACAGATGGAATCGGAACAAGTCATAGGGCTGCGGTAGAAATTTTTAACACAAAAGAAGCTTAAGTTTCATTCAAATGTGACGGGTATTCAAAATTCGGCCGCGCCCGAAATTAGCCTCGGTCACGTTTTCTTTTGATATTGACTATTGGTATAATGCTACCAACTAGTATTACCGAATTTAAAGGATATGACCCTTCCAGATAAAAGGATAAAAAAGTACATACATGTAAAGAATAAAAAAGGGTTAGAAAGTACGTGTATTCGTCCAGTTTTGATTTTGTTTTCATTAAACACTTTGTAATAATAGATACAGATATAATATAATACGAGTAATATAAAAATCAAATCGAAATAAATGAAAATAAGGAAATTTTGTTGAGGTACGTCTCCAATGAACGATAACTTTTGCAGACAAGTAACAATTTCACAAGTTGGCTAACTTAGCTAAATCGGGCCCGTAGCGATAAGTGTGATGTGAACATGTGAAATTTATATTGTTTGTAAAAGTTTCACGACTAAGATCGTCCAACTTATCGTTACATGTAGACGCGCCTTGGTCAGCCTCGTCGTTAGAGAACATATCAATTGGCATGAAATTGTGTTCGCCTGTCCGAAAATTTTTCGCAATAGTTCTGGCTGTGTTTTAATGAAGTTATAGAAGTCAACACTCGAATAATCCATATTCATCTTCACTGTCAACATGGATTTAAGTGTCTTTCACGAAAAGCAGCCAAACTTTAGAAAAGGGCGAATGAAAAAAGTCGTCGATTATTTTTGGACACATCTTGAGATCCAAAAAATATTATAGTAGTTTGACAATTTTTAAAATCGAGGCTATGGCAGGTCCCAAAGCAAAAAAAACGCGTCTTGGCGTAACCCAGCAGTTTGGAATATTCTGCATTCTCAGAATCGCAGATTGTTTTTTATTTATTTATTTTATTAATTCATTATTAGTATCGCATAGATATTACAATTAACTTAATTTAGATACCAGCAACGGCCTTAACTCTATGTTGAAATTTAGCGTGTTGAACGATCCTTCAGTAAGTTTCAGCAACTTAGGTATAAACAAGTAAGGAAAAATGTTTTGAAAAAAACCTAATGGATAGTTATAATAAATAAAACCTTAACATAACTTAATCTATCTTACACTAAAGAATCGCAGATTGATTTCAACGCGAACTGTGTTTATGGAAAAATGGGAGTAAATGTTCACGACCACTAATTTCAAGTCCATTGGCAGTCGGTCACAGGCCGAATTCAGTGGGGTGTGAACTATGTGTGCAGCGCAGCCAACACCAACAATTTGTGGTTTCCATCGTTTTAAAATATGAAAAACATTGTTGCTTCCCCAACGGTCACGTGAGACAAAATTAATCGGACAGCATGTCGCTACAGAAACCAACAACTTTTTCGGCGATTCCGTTTTACTCGGCAGTACGTCTTATCAGTTCGGAAATGATCTGTGCTGTCTCACTTTTTTCTGAACAAAGCTCCAACATCTTCATACGTACTCCGATTGTTGGGAATAAAATATCGGACATAATATTTCCGTAATTGAAAAAAATTCCTTTCCGACACTTCGTTTTTTAGAACAGTCATTGTACATATAGGGAGCTAGAACATTCGCGACAATTGCTAGAGTGCGTTTGATGCAGGTTTCGATTAAAACTATAATCTCAATTCAATAGAAATGCACTTTTTTTCTTTGTAAAAAAAAGGTCGGATAAAGTACCAAAAAAAGAACAGAATTCTGAAAGGATCAGAATAGGAAAAAAAGGAGTCTCCTTTTAAAAACAGTATAGTTGGTAGCATTATATGACAGATAATGAAGAAAAACCCCTTATGAAGATATTCATTACCTTACAACAGGATGATAAAGTTGGCATCTAATAGATGCATTGCGTCTATTCGTGTTACATTTTTTATTGCGACTAACGGAAGGGTAATAGCCGGATCTTACCCGCAACGGTCAAGTTGCAGGGTTCGGGCGTATTTTGCTGATGTTTCGCCATCCACTCAAATATTCGGAGAGGTTCCCAAGTACTTTCCGCACTAATGCACACGTTTGCTGAAATACATACTTATGCATGGTGTCAATTGTACTATGCGGCAGGTTGAGTCTGTTAAGGTAAGACAGAAGGGTCTTAGGAAATATTCCGGTAGCCGACAATATTACAGGAACAGGAACTATCTGCACTTGCTGAAGAAAAGTTTTGATTAACTCAAATTTAAACCTCTAATTTTTGCGACTTAATTTAAATTCCGAAAACCTCGTCACAAACACAGCGCACATGCTCTAGTTTCTGGTACACAACACTACTTTCTTTTCCATTTCATATAGTAGAAAGTTGTAAAAGATAATCGGTCGAGTCTCTGATGCTCGTCAAATATTTTACAGTTAAGTTAATTTACGGTACATTGTAGCGTAGCATACTATGCTTCGGAGTTTTAAAACTTACCAGCATTCTTAGGGTTTTTTAGAAATTTTTAAAAAAAAAAACCCTTATGAAATTGATTTTGTCCGTCCGCCCGTCCGTCCGTCTGTTCGTCTGTCCGTCTGTTCACTAAATAACTCGTGAACGGCTCAACCGATTGTCATGAAATTTGGTAGGAATGTGTAGAATGGTTACAGTCTTTGGCACAAATACCTTAGAAGTTGGTAGGAAGAAGATAACAGTGTGTCCCGAACGTTTGAAAAAAGTCGACTTTTTGAGTTTTTATCGGAGAGTGACGTATGGGTATTTAAATCAAAGATCTAAACGAGTACATCTCATATCAGTTAAAAAATGTTCAGTTTCGAGTAACGGTAAAAAAAATATTGGCGTTTAAAGTTAAACTTCCATTTCGAGCTCCGTTTTTCTAAGCCGTTATAGGGATCGATATGAAACTTTGCACAAAAATTGGTCACTATAGTCTTATATACGTTAAATATTAAGACTGTTGACTTTTGCTAAGGAAAAGTAAATAACAGTAAATTTGTAAAATTTCAATTTGTCCGTGTGTAGCCCCTCTTAGGTTTCCAAATATGAAAATTTTACTTTGGGTTTTTAGAAAATTGGGAATATGTCTACGAATTTTCATTCGAATAACTGTATCCAAACCGGAAATATAGCCAATTATGAATTTAGTAAGGGCCTTTCACAATGCAAGGGAAGGCTCTTAAGCATTTCTTCAATTTCTTTTACTTGATGAAACAATAAACATGAAATTTGGTGGAAATGCATAGAATGGTAATAGTGTTTGCCACAAATATTTTTGAAGTTTTTAGGACCAAGTTAACAGGAGCTAATGGGTATTTAGTTTCTTCATCAGAAGCTGGGAATTGGTCTAGAGTGCGGTTGGCTAAGAACGGAGCGCACGTTAACCCAAATTCGTTGATAGGGAATGTCATCTGGATGAACGTTGATCTGACGGTACATCTTCTCTATGTCCGCGGCAAATGCAAATTTATAAAATCTCAATCGTATTAACACCGATAACATATCATTTTGGAGCATAGGACCATTTAACAGAGTGTCGTTCAATGATAATCCTGTGCTTGCATGGGCGTAGCCAGGATTTCAGTCAGGGGGGGGGGCAAGCCCAAAATTTTTTCAAAATCATGGTTTTCTTAAGAGTTGAAATTTCCCGTCGCAGAAATATTGTTAGCAAATTTTAGAGTAGCTTGGCTTGTGGTTGGATTGGTGCACAGGGTCATGGATTCCAGACTTACCGTGAACGAATTCATTTTATGGTGTTTTTCGAACTCACGACCTACGTGACGGACTATGATGTCGCTCAGATTGTAAACAAGTACCCATTTATGGGGATAAATAACATTACTGAGCATGCTGTTGATCTCAACACCTCAACAAAACAGCAGTTTAGATCTTGGAAATTATGTATGTCACTCACACATCTGCGGCCGTAGTTTACTGGTGGACTGCACGTTATACCATTTTTCTCTTTGCTAATTTTAGAGTCAAATTTTTAAAATGGAGATGAGAATGATTTTCTTCTGCATTCTGATTACATTCAACTGGCCTCCAATATCTTTTGGAGCGTAGTTTGTCTATTTTCAGTGCATTTTTTGCATCTCGGACTGCATATTCCACTTGCGGAATCAGTTTGTTTCGTCTGTCACTTTCATCTTAGCAAAGTAGCATCGTCAGAATATTTATAAATTCTTTATTGAATAAAATATGGTTAACGGTTTTAATAAGATTTCCTCTAAATTTATCAAAGTATTGACAGTGGCTCAATTTTATTGCTGGTATGATTAGAAAATAAATTTTGATTTAATAACTTGAAAGACCCGCTCTGTGGCTCACTTGGTTGAGTCGCACTGAACGATGCTAGTAATCTAGAGGTCCGGATATCGAATCTCGGCGTAGTCCAAAATTTCCGTACATGTTCGGATAGGAAATATATAGTGCTTGCAACATTGCACTCCGAAATGATATGCAATGTAACGTTGACTTGAAGTAGGCAACAACTTAAACGGCTAAGTTAACGCACCATGACCCCACAAGGGGCTATACGGTACTGAGAAGAAAAATAAGAACTTGAAAGACACTGAAATATGAGACCCGTTCTTTACAAGGTCCTTACCCAGGGAAAAAGTAAATAAATAACAGGCGCGACAATCCAACATTGGACTAAGGCCGCAGGATGTGTTAGTGACATCCTATTTCCAAGATCTAATCTGCTTTTTGTTGAGGTAATGAGATCAGCATCACGCTCAGTAGTGTTATTTATCCCCATAAATGGGTACTCGTTTAACATCTGAGTGAGATCATAGTCCGTCATAAGCTCGTGAGTTCAAAAAACACCATGGATCACGGTGAGATTCGAACTCATGACCCTGTGCACCGAAGGTGCGCGCACTAACTGCGAGACCAGCCAGACTACAGACCATGGATGGTAATGCTTATTTTTAGTACGTCGATTCGACGACGCTCAACTTTGAAGCCTCATACAAAACATCCTTTCTCAAAATATTTATAAAATTTGACAGATTTTCAATCGTTAGTTTATTTAGAATGGAAAAACATCGATTGGAGCCGATTTTATGAGTTCGAAATGTAATCTTCCTAAAATGAGGAAGAATTTTGAACCATTTTCCTGATTATTCCTACTTTTGCCCTAGTAAATATTTTTTCATAATTAAAAAAAAATAGGTCCCACATTTCAAAAATAAACATATTTGTTACGAGCTAGTTGTCGACAACCAGCCATAAGAAATACTGGAGTTCTAAAAGTTACACAAAGTTCATCCTCCACGCAACCACAGTAGCACACTCACAAGTGTAATGTGTGTGCTGGTACGCAGCCTCCGTCAGTAACGAGTGGCCAATGGGAGAATTCACATTGTAAGACAAAACCGGACGGGTAAACTTGCAAGACAAGAACCATCGTTCTTACAATCTGAATTGCACAATGCTTGTCTGCTGGCCACTACAAAAGCTCTCGCCGTCCGTTTATTAGCACAAACAAACACCCGGCGAGAGCTTTTGTAGTGGCCAGCAGACAAGCATTGTGCAATTCAGATTGTAAGAACGATGGTTCTTGTCTTGCAAGTTTACCCGTCCGGTTTTGTCTTACAATTTGAATTCAGCCATTGGCTGAATTCAAATTGTAAGAAAACGACCGGACGGGTAAACTTGGACGACAAGAACCATCGTATGATCATTTCACACTATCCGATCAAAACACGGACCGGCGAACAATAATCACACAGCAAGTATATAAATGTTGCCATGCACGCTCCAAAGTTAGTGTACAATGAAGTGACGAGTCGACAAGATTAAAATGCAAGTAAAACACGCGCTAATTGTCTTTGCAGAGCGCCTGAACTATTGGTAGATGCAATCGTCTTATCGATCGTACGAAAGGTCTTACGAAAGAAAAACAATCGTGTCACGATTTTTTTCTTTCGTAAGACGCGTTCTTACAATGTGAAATGCACAATGCTTGTCTACTGGCCACTACAAAAGCTCTCTTGTCTTGCAAGTTTACCCGTCCGGTTTCGTCTTACAATCTGAATTCAACCATTGGGTGAATTCACATTGTAAGACGAAACCGGACGGGTAAACTTGCAAGAAAAGAACCATCGTTCTTACAATGTGAAGTGCACAATGCTTGTCTGCTGGCCACTACAAAAGCTCTCGCCGGCCGTTTGTTTGTGCAGACAAGCATTGTGCAATTCACATTGTAAGAACGATGGTTCTTGTCTTGCAAGTTTACCCGTCCGGTTTCGTCTTACAATGTGAATTCACTCATTCGCTGTCTTCTATTTGCATGCGCTCCCTGACTGCAAACTGTCCTGATCATGGCTTCTCCGGCGGTATTTGGAGTGGTAGAAAAGGCATTTGCTGCCAGCAGCAGAAAATTTTTGAAAATGTTGTATAGTGCAGCGATTTTTTTACTACATCAATAAGGATTTTTTTACCATCTTCATCGACCAGGGGGGGGGGCGACCGCCCCTCCCTGCCCCCCCCCTGGCTACGCCCATGTGTGCTTGTTTTATGAAACGCATCGAAACCGACTCTGGTCATCGAAGTGCTACTCTGCTTGAAAACTGCGTCATGCGCCAAGTACAAGCCTTGCGTATTAGCACTCGAATCTTCTTTCAATGGCTGAACTGCTACTAAACTATGTGTCCCGAGTCGATATACTCTTAAAGACAGCTTAAGTACTCAAATTTCAATGTTGGGTTCTTTTCCATCCTATTCCCCATAGTTCTCCAAAATGAAATTGCTGTATTTCTCGATTTTCCCCAGGTTATCTTTGCAGTCGTCGTTCTCAAAGAGCAAACGAACCAAATTCCTCACAACGACTTTTGCAGAAGTTGTGATGACGAAGAAGAGGAAGAGAGTGTGAATCACTTACTTTGTCACTGCCCCGCCCTGGCTGAGAAACGAATACGTTTTCTGGGCTCAAGGTGATTCTACGATACCGATGATCTTCGGGTTGTAAGCCCAATACTGCTCAATAAATATATTGTGAGCACCGGCTGCATAGTAGAGACATGATTCTCTCGGTGGTATCACAATGGACCAAATTCTGGTCTAAATGCGCAAATTTGGCGGCCCCTGTACCTAACCTTGGCTAACCTACATCATCTTCAACCATTCCGACACTGAACGATTGGATGGAAGGACTAGACTCAGAATCAAGTCTTCCTGAAATGATCCAACCAACACGAGTCTTCTGCAACAAAGGACCGTCATCTAGTGAGATGACATCGGCCAATATCAAATGTGCCGCGCACATTTCATCACCGAGTAGCAAATCGATTTTTCCAGGTATGTTGTACAGAGGATCTGCAAGATTCACCTTCGGAAAATTTTTCAAAAGTTTGATAGGAGTGTAGCGACTTGGTGTTAGATTTGATATCTTTGGGAGAGCAAGTGCTTTGAGATCATATGATTCATCGTGACTAAGTTGAAGTCTAACTTTTTGAGGTGCACGTCGGCCGCACCGATGCCATAGACGCGTATTCTGCATTTCTCTTGCTTCATCTTTTCGATATTCCTCACAAATTCTGTTATTTTTTCTAATAAAGTCTTAATACAGTTGAAATTTTCCGACGCTCTTTTCAAATTAAATATTTTTTGAAACTGATTGTTCAAAAGTTAATTTTTATTATCTTATCATATTTTCCAGAGAATGCTGCATGCTACGCCAAAGTTTCCCTCCGTAATTTGGAAGGGTCGTAACAAGGCTTCTGCCTCCCCAGAGAGACTGCATTTTAAATAGTGGAGTTTTCCTTCCTTCGACAATGAATCCTTACGATGGATAAGTGGCATAATCAGATCTTTAAAGGCAGGCCACGAGTCATAGTCACCATCGAATTTATGCAAGGTTATCCTGAGTAGCTTCACGTCACTTTCACGATACTCACAATGCATTGAAGAATTTGCCGGATGGCGTGAACACTCAAATGAACATGTATCAGTAGCTGACTCCAAATTATTCAATTATTCTAATAAATAATTATTCTCCTTAATTTCAGCTAAAAAATAATACACTCAACTTCAAATTTAGTAATTTGGAACGGCTTGGATCGCATTTGGGAGGGGCTCTAACTTCATAACTGCTGAATACAGTCAGCTAGGACTCTAATATTCTCAGCAAATATGTGCCGCAACATGCCCTTCATGGCCCCCTTCGACCCTTTCTTATTTCGAAAATTACGCCTTTTTTAATTTATTTTGACATGGGTGGCATTTGGAACGGCTTTGGTTGCATTTTGGAATGGCTGACTCCTTCTCCACTATCCTACCTTTGTAGATTTTTTACAGTTTTCAAAACACCTCAGATTTCCGTTTTAAAAACCTTCAGGTTCCCGTGTGCTCTTCTGTATGTACATATATTTTATAGTCGCATTGTAAAGTGCTCTTGTGACTCTGTTTTTTTTTGCAAAGTCGCTACCTCCATCATCCATTTATTCCAGTTATAGGCCATTGACAAAATAAAGCTCAAAAGATTATTCTATTTAAAAATCAGGAAAACACCCCTTCATCTTGGCGATATAAGGTTCACGTGACTCCAGCCAAAGTCAAATCGTATTCAGATAAGTTTCCGCCAGCTTCAGTTGGTTGAACCTCAGCTGAATGGAGTGACGACGATACGCACAACTGAATCACATTTATGCAACAATAACATTTGTTCACGTTCATTCTCCCCGAGTGATGAATGGCAAAAAGAAAGTATCAAGAAGGAAAACATTTCCCTCTATTGTTGTTGTACTTATAAAAGTCGAAATGTGTGAATTTGCTCACCATTTCAATTGACGACTTGTTCGACACTGGTGCTCCCGCTCGCCGTCCTTATGTACATAGACACTTCAAACCAATTCCAATATATCACTTAGACAAGAAGCCATCTTTCGACAATAAACAAAGTAGCAACTATAGAGCTCCAGAGGCAGAGCGCCATACTCTGAAATTCGCTGGATATACTGTATGAGTGTATGCATAGAGGAGGACTAGGGCATGTACCATCCATCGCCAACCGGGTGAAAGGTACAAAAGAGTATAGTAAGTGAAAAGTACTTAAAGGGCTCGCCGTTGGATGAGGTAAAGAAGTGAAAGCAGTCAAACACAAAAAATTGTATACAATAATGCAAAATATACATATTCGCCCCTTGACAACCAGGAAGTGTTGCGAAGGCACCATTTGGTTGAACCGCACGATAACGAGCCCTTCTGAATGGCAGATTTGCCATTATCGTTGGCGAAAACTATATGGTTGCTATGAGTGGTGTTATGGAAGAAAAGAGTGTTGCACAATTGATAGTTGAAAGGACCGAAGATGTATACTGGTGTTGCCACATTATTTTCATAATAAATTAAAAATATTTTATAAATTACTCTTCCAATTACTTAATATGCAAAAATTGCTTGTAGCACTTAACTTTAGTGAAGTTCTAATTAGAATCCTTGCCAACATGGCTACTCTGTTCGCCACTGCTGTTCCATGTCAGCTTAACCGCATCCTGCTTAGGTATAAGCAACCCGACACATGCAAGTGGATCCACTTTGTGTTTGCACGTCAGGTTGTGGAGAATGTAAAGTGGATTTCGCGATTCTCTCTGTGGATTCGACGTGTTCCTGCATTCATTCAGATATGCATTGGAAAATCTCTCAGCGGACTCCTTCAAGTTTCAACTGCATATTACCGTGTTCTGCGCCCCAGAGGATTAGCTCTTGTGGAAGACTTTAATAATAACGGATGAAATCTATGTACAAATACGACGTATGTTTTTTTCTCAGTACTGTGAATGTACATCCCTGTTTCTGCGAGAGATAGAATGAGAATCCAACTGACGAACGTTTGATCCGGTTGTATGAAGGGAATCCTCATGATGCTTATATGCAGATTTGTATGTAGGCAATGACTCGCCCAGACATATCCAGCAGCACTACCGTGGGAACATCGTTGAGAATATAATTTTGAAATGGATTTCACAAATCCGTGAATAGAAATGCGATTCATTTAAAGATGGAGCGTTTTAATTAATTTAATTCCCGAATGAGCAAATGTGAAAAGTTTTAAATCTACAGCCAGTCAGAAGGGTGGAATTATGTTAAGTCGTTATGTTTTCAACCAATCTAAGAGAAACATTAAAGTTTTACATTACACTTAATCGGATTTACGACTTACTCAAATTTACATTACGCGTAGTACTTCCTGGTCACTTGTTAAATTTGAACATGTCATAGAGAAGTCACTTGTCCTTGTCCATAGACCAACCAATCACCAAAAAGCTCGAAGACCGACAAATGCATTGCTATTGCCATGTTCAAAGGCGTCCGCCTGAGAACCGCGCGATATCAATGGAAGTGCCACTTGATGGACCCAAGGCACACCGAAGAACACTTGGATGTGTCAAATGGGAAAGCAGTAACTACGCATTGGTATCGGCGATGACACGATCCAAGATAGAACTCCCTGTAGAAATAGGCTTGGACCGCCAGAACGGGTGATTTGACTACACCGCAGGCCGAGCAACGCGACGCCATGGAGCGATATTAAGAACGAAGCAAGGAAGAAGAAGATAGAGAAGCCACATCTAGGTCCAGGAAAACCGAGTGCATTTTCCACCTAGTCGAGAAGGATATCCTTGTCAATATATTATGAAGTCATTAAACTGTAATGAAAACTTAATTCTTGTTATTTACAAATATCCATATGCCAAAGCGAAAACAAAAACAATATCCTTACATTTTATTTCGAAGTAAATCGTTTTTTCAATTGAGTCCTCTCCACACTAGAATGCATCGAAATTGCAACGATGGCAAAAGTTTCAATACCGACAAGGACAATTTTATATATTTACGTCCGGAAAATCAATCCAGTTTGCCAACATACGTAAAACATTTGAACTTTATTGTTTCCTGATAGTGTCGCGTCGTATTGCATTATATCAATGAAAATATCGAAAAAGTTTTCCTCAGTTTCATTCAATTGCTACAAAATTGTGCCAAAGTAGCCTCACAAACATTCGGACAACAGGCGAGATGATACTAAAAGTGCTATTTGCCAGAGTGTCATCGAAACTTGAAGACACCGGACAACAAACAATAGTCGTGATAGCGCCATAAAGTTTTATTGCAACGCATGGATCCTTGGTAAAAGTCCCATTTATTGATACTGACGCCAGAAGGGTTTCCCGTGTGGTATGGAGGGACTACAGTGGCAATGTCAAACATATAAAGCTCGAAATGAAAGACTCGATACATTCTGTTTCATTCAGTTAGCAAAAATGTTGTCTACATATGATGAGAGATGCTTTTGATTGATTGTCAGACGGAAGCAGTACAGTATGTCCTGAAATAAAAAATATACAAACAATGTTACAGTAACAAGGACTCAGATGCTAATTTATAGCATTGTTTATTAATTAATCATATTCATCTGGAATAGATCTAAGTTCGTTATTCCCTAACTAAAAGCTACTAAAAAAAGTGCGCGTAAAACGAAATTTCCTTAACATAGCTACTTCCTTCTGAACTCACACACTATCATTGTCACGGATATAAATATCTCATCCATCCTGCACAGGATTTATTACGTACGGATATATATTTGTCTGCAATAAAATCCCACACGATGCGACTAAATGATACGGAATTGATACGCTTTTGTCCTTTTCGACTACTCTGTCTGGTTTTAGGCATCGATTTTGAATTCGGGATGGATTGACACTTTCCGAAATGAAAGCAGAATGGTAAGTGTTTGAGCAATTCAGCATTTCAGATTCGATAGTATTTCATGGCGAAAATTTGCTTTTTGTGGTTAGAATGGCAAAAAAGAGAGAATATTGATTTATTGTGTGACAGTTATCACATCACAGATATTCATGGATAAATTGTCTGAATTTGATAAAAGGTAATCTGACGTTGGCTTGAGTGCACAAAACATACATCATAATGGTTACATACACTGCTTGTCATCAGATTAGCACACCCCTTCGCATGAATAGTTTCGGCTGATTTCCAACCAAACTAAATGAGCTAAAATTTCAAAATTATAACTGTTAATATTCTATTCAATTCTAAATTAATTAAAACAAAAAGTATTGTGTTTTTATTTTTTAATTTTGTTTTATAATTGTTTATCGAAAAAGAACACACAAAATAGCCATTTAAAATTTGTCATCAGGATAGCACATGCAATGTCTTTTTTGTCGATCTTTCACAATTGAGGATGTAGGACTCCCAATTTTTTGTTGTTGTTTGAGTAATATATTAGCTTTAATTTGGATAAGGAAAAACTAGTATCAGCGGAAGACTGAGTCAAGGCGGTCAAAAAGTGATATTTCGAGAAAAAAAGTAATAAAAGTCGAGTTGAATTGGAATTCGTGTGTAATTCGGATTCAATTTATCGAGTTTTATTAGTTTTTTCTCGAAATTTAACTTTTTGACCGCCTTGACTTCTTGCAAGTCTTAAATTTTGATCCCTCTTCCGCAGATACTAATTTTCCCTGATCCATATTAAAGCTAATATATTACTCAAACAACAACAAACAAATTGGGGGTCTTACGTCCTCAATTGTGGAAGATCGACAAAGAAGAAATTGCATGTGCTATCGTGATGACAAATTTTAAATGACTATTTTGTGTGTTGTATAATAAATATTACATATATTTAACATTTAAGAATATTAGTGTTTATTACATTCTAAATATTATTATTATTATTTGAAAACATTATTTAATTATTTTAATGTATTAACTTCCATTTTCTAACATTGAACGTACTTAACTAGTATACCAGTTTGTAACAATCAAGTGTAACAACTTAGCATGTAAGTCAATTTTGTAACTTCACTTCAATAAAAGTCATTGTCATTACAACATGACACTTCAATAAAAGTCATTGTCATTACAACATTGTGTGATCTTTTTCGATAAACAATTATATAACAAAATTAAAAAATTAAAACACAATACTTTTCGTTTTAATCAACTTAGGCCCGTATTTATGAACATTCCTTAACTCAAGGAGACCTTGAGTCAAGGATGCCGAAATTCAATAAATTAAATGTAATTTTCCATACTTTTTCATAGAAATCACTTATATTCACGAGTCAATGCATCCTTGATTTAAGGAGAAACTCAAGGAGACCTTGAAATTTTCTATAGTCAACCTCACGTGAAGTCTTCCTTGAAATATACTATTTCAAGTCTATTGAAAACTTAAGGTCTCCTTGAGTTTCGCCTTAAATCAAGGATGCTTTGACTCCTGAATATAAATGATTTATATGAAAAAGTATGGGAAATGACATTTATTTTATTGAATTTCGACATCCTTGACTCAAGGTCTCCTTCAGTTAAGGAATGTTCATAAATACGGGCCTTAATTGAATAGACTATTAACAGTTATAATTTTGAAATTTTAGCTCTTTTAGTTTGGTTGGAAATCAGCCGAAACTATTCATGTGAAGGGATGTGCTAATCGGATGACAAGCAGTGTATTTGATTTGTTCATGAAGATTTTACTCTACGTCTGTCAAGTTAGCACGACCATATTAACCCTTAAATGCATGGGGTCTGAATCTGAACCCATTATCGTAACTGACCTCCCCTTATGTAAAATCGGTCACTGAACACGGAATCAGCCTTTATTTTGCCAGGAAATAGCCCGTTTTCCTAGAAAAGCGAAAATAGTAGAATTTGTATTGTGTTCCGAATATGGTACGTGATGCATTCAGGACATATGTTGTAAATGAAAGTCATTTTTCAAATGTTATTTAATCTGCCTCTTACTTTTAAAGGAACAGTGCAAAAAAGAAAGGATGATGATTATGAAGAGTTTCGATCGATTCATTAAAGGAAAATCGCGAATATTCAGTTTTTTTAAAGGGAGCTTGGGTAGGTGAGTGATAAGTTTCCTATTCCTTATTGAAATTTGTATGGATGCCTATTTGTGACATATCCTGGAAGTTGATGGAAAGTGGAGTAGGTCTTACTACCCCTACATCCCCTACAAACCTAAATTTAACCATGTCTTTCGATAGAATGTCGCGAAACACTTCAAATGTGTGTCAAGTGGTAGCCAGATCCGACTCCTTTCTTCCCTACAAAAAAACATGGATTTGATTACTTTGGGCTTTGCGTACGTCTAGCTCTGTACGTGGGTAGAGGGTATGCACTCATCATGCTATTAGCGCAATTAGAAATCGGTCACGTTATAAAAAAAATATTTTATATAATAGTTCGTTACAAACTGTTAAACGTATATCTTGAGACTTCTTTTGACTTATCACAGCTCATGGGATTCCTTTCTTGAAAAGTATGTGGATTGGATTGACTTTGCTAGGATATGAATATGGAAATGCTTTATATTATAACTCAAATTTCTTCAGGTCCCAGGACATGTCCACAAGAATTACATCCATGTAATTTTTTGTTTATCGAATGTGGTACTCCACATAGTCTTTCATATGAAATGGTTGACCCTAGAAGCACATTTTCTGAGCATCCTGACCGTGGCCTTCCAAAACAGTACTTGTCATAATGGAATGGTTTAAGAAATTGGATATCAAGGCGCAGTTGCTTGAGTCCTAGTGAAAGTCCAAGTATATTACTAAAATGTTAAGTACGGAAGCTCGGTTTTTTAGTGGCGTGTCCTAAGGACAAAACAAAGGATGTGAACAATTTGTTCAGTATACTTGCCAGCTAAAAAGACTGGGTTTATAAGAAGCAGCTACAGAAACACTGAAAATCCTCTGGAGAAGGAAGAGTTCACGGTTTTTTAAAGGTGTATATTTAAATTTATTGCTAGTGGATTGGCATTTCTATGCCAAGGCGTGGATGATACGTGAAATAATGACGATCTGGTTAAATAAACTTAATAACAAAATGATTCGGCAAAATCGAAAAATTATTTTATTCATGGACAATGCAGCGTCACACCCAAATCAAAGTTTAACAAATGTCAAAATCGTATTCCTGCCACCAAACACGACAGCCGCGTGCAAACCCTTAGACCAGACCAGACTTTTAAAAAAATGTAACGTCTTCGAGCCATTTCGCTAAGAAAATTTCAATACTGGATTTTTATTTATTATGTATTATTTAATTGAATTGGCTTTGTTATGTAATTTTTTTTACTTATATGTTTTACCCTTATTGATACGTAAAATTCATAAATAAACATTTGACCATCGGGCAAATTCTTTTGTTATTATTACCTTCCTATACCTTCTCTATAGCGGACAATATTTCATTCACCGTAGGTGTCCGTTATAGGGAAGTTTTACTGTATATATATGATCAGCGTGACGAGCTGAGTCGATTGGACGATGTCCGTCTGTCCGTCTGCTGCGACGCGTTTTGCTCGGCCAGTTTAAAAGCTATGGAGACTGTGTCATTAGCGCAGTTCTTTAGTCCACTTCATGGGCAGAGCCAGAGGGAGCAGGGAGGGGCGGTTGCCCCCTGGTCGATAATAGATAATGGTAAAAAAAATCGCTGCACTTTACTATGCTTGAAGGCGTAAAAATGCGAGTTTGATTCCAGGCACTACGCAAAATTTTCTGCTGCTGAGCCTGTAGTCAGGAAAACTAAACTATTTGTAGTTTCCTGCCCTTGATATCCCTAGGTATCTACGTGTGAGCATCATTAATCGATAACATAATTAAATCAGAGATGAGAAATCTTTCCTTTAAGCCGACTTTCTTTGCGAGGATACCATATTTTTATGCGTTCCATTTCATGGCTTCTGAGCTGCAGAACACAATTTTAACCGTTAAAAAAATCAATATCAACTTCGATTTAGTGGAGGCTATGAAGAGCCCACAATTGATACAAAATACTGTATTTAGAACCCTAAAAATCTAAGTAAGCGCCGCGCAAATTTTACGTCTGTGATGCTAGCACCCGCCCTTCTTTCGAAAAGTAAAGTGGGACTATTCGTTAGTTATGCGCTAATTAAGTTATTATTTGAACAAAAAATTACTCATATGTGCTATACAGTTTCGTATTCGATTAAACATTCACTTCCTCTTCTTTTCACCAGAAGGACCTTGCATGAACCCTAATTTCTTCAGAGGACGAAATTTCCTTGTTTTATTAAATGCGATTTGATTTCTGGAAGATGAAATTCAATGTTTTTGTTTAGTCTGTTGAGTAACAGGAGAGCAAGTCTACTAAATTCATATAAAATGAGAAATATAGAGTCGAAAAAACGCTGAGCACATTCAGGTGTTTTAAATAGACTCCTCTGTGAGAAATGTCATCCACAAAGGCATTATTTTCATCAATAATATTTTGGAGTTGTTTTCCATAATTCCCATCGAAATTTCGCAGCATAATTTAACTTCAATTCGCCAAACCTTCGCGTGAATGGATTACTTAAGTTGGTTCCAATTGCATTGATTCATCTAGCTTTGGAGCGCAAATGCAAAATACGAACAAGTTGGTTTGCATTCTAGGAAGATGAGGGATCGAATCACAGAACACATTGCCAGAGCTGCCTAATTTGTGTTCGGATATGCTAATATTGAATTTTGGCTTGGTTCCCCCGATTTGACTAGCTCTGACCTTATTCTGTTTAAAAATTCTAGAGATGAGGCATTTATGAAAATAATTCATGCACATTGAAAAGCCTGAAGCAATCAATGTAGTTTTTATGGAATTTATGGAAAACAATTGCAGGAGGTTAGTAATGAAAGCGAGCACCATTTTTGGCCCAACAACATTTTTGTAAAAATGCCCTACTTTCCGAACTAAATCAAAATTTGCCACACCAGCAAACATTCATCCTAGATACGACTTCACTTTCTGAAACTACATAAAATTTCCAATAAAACGAATGTTTATGCCATTTATGAATTATGGTTTCCTTCAATACCATTATTCTGACTAAAACTTATTTCGAAACTCACCAGGGTAATCAGTTGCTGCAAAACGTTGCAGATTCCCAATAGTTTTATTTCATCGAGTAAAAAAACACGCTGCTCCTAAATCTGTTTGACAACAGCTGATGATATGGCTGATTGAAATTGACAAAGTACGCGATTCTGAAAAGAACCGCACCAGTTAGCTAGTTTTTGTATGGATAGGATAAATCTTTGGTAAAAATCTTGCGGATTTTGGTCGCTCCGGTGATATCATTTTTCGTGCTCGACGTATCACTGAAACCATGGTGACCGCCGAACTCGCGACGAAATTTAACATGCGGAGATCATGAAATTTAATTAATACTTCTCAAAATGTCCAGTAGTTCCAAAATATGGGCTGTACTAACACAAAAATGTTCAAGAACAAGCAGACCTCGCAAGGGGGACTAAAAAACTAAAAAACTAAAAAAAAAATTGGGAATCACCATATAGATAATATGGTATCCAGGGGCGGCGCATAAGGACCCGCAGGGCCCGCGTGGCGGGGGGGCCCACGAGATTTAGGGGCCCAAAAGCCAGATGAGAGATTTCTCGAACCATAAAAACAACACGACAGCGAAAATCTCCGACGTAGATATTTTTTGTAGACAAAAATATATACTTTTCGAAGTAAAAACCAATACTAAATTTGCACCAAAAAAAATTGCTCCTGGCATGGCTGCGATATTTGCTCCAACTGTTACCGTGGTTTGTAATCCGACCCACCCTTTTCCTTCACTGGAAAAATCATTTGTTAAAAACAAGAAAAAAAAATACATTAAAGAAGAGCCGAGGCAGATTTTTTCCTGATTAAAGATGTATTTTCTTGTTCCAAGAAAAGTTTTTGCTTAAAATAAATAAATAAGCATTATTTTAAGCAAGCACTTTTCTTGGAACAAGTAAATACATCTTAAATCAGGAAAAATTCTTCCTTGGCTGTTTATTTATTTTATATTTTCTTGTTTTTAGCAAATGATTCTTTTCAGTGTCGCCAAGTACCATATGGGCAAAAAGATTCTTTAGGACCCTCTGCAAATAAACTACATATCTTAAAACTTTTTTGGTGATATTCTCTCTCGATTACCGTAACTCCTAGTGGAGCATGGTGCGTTGATGACTACCGTGTGTAGTCCTAGTCGCATTGTTAGTTTATTATTCTACGATAATAATATTTCTTATCATCTTCTTCTGAATAATAAACTTGCGACGAGTAGTACCGAGTTTGGAAACTCGTTTCTCTATGAGTGGTGATAGTACCTTTTCTAAACTTGCGGACTAAATTCCAATTCACTTTATCATTAACTGTCAAACACAACAAAATAGTTTAAGAGTGGTATTAAACTTAGTACAAACTAGTTAGTACGGCCTGTATATGTCGTTAAAGACTAAAATAACTTATCTTGCTTGCGGTATATTCACGGTCATTAGGGCTGTGGTGCAGAGGCCACATTTGGTTTGAAAGGAGTTTTGCCAAGATTGCTGTATTAAATTTAATATTAAGTCAAACGTTCTTAAATTAGATTCTTAATTAGATTTAAATCAGAGCACACTTAAATTTAAAGCTGAAACAAGGTATAGAGTTGAATTTATAACGTGTCGCTTTTTTCAATTGTCTAGCAAGTTACAAACTTAGGTCGCCCACACGCGAAGCGTCCGAATCCATTTTTAGGATTCTTTGTTATACATTTTCTTCGATTTTCACAGAACGAAAATTAAACAAATATAGATTCGGATTGACTCTGTGTGTGCGGCATTAGGGTAGATAGGGCGCTCGTCTGCAAAACATAAGTTCTTAAATATCACCAACACCTATAGAGGCCAATGCTGCGCTGCGTGAGAGTTTTATTTAAAACCAAAACAAAACCGATTGATGATATAATTAATTTAATAAATGTTACAACAAGACCGCTATTCACAATATAAGAATGCAAAGAGTCAAAGTAGCTCTTAGTTATTTTAAGTACGACGTTCTTAATTTTATAAAAACACTGTAACATCAAAATCATTTTTTAAAAGAGCTGGTTTAAGGTTGATCCACACTTTTTAATAATCAGTTACAGTAACAGTCATTTCCTATACGAATTGACAGATTGTCAGTCAATTAATTAATTGACAATATGTCAACTTGTACGGAAAATGACTGTTACTATAATAACTGAAAAGCGTGGATCGACCTTCAAGAGTGTTTTCGATTAATTTCACTCTGTTTTTTTTTTCAGTATAGGGGGGGCCACTCAAGAAGTTGGCGGGAGGGCGGCCCCGAGTAAAGTTGTTCCGCCACTGATGGTATCTACTATCTATCTGTTTGGTACAGTACCTAAGCGGCGGTAATTTTTTCTCTTACCCGGGGCGGCGAAAGTCCTAGAGCGGGCGCCGCTCATATTTCCGTGTCTTTTAAGTTATTTTTTCAAAATTCATTTTATAGCTGAATCATACCAACAATGAAATTTAGCTACTGTTAATATTTTGTTAAATTTGGAGGAAATCTTATCAAAACCGTAGACCGTATTTATCAAGAAACGATTTATAAATTTTCCTCAGAAGAAAAACAGTGACAGACGACAAAAACTTATTTCTTGGTCTATTTCCTTTAAATTGCAAGTGGAATATGCAGTCCGAGAGACAAAAATAGCACTGAATATAGACGACCTACGGTCTAAAAAAAAAAATAAATTGGGGGCCAGTTGAATGTAATCAGAATCGCCAGTAAAAGTCTAAACACGTGCATGGGCGATTTTTCGTTAAATGGTGTAGAAAATCATTCTTAACTGTCCTTTCTTAAAATTTGCCTAACAATATTTTGCCGACCGACAATTTCAATCCTAAGAAAATGATGTTGAAAAAATTTCGGGCTTGTCCCCCTCTGACCGAAATCCTGGCTACGACCATGGTCAAGTCTTCGCTTACTTCTGGAGCCACCGGCCGCCACTGGTAAAATCATTCAGAAAATAGTGTGCGTCTTGTCTATACGATGACCAAAAACAACAAAGTTGTAAAAGTTACCCCGCCAAAGAAAAATTCATCTGCCGCAAAAAGAATACATATCACTTCAATCCGCTGCTCATATCTAATTTTGTTTGCTGGATGTACTTGTGTTTTAGGTGTAAATGCTGAAGAAGTTTAAATGTACAGGACTACTTCTTAAAGTAATTTGGTGGGAGCTTTAACATTTTATTCAGTGCCACTTTGACGGCTCCCTCCAAATTACTTTAAGAAGTAGTCCTGTACATTTAAACTTCTCCAGCATTTACACCTAAAACAAAAGTACATCCAGCAAACAAAATTAGATATGAGCAGCGGATTGGAGTGATATGTATTCTTTTTGCGGCAGATGAATTTTTCTTTGGCGGGGTAACTTTTACAACTTTGTTGTTTTTGGTCAGATATCATATATTTTTGCATACTTAAATAGCCAACTAATATTTTTGTTTTGGGAAAAGTTTCAATAGGTTTTTGTTCAGCATATTCCATAAATTTAATATCATAAGTTATATTCACAGGGTCTTCTTTAAAATAAATAGATACTGCAAACGCAATTGCAAATACGCCACAAATGGCTGTTGCTGAGCTTTTTTAAAAATAATTTTGGGATGAAATGGGTATAGTTTATTAATATGTATTTTGTGCAAAATAGATTTGTGTTATCTTTGTGTTATGGATCTGCTAACATTCTGTTAGTAATATGCTAATTTTTTGTTAACTCTCTTAATGCTCTATTAACGTTCTCTTAACACTCTATTATCTTTTCGTTAATGCTCTGTTAACGTTCTGTTAATGTTCTCTTAATTCTCTTTAATCATTCGGCTAACGCTCTGTAAACGGTCTGTTACCTTTCTTTTATTACTCGATTTACGTTCTGTTAACGTTCTGTTAAGGCTCTGTTAATTTTCTGTTAACACTCTGTTAACGATCTGCTAACGCTCTGTTGTTGCCTTGCCAACGCTTTGTTAACGTTCTGTTACTGATCTGTCTTAATGCCCCCCCGACCCAGTGTCCCGATGTCACATTGTCCCAATGTCACAGTGTCCCAATGTTCCAATGTCCTAATGCCCTAAGGTCCATTGTCACAGTGTCCTCATGTCCCGATGTTCTAATATCCCAGTGTCCCAATGTCCTAATATCCTATTGTGCCAATGTCCCAATATCCTGATGTCCCAATTTAGGTCCTATTGTTCCAATGTGCATATATCACAGTGCCCTAATGGTTTAATGTCCGAATGTCCCACTACCCTAGTGTCCCAATGTCCCAGTATCGGAATATCCCAATGTCCCACCTAATGTCCTAATATCCCAATGTCTAACTGTCCTAATGTCCCAAGGTACTAATGTCCCAATTTCCTAATATCCCAGTACCCCAATGTCCCAAATGTCCCAGTATCCTAATGTGATAATATCCCAATGGCCCAATGTCCTAATGTACCAGTGGTCAGTGTCCCAATGTCGCAGTATACCAAGTGTCCCAAGGTCCCAATAGCCTAATGTTCTAATATCCCAATGCCCCAATGTCCCTGTATCTCAGTGCCCTAATGTCCCAGTATGTTCTAATATCCCAATGTGCCAATATCCCAATGTTACAATGTCCCAATGTTCTAATATCCCGATGTCCCAGCGCCCCAATGTTCCCACGTCCCAGTTTCCCCAGTGTACCTAATGTCCCAATGTCCTAATGTGTTGATGTCCTAATATCCCAATGTCCTAATAACCCAAGACCCTAATGTTCTCATGTTCTTATATCCCAGTGCCCCTATGTGCGAATATCCCGATGTCCCAATGTCACAACATTCCGATGTCTCAGTGGTCCAATGCCCCTATGTACCAGTGTCCCAATGTCCGATTGTCCCAAGGTCATAATGTCCCAATGTCCTAATATCCCAGTGACCTAATGTCCCAGTCTCCCAGTGTCCTAATGTCCCAATATCCCAATGTCCCAATATCCCAATGTCCCAATTTCCCATTGTCCCAATATCCTGATGTCCCAATGCCCCAATATCCCGATGTCCCAATGCCCCAATATGCCAATGTCCCCACGTCCCTGTTTCCCCATTGTGCCTAATGCCCCAATGTCCTAATGTCCCAAGAACCTAATGTCCCAATTTCCTAATATCCCACTACCCCAAGATCCTAGTCTCCCAGTCTCCCGGTGTCCCAATATCCAAATGTCCCAATGCCGCAGTGTGTTTTAAAAAATGGGCAATGCGATGAGCCGATAGACGCAATTGTTGGAAATCTTTTGTTAACTTTACCTATTAATTTACCGTTATTCCATCCACTTATCTAAATGGAAGACATTGATTCTTTAGAAGGACCACCACAGGATCATTCGTTCCAAATTTCATAAAAATCCCATCACGAAGAGAGACAGTAGAAGCAAGTCTTTCTGCAACTGTAGACTTCATTCTGAAATTGGGTTACTCGCTTAAGTCTGTGATGGTGAAAATTTCACCGTTTATTGCATATATCTTACCCGTTATTGTGCCGATCGAAGATTTTATTTGGAAAGGCACTAGAACAGGATATGTGGAATATTTTGGTAAAAAAATTTTTTTGGGGGCTGTTGCCTGGAAGGCTGTAGCCCTGTCAAACAAAAAAGCAAGTTGTCTCCGGTAATCATAGACTTGTTCGCTTTCGTTTTTCTTTTTCCTTTGGCGGGCGAGACGCTCTCGCGTCTCTTGATAAGACTAACCAGCCGACAGGTAGCAGATAAGAGTACGATAATTCGACCCTCACTAAATAAATATGAAATTCTATTGTCTTAATTTTATGAATTCTCCACCGCGTTTTTACAACCAAATTGCATGAAACCTATATATTGTAAAGTAATTAATATGTAACTTTTGAACACGTAATATTAACAATAGAACAAAACCCAGCAATGGTCCTCTTATTCAAATTTTCCAGCCAAGTCATTTAGCTGCTTTAATGTTACTCATCCTATCTTAAGCATTGACAAATTTGCGACGCGACCCACCACAATATGCACAACAGCCACGTGCTTAATCCTTCCTTTTTTACATACCACCGGGAAATTCGCTTCGTGCGGCACACTTCAATCGCGTACCGAATGACGAAACCATTCGCCATGTGTAATTTCCAAAATTGATTTTCGTGAAGGGAGCAGAGGAGATTTCGAGCTATGCAGTCTGCGATCTGCGGAAGATGAGCATTGAACAATGAACATTGACAAACACACGCTCTACACATATGAGATATGACTTTGCTTTCCATCGGTATTAATACAGTCATTTTAGCATTTTAAATAGCAAAAAATAAAGTGAGCCTAAATTTTGTTGTTTTGGAATCAGAAATCATAAGAAAAAATTTGATCGGAAAGGTTCCAAAAAGGGCACTAATTAATCATTGATTCGAGGTCGGCATGGAGGGTGTCATATCAAAGGGGACGTCGAGTGCATTACATATCTGGTGTTTGTTTCCTGTTGCAAGGACCCGCAACGGAGAAAATAGCATATATATGTACTCGACATCCCGTTTGACATGACACCATGCACGCTTATCACCGATCAAGGATACATTTGTGTCCTTTTTGTGGCCTATCCGCTGAACATTTTTCTTAGCATACTTATTGGTAGAATCATAAATTACTATAAAAAAGCAGTGGCACTTTAGTGCGTTCTCGTAGTTTTGGCTTTGGAAAGATTCAAATGAAAACGAGACCGAGGCTAATTTCGGGCGCGGCTGCAATTTGAATACCCGTCACATTTGAATGAAACTTAAGCTTCTTTTGCGTTAACTATTTATACCGCAGCCCTATGACGTGTTCTGATTCCATCTCTTCCTGGATGCGTTGAGGCTAATCCAGGAACACACTTGGATGAATTTTGGTTAAGATTCAAAAGGAAAAAAGTGTTTTCTTACAAGAACTTAATATTTGTTGGTTGGTTTGTATGACAGCCCTATGATGTAATGTTCCGATTTCATCCATTCCTAGATATGTTTTGAGGCTTTACTAGGAACACATATGGGTGAAGGTTGGTTAAGATTGGTTCCTAACGAAAAAAGTTTTCCTTAGAAGAACCTAATTTGCAGGGATTAGTTTGTATGATAGTCCCATGACGTAGTGTTCCGATTTCATCCGTTCCTAAATATCTTTTGAGGTTCTACTAGGGACACATTTTGTGAAGTTTGGTTAGGATTGGTACATAAAGACACAAGTTTTTCTTAGAAGAACCTAATTTCCATGGGTTGGTTTGTATGGCAGCCGTAGTATTCCGATTTCATCCGTTCCTGGATATTTTCTGAGGCTTTACCAGGAACACATTTGGTTAAAGTTTGGTTAAGGTCGAATTAAAATAGTAAAAGGTTTTCTTGGACGAACTTAATTTTCAGGAATTGGTTTGTATATCAGCCCTATGACGTAATGTTCCGATTCCATCCGCTCCTAGATATGTTTCGAGACTTTACTGGGAATACACTTGAGTGAAGTTTGGTTAAGATTGGTGCATAATGAAAAAAGTTTTTCTTATAAGAACCTAATTTTCAGGGGCAGCCCAATGACCCTATGGTTCGATTCCATTTGTTCCGACATATGTACAGCGTACACTAAAAAGAAAACTGTGTACTAAATTTAAGCCAGATAGCTTCAAAACTGAGGGGCTAGTTTGCGTTGCAACAAACAGACACTCAATCGATTTCTCTCGTCACACTGATCAATAATATATATACCTTATATAGTCGGAAATGTTCCCCTCTGTGCGTTGCAAACTTCATGCCAAAGTTAATACATATACCCTTTCACATAGTGACGGGTATAATTCCTGGAAACACGAAAGTTTATCATTAAATAGAAATTCGCACAGTTGAGGGCCCTTGAAACAGTAAACGAACACCGTATATGTAATCTACTCGACGTCCGCTTTGATATGACACCCCGCATGCCCACATTCGATGAAGGATTATCCTGTGTCCTTTTATGTCGATTTATATCCTTTTTCAGACCTTTCCGTAGTAAAATGATTGGAAGATTCGTCAGTTATTATAAATTCTAAAAAGTTAAGAAGGTAGTTGCAACTTGAAATACTTGCTTTGTTATGGCTTGGAAAGATACAGATAATAATTTACGGGAAACTCGAAAATTTGCCATTTAAATGCGATCTACCCCGTTGAAGGTCCTTGAAACAGGAAAGAAACACTGGATATCTACATAGTATAGTTGATGTTCCCTTTGATATGACACCCCTAATGGCCATCTCTGATCAACGATTTATTAGTGTCCTTTTTGGGACCTTTCCGATTAAAATTTTTCTTAGCAACATTTGTTCTAGATTCCTGCCACCCTACTGAATTCAAAACAACAAAGATTAGCCTTACTCAATTTTTTTTTATTCGGGGCCCTGAAATGGGATATTTTGACTGTACTAGGCATGGAACGGTGCGTTTATCTAAAAACTTCCGACATTCTGGAGTCAAATGTTATTTTGTTTGTATGTATATCGCGAATATGTGAGATGTAAGAGCAAAGCCACCACATGCGATGAAAAAAAACCCTTTCCACCACTCATGCTTATCCGATAAAACGAAGTCGTGAAGGTGGCGATTATCTTGGGGGTCCATGTTTATTTTGCACTGAACGTGTAGTCAAGATTAACGAAAATGGGGGACTATTTTCCCTTTGGATTTCCAAAACCTACTATACATATGGAGAAAGTGACAGCCATTGAATCCTTTATTTGTCGGTTCGCTTCAATAGGGGCGGCTTGAAGAAAAAAACATCTTTAAGCAAGTTTCTCTGTTGAGTAAGCAAAGGTTGATGTGCTCAGACTCAAGAGTTCAGTCCTTTTGTATGATTTTCGTTTCTACTAAATTGACTCCTTTATATGGCTTTGACATTAATTTTATGAGTCAGAGTCAGGGAATGTAAGTCAAATTAAAAATAAATTTATTTTTTGGAACATTATTATTATTATTTGCTGAAAAAATAATCACTCCTGTTATGTATGTTAAATAGCATAAACATAATTAGGTGAAAATTAAATTTAAAAATTTGATGATAATAATTTAAATTTACTTTTACTACTTTAGTTAAAAAAAAAGCAAAAAATCTTCTAATGCGTTTAAAATTTGCCAACACTATTGCACGGGAATATGATTTTTGGATGTATTTGTTTCCTTTTGGCGTATCGAAGCATATTCACCCCTCTTGAATTTCTCATAATTATAACGCATCCGCATACAAGCTCAGATTTCTCAAAATTTAAATCCATTTTAATGCATGACTTCATCCGCAAAAAATATTTGGCAACAATTCAAGCTCGCCCCTTTTTTTTAACAAATCCCTCGCACCAGGATGACGTCAGTGTGCCATTATTATTTTCACTCTTTTTCTCTTCTTTCGCTAAAAGGAATTATCTCTCAATAGACTCCCTTTTTCTTGCATATATGAGCACACAATCATTTTGACCCGACATTAATGCCTCTACGCTTCGTTCATTTTTCTTTTGTCGAAGGATTCCGTCAATTTACTTAAGTCACATGCGACTGAACATCCTGTGTGCATCCACGTGAAGGTCTTCGAAAGGTCTTGTAAAGCATTTGGCTGTCATACCAAGGGGAGGTGGATATAGACATTTAGTTCAGTTCAGATACATGTTCGCAAATGTGACACGCGGCCATTGAAAATTAAAATTTGTTAAGTTGAAGAGGTTCGTCTATGCTTGCTCTCTTGTTGACATACAGAAGAGATGCGATAGATGATTGGTATCCCATTGGGAGTACATTTCATTAAAAAACAGATTATGTTTGTAGCCCTTATTTGAAATTGAGGAGACGACAAAAAGTATTTTATCATACATAGCACTGTAAGCAATAGATTAAGGGTGGTTATTGAATACAAAGCGATTCTGCATAATCAGAAGATAGAAGGAATAGTTTATTTATTTTGATAGTAAATAGATTTTTGTTTTCTTTTAATCAAACTTTAGATTAATTTAATTTTGTTTCTTTCAGATAGATCCATAGAAATGTACATAAATGTGCAATATATCAAATTCCAGACACATATTCCGTACTACCATAGCAAATGTAACAAATAACTACAATATCGATTCACCTTCAGAAACTCCGTCTTTGTATGATATCCTTCATTCGAGAAATTGAAACTTTTCCTATTTGTCTTTAAATTCACTTCTTTTGGCTATCATAACGACATGAATAGCGCTACAAGTTCACGAGCTTGTCTATACAAGTAGCGAAAGACATTGAAATGAAAGTTTCAACTGCACAATTGAGACATTTTCAAAAACGTCGTTCCAAGGTAAAATGTGAAGAGAAACAAATAAGAAGATGAAGACGAAAAAAAAGTTTCAATAAGAGTAGCCATTGATGATGTTATAACAATGAAAAAGGACGAGTACATAGTAATGCTGTTGGAGGGTAGTTGAATTGTTTGGTATGGCTAGTTTCCTTGCAGAATAGGGTATGCTATGCACTTAGTTCACAGAAGATTTACCACTTAAATTTGAGGAGGCAGTAGGTATGTATAGAAAATAGTGAATTGATAAGCTAGAAGAAGTCGAACTAGATTGCGAGCTAAATCACTAGTTTTTTCAATGGGCCCCAAGTAAGTATACATCTTAGAGAAAGCATAGCAACCCATGCCATGCGTTAGCCCAGAGTGGGCATCAGAAAATAAAAATGGCACCGTTTGCACACTATCGCAGTTCACCCATCTAAACAAAAATTCTATTCAAATGTCAAATTTTTGTTTACAATTGAGAATATAATATCCGCGCAATGTTTATTACTCTCTTAAAATGTCAACGTTAACCCTTCGGTTGACACATAGTCCTAGACCATTGGTACCATATCTTGATGAAAAATATCGTTCAACAATATTTTCCACCCCTTTCCATATACATATATTTCAAAGGAACCGACGGCCACAAATGCGATCAAACGTTCGGCGAAATGTCAACTATGTCTAAAGAAACGAAAAAACGGCGTATCATCGTAAGACATAGTATGTAAACTGTTTCTACAAGTAGAACCAAAATTAGACTCCTTCAAAAAATAAGATTGATTTCACAGAAAATTCAGCTACACGTTAGACATAATAGCTCGGAGGCGGCGACAGAAGGGTTAATCATTGCATCGACAATATTTTGACGTTTGAATTATTTCGTGGAGTGTAGTGTAATGAATTTGGAGTCAAACACATATGGGTTGTGTGATCACATAGCCACTCTGGACTAACGCATGGCATGGGTTGCTATGCTTTCTCTAAGGTGTACATATAAGTAGAGTGACATTAATTAAACTCTAACGTGGCATTAATCGTTTTATTTCGATAAGTCATATGCGTATATAGAATAGGAAGTCCAAATGTTTTAATCCGAAAGAGAGGCTTTGTATTTTCTTATGAAAACATTCTAGTAGCTCTTTGTTAAAAAAATATATATTTTCCTCCAGTTTATATTAGTAATGTTTATTTATTCACGTAAATGTTTCAACCTACCGTTTCCTTTATTTTTTCGTGTCTCTCATCTACTCATTCATTTATGCAACTGATGACTGATTACTAAAACAAATTCCAAATGTCAGCTCAATTAATCTTTCGAGAAATTCTCACGACATTTTTCTTGAATACATTTTATATGCTCTCGACATTATTTCTGCGTTCATACTCAAAGTTTAGTTCAAACGTCGTCGACGGCAGTGCGAGGACACGATATAACCATACATATAAAAGAATCAATGTTTGTGTATTACACACATTCAAATTAAGTTGACCATTTAATTGAATTTAGTAACGCAACGTTACATCTCTTCATGGGTGTGCGACTATTATATTATTCGCGGAACCTTTTGATAAGCAAGCGCGCGCCCACTAAAATTTACACCTGCAAGTCGTTAATAGGTTCCTCCGTTCACAGTTCAGTCAATGGACTTATAAAGCGTTTTGATTTTAATTTCTGCGGTCATAGCAAAACTGGTGCGTGGTTAATTTACTAGGCCATAAAACACTCACCTTTCAACGAGTTTTAAGTGAATATTTATTAGAGCGGAATATTGTGATTTAATCCTAGAAGACGATGGTCGTTCGATTTATATAAAACAAAAGATCGGAGTATGTTTGTTATTTTGTGGTTGATGTCTGGAGGCATTAAAATTGATCCGGCAGAATGTATAATTCAAATAGCTTATTATACCTTTCGCTCATAGAGTGAAAGGGTATATTAACTTTGTTATGAAGTTTGTAATGCATTAAAGGAAGCATCTCCGACCATATAAAAAGTATACATATATGATCAGCATGACTTGGGAAGTTGATTGGGCGCGGTCCGTCTATCCGTCTGCCTGTCTGTCTGTTCGTCTGTTGCGACCCGTTTTACTCGGCCAATTTAAAAGCTATGAAGCTGAAATTTTGCACCAATGCTTCTTCTTACTGCAAGCAGTTTGTATGTTTGAATCAGTGAAATCGGACAATGGGGTCATGGGGCTGCTATCAAACCCAACCCCGCAGATCAGGTTCTTCTAAGAAAAACGTTTTTATTTGTGCACCAATTTCAACCAAATTTCACACAAATGTGTTTCTATTGATGACACAAAACATATGTAAGAGTGGATCAAATCGTATCATGGGGCTGCCATACAAACCCAAACCCCTCATTTTGGTTCTTCAAATAAACATTTTTTAATTGCAATTTCACAAAACCTTTAATTAATGTGTCTTTATCAAGCGACAAAAAAAGGTGAAAATAAATGGAAAATTTTATTAAGTAAATTTTCTGAGTAAATGCCCACTTATTCCAACCAAACTCCACGCAAATATTGTTTTGTCAACGCAATGGAACTTTTGTGAAGACGGAAAGGAAATAATGGGGGGAATTAAAATTAAATGCAAGTCGTAGGTACGCCCGAAAAAAAACTTTTAGCCCGAGGAGAGCGAATGCCGAAGGGTATCCAAATTTCGGCCGCGCCCGGAAATATCCTCGGTCTCGTTTCTATCATGGTAGCCATGCCAACTCCTATCGTTATTTCAATTACATATTAAAGAGTTTTAGCATGTCGTTGCAAATAGAACGATATAATTAGTACTTTCGAATTACGTTAACGGTATTTTGAACGTCAGTGTAAAACTCTCTATTGTGCATGTATGTACTTATAAATCAATTGTCCTGTAATTGTAAGCATTTTATGTCAAATTAACAGTCAATCTTGTTCCTGTGCGCATGCTTCGAGTAAATAATTGGGAGGACCGAGAAATATGTCTTCTTGGCTAGTTGTATCCGTAGCTTAATTTCGTCAATTTCGTTGGCGTCCTTTGATAAGTTACAGCCCAGGAAGTTGTAGTTATCTACCCGATATTGAGGCCCCCCACTGTGATGCTTGAATTTACTGGCGTCCTTGTTTGTGATTTCATCATGGCCTTTGTTTTGGTTTCGTTGATATGTACTCCACCTTCTTTTGCGTCGTTATTGAGATTATGGAAAAGGCTTTCCGCATCACCCAATCTTCGAGACATGATGTCATCGGCGTACGCTACTAATTCAGTCGATTTGATGAGTATAGCGTTCCGCTGCTGTCCATATTCATGGCTCGAATTACATACTCTAGAGCAGGGATTCCCAAACTAGGGGGCGCGCCCCCCTAGGGAGGCGTGACGGTTTGAGAAGGTGGGCGTGAGTACAACTTATACATCGCTTTAACAATAAATTTATTTTTATTCTAGTTAAGAGCCTCTACCCAAAAGAACGCTGGAAATATTTTAGGCCGAAATCACTTGATGATATTGACGTCTAGACTCGTGTGGAAATAATGTTCTTTTGATTTCTTTTTATTTATTTATTAGAACACCTTCCGATTGTGGTAGCTCTAGTAATAACAGTTCTGTACTTATCGCTAAGCCAAAAATATATCTCTTGTGTTACGATAAATTATTTCGGCAAAAGTCAATTTTCAGTTAACATTTGCGTCTTGCGTTTCGCTGTCCAAATCCACACCAAAAATAAGTCTAGTTACTATCGTGGAGATAGCCTAACTTCCAACGAAACTCACGTTGCGTACTTTTCAAAAAAGTCCAAAAGTTCCAAACTTGGGCTCCACTAACCAACAACTGTGCTTTTCTATGCAGGATTGAGATATGGCTGGACAATTTTGTGGGTAGCTCGGAGTAGGTACATATCTGGATTTATTAATGAGGCAAGTTCCAATGCACTTGGTCATAATTTATATTACAACAAAATTAATCTTGAGTTCTGTCCAAATTGTCCACATCTGTTTTCGGTTTTCGGCCACATTTTCTCGAGTGGCGTCAGTCCCACCAGATTTGGCAAAGGGGGGCGCGGACTGATAAAGATTGGGAACCACTGCTCTAGAGCAAGGTTGAAGAGCGTCGGCGCCAGCCCATCGCCCTGCTTAAGTCCAGTTCAAGTTTCAAGTAGGTCAGTGAGTCTGTTCTGCACTCCGCGAGACGGTATTAGTAATCGCCGTCCTTATGAGTCGCACTAGCTTTGCCGGTATATACCAAAATGCAGTATGTAATATGTTGTACAGTACACTTCGATCGATACTGTCGTATGTTTGCTTGAAGTCGACGAAGATTTGGTACACGTCGATGTTATATCCGCAGCACTTTTGGGTTAAAACGAGTGCCCGTTTACCGCTGCGTCAGCTGCCAACGGTCAAGACGGACTGTATTAATGTCCATCACGGTTGTCCTCTGGTGGTGCAAGTAAGGCGTCCCCAATAAGGAAATGTCTGCGCGTCAGACTGTTTAAATCAGAAATTTTTTCGTTCAGTGGGCATTGTGGTCTGCTGTTTAAGCATGCCTCGATTCTGTGTATAGTTCCTCATACGTGAGGCAGGCATCTTCCGTGACTCCGGTCTCCCACAGAGACCTGTACTGTTGAGCGCAAATGGAGGGGAAAGGACGAGGGCGGTAAATTACCGCCGCGCGCCCGGTTATGTCACAAAATGATGCGCGCCCGCTTGAAGGTTCAGGAAGGGATCCGCTAGATCATGATTTCATGCGATAATTTTTTTTTAATTCGGCGCTCACTCCAACGAAGTTCGTCCCGCGGTCATTGTAGATGTGCGAGCACAAACCTCTTCAACTTCCAAAGCGACGAAACGCAGGTAGGAAGGTGTTTGTTGTCGCTCACCAGTTCCAAATGGATAGCCTTGACCGCTAACTATATAAAGTGGTTACGTATCCCTTTTACGTTTTTTGCCCTCGACAATGACGTATCTTCAAATTTATTGGCCCGCAATAATTCCAGTGTGGGTAAATTGCCTGGAAGGGTTACTCGTGCACTAGGCAGGATCCCCATCAATTGCAATTGTTGGCAAGTCTTCGCATTTTTGCTTACGACATGTGATGCAACGGTAGATATGATAGTCCACAGCTCTTCTGGCGTCATTTACCCAGTATTTCGTGCGTATAAAGCCGGCCCCAGACCGATCGGAGTGTGGCACACACCGCACAAAAGATCGGTTCCAAGAATTATACCTTGGAGTCGCCCAACCACACTGCTGCACTGCTACTGCACGATTTTTCGTATCAATCTTTTGTGCGGTGTTTGCCACACTCCGGTTGGTTAAGGTTGATGGTTAAGCGGATACCACCATACCATGTAAGGTGTTTAGGTGGTACTGGTAATTATCAGGTCTGTTAGTGGGTTATTCTTCGGTAGTATGATGGATGCTGACAACCGTATGGAGTTTTTGCATGTTCGATGCGTCCTCCTACTCGTAGGATGCCACTATCTAGAAAGGGGTTTATCTTTTTGACCTTACTGCCTTTGGGAATTGGGATGTTTGTTTTCAAATTATCTATCTCCTCAGTGAATGTGCTGCGCACAGTGGCGCAACCAGGATTTTGTCCTGGAGGGGGCTAAGCCAAGGCCATCCATATTACTGGACACGTTAATTTCCGATATTATTTTTTTCGTAGCTAAACGTGATGAAAACGCTAGTGTAATGTCATACTCGCAATCGTCAGGTTTTTTTTTTTCATATGAAAACATAATTTTGAATTTTTCCAGCATTACATTGGTTACTGGCTCAGAGGTTTTTAAACCATTTTCCTCCTACTTATTCCTAATTTGTTTAACCGTTTCATAATCATTTACATAATTTCGTTTATATTACTCGAATCATGGGCGTACCCAAGGGGGCCGGGAGAGGCATGGAAGTTGTAACCGAGTTAAATGTAACCAGAAGTAAAAGATAAAACACGCAGATACCACTTATCGAAAATGAACGGTCATCCGCGATTGACGCCTTTCTTAGAATTTGGCTTTACAATTTGTAATATGTTTTCTATCAATATTTAGGGGGTTGACAATTTAATCCGACGGAAAAGCTACTTTTTTTCTGTCGAATTAAGTTAATATCAAAGGATGTAACGCTTACAATTTGGTTTAAACAGTTTTGATGAAATGTCGTAAAGTTATGTGTCCTTCTTCGCGTACACCAAACCAAGAATTGGTTTTTGCTTAAAGCAAAAGGTTGTACAAATTTTAATGAAAAGGGACATTTTATACAAACAGTTGATCTGGGGGATTTTCGTCCGAAAAATGGATACAAATTTTAGTGAGAATTTCGAAGACAGTTTTCCCAATATAAAGCTTTCACATTGACAAATTTTGTATTTTCGCAAAAGGAAATTTTTTCATTTTCTAATTTTTCCTTTCTCAATTTCTGGGTCTGGGAGGGGCTTTAGCCCCATTAGCCCCTCCCGTAGTTGCGCCACTGCCTGCGCATGTCCGATCCAGAACTTCAAGCTTGAATCTAATTCCCGCACGTTCAGGAAGTGAGTTTGGGATCTGTTGCCTTTCAATGTAGACACGAAGCGAAAGACATAGGCGGTCACCCGAATCAAGCGGGAAAGAGACGACAATTTGGTCAGGAGAGATTGCTGTTCTTCTACGGCCATGTTAAGGCTGGCGCAGGTGGCGATGGCGAGAATGACCGCTTTTCGGACCTGTGCTGTTGTTTTTGTATTGGATATTTTGCATTGGCATTTTGGCTACGACGATTAAAAGAGCTGGTTCATTTATAGATAGCCATTTTCGTAGTTTAAACCCTTCTCATTTCAGCATATCGTCGATTTGTTTCCGTTTTTCTAAGGCTTCGCTGATTGAGTGGCTTCCTGATCGAAAATCATCTACATAATGCTTCCTCCATTATTGCGGGATAAGCAATTGGGTACGTTGATTTTTCGTCGCTCGCCAACTTCCGTAGTGTACGTATGGCTATAAATGGCGCGCAAGAGGTTCCGAAAATCACCGTATTAAGGCAGTAGTCTTGAACAGGGTCTTTAGGATTTGTTTTCCATACAATTCGTTGCAAATGAGCATCATCATCATGCACACGTATGGAGGTACACATTTTCTATATCTGCTACCATTGCCACTGCGTACCATCTCCAACGGAGAAGTATGGCGACCATTTCTTCCTGAATTGTTCGCCCAGTTATCAATGGGTCGTTTAAGGAATATCCGAAGCCTGTTTGACTAGATGCGTTAAACACTACGCATACTTTGGTTGTGGAGCTATCTTTGTGCACCGCGTGATGTGGGAGATAATGACCTACGCATATAGTTTTTCCTTCTGTTCTCACAACATCCTTGAATTCCGTGGTCGCATGCCTGTAGCCCATTTGGACGTAATTGCTCAGGCATTCTGGCTTGTAGATGTTCGTCTCTTGATAATCGCCTCTGTAGAGATTCCAGGTCGGCGCACGCTTTGGTTCGTGAGGACCCTAGCATTAGCATATACTTATGTTTGCCATTTTTGAATAGCAAGCGTGTGACGTATCGCCCAGTAGAATCCGTGACGTGACGTGTTGTTGAGATAGAACGCTTCACACTCTTCATCCTCCGGTGAATGCGGTAAGTCGCTTCCGACGTCCTCCAATTCCCAGAACTTGGTGAGAACGTTCGACAAGTCCTCGCGCTCGACTTTGTAACTTTGATGCTGCTGAGTTGTGCTTGTGTTTACTTACCGCGATATGATCCAACCAATTCTTTTATTTTGGACAATGGGACCACTGCGTAGCGTGAAGACCACGCCAAGTATGAGGTCTGCGTATATTGCAGCCCCAAGCAATATATTGATTTTTCCTGAGCGATCGAATTGTGGATGAGCAAGGGTGAGCCTTGATATTTCATCCCAAAGATGTCGTTATCCTACGGGACGGAATCACTCCTGTTATGGTTTTCAAGACCATAGCTTCAAATATTATTTCTTCGTTGCTATGGGTCGGCAACGTTGCCTTTACCGATCCCTTATAAACAACGGTGTTGTGCGTGCTCCAATACCAATAAAATTAGACAAGACGTTATCTCTACGAAGACGTAGCTGTTATGGGCTGCAGATTCAGTCATAAATGACGCCTGAGAGCCTTGGTAATGCCCTTAAAGTCACTTCCCCATGTGGGGCCTGAATCACCATCAGCGCTGTGGCCAGTAGCACTACTTTTGGCGTTGTAACTCCTCCAAACTCCATATTTGCATCCGATTGACGCGTTGGCTACAACATTTGGGTGTGCCGATGGTTCATCACTCTCACGATGCAACAACGTGTTGTGAGCCTTGTCACATTTTCTGCATCTCCCCTTGCCAGGGCATTCTGCTCCGATGTATTCCTTTGCAAAACAATTCAGACACTAACCGCTCCGTTTAACTAGGTCAAATTTTGTGGCTGGATTTGCCTGCTTAAGTTTCGTACAATTGTGTACCGAGTAGTTTTCTTGACATATCAAGCATGATTGAGCCGTGGAAGAAGCTCGTAACTGATTTGGCCGTTCGGTGGCTGTGGCCTCTAATGCCCCGAAGCTATGTTGAAGAAATACCTTCAAGTCTTCGTACGATGAAAGTTCACCATTAGATGTTTGATTATGTTCCCACAACTGCCTAGTGTCCTTTGGGATATGCTGTGTGGTAATGTGGACAATAACAGCATGCAATACATTTTCACCGCGCAGGATTTCTACCCGGTGAACACATTCTACAGTCGTGTCTAACAAATTCTTAACTGATGCCGCAGTTTCCTGAACAGTGTTAGGCAAAAATAACTTTAGAAAAATAGAGGTTAGTAGCGCGTTTTTGCTCTCGTAGCGATCATTGAGAACCTTCCACGCCGCCTCGTAGTTGCAATTCGTAATGGCGAATTGTCATAAAAGCGATTCTGCTTCGCCGCCCAAACTGCTCTTCAAGTAATGCAGTTTCTCTACATTGGACAATGCTTTCCGGTCATGTACCAAGGATTGGTACAGATCCCCGAAGGAAGGCCAATTGTCATAGCTTCCATAAAATTTCGGAAGCGTGATACGCCAAACTGGCAAATCTAGTTACTTCGAGTTCTTCTCAGGAGGACTTGGGGTTAATATACATAGAACATAATTCAAGTTCACGGTTAAATTGTATACTTATTATGTATTATATGTACTAACATTGCTTTCAATTGCAACAATGCATCTGAGTGCATGCTGCATATTGCAGAGCAACATGTTGCATGTTTTGTTACTTATGTACAAGATATCATCAGCTAATCCTTCTGTCACTTGTGTTGTGTTGTTTTGAGTTAGTTTACGTTTTGATGATGGGGTTGTTGCGATTGTTGATTTGGATTAGCATCAAATAATAAATAACGTGGTTAATATTTCAGAGGACATCCAGGACGGGCCGAATAATGTGTGCTGGACGCCCGTTGGCGGTAGATCGAGGACAGGATGCCGATGGCGAGCGTTGACTGGCAAGGTAAGTGTTGTTTTGAGACTATCCCTAATTCGTTTTCTTGCAGATGGTAAGCGTCTCCAACACCTTGCAAGTACCATTTGTCCGAAACGGTCCTTTAGGCGCCTCTGCAAATAAACTATCTTAAAACATTTTTGGAGATAGTATCTTTTGTATATGGTGTTTATACCGGAATTAATACCAATCCACTTTGTCAAGAATTCTCAAACACGAACAAAATAGTTCGCGAGTGGTACTAAACTTAGTTCAATCTAGTTAGTACGGCCGGCCTGTGTATGTTGTTGAAGACTAAACTATTTTATCATACCTGCGGTATATACACGGTCATTAGAGCTGTGGTGCTAAGGCCACATTTGATTTGAATAGAGACTTGCCAAGATTGCTGTGTGGAATTTAATAATTAGCAACAAACTTACAATTGAAAATTTTTAACTAGAGCACACACGCTGAAATAAGGAATAGAGTTGAATTAACAACGTGACGTTTTATTTATTTTATTCAATCGTCTAGCAAGTTACAACCTTCATCACGTATAGTATTGTTGGTGTAATAGGGAGGACGCTCGTCATCAAAATAATATGTCCTCTGGATCGCATCCCATTGTAGGCAGGTAATTTATTATGCGAGCCTAATGAGAGGTTAATACTGTGCTGCGTTAGCTTTTCAATTTTAAAATAAAAAAAAACGATTGAAGTTTTAAGTACGACTATCTTAGTTTTCGTAGAAAACGTAACGTAAAAATCATGTTTAAAAATAGTTGACTTAAACGTGTTTTTGGTTGATTGCACTATGCTTTTCTCTCAGTGTAGGGGCCCACTTTAGAATTAGTTGGCGAAAGGGCCCTGAGTGAAGTTTTAACGCCACTGGTCTAAACTACAGCTAAATCGACTGAAATCATATAATTACTGAAGAAGCCAATTTAATTCCAAATTGATTACCTAGTGCCCATTAGACTGTATCGTAGGATTAATACCTTTCGATACAACCAAGATCGCTTAACGTGCCAACAGCATGAGCATACTTTGGAAAAAGTGGAAAAGATATAAATCGAGCGCAAATATAGCAAAAGAAACACGTTAAAGTGTAGCGTTTAATGCGCCTTCCACTCTATATGAATACAATTTGCAACTTAAAATAGCCCGCTAAACATTTATCAAATGACTGCGTGCCCATGTGCAATTATTGTCTAGCCCATTGACCGGTACACATGTTGACCGAACCAGGTTAACAAACATGTTTTGTAAGGTAATTTGCAACTTTTATCATTTGATTTAGTACGATTTGAAATTGCTACCAATATCAATATAAAACGACCAACCGAGTATGAGTATGTGGAGTGTGATGCACTGTACGTATCAGTTCACAGCAGTGCGCAGACTGCGAGATGGTAAAAAAGCAATGATGATGACTAGAAGGAGGGTCCGTGATTATGATGTTCAGGTCGTTACAGTGATTGGCATAATGGTGAATGGAAATGGAGCGGATATTATGATAGGATATGTCATTATGATAGAGATAAAAAATAATAATTGATTTCCTTTCACTATAATATTAATTAAGTATCAGAATGAATGTCAGTAAACTACGATAGATAAATCGCTTTCTTTAGTTGAAAAATTAATTTTCACATCCATTTGCCCTAAAGCCCTTTTCAGCAACCCTATGTAGTTGTTAGAACTTGAAACCTGTTAATAATGCTATCCTTTTGTATTCATCTTACCGCAATGTTTTCAAAGGCAACTATCGTGCTGCCAGCAAAGCACTTCCTCCCCCAATATTGGCACGCCAAACACACTGCAACTGCAACAAAATCAAACACGCAACAAAGGCAAACAAACGACATTTTACGGGTATGACGCGTTGCAACAATCACTGCTCGCGTGCCCATTAGTCGAGTGTCAATAACTTATTAACGTTTAATATCAATTATCGCTTTGTCCTGCGACACACGACGTTAACAAGTGGTTGGCTCCTTTGATGTTGCCGATATGTAGTCAATATACAACACATACCAAGCAGTGACTCCCCCTAATTGCTGCGTAATTGCATCGGCAAAAAATTCGTCCTCATTTTATAAGCACCGGCATACAGTTTTTTTTTTGTCATGTACATAAATGTACTCTCCAAAATGCATAAAAAAGCTTTAAAAGGACTCACAAAGAGGCCGTCGTCAACATTACATTTTAAATTCACGTAGCGCGTCGCGAGTGTGTAACAATATCATTAGATTTAATTAATTAGATTAAATGTAATTAAAATTAGAGTACGCAGATTTGATTAAAGCAAAAAAGGGAGAAATGTGCTTATGATTGCGAATCGGATGATGAGAAGATTGAATAACGACGATGACAACACTTCAAATTCAAAAGGGATGCAAAAGATTTCATGAGTTTTGCTGACATTCAAGTGAAATTTGAAGAATTTCAGTTGCTTTGAGGGAGTGTTTTCACTTCCCTATTTCCTTAGATCTATATCAAAAAAATGCTTACGCAATTGTCGAAGTCAAGTGTATTCTTGTTGAAGGGAATAAAATGCAACTTCTTTTTGAACCCAGCATTACTGGAAATGCATATAATCTAATATTGTCGGCAAGTCTGTAAATTGAAGGACTTTAGACCACGCACTTGCAATTATAATTCGAAATAATTTTTCTTTTTATTTTCGCCTATTTGATAAAAGAAATAAATTGACACATCTGTGGTAAAAGATATTTTCTGTATTACCTATCCATACGCAGTCATCGTCCTTCTTCAAAAGATACCGCCAATTAAAAACCAGAACGACACGGCACAAAAAAACCTGACACAGATAAAACACATTAAGGTGAATAAGTCCATTCTATTCTGTATGCCGGGCATAAGACCAAAGTACATCCATTGAGTACAAAGCAAGAGTTGACCATTACGTACTCGGTATCTATCAGATAATAATACCTGACCATTACATAGTACATAGTGAATGCACTTGCATGAAGTATGCAACTCGTGCTCGGAACACTAACAATCAATTAAATTTACAGACGCGAGTCTCAAAGTCCGCAGGAGCAGTCCAAAAAGACAACTATAGAGTTCAAGCCATTTATCCGATTCGCAAACTTACGTCAGTAGTTCACGTGATAGGGGAGGGGTGGATATGTCCAAGACGGCTGCTGGTACCATCATATCCTTACTTTCAACCACGCTCACTCACTCTTTCAACATACAAAGTCCAAAAAAGAATACGTAAAGCGAGTATCTGGCGCTTGAATTTTTAGAAGATGCATCCAATTTTTACCTTGTGTTGCGGATCTGTTTGTTTGCCATAGGAAAGGATCTCTGCATATGACAGAAAGCAAATACAAATCAACATTCATGTCCGACCATAACCACTGTATATACACGAGCTAGACATTTCCTTGTTCATATCTCTTTCGTATTCGTATTTACACAGGACAAGGTGAACGGAATTGCCGAGAGAAAAAATAAAGAATTTTACCTCTACCGTATGGATAATATACGGCAAATATCCTGGGGCTATTGCGAAAAACCATTCACTCATATACTCGTAGTTTACGTTTGGCGTTATGAAACGAAACAAACTCCCGGGAGAGAGTCCTGTGTTTACAATATTTCTTTTTGCTTTTCGCCGCTTTTATATATATCCGTTCGAAAACTCTCATGTGCTTACAACTATAGCGAATTGACTCATGGGACGTAGACGAAGTCGAGTTGTTCTAGATGAAAAACTATGGAAAGTCGCCGTTGGCAGGCAGACAGACAACCCGGACGAAAGACAGAGTTGAAAGAGAACCAAAATTCGATTCTGGCGCCTCCATGAATTGCTCTTATAGGGGTAGAATCAGATTCCTGTAATATATTGCAGTTGCGGCCAACTTGCAACTGTACAGCAAGGATACAGATAGCATGGCTGGAATATGAATGGTTCAAAGAATAAGTGTTTAGATTTGGCAAAACTATCAATAGAAGTGGAAATTACTTTGGCCAGAGGCAAACCATTACTCAAAAGAGTAGTTTATTATAGATGAAATTTGGCAATCGAAAACTATAGGAATTTCGAATAATAGACCAAGTTTTTAAGGATCTTCATTTTAGATAACAAAAAAAAAGAAACCTGTACCTGAAGATAGGTCGATGTGGGGCTTTTAAAGGCAAAATAAATACGATTGGCAAATTTATTATTGGACAAGGTAGCATTATGCAAAAGTATGTATTTCATTATAGTAGGTACTCCAGGAAATATCTTGGAAAAAATAGTTAGTTTTGATAAAAAGATATGTGTCGATGATGTTTTTAAAGAGTTTTTCATAAAATGTATTACAGTTTAAATATGGTTTGAATCATTGAAGAGTCGCATTCAACACGTTAAAGAATCGCATTGGGCACTGGAGGCGCATTTTGACGAAAATTACTCAGTGTTGATTAATTTCCATCATCGCATATTATAAATCCTTATGGAAGGGTATTTTTATGTAGTCACAAGTTTACATAGCGCTTCTCTCCATTCAATTCTATGGGTCACATGTGACTCATGAAAAAAAAAAGAACAGACGATTTTCAGAATGTTGATGTGGTGGCGCCGAAAAGGGTCAAAAGGTGAACGTGAGCGCAAACGCTGTCATTTTTATCGAAAATTTATACAATTTGCCTACGATTTCCGTTTTTTTTTAGACCGCAGCTCGTCTATAATAAGTAGGCTTTTTTAGTCATCCCGTATAGTTTTGGGTAACGAACTTCATAGGTATAAAAAAAATGCCAGCTGACCCACCTGCCTTTTTTTTTATATGAAGTTTCGTTACGCAAACCTACTCGGGATATCCATAAAACGCACTTGATATACTTAGCGCATTTAATGGGGTTCGATTTGAAGAAAACCTGAAATTGCGGGTTGAAGCCAATCATCAACTGTTCACCGTTTACTCACATTTGTTTACGAATTTGTCAAATGGAAATTTTCGTGCGGTGCGAAACATCAAACTCAATCGAACCAAAACTAAGGGTACCTCCCATACAAAGTGACCCACCAGGAGTTTGTTGTACGCACTACTCATTTACAAATCGACGAGTACTGTAGAACAAAGTTGTATTGGGGCACTTTGTATGGGAGGTACTCTTAGTTTTTATCGGATTGAGCTGATTTTTGGTAGGTGGTATTGGTTGGTGCTCCCAATGGCAATAAACCAAAATTTAGCTTTCTGATCCAGTTTTGGGGGAAATAATCGCGCCCCCTTTCCCCATTTTTTCAAGATTGCGCATCCCAAATCGGTGGGGACTTTTTTCGCATAATAAGGAGGCCATACCCAACTATCCTGAGATGTTTGACTTTTGCCGCTCGATGGCCATATTTTGCGTTATTTGAAAGAAAAGAAAATTCAATTTATGTTCACCGGTGAACACGATATTATGGTGAATAATTTAATACATTGTTAATTTGCTTTTTTTGTGGTGTTTTTAATGGGTTTTACTTCATGTTTTAACTAGAAAGACAAATGATTTCAGTTTTAAGGATCAAAAATACTAGAAAGAGGAAACAAACAACGCAAACTAAATTTGCCCTTCTGTATTGTGTGTCACTGGTGATACAAAGTTCATTTGTTATAAAACAGGCTATTCCCCACAGGCCAATGTGTCACCGGTGAACACACGTTGAAATTGAGTTGAAACTACGCCATTTTATCATCAGTAAACACCCGTGCTCGTGCTCTGTGGTCGTGATCGTTCGGTTGCCACTCTGTGAAATAGATACTCATAGAGAAACGAGTTTCCAAACTCGGCACGACTCGTCGCAAGTTTATTATTCAGAAGAAGATGATAAGAAATATTCTTATCGTAGAATAATAAACTAACAATGCGACTAGGAAGTGGTATGGCTGACAACCATATCACACTCCGAATTCAGTTGTCTTTGTAACGTTGATGACTACACACGGTAGTCATCAACGCACCATGCTCCACTAGGAGTTACGGTAATCAAGAGAGAAACACCCTAACAAATATTCCACTAAAATCCGCCGAAAACCTGAAAAAAATTGCTTGGCCTGGGAGGAATAATTGTGTGGTGTTCACCGGTGACACATTGGCCTGTGGGGAATCGAGTTTAGTGTGTTCACCGGTGATACATGGCAGCCAAGGTGTTAATGAAAGAGAATCATTGGTTTCAACTGTCCATATTTCTGGTGAAATATCCATATAATTCGTAAAACAATGTAGTTTTACATGAATTCAATGAAATAAATTTAGATTTAATGAAATTATTTCATTGAAATATATTTGCTAAAAGCCTCTCATATCTATGAAAATACATTGGACTAATGATATTTTCATCATGTACATATTTAGATTTTTTTTTTATTTCCTCTTCTGAAGTTTCCACCAAAGCGCAATAATTTATCCATAATGAATTTTTCATAACATTAATGAACGCTATTCATAACTCTGACTAATACTTTATGTGTGTCTGGTTGGTGTAGTAGGTAGGATGTAAGTCTTGAAATCATAGGGTTCCGGGATCGAATCCCATTGCAGCTAGGTAGGTTCAATTTATGATGCTTTATGCTTTATGATGCGTTTATAGGCAAAAGAAATGTGTGCAAAACTTGTACCGGCCTAAATTCAATGCTGAACTCCAGAAGCTTTTTTTTATTTGAAAATAAATGAAAAAAAACTATGAAACCATCATAGGTCAACTGAATATTTTTCATTAAATCAATGAAATTTTTCATTAAATCAATGTAATTTTTCATTACATATTAAAATAATGTAAAATCAATGAACTGAATTCATAGTAACCATGAAAGTATTCTTTGGCTGAAAATGAATGAAAAATTCATTGCATACACGAAAAATTGCATTACTATTATGTAAACATTTGGTTCAGTGACGTAAAAATCAATGGAATCCAATCATAGTCATGGGGCTGCCATACAAACCCACCCACCATCCAAATTTGGTTTTTATAAAAAAATCTTTTTTATTTTGGCACCAATTTACACCAAACCTCATGAAAATGTGTTTCTATTGATGCCACAAAACATACGTAAAAGTAGATGTGAAGGAGCCAAGAGGGCATGGGGCTGCCGTACAAACCCTCCCCCATTTTGGTTCTTCTAAGAAAGATTTTTTGCATCACCAACTTCACCCTACCTTTTATTAATGTGTCTTTATTGATATAACAAAAAAAGTAAACAAATGGAATTGTTCTATGGGATTATGCCCCCCGCTTCTCGCCAATAAAGTTCTCTAAGAGAGTTTTGCTTATTTTCCCAATTAGGAAATTAATGTACTGGAAAACTGGAAGTTTAAGCTTTAAAGAAATTTTAAAATCGGGTTTTCAGCCTAAAATCAAATGATGAAAATGGGTGAAAAACCGATTTTTAAATTTTTTTTTTGAACGGGTGTATCTCGAGCAGCTTCGTAACGGGCGAGGAGTCGTTTTATTGGAAATTTTATGTATAGTTTCAGAAAGTGAAGTCATACCTCGGATGAAATGTTCGGTAGTGTGGCAAATTTTGATTTACATTGTAACGGTTAAAAATAGAGGGCTGCCGTTTTACATAAATTTTTCCCGAATGAGCCACACTTCCTACCATTAAAATATCCTCTACCATGAATGGGACACCCTGTATATAAGAAATGCTCCACTCTTCATACCTAAGCAATTCGTTTCAAACCTAAATCTATTTCGGGAACGCCAACACCGTTTTAAGCTCTCTACTTCAGAAGATTTTGCAAAATCTTGAGATTTTACAAAATCTAGGCTATAATCTTCCAGATTTTTCTACATTTGTACCGAGGTTAAAACCAAAATCTGAAGCAAAATCTCTACAAGATCCTGGTGAAGTGTGGTGAGCTCCGCCTTTGACAAAAAGTGTCAATATAGAGGTCTAACCCATTTTCGGGTCTGTAAACGGTTTTGTACACATATTTAAGTGTGATTTTTTCACTAAATGGTTTTGAGAACAGTCACATCGAAAAAACGCGCGAAATTTTAAGTTTTTGTGAATTTTCGCTTATTTGAAATCCGGACGGCACAATTTTCCTATTTTTCAACCATTGTTAAATGTTGTGTTTACCAACTTGGGCTGATTTCCACAGTTTCTTTCGGTGGTTCCCGGCTTGTAATAGGAGAGGGTTTTGGTTTTGGTACAACGCATTGGGTTAAAATTTTGACGGCGCGGAAAATTTGTCGCGGATAATTCGCTGTCGCGCCGGTGTCAGGGACGCTTGTATGTTTCGAATCTCAACCTTCAAACCACTCGGGTAATTCTGTATTACCCTCAAATTATTGATTGTATTGACAAAAACAGCTAAAAACTAAACTATAAAGAATAAAGTAAATAAACATAAATTACAAAACTTTATCTGTGGAACGAATCTAATTTGATTTGCATTAAAAATATATTTCTATGCTTTATTTCAATTTGAAGTTCGATCACTAAAAAGCTCCCTAACATAGCACGGGTCGGATGATCGTTTTGTACCCGCGGAGCTTCGTGTTCCTGTGCGCAAGTTTCGGAATAAATATAGGGAGGACCGAGAAATATGTCTTATTGGCTAGTTGTATCCATCGCTTAATTTCGCCGGTTTCGTTGGCGTTGATAAGTTACAACCCAGATAGTTGAAGTTGTCTACATACCCAATATTGTGATGCTTGTGCATCATGGCCTTTGTTTTGCTTTCGTTGATATGTATCCCAACTTCCTTTGCGGCGTTATTGAGGTTATGCAGAAGGTTTTCTGCATCACCCAATCTTCGAGACATCATGTTGATATCGTCGGCGTACGCTACTAATTGAGTCGACTTGATGAGTAGCGTTCCACTGCTGTCCATATTCATGGCTCGAATTACATACTTCAAAGCAAGGTTGAAGAGCATCGGCGTCAGCCCGTCGGCCTGCTTGAGTCCAGTACGAGTTTCAAATAGGTCAGTGAGTCGCTTCTGCACTCTGACCTGCGAGACGGTATTAGTCATCGTCATCCTTGTGAGTCGCGCTAACTTTGCCGGTTTACCAAAATTCAGCATAATCTTGTACGGTACACTTCGATCGATACTGCCTGCTTGAAGTCGACAAAGATTTTGTATACGTCGATGTTATATTCCCAGCACTTTTGGAGTAGTAGCTTCACTGTGAAAAGCTGATCGGTCGTTGAGCGACCTGGAGTACGTTCCATTTATACGATCTGAGTGAAAATAGTTACTAACATTGACTTTCCGTTGTTCCAAAACACCAATAGTCACAAATAGCTATCTCTCCGAGTCAACTTTCGACGTTTCAATTTTCAAATGGTCCACTGTCGTTGAAAGCTATTTCCACTCGCACTCTCGAGATGATCCACCGATAGCTATGGAAAATGTCCGTTGGCAAGTTCAAGTATGTGAGGTTATGTCGGGTCGGTTGTTGATGTTATTATCAAATGTTGCGATTATTAATTACTATTTAGGCAATGTTTGGTTTTTAAATGCCACTAAAGTCAATAAACTAAGTGTACAGATAAATTTCGAAGAATGTAAATACTAAATATGGATCCCATCGAGTTATTGTTTTTGGTAAACATATTTTTGAATTCAACGGCTGTTGTTACAATTCCATATTATGTTCTCCTGAGAGCCCTCTCACAACGCTCATAACTACGACAATAGTCATGCGATGACTACAGCTACGACTATAATTAATTCCGGAACGCACTCCAGAGAGTCCACCTGGCGCATAAATAAATTCTAGTCCCAGGCTGTGAGTAACGATGGTTTTGCCGCGGACACATGTGTTTCATTGACAGTAAAAATCAAATCGAAGGGGACATTATACTCAAACGAACTTTAATATAACACAAATCGCAACAAAGGATAGAACTTCCCTAGAAAGTAACAGCCCAAAAAACATGACCCGAAACGTACTCAGAAAAATGGACCCGGTCAACTTAAAAGTTTTTGTACCATTATTTTAATTGGTTGGTAATTTACCAGATTTCCTCACAAAAAGTAAACAGATGCAATAATTAATATAACTGGACGAATCCTATTGAGATATTTTGTATGGAATGAAATGTGTCCCGTAAATCCAATGGGACATCAGATTAGATTTTAATCAGTTTGTCCTAGAGATGAGCATCGAAAGAAAAACATCGATGGTTACCATCGAAAAAACATCGAGACGAAACCATCGATGGTAAGAAAATATCGAACCAAAAACATCGATGTTTTGGGTTTTTTGAGTACTCAAAAAAAATAATCACTTTAATATCAAAAATTAAGCTGATTATGGTTTTCATTCAATGCCTCCCCCACCCACCAGAATATAACTCTTCTCCTTGAGTTTTTTTTGCAATCGTACCCAGAACCCACCGCATAGAGCAGACATATCAAACTCACGGCCCGCAGCCAAATCGAAGAACTTAATTTAAAAAATGTGTGGCAGCACAAATTCGAGCTATTGAACTCATTACAACAACACTCAACAATTTACTAAAACTCGCCAAGAAGTCGGTGGTTTATGCACGCTTAAAAAAATCGCCGACGATTATTTGAGTTACATTTGCTTAAGGCATCCTTTTTTGTGGAAGGAAACGTTAAGCCTTTTCGTGAAATTGTTTGTCCATTCTTTTTAGTATTAGCCGAACTTGCTAGCTATCTGATGGCACGTTGCACTATAACTCGCGTTCGCATTCTTCAGGTTATTGGACAAAAACATTTTGGGCTGATATTTATTTGAGGGACGAAGTTCTAAAGCCCCGAAATCGTATATTTGATGAGGAAATCACATGAACGTGAAATGTTGTAAATATGGCCATTTCAGCCCAAGTACAGAATTTTTCCCTTTTAGCTTATTAAGCTTTACTGGTACATGCGTTTGTTTCACACCTCATGACAGAACCAATTTTTGTCTATTTTGAGCCTTTCTTTCTGACCGGACTTGATGTAACTCAGACTTAGAATTTTCGCTCCCAAGTTGTTTTGCGCTTCCTCTGGATGTTTATGACCGGTTCCACAATGTTCGGATCAGCTGTCCAAAATTTGACGGAAATTAATTCACAAATAATGTTGGCGTTTTAACTTCTTATCTAAGGTTCTCAATTTATTTGAAGAGCATCTTCAAAAGATGTAATTTCCATAGGATGTAATCGCTAGGAAGCTACTGACTTAGATTAACCCTTCAGTGGGCACGTGGGCTACAATTGTAGCCCACACTTTTTTAAATGGCGATCATTTTCAGGATATAAACCGAATTCATTCGAACTGCTCAGTAGCTGTTAAAATGTTGCTTCTTAATCGAATAAGAATATTTTTGATATTTATTGAGCCTAGAAACTAATATTTTTTTGCGATGAAAGTCTACTGGGCTACAAGTGTAGCCCGTGCGCCCAATCATGTTCCTTTTTGGTATTCATAGATATCCATTAAAATAAAAATATTATTATAAAACATTGTATTTTGGGGTTTTCATTTTGAAAATAACTATTTTGTTCACCTAAGTAAGTTAATGTCAAAAAAGACTAAAAATAGGACTAATCTGCCATTTTCCCTCTTTTGTTATAAATATAAATTAAAGATTTTATATTTTTTAATCTGTACAGTAATCAAGAGACCACAGACCGGGCAAGAAAAAATAAAAAAAATTGAACAATATTTTTTTTATAATTTTAAATTTGGGCTACAATAGTAGCCCGCGCGCCTAACCACGTGACAAATGGGTGCGCGCCTAACGAAGGGTTAATAGTCACATTTTAAATGAAACATTCTGAGATTAAATTACAAAAATACATAGGTTTCGATAATCGTACTCAATTTTTTTATTCTGCGGCCCGCTTAAACCTTAGGACACTTATATTTGGCCCAGACCAAATGTTGAAACTATTCCAGGGCGAAACCACATTTGGAAATTGTGCACTACCGGGCGTATAAAGAAAGACACTACTTTTTGTGTATACAGTGTTCACGATAGATGGATTGCATGTTGTATGTTACGATGGATTCACATTTTTTTCTGATTGGGCTGCTTGAAGGTATTTCCATACACTTATAAAGACAAAGTTGAGTTGTAAAAAAAAATATGTTGAGGAAAAAAACATCGATAGTTGAAAACCATCGATGGTGAAAACCATCGACCATCGAAACGTAAACCATCGATGGTGAAAAACATCGACGCAAAACCATCGATGGTAAAAACATCGACCATCGGACCAAAACCATCGATGTTTTCGAAACATCGAAGTTCGATGCTCATCCCTAGTTTGTCCTATTAAATTACCAAGATCTGATATGATTAACTAATAATAGGATCGATCCCATTAAAACAAATTCAAAACTAATAAAATCAACTATGTACATATTACTCAGAAAAATGCATCCCGTAAAGTTAATAATTTTGGTCTTATAAATTTAACAGAACGGCAAAAGACAAGACTTTTTCCGAAAAAAAGACCATCAGCTGCATTGTTTTATATAACGACGATTAATGGGATAGGCTTTTTAATTGAATTTTAAGCATATGGGTGTATTTTGTAATATAACCAACATCATGCTCCGTAGCCGAGATCGTTTGGTTGCCTCCCCGTGACTTGGTAAGTTTTAAAGAGTACTAGCAAATCGGATGTTCAATACTCGGCCTGGCCAAATATATGATTCTTAAAAAAAATCCACAAATGACGTAGTGTGGATGGTGTAATAATATGGGAGTTATAAAAAAAAATATAGTTCGATCGGATTACGAGTAAAACGATTTTTTTGATCCTATTAATTCAATAAGATATATCCTATTGGAAAATAACTAGACCATGTGTTTGTTTTTAAATGAGTCAACTATTAAAACAAACGGATATTTATCCAGTGAAAGTAATAGTTCCTATATTTTTAAAGTAATCTGATTTTTCCTATTGACTAAAAATAATAGGACAAAATGATTGGTTTAATGGGATTTCCCATTGAAATTTTTCTCAGTGCGGTATATCTCATAACTAAAGAATTTTTTTTACATAAATCCAGACCGTTAAAAAATTTCATAAGCATAAGCATAACCAATAATTTTACAGAGCTTAGCATATCGTTTCAAATAAAACGACATAATTTGACATTCCATATAAAAATTCGCTTGCTTACTGTATACGAAACAATATATTTTAATTTTGCATGTCCTAATTAGGCATAGGTGTAACATCACGACAAATTATTTCGCAAATTTCGACTGTTTCCAGAGCATTAAATATACAGAAATACATCCATGCCTAATTGGAACATGCAAATTTAAGATATATTAGGTGTGTTTTTTTGGTTATCCCGTGTAGGTTTGGGTAACGAAACTTCATATAAAAAAAAATGGCAGGTGGGTCAGCTGGCATTTTTTTATATGGAGTTTCGTTACCCAAACCTACACGGGATAACCAAAAAACACACCTATTATTTCGTATACGGTAAGCAAGCGAATTTTTATATGGAATGTCAAATGATGTTATTTTATTTCAAACGTTATGCTAAAACTCTCTATTATTTCAATAAATGAAAAACACCGAGAATTAAATTTGCTTTAAAAACACAGTGTTTTTATTATGCATTTCAAGCTGAATTCTGCTATTCTTCAGCAACGCGAAGATCGCGTAGTGGCAGATTTTAGGGTTTAAGGGTACGTTGTCCTCGACGCGGCCGCATGACAGCGACTCGCTCATTCCATATAAAAACTCGTTTTTCTCTCATTTTAAAAACGAGTTTTTGTATGGAATGAGCGAGTCGCTGTCGTGCAGTCGTGTCGAGGAAAATGTACCTTAAAGGTGCGTTGTCCTCGACGCGGCCGCACGACAGCGACTCGCTCATTCCATTTAAAAACTCGTTTTTTCTCATTTTAAAAACGAGTTTTTATATGGAGTCGCAGTCGTGCAGTCGTTTCGAGGAAAATGTACCTTAAGAAAAGCATATCACAGACACAAGGAACTTTGGTTTAAGTACGGTAGAAAACGAGTTTCTTGTTTTCGGCCTTGCTATACAGTCAAAATGACCACACAAAGTTGTCGCAAGTTTGTCGACTTGCCAGTGTCAACGATTGAACTAATTTTTTAGGGTTTTTTAGAAATGTCTGCCTGTCTATCTGTCCGTCTGTCCGTTCGTTGGTCTATTCACTAAATAACTAGCGAACGGCTCACCCGATCTACATAAAACTTGGTAGGAATGTGTAGAATGGTTACAGTCTCTGGTAGACTGAACTTGGTAGGATAAAGGTAACAGGGTGTCCCCGAAGGGGTGATAAATTCGGTTTTTTTAATTTTTATCAAAGGAGGGGGTGTGGGTACTAAATTCAAAGGACACGATGATTACACTTCATATCAGTAATTTTTTCCGGTTTCGAACAAAAGTAACGGGGTTATGGGACGTAAAAGTTGAGTTTACAGTTTACGAAAAATATATCCTCATTTCTGAATGAACTATCAGCAGCCGAGATCAAAGTTGGTATAAAACAAGGGGAAGTTCTTCTTATTTGAGGTTTTCTTTCATAAAAATATAAATACATGTTTATGTTTAAGTAATACCTAACCCCGATTTATAATCTTATTTACCAGCAATCTCAAAGCTCTTCAGATTTTGTATAAAACGAACTTTTCTATGAAAATATTTTCTTTTTTTATACATTTCATTGAAATGAATCCAAAAGAATTTTGGTTGGTATTTTTTTACCAAAAACTGTAAAAAAAAAAGCCCAAATATGGATTTACTTATAATTATTTCCCACCTAATTGAACTTGTATTTTTTTCGGTCTTAGTCACTCTAGTGGCCGGTTTCTCATAACTCTTATCAAATGGTTAGTCTTATCGTACAGAGAAGACGCACGCAGTTTTCAGAAAGCTTGTCCATTATATTGCATTGAGTTTTTGTTTATTTCGCATAGTTATGCATCTTTTGCTTATTTACGCCGTTGTATTAAATTGCGCATTGATTTTCTCCATCTTAGATGATTAGATGCAAAATATTGCCTAACTATGCAAAATAAAACAATATCCAATTCAATATAATGGAGAAGCTTTCTGAAAATTATGTGCGTCTTCTGTATACGATAAGACTAACCAGGCGACAGGTACTATAGATAAGATTATGAGAAATCCACCCTAGGTATTCACTATTTTACACAAAAAGCTATTTCCGCATGTCCTTTGTGAAAGCATCTAGTAAATTCGATCTCCATGAATAGTGTATTAACTGCATATTGAAAAATAGAAAAATAAAATCTTTCAAATACGAGCAAACAAATATTGTTGGACATTTATTCACTGATTGTCCAAACATTAAAGAATAAAAGGACTTCTTTGTCAGTACAGTAGAGCCCCGATATTCTGGATTCATTGGGACCGGACCCTATCCGGATTATCGAAATGTCCGAATTTTCGAAATGTACTAATTTACATCTTGGCGGACAGTATTTATACTCAAATCATAAAAAAGATAACCATTCTAACGATAATTAATAACTTCGTGTTCGAAATTTGCCTTATCTAAAGTTTAGCAGTAAGCTTGAACAAACTTTATGAAATTGTCGAATTTTATGAAAATTTAACCTTCCGGCGGGCGCAATACTAATCCTAACACGATCGGGCGCAATGCATCTGACAGATTAAGTGCAGAAAAAGGGATGAAACTAAGTTTCTGTATATTCTACACTCTTATTTATTGTTGCATTGTGATTTTGAAACAGTTCTACGGAATTTTAGAAATAAATACCGGCTCACAAAGTTTGATACCCTTCACATTTTAAATTTTCTAAGAATATTTCGCTTTCAATAGCTTCAATATTTAAAAAACCTCCAACAACTTGACCGCTTAAAAAATGTGAGGTTATTTTACTAAAATCACACTATTGAACGATTTGGTGAGCTTAAAAGTCAACACAACGTTATTACACAATGTGAAGAGTATAACATGTGGAAATTTTCATAGAAAAGGAGAAAATTACACAATCGGGCGCAATACATCTGAGAGATTATTACATCCCCTCCAGCCCCTCAGACATATCGTAGATAGAAACTGAAAACGGCTTTGGGTAGTTGATCGATAAAGATTAAGCTACTGTGAGTTTCAGATCTCTCCCTTTTCATATCGCTGATTAGCGCAACAAAAACTGGTCACTTAATCTGTCAGATGCATTGCGCCCGCCCGAAGGTTAAACAAAATTTGACTCGTACATACATGCAATTGATGTAAGAAATATTTTGTTTTATACTAAACAACAACTTTGAACTATTTATAACCGCCCGCCACATTGTCCCAGATAAGGAATACACATGGGACTTCCTATCTTCGGTAAAATAAAATGTCTTTTTTATTTGGGTAAAAAGTAAAATATCCCGACCATTGTATATACCATGTTGAAGGCGGCAAAGAGCGAGAAAATTCGCGAAGAATTCACACGTATCGTGTTTGGTAATTTATTCCACCTCCATGACTAATACGAGAACGTTGTCGGTTCAAGATCAAGACCGCATGGTATGCACCTACATGTGGCGTACTCGTTGCAGTTGACTCCGCATACATCGTCCCGAATGCGATAAACGCAATGTACATTTAGGCCTGTTCGGTACTCAGATTTCAGTATCGGATACCGGTTTTCTTCAGTATCCGGTACTACACCCGGTGCACCGGCGCCCGCCGGTTTTTTTTAAATACCCGGTTTTTTCAACCATGAGCCGGTCCCGGTGCACCGGTTCTTTCATCCGGTTTTTTCAACCATGAGCCGGTCCCGGTGCACCGGTTCTTTTATCCAGTTATTTCAACCATGAGCCGGTCCCGCTGCACCGGTTCTTTCATCCGTTTTTTTTTTTTAACCATGAGCCGGTCCCGGTGCACCGGTTCTTTCATCCGGTTTTTTTTAACCATGAGCCGGTCCCGGTGCACCGGTTCTTTCATCGGGTTTTTTCAACCATGAGCTGGTCCCGGTGCACCGGTTCTTTTATCCGGTTTTCGTTGTAGCGTAGCACTTTTTAGTACGGTGTTTTTATTGGATAGCCATGATTCAATATTTATGTAAATGATTTTTTTAGCTGCTATAAAATTTATATAAGGTAATTGTCGCGATGAGAAAAAAATTATAAAGAATTTCTAATGTTGAAAAAATTTTAAAGATATGTAAATTACACATTACAAGAAATAGAAGAACTCCCAAGCCTGTCGAAAAAATTAAGTGGCACAATCTCACAAACGACAACTTTGAACCTGTAGTAACTCCATTCATTGATAAAATGACGGAGTGGTTTCAAAACAACATAAACTGCACCGAGCACAGTCCAACACAAATATGGAATAGTTTCGCTGAAATGTCAGTAGGTGAGGCGGAAAAGGCACTTGGAGTTTCGAAAGGTCCACTCCACACGAAGAAAGAAACATGGTGGTGGAACACCGAAACTAAGGAAGCAGTGCAAGCCAAATCGAACGCATTTAAGGCATGGACGAAATGTGAGTCAAGCAGTGAAGCCGAACGGGTTCAACTTCGCGAAAATTATATGCAATGCCGGAAGAAAGTTAAGCGCTTGGTAGCTCAAGCAAAGGCGAAGGCAGCTGAGAAAGCTTTTCAAGATGTTGAGCCGAATACCACAAATATTGAAGATATCTCAGAGGAAGAGGTGATGGAGGCAATGCATCAGATGAAACGCGTCGGCCCGGACAAAATCCCCGCGGAATTTTGGTTGAAAATGGAAAATGTCGGGCTTAGTTGGCTCACAGTTCTCTTCAACAAAATCAAAGGTGGGCAACTGATGCCTGATGCTTTCAGGGAAAGTTTTCTTCTTCCTTTCTATAAGAACAAGGGAGACTCACGCAAACTCAACAACTATAGGGCTATAAAGTTAACACCTCATACACTAAAGATCTACGAGCGAGTTGTCTGCAACCGATTGAGAAAGATTGTGCGGTTGAATGACAATCAATGCGGCTTTGTTGAAGGTCGATCTACAGTCGATGCGATTCAGTGCATTCGTATTGCAATGGAAAAGTATAGAGCAGCACGAAAGGACTTGTACTTTGTGTTCATCGATCTGGAGAAAGCATTCGATAGAGTACCTCGTGATCTGATATGGTTGGCCTTGAGAGCACTTAATGTCCCTGAGGCATATGTCAGGATGATACGAGACATGTATGATGGAGCTACGACTAAGGTTAGATGCACAGCCGGTGAATCAGAAGAATTTCCGGAGAATCTCGGAGTACACCAGGGCAGTGTATTGAGTCCGTTGCTCTTCAACATCATCATGTGCTACTTATTAACACGTGTCTCCGACGGCCTAGAAATATCTCTTCTTTTTGCTGATGATATAGTCCTCAGTAGCCCAAACATCGTTGCCTTGCAAGCTGCGCTTACAAAATGGTGTGACATTCTGGAGGAGCATGGACTGAGGGTAAGTATAACAAAGACTGAATTCTTATGCTGCCAATTCCCAGACCCAAATGCACCGATACCTGAAATGTACGTCAAAGGAGAGCAGCTTAAGTCTTGTACCAAGTTCAAGTACCTTGGCTCGATGGTGAACAGCGGAGCTACATGCGATGATGACATCAAACATCGCACAAAGGTTGGGTGGATGAGGTGGCGAGAAAACTCTGGAGTTTTCTGCGATAAGAAAATGCCACTGAAGCTAAAGGGTAAGTTGTACAAAACGGTTGTACGTCCCCCACTCATGTATGGATCAGAACGCTGGACCATGTATGAAGGTTACGCGAAAGAAATGACAGCGACTGAAATGAAAATGTTACGCATGTCAGTTGGTGTAACCAAGAGGGACCACATCAAGAGTAGCTATATCCGAGGCAGCTTGTCCATAGACCAACCAATCACCGAAAAGCTCGAAGACCGACGAATGGATTGGTATTGCCATGTTCAAAGGCGTCCGCCTGAGAACCCCGCAAAGAGAGCGATATCAATGGAAGTTCCACTTGATGGACCCAAGGCCAGAGGCAGACCGAAGAACACCTGGATGTGTCAAATGAAAAAGCAACAACAACGCATTGGTCTCGGCGATGACACGATCCAATATAGAGCTGCCTGTTGAAATATGCTGAGAAATTATCGCCAAAACGGGCGATGTGCCTACACCGCAGGTCGAGCAACGCGGAACCATGGAGCGGTATAAAGAACGAGGCAAGGAAGAAGAAGTAAATTACACATTCTAAAAGACTTAATAGAGAGTTTTAGCATCTCTTTCAAATATATAATATAACGGGTTATATAGTCAAAAAAGAATACGATATTTGTTGGGCAAAAATCCCACATCACTGGATTTTGGCAAAATGGTTGCGGATGGCCCCCCGATAATGGGAAAAAAGTCCCTACCGATTGGAAGTCCGCGACCTTAAGGGGGTATTTTTTCCGTTTTTTTGCAATTATTTCAAAAACGGCAAAAGATACAGACAAATTTGCCGTTAGACTAAACAAAAATAATGATTTATTGCCAATGGGGAGCACCCACCAAATATCAGCTCAATAGGATAGGATAGGATACCCTCTTACAATGTTTCACAACTCATTTTATGAACTGTAGAGTAAAGTTGTCTTGCGTCACTTCACTTTTTTTTTATGTACCCTTAGTTTTTATCTGATTGAAGTGATTTTTGGTGAGTAGAGATAGAGTGATGATGCCCTCCACTGATATTAAACCGAAAACTAGGTCTCTGCTCCAATTTCGGGGGGAGTTATGGACATGCTGTTTTGCCAAATTCAAATGGAGGGATCGTCTTTAATCGGAGCAACTAAACTTTCAATAAAATACTAATGTGTAACATATACATATATCATTTCAAAGGAAATTTGATGTAGTTTCGTCCTCAGACCATTTTTCTGTACCTATTGCCGTTTTTGCAATGATTGCAAAAAAACGGAAAAAATACCTCCCCCTCCTTTTTAAGGTGGCGGACCTCCAATCGGTGGTGACTTTTTTCCCATATTCGGAGGGCCATCCCCAGCCATCCTGCCAAAATCCAGTGATGTAGGATTTTTGCCGTATTCTTATTTGACTATATAGTCCCGACCCGAACGTTATATTTTCAAAGAGATGCTAAAACTCTCTATTAAGTCTTTTAGAATGTGTAATTTACATCTTTATAATTTTCTTAACAGAAATTCTTTATAATTTTTTTCTCATCGCGACAATTACCTTATATGAATTTCATAGAAGCTAAAAAAATCATATATGTACATAAATATTGAACCATGGCTATCCAATAAAAACACCGTACTAAACAGTGCTAAGCTACAACAAAACCTCGAATAAATCGTTGCTGGCAAGCACCTACCCCACAACAAGACAACTTGAAAACACCAGTGTTAAAAAACCTGATGCTGAACAGGTTATCAAAAAAAAAACACGGTACTGAACAGGTGCTACAAAATCTAAAACAAACGGTGCAACGAGACCGGCCAATGGTTAAAAAAAAAACGGATAAAAGAACCGGTGCACCGGGACATGGTTGAAAAAACCGGATAAAAGAACCGGTGCACCGGGACCGGCTCATGGTTGAAAAAACCGGATGAAAGAACCGGTGCACCGGGACCGGCTCATTGTTGAAACAACCGGTTGAAAGAACCGGTGCACCGGGACCGGCTCATGGTTAAAAAAAAAACGGATAAAAGAACCGGTGTACCGCGACCGGCTCATAGTTGAAAAAACCGGATGAAAAACCGGTGCACCGGTGTTGGAGAAAAAAAAACGGGACCGGCCCATGGTTGAAAAAACCGGGATATCGGTACTTCGAAATATTGGTACCGGTACTAAGTAAACACCGGTTTTAAACCGATGTACCGGTGTTAGGAACAGGCCTAGTACATATTATGTGTAGAGTGTAGCAATGTCGCCTTAGTTCAGTACCTTTCTTTTCTGCCGATTTGGATAAGTGCCAGGCTTTGTGGGTTCATGACTACCAGGGTTTCTTTCGATAAAAGCCAATTCTCGTACATATCGAATGCAACTTGCTGCTGGATATGCTCTCTTCCATGTTGTGTAAGGATGTGCACCATTTCTTCATTGGAAGTTGTATTCTTCTTTGTAAGATTAGCCACAAAATGATGTTATCCGGCGCCAATAGTATCTTTGTGATCTTCGGCGGCTCCCTATACGTAAGAGTGAGAGTACGAGTATGACCATAAAAAAAGCTTTTGTTTTAGATATCCTGCACTGTTATTCGTACATGGTAAGGGTTCTTGTGTACATAGGTACTTTCTTTCAAAAAGTGAAAAAAAAACCTACAAAGAGATTAATTTAAAGAACATAAATAAAATAATTTATTTCTAAAAAAAAAAATAACTGAATTGCATAGGTTTGACACCAAAGTTATGTCCGACGTTCACAACGACATAATTGAACTGAAATTACCAAAGCACTTCAAACAAAATAAAGGTACATTACTTACATTAATCCGAGTTAATGTCGCATAAGAAAAGGTGATAGGGAAATCATGCGGTTTATTTGCCAATATTTTCATGTCACACGTAATGGTCACTCCCTGAGGTAATTACCCTGAAAGCAAATCGCTTGTGACCACTTCAACGTGTTATGATTCCGTCGGCATGGTACGAAGAGTATCAGGTGTCAAAGCGCGCGAAAACCTATTTCTATACATTTGTTATGGTGTGCCATATTCAAGCGCAGTTGAACATGACCGACTCCCCCAAGGAAAATGTGGAGGATGTTAGCCGAGGTTAGAGAATGCCACGGGGTTTCAAGCCGGAGAATTGTCTAATAGTCCTAGAAGTATGTGTGTATCTAGTTTCATATGCATATTTTAAGGATAACAAAACAAAAGTTTTTTATATACAACATTTTTCCTAGACATATGAAAACTGTCAGAGACTTTGAGCGATCTGCCTAAGGAGAGCTCTTCCTGACCCTATTTCCAGCTGGTGGTCCGTGGCAATAAAGCTCACATTCATATAAAATTCCAGCACATTTGCACCTAATAGATATATTTTAACTTTTTTTTAACATCGTCGTTTCGTCGTTTGAATCCAACACTCGCAGCTATCTTGTCAATTAGTACAGTACAATTGGTTCAAAATAGCCCCCAAACCTAAACATACAAAAAAGCAAATTGTTGATGCCAAATCGTTGAATACACTGTCTTATATACGCAGTAAAACGTTACACTAATTTTCGTCATGGGTTAAGAGGAGAGGGGGTGGCAAAGGGGTGAAAATTCAGTTTCTTGCAAATATCTGGAAAACTATGAGTCTGACCTTAAAATGTCCTGAAGAAAAAACAAACTACATAAAATTACATTTGTAATGATATGTAACACTTTAGAAATTTTCTCAGAAAATTATACCCTAGACCCAAAAGTATTATAGTGAATTTACATTTTTTGAGTTTTACACTTCGCACTGTAACCCTTGATAGAATAGACCTAGACCTATAAGATCTTGTCCATATATTGATAACAAAATTATTTGATTTGTACCAAAAATTGGAGTGCTCCGAACATTGACGCCCCTCACTCCTCCTAACATTTTTCAAAAAGGCATGCCTGTAGCTTCTTTTTAAATTGAGCCAGGCAGATCAAATTTGGTGTGGTACCTAGCCTAACCTCCATTATGCTCCCCACCAAAAATTATTACCATCCGATCAAAACTAAGGGTATCCCCCATACAAAGTGATCGAAAATTCTAACAAATTTTACACTTTTTCACTTCTAAATTCTATGTAAAATAAAAAAAAATATCTCTTAGAACGTAAATATAACAGTTAATTGTAGCCTTCTGAATGTATTTTCAAAAGTTTGTACCAAGGTACGCTGCAAGTATCAAAAAATTGGGTTTGAAGGTCAGTGATACCAGTTCTAAGGCTATTTCCGAATATTTCGATTAACGTGTACTAGCAACCTTCAAACCCGATTTTTCGTACTTGTAAGGCACGTTCTGGTACAAACTTTTGGATATACATTCAGGATATACATTAGAATTTAGAAGTGAAAAATTGTGAAATTTGTTAGAATTTTGGTTCACTTTGTATGGGGGGTTACAAATTAGTGTAAATTTTTACTGCGTATATTGAGCAGTGTATTCAACAATCTTTTTTTATGTTTGGGTTTTAAGCTATCTGTACTATACTAAATAGTGTGTCGTATCCAATAGGCGCCACCATCCGCAAGCATACAAACATTTTACCATACCATAACCCATTAGTATGGTGCTCCATAGCAATGGAAATGCAAAAACGTTAATTAAATGTGAAATTAAAACCGCGGATGGTTATGTTACCTTCCACTCGAAAATGTCTACTTATCTCATCGACAGCTGTGCTTGGCTGATCTCGCCAGGCTCTGTTTTTTGCCGTTACACACTATACCTATGTCTACATCCCGAGACCCGACTGTTGCTATGGATAAAACAAGAAAAAGGAAAAATAAAAACGCGAAAACGCTATTATAGCGCCAAGTCCACTTTTGTGCAATTTCTTTCATATCGCATTTATGGGCTTAGTATTAGTGCTTGGGCTAGGCTATACTTATTAGAACGATGAAAAATGCAATTAGTGGTGATGCTCTGCTACTGGCAGGAAACAGTGATTTTTAGTCTCCATCTTTCTGGTGTTTCCTTTACCTTCGTATTATCCTCGCTTCGCTACAATTTTCTCGCATTCGTGAGATTTGTTCTCGCCCGTTTAAATGCAATTGCTATAACGTCCAATTAAGTCTATAAAAACGCGTCATGTTGAGTAAATGATCTTTGGTTAAAGAGTCGTGTGGCTGGCATGGATAGGGAATAGTGGGGAAAGTTGGTTAATACATATTTCGAACGTTCCGTTCTATTTCTCAACACGCTCTCTCAGAACCATCCGTATCAACGGGTTCTTTTGGTATTTTAGATGGAATCATTTCAAGCTCTTAGGCTAGGCCTTTAATAAGGGTTAGCCGTTATAGAAATTTTGCAGAAAATACCCGAACCGAAAATACAAGTAAGCAACAAACAACAAAAATATGAACTACATACATTCCTAACCCTTTCCGACCCAACCGGAAAGAAAGCCTTTAATTTCGCGAAATTCTCCAATTCTAATAAAATTTTTACAAATATCGAAAAGAAAAGCAAAGATAGGGAATCCTTGCGAAAATTTAGATTGAAAAAGGACCTAACACATTTATGCTTGCTGGGCTTTTAGTCACTGATTGAAGAGGTGTTTCAATTCTTATATTAAAACTACATTTTGTATTTGGGATTATTTTTTATTTTTTTTGTGAGGCACACACATTATGCTTATAATTACGTACATATTAAAGTATGAAAAATCAGCCTTTTTGTTATTCTGGTGATACAGTTTAAAACAGTTTTTGTCTTTGTTCAAGCACAAATAAACATTGTACTTTTGGCACCTCGTACGACATCAACTTAGGCAGATTGTATCTGTCGAATCGAACACATCTGGCGCTTGACGTCGTCGATATTTGTACTTTGTACTTACTCAGGTACATTTTGGTATGCGCAAAGAACGTTTTAATTTGATATTTTGGGAGCTCCATGGCTATTGGACCTTTTTGTATTTGATTCAACTGCTGTTGTAGCTAAGTCCAAAAAGTGTGCAAGTACAGGCCATTTCCAGGGTTTCGATTTTATGCGGTAATATTCCATCATTTGATCCCCGATGTCAACTCCTTCCATAACATTATAATTCTTATAGCTGCTGGTATAGGTGCAGGTATGCGTCTTTTCAGGCTGCGGTTCCATCTTTGTACCTCGTTTATTGGGTGTTTTCCGCAGATTGTGGATGCGATTGTAACACATTTAGTATCACACCACTTTATCACCGCAACTTTGTCATTTTTTACAAACTGACACATATCATCACTAATGGAAAATTAATACGCTTATCCAATCTATTTCGTATAATCGTGCCAGTGGCTTTGAAGCCGAGTTCGTCTAATTTTTCAAACAATGGGATCGTATTAAAAAATCTGTCAAAATAAAGGTGGCTTCCTTCGGGTAAAAATTTGGTGAAGTGTACTACGATTGACGGTCCATGACCTAGACCACAATCTGGGAAAGTCCCAGCGCCTTTAAAAAGTTCGAAGTCAACGATGAGACCATTATAGCTATGACGCATATCCAAAACATTATGACGATAATCCGTCATGATGATGAAATTTCAAAATTGAGGTGACACATATGTTTTCGTCATTAGAATTCGTCATTTGCTTTTGACGTTTGTGTAAATGATGAAAGTCTCCCTCACAAAAGCGATATTTTGATGAATATTCCGTTTAATAATTTGATGACACACTTTTCTTGAAGAATTTGAATAGAAATGTGTAAGATTTATTACAAATTTATTATTTTTGCAAAAATTCTTGTTCTTCAATTTTGCAACAGATGACGTCCGCTGTCATTATTGAGGAATTTGGAATTCGTGCTAATGATGGTAAATTTTCGTGATAATGACGTATTTATTATTATTCTGCACCATATCGATAATTGGCTGAAAACGCCAAAATTTGTTTGTGGTACTTGGAGTGGATGTATCCGTAAAATGAATGGTATTCCTTAATTTTATAAATTTATTGCGTGACATTGTACTGGCAATGGTTTGGTTTCGAAAATCAGCAGCCCAATACATTCGAAGTTGTGGGTAACCAATGCACACCATCAGAAGTGAACAACCATAAAAGTGATTTATATCCTCCACAGAGATAGCAGCTTCTTCGCTTAATGTTGATAACGCATACATTTTTGTATATTTGATTAAATCATGGAAATGTATTTCGAGGAAATAGTTGGAAAAGTATTCCATTGGCGCGGCGTACCCAGTTGGATCAAATTTTCGCAGGTGTGGACAGTTGGTAATTCGTTATACGGAAAGTCCTGACTTTTCCATAAATACTCTCTACATTCTCTCGCTCGCTCCCGAGGTGCCACAACAACGTCAGCGATTTCTTGCGCAACAACTTCAGCTATTTCTTCCTCGTCGGAATCACTGTCACAGTATGTGCTTGTGCTTAGTATCCTATTAGAAGGAAGATAGCTTTCGTTATCCTCATCGCCTGACAAATCAATGTCTGAGTTTTCCACAAGCTCTAATACCGCCTGAACACCATCGTCGCTGTTTAAATTGTAACGAAATCCTCGAAAGATACGTCTTTCTTACAAACTTAATACCAAAAAGGAGATGAAATAGAGAAACAGGAAAACAGCAGATCTGACACTCAACTCAACAGAAGCCATGTTTTGCAATGCAGACGTGCAATTGAATCATATTCTTCAATATAGTATTCTTCCAGTTTGATATCTATCCGTTACCTCCTCTAGGCTTTTGTGTATTTGCAAAACAGGATACGTTGGCCTCCAACCTTTAACTTTACCTTCTTTCCCCAAGCCAAGACTTATAGCAACAAAAAACGAGACCGAATTCTAATGCGAGTAGCACGATGAGATGAGATCGGACCCATCCACCCTATACTCCCCTACAAAAAAAAATTAATTGTAAATTTCAGATTTTGCGTGCCTTCTAGGTCTGTACATGGGTATAGGGTATACACCCAAGTACAGACCTAGAAGGCACGCAAAACCTGAATTTACAATTAATTTTTTTTTTGTAGGGGAGTATAGGGTGGATGGGTCCTATCTGGCACACATTCCATGTCTTGTAAGGAGACCCAAAAGCTACAATTTGACACAAATTTTTAATTTTATGAAAAGATATGGCTAAATGTAGCTTTGTAGGGGAAGTACGAGTAGGGGTAGGGAGACCATGTTCACTTTCCACCAACTTAAAGTATATGCCATAATTAAGCATTGATCAAAGTGTTAGGTCGCTAGCGATATTTTGTCGAAAGTTATGGCCAAATGAAAATATCAAAGAGGGGTCATTTGTATGGGGGGTAGGAGAACCCTTGATCCGATTCGGCCCCTTTTCTGCACCGTTCAAGACTTTATGAAAAGAAACATCTGACCAAAATTTCAGACCGCTAGCTTGATTATTTCGGGAGTTATCGTGCGAACAGACAGACACACGGACAGACAGACAGACATGGCTCAATCGAATCAGGGACCGATCCTGATAATTTCTATATATACTTTGCCATACCTCCGGTGGCTCCTTTCAGGTGTTACATAATATTGGCGTAACAAAAACAATATATACACCATCATATGGGTATAGGGTAGAATCACTCTCGGGACTAGGCCATTAAAGTGTAGTATGAGGTACTACCTCGTATCTTAATTCTGTCAACTAGGTCTGGTCTAGGATGAGTGGGCCACGGTCCAAGACCTCGGCTCTTTTTTCTTTCTAAAAAAAAAATCAGCTGAACAAACTTGTTCCTTGACCCGCCTTGTAACTTACTTGGTTTAGTCACACTCTACGATGCTAGATCCAACAAATTTTCCTACATGTGCGGATAGGAAATATATAGTGCTTGCAACATTATACACTCCGAAATGGTATGCAATGTAAGGTTGACTCGAAATTGCTTATAAACGGCATGTGTCTTGTTTATTTTCTCCAAATTTCAGAAAAAAAATTTAACAAATAGAGAAGTTATGCATGGTTTACATTGAGTCACTTAACCGGCTCAACAGACCAAAGTTCAACTCTTAGAACATTCAGAAAAATGCCTTTTTCGCTTTATCGGGAAAGTAAAATTAATATTTTAGAAGAAGAGGATAAGCATAGTTAAACACAGTTCCTTAAAAAATTAAGCAGTTTTCTTCAAAGGTCCTAAATGTGAGTTAAATATTTCGTGAAATATTATTTTTTTCATTTCATTTAAATTTATTGGTTGAAATAAATACTAAATCACACGAAATTCTTGAATTATGCACTTCAAAATTACCAGATTGACTGGTCCATAATTGTTCGTCAATCACACCACACGAAATAGATGGGCCCGCATTTCATTATGGTAAAAAGATAAGGACCTCGCAAAAGTAGTAAAGTAGTAAATAATATGAATATGTCGAACAAATGAACCTCTTGACCAATAGGTGAGAATGATGGCGAAGCATAATAGCACATCCCGAAACATTATGAATGATTTGCGGCTTTCTGCACCGCAACTATACAAGTTTTTGTATTTCCGGGCGGTAGGTAGGTTATTTAGGCAAATTTCGGGATTTTTTTTTCGATTTCTTGCTTGCTATTAACCCTACAATCGAATGTTGTATAAGTTATAGATGGGATTCACACTACTGACAAGATTTACTAAAACCACGAAATTAATCTGGTCGAAACCCGCCTGCTAGGTTAAATCGTATGTCATTAAATTCAAAATGCATCGTAGATTGTACTTGTATTTTTCAAATTGTAGTACAATATGTTACAACTGTTAATTAAAACTATAGGATTTAGTAAATCGTGTCGATAGTCTGAATCCCCATTTATTGTTTATTCATATAACTAGACAACTATAACTACTACTTTAGCCAAAGAAAAAACTCCTGGCGTAAGCTAAACTTCGATTTTCGGCATATTTATTTCAAGCCAGGCGAAATGCTATACCCTAATAGGCTATGCCATAACAAGAATAAAAATCGTTTAACTGAATCAAGGGAGTTATGGCATTTGTAGGGAGTCTTTGCATTGATTTTTTTTAAAACAAAACCAGGATTTACTTGATTGTAAAAGACAGTGTATCAGAAAATATGATAAAATTATCTAATGTGGCCCTATGTGAACGCTTCCAGGAACTCCCCTAGATCAAAACAACAATCGGCACAATTGCCAAGATTTAATTAAAATTAATAATTGTTAGTAGTCTAGTACAGATAGCTCAAAACTCAAACATCCAAAAAAAAGGAAATTTTTGATGCCAATTTGTTGAATACACTGCCTAATATACGCAGTAAAAAGTTACACTAATTTGCGCCATGGGTTAAGGGGGGAGGGGATGGCAAAGGGGTCAAAATTTGTTTGTTTTTTGCAAATATCTGGAAAACTATGAGTCTGACCTTGAAATGTCCCGAGAACGAAACAAACTACATAAAATTACCTTTGTAATGATATATAACACTCTAGACATTTTTGCAGAAAATTATACCTTAGACCCAAAAGTATTATAGTGAATTTACATTTTTTGAGTTTTACATTTCGCACTGTAACTCTTGATATAATAGACCTACCGTCATAAGATCTTGTCCATAAATTGATAACAAAATTCGTTTGCCTTGTACCAAAAATTGGATTGCTCCGACCATTGACGCCCCCCTCACTCCTCCTAACATTTTCCAAAAAGGCATGCCTGTAGCTTCTTTTAAAATTGAGCCAGGCAGATCAAATTTGGTGGGGTGCCTAGTCTATGCTCCATTATGCTCTCCACCAAAAATTATTACCATCCGATCAAAACTAAGGGTACCCCCTATACAACGTGAACGAAAATTCTAACTTGTTGTAAATCAAGCTGAAGCTCAATCTGGTGTTGTTTTGCCGGAATCTTTGATGTTTATTTGGTGGTGTTGTGGTGCCTCCAGGATTCGCGAAAATAAAATGCAATTTTTTACTGCAGTAACCTATATATTTCGAGCCACGAGGCTCATCTTCAGGGTTAATATTCTGCAAAAATTACATTTTGAAAATTAAAAATTAAAAAATACAAATTTGAATTATTATACCTATTGAAAAATTAGGTCGAACAAAGGTTGACGGTGTAACAAAGATGGTAACAAATGTCAACAAACAAAAGTCAGATAAAATATATTCGAAAAGACAGTAAAACCTCACAAAAACATAACACCTTTAAAAATAAATTGAAGAATTTGACAAGAACAACTTATGCAAATAAATAAAAGAAAATATCACAGTTTATAGAATTTGGCAAAGAATACAATTAATTAAAGCTACTTTTTAACCAACCCAACAAAACCAAACTACAAATACAAGAAGTGAACCAAATTATAAAGTATGAAAATACAGTATGTAACGATAAGATAAAAAACATTTTTCTGATGTCTATCATCACCTGATAAAAAGTAGCTTTAATTAATTGTATTCTTTGCCAAATTCTATAAACTGTGATATTTTCTTTTATTTATTTGCATAAGTTGTTCTTGTCAAATTCTTCAATTTATTTTTAATGGTGTTATGTTTTTGTGAGGCTGTATGTTCAAAAGGTTGTAACAAGGCGTTCGCTACAACTATCAAAAAATTGAGTTTGAATGTCAGTGATACCAGTTCTAAGGCTATTTGTGAATATTTCGAGTAACGTGTACTAGCAACCTTCAAACCCGATTTTTCATACTTGTAAGCCACGCTCAGGTACAAACTTTTGGATATACATTCAGAACACTACAATTAACTGTTATAATGACTTTCTAAAAGATAATTTTTTTTTTCTATTTTACATAGAATTTTTAAGTGAAAAAAAGTGAAATTTGTTAGAATTTTCGGTCACTTTGTACGGGGGTACCCTTAGTTTTGATCGGATGGTAATAATTTTTAATGGAGAGCATAATGGAGCATAGAATAGGCACCCCACCAAATTTGATCTGCCGGGCTCAATTTTGAAAGAAGCTACAGGCATGTCTTTTTGAAAAATGCTAGGAGGAGTGAGGGGGGCGTCAATGGTCGGAGCACTCCAATTTTTGGTACACATCAAATGAATCTTGTTATTAATATATGGACAAGATCTTATGACGGTAGGTCTATTATATCAAGAGTTACAGTGCGAAATGTAAAACTTAAAAAAATGTAAATGTAAATGTAAATTCACTATAATACTTTTGGGTCTAAGGTATAATTTTCTGCAAAAATTTCTAGAGTGTTATATATCATTACAAAGGTAATTTTATTTAGTTTATTTCGTCCTCGGGACATTTCAAGGTCAGACTCATAGTTTTCCAGATATTTGCAAAAAACTGAATTTTCACCCTTCTGCCACCCCCTCCCCCCTTAACCCATGGCGCAAATTAGTGTAACTTTTTACTGCGTATATTAGGTAGTGTATTCAACAATTTGGCATCAAAAATTTCTTTTTTTTTGGATGTTTAGGTTTGGGCCTATTTTGAACCAATTGTAATGGACTATAGGTGAATAAGAGGATGAGGAAAAACATTACAGTAGCCTATTATGTATATAGTATACGGGGTAAAACAAAACCGCCTCGCCTAAACTAAGTAGACGTGAGGAGGCAATTATTCTTTATCTCCAGAAAAATAATAGTTTGCGACGAGACTGTCGACAACCTTACGCTCGGGATCATGCAATTATTTCAATTAGTAAGAATTCACATACCTGTACAATGCATAAAATATAATTCACCAGGAAGATAATGTTGTTAGTCCAGTCAAAACATCCCAATTCTTGTCTCCAAATAGAAAAAAATAGAGTAAGGCTAATTTTTGTTGTTTTTGAGTCAGTGAGCTCCTGGGAATTTAAAACTGATTTTGCTAAAAAAAAAATGATCGGGAAGGTCCCAAAAAGGACAAAAAATTATACTCTTTAATCCTTGACCGGAGGTCGACATGCGGGGTATCATATTAAAGGGGATGTCGGGTACATTACATATTCTTCTTCTTCTTGTAGCGGTGCAGAAAGGTGTGTAACCTCTGTGCATCTATGTGGGTACGATTTATGGTTCGTCAATGTTTGTGTCCGTGAAGTCTAAGGACAAAAACATAGCTGCTGCGATAGGGTTTTCCCACAGCGATATAGGGGTAAGATCAGTGGGCGCAGCGGGGCATTGAAACAAGTGACCCACATCATGAGGAGTACCATTGCAGTTAGGACAGATGTTTTGGATGTCCGGGTTTATGCGAGAAAGGTACGAATTAAGGCGTGAACAAAAGCCCGACCGAAGTTGAGCTAGTGTTACTCTAGTGGCTCTCGGGAGCCTAATCTCCTCAGGCGAAATTGGTGGTGGGCGCTCTGAGAGGACTCTATTTGCACCTAAACTCGCGATAGACCGATTCACTTCTTCAGTGTGGATCGCTGCAATGGCGGCTCGGTATGTAACTTCATCGTAAGGGTCCCGTTTGTATCCCTGAACCTCTCTCTCAAGGTCTCGTAAACCACGCCTGACATGTCGTGGTGGAGGAATTCGGTCCATGAGATGATTATTGGGATGATCCTCACGGTAGCAACCAACAACATACTGTTTTAAGAGTAGGAGATTGTGATCACGTATTGGCATCAATTTTGTCTCCTGATGTAAGTGATCCTGGGCAGACATCAGAAGGCAACCTGTCGCGATGCGTAGAGCGGCATTTTGGCAGACCTGAACTTTGGACCAGTTTGTGTCACATAGACTATGTGTCCAAACTGGGGCTGCATAATCAGCGGCCGCTCGACCCACCGCTTTATAAGTAGCTAGCATGGTTTCTTTATCTTTGCCCCAGGTGCTACCAGCTAGAGCTTTTAGGATGTTGTTCCTACTGCGCATTTTTTCACAGACTGAAGCTGCATGATTCGCAGACGTCATCATGTTCTCTAGGTGAAACCCTAGAATTTTGGGGTTTTTAACAGTAGGAACAGAATTGTTGCCAATACGTATATCCATCTCCCATCTGATGTCCTCCCACCAAGTGGTTAGAAAAGTCGCAGAGGATTTGGACGCAGAGATGGTGAGGTTTCGGCTTTGGAAAAATGCCTGTAATCGTCCTAGATATCGATTAATTCGGAGGCGTATTTCATCCTTATCATTCCCTGTGGCGAGTACGGTGCAATCGTCAGCATAGGAAATCACCTCGAGTCCTTCAGGTGGTGTGGGAAGGCCGGACATGTAGATGTTGAACAGAGTGGGGGAGAGTACCCCTCCCTGTGGAACACCTAATTTGATTTTCCTAAGCTTAGAACGTTTGCCTCGAAACTCGGTGAAGGAGTGCCGACCAGCTAGATAATTGGCAATCCAACGGATCTCTTGTGCAGGAAGATGCATATTCAACAGGTTTGCTAGAAGCATTGAATGATTGACCTTATCGAATGCGCTTGATAGGTCTATTGCCACCAGAATAGTTCTGTGACAACGACTGCGTTGATTTAGCCCATCACGAATGCGTGTAGTGATCGCATCGAGGGCAGTGGTGGTACTATGCATCTTCCTGAAGCCATGCTGGTGAGGTTCTAGCTTCGCATGTGCAACAAGAGTGGGGTGAATAAGGGCCTCCAGCGTCTTTGCGACAGGAGAAACTATCGTAATGGGGGATTCCCCGAGATTTGCGCTCTTCCCTGGCTTGAGACAGGGAACAATTCGACCTGTTTTCCAGATTTCAGGGATGGCAAGCGTGGACATCGACAAGTTAAAGGCGGCCGTGAGATACTCAATGGCTGGAAGGTCGAGATGTTTCAACATGGTCATCGAAATGCCATCTGGTCCATCCATGGTACATTACATATTCGGTATTTGTTTCCTGTTTTAAGGACCCTCAACGGAACAAATCGAGCTTAAATGGAAAATGTTCGTGTTTCCTGTGTATTTTTGCAAAGCCGTAACTACGAGAATAATTCAAATTGTCACTACTTTTATCACTTTTCATAATCTATAATAGCTGACGATTCTACCATTAAATTTGCTAAGAAAAAAGTTGATCGGAAAGCTCTGAAAAAGGACATAAAAAGACACTAATTGCACACCTTAATCGAATGAGGACATGCGGGGTGTCATATCAAAGAGGATTCAAAAACAACAAAAATTAGTCGTACATACTCTATTTTTTTCTATTTGAAATGCTAATATGACTGGACTATGTGTGGAAGTGGTGTACGAGGGCACAGGTTGGATCAATGCAGAGAACCCCGCGAAAAAGTATAGGTTACACATAGGTCCTATATGCAATCATTAAGCTGAAACTGGTGCAGCACTTAGCATTTGAACGTGGCATTCAATTTCAAAACAAGCGAGTCTATTACAAATGCACCAAAGACAACTATAGACGCATCAATCAAAACTGAGATGAACACAATGATTGATTTATGACGATTTACATTATGTATTAGCAATGCTAAATTGGGAAGCGATAGCATGATGGAGGTCAATGAAAACAGGGTAAACTCTATTGATCTGACCAAGGATACATTTATTGGATTGATTGTCGCAATGAGCTCTCTTTAGAATAGATACATTGCCATCATCAATGACCTAAACGTTACAGATAGGTTATTCATCCCATCCCATCATATTATGATGAGTATGAGATGATTGTTTCAATTTCAATATAACATTAGTCGATTGTTACAGCTGCTATTGATTGTTGCAAAAGAACATGAGTAACCCAAGTCGGCAGTCACAGTCAATATGATCCATTGTAATGCAGTCACCCCTCTGGCATTGTTATTATTTATCGAGTCTAACTGCCTCCGTCGTCGGCGTGCAATTACATATCTCGTCTAATCAGTTGTGGCATTCTCACATGTGCGGTGTGTCGTATGTAATCAAAATCATTGAAAACCAGTTGGCGCAGATGAGGGTAGTGATGTTAGCTGGTGATTATATGATTGCATTTCCACTCATATTTGAAATAGTATTGGGTGTTTGTAATTAGAAGCGGTATCAATCATATTTATGGGATAATAACGTGTAGTGTTTATTGAAATTAACGATACGAGAAGATATCGGATTTAAATTGGATCAGATTCAATAAAAATCATTAAATAAGGGAATATGACCCATAGTTCGATAATAAGGGCCAAATTCAGGAGAACCCGTTCTGTATATGTGACCAGTTTATCGTGTAAAAATTTAGATAATGATTTTTTAAGTGATTTCCACAGAGAAAATTCTGCTCTTTCCGATGGTAAAAACCGCAGTTGCCAAAATTCAAAAATAATGAGTCTGAAAATCGATCTTGAAGTTCGCCATCAAATCATCAAAATCCAATGTGAAATTTAAATTTTGTATATTTAAAAATATTTCTTCAATCGCTAAAGCAAATTTAACCAAATTTTCAACACGTCTCACTCATTAATAAAAACCAATACCTTAAGACTGCATGAGTTCGGGTAGGGAGCGATATGGAAAGAAACAATTTAGTATCGATCACAAAGTTTTTAGTAAATTTTAATATCTAAGTTTCGAAATTGTTTAAGATGTAGTCATGATTGCATATAATGTAAGTAATGATATTACCTAAATGTTTTACCGTTATCATTTATTATCAAGTTATAAAAAGTAGGCTTTTATACAGAATTTTAAATAGTGGAATTGTGTTTGAATTTCAAATAAAAAAAAATAATCTAAGGCCATTGTTTGTTTTATAATCTTTTGGAGCTAGATCTCAAGCTAGGCCAATAAATAATTTGGATTTGAAAAACGAACGAAAAGGACATAAGAAAATTGTTCACGCGGAAGGCGCATGTGCGATATCATAGCAAAGGAGACGTCGAGTACATTAGATATCCGTTATCTTATCTCGATTTTACGCGTATAAAAGAATGATTTCATAGCCTCCCATAATAACCCTGTTTGTGTTTGCAAATCCTTAATTTGTAAAACATACTAATCTGAAACGCATTTTTTAGAATCTAAAGTATGTAATTCAGATTTCTATCATCCATTTTGCGTTTTGAAAAAGTAAAACCACGATGTCCTATTTATCATATTTTTCCAGGAGATAAAAATTAGTATCAAAGACGACGTCAAATTATTTCATTCTCGATATCTGCTTTCATATCAGCGATTGAAAACGACGTGAACGGCATTTGAACTAAGCAAAACAGTTATTTCTTTATGCACGATCTACGCCTCAACGTGCCTCACGTCCACTTTCCACAGCGTTCCACATCGTTTACGTCTATGATTTTCGAATGCCAGACGTGGTGTGGTGGTAATGTCGGTCAAAACCGGCCAGACAGTGTTTAAGCTGCCGGCCGCAGACGGGGTGTCCTTTGGCTTGTCTAATTGGACAGAACACATACAGCAAAAACCAAAGCGCATTGTAAAATTTTTTGATTTTAATACAAAATATTCGGGTCATTCTTTTGTTGTTGAATTTCTTCTATTCGTGCACATTAAAGTTGTGAGAAATTGCAAAACAGAGACTCATATAACCTTTTATATGATGGGTGTAAAAATGAAAGAGAAGAAAAACGAAACTGAACGCAAACTGGATGAAAGAATTCAGTTCAGTGTTCATTTTACTGTCGATATTGAACCCGAAAATTATGCTATTTCTGGATGTTGGCAGCCCTAAATTTACGAAATGTCACACCAATACATCTAAAAAAGCGAGAAAAGGTGCCAATAAATACCCAAAGATGGGATACTCAGCTGATTTTGCATTAGCTCCGTCCTACTCTGTCTAATGGAATTTTGCGTTTAAAATATTTTCCAAATGTGTGCGATTGGAAATCGTGCATCCCTTTCTACAAGAAATTTGTAGAGTGCCACCCCCTTGCCGTTAGTACTGGTACTATAAACATGAATGTCCTCGACACATAACGTGGAAGTATAAGTTTACCTGCCATGCAATTTTTTTTCATTTTTTACTAAAAACTTTGAACATTCAATGAAAAATGCCTTCAGTTGCCTTTTCTTGATAATCCCGTGTAGTTTTGAGTGACGAACCCAATAGAAAAAAAATGACACTTACGGGATAAAGTTTAGGGGACTAAAATATAAACAACTAATGCATAGAACAAAAATACGGGAATTTGATTTTTCTAAGTTTGAGTACCCTTAAAAAATAATTATTAAAAACAAAACAGCGAATGTTTCTTATTGCAGTACTTAGATTTTGCAGATAAATGAAATCATTGTCTTCTGTGACGAAAACCACCAAATCTAAAAAATAAGCCGACGAGATCCCCACTTATGCTGTACCGGTAGTAAACTATTGATGTAAATATTATAGAAATCGCAATCTAAAACATTACATATGTATACGTATAGTCGTGCTCTGTGGCCGTGATCGTTCGGTCGCCACTCTGTGAAATAGACACTCATAGAGAAACGAGTTTCCAAACTCGGCACGACTCGTCGCAAGTTTATTATTCAGAAGAAGATGATAAGAAATATTCTTATCGTAGAATAATAAACTAACAGTGCGACTAGGAAGTGGTATGGCTGACAACCATATCACACTCCGAATTCAGTTGTCTTTGTAACGTTGATGACTACACACGGTAGTCATCAACGCACCATGCTCCACTAGGAGTTACGGTAATGAAGAGAGAGACATATGTATACATAATGCTATTAAATATATTTGATTCAACCTAAAATTTAGCGAAATTCAGGTGACCCAAAAATTTAAAAAGGAAATTCCAAACCATTAAAATGACTTCTTCTAACCTATTCTTTCGAAAGAATGTACTATTAGTTACAGGATGATTTACTGTTATTCTAGACACTGGTCAGCCATGGGGTTATACATATCAACAATCATAAAGATAGCGAAGAAAAAGCTGAAGATATGCTGGAACTTGTTGAAAAATTAATTTAAATTAATATACATTTGGATTTACTGTTATATTATATTGCCCGGTAATTACATTTCCGGTAACAGCGTCCAAATCAGGATCATCAAAAGTGTATAGATACCAAATTTCGTAAAAATTTGAGCAAGAGAAATCAATTTAGCACAATGCACCGACTTGATTTCTTTTTCGACCGTTTACTGGCTTGTTTGTTTTTATCAGATAGCCTTTGTTTTTATCAGATATTAACCCTTCTGTCGACACAAAGGGATTTTGCTTTGAGAAGCCATGAAATTCGGAAAATGGGCACGCCCAAATTTATCATATTTTGTTACATCATCTAGTCAACTGAGATTTGATTCTAGGAAATTCAAACCAGTTTTATTTCCTTTTTAATAGTAGGGACTAAGTATAAGTGACTTGCGAACGTCTTTCTAAATACATTTGATAAGAAATATACGAAAAATGTAGAATTAAATGATTTTTGCGCTTGAAAATTCCCTATTTCTTTCCACCTATGTATTTCCCTAAATGTGCCAGACTAATATCGGGGTAAAATCTACCAACAAAGCACCAAATATTTCTCCACAGATATTGGAATTGGAAAATGCAATCAAACTTTCTACTAATTATACGCCATGAAAATAGAAAATCTAAAAAAATAAAATAAGGGAAAAACATGTTTTTACTAATACCGCCTCAAAATATGTCTACTCAAAAACGTTTCCAGTATATCGACAAAAATGATATAAATGCTTTTATTGTTTAAAAATGCTAGTTCAGAATTGTAGAAAAAAAATATAAATAAAAAAAAATTTCACTTTTTCTGAAAAATAAAAATTGTTTCTCTGAAGGTCCAGATAGACCTATTCGGTATAGAATATGCATATTGTAGTAGGTGCCGACAGAAGCGTTAACAAATTTCTCCAGTTTATGCCAATATGAATCGCTCAGAGAGCAACATTCCAAAAAAAACTTACTTGTGTATGATTGTGTACCCGGACCCGCACTAAATGGAAACGGGACGGCAGCGGAGGGCCCCACGGCTGTTTTGTGAGATGCGGAGGCTGCGCCCTAACATCTAACAAATTATTTCTACTCTGGAATCAGAATTAAGTTCTACTTTCAGAGCGATAATGCGTCGACGAAACAAGAACTTCAGATTGTATTTTCAAATCCTGTAATGTAATGAAATTCAAGGTTCTAATTTCTGGAAGATTCCAATTTGTGAAAGTTCTAATTTGTGACCATATACTGTAATGACAAATTGAAACAAATAATTAGTATTGATTTTTCCAGTAAATTTAGCGAATTTGATAATCACTTCACTTTCTAAGCGAAAAGGGTATACATATTAACTTTGTCATGAAGGTTGTAACGCATTGAAGGAAGCATCTCCGACCATATAAAATATGTATGTACATATGTACATATATTTATGATCAGAATGACGAGATGAGTCGATTGGGCGATGTCCGTCTGTCCGTCTGCTGCGAGGCGTTTTACTCGGTCGGTTTAAAAGCTATGAAGCTGAATTTTGCACACTTGCTTCTTTTTGTTGCAGGCAGTTTGTATGTTTGAATTGCTAAAGTCGGACAATGGGGTAATGGGTCTACCGCATACAAACCCAACCCTCCAATTAGGTTCTTCTAAGAAAAACTTTTTTATTTGTACACCAATTTCAACGAAACTTTACAAAAATTTAGTAATTATCACACAAATGTGTTTCGTTTCATGTCACAAACCATATGTGAAAATGGACGGAATTGGGCACTGGGGTTATGGGGCTGCCATACAAACCCAATTCCCCAAATAGTTTCTAATAAGCAATTTTGTTTATTTGTACACCAATTTCACGCAGAATTTATATATAAAATGTGTTTCGATTGTTGGCACAAAGGATTCATGTACAGATGTGAATGGAATCGGACCATTACATCCGCGCCCGAAATTAGCCTCGGTCTCGTTTTTTAATGAGTCTAGTATAAATACTATCGATCCTGACTGTAAATTAGTTCATTTGGAAAATTCGATAATCTGGATATAATCTGGTCCCAATCAATTCGGAATATCGGGGCTATACCAGGCAATGGTAATAATAATGGCATTGGTACGCGTAATATCTTAAGTTTCCGTCGAGTTGCAATCGTAAGTGTTCCTCCACCCTAAGAGGCTGACAAAGAGGACTGATACCATCTTCGCAACAATCATCATTCACTACGAGAGTCAAGTATCCTTTTATATACATGTGTGCAAGAAGCCACCTATAACTTCTGCATTGGCTTAGGGAGTTCAAAAAGCGGCATATAAAACCTTGCGAAGATTCAGTCGGTAGACAAATAAATTCCTTACAAAGAAATATCCTGATGGCATAATTCTCCCCATATAGAGTTTCACGTATATCCGCACCACGGAAATGCCTACAGTTTCCTTCTCATATGTCGGTATATGTAGCAGCACGTTTTATCGTCGCACTTCACTGACTCGGTTCCCTTCTAATTAAAATCATATCAAGGGAAAATGCAAGTTATGCGAAAAAAGAAAAATATATGGGAAATATGCAAAAGGAAAAAGATAAATACTCTTTTTTTTTCTCGGATGCATTAGAAGACAAACCCTTATTTATAAAAGGACGGAATGAAAATGCATATACAAAAAACGGTGTGCCTTTCACTCCCAAGGGATTCATATTCACATATAAATGTATCCTGGGGCGCAGTTTGTGCAAACAAAATGTTCTGCATGAAATGGGAATTGCTTTAATTGGTTGTGTGCAATTAATTCTGATGGAGCAAATAATAATAATTGTCTGATGCCATGTACAAAAAAAAAATGTATAAGCCTAAATTTGGTGAGGCTGAAATTAGTACAAGGTGAATAGCAGCATTCGAATTAGATGACAATTCCATGCTCCACATCATAAGCCAGCAGCCTATTTAAAATGTCAAGTTGTCTCCTCACCTACATGAAAAACGCATGAATCTCGGCACAAAGACAATCCTTAATGAAATGGGACTGTTAAGTCGAGTACTTTTCATCAGTACGTCTCTAATAAACTCATGATGAAGTGCATATAGTCTCACCTGTTAAATGCATCCATTCAGTGTTCAATCAATGGACCAAAGGCCATCATGGAATGTCCATTGAGTCACGTTGTGAAAATAAAGTACAACATCATCGGAACGACACTATGCGACATTGGATTAAAGCAGAGCGAGAGCATGCCATAGATGCCATCATGGACAACTATCGTGCAATAGACCAAGGTCCGAGATCACATAGATTTATATCCTGAAGGCAATGTAAGTATCAGGGTCGATTCAATAGAGCAAGTATCTTTGAGCTTTCTTGTCTTAGTTCAAACATGTCTGATTAAAAGTTTTTTCTTTTCGTGTTTAATTAAATTCCCCTAGAATTTCTTAAAACGAAAGACAGGAAAAATTGTCCATGTTTCTGTCCTACCTTTTTCTTTCATTAAATTTATTTTTAGTCGGTGAAAAGTTTAGCTTTCAAAGCTGTCATGCAAAAAAGGATAAATTGGGAAAAGTTCTAAAGGCATAGTTCTTTTAAGATCAAACAAGCTACAATGTAACACCGGCTATATTAAATCGATTAAATCAGATTTTTCTTTAATTTAAACTGACTGGAACACTAGGGCACATCTTAATAACATATAGGAAATTTATTGCCCTCACTTTTCTAGTTTATACATACTCAATCAATTTAATCGATTCTTTGTATCATTTATCCAATCTTTCTGCACTTAATCGTTGTGCAACCACCGCATAGACAAGCGCTGAATGGAACATACTCAGAAACATGTACTAACACTGTGCAGAAAGTCTCGTTCATAGCGTGCTATTAACGATTGGCAATTTATTTCCATCACAAATTGACAGTATGAAAAGTTGCGTATTGGTCAATATAAGTACGAATTGTTCGTAAACAAGATCAGGCCAAATAAAGAGGACATACCTATGCTCTGGGGCCAAACTGACGTTCATACGCTGTACGTACGAGAAGACTTAATCCAAGGGCTCCTAGTCATTAACCAGAACATCATCATCATCATCAGCAAAGTCGTCCTCGTTCTTGTCGTGTTCTTGGTCGTCACCAGGCGAGTATGGAACTGTACACTTATTCGTACGTACACAAGAACAAGGTGTTCCCTCCTGCTGGCTGACTGTTGCGAAACAGCATAAGTCTGAAAATTGTGTTGCTATTACGTGTAGTATCCTATGTGTAATGGGTCGACCTCATGAAATCCCAGATATATGAACATGATTCTTCGGTGGTGTTGTTGTTGTGGGTTTTATGTCAATAATCACCTCATTAGGCGGATTATCTGGCGGTTGGCATTTAACATTTCTCCCTGCTGGTCCCAGGGACTATAGTATACATCTAGTTCGTCATTCCTATGACGATGGCGAGATGATAAGGGCCTGGATGCGTGCCCAACGCGGTCAAGAGGAATGTTAACATCGTCATGGTCATGTGGACCGTGTAGTGGAAAAATGTTACAGGAAAATGTAAAATATCTCCCTATGGTAGATTGCATGAAAGTTTGCTTGGTATGTATAGTATGAGTTGTTCAGAAATTTTTACAAATTTGTTGTAATTGATCTTAATGTATAGCAACAATTTGAAGTTTTGCGAGTTTTGCTGAAATAAATTATATCGGAATCCGACAAGGACCATCAAAGATGAAATCGTTGAATCCCATTTTTAATGATGAGAAAATAAAAATGTTCATTAACAAAAAAAAAAACAAATATTATGAAAGTAGGAAAATCTCAAAGAACAATATGGGCAACGCTTTAAATGCATTGGTATCTCAAAAGAGATATTATTAATTATTAATTCATTTATTAATAGAGAGTTTTAGCGTCGTTTGAAATACACAGAGAAAAATCGACCACATAAAATAGAAGAAACAATAAGATATCTCTATGGTTTTCACCCAAGAAGGCAATCACATTAATAAATGATATCAAAATTCTTAAACCATTTTTTTTTTAAGAAAAGAACCATGAGTACCTCGCAGATAACTTGGAATCCGTTTGGAAACTGAAGTCCACCGACGATAATCCGGGGTTAAAGAATCAGATCACAAGTCTTCGCTAGTTTACTGATACTCAAAAAGCTATCGTGTGTTATCCTTCTATTGGCAAAAGTATTTTAAACTCTGAAAAAAAAATTAAAATCTTTAACAATTTTCATGTAGGTTTCACAATGTCACAAACTTCCGTTCTTAAATCCGATTATCTAGCGAGAGTATCACTGTGGCGGAAACAGGATGAACTCTATCAGAATCCTTCTGGATCTTTCTTGAAATGAAGCTTTCTTTGATCAACAAAGAAACATTGTTGGTGAACTGAAACCAATGACGTGTTAAGAGCAGAAATATTACGAAAAAAAACCACACAACGAAAATAATTTTACCCTCTTTCTTCTAATGCTGAATTTGGTATCTTTAAAATACGTACATATATGTATAGAAAGCTATGCAGTTCTGGAAAAACTCAAATGGAGCTCCCTCTTTCGACACATTCACTTACGGAACTAAAACACTCGTGTCCCTGCGTACTATAAAAATTAAGAACCAGCATCATAAAGACGCAGAAGTAAATTCATATATAAGCCAATCAGATTCTACTGAAACATTTCCCATTGCCAATTTCGGTGTAAGTTTGCTAGATTTTGAAAGCAACGATGAGTCAGAGTAAATTATAAGCATGCATTTTGTTAATAACGGGTGGTCCAACTAGAATGCACGTTGTTAATGGAGTGTCACACCTTAACGTTAAATTTCTCGCCCAACTTTATTATTATTATTATTTCTTTGCTTCAGTGTTTGGCAAATTCAATCATGGAGAAGTACACAATTGAGCAGCGCGTTAAGGTCGTTGTAGTCTTTTACGAAAATTGACGTTCAAATCAAAATGCTTTTCGTGCACTTCCTGATTTTTTTGGTCAACATAATCAACCAAATAACGGACTTCTTGTGGTCAGAAATCGAGGATATTGACCTGGACGATATGTGGTTCCAACAGGATGGGGCCACTTGCCACACAGCCAACGAAACAATGGCTCTTTTGCACGAAAAATTCAATGGCCGTGTTATCACTCGTCTTGGTGATGTTCAGTGGCCGCCACGATCATGTGATTTGACACCGTTCCGACTTCTTTCTCTGGGGATATTTAAAAGGAAAAGTGTACGTCAATAAGCCAAAAACAATTCAAGAGCTAAAGGATGAGATAATTCAGTACATTAACGATATTCAACCTCAATTATGTCTCAGAGTCATTGAAAATATGGACCATCGGATAAAAGTATGCCACGGTAGCCATGGCGAGCATTTGACCGATATTTTGTTTCACACATAATTGCCATAGATCCTTCTATCATAATAAAATTTTTTTTAGATAATTCTATAAAATCTTTTTGTTTTATTAAATTTTTTTTTAAAAATTCTATAAAATCTTTTTGTTTTATTAACAATTAACTTCGTGCATTCACGTTGGACCACCCTTTATTATTGGTATTTTTATGCTATGGAATACAAAAGAGAACTGTTTTTTCGAAACACGATTTCGGAGGATAAATTATTTAATTTTTTGAACCACTATATCTCCAAATCGCAAAACTCCGTTTCTTGGAAATTTATGTATTTTAAATAGTGACACTTGAGCAATGTCAGAGTGAAAAAATATTAAGTCTGAATTTGCGTTCTTCAAAGAAGGACGCTTTTTTATAGTGTGGCTAAACATTTGTGGGCAGACTACAGCAAGGCTGGAGACCATTTATCAGCGACTCTGTATGGTATATCATAACTGCACGGAAGAGAATGATGAAGGAAATAAATTCGGCTGCTGATAGTACACAGCGTTGCCACTCGTGTAACAATTGTAACATTTTGTTACAATTTCCAATTTCTTGTTACAATGTTACACCCCGACCAATTTTGTTACAATCGGGCAAGAGTGGAGAACTCAATTATATATTTTAATATTTTTCTACTATAATTAGTGACATGAAGAAGTATTTTGAAAAACAAATTTTCTATTTTTGTGATTTGTGCATCACCAATCGATTCAGCCAGGCATGTCAAACTTGTGGCCCACATCGCAGTTTTGTGAGGCCCGCGGCCAGATCGGATAAAATAAAAAATGTAAATGTTTCTACAAAATTAAAATTTTGAATTGTTGAACTAAAATCTATGTATTAAAACTCGTGAAGAATTCGATAGCTTATGCAAACTTAAATTATGTATTTAAAAATCCTACTCTCTGTTCTAGGAAGCTAGTGGTTGTTCAAAGTTCTTTTGTGCAGAAAAATACATATAAAGCCCATAGTGAAATCGTTTTCTCTCGAGATTTATTTAAGAAAGAAAGCAGTATTCGGCTTTGCCACAGCTGCATTATACCTCGTGTTCACATTTTTTAGGCACTCAACCTTTTTGTTCCAGCTTAATTATTGCCCGCCGAATAATTTTGGTTCCCAAGGTTATTTCTGGTTAACTGGTTCTGAATCAGAAATAGTGGTTGTTGATCGACCCACCAAATTTCGCCCATTTGGCCTGAGTCAGATTTTGATTTTGATACCTGTGCATTAATTGCCCGTTTTAGCTGGTCCTTCATTGATTCAGGATCAGTATTCATCATTCAATTTTGCCAGCTAAATTGCGCCAGGCTTTCGAGTCAGTTCTATAAAAGAATTGGATTCTACCGTGATGCAGATTCGAACGAAACATTTAGAAAATTTTGAATGCAAGCTTCATATAGGCACCAAGTTTCATTTTAAATCAAAAGAGAGGGAACGGGATAGTTCGATTCAAATTAATGTGCGAGTGGTTTGATAGTATTTTGATGGACAGGAAAGAGCAGATGAGCAAACTTGTCAGACAACGTTCGACATCTTTACTTACGGGTCCTGAGCCTTTTTTTCGCACTCACTTTAAAAGCTCAAGCATTGTTTGAGGTACTAGAGGGAGCATCTCATTTTGAGACAACATAAAGAACTGGGATGCCCCTTCAATCATCCGGAGACTAAGCTTCTGTGCAGAGCAGTGTCAATATTAATTGCGAGATTTCTAAACAATTGCTTTTGTATTATATCTGTTCTTAAAGCGTGGGTTCGTATTAAACTAATTGTGGAAATTTTTACATATCGGCGTTTGATCATTTCAGGGTACCTGTAGTAATATGATTTCCAATATTAATTGCGAGATTCCTATTTCCTTATTTAAAGTTATATTGTGCCCTGAAATGCTGAAATGTTTTAATATAAATACTATGTCCAACTATCACGGGAATTTTTCGTTAAATCCATGGATTCGCCATAATATACGGAATTTATGGAACACAATGGGTAACATTTTCGCAAAAAGTCAGCCAAATCCACTATTTGTACGAGCTATATGTTCATTAACACCAATATCTTAAAATTTGTTACACACAACCTCAAAATGTTACAATTTTATAAAATAAATGTTACACTTAGAAATCTGAAAACGGTAACCCTGAGTACAGTCAAGCACCAACTGATGACGTTGTATAATTCTTTTCAAAAAACCGTGCAGAGAAGCGATTTTGAGGTGAATAACGGAGTTAGACAAGGCTATGTTTTACCACCAATTCTGTGCCTGATTGCCATAAAAAACGTAATCTGCGACGCTCTAGGCGACCATAAAAGAAAGGTTATAAGCTGGAAATTATTAAATTACCTTACCTATATAAGTCTGATAGCAAAATGTCCTGAAGATGAAATTTAAATTTAGAACTTAATTTACAATCACACATGCATATATACATATAGTAAATCCGCGATAAAAGATTAACTTTACATGAAAGAGGTATTATACAAAATAATACTCCGCCAACAAATTTGAGAGCTGGCGAGTCAGTTTTTTTAGTAATTTTAGGTGCTATCCTTCGAATTTCAACTTGACTCTGAATCAAACTTATTGAGAGAACCAATCTAAATTTGTTATGTGTTCCATAGTATAGTTAAGTCACATACACTGTAAGGGTAAGAGGTTTTCATAGTTTTCGGTGGGATCTGAGTAAATTTTTATTGACAAAAATACCCCGTAAAATCTTTATCGCCCCCGGCCCCGCGACTCCTTCCTACGTCCCAGTCTTTAACCATTGCAATTTAAGAACGACGAAGAGTTAATTTTAGTAACTATTTTTACTCAGATGATATTAATGAAACGCACTCCAGGATCTTCAAATAATGCCCAATCATTTATTTTGTCGAACTTAGGGATGTAGTTTTTTTAGTAACAAAAATGGATATATTTATAATTTGTTTTCAAATACGGATATCTTAAGCAGCCTTCTCGATAATTAACTTGATCCATTTGGTTTTAAGGCTAGGTCTATTTTTCCGGATAAACATTATATTTTAGAAAAAAAAAACAACTAAGGGACAGTTTTAAAAAAATAAGAGTCACGCGACCATTTGATTTTTTTTGTAATTATAGATATCTTACGGAATCCAGAGACATTTAACTGAGGACCTACATTTTGTTAAAGCGCAATTCTTTAAGCTATCTTATCAACATATTGACCCTCACTTAAATATAATGTATGTCTGTAAATTTTCCACATTAACCGACAAAACATTTCAAGCCTATATACTTAAACACGACCGAGAATTTTACTTAATTTGTTTTGGTTTTGTGCTATTTTATACAAATATTCCACACGCGAATGCGAATATCTGACTAAGTAAGAACACATAATGTCCATTTATCCAAATATGGTGAAATGCAATGCTCTGGGTTGCGCGAACTCAGTGTACACTAAGTGTAACCATACAATTACTTATACGCTCCACACTCATTGCACTACCCTGCAATTACATTCTTTTACGAGTCATAAAGACAACGAATTTGTTGGCCATTCAGGTTGCATTAAGTATTCCCGTCGTATTTTAGCATGTAACTAACCACAAGATTTGTATAAGTTCGTGGCCACGGTTGCATGCACACGATGATGGTGGGTTGGTCCGTTGATGACATCCAACTGCCAAGAATTTAATTGAATGCCAAGTTATGGAGATGGAGAATGTTGCCCTTAAGGATTTTGTTACAAATATCATTTCTTAAAGTTGTATGTCAGTTATGGCTGATGACAGAACTACCGTTCACTTACGACATAAATCATAGCAGATGGAAGCTATTTACAATGGTTGTAGGAGGATTTTGTATAAATTAGAGGTTAGTTAGGTGAAATTTAGTATACCTATGCCTAGTTTCAAGGAAAATTTATGATTCCACAATACCTACTTGTTGACTGTTAATAGGCCTATTAATTTGGCTTGCCCTTAGGCTAAATATAAATTCATATATGTACATATATCATGCTTCAAACATTGCACTTATTATAACTCCAAAACAAACGAAAGCACTAATGGCAGCAAAAGTCTTTTAATGTATGTACAATTTTTTTGTATTTTTGTAAAACATCCAAAAAATTTCCTGACTTTATCTCACATTCTCCTTAAGTGCATCTCAAACAAAATCCTTCCGTTGCGACGAAATTCTTAAGACAAAGGACTTAACCAACGTGTTGGTATGGATCAAAGAATCTTGACCAAATGGCATCCTTGTCCGAGCATCTTCACGTTTAATTACTGTACTATCTTAATCGTCGACACATGGCAAAGAATACTCGTGCTGCATTTCTGTACGAGTATTTGAATTCCTTGATCCTTGTTGTAGGAAGAGAAGTGAAAGCATTTCTTTTTTCCAAACCATTCTGTCGATGACTTTGTGCAGATTGTAATAGAACACTTACGATGTTACTGCTTCACTATACGAATAAGAAACGCGAATAAGAGTCGATAAGATAAGGGTTCCTTTTGTGGAAGGAAAGGAATAGAGTCGTTCATCTGGCAATATAAAACATATCTGGAAAATTATCCGTGCTAAATGCATTAGACATGGCTTGCCAAGATAATGCATAGTTGAATGGGTATTTGCGCTTTGTGGCTGCAGAAATGTATTTGCGCACGTGGCAAATGGATATGATTTTAAAGCTGATGATATTCTGTATGAGCATACACGTATTCTTTTGAACCATAGAGAAAATAAATACATTAAAATGTATGTAAAAGGAAGAAATTCTGTAGCCTCTGGTGTAAATTGACTTATATCATTTGGATTAATGTAAGAAATATTCATTTTTTTGGTGAAAGAGTCTGAAACAGGTGTTAATTAAGACAGCGGCGTATATAGCTTTTCGGAGAGGAGGGATCATTTTGCAAGATTACTTTTACGGTTATCAAATTGAATTGCATTTCAGAATGGGAATTTCTGTATTTATTACACTTCGAATTAGCTGTTTTTTGGTGCAAAATAGGTTGAAATTTTGACATACGAAAAAAACTGAGTCCTGAAAATATTGCATGGATAATTTTGGATTTTTTACTACCGTGAGTGAATCCACAGTATTCCAATTTTCATACAAATTTTCGCTACTGTGATTGGACTATCAGAGCTTTATATTGGGCTAGATGCGTGGTTTCTAAACATTTCGGAGTCACGGAACACCTAGCATCGACCCTTTTATGACTGGACTGGAACATCTCAAAACAGGGATTAAAATAAATTATATAGTTATATTTCCAGAAAAGGGAAATTGTGAAGACGAGAGCTCCTTGGAAATGCTCAGCATATGTGGATAAAGTACAGCTTTTGTGATATTAAATCGAAATTTTCCGAAAACTCAGAAATTCCTGAGTAGATATTTCTAATTTTCATACACCGTAGCAGCTATATATTTGGTACAAATTTTGAGGCCCTAGCTATCAGCCAATTATGTACTTGAAAAGGATACCATAAATGCGGTTAGAACTTAAAATTTGGACTGTTAAACATCCGTTAAAAAAAAAATTGAAGAAAAGTTTTGGTTAACACAAATTTAATCCTCTAATTTATCTGCGCATTAATTTAAATCCCAAAAACCTCGTCACAAACACTGTGGACTTGCTTTATTTTCTGGTACACACTACTTCCTATTCCATTTCCTATAGTAGAAAGTTTTAAAAGAATATCGGCCGAGTCTCTGAAGCTGGTCAAATATTCTACAGTTAAGTTGATTTCTGGTAGCAGACTAAGCTTCGGAATTCAAAACTTACAAAAATTTTTTCGTATGGATTGTTCGCTTTTTGTTGTCAAAAGCTCTTTCTACATTTTTCCTATTTTTGGATATCTTCGCGAAACCCCTGAGAGATATTCACGGAACGCTAGGGTACCGCTGAACTCCGTGTGTTTGTTTGTTAATTTGTTTTCGAATAACTGCATACGACTATAGTGGCTGGTTTCTCATAACTCTTATCAAATGGTTAGTCTTATTGTATAGAGAAAACGCACACAATTTATGTTATATTTTGCTCATTTACGCCGTTGTATGAAATTGCGCAATGATTTTTTCGATCTCAAATGATAGCGTAACAAAGTAAAATATGGCAGAACTACGCAAAATAAAAAAAAAAATCACTTCAATATACATAATGGAAAAGCTTTCTGAAAATTGTGTGTGCCTTCTCTATGCGATAAGACTAACCATTCGATAAGGGTTTTGAGAAATCGGGCCTTATACTCCAATCAATAGAGACGAAATAATAGGGGTTAGCGTGCAAAAATTGGGGACTCCTCAAATTTTTGATATGTTATAAAGACAGGTGGAGTAAGTTAAAATCCAAGTTTGCGTCAGTTTCCCCCCTGTGCTCCCGCCGCTATCTTCAAAAAACCCCTTTCATCAGTTTTTGGCCTGTAACTTCTTTACAGTCCAGAGCACAAAATCTGCCAAGACAATTTTGTAGAGGACAAAATTTCCTACAAATTTAATCTAAGATGTTGTACTCTACAATTAAAATTAACAGAGTTATAGCGCCACGAAAATGGAGAAAATATCAAAAATCAAGCCAATTTCAAACTCACAAAAACGCATTGTATACCTACCAATAACTCATAGCCTCATTTTAGCATATTCTTTGCGCTATAACTCTGCCAATTTTGATTGTAGAGTAAGACTTGTCAGATGAAATTTATAGGAAATTCTGTGCTCTACAAGATTGTCTCGGCACATTTCGTGCTCAAATGGACTGCGAAGGAGTTATAGACCGCAAACTGAAAAAAGAGCCGATTTTAGATGGGTTTTTCAAGATAGCGGCGGGAGCACAGGGTGGAAAGTGACGCAAACTTGGATTTTAACTTACCCCACCTGTCTTTATAACATATCAAAAATTTGAGAAGTCCCCAATTTTTGCAAGGTAAAATCTCCCCGTTGATTGGAGTATTAATCTTTCAATTTTGAACATTTCTGCAATTTTTTTTAAGAAGATTAAGCTGAAAAAAATAATCCTGGTTATAGTTTTGAGAGTTAGTATTAAATTCAATAAAATTCAACTAGAGAAAGTCAACACTTGCTTTGCCCTGCTATATACGATAACACCTTTCGTCAAATTTTAACTTAAAAGAAAAAATAATGTTGATAAACTCAAACAATAAAGGATGCTCAAAAATTTGAAGCAGTTTTGCATCGTTTTCTCTTCAGCATTAGCTTCCACTCTCATGAAGAAATCTTTATAATCTCATGTAGGTACTGTATAGGTCCCCAATAGAAATTGCGCTTCTGTGGAAGAGCACTCCGTGTTCTACATTAGTTTTACATTTTTGAACCGAACATTAAGATTTTCCGGCAACAAATTTCAATCAGTGCTTTTCATTCAATTTTTTAGCAGCAGATTAGATTACTAGATCACTTCAGTAGGACTTGCCTGTGCGAAACTCCAGATCCAATGTGGAAAAGTAGATGAACGTAAAGCCCTGCACTGTAGTGTCTCTATGCTAGGGATGTCAAAAACCGGCCCATAACCCGGTTGTCGGTTTTTCGGTTTTTTTGCAAAGCCGGTTAGTCCGTCCGGTTTTAACCGGGCTCCAAGTACCGGTTTTCCGGTTAACCGGTTTTTTTCATTGATTTGTCTAGAATTTTACTAAAAAAAATGGGCCATTCTAATTTCTCTTGCGTAATACGAAGCGACACGATGATACGCGAAATGCACTGATATACTATACACGAATATCAATACACATTCAAGATACAGTCGAGAGCGGATAAGTGCAATCGTCTCCGGCAGCAAGAAAAATTGCACTTATCCGTTTTTTTTCACTTATCCGTTTTCGGACAGATTCAGAAAAAAAAAACAAATTTTTAAGATTAAAGGATATTAAGAGTGCAAAAATTGTGTTAAAGTGTGTGTTAGGCTGACTAGTTCTTAATCAGTAAATTGCTCTCTTCAAACATTTTCAATAGGGACGTTTTATTGTGTTTATCCCGTGCAGGTTTGGGTAGAACTTCATATAAAAAAAATGACACTTACCCAGGTAAAGTTAACCCGTGCAACTACCCTACACGGGATAGAGCTCAAATGTAGATGGCGGCCGCATAGGGGAAATATGAGGGAATTTGTTTTTTCAAACCAAATGTGAGAGTTTTTCTAATCACGAGAAAAGATTTTGCAAAGAAATAATCATCTTTTGTGATAAAATCCACCACATCTAAAAAATAAGCCGACGAAAGCGAGTCAAAGATGCACAAAAACTGTCAAATGTCAGCTGTTTGATCTTAACCGGGATGTTACCCGCGATCGTTTTTTTCGAGTCAGACTTACACGCGATACGAAAAAAACGTCGCTAATATCTAAATTGCTTCCAGCGTCCCAGTTTTGCTTAATTACATTAGTTACTATGAGTGGTAAATTTATCGACGCAATGAAAAATTTTCTTTTTGTCGCTTTTTAATTCCAAAGTATAAGTCAACGCCCTATAAGTGATAACGTCTAAAAAGTGATGTCTATGAATACGACGCTCCCTTAAGGGCTCACTTATATAGAAAAAAACCCTTAGGCCCGTATTTATGAACATTCCTTAACTCAAGGAGACCTTGAGTCAAGGATGCCGAAATTGAATAAATTAAATGTCATTTTCCATACTTTTTCATAGAAATCACTTATATTCACGAGTCAATGCATTCTTGATTTAAAGAGAAACTCAAAGAGACCTTGAAATTTTCAATAGTTAACTTCACTTGAAGTCAAGCTACCCACCTTCCTTGAAATATAATATTTCAAGTATATTGAAAACTTAAGGTCTTCTTGAGTTTCGCCTTAAATCAGTTGACTCCTGAATATAAATGATTTCTATGAAAAGGTATGGAAAATGACATTTAATTTATTGAATCTCGGCATCCTTAATGACTTAAGGTCTCCTTGAGTTAGGGAATGTTCATAAATACGGGCCTTATTCCTTAAGGTAATGCTTATTACTTAAGTGGGGAGTATGAATTCCGCCCTAAGTTTAAAAACACCCACTTATTTCAGTCGATTTTATTCATATGCATTTCGGCTTCCAAATATGGTAATACTTCACCATATTTGCTGATGACGGCTTCACCATTGTTGGAAGCCGAAATGCATGGGAATAAAATTTACTGAAATTGTATGTTTTTAAACTTCGTCAGCTTATTTCAGTTTCGAGAGTTGCAGTGTATAAGGATAAAAAAGAGACTATTATCTGCCAAAGATATTTCAGTTTTGTTGATTTAGTAAAAAAATGTAATGCAATAAAATTCCCTTTTAATTTTAATTAGCCCCACGAGAATATTAAATTCTACAAATTGTCCAAGATGTTTGTATATGAAATGCCACAATGAATTAACGGGCACAAATAATTAACAAAGTTGAAAAAATCAGAACGTAATTTTTATTCGAATGCAAATGTTTCATTGTCAAAATCTAGGCGGAAAAGGCCCAACTTTCCAATTAAGTCAATGAATTGCCATCATCAATGATAATTTGAAAATTTGGAGCCGCATAATGAAACCTGAAGAATTAAAAACAAAAGTAACTGCTTAAACTTTGACAATATTTCCATTTTTATTTCAAATAGGCAAATTCAAGTAACTATTTACCAGGTTTTCTTCCAGTTCCTTGAATTGACTTTACTTATTTTAGGGGTGTCTTTGTGTCAATAAGTTTGCCACTCATTAGTATGTATCATGTCTTATCCAGCCGAAAGCCATTAGTATTTGCGCGTTTCCGTCTTAAATTTATTGCTTGTTAAATTTACAGGGGTCCGCATTTTACACTCTTAAGTGCACAGAACCTTCAGAAAAAAATCGTATCAATTTTCGAGAGAAAAAAAAACTGAATCGTATTCTTAAGTGCAAAACAAATGCACGACATCGAAATTCGCAACTTGCACTTATCCGTTGCAGTTTACGTGTGCGTATGCATCACCTTTCATGCAGTTTTGTTGCACTTAAGCGAAATTTGCACTTATGCGTTTTGCACTTATCGAGACAATTTTATATGAAAACCATGTAAAAAGTCATGGGGCTTTTAATTATTATGCAGAAATGCGTTTTTTTGCACTTAAGCGTTTTGCAGTTATGCAGTGTAAACATAAACAATATCTGCCTTGGAAGAGATAAGATACAAGCAGAGGTAATTTGACCAAGCGATTTTTCTACGAGTAATAGCAGAAAGAAGAGTGTTCGACAATTATTAAAGGGCTGAAATTAGCAGACGAAATTTTCCATAAGAATTGCAGACTGAAAAATCAAGAAAACATAAAAAATTGTATGAATTTTGAAAGATTTTTTTTTTCGGTTGTAACCGGATGGACCGACAACCGTCCGGGTTAAAACCGGGAGGAGGAAAAAACCGAAAAAAACCGGTTAACCGTTTTGAAAGTACCGGTTTTCGGACTAACCGTCCGGTTTTTGACATCCCTACTCTATGCTATCGATATGCTTCTATTATTATACCCTATACATACCCATAAGATGGTATGGGGTATATTGTTTTTGCTACGCCGATGTTATGTAACACCTCAAAGGAGCCACCGGAGGTATGGAAAAATATATATATAAATGATCAGGGTCGGTCCCTGAATCGAATAAGCCATGTATGTCTGTCTGTCCGTGTGTCTGTCTGTTAGCACGATAACTCCCGAAATAATGAAGCTAGCGGTTTGAACTTTTGGTCAAATGTTTGTTTTGCTAAAATCTTGGACGGTATTGAAATCGGACCACGGGTTCCCCTACGTCCCATACAAACTACCCCTACTTGATATTTTAATTCGGCCATAACTTACGGTAAAATATCGCTATCGGCTTGAAATTTTGATCAATGTCTCATTCTGACATATACTTTGAGTTGACGGAAAGTGGAGTAGGTCCGACTACCCTTATCCCTACTTCCCCTACAAAGTTATATTCAGCCATATCTTTTGATAGAATATCACGAAAAACTTCAAATTAGTATCAGATGGTAGCCGTTGGATGCCTTGACAAGGTAATAAAGATGTGTGAGGTCCGACCCATCTACCCCTCCCTCCCCCACAAAAAATATGAAATTGAATATTTTGGGTTTTGCGTGCCTTCTAGGTCTGTACATGGGTATAGGGCAGTGGCGCAACCACGGGAGGGGAGGAATTTCGTGTAGTTTAAATTGTTCTCAGAACATTTTGCTGTAAATATTACAGTTCACAACATATTTGGAAAACATCATAATTTCACCCCTTGCCACCCCCTCCCCTCCAAATGTGACGCGCAAAAGAGTGAAATTGTTACTGCGTAATGTAGTCAGACCATAGAACAATTTGGCATCAAAAGTCAGCTCTTTTTTTGGATATTTGGGTTTCATCATTTTTTCAGCTAAAAACAATTTATTTTTTGAATTTCGGCATCCTTGACTCAAGGTCTCCTTGAGTTAAGGTATGTTCATAAATACGGGCCTAAAGCTCATTATTTAATTCCCCGTGCAAAATATTTTCCACTTCTGCGCAATAGATAAACTTCAATTAACCGGAACTTTTCATAAATGCATTATCTCGAATTAGGTCGGTTTTTTTCCTACATCGCGAGTAGGTTTGGGTAACGAACTCCATATAAAAACATAAATGAGTTAACCGCGATAGCGAAAAAACGCAACTATTATAGAATAAAATCAAAGTCAGTTAAATCGGGAACCCTATCCGAATCGCGATATTAGCATGTCCGGAAACATATTAGGGAAGACTGCTATCGCGGCTCTAGCAGTGGGTTAACTGTAACTCCATCAAAACTACTTATTGTTTTAAAACCCAAATCTCCTTGTTCCAAATTTGTCCTCTCAATGCTCTTGAAACCAACTGAAGGAATCATCGGCGAAGAGATCAGGTGAAATGAAATTAAGTTGCTGTTATCGAAAATGAATCCAAAAAAATAGTTATGAAAATGGTTCCTTTTTTTGCAAACGTGTTTATATGATTCCTTATTTCTCATTTCATATGAATTTCTACTAGGGTATACAATATTTATTTAGTAGACTACTCTCCTGTAATTACACAAACTAAACCACAATTTTAGACTCCATCTACTGGAAATCATATTGGGACATATCGCATTAAAACAATAATAATAACTATGTGCTATTATGTGCTCTATATAAAAATTTGGTTGTCCTTTCCTCAAGAATTAGGGATCACCCAGATCCAATAAGAACCCATAATTCTGATGAAGAGAAGAGCAACTAAATTTTTAAAAATTGCAATTATTTGATTTTCGGGGTGGGTGTTAGGCGGAAAATTAAGGAAACTTTTACTAATCATTTTAAGATTCGAATTGCAGCACTTCGAATTACTTGTGGTCTGTTCAAAGAATTACGCGGATGGAAAAATATTTTAACACGTTTTTTTAATCAAGTATGTATAATGTAGTCATAATGTAGTATGTAGTCTGGCTGGTCTAGCGGTTAGTGCGCGAACCTTCGGTGCACAGGGTCATAAGTTCGAATCTCACCGTGGATCATGGTGTTTTTCGAACTCACGAGCTTGTGACAGACTATGATCTCACTCAGATGTTAAACGAGTACCCATAAATAACACTGCTGAGCGTGATGCTGATCTCATTACCTCAACAAAAAGCAGATAAGATCTTGGAAATAGGATGTCACTAACACATCCTGCGGCCTTAGTCCAATGCTGGATTGTCGCGCCTGTTATTTATTTTATGCATAATTGCTTCTTTAAATAAAAACCATATTTTGCTATCTCTAAAAAAACAAAAATTTGGTCACAACGGTTGTAAAATGCTTTCTGTGGGTGCCAGTTTGTTTTCCTTACGGCATTTTATCTCGCCCCATTTTCTGTTATCTGTAGTTTCTATAGTTTTCTTTCTACTAAATAGAAGATATTGAATTTTTTATTTCGACTTTTTTTATTCGAGTGCTAGCCAAAAAGCCGGCGCCCCGGGCGACCGCCCAGCTTTCCCCCCTTAGAGCGGGCGCTGCTAAAAAATATAAACTAGCAAACATTACGTACCTCATGCATAAAAAAAAAAAAAAAAAAAAATTGAAATATTTTCGTCACTTTCTATAAATGTAGTGTATTTACGAAAATGTTTTTTTTTTACTTCTTCAATAGCTTACAGCTAATTATAAGTAGTAAAGTCATTTTTTGTATTTTTTGCTACGTCATGTACACAATTTCTTATACGACGTGTTTGCACATAATCCTTTCCTGATTTGCATTTCCCCACAATCAATCAAATTTGTTTTTCTTCAATTTCAGTCCTCATTGTTATGCAGAAGTATTTTCATGTTCGGATTCGGCTGAAAACATTTCTGTATGCACCATAATTTTCAAAAACGTGATGTTTATATACATATATACTTTCTGAGGCGAGGGTGACACACATCCTCACATAGGGAAAGCAGAAGGTACCATGCGTGCCCACTTGAGATTGCAATCCGGACCCTTTTTTCTTCAATTGTTGCGAGTAGATTGCATTTCAATTTATAATTTGCTCCGTCATGGTTTTTAAGTACAGGTAGCTGTTGCACTGAGACACTTACTACTGCTTACATGCATGTACCTTGCCTTGTTTTTTAACGTTAAAGTGCCAAAGGGGTGGATCAGGATGTTTGTCATTGTTATATGCTGTTGACATTGAAAGATGCATACACATGGTGGTAAGAAGGCTTGATTGATTGACGACCTCAGCTGGACAGATGGTGCGTGCTTTATTATTTGCCAGTCGAATTAAGTCGGGGAGTATATTTTAATTCTGAATTCGATTTTGATTACTAGAGCATGACGGCAAATTTCAATTTGTTAATAAAGACATGAAAAACTTAATTTAATGTAAATTAAAGTTGATATTGAAAAGGTAAATTGCCCTGTACCCTTAGCAATAAAGTCGTCTCTCGTCAATTCAGGCCTCGATACTTTGATATGGATCATTAGTTATTTGTTATCGCTTCAATAATAAAAAAAAAAGTGCACATTTTTTAGAATGACCCGCAGTATTTTTTTTGCTAAACCGGACTTTCTTAAAAATAGAGGCCGATACCCGTCGCATTTAAATGAAACTTAGGCTTCCTTTGTGCTAATAATTTCTATCGCAATCCTCTAACCTAGATTTTTTCAATTTCATCTGTTTCTAGATAAGTTTTGAGGCTTTACCAAGAACACAATTGGCAAGAGTTTGGTTACGATTCGTACAAAAATAAAAAAGTTTTTCTTAGAAGAACCTAATTTTGGGGGGTTTATATCTATGGCGTAGTGTTCCCATTCCATCCATTCCTGTATATCTGTTGAGGATTTACTAGAAACATGCTTGGATGAAGTTATGTTAAGATTGATTCATAAAAAAAAACAAGTTTTTCTTAGCAGAATTTAATTTTGGATTATGGGTCGGTTTCTTTTGCAGTTTCATGACGTCATGATCTGTTCAACAATGCAAATGGAGCCGAAAACAAAATGTCACTCTCCTATTTTTCCAGTCCCTGTCGATATAAATTTTGGAGCTTGGTCAAAATAATAAGTACATAATCGTATCTTTTATTTTGTTTACACAGATTGTCACAGATTGTGACTTTCCGTGAGAATTTGTTTTTCATTCGATTTTATGTGCAACTTTCCCTTCAAATTAAAAACAAACAAAAAATTCTTAGAGGGCGCAAACGTATAGTACACTGAACCAAAAAATTCGTAAATTCGACGAATTTACATTTAATATGAAGAATATTTCATCAAAATACGGTCAATGAAGCTGTTATTTGGATTGAAGAATACCATAGTCATATTGAATAATTACGAAATTATTGTAAATTGATGAATAATTTGTCAATATGAAGAAATTTTCATTTTTTTTTTAAATATAAAAATTAACATTGCGTCTTGTCTTATTCGTATTGAAACTAATTTAATTTATTATTATATGTCTTCAAGACTCTCACAATATTTATTAAACACTTTTTTATATACAAATAACCATATTACCCATTGTGTTAGAATCAGGATTCGAACTCGGTCCGCTTGCGTGCCAGTCCACTCACACTGCCATTGCGCCAGAAAGGAAATATACTTCCAATGTTCTCAAGACAAGCACTACTTGATACACACTGCATGGCGGACGCCTTATTGAGACTCGGCCAGGACACTTTTTATTTTTTTTCTTTCTGACAAATTGTATGAAAAAATTTCTTTTTGGAATTGAGATTTCCATTAAAATTTAAAGGCAAAAATTACTCAGAAAATCGAAAATAAACAGAAAATGCGTTACTATAAATTCATCAGTGTGAAGAATTTTCGTAAAAGAGAAGAATTGAAGAATTGATTTTATTAATATGACTAAATTATTCACTGTGATAAAATATAATATATATAAAATATAAGAATGATGTTATTCTTCCATTTGATTAAGTTTTATCCTTTTGACGAATCTGACAAATTGTGAATTTGTTATTTTGACGAACTTTTGTCAATCTTACAATTGCTTTCAATAATTTAGCGCAAACAAATCGTCAGTTTGAATAATTTCTTCTATACGAAGAAAAACTTTTACAAAGTGCGATTTCTTCAAATTGATTAAAAATTCAAATCAAATAAAAATTTTATTCAAAAGTTTACGAAGAAAAAATTCGTTCATATGAAGAAATATTTGGTTCAGTGAGGCCGAAGAAAGGCGCTCGGGATCCAACACTTTGGAATGGCGGTAAAACTACTCACTCAATCACGAAAAAACTCCGCTAACCATTTAGTTAGTGCATAATTCATTCAAAACGAAAGAAAATCAGTCTGAAGTAGGTACTGTAAAATCCATATAAGCTCTTAATAATAATAACTGATAATCATAAAAAATGTTCCCACACTTCCACACTTATCGCGGAAAGATATTGCAACTTATGGTATATCTCCAAAAAGTTCATCGAAGACTACAAGAAGTTAAATGGTTTAAATGAATAGTTTGTAAGCTTCCTTCACAACCACTGGCGTAGCAACGAAATGTTGGTGGGAAGCTAAGGATTCGGCTCAGTACCCCAAAAAACATACGGTACAAGAAAAATGAAACTTTTGCAAACAAAAATTAAAAACCGTTCAATACTAAAATTTATTTCATAATCATGGAAATATGTTAACGCTTAACTACATTCGTCATTTTTGCAGCTCATCCAACTGTCATTTTTTTATATGAAGTTTCGTTACCCAAACCTACACGGGATAACCAAAAAAACACACCTATTATTTCGAAGAAAATTGCGTTTCTTCAAGCCAGTCACAATTTTTCCGTGAAAAATGGAGTAATTTTCCTTATTTGAAAAAAAAAATTAAACAAAATATTTGAAATTTTTTTATAGTATTTTAAATTCAAGGCAAATTAGAAATATAATTAGGTATTAAAAACAATTATTTGACCTTACATAAAAATATTGACATGAGGTCTTTCTATGATTTAATATTCATAAAAAAAGTAACGTAAGGGACATCCCTGCTGTAGCTTTTTGTTTAAAGAAAAACACACATGTAAAGTCGTCTGAGAAATTTTCTTCCAAAATTTGTGCAAGTTCTTTTTCACGTAAATATCGCGCCATTTTGTTAAAAAAAAAATACTCAAGATAAACGATGATTAAAAGACTAACGTAACTACATTCGTGGGATATTTTTCTACCCCATGCATTTTCCTGGGCTGTTATTGCATGCAGAACGACCCACTGCCACTTCTGCACTCAGCGAGAGCACAAGGTCAACTGAGATTACATGAAGTTTTCACGAACACGGCGCAATACGCAATTTAGTTATGAGCAAAAAATTGACGACTGGGTTAGAAAACTACCCCACGAATGTAGTTAGGGGTTAAAAATGGCTAACTTAATTGTAGTAATACTGCTCAACGGATTTGTAATATTTAACATATTTCTTTAACATATTCCTGGAGAGTGTTTTTTTGTAGAAATAAATAGTTTTAGAATTTGGGGTCAAAAAATAAAAAAAAAGTGAAAGTTTTGGGTATGTTTTCGCGATTATGACCCTATTCCGCAACGAATTTTTGGTGGGAAGCTCTCGATTCATGGTCAGTACACAAAAAAAAATCTCCACCACCTTTTTATTTTTATCACCTGCTTACTACACTAATTGTGCTTTCTTAAAATTTGACTTTAAATGTTTAACACCTTTTCTATCAATACTTTCAGGGTCGACAATAAACAAAACTGACGGGAAACCTTAATTGTTGACGATTTTAAATGTTTATCTTCCGAAAAATTCTGGATTTGATGATGAAGTTGAAAAATTTTTGGCAATTGGCATTTATGTAGAGGGTGTTTTTTTATACCCTTCACTCGTAGAGTAAAGGGTATATTAACTTTGTCATGAAGTTTGTAACGCATTGAAGGAAGCATCTCCGACCATATAAAATATGTATATATATGATCAGCATGACGAGCTGAGTCGATTGGGCGATGTCCGTCTGTCTGTCTGTCCGTCTGTCCGTCTGTCCGTCTGTTGCTACGCGTTTTACTTGGCCAGTTTAAAAGCTATCGAGCTGAAATTTTGCACACATGCTTATTTTTATTGCAGGCAGTTTGTATGTTCGAATCGCTAACATCGGACCGTGGGGTCATGGGGCTGCCATACAAACCTAACCCCACCAATTTGGTTTTTCTAAGAAAAACTTTTTCATGCGTGCAAGAATTTCAACCAAATTTCACACAAATGTGTTTCCATTGATAAGACAAAACATATGTAAGAATTGATGAAATCGGACTATGGGGTCATGGGGCTGCCATACAAACTTAACCGCCCAAAGTAGGTTCTTCTAAGAAAAACTTTTTCATTTGTGCACCAATTTCAACCAAATTTCATACAAATGTGTTTCTATTGATGCCACAAAACATATGTAAAAATGGTTGGAATCGGACTGTGGGGTCATGGGGCTGCCATACAAACCCAACCCCCCAAATTGAGTTTTTCTAAGAAAAACTTTTTGATTTGTGCACCAATTTCAATCAAATCTCATAAAAGTGCATTTCAATTGATGCCACAAAACACATGTAAAAATGAATGGAATCGGACAATGGGGTCATGGGGCTGTCATACAAACCCAACCCCCCAAATTGAGTTCTTCTACGAAAAACTTTTTTTCAACCAAAACTCGTAAAAGTGCATCTCTATTGATGCCATAAGAATAAGACATGTGTAAAAATGAATGGAATCGGTCTATGGGGTCATGGGGCTACCATACAAATCCAACCCCCCATTTTAGATCTTCTAAGAAACATTTTATCCACACCAATTTAAAAAAACTTAATGCGTCCTTGTCAAAAAAAAAAGTAAAACGAATAGAATCATACTATGGGACCATGCTCCCGCATACCCCCAATAATGTTTTCTGAGTAAATATTTTTATTTTCCCACTTAACCAAAAACACACAAATATTGTTTTATCGACGCCGAAGAAGGAAAAGAATGGGGAAGGATTGAACACGAGTCATATATTCGCCAAAAAAAACTTTCATCCCGAGGAGAGTGAAGGGTATTAAAGATTCGGCCGCGCCCGAAATTAGCCTCGGTCTCGTTTTTTTTTAAGATTGAGAGCTTCAAATTGAAAAAAAAAGACACAAAATATTAACTTTTAGTCAGCGCTGTCTTGAGGTCTAATTCTGTGTTTTAACGTAACCCCACAGGAAATAATCGGGAGGTGTTAAATCGCACGACAATGAAGGCCAATTGACAGGCCCATTTCTAGAAATTAACTTATCACCAAATTTTGATTTTAATGATGGTTGATTTTTTTGATGGTTTCTTCGACGTGTTGGTGTTATTGCATCATTTACATAGTACGTGGTACGAAATCGATTCACAATTCGATGGATGGCTTGCTCAGATGGACGATTATGTATATCATAAAAAGTCATCTATAAGTTGCGCGAATCGACAACTGATTTTTTAAGTAAATTTTGATAATTTGGAAGTGTTCTTCAGGCGTGAATCTAAACATTATGATTTGTCAGAGGAAATAATCGGGAGGTGTTAAATCGCACGACAATGAAGGCCAATTGACAGGCCCATTTCTAGAAATTAACTTATCACCAAATTTTGATTTTAATGATGGTTGATTTTTTTGATGGTTTCTTCGACGTGTTGGTGTTATTGCATCATTTACATAGTACGTGGTACGAAATCGATTCACAATTCGATGGATGGCTTGCTCAGATGGACGATTATGTATATCATAAAAAGTCATCTATAAGTTGCGCGAATCGACAACTGATTTTTGAAGTAAATTTTGATAATTTGGAAGTGTTCTTCAGGCGTGAATCTAAACATTATGATTTGTCAGAGTATACTGAAATAAATAAAAACGAGACCGAGTTCGAGTGCGAATAGCACGATGAGTGTATACCCTATACCCATTTACATACCTAGAAGGCACGCAAAACCCAAAATATTCAATTTCATATTTTATGTGGAGGAGGGAGGGGTAGATGGGTCGGACCTGACACATCTTTATTACCTTGTCAAGGCATCCAACGGCTACCATTTGATACTAATTTGAAGTTTTGAATATAACTTTGTAGGGGAAGTAGGGATAGGGGTAGTCGGACCTACTCCACTTTCCATCAACTCAAAGTATATGTCAGAATGAGACATTGATGAAAATTTCAAGTCGATAGCGATATTCTACCGAAAGTTATGGCCGAATTAAAATATCAAGGAGGGGTAGTTTGTATGGGGGGTGGGGGAACCCGTGGTCCGATTTGGCCCATTTTCAATACCGTCCAAGATTGTAGCAAAAAAAAAACATTTGACGAAAATTTCAAACCGCTAGCTTCATTATTTCGGGAGTTATCTTGCTAAAAGACAGACACACGGACAGACAGACAGACATGGCTTATTCGATTCAGGGACCGACTCTGATCATTTATATATACACTTTGCCATACCTCCGGTGGCTCCTTTGAGGTGTTACATAATATCGGCGTAACAAAACCAATAGGGTATATTGTTTTTGTTTTATATCTTATGGGTATAGGGTATAAAAATTATTGAAATGTAATATTTTGTGTTATTTTTATTCAATTTGAAGTTCTATCATTCTTAAAAAAATACCCTTTATGTATTAGCTTCATAAAAATGGAGTGTAGTTTTTTGCTTGCTGAAGTCCACCCACTATCCAATTCATTAGAAAAATTTTGGGGATAGTTAAGTCAAAGAAATGCAATAAGGGCAAGTCAAAACCATGGCTATTATAATTTTTGCTTGAAGAATGGTGTAGCGTTGCGCGTATTTTATGTATGTATGTGCAACTTAATTTGAAGATATGTATAACCTACGAAAAGATAAATACATACTTATAGAGTATGGTAGGGGCGGCAAAATGTGAACAGCCTAAGGGCGGTAAGTGTGTAAATCCGCCACGATTGAGGCTTTAGCAGTTTAAGGATAATATTGTTTTCAAATCTACATTAGATAGTTTCCGGACACGCTAGCATGGTCATAATTTTTATTTAAAGATTACAAAAATTATACAATACGCAAACCTTAATTGGAAATCCGGATGGTGGAATTGGGCAGAATAACTGCCATTGCTTATTTTTTTTTATATCGAAGGTACCTACTTGCCAATCACAAAATTAACATGTTATTATTAACACAACTTTACATTATTACATCAAAGTATTATTTATACAGCATAAAAAACCGAACGGTGGATCTCATCAAAATTCAAATTTTTAATATGTAGCAGGAAACAATCTTTTTCTTTTTCTCACCACCAACTTCCTTTTTCTACGGTTGCATAACATTAGTGCAACATCACTTTATCAATAACAACAACATTAAATTACAAAATGACAAATCATTCATATTCATATTGGCAAACTTCTTACAAACATCCTGCCATTCTTCTTTCACCTCTATTTTCGTTCCTATCTTTTTTATCTCAGCAACAAATCTGTGTACATATTTGTATCTATCCTAATACATATCCCAAATTATGTGTCATTGAATCATCAATGAAATTTAATATGTACATCCAAAATTAGGTGTTCATTGAGCCACCGAAAAGGTGTCCGACCCATAAACGACACTAATCTTGAGTGGCGTATCTGATGAGGCCAGGTAAGAAAGACGCTTCCATGAATGTATCAGATCAGATGAGCCGCAAGCCCGAAAGACCGGCACTCAGCTGAAAGCACTGCATTCCATTCATGTTCAACAGATTCATGTATCTATTTTTGTATGTATGTACACTACATTCAGCTTTCATTCAATTTCAATCGATTGAATAGAGGAGAATCGCGTGCATTGCATGGTCTTGCGTTCTAATGCCCGCTCGTTCCACATGCGGGGGAGTTTTCCGTTTTCTTTCACTACACATCTTCGGGACGAATGTGAAAATCTTCCCCGCTTTTTGCCGGTGGGTTGAATGAGCTCTATGAAAACAGTCCGTGGATATGGATATGGATGGTAAATGGAACCCTCTGCTCTGAAGACAAAACGCCAGCAGCATGAGGGCGAGACTAGCATCTCGTGTTGGTTTGATGTTGATACCGTTTCTAGTAGAATGCCGGCTTCAGTTGGTCATATCGTAAACAAACCGATTCGGACTCAGTACATTTTCAACTTTCCTTGCGACAAGGCGATGAAATTGAAACGGTTGGTAAATCTTGTATCTCGAGTTTGAATTCAGTCTTCAGTCAGCCAGCACCAGCATTCGTCGGTGTTACTTGTCCAGAGTCAGTTCGTGTTCGATAGTATCGCGAAAAACATGAGTGCATACGGTACGTGCGCGCAGTTGTGCATCTTTGTCGCGTGGTCGTGTAGTGAATTGTGCGTGTTTCGTGGTCATTTCGTGTTTTTGGCGGTTGTTTGAAACGATACAAAGAAGTTAAGCAATTTGGAACGGTGACCGGTCTTTAATCAGAAATCTGCGGATGATACCGTAGTAGTGGCAGTTGAAGAAATGTTCTCAGGAATTTTTGTAAGAAAACCTGTTGCTTGGGAAAAAAGGATCGTCTTCGCTAAGTTTCGCTAGTTCATGTATGGAATTCTACAACGTAATTCGTTTATGGTGCATTGTTTTAGCAACGAATGTTTGGGAGATTATTTTTTGTGCATAGTGCTTACATTAAAATACAATAAATAATTGTGCAACCCAAGTGACATGGTGGAGTGTTGTAAAAAAATAAAATTAATAAAAATTATTTTAGTGTAAATTGGCACACTTCTCACTTATCGCATGTTGAGTATGTACTTATATCGGAATTGGGCCAATTAGGATTTTTCCCTAATGCATAATGAGCTTGAGCACTCAACGAAAAAGTGTTAGCCCACATGGAATACAGTAATTATCGTGAAGGACAACCGGAGAGGAATTTTACGACAGGATATACATATTTATTAAGGTAAAATTTTGTTCGCCTGGATTACTCAGTTACAGAAAAGCGGGTCTTACATACATACAAAGTTTTTCTTCTTTTTTTTTACTTGCAATTATCATAAATATTGATGTTTATCTTCGGAATTTATGAAATGCTCGTACATACATACTTGTACTTGGGTTTGCCCAGAGTGTGTAGGTCTTTAATTTTTGCATGAGCTCAATTTGAGGTCTTATTCCTGGAAATAATCCAAGGATTTATTGTTTGTATTTCTTGGTGAAAGTCGATATGTATTCGCACTCGTGCAAACAGTACACAAGTTTCCTAATAAGTAAATGAAGCAACTTTTAGGATAAAGTTATCCTAGTTAATTTCATAAATTTCGGAGTACATACATACATACTTTAAATTGATAAGTTGTCGTTTTTAGGTAATTTAAAAACATGGTTGAAAAAGATCACCATCCTATTATAAAATAATGAAACAAGCCGAGCGTACAAAGGGCTGCGCCCGCAATACGATAAGGTTTTTTAGAATTTTATTGCGTATGTACTGCCAGTAAATACATATATTTTTAGATTGGTCTGAACCAGTATGGTTCTCAACCCGCAGATGCCTGCGGACCACTTAGCCTCGAAGGGAATTACTACGGACCACCGTTCCGAGGTTGGATTAAAAAGTTTCCAGAATGTTTTTCTTACCCATTCAGTTGTGGACAGATTGTTTTTTTTATACCCTTCGCTCATAGAGTGAAAGGGTATATTAACTTTGTCATGAAGTTTGTAACGCATTGAAGGAAGCATCTCCGACCATATAAAAACTATACATATATGATCAGCATGACTTGGGGAATCGATTGGGCGATGTCCGTCTGTCCGTCCGTCTGTCTGTCCGTCTGTCTGTCTGTTGCGACGCGTTTTACTCGGCCAATTTAAAAGCTATGAAGCTGAAATTTTGCACAAATGCTTCTTTTTGCTGCAGGCAGTTTGTATGTTTGAATCGGTACAATCGGACAATGGGGTCATGGGGCTGCCATACAAACCCAACTCCCCAAATTAGGTTCTTCTAAGAAAAACGTTTTTATTGGTGTACCAATTTCAATCAAATTTCACACAAATGTGTTTCTATTGGTAACACAAAACATGTGTAAGAATGAATCAAATCGGACCAGGGGGTCATGGGTTTGCCATACAAACCAAACCCCCCAAATTAGGTTCTTCTAAGAAAAACTTTTTTATTTGTGTACCAATTTCAATCAAATTTCACACAAATGTGTAAGAATGAATCAAATCAGACCATGGGGTCATGGGGCTGCCATACAAACCTAACCCCCCAAATAAGGTTTCTCTAAGAAAAACTTTTTTATTTGTGCACTAATTAAAATCAAATTTCACACAAATGTGTTTCTATTGATAACACAAAACATGTGTAAGAATTAATCAAATCGGACCATGGGGTTGCCATACTAACCAAACCCCAAAATTAGGTTCTTCTAAGAAAAACTTTTTAATTTGTGTACCAATTTCAATCAAAATTCACACAAATGTGTTTCTATTGATAACACAAAACATGTGTAAGAATGAATCAAATCGGACCATGGGGCTGCCATACAAACCTACCCCCCCCCCCCCCCCCCCAAATTAGGTTCTTCTAAGAAAAACTTTTTTATTTGTGCACCAATTTAAACCAAATTTCACTCAAATGTATTTCTATTGATGACGCAAAACATATTTAAGAATGGATCAAATCGGACCATGGGGTCATGGGGCTGCCATACAAACCTAACCCCCCAAATTAGGTTCTTCTAAGAACAACTTTTTTATTTGGGTACCAATTTCAACCAAATTTCACACAAATGTGTTTCTATAGATATCACAAAACATATTTAAGAATGGATCAAATCGGACCATGGGGTCATGGGGCTGCCATACACACCCAACCCCCCATTTTGGTTCTTCTAAGACACATTTTTTAGACCAATTTCACAAAACCTTGAGTTAATGTGGTTATCAAAGCAACTGAAAATGTCAAAACAAATGGAATCGTACTATGGGGCCATGCTCCCGCATCCCCCAATAAATTTTCTGAGTAAATATTTTTATTTGCCCATCCAAACCCCACACAAATATTGGTTTGCCGACGCAACGGAACTTTAGTGCAGACAGAAGGAAAAGAATGGGGTGAGGGGGATTTAATACAAGTCGTAGGTACGCCCGAAAAGGCTTTTAGCCCGAGGGGAGCGAAGGGTGTCCAAATTTCGGCCGCGCCCGAAATTAGCCTCGCTCTCGTTTTATTTTTCAGCCCTTTCGGGTCGATGGAGTTTTCCCAGTTGCACTCTAGCTTCTTTGTAATAATACAATGTTGAGAATAAAGCAGAGTACTGTTATTAGGTACCATTCAACCAAGTGGGCGTAGTTCCTTGGGATGAATAGTTTGAAGCGTTGTCGGAATGGAGGAGAATTTCCTTGTTTAAAATAAATCACTTTAGTATTGTCTGTCATCCTGCTTCCCTTTCGCAAAAAAGCTATGCGTCGACTGCATGCCCCATAAACATGGCTTTCTTCTTAGCAGATGATTCTATTAAAAATTTTACTATTGCGACTACTAATTGAAGCCATGTTCGGTCAGCAGAAAAAAAAACTCCACAGTATGAACAGCATATCTACCTCTTCCAACATCATTTCGTACTACAACTATTTGACGATCACTTTCTTATTTGTAATCATCTTTGACGCCCGCTGCGTATGATTAATTCTTGATACTCTCGCTTCACAAAACTTTGGCAAACGGTTTATTTCTAATTTTCCTGAGATTAACCAAATCCAATATAGTATTGTAGTCTGGCTGGTGTAGTGGTTAGTGTGCGCACTTTCGGTGCAAAGAGGGTCATGGGTTTGAGACTCACCGTGAACGAATTCAGTCTATATGGTGTTTTTCGAACTCACGACTCATGTGGCACTTTAAATCACATAGCTTCAGCTTAGTAAATTTCATTTTGTTTTGCATTTGTAAAGTAAGCCCTTTGCTCGGTACTAAAAATGTGGAGGCACCCTAAGCTCCCCGCCGAAAACGAAAAGCCAGATCTTTCTAACAGCAAAGCTCTCATCTAATTCAAAGCAAAACCTGCTGTAATTTTGAAATGTTGTAATCGAAAAATTGACTGTCATCGACTCCATATTCTGCTAAATAATTAGCATTTTAAGAAATCTGAAAAGCTGGGGAGAAACCAGGACGCCACTGCACAAAAGAATTGAAAAATGATTACAAAACAAACATTTGTTTTTGTGGTAAATGAAAGTAAAAAGTTGGTGGAATGGGGACCAGGCTCAATAATTTGCAAATTCGTTCATATCTATCTTTAGATTCGCGATCGATTTTTTCAATGTTGGCTGTCTAGAGATTCTACCTACTAAATCAGCCCTTTGATATAAGTACCCACGGGGCACACGTCACTCCCGATGAATTATAAAAAAGACAACTTTTGCACCTATTCTGGCACCTGCTGATGACGTGGCGCTACAAAATTAAAAAATATTAAAAATGAAAATAAAAATTTTCACATACATATACATATGTATTCCTTATCTCATTTCCAAATATGTACTCGTAATTCTCAACAAAATTTTGAGACATGCAATCCTAAGACGGCCTGTTGTTAAAAAATAAAAAAGTCGACTTTTTCACAAAACTCCGTTGACTTCCCTGAGCGACCTTCATGTGGCATATCCTTTATTATAACGGATAACATTGCGTCTTACAGGCAAAAAAACTTGAAACGAAAAGCATGAAAATATAGGATCCTCATACAAGAAAATAACTCACTAAGAGAGGGATTTAAGTTTTGAAAGATTAGACAAAACGCGAGATGGCAGGGTCTGCTGATGTTATCGATTAATGATATTCGCACCTAGGTATCCTGGCCCCGGATACCAAACGCCTGAAAACAAAGAATATTTTAGTCTTCCAATCAACAGTCTCAGCCGCAGAAAATTGTTCGCTCTACCTGGAGTCAAATTTGCGTTTTCACGCTCACAGACATTGTATAGTGCAGCGATTTTTTTATACTGGGTGTCCGGCAACTATCGCAAAAACGCACCAGAAAATAATTTCTCACGTGACTTCCAGCTAAAAAGTTATATGGATCATACCTCCAATTCCTAACCCTTTTGATGCCACAGCCGTTTAAAGATTTTTGAAAAAATAATTTTTTACACGACTTAAACCTCAATATCTCCATAACTTTACTAGATATAATAGCGGAATACCTATAAAACAAAACTATAACAGCACTAAAACCGGATAAGAGGTTAGGATTTTACAAAGCTTCAAAGTAAAATTTAAGTGATTTGACACGAAAACAATTTTTTCCATCTCAGTTTTCTCCAACTTCTACCAAGGGGACCTCACCTTGTACGATTCCTTTAAAAATTGGCGCACAGTCTCACAATTATATCTTTCATACATCATTTTATTCTAGGTTCGTTATTTCCAACACTTTGAATGGAGAAAACCAGGGTCAATTTTTGCTCGATTTTGGCATAATTTGCTTAAATTTTGCACAAATTGCAGAATATTAGGAGTCATTTGAATTCGAGCTAAAATAAACCCTAACTTTCTGCACTTAAGGCATTAAAACTGTTAGGAATAATGGAGTTAGAATAAAATTATGTAAGAGAGATAAGATCGGGAGACTATGCGCCAGTTTTTAAAAGAATCGTACAAGCACATCACTTTGGTAGAAGTAATGAGATGAAAAAAAAATTGTTTTCGAGCCAAATCACAGAAATTCGAATTTGAAGCTCTGTAAAAACAAAACCACTTATCCGATTTTATTGCGGTTAATTTTGTCTTTTTTTTTACATGGAAAATCTGTTGGCTGTGAAAGCCATCTTATTCCGCTATCTGAGGTTTTTTTTTATTATTCACCAAATAATTTTACAGGTTTTCGTATTTTTAAGTAAATTTTATGTGATAATATATCTTAAAGGTTTCTAGTATAATTTGAATCAAGGAGAGGACACCTCTGTAACATTTCTAACATTAGAACTAACTGTAAATACTACGGCTGGTGAGAGATGATGCAATATTTTGCTTTAAAATCCGTTATGTGTCGTATATCCTGCATAATATGGAACCAATTTATCATTAGGACAATCCTAACGAATTATCGCTGTGCCAGAAGTGACGAAATCAACTCTTCTCAACTCTCTTGCCGGATTTTCATAGATTCCAATACGAATATTGGACAAAATTTCTTTATCGTGTGAGAAAGATTGTCTGTCTATGTCAGAGTTGACGTAATCGCCGCCTCTAATGCAGTAAAAACTTCTCTAGAGTATCCTGACAATAAATTGTTCCCGTTTCAATCCAGGAAATATGACACTTAACGGTAATAGTAGCAAGAGAATGCGTCAGCTGCCACCACTATAAATTGGTTCCAAGTTAATTGAACCAAGTTAGACAGGAAACCTTCCCAAAAAGATTATTACGTAATATTTATAAAAAAAAATAAGATTTCAGAGAGGTTTCTATGTAAGCTATTATCGATACTAAGAGGCCAAAAAGCAAAACAAAACTCAAAAACTGGTACAACTGTTCAGTGAAAGATAAGCAAAATAATACCTCAGCGTCTATTTTATTAGAAAAAGATTTTTCCAGTAAATACACTTCTCAATTGTTGTTGGTTCACCACACGGCTGATTGTGTGAGCTTCGGAGCTGGCGGCTTCGCATAACCCGAGCCTCGAAGGGGCTAGTTAGGGAGAATGGCCTTGGTGGAAGATGCCTACGCGCCTATATCTAACTAGTTTGTGGATTGATGACCACACGGCCTGAATCACATTGCTGACTTATAGACTGAAGGGCTCGCCCGGATGTGAAAAGCAGCGCTACGAGTCTGCTTTAAGCAGACGAGTAGTAACAGGTCCAACTAGCCTGAGATGTGCACATCTGAATTTGTACGTGAGGCTTAACCAATAGGGGGCCGAAGGAGGATCCCACCTGCTATAGAGAAGTCTTTAGCGAATAGTGTACCTCGGGGGTGGTTGTGCCCAGATCCTTGCCCATCAAGGTGTTGGCCTCGAGGTGGCTGTAGGTTGTTACCCGAGTCATCGAGCTGGTAATGCAACCCCGGGGTGAGTGCATTCACGGGATGGAGAAATCCCCTTCTGACAATAAGACCTTGTCAGTAAACGCCGAAGGCCCAAACCGCCCGAAGGACCGGGTGATAAAGGCCGAAAGGCTAGGTGCTCCTCGGACGGTATACCTGTAGATGGTAAACTTGTTGAAGCTATCGCCTCGCAGGGGTCTGGGTCCCTGTCACACAGCGCGGCTGTGGAGGAGGACACTGATTTTTGGTGAGTTGCGGCACCACATACCCGAGCAGCATAGAGAGGCCCCTTGTAGGATTGATACGCCATGCCATCGCGTGGATCTGTACAAGGACCATTCGGGCAATGACCCTCCCATGCTCCCGAGTCATGTGTGGGTAGCTCTTGGTATGACCGACATTCTCCCATAGATTACGGGAGGTTAGTCATAAACAGGCCGAGCACAATTGCGGTGATTCCTTGGAGGGAGGTTTCACCATCGGCAAATCGTGTGAGCTTCGGAGCTGGCGGCTTCGCATAACCCGAGCCTCGAAGGGGCTAGTTAGGGAGAATGGCCTTGGTGGAAAATGCCTCCACGCCTACATCTAATTAGTTTGGGGATTGATGACCACACGGCCCGAATCGCATTGCTGACTAGTAAAATGAAGGGGCTATACTTGATGTGAAAAGCAGGTCACAGGTCCAACGAACCTGGGATATGCACGTCTGAATGTCTACGTGATACTTAACCAATAGGGGGCCGAAGGAGGATCACACCTGCTACAGAGTCTTTAGCGAATAGTGTAACTTGTTGAAGCTATCGAGCTGAAATTTTGTATACAAGTTATTTTTTCTTTATAAACCAATCTTACCCAACCTTATCCAACGGATGAAATCGGAACACTACGTCATGGGGCTGTCTTACAAACAAACCACTGACAAAAAATTAATCTGCAAAACTGCCGCGGCAGTACATATTTTTATATGGGATCAACTTCTTACAAAGATTCTGGCTCGCTGTTACAAACATTAGTGTCAGGAAAAGTTTAATCAGTTAATACAGAACTGTAGGCCAGCCACTTGCCGACATTACAGAATTTATGAACATTAACCGTAGCAATAGCGCATCCTTTCAAATCAAAATCGAATTGTTTTCTGCATAATTTTGCTTCAACCAAGGGACGATTGCATTCATTTTGGCAGGATTGAGTTGGTAAAAAGTATCGGACTTCGGACAGTAGAGTTTCACTATCTTTGCTGATTGTTACTAGGGGTTTGCTTTTAGGTTTATAGTGACATTACTTTGTTGTTCATTCTTTGACAATTTCGCAATTTTATGACAATTATTGTTCGGGTCAGGGGGTACGTAGAAATATATTTAGGGAGGTCTTTTTAGAGATACACTGGCGATAGCGCCAGAAACGCACGCAAAACTATGCTCAACATTTTGTTTTTGTTTTTTCTTTAAATAGAAAAGTGTTCCTTTGTTGGGTGACCGTAACCAAGCTCGGAGATATGAAGCATTCCGTGGACAAAATAAGTTTTTAGAATCACTGCTATTTATTTATTTCATTTCGTTACCACCCTATAATGCAGAGGGGATGGGGAGAAAAGGGATGAACCCAGGGAAAAAGCACTACAGATTCGTTCAGAAGGAATCAAGACCTTTCGTTATAATGGGGTATTATAGAATATTATCGCAGAAAAAAAGTGCAAATTTATTGATTTGTCAGAAATTAAGGTTGCCTTTTTACGGTATTTTAACATCCATTTAAAAAAATATTTTTATTGAAAAAGTAGCCAATTTGAGATCTAGTGGCATACTTAACTTAAAATAATTTTTGCACTTACGTCATTTTTTATCCGGATGTACGAAATGTATTCTTGGCATTTCTTTGATGTTGGCTATAAGACTTCATCCATTATAATGTACATACTAATAATTCCTATTCTCAAACAAAACGTCTTAGATCCGAAACAAATCAATCAAATTAGGAATAGGCACCCAACATGCACACATACTATGATTTCAAACCTTAAAATATACATATTTTAATTCGAGGGTGTAATTTACAATTCAATAACACTTCTGGTCATGACCATCACAATCAGCATCATAATCGCAGCATCTGCTTCGAATGGTTTTCAAATTAAAAGAAATTCCAGCATTTGGAAAGCGTCCAAAACAATTAGCCACTGGAGAAAATCTATAGCGCCACAACAAACACACAACGGAAACGTTAACATTACCACCAAGTACATTAGCCGCACATTCCGCAGATGATTCCCCAAAAAAAAAACAGCTAAGAAAACGATATTAGATTTTGGATTAACAAAACAAGCAACCACAGAACTTTTTTTTCAATCGAAGTTTTTTGTATGTTTGCTCCCAAACGAATTATGACATGTTTTTCTAACAATTCCAACAGAAGGTTCATTACTTCTTCGCTGTAAATGTGAATTAACATTACCAGAAGTAAATTATGGGGAATATCGTGTTAATCGCCACACGGGCTATATAGGTATGTACTACATTAAGATTTCGAACCACGCAAATTGAAATACGATTTATTAAATTTTAGTTAATTTGTGAAAACTACCCCAATATCCGCTTCTAATAATGAAAAAGAAAATAAATAATTGCGCGTGAATATGAAAGGAAAAAAATAACGAGTAAAGTTAAGGGTGAATAAAATTGCTTTACATTACGAAATACGAACAGCAACGCCTTGGTCCATAATCCATAATCATAATTCACCAGATAGCAAAATAACATTCAGAAATTTCCTCTTGTTCATATACTGTTGAAAATACAACAAAGGAAACGTTCGTGTTCGGAAATGAATTAAATTAGCCATTTTCATTAAATTTGTTATGATCTTGATATTATTGGAATATTTAAGTTAGCCTTGATTGCTAGTCAACAATAATAATAACTAAACGGTAATAAGAGTAGGTACTCTATGAATAGGTTTGGTGGAATATTCTAGCAGGGTAATAATATTGTTCTATTCGCGAAATCCGCCTTGAAATGAAACAACTTTGGCCTTTTGATAAATTTATGTTGAATCCTTGATACAAGCATAATATAGATAAAATCTTTTGTAATTGCCTTTCATTTATTTTTGTTTGTGAAGGCCGATTTTAAATAAAAAAAATATACATAATTTGCAATTAGAATAATATTAATTCACTTTAAACTCTATAAATTGATCCCTGAGATACAATTTTTCGCTCAAAAAACAAATAAAAGTTTTTTATTTAAAGGCGTTTCTTTGTCCTGATAGCGATAGCGATAATTTTGTCTGACATACCATCAAGGGAAGATCTAATTTAGCTATAATGTCTCCAGTAAAGCGACCTTAGTTCGAAAAATAACGATCTGTGAAAAGAGTTTTCAAGCACTTTCAACAATATATTTCAAATTAAAATACGAGATTCGAATTGGCGAGCTCAAAAACTACTTTCTTAAGTATGAACATTTTATCGTCAAAATTTTCCTATTTATTTACAAAATTTCACTTGAGAAATAGTTACAGATCATCAGAAACCTCTTCGATTTTTTTTGACATTTTCAATGAAACATTTTTGAAGACTATTGGAACATTGCATATTGATGTCATCATTAGTGGGTTTGATGTTGGGTTGCTGCAAGTTTTCATATTTATTTCCTTTATTTTTTTCATTTATTGATATTGATTTTAAATGTTAACAATCTAAAAAAAAAATATTATTATCAATTTAATAGAAACAAATTGTAGCAATAGCAACAATGAACCCGATACTCTGAACTTCTTAGGCACACACGCTATTCACTACCCTAAAGACACTATTGACGACAAGACCCAAGTGAATTTTGGCTGATTGTCAAGGTATATTTTGGCTGACCGTTAAAAGGGAACCCCTTCAAAGGGACCCAACACTTTTTATTTGCTGTCTGATAAACAAAACGAAATAATGTTGGGTAACGTTATACAGGAGGTCTCCTGAGTTTTGATCCGATCGAACTGATTTATTACTAAAGAGTATAATGGGACTCTCCTTTGTTGCTCAACCGAAATTCAGACTGTTAGCCCAGAAGATTTTAGGAAATCGTGATTTTGAGGTTGGAGCTTATGGCCCTATTTTCCGACTTATTTCATTCTCATGTATGTCCTTGAAAGTTTTCTCAAAATTAGTTCATAAATAGTCCAAGTCCAAAATCCCAATTAGCACGAAAAGCATCGTTTTGAGCAAAAAGGCTGATAGGCCGAAGATGTAAGAATTCAGCGCATTCCTCGGGCATGTGATGCCAAGCATGCCGATCTGCACCCTGCCAGCTTCGTCAAATTGTAAGCATGGATTACTCTAGTCCTCATATGCCTAGCCCCGTCTTCGATTCTATACGGACATTGTTGAAAACTCCTTCTATTTCGAGGAAAGCGGCTAACGTGTATTGTTTGCATTGAAGCCTGTACTCGATGCTACGCCCTATCATGTGGAGGCCCGTTTCAGTGGATCTACCACTGACATATGCGGCCTAGAGAGTACTGAGTTTTCTAGCCTTTGCCGGATATGAAGGTCGACTATACGCCCCAATGTTTTTAAAACGAAGGAGGATAAACAAATAGGCCTGAAATCATGCGTGGTTTTATGCCCTCATTTACCTGCAATGGGTATGCAAACGACTCGTCGCTACGACTGGGGAAAACTCATGAAGAGTTGTATAAGCATTAGAACTACAACATCCTGCATTTTCTGCATCATGATCGATAGTATGCCGTCAAGCCTTGGAGATTTAAATGGGGAGAAGCTACTAATAGCCCAGGAAACCTTCTTCTCTACAATGACAGAGTCTACAATGTCACTCAGCCTAATAGGTCTACAAAGTCACGCAGCCTAATAGGTCGTATGAATAAAAAGATGCTTTGCTAACTACTTGGCTAAACAATCACAAACAACAACAATTTACCGGTTTTGCCAAGCACTAAGTAAAGTATTTTTGTATGCATACTAATGTCAGCATTATGCAGTTTCGGTCTTTTGTACCCAAGGAAATGCGTACTCAAAAGAAGCTTGAGGGACTCAACCGTAGATTCCGTCCAGCTATCTTTATTATTAGCGGACATGAATGTGCTTTTGACAGAATTTTACTTATCCTTGCTGAGTCGTTGACGTGATCCAGGGCTTGGCACAACTCGTTCCAGGCTTTAGCTTTTGCAGTACTGATGGCTTTTTTGTAGATTTTCAAACAGTCTTTATTTGGCTGCCAGAACTTGTGTTTCTTTCAGATATTGAAAATGTCGCGAGTAAGCTTCCCAAGTTTGGATAGCACCCCATTTCTCACCAGGCATGCACCTTTGAAGGCCACTTCCTTTTCTAATGCCCCAATTCCCTTGTCCAACTCCTTCGCGTATCCTGTCGGGTGGTATGGAGGACCTGGGATTTTGTTCTTCAAAATCTGTCTAAACTTTTTCCAGTTTATAGTTTTAACGTTCGTGTAAGGTTTAAGAGTCTCCCTGAAGACGTTGATATAAAAAGGTGACGGTCTGAGAAAGATTTCAGATCGGATACTCTGTTCCGTCTTCAATTTTTCGTTATCTAACAGGAGTGTAACGTCTCTGCTCCCACTCTACTCTGTTTTTCTTGGAAAAACGAAGGTTGAACAGTGTCCCGTACTACACAGGTCATCATCTCTTTCGTTTATTTCGGTGCTTTCCCAAAAAGTATGTCGGTCGTTGGTTGGATTGAATTTGTCCAAGTATTTAATGTAACCAGAAGCTCGAGCTCTTCTGGAGGTGCCGGCCTTCCATGGGGCAAGTAGGTGGAAGAGATAAACAGCCCGCTCTTTCCTGGAACCTCCATTTTAACAACTGCTCGAATGAGGTCAATTACGGGCAGAGTTGAGTTGCATTTTTGACTAAAGTACAAGTTCTAAGTTTACCTTGGTCCAGGTTTTTAGGTCGATCCACTGCCTCCGGTGCTCCAATGCACATGTCTTCAAGCAAGTCGTTGGCTTCGTCAACCGGATTCTGCACACCCTTCGAATTCGACCAGAAAACATTTAACTAGGCATTACATATGTATGCCAAAACGTAATTTATAGTTTGTCTCCTCAAGACCCGGCAGACACTCTTCGTCAATTGCTTTGTCCTTGCGGTGCCTCGGCTGTAGTTATAACCGATTCGCCCATTGGGGCCTTTGGGGCTTACAAACGTAGAGCTAGAAGCGCTGTGGCATTGGTCAAGAGTATTGCCTCCACTTTCCCGCCGTGCCGTAAAAGGCGACTAAATAAGAGACCGGAGAGAATAAGACTGTCCTTACCTTACACTTGAAATATAAAACGAGCCTCGGATACCTCGGACTGATTCAACGGCAACGACTTTTGGCTATAAACAACGGACCACGATCGGTTTCTAGAACGTTTGGACGATGTGGAGTACGCGAATTAACACAAGGCTCACAGAAGTCGAACAGGAAATGAACGCATACAACATCGCTATATTCGTACTAGGACTGAGCGAAACAATATGGTTGGGGGCGACTTTTTCACCAATCTCTCGCACTGTATTGCTCTTCACTGGAAGTAAAGATAAAGACGATAATACACCAAGCGGGTCGGAATCCAGTTAACTAACGACTGGAATACTATTTCCGATCGTATCATTTTAGCCAGATTCAAATCCAGAGTACGTAACATAACAATTATTCAGCGCTACGCAACGACTGAACCTGCAGATCAACCTGCAAAGGACGTTTTTTATCAGCGACTAGGCGACACTTTTGATAGGGCTCCTAGAGGTGACATTAAAATTATAATGGGGGATTTCAACGCCAAGGTCGGTGATAGCATAAGCTTAGAACATCTTATGGGCGATCAAGATAATTAAGCCACTAATTGGCAAATCATTCACTACTGACCATCCTGTGAAAGATAAAGAAGGATCTCTGCTTTTTACCGAAGCATTTTTTGGGGTCCTAAACAACCGCCTTGGGCCTAACGGGTTATCGAATCTATTCTGCTTCCCCTCATCAGTGCTGGGAAACCGAAACTCGTCCAGGTGAATGGAAAAAGGGGCTACCATTAACCTTAAGGATTGTAATAATTGGCGTAGGATTTGCCGACTTCCAGCTGTCTCCAAGATGATGGCAAAAATTATATTGAACCGAATCAAGGATGAAGTTAGACGTACTTTAAGTAATGAACAGGCTGGATATCATGAGGGTTTTTCATGTAGCGACCATATAAACACTCTCCGAATTATTATTGAGCAATCCGCTAAGTGGGAGATCCCCATTACACCTCTGTTCATTAACTTCGAGAAGGCGTTCGATAGTGTTGATCGGGAGTATATCTGGAGAGCTCTTCGTAGGAGGTGCATGAATTAATTTCTATCATCAAAGAATTTAATCAAGGAGCCCAATTTCACGTTTTGCATATGGGTAAGCTTTCAGATCCTTTTGAGGTGCACAGTGGAGTGAGACAAGGCTGCAATTTGTCACCTATTCTTTTCCTTACTAGTGAGCGCGCTACAAAACCAACTGAAAGGTATTAGATGGAAAATTATTGTTCACCTGCAACACTTTCTATAAAATAAAAAGGTGGTTGTAGCTCAAATGGCCGATGCTCTGCATTGCAAAAGTCGTAATGCTGTCTCAAGATAATCGCTGACAAGACTAAAAACTTGAGCTCTGATCCAGGGGGACGAATCGGAATTGTATTTTGGGCAGGCATTCGAAAAAGTTGACGAATTCTGCTACCTAAGAACCATAGTCACAGCAGATGCCCATGCGGACGCTGATGTGCATTGCGTATCAATAAGGCTAAAGCAGCCTCCTTCTCTTTGACTCCCTTCTGGCAAAACAACATTATTTCCAGGCGCACTAAAATCCGAATATTCGATGCAATTGTAAAATCTGTGCTTGTTTATGGCTGTTGAACTTGGAAGGCGACCAATGAGATAGCAACTAAGCGGCAAACTTTCGTAAACCAGTGTCTACGGCGCATCCAACATATCCGCTGGCCGGAGATTATTTTGAATGATAATCTCCTTAATATCACATGCACGGATTGGATAGGCACTTCTGTCAAAAGGCGAAAGTAGCAACGAATAGGTCATCTCTGAACAGGGCGAAAAAGTATTGCAAAGTACGCCCTAGATTGGAACCCACAAAGGAGCCAATGCTAGACGTGGTGTTAGGCGACCAAGTAACACGTGGAGAAGATCGGTTGATAGCGAGGCTGCTTCATTAAACAAGAGGTGTTTACACTTAAATATGATGGCACAGAACAGAACGAGGTAAGAACTAGGCGTAGCGGTTAACAGGAACCAGAGAGTTGTCCTTCCTATCAAAAAGAAGCCCAATCGGATCAAAACTGAGGGTACCTCCCAAACAAAGTGACCCAACACAACTTTTTTGGACAACACACGTCGATTTGAATGCAGTGTAAATTCCAAATATTAATTTTCTAACATAATTCATAATGAAGACAGCTAGATTATTAAAGATACGTTTATATACACGGGATTAAAAATAATCCCATTTCTGTGAAAGTCACAAAAATATACTACTCGTGATTTAGTAGCGATCCAGGCGACACGTGTCCCAATTTAAACCTTCTTCCCATACCTCCATCGGTATATAATTTCAATTCCAAAGAAAGAAACGAAAGAAAATTCAACAAAAATTTCGAAATCCCACTTCTTGTAGATACATTTATCTTCTTCACTTCGAGTATATTAAAAAAAAAGTTCTTTCTATACCCATAAATACACGCCACCTAAATTTGATTAATTGTTGATTATGAAATCATGCATTTACCTAGCTAGCCCTTCTTCACCTATCGGATATTTCATAGTTTCCTCTTGTTTGGCGATTAGGCAATAATGATGATAGGAATCATGTATGGTATGCTATATGGAAGATAGGAGAGTACAATGTTTACACAAGCATTGTCCGTACTATTAATTTCCTACTTTTAATTGGCGTTTGTTGAATGATGGTCGTATTGTCGCCGACGACGCGCTTTTCTATATTCCCATATATAGTACTTACGCACGCCGCGTCATATCTAGAACCGATTAAAAATACTTTGCTTCAATTCAGGTCAGTTTATCGTCAATTTATTATTTACTATAGTTAAATGGTTGGTGAGGAATTGCGTGTTTCATTGAAAGAACACTGACTTGGAATACGCGCGACGATTATGTAGTTTTCCTCGATAGTTTGATAAGAGATTTGTTTGCGTCGATAGTATTCGATGATGTGTGGGGTATTTTTCCAGAAGACATTCCTTTTTCTATAAGATTGGCTTCGAGTCAGCAACAGTGTATGTACATATAGAAAGGCGAGCCAAGAAGCCTTTATTTAAAAAAAACTATGAATGAGCTATTTGTCTTTATTTTCTCTCTGTATGGTCAATAATAAGAAATGATAAATATGACATCATTTTAAATAAGTACAAGATGTACTTCTTTCTGACGCATTCGCATAGTTTTCTTATTCGCACAGTTGACACAACACACAAGTCTTGATTACGTCTTTAGATATTCGTCTTGTCTTGAACAAGCAAAAATGAAAGGATCCATGATGCTAATGTGGTACATGCATGTTAGTATGTACTTAAGAAAAATGTTGGGTCAATAGTATCTGTTTAATGAATGCAGTTGTATCTGGTTTGCGTATATAAATCCCATGCTGTGTTTTAGTTGTATCTCCTTCGAGCCACGATAAGATTAGCAAAACATTCCATAACTAATTGATAATATAGGTTGTACCACATTTTTAAGATCGCATATTGATAGTGAAAATAAGCGAAAGGTTGCTGGTCCTAAATATAAATACATACAAAAATAAAAATTTCACAGAAGAAGTATGAACTTATTTTATTGTATTATTATAACCAGCTCTGGTCAGGAAAGTGTACTAAAACCCAAGCTCATCAGATACCTTGGTATCCGCAGCATCCGCCCAAATAAATGCCATCCTCAAAATACTAAACGATTACTTAAGAATGTTGAAAGGTTTGGAATGGACCTTCTTCGTTTCTATCCTAAAATATTTCAAATTTAAGAGTGGACCTCCTCAACTAACCACAGATAGTAATTCGAAAAGTCTGCAGAATGTGAATCAAAACAGACGATAGCCAGATTTGATGAGTTCTCTGGATTTGAGGTTGAAGTTGTGGTTACACAGCCCATTTAAACGATTGGGTTTTCGCATGATGGCCATCAACAACTATACATCCAAAATTAGGCGGCTGAAATGCCATAAATGTTCGAATCCTTTGCAAAAGACTAAAATAAATTTGCAAATTTAATAGAATGATGCTGAATGTTATTTATTTTTAAAGCACGTCCTTTGCTTCGCTGCTACATCTTTTGTTCATCAAAAGATAGACGGGAATGGGAAAATGATAAAAAATGTATACTCAAACGGAAACGATTTGATTTTTTTAATATTACTAAATTACTGTATCCTTATCAGGTACACAGACGAATTCCCCCAGGCATCATATGTATGTGTCCAGGAACTTGTTGAGTTACACTCAACTGATATGTTCGTGAGGAAACTGAATTTCTTCTGTCTTCACAGACACATGAAAATCTTATAAAAATTTTATTATTATAAAAACCCAAGCATACGACAACATGCAAATCTTCATCGTCGCATATTTCGTTCGCCAGCATTGCAAGGGCTTAAAGCTTAAAAATCACATGAGCTTGAAAAAAAAATCCAAACCAAACGGACCACGTAAAATGACACAAGATGAGAATTATTATGATGATGACGAGAACGATGATGATGATGACAAAAATTGTCAAGAAAAACAAAATCGGATTTTTTATTATATTCTTCCACTTTCTCGCTATTTTTCTCTCCGTCAGACGAGTATTGAGTATGGTATAATTTGCAAAACACAAGCGCTTCCTCCCTAACCCATTCATATGATCCATCCATCCATCCAAAACCAAGTCGCTTCGCGCCAACACATTCAATCCGGTTGCTAAAATGCAAGAACATTATAAGAAGTACACTTCATGCTTCAGCCAGGCGGCTGAAGCTGCTTCTGTTTTTTATGATGTGTAAAAGAAGAAGACACACATCCCTCTATGCATAATTTATGTTTTACGGGCGTTTTTTCACGGAAAACATATGTTTTAAATAAAGTTGTGAAAATTTTCACAGGATATTCAATTTGGCATGGTATAAGGATGTGAATTTATAAATATGAGCTGACGGACGTATAAGGGGTTACATGAGGATGGGACTCATTGTGGGGGTATATTTCAGGTTCGCGGGAGAAGTAAGTACATATCATCTTCGTATATCAAAATGAGAATTTACTTTGAAATTCAAATGACAATTTTATTTGTATGCATAAGAGTATTAATGTCAATTTGGCCAAAAGTGTTTGGAGATGAGGTTCCTTACGGGGCATATTAAAATTAGTATTTACATAAACTTCGGGAGATTGGGGCTATATTAAAATAATATCACCAGAACGCTGTAGAAATGTTAATCAAATAAACCAGTTAAACTTTTTCCGTTAAAAAAATAAACCTTTGCAATTTGATTAGAAACATATACTCCGCCCCTGAGGCATCTCAGACCTGTGCTGTGCATACTTTGTTCCTCAATCATATTGGTAACTATTTGACTTCTAAATATAATTAGAATGAGTTTTCCGTTACAAGTTAAACAGAATTCAAGAATTCATCATATTTGCACGTTTGCGGAGTCCCAATCTTCACAGGGTCAACCATCTGCACGAACAGTTTTAATCTCGATAACCAGTGGCGGAACATTACGCGTTCCGTTCTTATAGAGTGAATTTTCTTTGTCTTTTAATTGATCCGAGCAACACTTACTGTACTATCTGCCATATAGCGGAATATATCGGAAACACAAAAGTTCTCTTAATGAGAACGGATCTCGTATTAAGCCCATGATATGAGAAGAAGTCGACAAAATCCATTAAATTTGAACTGATCAGACAATTTCACCAAAAAGTTAGCTAAGCGGCTTCGCACTAGTGCATTTGCCACGCTAGTGATACTATACTGTAGCACGGAGGAGAAATATTGTCCGGGCATGTGGACCATGAATTGTAGATGACTTTTGCGAAAATCGAGTTCTTAGAATCAAGGATCTCTCATTTATTTGTCGAAAAAAGACATACCCCGTAACCCCATAAATGTCAGTAGGCGGCTAAATTTCGGTATACGAAATAACCCCAACAAACATAACCCCATGCAAACTAAAAAAACATTGTTCTATGATTTATTATTCTCACTTTTTCGAATGTTAAGTACGAGAACTGCAACATGATGGCCAAGTGCAAAATTGACACATGTAGCGAAGCATCTACAGCTCTGCTGAACAGCTTCTTTCCTGCGCCTGAGCCTTCCGATATTCCTCCTGACACATCTCGTGAAATGGTAGAAACTCCACCTTTCGAGACTTGGGTGATCGACAGCTATGTATATATAGCCCGGCTGAGAAGCAGGAAACATCAGGAATCGGTAAAATGTGTAACCGTATCTGGCAGGCCGTTCAAGACAATATCAGCTGCCTACTAAGCGAATACTTCCGTGGAGGCGTATTCCCCAAGTATTGCAAAACGGCTCGAATGATCATACTGCTAAAAGACTATGACAAGTTTTGGACTGAACCCCCTCGTGGCATTAGTCTTCTTCTAGTTCTTGGAAAAGTACTTGAAAGGATTCTTTTACGGAGGTAAGTCTTAGAGGTCAGCTGTCAAAAAGAGAGTACATGTTTAGAGTTGAAAGATCTACTGAGGATGTGTTGTTTTTTTGTTAAAAGAGCTGTACCTGAGAGCAGAGTCAATGTTGCTCTTGGAATCTTTATGGATTTCAAGGGTGCATTCGACCATCTGCTGTGGGATGTAATCCTGTATCAGCTCGAAGCAGTTGGTTGTCCAGCAATTGCTTTAGGAAGTTACTCTCGAATAGAGTTTCCCTTTTGTCTTGTTGTATCTCCCAGTTTCCTTTCTCTAGAACCTTATGGTCAACTTACTAGGCGTGCTTAAATCTTTATGTAAGTGTTGTTCGTATGCGGATGATTTTCTCATCCTTGTGCGGGGAGCTCTCGTCATGAGGTAGAAGAAAAGGAAACCACACTTATAGGGAGGGTTCTTGAGTGTGGTTTCCGGATGGGGCAGCTGTTTTTACCAAGAAGACTGTTATAATGCTGCTTAAAGGTAAATATTGTCTCAGACGGCTACCAATCGTCAAATGGGTGAAGTTAGCCTAAAGTGCAAGAAGGAAGTCAGTAAGGCGAAGGAGTAAACTTCTACCTTCACTTTGTGCACATGAAAGAACGAATGAGTCTTTGTATTGTGTCCTACGTGTGGAATTGTGTCTCGGAATCGTAAGGCGTGCAGTCCGTGTAATCTATGAAAAAGTGTCTGTGGCTTGTGTGACTTACGGAACTGTAGAGTAGCATGAGCGTGATGCTCGTCTGATGTATTCTGGTCAACGTGCCGTTATGCATGCATTCATGCCTGTTTGTTGGGCAATGCCCCCTTGATTTGGAAGTGCTCCGTCGCCACACTGCATTTGAAATCAGGAAGGGTTTTCCCATGTTCCGATCGGCCATTATTGTGTAGCGAAAGCGTGGCGGGAAAGTCAAAGCGTGATATAGCGGACCTTCGGGAAGATTGTGTCCTATTCAGATGGTAAAGGTTTGAGATTATTTCAAAAACGACAAAAGATACAGAAAAATGGCATGAGAATGAAAAAAAAAAAACTACATAAAATTATCTTTGCAATGTTATATAACACATTAGAGTTTTATTGAATAATTCGGCGTAAGATTAAAAAATAAATTAGAATATTTTCATTTTAAACCTTTTTTAAAAGCTCCATAACTTTTGAAGAATGATAGTTCAGCCGTAAAATTTTGTATAAGTATTCACAATAACTTCAAGATCATTGTAAGGTAAACATTGAGTTGCTCCGGTCAAGGACCCCCATTATCACTCGTAGTTTCGTATAGAGAATACTTTGCTGACGGTTTTTCAAATATTTTGAAAAAAAAAAAACAAAATGGCAACTGAATCCCCTACCGGTCAGGACTTTTCGCTCACCATAAAGTGACCACCCTCAGCAATCCTGTCAAAATTCATAGAATTTTGTCACCGATTAAATTTTGAATTTTGTTCAGTCTATACATTTCGAATCCACGTAGTGATCTTTTTTCGAACTCAGCTACTGCGTTTTCGTAAATGTAGCTGTTGTGTAGAAACGTACCGTCGCGGCGGCGGTTTATCCACTAAGAATTTCTCGCGGGTGCATAATTGTAATATATATGAAATACAACGCGAATTCGCCAGTTTTGCACCTTTTTTACACCTGAATCCTAAAAATGTCAGATTCTGAAGCGGAAAACCCATATTTTATCATGTTTTTAACTTCAACGGGATCAGAGACCCAAAATTACCGTAGGGTTACCATATGGTAGATTCGACGAGTATTTAGGGAAAATGCATAAAAATTTGAGGCTGGCATCCCAAAAAATTAGTTCTTAGTTTCTGACTCAAATTCTTAATCAGCGACCGAAAATGACGTAAGTGTAATTCGCTGATTCGCCGACTTTTTCCCGAGAAAAGCTGTGTACCATTCTCTTATATTTTGTATAGAACCCAAATCCACAAAGTCAAAATCCACAAGTCATAATCCATAAAGACAAAATCCATAAAGTCAAAATCCACAAAGTCAAAATCCATGAAGACAAAATCCATAAATTTTTGTATGAAGAGAGCCATAATGCTTATTGCGTGGACTCCCATTCGGTGATGTCAGTGCGGGTTTTTTTTTACAAAAATAATTATGAAATCGTCCAAAACGTTAATTTCCGGTTCCGGTGGCGGAGCTTGAGAAAGCTCAGCGTTTTTTTTTAAGTGAAAAACCAGAGGTGAGAGCGAGCGGTGATGGTGAGATTGGAATTTTCGTTCCCCGGAAGGTGATTAAGATTCTTCTACTGTACCTACCTGTATATTTGTAGCGTTTGATCAATGATCAGCAAAAAATCTGGTCCGGACATTTTAAAATTAAAAAACACTTAATTTTTCCAAGGAACCTTTTAAGAAAAACCTAAAGTTTTAGGTTGTTTTTCAGCAAAAAACGGTTAACTAGACCAAACCCCGGAGCATATGCGATCTACCTGTAGACACGGAGAAGGATGCACCTGGAGCATATGCGCTTTAGCTGTCTTTACCTGCAGCGCTTATAGTGCGGGTGCACTCCTCTCCGTGTCATCGGCTAAAACGTATATGCTACGGATGAATCCTTTTCCGTATCTTCAGCTAAAACGCATATGCTCCGGGATTTGGTACCTAATTGTCTAGTTAACGTAATAACGTACATAAATATTCTCAATAGTCAATTGTGATAAGACAACTGATGTAAATTCTTGCTTCTACTGTGAATATCAATTTGATGTAATTTTGACTGTGTGGATTATGAATTTATGGATTTCGTCTTTTTGGATTTTGACTTTGTGAATTAATGACTTTATGGATTTTGTCTTTGTGAATTTTATCTTTGTGGATTTTGACTTTGTAGATTTAATTTTTTTTTTGATTTTGTATAGAAACCCATTTTTTTGCCTAGGGGATAACATCCATAATAGGTACTGTTGTTGTTTGAATCATTTCTTGGCCAATGTTTGTGATGGACGCAAGAACCAATATAGTCGGCTGACTTTCGGGGCCTAGAAAAGAGCTTCCGAGATATAATGTCGATACTGTAGCCAGGTGTTATATGTTGATACGCCTTGCAGTTACTTAAATTGTTGTGTAATTAATTCGCTTAAGCAAGTAGTAATGGAATGAATCTGAGTGATTTCTCAATCCATTTGAATTTGACATTTGGTACTAAGATAAGCTTCCTGTATTAGGCTTGGTTTTGTTTGCGCCTATGATTCTGTTCCTTCTTTTCACTTTGTGCTTACATTATGTACTTATTTTTGAAACATTGGGTGCTCATCTGTCTCTCTTCTCGGAACACAGTGGCCGCAAACCTTGATAACAAACTACTTTGCATAAGAATATAAAAACCCATATGTAAAAAACCAATGTACATTATGTGGTAGGTAAATGCTTACTAGGCCATTGTCGTCTTATCCATAAAGCGCCGTTCGCACGATGAATTTGTTGTCCAACTTTTGAGCATTTAAACAAGTAGGACAACAAATCCACCGTGCGAACAGAAGTTGGACAACTTGTGTGAGTTCAAAAAACCTTCACTCTTCTTACATTGACTATAGTCCGATCGAAATATCAACATAAACTTTTTAATAATTAAAAGTTAATTAACTGAACGGGTTTTTTTCATTCGTTTTCTATATTGCAAGGGTTACATGGATGGTCCTGGTAAATGGTCTCATCATAAAATGTGTATTTCTCATATATGTATACTTATTCGGAAATGTTATCCCTTCAGTGCTTTTCAAATCAAGAGAAATGAACGAAACAACAAATATATTTTTCCTGTGCTAATGCGTATTGCAAAAACTGATAACGTTTCACGACCTCTCCTACTTTGAACTTCTGTCCGCACGGTCAACAAGTTTGATAGGATTTGTTGAAGTTGAATATCGTACGTGTGAACAGCCGTCCAGCTTGTGAAAAGTTGGTGGGAAAAGTTGGATCAAACAAGTTGGATGCCGTCCAAACGCGCCTTATAGGAAAAGATTGTTAAATTACAAATAAACACCTCTTAACTCGCCTTTTTTAATTGACTCGCTTTATTATATCTTTTGTTTTCTTGCGCACGGACAAAAAAAAAACACTTAATTCAAACTCTCATTAAATTTCTCTGCTGCTGTCAAAACCCTAAAACGTTGGAAAATCCTCTCATACCACTCGACATTTTTTTATCTTTCCTCTTCAATTACTGTATCAACTAGGATAACGACAAATTTACTTTTTTGTTAGCATTCCATCCCAATCCGCATTTAAGCATCTCAAGTGAAATATTCAAAAATGCATTTCCCATGACAATTTCCAACGCTTTTCCATCATCAAAATCATCGTTTCGTCTTGAAACAGATATACAAAGAAGAAGAAACTAAACCTCATCCTTCTGTCTATAGTACACTGCCTCACTGAATTGAGTACTTGTTGGTTAAACTCTAAAGTGCGGCAAAGGACTTCCATTTATTTGTCTTTATCTTTCTGCTTCGAAGAGTTGTATATTCTTCGATATTTGAATCGGTCGCCTTTTACAAATGACATGATGCCGACAACTGAGTACATTCTACCATACAAAGCATCCGGTACCGGGACGAAACGATAGATTGCGGAATACCCATCGGAAGCAAGGGCGGGTGAAACCAACATTACCGTCAATTTTCCCTCAAGTCATCCGTGAAAATTTTTAACGAGCCCAAAATGTGTCACTTGAATTATTATTGAAAGTGGTCGTTGTGGATGGGTTTTTCATATTTTTTGGTGTGTGTTGTATTTGCGTTGAGAGTATGGTAATTTATGGATGGCATTTAGATGAGGATAGAGCAAAAGGAGTGTTGTGTTGTGTGAAATAATTATTATATGTACTCGTATTTGGGATCGTTTAGGGAATCTAAAAAAAAATGTTTACATCCAGTGAAGTCGAGAAGACTGTGCAGGGATTAAGCGAGGCGGGTTTGTGAAAGGGAATTATCAGTATATCGCCGAATTTGTTTGTATGGGCATGCACCAAATTTAAGTGGTTTCAGCTCAATATGTTTAGAGCTGTGTGAATCATATAGCGCAAGAGGGTGTATGAAACGCTATATACTAACCACAGCACTATGACAAGTTGATGAACCTTCTCTATTCTTAATGCATCTTTGATCATGATAAACTGGCAGAGATATCGAAATACTCCATACCACTAAAATCTAATGTACTCGTATACGCCTCATTTAATTCAAAGCCCGCTTTTCCATGAAAATCTAGTGATGTCATCAAGTAAAACCAATAGGGAACCAAATCCTTTCACAATACTCGCACTATCATCCTTGTTGTGTGTTTGTTGTCTGTAGCCGACAAATTGTGACAAATGTAGTCAACAGGAAACAGCCACCAATAACAAGAGCATCATCGTCATCGTCAACAGCAGCAGCAGTAGACATAATGAGAGTGTGTATTGGACTTGAACAATATCTGCCCGCATGTTGTACACAAACAAGGATTTTCCCTTTGTGAATTGAATGAAATCAGTTAAATAGGGGAAAGTAACCGAGCAAAATTTAAGTGTGTTTAATCGATCATTTTAAATTAAGGTTAGATAAGCAACGCAGAGACGTAATACTCTTATGTTTCAAATTGATAAAAAAAACGGATATTGAAAACTTTCAGTCAAATAAAAAAAAGTAAATCAAGATATTTTAGCATCTTTCCAGCCTACTCAAGCTTCGACTATCAAACTAACCGCAAACCAACCTTTCAAGTGGTGACATTGCCCTATAAAAAGCTTTCCTCATAGATAAATATGCGTCTAAGGTTCTGTTGCATATATGCCACTGACAATAGTGTTTTGTGACTTGTGAGGAGACGACGAACGTGAACGTGCTCCTGACGATGCCAAGGATGAGACAAGCGATGTTGATGACGAAGTTAAGTGCGACGACCGCTAGAATAGCTCTTCTATATGATATCATACTTCATATAGGACTGTACCTATTATTTCCTCGAGCTATACCATATAAAGAGTGTAAGACAAAGTGCACACGAACAAAACAAGTACGCTTTTTTGTTTACAGAGTACATTGTTCAAAAGTGCATTTTTGTCTACACTATACACTACACCCATCCAGGTATGGTTTTTGTAGTGTTTTCTAACACTTCAATGGTGATATCACTTCGACATGTGTCGAAGAATCCTGCCGATGCTTTCATTATCCCCACATGTTATAGGAAAGTTGCATTCGGTGTGAATATGTTATTCAGTCAGTTGCGTCGTTTGCGTCTTTTCATTTAAGCAAGGACAACCGTGAAACGTGCTCAACGTCACTTTTCAGAATGTTTGACGCGATTTTATCCTATATGAGATATTGTACGACAATCTTAAGATATAGGATCATATGCGTTGGTGAGATTTACAAAAAACAAAAAAAAATGGTCAAGGGATACGATTTTAGGAAGGATGTGAAATGAAGAGCTGTTGTTGCTGAATGTACGTGCAGACGTTGAACTGAATCATCAAGCGCGATCTAGGGATTTTGTTTTCTTAAGTTTTGAGATGCGATATAAAATAAAACGCAAAAACAGAAAGCGTGATAAGTGCAGATTTTATTTCTCTTCCAAGTTGTTCCATTGATGGATGACTAAATTCTAAAATTGTTATCACGGTACTGAACTTAAACGGTAAATCATGCACTTATATATATATATATATATATATACTTCTGGGGAATTCTGTCTTACTAAAGGCTTTTTTTTTACATATTTGAAAATATATTTTAAAACTTTCAGAACCATTGCATCAGTCTCCCATTCATGATATTCTCGTGGCTTAGAACTACAGTTTAATTAGAATTCATTTCAAAATATGTATTACAGGTGGTCATAATATATTTAAACCTTTTCTTTTAAACGAATGCTGCTGTTTTGCAAAAACCTAAAACTTTTAAGACTTTCGATGAAATTAGCAAAGTGATTAGCAAATGTTTAAACAAATTTTGGTTTCAAGACAATTTCATGGCGAAAACTTATTGTGCGTGGTGTAGCTTAGCCTTCCAAAAACGAGGCAAGGCAGTATATATAATGCATGTATACAGTAGACTCGCGAAAACTTGAACTATCCAGTAATTTGAACATGTGATTTTTTACGTTACATATTCTAAAACTTGAAAATTTTTTCGTTATGTGTTCAAGTTTTAGAATGAGTAATAAAATGAAACTCTAAGGGCCATTTTTTCGTACATTTTATAGGCTGGTTAGTCTTATTGCCTAGAGAAGACACAAACAATATTTAGAAAGCTTTTCCATTGTACTGAATGACATTTTTGTTTATTTTGCATAGTTATGTTATCTTTTGCTTATTTACGCTGTTGCATGAAACCGTGCAATGATTTTTTTAATCTAAGATGATGGTGTAACCAAGCAAAATATGGCAGAACTATGCAAAATAAACAAAAATTTCATTCAATAAAATGGAAAAGCTTTCTAAATATTGTGTGTGTCTTCTCTAGGCAATAAGACTAACCAGCCTATAAAATGTACGAAAAAATGGCCCTAAGACTTGAACATTTTTGCACGATGTTCAAGTTTCAGAATCAATTATAGAACAAGACTCTAAAACTTGAACATTCTGGAATTTTTTTATGATTTGTTCAAGTTTTAGAGTCTAGGCCTTTCATGTCTGATGATTGTACGTACACGTTATAGGTAAAACCGTTTTATTTACGGTTAATTGGATCTGTTAGGATTTCATTTCAAAGCTATCCTCAGTGTGTTCGGAAGTTGAAGTTGATTCATAGTTTGTGTGTGCATTTTATATACGTGATGACGCCCCATAAATAAAATAAATAAATAAATTAAATTGTCTAAGCCTTGCTAAAAAGGGTGAAATTATTGACTCTTTGAAAAACAGAGCTACTGTAACATCCTTGGCTATAAAAAATGAAGTGGCCAAGTCAACAATTTGTCATATCAAAAAACAATCCAGTTCGATTATATCGGCAATATCATCAACTTATACTGGACCTGGGAAAAGAAAAACTCTGCGAAAAGCAGAGTCTCCAAACACCGAACGTTTGCTGTACAACTGGTTCCTGGATTAAAGGCGTCGGCATATTCCGGTAACTGGGACCATCTTAAAAGAAAAAGCGAAATATTTCCACCAAAGATGTGAAGACAAAGATCATGGAAATTTCAATGCCAGTGATGGCTGGTTGCACAAATTTAAAAACCGTTACGGAATCCGATTTCTTAAAATAGCAGGCACTGTCATCAAAGCCAGAATTAGTCAAACCATTTAAGAAAAAATTGTCTGAAAAAATTAAAGAATTGAAATTGGAGATGAACCAGCTATATAATGCGGACGAAACAGCTCTTTATTGGAAGGTGTTGCCCGATAAAACGTACGTTGGTGCAGAAGAAAAAAAGTGCACCAGGTCGAAAAGTAGACAAGCCGAGAATAACCGTATTGTTGTGTACGAAAGCTTCAGGAACGCACAAAGTTAAACCGCTTGTAATAGGAAAATCAAAAAATCCGCGCTGTTTTAAAAATTTTACACTCCCTGTAGAGTACAAATATTCTGCTTCAGCCTGGATGACAGCCGTCATTTTTCATCAATGGTTTCACCGATCATTTTTACATCAGGTATGCATCAAATTTTCATAGGCTGATTTTAAAGTTCAATAGCGCTAAGCGGCAGTTAAATTTATCGAATCAATAAACGGCTTTAATTTGTTGTCCCTTTACGTATCTTATTTGCATTTGTATTGACTATTATTGAATAATTTACCCATTTGAATGTCCAAACGTAGGAAAAATTAGATAATGCTTATCAGCCGTTTACTTTATCGATTGGATAAAGTTACCTAGCACTTGAGAAGACTGGCCAGTCTCATTTATCAAAATTAAAACTGCAGGTACGCCTATTTTCTGCTGAAAATAACATACCACCTGAAGCACTCCTTGTTATCGACAATGCTCCAGGACATCCTCCCGAATCGGAGTTAATAAGCGATGATGGAAAAATCCTTGCTATATTTATGCCACCTAACGTCACACCATAATTTAGCCGTTAAATCAGAATGTTATCAGGGTCACAAAACTTTTTTATCTATCATTTCTTATCGGCGAAGATTCCTCGTGGATAGACGCTTTGAAAAAACTGAATTTAAAAGACGCCCTTTGGTGGCTTCCTGAGGCATGGAACAAGGTGGAAAAGCAACTTATTGTCAAGTGCTGAAAACCGCTTTTATATCAAGATGAAGAATTTCCACTGAAGATGATATACCATTGGCAGTACTTCGGGAGGAATTGATCTCAGACAGCCCGGAGTCCACGTCGACGAACATCATTAATTTATTAAATTCAATAAATTCTCAGGTAAATATTAGTTATGGAAAAACGTGTTTGTAACTCCATTCTTCCTCAGTCATATACAACTGTTGATATTGAAAGATGCGCGGCGGATATTCGAACTGATGATGAAGACAACGACTACAGCTCCGACCCCGAAGTAGTGGTTCATCAACCAGTAACCCCACAAATTATCGACTCAGAGGCTATACAATTGTGTAATAGATTGTTACAATGGGCCGAGAAAAAAAGATGTTGAATATTCTGATATTAGGACACTACAAAAGCTTAGAGAACAAGCCGTTGTTGACAACACTACACGTAGCAAGCAAACACAGTTGACGCGATTTTTTCAGCCTACTACTAACACAAACTAATATACAATTCTATTTACTTAAGATAGATAGATAGATAGATAAAGGTTTATTAAAAATTCAGTATTTGATATAAGTTATAAATGTAGTTTACAAACCAATGGGAGGCATGGCATAGCCGTCTATTTACTTAATGTAAGCATTTGTGCACTGTGTTAACACTAAACTTAAATAAAAAAATTCCTATCCAATACCTTGAACAAATCTTTAACTTGAACTCGTCTTGTTTTTATTAGTTCAAGTTTCCGCGAGTCTACTGTAATTTAAAAAAAAAGGAGATAATAAAATAAATTAATACATTGTTGAAGTTATTGTCCACCGCTAGGCACTACTTTGCCCATCTTTCTGTTAATTGATAAATTCCGTCGCGGAAGAAGAATGAATTGATTCTTTTTTGATACCCTCTTTTGAAGCGAAGCTTATTCCAGTCAACGCGTTCTACATTGGTCGAACAAAAATGGTAGTCACAAGGGGCAAGGTTTGGCCTTTAAATCGAGTGAGCCAGAACTTCACAACCGCTAGTTTCCAAAAAGTTTTGAACCGGAACAGCTCGCTTTAAAAGTATCAATTGTTATCTGCCGAAGCCTCCCGTAATGGTTTGACCAGGATTTAGCAGCTCAATGTGGGTCACCGAATTCCTGCTCGAACCAAATATAGAGCATTATCTGGAGCCGACTACCGAGGATTTCCAAATTCTATAGTCACCCGACATTGATCCTTACCAATATCCTTGACTCGGTCCGCAGCTCACCCATGGTTCTTACACTTCCAACTTCGCTCCATAATTTTTTTTTGTTTCCCCGAATGAAAGAGAGAGATAGAGAGCTAAAAGGAAAACTTGTCCGTGAAAAACATACGATCAAATGTTACTTCGTTCCTAAGAGTTATTCCATTCGAGATGTTTCAGGGTGCCTTATCTGAAGCAACAGGATAATATTTTGACGAATTTACGGCATGAGTACCGTTAAGATCATTTTATGAATTTGAATAAATTTGACAAATTCTTTGCATATTAGTACGTGGATATAACCAACAGTCAAGGGAATTTTAAAATTGTTCGTTATATCCGCTTATATAAAATATAACTAACTTACATAAGCTCACTTAATGTATTTGAGGCTTAATTGATACAATTAAAGATGACAGACAGCAGAAATCTGCCAATTGCCGTACGTTATTAATATGCAAGATCGGCTGATTATTACCGCTGTCCATAAAAAATGCCGGAGAATCAAACACAGTTAGATCCATATCATACACAAGAACACGGTGTTTTGCAGACTACCATCTTAGCGATTGTTTAAATTCAAATTCATTTAGCTTAACACCTCAAAGTTAATGATCATATTCATAGGTAACCAAAATTCCTTTTGTTGATATCTCATCGGAGCGCTCGAAAGAAATCACTCCAATTTAGAGAGAAGGAATTGCTCATTGACATTTTTGTCAATATGTGAACGCTCCCTGTTATTGACCAATTAGTTAATGCATATACCTTTCGGAATTAACCGTCTTTAGTCTTTACTCTCACGGCAACACTTAAGTCTAATACTAAAATACTAGAGAGGCGTTCGCTCGACAAAACACTCGAGGAAGGTTTTCTTTAGAACATCAGACATGTGAGGAAAGCCTTACTCTTACAAATAAATCACAGTGGAACGAAAATAAAATCTTCGATAGTTCGTTATAGCCAAACAGAAAGACCTCATCAAGTCATAAAACTGGTACGTTATAACCGAGTGCTCGCTATGGTTCGTTATACAGGGTGTCCCATTCATGGTGGAGGATATTTTAATTCTAGGTAGTGTGGCTCGTTTGGGGAAAATTAATGTAAAACGGAACCCCTCTATTTTTAACCGTTACAATGTAAAACCATTTTTGTAAATTGTGTCAAAATACCCGACTAGCCGAACTAAATCAAAATTTGCGACACCACCAAACATTTCATCGAAGATATGACTTCACTTTCTAAAACTACATGAAATTTTCAATAAAACGACACCTCGCCCGTTTCGAAGTTGCTCTTGTCTTCCGAGATACCCGTTCAAACTTTAAAGAAAATTTTAAAATCGGTTTTTCATCAAAAAATCAAATGATAATTGTTGCTGAAAAACGACCGACAATTCTGTTACCGTTACTCGAAACCGGCCCTTTGATTTGAGTACCCACGCGCCCATCACTAAATAAAGTCGAATTTTTTCAACCCTTCAGGGACACACTGCTATCTTTATCCTACCAAGTTCTAAGATATTCGTGCCAAAGACTGTAACAATTCTACACATTTCTACCAAGTTTAATGTCGATCGGCTGAATCGTTCGCGAGTTATTTAGTTATTTATACGTACTGACGGACGGACACAAATCGATTTTATAAAGGTTTTTTGAAAAAAATGCTAAAAAATCTTAAAATCGATTAGGGAGTAGTGTGGCTATCATCTGCATCATGCTCTGAATTCAGCTGTCGAAGAAACGTTTATGACAATACACACTTGTCGGCAATGTTCGTCAAGGAGTTACGCTAAATAGAAAAACTCCATTAGGTATTGTCACGCTTTTCTTTTATTTCGTTCGCCGAACCACGAGAAAATCTACAAAAAAAATGAGATTGCAGAAAAGATTTTGCAATTTACAATGCCCCACAAGGGGTTACGGTACAGAGAAGAAGAAATTTTCGTACTTATAATTATTAGTTATGGTTTTATTTTAAGATCACATTTAGAAAAATGTTGAATTTTTGCAAGTTTCAATCTTTGTTGGTGGTCACATGGTTTCGCGTGCGACCGTATCGAAGATTTATGCGCTAAAATGTTTTGAAAATAACGATCAACAGCATGATGCTACTTGGAATTTGTATTATAGAGAAACTCTTTGATTGTCATAGAAAAATTATTATTTTTTATTATATTAAGTGTCACGCTCTGTGGCTCACTTGGTTGAGTCGCACTCTACCATGCTAGTAATCTAGAGGGCCCAGAGATCGAATCTCGGCGTGGTCCAAAATTTCCGTACATGTGCGGATAGGAAATATATAGCGCTTGCAACATTATATACACTCCGAAATGATATGCAATGTAACGTTAACTCGAAATCGAGTATAAACGGCTGAGTGAACGCACCATGCCCAACAAGGGGTTACGGTACACAGAAGAAGAAGAAAGGGTCCCATTAAAGCGGAATTAATATTTTTGGCGAGTAATAATTCGCGTACATATTTCTAAAAAAAATCCGTGAAATACCATATTTATTGCAAAATCCCAAAGCAGTTTCTTCAGCACATCAACGCAACCAAATATCTACAGATCGATGCACTATTCATCATATAACCGTACCACATAACTTCAGATGTCGATAAACTGAATGAACTGTGCAGTCTATCCATACTGAATAATTCCATGCTTTATTCCATTCAGTTGAGTTTCCATCAGAAAGTGACTATGTTCAAAGTAGACATATGTATTTCAACTGATGTTATACCGAAGCCGTTGTAAAGTTATTTCGTTACACAGATTTTAAATTTTTCGTTAATCTGGACAAACTCAACATTGTCAGCATTATTAAGTTTTTCAAAATTATAAAACAAAAAATAAAAAACCAACATTCTCTTGCGAACACTACAAATTAATTTGGTGATGTTTGCATGCGAAAACCAATTAAGCGATCACATACAAACCCACTAAATTAAAAACATGCCTCTTGATTTTCATAAATGATATACGTTTATGTTTCTATCCACAAATTAAAATACATTAAGTACTAAATAGCCTCATGATGATACAAATAATGTGTAATGTGAAGACATTTTGATTATTAAAATCTGTGGCCATTTCATGTCGCTTTAATGATAATGTCAGTAGTGTCCTACATAAAGCAAATTCAAACAAGAAAATATACTTTTAGTCTTTTTAGTATCTTTCCAATTGAACTTTGAACACTCCTTTTATCTTCTGTCTGCTTGTAAGCGATCTGAAATCTCCCAAAAACCCACCCATGGTAGGCTGGTCGCATTTATATTTGTAACATAAACAAAGGCTCTTCTGCGCAAAGAATTAACACTTCTGGCTATAGGATCATTATCTTAGTTGTTGTTAGTAGATGTCTTTCATATGAGGAGACACAAACAGTCATCGCATCATTGATAATTGAAATAGCCCGTAGCCAAATGCTTAGTATTTTTTGAAGTCTTTTCATTTGTCTGCAAATGACTATTGTAAGTGGCATATTATAGCGTGTCTGTCAATTAATCAGACACACATTCAATTTATGATTCTGACATAATAACAGAACAACAAAATGTATACCAAACACAAGTCCAACAAAATAATATCAGCACAGAGCGTGCATAATATTCATAATGTAAAGATCCTCTGTCATATTTAGAGAAGAAACATTTTGTAAACTTCAATCAGATAAAATTATGTTCAAATTAGGCTATCTTGTTCGGTTGACGCCATGCCAGCCAGTCCTTTGCAAGTAAGGCTGAATAAATTTACAATACTTGCGGACTTGGGTATATAAAATACAATAAATTGATGCCTGTGTGTCTTGAAAGTGACGATCATCATAAAGCCCTAATTAGAGCGTAATTTGACTAATCATACATTTGATGCAGAACGAATCAGCAGACGACAACTGATGGATGACAGCTGGCGCTAAACTGCGTTAAGAGGTTTATTCGGGCAAGGAAATGTACATTCAGAACGAATTGAATTAGATGCACAAGCATACTTAATTTTGTGAGTTCAGAAATATTTAAATTCGCCCATGTACTACGCTCCCTCCACATTTTAAAAAAAATTTTTTTTCAGTTAGTTCATAAAAATATGTATAGCCCGATAGTCGCTTGTTTTGAGTTCACCACTTGCAATATATGCATTTTATTTGAAAATAATTTTAAAATTTAGCTGTCTAATATGACGAGGAATTTGATTCTGAAAATACAATTTCTCTTAAAAAAATAATTGAATGTCAATCCATTGGTAAATTAGCCCGTTTAAACCATTCTACTTACGATCAAACGCTTCATTAATATCAACTTCATTATGTTCTATACGATTCAAAAACAGTTCATTTACATCTCCATCAATAAATTGTATAGCGCAATACACACAACCAGAAAATTGAATTTAAATCTAGCCGAGTATCTGACTAAATCGACTGGCACTTATTCTTATTATTATCCTTTCTTTTTTAATCTTTTATAAACTTCCACTCCTCTTCCTCTTTACCGGCTATTTGTAAACAATTTTATCGGCAACTTGGAAATGATCGAGTGAACGTATGGATATAAAAACCAGGTTTGAATTTTAATTGCATTTGAGTCATGCATCAATACACCTTAAGGGCATATTTCAGTTAGTGCTGAGCAATATTAAACAACAAAAGTGCATTTGTCGTATCTAGATATGATTTAATGTCAGCATCTCGAAATATGAAACATTATGAATGTATGTTTGTGAAACAAATAAAGCTTTTGATTTCTTTATACATTCAAAGGTTCTACTACAATGATTCTTGTAATAAGTATGTACACCTATGACATACTTAACGGATATAAATACCTACGGTTAAATCCCTTAATAAATGATGTTGAAAATCCTCTTTGACATGTACGAGTACCACCTATAGGGTCGTAACGCAACTAATTTAGTAGCATACTCATTGCTGCGGTTATTATTTCCTATGCCACTAACAAGAATGTATCCATAATATCTGCAGCAAATGAGTGGTCTAAACCTAAAGTAAAATGATTATTTCCAAATGCATTTTGTATCGTTCACCATACCATTAAATATGCAAATGCAGTGCAATGATGATTATACCAATTTTATCTGGAATTAGTCAACTCTTACTTGTAGTAACCATTAAACATGCATGAGGTAGCTCCATTTCCGATTCTAAAATAATTATGATTAACATTGGATTAGACTCGAATGAGAGGATCAATGGAGTTAGCGCCATATAACATGTAGAGTTGTTTCGAAGAAATATGGCGGGTCTGTCGGTCGTGCACATGTCTGATGAACGTTACAGCACATGGAAAATGAAAAAGAAGTAAAATATGAGTTATATGCCAGGACATTTAAACATAAATTTGACCACACTTCCACGGCCTCGTTTTGCGTCGTAGATGCGTTCCTAAAAAATACGACGCAAAGCGAAACAACGCAAATCGAAACAATAAGAGTATGAAAATTTTGGGGATGGGTTCATCATCATCATCATCATCAAATTAAGTCTTTTTGAAAAATGAATCCAAAGTCTTTTGAACTGCCACACTCTTCTTTTTTTATGGAGAGATCATTATAAACTTTAACAGCCTCTTGAAGAGCGGCGTTTTTGTCATCATTTACGAAAATGTCAGTAGCTTGCTCAATATGCTTTAGAGCCTCCGATATTCTACGTCAGAAGCTCCACCGACAATGTCTAGTCGGTGGAGCTTCTGAGGTCTGTTCACATTCGGGATGTGATCCTGAACCTTCAGATTTCATGAGCAAAAGTACTTCATTTGTTATTTCTGGATCATGGTCCGGATTTACTAAATTTACCACGTGTTTCTCTTCGATTCTATCCAGATTTATTGTAGAAGCCATGTTAACCATTTCAAGGCTCACAAGCCGTACGACATTTGTAATCTCCTGACACTTTAGACATTCTAGCCAAACATGACTCCGAGGGCGCTAAGATGTGTTTGCAAAGCATCTTTTCCGGTGCACTGGAAAAGTAACCGAAAAGCCTGGATGACTGCTGCTAAGTTCAAAGAATCGTTTGAGAACTATTGCGCCGAAGAGAACATATCATTTAAGGCTTTGTTAATAATAGATAATGCACCCAGCCACTCCATTCATTGCAATAGGATATTTCAGATGTTACTGTCTTCCCTTCTGTCGAAATAAATATTCAACCAGGCAATCTTTTCCAAAACAAACCAGTCCCATCGACGTTGAATATTTGTTTTAAATTATAACCACTGGACTCAATTAGACCCTTAAAAGTTTTCTTTTTAATTCATCGTCTGCTACTGTGTCCCCGTTTGCTAATTCTCGCTTCAGAGCAATATAACGCTCGTTGCCCGCTTCAAATGTCTCTACCGCAACCTCTAAAAAACGGGTTATGTTTCGATGTTTTCGAATAAACTCTTAGCCGTGGACTTCATAAAATGTTTTGTCTAGTGGCATTTTCCTCCGAGCTCTTACATCCATAGAGTTAAAAGGGACTCTATTTTTACCATGATTCGGCTTCTGCACCTTCATATATTCTTTGTGCTCCAAGCTACATTTCTGGCATTTTCGCGGATTTTGCGGCATCTCTGCTAATGGCTGTAGGCGTCAGTCCTAATTTTAGTACAAAAAAAAATTTCAAACCAACCTAAGGCTTTTCCTACTTTGATAGCTTTTCCACCAGAATCGATTCGTCTCAAAATTTCCATTTTTCGATCATTGGACATGCTTAGATCGTTTTACAATTTTTGCACTCATTTCAAAATTTTCCAGTTAAGAATTGACGATACGCAATACGAGGTTTCTGAGACGCAATAGAAGTTTATGGTAGAGATTGATCGACGACGCAAAGCGAAAAAAACGCAAAGCGGAACGAAGCATAGCGAGGCCGTAGTGTAATTTGGAGAAAGCATTAGCCGTTTGAAGTTGTAAACAAAACCCCAAAAGAAGTTAAGAACATCGAAAAGAAGGCTCATGTAAAAATCAGTAAAAATCAATATTCTCCGAAGTGAAATGACACATTTCAGGGGTGCAAGCATATTTTTTCGCATCACTAGAAATATTCAAAAAAATGAGTTTGTATGTATCAAAAAAAAACTCATACTCAAGATTACTTATAGTGCGCAGGTGAGATAGCTTTTCCTATGAAACTATATGACGTCAACAGTATCGACGTAGGCGAAAATCATTTTTGAACATTTTAAATATGCGTCAAATAAATTCAAAATGTTTGATGCAAGGCAACGACGTTTGTGGGAAAATGCCATTATATTCTGATTCATTGGCAGGTACAGTAGCTTACATAGACAGCACGCACGGACATTGTAAAAGGAGGAAAAAAGAACACAACGGTATAGGCGAAACCTCTTAATAGTTGTTTTTATTAAAATTATGTATTATGTACCTCTTAACATTTTCATTATTTAATTATTATTATTAATTCACAATGTGTAATGTATTAATACTTAACTTTTTTTAAAAAAAATTTCAGGTGAGGACATAGTAATTGATATCAAATGAAAATGGATATCCCTGGAGTATATTGGTAATCGAAATTCATGCACATGAACATGATGTGATCAAGACCATGGGTCAAGTTCCATCACGGTAAGTTTTGATCGTTGTAAGAAAACGTTTTTTTTTCTTACAAATTTTGTTTGATATAAAATGGGGAAATGTATAAGAAGTCATTCACTTAGTTGAAATTATAGGTTGCTTTTATATTAAATTTCCACTTGCATACTGTGGTGGGAAAAAATTTGTTATATTTTTTCGTATAGGCACCCCATGCAAAAAGAAATAAACTTATAAAAACCTATAAAAAAGTTGACCTTCTTCACCGCGAACGTACCTTTCACTATGGCTATCTAACAAAAATTTATAATTAAAAAAAAAAAACCCCTTTTGGCTAACAACATCATGGCTTGGAGATTGTGTGTGATTAAATCTTAAAATTTTTGGAGTGTCATTGCGTATGGGGTTCTTAGGAAAAGACAACCAAAAAATTTAATTTTTAACAGGTGTCCCGCACACACTTGTAAACCAAAACCAACTTTAATGCCGTCTAAAGTAAATCTGTAGATTTCACGCAAAAAAGCTTTCAGCAACCTCAGGTCCTTCACCTATTTTACAATAATATTTCCACCTTGCGCAATTTCAACTCATTTCTTGTCATAAACTAATAAGTCAACTCTAGTACAGTAAGCATGTTTTCCACCTGTACTTGAGATTGTAAAATGTGATGGAGAAATTTTTTTTTTGTTTCTTATGTTTTTCCGGGTGCTGAACACGAATCCGCAGCTTCCCACCAAAATTTCGTTGCGGAGCAGTGTGAAAATTGCAAAGAAAACGTAAAAAAAAATTACTATCAATTGTAGCGATACCGCGCTTTATGCAGTTGTACTGTTCTGCAATGAAATTTTGGTGGGAAGCTCCGGGTTCGTGATCAGCACTCCAAAAAATATAAGAAACAATAAAAAAGTTTCACCACCAGATTTTGCAAGCTGAAATCACGTAATGACTACTAGCCATTGTCACATTTATCAAAAGTGTACCAACGTTAGCAGGTGTAGTGTTTAGTGTGGTCACCTAAATGTTCATGGGTTCGAGTCTCACCGTGAGCAAATTCAGTTTTTGATGTTCTTCGAACTCACGACCCATGTGATCCTACTCAGATGTTACATAACTCTGCAGAGCGTGCTGTTGATCTCAACACCTCTACAAATGATCATATGTATGCCACTCAAAATTGACAGATATGCGATCCTTAAAATGTTCACTGGCATTGAGTCACATGTGTGCCAAGCGTTCCTTCCTGTTTATGTGTATGGGTCACATGTGACTCTTAAGACAAGGAGAAAAAAAAACGATTTTCAGAAGAGAGACGTGTTGGTAATGTCATCGAAAAAGGGCCAGACTGTGAACGTGGTTAAGCCAAATGTTACCACTCGGCCTATTTAAACGAAGGAAGAGGCGCGGTAGTATAATCAATTCAGTTGGAATTGGTTCGCTTTGAAAACTGCCAACCGCCACATTGTACTATTTTTTTTTCCGGCGCATATACATATATATAAATAAATCCATTATTCACGAGTGACAACATTTGATGCTCCGAGATTATGTTTTTCGATCTATTCTAGGCACCTTGTTCGAACCTTTGTCAAATGATCCAACGCGGAATGACTTTTTTTACGACTGAGTCTTCTTGCAATGGTGTATGAATTTCCGGGTCAGAAATGCGCAGACATGCCTCCATCATACGGTATGTGATGTTTTCTGGCAGAACCCCAGTTTTTTGGGCTTCATTCCTGAAGGACGAATAAAGCATTTCTGCTGGGATTATTCATCTCAAAATTGGTAGAAAATCATGGGCATTTTTCTCAAACACAATTCAATTTATCTAGTTGTTATATTGCGACCATAATATGTGTACATACAATATGAGTACTTATTTTGAGATACAAAATTTAGGTCATTACTTGAAGTAAGCTTTTATCAATAGATAATAGTCTTAAAAGATTACTTTCTGTCTACATTGTTGCATTGACAGACTGTTTTATCGATACAAACGAACGCATATTAGAATGCGTATAACGCTCATAATGTGGAATTTTCAAGAATTATTTAGTACATTGGTGTTAAGATTCGTTTTAGTTTTAAGGAGCTTTGTAATAATGATCGATCACTTGAGCCAATCAATAGATAATATGAAGTCTCCATTACACCCTAGACAGACGACGCACGATAAACATCATTAGCTCAAGTATGTTTAACTAAAATCGTGTGTCTAGGGCGTTAGTTAGCAAAGTGCAGTTATCCATAATTTGTAAGTACGCACACTGATGTGATATTGAAACAATATAGCTGACTGACTGACGGATCAGTCCTTAATTTGAATATAATATGTAGATGCAAAACTACCAAATTCAAATTAGTGGCATACGGGAACCTTATGGCTTCTCAAACGTCGCTAATGTAAACGTTGGGAATTCATTCTAAACCAATTTGTTGCCACTAAAACACTCGTCACAAGAGATTTTTCGAAAAGTATTCAGTGAAAGATTTTTTGCGAAGTTTTTTTGATTGATTTTGATTGACAGATTGTCAGTCAATCAATTAACTGACTATATATCTGTCAACTTGTATGGGAAATTTGATTTCCCGGCAAAAATCAAAATCATCATAATCAAAAACATAGTCTGGATAGTTAAATTGCTAGAACGTTTGATTAGCGTGCACGGAGTCCCTTGTTCGAGTTTCACTATGAGTATAATGCAGTAAACAAACCAGTGGTGGTTCTAGATATGGGGCTCCGATTTTACGTTCATGTTTTTTTTAAGATACTAGTTGGTTTCAACTTCTTTAAACCGAAAGATATTAGGGGAAAAATCTTAGATCATGTATATGTCTACGTTATTGCTTACAAAATAACCCACATTGCATCAGCTGTTATCTTGTCACTCCAGAAGCACCAAAATCCTTTCAAACCGATTACATACAGTACCCCAAATATCGACTTTCAAACGACAACCATAATGCCCATTCTTAGTTTCTTTAGAGAAGTGTCCTTTTTGGTGGTACATATGTACATAATATCCTTTGAAAATAACTTGAGCTTGTGGTGATTTTAAAGGGCTCAACTCACCAAATACTGTATTTTGATATGCATATCGACTATAATGCATTCCCAAAGAAAAAGGGACCTTTTTTGTCCAAGGACATCTTTCTCATAACAAGTGCCGACACCAAAATAATAAGGATCGCACCATTTAACTTCCATCCGAGTTTCATCCAAATCGCTCCACAGGGGAAGCCAAGAGAACCAATTGAAAGATAACTTTTAATTCGCTTCAACGGCGAATTTACCGCTATTCCCGCAACTCATCAGTGATTGTCGATTCTTTGCAAGGGTGATGAAAGGAAAATGTATACCAAATGTAGCAATGATGAAACCACTGAAAGGTTGACTTAAAGATTCGTTAGGTTTTCGCTTTGTTTTACAATGTCACATTTGTCACGCAACAACCCAGCATACACATCCTTTCATCTTCCTTGCCTCGTTCTTTATACCGCTCCATGGTTTCGCGTTGCTCGACCTGCGGTGTAGGCACATCGCCCGTTTTGGCGATAATATATCAGCATATTTCTACAGGCAGCTCTATCTTGGATCGTGTCATCGCCGAGACCAATGCGTTGTTGTTGCTTTTTCATTTGACACATCCAGGTGTTCTTCGGCCTGCCTCTGGCCTTGGGTCCATCAAGTGGAACTTCCATTGATATCGCTCTCTTTGCGGGGTTCTCAGGCGGACGCCTTTGAACATGGCAATACCAATCCATTCGTCGATCTTCGAGCTTTTCGGTGATTGGTTGGTCTATGGACAAGCTGCCTCGGATGTAGCTACTCTTGATGTGGTCCCTTTTGGTTACACCAACTGACATGCGTAACATTTTCATTTCAGTCGCTGTCATTTCTTTCGCGTAACCTTCATACATGGTCCAGCATTCTGATCCATACATGAGTGCGGGACGTGCAACCGTTTTGTACAACTTGCCCTTTAGCTTCAGTGGCATTTTCTTATCGCAGAAAACTCCAGAGTTTGCTCGCCACCTCATCCACCCAACCTTTGTGCGATGTTTGATGTCATCATCGCATGTAGCTCCGCTGTTCACTATCGAGCCAAGGTACTTGAACTTGGTACAAGACTTAAGCTGCTCTCCTTTGACGTACATTTCAGGTATCGGTGCATTTGGGTCTGAGAATTGGCAGCATAAGAACTCAGTCTTTGTTATACTTACCCTCAATCCATGCTCCTCCAGAATGTCACACCATTTTGTAAGCGCAGCTTGCAAGGCAACGATGTTTGGGCTACTGAGGACTATATCATCAGCAAAAAGAAGAGATATTTCTAGGCCGTCGGAGACACGTGTTAATAAGTAGCACATGATGATGTTGAAGAGCAACGGACTCAATACACTGCCCTGGTGTACTCCGACATTCACCGGAAATTCTTCTGATTCACCGGCTGTGCATCTAACCTTAGTCGTAGCTCCATCATACATGTCTCGTATCATCCTGACGTATGCCTCGGGGACATTAAGTGCTCTCAAGGCCAACCATATCAGATCACGAGGTACTCTATCGAATGCCTTCTCCAAATCGATGAACACAAAGTACAAGTCCGGGTTCACCGTTATTAAATTTAACAATAAAGGTTATTTTAAAATAGACCGAATGATTTCCAAAAGAACAATAGAATACATCTGCTCAAATTTAATTTGCATCTCGAGCATTCTTTATTTGCGTTATATTCTATACATTTCGCGGGATAATTGATGGCATAATTGGTGCGATAAGAACCAATAAGAACAAGAACGTTCTTTCATATTCGCCAAGGCCAATCCCGAATAATGCAAATATATCCGACCAATGGGCAGCGAAGATTTTCTTGATCCCTGTTGTGCTTTTGGGGTGCATATTCTCCTGCATTTTCCCCGAGCAAATAGGGTTTATTCCCCAGAAAAAACACCGGATGACGAACTGCTATATCCCTCTTCCGGTTCGTAGTCGTCACTTATTGCGGTAGGAATATTTTTTTTACGAAACTGAATCTAATTCTATCAGTGAGAAAAAAGCTAAACGTTCTCTTGTAAAAAAAATCAACACTTCTAATTTGGGTCTCACAGACCCGAAGACATTGACACGGTACATATTCCGTTATGCTCGTGGGCGTAGCCAAGATTTCGGTCAGGGGGGGGCAAGCCCAAACGTCATCATCATTTTCAACATCATGATTTTCTTAGGAGTTATATTATTTCTTTTATTATACCCTTCGCTCGTAGAGTGAAAGGGTATGTTAACTTTATCATGAAGTTTGCAACGCATTGAAGAAAGCATCTCCGACCATATAAAAAGTATACATATATGATCAGCATGACTTGGGGATTGGGCCATGTCAGTCTATCCGTCTGTCTGTCCATCAGTCTATCTGTTGTGACGCGTTTTACTCGGCCAATTTAAAAGCTGTGAACCTGAAATTTTGCGCAAATGCTTCTTTTTGCTGCAGGCAGTTTTTATGTTTGAATCGGTAAAATCGGACAATGGGGTCATGGGGCTGCCATACAAAGCCAACTACCCAAATTAGGTTCTTCTAAGAAAAACTTTTTTATTTGTGCATTTGAACGAAATTTCACACAAATGTGTTTCTATTGAAAACACAAAACATTTGTAAGAATGGATCAAATCCGACCATGGAGTCATGGGGCTGCCATACAAACCTAACCCCCAAATTAGGTTCTTCTAAGAAAAACTTTTTTATTTGTGCACCAGTTTCAACCAAATTTCACACAAATGTGTTTCTATTGATGACACGAAATATATGTAAGAATGAATCAAATCGGACCATGGGGTCATAGGGCAGCCATACAAACCCATCCCCCATTTTGGTTCCTCCAAGAAACATTTTCTACACCAATTTCACAAGACCTTGGATTAATGGGTTTTTATCAAAGCAACAAAAAAGGTCGAAACCAATGGAATCGTACCCAATAAAATTTTCTGAGTAAATATTTTTATTTGCCCACTTATTCCAACCAAACCCCACACAAATATATTGCTTTGTCGACGCAACCCAACTTTTGTGAAGACAGAAGGAAAAGAATAGGGGGGGAAGGGGTTAAATACAAGTCGTAGGTACACCCGAAAAAACTTGTAGCCCGAGAGGAGCGAAGGGTATCCAAATTTCGGCCGCGCCTGAAATTAGCCTCGGTTTCGTTTTTTTGCTAATTTTCGAGTCAAATTTTAAAAATGGAGATGAGAATGATTTTCTTCTGCATTCTGATTACATTCAATTGGCCTCCAATATCTGCCTTTTAGAGCGTAGTTTGTCTATTTTCAGTGCTATTTTTGTAACTCGGACTGCATATTCCACTTGCGAAATCAGTTTGTTTCGTCTGTCACTTTCATCTTAGCAAAGTAGCATCGTCAGAATATTTACAAATCCTTTATTGATTGAAATATGGTTAACGGTTTTAATAAGATTTCCTCTAAATTTATCAAAGTATTAACAGTGGCTAAATTTTATGCTGGTATAATTCAGCTAGAAAATAAATTTGGATTAAATAACTTGAAAGACACTGAAATATGAGACTCGTTCTTTACAAGGTGCCTAACAAAGCAAAGCTGTATACCATTGTCACCCTTTCAGATGAAAATAAGTTGAATTCCACTAGCTTCCCGAAGGGACCTAACGGTTTAAATTGTGTACTCCAGCTCAGAAGCCATGAAATGAAAAAGGAAATATGCGATCTACGCAGCCACACTACAAGTGAAAGATGTGCGCTGGTACGCAGCCTCCGTCAGTTACGAGAGGCCACTCGCTGTCATCTATTTGTATGCGCCTCCTGACTGCAAACTGTCGCAATCATGGCTTCGCCGGCAGCACTTGGAGTGGTGAAAAAGGCATCTGCTGGGTGCCAGCAGCAGAAAATTTTTGATAATGTTGTATAGTGCGGCGATTTTTTTACTACATCGATAAGGATTTTTTTACCATCTTCATCGACCAGGAGGAGCGACCGCCTCTCTCTGCCCCCCCCCCCTTGGCTATGCCCTTGGTTATACTCCCGAACTTCCATCATTCAGAGGTCACCAATAGCTTCGATTGTAATGCAAAATAGAAATTCTAGAAGGTTGTACTGGTGTGACTTAAGTTTTGGGGAAGTTTTGGTAGTTTAACGTCTAAGAAAATAATTTCTATCGTACTATTCCCAGTGTGTGTATTCGAATCCTTACTTTTCATATGAATTATGAATTTACAAAATTTCATTCAGATTTCAATGCCCAACAAAATGATGATAATAGCACATTGTTTCCTATTTTAAAATACAATGTTTTTAAATCGCGTCTTTCAAACGAAACATTGTTTATTTGATTTGTAAAATAAGTGTTTTGATGAAAAAAAAAACATTTATTTGTAAATAAATTTTTTTATTTGAATCGTACATTAATTTTTCTGATTTGGACATTTATTTTTTTATTTGAAAATTTATTCTTATTTTGCTTTATTTTTTCATTTAGCGCCAGTTCTGTCCCTCATCTGTTTAGGGTTAATACTAATGTCATCAGCATTTTCCTTAATTCCATTTATAGATTAAAAAAAAAAAACAATTGATGACGTAACCCATGTGGCGCTTCGTCACCCTTCCTGGCAATTAAATGCACCGATTCACAATTCAACATTATCCAAACCCTTAATCAAATTGCAGTCCATTTTGATTTATCTTTCGAAAATATTCGACTCATTTAATCCAATCTGGAGCCAAAGTTGGCTTTCTGGCATGCATGAAGAAGGCAAGGGTTGTTGATGATGATGACGCTGATGAGACGATGATGATATGCACTCTGGCTGCGCATTGACACGTTTCAGTGCATTTAACTTCTTCGTCGTCTCTTCCATTATGTCTGCATTCACGGAAAATGAATTGCACGCGCCTCATGAAATGCATAGGAGCCAATTTTCGGTTCTGAAGACGTTGTGTGGTCCAAGCAGACGGCGCGACGCAACGCTATGCTCCACACGAAAAATAATATGAGAAGCTATAGAAGCGTAGACGCATATACGAATAGGAACCTGCGGATTTAATGCAAATCAAAGTTGTGAATCTCGTGGCACTTGAAACTTAATATACAAACAAACCCTTCAGATTCAGACGATGATGTTGCCTAATATACTTGACTCGAAGGTCTTAACATTTTTTTTGTGAGCCTTTGTTAGTGCGAGTATCATGAAGACAGGCGCAGTAAGTGATTAATCCTATATATGACGATATTTAATATCCTTCTGACAAACTTGTTCCCTTTTTACACTTCAACGATATGAAATATGTGACGTGCATGTGTTGCATGTTTAGGATTTCCCTCCTTCTGTGAATCTTTTCTTTTGGGTTTGTTGGTATCGTCTTTTGTATATAGGATTTACAATAACACAAGCATCATATAATTCCTACGAAGACTAGGCATATACGAGTTCTATATTCGAGCTAAGATTTCGTGAAAGATGATGGAGTGGATTTTAAAAGTAGGCCCTTGTCGCACGACGGCGACCCTAGACATTCGTTTTGTTAAGAAGCGCGGTACGATGGTGCTCTGCTGTTTTTGGACGAGTTGATACGTTATGGATGCCTGCGAGGTTTATGCTGGTGTCATGTAACATAACCTCTTTACGTTGAGGATATATTTCATATGTGGCGTACACAACACTCAAAGAGGATGAATGAAGGATTAGCTGTTTGGTAATTTGTAAGGCGATTGGCTTTACAATAAGTCGCATGCATAGATGAAAACATCTGAGGACGGTATTATTTGATGGGCTGGAGGGATTGAGTATATACATACGTTTATAGAGGGTTTTCAGGTGTTCCATTCATTAAACTTTTTAAATATCTGCTCATATCACGTCGTTTTGAAAAATCGATTGTGCGTACCATCATTGGTATACGAGTATGTATATGCATAATAAATAGTCTGTTTAGTGTAGTAGCTGGTGACTGGGCTTCAACCCCAATAAATGAAAGATTGTGTGCAATCCGCATAAAAGTCAATGTCTAGCTTGTCAATTGCCATGCCCCAACAGAGGATAAGGGGGACCCGACAAAAAAATGCTTATGCCCTCCTTGATGAACTATTCGACGAGCTGCCCCGAAATGACATTAAAATTGGCGACTTTAATGCGCAAGTTGGCAATGATACAAATGAAAACGGCCAACGACTGATTGACTTCGCCAGCAGTAAAACCCTAGTCATCAGCTCCACTTGCTTCACACATCGCAACATCCATAAAATGACATGGACGTCGCAGGATGGCTTAACTATTAATGAAATTGACCATCTCCTTATCGAAAAAAGGCGCGACTTCCAGCATACTAGATGTAAGAACCCTACGTGTAGCCAATATTGATTCGGACCACTTTCTAGTCCTGGCTAAATATAGGTGCCATATATCTAACGTTGTCGTGCTCTGTGGCCGTGATTGGTTGGTCGCCACTCTGTGATATAGAGATTCATAGAGAAACGAGTTTCCAAACTTGGCATGGCTCGTTGCAAGTTTATTATTCAAAAGATGATGATAATAATAATAAACTAACAATAATGCGACTAGGAAGTGGTATGGCTGACAACCGTATCACACTCCGAATTCAGTTGTCGTTGAAACGCTCCACTGGGAGTTAGGGCAAATCAAGAGTATACATATATCTAACGCTAAGACAAAACAAAAAATTTTGAAATACGCCTAAATTCAAGATTGATAGCCTACGTAATCATGAAGTAAAGGTGGCGTATCCTGGCTCAAAACAAATAGCTGAACAAATGTGGCAAACTATATAGGAGACCATCCAAAACAATGCCGCCAGCGTTCTGGGGCGTCAAGAACGTAGACCGAAAAACTACTGGTTTGACGTGGAGGCGATTTCGAGAAAAAACCAAGCCTACCATGGAAAGACCAACAAGAACAAAAGAAGACAATTATCCGAGCTTAGACTATTTTGGAAGAAACTTTGTCGACGAAAACAACGGAAATGTAATAATTACAAAATCTTGCAACTTGACGAAAATCTTTAGAAAAATGACGTTCGTGCTAAGTTTAACACCGTGAAAATCATGAGACAAGTTTATAAGCCAAAGACTACTCTGTAAAAAGCAAGACGGCAATATTGTAAGTGACGCAAATGAGATCAAAACATAATGGGTCCAATTCTTTCAAGATCTTCTGAATCCATCATCGGAAGTATCTATGAAGATCTCATACAACTAGACGATCCCGCAGGAGAAAGATTCCGCCGAAGCGGAAGTCGCTTTACATAAACTAAAACCAACCAAACCCCCAGGAATCGATGACGTCTCTGTGGAGCTTCTCAAAGAAGGCGGAATGGAGCTGACTAGACAAATTCATAGGCTCATAGTTAAAACATGGACAAAATAAAAAAAATGCCCGACAACTAGAGGAAGAGTATACTGTGTCCAACGAGAGATCGAGATCTACATGGGAATATTCCTGCTGTGTACATCTTATAAAATCTTGATGAAAATCATTGAACAACCGTATGGAAACCATACGCGGACAACATTATCGGCGAATACCAAGGTGGCTTCAGAACTGGCAGATCTCCCACGGACCAAATTTTCTAGGTAAAACGTGTATTCGAGAAATGCTGGGAGTACAACATCGACGTATTATTAACTGTTTGTGGACTTTCATCAAGCCTACAGGCCCTGGAGTATGTTGTCACAAAAGTTACCTTGGTAGACAGCTATTGACATCTTCCGAGGTTGCTTTTTGCTGTTAATAAACTCGGTGCAATTAGCTGCGTACGCTGACGATATTCTATACCGCGCGCAAAAGAGGCCTTTCAAAAATAAGAGACAGCCGCAAAGGATGTTGCGCTCAAAATAACGAGCAAAAAACGAAATGTATGACCCAAACCCGAAAAACGACGCCATGTCACGATGAGCGAGTACAACTTCGAGCAGGTGAACCAATTCATCTACCTGAGGGCCTTACTCTCAAAGGATATCAATGAAAATGCACCAAACCTTACGACGCGTCACAATAGCTAACAAAGCGTTCTACACGATCCTGCCAATAATGAAGTCTAGACTAATCACCAGAACGAACAAGCCGTGAATCTATAAAACGCTAATACGACCGGCGCGGCGCGTCCCTATGGTTCCGAAACGTAGATCTAAATGTAAGCGTCAGAAAAAGCGATCGACGCATTCGAACGGAATATGCTGCGGAATATATTCGGGCCAATGAAAGAAGGAGATGCTTAGCGAATCCGGTACAACCAAGAGCTGTATCAATTGTTTAACGAAGTATGCGCCTCGAAATTTGTTAAGTTTCGAAATCTGGAATGGGCTGGTCATGTCGAACGAACACAAGGCCGACAAGAATAAGAGTGCTAAAGGGACAAGCCTAATTAAATCGTCCGCAAGGAAGGCCGCATATGAGATGGGAAAACTCAATCGACACCGATAGCAGGAAGCTCCTTGCGAACTGGAGGACTTGGAAGGCCGAGGCCCGACGCGGGCTACCGCGCCTTTGAAGAAGAAAAAGTGTAGTGGTTAGTGCGCTCGCCTTCGATGCACACGTTCCTGGGTTCGAATCCCACTGTAGACGGATTCAGTTACATTTAGGTTTTCAAATTCGCGACCCATATGATCTCACTCCGATGCGTAACGAGTAGGTACTCATTGATTGGGACAAATAACTCGACGAAGCGTGCTGTTGATCTCAATACTTTTAACAAACATCCGACAGGTAAATGGGATACATATATCTAACCCATCTGCTGACTAGGTAAAGGCTGGATTGTAAGGCCAGTTTTATTATTTTAGTTATTATCATTGTTTTTTTTATTCAAAACGGAAGAAATTTTCCAAAAATATGATTAATAAACTGAACTTCCTCCTCCGGCCGATGACCTATATCTGTAGATTTACAAGAATTTTAATCACTTTCTTTCTGCTTACCTTATAATTGCATTCATCATATCCATCATCATGTGGACCGAGGAAAAACAAGAATCGAAAAGAAGTCCACAAAACATAAAAACAAAAACGCGCGGCCATTTTTTATCTTTTCACCTCACTAGACATTATACACTAAACATAAACTATTTCTGGAAATTTTACGACTTCTTCTCCATCGAAAACTGAAAATTCTTTCAAGTCATTCAATCATTTCGACTGAAATATCGAAATCATTATGTTGTCGTCGTCGTCGTCTTGGACATTTCGCTGAACACGGCGTGTTCCAGCATTTCGGGAAAATTTATGGACAGATAAAAGGGACTTTATGTTGACATAACTTCGTTTCAATACGAGCAATTTTTCACAAAGCGACATAGTTTACATACATATTTGCGTAGCGCCATACACAAAGTAGTGTCTTTATGTAATGCCAGATGATCGTATATCGTCTTCATACAATTTTCGTAATATTCTTGAAATAATGCAGAATCATGGAAATTACGGTATCTATGTATTAAGTTAGGAAAAGTTTACTGGTCTCGGCAATGACACGATCCGAGATAGATCTGCCTGTAGAAATAGCCTGAGACATTACCGCCAGAACGGGCGATGCGATGTGCCTATATCGCAGGTCGAGCGACGAGACGCCATGGAGCAGTGTAAAGAACGAGGCAAGGAAGAAGAGGTTAGGAAAAGTAGAATCAATATTTCACTAAACAAACTATTTAAGAAATTTCTTCTACATACATCCTTAAATCCTTTTTGTGGTTGTTTCTAAATGGTGTTAAGAGAAAAATATAACGTTTGCGTGTGTCTCAATAGAAAGATTAACGACTTTCATAGATTTATTAAATATTTTCCCCAACGCCATGCATACCTCCAAGTCATCAATCCTAATAGCCGCACCCTCTTGCATGCATGCAAAAACCATCACCTCCTACTAAATTCAAAAACCATCAAAATACACTCGTTCCACCTCCCACGCTATTCACAAATTTCGAAGAGCCTATAACCTAGAGAGGGATGAACACAAAAACGAATATTCATTCGAAAACAATCAGTCATCTCCTATGATTTCTTCGGCTATACTAATTTCGTTTTTACGTTCCTAATTAGAAATACAATGGACACGTACATCACTTTTTGTTCCGGCATCTCCACGGGGCACAGATTACACAAAAGATCCGACTTATTGTTTGTATACAACACATTCATGATGATGTACAATTGACTGGCCAGACCAGCCCCGAAGAAAAACAATCCGAAATCCATTCCTACACCGAAATTGTGAAGAACGTAGAAAACACGACTGGATTAACATGAGGTAAAAACAATTGTTTGTTTATTTAAGGGATATTTTGGCATTTGTTGCAGAGATTAGATGCCGTCGCATTGAAGCCTTCATTCTTAATGAAATAAGGCCCAAAATTGTTGTGCGTTGTGTAGTTTTTGGGGATTGAGTAAAGTGGATCAGAATAGGAGGGATTTAGATGATAGTTAATAGCTTAAGGATATTATTTCCATCACGTCATTAGTGTATGTTACAGAAATACGCAAAATAATCGGTTTGAAGATATTTGGGTACGGACTGAGACGAGTCAAAATCATATTAACGCCAAATTGTTTGGTGTGTTTCCCCACTTCGGTTAACTCACAAGAACTGTACCTATATGGTAAACGTCTAAAAAAAGTGTTAAAGGAGCACATATGCTTCGAACCCCATCGGAAAAGAAGCGCTCTAGAAGGCCTTCGGGAGCACTCCAATATGCGTCATTTCCATTTTAACTCCTCAAGTAGTATAGAAGCGATTCTAGTGAAGCTCATACGGAGCACTTGCAAGTGAATCTGGCTATGTATAGTTTCAACGTTTTTCTACGGAAGAAGAAACGCTGCAGTAGAAGCGCTCCCCTAGAAGTGAAATTGCGAATATAGAGCAAGTGCAGCAAAGTTACTCCAGTAGAAGCGATTCCCTAGATGCACAATTACGAATGAAGAGAAAGCGCTGAAAATTGCTTCTGGTACGGAAACGCTTCCAAATTTTCCAATTGGGAATGGCGAATGAAGAGGAAACTCTAAAAAGCTGCTTATGGTAGGAGCACTTCCAATTTTTCCGATTGGGACGAAACATAATCGGTAAAATTCGTTCAGAGGCATGGCTCCAATTCATTCCTTTCACTCACACTGAACCAAAAAATTCGTAAATTCGACGAACTTACATTTAATATGATGAAAATTTCATCAAAATACGGTCAATGAAGCTGTTATTTGGATTGAAGAATAACACAGTCATATTGAATAATTACGAAATTATTGTAAATTGATGAATAATTTGTCAATATGAAGAAATTTTCTATTTTTTTTAAATATTAAAAATTAACATTGCGTCTTGTCTTATTTGTATTGAAACTAATTTAATTTATTATTATATTTATTCAAGACTCTCAAATATTTATTAAACACTTTTTTATATACAATTAACCATATTACCATTGTGTTAGAAGCTGGATTCGAACTCGGTCCGCCTGCGTGCCAGTCCACTCACCTTGCCACTGCGCCAGAAGGGAAATATATTTCCAATGTTCTCAAGACCTTGCAGTACTTGATACACACTGCATGGCGGACGCCTTATTGAGACTCGGCCACGACATTTTTTAATTTTTTTTTCTTTTTCACAAATTGTATTAAAAAATTTCTTTTTGGAATTGAGACTTCCATTAAAATTTAAAGGCAAAGATTACTCAAAAAATCGAAAAGATACAGAAAATGCATTACTATTAATTCATCAGTTTGAAGAAATTTCGTAAGAAAGAAGAATTGAAGAATTGATTTTGTCAATATGACTAAATTATTCACTGTGATAAAATATGACATATATAAAATATAAGAATGATACTATTCTTCTATTTGATTAAGTTTCATCCTTTTGACGAATTTGACAAATTGTTAATTTGTTATTTTGACTAATTTTTATCAATCTTACAATTCATCATCATCAATGTGGCACGATATTCCGACGTCGTCAATTGGTTCCAATAATTTAGCGCAAACAAATCGTCAGTTTGAATAATTTCTTCTATTTGAAGAAAAACTTTTACAAAGTGCGATTTCTTCAAATTGATAAAAAATTGTAAGCGAATAGTAAGAAAACTGATGAAAATTTAGTTAATTTGATAAAACAAAAAACAAAATTTTCATATTGAATAATATGCAACTTTTTTTCTAAAAATCTACCCGTACTTTTTCAATGCAACAAATTGTTATTCAAATCAAATAAAAATTTTATTCAAAATTTTTACGAAAAAAATTCGTTCATATGAAGAAATATTTGGTTCAGTGCAGATAGAATCGTGTCCACCAGGTTTCGGACAATAATGAGAAACATTACAATAATACAGTGTTATGCCCCTACCGAACCTGGCACCGTCGAAGCTAAGGACGCCTAAAGGCGACATTGTTATGGTAATGGGAGATTTGAATGCAAAGTTTGGTGCGGATAACGATGAACCGAGGCACGTGATGGGGACACACGGTCTGGGTAATCGGAACGATAACGGTGAGAGGTTTGCAGAATTCTGCAACTTCCATCGCCTCGTCATAAGAGGCACTATGTTCGAACACAAGAGGTGAGAGGCACCTTCTTGATGTCCGTAACAGGAGAGGTGCCGACGTGGGTATTTGTAGGGATCGCCATTTGATGGTTGCTACTGTTCGATTGCGGATTCCAGTCGTGCAATCTCGCCGAGATAGTTCATCAAGATGCCTAAGTTCGACACCGCCAATCTAAATAATCCAGCTGTTGCACAACAATTTTGTAACCACCTTGCGCAGAAAACTGCTGAGATCATTAGACTTCCTGTTAGTGACTTAAACGTTCACTGGGATGCCATTAAAAATGCGTACTATATAGAAAGCACTGAGACCATCCTTGCCCCAAACCCGTCTTGTCGGTCAAAGCCTTGGATGTCTGACGAAACAAGACAATGGATTGTCGAGCTCAGGGTGCGTCTTGCATCGACAACAAACGACAATCGCTACGACATCGAGCTCCTGTATTGTTCAAAAGCCCAAGACGTTCGGCGATGCGTTCGTCGTGATAAAGGGCGTACACAATTTCTCTTCTTGCAACAGCGGAGGAAGCTGCAGAACAGGGACTTAAATACCGTATATAGTGTCATCAAGTAGTTCAATGATATTCGAAGCTCCTATCAACATAACGTAAAGAATGTCGATGGAAGGCTACTTATCTACGAAGAAGACCAGATGAGGCGTTGAAAAGAACACTTCGCTGTGGTTTTAAAGCGTATGTCAAATGGCGGGGTTTCCACTCATGCGGATAACGTAGCTGCCCAACGAAACGTAAATATAGGGTCAACTGTCGCAACCAAAAGCAAAATAATTAATGTGGTAAGGGTGTTGTGCTGAGCGTGATGCTGATATCATTACCTCCACAAAAAGCAGGTAAAATCTTGGAAATAGGATGTCAACTAACACATCCTGTGGCCTTAGTCCAATGCTGGGTTGTCGCGCCTGTTATTTATTTAAGACTGTTGTGCTCGACGGTGTTTCTGTCGAACTCTACCAAGCAGCACCAAATCTTATAGCCGAGTTGCTACATCCACTAATTACAAGAGCGTGGGGCGACGAAACTTTTCACACTAAGCGAAAGCAAGGTTTGATAATCAAACTTCCGAAGAATGGCAGCTTGACGAAATGCAATAATTCGAGGTGTATATGTGTGCTTTCCGCGGTCGCCAAAGTAATGGCCGATTAGTTTATCTTCCTTCGTACTCAAAACTTTAGAGCGCTTAATAGACTTACACATCCGGCAAAGTCTTGAGAACTCAGCACTTTCGAAATCAGAGCATGCATACGTGAAGGGAAAGTCCACGGAAACGGCTCTGCACGAAGTGGTCCGTATCGTCGAACATAGCCTTGAATACAAACAATACACGTTATCCGCTTTCCTCGACATTCGCATATGCGAATGATGTAGCGATTGTAGTATCAGGAATGTGTCTCTCCGTGGTCAGTCAGAACATGGAAAGAGCCCTTAGTTTGGTCAGCAAATAGGCCACAAATTGTGGCCTGAGCGTAAACCCACGGAAGACAAAACTGATGCTGTTTTCTACAAAAACCAAAAAACCGCCTTTCACGCTCCCGAAATTAAATGGACAGCAACTGCAATGATTGCCCAGCTCGAAGTATTTGGGCGTTATTCTGGACTCAAAGCTCAACTGGAAGTTGAACATTGAAGAGCGCGTTAAAAAAGCTTGCATTGCTTTTTACGCCTGCAAGACAGTATTTAGCAAGAAGCTCAAACCAAACATAGTACTTTGGGTATACACGGCGGTGGTACGACCTATCCTAACATACGGAACACTCGTCGGGTGGCGACCGCTCGGTAAAGGCTACAATGTAACAAATGCGCTGAATGTAATCCTGCATCTTCCATCCATCGATATTTTTATCAACCAACTGGCAGCATCTAGTGCAGTCAGGCTTAAAGCGTTAAACTGCTGGAGTGCTAGGCCACACGGCCACAGCAATATTCTAAACCAGCTCCCACAAGACGTACGCAACGTTGCAACGGATTTCAAAGTGCCCAAACTAAGCTTTGGGAAGAACTTTGATGTCAAATTACCAACTAGAGGTGAGTGGAAAGAGAGTGAGGTGGTCAAGGATTTGGACATCACCTTTTTCACGGACGGGTCTAAAATGGATTGTGGCGTGGGTGCCGGAAACTTCTGCGGATCACTAAATATCTCTGAACATTACGGTCTGCCTGACCATACCAGCATTTTTCAGACCGAAGTGCTTGCAATCATGAAGGTCTGTCATGCTCTCCGGAACATACCAAATAAGAGTGAGTATCGCCATATGCTCAGATAGTCAAGCTGCTTTCAGTTCATGGCAATCGGTGAAAACGACCTCAAAGGTTGTTGAAGAATGTCAGGAAGCGTTGACCAACCTAGGCACACGACAAAGAATCACCCTACTCTGGGTACCCGGACATAGGAACATAGAGGGTAATGAAATGGCTGACGAACTTGCTAAAAGGGTTGCCACTCTTAACAGCTCTCATGCGGAGTATGTTTGCGCCCGCAATGGCAGCTGCTAAGAGTAAGATCTCCGGCCACTATACACTCCCCGACAATAGAATAGACGCACTCAAAAATGCGACGTAATTTTTTTAATGTTGAGAATATTTCGATTAAATTTTATATTTAATTCTCGTTTGTGATGCTGCGTATTAGCTAGCAACAATGAACCGAAAATTCACCAAATCAAAACGGCAAATTCAAGTTTATCATTTTGCGACTGTTACAAGTGCGACAATAGGATAGACGCACCTACAAAAATTGGTAGTTAAACAAATGTTTTAAATCTTTTTTATAATTTTTTTTATTATTAATACGCGAAAAATTTATGCGGATGAAAGACAGTTCGAAAACAAGGAAGGACTAATACCGGCAATCAAAGGGGCTTTTCAACAAGTCCCATTAGACTACTTAAAAAGGTTGTACAATTCCTTTTCAAAGAGACTTTTTGAAGTCGTACGCAATGATGGAGGATATACGCATTATTAATAATACAAAAAATTATACAAAATATTTAAAATTCATCGCCTAACCTTTATTATATAGGTACACTAGCTCAACTTCACGGAGTTTGTGGTTTCAAAACGGCGCTTTATTCGCTATTTGGGCTTTTGGCTAACCTATGTCTAAGACGCCTCTTTAACCAACCAACCAATGGCTAGAATAGTCTTGGATAGGATTAAGGACGACTTAGAAAGCAAAATTGATGAGGAGCAGGCTGGATTTGGATCTGGGTTTTCTTGCGTCGAGCACATTAACACATTACGTATTGGAATCGAGCAATGCGTCGAATTCAGATCTCCGTTGCATTTCCTCTTTGTTAATTTGCGAAGGCTTTCGATAGTGTGAATCTGATTGTCCTTACACAAGAGGAGTGTCCCACAGAAAATAGTGGTTATTTTTAGGGCGACTTACGTCGGTGCCAAATGTCACAGGACTTTGAAGTTCTTAGTGGGGTCAGGCAGGGTCGCATTCTCTTACCAATTGTATTTCTTATAGTTATTGGTGATGTACTCAATCCGTACATTTCACACATTTCGTACATTTCGGCCTTTGAAAGTCGCAAAATCTAGGGACGCGGGAGCGTCCCGCCCGCCAAAGAAAAGCGAAGAAATTTGAACAAATCAAAAATGAGAAGCGACTAAGACTATGTTTACACGACGGAACAAGTACGGGTTTTCGGACCTCTGTAGCTCGGACTCTGGTTGGTCCTGAGTGTTCAAATTCGGTGAAGATTGTGGTTCGCGCCGTCTTACGAAGTGTAGAAAATTTCAAGAAGATACGATGAAAAACACTAAAGATATAAGAGTTTTAAAATCGCATTTCGAAAATCTTGTTCTCGTTGTTCTCGTTGTTCTTGTTGTTCTTGTCGTTCATTGACAGGGCTACAGCCTTGCAGAGGGCATCTCGGGATTTGGTCTTTTTTCCCATTGATAGAGTCTGTCGTGAAGGTGTGCATAGGCTATCGTTTGCTCCCATCCGTGGAGTAGAAAAAAAGATACAGCGGAAAATGTGAAAAAATACATAGAGTTTCTCGCTTAAATCTTTTTAAATGTTTCAAAGGAAGCATTTTGCAAAAGTCGGGGATTGGCCCGAAAAATGCCTAGAAAAGAATCGTATAGTTTTGTTATTTGGCAGGACTGTTTCGAACAATCCCTTGTATATGTTCTCTAAAGCTTTCAGTTGTAAAGCGTCTGCAAGAGCGGCGGCAAGGGCTCAAAGTTCCAGATTTGGTTCGTCTCTTATACGAGAACGTACATATTACTATAATATTGAATGAACAAATAACATCCCGATGATCCTAAAGCTTCCAGCAAACCGTAGAGGTTCGCAAAACACGCACACCTCAGGTTACGAAGGGGTTACCAAGAGTGTTATTATTGTTATTATGTTCTCAAACATGGTCGTGAAAAGGGCAGTGAATATCGTCTTCATTTCAAGAAAATAAACGCATTCATTTATTGTTATGTTAAGTTGATTTTGTCAATTGAAAACTGCAAAAAAAATATGATATCTCACAAAAACAACTCTGTTGTAAAAAGTTTCCGCCAAAGAAAAAGTTGTCAGCCGCGAAAAGGATTAATATAATACAATCCCGCCAAAATGCTCACAAGGATATGCATCCAAAAGTGATTGAATTAGTTAATAGTTTCAACCAAAACAGCGTGGTGCGGAATGCGTCAGAATTTGTGAAATAATTTCCGCCGCGATAGACCACGCTGAATTTGCCAATTCGTGTGGAGTCTGTACCGCGTAACGCACCCGCGCTGGTTTGGTGGAAGCTAATTTCTTGCAATGCTGTTTGGCGGGGAGCTTTCATAGGGGTAATTGCAGGATAAAACCAATCTTATGAAAATTACGAAAGAACTTTATTGTATAAAAAAGGGAAAAGTGGACTATACGAAGGAAAGCAAAAAAAGTTTGTAAAACACATTTATTTACAAGGCTGGAAGATTCGAGATTTAAACTGATCAAGAAAAGAGCATAGCAGCAAATAGCACCCTCGTCAGCTCCCCGCCAATAAGCGTTGAAAGAAATTAGCTTCCACCAAACCAGCGCGGGTGCGTTACGCGGTACTCACAACACAGACTCCACACGAATTGGCAAATTCAGCGTGGTATATCGCGGCGGAAATTATTTCACAAATTCTGACGCATACCGCACCACGCTGTTTTGGTGGAAACTATTAACTAATTCAATCACTTTTGAATGCATATCCTTGCGGGCATTTTGGCGGGATTGTATATCAATCCTTTTTGCGGCTGACAACTTTTTCTTTGGCGGAAACTTTTTACAACAGAGTTGTTTTTGTGAGATGTTAATTATTTTATGAAACTTGGGAAATGGTGCTTTTTCATCATGCATCATGGATAGTCCTTGACTGAAATAAAATTTTATAGTATGTAATAGCTTTCCAGATTAGTGCACTAAAAAACATAACTAGAAATCCTCATCACATTTTGGAAGAAGTTTTGAAGAATTTGACCGGTTATGCTTGGCTCCTAGCGAAATTAAGGCTGAATATACCTGATTTGTGGAGCTGAAATCATGTTGATATCACATACGGTGGTTGTTTGTTTTCTTACGGCGATATTGCAGGACTGCATTGTTGTCAGTGACTTATGGCAACACATTTTTGAATCCGCTACTCCTGAATTACCCCTAATTCAATTTTCAATGTTATTAATATTTCATATTTTTCGCAACTTGAGATTACAAACCCCCGTATGCCCTCCCGTAAATTACAAAAAAAAATATAAGCTTTAGAAAATAATTTCATGGAAAAAGAAAAGAAGGAATTTCTCTATAAAACTAAACGATTAACATTGCTTCTTCGAAAATACATTTATCTTTTTCCACAAAAAAGAAAATATTTCATTTATACTTTACAACCACTAGTTGATCCCTGCTGATGCTGATTCATCCAGAAGAACTGTCCAAAATAGATTTTCCTGTCATTTTCACAGTGAATTCAGATTGTCACGAATTTTACGTTCTATGGAGATCATTACAACAGATTTGGTTTTTTGCGTTATGCATACATGGGGTGAACCAATTAATGTTGACTTCTAGAATTATTTACGATCACCACTTTCTGTCGCTAGCGGTGTAATGATGATTGATGGAGGAAGAACATGAATGAAGACATCATGATTTTTTTTAGAAGGAAGTATGAGAAAGGTTAATACCGTATTACTTTCTAGCTACATAAACGAATAATTCTGGAAGACATTCAGTCATCCAGGAAACCGTAAAGTCTAATAAATGTGGTTTCCGTACACATAAAACATATTGACGGCTGTTGCAATAACACGAATTATGTCGCATCATTCTAACAAAACACTTACCAAAATTATAACCAGTTTAAAAATTCCATGTCATAAATGCATAAATTATTTTCACCATGCACCGGCAACTTGTCATTGCTAGCTTTATAAAAAAAAAAAATAATAAACATCATAACTAAAAATTTACGTAATATATTTCATATTAGTTACAGGTACACAGCACACCTTTATTTTTTCAATAAATCAATGTATTTCGTTCCGTTCCTCTCCAAAGTCTCCTTGACGTCTGAAGTATTCTTTTAATCCATTCAAAACTCGTGTTAACAATAAATTCATGGTAAATGGGATACATCGCGATTATGATAGTCATTTAACCATTATTCTAATTTGTCATTAAAAATTCAATTATTTTCCACCCATATTGATCGTAAATCGTTTTTAAACTGTGACAAAATTATTTTTCTAGACAAGAATGTTGGAATTATGTAAATTGTTCATAAGTATACGAGTAACTATCATGCATGGTGTTTATTGATATTAATATTACCATCATTCGGGAATGAGTATGCATACATTATAGTATGAATGAATATGTATTTAAGTTACGCCAGTAAAATTTTACAAAGAAAAAAGGCCTAACCTCGGAATAAATGGAAAACTACCGTTCTTTCGCTTATCTTTTCTAGACTATTACTGGTTATATAAATCCAGATTTGCAACCGTGGGGACCCTGTGCAAATTTTTTGGCGAGCGAAAAAGAGCCATTTTTTTCCTATTTTTTTACATTTTCAACAATATTTTTAAAAATAATTGTTTTGCATAAAAACTGTGTTTGGCATTTTGAAAGTAAACAGAATTTCCAATCTAATGATGACCTAACCAGTTTTATAGGTCAAATATTGACTGAATTACAGGTTTTTAAAAATAGGTTATTTTCCGCCAAAAAATGCGAATTTCAAGTAAATTTCGTTTCGGCAAACAACATTAAGCTTAGAATTCGCCTTTTTTTGTGGAAAATACCCTATTTTTGAAAACCTGTATCTCCGTCAATATTTGACCTACAAAAAGTGGTTAGGATATCATTGGATTGGAAATTTTGTCTACTTTCAAAGTGCCGATCATCGTTTTTTTCCAAAATATTTTTTTTTAAATATTGTTGGAAATGTAAAAAAAGAGTAAAAAATTGCTCTTTTTCGCTCGCCAAAAAATTAGCACAGGGCCCTCAGGGCTGCAAATCTGGATTTATATAGCCAGTAATACTCTAAAACAAATAAGCGAAAGAACGGTAGTATTCCATTTATTCCGAGGTTAATGTCGATTTTGACTGGCCCTTACATTTATGTAGTCTGGCTGACGATGACTAATACCGTCTCGCAGGTCAGAGTTCAGAACAGACACACTGACCTATTTCAAACTCGTACTGGACTCAAGCAAGGCGACGGGCTGGCGCCGACGCTCTTCAACCTAGCTCTGGAGTATGTGATTCGAGCCATGAATTTGATAAGCAGCGGAACGCTACTCATTAAATCGACTCAACTAGTAGCCTACGCCGACGACGTCAACATCATGTGTCGAAGATTGGGTGATGCAGACAGCCTTCTGCATAATCTCAATAACGCCGCCAAAGAAGTTGGGCTACATATCAACGGATACAACTAGCTAATAAGTGTTATTTTGCGGTCCTCCAAATTATGAACTCGAAGCTGGTGCACAGGAACACGAAGCTCCACGTGTATAAAACTATAATCCGACCTGTGCTATGCTATGGATGCGAGGCATGGACCCTAACCCAAAACTCTGAACACCTGTTGGACATATTCGAGCGAAAGGTTCTCCGAAGAATCTTCGGAGCCGTTCGTAAACGAGGTAAATGGCGCATCCGGTACAACCTTGAGTTGTATCAGCTGTATGATGAGCTACAGGTGTCGAAGATGGTGAAATTGCACCGACTGCAATGGGCGGCACATGTACAAAGGATGAACGACGATCGCATGCCCAAAAAGGTGATGAACGCGCAACGAGTGGACGGAGCCAGATTGCGTGGACGACCGAGAGCCCGATGGAAGTATTCTGTATGTTAGGACGGCCACCAGATGCTAGGCTTTCGGAACTGGAGGACAAGGTCGCGGTACCGCGACAATTGGAGGTTTTCAATCCGGGCGATCTCATTACCTCAACAAAAAGCAGATAAGATCTAACACATCCTGCGGCCTTAGTCCAATGCTGGACTGGAATTTTATATTACATTTATATAAGGCTAATTTTTGTGGTTTTTGAATCAGTGGGCTCTCAGAAATCTAAAACTCATTTCGCTCATTGATCGGAAAGTTCGCAAAACGGACAAAAAAGGATACTTTTTAATCCTTGACCGAAGGTCGGCATGTGGGGCATCAAATCAAAGGGGACGGCGAGTACATTACATATCCGGTATTTGTTTCCTGTTTCAAGGACCGTTAACTGAATAAAACGAGATTAAATGGAAAATTATTGTGTTTCCCGTGTATCTTTCCAAAGCCATAATTACGAGAATAATTCAAGTTGTCACTACGTTTCTCACTTTTCCGAATCTTTAATAGCTAAAGATTCTACCATTAAATTTGCTAAGAAAAAAAATTATCAGAAAGCTTTGAGAAAGGACATAAAAGGACACTAATTACAAACCTTGATGGAACGTGGGCATGAGGGGTGTCATATCAAAGAGGACGTCGAGTACATTTCATATCGGGTGTTTTTCACTTGTTTCAAGGACCCTCACATGAGAAAATTGGGATCAAGTGGAAAATTTTCGTATTTCCCGTATCTGTATTTTCCAAAGCCGTAATTTTTCTTTTAAGCGCGACTTATTCCATTTAGTGTCCTTGAAACAGGAAACAAACACCGGATATGCAATGCACTCGACGTCCTCTTTGATATGACACCCCGCATGCTCACGTTCGATCAAGGTTTGTAATTAGTATCCTTTTATGTCCTTTTTCAGAGCTTTCCGATATATTTTTTTTCTTAGCAAATTTAATGGTACAATCTTCAGTTATTATAGATTCTGAAAAGTGAGAAACGTAGAGACAACTTGAATTATTCTCGTAGTTATGGCTTTGGGAAGATACACGGGAAACACAATAATTTTCCATTTAATCCCGATTTATTCTGTTGAGGGTCCTTGAAACAGGAAAGAAACACCAGATATGTAATGCACTCAACGTCCCCTTTGATTTGATATCCCACATGCCGACCTCCGGTCAAGGATTAAAGAGTATCCTTTTTTGTCCTTTTTGGGACCTTTCCGATCAAAATTTTTTTTAGCAAAATGAGTCTTAGATTCCTGGGAGCCCACTGATTCAAAAACCACAAAATTTAGCCTTACTCCATTTTTTTCTGTTTGGAGGCCTGAAATGGGATATTTTGACTGCACTAATGATGATTCTCATAAAAAATCCATCCAAATCGAAATCAACCGGCCAAAGATCACCCTTTTAAGATCCTAATTAAATGTAATTGTAGAGGTGGATTTTGAATGGTTATAATTTCAGCCGATGTATTTGGAACGGGTGAAATTTGAATAGGACTTCGTATAAGATTCTATTGTAACATCAGCACAACAACATTTTGTTTAACAATTAATAGTACATAGTTTTAATCCATATATGTATGTACATATGTGACCGGGAAAGTTAAAAGGGGGCTATGTGGTAAAAACAAACAAGCGAGTAAACGGCCGATAAAGAAATCAAGTCGGTGCGTTGTGTTTAATTGATTTGTCGTGATCTGATTTTTATGAAACTTGGTATCTATATACTTTCGATGATCCTGACTTGGATACTGTTACCGGAAATGTAATTAGCGGGTAATATAACAGTAAATCCAAATGTAAATCAATTTAAATTAATTTTTCGACAAGTTCGAGCATATCTTCAGCACATTCTTTGCTATATTTTTTTATTGTTGATATGCAGGATCTATTGGTAACCACAAAAGTGTTTCAGAGATTGCAATGTTGGCCAGTGACTGGAATAACAGTAAATCATCCTGTAAAGATAACGATGCAATTTCTTTCGATTGCTTGCCTTCATTCTCTTCGGGTGCTAATTCTAATAAAACATAAGTATGTAGTTATTTATCAGCAGGACACTTTATATCTAAAAGTACATACTAATCCCAGGGAATACCCGTAAGGACAAAAGGTCCTTTTTTCCAAAAAAAAAGTCCAATATGAGCAATATGAAAATATGATATGAAAATACAAGACTTGGTGAGACAAGTGCTCCGAAATACTAATTGTACATTTTTTAAATCTTCGGAAAGGATCTTCTCTCCTGAAAAGGGCATTTTGGAAAATTGGTTGTGGATAGCCAAGATGGGTTTCAAACGATAGGGACGGATTAGAAGAAGTCATTGAAATGGGTTTAAATATTTTTTGGCATTTGGGGACACCAAAATATCGCTATATTCTAGTTCGAATCAATAATATTTTATTCGCATATTATACAGGGTTATTGGTTAAGTCGACCTATTCCCTGCAACACGTTATAATAGGGTCAAAATGCAACCAAATGAGGCCATAAATGTTAGGCCGATTTTCATGGTCACTGAGATATGTATATGAATTTTTAGGTTTTTTTGAAATAACCTAGAATTTTGCCATTTAAAGTAAGAATTAAAAAAAAAACTACTATGGTAATGGGCTTAAACTTATTTTTGGATTTTAATCAATACTATAGCAGACATTTATTAATCATTTAAAATTTCAAAAACCCATCACAATTCGAAATTTTTAATTTTAAATAAAAAAAAATTCTCTTAAATTTTTTTAAAGATATTTTTTAATGTAGTATTACTGAAAAAAATTATATGACATGGAGTCTGCAGACCACTGGAGAAACATACGCGTATTGTCAGCTTTCTAAAAAGGTGTCAATGTCAATACAAATATTTGAAATAATTGAAACAGCTAGCTGCAACTTGTTCGGGGACCATAATTTCCTTTGATAAAAAATTAAATAAATGTAATTAAATTCAAAATCATCAAAATCATTCAAAAAAATCGTATAATGTACCGCTTTATTTCATTTTTTATCAAAGGAAATGATGGGACTTCCAGTAAATATGGAAATTATCCACAAAGTCGAAAAGAACTTATGACAATAAGCGCGTTTTTTGCCATCGCGGTTAATGTGTGACTCAAAAGAAAAAAAGTTCCCCGGTAACTTTGCTCAAACAACTGACAACTGTTCTACATTTTTACCTCACTCTCGTCGGCTTATTTTTGAGATCTGGTTGATTTCGCCACAGAAGACAATGATATATCTGAAAAATCTAAATACCTCAATAAGAACATTCGCTGTTTTGTTTTGAATTTAATTTTTTAAAGGTACTCAAACTTAGAAAACGAAATTGCCGCATTTGTTCCTCTTCATTAGCCATCTACATTTCATTACCCTAAACTTTATCCCGGGCAGGGTAGTGGTAGTGAAAATTAACTGGGTAGGTGTATTTTTTTCAATAGTTCGTTACTCAAAACTAGTCGGGATGATAAGAAAACGCAACTGGTGGTATTTTTCAACGAACCAACGTTGAAAGTTTTTATTAAAAAAATAAAACATTGGTGGGTCGGGTGACTAGGAGCTCCAATCGCAATAAACCAAAAGTTAGCACTGTGCTCGAATTTTGTGGGGACTTGTGGACATGCCGTTTTACTATGTGGGGATATTGGAGGCCTTGACCAGAGCGACTCAATGTTTCCCCCAATGAACTTATTGTGAATGCTTGTACACAATTTTACGGGTGAATTAGCATTCTTTCAAAAGCTTTTAAAAAAGATCTAAAACGAAAATATTTTAATTTATGTTTAAGTCTAACGCCGAAATATTCAATAAAATTCTAATGTGTTATGTACATTATTGCAAAGATAATTGTATGTATTTTTTTTTCTCATACCATTTTTCTGTATCTTTTGTCGTTTTTTAAATAATCGCAAAAAAAAAACCCCTTCCCCTATTTTTTTAAGGTTTCTGACCTCCAATCGGTTGGGACTTATTTTCCCATAATCTGGGGACCATCAGCAACCATTCTGCAAAAAAATCAGCGATGTTAGATTTTTTCCGATCGATGGCCATATTTTGGCTCAATTTTCTTAGACAGATAAATATGTATAAAAATCTGCATTGTGTGACCGTTTTTACCGACATTGACTGGCATTCGAAAATCGAAAATCATTTTTCAAAACGCAAAATGTATTATAGAAGTCTTAGGGCGGAATTCATAGTCCCCACTTTTACTTAAGGGAACCCTTAAGGGAATCCTTATTAATTTTCCGATTTAAAGTCATCAATACTTAAGAAATAAAATTCAATTTTGATACTACTAGATAATTTTTATATATTTTTTTAAATAAAATACAGTGCGTACTCGATAATCCGGACTAATGAAAACCGGGGTCGATCCGGACTACAGAGGAATTCGGACTAATTTGCTCTAAATTTCGAGGAAATGGACGAATTATCAAATTGTTCGTAGAATCTGTTTTCTATTTTCAAAGAATTTCACTCTGTTATTCTAGATTTTGTTGTTTCCAAGAACAAAGAAAAATGTTGTTTTCATTTTGGACAATAATATCACTGTTATTTTGAGAAAAAAGTCAGATTCGGATTACAGAACCTCTTGAAATTCGGACTACAATGTGTGTACAATGCAATCTTTGAGGTGATCCGGATTACTGGAAATTCGAGGTTTCGAGGCTTCGGATTATCGAGTACGCAATGTACAGGGTGTCCCGCAACTGGTTAGCCATAGATAAATGGTAGACTCTACAGGATGTTTTTGGAAAAATGTCACAAAAATTATTTCTCTAGCTTTTACCGTTAAGGAGTAATTGCCTTTTTTGTGATTCTTGTCAAAAAGCACGAGTTTTTTTAAAAACTCCTATTTTCTAGCTTCCACTTTAGCCAAATTAAAATTTTTCATATCCTTCTGTTGTTGAAGTTGTTGCATTCTCTTATACTTATTCCTTAAGGGAATCCTTATTCCTTAAGTAACGACTATGAATTCCGCCCTTAGTTACTTTACATTCTAAGAAGTTAAGCAACTAGTATTTTTGTCAAATTATGGCTTTGCAAATACAAACATGGTTATTATGAGTGACTCTGAAATTAATCTTTTATACGCGTAACAATGAGATGTATTAACGGATTCGAATGTCCTCGACGTCTCCTTTGATATGATATCGCACATGACCGTTCCGCGGTAACGATATTTTTGTGTCCTTTTTCAAATAAAAATTAATAGTTGAACTAGCTTGATATCTAGCACCCAAAAGATTATAAAACAACAAAATTGCCTTTCATGATTTTTTCTATGGAAAATTCTAAATTAATTTCATTTTTTTAAAATTCTGTAGAAAAATATACTTTCTATAATTTGATAATAAATGATAACGGTAAAATATTGAGGTTATATCATTACTTACATTATATACAATAATGCCAGCATCTCATAAAATTTCGAAACTTAAAAATCTTAAATTTACTAAAAATTTTGCATTCGATACTACATTTTTTGTTTTCATACCGCTCCCTACCTCAACTCATGCAGACTTATATGATTTGCGGTATTTATTTTTACTTCTAACTTAGTGAGTGAGATGTCCTGAAAATTTGGGTAAATTTGCTTTAGCGGTTAAAAAGAGATTCATAGATAAATAAAATTGCAATTTCACAATGGATTCTGATGATTTGATGGCGAACTGCAATATCGATTTTCGGGCTCATTTTTGAAGTTTTGGCAACTGCGGCTTTCACCATTGGAAAGAGCACATTGTTTTCTGGGGAAATCACTAAAAAAGTGAAAATCGAAATTTTTACACGATAGCCCCTTTTTAACTTCCCCGGTCACATATGTTCTGATGAATCCGCGATTTGCTTTATGCACAAAAATATATGAAACTTTTTAGTGTAAGCTTTTTTCCTGTTTCTTAATTTCGAAATACATTGCGACGTGTGGCGGCTCTTCTGATTGAAAATCTTAATTTACACCATGTACTCGTACGAGTACATATCAGCTACCATAAATCGGTACGTGCATCGTATATGTGCACATGTACGTGTTTTTATCCATTTCCATCTTTATTTACATGATACACCTATCCCTCGATTTACACGGCACTTTATTTGCACGGTTTCAGTTTTACACGGGTTTTTAATAGAACCCATTTTCTCGATTTAAACGATATTGACGATGCAAAATTCACTTTTGCACGGTTTTTCTAAATGAATTCACAGTGTTGTTTTGCAGCAACGCGTTGGGAGACTATTTAATGAAGCCCTTAATGATCAACAAATCTAAAGCATCCCCTGTATTTAAGGGGTTAAATATAAATCATCTCCCTGTTTATTGGAGGGCTAACAAAAAGGCATGGGTTACTGCAACGCTCTTTACTGAGTGGTTCAACAAAATATTCATACCTGACGTCAAACGATATTTAACCAAGAAAGGCCTGCCATTTAAAGCTCTGCTGTTGATTGACAATGTCCCCGGACATTCAACCCACATTCAGTACGACAAGTTGTGTTTCTGCCCAAAAACACAACGTCCCTAATTCAGCCTTTAGACCAAGGTATAATTGCAACATTCAAAGCACTTTCTTTACATAAAGCAAACGTTTAAGTAAATTTTGGAGAAAATGGAAAATGATTCTTCTCTTGACATGATTGACGCATGGAAAAAATTTGCAATTTTAGATTGCATACGAGGAGTGCCTTTCATATTTCGGGATTAGAGAATCATCGAAAATCTCTTATAATGTTTGAGAATGTGCCAATTCAAGAAGTTTTTGAAATAACGAAGTTGGCACATAGGATAGGAGAAGGTTTTGGGGACATGAGAATCAAATTTTGCCGAAATCATGACAGATGAAGAAGATTTAATCGCCATACTTAGCATACTACAGCAATTGCAATGCTGTTGCTAATGACACTGATGAAGACAAGACGGAGCTACCAAGCTTTAATAAAAACAATTGTGACAAAATTAGTTACAAACTGTTTGTGACACAAATCGGAATAAGATCCAGGCATGCCAGAACGCTGCTCTGCGTATCGCTACAGGTTCCCACCTGATGTCGTCCTAGGCATGGGTGTAGCCAGAGGGGGGCAGGGAGGAGCGGTTGCCCCCTCCCCTGGCCGATGATTCTGGTAAAAAGTTCTTACCGATGTAATAAAAAATCGCTGAATTTTACAATTCTTGAAGGCGTAAAAATGCGAGTTTGATTCCAGGCACTACGCAAAATTTGCTGCTGAAACTGTAGTCTAGAAAACTAAAATATTTGTAGGACCTTGATAGTTGTAACTGGGAGACGTATACGTGTGGGCATTATGAATCGATAACATAATTAGATCAGAAATAGAAATCTTTCCCTTAGAGAGATTTTGCGAGAATCCCATATTGTCATGCGTTTCATTTCATGGTTTCTGGGCTGCAGAACACAATTTTAAACGTCACATGAAGGTCTCTCCGCCAAGTGGAATTTAACTTCATTCCATCTGAAAGGGATTTTAGTGACAAATGGTATACAGCTTTGCCTAGTTAAGGACCTTGTAAAGGACAAGTCTCATATTTCCGTGTCTTTCAAGTTCTTTGATCAAGATTCATTTTGTAGCTAAATTTAACCACAGTCAATATTTTATTAAATTTGGAGGAAATCGTATCAAAACCTTAAACCATTTTTCTATACAAAATTTTTTTTTTATAAATTTTGGTCAGAAGAAAAACAGTGACAGACGACACAAACTGATCTCTTTGTCTATTTCTTTTAAATCGTAGGTGGAATATGCAGTCCGAAGACAAAAATAGCACTGAATATAGACGAGCTACGTTCTAAAAAGCTGAAATTGGAGGCCAGTTGAATGTAATCATAATCACCAGTGGTGTAGAAAATCATTCTCGACTGTCCTTTTTTAAAATGTGGCTCTAAAATTTGCCTAACAATATTTTCGCGACCGACAATTTCAACTCCAAAGAAAATCATGATGTTGAAAAAATGTCGGGCTTGCCCTTCCTGACCGAAATCCTGGCTACGCCCATGGATCATCTTCATCAGGAAACCAGCATGTTACCAATGCGTGATCATAATCTTCTCCTGTCTCTACAATAGCTGGTCGGTTGCTATCGAGAAGATCACCCAAACCATCATCTCATGGACAACACTCCCCCTTCATGACATGTCAGGAGTGGAGTAAGATATTTCGGGAGAAATGTCCAACATACCATGAAGCCATCGCAGACAACCGTTGTGAATCGGTCAATAGGGAGATGAGGTACGAATAGAGTCCTCTCAGCGCCCCCACCACCTGTATCGCCTGAGGAGACTAGGCTCCCGAGAGCCAAAAGAGCGACACTAGCGCAGCTTAGATCGAGCTTTTGTTCGCGCCTCAATTCTCGAATAGATCCGGACATCCAAAACATTTGTCCGAGCTGCGGTGGTGCGCCTCACGATGTGAACCACCTGTTCCGATGCCCCGCTGCACCCATTAACCTCACTCGAGCAGCTGCTACGTTCTTGTCGCTTGCGACAATAGGCAAGAACAACGACGAAACTTAGAGCACATCCACAGACATGCACAGCGGTTCACGCCTTGAAAACTGAATTACTACTGTCAACTTATGATCAAAATATTTTCTTGTGAATGATTTACGTTTACTTTTGTTATATTTGCCTTCATTTCTTAAAATAAAGCTATGTTTACACGTATTACGCCATGTATTCGATTTACACGGATTTCCCATATAAAATAGAGACTCTCGATTTGCACGGTTTTCTCAGGAACCAACCTTCCGTGTAAATCGAGGGATAGGTGTATACCTCTTTTATAAACAATTTCCTCTTTTATCTCGTGTCTATAAGTGAAAGATATTTTCATAAAATTATTTAGCTTCTATTTCTCTAGCCGTTTAGGTTTCACTTGAAATGGAAGAAGTGCATTAAAGGCGGTTTCTTTACTGCGCCCGTTGTGTATTATTTTTTCGTTGTTTTCGTCTTTTGATTTCAGATCCAGATGCGTTGTTTATTCTTAAAAGGTACATAGAGCTCCTCGGTTAATACAGATTCAGTCGAGGCATTTACATATACAACTTCATGATCTGTACAATTTCGACATGATGATTTTTTGGTGATGCAGCTGAACATTGTTTCAGAGTTTTTTCTCTAAACAAAATAAATTCACACATGTAAACATGCAGTGGCGCAACCAGGATCTTGTCTTGGAGGGGGCTAAAGTCATCCATATTACTGAGCATTTGTCATGTTCTCGATTCTGACAGATTTTCAAGACATTTTCAAGATCCGTCAATCGATCCCGCAATCATCACTCTGAAGAGCGAATTGGTTTCTATAATTTTTGCTTAATTGGTGAGTTCAGTGCAGAAAGAGTGAAATCTGCATTGTTTAAGGACGTTTGTTAAATTAAAATTTGTCAAATAACTTGTAAATTCAAGGTGTGCACCGGGTTATTGACAGAAATGGCCCAAACCCGCAAGCAGAGCAGAATTTGTAAATACCTGGTATACTACACGAGATAAATATGAATTAATAGACACACAAAAAAAACCGGACCGAAGTTGGACTAATATCGTTCTAAGGGCTTCAGGGAACCTTCTCTTTTCAGGGATGAAATAGACATTGAGCCTATTGATTTCTCATGTAAATTGCATCGATGGCTGCTCGTTATGTTACGCTTGTATTTAATTTTTTTAGGTACTACAAAATATTTTTAGAGCAATAGTAATATTTTTGCGCAATGTCAGACAGAAATATGTTTTATCGATGCCTTCTTCTTTTCACAACTACCTACAGCAAGATACCTAATTATGTACAAGTAATATGAAATTTTTATAAAATCTGCAGCTAAATGCCTGGCCTTATATTTAATTTTAAAATGTTTTCTTTTATAATTTCAGTGTCTGGCAGGAGCTTTAGCCTCCTTGGCCCCTCCCGTGGTTGCGCCACTGTAAACATGTTTGCATAGATAATAATTACTTGGGAAAAGATACACGAAAAAGGTACCACATCTTAAATAAGATTTCTATCTTAAAAAAAATATTGGAAATCAGGACGAGAATAGTAGGCCAGTCAAAATCGACATTAACCTCAGAATAAATGCAAGATCTTGCCGTTCTTTCGCTTATTTATTTTAGAGTATTACTGGCTACATAAATCCACATTTGCAACCCTGAGGACCCCGTGCTAACTTTTTGGCGGGATTTTGAAAGTAGACAAAATTTCCAATCCAATGATATCCTAACCAGTTTTGTAGATCAAATATTGACGAAGATACAGGTTTTCAGAAATGGGGTATTTTCCACACAAAAATGGTGAATTCCAAGCTTTTGTTGTTTGCCGAAACGACATCTACTTGAAATTCGCAATTTTTTTGTGAAAAATACCCTATTTTTAAAAACCTGTAATTCCGTCAATATTTGCCCTAAAAAATTGGTTAGGATATCATTGGATTGGAAATGCCGCTCATCTTTTTTTCCAAGATATTTTTTTTTAAAGAATATTTTTGGAAAAGTAAAAAAGGAGCAAAAATATAGCCCTTTTTAGCCTGCAAAAAAATTAGTACAGGGTCCTCAGGGTTGCAAATCTGGATTTATATAGCCAGTAATACTCTAAAACAGATAAGCGAAAGAAAGGCGATCTTGCATTTATTCCGAGGTTAGGCCTTATTTTTGTAAAATTTTACTGGCGTATAATATACATAACTACAGGAATGAGCATTGAACATCGATGTTTCCAAAAGATATTTGTTGACCATCTCCCAGAATCAAAAGACATATAAAATTCCATTCCAGTATTCGTCGGAAGACTCTAAAATTTTTGCAGTAGGTAAATTTTACCCCAACAAAAAACTTCAACCACTTTTGTCTAGAAGCTTCTTAGTATAGGCCATTGGTTCACCTCCTTTTTGGCGGCGAGAGTTTAAAAATATCAACAAATAGGTAGTCCGCGACCACACTATGATTCTCTTCCTATGATTCCTGCTTAAAAATGAGTCGTTAAGTGCATTCATCGGTGCAAAATTCACTAGTAAAAAACGCTAATCCAATTGGAATATCACTTTTCGGCTGCGTTAAATGCACTCATTGAGCGCATCCACCTCCAACTGAGCGCTGCAGAAGTGTGGACAGATTTTCGGTTATATGTATTTCTTCTCACCAGAAAGCGCTTGCAATAAGAGTTTTTCAAATGAAAAAAAATACCGGCGTACAGAGGGCTGCGCCCGCAATACGAGGGTTTTTTAGAACTTTAATGCATAGTGAATATTTTTTGTACATATATTTTATAAGCAATAAATAAGAAGTGTGCACAACATTAATAAAATGCTTCCTGTAAATCTATTTTTGGATTGGTCTAATTAAATGTGGAACAGAATGAAAGGCGCTAGCGTTTATTTACCCAGTTTGTATAAAAGTAGGCAAATCTACAGGCATTTTTCGATTTAAGATTTCTGACGGCCTTTGAGCAAAAAGAAACTCAGGCAAACGTAAGGATGGCTTGGCTTTATATATGAACTGAATTATTAGCTGTAAATCTACTGTTACTGTTTTTTTAATCAAGGAAAAGCAACTTATATGAAATGATTCCATTGTGTCTCCTGATATAAGAGCCCACGCAAGCTTTCCTAAGAGTATTGGGCAAGTATACTTTTGCAGCTATTGTGGGACACCCTGCTAGCTAACTTGGTCCTACAAACTTCAGAAAATATTTGTGGCAAACACTATTATCATTCTATGCATTACCACTAAACTGCATGTTCATTGTTTCATCAAGTTAAAAGATATGCATTGAAGAAATGCTTAAGAGGCTTCCCTTGCATTGTGAAAGGCCCTTACTAAATACTTACTTGGCTATATTTCCGGTTTGGATACATTTATTCGAATGAAAATTCGTAGACATATTCCCTATGTAATTTTCTAAAAACCCATAGCAGAATTTTCATATTTGGAAACCTAAGAGAGGCTACACACGAACAAATTTAAATTTTACAAATTTACTGTTATTTACTTTTCCTTAGCAAAAGTCAACAGTCTTAATATTTAACGTATATAAGGCCATACTGACCAATCTTTGTGCAAAGTTTCATATCGATCCCTATAACGGTTTAGAAAAACGGAGCTCGAAAAGGAAGTCTAACTTTAAACGCCAATAACTTTTTTACCGTTACTCGAAACTGGAAAATTTTAACTGATATGAGATGTACTCGTTTAGATCTTTGATTTAAATACCCATACGCCACTCTTCGATAAAAACTAAAAAAGTCGACTTTTTTCAAACGTTCGGGACACCCTGTTATCTTCTTTCTACCAACTTCTAAGGTATATGTGCCAAAGACTGTAACCATTCTACACATTCCTACCAAATTCCATGACAATCGGTTGAGCCGTTCACGAGTTATTTAGTGAACAGACGGACAGACGGACGGACGGGCAAAATCGATTTCATAAGGGTTTTTTGAAAAAAAATGTCTAAAAAACCCTAAAAAACTAGACCGAGGCTAATTTCGGGCGCGGCCGAAACAATATTTTTGTGTGGTTTGGTTGAAATAAGTGGGCAAATAAACATATTTACTCAGAAAACTTTATTGGGGGATGCGGGAGCATGGCCCCATAGTACGTTTCATTTGTTTTGACCTTTTTAGTTGGTTTGATAAAGACATAAGAGACAAAATGGGGGGTTGGGTTTGTATGGCAGCCCCATGACCCCATAGTCCGATTTGATCCATTCTTGCATATGTTTTGTGTCATCAAAAGAAATACTTTTGAGTAAAATTTTGTTGAAATTAGTGAACAAATAAAAAAAGTTTTTTTTAGTAGAACCTAATTTGAGGGGTTGAGTTTCTATGGCAGCCCCATGACCCCATTGGCCGATTCGATCTATTCTAACGTATGTTTTGTGTCATCAATAGAAACACATTTGTGTGAAATTTGGTTGAACTTTTTTTCTTAGTGAACTCAATTTAGTGGGTTAGGTTTGTATGGCAGCCCCATGACCCCACTGTATGATTTTACCGATTCAAACATACAAACTGCCTGCAGCAAAAAGAAGCATTTGTGAAAAATTCAGCTTCATATAGCTTTTAAATTGCCGAGTAAAACGCGTCGCAACAGACCGACGGACGGACAGACTGACATCGCCCAATCGACTCCCCAAGCCATGCTGATCATATGTATATGTATACTTTTTATATGGTCGAATATGCTTCCTTCAATGCGTTACAAACTTCATGACAAAGTTAATATACCCTTTCACTATATGAGCGAAGGGTATAATTACACAAATGTTGGTGCGTTCTTTCTGAATATGGAAAGCTCTGAGTTGCGTGCGCCTATAGTGAGAATGAATAAAAGCAGAAATCAGTAAAGAAGTCGGGACCGTGAATATATGTACATATCTCCATTACGAGGAGATAACGATAACGGGGAAAAAATAAGCGTTTTAATGCAGTCTCAATTTTTTTTTGTCGGACAGATGATACATCTGGGAATAGCGCCAACGAACTTGCTTTTTCCATCTCAAATTTTAATTTAATTTTTAAATTTTGCTGAAACTCCCAGATACGAATGATCACCGATCTTCGGGGTCAGTCAGAAAGCATCATGTATACGTTTATTGCATCAGCCAGGAAGTTTAACAATCATACTCATTGACAACCAAAACGGACACTTGTTCTTTTTCTATCATATGATTTTCCATAATATTTATCCTAATAAAAGGTCCCGGCTCCTATTAACCAATGTAAACTCCTTCCGAGTTTTCATCCCTTTTTGCTGCTACATTCCTCCAAATGGACCGTTTTTAGTACTAAATGGGACCTGACAGAAATCACAATTTCCGTAGCGTCAAGTTAAATGGAATTCCATCATCCATCAGGTCCCAATGCACTTATGTTTTCTATTAAACACTTTCAACACTGCAATTTTGGCCTGGTCTCGTGCCCAATTTTTTTTTTCAACGAGCTTATATTTCTAAGATCCGCCGTGCCCCGTATGAAACTACCACCATGAATCACCATATTCATCGATTTTACTACGTTCATTTAAAGACTCTGGTATCTGGTGCACCTTACTCGGTAAAATTTGTAAGTCACGCTACCTTGGATAGCTTTTTAAAGACAATAGGTACTATAAGTTTCCCAAGTGACAGTTCCAAGGTACTTTAAACGAGGCCTATAGCTATGAGCCACGAAAAGAAATAACGCGGTCCAGCTTTTTTTTAATATGGGTTTAGCAATGTCTGCGGATGAGGCACATTCTACCGAAATCGTCTGCTAATCGGTTAGAGAGACATTTTTCGTTAAGTAGAATCTCATCCATTAATCAGATGGAACGCCGCGTTGGGTGTAACACCGCTGATTATAATCCGTGGAGCTCGTGCTCTGCTTGAAAATATGGATGTCAGCAAACTTATTTTATCCGCTGCAGTAAAGTTCAATCATACCATCATATTTTATATGGGATATTTCGATACTTAAACTTTCCTCCAGAAGCAATTCAAAAAGGCACCACCCTGCTCAAACCACTACCCTCAAGGATGAGTGCTATCACCTCCTCCTCTTTTGTGGTTCTTAGTATTTGGAGAATTGATCTGGATGCTCACGACACCACAAAAGTAGATTGTTAAAAGCGTATATTTATCGTAGGAAAATCAAATTCCCAATTTCTTGTTGCACGACAATTGGCTGCACTTGATATAAAGAAATACGGATGATCGTGTGGTAAAAACAACTTTAAAAACTTCTTCTACTTCCTGGCTATGCGAGGATATGGCGAATGAAAGTATATGGCTATCCGCTGGCTGCGCAGATCGTCTGTCGTCTGTCATGCAAAGTTTCATGAACCAAAACAAAAACAGCTTTCCTTAAATCCGTCAAAGAAATGCTGTAAAATATGCTGCTCCCCTATTTGTATGCCAGCCACGATAAATACATTTTATTTTTGGAGCCACAACCAACCACATGAGTTGAAGATACTGGTGTGTTTTGTGCATTATAACCTTCATGGAAGCAGAAGACCGTTTCGTCAGATCTGTAGTGTAAAAATAAAAAATAACTAATCAGGCTCCTTTTCTACGAGATTTTTTCTATTCACCTTTCCTTTTTATTATCTATATAGCTGCTCTAAAATAACCCACATCAGTTTTAAAATATTTGGCTCTTTTAAGAAATACTAATCGGCTTATTACTAGATTTTATTCGTCATCATCAATGTGGCACGATAGCCCGACGTCGGGCTTTGGCCACCTGAATCGTTAACCTCCAGTTGTCGCGGTTACGTGACCTTGTCCTCCAGTTTCGGAAGCCCAGCAGCTGGTGGGCGTCTTCACCTACGGAGTTCTCCCAGCGAGCTCTCGGTCGTCCACGCAACCTCGCTCCGTCAATTCGTTGTGCGCTCATAACTTTCTTTGGCATGCGATTGTCGTCCATCCGTTGTACATGCCCCGCCCATTGCAGACGTTGAAGCTTCACGATTTTCGATACTTCCAGCTCATCGTACAATTGATGCAACTCATGGTTGTATCGGATACGCCATTGGTCTCGCTCGCGAACGGCCCCAAAAATTCGCCGAAGGACTTTTCGTTCGAATCGGTCTAGCAAAATTTCGGAGGCTTGGGTAAGGGTCCATGTTTCGCAGCCATAACATACCCAAGTAGCACAAACGAGTTGTAAAACGGTTATATAACCGAAATACAACCATGGTTATATGACAATATTGTTAGGAAAATGGTTGTAAAAACGTTTTACAAACGTTTGCTAAACCGTAAAAAAGAGGTTTTTGCCTGGCTATAAACGTAACATTATTGTTGTAATATCGTTGTCTTTCAGACATTATTGTTATAAAATCGTTGTGAATATAACTACAATTTCGTATGCTAAAATTAAAAATTTCGTACTTTTTCTTTTTCAGAATTGACCATTTTATTTATCTTAGACACTTTTTTATCTCAGAGATATTATAATATTTTACCGTTTTATCCAAGGAAATAAACCTTTTTATCTATTTGCCTCAAGCTGGACTCGAACCTGGTTCTCTTGCGTGCTAGTCTGTCATCATTGCCATTGCGCCAGAAGGGAAATACTTTTCATGTTCTCTAAATCTGAAGTACTTCACGCGCAATGCATGGCGGTCGCAAGATCGATTCTCGGTCATGCGATGTTTTATTTTTCTTTTTTTCATATGCCAAAAATTCTAGTAACATAATCCCTTTATGCTATTTGTTTCCGTTTAGCGCAGGGAAGCTTTGTACCCAATATAATTGCAAATATCAAAAAGATACTTTCGGTTCAAATTCTAACAATTGTGTTATATATTAAACCATGTTGTATTTGTAACAATTACGTTATTTTATAACAAAATTGTCCAAAGAACACTAATTGGGTAAAATTTTAAACAATAATGTTACAAAGACAACATTAAGATTTTCAGGAGAACAAATTGTCTCAAATGAAACCATCTAGTTAATTTTGCAGCAAATTTTTAAGTTTAGACTCCAACAAAATGCTCACTTTTGTAACTATAACCCATATTGTTGATTATTTAACTAAAATATAACCAAAAATCGGGTTGTATATCTAACCAAGGTTATTTTGTGCTGCTTGGGTAGAGACATGATGTTGATATCGTTGGCGTACGCTACTAATTGAGTCAACTTGATGAGTAGCGTTCCGCTGCTGTCCATATTCATGGCTCGAATTACATACTCCAAAGCCAGGTTGAAGAGCGTCGGCGCCAGCGCGTCGCCCTGCTTGAGTCCAGTACGAGTTTCAAATAGGTCAGTGAGTCGGTTCTGCACTTTGACCTGCGAGACCGTATTAGTCATCGTCATCCTTGTGAGTCGCACTAACTTTGCCGGTATACCAAAATGCAGCAAAATGTTGTACAGTACACTTCGATCGATACTGTCGTAAGCCTGCTTGACGTCGACAAGGATTTGGTATACGTCGATGTTATATTCCCAGCACTTTTTGAGTAGTAGCTTCACTGTGAAAAGTTGATCGGTCGTTGAACGACCAGGTCTGAAGCCGCCTTGATACTCGCAAATGATTCGTTCTGCGTACGGATTGATTCTGTTTTCGAGAATTTTCGAGAAAATATTATAGGCTGTACAAACCAATGATATGCCCCTGGATTACCTCGTCGTTCCATATTTTCAGCAGTAGCACATGTATTGCGTTGGTCAGGCACGTTCCACCATTCTTCAGCAGATACTTTGAAGCGACTGTATGGCGAGACTCACCTCCTCTACTGTTGAGGGTGGAACGGGAGGTCCTGGCTCGGCTAACTCCTCAAACGCTGGTGGAGCTCTTCAAAATGCGAGGCCCATCGTTTGTTGACGCTTTCGATGTCGCTGATGATGTTACCATCCTTGTCCTTGCTTAGGCTTGTCCTGGGTTGATATCCGTTCTTGATATTATTTATAAGTTTGGTTTATTTTCTGTAACTGCTCGTCAAAATGTTTGCGTTTTTTTACGTCTAATTAACTTATTAGACACTCGCCGAATTTCGTTGTATCTTTCTTTTTTGGCTCGGGATGCGCGTTGTGTGTATTGGCGATATGCTTTATTTTTGCATTCGTCATCAAACCAGTCTGTTCGTCTACGCCAGCCTTTATAGCCCACGACCTCTTCTGCGACTCCTTTGATGCGGCCTTTGAGCTCCTCCCAGAACTCATGGATGCCTAAATTGTTGATGTTATCAAGCATGGGTGACCGTTTTTCCTCAAGTACTATAGTATACGCAGCCGCCGTGGCATCATCAATCAAATTGTCAACCTCGAAGATCTTGGCATTGTTGATTCTCGTTTGGTGCTCCGAAGAGAATCTGTAGGTGGTCTTCGTCAAATAGTGATCCAAGTCGCAGTTGGCTTCTCGATAGGATCGAACATCCAAGTCATTTGAATCCCATCTCTTGCTGATCAGTACGTGGTCGATAGGTTTCACGGTGACTTCCAGTAGTTCCAGCTTTCGTTTCCGACTTTGGCGTTAAAGTCAAGCAGCAGCTTGACGTCGTTTGATGGAAGTAAGTCGAAGAGTGTTTCTAGGTGTAGGTAGAATTCATCCTTAATCGCGTCTTCCGTTACTTCTGTAGGGGCATGCGCATTGATGAGCCAGAGATTAGCGAAACGGGTCTTGATGCGGATCGCACAGAGCCGCTCGTTTATGGTTTGGAAGCCGATAACGCGGTCCTTGAGCTGCTTACTCACTATGAAAGCTACTCCAAACTCCTTGTTACCCTCCTCTTTACCACTCGTAAAAATAGTGTGCGATTTGAGGTCGTTAATCTCGCTTTTGAGCCATTTAGTTTGCAGCTATGCTCAGCTTGTATTGTTCTACCTGTTCCAGGAGAGCCCTTAAGGTCCCCGGTCTATTCAGGGAGCGTACATTCCAGGATCCGAAAGAGTAATCAGTTGTTCGTTTGCTGCGCCGTCATTGTTTTGTATCCGTACAATCCGAGGCTTTTGTTTCAGATTTCTTGACTTGATGTTTTTTTCTTAGGATGAGTTGTCGGCACATCGCTAAACCATGATAGGGTTTAATCATAGAGTAAAGGCCATCATGGGCATGCCTCGAAAAAGATTATTAAATATATTACACATAAGTGTAGTTTTCAGTTGTTTTACGGTCTTGGAGTCACCAAGCTGAAAACAAAGAAAAAATTAAAAAAAAAGTGTTTGATCAGTATTCAGTGCTCCTTTCGCTTGCTCGAATAACTGCTAGCATGCTTGTATTCATAGACCTCAGAGCTGATAATGAACTCTTGGGGAATTGCATTTCACTCCTCTTCAATTGCGATTCGCAGCTCTGGAAGCGTTGTTGGAGCAGAAACGCGGGCTCGAATCTGACGTTTCAGCTTATCCCATAAGTGTTCTATTTGATTCAAGTCCGGGTTTCGAGCTGGCCAGGTAAATCGTCCATGGTCCATGGTCCATGGACTGCAAGGATTTCATTGATCTAGCGTCCGTCGGTTGGATGCAAACTAATGCAATAAGCACCTAATGCTAATTGGATGCAAACTAATGTATGTCCGGTTAGCGAGATGCCGCCCCAGACCATTACAAATCCTCCTCTATGAGCAACAGATTCCACGATGCAACACTGAGAATAACGTTCTACAGGGCGACAATATAGTCTCTGACGTCGATTACTTTGATAGAGAGTTACCCTGCTCTCATCAGTGAAGAGTACATTACCTCACTCTTCTAACGAACAATTCCTTTGCTCTCGAGCGAATTCAAGTCGTGCTCGACGGTGGGCTGTCGTAAGTATTGTGCTACACCTTCAGGTGCTTTTTCAGGTGTCGTATTCATTATTGACTGACAAAAGTAGCAAAAAAACACGCGTCTAAGCAAGCAATGAACAAAAACTAAAGAAATTATAAGAAATATTTTATACATACCCTCATTGTAGAAGAAAATAACGGTAAGCGCGAACTCTAGTCAAAACAGAGCAAATCGTTAGCATTGTGTTTGTTGCTTGATGGCAATGTGAGTTTACGCTACTTTAGATCAAATTGATAGTCATTTAAATTGCCATTGAACGCACTTTTTGTAGATATACCTTTTATAGTTGTAAGTTTCATACTTTAAAAAAAATTGGGTTAGAGTCCGAAAGTGGCGAGTGGCCCGCTTTGTTTGACGTCGAGTGTATATTAATAGCATGGCAGCTCTCAAATCAAAAACCTAATTCTGCATTGAAAATAAAATGTTGAAATGTTTTCGGTGTTTATATATTTCACTTACTATAATGCATGTACAGTAGGACCCCGATAATCTGGACCTCGAAGATCCGGAAGTTCGATAATCCGGATTCGGGTTTGTGCCAAATTTTGTTTAAATTTTCATAAAATTCGACAATTTTACAAAGTTTCTTCAAGCTTGCAGCTATATAATCTATATATAATAATATAATTAAGGTTGGGAAAATTTCGAATACGAAATTAATATATGTATAATAATTAATTATCGTTAGAATGGTTATCTTTTTTATGATTTGAGTGTATATACTGTCCACCAAGGTCTAAATTAGTGCATTTCGAAAATTCGGACAATTCGATAATCCGGATAGGGTCCGGTCCTAATCAATCCGGAACATCGTGGCTCTACTGTATGTACATTCCCTTATATTTGTAGGATTATACTCGTCACCATCTCCGTTAGGAATAAAAAAATAAGTGTATCATTCCTGATACGCTTCCATTGAAGAAAAAAAAATCTAAAACTGTAACGAGACCATTAAAATTGCTCCCATTAAAACTTATTATGAATAGTCGACCGCTACATAACCGACAGACGTACCACCAATGATGCACAATTTGTACCCTTTCTCTATCATTGCAAAATAACTTTCATTCAATCATAACCATCTTCCCTTATCTGGTCTTTACGAGTACATAATATTCATCAACTTTTCGCTCGACTTCATTTCAGCCCTGTATTTTCAATAGTGCTTGTTAAGAGTAAGCATGGCAGATTGTGGATTTACTTCATTATATTTTCCAGTTAACAAAAAGATGAAAAAAAAGTTTTCCAGTCTACTGACAAAATAAAATCATCATCAATGGGGTAGGGTGGCTCAAATGTTAAAATATTTCCTGAAAAAATGTAAATGTAAAAGGATTTCGTTGCAAGTTGCAAGTAAAAGAACATCATGTGAGTAGAGTATTACCAGTATTACTGGGAAATGAGACAAGCTTTCGATAGCAAAGCGAACTTACTTGAATTTAGTTTTAATTCGTCTTTATTATGGTTGTTCCAGAAATTCAAAGCATTGTAGATATAAAAAACACAAACATTTTAGGTGGAGAGAATATTTTACTATATTCTGTCTGAATATTTTACTATATTCTGTCTGAAATTTGCTTAGGCTTAATGCTTTAATAGTCTGGTTACTGTAGTGGTTAGTCTTCTAATCTTGAAGCACAGGGTTGTGGGTTCGCGTCCCACCATGAGCCCGATTCAGTTTATGATGGTTTTCGAACTCATGATCCATGTGACTGACTATGATCTCACTCAGATGTTAAGTAACTGGTGGGAGGAGGTTGGTGCACCATGACCTCATGGTCCGATTCCATTCATTTTTACATAAATGTTTTGTGCCATCAATAGAAATACACTTGTGTAGAATTTGTTTGAAATTGGAGCACAAATAAACAAATTTTCCTTAGAACAACCTAATTTGTGGGTTGTGTGTGTATGGCTCCCCATGACCCTATGGTCGGATTCCATGTATTCTTACATATCGCACACCTAGAGGAACACTGTCACAACTCAAAAAATGCAAATTTTCAGGAGAAGCAAAAAACATACTTTTAATTACTATTTTCTTAATTGTGAAGTGAATATCAACAAGGTGACCTCTAGGGGTCAGTTTTGGAGTGCGACTTGTTACACTCTGCCACATGTATGTATGTAGATACCATAAATATTCACACTCTAGCATACCTAACTCAAATTTGCCGTTTTTTGAGTTGTGACATTGTTCTTCTAGGTGTGCGATATGTTTTGTATCATAGAAACACATTTGTATTTCCAATATTTCAATTGTGATTTGATTGAGGGGGGTTGTGTTTGTATGGCAGCCCCATGACCCTTTTGTCCGAATTCAGCGATTAAAACATACAAACTGTCTGCCTTAACGTTAATCAAATGGCAGTGTAAATTTCGCCAACATATCTTTGACACAAATAACCTCCAAAAAACGTGAATGTCTCCAATTCTCACGTAGTATCCGCATCGCATTTGCAAACATAATCCACAACACACTGACCCTCTGACTTCTATGCCATGTTTGCATATGATCATTTATGAGACTTGCGTCTTTCGGCTCTTTAGAAGACATGATTACCAGTCCATTACTTTCTGCAAATTGACATATTATCATGAAGAGTACACACAACATTGTCCAGATGGATTTATCTGAAAACATATCACGAAGTTGTTTTTAGTCATCTTTAAGCATATACGGATGAGTTGACGTTCATATTATGTCAACATGCTGTCATCGCGTTGTTTTACACATGTAAAATTGTACATCGCGGAACGCAAAAGGGACTTTCTTTGCTGAGTGATACATCGCCATTCAGCTGGCTGACATGTAAACACACAAGGCTACATATTTGGTGATCATACACGTCACGAGGTCTCATTTTATGATCGGTCAATACGTGAAGAAGTTTCAGTCACAAAGATACTATCGTATTCATATGAAAGAAGATCGATCGATCCCCTGTCATCATGTCCAGTCGGAACTTCATTCTTATTCACGATCATCTCAGCCTCGTAAAGAACGGTGAATTCCTCGGTTTATTGTGTACATATAATGCAAACAGAACAAACGCCTAAGTACTCTTAATTTTTTATGGTGTTTGCACAGATCCCATACACAGGCAATAAGAGATGAATGAAAAAATTATTTTTATGCCATGTGCGTTGGGCTTGGTTCGTATGTGCACAGAGTCGTCAGTCATAAAAAAAATTTATGATCTGGGAATTTAGTTGTTCGCTTGACAGGGTTCAGTGAGTAAACGGCCGAGCCGACATTTCTTGTATACGCCCTCTGAAATGCATTCCCTCATTTATGAGGACAATGCGCTGTCGTTCTCGCAGCAATTTGACCTCTGGCGTTTTTATCTAAGTTGGACGACGACGATTGATAGACATGGTGATGAATAATTTGCTGGCATTAATGATAGTGTTGAGTTTAACGATCCATAAAAAATTATAATGTTGGCAATTGATTAATCGTGGAATGCACTGGACTAATTTTTGGTTAAATTTTGAACAGTCTTGAGCTTTTACATACTACAGGCTTCTAGTATAATAAAATAAATTATGAGGCAAAATGGTTACATATTTAGATGAACCCTCTTATTATAAAAATTGAATGTTTTTTTTATTGCATGCTTATGTATAATTTAAATTAAAATATTTCTAATACTCCTGATGATATGCTAGCCGAAATAAATGACCTGTCTTAGTTAATGTTTCATTACAAATCCAAAAAAAAACTACGGATCTTGTCTCACTGACTTACAGCTTTCACAGTTTTTCAAGAGTTAAAACATTATTTTCCAATAGAGCCTACATTGTGCTTCGGTCTTCCTGAGAAGAAAAATTGCTACTGCCTAACTAGGCAATCACTAAGTTAAGCATGGATCTAGTGTTTGATCCTCTACTTGATTTCTAATATTTTTATGGATTTTTACTTTAAATAGAAACGCACCGATCCAATAAGGACTATGGTGTATTTAACAATGCCCACTTACTGACTAACTTACTAACTAGGGTTGCCACTAGTGTACTAACTAGGCTATATATAGGGTGTCCCACGACTCTTTGTACATACAGTGGTCCCCGCTTTATGTGATCACTGATAATGTTATAATCCGCTTAATATTATTAAAATAGCCAAGAACAAACCGGACGTTCTCATTTCATATAAATTTCTCCCGGTTATTGTAATTAAAAATCCGGATAATGTTATAAATTTTAAGTCTCACACATAGGCTTACACACATTCAAATGAAAGCTTTTATTCTGCCCGCTGTTTCAAAGGAGTCAGAGCCCTTCCGGTAGATTACGTCAGCAATAAAAACGCATGAATAACGTCTCCAATTTTCATGGAATGGTTGAAAAAGTGGGATGGACAACTTGATCATGATATTCTCCTGCTGGTCGATAATTGCACAGCTCATGTGGTTACCGGGTATCTTAATCACATTACCGTTGTTTTTCTCCCAGCGAACACTGCATCCATTATGCAACCTTGCGACCAGGGCATTTTTCGAGCCTTTAAAACATATTATAGGCGCCAAATGCGATACAGAATATTGGACATTATTGAGAAAGAACGTCCATCTTCTCTAAACGCAGCTGCTATAGCAAAGGAGAATTTATTTGCTAGTGATAAACAAACCACAATTACAGATTTTTTTCAATAAATAAAAATCAGCAAAAATATTATACATATGTATATGTAAAATGTCTATAATGCAATCTTTATGATTGATTTTGCTGTTTAAATAAAGTTGAATTTCCTACAACTCGATTTCGTTTCACCTGGTTAATGTTATAGATCGGTTATTGTTATAGATTTAGCTTTGAACAAATGGTATAACAATAAGCGGGGACCACTGTACTATAATGGGTGATAGTACAGCTCATATGGGTACAATTAATGTTCTACATGACCCCTCTATCTTTAACCGTTATAAAGTTATAGCATTTTTTGGTAATAGGGTCAGAAACCTCGACTTGCCAAGCAAAATCACTATTTGCCACACTCCCGAATATTTGATCCGAGGTTTGACTTTACTTTCTTTTTTAGTAAAAAAATGAAAAAAAACACGATACCGACGTTAATTTTTATTAATATTTTTTTCCGGTGTACTTATGACTTATGTTGAATCCGCCCCATTCTTTCACTTCCGTTTTCACATAGTTTCGTTACCTCGATAAAACATATTTGCGTGAGGTTTGGTTAGAATAACTGCACAAACGGAAAAAAATTTTTTTTTGGTGGGACGGGGGATGCCCCAATAGTACGAATATATTTGTTTTTACATATTTTTGTACTTTCTATAAAGACACATTGCAAAAACAAATACATGGGGTATTATGGGGCCATCCCCCTCCACCGTTTGTGCAGTTATTCTAACCAAACCTGACGCAAATATATGTAGCATTTTGTGGAGTTTCAGAAAGTAAAGTCAAATCTCGGATCACATATTTGGGAGTGTGGCAAATAGTGATTTTGCTCTGCAGGTCGAGGTTTCTGACACTATTAACAAAAAATGCTATAACTTTATAAAGGTTAAAGATAGAGGGGTCAGGTAGAACATTAATTGTATCCAAATGAGCTGTACTATCACCCATTATCGTATGTAGGTACCAAGAGTCGCGGGACACCCTGTATATTAAGGTGGGATTACATTATGTGACATCTAGGATTGCAGGATTCAAATGAGTAAATTTGTCATCAATCTCTGCAAAAATTTGCACCATAGTGTAGACCTTGTCAGCGTCCCGTTTAGCAGGGCGTTCTTAAAACAATTAAACTCTGTTGGATTATGATTTAGCAAACATGAAATAGGTACGGGCACGCAGAAAGCGTGATCCTATCTGGACTACCGGAAAGATCGCGCTCCTAGTGAGTGAGAGTGGCACATCAAACGACTAGATGTTTCCGATAGTTTTTTTTTTGTGAATGACCTGGTACTGCAATCAATTTCAAGCACTAATCACCGATTGTTTTCAACTTACATGAAATCACACTTCTGAATGGGAGGCGCTCAAATTTTCTGTATTTTGGAAAATGCACAAATGTTGTACGAAAGGTCGAAATGCTTTCCAGTACAGCGAAATGGTGCATGTCTGGTCACCTATGGTTGGTGTAGTACAGGGGTGTCAAATTCAAATCGTGGCCTAGGCCAAATCACACTGTATTCAGGTTTGAGTGGGCTGCTGGATGAACATTTCGAAAATGTCTATAGAAACTTTTTTTTTGAAATTTGATGATAGAATATTACCCTTAAATATGACTAGAAATCTGAATCCTTGACGAATGACCAATTTAGAAACTTTAGATAAGAAGTTAAAACACTGAGATTTGGCTGATCGATCATTAACTACTATGTATTTGTTAATTTATATCCAACAAATGTTAGACAAATTAAATGATGATATTCTTTCCTAATACAGCATTAAGAGATCGTATGTTTATCTACCGGTAGTTAATTTCATGTAGAATACTTTTTCCTAATGGCTATGTGTATATTTGCGTTATCAATTTCATTTGTAAATTATTTTGTAATAAATGCATTAATTTTCCTAATAGAAAGCGTAAATCAAAATACATTTATTGTTGCACCCGCATTTTAGTGTATCACTAAATAATAGTAATGGTTCAATGGTTAAGATAGTAATCGTAATATATACGTAGTATAATAGAGATAAATTCACTGAAAATTATTTCCCCGGGTATACGAGTATTACTTTTATGAGCTCCACCTTTTCAATAAAACGCTGAGTCAAAATGTCGTAAAATTCGTCGATTGAGCAAGCTGTCTGAAACTTTCTTAAGACGAGGGGAAATTTCAAACATTTTGCACTGATAGATATCAGATTATTCGAAAAACAATGCGTACCTACGTTAAAAAAATAAATTGCAATGAATTTAATATATATACTTCAAAATATACTTGGAAACATTTCAACTCTTTTTATCCATATAAAAAAATAATAGATACTTCTGAGAATACATATTTAAAATGAACTATGATTTTTTAGGAAATTTCTCTGAAAAGGGACATTCATGCATAATGGTCCCAACAAAATGACACGGTCCTCTGCAGCAGACCAAATAAAAAAAATCCCCAAAAGATACCATAATGCCAAATGTTAACCGACTGATATTTGACTGGTCTTTTTAGCTTTCAAAACGTTTTCAATCCGCGCGGACAATCCATCAGCTAAAAACCAACATTCGTCCGTAAAAAAACGAGAACCATTCAAACTTCCATCTGTCATGTCATGTACCATTAACATTTCATCGGAAAATGTACAATTCAGGTATATTGGGATGATCCATCCCCAATCCAACTCCAAACTCTGTCTGTCGCCCATATATGTATTAGAGTCGCAACCTTCAGAACAGTAAATCCGTTCCGCAATTTCAACCCTTTCGCGAGACAGGCCATTTGAAAAGGATTTCACTCACCTGATTCGATTGGGGTTTCATACTGTTTACAATGTTTTGTCTTTGCAGGTCCGTAACGGGTCGTTCGCTTAAAAAAAATCGTGGAGTTTGGGTGTAATCCGCGAGTGATTTTGCCTCGTTTCATCGCGGACGAAATAGAAAATTCGCGTGACTCCTTGTTCAATCAATATCATAGTCGTATTGTAGTCCTGTTATGTTATCCTGCAGCAATTTGTAATGGTCGCTAGAGATACTATACTCGTTGACATGATGTCTAGCACATGCATCTCTGCAGTCAGACGTATGACGCTGACGACTTTTTTTTGTTTATGGGGCGAGTTGGCTTTGCATAGAATGGAGGAAACGCATGCACGTGGACGTGGGTTGGTGGTAAGGACTTCAATCAGTCAGACATCATACGAAAACTGTATTCCCTCGATATTCAGACAAAGTAACGACTGAATGAACATGCAACTTTTTTTTTGCAGGTGAATTAGAGGTAAACGTGCGCGGTTATGATTTCATGGCTGAATTATGATGGTCGTCGTGTGGTGCTTTCAAATAGATGAATTGTTTATGATATTCATATGAGTAAATGGATGGATAATGGTATATTGAATAGGTTTGCGGACAAAAACCATTACTGTTCAAATTTGTCATAGTTATCAATTGAATTGAGAAGTGAGGTGGTTTAGTGAATTTTGACTTCAACAATCAACATGAATGGAGTTCTGCCAACTAACATTCATATTGGTTAGATAATACAGTAGAACCCCTCTTAACCGGCCTGGTCGGGACCCACACCCTGGCCGGTTAGGAGTTTGGCCGGTTTATCCGAGGTTCCCTTGAAAAATTGAATTTGATTCGACAATAACCTATACTTCAAGATACTATACAAATTTCATAGAGTGTTATACATTAAGAAGCAAAAAGAACGCTGTTGGAACTCATTTTATTGAAAACTAAATAGATTACACACATAAAAGCGAAACAATTAAACAGTACATTCTTAGGTACAAAATTAAATCTTCAAGAATTTATTGATTGAAAAAATCAGTTATCTTTTCTGTTTTTTAAATTTTAATAATTTTTTGAATGAGAGAAAGCTCGTGACGTCACATTTTCAATCAAATCTTTGTAAGCTATGAATTTTGTATGAAAAATCAATTGTTTTCTTGGAAAATTGGCGTTTACTCGAAAAATTAACTACTTTTACTGGCTAAAGTTATGCAAACATGTTGCTAACAAGATAAGGCATGTTATTGTTAGTGAAAAAATCTAATGCTTTATACTAAAAAGTTCGTAGAATAATGTAATTTCATCACAACCACAACATTATTCATAGAAAAACTTAATGGCTACTATGATTTTGATGCTGACTGTGACGGCATGGTAACAAAAAGAAAAAAAAAACCGTTCCGTGGGATATAGGAAAAGTCTGCTAGTCATTTTTCGGTAACAAAAAGAACAAGAAACGTTAAGTGGGATATAGGCCGGTTAATCCGAGGACCGGTTTATCCGAGGCCGGTTAAGAGGGGTTCTACTGTATTGATTTCTAAAATAAATATTATATGTATCCTGTATAGAACAGGAACTATGGAGTTTGTATATGGAAGTAAGAACAGCATCCTTATATGGTAACGATTCTACACATGAAATTTGATCCCAAAATGTCTGATATGAAAATATGGGGTTGGGTACGATATCCCGCCCATCATATTCCCGTTTTTTTCAAATCCCGACATTCAATATCCCGCCATTTCAAAATCCCGCCAATTGAAAATCCCGCTCAGTTAAAATTCCGTCTAATCAAAATCCCGCCATTTCAATAACCCGCCTATTCAAAATCCCCGCCATTTCAATAACCCGCCATTTCAATAACCCGCCTATTCATTTCTGAATATCCCGCTGACGGGATATTCAGAAATGAATACTTACCTTCTTACTACACACTATCAGATTGGTCGTTAAAATATTGATACAGCTATACATATTGGAAAGTAAAAGCTAGTTAGTATTCCTTTATCAGTGAGGCGGTGAGATTCAATTTCAATATTAGTGAAAATACCTATGTATTTTTCCGAATTGACACGAAGTTTGGAGGATGCAGATGCCAAAAAATAGCAGATTGGTTTGGAATTAATAATATCCATGGGAAAAATACTAAGTCGGGAAAACCAGGAAAACCAAGGCTCCCGCCTAAGTTCTGGAGTATTGCTGACGCAGTTGCAGTCAGGGGCGAACCCAGGAATTTATTTCGGGGGGTGATTTGTATTTGCAAAGTGGCTCATGAAATCCAACGCTTTAAATGTTCTTAGACCTTAGGCTTAAGAGTGCCCATATACAGTCCGATCGATTGACCAATCGATCTAACGCCCGTACAGCACATACACTATGCAATTTATCGCGCAATCTGAAATGACAATCTCGCGGTTCACACGAGACAACACAACATAGCGAAAATTATATATTTTGTGGCGAATGCGCCCGTCGAGAGACTCAATTTTCGTTCGTCTTCGTCATTTTGGCAATTGAAACTTGGGAGGTCTGCGCTATTAAAGCAAGGTATTAATTCTTGAACGCAATTGCAAATGTTGAATATGTTAACAACTCACCATCTATTCATACTACATATTAACGAAAGAATTGATCATTAATCTGTCCTGAACAAAGCCGCGACACACATCTAACGATAAATAATGAACAGATGTGGATAGAATCATTCATTCATCTCTTCTGATGTTGAAAGTGGAAAGTTTCCACTTTCACTTTCCACTGGAAACGGAGCTTGAAGACGATAGGGGAGACAAAAGCACGCATGTGTGGTAATAACCAATGACCGCCACAACCACAACACGAAGAATGACCACTGGTTTATGTTAATAAATCAGCAACTGAAAACACATGATTATCATGACAGATTGTATGAAAAATTGCAGGGCAATATGTTCCACACGTCCAATAAAAAAATTGATTAGATTGTCACATACACCTTCCAATTTATCGGACAATCAAAAAAATTGCTTCAATCGGTTGAAAGGTCTATGGGCACTCTAAAACGATAGTCTGACGTCGGGCATAGTGAAAATCATCACTTAGGTATTTGATTTATCAATAAAGATATTTTGTGTGAGTTTTATTCATACCTATAATTTTTATTATAAAATTTCGGGGGGTGTCTCATACCCCAAATCCCCCCCTTGGGTTCGCCCCTGGTTGCAGTTAATTTTCCAAGAACTCAAAATAATGTTGAGGCTTGGCACAGACGATTAATCTTTATCACAAGGAAAAGCCATATCGGTCTGTACCGGCTGGTGGAATTACTAGGTAAAAAATGCTCCTAGCTCCGAGGGGAGCAGTCCCGATCCGAAGGTCGCTTCCAAAAGCAAACTATAAGCAGTTACTTTCAACTAAAGAGGACTATGAAAAAACGGATTTTTTTAGAAACTTGCCGCATAAACTAATGTAAATTATTGATAGGTCGAACGCATATCTATATTTTTTGTTAACAATAAAAAAAAAATTGGCGGTGTTTTGACGCGATTTTTTATTATTTAATAGCGGGATATTGAAATGGCGGGATTTTGAGGTGGCGGGATTTTGAAATGGCGGGATTTTGATATGGCAGGATTTTGTAGTGTCGGGATAACGTAAAGCCGGATTTTATAGAAAAAGCGGGATTATGAACGGGCGGGATTTTGTTTTTTAGGATTATGAAGGTATCCCAAAAATATGGTTCACAATTCAGAACAGTCCTAAAATGGAATATTTCAGCAATTTGCAGTGGTTCAAGTCCAAAAATTCAATTGTACAAATAAAATGCACCCCCATAGCAAACAAAATTCGGGCTTAACTACATAGATTTAATATTTCGAACCATGTTCTATCCCTTTAATGGCTTTGTCAATACGTATGTAATACATCACATTCATAAAAGGATCACGATTCAACCCTCTCTATAACCCATCTGACCTCACATTATCTGAATGATTTCTTTACCGGGATTGATTGCATTCATCTACCGGCCGGCCTAGACGAAAAAGAAGGGGTTGTCTGTTATCTAAATCATTACATACATCCGGTATTTGATTGTTCTCACATATACGCCCCTGTCTGCTGCATCCTTCAACCCTTCCCTGCACATTGATGAATACATCAATGCAAGCCTGATTTCATATCCTTCATAAGGATTAATATCAAATATCGGTTACATGTAGGATGTAGGCTGGTGAAATGCCGACGAAGAAAAAAAACTGAGGGCGACTACTGGCCGGCTACTTTTTTTCTTGCCTTGTATTCATTCAATGAACATATTTTATTATTGATTCCTCGTCGGATATTAATCCAGCCGTGTTTCAAGTACTTGATGAGTTCTATGAAATATTCATTCATTATTTGATCCTGGCGCATTACTACGTATACCCTTTTTTTCGGGTTTTTTTTCGAGCCTTTTTTCTCTGCCTTCCTTCCATACAGTCGGGAAATTTAATAGGATTGTATTCGGTTTTGAATGGAAAAGTTTTCTTCCGATTTTTTTTTTGTACTCAATTTGGTGAACATTGGAATGTCTGATGATTATATTAAAGTTTCATGGATTTCTTGTATTGAGCTAGATGAAAAAAAAGTTCTGAATTTGTTGTGGGCTTTATTTGTTATATGCCTATGTCTGGAGAGGAGAAAGTCGACGCCGCGCAATGTAGTCTTTGAAAAAAGGAAAACAATAATATTTTATACAAAACAATTTTCTGAATCAAAGCTTTGAAGGGCTTCTCAATTTGTGGCAGCAGATAAGCATATTTAAACTGTAAATAGTAAAAATGTCATCTGATGTTTCGAAGTCAATATAAAAAGCTTAAAATAGCGGATCATGATATTTTAATTGGAGTAAAAATTTGTGTGTAATTTAATATTGGCCTAAAACTGCTGCGCTTTGTAATTCGTAGTCGTATGGAGGTCATAAGACCGAGAATATTTTTGAAACAATAAATGGTAAAAGATTACATTATCTATCAATGGAACTAGATTTATGGTAAATTACTTAAATTGCGTGTGTCTTATTTTAAACTTAAAATCCGACGCGCTTAACCCATTAGGCCTGTCTGTCTTGCGACCTTGTCAAAATTTTATCCGAAAGTTAATATTGATCACATTAAGAAATTTGCAAAATGTCGTGCAGTGTTAAGTTGGATTTTTAATCTATACGAATGAAAAACAAAACAAAAACAAAGGCCATGATGCAATCGAAAACAAGGACGCCAGCAAATTCAAGCATCACAGTGGGGGACCTTAATATCGAGGGACCTTAATATATCCCTATAATTAATTCGAAACTTGCGCACAGGAACACGAAGCTCCGCGTGTACAAAACGATCATCCGACCCGTGCTATGTTATGGCTACGAAACATGGACACTTACCCAAGCCTCCGAAATCTTGCTAGACCGATTCGAACAAAAGGTCCTTCGGCGAATTTTCGGGGCCGTTCGCGAGCGAGACCAATTGCGTATCCGGTATAACCATGAGTTGTATCAATTGTACGGTGAGCTGGAAGTATCGAAAATCGTGAAGCTTCAACGTCTGCAATGGGCGGGGCATGTACAACGGATGGACGATAATCGCATGCCAAAGAAAGTGATGAACGCACAACGAGGTTGCGTGGACGACCGAGAGCTCGCTGGGAGAACTCCGTAAATGAAGACGCCCACCAGCTGCTGGGCTTCCGAAACTGGAGGACAAGGTCACGTAACCGCGACAATTGGAGGACAAAGATTCAGGCGGCCAAGGCCGGACGTCGTTGATGATGATGATACGAATGAAAACATAAGATATTTTGACGCATAGTGTTCAGAAAAAATAATTTTTAAGCATGCTCTTACCAGGAAGAGTCGTCTACCAGATTATTGAACAAACTCCTTGCAAAGGTTACCAGAGGCTTTCCACAAGGGGGTCCTATCATCCCTTCTATAGTGCCTGGATGCCGACAGCCTTTTGAGAAAGTTCACACCTAACTTCTTCATGTAGAACTTCGAGTATGAAACCTTTTACCATGCTCTGGATAGATAAAGCAATAGAAATACTATGCATAGACGATTGGTTGTCTGGTGGAAGTGACTATTAACAACGGTGGGCTTTTCCGATCTAGGCAAAAACATACTGTACTGGTACTGGCGTGTCTCATTACTAACGGTGCTTTCCCTCCTGCCCCAGCAGTGCCTTCATGGTTCTATCAGACCTACAGCTAGACCCAATCCACATTCAACTCAAGGACGAGGCAAGTATTGGTTCGAATCATTACATATGTGCGATTTCAATGTGAAACTAAATAAAGAGGATACAGTGTGATGGATCCACAGTAGAGGGTATTTCTATATCCTTACCAACTGGGCTCCAATAACCAAGTATGTAACTCTGTGTTGGGTTTCGGCTCATATATATAGCACAACGAACAAACAACCTGGTAGGTTGCATAGCGTCGCAGCCTTACAATTCGTGGACCAGAACCTTTCTGCGGTTCTTTTGCCTGCATTATCAAGGGGCAAATCAAGGACCTTGAACGACTCATCACCTCAGCATTGGAGCAACTTGCCTGCGCTTAGGCAATCTCAACTGTATATTCATCAGTATACGTACACGCACCTAACTTCCGACGTACTTGTCGTTTGACCTGTGACACCCGCCGACCTAAACCGACGGGTAGCACTAGTTCGCACATCTAGACGGCTCCTTCAGTTTACAAGTCAGCAATGCAATTCGTTTATATGGTAATTCATCAACTAACTAGCCCCTTCGAGGCTCGCGTTATGCGGATCTACCTTAGAGGCTTCCTAAGCTCGCCTAGACCTTAGACCTCGCTCGGATTCATAAAACCCCATACCAGGTCCTCACTGGGCTGCTCAGGCATGTGGTGTCGGTTCCTATGTACTCCCAGGCGATATACAGGCGTCCCTGTGGGGACCCTCATCGTACAATAGGACTCAGACAAAACGTAAGATGCGAATATGACAAAACGCTTTAGCTCAACGCCGCTATCTACACCTAGTAGTAGTATATGCAGACATTGAGGACGTTACTTTGGCTTCAGCCAACTCAACCTTTATCTAATAGTCTAGGAGCCCAGTGCCGAAATACCTTCGTCATAAGGTAACCGGCTGAAAATGTGTACAGTAGTTCATCACCGCTTCTGTTGAAAACTGCTGGTCAGCCCAAAATTTAGCGGTTCCATTTTAGGGAAGTAACGCAATGTTTGTGCTAATTTTGAAGTTAACTCTTCGTTATAAGGTTACCGGCTGAATTTATCTGCATGTGTTAGATCTCGACTCCCTCATATCAGCCCATTTTTTAGCGGATCCTTTTATCTATGCTGACCGCCTCAAACCTGCTAAAAAATTACCCCTATACCTTCGTCATAAGGAAACCGGCTGAATTTATGTTCAAACAATAGATCTCGCTTAGCCGTATCGAAACAGAGTGGGCTGACCACTCTGAACCCATTCCGTTACCGATTTTAACCGGTCTGAAATAGGCGAAAATTTACCAATATAATTTTGAGAAGATTTGGAGCATTCAGCCGATTAAATTTATGTTCATATTATGTTAAAACAAATTCTCCCGTGTGGAGAGTGCTGGTCATCCCAGACAAACCGTTTCTTGACGGATTTTTACCGATACAAATTATTCAAAAATTCACCAAGTACACCATTTAAAATAAAAGCTGTGAAAGCGGCATTATTAGAAAACAATGCATACAAGAATTTACAGGGTTGATGTACTCCGATAGGAACTGCGACAACGTGGATAGAGCTGGCCTAGAAATTTTCGAAAAAATGCATGCTAGTAAAAAATTCAAAGCAATTTCTAGTAAAAAAAAAGAGTTTCGGCTCAACCTTGATTCCTCCGTGCTATGAATGATTGAAACAGAAACGAGACTGAGTTTTAATCATGCGAATAGCACGATTAGTGAATACCCTATACCCATGTACAGACCTAGAAGACATGGAAAACCCAACATTTTCATTTTCATATTTTTTGTAGGGGACGGAGGGTATAGATGGGTCACATCTTTAACATCTTATCAAGGCATCCAACAGCTACCAGTTGATACTAATTTGAAGTTCTTCGCGGCATTTTATCAAAAGATATGGCTGAATATAACTTTGTAGGGGAGGTAGGGATAGGGGTAGCCGGACCTACTCCACTTTCCATCAACTTAAAGTATATGTCCGAATTAGGCATTGATCAAAACTTCAAGTCGATGGCGACATCGTATCTAAAGTTATGGCCGCATTAAAATATCAAGGAGGGGTAATTTGTATAGGATGTAGGGGAACCCTTGGTTCGATTTGGCCCAATTTCAATACCGTCCAAGATTTTAACCAAGCGAACTGACCAAAATTTCAAACCGACATGGCGTTGTAATAAACATATCCCAACATTACAAGACATGGCTTATTCGAATCAGGGACCGACCCTGATCAATTATATATATACTTTGCCATACCTCAGGAGGCTCCTTTGAGGTGTTACATAATATTGGCGTTACAAAGACAATATACCCTTTACCATCTTAGGTATAGGGTATAAATATTTAGAACAATACACGTTTCATCAATGTGACGAAATTCAACTTATGCAACTTGTATTGTTTTACCTCCTACAATGTACGGATACGGATGAAAACAACAATTGAAAATGATCCGGTAAGGCTGGAACTCAATTGGTTTAATGGTGAACCAACCCCTTTAAAAATAGAAGAAGATATTTTTGAATCAACACGATACCGTCCGTATCGACGACGACATCGCTAGTGATATTTATACCTCCGACTCCGACTTCGATTAGTTGTTTTTAACATTATAACTATGTACTATGCACTATAATCGAAAAAGAGCGGTTCAAAAATGTAATTCACTGAATCACTTGTTGGTATTTAATTTGACTTAAACATAAAATAGGTACATACATAAAACATTAATTGGCATTTATTTACATACATTCTTGGTGAATTTTTGCCTAATTTGAATCGGGAAAAATCCGTCAAGGAACCGGTTTGGTCTGGGCCGACTGGCACTCTCGACACGGGCAAATTGAGATCTAACATATTAACATAAACTTAATCAGAGGAATGCACTAAATCCTCTCAAAATTATATTTTTTAGTATGTCCTTGGTAAAGTTTTGCCTATTTAGAACCGGTTAAAATCGGTTATGGAACCGGTTTAGAGTGGTCAGCGTACCCAATTTCCGTATGGTGAGCCGAGATCTACCATATGATTAAAAGTTCAGCCTGATTACCTTATCAAATATGTTCAAAAATACATTTTTAATGAGATATTTTGACTAGTTTAAACTGGTTAAAACCGGTCTAGGGACCAGTTCAGTGTGGTCTGCCCACTTTTTTGGATACGACTAAGTGAGATCTATTGTTTACCGTCACGACAGCTTTTCTTAATTTCAAAACGAAATAAGGGCTGATGATACCTTCAGCGTGAAAAGGCACCATACACATTTTAATCGATAAAATCGTGATTCGTTAACGGCTTGAGAGTTTCCTTCTTTCCATATATGGCAAATTCGTCTTTTGGCGTAGCCATTTAACTAGAAGCAAAGCCACCTAGATATATACAAGCCAGATTATCAGCCGGTTAAAATGATTCTGTCTGTGGTGATGAACTTAACTAACACATATCTCAACAATAGCAATAACAACAGGTCAACTGTCAGTGGCCATGAACGAATCGTGGACTCGGGTGGAACTTTGTTTCTGCAGTTTTATTTCCCAATCAGCAAAAACCGGCGCAAACGATGATTATTTGGCTTAAATTCCTTCCCGAGTTACATATTTTATAGGCACGTAAGCCAAAATCCTTACGTAAACTTTCCAACGTAGTCCCAGGAACAAAGTCAACAAGTTGATTGATATTTCTTTGTTGGATTGGTTGTTTTAAACCTAGAAGTGTGGAATTAGTTGGAAAACATATCAGTCCCCCAATTTAATAAATACAAATATGTAAGTCAATTTGATCTAAAAAATTATTAGTAATTAATTTCGTAATAAATAACAATACGGAAAACACAAGGCATCCTACTGCCATACTGTTGTCATCAGATCAATTCTCCATTTACCATATTCATTCTCTGAATTAATCATATGTATGTTTACGGCTACGGAAAATTAATAGAGGCTAATCGAATTTTCCACTTAAGACCTCCTCCGGTCTTCGAACAGACTCTATACGATCTACCGATATTGCGATACATATTGGCTTAGAGAGTGACTTTATGACAGAGAGCTCGCGCCGAATGCACGAAATGCAGATTAGGCCTTCGCCAAGTGCATGAATTATTTAAATTACAGAAGTCAATCAGAAGAAGTATATAGTTATGGTTACCGGCAGTGGTTAATCTGTATCGAATCATGAACTGTGAGAAATGACTTGCAAGATTAACATTTGTATGTACGTATGTTCATAGTGGTTGTATCTATCTATGTTTGAAATTCGAATTGCGGTCAGCAAATTCACGATGTCTAGTCCAGCATAAACTACTCGTGATAATCTTGCTCGGTTGTTGTGTTCTTGTTGAAGTGGTATGTGTCTATCTGAATGCGGACATTGCAAAGTGCAATTTTGTTTAAATTTTCTTTGAAATTCATTCAATTGAATTTAGACTTGAGGAAAGGATGACAAGCTCTGTGGCTCACTTGGTTATGTCGCACTCTACGATGCTAGTAATCTAGAGGTCCGGAGATCGAATCTCGGCGTGGTCCAAAATATCCGTATATGTGCGGATAGGAAATATATAGTGCTTGCAACATTATCTACACTCCGAAATGATATGCAACGTAACTTTGACTCGAAATTGCCTATAAACGGCTTAGTTAACGCGCCATGGCCACATGGGGTTATACAGTAGGGATGTCAAAAACCGGACGGTTAGTCCGAAAACCGGTACTTTCAAAACGGTTAACCGGTTTTTTCGGTTTTTTCATCCTCCCGGTTTTAACCCGGACGGTTGTTTGCCCATCGGCTTCATTCAAATTGTAAGAAAACGACCGGACGGGTAAACTTGGACGATAAGAACCATCGTATGATCATTTCACACTATCCGATCAAAACACGGACCGGCGAACAATAATCACACAGCAAGTATGTATAAATGTTGCCATGCACGCTCCAAAGTTAGTGTACAATGAAGTGACGAGTCGACAAGATTAAAATGCAAGTAAAACACGCGCAAATTGTCTTTGCAGAACGCCTGAACTATTGGTAGATGCAATCGTCTTATCGATCGTACGATTCCTACGAAAGAAAAACAATCGTGTCACGATTTTTTTCTTTCGTAAGACTCGTTCTTACAATTTGAAATGAACAATGCTTGTCTGCTGGCCACTACAAAAGCTCTCTTGTCTTGCAAGTTTACCCGTCCGGTTTCGTCTTATAATCTGAAATCAGCCATCCGGTTAAAACCGAAAAAAAACTTTCCAAATTCATAAACTTTTTATATTTTCTTGATTTGTCAGTCTGTAATTCTATTGCTTGTCTTCTATGAAAAATTTCGTATTTCCGAATACTCTCCATAGTGCTATTATTCCAAGAACCATCGCTTCGTCAAACTACCGCTCCTTGCATTTTTCCTTTCCAAGGCAGATATTGTTTACGTTGCGTGTCACACGTGTATCTTTTGTGCGTCGTGAATGTATATGTGTATCAGATCAGTGCATTTAGAGTTCATTGTTATAGGAAGACGAATCGGCAGTTGCTACGGCGACGTCCGCGTCCACATCGATATCCGCGTCCACTTCAACATCCGTCGTGTCCACAAAGACTTCAACATCTACATCATAGCACAGTCATATTAGCATTTCAAATAGAAAAAAAATTGAGTAAGGTTAATTCTTGTGGTTTTTGAATCAGTGGGCTCCCAGGAATCTAAGGACCCTCAACGGAATAAATCGAGATTAAATGGAGAATTATTGTGTTTCGCGTGTATCTTTCCGAATTACGAGAGTAATTCAAAGTGTCACTAAGTTTCTCACTTTTCCGAATCTATAATAGCTAAAGATTCTACCATTAAACTTACTAAGAAAAACATGATCGGAAAGCTCTCAAAAAGGACACTAATTACAAACCTTGATCGAACGTGGGCATGCGGGGTGTCATATCAAAGAGGACGTCGAGTACATTCCATATCTGGCGTTTATTACTTGTTCCCAAGACCCTCACAGAAGAAAATTGGGATCCAATGGAAAATTGTCATGTTTCTCGTATATGTATCTTTCCAAAGCCGTAATTTTTCGTTTTAGCCCGAATTTTTCCATTTAGTGTCCTTGAAACAGGAGACAAACACCGGATATGCAATGCACTCGACGTCCTCTTTGACATGACACCCCGCATGCTCACTTTCAATCAAGGTTTGTAATTAGTGTCCTTTAATATCCTTTCTCAGAGCTTTCCGATAATTTTTTTCTTAGCAAATTTAACCTTCCGGCGGGCGCAATACTAATCCTAACACGATCGGCCGCAATGCATCTGACAGATTAAGTGCAGAAAATAGGATGAAACTAAGTTTCTGTATATTTTAGACTCTTATTTATTATTGCATTGTCTTTTTGAAACAGTTCTACGAAATTTTAGAAACAAATACTGGCTTACAAAGTTTGATACCCTTCACATTTTCAATTTTCTAAGAATATTCCGCTTTCAATCGCTTCATAATTTAGAAAACCTCCAACAACTCGACTGCTTAAAAAATGTGAGCTTATTTTACTAAAAAGACACTATTGAACGATTTGGTGAGCCTAAAAGTCAACACAACGTTATTACGAAATGTGAAGAGTATAACAAGTGGAAATTTTCATAGAAAAGGAGAAAATAGCACAATCGGGCGCAATACATCTGAGAGATTATTTCATCCCCTTTCGCTCCTCAGACATATGGTAGATAGAAATTGAAAACTCCTTTGGTAGTTGATCGACAAAGATTAAGCTACTGTGAGTTTCAGATCTCTCCCTTTTCATGTCGCTGATTGGTGTAGCAAATACTGGTCACTTAATCTTTCAGAGGCATTGCGCCCGCCCGAAGGTTAATGGTAGAATCTTAACCTATCATAGATTCGGAAAAGTGAGAAACGTAGTGACAACTTGGATTATTCTCGTAGTTATGGCTTTGGAAAGATACACGGAAAACACAATAATTTTCGATTTAATCTCGATTTATTCCGTTGAGGGTCCTTGAAACAGGAAAAAAACACCGGATATGTAATGAACTCGACGTCCCCTTTGATTTGATATCCCACATGCTGACCTCTGGCCAAGGATTAAAGAGTATCCTTTTTTGTCCTTTTTGAGACCTTTCCGATCAAATTTTTTTTTTAGCAAAAGGAGTTTTAGATTCCTGGGAAATCGCTGATTCAAAAACCACAAAAAATAGCCTTACTCTATTTTTTTCTATTTGGAGGCCTGAAATGGGATATTTTGACTGCACTATATACATTGTCTAGCAATAAAACTCAGTTAACTAATTTTGAAACATTATGAATACTTCTGACAATTTTATTTGATTATCTTTTTTGTTCAACATGTTTCTCTTTTAGGGCTCCATTACACAGTCATATTTCTATACGAACATCAGCTTAACGAGTTTGTATGCATTATTTTGCTAAAATTCTAAGCAATTCAATGAAAAACCGGTTAACCGAAAACCGGTACTTTGAGCCCGGTTAAAACCGGACGGTCTAACCGGCTTTGCGAAAAAACCGAAAACCGGGTTATGGGCCGGTTTTTGACATCCCTATTATACAGTACTGAGAAGTGACAGAAGAAGAAAAGATAATTTACAAGAGCACGGAGTAAAGATCCCCGACCAATTATTGATCTGATTGATGTTGTGGTTAGTGTGCACACCTTCGGTGCACAGGGTCGTGGGTTCGAATCTCACCATGAACCAACTCAGTTTATGGTGTTTTTCGAACTCACGACTCATGTGACGAACTATGATCTCACCCAGATGTTAACCCATTTATGAAGCTAAATCACACTGCTGAGCGTGCTGTTGATCTCAACACCTCAACAAAAAAGCAGTAAAGATCTTGGGAATTGGATGTCACTAACACATCTGTGGCCTTAATCCAATGTGAAACTGTCGCGCCTGTTATTTATTTTATGATTTTCAGATAAATTTTATTTTTCTTCACAACATTACATGTCACTTAACTTAAATCACTCTAGTGCCCAAGTACATTCCCATAAAATCCCAAATAATATATAAGCGCAATTTGCTTTAAATGTGCTTTTGTTCAAATTAAAGAGAGCGTTCATATTCACTAAATGCATTGTTCCTTTTGGTATCCGTACTTACCCCCAAAACCTCAAGCTTTCACTCCTCTAGGTATATTTCATTTTTCTTTTCGCACACAATTTCATAAACCAAGCGTTATTTTTTTTTATATCGGCAATTGTACAACAGGGATATCTTAACTGATTTTTGAGCGGGCCGCATTGTTAGTTTGAAAAAAAAACGAGGAATGGAGGGGGCTAGAAGTCGTTTAAGGTGCCCACACACCCAATTTTAACTCAGAGAAGAAGCAGATTTAAAAGACTCCAGTCGATTTTTTTCGAATAAAACAGATTAATTTTCGCGTGGTGATTTCACTGGTAGCTATACTTTCTATAAATCTTTTCGAATGATAAATCAATATGCACGTGCAGGGCCGTCATATGTTTTTGCGAAGCCAGTCTCGAAAAAAATTTGGGGCCCCTGAAATTAATGTGAACTGATTTGGCAACGCAATATAGTTTAAGGCCAATTTTTCCCCTATGTTCGATTCTTGACCATTTACTCGATTTGAACAATTTGGGATCTTCAGACTTCTATTTATTTGTTGAAAACTTAGAGGGCTTTAAACAAATATCACTAATAGGAAAACGTCTTTAATGTCCTTTCTTTAATGTCTAATTTGAATTCATTACTATTTCTTGTAGTAAAAAAACAATACTTTTCAATTTAATATTTTAAGACGTGAACATTTATTTTTTTCGCTGATGGCTTCAATTTTTGATTTATTTGCACTTAGTTTTTTACCTGTCACTATGTGAAAGGGTATTTTAACTTTGTCATGAAGTTTGCAACGCAAAGAAGGAAGCACCTCCGAATATATAAAGAGTATATATGTATGTATGATCAGTGTGACCCGAGAAATCGATTGAGCAAGCTTCTTCTTAGTGTGTGCTATACATACACTGCGCGACAAACGCTTAGGTTCACCCACGCTAAGGTTCCAGGAAACGGTAAAATAAAAGCTTACCGGTTCAAGAAATGTTATTTTCAAAACTATTAAATATCACAAAGAAAATAGATGGACTGAATCCCCAGAGGACATTTTCCTTAAATTACAGTAATTTATTTCATTCAGAGTCAGTTTCCAGTGCAACAATTGCTTAGGTTCAGGGAAGATTTTACCGTTTTACATAATGTTTTTACTGAAAAATATTCCAGAAAAGTATTAAAGAGGATAAGTACAAAAAACAGGACTATTTTGTTATTTAATAATGTGTATTTCCGCCATTTTTATTTATAATTTCATAAAGCTTTCTAGGCAGGGAATCGTATAATGAATGCAGCACGGACACCGGTATTTTAGACCAAGCTGTTTTAATTCCATGAACTAACTCTTCTTTAGAGTTGTACTGCTTCCCACTCCTGTAAACCTCTCGAAGAAGCCACCACCAAATGTTTTCTTTTATGTTAATGTCAGGGAAATTGGGCGCCCAGTCTAACAAAGTGATTTTCGTCCTCAATAAACGTTTTAACCACCCTCGCTGTATAAATTGGGGCAAGATCATCCAAGGATTCGTACATGACATTTATCTTAGGGATCTCCTCTTCTAAGAGCTGTTTATAAGATAAACGCGTTTGGCTACCTCGTAGGATGTACGATGACCAAGTCGATAGTTTCATGATATGGTATGGCTCCCCATACCATATTGGAACCTATTCGGGAGTGATGGCGTGACAGGTACATAGGTTCCTTCCTAATATCATTATAATAGTAGGAGAACCCATCTGGACCGTCCACACAAAACCGCTTTTCATCCGTAAATATTACCTGCCTCCATTGGGATGTTCAGTTCATGAATCTTGAGGGGAATGCCTGGCGCTGTAGGCGATGTTGCGGGATTAAGGCTGCTTTTTTCTTTAATCGTAAACGTTTCAAACAAGATGAAGATATAAGAAGTCGTTGGATGGTCCTCACACTTGCTGATAACCCCAAATTCTCCCCAAGCTTACGCGCAGTAAGGGGCGAATTCGAGGCTTCTCTTGACAGACGTCGCCTTGATGCACCTGAAATCGCTTTTTTCTGCTTCCTGCGTATTGTCGGCCATAATTTTCACTATGTCGTATAAAATTATTAACAACGTTCGAGCTCCGCTGTATCCGTATTGCAATTTGTCGCTTTCAATATCATTCTTGCTTTAGTGTGGAAATTGTCGCCTTTTCCTCGGCAGAAAGTTGCTTTCCTTTTGACATTATCCAATATAGGTATGACTCACAGAGTACAACGCGAAAAAAAAACTGTTTCCACAAACACGTCTCACCACGACGAGATAACTCTTTAAAGTAAGTGAACCTATACAATTGTCGCAGTGGAAATTGCAATTTTCATTCTAAAATATTCCCTTAGCTATGCGAGTTGCTTGATAGAATTGCAATATTTATTAAAATAATCGTTAATTGAGAGAGCATTATTTAAAAATTATTTCCGATCAGAGTACATAGAAATTAAAGCATTTTAAAGCAAAATATCCATGAACCTAAGCATTTGTCGCGCAGTGTATGTCGGAACGGATGGAATCGGAACACTGCGTCATAGGGCTGTTATACAAACCAACTTCTGAAAATTAGGTTCTTTTAAAAAAAACTTTTTTCTTTATGAACCAATCTTAAGTAAACTTCATCAAAGTGTGTTTCTAGTAGGTACTTCTATTTATCATATGTATCTAGGAACGGGTGAAATCGGAACACTACGTCATGGGGCTATCATACAAACCAACACATGAAAATTAGATTCTTCTAAAAAAATTTTTTTCTTTTTAAACCAATCTTACCCAAGTGTGTTCCTAATAACGCCTCAAAAATATCAAGTTTCATTCAAATGTAACGGGTATTCAAATTTCGGCCGCGTCCGAAATTAGCCTCGGTCTACATCGGTGTACACCATTATCAAAATGTTAGAGCAATGATCTTTGGTAAAATTACGACCAATATTTAGAATATTTTGTTTTTAAGAACGAAAACGAGATAAAATGCCTCGAAAATGTCCATTCATTTTTTTCGTACAGGGAATTGGGGAACCAGGCCCTTGAAACAAAAGTTTTCTCTATTTGAATATATTTCATCCTTTGGATCAATAAATTTAGAAGCATAGAGCTGCATACAAAAAGAAGAAAAATGTCGTATGGCAAAAACACAGTGTTTTGATAAAGTGTTAAAACCCTAGCATCGCCTGATTTTTAGCGACAGTCTGCACACGGATAATTATTTATTTTTTCGCATGCCTTTAAAGATACACAGCATTTCGATCAGGAGGGAGGGGGGTTAAGCTCAACATTTTTTCAAGACCCTGATTTTCTTTTGTCTGCGTGTGTACATTTATCTTAAACGCATGCCTTCACGGCATATTTTTCGCGGGAGAAATAAATGCAAGCTTTTCACTCGGTGAACATAGTACATACACCCAGAAAAAAAATTACTTTTATTAAAGAAAAATTACATAGAACCTATGAAATTTCGGCTATGATTTGGAGCCTATGAAATAGCCTTTTTGGGACAATGATAGAAATATCATTGAAAATATAAAGTGAAAATTCGATTATAACAATGAGATTGTTCATCGATTCTATGTAAAAATTTCATTGGATTTTATTTAAAAAAAAAAAATAGAAAAGAATATTTTTTAATTTTTTTTTTAATTCTTTTTTTTTTTATTTTTTTTTATTTTTATTTTTTTCTATTTATTTTTATTTTAAATTTTTATATTTTTTTTATTCATAAAAAACCTTATGCCGAAACTTGGATTCGAACCCGGTCCGCCTGCGTGCCAGTCCGTTCACATTGCCATGAGACTAGATGTGGAATGTTGTCAACTTTTCTAAAATCGTAACTACTTGATACGCGGTGCAATACAAAACTAAAATGTTTATACATAGAGGCTATGCAAAAAAATCATAGTTCCCATGAAGTTGATTTACTAGATTCTAAGTAATTTGTTGCATTAGTTGTATGTCGGCATGCTTTAATTCTATTACTACTGAAATTTTAAATTCTATGAAAGTGTATTTGATCCAATGGCATTTTTAATTAATTATATTCAAACTTCATACGTTTAAAAAATTTTCTGTTTACTAGAAGTAAAGTAAAAACTTCATTGGTTTTAATACAGGTTTTTTGCTGGGTGTACCTTAATGGTATAAGTATAAATTATTTCAAATAAATGTGCACTTGCGGCCTAATTGATTGTCGATCATAGTTTTTCTCCGTGAAATAAAGTGGAACTGCATTGTATTCGAAACGTGAAAAACCGGTGTTTACACTTCGATTTCAATATCATCAAAATGTTGATAGTTTTTGTTTGGATTTCACGTGAGAATGTCTTCACTCAGCTTTTTATCAATTATGTAAATTGATATGCTGTGAATTAGTTCGGAAGGCACAGAAATATGACACTCAGTTCCTAACAAGCAAAGCTATAATATAATATATCCGTTGCCACCAAATTCTATAGTGCAGCAATTTTTTAGTACTTTAGTAAAAACAATTTTCTTTACCATCGGCCAGGGAGGAGCCTTCAATAATCGTAATCGTAACATGTACGATTATCTGCACGACTAGAATCCGCGTTTTTGGAGGTCCTCATAATTTGAACTATCAGTTAGCGCAGCCAGTCCAAATTCAAACACTCATAGTAGCGGCATAATTGTTCAATTTTAGATAAGAACTTTTAAAAGGCGAATTTTCGCAGAAGAGTCTTCAATATTCTTATGATCGGAAACTCTTCCATGACTTTCATCAAGCTTGGGATAAAATTTGGTAATACCAATTTATTGCTGATGATGATGACTGTCTTAATACAGGTTTAAGCCATTTTTAAGGCTGCAGTTCTCCGTTATACGTTTCATAGTATAGGACGCCTTCAAACATAAAACTTTGCTAAGTTCATAATTTTGTGGGAATTTGTTTATTTTATTCATAGATTCTGCCATATCTATTGATTTTTCCGAAAACGCACGCAGGTGGGATATAAATATTTTGCCCCGTGGGCTGTATTTTAGACAACCCTGTTCTAGAATGTTCGAATGCGACAACGTTCAAATTAATCTGCTCAATTTCCAGTGGTTAGCTTAAAAGTAACATAGTATCAGTAAGTTTTTGTCGGCCTTCAATATACACAAAACTAAGAATTTAATAAAGGACACAATCGTGTTGATCAAATTATCCCCACAAGTGCAGATTTAGCTAATTTTGCCAGCTCTGTTTATGCCTCCGCAGTTGCACTCGAATATTATTTTGAAAACTCGAGTAGGACAAACAAATTTGTATAATCATATATGACCGCGAACATTTTACCATAGATTAGTAATAAGACGCTGACAATAAGTAGAGTTATCGCCCTCTATATTCAAAACAGAAAATTATTTATTCTTGCCCGATCGATTACGAAAAGGCCCACATACTCGTAAAAAATTTTAAGTAGTATTGATATACATACATATCTCTCTTGGCCTATAATATCTGGAATCAATTAAATATTTTCCAAACACGACCCATAAATAAAGCTCTTGCATCGACAAAAGGAAGCAATTTCTGTCATTCTCGCGTTTCTGAAACATGATCTACATAAGTACGTCTACTCTTAACTCGGGACTAGATTACGTATATTGCGGAAAGTATAATGCAACACTCGTCATTTGTCTGTATGCTGCACACACAGTCAACATACTGCTCTGCATCTCCAACTTCAGCTTCGGAAATTCTTAATTTAGAATCTAGTCGAAATCTAAGGAATAATAGACTACCCATATCTACATTTGCCCTTTTGTAGCGCCCAACCCCGAATACTTACGCGCCGTCAGAGGCCATGCTGTTTATCGCAAGACAACACACATGTAACCTCGGGGCATAAATTAACTCTTTATGGGCTTTTTCGTTGAACCATGCACTCAACAAGCCGTGCGTCGTCGTCCATCGACACCATTGACTTCATAGAGCTTCCAATTGCAACAAGGAGCCAAACAGATGGTGACCGGGTGAATCTAAATCACATACGTTGCATATAGGACTCGGAGAAGAGTGGCGCGATTCTGTTTTACTCGAGTGGATATGCTCCGAATGGATGCTTCCCATCCGTCTATCCATTCGTTCACATTAGCTTGCACACCTCTATGGTCGACGGACTATATGAACCATAGAGGTGAAAATAATGTTTCACTAGCACTATATTGCAACATAGTCATGCAATATCTTCGATTTCGGTATCTGATTTATATGTTTGCGATAGCATAGTTGGAGCATGTTGCGATCTGATCCAGATTCCAAGGTTGGTGTTGTCTTTTGGGAATTTTCAGAAATCGGTTAGGTGATAAGCACGCGGAGGATATGGACGATGTGATGATTTACGTATGGGCTGCACGATAGAGTTTAATAACTTCATTTGGAGTTATTGGCCATTTTAGATGCTCGGCAAAGCTTCCGTGAGCACGACGTTCGAGTTTTATGGTTTTACACACACGACTAGACGGCAACATTGTCGTCTCCAAAAATCAGGATTGCCGCAGGAATCAGCCACATATTGAAATATGTGTGTTATACATACATCGATGCATGCACGTCGTCGGAGGTGTACTAGACCGTATGAGTATTGGATCAACATTATATCGAAGCGATAAAATTTATTCAATTATCGAGTGGTTTCGAAAGTGAGGTTAAATTGAATAACCTCTAACATGTTCGCGATATCATATGCATGAATACGCATGCAGTTAAAAAATGCAGTGTTTGGCTGGCGCAGCGCATTGACTAGTACCAGAGCCAGACTAGTGTGTATTAGATATAGGTATGGCATGCATGCTCGTGTTGGAAGTTGGTAAACATAAAAAACTTTTGATAGGTTCCCAAAATGGTCAAATCGATAATCATATTAACTCACCGGCAGTGGTGAATGAGTAAATCACAAAAAAACGAGACCGAGGCTAATTACGAGCGCGGCCGAAATTTGAATACCTCACTTTTGAATTAAACTTATGCTTCTTTTGTGTTAATAATTTCTACCGAAGCCCTACGACGTGGAACACACTTGGGTGAAGTTTGGTTAAGAATGGTACATAAAGAAAAAAAAATTTCTTGGAAGAACCTAATTGTCAAGGGTTGGTTTCTACGGCAGCCCAATTACCAAAATGAAGCTCATTTTTGAAAAAAATTGTATTGTACAGAAACATGCCAAAAGGGAATCTCTCACTCTTTATTACGAATCTAAAATTCAAAGGATTGCGAGTATTCTACCCGCTTTGTATGTTTATGTAGATAGATGAGTAGTGTGTTACTGAGTGAGGTAAGTGTGGTTGAGGTTCAATGTTTTCAATATTCCTCTGGTGCAACATTTTTAATACATAGTGCATAGAAAAATGAAGACATATTACGACATTTTACATCAGCACATTGTAAAGTTAAAAACCCAGAAAATACTCGTATACATTGATATTTTTTTTTTTACATGTTGCTGTTTTCAATGAGTACGAAATGTCAACGCTCTGTCTATAGTTTTGCAATTGAACAGAGCTCTATACAAGAGTTTTATTATCCTGATTTCTCGTAGCTCTGTGGATTCTTCTTCAGTGGATGCTTATTAACGTTTTATAGTTTTGCGGTGTTTCTTTGTTTTAATTTTATCAAACGAAATATGAAAGATGAGAGTTCTGGTGCATGCAGGAATTAGTTAGGGAATTTCTTTACCTATGGTGAAAAAATATATAAGAGGCATTTATTTATAAGGCGTGAGATAGGAATAATGAGTGACATTAAATACATATACGGGGTGTCCCGTCGCTTGTTAACCATAGACCTATGATAGACTCTACATGATGTTTTTGGAAAAATATCGCCAAAATTATTTCTCTAGCCTTTATCGTTAAGGAGTAATCGCATTTTTTGTGATTCTTGTAAAAAAACACGAATTTTTTCGAAAAACTCCTATTTTCTAGCTTCCAGTTTACCCAAATCAATGTTTTTCATATTCTTCTGAAAGTACACAAAATTTCCAATAAAAGGACATATCGAACGATGCGAAGAGTTTCCTATCTTCCGAGATACGATGTTTTGAATTTTGCAGAAATTTCAATTTCAGCTTTTAATGTCAAAATTAAACCCGAGTTTCGTAACGGTACATTGAAGTGGGAAATCTGCAAAGTTGGCCCATTTCCTAAGCTTCCGAACAGCATATAAGAATAAAGCACAGATTCATCCAGTTTGTGAATAATATGTGTAAATGAAAAAAAAACCGTGTACATAAATATGTTAGAATTTAATATTTAAACTATACTTCTTCTTCTTCTTTTAGCGGTGCAGAAAGGTGTGCAACCGCTGTGCATCTATGTGGATTCGAGTTATGGTTCATCGATGTTTTCGTCCGTTATGTCAAGGGACAAAAACATAGCTGCTGCGATAGGGTTTTCCCACAGTGAGATAGGGGTTAAGTCAGTGGGCGCAGCTGGGCATTGAAACAAGTGACCCACATCGTGTGGAGCGCCAGCGCAGTTTGGACAGATGTTTTGAATGTCCGGGTTAATGCGAGAAAGGTACGAATTGAGGCGTGAACAAAAGCCCGACCGAAGTTGAGCTAATGTCACTCTGGTGGCTCTCGGGAGCCTAATCTCCTCAGGCGAAATGGGTGGAGGGCGCACTGAGAGGACTCTGTTCGCACCTAATCTCGCAATAGACCGACTCACTTCTGCAGTGTGAATCTCAGCGATGGCAGCTCGGTATGCATCATCGTCGTAAGGGTCCCTCTTGTATCCCTGGACCTCTCTCTCTAGGTCTCGCAAATCACGCCTGACATGTCGTGGTGGAGGAATTCGGTCCATGAGACTGTTGTTGGGATGATTCTCACGGTAGCAACCAACAAGATATTGTTTGGACAGTAGGAGATTGTGGTCACGTATTGGCATCAATTTTGTCTCTTGATGTAAGTGATCCTGGGCAGACATCAAGAGGCAACCTGTGGCTGTGCGTAGAGCAGCATTTTGGCAGACCTGAATTTTGGTCCAGTTTGTATCACATAAACTATGTGACCAAACTGGGGCTGCATAATCAGCAACTGCTCGACCCACCGCTTTGTATGTGACTAGCATGGTTTCTTTATCCTTGCCCCAGGTGCTACCAGCTAGTGCTTTTAGGATTTTATTCCTACTGCGCATCTTTTCACAAACGGATGCTGCGTGATGAGCTGACGTCATCATGTTCTCTAAATGGAGCCCGAGAATTTTAGGATTTGCAACAGTAGGAATTGGATTGTTGCCAATACGTACATCAACCTCCCACCGACAATCCACCGACCAGGTGGTAAGAAATGTCGCAGAAGATTTAGACGCGGAGATGGTGAGGTTTCGGCTTTGGAAGAAAGCCTGTAATCGTCCGAGATAGCGATTAATTTGGAGGCGCATTTCATCCTTATCCTCCCCGGTGGCGAGTACGGTGCAATCGTCTGCGTAGGAAATCACCTCGATTCCTTCCGGTGGTGTAGGAAGGCCGGACATGTAGATGTTGAACAGAGTGGGGGAGAGTACCCCACCCTGTGGAACACCTAATTTGATTTTCCTAAGCTTAGAACGTTTGCCACGAAACTCAGTGAAGGAATGCCGACCAGCTAGATAGTTTGCAATCCAACGGATCTCTTGAGCAGGGATATGCATATTCAGTAAGTTAGCGAGAAGCATCGAGTGATTGACATTGTCAAAAGCACTCGTTAGGTCAATTGCCACAAGAATCGTTCTGTGGCAAGGACGACTGTGGTTTAGCCCATTACGGATGCGTGTAGTGATCGCATCGAGGGCTGTGGTGGTACTATGCATTTTCCTGAAGCCGTGCTGGTGAGGTTCTAGCTTAGCATGCTTAACAAGAGTGGGGTGAATAAGGGCCTCTAGCGTCTTTGCGACAGGTGAAAGTATTGTTATGGGTCGGTAGGATTCACCGAGACCAGCGCTTTTACCCGGTTTGAGACAGGGGACAATCCGTCCTGTTTTCCAGATTTCAGGGATGGCAAGCGTGGACATCGACAAGTTAAAGGCTGCCGTGAGATACTCAATGGCTGGAAGGTCGAGATGTTTCAACATGGCCATCGAAATGCCATCGGGTCCGAGGGCCTTTGAATTTTTAGCATTCTCAATGACTTTTTTAACCTGGTCCGCAGTATACGATGGTATAGTGTCAACATTTCTACTGCGAATCCGTCTTCTAATTTTACGCTTTAAGCCATCGGACTTGGGATGTTCAATAAATTGCTTATTGAACAGGCTTGCGCACTGAAGGGGTTCGCTGGTGCTCTTATGGCCAAATTTGATGGCATTATTGCCCTTTCCTTTCCTAGGATTGGATAGGGCGCGGACAGTAGACCATAGTTTACTGACACCTTCATTGAGGTTGCAGTCATTTAGGTGCTCGTTCCATTTCGCCTTCCGATAGTGTTTTACTTGTCGGTTGATTTCGGAGTTAAGCTCCTGAATTCTGGGATCACCTGGGTGAGCGCGTCTGATGTCATCTCGTTCATCGGCTAATCTGGCGGCACTGGTAGGGAAATTAGGTCGAACTTTCGGGATACGTCCAGCAGGAATAAAACGTGCCGCTGCTTTGGCAATGACGTTCCTAATATTTCTTTCGGCCTTATGAACGTTAGTTGGTGTGGGTAGCTCGGTGAACTTCGCCGACGAGTATGCTTTGAAACCCTCCCAATCGGCTTTCTTGTGATTGACAAACGTTCGCTTCTCAGACTTAGTCAGGTTTGCTGGTTTGTCAACTCTTATTATGATTGGGAGGTGATCGGACGAGAGAGCAGTGTGCGTCTCCCATCGAGTAGCACTGATTAGGCTGGCACTTACAATAGTTAAGTCAGGAGAGCTACTGCAAGTGCCTGTGACTCGAGTCGGCGAGTCTTCATTGAGTGGACAGAAATCTGAGGCGTCTAGAGATTCGGCAATAGCTATACCCCTGGCATCGTTGTTGAGGTCAGAATGCCAGAGCTCATGGTGCGCGTTAAAGTCACCAAGAATGATCCTGTGCTCTCCAGATAGGAGAGGACCAATATCGAAACGATAGCCAGAAGGGCAACTAGAGTGTGGTGGAACATATACATTAAAAATTTCGATATTAGTACTCCCTGATGAAACTGAGATGGCTTGCATTTCCGCCGTACCGTCGACATCTACATCTAATACACAGTAATGTACGGACTTGTGTATTAGGAAGGCAAGTCCACCTCCAGGGTGAGAATCATTCCTGGCGGCTGGTCTATCTTTGCGCAGTATAACGTAATTGCCATGGACGCTAAGAGACGAGTTCGAATGGAGCAAAGTCTCCTGGATAGCAGAAATCAGAATTCTGTTTACACTCATGAAGTGAGTGATCTCGGTGATTTTTTGGTGAATGCCGTTGCAGTTAAACTGCAATAAGGACAGTGGAGTGAAAACCGCTGGAGGAGGAGCAGGGGTTAAACTAGGCCTAGCATTCCTGATCATATTGTTTGGGGGTGCTGGGGGCTGAGGAGGAGGTGGAGGGCTAGGAGCAGCCCTTGGTCGCCCTGTATTTATGCATCCCGGTGCAACATATGCTGTGGAGTGCTGACCAACCCTTCTCAGGCCAGAACACCTGAGATGTACCCATTCCAAGCAACAATTACACTGTACTGACCTGGCATTCGTACCAATTCGTTGGCCGCAAACACTACAAAACCATACCTCTGGGCCTGGATTTGTTTCAATGCCGGCGCGAATTAATAAAATTGAGAGCAGCCGCGCCGAGATGTAATGCTCCCAATATGACGAAAAAACACATAACTCGAATCCACACATATACACAGACAAACACAACCTTCCTGCATCGAACCTTCAGGGCTCTTGCCAGGGAGGTATATTGGAAACTTTTGGCCGTTTCCATGTAGAAAACGGGTGTAATCCGCCCCGTAGAGGCAGTTTCCGTAGGACCACATTTAAACTATACTCGTAGTATTCATTGAAGACATATAAAAATAAATTTATACAAAAATATACACTTACGGACTATGGTTTTTTTCTTTTACACATACTATTCACAACCCGGATGACTCTGTGCTTTATTCTTATATACCGTCCGAAAGCTTAGGATATGGGCCAACTTTTGTGAACTTTGCAGATTTCCCACTTCAATGTACCGTTACGAAACTCGGGTTTAATTTTGACAATAAAAGTTTAAATTGAAATTTCCGCAAAATTCAAAACATCTTATCTCGGAAGATAGGTAACTTCGCATCGTTCGATATGTGTAACCAAACAAATCCCAAATTTTATCTGTCTTGCTGTGTGCAATTTAGCATTTGGATTAAGGTCCTAAAAATATATACATTTTATGCAATTTGACTGCTCTCACATTAGAGAATTCACTGTTATTTCGAAGATACAGGAATTCAAACTTTGAAAATTTACAAAATTTATTTGACATAGAAAATGCAAACGTTAATTTCATAACGGTTCTTTGAACGGATAATTCTGAAAAATTCACAGAAGTTGCTCTTTTATGTAAGCTTTTCAGGAGCTTGTAACAAATTATCAGAAATATGCAAAAACACCGAAACAAACGACTTTTCGCTTTGCGAATTACAAGCAACTAAGACCATTTTTCTTGTAGAGTAAGATCTATTATAGGGGAGTTGGTGGGATCTTTTATTTAATCGAATCTGTATTTAGTCCTGTCGAAGGATATTCGATTAGAAACTTAGTAGCATATTTTGAGCGTATTAGTTTAATTCAGCCAAGAGTTATGACTAATCTTACATACTGTCTACCTATAATTTGTAGGGGAGGTGCGGGACCTGTTGCTCCGATTTGCCCCACTTTCAGTATCATGTAAGCTTATAACATTGCCAGCATGTAAACACAGTTTAAAGTTCAAAGCTGCATCAGAGTGAAAGTTATTTTGCAAAAAGGAAAACATGAAAAACAGAGGTTAGTCGATAAAAATAGCTACTGTGGTCGGGGTCGCAGGTGGTCGCAGTCAAACTTTGTGTTTTTACTGACTCCGTTAATTGCAGATAATTATGGTTTAATTCATTTCCCGGCCAACTACGGCCATTTTTTGTTTTTGATGAAATAACAAAAATATCAAGGTTTTTGGCTAGAATCGTTAAAATTTATTTAAATTTGTTAGATACGTAGATACCATAACAAGGCGCTCTTATCCAAAGGCCAAACGTGAAAAGCATATTTATGTGCCATTTTATCAGGTAAGGTGGTTGGTACGGGTACTTGAAATCTTGGTGTCATATGCCAAAAATGCATTTCTTATTGAACAAAACTGCCTATACAACCAATACCGTTACAACTAAAAAAATATTAACAATGGTTTTCGATAGCTTACACTATATAGTATAAAGTCGTAGTAATCAAATCTGCAATATTTGGATTTCGTCTAATTGCCTATGTCCGAAATTTTGTACTAGTCGCCCCACGCGGCTTCAGTATACCATCAGCAATAATTTGATTCGGGCCGTGTGGTAATTAATCCACAAACTAGTGATATGTAGGCGCGTAGGCATTTCCCACCAAGGCAATTCTCACTTACTAGACCCTTCGAGGCTCGGGTTATGCGGAGCCGCATCGTGCTCGGCCTGTATGACTAACTTTCCGCAAGAGCGTGGCAGAAAGTCAACCATGCCAAGAGCCACCCGACATGACTCGGGAATACAGGAACAGGAGTGTCATCGCCCGGAGGCCTATGTTCAAGAGATTCAATGCGAGATGTAATTGACTAATCACCAATAATTTTAAAAGCCTTGCGTTGAACTTTATCATGGTTGAATTAGATATCCCGCGTCAGCATCAGCATCGGCAGAGGCATCGGCATCAGCAGAAAAATTTCAATTTAGAACACACGCATTTGCCTTTGATGACCCACATTGACAGCAGCGGCATTGTGGGTCATTAAAGGCAAATGCGTGTGTTCTAAATTGAAATTTTTCTGCTGATGCCGATGCCTCTGCCGATGCTGATGCTGACGCGGGATATCTAATTTAACCATCAGGCATAGATAACGCAGTGCGGCCTGCGCCTGCCTATATATGGGAATTATACATATTTCAGTTTAGGTATTATGTGATTTTTATGGATGCCGAACACGGTCGAAAGCCTTTGAGATATCCAAAGCAACCACGTTAGCTTCACCAAAGTTATGGAGACAACTACTCCATCGCTCTGTGAGATATGTCATCAGGTCACCGGTTGAACGAGAATCACGAAAACCGTTTTGACTGTCACTAATGAGGTTATGCCATAATTAAATTATTTAGTTAATAGGCTGCTAATAAGAATTTCAAAGGCTTTCGAAAGAATTTAGGTAAGCGCAATCGGTAGTTGGTAGGATCACATGCGTCTCCTTTTCTATGAATAGGCTAGATATGAGCCAGTTTGTATGATGATTTGGAAACCCCTAGTAAAAAGAAAAGATGAAACAGTTTTCGCAGTGGTTTGGCCAGAGACGAAGCACAACGTACGACGATATATCATCAGGGCCGGCTGATTTCAAAAAGTTAAGTTTGGAAAGGGCTTTCAAAAACCTCTTTAGTTCGAAAATGTAAGGACTTTTGTTCGAAAGCGCACACAAGTATAGACGGGGACTTTGAATTAATAGCAAGGGGCAAATTTGAATTGGTAGCAACTAGTTCAGCAAAGATGTTGACTTTGTAAAGCGGCTCATTATACTGTTAGCTATTATGTATAAGAGGCGGAACAGAGGAAAATGAGAAGTTATTCTTCACTGCTTTGACAAGACACCAATAACCAATTATTGTATTAATTCTGATTCCCAAATTTCGTGGGTTCGAATTTTAACTAATTGTGACTTATCGTTCCATTCTATACACCAACTGCGGTGCATGTCTGTAGTAATTATGGCATGGCAACTTACCAGCTCTATGGGAACTACGCGGAACTTTGTCTGTTTGGAGGAGAAGAGCCCCAGCGGGAGAAATATCGAGTTATTCAATTTCGGAAATGTCACATTGGAATTTTTGCATCAGGACATAATTACTACAGACATGCACCGCAGTTGGTGTATAGAATGGAACGATAAGTCACAATTAGTCACCAATAACCTTTGCTACCTTTGGTGTTTATGAGTTTATGTCTGATATTACCGCCAAACTGAAACTTTGCCTCTTAAATAAGACTTAGAATCGGGAGTCATTATCCAATCGATTGTACAATAAAGCTAATTTTATAGATTCCACTATCGACTTCACTAGAGAAAATGAGCTTTCTCCACAGAAAATGAGCTTTATTGTACAAACGATTGGATAATGTATGCCAACTTGTAACGGACATAAATGTCCATTCTCGGTTTTTGTCACAGTTTTGAAATTTTAGTGATTTGAATTTATTTGTCAAATCAATGAAATTTGAAAAATGCCGCTCAGATCGAAAACGTCGACATCAGCTGTTTTCCGGCCAGCAAATTTAATTGGCTACGTCAATTTTAGCGGGAACGGAACCGGCTGATGTAAGAATGGGCCGTTGTCGGAACGGTTTCTCGGAACCGATTCGGGGGAGTCTGATTCTGGCCACGACAGGACCACCACGCCTTTGATTTTCGCCGTATGTTTTCTTTGCGAAAAGTGTTTTTTTTTTCTGTTAAAAAAAAAATTATTCGGCTATTGCTGGCAGTGAGTTAAAAGTTTTTCGGATAATCCGCGTGTGATGGAGTGTAGGAGTAATCGGAGCAAATCCAGCTAAGTGGTCCATGTGGTATTGTTTCGGTCGTGGGTGTCCTTTGTGTGAATCCATGTGCTCCGCGTAAAGCCTTAAAAATTCCCCACCGCCCGTTCCAAGTGCGTTAGCGGAATGAGGTGCCCCAAATTTGTTCGGCCCGCGCGCCTCTTGGTCGGGACTTGAGATTTAGTGGGTGAAGACGGCCAAAGCCTACCGCCATCTTGGTCTCGGAGCGCCAAAAATGGCGGCTGAACTGGCTGATGCCAGGGATTCTTTTTTTCGGTAGTCTAAATTTTTTCATTCCGGCGTGTGTGTGAAGTTTTTGTAGACACGAGAATCCCGTTTAATATATGTGGACAGGGACAATGAAGCGGCAAAAACTCACGGCCCCCTCTGAGTCTGAGCGTAGCAGCCAGCTCATGCCGCCGCCGTCCTCATTGAAGGAGCCATCTTCGTTTTTCGACCTTCAGGGTCAGCTCCGTCCCTGTGTTCCATTATAAACTCTTACAGATGTTTTGTAGGGATCGGTGAGACTGAATTAAACTTTAGGAACTTTGATGGAACTTAGGAAACATTTTTCTTGCATTTTATATTTCACAAATATAATTTTCCGATATATGAGCACAACGAAATAAAAAATAACGCAAACATAAAAAGTAATGAAAATCATAATTTTACCATTTACAAAACACCACTGAAATTCTTGCCTTTTGAAAAGACGAATTATACAAAAAGAATCATCCAAATCGGTCCAGCGGTTTTCGAGTTTATGCGTGACAAAAGAAATCACGTTACCTTATTTATATAGAAGAAGAAGATTAAAAATGAACAATTTTTTTCCCAAAACTCCTACGCATTGCCGCAAAAATTTGTTAGTTTCTCGTTTTAACGTTATTTATGGCTTACCCAAATCTCTAGATTTTGGATAATCTAGATTAAATTTGCAATATTTTCCGTACATTTTCATAGATTTTGTAACGAATTTAGAACTAAAATCTCATACAAAATCTCTACAAAATCGTGATATAGTGTGACGAACCACCTTTGAAAATAAGCATCAAGACTACAACTACTCTACTGTACCTACTGTCACGTCGGGGAGCACCATTATACATCGTAGACGTATATTAGTTCTTTATTTAGATTTCATTTCAATATCTGTTTGCATTCTTGAATTATTATTGGATATGGTTGTTACATCTATTGTAAACTAATATATTTTCTAACATTGATCTTAAACATCTAGTCACTTGATAGTTTACTCAACCCATAATATTTATTGATAAATAAAACTTTACTGCGTATACAACACCATATAACACACGCTCCCATTTAAGCCATATAAGAGTCGTTAAAAATCAAACCGTGAACATTATACTCTTGCACTGTGTGTAAATCATTATCTTTGGCGGCTACTTCTTGCATATATCTAGTACGAATGCATATTTACGTGCACTATAGTAATGCATTACCATAATAAAATATAATTTCTACCAGACCCGACGTAAAAACCTGACACTTTCAATCGATTTCAAAATCAAGCCGAAAGCCGCATTTATTGTATGAAATCCAATAAATTCATAATTTGTATCCAATTAATTAGTGTTGTATGTGAATTGCAGACGATATGATATGTAAGGTGACACAATTTTAGTGGTGTATTGCAATACTTAACATCGATAACAAACAAAGTGGTTATAGATACATATACGCACTCGGATTGAAGATTGAAAAAGTCAACAGCAATGTGCTTAATGTAAAATAAGGTGCATGGAAATCAAAAATGCATATCAAATGCCCTTCTGTGTGATATTCGAAACTCTTGCATTTCTGTGTGTTGGAGAATAATAATTTAATATGCAGTTGTTGTGTTTCTGATGGTGGTAAACATCAATTGATATGCACAAACTAAAGCCACGATTTGATAATGAGAAAACAACTTGTACTTTAATGTATCAAGTTTCATCAGATGACTTCAACTGAAACAGAATGCATTGTTTTTGTTATATTGCGGGCTTTGAGTATTACGGACTTCAATAGCCAAAATATATTGGAAAATAAATTTTGTCAAATTAAAATAATAACAACAAAAAAACTGCGAATGTGAAAACTTCAACAAAAAATACCGGCGTACAGAGGGCTGCGCCCGCAATACGAGGGTTTTTTAGATTTTGAATACATACATAGTGAATCATTTTGCACATATTTTTTATAGGTAGTAAATAAGAATTATGCACAATGTTAATGAAATGCTTCTCGTAAATCTATTTTTGGATTGGTCTAAATAAACGCGTTCCAGAATGAAAGGCGTTAGCCTTTTAATTAGCCCAATCCAAAAATAGATGACCATATATTATGGCTCCACATATTAACTGGATTTATTAGCTGTAACGCCGTTACTATTACTCCAAACTGGAAAAAAGCGACTGATATGAAATGTACCCATCGAGTTCTTTGATTTGATAAAAACTAAAAAATTCAAATTTTCAAATCTCTGGGACACCCTTTTTGCTTTGTCCTACCAACGTCTAAGTATTTCGTGCTTAAGACTGTTACGATTCTACACATTCCAACCAAATTTCATTACGATCGGTTAGTGAACAAATTTGTAAATATACGGGACACCCTGTTATCTTGGTCCTACCAATTTTTAAGTATTTCATGCCAAAGACTGTTACCATTCTACACATTCCTACCAAATTTCATGACGATCCGCTAAGCCGTTCGCGAGTTATTTAGTGAACAAATTTTCAAATGTCCGGGACACCCTGTAATTTTTGTTCTACCAACTTTTAAGTATTTCGTGCCAAAGACTGTTACCATTCTACACATTCCTACCAAATTTCATGACGATCCGTTAAGCCGTTCGTGAGTTATTTAGTGAACAAATTTTCAAATGTCCGGGACACCCTGTAATTTTTGTTCTACCAACTTTTAAGTATTTCGTGCCAAAGACTGTTACCATTCTACACATTCCTACCAAATTTCATGACGATCGGTTAAGCCGTTCGCGAGTTATTTAGTGAACAGACGGACGGACAGACGGACAGACGGACGGACAAAATCGATTTCATAAGGGTTTTTTTGAAAAATCTAAAAAACCCTAAAAAGCAGGTACACCAACCTACATATTTCACCTAAAACGTTTTAACTAAAATGAAGTACATATTTCAATAAAATATTTAAGAAAAACGCATTCACGTACACCAGTGGTGTCAAACTCAAAACCTGGCTCGGGCCAATAAGACTCTCCTCAGGCTTAGGTGGAGGAAAATTTCAAAAAAACTTTTATGTAATCGTATTACGAAAGTTGATTACGGAATATTACTTTTAAAATATAGCAGAAAGTCTATAGCGGTTTCGGGATTCTTCGTGAGAGCATCCTCCTTTCGAAAATGTACTTCAAGAACATTAAAAAATTAAGACAAGAAGCGAAAACGTGAAAATATGATTGATTTTCAAGTAATCACAATTGCATGATTTGCGCCAAATTTTGGACAGATGATAAAAAAATGTTTAGCACCACTCATCCGAGGTCGCCCAAAATAACTTTGGGAGGCAAAATAGTCAGAATAAATTAATTTCAGTAGAAAGGTGGCTAAAAGAGACAAAAAGTTGTTTGTGATATGGTTTTAAACAAACTCATGCACAGCTTGATAAGTATAGGTCTAAAAATCAGGCACCTGGGATCTAATTATTATGTTCGAATTTCACATCCGGGCGTTTTAGTCACCAATTGCAAGATTTGCGTAGTTTTTAAAGCTTTGTCATTTTTTCAAATTAATCTCAATTCATATTCGGTAAAGTCAACCAATTTTTTATTAACTGCATTTCACTACAGAACAGTTACACGAAGAGACTTAGTGTTGTCCTGTACAAAAAAGAAGAGCTGTCTTATAAAATCAAATAACCAGCCTCAAATTGTTGGTAGTATTTGGAGAAAAAATCCTAAAATAATCTTGCATAAGCCACTGACGAGTTTTAGTAACTTTTGTAGACTTGAGTTCAACTTCTGAATTTGTTCACCTTACTAATTTCAAATTTTTTGTGTTGATACGATTGTGCTTCGACTTGGCCGCGGGCCGCACAGAACTGCGAGGAGGGCCACGTACACGTAATAGATATTTTTGGTGGTACCGATACGAGTTCTATTTTTATTTACATTGATACCGCCGCTACTTATTAACTTCGCTATTCAAGCATTTTTTTACGGTATTATGGTCACCACATATTAATCATCTAAAATTTTCTTAATAAAAACGCATACGTACCTACAAAATTTATGAAAATATTTAAACGTCTTAAAAATCATGCCTGCATGTCCTGCAAACCTAAATTCCACATAATAATGATGATGTGTGCTACACCACTAATGATGATTATTTTTCGTTTTTTTCCAGCTGAACAGTTTGACGAACGCTATTATGGAAAAGAGGTCGACGTCTCGGCTAAATCGAAGACGCCCACCAAATTTAAACTTGAAATCCACCACACAAATTCGACATTCTGATACACAAGATCCACATGAAAATAGGTGAGTTGTAAGTTCGAATTTAGCTGAGACGCACATTGCAACATTTCGAAAACCAATAAGCTTCAAAGCTCTTTTCTAGGGTGACATGGGGTGCATTGTATATTTTTTAATACCAGAACAATATCCAAAAAAGATGCGTTTTTAACTATCCAGTTCAGGACATAACAGCACAACTTTCATACAAATTCGAACATGAAGTTGTATACTAGGGGCCATTTTTTTCGTACATTTTATAGGCTGGTTAGTCTTATTGCCTAGAGAAGACACAAACAATATTTAGAAAGCTTTTCCATTGTAATGAATGACATTTTTGTTTATTGTGCATAGTTATGTTATCTTTTGCTTATTTACGCTGTTGCATGAAACCGTGCAATGATTTTTTTAATCTAAGATGATGGTGTAACCATCAAAATATGGCAGAACTATGCAAAATAAACAAAAATTTCATTCAATAAAATGGAAAAGCTTTCTAAATATTGTGTGTGTCTTCTCTAGGCAATAAGACTAACCAGCCTATAAGATGTACGAAAAAATGGCCCTAGTTGTTACAGATGTAGAACACAGCTGTGAAATGAAATGGAAAGTTGTGCTGTTCTGTCCTGCATAGGATAGATAAAAATGCATCTAAAAATTTTTATTATTACCAATAGTGTCCTGATTTAATGGCATTAGGGATGATGCATGTTTTTTTCCAATTAAATATGTATATTTATTGTAAAACTGATGAAAATCTATTGAAATTATCATGGGTGATACAGAATTTCATGGGATTTTGTATTTGTAATTAAAAAGTAAGGTCACAGATGTGTTAAGAGTCGGCATGGATTATATCCAGTCGATTGACCAATCAAAGCGCATTTCTGTAGAGAAAGCACATTTTCTGTGTAGAAAGCTCATTTTCTCTAGCGAATTCGGGAGTGGAACCTTAAAAATTAGCTTCTCCACCGAAATGTGCTTTGATTGTTCAATTAATCGCATTGTCAATGTCGGCCTTTACCAACATTTGATTTACACATGATTTGGACGGCTTTTGTGTAGAGGAGTTAAGATCAACACTACCACCTGAAAAGTTATTTATCCCCATAAATTAAATTCGAACACAATATCCTGGAGCAGACAATGCTTTGTAGTTGGGTATAATTAGCGCAACGCGAGCAACCAATGTTGTAAATATGTTTACTAACCCTTCTTCGTGTAATTCACTGGTTCCCCATCATTTTTTGCGAGGTTTGCTTGAATTTTTTTTTCAGCGGTGTTCATCCAACGGATTTAGTTGCAATCGCGAAGAAAATAAAATTGTTGGCTGTTTTGCATCGGTTTTAAAACATAGATTACCTCGGCTTGATTTGAAAAAATTTCAAGTCACAATGATGGTCTTAAAGCAAACCAAAATTCAAGAGCAGCGTCAATATTTGAGTTGTGACCAATTCATCATTAAAATTAAGGTGAAGTTCTAAAAATTTCAAACATCATGGCTTTAGTTAGCAAAAAATTCATTCACTCCGTTGAAAACAACAAACCAGACAAACTCACGTCAAGAAACAATGAAGAAAATGACGCAATCGCAGTGGCCAGTATAAAAGAACTGAAGTATGAAGACCCGATAATAATCTGAATTGGCCATAATGCCGGCTTGTTTTTAGCTTGGAGTTGGTATTAAAACTAAACTAAATGGCCCTGACGCGATTAAACCTGAACGACCAGAGACGAAAAGATAATTGGGCGCAAATGGTCTGGGTCTCATTATCGGTCACGAATCCATAGAGACTAAAGGTACGTTGTGCTAGACGCGGCCGCACGACTGCGACTCGCTCATTCCATATAAAAACTCGTTTCTCTCTCATTTTAAAAACGAGTTTTTATATGGAATGAGCGAGTCGCAGTCGTGCGGCCGCGTCTAGCACAACGTACCTTAACTCCAACCAAATCCAAACAAATACGGACATCTCACGACCAAAGACTTTCCGACAACTGCGTCGATTTTTGGGTATGTGTGGATGGTACAGGCGTTTTGCAGCTAACTACACTACCTTATCAGCCCCGGTGATACACATGCTCCGCAAGAGCCGTTATTTCTCTTGGACGGAAGAAGGTTCTTTGGCATGTAACGCTTTAAATGGAAGCTTGACTAAGGCACCAAAGCTGCACAGTCGTGACTTTTCGCGTCCGTTCACAATTAATTGCGATGCGAGCCAGGGCAGATTTAGGTGGTCGCTTAGTTCGATGGACGTTAAAGCTTTAATTTCGCGATCGTCCATCGCAAGGGAAGCCTGAATGTGGTTCCCGATACCTTGTCTCCGGTTCACTACTGTTTAGAATCTCTTAACGCTCCCTTTGATGACTCTAAGGGAGTGGATTTGAACTCGCCGCACTTTATTTCTAAAAACTTCCTGAATCTCATCCCCCATATTGCCGTTCATCAAAGTACCCTTCCCAACCTGAACGTAAACCTACGGATTTGTGTACAAATGAACGGAATTCACGATCGCAAAGTTTCGATTGCGGAAAATCAGTTTTTATTTCGTGCATAAAGTTTAAATCGGTTGTAATCAAAGCCATCTTAATACAAAGCCCGGGAGCAGAACACGGTCATCTATACTTAAACGTCCAATCATAGGCTGGATCAGATGAAAAATTTACATTGCGGTAAATCGGGTTGGGTCGCGGCAAACTTTACACGAAAAGTGTTGGTTTCCGGTCGATTTTCGTCGCGAAAAGCGCAATTTGTCGTGAAATTGAAGTGTCTGAAATGCAGCCAAAGGAAAAAATCCCAACAAAAAGTGAATTTTCCACGTGTTTTCGCGATTTTTATCATAGTAGACACGGTTTTTGTACATGCGCTGTGCTTGTGTTAGTGCATCGTGCAACGTATAGACGACCATGTTCATAGGCTTGATTTGTGTGCATGTATGCTGCTTCCCGGCTTTCTAATAAAGGTGGCTTTGGTAATAATGGACTCGGAGTCCAAAATAGAAAAATTAGTTTCTTCCTATCAATAGGTGACTTGGAAGTTTCAAGGCAAAGTGATCCTAAATGCTAGCAGCCTTTTCGAAATGGTTAGTGGTGCCACACAAAAACCTGCTGATGAAACAAAGGTAGATTTTGCTCATTTCGTCCGGTCGGATTTTAAAGCGCAGCGAGTGATTGCAACTTCTGTTAGGCAGCAAGCATTAACTCATATAGTAATTGTAATTCTGCAAAGGAAATATGGTTAAAATAGGAGGCAGTCTACGAACAAAAGCCTCAAACCAACATTCATATGCAAAAATTTATGCGTTTACGAAGGACGAGAAGGACGATATTGCGACGCATATCTCCAAGCTGGAAGGAATATGTCAACAACTTCGTGATCCCGGTGAAACAGTCTCAGATAGTATGTTGCTCACCAACATTTTGATGACGCTTCCGGAACCGTACAAGTATTTCAACACAGCGTGGGAACCAGCCAGTGAACGTACGGTAATTAACCTTACGAGCCGACTTGTCATCGAAGAAACGCGATTGGCTCTTCATACCAAGGGAATCGATCAAAATGCCTTCCTAGCGGAAAAGGGTAAAGTACCGTACAAATTTTTAAAGCACGCCAAAAGTTCAAGTAGCAACAACGGTAAATGTTTTTATTGCAAGCAAATGGCGCACTAGAAAAAAGATTGTCCTAAGTGAAAATCCAAGCACGCTCTTATTTCTCTTCTGAATTATGCTCACGACAAGGAAAGCTGGTTTATGGACTCGGGAGCAACCGACCATATGACGTACACCAAATCCATTTCTCTGTTTAAATAAAGAGTTTATACAGCCTCAAAGTGTGCGTGTCGGTAACGGGGAATTTATTCAAGCCTTCGGTTGCGGTGACATCGAAATTTTATCGTTTAACGGGTCTCTTTGGTTGAAGAAGATAACGAAAGGCTCACTATTCGTGCCGGACATTAAAGTAAATTTATTTTCTTCCACTTCTGCCCTAGACAAAGGTTTTCGGAGCGGTAAGAGTGGAATCCGACCAGATTCGGCATCAAAAGTTTGTTCATCAAAGCTCTAAAGTGGTGTCATAATATTTAGAAAAACAATGTTCCATTTATCAAAAGCAAAAATGTATGTATGTGTGCATGTGTGCTTGGAAAGCATAGCAGACAGCCATTTTCGTTAAGTGACAGTAGAGCTTCTTATCCGGGTAAATTAGTGCACGTTGATCTGTTCGGCCCCATGCAGCAACCGTCATGATCTGACTCTCGGTATTTCCTTCTGTTTAAAGACGACTATTCCAAATACCGCGTGGTTTTCTTTCTGAAAATAAATGCAAAGTGTCGCCATTAAGACATGACGCTTATAAATAAGTTAAAAACAGAAACAGGATTCGAGTTAAAAACAATTAGATACGATAGCGGGACCGAATTTATAAATCGTGATTTCGAACGTTTGCTTAATTAATACCATATTCTTCATCAAACATATATTTCATATTGTCCTCAACAAAATGATCGCGCTGACCGCGAGATAGCAGGTTGAAGCGTGGAAACAGGTCGGACGATGATTTATGCGAAGAAGCTACCTCTCAAACTTTGGGCTGAATCTATCAATACTGCAGCTTTCGTTATAAACAGAACATGTCTCAATAACGATGGAAAGTCGTCATATGAGCTTCCAAATAATGTTGATTGGCAAGTCTCCGGAAATGATTGCTACGTTCATATTGCAGATCAGAAAGGACACAAATGGGACGCTAAATTCGAAAATGGTATTTTCGTTGGTTATTCGGAAGGTGTAAAGGAGTATCGCGTATGGATACCGGGTACAAGAAGAATCAAGATAAAGGTACATTTTCCTCGGCACGACCCCAGCAGCTCTAGCGACAGCGACTCGCTAATTCCATATAAAAACTAATTTTTCTCTCATTCTGAAAACGAGTTTTTATATGGAATGAGCGAGTCGCTGTCGCTAGAGCCGCTGGGGCCGTGCCGAAGAAAACGTACCTTAAGTCGGGTTGTGAAGTACTCAAATACGGGTGATGACTCCACTGTAAGTTCGACCAGCTGTAACGAAAGCATCATTGTTGATCATCTGGATGATAAGGCCGAAGATAAACAAGAGGAAGTATGCCGATTGATTCTGACAGAAACGAAGAAGATGAAATACCTCTCAAACATCGTCTGAGAAGCGGGTCGAAGAATGCGTCGAACTCTTTTCAATCGATTATGTTAGCAGGCAGTGCTTTTGTTGCGGAGATTGTGGAACGATCTACTGTAGAAGAAACGCTAAATTCGGAAAAGTGAGTGGGGGCAGGCAATGAAAGAAGAGTTGGAGGCGCTGAACTTGAACAACACTTGGGAGCTTGTAACTCCATAGCCGACCGGAAAATAATCGATAATGGGTTTTCAAGAAAAAAACTTCAAATTCAAACGAGCCGACTCGGTATAAAGCGAGACTTGTAATCAGAGGGGTCTCCCAAGTCAAAGGCATCGACTAGGAAGAGACGTTCAGTCCAGTGGCGAGGTTTGCGTCTATCCGTTCAATTCTTCGACTGGCAGCTCTTGAGCAATATACTATCAAACAGTGTGATATTACCACCGTTTTTCTGGATGGGAGCTTAAAATAAAGTATACATGACAAATATCATATACTTTTTGGTTTGGGTGTCGTCATATATATATGGAGTCTCCGAAGTATACTCATGCTAAAGCGTTAAAACGTATCCTGCGGTACGTTAAAAAAAAACAAAAACTTCACTGTAGTTTGATACCTTTGGACAGACCAAGATTGCCAACTTACCTGGGTTGCAATTTGTCAAAGGACGCCAACGAAACAGATGAGATAAAGCGACGGATACAACTAGCTAATAAGTGTTACTTTGCGGTCCTCCAAATTATGAATTCGATGCTGGTGCACAGGAAGACGAAGCTTCACGTATATAAAACCATAATCCGACCTGTGCTATGCTATGGCTGCGAGGCATGGACCCTAACCCAAAACTCTGAACACCTGTTGGACACATTCGAGCGAAAGGTTCTCCGAAGAATCTTCGGGGCCGTTCGTGAACGAGGTGAATGGCGCATCCGGTACAACCTTGAGTTGTATCAGCTGTATGATGAGCTACAGGTGTCGAAGATCGTGAAATTGCAGCGACTGCAATGGGCGGGACATGTACAAAGGATGAACGACGATCGCATGCCCAAAAAGGTGATGAACGCGCAACGAGTGGACGGAGCCAGATTGCGTGGACGACCGAGAGCCCGATGGGAGCATTCTGTATGTGAGGACGCCCACCAGATGCTAGGCTTTCGGAACTGGAGGACAAGGTCGCGTGACCGCGACAATTGGAGGTCTTCAATCCAGGCGGCCAAGGCCCGACGTCGGGCTATCGTGCCATAAAGAAAGAAAGAAAGAAAGATTGCCAACGGCAAGACATTATGGACTTCTGCAGAAGCTTAAGCTGTTAGCGGACCCAACAACCACTACCGACAAATGCGACAAGCTCGCAATTTTACGGCAGCAATTGCAAGATAGCGCCAATAATTCTACCCGTTACAACACGCGATCTCGTGTTGTTGAGTTCAAGCCTGGAGATAAAGCTTTTCGCAGAGTGATGCTTCGGTCACAACGGCTCCAAGGTTGACCACAAGCTCATCAAGGGACGTGTTGTAAAGAAAGTGGGTAACAGCAGCTACTTATTATCAGACCTTCAAGGTAAGACCGGAGGTTCAGGCTCAAATCATTCACAACCCCTTATACGTAATGGCTTTTTCGGAGGTTATGCTAGTGATTCTTTCACTGATGTTTAAAGAGCATTTTTTTAGTCCTTACTAGTAAGTAAAACCCGGTTTTCGGTTTTTGCTCAGTAAGGTCAAGGCGAACCCATAATAGCCAAAGTTTAAAAGTTGTAATCGTCTCATTAGCGTTAATTTCGACGCGCTCAAATGTCTTTGCTACAATAACAACTGCAAAACCTACTTAAGTCACTCATCTAGGCACAAAACGTTCCTGAATGCCATTGTACATTATATGATCCATATAGAAGCGGGCCAAGAACTGATTCCTGTGGAACTCCCGCTGTAACTCTATACTCCATGGGTGCGTCGCTGATATTGTATTGGAAAGACACGATTCAAGATCTCCTGATTTTAGCTGCAAAATAGTGTATACTAGGACCCCCATCCTTTGGAAAGCGGGAGGAATAGAGGCCCAGTTTGCGCAATAAAAGTCAAATTTTAACGTTAAATATCAAGAGAACCGATATGTTTTAGTGAAAAATAATTCCAGATTCGTTTGTTTCAGGCCAATATTAAATGAACTGGCACGATTAAACTTTGACGCTACCTAAACTGAAATTTCCCCGATCTTTAAATATAAATAAAAATAAATTCTGGTGTAACAATGTTTAATAATTTTCTTTTTCTTTTCTTTCAGAGAAAATGAAGACACCAATGCTAGTCAGCCATCAGTGCCTGTTTTTGTAAGTTTTCTATTCCCGCTATTTGCCCTAGTTTCGCCAATAATTCCACGAAAAATTGCCATTGTTAATACATCTGGGCTATTTGGGAATACACATTTCTTGTAGTACTATAGAATCTTAAATTTCACACAAAAAAGCAACGAAACACTTTCACAATTCCGAACCGATTGTTACATCTTGCGCAAATGTAATAGCCACACAACGGCAATGACTCAATACAATGCTTGGAATTAATTACATCAAAAATCCATAAAACGTGAACAGGATTTCCATTCTAAGTTCCAAGTCATTAAACTCGAAAGATGAGGATCAGATTGTGTTTCAAGTGGCCGTAGATTTTCTTTTATGCGGTCGAAAAATGCTTAGAAGTCAGCTCATGTATCAAAGGTCATAAAAAGCGATGCTATTAAAAAGGCATTTATTATACAGTGGCCTTTGTTTTAGAAGTGAGCTAGTAACATTTTCCGCTTTTATGTAATTTTCGGTTATGATATTCTTTTAATTAAAATGTATTTTACAAGAATATAGTAGTTTTCGTTCTAAAAGATTTCGAAATTTTAAGCGAAACAAAATATTTTACATAAATTTCAGTGCATATTTAGTCTAACGTAATGATATTTCAATTCTTCATCGGTAGGCTTCCGTACATCGTCCTCGTCAGGCGTGCATATCAGCTATAAAACGAGACAATCAAATGGGTGCCAATCTACAGCAACAACATCAAGTGCAGCAGCCCGTTGTAGCTCAGAACCAAGTGCAGCAAAACGGAACACATCCAACTCAAAACCAACACAACCACCATCAGGATCTAGGCCAGCAGACTCGCTTAGCATGTCGACCCAACGGAATCAATTCGACTATTGTAAATGTTTCCAATTCTCAAAGGACCCATGTTATCCTTCAAAATGGAGACAATGGAAATTCCAATGTATCGTCAGCTGCACTAGAATCTACATCGCGAACAAGCTCGGACAATGCAGCCATGTTTAGCAGGCAACCATCCTGGCATCATCACGGTGCCCGTCATTCCAATTACCAACAGAAACAGCATTTACCCATAGCTGTCGGAATTCCACAACCATTTCATCATCAAAATCAACATTCCGGTGTGCCGGTCCCTGGTGGCGCCAACCACGCTCACCCATCGGTCCAGGGTCAGCCAACTCAACCAGTTACAGTGTCGACAGCTCATCAATTAACAGCGGCAACAGCAAACGTGACCGAGACAAGCAGGAGTCGAATACCAATGCCCACCGCCAATTCGTCCATCGGCCATCATCAGAATTTTAATCAAATTTCCAAAACTGCAACCAATCTACTGCACGACATCTATGAAAAGCACTTGTTGAGTCAGACAACATTCGAGAATGCCTGTTTGCTGAACAGTCGTCCAGCCGTTTTGCCTAACGGTTTTGTAATTTTACCGGATGCAAATATGACGTCAACCGCTAATGCGTCATTTGTCACGGAGAACGGACAGCCAGGCACTCTGAATGCAGAGAATTTGAATAATTTACTACAAATGCAACAGAAGCTTCAACATCATTACACATTTCAGCAATTCCATTATGCTCAGAGCCACCCCGTTCAGAATGCATTCAATGCCGTTTCGATTGCAACGCCTGCCAAGCATCCTCAACATCGACCGCCACTGTCTTCTAATTCGTCTAATCAACAGAGTCATCAACAAACTCATCATCACAATAATCAACAGCAAATTCATCACACTTATTATCATGTCAACGGAGCGGAGAGCGTTCAGACGGAACAGTCGTCTCATTTGTACGAAGTTGTTGATCCACCGCCACCACCGTTACCCGCTGTCTTGGCGACAGCAAACCGAATTCCAAGAAAACGAATTCCGGGCAAAGTCTTAAGAAAATCGTCAACATCCGGCTGCGAAGACAGTAGTAGACAAAGTGTCCAGACACTTTCGGCGGCAGCTCGCAAGGCAGCATCGGGCGATGAAATGCACTATCCGGTTGGCGTGCATCATCAGCGACATACAAATCGGCATCAACAACAGCCACACGCCGCCCATCAGCAACAAAATTCGCGATTCCTGTACAATTCTCAGACTCGCACCCGAGCTGACGGTGAAAACTATCCGGACCAGCCGCCAGGATGTAGACAACGACCGGCAAATGTTCGCTCTCATCATGAAAGTCTAGTGCCTCCACAAGTTGCCAGTGTATCGTCTAACGGCACCCTGCAGAATCATGGCAATCCTGCGTTGGAAGAGAAAACAAAAACTTGTCATTCTGGAGGACTTCTTGTAGCGACAAGCAGCAAGGGCGCCATAACATTGGCATTGCCGCCTCCACCGCCTCCGCCACGCAATAAGCTTCCATCGATCCGGGAATCGTGTGGTGCTGCCGATGGAGATATTTCACCGTCGGAGTTCGAGGAAGTTAACGGTAAAGGGACGCAACGAAAGGGTAGTGGTGGAGCTGATGGTGATGGGGGAAGAAACGAAATCACCATTACCAAATATCAGTATCGGAATAGTAAAATTGATTTAATGGCGGAGACAGCACAAGCGGTAGCAGCAGCGGAATATTATGCCAGGTAAGTGAATCCTTTTCTATAATGTTAAGTAGGATTCCATTTTACTAGTTGGTGAATAAGGGTATTCATGTTCGTTGACAATGTTGTTTTATACGTAGGAAATAGGTCAACATTTATACAGATGGGATATGCCAGTTAAGTGGAAACATTATTCCGTTTTTGATTCGAAAAGGAATGGGGCCCTGAAAAACAAACTTTGCGAAGTGGCACTTCTTTTTGTAATATAATTCTATAATTGTCTTGGAGCCATTTTAATGTAATTAAATTGGGGTCGCTTGTATTAAAACCTGAAAATCAAAATTATAAAATGTTGTTAAAACCTAGTGTCTCTCTAAGGTTACTCTCGATTTACACTGTAATTATAAATGACCGGTGCAGATTTGCCGGCTTCATTGCTGTGTCCTATCTCAAGATGGAACTTGGAGTGTCATTCAGTGCAGAATGTAATGGCAAAAAAGGCCCACTTGTGAAGCTAGTAGTAGTACATATATTGAATATTGGTTGGTTGGCTTACTAATGTATAGGACTTACTAATCCTCATTTTGATGAGCAAATACATCTGCCAGGCAGAAGGTAATAAACCGTTTGAACTAATTGTGCCAGTCGTGAGTATGTCCTCAGGTGCCTAAATTCAATAACAAAAAAAATCCCTCTCGTCAGAATGCCCCCAAATTCGACTATGGCTACGTTTTTTACTTTTAACATAAAGTGGTAATATTAGCCGAAGAAAAGTAAATCAAAAGATGGCAATCGAACGGCAAAAATCCTACATCGCTGGATTTTTGCAGGTTGGTTGGGGATGGCCCTCAGATTATGGGGAAAAAGTTCCCACCGATTGGAGGTCCGCAACCTTAATAAGGGGGATATTTTTTCAGTTTTTTTTGCGATAATTTCAAAAACAGCAAAAGATACAAAAAAATGTCTGAGTTCTAAAAAAAAAACAACATAAAATTTCCCTTGCAATGATGTATAACAAATTAGAATTTGATTGGATAATTCGGCGCTAGACTAAAAAATAAATTTGAATATTTTCATTTTAGACCATTATTAGAAGCTCCATAACTCTGGAAAAAATGCAAGTTCAGCCGTGAAAATATTCACAAGTTCAAGATAATTTTGGTTGAAACTTTTAGTCGCTGCAGTCAAGGACCCCCATTATCCCCCATTTGAATTTGGCAAAACGGTATGTCCATAACTCCCCCAAAATTGGAGCAGAAAGCTAAATTTTGGTTTATTGCAATCGGGGGCACCAATATACCACCCACCAAAAATCAGCTCAATCGAATAAAAACTAAGGGTACCTCCCATACAAAGTGACCAACCAGGAGTTTGTTCTACACACTACTCATTTTATAAACTGTAGAGCAAAGTTGTCTTGGGTCACTTTGTATGGGAGGTACCCTTAGGTTTTATCCGATTGAGCTGATTTTTGGTGGTGGGGATATCGCCTGACGCGACAGGCCATTGAGATGTACAAGGAGGGTAACTTCACGCCGGATGCGTTGCGTGAGTTGAAGATGAGGTACGAGAACTTGTTCATCAAAGTCCCGATCGTCATCAAGAACTCGCCACTCACCAACATCATGATGAGTGAGTTGTCGGAAATGGTAACGGAGGAGGAACTCGCTTCTTGGATTTGGGAACCGCCTCCGTGTTGGAGAATCATCTTAGATGTTTGATTAAAGAATGGATGAATTGCATCAGTTGTCAACAAAGTTCAATAAGTATCAGCAGGCTGTCGTGAAATAGGAACAGGAACAGTCGCTGGCCAAACCGTATATCACTCAATCTCCACAAAGTGCAAAGGAATGAAAAGGACAATAGACACGGACAGTGACTTATACTCTACCGATCAACGTAAATATTCCAACTAGGCGACATTGTGGGTGCAGCGAAATATTTTTGAAATTGCGCAAAAACTCAATTAAATATTTGGAAAAGGAGTTTCGGTCACTCTTATTTATTCGAAATTCCATCAATCAATAAAGAAATTTGGAAACGAGCTATCTGCTCCAATTTTGCTAGGAGTTACGGACATTCCTATGCCGTTTTGCCAAATTCAAATGGGGGGAAATTGGGGATCTTTGATCGGAGCAACTAAATTTTCAGCTGAAATCCTCTTCAACTTAATGCGAATACTCACACAAATTTACATGGTTGAACTTGAGTTTTTTCGAGAGTTATGGAGGTATGTAAAAAGGTCTAAAATGAAAATATTGTAGTTTATTTTTTAGTCTATCGCCGAATTTTCTAATAAAATTCTAATGTGTCCTCAGATCATTTTTCAGTATCTTTTGCAGTTTTTCAAATATTCGCAAAAAAACGGGAAGACTACCCCCTTTCTCCCTTTTTTAAGGTTGCTGATCTCCAATCGATGAGGCCTCTTTTCCCATAATCTGGGGGCCATCCCCAACCATACTGCAAAAATCAAGCGATGTAGGATTTTTGTCGACCAAATATCGTAGTCTTCTTTGACTGTATTGGCATTGACAATTATTGTTGAAAGACATTCAGTAGCGGTGTTGCATTGGCTTGATAAACTGAACTTCTTCTTTATGGCACGATAGCCCGACGTCGGGCCTTGGCCGCCTGGATTGAAAACCTCCAATTGTCGCGGTCACGCGAACCTGTCCTCCAGTTCCGAAAGCCTAGCATCTGGTGGGCGTCCTCACATACAGAATACTCCCATCGGGCTCTCGGTCGTCCACGCAATCTGGCTCCGTCCACTCGTTGCGCGTTCATCACCTTATTGGGCATGCGATCGTCGTTCATCCTTTTTACATGTCCCGCCTATTGCAGTCGCTGCAATTTCACGATCTTCGACACCTGTAGCTCATCATACAGCTGATATAACTCAAGGTTGTACCGGTTGTTGTACTCGTTCACGAACGGCCCCGAAGATTCTTCGGAGAACCTTTCGCTCGAATGTGTCCAACAGGTGTTCAGAGTTTTGGGTTAGGGTCCATGCCTCGCAGCCATATCATAGCACAGGTCGGATGATGGTTTTATACACGTGGAGCTTCGTGTTCCTGTGCACCAGCTTCGAATTCATAATTTGGAGGACCGCAAAGTAACACTTATTAGCTAGTTGTATCCGTCGCTTTATCTCATCTGTTTCGTTGGTGTCCTTTGACAAATTGCAACCCAGGTAAGTGAAGTTGTCTACATATTCTATATTGAGGTCCCCCACTGTGATGTTTGAATTTACTGGCGTTCTAGTTTTTGATTGCATCATGACCTTGGTTTTAGATTCGTTGATATGTAGCCCAACTTCTTTGGCGGCGTTATTGAGATTATGCAGAAGCCTTTCTGCATCACCCAATCTTCGAGACATGATGTTGATGTCGTCGGCGTAGGCTACTAGTTGAGTCGATTTAATGGGTAGCGTTCCGCTGCTGTCCAAATTCATGGCTCGAATCACATACTCCAGAGCCAGGTTGAAGAGCGTCGGCGCCAGCCCGTGCGTCGCCTTGCTTGAGTCCAGTACGAGTTTCAAATAGGTCAGTGAGTCTGTTCTGAACTCTGACCTGCGAGACGGTATTAGTCATCGTCATCCTTATGAGTCGCACTACCTTAGCCGGTATTCCAAAATGCAGCAAAATGTTGTACAGTGCTTCGATCGATACTGTCGTATGTATGCCTGCTTGAAGTCAACAAATATTTGGTTTACGTCGATGTTGTATTCCCAGCACTTCTGGAGTAAAAGCTTCACTGTAAAAAGCTGATCTGTCGTCGAACGACCAGGTCTAAAGCCGCTTTGGTACTCGCCAATGATTGCTTCTGCGCACGGATTACTTCTATTTTCCAGAATCTTAGATCTTCTTCTTCCTTGCCTCGTTCTTTATACCGCTCCATGGTTCCGCGTTGCTTGACCTGCGGTGTAGGCACATCGCCCGTTTTGGCGATAATTTCTCAGCATATTTCTACAGGCAGCTCTATCTTGGATCGTGTCATCGCCGAGACCAATGCGTTGTTGTTGCTTTTTCATTTGACACATCCAGAATCTTAGATAAAATCTTATAAGTCGTACAAAGTAATGAACTGAACTACCTTGCGGAAATATTATAGTCGTCCTACTCCCGAACTTGGTTTCAAGGCACATCTTACCTTTTACTTAACTGTGTTCAGTGTAGTTAATATTGGAGGTCACTCCGATTTATCATTGCCTTTTCAACAGACACGATGTCCGCCATTCTTCTTCTTCTTTATGGCACGATAGCCCGACGTCGGGCCTTGGCCGCCTGGATTGAAAACCTCCAATTGTCGCGGTCACGCGACCTTGTCCTCCAATTCCGAAAGCCTAGCATCTCGTGGGCGTCCTCACATACAGAATGCTCCCATCGGGCTCTCGGTCGTCCACGCAATCTGGCTCCGTCCACTCGTAGCGCGTTCATCACCTTTTTGGGCATGCGATCGTCGTTCATCCTTTGTACATGACCCGCCCATTGCAATCGCTGCAATTTCACTATCTTCGACACCTGTAGCTCATCATACAGCTGATACAACTCAAGGTTGTACCGGATGCGCCATTCACCTCGTTCACGAACGGCCCCGAAGATTCTTCGGAGAACCTTTCGCTCGAATGTGTCCAACAGGTGTTCAGAGTTTTGGGTTAGGGTCCATGCCTCGCAGCCATAGCACAGGTCGGATGATGGTTTTATACACGTGGAGCTTCGTGTTCCTGTGCACCAGCTTCGAATTCATAATTTGGAGGACCGCAAAGTAACACTTATTAGCTAGTTGTATCCGTGGCTTTATCTCATCTGTTTCGTTGGCGTCTTTGACAAATTGCAACCCAGGTAAGTGAAGTTGTCTACATATTCTACACTTACGGTCAAAAGTATCGACTCAACCTAAAAGCGCGTGTATTTGTACGTGTTTTTCGAAAAGTATAGCAGTTATCCATAAAAGTCGTATGTCATTGAAAAGCTTAAGGCCTCAGCTTTACGTTGGTATCATTTTAACCAATATTTGGTGAGCACTTTTAATATTATTGCCACTTGTAACAAAAAACCCAGAAAAATTTAAGTTTCAGGTAAAGGTCAGGTCAGGTAAACTACCCCTATAAAAGCGCCCGTAATCGGTTTCTCATTATCAGTTGCATCAGGAAAGTTAGGTAACTTACATCTGAAGTAATTTCAGTCACTGTTTGGTCATCAATGGATACGACGGCCAGAACAGGCGGCACAAGTTGTAGCCCTATTGTCGGAAAATCATAGTCAGCGAACCGTCGCTCGCCGTCTTGGAATGAGTCAGTCTGCTGTCTCGAGAGTTAGCAGGAGATTTCGAGAGACTGGTAGCTTTAATTCGAGACCAAGAACGGGCCGCCCTCGATCCACTTCAGAGAGAGACGACCGTTTCATTGTAACAAGTACGTTACGAAATCGTTTCCTCACGGGTGTTGCTGCGCAGCGGAACCTGAGGCGTGTTCGTGGAGTAGCTGTCAGTGACCGCACGGTAAGGAGACGATTAAGGGAAGCGAATATCACTCCAAGACGGCCTGCCAGGGGCCCCAAATTGACTGCACGACACCGACAAGCGCGCCTCTTATTTGCTCGTAATCATCTTACTTGGAGCGATACGGAATGGAGCTCAGTATTGTTCACTGACGAGTCGAGAATGTGTCTGCATGGCAGTGACAGAAGATTTCGAGTCTACAGGCGTCCAACTGAGCGATTTGCGCAGTGCTGTTTCACTGAAACGGTTGCATACGGCGGCGGTTCCTGTATGATGTGGGCTGGCATTTCATTGGAGGGAAAAATGAAGATTTCGAGTCTACAGGCGTCCAACTGAGCGATTTGCGCAGTGCTGTTTCACTGAAACGGTTGCATACGGCGGCGGTTCCTGTATGATGTGGGCTGGCATTTCATTGGAGGGAAAAATGGATCTCGTATTCGTGCCCGCAGGAGGCCGAGGAGGAGGGCTGACAGCTGAGCGATATGTTACCGATGTTCTCCGTGTCCACGTTGTGCCCTATTCAGCATTTATTTGCGAGAACTTTACTTTGATGCACGACAATGCCCGGTGTCATGCGTCGCGCCTCACTCGGCAGTTCTTGAATGAAGCAAATATGTCGTCACTTAACTGGCCTGCGCGCAGTCCCGACATCAATCCCATTGAACACTTATGGGACGAACTCAAGAGAAGAGTCCGAGCCAGAAATCCAGTCCCTTCGTCCACTGAAGAATTGAAGGCAGCCCTATTAGAGGAGTGGAACGGTATTCCTCAAGATACCATCAGCAACTTGATCAAATCAATGCAGAATCGACTGGAAGCTGTCATTAGAGCAAGATGAGGAAATACCAAATACTAAAATAATAAATACTTAACTTATTTTCCAACAGTTTTTGTTTTATTTGCAAAAAACCTAACCAAAATCCATTTTCATATTTGCTCATTTTCGCTACGTTTTCGTTCAAAGAGCATCAATTTTAAAAGTGCTCACCAAATATTGGTTAAAATGGTACCAACGTAAATCTGAGGGCTTAAGCTTTTCAATGACATACGATTTTTATGGATAACTGCTATACTTTTCGAAAAACACGTACAAATACACGCGCTTTTAGGTTGAGTCGATACTTTTGACCGTAAGTGTATATTGAGGTCCCCCACTGTGATGCTTGAATTTACTGGCGTTCTAGTTTTTGATTGCATCATGACCTTGGTTTTAGACTCGTTGATATGTAGCCCAACTTCTTTGGCGGCGTTATTGAGATTATGCAGAAGGCTTTCTGCATCACCCAATCTTCGAGGCATGATGTTGATGTCGTCAGCGTAGGCTACTAGTTGAGTCGATTTAATGAGTAGCGTTCCGTCCAAATTCATGGCTCGAATCACATACTCCAGAGCCAGGTTGAAGAGCGTCGGCGACAGCCCGTCGCCTTGCTGGAGTCCAGTACGAGTTTCAAATAGGTCAGTGAGTCTGTTCTTAACTCTGACCTGCGAGACGGTATTAGTCATCGTCATCCTTATGAGTCGCACTAGCTTAGCCGGTATTCCAAAATGCAGCAAATTGGTGTACAGTACGCTTCGATCGATACTGTCGTATGCCTGCTTGAAGTCAACAAATATTTGGTATACGTCGATGTTGTATTCCCAGCACTTCTGGAGTAAAACCTTCACTGTAAAAAGCTGATCTATCGTCGAACGACCAGGTCTAAAGCCGCCTTGGTACTCGCCAATGATTTCTTCTGCGTACGGATTAATTCTATTTTCCAGAATCTTAGATAAAATCTTATAAGTCGTACAAACTAATGAGATGCCTCTGTAGTTCTCACATTTCAACTTATCCCCTTTTTTGTGGATTGGGCAAATGATACTTTTACGCCAATCTTCCGGGATTATTTCGTCGTTCCATACTTTAACGATAAGTGTGTGTATAGCCTTAACAAGGCTCTCCCCACCATGCTTCAGCAGTTCAGCTGGAATCTTGTCAGCGCCCGGGGGTTTATTATGTTTTAGTGCTTGCATGGCGAGATGTCCGCCATTAGCATGGAATATAGCCAAAAAATAGCTTGCTATGAAAAAGCGAAGTGATAATTAAATAAAGACCATACGAAAGTAAGCGAGAAAAATTAAATTAAAGTCGCGCCAAGGGCTCTATAAGTTTAAATTTTTTTTCGCTGTAATTGCAACCAAGTTTTCTTGAACACCCGGTGCACCGTTAAGTTATTTTCCACATCCTAGTTTAGTATAGTGATTTTAGCTGAAAAAATGATGAAACCCAAACATCCAAAAAAAGAGCTGACTTTTGATGCCAAATTGTTCTATGGCCTGACCGTATTACGCAGTAAAAAGTTAGACTTTTTTGCGCGTCACATTTGGGGGGGAGGGGGTGGCAAAGGGGTGAAATTATGATTTTTCGCCAATATCTTGTTAACTGTAATATTTACAGCAAAATGTTCTGAGGACGATTTTAACTACACAAAATTTCCTTTCTAATGATATATTATATCATATACCTTCTCTTGGCAGATTATATACTAGACCTTAAAACATTTGGTGTATTTTAAATTTTTTGATAGTTACATTTGGCGCTCTAGCTCCTGAAGTAATTTAATTGGAGCCATGGTAATTGGGATAACTATTCCTAACAATATATAGCTGTCCGACACGGAGACTCAGGCTGCCCCGACAAAGCATTCCCCTATAGTCTCTATTAACATTTAAAAAAAAAGACATGCCTGTAACTTTTCGCCGAATCACAGCAGGCGGGAAAAGTTTTGGTAAACGTTAAGGCTAAGTCCCATTAGACCCTCCGCCAAATATTACTTCGATCGGATTAAAACAAAGGGTACCTCCCATACAAAATGACCGGAAAATTGCCTACGAGCAAAACGTTAATTTTGGATGACTTGTTCCCTTATTTCTTAATAAACTAGTGGCATTGAATTTGAATAATTTGTATGGGAGGTACCCTTTGTTTTAATCCGATCGAAGTAATATTTGGTGGAGGGTCCAATGGGACTCAGCCTTAACGTTTACCAAAATTATTCCCGCCTGCTGTGATTCGGCGAAAAGTTACAGGCATGTCTTTTTTTTAAATGTTAATAGGGAGTATAGGGGAATGCTTTGTCGGGGCAGCCTGAGTCTCCGTGTGGGAAAGCTATATATTGGTAGAAATAGTTATCCCAATTACCATGGCTCCAATTTAATTACTTCAGGAGCTAGAGCGCCAAATGTAACTATCAAAAAATCTAAATTACACCAAATGTTTTAAGGTCTAGTATATAATCTGCCAAGAGAAGGTATATGATATAATATATCATTAGAAAGGAAATTTTGTGTAGTTTAAATCGTCCTCAGAACATTTTGCTGTAAATATTACAGTTAACAAGATATTGGCGAAAAATCATAATTTCACCCCTTTGCCACCCCCTTCCCCCCCAAATGTGACGCCCAAAATGGTCTAACTTTTTACTGCGTAATGCGGTCAGGCCATAGAACAATTTGGCATCAAAAGTCAGCTCTTTTTTTGGATGTTTGGGCCTAGAGCTAAAGTCACTATACTAGTTAGGGTTTTTTAGAATTAAAAAAAACTCTTATGAAATGGATTTTTTCGTCCGTCTGTTCACTAAATAACTCGGGAACGGCTCAACCGATCGTCATGAAATTTGGTAGGAATGTGTAGAATGGCAACAGTCTTTGGAACGAAATACTTAGAAGTTGGTAGGGCAACCATAACAGGGTGTCCCGAAGAGTTGAAAATAATCGACTTTTTTAGTTTTGGTCGGAGATGGACGTGTGGGTACTCAAATCAAAGGACTCGATGAGTACATTTTATATCAGTTACTTTTTCCAGTTTCGAGTAACCGTAACGGAATTATGGGTGCTTGAAGTTAGGCTTACGTTTTCACCTCGGTATTTGTAAACCGTTAAAGGTCAATATGAGCTTATATACGCTAAATACTAAGACTGTAAACCTTTGCTAAGAAAAAGTAAATAGCAGTATTTTCGTGAAATTTCAATTTGGGCGTGTGTAGCCCTTCTTAGGTCTGCAAATATAAAAAAAAATTAATGAGGGTTTTTATGAAATAACATAAGGAATATGTTTGCAAATTTTCATTCGAATAACTTAAAAAATGAAATTTGGTGGCAATGCATAGAATGGTAATAGTGTTTGGCACGTATACTTTTGAAGTTTGTAGGACCAAGTTAGCAGGGTGTCCTTGATTAGTTGCAAAAGTCTACTGTTTCAATACGCATAGGAAAGGTCTGTGTGGGTACACATATCAACCGGCTCAACGAAATAATTTGATATAAGTTTCTTTTTCTTTATTCGGAGAAACGGATTTACAGATTTACAGCTAATAAATTCAGCTTATATGTATAGCCATCCTTAGGTTTGCCTGATTTTTTTTTAATTCATCAGAAATTATAAATCCAAAAATTTATACATTTGTACATTTGCCGTTGAGTGCTTTTATTTAAACTGTATATATAGTAAATCTAACGCCTTTCATCCTGTAACACTTAAGTAGAGTAGACCAATTCAAAAATATATTTACAGGAAGCATTTCATTAATGTTGTGCACTTCTTATTTATTGCTTATAAAATATATATACAAAAATATTCAGTATGTATTGAAATTCTAAAAAAAACCCTCGTATTGCGGGCGCAGCCCTCTGTACGGTAGGTATTTTTTTTTTCAATATCGGGTTTTTCAACCATGAGCCTTTTTTCAGGTTTTTTTTTGCACCAGTTCCGAATTTTTCAGGTTTCTTAGCAAACAATACCAATGTTTCTACGGGACCGATTCAAAGATTATGTCCCGAGAAAATGGTTCAATTCTGGGGCGAGCAGTGCTATGCTACGAGGGATATCATTCTGGCACCAAATCAAAAATTTGTTCTTAGCTTCGGCTTTAAATTTCGAATTAGCGATCTAAAATTACCTTGGTGCTAAATCTGCCGACATGGGCATATTTTACCGAGAAAATCAAGGTACCTTTCAGAAAATGTAAAGGAAATTTTTAAACAGTTGGAAAACCAATCGTTGCTTTAATATTTTCACATAATATTTTTTGAGTGAGTTTTGGTTCCAATAAGTGATTTATGTGAAGTTAGCCCGCACACATTCTCAAATTACGCTCGTAACCCTTTGTTCGCGGGCGGCTACACTCAACGAAAAACTTCCCTATACCAAATAAAAATTACTTCAGATCGAAGAAAAACGGGAATGAATATGCGCCAAAGAAATCGTTTCTTGATTTAAAGAACAAAAATACATTGTTTTGAATATTTTCCTCTTTCTTGAAAGAAGGAGACTACACTTTATTCGAAGAAATTGGTTCGTTCAAATCAAACCTGCCATTTGTTTATTTTCAAGAATCGTTACTTCGATATAAGAAAGAAAGAACATTGATTTAAAGAAGGGTTTCCTAAAATTAACAACTTATTGTTTTTAGTTTAAAAAAGGAGAAACTTGTTGAAAGGAATGAATTATTTAAAACAAAACAGTTTTTCCTTAAAAAACCTTCTGTAGTAAATTTGATCCAAAGATTTTTTGCAATTTTTTAAGGAATTGGTTTGTTTAAAATAAAATTGCTGGAGCTTTGATTTTATGAAATACTTTCTTTAATAAAAAACCCATTGTTTTTAATTTGAAGCAGCAACCTGAAAGCCTCCTTAAAAATAAAACAAAATAATTATTCAAAATAAAGAATATATTTATTGATTTTCGTATATTTATTTATTTTTATTATATTGTCCAAAATATTCATATCATATTTTATTTACATTTTTTTACGTTCAAAATATAATATTATAATAATATTTTTACATAGTTCATATTTATATATATATATATTAATAAGTAATAATTGCTTATCATTAAACTTAAGCCTTAAATTATTCTAAATTTTTTAATTTAGAAAAATACTTTTGGTCTCAAAAATGTTTTATTGTTAATAGTATATAAGTGTACTGGCGGATACTTCAGTTCGTCGGCATTTAAGATTATTTTATTTAATGTTTTACCTATTGTATAAGATAAAAAGTGCTTGGAATAATTCAAAACTTCAATTTTCTGACAAAAGATAAGAATTTTGTTACGTTGCTTTAAAATTTCAATTATTTCAAAAGCTTTAAAGTTTGGGTCATACTTGAAAATGATGTAACCTTGCATATAACTCGTTCCATTTTTTTGAAAACTTGAATGGCAATTATATGTCAAATAATCTTGCTCGCCTAATTTTTCGCGTAACTCATTATAAAATTTTGAACATGTTACACTCCAATGCTTCTTACTAAAAGTAAATGGAACGTGTTTGAAATTAGAAATAAATTCGGAAAAAAACTAAAGAATATTTCAATGATAATGAAAGAGCTATATTCTTTCTAGAATTCACATTTTTTGCGTACGATTTCAACTGGCGATGCTTCGATTCGAACGAAAATGTCCATAGATGTTTTGGAGGCCCTGATTGTCTTATAACCCTGCTGTAATGGTTAAAAAAATGATGTTTTTCATTTGCCTTACAAGCTTGACTCTGCGATGATGTTGATGGTGATGGTGATGGTTTTGTTAAAATGATACCCTTTAAAACAAATTTAAAAATATTAATGTAAAGAAGTATTCTTTATACTCTGTAAACAAAGAATTAAGTACCTGATTTGCATGCCATTCCTCCAAGTGATATTCGAAAATTACTCTTTGCCCATAAAGAGATTTCGGCAGCAAGTCATCCAAGTGGTTTTTTTTTCAGGTATTTCAAACTTTCGGTATTAAATCCGCATCCTGCCAAATAATTACTTTTTATTGGAAATATGATAGTTGTATTTTGTTTTTTTTTTTTAATTTTGTAAAAACTAAAAAAATGTAGACCCGAATACAGTATACGGATATAGAAAGCTCGCCGTATGGACAATAGAGAGTAGAGAGTTTTAGCATATCGTTTAGAATAAAACGACATAATTTGACATTCCATATAAAAATTCGCTCGCTTGCCGTATATGAAACAAAATATCTTAATTTTGCATGTCCTAAGTAGGCATAGGTGTAAATCACGACAAATTATTTTCGCCAATTTCGACTGTTTCCAGAGCATCAAATATACGGAAATACACACATGCCTACTTGGGACATGCAAAATTAAGATATATTGTTTCGTATACGGTAAGCATACGTATGGAATGTCAAATTATGTCGTTTTATTTCAGACGATATGCTAAAACTCTCTAGTTTTACATTGTCCTTGCAAATATAACGACATAGTTTGACATTTCCGTACAAAAATATCGCTTGCCGCAAAACAATTTTGCATGTCCTGTTATAAACACGACAAATAATATCCTCAATTTCGACTGTTTACAGAATATCCAATATACGGAAATACACCCATGCTTACTTGGAACATGCAAATTGTGGTTAACTGATTTGCGTATTGTCGGCAAGTGAATTTTTTGTATGGAAATGTCAAACTAAGTCGTTATATTTGAACGACATGCTAAAACTCTCTAATATGTATACATATGTACATGTAATGTATATGTTCTGAAAAACGCAATAGAAAGTTTTAGCAAGCCGTAAAATTCTAAAAACAAAAAAATATAGTCTCCAATATTTCGTTGTCACCGTGAAAGGTGTGTTTTGCTTAATTCAAACCAGAAGAGAATACAGCCAGAAGAATTCATAGCTTTATCATCACCAATTTTAATAAGTAATACATAATACCGATTCGTACACCACAACCGTTTTTACGACTTGCTAAAACTCACTAATAAACCACGATAAAATCGAACATTTGAGCTGTACTTTAAAAGAATCGTCCGAGCAACAAGTAAAAATTAAACCACTCAACTAATTTTAAAACGACATAATTTGACATTCCAGATAAAAATTCGTTTTCTTACCGTATACGAAACAATATATCTTAATTTTGCATGTCCTGAGTAGGCATGGGTGTATTTCCGTATATTTGATGCTCTGGAAACAGTCGAAATTGGCGAAAAAATTTATCGTGATTTTACACCTATGCCTACTTAGGACATGCAAAATTAAGATATAATTGTTTCGTATACGGTAAGCAAGCGAATTTTTAAATGGAATCTCAAATTATGTCGTTTTATTTCAAACGATATACTAAAACTCACTAATATGTATAATAACTTACTTTTAAGTGTGTTGTAAAATATTTCTCCTTTTAAATTCGTCAAAATATTTAAAAATTGATTGTCCACGTCTGAAATTTCTGATGATGTCGAAGGACTGGCTGGCTGTCAAACCCACGCACTTTGATTTGCACTATTGGTAATATTAGTATAATAGACTGGATTCTCATCACTCGCGAAATTAAAGTTTTCCATCGAGACGTCCACTTTTCACAATCACACTTAAATTAAACTGACCGACACCGACGAAAAATATATCGCAACAGCAAGTTAGCTGTAAAAAGAAAGTTAAAACAAAAATCATTTAAAACAAAGTAATTTTTTCCTTAATAAAAACAAATTTACCTGCTATCGACCGGTTGATATCATAAACAAGTATATATTTACTTGTTTTAAGTAATTTTTATGAAAGACTGTGAACTGACTAGCGGTGAAATTAATTTATCGAGAATATATTTTTAAAACAAGGAAATTTATCTTCAGATTGAAGAAGTTTGCGCATAAGATCCAATACAAGGTAATATTTACTTCGTTTGGAGGAAATTTTAACTTAACTCAGAGAAATTCGTCTAGCCACCTCTTGAATAGAAAAAAATCCTAAAAATTAAACAAAAAATTTCCTTGTTTCGGGAAATTATCGAGAAAATGTTTCTTCAAAATAAGAAAGTTTTTCCTAATGTTGAAGAAGATTAGATTTACTTGGCCAGCCGGTAAAAAAAATGCATTGCAAATCCAAAACAAAGTAAATTTAACCTTGTTTACAGGAAATTTTAACTTCTTATAAGCAAATTTTGCAAAAAAAATGGGTTTGCGAATTTAGGAAAACCGATTCCTTGAAATAAAGCCTTTCTTAATTTTAAATTCAATAAAACAAAGAAAAGTTCCTTCTAATTAGTAAAATGTAATATGTTTCGAGCAAATTTTCCCTCAATTCAATGAATTTTATAGTTTTTAGATCAAACTCATGTTTTTTTCAATTTGAAAACCATGACTTTTCTGAGTGTACGTTTGTTCGTGAATGTTCGTCAATTATTTTCGTTTGTTCGTCCTTAATTATTTAATAATAAAAAATAAATAACAGACGCGACAATCCAACATTGGATTAAGGCCGCAGGATGTGTTAGTGACATCCTATTTCCAAGATCTTATCTGCTTTTTGATGAGGTAATGAGATCAGCATTACGCTCAGCAGTGTTATTTATCCCCATAAATGGGTACTCGTTTAACATCTGAGTGAGATCATAGTCCGTCACAAGCTCGTGAGTTCGAAAAACACCATGGAACACGGTGAGATTCGAACTCATGACCCTGTGCACCGAAGGTGCGCGCACTAACCGCTAGACAAGCCAGACATTTAATAATAGCAACTTTAAAATTCTAAGTGTGAACTTAGCCCTATGGTTGGATTGGTATAAATCTAGTATCAATCGAAAGCCAGACGTTTGTTCGTTGTTTTGTGCGTTTGTTCATCCTGGAAACGCAAGGATTCAGGAGTAATTAAGGAAAAACAGGACACGAGACACAAACCATCAATATAATAAACACTGAGTGCTATCTAGTGGAGAGTAGTGTAACCAGAATTAGCTTTATTTTACGTAATGGTTTGTGTCTCGTCTTCTGTTTTTCCTTGATTACTCCTGAATCCTTACGTTTCCAGGACGAACAAACGCACAAAACAACGAACAAATGTCTGGCTTTCGATTGATACCAAATTTAGATTTAACCGACTATATTTACCGATGGCGGGCTAAGTCCACACTCCTTATTTTAAAGTTGCTATTATTAAACAATAGAGACGAACAAACTAAAATAATTGACGAACATTCACGAACAAACGTAGCCGCCGGCGAACAAACGGTTACGAGCGTAATTTGAGAATGTGTGCGGGCTAACTTCACATAAGTCAATAAGTGCACAAACAACTTAAAGAACTAAAATGGGGCTTGGGTTTATACGTCAGCCCCTTGATCCCACTTTGCGATTCTATCCACTTTAACATATATTTTCTGGCATGAATCGGAATACATTTGAGTGAAAGGTTGATTGAAATTGGTGCACAAATAAAGGTTTTTCTCAGAAGAACCTAATTTGGGGGGTTGGGTTTGTATGGCAACCCCATGCCCACTTATTCCAGTCAAACCCCATACAAATATATTGTTTTATCGGCGCCACGGAACTTATGTCAAAACAGAAGGAAAATAATGGGGGGGGGGGGTGATTAAACACAAGTCATAGGTAGGCCCGAAAATTTTTTTAGCCCGACGAGAGTGAAGGGTATCCAAATTCGGCCGCGCCCGAAATTAGCCTCGATCTGGTTTTCAGGGTTTTTTAGAAACAAATAACTCGCGAACGGTTCAACCAATAGTCATGAAATTTGGTAGGAATGTGTGGTAACAGTCTTTGGGACGAATTCCTTAGAAGTTGGTAGGGCAACGATAACAGGGTGTTCCGAACAGGTGGAAAAAGTCGACTTATTTATTTTTTATCGGAGATGGACGTATGGGTACTCAAATCAAAGGACTCGACGTGTACATTTTGTATCACTCACTTTTTTGTTTTGAGTAACGGAGCTAGAACGTTTGAAGTTAAATGCTAAGACTGTTGACAATTGCTTAGCGTTTGTTTCTGTGTGTGTTCTCATATAAATGGGCTCAACGAAGTCATTCAATTTACATACATATGTAGCTATCCTTCCGTTTGCTGAGTTTCTTTATTCTGTGGAGAACTTATCAGAAATTATAAATCGATAAATATCTGTAGATTTGCCGAAATAATGTTCAAAACTTGCAAACTCTGTAAAACAAACGTCACAATATGAAAGTTTAATTTATGTACATTCGCATTCGATGAACATCAATTGTCACTCCCTCAATTTCATTTCCTTATTATTTTATTATTGCATTCTTGCAATAGAACGTTAATTAAATCCATCAAAAATGACGACACACGGTGATCATTAATCACCCACTATACAATATTACCCTTGGCATTGAAAAGATTATTCAATTTCGTGTGCACACCCCCAATCTAAACACTTAGCTGTTTAAAGAAAAACATTAGCTCTTAATTATCACAAAATTCTTTTATCAGATTCTGCATTTGAACTTTACGAGAAGTGCAATAAAATTGAATTTGTTCAATTTTCTCGTTGCATGTTTTTAATAGAAGCGGGCGTTTAAATAGATTTTATTGCAGACGCAGGACAACACACCTCTCACTCGTGTGTTTTGACGAGGGGTGGAGTGTTGTTAAGAAATCAACTCGCTAATGAATTGACACCCCCTCTATTTCGTTTGTGTCGGTTTCAAAAATAATTTATCAACACCCTATTCATTTATTGGTGTTTCTAATTGGAAGGGATTGTACAGATTGGAAGACGTTGGTCCTCTGACGCAAACGGTGAATTGCACCCTAAAGTGCTATGACTGAGATGTGTGTGCTGCTTGCATGTGGTATATGAAACACAACCATTTAATGTCTTCCACTTATCTGGATATGTTTCACTTTTATTTAAGGATAACAAATGGACATTTGACGTCATGTGGGACAAAGCGAATTCAAAAAAGGAGGAAATAACATATTTTCGTATAGTATCAAATCTATATCATTCCTCAACGGATTTTTCGATTCCTTTTCAACTTCCTCTTCGGATAGGACAACCGAAATTATTTTTAGATTCTGTGCCGTCTTTTGTATTCACCAAACCTTTCTATATAAATTCTCTCTCGAAACTTCAAATGTTTCTAAGCGGAACAGCTCGTATATTGACTTTGTTACTTTGTCATTAAGCTGCGTCCTTTGACGGATACAATCGAAATCGTCAAAGGCCGCCCGGCCCGGACCATATTCTTGTGCTGCCTATATTGAAAGGAGTTTGTAGGGCGGAAATGAGAAGCACTTGCTTTTATGACCGTCAAAATGTGTGTAAACGATCTATAAGAAGTGAGAGACCATGATGAAACCATATTGCTTCAACCACACTGCCAGGAAAAATTCTACATCTATGACGACTATACCCTACAAATACACAAGGACATGTACGATACATCCGCACTCAATGCATCACGGAAGAAATCACTTAGTCGCCAGAGTAAAGTGATAGCACTGTGAAACTGTGACGGCATATAGCATAGTCCTGTAAAAAGCATGCGATGCGAACGTGTACCGGGATGGGACGACACAGTTCCGAATCGTCTCAGAATCAAATCCTCTCCAGACTGGGGATCATAGAAAATCAATTTGATTCATTTTTCGTTTGTTGTTTTTCTGTTCGTTCTGTTTCGTTGTCCTGCGAGCTCGTGCTTCACGTGCTCGATATATTTTGGATTTGTCTAGAGAGGATTTTGCGTGCTCAAGAGGGTGCTGCCTGTCCTGAGTGCACTTAAATTCGGGCCGCTGCTTGTTGACGCAATATGGATGTATTTTTCTATGGAGTCGTAGTAAAATGTGTGGATATATCACAGTGCACAGCCGGCACTTACATTAAAACTTTGGAGATGCAATAAATCATCTCCCATTTGATCCGCATCGATGTTTTCTTCCGACGTCGTTGTCGGCTCTTGCGTCAGTTCTTATAGGCTACAGGATTTGTGTTTTTTCTTAAATTAAAGATCTGGAGATGGTCTATCCACATAAGGGAATTTGATAGTGAAATATATCTGACACTTGACGAGATGCCATTGGTCATTGTTTGGTTTACCTTATTGAAGGAATTCTCGAATATTGTTCACAAAGTGCAAATCCATGTTCAAATAAATTCTACTCGTCTTAATTGAAATCTAGGATAATTGCACATTTACATATTGAATTAAATATTTTTAGGCCAAGATTTTTTTTTTTTGAGAAATACTTCTACATCACTTACATTCAAATAGGAGGGTGATTAAACTTCAATGCACTTCCCCCATCCAATAAATCTAACAGTGCTCGCACTTATTTTTAGCATCCTTAATATTTTTTCTTCAGATTTGTTTCGGCCCATAATTCATTCTTTGGCCCAACACACACTTGCCACAAAAGGCTCAAGGACCGTCACGTTAAGGGTGTTGGGGGGCGGGTGTAGTATGCAACAAAACGACCCGAAACGAGCCCAAAGAATAAAAAAAAAGTGTGACAACTTAATAAGTAGAACAGATTTCCCGGCCTGTCTCGTGTCCCATATCGCATATCCTTACACTTAGAAGAGGGTCGTTTTTCGGCTAGCGCGTTTTTATAGATGTTTTCCTGTTCTTAAGGTTAAGAAGGATGGGGAAGGTGATGGCGACACTTTATTTTTGGTTTTTGTTATTCTGGCAACTGGCAAAGAGTGTGCGGAGTGGCCTGATCATTTTTTTTACTGCATACACGAAACGAAACATGTCGTCAGATAAAAGCATTTATAGAAAAATTGTAGACGCGGGGGCACGTGACAAATAGAAAAACATTTGCTAGCAATTGTCGCCTTTGTGTAGGACATGACGAATTATTATGGCTGGATGATGTTTTTGTGCCATAAGTTTCATGTGGATGGAAGTATTTTTTTTATTGACAAATTGTAGAATAATGTTGAAAGGGATCAATTTTTGAAGATATTTATCACACTAGGCTTGAAAATGTCAATAAGGGGTTGTGGTTACAATTCAATTCACGGTCCGATAAGTACCTACTGTACTTAATTTACAAAAAAAAAAATGTAAAATTTTTGAATGTGCCGATTTATTTCACCAAATGCTCAAATACTTTTTGCTTGATACACATACACGTGATCCGATAAATTAACTTCTACACCCAGAAAAAAAATTACTTTTATTAAAGAAAAATTACATAGGACGTATGACATTTTGGCTATGATTTGGAACCGATGAAATAGCCATTTGGAACAATGATAGAAATATCATAGAAAATATGAACTGAATATTCGATTATAACAATGAGATTGTTCATCGATTCTATGTCAAAATTTCATTAATTTTTTTTATTAAAAAAAAAAATTTAGAATTTTTATTTTTTTATTTATTTTTTTATTATTTTTATTGTGATTTGATTTCATTTCAAATTTTAATATTTTTTTATTCATAAAAACCCTTTTGCCGAAACTTGGATTCGAACCCGGTCCGCCTGCATGCCAGTCCGTTCACATTGCCATGGGACCAGATGTGGGATGTTTTAACGTTTCTAAAATCTTAACTACATACTTGATACGCGGTGCAATACAAAATTAAAATGTTTATACATGGAAGCTATGCAAAATAATCATAGTTCCCATGAATGAATGAAATAGCTTGACTTACTTGATTCTAAGTCATTTGTTGCATTATGTTGAAATAATCGTAACGAAGCTGGATAATGACAAATACAAAACCATTTGTTGCATTAGTTTTATGTGGAAATGTCTTCATTATATTACTACTGAAATCATTAATTCTATGAATGTCTATTTGACCCAATCGCATTTTTAATTAATTATATTCAAACTTCATACGTTTAAAGAAATTTTATGTTTACTAGAAGTAAAGTAAAAACTTCATTGGTTCAAAATACACGTTTTTTCTCGGTGTATAACCCGTCTGACAAAGACATTTCTCTAACAAAATTAAATACGGGCCAAGCGTCAAAAGTCCACATCCGCATGCCTAAACTTCGGTACGCACATTTTGGTACTCACAAATCACTGGTATTCAGAGGATGTTTTTAATTTTTTCCTCAATACTTTTTCAACCATGAGGTGGTTTTTTCGTCAGATTTTTAGGATCTGTTCTCTCTCTCTCTCTGGTTGCTTTTACTCCCTAGTGGGACATATGGCATCTGTTCAGTACGTTCTTATACCCTATACCCATATGATGATAGGGTATATTGTTTTTGTTACGCCGATATTATATGTAACACCTCAAGGAGCCACCGGAGGTATGGTAAACTATATAAACAGGGTGTCCCGCAACTGGTTGTTTTAGGAAAAATGTCGCCAAAATTATTTCTCTAGCTTTTACCGTTAAGGAGTAATTGCCTTTTTTGTGATTCTTGTCAGCTTCCACTTTAGCCAAATCAATGTTTTTCATATTCTCCTGAAAGTACACAAAATTTCCAATAAAAGGACATATCGAACGTTTCGAACGGTTTCGTATCTTCTGAGATTCGACGTTTTGAATTTTGCAGAAATGTCAATTTCAACTTTTAATGTCAAAATTAAACCCAAATTTCGTAACGGTACATTATAGTGGCAAATCTGCAAAGTTGACAAAAGTTGGCCTAATATCTTAGCTTTCGAACGGCATATAAGAATAAAGCACAGAGTCATCCGGAGTTGAGAACATATCAGTTGCAAAATAAGCATGACTAAGAAGGTTTTCACACTTACGGCCAGATTACGTAATCTGTGCAAATTACTTAATTTGAGCTGTCAAATTCCATACATTTTTAAACTCACCACACCGCAGATTACGTAATCTGGCCAGATTAAGTACAAGTGTGAAAACCCCCGAATATTAGGGAATTGTATGTATCATCATTAATTGTAAATGATTCTTAATTTTTTAGTTCTGGCTTTTTTTTATAGTACAATTCATGGAAATTTCACATTGATTGGACAGAACGAATACAGAATACTGGCATCCTTCGCTGTTACAACTCGAACAAAGTCTACTTGACCCAAACCAAAGGCCAGGCCAACTCGATTCGACAGCATTGTCGCCTAGCTCTTGGGTCGCACCAAGATATTCGTCACTTGGTGTGAGCTCTAAGGAGAATACTTAGAATAAGAATACTTTGTGATATAAATTGCTCGGGGGACGAAATCGCAGTTAAAATTGCATTGGCAGGTGATTCACTTCTAACCTATTACCATCATCAGGTTGATAGGCTGGTATAGTCTTAGTGTATTGATATTATAACTTCGTGTTGCCACTGATTGTGATCTGGTACAAACTTTCTCAATGCCCCCTGTATTAGCACTTAAAATTCCTTTAGTAAGCTATCGGCCAACATACCTACATTGTGTTGTACTATGACTCTTGATAATTCGAATACAGAACATTGGGGCCGTGTAAAAAATTAAAAAAATTACATTTTGGCAGTGTAGTCCTTTGAATTATCTAGCAATGGAAAAAGTAACTTTAAATAAACTTCTGAATAAAAAGTTTAACTATTTCGTCTACGACTAAAGTTTATGTATAAGCCATAAATGGAACTGGATGAACATTTCGAGTTAACAAGAGGTGCAATGCTCAATTCTTCGATTTACATAATTTCAGTTACATCATCAATGTTTGTAATTATTTTCCTTCAAACTTGAATGTTTTTATCCCCTCATTAAAAAAAAACAGGCATCAAATATTACAAAGTTCTAGTTATCAAGAAATTCGAATTAACGAGGTATTCGACATATCGAGACATTCGCATTATCAAGTTTTAGAGGAGAGGAGAGGCTACTGTAACTATTTAAAAGCATTTCACGGACCATTCATAACGAAAAAACATAAATAACCCAAGCAGCACAAAATAACCTTGGTTAGATTTACAACCCGATTTTTGGTTATATTTTAGTGTAATAATCAACAATATGGGTTAAAGTTTCTAAAGTGAGCATTTTGTTGGAGTCTAAACTCAAAAATTTGCTGGAAAATTAACTAGATGGTTTCATTTGGGACAATTTGTTCTCCTGAAAACCTTAATGTTGTCTTTGTAACATTATTGCTTAAAATTTGACTCAATTGTTGTTCTTTGAAAAATTTTGTTATATGTAAAATAACGTTATTGCTACAAATACAACATGGTTTAATACATAACACAATTGTTAGAAATTGAACCGAAAGTAGGTATCTTACTGATATTTGCAATTATATTGGGTACAAAGCTTCCCAGCGCTAAACGGAAACAAATAGCATAAAGGGATTATGTTAATAGAATTTTTGGCATATGAAAAAAATAAAAATAAAACATCGCATGATCGAGAATCAATCTTGCGACCGCCATGCATTGCGCGTGAAGTACTTCAGATTTAGAGAACATGAGAAGTATTTCCTTTCTGGCGCAATGGCAATGATGACAGACTAAGACTAGCACACAAGAGAACCAGGTTCGATTCCAGCTTGAGGCAAATAGATAAAAAGGTAATTTCCTTGGATAAAAAGGTATAAAATATTATAATATCTCTGAGATAAAAAGTGTCTAAGATAAATAAAATTGTCAATTCTGAAAAATAAAAAGTATGAAATTTTTAATTTTTTAGCATACGAAATTGTAGTTATATTCACAACAATTTTACAACAATAATGTCTGAAAGACAACGACATTGCAACAATAATATTACGTTTATAGCTAGGCAAAAACCTCCTTTTTATGGTTTAGCAAACGTTTTTGCAACCATTTTCCTAACAATAGTGTCATATAACCATGGTTGTATTTCGGTTATATAACCGTTTTACAAGTGCTACTTGGGAAGCAGCTACAACTAATATAATAATATGTACGGCATACCCGGTTATGCTGGTTGTACGCTTGTGTATAAATTTTTGGTTTTAGACACAAGGGTTAAGCTAGACGAGTCGCCAAATTGCCCTAGATGCAAAACAGCTGCGGAGGATGCGGAACATGTATTATTTGATTGTCCCAGATTTGGAGATATTCGCAGTTAATTAGAAGCGCAAGTGGGAGAATACATAAGCCCCGAGAGCCTAGTGGCTCTGATGCTGCGATCAGGGAATAAACTGAGATTCACTAAGCGGGACAAAATTAGAACTGAATTGAACTGGCCCTGTGAAGTAATATCGAAAGGTGATCCAGCAGGGTGTGTAAAATTTGATAATTAACTGAAACTACAGTGTCGAACCAAAGGCTATATGCTGATAAAAACGCATTTGATAAGTTTTGTTTAAATTTCGAAACTCGGAAGCCACATAGCATAACAATTAATACTTTTATGAAATTTTCGAAATATGACCTTTTAACATCATTGGCTATTTTTTCCTGAAACTAAATTTTTACGAAATTAGAGTAATAGTTTCAAAATGTTACGGCAAGCGAAACAGGATACAGCCGGATTCTTTCAGGTATGCTATCCAGGACGAAATGTCCATCCTGAAAGTCATAAAAAGTCAAAATGGGGATCAAAATACTGGATTTGTTAAAGGGAGTTCCCCATAACGCTAATGGAGATTTGTCGATTCCTCGTGGAGGAATCCTTATATCCATTGAGGACATATATGAGCGAGATGACTTTGATAAGTTTTAAATTTTTTTCGTCCTTCGTAGTCAGCAAATTAATGGTCAATCCTAGTGCGAATCAAGAAAGAAGTGAACTGTGGACGGCATTTGCAACCTTTATTTGATACCATATAGTTCTAGAAAAATTAGGAGATGGACTTTACTGGGAACCTGGCAATAACGTTAGTAAGGACGAAATTATATTTTCTTCCGAAAGCTGACAGTTATTGTCATGACATAGAATTGACTAAAATTATTTATCCGATGGGTAACAGGTGGAAATTCTAGAATAAAAAATCAATCAAAGTCGGTATGATTAAAATGTGACATGTGTTTCATGCCAATAATTTGGTGATTCAATTATCCTTAACATAATTTCTTACCACATTGGGCTTGCGACTAACTATAAGAGGGGATTAGTGTCGCTACTTTGGCAATAATGATTGTTTTCCAAAAGACGCTTAGGTCCATATGCATTTTACATTTTTCTTTTTTGCATTAAATTATTTTATGGAACGGGCTTGAAATGTCGTTCCCTAGGAAGGTGTTGGGGCACGTTTGGAGTTATTCATAGAAACCCTATTACTTTAAAGTGTACTTAATTTTAGAAAAAATATAAACATTTCGAAACAACTTTTCCCATTATCAAATGAACAAAAAAAAACGCAACTTTAATTAGCTTTAATCCCGAATCAATACAGTACCTTGATCTAACCCTCCTAATTGTATTCCCCTAAATTAAAAAAAAAAGAAAAGTCAATTGTGTAATAAGTTCTCATTTTCGCTTTTCATTTGTGCTTCGATAATCACTATGGTCCATTTAACGTCCTCCTGCCTTTAATCCTCGGAACTTTTCGTATATCTTTTCCAATATAGATACTTTTCTGCCGTGCCCGAAACCGCGCGTTCGTTCATCATAATCTTTCGCGTCGACGAAACCACAAAATCTACATAATTCATCACCATTGAAATTTCGCCCTATTAATTTCGCACTCTGGTTGAGAGCTTATTTGCAACCGCACCATCACACTAGATCACTACCACCACTAGTATTGCTGCGAAGCTTGAAGGCAGACATGGAACGAAATCAACACCCTCGGGGCACTATGGCGAATCGAATTTGGTGTATGTTTAATTTAACGCAAAGATGAGTTTCGTCTAGGCTAGGGAGTCTAGGACAGATACAGGCAGACTATAGGGATAGAATTATAGAACTACGCCAAAGGACGAACAAGAAATTTTCGAGTACAAGTAAAGTACAGAGTATTTTGTGGCGGATGGATAACAGGCAGTATCTTCTTGTTCCTAGAAGATTTAAATTTCTTCTGAGGTTTCTCTGGGGGTGCCGCATACTATGTATGTAATGTAAGCCACAACAGACGGTTCCTGTGAATGTACAATGTAATCATCACTTTGGCTTGGTGGTGTCCTTACAATATTGAGTGAGACGATGTAATTTAGATATAGTAGACTATAGTTAGTAGGTCTTCTCGCTATGTTGTTGGGCAAATTAGAGGTTTCATTGTCTCTGTTATATGATGTATTCTAGTCTAGTGACATAGATTCTTTAGGATGGTAAGGAAATTTTATAAAACGTCAATTGCAATTAGTCTCATCTTAAGTTTAGTTCAAGAGGGAAAGTTTTATGAAAATCATTTGAGGGTAATTAGGTCACAGTATGACGACATTCTATATTTACGCAGAAATTGGATGATTTTAAATACAATATTTTCAAAATGAAGGATGAAATTCTGTGTTGTTACTTAAAGAATAAGACATGGGCTTATTCTATTTTTTTTGTTTTCCCTATAAGAATGACGCAATAAAAATATTTACTATACAGAAATATTTACTATTTTGCGGAGTCTTTCTTTAGAGTTATTATCATTTGAATCCATCAAAAAAGAACAATATTTATAAAGGAATGACTTTCAAGAATTTACAGAAGCAAATACACTTTATTCTTCTCCTTTTTTTATTGTGTTGACTATTGCAATATGATCTATGCGGAGGCGATCGCGGCATGGAGTCCCAGTTTTTGGAATTCAAACCATTCTTGGCATCTATCTACCGGTCCACAAATATCGTTGCGAAATGAGTTCACTATGTTGATAACTACAACTGATTCGAGGGATTTGTTTTCCAACAGTGTTGATCAGGTAATCAATACCGAAGACCGACAAATGGATTGGTATTGCCATGTTTAAAGGCGTCCGCCTGAGAACCCCGCAAAGAAAGCGATATCAATGGAAGTTCCACTTGATGGACCCAAGGCCAGAGGCAAACCGAAGATGTGTGAAATGAAAAAGCAACAACAACGCATTGGTTTCGGCGATGACACGATCCAAGATAGAGCTGCCTGTAGAAATATGCTGAGATATTTCCGCCAAAACGGGCGATGTGCCTACACCGCAGGTCGAGCAACGCGAAGCCATGGAGCGGTATAAAGAACGAGCCAAGGAAGAAGAAGAAGTGTTGATCAGGTAAATTAGCCGATTTGAGCGAATTTGCCGCAGTTGGATTGTTAAGAGGGGTAACAGTTTTTGTCTTTTCTAGATTTTAGGCAGATTTGAAACACTCATCGAAAGTTTCAATGTCTCAGTGATGCGAAATGAATTCAGAAGTCGCTATTTAATAGTAATGTATTAACCGTGGGTTGACCCTCGATGTCAGCCCACCCCCCTCCCCACTTTGCTGAATCGATGGTGGCGTAGTACGGGGGAAACTAGGTTTTGTCGAAAAAGAAAAGACTGTGAAAGTTTTGAAGCCATTTACCGCTTTTCGGAACAACTGATTCACATCTTCTATCGACTGCCTTTCGGCCGAGTCTATGTAACAGAACATCAGATACAGAATCTGGAGAAAATGTTCATTCAAATGATAAGTGTGCATTATTAAAGCTTTCATTCTTTCATCCCTGAAATTTTAAAGTCAATTGGAAACATTTCGGGACTGATCAAGACCGCAAGGCTACGTCCTTGCAGCAGTGTCATCTTCTTCCCAGATATTAGAAGCACTTATTTGTATAAGTGCTTGCCGCCAGAATCGCTTGCAAAATGTTCAAATGCTACTAATTGAGGTCTTAAAGTTTGTGTTCGTAGAGACGACTGATGTGATGATCGCTTAGCGATTGTAGTCTTAAAACCGGTTTTCAGCACTATCTACAGTGTGCAGGTATATGCTCCATTAAGTGATAGTCAATACTAGCAATGTAATCACATTAAAAAATATATGCAAATAGGGCTCAGAATTGACAAATCATCTTCGTAGTTTTCTCCTTCCTAGTCCAATTTTGTTATACCAATCTGTAGAATAGAAAAAAGATAGAAAGTAGAAAAAAATACTTAAAGTTAATTTTTGTTGTTTTGGATTCTATAGGATCCCAAGCCTCATTTTGTCAAAAAAAAACTCTGGCAAAAGCTCACAAAAAGGACACAAATTGATCGGAGGTAGGCATGATTGGTATCATATCAAAGGCGACAACGAATACATTACAGATTTGTTAAAGAACCCAGATCCAACTGAAATTGGTAAAAATAACAAAATGTTGTGTACTTTCACGTTTTCCATTCATATTTATATTTGCATTGCCATAATATCCCAGGAAATTTAGCATTTCACTTCGGAAAAATCATCGTGAAAAGTTAAATGACCGGGGAATCGAAAAAATACATAAAATGGCCGAGAAAAATTATGGAACTGTTTACGGATTGTAGCTTATGGAATTTCCCAGCATTCCCCACGTATTCCACGACAGAAACAATACATTTTCATTGAAAAAATCGCAGCGGACAAAAATTTCATTCTCGAAGTCAATACTAGGCTTAAGATCAAACAAAAAAGAGCTACTAATTCTTCAAAAATATGTAAATACCTAACTTCATTAACCTATTTTGTACATTGCGAACAATTTATTTTTGGGTTGAAGAATTTTGTTCTCGGCCTCATTAGCTAAACACATACCCCTGATAAAGTTACTGACTCGGATTTTTATAGTCATATTTTAAAGGTAATATTCTGTGATTAAATTTCGAAAATAATTTTCTATACGCGTTTTCTAAGTTTTTCTCCGCTCAAACTAAAGACAGTGATAGTCCAGGCTTTGAGTTTGACACTCCTGACATAGGTGATATCGTCATTATAATTCGAAAACAATGAATGCAAACGATGTCCGTCGCGCGTTCCCAGCTGATCAGCCATACGATGATTCCGAATAGCAGACAAATCCCACCCCCACGCAATTCGTCCACCTCGGTTAGACGCTTCCGGAAGGAATACAGCTTTTGAGTGTCGTTGCCACAACGTTGGAAAAACCTGGCTCGTGGAGGTGTAACTGTAAAGATATTTCTGACGTACCCAGATTAGGTTCGACTCCAGCCTTAATATAGGATTTTCCAATAAGGGCGGGTAGATGTTGAGATGGAATAAAACAATGTGTGTGTGAGGTATAAACGATTTTTTTTATTTGATATGAAAGACCCATACATTCCATTTTGTATGGAATATAACATCATTCAAATGTTCACCGCGGCTCGTCATGGTGGCACGAGGTCTAGTTTTCAATTACTCTGCCGAATAGATCCTGCTGAATTTGAGCGAGAGCTTGGTTGATATGGACTTTATGGGCTTTGTTCCATTGCGGCTTATTGGTATTGAACTGCGACTTCAGGAAACCTGCTGTGTGGCACGTAGCGTCTTGTAACTTAAGATGGTGATTTGGCATGAGTAACTGAATAGTAAACAAGAGATTAGACCGACGCCACTAAAACAAACAGCTATGCGGTGTGGTCACGAACCGTTTGTATCACAAGATCCAGGCATGCCAGAACGCTGCTCTACTTATCGCCTTATACCTTAAGTTGTCCCAGGATGATCTTCATCAAGAAACCAGCATGTTATCAGTACGTGATCACAATCTCCTCCCGTCTTTACAATATTTGGTCGGTTGCTATCGAGTCGATCATCTCATGGACAATACTCCCCCTCTACGACATGTCAGGAGTGGAATCAGAGATCTCGAGAGAGACGTCCAGAGACACAAACGGGTACCTGCTGATATATTCGATAACACAGCATACCATGCGGTCATCGCAGATATTCACACAACCGTTGTGAATCGGTCAATAGGGAGATTAGGTCCGAATAGAGTCCTCTCAGTGCCCCCACCACCCATATTGCCTGAGGAGACTAGGCTCCCGAGAGCCACAAGAGTGACACTAGCCCAGCTAAGGTCGGGTTTTTGTTCGCGCCTCAATTCGTACCTATCTCGAATAGACCCTTAACTTAAGATGGTGATTTGGCATGAGTAACTGAATAGTGAACAAAAGATTAGACCGACGCCACCAAAACAAACACGCCGCTACAGGCTGCAAATATCTATACGCTCTAATTGGAAAACCCTATATTATCGCTATTTAAAAAAAAACTAACCCGACCTGGGACCCTTCTGACAACAAGTTATCAGAGCCACCCATATATGTATATGTAATGGGACGGATGGCACAGTTGCGTTGTCAGAAATACTTCTACTTTTCGTTAAGGTCGACGTAGACTATGCGATTAATTGAACAATCAAAGCTCATTTCTGTAGAGAAAGCTAATTTTTTAGGCTCCACTATAATGAATTCGCTAGAGAAAATGAGCTTTGTCCACAGAAATGAGCTTTGATTGGTCAATCGATTGGATAATGTATGCCGACTCTTAGAAACAATAAAAAAAGTAGCATAAGAATGTTTTTGTTGCAAAAATTTTTGGCCCCAAACTGCTTTAAAATTTGGACAGTTGGACAACCCTGCCTTAGAGTATCTCTGCCAGTCTTTAAGAAGCAACAGACTCTTATAGCTAGAAAATGTTAAATTTTTTTAGAGGAAGTCCTGTTTTTTACTAGACTAATACAAAATGCAATTATGTATACATACTGCGTAACGGTAAAAATTAGCGAAAAAAAATTGCCAATATTTTTCTGTATTGTGTAGTAATTTCTTAAAATATAAATAGTATAAACTAAATTGGATTTTAAATTAATTCACTTAAAAATTACTTTTTTTTTTACTCAACAAAAATCTATTTATTTCCAGGTAAGAGAAATGCGTATGATCATTATAGAGGTAATTTTTACGTTACACCGAAAAGTAAGTTAATTTTAGTCTCTGGTCAATATTATACAACAAGTCTAAACCGAAGGCAGTTCCTACTTATTCTCTGGAATAATTGCAACTCTTGACCGAGGATGGAATTACATATATATCCAAGCTCTGTGAAGCAGATTCTGTTACTTAATTCAAAAAGATAGAAAAAAAACTCTTGAAAATATAGGCTTTAATTAAAACTGATTTAATCTTCACAAATTTTCGCAAGCAATTGACACACATCCGATTACTTGAAAACTGCAAATGGAACTTATCCCAACAAATTCCTTTTCAATACCATTTCTATACACACTGTCGAACTTCTTCAACTCATTAAACTACCCTGGACCAATTTAGCTGTAGAGCTATAGAACGCGTAACATAGTGTTCATTAGTTTCTCTTGGCCATCTGAACATGTAATCAGAAATACGAGAAATCCTTAATTGGCATCTAAAGTTTCGATACAGTGCAACTTGTAAACTCAACTGACCACTTAACTAATTGGAATGGTCAGTTTAGGAATCTCCGAATGAAAGAGATTCCGAGTATAAGCTTAGATTATTTCAGTCCAGTTGGAAAATAAAATTGAATTGGATACAAAACTCTGTCGGAAGTGTATTCACAATCGAGAGTTTAATGAAAACAAATTGGCCTGCAGGATAATGTTTAGTTTTGCTTACAGACTGGAATATACATTTTCCTTTACAGAAAATTGTATTTCGATCATTCTTTTGCATGGAAGAAATATCCTAGACGAGATCCATCGCATTCGTATACACTTTTCAATCTATTTGGACATTTTGACTTGTTTCCATCAGAACAAAAACATGAGCCATCACAATGTTTGCCGAGGTGTAAACAATCACTCCTCTTCAAAGATCCTTCACACATGTCGTCTGTTCCGCTTGCGGTTTCTGTGTGTTTACAAGGATCGGTTCTTCAACTGTTGCATACGGTTACGTCGAAAAATCAGATGTCGTTCATCATGCCCCGTGTGGCATCCATGTTGTGGTAGTTCGCGGGTGCAAGCATGATACATTCGTCAATAGCATAAACAGCACATCCGAATAAGAATTAGAAACGTATCATTCGGAATGTTGACGAACATATTATGGGAACGAAATAAAAAAGTCACAAAAGCGATCGGGTGATGAACGACAACAATGACGGGTGATCTCATACTTAAGAGTGTGAAATGTATCAGAACAATATGCAAATGTAAATATTTATTTGAGAATAATATAATCAAATTGAGATCTAAATTTAATTGTGACAACGCTTTTCACTCAGACTTGGAAGAAAGAAAGGCAATAATATCCCCCGGGAATAATGAAAGTAAACATAAGAATACTATGCAGCCGAAATTTGTTTATAGATATTTGATCTCGGAACACTTGAAAATTACAGAACTTTATCATGCTAGTGACTGTCTCAATGCCAAATTGTTTAAGTAATAAATTGCCGTTTCCACGAAACTGTTCAAAAAGTCAAATGTAATTTTTGAACAAAACACTACAATTCCTCCCCCATCACATACTTTTAAATAGACACAATAATATCCATCTACTTCATACATCAATTCGTGACATTTTCACACTCGTCGTCGTCAACACACACGCAGCTAAGAAAATTTATTGAAAATTCCACCCTAATTAATGACTCTTAACACCAACTTGTCTACAATTAAGATTCCCTAACAAGGAAAATGTCCGCCAAAAGTCATTATTTATAATTTGTCTACGTTCATCAGATTTAACGGTCTGTCTCTAGATAGACGTCCTGTTTTGTCGTCTATACCATCTACTGCCTCTGCTGTGTCTTAAAATATGACCTCAAGGCAAAGAAATCACAAGCATTGCGCTGAAGACGCGATGAGTGACGAAATGATATTTTTCTTTTTCGAATTTTGATTTGCCCACACCATCTCTTCATGTACACTCCAACGTTGCTTTCCCGCTTTTATTTGACTTGAGCCGTCATCAAATTATTTACAACAATTTGTCACCTGCTAAATACGCCACGTCAGAAAATGCCAATTAGACACGTTTCACTTACCAGAGGTGGGTGTCAAACAATCGGTGCAGTGTAGGACTCGAGAGTGAATGTTTTGATGGTGGCTAAAGTAAGTCGCAAGAAGATGGTGCAGTTTCTTTTTGAATCATTTGAGGATTCTTTCGTGTTGTAAATATGGGTTTGTTAAAAATGTCAATAATTTGCCTTCACAGTACCTAATAGATTAAACCTCTTTGGTAAAATAGTACTACTGTTACCTCGGTAGTTTGTTTCTATTACCTTGTAGTCTGGCTGGTCCAGCGGTTAGTGCGCGCACCTTCGGTGCACAGGGTCATGAGTTCGCATCTCACCGTGAGCCATGGTGTTTTTCGAACTCACGAGCTTGTGACGGACTATGATCTCACTCAGATGTTAAAGGAGTATCCATTTATGGGGATAAATAACACTGCTGAGCGTGATGCTGATCACATTGCCTCAACAAAAAGCAGATAAGATCTTGGAAATAGGATGTCACTAACACATCCTGCTGCCTTAGTCCAATGTTGGATTGTCGCCTGTTATTTATTTTATTATGAGATATGAGAATCATTTAGTACCATTAACCCTCAGATGATCGATAGATTTTTCCAACGGTTAAAGCCCAACAAGGCTCAGGACCTAAATTGGAGGGGACCTATAATGAGCTAGTACGAAGCTCATATGATATTATGTTTATATTCATCCCTTTCCCAGTCACAAGATGAAAAATCTGAAACCTTCTTTTTTAGGGGTTCGAAATATTTATAAAATTGAAGCTGTCAGTCCGCCTGCCTTACTAAGTTAATATTTCGTGAGTAACTAGTCCGAGCGAAATGAAATTTGTTGGGAATATACAGAATAGTAATGGCTCTTAGCTAAACATTATTTCAGACAAAAATAACATGGTGTCTCCGAAGGATTAAAAATATTTCAATTTTTTTCTGATCGGCTTAGCGGTAATGAAGTTATGTTTCGTCAAAATCTGGTTTACGATCCTTATTCCATTTTTCGTAGGCACAGATTGGATATACCTGCAACGGGTAAATACTATATCTCCGTCTATTATATCTGTGGCGGATATATTTTTTTCAGTGTAGAAATGCTGTTTTTATATGGAGTTCCCTGGGGACCTTGTCGGGCTTCTTTGCCATATTTGACTTAAACCGTAATTATTTAATAACATCATTTATTTATTTATTTATTTATTTATTTAATTCATTTTAATCAAACAGGCTTTTAAACCCAATTATAATATTGTATAATGCTAATTGTAGTGAAGCTTTCATAAATTATGTAATTTTGTTGTTTATTTTATAATACACTAAGATTATTACTTAAATGGCTAAGAAAAGTTTTGAAGGAATATATTTTTTGCATGTCGTTTAAAAACGGGTACCGAAGTTGTAAAAATATTAGGGTCAAGGAGATTTCCCAAAGTAGACAATCTTGTCACTGGTGTATTTTGACCGTATGAGGTTCGGTGAAAAGGTATTACAAACATGCCTCTTGGTCTTAGGAAATAGCTTATATCTTGACATACGAATTCTGATTTAAGTTCAGGACAATTTACTTTATTCGTGAACAAACCATGCAAAAAGCATACATCCATATACTTCCTAAACGATTCCAATGAACTAATTTTACATATACGAGCTATTTCTTCATAATTATGAGTCCAGGTCGGATTTTGTAAGCCTAGTTTATATGCTGCGTACGATAAAAATTTATGTTGTACTCTTTCTAATCTTTTTATATGTACATCAAAGAATGGTGTCCACACAGATGAAGCATACATCAATGTCGGTTTCACTAATGCTGTATAGAGTGTTATTAAACTACTTATATTTTCAAAGTCTTTGCTCTGCCTTAATATAAATCCAAGCATACTTCTTGATTTGTTTACAATGTAGTCAATGTGTTTATTGAAAGTAAGTTGCTCATCTAGTACTACACCGAGATCACGTATGGTATTTACTTTTTCAATTGGCAATCCATTTATTTGGTAAGAATAATCAATATTATTCAACTTAGATTTAGAGAAACTTATAATCTTACATTTATTTAAATTTAGTTCCATGCCGTTATCATTACACCAACAATAAACATTTAGTAAATCCTGTTGTAAGCTTTCAGCATCATCATGGTTTTTAATAATTCTATAAAACTTACAATCATCCGCGAAAAATGACGGAGTAGAGTATTTTATTGATTCACGCATATCGTTAATGTATATATTAAATAATAATGGACCAATATGAGATCCTTGGGGGATACCAGATGATACTGAAATTTCTCTAGAAACAAAACTTTTATATTTTACAAATTGTTTTCGATCACTCAAATAATCTGACAAGAATTTCAATACGTTGTCGTGGAGACCTACTTTCTCTAATTTATTTATAAGGCGATTTATAGGTACTTTATCGAAAGCTTTGCAAAAATCCGTATATATTGCATCTACTTGGAACCCTTGTTCAACAGTTTCAAGTATTTTTTGCGTATAAATTAGTAAGTTGGACACCGTTGATTTACCACTAATGAAGCCATGTTGTTCACGGCATATAAATTTGCTTAAGGCTGGGGTTAGCTTTTCAATAATGTAATAATAGTAATAATAATACGTAATAGTAACGAATCATATTTTATTTGTTTCTAAACATTTCAATTTCAAGAGAGCCAAGGTTTTACAATTGCTTTGAAAATATCATAGGTCCCCCGGGATCTTGATGGGCATCTAAGGGTAAGGTTAATTATTGGTGTCAGGATATTGGAAACCTGTCTTCTTCTTTTATTACCCTAACTCCTAGTGGAGCATGGTGCGCTGACGACTACCGTGTGTAATCGTCAACGTTACAAAGACAACTGAATTCGGAGTGTGATTCGGTTGTCAGCCGTACCACTTCCTAGTCGCATTATTAGTTTATTATTCTATGATAAGAATATCTCTTATCATCTTCTTCTGAATAATAAACTTGCGACGAGTCGTGCCGAGTTTGGAAACTCGTTTCTCTATGAGTCTCTATATCACAGAGAGGCGACCGAGCGATCACGGCCACAGAGCACGACAAATTTGCAATCTATCGCCGTTTATAGAGTTTGGAATGATAAATCTTCCGATGAGTGTGCAAGTGAGGAAACCCAACCGTTCCAAAAAAGTCGCTTTCAGCCCTAGTTCAACCTACCCCTTACTGCCATATCGTAAAAAGTGAGGCGGACCTGCCCAAATAGCCGAAAAAATAATAAACCTAAATATGGCAATTGAAAGCCAAAAATCACCAGGAAAACTTTCGTAAACCAAGTAAAATACATGAATTTATGTACTGAATTTCTTGGCCTTGTCGTAGGGCGACGGTTTAGTTTTTAAACCAGATAAATTTCTTGGTGCCAAATTTTTTAACAAAATACATTTCTGTATCCAGATGCACTTATGGCCCTACACAGCCACTTTTCGTGGGATGCCTCTCGTGAGCGGACGCAAGGTAAATTCTGAAGTGAAGGTTTCAAGGACATTTATTAATCTGGGCCTAAATCTAAACCGAAATTGGAATTCTTAACTAAAGAAAATTTTAAGGGACGTTTATAAAGATGGGCCTTCGTGTCAGATATAACGATTAATGTATAAGGTATCCGTTACAGAGGAGTTACATTTGCACTGATGTAGTATAAATTAAAATAGGAACTTCTAAGTTTTTTGGGGTTATGCCAAAAATTATAAAATATACCGTGCAAGAGAGAATCAAACATCCGCAAAAAAATGTTGTTTGTCAATATCTTGATAACGGTAACAACTACTGAAAAGTAGTGTATGCCAATTTTGCAGCTATTTCGATTTGAGGAAAGTGCAAAATGAATTTGATTCTCGCTCCACGTGGGTCAAATGGTGTTTTCAACAAGGTTTTATGAAAATCTCTATAACGGTAAGGTTCACTAAAAAGTGAGCTCGCAGTGATTTAAAGAATTCTGGCCAAATTTATAACGAATACGTCCCTCCTCCCCCTAAAGGCGCTAGGTGATGCCAAATTTTTGCACACCCTCCCGTCTATACGCACTAAAAAGTTACACTAATTTGAGCATCACATTAAGAGGGAGGGGGTGACGAAGAGGGGAAATTTTAGTTTTTAGAAAATATGTATATGCAAACCTATTAGTCCTATCGCAAAATGTCAAGGACGAAATAAACAACATTTAATTTCTGTTGCAATGATATATAATACTCTAGACCTTTCCTTGGAAAATTATACCCCAGATCAAAAAGTATTATGCGGAATTTACATTTTTTTATATTTACATTTGGCACTGCAATTGTTAATAGAATAAAGATAGAGTGATAAGAATTGATGCCGATGCTGCCAATTAAATGTGTTTGAATTATACAAAAAATGAGCTTGCTCCGGCTAAGAACACCTCCCACGCTCGTGTTAACATTTTTCAAAAAGGCATGCCGGTTACTATTCTCTAAATTACGCCAGGTTAATAAAATTTGGTTGACTGTCTTATACTCTCGACCAAAAATTACTTCGAGTAGATCAAAACCAAGGGGACTCCCATACAAAGTCAGCCAGAAATCTGCCAAACTGCACATTTTCTTCTCTCACAAGACTGAAGCTAATTTCGGGCGCGGCCGAAATTCGAATACCCTTCGCTCTCCTCGGGCTGAAAGTTTTTTCGGGCGTACCTACGACCCGTATGTAACCCCCCCCCCCAGATTCTTTTCCTTCCGTCTTCACAAAAGTTCCGTAGCGTTGACAAAACAATATTTGTGTGGGGTTTGGTTGGAATAAGTGGGCAAATAAAAATATTTATTCCCAAAATTTTATTGGGGGATGCTAGAGCATGGCCCACAGTACGATTCCATTTGTTTTGACCTGTTGGGTTTTTATGGCAGCCCCATGACCCCATTGTCCGATTTTACCGATTCAAACATGCAAACTGCCTGCAGCAAAAAGAAGCATTTGTGCAAAATTTCAGCTTTTAAATTGGCCGAGTAAAACGCGTCGCAACAGACGGACAGACTGACATCGCCCAATCGACTCCCCATGTCATGCTGATCATATATATACTTCTTATATGGTCGGAAATGCTTCCGTCAATGCGTTACAAACTTTATGATAAAGTTAATATGTATATATACCCTTTCACTCTCTGAGCGAAGGGTAGAAAAATATATAAGTATCTAGATATTTAGATATTCATCTCTTCGAACGGTACACTTTACAATTATTTATAGTCTTCTGAATTTAAATCGTCCTCAGAACATTTTGCTGTAAATATTACAGTTAACAAGATATTGGCAAAAAATCATAATTTCACCCCCTCCCTACCAAATGTGGCGCGCAAAAAAAAAGTAACATTTTACTGCGTAATGCAGTAGAACAATTTGGCATCAAAAGTCATTTCTTTTTTTGGATGTTTGGGTTTCATCATTTTTTTCTACTAAAATCACTATACTATATTTGATTAGTATTAGACTCATTTGTGATTGAAAAAATGTTTAGTTTACGTAATTTTTTAAAAAGTCGACAATTTGTTTTGTTGTTTTTTGTTTCTCGAACGAAATAAATTGTTTTCACTTTAAATGTCTGTACTTTCTAAACTCTCCTTATAATCCTAAAAATAAAGATACAAATTATTTGGGTACACACATACATTTTTACTGAGAAAAGTATGTCAATAGAGAAATCCTATAGGCATTTCACCAGGGGTCGAGCTGCTTTCAAAGCGCCTCCAATCGTCCTTCTTGCATCATATCGTTATAAATGCTATACTATTGGCAAACTGATAGGGCGGATAGTATGTGCCAAAGAGCCAAAACCCATTTGCGTCCACCATTTGCTTGTCTCTAGCAAAACGTTATACATAGCTCTTCCAAGTAGGAATCTTACGGGACACCACACAAAAATGTCCCCGATTTTGCACAAATACCGAATTCAACAGTAATATCGTTGACAGCTATACAATTATGCACCTGGGCACAAGTGATCACAGCCGCCTTAAAATCACTCTCCCTACCAGAAAGAAACGTCCTTATTTCACCAAAACGGCATTCGAGCATGTAGGACTCTTGAAGCAGAGAAATCGGCGCTCAAATATTTAGGATCCTGTTGATCAGCCCATTAATAGCAATTTATACTAGTCCACAATTAAGTTGCACTATTCGCAAATCCATCCTAGTGTCTCGCGTTTGCCCTCGTCATCATGCCCATATAAATGAGGCATACACAATCGACCTAATGATGTTCCCAGCTAGCAGTACCTTATACTCACAGTTCTTGTAGTGCGGTCCGTTCTGGGAGTAGCGAACACCATGTTTCAGCAAGGTTCGCAAAACTAAATTTTCAGCACTAGGCCAATCGTTGTGTGGTCCATGAACCTATAGCGTATAGCCAATGTACGGAGTTATATCGGCTAAATGCAGAGTGGGGCAAAAAACCTAATCTGTAATATTCCGGGAAGGTTCACTCAAAAACAGCAGCATGATCTGCAACATATCGCTCTAATAGCTTCACAGCATGTAACGGTACTAACCAAAACCGACGCTTGCATATGCTGAAAATTCTGTTGAAACTACTTGCACATGCAGCAGATAACGGTCACACCAAGCTTACATTAGCGTTAGATTAATGCACAATGGAGGAAGAACCACGTATGGTGATCGAGGTCGATCATCCATAAAAAGTGAACATATTCGTGTTTGTCGTCGGGATCCACAAGATGATCGCTCAGCGATACTAGTTTAGCAACCAATTCCGCTCACTAATTGCATTTTTTATGTGGTTGCATTCCTAGTATATCGACGCAGTGGTTCTTTATACTTTATACCTACAATAGGGATCACTTGATTAAACTGATTTATTGTCGCGGACCACCAAATTTCGTAGAGCCATAAAAAGTTTTGAACCGCATTACACATGTTGCGGTAATCGTATTATACCTAGCTCTGGGGTAATTTCAATGAGGAAACCTAATAATAGATGAAATAGATGAAATTTTTATTTGCAAATATCTGGAAAACTATGAGTCTGAGCTTGAAAAGTCCTGAGGACGAAACAAACTACATAAAATTACCTTTGTAATGATATATAACACTCTATAAATTTTGGCAGAAAATTATACCTTAGATTCAAAAGTATTATAGTGAATTTAAATTTTTTGAGTTTTACATTTCGCACTGTAACTCTTGATAGAATAGACCTACCGTCATAAGATCTTGTTCATATACTGATAACAAAATTTATTTGATTTGTACAAAAAATTGGAGTGCTCCGACCATTGACGCTCCCCTCACTCCTCCTAACATTTTTCAAAAAAGCATGCCTATAGCTTCTTTTTAAATTGAGCCAGGCAGATCAAATTTGGTGGGGTGCCTAGTCTATGCTCCATTATGCTCCCCACCAAAAATTATTACCATCCGATCAAAACTAAGGGTACCCCCCATACAAAGTGAACAAAAATTCTAACAAATTTAACATTTTTTCACTTCTAAATTCTATGTAAAATAGAAAAAAAAAATGTATCTCTTAGAACGTCATTATAACATTCCAATTTTTGGTAGAAATTAATTAAATTTTGTTAGCAATATATGGACAAGATCTTATGACCGAAGGTCTATTCTATCAAGAGTTACAGTGCGAAATGTAAAACTCAAAAAATTTAAATTCACTATAATACTTTTGGGTCTAGGATATAATTTTCTGAGAAAATGTCTAAAGTGTTACCTATCATTACAAAGGTAATTTTATGTAGTTTGTTTTGTCCTGAGCACATTTTAAGGTCAAACTCATCGTTTTCCAGATATTTGCAAGAAACTGAATTTTCACCCTTTTGCCACCCCCTCCCCCTTAACCCATGGCGCAAATTAGTGTAACTTTTTACTGCGTATAGTAGGCAGTGTATTCAACAATTTAGCATCAAAAATTTCTTTTTTTTATGTTTAGGTTTGGGGCTATTTTGAACCGATTGTACTGGACTATTATATATAGGTAAAATAGCATGTTCCCAGTTAGAACAGAATCGACAATTCATCGATAAAGAATCGAACGCCTTCTATTAAGGAATCGATGACTTTCTCAATCAAACTATGGAGACATTTGTATGGGCTTGGCCGTTTTTTCGATACCGAAAGTGAGAACTGGAATTGATCTTATTCCGAAGACTGCCGTTGATGTAGAATCGACCACTACGGACTATGAAGAATTTATGGAGAAACAATGACCGTGGTGAAAAATTATTATTTTTTATTTTTTTCCTTTTTTTTAATTTTTTTATCTATTTTATACTTATTTTTTTACCTTATTTAAACTTTAACTTTTTTACATTTTGCTTCTACTGGGAATTGAACCGGGCACCTATGGTTTCGTAGTCCTACGTCCTACACCTAAGCTATCTAGGATTACTAATTACGAGAATAAATTAGTTGTTTTATTTTTTGACAATTTTAATTTAATTCAGAGACATTTAGATGAAAGTCATCGATATGTAATCGAAGACATTTCGATTAGATGGTATCTATGACAAATGGATAAAAAGTCATCGTTTTCGGATCGATTACTCTTTGATGACAATGATATCGAAGACAACTGAATGTAGGTCTTCGATTTGGGATCGAAGACATTTCGATTCTGTTGTGTATCGGAGACAATTGGACGTAAATAATCTAAATTGGATCGATTCAGTAGGTTATTGGAGACATATCGATGGCAGCTATCGATATATAATCGAGGACTTATCGATTCCGTTGGGTATCGGAGACAATTGTCTAGCTGGGTTGTGGCATAGTGACAGTCGACAAATTCACCAATTTGCCAACCCTAACTCCCTTCTGTACGATTTATATTTTTATTTTGAAGATTATTGCCGACGGTTTCGCTAGCTGTTTCAGCTATTCTGAAGAAATGAATTATTCTCGTAAATATACAAATCTGGCTGTCTCACTAACAAAACATGCAATACATGAACAGCAAATTGTTTAAAATGATTCCAGACAATCTCATTCACCCATCTGCAAGCACTTAGAAATATTTGTGATTTCACCCAACGATTCCAAGTAAATGAGTGCACACTTTCAACTGAAGCATTGTTGTTAAAAACTACATCAACATACTCATCCATCATCAAGTCCTGTCTCCACATATCCATCGGATTACATCACCTCAAAATTAATTTATGATCATAACATCCCCCCAAAAATCCACAACTTATTATCAACATCGCTTTCGGCACGCAGGAATGCTAACGAAAATGTCATTAAACAAACTACCCCAAAAGTGGAAAATTAAATAAATTAAATTACGATTGTAAAATACTACGCACTTGGCATGTATAGCTGGTAGCAATAGCAACAAAACGCAGAAACCAAATAAAAAGGAAATTATTAAAAAGCAACTCATCCATCTCTGCGGAGGAACATGCCATCTGCCATACCATAAATCTGAAGATTTTTCCTTTAATAAAATTATACGACGCGCGGCCCGGTCTCCATCTGTGGTGTATTTTTCAGTAATTCCAAAATTCAAATCAGATTCTCTCTCGATTATTTTTCTTAGAAGCCTGTGTACCGTATACCGTCCGTATATGGCATTGAGGGAAGAAGTCATGAATAATTATTGGAAAATTGAAAAGCTATGGTCGATGGTTATGGTGACAAAGAATTTTCCAATTTTGGATTTTCTCAAATGGTTGAGGGAGGCTAGGCTGGGAGATATAGAGTTGGGAAACACAGGCGTGACATTTCAGAATTTTAAATTGGTGCATCCCTAGGTCAATAAAACAATTTCACGAACCGTAAAATTTAAAAGATATGCTGATGTTTGGTATGGTAATATCACGCGAAGCTACGTACGGATGCATCCTTTTATCTTTTCGAAAAATTGGGGTATCCGAAAAGTTTCAATCAGTTTAGTTTTACTTTTCCACATCATTTGCCAATTATGAAAAGGGAGGCAGATTCAAATTTTCCAGACGGTGGTGTATCAAAGCGAAAAAATCTAGGTCACCAGGTGATACAATTGTTTGACAATTGGATTAACTCTTAAAGGGTATGGTATATTCAACAAAGCACGCGAACAAGTGTCGCATCGTTTCTTTCAAGCTGTTGGACACTCTTTGTCAAATCGCGAGCTTTATACAAACACTTTCCCTTTGATGGATCACACTATTTGACAAGCCGCTATTGTCTTTAAGAAGTGCAGCAAGTATACAATAACTTGCCATGCAACACTCTTCTTAGTCTCCACTTACCACATCACAAAGTCATTCATGAGTATGGTTTCCATAATCACTTGCAAGTCTTATAACAGACGTCCTCGTTGTCACTTTCAATGGGCGGGTGGTTGGCTGGAGGATATACGAGTAGCATCGGATTCCCCATACACAAATGTGCTCGAGCGGGGAGCTATAGTAGATATGGCTTGACAGGAGATGGTAATGGATTAGCGCTGGCATTAGGATTAGCATACGATATGATGTATCAAGCGTCGTCGTGGCTTTGGATTCTTTGCGACTCTGATGGATGACTGCGTGATGGCAAGACGTATCCGCACTTCATTCCGACTAACTTCTTGTCACTTTTGGCCCATACATATACACTTGAAAGTCGCTTGTTCCATAGAAGTACATTCGTATCATGTTTGCATATGGCCCCACATCACAAGACCCAAGTTGGTGGTCTTACATACATAATATTCCGACTGTGATAAGGCCCTTCCTCGATATGAAAAGTCGAGCGACATTAATTCCGACGGGATTGGGTGTGTACGTTGACTGTCAGCACTCATTTAATGTTTCGGATTTTCGACTGGCAGAGAGGATAATGAATATTTTAACAAACTACCGAAATTCTTGATACGAATGAGAAATTATGTGGGAGAAATTCTTGACATTTTTGGTTGTAGTGAAAGTATACACGATGAGATTAATGTTGGAGCTCTGTATATCACGTGTTGACCTATTATCCACTCAGTAGCTTTGATGGCTTAGTACGGAATGATAGCTTTTGGGAATATTGTTTTTTTAAAGGATTTAGTAAGTTAATGAGTTGTTTTTGGAAGCAGATGAGGAATTAATGAGAATTCACGAGAACTGGTCTTGAATTTGTTTTTCCGAGGCTACATGGCGTCGTGTCGCTCGAGCAGGAACAGTCTAACTACTCATTTAATAATTAAAACTGCGTAGGCGTAAAGTCCCGGGGCTATACCTAATTTAATTCAAATATTTAAGTAAAGGCGAAACGACTTGAGGTAATGTGCCCCTGATTTTAGTGAGAGTACCCATTTTAGGTAGCAATTCTACAAAAGATGCTGCCTACTGCTTACTCGGCTTTCGACAGATTAAATCAACACCATCCTATGTTGAATTACTTATATCTTCTTTTAAAACTAATTCTTCTTCTGGACGTGATGGAATCCCAAATTCGTTTTTAAAAGAAACACAATTTTTGATATCTAAACCTCTCGCCATTTTATTTAGTAAAAGCCTACATGAAGGTGTTTTCCCAACTCAGTGGAAATCGTCGTATGTGGTTCCCATACGGAAAAAGGGCGATCCTAATTCTGTGTCTAACTATAGGCCTATCTCTCTTCTGTCATCCTTTTCGAAACTTCTTGAAAAGATTGTTTATAAGTTCATTCATGAACATTTTAGTTATCTTATTAAGGATCAACAACATGGATTCTTCAAAAACAAACCCGTTGTCACCAACTTGGTTGAACTTGTTAATTTTGTGTCGAAATCCTTCAATAAGCAATTGGACGTACATGTAATCTATACAGACTTCGCAAAAGCATTTGACACCGTCAACCACCAAATTCTTCTTAATAAATTAATTGCATAGGGATTCCCATCTTACCTTATTGTATGGCTCTTCTCTTATCTTAATGATCGCTCATCTAGAGTTGTTTTCCAAAATTTAGCCTTTTCCGAATTTTGTCCATCATCAGGTGTGCCACAAGGATCTATTTTAGGTCCCCTTCTTTTTTTACTTTTTTTAAACGATCTACCATCTTGTCTTAACTCTTTCTTTTACGCCGATGATAGCAAACTATTTTCAGCTATTTCATCTATTTCTGATTGTATAGCTTTGCAATCCGATTTGGATAGCTTTACGTCCTGATGTATCTCAAACGAGCTGGATCTTAATATTTCTAAGTGCTCCGTTATGGTATATTCATTGAAATCTACTCCTTTCATTTTTCAATACCAAATAAACTCCATTCCCCTCCAATGTCTTTCTACGGTTACAGATCTAGGGGTTGTTTTTGATTGTAAATTAAGTTTTACTGATCACTACTCGTTGATTATTAGCAAATCGTCGAAACTAGCTGGGTTCGTTTTACGGTGCTCCTCTAGCTTTCAATCTATTAATACATGTGTGAACTTATTTGTGACGCTAGTACGCAGCATATTAGAATTCGCCTCGTTAGTTTGGTCTCCTTATTCTTCTGTTTCTCATGATGCATTAGAAAAAGTTCAGAGAAAGTTTTCTAGAACCTTATTGTTTAAATATAACTTGGCTTATAGGCCTTATCAAGATCGGCTTAATTTCCTAAATCTACTATCACTAAGCAAAAGAAGAGACTGTCTTGACCAGTGTTTCCTTTACAGGTTATGCAAGGGTCTTACTACTTCATCACTCATAGAAGATATAAAATATCGGTTTCCATGTTACAACACTCGATCAGTTGCAATTTTCAATCCTCCTCAATCTTCAATCTCTATTTATAAAAACTCTCCGTTACTTAGAGCTATGAGAAACTACGACCGGTTGGAGATTGGTCCGTTTTTTTTTCTTTAAAAAACACCTTGCTACAAAAACTTTAATTATTTTTCATTTAACTTTTTGAATTTTAATTGTTTTTTTTTTATTATTTTAAATTTTTGAATTGTAGTTTGAACTTATTTTTTTATTTAAATATTTTTTTTTTTCCTTGTGTTTTATTTTTTTTATTTTTATAAGTTTATTTTTCTCTTTATTATTTTTTCTCTTTATACTTATTTTCCTTACTTTGAATTCGTTACATTACATGTTTTGGGAATTTATTCCCGTTTTGTAATATTAAGTATTAAATAAATAAATAAATAAATAAACACACGGGTTTGGTCGTTTGACCCCTGCCGAACAACCTTTTTAGCTCTGACTGAAAAGCATCATCCACTGCGATTTTCTTTATTTCTTTGAAATTCTGTGTCCGTAGCAATCCGGCAAATAATTATGATATCCTCATTTACAATCAGTGTGCGCCTACCATTATGGAGTACCTAGGCCAGCAACGACACCTCCCTCGCACTTACGGGAATGGCGGCTTTATAAGACTTAAAGTCGGAGGGTGTGACACCTTTTTTCAAAGTGAGCCTATGCTGGTTGGCAGAATAGGTCAAAACCCCAACTATCCCTTTCACTCCGTGAAATCCAAGTTATCTGTACGATGAAGGTTAGATGATGAACTGAGAAATAGAGAGGTGCTTTGAACAAGCCAGTGTTATTTAGGAAGTAAGGCAGCTCCGCTATTTTCACAATCACTAGATCCTCCAACCTTCCCAGAAAAGCGCTGCTGCCCAGCGTACGAGACCCGGCCATTCACACAGAAAGTGAATAACACTTCTCTCTTATCTACATTTCCGCAGCTGTGCCAATTGTAAAGGGATGTCCAGCCTGGCAGCATGGTGCCCTATTGGGTAGTGTCCCGTGATAACGCAAGTAGGCTTGGCGATATGTTTACGTGGTTTGGTCAGGTTCTCAGATGTTTTTTTCCAGTCGTAGGAAGGCCACGTTTTATGTGGTCAGATTTCGCAATTTGGAATTAGTGGACCTTATATAATCTTACTCCTGACAGCTACCAGCGGGATTCACACAGGGTTCGCATGGGAGCTGCAAAGAGTGGTACCTATTTTGGCCAGTTCACCATAGCCTTCTCGTTACCCTCTATGTTCCTATATTCGGGTACACAAATTAGGGTGATTCTGTGTCGTGTACTAAAGCTGATTATGATTAACGATTCCTCACATAGTTCAACAACCTTGAAAGTCATCTCCACCGGTTTCAATGCCATGATAGCAGCCTGACAATCTGAGCATATGGCGATACTCTGTTTGTCATATATATTCCTGGCCAGTGGCGTGCACAGCCCTTTGCGGAGGGTATGCAAAATTAAAACCAAAGAACAGATAAATATACTGCTCAAAACAAAATAAGGGCCACTAATAATTTTCTGATTATTTTTCTGTGGAAAAGGAAAATCATAGTTTTGTTGGTCGAATTTAATAAAACAATATGTTTTTCATTAAATATAATAAATTTTATTGAATTTTGACCAAAACTTACACTTTTTAGAATTTTTTTCGGATTGCTTACTTTTTGCGGTCATGTAATCGTAACAATAACAATTAATTTGTATGTCTAACCTGAAAAAAATTGATTCTTTGTTTTTTTTTTTTGAGAATCGAGTAAGGCCTGCACTTTTTAATATGCCTGGACGGAACGCTTTCAATAAGCCTATCGACGCTTTCTTTTGATATCTCGTCCCAACACATTTTTAGCAATTGAATCAGATGTTGCTGATTGTGTATGTCCTCTTCAGCTGTCCGATATCCGGCGTTTTAATTGATCCCAAAGATGTTCTATTGGATTGAGCCCCGGACTGTTGGCAGGCCACTCCATGACCTCAATATTGGCCTCTTCGAAAACAGACATTGTCACCCGGGCAGTATGTGGCCGCGCATCATCCTTCATGAGGATAAAACCATCCAACGCCTGTTGTGTAAAAGGAATGATATGTGGTCTAACAATCCTTTCAATATAACATTCAGACGTAATTGTCCCGTTATTTAGGATAACAAGGTCAGTTTTGCCTTGCAAGCTCATTCCGGCCCAGACCATCACACTGGGACCGATTTGCCTCTCAATTTGATTAATGCAAGAATCCGAAAATGTTTCTCCGGTTCTTCGCCAGACTCTTATGCGTCGGTAGTCACTAAAAAAATTTACTTTGCACTCATCCGAGAAGAGCACCTTGCGCCATTGTTGCATGTCCCATTGGATATGTCAACGAGCAAATTTTAAACGATTCGTACGATGCGTCCTGGTCAGTTGTGTTCTGGTAACACGTCTGCTTGACCGTTGTTGGTCTTCGCGCAAACGATTTCCGATTGTTTGGACGCTAACAATGGTCCCAGTCGTCCTTAATAGCCTACTTTGTAGTCCACGAGCACTAATGGTACGATCCCGTCGCGCACAAAGTCTCACATATCGGTCTTCTGCGGGGGTGGTTATTCGAACTCGGCCTGAACCATGGCGACGGGAGACACTTCCTGTCTCCTGGTAACGGTTCCAAAGATTTTGAATGGCTCTTCCCGAATACCCTAATTGCAGGGCCACAGAACGTTGCGAACGACCTTCCTCGAACATTTCTAAGGCTCTGGACGAAGTATTTAAATTTTATTGACGCCGAATTGCTGGCATTTTGTATTATACAGATTCTCTTTATCTTTAAAAGTGCAGCAACTAATGTTGCAGTTAAAGAACTTGGAAAAAACTGATTCTAAATCAAAATGATAAATAAACAAAACTTCCCAATGTATGACTCGTGACCTCAAAAGAACTGTTTAAGCGAGTTCCGTCAAAGCTAATGTTGACGAATCATACTGTGATAACTCACATCACATTCAGGTACAGAATGGCATTTTTGAAATTAGTTATCACACTAAAAATTCGTCAAAAGACGTTGTTAAAGTCAACGGGCATTGGTGGTCCTTGTTTTGTTTTGAGCAGTATATATGTATGTATGTATACTTTTTATATGGTCGGAGATGCTTCCTTCAATGCGTTACAAACTTCATCACAAAGTTTCACTCTATGAGCGAAGGGTATAATGAGGTTGCTCTGGCCAAGGACACCTCCCACGCCCCAGTTAACATTTCTCAAAAAGGCATGCCTTCTCTTTAGAACCCATCTACAATAGAAAAACAATATTTATCTGTTCGATCGTCACTATAACAATTACATAATTATAATCTTCTGAATGTATATTCACAAAATCGTACCAAGTTGTGCCCTTGAAGTCTGGAAAAATCTGGTTTGAAGGTCACTAGTTCCAGCTTTTAAGCTTTTTTCAAATATCATCGACAAATACGTACTGGCGAAATTTCAACCTGGTTTTCCGACACTTGTAGTGCACACCTTGGTATGAGCTTTAAATATACATTTAGAAGATTATAGTTAATTGATAGTGATGTTCGAACAGATAAATTTTTTTCTATTGTAGATGGTTTCTGAGGAGAAGAAAATGTGCAATTTTGTTTTAATCGGATCCAAGTAATATTTGGTGCAGGGTTTAATGGGGCTTAGCCTTAACGTTTACCGAATTCCCGCCTGCTGTGATTCAGCGTTAATATACAGACATGTCTTTCTGGAAAATGTTAATAGGGGAAATATGGGTATGCTTTGCCGTGAGCCAGCACTGAAAAAATCGGCCGTGTGAGCCCGCACTGAAAAAATCATTTGCTAAAAAGAAGAAAAAAAATACAATAAAAAACAGCCAAGGAAGAATTTTTCCTGATTTAAGGTGTATTTTCTTGTTCCAAGAAAAGTCTTTGCTTAAAATAAATAAAGGAGCATTATTCTAAGCAAAAACTTTTCTTGGAACAAGAAAATACATCTTAAATGAGGGAAAATTATTCCTTGACTGTTTTTTATTGTATTTTTTCTTGTTTTTAGCAATTGATTTTTTCAGTGATAGAAATAGTTATCCCAATTACGACATTCTATCAAAAGATATGGCTGAATATAACTTTGTAGGGGAGGTAGGGGTAGGGGTAGCCGGACCTACTTCACTTTCCATCAACTTAAAGTAAATGTCCGAGTTAAACATTGATCAACATTTCAACTCAATAGCGAGATTGTATCGAAAGTTATAACCGAATTGAGATATCTAGGAGGGGTAATTTTTATGGGAGGTAGGGGAACCCTTGGTCCGATTTGGCCCATTTTCAATACCATCCAAGATTTTATCAAAACAAACATCTGACCAAAATTTCAAACCGCTAGCTTCATTATTTCGGGAGTTATCGTGCGAGCAGACAGACACACGGACAGACAGACAGACATGGCTTATTCGAATCAGGGACCGACCCTGATCATTTATATATATACTTTGCCATATCTCCGGAGGCTCCTTTGAGGTGTTACATAATATTGGCGTAACAAAAACAATATTCCCTATCCTATACCATCTCATGGGTATAGGGTATAATATATTGGCGAAAAATTATATTTTTTCGCCGGGGAAATTATGGAAAAAAATTAACAGTGAAATCAGTAATTAATTCCATGAACTTGTATGAAGAATTTTTATTAAAATAAGAGGGTATGCACTGCCTATTGGCATATATGGAGTGCTTGCCACTATTCCTGGCTGCATGACAGACCTTGATAATAGCAATCCTTTTGGCCTGAAAAATGCTGGCATGAGAACGGTAATGTTCAGAGATATTTAGTAGTATATTCCGGCAACCACGTCATATTTCCTTAAGATACATTGGTGAAAAATGTGATGTCATAGTCCTTGACCCCTTCGATCTCTCTAATTTAGAATTTCGCCTCAAAGTTTATTTTAAAACTTAGTTTGGGCACTTTAAAGTCCGTTACAGCGTTGTGAAAATTTAGTGGCAGCGTATGACTTAGCACTCCGGCAACTTAAGTCTTGGTTGGAGCCTGACTGCGGTGCATGCTGCCAGTTCGTTGATAAAAAGATCGATGGGTGGAAGATGCAGTTTTAGAGGGCCCATAGACTCAGTGATTAATTGGACAATCAAAGCTCACTTCTGTGGAGGAAGCACATTTTCTGTGGAAAAGCTCCCTTAAAGGGCCCTTACATTCAGCGCTTCCCTCGGGCATGTTCGCATGTCATCTGTGATGCTAAGGCAATCCGATTTCTGCAATCTACCAAATTTTGTTACATTATAGCCTTTGTTGAGCGCTGATAATGAGACTAGTGACCCGTATATTAGGATCGTACCCGCTGTGTAAGCCCAAAGTACAATTATTGGCCTGAAACCCTATTTCTTCTGAATATTGTCTTATAGGCGTAAAAAGCAATGCAGGCTTTTTAAAAGAGCTGTTCACTGTATAACATCCAGTTGAGCTTTGAGTAAAAATAACGCCTACATAAATGTAAATATATCCACCTAATTTTGGAAGCGAGGAAGGTGGTATCTTGGTTTCTGTAGTAAACAGCATCAGTTTTGTTTTACGCGGGCTTACGCTTAGGTCACAAATGGCGACACATCACTGAAAGACACATTCCTGATACTACGACCACTATATCATCTGCTTATGCGACCACCATGATTTTATTAATTACTTCTAGCTGCAGTACAGGAGACATGACTCCACCCTGAGGTATTCCGAGACACAGGAATTTCGTCAGGTTAACTACTGTTTCATAAGTTATCGTGGATTATTCTGGTCGTTTGTGGTGTCACTTTGCACTTCCCAAACCCTGCCTCAAATGCAGGGTCTGTACGGGCCGCATACAAAGACTCAATGCGGACATTGTTGAATGCCCCCTTAATGTCGAGGAAAGCGGATATTCCAGGCTATACTCGACGGTAAGCACCACATCATGGAGAGGCGTAGACTTTCCCTTGACGTATGCGCGCAGTGGCTTCGAAAGAGCTTTGTCGAATGTATAAGTCGACTCAGCAGTCTAAAGTGTTTAGTACGAAGAAGGATAAACTAATCGGTCGGAAATCCTTATCGGTTTCATTCCCTATCATGTTGTGGAAGCGACTCGAACTCGAGACGATACGACTGAGGGACGTGGTTGAGTAGCAGAATGCCTTTGAAAAGTAGCATCTGCGAAACTGCAAGATCATGCTTTTTTTAAAGCATTATCGGTAGTATGTCATATGGTCTTAGAGATTTATAGGGAGAGAAGCTGTTAATAGCCCAGGTAATCTTCTCCTCAGTAATAATGGAGAATATGAAGTCACTCTGCAAGTCGTCTCCACTAGGTATGCGATCGTGGGCTCTGAATACAAGTGCTCCTTGCACCAGAGAAATACGTATTCATCTGAAGCTCAAGTGATTTTCCAGTAGATTCCGCCCAAGTGCCATCCGCTTTTTTTATTAAGGGCAAACAAAAAACAAATCTTACTAATTCTTGCTAAGCCCTTGCCATTGTCTGAGAATTGGCATAGAGATCGTCCCAACCTTTGACTTTTGCGGATCTGATAGCTTTTTTGTAAATGTTGAAATTATCTCGAGTTAGCTTTAAGTTTTAAAATTTAAATGTAAATTTTACCGTTAAGAAGCCATTGTGAACATTTAAGTTTTAAAATTTAAATGTCAATTTTACCGTTAGAAAGCCATTGTGAACATTGATAAATCTTTTGTCAACATTGCAGATTTAACAGCTCAAAGTACTGTTACGCAAAAATTGTTGGACATTTTAATATAAAATAAATTTATTTCTTTGGATAGGGAAATCAGTTTATCCCATATCTTATGTAGTTTCAGAAACTGAAGTTAACAACCGTATCACATTCCGAATTCAGTTGTCGTCGAAACTACCAACGTCGTCAACGCAACATGCTCCTCAAGGAGTTAGGGAAAAAATGCGTTAAAAGGACATGCCGTCATTTCCGTTGATTTCCATAAAAAACATGATAACGGCACAAACATGCACCAATTCCTTTAATGGCATTTTCCCGTTATCTTATCGATCCTTTCAGTATTATTTACTTTATGTGACACCGTGTAGTCTGTATATTTGGACCCCTTTGATTTCGATTATCTTGTGCCTAGGAATTTCGTATCTAATAGGGGGCTCAGACTACCCACAGGGTTTGTTATATCCTGGAATTCACTGACGGTTGTGCCAATTGGTACTGCAATTTGAATAGTTCATGTGTGTATGTACATTTTACGATGCATTTTGAATTTAGTGACATGCAATAAATTCAATCTAGTGGACGTGTTTCAACTGGACTAATTTAGTGGTTTCAGGAAATCCTGTCGATAGTCTAAATCCTCTACAGCCCAAGGATAACTTTAGTTTAGCACATATAAAAAATGCTTACTGCAAATGACTCATTGAAACAATAATGCATCACTGTGAGTCAGAACTGAAATTTAATCCTCAGTATCATGCAGCATGCTCCAGTCTTTATGTCACACCTAACTATACTTATCGCACAAATCAATCAAAAATACACAGCACTGCAATAAGAGAAATTCAATTAATCTAAACCATGTTTACACAACCGTCATAATCCTGCTTCGATTTGAATAAATATTTGCAGTAACTTAACCCCTTGTTTGCTAATAATATTTATGCAAATAAACGTCTCACTTTTGACATTATCATCACACGCCCTACCACCACCTGACGTGTACAAGTACACACCAACCCCCATCCCCAAATTGATTGCAATCGCAATCATATGTCATATGGACATATTAACCGCAAATTTTCTTCGATTGACTTATTCCCTCCCTTGACGAAAAAAAAGAAACAAGAAAAAACCAACATTCATTGCATTAGTCATTATCCATTCAAAACCAATATCGTTGTCACCCTGACATCTCCATCGTTTGACCATACACACAATCATTCATACTCTGCTCTGTGTGCATATTTTGTCAGTTCCACACATCTACTCGGAAAACGTATCAGTTTCAACATTCCCTAATGAAAATAACTACCCTCGATGATATCTATTGCCAGAGAAGTGAGGGTGGCGAATGACAGACAACGTACACAAAACACAGAACAAGAAAACCAAATAAACGAGTGACCCTCAAATTTAGGTAATTTGCCTTTGCTAACCACCCATAAAAGATGATGATCACAAGGGAGAGATAGCCGAACTCGCCGGGAAAGAGAATAGAGCATACATAACGACTGGAGTTGTTTTCTTCCCATTCCTCATGTTCCCTTCATGCCCTGTACATTGGTGCAGGAATATTTTTTCCGGGGAATCCCCCTTATCGGCACAGATTCCTTTCATGTCCGGGAGTCAGATTCAAGATTCCATTCACAATGTCGAGCAATTCGTTGCTCTTTTCAAGTACTTCGACATTTCGACACTCAATCGGCATGTCGTCGTCGTCTGATAACTACACAACACACATAACATCAGAGAGCACCCTCCATATCCGGCAAAGTCACCGTTGTCGTCGTATAGATTTCCACCCTCGAAATTCACTAGCAAATATATCGGTTAACATTTCAATTCATGCATGGCACATATCAAATCAACACCCTCCACCCACCATAGTCGCGCGAGTATTCGGTATTGTCGTTTGGCGTGGAAGCGAATATATTCTCGACTTGACGTTATACTCCTTCGCTACTTACCTTAATTCAACGAGCCTTCCTCAAGTTGACTGTCAAAAATGCTGGGCAGGAAGAGGCAAAATTTTCACGTAGTGGGGGGCACAGGTAAGGGAAGATTATTTGAGTTCCTTCTTTTTTTATACAGTAGAAGAAAATTTCCTTTTCTGCTGGAGTGGTAGTTCGTCAACAAATGTTTTGACTGGAGTGTTTTCTGTTTGATAAGCACCACTCTGGAGTCGGAGGGTTGCTTCCAGTGAGGGACTTGTGAAAAGGGGAAAAAGGGACTTTTGTACAAACAGTTTTGATATTTTAATACAATTTTAATATTTTTGTTTGGAAGTACTTTTTACATACGTATCAAATACCGAGCAAATCATTAATTTGCGGTTATCTTACTTGGGGAAATCGCATTTGAATCAATTGATTGTTTTTATTTTTGCGCGAGTTTACCTTATGCTAGATATTTTCAAAATCAAAGAAAGGTTATTATAATATTTAATTAAATTTTAATATTTATTATAATTTTATTAAAAACCGCCACTACAAATATACATACCGTCACAAATCATGAAGATTATAGGTTCTATGATAATTGCCATTCAATACCTTTCTATGGACGTTTGTATGAATTTAGTCGTCTATAGAGCTTCGTATAGCAGGGTTTAGGTTACATCCGGATTATGTTGGTTGTATTAATTGTGACACTATTCCCTTTTCATTTCCTGACACAAAAGCAGGATACCAAAAATACGGAAGACGTTTAAAGTTTGCGTTAAGGGTTATCATGATCCAGGGTACTGAATTATTGGTAATTCCTCGCTACATATTCAGCACGTTGAAATAGGGTTAAAATGCAAATAAAACGAGACCGAGGCTAATTTCGGGCGCGGCCGAAATCGGGATACCCTTCGCTCTCCTCGGGCTACTCACAACTTCTATTTAATCACGAATTCAAGTCGTGCTCAACGGTGGGCTGCCGCTAATTGTGGACCTGTTGCAGTTCTCTTTGGAGTCAGGTTCCGTTCAGCAAGTCTCCTTCTGACGGTGGAGGAACTTATGACTTGGCGTTTGTCACGCAGGTTTTGTTGGACTTGAACTGCGTTGAGGCGGCGATTTCCCAGACCAGCGAGTTGGATATATCGAGCATCTACTGCTGACGTAACCCTAGGTCTTCCCGTAACTGGACGCCAATCGAATGCTCCAGTCTCTAAGTATCGTCTGTAAACTCTTTGCACCGATAGTGCATTAGAAGTCTCTGAGCGACCTCACGCTGTGCAAAGCCTGCTTGAAGTAGTGCAACAACTTGAGTTGCTTTTTCCGGGGTCGTATTCATTATTGGTTAGCAAAAATACATGCGTCTAAACAAGCAATGAATAAAAACTAAAGAAATTTAAAAAATATCCTATACTCTCACTGTTTCGTGCCAGGCAGATCTGAAAATAAGCACCTGGAATCGACTAGAACTACTATGAATAAAACGCGGTCACTAGGTTTCATGTCTTTATTGAGCTCAGTTCTCTGTTCACATATTTTACTTTATACTTAACACTAGCACTAACACAATGAGGTAATGGTCTGCTAGTGCATCCACTGCTATGAATGTTGCACACCCGATCTTAGTTCTAAGTCTACGTGGCATCCACTGCAATATTGGATGCCACCTGCTCTTCTCAGCTACACTGACACGACTGCCATTAGCGTACCATACACTTCAGATAGATTAGCTAGTATGGTCGCTATTTATTCTGCTATGCCAGCATCTTCGTTCTGCTATGCTAGCATCTTTGTTTTGCTATACTAGCATTGCGATAGCATGCTTAGCATGAGGATGCCTTTTAACACTGCCCCCCATGAGCCTGCTCATTACTCAGATTAAGACATTCGAAGCTATCGACCTCATCATCTACAGGGAGTACACATAATTTCCTAATAGAGCGCACTAATATTCCGCCACTAACTCTGATCTCCGCCTGTCGAACGCAATTATCTTCTCCCGCTCGAATTTTTTCAATTCTGCCCATCAGCCAATATGTTGGTGGATAGTTTTCATTCATTATCAAAACCAACTGCCCGGGTTTCAAATTTTTCTGCTCATGTCTCCACTTTGGTCGGCTTATCAAAGTTGGTATATAATCTTTCTGCCAGCGCAACCAGAACTGTTGAATGCGATAGTTTATATCTTGATGCAGCTTCAATTTTGACCTTGGTGGTTCTTCCGTTCTTTCAGTTAACGGCATTAATAAGGGTTCAGCATTCCAAAAATGTGCAGGAGTCAATGCCTGTATGTCATTCGGATCGTCTGACATAGCACATATTGGCCTTGAGTTCATACAAGCTTCAACTCCTGCCAGCAACGTTTGCAGATTCTCAAATGTATATTTCTGCGGTCCCATAACTCGCACCAAATGATGCTTCATCTGTTTAACAGCTGCTTCCCACATACCACCCTCATGCGGAGCTGCCGGTGTTATGAAATGCCATTTCGTTTGTCGCAAATAAGTACGTACCGCTTCAGACTGCCAAATTTCGTAAACCCTCTTCATTTCGTTCGCAGCACCTACTAAGTTCGTACCATTATCGCTGTACATATCCTCTGGCGTGCTATGATGTGCCGTAAATCTCGAAAAAGCCCGCAAAAACGCTTCTGTGGTCATATCAGGCACTGCTTCCAAATGAACCGCTCTAGTCACAAGACAAACAAAAACAACAACATATCCTTTCAGATCTATATCGCTTGATCTGGCTCTAGTTTGCATGTTAATTTTGTCATGTAATTTGACATGATATGGTCCAGCTAAATCAACTCCAGTTTTCGCAAACGGTTTCGCTGGCCTTAACCTTGCCTCTGGTAAATCTGCCATTATTTGGCTTGCATTCCGCTTGGAATACCGTATGCATCGGACGCAGCGCAAAATAAATGTTCGGCATTCCGCACGAAGTTTCGGAATCCAATACCGATTTCGTATGAAACGCATCATGTTCTGAATATTTCCGTGCTTCATATCACCATTATGTGCCTCGTTTAAGACAAACCATGCCAAACGTGTCTTAGACGGTAATATGATAGGATGTTTTTCATCGTAAGTACAGTCTGCTTTCCCGATACGTCCACCTACTCGAAGAATACCATCGGCATCTAAATATGGCCTTAAAGCTGCTAGCTTACTATTAGTTGGCAGTAACTCATCTTCTGCATTGATTGCAGTTATTTCCGCTTTATAAGCCTTCAATTGTATAACGCGAATCCAATAATTTTCAGCCCTTAACAGCTCATCTCTGCAAAAGCTGCCCGCATATTTCTGCTTGCTCAAAACTATATCGATAAATCGCAACATGTAAGCAGTAATTCGTCTGATCTTGTCAAAATTAGAAAATTTGGTCAGCAAATTCAAATTAGTTATATTCAATGCGGTGTAAACGAACTGATTCTTCACGATCTTACATTCTCTTTTAATGTCTGCAATAGTTTGCGCGCCCAGTTTCGAACTCTGTTTTGGCCACTCTGCCTCGTTCTGCACCAGCCAGTCTGGCCCATTCAACCACAACCGTGAGCCCATGAAATCTGCTACTTTCATTCCCCGACTCACTAGATCCGCTGGGTTCTGCTTGCCTGCAACATGCTTCCAATCCATTGATTGTGTGTTCTTTTGAATAACCGCAACCCTATTCGCAACAAACGTTTTGAGATCGCACGGCTGTTTCCTCAACCATTGCAATACGATCATCGAATCTGTCCATAAATGTGTGCGAATATTGCTCAGTGCACATACTTCCAGCGATCTTTTCATCAGTCTGCTCAGCAATTCAGCAGCTTGAAGTTCTAGGCGTGGAGTAGTCAAGGTCTGCAAGGGTGCTACGCGTGATTTTGATACTAACAACAAACTGCTAATTTTTCCTCTCTGATTAAGGACTCGTATATATAGTACAGCGCCATAAGCTTGCTCACTAGCATCACAAAAACCGTGGATTTCCGTTATACTGGTCTTGGATATTTTCAGCCAGCGTGGTATCCGGAAATCATTCAATCTATTTAAATTCATATAGAATCCAAACCATTTTTCTGCAATATCTTTTGGCAATAAATCGTCCCATCCAATTTCCTTTTTTCGCCATAAATCCTGCATTAATATTTTTGCCACTATAACAAGTGGCGCTAGGAATCCATTTGGATCATACAAACGAGCTATCTCGCTTAGTACAACCCGCTTTGTGAATTTTGTCTGCTCGTTTGGGTTGGCATAAACTGTCAGCTCGTCTGTTTCGACCAACCAACGCAAACCAAGAACCTTCGTTTCGCTTTGATCATCCAGATCGATCGTTTCGGTTCCCTGCCAGTTCATGCGTAATTGGATTTCCTTGCTATTAGAAACCCAATGACGTAACTTGAAACCGCCTGCTTTCAAGACTCTGTCAATATTTCTGCACAACTCAACTGCATCAGCAACGCAACAGGCGCCTGTTAATAAGTCATCGACATAAAAATCATTTGTTATTATCTCGGCAACATGAGGACAATCAGCACTATTGTCCCTTCCACATTGTTGTAAGGCACGAACCGCATTGAATACCGATGAGGCCATACCATATGTAACCACTGTAAGGTGATACTCCTTCAGGGGTACGTTGGGAGATTTCCTCCACAGAATGCGCTGCAAATCCCATTGCGATTCGTCGATTAGAACCTGCCTAAACATCTTCTCGATATCTGCTACCATCGCAATGGAATGCCGTCTGAATCGTAGTATCTGCTCGGCTAAATCAAATTGTAACTTCTGTCCTACCAGTTGTATATCATTGAACGACCGGCCGTCAGAAGTTTTGGATGAGGCATCGAAAACTACCCTGAATTTCTTGGTAATACAATGATGAGGTATGTAGTAATTGTTTTCTCCAGCCGCTTGTTCCGCTACCTTCATGTGTCCAAGTCTCTCATACTCAGTCATGAAGTTTACATATTTCTCTCTTAGCATTTCGTTGTTACTAAGCCGCCGCTCTAGTTGGAAAAATCGCTTCAATGCGATTCTACGAGAATCACCTAGTGGTAACTCACCAGTTTTTAAAGGTATCTGCACTACATACCGACCAAGCTTGCGGTAGTGATTCTCCACGAAAATCTTCTCAGCCAATTCCTGCATAGAGGTTCGTTTCGAATAATCTGCAAAAACTTCTTGAGTTTCCCAAAACGATCTCATTAACTCGCTCAGCAATTTTTCTTCTTCCCCACATTGACATGTACTATAAGCCCAGTTGATCTTTGCTGTTACGGACGTTAATGTTTTCCCAAGTAACACATATCCTAACATGGTTTTCTGCAATAATAACCCGCTAGGATGAGAATACATTTCAGCTCTTACTATTTTCGCCCAAATTTCTGCACTAAGCAACATATCAATTGGTGCCGGTTTACCGAAGGTTTCGTCGGCCAGAATCATGCCTGCTATATTCGGAATCGTTACGCTTAATTCTGCCGAAGGATGACTGCCCCCCAAATCATCCATTATAAATAAATCCACTGCAACAGAATAGGAGCTGTTGAACCATGGCCTCAAGTGAACTGACACTTTTCTGTTTGTTGGTGCTGCTACTCCACCAATTCCGTATATCGCAAAATGACACGGCATTGTCTTAAGCTGCAATTTCTTAACACAATCCCGGGTAATTAAGCAAAGTTGTGCGCCAGTATCCAATAAGGCCCGAATAGGACAAGAAATAAATTCAGCTATTTGCACACGTACTTGGACTGTCGCTAATACGACTGTGTACGATATTTCTTCTCCTTTTCTGCTCCAATTTTCCGATGGTATCTTGCTTTCTAATGGTCTGCTACTCAGAACTACCTTCGATTGCATCACGTCGTGCATACCTTTCCGCAATTTAGTGACCGGTTCTAGTTAGGGCTTTTTCTCGCCCAGCAACCGCTTAGCACGTTTTCGTGCGGATAAACCAGATGAACTTGGTGGATCCGCTGCACTTACACGTGGTAATTTGCAATCTTTTTCCGTTTCGAGCAACAGAACCCGACGAGTTAACTCTATTGATGGACATATCACCGAATTATGTCTTTTCTCACCCTGACAACGGCTACAATTTGTAGACTTTCTGCATCTTTCCAACTGCAATGGCTGCGCATCCTTGTGGTTTCTCAAACAAACCTCACAAAGATTCCATTGCTTAACCCTGTCAATTCTGCTATTTAATGACAGGTTCAAAAAATCAACACAGTAATACAACGGGTGATCTGCACCACAACAAGGACAAGGTGGGTAACCGGTCGGCATCCGTATCTGTGGTTTTGCTGCGCCCACTGGATCCTGCTTTTTTACCGCTGGCCTAGCAAATGTGCGATTCTTATGCCTCTTCAACATAAAACTATCACGTCTGCCTCCAACATCGGAATCACTTCGGCATGATCCCGACACCAATTCCTCATCACGAGCAGCCGAGTGCACTAAATTACGTGCTCGTTCGGCCAGAAACTCCTGCAATTCCGCCCAAGATGGTAATACCGGAGCACGATTAGCATTTTCCATTTGACAACCTGCAGAATTGTTGTCAGCTAAATAATTGCGACGCAATCGCGAGCGCTCACTCTGCCACGCTTCATAGGTGACGGTATCCAGCCGTTCCATCACCATGAACACAATAATTGGATCCCAATTATTGACTTCAACAAAGTCCCGCAATCCATCGAGACAATCACGAACGGTATCAATTATTCTCCGCAAATTTGCGCTTGTTGGAAATGCCATCCGCTTAATTGCAAACATTTTCTTTAATAATTCCGTGACGATAATGAAGTCGTCCTCATAAACAGCGAACAAGCTGTCCCGTGCACGCTGGTAATTAGCATCTTCTAATTTCAATTCACCAACTACTCCTTTTGCTTCACCTTTCAATGAGTTCAGCAAGAGACGTAGCTTGTGCACGGGTTTAATTGAATCAACATCATGGACCGCTGCCTTAAATCGGTCACGGAATGCCCGCCATTTGGTGTAGTCACCGTCAAATGTTCCCCATGTATTATTAATATTTCCGCTAGTAGTATCGGAGTTGTGCAATTCAACCCGAAACGGAACTGATGCAGCATTACCATCAGCCAACTGCTGCTGTGGTCTTAGCACAGCAATTCTTTCCGCCAACAAATCGCATGCTTCGCGATAAATAATTGTAGTAGAGCGATTATTGGACCTGTGACCTGCGATTTCGTCAACGTCCGCTGTTTCGCTCATTAGATCGATATGCGCCCGCTCATACCGATCCCAAATCGACTCCAATTCCTTGAATCGATTCTGCAATTGTACCAATGACATGCTAAGGAATATTTCCTGGTCCCTGCAAATCGCCAGTAATTCCTCTAGCTCATATACACAATGCATACGAGCCGCAGCTGCCAAAGCGGTAGTCGTCTTGCCGGCGCTCTCAATCTGCGTATTCGCCCCATCGGCCCGTCTGCCACTACTCGATCTTGACCTAGGCGATGTCCCTGGTGGTCGAACGTCATTTTTTTTCGTCGGAGCCATTTCAGCTAAAAGAAAAAAAAATCATCCATTACCACTGGGTCATATAGGTACCCACTGATCCGCACATTCATAAACATTCGATCACATGTTCCGCAAACACTCGGAAAACAAACACACATTCTCCAGCACTGTAGATATGCTTGTATGCAACTCGCACCTAAACCATAATAAAAAAATCTGAATACCACCCGCACAAAATGACGGCAACCTTTTTATTTTAATCTACTATACATTATGGTTTAGAATGCATACATATATGTGACCAACGCTAATCCAATATACAAGTCAGTCGAAAACACACGACTCATTATGGTTCTATTTATAGAACCAACCAACAACCATCACAGCATATAGACAATCTGCATGGCTTATATGTCAACTGGTGTGTGGTGCCTGCGGTTGAATCTGAAACTTTCAGTTCTATGGACCTGCACGTATGGTTGCAACATGATGAGTCGCAAGTCAGCAGCCACCCGCCTTTACATGGCTGAGAAGAATCACTATTTTTTCAGCAACATTCACACAGAAGTACACTCGAGCCCATCGTAAGAGCAAGTACAAACATCGCCAGTTCACGTCATATACATGCAATGCAACCACTGTCAATACTTTGATGATCGTGAAAGAAAATTTCTTTGCTTGTACTGATTTCACACGGAAGTCTCAACTCTGTGCCTTGACACTTCATCAGCGAATTTAATGCAGTTGCACTTCTTCCACAGTGAAAGATGTAATCGCCAATCAATCAGCTCGCGAGTGCACTTCTATGTAAAATTTAGCGAATAGACAGCCTTAAAGGTCGATAACTTCGCATTCTGACATTCTGACCAAAATTATTGTATGACAAATTTCTTATATCACACCCCGCACTATAGCACTTAGGTAATATGATCATATGTACTTACATTTTGGTATTATTCTTCAACACAACACAATCTGTTCACTTGCTTAGATAGCACTTCTCACTGTCACGAACGCTATGACTGAATAAATCTGCCATTGAAAATCGTCACAGCAAAGGTCCAGAAATTTTTCAAGTGGTCTGCTCAATGTTTAGATAAACATACATATATGTGTATAAACAGCATATAGTATATAATGTATCTGAACCATCAAATTTCGTCCCTTTGATTTTACTCAGACAGCCACTTGATCTGCCAGCAATCAAGAAAAGATTGTAACTCGATGCAAGTATCGCCATCAGAAACTTTACATTGAGATACATACACTATAGTCAGCAATAGAAAATTCTTCCCTCCAGCAAATTGAGCTTCAATAAAGACACGTCTTTCTGCAATTTTTGTGGATTTCCCGTGCAATTCGAGAAATCCGGCTCGACGGACCATGTTTCGTGCCAGGCAGATCTGAAAATAAGCACCTGGAATCGACTAGAACTACTATGAATAAAACGCGGTCACTAGGTTTCATGTCTTTATTGAGCTCAGTTCTCTGTTCACATATTTTACTTTATACTTAACACTAGCACTAACACAATGAGGTAATGGTCTGCTAGTGCATCCACTGCTATGAATGTTGCACACCCGATCTTAGTTCTAAGTCTACGTGGCATCCACTGCAATATTGGATGCCACCTGCTCTTCTCAGCTACACTGACACGACTGCCATTAGCGTACCATACACTTCAGATAGATTAGCTAGTATGGTCGCTATTTATTCTGCTATGCCAGCATCTTCGTTCTGCTATGCTAGCATCTTTGTTTTGCTATACTAGCATTGCGATAGCATGCTTAGCATGAGGATGCCTTTTAACACTCACCGTAGAGGAAAAAAAGGTAAAGACGAACTCTGTTTGCTGTTTGATTGCTATGTGAGTTTACGGTACTTAACCCTTCTGTCGGCACAAAGGTCTGGCCAGACCTTTGGCACTATATTTTGGTCATAAAAGTATAGAAGATGAAATCGTAGCGACTTCATATTTCATGATATCCTAGAATAATATGTTTAGAAGCATTTTGCAAAAATTTGAAAAAATCGGTTGAAGTTTTGAGTATGTTTTTGATGATTTTAAATTTATAGTGCTTTTTAATACCCAATAGGTCTGGCCAGACCTACAGTTTTTCCCCCCCATTCTTCTCTTGAGGTAAAAGGTGCAAATATGAAATTCTGTTAAAATTCTCTTATCTATGATGTAATAATCTCATTAAAAATCAATTTGTACTATAAACGATAAAAATTTCTGAGATTTTTCTTTCAAAAGCCGTGAAGCTCCGGAAATAATTATGCCTAATTTCATCACGTTTTATAACATCACCTAATCAACTGAGATTTGACTCAAGGAAATTCAAACTAGTTTTTTTTACTTTGTAATAGTTAGGACTAAGTATTCGAGAGACTTACGAACGTCTTTCTAAATAGATTTGATCAAGAAATTTACGAAAAATTTAGAATGAAATGATTTTTGTGCTTGAAAATTCCCTATTTCTTTCCACCTACTTCCCTAAATCTGCAGACTAATATCGAGGTAAAATCTACTAACAAAACGCCAAATATTTGCCCAAAGATATTGATATTGAAAAATGCGAACAAACTTTCTACTAGATATATGCCATGAAAATAGAGAAGCAGAAAGATATGAAAATAAGGGAAAAACATGTTTATAATAATACCACCTCAAAATATGTCCACTTAAAAACGTTGCTAGTGTATCTACAAAAATGATTTTAATACTTCTATTGTTTAAAAATGGCAGTAAGGAATTGATAGAATGATTCTACCGATAAAAATTTCACCTTTTCTAAAAAATAAATAAATATTTTTTCTCAGTAGGTCCAGCCAGACCTATTGGGTATATAATATGCATATTGTAGTAGGTGCCGACAGAAGGGTTAAGATAAAATTGATAGTCATTTAAATTGCCATTAAACGCACTTTCTGTAGATATAAGTTTCATAGTTGTAAGTTTCATACTTTAATATATACGATACTTTTGACGTCGAGTGTATGTCTAATAAAGGTTATTTTGTGCTACTTGGGCGCAACTCAAAAAACTAAAATTGGAAGGGAAAAACAACATAAAGATAACGGTATTTGAAAATTAAGTCTATTAAACGTACTTCCACGTAGTGCTAACAGTCTTTATTTACCAATATTATTTTTTGAGTAATCGTGTTTAGAACGGAAGCATTTGGGGTGGGTCGATTTTTTGCTCCCAAGTGTAGGTATATACTTTTCATAATCGGTGGTGCTTCCTTCTGCGTCTTCATGACAAAATTAATATTCCCTTTCACATAGTGGCGGGTATAATACCCTTCATCCCTTGGCTCACGTTCTCGACACCTGGGGCGACTGTAATGTCCCAAAGGAAGCGAATATAGTCCCTTGCCTTCGGCCTGCCAATCAGCGATTGCTCGAAAAGTGCCCCAAGAAATGCGTACATTACGCCCGTTTTATAATAATTTTTTTTCTTAACAGATCATTACTTTTCTGGTGAGACTATTCTAAAGTATCTGCATTGACCTCGGTGTTTTGGTATCCACATGTTCTTAAACTTTCTTTGTCTTGATTCTAAAAATTATACCATTCCAATCCACACGTACAACCAATTGGCACTCGCGACGCCAATTGACAGCAGTCTGCGCATCGAAACAACCTGTGATCGCACTCACTGCCAAATTTAGGTATCCGATTTATTTATGCAACGTTTTATCATTCAGTTGTCAATTGTACAGCGGTGTTTAATGATGTATTATATTATTATTGATCGAATACGTAGTGAACATTTTACAAGTTTTGTTTTTTTTTTGTACGAGACTATATATTTATCGAAAACATTAAAACAAATTTATGAAATCTTCCAAAATGTGATTTCGAAAATTTTCCGTTTTTTAGTTCGAAAAACAACTCGCATGCTAGTACTATTTGAAAATCTGGTCTAAATATTTAAAAAGTTTACCCAGATGTTGGGACCACGTTATGATAGCATTTACTTGGTGCATGGTCATCCCATTGTTCTGGAAAATAAATCTTTTAAAGAACTAAAATCGCCGCAATCTTCTACTCATTTGAACATTTAAGTGATGTAACACACTGCGTTATATGGAGATGGCCACACCAACGTGAATATTCCCCAGTTTTGCAGTATTTTTCCCGCCGCGAATATTCGCTACCTAATGTCATATTATTCAAATAATTTATTTGACAGGTGCATTGTAGTACATCTCGATGTTGGTGTACCCAAAAAAGGTGTAGATTTGGAATGAGTTGTTTAGGTATTGACCGATTGAGCAAGTAACATTTATGGAAACATGAATTCCAAGGAAGGAAAATTTTGACTCGTTGTTTGGACTTACACAAATAAATTGCCCTATTGTGGCAAGTCCGGCGACACCCCGATCGTATCGCTCGGCCGAAGAATTGCAGAGATATCGGCGATTTTCCAAAGTACATAGTACGAAGTTGATCGTGAAATTGCTGTAGCCAACATCCAGGTTGACGCTTATCTCTGACTACCCTGTGCACTGACCGGAAAAATAAAGAGGATTCGATGACCCTTTAGGCAATTTTATGGTAAGTCTAGCGACCTCGATCGTGTCACCACATCAAAGGATTGCAGAGATATCGACGGACCATATCGGGGCTATTTGGTGCAGAGGTGAGTTTCTTTTGGGGACCTACATTGAAATGATCCTTTATCTCCATGCTCCTGAACTGTCAAAACTTAATTAGATATCGATGTACACAAACTGTTCGAAAGAGTTCATGAAAACAAAGATTTAATGAGTAAGTGGTTTAGAAGGGATTTGAATTTATCGCTAACAGTCTCAGAAAATGTTTGCAGTTTGGCAAAAAATGCATGCAGACGAATATGTTTTCGAGGAAAAATTGATAATGTACTAAAACTGTTGCATTTTTATCCCATAACTTTGTTTGAATTTTAGTTTTTGCTAAGAAATCCTTTCCGCTAAGCTGGATATCCTTGTAGCTTATTTGTGGGTAAACCGTAAACATTTTTCTGCGATTGTTCGCAATAATTTCAAGTCTCTTTTGAGCTCAGTGCCCACCCATTCAATCCGTGTTTCCTTAAACTCTTTCGAACAGTTTGAGTGTGTACATAGATATCGAATTTAGTTTTGATAATTTGTGTTAATTTATTAAGACTTAGATGAGGGATTCTTACAATATAGGGGATCATAATCTGGCTCAAATAGCATCCATGTGTGTTTTCTTTGCACATTATTTGCGATCATTTATATTTCAGAAAAACTGTGAATGATGTGCTGGATTGTTCCACGGCGTTTTTGAAAACAAAGAGCAAACCTCGTTAACTATATCCGCCCTTGGTCGTGCATAATTTCGGTCTTTTCTCTTGGCGCATCTTCACTTATTATTTTTGATTTTAATTAATTTAGTACACAACTAAATGAGGTTAACTGAATACAAAAAAATAAATAACTCGCAATTTCAAATCGACGAAAAACATTTGGGCTCACTTTCATTGCGACATAAAATTCTGCACAAAGTGCAGTCTTCAATCGCTTTTATAACTGTAAAGTGGACCAACACTGGCAAATCATACTGGATATACATAAAAGAGGATAGTTTTCTGAACGTTTGAACATCTAAGACTAGTTAAGGAAATATTTTAAAAGTGAGTGTCATACTGATGGGTGGCTCACTTAGACTGTAACTCACTGCATATTCACCATATAGCCGACTTTCGAACGAAATTGTTAGTGTTAAGTGTTAATATCTTTTAATATAAATCGAACACCAAAAATTATGCGAATAACAAATCGATGGTACTTAATTTCGTAAAACTGTACCAAATGTCCCATTAGTTCCGATGAATTTTCTTCCCCATTGTAATGAATGTGTATTTCTCCACCACAAAATTCGTGGGTGAATTCCAGACACAACCAAGGGGTTTGAAATTTCCCATAACACGAGCCTTCTCCTGAAAACTTCCCGGATCCTCATGTACAAACGACTCCCCCAGTTCCGTATCCGTTCGTCCTTAAGTATCTGAATGAAAAGCAACGGCACACGCTTGTCTGCCCATGGATGTCGGCATTTTTCAATTTCCCAGCCGTACGCATTCGTTTGGCTTTGAATTGCATGTTGTAAATGGACGAATCCTCTCTAGTCAGAGCCAAGAACGTGGTTTTCCTCAGTCGCGTGAAAACTGTCGCTGAGTTCGGTATGAATTTTCCTACGTTTTCCGCCAGCTATGTGTAAGCTTCTGCTGCTGCTGCTACTACAGCTTGTACCCAGCACAAACTAAAGTTGATGTGTTGTGTGATGAATCAGATGATGATGTTAATCGTGGTGGATGGGATGCTCGGTGTGGTTAGTGGAGTGTTGGAGATGTGATGTGATTTCTGTTGTTTTTCGTCTGCAAGTGCGATGAGGGTTGGTTGAATTGCAGCTGGCAAAGAAGCGCGAGTGTGTTCTCGACATATGCAGATACCTACTAAGCTCGTGGCTCACATATGCTGAAGAGTTGGGTACTTGATGTGTGAACATAGGAAAAAGAGTGCCAGTAATTAAAGTGGTTGTGTGACTTAATGCGAGTCTTGTTATTATCGCACAATAGTCCTTTTCGGTGTCTTTTCTCCTTTTGCGGCTTCGTTCCAATACAATAATGTGAAAAATGATCGTGTAAAAAGAATATGCAAAAAAGTGGAAAGAGTGAAAATTATTGTGGAAATGAAATAGTTACATGTGCACGACTTCATGGTAATTGCAATGCGCTTAATGAATAAAATATATGAAAGGGAAAAAATATGTATGTCTCTTGGAAAAAATATATGAAAGCGCCTAAAAAGTGAATATGGAAATGTATGAATAATAATTGTGTGGAAGTGTTGTGTGTGATGATGATGGTCGTTTGGTCGAGTGAGCGAGCAATGCATCAAATTTAACGCTTGGCCGGTGGTTTGTATGTTGACTCCAAAGCTCAACGTACTTTTTAAGCTAACAGGCATAGTGCAGCAATACAGTAACGTGGTGGATGGTGGTTTTTCGCAGTAATGCCTACCCTTTTGCATAAATATATGTCAGCAAGTCGAGTTCACGGTAGAATGAGATGCTGAGTGCATTTCCATGTAATTTGTAACATTTCGTACACACTCTGCCGCCACACTTTTGCCTGAAGAGTTTCATTCAATATAATTCCTAGAGGCAATGACACGACAACGCCTAGCGCACAGGTAGACGAATGTCAACGCGAATTTTGAATTCTAGTCGACGGTAGTGTACTTTGGCAGACAGCCAGGATTTTGCCGGAATGTTACTACCACTTTAGTATATCGGCCATATGGAACGTACTGTACTATATCCTTACTATTTGCTCAGATTTTACGATGTCTTGACTTGCAGTTTTTCATTTGACGAAGACTCAGACATAGTTTTCCTGGATTGCAGGATTTTCGTAATGGTATACGTCGTGTGTCCTTTCGGGGTATGTCTATAGTTACTCGGCTTCGTTAGCATATTATATAGTCTACTGCTGACATCGGAAGCGAAAGACTTTGAATAATTTATAAACTTGCTTTATACGCTAAATGTATATGGCACGGAATGTAAATCACGATTCGATGTCCCACGGGGTTATATTCGTCTCTAATGTGTATATTAGCGCGTGGTGGTGACCATATACATAATAGCAATTTACACTTCGTCTGATATTTAAGAGAGGGTTGGTCACGGGGGTCGGTCGGTTGATTGGTGGTGGATTGTTGACAGCATTTATCTTTGATGAATTGTCTATTTATTACATGACAATGCATGAGCCGTGAGCCTATTGTGGGCGTTCTGTTTAATGAGAGCATATAATTACTTTAGGTCTTAATTACAGATGTTTAATGGCTCATTGTGCATTGAAAAAAGGATTAATGAAATGAAAATCCATACTAAATATGAATGCAACCGAATGGATGTTGTTGCATGATCAAAAACCATGATAATGCATTTATGTAAATTGGATATGACTGCAGGGTAAATAGTTACATGAATTGTAGTTGGAATAAGCTGGTGCTAATTGGATGTTATTATCCTTCCTTCATGATATATGTTTTTATGGCGTGGGAGAGTTTTTATTATGATTCGGACTACGTTTATTACTTCATTAACTGAAATACACCCGAATATCATATGCACATAATATTTATAAATATTATTATGTTAACGTCAATAAATTACTACCAATACAAATGTTTGTAATATTCTAATGTAAATTTCATTAACGGGAAATTATTACATGCTTCCACTCTGAACTATAGTTTTCTCTAGTTTTCAATTATACCAGTCTAGTCCAGTATTAAAGATATATGGGTACATATTATGAAAAAAAAAAAATTATGAAAAACATGAAAAACATGAAAATTACTAAAAACATGAATTTATGTTGCACACTGCGGAATTAGAACTGAATACAGACTTATTTGACCATTAGGATATTTATTCTGTCTTGTTCTTTACTCCACTCCGTGGCTTTGTAAAACTAATTTTTTTTCTGCAGCCTTGCTCTATTCTGGATCGTCTCAATAGTCCAATAATATCGAATTTTCGTCAGGAAAAAAATACGGAAGTTTATTTCTCAATTTTGCTATATGTATTTTGGAGCGCTGACGCCGAATATCAACTTTGCACCCTAAAACAAGTGCCGCAACATAAAAAAATTAAGCATCATGTTGTTTACAGTAGTTCTATATCTGCTTTAGGAAGGAATGGTCTAGAAACTACGCAGAGAATTTGTAGTTCCTAAAGCGAGGATCTCATGCTTTTTGTGAAAATTGTCTATAAATTAAAATAAATGGTATTCTCCTACATAATGTAATATTCCGCGTTGCAGATGGAGTACAATAAGATTTCAATCATAATTTTTAGACTGAAAATATACTACAGGGTGGCCAAATTGAACTGCAACTTTTGGCTAACTGATTTTTTTATTTATTTAATACATAATTTTATTGAAGATAAGCAACAAATATTGAAATACAATTATATTTTTAAAATTTAATTCAAATTTCCGACGTGACCACCATTAGCGCGAACTATGGCTTTGAGTTGATTGACAAACGAATCGCACGTTGCACGAATGTGAGCCTCTGGCATTTTTGCCCATTCACGGCGAAGAGCTGCCTTCAGCGCATCAATACTCTGGTATCTTTTAGTGTTGACATTGGCCTGCAAAATCCCCCATATGGAGAAGTCTAGCGGATTCGCATCCGGTGAATGAGGAGTCCACTGTTCGGTCGAAATGAACTTTGGAACATTGTTTCTTAACCAGTCTTGGTTTGCGCGTGCTTTGTGTGACGGTGCAGAGTTTTGGTGAAATGTCAATTCTCTTTCAGTAAAATGTCTGCGTGCCCACGGCTTCAAAGCACCTTCCAAAACAATTTCTCGGCAAACGTTCGCATTCATCTTGATGCCACAATCAAAAAACATTAGTGGATATCGACCATTCGCCGTCACGGCTGTCCAAACAATCACAAACGGTGGGGATTGAGTTTTGGTGGCCATACGGATATCTAAATTCTCGGACGACCTTTCTGTTAGGTAGACAGGATCGTTTTGTTTATTTATAAATTGCTCAATAGGGAAATTTTTCTCATCGAAGAAAATGATATTTCGTAACTGGCCACGTTCGTGCAATCGCAATAGCTCTTTCGCCCTATCGAATAAAACTTTTTTTTGGGCTTCGGCTAGATGTTGTCTTTTTGTATTTTGTAAGGCTTAACTTTGAGCTCCTTTTTCAATATTCGCTGAATTGTTGATTTCGAAATGTGCAGCTCAGCAGCCATTTTTCTGCCACTCCGTCGAGAATTTCGGCGAATTCGAGCCTTGATGTTCCGTACCATTTCCGGGGTTGATACAGTTTTTTTCCGGCCACCACCATATCGTTTAGCAGCACTACCAGTTTCATTGTAACGAGCTATGGTTCGAGACACGAAAGATTTGTTGATATTTAGGTGTTGAAGAGCACGAACAATTTCCACTTGCGGCTTTCCAGCCAAATATAGCCTAATCACACTGTTACGTTTTACTTCCATCACGGATAAAGTGTTTTTCACAACACTCAGGCGCAAACGCTTGCGGATGCTTAAACACAGCAAGGTGAACTGTCGTGGAACAAAATATGAGGGCGCTATCATTAGCGGTCACAGATTTACAGTTACCTACATTTGGTTGCAGTTCAATTGGGCCACCCTTTACATATTAGAATAGAAAAGTGCTGTGCGTTACGTAAGCTATGTACGTGCGAGCCAATTTAGGCCGACGATGGTGTCGTTGTATGGACAAACTCAGGATCGTTCTCGTTGTCCAGATCATGTTCCTCATCAAAATTGTTTTTTTCTTTTCGATGTTGGAACATTTTGCTTCGCAAGCGACGCAAAAGTTTGTACAGCATAATCCTGCCCGTCTGCATCCACAGCTCCCCATGGAGCTCTTCTTCTTCATTTGCAAGAAATTAGTTTAACAGTCGGTCTGGTGCTGGAGACTGCAGTGTAGGGACTGGAATTTGGCCATTTGTCGTAGGTTTCCATCCCCACTGCTCGGGATCCAGTCTATGACCAAGCCAAAGTTGAACTTGATGAAACACCCGCAAACAGTGTTGGTTTGTGGCAGCAAAAGTGGGAGGAAGTGAAGCCAGGTTTGCAGTGACCTTGAAGGAAGAAGTTAAGTATTGCCTGTACCTGAGTTTATTGATGGTTGTACTTTTGTGATTACCGCCATAAAGGCAATTATTTTTTCTCCGGCTTCAATGATAGTCTATTTATCAGCTGTAAAGGATCCCTAAATTTCGCCAAATGAGGTTTCAAATCAGGATTTTTTTCCAGGACTTTAAAGCATTTAAGTTTGCCTTGATTATAGATTGCTAATGTAGAATCGCAGTTCTCTTGGGAAACAGTAGGAACCATTGAATCGTTAAATATTAATTTAGGAGAATGTTTCTTTGAGGACCTCCTCTGTCGCTCCATGCACTTAGTGCTTCTGTTATCATTAGGATACCCATCGAACACGACTATTGCATTGGAATTACATATATTTTGATTTTATGTTCAAAAAATTTTGCAAACGTGTGACCACTTAACCACACAACTTTGTGAAGTAAGGATCCTCCATCAATAACGTACAACGTTCTATTGTCTGCTTTTGTGCTTTCTGGTAGTGGCTGAAATGCTTTGTACAGAGATGATTTCGTTCCCTTCCTCATACCACTATCATCAAACAAAGCTAATGGATATGGGCTGAGCTCGTAAGATAGAAATTCTTCCAATTATTCATATGACTGTTTGGCGATACATATTCTCTGGAAAAGCGTGATGGGACTAACAGGAATGGGTACATTTTTAATGAGAATTGCGCGGTTTGTTGTGGCAAGAGGCAGCACTCGGTTATTCCTTTTAAATTTAATTAAGACAAAATCTCCGCCAATGGTAGTATTGATTTGACGAGTTCTAATCTCCATGGATAAATGGCAACGCGTGTGGTTAGCCGGTGGATAAGGAAAACGAGTCGCAACAAGCAAAATATTGAGTTTCCTGCTGAAACTGTTAATGATGTAAACAGTAAAGTGAAACAAACCATCATAGAGAAATTTAGATACTATTTTTCATTGATTTACTTCATAAGTTAAAAATTGACTGTACTTTTACGAGCTCTAGCTGTCAAACTGAGGGTCTGAAAAAAAATGATGTTCAGCAATTTTGTTGGGAATGATGTCTACTTTACTTTTGTAGTATGTAATTTTTTCGGGAAATGCACCGTTTATTTGTTATGTGCAAAAAACATGAAATCTGGGTGTTTTTGCTAATTTTTTTTATGTTGCGGCACTTTATTTACGGTGCAAAATTCATATTCGGAATTAGCGCCCCCTAATACATAAAGAAAGAGTGAGAAATAAACTTCCGTATTTTTTTCACGGATTTGTACTAAATCGACACGATATTACTGAACTACAACGCCATGACATGGTTTTAGGAAATATACTCCTTGAAAAACATGCAGGAGTTTTCTTAATTTTTTTTAGTATTATTTTGTAGCTTTTTGCAATCAACGTTATTCGCCTAGATACACTTGAAAAAAGTGTTGTCTTCCAATCCAACTCTCCGAATTTCGGAAACTGAGATTCGCTTGAGCTAGTTGATCCTGGATGTTTGAAGGCTGAAATATGCCTGGAATAGGGTTTCATTTAATCAGCGCTTGTTGTGCCCTGCAAAAAAAACAAGGTTGGGTCTTTTTATTATCTCTTCAATCTTGAATCTTTTTTAATACCAAAGAGTTAACCGGAGTTATGCACAATTACTCTTACTTGGGCGTAGCCATGTTTTTACTTAAAGAGGGGCAACCACAAAGTTTTATGATTTTTTTTTTATTTTGCTGATAGTATACCGATGCAGTAGACCCCTGGTTGTAAAGAGAAGGAGGTCGTCGTCATCCTTAAATAAAGAAATAAAATTAAATTAATATTATTAAATGAAAATGTAAACAATAATAATATTTCAAATATGTAACATAACCTGCAAACTTTTTTGTAGAGGGCTATTAAATAGCAAAAAATGATTATTTGCATATGTACATAAAAAGAATTGCTTTTATATAAAAAAATATTACTGTGAATTTTGAATAGGTTTGGCACTCTGAGTCCAGTCGTCAAAGAAAAAAGGAATAAAGTTTATAACGTTCATGAAACTAAGATTTTTTTTTTATAAAAAAGCGATTTCATTATGTACATAGGCAAATAATATTTATTTTTTGCTATTTAATAGCCCTCTACCAAAAAGTTTGCAGGTTACATATTTGACAGATTATTCTTAGGGGTTGATCTGATATCTAGGGATAAGGGTATCCTTCTGGTACGCATTAGCAAAAAAAATGGCTGTTGATCTGGGAAGACCGGTGTCGGTGTTTGTGTTACAATTTCTTACACTAGCGCATTAGTACAAAAAAAAAATAAAAATATCAAATTGTGAAATATGCAACTCTTAACAACTCTGGTAGCTCATTTACTAAATAACTCAAATTTCCGACCTGCTAATTTTGCGAGATAGAAATGAATTTAAAAAAAACACGGGGAGATTTCAAAATACAACGTGTTTGGCAGTAAATTTAATTTATTTATTTAATTATCAAAATTCACCCTAAATTATTATCATTTAACTGCTTTACATATTTTAAAATCTGATTCCACTTTATTCATTACGCGGATTTTAAATGAGTTGATTTTAATCGAGAGAATTTGATTTTGCAAATCTAGGCTGTGCTACGATGTCTTACATCTGGAATGTAACCCACTAGTATCGTGGAGAAATGACAAAAATTATAGAAAACTGAGGTCTTCAACTAAATAGAGGACATGTCAATTTTGTGATACTTAATAGCATAGTATAGTTAGCAATCTTATGACAGTGAATACTAACAGGCACTTTTCTAAAATCGCAGAAAATCTACGACTTAAATACTGAGGGTAAAACACGATCTGTAATCAAGAATGTTTTTTCTTAATACCAGAACGTTCACATTTAACACCAAACAATATTAAAACAACTCGGTTTCGCCTTAATTTAAGTACGCAAACTATTTCAAATAACAATTAAAGAAAAAAGGTTCCTACTTTAAGTACGCCCAGACCTAAAACAGATTGCTGTATTGAATTTAATAATTTAGAACAAACGTTCTTAAAATTGAAGGATTTAAATTAGAGCACGCTCAAATTTAAAGCTGAAATAAGGAATAGAGTTGATTTAATAACTTGTCAATTTTTTATTATTAGGTATTATGTAGGGCGATCGTCTTCAAGTTTCCCGGTTCGAATCCCACCGTAGGCAGGTAATTTAATATGCGGGACGTAGTTAGGTGAATTATTTAGTTATTTGAAGTTCGACGTTCTTAATTTTAGCTGAAAACTGTAAAGTAAAAATTATGTTTAAAAAGAGTTAATTTATGTGTGTTCTCTTATGTGACTGATTGCGCTCTGCTTTTCTCTCAGTATAGAGAGGTCCACTCAAGAAGTAGGCGGGAGGGCCCCAGTGAAGTTGTTCCGCCACCGCTCAGGGACCAAAGCAAAATTTCCTTGTTCCAATTGTTTCTCGCCAATATTCACAGGCATTGGCACTGGCCTCCGAAAAGAGAGTATAAAAGGAAAGAGGAGAACGATTTTGGTTGCGGAATGAGACGTGCAGAGACAGGTAGGGATAAAGTTTTCAAACTGGATTTTGTATGGATGTGTGACATGTTGGTTCATAGAATGTAAAAATTTTGCGCGATAACGTAAACATTCCCATTGTACCAGGTTTTATACGATCCTTATTTAGAATTGTTGATCGTGCGGGTGGTGCGACTGTGTTTGCTGTTGCGCATGTATAGGAAGCTGCCATGAGCATGGCATTTATTCTCCATTTCTGCACAGTTAAAATTGTTTTTTTTATTTTATTTTTTTATTTTTTTTTTTGCCTCACAGAAACTTTTGTCCCGGGACTTGGCTTCTCGGCATCACTTTACTTACTATGCGTACGTAAGTGACTAATCAATCAATCGAGTGTAAACTCTAGCAGATCGTAAAAAAAAACTGAAAACAAAATATATTAATAAGGAAATTTATCAAAATTTAAACATTAGCTTATTAATACAATTAAAATTAACTAAGTCCTTCAAACTATTATAAAGAATAATTGACCTTGTAATTGGTTCATTAAGCCCATAGTTTACTCTATGATAGGGCTGAACAAGAAGGTTGTTCCGCCGTAAATTGTGAGGAATATTTCTGACTTGAAAGTTATTTAATAAATCTTCACAAACAATATGAGAGCAAAACAGGTCTCTTATAAACATAGCGTTTAAAAATGTTCTTCTATAATCTAAGGCTTGTAAACCCAGTAAGGAACAGCAAGTTTTATAATCTGGCTTGAAACGCCAGCCAATTTGATAAATGGTAAACCGTGTAAAATTGTGTTGAATTCTTTCTATGCGCTCGATATGCACCTTATAGAACGGATTCCACACAATAGAACAATACTCCAGGTGCGAACGAACGAAAGCTGTATACAATATTTTTAAAGTAAAGGGATCATTAAATTCGCGTGCGTTACATACATAACATACTATTCGCTTTGAAATAATGTAATCAATGTGTTGTCGAAATGAAAGCTCATGGTCGAAAATTACACAAAGATCTGATATTTCGGCAACCCTTGCAAGAACACTACATGTTAAGGAGTACTCAAAGAATATCGGGGTTTTCAATTTATATATGCTAAGTACTTTACATTTACTAACATTTAAATTTAAATTATTATCGCGGCACCAAAATTGCAGCTTTTCTAAATCGGATTGCAACTTAAGGCAGTCATCAATGTTGCGTATTTTCATAGCGATTTTCATATCATCGGCTTACTGCCATAGGCGCACGAATTTAAAATTTTGGATGATATCGTTTACGAAAACTAAAAAGAAAAGTGGTCCTAAATGGCTTCCTTGCGGAACCCCTGAAGAACACTTTATAACAGAGCGGGATATACAGCCATTTAACTTAACCAACTGAGTCCTATCTGTTAGATAGGATTTCACCCAGCTAAGAAAAACGGACTGTATACCTAAATTTTCTAGTTTCTTGAGTAAGATATTATGATCTACTCTATGAAAAGCCTTCGAAAAATCGGTATATACCACATCAACCTGCATTCCCTGCTCAATACTATCAGCAACAAATTTAGTAAATGATACCAAATTTGTTGAAGTTGATTTTCCTTTCAGGAATCCATGTTGACATGGCGATATCAAACGGCTAATTAAAACATCTATTTTATTTTTAATAAGCATTTCAAACAACTTCGGTATTGCAGGTATTTTAGCTATGGGTCTATAGCTATCAATAAGGTGCTTCGGACTCTTTTTGTGAACAGGCGTTATGTATGAAACTTTCCATTCATCAAGAAAAACACCTGAAGACAAGGACAAATTAAAAATAAAGGCTAAAGGACGACATAACGATTGCATGCAATTCTTCAAAAATATATTAGGAATGCCATCAGGTCCGGCCTGAATACTAACATCAAGATCACGCATAGCATTCAATAGGTCATCCTCAGAAATCTCAAGAGCACTCGTAAGGTCCTCCTGAGCTATCCGAGGGACCAATGCACTCTGGCTTCCATTGATGTTAGCATTCATTTCTGATGAAACGGAGTCTGGCACTTCGTACTGAAAAATCTAGCAAATTCGTCACAAGCCGATTGAACATCTTTGTAAAAATTGCCATTGAATTCTAAATTTTTTGGGATTCCCGTATTCTTACGCTTGCTGTTTATAAAATTCCAAAATGTCTTACTGTCATTCTTTATATTATTTTCAGCTCTCGCAATATACTGTTTGTAAAGATTTTTATTCATTAGTACATACATACTCTCTTCTCAATCTAAAGAAATTTTCTTTATTGGCAAAAGACTTCTTGTATAATTTATGGGCCCTATTTTTTGCTCTCTTAAGTTTGAACAATTCTTTGGTAGCCCAAGGATTTTTTGCTTTTATTTTGTTCTTTTTTAAAGGAACGTACTTGCGAATAGATTTCAATAAAATTGATTTAAAAATTGCGTAACTTTCAATGAGATTACTATACAATATAACTGGAGCCCAATCCATATTAAAAAATGTTGAATTTAGTTTTTCAAATTGGGCTTTTTGAAAATTTCTAGTAGGAATAACTTCGGTCTGTTCTTCAATGTAATCATAAAAAACAAACTCAAGAAGAAGAGCACTGTGATGCATTGAATTGGGCAAAAACGGTTTATGTACTTTAATTACAGAAGCATTCAAGCCAGTACTAACAAAAATTAGATTTAAAACTCTACCAATCGAGTTTTTAACAAGATTCATTTGCATCAAATCCATTGCAAACAAACAATCTGTTAGAACAGATTCACACTCAAGATGTAAATCACGCGGCAGAATTTTTTTCTCATCGTCGTTCCAGTACCAACTTATATTACCAAGATTGAAATCCCCAACAACGATCAATTTGTCTTTTTCTTCAAAAGACGCAAATAGCTTGGAGATATTATCTACCCGTTATTTTGTTTTTTATTTCCTCTGGAACTATCATAAAAAGTGTGCTGTTTTCAAGAATCCCTGTAATAAAATCCTAACGGGACTTCGGATCTGAGACCTTGTGTTATTAAAATAACAAGCAGGCTACTAAAAACATTGTCACTAAGTTTGAAGAATATACCGTTACCATTTTCCGACATACAGCCATTTTTCAAGTGGAACTATCCTATTGATTGGGAGTGTATTAGCCTTATCACCAGACTTATGAATGGGAAGAACATAGCTATATTGCCAATATGAAGGGAAGTGGCTGGAACTAACTGATTTATTATAATGAATAAATAGTGGTTGAACGTTGGTTGGCGGAACTATGCAATAAATAGCAATTTTATACCACTGACAAACTTAAGTGAGATTTTAGAATGAAGTCTACAGTCGAAGAAAGACTGCATCTGGTGCCTTTCCCCGTGTTGGGTTTGTTTTTAAATTTGTTGCACATGATACTCTGATGGTCGCAATAATTGCAAATGTTCTATACTTTTATAAAATGCCCAAAATTGTAAAATTACTGTAAAAAATGAATAACAGGCGCGACAATCCAACATTGGACTAAGCCGCAGGATGTGTTAGTGACACCCTATTTCCAAGATCTTATCTGCTTTTTGTTGAGGTAATGAGATCAGCATTACGCTCAGCAGTGTTATTTATCCCCATAAATGGGTACTCGTTTAACATCTGAGTGAGATCATAGTCCGTCACAAGCTCGTGAGTTCGAAAAACACCATGATCCACGGTGAGACTCGAATTCCTGACGCTGTGCACCGAAGGTGCGCGCACCAACCGCTAGACCAGCCAGATTACTGTAACTTGATTTAATTTTTACATTCGGAATTATTAAACTTGACATTCGCGTATTATTCCACATACTATTTTCCTATGAACATGCAAATGTCCATACCATGGATTTAAGCCCACTTATCCATCCCCAGAACACAAAGCTTTATCACTATATGAGACCATAGGACTGTTTTCATTATTTGTGGATCTCACGATCCTTCTGACAGAACGTTAACACTTACATAACGACCGGTGAATGGTTTCTCGCCATTTTCACCAATGCAATTTTATAAATTTTATAATCCGCGAATAACAATATAAATTTCCAAGTGCAAATTGTCATTAAGATAATTATTCGCGTACATTTTACATTGCATCTGAGTGCTAGTACTCGCACAAAGTACACGCAGATACAATGGGGCAATTGCTCGTCGTATAGAGCCCGGTATAGAGTTTCAATATTTAAAAGTACTTATGTAGAGTTACACTTTGCCGTTGACTGGTTGTGTGTCTGTTTGTCTGACTGTCTGTCGACACAATTGTAACCGCAGAAACCATATGATTCCGGTATAACTACACACTCAGTTTACAATTGTCGAGGAGAATAATATGCAAAAGGATCTCTCTCATGTATAGCAAATGTGAAGCCCGTTTTAATGCCACACGGCTATTAGTTCCCATTATATGGCGCTGAAGTAGTTTCAGTTTTAAGTGGCGCTAATTGACGTGTGCGTAATTGAAGTTGTAATGATATCGATTGAATTAGGTGGCGACTGTGTTGGGTTGTTGCGTTAAGTTGCTGATAGTTGGTTTTGTGTTTTGGTCTATCATAGACGATGTGATTTTACGATTTCCTGGGTTAAGGGTTCTGTAAGTTGTGGTATAGTATAGAATTACACTTTTAGCACTTCGATTTGAAAGTTGAGCGGTTAGAGTTTAGTTTTTAATGGAGGTTAGAGGTTAATAACCAGGCCAAGGCCCGACGCTATCGTGACGTAAAGAAGAAGTAGAGGTTAATGGTATTCAGTGTTTGTGATGATGATCTGTTCTTACTGATTGTATTTAGCGTAATTCATTTATCCGCATCATTTTTTTTTTCAATACGGTCTTAGCAGTTCTAGGCCTTCTAAACTTCATATTATCAACATATTTGTGACAAAAATTAAATTGTGATGATAGTCCTTTCAGGAAATTCAAATGTATTAGGTACCTAAAATTAATCCAACCTAAAACCATATTCACAGTTTGCATGAAATATTTAGATTTTTCGATAATAATCCCCTAACCCACTTCCGGGTGAACATTCTTTGAATGCTGTTTACATCAAACCAACGTCAAGGACTAACTTAATTACATTCTCGAAAGTCCTTCTAACGACCTTTTTCAACGCTAAGAAAAAAATCTTAATATAGACATGATATGCTAATAACTCTCTCGTGCTCTCCCCTCCTTTTTTCCATGGGATAAGCGAACTTATTACCACAAATTTTAGTATTGCAAAGTAGTTCTAGCGACCTATATCGTTGCCTTTCAATCAACAGTGCCTTGCACCCTTCTCCTTCTCGTGGCCAGTCAAGACGATTCTGATCCCGACCACTTTGTTGCCGCACTGCCATGCCGCGCGCCGTCACCATACGTTTACGGAAAACAAATGATTCGCCCACTTATAACCCCATTATATCGATGATACGGTCGCTCATTCTCTCTACACAACGACCCATTACTTCACAATCAAAAAGATCTTAATATACGCTTCTTTTTTTTCTATCCTATCGTTTCCCAGCAAAGAACGATACCATCGCATTGCAGATGGTCGTTGAATGAAAGAGTCAATAGGACTAGCCTATAGTCACAGGACTGACACGAAACCTAGGACCTAGCTGAATGGGTTCACCCTCCAATTTTTTTGTGTGTATCGTAGAAATTGGGTCACACAGATTTCACCGCTTCTTAAAACTCCGTAAAAAAAACGAAAAAAAAAGTCTTTTAGGACTGCTAGTGGGCTAACAATGCTGTAATCTGCAGAAATAAAATAGGGAGCAATATAGGACTTCTTCGTCAGGTGGAAGGATATACAATTTGATTGCCAAGAACTGATAGTATAGCAAGGTCCTCCACCTCCGTTGTTGTCGTCGTTATATGATTGCACGCCTATAATCCACGTGTCTCCCTTTCCTTTGTTAAAGTTCCGCACTGAAGTTCCTATACAGCATATTCCCTTTACAGTAGTTATCCTGCCGTCCCTATATATTTCTTTTCGAATTTCGTATTCCGGAAGATTCCCATCGGCAATTGTGAACGCGTATACCTACGACGAAAAGGTCGAAAATGTCTCATCGTTTTTTGAAATCATAAGACCTATCAGGAAAGCACGCAAAAAATGGAACTTTATATTCCATGAAAGCCGCCACCATCATCAACCACCACCTTGCGTCAGTCCCGGGCTATGCCGAGATCCCTGCGGACACGCTATACATGTATACATGTCTCCCGAACCCATTTCACGAAATAATATTAATAGTAATCGGAATCGAAATCGAGCTCTCTCTCTCTGGTTAAGAAAAGGAAGAATGTCACAAGCTTTGTGGGAACATTTAATCCCTTTCCCATTAAATATCCACGGAAAAAACTCAGTTCTTCGAAGGTAAAATAAATAAATGGGTGGGGCCCGTAGAAAACGTCACCGAGTCTTTAGTCGTATTTTCGACATTGAGATTTTTAATGTTTATAGCATAGTTTGGGCGGCTTTTCTAGAACATTGTACTGATGCTATTTTACGCTAGAATTCGTACACGTGAAATTTTCGCCAATATACTGGGTATGGTTTTGCGGTTCGGTATAGGCTTTTTACCAAACATAGAGAACGTTACGCGTTAAGAAATATACTGGCAACAATTTAGGGCCTTGCACGTCTCAAATGTGGTGAGCATGCTAACTTTGAAGGATACACATATACTAATCGTTTCATGCGAGTGAAGTATACGTCAAGTTAATTTTTGGAGCAGAATAAGACTAATTCGGCTTCGTCCACAATAGGACATTTTGGGACCGAATACGAGGAAACTTAGTGGAAAGTTCAAGCTAAGGGTCGTGGTTAATACATGCTTGATTTTTGTGAAATGTGCCACAACAGCGATTGTCCTCCAATATTATGTATGTATACGTAGGTTGACATTCGTGAGCTAACTAGGCTAGACCGTTGGAACAATTAAGCAATTTACATAGTCTGGTACCGGGGCGGTACATTTTGATTCATTTCGTCAGCACTATGTCAAAAGTGACGGAGCTGTTTCCGTGATTGTGTCCCAAGACAGACGTTTTTGTGTGTTTTGGATTTATTGTTTAGTGGGCTGGTGTTTATTTAGTGTAATACTCGTTGGGACTCTTGAACTAGATACTGAAAAGTTACGAGTTTTACTAAGTAATAATTTGATTTGATTCCTCCTTTGAGGAGTTCGTTTGCCAGCCCAAATTTATTGTAATAGCTAGATTCGTCGACCAACGATAATGGGCTGTGTGAAGTTAGCCAGTCATTTTTTTGAAATTAGGTCCTTTTGCTCGGTGAACCGTTTGTTGTACAGCGGCTACGTTTGTTCTTGATTGTTCGCCAATTAATATCGTTTGTTCTTCTCTAATTATTTAATTATAGCAACTTTAAAATTGTGAGTGTGAACTTAGCCAGTCATTTTTAAATATGGGTCGGAAAGGTATAGGTTTGGTATCAATCGAAAGCCAGACGTTTGTTCATTTTGTAGGGCGTTTGTTCATCCTGGAAACGGAAGGATACAGGAATTATTAAGGAAAAAGAGATTAGTTGTGACGTCATCTTCACTCAACCAACGCCATCTACTCAGCTCAGCTGTACGATGATGGTGTGGATCTTGCATAAATTGTTCGCGGGACACGGGTTGCCCGTACAGCTGAGCTGAGTAGATGGCGTTGGTTGAGTGAAGATGACGTCACAACTAATCTCTTTTTCCTTAATAATACCTGTATCCTTCCGTTTCCAGGATGAACAAACGCCCTACAAAATGAACAAACGTCTGGCTTTCGATTGATACCAAACCTATACCTTTGCGACCCATATTTAAAAATGACTGGCTAAGTTCACACTCACAATTTTAAAGTTGCTATAATTAAATAATTAGAGAAGAACAAACGATATTAATTGGCGAACAATCAAGAACAAACGTAGCCGCTGTAGAACAAACGGTTCACCGAGCAAAAGGACCTAATTTCAAAAAAATGACTGGCTAACTTCACACAGCCACGATAATGCTTACAAAGCTGGTATAAGCATCTTCCCACATAAAAGTTCCATCTTGAAGTGCTTTAGAAAAATTTTCTTTTGTGAAAAAGAAAGCAACACTATAAACCACAGAACAGAAAAAAGGATATTTTTTCAAATTTTACTTTAATTTCATGTTATTTTGAAATTTGCCATGTTCAACTAAATTTAAGGGGTGCCTACACTGCAGGTCGAGCAACGCGAAACCATGGAGCGGTATAAAGAACGAGGCAAGGAAGAAGAAGAACTAAATTTAATTTCGGTCCATTTCAAAAGCGCTTTTATCTTAAATTTTTTGAGTGTAGTTAACTTTCAATTAGCGAAGACATTTCTGAAAAGTGCCTATATATGCCCGTGCTCCGTAAACCGCTGCGGATACTGCACCCCCTGCTTGGTGAAATATTTTACATTTACCTTTACTAAACATATTTATAATATATGCTTTATTGATCCAAATTGGCGGCCTGATCTTTACTTTGATAAGTAATAAATCATTTAACGTACACCAAGGATGTACAATACCTACATAATTTAAGCCAGGCCATGCCACTTTCAATGTTAGAAACGGAGGTTTAAAAAATCTAAGGGAAATTGACTTTTATAAAGCATTTTAGGCGAACGTCCTGAGGTGTAAGTCGAAAATCAAAATCATCACTATTCTGTGACAGAAGCTAAAGTGTAAAAGTTTCTCAAATAAATTATAACGATCCGCTCAGCGCTCACTGAATGCCTTGAAAAAGTCAGTGTCGATAACATGCACATCATCATGACAATTAAAGGACAAAATGTAGTTTACTGATTCAAGTTGGTAGTAGTTGTAGTAGTGGATACTTTTCTGGCAAAAGATATGTTAGTTTTTCGCAATAAAATCTCCAAAATTAATATTACTAATAGCTAAAAACTGCTACTTAAAACAATACTTTAAAATATCTTAGAACAAAATGTTAAAAGTGATATGGGATAGATGCAAGGCAAGACGCTTTTTAATTTTTCCGGAAAATCCTTCTGGATTGAGGAAAAGGAATAGAAGAAGACACACAGCACGGTTGGCTGTGTGTCTTCTTCAAAAATAGTTTTGGAATTCCTAACACTAAACGACCTTATTTGAATATCCCTATTATAAATGCTTGCTGATCAACTAGTTAATACCTTCCACATTACTAAATACCTGAAAAAACGTGCCGTATACGTATATGTATTTTTCTTATTTTTGTGTGATTGAAACGACATTTTTACACAATTTTCATATTATAAATAACTTGCAATTTAAAAAATAGTCAATATGTTAAAGTCAAATTCGTTCTTCAGTCTGTATCACCAAACCTGCTAAAAGCTTATACACCCTCTATAGGAAGTAACGAGAACACTCCTTAGTCGCTACTGTAACCGGATTTGAAAATTTTCCAACTTTATAGCCCAAATTGTCAAAACATCGTTTGACATTACAGGAGTTCCTATTTTAAAACAAATTAAATCAATGAGCTATTTGGTGAACCAGTAGCTAAGTTCGAGGTAATGGCTTCAACCCGCAAAGACCTAACGAAGGTTCGCCATTGTAGTCTCTTCAAAAGAGTGCCAAAAGGGCCCTTTACTGTATGACTATGACTGTAAATTACCTCAAAGCCTACTTTTTAATAGTAAGAATATTCCACCCTGAATTGGAGACATAGTTTTATGAAGAAACTTTATAGAAATTTTGAAACTTATTTCAGCAAAAACTATGGAATTTTAGCTTTTCCCGACACGCCCCGATGAAAGAAGACCGCGCGTCGACTGTCCCTTTGTCTGGTCCTCTTTCGCACCGCTCTTAACACAGACATAGACAATGCTTATACAGTGCATCCTCGATAATCCATATTAATTGAAACCGGGCTCGTACCGAACTACAGAGGAATTATTGGATGGGATTTGCTTGTTCTGATTTTCGAACAAATTGCCTATTTTATTCGGATAATCGTCTTTTTTTTTATTTTCGGAGAATTTTGTTCTTTTTTTCGTAGAACGGAGAACAGAATCGAATAGACTTCAAAAAATGATATTGCTGTTGTTATGAAGAAAAATGAAAATGCGGACTAGACTGCTCTTGGGATTCGGACTACAAAGAGTGCAATGCAATCTTTAAGGATATTTAGATTACCGGAAATTTATTGGATTGTTTATTTTCACGGAGTGCTTAGGAGCAAATTTTCTTTCAACTTAACCAATCAATCTAACATTATAACTTTTACTCTATTTCCTAGTCCAGTAATTGGCAAAGTGCGGCTCTTTGGTTCAATAATTGCGCCTCTTCAATAACTCAAGGCATGTTTAAAATACGACACAATTTTGAAGAGTTGAACAAATTTAAAAAAAATATTCACTATCATCTGAATAAACCGTAAAATACAGAGCCCCCATAGCCCCAATTTTTACTATTCTTCTTCCTAAAGTATAAAGCGTTCACCTCAATAATCAAAAAAAAAAAGTCTTCTGCACTAGTACTTGAAAAAAAGTGTAACAAATCAAACTTGTGTCTGAATACTTTTGTCACAAAAAAAAAAGTTGACCAGAGCTCATCTCGACCTCACAATAAAAGATCCCAAAAATGGATATGAAAAATACTAAGCATATTAGTTGCTGTTACATAAATACATATATATTGGGCTTATTGTACTATGTATATGTAATATAGTCTTAGTCTTAGCTCTGTTTTGCGCAGTCATTCAGATCAGATCCTGGTATTGGGTCCAAAGACTCCATCACCTACAACGCGGTCTTAGAGCCATCCGTAAATCAAGTGATGCTTCTAGGATCAATGCACGGGTTGCCATTCCGACCGATCTGGGATGTGATGGGCGAATTTCCTGCCGAAGTGCAGCTCCGTGATCTTAAAATCTGATACCAGGCAGAAGATGGCTAGCCCAGGAACCTGTTGCAGGATACGCATTTGTCTCCGATCACTGATACGAGTATCAGACGATAATTGGATTTTCAAAGCGCTTAGGGCTGGAGTTTCCCGTATGAAGATGTGTAGTGGCTTCATTCCCGATGTAGCTTCCGTGGCTAGGGTGGAGGTAGTACTAAAAGCACCAGTGAGGCCAAGACAGGGAAGCCGTTGGAGCTTATTACAGCTTTTGATAGTGTTGCGTTGCAGTGTTTTTGGCCACCACACTAGAGAAGCATACGCATAACCAGGTCGTACTGTATATAACCACGCCGTCATTCTGGGCGAAAAGTCCCAAGTTTTGCCATAGAAGTTCCGGCAAGTCCACATGACACGCGTGGCCTTACTAAGAACATTTTCCAAGTAGCTGTTCTAAGGGCACCCCTCTCATATCGAGGGCTCTGGCAATAGCATCGTATTTAGTATTGTCAAAGGCACCCTCGAGGTCTAAGAAGGCGCACAAAGCGATCTCTTTTTCATCTAAAGATTCAATAGTATTGACGAGCTTGTGAAGCGTCGTCACCATCGACTTGCCCTTTACATAGGCAAATTATTGAGTGTGATGTAAAGGTTTATTCCTCATCATCAAACCCCTGATGTGTAGGTAAACTAACCGCTCCATAGTGTTGAAGAGAAAGGAGGTTAGACTGATGGCATGTACGACTTTGGTATGTCCTCAGGTTTTTTACGTTGTTTAGGGGTGAAAGTTGAATTAAATTTTCTCCAAGCATGTGTGATATAACAGAAGTAATAGCTAGCTCTGAACAGAGCCGTTAGATGTGTCAGGATGATATCCAGGAAGCTTTAAAGGAGAGCAGGAAATACTCCATCATCTAATCTTCTTTCCAGCTGTCTGGTATATAACCTGGTATGTGCACTGGGGAATTGTCCGAAGAGACAGATCCAGGGAAGTGCGTGTTAAGGAGAAGTTGGAGAGTCTCCTTGGGACCAGCCGTAAACGAACCGTCCAGGAATTTGAGCAACCCAACTCCGTTGGAGTTGCATCTGGAGAGGGCTTTGTGAAGGCGATGGCCCACATGTAAAGACTGAATTGCTTCACACTGCTTCCTCCATTACTTCTTTTTAGATTGCCTAATCATTGTATTATTCAGTTAAGGTGCGCCTGTATGACCGTCTTCCCTACTGCAACCGTTTATATGAGTAGGAAGATTTCCGTCATTATATTGAAAAAAGTTCACTCGACCCTACTGGTGTTAATCTCTCATTAGTGCATCAGAGAATTTTTTTTCTCGATGACCGGTTGAATCGAAGAGCCTTCGAGGAAATACTGAACGACACGACAGTGGTGATTTGAGGTCACGCGCTCACGCGGGTCCAGACAGTCTGAAAGTGCAGTTGGGCTGAATTTGCCACAAAATAATTTATTAGTTCTACATATTCAATACTACGAATTTAAAAAATGTACTATTTGTAACGTAAGTGTTGTTACTGAAAGTCCTTATTGACCGCAAAAATTGAATATAACAAGACAATTCCACCCACGCAATTTAATAAAATTAAAAACACACTAGGTTTCACTTCTTGTTATAATTTTTATTTGAATGCATTTCGGTCTCAACTGTGGGAAACCATCATCAGCAAATGCTTGATGAGCACTAGATGGTAATAATACATTTTAGTCTAGTCAATATGTCAAAATTTTTAAGTGTTACCGTTCCAAAAAAGGGAAAAATCAATAAAAAAAAAAAAAAATTTTAATAAATTAAAATCATACAAAATAAATTAATATAAATAACATACTAAGTGAATAAATTATGGAACAAACAAACGTAGAAAAAAAAAATCTAAAACAAAAGAAAACAAACAAGTTAAAAAATTAAATAAAAATTATTGTATAAATTAAAAATTAGTTTGGATGTCGTGGTTTCTTTGGCTTGATTATATTAAAAAGAGGGGACTCAATTGCACCGTTGCATAAATTCATTAAGTTATCCGATGTACTAATGAAAAGCGATATGCGTCGAGTTTTCGTGGATTCGATATGTTCTTGATTAATTTAACATTTTCGTCAAAAGAAAAGCGATATGCGTCGAGTTTTCGTGGATTCGATATGTTCTTGATTAATTTAACATTTTCGTCAAAAGAGTTAATTTTGTGAAGAGTAGCGTGATCGGGATCATAAACATGAGATGCTATGGCTGAGCGCATATCTTTGTTCTTTATAGATCGCATGTGTTCGGCGAAACGAAAATGAACCGCGCGTTTCGTTTGTCCAATATAGATTTCTTCACAAGAAGAGCACTTAATTTTGTATATTCCGCTCCGCTCTTGGATTGGGAATTTGTCCTTTGTCGAACCCAAGAGACAACTCAATTTATTGGGGTTAGTATTAACTAATTTCAAATTGGCTTTGTCAAATTTGTCTCTTAACTTATTTGTAATGTTTGGTGCATAAGTAGTGGTCACGTAACGTTCGTTTGATACTTGTCTCTTATTTTGTAAAAACAGGGTAGATCGTTCTTGTTTCTTAAGAAACCACGACATCCAAACTAATTTTTAATTTATACAATAATTTTTATTTAATTTTTTAACTTGTTTGTTTTCTTTTGTTTTAGATTTTTTTTTTCTACGTTTGTTTGTTCCATAATTTATTCACTTAGTATGTTATTTATATTAATTTATTTTGTATGATTTTAATTTATTAAATTTTTTTTTTTTTTTTATTTTTTTTTCCCTTTTTTGGAACGGTAACACTTAAAAATTTTGACATATTGACTAGACTAAAATGTATTATTACCATCTAGTGCTCATCAAGCATTTGCTGATGATGGTTTCCCACAGTTGAGACCGAAATGCATTCAAATAAAAATTATAACAAGGAAGTGAAACCTAGTGTGTTTTTAATTTTATTAAATTGCGTGGGTGGAATTGTCTTGTTATATTCAATTTTTGCGGTCAATAAGGACTTTCAGTAACAACACTTATATACATGACCCCAAACAAATTTCGTTTAAAAAACTTTTAGTGATTAAATACTAGAAACTTTACTTATTTGTAACGTATCTATGTACTTCACGCATAAATAGGTGAATGTAATGTAATGTAAATAAAAATAACAGGCGCGACAATCCAGCATTGGACTAAGACCGCAGGATATGTTAGTGACATCCTATTTCCATGATCTTATCTGCTTTTTGTTAGGGTAATGAGATCAGCATCACGCTCAGCAGTGTTATTTATCCCCATAAATGGGTACTCGTTTAACATCTGAGTGAGATCATAGTCCGTCACAAGCTCGTGAGTTCGAAAGACACCATGATCCACGGTGAGATTCGATCTCATGACCCTGTGCACCGAAGGTGCGCGCACTAACCGCTAGACCAGCCAGACTGTATATGTACTTAAATAAAAAACTTGCAATTTAAAATGCATTTCTGTGGTCATGTCATTAATATTCTCATAATCTGTAACTTCCAGTAGAGAGTAGAGTGATATAATTTCCAACTTCTTTTTAAAGTACATAATATGTATAACATAGTTACATGTTCATAATAATTTGAAGAGTAGCGCTAGAGAACCACTATTCGAGTCTAATGTGCAACCTTCCACCATGTCTACGCACAATTCGCGAGGAACAATGTCTAGCTCTGGATGTCTATTATGAAATGCATTTACAATTAGCCCCACTGAAACTATTCATTCCAGCCAACTGCAACTACTATAGCCCTCGAGTGTACACCAACCCCAGAACGGTTGCCCGCAATTATTATTCTTTGTGGTAATGGGACAGATGATAGGCCCGTAAAAACAATTTAATAACACACATAGCAGGATGAATCGCTCCCAGCACATGCATGCGGATACATAGGATACGGATATGTGTATCTTTGACTGCAGTGCATGCGTAGCTTTTCCTATATGCCATATGGTTGCATGTGTGAAGATGGACGCCAGCAGGAATTATTGTTCTCGTATGAGGTGAGGGATGGTTTATGATCTAATTTGCTTAGCAATTATTCTAGTTCTGAGTAATTGCATTACATGAGTAGCTGGCGATCATTATCACATATGGTGGCGGTGGGTGCTATTGCATTTATCTAGACTTAGAGGAATGAAGTAGGTACATATATAAACTATTTTAAAATATGTTTCATAGGGTTGTAGGCTGTTCGTTTATACATTTATGAGAATGCATTTGAATTTCATGCAACATTCTTCAACATGTTTTTCAAACAATTTAGGCATTCTTTAGGACTTTTTTGTAAAAAATACTTACACTCATTATTTTTGAAACTGTTAAAATAAATAAATTGGACGTTCCCTATTCATGGTACTCACTAGATTTTTATTAGTAGTACTAGTACCATCAATTAGTTAAGCTTTTCTATTGCAGAATACCTTTGTTACAGTGGATAATTTTAATTAACATATGAGCATGATGAACTCTTAATCTTGTTTAAACTTGTATTTTAGTCAAATATTCAATAATTTATTATTAAATTAAGCCATCTATTATTATCGATTTTAATTTATTAGCTCATTAATGTAAAGTCTTAATCGTCGTTTCATTTACTCAGTCTAATGCATAGTACTGTGAGTTTTAGTCATTGGATTTTATTATGGATAACCTCTATTCACTTTTTGTAAATAGGGCCGGTTCTACTCTAGTTAAAAACTAACCACCAGGAGTCTCTTACAAATCTATATTCATTACTCGACATGGACACCACACCTTTCTCCCTATTTTAAAAATATCTATATTCCCCGGGATCATTCATCAAGACAGCATTGTCAGCCAACCATATCTTATCGATTTTGAAAAAAAAAAAAATCTCGTTCCTTTCTCGTCGTCTACCCTACTTCTATTTGTAAAATGTCTAACTCCTAAAAAAAAGGCACTGACCCATATCGGATGAAATATCATTAGATACAGTCAGTTCACGACATTTTTTTTTTCCAAGCTGCCCCATCATCAATCCACCACGTCCTCCACTCCACATAGTCCACACCGAATGCACAATGATTGAACACAATTCTTTTACTATTCGATTTCAAATAACTTTTAACTTTTTATTGGACTGCGTGGCAAGTGTAAAAAATGATGTCTCTACTTTTACTCGATGGGAACCCGTTCACGTCCACGTCCTGACCGTCATTCGTCGTCGTGCTGCCACCATTCACTCGTTCGGGCCATATAACATCATAGTCCATAAGGGTTAAATAATGTCCTTTCATAGAGGCAATCGAAATATAACAGAAAAATCGCCTTTGGACCAAACAGCCATCATACCATCATCCACCAACGTCCATACTCCTTCCACTATGTTAGATGCCAACTTTGTTGTTTTTTTCTCTTCGCAGTTTTTTTTTTGCATTTCTCTCTCCGCCTGTTTGGGGTGGGTAAGTTGTACGCAATGATGCTATGTATGGGAAAAGCATTTGAAAAGTGAAAAAGAAAATAAAAAACGCTCAAAGAAGCAAAAATTCAGTTTTACGCGATGGTGTTATGTCAGTGAGTGAAAAATGAGTGTAAAAATTAAGTGAATGCCAGTGAAACGTATACAGAAAAAGGACACTAAACGGGTTTGTCCAAGTTTTTGAAAAGGGGTTTGGGTGTGATATGCCAGAAAATAAATAACACAAAGTGTGAACGAAAAATTGCACACAGAAGTAGAATGTAATGGAAAAAAGTTTTTGTTTGGCATAGGTATTAGAAGTCGCTGAATATTTTAAAGTTCCCCTCAAGTTGTGCATAGAAAGCGATAGCTACATTTAAAATTGCCATCAATCGTTTTGAATGATTTAAATAATGCAGGAACTTGTTCCCGCTAGAAGGCTTGCCAAAATTCAGTTTCATTAAAAATGCAACAATTCAAATATATGTAGTACGAAATGAGTTGATAGTTTTAGTTGGTTTTGTTAAAAAAAAGTTAATATTAAAACAGTCCAATATCACGAACTGAAGCATTGGCGCAAGGATAATTACAATGTCAGCGAACACCAATAAAAGGTATACATTTAAAAGATATTTTGGATATTTTCTGCTCTACTAAAACTATATATTTATTTTAATGCCTATGGTTTTATAAAATCTTTATACAGATAAAAATTAATGACGAATTGTCTTTTCTATTACAGGTAAGATCAATTTTGGAAAATGGTTCATCCTTTATTTGGTGAGTCACTTTTACAAAATATACATTTTTGGGAAGCTATCTAGTGCCTACTGTATGAAGTTATTGTGTATGATGATACGCACTGAATCAATACGCAAAATTTACCCACATCCGCCAAAAGGAAATTTCATAAAGAAATAACAAAAAAAAAACAATTTTGCAAATATGGGAGAGTTATCAAAAACTGTGGCGGACGCTATATTTCCGTAGAACTCATAACGAAATCCTGTTTTTCAAACGTAATTTCGACATCGCCACAAGCCAAAAAATTGCCCTAAGGTCGAGGATTTATCGTATTAGCAGTTTGCCGCGAAAGGGGGTGATAGCTGAGACCATGGGCACCTTAGTTGAGTATGTTGTTGTTCTCGTAGCGATTCAAGATTTTTTGTTTCTCTTAAATCGAGGTGGATGTCAACTGACAGCAGTAATAACAACGGGGAGCTACCACACGGGTTTATCGTATATAACCATACCATAGGGACATTTTGAAGACAACACAAATATTCATGGTTACAGTGGGATTTTATCAACAACTCCGATATACAATGTAATCTCTATTACTGAGCCACCGAATGCCATTTATGGGTATATCAAAGCTATCGGGGATTGCGTAACGCATTTCCTGACTATGGGCCAAAAACGATTGTGTCATTGCCTTAACGCTTAACCTTAAAGAGCTGTTTGAACATTTTTAAGCGCTATTTGACGGAGTTTCTATGATGAATTGGTATAATCGATGAAGCCTAAATCCATCATAATAAGCCGGAAGCCAAGGAGCAGTCAATACAGCGGATTATGATATATTTGTGAAAGTATCTGTTCTGTGCAGAAGGGATAAAGGTCGCACACCTTTAACTTCAGTACCTCAGCCTAGGACTGGGAGACCAGTTCCTGATCACAGAACTAGTAGGCCTTCAATTCAATCCACAAAAGTGACCAAAAAAAGACAGGTTGAACCTTGTAAAACGAGAGGCTCAACCAATTTTAATCAAAAATTATATAAGAACAGAACTTTAATGGAATCTTGGTTGTTCGTAAAAATTGTTTGTTCCCTGACACATTATATCAATGGCAGACATATAATGGCAGCTTGGAAGATGCTGGGCCAAATTTCCATTTCAGCTGAGATTCTTATGTTAAGTCCAAAGACACCTACACCTGCGTCGTAGTCGGACTTAGAACCATCTGTGAACTAGTTGATGTACCTGAGCCTGAAGCACGAGTTGTCATTAGTCCATTCAATACTCTCTGGGATGTTAAGAGTTGAATTACACTTCCGTGGCTATATAATCTGATTCTAGGGAAATTTAAACGCCAGAAATCTGATGATATATGGTAAAAGCAGTAATTTAAACCCTACGTGAAAAGAGAATTGTGTGAGTTTTGCTAAGTGTAAGCTTAACATTAGGTTATCAGAATAGTTTTCGAAACGGTATGATTATGCAAATATTTGACATCATCAACCAGAGCTCATGCGCCAGCTCCGTTCCCGGCGGGTTTGCCCTACTACCTATTTCAATGTTTCCGTCAGGTCCGACAGAATTTTGCATATCGTACTACTGACAACTACAACAGTGTCATCCACAAATGCACTTCGAATACGTTAGCTTCTCGATCAGAGTGAAAAAAAAACACAATATTGCCGGTTAAAATGTTGTTTCGCATGTTTCTACCGCATGTTCCTTCAAAACAATCGTTTAACCCTCAACTGAGCACGTGGGTTCTTTTGGGACCCCAGAGGGTTTTTTGTAAATATTACTTTTGTAAATTTTCAGAAAAAAATTTGGATTACCAAAAGTAAAAATTTACGGGAACGGGCACGTGGGTTCTTTAAAGATCGGACTCAATTTTATTAAGGACTCAACTTTATCTTGACTGTTCTTGCGTATTCTTCTTCCCCCGTCATTTCATTGCGTTTTTTCACTCTGAACTGAAGGTCTAGGTAAAACTTATATTATTCTTGGCTATACAATGAAAGTAAAGGAAGAGAATATATCATGAACACACTAGGCAGAAATAATCCTGGCTTGAAAGATTCATGAAACAGGTTCCGATTTTGTTCTTCAATTGCTGCGACAGCTTCTTTTGATGTAGGGCGGAAAACACACCTTGAATTTAGCAAATCTTAAAAAAAAAGTGAAGTTAAAAATGTTGGCCCCACTCATTCTTACCTTAGTTTATTCTGGGCCAGATAAAATAGCAAGGCTATCTATACAACATAAAGTTATTCACAACGCGAGTAATTAGTTTTACTACAAATGCGATGGGGTCGAAAATAATTACAATTCTGCAAAATTTACTACGGATTTTATAAAATTTTACTACTTTTTTCTCTCCGTGTAGTAATTCTGAGATTCTAGGTAGCATTCTCTATAAGTGTTAATCATGGCCGCGTAGGAGAAATTGCGATAAAAGAGGCTCACTATAGTCTAAGAAAAATAAATTAGAATATTTTTATTTTAGACCTTTCTTAAAAGCTCCATCACTTTTGAGAGAATGCTAGTTCAGCCGTAAAATTTTGTATAAGTATTCACAATAAGTTCAAGATCCTTTTAAGGTAAACATTGAGTCGCTCCGGTCAAGGACCCCCATTATCCCCCCATTTCAATTTGCCAAAATGGCATGTCCATAACACTCCCCAAAATTGGAACAGAGTACTAAATTTGGGTTTGTTTTGATTGGAGGTCATAATCGCCACACCCACCAAAAATCAGCTCATTCGGATGAAAACTAAGGGTACCTCTCATACAAAGTGACCCAAGACAACTTTGTTCTACAGTTTATAAAATGAGTAGTAGCTACGTAGAAAAAACTCCTGATGGGTCACTTTGTATGGGAGGTACCCTTAGTTTTTATCCGAATGAGCTGTTTTTTGGTAGGTGGGGTGACTATGACCTCCAATCAAAATAAAACCAAATTTAGCACTCTGCTCCTATTTTGGGGAGAGTTATGGACATGCCATTTTGACAAATTGAAATGGGGGGATAATGGGGGTCCTTGGCCGGAGCGACTAAATGTTTACCTTAAAATGATCTTGAACTTATTGTAAATACTTATACAAAATTTTACGGCTGAACTAGCATTCTTTCAAGATTGATGGAGCTTTTAAAAAAGGTCTAAAGTGAAAATATTCTAATTTATTTTCTAGTCTAACTTGCTATATATCATTGCAAAGGTAATTTTATGTAGTTTTTTTCGTCCTCAGACCATTTTTCTGTCTCTTGTCGTTTTTGAAATAATCGCAAAAAAAAACGAAAAATTGCCCCCTCCCCCTTTCATCCCTTTTTTTAAGGTAAACGGTTGAGACTTTTAATGCCATAATCTGGGGACCATCCCCAACCATAATCCAAAAAAATTTCCGATGTAGGATTTTTTATTTTTGCCGTTCGATGGCCATATTTTGGTCCAATTTTCTTAGACTACACTGCTGGTTGCGTTTGAACAGAACAACCTATGTTTCTAGGTTCTTCTCAAGTATGTTTCCGATTCTGGTTTTCTAATGTTCTTAGATAACTTTCATTGGAATTTAACATTTGATTATTTATCCTGTTTCATGCAACTCAGCGGACTGTGCGCATACATTAATTTTGCAATGTCACTTGGGTCAGGACAGTATTCGGCAAACTTTTTAACCAGAAGAGCTACATTTTAGAATTTACGGATTATTATTATTAGCGAAATATTTTTACTTATTTTCGAAATTAGTGCGGGCTGGAAGAAAGCTATATTTAGTTCGTAGGGTTCGTGATGATATTGGTGGTGGTGGAATACATATGTACATATGTAATGCAAATCTTAGGAAAGAATCAAATAAGTTTTAACAATTTTCGCATTGCGAGTGCTGATGTACTCCGATTAATTCAATAATATAAAATTGCATTCTAAAGCGACACACACACGGCGAATACATGGATTCGAATCCATAACAAAACTATTTATATCAAATGACCACTTGCCCATAGCGATCATTTTTTTATATGAAGTTGGATTCGAGTCCATGAATTCGACATGTTTGAGAGGCCTAAAGCACCCCCAAACTGTTGCCTGCCTCCCGATTTAAAAATCGACTGCATTTTATGCAGCTACACTGTGGTACAGTATTTTCAAATTTTATTTTTGAAAAACAAAACACAGAAAAAAAATTGTTACTTCTAAAGGCTGCATATCGACTTTAGTTTTAGCGATACAGACTTGCAAAAGGTTTTGAAAACTGAATAACTCCCGTAGAAGGATACCACGTAGAAGTACCATCAGTTGCCTTTTATTACGGTGTCCTGCAATATTTTCACATTTAGCCGCTAAAAGGATATTAAGAAACTGCCGCATATTTTAAGAGATCATGCTACTGTAAAAAAAAATGTCCAACAAACTGAATTCTCAAACATTTCGAAGGTCATCGTAGCTATTCGCGAAAATGTCAACGCTAACTTTTATATAATTTTGTATATAGTTTTTGTTTTTGATGACGAAACATTTGAACGATTTTCCCCCCTAATCACACACTGCCTATTATATAGCTTTTGGTCTTTTTCACGCAGATTTTCTTCGTCACCGATGTCTGAAACTAGCAAAAACACTTGAAGTGGAATGTACTCGATGTGCCCTTTGGTATGATACGCAACATGCCAACGGATTATGCTTTTATTTGTTTCTTTTTTGTCCTTTGAAAACTTCTTTCCAAAGTGATTTTTGGAATACTGTTGTCCTACCTACAGATTCGAAAACAACCAAAATAATCCAACTTTTGTTAACTGAATCGCACCAATTTAAAGACGTATACACTGCTAAGTCGTATATCACAACGGTTTTTACGATTTGCTAAAACTCTCTATTTTTCCAATCCATTTTCGAATCAGTCATCATCAGACATCATAAAGTGTAGATACTATAACCTAGAATAAAAGATAAGAAGATTGATATCTTACTTCGTCCAGTATGTATTTTTACACAATTCTCAAAATCTTTGGATTCTGTTGTTTTTGTATATTTTATCAACCTCATTCAATTCAAGGGTTAAAGATTTTCTCCTACCTCATAGATTCGTATTACTTTATGTGGAAATAGCCTGAATTTCCTTGAGATGTACACTTACGCCGACCAAAAACTTAGGCCGTGTTTTTTAATTAGCTAACCTACACTATCCGGGGTAAGTTTCATACAAAAGCTAACCTGTGACTTTATTCAGGTTAGAAATTATATTGCTATCCAGATTTAATGAGCTTTCCAAAACTCGCCTAAATATGAAAAGCTCTAAGGTATAGTTTACGTGCAACACACAAGTGTGTGCAAAAAATATAGTTTTTGTTTGTAAATTCATGTTAAAAATGTTGTTCGTTGAATCCTTATTCTAACAAAATTATGATTCCTACATAAAAATATGTTTTCATTAAAAAAAATTACATGTTAACTTTTGCGTTTGTAAAGTGAAAACGGGGCTTTAATATTTTTGAGCAATGTTTTGAAATTAATAACAATGCCTACGTGACAATTTGAAATTTAACCTGGATGCTACCCTCGATAGTTTTTTTTTGCGCGTCTGGGTTAGCAAACCTGCCCCCGATGTAAAAAAAACACGGCCAGAGTAAAAATCGATTTTTCATTCTGAATATGCATATTCCAGTCTTTTCTCATTATGACACAAATAAAGCCAAAATATATTCATGTTGAAAAAAATCCACGGACCGAGGATTGTAAAAAACCGTCTGAATACAAAAAACGGAAGCAAAAAACTATATCCACCCAACATAAATCATCACATGAATTGCCGAAAGATTGCAATCTCTCAGCCAGATAATCGCATTCAAATGCGATTTGGCCATTTTCCAATTCGTTGCACACAATTTTGTATCAAGATAAATGTTTCATAATTCAAAGATATATTATATATGACTACTACCAACTACCACAATCGTTTGGCAAGCATAACAATGTTCTTTTCGGCCTCCGGAAACGGAAAAATAACATGCTGACCGGGCGGCCTTTGTCCATTTAACAAAACATCGGCATCAAAAAATCATTCTTTAAATTTGTCTGATTTTTCCATTATTCTCTTTTCTATTCTAAAATCACTGTCCATTTCTGCGTGTTGTTATTCGCGGAGATTGCTCGTATTCAATCTCGTCCCGACGACACAACTCAAGTTATTTGATTAGAAGCAATTACTAAGCAATAACGCTCCATCACTTGATTCAGACATTATCGCAGACAATATCCCCAACCGCTATAGTCACAGCCTTTTCGTCCTGTCGATTCAATAAAAGAAGATAATGCATTCAGGAGTGTAGAAGTGGTAGTTGAACCGAATCAATGGCAATCGACTGGTTCGATAATGTACAGACAGGACCGACTGTAGGGATGAAAAAATACTTTTTTTCCTCTTATTAGCCTTTTACACTCTTCTTCCATGTGCACTTGAGTATCGACACCTTGAACTTGGTATGGCGGAGGTCTGAGAGCCTGTATCGGCGCAATGGTAATGTTAAGTGCGAAGTCAATTTTCAACTATGAGAAAATGCAAGATTGATAAAATCCTAACGTAAATAATCCTGGCGTAAGTGCACTCGTTCGTTCAATAGCAGATGTGCGTCACGATACTACTTAGACACGTACTCAGGCCATACTTTGCGGGGTGCACAACCACTGTCTGGACAAATTACGTTATCGACTAAAACATTACTATGACACGGCCTGGCCTGGCCTGAACTTTCTCTCAGTACTATCGGTTTATTATCCCAGACACGCAGAACGTTTTGAGACAGAACCAAATACTGCCCGAGGAGTTATCCATCTAGTTGACATGGGCCATGGAAACTTGTTCCGGCAGCGCTCGATTGGGACCTTTTCTAGTTAGCTCTACCGGAAAACGGCTACAGGAGTATGCCGGGGTGCCTTCACTCAACTCGGTCTTGTGCTGTTTGTCAAGCAATGGAACTACTGGGCACGGCATAGCGCAAAGAAGTCTCGAAAAATATAAAAGAAAGCGTGGGCGGATGCCGAGAGCCGAATTGAGTACGTATAGAGTAGACAAGTTGTCTGTGTCGGGTCTCAAGTTTCCCGGTTTCGATAAAGTTGCTGGGTGGAGAGTTTTCCCTTTTTTCGCCCACGGCAGCAAATTCGATTTCAAACTTTGGTACGTGATCTGAGCCCGAAGAAACGTGATTAGGCCTCTCTTCGCCACACGACAACGACGACGAGGATGATGCTGATGAACAAGTTCGAATGTTTTGTTCGGCTCTTGGAATCCTTCTGGCTATGTTTGGATCGATTGGCGAAAACACAGAAGCGATGGAGAAGTTTTTTTCTGGTTCCCTCTGGTGTTTAATACTAAAGGAAAATATTTGAATTTTCTGAAAATAAAAAGTTTTTTTTTTTCAGTATGCATTGGATATTAGGAGCAATCAAATTTCCAATATTAGATTGTTATCGAATAGATATTTACTTGAATTTTTTAAATCAAGAAAAAAACTTTTTTTTCAGATATTTTCCAACAAATGCTTACCCCAAGTTTCTCCCGAAATAGAAGGATTTTATATCATTAATTTCACCCTGTTTTTCTGACTTATCTCGCAGCAGACGTGAAGGTAATTTCCCGAAAATCTACTTCATTTTTCGTCCATTTCCGACAAGTATCCGTTATAATTTTGTCCTCTACAAATAGAACGATTCTGTCCTATTGGTATAATCTTAAGTTCCGATTTCTGTCACTGTCCAAGGTTAAGCACGCAAGGACCGTCTAGTCACCGTCTTATAGTGTTGTGACAAACATCGACAGATCCCCATAGATACTATTCTCAGTCCGTGCATTGTATTATATGGCACATGTTACATGACGGATAGATTGAACGAAAAAGAAAGTGAAAAAGGAGCGACGGATAATGAGGGCAAATTCGATTTTTTCGCTACATGAAACGGGCAGTAAATTAGATTTCTTTCTTGCGGTAGCTTTGATTAGGTAGTAATTATCCTTAATTTGATATTTCTTAGTGGTTAGTTAAGGAATGATGCAATCAGGAGTCTCGTGACCTGTAACGAACACCATATGCCCTCTGGTTTGGATGAAAGGATGTCTGAAACAAAATGAGACTGCAAAAAAGTTTTTAAAACCTTCGGCACCAATAACCTGATGTGTCAAAGGTAATGCGATTCCAATGTTTATAAGTCGCATCATATCTAGTTGGTTCCGATTCATGGGAGGCACTCTAGAGAATCATCAAGTTCAAACTGATGCAATTACTGGCGGCATGTACAGTGATGCATCTTGCCGTGCTTACGGTTTATTGCTACATCCAACTTCAGGATTGATTCAACCCCAATAACTTGCATGTTAGAACCGTTCCTCTAATTTTAAGCGTGTACCTTTTTCTGTGCTTAAATATTAGTAGAGGTTACTTTTTTGCTCCAAATCTACTCCTTCTATCCTCAGTATGGCCTTGGCGTACAGTTAAACGTACTCGGATCTTGGGGGTTGATAACCACCACATGTCGTTCGCAAACCCAACCACCCTACATGTACTTTATTTGGGGACTATTAACTACACGGGTACATAGCCGAACACCCTCATTTTTTTTTGTGGTGGGGCCCCCAAACATGAAGTTCAATGCGTTCATCACGTCTAGTGTTACCACAGAGCAGCGCAACATATTCCTATTCGGAGAATGTTAGTCACTAAGGTAGTGATAGTTACAACTGTGAATGCGTCTACTGTCGAACGAGCTTGTCGAAAGCATTTCTGCCCGTTTGACAGTTTCCCTTCTCCTTCGACTAGCTGTAAATTACACGTTCAAAACGTTTCCTGATATGCTGGTATCAAACAGACAAATATGGCGATTGGATTTTGACCAGCCGCTCCAACCTGTTTATTGGATTTTGAAACCGCCATCAGGATTTTCCTTCCCTATCGTTTCGGAAAGGTCTATTCCACTATAAATTTTCTGGTCATTGTTTGAGCTGATATTTTCCAAGCTTGGCTTGACAACTCAGCCGGACTAGACTTGAAGCAGCTCTGAAATGGAGTGTGTGCTTCTTTCTCCTCAAACTCATGTGGGCGACACAGAGCTGAAACAATTTTTTCAAAGAATACCACAGATTTATGTGATGAAATTTTTTGTCCCACTTTCTGCATTACTACCGCCACCAGTTCTGGTTCAGATTACTGTATGCCATTGTAGGCAATGCTTATTGGCCAAGACGCTGCCTTATCAGGTGTTTTTCCTGCGTTACATACACACTTTCTCCGATCCTTCAGTAATTCCCTCGCTGTCCTTTAACGAAGCCTTTTGCCAAGCATAGAATAACAAGCTGTTATTTCTACGATTTACGCTGTTCTTTGTTCGGCCTTTTCCTAAATCGGGACATCCGGGCTGATCCAACGCCTATCGACCGATGTCGGAGAGGCCCTTCTTCACCTACCTTCCGGGGCTCAGCATCATCAACCGGAGAGTCTAGGACGACGACAGCAGCACCTTAGAGCACTAGTGAGTCATTTACGGGACTATACTGTAAGTGGAGTGCCTGAGCTTTCTCTCTTACCTCCCGGTCCTCAGCATCATCAACTAGAGAGTCTAGGACGATGATAGCAGCACCTTAGAGCACTAGTCAGTCATTTACGGGACTATACTGCCTGAGCTTACTCTCTTACCTCCCGGTCCTCCGAACTTTTTGGACTCTCGGCGTTTTATTTGCAAAGTCTTATTGTCAAATGGGGATTTCTTCATCCGGTGAATGCACTCACTTTGAGAAACCCAACCCCGGAGTCGCAACTCTAGCTGGTTGACTTGCTTGACAACCTCCAGCCACCTCGAGTCCAACGTCTTGATGGGCAGAGACCATGGTCCCCTGGGCAAACCCATCCCCGAGGTACACCATTCGCTGAAGACTTCTCAATAGCAGGTGTTCTATCTTCGGTCCCCTAAAGGTTAAGCCTCACGCAAAATTCAAACTTGCATATCCGAGGTTCGTTTGAGCTGTGGCTGCTTTTTACATCTAGGCGGCCCCTTCAGTATACTAGTCCGAATTTGATTCCGGCCGTGTGGTCATCAATCCACAAACTAGTTGGATGTATGCGCGTAGGCATTTTCCACCAAGGTAATTCTCCCTTACTAACCTGTGCCCCTTCGAGGCTTGGATTATGCGAAGCCGCTAATTCCGAAGCTCACACGATTAATTATAGTGACACCTGCCCACCAAGGAATTACCGCATCGTGCTCGACCTCTATGACAAACTTCCGGAAGAGAATGGGAGAAAGTCAGCCATGCCAAGAGCCACCCGACTTGACTCGGGAACACGGGAGTGCCATCGCACTCGTACAGATCCACGTAATGGCGTATCAACCATACTAGCGATTCTCGTCAGAGGCAATTTCGAGTGAGTCATTACTGATTCGATGACCTCATGGTTTTCCGTAAGGTGGCTTTGTATTAACCCATACACAAAACAGTTCCAGTGCCATTCACAAGAAAATTAAACCCTACACATGAACCAATGTATTTAAGGGGGTCCTATTTCCTACTCCAAATAGGTTAAATGTCTTGGCATCACACCCGACGGTAGATTAGACTGGAAAAGTCGCAAATTCTTTGACAAGACTTTAGGTCTTTCGTTCAGAGTGGTGAATGAAGAGCTGTAATAAACGTCTGACTATCGCACGATCTCTGGTAATTTTCATATTCCCTGCACCATTGCTCTAAAAGCTATCGGCACGGCTACGGCATCTTTTCATACTGTAGCCCTAAGCGGACTTTGACAGTCCGCTAATCTTACCTCTTAGCATTGATACTGTGATCATGTACAAATGCGCGTCCTCTAATAGTTTGCGGGCCTACCCGGCATCAGATTAGATGTAAACTCACCGAACTATCTTTTGGCAATTCACATCGCAGATCGCAAGGAATGGGCTAATAGGAGCCTGTACATTGATCCTAGAAGCGTCATTTGGTTCGCAGATTCCCTTAACACTGATCACGTTGTAGATCTTCTTCTTTATTACCCTAACTCCTAGTGGAGCATGGTGCGCTGACGACTACCGTGTGTAGTCGTCAACGTTACAAAGACAACTGAATTCGGAGTGTGATAAGGTTGTTAGCCGTACCACTTCCTAGTCGCATTATTAGTTTATCATTCTATGATAAGAATATTTCTTATCATCTTCTTCTGAATAATAAACTGGCGACGAGTCGTGCCGAGTTTGGAAACTCGTTTCTCTATGAGTGTCTATTTCACAGAGTGGCGACCGAACGATCACGGCCACAGAGCACGACACGTTGTAGATCAACGGTTCGCAACCGGTAGTCCGCGGACCTCTGGCGCTCCCTGAAGTCAGACCTTAGGCGGTCCGCGAACAAATTGAGTTTCGCTGAGCTCAAATTTTACCTTTTTTTTTAAATTATAAACCTTGATCCGGCTAGATATGGAACATTACTGCTTTTGGCTGTTTTATCGCTTTCAAGATATGTGGTCGTTTTACGTCCTGTCGGCTTCGTCTCCTATTGGCCAATTAGAAAAACGTTTGAAGATGGGGTCTAGTATGATTGAGATGAAATAGCTTCGGATATTTTTGTCGACATATTTACCTATCCTAATAATGACATTTAGAGAAACACGAAGCTCCGCATGTGTCAAACAATCCTGTGGGATTTGGGCTTAAACCCATGCCTCCGAAAATCCGGTACCAAGCATGGAATTTAAGAGCTATACGTGGAGCTAAAAGCCTAATATGTAGTGCATTATCATATAAAATGCTTACAATGAATGAACCTGAACACTCAAGAAAGTGATGAATGACAGACAAGTCCACGGAGCAAAAAAAAACTAGGAAGACTTTTTGAGAATCTATCTAGGCAGAGCCTTCTAAGACCAGCGGACAATTTTTGGGTCCATAAGTCCACGCGAAGTCTTAGAATTCCTTACAATTCTCACTGTAAAAGCCAAGTACAGATATCGATATCATTCGACTATTAATTTCATATCTTTGACGGAGGCGTGATGAGTAAATATTTTTTACCTAATCTTTCTGCTTTACTCCTCCTGATAGATCTGAGCACTGATTGTACCTTAATAAAATAGAGCCGATAAGCTTAAGCATGTCGTGCTCTAAATACCATTTAACAAACAAGGTGACGGTATTAAAGGTTCATCGCCGAATTTCTTTGGCTAAGTAGCATTTAAGACGGTATTTCTGATGTTTCCGAAAGTTTGTGCGAAAAAGAACATTACCGATATCCTTAGGGTTGACTATATTGTGATAACATCCGCCGATTCGTTCGAGATCGTAAGCTGACAAAATTGCTCTGCGTTGTATTGAAATTTAATTGAACAAATTGATTCTATTAGTTTTAAGAAGATGCCCCATTAATACAAGATGTGGTTTTGGGACAAAAATGATTTGTTGATGTTTTTTTCAACTAATTCGTAACTTTGTATGCATCTATTCGGTACCTGGGCACACAGCGAGGACAATAAAAAGGTGGATGAAGTAGTAGGTTTGGGTTCATCCTCTCTACTTAACGGTACTGAGCCTTTGTCTGGACTCAGTTGGAGAGCTGCAAAACGAGTGCTGCGTAGCTGGTTTCCGCGCTTCAAGTTAAGCTATTGAACAGGTAACCCTGGTCTCTGACTTGCTAAAGAGATAGTCGTTCCTTCAGCTAATCTAACAGAGTTCAGATTACTTGTAGATTTTCTTTCTTGTAGGTGGTTTACTAAGCCCGCAATGATTAGAGATCTTCTGGCACCATATACGTTTAAGGTTATAGTGCCTAGCGCCTTTATTATGTAACGAACGTATTACTATTTTCCCCAATATTTTTTTTTTCCACACGTCGAACTTCACTGCTCGTTGCTACACTGACAGTCCCATACAAAAAGCCCAGGAACAACATTTCTTCAAAAAATATGTTCCATGGTTTTAATCGGCACTCCGTGCATTCGACCTCAGGTTTTCCCACTTTCAGCGCCTGATTGGCTTATCCTCTGTATGTAGGCTTTTGGCTACAATTTGGGTGCCATCGTGCGCTGCAAAAATTATGCAGCCTCTAACTTCGTCAATATCAAGCGTTCAATCGACTGCCTTTTGTCCCGAATACGGTTCAGTGGGCACTTCCGACAGCAACTCCACAAATCTCTGCACACTTTTGTGGCCTATGATTGTCTTTTTGTCCATTACATTCAGCCCAGGCCAGAGTTGTTCATTTTCATGTAAAAAACAATTTTTTACATTTTTACTGTAAAAAATGTAAAAAAATAAGTAAAATATGTAAAAAGCTGGTAAAAAATGTAAAAAATGTAAAAATACTATTTTTATTCTTCCAACTGTTACTACGTGGTACAGTTTCGTTTGTATTATTGTGCGTAAAGCTGCCGTTTGTGTTTGTAATAAATATTCCGTAAAAAGCCAATTTAAAAGCTATGAAGCTGAAATTTTGCACAAATGCTTCTTTTTGCTGCAGGCGGTTTGTATGTTTGAATCGGTAAAATCGGACAATGGGGTCATAGAGCTGCCAGACAAACCCAACCACCCAAATTAGGTTCTTCTAAGAAAAAAATTGTGCACCAATTTCAACTACATTTCACACAAATGTGTTTCTTTTGGTGACACAAAACATTATGTAAGAATAGATCAATTCGGACCATGGGGTCATGGAGCTGCCATACAAACCCAACCTACCATTTTGGTTCTTTTAAGTAACATTTTTTACGCCAATATCACAAAAACCTTGAATTAATGTGTCTTTATCAAAGCAACAAAAAAAGGTCAAAACTAATAGAATCGTACTATGGGGCCATGCTCCCGCATCCCTCAGTAAAATTTTCTGAGTAAATATTTTTATTTGCAAACTTATTCCAACCAAACCCCACTCAAATATTGTTTTATCGACGCAACTGAACTTTTGTGAAAACGGAAGGAAGAGAATGGGGGGGGGGGGGATTAAATACAAGTCGCAGGTACGCCCGAAAAAAATGTTTAGCGCGCGGAGAGCGAAGGGTATCAAAATTTCGGCCACGCCCGAAATTAGCCTCGGTCGCGTTTTTTGTTTGTTTGATAAGCCTAGTATTGACATCGAAAGTGAAATTTTTGTCTGCTGCGATTTTTCCAATGAAAATGTATTCTTACTGTCGTGGAATATGTGGGGAATGGTGGGGAATTCCATAAGCTACAATCCGAAAACAGTTGCATACTTTTTCTTGGCATTTTATTTTTTTTTTTCGATTCACCGGTCATTTCATCGTGAAAAGTCAAATGACCGGGGAATCGAAAAACTACATAAAATTGCCGAGAAAAATTATGAAACTGTTTTCGGATTGTAGCTTATGGTACTCTCCAACGTTTGTGACATGTTCCACGATAGTAAGTATTCATTTTTATTGATAAAATCGCAGCGGAATAAATGTCAGTCTCGAGCTTAATTCAGCCCTTTACCCGAAAACTATGCCGAATTTTCCTTCAGAAACCGTTGTACAAACACTGAAGAGGCGGAAGGGTGCCGAGAACGGAGTCTGGAAAGTGCAAACGAAAACAATGTAGAAACTTCTGACACCGATTTGATCCCAGTAATTTGTTGGGCTCTATGCTGTTGCTCACTTTCCGTGCAGGCAGGGGCGTACGCAGAAAAATATTTCGGGAGGGGCTTTAGGCAAGAGGTTGATGTTGGCCGTGTAGGTTCATCGCGAGTATATATAGCTGCTAAGTGTGACCACATCACTTAGATGCACTTTGATTCATAGCCGGATCAAAAAATCAACCTAAAATTTTTTTGTGGTACTGGAATCATCTTCTGAATAGCAGAAAATATGTTAGCAGTACGTTTCCTTGCTCAATGTCGGTTAGATTGCTTGAGAGATTCATCAAATGCCAGGTGCGGAATATTCTCACTTTTCGTCTATTGAAACGACTGTAGTGAGTAATGTCCTCCTTTTCTATTAAGACGATCTACTTTCCAAAATGTAGAAGAACATTTGTAATCACTATGTCTATAACTTTATTTCGTAAAAAAAAAATCGGAGAGGGTTTGCACCCTCAAAACCCCTACCTAGGATCGCCACTGCGTGCAGGCGTAAAGTCGTACTCTTAACATGCGAACGCACGCACGATAAAAATGTACTGCCCGGCTGCATAGCTAAAACAGTATCCTGTCCTGTATTCGATCGAATAAAACGCAGCCATAATGGTAAGTCATATGTATTTCTGGTGCATAATTAATTACAAATAATCAATCACACTCCAAATCGGTGACGAATTTGTATATCCGATTCCGATAACATAAAGTGACAAAAAAAATGGTATTGGATTTAGTTTTTTACATTTCACTTTTTTACATAATGTAAAAAACTCTTCATGTAAAAAATTGAATTTTTTACATGTAAAAAACTACGTAAAAAATGTAAAGTAAAAAACTCGAACAACTCTGGCCCAGGCACATACTCGTATCTTATGTTCTTGCAAATATGTGCATAAGTTATCTTTCGGGGCCGTTTATTCAATTATGTGTCGGTTTTTGCGCTCAGTTTTTTTTTGCTTTACTTTTCCCTTTTTTAGTTTTGAGCACATTTATTTGACTTGACTCTTATTCAACCTCCGTACTTGCTTACCTGCTTTCTGACACCATTATACAGAATGCGTAAATAATGTTATCTCTTTATTTGATAGCTTCGTGTATATTTGGCTCTGTTGAGCTCACTAGGGCTCATATTTATCAACATTCATTAGAACTTGCCTTGAGTTAAGGTCTCCTTATCCGTAATCCAACTTCGTACCAGACTTACATATATGTCTATATTTGTGAACGCCTCTCAAAACCTTTTTTCATTTAAGTCCTTTCCTTCAGTTAAGTCAAATGCTATTTAAAATAATACAAATTCTCAAATCAAAAAATTATTTGAAGATCGCATTGACTCAAGGCTTACTTCAGGTACATTTGTAAATATGGGCCTACGTCTTCGATCAGTTTGCTTAATTTGATGCGAGAATGTTTACTTCGGCCACCTCCTTCTCTTCTCGATATCCTTTTTTTGCTATAAGGAAACCTCTGAAGTGTTGGGCTCTTTTTAAAGTTATAAGCTCCTGGCGAAGTACGCCCAGCTTTTTCCACACGCACACCTTCCTAATGTGTACCTGTGTGACATATTTTTCTTAGCATGTCCTTTCCGTTTATTCCATATGTGTACATATCTAATTTCATCACTCACATCTTTCCTCTCGTAGAAACACGTGTCCAACTCGATCCGGACATGTAATGTATTACTTCATCTGTCTTATTGTTGCTTTTTCATCCTGCTACCATCATATCTAGCTCCCGATTCTTTATCTCTAACACAAAAATATTCCTAACCGTATAATGACAGACCAGAAAAATAGCTAGAAGCTTTTATAATTTCATAAATGTCATCCCTACTCCTAGACATGTTGTTGGCGCAATTCTCGTGGGAATCTTATGTTACATGCGACGAGCAAAGTAGCGCTGTCAAGGTAACTTTTCTCTCTACCCTCAATGATAAAACCGAAAAGGACTACGCTGACTACGACTACATTGCGTTGTGCGAGCGAATTGTGTCATTTTCTCGGTTGTGGAAGATATTTTTTATTTGGTTAACAGAGTACGAAAGCTTTGTCAGAAAGTCTTCCGGAAAAAAGGAAGAGATATCTGTCGCTGAGATATGTATCTACTTTTTTTTTTCTGTAGCCGGGGCTATATCCTTGGCTGTTGTTGTCTTGTCTTGTGTTTACCAGTCGTATATTGCAATTTAATTACACACAGCTCTTTTGTGTCCAGTCTTTGTTCACTTCTCTTTTTTCCCGTGTTTTTGGATTTAAACGTTTATAGTCCTTCGCCCCAGAACCGTATCGTATCGTATCACTGCTTCATGATTTCATTTTTACTGTTGCAAGCCCACGGCCATTTACGGTTTCGTGCGCGTGTTAAACGTTTTAAGAGTCAAGATGGAACAGAACAAAACATACAATGGAATGGAGCATCATGGGAGCAACAAACTGTATCTACGACGACATTTAAGGGAATCCTTACAGGAAATTATATGATTCTTGACGGCAGTAAAACGTCTTGAACGTCTTCAGCTTTATGACATCTTCATTAACACGTTTTGACTGCGTTGTCGGTGCGGTTCATTATTTGCGTAAATTTTTGATGTGATGTGAATGTGAATCATTTACCTGTGATATTGTGGTGGCGGAGTTGCATTTTTATTTTTTAAGGGTGAAAGAAGTTAAAGTCTGTGCCTGCATGAAGGCGGCTTTCAGTTTAATTACAAAGTGTTTTATAATGGTGTTATTGACTTCTTTATAAAAAAGAACTGTTGATCAAAATCCTAAACATTGGGGATTGTATTTCGGCGAATAACGAAAGTTTATAAAGAAGAAGAAGTATTTATGAGCATAGTTTTAGAATTTAATCTGTGAAACACATACAATAGGCGGCAGCTAGATCACGACAGGCTTAAGTCCAATTAGTGATAAAAAGTTTCATCGTTCCAATGCCATTCACTTATACTGAACGTGTAAAATTAATAATAACGACTACCGATATCTCCATTAAGGTACGTGTTCGTAGAGACGATTCATGTGATGATCGCTCAGCCATCGTAGTTTTGCCATAAAGTAAGAAATTGGAATAGAGATGGAACTCCATATAACATTAAAACCTACTGAACAACATTTTACCTTTGAGTGTGTGCTGTATGTAACGTGTACGCACAAGAAGATATCTGCCTGTATGTACACGTTACATACAGCACACACTCAAAGGTAAAATGTTGTTCAGTAGGTTTTAATGTTATATGGAGTTCCATCTCTATTCCAATTTCTTACTTTATGGTTTTGCATCCAATTCCGAGCCTTATTTGCATATTTTTTGAATAGTGCTACTTTCGTTGTGTCGACTATGACCTAAAAGGACATCTCTGTATAGAAAATAAGCGCGTATATTGCTCAGAACCGGTACTTTAACTGCGATCGCTGAGCGATCATCACATGAGTCGTCTCTACGAACACAAACCTTTAGGCTGCCACATGTACACTTGGTGCTTTTATAATCTTACATACCCATAGAATAGCGAGAGTTTCTGATGCAGACTCCAGAAGTTAAAGGGCGCGCACAACAAAAATACCCATGATCCTCTCTCTCTTATTACCGTAACTCCTAGTGGAGCATGGTGCGTTGAGCGTTGATGACTACCGTGTGTAGAACGAATACGGCCACAGAGCACGACCCATGATCCTAGCAGCTATTAAATATTGTGATCTCAAAAATAAATTAAAATTCATGTATGTATTTCGTTTGAAAATTATACTCAGTTTCTCTATACTGAAACACAGACTGTATTCTCTTGAATCATTCGTTCCACTCTGATTTTTATTGCATTCGGTATCTCTTATACCTTGGAGCAATGATCTGAACGTTTTATAGCTATTCTGACAATTTAATCTGTCACAAAATACTCGTACATAGTCGAATTGCATCATTCACTTTACGTTCATGATGTGGTTCTTAACAGCGTGTCATTACCATGAGTTTTAGTAGCCTCTTTTCAAGTAATCTGTCGATTGACAGTAAATTTGACATCATTAAGGTGCATCGTTTCTTACGCGATTTTATTAAGATTCTAATTTATGTGTTTGCATAAAAATCAAATTGAAATGTTGGTAAAAAATAATGTATTTTTCGTGAGTTAAAAAGACTGGGTTGAAAAACCTTGAAAATATGTTTCCTAAATTTACGTTTCTGTAAAAATGATTTCGACTACCCTTTATTTTCTCGAATGGTTGCCGCAGCCTGCAGTATATGCTAAGCTTGCTCTCCAAGAAATTATTTTTTTTCAGCATAGGCCAAAGTGAATTTACAGATTTGTATTTCATAGCTTCTTTCATTTTGGATCGAAAACGCTCAATGGGACTGTCCTGTAAACTGCTAGACACTCCGAACTAATAATCATGCATGTCAGGTATTCCGTCCTCTGTTAAAAATTTTTTAGTGAAAGCAATAAGCGGTTGGAAGCAATCATTTTTGTGGTCCTACGGAAACTGCCTCTACGGGGCGGACTACACCCGTTTTCTACATGGAAACGGCCAAAAGTTTCCAATATACCTCCCTGGCAAGAGCCCTGAAGGTTCGATGCAGGAAGGTTGTGTTTGTCTGTGTATATGTGTGGATTCGAGTTATGTGTTTTTTCGTCATATTGGGAGCATTACATCTCGGCGCGGCTGCTCTCAATTTTATTAATTCGCGCCGGCATTGAAACAAATCCAGGCCCAGAGGTATGGTTTTGTAGTGTTTGCGGCCAACGAATTGGTACGAATGCCAGGTCAGTGCAGTGTAATTGTTGCTTGGAATGGGTACATCTCAGGTGTTCTGGCCTGAGAAGGGTTGGTCAGCACTCCACAGCATATGTTGCACCGGGATGCATAAATACAGGGCGACCAAGGGCTGCTCCTAGCCCTCCACCTCCTCCTCAGCCCCCAGCACCCCCAAACAATATGATCAGGAATGCTAGGCCTAGTTTAACCCCTGCTCCTCCTCCAGCGGTTTTCACTCCACTGTCCTTATTGCAGTTTAACTGCAACGGCATTCACCAAAAAATCACCGAGATCACTCACTTCATGAGTGTAAACAGAATTCTGATTTCTGCTATCCAGGAGACTTTGCTCCATTCGAACTCGTCTCTTAGCGTCCATGGCAATTACGTTATACTGCGCAAAGATAGACCAGCCGCCAGGAATGATTCTCACCCTGGAGGTGGACTTGCCTTCCTAATACACAAGTCCGTACATTACTGTGTATTAGATGTAGATGTCGACGGTACGGCGGAAATGCAAGCCATCTCAGTTTCATCAGGGAGTACTAATATCGAAATTTTTAATGTATATGTTCCACCACACTCTAGTTGCCCTTCTGGCTATCGTTTCGATATTGGTCCTCTCCTATCTGGAGAGCACAGGATCATTCTTGGTGACTTTAACGCGCACCATGAGCTCTGGCATTCTGACCTCAACAACGATGCCAGGGGTATAGCTATTGCCGAATCTCTAGACGCCTCAGATTTCTGTCCACTCAATGAAGACTCGCCGACTCGAGTCACAGGCACTTGCAGTAGCTCTCCTGACTTAACTATTGTAAGTGCCAGCCTAATCAGTGCTACTCGATGGGAGACGCACACTGCTCTCTCGTCCGATCACCTCCCAATCATAATAAGAGTTGACAAACCAGCAAACCTGACTAAGTCTGAGAAGCGAACGTTTGTCAATCACAAGAAAGCCGATTGGGAGGGTTTCAAAGCATACTCGTCGGCGAAGTTCATCGAGCTACCCACACCAACTAACGTTCATAAGGCCGAAAGAAATATTAGGAACGTCATTGCCAAAGCAGCGGCACGTTTTATTCCTGCTGGACGTATCCCGAAAGTTCGACCTAATTTCCCTACCAGTGCCGCCAGATTAGCCGATGAACGAGATAACATCAGACGCGCTCACCCAGGTGATCCCAGAATTCAGGAGCTTAACTCCGAAATCAACCGACAAGTAAAAGACTATCGGAAGGCGAAATGGAACGAGCACCTAAATGACTGCAACCTCAATGAAGGTGTCAGTAAACTATGGTCTACTGTCCGCGCCCTATCCAATCCTAGGAAAGGAAAGGGCAATAATGCCATCAAATTTGGCCATAGGAGCACCAGCGAACCCCTTCAGTGCGCAAGCCTGTTCAATAAGCAATTTATTGAACATCCCAAGTCCGATGGCTTAAAGCGTAAAATTAGAAGACGGATTCGCAGTAGAAATGTTGACACTATACCATCGTATACTGCGGACCAGGTTAAAAAAGTCATTGAGAATGCTAAAAATTCAAAGGCCCTCGGACCCGATGGCATTTCGATGGCCATGTTGAAACATCTCGACCTTCCAGCCATTGAGTATCTCACGGCAGCCTTTAACTTGTCGATGTCCACGCTTGCCATCCCTGAAATCTGGAAAACAGGACGGATTGTCCCCTGTCTCAAACCGGGTAAAAGCGCTGGTCTCGGTGAATCCTACCGACCCATAACAATACTTTCACCTGTCGCAAAGACGCTAGAGGCCCTTATTCACCCCACTCTTGTTAAGCATGCTAAGCTAGAACCTCACCAGCATGGCTTCAGGAAAATGCATAGTACCACCACAGCCCTCGATGCGATCACTACACGCATCCGTAATGGGCTAAACCACAGACGTCCTTGCCACAGAACGATTCTTGTGGCAATTGACCTAACGAGTGCTTTTGACAATGTCAATCACTCGATGCTTCTCGCCAACTTACTGAATATGCATATCCCTGCTCAAGAGATCCGTTGGATTGCAAACTATCTAGCTGGTCGGCATTCCTTCACTGAGTTTCGTGGCAAACGTTCTAAGCTTAGGAAAATCAAATTAGGAGTTCCACAGGGTGGGGTACTCTCCCCCACTCTGTTCAACATCTACATGTCCGGCCTTCCTACACCACCGGAAGGAATCGAGGTGATTTCCTACGCAGACGATTGCACCGTACTCGCCACCGGGGAGGATAAGGATGAAATGCGCCTCCAAATTAATCGCTATCTCGGACGATTACAGGCTTTCTTCCAAAGCCGAAACCTCACCATCTCCGCGTCTAAATCTTCTGCGACATTTCTTACCACCTGGTCGGTGGATTGTCGGTGGGAGGTTGATGTACGTATTGGCAACAATCCATTTCCTACTGTTGCAAATCCTAAAATTCTCGGGCTCCATTTAGAGAACATGATGACGTCAGCTCATCACGCAGCATCCGTTTGTGAAAAGATGCGCAGTAGGAATAAAATCCTAAAAGCACTAGCTGGTAGCACCTGGGGCAAGGATAAAGAAACCATGCTAGTCACATACAAAGCGGTGGGTCGAGCAGTTGCTGATTATGCAGCCCCAGTTTGGTCACATAGTTTATGTGATACAAACTGGACCAAAATTCAGGTCTGCCAAAATGCTGCTCTACGCACAGCCACAGGTTGCCTCTTGATGTCTGCCCAGGATCACTTACATCAAGAGACAAAATTGATGCCAATACGTGACCACAATCTCCTACTGTCCAAACAATATCTTGTTGGTTGCTACCGTGAGAATCATCCCAACAACAGTCTCATGGACCGAATTCCTCCACCACGACATGTCAGGCGTGATTTGCGAGACCTAGAGAGAGAGGTCTCCGCCCGATTCAAATCCAGAGTACGAAATATCACGATAATTCAGTGTTACGCACCAACCGAACCAGCTGATCAAGCTGATAAAGACGTCTTCTACCAACGACTTGGCGACACCTTTGATAGGGCTCCCAGAGGTGACATTAAAATCATAATGGGGGATCTCAACGCTAAAGTCGGGTCAGATAACCAAGGATTGGAACATCTTATGGGAAATCATGGGTTAGGCGACAGAAACCAGAATGGCGAGATGTTTATAGAGTTTTGTAACTCTCGTCAGCTCGTCATTGGTGGGACTCTGTTTAAACACAAAGATTGCCACTTATCAACCTGGACTTCTCCAAATGGCAGAACTGAGAACCAGATAGACCATATTGCTGTTTCCAAAACGTGGAGAAACTGTGTCCTGGACGTTAGGGCGAAACGTGGTGCTGATATTGGCAGTGACCACCATCTTGTCATCGCAAAAATGCGCTTACGAACGGCAGCAATCCAGCGTCCTAACCGTGCAAATATTTGCCCTAGGTATAATGTGCAGAAGCTCAAAATTCCATCAACCAAGCGTGCGTTCTCCACCGCTTTGCACGAAAAAGCTAATGCACCACCACCAAATGAGAATCCGACAATTGAAGATAGATGGAAAGTCGCTAAGGATTCATTTATTGCATGTGGCGAAGAAATTTTAGGACGATTGGATCGCGGTAGGAGACCATTTATTAGCGACTCTACTTGGTCTCTTATCTCAGCACGCAAGAGAGTTAAGGAGCAGATTAACTTAGCTGCTGACGGCTCAGCTAAAGAACGATACAGAGCTGAATACCGTTCGCTCCAAAAAGGCGTTCAGAGGAGTGTAAGACGTGATAAGCGTAACAATATCAACGCACTTGCGAAGGAGGCAGAGGATGCGGCTCTCCGCGGTGACAGTGGAACACTCTTCAAACTTATTAAGCCATTAACTGGCAGATCTTTATTAACGGAACATCCTGTGAAAGATAAGGAAGGTGTTCTGCTCGTTACCGAAGAACAACAGCTAGAAAGATGGAGAGAACACTTCTTAGAGGTCCTGAATAACACTTTCGGGCCTGCAAGTGTATCTTCGTTGCCAGCAGAAGACGTCCCTCAAATAGACGGCATTAGTTCCGGTCCACCATCCAAAAAGGAACTAACAGACGCTATCAAATCAATGGACGCCGGTAAAGCCCCGGGGATTGATGGAATTCCGACAGAATTTTTAAAAGCGGATATTAACGCTACAGCGGATATTCTTCTTCCCTTAATCCGAGAGTGTTGGGAAACTGAAACTCTTCCCAGTGAGTGGAAAAAGGGCGTAATTATTAAGATTCCGAAGAAAGGTGACCTGAAGAATTGCAATAATTGGCGTGGGATCTGCCTACTTCCTGCTGTTTCCAAGCTGATGGCTAAGATTGTTTTAGGACGAATCAAGGACAAAATCGATGACACATTGAATGATGAACAAGCTGGCTTTCGCGAAGGGTTTTCCTGTAGCGACCACATTAACACCCTCCGTATTCTTATCGAGCAATCCGCGGAATGGAGATCCCCATTACATCTCATGTTCATCGATTTTGAGAAAGCCTTCGATAGCGTTGATCGTCTCTACATCTGGAATGCCTTACGGAGACGAAATATCCCAGACAAGATAATCTCCATCATCAAGGAATCCTACAATGGAGCCCAATGTCACGTCCTGCATAAGGGCAAGCTTTCAGATCCTTTTGAGGTGCACAGTGGAGTTAGGCAAGGCTGCATTTTGTCACCTATTCTCTTCCTTATTGTCATTAGTGATGTACTCGGCTCCGCACTTCAATTACATCGTAACAAAGGTATCAGATGGAAATTGTTTGATCACCTTCAACATCTTGACTACGCTGACGACATTTGTCTTCTATCAACTAATACGGATGATGTCGCTCAAATGACAGAAGCTCTAAATTGCGCAAGTCGTAATGCGGGGCTGAAAATCAATGCTGCTAAAACTAAGTTCTTGAGCACATATCCAGGGGGGCAAAGCGGAATTTGTATTTCGGGACAGGCAGTCGAAAAAGTTGATGAATTTTGCTATCTCGGGAGCGTAGTTACAGCAGATGGTGGAGCGGATGCTGATGTAAAATCACGTATAAACAAGGCTAGGGCGGCTTTCTTCAATTTGACTCCTTTCTGGTTAAACAACAATATTTCCAGACGCACCAAACTTCGAGTCTTCAATTCCAATGTGAAATCCGTGCTGCTATATGGCTGTTCAACCTGGAAGGTGACTAAAGAGATTACTGGTAAGTTGCAAACTTTTGTAAATCAGTGTCTACGGCGCATCCTGCATATTCGTTGGCCGGAGATCATTTCGAACGACGATCTCCTCACTATAACTGGCCAAGAAAGGATAGGCACTTCGATCAAAAGACTTAAGTGGCAATGGATAGGTCACACCTTCCGAAGAGGGCCCAATAACATCGCAAAAAAGGCCCTGAACTGGAATCCACAGGATTCCGGAGCAAGACGCCGTGTTGGGCGGCCAAGGAACACATGGAGAAGATCGGTAACAAGCGAGGCGAAAACGCTAAATCTTACATGGTCACAGCTAGCGCCGTTGGCGCAAAACAGAACGAGGTGGAGAGTAGGCGTAGTTAATGCCCTATGCCCCACAAGGGGTTGACAGGAACTAGAGAGAGAGAGAGAGAGAGAGGTCCAGGGATACAAGAGGGACCCTTACGACGATGATGCATACCGATCTGCCATCGCTGAGATTCACACTGCAGAAGTGAGTCGGTCTATTGCGAGATTAGGTGCGAACAGAGTCCTCTCAGTGCGCCCTCCACCCATTTCGCCTGAGGAGATTAGGCTCCCGAGAGCCACCAGAGTGACATTAGCTCAACTTCGGTCGGGCTTTTGTTCACGCCTCAATTCGTACCTTTCTCGCATTAACCCGGACATTCAAAACATCTGTCCAAACTGCGCTGGCGCTCCACACGATGTGGGTCACTTGTTTCAATGCCCAGCTGCGCCCACTGACTTAACCCCTATCTCACTGTGGGAAAACCCTATCGCAGCAGCTATGTTTTTGTCCCTTGACATAACGGACGAAAGCATCGACGAACCATAACTCGAATCCACATAGATGCACAGCGGTTGCACACCTTTCTGCACCGCTAAAAGAAGAAGAAGAAGAAGCAATCATTTTTAAGAGAACTTATAATTAGGTAACGGTTTAACTAAAAAAAAACCTATCTTGGCGTTTCCTTAAATTTTTGGCTTAAAAGACTAGTCTGAATTTAAAGTTTGAAAGTCTCTATCTGTGAATGTTACGATGACGTCAGTTTCCCCCCTTTGCGTTTATAGAGCTCGAGAGCCATGACTGATCAGTTGCAACTTAAAAGAAAGACAAAATTGCCGAGTCCTTTATCTAGTGTTTTATTTTTTTTCAACGGGGATCGTGTTTTTTTTTGGTCACGAAATTTATCGTTTGCTAGTTACCACTAGGTTTTAGGGAAAAGGAGCTGTGATACATTGTATTGGTTGCCCCAAGCCTCCAATACTTCAAGAAGGTTGCTATGTCAGTAAAAGTGTTTAGATTGATGTCATACAACCAGAATTCGCTGCATCATTTGACTGGTCGTTATAAATCAATACATCCAAAGATCTTGATCAGTACTAATAAAATTCCAAAATAGAATAGGTACTCATGTACTTCATTTGATTCTCAACTTATTAGCATTCACCAAAAATATTTTTTCTTTTTCTTAATTTTCTTTCAAAATATATGAAGGTACATTTCTTTTCTACCTTTGCCGCTGCGAAAGGGCATAGAATGAATTTTGCTCCCTAACTTGGGGAGGGGTGGTCACACGTTTCCGAAATTTAACATACATATTCTAAACTGAAAACGTAGTGATGTCAGAAAATTTTCGACAGATCGGACTCATAGCAAAAAAGTTACGGTATTTTAAAAACGATAAGGTACATTTGTACCTCTGCCACTGGATAAGGGTTAAATTGATACGTATATCTAAACAAATATTGCTCAATGGATATCACACAGTCCTAGCGGTTTAGTTTTTTTTTGCAATTACTTGCCACTGGACGCAAATTTATAAGGTACTCATCGCTATGAGACGCAAAATCTATGGTCTGTGGGTGCCTAGGGAAATTAGAGTGCCACTCCTCTCTGCTTCATGCCTCAGCCTGGAAACAGCGACCACATGAGAGCTCCTTTGCAAGGTGGTCGGAAGACATTTTCGCGACATTGATGTTGTTAACCCTTCTGTCGGCACAAGGGTCTGGCCAGACCTTTAAAACTATATTTTTGTCAAACAAGTATAGAAGATGATATTACAGCGACTTCATACTTCATGATATCCTAAAATAACATGTTTGGAAGCATTTTGCAAAAATTCGAAAAACCGTTTGAAGTTTGAAGCATGTTTTTGTCGAATTTCAATTTATAGTGCTTTTTGAAACCCAATAGGTCTGGGCAGACCTATAGATTTTCACCCCATTTTACTTCCAGGTAAAAAGTGCAAATGAAATTATTTTTAAATTCTCCTATTTATTATGTAATAATGTCACTAAAATTCAGTTTGAACTATAAACAATAAAACATTCTGAGATTTTTCTTTAGGAAGCCGTGAGTTCGGAAAATAGGTATGCCTAATTTTATTATGTTTTGTAACATCACCTAATCAACTGAAATTTGATTCTAATAATTTCAAACCAGTTTTTTTCCTTGTTAATAGTAAGGACTTAGTATGAGCGACTTACGAACGTCTTTCTAAATAGACTTGATCATAAAATTTACACGAAAAATAGAAAATGAAATGATTTTTGCGCTTGAAAATTCCCTATTTCTTTCCACCTATTTCCCTAAATATGCAGACTAATATCGGGGTAAAATCTACCAACAAAGCGCCAAATATTTCCCCAAAGGTATTGGTATAGGAATTTGCGATCAAAATTTCTACAAGATATACGCCATGAAAATAGAAAAACAAATAAGAAGAAAATAAGGGAAAAACATCTATGTGCTAATACCACCTCAAAATATGTCTACTTAAAAACGTTTCCAGTGCATCTGCAGAAATGATAAATGTAAATGCTTTTATTATTTGAAAATGCTAGTGCAGAACAGGTAGAATGATTCTACGGATAAAAATTTCACTTTTTATAAAAAATAAAAAAAAATTCTCAGAAGGTCCAGCCAGACCTATCGGGTATAGAATATACATATTGAAGCAGGTGCCGACAGAAGGGTTAAGGCATGTTAACTACCCCTTAGTTAGCTCCAGATTGGCATTGCTCGCAATGAGTTGGGCCAGTGTTAGTTTGCCTTGGCCTCGAGGTGAATGTCAATTGAGTGTAGGTCTAGTAACACTGGGTAAATCTGAAGATTTAGAAAGTTTAGAGACGCCAATTTGGGATGCGTCTATTTTCTGTTTCAAGAAAATTAACCAAAAGTAGTTTTTATGATTTTTTTTATTTCAATTTATTTTTTGCTGTAGTCTGGCTGGTCTAGCGGTTAGTGCGCGCACCTTCAGTGCACAGGGTCATGAGTTCGAATCTCACCGTGGATCATGATGTTTTTCGAACTGACAAGCTTGTGACGGACTATGTATGACCTCACTCAGATGTTAAACGAGTACCCATTTATGGGGATAAATAACACTGCTGAGCGTGATGCTTATCTCATTACCTCAACAAAAAGCAGATAAGATCTTGGAAATAGGATGTCACTATAACACATCCTGCGGCCTTAGTCCAATGCTGGATTGTCGCGCCTGTTATTTTTTATATTTTTTTATTATTTTGCTGATGCTCTTTTCTCATACTACTCAACAGTTAGCAAATGATTGGTGACCTTTGATCTGTGCTGATAACTGGAACTTTGCCTTAAACGGGCCGGAAAACTTGGTGTTGACGTTTCGATACTGCCACACGAAATTAATAGAAATGGAGTCAAATTCAAAAGTAAATAGTTATAATTTAGATTATTAAATTTCATAATCTGGAAATTCTTGAATTCTCTCACTCCTTTGTTCACTAGAAAGCTTCTATAACGGCTTTGCAATTGAAAGACAAGTCTTCAATTTATTGTGAAAAAGAATTTAGTGGACGTCGTTCCAAATATTTATACCCTATACCCATAAGATGGTATAGGGTATATTGTTTTTGTTACGCCAATATTATGTAACACCTCAAAGGAACCTCCGGAGGTATGACAAATTATGTATATAAATGATCAGGGTCGGTCCCTGAATCGAATAAGCCATGTCTGTCTGTCTGTCCGTGTGTCTGTCTGTTAGCACGATAACTCCCGAAATAATGAACCTAGCGGTTTGATATTTTGGTCAAATGTTTGTTTTGATAAAATCGTGGACGGTATTGAAAATGGGTCAAATCGGACAAAGGGTTCCCCTACCTGCTATACAAATTATTCCTCCTTGATATGTTAATTCAGCCGTAACTTTCGATATAATATCGCTATAGACTTGAAATTTTGATCAATGCCTAATTTGGACATATACTTTAAGTTCATGGAAAGAGAAGTACCGGCCAAGGTTAGCAGAAGCTATGGAGAAAATTGAGATGGGAAATAATGGGAAAAATAATTTGTTTTTGTGTTAAATCACGGAAATTTTATTTTGAAGCTCTGTAAAAATCAAACTACATATTCACTTTTAGTGCGGCTTTTAGCGGTAAATTTGTTGGCCATAATAATCATCTCATTTTGCTTTTCAAGCTGGTCTAGTTTTAGAGAAAGCACAATCTAGATTGATTTTGATCGCTTTTTACCAATAAACTGCTTACTTCTTCTTTACTGATTACGTTCAGCTCGGATGCAATTATCGCTTTTTATTCCGTAGCGAAAGCAAAATACCTATAGAGACAATTACTGTATTAATTCTGATTCCCAAATTTCGTGGGTGCGAATTTTAACTAATTGTGACTTATCGTTCCATTCTATACAACAACTGCGGTGCATGTCTGTAGTATTTATGGCATGGCAACTTACCAGCTCTATGGGAACTACGCAGAACTTTTTGCAGGTGGTGTATAGAATGGAACGATAAGTCAAAATTAGTTAAAATTCGCACCCACGAAATTTGGCAATCAGAATTAAAACAGTAATTGTAAATTCGAGAGGGAAAAATATCTAACTACCATCACTCGGACTAACATCACCGAGACTAACATTTTTCAAGAACCTGAAGTTGAAAGGCGAGGCGCTAACTGATCATCACATTTTCGTGCCGTTCCAGGAGTCAAACCCGAATTTTTAAGCTCTAAAATGTCGCAGTGCAACGATTTTGTTTATAATATACAGGGTATCCGGAAACTGCCGCATAAACGCACCGGATTATGATTCCTCAGTTGATTTCCAGCAAAAAAGTTGTACGGAACATACCCCCTCGCTTAACCCTTTAGCTGCCACCAGTGTTGCCAACTGAAAATTTAGAAAACGGCTAAATTTAGCCGGAAAACCGGCTATTTTTTTTTCAAAAACGGCTAAAAACCCGGCTAAATAAATTTAAGTGAGAAAAACGGCAGAAAAAACCGGCTAAATCATACAAAACAGTCACATTACGAATAAATATAGTAAAAAACTAATTTTAATAATTTTATTTCTTTTCTGGAGTACTACCCGTAAACTATGCCTTATGCAGATTTCTTAGTTTACATATATGCTCCAATTGCTGGCATTACAGTCAAAATTTACTTTGTTCGGAGTTTGATAGCTCAACTAGTCAAAATTGTTGTATACAGGTACAATTTCTCGGTCAAGTCCATAACCACATTAGGTTCGAAATTGTGGAACATAAAATTCGTAAAAGGAACGTCCAATGCGTAACTATGGGCAAGGGCAACCGCATTTATGTATGGATATCTTACCATCATCGCACCTGAGCAATCTTATATTTTGATTAAAGTCAACCATTTTAGGCCCAAGACACATATCCAAATCATCATGACGATAATCCATCATGATGATGAAAGTTCGAAATTGGAGTGACACATATGTTTTCGTTATTAGAATTCGTCATTTACTTTTGACGTTTATGTAAATGATGAAAATGTCCTTCACAATTGCGATATTTTGATAAATATTCAATTCAATAAGTTGAGGACACACTTTTCTTAAAGAATTTGAATAGAAATGTGTAAAGATTGATAACAAATTCAATATTTTTGTAAACATTCTTGTTCTTAAATTTTACAACAGATGGCGTCCCCAGTCATTTCTGAGCAAATGATGGTCCAATTGCGTAATTTGGAACTCGTGCTAATGATGATAAATTTGCGTCATTTGAAAATATGTGTGTCAAGCTTGTTATTAATTTTCGAATTTGAGCCCTTCAAATTTTATTTTCCATAGTTACGAAATTGATGTTCCATTGTTCCATTGCTGATGTTCCGCAATTACGAATTTGATGCTCCAAAGATACGAAATATATGTTCCAAAATTATGAGCTTGGCCGGGAAATGTAATGCATCTACGAAAATGTGTAGTTTCTATGAATCGTCAGATGTTGAGCAAGTAGCTTGCCCAGTAAACTACAAAAATTAGATTTAAGTGAAGAAGATGGGGGTAAGTTGCCCCCGAAATATAAATTCACTTAAATTTAACTTTTGTAATTTACTGGGCAAGCTACTTGCACAACGTTAATGTGGAACACTACAAAGTTCCGGCGATATTATCAATACCTAAAAGGTTTTCACCCTTGTACTTAATCTGGCATGATTAAGTTATCTGTGGTAAAGAATTGACACATTGAAAAATGGAAAAATGTTCAGGTACCCCCATGCTCCGAGAATTGCTCAACAAAGAATTTTATCTAAGAAACTGTCTTCCATTTTGCAAATTATTTTGTATATTGGTAGTTAATAAATTACATGTTTAGACTAGGTACTAATATCGTCAGTTAACATGAAACCCATTACCCTAAATTTATTGAAAAAAAGGCAAGTCTCCGCGGTAAATTTTTCCCAGGAGACATAAATGCAAGTTTTCCTCTATAGGTGGACATAGTAGGTACTTACCCTAATACACGATAATAAGTGTATGTAGAAATAATTTCACGGTGATTAATTTAGTCCAGTACAATTGGTTCAAAATAGCCCCAAACCTAAACATCCAAAAATAAAAGAAATTTTTGATGTCAAATTATTGAATACACTGCCTTATATACGCAGTAAAAAGTTACACAAATTTGCGCCATGGGTTAAGGGGGGAGAGGGTGGCAAAGGGGTGAAAATTCAGTTTCTTGCAAATATCTGGAAAACTATGAATCTGACCTTAAAATGAGCTGAGGCCAAAACAAACTACATAAAATTACCTTTGTAATGATATGTAACACTCTAGACATTTTCTTAGAAAATTATACCCTATACCCAAAAGTATTATAGTGAATTTACATTTTTTGAGTTTTACATTTCGCACTGTAACTCTTGATAGAATGGACATACTGTCATAAGATCTTGTCCATATATTGATAACAAAATTTATTTGACTCGTACCAAAAATTGGAGTGCTCCGACCATTGACACCCCCCTCACTCCTCCTAACTTTTTTCAAAAAGGCATGCCTGTAGCTTCTTTTTAAACTGAGCCAGACAGATCAAATTTGGTGGGGTGCCTAGTCTAAGCTCCATTATGCTCCCCACCAAAAATTATTACCATCCGATCAGAACTAAGGGTACCCCCCATACAAAGTGAACGAAAATTCTAACAAATTTCACATTTTTTCACTTCTAAATTCTATCTAAAATGAAAAAAATAAATTTATCTCTTAGAAAGTCATTATGATAGTTAATTGTAGTCTTCTGAATGTATTGTCAAATTTTTGCATCAAAGCGTACACTACAAGTATAAACAAATTGTGTTTGAAAGTCATTGGTACTAGTTCAAAGGCTAGTTCCGAATAATATCGAGTAACGTGTACTAGCAACCTTCAAACCCCATTTTTCGTACTTGTAGGGCACGCTCTGCTACAAACTTTTGAATATACATTAACAAGACTACAATTAACTGTTATAATGACGTTCTAAGAAATAAATTTTATTTTTTCGTTTTAGATAGAATTTATAAGTGAAACAATGTGAATTTTTTTTAGAATTTTGGTTGACTTTGTATGGGGAGTAGCCTTAGTTTTGATCGGATGGTAACAATTTTTGGTAAAAAGCATAATGGGGCTTAGACTAGGCACCTCACCAAATTTTATCTGCCTGGCTCAATTTGAAAAGAAGCTAGAGGCATGCCTTTTTGAAAAATGTTAGGAGGAGTGAGGGGGCGTCAATGGTCGGAGCACTCAAATTTTTGGTACGAGTCAAAAAAATGTTGCTATCAATATATGGACAAGATCTTATGACAGTAGGTCCATTCTATCAGGAGTTTCAGTACGAAACGTAAAACTCAAAAAATGTAAATTCACTATAATACTTTTGGGTCTAGGGTATAATTTTCTGAGAAAATGTCTAGAGTGCTACATATCATTACAAAGGTAATTTTATGTAGTTTGTTTTGTCCTCAGCTCATTTTAAGGTCAGACTCATATTTTTCCAGATATTTGCAAGAAACGGAATTTTCACCCCTTTGCCACCCCCTCCCCCCTTAACCCATGGCGCAAATTTGTGTAACTTTTTACTGCGTATATTAGGCAGTGTATTCAACAATTTGGCATCAACAATTTCTTTTATTTTTGGATGTTTGGCTTTTGAGCTATTTGTACTAGACTAATTATTTTGTTTGTCAATATTGAAAAATAGATTCTAGTTTCAAAGTAAAACGGCCGAAGAAAATCAGTTCCGGCTAAAAATCCGGCTGACCGGAATTATAAATTTCTCCCGGCTAAACAGCACGGTTTCCGGCTAAATTTGGCCGGAAAACGGCTAAATTGGCAACACTGACTGCCACAGGCATTTAAAATTATTTGAAAAACTCATTTTCTTGCACGACTTAAAGCCTAATATCTCCAAAGCTAGACCAGCTAGAATAGTGAAATAAAATGATTATTACAGCCAACAAATTTACCTGTAAAATGAAACTAACCACACTAAATTCGGAAAAGAGGTTTGGTTTTTACAGAGCTTCAAAGGCAATTTGCGAGATTTGACCCAAAAACAATCTTTTTTTCCATCTCAATTTTCTCCAACTTCTGCCAAGGTGAGGTGCTTGTACGATTCTTTTAAAAATTGGCGCATAGTCTAACAATCATATCTTTTTTACATCATTTTATCTAGCTCCATTATTTCTAACAGTTTTAGTACCTTAAGTGCAGAAAACTAGGGTTAATTTTGGCTCGATTTCGACATACTTTGAATAGATTTTACCAATTGCAGATCTTTAGGGGCAGTGTGAATTGAATTGTATTGAATTCGAGCTAAAATTAACCCTAGTTTTCTACACTTAACGTATAAAAACTGTTAGAAATAATGGAGCTAGATCAAAATGATGTAAGAAAGATATGATCGTAAGGATATGCGCCAATTTTTATAAGAATCGTACAAGCACCTCACCTTGGCAGAAGTTGCAGCAAATTGAGATGGAAAAAAAGATTGTTTTTGGGTCAAATCACGCAAATGTGACTTTGAAGCTCTGTAAAAACCAAACCTCTTATCCGATTTTAGTGTGGTTAGTTTTATTTTACAGGTAAATTTGTTGGATGTAATAATCATTTTATTTCACTATTCTAGCTGGTCTAGCTATGCAGACATTAGGCTTTAAGTTGTGCAAGAAAATGATTTTTTCAAAAATCTTTAAATGCCTGTGGCAGCTAAAGGGTTAAGCTGAGGGGGTATGTTCCGTACAACTTTTTTTGCTGGAAATCAACTGAGGAATCATAATCCGGTGCGTTTATGCGGCAGTTTCCGGACACCCTGTATAGTAGGTCGACAAAAATTGACCTGATCGTCGTTTGAGGGGGGCAAGCGCCCCACCCTGCCTCTATTTGCATACACCCCTGCTTCCCTTTGCTCTGCTTGACGAGCACACGACTAAACCTATATCAGATCTTGCAAATAGTAAGACAATCAAGGTGCTCTAATAGAAACGGCCATTTAACCCCCAATCAACTTCCCATAACAATTTCGTCAATTAAAAAAAGGCATAAAACTGCATGCCTAGCTAGAAGGCATGAGCCAAGTGCTGTTGTGTGACAGTTGTCTGTGTGTCTGTCAGTTTGTCTGTCGCACGATAACTCCCTAAATAATGAAGCTAACAGTTTGAAATTTTGGTCACATGTTTGCTTTGGACGGTATCCAAAACGGGCCAAACCCGACCAGGGGTTCCCCTACCCCCGTACAAATTACCTCTCCTGATATTTTAATTCGATTCAAATGATGAATGCTTAATTATGACATATACTTTGAGTTGATGGAAAGTGAAGTAGGTCTCACGGCTCTTACCCCTACCGCCATATCTTTTGATAGGATGAACAAAAATTCAAATTTGTGTCAGATGGTATTTTCATTTTCCTCCCCTACAAAAATAAACCTTGAATTGTATATTTACGTATTACGTGCCTACTAGTACATGGGTATAGGTATAGCTATAGGGTATACACTCATCGTGCTATTCGCATAATTAGAACTCGGTCTCTTTTAAAATTAATTTAGGTTTGGCAAAACTGAAGAAAAAAGGGTTTTACCTGATACTAAATAAATGGATTTTTCCTGATACTTACATCGTGTTTCTTATCCGATTCTCAATAACTGGTATTGTACCGAATACTGTAAATCTGGATTTTGCCCGAAACTGAATAACTGATGCTCGACACTGAACAATCGTTGTTCATAAGGAAAACGTTTAGGCTATCGGGTATTGAAGTGAAACCCAGTGTTTAAATCTTACCGTACCGATCATCTTATATGATGAGTCTTAACAGATATCCTGCTGAGAAATATGAGTCACTCAGACTTATGTTACGTACCAGGACGCAAAAAACAGCATGTATAGTGTTCGGATTTCTCCTCTCGGATTTGTGACCCAATCGCCATTGAAGACATCGCTCTTGCATCCACATTATTAGCATTCCAACAAAGATCACTGTCAGCCTCGTTTCGTCATCTTACGCCACATCGTTCTGACCGGGCGTGCCTGGAAATTAAAACACAACATACGTAGTAGAATCCAAAATTGTTGAGAAAAACACACTTCCAGTTATCCGATTGAATTCATTTAAGTTTTATTTTTCAATGTAACTCCCCTTTACTTCAATACAACGATGAGATCGTTTAAAAAGATCCTGCATCCCTTTCAATAAGTTGTCCGCGGGTTTGTCTTGAAAATGGTCCAAAACAGCATCTTTCAGTTCCTTCTCAGTCTCAAATTTTCGTCCTCGGAAGTCCTTTTTTAATTTTGGGAACAGGAAGTAGTCACTTGGGGCCAGGTCTGGGCTGTACGGGGGGTGTTCAATTTCTTCAAAGCCGCATTTGACCATAGCAGCCTTGGCCACCGCGGCGGGGTGAACTGGTGCATTGTTGTGAAGAAGCAGCACCCCTTTCGCCAGTTTTCCATACCGTTTCTCCACGATGTTGGCCCTCAATTGGGTCAAAAGATCTGCATAATATTTCCCTGTTACTGATGTGCCCTCTTCCTTGAAGTCAATCATTATAATTCCCTTGGAATCCCAGAAGATGGTGGCCATAATCTTTTTCCGGCTCTGCTGCACCTTCGCCTTCACGGTTAAAAAAAATGATATAAACTTTATAAATTTTGGTATACATATAGTTCCATAGACTTTCCTGTATAAAAATTATACCAAGCTTCTTTATTAATCGAAGTTATCAGTTGAAGGTATACAGTTCATGCTAATCGCGTATAAAATATTTTTATAAGCTAACAATATAAAAATAATCCGAGTAAGGTGTAAATAGTATTTATCCAGATATATGATAAAAACTATACCATTTTTTAATTCAAAATTTAAAAAAAAACGACATTCATTTACATCTGAAGGATAATGTAAGCCTGCAGAAAACCCCTTCTGGGACATACTGTTGCAGGCACTATACTCTATATTTCATATCCGCACATACAGAAATTTTTGACCACGCCGAGATTCGATCTCCGCACCTCTAGATTACTAGCATGCACTCTCAACCAGGTGCGCCACAGCGACGCACGAAGTTCACCTTTCCAAATGCGAATGCAATGAATTTTTTTTAGAAATGTACAATATAGGATCAAGAGACGCGAGAGCGTCTCGCCCGCCAAAGGAAAAAGAAAAACGAAAGCGAACAAGTCTATGATTACCGGAGACAACTTGCTTTTTTGTTTGACCAGGCTACAGCCTTCCAGGCAACAGCCCCCAAAAAAATTTTTTTACCAAAATATTCCACATATCCTGTTCTAGTGCCTTTCCAAATAAAATCTTCGATCGGCACAATAACGGGTAAGATATATGCAATAAACGGTGAAATTTTCACCCTCACAGACTTAAGCGAGTAACCCAATTTCAGAATGAAGTCTACAGTTGCAGAAAGACTTGCTTCTACTGTCTCTCTTCGTGATTGAATTTTTATGAAATTTGGAACGAATGATCCTCTGGTGGTCCTTCTAAAGAATCAATGTCTTCCATTTAGATAAGTGGATGGAATAACGGTAAATTAATAGGTAAAGTTAACAAAAGATTTCCAACAATTGCGTCTATCGGCTCATCGCATTGACCATTTTTTAAACACACTGCGGCATTGGGACATTTGGATATTAGGACACCGGGAGACTGGGAGACTAGGATCTTGGGGTAGTGGGATACTAGGAAATTTGGACATTAGGGTCTTGGGACATTAGGACATTGGGGCATTAGGCACAATGGGGAAACAGGGACATGGGGACATCGGCATATTGGGGCATTGGGACATCGGGATATTGGGGAATTGGGACATCAGGATATTGGGACAATGGGACATTGGGATATTGGGACATTAGGACACTGGGAGACTGGGACATTCGGACACTGGGATATTAGGACATTGGGACATTATGACCTTGGGACAATCGGACATTGGGACACTGGTACGTAGGGGCATTGGACCACTGAGACATCGGAATGTTGTGACATTGGGACATCGGGATATTCGCACATAGGGGCACTGGGATATAAGAACATGTGAACATTAGGGTCTTGGGTCATTAGGACATTGGGATATTAGGACATCAACACATTAGGACATTGGGACATTAGGTACACTGGGGAAACTGGGACGTGGGAACATTGGGGCACTGGGACATCGGGATATTAGAACATTGGGACATTGTAACATTGGGATATTGGCACATTGGGATATTGGAACATTGGGATACTGGGACATTTGGGCACTGAGGTACAGGGACATTGGGGCACTGGGATATTAGGACATTACGCTATTGGGACCTTGGGACACTTGGTATACTGCGACATTGGGACACTGACCACTGGTACATTAGGACATTGGCCCATTGGGATATTATCACATTAGGATACTGGGACATTGGGGTACCGGGATATTAGGAAATTGGGGCATTAGGACCTTGGGACATTAGGACAGTTAGACATTGGGATATTGGGACATTAGGTGGGAGACTGGGACATTGGGATATTCCGATACTGGGACATTGGGACACTAGGGTAGTGGGACATTCGGACATTAAACCATTGGGGCACTGTGATATTTGCACATTGGGACAATAGGACCTAAATTGGGACACTGGGACATCAGGATATTGGGACATTGGCACATTAGGTTATTAGGACATTGGGACACTGGGATATTAGAACATTGGGACATGAGGACACTGTGACAATGGACTTTAAGGCATTAGGGCATTAGGACATTGGAACATTGGGACACTGTGACATTGGGACACTGTGACATTGGGACAATGTGACATTGGGACACTGGGTCAGGGGGGCATTAAGACAGATCAGTAACAGAACGTTAACAAAGCGTTGGTAAGGCAACAACAGAGCGTTAGCAGATCGTTAACAGAGTGTTAACAGAAAATTAACATAGCCTTAACAGAACGTTAACAGAACGTATATCGAGTAATAAAAGAAAGGTAACAGACCGTTTACAGAGCGTTAGCCGAATGATTAAAGAGAATTAAGAGAACATTAACAGAACGTTAAGAGAGCATTAACGAAAAGATAATAGAGTGTTAAGAGAACGTTAATAGAGCATTAACAGAGTTAACAAAAAATTAACAGATTACTAACAGAATGTTAGCAGAGCCATAACACAAAGATAACACAAATCTATTTTGCACAAAATACATATTAATAAACTGTACCCATTTCATCCCAAAATTATTTTTAAAAAAGCTCAGCAACAGCCATTTGTGGCGTATTTGCAATTGCGTTTGCAGTGTCTATTTATTTTAAAGAAGACCCTGTGAATATAACTTATGATATTAAATTTATGGAATATGCTGAACAAAAACCTATTGAAACTTTTCCCAAAACAAAAATATTAGTTGGCTATTTAAGTATGCAAAAATATATGATATCTGACCAAAAACAACAAAGTTGTAAAAGTTACCCCGCCAAAGAAAAATTCATCTGCCGCAAAAAGAATACATATCACTCCAATCCGCTGCTCATATCTAATTTTGTTTGCTGGATGTACTTATGTTTTAGGTGTAAATGCTGGAGAAGTTTAAATGTACAGGACTACTTCTTAAAGTAATTTGGAGGGAGCCGTCAAAGTGGCACTGAATAAAATGTTAAAGCTCCCACCAAATTACTTTAAGAAGTAGTCCTGTACATTTAAACTTCTCCAGCATTTACAGCTAGAGATGTAACGGATCTTGTTTAGCGGATGAGGATGCGGATGCGGATGCAAAATAGTATAACATTGAGGATGCGGTTGCGGATGCGGATATTAATCGAGAAATTTTTGAGGATGCGGATGAGGGTGCGGATGAGGATATGAGACTTTGTCCGCTTATTGGAAGTGTCCGCTTATGAGAATATTTCACAAAGGTATAACATTTTATAAAACTAATTTAGGTAGCGCTGCAAATCCATTGAAAACCACGATGTCTCATTTGAACCGTGTTTTTCCAATACAATTTTTTTTTCGAAATCGAGAACACTATTTTTTCGTGAATTCCAAAATGACTTGTTCTTACACTTTTTCTTCAAAAGGCAATTTTTTTTTTTCATATTTTAAAAGAATAGAAAACTGCACGATTAAATGCCGCGACATAAATTGAGGTCCTGAATTTCTAAGAAATTCCACCTACACGGAGAGATAAACAAGATTTGTACACCGATTTCAGGAAAGTGAATTTTGCTTTACCCAAAAGACCGATTTTGCGGTACTTTCGAAACTTCTTTGCTCGAAATACAATTCTGTAATGCAAGAATTTTGATTTTTTTTTGTGGAACTGTCCGTTTATTAGAGACTTGCTTGTTCAGAAAGGGTATAAACGTACTGTCCGTGTCCGGTTATGAGAGTGTCCGGCTATTGGAAGTTATTTTTCTAGTAAATATAAGGAAAAACGTTGGGGAAAATAAAAGTGTCCGTTTATGAGCAATGTCCGGTTATTAGAAATGTCCGTTTAGGGAAGTTCGACTGTATACGATACAGAATACAATTTGTCTCAATGTATTTCCTTATAGTTACAAAGTAGCACGTGGGTCGCATATACATATCCGCTAATTGTCTGCATACAAAAATGAGGATTGCGGATGAGGATGCGGATGTAAATATTTATAAGATGAGGATGAGAATGCGGATGCGGAGTTTATTTTTTATGCGGATAATCCGCGATTGCGGATGCGGACATCCGTTACATCTCTAATTTACACCTAAAACATAAGTACATCCAGCAAACAAAATTAGATATGAGCAGCGGATTGGAGTGATATGTATTCTTTTCGCGGCAGATGAATTTTTCTAAGGCGGGGTAACTTTTACAACTTTGTTGTTTTTGGTCAGATAAAGTTTACCTCACTTTGGTATAAAATTTTTCTATCAGTTCAATATTATTAAACAAATTCTCGATTGGTATGCAAGTTGTAATTTATAGTATAAAATCAATAACACGTTCTGATAAAAGATTCATATAAATGCTGCATAATTTTCAATAGTATTTTTGGATTAATTTTGTAACAGCTTCGTATAATTTTTATACGAACATCTCGAATTCAATATTTTAATACAAGCTTCGGATAAATTTTATAAAAATTAATATAAACAAAATTTATACATCGCTGTTTATTAAAATTTATACTAAAAAATGTATGAATGAGCTTTATACCATCAGTTGGTATAAAAAATACATCAGAATTTTTAACCGTGTTCTTGGGGCGCTCCTCATAAGGCCTCCTCCATTCCATGGACTCCCTTTTGGTCGTGGGATCATAGTAAAGGACAATGGTTTCGTCTCCTGTCAAAATTCTGTTGATAATTGCATCCGAGTCGGCGCGACACAGCTCCAAAAAGTCGTTCGAACATTTCATCCGCTGCTTCATTTGATCTGCTGAGAGGAGTTTCGGGATCCATCTTGCCGAGATCTTCCTCATCCCCAAATGGTCGGTAATAATTCTTTCGACGGTGGTTTTTGATAGACTTGTCCTTTCTGCAATCTCTGATAACTTTAGCCGCCGATCACTCAATACAACTTCCTCGACAAATTGGACGTTTTCTTCGGTGGTCTCAGTTATTGGGAGTCCGGTGCGGGGTTCATCAAAAACATTCGTCCTTCCTCGCTTGAACTCCAAAATCCACCGGTAAATAGTCGCCTGGGATGGTGAAGAGTTGCTGTACACGGATATGAGCTCATCTCGAATCTGGGACGCCGTGTATCCTTTAAAAAAAAAGAATTCAATGACCGCGCGGTACTTGATCTGCTCCATTTCAAATACGAAATCAGAATGCGACACAAATAATTACCTAGCCGGGCCCTTGATTGCACAATTGAACTCATGTTTAGTCCTGTTATGACCGAAGAGTTGTTCTATCGAATAGCGGTAAAATGAATTCAATCGGAAAACTGTAAGTGTATTTTTCTCAACAATTTTGGATTCTACTACGTATCATGCCGTACACTCTGAAATAATTACATTTGTATACTTACATATATCTGAAGATCCCTTTCGCAATTTTTGAGTCAAATATCGTCGTCGTCGGCATCCTCGCAATATTCATACTTCGCTGTCATCTTCGTCGTAATCGTTAAGAATTGAAAAATCAATAGTTATTATTAGTTAGTTTGATCACTTTGGTCGTGTTTTGATAATCGGGGGCAGGTTTGCTGACCCAGACGCGCAAAAAAAAACTATCGAGGGTGACATCCAGGTTAAATTTAAAAAATGTCACGTCGGCATTTCAAAACATTGCTCATAAATATTGAAGCTCCGTTTTCACTTTACAAACGCAAAAGTTCAAATGTAATTTTTTTTAACGAAAACATATTTTTATGTATGAATCATAATTTTGTTAGAATAAGAATTCGACGAACAACATTTTTAACATGAATTTACAAACAAAAACTATTTTTTTTTGCACACACTTGTGCATGTAAACTATACCTTAGAACTTTGCAATTTAAAATTTAATTTTAGCTAGTCATAGGAAAAAAACGTAGGTACTAGAAAACAATTGGGATAGCATACATTTAGACGAGTTTGGGAAAGTTCATTAAAACTGGATAGCAATATAGTTTCTAACCTGAATAAAGTCACAGGTTAGCGTTTGTATGGAAATTACCCCGTATAGTGTAGGTTAGCTGATTAAAAAACACTGCCTTTGAATTTAACGAAATTACCCACCTTTGAATTGTATAGATTTGTTTGTTTACATTGATTTGTTTCCTTCCAATGTCAACTGATCAGCTGATCAGCTTATGTACATACATATATTATACATTTGACCCAGGAAAATTAGAATCTTGCAACATGTTATAGTAGAATTCTCAGCTAAAATTATCATATACATACTTGAACCTATTTATTACGATATTTGCTAATATATGTACATACTTTCACACTACATACATATATACTCATGTATTTAATTTGTATTAGATTTAACCTTGAACTTGAATAACGTTTCTATCGTTCGATAAAAGGTTTCAAGGAAAGTTAGTTATATCCTGGATGCATTGAGGCTAATCCAGGAACACAGTTGGGTGAATTTGGGTTAAGATTCAAAAAGAAAAAAAAAATTTTCTTACAAGAACCTAATATTTAGGAGTTGGTTTGTATGACAGCCCTATGACGTAATCTTCCGATTCCATCCATTCCTAGATATGTTTTGAGGCTTTACTAGGAACACATTTGCATGAGGTTTAGTTAAGATTGGTTCCGATTTCATCTGTTCCTAGATATTGTTTGAGGTTTAACCAGGAAGACACTTGGGTGAAGTTTGGTGAATATTCGTACATAAAGAAAAAAAAAATTCTTAGAAGAACCTAATTTTCAGGGGCCTATGACTTCATGGTCCGATAAAGCTAAAAGTAACTGGTTTATAACTTCGTGTCACATGACTTTGTCCCTAGAATGCGCATTTAAGCCGATATTTAGTTCGCAGGATGACTAAAATTACAATTTCGAATTTTTTTTTTACAAAAAACAATGTTTAACCCTTCTGTCGGCACATAGGTCTGGCCAGACCTTTGGCACTATATTTTGGTCAAAAAAGTATACAAGATGAAATCGCAGCGACTTCATATTTCATGATATCCTAGATTAATATGTTTAGAAGCATTTTGCGAAAACTTAAAAAAATCGGTTGAAGTTTTGAGTATGTTTTTGATGATTTTCAATTTATAGTGCTTTTTGATACCCAATAGGTCTGGCCAGACCTATAGGTTTTCCCCCCATTTTCGTCTCGAAGTAAAAAGTGAAAATATTAAATTCTCTTAAAACTCTCCTATTTATAATGTGATAAAGTCATTAAAATTCAATTTGTACGAGAAACGATAAAATTTTCTGAAATTTTGCTTTCAAAAGCCGTGAAGTTTGCAAATTGGGTACGCCTAATTTTATCCCGTCTTATAACATCACCTAATCAACTGAGATTTGATTCTAGGAAAATCAAAAGAATTTTATTTTCTTTGTAATAGTATGAACTAAGTATTAGTGACTTACAACGGTGTTTCTTAATATATTTAATTGAGATATTTACGGAAAATTTAGAATGAAATGATTTTTCCGGTTGAAAATTCCCTATTTCTTTCTATCTATTTTTCCGAATCTGCAGACTAATATCGCGGTAAAATCTACCAACAAAGTGCCAAATATTTCCCCAAAGATATTGAAATTGGAAAATTTGATCAAACTTTCTGTACGGATACGCAATGAAAAAAGAGAAGCAAAAATAGAAGAAAAAAAGTGAGAAACATGTTTGTACTAATACCACCTCAAAATATGTCTTCTTAAAAACGCTTCTAGTATATCTACAAAAACGATTTTAATGCTTTTATTGTTTATAAATGGCTGTAAAGAATGGGTAGAATGATTATACCGATACAAATTTCAGTTTTTCTAAAAATTAAAATTTTTTTCTCAGTAGGTCCAGCCAGACCTATTGGATATAGAATATGCATATTGTAGTAGGTGCCGACAGAAGGGTTAAAGTGCTGTATCTTGGAATATTTTGCACTACAAAGCTGGAACTGGACTCAAATTAAAGAAGTTTTTTTAAGCTTTAAAAAGCCAATGGACGACTTTCTTGTAGGAAGCACCTTTTAAAAATTACAAACCTAAATATGAAAAAAGTCCGAACATTTTGAGTTTTTTTGAGGGTCACGGGGTTAGCACAGGTTTTTCAAAGTTGCAAACATGGTGGTACACTTCTTGCATCTACCCTAACAATATCCCAAAAAACCAGAGCCGAGCTATTTTTTGCGACCTAAAATCATAAAATGACTGGCCTATTGCATTTTCGGAAGCAATGTACAAAAGAAACAAAAAACATCATGGCTCAAGAAGCATAATGTGCAATAGTTACGTGAATATATTAACTACATACTAGGATTCTCACTGGACATTACCCGGCACCATGCATTGTAAGCATTGCGGAATAACAAACTTTTATCAACAACTGCATATTAGTGTCTCCGCATTCTGGATTCTGGTCTTCAAATTAGTTCGGCTACAACAACTTCTAATTCCAAGAATTGTTTGACTTCCTGAACTTAGCACTAGCTCATTCCGTGGATGTAGATTTCATGCTAGTTTACATAAGAGACTTGCAAATTGGAATAGTTTTTGCAGGGCTCGAAAAGCTACATATATACATATATGTAAGCCAATGTAAATAACACAGTGAAAAATTTGTTTCGGTTCGGTTTAAGGAAATTTTTCAGCAGTTTTACAGTAAACTTAATTAGTATGTATGTATTGAAGCTAATACTGAAAGTTTGCAGTTAGTATTTCGCAGAATAATGTTATTTTCAACTGTCCTTTCAATGAGATCTCTTCTAAATCAATAAAATTATATACAGCAAAAATTTATTCCATTGTAATAAAAATACATAGCCCAACAAGTACCCTACACAAAAATAAAAATTCAGATTCATCACTTTGTTAAATATTCATTTTTTAAGAGCACCTGATCACCTACATTTCAACTCCTGGGGGCATCAACCGTCGAATTCGGATATAAGACTGCGGCACCATATCCGTGGAACGTGAATGGCGAACAATCATAATCATTATATTTTCTTTGACATATGAAAAATGACATATCGTCTACTAGTGTTATAAAATATAAAATATTTTATAAAATGTATTTATTTGAAAAACATCTTTATTTTATGAATATTAAAATATAACTGACATATCATTTAAAGGTTACTACATAATTAAATATATTTATAAAACATCTCCCTTCTTCATTCTCTCTTTTTGTTTTTATATGGCTCCATTAGACAACATCATATCATATATCATATTTCTAGTATATGTACACATACATATATGATCGTCTAATGGAGGCCAAGTTCGATCCTTCATCTTATTCTTTTCTTTTAAACCATTTCTTTTTTTCTTTTACCTTTCTTTTTCTTCTCTTTTCATTATTTTCTATTTCTCTTCTTTTTTATTTCTCTTTATTTTACTTGCATTTCGCTTGTTGTTCTGGTCTTACTTTGCCAAAAGCGAACAACGAACACAAGATTTCTTTACTTGTATTTCGCTTGTTGTTTTGGTCTTACTTTGCCAATACCCAACAACGAACACAAGATTTCTTTCTTTTTTTTCTTTTGCTTTTTCCTTTCGTTTGTTTTCTTTTCTACTTCTTTACTTCTTCTTTTCTTCTCCTATTTGTATTCTTCTATATACTTTTCCTTTTTCTTGATAAAGGATCAAACTTCATTTTCTTTTTTTATGTTTCTGTGAAATCTATCTGTAACTTTCTTTCAATTCAATTTTAAATTTTCTCGCCTTCGGGTTGGAGCGAAAGTTCTTTGGACATAATTTTCACGTAGTCCAATTATCGGCTGCGCCATGTTATAAAATATAAAATATTTTATAAAATGTATTTATTTGAAAAACATCTTTATTTTATGAATATTAAAATATAACTGACATATCATTTAAAGGTTACTACATAATTAAATATATTTATAAAACAACTAGTCTGTGTAGCTTATTAAATATTCAGTACAGGTACACTTGACATACAGTCGTCTATAAAGCTGCAGGGCTCCATATAGTACAAGATTGCCTCCTAACCGACAGAAAGATCTGATCTGGCTACGAAACGAAACCCGATTCGCACCCCCGCACTTAAGTGGAAGTGAAATAAGCAAAAATTTCAAGAGAAACAAATGCCAAGAGCTTGACGTAGGCTACTTTATGCCAAGAAGATATTTCGCACGACGCCTCTGTGTAATCATACCGAGAAACTTCTTACCAATTCCGAACGAAACGCGTACCAGAGGACTACGACGAGAAAAGGAACGACAAACGGGACGTGCGGCTACGCGGCTTTGGGGATAAGCAAAAAGGATGAGAAGAAAAATGGAAGTGAAAGACATACACAAGAAATGACGGGATGAACGAATGTTTCTTAAAAATTTCATTCACGTCTTGAGCTATTGACGTTGAATAGGTAGGTATGGCAAAAAGTCTCAACACGACATATAGAGGCAAAATTTACATACGCCTTAAAGGCTGGAGGAAGCTATAAGGAAGGCTGTCAGTTGAAGCGATTTTGGCGTAAAGGTACGTGGAGGATAATAACGAAGGATAACGTTAACATCACTCCATTCCAGAACAACAGTGACAACAATACGATAATGTTAAAGTTTCGATCGGGTCTTTTACGTTATTGCGGTATTTTGGCGACGAAATGAAAGAAGCTTGCTGATAACTGAGCTCTTAAGAATGTGAAGTAGGATATTTTAGGGATTTAGAGAATCGAAAAAATGTTCCAGTTGAAATATTCCGAAGATTTAAACGCTATACATATTTATGTGTACCTATATACGGTGGTTGATTTTTTATACCCTTCGCTTACTAAGCGAAAAGGGTATATTAACTTTGTCATGAAGTTTGTAACGCATTGAAGGAAGCATCTCCGACCATACAAAATATGTATATATATGATCAGCATGGCGAGCTGAGTTGATTGGACGATGTCCGTCTGTCCGTCTGTCCGTCTGTCTGTCTGTCTGTCTGTTGCGACGCGTTTTGCTCGGCCAGTTTAAAAGCTATGGAGCTGAAATTTTGCAGACATGCTTCTTTTTATTGCAGGCAGTTTGTATGTTTGAATCGGTAAAATCTGACAAGGGGGTCGTGGGGCTGCCATACAAACCTACTCCCCAAAATTAGGTTCTTCTTAGAAAAACTTTTTTATTAATGCACCAATTTCAATCAAATTTCGCACAAATGTGTTTTCATTGTTGACATACAACATATGTAAAAATCGGACAAATCGGACAATGGGGTCGTGGGGCTGCCATACAAACCTAGTCCCCCAAATTAGGCTCTTCTAAGAAAAACTTTTTTATTTTTTCATTGATTGCAATCAAATTTCATGCAAATGTGTTTCTTGTAATACCACAAAACATATGTAAAAACGGACCAAATCGGACAATGGGGTCATGGGGCTGTCATACAAACCTAGCTCCCCAAATTAAGTTCTTCTAAGATTTTTTTTTTTATTTATACACCAATTTCAACTAAACTTCACACAAATGTGTTTCTATTGATGACACAAAACATATGTATGAATAGATGGAGTCGGACCATGTGGTCATGGGGCTACCATACCAACCTATCCCCCCAAATCAAATTTTTCTAAGAAAAACGTTTTTATTTGCTCACAAATTTAAACCAACCTCATGGAAATGTACTTTTATTATTTGTTACAAAACATATGCAAAAATGAATGAAATCGGACCATTGGGGTCATGGGGCTGGCATATAAACCCAACCCCCAAATTAGGTTCTTTGAAGAAAAACTTTTTTATTTGTCCACCAATTTCAACCAAATCTCATAAAAATATGTTTTAATTGATGCCACAAACATACGTAAAAATTGAAGGAAAGGCCATGCGTTCATAGGGCTGCCGTACAACCCCCCCCCCCCCCTTACACACACACTTCGTCTTTGCTCATTCTAAGAAACCCACGTCCACCGCTTCCCCCAATAAATCTTCGCTACGGCACTTATGTGAAAATTCAAGGAAAAGCATGGAAGCGGGGAGATTTGAACACAAGTCATAGGAACGCCCGAAAAAACTTTTAGCCCGGGGGGAGCGAAGGGTATCCAAATTTCGGCCGCGCCCGAAATTAGCCTCGGTCTCGTTTTTATTTTGGTTTTCGCTCATTTAATTGACGGAGCATTAATCATCAAAATAACCAACAAATTATATTAGGCCCCAAATACAATTTAAAATTAATTTCTTGTTATTAAAACTTTTCAAAAGACATTTTTCTGTCGTAACTCCTTCAGTAATATTTACAAACAAAAGTGTGTACACTTACTTACAATATTCTATCTTCTGCAAATGTTCGAACCAAATGGGACGCCTTTACATCAATGGAAAATCTCTTGGCTTTTTTCATTAAAACCGCAAAATTACAATCATGAATTGCACATATGTGAAATGGACCATACTTCAACTAACTTTCAACAAAACTCTCTCTCTTGTCTCTCATTGAAACGTGTCCCTTTTTTGTCTAAATCCTTTTTAATGAACTTCCGACCTGCTAACCTTAAACCTCAAAGTGTTTGCACAAATCCGTCCACCCATGACAAAATCACGGACTCAATCTCCAATCATGCGAGTCGAGACGATGGCGCGGCCGGCGTCGACAATAGCAGCGCGGATGAGGGATGCTCTTCCAAACTGAACTCGTCCTTCTATATACTGGCGACTATTGTCTGCGAAAAAAAAGGATGATGCGGTTGCGGGACTAGAGCAGTAGATATTGAACTTTTTTTTCGAAATCTTCAAATCCGCCATATACATATTATTGGGGAGTATGAAAATCTACTATTGAGGCGGCAGCATGGATAATGACGGCATCCTTTAAATCATCAACCCGTTCAAATATGTATATATGTATACAAAAAAATACAGACAAAAAAAAAATTTTGTTCAAAGTTGTTGTTCATCTTCGTCCGAATGACGAGAAAAGGTTTTCCGCATAACAGAAATCGAAGTGGTAGAGTCGTCAGCAGTAGCGTAAGGAATATTGCAAAAACCCTTTACACACATATCCTAAGCTTTGGATTCTCAAGAATCTCAGTTGAATATTATATGGCATGGAATATCATGATGATGGAGATGTGGATGGATGCGAAGATGATGATGATGTTTTTGGATGTTTGTGTAAACCCAATGATGCGGTAAAAGGGTTCATTCTTTCCATTCACGGTGACATTGAGCCTTAATGAACTTTTGATCCTTTCGCAATTTCAGTCAGACTGATTTCTCAAGTCTCTTGAGGTTAGTTGGTAAGATGGACCTTACAGAAAGCCATTGAAATTTTTGGGTTTCCATATGATTGTAAATCCTTTGTTGTTTGCCGACATGTTGTGTGTTGTAAATGATACACATGATGATGTCAAATGTAAGATTTAATACCTAAAGTATTGGCAATAAACTGTCAAAGTAAAGCAAAAAATAATGAATTTTGTATTAAAGTTATAAATTAATTTGCAGTCAATCTTCTCTCTAACAAATAGAGAAACTCGGCTATAAAAATAAAAAAAAATTAATTCAGCAATTTGGCATCAAAACTCTATTTTGTTTTCCTTTGTTTGGATTTGGCCTTTTTGGACTAAAGGGCAAAACAGAACGCTTACGTTACGCTACGTGCCGAACACCTGTCAAAGATGATTCAATGAAGTTTGCACGCAACTGCACAGAACGTACGTAACGAAACGGAAGCATTCGGAAAACTATTTGAAATGTCAAATTCCATGGAAATCCAAGTCAGTTTTTTTGTCATACTTACGATAATGTTATTGCTAACCAATTTATTTCTTTTTATATCTTTCGTATAGTTAATAAAGTGCATAAAATGCTAAAAATACTTAAAAAAAATTGATTCCTTCCATTTTGCTTCTCCTTTTGAATACCTTTTCGAACTTTTAACTTGACGTTTCGGAACGGAACGTATGTGACCAACTAATCATTGTCGTCACGGCACGGAAAGGAACGGCACGTAACGTAAACAGTCTGGTTTGCCCTTAATTGTACTATACTAAAGTACACTTACAGACAAAAGTATCGAATCAACCTATAATCGCGTATACTTGTATGTGTTTTTTTTTGTTTAAGTACGATAGCAATTCATAAAAGTCGTATGTATTGAAAGTTTGAAAACTTAGCTAGCTGTTGGTATCCTTTTTATCAATATTTGCTGCGCACTTTTTAAATTAAATTTATGGTGGCTAACGGTCACAATAAATTACCCCTATAAAAGCGTAGTCTGGCTGGTCTAGCGGTTAGTGCGCGCACCTTCGGTGCACAGCGTCAGGAATTCGAGTCTCACCGTGGATCATGGTGTTTTTCGAACTCACGAGCTTGTGACGGACTATGATCTCACTCAGATGTTAAACGAGTACCCATTTATGGGGATAAATAACACTGCTGAGCGTGATGCTGATCTCATTACCTCAACAAAAAGCAGATAAGATCTTGGAAATAGGATGTCACTAACACATCCTGCGGCCTTAGTCCAATGCTGGATTGTCGCGCCTGTTATTTATTTTTATAAAAGCGCCCGTAATCGGTTTCTCATTATCAGTGGATTCTGGAAAGTTAGCTTACTTACATCTAAGATAATTCCAATCACTGTTTTGTCATCCATTGATACGGCCGGTGCGCCTGATCAACCGGCTCAAGTTGTAGCTCTATTGTCTAAACGTCTTACTCAGCTCGCCGTCGCTCGCCGTCTTGGAATGAGTCAGTCTGCTGTCTTGAGAGTTAGCAGGAGATTTTTAGAGACTGGTAGATTTAATTCGGACGCAGAACGGGCCGCCCTCGATTCCCTTCATTGTTACAAGTACGTTACGAAATCGGTTCCTCACGGGTCCTGCATAGCAGAACCTGAGGCGTGTTAGCGGAGTAGCCGTCAGTGCCCAGACAGTAAGGAGACGATTAAGGGAAGCGAATATCACTCCAAGAAGGCCTGCCACGGCCCCAAATTGACTGCACGGCACCGACAAGCGCGCCTCTTATTTGCTCCAGATCATCTGAATTGGAGCGTTATGGAATGGAGCTCAGTATTATTCACTGACGAGTCGAGAATGTGTATGCATGGCAGTGACAGAAGATGCAGTCTACAGGCGTCCCAGTGAGCGATTTCCACAGTGCTGTTTCACTGAAACGGTTGTATACGGCGGCGGTTCCAGAATGATGTGGGCTGGCATTTCCTTAGAGGGAAAAAATGGGGCTCGTATTCGTGCCCGGAGGAGGCCGAAGAGAAGGGCTGACTGCTGATCGATACGTTACCGATATTAATTGACGAGAACTTCACTTTGATGTACAACAATGCCCGGTGTCACGCATCGCGCCTCGGCAGTTCCTGAATGCAGCCAATATAAATCCCATTCAACACTTATGTGACGAGCTCAAGAGAAGAGCCCGAGCCAGAAATACAGTCCCTTCGTCGACTGAAGGATTGGAGGCAGCTTAATTAGAGGAGTGGAACGGTATTCCTCAATATACCATCAGCAACTTTATCAGATCAATAAAGAATTGATTGGAAGCTGTCATTAGAGCGTAGAGGAGGCAGTACTAAATACTGAAATAATAAATACTTAAGTTATTTTCCAACAGTTTTTGTTTTATTTTCAAAAAATCTAACCACAAACCATTTTCATAGTTTTCCATTTTTCCTACGATTTCGTTTAAAGAGCATTAATTTAATACTCACCAAATATTCAAAAAATACGTACGCCAGAATAGATAGTCTGGCTGGTCTAGCGGTTAGTGCGCGCACCTTCGGTGCACAGGGTCATGACTTCGAATCTCACCGTGGATAATGGTGTTTTTCGAACTCACGAGCTTGTGACGGACTATGATCTCACTCAGATGTTAAACGAGTACCCATTTATGTGGATAAAAAACACTGCTGAGCGTGATGCTGATCTCATTACCTCAACAAAAAGCAGATAAGTATTGGAAATAGGATGTCACTAACACATCTTGCGGCCTTAGTCCAATGCTGGATTGTCGCGCCTGTCATTTATTTTATTTTTATAGGTTGAGTCGATACTTCTGTCCGTAAGTGTACTATATGGCGAAGCGGAGTATTTTCGCGAAATAAAATCCCTTTTCACTTCCATTTATTTTTAGAAATATAATTTATTGTTTCAGTTGACTGAAACCAATTTGAAACTGGTTTAGAAGATATATGTACATATGTGTATTTAATTAATGAATACATATCTTCCCAACAACGTACGCTTCTTTTTCAGTATCATCTTATTTTTTCATTCGTATGCAAACCAAACAATTCCAATTTTCCAACTACATATATTCCTTTTAGAATTCACCATTTTTTGGTCGAAAATGAAACTACGATTTGGATTTTGAATTTGTTCTCCAGAAAAAAAAGGCTCCATCCGGAATAGGTTATCATTGCATTCATTCCATAGCCAAAAATGAATTCGTAAAAAAAATGATTTCAGATGGCATCGAAATACACAAACTTGTGTCAGCCTCTACGTAATTTGTTGCCAAAATTAATGGGAAAGCACAGGATTCTCCGTCTTTCAATGAACGCAACTCTCAACTTCAAATTTTTCAAACTTCCTTGTTGTGTAGGCTGCAAATCATTCAAGTGGTACATTATCATCAAAAAGTCCCATCTGTAGATCAGCGCTTACTTTCACTGATGTGCCTCGTGAATTTAAATTTGATTATCCAGAATCATTTTCAGTACACTAGTGCAAGTGCTAACCGGTTGACTGAGGTGAAGAAACCACAACTCCTTATGTCGGAATAACTTGCTCGCAGTTTGCCACACAAGCGTAATGATCATGAATATCGACGTCAATAAACAATATTTCTGGACGTCCCTCTTTGTAGGATCTCTACACGTTCTTGATGGGGAAGACAATCTACCCGGCTGTCTACAATTAAGTTTTCATTTGAAGAGCTTTTGGGTGAGGTTCGGCAAACTGAGTTCATGGTGGGGTAATGTGAAACATTTTTCTCTAGGCTTCTGATTTAACTGATTCATGTATTCCTCCAGCTTCTTCCGACTTTGGTTTGCAGCAAGTGGAACATTCATTGAACGTTTTTTGCTCGTTTTTTTTTTTAGCTGGGAACTTGTAAACATACAAGTACTAAGCATTTTGTCTCGTAATTGATCGCCGAATAGGCAAGCTTCCGTGGATGATGGTACTTTTAATGTGATCCCTTTTATTTCAAATTCGTTCGCTGTAATTTGACTTTCTTATGTTTTCGACATTGTTTAGTACTCGCATTCAAAACCCCACACAAGTTCGGGACGTATGAACGACTGATTTCTACAACTTAATCCCTAGTGGTCTTGATGTTTTTAAAACTGCTTCCACCAAAAGTAATTTGCAAATCAGAAAACAATCAAACAAAATCCTTTAAACGCGTATCCTTTTCTAGCTAGACAAGACAATTGCAACAGCCACTCCATTGAACCCATTTGCAATGATAACTAGCACCACTTCCTTTCCATCTATGCTATACCACTCACATCGGTTAAAATCCTTTTGTTCCGTTCGTATGAAAGTTCATGAATTCTCGCTCGATTGCACTAAAACACTTGACTGCAGCAACGTCAAAGGTGCAAGTAACTCACTTCATGTGCTCTCGAAATCTCTCAAACAAGAAAGAACTCTTGCAAAAACTTTTCAGATTCACCTCACCCTCCGGGCAATGACTAATTTTAAATCACTTGGAAATGTGCAAGTTTGCCGAACATTTTCGTTGGACGCAAGTGATGCCTGAAGAGTATGAGAGAGAGCGGCAACCGATTCCTTGCCCGGTCACTATAGAGAAATTTATATGCAAGACATTAAGGCCACTTCTTAAAGAATCATCCACTTCTCATCTCGCCAAACGTTTGACTTCGTCTTTCAACATGGTATCGCGTATAAAGTCTTGTGCGCTCTTTTTTCGAGACGACAATTTCACGATATCATGCACTTGTCACTTCGTCCTTTGAAATAACATTCACATTGAGTTTGAGTTTGCTTCCTGTTTACGGGGAAAATCGCGCTTTTCCTGAAAATTCTGCAGTATATGCCATTAGCATGGGATCTGCTCGGTGATCGACGATGTTTTCTTAGGAGAAGTTCAGCAGACGATAAAATAAAGCATAAAAGGTGAGAGTAGCGGGGAATTGCATCGGTTTCGATGGTGTAAAAAAGGGAAAGTTGACACCTCTACGAAAGCAGATTGCACTGTCTGAAAGATTTATTGGTAAAGTTCGTGTAGCACTCGTGCAATTTATTTAGTGTTTTGTCGCGACAAGCTGAAAAATTTCAGTCAGCGCGGCTGGAAGACAATACAGTGTTGAAAAGGGATTTGTAAGAGGGTGTTATGTTAAAGTTGGGACTAATATTTTGTAGCAACTGAGTTAAGTGATGATTTTTTAATTAATTTCTTATCAAATGTTAAAATTATTATTATGTACCAGCAAACAAAGGATTATTATCCCTGTTCTAAGAATTCTTTGAATCATTCAGACATTAGAGAACACCACTAAGGAATACGAGTCACGTTTTGGCAATATACGCTGCTTGCGCTCAAACTGAGTGCGCTCGCCACTGGAGTTCCTTATCCTCCAGGCAACCATGTTTGCACATCGATATTCAAATATGAAATGACTTCAACAAACAAAATTCTCTCGGTTAGTTCACAAACGTGAAGAGGACATGTTGGAAACGATAAAAGACCGCATCGCAGCTCCTCACAATATTACGTACTTAGGGATGTTTGCATTAATGAAAAGCGACGAAAACAATTGTTTGCACAGAACAATAACATCGTCGCATTGATTCGCCGTGTGTACAGAAGAAAACTTGAAAATTACAAAAACATCACCAAAAAGGAGTATACTGCTGCACTAACAAAATATTTAGGAACCATGTTTTTAATTAAAATCTTCTACGTTCCTGTGATCGGCGTTGCCATCGCACATAGTATCGCCATTTTTGGTGCTAAAAAGTCCACCGCGAACTATCATACAATGGTATGGCACATAGGTATTTCCCTACCTATCATGTACAAACATCGTTTGATACAAGGTTCGCCGACACACGACAGTGCATTGTACACACATGTTCAACATCGAAAAGCCAACGGAAAATGCATGCCTGGTTTCAGTCATTCGCGTGAGGTTCAGTTGACTCGGACGATTCGCCTGGCTATAGAAAATGCATGACGTATCCTTTGCCAGGAAAGGCGATAGCCAAACAGAATATCTCGTGTATGGAACTATGTAGCATAAAACTACTGCTGCTTTCGAACGTGTACCAGCATACTTGCCATGCTATAGGAAGTGCATCGTTGCAGGCTCCATTTTACAGAGGATGCCCCCTAATTTGAATTGCACATCAAAGAAAGGACGCGGTACACAGGCACGATGCAGGAAGTGAACTGTTAGAAAACACAAGCATGCGACACAGGACACAGTCGATGCATGGTATATACGAGAACAAATTTCCGTGAAAAGCGGCAAAATGTGGCAATAAAACGGCGACCGGGAATAACTTTACAAAGAAAAATGTAATTTATGACGCTCAAGATTATCCGGAAAATGTCCTTGGACGAAGAATGCAAGTCTTGGCGAGTCAATCGCGCAAACTTTGAAGTATCAATCGGAAATGTGCAAATTTTGCCGTTTGTCAATGCACTTTTGGCTACAAAAGCACTATGCACTGTTCTTTGGGATAATGGAGTTTACTTGGAAAGTCAGCAAGTTTGATCAAAAGATTTCAGTTTTTCTTATTCATGAATTTCTTTGCATATCACCTACTTCGTGCTTTAGTTTGAAAGGAATCCGGTAACGTTCAAGCGTATGGTCATCGTCTTCTGTCGCATATTTGTATGTAGGTGCTTTGTGACTTTAAGAAAGGCCGCACCGGATAACTCTTTTCACACCGTTATATTTTCACCTATATTAATTATTATGTACTTTTATAGGAAAGAATTAATTTCGCAATTTCTCACATCCCATTATCTTTTTCTTTATTTTCAGAGCGGCACAAAAGCTCGCGCAAAGTGAAACATCGAAATCGCGTTCCACCGAAATGGCCACAGTCAGTCGCAACGGCGGGTTTTGTGGTGCCTTGCAACGGGCACCACCCCCAATCCCCACAGGACTTGCTAGACGCTTTGCCAACAAGGAAAACTACGGTATTGGCAGGGTGAGTAACAGAATTTTTTCTACAACTTGACAACATAGTGTACGACTAGGAGTAGTTGTGTTCTTTTTTTTCACATCGTGATGTGTGTAGCGAATGAATATCGCACTTCAGTGCTAATCCTGGAAAATTGTGTTATGCTTGTAGCTCTTCGATGCATTCCTTTTTCAATTTGCAGTTGGTGTTTTTTCTCTGGGGTTATGCGAGTAGGATGGAAAACGTGTTCTCGCCTTGTAGTTCTTCGTACATTATTCTAACGTATCACGCACACATAACTCCCATTCAGATTCAGGCATTCGTAGTTGTATTTGAAAAGTTCTTTCAAACGATCATCTCATACAACAAAATTTTCAAACTCGCACATTTCTATATGCCAACACCTCTTCCGTATACCGACGCTGTTGCGAGGAAGACTAAATAGGAGAAAAGGCGGGAAAAATGCTTTTTAGACGATTTTCGCATATACATATACACGCAACGTGTTTTTTATGGGAATGACTTCCATTTTCAAATGATCGGAGGAGTGTGGAGGGTGTCAATGATGATGATGGTTCAAATCATAACAATTGTTAGAAATATATGGACCAAATCTCTAGATCTATTCCATCAAGAGTTGCAGTGCGAAATGTAAAACTAAAAAAATGTAAATTCACTGTTATACTTTTGGGTCTAGGGTATAATTTTCTAAGAAACTGTCTAACGTATTATATATCATTACAAAGGTAATTTTGTGTGGTTCATTTCGTACTCAAGACGTTTTGCGATCAGACTTACGGTTTTCCAGATTTTTGCAAAAAACTAAATTTTCACCCTTTGCCACCCCCTCCCCTCTTAACCCAAGACGCAATTTAGTGTAACTTCCCAGCAAACAATTTTATAATTTTTTTTCGAAAAATGACAAAAATGATACGAAAACGATATTATTCAAATGAAAAATTTATCGTTAACTTGTCTCCCCGATGAAAAATCATTTTATCGTCATCAATATGTCAGGAATGCGACTCCTATTAACGAAATATCGTCTTATCATTGCAAGGATGATAAAATAGTAATCCCTTACAACGAGAGAATGATGAAATTGTCAAAAAATAAAACGACTAATTTACTCCCATAATTTGTAATCTTAGATAGCTCAGGTGTAGGACGTAGGACTACGAAACGACAGGTCCCCGGTTCGATTCCCAGTAGAAGCAAAATGTAAAAAGGTAAAGTTAAAATAAGATAAAAAAAGTTAAGGATAAAATAGAAGAAAAAAGTTTAGAAAATAGGGAAAAATAAAAAAAATTGTTTTCACTTTTTCTATGTATGTATAAGTCTACTATCGCCAAATTATCATCCTGGCGAATTAATATCGGTCACCATTGCTTCCCGAAGGGACGAATTTATTCCGAAAACGATATGAAATTCGAGAAATGTTTTCCATCTGCCGAATTGAATTCGAATCGCGGAGGATAGAAATTGTTTGCTGGGATTTTTACTGTGTATACTTGGCAGTGTATTGAACAATTTGGGATCAACAATTTCTTTTTATTTTGAATGTTTGGGTTTGGGCTTTTTTGAGCCAATTGAACTATTATACTATAAGGAGTTCTTCCGAAATTTGGCATCAAATTAGACACATACAATTGTTATACCCAAGCATTTATCCAGAGCAAATTTCTCTTAGGTCGCTGGTGTTTCTGTCGCGTCTATGCCTTGTACCTCATTAATTAAGCTCCTCGCAAAAGGTTGAAACTAACCGTTCCGTCGACAAAATTATGGTCTTAGATTCCGTTCAGGCGACTTCATTCGATACTATCACACTCCACCAAAGACGAGGGAAATATATCCACTTATTCACTTTACACTTAATTTCCATACTAAGCTAGCTTCTCATCAGCATCATGTATAGCACCACCGCCGAACCACCGATTCCTTCCGGTGGTGTAGGATGGCCGGACATGTAGATGTTAAACAAAGTGAGGGAGAGTACCTCTCCCTGTGAAACGCCTAATTTGATTTTCCTACGCTTGGAACATTTGCCTCGAAACTTTCTTATGCAGGAACATGTATATTTCAACAAGTTGGCATGAAGCATTGAGTGATAAAATGATTCTGTGACACGGACGTCGTTGATTTAGCCCATCTCGGATGCGTGTAGTGATCGCATTGATTGCAGTAGTTCTACTATGCATGTTCCTGAAGCCATGCTGGTGGGGTTCTAGCTTACCAGGTGCAACAAGAGTGGGGTGAAAGTTCGTCTAGATTAGCGCTCTTCCCTGGCTTGAGACGGAACAATCCGTCAATTTTTTTCAGATTTAAAGTATGGCTGGCGTAAAAATCGACAACTTAATGGTGGCCGTGAGCCGCTCGATTTTAGCAAACTTGCGAAGATTTCTTACGTCCGTGTGATGCGGCTTTTTTGTTAGCATATAGACCTTCGAAGTAGCTAATTTGACGGGAATAAAATCGTGAAACAAAACAGTTACATACTTCGAAATTTCGTATTGTGGTATGCTCAGATGTGATGTTTGCAAATTTAATTGCGGTGGGCGATTGAATCCTAAAGGAATAGTTGTAGTGATTAACCCTTCATGGCACACTTAAAAATTGTTGACAATTGCACACCTAGGGTCAATATGACTCTTATTTTGTAAACGAAAGAGGCTTTTTAACGCTAATAATGTTTTCAGTCAAATGAAATGAAAAGACATGATTATTGCTGCTAATTGTTGGTTTTTTATTCAAACTGTGCAGAATATTTTAATACGTATAATTGATATTTTATAGTTGGAGTTCGTGCTTGTATTAGTATTTTTGATACATTCTTCACAGGTAATAATTAGGTGATCGTGACAAACATATTTGAGGCAATAAACACAGTTTGTCGAAGTCTTTACATCCTTTGAACGTCCACAAATGGAACATCTACTGCGTTTTGTAGAAGATGGAGGTTCACTTGATATTATATTTTCAATTTGGAATCCCATTAATCCAGCTGCTGAACCAGCACCATTTTGACGGCTTTGTGGATTCTGGAGTCGTCTGATAATTTGCTCTTGAACCAAACTTTTCTATAGTTCTCTCAAATATATACGACTGTCTGTGATTTCTTGTGCCGTGCCATGTTTCAAATTTTGAAGTAAGGAGCACAAACGCAGCAAATGCGCCGACATCGACCGTATTTTAAAAAAGCGTCATCGGCCACCTTTCGGAAATCCGCTTGCATGTGTCTGCAAGTCTTCACGTTCTGATCTAATCCATCAACTTCTGATTTGGTTTTATTGTAGTCTAGCATTATATCGGGCTTTAGTTAGTTTTAGTAGGGCTGCTAACGTCAACACTTCATCGTCGAGAGATAAACTACTGATCGGTTTTTCTTTGGGATATAAGTCACCAATGTTGCATGACTGCGAAAACCAAACAAGCAACTGGTTTGCAAACGAAATAGGCTCTTCTCTTCTATGTTTCTGTATGGTACCTATGCAAGTTGCTTTGAGCGGGAACAACAAGTGCGCAGCATGTACGTAAGCTTGTAAAATATCTATTAAATGTAGTATTCCGACATTTTTCTGTCCATGGTTGAACCGCTGAAGAAAGTCCATGTCGGTTACAGATTTGTCGGAATCGAATTTTTTTCCAAGACATATTTTACCCTTCAGCGGATAACAATTTTCAGCGTCACAAACCCAACAAATTATAATTCCATATTTTACTGTTTAGCCAAAATATTTTTGTACTACCTACTAAAAACACATACCTATGGTTTAGACGCAATATACCGTCCAAACGAGACTCTTCCTCTTGACGCTACCAGTTGTTTTTCAACAGTGAGGAGTGCTGACGGTCGATACATTTTCGCCAGACTGGATAGAAACATATGCTAAACATCCCTTATAGGGGCTAGTTTGTCTACCTTTGTACGTTGTTCTTTTCTGTCAAATCGAATAAACGACAGCAAATCCTTGAATCTGTTTAGTCTCATCGTGGCACAAAAGATTGGCCTATTTGTAGTACTCCATAACTCTGGAGAGGATTAATCTTAACTTTTATATACGCCTGCAATGAAGGCATAAATTCCAATGGCATCCGTTTGTTTCCGGTCTGGTCGAATGGAATTTCCTTTTTTATTCGCCTTACGAACAACTAATTATGAGCTTGAAGGAATATTTAATGTCTGAAAGATTGTTACTGAAGCTCGTCAGCCCTTTCTTTTCACGAAAATCATCCTCCCTTATGAAACGGTCATTTATTGGTGGAGTCGATGCCCACACTACACCGCTTTTCGCTGCAAAGTTTCCGCTCCCGCTAATTCGTTAGTCACCCAGAATACAATATTAAAACACATTATGGACAAACCCTTTTTCTATTCAACAGAAAGACTTCATAGAGAAACCAAAGTTAAAAGAATAACTGATATAGCAAAAACAAGAGCTTCTAAATTTATAGCAACTTCTTCGAATATAGATAATAGTATGTATTATTATGGCCTTAAGGAACATATAGTTTCATACTCTGTAATATATTGTCGCTAGACATAACTTGTAGGTTAAGATTTTATGTAAAATTATTGCTTTTTTTTTGCACATTAAGGTTTTTTATATGAAAATTTTTCCTTAAATAATTATACACCATTTTAAACTTTTTGCCACTAATTGTTATGCAAATTAATCATTAAACTTTGGAGTAGAGGCTAGAAGCCGGTATCTAGATTACACAATATTGTACAACATTATAATCCTAATATGCTTAATAAATGAAATTGAAATTTAGTTCGTTGCGGTTGGTTCAGGTTCAGGTTCAGGTTCAGGTTCAGAAATCGTCGTCTTCATCTAAAATCTTCCTTCCTTCTGCTTCGTCATCAATAATTTGTATAGTGATTTTCGGCAATGTCGAGCTCGACGACTTCTTCGTTTTCTAACAATTCGATAATTTCACTGACGCTCAGAGGATTCTTATTCACCATTAGAGTAGTACTAACATCGGCATTTCAAGTGAAATACAAATACTGTCAAAATTTTGATGGTCGTGAAATAAAATTCGCTTGTTGGTACTCACTTCACTTGAAAGTCTCCACACCGGTATTTGACGTTTCACCAGCGAAAACAATGGAGTTGCCATTTATTTTACAGGGAAACGGTGTCATCGGCAATCAATCCGTCCGCGAGTGCACATTTATCTTAAGCCGAGTGGCAGGGATTTGGAGCGGAGCGGAGCGGAGCGATGGAGCGGAGCGGAGCGACGTTAAATTTCGGAGCGAAAGAGCGGAGCGTGGAGCGGTTTTTGGCAGACTGGAGCGGAGCGATTTTTGCTTTGAAAGTCGCTCCGCTCCGCTCCGCTCCAAAGTAAAAAATCAAAAATATTCCGAGAAAAAAAAATGAATTTTTTCGACGAAATTTTTTATTTTATGACACGATTTGGTGATTTTGGACGATTTAAAGACGAAGAATTCGTTGAGAGACTTATAAAATTTCGGAATATCGTGAAATTCATTATGATAAAAGAGGTTTTGCATTTAGTAATAATCATCACTCTTCATTATTAAGAAATTCGAGATCATCCATGACAGAAAAGTCCTGTCCTGTACTCGATGAATGAACGCCCTTTTTAATTTAAATTAGTTATTAGGTGCGTTTTATTGAATGTAGCACAAGACAGTGCCATAACAATTTTAAAGATTTTTCAAAAATTTTATACTCATCCCACCTACATATTTTCTTTCGGTCGTAGCCAACAATTTTTCCTAAGAATAAACCCATTAAAAATCGGATAAGCAGCTTAAGCTGTGAAAAAAGGTTCAAAGACAAAATTTTGTGATCTTACTTCATATAAATTTTTTTCCCGACGGAGGTCTTAGTGGTAACATTTTTGTAAAATCTTTAAATGTTTTTTGGCAGCTACGGAGTTAAGAATTCGGGATATTCCCGGTACACCTACTTTGCTGGAAATGACATTAATAATATCATATTTCGGTGCGCTTATGCGATAGTTTAGTTTCCGAAAAGCGAAAACCCTATCTAGAACAACTCAATTTTATGTTCAAATTTGTACGAAATTGGTGCTATCCTGTTCTGTACTTGTTTGAATGAAACGCACCTATTAAGTCATTTTCTAGAATACTTGAGTAGATATAAGTTGAATTGATGAATTCGCGGAAAATAATAAATATTTACTAAGAACAATGAAGTTTTGTTGTATTTTTGTAATGGAGCGGAGCGGAGCGTGGAGCGGAGCGGAGCGAAAAAAATTTTGTCGGAGCGGAGCGCTCGAGCGGAGCGAATTCAAGTTGGTCGGAGCGGGAGCGGAGCGGAGCGAAAAAAGGTGTCGCTCCAAATCCCTGCCGAGTGGATAAAAACCTAGTCTTCACCGTACTTTTTTCACGGAACACATAAATGTAAGTTTTTTTTTTGGAAAAGATAACAACAAGTATGCAGTTGCGGTCATATTGACCCCAGGTGTATATTTCGGAGTTTTAATGTTTTTTTCTAATAAAGGTTATTTATTAGATTGAAAATCAAATTAATAACACCGTTTTTTAGCTTTGCGAGTCAAATAAATTTTATTTTGAATGCATTTCGGGTGGCATTCCACCCATCTTCAGCAACACGACTAAAACATTTTTTGGATGGCATTGAAAAAGAGATTCTAAATATGTACATACATACACTGCGCGACAAATGCTTAGGTTCATGGATATTTTCCTTTGAAATTATATAATTTCTATGTACTCTGATCAGAAATAATTTTTAAATAATGCTCTCTCAATTAACGGTTATTTTAATAAATATTGCAACTCTATCAAGCAACTCGCATAGCTAACGGAATTTTTTAAAATGAAAATCGCAATTTCCACTGCGACAATTGTATAGGTTCACTTACTTTAAAGAGTTATCTCGTCCTGGTGAGAAGTGTTTCTGTAAACATTTTTTTCGCGTTATACTCTGTGAGTCGTATAGTGGATAATGTCAAAAGGAAAGCAACTTTCTGCCGAGGAAAAGGCGACAATTTCCATACTAAAGCAAGAAGGATATTCAAACGGACAAATGGCAATATGGATTCAGCGGAGCTCGAACGTTGCAAGTAATTTTATACGAGATAGTGAAAATTATGGCCGACGATACGCAGGGGGCAGAAAAAAACGATTTCCGGTGCATTACGGCGACGTCTCTTAAGATAAGCCTCGAATTCGTCCCTTACTGAGCGTAAGCATGGGGAGAATTTGGGGTTATCAACAATTGTGAGAACCATCCAACGAGTTCTTAGATCTTCTTCTTGTTTGAAACGTTTATGGTTAAAGAAAAAACCAGCCTTAACCCCGCAGCATCGCCTACAGCGCCTGGAATTCGCCTCAAGATTCATGAACTGGACATTGCAATGGAGAGGTAATATTTACGGATGAAAAACGGTTTTGTGTGGACGGTCCAGATGGGTTCTCTTACTATTATCATGATATTAGGAAGGAACCTATGTACCTGTCACGCCATCACTCCCGAATAGGTTCCGTTATGGTATGGGGAGCCATATCATATCATGGAACTATCGTCTTGGTCATCCTACGAGGTCGCCAAACGAGTTCATCTAATAAACCGCTCTTAGAAGAGGATATCCCTAAGATAAATGTCATGGAAATCAATTACTGTAATTTAAGGAGAATGTCCTGTAGGGCCTCAGTCCATCCATTTTATTTGTGATGTTTAATAGTTTCGAAAATAACATTTCTTGAACCGGTAAACTTTTTTTTTACCGTTTCCTGGAAGGAAATATGTGTGAACCTAAGCATTTGTCGCGCAGTGTATATGATTTACAGATAGGTAAACTATATGGACGGATGAATACATTGACATTAATACAGACATTCTAAAAAGTAAATGGAAAAATATTGCACAAATGATTAAAGCTCGTTTTTTAAAAAGAAATAGACAAAAATTTTAAATGATATAAATTAATTAATCAATTAATAAAACTAATATAGAAAAAAGAACAACTAATAAAACTACGTTACATTTGCAAAGGCGTAAAAAGCTCCGACTCGATATTGCCTCTGTCCAGATTTAGTGCTTGGTTGTCTGCTTGTATGAAAATGCTTTCGTACGCGTCGAGCTTTCGTTCGTCGGTTATCCACTTTAGCAATTGCACTTCACTCGTCGAGACTGGTAAATGTTGATGTTGTATGATGTGCGATGCGAACGCTGATTTTCGGTCTTCGTTATTATACACATATTGCTTGTGTTCTTCGAAGCGTTTTTTGATCGTTCTCTTCGTTTGCCCATAATATTTTTGATGGCAGCTTCCGCAGGATTTTTCGTAAATTCCTGGTTTATCCATTGGATCAGTTTTGTCCTTTAGGCTGCCTACGAAATTTTTCAGCTTGTATGCGTTTGTGTGTACAATTTTCATGTTATAACGATGAAATATTGTTTTTAGCCCATTTGTTATTGTTGGGGCAAAAGTTATCGATACTCGCTTCTCGTTTTCTGACCTTTCGATATTTTTATTTTGAAGGAACAGGGTTGATAAACTTTGGTTTAGTTGTTTTTCGCATGAATGCAAAGGTTGTTTGTTGTTACAGGTGGAAATATGGTGAAATAAAGTGACAACAAGTTTGTGGATATATTGCGAAAATCATAGGCGCAAAAATTTGCAGAGTCAATAGTTATAAAGCCAAATTAGCCCTTGGGGTCATATTTGACCCCAGATGTGCCTGCAAGGGTTAATGGATGGGTAAACGAAGGCGCACATTTATGGAAATTGAAAGTACAGTACAAACCGGTTGTAACTTAAGAAGAAAATATGCAATTCATTCCAAATTCGACGGGCCACCAAATTATTGTTTTACGAGTATTTGATTTACCTTGAGTACCTCATAAACAGATAACCCTGTACATACTTTGAATTTTTGAAACATGTGACCTCTTTAATACAATAGAGCGTCGATTATCCGAACTAATGTCGACAAGGGGTGGTTCGGATAACCGAAAGTTCGGTTAATCGAGTTTTCATAGAAACACTGGAGGATTGCCTAAAAGTTAATATAAGCGACAACCTGGAAATGTGCTATTCGTTTAGCAAACGAATAGCACTGCGCAAAAATATGAAATTCAAAGGAATTAAGTGCTGTTTATGAGAATTTGCTTCCTTCAAACACTTGATTTTTTCATTTGATTCGAAGAATTTCATATGAAAATAGCTAAATCCCCGGTTCGGTTAATCGAATGTTCGGATAATCGCCGTTCGGATAATTGACGCTCTACTGTACATCCATTGATACCTACGATCGGAAATTCCAAATATAAACAACTATCGCAATTGTTTTGTACTAAATTTGCTTTGCGACCGGTACAACTGGACTGTACCTTAAATTCAACCTGGTTGCAATAAAGCCCGGAATAAATTAAAGAAAACGAATATACACTTCTTTCAAATATCCGTTGATACTTATTCTTATACTCTAAGTTCAAGATCTGTCTGAATTGATTTTCTGAAAATTAACCTCCATGTTTCCACGAATACGTACAATTTTTTTCTCATCCAACCAAAACCCCGCAATTCCTTTTTATTAACTTCGCTTTTTAAACGGGTCATAAGAATTGTACGAATACTCATAGTTCCATAAATCCCAGCTGTTTTTATCCTTACTTCGCTATCGTTTCTTAACAAACCTGATATAAAATGTCTTGGTAGAGCTTGGGCGTTTGGTTTTGAAATTAATGATTGTAAATTATCGGGTTGTGCTATACTTAAAAATTATACTAATGTGTTCTCTAGCATCCATTCATATGTTATGAATGACATTATAAACGAGTGACACAACACATAAAAGCAGCGCATTGGTCTCGGCGATGACACTATCCAAGATAGAGCTACCTGTAGAAATAGGCTAGAACGGGCGATGTGCTACACCGCAGTCCGAGCGACGCGACGCCTTGGATCGGTATAAATATCGAGACAAGGAAGAATAACATGCACAAATACCTACCTGTGGAAAATGTCGTCTAACCACATCGGAAGTGGAAGACAAATCGCTACTGCAACTGCAAAAAACTTGTGCTTTCGATCAGTAAGATGTTTCGGTGCTCTGAAACACTCCGAAAAAGTAATGTGCAAAAAGCTCTTTTCGTTGGCATTCATGAATATAGCCTGAGCAAACTGCTTTTCTCAGTCTTAAGCTCCATCTAGATTAGTCGCCAAATGGCGACACGTGCCAAATGGCTGTTGTCATTCCATCCAAACTTGTCGCCATTTGACAACCGCTTGTCAAATTCAAAGTGACAATTTTCCAACTTTTGTTCGTTCTTTGGTGTGAAAATAAATAATTCTTGTATGGCCGTGTAATATACAAACGCGCAGAGTCCGATTTTGATAATTAAATTAAAAAAAATCACCAAAATGAAATTTTGGTTATGTCATTTTCTGTCTCCATTTGGCTGCTAGTGTGGATGCTAAGTAGCAGCCAAATGGCTGCACGCGATGCCAGTTTTTGGACGCGCAGCCATTTGGCGCCTAATCTAGAGGGGCCTTAAAGCATAGGAAAAGAAGCAGTCAAAACAAATTTTGTGTAATTTCAACTTTGAAAAAACCTAAGCGAAACTTTTTCACTTTGATAACTTGAAGAACTTGCTTACAGAATTCAGTATTCGAATCTCATGCAAAACTTAAACCGTAGAAGTGTAGGAAATACCATGCCTGTCACACAATTTTCTTTTCATATTTATCTAACTATAAAGATCGGATCCTACCTTGTACCATTGCGAATGTTGTGAGAAATATGAGGGAGTTCAGACGCCATCATCATAACGCGATTCATTGTTAACGGGGTAATTCGGATGCATGTCCTTCGAATAGAATATTATACTTGATTACCAGAATCCCCGAAATAACGAGTTAGCAAATACGTAATATAAAATAAGCGAGAAAATTTAGTATGACGCTCCTTGTCTATAGGAGCTCTGATCCACGCTAATTGACGTCTAAACTAAATTTATATTTTTTTAAGGTTATCTATTTAGCAAGCCATGAGGAGATATGCTCAGTTCACATATTTTCTACCACGCCATAAGGAGATATGCTCAGTTTTCATATTTTCTACCAGTAGGCTATTTACATTTTTTCGCCCTTTTCGATCCCTACCAGTATGCTAGTGAAGGGATGCTGGCAAAGTTAGTCTAATTAGCTATTACTAATGTGCTTAGTGTCGAAAATGAATGCTCAGAACGAATTTCTCTTATTTGTCTTAAATAATTTTTAATTTACCCTTTGCACATTAACGCGCACGTATGAGCTTTCCGCTACGTTGGTCCTGAGTGTTCTTCATTCTTTGTTCCAGAGTGAAATTCAATGGATCCCATCTTTTTTGCAGCAGTCGTATAAAGGTATTTAAAAGCCAAGTGAGAAACGACTTGATTTGTCTTATTTATAAATTATAAACTAGGGGGCTTCGCCCCCTGCTCGCTTCGCTCGCCAACCCCCGGGGCCGAGGCTAATTTCGGGCGCGGCCGAAATTTGGATACCCTTCGCTTGGGCTAAAAGTTTTTTCGGGCGTACCTATGACTTGTATTTAATCCCCCTCCTCATTATTTTTCTTCCGTCTTGACAAAAGTTTTGGGCTTGGTTGAAATAAGTGGGCAAATAAAAATATTTACTCGGAAAATTTTATTGGGGTTGCCGGAGCATGACCCCACAGTACGATTCCATTCGTTTTGAACTTTTTAGTTGCTTTGATAAAGACACATTAATTCAAGGTTTTGTGAAATTAGTGTAAAAAAATGTTTCTTAGAAGAGCCAATATGGGGGGTTTGGTTTGTATGGCAGCCCCATGACCCCATGGTCCGATTTAATTCAATCTTACATATGTTTTGTATCATCAATAGAAATACATTTGTGTGAAATTTGTTCGAAATTGGTGCACAAATAAAAATGTTTTTCTTAGAAGAACCTAATTTGGGGGGTTGGATTTGTATGATAGCCCCATGACCCCATGGTCCGATTTCATCCGTTCTTACATATGTTTTGTGTCAACAATAGAAATACATTTGTGTGAAATTTGGTTGAAATTGGTGCACAAATAAAAAAGTTTTTCTTAGAAGAACCTAATTTGGGGGGTTAAGTTTGTATGGCAGCCCCATGACCCCATGGTCCGATTTGATCAATTCTTGCGTATATTATGTGTTATGTATAGAAACACTTTTTTGTGGAATTTGGTTGAAATTGGTGAACAAATAAAAAAGTTTTTGTTAGAAGAACTCAAATTGGGGAGCTAGGTTTGTATGGCAGCCCCATGACCCAGTGATCCAATTTGGGTGAATCAAACATACAAACAGCCTGCAACAATAAGAAGCACGTGTGCAAAATTTCAGCTTGCTAGCGCCGAGTAAAACGCGTCGCAACAGACAGACAGACAGACAGACGGACATGCTCCAATCGACTCTCCAAGTCATGCTGATCATATATGTATACTGTTTGTATGGTCGGAGATGCTTCCTTTAATGCGTTACAAACTTAATGACAAAGTTACGAGACCGAGTTCTAATCGTGTGAATAGCACGATGAGTGTATACCTTATACCCGTGTACAGACCTAGAAGGCACGCAAAACCCAAAATATTCAATTTCATATTTTTTGTTGGGGAGGGAGGGGTAGATGGGTCGGACCTGACACATCTTTATTACCTTGTCAAGACATCCAACGGCTACCATTTGATATTAATTTGAAGTTTTTCGTGACATTCTATCAAAAGATATGACTGAATATAACTTTGTAGGGGAAGTAGGGGTAGGGGTAGTCGGACCTAATCCACTTTCCATCAACTCAAAGTATATGTCAGAATGAGACATTGATCAAAATTTCAAGTCGATAGCGATATTCTACCGATAGTTATGGCCGAATTAAAATATCAAGGAGGGGTAGTTTGTATGGGAGGTAGGGGAACCCGTGGTCCGATTTGGCCCATTTTCAATACCGTCCAAGATTTTAGCAAAACAAACATTTGACCAAAATTTCAAACCGCTAGCTTCATTATTTCGGGAGTTATCGTGCTAACAGACAGACACACGGACAGACAGACAGACAGACAGACAGACAGACAGACATGGCTTATTCGATTCAGGGACCGACCCTGATCATTTATATATATACTTTGCCATACCTCCGGTGGCTCCTTTGAGGTGTTACATAATATCGGCGTAACAAAAACAATATACCCTTTCACTCTATGAGCGAAGGGTATAATAACATTGCTGATAGGTTCGATAGTACAATTCGTTTGAGCAAAACGATTTTTGGCTGAACATCTGCGGATCCTATTATATACTCCTACCAAAAATTTGTTCAGTCGGATTAAAATTAAGGCAAAATTTACTTTTTATTATCTACTAACCAAAACCAAGTCGCGGTGAGTCACAATAGACAGAAGGTTCCCTTACTTTTTATCCGGTTGAACTAATTTTTGGTTAAGAGGATAATAGCTTCCCCATTTTGGCACCCCCTAATCTGCCCTCCGACCTACTGGTGAATACACCACAATGTTATTGTACCTATTATGTAGGAACGAATGGAATCGGAACACTGCGCCACAGGGCTTCCATAGAAACCAACTCATGAAATCGGCATCGGATATCTATGCGCATTCCTAACGATTTTTTTTCTTTATGAACCGGCTTTCAGGGAACCTCTAATAAATATATTTCTAGTAATGAAACTAGCTGAAATTGTAAGATAACGTCACATGGCTGCCACATAAAGGCAATTTGCGAAATAAAATATTATTTGATATTTATTTATTGAGGGCCATAACCTAACCTTGGAAAAATGTGTTGCTAGAAATGCCGGATGAGACAGGAATACTACTTCAGAAACATATGTAGGGACGGGTAGAATTAGAACATTAAATCAGCGGGCTGCAATTATCACCATTTGCTGCAATGTGGGTAGTTAAAAAAATTATCTTTAAGTAACATCTTAAGTTAGCGCATTATTGTCTACATGTACAGGAACGATAGAATCGGAACTCCACGTCAGAGCAATGCCGTTGAAAGTATTAGCAAAAAAAAGTATAATTTTTATTCAAAAGCGAATGGTATCAAACTGTTGGACTGTGTACGAATGTGATCCTGGCCATGGGGGGCGCCTTCTTACAATTATAGCATTTAAAAAAATAGTTGATGACTACACAAACGCTCACAATTTGTGAATAATTTTGGCCGCATTTAGTAAACATTTTGAGCTATAAACTGATATTGAAATCGTGTCCGTTAAAAAGATTTTTGGCAAAAAGTACAAAATAAACGAATCCTCCCCATCTCTTCTATGTTCTCCATCTCTTGTTTTCATATTTAAAGTTTCGGTTATTGGCTATGGAAACAAACATACAATTAAAACAACTCTTTGTTATCTCCTCTAAATATTGTTATTGGAGACACTTTTGGTGCTCCTTCCGTTTTGCTAGGAACAACGCTGTTCTGGGCGCTCTTACTGCTATTGACGATACACAAATGTCAGTTGAACCAGCAACAAAACGGTCCGTCCGTATCAACGATTTCGATTTTTGGCTTTTGGTCCAAGACTCCTTTCTTATGGGCAATGTTACCAAAATTTGTTACTCCCCAAAGTTCCTAAGCACCTATCGATCAAATACATTCAACACGTGTCTTCCGGCAACAGGTTTTTGATTTCGTTAACACTTTAACCCTTCTGTCGGCACATAGGTCTGGCCAGACCTTTGGCACTATATATTGGTCAAAAAAGTATAGAAGATGAAATCGCAGCGACTTCATATTTCATGATATCCTAGAATAATATGTTTAGAAGCATTTTGCAAAAATTTAAAAAAAATCGGTTGAAGTTTTGAGCATGTTTTTGATGATTTTCAATTTATAGTGCTTTTTGATACCCAATAGGTCTGGCCAGACCTATAGTTTTTCCCCCCATTTTCGTCTTGAGGTTAAAAGTGAAAATATTAAATTCTCTTAAATATCTCCTATTTATGCTGTAATAAAGTCATTAAAATTAAATTTGTATGATAAACGATAAAATTTTCTGAGATTTTGCTTTAAAAAGCCGTGAAGTTCGCAAATTGGGTACGCCCAATTTTATCCCGTCTTATAACATCACCAAATCAACTGAGATTTGATTCTAGGAAAACCAAAACAGTTTTATTTCCTTTGTAATAGTATGAACGGAGTATTAATGACTTACGATGGTGTTTCCTTATAGATTTAATTGAGTTATTTACGGAAAATTTAGAATAAAATGATTTTTGCGGTTGAAAATTCCCTATTTCTATCTATCGATTTTCCCAAATCTGCAGACTAATATCGCGATAAAATCTACCAACAGAGTGCCAAATATTTCCTTAAAGATATTGGACTTGGAAAATTTGATCAAACTTTCTGTACGGAGACGCAATGAAAAAAGAGAAGCAAAAATAGAAGAAAAAAAGGGAGAAACATGTTTGTACAAATACCACCTCAAAATATGTCTTCTTAAAAACGCTTCTAGTACATCTACAAAAAAGATTTTAATGCTTTTATTGTTTATAAATCGCTGTAAAGAATGGGTAGAATAATTATACCGATAAAAATTTAACTTTTTATAAAAAATAAAAAAAATTTCTCAGTAGGTCCAGCCAGACCTATTGGGTATAGAATATGCATATTGTAGTAGGTGCCGACAGAAGGGTTAAAAGTATTCATGAATGGGGAGGAAAATGTAACTAGTGTGAGCATTTAATGGAAAGTTTGTTTAGGCAAATAAGCTTCTTTTCTTCCTTTAGTAATCTCGTATCCATATCCATGTCTAAGTGACACTATTTTAAGTCTCATATCATAGGTGTAATATCACTACGGGACCCGCAATTTCGGCACCAAAACGACAAATTTCAGACTGTCCTAATGGGCTAAACCGCACCTGATGTTGCTATCAAGCATCTTGACTTCATGACAGCTCATCTCTCTTGAGAAGAGAAAATAATGCGACAGTGGCCAAATTTATTTCGATATAACAAACTCAGTCAGCAGCCAGTTTTGAGTTTGAGGCCTTCAGAATTAGAACTTTGTAACTCCGCGGTCACGTATGTGGAGTACATTGCTTCTGATCCATTTACCGTTGTGAGAGCCATTGCATGTCAGAAGTAGCGAACTGTACCTTACGGTACAAGGCCGCATAATTATTTCATCTATCTCATGGTTATGTTTGTTGGTGACCTGCAGAGTTTTTTTTTTAATACCAAACTTCTGGTTTTAGAATGAGGGTGTTCCAACTCGTATTTTTAGATTAATCACCAAATTATAACCAAATTGCAGCCTAATTATGCCTACCGGGAAGATTTACGAGATAGTCCTCGATTAGGACGATCGGATTAAATGATGTCAATTAACGCCCCTCCGAATAGGTAACAGTTTTATGGCGTTAATATATTGTGAGATAAAAGGCTTCTCTATCATCTCTGCTGTTCAATGGTGTCGGCATCCGATTGGCACAACCTTCCACGATGCAACCGCAGGGAGCTATCTCAATTATCAGCGGGGAGAATTACTGCTGAAAAGTGCCTTTTACAATCCACGACCACTGACCTCAGAGCAAATATTTGAGAATCAATCACCAGTTTCGACAAATTTTTCAGGTTATATGCATCTTATTAAAAGCTATTGCAATTGACCCTTGCATCAATAGTAGCACCATAGTTTGGATTACCAGGTCAGTGATATTGCTTGAGAAGGTTCACGAAGAGGGCGGAGGAAGAGGGGCGTGCAATAATCTATCGCAAATTTACATAATTTGATGCATATACATATAAGAATTCGAATTATATTTCATTTTTACAAGGTGCCTATAAATGTTATGGCTTAAGGTTGCATACATTAATTTTTTGTTGGACCTATTATATAAAAATAGAAACAAAACCTCACTACAAAATATGTATTACATATTCGTGCTCCGAAGTATACCTTCTGCAACCGACCCTATTACCTATGCATCACCAACCTATAATTTGCATTCAGCATGTTGGGACATAAGCTTTACAATTCTAATCACAACATTGCATTATTCCGTCTAATTCATGTATTCATGGCACTCCTGAATGTCCTTCTTCGTCGTTTCAGGTGAAAGTTATGTTGCGTGTATCGGATAGTTCGAGCGTCACAACAGACGACGAAAGCCGCCCGCCACACTTTATGACTGTTGATAAGAAAAAGCGACAGGTGACGCTGTCGGATCCAACGACAGGCTCGGCTATTGCTTCCACATCACAGGAGCGTGGTCCAATGGTTGCTGCACCGAAAATGTTTGCTTTCGACGGCCTATTTACGACTGAGGATTCACAGGTAAGCTAAACTAATCTTTATTTAAAATATCCTTCTTCACAATAAATCCCTACCCGTAAATCAATTCAATCGACCGCCTACATAAATTTTTCCCTTACTTCAACCCGCAGAGTGATATATGCGCATCGGCTTTGTCCGAAGTGATTCCTGCTGTTTTAGAAGGATCTGATGGATGTCTTCTCACAATAGGATATCCTAATTCGGGTAAGGTCACATTTAATGGTGGATTTTTCCGTTGTTTTATTTTCCTATTAGAGTCCTTTATAGTAGTCGCGCGTATATATTTAATCGATACAGTGATGACCTATTTGCGAAACGAAATTTCATTAACATTTTTTCTCTCTCTATTTTTCCTTCTCTTCCCACACTCTTCGGATACAATCGACGAATCATACATATAAAAAAAGGTCAATCACGAACCATGCTGGGAAGCGTAACACAACCAAACGATTTGGGAGCAATTCCTTGTGCCATAGCGTGGCTTTATAAAGGAATTAACGAAAGACGACAAAAATCGGGTGCTCGATTTTCAGTTCGTGTTAGTGCTTTAGGGGTGAGTGCAACCAAGCCCGATTCATCATCCAAAGACTTGTTGGCAGCACATGCGACAGGTAAGTTTATTTTGTGTTTTCTGTTTTTTGGATTAAATTTTTGGGGGGCCATGTATTTCATATTTATGAGGAGGATTGTTTGTAAGAAATCGCACAGATCACAGATAATTTAATCGTTCAATTTATAAATAATCATCAGACATTCACAAAATTATACAATAAATGCACATTAGTAAAAGCTTTTTCCCTCCTCATTGACTTGAACGCAACTCACCAGATTAATGATTCTTCCATGATTCTGTTAGAATATAACAATTGTTTTCTCATATTACTAAATACCCTCAGAATTACCCTAGTGAACGAACATTTCTGTCTGTCGTCATGCTACTTACTAACTCATTTTCATCCATTATCCTCGGAGACTTACTGATACCGAGTGCAACCCTCTCTAGTATAAGTTTCTCCGTACTGACGGCGGAAGAAAAACAAAAATACTCGTATTTTCTTCGGTAAGGACGATATGCGTTCTATCGAAAACAACAACAACAAGTCTTCTGTATTCTCCGTTCGTTTTCGGATGGAAAACCAACCCCCTTTCAGCATTTTTGATGCTTAGGGAAAACTCTGCTGCCAACTAGCCGTATCCTCACTATAGTTCACATTTTAGTCTAGCTATAAAGTCCTTCGGTTGGCATAGAGTAAACAACAATTTCTATGAACAAATTAATTCTCGCCACCGCCGTCAACAAATCAATTCGTCGAGCTTGAAAATTTATGGCTTCTGTCAGACAGTGTACTAACTTTGCTGGGTGGAAATTTAAGGGACCCTGGAGTTTATTTGTTCGATTTGGAGCTTTATGAATCCAAAAATATGTTCCGAATTGCTGTTGGCTAAAAAAACGTGTATTAAGCGAATTGAGAATTAAAGAATTAGGTGAATAAAATTGTTTCAATTGCATTGCCTAAATTATAAATGTTTGAAATTTTACAAGGAATCAAGTTTGCAATTCTCTTCAAGTCACCCCCTTTAAATCTATATCCTAGTACCGTCCCTCCTATCGGTTTTCCATCATGACCGTAATTAACTTCTATGCCGCGCGTACAATTTTATTAGCAAACTCCAACTTTTCCATGTCACCTCTGAAGCTCGCACAACATTACCGCGCCATGCCGCATATCGTTCACTGGCTTGGCGAAAAGAAAAATGAAAAGTGCACACCCTTCCTCATTAAAGTGATTGTACGATAATTAATTAAAGGTCTTCGACTGTGACAGGAATCCCACTGACTTGAGTCCTCCTATCCTTACCAAGTACATACTCACTGACTCGACTTGACTCAAACTTCAGGGCTTCCTCCCGTCCGTCTCAACTCAACAGGAGGGTGTAGTGTAGTGACAATGGTTGAAGTTGATGTGGATGTATGTGGGTATTTGGCTGCTTAGGCTGTTCCGAACCAATGTCCGGGGGGTTGATTTTACGACAACTTATCTTAAGTGGGGTAGTAATTGATTTTATGGTCATCTATAATGGCACCCGAAAAAATAAGAGGAAACTGTTCAATATGTCACTCCATTTGGGTAACGATGGGAGGACAACTATATAGTTTGTAGATCGTTAGGATGTGGTAACGTTGTGATTGCATGTTATATGAGTAGCATCTAAAAACGTTTATTATAAAAGTATTCCATTTTTACGTATAATTTTTGTATTTACGAGACGAGAGTCTCTTGCCATTTAAGGTCCCTTTACTTGTCACCGATTTTTTTTTTGTTTTTACTTTTTTTTCTGACATTGTTTTTGCTAAAACATACATGCGGTCAAAATTTCAGATTTACCTACATTTTCGTCACAAAGGATTCTCTTTCGAGGAGTTAGGATTACGTGAAATACTCATTTCGAAATCCCAAGAAGCAGTTAACATGAAGAAGAACAATTAAATTCTCAATAGAAGTCGCTTTCGTCACTGGCATATTCATATATTTATCCGCCAGTATAGTTTTCATTTTGTGGCCTACCGATTCAGCTCCCTTATCTTTACAATTCGACTACTTACCGATTGATCCTTGATTGCAATTGTAGAATATGGTTGCCAAAGAAAACGAATCGAAGATTATTTTTAAAAAGAGAATAAATTCTTCTCGTCAAACTTGCACATCACTTGGCCCTTCATGTAAATACGACTGGTACAGTGGCGCAACCACGGGAGGGGCTACATAGGTTGTACGCCAGTCTCGATGATTTCTGAAAGTTGCAACAGCCTGACCAGGATCCTAGAAACATATTTCGGCAATAGAGAAGGAGGCAACTGCAACAGGTCTGAAGTAATTAAAAAAAAGTCTTCCAAATAAATGCTTCGCGAAAAAATTCGCATATTAGTTTTCACTGACCTCCAAATATTTTACTGCTGAAACATGTGAGAGACATACTTATGTGTACGTGCGAGACTAAACATTTATTCAATCAATGAACTTTAGTCCTTAGAAATACAATTAATACATAATTAACTGAAAAAATGACTATAACTAATACTAATATAATAATATCTAATTCAATGTGAATTTGTTATAACAAAAATATAATAAGTAGAAGCAAAAAAAAAGAAAATATTTATACATTAAAAATTTATTAAAAAAAAAACAAAAAGAAACTTTTTTATTTGGCATTTACTACAATTAAAAATGTCAATGTGTTTCGATACGCCATTACCGGATTTTTTAAACCTTTCGATAGGCGAGTTTATTAAATATAGCTCTAAATGTATTCAAACTAAAAAGATCTTGACTACTAGTGCTTCTGCCGGGAACTCTAAATGCAATATTTTGGAGAATTTCTGGGGCATCAATAGTATCATTTAATAAATTAAATAAAAAGGTTACATCATAATAAAACCTTCGGGTTTCAAGAGTATTCAAATTCAACATGTTTTGAATCTCAAAATAGTTAACATCAATATAAGGAATGTGCATTTTGTAAGCTATAAATCTGCGTTGAACTTTCTCTAGGGTAGATGTATGAGCTATATAGTGGGGATTCCATACTACTGATAAATATTCCAAAATGCTTCTAACTAACGAAAAAAACAGACTTTAAAGCATGAATATTATTGAAATCCGACGTATTTCTAATAACGAAACCTAACATACGAATTTGAATTTTTTCATTGCAATTGTTATGTATGTAGCTAGGGAGGATTTTACGCTTCGGAAATAAGACACCATAAAATTCATAAAAAAAGCAAAATTGCAGCGACAGCGACCAAAAAGTAATTATTTCGTAATATTGTCATATTTATGTCTCTTTCAACGCACGTTCATGTGCCTTCTAACATACATATGTATGTATTCATGGACAGCTTTTCGCAGAAGTCTACAGCGAAAATTTTGGGGGCAACAACATTTTCGTGGGAAGCTCCGTATTCGAGCTAACCATAAAAAACATAAGAAATAAAAAACACTTTATAACGAATTTTATTAAAGAGCTTTCCCCTCAATCCGGCAATTTCTTCCGTCCAGTTTCCGATAATTTCTCTGACCAAAAATGTCTTCAATGGAATTGGAAAATTTGTTTACCGTTATTGTTCTATTATGTTTTTTGTGGAAGTCACCCAAACTCGCAACTCGTAGTGTTAGATTAGATTTTACCACTCGCCTAATCAGTAAACGAAAAAATTTACTTCAGTTTCTGAAACTACATAAAGTTTCACATAAACTGATTTTTCTCGCGGTGCGGTTTCAAATGTTAACGTTGCTGCAAAATACAGATATCCAAACTTTAAAGTAATTTTGAAAATTGATTTTTCATTGAAATTTCAAGCAATTAATTTTATAACGGTACTTTTAATCATGCCAAATTTGCAAATTTGACAAAAGTTGCTTCAGCATGTTAGCTTTGTAACGGCATATAACTTTCGTCATTTTGATTCCAAATGTTTTGAGAACACACACGAATTACCGGATTCCTGTAAAGAATTAAGAGTACATCAGCATCAGACACATCCGGAAGATTGTCTAGATGTAAAATTATGAAGGCAGTTTATGTTGTCCAACTTTTGAAGCCATAGGCCTCATAAGAGTATCCCTTGACCGCATTAGCGGAATTGAGAACCCCATTGGCTCTAATTGGCCAGGAATTAAATTATGAAATCAACCCTTAAACTCTTTAGCAGTAAATATCTCTCTTTTTCTCAGCCTTTGGCCACCTTTCTTTAACGGATTAGCGTATTTCAGTAAACTTTTGAACAGTTGGCAGTTCTGAAAATATAGCGAGGAGAAAAAATATTTTCAATTTTGTGTACCTAATGTTCCTCACTCATACTCCGTATAGGGTTTAGGGCATGTCTCCGAGCATCCCAAAAAAAATCAGCTATACATATAGTATTTATTTTACTAATAGTTGAACTAAAATCGGTAGATTGTTCGCCTTCTTACGTTTTCATTTATGTTTCCATAGTTTCTCGATATACTCTACAGTTTCTGAGTAAATTTCATCAAATATTATTGTCAGTGGCGACGCCGCGTAACGTTTCTTAAATTTCTTATGGCCGAAATCAAAATTGGCGCATATCGGGTTCGATTTTCCACTAAGTAATATTGACAGAACCCAGAGCAGTCCACACATGTGGAAGAGCAATGTTACTCATGTTCACTTTCCGTCGTTCGAAAACTTCGAGAGTTACCAAAGTAGACAACATATCAATAAATGATATTGAATGCATTCAATTTATTGAAGTTAAATAGCTACCCCTCATAGTCAAATTTTGACGTTTCAAATTTCAAATGGTCCACAGTCCATGACAGTTATTTCCATTTGCACTATCGAGCTCGAGCAGCGCCATCTGGATATAAGCCGGATTATCAGCTGATGAAAATGAATCTGTCATGTGGTCATGAACTCAACCAACACGTACTACAAGAATAGCAATAGCAACAACAAGTTCTCGTGAGCCAAATTGCGGAACTTAGGTTTCTGCAGTTTGGCTTGTCTATCTAGATGGCAGTGGCTCGAGTCATCGATAGCTATGGAAGATGGAGGATCGGATACGGGTGTTATTATTATCAAATGTTACGATTATCAATTACTATTTGGGCAATGTTTGCTTTTTTATCGACCATATACAAGACGCACACTATTTTCAGAAAGTTTTTACATTATATTGGGCGCATGTCACGTACGTATTATCTAATGGTTAGTCTTATCCTATAGAGAGACACACACAATTTTTAGAAAGCTTTTCCATTATATTTAATTGAATTATTGTTTGTTTTGTATACTTACATATGTCATATTTTGCTTGGTTCTGCTATCATCTGAGATTGAAAAACTCATTGCTCAATTTCATACAACGACTTAAATAAGCAAAAGATAGCATAACTATGCAAAATAAACAAACATTCAATTCAATATAATAGAAAAGCTTTCTGAAAAGTGTGTGTGTCTTCTCTATACGATAAGACTAACCATTAGATAAGATGTAAAAGAAACCCGCCCATTGAACTGCATTTTTGTATATACGATAATACTAACTAGTAGATAAGATGTACGAGAAACTGGTCCTGAAACTGTACAAAACAAGAAAAAATGCAACTTTTGGAACCAAAAATGTAAACCCGCTCAATTTAAAAAAAAAAAATTATTAAACTGTTCTATGCTAAAGATGGTCAATTTGGTTCATAAATTTTAGCAATACCGCTAAACAACTTATTATTGTTTCTATCTCGATGGAAGCTCAATAACGTGCTCACTAGCATATTCATGGACAGATTTTCGAACAAATGTATAGTTTCTGAGTTAAGGCCTGAATAGACCTCGGGCGGAATGAAAATGAAATTTTTGTCCGCTGCGATTTTCTCATTGAAAATGCATGCTTACTGTCGTAGAACATGTCGGAAATGATGGGGAATTCCATAAGCTACAATCCGAATATGGTTCCAAAATTTTTCTCGCCGTATTATTTTTCGATTCCCCGGTCATTAGCTATTTTCCACGGTGAAATTTTAAATATTGTGAAATCACATTGCTACTGTAATTTCACAAACAGAAAATGTAAAATTAAATCAAGTGAATGTAAATTTTCATCAAATCTTGTCGATTGTATTCTGCCACGCTCTATGGCTCACTTGGTTGAGTCGCACTCTACGATGCTAGTAATCTACAGGTCCGGAGATCGAATCTCGGCGTGGTCCAACATTTCCGTACATGTGCGGATAGGAAATATAGAGTGCTGCTTGCAACATTATATACACTCCGAAATGATATGCAATGTAACGTTGACTCGAAATTGCCTATAAGCGGCTGAGTTAACGCACCATGGCCCCCATGGGGCTATACGGTACTGAGAAGAAGAATAGTATTCCTGTATATAAAATTAAATTTCTGTTGGAATTTAATTAAATTATTTATGGGAATTTTAAATAAAAAATTAATTTTACACATGGATATGGGACTTGTTTCCTTCAAAGAATTTAAAATTAAATCTTTGTTGGAAATGGGTTAAATATGTATATTGATGTAATTTTAAATGCTTTATTTAACGTAAATTTCGTGATGTAAATTTACAACTCTGAAAGTTGGCAACCAATTGCCAACTCTGAAAGCTGTAAAAATTTAAAACCGTGTAGTTTAGGCACATTCTAATTGATGATGCTATCAGGCGCAAGCGGCCTGTCAAGCCTTACCGCACAACTGTCTAAAAGACCGTGGAAAACTGTAGGTAGGCATTGTGTAAGTTTCTTTAAGTTAGACGAGTAAACGGAGCTGCAAAGTTGTGGGTACCTCTACTAGCGTCGAGCAGAATAATCAATACCTAAAACCTATAGGGCCAATTTATCTTATATCCCATTTAATGGTTAGTTTTATCGTATAGAGAAGACGCACACAATTTCCTTGATGCTTTTACATTGTATTGAATTGTTTTGTTTATTTTGCGTGGTTACGCGTTATGCCATATTTTGCTTGGTTATGCCATCATCCACCAGATTTAAAAAATCATTGCGATTTCATACAAAATACCAGGCAAAATATGGCATAACTATGCAAAATAAACAAAAATGAATTATGTTTCCTTTTTTAATAAGTTTATTTGAAAGTAACGATTACTCGGAATAAAAGTAACGAATATCACGGATTACTGAAGTGTAACTAAAGTTGGCATCATACCTACATACATACAGTCTTGACTCGGTAATACGGATATCCTTTAATCCGGATATCACGCTAATCCGGACCACTAAATGTTTCCACTACGTATTTTATAGTCCGGATTTCGGTAGGAATTTTTACTCTATAATCCGGATATTTGAGATTTTCAGGGTGAAATGGTAGATTTCGTCTGGTACTTTTTTGAGGGACAGTGTGGCAAATGACATGATGCTGACTAATTTCAATGAAATAATACATTTATTGGCTTTTGTTACTCGTTTTTATTTATTTAGACTGTTTTCCCCAGAAAAAAATTGATTGCGCTAATCCGAATGTTCCGGTGATCCGGATTACCCCTTGCAATAATTGATCCGGATTATCGAGGCAAGACTATTTTAATTCTCCGCCTCAAAATTCGACAGTTGTGGCTGCGTGATCGTCTGTGGAGCCAGGCAATGCTTTCTTATTTTAGTAAACTTACATTCTCATAGTTTGTCTCTTCAGAGTAGTTCTTTGGCGCAAAGAGTAGTATGTACAAGTAACATACAAATCCGTAAATTCACACCTGAGAGCTGTCGCTACAATATGTAATTATATTTTTTTTAACGCTCGTAATGAAACTACTTTTTCAATTACTTAATTATTAAACAAGACCCCGGTAGTATCCTGCAATATTTTTTTTTCATTCTGAAAGTATACCCTTTCTTCATTTACCTATTTGAAAGTAATCAATTGACTCCAATAAAATGTCCCTGCCCAGCCACTACTCTCAAGTGAAACGTGTTAATTGCACACAGAACGCCAGAACGTTTCTTTCGTGTCACTCGCTATCCTCTCGAGAATTGCAATTTCACAAATAATATTAACTCGATCCAATCCTATAAAAAATCCATTCATTAATCTCCTTTTTTCCTTTCTCTCGCTTTATTATTGCTTGCTGCTGTCGTTGCTGCTCCTGCTCGTTCCAGAATCGGACGATTCGCCTGGTGTATATTTGCGTGAGGATTTTCTCGGCGGACCGACAGAATTACGTGCCCCGACAGCCGAACGTGCCGCCTTGTTTTTAGACGCAGCCCTGGCCGGACGGCCACAAAGTGGCTTGGAACCTGCCATGATATTTACGTTGCATGTCTATCAGTATAGCCTGTCACGAAAGGGTGGAGGTAAGTTGTGGGGCAAATATATTATACATAGTCTGAATGTACGAAATTATTTTTGTTGAGTTTTAATGTTCTTACGGTCACTGTTTGGATAATTAGAGCGCGAACAAGTTGAAGTAATATCGATAAATGTTGTAACAATCCATAAAACTTTCGCAGTTGCCGGTGGCCGTAGTCGATTACATCTAATCGATTTGGGGGGATGTGCAAATCGAAATGGCGGACTGCCATTGTCGGGAATTGGAAATATTTTATTGGCAATATTGAGTGGTCAACGACATCCGCCGAATAAGGATCATCCATTAACGCCTCTTCTAAAAGACTGTTTAGCGCCATTAGATTGCCATGTTACCGTTCTAGCACATGTTTCACATTCACAGGTAAGTTGGAGGGCGGAAATTGTTCAATAGTCTAGTTAGTTGCAGACCATTTTATCTTACATCGAATCTAATTCTGTCTCTTTTCATTACTACGCAGACACACACTGATGCCCTTACCACTATTCAACTTGCCTCCCGGATACACAGGATGCGACGACGAAAGCATCGATTTCCCATTTCATCCGATAAAGCACTAGGCCTCGCTGCAGGTAAGCTCTCGTCCCTTATAGTCTAAATACGTCAATTCATCTTTAGTCACTCCACCCCGAATTGCAATGGTCATTATATTACATATTGTTGTCGACTGATTGTCCTGCTATATTCGTTTTTGAAGAGGCTCAAGCATTGTGCTAAAACGCCTCCCTTGTCCATACCTTTTAAGATTATACACACAATCCGAACAAATTTCAGGTCATCAATCTGGCGGCTCATCGGAAGGACCAGATCCATCAAGTTCTGATTTATCGGCTGACACTGTTATTTATATGGGTCCTAGCGATGATGCAACAGACGGTGAGCATCCGCCCGTTTATTTACCATCTCTCAGTTCCGGCGATAATCGATGTGCCATGAATAAAGTTCTACGGGGTGCATGTGTAGATGGCAAATCGTCGCTAACATCATCATCGAAAATACCGGCCAAAAAGAGTGGTTCATCGAAGCGTAAGTATTTATACGGGGAAATCGCTGGGAATTGAGTCTTTATATGTTCGAATTTTGAATTGTAGCTCAAAGTCCTATTGTGGCACAGCGGGCAGATAGTCTGAAACGTTCAAATGTTCCTAGTATGATCTCGGCTAGTTCGGGCGACCTCCAATCGCCTCTGTACCCTACCACCGTCGGAGCCGGTCCGATGGGCCAAAAATGTCTGTCAGCTAATTCGTCTCCAAAGATGGTTGCCGGTGTTATGCGACATCCCGGCATTAATAAAAGTTCAAATGTTCCTACGCCGAAAGGTTCACCGTTACGTCGTCCCAATGCCACAGGCTCGAACCCGGAGAGTCCGCTACGTCAAATCAGTGAAGAGCAGTGGATCGATGGACCGCGAGTCTCTCGATCAAAGGTCGCCGAGGCCAGGCATCTTATGCGTGAGATAAATCACGTAAAACAATGCGAGACATGGATCGATGGGCCCAAGTCGTCTAGTCCTAAGCCCTTGACTGTGGCCAATCTGCCCAATAGCTCGCAACAAACTGCCGGTTATGGTTTTATGGATAGTCACAAGAAAACCATGATTCGACAATGGGTCGAAAATCAATCATCACAAGTTTTGCAATCAGTATCACCGTCACATCAGCCACAACATAATCAGCAACAACAACAACAACAAACTCTACAACAGCAACAGCTGCAACATCAATTACGCACAATGACATATCAATTGACGCAGTTCAATAAACAAAAGTCTGAAGAAGATCAACATTCGGTGGGAAGTCATGCCGATATGGTGAATCCTATTGGTCCCGGAATGCTCAATCAAACGTACAACACCGCCAATACAGCGGCCGAATCATCCGTTCGCAGTGGTCTTCTTAGGTTAAACAGTAGCAACAGTAATAGGGATGAAACTGATATTCATTCGGAAAAATCAGGGATGTCGGGGCAAATTGGGTTGGTCAACTGTCAGGATGGTTTGGATATGCCCGAAGAGGAGGATCAAGATAGCGGTCCGTCTGAAGTACCACCTGCGCTGCCTCTTATTGAACCGTTAGGCTCGCGGGAGATTTCACACGAGAGCTTGCATCGAATCATATCGCGACATGTCTCGAGAGAGAGCCTGTCGCTGAATCAGCACAATATTGCTATGACGGATTGTGGACTGCAAGTCACGGAGGAGGAGATTGCGAAAACGATGGGATGGTAAGAATTTGGTTTGGTATTTTGGTATTAGTAAGTCTGGAAGTAGTCTGCTGGATGTAGTGGTTAGTGCGCTCACTTTCGAAGCACAGAGTTGTGAGTTCGAGTCTCACCGTAAGCAGATACCTGTTTTGGTGTTTTTCGAATTCACGACCCATGTGACGGACTTTGATTTCAATCAGTTGAGAACCTTTTTCTGCAGAGCGTCCTGTTGATATAAACATCTCTACAATTAAGCAGTTATGATTTCGAAAATTGGAACGACCAGCGGCTCTGGCGGCAATGTTGGATTATCGCGCCAGTTTGTTTGAAACTAGTCATATGTGCCGTAAATCCTGGAAGTTTGAGTGAAACTATAGTGACATCAATTTCCGGCCCCAGACTGATTGGTGCTTGTGAATCCGCGCGGTACACGCTTGGAAGGGAAAAATGCTATCGGGGAATTCAACAAACAAATAAAGTTTGTTGAATTCCCCCATTCCTCTCTGTCCCTCCCAGGCGTGTGTTGTCCACAACTTTAATTTTTTGTACCGCGCGGTTTGGCAAACACCCAGTAGTCTGAGGCCGGCATTATACAAGGCGCTAAAACGTCTACGTTTCGTGGTAATCTCTTAATGCAATTCTGTGTCACGAGTATCACTCTTATTGAGCCGCGCATCGCGTCGTTTCAAGCTTTAGTTTCGCGGACTGTTTATAAATTTGAGCAACCCATACGCGCATTCTTTCAACGGATCTTCTTTCTCTTTTTATTTTTTTATTCTTTAGCGAGCACCCGCTAGCCGCCCTTAGTCACGGAAATATGTCAGTGGTGTCAAGCTTTAACATAGGCGATGCGTTTAGCGATTGTGCACTTGGTGAGAGGACAAGGTGAGTAATTCTAAACCCTTCCCTGACAATTTAGGACCCAGCTTATACCAATATCACTTCCAGAAACCAATTTGATCAGCTAGCGCGTCTTCGCGAAATTTTCACCTCGCAACTGGCAATGGCCGAGGTCACGCCCGCTTTCCGAATAAACGACGCTGGCAGCGTTTACAGCGAACCAGCATTCCGATTCATTCCCGGACCAGGCAGCGTATGCAGCGAACCCGCTTATCGTCCACCAAGTCCGAGGTACTTTTTAAACTACCCTTTACTAACCTAGTTTTGTCTAATTTCATTTTTCGGTAAATATTTAATTTTTTTCTCATTTTTTTTAAACTCTCAGACAGTCAATGAATCCATCCAGAACTTCCAGTCAAACGTCGCTTCCAAGTCTCAACGGAATCATGCAAATTGCCGGAATGGAACAGTATGCATCGCTACGACATCCCGACGGAGCATCCGATCCAAATCTTCCAAAACTGGAGAAGCACATATCGGGTCACCACTTCGTCGACCACGAACCCGACGATGACGACAACGTGAACGAAAAATCCGAGCTTCTCTCCAAACTAGCCACCGAACATGCACCCATCGTCTCGCAAACCCAACTACCCCTCTTACCTCTGTCTACCTCAGAAGCGGCCTACGATAGTGGTCACGATTCGTCCACCCCGCGAACCTCGAAACATTCGGGAATCTCGCGACGAGCCGAAAGTGGCTATCATAGTGTCGCAACAGCTCGTGATAGTGACGAATCCAGTTTTATGTCGGGCCTGTCCAAAGATCATCATAATCGAATTACCATGAAAAAGAAACGACAGGACAAGTCCTTGTGCAACTGGCTACGAAACCCATTCACGTGCACATACCCGGAGACGGAAGGAGAGATTAGCGATTTTTGAGGTATGTTCAATATTGTCCCGAATCTTCCATTTTATACGACTACTATCCAATCCGAGAAGACTGCTAGCGAGAATCGTAGTAAGATTTCAATTTTTACAATCGAAATCCCACCGAAACGACGAGACGAGCGTCAAATACGCCAAAAATGTCGGCGGCGACAACGTTATGTAAATGATGGTATGATGAGCAAGTGTGACAATTTTAAAAAAATAACGTTTTGTTGAAATTAGCTACTTACGAATAAGTTTAAAAACATGTGCCAGTGCTTTATCCCGTTTTTTGCCTGTTACGAAAAAAGAAAAGTTGATGAAGATTAGAAATGTTTCTATTGAATCTGTTGGTTGTTACGAGACACTCTTTGTTAATTAATTATAATTTCGATGCTAGTTGAAATGGTTAAGAAAAGAATTGGTCAAGAATAATAATTGAAACGTAATTTGTGAACAGTCCCAGTATGGAATGCAACATTATGTAAGTAATTTAATTTTCTATTTAGTAGAATCAGAAACACATAATTTAGCGCCTTGAAAAGAAAATCATGTTTAAAATATAAAATGAAACGATAGCTTGCATGTTTTTTTTCAAGGAAAGTTGACTTTTTTCTCTGAATATGGTAATGAAGGATATTTTCTTAATTTAGATTAAAACGAGAACAATTTTTTTTTAATAAATTCAGAACCTCTATGTGAAGATGATAACACTAAATCTCTGAATTACTGCAGCGTGGGTTCGACTCCCACTGTGGTCATGGATGTTTTGTTTTGTTTTTAAAAAAATCCACGATGTGAATCGTACAGCAGCGAACCTGTTGCTAAAACGGCAAAGAGAGTAACACAATTTAAGAGGGCAAAAAAAAATATATTTAAAAGGAAACTATTAATTGGAAATTCAGAAAAAAAAGTTTTGACCAAATTAAAAAGAAAAGTATAAAGGAAAACAGGTTACAGAAAAAAACAAACATAACTTACTGTGCATCCTCTGTTCCGACGATCGTTGGGGGTGTCAAGTCTTGCAAAAAATAACCATTAACCAATTAAAAAAGAATATTTAATTTGTGGTATATTCTTTGAAATATAATTGTTAATTATTATCTATGATCCGCGTTCCATCCCCCCTGGGTTACAATTCCAAAGTGGCCTGATGTAGGCAACATTTTCTATTTATGCTATTCAAAATGTCAAGGTGTTGCGTTAAAATTTGGATGAGCTACACTGATAGGGTGTCCCAAAAAAAACTGTAAGATTTGAAATTATACACAAAATTCCGTTATTTCTTAAAATTATTTTTATACCCTTCGCTCGTAGAGTCAACGAAGGGTATATTAACTTTGTCATGAAGTTTGTAACGCATTGAAGAAAGCATCTCCGACCATATAATAAGTATACATATATGATCAGCATAACATGAAGAGTCGATTGCGCGATGTCCGTCTGTCCGTCTGTTGCTACGCGTTTTACTCGGCCAACTTACAAGCTATGAAGGTGTCATTTTGCACAAATGCTTCTTTTTGCTGCAGGCAGTTTGTATGTTTGAATCGGTAAAATCGGACCATGGGGTCATAGGGCTGCCATACAAACCTAACCCCCCAAATTAGGTTCTTCTAAGAAAAACTTTTTTATTTGTGCACCGATTTCAACCAAACTCCACATAAATGTATTTCTATTGATGACACACAACATATGTGAGAATCGATCAAATCGGACCATGGGGTCATGGGGCTGCCATACAAACCCAACCCCCCAAATTAGGTTCTTCTGAGAAAAACTTTTTTTGATAAATGAGACTGTAATTTTACAAACATATCTGATTCTGTTTTGATTGCAATAGCAAACAATTTATTACCTATATTACTTAATTGATCACTTTGAATAGTGAATATCAAATTACAATATTAAACATTGTTTTACTTTAGCTTTACATAATGATGAATTTATTTCATCTTTGAGAGCTTTCCATCTATTTTCGCAATGTTTAATTTTTTTGACATTTTTATGTCTTGACTCTGGCACATAAATCGAAAATCGTCACGAAAATTGCAACGAAAAAGCGTTACGTTTTTGGCATTACAGTACCCTGTGAGTGTTGGGTGCCATTCAAGGTTCAACAGAGGTTGGGCTTGGGTTCAATTTACGTTCAACTTGAGTTCAACTTGGGTTCAACTTGGGTTTAACTTGGGTTCAACTTGAATTCAACTCAAATTCAACTTGAATTCAACTCGAATTCAACTCAAATTCAACTTTCAACTTAGGTTCAACTCACGTTCAACTTTCGTTCAACTTTCGTTCAACTTTTGTTGAACGACCCAAAAAGTGTTACTTTCAACTTAGGTTCAACTCACGTTCAACTTTCGTTCAACTTTTGTCGAACGACCCAAAAAGTGTAACTTTCAACTTAGGTTCAACCCACGTTCAACTTTCGTTCAACTTTTGTCGAACGACCCAAAAAGTGTAACTTTCAACTTAGGTTCAACTCACGTTCAACTTTCGTTCAACTTTTGTTGAACGACCCAAAAAGTGTAACTTTCAACTTAGGTTCAACTCACGTTCAACTTTTGTCGAACGACCCAAAAAGTGTAACTTTCAGCTTAGGTTCAACTCACGTTCAACTTTCGTTCAACTTTTGTTGAACGACCCAAAAAGTGTTACTTTTAACTTAGGTTCAACTCACGTTCAACTTTCGTTCAACTTTTGTCGAACGACCCAAAAAGTGTAACTTTCAACTTAGGTTCAACTCACGTTCAACTTTCGTTCAACTTTTGTTGAACGACCCAAAAAGTGTAACTTTCAACTTAGGTTCAACTCACGTTCAACTTTCGTTCAACTTTTGTCGAACGACCCAAAAAGCGTAACTTTCAGCTTAGGTTAAACTCACGTTCAACTTTCGTTCAACTTTTGTTGAACGACCCAAAAAGTGTAACTTTCAACTTAGGTTCAACTCACGTTCAACTTTCGTTCAACTTTTGTTGAACGATCCAAAAAGTGTTACTTTCAACTTAGGTTCAACTCACGTTCAACTTTCGTTCAACTTTCGTTCAACTTTTGTTGAACGACCCAAAAAGTGTTACTTTCAATTTTGGTTCAACTTTCGTTCAACTTTTGTCGAACGACCCAAAAAGTGTAACATTCAACTTAGGTTCAACTCACGTTCAACTTTCGTTCAACTTTTGTTGAACGACCCAAAAAGTGTAACTTTCAACTTAGGTTCAACTCACGTTCAACTTTTGTTGAACGACCCAAAAAGTGTAACTTTCAACTTAGGTTCAACTCACGTTCAACTTTCGTTCAACTTTTGTTGAATGACCCAAAAAGTGTAACTTTCAACTTAGGTTCAACTCATTTTCAACTTTCGTTAAACTTTTGTTGAACGACCCAAAAAGAGTCAAATTCGAAAAGCAAATCGTCACGAAATAATGTATAAATGATTTCGCGGTTGCATCAGTACTGTACATTAGCATTTTTTGAAAACATGAAAATGTCCCACTGAGTTGCGGACTTGTACGCAAGCTGAACCGACATTCTGTAAGGCGACAGTTGACTGGCGATAGTCATTTCTAAAGGCCTGTCAAACATGACGTCACTTAAACACCCATAGCTTTTGTCAAATTTTCAGCAAAATGTGTTTTTTTTAAGAATTGAGCGTTTTCACAATTAATTTACTTTTTTATTATTGTTAAACTGTATCCCCAGTATAGGAAATAGGACCTTCTTATACCCATTTAATAAATTCTTCTTAGACACTTTCTAATACCTGAGCTTTTCCATCAGTATCAGATTTTTCACATTTTTATTACATTACATTACATACATATTACTATGTATTTCCTTTAGCAATTTCACCTATTGCTTTTCACAAGTTTCCTGCGTGTCATTTTAACTGATTCATCAATGTTATCAAATCAGTACTTTCAGATTTTATTCATCTGATTTAATAGTGTCATACTACATCTACTGATTTTAACTCTTGTTCAGAAAGATCAGTTTGTATTATTATTTCGAACAAAGATATTTTCGAAAAACGTTTTCAGGGCTTAAAACCAAATTTAACTTTATAAGAGTATTTGTTTATTTACATCCAGCTTCCTTCTTCTGTATATTACTCAGTTCCTTGTTACTTCAACCAGAAATTGAAGTAAAACAACTTACAACTTATCAATTTTTCAGACAATATTATTCAAATTTATTTATTCTACCTATGCAAAATTCAGTTAGATATATGATTCGATTACTCCTTCAAAACTCAGACACTCTTTAGGTGCTTTATTTCAATTAATCCGGCAGTTTATTTTTTTTTATCGGGACACCTTTATTATCACATAAAACTTTTTTTTTAATTCCACCAACCATCCACTCTCCGAGACTTTAAGTCTCCTTTACTGGTTTTGACAATTCAGATGCACCAGTTTAGGTTTCAACTCAATTTTTTTATTTATTCCGACTGGTTTTGAACAGAGTTCAGATGCACCAGTTTACTTTTATATTTGGCCTTTCTTTTTTATTTTATTTTATTTTACTTACTGGTTTTGATTGAAAATCAGATGCACCAGTTTTACTTTTCAATTTGACCTTTCCTCCTTTTTACTTACTGGTTTTGATTAAAAATCAGATGCACCAGTTTTACATTCAAACTTTTCTCTGATTTATTCTTATCAGATTGTTTCTTTAATTCCATTCTTTATCTAGAAATTACGAAATTTCCATTATTCAGTACTATGTCTCTGGCCACAACAAAACTAAAATTTCCATAACCCATGCTTTCTTCTCATTTGGATAAGATCCAACCAGTATACCTTTCCAGAGGTATTTTTCATAACATGGTTCTTATATGGTTTTATTTTACCATATTTACACAATTTCACTGTAGAGTTCGTGGAACAGTTGGTGGAATCCTATGCCTTTCTTTACACAGTTCCTTCTATTTTACTTGCCGCTTTTTTATTTGAAGATTATAATTTAAAAATTCATTTTCAATAAACTTTTCTTTAAGCGTCATAAACACTTTTGATTTATGTTATATTCTATCCTTACAAATATTTTTTTTTATTATAATCCATTCACAAAGATTTGAAAATCCATTCTTGAAGGAGTAATGCTTTCTACTTGTATGTACATATATCAATTTTATCATTAGATAAGCGACAGTCGATGTCTAAGCTGTTAGCATTCGCATCCTTGCCATATTCTTACCCTTCAGTTGATAGAGTGAAGAATCAATAGAATTAGATACACCTTTTAAATCTTCATGGTGTGATATTGAAAGTTAGTACAAACTCACATTTTTTTATTGCCTAGATAACAAAGCATTACTAAGAGCTTACTTGTATGATTAGCTAGTACATACTTAGTATGCATTTTGCTCATTATCAACTCAAGTCAGCAAATATGTATATATCTCAGCCAATATTTTAGTGAACTTTCACTAGGTGTACTCAGTCTGAAATTCCCTTCTGAACTTCTTTTTCATTTTATATTCACCAAGTGAACAATTAATGAATATATTCAGTTTTGTTCGAGAGCTAAATGTATGAATGTATTAATTTCACCAAGGCTTCACCAAACCCAACTGAAGCCATGGTTTCATTTTATTATCATTCAGTGAATGATTCTATTCAGAAAACGCCTTATTGTTTCACATCTACTAAATACCTTCTGAAAGCACTTAACGTTTTCATTTCAGCGTACCTTTTTTTTATGAACGTGAATCCAATGTTATGGCATTCTGAATCCTAAATGAATAAAAAGTATTTTCACCTTCATGAAGTGAATTCATTATGATTTCATTATGTTCGCTGAGATATTACCCCTATTGCTTTTGTTTGAAACTACAGGCATAATCTATTATGATCAAAATTTTAATTCTTTCTTTATTTTAGTAATTCCTGAAATTTAATTCAAGCGCAATCAAAATATTATAATTTTTTTTTTTTTTAATTCATACCATCAATTCAAAACAATTAATATGATACTTACAGTACTGTCACTCTCAGTCCATTTTTATCATTTTTCTTAGTTTTGTTTTTACCTGTAGGAGTGTATTTTATTCTTACACCCGCTTCCTTTATGCAGCCTCCTTGCGTTCGTCTTTTGTGTTTCACTTTTTTTAGTATCTTTTATTTCACACTTAACTATGTATTATTTTGATTTTAGTTTCTTTAGAAAAAAAACTCTTACGATACTTCATTTACATTACATAGTTTTTTTTTGTGTTTAATCACAATCACATTCTTTTTGCATACAACTTGCACAGCACTGGTTTAAAGAAATGGGTCTGGTCCCATAACCTGTTAGAAAATCTAGTACACTTCTTTAATATAAATGAAACACTTTATTTTGTTTTATGTTAATCTCAAAACTTTATTCTTTCTTCTCGAAGCTCAGCTCAAGAACTAAAACTATAGCTGTGTGATCGGATTGTTAATAATGCACAAAAATATCTAAGTATGTATATATAAAATATGAATCTGAAACTATGCATTATACTTTACGACTATGCGAGTTCTATAAACAAAAATCCCGATCAATACGTTGCATTATATCTTAATGCATACAATCATACAAAGAACGATTTAATTTTTGTTTAGAATCTTAAGTGGCTGTGGATGCATTATTCTTACGATCATAAATATCGTAAATATCCAACAGGGGTGGCCATACAAACCCCCATTTTGGTTCTTCTAAGAAACATTTTTTGCACCAATTTCACAAAACCTTGAATTAATTTAACAAAAAAGTTAAAAACGAATGGAATCGTACTGTGGAGTCATGCTCTCGCAACCACGATAAAATTTTCCGAGTAAATATTTTTATTTGCCCACTTATTTCAACCAAGCCCAAAACTTTTGTCAAGACGGAAGAAAAAGAATGAGGAGGGGGATTAAATACAAGTCATAGGTACGCCCGAAAAAACTTTTAGCCCAAGGAGAGCGAAGGGTATCTAAATTTCGGCCGCGCCCGAAATTAGCCTCGGCCGGGCCCCCGGGGGTTGGCGAGCGTAGCGAGCAGGGGGCGAAGCCCCCTAGTTTCTTTTTATTCGCGAAATATTGTAATAGGGCATGTTCTGGATTAGTTCTAAAGGTTATTGACCCATAGCGTTCTTATCACATACGGAGTATGTATGTGCTTAGAAAGCACTAAACAGAATCGAATGATAATCCGTGTGGGTTCTGCTTTTGCCTTCAGCACAGATCCACTAATTGTTATATTACGCAATCTTTGTTGTGTTAACCATTTCAGGAATAGCTTTTTGGCACCGACATTTGGACTTTCAAAAGCGAGAATTAATTCCTCCCGTTAATTCCAAATAGTTCCAACTGCGGTTTTGCTTAAATTCCTTTCTTGGCAAATTTCATTCTGCTTCTTTCCACTTTGTATTTCTCGTATAATTTCGCATTTGTCTTTAAGAGAAAATACTTTCCGTCTTTCCTTGTTCACGCTCATATTTTTGTTCGTTTTTGTAACACTAAAAACGCGTAAAACTAAAAGTCGCTCACGAAAAACTGATACGGAAAAAACATAATTGGAAACACAAACTGCTTTGTGGCCGCGATCGTTCGGTCACCACTCTGTGAAATAGACACTCATAGAGAAACGAGTATCCAAACTCGGCACGACTCGTCGCAAGTATTCAGAAGAAGATGATAAGCTTATCGTAGAATAATAAACTAACAATGTGACTAGGAAGTGGTATGGCTGACAACCGTATCACACTCCGAATTCAGTTGTCCTTGTAACGTTGATGACTACACACGGCAGTCATATATAGAGTTCATAAATAATAATTCAATATCTTGCAAACAGCAACACAAATAAGTAAAATATAGAGCTTTTTCCATTATATGCGTCTGGCAGACGTACCTGGGATCGTGACTGGTTTTTATACCGCATACCGTTTTTATTGCGAATAATTAACAAAAAAAAAGTATACTTTCTTTGTAAAATGTTTAGTTTTAGGGGATTAAAAAATAACAAAAATGATTTTTTTTTTAATTTGTAGGAGCATTTGTAGTAATTTTCTTTTTTATCTTATTTTTTCTGGAGGAATTTCAACCTGCGCTGAATTTGAAGATGTTCCTTCACCAGTAGGATTCAACAATTTATTGATACATATCATACAATAATTTTTTGTTTATAAATTTATTTTAGAAACGCTGTTGAATATGAGGAGTGACTGGTATGCCAATTTCTTTATAAAACAGTTTCGCCTTTCTAATTCGCTATTCAAAAAGCATTTGTGAAGTATAAAAGAATTTATAAGGCAATTTGTTTCTTTCGAAAATCCGGTATTTTAGGGCAAGTAATGGTCTGTTTTTAGTGTTGACAAAATAATGAAGCAAAAGTGCCTATTTTTTTTCATAGTTCCAACATATGTCAATTTTTTTACGATTGGACGACTGCTCCATATGAGCTGAACCAGTTACGTTCCTATTCGAGTTATAGATTGGCCAAAGAAAATGCAATTTGTACAAGCCACGAATATGTACTCGCCAGGCAGACTGTAAAAAGTGGTGCTACGTGCTACGTTTGCTGTACACATAGAGTTGCGGAAAAATAATCACTCACATCAAGGGGGGATAGTACGCGCTCGGTTCAACTTGTCGCAGACACAAAATTACTGACAAATAGGAAAATGCAAGAGCGCTGGGTGTTACCGTTCTTACGAGTTACATATAACCGTTACGTATCCGTCTACTGGACGTACCTGTGACGCAACGGGTCAACAAAATTATTGCTCACCGTTTATTTATCTCGTACAGCTTTCACTTCACCATTTCTATTTAATTCCAAGGACTTGGAATTAATTAGTATGGATGCTATCGAGCTCATTCAATGCCACGTGTAGGGGTTATTCTATTGGATCGGACCTCTCCATCTTCTACTAACACTGATTCATCTAAAGAAAAGCGGAAATGATAACAAGGAAAAATCCCGAGAAATATTTGTTAGACCTTTGACTTTATCACTGCAAGAAAAAATTATCTTTCATTTTCCGAATAAAACACTCATTTTTTTCTTATTGATTCACTTTTAATCGGTACTAAGTAAGCTCAAGCTATTCTATTTCTTTTGAGCTCAAAAGAACTAACTTCTTCTTAATTATATCGAGATTCGAAAAAGTACTCGTTGAACTCGCAATGAATATCTGAAGCTATACGTACCTAATTTATTTTTGACAACTAGCTGATTTTAATCCTACAAAGAACGATTAATGTGTTAGTTTTCCAAGTGACTGAGTGTGCACTATATTTTTATGGTTCTAAATATTAGAAATATTCATTAATTACTATCTCCACCATATTTAACTATCTCCACCTTCCACAAATTTTCTCATAATTATTTCTTCTCAATTTCCTATAAGGTCGTCGTAAGGCTCCATGTTACTATGATCGTTACGGCAGACCATCCCCGATACTGGGTCGAACTCGATTCCTGCAGACCCAGCTAATGGTTCGATTTCAGTGATTCTGTTCTCTCCAAAGTTGTGGAAGTATTTCCAGGCTCATTAGCGATGAACCCACATGAATGTAGCACATTTTTAAAGTTTCAAGTTTCACACAATTGCTTTCATTCCTTAGCTAAAATTAGGTAGTGATCTTTTTTGAAAGTTCTGTAGCACTAGAGCATTTGTTCATTTACGCAACAAGGTAGACGAACATAGGTTAATTTGACAAAAAAATCAGAGTATCGCCTTCTCACGGACACAATTCAATTAAAAACACAACATCGTCAGAGTTACGAGCCAATTCCGCTCCTGGAAACTTCCTGCTGTGAATGCATCGGAGAATGTTAACGTGTTTCGTTGAAAATAACCTCCTTTTGCCACATCAGCTCATCTTTTGACCATCTCTCCAATTGCACTAGAACCAGGGGCTTGTCACCTTATCCTTTCCTTAGCGTTCATGTACGGCGGAGGTAAATTTCATCGGGGCGCGGATGCCCCATTCTACTGTACAATCTCTGCAGACATCCAAAACATTAAGTCGTTAACTACATTTTTAAATTGCTCGATGTATACCTATTGAGAGTAAAATGCTTCAAGTGCCCTAACAAGTTCAGAACGACAGGAGTAGTAAAGGTACGCTCTGATTCAAATCCTGGAACAAACAAAGTATAGACATCATTTCACGTTGAATATCTCATGGGAATCACAAAAAAATTCTCGATAAATTGTTGCTTTTGAACTTATTGATGGCATGTTGGTTTCAATTTGTTTATGTTTTTGCACTATTTAAATGTTGCTGTATCAGAAACTTCTTTTCATCGGATTTTTTTTTGAGATTTCGGTAATCGGTTATGTAAGTGTCTACTAACCGTATTTACAGAATGCACCAATATTAATTATTGTCTATATTTATCTAAGGAATGGTTCGGGTAAATCCTGCTAAAGTAGTAGAAAGAATGTTGGCTTAGCAAAATTAAGTACATTTTTTCATGCTTAAAGTTTTTGGTTTTCATGAATATTTCTTAAATTTTATCGCACTGCTTTTTGACTTTCGTGATTGTCACATCTATAAACTGAAAGCATCTATTGGTCCATGATATAATCGATGTTAGCGTTCTGACGCGTTATAAACATTTTCTCGAATGAATATTTTGCTATGTCAGAAAAACTTTTTTTAACGAACTTTCAATCATGATTATTTTCCATAAAATTTCAGTTTGGCCGGTGTTTGTCTTCAATTTCATTTGCTAGTATTTCATATCTATTTTTTTTGTTTCTAAGCTCAATTTTAGTGTTTTTTTTATATCGGCTATACTAGGCCATTTGGTCTGGATGACATAATTTGTCAATTTTTGAAAAAAAAAATCGGAGCCATATGAGATCGGGGATATTCATTCTCGAGTATTTTAAAATGTTCAATACATAGTTTATTTCTAAATTAATAGTGTATGAATATTCCATGTAGAAAGTTGCTTAAATTTACTTTGTATTTCTTGAATATGATCCTTGATTAATGCCAAATTTCTTTTAAAAACTTTATTGTTTTTAATTTGCTTGTTAAATTTATCAGTTATTTATTTCTTATTACTTTCAGTGAGTTCAAGATGTTCTAATATTTCTTCTCTCAGCATTATCGATAACTCCAAACAATCATTTGTAAAGTCCTCCGATAGGATATATAATACCTATAGCAAAACGTTTAAGTTTTGAATGATCCATATCATATTAAAGATTTTCCGTATTGAGACAAGATGTTCTTAAAGCAATGTGGTAAATATTAATACATCGTCTAGTCAATACAAATTTTGTTTGTATATTCTTTAAAAACAGTATTTGTCATTCTTTGAGGCATTTTTAAGTCCGAAAGGCATTCTTATGGATTCATAGTGTCCATTATGTATCGAGAATGCAGTTTTTGCTCGATCACTCGGTTTCACTAGTATACTTACTTTTTGTAAAATACTTAGCTTTGCCTAATTAAACAAATAAATCTTCAATATTTGGTATTGGGAATGTATCTTTAACAGTTACTACATTTAACTTTTTGTCTGTATATTTTAGTGAAAATAGGCTTATCCGAAATTAATTTGATTTCGTGTACGACAACATTAGTGGAAGTATGAACGTCTCCTTCCTTATAAAATACTTAATTATATTCTTTTAATATTTTAAATAATTCTTTCTTTTCTTCAGGGTCTAGGTGATCAGTTCTTGTATTATTAAAATTATCTTTGCCTGTTGGAGATATTTCATCCATATCAAGGTGAAGACTTTGTTATATTACTCTTGGGTCTTGATCCTGAGTTATAAAAGGAACTTTAATTTTACTTACTATAATCGAACAGTCTAGGTTATTTATTATGGCACCTGTAGGAGCCAAGACATGTTGACCAAGTGTCGCATCAAATTTCGAGTTTGCCATTTAATAATGCATGATATGGTTGCCCTATTCAAAAATATTGAAATAAAATGTCTTTTATGTCTGACCATCTGGCAATAGGAAATCTATTTAATACACGGAGTGTGGTTCACTCCCTATTTTAGTTTTGATTATTTGTTATAAATATTCTTTATGTGATTCTGTTTCGCAATACTTCATTATTTGATATATTCTTTTGCAAAAACTTTGCAGCGACATTACATTTGTAGAGTTTGATCAATTCTATGGATTTTTCTAAGGATTTCTTCAAAATTTGTTCTAATTTGTTCTCTTTGATTTGGCGGCAATTCCTCTCTCTTCTTCAATGTTAATATTTGGATCAATAAGATTCAACATTATTTTCATGAGCTCTAAGTTGAACTGATATTTCTCCAGCAGTAACTATTTTGAACAGATGAAGAACTGAACTGAAGATGTAAAACAGGAATTGGTTATTAACTGTTGAAAGTCCATGTTCCTCTACTTGATGCTGGATCTTGATCCTTGCCCGGTTGCTGAATTGAGACTGTGTTCCTTGACTCGTTGATGGAGCTAGATACTTGCTTGCAAAGTGTCATTTTTAATTTGTCGTTTTTCGACAATACTTTTTAATTTTCAATACAATTTTATTACGAGTTGCTTGGGAGTCGTTTAGGAACCAACTACAATTTTGCATTTCGAAACTTATATATCAAATCTAATCTGTTTATGTTTATATCAATTAAATTATAATGGATTTATCAATCTTCACCTTTCCATATTTCTTTACTTTGAAATTCGATTAAAACTTATTTCAGAGAATCAATTTAAAAGAAATGCGAATCAATCCACATTTCATCTAATTGACTAAAATATATGTAGTGTGTTATGGTCGATAATGATGTGCCATCGATTCACACCACTCCCAATTGTTTATGAGAAGTATTGTATAGGGCAATGATGTAATTTGCTGTGAGTACTTCGCAAATAAAAACGCAAGTATGTACATATACTTACTTATTTCTTTGAAGCAGTCATAGCCAAGTTCCGTATTATGTTCCTTGTTTTTCAGTAGAATGAAAACACAAGAAGGTTTCAGACAATTATCACTTTATTTCTCGACGACTGTCATTGTCCGCCTACAATGGGCAGTCTGCATTCCACGAGATGCGCTCTGCCCCGCTGATCACGCATTTGAATGTCCTCAACATTGCATACGACGGAAGTTTGAAGATTCAAAAGTAATGTAATGTCCATTTCTGAGTCATTATCCGAATCATCGTCCAGATAGGAAACAAAAATCTTCGTCTTCAGTAGTCACACCTTAAATTCGGATATCTGCTTTTGTTTTTCCGTTTGTGTTGCAATTCTGTTAAGAACAAACAAGTGGTTATAAATCATATTATTCACAATGTAATTCTATACCTGAAATTGAATCGTCGGCTGCATGTTTTTCCTTATCTAAATTTTTGAGCTTGCACTCTGTAAATAGTCATCACTTATGTCGCCAGACACATTTTCATCAATATTGCGTAATCATCATAGTAACACCTTTTCGATTTCAATGTTAGACCACGACGAGATGCACTCATTATAAAAAAGTTCCCAATATTCACGCAGAAAAATTGAGACTGATATTGATGTGCAATCGTAAGAAACTGGAGTTTTGTGTGGGGTTAAAACATGACCGTCAATTTGAAGCAAGCCGGGCGGTCGCCCATGGTACCCAATTTTAGCTTGCATTCAATTAAAAAAAAATTGAAAAAAAAACAACCAATATCAACTTCGATTTAGTGGAAAGGTCTACGGTTTAATTTCTACAGATGAAATAAATAGGAGGCGAAATAAAATAAGAATAAGGGTAAAAACGTGGTTATTTGGGCTAAAGTTGTATTTTGAAGATGCATACTCCTTTCTAGTCTAGGAATGAAGAGCCCACAATTGATACGAGGTGCTGTATTTCGAATCCCAAAATGCTTAGTACGAGATGCATAAATTTTACGTCTGTGACGGTAGCATCCCGCCCTACTTTCGAAAAGCAAAGTGGGACTATTCGCCCAGTTATGTTCTAATTAAGTTATTCTTCAAAAAAATACTAATAGGAGAAATTCTCGTATGGGCTAAATGTTCCTCTTCTTTTTACTCCTTAATTCTGGAGCTTGATCCCTAATTTTTGCCTAATTTTCAAGTAGAGGACTAAATTATAGCACGTAATTTTATTGTTTCATTTATATGTGATTTGACTTCCGGGAGTTGAGATCTAAAGTTTTCGTTAAGTCAGTGAGAAGTGTTATGCCCAAAGGCATTATTTTCATATTTAATTTTTTGTAGTCGTTTTCCATAATTCCCTTCGACATTCCGCAGCATAATTTAACCTTCCGGCGGGCGCAATGCATCTGAGAGATTAAGTGCACAAATAAGGATGAAACTAAGTTTCTGTATATTTTATTTTTTTATTGTTACATTGTCTCTTCGAAACAGTTCTATGAAACTTTAGATACAAATATTGGCTCATAAAGATTGATACCCTTCACATTTTCAATTTTCTAAGAATATTCCGCTTTCAATCGCTTCAATATTTAAAAAACCTCAAACAACTCGACCGCTTAAAAAATGTGAGCTTATTTTACTAAAAACACACTATTGAACGATGTGGTGAGCCCAAAAGTCAACACAACGTTGTTATGCAATGTGAAGAGTATAACAAGTGGACATTTTCATAGAAAAGGAGAAAATAACACAATCGGGCGCAATACATCTGAGAGATTATTTCATCCCCTCCCGCCCCTCAGACATATGGTAGATAGGAACTGAAAACTGCTTTGGGTAGTTGATCGATAAAGATTAAGCTACTGTGAGTTTCAGATCTGTCCCTTTAGGCCAGTCATTTAACGATTTTAGGTTGCAAAAAATTGCTCGGCTCTGTTGTTTTGGGATATTGTTAGGATAGATACCAGAAGTGTACCACCAAGTTTGCAACTTCGAAAAACCTGTGCTAACCCCGTAACCCTAAAAAAAACTAAAATTTTTTGGACTTTTTTCACATTTTTATTTGTAATTTCTAAAAGGTGCTTCCTACAAGTAAGTCGTCCACTGCACTTTCAAAGCTAAGAAAATCTTCTTCAATTTGAGTGTAACTCCAGCTTTGTAGGTGCAAAGGATCCCAAGATACAGCACTTTAAAAAATGTGTTTTTTTTTTTGTAAAAAAGTCCGAAATTGTATTTTAGGAGGTTTGTATGACAGCCCTATGACGTAATATTCCGATTCCATCCATTCCTAGATATGTTTTGATGCTTTACTAGGAACACATTTAGGTGAGGTTTGGTTAAGATTGGTTCATAAAGAAAAAAAGTTTTTCTTAGAAGAACCTAATTATCAGGAGTTGGTTTGTATGACAGCCCTATGACCTAGTGTTCCGATTTCATCCATTTTTAGTTATGTTTTGAAGCTTTACTAAAAAACACATTTGGGGAAGGGTGTTTAAGATTGTTTCATAAAGAAAAACGTTTTTCTTAGAAGAACCTAATTTCCAGAGGTTGGTTTGTATGACAGCCCTATAACGTAGTGTTCTGATTTCATCGGTTCCTAGATATTTGTTGAGGCTTAACCAGGAACATACTTGGGTGAAGTTTGGTTAATATTGGTACATAAAGAAAAAAGTTTTTCTTAGAAGAACCTAATTTTCAGGGGCAGCCCCATGGTCTGATTCCATTCGTTCCGACATATATACAGCTAAGTAACTGGTTTATAACTTCATGTCACATGACTCTGTAGAATGCGCATTTAAGCCGATATTCAGCTCGGAACATGACTGAAATTACAATTTCGAACTTTTTTTCAAAAAACAATGTTTAAAGTGCTCTATCTTGGGATCCTTGGGATCCGCCTAAAAAGCTGGGGATACACTCAAATTAAAGAAGATTTTCTTAGCTTTAACAGTACAGCGGACAACTTACTTGTAGGAAGCACCTTTTAGAAATTACAAACAAAACTATGAAAAAAGTCCGAAAATTTTGAAGTTTTTTAAGGGTCACGGGGTTAGCACAGGTTTTTCGAAGTTGCAAACTTGGTGGTACACTTCTGGTATCTATCCTAACAATATCCCAAAAAACCAGAGCCGAGCAATTTTTTGCAGCCCTAGAAACATATTCTTGTACATATTGTAATTTTATTCGTTCAATAGAAAACGAAACCATAAAAGTCAACTTTCCTTTTTAAATATTCAATACAGTTTTCAGCCAGCGTGTAAAGTGTACAACAGTAAAATACCAACAGTTTTTCATAATTTAGCTGCAAATTCTTAGTTATGCAATGTATGTACTCGTACTTGTATGGTCAATAATAAATTACTTGCACGAACTACTAGTAAAAAAATAAACTAAATAGTACATCAATTATGGATATGTATTATCACCATGCTCATATGCGCTAAAAGAAAATAAAGAAGAGCTTAAATCGCTCGTATTAGTATTTATAATATAAATAAATAAACATAAACTATACATTTATTGCCTGTTCGCTATGTTGCATTTGCGTTAAAAGTATTATGAATTAATTCCATGATGACTATCATTATCATGGAAATAAAAAATAAATAAATACACAAAATATATTAAAAATATATTAAATGTTACCTGTAAAAAAGTTTACCGAAAACAAGTTTAAATATTTTGCGTTTGCATAAATAATACAGAGAATTCGATTAGCGACATAATAACAGTTACATTTTAAATATGTTCAAAGATAAACAAAAAAATAAAGAAATATAAAAAAACTGCATAACAGCTTCTTTGCTATAAATGTATGTACTGTGGATATAGGCTGGAAAGGCATATTTCAATGGAAATTATAACGAAAAGGTATCAACATACCAAATGGTGCAAATAGTAATACATATTTGAATGTAAGATATTGGAAATAGGAATGAAAGAAATGGAACATAAATTAGCTGCTTTAAGAAACAACAAAGTATATAAATATAAATTATATGCATACTGTTTAATGTTACTATAAATTAACAGCAAATTTACCGAAAGTCAGCGAAAATTTAATGATCCTATTTTTTGTTTTGTTTCTTTATATCCCTATAGGTAAAAATAAGTGCTATGTGCTATAATTCAAAAATTTTCTTTTTTTTACTGTATGTAACTTATCTATTTAGTATAATAAATTAAAATATTAAACGAAATAATTTCTAAGATAATTAATTGTCGGCTAATTGAACTGTACTATCATTAAAAAAATATTAATAATATGTAATTGCTAACAATTATACACAATCTTATACAAATTAATTTTTTTGGAAATTTGTGTATATTGCTATTTGTATTATATATCTATTTTATTCTTGAAAAAGAAGAAAAATCTATGAACGAAAGAAGGAAGAAAAAATTGAAATAATAAAAAAATATTTTTTAAAAATTATTTATCTTTTTTTTTGTATGGTAACGCGCACAGCTAGCTAGAAAGTTTTTTTACAGGTATTCATTACGCATTTAGTGTGAACAGTCAATTTTTATATCTACACATCTAAAAGGTAAGTTTGATTATAATTTCATAATCTTATCTAATGATCGTGTACAAAATTTCGGCTTGCTAGCTTTAAAACTCACCGAATAAATCGCGTCTCAACAGACGAACATCGCCCAATCGAATCCCCACATCACATCACTGACCATTAATATACAGGGTGGGCTATGTAAAAGTATACGACACACACACAACATAGCATAACTTTTATGTTTATCAATATGTGATTTTATACCCTTTGCTCGCAGAGTGAACGAGTACCTATATTAACTTTGTCATTAAGTTTGTAAAGCAATGAAGGAAGCATTTCCGACCATATAAAATATGTATACAGGGTGTCCCATTCATCATCATCAATGTGGCACGATAGCCCGACGTCGGGCCTTGGCCGCCTGAATCGTTGACCTCCAATTGTCGCGGTTACGTGACCTTGTCCTCCAGTTTCGGAAGCCCAGCAGCTGGTGGGCGTCTTCACCTACGGAGTTCTCCCAGCGAGCTCTCGGTCGTCCACGCAACCTCGCTCCATCAATTCGTTGTGCGTTCATAACTTTCTTTGGCTTGCGATTGTCGTCCATCCTTTGTACATGCCCCGCCCATTGCAGACGTTGAAGCTTCACGATTTTCGATACTTCCAGCTCATCGTACAATTGATACAACTCATGGTTGTATCGGATACGCCATTGGTCTCGCTCGCGAACGGCCCCGAAAATTCGCCGAAAGACCTTTCGTTCGAATCGGTCTAGCAAAATTTCGGAGGCTTGGGTAAGGGTCCATGTTTCGCAGCCATAACATAGCACGGGTCGGATGATCGTTTTGTACACGCGGAGCTTCGTGTTCCTGTGCGCAAGTGTCGAATTAATTATAGGGAGGACCGAGAAATATGTCTTATTGGCTAGTTGTATCCGTCGCTTAATTTCGTCGGTTTCGTTGGCGTCTTTCGATAAGTTACAACCCAGATAGTTGAAGTTGTCTACATACTCGATATTAAGGTCCCCCACTGTGATGCTTGAATTTGCTGGCGTCCTTGTTTTCGATTGCATCATGGCCTTTGTTTTGCTTTCGTTGATATGTAGTCCAACTTCCTTTGCGGCGTTATTGAGGTTATGCAGGAGGCTTTCTGCATCACCCAACCTTCGAGACATGATGTTGATATCGTCGGCGTACGCTACTAATTGAGTCGACTTGATGAGTAGCGTTCCGCTGCTGTCCATATTCATGGCTCGAATTACATACTTCAAAGCCAGGTTGAAGAGCGTCGGCGCCAGCCCGTCGCCCTGCTTGAGTCCAGTACGAGTTTCAAATAGGTCAGTGAGTCGGTTCTGCACTTTGACCTGCGAGACGGTGTTAGTCATCGTCATCCTTGTGAGTCGCACTAACTTTGCCGGTATACCGAAATTCAGCATAATGTTGTACAGTACACTTCGGTCGATACTGTCGTATGCCTGCTTGAAGTCGACAAAGATTTGGTATACGTCGATGTTGTATTCCCAGCACTTTTGGAGTAGTAGCTTCACTGTGTAAAGCTGATCGGTCGTTGAACGACCAGGTCTGAAGCCGCCTTGATACTCGCCAATGATTTGTTCTGCGTACGGATAGATTCTCTTTTCAAGAATTTTTGATAAAATCTTATAGGCCGTACAAACTAATGATATGCCTCTGTAATTCTCACACTTCAGCTTGTCACCCTTTTTGTGGATTGGGCAGATTATGCTTTTGCGCCAATCTTCGGGGATTACCTCGTCGTTCCATATTTTCAGCAGTAGCACATGTACAGCGTTGGTCAGGCGCGTTCCACCATGCTTTAGCAGTTCTGCTGGGATCTCGTCAGCGCCGGGCGCTTTATTATTTTGGAGCGACTGTATGGCAAGACTCACCTCCTCTACTGTTGGGAGTAGAACGGGAGGGCCTGGTTCGGCTAACTGCTCAAGAGCTAGCTCCGCGGGGGATGTTGATGATGCATTGAGGAGCTCTTCAAAATGCGAGGCCCATCGTTTGTTGACGCTTTCGATGTCGCTGATGATGTTACCATCCTTGTCCTTACATAGGCTTGTCCTGGGTTGATATCCGTTCTTGACATTATTTATAAGTTTGTACGCCTGTCTAGTGTTCTTACTGGCTAATCCTTGGTTTATTTGCTGTAACTGCTCGTCAAAATGTTTGCGTTTCTTACGTCTAATTAACTTATTAGATACTCGCCGAAGCTCGTTATATCTTTCTTTCTTGGCTCGGGATGCGCGTTGTGTGTATTGGCGATAGGCTTCATTTTTCGCCTCAATCGAGGCCCTGCATTCGTCGTCGAACCAGTCTGCTCGTCTGCGCCGGCCTTTATAGCCCATGACCTCTTCTGCGACCCCCCTTGATGCTGTCTTTGAGCTCCTCCCAGAACTCATGGATGCCTAGATTATTGATGTTATCAAGCATGGGCGACAGTTTTTCCTCAAGTGCTGTAGTATACGCAGCCACCGTGGCATCATCAATCAAATTGTCAACCTCGAAGATCTTGGCAGGGTTGATTCTCGTTGGGTGCACCGAAGAGATTCTGCACCTACAGGTCGTCTTCACCAAATAGTGATCGGTGTCGCAGTTGGCTCCTCGATAGGATCGAACATCTAGGACATTAGTAGCCCATCTCTTGCTGATCAGTACGTGGTCGATCTGGTTCACGGTGTATTCATCTGGAGACTTCCAGGTCTGCTTATGGACTCGTCGATGAGTGAAGCATGTAGAGCTTATGACCAAGTTTCTGCCGCTCGCGAAGTCGATAAGTCGCTGACCGTTGTTGTTGTTTTCGTCGTGGAGGCTATGACCACCAGTAGTTCCCCTATGCCAGCTTTCGTTTCCGACTTTAGCGTTAAAGTCTCCTAGCAGCAGCTTGACGTCGTTTGATGGAAGTGAGTCGAAGAGTGTTTCTAGGTCGTTGTAGAACTCGTCCTTAATCGCGTCTTCTTTTACTTCTGTAGGGGCATGCGCATTAATGAGCCAGAGATTAGCGAAACGGGTCTTAATGCGGATCGCACATAGCCGCTCGTTGATGGGTTTGAACCTCTCAACCAATCGACATTAAATTTGGTAGAAATGCATAAAATGGAAATTCTACTTGTTACGATTAGTTTAAAAGTTTGTAGGGCCAAGTCAACAGGGTGTCCCGGAACAGGTGAAAAATTATTCATCGGAGAGAGGTGTGTGGGTACTAATATGAAAGGTCATTGTTAGGAGATGCTTTCATTCCACAACAGTGTCTATGAAATTCCATGCATTTCCTACAACATTAGGCCTCAATTTCCGAAAATGTGTGGCAATATTTACATCCGAGTATAATAATCCAAACAATACAACTCGTTCGTATTATCTTTACTGTTTATTCGAAACACTATAGCGTTCAATTCACGTCTGGATATGAAGACACTCGCAAATAGACTGACAGTCGGCAATACGAGTACGTAACAACATTTAGATACACTATGTACTAGCGGTTCGTTTTCGAACCACCCAAATATAAAAGCTCATAAACTAAAAAATTCTTGTTATTCTTTTCAAATTATAATTTCAATAGAAAATACATGCTTTTACTTATTGAGTGCAATCATTTCAATTAATTTCATGGATTTTATATATGTATATATATTTTTATTTGAAAAATGGTCGAAAAAAGATGGCCACCATATTTTTCAAAGATACAAAAATGTAATAATATTAATAACATATGTACCTGCAAATAACCCAAATCGATAGACGACAGTCTAACAGTGCTGATAACATCAAAATAAAGTTAAAAGTATAAATTGTTCAATTTACAAAAAAATATTGAAAATGGTGGTTTGAAAACGAACCACCAGTACAAAATGGGTTAAGTAATCAAATGAATTAAATTAGATGGTTGAAGAATTGTCTCTTTTCCATCGTACATACAAGAAACACCGTACTGCTCTCCAAATGTCTTTTAATGCATACCTACTAATAACTGGTACGACAAGCGTCGGTATTTGTGGGCAAAGATTTACACCGCTTTTTATATTTCTCCAGGGTGGGTAAAAAGTTTCTTACCAACGGCGATCAGTAATTTTTGGAAACCAACGGGGCATTTATGGAGCTCGCCCTGCTCAGTTTTAACTATAGGGGAAAGAAAATCGCCCGCTCTGGTACTTTCGCCGCCCCGGGCAAGAAAACAATCTGCCGCCCCTTAGTTTCTATAACAGGCAAACTGATAGTAAATAGTATGTATATCGAATTCTTAGTATTGAATTCCCCGAGCAAAATATTTTCATTTTACGTCAAAAAAAAAATATACCAATGGCACACTGCCATGTGGCTTCTAATCCGCCGTAAGAAATCGAAAATGTAAAACACAAATTACCACTAAAACACGTAACACATTCTAGAAAATTTTACTCTTTTCTATTACTAACTAATTTTGGAGTACCTATAACTTACTTACACAGTCCATTGTTACCAGATTAGGGGAAAATCCCCTAAATTTAGGTTTTCAGTATATTCGGGGGAATTTTAGGGGAATCGAATTTTTAGGGGGAACCTAAAGAACTTTTGGAAGAATTTGGGGAGTTTGATTGTGTGATAACTGTAGGAATTATAAAGAAAACACCATAGCATGCCAGTTGATGGGTAATAGACAACTTGATGAAGTTCTGAGTTCATCTTCACCGGATAAGAGTTTTTTTTCGTCGACATATTTTAAGAGCTTTGGAATTTTAGCTAACCTCAAACGGATTTTTTTCGCCTTTTTGAATGGTAGTGGGCTTAAGAATTCAGATTCCCACTTCGATTAGCTTCACTTAAGCGCTGTTTACATGGCTCGAGTAAATGGTCGAGTAGAGTACTTTCCATTCTACCTCACCACCATTGACTCGACTCAGGTAAACCGCGCTTTAGAGCGGGCACTTGTCGTCATTGCTCCGCCTATAGACGTCGCTACAACTGTGTCATTAATCTTCGCGATACTATTTCATTACACAATTAGTGGGCACCATCAGCCTGGAGCGCTTTTGCTAATTTTCTGTCCTTTTTTCAATTTAGGGGGAAGACTGTTATTTTAGAATTCTTAGAGGATAAAGTCAGAGCGAAAGAACCAAGCCAAATTCCGATATTAGTATATGTCCGAAAACCAATTAGGGGAGACTGCTACTGCGACTGTGGCAGTGTGAAGGTACGTTCTTAGAAATTTGTCCTCTCAATGATAGATGAATCAATGCGTTTGGAACCAACTGGAGGAAACCATTCGCGAAGAAATTGGGCGAATTTAAGTTGATTTGCTACGAAAGGCGGATAGAAGTTATTGAAAACAACCCCAGAAAATTAATGAAAATTGTGCCTTTGAGTGTTGTTAATACGATTCCTTATTTCTCAGTTTATATGAGTTTCGCCCGAAATTATTTAATACTTATTTATAATTCAAACAAAACGGAAAAACGGAAAACTTAGACTTCATGACTTCCTGAAATCAAACAACAACATCAAACAAAACAAATGATCGTTAGACTATGCGCCAATTTTTAAAAGAATCGTACAAGCACTTCACCTTGGCAGAAGTTGGAAGTAAATGGAAAAATAGATTGTTTTTGTGTCAAATCACAAAAAATTGATTTTGAAGTTCTGTATAAAGTAAACCTCTTATTTGATTTTAGTGTGGTTAGTTTTATTTTCTAGGCAAATTTGTTGGCTGTAATAATCATCTTATTGTGCAATTCTAGCTAGTCTCGCTTTTGAGATATTGAAGTTTTAGTCGTACAAGAAAATGATTTTTTCAAAAATCTTCAAATGCCTGTGGCAGCTAAAGGGTTAAGCTAAGGGGATATGTTCATTACAACTTTTTTGCTGGAAATCACAATCCGGTGCGTTTATGCGGCAGTTACCGGACACCCTGTACAAATTTTGGCAACTTTTACAGAGGATTTTATAATTATTCTAAATGCAGCACCTCATCGATTGTTGGCTCTTCAAAGCCTCACAAGGACTTTTTTCAACGCAATATTCAAACCAAAAGAATTACGCTGATGTATAGGCAAAAATTGACTTAATTTGTACGGGAGGTAATGCTTTCTAGGTTCGATTGTATTCATATGAAACATTAAGCAAGAACTCCCAACAAAAATGCACAATAAAAATCTCTAGCTTTATTCTGTCAAAATAATCCTGCCCCCTGCCCCCTCCCCCTAAAATATAATTTTTTTTTGGAAATTGTTCAACGCTTTACAACAATAGATTACCCCTGTTGGATTTCGAAAGAAGTACGAGTCAGAACGATGATGATAATTCATAAACGGCATAAATATTAGAGTTTTGCCGGCGCCCCCTTGCTTAATCGTTACGCCTCCCTAGGGGGCACATCCCCCAGTTTGGGAATCACAGAACTGAAAGAATGGCTTGAGATACAATGCTGGCCCAAGAGGAATAAGCCAAATATTCTGAAATAGGCGTAAAAATCATGTTTCAAATTTATTAATGAAAAACCTAAAAAAATGCCTTTGACAATTATGTGACCTGTTCCTGTTCCATTTTTAATGGGCTTAAGATAGTTCCATTACAGAAAAATTGTCTGATAGGATTTTCTACTAGGTATCATAGCCACTTGTGGAAAGCCCCATCAGCGTTGCGTACCGATGCCGCTTGCAATGTCCAGTGATGATAAATAAGTTGTTAGCCTCTATACGAGTATCTTGGCTTTGTTGTAGTTCCCCTATGTACATACAGGGTGGGCAAAATGAGACCTTTCAATGCTAAATGCTTGTAAATCTTGATATTATCATTTGTTTTATTTTTAATTTTTAATATAAGAAATTGATTTTATGGAAATTTATTATGAAAATTAAAAGCAGCCACATCTGTACCGAACCATTTCGCTCGGTACAGACATACGGCCCTTACCGTGTTATTTCACAACATATTGTAATGTTTTTGGCTACAGGCTCCGAATTTCGTCTCGAATTTTCATGCTTAAGCTGTCGAATATTCAGCACAGTTTGACTACCAAACAACACAGTTCCATAAAACGGCAGACCAAATACTTATAAAGGCGGTAGGAAGGAGCTGATGAAAATACAAAATTTTCGATATCTTCGCTGTTAAATAATAATCGATTTTTGAAAAATTTTTTATATACTGCAAATATCTATTATAAATTTCCAAAAACAATCATAAGCAGCAACAAGAAAAAAGAAGAAACAAGTTATAATAAAAAAGTTATTCTCATTTTAGAGTAGCATGACGTTGGAGAACTTCACCAAAAACCAGACTATTTTATTGAAATCAACTAGTTCTCCATATACCATAAAAAGCCATTGTGCTAATATTCACTGTAATCTGGATAAATATTTACACAAACTCTCCGCACATAAGTCAAGTCCTTATGCTTCCCATTCCACGTCATGAGAAACGCACAATATTAGTTAAGATATATGTCGGTCTAACATACACACATTGTTTAGCATGTTGGAATCACATTAATCAGCATAACATCAAGCGTGTATCGAAGGTGGCTTAAAGTCAACTACATACATATCCTTCGACTGCTTTATGGAAACTGTCGAATAGTGTGCCACATCTTCATAAATAACAAGTTAAAGGAATTCAGTCCTGGAAATGGCACACAACGGAATTGATACGGCCAGGATAATAATGGGAATATAAAGGTGAAGTACTTTTGTAGTATAGGATCAGAGTTCCGGATAAATTAAATAAATTTTCTATAATTTTGCATGGAAAGCAGGAGAATTTTAGGATAAGACTAGTATATTATTTAAAAAGGAAGCGAAACGAAAAAAGATTTTCATTTAATAAATTTATATTAAACAATAATTATATTACATTCTTAAATAATGAATTTATTCGGAATTAATTAAAAAAATAAATTCACACTCTAAATTCTTTCAATTTCAGGATAAAAATCAGAAACTATTCTATTAGCAGAATTGCTATTCACATAGTCTAAAGCCAATGGAGTTTGTTCAGAAGCTCGGATGCGATAGCATAGCAATATTTTTGCCAAAGTAGCACAAATTACTATTTTTACCAAATTCACGCCTATACATTCTTGTGGCCCATCGCCAAAAGGCATGTAGGCGCATGGATGTCGTTTTTCAATTTCCCCGGGTGTGAATCGATCTGGATTGAATTCTTTCGGATCGGGAAATATTTCAACATCGTGATGATATCCCCAAATAGGTATAATTACTTTTGTATTTTTCTCAAGAACATACGATGTTCCGGGAATTGTATACTCCTCGTTGGTTATACGCGTCAGCTGTTTGGCTGGTGCTGTAAGTCGAAGGACCTCTAAAAAATAAAAGTAGTGTTACAATTATAGATAATTCTAAAATCTTATAATTTGACGTACCATCCACTACTCCATGCAAATATCCTATATCCATAATCGCTTCATAGGTCATATTTCCACCGTATTTCGTTAGACTCTCCTGAATTTCCTGTCTAGTTCTTTCTTGGATATTTTCGTGCATACTGAAAAGATAGATTGCGTTTGCCAGAGCAGTAGAAGTACATTTCGATGTTGCTATGTGGAAAAGAAATATTTGTGAAGCAATCTGCTCAGAAGTGAGTCCTTCATCATCGGTTTCGCGTCCTTTCAATGTACCAGTTCTCTTCAGCTGAATCACTAAGTCCAAAAAATCACTACGCCGCTGGTGAGTACCATTCGCGCGCTTTTCAATCGAATCCAATGCCAGCTTTAAGAAGAAATCCTTGACTTCGTCATAGTGGAGAGGTCTGAGGTTGGCAAGTTCAGCCAATGTTGGATATGACTCCATTAATACGGCAAGTAACTCACTTTTGTTTGAATTGAGTTTTTCTTGATTTAACAAAATTCCTGTATTTGGGTTTTCTAAGCTATTGCACTCAATTCCGTAGAAAATATTGGCCGATATATCTGTAACATATCGATCCAGTATCGGTAGAATTTCAATCGGCTCTCCAGACTCCGCAAACGTATTTAGAAACTTGCATAGATCATCACTCAGTTTTGTAACCGTCGGTGTCACACACTTGGTGCGCTGCAATATCATTGCGGAAGAAATCCTTTTCCATACAATTTGCCACTTTTCAGTATCCGCACAGGACATGAATGCACGTAGAGTTTCTGCCTCCGTGTTGAAACGTTCCTTTCGACTATGAAATTTATCGGAATCACGTGTCAGAATATTTTGTGCCACGTTCATGTCTAAAATCACTGCTACCGGATCGGTGAAATAATAAAGTCCCAAAATTGGAGTTTGATTCTTGTACTTGGAATAGACATTGCTAAGAAAGTTGCTCGTGCTTATTCGTCGACCTATTGGTTTCAAATTACCGTATGGGATTTTTGGTTCGAGGTACGGTATGTTTCGTCGCTTCCAATATTCGAATAGTTTCCTCATATACCACCATATTGCCGCCAAGATAATGAGTAGTACACTAATAATGTTCATTTGGATAAGCTTTGTCACTTAGTTACTAAATATGACTGCGAAACGCAATCTAGAAAAATACACTAACATCCGTTAGGACTGTTTACTGGCAATATTAAAAGTTTAGAGGCCAATAAAGTAAGCACGATTTAGTAATTACATACAAGAAAACGATGGCTTCCAGGCGCGGCCGAATTTTTTGATACCCTTCACATTTAATTAAAATGCTTCATTGGGCTAATTCCGCAGTATGACATTGTGTTCCACCGTAACATATAAGAAGAAGAACAAAATGTAGAGTCCGTCCAGTCCGGCAGTCTATGAATAATGATAACCCAGCGGTTGGAGTGTTCTGTGGCCGTGATCGTCCGGTCGCCACTCTGTGATATAGATTCATATAGAAACGAGTTTCGATACTCGGCATGTCCCGCCGCACGTTTACTATTCAGAAGAAGATTAGAAAATTTCTTATCATAGACCATCGTTTACCAACCGGTGGGTTGTGACACTCTGAGGAGTAGGGTGGATATTAGAAATAATAAGTTATATGCAAAGCTTGCTGCTCGGTCACTTTTATCTGGGAAGTAGCTCAAATCACAGAATTCAAGAGAATTGAATAAAGCGATAGACGAACCGACTTGTTGTGAAAGACATTTCCGAAATGTAGTACCGCTGCTAGTCTTAAGGTCTGGATGGACCTCCAGCGAAAGTCTCCTCTGAATTTTTTCTTCGTTTTCTTCTTCTCAGTACCGTATAGCCCCATGTGGGGCCATGGTGCGTTAACTCAGCCGTTTGTAGGCAATTTTGAGTCAACGTTACATAGTTACATTCAGGGCCGGATTTACCCTCTATGGCGCTCCTGGGCAGTAGTCAAATTGTCGCCCTCCGTTACTACACCCAGAAAAAAAATAACTTTTATTAAAGAAAAATTGCATAGGACGTATGCAATTTTGGCTATGATTTGGAGCCGATGAAATAGCCTTTTTGGGACAATTATAGAAATATCATTGAAAATATTAAGTGAAAATTCGATTATAACAATGAGATTGTTCATCGATTCTATGTAGAAATTTCATTGATTTTTATTTAAAAAAAAATGTTTTTTTTTTTATTTTTTTAATTTTTTTTTATTTTTTTTTTGTTTTTTTTTTTAATTTTTTATTGTGATTTAATTTTATTTTAAATTCTTATATTTTTTTATTCATAAAAAACCTTATGCCGAAACATGGATTCGAACCCGGTCCGCCTGCGTGCCAGTCCGTGCACATTGCCATGAGACCAGAAGTGGAATGTTGTCAACGTTTCTAAAATCTTAACTACTTGATACGCGGTGCGATACAAACTTAAAATGTTTATACATACATAGAGGCTATGGAAAATTATCATAGTTCCCATGAATTTGATTTACTTCATTCTATGTTATTTGTTGCATTAGTTGTATGTGGGCAGGTTATAATTCTATTACTACTGAAATCATAAATTCTATGAAAGTGTATTTGACCCAATGGCATTTTTAATTAATTATATTCAAACTTCATACGTTTAAAGAAATTTTCTGTTTACTAGAAGTGAAGTAAAAACTTCATTGGTTTTAATACACGTTTTTTGCTGGGTGTAGGCCTGGAAGTAGAACATGGAAAGTAAATGTGATGTTAAAATTTCTATGGGGAAGAATTCATTATCACTACAACATTTTGAAAAATACGTTGGCTCCTTGCTGTAAAAATAAAAACAATTTTCTTTTGTCGGAGATAGCGTTAATTTTCGAAATATGTTTATGTTCGCTTAATCCAGATGTTCAATTAGGTGTACTTTACCGAAATCCTCAAGTTTGGTGTTTAATATTCCAAATTCTAATCCCTTTGAGAGATAGATATATTTCGTTAAGTAGACTCTCAACTGTTTTTTATGTTTTTTTTTAAGATTTCATACGCTAGTCCCACATTTTCAACATTGGGTCAGTCGGCCAACGATGGATTTGTGGAAAATCCAAATACAGTTCATGCAAATTTTATCATTTAATTTTCAAGTGTATTAACCAAAGATTTCACCTTTTTAAGTGTTTTGAAGAAGCGGAACTTGAGTAAAAAATTGCAGTTAATTTTAAATGTTCGGTACCGTTACTCTGACTTTGGGATTCTATTCTTAATGATTTTTTTTTTATCTAGCCATATTGAATAATTTTATAATCAAGGAGCAATCCACAAATCGTCCGATTGTAAAAAAAATACCGGCGTACAGAGGGCTGCGCCCGCAATACGAGGGTTTTTTTAGAATTTTAATGCATAGTGAATATTTTTTGTACATATATTTTATATGCAATAAATAAGAATTGTGCACAACATTCAAGAAATGCTTCTAGTAAATCTATTTTTGGATTGGTCTAAATAAACGCTTATTTAAACCAATCCAAAAATAGATTTACTATTTACCCAGTTTGTATGAAAGTACTCCAAGGCAAATCTACAGGTATTTTTCGATTTAAGATTTCTGATGGCTTTTGAGCAAAAAGCAACTCAGGCAAACGTAAGGATGACTTGGCTTTATATATGAACTGAATTATTAGCTGTAAATCTACTGTTACGGTTTTTTAAATCAAGGAAAAGCAACTTATGTATATGAAATGATTCCATGTCAGGGAACACCATACCCAAGCTTTCCTATAAGCATTGAACAAGTATACTTTTGCAGCTATTCAGGGACACCCTGTTAACTTGTTTCTACAAACTTCAAAAATATTTGTGGCAAACACTATTACCATTCTATGTATTTCCACCAAATTGCATGTTCATTGTTCAGTCAAGTTAAAAGATATATACGTACATTGAAGAAATGCTTAGGCTTCTCTTGCATTGTGAAAGGCTCTCAGTAAATATACTTACTTGGCTATATTTCCGGTTTGGATACAGTTATTCGAATGAAAATTCATAAACATATTCCCTATGTAATTTTCTAAAATCTCTTAGAAGAATTTTCATTTTTGGAAACCTAAGAACAAATTGAAATTTTACAAATTTACTGTTATTTACTTTTTCTTAGCAAAAGTCAACAGTCTTAATATTTATCGTATATAAGGCCATACTGACCAATCTTTCAACAAAGTTTCATAGCGATCGCTATAACGGTTTAGAAAAACGGAGGTCGAAAAGGAAGTTTAACTTTAAACGCCAATAACTTTTTTACCGTTACTCCAAACTGGAAAGTTTTAACTGATATGAGATGTACTCGTTTAGATCTTTGATTTAATTATCCATACGTCAATCTCCGATAAAACTAAAAAAGTCGACTTTTTTTTAAACGTTCGGGACACCCTGTTATCTTCTTCCCACCAACTTGTAAGGTATTTGTGCCAAAGACTGTAACCATTCTACACATTCCTACCAAATTTCATTACAATCGGTTGAGCCGTTCACGAGTTATTTAGTGAACAGACGGACAGACGGTCAGACGGACAGACGGACAGACGAACAGACGGACAGACGGACAGACGGACGGACGGACGGACGGACAAAATCGATTTCATAAGGGTTTTTTGAAAAAATATTTTCTAAAAAACCCTAAAAAGCAAGCCCCTAAGCTTGTAGAATCGGTATGGCAGCTAAATTTGAAACCGTGGTGGTAATTATGTATGTAAGTCTGCCACTGACCAAAGCGACTATTTTAGCAGAGTTAATTTTTTTTAAATAATAGTTGCGTTTTTTCGCTATCGCGGTTAACTCTGACGATCGCCTGTAACTTCCCAGTTAAGATCAGCTGCTCCGCCAAAACAGGTGACACATGACAGTTGTTTTGCATCTTTATCTCACTCTCGTCGGCTTTTTTTTTTAGATTTGGTGGACACAAAAGATTATAAATTATTTGCAAAATCTAAAACCACCATGAGAAAGATTCTCTCATTTTCTGTATTATTTCCCCATGCATTAGCCATCTACATGTGATTTCTCTAAACTCTATCCCGTGCAGCTTAGTTGCAGGCGTGAAACTTGTCCGAGTAAGTGTCATTTTTTTATATGGAGTTCGTTACCCAAACCTGCACCGGATGTAGTAAAAAACGAACCTATTGTAAACGGCAACTTCAATTTCAATTCAATTCGTTTTTATTTCGCCAAAATTTCACATATGTAAGTATAATAATCTAAGAATCAATGTTTTTAGTGAGTGATTGAGTTAAAACTCTTACAGCATTCAAATAAATCGCGCAGTGATATACAAATGGTAGATCTATAGTTATGATAATTATCAAAATTTGAGTTAAGTAACAGGGAAACGGCATGAAAAACCTCTCATTATGTAAGTGAATTAAAACCTAACCTAGAGCTTACACTAACTTAAACTATTTACAACTATATGAGCAATGTGTCTTTAAAAAGTGAAAATAAATATATACAGAGACATGGTTGAATAAATGCATTAGCACATGATACGTAGATGGAAATTAATGAGGTTATGTGATATTTTAAACCCAATGTATCGAATTTTACTAATTTTATGTAATTTTGCTGTTGAGAAGAAGCGTGGCAAGTTGAGCATAATTTTCAGGATTTTGTTGTGTTTGACTTCTTCTTTTTATGTGAATCCGCACAGGTTCCCCATGCTGAAGAAGCATATAGCATTACCGGTTGAAATATGGTTTTGAAAATTAGTAATTTATTTTTAGAAGAAAGGGGTGACCTTCGGTGAATAAGGGGATACAAAATTTTAATATAACTTTCTGATTTTTTTAATATTGCGTCGGTGTTAGGCTTGAAAGTCAGCTTTTTATCTAGCAAAACTCCAAGATATTTTAAAGATAGTGGGCTCCAATTTTTTGAGGTGTTGCCTAGTTGCAGTGGCTGATTGGGAATAAGGCTTTCTTTCCGTTTCCTTGTGAAGAAAATTACTTTTGTTTTGCTGGAATTTATTTTTATTTATTTATTTATCGTCGGCGAATAAACATAGTTGGCAATTAGTAGGTCTTGGCATATCACTTGTGAATATGTTATAAAGAACGGGGCTCAATGCCGATCCTTGAGGAACCCCAGCTGGTAACGAGAATGATTTTGATTTGGACGAATTGATATTCACTTGGAAAGTGCGTTTTGATACGAAGTCTTGGATTAACTTGGTAAGGTAAAGAGGGAAGCCAAAGTTATGCATTTTCGTAATAAGCCCATCATGCCAGACACTATCGAATGCCTTTTCTATATCGAGTGTTAGCATACCAGTCGATTTTTCAAGGTCGAAATTCGTTTGAACTATTTTTTTAATGCGGGCAATTTGGTGAGAAGTACTGTGTTGACTTCGAAATCCAAATTGTTCGTTTAATAAAGTATTCTTTTCGTTTAAAAATTTTGTAATTTGGTTTTTTAGTAGTCTTTCGAAGACTTTGCCAACGTTGCTCAGCAGACTTATTGGACGGTAACTGCTAAGTGCAGACTTTGGTTTGTCCGGTTTTGCAATGCAGATAACAGATGCATTTTTCCAAGCTTCGGGGAAATATGAGTACCGAGCACAGGCGTTCAAGATTTTACATAAATAAATCATAATTTTTTTGTGCATATTTTTTAAGAAGTTCATTGGAATAAAATCGGACCCCGGTGCTTTGTTAGATTTAGATTTCTTTATAATATTTTTAATGCAAGCAACTGAAAAGAAGGGGGGATCAGAGATAATAGAATTGTTAATTAAGTTTATTGTTTCCTTGACTGAATTTGTAGTCTCTACATCTCCAAACTCACTGGTAATGAGATGTTGACTATGGAAATAATTTCCGAATGCATCGCACTTTTTCGAGCTTGCAAGTAAAGTGGTATCCTGCATAACGAGCGGTGGCATAGTACAACGTCTCTTTTTGAGTGCCTTCGTAATTTTCCAAAATGCTTTGCTGTCATTATTCAGAGATTTGAGTTTCTCAATCCATTTGAGATTCCTTAAATCTCTAATCTCATCGTCTATCTGTGTTTTGAGACGGTTCATCAATTCTGGCACTGAGTTCCAAAACTCGCTTCTTGCATTTCTAAAAATATATCAATGTCCAAGTTTCAAATTTGATTGTAAAGTCAAAAAAAAAATGTTTGAAATCGTTTTGTCTTTCAATATATTCCCCAAACAGTAATAAGTTCATTATGTAAAATTTTTAGGGAAAAAGCAAAGTTAGACTTTAATTATTTGCAAAAAACCAAAACTACCTTGAAATTTTCCAAAATGCAAGAAGCGAGTTTTGGAAATAAGTGCCTCAATTGTTTATGTAACATGGATCGAGAGCGCTGCCACATTCTCCGTAATTGGTTTCGTTTCGAAATCAATTGCTTAATGCGAGGAGTTAGTATCTGCTCGTTCGTCACCGAGTATGGATGCTTTTGTGGAATTAATTCCTCAGCCGCTTTCCAAAGAATTTTATTGAACACTAGTATGTGTCGGTCAACGTCTTGCTTTGAGGTAAAGCTAGGATTGGTGTTATCTAAATTAGTTAGAAGTCCTGTAATTAGATTGAAACGCGCCCAGTTTGCTCTGTGATATACAAATCTTTTGTGGGATTCCATTTGTATAGCTTGATCATTAATATTAAACAAGACGGGTAAATGATCGGACGAAAGATCGGTGTGTGCGGATGGGGGAGATATAAGAAATGGACAATTCGAAATGATAATATCTAAAGTAGACGGGTGGCCTCTACCTGTTTTTGGATAAAACGTAGGAGTTGGGGAGAATAGAACGTCAAAGTCATTTGTCATGAGGCTATTATGCAACAACTTTCCCCAATGGTTAGTTCTGACACAGTTCCAATGGGTGTGACGTGAGTTTAAGTCACCTGCAATGATAACGTTTCCCTGAAGTCTACTCAATACATTTAGGTCATGTTTATATTGTTGCTCCTTATTGGAGTTTGAGTTACCGCCTGGGAAGTAAGCACACACAAGCGTGAAAGTACGATTGCATAGGAATACATCGATACTTAATGTTTCGAAGATTCGCGTGTTTATTTTAGTATTTAGTCGATGTAAAATATTTTTTCTAATTGCTATTGCAACACCACCTCCTCTGCTCGTAATTCTATCTAGCCTATAAAAAATATAATTTAGATCATATAAATTTACCTCATTTTTCAACCAAGTCTCAGTGATTTGTGCCACATCTACTTTATTACTATTCAGATAAGCAAAAAATTCAATACGCTTTGCTACTGGACCCAAACTTTGGGCATTCCATAGCAAAATATTCAAAGAATTAGAATTATTTGTCATTATAAAGGTATTTAAAAGTTAAATCTGTTATGACTTTAAATTGGTCTTCTTTTGTTTTGCAATTTCTTAAGTTAATAAGCATATCATTAGTAAGATTCATTATTTGAGTATGATTGAATAGTTCCGATGATGCAGTTGGGTACATTTTCGTGACTTCAGATCTCAAAATAAGTGTGTCACACTCGTAAGACTTCAAATCAATGTTCCATGGGTGTTCCATGTTCAGTGGAACACGGGCCCCCAAGCCACAGGGGTCACACAAGGCCGAAAATATAAGTATTCTTTTTTCATAGATCCTTTTCAAGATATTTATTTTAAGATTGTTGAACAATTTTATTTGGACTTCCAACATGCCAGTCTCTTCACGTGCGGGTATTGTATACATATATAGAGGTGCCGAAATTTAGTTTTCGCGGATTCTGCGATTTTGTCAAATAAATGCAAATTGTTCTAATGCTCTGATTTGTACTTTTTCCACGATGAAGTCAATTTTTCAAAAAAAAAAATATGGAAAAGGATCATCAAATGTGAAGTTTCGTTAATTTTTATAATAAGAATTTTTTATTTTTTTTTTTATAAAAAAAAAGATTTAACTCCCTTATCATAAATATCGTTGGAAAATAAAAGTAAAAAGTACCGATATGTTGAAAAACGGCAAATGACAACTATGTTAACACGGTACTTTTAAGATTTGAATTTTCACGCATCTATTTTCGGAATGGAAGATAAGAGAAAAGCACAAAGCATACAAATACAGTTATAATTTAGCTGTTATATTTCATTTTTCTGGATAACGGTACTATTTATTGTCATATAAGAATAACACGATCCTACAGTAATATGAAATAGTTTTGTAATTGCTTATGTTTGTGAATTTTGAAAAAAAAAAGTAATTCCAATTTATAAAATCACGAAAGAAGTATAAAGTACTGTTACGTGAAAGACCATACTGAAAAAAAAAAACATAACAGTATTTTTTAAAATTGTACTTTTTTAAATATATAAAAATATAATAATAATATCTAATAAATGGAATGTAGCAGAACCAAAATGGAAAAAGTACCGTTATAATTTGGCAGTGGGTTGACACGTTTTCTAACGGTCATTTTTATTGCCAAATTGGGTGGGGGGGGGGGGTAAAAGACTTCTTCCATGTGATCCTCCTCGCCAGCGCCCCTGGTAAAGGTAGTAGGTAAATCTTCTAACGGCTAAGTGAAACCACTTGATGCCATATTTGAAGGAAGCACCGCTGCACCTGAGTGCTATATTAACATCTTCAGTCTCAGCGTCTCAGGTTACTGGAATTCCGGCTGAACAGTCATACACAAATTAAAGATTCTGGTCTCTCCTAGCAAAGTCAGGTAATTTACTACCGTCTGTACTACTACTTTCCGATAGGAATCCCACAAGAAATATCGAGTCAGTAAAAATCTCGAGCTTTTCAGCTCAGCCCGTAGACCGTTTAAATTCACTTATTCTTCTTCTCTTTTAAATGCTTTCTTTTAGTCATATATAAAATTGAGTGACTTGTTACAAATGCCAAATTGTATTGTGTTTGGAAGCAATCGAGTTATTTTTTTAATGAGTCAGTCGAATTACAAGAAAAATCATCGGCGAGTGAACATTAACCATTTTGAAATCTTGATCGGGCTGCTTATTTTTTCACGGAAACTCGTTAAATTCAGCTGGTTTTCTTGAATGGTTCCTGATCTTGGGTGAACGAGGACACAAGAAATAGATGCACATCCTTGATAGAAGATCAAGCACAATGAATTACATTTATTATCAAGTGACACGTAACAGTGAAAAAAACCTAACAAATTTAGGTGATCTACAACTTTTGTAACAAAATTGATAGCAATGTAACATTGTAACAAGAAAAGTGAAATTGTAACAAAATCTTACAATTGTAACAAGAGTGGCAACGCTGGTTCCAATTAACATTATGGATTCCGAAACTACTAATTTTGTGTATGGGGAAGCTTGAACTCCGAAGCATTTACCTATGGATATCAGAGAGGAGCAACTTTACAATTGGCATTATTTTGCAATAAAACAATCTTCAGAGCAATCAGTCAATTACCTAAATTAAATTCCAGTCTATGTCTTACATGACTTGAAATTTGGTATTAATCAGAATAGAAATATCGAGTTATTCAGTTTTGGAAATGTCACATTGGAAAATAAGCCTCTAAAGCACAGTAGGTTGAGTGCTGACCTTGTGACTTGAAGGTCGAAGATTCGAGACACAATTGGGACGAAACTTTTTTCCCTCATTTCAATGTGACATTTCCTAAATTGAATAATTCGATATTTCTCCCGCAGGATGCTCTTCTCCTCCAACAGGCAAAGTTTCGCGTAGTTCCAATAAAGCTGGTAAGTTGTCATGCCAAAATATTGCAGACACGCACCTCATAGTTGGTGTATAGAATAGAACGATAAGTCAAGAATTCCACAATTAGTTAAAATTCGCACCCACGATGTTGGGGAACAGAATTAATACAACGATTGTAGCAGTAAATACTACTCGGATGGGTTCACTCTAGCACTCCAGATAAGTGCTGATTCAACGATGTGAACATTGATTGTCTTTGGATTGATGAAGCGTTTCCACAGGAATCCACGACAGAATCAAAGGAATATCCAAAGTAGTAGATAGTGCCCGTCAGCAAAACTATGAATAGAACTGGATGTTAAGGCTAAGTGATCGTTGATAAAGATTAGAAAAGAGTTGGAGATAGCACAGTGCCCTGCGGCACTAATTGCATGAACAGAAGATGTTACGCTGCGTAGAATAGAATAACAGCAATTGACCGGTCAGCTAGGAAACTTCTAATCCAACTTACTAATGAGGGATGGACACCTGGATAATGGAGATGGATGCCAAACACGGTCGAAAGTCTTTGAAATATCTAAAGCAACCACGTTTGCTTCACCAAAGTTATGGAGAAAACGATTCCATCATGCTGAGCTATATATCATCAGGTTACTAGTTGAACGAGAAGCACGAAAACCGTATTGATTGTCACTGATGAGTTAGTGCAAGCATAAAATATTGGTTTGATCGGCAGCTCGCAGCTAATAAGATTTTCAAAAGCTTTCGACAGAATTGAGGTAAGCGCAATCGGCCTTTAGTTGGTAGGATCATAGTGTCATCTTTAGGATTAGGTTGGATATGAGACAGGTTCCATGAAGATGGAACAGTTTTCGCAGTGGTTTCACCAGAACGAGGCGCAGCGTACGACGACTAGAGGGGACCAAGTCGTCGGAATCCGGAGTTTCCCACCAAAATGTTGTTGCAAACAGGGCCAAAACAGCAAAAAAAAACGAAAATTTTCGGAGTTTGTCCGTTTTTTGGCTTATAAGTTCGAAACTGTTCTGTTCTCTTTTAAAATGCGTTATGCGGTCTCGCTGCAATTTATTTTTTTTTTGTGCGTTTTTTGGAACCTGTTTCGCAACGAAATTTTTGTGGAAAGGTACGGATTCGGACTTAGCACCCCATAAAGAACAAGAAAAATGCTTTTTTGCGACCAAAAATTAAAAACCGTTCTATCTCAAAATTGAATTCATAATGTGGAACTATGTTAAAAATGGCAAACTTAAATTATTAATTGTAATAATATCGCTCAACGGATATTTATGTCTCTTTGGACGCGTAATTATGCTCTAACATATTCATGAAGAGTTTTTCGCAGAACTGAATTGTTTCAGACTTAGAAGCCAAAAAACGGAAAAACAGCGAACATTTTGGGAATTTTCGCGATTTGGACCCTGTTCCGCAACGATATTTTGGTGGGAAGCTCTGGATTCGTGCTCAGCACCCCAAAAAACATTAGAACAAAAAAAATTCTCAGCCACATTTTGCAATCTCATGTACTAGGTTTATGACCTGGTTACTACACTACTAATAAAAAATATGACATTGAAAATTAAGTTCAAGTGTAATAAAAAAATTATTAATTAATTAATTTTATTAGTTTCGATAGACGAGATATAGTTGCGAATTATTTTTTAAAGTTTTAATTAATGTGAAATAAAGTCAAATAGCAAAGAAGATTAGATACATTCAGTGAGTAGTTTTTGTTTAGGGTCAGTTTACATATTATAATTCGCGGGTTTCAAAAACCACAAAAATTTACAAATTTCTCATAGTGACCGTTGAAAACGGGTAAAACATGTCTTCATTTTGTAGAACCTAAATAGATGGAAAAGAAACTAAATTAATTTGCAAGAAATGAAATAAGGTAATTCCGTCTACAATTTTTGGTAACAATCGGTTACCAAAACCAGTTATTTCCAAATGAAGTATTTAAAAAAAAACTTAAATTTATTTGATGAAAATCAACTTTAAATATTTTAAATTAAATTTTTGTGAAATTTAGAATACATATATAAAAACAATTATCTTAAGGTAGTGGCGTATTTACAGGGGGGGCACAGGGGGCACAGGGGCACGTGCCCCCCCCCCCCCCCCCCCTGTGAGCACATCAAACTTTTTTTCACACCATACTAAAAATTGCGTACCAAATGTTCCCTTTTTATTTTGAGCGTTTCTATTACTAAACTTTGTAAATCTTTTTCGAAACATTATCATCACATCTTCTCAATTCGCCAGATCTCCTCGTTGATGAACCCTTTCCGTTTTTTAAACGGGTTGAGTTTATTTTCATAGACGTGTGGTTACAAGGACAAGAACTCTCAGAGAATAAGTACAAGCTATCATTATGTCGAGGCAACGAGGTGGTCATGAAACGTTACCAAATCTCGACATGAATCTGTTCGGAAACAAGGACTGCTATTGAAAGTCTCGTCATGTGTGAAGTGACCCCATCTTATGTTGATATAAGTTGAGGAGATGTTGTTGCGGAATCGATGTCTTGGAAGCCGCTGAATTGATAAATATTTGAAACAATCGGTCTGATTTTTCGATCGGTCTTGTGTATTTTAATTCGGCCGTATATTCGTGTTGGGCTGCTGTAAAGGTCTTTAAACCAGATGCTTCTCTTTCTGTTAAAATGCTAAAAATTGAAGTGTTTTGGTGGGAAAGCAATTTTAGCATACATTTTCGAATTCCTACGGTTCGGTTTCTGTGGTGCCCTGCCTGGGGTACTTTCTTCAATGCTTCAATTTTCACGAAGTAAACATCTCATTTCTAGTTCCTACACGGCCGAAAATTTTGGTGTAATTTTTATAAAAAAATATATTCATACATTTCCATATAAAAACTTTATCAAAAGTATAATTGAACTACAGGGTGTCCCATTCATGGTGGAGAATATTTTAATGGGAGGTAGCCTGGCTCATTTGGGGAAAATTAATTTACAACGGGACCCCTCTATTTTTAACCGTTACTATGTAATAGCATTTTTTATCAAAATGCCCGACTTCCTGAACAAAATCAAAATTTGCCACACCATCAAACATTTCATCCGAGATATGACTTCACTTTCTGAAACTACATAAAATTTCCAATAAAACGACACCTCGCCCGTTACGAAGTTGCTCGTATCTTCCGAGATACACCCATTCAAATTTTAAAGAAATTTTAAAATTATGGTTTCTTTCTTATCAAAATCAAATCAAATCAAATAATAAAATTGTATACGTACAATTTTAAAATTACTTTAAAGTTTGAACGAGTGTATCTCGGAAGATACGAGCAACTTCGTAACGGGCGAGGTGTCGTTTTATTGGAAATTTTATGTAGTTTCAGAAAGTGAAGTCATATCTCGGATGAAATGTTTGATGGTGTTGCAAATTTTGATTTTGTTCAGGAAGTCGGGCATTTTGATAAAAAATGCTATTACATAGTAACGGTTAAAAATAGAGGGGTCCCGTTGTACATTAATTTTCCCCAAATGAGCCAGGCTACATCCCATTAAAATATTCTCCACCATGAATGGGACACCCTGTATATTAAAAGTATGTATAAGTATTCTTGATAAAAATTTTACTCTTCAAAAGTATAAAATTGATAAGCAAATTTACACAAACCGATCGAAAAAATAAAAATTGTAAAACGAGTGCAGTCGGCTTCGAATCCACAATTCTGTGATTTGCAGGCAAGCGCGCTGTTCACTGAACCAGACAGACTACAAGTCAATAGATTGGGGGTTGGGTTGAATGGGTTTCTTGCGTTGATAGTGTAGCTTTGATAACATAGTAGGATTGATTCTACCCTTTTATGTTCAATGCAATTTATTCTATCCCGAACGGTGGAAAATGTATAATATTAAAAGGGTATTTGGATAGTTGTATTTTGTAGCGGTTATAATTAATATAATTTTTGAATAAACTAAAATTATAAGTTGAAAAGGGTCAAATTTGATTCAAGTTTTGGAATAGATAGGAGTTATACTATTTTATTTATAAAATTTACTCCCGATTCACACCAAAATTTACAACCGTGTAGTATTCTGGATTGTACTTGTAAAATATTATTCGGCACTTGTTACGATTTTACGGAATCTGTTACTAGATTTTTGACAAAACATACAAATGCCTCTTTTTCAGTAAATCCTAATTTTGCATTCAAATTCGCTTAAACTTGCCATGGAATTCAAGACCACAATGTCAGCCAAATTTGTTGTATCAGCTTATCATCTGCGTTTCTTTCAAAAGTAAGCAGAACCACTTTTTGGCGGAATTTGGCCGAAATTTGGCAGAATTTCGGACGATGTATGAAATTTCTCTTCCAAAGAAAAGTGTTCCGTCTGGAATCCGTTTTGTCATATGGAAACCGTATCTTTGGTCATTGCATTAATTCCATAGCCAATTAAGTACATATTCGTAAAATTCCTTTTCGGCTTCAGGCTCCTTCGAACTACACTACGCAAACTTTTTTAAGGCCTCCGTATTTTGGTTCAGGAAAAGCCAAAAGCAGTTAATGAATAACACTCACTCCCTAAGATCTGTCAGGAAAACTAAACTTTTGGTGTAATAAACCTGAAATGCAAGGGACTCTCAGGCCCGTATTTATAAACATACCTTAACTCAAGGAGACCTTGAGTCAAGGATGCCGAAATTAAAATAAATGTAATTTTCCATACTTTTTCATAGAAATCTTTTATATTAACGAGTCAATGCATCCTTGATTTCTAGAGTAACTCAAGGAGACCTTGAAATTTTCTATAGTCAACCTCACTTGAAGTCACCTACCTTGAAATATTATATTTCAAGTCTATTGAAAACTTAAGGTCTCCTTGAGTTTCGCCTTAAATCAAGGATCAAGGATCCCTAGTCTTGCCAATATTTTCCTATGTAGCTGCTCTCGGGTATCCCCATACGCCACAGCAAAACTTTATGTAACAAATAAGCCCCGTAGTCTGTGCCCCCCCTTTGAGAATTTTCTAAATACGCCACTGTCTTAAGGTTAAGGTCTAAAAATAAACGTATGATTTCATGAGTCATAAATTCATAAATTCCTGGGTTCGCCCCTGGCAGTACTGTTTGCAGGATTGAGGAAAAGCTTGATGCGTGGCTTTTCATCAGAAAGCCAGTATCAAGCGGAATCTTTATCCGAGATTCTTTTGTGGAACCTTGTCATGGATGATGTGCTCACGTAACTCAATCGGCCGGCTGTGTAAGTAATGTGCCATACAGACGACTTATACCTATCCTTGTGGATTGTTTTGCCCTCGAGCCTATAGCCATAGCGGTTGTGTCGTTCATGGATATTGATCATCAATAGGCATCCTACACGGTTGAAATTTTCGGAGTATCAGAGTATTTTTTTTATAAATTTTCTTTTATATTTCTCTTTTACACTAATTTTCTTATCGATTCAACTAAATATTATTGTGTGAATGATATTTACGATTGAAAACTATTAATTGTATACCCAATAAAAACTAAAAGATGATTTTTATCTTCTTTTTTTACACAATATACTAAATTAAATGATGAAATTGGCATTTTACTCCAATGAATTATTAATTAATTAATATTATTATTATTATTAATTTTTAATTAATTCATTTTGTTAATTAATTATTATTATTATTAATTAATAGAATACATTATATTGAAAATACCCAAAACTTGATAAAACATAAACCTGTACATCACAGGATTCGTATTATAAATATATTGAGAGTTTTGCTTTTGAAAGTCTTATTTAATAAAGGAAAGGCGTAAAATGCATTACCAGTTACACCCATCCCGGTTTAAATGTATAGACATCTTGGAGTAATTTTTTTAAAACTTACACATTGCAAGTGTAAGGGAGAAACCTTTAATTTCTATTTCTTGAACTGACTCTCTACGTAGTTAAAAAGTATAGGCGGTCATGGATAAATTCCACTTTGTTATAAAGTTCAAGAGTATATTTAACATAGAAAATGTGTAAACCTAACTACGCGTTAACTAATTTACCGCTGCGGCTGCTTGAAACATACATTTTTTCAAGGCAAAGGTTCCCCATTTGTGTATGTATTTTATATTATACGAAATGCAGTATGAATTTATGTTTTGGCAGAGAAACATATACATGTGCTTGTATTGTATATACAGAAAGGGGTTCAATAAATACAAAAAATATTATTACATTTATTAAGTTATAAATTAATTGATATGCTTCATCCTAAAAACTGTATAGAAATATTTTAATCAAAGAAGTGTACATTCGATAACAAACGTTTATCAAATTGAATTACTCCAAACATTTATTATTTTTATTCTTTTGTGTGTGGAATTATTCAACACATAGAATGTATTGTTTTCACACCCTTTAAGTATTAAACGAAATTTTATACAGTTGCTTTCTATAAATTCTATACAATATTTTGCATGGACCTATATGTATATATTTTTTTATCATATTTACTCCTTAATTTCCGACCGTGTAGAGGGGCGTTGAAGGCGGGTTGGGTGCGATATCCCGCCCATAATATTCCCGTTTTTAAATCCCGGCATTCAATACCCCGCCATTTCAAAATCCCGCCAATCCAAAATCCCGCCATTTCAATGACCCGCTTATTGAAAATCCCGCTTGTCAATATCCCGTCACAAAAGGTAAGTATTCTTTCAAAAATCGCGCGCGCGATTTATGAAAGAATACTTACCTTTTGTGACGGGATATTGAAAAGCGGAGCAGAAAAGAATACTCACCTTCTTACTACATCACATTTGCCGTTAAAATATTAATACTGTTATACAGATTGGAAAGTGAAAGCTAGTTAGTATTCTCTTACCAGTGAGGTGATGAGATTCAATTTCAATATAAGTGAAAATACCTGTGTATTTTTCCGAATTGACACGAAGTATGGAGGATGCAGATGCCAAAAAAATAGCAGATTGGTTTGAAATTAATTATATCGGTGGGAAAAATAGCAAGTCGGGAAAGCCAGGAAAACAAACGTTCCCGCCTAAGTTCTAGAGTATTGCTCACGTAGTTGCAGCAAATTTTCCAAGAACTCAAAACAATGTTGAGGCTTGGCACAGACGATTAAACTTTATCACAAGGAAAAGCCATATCGGTCTGTACCGGCTGGAGGAATTACAAGGAAAAGAATTGCTCCTAGCAGTTACTTTCAACTAAAGAGGACTATGAAAAAACGGATTTTTTTGTCAAACTTGGCGCATAAACTAATTTAAATAATTGATAACTCGAACACATATCTTAATGTTTTTGGTACAAATAAAAAAAAAATTGGCGGTATTTTGACGGTTTTTTTTATTATTTAATAGCGGGATATTGAAATGACGGGATTTTGTAATGTCAGGATAACGTAAAGTGTTTTTTTTTTTAAAGCGGGATTATGAACGGGCGGGATTCTGTTTTTCGGGACTATGTAGGTATCCCGTTGAAGGCTCGTCCTACAAGACTGTGACCATATTTTGATTTGATCACAGTCGTCCTAGATAGAAAGGTGAATGTTAGGCTTGATGTTGTTGTAGCGGGGCAAAAAGGCGTAAACCTCTTTGCATGTCTGTGGATGTGTTCTTAGTTCCCTCCTTGTTCTCGCTTGTCTTAAGCGACAAGGATGTAGCAGCTGCAATATGGTTATTGCAGCTGCTACGTCACACCCTCGGAGCGAGGTTAGTAGATGAAGCGGGGCATTTTAACCTGTGGCCCACATCATGAGGCGCACCACCGCAGTTCGGACGAATATTCTGGATATGCCTGGAGATAGGTAGGAATTGAGGTGCGAACACCAGACTGACCTAAACTGAGCTAGTGTCGCTCTTGTGGCTCTCGGAAGACTAGTCTCTTCAGGCGATAAGGGAGGTGGAGCTCTGAGAAGATTATATTCCTACCTAGTCTTAGTCTCCCTATTGACTGATTTTGCGATGGCCGCCTGGTATGCTTGTTCATCAAAACTATCGGGAAGTACGCGTTTGTATTTCTAAACTTCTCTCTCGAGATCTCCTGACATAACATGCGATACGTAGAGCAACATGTCTGGATCTTATTCCAGTTTGTGTGACCATCGACTTGTGACACCGGTGGTGCATAGACGGGGATCGTTCCACCTATCGATTTATTGTCCTTGCCCCAGGAGCTACCGGCCAGTGCCTTTAGAACGTTGTTCTTTCTGAGAATTTTGTGGATTACGTCCTCGACATGACGGTTCGACTTCATCATGGTGTCTAAGTAGACCCCAAGGATCTTGGGATTGGTAACAGTAGGAATAACGTCTTTATCACGCTTTCCAGTACGGATGGTAAGCTTCTCCGAAAATTCCTACGCCCAGGTGGAAATAAATGTTCCAGTACATTTAGAAATGTACAGCGAATTGACTAGGTTGCGGATATTGAAAAACTGCACCAGTTTACAATGTAGTCATTTAGTTGGGCTCACTTAACTTTTTAAATCAATTCCCATGGTGGGCACGGTGCAATCGTCCGCATAGGAAATTATAGTTCAATAGCCTCCGGGGTTTTTGGAGGGCTCGACATGTAGATTTGAAAGGCGAGAGTATGCTACTTTGTGGAATTCCCTGCTTAATTCCTCTGTGCTTTGAACAATTGCCTCGAAACTCTGGGAAGGATTGCCTCAAAACTAGATATTTAGTAATCCATCTAACCTCTTGGGCAGGAATAAGCATAGTTAGAAGATAGGCCAACAGCGCAGAGTGAAGGACCGTTTCGAAGGCTTTCGAAAGGTCGAGAGCCACTAGGACAGTTATGTCGCAGGGTTTTTTTCTGGTTGAGGACTTTTGTGGATTTGATGGGTGAGCAGATTCAGAGCTGTTGTGCTACCATGCATCTTCCTGAAGCCATGCTGGTGAGAAGCTAGCTCAACATGGTATACAGGGTGTCCGGAAACTGCCGCATAAACGCACTGGATTGTGATTCCTCAGGTGATTTCCAGCAATAAAGTTACATCGAACATACCCCCAATTCTTAACCCTTTAACTGCCACAGGCATTTGAAGATTTTTGAAAAAATCATTTTCTTGCACGATTTAAACCTCAAGATCTCCAAAGCTAGAATAGCGAAATAAGATGATTATTACAGCCAACAAATTTACCTAAATTATAAAATGACCTGATAAGAGGTTTGGTTTTTATAGATCTTCAAAGTTAAATTTTTGTGATTGGACCCAAAAACAAATTATTTTTCCATCTCAATTGTCTCCAACTTCTGCCAAGGCACATAGTCTAGCAATCATATCTTTCTCACGTCATTTTACTCTGGCTCAATTATTTCTAACAGTGTGATTGCCTTAAGTGCAGAAAACTAGGGAAAATTTTGGCTGGAATTCAATTCAAACTGCCCCTAAAGCTCTGCAATTTGGTCAAATTTATTCAAATTAGGTCAAAATCGACAGACATCTTTTGAAAGATATCTGTTGACGTATGTTTATGATGATGGGAAGTGGTCGTAGGAGAAACGTACTAATCTCCTAACAAGGATCTGTGTGTTAGAAATGCAAGCACTCCTTCTGGATTAGGACCTTGCCTGCCGACTCTATTGCGAATGCGAAAGAATGCAATCTCCGCGCGGGTGTCGACAGTTATTATTGGTTGGAGTTTTGTCTCCTGTATTGCCGCTATCAGGATTCTGCGTGTACTCATCAAATGGACGACCTCGCCTATCTTCTGACGGATGCCATTGTAGTTAAACTGCAAGATAGTGAGTGGAGTTTAAACTGATGCGGAGGGCGCAGGTGCTAAACCGAGTAGAGTGTGTCTTGTTGGAGGATGCGGCGCGGCGGGTAGCGTTGGTGGAAAAATAGTTTGTGACCTAGGGCGAGGGACGCAGGGGTCGACCCGCATTCAGACACCTGGCTGCAACAAAAGACCATTCGTCATACTGCCCCCATGAGCAATAAAAGTGACACGTGACATCATACTCCGCAGCAGGTGCACTTTACACACTTGATCTAGCAATCCCGAAGATACGTGTCTGTTGATTAAACAGCAAATGCAGAGACAAAGGGTCTAGTGATTTTATCCTTCCGAAGGATGCGTATATATATTATTTTCTGTTTGGTAATATGTATATATGTACATGTGCGTGATGCATGACAATGTCACTTTGGTAGAGAGTTACACCGCGTCGCCAGATTTGTTTCAATGGTTTGACTCGTCTACTTTATGAGTATACGAGTCATATGACATACACTAGAAATGACGTAAAAAGGTTTCCATAGAAGCCCCACTCCCAAAAGCAGATCGCAAGACATCATAACCTTGAACGGAATATTAACACTACGTCATGGTCATGGTGTATGAAACTATTATCCCATTATTATTATGATATCCAAATTTTGACCACGCACCAATTTTTTTTTTTAATTTTAATTTTGTTTATTCTAATTTTAAATTATTACTTCGATACTGCTAAAACAAACATAAGACTTTATTTAATTTCTAAATAAAGCTGTCAGCTTCTTAAAAATTCTATATCGAAGAAATTTTTCAATTTTTCTGACTACAAAAAATAATCCTCCCCATTTTTCAAAACCAGTTCCAGGCCTATAACTCTTCTTCCTTGGCCACCAGGGAGCTGGCACGAATTTTCTCCTGTCGCCGATAGTAGGCAGAGTGAAATTCAAATTTAATGGACTTTTTGTGTTGCAAAGGGAATCCCTCAATAATCGACCTCTTAAGAAGGACTATATGACAGATACTTTATTATTGTTCTTCTTGTTCTTGCTTCTCAGCATATAAACCTCTCGACCGCGCCCCAGAAACAAAACACAAAAAAACTTTAGCAAGTCATTGCTTTTGAACGCATGCAATAAATTGAATTCCATTCAAGATGAAACTTTACCACTTTTCTCTGCCGAACAACGAACGTCAGAATCGGGAGGACAACATGTCCTGTAAAGGAGAGACGACGCTTGTGTCTTCCGCGAACCGATACCAGTCGTTCTTCTTTTTCTTTTTATTCTGCATGTCGATATCAATTTAAAATTTCCATAAGAGAGATGAAACCCATTTCGGCTTCATTCCCGTTTTGCGTTCATGAAATAAATATTTTTATATTTGAATATTTCGGATGGAACGATGCTGCTGAGATAAAAAAAGGACCAGGGCTCGTGGTCGTGATAAGGGATTCCTGATATTTCGAAAAAAATGACGAAGGAAAAGTTTCGAGGGGCTATACATAAGCAAGAGATATGAAAACGGGTTGAGCAGGTCGAGGTTTGGAGATTTCGACAAACAAGAATATTACATTTCGGTGGGAGAATGACTAAGCAGAGATTCGAAATTTTCGGAAGATTTTGATCACGTTGAGAAAATTTGAATCCTTACGAAAAAATGTACCATACATTTTATTATTATTGTACGGATTTAAATCTACTTTGGCAAAACCAAAATCAATAATTGTCAATCTTTTGGTGATTGAAAGACCGTAGGATTACTCAGTACATACTTTGTTTTACAAGCCAATACACAATTTCATTGCGTATTTCTGCGAATTACACACAAGGTAAATTTGTTAGGGAAGCATATGATGAAATTAGATATCATATAAAAATATCAAATTTCCACATCGGCACATAAATCCCTTGTATCGATTACCAAACATTTTTTCAATTAGGCTCATTAATTTTAACATGAACTTCCATGTAAATTCGATGATTTTACATGATTGTCACGGGTTCAATAATCCATTGGGCGTAAAGTTCCAGTAAAATATAGAATTGCTAAGAAACAAGGGCGCCATCAGACATAAGGTGCTATCAATCCGTAACATACCACCTTGCTCGCACAAGTCACGAGCCGAACGGACATTGAGACATTCCGACATCAGCAACATTTCGAGGGGACATCAAGGACATGGTTTGTGTATAGACATCGTTCGTCGGACTGTTGTTTTCAATGAATACTGCTTCCTTTTTTCCATGGGAGACTCGTGGTAGTGGCGGTGGCAGTGTCAAATAACAAATGACAGCCTAATTAGTACAAATTGGTGTTTTTTTTTTATTGAAGCAGACATTTGTATATGCGATGTGAACGTATGCACATATATAAATATGTATGCACATACATATCTAAAAATAGTCCATCTCTAAGCAGAATAGTGATGAGTACAATAATGTACATACAAGCATATACAAATAATACATATACATATGTCCAAAGCTCACTCAAAATCGGGTACACATTTTTTTGGCCATGTCGTCTGATCTTGCACCCAATGTCACAAATACGACCATACAGATACACGTATACAGGCTATTAAAGCTATTTGCTCTTTTGCTACACAGTTCAAGTTGAAGAGAGTTTAGATACTCTGCCAGAGCAGGTTTTCGTGCATTTGTCGACTTCATGAGTGTATCTTCTTCCACTGTCCCATGCCATGGGTCGGGGTGGCTTACGCAAAAGTATCTGCGCCTGCGAAAACTGCGTATTGAAAAAAGATGAAAGATGATTTGATCACAATGCATTTCTTGAGGTTGCGGAACAGGTAGCCATGCGTTCATTGACCTCATTAGTGCATTTCGTAAGTTGCATGCCGCGCTGTTAATGCAATGTGGTGGTAGCATGCGGTAGAGTGAGTGGATTTAGTGCAGGAGAAGGTAACACAACTTCCATACACATTTGAAAAGAGTTATATTTCTATACAGAACATCAACTGAAAATTTGTATGCAGGTTGTTCTGTCTGGTTCTGTACTCGATTCAATTAGAGGGATATGAGAACGAGAATGAGTTGAGTATTGATCAAATAAAAATACGATATTTGATCGGCAAAAATCGTATATCGCTGGATTTTTGCAGGATGGTTGGTGATGCTGATGGCGTCCTGATTATGGAAAAAAAACTCCCCAACGATTGGAGGGCTCCAACCTTGGAAAAAGGGGATAGGGGAGTATTTTTTTACTTTTTAGCAAACATTTCAAACCTGACAAAATACATATACAGAAAAATGGTCTGAGAACGAAAAAAACACATAAAATTACCCTTGCAATTAATTGTATATAATACCTACATTAGGATTTTAGTGAAAAATTTGTCGCTAGACTAAAAAATAAATTAGAATATTTTCATTTTAGACTCTTTTAAAAATCTCCATAGCTCTGAAAACGCAAGTACGCCTCCCTCCTTTTCAAGGCTGCAAACCTATAATCTGTTGGGACTCCCCATAATCAGGAGGCCATCCCCAAAAATCCATCAATGTAAGATTTTTGTCGTTCGACGTCCATATTTTTTTCTTCGGCTATAATAAGATCATATTGATTAAATTGTTTGAAACAAATCAGAATGCCCACTTAAGTATGAAAGTTGGTTAACGAAATTTGTATCAGAAGTCTCAAAACGCAAAAGTCTCTATTAGAGAGTAAGGAATATATGAGTTTCAATTTTGGATCGATTTTGATATAATTTGAATAAATTTTACCAAATTGCAGATCTTTAGGGGCAGTTTTAGTTGAATTGAATTGAAATAGAGCTAAAATTAACCACAGTTTTCTGTACTTAAGGCATTAAAACTGTTAGAAATACGGAAGATAGAATAAAATGATGTAAGAAAGAAATGATCTTTGGACTATGCGCCAATTTTGTAAAGAATCGTACGAACACCTCACCTTGGCAGAAGTTGCAGAAAATTGAGATGGAAAAATATTTTGTTTTTGGGTCAAATCACAAAAATTTGACTTTGAAGTTCTGTAAAAACCAAACCTCTTATCCCATTTTAGTGCGGTTAATTTTATTTTTTGGATAAATTTGTTGGCTTTAATAATCATTTTGTTTTGCTATTCTAGCTAGTATAGCTTTTGAGATAATGACGTTTTAGTCGTCAAAGAACATTTTTTTTTTTTTAATTTTCAAATGCCTGTGGCAACTAAAGGGTTAAGCTAAGGGGGTATGTTCAATACAACTTTTTTACTGAAAATCAATGAGAAATCACAATCCGGTGCGTTTATGCGGCAGACACCCTGTATTTTTTCCTAACTTACGACTAATGAAAAAAAAACTATCGGAAAATTGGTTTTGATACCGAAATTTATACTTTTAGGCCCGTATTTATAAACATAGCTTAACTCAAGGCAACCTTTAGTCAAGTATACCGAAATTCAAATAGATGTCATTTCCAGTAGTTTATATTACAAGTCAATTAAGTCATTTAAAGCGAAACTCAAGGAGACCTTAAGCTGTTAACACAATTGTAATATAATAATAACTCAAGGTAGGTAACTAGCTACATTGACTTCAAGTGAGGTGGACTATTGCAAAATTTCAAGGTTTCCTTGAAATTGCCTTAAGTCAAGGATGCATTGACTCGAGAAATTAAATTATTTCAATGAAAAACTACTGGAAATGGCATTTATATTTGAAGGTAAGGTATGTTTAAAAATACGGGCGTTAGTTTTGGCTAATTTTTGCTATGATTGTTGCCACGGCCGGTCAAGAAACAATGCTATGTATACTACAAATTAAAAAATCTACAGCTGTCTAGACGGGAATGCATAAATGCAAATTTAGAGAAAGTATTGAATAAATTGGTCGCAACATGCAGGAAGAGCTTCTTACAAAAATCATATGTGCAAAATTTTAACTTCCTATATTCTGTCAGAAGTTATGGAGTGAGTAAAATGCCCGAACGGAATAACAAAGAAGGTATTTTTTCAGAAACTCCATTTCTATGACCCTAAAAATCATACCTACATTTATATTAATTATTATCGTCTCCATTAGAGACTTTTCTTTTTGACACCAAAGCCTTCATAGCCTGCTAAATATCTCCCTTTTCTGATTATATAAAAAATATTGATAATACATATGTATGTGCTAATATTTTTGTAATTTCTGATTATTTACTTTTTATTTTAATAGTTTATTGAACAGAGTTAAATGTAATAATTAATGCATATTTCACTAAAATAAGGTAAATTTAAGAATAGACTTCTCCTCACGCAGTGTATAAAAAGAGGAGAAGGCAGACCATTTTTCTGTATCTCTTACCTTTTTTTAAATAATCGCAAAAAAACGAAAAGAGTCCCCCTTTCCCCCCTTTTTTTAAGGTTGCGGATCACTAATCGGTTGGGACTTTTATTGCCATAATCTGGGGACCATCTCCACCCATAATTCAAAAAAATTTCCGATGTAGGATTTTTGCCGACCAAATATGCCATTTTTCTTAAACTTGTCGCATCGCTTGGGTTGCTTGGAATTGACTCTCAAATATGTATCATATTTAAATATCGGCTCAGATAATCTGAACCTCAAAATATAGATACACACGCCACAGACGAATTATAAATTTCGTAGGCGCATGCACAACGTGTTCTCGTGTCGTTTCCTTCTCTCTACCCTTTGTCTTTGTCCACTTCTCATGCGCCGCGGTGCAATACATTGCACACCACACAAGACGCGGGCGGTGCGTGGCAGTGAATGAATTTCATAATCATTTCTGTGTTCATAACATAACATATGGTCCGCAACGGCAACTTGCTCTCTTCCTCGGACCCACTTGGTCCACTTGTCATGCATCACGGAGATATCCATCACACACCACGGAAGTCGCAGGCAATGGCAAGCGATGAGTGATTCTTAAAAGATACTATGAAAAGAGTCTCTTGACTCTCTTGAACTGGAAAACGTTCTCTCAAATTCACACGCACACAGGCTCATGCGATTCGCTTGAAAGCTCTAGGATATTTCAGATACATTTTCATAGGAACAACATTTTGTACCAATTTGGACATATATGTATTATTTGTATATGATACAAGTATATCAAGTGAGATGAATATTTATGTCAGTTGAAATCCAATACGTGATGTGATAATATTTAGATTGCTGGAAGTCACGAATGCAAAGTTATGTAGGTATGTATTCATATGGATAGGAAACCCCAGAATTATGATTCAATAATGAAGACCTGTTTTGACAATTTCATTATTTTTATTATTAATGTCAAACAATTTGGAAGTCGTTTTCTTGTGCAAACCAGGGATTGATGTCTCCCAGAAATTAAATTGATGTCTGCCTTGTAATCAATCAATAGAAGATAAATGTGTAATTGTCGAGGACACCTTTTTCATACCACCCGCAATGAAATGCAACTGCATGGTTTTCGCAGACAAAAGGCCAAAACAAATCAGAGACCATCGATAAATGAGTTAGAGAATTAGATTTCACGATCGTCGAAATTTTGACAGTAGCTTTAGGGCATCGCCAGCTCTAGGAGAGGGCAAACTGAGCCCGAACGACCTGCGCACCAACCAAACCAATTGGCTAGCTTCTGGAAACAAAACTACAAGAAAGCGGAAGCATGAAACTCAGGTTCAGTGAAAAATTAAAACAGTAGTCAATTAATAAAAATCAATGCACGTTTTTAGGGTTTTTAAGAAGTTTTTTTTTTTTTTTTTTTAAAACCCTTATAAAATCGATTTTGTCCGTCCGTCCGTCTGTCCATCCTGTCTGTTCACTAAATAACTCGCGAACGGCTCAACCGAGTGTCACGAAATTTGGTAGGATTTTAAAAGTTGGTAGGAAGAAGATAACAGGTTGTCCCGAACGTTTTAAAAAAGTCGACTGTTTTAGTTTTCTTCGGAGATTGACGTATGGGTATTTAAATCAAAGATCTAAACGAGTACATCTCATATCAGTTAAAATTTTTCAGTTACGAGTAACGGTAAAAAAGTTATTGGCGTTTAAAGTTAAACTTCCTTTTCGACCTCCGTTTTTCTAAACCGTATAGGGATCGATATGAAACTTTGCACAAAGATTGTTCAGTATGGTCTTATATACGTTAAGTATTAAGACTGTTGACTTTTGCTAAGGAAAAGTAAATAACAGTAAATTTGTAAAATTTCAATTTGTTCGTGTGTAGGCCCTCTTGGGTTTCCAAATATGAAAATTCTGCTAAGAGTTTTTAGAAAATTACATAGGGAATATGTCTACGAATTTTCATTCGAATAAATGTATCCAAACCGGAAATATAGCCAAGTAAGTATGTAGTGTCGTGCTCTGTGGCCGTGATCGTTCGGTCGCCACTCTGTGAAATAGACACTCATAGAGAAACGAGTTTCCAAACTCGGCACGACTCGTTGCAAGTTTATTATTCAGAAGAAGATGATACGAAATATTCTTATCGTAGAATAATAAACTAACAATGCGACTAGGAAGTGGTATGGCTGACAACCATATCACACTCCGAATTCAGTTGTCTTTGTCATAATCGATATTTGCTCCACGATAGGATCGAACATCCATGATGCTTGATGCCCATCTTTTACAGACGAGGACGTGGTCAATTTGGTTGACGGTATGTTAATCTGGAGATCTCCAGGTCTGCCTGTGAATGCGACGATGCGGAAAACATGTAGAGCTAATATTTCTGCTGGTCGCGAAGTCAATTAGTCGTTGGCCGTTGTCGTTACAGTCATCATGGAGGCTGTACCCTCCAGACTTTAGAATTAAAATCCCCCAGCAGCAATTTGACATCGTTTGATTGAAGTGAATCGAAGAGATTTTCTAGGCGGTGATAGAACTCGTCTTTTACCGCGTCTTCACTGACTTCGGTGGGGGAATGCGCGTTTATGGGCCAGAGATTGAAGAACCGGGTTTTAATGCAAATCGCACACAGGCGCTCGTTTATGGGTTTGAAGTCGATAACATGCGCCTTAAGTTGATTGTTTACAATGAACGCCACTCCAAACTCCCTGTGGCCCGACGGTTTTCCACTTGTGAAAATTGTGTACGAATTTCGGTCATCAATCTCGCTACTAAGCCATTTTGTTTCCTGGAGGGCAACTATGCTCAGCTTATATTTTTCGACCTGATCCAAGAGGGCCCTTAAGGCCCCTGGCCTATTCAGGGAGCTTACATTCCAGGTTCCGAAAGAGTAATCAGTTGTTCGTTTGCGAAGTCGTTGTTGGGTTGTATTCGTCCAATCCGAGGCTTTCATTCCAGGTTTCTTGACGTAGAATTTTTTCCAAGGATGGGTTGTCGGCCCATCGCTTAACGATGATAGTATTCGTAAAACGAAAGAGGTCCATCATGGAGAGGCCTCGGAGGTGCTGCTTCGGTGATTGACTATTTGTTTTTTATCACCCTATTACATTTAGTAACCTGAGACGCTGAAGTTGTTAATACAGCACTCAGGCGCAGCGGTTACTCGGATAATGCGGGAAAGTAACGCCCCGTAGAGAAACATAGGAATTGGCCGGAGCCGCTCACCCTATGAAGCTCCTCCTGCATAGCTAAGGTCCGCAGTTATACCACAACTGAAAAGGATATAGGAATCGGCCGGAGCCTTTCAACCTTTATCCTCCCCCTTAGGGAAAACAAAATTACATCCAGCAATTACATATGAGCGCGGATTAGAGTGATATTTATCCTTTTTGCGGCAGATGAATTTTTCTTTGGCGGGGTAGCTTTTACAACTTTGTTGTTTTTGGTCAGATACATACCTACTTACTAGAGATAACATTCGTCGAAAGATGCAAGTGTAGTGTAAGTGTCAAGCAAACACATGGCTGAATAAACGCGCTCACATTCATATCAGGGTACGGCAACATGGCAGGTGCTAATGTTAACGTTAAAAAAAAAATAATAAATTAAATAAAAAACCTAGTGAGCAACCTACATACATTATACGATTGTCTGCTGATAATGTGAATGTAATTAGCTGTGGTTCAGATTAATATGCTTTTCTGTATTTGTAAGAGAATGGTTTCTCCGTCGCGTTTGTTTTGTAGGGTTTCGTAAAATATTATTATTCTTTGAGCTGCATTACTGCTATTTTGAGTTTTTGTGTATATGTATACCGTAATCCCACGTGGATCATGGTCAGGGTCATGCTCCATTTACTCAGCCAAATATTTTACTTATTACATTAATTTCAACAATTCATTGTAATTGCTAGTATGGACGGAGTTTTTATCTCTTCAAGACTCGATCTCATTTCTCTACTAGCATCGTAGGGTGCTACTTATTCAACTGAGCTAGAGAGCGTGATTGGGTCTAATGTAATAAAATGAGGTTTCTCGCTTCATTTTTCTTTCAATTATGAGTTTTTACTCTACGGATTATGAGTTGACTGTATCAAACTTGGCGTCTAAACGATATGAGATGTGTTTATATAAGGATTACTTAAAAGAAATAGAATAAACGTTTAACAGTCAACGCTACACAAAACCCTTCAATAGCGTTTGTAACCATCCATATTCTGACTTGATTTCAGGTATGACAGTGAAGCGTGTGAAGACCCACATCCAACATTTCCTTCACCGTACCATCTTCATCATTCTTCTTCTCCAACTCATCTCCCTCAGCAAAAAAGAGGATGTTCATGTATCCGCTTTCAAACGACAAAGATAGACGAAGCATCTTTACATGGCTGCGGGGTTGCGAGCTACATACTTAGATTAACATTTGTTAATTAGACAGGAGTTGCTATTCGGATAATTGGATGATGTGATAAGAAACTTGAGTCATTCATTGTATGTATGAATGTGTGAGGAAGTGGAAGCAAAACATGTAATGCCAAAAGGATAACACGAATTTATTCCTGTTTGTTTAAGCACACCGAAAATAATTTTATTGTTTTGGAGTGACACGCTTTTGCGGATGTTCGTGTAATTTGAAATGATTTTTGACACATGTCAAGAAACGTAATATTTGCGCGGTTGGAAATGACAGTTTTCAAGTGGATGACACTTTGCCTATAAATTGGAAAATGAGGATACTGGCTGTATGTTGAGTTTTGTTTCCGAATGTGGGTGAATAAGTTTTCAGAAAGAAAGTGCCTGTTGACTATGGTATTAATTGTAATTGAAAATAATTTTGTGGCAAGTGCGCTCACCTCTAAGGCACAGGGTCGTGGGTTTGAGTCTCACCGTGAGCGGATTCAGTTGATGGTGTTTTCCGAACACCCGACCCATGTGATGAGTTATGAACTCACTCAGATGTTATCCCAATTGGGGTAATAATAACTGCAGAGCTTGCTGTTGATCTGAACACTACAAAAAGCAGTTTAGATATTAGAAATTAGTGTCATTTTTCTTTGAAAAAAGCCGACCATAATTGACAATTTGAATTAGCTCGCAGCTTCGACTATACGTGTAATGGTGACCAAATTTAAGCAATATTGAAACATTTAAATCACCATCGATTGATATCGCTAAATTTTGACCTTACTGTACGTATAGTTGAAACTACTGGAGCACTGCGAACTCCATAAAAATGTCTCCCCCACGAACCCGCCGTTAAAAAACTGACTCTATTTTTGTTTGCTGAGCAATGGTGTACTGTTGAATATTAAAAACTCCCATGTTTAATGTCTGAATAAACAAAAAAAATAAAAATTTCACAACCAAACAAGTTATTGCCATTTCAAATCTGGTAAAGTTAGTATTAGTGCAATTTCCATTGTTTGAAAATATTGAAAACCACTTTCGTCAACCGATTTCCATTATTGTGAAAATGGAGAAGAAAAACGCCATAGAAAAATCAGTGATTTCGTGTTCAGTGAGTGTGATAAAGGAACGACGAAGAATTTTCATGCAAATTTCATTCAATTTTCATTTTCACCCCGTAATTACTTTCTGTTTTGCAACATCGAGTGACAGCGTCGTTGACGACTACGACGCACGAATGTTTCGCTGCCGTAAGCTTTAGCATTGATACGAACGTGGTTTTAATGTATTCACCCCCGTGGATATCGCCAGGAAAAAAGGAAAATAAAGGATGTTTTCCGTCTCTAAGCCAAAGTGGAGAGATGCTTGTCCGGTTCGAATACGAATCAGTTAGCATCTACAGACTATAGTGGTAAGGACTATGGTTACTAACTTGTTCAACAGCAACGGGGTTGGTAGCTACAACTTTTCCATCCGCTTATATTTACATTTTAAGGATGATGGCGTAAATAATATTTCAGCGAACACAAAAACTTATGCTCAGTGATATTTTGAAATTTAATTAACATTTTTGCTCTTGATTCAATAAAAGGGGTTGTTTGTGTGTATTGGGAGATGATTTACATGAACGAACCTAGATTTTAGCTCTTATTGGAACATAGGAATTCCATGAATTAAAAGAAATTAGTTATTTTCATTGCTGAAACGATAATTTTTGAGTGAAACTGTTAATTGCCGGGCTGCGAAGGTTTTTAAGTTACCCAGTAAAAACGTATAATAAAATCAATTAAGACTCGACTTTACTTTTATGAAATAGAAAACTTCTTTAAACGTATGAAATACGAATATACAGTCGTACTCAGATACAACGAACAGTCACATGACTTTGACAGCCGTTCGTTATATCCGAGGTTTGCCATAGAGGATCAAAAAATTCCAACATTTTAAAACGAAATATTCTGTACTCTGTAAGTCTTTTTTCCAGTAAAATTTTACTAGGCTGATTCTAGTGCATAAAATCACTATCATTCTAGCGATTCTGAAAAAGTAGAACTGTAATCCACTATTTTGAACTAGATTGAATGTAATATCGAGCGAGTCTCGAACAAGACCTAGAAATCCAGTACAATTTTACTAGTCTATCAGCAAATAGGTTATATATGTATTCCTAGAAAAGCAGTAAATTTAACTGATGCACTATTAATTTTTGGTAGAAAACAGTTCTAAATAGTTCTCTCTCTTCTTTTCAATTTGGCCAGTTGATTAGTTGCCAGTCTGTTGTTGAGTTATTGAGTTACTAGCTGTGAATTAGAGGTAAGTAGTCAAAACCGACAATAAAAATTACCTCTGCATGTTCTGGTATGAGAATCAAATAAGATATTTGTTCATGTTTTTTTCTTATTTCCGTGGGAAGCCGGTTTGCATTTCAATAAATTTTCGGATGATGAAGTAAAATATTTTCAGAAACGAATGAAGTAAAATATACTTTATCAAATTAACTGGATTATCTAGTTAAGTCTAACAAAATCTAGTAAAATTCACTGGATAATTGGACTGAACTATCAAATTAACTAGATTATCTAGTTAATTCTGATGAAATCTAGTAAAATTCACTAGATAATAATTGAATTAGACTATCAATTTAACTAGATGATCTATTAAAATCTAACGAAATCTAGTAAACTTCACTAGATAATCATTTAAATACAGCTGACTGGTTCACTAGAATTCTAGTTATTGAGTCCTAGATTATCAATTTATTTAACTAGATTTCTATCGAAAAAAATTGCTGGAGTTCTAGTAAAAAATTTTTCACTAGATTCGCAACTAGAAAATCTAGGAGCTAAAATCTAGTTGTGGATTACTGGAATCTAGTTGAAAAAGACTTACAGTGTAGGTAATTGCTAATATTGACTTTATTTTCATAGTTAACAAACAATTTCACTCATTCTGCTTAAAAAAACGACGAATTATTTTTTCGAGTAAAATTTTAAATTCCTCGTTTTATAGCTACATATTGTAAGACGTTGCTAATTTTCGAGAATAACTTTATGGCGCATCCCATAGAATATATTATACGATACATGCGCTGAATGAAGAAAAATTATAACGAACTCCGGAATGCCGACAGGATTCACTAATTCCTGGATTGGACTAACTATTAAACCATATTTGACTGCAATCTGCATATGGAAAATTTCTTTCCAATCGAGGAATAACTTCAATGACAGTACATATTAGACTGCGAAGCAATAACTAGAGAATATCAGTCGATTGCAGCCCCGTTGGCACATAGCAGTATACGAGGTGGAACTAAAGGTTTTTGGGGTCACATTCAGCATAAGTTTGACTTGCATTTTATTCATTTAGCATACATAATTTCCAAATTTAAGCGAGTAAACTCGCATAATGTTATCGAGGCTTATTGGCTGAATTAGAGATGACATTAGAGATGAGCATCGAGAGAAAAACATCGATGGTTACCATCGAAAAAACATCGAGACGAAACCATCGATGGTAAGAAAACATCGAACCAAAAACATCGATGTTTTGGGTTTTTTGAGTACTCAAGAAAAATAATCACTTTAATATCAAAAATTAAGCTGATTATGGTTTTCATTCAATGCCTCCCCCACCCACCAGAATATAACTCTTCTCAGAACCCACCCACCCACAGACATATCAAACAAACGGCCCGCAGCCAGGTCGAAGAACTTAATTAAAAAAATGTGTGGCAGCACAAATTCGAGCTATTGAACTCATTTCAACAATTTACTAAAACTCCCCAAGAAGTCGGTGGCTTATGCACGCTTAAAAAAATCACCGACGATTATTTGAGTTACATTTGCTTAAGGCATCATTTTTTTTGTGGAAGAAAACGTTAAGCCTTTTCGTGAAATTGTTTTGTTCCGAAATTCGGTCCATTTTTTGTAGTATTAGCCGAACTTGCTAGCTATCTGATGGCACGTTGCACTATAACTCGCGTTCGCATCCTTCAGGTTATTGGACAAAAACATCTTGGGCTGATATTTATTTGAGGGACGAAGTTCTAAAGCCAAAAGACATTTGAAGAGGAAATCACATGAACGTGAAATGTTGTTGTTGTGAAATGTTGACCGGACTTGATGTAACTCAGACTAAGAATTTTCGCTCCCAAGGTTGTTTTGGGCTTCCTCTGGATGTTTATGACCGGTTCGACAATGTTCGGATCAGCTGTCCAAAATTTGACGGAAATTAATTCACAAATAATGTTGGCGTTTTAACTTCTTATCTAAGGTTCTCAATTTATTTGAAGAGCATTTTCAAAAGATGTATTTTCTATAGGACGTAATCCCTAGGAAGCTACTGACTTAGATTAATAGGCACATCTTAAATGAAACATTCTGAGATTAAATTACAAAAATACATAGGTTTCAATCTCTCTCTCTGGTTCCTTTTAACCCTTAGTGGGGCATAGGGCATTACATAGGTTTCAATACGCGTATTCAATTTTTTTATTCTGCGGCCCGCTTAAACCTTAGGACACAGCTGGCTATACAATCAATTTGGATTAAGCCATCCCGATCAGCGTTACAAAGCTGAAAGGGAAGGAAAAAAAAAAAGATGACATACGATAGTCGTACCCGTACGTTATTAAAATGCACGATCGGCTGAATGTTACCGCTGTCCGTAAAAAATGCGGAAGAATCCTGGACAGTCAGTTCTAAATGTCATACACAAGAACACAGTGTTTTACAGACTACCAACATAAATCCAGACTAGTAACCCTCTGCACCTTTGCTTTTTGGCAAACGAAAAAACACCAATTTTTTGCACTTTTGTTTTGTTACATTTTCAAGAATATCTTCTAAACTGTTCGTCTTAGAAGAAATATAAAAGGCAACGGTGTATTAGGTTGTCTTCGAGAATAATAATTTGGAATAAGCTCCTTGCGCTATGTGACTCTGTTCATCGAAGTTATCAGAGTGTTATTTCGTTATAAGCTATAAACTTTTGATTTTATTGCTAGTGAGCCAAAAACATTAAAAGAACATCATACCAGGGGCTCCAACATTTTGTCTTCCCAGCGCATTGGTGAGGAACTGGTTGACGCACAGTAAAAAGGAAAAACTACAGTCGACTCCCTCGATATTGTCCAGCAAAAAAAGTAAGCAATGCGGGTGAGTCTTATGCTGGAAATAGATATGCTACAGCAACAGCAGCAGAGGCGCAAGCATTTGTAAAAATATAACTCTATTAAGAAACGCTTGGAAATTAGAAAATCTTAGAAATTAGAATTGGCCAAACATCTGTTTTTCTAATTTTTAAACGTCTACTATAATATCATAGAATTTAATCACCATTACGTTTGAAGTGCATATCTTGTATACAGTTCCATTATATTTCTGATAAAGCTTTGTTAATATTTACATTATCAGCATTTTTATAATATCAAGTAGGTATGTAATTGAAATTGACACAATTTTTTAAAACTTGCTTAGACAATTCCAATGATGCGTATAATTCTAGTGCTAGTTGATAATTTGTTAGATTGACATTTTAACTAATCATTGAACGCACTACCACTTGACATTATATCACTGTACACTAATTGTCATTCAGTATAATTTCACTCTTTGACCAATAAAGACCTCTTAATAGAATACCGCCTGTTTGAATCGAAAAGGTTATGCGCCCAGCCCGGTATTTTAAGAGGTAGTTCGAAATTATAGTTGTACCGGTACGGACGCGCGGATATAGTGCTAAAATAGTTACACGCAAATCTAAGCAGTTCGGGATTGAATTCGCACAAATGGATATGAAAGCCATGATGGAGCAGTCGATTGTAGCTCATCGTTTGGATGGCGGAAATTTTCGCATGTGGAAGTTTCACATCAACGCGATTCTTCGAAGTCAGGAACTATTAGATTTGGTGGACGGTACGGATCCTAAACCCGCTGCTGGTGAGGCTGAAAAGCTCAAACGATGGATTCAGCGCGACGGCAAGGCAATGGCCATTTTGTTTGCTTCCATCAATGCAGAGCAAAGCCTTCACGTTTTGGATTGCAAGTCGGCGAAAGACATTATGGACGTTTTGGAGAGTATTCACCAGAAGAAAAGTGATGTGCGTATCATGTCATTGTATGAGGACTATTTTAGTCTAAAAATGAATGATGACGAATCAGTCACCGCGTATGTGTCGAAAGTTCGCACGATTGCATCAGAGTTGGAAGATCAGGGTGAAAAGCTATCGGACAATTTGAAAATGTGTCGAATTGTGAGCAGCTTAACATCGAAGTTCCAGAATTTCCGAACGGTCTGGTACAATATTAAAGAGTGCCGTACTATGGATACACTGTTAGCAAAACTACAGTTAGAAGAGGACCAGTTAACCAAGTCGAATCGTGAGCGTGAGTCAGAACATTTCATGGCCGGCGGCAGCGGAGCATTTTTCAGCACGCACCACAAAACAGTTAATCGAGCCGTGAAAGTTTCGTTGAGAGATCGTAAGGCGAAATCGAAATGTCATTCGTGTGGCGAAACGGGCCATTGGAAAACCGACAGTGTGTGTAAAAACTACAAGAGCAAAAAACAAAATGGCGCCGAACACAAATCGAAAAAATACGTAGCATTTTTTGCATACGACGATATTCTATCTGCCGAGTACAAAGAGGTTTGGTTGGCCGATTCGGGAGCAACACGTCATACAACTTTCCGACGCGATTGGTTTCAGACATTTACTCCCCAGACTGCACGAAAAGGAGTTAAGATTGCGAACGACGAGTTTTTGGATGTCGAAGGTAGCGGATCTATTGAACTCGAAGCCTGGATTAATGGTGCATGGGAAGTGAGAGTTCTGGAAGATGTTCGATATGTTCCGAAATCCAAAGTGAATCTATTTTCCATCAGCCAATTGTCAAAGAAGGGTTTCGAGGCTCACTTTACGAACAGTGGATGTAACGTCGTTGACAAATCGGGCGATGTAGTAGCGATCGGTTATATGGATTCGAACGATCTTGTACGGATGGCATTCAAGCCGTCCATGACGGAACGTGTGTGTTATGCATCAAGTGCCAAGAAAGCAGCGTGTTCATTGGAGAAGTGGCACAAGCGACTAGGGCACGTTAATGTAGCGACAATCAAGAATATGTGCTCGGCTGGTTCTGTGAATGGCATGACATTTACTGATTTTAATGATTTCTTTTGCGAAGAATGCCAATTGGGAAAAATGCATCGAGTCTCGCATCAATTGAGTGAAACGCGTGAATTGGAGAAAGGTGGACGCATTCATATTGACCTGTGTGGACCCATGGAACAACGCGGTATACGTGGTGAGAAATTCTTTATGCTTTTAAAAGATAAAGCGACAAATATGCGATTTATTTTCTTTCTCAAACAAAAATCGGAGGCGAACAAATATTTGGAAGATTTTCTGTTGCAATGTGAAAATGCTTGGGATGTTCGTGTCAAATCTATTCGGTGCGACAATGGAACCGAATTCGTTAACAGTGATGTTGCAAAGATCTTAGCGAAACGTGGCATAGTGATGGATCGAATTTCGCCGTACACGCCTGAACAAAACGGATTCATCGAAAGAGATAACAGAACCGTTCAAGAATCTGCACGTACTATGCTAATTGCAAGCGGCTTGGCAAAGTTTCTCTGGCCAGAAGCAGTCCGAACAACGGTATACATCCTTAATCGAACAACGAACTCAAGCGATACAAAGCATACACCTTTCGAGCGATGGTTTGCTGAGAAACCGCATATAGATCACCTGAAAATTTTTGGTACCACTGGATTTATGCACATTCCGAGAAATATTGGACGCAAGAAGTGGGACCCCAAGGCGAAAAAGGTCTTCTTAGTTGGGTTTGAATCGACTCAAAAGAATTTCCGATTTTATGATCCAGTTTTGAAGAAAATTGTCATCAGCTGTGATGTGGTATTCAACGAGATGCAGAACGAGTACATCCAATTCCCCATTGATTCCACTGAGATCGAGGCAGATCAGAACAAATGCGATGACATTTTGAGCGACGGTTCCGTGAAAGACGAGCAGGCATGGGCGTAGCCAGGATTTCGGTCAGGGGGGGGCAAGCCCGAAATTTTTTCAATATCAAGATTTTCTAAGGATTTGAAATCGTTGGTCGCGAAAATATTGTTAGGCAAAATTTAGAGTATTTTAGCTGGTGTAATGGTTAGTGGCCGCACCTTCCTTGCACACGGGTTCGAGACTCACCGTGAACGAATTGAGTTAATTTGTTTTTCGAACTCACGCCCCTTGTGACGAACTATGAACTCACTCAAGATGTTAAACGAGTACCCATTCATGATTGTTTTTTTTTTTATTTTAGGAAAGGACAGTCGAGAATGATTTTCAAGACCATTTAAAGAAAAATTTCCCCTGAAAGTGTTTAGACTTTTACTGGTTATTATGATTACATTCAACTGGCCCCCGTTTCTGCTTTTTAAAACGTAACTTGCTATTTTTGGCTTTTGGGCAGCATTTTCCACTTGCGACGTCAATGTCCGTTTTGAAATCTGGCTTTGCTTGGTTCTACAGGATCGCATCTCCTGCTGAAACATACCGAGAAGCCTCTTATCTCACATCCACAGCATCCATAGAAAAAAACATTATCCGACAGTCGGCTGGAGACATTTAGGGGTACATGCTTTTCCACTTCCTTAAAATAGAACGGAATCCCACAGTAAAGTTTAAACCGAAGTTGGGCAGGATTCCATTCTGATGGTAGTTTTTTGTTCATTCGACTTAAGTTGCCGGGACGCCGTGGAGCTTGCATGATGAAGTTTTGACAATTAAGTACTCTCGCACAAAATCAACGATCTGATCGTTATAGCTCTGGATCTCGAGAAGGAGTCAAATGCAGTCGACTTAAAGAAAAAATTAAACAAGACCAAAGTGCTAAATTTGAGTCCAGCTTACGTACGTTGGCCTCGACGCGGCCGCATGACAGCGACTCGCTCATTCCATAAAAACTCGTTTCTCTCTCATTTTAAAAACGAGTTTTCATATGGAATGAGCGAGTCGCTGTCGTGCGGCCGCGTCGAGGACAACGTACAGTGGAGGATTTACCTATTTGCCGCCAGTAGGCTTTTCACATATTGCCTCCTCTCATGAAACCCTACTTATTGTCGGGAAAAAATTACGCTTTATTTACCAATTATTTTCAATTCACACTTTATACTTAAATACGTACTATCTTCGAGTTTTCCGCTTCGTGGGTCCTGAGCATTCTTCAATATTCATCACAGAGTGTAAATAAAAAATTATAATGCAGAGCGTAAAGCTTTTGCAATAAATTTTCTGCTTGGCAAATCGGTTTAAATTGATGAATCCTAAACTTTTCTAAGGCTCAAATATTGATGCCGTTTATGAATTATGGTTTGCTTATTGGCCACCATTTTGAATCAAACTTTTTTCAAAATCCCCCGGAGGAAATCCGTTGTTGCAATACATAGGCCAAACATTTTAAATTCTTTGATTAAAAAGAAAAGCTCTAACCAAATCTATTTGAACACCGCTAAGATTATTTAAGCCGAAAAAAAAATCAAAAATCACTTGATATTGCTGATTTTCTCGGGGAGCGCAAGGCTCAGAAGACTTCACAAGGGAATATGAACTGGAACAAATTTGAAGCGGCTGGTGAAAAGGAATATCTTATAATAAAACATTGAAAAGAAACTTGATTGGTCTCTATATTATGTGGCGATTGTGTGTCCTGCATTGGTTGTGGACAATTGGCAAAATCGATAGTGAAATTTGGTTGAGCAAAACCAACTTCAAGGAATGGCAGAACTCCAAAATTTTGAGTTCATTTTCAGTTTTTCATTTTGAAATATTGTAGTATCCAGGCTAAATCATCAATAATTGACCATTCAGTATGTATTCCCTAGGCAGGGCTAGTTGGCAACTACAGTGCTGCTAATGCTTCAAATATAAAAGTCGCATCCAAGATACAGATATAGCAATTTAAGAGAAATTTAAAAATTAATCTAAAAAAGTGTATTCTTCTTCCCTAAGACATTCAGCTGAATTGATGCCGATGCCCTTTTCGTGCTTAAAACTCATCTGAAACTTGAACGTCTTAATTACAAGATGAGTTAATTCATTTTTTGGATCAAAGTTAATCTATGCTTATCAGATTAAATTTTTTTAGTGTAATCCATTTATGAGTTTCTAACATCAATTTTTGCAATTTCTAAGAGGCGCCACAGACCCTCCGATCGATCGGCCAGATTTTTTGAATACGAGATAAATCGAAAGGTGTATGGGATCATCGGATTCATTTTTATGATTTGACATGTGGAACGTATTTCCAATGCAATTTTCCGTACAAGCTGTCATGACAATCATGTGTTCTCAGTTGCTGATTTTTTGACATAAACCTGTGGTCGTTCTTCATGCTGTGGTTGTGGCGGTCATTATCCATCAAAGTAGCAATGGATGTCCATCTTCCATCGCCAAAAATGGTCTAATTTTCGCTATTTTGTGTTGGGTCTTGTCGACCGTGAGACTGTCTCATTTCAGATTGCCTAATGAAAGTGCTGTACGGGCGGCAGATAGATTGTGGACAAGCCCAATCGATCGGCCGAGAAATCTTCAGGTTTGTGGCGACCTTAATATGTTGAACAGACAAAAAGCCGAAGCAGGAAATGTTGTTCAAAGGTTGAGCAGAGCAAGTCATGAAAAAGAACAGGAAGGATCTTGGTTTCCAATTTAAGCTTAAATGGTCTTCAATATTTACCCTCATGTTGATATCTAACTGAGGGTGAAAATACGCCTCGCCTATTCCCAAACCGATGATAAGTGCCAAATCCTAAAGTCCTCCACGGCAGAATCTAAAACATTTTTTCCCGGATTTTTCCGCCCCCTGAAATTTGCCGCCCTAGGCTCAAGCCTACTCAGCCTACTGGTAAATCCGCCACTGACAACGTACCTTTAGTCTGAAAGGGAATTTAACTCCCCCAACCAAATTGTAAAAACCAAAGCTGTTGAAAAGGAGCAGTACTTGGAGAGCGTACCTAAATTACTGGTCGACAAAATTTCACGCTAGTTCTCTGAATGCATAGAGTTCGACTGAAAAAACTGTGGTCAAATTATGAGGCATTGCGAGAAACCGTATACGTTATGGGACGTAAGTGCAGTCGATTCTCTATTTTCCACAAGTGGTTTACAGCCCTTATACACCTGCAACTTGGTTGACAACCTAAGTTGGTAACACGCAAAAAAAAACCGGAAAATAAGTCATTTGTAGGCATGGTGCAGGTTCCAGTACCAGGTTGCAAGAACGTGAATGGCGTGGTTTCCGGAATGTTGCAAGTGTGTAGTTAGGTACCTGCAACCTAGGTTGGCAACAAAGTTGCAGATGTAGAAGGCCTGTAAGGCACAAGAAAGTCGTCCACTGCACTTTTAAAGCTATCAAAATTTTCTTTAGTTTGAGTGCAACGCCAGCTTTGTAGGTACAAAGGATCCCAAGATACAGCATTTCGAACTTTTTTACAAAAAAAAAAAACAATGTTTAAAGTGCTGTACGAGTATTTTGAGATCCTTTGCACCTACAAAGCTGGACTCAAATTAAAGAAGGTTTTATTAGCTTTGAGAATCAAGCAGACGACTTTTGGAAATCACAAACCAAAATATGAAAAACCTTCGAAAATTTTTAGGTTTTTTGAGGGTCACGGGGTTAGGATAGGTTTTCGAAGTTGCAAACTTGGTGCTACACTTCTGGTATCTACCCTAACAGTATCCCAAAAAAACAGAGCCGAGCTATTTTTTGCGACCTAAAATCATAAATTGACTGACCTATAAGGGAATCCTTATAAAATTTACAGTTCATAGTCGCTCGTATTTGAAAAATAAATTTAAATTTTGCAGCTACTAGATACTTCTTTATATTTTATTTGTCAGTTACTTTAATTAGGCTTCCGAATTAAATTATTTTATTGAATGAGGTAATGCATTTAAAAGTGACGTTTTGTCCCAATAAGCATTCCTTTATAATTATTCCTTAAGGGAATCCGTATTCCTTAAGTGAGGACTATGAATTCCTCCCTTAATGTTCACGTTTTAGGGCTTTCAAGACTTGTTCACGTTTCAGAGTAGTAGCTCACATAAAATAGTTCACCTTCACGTTTGGCGAAGTACACGTTTACCCGAGTCTACTGTATAGACATGAAAAGAGCTATCCATAGCGCTCAGGATTGCTGTAAATCTGGACGAAATAGAATATAATTAGGTGTGTCCATATGTATCTATGTAGATGACTATGTATCTATGTAGATGACTATGTAAGGGTTTGTGTGGTTTTCGGAACATGGAAGCTGCAAACGGTGGCCCCCCCTGGCTACGCCCATGCGAGCAGGCTAGCAAATCACCCGAATGCATTTCAAGCGGCGATCAAGAGATAAATGGATACACTCCAATGAAGTTGCGACCCAATCCTAAACGATTAGTTCCATACGATGCATCTACAGGATATTTCGCCATGTTTACTGAACCTGAAACATATGAAGATGCAATGAATTCCGAACAGAAAGCAGAATGGACCGAAGCTATTCAAGCCGAGCTGAAGTCATTGTCAAAAAATGACACATGGGAAATCATCCAGAAGCCAGACGATTGTACAAACATTGTGGGAAACAAGTGGATTTTCAAAATAAAATCTCCTCCAAATGAATCACCGAAGTTCAAAGCGCGATTAGTGGCAAAGGGATATTCTCAATGCAGCGGAGTTGACTACAAGGAGACTTTTTCACCAGTAGTGCGCTACGAATCAGTGAGATGTGTCTTGGCATTGGCAGCTATCTACGATATGGACTTGGCACAATTCGACGTGAAGACGGCCTTCTTAAATGGTATATTAAAGGAGACAGTCTATATGGAAGTTCCAAAAGGCATCGAGCATAAAGATGGCGAAGTTTGCAGACTGAAGCGCAGTTTGTATGGATTAAAGCAATCATCACATGTCTGGTACTTCAGCTTTGTTCAATTCATGAAGGAATGTCAGATGAATCAGTCCCTTTCGGATCCATGTGTATTTTATGGAGAAATTTGTAACGAAAAGGTAATTCTTTTGCTATATGTCGATGATGGTTTAATTTTATCGCCTAGTAAGAAGTCGCTTGATACGATGATTGAGATGTTGGCAAACAAGTTCGACATAACACTGGGGAACTCTGATTATTATGTTGGATTGGAGATAACGCGCGATCGGAAGGCGAAGACAATAAGCATTTGTCAAACATCATACATTGACAAAATAATCCGAAAGTTTAAAATGGAAGAATCGAAAGCAATCTCTACGCCAGCTGACATTGGAACATTTTTAACTTCGTTTACGGATGACGACAGGGAGATACAGTTTCCCTATCGAGAGGCTTGTGGTTCACTTATGTTCGCTGCAACCATTTCTCGACCAGACATATCATTCGCAGTGGGAGATGTTTGCCGCTTCATGCATAAGCCTGGTCAAATGCAAGCCAACGCAGTTAAGCGAATTTTTCGGTATCTGAATCATACGAAGCAGATGAAGATAACATATGGTTCGAATATGGATGATGCTTGTTGGTTGGCTACACCGACGCAGATCATGCCCGTGACTATGAATCAAGCCGTTCAACAACTGGTTATGCCTTTTTGTTGGGAAATGCAGTTATCACCTGGAAGAGCAAGCTGCAATCTGAAGTCACATTATCCACAACGGAATCAGAGTACGTGGCATTATGTGAAGGTACTAAGGAAGCGATATGGTTGCGAGATCTACTTGAGGAAATTGGCTTTGGACAGTGCGAAGCAACACCAATTTTTTGTGACAATTTGAATACTGTCCGCTGGGTGAAAAATCCTCAACATCATCATCGGACCAAGCATATTAACAAGCGTTTACATTACACTCGAGAAAAATACAGTCAAGGTTTGATCACAGTTCATCACGTTGGATCCGAAAATCAACTGGCAGATGTACTGACGAAACCGTTGCCTGCAATTAAGTTTAACTCGAATATCAGAAGACTTGGATTAAGCGATTAAGTATGGATTTGAATTACATTACATTTTTTTATTTCTTCTTTCTTTGATTAATATTGCGATAAAATGAAGTAAAAGTAAAGTAATTTACAAAGATCCTACTATTCCATTTTTTTGAATTTGCATATTTTTTTGTAACTTAATGAAATACTTCTCGTAAATTGAATTTAATTTGAGTAATTAAAATGAGTGGGAGTGTTAGATTGACATTTTAACTAATCATTGAACGCACTACCACTTGACATTATATCACTGTACACTAATTGTCATTCAGTATAATTTCACTCTTTGACCAATAAAGACCTCTTAATAGAATACCGCCTGTTTGAATCGAAAATAATTGTCTATCGGTACCAAAGAAAAATCATGGTTTTCTAGTTTTAAAATGTATTGGACTGCATTATCGTTGCTGAAGCTGCTACTTTAACACATCTATTTCAAGCATTAGAGGAGTATGACGACGCCTCAACAAAAAAAAACCGTTACAGTTGAAACTGAAGCATATTTTGAATATTTTATGAGAACGCCGAATTACCACTAGATCCGGCAACTCAGAAGTCTCTGGAGTAGCAAAAAGAGCCAACCTGGGCAATGGACAAGAAAACAGTTTGGTACGCTTTCCACTTTAATTCAAAGTTTTGTGAAATTGGTGTAAAAAATGTTTCTTTGAAGAACCAAAATTGTGGTTGGGTTTGTATGGCAGCTCCATGCATATATTATCATGGTTCGAACCTAATCTGGGATGTTGGGTTTGTATATGGCAGGCCCATGATGCCATTGTCCGATTTTACCGATTTAAACATACAAACCTCTTCTTCTTTATGGCACGATAGCCCGACGTCGGGCCTTAGCCGCCTGGATTGAAGACCTCCAATTGTCGCGGTCACGCGACCTTGTCCTCCAGTTTCGAAAGCCTAGCATCTGGTGGGCGTCCTCACATACAGAATGCTCCCATCGGGCTTTCGGTCGTCCACGTAATTTGGCTCCGTCCACTCGTTGCGCGTTCATCACCTTTTTGGGCATGTGATCGTCGTTCATCCTTTGTACATGTCCTGCCCATTGCAGTCGCTGCTATTTCAAGATTTTCAACACATGTAGCTCGTCGTGCAGCTGATACAACTCAAGGTTGTACCGGATGCGCCATTCACCTCGTTCACGAATGGCCCCGAAGATTTTCGGAGAACCTTTCGCTCGAATGTGTCCAACAGGTGTTCAGAGTTTTGGGTTAGGGTCCATGCCTCGCAGCCATAGCACAGGTTGAATTATGGTTTTATACACGTGGAGCTTCGTGTTCCTGTGCACCTGCTTCGAATTCATAATTGGGAGGACCGGAAAATAATACTTATTAGCTAGTTGTATCCGTCGCTTTATCTCATCTGTTTCGTTAGCATCCTTTGACAAATTGCAACACAGGTAAGTGAAGTTGTCTACATACTCTATATTGAGGTCCCCCACTGTGATGCTTGAATTTACTGGCGTTCTTGTTTTTGATTGCATCATGACCTTGGTTTTAGATTCGTTGATATGTAGCCCAACTTCTGTGGCGGCGTTATTGAGATTATGCAGAAGGCTTTCTGCATCACCCAATCTTCGAGACATGATGTTGATGTCGTCGGCGTACGCTACTAGTTGAGTCGACTTAATGAGTAGCGTTCCACTGCTGTCCAAACTCATGGCTCGAATTACATGCTCCAGAGCCAGGTTGAAGAGCGTCGGCGCCAGCCCGTCGCCTTGATTGAGTCCAGTACGAGTTTCAAATAGGTCAGTGAGTCTGTTCTGAACTCTGACCTGCGAGACGGTATTAGTCTTCGTCATCCTTATGAGTCGCACTAGCTTAGCCGATATACCAAAATGCAGCAGAATGCTGTACAGTACGCTTCGATCGATACTGTCGTATACCTGCTTGAAGTCGACAAATATTTGGTATACGTCGATGTTATATTCCCAGCACTTCCGGAGTAAAAGCTTCACTGTAAAAAGCTGATCTGTCGTCGAACGACCAGGTCTAAAGCCGCCTTGGTACTCGCCAATGATTTCTTCTGCGTACGGATTAATTCTATTTTCTAAAATTTTAGATAAAATCTTATAGGTCGTACAAACTAATGAGATGTCTATGTAGTTCTCACATTTCAACTTATCCCCTATTATTATTTCAGATTTTCAAAATTTCCATAGCTTTTAAATTGGCCGAGTAACACGCGTCGCAACAGACAGACGGACATCGCTCAATCGACTCCCCATGCCATGCTGATAATATATGCATACTTTTTATATGGTCGGAGATGCTTCCTTTAATGCGTTACAAACATCATGACAACGTTAATATGTATATCCTTTCACTCTATGAGCGAAGAGTATAATGAATACATTATATGTGTAAATCAAAATTTAAATACCTAAATAATAATCTATAAAGCTATAATTTTATGTAATTTCTTTGTACCATTTCGAGCCTATTTGTTAAAACATTCAATAATTAAAATGGGAGGCGACTGCGACGAGAGCCGTTGGGCTTACGAAAGATACCTGTGGCAACTTACATATATATACTTGGATCAAATAGGTCATCAGAATCCTAATCAAAAGTAAATTCTACAATATACTTCTTGTTCAGTGAGATAATAGGCTCGGAATAATGGACCAGCTTTATCGCACCGAATTTAGCCTGAAGACTGCCAGGGTGCAACTCACCTCTGATTCCTGTTAACCCCTTGTGAGGCATAGGGCATCAACTGCGGCTACTTTCCACCTCGTTCTGTTCTGTGCCATCGTCTTTAGGTAAGTTCACTCTAGTGGAAATGAAAAAAAAAACTCTAAAACCTAAGCGTCGAGTGACTCTACTCAGTAAGTAGAGGCACTCGACGCTTACAAGTAGTACTTACTGCTGATACGATGTTGCCAATAGACTCTAACAATGTTTTACGGATCTGAAAATTATTGTGGCCTCGAGTGGGCAAGACACCACCGAACGATTACAGTCTTTCAATTAGCCTTTGCCATCTATAGTAGAGCTCAACAAACTTAGGTACATTATGTGCATTGAGATGGAGTGTCGTCTCTGTCTGGAGGACTCCATGTCCAACACGCATTTTCCTTGAAGACCTGGTTGGTTGCTATCGGAAATTTCTTTGTTGGAGATGCTTCCAGGAAATCCCTTCACACTTTATTAAGCACGTCAATATAGTCTTTTGTATAATAAATGGACTATGATACAGACGCAATACCGCACTACGAAATGTTCTTCGTATAAGTTTTTGTTCAAAACCCTAATTCCCATTTTTGTTTTATTTCATTTTCTTTGGAAATAGAAAAAAATGTGTACCAAATCGCAAACAAAAACCTTTTAGTTCTCACTCAATTTTATAATTTTTTCAATTTTAAAAAAGTAATCAGTTGTTGGCTTAAGCACAATCACGTCTGGTTCAAATTTTAATGGAACAGGCGTTTTCTCGGATGGTTTAAATCGATACTTTTGTAACAATGTAACAACACCCACATATGTCATAATTTTTCCCAGCCGCGATCCGATACAATTGCGTGGCCCCTCTCCGAATGGCATATAGACAAAGGGATCACGTTCGGCAACATGCTCAGGCAAAAAATTATCAGGGTCAAATTTATCTGGATTCGGAAAAATGGATGGATCGTAACCAAAGCCGACGGTAGGAATCATAACAGCTGTGTCTTTCTCCAGAATATGATTTGTGCCGGGAATTCGATAATCACGATCAACTTTTCGGAATAAATACGGAGCTTGTGGAAAAATGCGCAAAGTTTCTGAAAATTTGAAAATTCTTTCAACATAACAGATTTGTTTGGAGTTAAATTGTTTTTGCTTACCATCCACTACTCTATGCAGATATTTCATTTCCATCATGGCATCATAGGAAAATTTATCATTGTGATCGTCCAAGATTCGTCCTATCTCAGTTCGAACTCTATCCTGAATGTCCTGATGGAGACACAATTGATACAATACAAACCCGATTGTCGATGAAGTTGTTTCAAATCCTCCTACGAAAAATATCAATGCCTGTGCTGCAATCTCTGCCGGAGTCAACCTTCCGATTTCGCCATCGTGTCCTACCAACGTTCCGGTGTTTTTCAGCTGAATCAAAAGATCCATAAAATCGTTTCGAAAAATATTGTTCGTCTCCCGATATTCGATTGTCTTTTGAATGATATTCATGAAGAATTCATTTACATCGTCTGGAAAAAGTTTCATTCCAAAGAAACTAGCAACTCTGGGAAAACTGTCCATAAACAGACGTGTCATTTCACCGTTCCGCGGATCATTGAATACATGACGTCCTTTCTCGCGAAATTCCGTATTCGGATCCTTCATACTGTTACACTCAATTCCGTAAATAATCGTTCCGCTCACATCAATTGTGTAGCGCGTCAGTAAGTCTTGAATTTCAACGAGATGACCTTCTTCCACTACTGGATTCAGTAAATCAATAAATCGTTCCGATATTTCCACAATCATGGGAAACATATTTTTCAATCGACCCGAGGTGAATGTTGGTGATAGCTTTTGTCTAGCCAATCGCCACTTTTCACCATGCAAATTGAACAAATGTGCGGACAATGGTTCGATTTGTTCGTTATAGTAAAGCTTTCGATCCTGGAAGTAGCTGAAGTCTTTGACAAGTATATTTCTGATCAAATTTAAATCGAATATGACAGCGACCGGTTCGAAAAAGAAATAGACACCCAAAAATGGAGTCACATTTTTATACTTTTCGTAAGCCTCCTTGAAAAAGTCTTTCATACTCCGAGTTTTTCCAATGCTCTTTAAATTGCCGTAGGGAATAATTGGCTCCATATAGGGGATCCCGCGATTTTTCCAATAGGAGAATTTATTTTTCACAAACAACCATATGATAAGTAAAAGACTTAAAACAATCACTATTAGCGTAAACATTATCACTATAATTTTTTTTTTTTTATATATAGACATGAACTAACGAAGCACACTCTTCCGTCGTCAAGAAGCGACTGAACATTACTTGTAGAAAATCAGAAGATAATTTTTAATCTTTCAATTACTGACGACTGGAGGGTCAAGATTAAAATTAATTTCATAAACAAAATGTAGTATCTTGCTGTTTGGCGAGAATTATTATTATCTGGTACTTCTGGATTCAATCTGTAAAAGTGGTCTCATTAAATGATCTTTACGTATAATCATAACTAAATTTATTATTTGGTAAATATTAATCCATTGCTTTGTTTTTCTTACTAAACAACGAAAGTCACCTCTGATTTTTTCCGAGTTCCATAATTTTTCGCTGGTATTTTTTGTATTTTTAACGAGGCTCCAAGAGAAAACGAGTTCGCTTGCGCATGAGATCTACCTTTAGTCCAAAAAATATCTTCCATAAGTAAACAGTAGCATTTTTTCCCCTAATTTATTACATATCTCTCTCTATAATAAAAGTGACCGAAGCTGCATTTAAACACTCGGATTTCTCCCTGTTATCAGTTAATTTACACGAGAAACGGAGAAGTAATCAATTTTAAGGGTATAGTTTGGTAAAATGAAAAAGGATGCAGAGTTAAAGGGGCGGGGCTACATGAATGATTAGAACTGCTTGAATGTTTATTTTTTAAAAGTTAGGGGTTCAAGGCGCCAAAAAGATTGGGAACCGATGGTCTATGTCAAGCTAGAAGGACAGCTGCTTCTAATGGAAAATGTCTGATTTTCGATTTTAAGGATTCAAAGTGGAGAACTTTTGTTTTAAAGAGATAAATTAACTTCGTCCTTTTTTTCAGAATTCAGACAAAACCCGTATTCTATGCCGTAGTGCATCGTACACGCCATCGCCATAAAAGAAACAGAGCTGCTATATCAAAGACGATTGATTTTCAATTGTGTATAAGCAACACGTACGCAGCATGTCATATATTTACAAGGACAATTTCATGCTATACTTATTTGTTATACACGTTATCCTAATAAAAATGGAAATTTGCATTTTTATCATGTTTTCCCCTTCCATCGTCCTTTTATCTGACAAATATGTTTTTTGCCGGCTGGTGCTATAGTTCCTGTGTACAAATGCTAACATATTCGTATATCTTGTTTCGCTGTGCACAGTGGGCGAACAGGCTTAAGCCGCCATAAAATTCGATTGACTTATGCGTGAAAAAACATGTCAAGTAGAATAATCGACAATAGTGTGTGTGGACAGCCGCCATCGCCATCTCGCAACGTACGAGATGCTTAGCATGCAGCCGTCCTATTTTCCCAGTTGCGGGGATACGCATCAAAAATGAAAAATGAAAAAAAAAAAAAAAAAAAAAAAAAAAAAAAAAAATTTTTTTTTTTTTTTTTTTTTTTTTTTTTTTTTTCCTCAAAAATAGTGCATGAAGCACGATTGTTGTCGGTTTCGACTGGCAGAACATGGCACACCGCGTCTCATCAGATGCCACTGCTTCGCGGTGTGTCATATTCTGCCAGGAGTGGCATGACCGAGAACAATGTCCGGTGGTATACAGATTGTGCCTTATATATTGGCAACAATCGTACCTGGGAGCGGATCATTAGATATCGCAAATTACCACGTATAATTTGCTGACCCGCTCCTACCATACACCATATCTTGGCAGTAACTACCATTGTAAACAGAATAATCGACAATAGTGTGTGTGGACAGCCGCCATCGCCATCTCGCAACGTACGAGATGCTTAGCATGCAGCCGTCCTATTTTCCCAGTTGCGGGGATACGCATCAAAAATGAAAAATGAAAAAAAAAAAAAAAAAAAAAAAAAAAAAAAAAATTTTTTTTTTTTTTTTTTTTTTTCCTTTTTTTTTCCTCAAAAATAGTGCATGAAGCACGATTGTTGTCGGTTTCGACTGGCAGAACATGGCACACCGCGTCTCATCAGATGCCACTGCTTCGCGGTGTGTCATATTCTGCCAGGAGTGGCATGACCGAGAACAATGTCCGGTGGTATACAGATTGTGCCTTATATATTGGCAACAATCGTACCTGGGAGCGGATCATTAGATATCGCAAATTACCACGTATAATTTGCTGACCCGCTCCTACCATACACCATATCTTGGCAGTAACTACCATTGTAAACAGAATAATCGACAATAGTGTGTGTGGACAGCCGCCATCGCCATCTCGCAACGTACGAGATGCTTAGCATGCAGCCGTCCTATTTTCCCAGTTGCGGGGATACGCATCAAAAATGAAAAATGAAAAAAAAAAAAAAAAAAAAAAAAAAAAAAAAAAATTTTTTTTTTTTTTTTTTTTTTTTCCTTTTTTTTTCCTCAAAAATAGTGCATGAAGCACGATTGTTGTCGGTTTCGACTGGCAGAACATGGCACACCGCGTCTCATCAGATGCCACTGCTTCGCGGTGTGTCATATTCTGCCAGGAGTGGCATGACCGAGAACAATGTCCGGTGGTATACAGATTGTGCCTTATATATTGGCAACAATCGTACCTGGGAGCGGATCATTAGATATCGCAAATTACCACGTATAATTTGCTGACCCGCTCCTACCATACACCATATCTTGGCAGTAACTACCATTGTAAACAGAATAATCGACAATAGTGTGTGTGGACAGCCGCCATCGCCATCTCGCAACGTACGAGATGCTTAGCATGCAGCCGTCCTATTTTCCCAGTTGCGGGGATACGCATCAAAAATGAAAAATGAAAAAAAAAAAAAAAAAAAAAAAAAAAAAAAAAAAAATTTTTTTTTTTTTTTTTTTTTTTCCTTTTTTTTTCCTCAAAAATAGTGCATGAAGCACGATTGTTGTCGGTTTCGACTGGCAGAACATGGCACACCGCGTCTCATCAGATGCCACTGCTTCGCGGTGTGTCATATTCTGCCAGGAGTGGCATGACCGAGAACAATGTCCGGTGGTATACAGATTGTGCCTTATATATTGGCAACAATCGTACCTGGGAGCGGATCATTAGATATCGCAAATTACCACGTATAATTTGCTGACCCGCTCCTACCATACACCATATCTTGGCAGTAACTACCATTGTAAACAGAATAATCGACAATAGTGTGTGTGGACAGCCGCCATCGCCATCTCGCAACGTACGAGATGCTTAGCATGCAGCCGTCCTATTTTCCCAGTTGCGGGGATACGCATCAAAAATGAAAAATGAAAAAAAAAAAAAAAAAAAAAAAAAAAAAAAAAAAAAAAAAAACCGACAACAATCGTGCTTCATGCACTATTTTTGAGGAAAAAAAAGGAAAAAAAAAAAAAAAAAAAAAAAAATTTTTTTTTTTTTTTTTTTTTTTTTTTTTTTTTTTCATTTTTCATTTTTGATGCGTATCCCCGCAACTGGGAAAATAGGACGGCTGCATGCTAAGCATCTCGTACGTTGCGAGATGGCGATGGCGGCTGTCCACACACACTATTGTCGATTATTCTGTTTACAATGGTAGTTACTGCCAAGATATGGTGTATGGTAGGAGCGGGTCAGCAAATTATACGTGGTAATTTGCGATATCTAATGATCCGCTCCCAGGTACGATTGTTGCCAATATATAAGGCACAATCTGTATACCACCGGACATTGTTCTCGGTCATGCCACTCCTGGCAGAATATGACACACCGCGAAGCAGTGGCATCTGATGAGACGCGGTGTGCCATGTTCTGCCAGTCGAAACCGACAACAATCGTGCTTCATGCACTATTTTTGAGGAAAAAAAAAGGAAAAAAAAAAAAAAAAAAAAAAATTTTTTTTTTTTTTTTTTTTTTTTTTTTTTTTTTTTTCATTTTTCATTTTTGATGCGTATCCCCGCAACTGGGAAAATAGGACGGCTGCATGCTAAGCATCTCGTACGTTGCGAGATGGCGATGGCGGCTGTCCACACACACTATTGTCGATTATTCTGTTTACAATGGTAGTTACTGCCAAGATATGGTGTATGGTAGGAGCGGGTCAGCAAATTATACGTGGTAATTTGCGATATCTAATGATCCGCTCCCAGGTACGATTGTTGCCAATATATAAGGCACAATCTGTATACCACCGGACATTGTTCTCGGTCATGCCACTCCTGGCAGAATATGACACACCGCGAAGCAGTGGCATCTGATGAGACGCGGTGTGCCATGTTCTGCCAGTCGAAACCGACAACAATCGTGCTTCATGCACTATTTTTGAGGAAAAAAAAAGGAAAAAAAAAAAAAAAAAAAAAAATTTTTTTTTTTTTTTTTTTTTTTTTTTTTTTTTTTTTTTCATTTTTCATTTTTGATGCGTATCCCCGCAACTGGGAAAATAGGACGGCTGCATGCTAAGCATCTCGTACGTTGCGAGATGGCGATGGCGGCTGTCCACACACACTATTGTCGATTATTCTGTTTACAATGGTAGTTACTGCCAAGATATGGTGTATGGTAGGAGCGGGTCAGCAAATTATACGTGGTAATTTGCGATATCTAATGATCCGCTCCCAGGTACGATTGTTGCCAATATATAAGGCACAATCTGTATACCACCGGACATTGTTCTCGGTCATGCCACTCCTGGCAGAATATGACACACCGCGAAGCAGTGGCATCTGATGAGACGCGGTGTGCCATGTTCTGCCAGTCGAAACTGACAACAATCGTGCTTCATGCACTATTTTTGAGGAAAAAAAAAGGAAAAAAAAAAAAAAAAAAAAAAATTTTTTTTTTTTTTTTTTTTTTTTTTTTTTTTTTTTTTTCATTTTTCATTTTTGATGCGTATCCCCGCAACTGGGAAAATAGGACGGCTGCATGCTAAGCATCTCGTACGTTGCGAGATGGCGATGGCGGCTGTCCACACACACTATTGTCGATTATTCTGTTTACAATGGTAGTTACTGCCAAGATATGGTGTATGGTAGGAGCGGGTTAGCAAATTATACGTGGTAATTTGCGATATCTAATGATCCGCTCCCAGGTACGATTGTTGCCAATATATAAGGCACAATCTGTATACCACCGGACATTGTTCTCGGTCATGCCACTCCTGGCAGAATATGACACACCGCGAAGCAGTGGCATCTGATGAGACGCGGTGTGCCATGTTCTGCCAGTCGAAACCGACAACAATCGTGCTTCATGCACTATTTTTGAGGAAAAAAAAAAAAAAAAAAAAAAAAAAAAAAAAAAATTTTTTTTTTTTTTTTTTTTTTTTTTTTTTTTTTTTTCATTTTTCATGTCAAGTAGATTATATTGTTCATGCATAAAAAAAAATAGTCAACAAGAAATCTGGACTCCATGTCCCGCCGTGCTGGGACATATAGAATAGAAATTGAACGTAAAAAATATGTTCCAACATAAAATTATGGTCTATCAATTTGGCATAAAAATTTGCATTATGTTTTGTAAGTCGCGCGTATGCGTAGGTACATATTCGTTGGTTGGGCCAACTTTCTCCTTTCTCAGTTGACGTGGCAGGACGAATACAGAATTTATGAGATAGAAGCAAACGAAGCTGAAATGATGGATCCGTTATAGGAAATGTTTTAAGGGTTGGATGCCGAACGTAAAAATAAGGATTTCGACATCTGCCCCTTGCATATCATAAGAACTGCTTTTTTAGAGGGTTTAACCGAAAATTTCGTAATTGCATAATGTAAGTATAGCTACATCAAAATATGTATCCCAAATCAGGGTTTTAAATGCATACACATATTCCGGATTCATTCGGAGGAGACACTATCCGGATTATCGAATTGCCCGAACTTTCGAAATGCACAAATTCATAGCTTGGTGAAATCAATAAAAAATTAAACCATTTGAACGATAAATTAATGAGTTTGTGTTCGAAAAATGCCTTTCTTTAAGAACAAACTTTATAAAATTGTCGAATTTCATGAAAATTAAAACAAAATTTGGAATCTGGATTATCCAAATTTGGGATTTTTGAGTTCCGGATTATCGGGGTCTCACTGCATATAAAAAATAGAGTAATAATATGTTCAGAGTGCACGAAAACATGTGATTTGAGCCAACTTTTATGTTTTTTCGTATGAAAACAACCTCAAACCATTTCAATTCCGCAATACAAATTGACACAATGAAAACAACTACGTGTTTTCTATGAAAACTTCATTGTTTTCAAATGAAAACGTGTAGAAACCCAGGACCCAAACCCAAATTCCCCTATTTAGCACTCAGATATTTTGAGTGACAGCCGAACAAATTGCTCGGTTTCGTGAGTTTGCCACTGTTCTAAATTTGTTTGAAATAAGAGGATGGACGGTCAGTTCGAACCCAGGTAGCATTTTGGAACTGATCCTGCGACATCAGTAAGTCTTCCATAATTACCCCTCTGTGCTATTGATTCTGAAATGCGAATTTGTTGATGGGAGGCATCAGTACCTATGAAAAATATCAATGTATAATGAGATATGCGTGTTGGGACGCAGCCTCCGCTTCCTAAGAAACAGCGTCCGCTGCCGTCCCGTTTCCCATTCAGAGCGGGTACACAATAATACAAGTACGACATTGTTGAGAATGTTAATCTCCGAGCGATTTCTCGATTGACTCGGAGAGTGCAAAAAATTGGTTTCGATCGAATGCATATGACACGGCACTCTCATCAGGTGCCGTCGCTAGTGCGTCCCAACACGCATATCTCGTTATTGTGTGAACCATTAGCGTTTTAGCCAAAAAAAAGTGGAATGTTGAACGGATCACAGAAATAGCAAGAAGCTATTCGCTTTAAATGTGATCCGTAGCAACGAATGACTTTTGTCGGCTTATACAGGGTGTCCGGAAACTGCCGCATAAACGCACCGGATTGTGATTCCTCATGTGATTTCCAGCAAAAAAGTTGTAGCGAACATACCCCTTCAGCTTAACCCTTTAGCTGCCACAGCAGTGCTGGATTAAGCAAGCGCGGGGCCCGTGGCAAATTTTGAGCGCATGGCCTATGGAATTTCGATTAACCAAACTAATAAAGGGGTCCTAAAATTGATATGTCGGTTTATGAGTATTTTTTTAGAGGGTTTTCCTCTCACATTTTCGTACCTCTCAGTGGCGTACCTCTCAAGCATTGTGAAAAATGGGGGAAAATTATCTGTTTTGAAAATGACTCAAAATTGTTTTACAGAAATGCTTTGTATTTTAATCAGTAAACCGAATTTCCGTAGTCAAATTATATTTATTCGACGAAGAAGAATTTATTTCAGAAGTCCCTTTTTGGACGACATATGAAAATTCAAAAATTCTTCATTTTCCAAAATGTGATAAAATATCTTTGAGAAAATATTTCATTTTATAAGTGTTGCCTATTAATATAGCCTTCGATTGAATTGTCCCTTTTCAGGTTTACTGTGCATAAAAGGTTCCAGCCAAATATCTAGTTAAAAATAATATATATTTTTATAATTGCAATTTATAAATTCTATAGGTGTGTTGCAATACATTTCCTAACATGAACTTCAAAAATCGTATGGTCCGATAGAACAGTGGTTCCCAACCCACAAATGTCAGTGGACCACCCAGCCTAAAAATGTATTGCTGCAGACCAAACTTTCTGCCCGATGGGTTCCCCCTTTTCCTCAATCGCAGCTTACCAGTTTTAAAGTTTCGACTACTGCTCGAGTTCGATATGAAGTGGTAGATCTATATCGAAAAAAACGCAAAGAAGGGATAAAGGGGTTAAATTTTCAATGCATGCTACACATGAACAAAAAAATATAAAAAAAATTTCAAATTTTGTTTTTTTTTTATAAAAAAGCAGTTCAAGGGGCCAATATTGCGGTGCAAATTTTGCACTCTTGTTTGTATTCTGAAGATACAATTTTCATGGGGCCCATGAACAGAATAATGCAAATGAGCACTAAGCGCAATCGGGAGAATTTTTCAAAAAGGAGGCCATAGTATACAATAAGGGACACTGCGGGTTTCGCTAATACAAAAATTCTAACAGTGATAACCAAAATTATTCGGTAAAATGTATTTAAGTATACGGTCAAAGAGTCGCCGTTGCATTGGGTGCGAAACCGGTTTAGAAACTTAGAAATTCAGTTGCAGGTTTTGGAAATTTCAAAGAACTTATGTTTGTGGTTATTCCACGAAAATATGCTTATATGGGGTTCACACTATGTACAGAATTTACTAAAACCACAAAACCAATTAATTAAAACACTGGAAATGCTACAAGCATTACCCGCTACTAACCTCTTTTTTCGCTGAAAAGTCCTCATGCGCAATGAGTATCTATAATTGGATGAGCACTTTCCTGCTACATTTTTCAACGATAACGTGTTATAACAATGTAGAGAATTTAGAAGGATCTGGATTTTGGAATTTCGTTGGCATCTTGGTTGTTTTGGTATTTTTTGCTTGAGAAAACCGCGGGGCCCCTTAAAGCGCGGGGCCCGTGGCATTTGCCACCTTCTGCCACGTGATTAATCCGGCACTGTGCCACAGGCATTCAAAGATTTTTGAAAAAATAATTTTCTTGCACGACTTAAAGCCTAATATCTCCAAAGCTAGACCAGCTAGAATAGTAAAATAAAATGATTGTTACAGCCAACAAATTTACTTATACAATAAAGCTAACCACACTAAAATCGGATAAGAGGTTTGGTTCTTACAGAGCTTCAAAATCAAATTTGCGTGATTTGACCCAAAAACAATCTTTTTTTTTCATCTCAATTTTCTCCAACTTCTGCCAAGGTGAGGTGCTTGTACGATTATCTTAAAAATTGGCGCATAGTCTTACAATCATATCTTTCTTACATCATTTTGATCTAACTCCATTTCTTCTAGCAGTTTTTATACGTTAAGTGTAGAAAACTAGGGTTAATTTCAGCTCGAATTCAATACAATTCAATTCACAGTGCTCCTAAAGATCTGCAATTGGTAAAATCTATTCAATGTATGTGGAAATCGAGCCAAAATTAATCCTAGTTTTTTGCACTAAGACATTAAAACTGTTAGAAATAACGAAGCTATTATGTCTACCACAAATTTTTCATTTTGGTTATAAAAAACAAAACTAAATAAAGATTTTCTTATCTGTTTGCGCTCCTCTCGAAATATCTGTAAACATTCCTCGTATTGACTCCGTAATTGCTAGTGTAAAAAAAGAGACCTGATATTGATCTGTTTCTTTCAAATTAGAAGTACATATACAATAATTACTAAGTCATGAGAACATGAAAATCACTGAATACTAAGCAAAAGACCAACTACGAAACATAAAGAAGAACAACAAAACAGTACCCTACAATTTTTTTTAAACCTTATGATTGTAGAATCGAATGTTGTTAGGGCCGGGACTGGTTGGTATAAGCAGTGGCTAAAGCCGAGACATGCCAACGCCAATAGCCCAGTGCGAGTTGTGGAGAATACGCAGCCTGGCTGCATGGTCCCCTATTGGCCAATATCCAGTAATTACCGCCGGAAGTCTAGCAATGTCTTTACGCGGTCTGGTCAGAATATCAGACGTTCTTTTCCGGTCAGGTCATAGGATGGCAATAGCTTCCTTTGGCTCCTGGTGGGAAATCTGACATCGAGGTTATTCCCGGAACTTAGTATCTGACCAAAAACAACAAAGTTGTAAAAGTTACCCCGCCAAAGAAAAATTCATCTGCCGCAAAAAGAATACATATCACTCCAATCCGCTGCTCATATCTAATTTTGTTTGCTGGATGTACTTTTGTTTTAGGTGTAAATGCTGGAGAAGTTTAAATGTTCAGGACTACTTCTTAAAGTAATTTGGTGCGAGCTTTAACATTTTATTCAGTGCCACTTTGACGGCTCCCTCCAAATTACTTTAAGAAGTAGTCCTGAACATTTAAACTTCTCCAGCATTTACACCTAAAACAAAAGTACATCCAGCAAACAAAATTAGATATGAGCAGCGGATTGGAGTGATATGTATTCTTTTTGCGGCAGATGAATTTTTCTTTGGCGGGGTAACTTTTACAACTTTGTTGTTTTTGGTCAGATATCATATATTTTTGCATATTTAAATAGCCAACTAATATTTTTGTTTTGGGAAAAGTTTCAATAGGTTTTTGTTCAGCATATTCCATAAATTTAATATCATAAGTTATATTCACAGGGTCTTCTTAATAAATAGATACTGCAAACGCAATTGCAAATACGCCACAAATGTCTGTTGCTGAGCTTTTTTAAAAATAATTTTGGGATGAAATGGTTATAGTTTATTAATATGTATTTTGTGCAAAATAGATTTGTGTTATCTTTGTGTTATGGCTCTGCTAACATTCTGTTAGTAATCTGTTAATATTTTGTTAACTCTGTTAATGCTCTATTAACGTTCTCTTAACACTCTATTATCTTTTCGTTAATGCTCTGTTAACGTTCTGTTAATGTTCTCTTAATTCTCTTTAATCATTCGGCTAACGCTCTGTAAACGGTCTGTTACCTTTCTTTTATTACTCGATTTACGTTCTGTTAACGTTCTGTTAAGGCTCTGTTAATTTTCTGTTAACACTCTGTTAACGATCTGCTAACGCTCTGTTGTTGCCTTGCCAACGCTTTGTTAACGTTCTGTTACTGATCTGTCTTAATGCCCCCCTGACCCAGTGTCCCAATGTCACATTGTCCCAATGTCACAGTGTCCCAATGTTCCAATGTCCTAATGCCCTAAGGTCCATTGTCACAGAGTCCTCATGTCCCAATGTTCTAATATCCCAGTGTCCCAAAGTCCTAATATCCTAATGTGCCAATGTCCCAATATCCTGATGTCCCAGTGTCCCAATGTGCAAATATCACAGTGCCCCAATGGTTTAATGTCCGAATGTCCCACTACCCTAGTGTCCCAATGTCCCAGTTTCGGAATATCCCAATGTCCCAGTCTCCCACCTAATGTCCTAATATCCCAATGTCTAACTGTCCTAATGTCTTAAGGTCCTAATGCCCCAATTTCCTAATATCCCAGTACCCCAATGTCCCAAATGTCCCAGTATCCTAATGTGATAATATCCCAATGGCCCAATGTCCTACTGTACCAGTGGTCAGTTTCCCAATGTCGCAGTATACCAAGTGTCCCAAGGTCCCAATAGCCTTATGTCCTAATATCCCAGTGCCCCACTGTCCCTGTATCTCAGTGCCCTAATGTCCCAGTATCCCAATGTTCCAATATCCCAATGTGCCAATATCCCAATGTAACAATGTCCCAATGTTCTAATATCCCGATGTCCCAGTGCCCCAATGTTCCCACGTCCCAGTTTCCCCAGTGTACCTAATGTCCCAATGTCCTAATGTGTTGAAGTCCCAATATCCCAATGTCCTAATGACCCAAGACCCTAATGTTCACATGTTCTTATATCCCAGTGCCCCTATGTGCGAATATCCCGATGTCCCAATGTCACAACATTCCGATGTCTCAGTGGTCCAATGCCCCTATGTACCAGTGTCCCAATGTCCCAATATCCGATTGTCCCAAGGTCATAATGTCCCAATGTCCTAATATCCCAGTGTCCTAATGTCCCAGTCTCCCAGTGTCCTAATGTCCCAATGTCCCATTGTCCCAATATCCTGATGTCCTGATGCCCCAATGCCCCAATATGCCGATGTCCCCACGTCCCTGTTTCCCCATTGTGCCTAATGCCCCAATGTCCTAATGTCCCAAGAGCCTAATGTCCCAATTTCCTAATATCCCACTACCCCAAGATCCTAGTCTCCCAGTCTCCCGGTGTCCCAATATCCAAATGTCCCAATGCCGCAGTGTGTTTAAAAAAATGGTCAATGCGATGAGCCGATAGACGCAATTGTTGGAAATCTTTTGTTAACTTTACCTATTAATTTACCGTTATTCCATCCACTTATCTAAATGGAAAACATTGATTCTTTAGAAGGACCACCAGAGGATCATTCGTTCCAAATTTCATAAAAATCCCCTCACGAAGAGAGACAGTAGAAGCAAGTCTTTCTGCAACTGTAGACTTCATTCTGAAATTGGGTTACTCGCTTAAGTCTGTGAGGGTGAAAATTTCACCGTTTATTGCATATATCTTACCCGTTATTGTGCCGATCGAAGATTTTATTTGGAAAGGCACTAGAACAGGATATTTGGAATATTTTGGTAAAAAAATTTTTTTGGGGGCTGTTGCCTGGAAGGCAAGTAGCCTGATCAAACAAAAAAGCAAGTTGTCTCCGGTAATCATAGACTTGTTCGCTTTCGTTTTTCTTTTTCCTTTGGCGGGCGAGACGCTCTCGCGTCTCTTGATAGTCACGGCATAGTCCGTTGTAGCTTCGATCGTATCTTGTGGCAGTTGGTTTAGAATATCAGTGTGGCCATGGTTTGCCAATCCAGCCAACCGAATTTTTGAGCCTTATCGCACTACATGCCGCTAGTTCTTTGATAAAAAGGTTGATCGGCAGAAGATGTAGGACTTAATTCAACGCATCCCTCGGGTGTGTTCGCATACATCCTGTAATGTCAAGACATGCCGATCTTTGCACCCTGCCTAGTTTCGTTAAATTGTAAGCTCTACTGAGGGCTGGCCACCAGACCAGTGCTCCATAAGTTAAGATGGGGCGTACAATTGCGGTGTAGAGCCAGAGTATCACATTTGGCTTAGTGCCCCATTCATGATTGTCTTGCAGGCTTTCTTTACACGTTCTTCTATGTTTAACTTCCAGCTAAGCTTTGGGTCTAAAACGACTTCCAGATACTTAGAGCTGGGTGATAATGTGAGCTGTTGTCCATTTAGTTTTGGATGGCAACTAGTACGCATAACAAACATGTTAAGGTTGTGTTAGTAGAGATAACTCATATGATGATCAAAGAGCTATTGTAGCTAGGCAATGCTAGCTATGTGACCATGGGCGTAGCCAGGATTTCGGTCAGGGGGGGGGGGGGGGGCAAGCCCAAAATTTTCAACATGATTTTCTTAGAAGCTGAAATTTCCGGTCGCAGAAATATTGTTAGCAAATTTTAGAGTAGCCTGGCTTGTGGTTGGATTGATGCAGAGGGTCTTGGATTCCAGACTCACCGTGAACAAATTCATTTTATGGTGTTTTTCGAACTCACGACCTACGAACGGACTATGATGTCGCTCAGATTGTAAACAAGTATCCATTTATGGGGATACATCACAATGCTGGGCGTGATGTTGATCTCAACACCTCAACAAAACAGCAGTACTTGGAAATTGGATGTCACTCACACATCTGCGGTCCTAGTTTACTGGTGGACTGCCACGCATTTTATTTCTTTTTGTTTGCTAATTTTAAAGTAAAATTTTTATAATGGAGATGAGAATGATTTACTTCTGCATTCTGATTACATTCAACTGGCCTCCAATATCTGCCTTTTAGAGCGAAGTTTGTCTATTTTCAGTGCATTTTTGTATCTCGGACTGCATATTCCACTTGCGAAATCAGTTTGTTTCGTCTGTCACTTTCATCTTAGCAAAGTAGCATCGTCAGAATATTTATAAATCCTTTATTGATTGAAATATGGGTGACGGTTTTAATAAGATTTCCTCTAAATTTATCAAAGTATTAACAGTGGCTAAATTTTATTGCTGGTATGATTTTGATTTAATAACTTGAAAGACCCGCTCTGTGGCTCACTTGGTTGAGTCGCACTTTACGATGCTAGTAATCTAGAGGTCTGGAGATCGAATATCGGCGTGGTCCAAAAGTTCCGTACATGTGAATGGAAATATATCGTGCTTACAACATTATATTTATACACTCCGAAATGATATGCAACGTAATGTTGATTCGAAATCGCCTATAAACGGCTAAGTTAACGCACCATGGCCCCACAAGGGGCTATACGGTACTGAGAAGAAAAAGAAGAACTTGAAAGACACTGAAATATGAGGTCCTTAACCCTGGAAGGTCATGCTTATTTTTAGTACGGAAAGGTCATGCTTCGTCGATTTGACGACCCTCAACTTTGACGCTTCATACAAATCACCCTTTCTCAAAATATTTATAAAATTTGACAAATTTTCAATCGTCAGTTTATTTAGAATGGAAAGACATCGATTTTGAGTAATTTTGTACGGAAATTGATTTACAAATTAAATTTTCTCAATTCAATGTTATTTCGCCCGAAATATAAAACACTAAATTGAACTAGGGGGCTTCGCCTCCTGCTCGCTTCGCTCGCCAACCCCCGGGGGCCGAGGCTAATTTCGGGCCTGGCCGAAATTTGGATACCCATACATACCATTTTAGAAATCTGCGCCTTTAATATCTACTATAAGCAAATTGTAATTTAAGGTACATTTCTTTAACCTTCGGGCGGGCGCAATGCATCTGACAGATTAAGAGACCAGTTTTTGTTGCGCCAATCGCGATATGAAAAGGGAGAGATCTGAAACTCACAGTAACTTAATATTTATCGATCAACTACCTAAAGCCGTTTTAAGTTTCTATCTACCATATGTCTGAGGGGCGGGAGGGGGTGAAATAATCTCACAGATGCAGTGGCGGATTTACCAGTAGGCTAAGTAGGCTGGAGCCTAGGGCGGCAGATTTTAGGGGCGGCAACTTTGGAGCAAATCTGTTTTTAATGCATTTTATGTAGTAGTTTCAGAAAGTAAGTTTCATATCTCTGATGATATCTTTGGTTGTGTTGCAAATTTTGATTTAGTTCAGCAAGTCAGGCATTTTGACAAAAAAATACTATTACATTGTAACGGTTCAAAATAGAGGGGTCCGTTGTACATGAATTTTCCCCAAATGAGCCACACCATCTACCATTAAAATATTTTCCACCATTAATGGGACACCTTGTATACTTGTAAAAGTCGGCAGGGGCATGGGCGGCAAAATGTGAATAGCCTGTTAGCGGCAAATCGGTTAACCCGTCACTGCTTAGATGTATTGCGCCCGATTGTGTTATTTTTACCTTTTCTATGAAAATTTCCAATTGTTATACTCGTCACATTGCGTAATAACATTGTGTTGACTTTTTGGGTAACCAGATCGTTCAATAGTGTGTTTTTAGTAAAATAAGCTCACATTTTTTAAGCGGTCGAGTTGTTGGAGGTTTTTTAAATATTGAGGCTATTGAAAGCGGAATATTCTTAGAAAATTGAAAATGTGAAGGGTATCAAACTTTGTGAGCCAGTATTTGTCTCTAAAATTTCGTAGATCTGTTTCAAAAAGACAATGCAACAATAAGTAAGAGCGTAGAATATACAGAAACTTAGTTTCACCCTATTTTCTGAAGTTAATCTGTCAGATGCATTGCGCCCGATCGTGTTAGGATTAGTATTGCGCCCGCCGGAAGGTTAAGGCGACCTTTTTTGTGCAGGAAAGTATTGATTCCCACCGTAATATTGTATTGTACCCAGTGGCGGCTCGTGACCTTCGGAGCTGGGGGTTCACTATACTCACATACAACAACCAAGTGCAACCAATTCTTAAAAAATATGTAAATAGGGGCTTAAGTGTTCAAGTGTTAGGTTCAAATTTCGTTTTCGGCTTTATTAGCCTTTCGCAGAGGCGTGGCGTATGGTTTTTCATGTGTTCCGTAGAACTATTGCCACGGAAAAAAAATCGGAAACAAAGCGAAAAAGCCTTCATCCATTAACCAAAAGAAGGCTTCACCCATTAAAAAACTAAAAACAAACATTAACAAAAGAACAAATTCACCCGGTAAAAATTCAACTTTTGCTTATGTGGATTTCTAACAGGCCCTAAAAAACCTTTGCACAATTTACAATAGCCAATAAAATTGTGATAAGTAATTAAGTTCCAAATTCATTCACACAATAATTAGCTCGCTCCGCCTTCAAGTTTTTACGAAAAAAAAAAACCAATTCCCAAAACCATAGGTTTCTTCCTGTTTTTTGCATCTTATACATACCAACAAACAAAAGATCTACATTTTCTTTAACCATACACACACGACACACACTACGAATTCTCACCCTAATTCATCATCACTAAGTGGTGTGCACAGCCTATCTGTGCACAAACTCCAGTGTAAATTTTGCACTTTCCCCTTGCCCCGGGAACTCCTCACATATCTGATTTTGGAGCGAGTGCACCAGTTGATATGATATGACATATGACTCTGTGGTGCACCACACCGAGAGTGCTTTATGGATGGATGCTAGATGTTGGACGCTGGTCGCGACATATTCAATTCGTGGCTTGTGTTATAGGTACGTATGACACCCAGAATACGTATTTCGCGTGCGTCGGAGGTTATTTATATTTTGTGTTTAAGTGTTTAATTTGGGAAGATATTCAGCAAATGATGAGTTGATATCGTTGTTTTATCTGGGGGTGCACGTGCACATGTGCACATATTGGCAAGCCGCCACTGATTGTACCGGGATTCGGTTCAGGAAAAGTTTTTGACTTTGTCGAACCTGATAGTTTTCTGCCATGCATCCTTTAGCTTGCATTGAAGTTGATTTGAAAGCAAAAATCTAAAGAATCTGGAAATCCTGTATTTGGCACATACATATCATCATCATCAATGTGGCACGATAGCCCGACGTCTGGCTTTGGCCGCCTGAATCGTTGATCTCCAATTGTTGCGGTTACGCGACCTCGTCCTCCAGTTTCGGAAGCCCAGCAGCGTCCTCACCTACTGAGTTCTCCCAGCGAACTCTCAGTGGTCCACGCAACCTCGCTCTGTCAATTCGTTGTGCGTTCATCACCTTCTTTGGCATGCGACTATCGTCCATTCGTTGTACATACAGTCCCAATCAATAGGATAGTTCCACTTGTAAAATGACAGCATCTCGGTAAGTGATAACGGTATTTTCTTCAAACTCGGTGACAATATTTTGAGTAGCCTGCTTGTTCTTTGAATGACAGAAGGTCTCAAATCCGGAGTCCCGTAAGGATTTTCTTACGAGAATTCTTAAAAACAGTACAAATGGTGAAGTCAATAGGATAGTTCCAGTGGAAATAAGACATGAAATAACAGTACGAAAGGATAATTTTACTTTGAAAAATGTAGCTGGTAATAATTAAAACTGTTTTTAAGTAATTTGAGCTAAAAAAGTTAATCTGGGGTGGAATTGCATAGTTTTTAACGGTAAATTAAACTAATTTCGCCCCAAGCTCCTCTAAACGTTCGCAGAAGAGCTTCAGTGTTCTTAAACTATCGTCTAACGGTATAGATCTTCCTTGCCATTCATCCCCACACATTTCTTACTCTGAGTCATCCGTCTACAAAATTAATTGCTTCTTGCTCAAATCATGGAAATGATACCGAAATCCATGTGGGCCGCCGAGATTTAATCTTTTCCGCCAGAAAAAATAACGCGTTTGTCCAATCCATACAGTTTCTACATTGCGGTTGAATATCTTGGTATGGAACTATTGAGCTTTTTTAAATTAGGGGTATTTAGTGTACCCAGGCTTTTAAAGATATTCTTCCTAATGTAATGCCTAAAAATTGCGACATTTTCCACTCCTTTAAGATTTTAACAAGATAATGATACCAATCATACGGAGCAAGACTGATAAAAGATTGGTTTCAATAGCAACTAATCAAGGCTTTGGCAAGATCTAAATACAATCAAAAATGAGTGGAGATGGATGACAAGGAAGATCTATACCGTTAGACGATAATTTAAGAACAGTAAAGCCGACCGTTTAGAGGAGATGAGGACAAAATTAACTTAATTTACCGTTGAAACCTATACAATTCTAACCCAGATTAACTTTTTGAGCTTAAATTACTTAAATAAAGTTCAACTTATTACCAGCAACTTTTTTCAAAGTAAAATTATCCTTTCGTACCGTTATTTGATGTTTTGTTACTACTGGACTATTGACTTCACCTTTTCTACTGTTTTTAAGAATTCTCGTAAGATAATCCTAACGGGACTCCAGATTTTAAACCTTCTGTTATTCAAAGAACAAGCAGGCTACTGAAAATATTGTCACCAAGTTTGAAGAAAATACCGTTATCACTTACCGAGATACAGCCATTTTACAAGTGGAACTATCCTGGGTGTAGAACCTAGCGGCCCCTGAACCTAACCTAACCATCCTATTGATTGGGACTGTACATGCCCGGTCCACTGCAAACGTTGAAGCTTCACAATTTTTGATATTTCCAGTACAATTAATACAACTTGTAGTTGTACCGTATGCATCGTTTTATATACGCGGAGCTTCGTGTTCCTGGTCGCATGCTTCGAATTAATAGTTGCGAGAAATACGTTTTATTGGCTAATAATAGCTGTCGCTTAATTTCGTCGGTTTCGTTGGCGTTCTTTGATTAGTTAAAACCCAGGTAGTTGAAGTTGTCTGCATACTCGATATTGAGACCCTTTTATGCTTGAATTTACTGACGTCCTTGTTTTTGATTGCATCATGACCTTTGTTTTCGTTTCGTTGATATGTAGTCCATTCTTTCGCTGCGGTATTGAGATTATACAGAAGGCTTTCTGTGTCACCCAATTTTCGAGACATGATGTTAATGTCGTCGGCGTACGCTACTCATTGTGTCGTTGGTTCAGCTACCTGCTCAATAGCTTCTTCCGTGGAACTCATGAAAGCCTAAATTTGTCATGTTATTAAGCATAAGCGACAGTTTTTCCTCAAGGGCAGTAGTGTACGCAACGCAGCCACCGTGACGTTGACGTTAAAGTCTGCCAGCAGCAGCTTAGTGTCGGTTGATGGAAGTAAGTCGAACACTCTTAAGTGGTTGTAGAACTCGTCCTTAATCGCTTATTTTTTTGCTTCTGTCCGGGCATGTGCATTGATGAGGCAGAAATTAGCGGAAGGGGTTTTAATACGGAACGCATATAGCCGCTCGTTTATGGGTTTTAGGCCGATAACGTCATCTTTGAACTGTTTACTCACGATGAAAGCTACTCCAAACTCCTTGTTGGCCTCCTCTTTACCACTCGAAAAAATAGTGTGCGAATTGCGGTCGCTAATCTGGCTTTTGAGCCATTTTGATTCCCGGATTGACCACCGATTTTTGTATGAACACTTTTTGTTAGAGAAAGGACGAGCTGAGTCGACCAAGAATGTACTTCTTCAAAATGAAGTGGAATTACCCACTATTCATATTCATTTATCGGACGGTTGAAATTAGGACAAAATTACCTTCTTCAAGGCACTAACATTTTAGAGACCTTCGTATTTACTTAATTCATAGGCGCAATTTAAAATTTCAATTTTTAATTGCAGGTTGTATCTGATATGATAATTAATGTAAATCGAATAGAAATACTACACTTCTAACACCATAGTTTACAATTTCCAGCTATCCTTTAGCGATAACAATATATTTTCCTCCTTTTGTAGAGTGCTCTTATGACACCAAAATGCACATAAATTTGTTTAATATGTACGCATATTATTATTCAATACAAACGTATGCGTCTATAAAAGTTATGCCAACTAGCACAGAAGTCTCATCAAAATCTACATTCATTTCATACCGTATTACCATTTACTGTCGAACTTTACTTTTATTGTTCATTAAATGCATTATTCTCTCTAGGCCTCATATAATATTAGGAGCACTCAAGCTGTCGTTATATCCCATTTTGCAATACCACTGTCGAAGAATATAAGAATAGAACAAGTGAATTCATATATGTATTCCAGTTCCTGTACTACGTCTTTCATTTTCATACTTTCTGCAAGGCAATAAGCTATGCTTACAATAAAAATCTTCACGAAAAGCTGAAACAGTCCATATTGTTTGAGCAGATTTCAAGCTCAGGAATAATCATAAAATCGGATATATCTTTGGAATATTGTTGGATTTTCCTCGCCTTAATCCGACCATCATGCCGTCAAAAGGAAGTGTGCATATAAAAAGGAATAATATTCGTCTTTATGTTTATTATTGGACATATAAAGCATAGGGATGCGCAGTTACTTGCATTATTATAAAGGGATGTTTTGTGATGCTTGTGGGCTTCTTTTTTGTTGACATTATAATCATTGGGAATAATTTAATTAATTATGTACATAATTACTTTTGTCCTTGTTGTATAACGACACGGACTGTGGCTTTGTGTACAGCACATCCTATAGGTCAGTGATTCCCAAACTGTGCCCCCCCCCCTAGGGAGGCGTGACGGCTTGGGATGGGGAGGGGGGCGTGAGTACAACTTATATATTGCTGCAACAATAAATTTATTGCATACTAGCTAAGAGCCTCTGGCCAAAAGATCGGTGAAAATATTTTAGGTTGAAATCTCTTTACATTGACGTCTAGGCTCGTGATGAAAAAAATTTCTTTTGATTTACTAGAACACCTTCGGATTCTTATAGCTCCAGTAATAGCACTGCTTTACTTATCTCCGTATCACTAAGCTAAAAATAGTTTTTTTTTGTGTTATGATTATTTTTTTGTCAAAAACCGATTCTAAGTAAACATTTTCCACTTGCTTTTGGCTGTACAAATCCCCACCATAAATAAAACTGCTTGCTACTGACAAACTTCCGACGAAACTCACGTTGCATGCTTTTCAAAAATGTCCAAAATGTTCCAAAACTTGGGCTCCACTAAGGAACAATTGTGCTTTTTCTATGCAGGAGTGGGTAGCGTGTTTGGATACGAGTATTTGGATTGTTAACAGGCAATTCTCTGCATTGGACCATGACCAAGTCCAATATTAAAAAAAAGTCTAGACTTCTGTCCAAAATTAGTGTGTGTATGTTGCAAATCATGTCACGGTATTTTACAGCTTTGAGAAATTATAAGGAAGTTTTAAAAAAAATAAAGCAATTAACCGAAGAACGCAAATATACAGGGTGCCCGGAAACTGCCGCATAAACGCACCGGATTATGATTCCTCAGTTGATTTCCAGCAAAAAAGTTGTACGAAACATACCCACTCAGCTTAACCCTTTAACTGCCACAGGCATTTAAAGATTTTTGAAAAAATCATTTTCTTGCACGACTTAAAGCCTAGCTAGACCAGCTAGAATAGTGAAATAAAATGATTATTACAGCCAACAAATTTACCTATAAAATAAAACTAACCACACTAAAATCGGATAAGAGGTTTGGTTTTTACAGAGCTTCAAAGTCAAATTTGCGTGATTTGACCCAAAAACAATCTTTATTCCCATCTCAATTTTGTCCAACTTCTGTCAGGGTAAGGTGCTTGTACGATTCTTTTAAAAATTGGCGCATGGTCTTACGATCATATGTTTCTTACACCATTTTACTCTAGCTCCATTATTTCTAACAGTTTTAGTACCTAAGTGCAGAAAACTAGGGTTAATTTGAATTTGAATAGATTTTACACCAATTGCAGATCTTTAGGGGCAGTGTGAATTGAATTGTATTGAATTCGAGCTAAAATTTACCCTAGTTTTCTACACTTAACGTATAAAAACTGTTAGAAGTAATGAAGCTAGATTAAAATGATGTAAGAAAGATATGATTGTAAGACTATGCGCCAATTTTTAAAAGAATCGTACAAGCACCTCACCTTGGCAGAATTTGGAGAAAATTTAGATGGAAAAAAAGATTGTTTTTGGGTCAAATCACGCAAATTTGACTTTGAAGCTCTGTAGAAACCAAACCTCTTATTCGATTTTAGTGTGGTTAGTTTTAGTTTATAGGTAAATTTGTTGGCTGTAATAATCATTTTATTTCACTATTCTCGCTGGTCTAGCATTGGAGATATTAGGCTTTAAGTCGTGCAAGAAAATGATTTTTTCAAAAATCTTTAAATGCCTGTGGCAGCTAAAGGGTTAAGCTGAGGGGGTATGTTCCAAACTACTTTTTTGCTGGAAATCACATGAGGAATCACAATCCGGTGCGTTTATGCGGCAGTTTCCGGACACCCTGTACATTTGAAGTCCCCACGAATTAAACAATGGCGGAAATAAAATTTTTATTATGCCTATTTTCTCCGGTGACGCCAGCCTTAGCAGACTTCGCAAAGGGGAGCGCGAACTGGAAAAGATTGGGAACCACTGCTATAGGTACTTGCACTTATCATTTTTTATTTTGCCTGGCCCATACAAAATACAAAATAGAATCTTGTCATGAGTATTGAATATAAACTGAAATTTTTCTAAACTTTTAGGACAAGGACGCACTTCTCTATACCCTTTAGCCTTTAGAATAAGAAACCATCAATGATATACAGAAAAGGAAACAAGTATCCATCTAGATAAGCTTATTTCCAAATATCCTTCACATTTTTTGTGTATCTGAATATTTGTAGGATTATTTATGTTTTTTTTTATCCAATCCGGCATTCTTGATATTTTCTGAATGGGAATCTTTATGGATGGTCATGGACACTGGTATATTGCTGCTACTTTCCCGCTACACTGGAATACTATTCATGTCCGGACGGAAATAGTAAATAATATCAAATTCGTTTTTTTTGTCGTCTACATCCGAATAATTCGACGAGACCCGAAACGAACAGATTTCCTCGAAAGGACAAAGCTAACAATATTCTATAGAATGCACACACAAAAACCCTTTCGAAGCCCAAACAACTCAAGTTTTATCCTTTTGTGATGAACTGATAACCACATTAAATGTCATCCTCTAGCTATTGACCGTATATAAATGGAAAAGTGAATGATGATGGAATATTTGTGGATTTCCTTGTTGTGCCAGGGATAATACAGATGAAATAAATATGTATTTGTCCCTTTGGATTTTTTGTATGTGACAAGGGTATAATTATGGTTATATTTCATCTATGACCCAGAAGATTCAGATTTCCGAAAGATAGATAAAGCTTTTTTCGTACAATTTACTTGTCCTGCCCAGAAAAGCATCTCATTGAGCGCACTAACCACTATAGAAACTAAATATTTATATAAGTTTATTGCATCAGAGCGTATTTTCAGGTAATCGCCACCACTGCAAACGCTTTTCATTTCTGATAAATCGAACTCTTTGAAAACGAGACAGATGCTAATTTCAGGCGCGGCCGAAATTTGAATACTCGTCACGTTTGAATGAAAACTTAAGCTCTTTTTGTGTTAACAATTTCTACCGCAGTCCTATGCCGTGCTCCGATTCTATCTGCTCCTGGATGCTTTGAAGCTAATCCAGGAACGCACTTGGATTAATTTTGGCTAAGATTCAAAAAGAAAAAAAAATAGTTTTTCTTACAAGAACCTAATAATTCGGGGTTAGTTTGTATTACAGCCTTATGACGTTATGTTCCGATTCCATCCATTCCCTGATATGTTTTAAGGCTTTACTAGGAAAACATTCGGGTGAGGTTTGGTTAAGATTGGTTCATAAAGAAAAAAGTTTTTCTTAGAAGGACCTAATTTCCAGGGGTTGGTTTGTATGACAGCCCTATGACGTAGTGCTCTGATTTCATCCATTCCTATATGTATATGTTTTGAGGATTTACTAGGAACTCATTCGGGTAAAGTTTGGTTAAGGTGGAATTAAAAAGGAAAAGGGTTTTCTTAGAAGAAATTAGTTTTCAGGGGTTGTTTTGTATGACAGCCCTATGACGTAAAGTTCCGATTCCATCCGTTCCTAGATTTGTTTTGAGGCTTTACTAGAAACACAGTTGGAAGCAGTGTGGTTAAGATTGGTTCATAACAAAAAAGATTCTTAGAAGAACCTAATTTCCAAGTGCTGGTTTGTATGACAGCCCTATGATGTAGTAGTGTTCCGATTTCTTCCATTCCTATATATGTTTTGAGGCTTTACTAGCTACACATTTGGGTAAAGTTTGGTTAAGATTGGTTTATAAAGAAAAAAATTTTTCTTAGAAGAACCTAATTTTCAGAGTTTGGTTTCTATGGCAGCCCCATAATTCCCTGGTCCGATTCCATTCGTTCCGACATATATACAGCGTTCACTAAAAATAAACTTGTATACTAAATTTCAGCCCGATGGCTTCAAAGCTGAGGGATTAGTTTGTATTGAATCTGACGGAAAGACAGACAGACGGACATCGCTCAATCGATTTCTCTCGTCACACTGATCAATAATATATATACTTTATACAGTCGGAAGTGCTTCGTTCGTTAACTTCATGACAACCCTTTCACATAGTGATGGGTATAAAAACAACATTTCAAGGATGTACACTCAGAAAAATGCGTCTAATATACTTAAAAGTTTCTGTTCGAAATCCCACATATAATACCTTCCATCTATATTTTACAAATATGTATTGCATTCCTAATAATTAGAGGTACGGAAATTTCGCAAATAAAAAATAGGGATTTCGCATAAACTAATTTTGAAAATTAGAAATTTCGCTGAAATTCGCATAAAAACATAATTTTGTATATTTTGTTGCTGTTAAAATTTATGAAACTAGAAATTCTAGAGAATCACAATTAAACGAATATTCAGAAGTCACGATCACATTTCATTCTGCAATTTTTAATAGTATGTACAAAAAAATCGACTAGCAAGTAGCCACACTACTGATTTATACTATACTTTTTGACAATACATACGACAAAGTCGACAACGCCACTGAAGAAGTTACTGTAAACAGAGAAACAAACTTCTCAGGCAGAACTGGCTAGTACTCTTTCGCTTTTTTATGTACAGTTCATTTCATTTCTCATCGAACCACAAAAAAATATTTACCTTATAAAATCCCGATCCAGAAAACAAAGTTCATTCATTCAACCTCCGACTAAACACCTTGCTCGGTGTTTGGCAAGCAATTGTGATCGTCTGCAAACTTTTGCATTTTTGGAAATTACCTTTTGACAAAAAATCAATCTGAGATGAAAAATTATCTTCCATAATTGCTTTTTTGTTTTGGAGAAAAATTAACTTTTCGTGGAAAAAGTACAAATTCGAACATTTCGCATCAATTCGCAAAAAGAGCAAATTTCGCCGAAATTCGCATCTATTTCGTAAAAACGAAATTTCCGCACCTCTACTAATAATATATATCATCACCATGGCGAGTAATCTGCTGACAGTAGACACATGCGTGTGTTACCTAAGCGGTGATAACATCGTTGACACCAGCACGCGTACGTAATTGCGAATAATCAATTTTGTTGAATAAGCTTTTCTTATGTATAAAAGACGGAAATAAAATTAGTCTAAGAAAAATAGCATATTTGGTCGGCAAAAATCCTACATCGGAAATTTTTTTGTATTATGGTTGGGGATGGTCCCCAAATTATGGCATTAAAAGTTCCAACCGATTGGGGGTCCGCAACCTTAAAAAAAGGGGGGAAAGGGGGACATTTTTTCGTTTTTTTTTCGATTATTTAAAAAACGGTAAGAGATACAGAAAAATGGTCTGAGGACGAAAAAAACTACATAAAATTACCTTTGCAATGATATATAAAACATCAGAGTTTAATTGAATATTTCGGCGTTAGACTAGAAAAGAAATAAGAATATTTTCCTTTTAGACTTTTGTTAAAAGCTCCATAACTTTTGAAAGAATACTAGTTCACCCATAAAATTTTGTATAAGTATTCACAATAAGTTCAAGATAATTTTAAGGTAACCTTTGAGTCGCTCCGGTCAAGGAATCCCATTATCCCCCCATTTAAATGTGTCAAAACGGCATGTCCTTAACTCCCCCAAAATTGGAGCAGGATGTAGGATTTTTGCCGTTCGATGGCCATATTTTGACCCAATTTTCTTAGATTAAATATACCTACACACTTATGAGTCGTATCATCAACGCCAAGTCATTTCATTCCCAGGAGGAACAAAAGAGTTCCTCCAGCTTCAATCAGTTTCTGTAACATTATTTCAATGAGACGAAATTTACCAGATTTCTTGACAAAAGTGAACAGATGAAATTATTATTATAACTGGACGAATCCTATTGATATATTTTGTATGGAATGAAATGTATCCCGATAAGATGTCATGTTATATGGCGTCCTATTACATTAATGGGGTAGGCTCCTTAGTTGAAACGCATGCACATAGTTTTACTTCGCACGACAGCCAATATGAAGCTCTGGAGCCGTGTAGGATTGCCTCCATGGGCGTAGCCAGGGGGAGCAGGGAGGGGCGGTCGCCACCCCCCCCCCCCCCCCCCCCTTGGTCGATGAAGATGGTGAAAAAAAACTTATCGATGTAGTAACAAAAATCGCTGCACTATACAACATTTTCAAAAATTTTCTGCTACTGGCGCAGTTGCCTTTTTCACCACTCCAAGTGGCCTCTCGTAACTGACGGAGGCTGCGTACCAGCAAACACATTTCACTTGTGAGTGTGCTACTGTGGCTGCGTGGATTCCATATTTCCTGTTTCATTTCATGGCTACACAATTTCAACAGTTAGGTCCCTTCGGGAAGTTAGTGGAATTCAACTTATTTTCATCTGAAAGGGTGACAAATGGTATACAGGTACAATGGTATTTGCTTTGTTAGCCCCAGAAGGTCATGCTTCGTCAAATCGACTACGCATCATCAAATTTATCCCATTTTTCGTGACAATTCTCATTATTTGGAGCTAAGTTTTCGTACAGCACTTACCGTGCCGATGTACTTGCCGGGTACATTGCGGCTAGACGAAGTAAGCAGGGTAAAATGGATTTTTGGAAATGGGTGTCATCGAAACGACAAAGGATGAATTTTGTGTAACTCTTAGAATTCCATTATTTCTTATGGCTGGTTGTCGATTCGACGATAAGTCTGTGTCCATACAACTAGCTCATAACAAATATGTTTATTTTTGAAATGTGGGACCTATTTTTTCAAAAATTATGGAAAAAATATTTACTAGGACAAAAATATGACAAATCAGGAAAATGGCTCAAAATTCTTCCTTATTTTAGGAAGATTGCATTTCGAACTCATAAAAATCGGCTCCAAGGCACTCAATGTCAAAATTAGACATCGTAAATAGAATTAGAATTAATCAAGGGAACTCGGGGAGAAGATATTCCAAAATTTACTGTAAATAATTCTACAATCCACTGTAAAAACCGCAATAGGTGAATTGAAAGAAAACCCGTGTTGGAACCCCAAAATGGATCGCTGTGCCTCTTGTATATACATGAGCTTCTCATTCATTAAACCCAATTCCCTAGTACGTTTAGAATATGTGTTTTATGATTCGAGCACGTTTTTTGAATTATATCAACGTTAAATTTTTATTTATCTCATTTTTAAATCTAGTGTTTTATATTTCGGGCCAAATAACATTTAATTAAGAAAATTTAATTTGTAAATCAATTTCCCTACAAAATTACTCAAAATCGATGTCTTTCCATCCTAAATAAACTAACGATTGAAAATGTGTAAAATTTTAGTAATATTTTCAGAAAGGGTGATTTTTATGAAGCGTCAAAGTTGAGGGCATGACCTTTCCGTACTAAAAATAAGCATGACCTTCCAGGGTTAAGGATTTTGTAAGGAACGGGTCTCATATTTCAGTGACTTTCAAGTTCTTCTTTTTCTTCTCAGTACCGTAGCCCCTTGTGCGTTAACTCAGCCGTTTATAGGCAATTTCGAATCAACATTACATTGCATATAATTTCGGAGTGTATAAATATAATGTTGTAAGCACTATATATTTCCATTCACATGTACGGAAATTTTGGACCACGCCGAGATTCGATCTCCGGACCTCTATATTACTAGCATCGTAGACTGCGACTCAACCAAATGAGCCACAGAGCGGGTATTTCAAGTTATTAAATCAAAATTTATTTTCTAGCTGAATCATACCAGCAATAAGATTTACCCACTGTTAATACTTTGATAAATTTAGAGGAAATCTCATTAAAACCGTTAACCATATTTCTATCAATAAAGGATTTATAAATTTGCTAAGATGAAAGTGACAGACGAAACAAACCGATTTCGCAAGTGGAAGTCCGAGATACAAAAAATGCACTGAAATAGACAAACTACGCTCTGAAAGGCAGATATTGGAGACCAGTTGAATGTTATCAGAATGCAGAAGAAAATCTTTCTCATCTCCATTTTAAAAATTTTACTCTAAAATTACCATGCGTGGCAGTCACCCAGTAAACTAGGGCCGCAGATGTGTGAGTGACATCCATTTTCCAAGATCTAAACTGCTGTTTTGTTGAGGTGTTGAGATCAACAGCACGCCCAGCAATGTTATTTATTCCCATAAATGGATACTTGTTTACAATCTGAGCGACATCATAGTCCGTCACGTAGGTCGTGAGCTCGAAAAACACCATAAAATGAATACGTTCACGGTGAGTCTGGAATCCATGACCCTCTGCATCAATCCAACCACAAGCCCGGCTACTCTAAAATATGCTAACAATATTTTTGCGACCGGAAATTTCAGCTCCTAAGAAAATCATGATGTTAAAAAAAATTTGGGCTTGCCCCCCCCTGACCGAAATCCTGGCTACGCCCATGAGTGCCTCCCAATGGCTCTGGAAATTATTTACAACACTAGCGAATCCGATGTTCAATACTCGCCAAACGTCATGATTCTTATAAAAATAAGAATTTAACTTAAAGAAAAGAATGGTAGTGTTATGGGCATTCTTTTTGTAATATTGGATCAATAGGATATTCATATTGAAGAATAATTAGATGATCTCTTTGTTTTAAAACGGGTCAACTATTAGAACTGACGTGAGTATCCGTTTTTGGCAAAAACAATGGTTCTTATATTTTTAGAGTAATCCGATTTTTCCTATTGACCAAAAATTATGGGGAAATTAGTTTAATGGGATGTCCCATTAAATTTATTTTGAGTGTATCAAAAGAACCGATTTTTTCACATTCTACGTCGTGTTGCCTTCACAAATTTGATAAATTTACTTCTCATTGGCATGTATTTAATAAGCGTAATAATAAATGTCTACGTAAATAATGTACAAATAAAAAAAAAGAGTTCCGCGATAATTCTGAATTATAAGGATTCAACCATCGTTGGACTATAGGAAACTACTGGCTTCCAAAGCGGAACAGTTTCCATTTGCAAAAAAAAAAGCAATTGCGTCATCATCTCAATTTTTCATTTCAAGAGAAAATAGTGTAATATCCGGTTGCAAATTCACCCAATATCCGGATGGAACTACGTATAGCTACAGATATTCTCGACGACTGGATGTTCCATCATCATGTTATTGGGTCTTCCGATGGACAAAAAAGAAACATGTGAACTTTTTCATTGGATTTTCATGTTAATCGGAAATCTGCTATTCAGGTCACTGGAATGCTTTTCAGATTAAATTGCCATATAGTACGATAAACATATGAAAGGGATGATTTAATAGGTTTAATCTGAGAGCTTTTATAGTCAGATAAGTATTGAGCATTTCACAGTTCACACCATAAAAATGCGTGCGTACGACCGAAAAACAATCGAACATACGATAATCCTTACTAGTTGTTGTTGTAAAGTTTATTCCCGTACGGTTTTTAGGGTTTTTTTTTAGATTTTTTATACCCTTCACTACGGAATATTTCGTCATAGAGCAGGCATACAAACCAACTCCCAAATATTAGGTTTTTGTAAGAAAAACTTTTTCCTTTTTAAATCTTAGCCAAAATTCATCCTATTGTGTTCCTGACTTAGCTTCAGCGCATTCAGGAACAGATGGAACCGAAACACGTCATAGGGCTGCGGTCGAAAGCACCAAAGTAGCTTAAGTTTTTTTCAAATGTGATGGGTATTCAAATTTCGGCCGCGACCGAAATTAGCCTCGGTTTCGTTTTTATTACATATATGTTGCAGGACCCGAACCTAATCTACCCCTATTCGATCTAGTTAATGCGTATTAATAAAAGGAATGTAATAGCATTTACAGATCATACATATATGTCCAAAGCTCACTCAAAATCGGTTCCACTTTGTTTTTGCCCAGTCGTCTGATCCGCGCCTGATGTCACAAATACGACCAAACAGACACACGTATACAGGCGATTGACCCATTTGCTCTGTTGCTACACGGTTCAAATTGAACGGAGTTTAGATTCTCTGCCAGAGCAGGCTTTCGTGCCTTTCGTGCATTTGTCGACTTCATGAGTGTATCTTGTTCCGCTGACCCATGCTATGGGTCGGGGTGGCTTACGCAAAAGTATACTACGCGGTATCTGCGCCTGGGAAAACTGCGTATTGAAAAAACATGAAAGATGACGTAGAGAACCGGCGCCGGATTTGAATACAATGCATTTGAAGAGCAGATTGCCATGCGTTCGTTGACCTGTGCATTTCGTAAGCTGCATGCAGTTAATGCAATGTAGTGGTAGCAAGCGGTAGAGTGAGTGGATTTAGTGCAGGACAAGGCAGCACAACGATTGAAAGGCCGCAACCTTGAAAAAAGGGGTTATAGTGTAGTTACTACGTACATCAGATTGCAAAATGTGGTGGAGAGATTTTTTTTTTGTTTCTTATGTTTTTTTGGGTGCTGAGCACGAATCCGGAGCTTCTCACCAACATTTCGATGCGGAACAGGGTCAAAATCGCGAAAAACCCTAAACATTTTTCTGTTTTTCCGTTGTTTGGTCCCTAACTCTGAAACTATTTATTTCTGCGAAAAAGTCTCCATAAATATTTTAGAGAACACATTATTGACAGTTGTAGCAATACTGCATAAAACATTTTAATGATTAATGACGCATTGGACCCGCAATTATGTTTTCTCTAATATTTTCATGGACAAGTTTTGAGAGAAATGTACACTGTAAATTTTTTTCAACTAGATTCTAGTAAAACGCAACTAGTAAAGAACAACTGATATTCTAGTGAAAAATGTTCGACTAGAATTCTAGGGACAATTTTTGTTGATTTTTTTTTTGGTTTACTAGAGTTTCAGATTTATTGTGTAGCGAAGCTCTGATAATCTAGTAAAATATACACTAGACCTTCAAGTAAGTTTAGGATTAGAAACCACAAATCTAGTGAAGCAAACGGAAGTAGCAGGGAATCGACACTAGATATTAATTAAATGAAGTCTTTGAGCCGCTAGAACTTTATTATATGTAAACAGTAATCCGGTAAATACAATGAATTACCAGTATTACATTAGGATTAGCCACTAGAGAGGAAACCTAGACTTCATAAACAGACAACCATTGAATTTATGAATGAAAAAAAGCATTATCATAAAAAATCATTTTATTTGCACATATATATACGCAGATACACATAACATATAAATTAAATTTAAATACACAATAAATGTTACATTAAATAAAAATAATCACACTTCATTACACTATATACACATTGCACAGGTACATAACAATTAAAATTAATACAATCACACACGTCCGGAACACTTCACACACGCGACGAGAATGAAGTTAAAATTTCAGATAAAATTCTGAATGGTAAGAAAAAGTCAAATTGATACTTCAGTGAATGTAACTAACTAGAAACTACATTTAAGTCACTGCATTTCTAAACATTTTCACTGTATTAGTAGATAATATGCTGCTCACTAGAAAATCAGTAGTAATAAAAACTGGAAAATCAGTGGACTAGTAATTTAAATTGATTTTCTAGTGTTTTTCAGATGAAAGCTGTATTTCTAGTTATTTCCAATATAATTAAAGTGAAATTGTTTTTTTTACTAGTTAATCGGTGAAAATAGTTACTAGACTTTGTCTAGTTGGAATTTTACTGGGGAAAAAACTTAATGTGTACACTTTCTGAAAATGGGTTTGTTTTTTTTTTCGCGGTTTTGAACCCGCAACGGAATTTTGGTGGGAAGCTCCGGATTCGAGCTCAGCACCCCAAAAAACACAAGATACAAAAAAAAATTCTTCACCACACTTTGCAATCTGAAATCAATAAGGGAGTATTATTTTACTTTTTAGTAAACATTTCAAAACCGTCAATATAGAGAAAAATTTTCTGAGAACGAAAAAACTACATATGCACATAAAATTACACTTAAATAAATAAAATAACAGGCGCGAAAATCCAACATTGGACTAAGACCACAGGATGTGTTAGTGACATCCTATTTCCAAGATCTCATCTGTTTTTTTGTTGAGGTAATGGGATCAGCATCACGCTCAGCAGTGCTATTTATCCCCATAAATGGGTACTCGTTTATCATCTGAGTGAGATCATAGTCCGTCACAAGCTCGTGAGTTCGAAAAACACCATGATTCACGGTGAGATTCGAACTCATGACCCTGTGCACCGAAGGTGCGCGCACTAACCGCTAGACCAGCCAGACTTGCAATTGTATATAATACATTAGGATTTTAGTGAAAAGTTTGGCGCTAGACTGAAAAATAAATTAGAATATTTTCATTTTAGATTTTTCTAAAAAGCTCCATAGCTGTTAAAACGCAAGTTCAGCCATGGGACCCTACCCTCCCCTTTTTTCAAGGTTGGAATCCTCTAATCTGTTGGGATTTTTTCCCCATAGTCAGGAGGCCATCCCCAACAATCCTGCCAAAAACCAAAGATGTAAAATGTAACATTGTCGTTCGATGACCATATTTTTTTTCTTCTTCGGCTATAATATTTAGTTGTTTGAAACAAATGAGAATGCCCACTTTTTTATGAAAGTTGGTCAACGAAAATTATATCAGAAGTCTCAAAACGCATAATTCTCTATTAGAGAGTAACGAATATATGAGTTTCAGGCCGAAAGATAAGGGGGTTTCTGAAAAAGGAAAGGAATTGGTTCGTCCTTTTGAACATTTTTATTGCTTCAGGATGGAGACTTGGGTGCAAAATATCTGTTGCATGGGGAGGGGGCTGAATATGTTTATCAACGAGCTCGCAGAAACGTAAGTTATGCGGTCTACTATGATAGAAATTTATCCATAAAATCAGTCATGTTTTTAAAATATTTTCCTAATTTACAACTAATGAAAAATAACTATCGGAAGATTGGTTTTGATACCGAAATTTATACTTTTAGGCCCGTATTTATAAACATACACATACCTTAACTCAAGGCGACCTTTAGTCAAGTATGCGGAAATTCAAAAAATTAAATGTCATTTCCAGTAGTGTTTCATTGAAATAATTTAAATTTGCCAGTCAATACATCCATGATTTAAGGCGAAACTCAAGGAAACCTTAAGGCCCGTATTTATGAACATACCTTAATTCAAGGAGACCTTGAGTCAAGGATGCCGAAATTCAAAAAATTAAATGTCATTTCCCATACTTTTTCATAGAAATAATTTATATTCAGGAGTCAATGCATCCTCGATTTAAGGCAAAACTCGAGGAGACCTTAAGTTTTCAATAGACTTGAAATATAATATTTCAAGAAAGGTGGTACCTTGACTTCAAGTGAGGTTGACTATAGAAAATTTCAAGGTCTCCTTGAGTTTTTCCTTAAATCAAGGATGCATTGTCTCGTGAATATACATAAGTGATTTCTATGAAAAAGTATGGAAAATGACATTTAAGTTTTTTTTTTAATTTCGGCATCCTTGACTCAAGGTCTCCTTGAGTTAAGGTATGTTTATAAATACGGGTCTTAGTCTTTAAATGAATTGTAATATAATAATAACTCAAGGTAGGTAATTAGCTACCTTGACTTCAAGTGAGGTTGACTATTGGAAATTTCAAGGTTTCCTTGAAATCGCCTTAAGTCAAGGATGCATTGACTTGTGAATTATTTGTATATGGTAATAGTATGTTTTTTTCCACCAATTAGCGAATGCAAGACCCTTTAGAGGTAGGTACTTGCAATTTTCTAAAATAATTAAAATAAAACATTGGGATGCGGTTTAAGATTCCATCGAATCAGAAAACAACACTTACATACTATTTGTAACGGATGAACCAGCACTAAGTGCCAATGGGCCGTTTCGGATTGTAAGAAGCCAATGGGCCGTTTCGGATTGTAAGAAAACGCCTATTGAGGACGAAGCTCTTACAGCCGTGCAGGCAAGTAAAAACAAAAAACTAAAAAGTGACGAGCTTTTCTTCGAGCTAAGCAGCGGTATGTGCTTGCTGTAGCTCAGAATCGGTAAAATGGGCGGGGCTTGTGGCGCTCGCAGCCTCATGTCTACTACATATTAAAATAAGGGAATCACATACTTAAGGTAAAACGAACACAAACACAGGGAGTAAAAAATTTAAATGGCCAGCCAGATCAAATGCCTTTTATTTGTGTGCTCCAGGGCCCCGATGGAGTTTCACCCACAAAATCAGTAGAAAACTTCCCGTCCATGAGGCACCCATGACCAATAGAAATTCGAAATGAGGGGCCTTCGTTGAAATCAGAATACGCCCCTGGAACGGGGATCAGGGAAACTTGGTGTAGATTTTCTTGATAAATTGTACGTGTATGCCGCCACTAATTTATTATCCACGGCACACCCACTTTCAAAGGTACGAAAAAAGCACAAACGAAAATGACCACGGATAACTAATAAATCAATCACGCCGCGTAATTTCCACATGACAACGTCCAAAGCCCGACTTCCTATTTTCGCGATGTCCAGCCGCACTCCGACACGCCGGATACATACCGGCCACTCGGGTCTCGGGAGAGTTCTTTGATGACGACACAGATCAGCAAGTTTTGCATTCAATCGTATGCACTTGTATTTGATCGGGTCTTATCAATTCTTCCTTAGTGTGTCGACCAGACATTCAAATCCGTCGACATACCAACAAAATAAATGCCACTGTTTCGATCTTTATATTACATATTATCTATTGGGCATAAGTGAAAGGAAAGTGCATGAGACTAAACCGAGGCTTCAAACATTTCTTCCACCTTTCTACAAAAGCAAAGCTCAGAAGATTGAGCTCCACTCATCTTCAATCAGTAAACAATGCCATTCTATGTAGAATCCATGAAAAATAGCACGAACAGAAATAAAGCAAATTCTAAAGACGGTATTTCGAATATCCGAGCAAGATGTTTGTATGATACCTTCCCGGACTGATGTCTCTTTTTCTGTTGTCTACCGTCGTAAAAGGAATGACACGAAAAAGGCGGAGTCTCATTTTGAATTCAAAGTAATTCGATTAGTTTCGATTTCGTTCCTTTTGTACCGTATTCCCAACAGAATACCGCATAGGGAAAAGGAAATGATCGCCTCCTACAACAACAATAGCGTCAGGGACACCAGAGTATGAATTCGTATGCTCCGTCCGTATAGAAAGCATATTTTAAATTTTCAGATATTTTCCAGGAAAACATGATTTTGTCCTTAATTCCCAACATAACTCTCGTTCCATTATATAGCCCGAACGAGTATATGGTGAGCAGAGCAAGCAAAAGGGACCTTCGTCTATAACATACAAGAGCCAATCCGCAATAGCAATTTTGATTGGGACCAAATTGACGACAAAGCTCTCTTGACTTCTTAAGTGCTGGGTTTTTTTTGCCGAATGGAATGAGGAAACAAATACTCTCTAGCCATACGTTCAGCATGTCGTTTAAGAAAGAAATCGATAAATGTCTCTGTTTTGCGCCGTTATCTAAATCTATGCAAAATGATCTTCGTGAAAGATAGAATAGAATGAAATGCGAAGACGACCAAGACTATATGTACGCACAAAATGTAACAACCAAGCAGAAATTATAGTAAAAGAACCCCGACCAGGACGAAAGAATGGCGAACATCTGGCGTGTTTCCTTATATAGTCCTGTGCGGCGAACGATGCGACAACGGCTGGTTGCTGGTTTGATAGCAGTCGACACGCTTAGTATGGAATGTATGAGAGCGAGAGAGCGTACGGTTTTAATCGGCGAATGTAAATCAAGATAAATCCTCCTTAAATTGTTTCGCATTATCAGGCATGTAGGAGAGGTTCTTTCCTTATCCTTGTGGCATACATGATTTCGTGTGGAATTCGTTCAGTGTTTTTTCGCTCTTGTCATTGTCGTTGTCTGTTCGTACTTTCTTTTATATTTATTTTTTGCGAACTTTTTCTTCGCACCCAGTTTCAGAGACTACATGTGTACGAGAATGTAGAAAACGAGGTTGCTCGGAGATGAATAACTTTTCAAAGTCTTTGATGTAAAGATATTGTTACGTTGTGGCTTTTCGCGTGAATTAAGGAGGGATTTCAACAACGAATTTATGGTAGCTTAATTCTCCATTAAAAGTGTGGTTTTATGGGATATTCTAGAATATTACTTTATTTTAGTATGAGTATTTTTTATATTTATTCATAATAAAAACATGAAACCATTTTTGGCCCTGATAGTATTATCAAAAAAATCAACGGACAGTTTCACGCGTGTCTGACCACTCTCCATTTAAATTCGTTCCCTCGTTTTTATCCTCATCTCTTCACAGCAATTTGAAGGACACATTTCAAATGACAAAAGTGAAAATCAATCAACTAGAAAATTATTCTTGTCACCTGACACGTAAAGATGAACTCAAGTCATATATGGACGCACAGCAAATCCATTATCTATACTGAGTGTTAAGCTTCAGTATATCCTTATAGTCCTTGGACCGATATTCGTATATCAGTATATGATCATGGAATTTCAACGTTGAGATTGATTGTCGTCCCCCTCATATGGCTCAGAAGTGAGCGGTGAACATTTTACATTATCGCGTGGAGTTCACCTCACAATTCCACCAACAATCACATACGTATATATATCGTTGACTTTACCAGAAATAAGGGATGACAGCCGTAGCTGAAATGAGCTCAAATCTAAATTGAGTAGCACTTCGTTCGCATCTGATGTTATTAAAAATGTAAAGGTTCGATTTCCATTGCAAGAGCTTTCACTTGTTTGAAAATTAAACGGGCTGATACCGCGAACGGAGAAAACATGTTTTTCAGCGGAATTTGACAGGTAGAGTAAGTACGGAATTATGGACTAGTTGTATCCGCGCAAATAAGTGAATAAATGATGAGGGTAGAGATATACGACTAACATTTGAGTCGAGGCGAGGGTATTTTCGTGTCGTTGTATCTTAGGGAAAATACGGTGCGGATGCAATTTCGAAAGGATTTATAAAATGTAATGTGTCTGTGCTGTTGATTTTGTTGATTTTATTCTGAGCGGAAACTGTCAAATAAAATTACCAGCATTATTTTCGCATTTCTAAAAAAAAGTATCGCCCAAAACCTTTGCTTAGGATTAGTTCTCTGAAACCTACATGGTTGAATTTCGCTTCAATATCGAAATTCGGTAATGTTCATTAAATTCAGACCCGATTCTCCATGATTCCTGGCTATAAGCACTATTCAAATGACTGTACGTGTCGTAGGGTACGTCTACCTTATGAACTCACACTGCGATAATGTTATTTTCATGTAACATAACAAATGTTGTAGTCTAGCGCTCTAGACCCTAGCTAGACATGTTTTTCAAATATAGATCCTCGACAGATACTGTCCAACTGAAGTATGTCAGACCACTATTCGAACTCGATTGATGCTATATGCATATAGGAGGCGAACATTTATAAAACATCATGATTCCACGCTGTGCCGCTGGCCACGACTAGTCGGCTGACCATGAGCAACATTTTAAAACACCACATCCTTTTATAGACAATAGGACATCACCTGGTACATGTATAATACAAACCACCCGAACTATACACACAATATGTGCAAATAAATATCGTCGTAAATATTGCAGTCATGCATGCAAACGTCCGACTTTTGAAAGATTTATCACAAAATTTCAGAGCAATGAAATGTTTTGTTGGTTGTGTTTGAACTGAAGAGGACTATTGTCGATGTCGGGATCGGGATGTTGCGAGTATGTTTCAAATTTAATAGCAATAATTAATTAGGTTGAAATGTTATTTGTAACATTTGCGTGTAAGCGGATATTGTAATGGTTACATATGCTTTTTACATGAGTTTCGATGAAATGCTCATTTAATCCCGAGGGATTTGAATGGCATAACTGACATAGTCAGATTATGGGCGAAAAATAGTGTAATAGTGCTATTTTAATAATTGAACACCTTGCTGGTAGCTATTGTCAAAATACGGTAAGTAAAATGAGAGACAATAGTGACTGTAGTCAAGCAAGTGGGAGAGTGGAATTATTCCAAAGTCTAAGAGTCACCATACATTGTCCAATCGATTGTACAATAAACGATCATTTTCATCGATTGCATGACCGCACGTCGGTAATGCAATTAACTTTAAGATATGAAAACGAATGTGAAATTATAAACGAAAAAACAACGCAATATATAAACCCTGAAAAAAAATTTGGCTACATTTCATTTATATGTATGTATACCATATAATGTATATTTATCCCAGCAAACAATTTCTATCGTCCGCGATACGAATTCAATTCGCCTGATAGAAAACATTTCTCGAATTTCATATCGTTTTCGGATTAAAGGCGTCACTCCCTTCGTGAAGGAATAGTGACCGATATTAATTCGCCAGGATGATAATTTGGCGATAAGAGACTAATACATAGAAAAAGTGAAAAAAAATTATTTTTTTTTTCTTTTTCCCTTTTTTTCTAATTTTTTTCTTCTATTTTATCCTTAACTTTTTTTTACTTTATTTTAAATTTACCTTTTTACACTTTGCTTCTACTGGGAATCGAACCGGGCACTTATCGTTTCGTAGTCCTACGTCCTACACCTGAGCTAACTAAGATTACAAATTATGGGAATAAATTATTCGTTTTATTTTTTGACAATTTCATCATTCTCTCGTTGTGAGGGATTACTATTTTATCATCCTTGCAATAATAAGACGATATTTCGTTAATAGGAGTCGCATTCCTGACATATTGATGACAATAAAATGATTTTTCGTCGGGGAGAAAAGTCTACGATAAATTTTTCATTTGAATAATATCGCTTTCGAATCATTTTTGTGATTTTTCAAAAAAATCGATAAAATTGTTTGCTGGGATTCATATGAGAAAAGGTCAGAAATAAACTCGATAAGTGTTTTTAAAGTTTATTTTTAATAAGCTAAGCTATTTCGAATTTGGATAACTCGAAGTATAGATAACTCGAAAGGATTCTTTCGATCTCATGGGATTCGAGTTATCGAAGTTCGACTGTACACTACAGTATGGTTGGGCCCTTTAATCCTCCGTTGAAATGAAAAATTTTCGAAAAAAATTTCATCCAATTTGAATTGAATGTTTTTTTTTAATGTTTAAAAAATTAACCGTGTTTTAAAAAAAAAAATGTTTAAGAGTATAATTCTGTTCTGTGAAAAAATTTTCAAAAATTAAAAAAATGATAGGCCTCTCAATTTTTCAACAAAATGTGCGACGCAGTATGCATCACTCTTTTTAATTTTCCGCTTCTAAAAATTTTTTCTAAAAATTAAATTATTGGGCGTTTTCTAAAAAAAAATAAAAATTTATAAATCAACCCAGATTTTTGAAAAGTTTCAAACATATAGAAAATTGACCGTGTTTTGGAAAAACTTGAAAATTTGACCGTGTTTTTTCGAAAATTTTATTTATTTTCCGAAAAAAATTAAAAATTGTCCGTTTTTGAGAATCAAAAAATTAAAAAATGGAAAAATTATAAAAAAAATAAAGTAGTCGTTTCTTGAAAGAATGACCCTGTTTTGGGGTTTTTTCAAAAACTTTAAAACATTAAAAAAAGTTAAAAAATGAAAATTGAAAATTTGACCCTGTTTTTGAAATTCGAAAATTGGGCCTGTTTGTTCGTTAGTGAGGGCAACCCTAGTCAAAAGTAAAAAAATAACGAGAGTTTATTGTTTTCTTGAGTACCGTAAAAGTATATAAACATCAGTGATCTCTCATTAAAAAATGTTTAACGAAAAAAAAATCGAAATTTCCTTTTCGGAATATGTATACACGAAGACATGGTATTCACATACAAAAATGTTTTAGTAAAGGTAATCGATCATCTGCTGCAAAATCTTACCAAATGGAAGATAAGGAACGGAACCCTACTTATTACCTTACCTTCCCGTGTGCTAAATTAATTTGGGCAGAATTGAGGGCCGTTTCCGATGAGATGAGGAAATGAGATGAAGAGTTCCCATACAGACGTGAGATAATTGTGGTGTCAACGTGAAATGGATTCTTGTAGCTATTATAATAGTAGGTTATTCCGATACCAAAGTTCTGTATTCATTTCCAGAATGCTCTTGAAATTGAATTGTGAGTATCTAAGTTTACAGTCTAAGAAATTGTGGACGATGTTTACGTAAAAAAAAGTTTGGTATCCCCAGGGCCGGCCTTAGCACTCTGGTGGCCCTGGGCCGAATGGATGATGGTGGCCCCCTACCCCTTTATTAATACACAAACAAAAAGTATGCGTTTTATGCAAATATTGGGAGCTGCTGTCACTGGCAGTTAGCTGAGAACCTGCGGAATTCTAATCTTCTCTCATGTCTCATGATTCTAGCATTCATAAAAAAAATGAGTCGCGGCGCCGTAAAAAATACTCAACACATAAAAAAAAATCTCATGTGATAAATTCCATGCCCATACCAGTTTTATCATTTATTTTGTCAGTCTTTCCCGATAACTTCTAACGTTCTTTCCAATTGCATTGACTCATCTGGCAATGGAAGGAAAAATATTAAGCAAGGTAGTTTTGTTTTCAGCAAAAGGAAGGATGGAACCACAGTACGCTTTGCAGAGGCGCAAAAGCAATTCTCCTTAATATGTTTTCGTACGTTGTTAAATCGGGATATGGCTATATGTTGCCCTGATTTAACTAGATATAACTCCTTTTTTTTGTTTTATAAGAATTCTTGAGATGGTGAATTTATGGAATAAAGCCACGCACCAATTCACTGAAAAAATTCGCCCGCGAAAAGAATTTAGGTTTATCTGTGTAAGGAAGTTATCGGAAACTACTGAAAAAGGTTAGTAATGAAAACGAGCACCATCCGGCATTTTTCAGAGCGGTGTTTTCAAAAAATCGCATTAATTTTCGATTCTGTACGTCGCGTTGATGTGAAAGCCTCAAGGTTCCCGTGTGCCATGTGTATATTTTTGTAACGGTGGTGAAAAATAAGTTGCTCGGGAAATTCAATACTAACTTTAAGTTTGAAATTCTGAAAAAGAAAAACCTAGATGCTTTGGTGAATTACGCTTAAGGGTCTGGATATAGCGGAACATGGTTCAACTGTGACCATGAATTTTGAAGTTATTGTTATAAAAATGCTCCTTTGGATGGCAGCCGGTTCCACGACGTAAATTCTTTTGGGGCTATTCGCTGTTACAACAACAGACAGCTGCCAAAATCCGTCGATTCAAACAAAAACAAATCTCTTGAATCAACGACATACACATCTACTACCTAAGCCCGCCAATTAGTCCTATTACCCGCGCGGCGTAATTGCTAGAGCGGGCGCTGAGTAAACTTCAATCCTTATTTATGGGTCGATAACGAGCGTGCGGATAAGTTATTCATGATAAACACCAATTCAAACTTCTTGTGATCTAAAGGTGTTACGTCTTGTACAGAATAAGTATTAGATTTCCATTCACTAATCTCGATTTTAAGATTTTTGAATGACAGCAATGCCCAGCTTTCGGCGTGGTCTGTTAAGAAAGCACCGTTTAATAACTACTATAAACAAATAAATTCAAGCATACCATAATTCGAAAATTTTAGGTTTACTTTTCTTCATTCTTTCCTTCTTATACCAATCCATGGAGTAGTGGTCTCTGGTGTCATCACTACCGGCTGGCGCCTATTTTCATGGTATAATCTCAGGTTTATCCAGTACCTTCTCGAGCTGGGATATTGGTAAATTTTTTCGATAAGTTATAAAAATCAAATCCTTCATACCATGCTACCGTCACTGGTATTTTAAACAAACATTAACCCTTCTGTCGGCACAAAAGTCTGGCCAGACCTTTGGCACTATATTTCGGTCATAAAAGCATAGAAGATGAAATCGCAGCGACTTCGTACTCCATGATATCCTAAAATAATATGATTAGAAGCATTTTGCAAAAATTTGAAAAAAATCGTTTAAAGTTTTGAGCATATTTCTGACAAAATTCAATTTATAGTGATTTTTGATACCCAGTAGGTCTGGCCAGACCTACAGTTTTTCACTCTATTTTTCTGTGCGGATAAAAAAAGGAAATTTAAAATTCTCTTAAAATTATTCTATTCATGATGTAATAATATCATTAAAATTCAATTCGTACTATAAACAATAAAAATGTTTCAGATTCTTCTTTAAGAAGCCGTGAAGTTCGGAAAATGGGTATGCCTGATTTTATCATGTTTTATAACATCACCTAATCAACTATGATTTCATTCTAGGAAATTCAAATTAGTTTTATTTCCTTTGTAATAGTAAGTACTAAGGCCTCCATTACACAGTCATATTTCTATTATAATATGTATGTCATATGCCTAAGCCTACTCGATTCATTAAGTATAAATTTTTAGACGTGCAGGAAGCGAAATCAAGCAGGCTTAAGGATATGATAATATCTATTATAATATATATTACCAATATATGACTATGTAATAGCGCCCTAAGTATGAGTGACATGCAAACCTCTTTCTAAATAGATTTGACGTAGAAATTTACGAAAAATTTAGAATGAAATGATTTTTGCGCTTGAAAATTGCCTATTTCTTCCCAAATATTCCCTGAAATCTGCACACTAATATCGGGGTAAAATCTACCAACAAAGCGTCAAATATTTCCACAAAGATATTTGAATTGGAAAATGCAATCAAACTTTCTAGTAGCTATACGCCATAAAGTAGAAAAGCAAAAGAAGCAGAAAATAAGGATGTTTGTGCTAATACGACACCAACATATGTCTACTTAAAAACGTTTCCACTACATCTACAAAAATTATATAACCGCTTTCATTGCTTAAAAATACTAGTTTAGAATTGGCAGAATGACTCTACTGATAAAAAATTCACTTTTTCTAAAAAATAAAAAACAATTCTCAGTAGGTCCAGCAAGACCTATTGGGTATAGAATATGCATATTGTAGTAGGGGCCGACAGAAGGGTTAAAGAGCAATGGTGACGTCTGACGTTGGAGTGCAGATATTGCAATTTGTTTAAAAAGAGAGAAAGGGGACTGATATCTTATCCATATGCATGTTATGACAGATTTTTTATCAGTAAAATTGCATCATCGTAATTTAACTTGTTATTAATTTCAATTTAGTTCGAGCACATATCGTAAACGGGTGTCGAGTAAAGGCCCCTTTTGAGAGATTCATTTTCTGAGTGGTGGCCCCTTAAAAGTAAAGGATCCTTGAAAGTGGTGTCTCCTTAAATGTGGTGGCCCTGGGCGATCGCCCAGTTCGCCCACCCCTAGGGCCGGCCCTGGGTATCCCTATACAGTGAAAAATATCGTACATCGCGAATAGTTGCCAGATCGTGGAATTTATCCCACAACGGGGAATTTTAGGCCAGTATGTGGGACAAAGGAGTATTTCACGACTTTGTGGGATTTTACGTTTTCAGGAAAATCAGGCCTTTGCCAATCATGAAAGGAGCGATATTGTTTGATCTATGTTATCCTGATCGGTACAGCGAGAGAAAATGTTCGTTGAAGAAAGCATGAACTTATCTTCTTAGCTTCATAATAACCAGTATCTCTTCCCTGTGATCAATGAGTGCATTCAGCGAGCACATATTGGAAAATCCAACTGGAAAGTGTTCTCCCTCCGCGTCCCACTCACCCGCTAATCGGTCAACATGCGATGTATCGAAAATTTCCCCTATTTAGCGTTGAATTGGAATGCTACATTTTGATGTGTAGCTGCTACTTGGACTGCTCGATCAACTGTCACGCACAGCTGCTCGACCATCAATACTGGAAATTGTTTATTCACAGTTCAGCTGAAAAATGTCATTTCTGAGCCAGGTTGAACGTTATAATATTGTGCGATGCGAGTACGTATTTTGATTAAGAAGTTGCAGTTTTAGATTTTTTGAATTTTTGATTGCCGCAATGTCTGCGGATGTATCAGCTGATTAGAGAGAACTGACATTTCGTGTAGCAAGTCCATTCAGCGAACACAAACTTAGCAGTTTTCCAATTTCTTGTAGTGGGGATATGTAGCATATCCCAATATGTGCTCGCTGAATGCACTCAAAGAAACAAAAAAGAAATTATCTAAATCTATTCAAGTCTATTTAAAAGACAAGCCCCAATTGAGATTCGAAGCTTCGACCTTCATGTCACTTATAGCATTGAGTTACACATACACATATTTACAGAGTGCAATATTGTTTTTTTTTATTTGATATACTAGATATTTTTTCCCTTTGAAGTTGGGATTTTTGGGCTGTCTATATGTGGAATGAACGTCGAAAACTATCTGGCAGCTCTTTTTAAGCACCTCTGCTTCGTACTGATACCATGTTCCACGAGCCCTTCAAAAAGGGTCTATGACTTTGTAGACGTTCCTGGAGTGAATCCAGCCAACACATTGAGTACGTTTAAGAGGTTGGTTCTGAATTGGTTAGCAAAAAAAAAATTCAGTTACGATGTTGTTTTTCTGAGAAATTAATGCAATTTCGCAATATATGACACCGAACTTAATCGCTTGCTAAAGTAAAGAAAATATGGCTCAAATCAAGAAAAAAAAAAGACAACAAAAAACAGCCAAGAAATGTTTCTCTTCATTTGGGAATTAGTTACACCGGTCCAAGTGAAATGCCAATAGCAGCGCTTTAAGGAAAAGTAACCTTCAATCGAGCAAAATTTTCTTATGAAAAAGATAAGAGAATCTGATCAACCTGTTTTATAAGACAAAGTAGAAAAACTACAAAACATATCCCAGCTAACTCATTTTTGAATTTGAGCGCATGACACTGCGACATTAGGCCCGTATTTATAAACATATCTTAACTCAAGGAGACACTTAGTCAAGGATGCCGAAATTCAAAAATATTAAATGTCATTTCCAGTAGTTTTCCATTGAAATCATTTATATTTACGAGTCAATGCATCCTCGATTTAATGCGATTTCAAGGAAGCCTTGAAATTTTCAATAGTCAACCTTACTTGAAGTCAAGGTAGCGTTAACGTACCTTGAGTTATTATACGCCAATCAAACAAGACATTATAGAGAACATCGAAGGGGGTGACGATTTTTTTCTTCGGCATTTTGTCAGGAATAGTTAGGAGGTAAAGGTACTAATTTTACTCGGAGCTGAGAGGTGCGCTAACGCGGGGAGAGGGGGTTAAAGGTGCAATTTTGTGCAATTTTCGGTGTTTTGTGCTATATCTCGAAAACGGTGAGTCGCACAGAAAAAAGTTGTGAGTAAGCATTAAAGCTTTCTAAATATCCTATTTATTTGCCCATACTTACATATGCAAAACTCCTAACGGTTCTTCCGATATTGTTCAATAAAAGTAAAAAAAAAAATTTTTTGCATTCTATTGACTCTGGTGTCTATCCGATTTGTTTTTCAAAAAACTTTTGTAGGGTAAAATTAGTAAGTGGTAAATTTTCCTTAATTTGATATACTTCTTCTTAGATTGTCTCCTATCATTCGAGAGTTAAGAGAGTCTCAACGAAGTAATATTCTATACTCATCAGAATGAAGACAACCATTGTGAAAAAACGGCAGTGGGGGGACGGTTTTTTATTTCATGGATCCATAATGGGCGGTTCGGATTAAGACATACTACAAGCTCGCGGTCATGAGGTGTGCGCTAACGTGGGGAGGGGGGGCTAAAGGATTTATTTTTGCAGGTTATCGACTTAATCTTGGAAATATCTCGGAAGCGGTGAGTCGTCCTGAGAGTATTTGTATGGCAGTACTAAAGCCCATTAAATTTCCAAAAACTTATTTGTACACGCAAATGCCGAATTCCTAACGGTTCCCCCGATACAGGTGATTGAAACCCGAAAATTGTTAAAAAATCGTTATTTTGTTTATTTTTTTGGCTCTGGTGTCTCTCGCGATTGTTTTTCGGAAAACTGTTTCACGACCGATTTGTACGATGTTTAATTGGCTTTCATTTGATGTGCTCCCCGTTGTCCTGTCTTCAATCAGTCAAAAGCTTAGGAGTTAAAACCGAGCTTCCGAATTCAATTTTCTCTATTTTCAAGGATAAAGACAAACATTGTGAAAAAACGGCAAGGGGGGACGGTTTTTTATTTCATGGGTCCATAATGGGCGGTTCGGAGTAAGACATCCTACAAGCTCGCGGTCATGAGGTGTGCGCTAACGTGGGGAGGGGGGGCTAAAGGATTCATTTTTGCAGGTTGTCGACTTAGTCTTGGAAATATCTCGGAAGCGGTGAGTCGTCCTGAGAGTATTTGTATGGCAGTACTAAAGCCCATTAAATTTCCAAAAACTTATTTGAACTCACAAATGCCGAATTCCTAACGGTTCCCCCGATACTGGTTATTGAAATCCGAAAATTGTTAAAAAATCGTTATTTTGTTTACTTTTTTGGCTCTGCTGTCTCTCGCGATTGTTTTTCGGAAAACTGTTTCACGACCGATTTGTACGATGTTTAATTGGCTTTCATTTGATGTGCTCCCTGTTGTCCTGTCTTCAATCAGTCAAAAGCTTAGGAGTTAAAACCGAGCTTCCGAATTCAATTTTCTCTATTTTCAAGGTTATCCACACAACATAATTGGTATACATGTATCTATAGATTGGCTATATGAATGTAGGCTGTGTTGATGTTTTCTATGTGAAATTTCTGATTTTTAAATTAGCTATATATGGATAACTGTTAGGAATTCGACCTATGCATGTCAGATGAACTTTATAGGAAATTGTGTAAGCTTTCATTCTTACTCAGACATTTTTTTCGTAGAGTTCGCGGTTTCGGAGATATAGCGGGGATAGAGCTAATAAGCACAAGAATGAGATATTTGAACCCGCTCTCCCAACTTTAGCGCACTCCCCATGACCGCGTGCTTTTAGTATGTTTTCCTCCGAACCGCCCATTATGGATCCATGAAATAAAAAACCGTCCCCCCTTGCCGTTTTTTCACAATGTTTGTCTTTATCCTTGAAAATAGAGAAAATTGAATTCGGAAGCTCGGTTTTAACTCCTAAGCTTTTGACTGATTGAAGACAGGACAACGGGGAGCACATCAAATGAAAGCCAATTAAACATCGTACAAATCGGTCGTGAAACAGTTTTCCGAAAAACAATCGCGAGAGACAGCAGAGCCAAAAAAATAAACAAAATAACGATTTTTTAACAATTTTCGGATTTCAATAACCAGTATCGGGGGAACCGTTAGGAATTCGGCATTTGTGTGTACAAATAAGTTTTTGGAAATTTAATGGGCTTTAGTACTGCCATACAAATACTCTCAGGACGACTCACCGCTTCCGAGATATTTCCAAGATTAAGTCGACAACCTGCAAAAATGAATCCTTTAGCCCCCCTTCCCCACGTTAGCGCACACTTCATGACCGCGAGCTTGTAGTATGTCTTAATCCGAACCGCCCATTATGGATCCATGAAATAAAAAACCGTCCCCCCACTGCCGTTTTTTCACAATGGTTGTCTTCATTCTGATGAGTATAGAATATTACTTCGTTGAGACTCTCTTAACTCTCGAATGATAGGAGACAATCCAAGAAGAAGTATAACAAATTAAGGAAAATTTACCACTTACTAACTTTACCCTACAAAAGTTTTTTGAAAAACAAATCGGATAGACACCAGAGTCAATAGAATGCAAAAAATTTTTTTTTTTACTTTTGTTGAACAATATCGGAAGAACCGTTAGGAGTTTTGCATATGTAAGTATGGGCAAATAAATAGGATATTTAGAAAGCTTTAATGCTTACTCACAACTTTTTTCTGTGCGACTCACCGTTTTCGAGATATTTAGATATATGTAGATATAGATACACCAAAAATTGCACAAAATTGCACCTTTAATCCCCTCTCCCCGCGTTAGCGCACTCCTCAGCTCCGAGTAAAATTAGTACCTTTACCTCCTAACTACTCCTGATAAAATACCGAAGAAAAAAATCGTCACCTCCTTCGATGTTCTCTACACCCCCTTTTTAGGCTTTCATTGCTTGGTCTATTATATGTATTTCATTTTTATTGAAAACTTAAGGTCTCCTTGGGCTTCGCCTTAAATCATCGACTCGTAATTATAAATAATTTCAACGAAAAACTACTGGAAATGACATTTATTTTTTTGAATTTCGGCACCCTTGACTAAAGGTCTCTTTTGAGTTATGATATGTTTATGAATACGGGCCTAAATGGATTGGTTTTTTAGTGTTTTACTAACCTGTATATCACCTAGCTCTAGCGGCGACCTATTGCGCTATTCTAAACTAAACGACAAAAAAACCGGACTGGCCAACTTTACAATAAACAAAAATAATAAATGTACGATAGAAATGGGTTTCAGCACTTAAGGCACTAAAACTGTTAGAAATAATGGAGTAAAGTGATGCCCATACCAGCGGGCGCTTCAGCGAATATTCGCGGCGAATTTTTCCGCGGCGTCAAAATTGTAACACACTGCGATGTATGGAGATGCCCTGATGCCCACACCAGTGCAGTATTTTTCCCCGGTTCGAATATTTGCTTCCAAATGTCATTTTATTCAAATAATTTATTTGACAAGTGCAGTGTAGTACAACTTGATGTTGGTGTACCCGAAAAAGATGTAAGTTTGGAATGAGTTGTTTAGGTATTGACCGAGCATTTAAGTTTTGAATGTTTTATGGTATCAGTGGATGAGTAAAAGATGTAACATTTTTGGAAACATGAATTCCGATGAAGGAAGGTTTTTACTCGTTTTTGTTACACAAATAAATTGTCCTATTGTGGCAAGTCCGGCGACACCTCGATTGTATCGCTCGGCCGAAGAATTGCAGAGATATCGACGATTTTCCAAAGTGCATAGTACGAAGTTGATCGTGACATTGCTGTGACCGACATCTAGGTTTACAACTAACAAAAGCATACATTTTGTGAATTATTGTACTTATCTCGGTTATCCCCTTGTGAGCTGCGCAAGAAAGATGCTCCGACGCCACCATAGAGAATTTTGTTGTCCAGCGAAACCTTGATCGTTTCGCCAAACAGCAGTTTACATAATTAGAAAAAAAATAAATAAGATTTCAACATGATGTATGGCAGATTTCAATATTTACTGCCAGTAGGCTTTTCAAAGTTCCGCCCTATCGAGTTCTACAAGTTTCAGCTGCCTTTTTTATTATACATACTTCCTCTGAACACCGTCCTTAGCCAGCCTATTTAGCCTGCGAGCCTATTTAGCCTGCGAGCCTACCAGTAGATGCTTCTGGTGAAAAGGTATAATGCGAGTGAGAGAATCAATTCAAAAGCTAGCTTTTTCATTGAGTGAGAAAAATAAAGATTTTTTCCATACGCTTCATAAACAGTGGAACTTCCATAATATCCCGACATTTTCCATCAACTAAAGTGAGTAAGCAGGCGCTCTTAGGAGGAATTCCTGTTTATTCATTTTATCCCAAATATCTCCCTGTCTTCCAATTTCGCCGAAGATGCCTCTCACTTTTCACAGCAAATTCATTTCACTTTGAGTTACCAGAACCGTAGCACATCAATTTTTTTAGAAACTTGATGTGGGGTCTTAAAATGACAAAAACTTCCTTTTAAACGTCTGCTTGCGTGTACCACCATTTATACTAATTAAGTCACGGTCAGCAGTTAAGACAGCTTGCTTATTGGTCTACGATGTGAGGAAATGTAGAAAATCAGATTTGTGCTACGGAGCATAATACATACAAACATGAAGTGCAGATAGGAGATCCGCCTCTAGCGTCCAGTCCCACTTCTAATTTTATGCTCGTAATGGGCCGAATCGACGAGCTATGCCTCTTGAGGAGTTACCTCAATAGAGGAGAGATTATTGACAAATGGAGAGGTCAAGAAGCACGAGTGAAATGATAGTAACACGACATTGGAGAGCTGTTTCCGACTATTGGTTTCTCATGATAATGAGAAATGCATTCTTAATCAATATCCAATACTTAGGAAAGGTTCTCTTTCGGAATGGGAATGGTTGTGTTCTATTTTCGTCAAATGTGCAAGACTAAACATGAATGCATTATAGGAGCGTAAGGAAACACTTCTAATGACCAATGGTGTTCCCTTATGGGAAATTCGCAATTGCAATATTAATTGTATTCTGGTCAACATTATGTACAGCATTTGTCCCTGAAGGATATGGTCAGCTTACTTTAGAACAAAATGATGTGCGAAAGGTATGATCGGGAGATTAATCGCCAATGTTTGAAAGAATCGTACAAATACCTCACCCCGGTAGAAGTTGGACAAAATTGAGAGAGAAAAAAATGGCTTTAGTGTCAAAAAAAAAATTTGACTTTAAAGCTCCGTAAAAAGCAAACCACTTTTAAGATTTGAGTGCAGGTGGTTTCATTATACCCTTCGCTCATCCAGTGAATGGGAATATTAACTTTGTCATGAAGTTTGCAACGCATTGAAGGAAGCATCTCCGACCATATAAAAAGTATACCTATATTATTGGCATGACTTGGGGGGTCGATTGGGCGATGTCCGTCTGTCTGTCTGTTGCAACGCGTTTTACTCGGCCAATTTAAAAGCTATGAAGCTGAAATTTTGCACAAATGTTTCTTTTTCCTGCAGGGAGTTTGTATGTTTGAATCGGTGAAATCGGACAATTGGGTCACAGGGGCTGCCATACAAACGCAACCCCCAGATTAGGTTCTTGTAAGAATAACTTTTTTATTTGTGCACCAATTTCAACCGAAAATCACACAAATGTTTCTATTGATAACACAAACCAGGGATTTGGAGCGGAGCGGAGCGATGGAGCGGATCGGAGCGACCTTAAATTTCGGAGCGAAAGAGCGGAGCGTGGAGCGGTTTTCGGCAGGCTGGAGCGGAGCGATTTTTGCTTTGAAAGTCGCTCCACTCCGCTCCGCTCCGAAGTAAAAAATCAAGAAAATTCCAAGATAAAAATTGAATTTTTTTCGACGAAATTTTTCATTTTATGGCACTGTTTGATGATTTTGGACGATTTAAAGGCGAAGAATTCGTTGAGAGACTTGCAAAATTTCGGATTATTGTGAAATTCATTGTGATAAAAAAGGTTTTGCGTTTAGTCATCATAATCATCACTCTTCATTATCAAAAAATTCAAGATCATCCATGACAGAAAAGTCCTGTCCTGTACTCGCTGCATGAAACGCCCGTTTTAATTTAAATTAGTTATTAGGTGCATTTTATTGAATGGAGTACAGGACAGCATCCATAACAATTTTACAGATCTCGTTCTATACGGGATGTTCGAAAACTATCGCATAAAGGCACCCAAATATGATTCCTGGTGATATTTCCAGCAAAAAGGGGTATAAAAAAATCCCGAATTATTAGTTCTTCAGCAATACCACAGCCATTTAAAGATTTTTTAATCATATTACCTAGTACATATTTTTTTTCGGTCGTGGCCAACAATTTTTCCTAAGAATAAACCCAATAAAAATCGGATAAGCAGTTTAAGTTGTGTAAAAAAGCTTCAAAGACAAAATTTTGTGATCTTCCTTCATATACATTTTTTTCCGACGGAGGTCTTAGTGGTAGCATTTTTGTAAAATCTTTAAATGCTTTTGGTAGCTAAGGAGTTAAGAATTCCGGATATTCCAGGTACACCTATTTTGCTGGAAATAACATTAGCCTTCAAGCGGGCGCTTATCATTTTGTGACATAACTGGGCGCGCGGCGGTAATTTACCGCCCTCGACTTTTCCCCTCCATTCGCCCTCAACCGTACAACTTCCATTCTCATAATTATGGTAAATTCTCATAATTATGGATATGGAAAGAAGAGCATGTCCCAAATAAGTTATCATCATATAAACTATTATCTGGTCAACAATAAAACCAGTTCTGCAGTTTTAACGAAGCACGTCACTTCAGTGATATTACACAGAGCACACACATTTTGAACAGAACTATACAGGGTGTCCGGAAACTGCCGCATAAACGCACCGGATTATGATTCCCCAGTTGATTTCCAGCAAAAAAGTTGTATGGAACATACCCCCTCAGCTTCACCCTTTAGCTGCCACAGGCATTTAAAGATTTTTTGAAAAATCATTTTCTTGCACGACTTAAAGCCTAATATCTCCAAAGCTAGACCAGCTAGAATAGTGAAATAAAATGATTATTACAGTCAACAAATTTACCTATAAAATAAAACTAACCACACCAAAATTGGATAAGAGGTTTGATTTTTACAGAGCTTCAAAGTCAAATTTGCGTGATTTGACCCAAAAACAATCTTTTTTTCCATCCAAATTTTCTCTAACTTCTGCCAAGGTGAGGTGCTTGTACGATTCTTTTAAAAATTGGCGCATAGTCTAACGATCATATCTTTCTTACATTATTTTATTCTAGCTCCATTATTGCTAGCAGTTTTAGTACCTTAAGTGCACAAAACAAGGGTTAATTTTGGCTCGATTTCGACATATTTTGAATAGATTTTACCAAATGCAGATCTTTAGGGGCAGTGTGAATTGAATTGTATTGAATTCGAGCTAAAATTAACCCTAGTTTTCTACACTTTACGTATAAAAATGGTTAGAAGTAATGGAGATAGATTAAAATGATGTAAGAAAGATATGATTCTAAGACTATGCGCCAATTTTTAAAAGAATCGTACAAGCACCTCACCTTGGCAGAAGTTGGAGAAAATTGTGATGGAAAAAAAATTGTTTTTGGGTCAAATCACGCAAATTTAATTTTGAAGCTCTGTAAGCTCTTATCCAATTTTAGTGTGGTTAGTTTTATTTTATAGGTAAATTTGTTGGCTGTAATAATCATTTTATTTCACTATTCTAGCTGGTCTAGCTTTGGAGATATTAGGCTTTCAGTCGTGCAAGAAAATGATTTTTTCAGAAATCTTTAAATGCCTGTGGCAGCTAAAGGGTTAAGCTGAGGGGGTATGTTGAGGAATGAGGAGGAATGAGGAATCACAATCCGGTGCGTTTATGCGGCAGTTTCCGGACACCCTGTATACCAAAATATACCATCCCCGAACGTTTGATAAAATTTACCCAACATTTTATTGTATCGTATGTATAACAGAATGACTTATGAATACATACTTCTCCCACCTCGATCCGACCAACGGGAGAAAAATTATGCGTGTTTATTTGATCAGGGCGGTAAATTACGGCCCGCGCGCCCGCTTGAAGGTTAATAATTATATTTCGGTGCGCTTATGCGATAGTTTAGTTTCCTGACACCCTATCTAGAACAACTCAATTTTATGTTCAAATTTGTACGAAATTGGTGCTATCCTGTTCTGTACTTGATCGAATGAAACGCACCTTTTAAGCCATATCAAGAGACGCGAGAGCGTCTCGCTCGCCAAAGGAAAAAGAAAAACGAAAGCGAACAAGTCTATGATTACCGGAGACAACTTGCTTTTTTGTTTGACCAGGCTACAGCCTTCCAGGCAACAGCCCCCAAAAAAATTTTTTTACCAAAATATTTCACATATCCTGTTCTAGTGCCTTTCCAAATAAAATCTTCGATCGGCACAATAACGGGTAAGATATATGCAATAAACGGTGAAATTTTCACCCTCACAGACTTAAGCGAGTAACCCAATTTCAGAATGAAGTCTACAGTTGCAGAAAAACTTGCTTCTACTGTCTCTCTTCGTGATGGGATTTTTATGAAATTTTTTATGAAATGTCCTTCTAACGAATTAATGTCTTCCATTTAGATAAGTGGATGGAATAACGGTAAATTAATAGGTAAAGTTAACAAAAGATTTCCAACAATTGCGTCTATCGGCTCATCGCATTGACCATTTTTTAAAACACACTGCGGCATTGGGACATTTGGATATTGGGACACCGGGAGACTGGGAGACTAGGATCTTGGGGTAGTGGGATATTAGGAAATTGGGACATTAGGGTCTTGGGACATTAGGACATTGGGGCATTAGGCACAATGGGGAAACAGGGACGTGGGGACATCGGGATATTGGGCATTGGGACATCAGGATATTGGGACAATGGGACATTGGGATATTGGGACATTAGGACACTGGGAGACTGGGACATTAGGACACTGGGATATTAGGACATTGGGACATTATGACCTTGAGACAAACGGACATTGGGACATTGGGACACTGGTACATAGGGGCATATTGGACCACTGAGACATCGGAATGTTGTGACATTGGGACATCGGGATATTCGCACATAGGGGCACTGGGATATAAGAACATGTGAACATTAAGGTCTTGGGTCATTAGGACATGGGGATATTAGGACATCAACACATTAAGACATTGGGACATTAGGTACACTGGGGAAACTGGGACGTGGGAACATTGGGGCACTGGGACATCGGGATATTAGAACATTGGGACATTGTAACATTGGGATATTGGCACATTGGGATATTGGAACATTGAGATACTGGGACATTAGGGCACTGAGGCACTGGGATATTAGGACATTAGGCTATTGGGACCTTGGGACACTTGGTATACTGCGACATTGGAACACTGACCACTGGTACATTAGGACATTGGGCCATTGGGATATTATCACATTAGGATACTGGGACATTTGGTACATTGGGTACTGGGATACTGGGACATTGGGATATTCCGATACTGGGACATTGGGACACTAGGGTAGTGGGACATTCGGACATTAAACCATTGGGGCACTGTGATATTTGCACATTGGGACACTGGGACATTGGCACATTAGGATATTAGGACATTGGGACACTGGGATATTAGAACATTGGGACATGAGGACACTGTGACAATGGACCTTAGTGCATTAGGACATTGGAACATTGGGACACTGTGACATTGGGACAATGTGACATTGGGACACTGGGTCAGGGGGGCATTAAGACAGATCAGTAACAGAACGTTAACAAAGCGTTGGCAAGGCAACAACAGAGCGTAAGCAGATCGTTAACAGAGTGTTAACAGAAAATTAACAGAACCTTAACAGAACGTTAACAGAACGTAAATCGAGTAATAAAAGAAAGGTAACAGACCGTTTACAGAGCGTTAGCCGAATGATTAAAGAGAATTAAGAGAACATTAACAGAACGTTAACAGAGCATTAACGAAAAGATAATAGAGTGTTAAGAGAACGTTAATAGAGCATTAACAGAGTTAACAAAAAATTAACAGATTACTAACAGAATGTTAGCAGAGCCATAACACAAAGATAACACAAATCTATTTTGCACAAAATACATATTAATAAACTATACCCATTTCATCCCAAAATTATTTTTAAAAAAGCTCAGCAACAGCCATTTGTGGCGTATTTGCAATTGCGTTTGCAGTATCTATTTATTTTAAAGAAGATCCTGTAAACATAACTTATGATATTAAATTTATGGAATATGCTGAACAAAAACCTATTGAAATTTTTCCCAAAACAAAAATATTAGTTTGCTATTTAAGTATGCAAAAATATATGATATCTGACCAAAAACAACAAAGTTGTAAAAGTTACCCCGCCAAAGAAAAATTCATCTGCCGCAAAAAGAATACATATCACTCCAATTCGCTGCTCATATCTAATTTTGTTTGCTGGATGTACTTTTGTTTTAGGTGTAAATGCTGGAGAAGTTTAAATGTACAGGACTACTTTTTAAAGTAATTTGGAGGGAGCCGTCAAAGTGGCACAGAATAAAATGTTAAAGCTCCCACCAAATTACTTTAAGAAGTAGTCCTGTACATTTAAACTTCTTCAGCATTTACACCTAAAACAAAAGTACATCCAGCAAACAAAACTAGATATGAGCAGCGAATTGGAGTGATATGTATTCTTTTTGCGGCAGATGAATTTTTCTTTGGCGGGGTAACTTTTACAACTTTGTTGTTTTTGGTTAGATTCTATAATACGTAAGAACATATAAGTTGAATTGATGAATTCGCGGAAAATTATAAATATTTACTAAAAACAGTAAAGTTTTGTTTGATGTTTGTAATGGAGCGGAGAGGAGCGAAAAAATTTTAGTCGGAGCGGAGCGGTTTCAAATTGGTCGGAGCGGGAGCGGAGCGGAGCCAAAAAAAGTGTCGCTCCAAATCCCTGCACAAACATATGTAAGAATGGATTAAATTGGCCCGTGGGGTCATGGGGCTACCATACAAACCCCCCCCCATTTTTGTTCTCCTAAGAAATATTTTTTACACCAATTTCACAAAACCTTGAATTAATGTGTCTTTATCAAAGCAACAAAAAAGGTTAAAACAGCCATGCTCCCTCAGCCGCCAATAAAATTTTCTGAGTAAATATTTTTATTTGCCCACTTATTCCAACCAAACCCCACGCAAATATTATTTTATCGACGCAATGGAACTTTTGGGAAGACGGAAGGAAAAGAATGAAGGGGGGTACGCCCGAAAAAAAAACTTTTAGCCCGAGGAGAGCGAAGGGTATCCAAATTTCGACCGCGCCCGAAATTAGCCTAGGTCTTGTTTTATTTAACTCTTGCTTGGGAAACAGATGGCCTAAACAAGGAATTTTATTTTGGGCTTTTCAAACCGACTATAAAAAAAAAACAAATCCCAAAATATATCTTTTCGGCTTTCGTCATTGCTACAATATTCGTGGCAGTTTGATTTACTTCATAATATTCACAACAAATCTCTGTCACATGTTCATAAATTCATTTCTTTTTAAAATAACAAAAAAAAAAACATTGTCTGCTGTAACTTCAGGGCTTCTGATTTATTCAGATTTTTCGACTGGAAATCTCGGTAAAACTAGTAAATTCATCGATTTAATTATGTACCAGAAAATTTTACACTCAACTTTGAAATTGCTAACAAAATTTGGAGAAGCTTTTTGTGCAGTGTCGCGTCCTTTCAGAGTTGATTCACTAATTGGGGAAAATGGCGGATCATATTAACTTTTGGTTAAATGTGAATCGGAATCGCATATAGTAATTAGCCAATAAAGGCAAGGATTCTCCATAATCAACGATTCGGTAAAAGATCGGTTACCTTAATTGATTTATAATCATCTTACAATGAATATTCAATAGCCGATAATTTAACTCCCACCCTCCTTTCACAAGCTCCTGCATTCGCCAATGGCCATAAGGCATTAGCTACGCCATTTGCAATTTCTACCTCAACAAGCTTTGCTTGTTTTTAAGTCGTTCAACATGGCAGTTAGTTAGTCTCCTCCGGATTTGTTGTTGTTGTTGTTGTTTGATCGGCGTTGTACGAGTCGAGTGTTTTACAGCCACCCACTTTACAGATATCAAATGACATTCGAGGGTCCTTAGTTGGTCTTTGTTTGTGGAGTTGTTGTAGTCCCCAAATGGAGTCAGAAATCCTAGAGCAATAATTTATGTAATCAATTTTTGAAGTACCTATTAAGCATAATTTCGTGAATCGGACCTGAAGTTTTCAAAACGCGGCTATTTGCGTAAATTTCAAAATTAATTTCGATAAACAAAAATAACTTGACTTCAATATTGATCATAAGAGAGTTTTAGCATGTCGTTCAAATACAACGACATAGTTTGACATTTCCACACAAAAATTCGCTTGCCGACAATACAATACGCCAGTACACCATAATTTTGCATGTTCCAAGTAGGCATGGGTGTATTTCCGTATTTTGGATATTCTGTAAACAGTCGAAATTGAGGAGATTATTTCGTCGTGATTATAACCCCATGCCTACTTCGGACATGCAAAATTATTGTGCGCATTGTCGGCAAGCGATATTTTTGTATGGAAATGTCAAACTTATGTCGTTATATTTGCAATGACATTAGAGAGTTTTACACTGACGTAAAAACCACCGTATACGCAATTCAAAATTTCGAAGCAAAAATTCCCGCGCGAATAGCACGTAAAACTTTTACGAGAGTTTTTTAATAATTTTATGACAATTAAAAATCGCGACCCGACAATTTCGACTGTTTAGAGAACATCAACTTTAGGATATACATATACCCATGCCTACTTGGGACATGCAAGATTATGATATATGCATGTACTGATACGTGTACGGTACGCAAGCGAATTTTCATATGGAATGTCAAATTATGTCGTACTATTTCCAACGACATGCTAAAACTCTCTAATAACTCAAAATGAAAAGGCGAAAAATCACCGGAAAATCAACGTTTAAATACCTCATCTTAAAACAGAATATTAACATCAAAGAAGAACTTATGATCCGATTTGGGCTATCTTCAATAAAAAACAAACAACGGACCAGTATTTCAAAGTGCTACATTCATTATTTCCTTTGCCATTTAATATGGATGTATCATTATCATCAATGTGGCACGATAGCCCGACGTCGGGCCTTGGCCGCCTGAATCGTTGACCTCCAATTGTTGCGGTTACGTGACCTTGTCCTCCAGTTTCGGAAGCCCAGCAGCTGGTCTTCACCTACGGAGTTCTCCCAGCGAGCTCTCGGTCGTCCGCGCAACCTCGCTCCGTCAATTCGTTGTGCGTTCATCACTTTCTTTGGCATGCGATTATCGTCCATCCGTTGTACATGCCCCGCCCATGCAGACGTTGAAGCTTCACGATTTTCGATACTTCCAGCTCATCGTACAATTGATACAACTCATGGTTGTACCGGATACGCCATTGGTCCCGCTCGCGAACGGCCCCGTAAATTCGCCGAAGGACCTTTCGTTCGAATCGGTCTTGCAAAATTTCAGAGGCTTGGGTAAGGGTACATGTTTCGCAGCCATAACATAGCATAGAATGCAGAGGCTTTCTGCATCACCCAACCTTCGAGACATGATGTTGATATCGTATGGATGTATAGGCAGGGTATAGTAACATGAAAAAATAACACATCTGTTGATTATTATTTTTTCAACAAGCGATATAAAATCGATTGAATTGAATATTTTTTTGCTTTTATTCACTTCTTAACACATAAAGAAAGAGGTAAAAAATTAATAAGGACAAACGTTTTTAGTCCTTTATTTTTCAAGAAGCGCACCGAATTTTTGCTTCTTGGAGTAGATACTAACATCGTCAGTTTACGTGAAATTTATGCAAATACTGTCAAAATTTTGATGATTGTGAAATCCAATTCGCTTGGTGGTACTCACTTCTCCACACCGGTTTTTGACATTTCGCCAACAAAAACAATGCAGTTGCACTTATTTTCACAGGGAAAAGGTTTCATCGACAAATCAATCAGACCGCGAGTGCACATTTATGTATATTAAATTTCGTGAATATAAGGCAAGTGCCCACGGCACATTTTTCACGTGAGACATAAAAGTTTTTCGCTCAGTGAACACAGTACTTGCCTTTATCTGAAATAAATTAAACAAAATAGTTTTTTACAATCCTGTAAGGGGAGATAAATTATTATAGATTTACTAGAAATTTGTTCAAAAATATTGCCCGCCTATCGCGAAGAGGGACTCACACGGAAATGACAGAATTGCACATTGAGTGCCTACAATTTCTGAAAAAAATATTAGCATCCAGTAAACGTAAAGTTGGGTGATAGAGACCTATTAGTTTTTGGAAATGCAATTCTAATGGTTACTTAGAGATAAAGTTGAGACTCCAATTGTGTCAATTATCGTAGAACTACTACATTTATGGCATATCTCCCAAAAAATAAAATCAAAACATCACAAAACAGAAAAGCCACACGACTATGTACACGACACGGTGACTCAGAGTGTCTGTGTTTGTAAACGGATTAATCGCCAGGAAGACGTTTTGTCGCCATCATAAATTTTGATTTGCTAAAAGCTACTGGCGGAAACTATTCAATGGCAAAGCAGGCTAGCATCGAAATCACTTATAAATCAATTACGCTTTTATTTATCGTTTCTGAGGGGAAAATGGAATCGTCTTTCTCTGCTCTGTAAAAATACCTATATGTATATGTGTCTACAAATTTCATAGGGTATAGGTACATTGTCTGGATAATCCCAGCTAGCGTAATTTAACTTCAGCTACAGTGTTGATGTGGTTAATTTAACTGGTTTTGTCTCGAATATTTTTCCTGAAATGCCCCATTAATTGTGAATTGCTTTCTTACTCCTACGCTTCACATTAACCCGACATTAGCGTGTTTGTTCACACGACAGCATTCGATAATAATTGAGAATGGAATTGTTCGTCTGAATGCGATCTAAGCCTATTAAGTACATAGTTGATAAAATTAAGTTTTATTTTTATTGATTAGGGACATTTAATTTTAAACCGGACTAAATACTTACTAGCCCGTCTGGGGTGGTCGATAATTGCTTCACTACTATCTCTTATATCTTGAATAAATAATTGAAATTCATTGTCCATAGAATTCGTAAGCTCACGACCATATAACGTCAATAATTGTCATTAGTTCATAGTTTTCATCGTTTCCCATACACATTTTCCCCAGAATTGTCCATCATTGGTCAAATTTACGACAGCATTCATGATTTATGGGTCCATTTACGAAATGAAATATTGAATCAAGGAATACTACTGATAGATTCGTCGAAGCATACAGACTTGTTGTATTGTATTGTTGTCCGTAACTCCTGTGGCTGCTCCCAACAGGAATCAGAAATCAATAAAATGTGAACGGCAAATTGAGAAGGACTAACAGCGAAATGTAGTAGCATCATGTCCAATCCAATTAGTTATCGACAGCATCCATCAGATGAATTTCGAAAACACACTTTACGAATTGGGTGCAGTCAGGTGGGAATACATAAAGGTATTAAAGATGAAGTGAATTTCATAAAGAATCTTAGTGAGCGGAATAACATATTTAAGACGATTACATCATTGAGTTAACACAATTTCATAATATAATTGAGTCATCATCTCGCCATTTTATGATTTTGATTTGTCTTTATGTTGCCATCAGGACTATGTACTAACGACCATTTTATAAATTCCACACCATAAGTTTTGCATTGATACTATTCGTCCAAAAAACCACTTCATAACATGTTCTCTATTTTCACGAAAGCTATCCTATAACTAGAAACAAACATATTTACCATAATCGCCTTTTTCGTATTTAGAATGCCATTGTCACTCGCAATAACAGACTGATAAACGACAGCTTATCGACCCCACCGAAGCAATCCGTGTAGCCTGTAGCGGCATCCAAATCAAGAGGCATGAAGCCACCCTTCTCCAGATGCGACTCACTAGCGCTCTTCTACAGTAACCGAATCCTTAATGAATTATTCAACAGAATTATAGGGGAGCGAAAACATGGTCGATGTTGTCTCACAAAACTCAAACTACAGCTAGCCGGCTCTCTTATAGTTTTTCGAGAAAATTTCGAAACGTACCCAAAATTATGTATTTTTACTGGAGACCCATAATATCATCATAGAATCGAAAGTTTGGTCGTTGGGCCTTTTGGAGGCGGAAGTACGAAAGTAGGACCAAATCAGCAGTCAGAGTTCCCTATCCTATATACTAGAAAGCGTAAAAACCGACTCATTTTCCAGATTTCGTTTTCGATTAGATTGTCGTTAGGGTGACATTCTCCCGAAAAGTTGCATGAATAACAATCAATTCGTAGAAGCGACGGAGACAACAAAAAAAAACTACTTTTATCCTTGGATGACTCGACAGCCATAAAAGGGATCAACACTGTATCGAGAAGGGATGCCTTTAACGATATTTGTATTCTGGTGAGTTTTGTGATTTACAGCATAATAGGAATGTGATAATGTAATCCTAGTTCGAAACAGGATGGAACTGGTGCTATTTAATTCGTATCGCGACCGGAAAAGCCACAAGGACTCCTGACAATGTCCAAGTCATCAAATAGAATATTTTCTAACAGAAACAAAAACATATTTTAGCTGTGTCTATAATTCACGCCCCCTAAGAAAGGACTAGACTCCTTTTTGCTCGTGCACTCTGTGTCGTTTTAAAATGCAAATTATTTTGCAAGTTCTCACTCTCAGGATATTCTTTTTGTATGCTAATCTTTGTGAGGGTGTATTTAAGCTTGGGTTATTCCTTCGACCCCAACTGACATTATACATTATATTAAGCAGTTTAGAGATATGCCGAAAGACATTTTATCTGTTCTACGTGAGATTGCTGTTCCGAGATATAAGCGCGATATTTACATGGCACAAAGTCAAGAGGTGATGTTAATAATTGCTGAGAACAATATGGATAGCACGAGTAAACTGCCGTGTTCTTCCGGTGTTCCGGTAAAGCAGCTTGCATGCTTCGTGATTGCTTGGAGTAAGGGTGAAGATGGAACTTTGTTGCAAGCGGGAATTTATTTCACGATCATTGGCGATGCTCGGTCGATTAAATCTGAAATCGTGTGGAAAGAATCTCCATAAGGTAAGAGTGCATGTTAAATTTAAATGCAAAGTATGGTCGGGATTATGTTTCAAGGGGTATTTTCCATATATAATGTACCTATATATTGAAGTTTATTTGTCACGTATAGATTGATATATTAAGTTATGTTTTGACAATATGTAATACTTTAACGCAAGTGTAAGTAACGGTTAGAATCTACCTGACTAAGTATGATTCGGTATCACAAAAGGGCGCAACAAACCTGACGATTTCGCGGCCGATCGATTGGCCACAATCGATCTGCCGCCCGCACAACACATACACTAGGCAGTTTATCGGGCAATCTGAAATTGACAGTCTCACGGTCCACAAGACACAACACAAAATAGCGAAAATTTTACCATTTTTGTCGATGGAATATGGACACCCATTGATACTTTTGGTGGAGAATGACCGCCACAACCACAGCATGAAGAACGATCACAGGTTTAAGTAAAAAAATCAATCAACTGAGAAAACATGGATAACATTTTCTTTGTTGCTAAACGAATGCCTAATCGAAATGTCTCAACTTCCTATTAACGATTCTGAAGCCCTTTTCCCCTCAGTCGACCCCGTTCCTCTGATGCAGCTTGGAAAATGGTCAACACGGTAGACATGGGCTAAGGTACGACATTACCGTCAGAACGGGCGATGTACCTACACATCATAAATATTAGCATGCATGAAGCATGCTACCTTGCAAAAATATTTTCGGGAGGAATCATGTAGAAATTCTGACAAATAACTTCTTCTTCTTCGCCTCAAGAAGGCATTTTTTTCTGTTGGGTTGTGCCTGGCATTTATTCTTAACGAAAACTTAATTCTCAGGATAAAATTTGACTAGCAAAAAAAGAAATTGAAATATCACATGAAAATGCGCAAGATCATAACGGTGGATGATAAATGCATGTTTCCACAAATTTTGCCCATCCATTGATACCTTTTTCAACAATTCATACCAAAACCATAATACATGGTTTCCCAAATCCCAACGATAATCTGGTAACCGGTGATAGCATATTCAGTGTCCGTTATGGAGAAAATATAAAAAAAACGTGACCGGGGCTAATTTGAATACCCTACTCATTGGAATGAAACTGAAGCTTCTATTGCGTTGACAATTTCTACTGCAGCTCCTGGAGCCCTATGACGTGTTCCGATTCCAGCTGTTCCTTGATGCGTTGGGGCTAATCCAGGAACACACTTGGATGAATTTTGGTTAAGATTCAAAAAGAGGAAAACATTTTCTTACAAGAACCTAATATGTACTTGGGGATTGATTTGTATGACAGCCCTATGACGTAATGTTCCAATTCCATCCATTCCTAGATATGTTTTGAGGTTTTACTAGGAACACATTTGGGGGAAGTTTGGGTAAGATTGGTTCATAAAGACAAAAGTTTTTTTAAAGGAAGCATCTCTGGCCATATATCAAAAGTATACATATATGATCAGCATGACTTGGGGAGTCGATTGGGCGGTGTCCGTCTGTCTGTCTGTTGCGATGCGTTTTACTCGGTGGGTATTGAAGCTCTTTCTTCTCTTCTCTGTACCATAACCCCTTGTGGGGCATGGTGCGCTTACTCAGCCGTTTATAGACTGCTTCGAGTCAACGTAATATTGCATATAGTTTATTGGGGTGTATATAATGTAGAGTGCGACTCAACCAAGTGAGCCACAAAGCGTGACGTATTAAAGTTAACAAGCTGAAACTTTGCACATGTGCTTATTATTGGTGCAGGCTGTCTGTTTGTTTGGCTCTCCGAAATTGGATCACTGGGTCATATTGCTGCCATACAAACCTAGCCCCCAATTTAAGTTAAACCTCATGAAAATGTATTTCTATTGCTCTCACAAAACATTTATAAAAATAAATGAAATCCATTCATGGGGTCATGGGGCTGCCATATAAACCTAACCCCCCAAATTAGGTTCTTCTAAGTAAAACTTTTTTATTTGTGCACCGAGTTCAACCAAACCTCATGAAAATATATTCCTATTGATGTCACAAAACATATGCAAAAATAAATGAAATCGGACCATGGGGTCATGGGGCTGCCATGCAAACCAAAACCTTCAAATATGATTCTTCAAAGAATAGATTTTTTATTTGTCCACCAATTTCAACCAAACCTCATACAAATCTGTTTCAATTGATAGAATGGAAGGGGGAGGATTAAAACCCAGATATGCCTATAGAGCCGTGTGAAAAATTAGAGTAAATAAAAAAATCTATTGATATAAAATAAGTATCAATTATACCTAACGAAAGTGGCAGTTTTCAGCATCTTAGCCATGTTTTACGGACAAAATTTGTTTAGTGAGTAATTTACTCATTATGTTCGCTATCCATGGCGTTAGTAACTCTGTCGTCTATGAGTCATATGTGCCTCATAAAATATTAAACATATTCCGTTATTTCATGTTGAAATGTTATTTGTGAGTATAATTAAATTATGTGATGTCCTGGTTTTTTTTTTAATATCATTTTTCATGAAGTAAAAATTTAAAAACCTGCAGTAAAAATCCCGAAACATGCAATATAAATGCCCGAATGTGCAATTTACGTGCAATATGAAAAAAATAATTTGTTTGGCTTTTAGAAAGTTAGGTTTCGGAGCAGTGGACACAGGAAAAGCATTAAAAAAATTAAGAAGACTTGCTATTAAAATTTAAAAAAAAATTATTTGTAATGCGGTACACTTTCAATATTTTAACTTAAGGAAACTTTCTGTGATATTGTATGTATTTTTAATATCTCTTGTCGTTATAGTATGTGAAATAGCTGTGCTTCCTTTAAACTTCCAAGGATCAGCTTGTTTTATGATGCGGCTATAGTTATGACAGGCAGTGTATTATTGATCAGTTTGACGAGAGAAATCGATTGAGCGATGTCCGTCTGTCTGTCCATCTGTTGCAACGCAAACTAGTCCCTCAGTTTTGAAGCTATCGGGTTGAAATTTTGCATACAAGTTTTTTTTAGTGTACGCTGTATATATATCGGAACGAATGGAATTGGAACATGGGGTTATAGGGCTGCCATACAAACCAACCCCTGTGAATTAGTTTATTCTAAGAAAAACTTTTCTCTTTACATACCAATATCAACCAAACTTTCCGCAAATGTGTTTCTGACAAAGCCTCAAAACATATCTAGGAACGGATGAAATCGGAACATTACCTCATAGGGCTGCCATACAAACCAACTTCTGAAAATTAAGTTCTGCTAGAAAAAACTTTTTTCTTTTGAATCCGACCTTAACCAAACTTAACCCAAATGAGTTCCTAGCAACGCCTCAAAACATATCTAGGAACGGATGAAATCGGAACACTACGGGCTGTCATACAAACAAACCCCTGGAAATTGGGTTCTTCTAAGAAAAACTTTTTTCTTTGTGAACCAATCTTAACCAAACTTCACCTAAATGTGTTCCTAGCAAAGCCTTAAAACATTTCTAGGAATGGATGGAATCGGAACATTAATAGGGTTGTCATAAAAGCTAACCCTTAAATATATGGTTCATGCAACGATAATAAAAATATACCAAGATCAGGCACTCCTTATAAGTGACTCTATAGCCCATCTTCATGAATGTGTTGAATTTCTTCTCTCCGTGCACACTCAAGTTGTGAGAAATTGCGAAACAGAGACTCATATATACCCTTTCATATGATCGGTGTAAAATATTAAAGAGAAGAAAAACGAAACTGAACGCAAACTGGATGAAAGAATTCAGTTCAGTGTTCATTTTACTGTCAATATTGAGCAGGTCAACCCGAAAATTCAGCTATTTCTGGACGTTAACAGCCCTAAATTTACGAAATGTCACACCAATACATCTATAAAAGCGAGAAAAGGTACCAATACATACCCAAAGATGGGATACTCACCTGATTTTGGATTAGTTCCGGCCTATTCTGTCTAATGAAATTTTGCGTTTAAAATATGTTAAAAATGTGTGCGACTGAAAATCATGCATCCCTTTCTACAAGAAATTTATATAGAGTGCCACCCCCTTGGTTCACGTAAGAGAAACTTTTTTTCTGTTTGAATCTTAACCAAAATCAACGCCATCTATAAATATCATAGCCGCAACTCAGCTGTACAATGACGTCATAGTTTAGTTCTTAAATTTTGGATTTACACGAACAAACAACAACAACAAGCATATCGATACCTTAGAGCACAATAGGGCTAAGTCCACTTTTCAACATTTGGAGAAAACGCGAAAATAAAGTTTCAAACCTTGTTCCCATCTCGATGGAGAACTTGACAAGGAATAATACGATGCAAAATTCTCAAAATCGAAAAAAATGGACTTAGCACTATTGTGCTTTAAGATATCGATATGACGTAACAAAAAGCAAAAACAAAACTGTGCAACATCGGCGAACATAACCAAAAATTATAAGCTGATTTTGACGTCTAAGAATCTACATTGCGGCCTTAATATATAGACGGCGTTGCCAAAATTCATCCAATTCATCCTGGACTAGCCTCAACGTACCTAGGAACAGATGGAATTGGAACACGTCATAGGGCTGCCGTAGAAATCGTTAACAGAAAAGAAGCTAAGGTTTCATTCAAATGTGACGGGTATTCAAATTTCGGCCGGGCCCGAAATTAGCCTCGGTCAGGTTTTTATTTTTCTCCAATATTCAGAAACCATGACGTTTTCTTATGATTTCGATTTACGAAATCCCATATTCGAGACATATACATAATCCTGCTTCAAACAAAGAAACCAAACAAAAATCTACCTAGATCCCCTAAAAACGATAAGACTCCTTTACTACTAAGTAAACATTTCAGTTCAACGAAATTGGACTGTTCGTTTACAAAATGAGACCGAAAACTTTGATAAGAACGTATTCTCGTATTCGAATTCGTGCAACAGCATTTGCCATAAAAGCATTTCAATGTTTTGTTTGCGCTGCGCTGCAAAACACTGAAAACTTTACACAAAACTCGAATGTTGGCTGTCGGTTTTTGTTCAGTCCTTTCGTTTGGTTTTCCAACGAACACTTTTTTTTCTGCCTATTTCTTTGGCACTTTATACTCCGGCTCCGGCAACGTGAACCGAGTGTACCGGTTTTATTCGTTTAGTTAAGCCTAAGGATATCCGTGGCATACCAACGGTCTACACACAATTTAGTCAAAGACAACGGAAGTAGAACGGATATATGGTTTTTCCTGATAGCGATGTCTTTTTATCTGTGGCCATCTGTGTGGTTCTCATACGAAAAGTAGCTTTTTCAATATCTGCAAAAACGAGGGTAGATAAGCCTCGAAGGCATCTTTTCTTCTCCTTTACGGTAAGGGATTGGTATAGTTTTAACTATCTTTTAAATCTGTATCTAGTGAAATTCCATTAGACAGATAAGTGATGGTGGGTTGTAGGTATCGTTTTGGTTACTTACATATTTTTATGGCGAGGATAAAAAGGACACTAATGGTAAATTCTTGTTTGGACTTAAAAAAGTAGTGCATTTTTTAAATATGGAGATAGAAAACGAGAATCTGAATTTTCGTTTTGTAATAACAGGGCATAGAGCCTAATCAACGCCATCTAGATACATCAAGGCCGTAACTCAGCTGTACCGTTTGCCTACTAAATTGGGGACGGATTCGAACAAACAACAACAACAAGCATATGACGTAATTAAAAGGAGCAACAAAACAGTGCAAATTTAGTAGGCAGTTTGACGTTTAACCTTCCGGCGGGCGCTAATCCCAACGCGATCGGGCGCAATGCATCTGAAAGATTGAGTGCAGGAAAATTGATAAAACTAAGTTTCTGTATATTTTACGCTCTTATTTATTGTTGCATTGTCTTTTTGATATACGCAATTGTAGAAGCAATAGAAAAAGAGAAAATAACACAATCGGGCGCAATTCATCTGAGAGATTATTTCATCCCTCCCGCCCCTGAGGCAAGTTGTAGATAGAAACTGAAAACTCCTTTGGGAAGTTGATCGATAAAGATTAAGCTACTGTCAGTTTCAGTTCACTCCTTTTTCATTTCGCTGATTGGTGCAAGAAAAACGGGTCACTTAATCTGTCAGATGCATTGCGCCCGCCCGAAGGTTAAGATTCTACATTGCGGCCTTAATATATAGACGGAGTTGGCCTAATACGGTCTTATACTGGAATTCTGGTACAATAGCGTGCGAAACATTGAAGATAAAAAATTAAAAATAAATAAGAAAACAGTAACAGGAAAATAAGAAAATCGAAATTCATAGCTGTGAAACATATTCGTTATCGACCTTGATGATGTTCTCAACGTTGCGAAGCGACTTTTTGTTGTATTTTATACAATTCACAAATCTTATAACTGATTTACCGAAAAATCAATTTTGGTTATTTCTTAACCCTCGCACTTGTACTGGGATGACCTTTTCGAATTCGACACTATTTTTAACATGTTTCTAATTTAGCTATTAAGTTTAAATTCCCGGCAGCTTCCTAACATATTATGTTAGCTTCAGATCTGCGCAACAACTAGATCGCGATGAGTTCCACAAGGATAGTTATAAGGACATTTTGATGAACATGTCACATTCGTAACACATGGATCTGGCCAAACTCACTCGTGATGTGTGTGAAATACCAACTAATTTCTTATCGTAAGTTGACAGACAATAAAATTTGTGTAGTATATTTTAGAAACACAAACAATAGCAAATTTTAGTACCTACACATCAATGTCCTGGTAAAAAGGATATGACGTAAAGTGACTACGTAATGTCATATGAGATATAAATACTGAATTCCTAGAAACTAAAATGCATGGAAGAACGAAAACCATTATTTTATTTTGTAACGTTATGTTACACGAATAACGAATATATTTGCATAAAAGTGGTAAGTTTGATCCTGTTTTCTATGCGCGCCTAGCTGCCTCGCTATAGCTAATGATTTGGAACGCGAGAGAGCGGCAAAGGAAGACGATAACATTGAAGCAGCTTTTCACACATATAAATACGAAAATTACTCAAATAAGTAAATTATAGGGGGATTCATGCTCGCTTCGTATATCAGAAATCCTTGTTATTGCGTATTTGAGTATTATAACACAACAAAATTTGAATGAACGCCCCAAAAATCCTAGTCGTATATGAAATACTATGTTATACTATGCAACAACAACAATGAACAGCTGATTTTTTGACAAAAAAAATCACAAATTTTCGTTTTATGTGTCATAATTATAATTTTAAATGAGAATTGCGAGAAAGTCTCTCTTTCCGCTCAATTAAAAACAACCTGGTTACTAGGAAAAAAGTAAATTTTATACGATTTTCGTATTTTCTGTCCCTATTCTGCCTATATTAGTTCTCGTATTCAATAACAAGCCCGAACCCGTGTTTTTTTTAGGTATGTTATTTTTGGTCAAATAACAGGCTTGATGCTTGATTACCGGTGGACACTATGCTTATCTACAGCATAGTTTTTCGTCAATGAAAAAGTTAGATGCTTAAACAGATTTATCCCTCTAATGCTATGGGCTCAAAATGAACGCTGCCATGACCAGGACTTCAGCATAAATCCAAAGCGGAATAAGATTTCGGGACAGGCAGCCGAAAAAAGTAGTAGCTTGGATAGAAATATAATATTCAACAGTGAAAATGTATATGCAATCCAACATCAAGCCTTTATATCTGGTGTATGGTGTAGTTTCTTTCGTTTAGCTGTGCCGAAAGGAGCAGTCACCGTGTTTCAACTTAATCTTGTTTGCTGTTGGTCGTCGCTCTCGATCGAGATGTGGGGGAGACACTACCGTTTATGTTGCGGTAGGGCACACAGTTATAATGGAGGTTCGCCAGTGGGCACAGCCGGGAACTGGAAGGCCTACATCAAGAGGAATATGGACATATCTATGAGTGTGCAAACGGATCTATAGGTCTACTAATGTAATACAGATGGGTCCTGTTTGCACAATATTCAGAAAGCTTTTCCATTGTATTCAATGGAATTTTTGTTTATTTTGCATTGTTACGCCATATTTTGCTTGGTTACGCCATCATCTTAGATTGACAAAATAAATCATTGCGCAGTTGCATACTGCGTAAATGAGCAGAAGATAGCATAATTATGCGAATTAAACAAAAAAAATCATTCAATATAATGGAAAAGCTTTCTGAAAATTGTGTGTGTCTTCTCTATGCGATAAGACTAACCATTCGATACGAATTTTGAGAGAATGGACCCTTATCTAGTGGCTATCGGCTGTTTAGTCTTATCATAGACGCACACCATTGTCCGATAGCTTCAGTACAATGCCATTGGGTGAATTCACATTGTAAGACGAAGCCGGACGGGTAAACTTGCAAGACAAGAACCATCGTTCTTACAATGTGTAATGCACAATGCTTGTCTGCTGGCCACTACAAAAGCTCTCGCCGTCCGTTTGTTTGTGCTAATAAACGGACGGCGAGAGCTTTTGTAGTGGCCAGCAGACAAGCATTATGCATTTCAGATTGTAAGGACGATGGTTCTTGTCTTGCAAGTTTACCCGTCCGGTTTCGTCTTACAATTTGAATTCAGCCATTCTCTCAAAACTCTTATTGCCATTCAATATAATGGAAAAGCTTTCTGAATATTGTGTGTCTTCTCTACGCGATAAGACTAACTAGCCGACAGGTACTGAATAAGAGCTATCAGAAACCCGGCCAATGGCTGAATTCAAATTGTAAGAAAACGACCGGACGGGTAAACTTGCACGACAAGAACCATCGTATGATCATTCCACACTATCCGATCAAAACACGGACCGGCGAACAATAATCACACAGCATATGTATAAATGTTGCCATGCACGCTCCAAAGTTAGTGTACAATGAAGTGACGAGTCGACAAGATTAAAATGCAAGTAAAACACGCGCTAATTGTCTTTGCAGAACGCCTGAACTATTGGTAGATGCAATCGTCTTATCGATCGTACGATTCCTACGAAAGAAAAACAATCGTGTCACGATTTTTTTCTTTCGTAAGACTCGTTCTTACAATTTGAAATGAACAATGCTTGTCTGCTGGCCACTACAAAAGCTCTCTTGTCTTCCAAGTTTACCCGTCCGGTTTCGTCTTATAATCTGAAATCAGCCAATGTATCAAATTGAATGTTTGTTTACTTTCCATAGTTACGCCATATTTTGCTTGGTTATGCCATCGTGTGAAATTACGTAATGATTCTACTGTATATGCAAACTAGAAAAAATCATTACGCATTTTCATATGATGGCGTAACCAAGCAAAATATGGCGTAACTATGGAAAGTAAACAAACATTCAATACAACGTATAATTGCCGTGTATTTGACATTAGTTGTGAGTATAAATTAATGAGTGAAAGTATACAACAAAGGCAAAAATATACTTCTGCTCTCGTGACGACTGCACACGAGAGCAGGAAAAGTATATGTTTGCCTACATTCTGCATAGGCCGTATGAATACTAATGCCGGAAATAAGATGGATGCAGAAACAGTAACAGCAGCAGCAATGATAATGCAGTCCAATGCAATTTAAATGAGTGGCGTCATGTTGCAACAGCTATAAAAAGATTTTGCTGCCAACATGACGTCTCCCATTTAAAATGCATTGGACGTTTCTGCTGCTGTTGCTGCACCCAGTCTGTTTCCAGCATAATACTCATACTCGAACTTCGCAAAAAGGTTAGTACTAGAGAGAAGTAAAGCTTGAAAGTAGCCCGCCCAAGAATGGTTCCCGGATTTTTTTTTGAAAGTACTCCAATTGGCGTAATAGAAGCACTAAAGTAATTTTTGGTCACTGAATCGTGAGACCAATGCTGAAAACATTTTGTGCCTGCCCCATAATTATCCCCTTTTCTCGAGAAATACACGTCGAATCGGTACGGCAAAAACTTTAAGGTAATATTTGGTCACAGGTTCAAAATTTGGGGTCAAAAACAAGAAAGAAATTTGAATTGCTAGCCCAAGAGTGGTAACCTAGTTTTCTCCGTTTTCTCCATAAGTTCCATGGCTCCGATAAAACAGTATTTGAGTGAGGTTTACTTGGAATAATTTAATCAAAGGTTTGGGAAATTTGTGATGCTAAAAATGTTTCTTAGAAGAACCTAATTTGGTGGTTTAGGTTTGTATGGCAGCCCCATGACCCCATTGTCCGATTTTGCCGATTCAAACATACAAACTGCCTGCAGCAAAAAGAAGCATTTGTACAAAATTTCAGCATCATAGCTTTTAAATTGGCCGAGTAAAACGCGTCGCAACAGACAGACAGACGGACAGACAGACGGACAGACAGACAGACGGACAGACAGACAGACGGACAGACTGACATCGGCCAATCGACTCCCCAAGTCATGCTGATCATATATATATGTATACATTTTATATGGTCGGAGATGCTTCCTTCAATGCGTTTCAAACTTCATGACAAAGTTAATATACCCTTCCACTCAATGAGCGAAGGGTATGACAAGAAAGTAATTTGGATTGCTGGCCCAAAAGTAACCCAGTTTTCTCCGGAAATAACCGTCAACCGCGGAATCACTAACGCGATTTTGGGCAGCTGATTCCAAATTTTAAGTAAAAAAATTTGTCTGTTTTGCTCGTCCTACAGCGGTACACCGCTTCATGCATGCATATTCCACAAGCTCTACCTGTTTCATCCATCCATCGATACATTCTTTCAAATGCCACAACTCATTTTTTCCATGTGTCACAAACGAGTTGAATGGAATGCATGTTTCCACAAATGTTACTTCTTTCACTCCTGCACCGATACCATACGGTAGTTCATTTGAAACTTAAATTCCCAATCCGTCAATACTAAACAACTCAATAATTTATAAAACACCTACACCATAAATAAAACAGGTCGAAAAGGATAAATTTTGTTTCCACAAAAACACAAATAGGCAATTATAGTTTTTACTCATATCATACTATGCCAAATACGATATTCAAATAACACCCCAGCACAAAATGTTATTTCAGGTATCGTATTCGGAGAGAGATAACAGACTTTTGAATTTAATGACAACTGAAATACGATATAACATCGTATTTCAAAATACGAACGCGAGCATGAATCCCCCTTATATATACCCACATAACATAAGTGTTCAATTAGGTAACAAGAGTTTCGAAAAGTATTACCTACAAGAGTACTAGGTACAGTGGGTCTGGCCACATCCTATGTTAACATGTGTCTGACGGAGGGTTAATACTGAACACGTGCTCTTGCAGTGGCTTTACGCACGTTATAACTGCTGCCATCCCCTGATCCCAATAATATCAAATAAAATCGATTAACCAAATTGTTAAAACAAGTTCAAATATAGAAGCCTGTCCTCTTCATCGATAAAACAAGGATAAAACTCTTCACGAGACACAATCAACAACTATGACCAACTTGCGATTGCGACACAAAACTTTCCAATGGAAACCAAATAAGCACTTCCGCAAATGGTAATGTTTCGTCGTGGATCTAATTAAATCGAAGCAAACAATTAAAAGTAACTGGAGCCGCCACCGTATGTCCTCGTGACTGCTGAGTCAGCAGCAGGAAACGACTATGGAGTTCGTCGAGACCTCGTATAGAGCACGCCAAAAACGATAACGAGACCGTACCCTTGCTATCGATTAAAGTCCGGAAACCACGAGTATAACCGCGAATTATACAATTAAACGCATATGGTCCTCGGAAATAAATGTCTCCCCAAGATATCTGAACGAGACCTTCTGGCAGACGTACTGTCTGAACAAAGGTGAACTTTCACATATGATAAAGGAATGGAAGGGAAATATTTGGAATAGAAAATTACAACCACCTGCTCAATTTCTGCAGGTCCTTCGGTAAATGAGCCGGCAGTTTCGTCTTTCTTGAAGAGCTTAATCCCCAAAAATGTTCACGTACACTCCTCGTCATCTCGCTACATAATACAAGAAGTGCGGTCGCCGAAGTACTAGAATGTCTCGCTAACAAGACCCGAAACATGCATTTAAGATTGTTATTAAGGGACTCACATCCTTTCGATCCACTCCACGATGAACAGTCCCCATGTCACACGACGGAAGTGTTCAACAACGACTCAAGTGCTCATATATGGAAATTATATTTTTAGATACGCACACTTTGGCTTCCTAAATGTGCTATCGTACTCGAGAGAATCATGAGTACACTTAACCATTTTATGGGGAAACTATGACTCCTTTATGGCATCCTGTGAAAGGGGATATAATTGCCGTGAAACAATGCGGTTGGAATGGGGCCAAGTTCATAGGTGTCTTGGGGTCAGATTTTGTTTTGTTTCCAGGGAAACTTTTCGAATAACATTCGCACCCGACGATGGATAGACAATATACATGCAGGACGAACGAACGAAGGCCTATATTGCGGAATGGGAAAAATACATATACTTATGGATATGGATATGTGTAACAGTGTAGTGTTTCGTCGGGTCCGAGAAGATGAAGTTAATGAGCCCGAGGGGGTGAATTATGTGGACACACACAAGAATGTTTGGCCTTTTTAGCATTTGATTTGACTTTTACCTAAATCCATATACGGTGAGTGGTCCTGGCGTTAATGATGATTTAAACAGCTGGTTAATTGGGAAGTGGTGTCTGGATGATTATTCTAATCTCATGTGACCCTCTCCGAGTGGTTTTGAGGATTCTAATATTTTATATTCCATTTAGCGCGTGTGGCAATGAAGTGATACAGTAATCGTTGAATATATGTATGTATAGCACCTACCCTGAATCGTCATCCATTAAATAAACTAACATTATTATTATTAATTTTTTTAAAACAACAACATTGCTATCTACTAAAAAGTAAAAGTAAAAAGTTCGAGTAATGGGTGGTCTGGTGCGACATAAAGCTTGTGATGTACCACTACTTCAAAAAATCAAAGTAGGACATGGTGCATAATTAGATTGATTGATAGAATCATAGATGGTACGATTTACATAAGTCGCGAAACCGGCTGCCGTAAGAACAATGGCAATTCAAACGCGGTTCTGTTTAGATGGGTCGAGTAAGTACAAAATAACTCGGCGCTTCTATAGGGTTTTCAATTTCTACGGGAAAGTCGTACTTTCTGCGATTTTAGAGAAATGTCTGAAATTCTTTACAGGTAAGATTGCTTACTATCCACAAAATAAGTTTTAAGACAAATTGACATTTTTTTTGTTTTGTTGGAGACCTTAGTTTAGTACAATTTTTGTTCAACTACACCCCTTTTTGCCAAATAATGAAAACAGAAATGGTGAGTTTTGTGTAAAAAATATCTTAGGTCTACATTATGTTCAACTTGAATTTTGTGGATATTGCATCCTTTTATCATCCAATTTGTGTATTAAATTAATATACTACTAAAACGGTAACAAACGCTCGATCCGTTCGCTTCCTGTTACTGCTCGCTTCGCTCTAATATAAGAGTTCGCTACGCTCCTCCAATAAATAGTTTGAATTTGATTTATTTATATTAAAAAAGAAACTATCGTAAAACAGAAATTATATATATCAATCAAATTCTACGATAAGCGACTTTGACTGACCCAACAATACGTTGATGTCTTCCTTAAGCCAGCCCCACACCGGCCGGAGTGTGGCAAACCTCGCGCAAAAGATTGATACGAAAGATCGTGCAGCAGCAGTGCAGCAACGTGGTTGGGCCTTAGAGATAGCATACAGGGCCGGCCCTAGGGGTGGGCGAACTGGGCGGTCGCCCAGGGCCACCACTTTCGAAGGCCCACCACTCTTAAAGAACATTTACTTTTCAGGGGCCACCACTCGGAAACGGCGTCAGTACCAAGGGGCCTCCGCGCAACACCCTTTTGAAATATGGATATGATTTTATTGTGATTTATGAGTCCATTTTTTAAAAACGCTTTTAATTTCAATAGAAATGCTTCCACCAAAACGAGTTCGACTAAATCAAGAATTGGTTGCTTTAAAAAGAAGGTGACAGCGGAAGCATTTATAGGCACACCAAAAAGGCGTTTCGTAGTTAAAGGGAAAGAAAATATATCTCCGTCTAGTAATCCTCAGCAGCCAGGTTCAAGTTTTATCGCAGATGTAACAGAGTAAGTACAATACCAATGAAAAAGCGCATCATTTTTCTGAAGATTTTGACGAATGGGGAGGGTGCAAACCGCCTATGGTTAGTGTACTCAAAATCAAATAACGTCCTTTTTTGCTTTTGTTGTTTAGGAAGAAAATCTCAGTTGATAAGCAAAGCCAGCAATTAATTGATCAAGAAAAAACGCACTGGAGAAATTAAACGAATTAATTTCGTGGTCTGGCTGATCGAGCGGTTAGTGCGCGCACCTTCGGTGCACAGGCTCATGAGTTCGAATCTCACCGTGTTCCATTGTGTTTTTCGAACTCACGAGCTTGTGACAGACTATGATCTCACTCAGATGTTAAACGAGTACCCATTTATGGGGATAAATAACACTGCTGAGCGTGATGCTGATCTCATTACCTCATCAAAAAGCAGATAAGATCTTGGAAATAGGATGTCACTAACACATCCTGCGGCCTTAGTCCAATGTTGGATTGTCGCGCCTGTTATTTATTTAATTTCGTTGCGAAATTCTTGACTCAACGAAATCTTGCATTCCGTGGTAGCGTTGATCGGCTATTTCAACCAAATAATGGCAATTTCCTGGGGTTAATAGAAATTCTCGGTGAATACGATCTTATGTTACAAAAATCTCCGGCGAATTAAGAGTGACGAAATCCATGATCATTATTTAGGGAAACGCATTCAAAATGAAATAGTCAAACTAATGGGAGATGAAGTGCTGGCGTTCTTGGAATCTTACAAAGAAACTGGTTTCGAATTGCCCCAGAATGCTGCCAAACTATTAGACGAGGAGCTGGAAATGACGGCCGAAGAAATGATTTTTCCTGCAGCAAGCACCATGAGAAGATGCAAAGCTAAAAACAATTTTCGAATGAAGCTGACGATGACTCTTTAACGGGTTTACAATGGAAATTTGAAGTGGATTTTTTTTAACGTTTTATTAGATCAAGAACTCACTGAAAATTTTAATCAGTTAAAAGTCCACACACACACCGCGAAGAAGGCGATATCAACGGATTTTCCACTTGAATGACCCAGGGCCAGAGGCAGACCGAAAAACACGTCGAAGTGTCAAAAGAAAAAGCCTGAACAACGCATTGATTTCGGTGATGACACAATCCAGTTGCAGGATAGATAGCCTGCTCACACTAAACCTGAGGTTATAACATCAAAATAGGCACCATGATAACACCACAGGTCACAGTACTACTGATTGGTATACTAACGTAACAAAGAAAAAACAAAACCTGGATCAAATTATCGAATTATGGCATTCGGATCTTTGAATATACACTTTCTTGTCAAGACCAAGTCGAAAGCTGAAGTAGTTGCTGGTGGGTGAGCCCAAAAAACAAATTGGCTTAAAATCGATATTAGAGACTAGAAATTGCCTGCTTTTTTACAAGTACATTATGCACCCCTTGGTCCCAAGGAGTTTGAAGTAGTGTTTAGCGCGAACGTTGTCAACGTCAAGCATAAAATATTGGAACTCTATTTGTCAAGTCGGTCAAGCAACGTACTATTACGATATCAACATTGTGAATACAATTATTGGAGAATAATAATTCAGGCCATCTACATCAACGAAAAAAAAGGAATTAAAAATGAAAAATGTAAAAAAAAATTGTCTTTAAAATCAATTTTTATTTGAATGTTGATAGGGGCCACCATCGCCGATTTGGCCCAGGGCCACCAAAATGCTAAGGCCGGCCCTGATAGCATAGCAACCCACTCCATGCGTTAGTCCAGAGTGGGCATCAGAAAATAAAAATGGCACCGTTTTCACACTATCGCAGTTCACACATTTAAGCAAAAATTTAATTCAAATGTCAAATTTTTGTTTACAATTGATAATTTAATATCCGCATAAAATTTATTACTCTCTCAGTTCGGGTGGCACATAGACCTAGACAGACCATTGGTACTATATCTTGATGAAAAATATCGTTCAACAATATTTTCCACCCCTTTCCATATATATTTCAAAGGAACCGACGGCCACAAATGCGATCAAACGTTCGGCGAAATGAAAACTATGTCTAAAGAAACGAAAAAACAGCGCATCATCGTAAGACATAGTATGTAAACTATTTCAAGATCCAAACTTCAAAAATTAAGATTGATTTCACAGAAAATTCAGCTACACCTTAGGCATAATAGCTCGTAGGCGACGACAGAAGGGTTAATAATTGCATCGACAATATTTTGGCGTTTGAATTATTTCGTGGAGTGTAGTGTAGTAAATTTGGAGCGACAGAGATTTTGTGTTAGTCTGTCTAGAGTTGCAGGATAAGGTGCTTTGGGTTGCTTCGGCATATATGCCACACGACGGCACTCTGCCTTCCCCAAACCTAAAGGAAGCTGTTGCGTCAGCAACGTCTTCTGGTACTAGTGTAATCCTGGGGTGCGATTCGAATTCGCATAATGGGGGGGGGGGGAAGCTCGGACACCAACGAACGAGGTGAATTCATCATCAATGTGGCACGATAGCCCGACGTCGGGCCTTGGCCGCCTGAATCGTTGACCTCCAATTGTCGCGGTTACGTGACCTTGTCCTCCAGTTTCGGAAGCCCAGCAGCTGGTGGGCGTCTTCACCTACGGAGTTCTCCCAGCGAGCTCTCGGTCGTCCACGCAACCTCGCTCCGTCAATTCGTTGTGCGATACCTTTCTTTGGCATGCGATTATCGTCCATCCGTTGTACATGCCCCGCCCATTGCAGACGTTGAAGCTTCACGATTTTCGATACTTCCAGCTCATCGTACAATTGATACAACTCATGGTTGTATCGGATACGCCATTGGTCTCACTCGCGAACGGCCCCGAAAATTCGCCGAAGGACATTTCGTTCGAATCGGTCTAGCAAAATTTCGGAGGCTTGGGTAAGGGTCCATGTTTCGCAGCCATAACATAGCACGGGTCGGATGATCGTTTTGTACACGCGGAGCTTCGTGTTCCTGTGCGCAAGTTTCGAATTAATTATAGGGAGGACCGAGAAATATGTCTTATTGGCTAGTTGTATCCGTCGCTTAATTTCGTCGGTTTCGTTGGCGTCCTTTGATAAGTTACAACCCAGATAGTTGAAGTTGTCTACATACTCGATATTAAGGTCCCCCACTGTGATGCTTCCATTTGCTGGCGTCCTTGTTTTCGATTGCATCATGGCCTTTGTTTTGCTTTCGTTGATATGTAGTCCAACTTCCTTTGCGGCGTTATTGAGGTTATGCAGGAGGCTTTCTGCATCACCCAACCTTCGAGACATGATGTTGATATCGTCGGCGTACGCTACTAATTGAGTCGACTTGATGAGTAGCGTTCCGCTGCTGTCCATATTCATGGCTCGAATTACATACTCCAAAGCCAGGTTGAAGAGCGTCGGCGCCAGCCCGTCGCCCTGCTTGAGTCCAGTACGAGTTTCAAATAGGTCAGTGAGTCGATTCTGCACTTTGACCTGCGAGACGGTATTAGTCATCGTCATCCTTGTGAGTCGCACTAACTTTGCCGATATACCAAAATTCAGCATAATGTTGTACAGTACACTTCGGTCGATACTGTCGTATGCCTGCTTGAAGTCGACAAAGATTTGGTATACGTCGATGTTGTATTCCCAGCACTTTTGGAGTAGTAGCTTCACTGTGTAAAGCTGATCGGTCGTTGAACGACCAGGTCTGAAGCCGCCTTGATACTCGCCAATGATTTGTTCTGCGTACGGATTGATTCTCTTTTCAAGAATTTTTGATAAAATCTTATAGGCCGTACAAACTAATGATATGCCCCTGTAATTCTCACACTTCAGCTTGTCACCCTTTTTGTGGATTGGGCAGATTATGCTTTTGCGCCAATCTTCGGGGATTACCTCGTCGTTCCATATTTTCAGCAGTAGCACATGTACAGCGTTGGTCAGGCACGTTCCACCATGCTTCAGCAGTTCTGCTGGGATCTCGTCAGCGCCGGGCGCTTTATTATTTTGGAGCGACTGTATGGCAAGACTCACCTCCTCTACTGTTGGGGGTAGAACGGGAGGGCCTGGTTCGGCTAACTGCTCAAGAGCTAGCTCCGCGGGGGATGTTGATGATGCATTGAGGAGCTCTTCAAAATGCGAGGCCCATCGTTTTCGATGTCGCTGATGATGTTACCATCCTTGTCCTTACATAGGCTTGTCCTGGGTTGATATCCGTTCTTGATATTATTTATAAGTTTGTACGCCTGTCTAGTGTTCTTACTGGCTAATCTTTGGTTTATTTGCTGTAACTGCTCGTCAAAATGTTTGCGTTTCTTACGTCTAATTAACTTATTAGATACTCGCCGAAGCTCGTTATATCTTTCTTTCTTGGCTCGGGATGCGCGTTGTGTGTATTGGCGATAGGCTTCATTTTTCGCCTCAATCGAGGCCCTGCATTCGTCGTCGAACCAGTCTGCTCGTCTGCGCCGGCCTTTATAGCCCACGACCTCTTCTGCGACCTCCTTGATGCAGTCTTTGAGCTCCTCCCAGAACTCATGGATGCCTAGATTATTGATGTTATCAAGCATGGGCGACAGTTTTTCCTCAAGGGCTGTAGTATACGCAGCCGCCGTGGCATCATCAATCAAATTGTCAACCTCGAAGATCTTGGCAGGGTTGATTCTCGTTAGGTGCACCGAAGAGATTCTGCACCTGTAGGTCGTCTTCACCAAATAGTGATCGGTGTCGCAGTTGGCTCCTCGATAGGATCGAACATCTAGGACATTAGAAGCCCATCTCTTGCTGATCAGTACGTGGTCGATCTGGTTCACGGTGTATTCATCTGGAGACTTCCAGGTCTGCTTATGGATTCGTCGATGAGGGAAGCATGTAGAGCTTATGACCAGGTTTCTGCCGCTCGCGAAGTCGATAAGTCGCTGACCGTTATTGTTGTTTTCGTCGTGGAGGCTATGACCACCAGTAGTTCCCCTATGCCAGCTTTCGTTTCCGACTTTAGCGTTAAAGTCTCCTAGCAGCAGCTTGACGTCGTTTGATGGAAGTGAGTCGAAGAGTGTTTCTAGGTCGTTGTAGAACTCGTCCTTAATCGCGTCTTCTTTTACTTCTGTAGGGGCATGCGCATTAATGAGCCAGAGATTAGCGAAACGGGTCTTAATGCGAATCGCACATAGCCGCTCGTTGATGGGTTTAAAGCCGATAACGTGGTCCTTGAGCTGCTTATTCACGATGAAAGCTACTCCAAACTCCTTGTTGCCCTCCTCTTTACCACTCGTAAAAATAGTGTGCGAATTGAGGTCGTTAATCTCGCTTTTGAGCCATTTAGTTTCCTGGATTGCAACTATGCTCAGCTTGTATTGTTCTACCTGATCCAGGAGGGCCCTTAAGGCCCCCGGTCTATTCAGGGAGCGTACATTCCAGGATCCGAAAGAGTAATCAGTTGATCGTTTGCGGGGTCGTCGTTGTTTTGTATCCGTCCAATCCGAGGCTTTTGTTTCAGGTTTCTTGACTTGAAGTTTTTCTTAGGATGAGTTGTCGGCACATCGCTAAACCATGATAGGGTTTAATCGTTGAGTAAAGGCCATCATGGGCATGCCTCGAAGATGCTGCTTTAGTGGTTGAGTTAGACGTTTTCTGTCACCTATCACGTTAAGTAACCTGAGACGCTGCAGATGTAAATACAGCACTCAGGCGCAGCGGTGCTTCTTCCAAATGTCGCATCAGATGATTTGACTTAGCCGTTCCCGTTACCAGGGGGCGCCCGCGCGGAGGACACATGGAGAAGTCTTTTGCCCTTGAATTACTCCTTGAATATCTTTTGGGAACGAATCTTCTTATTTGCAATGTAGGACGCGAGCCTACTTTCGTTACAAGAAACACGCACGAGGTGTTGGATATCACTCTGGCATCGGAGGATATCCTGCATTTAATAAACGACTGGAGAGTATCGGCGGATTATTCTTTATCCGATCACCGATATCTATAGTTCAGTCTTGCTGCGCGCCCTGAGGCGTCTCCAGTCATCCTAAACCGGAGGAGGACTAACTGGCAGAGATTTCGAGACTCTCTGCTCGCAGGACTACCTTCGCTTCCAAATATTCCAAACAATGGACAAGATCTGGACAATATGGTAAACCTCTTCACTGATGTTATAAAAACTGCGACCACCGCTTCGTGCCCAGCCGGTTCACGGTCGGGCAAGCAAAAACCTGCTTGGTGGAACTCTAAGATCTCCGAGCTAAGAGCTACGTGTAGAAGTAGTTTCAATAGAGCTAAAGCCTCAAGGCTTGAATCGGATTGGAACTCATACAAAAGGCATCTCAACTCTTTCAAAAAAGAGTTAAGAGGAGCTAAGCGTAAAGCCTGGAGAAGTTTTTGCGAAATCATTGAAGGGTCTTCCGAAACATCTAGATTCAGGAAAGTCTTGGCGTTTAACCCATCTAGTCCAAGCTTTCTTCAAAAAGAAGACGGCTCTTGGACGTTATCAAGCATTGAAACCATCGAATGTCTGTTTGACACACATTTCACTGGCAGTTCAACGGCTGCTTTACCTGATCTACAGACAGTTCGCATAGAACCATGCGACACGGAATCCATACTCAGTCATGAGAAGGTTATGTGGGCCATAAACAGTTTTGAGCCCTTTAAATCGCCTGGGCCAGATGGCATTATTCCTGCGGACCTGCAACAATGCGCAGACATCACTTATCCGTGGATAGAGCGCATACTTACAGCGTGCCCAAAGTTGGTACATATTCCACACAGCTGGAGAGAGGTTAGAGTTACTTTTATTCCTAAAACGGGTAGAATGTCGCATGCGAGTCCAAAGGACCTCCGGCCCATTAGCCTTTCATCGACTATGCTAAAATTATTAGAACGACTAATTGATGTTCACATACGAACGATCGCCCCTGCTAATCTACTATCCATGTCACAACATGCATATTGGAAAGGGAGATCGGTTGATACAGCTCTACATTCGCTGGTCAGTTATATTGAAGCAACTCTTCATAATAAGGAATATACTATGGTGGCGTTCCTTGACATTGAGGGAGCCTTCAACAATATCAAACCCAGAGCAATAACAGATGCTCTCATGAGCCTACAGGTTGAAGGTTCCATTTGTATCCTTGTTAATAGGCTACTCACTTCTAGGCGTATTCATAGTAGGTTCGGTTCGTCTTCTGCTAGTAGATATGTTTGCAGGGGCACTCCACAGGGAGGTATTCTGTCTCCTCTACTTTGGAACGTAGCGATTAATCAATTGCTCTTGAATTTGGAAAGAATCGGATGTAAAGTCATCGCTTATGCTGATGATATTGCTGTCGCCGTTAGAGGCAAGTTTCCTGACACACTTAGCGGACTTTTGGAGAACGCCCTTGCTATCCTAACAGACTGGGCAAGTCTCAGCGGGGTTGGGATTAATCCAGCAAAAACGGAGTTAGTCCTGTTCACAAGAAGGCGTGTGATCCCCACTTTTAACCTCCCTAAGCTAGGAGGCATTCAACTTAGTTTCTCCGACAAGGCCAAATTTCTTGGCCTTATCTTACACTGCCTTACGCCTTCGTGAAACCGGTCTGTGGCGAGCGCTGGATTACGGTCACTCAACGATACTTCGTAATTTCAGCCTGCCACTGGCTACTGATTACACTGTTCCCAAATACTTTTTTGGTAGGAACTATTCTACCTTAATCCCGCCTAGGGAAAGCTGGAGCAACGAAACGACCCAGTCCATCAGGTCTTTTCCATCTACACTGATGGTTCCAGGACGGACGCTGAAGTCGGCATTGGAATTTACTCGGAGGAACTCGACATCAGCTTGTCTTTTTGCCTCCCTAATTCTTGTAGCGTCCTCCAAGCAGAAATCACTGCAATCTCGGAAGCGCTTTTATGGCTAGGTAGGCACGTTGTCACTGGTAATGATGTCACTATATACACTGATAGTCAAGCTGCAATTCGATCACTTGAATCAGCACTTACAACATCTAAAACTATTGAAGGGTGCCGCTATGCACTCAGAGAAATGGGTCATTTCTTCAACATTACACTATGCTGGATACCGGGACATAATGGCTTTGCTGGTAATTGCTGCGCAGATGATTTGGCTCGGAATGCGGTAGCAAGTATTGTTGAAGGCGACCACGAGAAGATTAAAACACCTATTGCCGTCTGTGCATCGATAATTGAAGCCGCTTCTGAACGTAGGACCAACGCGAGATGGGCCTGCGGATATACTTGTGCTACGACGAGGATGATCTGGCCTATACTAGATATATCCCGTTCCGCCATATTACTGTCGCTAGACAGGAAATATATACGCAACATAGTGGGTATTATTACGGGGCACTGCCCTATTGGGGAGCACGCCAGGAGACTCCGAATTCCTTACAACGACTTCTGCAGAAGTTGTCATGATGAAGAGGAGGAAGAGAGTGTGCATCACTTTCTTTGTGAATGTCCGGCCTTATCCGAGAGAAGGAGGCGTGTGGGTTCGAGGTATCTTTACGATACAGATGATCTTCGAGATGTGAGCCCTACTTTGCTTAACAAATAAATTGTTAGCACTGGCTGGTTTTAAACGGAACGTAGGAACTACGGTGGTATCACAATGGACCAATTTTTGGTCTAAGTGCGCATGGGGCTAGTCAGGCGGCCCCTTTACCTAACCTAACCTAACCTAAATTTGGAGTCAAACACATATGGGCTGTGTGATCACATAGCCATTCTGGACTAACGCATGGCATGGGTTACTATGCTTTCTCTAAGGCTATGAGTTATTGGTATACAATGCGTTTTTGTGAATTTGAAATTGGCATGATTTTTGATATTTTTTCCATTTTCTTGAAAATGGAAATGTTTAGACTCACGCCTGAAGAATGCCTCCAAATTATCAAAATTTATATCGAAAATCAGTCGTCGATTCGCGCAACTTAGACGACTTTTTATGGTATACATAATTGTCCATTTGCGCAAGCCATCTAATTGTGAATAGACTTAGTACCACGTACTCTCTAAATGATACAATAACACCAACACGTCGAAGAAACCATCGACTTCTTAAAATCAATTTTTTTTTATAAGATGATTTGAAGAAATTGGCCTGTCAATTGGCCTTCAAGGTCGTGCGATTTAACACCTCTCGATTTTCCTGTGGGGTTACGTTAAATCACAGGTTAATTCTGATAAACCAGCAATAATTGACGCCTTGGAGGCCAACATTGTTCGTGTTATTGGTGAGAAGGCCAGAAGTAATACTTGAAAAAGTGGGCCAGAATTGGACGTCAAGAATGCACTTCGTCAAGTACAGCCGTGGTGGGGATATGCCTGAAATTGTTTTCAAATGTTGATGTCATATATTTATCATTCCAATAAAAAAAAATGACTAAATGTTAATATTTAATGTTTTTTTTTTTTCAATTTGAATTTCTGTCATTCTTAGATTGGATTAGATTAATGGAGGGCACAGGCACAGCCTTATTTTTTTTTAACGAAGGAGCACAGCGATACAACGCTTTCGTAAAACCCAAACAAACTGCTAAACACTTCCCGAAGCAGGACAAGTCCTTTAAGAAATCACGTGGCACAAACATTTTGTTGCATGGAATTGTCCTAACAGGGGCCAGCTCTTTGGATTTAAGCTGCAATACCAACTGCAATGTCGTGAAAAAATTATCGGCGTATATATTCGTCCACTCCTTTCATAGCGGTGAACTAACCACTTTTTCTAACTGGTTGATTCGCTTTTTTTCCGCCAGGCTGTTTTCCACTGTAAATCATCAGTTTTAAGGGGTAATACGATTATGCATCGCAAACCCACCATATTTTGATGGCGCATTTTGCTGGTTTCGACGGTATGTACTGCGTGAAGCGAGTTCCTCCTCGAAAGGGGAACAATTTTTCGTCTACAGTCATAAACTCGTGTGGTTTACAGGCCTTCTCCAGATGTCGTCTCTTGCAGCTGTCTGGCTTTCCTGAAGCCTCGACTCCCAAGTATTGCTATCAAATCGAATTATTCTGTTTATTTCTTTGAAGCGATGCCCATGGCTGCTTTATATAAAGACATAATTATTTTAGAGGCTATGAATTCAATTCATGAATTCATTTTATGTAGTCACGGTGAAGTTAATCTTGAATCGTCTCAGCAACTTAACCGCCCTTATTGGGGTCAGGTGGCTCCCGTGGAAGGACTTGAAGGAACATCCCTAATTTCAAGCCTTCTGCACAGAGTTAAGGTGAAGAACGCTGAACGAGTGTACGGAGATATATTGCGTGGACGACCGAGAGCTCGCTGGATGAACTCCGTAGGTGAAGATGGCCAACAACTGCTGGACTTCCGTAACTGGAGGACGAGGTCGCGTTATCGCGTCAACAATAAAGACAATCAAAGCCCGGTGTCGTTCCATATTGATGATGATCAATGGTGACAAACTACTCGTATACACAATTATTTCGTCAATCCTTCTTTGCCACCAGTATTTGTATTTAGAGGTTGTTGTTTCCGTGTGCATTCGAGCGGAGATTTAGAAGAAATTATTTATTCAAGGCGTGATTGTTAGAATCTGTCGCATAATATTTCTGATATAAAACAATATAATTTCAGTAGGGAATACTAGCTTCTAAAGTGACAAAGTAAAATTATTAACCAAACTTTTTTCAGGATGACATTTGTTGAGAAACAATTTTTACCGTTGAACTAGGCTACTAATAGGCTTTAAAAAAAGGTTTTTGTTTCATATTTTTGATAAAAACCCATTTTCCCTTAGATTTCAATAAAAATTATAACATTATAATTCAAGGTATAATAAATAAGGGTGGATTTTTTTAATTTCCTTTCTTTTTATGTAGCCATAGATATGCTCAACGCCCCATTTTCGGGGCATGAACAAAAACCCATCCATATTTTCGTTGGTTGATATAAAATTTAATGGTTATTGGTAAATTTCGATTCTTACATCTCTTTTGACAATATAAATGCTAATACTAAATTATTTTAATAAAACTAAACTGAATGATTGTGAGTTGTTTTCGGATAGTGTGATACTGTCGAAAACCCTCTACTTCAAACCGAAAATGGAACAAAGTTAACCAAGATACAGTTACCACGTTTTAATTGCGGGTTTGGCACCATCTTTTCAAAAGATAGTAAAAACCCTTTCAAAAATTTTACCAGTTTAATTTATAAAGTAAACCGTTTTAAAATGGGGCGTTGGGCATATATGGCTTAAGAAAAATTGCACTATTTTTGTTTGCTGTACACTGTACTGATTCATATTAAAATCTTCCGAGTTTAGGATATGAATAAGAAACGAGACCGAGGCTAATTTCGGCCGCGGCCTAATTTGGATACCCTTCGCTCCCCTCGGAGTAAAAGTTTTTTTGGACGTACCTACGACTTGTATTTATTCCCCTCCCCCATTATTTTCCTCCTGTGTCCACAAAAGTTCGGTTGCGTAGACAAAACAATATATTTGTGTGGGGTTTGGTTGGAATAAGTGGGCAAATAAAAATATTCACTCCGAAAATTTTATTGGGGGATGCGGGAGCATGGCCCCATAGTACGATTTCATTTGTTTTTACCTTTTAGTTGCTTTGATAAAGACACATTAATTCAAGATTTTGTGAAATTGGTGTAAAAAATGTTTCTTAGAAGAACCAAGATGGGGGGTTGGGTTTGTATGGCAGCCCCATGACCCCATCGTCCAATTTGATCCATTCCTTCATATGTTTTGTGTGATCAATAGAAATATACATTTGTGTGAAATTTGGTTGAAATTGGTGCACAAATAAAAAAGTTTTTCTTAGAAGAACCTAATTTGGGAGGTTGGGTTTGTATGGCAGCCTCATGACCCCATTGTCCGATTTTACCGATTTAAACATACAAACTGCCTGCAGCAAAAAGAAACATTTGTGCAAAACTTCAGCTTCATAGCTTTTAAATTGGCCGAATAAAACGCGTCGCAACAGACTGACATCGCCCAATCGACTCTCTAAGTCATGCTGATCATGTATGTATACTTTTTATATGGTCAGAGATACTTCCTTCAATGTGTTGCAAACTTAATGGGAAAGTTAATATACCCTTTCACTCTATGAGCGAAGGATTTAAAAACAGAACACACAATCAAAAAAGTTATTAGCTTTCCAAGTAGGTAATAAACTTGTTGCTCATCCTGTAGTGTAGATATTTAGTTCATCTGAAAGGCGCGAATGATAGATCTTCTCTGGAGTACAACTGTGATCATTAGAGCCTTACAGGCATTCAGCTTTATCTATCAGTTTCGAACAGACTGATTTGGGCCGGGTTTCTGATAGCTCTTATTCAGTACCTGTCGGCTGATTAGTCTTATCGCGTAGAGAAGACACACCATATTTAGAAAGCTTTTCCATTGTATTGAATGGAATTTTTGTTTATTTTGCATAGCTGCGCCATATTTTGCTTGTTTAAGCCATCATCTTAGATTGAGAAAATCGTTGCGCACTTTCATCTAACAGCGTAAATAAGCAAAAGATAACATAACTATGCAAAATTAACAAAAAATCAATTCAATATAATGGAGAAGCTTTTTGAATATTGTGTGTCTTCTCTGGGCGATAAGACTAACCATTCTATAAGATCTACGAGAGAATGGGCCTATAACTGATAGTTTTAACTGTACAGTTAAGTATCGGAATTAAACATACATATACATATTAAATTGAAATTGACAGCTAGATTTTTAACCAAAGGCCTGCGGGGCTTAACAAAATCATACAGCACGGCAGGCACATTTGATTCCGTGTTTATGGATGATTTAATTGCATGAAATTGTCCAGGAATATATTCATCGCATTGATCCCGGCTAGAAGTACTAATCATTTTAAGGATATGAGGGTACAAGTGATGCGATGTGGCCCGTGATTGCATATTCATATTCAAGCATAAATTAATATGCTCGTGCTTCATACGAAATTATAATGGAATCGTTACTTTATAAATTAGAAGAATTTAACTGCCTATTTACAGTTTTACAATTTGCTTCTATAATCTGGAGTGGAATTACGTATCTCGAATCGAGTCACTCGTTTCGACTTAATTTGAACTCGATTCGAGTTCGTCCCGATATCACCAATCTCGATGATCAAATAATACAATAAGTGAGTGAGTTGCAACTGCTGTAGCTATCGGACGTGTTTTTGAAACTTCCGAATATTTTTATCATTTTAATTTATTTCTGCTTTTTTTAACAATTCTGTCTGGAAACATCATGGCCAATAAATGTAACAAATGCCAAAAAGACTTTACTGAGTTGAAAGATTGTATTATGTGTTCTATCTGTAAAAACTTTTACCATCCGGCGTGCATCAGTTTGAAATCCCGTCAAAGACGGGATATATGGAAGTGCGAATTGTGTAAAAGTGATAGAAACAATTTCGGCAGTGAAGTGGACGATCAATAATTTAATGCCTTATTTCACAAATTTGAGCAAAAAATTGAATCTATGGTGAAAGACAATAATAATGAAATTAAAGAGGTGATTCGATCAGTGCAATTCATATCGGATCAATTTGAATCTTTTCGAAGTGACATGAATCGTTTCATAACAGAAATGAACTTAATTAGAGAAATGAATAATGATCTAAAAAACCAAATATCTGTCCTAACCCGAGAAAATGAAATGTTGCAGCGAGAGACAAGGAAAACCAATCTAATTGTCAACGGTTTACCACGAAATGATTCTGAGTCTACAGAGTGTACAGTATTAAAACTGTGTAATCAGCTGGGTACTACTGTGAAACCAGATGACATACGAGAGGTCTATACATTGAACCAGAAATCTACAACACCAACAGTCATCGTATCTTTCGTCCGCACGTCCACAAAAATAGAAATATTGAAATGTTTCAAGCTAGCGAGACGTGCCCAAAATGGAACAGGTTTACTCGAATCTCTATTCCCAAATGTGTTTATCGGTGATCACTTGACTAATGCAACAGCCAAGTTATATCGTGATGCAAAAGCCAAGCTTTTTCCACTTGGTTACAAGTATGTATGGATAAAACATGGAATTATTCTCTGTAAAAAAACCGAAACCGACAGAGCGTCTCGTATTTCAACCCTACAAGACTTAGACAACCTCAATTAATAAATTTTATTATTTTCTTTTATTATACTTTTAATTTTATTTTTAAATGATGTTTGATCCGATTAGCGACTATGATGAAGTCGAGACTAAATATTTACTTGTAGACGAAGTTAATTCCTTTTTAAATGGTACTTACTTTGCTGGTTTAAACATTTTTCACATGAACATTAGAAGTTTAGCGAAACATTTTGACGAATTTATAGTTTGTTTAGATGCTATTAAAATTCAGTTTGATTTGATTATCCTCACTGAAAGTTGGTTAGCTTTGACCGATTGCTTCAATCTCGATGGCTATAATTTATTCCAGAAACCGCCGTCTTTTAATAAATGTGATGGGTTAGTTATATATACTTAAAAAAGAATATCAAGTTGATGTCTTGGATTGCGATATAATTGATGCTAATACTATTAATATTAAGGTGGGAATCGGTGGGAAGTTCTTTTATATTACTGGTATATATAGATCGCCTAGTTTAGATCCGTACACTTTTATTCACTCTTTGTATAATTTCCTTTCCATTAATGCTAGTTTAGATAATCATATCATAATTGGTGATATAAATATTAACCTTCGGGCGGGCGCAATGCATCTGACAGATTAAGTGACCAGTTTTTGTTGCGCCAATCAGCGATTTGAAAAGGGAGAGATCTGAAATTCACAGTAGCTTAATCTTTATCGATCAACTACACCGATTGATTTTATTGATTCGAGAGATATAGAAACATATGAAATAGAAACAACTTGCAATTGTAAAGAGTTACTTAGCCAAAACTCAAATAAGTTCAGTGTAATGCACTTAAATATTAGAAGCATTCAGAAACACTTCGAAGATCTCTTGTTGTTAGTACATGAACTAAATAATTATTTTGACGTAATTGTCTTATCAGAATCGCAGCACGATAGCTATATCGTTGAGTTCGATAAAGTCATTGATAGCTTTACTATACCTGGGTATAGTATACTTTTTACTAAACTAAATAAAAATAAAAATGATGGTGTGATTCTTTACATTAAAGAATCATTAGAGTACAAATGGAAGGAAATATCAAATGATTACTTAACAGGTATTAAGGTAGATTTTTCTCTTAAAGACAAATCAAATCTTTCTCTAGTTGGCTTATATCGGTCTCCATCCCTCGATACTGCTCCTTTTATTAATAACTTAGAAAACCTATTTGAACTTTCAACCACCGCAACAGACATCTTAATTGGTGACATCAATATAAATGTATTAGACGATTCTGCTGCTACTATTGATTATCTGAACTGTCTTGCCCGACTTGGATTTATCTCACTCATTAATAAACCCACACGAATAAGTCAAACATCCTCCACATGCCTAGATCATATTTTTTTGAGACAATACAATTATTCATACTCGACACCCATAGTTTTAAAAAATTCAATTACGGATCATAATACCATTCTGTTATCAATTCCGATCAAACCCAATTTATCAAAAAAGGATAACGACAAAGTTGTAAATAAAATTAATTACTCTTTATTAAAAGAAAAACTCCGTTTAATTAATTGGTACGACATACTCCAGCAGAATTACAGTGCTGAAATTGGCTGCAGGATTGTGTTGGATAAAATAAATGATTTAGTATCGGAGTGTCGACAGGTATTAAAAATTAGTTCGAAATTTTGCACTTTAAAACCTTGGATGACTGAAGGGTTGATCAGATCGATAAGGAAGAGGGATAAGTTAAAAAACAAGCTTAATAAGCAACCTTTCAACACAGCTTTAAGAAATACCTACACCAAATATCGCAACAGACTTAACGGGATTCTAAAAACCGCAAAGAGAACATATATTCAAAAGATCATAGAAAATAGTAAAAACTGTACAAAGAGCTTATGGAAAACAATTAATGATATGACAGGGAGACAACGCGCTGATAATATAGAATGGTCGAAAATAATCGATCCCCATTCAGAAGAAACTGCAAATACTGAGGAGTCAGCAGCTAATATTATAAATAATGCTTTTTGCAATATTTTTACTGAATATCCTCTTCCTCAAAATAATTTCGTACTAGAGGAACATGCTCAACCTTCATGTCAATCTTATTTCCACATTAGTAGAATAAGTAGCCAAGAAATAATAGCTATTATAGATAAAATGAGTAGTTCAGCATCCGGAATTGATAACATGAGCTCGAATCTTCTGAAAAAAATAAAACACGAAATTAAAATACCCTTGTCTATCGTACTGAATAAATGTATAAAGGAGGGAACTTTTCCAAATATTCTAAAAGAAGCAGTGGTCGTCCCAATATATAAAAAGGGAGAAAAATCCAATCCACTGAATTATAGGCCGATTTCACTGCTTCCTGTAATATCTAAAATATTTGAAAAGTGTATCAAAAGAAGGTTGGAACAGTTCCTTTCCGATAACAATATACTGTCTCAAAACCAGTTCGGTTTTAGAAACGGGTCAAGCACGGAGGATGCTATACTGAAAGTTACTGATTTCGTCAACACTGAATTAGAAATCGAAAATAAACCTATGGCGACTTTCATGGATATTGCAAAAGCTTTTGACACTATACCACATAACCTACTCAGGAAAAAACTATTTAAAATAGGGGTGTGTGGGATAGCGTACAAGCTCTTATCTAGTTATCTAGACAATCGTAGACAATGCGTAAAAATTGGTGATACATATAGTGAATGGATCAATAAACAACATTTCGGCCTTCCACAAGGCACTGTACTGTCACCATTATTATATCTCATATTTGTGAACGACCTGTGCGAAATGACTTTTTATCATAGCAAGATCATCGCTTTTGCAGATGACACGGTGCTTATTACCTCTTCGAAGTCTTGGCGACAAACTTTTCAATTTGCACAACAGGACTTCGAAAAGTTAAAAAGTTGGTTCGAAGCACATTGTCTACGATTGAATATGAATAAAACCAAGGCTTTAACATTTTCGTTGAACATTTCTGGGCAACCAAATTGTAATTCTTTAAAAATGCATATTAGTGGCTGCAGTATGCAGAGCTATCAACACGGATATGAAAACTTGTGCAGTTGCCCACATATTGATTGCATCGATAATGTTAAATACCTTGGTGTGAATATTGATAAATTTCTTAAATGGAATATTCATATCGACCAATTAGTAAAGAAAATTCGCAAAACTTTGTATATCTTTAAAATAATAAGATCTGCTCTTGTAGGAAAGCAGTTGAGGGAAGTGTATTTTGCTCTAGTTCAATCTGTTCTCCAATATGCAATAACTGCTTGGGGTGGAGCTTATGACAATCATCTCAGAGCCTTAGTAACTACCCAAAAATTAATCATAAAAACTGCATTTTACCTTCCGATGTTTTTCCCTTCCGAACATGTCTACGCGATAGCAAATGTACTCCATATCAAAAAATTATACGTAAAAAGCACGCTTTTTTATATGTGCAAGCACTCAAGCTTTAATTTTATTTCACATCATTCCAACACGCGTCACAGTAACTATAGACTAATAGTCCCTCGGGTAAGAAAAACTTTTTCTCAAAGATACCGTTCATACACAGGCCCATATTTTTTTAATACTCTTCCGAACCACATAAGATTAGAATTATTGAATGTACAACGTTTCAAAACACTAACTAAATTTTGGCTACTTAACCTACCTCTAAGTCTATTTTTTCAAATATTTCATCATCATTGCAATATTAACTCTTTGTAATATGTAATGTGTTGTATCATTTTTTGTATAATTTTATCCCTTACTCAAGCTAACTGTACTTCATGAATTATTTTGTTATTTTTGTGTAATTTTTTATCTTTATATTAATTTTAAAGTTATCACTTAGGAATATTTTTATTACTTAATATAAATTGTCTTCTCGCACAAGCTCAAAGCTTTAGTGAAGAAATGCAAAATTAAATCTCTGTAATATAAGATATTATGCTGTATATGAATTTGTTTGCAATAAAACTGAATTGAATTGAATTGAATTGAACTACCCAAAGCAGCTTTCAGTTTCTATCTACCATATGTGTGAGGGGCGGGAGGGGATGAAATAATCTCTCAGATGTATTGCGCCCGATTGTGTTATTTTCTCGTTTTGTATGAAAAATTCCACTTGCTATACTCTTCACATTGCGTAATAACTTTGTGTTGACTTTTAAACTCACCAAATCGTTCAAAAGTGTGTTTTTAGTAAAATAAGCTCACATTTTTTAACCGGTCGAGTTGTTTTTAGGTTTTTTAAATATTGAAGCGATTGAAAGCGGAATATTTTTAGAAAATTGAAAATGTGAAGGGTATCAAACTTTTTAAGCCAGTATTGCTTCTAAAATTTCGTAGAACTGTTTCAAAAAGACAATGCAACAATAAATAAGAGTCTGAAATATACAGAAACTTAGTTTCATCCTACTTTCTGCACTTAATCTGTCAGATGCCCTGCGCCCGATCGTGTTAGGATTAGTATTGCGCCCGCCGGAAGGTTAATATCCTCAATGAAAATTCTCCAATTGTTAATGATTACCTAGATGTGATGCATGTTTTCGGATATAATAAATTTTTGAATGGTATAACAAGACCGGCATCGAACTCCTGTTTAGATCACATATTCGTCAAGCTAGAAACTAATTACATATTTAACCCTTGTATAGTTCAGACTGAAATAACGGATCATTACGCTGTGGTTGCAAATATCGTCTATAGCAACTCTATTTTGAAGGAAAAAGATCTCCCAATTAGTACTTTTAACAAAAAAAGTGTAATTGACTATAATAAATTGAAGTCTCTAGTTAGTCACGCTTTCTGGGAAACTGTTAAAATACAACAATCTGTTAACAGTAAATTTAATGAATTTTTAATGTTTTACATGGAATCATAAATAAATGTACGCATTTTGTCAAAATAGGTGCCAAACAAAAGCGACTAAAGCCTTGGATTACACCTGGACTTATAGTATCTATTCGGCATAGAGATAAAATGGCACTGTTTGCAAGGAAACATCCCGAAAATTTAGAAGTTACGTCGCAATATAAAAAATATAGAAACTTTGTTACTAGCGTTATTAGATCAGCTTAAAGTACCTACTATTATGACTTAATTCATAAATATACTGATAACCCAACTAAACTTTGGAATTTTAGTAGAGAAATTGTCTATGGGGAAAGGAAAAACGACTGTAATATCACAGCTATCAGAAACAAGGCTGGTCAGATAATAAAAGATAGCACTACAATTCCAAATGAAATAAATAACTATTTCATAAGTATCGGTGAACAGCTTTCTAGATCGGTAGTCCAAAATTGTTCTCCAAATTTAGAAATTGACGCTACTGGTGATATTCCAAAATTAACTTTCAATGAGATATCAGAAGATGAAATTCGCTTTTATATATCCAAACTGAAACCGAAGGCTAGTGGTCCTGATAAAATTTCTACTAAAATTCTACAGTGTCTAGGTGAATCAGGAATTACCGTCCTTTGCAATATATTCAACTTATGTATAAGTTGTGGAGTCTATCCAGACAAATTAAAAGCCTCTTTCGTATACCCTGTACATAAACAAGGTAGCAAAGAACTATTAGAAAATTATAGGCCAATTTCAGTTGTGTCCAATATATTGAAAATTTTTGAAAAGTGTCTAAAATGTCGTATAGAAAAGCACCTCAATATTAACAAAATAATTGCTCAAAACCAATATGGCTTTAAAACGGGGCTTAGTACTTCTGATGCGATTGCTAAGGTTACTGAATATATAGTTGCAAACTTAGATAAAGGTGAGAAGGTACTGTCTGTATTTTTAGATCTGAAGAAGGCGTTCGATACGGTTGACCATTCAATTTTGTTAAATAAGCTAAGTAAAATTGGTATAACAGGGAAGGAAATGTCCCTCCTAAAATCATACCTTTTGGGTAGAACACAGTCTGTTATTGTGAATGGTATATGTAGTGATGCAAAGATCGTTCTACATGGAATTCCTCAAGGAACTGTCCTGGGTCCAATACTTTTCCAAATTTATATTAATGGTCTCTGCAACCTTTACAAAAATTACAATAATTGCAGCATTGTTTCATTTGCGGATGATACAGTGTTGATATTCAATTATAAAAACTGGAATGAGTTGTATTCATTGGCCAATCGTAGACTCGGTGAAGTGAATCAATGGCTTTGTTCAAATAAATTAATCTTAAATCTAAGTAAAACCTACTTCATTAAATATGGTTCTTCCTCGCATAATTCTGTTTCAAGTGGCATTCTTACTTTACAAAATCATCTAATAAAAGAAGTTAGTGAAATCAAATATCTTGGAATAATTATAGATAATAAGCTTAATTGGAAATCCCACATTTTACTATTAGTTAAAAGATTACGTAAAATGATACATCGTAGCCTATTGTTGAGGAGATACTTTAATATATATTTTCTTAGAACAATATATGTTTGTTTATTTCAATCCATATTTCAATATGCCATAATTATTTGGGGAAGTACCACTACTAACGCCTTAAAGCCTCTAATTAATGTCCAATCAACAATTGTTAAAATTTGCTTGAAAAGATCGAAGTATTCCTCCACTACACTAGCTCTTGCTGACTTTAATGTTATGTCCATAAGACAGTTGTTCAATTTTAATTTGATGAAATTTGTATTCAGAAATCTTGATCAGTTTAGGGTAATCTCATCAAACTATGGCACCCGATCTAATACTGAGCGTGAACTCGTAGTAAAAAGATTTAAAAAGGAATCTACTAACCGTCATTTGAGCATAGCAGGCCCAAGATTATTTAATAAACTCCCGAGTAGCTTAAGAAATGAATTAAATTTATATAATTACAAACTAAAACTCAAAATGTACATTTTAGAAAACCGATCGTTTTTTAGCAATTTAAATTTGAACTAGAACAATGTAGAACATGTTGAATTGATTTAAGGTTGAAATGATAATTCATATTTAAATTTTGTATTGTATAGTGCACAGTTGCAGCTCTCACACACGAGCCTAGGCTTATGTGAGTTGCTGAAATGAATTTATGTATTTTATTATCTTATCTGTTACCAATAAAGCAATATAAAAAAAAAAAAATATACTTAGTTTTCCTGGTAAACACGCCGCAAATATCCTACTCGAATACTTAATTGCTTTCGACGACTATTCACTTTTTTCGACTGTCAAAATGTGATGATATCGAGATACGTAGTACGGGGTTATGTCGAAACTCATACATTCCTATATTTCGAGCTCGATATCGATATTCATGCTACCAATTTTGCTCGAAACTCGAAAAAGTTTCGTGATTCGAGATACATAATTCCACCCCTGATTTCATTACTTGATTTCTACTATTCAAATGCGTATTGGGCCAATTAACTTTTATTAAGAACTAGAACGAGAATATTGCTTTGGAAGGCTTTTAAAAAGCTTCTTTAGAAAACTTAAATAGAAATATGCTACTATCTTGTCAGTTGATTTCGTGGAAATCATTCGGATTTTCTCAATTGAACGTCTTATTATTTCATGAAATCATATTTTGATGGAGACTACGTTATTGTGAAAGCTAATAGGATCAACATGTATTGACAACATTTCCTTTTGCCAGTGAATATATTTTACCTACTTAAATTCAGTATCTTCAATCGGATATTATTCAGAAGGAATTATAAGATACAGAACGAGAGAAGTTAATTAGTAACTAGAACGCTTCACATCATTAAAGTAAACACTTTCTTTAGACTTCAGAAAAAGGCTAATACCATTCAATATATGTTTAGGCAACCTTTTGAAATTATCTGTTACACCCTAATTATATCGCCCTTTAAAATGAACATCTGTCACTACACAACTCATCCGGAAAATTCCAAAGGCCACGAAAGAAATAGAAAAAAGTAACGTTTTTACACAGACCTTTGTTTTTGCCACTGAAGACTATTTCCAACAGTTGTCGGTCATTATTTTTGAACAATGTCAAACCCTTTACTCTAATTACTTTGGAACGATCTGTGAAGTGGACTGGCTTGTCGGAACCATAGTAGCATATTCACCATACTCAGCTATATTGCGAGTCTGGTGATGAGTTCTAACTTTAATTTTACATCATCAGCCCAAGAACAATCCTTGACGACCATCATTTATTCATGCTGAATGGAAAAACCGTTCCTGAAAGAAAGTCCTCGAATAAATGTTCGTGCCGCATCCAAAGAAGTTGGCCTAGAATGAAGCTCATGTCCGCCGCCATATACACCGGTATAGGCCAATATAAAATACAATGGGCGGATGGTCTAGTTTCTCAAGAACTTCCCGGTAACTTGGTAAATATTTCAAGGGGACACTCCACTCTCTAAGTGAGCAACGAACCAAAAATGTCTTCAATTGCAAAAACTCTTGTTCAGGTTTCTATGGGAAAGCCTGAAATGGTTTTCAAGTGCCATTAAGAGTATAAACTTCTGATCAGATTTAATAATGAATTCCGGAAAATCGACGACTGTTTTTGTTCAAGCGAGAAACTTGAGAGTGAAAAAGCATTACACCTTAAAGTGATTTTTTTTCGGTAAATCTTTTCAGTGATGATTCTTCGAAAATCGTGTATTCGTATATCTTTCAAAATCATCTCATAGTTTACATCCTACTTGAAAGTCAAAGTGGAAAAAGGAAAAAACTTAACTTCAGAAGTATTTTTCACAAAAACCAGCGATAATGTGATTTCAATTTCAGATATCTGAACAAGGCGTATCGAATGTCGTACAGAGCACAATCCCGCAGGAGTACAAAGGAAAAACCGTTGAAACGCAGACCAAAGAATTTCTGTTTTACATTGATTTTCTTGTGAAATCCGTTTTCTATTAGGAATAGGAATGTGTGGAGTAGAGCGTGGGTCGGATAGTGTATTCTCTGTTGGCTTGGTTCCATGATTGCGGTAAGGATATGTTGTAATATGCATAAAGACAGGAAAAGGCAAGATTCATCGATGGCGTCGAAATAACATTGGATGGATATATCATTTCAGTTTCTTCTTGAAGTGACAGTCTATGTGGGAAGGGTTTGAGTTGGTAATCCATTACTGAGTCGATGTAGTGAAACCAGCAGAGCTCGGGTAAGGAACGCAAGATTCAATTTCATTTCATATACGGTTCCGGTTGTATATTTCCCCATAGAGATCATTGTTTCTAAAGGAATTTATGTGTATTAAGTCCATATAAAATACACGATCTTAGGGCTTCATTAAAATATGTCATGGAGGCAGGTTAGCTGACCCAGATTCGCCAGAAAAATTATACAGGCTTCCACTTTCCAAACACAAAAGTTTAAATTCTATTTTATCACTAAAACATAAACATTTAACCCTTTGAGTCCGGTTAGGCTGAATCAAATCAAAAGAATTTAAACAAAATTTCCTTAATTGTTATTTATTTAGCACAAAAAAAAAACAGAAACAAAAATAATTTCTTTGATTGATAAAAATATAAATTATTCTGAAGGACATGTGTGCTATGACTACTAAGTAGGTAGTGCCTATTTTGTGTGATGAAAAAGCTGTTTCGGTCTTTATTTAGACATTAACTGACGCCACATGTTGTGCATATCCAGTACGATCGGTGAACCGATTTTGCTGTGCTGCAGTTGTCACACCTTTGGGACCAGCTCCTAACAAGCAGGTGTTGACATTGGTCATATCGTATCTCCAAAAGAACCGTTTTTTCTATGTAATTTTCTGTTGATTTCGTATAGACTTTTCAACATGTCGTACTTGTCAACATATCCTATATGGGTGTTGTACTCTTTGACCATTTGAGGACAATTACTTATTTATAACGACCCATCTTTTGATTTTCTTGGTACCTGAGCGAAGATCGACGGATTATGATAATTGCTCAGAAGTAACACACTTCGCCGATCCATCCCTTAGCTGGTTTCGCTATTTTAGACAACACTACAAGTATCGTGGGTCTTATTTGACCCACTAGAGGAAATCAGTCATTACAATAAGATTTTTATATAATTAACGTAGATTTGGAAGTGTGTCTAATAAAACAAGCATATCTTAAAGAATTAACGAAATTTAATAATAAGAATTTTCATAAATGAACACGTTTTTAATAAATTAGTATCTAACTTTATCTTCTATCTCTTTTCATACAGAGTGTACTTGAAAAACTAAAAAAAAATATGATTCTTTAGTAAACTGAAAAGAATAAGTTATAGTGCCATTTCCCATACCTTTCTAATAACAAAAAGAAATATTTCGTGAGAAATTAATTCATAACTAAAAAATTACATCGAAAACTGAAACATCTTCTTTGGGACTAGCAGTATCACCAATTTTGAACTTCATATTTATTGGCAACCAGTACATATACCTAATATTTTGTTCGGAATATGTCTGACAACTAAAATTGCAGCATTTATTACATTTAAGAGGCTATCTACTGTAATTTTTTCAATCGCATAAGTAGCATCTGCCCATTAACGACTTGGAATGACAGAAGGCGATACGACAGGTTCAACGGCATTGGCTAATTTGGCGGCTGTCCATGTATTTGCTTCAAGACATCATTATCATCATCATCAATCCTTTTTTTAGATCGGTGGGAAAATTTGCATTCTCTTTTTTACGTTCTAATATTAGTGGAGTAACTAGGTCTAAGGTTGTTTTTCAAGGTTCGAAGCTTTCGAAAGTACGAATCCATTGGCTGCATTCAAATTGTAAGACGAAACCGGACGGGTAAACTTGCAAGACATAAGAACCATCGTTCTTACAATCTGAAATGCATAATGCTTGTCTGCTGGCCACTACAAAAGCTTTTGTAGTGGCCAGCAGACGTCCGGTTTCGTCTTACAATTTGAATTCAGCCATTAGCCGAACAAATATTCAATATCACTAAAAAACTCACACATGGCGCTTTCTGAGTTCTTCTGGCGACCGAGTAATTTGCACATTTCTGGTCCAGAGATTCAACTGCGCACTTAGTGCTATTGTAAAATTGAATGATTTCTCTCGACAGATCCAACATGATGCATAGAAGGTATCATAAACCCTTTGGTTCTTTATAGGGACAAAAGAGCGAAATGTCCCTTTTTGTTAACTGTCTTCGAATAAAACCCTTAAATTATGTGTAAGTGTGTAAATACTTTCGTAATAAAATAGTTTACGAAATAAGGAAAATAAATTTTATTTCGCAAACATTTTAAAGTACCTACCTACATATTGTCGTACAAAACTGATTAAATTAAATATTGACGTTTCTTGTTTTTTTCAGTTGCAAACTTCGAATTATATCCCTGAAATTTCGTATTTTGGCAATGTTACTTTCAATATTAATTAAGCTTAAGGCGTTTAGTCAACTTTACTTCATTATTAGAGTGATAGCTGTCATATTTTATCGTTGCATAAATTATTGAATTTATTACTCATATTAATTCATAATAATAGTAATTTTAGTGTAAATAGTGAGCTAAGTTGATCGTAAACACGAGCATTTAAAAGTTACACTCCCATCATTGGAACATTTTGCAAAGTGAAATTTCCACGATTTGGCGCGTGAACATAACCAACCGGCACCCGTTCTCCATCATGCCGACCTTTAGTTTGAATACCTGCTCCTCCTGTAGCAAAGATTTTGAGCCTGGTGACGAGTTATTCGCATGTGATAGGTGTAAGCTGCCGCAACATTCTACCTGTGCCGATCTTAGCAGAGCAGCCGCTAAATCATTGAAATCTGCTAAGAAAACGAATCTGTTTGTCTGCAGCCTTTGTTCACACAGGGACAACCAAATTGACACATTAGTGGCCTTAGTCAATAGTTTGAAGGATGACATCATTGCCCTCAGAAGTGAGATTTCAATCCTAAAATCTCAATCTGCACCGCCGACCATCGAGGATGTTATTTCTGAAATCGAGGAGCGAAAGAAGAGATCAACAAACATTATTATCCGCAAACTTAACGAAACATCACCTGAAACGGATTCCACCGAAGCCTTGGAAATTGTCAACAAAATAATATATCCGAAAGTCCTTGCATCATCCGATATTAAAGTCGCACGTCTAGGTAAGCCAAAACCTAACTTTATTCGTCATATGAAGGTTATATTGCCGAATCCAGAATTAGTGCTACTACTTTTGAGGAACAAAAAGAGCTGCTCCGAATATCTAAAAACCAAAGGAATCGGAATAATGGATGATCAAACGGTTTATCAACGTAATTACATGCAAAAGCTACGCGAAGAGTTGGATGAGATTAAGAAAACCGAGCCACATGCCACGATTAAATACGTATATGGAACACCAAAAATCATACGTCAATCCACAAAAAACTGGTCAATTATAATTTACACATTTACTATCAAAATACGCGAGGCTTATCCGGAAAAATCAATAGTTTACGACAAAATTTACTACTCAACCACTTCGACGTTGTAATTTTCACAGAAACATGGCTTACTCGTAATCACACATCTTCAGAGCTTGGATTTAAAAACTATATTGTCTACCGTCAAGATCGCAACAATCAGACGTCAAATAAGACGAAAGGCGGTGGGGTTCTTATAGCTGTCAACAACAGACTACAATCGAACATCGTGAAGAAAGTCTCCACACACACCGACGTTGAACAATTGTTCGTATCAGTCAGAACATCGAAAAGCCAGTTCATTATCTCAACTGTCTACTTGCCTCCCGATGTGTCCCCAGATATTTACGATCATCATGCTTGCGATGTTACCAGCTGTTATAATGCATTTCCCAATGCAACTTTTGTTGTGACTGGTGACTACAATTTGCCTGCCGTGAAGTGGGATAAGCAAGAATGGATAAGTAATTCAAATTGTCAAAAAACTCATAGCATAGTAGAATCATTTTCCTTTCTGAACTTTTTTCAACACAATTCTATCGTTAATACTTACGATAAAAAATTAGATTTAATATTTTCAAACAGCGATAATAATATTCAAATAACAAAAGATAACTTTCCATTAGTTTCCGTTGATGCTTTTCATCCTCCATTGAACGTCATCATCAAATCAAATGAACTTGTACACGATAATACCATATACAAATAATACATATATGTCCAAAGCTCACTCAAAATCGGGTACACATTTTTTTGGCCATGTAGTCCGATCGGCACCCAATGTCACAAATACGACAATACAGATACACGTATACAGGCTATTAAAGCTATTTGCTCTTTTGCTACACAGTTCAAGTTGAAGAGAGTTTAGATACTCTGCCAGAGCAGGTTTTCGTGCATTTGTCGACTTCATGAGTGTATCTTCTTCCACTGTCCCATGCCATGGGTCGGGGTGGCTTACGCAAAAGTATCTGCGCCTGCGAAAACTGCGTATTGAAAAAAGATGAAAGATGATTTGATCACAATGCATTTCTTGAGGTTGCGGAGCAGGTAGCCATGCGTTCATTGACCTCATTAGTGCATTTCGTAAGTTGCATGCCGCGCTGTTAATGCAATGTGGTGGTAGCATGCGGTAGAGTGAGTGGATTTAGTGCAGGAGAAGGTAACACAACTTCCATACACATTTGAAAAGAGTTATATTTCTATACAGAACATCAACTGAAAATTTGTATGCAGGTTGTTCTGTCTGGTTCTGTACTCGATTCAATTGGAGGGATATGAGTACGAGAGTGAGTTGTAGAGTATTGATAAAAAAATACGATATTTGATCAGCAAAAATCCTATATCGCTGTATTTTTGCAGGATGATTGGTGATGCTGATGGCGTCCTGATTATTGAAAAAAAGTCCCCAACGATTGGATGGCAACCTTGAAAAAAGGGGATAAGGGAGTATTTTTTTACTTTTTAGCAAACATTTCAAAACCGACCAAATATACAGAAAAATGGTCTGAGAACGAAAAAAAACACATAAAATTACCCTTGCAATTGTATATAATACATTAGGATTTTAGTGAAAAATTTGTCGCTAGACTAAAAAATAAATTAGAATATTTTCATTTTAGACTCTTTTAAAAACCTCCAACCTCTGAAAACGCAAGTACGCCTCCCTCCTTTTCAAGGCTGCAAACCTATAATCTGTTGGGACTCCCCATAATCAGGAGGCCATCCCCAAAAATCCATCAATGTAAGATTTTTGTCGTTCGACGTCCATATTTTTTTTTCTTCGGCTATAATAAAATCATATTGATTAAATTGTTTGAAACAAATCAGAATGCCCACTTTAGTATGAAAGTTTGTTAACGAAATTTGTATCAGAAGTCTGAAAACGCAAAAGTCTCTATTGGAGAGTAAGGAATATATGAGTTTCAATTTTGGATTGATTTTGATATAATTTGAATAAATTTTACCAAATTGCAGATCTTTAGGGGCAGTTTCAATTGAATTGAAATAGAGCTAAAATTAACCCTAGTTTTCTGCACTTAAAGGTCCATCTAGATTAGTCGCCAAATGGCGACACGTACAGCCAAATGGCTGTTGTAATTCCATCCAAGCTAGTCGCCATTTGGCTATGCGTCCAGTTTTGATATTCAATATGGCAACTCAACCAACCGCTTGTCAATTTCAAAGTGACAATTTTACAACTTTTGTTCGATCTTTTGTGTGAAATTGAATAATTATTGAATGGCCATGTAATAATTCAAACGCGCAGAGTCCGATTTTGATAATTAAATTTTAAAAAATCACCAAAATGAAATTTTGGTTATGTCATTTCCTGTCTCCATTTGGCTGCTACAGTGTGGCTGCTAAGGAGCAGCCAAATGGCTGCACGCGATGCCAGTTTTTGGACGCGCAGCCATTTGGCTGCTAGTGTAGATGGACCGCAAGGCATTAAAACTGTTAGAAAAAAACAAAGTTAAAATAAAATGATGTAAGAAAGAAATGATCTTTAGACTATGCGCCAAGTTTTAAAAGAATCGTACAAGCACCTCACCTTGGCAGAAGTTGGAGAAAATTGAGATGTAAATATCGATTAAGGTTAAAAAAGCTCCTGGATTTGATAAAATATCAAACATCGTCTTGAAAAATCTCCCCAGAAAAGCGATAGTTAGCCTTAATTTTATAATAAATGCTTGCTTAAAATCATGTTATTTCCCTTCCGCCTGGAAACACGCCAGAGTAATACCTATTCCTAAGCCGGACAAAAACCCTAAAGATGCTAATAGTTACAGACCAATAAGCCTCTTACCTTCCATGAGCAAAGTTCTGGAGAAAATATTATTGTCTCGACTGAACGAGGTTGTCGAACGCTTAAAAATAATACCTGAATTTCAGTTTGGTTTTCAAAAGAAACTTTCAACTGTCCATCAAGCATTACGGTTGTTCAAATATATTGACAAGTCAATTAGGGACAAAAAATCGGTTGGTGTCGTTACGTTGGATATCCAAAGAGCCTTTGATTCTGTCTGGCACAATGGACTTTTATTTAAGTTATTAAGGTATGGTTTACCTATTTATTTAATTAAAATTATAGAATCGTTTCTGTTTAATAGATATTTCACTGTCCAAATAGGAGAATCATTCTCATCTGTTAAAGGAATACCATATGGGGTTCCTCAGGGCTCTTGTCTTAGCCCAGTCCTATTTAATATATATACCTCAGATATACCTAGATCAAACGAATGTCAAATGGCCTGTTTTGCAGATGACGTTTGTATATTTTGTGATGGGGACGACCCGGCTATAATTTCGTCAAAGCTCGAACACAAATTGGAATGTCTGTACCAGTATTACTTCAGATGGAAGATAAAACTCAATGAGTCTAAGAGTAAAGCAGCTTTTTTCTCAAATAAAAGAAAAAGAAGTAACTTCCCAAATTCGCCTTTAGATTTTCTTGGAAACCGCATCCCATGGAAAAATGAAATTGAGTATCTTGGTTTCGTCTTTGATAAGAAACTAACTGGTCACGCGCATGTCGAAAGAACCACCGAAAAAATGTGGAAATATTTTTGGTCCCTCTACCCACTATTAAATAGGAAGTCCCAACTGTCACTCGAAAACAAGTGCATTATATACCAAATGGTCATTCAGCCAATAGCGATGTATGGTTCTCCTTTATGGAATAACTATGCAAAAACAACGAAAAACAAAATGCAGATAACTCAAAATAAGATCCTCAAACATATTTATGATAAACCGTTCTATTATTCTACAATAAGATTGCATTACGAAACAAAAATTAGGAAAATTGATGAAATAGCCCGAAAAAATAGTTCTAGATTTATAACGAATTGCTCCAATATTAACAATAATATTATCCAATCTATGATAACTACCTAATGTATTAAGTAAACTACTATTACACAATCCATATTACATTCTTCATAGGTTAAGTTTATAGGTTAAGTTTTATTTTATTACATTTTTTTTTTTTTTTTTTGTAAATTATATCAGGTTTTCTTGTTTTTTCCTGAACATTATTCTAATTAGCATTTTAAACTTAATTAACTGAATTGCTTGTTCAAATTATTCATATTAATGAGTTAAGGTTCAGAACCGGAATCTGTATTAAGCTTTTGTGAACCGAAATTATTCTAACTGAAATAAAATTGAAATTGAAATTGAAATTGAGATGTAAATATATTTTGTTATTGGGTCAAATCACAAAAATTTGACTTTGAAGTTCCGTAAAAACCAAACCTCTTATCCGATTTTAGTGCGGTTAGTTTCATTTTTTGGGTAATAATCATCTGTACCTAATAATCATCTTATTTTGCTATGCTACCTAGTCTAGCTTTTGAGATAATGACGTTTTAGTCGTAAAAGAAAATGATTTTTTCAAAAATCTTCAAATGCCTGTGGCAGCTAAAGGGTTAAGCTAAGAGGGTATGTTCCGTACAACTTTTTTGCTGGAAATCACAAGAGGAAGCACAATCCGGTTCGTTTATGCGGCAGTTTCCGGGCACCCTGTATATTTTCTTAACTTACAACTAATAAAAAAAAAAGCTATCGGAAAATTGGTTTTGATACCGAAATTTATACTTTTAGGCCCGTATTTATAAACATATGTATGTCCCTTAACTCAAGGCGACATTTAGTCAAGTATGCCAAAATTCAAAAATTAGATGTCATTTCCATTAGTTTTTCATTGAAATAATTTATATTTAGAAGTCAATGCATCCTTGATTTAAGGCGAAACTCAAGGAGACCTTAAGCTTTTAATACAAGTGTAATATAATAATAACTCAAGGTAGGTAACTAGCTACATTGACTTCAAGTGAGGTTGACTATTGCAAAATTTCAAAGTGTCCTTGAAATCGCCTTAAGTCAAGAATGCATTGTCTCGAGAAAATAAATTATTTCAATGAAAACTAATGGAAATGGCATTTATTTTAAGGTAAGGTATGTTTATAAATACGGGCTTTCGTTTTGGCTAATTCTTGCTATGCTTGTTGCGGCCGGCATATCAAGAAACAATACTATGTATACTATAAATTGAAAAATCTAGAGCTGTCTAGACGGGATCGCATAAATGCAAATTTAGAAAAGGTATTGAATAAAGTGGTCGCAACATGTAGGAACAGCTTCCTCCAAAAATAATATGTGCAAAATTTGAACTTCCTTTATTCTGTCACAAGTTATGGAGTGAGTAAAATGCCCGAAGGGACTAACAAAGAAGGTATTTTTTCAGAAACTCCATGTCTTTGACCCTAAAACTCACCTACATTTATATTAATTATCGTCTCCAATAGAGACTTTTCATTTTGACATGGGCTCAGATAATCTGAACCTCAAAATATAGATGCACGTGCCACAGACGAATTTTAAATGGTCCACTTATCTTGCGCGCGCCGCGCCGCGGTGCCATACATCGCACACCACACAAGACGCGGGCGGGACGTGGCAGTGAATGAATTTCATAATCATTTCTGTGTTCATAACATAACAGGCCAAATACTTGCAACTTGGTTGCCAACCTATGTTGGCAACACGCAAAAAAACCGGAAATTAAGTAATTTGTAGGCATGTTGCAGGTTGCAGTACCAGGTTGCAAGAACGTGAATGGCGTGGTTGCCGGAATGTTGCAAGTGTGTAGTAACGTACCTGCAACCTAGGTTGGCAACCAAGTTGCAGGTGTATTTGGCCTGTAACATATTGTCCGCAACGGCAACTTGCTCTCATCCTCGGACCCACTCGGTCCACTTGTCATGCGTCACGGAGTACGGAGATATCCATCACACACCACGGAAGTCGCAGGCAATGGCAAGCGATGAGTGATTCTTAAAAGATACTATAAAAAGAGTCTCTTGACTCTCTTGAACTGGAAAACGTTATCTCAAATTCACACGCACACAGGCTCATGCGATTCACTTGAAAGCTCTAGGAAATTTCAGATACATTTTCATAGGAACAACATTTTGTACCAATTTGGACATATATGTATTATTTGTATATGATAATACCATATCAATACAAGTACTTAACTTCCGTAAAGCTAACTACAATCTACTAAATTTTGAATTAAATGATATTAACTGGTATAATGAACTGAATAATCTCTCCACGGAGGATGCAGTCAATCGGTTCTATGTAATATTAAATAGTATAATTGATCACCATGTACCTAAATCTTACATTAATAACAAACATTATCCAACCTGGTACTCAAGTGAATTAACCTTCGGGCGGGCGCAATGCATCTGACAGATTAAGTGACCAGTTTTTGTTGCGCCAATCAGCGATATGAAAAGGGAGAGATCTGAAACTCACAGTAGCTTAATCTTTATCGATCATCTACCCAAAGCAGTTTTCAGTTTCCATCTAGCATATGTCTGAGGGGCGGGAGGGGGTGAAATAATCTCTCAGATGTATTGCGCCCGATGGTGTTATTTTTTCTTTTCTATGAAAATTTCCACTCGTTATACTCTTCACATTGCGTAATAATGTTGTGTTGACTTTTAGGCTCACCAAATCGTTTAATAGTATGTTTTTAGTAAAATAAGATCACATTTTTTAAGCGGTCGAGTTGTTGGAGGTTTTTTAAATATTGAAGCGATTGAAAGCGGAATTTTCTTAGAAAATTGAAAATGTGAAGGGTATCAAACTTTGTGAGACAGTATTTACTTCTAAAATTTCGTAGAACTGTTTAGAAAAGAGAATGCAACAATAAATTAGAGTGTAAAATATACAGAAACTTAGTTTCATCCTATTTTCTGCACTTAATCTGTCAGATGCATTGCGCCCGATCGTGTTAGGATTAGTATTGCGCCCGCCGGAAGGTTAAAACAGCTTATACAAGAAAAGAAGTGTGCTCATAAATACTACAAGATATCTGGATCCGCTTGTGATTACAACATATTCTCTAAACTTAGATCTGAATGCAAGGCTCAGTTAAAGGTCGACTACAAAAATTATTTGTTACGAATAGAAGCTTCAATACCTCAAAATTGCAAAAATTTTTGGAATTACATTAAGTCTTTTAAATCTGATAATTCACTTCCTTCCACGATGCATCTTGATGATTTATATACTTCAGACAAACTTTCAATTGCAAATATGTTCGCCTCGTTTTTTTCTAACGTTTATGATTCCTCTAAAAACGATTATGTGCCTCCAGAATCTTTTAGTAATTTAAACTTATCTCAATTTTCGATATCATACGACTCTGTTATCTATAAACTCAATACTATTGACTCAAGCAAGAGCGCTGGCCCGGACGGTATCCCTCCGATCCTATTAAAAAATTGTGCGATGACCCTGGCATCCCCACTTCTACACATTTTTAACAAATCTTTGCATAGTGGTTGTTTCCCAACAATATGGAAATCAAGCTTTGTAGTTCCAATATTCAAATCTGGTTGTAAATCAGATATTAGAAATTATCGCCCCATCTGTATACTCTCTGTGATTCCAAAAATTTTAGAGAGTCTGCTAACTGACTTCATTACGCCATTATTAAGACCGATAATCACACCACGCCAGCATGGCTTTTGCAAAAATAGATCTACTACCACTAATTTAGTAGAATACCATTGTTACATCATCAAATCGTTTGCTCGCTCCAATCAAGTTCATTCCATTTATACTGACTTCAGTAAGGCATTCGACCGTATTAATCATAGCTTACTTGAGAGAAAACTTCGTATAATTGGATTCAGTGGAGCAATTTTAAAGTGGATTTGTGACTACATCCGCAATCGTTCATTAATAGTCAAAGCTTATGATCAACATTCCCAGGAATTTGTTTCAACATCTGGTGTCCCCCAGGGATCTCACCTTGGGCCCATTCTATTCTTAATTTTCATCAATGACATAAGTTCAATTTTTAATGACGTTGAGTTTTTGCTCTTTGCGGACGACTGCAAGATTTACAAGTCCATTGAGTCAATAGAAGATACCTTGCTACTACAGTCCAATTTAGACAAGTTTTGTAACTACTGTGCGTTGAATAGTTTAGATGTCAACGTTGACAAATGCCAACTTATGGTCTTTAATCGCTGTAAATCCTCTATCGATTGCAATTACCTTCTTAACGGAGTTGTATTGAAGCAATCAGAGACAGTGAAAGATCTGGGTGTATTATTCGATTCATCTTTGAGCTTTGTGAGTCACATTAATAAAACAATAAGTGAAGCATTGAGAAGCCTTGTGTTTGTTATACGTAACACACGCGAGTTCCTTAACATAAATGCAATTAAAATGCTATATTTTTCCCTGGTCAGGAGCAAGCTAGATTATTGCTCTATTCTCTGGAATCCCTACTACAATATCCATATTGACAATTTAGAAAAGGTCCAAAATAAATTTATAAGAGTTGTTGGTTACAAACTAGGTTTTCATTCCGAAAACATTCCTTATGCTGAAATAGCATCCACGCTAAATATAACATCACTTGAGACCAGAAGGAAATGTTCTGACGCGGTATTTTTATACAATTTAATTAACGCTAATCTTGATGCGCCAAACATATTATCCGAAATATCATTTAGAGTGCCTTTTAGATCGACTAGATGTAACGATCTATTCTTTCAAAAAAAGCACAAAACTGCTTACTGTCAAAACTCGCCTCTGGAAAGATTAAAAAAAATCGGGAATCAATTATGCCATAGAATAGATTTGTTTAATACAACCAATGTTGCTATAAAGATTGAAGTTAAAAACTTGTAAATATGGTCGTTATTTTATATGTTCTTTTTCTTTTTTTTCTTCTTCTTTTTAAATTTTGTAAATTTTCATGAACTTCAAATAATCTTAATCTTTTCACTTTGAACATTATTATTGAATTAATTTATAGTTTATTATTATTTATTTGTTATTTTGCTTTGTTTGAATGCTTTCCTTGAATCTAAAATGTATAATATTTGTAAATGGACTCTGTCCGTGAATAAATAAATAAATAAATAAATAAATAAATAAATTACAAAACGATTTTCGTTTTTAAATTATTGCCAACGTTCGACCTCACTGACAGAACAATACATCGTTAAATATATCCTTAAGGCTATTGCTATTGTTTCCATATAATATTTTCTTCAAACAGTTGAACATTTCACTCGAATTTTTGACCTGTAATTCCAATTTTAGATGCTCATGGAGATGGATTATTTAGGTTTGAAATTCGTCCTCAAGATCAATTTTGAGGGCATACGTCCGTTATTATGCATAGCATATATAAATAGGATCTTGTGCAACTGCGTATAATTAGGTCAGCACTGAAGAAGGAACTTCGTTGGTTCGGAAATGGACTTATGCCCTAAAAATAAAAAACTTCGAGTATAAGGAAAAGCCTAGCTTAATTTCTTTGAAAGGAAACTAACTGGAAGATCAACGGACACACCAAACACAATCATTATGAGATTTCATTTGCAATTGTTTCGCCGCATTGCTTTTTTTCAACATTGTCATTTTGATAAATCAATTAATACGGAGAAATTATCTTTCAACTTGCTGTAAACCCTAAAACGGCTATCCATTTCCACCATCAATCTGTAACAAATTACAAAAATACATCAGTTTTAAGTTTACTTCTGGGTGCCAAAAATATCTTTATACCCTTCGCTCATAGAGTGAAAGGGTATATTAACTTTGTCATGAAGTTTGTAACGCATTAAAGGAAGCATCTCCGACCATATAAAAAGTATACATATATGATCAGCATGACTTGGGGAGTCGATTGGAGCATGTCCGTCTGTCTGTCTGTCTGTCTGTTGCGACGCGTTTTACTCGGCGGGTACTGAAGCTAGCAAGCTGAAATTTTGCACACGTGCTTCTTATTGTTGCAGGCTATTTGTATGTTTGATTCACCCAAATTGGTTCACTGGGTCATGGGGCTGCCATACAAACCCAGCTCCCCAATTTGAGTTCTTCTAGGAAAAACTTTTTTATTTGTGTACCAATTTCAACCAAATTTCACACAAATGTATTACTATTGTTGACACAAAACATATGTAAGAATGGATAAAATCGGACCATGGGGTCATGGGGCTGCCATACAAATCTAACCCTCCAAATTAGGTTCTTCTAAGAAAAACTTTTTTATTTGTGCACCAATTTCAACGAAATTTCACACAAATGTATTTCTATTGATGACACAAAACCTACGTAAGATTGAATCAAATCGAACCATGGGGTCATGGGGCTGCCATACAAACCAAACCCCCTAAGAAACATTTTTTTACACCAATTTCACAAAACCTTGAATTAATGTGTCTTCATCAAAGCAACTAAAAAGTTCAAAACGAATGGAATCGTACTGTGGGGTCATGCTCCGGCAACCCCAATAAAATTTTCCGAATAAATATTTTTATTTGCCCACTTATTTCAACCAAGCCCAAAACTTTTGCCAAGACGGATGAAAAAGAATGAGGAGGGGGATTAAATACAAGTCATAGGTACGCCCGAAAAAACTTTTAGCCCAAGCGAAGGGTATCCAAATTTCGGCCGCGCCCGAAATTAGCCTCGGCCCCAGGGGTTGGCGAGCGAAGCGAGCAGGGGGCGAAGCCCCCTAGTTTTTCTTTTCTTTCTTTCACGTTTCTTGGCAGCTTTATATATTTTAGAATTTTTCATAATGTCAAAATCTACCCTGTGTTGTAGTTTAGGCATATGGCTTCTTTTTCATAGTGATCAAAATCATCTCGAAAAACTTGTATGTATTCTGCCAAATTTTTCATGAGCTCGATAAATTCGTCGCAAATTGTGGACGACAAATATGAGAATTGCCCTCGACCTTGCAACGCTCTTCCAATCATCAACACAGACATGCCTAATGTCCTATATATGGTATAAAAGGTCGCGGGGTCACTGTCAGTGTGAGTGCGGGGCCTCTAGGCACGTGCATTAAGGATAATCCGGCACTGGACTCGTCAATTGACTGATACTCATTGGGTTTCATTGACGAACGAAAAGTTTTACAAAGCTCTGCTATGAGTGGTCTAATTTTATACAGTTTGTCGTAGTTTGCATCATTACTCGCTGGACAGGCCCGTGCGCAGAAATCATCCAAGGTTGGGTTTAAGGTTTAACTTATATATTCAAATTTTTAATTGAAAGGTATATTTAAAGTTTAAAATATACAGGCTATAATAAGGTGACCAGACTCCCAAAAGCCCAATGCTGTACGCAAACTAGCGGAATTCGGTTGTCAAGCAAATCCAGAGTCATATATCCAGGTTCCAGGTCCGAGGTCTATGTCGCAAACATGTTGGCTGTTTTTCTAATGCACGACAGACAGAGTCTGAGCGCGCAGAGTATTCTGGGCTACAGGTTATACGGACGAATCATAGGTTTAAATTTCACGTAATGGCGTCCATTGGCTTACCGATCGCCGCGCTTGCACCTCGCCTTATCATTCTGAGCACCATCACTGCGTCGCAAATTTAGGCGAATTCTGAAAAGCGCAAAAGGCATGGTGAGGTCTGGATGAAGCGAAGGGCAAGGCATAGGATTTAAGTAAACTTAAGGACGAGCCAGAGGTCTAAATTTTACGAATTGTCATCCATTGGCTTACCGCTCGCTGGACTTACCTTGTTCCGCAACAGCACTACGTCGCGAATACTGAATAGCGAGACAGATAGAGCGAGGTCTGAGCGGAGTAAAGGGCGAGGTGCAGGGTCTGAGTATATGTATGGACGAGTCAGAAATATAAAGCTTACGAATTGCCTGACATTAACTCACCGCTTGTTGCGCTCGCTTCATCCTATTTCCAAGCAGCGCTACGTATCAACTTTTTGGCGAATTGTGAAAAGGGCGCAAAAATATTGGCGAATTCTCTAAAGGTACGTGTTCGTAGAGACGACACATGTGATGATCGCTCAGCGATCGCAGTTAAACCATCGGTTCTGAGCACTATACGTGCATATTTTATATACAGACATGTTATGGTCGACACATGGAAAGTAACACCATTACAAAAATATGCAAATATGGCTCGGAATTGGATGCAAAACTACGATCGCTGAGGGATCATCCCAAATCGGTACGTAATATACATAAAAAAGTACGTTAAATCAATAAACGGTGTCCTCAAAATGTCTCCGATTGCCTTTATTAATATAATAAACACACCATCGTTAGTTTATGTTATGTACCTACATTATATCAACAACCAACTAATTGTAATACTGGTAAAGAAGAAGAACGACCAAAGAATTGTTGAAGTAATGTTCGATTTTGTTAAATCAATAAATTCCGATTATTGAATCTTTATGGTTTTATTTTTTATTTTTAAAATAAAACAAATCTGACGCATGCCAGCAGTGAACCTAGACTTCTATAAGTGTTAAAGACATTTCATTTACCTCGGTGCGCTCTGAAAAGCATCATAAAACTACCACCTACCTACAGTGGGATTCGATCCGGGGATCCTATGATTTGAAGACCAACACCCTACCTACTAGACCAAGCAGACATACATGATGAACGTTTCTAAGATACACTTAAAGCATTTGTCCAGCTGAAGAATCGTGTTCATTAGTGTTTTGAACAATTTATTAATATCAATGCTCCGGTCTTCAAAAGCAAATCAATAAATTAGTTCATAAATGCAATGAACAATAATAATGTTAGTAAAAAACTTGTTCGTTGTAATAATGAATGGCTGATCATGAAGCAGTTGAACCGAAATAATCCTTATAAATGGGGGATCATGACGATTATGTCTGTTTTCATTGGAAAAAAAATAAAATTAAATGAGTACACCCGTTCATAAATACTACATATATTGCATTTTTTTAATACTCGTCACTATGTGATAGGGTGATTAAGCGATGTCCGTTTCTCTGCCTGTATGTCTGTCTGTTTCTATGTAACTAGGTAACTAGGGAGTAAGGCCGCAAAGCATATCGCCTGCCGTCCATTACCGGCTTCGGGCGGCGCTCCCGCGTTTAAAGCTTTTCCGAATTTTAATGGCGTAACCAAGCAAAATATGGCGTAACTATGCAAAATAAACAAAAATTCCATTCAATACAATGGAAAAGCTTTCTGAATATTGTGTGTGCTTATACCTTTTACTAGTAAAAGCTTTTTTTCGCACATTTTGTGAAAGCTTTGCCGCTGGAGCGCTGCGCCGCTCAAGTTTACGCTTGCAGTGGAAGAGAGCCCTATATGTAATAATAAACGATAATTATTTGTTATCTTATGTACAGTCGTTTAGCTACACGAAATCTATAACTACGTTGTAGAATCAAGAATTATTTATTAAATATGGCTCGGGACTCGTAGCCTTGAAAAGCGATAGGCAATGAACCTAGCGAAACTAAAATTCATTTATTGATTTGACAAACGTATTAATAGATTCAATCAAGGCTATTTTCAATGTTAAGCCTGAAGTTATTGATTGTATAATTTTGATTGTAAATATAACAATTCGCAGAGTAATCTATTTAACGAATAAGTACGATCACTCAACAAACAATTTATTAAACCGATACGTTTTTATTATAAATACAATAAAATATATAATAGGACCTTAATAAACGCTAAATTTTTGGAATGATAAAGGCGGTCATTATTTAATAAATACAAAATTATAAGTCTAATAAAAATTACACTGGAACAATTAAATTAATTAATTAATTTTTCAATAACTGCCGTTTATTAATAATACGAACGATATTTTTTTGTGTGTAGAGCCTTGAAATGTTGCAATCAACCACAAATCACCTGCAATGCCCTACAAAAGTTCACCCACTACAATCTACACATGCCACGCGGTTACATTTATCTTTGAATTAAAATACGTTCGGTATAGGGAAAATTTAAAATACCGCTTTTCGGATTGCATACCAACACTTATGAGTTTCTACCACGAATGTGCTTGAACTGTCCGGAACTGGATGGTGTCTAGCGGTGGGAGAAAATTCTTTTGGCAAGGTATAAATTAACAACGCCAGTTTACATTTTTATGAAGTTAAATTTTTGCCTTATGAGAACAATAGTATTTAATAAGAAATTCTGGCAACATTTGCCAATTGGGGGGGGGGGGGGGGGGGTTTCAACCCCCAAAACCCCCCCCCCCTGCGCACGGGCCTGGCTGGTTGCATTGAATTGTCGTTCAGGTGCAAATTACTAAAAATCCCAGCGAATTTGTCACGCGAAATTACATAGCTTATAAAAATACCCTCTTGAGAACCAATAGTATGTATTTTTTGTAGTTGGGCATCTTTTTCATACTCGTCATATTATTTAGCCCCATGGACGACTTTATTTCAGCAACAGTTATTGGTACAAAATTAGTACTGCCACCAGCGTTCTGAAGAGCATATAAGTTTGTTTCGAAAACAATGTTGAAAATCAAACCTTCGGTAAACAACTGGGGAAATACATCTATTGGGGTATCGAGTTCAATTGGGATATTCGGACCACTCTACGAGCGAAGGGTATAAAAAGTGGAGACATTTGTTTTTGTTGCAGCAAAATAATTTTTTTACCTATGACAAAGAGATAGCAAACTCAAACTTCTGATCTACAGGCACCACAGGGCCTTCGAAGAAGTGGTTGTAAAAAAAAATCTCTAAATATTAACATATTCTTTGGATAGCGATTTACGAAAGAAATATTAAACCAACATCAGTGCTGTTGCGTATTTGAATAGAGACTAAAATTTTATTTCACGTGTCTTGTCATGTCACAAACCGGAAGAGAACAGAAGGAAGATAGATATATGCTATGAAGTTAGTTAAGCTTGTACATACATACATACAGTTAGTTGGAATTGTCAAACAAATTAAGTTGGTTAATATTGTAAAAGTCTGGTAGTCTGGCTGGTCTAGCGGTTAGTGCGCGCACCTTCGGTGCACAGGGTCATAAGTTCAAATCTCACCGTGGATCATGGTGCTTTTCGAACTCGCGAGCTTGTGACGGACAAAGATCTCACTCAGATGTTAAACGAGTACCCATTTATAGGGATAAATAACACTGCTGAGCGTGATGCTGATCTCATTACCTCAACAAAAAAGCAGATAAGATATTGGAAAAAGGATGTCACTAACACATCCTGCGGCCTTAATCCAATGCTGGATTAACGCGCCTGTTATTTATAATATTGCAAAACATAACATTTCTTCCCTCGCTTAGGGTTTGAACCAATTGGGTTTTCGATGAGTTCGAGCTGACCTTCTTGGCGTTGAAGTTGTGACATCTACCGATGGACTTGATGTTTGCGATGGTTCACTTCGATTCCGCTGAATATCATTCGTGGATGTAGTAGCTTCAGGTGGTGACGTTGCTGGACTAGGGACAATCTCTGAAGATGGCGAATCTTGAGGCTGATGATAACGTAGTATCGGGCTTGCAGGAAGAACATCATTAGGTTCCACGTCGATACTCGAAGGACCGGCTCGTAGTTGGTCTACATGGCGTTTCTGCTGGTTCCCTTGGTAAAGGACTTGGTAGTGTAAGTCTCCGAGTCTACGTATTACTTTACTGGGGATCAGGGACGTAGGCAGGATTTTGTTTCGGGAGGGGTCCAACGGAATTTTCAGACCCGCGACAAATTTATTGTTGAAAAAGTGGATACACTAAATATTAGACTGGTATGTTATGAAACGTTGAGAATAGCTGGAACCGCGTAACCTGACTTTTTAGTGTAATTATAACCACCATGAGTGAAAAGGATATGCCAGTGCCTCTTACAGAACGCATCATTATTTGTTTTTTAGTCAAAGCAAATATAAAATCCGCGGAAACTTATCAAAAAGTACTAAAGAAGTTCCAGAATGAGTGCCTCTCTAAAAACCATGTGTATGAATGTTTTGAAAATGCCGAAAAGTTGAGGGAAAGTTGCCACATGCCGCCACCGTTGAAAAACTCATTGTGGAAGACCGACGAAGTAGTGTACGCTACATGACTGGGGAGTTAGGCATAAACGTAAGTAGTATTGGGAAAATATTCATGAGCGGCTAGGCTACCGAAAATCTCAGGCAGATGAGTGCTAAAACCTCTGAATATTAAGTATAAATTCTGGCGCTCGGAAGTTTGTACACATCTTCTACAGCATTGAACGAATTGAGAAAGTTCCATTGAAAGTTTCAAAAGCTATGAAGAAGTGAAATTGTTTGTGCGAGAATGGGTCCGTGAAAAGCCGCGAAATTTTTACGAAAAAGATATCCAAAAGCTTGCCGGGAGGTGGCGAACATGCATACAATTGTGTAGGGGAGACTAATAAGAAAAACTAATTTTTACCATTTGTATCTTTAAAATTGTTTTGCTTCGTTAAAACTTGAGCGTTTGGTCTTAAAAAAAGACTTAACTACATTAACTATTACTTGCACAGACTATATATTCCGTTTTTCAATAAAAGTAACAGATGCAAACTCTCACTTCATTCTTTATCTACGGGCTTCATGTACCTTTATATCTCCGCGATTACCTTAGGCGAGCGAGAGCTAAGTTTCCGTTTAGTACAACAATCGCCATGCGCAAAATATTTGGGAGCTTATCTTTCACTCGACCCAAAGGGCCGATAATCCCACGTAATTATTTTTGTTTTTATAAAAAAAACACAAGTCATCACGTACCTTCACGATTGATATTAGTCAAAATTTTCAAAGAAATGGTTTCCTTAAAAAAAAGCTCTGTTTAAAGACTATTTTATCGCATTCTCTATTTTTGTAGCAATGCTCAGAACCTGCGCAGCGGAAAGTTTAAAGTTCCAAGCTCGCATGAAAACACGTCCTACATCGTATTAATCGTATTAATAAAATCAGAGTGAATAATTTTCGACAACAGACATTTTTTGCATAGATTCCGCGCAATTTATTTTGAAGGGTTGTGTTCAGAGAAGTGTGTATTGATATTCGGAATTATCTAGTTTTGAAAAGAAAACCTCCCTTAAACCAATTTATTCCATGTCGGATATTTTTTATGATGTTCAGTCCCACAGAATTTAGAGAAAAATATGTTACCACCTGAATATTTTGATATTTTATACTGTAATCACTAAAAATTCCGTTATAATTGAAAACATTTCGGGGGGGGGGGGGGGGGTCCGGACCCCATGGACCCCTCCCCTGGCTACGTGCCTGCTGGGGATCCACTTGTCTAGCTTTGGGCTGTTGGACTTGAAGTAGACAGATTGATTCTCATCAAACTCTCGATATGTTGAGTTGAAAGAGGCTCGTTGCTTTTCTGATACTTTTGAGTGGATGTTGTCAGGGCGTAAAAGATCGAACTTCGTACGGATGTTTCGACCTAAGAAAAGCATTGAAGGGGATTAATTCGTCGTTGAACGTGGTGCTCTCCGATAGTGTTGCAGGAAAACGTTCAAATCGAATTTGATTTTCGCAGGCGTTGTCGACAAGCACTGTAGAGCCATGGCATATTTCTTGGTATTTTTTGAGATCGTCTTGGCACGAACTGGCAACTGACTGACGTGATGAATCATAAAGTCATCGAAATCATCATTACTCCTCTTCTCCTCACATGAGTTGGCTTCCGCAATCCTGTTGACGGATTCGGAAACGATGGGAGCACGGGAACAATAATCAGCATTGGCGTTTTCTTTCGGTGGTCTGAAAACTACCTCGAAGTCGAAATGTGAAAGGTAGTCGGCGTAATTTGCCATCCGGCTTATACACAAAACTGGTAACGATTTTGTAGGATGTAAAATTTGGGAAAGTGGCTTATGATCGGTGATAAGAACGAAATGACGAGCGTAGACATAATGAAAGAACTTTTGAATAGCCCATACAATGGCTAAAGCTTCTTTGTCTATCTGGGGATAGCGTTGCTCGGTCGTTGACATCGTTCGACTAGCGTAGGCGATCGGTCGCTCTCTTCCATCGGGGAGTCGATGCGAAAGAACTTCTCCTAGTCCGGTTTTGCTAGCGTCCGTTGCAAGCAATAATGGTAAGGCTGGATCGTACGGCATTAGAACTTTTTCAGAGATGAGCGTGTTTTTAATGGCTTCGTATGCTTTCTCGGCTGAAGGACTACATTTAAATTCATTTCGTTGTAATATTTCGCGTAAAGGTCGAGCTAGTGTAGAACGATTCCGTATAAATGAATTATAATAAACAGCTTTACCTAAGAATAGTTGAAGCTCGTCGAAATTAGATGGCTTCGGAGCATCGCGGATTGCTTCGATGTGTTTGTCTGATTTGTGCACACCATTTGCGTCGATACGATGACCAAGAAATTCGATAGCAGGTGATGCGAATGTGCACTAACTACGATTTAGGCGAACACCATGCGACTCCAGGCGAATAAGCAGGTTCCTCTAACACTGACAGCATATCGTCAAAATTTTTTCCAAAGGCAACGATGTCGTCGAAAAACACTCGTACTTTACCGAGACCTCGTACAACCTCCTCAATACGCCGCTGCCAAATGGCGGGTATATTGGCTGAACCATAAACTGCTCTTTTGGGTCGAATTAATCCATGTGTTGGGGTGTTCAACGTCAAAGCATGACTAAACTCGTCGTCTACCGGCAAGTGAGAGTAAGCATCCACAAGATCAAAATGGCAGAAAAGTCTGGCGTTTTTCATGCCATAAAAGATGTGCTCAGCTTTCGGAATGGGATGCTCATCGATTATGATTTGAGGATTTAATGTTGGTTTGTAGTCGCCCGTAATCCGAATATTGCCATTCTTCTTTGCAACTACGTGAGTTCTAGATGCCCATTCGGAATATTCAACCTTTTCGTAGAGGCCCGACGTGAGTTTTGCTTCTATTTCTTGCGCATATTTATCGCGTAACGCGTACGGAATTTCGCGAGCACGAGCGACAACGGGTTTGACATTGTCTTTGAAATGGACACTGACTTTCGGTCCTCGAAGAAGTCCGGGTTTGTCACTGAAAACAACCGAATGTCGCGACAATAATTCACTTAAACATTGTTTTTCATCTGTGGACATTTCACTTGAGACAGTGTTTTTAATGTTGTTTACGAACATTTGTTTGCAGTCTATCTCCGACACGAATTCGGAAATCCATTCGCGACCGAATAGTGGTTCGAAGTCACCTTTGACAACGTACAAATTCAAATGTTTGGTTTTATCACTGACTGTCACGTTTAATTCACTATTGTGCAAGGGGCACCGGTATCCAACTCCATTTGGATCGGCTTGCCACCTTTTCTTTTACAGGTATGACACGTTGCATCTTTGTACTTACAATCCCGGCGAGAATGATTTGCATCGCATCCATTACAGCAATACTTTTGGTTTGGAGTGACGTTACTCGTTGATGATTGCCGTCGGGTACTGTTTATGAATGTCGATGACTTCTGGCGACGTTTCATCTGAGGCAGCGCGTATCCGAGTTTGTTCGTGTGTTCTGATGATGCTAACGCTGGCGAAACTTTTATCTCTGATGCAGTGTTTCTCGTGGCTTCAAGGGTACTCGCGATTTTCAATGATTCCTGAAAATTGCTTGGCGATTTCGAGATGATTTCGTCGCATGTATTTCGCGACTCAAGTCCATACAGCAACTGCTCGATTAACATCCGATCGAGAAACTCGCCATATTCGCAATGTGCGGCACCTTGCTTCAATCGAAGAGCAAAATGTACGATTGACTCGCCTGGTGATTGACGGATATTCTGAAAACGAATACTTTCGGCAAATTTATTTTTCTGACTGTCGAAGTGGTCCACTAGGGTCTTCTTCAGAGCATCGTAGGTGGCATTTTCGGGAAGTTGCGGGAATAATAGGAATTTCAGCGCGTTATTGAGCTCGGATCACATGTGTACACGTGCGTAGTTGGCGTGCTGATTTTCTGGGATTTCCGACAATTGTAAAGCCCAGTCAAACCTTTGGAAATAATCGCCGACTGTTGTTCCATCGATAGTGCGGTACTCTTGCATCGAAAAAGGCGGCTTCACATCTGTTGGCTGGTTGGCTCCTGACCTCGTTTGAAATTCAGCGGCAATTGCTGTTGGGAGGTTCTTGAAGAAATCGTCGGGTAGCTCTGCCATTTTGAGCTATCCCACTTCTGACACCAAAAGTTGTTGCGTATTTGAATAAAATGACTGCACTTAGCGAGACTAAAATTTTATTTCACGTGTCTTGTCATATCACAAACCGGAAGAGAACAGAAGGAAGATAGATATATGCTATGAAATTAGTTAAGCTTGTACATACATACATACAGTTAGTTGCAATTGACAAACAAATTAAGTTGGTTAGAATTGTAAAACATAACAAGTGCGAATTAAAACGCCGATATTTTCAAAATTATTAGGCAACGTCCTGAAGATATTCATGCGTAGTTCACTTTTGCACGGTGATAGGGTGCAATATTTGAAAAAAGTCTATTACCTTTGTCTAAGCTGACCAGACCTACAGCATTTTGCTGTACAGTACAGCATTAGTAAATGTACATAAAAATGTAAAGCATTCCCAATGCCACACAAAAAAAAACTTAAATCGCTTCATAATAAGCTCCTCGGTGAGCCCTGTGGCCAGTCTTGTCTGTTTTAAATGTGTTTTAGCAAGATAATCGCACATTCATGTAGCAAACGCTCATTTTCGATAATTTGGGAACTTATTGATCGATCGTTCTCAAATTTCACAAACGTTGAGAGCTACCTGCGCTCACATTTAGGTACTTATATTCCTCCATATTCTAGGGCCACCCCTATCCGCGCCCAAATCGCACTTTGTCTTTTCTAATTGAAAATTCTGTATAAAATTTATCCAATAAATTTGAAAATTGCATGCCCACTATTCGTCGAATTTTTTTTTTCTTTTTGTCTCTGTTTTTGCATTTCAGATATATTGAGATAATGCTTTCATATCACGAAATCTTATTTATCTGTAGGATTTCCAATGAGACAGGGATTTACTTCAATTTCCATTTTGTCGATTGGTTAGCAAATGGCAGATTGTTGCTAATGCATATAAGAGCATTCGTTTGAATTCAGTGTAAAATAGAGGAAATACATCTTAGAAAGTTAGAAACCCAAGAGCGAGTGATGTATTTAAACATTTTTTAGCTATTTAATATTTTTTGCGGTGTTGAGAACCAATAGCGATTTTTGTCAGATGTTTTTCTCCTTACATTTCATATCCAAAAATGGATATATCACACCCGCTGTATAACTATCTGCTATCGTTATCCTTTCTGTACCTATGAATTATATGCACATCCTAGACCTGAAACTCTGTGAAAATCCACTGGAAATAAATAAATCACACTGGAACATACATTTACATTGTTATGAGACAACAGTTTGCGTAATCGATTGTCCGGCAGCAACTAATTTATGTGTCTAGAATTCCAATATTCTTGTGTTGTCCTACAACATAGACAATACAATGGCTCTATCGTGTTCGAGCTCCTGGCAATTTGATAATTGGATGATCCAAAGGACTTAAGATTGCAATCCATGTGTGAACACTCTTCGAATGGGAATTAAGTGCCAATTACTCGTGCTGGTGGCAATTCGTTATGTCAGGATTCAGGACATTTAACGTATTTTCTTTGCATGCAATCATGCAAATGCACAAGTTTGTTTTTATTCAGTTCCCTTTTTATTTGATTTCATGTTGGAAGCGCCAAGCTCATACGAAAGTGTTGAAAAGAACGCATGAATGAATGGGAACGCCCGTTAAAATCATGTTACAATTGCTAATTACTCCATAAATAATAATTGAGGAAAGCCATTTAGGTATGTACGTACATATACGTGCAAATGTGGAATTCTGTCTGGTCATTACCACTAAAACATGTGCGCTTAAAGTCCATTAAAAGTTATCACGACGCGACGTAACTTCTCTTACTACAAGCTGTGGAAAACCACTTTATAAATGCCTACGTATTAAAGCCTATACATTTTACGATATGCTTTCGTGTTGCTCAGCGGATTTGGTTGTAAGAAAAGAACGTAGCGAGCTGGAAAAGGATGAAGTTAATGCTTACTACGCAATAAAACAGCAAGAAGCAATAAAAATGTTATCGTAATTTTAGCGAATTAAGTGAAAACTGCGAAAAGAAAATCGAATTCTTATCAGTGCGACATGCGAAAAGGTTTTCGTTTTGTAAAGCGTTCGTGCTTATGAATGAGTTTAACTAAAAACGAGACCGAGGCTAATTTCGGGCGCGGCCGAAATTTGGATACCCTTCGCTCCCCTCGAGCTAAAAGTTTTTTCGGGCGTACCTATGACTTGTGTTCATTACTCCCCGCTTCCATGCTTTTCCATGAATTTTCACATAAGTGCCGTGGCGAAGTTTTATTGGGGGAAGCGGGGGACGTGGGTTTCTTATAAGAACCAGAAAGAGATAGGGGGAGGGTATGTTTGTGGGATCAATTAAAACACATTTCTGTGAGATTTGGTTGAAAGTGGTGGACAAATAAAAAACTGATTTGGGGGTTGGGTCTATATGCCAGCCCAATGACCCCATGGTCCAATTTAATTCAATTTTGCATATGTTTTGTAAAATCAATAAAAATACATTTCCATGAGGTTTGGTTGAAATTTGTGTCCAAATTAAAAAGTATTTTTTAGAAGAACCTTATTTTGGAGGTTAAGTTTGTATGGCAGCTCCACGACCCCATAATCCGATTTCATTTATTTTCACGTTTGTTATGTGGCATCAATATAAATAATAATTTTCGGTGGTTTGATAGAAATTGGTGTGCAGATAAAAACGTTTTTCTTAGAAAAATTTGATTTGGGGGGCTAGGTTTGTATCGTAACCCCATGACCACATGCTCCGACTTCATCTATTCATACATATCTTATGTGTCATCAATAGAAACACATTTGTGTGAAGTTTGGTTGAAATTAATGTATAAAGAAAAAAAAATTCTTAGAAGAACTTAATTTGGGGAGCTAGGTTTGTATGACAGCCCCACGACCCCATGGTCCGATTTGATCCATTTTTACATATGTTTTGTGGTATCATTAGAAACACATTTGTGCGAAATTTAGTTGAAATCGATGAGAAAATAAAAAAGTTTTTCTTAGAAGAACCTAATTTGGGGGACTAGGTTTGTATGGCAGCCCCACGACCCCATTGTCCGATTTGGTCGATTTTTACATATGTTATGTGTCACCAGTTAGAACACTTTTGTGTGAAATTTGATTGGAATTGGTGCATAAATAAAAAAGTTTTTCTAAGAAGAACCTAATTTTGGGGGTAGGTTTGTATGACAGCCCCACGACCCCCTTGTTGGATTTCAGCGATTCAAACATACAAACTGCCTGCAACAAAAAGAAGCATATGTGCAAAATTTCAGCTCCATAGCTTTTAAATTCGCCGAGCAAAACGCGTCGCAACAGACAGACAGACAGACGGACAGACGGACAGACGGACATCGTCCAATCGACTCAGCTCGTCACGCTGATCATATATATACATATTTTATATGGTCGGAGATGCTTCCTTCAATGCGTTACAAACTTCATGACAAAGTTAATATACCCTTTTTCGCTTAATAAGCGAAGGGTATAATAAAAACCCGTAAGCAGACAGGGTAGGCTTAAAGGCAGACTTAGGAAAATTAAATAGGTGTGGAAAAGTTCAAGGGCATTAACCCTGAAAACTGAAAATAATGTCCTACTCGTTTTATACAACAAAGTTCTTCTACATGGAGTTAAATGCACGTATTCTTTTTCTCTACAAACACTTAAATTTTTAAATTCTTTTCATTAAATTATCGTCCGGTATTTATTTCACTAAGTACCACCTATTACATTAATTTCTCCTAGTGGACAGTGGAGTCCATCATTCACGGCAATCTTCCGAAACAAATACGGCTCACATACCGTTGGGATATAAATAAAAATTCAAACCATTACACGGTATTCGTAAGAGAAAAACTCCACTCAGTATCCTGAAACGGCGAAAAACAAGACGCCAGCATGTATAAAAAACACGAAGCAACACAAAAAAAGTAAGTAAAACGAATTCCAGATTATTAAAATTCATGGCAAAAGAAATTAAAAACTTTGTCGGGAAAAAAGTTTATTGGTCCGTTGGGACTATGAAAATAATATGGCAGCGCGCGGTAGCCACTTAATAAACAACATCTTTCCCGATGTACTTAGGGTACTATTTTGCAATTTTCTAAAATAGAGTCTTGAGAGCTTTAGTCTCGAAACAGTGAAAAAAAAACATCGACTGGAAAATGCCGTATTTTAAGAATTTAGTAGGTGTAACTTTAGGGAAGAAAACAGGAAAAAAGATGTATCTTAAAGTTGTAGACTGAAAAAAGAACGCGGACAGGAGACTCAAACAAATTAAACTAACTTTTCGGGATAAGTGCTTCTTCAGGGCATTTCAGCTGAAAAAAGTGGAACATAAAAAAGGGACGTTAAATGTCTCTGAGAGTTTTACAGCTAAATGGTTCCTTGATCTTATCTCTAAATGGCGCTTGAGTAGCTGTTTTCCGTGTTTCAACATTTTAATGAGAAATTTGAAAAATGCACGATATACACATACATATGTGCATAATGTATTAGCTTTTTTCAGACCTTTGGACGATCCCAACTTTCCAACAGTGATATCGATGACTTTTAACTTCGTAGAGAAGATAAGTGTGTACCAAAATATGCTTTTAAAACCGACATTTTCGAAACTTTCGATTCGAAACAAAAAACCGACCAATAGTTCGCTTATTATTGCAGCTAGGCGGATCAAAGTGTGCACTTTCTGTCGGACTTTTTCAGAACATTAACTCCTAAACGGTGACAGCGACAACTCTCATCTTTGCAAGGAATTACACTCGAACGCGTGCGCGACGTCCTGTCCAATGTCAGAAAAACGACCTATTCGAGTGCAAGAAAATACTTGGTTTTTTGAAATAAAATATAGCTTCAACTACAGTTTATAGACGAACAGTATAGATTCAATAAATAATTTAATTTACAAAATTAATCAAATTTATTATTTGATTTGATAAAATTATCGTCCTATTAAAACCAGTAGAAAACCGCATCAATTCCTAGAAAACCCCTCAACTGAAAATTCCTGATCGTCAAATTTTCTGCAATCGACTAGGACCAGTCATTGTTGTTTAAAAGTTTATATGACACAAGAAAAGTGCAATATTCTTTTTCCGTGATTGTTTTCTTTATCGGTTCCGTCTGTTCTGCTTCAGTGTCAGTGTGGTGGCAACAACTTTTTCTATAGCTGCTTATAGCCGCAGTTCTTTTCCTTCTTTTGCTGTCAATTTACGTGAAAAGTTGTAACCCCAAAAGACAATGGCACAATAATACATATAAGACGAGTTTCAATACGCCAACCGAATGACACTTTCATAAATGGCAGTAGTGTAGGGTTTCATTGTGCGATATGATAGTGAAAAAGACAAGAAAGAGGAAATGCAAAAGTTATGTATCCTGTTGGTATGCGGATATCTTCTCGCATACAAGCAGACCATCTTCCACCCTGGTTGATTCTATAGCAAAAACAATAGAAAACTTTTGTAAAGATATCTCACCCCAATAAGGGATAATAATTGCGGTCGCATGTGTTATTTGAAATATTATTTTCGTGAAATGGGTGATTGAATAGCACTGAAATTAAGTTTATTGGTTAAAGATTATATAGGCTCAAAATAAAAATAAAAATTTGCGAAAATTCACTTAAAAATCAGTTAACCCATCAAGGTAAGGTGACCAACCGTCCCGGATCGTGCGGGACAGTCCCCCATTACCATTATAAATTATTCTGAAATTATCCAATTCTTGCATTTCTATCTAATCCGTTTATATTCTGACTATTATACACCTATAGATCATTTAACACCTGGGGTGCCATGTGTCACCTCCCAGAACAAGCAATTTTTTCAGGTTTTCGGCGGATTTGAATGAAATATTTTTTAGGGTGTTTACTGATGATACAATGGCATAGTTTCAACTCAAATTCAACCTGTGTTCAGCAGTGACACATTGGCCTGTGGGGAATTGCCTGTGTAACAACAAATGAACTTTGTGTCACCGGTGACACACAATACAGGAGGGCAAATTTAGTTTGCGTGGTTTATTTCCTCTTTCTCATATTTTTCATCCTTAAAACTGAAATCATTTGTCTTTGTCCAGTGACACAAATTGAATTTTCTTTTCTTCCAAACGATTTTAGATATTATTGACTTCAATCAATAATATACAGTTTTATTACGAAAAAAAAGTTTAGAGTGCTTTCCACATTGTAAATTAAAGTAAGAACGACGAAATTACATTTTCCAACTTCAATGAAATTTGTGAACCCACTTTCGAATGTGACCTAGAGGCTTATTACAATACAATTTATCACAAATCTTATTCAGTTATTCAGAATATAAAAATAATACGAGTATTATTTTTGAGTAAAATGTCAATTAACGAGACCGAGGCTAATTTCGGGCGCGGCCGAATTTTGAATACCCTTCGCTCTCCTCCGCGCTAAAAGTTTTTTCGTGCGTACCTACGACTTGTATTTAAACATTTGTTTTGACCTTTTTTGTTGCTTTGATTGAGACACGTTAATTCAGGGTTTTGTGAAATTGGTGTAAAAAATGTTTCTTAGAAGAACCAAAATGGGGGGTTGGGTTTGTATGGCAGCCCCATGCTCCGATTTGATCTATTCTTACATATGCTTTGTGTTATTAATAGAAATACATTCGTGTTAAATTTCGTTGAAATCAGTGCACAAATAAAAAAGTTTTTCTTAGAAGAACCTAATTTGAGGAGTTGGATTTGTATGGCAGCCCCATGACTCCATGGTCTGATTTGACCCTTTCTTACGTATGTTTTGTCTCATAAATAGAAACACATTTGTCTGAAATTTGGTTGAAATCGGTTTGCAAATAAAAAAGTTTTTCTCAGAAGAACCTAATTTGGGGGGTTGGGTTTGTATGGCAGCCCCATTTGTCCGATTTTACCGAATCAAACATACAAACTGCCTGCAGTAAAAAGAAGTATTTGTGCAAGATTTCAGCTTCATAGTTTTTAAATTGGCCGAGTAAAACGCGTCGCAACAGACGGACAGACGGACAGACAGACAGACGGACATCGCCCAATCGACTCCCCAAGTCATGCTGATCATATATGTATACTTTTTGTATGGTCGGAGATGCTTCCTTCAATGCGTTACAAACTTCATTACAAAGATAATATACCCTTTCACTCTATGAGCGAAGGGTATAAAAAGAAGACTACAAATGCATCCCCCCGTGACACATTGGCCTGTACAGAATGTCTTTCTCTGTGTTCACTGGTGACACATGGCCTGTGGTGAATCATTTGTGTGTGGTCACCGGTGACACAATGGCAACCAAGGCATTAATTTTTATTAGGATGTGCCCTTCCCTACGCCACGAAATTGTTACATGAATTTTGCCACACATCCGAAAAATTAGGTGAAAACTGGATTTTTTCCTGAACCTTCCTTTGAAGATATCAACCCCCTAAAACCATTTTAATTATTAATGAAGAAAAGCTGATTGTTAATTTTTGTTTGTTATGGTGGTCAAAAAAAGTAAAAAAAAATTTGGAGGGTGTTTTAGTTAGTTTTAGGCGTTCTTGGTATATTCGGTCGCGCCCGAAATTAGCTTCGGTCTCGTTTTATCTTCTATGGATTCCAATAAATTTTCAAAGGTCGCCATCTATGGGTGTCCCCAAAATTGAGCTACGGTTGGTCAGCCTTTTAAATTATCAGGTCTCTGGTAACGATTTTTAGAAATATTTCTGAAACAATGCATTTAAAGAGAAAGTACCCTGTGGCAAATTTGAAGCTTCCATGGCGAAGACGAAAATTTCCCAAAGGAACCTACGCTCTATCACACGTGTACGTAAACAAGAAGTTTTTCTGCTTGAGCAGTACGTCTAAAATGGTAAACTTATCAGTGACAAATTTGTCGCTCCTCTAGCCCCATATTGCTACAGGGTGTTAAGAAAAAAAATATTGGGTGTATTTATGTTATTTTGTCCATATATGTACAAAAAAAAAAGTACACCCAATCATTTTTTCTTAACACCCTGTGGCCATATGACTTTTGAAGTAAATAAAATCTTTGTTAATATTTTATTATTTTATTGGAAAAGTATTTAATAATATGTGCATTTACCATTAAAAGAAAAATGCTTACAATTTCCTTAAATAGTATGAGACGACTAAAAAAGGCTGGACATAATAATAAGTACATTTCAACTAATTTAAATAAAACTAGTTTTAATTCAAAATTTATGCTACGATTTGACAACAATATCATTTCTTTCATTATTTCTCATCATATTGTCCATTATTTTCCAGAAAAAAAATCAATTTTTGTTGATTTACTGGAGATAATTTTACGGGAAATATTTCAAGAAAACTATTTGTGTCCTTTTTGTGGCATGACGTTTTCCAATTCTTTGATTTAATACTCACTGAAAATTTTCGAGTGGATTCAGTCTTCTGATGTAGCGTAGATCAAAGTATTTTTCTTTCAGACAAAGAATATTTTGATATGAGTAATTTACATTCAAATTAATTACTATCACATCAATGAAAAAAAAATATTTCTCCAATTTCCATTGTTTGGTCTGGACCATGAAGGACCATGGCTCTTAATATTTGGTCGCGCCGTCAATATTTTCTACAGAAGCAAAGTGATAATGTGATTGATTGTCACGTTATCCGTGAGGTCCTTATATGTAGTTTATCGTACTTCGGACGGAATTTATTTAGTTCTTAACGGAATATACGCTAAATGTCAGCTGATTTCAACCTTTTCGAAGTTTGGAGCCATAAGGCCTTTTGTCCCTTTAAGTATTTTTTTTACTTTTTAATTTGACGTAAGTGGCACATAAAAAGGAAAAAAAAACAAATCCTTACGCAAATTAAGAACCTCTTATGAAAAAATGCAAAAAAACGGTGGTGGTACTTATTATTGTGGCCCAGCTCATTATTCGCTTCAAAGTTTATACTGACACAGACTGATAAAATAGGAGAACGCCATTTTTGTTTTCGGGTCCCTTGGCATTGTTGTATCCGAATCATTATAACAGAGAGTTTTAGTATGCCGTTCGAGATAGTACGACATAATTTGACATTTCATATAAAACTGCTCTTGCTTACCGTATACGAAACAGTATCTAGGGACGCGGGAGCGTCCCGCCCGCCAAAGAAAAACGAAGAAATTTGAACAAATCAAAAGTGAGAAGCGACTAAGACTATGTTTACACGACGGAACAAGTACGGGTTTTCGGACCTCTGTAGCTCGGACTCTGGTTGGTCCTGAGTGTTCAAATTCGGTAAAGGTTGTCGTTCGCGCCGTCTTACGAATTGTAGAAAATTTCAAGAAGATACAATGAAAAACACTGGAGATATAAGAGTTTGAAAATCGCATTTTTTCGAAAATCTTGTTCTCGTTGTTCTTGTTGTTCTTGTCGTTCATTGACAGGGCTACAGCCTTGCAGAGGGCATCTCGGGATTTGGTCTCTTTTCCCATTGATAGAGTCTATCGTGAAGGTGTGCATAGGCTATCGTTTGCACCGATCCGTGTGGTAGAAAAAAAGATACAGCGGAAAATGTGAAAAAATACATAGAGTTTCTCGCTAAAATCTTTTTATATGTTTTAATGGAAGCATTTTGCAAAAGTCGGAGATTGGCCCGAAAAATGCCTAGAAAAGAATCGTATAGTTTTGTTATTTGGCAGGACTCTTTCGAACAATCCCTTGTATATGTTCTCTAAAGTTTTCAGTTGTAAAGCGTCTGCAAGAGCGGCGGCAAGGGCTCAAAGTTCCAGATTTCGTTCGTCTCTTATACGAGTACGTACATATTACTATAATATTGAATGAGCGAAACTACACGGGGAACAAAAATGCGAGAACAAAACCGGTTTTTATATGAAAATTGAATTTTTCCTTGCCTTGCAACTTACGTATCTCTTCTAAAAAAAACGGTTTTCATCTTGTTCTTGAATGAACAAATAACATCCCGATGGTCCTAAAGCTTCCAGCAAACGGTAGAGGTTCGCAAAACTCACACACCTCAGGTTACGAAGGACGCTAAGGTTACAAAGGTTACCAAGAGGGTTATTATTGTTATTATGTTCTCAAACATGGTCGTGATAAAAGGGCAGTGAATATCGTCTTCATTTCAAGAAAATAAACGCATTCATTTATTGTTATGTTAAGTTGGTTTTGTCAATTGAAAACTGCAAAAAAATATGATATCTCACAAAAACAACTCTGTTGTAAAAAGTTTCCGCCAAAGAAAAAGTTGTCCGCCGCAAAAAGGATTGATATAATACAATCCCGCCAAAATGCTCGCAAGGATATGCATTCAAAATTGATTGAATAAGTTAATAGTTTCCACCAAAACAGCGTGGTGCGGTATGCGTCAGAATTTGTGAAATAATTTCCGCCGCGATAGACCACGCTGAATTTGCCAATTCGTGTGGAGTCTGTGTTGTGTGTACCGCGTAACGCACCCGCGCTGGTGTGGTGGAAGCTAATTTCTTGCAAGGCTGTTTGGCGGGGAGCTTTCATAGGGGTAATTGCAGGATAAAACCAATCTTATGAAAATTACGAAAGAACTTTATTGTATAAAAAAGGGAAAAGTCGTCTATACGAAGGAAAGCAAAAAAAATTTGTAAAATACATTTTATTTACAAGGCTGGAAGATTCGAGATTAAAACTGATCAAGAAAAGAGCATAGCAGCAAATAGCACCCTCGTCAGCTCCCTGTCAATAAGCGTTGAAAGCAATTAGCTTCCACCAAACCAGCGCGAGTGCGTTACGCGGTACACACAACACAGACTCCACACGGATTGGCAAATTCAGCGTGGTCTATCGCGGCGGAAATTATTTCACAAATTCTGACGCATACCGCACCACGCTGTTTTGGTGGAAACTATTAACTAATTCAATCACTTTTGAATGCATATCCTTGCGAGCATGTTGGCGGGATTGTATTATATCAATCCTTTTTGCGGCTGACAACTTTTTCTTTGGCGGAAACTTTTTACAACAGAGTTGTTTTTGTGAGATATCATAATTTTGCATGTATTTAGTAGGCATGGGTGTATATCACGACAAATAATTTCGCCAATTTCGACTGTTTACAGAACATCAACTACAGTAAAACACGGATAAGTGCACATCGATAATGCACATTTTTTTCATGCACTTAAGCGTGTTGTGCACTTATCAGTGCTGCGTACAAACTATCTAATTTACGTAGCATAAATGGAAACTAGTGGTGAAAACTGATACTGTGGCTTCACTTTCTTAAATTGGAGAAAATTAAAAACTAACTAGATAACAGCAAAAATAAATTTGCAAGGAAAATTTTCCAGTTTATACCAAAAAAAAATTAATCCCATTCCTAGATTACAAGCCTCGGGTGGTAAGGAATGTTCTCCTTAAATGGAAATCAAAATTTTTTTACAAAGCAAAATGTTTCGCGATTTCAGTCTAGACCAAAACACGTAATTTTATTTTTATGAGCTCGAACAATAAAAAAAACTTTACGACCTCACCATGTTTAGGACCATGTTTTTCAAACAAACCTAATGGCCTTTTTAAGCAGTATTCGGTTATATTGACCTTGTGTTCGCTACAAAACTGCTATTAGTATTTTTCGACGAAAAATTAACAATAATATTTTTGCACAGAACAAAACCGATACCGAATTTGAACACAAAGCTGATATGGAATCCATTCCAACCATAGTTTAGAGGTTTAAAAAAAATAAATAACAAGCGCGACAATCCAACATTGGGATTAAGGCCGCAGGATGTGTTAGTGATATCCTATTTCCAAGATCTTATCTGCTTTTTGTTGAGGTAATGAGATCAGCATCACGCTCAGCAGTGTTGTTTATCCCCATAAATGGGTACTCGTTTAACCTTCCGGCGGGCGAAATACTAATCCTAACACGATCGGGCGCAATGCATCTGACAGATTAAGCGCAGAAAAAAGGATAAAACTAAGTTTCTGTATACTTTAGACTCTTATTTATTGTTCCATTGTCTTTTTGAAACAGTTCTACGAAATTTTAGAAACAAATACTGGCTCACAAAGTTTGATACCCTTCACATTTTCATTTTTTTAAGAATATTCAGCTTTCAACCGCTTCAATATTTAAAAACCACCAATAACTCGACCGCTTACATAATGTGAGCTTATCCTTCTGTATATAAAAATGCTAACTTCGGAAATGGAAAAATCTATTATTGTTCTGATTGGCTACGATGAATCCTGAATGTTGATAAGTATAGCATGCAAGAACGAAAACCAGTCAGTCAGTGCTGCGAGCGCGCAGCGCGAGCACGTCAGCTCATAGCGGGGAGCAGACGTTGGCTGGTAGCATGGCTGGGTCAGAGCAGGGGGGGGGGGTTAGGGGTTGACGAGGGTAGTTTTACTAAAAACACACTATTGAACGATTGGGTGAGCCTAAAAGTCATCACTACGTTATTACGCAATGTGAAGAGTATAACAAGTGGAAATTTTCATAGAAAAGGAGAAAATAACACAATCGGGCGCAATACATCTGAGAGATTAATTCATCCTCTCCCACCTCTCAGACATATGCTAGATAGAAACTGAAAACTGTTTTGGGTAGTTGATCGATAAAGATTAAGCTACTGTGAGTTTCAGAACTCTCCCTTTTCATATCGCTGATTGGCGCAACAAAAACTGGTCACTTAATCTGTCATATGCATTGCGCCCGCCCGAAGGTTAACATCTGAGTGAGATCATAGTCTGTCACAAGCTCGTGAGTTCGAAAAACACCATGATCCACGGTGAGATTCGAACTCATGACACTGTGCACCGAAGGTGCGCGCACTAACCGCTAGACCAGCCAGACTACTAGTACTAGTACTACTAGTTTAGAGGTTTTGATGACCCAAATTGACAGCAGCAACAGCAGCAGAAACATTTTTTCTTCTGCTGCTGTCAATGTGGGTCATCAAAGGCAAATGCATGTGTTCTAAATTGAAATGTTTGTGTAGCCTAAAATATTTTTTTTGTACATTTTCAAATACAATTTGTGGGTGACGAAATTGTGTGCATTCACCTACAAGTGAGCGGAGCCGAATTTTGCAGCGAATTCTACTTATGTTTTCCTCCACCAGGAGGCACACGCAAATAAGCGGTAAAGGTAGTGTGTGAATGGAATGTAACACTTATGTTAAACACCATTCATTGTTCTGACAAAAATATTATGACAAAAAATATGTAGATGAGCATAATCTGCGTTACATTATTTCAACAATATATTTCTTCATAATTTTCAAATTTGTTTTCCCGCCATCTACTCCGATATATGGCTGCATCGTTGCGAAGCGTAGAAATTTTGCGCTAAGTAGAGGACACTGCGATACGTATCACAAACACTGAGTGCCTTCTGGTGGAGAGTAATGTAGCCAAAATTCGCTCAATTTTTCTCAATGAAATGTACTGAGCGTAGTGTACGTGAATACACTCATTATCACTTGCTTGCAGAAATGGCAAAACAACATCCAAAAACATCCGAAAAGTTTTGTTCGCAAAAAAAGAAAACCCAAAATTTTCAAACAACCTAATGACTATCTTAGTGATGTCCTGCGATCTAAATGAGGAGACTGACTGAGACTGCTAACATGAACGCTGGAATGACAAAGAGACTGCCACTTTTGCTAAACATTTTTTTTATCAAGACAATGATTGATCTTAGCCTTAAGCTGCTCCCAAAAAGAGCAATTTTAACTCTCAGATTAATTAAAGACAAAAATTATCCAGTAAACCTGATTTCCCTTTTTTCTACATTCTCATAAATTGAATCAATAAATATTAGATATCTCCGGCTGCGGCTAGGATCGCATAAATTCGTAAAATAGTCCACTGGTTCGAAACGTCTGCACTAATAAATTTTTCAAATGCACATGTGCACTTATCCGTCATGAATCATGTCCAATTGTTGTTAACCCCAAAAGTTGCGTGCACTTAAGCGTGTTGTGCACTTATCCGTGTTGCACTTATCCGTTTTGAAATGTATTGAAAATCGCATTGAATGGATGGTGCATGAAAATTGTGTGCACTTATCCGAGTTTTGCACTTAAGCGTGTTGCACTTAACCGTGTTTTACTGTATACGGAAATACACCCAAGCCTACTTGGGACATGCAAAATTATGATATACTGTTTCGTATACGGTAAGCAAACAAATTTTTATATGTAATGTCAGATTATGTCGTATACTATTTCGAACGGCAAACTAAAACTCTCTAATGGCAATATATTTCGAGTGTACTTATTTTTTTGTCCATATGTGTACATGCTTAAAGTCTCCATAAATAAATGCTACGAGTCGACCTACGCAGGACGCAAAGCATTGTCAATATTTTTGAGATGAAACTATAGCTTCAATGAGTCCACATGGTCCACATCAATGAAGAAGAAAAATAAGGAACCGAAATAACAGAAAATAAAAGGGAAAATTTGCTTTTATTAATAGTTAACAGTGGCGTAGGCAATTTAGTGTTTGGGTCTGGTTTATGGTTTAATACTTCTCGGCTTTTTCGTTGGTTTGAGTATCCAGCGGCAATGCACTGAAATACACATTATTTATGCAACAGGACTGTTGCTGATTAATTATCAGCTACTAATTTTGAAATTACGTGTTCACTGCCCCCATTTTTCCTACTTTCGCTTGTGGATAAATTTGATTATATTTAATTTTTCATATAAAACTCGTATTTACATATACAGTGTATTATGCGATTATTTGCGGTTCATTTTCCTATTTCTTTATTCATTGATCCACATAAAATGCTTGAAGTACCTAATGATATGTGTTCCTCTAAAATTTAACCTTCCGGCGGGCGCAATACTAATCCTAATACGATCGGGCGCAATGCATCTGACAGATTAAGTGCAGAAAAAGTGATGAAACTAAGTTTCTGTATATTTTAGACTCTTATTTATTGTTGCTTTGTCTTTTTGAAACAGTTGTACGTAATTTTAGAAACAAAAACTGGCTTACAAGGTTTGATACCCTTCACATTTTAAATTTACTAAGAATATTCCGCTTTCAATAGCTTCAATATATAAAAAACCTCCAACAACTCGACCGCTTAAAAAATGTGAGCTTATTTTACTAAAAACACACTATTGAACGATTTGGTGAACCTAAAAGTCAACACAACGTTATTACGCAATGTGAAGAGTATAACATGTGCAAATTTTCATAGAAAAGGAGAAAATAACACAATCGGGCGCAATACATCTGAGAGATTATTTCATCCCCTCCCGCCCCTCAGACATATGGTAGATAGAAACTGAAAACTGCTTTGGATAGTTGATCGATAAAGATTAAGCTACTGTGAGTTTCAGATCTCTCCCTTTTCATATCGCTGATTGGCGCAACAAAAACTGGCCACTTAATCTGTCAGATGCATTGCGCCCGCCCGAAGGTTAAAATGTACGGGTTTTCGGAAAAGATTTTTGGATATTTTCAATAACTACTACAAGGTGGGCCAAAAGTAATCATCCGATGTTCTTTTGCTGTATTTTTTTTTTAATAAAAAAAACTTCGGTTTTGCTTATAAAATACGTTTATTTAATCCCTTAGAATTTATTGTATCAAGTCGCAAAAATGATATCGGCCAAGTGGCCGCCGCCACAGTTGACTACCATACGGGCCCGTTTTATGGCATTTTCCATCACTCTTCCAAGAATTTCGGGCGACAGATTTTCGCATTCCTGGCGAATATTCTCATTAAGGGCTTCAAGAGTCTGAGGCTTGTTGACATAAGCCCGCGAGTTCAAAAAACCCCATAAAAAGAAGTCTGGAACAGTTAAATCAGGTCATCTGGCCAGCCAGTGCAAATCACCAAAACGAGAGAATAACCGACCCGAAAATGTTTCCTTCAGAATATTGATTGTGTCGCGAGCAGTGTGCGCGGTTACACCGTCCTGTTGGAACCACATGTTCTCCAGTCCTTTAATCCATCCAATTAAGGAAGAAAAAATTCGTTAAGCATGGCTCTGTAGCGCACGCCATCCACAGTCGTCGTCATCGGGCGTTTTCAAAGGAAAACGGCCCGCTGACTCTTTTAGCGTGAACAGCACACTACGCAGTAACTTTGAGCGGGTGTAATGGCTCTTCGTAGGTGATATGTGGATTTTGGGTTCTCCAGAAACGAGTATTCTGTTTGTTCACGAAGCCGCTCAGATGGAAATGAGCCTCATCTCTCATGATTATTTTTGATGAAAAATCGTCCTCTTCTTCGAAACAAATTTGCCAGCGTTCCTTAGGACTAAACCGATTCATGGCTTGACAGTTCGTATTCTACGTTTGTTTACTTCAGAAACTAGGAAAAACGAAAGAAAAAAAAAACAAGGAAAAAAGTTACAGCGATTTTCAATAGAGTGATTTTTCTGTTCTTGATCGTTACTTTCATAAATGGAAAATTAAAATTAATACGAGTAAAACAAATGCAATCTTTTTCAAAACGAAAGCCCAGCGAAATACCTAATCTTGTACCCTTGACATTGGGTACAAACACTATTAGATGGAACCCGGAGTTTATTAAATATTTAGGTGTCCTTCTTGATAAAAAATTAACATTTAAAGCTTACACCGATTGTTTATTGAAAAAATCCGACACGAGGATCAAATCGCTTTATCCACTAATAAACAGAAAATCCTCTTTATCTAGAGCAAATAAACTTTTGATTTTTAAATGTATATTCCAACCAACATTATTATATGCAGCAGCTGCATGGGGATCATGTGCCCCTTCCCACATTAAAAATATCCAAACTAAACAAAATACGATTTTGAAACTTTTGTTGATTTTACCGCGTTACTATAGGACCACTCTACTCCATTCAGAGTCTAAAACACATTTTATCCATAATAAAATAATCAATATGGTTATCAATTTTAATATTTGCTGTCGTAACTCCACCAATCCTCTATTGAGAAGTATTTCAAATTAAATTTAGTTTTGTAAGTCATAGATTAAGGTTCTGATAAGAGGTTTTTTTGCCCATTTTCCTCTTGCATCATTTTTATTGTACATCCAAAACTTCAAATTCCGTTTTCTCTTATTAATATTTACTTAAAGTTGCAAGGGCTTTGCCCAATCTCTTAATAACACAACTAACTTGTAATGTACACTAAATTGTTATTATGGTTGAATAAACATTGAATTGAATTGAGTGATTATTTTTGGCCCACTTCACTGAACGCTGTTTTTTGTTCTGATTGTATGTCTAGCGTCGGCTTCTGGGAAAGTTGCGGCTCGTCTTACTTTAAAGCCTCGTAGATCCCATCATGCGATATTGTTGAAATTTTATCAAGAAGTTAATATTGGGCAAATTAAGAAATTTTCAAAACTTCAGATCGTTCATGGGGTGCGGAGTTAGATATAGGTATTTAAATACGGATACGGAATATACCTACTTCAACGGGTTCTCAATCTATCTGAATGATACATATTTTCACGCATAATGTTCGGAATACTCGAAAAAGCGCGTGAATCTACCTATATATGTATTTGTTTGAGAGGATGGTTCTCTTTGCTAAATCCAAGTTTTCGACAGAAACAATATTTCTGTGTTAGGCGTCAAACTTTCCAAACACATAAAAAAACTTAAACTGAATGCGAAACAAAAAAATGGACCGTTTTATCACCGGAATTGAAATAAAAACGGTACGTGTCTGCCAGAAATCTACCTACTTTAAGGATTAATGTTACTACTTATGCGACTTTTCATTGGGATTTTAGAGGAGACCCAGAAAGAACCCCGCAATTTTTGGGATACCTACATAATCCCGAACAACAAAATCCCGCTCGTTCATAATCCCGCTTTTTCCAAAAAAAATCCCGCTTTACGTTATCCCGACATTAGAAAATCCCGCCATATCAAAATGCCGCCATTCCAAAAGCCCGTCATTTCAAAATCCCGCCACCTCAAAATCCCGCAATTTCAATTTCCCGCTATTAAATAATAAAAAAATCCCGTCAAAATACCGCAAAATTATTTTTATTGTTAACAAAAAAAATATAGATATGCGTTCGACTTATCAATAATTTACATTAGTTTATGCGCCAAGTTTCTAAAAAAATCCACTATTTCATAGTCCTCTTTAGCTGAAAGTAACTGCTGGCTACGTCTAAAAGAACCTTAGTTTGCCTTTGGATGCGATCTTCGGATCGGAACTGCTCCCCTCGGTTTTTAGCTAGGAGCAATTCTTTACCCAGTAATTCCACCAGCCCGGTACACAACGGTATGGGTTTTCCTTGTGATAAAGTTTAATCGTCTGTGCCAACTGCCAAGCCTCAACATTATTTTGAGTTCTTGGAAAATTTGCTGCAACTGCGTCAGCAATACTCCAGAACTTAGGCGGGAACCTTGGTTTTCCTGACTTTTCCGACTTGGTATTTTTCCCATGTATATAAATATAAGTCCAGACCAATCTGCTATTTTTTAGCATCTGCATCCTTCAAACTTCGTGTCAATTCGGAAAAATATATAGGTATTTTCACTAATATTGAAATTGAATCTCACCGCCTCACTGATAAGAGAATATTAGCTAGCTTTCACTTTCCAATCTGTATAGCAGTATCAATATTTTAACGACAAATGTGATGTAGTAAGAAGGTCCTTTCCCGCTTCTATTCCCGCTTTTCAATATCCCGTCACAAAAGGTAAGTATTCTTTTAAAAATCGCGCGCGCGATTTTGAATATGCGGGTTAGTGAATCGGCGGGATTTTGATTAGACCGGATTTTAACTGAGCGGGATTTTCTATTGGCGGGATTTTGAAATGAGGGGATACTGAATGTCGGGATTTTAAAAAACGGGAATATGATGGGCGGGATATCGTACCCAACCCCTATTTGTTTGCCCCAAGCGCCGCGAAACTGAGCGACGGCACTGATACTGCCTGACGGAATTATGTCGAAGTATGACTCAGTTAAAAAAGGGCGGGATAAATGCTAGCCGGCGCTGTGTCCAGTACCGACCATCAATAAACTTGATTTATAATTTTATCGTGATATGAAATCTTAATTCTGAATTTCTCTGAGACACTGCTAAATTTTAAAATCAGCTCGTTTTTAGATACATTAAATATGAGCTATATCGATGGTAAAAATTAAACGTACCTAGATGAAAACCGCTATCTTAATCGATTAATTTAGGGATTCTCTTTGGACAAGTATCAATTTAAGCGTCGAAAGATATATTGCAACCCCCAAAGCGAATTTTCATCCTTTAAAATATGACACTGTATGCAATAGTGTCGTCTATCATATACATATATATCTAAGTATAATAGTAAAGGAGCTGGCTAGAGATGTAAACGTGTATAAACGCAATTCCCTGTTCTGTCTGCACTAAGGATAAGATGCTGTGTTGAATTTATTGCAACAAAATGTCATGAAAATCCCATCGAGACTTCAGATTTATGAGATATTGTACGGCAACTTAAAACGTATCACTGCAAGGAAATTTATTCATTGGCTCTACATGATTTAATAATATTGAAATTTTGAATTTTGGTGACAATTGAAAAATCACTTATGGTTTGATTTATGATTGTCTTATCTTGGAAAGGAATTATCAAGAAACACTATACACATGGGTATATCTTTTTCTTAATGATATTTTTTTGTATACAATATTTATATGTATAAGTAAGGCCGCCTGGAATAATTACCTCCAATTTTCGCGGCCACGCGACCTTGTCCTCCAGTTCTGGAAGCCTAGTATACTGATTGCTACCATCGAGATCTCAGTCGTCCACGCAATCTGGCTCCGTCCACTCCTAGGGCATGCGATCGTCGTTGATCCTTTGTACATACATATGTGTCACATACATGGGCATTACAATTTATTTCAAAATAATGTTTCTTTATATTAAAGCACCGTTTACATTTTAGAAACGAAAAATTGTATACGCTTTTTCTTCATTAAAAACATTATGTATTTGAATGCTTAACCATAATATTTTTTTAAAATTATGTATGTATTTGGGAAGCGACATTTTCAATCAGATTTACAAACAAAAACTAAACTATGCTTAAAAGAAAAATTTAATTAAAACTGCTTACTAATTGAAATGCTAACTTGAGGGCCGATTACTCTCGGCATAGTGGTGTCTTATTATTATTATTATGTTTTAATTTTACACATCGTTTGCTGGAGCAATGCACTTTGTTAATAGGAATCGCTATTGTGGACTTTGTTGGCGATAAGTTCTTGCACTTCTTTACAATGTATTTTACCTTGTCATAATTGATACTTTATAAATTAAGGGATGAGAATACATTAACTTCAATATTGCACTCTAATGTGAAGCAGCGTATTTATACCGTTGAAATCTAAATTCGGACACATTTATCTGCCGAAAAGTTATTATTGGAGGATATGAAAATGCCGCAAGTGTTAATTATACACTTGACAGATGGCATTAGATAATATATTGCCAAAATGACAAGGATAATTAATGTGGCAATGCGATTCCTTCCGTAACATGGATATATCTATGTACCATAACCAGCCTATGCGTCACATACATGAAGCTCCCATATGTATACCTACACATAGGGATATGTCCGCTTCTATATAGTATGTAGTAGAAAGACTGTGAAAATGAAAGTGTATTTTTGTGGGTGGCATTGTTGTGTCGAGACTTAACAACAAAACTTCAACTATGCGGCTAAAGTCCGAAATTCTCATATAATTTTCCACAAAAATGATTTAATGTGGTCGCACATCCACACATGAAACCATTTTCATTTTGCCTTTTGCCAGACACAATTTCTCTTTCGATTGTTTAACTTGTACGTTCGGTAACATCCGTATTGAAAGCTAGGAGGGGGAAAGACTATATTTTTGCCGGCCTCGGGAAACAACAGGATAAAATACAGTCTGCCTCAACCTCGACTCATAGAGGATACCGCGCCCTATCTAATTTAACGTATGAAACCGTCAGGGCTAAAGAACTTTGCAACGAAAAAGCGAAAGGCTTTTTATGACCCGAAACCGTGTCGAGATCTTCACTCGGATACGGTTTGGAAAACTACTATATGAGTTTGTATGCCGAGAGTCAAGTTGTGTCGTTTTGGTCAAATCCGACCTTCACTTGTTTTCGTTTCGAGCTTGGTCATATTTTTGCCAGACCGCGAATGCATACGAATACGAGAGTTTTGGGGGTATGTGGGCAGCTCACATTGTCAGGGACGAAGAAAAACGGATCTCATATATTATTGTTGACGGGCTTAACGGCCATCGACGGTCTATTTGACCGGCAAATAATTGCGTTCCGTTTCAGGATAATGTGACATCAATGGCGGAAATAGGCGAACATAAATAAATTGATCACCACGCACAGTATGTGAAAAATTGGAAGTGCTTAAATTGAAACATATTGAATGTCGAAGGATGGGAAATAAATCAAAATTAAACACTTAACGTTACGGTGAGTGATTTTAGGACTGTGTTTGGGAAAAGAATTTGCGTGTTGTGCAGTTTCATCTACACATATAACTTAGCCAACGAAAGCGACGAATACAACTAGCAAATACAACCCTTTTTCAGTTCTCCGAATATTGAAATCGAATGTCTGCAGTAACACGTAGAACGGTTATTATGTGACAAGTGATTATTCTATGGCTGCGAACCACGGACCAATATTCTATAAGCATCTGAAACTCTATGGGATGCCTTCGACTAAAACATCCTTGGGCGAATTTTTGGAAACCCGATACACTATCTGAGTCGAAAAATACCTTATAACTCGAACAAATCCGTTCCTAAGATTCGATACGAAAACAGGAGAGAGACTGAGACTCCAATATCGAAGACTATGATCTTAATTTTCAGGCGAAAACCGACGTCCAGGTGTCATTATTTGAAATCCTGAAATACCGCGGTTGACCTGCTCTTTCGAATCTGAAATATTCTCGTAGCGATACCCTAAGGCATGGCGTAGCCAGAGGGGGGGGAGGGGCGGTGGCCCCCCCCTGGTCGATGAAGATGGTAAAAAAATCCTTATCGATGCAGTAAAAAAAATCGCTGAACTATACAACATTTTCAAAAAATTTCTGCTGCTAGCGCAACAGGTGCCTTTTTCACCACTCCAAGTGCTGCTGGAGAAGCCATAATCGGGACAGTTTGCAGTCAGGAGGCGCATACAAATAGATGACAGCGAGTGGCCTCTCGTAACTGACGGAGGCTGCGTACCAGCAAACACATTTTACTTGTGAGTGTGCTACTGTGGCTGCGTGGATCCCATTTATCCTGTTTCATTTCATTTGATAAATTTAGAAGAAATCTTATTAAAACCGTTAACCATATTTCAATCAAGAAAAGATTTATAAATATTCTGACGATGCTACTTTGCTAAGATGACGAAACAAACTGATTTCGCAAGTGGAATATGCAGTCTGAGACACAAAAATTGCACTGAAAATAGACAAACTACGCTCTAAAAGGCAGATATTGGAGGCCAGTTGAATGTAATCAGAATACAGAAGAAAATCATTCTCATCTCCATTTTTAAAATTTGACTCTAAAATTAGCAAAAAAAGAAATAACAGCGTGGCACCAGTAAACTAGGGCCGCATATGCGTGAGTGACATCCAATTTCCAAGATCTAAACTGCAATTTTGTTGAGGTGTTGAGATCAACAGCACGCCCAATGTTATTTATCCCCATAAATGGATCCTTGTTTACAATCTGAGCGACATCATAGTCCGTCACGAAGGTCGTGAGTTCGAAAAACACAGTAAAATGAATTCGCTCACGGTGAGTCTAGAATCCATGATCCTGTGCACCAATCCAACCACAAGCCAGCCTACTCTAAAATTTGCTAACAATATTTCTGCGACCGGAAATTTCAACTACTAAGAAAATCATGATGTTGAAAAAATTTTGCGCATACAGCCTAAGATATTGGGGGGTCATAAGTCAAATATATGTACGTCGAATCGACGTATGATTAATGTCAGTAAAAACTGTAGAACATGTTTGTACTAACAAATATTTTAATTGCCCCGAATTGAAATTTTTATAAATCTTCAAAATGTGGATGTGTATTTACCTGGATATAACCACTAAAAGCCTGTTTCGATAAAGATATCCTTTATTTTAATCTATTGAAAGGACAGCCCACTTTCTCCTAGAACCACTTTCTTAAAATTAATATTATATAAACAAACAAATGATAATTTTGCAAAACCATGATTATAACAGATTAATATTAAATACAAATTATTATATATCTACCTTTTAACAACATGTTACATACTCTTAACAAAGAAGTTATAAGGATGTTAACTAGCAACACGTCGAATCGACGAAAATATGATTTTCTCTTTATTCAGAGATGTTTTTTAAAGTTGAATTAACCAGTGAACAACATGACGTTTCAAGGACCAATGAACATGCTTTCTATTGCCCAATCCAATCGATCTAGGATGCGAAGGGCCAATTTTCAGCCAAAGAGAAGTTGCTTGGTCATGCTCATACCGAGTAAATTGATAAGTTAGGAGTCTATTGCAGGATGCATATGTGTCGCTGATCGCTGCCTTGTAGTTTCCTTATCTAGAAAATGTTGACTCAATTGAACTAAATGCGTTTGTGAAGTATTCAGAAGACGATGAGCGCATATGAAATGAAGAGGACTGTACTCGTAGATGTATCTAAAAGCCAAAACAATGAGGGGTGCCCTTTAGTACAGGAAATGCTTACAGGTTATTCGTGAAATTTTTCATTTCTAGTCCGAGAGAGCATAGCCTCATAGTGCGATTCCATTTTGACCTTTTTGTTGTTGTGATAAGGACACATTAATTCAAGGTTTTGTGAAATTGATGTAACAAATGTTTCTTAGAAGAACCTAATTTGGGGGTTAGGTTTGTATGGCAGCCCCATGACCCCATTATCCTATTTTACCGATTCAAACATACAAACTGCCTGCAGCAAAAAGAAGCATTTCGGCAAAATTTCAGATTCATAGCTTCTAAATTGGCCGAGTAAAACGCGTCGCAACAGACGGACAGACGAACATCGGCCAATCGACTCCCCAAGTCAAGTTGATTATATATGTATACTTTTTATATGGTCGGAGATGCTTCCTTCAATGCGTTACAAACTTCATGACAAAGGGTATAAAAAATGTGCACTCACTGTTTGACTGTTGATGATACTGTGAAATAAAGTGGAACATTGTTTTCGCTGGCGAAATGTCAAAAACCGGTGTGCAGACTTTCGTGCGTGAAATGAGTACCACCAAGCGACTTCTATTTCATGATCATCACAATTTTGACAATATGTACATAAATTTGCATGAATTTCATGACGGTGTTAGTACCTACTTTAACGAGGGAAGGGGGGACTGATTAATACAATCGTATCATAAGTCCCAGGAAAAAGTCCCCAGTTGAATTCAATCCTACCCGAATTTTTAAAATCTATTTTTCTTCTTGAACATTTTTAAATACATATTCTCCAGTCTCATTTCCGAATAAAAACATATTTTTCTCATTTTCATTACTATCTGACAGTTGAAACTCCTGCCACCAACAACAATGACAAAGTCTCCACCGGAGTCCACTCTGCACATTTACAACTAAATTAATTGAATAAATAAACGTCAAGACGAGCAATTTCCATTCCGTTGAACACCGTATAAACTGGCAAGGGTTTGGGTTCAATAAAGACGAAATATCACGTGAGTCTAACCGTCTCAAATATTTCCCCGGGTCTACTGTGTGGTTTTTGTTCTCTATCCAAACGGGTTGGCAACGAAAATGTATAAATAAATACGGAAAAAACTTATTCTTATAGGGTTTCTTTTTCGTTCTATTTTTCTTTTCTATTTTGTCCTTACGTATTTAGTAATCCGGTGAGGGAAAACCTCTGTCAGTTTTTTGGTCCTACACTACAAAATTTCATACTGAATTCGATTAAGTACGCATAAATTTGCTTTTTTAAATATACAATTCGGGTGGAAATCATGCAGCTTTAAGAGGTTTAATATTTCCTGTGGGGTTTTTCATATGCTCTGTGCTGGACTTTGTTTATAGAAGGGCGTTAATTATACGACACACATATACGGCGCGCCTGTTTTCATATAGAAATTAAAGACCAAAATGTATGCCATAATGTCGCAACGAAGTCTTCACATTTCTAACAGAGCGAACGATACACCACAGGCACAGGACTGTGACTCTCTAATGAATATGAACTATTCCATTCACGAATCGCCTATTTATGCAACATGCTTATGGTGGTTGGAAGCACAAAAAGGATATGTAACTGTATGTACTACCAAGTCGTCTCGGTTTTTAGGGTACTCTCGGGTAATGTTAAAAGGCAAAGACAAAATACGTGACTAGGTGCATTATTAATATCATAAACACTTCCGGGGATGATACATGGCACTTGAAATGGGATTGTTGGATTGGAGATTTATTTTCGTTAGATGGTTTTGTTACAACTGAAATTTCATGTTCTGTACTTGGAGTAAACCAACTCCATGTTGTCTCATGCCTGTAGGGAGCATTATAAATAAACATCTGGATAAAGACTCGAATACTACACTGTAAATACATCAAATCATTCTTTCCCATCTCATTTCGGTCAAATACTAAATGACATATTCCTCACCTGGTTTATGAGCGCTCATTTTATTCTTATCCGGGAAATTTTGTGCTGTGATCAATCTCCGAACCACACCCGGAAATATGTTTGACTATTTCACCTCCCAAAAATCCCCAAAACCCAATATGGTCTATTACTTTCGCTACGGTTTCAATTTAAATTTCAAGCCGTAAACCGCACAATGCAAAGATTTCCCATTTTATTGCACGTTCTGAAAACCGAAATTCTATGCTTTTCCGCATACGGTGAAAAGTCGTAAATCTCGTCTCCCTATCTGATTCATGCCTGACAATGAAAATCTCGCTTGAAATAGGCATACACTCTTACAGGCAGTTCCCAGTGTAACGTTCACTCGTTATATGTGCTTTTCTTCACCCAAAATTGAGAGTATTCCTAGAGTCCTTAGTATTATTGTTTCAAGATACTCGTCATATATTGTTACGACGCAACGCACCAGGACAAGGACACGACGAGTCGTCGACGTCGTCTTGCACCATCAACTTCTCATACAGCCGCTGTGCAATAGATGCAAAAATAGCAAACATTCCCTTTCTGTGAACCACCCCCGAAATTACCGAGATTCGTATAAGGAAAGACTCCCTGCTGAGTCTTGCAAAAACAACCGACGACGATCGTAAGCTTTACCTTTACTCACTTAATCGTGGCGGTAATTTAATTCAAATCACTTCAAACCACTTTTGGGAGGGATGTTTTATTGCTTCGAATAAAATGGCCAGGGGGATGGATAGTGTTTGTAAGAAGTATAGGATCGTAATGCATGGCACTTTTACTTTGACGAAAGGATTTAAGAAGGTGCTGAAGGATGAAAAAATTGGTTAGGACAGTGTAATGAAGCCGGGTGGTATAGTGAGTGTTGCTTAGGGATTAAGGGCTTCTTGAATATTGACAATATATTAATTATGATGAACTTAGTGTAAGATGATTATAAATTTAGATGATTTAAATTAAGTAGCGTAACACTTTACAACGCCTATATTCTTCCTTAATAAATAAATAAAATAGTCGGCATATTTATTTCGACATCTGGTACTCTCGAGCCCAGACACTGATTTTGTTGAACTAGAGTAAATAACGGTAAATTTCTTATAAGGGAATCAAAGAACATACATATCAACATCAAATATGCTCAATATTTTTCCTGTCCCTTTTCGGACTATCTTGCTGTAAAGAAGAGAATAGATAGGTGCGTAATTCCGTTTCGGCATAAGTATTTTGACAATATTTAAAATCTTTGATTGTACAGCAATTTTTCTGGGAAAAATGGACAAAACATGTTTTTATTAATTTTTGTTTTTATATTTTGAATTCCAAGTAGAAAATGAGACCAGTGCTTGAAACCTTAGAGAAAGCATAGCAACCCATGTGCATGCGTTAGTTCAGAGTGGGCATCAGAAAATAAAAATGGCACCGTTTTCACACTATTGCAGTTCATAGTATGCGTGAAAATTAAATTCAAATGTCAATCTTTTGTTTACAATTGAGAATATGAAATCCGCGTAATATTTATTACTCTCAAATGCCGATGTGATAATTAACCCTTCTGCTGGCGTATAGATCCAGACAGAGCATTGGTACTATATCTTGGTGAAATATATCGTTCAACAATATTTTCCACCCCTTTCAATATATTTCAAAGGAACTGTCGGCCACAAATGCGATCAAGCGTTCGGTGAAATATAAACTATGTCTAAAGAAACGAAAAAACGGCGTATCATCGTAAGACATTATAGTATGTAAACTGTTTCTAGAACCAAAACTGGACCCCTTCAAAAAATAAGATTGATTTCACAGAAGATTCAGCTACACCTCAGGCCTAATAGCTCGTAGGCGGCGACGGAAGGGTTAATATTTCCATCGACATTTGTTCGTTGTTTTGTGCGTTTGTTTGTCCTGGAAACGAAAGGATTCAGGAGTAATTAGGGAAAAACAGACGACGAGACACATACCATTGCGTAAAACAAAGCGAATTCTACTTACACTACTCTCCACTAGATTAAGCTGACCAGACGTACAGCATTTTGCTGTACAGTACAGCATTTCTACCTGCTGTACAGCATTGGGAAATGTACAGCAAAGTGTACAGCATTCGCCATGCCACACAATTACTCACTACAGTATATAATAAGGTCTTCAATGAGCCTGTGATCGCAGTCTTGTCTGCTTTTAAGGTGTAAAATTGACCCTGTACGACCCTGTACGACATTTAGCGAAATAATCGCAATTTTATGTTTGGAAATCGTTCATTTTTGGGAACCCTTCTCGATCTTTCTAGAATCCGGAAAACTTGTATAGCTATACTTGGCGCTCACATTTGCTGCAAATTATACGGTCCTACCTATCTGCGTTCGGAAGTTACGGCTGCCCAAATCACAATTTTGAAATTTCTAATCGAAAATTGTCGATAACTTGAAAATTCCTGAGCGAAATTTTTAAATTTGGCAGACTTGTAGAGCACCGCACTGTCGATATTTGGTGAACATTTTAAGGCTCCAGCTTCCAAGATTCAAAAGTTGCAGACGTCGAAAGATACGGGAGTAGATCAGTGGTGAGGATATTTTTTTTGAGCACAGAGAAAAAGTTTTAAACTGAGAAGTTCTAAATAAGGAATTTAAAGAACCACAGTACCAGTCACCAGCATATTGTATCTATGGATTTTCAGTGCAGCGAATCCCTTCGGGTTCATGCCTGAATAGAAATTTCCTTTAGTCGTTTGAGGTCTGCTGACGAGATCGAAAAATTGTTCGTGGCTTCAAGTTTTTGAAATTGTGCCAATTCTTCTTGTTTAGCTGAAATTCTGAAAGAATAGGTTTGGCACACTACGTCGAACAACTTGGCACTAGAGATCATGTTTCATAATCCCCACCTTATTGCTGGTATACCTACTTAATCGAAGTTAGACTAGAGACTCCTGAATAATACGCGTTATAGCTTGATCTCGTCAAGCGACAAAGCATGTTAGGAAGAACTGAGAAATGTATAGCATCGCATAAAATTATCAGTATGCAGAATACGCTTTAAGCTTTGTTCGATACTGGAAGGACTAAAATTCTAAGCAAATCAATCAATGAAAGACTCGGTAAACCGGAAAGCTGGTACTTTGAGCCCGGTTAAAACCGGACGGTCTAACCGGCTTTGCAAAAAAAAACACAAACCGGGTTATGGGCCGGTTTTTGACATCCCTACTCTGCACTCTGATGGCACTGTATTGCGTGCTGTGAACCCAGAAGCAAATCGCACGCATAAAACACTTATTGAAGCTACTTTCGATCATTGTATTATACCTGGGTCGCAAATCGGCACTCTTTTTTTTATTGGCCGGTATAACTGCAATGTGATAATAGCTGGATATTCACCTTGGGTATCGTGAACGGATTCGTTGAAAGCGCATGATGATTTCATTCACGAAAGTTTGCTGTTTGGTTGTTATGTTAAGGTCTGGATAGACATCGGGCGGAATGAAAATGAAATTTTTGTCCGCTGCGATTTTCTCAATGAAAAGGCATGCTTACTGTCGTGGAACATGTCGGAAATGATGGGTAATTCCATAAGCTACAATCCCAATATGGTTCCAACATTTTTCTCGGCCATTTTTTGTATTATTTTTCGATTCCCCGGTCATTTCACCGTGGAAAATATCTAATGACCGGGGAATCAAAAAATAATACATAAAATAAAAATCACTTTTGAGACTTTACTAGGAACACATTTGGGTAAAGTTTGGTTAAAATCGGATTAAAATAGAATAAAGTTTTTCTTAGAAGAACTTGATTTTTACGGGTTGGTTTGTATAGCAGCCCTATGACGTAATGTTCCGATTCCATCCGTTCCTACATTTGGGTGAAGTTTGGTTATAAGATTGGCATCAAATCAGGGGATAATGGGGGTCCTTGATCGACGCGACTCAATGTTTTCTCCAAAATAATCTTGAACTTTTTGTGACTGAATACTAACACAAAATTTCACGTCTGAACTAGCATTTTTTCAACAGTTATGGAGCTTTTAACCCTTTTGTCGGCACAAAGGTCTGGCCAGACCTTTGGCACTATATTTTGGTCATAAAAGTAAGTTCAACTTCGCGAAAATTATATGCAATGCCGGAAGAAAGTAAAGCGCTTGGTAGCTCAAGCAAAGGCGAAGGCAGCTGAGAAATTCTACCAAGAATTAGAAACTCAGACTGCGACCGAAGGAAGGAATGTTGCTGATTGACGATACGGCAATTTGTAGCAGGATGCGAGAGTATTTTGACGAACTTCTAAATGAAGAATTTCCTCGAGCAGCTTTTCAAGATGTTGAGCCGAATACCACAAATATTGAAGATATCTCAGAGGAAGAGGTGATGGAGGCAATGCATCAGATGAAACGCGGAAAGGCCCGGACAAAATCCCCGCGGAATTTTGGTTGAAAATGGAAAATGTCGGGCTTAGTTGGCTCACAGTTCTCTTCAACAAAATCAAAGGTGGGCAACCGATGCTTGATGCTTTCAGGGAAAGTTTTCTTCTTCCTTTCTATAAGAACAAGGGAGACTCACGCAAACTCAACAACTATAGGGCTATAAAGTTAACACCTCATACACTAAAGATCTACGAGCGAGTTGTCTGCAACCGATTGAGAAAGATTGTGCGGTTGAATGACAATCAATGCGGCTTTGTTGAAGGTCGATCTACAGTCGATGCGATTCAGTGCATTCGTATTGCAATGGAAAAGTATAGAGCAGCACGAAAGGACTTGTACTTTGTGTTCATCGATTTGGAGAAGGCATTCGATAGAGTACCTCGTGATCTGATATGGTTGGCCTTGAGAGCACTTAATGTCCCCGAGGCATAAGTCAGGATGATACGAGACATGTATGATGGAGCTACGACTAAGGTTAGATGCACAGCCGGTGAATCAGAAGAATTTCCGGTGAATGTCGGAGTACACCAGGGCAGTGTATTGAGTCCGTTGCTCTTCAACATCGTCATGTGCTACTTATTAACACGTGTCTTCGACGGCCTAGAAATATCTCTTCTTTTTGCTGATGATATAGTCCTCAGTAGCCCAAACATCGTTGCCTTGCAATCAGCGCTTACAAAATGGTGTGACATTCTGAAGGAATGAGGGTAAGTATAACAAAGACTGAGTTCTTATGCTGCCAATTCTCAGACCCAAATGCACCGATACCTGAAATGTACGTCAAAGGAGAGCAGCTTAAGTCTTGTACCAAGTTCAAGTACCTTGGCTCGATGGTGAACAGCGGAGCTACATGCGATGATGACATCAAACATCGCACAAAGGTTGGGTGGATGAGGTGGCGAGAAAACTCTGGAGTTTTCTGCGATAAGAAAATGCCACTGAAGCTAAAGGGCAAGTTGTACAAAACGGTTGTACGTCCCGCACTCATGTATGGATCAGAATGCTGGACCATGTATGAAGGTTACGCGAAAGAAATGACAGCGACTGAAATGAAAATGTTACGCATGTCAGTTGGTGTAACCAAAAGGGCCCACATCAAGAGTAGCTACATCCGAGGCAGCTTGTCCATAGACCAACCAATCACCGAAAAGCTCGAAGACCGACGAATGGATTGGTATTGCCAGGTTCAAAGGCGTCCGCCTGAGAACCCCGCAAAGAGAGCGATATCAATGGAAGTTCCACTTGATGGACCCAAGGCCAGAAGCAGACCGAAAAACACATGGATGTGTCAAATGAAAAAGCAACAACAACGCATTGGTCTCGGCGATGACACGATCCAAGATAGAGCTGCCTGTAGAAATATGCTGAGAAATTATCGCCAAAACGGGCGATGTGCCTACACCGCAGGTCGAGCAACGCGGAACCATGGAGCGGTATAAAGAACGAGGCAAGGAAGAAGAAAAAGTATAGAAGATGAAATCGCAGCGACTTCATATTTCATGATATCCTAGAATAATATGTTTAGAATCATTTTGCAAAAATTTGAAAAAATCGGTTGAAGTTTTGAGTATGTTTTTGATGATTTTCAATTTATAGTGCTTTTTGATACCCAATAGGTCTGGCCAGACCTACAGTTTTTCCCCCAATCTTCTCTTGAGGTAAAAGGTGCAAATATGAAATTCTCTTAAAATTCTCCTATTTATGATGTAAGAATGTCATTAAAATTCAATTTTTACTATAAACGATAAAAATTTCTGAGATTTTTCTTTGAAAAGCCGTGGAGCTCGGGAAATAAGTATGCCTAATTTCGACGCATTTTATAACATCACCTAATCAACTGAGATTTGATTCAAGGAAATTCAAACCCGTTTTTTTCCTTTTTAATAGTTAGGACTAAGTATGGGAGACTTACAAACGTCTTAACATCTTTCTAAATAGATTTGATCAAGAAATTTACGAAAAATTCTGAATGAAATGATTTCCGTGCTTGAAAATTCCCTATTTCTTTCCACCTACTTCCCTAAATCTGCAAGGTTTGAAAATAAGGGAAAATCATGTTTATAATAATACCACCTCAAAATATGTGCACTTAAAAACGTTGCTAGTGTATCTACAAAAATGTTTTTAATACTTTTATTGTTTGAAAATGGCAGTAAGGAATTGATAGAATGATTCTACCGATACAAATTTCACCTTTTCTAAAAAATAAAAAATTTGCTCAGTAGGTCCAGCCAGACCTATTGGGTATATAATATGCATATTGTAGTAGGTGCCGACAGAAGGGTTAAAGAAGGTTTAAAATTAAAATGTTTTAATTTTTTAAACTAGGGCCGATTTATCCAATAAAATCATTCAATCATTGCAAAGGAAATTTTATGTAGGTGTTTTCGTCCTCAGACCATTTTTCTGTCTGTTTTGCCGTTTTTTAAATAATCGCAAAAAAACGGAAAAAACACCCTCTCCCCTGTTTTCAAGGTTGCGGACATCCCATCAGTGGGGACTTTTTTCCTCACAATCTGGAGGCCATCCCCAACCATCATGCAAAAATCCAGCGATGTAGGTTTTTTGCCGTTCGATGGCCATATTTTAGCGTAACTTTCTTCGGCTATTATTATGGATGCCGTATAATGTTCGTAGAAAGCATCGTTTGTCAATTAATTAAAAAGTTCTGTAGGAGCATTACACTGTATTATTAGCATATTTCTCATTCTCGTCCGGAACAAAACCGAGTTCTATCCGAGACAGGAACCCTAGATAACAAACAGTCTCTGGTGCGGCTCTGATTAACATTAGCCCTACACCAGTTGGTATACCCGAATCATTGCAGAGCTACGCGTTAGCATCTTATGTCACTATCGTCCATCCATCCATTGCCTAGAAGTGTATCTGAGACATTGTTGACGTTTCATTAACGTGAGAATGCAATTAGCTGTCCTCGGCATCCTATTCCTTTAGTCGCCTTGTTCAACAACAGGGACAGTGCGGTATATTATCACCTCTATCGACAGTGCATCCAATATGCATTCTTGATTGTTCACATCTGTAAGAAGTTGGGGAGAGGTTTTCTCATCGGTTAGGGAGAATAGATGGTATTATTCTCGACCTACGCCACAGTGCTTTTACAACTGAGTTTATAAACGATCATTTCTACTTTGCTAATAGCACAAATCAAAGGATTTAAAAATGTTGATTAAAAAGCTAGGATGTCAAAGATTAAATTAATTAAAAAGTTAAACCAAAACTGGTCAAAATCACTTCATACTAATTATTTCATTCAGAATATTTAATACCTTCCCTGGCAAACCACCACAAATTGTTATAGGATTCCAAACAGATATTTACCAAAACTAAAACCACTATTAACGAAATACTTCACCGTTTTCTCTAATAAGATTCCATTAAATTGCCGCCGTTTTTGACGCCGATAAAATTATTCACTTCATTAAATCGTGTAATTTAAAATGAAATGGAAACACGCCTCTGTCAGTAACATCTAATAATAATCCTTCGTCGGCTCGTCCGTCGAACGAAATCGGACGAACCTCTTATGGCGTTCGCGCGCATTCAATCTCATCATCTGTAACGAAGTCAATCAGCGAATATTATGGGCCTGTAAAACTCTCATCGAATGCAATTTTATAGTCGATTTTACGATTCAACGCCGCCATCAATTTTCAACCAGGCCTTTGCCACGTACTCTTTATTCCTATCTAAATCTCGTCCTGATTTCAGAAGAGACGAATAGCGCTAGTAGCTGTATACAAAACTCTGAATACGAAAAAACTAGGTATAGTCGCGACCCGATATCGGTAGAAGGATATATGAGTGCGCACTTCTAGAGAGTATTCTGTATCGAATCGACCCCGACGACAACGCGACGTTATCTATCCAATATCGCATGCATCCATAGCATGATTCAAGGTTTGACGAGGCTTCCTTTTTAAATTTTATGACAAAATCGTAAAAAGTGAAATTTACCACCTAGGGGCATATCTGATTTGTAAAACTGATTTTGATAAGTTATATGAGAGCAGAGGAAAGTATATGAAAGGAAAAGCTGATGTGATGGAATGAAGCTGGAAGATTTTGCGAACTTATCAGTGCCGGCAAGCAGGTCCTCAAAACGGGAGAGGCATCATTTTAGATGAAAAGTAAATATCGATTTTTTCTTTCAAATGCCATTTGATATTCCAAAAGCTACGATATTATCCATATGAGCTTGAGGCATAGCATAAATCTTAAATTTGAGTTTTATTATGTAAGGCAGATATTTATTTTGATTCGATCTGGTACCTAGGTAGAAAACTCATGCGCAAGTCTTTTATCTTTAAGTTCATACGAGTATAGCAAAAGTAAATCATCTCATGCTCGTAGTATGGATATGACTTTAATTTATAATAATTAATCCTGGGTACATCGTAAGCATAACTAACTACACATATATACACATTCCGCCTTATCATTGAAATCACGTCCTCAAACAACCTTGGGAATTACCCGGATATCCTATTATTCATTTAGATAACCATCACAACGACATAATTGCATCTAAAATTAAATTCTTCTCAATCAGAAAAAATTATATAATTTCAACCCGCCTCTTGTTATATTCCCGCGGGTCATGCTAGTCTCTAGCCCTCATTTCGCTTTTTGGTCGCCTCTTTTGGTTCGTCCTTTTGCCAGGAGCCCGACAGAAAAAACAACAAAGATTCATAAATATTAATGTTCTGTTGCCCAACATTTTTGTTGGTATATTAAATTTAATTGTACTACGCGAATACTCGCAACCGCATTGTAAAAACAGGATGATGGCAACCATGAACTATGGGGATGATACATTTTGCCTTTTTTCTTGCTAGTTGTTTGGTTCCTCGGTTTTAATTATTGCTAAGCACGCATTGCAACACCTTGTTGTTGAATTTGACTGCTGACGGTGGTGTATAATATTGCAAATCCATGTCGCTGGCCTTTCGACTTTCATGTTAATTCAATTTCCATAATTTCTTCCTTAAGTTATTATGAAATGAAACATTTATTTGCCACGCGACAAAATCTGATCCCGGCGATGTTCAGCAGCAATATAAAGTTGGGGAAGATTCGACGTAAAAGGTCATCAGAATGATATGTGACGGTAGACGTATGAGGTGGGGCATTTATTATCCTGGTGGTGAATGGGATGTGTAAATGGTGTTTTTTTGTTTTCGTGTGCAATAATCTCAGGAATAACAATATTTGACCCAGAAATATGTCCGTACGTATCAGAGTACAGTGCTAAGTGAATTTCTATCTATCTTGTAATATGTTCCATATAGGATCTGTGATTCAGTTTAAAATCCGCACAAAATTGTCTCAAATTACTATCACCGGAATAAAGGTGTGTACGACAATTTGGGCAATCTCCTGCAATCTCCGACAATTTCATGCACGACTGAAACTGTTATTTATACTAATTTGTTAAAACAAGAAGCAGTATCTATCTTATAGGAATTATGTCAATGATTTATGTTCATCAATGGGGAAAAACATGTGTACAAAACCATGTGCCAAGCGAAAATGTATTAGATGACCTCTACTGTAGTATTGTCAAATGCGAAGCTCACCACATTTCACCATGATTTTGTAAAGATTTTCTCCGAGATTTTGGTTATAATCTCCGTACAAAATCTATGAAAATGTATGGATAATCTACATGGGCGTAGCCAGGGGGGGGCAGGGAGGGGCGGTCGCCCCCCCCCCTGGTCGATGAAGATGGTAAAAAATCCTTACTGATGAAGTAAAAAAATCGCTGCACTATATAACATTTTCAAAAATTTTGCCTTTTTCACCAATCCAAGTGCTGCCGGAGAAGCCATGATTAGGATGCAGTGAGGAGGCGCATACAAATAAATGACAGCGAGTGGCCTCTCGTAACTGACGGAGGCTGCGTACCAGCACACACATTTCACTTTTGAGTGTGCTACTGTGGCTGCGTGCATCCCATATTTCCTGTTTCATTTCATGGCTTCTGAGCAGGAGTACACAATTTCAAATTTATCCCATTTTTCGTGACAATTCTTATTATTTGAAGCTGAGTTTTCGTACAGCACTTACCGTGCCGATGTACGAGTACTTGCCGGGTACATTGCGGCTAGACGAAGTAAGCAGGGTAAGTTGAATTTTTGGAAATTGGCGTCGTCGAAACGACGAAGGATGAACTTAGTGTAACTTTTAGAACTCCAGTATTTCTTATGGCTAGTTGTCGATTCGACGATAATTCTGTGTCTATATGTATAACGCGTAACAAATATGTTTATTTTGGAAATGTGGGACCTATTTTTTCAAAAATTATGGAAAAAAATATTTACTAGGACAAAAATAGGACAAATCAGGAAAATGGCTCAAAATTCTTCCTCATTTTAGGAAGATTGCATTTCGAACTCATAAAAATCGGCTCCAATATCGATGTTTTTCCATTCTAAATAAACTAACGATTGAAAATCTGTCAAATTTATAAATATTTTGAGAAAGAGTGATTTGTATGAGGCGTTAAAGTAGAGTGTCGTCGAATCGACGAAGCATGACCTTCCGTACTAAAAAGAAGAATGACCTTCCAGGGTTAAGGACCTTGTAAAGAACGGGTATCATATTTCAGTGTTTTTCAAGTTCTTCTTTTTCTTCTCAGTACCGTATAGCCCCTTGTGGGGTCATGGTGCGTTAACTTAGCCGTTTATAGGCAACGAGTCAACGTTACATTGCATATCACTTCGAAATGTGTATAATGTTGAAAGCACTACATATATATATTTCCATTCACATGTACGGAAATTTTGGACCACGCCGAGATTCGATCTACGGATTACTAGCATCGTAGAGTGCGACTCAACCAAGTGAGCCACAGAGCGGGTCTTTCAAGTTATTAAATCAAAATTTATTTTCGAGCTGAATCATACCAGCAATAAAATTTAGCCACTTTTAATACTTTGATAAATTTAGAGGAAATCTTATTAAAACCGTTAACCATATTTCAATCAATAAAGGATTTATAAATATTCTGACGTTGCTACTTTGCTAAGATGAAAGTGACAGACGAAACAAACTGATTTCGCAAGTGGAGATGCAAAAAATGCACTGAAAATACACAAAGTACGCTCTAAAGGCAGATATTGGAGGCCAGTTGAATGTAGTCAGAATGCAGAAGAAAATCATTCTCAGCTCCATTTTGAAAATTTAACTCTTAAATAAAAAAAATGAAATAACATGCGTGGCAGTCCACCAGTAAACTAGGGCCGCACTGCAGATGTGTGAATGACATCTAATTTCCAAGATCTCAACTGCTGTTTTGTTAAGGTGTTGAGATCAACAGCACACCCAGCAATGTTATTTATCCCCATAAATGGATACAATCTGAGCGACATCATAGTCCGTCACGTAGGTCGTGAGTTCGAGAAACTCCATGAAATGAATTCGTTCACGGTGAGGCTGGAATCCATGAACTTGTGCACCAACCACAAGCCAGGCTACTCTAAGATTTGCTAACAATATTTCTGCGACCGGAAATTTCAACCCCTAAGAAAATCATGATGTTGAAAAAATGTTGGGCTTGCCCCCCCCCCCCCTGACCGAAATCCTGGCTACGCCCATGATAATCTACAAGATTTTCGTCTAGATTTTGTAAAATCTCAAGATTATGCAAAATCTTCTATAGTGTGTAAAGAGCTTTAGCTGACAAACTTTTGCAAGCGATAACAATTTCACAAGGTGAACAGGCAAGATTATCCAATTTTATTCTAAATTTATGGGACACATCCAAATGGCTGTGAAATCTTTCAAATAGAGGGAAGTGTTGCAATAATTTTGTTGACAGGCAGAGGCACTGATTTTCAAATTAGAAAATGTTTTTGGTTCACGGTGACGGAAAAATTGTCCAGATGGTACGAACGAGCAGATCATTATGTTTTCTCCACACACTTTTGAATCTTTATTAGAATAGTCTACAAAGAGATTTGACGATTAGGAGGCAACTATCTTATTGTGTTCTGGATACACTAGTTTACCCACGAACGTACGGAGAATATAGTCCAATCTTATTATTCCAATTTGGGGGTCCAAATATAAAAAAGAATTCTTCTTCTCAGTACCGTATAGCCACATGTGGCGCCATGGTGCGTTAACTCAGCCGTTTATAGGCAACTTCGAGTCAACGTTACATTGCATATTATTTCGGAGATCATTTCGGAGTCTATATATAGATTATAGTATACCTATAGGTATACTATAATGTTGCAAGCACTACATATTTCCTATCCGCACATGTACGGAAAATTTTGGACTACGCCGAGATTCGATCTCCAGACCTCTAGATTACTAGCATCGTAAAGTGCGACTCACCTAAGTGAGCCACATAGAATTCTACTCGTGCGAATAGCACGATGTATACCCGATACCCACAGTACAGACCTAGAAGACACGCAAAATAAAAAAAAAAAAAAAACAATTTTAATTTTTCTGTACGGGAGGAAGGGGTATATGAGTCGGATCTGAAGTTTTTCGCGATGTTTCTTATATTTTTATGGGGTGCTGAGCTTGAATCCGGAGCTTCCCACCAAAACTTCATTGCAAAACAGGGCCAAAACTCAAAAAAATTTTGGAGTTATTCCGTTTTTTGGCTTTTAGCTCCGAAACTATACATTTCTGTGAAAAACTGTTTATCAACATGGTGGAGACAACATAATTGTGGGTCCAACGCGACATTAATATTCAAAATGCGTTAAGCGGTATCGCTTGCATAGTAATTTTTTGCAGTTCTTTGCGATTTCGACCCTGTTTCGTAACGAAATTTTGGTGGGAAAGCTATGTATCTTATGCATGGCCAAAAGGCGCAAAACCCCCTCAAAACAAGTGGCGAAACACAAAATATGCTCGTTTATTCAGTCGTTTATTGTTTTTACCCGACTGGAACAACCCAAGCTGGCCCAGTTGCTTCAAATTCTACTCATGCGCGCCGGCATCGAAACAATTCCTGGTCCCGGGATGTGCTGCGTTTGTGGTAAGAGGATCTACACAAGTGTACAACCCTCCGTGCAATGTTCGTGCTGCAAAGATTGGTGCCACTATAAGAGTTGCTCAGAGCTAAACAACGCTGATCTACGATAAACAACTACGATCAACGTCTTTACAGCACCAAACTGTAGAATATTCGGTTAAGAGTCATAATTCTCAACAACACGCTAATCAGGGTCAACAACCGTCACCTGTCACCTCCGCAGCCACGCCTGGATTTAGGGGGGGGCTAAGGGGGCTGAAGCCCCGGGCCCCGCGTTTTTAGGGGCCCCCGATGCGCATGGAATAAATTTTTAATAATCAATTACTTTTCCAAAAAAAAAATACATAAAATTATTTCCAAAATAATTTTAACGCAATTGTATTAAAATTACAAGATGACTATTGGTCCTCAATCATAATCATTTACATTCCTTAACTTTCTGTCATTCTTCTCGACCATTTTTTTATCAGCAGTATGCGCACAATGTCCGGCGCTATTCAGTAAACCAATAAACACTCAATGCGAACTTTCGCCTAATAGTCGAACTTTATGACATTTTCAATCGGTCTCATGGCAAACAGCATAAAGTCGCAGGGCAAACTGGTTTTGCGTTACGACACATGCACAGTCCAAATTCTATTTTGCACAAAACCGTTAGCATGTACTAAAATTCCAAGAATGATTTCTGAATCCGCTCAACATCCAATGTTGCCAGACGTGGGATTTATCCCACATCGGAGGATTTTTGACGAATGCTACGTTTGCAAATTGTTTAGCCAGAAAAGGGACAGCACATTTGCAACTGTCGGGTTCAGCAATTGGAAAAAATCAGAACAAAAGATAAGCAGCCACGAAAATTCTACACAACACAAGAACTGCATGCTTATTTGGCAATCGCATGTTCAAATCAATTCTTTCACAAAAAATGATCTGGCGAAGCAATTAAGGACCGAAACGGATTATTGGATCGAAGTTCTCAAACGGGTTGTCGAAGTAATCCGCTTTCTATCTGCACGCGGTCTTGCTTTCCGGGGTGAGAATGAGGCAATAGGCTCTCCAAATAATGGCAATTATTTGGGTGTGTCATAATTGTGAATTATATTGTACTTATGGCCCTACTAATATTTAGTACTTGTAACAAATGTCAGAAATAAATCGGTCTCTTCCGCCTGTCATACCACAACACACGGACGTGTTTTCTTTCTGCTGCTCATCGAAAATACAAAAGTGGCGACGAGGATCCCGAATTTTCAGTGGCATCGAGCAGTGAAACATTAGTCTAAATTGACATTATGCCGGACGCAGATGTGCTAGCTGCATCAAATCATTTCAACATCGAACCATTTGATAAGTCCGTGATATCGTGGGAAAGGTGGGTCGAGCGGCTAGATAGTGCTTTTCAAGTCTTCGGCACAGCGGCAAATAAGAAAGTACACTATCTACTACATTATGTCGGATCAACAACATACAACACGATTTGCGACAAATTAGCACCGGTGAAACCTACTTCGAAAACGTACACCGAGCTGGTCAGTTTACTACAGGCGCACTTTGATCCAAAACCTTTGGAAATCGTTCAAAATTATCGTTTCCATATGAGAAAGCAGCGCGACGGCGAAACGGCTGAGGAATACATAGTGGCTCTTCGCAAACTAGCCATAAATTGCAACTTTGGAGCGTACTTGGATACTGCGCTTCGAAATCAATTCGTATTTGGCGTGCGCAATACCAAAATTTTAAATCGACTCCTCGAAATGGACGATCTTACACTTGACAAGGCGGTCAAGAAGGCCTCATCACTGGAGTTGTCAGAGCGTGGTGGAGCCGAGATCCAACAAGCGGGCGTCAAAGTTCAAGTCAACCGAATCGATGTCAAGAAAACAGGTACAAATAGTAATAAGCAGTGCTTTAGGTGCGGGAGTGAGAATCACCTTGCAATTAAATGCAAACATTTAAAATCTATTTGTTCACTTTGTTATAAAGTTGGTCATCTCCAGAAAGTTTGCATGTCATCATCGAAAAACAATAATTTCAAAAATAATGTTAAAAATAAGCCAAATAATAATTTTAAACATAGAAAATATCAGAATAACTCTACTAATTTTGTTAATGAAGAGGCCGAGGAAATTTGTAATATTGCGACTAATCATGTCAGTGAGCGTGCAAAAATCGTAATTAAGCTAATTGTCAACAAAAGTGTGGTTGAATTTGAGCTCGATACGGGGTCACCGGTGGCCATTATGAACGATCGCGATAAAAATAAATATTTCGGGAATATTCAAATTCAAAAATCGGATTTGAAATTGGTGAGTTATTGCAACCAAGCTATTAAAGTTATCGGTTTTGTAATGGTTAGCGTCGCGTCTTCAAAACTCCCTGATTCAATCTTGCAATTGAAACTTTACATAGTAGATTCGAATAGGCATCCGTTGTTAGGGAGAGAGTGGATAAGAAATTTAAAAATTGATTGGAATCAGTGTTTATCTCAAGGTGTTTGTGCAGAAAGTACTAGTTCTTTACAAGCTAATAATAACACTGTAGAAAATATATCGGATGCTCTGGATAATTTAAAAACAAAATGGTCATGCCGCGATGATGCCTTTTCTACTTTAGCTGATAATTATTCCGATTTACACAGTGCATTATTCGAAATTGAGTCAAATGAAGAAGAAAAAGTCGACACAAGACATGAGGCTACGTCTTTAAAAAATAAATTAACGAATCTTGAATCTGCATTAATGACTGTTTTTTGGCATAAAGTTCTGTACAGATTTAATAAAACTAGCCAATTTTTGCAGAAAGTCAATGTAGATTCGGTTACGGCTGATAATTTGTTGCACTCTCTAATTGGCTTTATTACCGACTTACGAAATAATTTTCCCAATATAGAAAACGAAGCCAAACAATTAGGCTCCTTTGTAAAACAAGAATATTTGCACAAACGAAAAATCATACGAAATGTTGTCATCAGAAAAACGTCTAATCATATTGCATAAGTATAATATATGGGCCACAAACGAATTTAATGCGATCAACATAAAAACAACACAACACAAGTATCATTATTCACTTTTTCGGTCTATCTAGAATATAAGTTATTACCTTAAGAATTTAATAAATAAAAATTGCGAAACTTTTTGCATTTATATATATATATATATATATAAACGAGCGAATGACATTCATATGTTAGGGAGGGGGCCTCTTGAAAATATTAGCCCCGGGCCCCAGACTGGCTAAATCCGGCCCTGTCCGCAGCCCACACCCTACATTCCTATAACATCATCCAACGCGGCCGACCAATTAGTTCAGGCGGAAGTCTTGCTTTCTTGATTAATAGTACATTGCCATACACTGTAATTGACACCTCCGCCGCCGATACCACCATAACCATTGAACTACAAGCGATATCCATCAAATCAGGAAATGTTGATATACATTAAATATCTATATACCACCAGCTTCAAGTTGTCCCACTGGTTTTCAGGGCAACATCACTCCGTTACTCATTGGACAATATCGCTTATTAATGGGTGAATTTTAGCAGAGCCGACTGGGATGGCTTCTAAAGGCACACGAGCTTTTCTGCCCTACCACCTCCCACCAACGTGCGCCTTGCTGAAAAGAATATCCTGAGACCGCATTTTCCATCTTCCGCGGCTAAATTGGCTAAAGTGAGGGATGAACTCAGAATTTGCAGACTCCAGAGATCCTTGTATCGGCAACTTAAACAACGAGATAACAAAGTTAGTTACAATGTAATCAGGGACGTACCGAGCACACATTTGTTAGGGGGGTGAAAAGTAAAATTTGCCGACTACATTTGAAAATTCACCAATTATAATTAGAGATACGGAAATTTCGTTTTTACAAAATAACGATTTTCTCTTGGTTAGGCGGGCCCCGAAATCACAATGAAGTTTACATAAAGATAAAGGCCGCATATGCCGCAGTTTCTAGTTTTGCCGTTACTGTAACTCCTTGAGGAGTGGTCTTGTCGACTAGTATCTACGTGTGTTGTCTGAATTCGTTGATGCAGTTGGCAGACGTTTTTTGTGCATTAAAATAACTACAAGAAAATTTACAAAACTAGGTGTTTATGCAAATTTCAGCGAAATTTCTAATATCCAAAATTAGTTTATGTGAAATTCCTGTTTTTTATTTGCGAAATTTCCGTACCTCTAATTATGATATATTTTTTGAGCGTTCATGTAAACATCGAAAAATACAAAGACAAAAACACGAAATTTGATTCAACCAGTTAAGTTGTGACCCGCCATAACTTAATTTTGGACCATCGCTCCACAATTCGATGTAAATCCATTTTATCGACAATATCCTTTGCAGAAAACATTAGCATCGAATTGTTGATTTATTAGTCTTAATTTACTAAATGATCGCTCACTCGAAGCTAAGGTCACTGGACATGTCAAAATAAGCTGAATAACCTTGTAAGCTATCAGTCCTTAGTTTGAAAGCCTCTCTCGCTATCATCCTAAATTTGAATTTCAGCATGAAGGCATTCCTGTCGGCCGAAATTTGAAATATGTCTTGAAATGGTTGGAGCAGTTTAGCTGTTTTTTCCAATTCTTCTGTGGAATTCGAGATAAAAACGTCAAGAAGGATTTTGGACTCTTTTCGGTAAAATGTTGCAAAGTCTATTTCTGTAGTTGTAGTTTGAGATGATTCGTCTCCATTTTTTCCGGAGCACGACGAGTTCGGTGTTGTTTTTTGTAGCCAGAGTCAGGGTCAATATCTACTTTTTTACGAAAATCATGGAGCTTTGAACTAACGCATTGATTTCGCTGTCGTTGTTAATGTCTTTAAAAGACTTTATTGTACTGCGAAGGAGTTTCACGGCGTCAATAATGTCAAGGTCCTGAGCTTCCAAATTTTCAGTCAAATTTTTCAATTTAAACATGAGTTTTACGTTTTCATGCCGAATACCTCTGTTAATAAGTATGCACATCCGATTACATACTTTTAGTATTGTAACTTTCAAATGTTTATATCCTTAAACATCGACAGGTATTCTTTTGTAAATTTATGAATGCCGAAAATCACAATCCTACATATTCCCACTTAGGTCAAATTTGCCGACTGTGGATGAAAATTGAAAATGTTAGGGGGGTGAGACACCCCCCCATACCCCCCCTTAGCTACGTCCCTGAATGTAATACTACATAGTGTTATATTATTATTGTTACATTGCAATATATTGTACTAGAATATATAACACATGTTAACGACCAGAGAAGACAAAAATGGAATGCTCATTTAAAAACCTATCACATGAAAACCGGTGTCAGCAACCTTTGGAAAACTGTGCGTGCACTTTCCAACCCCATCAAATCGAAAGGAAAAGTTCGCTGATAACATGACGACATAAGCGCTCAAAAAATTTGACCAGCAATTCGGCGAACATCCCAAAAAGGACAAGCTCAAGCGCGTAATTACCAGAGCTATCCGCAACAGCACAACCGACCAGCATCTTCATGTTACCACACCAAACATCTTTAATGGACTCAACCAGCCGATGATGTCATGCAAGCACACTAACCTTGCAGATCCTTTCGAACCAGGAAAAAAAAATATGACGGCTAATAACAATATTAGAAATCGTCAGACTGATCTTAATTAATTCTTGATCAGTAAAAGAACTTTTGCCGCGGTAACACGCAAAAGATATAGCGAGGAAAAATCAGGTCCTTACTCGAACAAAATCAAGATGAGTGATAATGAAAATTTCCCAAAAGCTCCAGCTTTTGCTTTTCCTCAAGGGAATCTTCCACTTAGATTCAATAAAGAAATAGATGTTAATGAAGGGAAAACCCCAATAAATGTCATTAAAAATCAGACTGGGTTGGATAAACAAACAAAAAATATGATCTACGGCCTTATCGAGATCATTAAAAATAAATGTGATATTAATGATCCAAACATAAAAGGGTTTTTATTTGGGGTTGACCAGCTGTTATCGGATCACAATTATAGTAAAAACAACATGACACAATTACCACTGACTTTTGGTTAGATGTTTGCAAACAAACATACAAAATTTAAGGAGGAACAGGAACACAGAATTTATCAGTTTATATATGCGTTAAGTAACATTAGGATGAAAATAAATGTTAATAAATCGCAATTGTTTACCTTTTCGGCCTCTAACAGAAAAAAATTTAACGTAGCTATCCAGGGTAACAACATTGATAACTGGGCCGTGCTTGGGTAACTGGGACTGTCCATTAGTTATAACGTATCTTTGACTGTGCATATAGAAGATGTTTTCAGGAGAAATGTAGCTATGATCAAGGTGATTAAATCGCCTAATTATAGATATTGTAACGTAATACAGGATAAAAAACACATAGCTATGGACTGTCCCAGATACCTGAGCATGCGCGTCAAAATTTCTTTTCTTTACTTTATAAATATGATGATCTTGGTAAATTCCTTAAGGAATGATAGTGGCACCTGAGTCAACCTGGCCCATGCCATTGATGAATCTAATATGATCATATAGAGCTGAATGTCTTTTAGAATTTCTCTTTTCTGGTGTGTTCCTGTTCTTCCTCGGATGAGTGTGGACTGGGATTGGTTGGTACGGTCGATACAATGGTTTGAATATGGGGAAGGTTAAACACAAATTCGACTGTCGTGAACACAATTAAGTTTCAAATCAATAATTTTCGATATTTTATTAATTGATATCATGTACCTGAATGAGAGTCACCCTTGATACTGTTAAAAAAAAAAAAAAAAATTTAAATATTATTTTATTGATTCAAAAAGAGAGAGTATAAGAAATATATAGATTTATAAATTTGATATATAAAATAATGAATTCAATCAATCTTAACCTTAAATCTTGTTTAAAATAAAATGATTCTTTCTTAAATGGACTAAACCGACCATATGTTAATATATATATGTATGACAAAATAATTAAAGTACTAAATAGGTATAGCTTTTGATCTCGAGTCCCAAATAATAAAAAGGAATAGACTGTATTAAAAAGAAGATTACAACTCTTTTTTGTTTGTTTTGTTATTTTGTAATTTTCTAAAAACAATGAATTGTTAAAAAAAAAAGTATATCAATCACTAATAATACGTATAGAGGAAAAATATACTTATATATTAACAAACAGGCAGGTAATTGTAGGGCTAGTCCATATATATTCTGTAATAAATTGGCAATTAATTGTAGGTCTATCCCAGATATATTCTGTATATGTGGTGTATAGCAAGGTACTACAAATTGTACACGCAGGCATTGTTCGTTCTCTTACAAATGAAGGAAAATCTTATATTAATATAAAAGGGACCCTTCCATGTATATAATTATATACTATTTCATCTGGAATTTATGTTCAATTTTTTTTAATTTACATTGTAACTAATAATGTGCCTTTTGATATGTACTATATTATCAAAAAAAAAACCAAATGTAACATTATAAAAACTTTGTGGTCTAGCCTGAAATACATCAACGTCATCGAAGTTGCAAGTTCCTGATAAGTCATCGAGATTATACACCAGCATTCAAGAATCAAACAACCATTGGCAGATACAACCCATTAGGTTGGGTTAGCCACCGCCAGCAAGTCTGACATTATGGAGTAGTGGACTAATTATGTCAGCTGTTGCCAGATAATTGCGCACTACGTGCGCAATCATCACAAGAGAAAAACAAAAAAAAACATTGCAGATCTCGATCTGTCAAAAGCGTTTGACACAGTCAATCATACGCTACTGCTGACTGATCTCCGCAACACCACTCCGCCTCACATAAAACCTATATAAATGGATCGCAAATCACCTTGCCAGTCGTCAATGCTGCACCGAGTTGAGAAACTAGAGTCTAAGCTCAGAAAAATTAAACAAGTCACTCAGGGTGGAGTTCTATCTCCCACCCTTTTCAACTTCTACATGTCAGGACTTCCCACACTACTATCATATCCTACGCTGCCAAGTCCAAGTCCTCCGCCACATTATTCATCAGCTTCAACCACATCAACAGTCAACACCCACGTCATACATAAAGATCATGACGTCCAGCAATATAAAAAGTTCCCTTTGATAACTCCGACTTCAAGGCGGCTATTGCAAACATCCGCACACAAGAGGTTCTAAAGGTTTGTTTTCGTAGAGACGACACATGGGATCATCGCTCAGCGATCGAAGTGAAACTACCGGTTTTGAGCACTATGTGGGTATATTTTCTATACAGACATGTTCCTTTAGTTCATAGTCGATACTAGGAAACTAGAACCATTCAAAAAATATTTAAACACGGCTCGAAATTGGATGCAAAACTATGATCGCTGAGCGATGATCCCACGAGTCATCTCTACGAACACAAACCTTAAGGCTACTCGTAATCTCGCAAACGATCGCGTACTTGGCACCAAACTGATGAAAAACAATTACCAAGAGCCACCCGCACTCCCTTGGCTCAACTCCGATCCGGATGGTGTCCGCGACTAAGCTCCTATCTATCACGCATAGATAGCGAAATCACCAACACCTGCCCGGCCTGCAGAACCAGTCCACACGATGTGGACCACATTTTCGATTCTCCGCCTGAATCTGAAAAAAAGGTCAAAATTTTGCATCCACTTATTCTTTGGTACCGCAGCATATTCTACTCTACGTTAAACAAAATCGCACAGGCAACTAGGAAGAGTTGAAGTCAAGTCAACATGCAGGGCTTTTAGTCCGGTACAATAGGTTCAAAACAGCCCCAAACCCAAACATAAAAAAAGAAGAAATTGTTGATGCCAAATTGTTGAATACACTGCCCAATATACGCAGTAATACAATACACCAATTTGCGTCATGGGTTAAGGCGGGAGGGGGTGGCAAAGGGGTAAAAATATGAGTCTGACCCTAAAAAGTTCTGAGGACGAAACGAACTACACAAAATTACCTTTGTGATGATATATAATACCCTTGATATTTTTCAGAAAGAGTTACAGTGCAAAAGTTAAAAATGTTTATTCACTATAATACTTTTGGGTATAGGATATAATTTTCCGAGAAAATGTCTAAAGTGTTATGTATCAGTACAAAGGTAATTTTATGTAGTTTGTTTCGTCCTCAGGACATTTTAAGGTCAGACTCATCGTTTTCCAGATATTTGCAAAAAACTGAATTTTAATGCATGTTCAAGGATATGTCAGGTCAAAACTTACACACTAAATTTTTTTCAACTAGATTCTAGTAAAACGCAACTAGAAAAGGACAACTGACATTCTAGTGAAAAATGTTCGGCTAGAATTCTAGGGAAAATTTTTGTTGATTTTCTAGTAATAATTTACAGAGAATCTAGTTTGGTTTACTAGAGTTTCAGATTAATTGTGAAGCGCAGCTCTGATAAATCTAGTAAAAGATACACTAGACCTTCAAGTAAGTTTAGAATTAGAAACCACAAATCTAGTGAAACAAACGGAAGTAACAGGGAATCGACACTAGATAATTATTATTATGAAGTCTTTGGGCCGCTAGAACTTTATTATTTGTAAACAGTAATCCAGTAATACACATTAAATTATCAGTATTACATTTGGATTAGCCACTAGAGAGGAAACCTAGAGTTTATAAACAGACAACCAATGAAATTATGAATCAGTAAAAAAGCGTGTTCTATTATCATAAAAAAAATAATTTTATTTGCACATATATGTAAAATACGCAGATACACATAAAATATAAATTAAATTTAAATATAGTAGAGCGTCGATTATCCGAACTAATGTCGACAAGGGGTGGCTCGGATAACCGAAAGTTCGGTTAAACGAGTTTCCATAGAAAAATTGGAGGATTGTCTAAAAGATTGTAAAGTAAAAGTAAAAGCGAGAACCTGAAAATGTGCCAAACGACTAGCATTGAACAAAAATAAGAAATTCTAAGCAATTGAGTGCTGATGATGAGAGGTTGCTTCCTTCAGACACTTAATTTGATTCGATACATTTCATATGAAAAAAACTGAGCCCCCGGTTCGGTTAATCGAGTGTTCGGATAATCGGCGTTCGGATAATCGACGCTCTACAGTACACAATAAATTTTACATTAAATAAAAATAATCACACTTATAATTATAATTAATACAATCACACACGTCCGGAACACTTTAGACACGCGACGAGAATCAAGTTAAAATTTCAGATAAAATTCTGAATGGTAAGTATTGAAGTATGCAACATTATTTTATTTTATCGTATTATGTTAGTAGTAGTAAAAATCATACGATTCTAAACTGGTTATTAAAACTACTTGCGAACTTGTATTATCATTATATACTCGAATTATCTGTTCAGTTCCAATAAAGCAACTCAACCGAATATATCGCGTACGGTGTTTTTCCTCTTTTCAAATAAATCCCAACAGGTTATGGGCCCAGAACACGCGAAAATTTGAAAAGTGTTTAAAAAGTGAAAAACTCGTGGAAACTAATAGCGCGATAGTGCATAATTCGGACTAAAAGATAAAATGGCCTTAATTGACAAAATTGATAAGCTCAACGAGAGCAATTATGATTATTGGGCTATCCAGATGAAAAGTGTGCTTGTGAGTGGCGGTTTATGGAAATATCCGAGTGGCAAAATGGTAAAGCCTGAAACTAATAGTGAGACTTGGACTACCGGAGATGAAAAAGCGGCGGCATTAATCATCTTGAATTTGACGGTATCCCAGATACCTCACATTAAAAAGCTGAATACTTCAAAAGCCATATGGGATAAGCTGCAGGAAGTTCACACACCGAAAGGTCCGTCCAAAAAGGTATCTCTGTACAAGCAACTAATGAAATTATCCATGTCGGATAACGATAACATTTCACACCATTTAAATCGATTTTCCGAATTGGTCGATAAACTTAGTGAAATGGAAATTCCAATTCCTGACGAATTGCTTGTACTAATATTACTTATGAGTTTACCCAAATCGTACGAAAATTTTGTAATTGCGATGGAAGTTCGTGATGCATTGCCTTCATTAAGTACCTTAAAATCGAAACTTTTGGAGGAAAGTCAACGGAAGGAAAACGCAAATATGGCGGACTTGGAGGAAGGCGCTCAAAAGGCATTTATCGCACAACCTAAGATGAAAAAATCATATAAGTCGAAAGGAGATAGCAAATGCTACAATTGCGGTAAAAAGGGGCACTTTGCTGCTAACTGTAAGGCACCGAAGAAGAAATTTGAACGAGAGAAAGAGCTATCATTTGTTGCCAATACCGAGAACATTAAGCAAAATTCAGAGCAATGGTGCATTGATTCCGGAGCCACTAGCCACATGTGCACAAACAAGAATTTGTTCGTTTCGTTCAAAGAGATCCAACAAGTAGTCGGATTAGCAGGCAATAATAGTATTATTGCACAGGGCAAAGGAGAAGTTCGATTAAAAACTGGAACTTGTAGTCTGAAACTAAAGGATGTTTTGTATGTTACAAATTTACAAACGAATTTCATTTCTGTCGGTAAAGCTGAAAGCTATGGATTCAAGATAATATTCGCGAATAAAAGTGCAGTAATAAAAGACACAAACAATGAAACGATATTAAAAGCAAAAATGATTGACAGTTTATATATATTTGAGGAAGAAAGGCCAAAGTGTTTCTTACTATCTTTAAATAATGAAGTGAAGTGGCACTATAGATTTGGACATTTAAATTTTAAAAGCCTGGCAGATCTTTCGGACAAAATGTTAGTGCGTGACTTTAATTACAACAAACACTGTAAAAATGATTCGAAGTGCGTTGTTTGCATGCGAAGCAAAATCCATTCGTTGCCCTTCCCCGCCGCGAGTGACCATAAATCCAACCAACCGCTCAATATAATTCACAGTGATGTTTGTGGTCCATTTAGCACAGCATCCCTTGGTGGATCCAGATACTTTGTTACCTTTATAGATGACATGTCGCGAAAAATTTTTGTGTATTTCATTAAATCGAAGGATGAAGTGTTTGAGCAGTTTAGACTATTTAAAGAAATGGTTGAAAAACAGACGGGTCTAAAAATAAAAATTTTACGCAGTGATAACGGACGGGAGTATGTAAACAAAACTTTCAACGATTATTTGGCTGAACAAGGCATCAAGAGGCAGCTATCGACAGCCTATTGTCCTCAACAGAACGGAGTGGCCGAGCGATGCAATCGAACTTTGGTGGAGATGGCGAGGAGTATGTTATGCCACTCAGGCTTGCATACTTATTTGTGGGCTGAGGCGATCCACACTGCGGCGTATATTCGCAATCGTTGTCCTACCAGGGCACTCGAAAACACTACACCGTACGAGGCATGGTGTGGCAGAAAGCCGGCAGTCGGTCATTTGCGTATTTTTGGTTCTCTCGCAGTGGCGCTCGACAAAAATCACAAAAGTAAGTGGCAACCTAAAGGCAAAGACCTGTTTTTTGTCGGATACTCAGTAACTTCGAAAGCGTACCGCTTATATGATCCATCAACACGGCGGATATTAGAAAGGCGTGACGTTATTTTTGATGAATCAAGAGTTGGCGATTGCGAGAAAGGCTTCTATGACATAGAGTTTATGTTAGAACATGATTCAAATAAAAACGATGAAGAAATGCTCCGTGAAAGTCCGAAAAAAGATTTAATTAGCGATAATGATATCACCGACACGGATATAAGGATAGAAGAGGAAAGTTTTGAGAGCGCAACGAACGAAGAAGATACGACGTATGTACCCAGCAGTACTGAGGAGTCTACATCTCCTGAAAATGGCAATGAACAGGGTGCTCGTTGGACTGGAAGGCCAGGGCGACTTGTCAAGGAATTCGAAGTGCTTAATTTAATGAATGCTGAAAGCGGTATTGACATTCCCGAAACATTCAAAGACGCCTTACACAGTAAGGATGCCCATGATTGGAAAAAGGCAATGGAGAAAGAGTATGCATCGTTATTGGACAATGACACTTGGACACTGACCGATTTACCCCAAGGTCAGAAAGTTATAGGATCCAGATGGGTGTACAATGTGAAAACTGATGTCAACGGCAAGATAGAGCGTTTCAAGGCGAGGCTCGTAGCAAAGGGATGCAGTCAACAGTATGGTATAAACTACTTCGATACATTTTCACCGGTTATGCGTTATTCGACCATTCGCATGGTATTAGCATTGGCAGTCGAATATAAAATGTATCTCCATCAGCTGGACATCACAACGGCATATTTAAATGGCGAGCTCAACGAGGAATGTTACATGTCTCAACCGGAGGGCTTTGTCGACAAGAAACATCCCAATCAAGTTTTAAAGCTCAGGAAGGCCATCTATGGTTTAAAGCAGTCGGGACGCGCATGGAATGATAAGCTGGATTCAGTTTTACGCAAACTGGGATTTACACCGTGTCAAAATGAGCCATGCTTATATTTAAAAAAGGATGAAGGCAAGTTAAATCTTATTGCAACTTATGTTGATGATCTCATTTTAGCTAGCACATCGAAACGTGATTTGCAATCAACAAAATCCGAGCTCACCAGTGTTTTCGAATTGGTTGACAAGGGTCAACTTAGCTATTTCTTGGGCATCGAGGTGGAGCGTAATGGAGAGCTAGGTTCAATCGCTATTGGAAATAGGAAGTACATCCGAAATTTACTCACTCAATATGGTATGGAAAATTGCCGAGAAGTCTCCACACCGCTAGATCCTGGTCAGCAGCTGAAGAAAAGCGACGGAAGTTGTGATCACGGAAGTTGTGATCAAAAGGCGTATCAATCTATTGTGGGCGCATTATTGTATCTGGCTGTGACAACACGACCTGATATCATTCATTCTGTCAGCAAGTTAGCGCAATTCAATGCTAATCCAACTGCTGAACACTTGACTGCAGCTAAGCATATCCTTCGGTATCTATCTAAAACTATTAATTGGAAACTTCACTACCAGCATACCGGCGAACCGATTTATGGCTACGTAGATGCCGATTGGGGCAGTGATCCAAACGATAGATAGATCTTATTCGGGTTACGTTTTCATGCTAGGTGGAGGACCCATATCGTGGGAGTCAAAGAAACAGCGGTTAGTAGCTTTGAGTTCAACGGAGGCTGAGTATATAGCTCTATCTAATAGCGCTAAAGAATCATTATATTTAAAGAAATTATTGAACGAAATTGGAGTATTTGATACCAAATCGCCTGTAACCATAATTTGTGACAATTTGAGCGCGCAGCAAATAGCGAAGAATAACGTTTTTCATTCCAGAACAAAGCATATTGATATAAAATTTCATCATATACGCGAATTATTGAAACAAAACGATATCAAATTAAAATATATGTCCACAAATGAAATGGTTGCAGACGTTTTGACCAAAAATTTAACTAAAGAAAAGCATTGTAAATTTATGAATTCCATGGGATTGCATTAGAAGGAAATATTTTTATGAATTAATACTTTATAAAACTTTGCTAAAGAAATTAAAATATGTTGAGAAAGAGTATTGAAGTATGCAACATTATTTTATTTTATCGTATTATGTTAGTAGTAGTAAAAATCATACGATTCTAAACTGGTTATTAAAACTACTTGCGAACTTGTATTATCATTATATACTCGAATTATCTGTTCAGTTCCAATAAAGCAACTCAACCGAATATATCGCGTACGGTGTTTTTCCTCTTTTCAAATAAATCCCAACAGTAAGAAAAAATAAAATTGATACTCCAGTGAATGTAACTAGAAACTACATTTAAGTCACTGCATTTCTAAAAATTTTCACTGGATTAGTAGAGAATCTGCTGTTCACTAGAAAATCAGTAGTAATAAAAACTGGAAAATCAGTGGTGTAGCAAATATAAATTGATTTTCTAGTGTTTTTCAGTTGAAAGCTGTATTTTTTAGTTATTTCCAATGTAATTAAAGTGAAATTTATTTTTTTTACTAGTTTATCGGTGAAAATATTTACTAGACTTTGTCTAGTTGGAATTTTACTGGGAAAAAAACTTAGTGTGTAAACAAACTTAAGGTTCTGAAAAAAACCCCACGTGCTCGTTCGTGTTGATCGCGAGGCGTGCTTATTATTGCAGGATTAACCTGCAATCGCTCACGCTGAAAAAGCAACATATCTCGTTTTAACGTCGTCAAGGTCGAGACCATATTATCTCCGTCAAACTGCATCTCATACAGCTTTCGTATATCCTGGAGGATCCGCTCTTCTTCTAAATCTGCAGCTTTCTGACACGTGACACGCCGTGAAAAGGAAAAGGTGGCACTATTTTTACTCCCTATTTCACAAGGGGCACTATACTTCTATAATCGTGACCGTATTATTGTCATTTCACATATACAGTGTAGGTAGCGTAGCACACCAATAAAATAAACATATCACTTTCAAAACTTAAATGTTTACTCTTAACATTTTTCTAACTACATGACACGCTACGAAGTGTGTACCTGTATGTTTCCGAAATATCCCCACCCACCTACATACCAAGAATGACAAAGTGTCACATTACCAGCCGCAGTTAGGTCAAAATGAATACCTCTAGACATATAAATACGCCTGAAACATATATATATCATTCGACTGATGGTTAATGTTTTCTTATCACGGCAAACCTATTTATCTGTACACACTCTTCAGTTTGCACACAACAAAAAAAAAAAAAAATTGAGAAGACTTACTTAAAACCCATATGGCATCGAAACAGCTATACCTTCTCCCCTCAGGCTAGAGTATCCTTTATTTCTTGCATGCTACAAAATTCAGCTCATCCAGTCTATCTGTTTCCACAGTACGAAAGGTAAGTTGGCTACTTCTTTGGATAAACTTGGCTAACTCATCGTTGTGTCGCATTAGAATTAGAGGTATTATACTCGTAGTACGAATGTGTACAGGCTATATAGGGAAGCGCCAACGCCTAAACATATTCCCCCGAGTTGTTTTCGTGAACATGAACATACAATATCGAAGTATCCCCCAATTCCAATCGGTGGCACGTTCCCGTCGTCTATCCAGCGCCGGTCCTAGGTATTATGGCGCCCTGTTCATATACTAAAAAGTCGCCCTTCTACATATTAATCAGGAATGGAATGTAGTAATCTGCCATAGTCATTTTCCATATACGAACTATGTGGCTGTATGACTGACACTTTGAATTTGTATGGAACTGTGACTGTCACTGCGACCAATCACTAGGTTTTGTGATAAAATAGTTGTTGTTGTTGTAGTAGCGGCACAAATGGGGAAACATTCAGTCAAGTTGCACATTGTCATTCGAAGATGGTGGGCATTCCATCCTCGAGGTCAAGATTTAGGAAAAAAGCTGCTTCGATGGGTTGTGTCCATAACGCAAGTGGTGTGAGGTGCGTGGGAGCAGCTGAACAATCGAAAATATGGTCCACGTCATGTGGACTGGTTCCGCAGGCTGGGCAGGTGTTGGCGACTTCATTGTTTATTCGTGACAAATAGGAGTTTAGTCGCGGGCACCAGCCGGATCGAAGTTGAGCTAGGGTGGTACGAGTTGCTCTTGGTAGTGATTCTTCGTCTGGAGATATGGCAGGAGGTTTGATGCCAAGTACACGGGGTTGTTCGTGAGACTTTGAGTAGCTTTATGAACTTCGGATGTGTGTAAGTCGGCAATGGCCGCCTTGTAGTCGGAGTCATCGAAAGGAACTTTTTTGTAGCGCTGGACTTCACTCTCTTTGTCCCTGATTGAACGTCTGATACGACGTGGTGGTGGTGTTTTGTCCATGAGTGGGTTGTTCGGGTGGTTTGTTCGATAACATCCGACTAAATATTGCTTAGTGAGAAGTTCATTATGGCTCCTCAAAGTCATTAATTTTGTTTCCTGGTGTAGATGATCTTGTGACGACATCTTAACACAGCCGGTGATGGTGCGTAGTGCTGTGTTTTGGCAGGTTTGAATGTGGCTCCAGTTTGTGTTGCAGAGACCATTTGTCCACGTTGGTGCTGCGTAATTGACCAGGGGGCGACCAATCGCTTTATACGTAGCCAAGAGGGTTTCTTTGTCTGTGCCCCATGTACTTCCGGCAAGTGCTTTTAATATTTTATTCCTGCTCCTGAGTTTGAAACATATATTTTCAGCGTTGGTGTTGAATTTGCCGGAGTTGTCAAGCGTGACACCAAGGATTTTGGGAGTCCTGGTTGTTGGGATGATGTGGGTGTCAACGTAGATGGGCAGTTGTGTGTTGTACTCTTGGTTGAAGCTTGTGAATAATGTGGCGAAGGACTTGGGCGCAGATAGCTTCAGATTTTTACTGGCGAAGAGAGCGTTGAGAACCTGCAGGTATTCGTTGATTAGATCGCACATTTCGGGAATGTCGTTACCAGTTGCCATGATGGTGCAGTCGTCTGCGTATGAGATGATTTGTAATCCCGTTGGTGGTGTAGGTATTCCTGCCATGTAGAGGTTGAAAAGAGTGGGGGATAAGACTCCACCCTGGGGAACGCCTTGTTTGATTTTCCTGAGTTTAGACTTCCCGTTTCTAAACTCTGTGCAGGATTGACGACCGGCAAGGTAATTAGCGATCCATTTATGGATGTAAGGTGGTGTTGTATTGCGGAGATCTGTTAGCAATAGAGTGTGGTTGACAGTGTCAAATGCTTTTGACAGATCGAGAGCAACCAGGACGGTACGATTGCATGGTTTCGGTTGGTTGAGTCCATTAAATATGTTGGACGTGATCGTATCGAGAGCGGTGGTGGTGCTATGCATTTTACGAAAACCATGTTGATGATTTGCAAGCTGTATGTGCTCTAAAAGTTTCGGCAATACAAGTGCTTCCAGTATTTTGGCCACAGGAGACAGGAGCGTTATCGGACGGTATGATTCTGCTAGAGTATGGTCTTTACCTGGTTTGGGTATTGGGTTTATGCGGCCTTTCTTCCATAACTCAGGAATGATGAATGATTTTAACGATAGATTCATCGTGGCAGTGATATAATCAATGGCCGGTGAATCTAGATGTTTCAGCATGATCATAGCAATGCCGTCAGGGCCGAACGCTTTGGAATTGTTGGCATTTTTGATTGCAAGTCTTACTTGGTTTGAGGTAACTTGAAGGTGTTGATCGGTGGTGCTATTGCGGATAGCTCTTGTGATGGTGCGCTTGAGCCTATCTTTTTCAGGATGTTCGACGAATTGTTGATTAAATTTGTGTGCGCATTTGTCGTCGTTATTATAGGACTTATCACCGAACTTAATGGCTACCTTACCTTTGGGTTTTATGGGGTTAGATAACGCACGTACCGTTTTCCAAAGGTTGCTTACACCGGATTTTATGTGGCAGGATTTTAAATGCTTGTTCCATTGTTGTCTTCTGTGGTCATTTACTTGCTGGGTTATTACATTATTTAGGTCGCTGATACGAGGATCACTGGGGTCTATTGCTCTGAATTCATCCCTCATTTTTGCCAATTCTACGGCACTTGATGGAAAATGTGGTCTCAAGATTGGTATGCGGCCGGAAGGAATGTGTCTATTAGCAGCATCTACGATAATCCGTCTCAGATTTTTTTCAGCGGTACGTACGTCGGTGGGAATTTGTAAGGCAGAAAACATTTCGTTGGCTTGAAAGCCGATCCAGTCTGCTTTGCTGAAATTTGTGTACGTTTTCTTCTCAGTGTACGCGAATTGGGACGGTTTGTCGATCGTGAGGACTATTGGCAGGTGGTCTGACGAGAAGGTGATGAAAGGCTCCCATGTGGTGTTGTTGATGAGCCCGGGACTGGCAATAGATATATAAGGGGAACTCCTGCATGATCCTGTAACGCGTGTTGGTGAATCATCGTTCATGGGACAGAAATCGGAGTCGTCTATTTGGCTAGCGATGAGGTTGCCTCTGGTGTCATTGTCGAGATTCGAATGCCATAGATCGTGATGTGCATTGAAATCACCAAGTATTAAGCGGTATTGTCCAGTGAGTAGTGGAGAAATGTTGGCCTGAAAACCAGTGGGACAACTTGAGGCTGGTGGTATATAGATATTTAGAATTTCTATATCTACATTTCCCGCTTTGATGGAAATGGAGTTCGGTGGTGTTATCGGCGGCGGTGATGTCAATTTCTGAGTATGGCAACGTGTTATGGATCAGGAAAGCTAAGCCTCCACCTGCGCCGGTGGGTCGATCTTTTCGGATGATGTTGAAGCCTCCGTATGAGTTAAGCGGTGATTCAGCTTTTAGCTTGGTTTCCTGAACCGCAGCGACTTTGATATGATGTCTGTCCATGAAGTCAGTGAGCTCGATGACTTTGTGTTGAAGACCATTGCAGTTTATTTGGACAATCTTGGTGGTAGGGTAGTTCACAACTGGCTGTGGTGGTGCTGGTGTTAGGGTATGTCGTGGTGCATTGTGTTGGATAGAAACTGTGGGGGTGACTGGTGATGGTTGTTGGCCCTGATTATTGTGATGTTGGGAAGTCGATGTTGACTGCTGTCCACAGATTCTACACAGATAAAATAGTAATTCTTAGAGCCGGTATTCAATCGATCGTCAAACTTTTTAACGATACTATGGCCGGCAGATAAATTGAACGGTGTATGATGTCAGATTTCGATAGAAAAGTTATTTTTTAAGAAAATATACGAGGCCTAAATATGTTTTGCAAAATAATTGTTCATATTATCCACCTCTGACAACTTTCTTTTTAAATGCATACCTAACATGGTTCACTTTTCAGTTTAAATCGCAGAATACGATGAAAACCGTTGGCACCGAAAACGAAACTGACCGTAGTCCGCACCGCAGGGGAAATGTAATTAAAATCGAAAGCGCAGAATAGGACCCGAGAGTGATTTTTTTGTCCGCTGCGGTTTTCTCAATCCCCGGTCATTAGGTATTTTAGATATTTTTTACGATGAAATGACCGGGAAATAGAAAAAAAATACATAAAATGGCCGAGAAAAATTATGAAACCATTTTCGGATTGTAGCGTATGCACTGCATTTGTCACATATTCCACGACCGTAAACCTACATTTTCGTTGAGAAAATCGTAGCGGACAAACATTTTACTCTGGAGATCTATCCTGCGCTTAATATGGGATTGCATAGAAAATTTTACGCGGTAAAATCTCTTCCTGCAAACTATACATCCTACAAAACTCCTCTATCGCCCACTCGCGTCGCATACAATTGAAACATGTACTACGACTACAAGCTGAGACTACGAGAATGAATGACGCATCAAGTGAAAACGCACATCTCACCTACAACGAGCCTGCAAAGCAGCTATTCCCCTCTTTTGCAGAATATAGGGGTGTACGCTACAACAATTTCTTATGTGCACAATTGCTGCAATGCACAATTTTTCACTTCTGCCAAGCATACAATCTATGAAATCTTGCGCCCATAGGGCGCCCTTCCCGCATATGAAGTGTATGGATTAATTGGAGCATGTTTGCAGTGATGCACAAGTACGAGATATGCGAAGCATTTTTGAACGCGGAAGGATGGAAACACGTCTCTAGCTCTGCTTCTCGCGTAGATACAATGCGGAAAAGTTTGAAGATGTGTCTTTCAAGGTTTCGCGACTGCGTCGATGGGTCGGTCAAATGGAATGGAATACGATTAGCCTGCGAATGAGTTTGGTTGTTAGTGGAGTTTCTATGTAATTTCTTGAGTCGCGATAGCAGTGGATCTTTATGAAAACACACCCTTAGATAATAATTGAATCAGTTCTAGTTCGTTTAATATGTACAATACGTGGACGACGTGTATCAATCAATATAAATATGTATAAATAAATGCTATACAACAGAGAAGAGAATTGGTTTGATCATTATGCGGTTGTCATTAAAGGAAATCTTGATCTTAAAGCCATAATGAATTTGCGAATTTCGCGCCCCTTTCGGTTGGCGCCCTGTTCAAGTGTACAGTCTGCACATATAGTAGAGCCGGCCCTGCGTCTATCCTGGATAATACAGATTGTATACTACACATACTACACACATCGTGGGTCGTGAATAAACTTGTACAAAAGGTGACATTGCTTATGTGACATGAATAAATTGCATTTAGCAATTCCTCAGACATACAAGTCGTCTCTTGTAATGCTCAAGTTTCCATTTTTTTCTGAGCTTGCTCTTTTCAATATTTTCATTTTGTGTATATCGTGCTATTTTGTTGCCTGCGAAAGCAAGGCTGTGATTTAGTGCGGATTCCTTGATTTATTGATTTTTTTTGCGTTTTTCCTTGGAGGGCGCTGACAAGTTCAGTTTAAGGTAGTCCGTCCTAGTTTCGTGTGCCGAATCACGTCCTTTCAGAAATAATTCTGAATTGTAGCACGCTGCAATAATAATCCTTCATTTCCTTCACGACCCGGAACAATTTTTCATTAATACTGTTCAAAATTCTTAATTCTTTCTTGGTAGCTTTTCATGATTCTTCCGAAGTAAATTTATTACTTAGCAGAACCGCCGCCCGTGGAATTGATGAAAGACTTTAGCATTACCAAGCCTTTTTTTATTCGCACGGTAATAAAATTGTCGCTATACGAAAGCACCACACCCCTTTAGCGAAGCAAGAAACAATTAAAGTTCATTTATTGTTGCTAAACGTTTCGAAGTTTAAGGAGTCGTAAAAACTGCACGGGCTCAATTTTACTGTGTAGGGAATCGTAAAAATCGTCTAGTAGTTATATTGGGCGGCCAGTTAGTTGGTTGTGTTGTGAATGTCAATTTTGAATGGAATAGTCACATTGTTTGCGATATCCTGCATGTCTCTCTCACCCTCTTTGTAAACGATATGGTTTAATTCTAGTTTTATTTCGGAAAAAAATGTTCTAAACTGAAATGATGGAATATAGTAAAATATATTGTTAGGTGTGACGAAAAAATGTTATGAGATTGTGAGAAAACAGAGGCGATCCTTAAATCATGAGGTATTTCAGATATTTTATATATTACTTCTGTGTAGTTTAAGAACCTCAGCCGAATTTTTATGGATGAACCCGTGTATCCTTTTTTGTTCTGGATGGATAAACAAAAAACTCGGCAACGACAACGACAATACTGTTTTGATTTAGACTTTATAACTGGACAAAAGATCCCAGAATATCTTGAAGTTTTAATCAGGAGCTGCTGCTAAAATCTTGTTCTCCAATAAGGGGTCAGCAAAATACCCACCAGCTCTAACAGTTATGCCGCCTCCGGAAAGACGATAAATTGGCGCCTCTAAGGATTGCATTTGCTTTTTTGTTTTAAAAAGTGTTCATGGGGATTCGTCGACTCGACAAATCGTATGTACGAAATTGAAGAACTTGTTGGTGCTGGAGTCATTAAGGCCTACGCGCGCCGGAGAGATTTAACACAAGAACCATAATTGGCACTAATGTCGATGATATTTTATATACCACTATTGCAGACAATTATTTCACTAGACAAAACTCGTTAATTAAAATTTTCGGGGAACCGATTTCCGGTCTGGGTTTTATCGTTAGTGGAATAATATTCTTCCGACGAAATCACTTTCAACCTAACCGAATCAAAGATGGCTTTTGGTTACGCAATGTTGACGTGTTTAGGTATTTGAATAATTCTAATGCCTCCTTATTTGTAACACTCATGTAAAATCGAATCACAATTTTTTATTTTATTTCAACCGTAAACGTTCGCCCTGTGGCATGGCTTTCTCCGGCGTGTCGTAGAAGGCGACTAAAGACTACAATTGCGCGCGACATCGATTGCGCTCAATTGTTTACATAATGTACGAAGCTTAACAAAAAACCCTGTGGTGCTGGGGTTAGAATTATGCTACATAGTGCAGTCAAAATATCCCAATTCAGGCCTCCAAATAGGAAAAAATAGAATAAGGCTAATTTTTATTGTTTTTGAATCAGTGGGCTCCCAGGAATCTATAACTGATTTTGATAAAAAAAATTTTGATCGGAAAGGTCCCAAAAATGACAAAAAAGGATACTCTTTAATCCTTGACCGGAGGTCGGCATGCGGGGTATCATATCAAAGGGGACGTCGAGTACATTACATATCCGGTGTTTGTTTACTATTTCAGGGACCCTCAACGGAATAAATCGAGCTTAAATGCAAAATTTTCCTGCTTCCCGTGTATCTTTCTAAAGCCATAATAATAATTCAAGTTGTCGCTACTTTTATCACATTTCAGAATATATAATAGCTGAAGATTTTGCCATTAAATTTGCTAAGAAAAAAGTTGATCGGAAAGATTTGAAAAGGAAAGAAAAAGACACTAATTACATACCTTGATTGAACATGGGCATGTGGGGTGTCATATCAAAGAGGATATCGAGTGCATTGCATACCCGGTGCTTATATCCTGTTTCAAGGGCACTAAATGGAATAATTTGGGCTTAAGGGGAAATTTACGGCTTTAGAAAGATACAGATACGGGAAACACGAACATTTCTCATTTGAGCCCAATTTTCTCCTTTGAGGGTACTTGAAACAAGTAATAAGAGCCGGATATGGAATGTACTTGACATCCTCTTTGATATGACACCCCGCATGCCCACGTTCTAACAAGGTGTGTAATTAGTGTCTTTTATTTCCTTTTTCAGAGCTTTCCGATCAACTTTTTTCTTAGCAAATTTAATAGTAGAATCTTCAGCTATTATAGATTCTGAAAAGTGATAAAAGTAGTGACAACTTGAATTATTCTCATAGTTTTGGCTTTGGAAAGATACACGGGAAACACGAAAATTTTCCATTTATGCTCGATTTATTCCGTTGAGGGTCCTTGAAATAGGAAACAAACACCGGATATATAATGTACTCGACGTCCCCTTTGATATGATACCCCGCATTCCGACCTCCGGTCAAGGCTTAAAGAGTATCCTTTTTTGTCCTTTTTGGGACGTTTCCCATCAAAATTTTTTTTTGCAAAATCAGTTTTAGATTCCTGGGAGCCCACTGATTTAAAAACAACAAAAATTAGCCTTACTCTATTTTTTCTATTTGAAATGCTAATATGACTGCACTAACAGCGTTCCCGGCTTGTCGTAGAAGGCGACTTGAGGGATAGGGTATGTAGGTTTGAAACTTGCATACCTGAAGCTAAATTACAATCGAAACATTGAACGAGCCTCGGATATCACGGAATGATTTACCGGCAACGACCTTTGGCTGTAAACAACGGAGACGGACTACGATTGGTTTTTGGAACGTTCGAACGATGTGGGGCTAGTGCAGTAGTACGAGGCTCACGGAAGTCGAACGCTAAATGACCGCATAGAATTTCGATATTAGAACTGAGCGAAACAAAATAGACCGGTTCGAAAACGACCTTACCACCTAGTTCTCAAACTGTGCTGCTTTACTCTGGTAGTGAGCTTGAAGCCTCTCCTAAATGGCTGGAGTCGGTGATCGGTGTCCTTTTGAACAAGGAAGCTCGCCAATCTCTTATAGAGCGGAGGTCTATTTCCGACCGAATAATAACTGGCAGATTCAAGTCCAGATTAAGAAACATCACTATAATTTAGTGCTACGCCCCGACTGAGTCAGCCGACCAGCATGCTAAGGACGCCTTTTACCACCTGCTTATATCGATACTTTTGATAAGGCCCAGAGGTAACATAAAAATTATTATGGGCGATCTCAATGGTAAAATAAGTTCTGACAATGTTGGATTAGAACATCTAATGTGCAATGACGGTCTGGGTGTCAAGAACGACAATGTTGTTGTTTTTCGGTCATATGACGCGTACATACATACCATTATCCATGGCACGGTGGTTTTCGTATAGTCTGAAATGGCCCAATGTGCAAAAGGTTACAGAACCATCAACAATGCGGGTAGTTTATAGCCCATTGCACGAGATAGCGAATGCACAAACACCACATACTTCTTCAATTTATAATAGATGGAATATCGTGAAGGACGCTTTTGTACCGTGTGGCGAAATGTGTGTGGACAGACTTCAGCGAGGTAGGAGACCATTTATCAGCGACAATACTTGGTCTCTGATAACTGCACGGAAGAGAATTAAAGACCAATTAAACTCGGGTACTATGATAGTACAGTCAAACAACAACATCGAGTACAGTTCTCTTAAAAAAAGTGTGCACAGAAGCGTAAGACGTGATAAACGCAACAACATCAACGCGTTAGCGTCGGAGGCAGAAGATCAGGCTTACCGTGGTGACAGTGGGACCCTTTACAAGCTCATAAAGCCACTAACTGGCAAATACTTTACCCATGAGCATCCTGTAAAAGATAAAGTCGGGTCTCTGCTAGTCACAGACGAACAACAACTGCGCTGTTGGAGAGAGCATTTCATGGAGGTCCTAAACAACAACTTCAATCCTTCAAGACCACCTCCACCGGAAGCATTAAGTCTCCCGCAAATGGCCAGAATTAATACCGGTGTGCCATCTAAGCTGGAAATAACTAAGGCACTTAAATCTTTGGAAGCTAGTAAATACCCGGAAGTAGACGGTATCCCCATGGAACTTTTGAAAGCTAAAATCAAGAATCAATAGAATTCAACTCAAACTGCCCCTAAAGTTCTGCAATTTGGTAAAATTTATTCAAATTATGTGAAAATCGAGCCAAAATTAGCCCTAGTATTGTGCACTTACGGCATTAACCCTTCTGTCGGCACCTACAACAATATGCATATTCTATACCCAATAGGTCTGGCTGGACCTACTGAGAAAAAGTTTTTATTTTTTAGAAAATGTCAAATTTTTATCCGTAGAGTCACTCTGTCAATTCTAAACTAGCATTTTTTAACAATAAAGGCTTTTATGTCATTTTCATAGATATACTGGGAACGTTTTTAAGTAGACATATTTTGAGGTGGTATTAGTACAAACATGTTTTTCCCTTATTTTCTTATTCTTTTGCTTTTGTATTTTCATGGCGTATATCTAGTGGAAAGTTTGATCGCATTTTTCAATTCCAATATCTTTGGGGAAATATTTAGCGCTTTGTTGGTAGATTTTCCCCCGGTGTTAGTCTGCAGATTTAGGGAAATAGGTGGAAATAAATATGGAATTTTCAAGCCCAAAAAACATATCATTCTAAATTTTTCATAAATTTCTTGGTAAAATCTGTTTAGAAAGACGTTTGCAAGTCACTCATACTTAGTCTTTACTGTTACAAAGAAAATAAAATTGGTTTGAATTTCCTCTAGAATCAAATCTTAGTTGATTAGGTGATGTTATAAAACAGGATAAAATTAGGCATACCCATTTTCCGAACTTCACCGCTTCTTAAAGAAAAATCTCAAATTTTTTTTATTGTTTAAAGTGCAAATTAAATTTTATTAATATTATTACATCATAAATAGAATAATTTTAACAAAATTTTATATTTTCACTTTTTACTGGTAGAGAAAAATGGGGTGAAAAACTATAGGTCTGGCCAGACCTATTGGGTATCAAAAAGCACTATAAATTGAATTTCGTCAAAAACATGCTCAAAACTTCAAACGATTTTTTCAAATTTTCGCAAAATGGTTCTAAACATATTATTTTAGGATATCATGAAGTATGAAGTCGCTGCGATTTCATCTTCTATACTTTTTTGACCGAAATATAGTGCCAAAGGTCTGACCAGACCTTTGTGCCGACAGAAGGGTTAAAACTGCTAGGAACAATGGAGCTAGAATAAAATGATGTAAGAAAGATATGACCGCAAGATTATGCCCCAATTTAAAAAAAAATTGCACAAGCACCTCACCTTGGCAGGAGTTGGAGAAAATTGGGATGGAAAAATAGATTGTCTTTGGGTGAAATCACAAAAAAAAAATGACTTTGAAGCTCTATAAAAACTAAACCTCTTATTCAATTTTAGCCTTCGGGCGGGCGCAATGCATCTGACACATTAAGTGACCAGTTTTTGTTGCGCGAATCAGCGATATGAAGAGGGAGAGATCTGAAACTCACAGTAGCTTAATCTTTATCGATCAACTATCCAAAGCAGTTTTCAGTTTCTATCTACCATATGACTGAGGGGCGGGAGGGTATCTATTGCGCCCGATGGTATTATTTTCTCATTTTCTATGAAAATTCCACTTGTTATACTCTTCACGTTGCGTAATAATGTTGTATTGACTATTTTTCCGGTGAATGTCGGAGTACACCAGGGCAGTGTATTGAGTCCGTTGCTCTTCAACATCATCATGTGCTACTTATTAACACGTATCTCCGACGGCCTAGAAATATCTCTTCTTTTTGCCGATGATATAGTCCTCAGTAGCCCAAACATCGTTGCCTTGCAAGCTGCACTTACAAAATGGTGTGACATTCTGGAGCAGCATGGACTGAGGGTAAGTATAACAAAGACTGAGTTCTTATGCTGCCCATTCTCAGACCCAGATGCGCACCGATACCAGAAATGTACGTCAAAGGAGAGCAGCTTAAGTCTTGTACCAAGTTCAAGTACCTTGGCTCGATGGTGAACAACGGAGCTGCATGCGATGATGACATCAAACATCGCACAAAGGTTGGGTGGATGACGTGGCGAGAAAACTCTGCAGTTTTCTGCGATAAGAAAATGCCACTGAAGCTAAAGGGCAAGTTGTACAAAACGGTTGTACGTCCCGCACTCATGTATGGATCAGAATGCTGGACCATGTATGAAAGTTACGCGAAAGAAATGACAGCGACTGAAATGAAAATGTTACGCATGTCAGTTGGTGTAACCAAAAGGGACCACATCAAGGGTAGCTACATACGACGCAGCTTGTCCATAGACCAACCAATCACCGAAAAGCTCGAAGACCGACAAATGGATTCGTATTGCCATGTTCAACGGCGTCCGGATGAGAACCCAGCAAAGAAAGCGATTTCAATGGAAGTTCCACTTGATGGACCCAAGGCCAGAAGCAGACCGAAGAACACATGGATGTGTCAAATGAAAAAGCATCAACAACGCATTGGTCTCGGCGATGACACGATCCAAGATAGAGCTGCCTGTAGAAATATGCTGAGATATTGTCGCCAAAACGGGCGATGTGCCTACACTGCAGGTCGAGCAACGCGAAACCATGGGGCGGTATAAAGAACGAGGCAAGGAAGAAGAAGAAAGTTGTATTGACTTTTAAGCTCACCAAATCGTTCAGTAGTGTGTTTTTAGTAAAATAAGCTCACATTTTTAAGCGGTCGAGTTTTTGGAGGTTTTTTAAATATTGAAGTGATTGAAAGCGGAATATTCTTAGAAAAATGAAGGGTTTTAAAATTTGTGAGCCAGTGTTTGTTTCTAAAATTTCGAAGAACCGTTAAAAAAATAAATAAGAGTGTAAAATATACAGAAACATAGTTTCATCCTATTTTCTGCACTTAATCTGTCAGATGCATTGCGCCCTATCGTGTTAGGATTAGTATTGCGCCCGCCGGAAGGTTAGTATTATGTTTTATTAATGTTTAACCCTTGTGTTGCCACTCAAAAAAACTTACACTATCTGCCACCCGGGTACCTGGGTACCCCCCTATGAAACTCTTGCTAAAACTCCATTGTAGCTGAAAATAATTGTTTCTATTTTTACCAGGAAAGTTAAGAATAGATTGTAGTTTATTTAGAGAACTTACCGTATCCAAAACATGCACTGAATTATTGCCGTTGGCGTGAAGAAGCTAGGCATTCAGTCACTGCTGAGAGAGTTTCGAGGGACGAATAAAAGAAAACGATAACGACAAAAGAAACGCTGAGGAGGAGAGTAGCAATGACAATTTCTGTCACGGAATCTCACTATCGTCGGTATTTTGAAAAAAAATGCATTCCTCAAGAAATGAAACTGACGAACTGTTGACCGTTATTGTCGACGCTTTTGGACTTGACGAGGAGGTACCATCTGTTCGTATGTTCCGAATAAGAAAAAAGCGGTGATTCTTCCCATTACCATATCACCGGTACCACGTACGTTACTTACTATGAAAACAATGATATCTTGCAAAAAAAAAAACCAACGGGCGCAGAATTTTTCTACACCAGCTCTCGGAAGAATTAGCTATGCTAATGATAGGAGAGTGATTTTCTAACCAGCAAGTCATGCGAAATCATGGAACGAAAACCACAATCGAAAGGTACTAAGGAAGGCCATTACAGTAGAGCCCCGATATTCCGGATTGCTTGGGACCGGACCCTATCCGGATTATCGAATGATCCGAATTTTCGAAATGCACTAATTTACACCTTGGTGGACAGTATTTATACTCAAATCATAAAAAGATTACAATTCTAACGATAAATAATAATTACGTACCTATTCGAAATTAGCCTTATCTTAAGCTTATATATAGCAGTTAACTTGAGTAAACTTTATGAAATTGTCGAATTTTATGAAAATTTAAACAAAATTTGGCACAAAACCGAATCCGGATTATCGAACTTTCGGATTTTCGGGGTCCGTATTATCGGGGTCCTACTGTAATAGAAGTGGTTACTAACAGCAACGATCAAAGAAACGCTAGAGGTACAAAAGTTGACGCATTTTTACGATATACTCGAAATATGTATACGATATTCTATACGAAAATCATTGTTTTTATATTGGGGTACCCGGGTACCCGGGTGGCTCATACGTGTTATTTTTTTCAAATGCAAAATTTTTTGACTTAAAATATTTCTATAAATACGTAGAATGCAAATTGCGATACAAATTCGATTAAATCATGGAGATTCGAGAAGGTTTTGGACAATCTTTCCTGGGAAAAAAATTATTTAGCAAAACGTATCAAGATGGGTACCCGGGTACCCGGGTGGCAACACAAGGGTTAAATTTGTTGGCTATAATAAGTAATCATCATAATATTTCATTCAGAACTAGCTAGTCTAACCTTGGAAATAGGGGTTAGGTCGTAGAAGAAAATGATTTTTCAAAATTCTTCAAATGCCTGTGGCAGCTAAAGGGTTAAGAATTAGTAGTCTAAGAAAATTGGGCCAAAATATGGCCACCGAACGGCAAAAAAAACCTACATCGGAATTTTTTTTGGATTATGGTTGGGGATGGTCCTTAGATGATGGCATAAAAAGTCCCAACCGATTGGTGGTCCACAACCTTAAAAAAAGGGGAAAGGGGGAATTATTTCGGTTTTCTGCGATTATTTCAAAAACGGCAAGAGATACAGAAAAATGGTCTGAGGGAAAAACTACATTAAATTATTATCTTTGCAATGATTTAAAAACAGATTAGAGTTTAATTAAATATTTCGGCGCTAGCCTAAAAAAATAAATTAGAATATTTTCATTATTTAGACCTTTTTTAAAAGCCGCACTTTTTTTTTTAACTTTTGAAAGAATGCTATAGGTAAGCCGTAAAATTTTGTGTAAGTATTCACAATAAGTTAAAGATCATTTTATGGTAAACATTGAGTCGCCCCGGTAAAGGACCTCCATCCCCCCCCCCATTTGAATTAGTCAAAACGGCATGTCCATAACTCCCCCCCCCAAAATTGGAGCAGAGTGCAAAATTTTGGTTTGTTGCGATTGGAGGTCATAGTCCACCCACCAATAATCAGCTAATTCGGATAAAAACGCTATCCCCCATACAAAGTGACCCATAAGGAGTTTGTTCTACATACTACTCATTTTATAAACTGTAGAACAAAGTTGTCTTGGGTCACTTTGTATGGGAGGTACTCTAAGTTTTTATCCGAATGAGCTGATTTTTAGTGGATGGGGTGAGTATGACCTCCAATCGCAACAAACCGAAATTTAGCACTCTGCTCCATTTGGGGGGGGAGGAGTTCTGAACATGCCGTTTTGACTAATTCAAATGGGGGGATAATGGAGATCCTTGACCGGAGCGACTCAATGTTTACCTTAAAATGATCTTGAACTTATTCTGAATACTTATACAAAATTTTACGGCTTAACTAGCATTCTTTCAAAAGTTGCAGCTTTTAAAAAAGGTCTAAAATGAAAATATTCTAATTTTTTTTTAGGCTAGCGCCGAAATATTTAATTAAGCTCTAATGTGTTATATATCATTCCAAAGATAATTGTATTATTATTTTATTTGCAAAAACCGCAAAAAAACGAAAAAAATTCCCCCTTTCCCCCTTTTTCTAAGGTTGCGAAACCCCAATCGGTTGGGACTTTTAATGCATCTGGAGACCATCCCCAACCATAATCCAAAAAAAAATCCGATGTAGGATTTTTGCCGACCAAATATGCCATTTTTCTTAGACTATACATATACGAGTATGTTCCTTACAACTTTTTTGCTCGAAATAACATGAGGAATCACAATCCGATGTGTTATGCGGCAGTTTCCGGCCACCCTGTATAATTATAATAATTCCTTACAACTTTTTTGCTCGAAATCACATGAGGAATAACAATCCGATGCGTTTATGCGGCAGTTTCCGGACACCCTGTATAATTATTATTGTTGTATTTTATATACCAGATGTAAGAAAAATTAATATAAAGGAAAGTATAAATAAAATAAAGACATATGTCTTAACAGATAAATTCATTGCTTGTGTTTTTTTTTGTCTCTGGCAGCTGGTAGTAATACCTCGAAAATAGTGAATACCCGCATTGTGTTTTAATAATCCGGCATTAATGGCCATACCTAAAAGCAGTGACTGGTCAAAATGTCCTTCTTCTTTTTGCCAATCATTTACATTTATTCTCCCGCGGCAACGCGCTCATATTACAAACCGGTTGAAATCGGTTAAGAACCGCTTCAGAGCCCACTCTGTTTCGTTAGTTAAGCCCCGGATAGAGTTCGAGCGGAATGAAAATGAAACGGTAATGAACCGGCATAAAAACCGTGGTGACGGAAATGAACCGGCATAAAAACCGTGGTGAATTTAAAATTTTAGCTTCGAAAATTGATACATAGGCGTTTTACGTCCTAAATAATCTTAAAAATAACTAAAAACGAGACCGAGGCTAATTTCGGGCGCGGCCGAAATTTGAATACCCTTCACTCTCCTCGGGCTAAAAGTTTCTTGGGGCGGACCTATGACTTGTGTTCAATCCTTCCCCATTCTTGTCCTTCTGTTTTCGCATAATATTTGATATCGATAAATTCTGTCGCGTCGACAAAACAATATTTGTGTGAGGTTTGGTTGGAATAAGTGATAAAATAAAAATATTTACTCAGAAAACTTTATTGGGGGGATGCGGGAGAATGGCCCTATAGTACGATTCCATTCGTTTTTTTTTTTTTGACAAAGACGCATTAAGTTTTTTCTTGAAATTGGTGTAGAAAAAATGTTTCTTAGAGATCCAAAATAGGGGGGTTGGGTTTGTATGGTAGCCCCATAACCCCATAGTCCGATTGCATTCATTTTCATATAATGTCTTATGTCTTATGACATCAATAGAAATGCACTTTTACGAGTTTTGGTTGAAAGTGAAAAAAGTTTTTCGTAGAAGAACTCAATTTGGGGGGTTGGGTTTATATGACAGCCCCATAACCCATTGTCCGATTCCATTAATTTTGACATTTTTATGTCTTGACTCTGGTACATAAATCGAAAATCGTCACGAAAATTGCAACGAAAAAGCGTTACGTTTTTGGCATTACAGGTAGTACCCTGTGAATTTTGGGTGCCATTCAAGGTTTCAACGGAAGTTGGGCTAGGTGCTACCCTGTGAGTGTTGGGTGCCATTCAAGGTTCAACCATATACAAATAATACATATATGTCCAAATTGGTACAATATGTTGTTCCTATGAAAATGTATCTGAAATTTCCTAGAGCTTTCAAGTGAATCGCATGAGCCTGTGTGCGTGTGAATTTGAGATAACGTTTTCCAGTTCAAGAGAGTCAAGAGACTCTTTTTATAGTATCTTTTAAGAATCACTCATCGCTTGCCATTGCCTGCGACTTCCGTGTGCGATGTATGGCACCGCGGCGCGGCGCGCGCAAGATAAGTGGTCCATTTAAAATTCGTCTGTGGCACGTGCATCTATATTTTGAGGTTCAGATTATCTGAGCCGATGTCAAAATGAAAAGTCTATATTGGAGACGATAATTAATATAAATGTAGGTTAGTTTTAGGGTCAAAGACATGGAGTTTCTGAAAAAATACCTTCTTTGTTAGTCCCTTCGGGCATTTTACTCACTCCATAACTTGTGACAGAATAAAGGAAGTTCAAATTTTGCACATATTATTTTTGGAAGAAGCTGTTCCTACATGTTGCGACCACTTTATTCAATACCTTCTCTAAATTTGCATTTATGCGATCCCGTCTAGACAGCTCTAGATTTTTCAATTTATAGTATACATAGTATTGTTTCTTGATATGCCGGCCGCAACAAGCATAGCAAGAATTAGCCAAAACGAAAGCCCGTATTTATAATCATACCTTACCTTAAAATAAATGCCATTTCCAGTAGTTTTCATTGAAATAATTTATTTTCTCGAGACAATGCATCATTGACTTAAGGCGATTTCAAGGACACTTTGAAATTTTGCAATAGTCAACCTCACTTGAAGTCAATGTAGCTAGTTACCTACCTTGAGTTATTATTATATTACACTTGTGTTAAAAGCTTAAGGTCTCCTTGAGTTTCGCCTTAAATCAAGGATGCATTGACTTCTAAATATAAATTATTTCAATGAAAAACTACTGGAAATGACATCTAATTTTTGAATTTTGGCATACTTGACTAAAGGTCGCCTTGAGTTAAGGGACATACATACACTTGCTAGAAAAAGTCTCCGTACATAAATTTAAGGAAAACTGCATATTACGGAACCACTGGGAAATGAAAACCTTAGATTGAAATTTGTTATCTAAAATGTTTATTTAGTATGTTAACTAATATTTCTACACATTGTTTTACTGAAACTCAGCTGTAAACAAAATTTTCTAGAACAAAAACTAAAAAACTTCACAAAAGCGAATTAGAAAAAGTATCCGTACACGACCATATTTTGTACAATTATTCAACTTTTTTCACAGAATTTCGAAGAGTTCACTAGCTTGAGGGATAACATTTTCAGAGGAGGACCTTCATGCTTCGATTAAACATGGACTGGATCATTTTGGCCGAGCCCTGCATTGTTATTTTGCCCTTTTTGAAGAGAATGGCGCTTTGAAGCATTCCCTTGTAGGTTATGATAAGCTGACGGTACCTGTGCGCCTTCAATTTCTGAAAATTTTCGGTGGGATTACGCTCTTGAAATTGGGATAGCGTATGCGACTTACGTTCTGTTTTAAAAAGCGATAGAAGCGTCACAATTACGGCCAAGTGCAAGGGACCCCTATTTTCTATGAACCAAGAAGCCTCGCAAAGCCCCCTCTATTAAGCGCCGTGTCTCCTTTTGGTTTTCAAAATGCGTAAAGAGACGTATTGATCCATTGTTGACTCTGTTGGAATAAGTACCCCTACTCCCTGCGCCAACATTCACTCCCTGATCATCATCACCACCTTTTCCACGTTAGGCAGCTGGTACAAGATTTACTTTATCGATGGTATAGACCTCTTCACCCCGCATAGTAATGGTAAAATTACTTAATTTCGGCAGAGAGTGGGTTTTGTATATTTTTACAATAAGGCAAGAACATTTAATTGGCAGAAAATCGGCTCTACCCTTATAAGAAAAATCAGGCATTAACTGCCTAAGATGGCAAAGGTGGGCATGATGACTACGGGGTGTATATTGGCGGGGTGGAGTAGGCGTACTGATTCTTACAGAGTCAACAATGGATTAATACGTCTCTTTACGCATTCTGAAAGCCAAAAGGAGACACGAAGTTTAACAGAGGGGGCTTAGCGAGGCTTCTTGGTTCACAGAAAATGATGATCACTTGTACTTGCCTTTAATTATTTTAATTGTAACGCTTCTATCGCTTTTTAAAACAGATCGTAAGTCGCATACGCTATCCCAATTCTGAGAGCGTAATCCCACCGAACATTTACAGAATTTTAAGGAGCACAGTTACCGTCAGCACATCATAACCTACAAGGGAATGCTTCAAAGCGCTATTCTCTTCAAAAGGGGCCAAATAACAGGCCAGGGGTCGACCAAATTGACCCAGTCCATGTTTAATCGAAGCATGGAGGTCCTCCTCCAAAAATGTTATCCCTCAAGCTAGTGAACTCTTCGAAATCCTGCGAAGAAACTGAATTATTATAAAAAATATGGTCGTGTACGGATACTTTTTCTAATTCGTTTTTGTGAAATTTTTTAGTTTTTGTTCTAGAAAATTTTGTTTACAACCGAGTTTCAGTAAAATAATGAGTAGAAATATTAGTTAACAAACTAAATAAACATTTTAGATAACAAATTTCAATCTAAGGTTTTCATTTCCTAGAGGTTCCGTAATATGCAGTTTTCCTTACATTGTGTACGGAGACTTTTTCTGGCAAGTGTATGTCTATAAATACGGGCCTAAAAGTATAAATTTCGGTATCAAAACCAATTTTCCGATAGCTTTTTTTTATTAGTTGTAAGTTAAGAAAATATACAGGGTGCCCGGAAACTGCCGCATAAACGAACCGGATTGTGCTTCCTCTTGTGATTTCCAGCAAAAAAGTTGTACGGAACATACCCTCTTAGCTTAACCCTTTAGCTGCCACAGGCATTTGAAGATTTTTGAAAAAAATAATTTTCTTCTACGACGAAAACGTCATTATCTCAAAAGCTAGACTAGGTAGCATATCAAAATAAGATGATTATTAGGTACAGATGATTATTATCCAAAAAATAAAACTAACCGCACTAAAATCGGATAAGAGGTTTGGTTTTTACGGAACTTCAAAGTCAAATTTTTGTGATTTGACCCAATAACAAAATATATTTACATCTCAATTTTCTCCAACTTCTGCCAAGGTGAGGTGCTTGTACGATTCTTTTAAAAATTGGCGCATAGTCTAAAGATCATTTCTTTCTTACATCATTTTATTTTAACTTTGTTATTTCTAACAGTTTTAATGCCTTGCGGTCCATCTAGACTAGCAGCCAAATGGCTGCGCGTCCAAAAACTGGCATCGCGTGCAGCCATTTGGCTGCTCCTTAGCAGCCACACTGTAGCAGCCAAATGGAGACAGGAAATGACATAACCAAAATTTCATTTTGGTGATTTTTTAAAATTTAATGATCAAAATCGGACTCTGCGCGTTTGAATTATTACATGGCCATTCAATAATTATTCAATTTCACACAAAAGATCGAACAAAAGTTGTAAAATTGTCACTTTGAAATTGACAAGCGGTTGGTTGAGTTGCCATATTGAATATCAAAACTGGACGCATAGCCAAATGGCGACAGTTTGGATGGAATTACAACAGCCATTTGGCTGTACGTGTCGCCATTTGGCGACTAATCTAGATGGACCTTTAAGTGCAGGGTTAATTTTAGCTCTATTTCAATTCAATTGAAACTGCCCCTAAAGATCTGCAATTTGGTAAAATTTATTCAAATTATATCAAAATCAATCCAAAATTGAAACTCATATATTCCTTACTCTCCAATAGAGACTTTTGCATTTTCAGACTTCTGATACAAATTTCGTTAACAAACTTTCATACTAAAGTGGGCATTCTGATTTGTTTCAACCAATTTAATCAATATGATCTTATTATAGCCGAAGAAAAAAAAATATGGACGTCGAACGACAAAAATCTTACATTGATGGATTTTTGGGGATGGCCTCCTGATTATGGGGAGTCCCAACAGATTATAGGTTTGCAGCCTTGAAAAGGAGGGAGGCGTACTTGCGTTTTCAGAGCTATGGAGGTTTTTAAAAGAGTCTAAAATGAAAATATTCTAATTTATTTTTTTAGTCTAGCGACAAATTTTTCACTAAAATCCTAATGTATTATATACAATTGCAAGGGTAATTTTATGTGTTTTTTTTCGTTCTCAGACCATTTTTCTGTATATGTATTTTGTCGGTTTTGAAATGTTTGCTAAAAAGTAAAAAAATACTCCCCTATCCCCTTTTTCCAAGGTTGGAGCCCTCCAATCGTTGGGGAGTTTTTTTTCCATAATCAGGACGCCATCAGCATCACCAACCATCCTGCAAAAATCCAGCGATATACGATTTTTGCCGATCAAATATCGTATTTTTATTTGATCAATACTCAACTCATTCTCGTTCTCATATCCCTCTAATTGAATCGAGTACAGAACCAGACAGAACAACCTGCATACAAATTTTCAGTTGATGTTCTGTATAGAAATATAACTCTTTTCAAATGTGTATGGTAGTTGTGTTACCTTCTCCTGCACTAAATCCACTCACTCTACCGCATGCTACCACCACATTGCATTAACAGCGCGGCATGCAACTTACGAAATGCACTAATGAGGTCAACGAACGCATGGCTACCTGTTCCGCAACCTCAAGAAATGCATTGTGATCAAATCATCTTTCATCTTTTTTCAATACGCAGTTTTCGCAGGCGCAGATACTTTTGCGTAAGCCACCCCGACCCATGGCATGGGACATGGGACAGTGGAAGAAGATACACTCATGAAGTCGACAAATGCACGAAAACCTGCTCTGGCAGAGTATCTAAACTCTCTTCAACTTGAACTGTGTAGCAAAAGAGCAAATAGCTTTAATAGCCTGTATACGTGTATCTGGATTGTCGTATTTGTGACATTGGGTGCCGATCGGACTACATGGCCAAAAAAATGTGTACCCGATTTTGAGTGAGCTTTGGACATATATGTATTATTTGTATATGGTTCAACAGAGGTTGGGCTTGGGTTCAATTTACGTTCAACTTGAGTTCAACTTGGGTTCAACTTGGGTTTAACTTGGGTTCAACTTGGGTTCAACTTGAATTCAACTCGAATTCAACTCAAATTCAACTTTCAACTTAGGTTCAACTCACGTTCAACTTTCGTTCAACTTTTGTTGAACGACCCAAAAAGTGTTACTTTCAACTTAGGTTCAACTCACGTTCAACTTTTGTTGAACGACCCAAAAAGTGTTACTTTTAACTTAGGTTCAACTCACGTTCAACTTTCGTTCAACTTTTGTTGAACGACCCAAAAAGTGTTACTTTCAACTTAGATTCAACTCACGTTCAACTTTCGTTCAACTTTTGTTGAACGACCCAAAAAGTTTTACTTTCAACTTAGGTTCAACTTTCGTTCAACTTTTGTCGAACGACCCAAAAAGTGTAACTTTCAACTTAGGTTCAACTCACGTTCAACTTTCGTTAAACTTTTGTCGAACGACCCAAAAAGTGTAACTTTCAACTTAGGTTTAACCCACTTTCAACTTTCGTTCAACTGTTGTTGAACGACCCAAAACGTGTTACTTTCAACTTAGGTTCAACTCACGTTCAACTTTCGTTCAACTTTTGTTGAACCACCCAAAAGGTGTTACTTTCAATTTAGGTTCAACTTTCGTTCAACTTTTGTCGAACGACCCAAAAAGTGTAACATTCAACTTAGGTTCAACTCACGTTCAACTTTCGTTCAACTTTTGTTGAACGACCCAAAAAGTGTAACTTTCAACTTAGGTTCAACTCACGTTCAACTTTTGTTGAACGACCCAAAAAGTGTAACTTTCAACTTAGGTTCAACTCACGTTCAACTTTCGTTCAACTTTTGTTGAATGATCCAAAAAGTGTAACTTTCAACTTAGGTTCAACTCTTTTCAACTTTCGTTAAACTTTTGTTGAACGACCCAAAAAGAGTCAAATTCGAAAAGCAAATCGTCACGAAATAATGTATAAATGATTTCGCGGTTGCATCAGTACTGTACATTAGCATTTTTTGAAAACATGAAAATGTCCCACTGAGTTGCGGACTTGTACGCAAGCTGAACCGACATTCTGTAAGGCGACAGTTGACTGGCGATAGTCATTTCTAAAGGCCTGTCAAACATGACGTCACTTAAACACCCATAGCTTTTCTCAAATTTTCAGCAAAATGTGTTCTGCGACATAATTTACATCCCAAACTTTTTACATATGTTTTGTGGTATCAATTGAAATGCACTCTTAAGAGGTTTGATTGAAATTGGTGCACAAATAAAAAAGTTTTTCTTTGAAAAACTCAATTTGGGGGCTGGGTTTGTATGACAGCCCCATGACCCCATAGTCCGATTCCATCCATTCTTACATATGTTTTGTGGCATCAATAGAAACACATTTGTGTGAAATTTGGTTGAAATTGATGCACAAATGAAAAAGTTTTTCTTAGAAGAACCTAATTTGGGGGGTTAGGTTTGTATGGCAGCCCCATGACCCCTTAGTGCGATTTGATCTGTTCTTACGTATGTTTTGTGTTATCAATAGAAACTCATTTGTGTGAAATTTGGTTGAAATTGGGGCACGCATGAAAAAGTTTTTCTTAGAAAAACCAAATTGGGGGGGGTTAGCTTTGTATGGCAGCCCCATGACCCCACGGTCCGATTTTAGCGATTCAAACATACAAACTGCCTGCAATAAAAAGAAGCCTTTGTGCAAAATTTCAGCTCGATAGCTTTTAAACTGGCCGAGTAAAACGCGTAGCAACAGACGGACAGACGGACAGACAGACAGACGGACATCGCCCAATCGACTCAGCTCGTCATGCTGATCATATATATACATATTTTATATGGTCGGAGATGCTTCCTTCAATGCGTTACAAACTTCATGACAAAGTTAATATACCCTTTACTCTACGAGTGAAGGGTATAAAAATAATTTCCCCATTGTCCGAATGCATTTTCAACGTGAAAATGAGTCGAGTCTGTAGCATATTCTCCGTCGGGCGTGGTGAGTTTTGCAAACGTCAAACCGATTCACTGTCCACGACGAGTTCATCGCGGAAATTATCTAATGACCGGGGAATCGAAAAATAACACATAAAATGGCAGAGACAAATTGTGAAACCATTCTCGGATTTTAGTTTATGGAATACCCCATCATTTACCACATATTCCACGACAGTAAGTATGCATTTTCATTGAGAAAATCGCCGCGGACAAAAATTTCATTTTCATTCCGCCCGATCTCTATTCAGGCCTTTACTGTTAAGCAAGATCTATTGTGCGAATATAAATTTAACCGGAGTCTTTTTTCATCTTTGAGGCGGGGAAAGAATCGCTAAAGAACAGGCTAACCGGCACTTTCGGTATGAGGGAGTCGAGATCTAACACATCAAAATAAATTCAGCCCGTTACTTTATGACAAAGACTGAACCCCAAAATTAGCAGTATATTTTTGCGTAATTTCCCGGAAAGAACCGCTAAATTGTGGGCTGACCAGTAGTTTTGAACAGTAATGAACTACAAACTGTACACTTTTTCAGTGGGTTACCTTATAACGAATTTATTTCGTCACACGTCTCCCGTACTAATAGGGTTACAGCGGAAGCTCCACAGCTTTTATGGTACAATGGCATTCTGGAATTACCCATGCCTACAGATTGCGCTGGCCCCACCTTCCACTCCTGGGCGATGAACACGTTACATTTTCTTTACTTACTGCTGCACTTCATCGATAAATACGGGTTCACGGTGGATTTGCATCGCGAAAAGTCAAAATCATTGTGAGAACCGTGAAATAAAAAAAATCAGGAAAATGATTATTTTCGAGGATTTTTGCTTATTTGAATCCCGGACGGTACAATTTACCCACCATCTGACTTGTTTCCCCAGTTCTGGTGGTTCCCTTCTTGTAGTAGACAAGATTTTGGTTTAACCCGCAATTTTAAATTTTCTTTAAAACGAAAGATTCCAGCCTCGAGCACCGTGATCTTCCGAGGGTAAAATAAGAGCCTTTCCTCCAATGACAGCTGCGGATATTGCAGGCTCGAGGTGCTTATCAGAATCGTACTTTTCACTTTATACCATTCGCTCACAGAGTGAAAGGGTATATTAAACTTTGTCATGAAATTTGTAACGCAACGAACTTTTGTGAAGACGGTAGGAAAAGAGAGGGGTGGAGCTATTTAGAGCTTTTGCTGACGACTGACCCGTTTTAATTGCATTGGACCAACGCCGTCTATATATTAAGGCCGCAATGGAGAAAGTTTGACATCAAAATCAGCTACTAAATTTTGGTTATGTTCGCCAAAATTGCACTGTCTTTTTTTGGCTTATAATTACGTCATATGCTTGTTTTTTTTTTTGTTTCTTCGCATCCGCCATAAATTTAGCAGCTCAACTATGACGGCATTGTTCAGCTGAGTTGCTGCTACGATATACATACCTAGATAGCGTTGATTGGACTGCATTATCGTTGCTGCTGCTGCATCCATTATATTTCCAGCAAAATGTGCATTCGCGCCCTGATTCATTGTCGATGAAATCTTTTCGCTGTAAGAGCGGGTACTAAGAGTAAGTACTAACATCGTCAGTTCACGTGAAATCCATGCAAATACTGTCAAAATTTTGATGATCGTGAAATCCAATTCGCTTGGTGGTACTCACTTCACATGAAAGTCTCCACACCGGTTTTTGACATTTCGCCAGCGAAAATAAAGCAGTTGCACTTTATTTCACAGTGAAAAGATGTCATCGACAATCAATCAGAACGCGAGTGAACATTTATCTTACATTGAGTGAATTAAAAGCAAGTTTTCACGGCACCTTGCATATATGTCTCCCGTTAAAACAGTGCCGTGGAGACTTGGTTTTTATTCACTCAATGTAAGATAAATGTTCACTCGCGTTCTGATTGATTGTCGATGACATATTTTCATTGTGAAATAAAGTGCAACTGCATTATTTTCGCTGGCGAATGTCAAAAACTGGTGTGGAGACTTTCATGTGAAGTCAGTACCACCAAGCGAATTCGATTTCACGATCACCAAAATTTGACAGTACATATTTGCATGGATTTCACGTGAACTGACGATGTTAGTACCTACTTTAATATCAAAAATACTGTCAAAATTTTGATGGTCGTGAAATCCAATTCCCTTGGTGGTACTCACTTTACACGAAATTCTCCACACTGGCTTTTGACAGTTCCGCCAGCGAAATCAAAGCTTTTGCACTTTATTTCACAGTAAAAAGCTGTCATCAAAAATCAATCAGTCCGCGAGTGCACATTTATCCTAAATTTAGTGAGTATTTGACTATTTTATAGCACAACAAAGTCTCAACCGCACATTTTTCACGGGAGACATAAATGCAAATTTTTCGCTCGGTGAACATAGTAGGTACTTACCTTTATAAAGTGCAACTGCATGTCAAAAACTGTTGTGGAGACTTTCGTGTGAAGTGAGTACAACCAAGCGGATTCAATTTAACGTTCATAGGTTGGGACTCCTGTAACCCCTACAATTTTTAAATAACCAAACCTCAAAACATATTCAGAAGCGGATGGAATCGGAACACTATGTCAGGGTTGTCAAAATTAAGTTCTTCGAAGAAAACCTTTTTCTTTATGAATCAATCTTAATCAAACTTTACCAAAGTGTGTTCCTAGTAAAGTCTCAGCACATATACATGATCGAATCGGAACAGTATGTCATACAGCCGCAGTAAAAATTATTAGCATAAAAGAAGTTTAAGTTTCATTCAATTAGCGTCGGTCTTGTTTTCTTACATATTTTACATAGATATGATATTTATGAGAGTGGAGAGTTAAACAATCAACAGTTTTGATGAAATAACCTTCTGTTTAAGACAATATACATATTGACTCACAAGCTGCTCTCAATTCCTCCATTAATCCCTTCAAAAAATCCTATAAAATTAACTGCTAATTCTTCCAGGATTCCAGACCCAGTATCTTTCCCTATACCTACTTGAAAGAATTCAAAATAATTGCGGGAAAGATTTTGATACTTTGTTTCCGTCCATGATGGCCACTTTACCGCTTTTCTCTCGCTATACAAGTAGTATAGTAAATTTGCCTGCCAGCCCTGGGTCCTCTTCATCGCCATATTGTACTACAAAAGCACGCGGTCGACTTTAAGATAAACATCTTTGTCTTGAGTTAAATTTAAACGTACTTCGGTGGGATTAGGGCCAAGAGCGAACGTTTCCGGATAGAGCCCATACTGAATATCAAGCAAGAAGCCGAAACTGAACACAATATAAAGAGAGAAGCTCACGCTAAAAGGAAGAAAGTAATTAGGTCTTAATCCTTTACTTTCAAGATGAGAAGGAGGACAATTTGTAATAGAGTACCGGTGGTATAGTTATTATGAGGTCGGGAGGCGAAATACGATAGACAAAATCGAAATGTTTGTAAAGGAACGAGAAATCTTTAAACAAAATTGAATTCATTGTTCGTCTGCATAATGAAGACATTACCGGAGAAATAGAGAAAGATTTTAAGGATGCCATAAAATAAGGTAAACGAATATAAAAACATTCATGTTAAAGAAGCACCAACGATTAGTTTTAGTCTTTATTGAACTGGCTGAGCTTATTTGCGATCGAAAACAATGGACTTGTCCTGATTATATTCAATTTACGTAATTAGGTTGAAGAAAGCACAAAGGATTTCTTTGTAATTTGACTTCGTGTTGAATAATTAAAGCCAGACCACTGTTTCACATCATAATAAGGACATTAAATCAGCTATACCATGCATAAATTTTTCCATTCCTATAAACCTCTGAAGGATGCTACCAAGCAACAATAAATAAATTCCATGCATGAGATGATTATGAATTTATTTCTTCCAACTATATTACTCGTAAAATGCACGCAGGTCACAGTCAGTATCCCATGAAAAAAGTGCATATTTAATATTTCACATTTTTTTTTCTAGCTTTTTTCCACAGTTATTGTTCCCTGAGCCATCTGCCTGTAAGGCTCCTGCGACCGTAAAGGTTACGCTTGGCATTCTAAACTTATATCATCTCCATTCGTGGTCGCCGCCGCCGTTGCATTTTGTATTATTCGTTCCACGAGTTTTTCAATTATGCAAACAACATGGTAAATAATTGTATGGGTGTGTAGACTTTATGCTATTTTTCACTCATATTACGGAGAAGTTAGCTTCGCTGAAGACATTTAACAGAAGAAAAGAAAATGACTAAGAAATTATGAAAAATTGTCCAAAGAAGTCGGAGCAAAATAAAACTAAAACTAGTGGGTGAGAATGGTTCGTAAATTCAAAACTTTTACACATAATATATGTGGGGAAATATTAAAAAACTTTATTTTTCACCATAGTGAAGTCAATTTACGGTCAGTGAGTTAAGTATGTAGTGGTAGGATGATACATAATAAATATTGAGGATTATTAAATGCTTTAGAAGTTATCCCAGAATTAAATAAGGCAAAATTTTAATATATTAATAAAAAATATTCCAACAATATTGAAAGATTATACATCTTTGTGCAAAGCGTTCCACGGCATGTGCCTTTTCGCGTCACAAACGGCCAATTCTTCAGGCCTATAACAGGCCAAATACACCTGCAACTTGGTTGCCAACCTAAGTTGGCAACACGCAAAAAAAACGGAAATTAAGGAATTTGTAGGCATGTTGCAGATTGCAGTACCAGGTTGCAAGAACGTGAATGGCGTGGTTGCCGGAATGTTGCAAGTGTGTAGTAACGTACCTGCAACCTAGGTTGGCAACCAAGTTGCAGGTGTATTTGGCCTGTTAGGTTCAACAAAGGGAGGCTTGCCCTTGGAAATGTTCTAATTTTGTTTATTTGTTCCTTCGGCATTTTGGAAGCTTCTCAGTCTTACTCACGCGCTAGTCCTAACCCAATAACCCATGCCATAACAAATTCAGACCCGCAGGCATGGTTTTGTTGTAGTTTTCAACCTTCGGGCGGGCGCAATGCATCTGACAGATTAAGAGACCAGTTTTTGTTGCGCCAATCAGCGATATGAAAAGGGAGAGATCTGAAACTCACAGTAGCTTATCGATCAACTACCTAAAGCCGTTTTAAGTTTCTATCTATACCATATGTCTGAGGGGCGGGAGGGGGTGAAATAATCTCTCAGATGTATTGCGCCCGATTGTGTTATTTTTACCTTTTCTATGAAAATTTCCAATTGTTATACTCTTCACATTGCGTAATAACATTGTGTTGACTTTTTGGGTAACCAAATCGTTCAATAGTGTGTTTTTAGTAAAATAAGCTCACATTTTTTAAGCGGTCGAGTTGTTGGAGGTTTTTTAAATATTGAGGCTATTGAAAGCGGAATATTCTTAGAAAATTGAAAATGTGAAGGGTATCAAACTTTGTGAGCCAGTATTTGTCTCTAAAATTTCGTAGATCTGTTTCAAAAAGACAATGCAATAATAAGTAAGAGCGTAGAATATACAGGAACTTAGTTTCACCCTATTTTCTGAAGTTAATCTGTCAGATGCATTGCGCCCAATCGTGTTAGGATTAGTATTGCGACCGCCGGAAGGTTAAATATATGGAAACGTGTGATGCATTGTATGCATTTTTCTATGCAATTGTTTCCATGTACTATTTTATTTGGGATGGATAAAAACAATCGGTAATATACAAATATTAAAAACACTCACTCCGCTCACTTCAACCATCCCCTTAAGCCAGGAGGACCTTCCGTATAATGAGCTCTGCAGAAACTGCGGGGATGTGAACGCAGTGCAGAGTATTTTCTTTTTAGTTGCTTGCCCAGACTTATCAGACAGAATCGATTCTCGGGACATACTTCTTGTCGAATTGGAAGACGTGGAGGAAGCGGTCAATTTCAACGTTTTATTGGACGCTCCCAGCGAACTTCGTATTGCTCATGAAATAAATTTGTAAAAACTTGTGTTCCAAATCCGATTGTGGCAAGAAGGACCCCACTAAATGATATATTTACCCCTGGTTCTAAAAGTGTGATTTGATTTGCCATAACTACTTTCATTGAAAACGAATGATTTGCAATTACCTTGAAAGTAGGCATGAAATTGTCACGTACAATGTGTGTTGCAAAAAAAGAAGTCATTTGGAAGCAATTGTTGTACTTTTGTATATTTGTGAGGAAATGAGCCGAATCTCTTGATGTTCCAGTGCCAATGAGCATAAAGGTTCTAATGGAGGCACTAATGGCGGTAATTTATTTTTTCCACCAGCACAGCATAATCCTTGAGGTTCGCCGAAGAACTTCAACGCCTTACAATACCGGCAAATAGCAGACATGCCTCCAGTCATAACTGCCATATCGGAATTATAATAGATTTCAGGATTGTAATTAAAGGCAGCTTGTTCTAGGACTACTGAAGTTGCAGTTGTACGAAATACATCATGTTGGCATTGTCGTGCTCGCTTACGTTGGTTGTTGGATGTAGCAGAGTGGTTGGTTATTTATTGCTGCCTAAGAAAATTTTTATGACGCCTTGTTGACTGATTGCAACGACCTAAATTTGGTCGTTTTTTTTTCGATGGAATTATAATAAAATACGTATATAAGAACTTGTCGACAGTGTACCATAAAATTTACCTTGCACTTCTTCAGCACTCGTTTCAAAAAGGCAATTTGTCGACTTTCGAAGCAATTAAATTTGAATTCCTTTTGTACCAGTGGCGGCTCGTCATAGTGGGCAAGGTGGGCACGGCCTACCCTATAAATAAATACACTTATTGTATATTTACATCTTTTACCATCAGTAGAAATGTACAACAAAATTTTACCTTTGACTATATATTAGGTGAACATCATTCATATTAATAGTTTTTTCCCAGTACATACTACCAAGTCTCTCGCGAATCTATCAATTACTGTTTGGGAGCCACTGCACAAAAACATTTCCGGTGTTTGTATAATTCAACAAATTAGGCAGCTTTTAGGCTTTTTTTGTTTCATCAAAATCGAAACTGCCTATGGGTATGCAATATTCAACTCACATACTCGAACCTTTAGGTAGATAGATAGATAGATAGATAGATCGATAGATGTTTTATTAAATTTTCAAATTCAAATACAGGTATTTTATAAAAGTAAATTGTAAATTGCAAAACATAGAATGGCGTGGCATGCAGCCGTCTGCCAGGATTGATTAATGTATATAATTGCATTATTTACTATTTGTTTACATAGCTATATATTATATTAATATTCTTCATTTGTTATGGGTTTCATTGGTTTTTTTTTTTTAATATTATTTATTTTGGTTTAAATTCACTTTGTTTCATATTTTATTGTAATTTTGTTTTATATGTGAAATGTTAGAAGTGGGTGGTGAAGTTCACACAACTCCGTATTCTGCATGTTCACCTACCCACATCTAACTTCCACGACCGATGTTACTGCGTTAGTATTTTATTTATGATTTAAAAGTCTCCATTTCTAATGCATTTGCGGTAATTCAACGCCACCTTGCAAAATTCGTAGAGCGAATCCCAATTAGATCCATTTAGGAGACCGATTACTTCTGCGTCGCTCAGGCTATCCTTTCCTATGTAAGAACGTCTAACTTCCTTCAGGATGGGACACGTTCCTATAAAATGCCTGGTGTCCTCTCTAGCTCCCATATTACACAGGTCACACATCACTGGTAGGTCATCGCGATGAGGAATATAATTTAGTGGTAACAGCTCCGCCCTTGCTTTAAAAATCAAAGATATTTTTGATGCAGTGAACTCATTCAAAAAATAGGTGCTCGCTTGCAAATCATGGTTGAGGTTGATGTAGATTTCTCTGTGCTGTGAACTCCGTGCGCGTACTGCATTAGTGCTAACCAACATGCTCTCAACATTTTGGATTAATTGGTTGAGCTTAAAGGTGGATTCTTGTGTGCCATTCCAATTTAGAGTCGATCCTGCATCGTTAGCTAGCATCTGAAGGTCCTTGTAAAACAGCGAATTCGATTGCGTGGCGTACATTAGCACCTTCTTTGGCAGTCTATCCATACTCATTGTTGACACTTTCGTAAGATAATTTACGTGAATTTTTAAAGTCTCCACAAACATCGGCATCAGACCTGTTTCACGCAGCAACATGTAGTTTGGGGTTTTCTTAGGGAGGCGAAAAATACGTTTCAGGTAGAACCTCTGCAATTTCTCCACGTCTTCGTACTGTTGTCCACCCCAGGCCTGAGCATCATATAAGAGTATCGATCTAGATACCGATTGGTATATCTTGTATTTCGCTGTATGACTTATGTCAGTATTCATAAAGCAGTTCCTCCAAATCACGCTTATCGCCCATTTCGCCTCTTTAAGCTTTAGCTGCAAATGTGGCTCCATGCTTAAATTGCTGGCTATATTGACGCCGAGGTATTTATATAGCTTAACTACTTCAATCTCATTTCCGTCATAATACCACTTCTCGTTTCTGGCCAATATATGTTTCTTCTTAAAAACCATTATTTTTGATTTTTCCAGGTTGACAATTAGGTTCCACTGATGGCAATAAGAGGCTAAGTGTTTGATGGTTCCCTGTAAAGCATCAGGGGTCTCTGCTAGAAACACAATGTCATCCGCGTACATCAAACCTTTCAGTACTATACCGAAAGCTTCAGCTCCACCAGGACAGTTTTCAAGAATGTCGTTTATAAAGATCGCAAAAATGTCTGGGCTTAGTTTACACCCTTGTCGTACGCCTACATTTGTAGCGAATGATGAAGATAAGTGGCTTCCACTCCAAACCCTGGCCTTGGTATCTTCGTACATACTCTCCATTACTTTTCCGAATTTCGCTGACATCCCCGCATTATAGAGCTTGTAGAAAAGCGCCTGTCGATCTATCGTATCGAAGGCCGCCTTGAAATCGACAAAGAACGCGTAAAGTTTGCGGCCATCATCCATATATAATCGGGCCAGATTTTGTAGCACAAAAATATGATCATGTGTGGCGTATCCCTTCCTGAATCCAGCTTGGTTTTCCGATATTGCCTCTCGTAGTTTAAGCCACTCTAGAAACCTTGCTTGTAGAACGCTAGTAAATATCTTTCCAGTTGCGTTTAGAAAAGAAATTCCGCGGTAGCATGTTGGATCATCTACCTCGCCTTTTTTAAATATTGGGAAAATTATCGCTTCGCAAAATTCTTCTGGGACGTCGCCGCTCTCAAATATTCTGTTGAATTCGTTACATAAAACTTCCAGAAGATTATCGTTGCTGTACTTGTAGAATTCAACTGGAATTCCATTGCTTCCCGCTGCCTTATTGTCCTTGCACTGCCTAATCGCCTTCAGTACCTCCTCTGCTGTAATTTCTGCATCAAGCATGGGTTCTCTCCAATTAGGTCTAGCGAATTGAACCTTGTGGTTTAAGTTTCTATCTTTAAGCAATCCACTAAAGTGCGTTTTGAGCCGGTCGAGATTTAGGTTACTGCCCATCTTATAGGTATCTGTATTGTTAATGCTTTTCGCAACTCGCCAAAATTCTTTAGAGTTGGAACATTGACTTAGTATTTCGGCTTGCTGTTGGTAATATACAAGTTTCTTCTGTTTGCATAAGGCTTTGTATTCCCGATTTTTACGCACATACACTTCCTTAGCTGCTTCGTTATTCGTCTTTCTGAAGGTTCTCAGCCATGCAAAAGAGCGACGCCTACTTTTATCGCATTCATTGTCGTACCATGGATGCTTAAACGGCTTTTTCGAATTACTCGTCTTATACGCACTTGCTTTAATGATTTCATTTAATTGTTCAATAGTGGTATTTGCTGTTTCGGTCAGGTTTACACTTAGGTTAGCGTTATATAAAGCGGCATATTCATTTCTCCACATGATCTTTGGAAGTAGACTCATCGGTTCTACGTCAGTTTCAGTACTACCGAATCTATCTAGCCCAATCGTAGCTATTATTGGGAGATGATCGGAGTACTGCACACATTCTACCTTGAAATCCGTAATAAGGGGCAACCAGTCCCCTCCGGCCAGGCATAGATCAATTACAGACTGTCCTCGCTGTCCAATATAAGTTATTTCGCCATCAGTATCATTTGCAGAGCATCCATTAAAAATCTTTAGGCCAAATGAATCCATTAGCTCCAGCATTTTCTTTCCGCAAGTATTAGTGACTTTATCTTTCGATTTTCTGTTTGTATTTTCTGTATGGTTCGCCATGGGTTGATTACTACCGATCCTTGCGTTCATATCACCCATGATAAGGACGTCGTTACTTCCCAGTTGAACGAGCAGGTCGTTTAGTTGGTTGTAGTCATTTGTCCAGTGATTACAGTTTAAATATGCAGGAATAATATATAAGTGCTTATTATCAAAATCTAGTTTAAGATAATTCCAACCATCGTATTCTTCAAAGGACAATTTATGTCTTAGGTTTCTTCTATATCCAACCATAATTCCACCACTCGGCCTTCCTCTTGCATTTCGTCTGACCGCAGGGGTCCAACACAGCTCAAAATCAGTAAACTTCTTTTCGAAATCCTTAAATTCATCAATAATAAATGTTTCCAGCAAAAAAATTATATGAAAACTATTAATATAGTTATAAAAATCATTAAAAATGTTTTTGTTTTTCAAGCCAGCAACGTTAAAGGCTATAATTTTAAATTCTGTACGTTGGAGAACTTGGCGGACGGCAACTCTTTCCTATGCATTTGCTGTCTGATTACTTGTGCTTGCATTGCCATAAGAAAGATGTTGCATACTCGTAGCATCAGAATTCTCAGCTGACATAATTCTCATATCAGCTCCGACCATCTCATTTAGTTCATCATATCCATTTTTATCTCCGCACTGCAGTGTGTTGTTGACAAGGTTCCATGTAAATTGTTTGTTATTTATTATCATAACCTCGTCTTTGACATACACCTTCAAATTGGATTGCCGGTCAACAAGTTGCTTTTTGATTTTTAATAGATGGTTTCGCTTCTGCCGTGCATCATAAGGTAAATCTTTCTGTATTACGATGCCAGTGTTTTTCAATTGTTTTACCTTTTGTAGAGCTTTAATAACTTGCTGTCGATCGTGGAAGAAGACTCGAAAGGTGCTCCGCCGCCCCATGGTGCCGTGCAGTTTTTGAATCTGGTCAGCTGATAGAGCGTCACAACATCGTAAAGTGTTTGTGCATACGTTTTTAACTATCTCAATTTGATTTTCAGTTGTACAAGTATCTGATGGAAGTTTGATAATCAAATTGTTGGCCATTGCATTTTTTTGCAATTTTTCTATGTGCATGGCTTGTTTCAGGCTGAGTGATTTGATTTTTTCAATTTCAGCAGTAAGTTGCTCATTACGCTTTTCCAAGTGTGCAATTTTGGCAAAAAGTTCTTGCATGTCGCTAATTTTGACCAAGTCTTTCAATTTATCATCTAGTGTTGCTGATAGTGTTTGAATTAGATCCTTTTTATCTTCTGGCGTCATTTTCGTAGTGTTCTTTTTCGAAGCAGAGAAGGTATCTGGTGACGTTTCGGAGAGACTTCTTTTAGACATTTACCTTAGTTTTTAATCGCAATTTTTCGCAGTTTATATCCCAGTCGCTCACTGATTTTTTGATTAATTCGTGTAACCACAGGCAAAATGTCTCGAAATTAATAGTTAATGCTAATTTAAGTGACTTTTTCACAAAGAAAATAGTTAAGATATCACTCGCAATGTAAACAACCGCCACCGACTTTGACAACCGATCAATCAATCGCAGGTATTGTTGAAAATCTACTTACCATCCACATAAAGACGAAGCAACCAGTCCAAAGTGGGCCACTTGCGCCGGTGACCAAATTACAACAACATATCATTCGGAATTTATGAAACTTTGGGGAGCGGTGGCATCGAATTCAATACCGACAAGGTAGGCCGGCCTATAGCAGCTCGAATGGAATCAGTTTAATAAGAATCAGAATGATGACGTAGACAATTTAAAAGTACAATTTTCGGGGCTACCATGAGCTGGTCAAAATGAATAAAAAAGCAATGATGGCTCAATGCTATGTAGGAAAACATGTTTCACGGGAGGATTTGGGACTTCTTGTGTAATGATGATTATTATTAGATTAATGAATTTGAAGTGTTTATTGTAACATGTATTAGAATGTAAAATAAGCTTTCGGGAACATGAACATTATTGTTGTGCACTTTTAGCATTTTTGATTTGTTTTAGACTATGTACATTTACATTGAAAATGCTAAAGGCGCACAACATTAATTCGCATGTTCCCGCAAATATATTTGATAGTCTAATATTGATATACTAGGACACTGCATTTAACCTTCAAGCGGGCGCGCATCATTTTGTGACATAACCGGGCGCGCGGCGGTAATTTACCGCCCTCGTCCTTTCCCCTCCATTTGCGCTTAACCGTACAACTTCCATTCTCATAATTACGGTAAATTGAAAGAAGAACATGTCCCAAATAAGTTATCATCAAAAAAAATATTATCTGGTGAACAATAAAACAAGATCTGCAGTCTTAGCGAAGCACGTAACTTCAGTGATATTACACAGAACACACACATTTTCAACCCAACTGCATACCAAAATATACCATTCCCGAACGTTTGATGACCGCTGGAAAGGTATGGAAGGTAAAATTTACCCAAAATTTTATTGTATCGTATCTATAACAGTATGACTTAAGAATACATACTTCTCCCACCTCGACCCGGCCAACGGGAGAAAAGCTATTCGGGTTTATATGATAAGGGCGGTAACCTTGAAGGTTAAAAACGAAATGATCCTAAATTAAAAAATAATAGCTTGATCTAAAAATGGTTGCAAAACTGTGAAATTGAAGCGAAAATTTATGGTTCCATTTAATACAATGCGAACTTTAAGTGGAAAGTCGTTAATTTTAGGTGTTTCCAAAAGATTTTTATTCCGTGAAGGTGCCCATCCTGTGCAAGGAGGCACGGGCCGCCACTGTTTTGTACAGCGTACCGTGTATTTTTTTTTTTTTATATAAATACATAGTTTCAGTGACAATTTTTTTCAAAAGCTTTACAAAGGACTCAATAGTTTTATTTAATTGAACTGAGATCGATGAAAACATGATTGCAACAGAGTCATATAAATCGGTCCCGCGGTTTTCGAGTTTTTGCGTTACAAAGAAATCATGTTTCATTTTTATGTATAAGAAGAAGAAGATTGATAAAACGATCAAAATAATAGTGTGACCGGTATTAAGAACTCGATTGTACGAGTTTCGTTTCCTCATATTTTTACTACACTTATGTAGTTATACAGGGTGTCCTAAATGTCAACGTTAACCGTAAGCAGATGATTTATTTATTTATTTATTTCCATGTTGAACATCCCAGTAACACAATAATCTAAAAAAAATTATTAGAAAATCAGTTAAAGAATTTCAATTAAAAAAATAATAATATAACAGCAAAAAACTAATACTGAAGTAAATAAGAGCAAAGAATGAAAAACAAGAAACTAACAAAAAAGAAAATGTGAAAATTACAACTAAGATAGAGAAAAGAATTAATATAAACAGAAAAGGGAAATGAGTTTCTCATAACCAGTGGCGTGCATAGCCATTTTGCGGAGGGTATGCAAAATTAAAACCGACGAAAAGATAAATACGAGTATAAACGCTTTTTGATATGTCGAAATTAAAAGGAAGGTTAGTGTTTCCTAGGCAATTGAGTAATCTCAGGATTACTAAAAATGAGGAAAAACCGCCTAATTTATTTAAGAAAACACTAAAAAAAGTATAATAAAAAAAACATTGTAACGTTAACAAAACAGTGCTTGAAAATTATTTAAATCAATCAAACAAATACGAACATTTGCGTTGTAAGATTTATTGATTTTCTCAAATGTGTAACCTGTAGGCAAACAAACCTTCTTTTGTAATATGTACATAACACAGTGTGACTAACAAAATGCATACATAGCTATGCAACCAACAATGCAACGTACAAAAATGTGCATTATAATTTGTTTCTGATTAGTAAAATACATTCTCTTTCAAAAAATAATGAATTCCTGTTTCAACATTGTTTAAAAATCATAACTGAACGACATATTTTGTGACCTACTATTTATTTCCGCTTTGGTTTCCTTTGCTCAAATCGACATTTTTCGCCGGTCGTGCGATAGTCTAGCCATCTTTCGTCCGTCAACTTTGTTCGCCAACGCCAAGGCAGGCGTGCTTCTCTTCACCATATAAACCTGCAACATTGTTGCAGTTGAAATTTTTCAGTTCGTATGGAGATTACAAGCACGGCGAAATAGTGCTTATCGAGCATACTAGCATACTCTAGTGTCGGCGAAAAAACGATGTCAGTGGAACCTACAGTACCTATATAAAGATGGCGCTGGTACATTTATTGAGGAAAAAATTAACAGTGAACTCAGTAATTATTTTCATTAACTTGTATGAAGAAAATGTTTTTAAATGAGAGGGTATGCACTGCTTATTTGCATATATGGAGTGCACGCCACTGCTCATAACCATCAAGTTTTAGTAGCAATTTTCGTTTAAATACTGAAATTGAAGTGGGAATAGGACCATTATGAAGCTCCCCTATTTCTAGTTAAAGGAGAATTCATCTACACTAGTCGGCATATATATTTTGACATCTGATACTCTCGAGCCCCGACACTGGTTTTGTTTAAATGAAGCGAATAGCAGTAAATTTCTGTTATCGAAATTAAAACACACATCGACGGCAATAAATAGGCTCATTAGTTTTCATGTCCTCTTCCGGACTCTCATGCTATAGAAAAGAGAAAAGATGGATGCGTAATTCTGGTGCGGCATAAGTATTTTGACAACATTCAACTCTTTGATTGAACCCATTTTTCGCAGGAATTAATACACAAAACATATTATTACCAATTTTTGAGCTCCCCATTTCAAATTTCAAGTAAAAATATCACCAGTAGTTTGAAACATGTACAAACATCAGAATTTAAAAGATTGGTTTGAGCATCGATAGAGGCAAGTCTAAGTCCTGGCTTACACATTGAATACGCTACTATTTAATTTAATTTCATACGGTAAACTGTTTATTATCAAACACAAAAATGTTATAAAACAAAGACAGCTCTTAGCGCTGTCTGAAAGAGAGCGAATGTCAACCCAGAGTGATTAGTGAGCCACGATGAAGAACTCTAAGAAAGAAGTGAAATTTAAGCCAAATTGTGCCGCCAAAAAATCGAATATGACTTCCAACGATTCAATGACGACCAAAAGAAGCTTTGCCCATGGAAACTGTGATTTGAACTTAACCCTCGGATGGTTCAGGTAAATTTTACATACGTAAATGGTTCAGTGGGGTCTGACAGACCCCAAGGCAAAAATCGCTCTAAAACTTAAATTTTTGCTTTTTTGGCACAGTGGTTTGAATTAGAAGTAACTGTGAAGCCTTTTGATTAAGTGGTATATAAAAAAGTGGAATTCCGACAGTAGCTTTTAGTATGTGGAAGAAAAAATTAGGTGGTGTCAAATTTGAGGGTAATTTGAACTTATCACAAATAAATCAATATAAAAACTAAAATTTTATCAAAATTTAATTTTTATTAGTCAAAACGTATTTAATACTTATTAACAAAGCTAAGTACATCAACATTTTTTAGCTAAGGTTAATATTTTTTCTTAAATCGGGATCCAAAGTTAGTCAATATTTAGACCATTTTTCTTCACAGCTTTTTCCTCGATGGTCTTCGCAGATCGGCTTTTTGCACTCGTTGCAATTGTATTTTGTCTTCCGATCATTTGCTCGTGGGCATAGAAAACATTTTTGCCTCTTTGGGGGACCATCTGACCACATTGGGGGACATGGAGCATCAGCCCCCAAAGGGGGGGGGGCAAGCTGAACAATGCACAAAATGTCTTCAATATTTTGCACTGTGCTTCGGAGAATAGTGCCCGTTGATTTCCGCCTTCTTAGAAGAGGTTCGTCAAGTTCGCTGAGGAAGCTTTATGTATTATGTGAAAAACCCACCTAATTAATACGCTCATAAAAGGCATTAATTTATGTCTTGATTAAAAAATCATAAGGTAATGACACAATAGTGGAAGGAGATCCTCAAAAATGAAAACCAGGTAAAAAAAGGGCATAATTTTTAATGAATTGAATAAAAAATTTAAAAACTCTAATTCAAAACACCCTAAATTTTCCATTTCTTTCAAAATTAACATATCTAATTTCCCAAATGTACTCTAATAACAAAGATTCTACCGTTCCCGACTGTTATTATTACATTTTTTCGTTTTCCAAATAACATACTTTGAAAATTTCCCACAAAACGAAAAATTTACTTTTGTAAAAAAGACATACGTAAATGGTTCGTGGGGTCTGACAGACCCCAGAGCACTTTCAAAGTGCTATAACTTATTAACAAAATTACAAATTCAAACAAATTCATGGTTAAATGAACGTATGTGACACATACATACTTAAATTACATATGCATCAAAATACCATTCAACAAGTTTTTCTATGAAAATTTTAAGATTTAAATTTCTCTGGGGTCTGTCAGACCCCACTGAACCATCCGAGGGTTAAGGAACCGAGGCCATTGTAAGCAATATTACCCTACATCATGAGAGGACATCCACTGTGGTTTTCATTTTGATAACCTGGTATCCGTTATTCTACATAAACCAGGCATTTTCGGTTAATATTGATTTTTTTTTGTAAAAATGTAATTGTAATAAATTTACGAATATTAGCGGAAATTTTTTTTTCCGAAAGTTGCAGAGGCTTGAACTTTTTCCTTAGTAAAAGAGGTTTGCTTTTAATGTGTAATCTTAATCTTACTTTGGTTTCACTTTATCTGCGTATGCATGCAATTTGCCTTTATAAGTTCTAGGCCGAATGTGGTCATTATAATCTGTGCCTCCGATGACGCATTCTTTATATCCATAGTATCCTTTGGTTCAATTAGGACATTTTCCATAAATCTTTGAAATATTTTTCGGTAATTATTCGATATTCCTATTCCCTTTGTGTGATGCCTCTACAGAGGCTTCAACCAAACTTCGAATTTCTGATTTTTCTCCAATGTTTCAAGCCACAGAATACATTGTCTACTTGGAATTCACAATATGAGCACACAAAATTAATAAAATTATGTTTTGTCCATTTTTATTCAGAGAAATTGCTGTACAATCAAAGATTAAAATATTGTCAAAATACTTATGTCGCACCAGAATTACACACCCATCTGATCTCAACTTTATAGCAAGAGAGTACGAAAACGGACAGGAAAAATATTTAGCATATTTTTTTGCTGTTGATATGTACTTTGATTTCCTTATAAGAAATTTACCGTTATTCGCTCTAGTTAAACAAAATCCGTGTCTGGACTGGAAAGTACCAGATGCCAAAATACATATGCCGGCTAGTTGTATACAGAGAGCTCAGCAGTTGGAGGATTAAATATAGCATTGGACCTTCTGTTGTTCTGATATCACATTTGGTGCCCACTGCAAGAAAAAAACGAGACCGAAGCTAAGTTAGGGCGCGGCCGAAATTTGGATACCGTTCGCTCTTGTATTTAACGCCCCCCCCCTCCATTCTTTTCCTTCCATCTAAACAAAAGTTCCGTTGCGTCGACAAAATCAAGAGAAACACATTTGTGTGAAATTGTGGTCAAATTAGTGCACAAATAAAAAAGGTTTTCTTAGTAGAAGCTAATTTTGGGGGTTGGGTTTGTATGGCAGCCCAATGACCCCATTTTCCGATTTATTGATATTTCTCAAATTTTCTATCCTCACGCAGTGCAAACCAAAAAAAAACTGTTTCGGCTTTTAGAGAAATCAGACCTTCTTTGTTTGGCTCGAGAGATAAAACTGATTCTTTCGTCTAATTAAAAAAAACAAATTCAATGTTATGTTTATCAAAATAATTCCAATGTTAATAAATGTAAGGTAAGGTCTCTATTACATAGATATTATTGTTGAAGATCATTTCCGGAAAAGTAGTGTACAAATCAAAAAAATAAAAATAATACTTTTTTACAGTCTAGTGTCGATGTCGCGCGCCGTGCGTGTGTAGTGTACAGTACATGCCTTAAATACAGAGTTATTTACTAGTTCACTAGTAAAATTCAGGCTACCGCCACACTGCACTGTGTCGGTATGAAAGCTTCGAAGGATGAATTAGTGGTTATAGTTCTTCCAGATTTAGACGCATCCCTTATGAAAAATTTCACCGCACGCCACTGGTTTGAACAAATGATGCCATATTTTATTGTCTAAGAAATGACCTTAAACTAGAGGAACTAGTTTACTTTTTGGTACATGTTTTCCTTGAAAATCCTTGCATTAGTATATAATTTTTGAAGTTCTTCGAATACCCTAAAATAGTATCGGATTTTTTGCCAATTTTTTGACAGCGCTTTTATTTGTCCCTCCTAATTGCACAAATCATACAGAATACTAAGCAGGGCAATAGATAGCAGAAGCAATACTTAGAGCTTATGAAGCTATGCTATATGGGTTAAGTCCATTTGCATAAAATCGTATTCTTTACTCCTATTAAGCCTTTGTATCTTTTCCATGAAAGCTCGTATGTTCCGAAAACGAGATTGACGGAACAGCGTTTCTTTGTCTCATATAGGACAGGACGACCTAACTGAGGAGTTGTTTTATAATATGTATATAGGATCGGACCAAGGGTTCACCTACCTCCCATACAAATCACCTCTCCTTGATATTTAAACTCAACTCAGACATGAGATAAGATTGATTATCGCTAGCGATCTGACATTTTTATCAATGCCTAATTGTAATATATCATTGAAGTTGATAAAAAGTGGAGTAGAACTGACTAACCCTAATCTACATATATCTCTTAAAAGAATCTCGCGAAAAAAAATCTTCAAATTTGTGTCAAATCGTAGCTGTTGGATCTCCTTATAAAATATTAAAAGGCAGATCCGACACATTTACCTCTTAAAATTTAAAAAAAAAAATTAAAATTGAAAAATGTTGGGTTTTGCATACCTTTTAGATAGATAGTATACGGGTATAGGGTATAAAATACACTCATTGTGCCATTCTTACGATTAGAACTTGGTCGCGTTGTAGAACAATTTAAGTCATCCGTTCAGGCACAGTTATTGCCATATGCAATGGTTCCGCCCATAGATATACATACTGGATAAGAAGAAAGCATATCGTTCTATTGCAACCCGTGAAGCCACACACATACTTTGATTTTCCCGTATTCGTACACGGCAATTTTTTTCTCCCCTCTCACGTCACTGTCCAAAATTGCGATTATAACACTGGCTCTCAACCTTTTTTCTCAACTGATTTTTTTCGGAAGAAATCATTGAACATTTAACGTTGATTCCGCATTTTTTTCATTTTTGTACATTCTTCCTGGATTATTAAAGCTAGCACTTATTTGGAATTATACTGTAACTTATTTTTAGTACAACAAAATCGCATTATCAAAATCTGATTACAAAACTCTTTTCCGCAAAATGCTGAGAAACACTGGAAAATTGCGGGGAATTCGCTCATTCCGTTCCGTTCCAACTTCTGACATGAGTGACAAGTCCCCGTCTGTTTTCACATCGTTAAGAATTGTATTCAGGGATAACTTTAAAATTTAAAGTTTTTAGTGAGTTTCATTAATTCAAATCCCTTAACAACATTTTAAACTTAAATAATGAAGTGCGCTGTAAAGAATTGTGCAAGTGATTTACCGAAAACTTTGAGCCTGAATTTCATTTTTCGTGTAAGCTTCGTGTTCTGGTGATACAAATTGAAGATTTTTTAATAGCTAACCACGTCGGCTGGTAAACTGATAACTTGTAAGGTGTAAACAACATATTACTGAATATCGCATGTACCTTCTTATAGATGGTACTATCAGTGCCATAAATATTTTCGGTAAAAATATGATTTCGGTGAGCTTTCCCATGCGTGGCACGGATTTCTATGTATTTTTCATGATGCTAACCAGTGAATCTCGTAAAAGGCTCTATTAATCCGAAAAACTGAATTAGTGGCGGTGAAAATGAAATATGTGAGAATGTTTTTAGTTGCATATTTCATAGATAAAAAGTGATTTTTTCTCGGAAAATTCGGGTGAATTCACAGTAGCGCCGTGAAGTATGTATTTTCTCGTTCTTTTGTTCCAATCGTTCCAATTTCACCTTCACCTCAAACCTTTTTTGGTGATTGTTTATGATAAAAATATGGCGCGAAAGATTCGAATTGTGAACTAATTAGAATATTTCGGATGTTCGCTAAAAAGGTAAACTAAACTAAATTTAACCGAAATTACGTTTTAGAATGTTCATAGAAATTGCTGTTAGCTACTTTGAATGTTGATACATATTACCGTAAAATTGTGTCGTTGTTTTTGTCCTATCATAATGATAATGTGTATCATTTAGAGAGTGGTTTCGACGTATCTATTTAATTACCCTGATTCCGATTTTGAGCTACTAGCCGCTGAAACCATATGGGGCAATACAATCCAGGTAAAATGCTGATAAAAACTAATGTTGTTTTTACCATCAATCACAGTCATTGTAAAAAATTGTGAGGTTACGAAACAAAACAGTTGTGTTGTGCCGTTCTGATTCCTTAACTACAATTTTGCGAATCAGAAATAATCTCCGGTTCTTTTCGTTAGTCTGTCTAATATAAAAGCAGATCCTTTTTTACAGGTTAGTTTATATTTCAAATTTCAACCAGAAAATTCAGCAAAGCTTAAATTTACATTAAAAGTATGTACAGAGTTCACCGAGCGAAAAACTTGCATTTATGTCTTCCGTGAAAAAATTTACGTGGAGACTTGCTTTTTATTTAGTCAATTTAAGATAAACGTTTACTCGCGTTTTGATTGATTGTCGACCACATCTTTTCCTGTGAAACAAAGAGAAACTGCATTGTTTGGCTGCCGAAATGTCAAAAACCGGCAAAACCGGTGTGGAAATTTTCATGTGAAGTGAAGTTGTTACATTCATAGAGGATAATTTCGCCATTGCATAATAACATATAAAATTGTCTTTTAAGTAACAAAAATTTAAATGTTTGACTAACGTTATGTGCAAACACATTACAGAGCTTTATTCAACGCATAATTATTCCTCATTTGAAATATTTTTGCGTTTCCGCATGAATTTAAACCCATGCAAAAACAATTTAACAAGTGTTGCAGTCAAAATATTTAGTAGTCTGGCTAGTGCGCGCGCCTTCGTTGCACAGGGTCATGGGGTGGAGACTTAGAGTAGGTACTAACATCTTCATTTCACGTGAAATCCATGCAAATACTGTCAAAATTTTGATGATCGTGAAAACGAATTCGCTTGGTTGTAGTTACTTTACACGAAAGTCTCCACACCGTATTTTGACATTTCGCCTGCGATAACAATGCCGTTGCACTTTATTTCACAGGGAAAAGGTGTCATCCACAATCAATTAGCCCGCGAGTTCTCATTTATCTTATCTAAAAGGCATGTCTCCACGGCACATTTTTCATGGTAGACATAAATGCAAGTTTTTCGCTCGGTGAGCATAGTACTTGCCTTTACCGTGAACAAATTCAGTTTATACATGGTGTTTTTCGATAATCCCACTCAGATGTTAAACGAGTTCCCATTTATGAGGATAAATAATACTGGTGAGCGTGCTGTTGATTTCAACCCGTCAACAAAAAAACAGCAAAATCTTGGAAATTGGATGTCACACATCTGCGGCGTTCGTACAGATTCGGACAGTCATGCCTGTTATTTATTTATAATAAATTTAAGAAACAGGCTCATTTTATTGCTATACATCCCGTGTAGTTTTGGGCAGCGTTGTTAAACACGATCGTGAGTTAAGACTCAAGTGGTTGATGAGAAACGCAAGTGGTTTTGATTTGTGCATCTTGTCGTGACAATTCAAAAGTGGCACGCGCAATAAATCCTTTACGTTATTGCCGTGTGAAATGAAATGGGTAAAAGAATTAAATATGCATTTTCATAGATTTTAAGTGGGTTTCTTGTATATACGTAACCCATGTAGAAATAAGAGAAATGTATGTATTTGAATTATGTAACGTAGATTTTAAGAGAAATAGAGTAAGTAGTTTTAAGAGATATTTGTGTATAAAAATAAGGACACAAAATAAAGAAAGTTAGTCTTAACACCAGATCGAGTGTTATTACTCCATTCCGCTTGCGCTCTCTGCGGATTTATAAAAATCACGGCAAGTACCTTAAAGGTATGTGGCCACATTATCTGCGGCTATGCCGCTTCTTAGGAAAACAAATATTATTATAAAAGGCACATAATCGGAACCAAGATATATTACCTCCGGTCATGCCACTCCCGGCAGTGCATGGCGCCGCAAAGCACTGGCACTACTTACTGATATGCGGTGTCATATGCTGTTGGTCGAAACCGGGGAGGATTTGTGTGTTTTCGCAGGCACTTTTTTACTAAAAAAAAAACTAAGTGTATAACTTGTAGTTCATGTATTTTATTTGTTAAAAATTAGAATGAGGTGTAATGAATTTTTGTAAATTTAAGGGATCGTGTTATAATATTTTTGATATATTTTAGGATTCTATTAGAAGTGCGGCAAAGGAGACAATGGCTAACTATTTTAAAAGGCCGAATGAAAACAAATATAACTGCGAAACAAAACAGAATATGTCACAAACACTTTAACACTTTAACCTCGAAAGTGAATTCATCAATTTTTTTGAATACAGTAATAAATAAACCCAATAAATTATTTGATTTTTCGCTGAGTAACCATTTCAGGCTTAGTATTTATTGCTGGTTTGATCGTGTGTGACATATATCTGAAACACTTCTTGCAATTGTCGCCGAATTTTCACAGCACATTTTTTTGACCTAGGTTGTAACTTAATTTTACTTTTTTGAAATAACCACCATTTCAGGTGATTTTGGAAATAAAGAAATCAATGGTTCCATTTATATAAAATATAATATAAATAAACTACATATTTATTGAATTGAATTGAAATAAAGGAATTTATTAGACCTTCTGAACCCTTCTTTGATTACATATTTGGGTTTATTTCAAAGATGTTTGTATTTTTTTTTAAGTACGTTAACAAATAATCCGAAAACACCTATTCATCATTTTAACTACATAATTATAGTTCCATTATCATACACGCACATACACATACCGACATTGTAAAAACTATACAGCAACTAAAACGAGATGCTATAATTCATAAGTATAATACACCCATTTACACATATCTAAATAATAATTCTATGTATCTTTAATGCTAAAGCATTTGTATGAGTTAATTTATTCCAAGACGAAATACTCAAACTTTGCAAAATAATTTCCTCTAAATTCTAGTTAGGGTTTGAATCAACAATAATTGATAGTGCTGCTCAAACTTTTCATTTTATACTTTTTTGCGGCGCCTATGACCATGTCACACATACATAGGCGCGGATCGCACAAAAATGCTTCAACGTTTTAAGCATATGTCCGGTCCAGTATGTAGGTCTATGGTTCCGCCCTTATTTTTTTTTTCAGAATATCAATATAGGTTACCTATGCGGGCAAGTATATAACCATCAGCGTCGTTGATAATAATTTCTTTTTAAAAGCCAACTCGTTTCAATAAAGGCATACAAAATACAAAAAAAAACACAAAAACTCACTTATTTACTATTGTTATCTCTACAAATCCTCTTATTTCACACATTTTTCGTTCAACACTAAATTTCCCAATGACCTCCTCCCTTAACTGATTAACTCAGTAAAGAATATCGTCTTAAGTATCCTCCACTCTCAACAGCACTTCTTGACCTTACCAAATAAACAGATAAAACGAAGGATTACTGTTCATTTTCCGTTCCAATTATTATGAGATAATTTATCTTCCGTATCTAAGAACCTTTGACCATCATTATTTCCAAACAATACAAAAAAAGGATTCAAGTACACTATAGACTATGTGCGCCCAGCACAATTTGACCTACAAGCATAAGACGTAAGCGTGCAACCTTTCGTATGAAGCAAAAACATCCATGGTCAACATCACCCCAATCGGTCGAGAACAAAAAAAAACATTCACGGAAGAATGCCTGCTGAACTGTAGTAGGAGCAACCAGCCACACAAAAACGTAAGGTAAATAGGGAAGGAGTGGTCGAACTATATTGTCCGTTGGCCTAAAGGTTAAGTGAATCGATGACAAAAGAAGCTTCGATTTGCCCCAGTAAATCATTGTCTACTAAGAAGTGATGTTCAGCACAATCAGAGACGATGTTTTTGCCTGGAATAAGCACAATTGTTTTCGATGAATGGTCAAAGGGAATGGTAAACGATGAGGAAGATGTTCCTAATTTTTCGATTCGTTTAACATTTATTGTTGTTTTGCTGACATGAACATGAAATGCTCACGTCTGTGTATATATCCTTGGGAACATGTATACATATAGCAGGGGCCAAATCCGTGGATCCGCATGGATTCTCACCTTATGAATAATAAAGGACCTTATCCCAGACTTGGCAAGCTGACGCTCGCGTAAAACTTCATTTTCGCCGTGTACTTAAATGTAACACTTCATAAAATTCGCATCTTCACTGCCTGCGCTTACTTTAAATATAAACACTGTTCTCTTTCCTAAACCCACTTCTAATAATGTCTGTATATAGCTATCATTTGTAAACGATTTATTACCGAAACACATCACCTGCTATTGCCTGCCACTGCCATCATTATCCTTCGTGCGGGACTCCGGGGTTGTGAACCCACCACCTAGCGAGCAACTTTCCTGAAGTATCTCATTGCAAATTTTCTTGAGAAAATTTCTCATTATGAAATCATTTAGAGAAGTTTATGAGGAATAAAGTAAATCAGTGTAATCAACGAAATTGCAGAAAACACGCGGCAAGTTTGGCGAGGGTAATATCAAACTAGAAACGTGTCTTATACCCGGGTAGAGTTTAAGATGATGTCAACGAGCATTACGCTTTACGGCTCCCAGGAGAGGTGTGGGTTTTTTTTATACTTTGTAAGGATGTAGTTAAGGGTATTCCACAAGTTGTGACGATTCTTTGTGAAACGTTTATTTTAGAGTTAATGAAAGCAAAAAAGTTGTCACAAAAGGAAGAAAGTGCGTAACTTGCTTGTTGTAACTGTTTAAGCAAAAAGGTACTATACGTAATCGTTTGAACTAAGGCATATTTCACTTTTTTATGGCATTATTCGACAGTGAGAAACATCATTTCGAAATAAAAAAGTTGTCAAAAACTAGAAAATTTGCCGCGTACTGGATGACCTCAAAAACTTAATCCGGTTCAAGTTAAAAACATTTTTAAGGAAGTGAAAGTTAATCCGAGGGCAAGTGCTGTAAAAATTGCTGAAAATATTACCCGTAATCGGCCAGCTAATAAGTGCGTGAACGATCCGTCGGGCATTAAATGCTAATGGCTTGCAGGACGAGCTCCAAAAATGAAGCCTTTTATTTCGGATAAAAACAAAAAGAAGAGGAGACAGTATGCAAAAAAGTATGGAAATTGTGGAAATGACTTCTGGCGGACTGTATTTAGCGATGAAAGCAAATTTCAAATTTTTGGCGCTAAAAAAGGCTCAAAAATTTGGCGAAAGAAAAATTCCGAGTTTGAAGAAAAAAACATTACATCGACAGTAAAGCATGGGGGAGGTTCAGTTATGGTGTGGGGGTGTATGTTGGCGGCAGGGGCAGGAAATCTCATGTTCATAGATAGCACTATGAAAAAGGAGCAATATTTATCAATATTGCAGGAAAAATTAGCTCCTAGTGCCCAAAAACTCGAGTTACCTAGGACTTGGATCTTCCAACAGGACAATGATCCGAAACATACCTCCCGTCTGGTAAGAGAATGGCTATTGTACAGGACACCAAAGCAACTTGATCATCCTCCTCAGTCACCAGACCTGAATCCCATCAAACATTTATGGGAAATTTTGGATCAGCGTGTTCGGAAGAGACAAATTTTCAACAAAGAAGATTTGAAGCGCGCTCTACTTGAAGAATGGGCTAGTATACCGCAAGGAGTAGCCATGAATCTTGCAGAGTCTATACCAAGACGATTACAGGCTGTAATAAAAGCAAAAGGTCGACCGACATAATATTAGTTTTAAGCATAGTCGTTTTTTTTTTTTATAATAAAAACAACGTGTTACTTTTGATTTTTAAAAATTGCACCATTTTCATATTTTTATTTGCGATTTATTAATTACTGTTCGAATTCTTATGAACATTTGTTAATTTATTTACAATTAATAAAGCTTTGATTTGAGACATTAAACTCTTTTAAATTCTTGAAACTTACAGATATATTTTGAGTCATATTTCAAAGTGTGCCTTCACTTTTGATTCTCACATATAGTATATTTGGAACATTAGAGAGTTTTAGCATATCGTCTGAAATAAAACGACATAATTTGACATTCCATATAAAAATTCGCTTGCTTACCGTACACGAAACAAAATATCTTAATTTTGCATGTCCCAAGTAGGCGTATATTTGATGCTCTGGAAACAGTCGAAATTGGCGAAATAATTTGTCGTGATTTACATCTATGCCTACTTAGGACATGCAAAGGTGGTCAGCTCGTGAGATGGCATAATGTAGGTGCCATCATCACGGGAAGTGCTTGCAGTACCTCTCCGCGGTGGCCGCTAGAAACTTCACCTCGTGTGAAGGCTAAACTGTGAGGGCCAGTTGCTATAAGGTTCTCCTTTCAGACAAGACTCACTTCAGAGTCGGCGAATTGGGAACCTACTAGCAACTGCATACATCCGTGCCAAGGGCTAACCACATTTATTATATGTCTTTAGGCTTGGCTCTAGGATGTTAGATTTGTCCTAAATCCCCGGGGTGTTAAGCGACCCGTGCCCATCGGGGGAAGATGTCCAGGGACGCAAATGGACATCTCTAACGGAGCAGCTGGATACCAGGTGACCTCCAGTGTTATCTAGCCTTACCACATCAAGCGGGGCTCTGGTGTGGCGGACTCTCCTTTCCCTAGCTACTCGTGGGAGTCACATGCAGAAGAACAATAATAATATAAACCAAAAACCCAACTCCGATCCGACTGAGGCAGCCTCAGACTCGGATCAAGAGGCACTTGCCTCAGACTTCGTTTCTTCGGAACTTTATCTGTCGGATGTGGACGAGCCACACCGACCAATACGGGATACTTCCTGCACGGAAGCCGTAGCGGGCTCTAACGAGCGCACCGCAAAAGAGGGGAAGCAAAAAACCGGGCTTCCACCCAAATACTCACCGGGAGGCCTGAGGGATCCTCTTCGCAAAGGACTTGGCGGAGCTGCCTGCAAAAGGTACGTGCGTTTCCTCGCCCAAGGTCATGCTCCCGAAAAGGCAAGAGCACTCGCGATTAATTCTAATCGCAATGCCGCTACTCCCAAACGTCAACGATCGGAGGAAGACGGTGCTCCCAACTATGGGAAGCAAGCCGCTTCAACTAAGAAACCAAGGACGGCAGAAAATCCTACACGGAACGCCGAGCCCAGACCAAGTACTTCAGCGGCCTGCGGATTCAGGGCACCTCCGGTGACCTCTGCTGGTCCTTCTGGATCAGTGTCCACCCCTAGCAATGCGGCGAACAGGAGTAAGAGCGACCGCAAGGAAGCTCCGGTAGCATCAAATGCCACCCCTCAACCCGCAACAGTTAGGAGCAGGAGTGTCCATCCAAAGGCAGCCGTTTCATCACGCGACCAAAACGTACACCTGGTGACATCGGCAGGAACTTCAAGACCTGCCGTCACCCCTCTGGCATCAGCCGGCAGGAGCAGGAGCACGTACTCACAGGTGGCAACATCCGTGAGGGTCGCAATTATGGCGTCTAGCTACCCAGACTGCCTGCTAACTGCAGAGCAAATGTCCATGGTGCAAGACGCCATAATTGACCACATTGTGACCCACCCACCTGTCACCGTCTTTCCGGAGTTCGGCATCATTCGCTTCCGACCCGGTTTCCTACTCGTCGAATGCGACAATGAGGCCACTGCCGAATGGCTAAGCAACACCGCCGCCACTCTCATCCCATGGGAAGGAGCCACGCTGCGCGCCGCTACCGGAGATGACATCCCACGCTCTACGATAGCAACGCTATATCTGCCTCGCACCACGGACGCCACTAGTGCAATCACACTTCTCGGCAGACAAAATGAGGGTCTGCGCACGAGTGAGTGGATGCTAATTAACGCGACGACGGAGGGGGATGGCCTAACACTGATCGTCGCAGTGGACCCGATGTCGGTGCAGATTATCGCCAGGCGCAATTTCCAAGTGACCTACCGCTTTGGTAAGACCAAGGTCCATCCGAAGAATTGGAAGGGCGCCCGCAGAGAGGACACGGCGGAGAATAAGCCAAGCGACACAACGGAGAGCAAAAACGGCTCCACCAACACCGGCAGTGATCCAACATGCAATGAGGCCGACACTGCAAGCTCAATTGAAGAGGCACCCCTACACCATGGCCTCTCGAATGTTCCGGAGCCAATGGAGCAGGCCCTACACCACGACCCCCTCCCGGAACCTATGGAGGAGGCAGAGAAATTACACGCTCCAATTGGGAGCGAGGCGACAACGGACGACCCCGATGACAGCGAATAACCCGAGCATTGGCGTGGTGCAGTGTAACCTGCACCACGCCATAAGGGCCTCGGATATACTATCAGCGCGGTTCGTTAGCGAGGGTCTTGGCATTGCCCTGATCCAAGAACCGTGGCAGCATGACGGGATAGTCAAAGGACTCGGCGTAAGTAACGCGAATGTTGTATATGACAAGGGTTCTACTCGACCCAGAGCCTGTATCGTAGTTAGCAAACGCATTAATTACCTTTGTCTTTCAGAATATACTAACAGTGACCTTGTGGCCATCGAAGTCGGAGCCACCCGAGATGGCAACCAAAATCTGGTCGTAGCATCTGCCTACCTACCTGGCGATAAAGAGGTACCGGTAGGAGAGCTACAGAAGCTGGCCTTCCACTGCAAATCACAAGGGAAGGGCCTACTGCTGGGATGCGATGCCCATCACGTGATTTGGGGCAGCACCGACGTAAACAGAAGAGGTGAGTACCTTTTAGAACTTATAATGTCTCTAGATCTCAACATCCTCAATAGGGGATGTCAACCCACTTTCATTACCAGAGCAAGGCAGGAAGTCCTGGACGCAGCTGGCACGTATCGGATGAGCCCTCATTCTCCGACCACGTGCATATTCGATTCAATATAATCTTTGCTGATTCTGCAACAGTTGAGCGCAGAGTTCCACAAAACACCAACCGGTCCGGATATATCGAGACGCTGAAGGAACATCTGCAGCAGATCAACAAGAAAGTCACTGGGTGCCACAGTCTCGAAAGACTCGTAGACGATACCACCAGGGCAATCGTGTCCTCTTATGAAGAAAACTGCCCTTTAAGGGTTATAAAAGAAAGTAAGTGTGTTCCGTGGTGGAATAGGGAGCTAGCTCTCCTCAGGAAAGAAGTGAGGAAGCTTTTTAACAGGGCCAAGCGCAACGGGGACTGGGTCCTGTACCGCTCTACTCTCACGGAATACAACAAAAAGATCAGAGACGCCAAAAGGCGTAGCTGGTCAAACTTTTGCGACAGTGTCAATAGTACTAACAAAGCGGCAAGACTGCATAAGGTACTAGCCAAAAACGGTTGCAGTTCGATTAACACTCTGAAAAGAGATAACGGGGAAATCACGAAGGATGCCGAAAGTACTGGCAAGCTACTCCTTGCAACCCATTTCCCCGGCTGCAGACTAGACTATAACGGGAATGATAGCCACAGTTGCATGAGTTCGCCCAACAGAGCAAACAGAGCTGACTGGGCAGCAGCAAGAGGTATCTTCACGTTTGACAGGATAAGGTGGGCAATCGGGACATTTGATCCCTTCAAATCGCCCAGCATGGATGGAATCTTCCCGGCACTCATGCAAAGAGGGCAAGAGGAGCTGATTCCCTTCATGGTTAGCATCTATAGAAGTAGTTTTGCTTTGGGATATATCCCAACAGCCTGGAGATCAGTGAGGGTAGTCTTTATCCCCAAAGTGGGTAAAAGACCGGCGGACGACCCCAAGTCATACCGCCCCATTAGCCTAACATCTTTTCTCATGAAAACTATGTAAAAGATTCTGGACGCTCATATTAGGAGCACACTTCTGAAGACGAGGCCGCTGCACCCTAAACAATATGCCTATCAACCGGGCAAATCAACGGAATCGGCACTACAAAGCTTAGTGGAAGAGATCGAGGTGGCCATGTCTAATAAAGAAATGGCACTATGTGCATTTCTATACATAGAGGGCGCCTTTGACAATACGTCGTATGATTCCATAGGAGCGGCATTAAGATCCAAAGGGGTCGACAACACTACCATAATGTGGGTGCAACGCATGCTGTCGTCCAGAATTATATTTACCAGTATAGGCAAGACTACTCTCACTGCCCAAGCCACACGTGGCTGCCCCCAAGGAGGTGTACTATCCCCCCTCCTGTGGTGTTTGGTAGTTGATGGATTGATGTGGAGACTTAACTCAGCTAGGTTCTCTACCCAGGGGTATGCAGACGACTTGGTCATCACGGTTAAAGGCAAATTCGAGGAGGTCCTACCGGATGTTCTACAGAACGCTCTGCAAATAGTACAGGAATGGTGCACTGTTAATGGGCTACGTGTCAATCCGACAAAAGCCGCAGTGATACCATTTAGCAGGAGGGGGACGCTAAGAGCTTTGAAGTGTCCCTCAATGTATAATTCACAGCTGACAATGCCAGAAACTGTTAAGTATCTGGGGGTCACTTTGGACAAGAAGTTACTCTGGAAGGAGCACCTCAGGGTGGTAACAGAGAAAGCAACTAGGGCCTTATGGATCTGCAGAAGCTATGCGGGCAAAGCATGGGGTATCAAACCAGATATAATTCTGTGGATCTATAAGTCAATTGTCAGACCAATTATAGAATACGGGGCGGTAGTATGGTGGAGAAGGGCACCCACTACAGACGGTAGGCTGAATCTGGACAAGGTTCAGAGACTAGCCTGTCTAGCTGTCCTTGGAGCCTTCATCTCCAGCCCTACCGCCGCCTTGGAGGTTCTGCTGAATCTCCCACCACTACACATACACATCGAGGCAGTGGCAAGACTGGCCGTTATCAGGCTTAAGGCATGTGAAACGGCATGTCCACTGAACTCGGTGCAGTCAGGATGGATAAGTAATGACAATCTACTTAGTATGCCATCAGACTATCTTGTTAAAACGTTACGTTTTAACACCAAATTCGAATCAGTAACTTGGGCGAGGGAAGACTGGACTGACACGTTCAGAGCACTCCACCCCGGTACAATCATCTTTTACACGGACGGCTCAAAGACTGATACAGGTTCTGGCGCAGGAATTAGTGGCCCAGGTATTAGTCTTTCTATTCCAATGGGATATCGACCGACAGTGTTTCAGGCAGAAGTACACGCAATCGAGCTGTGCGCAAGAAAATGCATCGAAAATGGCTACATAAACAAGAAAATAGCAATATTTACTGACAGCCAAGCGGCAATGAAAGCGCTGACGAGCTTTACTGTCACATCAAAGCTCGTGTGGTGTTGTCAGGAAATCCTCCAACAGGTAGGCTTATGTAACAGTCTTACCCTTACCCTGGGCATTCGGGTATCGTAGGCAATGAGCAGCAGCAGGCCGACGAGCTCGCAAGGAGAGCATCTGCCACCCCTCTCATTGGTCCAGAACCCTACTGTGGGATACCACTCTGTACATACAGAAATGTAATAAGTGAATGGGAAAAAGCCAAAGCCACCTCACACTGGGAAACTATTCCCGGGCTTCGGCAGTCAAAACTTTTCGTTGCCAAACATTCACCTAAACGCACTCTAAGTCTGATAAACATGAGTAGAAACAGGGTTAGGATAATTTGCGGGCTCCTTACGGGGCACTGCCGTCTGAATGGTCATTTAAAGACCATGCGCATTGTTACCGACGCAAGCTGTCGGTTCTGCGAGGCTGACGACGAAACAGCTGCGCACATTCTTTGCGAATGTGAGAGGCTAGCAATGCGCCGCTTGGAATGCTTCGGCATCATGTTCCCTTTAGAGGAGGATATTGCCTCCTTGAACATGGGTCAGCTTAATCGGTTCATCGAAAGATGTCGGTTAGATGAGTTCATCTAACTCCAGCTTGGGCAATGGCACAATAGACCAACGGTCGCAGTGCCCAGGGCTACCTAATAGCCACAGCCCACAATAAATCTAATCTAATTTAATCTAGGACATGCAAAAGATATTTTCGTTTCGTATACGGTAAGCAAGCGAATTTTTATATGGAATGTCAAATTATGTCGTTTTATTCCAAACGATATGCTAAAACTCTCTACACTCCGAAATGATATGCAATGTAACGTTGGCTGAGTTAACGCACCATGGCCACACATGTACTGTACATTGATGGATTGGTGTGGACAGGAACTTTATTAGGCTTTCTTTCACACAAGGAAATGTTGGTCTGTCATTCAATAGAAGGAGAAATTTTGTACGTTCGTGTACAGTGAACCCCCGTTATTCGCGGTCCCAACATTCGCGAAATCGCTTATTCGCGATTCATATTTTGCGACACTTCTTCAACATTCACTATGCTTATTCGCAATTTCGTTTTAGTTCGAAAGCGAAATTTTGAAAAAATTAGAACAAAATGTTCGTGTTCGTTTTAACCATTGCGATTTCTTTGAATGCAATAAAATTTACCGCTACAAGACCCTTATTTTTCTAGACTAAGCAATCAATATACTCCGTACTAATCAATTTTGATTATATTAACGCTAGAACCATCATAATATATTTAAATTTTGCGAGGAGTAGCATGCGTGGATTTTTCAACAATATTCGAAGAAATGATTGAAACCGCTCTTTACCAGTACAAAAATTGCACTAGGGCTCAATGCCGCAAAAGATCAATTGACACTATTGCTTCGCGCGAATGCAAATGAAGATTTTTAATCGAATTTTTGCGTTTATAAGTGATTAGACTGTTCGTCCAAAAATTTGAAATTATGAAAAGAGATGATTTTTTTATTTTTTTTTTTCACGATTTAAAAACTGTGATGTTCTACAACCTATATATATGTCATATTTTTCATATTTGGAACATATTCCCCACTATCCAAGGATACTGAACCCCGACATTCGCGAATTCAACATTCGCGACGATTTCGTGGAACGCATCCCTCGCGAATGTCGGGGGTTCACTGTATTTCGCCATGTACAACACTAAAAATGCAAGACTGTGTCTGGTAACTCTGGGTGAGAAAGAACAACCCTGGAAGGATTACCTGAATCTGACCTCAGAGGCAGCATTTCAAGTCTCATGAATCTGTAACACCCTAGACAGACGAAACTAGATAAACATAATTAACTCTTGATTATGTTTAACTAATTCGTGTGTCATGTGCTTATTGGCTTTATGATACTCGAAAAATTTAATTTATACATCATTATCACAACGTCATTAAAATTAAATGATGTTTACTCGTCGAGTAATCCGGTCTCGACTACTTAAAAAATATTGGAAAACTGGAAGTAACAGCTGATTTGTCCTGTCAGTAGATGCTAAATTTAAATTGAATGGTGGCAGATTTAACTTTGAAAAGGTAATAAAATACAAATTATTTAATTCTAAGCATTCTGAATTGAACAGAATTTCTTTTCAGCTTAGTAAAATGGAAAAAAATTACGGGAGAACGACGCTTTTAATTGCCAACTTAAGGAAGTAAATTTTTATGCAGTAAAAACTGTGAAGAATTTTTATAGATGAAGTGAGAAGTGAAAGTATGTATGTAGAACTGGAGAAGGTATGATCGCTACGTTTATTAATTAATCACCAATTTTGTTCTTGTTTAATCTTATTAAGGAAGAATCCTGTCAAACTGACAATGAGACAGTCCTGTCTTGTTGTGGAGAGAAAAAATAACGCAGTGAACGAACCAGTTAACTACTACTTTTTCTTACTTTATATAATTTTATACTAACAGTATTGGACAACTCGATAGTACAAAATTCGCTAGTTCTTGTAATAAAGTATAAAAATCAATAGCAAAAGAAATAATGTTGTTTTTTTTTAAGGATGTAGTTGCCAATACGAACTTGTATTTATTCGAATTGATATTCTAGGATTACTTATTATCTCGATATCCATTTTTTTAGTTTAATTTTGTGTAAATCGTATACTAAATCGTATACTAAATGCATATCAGTTGCATAGAAATCCGGACTCTAGTTAGTGAATTATTTTACATTGACAGTTGAAATGAAATTGCATTTTTTACTCGTGTGTCACTATGTAGTTAAACATATTTGAACTCAAATATCATTAACTCAAGTATGTTTAACTACAATCGTCTGTCTAGGGTGTAAGCTAGAAAAACGGTAGAACAAAGATGTACTGTGAAATTATAATCGGCAGACTTGCCTATACAAACTTACGTGAATGGTAGAAAAATACTACCCTGACTATAGGTGTGCTTCTGTAAGTCTTTAGCGCTGTGAAGTAATAACCGCTTTCCCCCGTCAGATCACTTGGCTTTCCTTAAGCCATGGCATCTAAATTGATTCATCGAAAGAAGTTAAATGCCTATTAATTTAATCCCCGGATGGGGAAAATAACGTTACGGTGGTTGAGAAGAGAAGGTATAATGGAGCGATTAACCTTCTCCATGCAAAAGCAATGTCGGCTGCAAATACCTGTCGAATATCTCAGAGTATGGAAAATAGTGTGCTGATTTAGAAACCTTGGGTTTGCGGATGATTTCGTCAAGGGCCTGAAGTACTCGATCATGTATACTTGCTAGGAAAATCATCTTGGTCTCAGTCTGCCGTGAGCTACAGTGTAAGGTGTTTTGGGTGGCTTAGGCCTAAACATGACATTTACATTCTGTTAATTTAAAGGTAGTGGTTTCGGCAGCAACGTCTTCAGGTATTAGTGTTATCCTCGGGTGAGACTCTATCATATATCAGGGCAGGGGTTGGCATTCGCAGTCTGGAGGGCTGATCGATAATGGAAGTGCAATCTTTCAACACCTTTTCAACCCACTTAATGGAGTCTGGAAGGGGATCCTTGTGCAACTCGAAATAACCTCTTGAATTGAGTTTTTCGAGCATCGCATCACGGGAGAAGTGAAGCGGCTCAAGCAGAAAGGGGTCTTGTATCTGCGAGCGGACAAGGGGAACGCAGTCGTGGTGATGGATAAGGAGGACTATGATTCAGACTCCATTAAGAGGCTTGAAAAGGTGTTGAAAGATTGCACTGCCATCATCGGTCAGCACTCCAAACTGCGAATGACAACCCCTGCCCTGATATATACCCGAGGATAACACTAATACCTGAAGACGTTGCTGCCGAAACCGCTACCTTTAAATTAACAGAATTTAACCGTCAGTCTGACCCGAGGATTACACTAGTACCTAAAAACCTGCTTTGCCGAGGATAAAAGGCACAAGCCCGGAAACGAGTTCAAGAAAATCGTTGCAGCTACCAAGTCTCCGACGCAAAACAGCTACAAGGAGCACCGCTGTGCTCATCAATGCAGGAATAGTGACTACTTTCAAAGGATCCTTCATCGCCTCCCTGGAAGAGGGAAGTGAATTTGCTCATGAAACTATAGCATGACAGGGAACTATCTCATTTTCCGGGGCGTTCTACAAGAGCACCAGAGGGGTAGCCATTGGCAATCGACTTTCGCTGTTCCTAAGTGAGATATTCATGAACAAGATCGGGGGAAAACTGGAGGATAAGGGCGAATTACCGAGATTCTGGGTAAAATATGTGGACGACGTGCTAGCGATCATCAATTAGGAAGAAGGCGAGAAGATCGTGAACAATCTGAACAAAGCTCACAAGGACATCTTCAGTTCACGATGTAAATGGAGGAAAATGGCGGAATTGAAAACCAACTCACAGCGGACTACCCTCTATAACTCTAACCATTCCTTTTCGCAGAAGATTGCGCCGCACCGTTCCACTCCACGATTCACCGCCTTTACGCTAATGGAATGGCTGGTCATTCTCATTGAACCGGAACACCGTAGGATGAACCATGACACCGGCAACATACAATCAAGGTTGCTGTGGAATGTGGTTGTGACAGGTGTTCGTCCCTCTACTTAAAAGTGGCCCGAAATGATAATATTTTACATCAAAAAATAATCCCGTCGTAGGAAACACACCCTTTTTTTTAATTTGTTTTACCGAAAACATCGACACAACTGGTCTTAAGAATCGACACGGTGTTGAAGAAAGTCTACAGCTTCTTGGTAACTGCAGCGGTAACGTACCGTGCTCCCATATACATATAAGAGTACTGAAATAATTAGGAAGTGGAGCAGACCCAGTTTGGTTTTACCACGGAGACAACGGCTTTGCCAGAGTTTGGATAGCAAGCCGAAAGCGCACTTGGTTTGGTTAATGTGGCTAACGATGTCCTGATCGGTGCCGCCATGAAAAACAATAATGCTACCTAAGTAGGCAAATTCGTATTCGTCTACCTGTTCTATAGAACATTATGTCTAAAAAAGTATCGGCCACAGGTGCCGAGATTTGGGTAGTCAGGTTTTTTGCCCTCTATGTTGCATCGTGCATCGGCGCGTTTGACCGAAGATTTTTCGATGTCAAGTGTACACTTAGGTACTCGCGCAGCGACGATCCGTCAAATCGTAGACACAGGGTCTGTAGTAGGGAGAGACAACGGCAACAATTGCACCTCTTTAAAACGGTAATGTGCCTTCAAAAACCGAACGCCTAAAGGTTGTGGGGAGCAAAGAATATGAGTAATGCGGGTTACATGTCCAGATAGGTGAACAACTTGGTCCCAAGTAGAAATTAAATACGTCCACTGTTATCTAACAGAACTGGGGAGAGGCGGGCATAGAGCGCAAAACTGCGATCGGCCACTACATTGTCGCAACGGCGGCGATGCGAGAGGACTTCCTTGCGGGCACCTGATCCGCTCAACAGTGTGCCCTGTAAATATGGGAATGGACGCAAGGGTATATGCCAGACACTAGAAACAAGACTATGTTGATATGTCATAGGTGATCGGTTTAGGCAATGCGGAGCCTCTATTGCATTACTTCAAGAGAACTATGCGGTTTGTGATCGTGTTTGTGGACTCTCATCGGATATGCGGGTTTTCGCCGGTGATTGTTGGTTTCTGTTTAGTGTGATTTCTGGTCCCTCGCTTGATAGCATGTGTGCAAATAACCTACCGACGAATGCGTTTTCTTTGCGTGATTTGTATGTATTCCGTGTATATTATCGACTGAGTGCCTATATCCGCAGGCATTTTTGGGGTATATGGAGAGGGTACTGCTACAGGTGAGCAGTTCACAATTCATCCTGGGTATTGATGATAATAACACTTTCTTCGGAACATTACGCTATCAGCTTCGCAAGAAGAATTTTCTTGTTCTTGTTATCGACACTAGCGACACTTATCTTACCGTCCGCCATATAGCGGACATATAGCGGAAAATATCGGAAACACAAAAGTTCCCCCTATTAAAGCGGATAGCAGAACAAGCCGTGACATCCTATTTCCAAGATCTTATCTGCTTTTTATTGAGGTAATGAGATCAGCATCACGCTCAGCAGTGTTATTTATCCCCATAAATGGGTACTCGTTTAACATCTGAATGAGATCCTAATCCGTCACAAGCTCGTGAGTTCGAAAAACACCATGATCCACGGTGAGATTCGAACTCATGACCCTGTGCACCGAAGGTGCGCGCACTAACCGCTAGACCAGCCAGACTGCTATAGCATACCAAGGTGAGTAGATATTGTAATGTGTCCATGATACTCCAACCGTAAATGATATCGGATCAATAACTAGTAAAGTTGTAAACCTTGTTTACCCGTAAATTGTAATAAATATATAATGTTACAGTCTAGCGGGTGTTATTATTGTGTAGGTGCACGAAAATCTGTCGAACGTCTCTAAAAGTCGGGCATTTACGTATGATAGGCGTATTGTTTCTGGTTAAGGTAATAGTGACCACAATCTCATCGAGATCAACTTGAACTATTATGAAATTGTCGGTTCACAATTGCAGATGACTATACCCTTCCCCGTTGGCGAACACAATCTAGCAGCTGGGCTGGCTATGAATTTTGAATAAAATAGTCTTTCGGAAGACTTTCTTTGGCCGAATTTTTTTCTAGCCATACGGTTGAGGAAAAATGCGACAGTGGAGGTCAAAAATTACATGTTTGAGAGCAACCTCCACGTTAGAGGTGTCCGTTGGTGGACAACTAAACTGAACTTAGCGCTAAAAAACGAGAAGTCCATCGTTTGGGTAAGCGCTTTCAACGAACTAGGCTGAGCCATGATGTCGATGTGTCTGTCCATAAGCTTACATTTTCACAGTACCGCGACATGATGGAAAAATGGAAAATTGAGAATTGGTAGCGTTTCTTCGGAATATCAACCGGCAATCTTTAAGGAATGTCGTATAAAGTATTTAGGCCGAAAAGCTCCCGCTGTAAAATATCTGCTATCATATTCAATGTCAATACTACACACACTTGGATAAAAGCAAGCCATTTTGTCTCCGCTGGACGGCTTCTTTCCTGGAGTGGAGCCTCCCGATACTGCGCGTGACAATTTTCGCGAAGTGGAAGAACTTCTATCTGTCGAAACTTGTGAGATCGATTGCAGCATAACTAGACTGAGAAGCAGGAAAGCACCGGGATTGGATGGAATGACCGGCAGATGTGTAAGCGCATCCGGCAAGCCATCCCGGATTATATCATCTGTCTACTGTGTTGTTGCTTCAGAACGGTATTATTAGTATTCCCCCAAGTATGCTCGAATTCGGATAGACTGTCGCTCCTACGGCGACATCAGTCTACTTTCAGTGCTGGGTAATGTTCTGGAGAGGATACTTTTTAGGAGGTGAGAGGATCGTCACGGAGGGCAAATGTCAGACAGACAGTATGGGTTTCGAGGTGGAAGATTTACCGATAATGCGAGACTTTTTAGCAAAAGTGCAGTATCTGACAAATTTGTCCTTGGAATCTTTATACATTTCGAGGCTGTAGTTAACCACCTGGTGTGGGATTCAATCCTGCATAGGCTGTCCAGAAATTGCTTTCTGGAGAAATTATTTCTCAGACAGAGTTTCCTTTGTTCATGGTGTGCGCGAAAAGTGCCATGGTTGTCCTCAGGGATCCATCGCAGGTCTATTTCTATGGAATCTGACGATGGACGACCTATTGACCAATTGTTGTGCGTATGCGTAGAGGTTTCAACCGAAAAACTGTCACAATGCTACTTAAGGGTAAGTATTGTCACAGTTGCCTCTCGATTGTTAAAATGGGCAAAGTTAGCCTCAGTTGTCGAAAAGGGGTGAGATATCTGGGTATAACGGTCGGCGTACCATATTCATCGCATGTTAGGAATAGAGTCCTCTCAGACCTTGCACCACCGACATCGCCTGAGGAGACTAGGCCCCCAAGAGCGACACTAGCCCAGCTTAGATCAGGCTTGTGTTCGCACTTGAATTCCTACCTATCTCGAAAAAACCTGGTCATCCAAAACATTTGTCCGAGCTGTGGTGATGCGCCTCATGATGTACACCACCTGTTTGCCGCGCTATACATTCGCGAGGGATGCGTTCCACGAAATCGTCGCGAATGTTGAATTCGCGAGTGTCGGGGTTCAGTGTCCTTTGATAGTGGGAAATATGTTCCAAATATTCATAAAGTATGAAAAATGTAACATGTATAGGGTGGGAAAAATCACAGTTTTTAAATCGTGGAAAATGCTTGTCACTAAAACACTGAAAGGTGAAAGCAATTGAGGATGTAAAAAAAATGTTCTGTAAAAAACTGCGCGCGAACAAGTGCTGCTCGTTTCTATCACTAAACTTTTGGAGTGGTTTTTGATTCCTTGCACTTTTTTCAGCAGCATACTTCCATTCACTTTCTTCGCGAATATCTTCTTTCAGTTCAATTGGCACCATGGAAGTCCGACAACGTTTTCAATTATCAGATTATGGTGGATGACGAATTTCCCAGATCCGCCCAAATGAGGAAATGATCGACGCAGTCCATGACCTCGATCAATGAATGGAAAGGCAAATAGGAGAGGTGAGGGCATATCATGTGATTATATGAACATGTGGGAAACGTCGGACATTGCTCAGGACGATCTTAGGCCGAAAAGCTTTTGTTTCATTTTTGGGGACTCGGAGGGGGCGATCTACACAATGCTTTATCTAGAATAGAAGAATGTTCACAGAGAAATGCAACAGTCTTTTATTGGCTAAATTCTATGTTGGATTGAAAGAGACACGTCTCCATTAGAGCGAAAAAGCTGCTCTCCCATAACGACAACGCATCGGCTCATTCATACAGAGACAGACCTCGGTCTAATTGTTAACATTTAACTACGAGGTGGTATCGCATACTCGTACTCTAATAAACCAGTTCCGTGTCAATTGATCTTTTGTGGCATTGCACCCCAGTGCAGATTTTTGTTTCGGTAAAGGGCGGTTTCAATCTTTCCATGGAATATTGTTAAAAAACCCACGATTGCTACTCCTCGAAGAAATAAAATATTATGACGGTTTTAGCGTTAATTTAATCTTAATTGATTATGCGTGCTGTTGCGGTAAATTGATTTTATTGTGTTCAAAGAAATCGCATTTGTTAAAACGAACACAAATTTAGTTCTAGAACTAGAACGAAATCGCGGATAAGCATAACGGGAGTTCACTGTATCACGACCGATCAAGTACTGGTCTACGTGCTATGGGTGTAACCCTTGTGGCAGCTGTACCCAGCCTAACCTAAACAAATCTCAACGGAAGAAAAATTATAATGGGGAAGTTTATGCTCGCTTCACCCGCGGGGCGGGGACTAGACTAGTAATACGAGACAGGCATCCGAATTATGAATGAATTATGAATTATAAGGACAAACATTAGAAAATCTGATGCGCAGATTTTTTACCCTGCGATGCTGTTTCATCGAAGCGCCTATTAGCGGAGCCTATTTACATACGGTATTGATGGATTCCAAACTCGGCACGACTCGTCGCAAGTTTATTATTCAGAAAAAAGATGATAAGAAATATTCTTACCGTAGAATAATAAACTAACAATGCGACTAGGAAGTGGTATGGCTGACAACCGTATCACACTCCGAATTCAGTTGTCTTTGTAACGTTGATGACTACACTCGGTAGTCACCAACGCACCATGCTCCACTAGGAGTTACGGTAATCAAGAGATTGATGGATTCCACAGGAAACATAACTGTCTGATATAATAGCTTGGGGAAAATTATCAACGCAATGCGAATGATTTCAAAGAACTATTGATGAATTGATTCATAATAGGCTTTCCATTTACCTTTCTGGGTCTCTGAACTTTGGAAACAACTGATGTCAGCGAGTAATAATGTTCCGAACCCGAATTGTACCATATTAAGGTGGAGCATACAAGCTGTTTTTCTCCAGCTCTGATATAATTATTTTGGCTACACTAAAATTAACCGATAATCACTTATCAATTCTCTTAAATGATACTTTTAAGCCACATAACGAAATACAATTGAATTATATACACCATACCGTCAAAACATTGGCAAGCAAAAAAAGTTCTTCTATGTTCAGAGATGAGCAAAAAGTCCTGTCTGATTTGATAAAAACTCATTAATCTTAGTTTACTGATGGTGGTGTCTGTTATAGGAGTTTTATTCTCCTGTAAACTATGTCCTGTGGCAGCTATCTTCATATATATACGCGAGTACACATGTTACTCCTATAGGTATATACAATATTCGGATATGTTATATCCTACTTGATGCGTTCACGCCCCCATTCCGCCCTGAAGTGTGGGTTCAGCCAGAACACCCAGTCACAACTAATAGAAATAAATGATGCAATTAAGAGAAAAGTTTGCTTTATGAAAGGATGTTGTTCGAAATAACATACGGTGGTGGTGCCGGGTGGTTAGCTTTTTCGTCGCCTGAATAAAGCAGGTTTTATACTATGTAGGTACTGAGTAGGATAGGCAATCTTTGTACACAAGTATGCGTCTATCTGTCTCGGGGAAAATGGTCTATGGCATATCAGCAGGCATTAATAATAATACCGAGAGTGTCATATGAACTTGCCTTTTACGTGTAAATTGTGACATTTATTAGGTCCCGTGGTATTAAGTGTATGGTGTCAGGGAATATTCTAACTTGGTGTAACTGCAACTAGAACTTTTATTAAGCAAATATTATGGAATCCTTTAATATAGCTAATGAAAATAGGGTAAAGATATATTATTTCTACCAGAGTGGAAAATTAACAATTTTTTACCCGTAATAAAATAATTATTATCAATTGAAAATATTTTATTACGTTTTGTTTTATGTAATATATTTAAAAGAGAGAATTACCGAGTGTAAATTAAAACAAAAAAAGGCAAAACCGATGGATGAATACCATTTGCCCTCCTTTTATCAATTTCGATCAGAGTAGATTTTAATTAGTTACTCTGTCAATGCACTCTAACCTTCATAGAGGTATAATCGAAAATCAACTTTTTTTTTGCTTCGTTCAAATAGGATACATTCGTTCCCACAAAAGATCAAAAACAATGCATCAATTAGTCTTTCATTAGTTGGCAATTCACTGAACCGGTAACTGTTATCCTGCAGCCAGTGTCGTATGTGTCTATGCACTCTTTTATGGGATAAAAGAGACCACTGATAAATTATTACTCGCATAATTCAGAAATATACACTAGTCGTCGTATTCCCAACTATTAATACAGACATATAGGCAGGACTCTCATTGCAGCAACTATAGACGGCATAGGTATTGCACATAATTCGTACGTGTACGTATAGGTATGTATCATGTATGGTTTATGTTGTGTTGGATCATTTGGATGAAATATGTACCTACGTAAGGACTTGCCACTCTCTATGGTAATCTAAATACTACGCATGGTGTACACGTATCCTTTTATAGCCGTCCGAATATGTAGATAGTACATTAACCAAAACAACTATTCTCGTAAATTATACGGGTACACCTGTAGGAAATTTTAATGAATTCCTTTTGTGTATGAGGATTCATTTGTATACGGGCTATTTTTTCGGGATATTACTCTCAGGTCTAGAAAAAAGGAATAATAACAAGTGTACATTAATTTTTTGATGCGTGGGATACATGCATCAGCCTGCAGGATAATAAGTTTTCCATATGTGAACACGTAAAAACAACACTAAGTTGTTGAAAGATGTTGTGGACTTTTAAATTGCGAAATATCATTGACTGTATTTTATGCAATAGGAAACTTTTGCAAATGTACGAATAATGAACAGAATATTACTTGTTAATGAATCGTGTTGCTGGGACTTGCAAATGGGATGCAGGTTAGTTCTGTAGAAAATAATCCTGGATGCTATATGGTTATCACCTAAGTCCCCTGTTTTTTATTTTAGTTTGGACAGTTGTAAGTCAGTTGTTGTCAGCTTCTTACTGACTAACCCCAAAAGCCCAAACATTTTTTTAAAACCATAATCGTAGCTAGAAATTTTGTTAGGGGGTTGAGTGTATGAAATTTATGGCGAACAATTAAGATTTCCCGTCAGTTTAAATTGCATTCCCAAAAATATTGCCAGAAAAAATGTTAAATTTTTTTAGAAAGGGCAATCCAAAAAGGAATTGTTCAACCTTTACCCAGAGAAGGGCTTCTGCTTGTGCTCAGCCTGTTAATCATGATTACATCATATAACCTTTATCACCAAATTTTTCCCTTTCAGACGGAATGGTGTAAATTTCATACACTCATCAGAAAGAAGCTCAACATTGCGGCCAGCAAAACAGTTTTATAAATGATACATTTAACCCCGAAAATCATGAAATGATTAAAAATATGGGTTCCCGAACATTTTGCCGGCCAAATTTTCCCTTGCGACAATCAATAGAGGTTGGTTGGGCAACATGATCATAAATATAATCCTCAAGAAAACAAAACCACACTGAAAAATGGCATATTTGGTCGGCAAAAATCCTACATTAGACATTTTTTTGGATTATGGTTGGCGATGGTCCCCAGATTATGGCATTAAAAGTCCCAACCGATTGGGGGTCCGCAAACTTGAAAAAAGGGGGAAAGGGGATTTTTTTTAGTTTTTTTTGCGATTATTTCAAAAACGGTAAGAGATACAGAAAAATGGTCTGAGGACGAAAAAAACTACATAAAGTTACCTTTGTAATGATATGTAAGGCATTATAGCTAGATTGAATATTTCGGCGTTAGACTAGAAAAAAAAAATAGAATATTTTTATTTTAACCCTTTTTTAAGAGCTCCTTAACTTTTGAAATAATACTAGTTCAGCCGTAAAATTTTGTGTAAGTATTCACAATAAGTTCAAGATCATTTTAAGGTAAACATTGAGTCGTTCCGGTCAAGTACCCCCGTTATCCCCCCATTTGAATTTGTCAAAACTGCATGTCCATAACTCCCCCCGAAATTGGAGCAGAGTACTAAATTTTGGTTTGTTGGGATTGGAGGTCATAGTCACCCTACCCAACAAAAATCAGCTCATTCGGATAAAAACTAAGGGTATCTCCCATCCAATTACAATTACAATTGTGTGGCCTGAATATACGTAGTTTACTTATTCGATATACACTAGCCGGCATATGTATTTTGACATTTATTTATTTATTTATTTATTTATTTATTTATTTATGGTACTCTCGAGCCAAGATACTGATTTTGTTTAACTAGAGCGAATAACGGTAAATTTCTTATAAGGAAATGAAAGTACATATCAACAGCAATAAATATGCTCAATATTTTTCTTGTCCGTTTTCGCACTCTCTTGCTATAAAGAAAAGAACAGATTGGTGCGACATTTTGGTGCGACATAAGTATTTTGACAATATTTAAATCTTTGATTGTATACCAATTTCTCTGGAAAAAAATGGATAAAACATAATTTTATTAATGATTTGTGTTTATATTCTGAAATCCAAGCTGAAATTCGAAGTTTGGTTTGGTTTAAGCCTCCGTAGAGGCAAACTTCAACCCTGGTTTAAAGGTTTGAGACGCTGCAATTGAATTTAATTTCATAAGGTAGACTGTTCATTATTAATTTAGTTTAGTAGTTTTTATATGTTTGAATGTGTAAAAAAAATAAAATATTCTCCCATGTAGCAGGTATCGTAATTCTTCAACTTTAAAAGTCATAAACTCATATACTCCTATATCCTTGTCATTAATAGCTTCTTTTCTAATAAAAGGATCATAAAACCACCACTGACCACTAGCGTACCCAACACATAACTAAATAAATTTCACAAAATAACTCGAAGGAAAATTCATTAAAACTTCGTCGAATGTGAAAGTCATAACATCGTAAACTTCCGCTTATGAAAAGTTCACCTCCTGCCCGAGCTATTAACAGCAAGTTTCCTTGAAAGAACATTGAATTGCGAAAAAATCGTCATAGGAGAGAACAAACATAATAGAAGCGACGAGTATGTGTAGGAAGTATCGGGACTGACTTATTGGATCATGCACACGACCCTCGAAAATTATGTTTGGAAACACCTGTATCAATCGTAAATCTTGTCATCGAGTGTGGGGCTAAGAAGAAAGTTTTTCTCTTTTTGGGTTTTTATAGCCGAAAATTGGCATCATTGATAAGGTGATAGCATGGAATGCTATCGATAGGTGCTAAACTTTTCGACATTTTTATGGCACTTTAGAGATTGTTTTAGGGCGAATAAATGGAATCTAAATCGATTCAAAAGGAAGCCCGGATAATAGTAATGTGAATGTCATGACGTGACGAGAAAAAAAGTCGTCGCGTGGAGTTATAATAAGCCAGTGGAAGCCTGTCATAGCTTATCGAAGCTGGAAAATAACAAACTAGAAACCTAAGTTTTCAGTATAATTTACCTTGCGATTACAATCCTCCTTTTACCTGAGATTGTACATTTTGCATAGGGCAATATGGTTTGCAAATAAATAGATTCTAAGGCTTTAAAATCTCAAATGTTCTCAAAAATGAAGCTGCTTTCAAAGAAAGTAACGAGTGAGGTTTCTACTGTCTTTTACCTTGCCTTGTCTAATTAACGAAACTTTAATTTATTCGCATTTAATTGTAACGACTGGATTTCCCACCTCAGTAGATAGTCGTAATCTTTACATCTGCACGTTTTAACTTTAACTAATTTAACCCTTGTGTTGCCACGCAAAAAAACTTACAGTATCTGCCACCCGGGTACCTGGGTACCCCCCTATGAAACTCTTGCTAAAAGTCCATTGTAGCTGAAAATAATTGTTTGCATTTTTAGCAGGAAAGTTAAGAATATATTGTTGTTTTGTTTAGAGAACTTAGCGTGTCCTAAACATGCACTGAATTATTGCCGTTCGTGTGAAGAAACCAGGCATTCAGTTACTGCTGAGAGAGTTTCAATGGACGAATAAAAGAAAACGATGACGACATAAGAAACGCTGAGGAGGACAGTGGCAATGCACATTTTTGTCATGGAATCTCATTATCGTCGGTTTAAAAAAAAACATGCATTCCTCAAGAAATGAAACTGTTGAACTGTTTACAGTTATTGTCAACGCTTTTTGGATTTGACGAGAAGGCACCATCTGTTCGTATGTTCCGAAGAAGAAAAGCGTTTTTTTTTCTCAGTACGATATTGCCGGTATCGGTACATTACTTACTATGAAAATAATGATATGCTTGCAAAAAAAACTAACGGGCGCAGAATTTTTATACGCCAGCTCTTGGATGAATTAGCTATGCTAATGATAGGTGAGCGATTTTCTAACCAGCAAGTCATGCGAAATCATGGAACGAAAATCACAATCGAAAGGTACTAAGGAAGGCCAGTAATAGAAGTGGTAACTAACACCAACGATCAAAGAAACGCTAGAGGTAGAAAAGTTTACACTTTTTTATGATATACTCGAAATATGTATAGGATAGTCTATACGAAAATCATTCTTTTTATACCGGGGTACCCGGGTACCCGGGTGGCTCATACGTTAATTTTTTAATTTTTTACGTTAAAATATTTCTATAAATACGTAGAATGTAAATTTCGATACAAATTCGATAAAATCATGGAGATTCGAGAAGGTTTTGAAAAATATTTTTTGGAAAAAAAATTATTTAGCAAAACGGATCAAGATGAGTACCCGGGTGGCAACACAAGGGTTAAATCATAAAGCCGGCCTTTTAAATGTCAAACGTATAAGTCCGGAAACCCAGCAATCAACTTACTTTTGCTGGAAGGCATAACCAACTGAACTCCATTCCATTTCTCCCTCGGGCCGGATCTTAAAGAGTTCGAATTTTCTTCGATTAGTTTGATTGCAGATAAGAAAACTTTTTTACAACTGACATTTTAGGAGGGTAAAATCATTTAATTAACTGCACCATTTCGGTCCAACTTCGTTACACTTTACTTTCGTAACCGTCGTCGCACTTCGGACCGAAATGAAATGTTTCAGTTTCCATTTTTCTGTTGTCTTCTCCGACCGAAGAACGAGTCTTGTGCTTATTTGGCAAAAACCCCTTGGCTATTCATCCTCGAAATCGGCTTCGTCCTCAGGCTTATAAATTTTACCGTACTAAATTATTGACTTGCCCGAGAGTTGTCTGATGAGGAATTCGTCGACGTCTTTTTCTGGTTCGCATTTTATGGCAAGTCATTATGGCAAATTAGTTTTCCTAAAGTAATTTTTGGTAAACATTGTCCAATCGTTGCTGTGTAACTGTACAATTTACATGCACCCGCCTGGCCTAACGGATATCGGGGCGAATGTTTTTTTTTGTGTTTCAGTTTTGTCATTCATTTGAGTTTAATTGTTCAATTGGGTTTTTTGAGAGATGTTCAATTGCCGGAGACGGGTGTTTTTTAACCGATGACGAAGCGAAGCTGCAAGTGAATTTTGTCAAGTTTTGGGAGGGATGATGTCGAAATAAAATACATAATTGTGAGTGCTAGAAAGTTTTCGAGAGAAACGCGAAATGCCAGGAATTATCTGATTTAATTGCAAACAGACAAATTTGAGATGGGTCCCGAAGGATAGATAAGAGAATTTCTTCGGAGTGTTTTAAAGTAATTAAATTTTGCGGTTGTTGGTTTTTCGTTTAAAGTTGAAAGGTTTTTTTTTGTTGGGAAGTGGATGGATTTCAAAAGAGATTTTCTTTTTCTTCCATTCGAGTTCTTTAGGTTATCAATTTGCTGTGAAATTATAATTGGATTGGACGCTTTTAAAAATTTTGCACTTGACAAGTAAGTACTACTATACACATAGTTGTGAATGTATATGTAGATCGGATTGGTAGTTTTGTATTTTTCAATGTGAGTTAAAAATATTGTCTATAAAAAATGAAAATGTAACTATGATTTCCGGGCAAGTCGTGGGAGTATTTTGCACCATGTATTTTTTATATTTCTTAGGTCAGTATTAAAAAATATCATGGGATTGGGCAAAGCATAACCCAACAGCAATGGAAAGGCATGACGGGTGGAAGAGTCGCTTTTGGTCTGACGACTTAAGTCCAAATATGTAACAATAAATTCACGACTACGATATTGAATAATAACAATTTATTAAGGACCTCAAGGGTAACACTTTCGTCGTAGACTACTTTCTAATAGCGTTCTTCGACACTTGGTAACAGTTTTATGAGTCAATATTTTGCTACCCCTACTGACCACTTGTAAGGGTTGATTAATGAACGCATTCCATAGCTGAGGCATTTTACTTTTCCTTTGGCTTGAAACACAGTAGACGCGCTGAATGCTGCCGAAGAAATCGCTGACATGTTTGCTGCTGCTGTTGAACAGCAACAGTAAAACACATCCCTTTTTTTCATTTGACCTTTCACACATTAATACGTCCACATGATCTTTGACCTTTATGCTGTGCGTGTCCTGAGCGTTCTTTAATTTTTTTTTATTAAAGCGGCCATATAAAAAGTTTAATTAAAATGCGTCAAACCGTTCTTTCGTCTAAGATATTAGATATTTTGAGATTTTGCACGATTTATTTTTCTGATTCTTATCTTAAAAGTATGGACAAACCAAGCACCAAGCCCTTGTAACCGAGCTTCACTGGTGGCGGTTAGGCGCATTGGCTGGTGCGAATTGCACACTGGTCCTATTGCTGCCTCTTTTTGATCTAGCTTATCTCCGATCGGCTTCCTGGGAGTACTCTCGTAGATTCCTGCATTTAGCATACCCATCAGATTAATCGCGGATCTTAGGCGAATTATTACTTGACAGCAAATATAATAATAATAATAATAATATTTATTTATTCAGCTTGATACAAAATGTGCTTAAATAAAAAGGCTATAAGTAACAATAAGGTTACATTAAACAAATAAATAAACAGTTGCAACAATGACATTAATGTCGTCTGTTGGTAGTCTGTTTTATATTTTATGTTTCTTTTGTATACGTTTATATTAATATTTATATATTTATGTATTTTTTTTTTATATGTACATATATATATTTTTATATTTTAACGAGTATGGACTTTCTCATTATTTTTATAGGAATTATTTGGTTAGATGTAAAAAAGCTTTCGTGAACATATCTATCGAACTGAAGCAGTTTGGTTCTTTCCTCTTATTTGTAATAACATTTCTTATATTCTACTTTAGTTCTATCTATGTTAAAAGTTAAATTCACTAATCAAATCTCTTCTGTACGTGTCGAAACCAACAAGAATGTATTTATATAGTTTGTCCCAGTTCGGATCATTTATACCATTTAAAGCATCAGTAATTTCATGGGATTCTAGGTGCGTTTTACCAAAATATCTAAATCTGAACTCCCTAAGTGCCTTACATCTACCAATAAAGTGTGGAATATCTTCCATTTCCTGCATATTACACATACTACATTGTTTTTGTTGTTCAGTTGCCCTGAAACGGTTAGCGTTTAGGTATAAGGTACCAGATCTCGCTTTAAATAGCCACATTATTTTTGCCTTATCATATCTGTCATTTATATAGGTGCTTCCTTTCTCAAAGTCTAAGTGCTTATAGTATCGCTCCGCGCTTCCTTTAGCTCTAAGTTTCAAGTTGTCAACGCGAGACGTTGCGAGGCTTCTAGTGAACATTTGTTTCATTATATGCCAGGTATTTATATTATCAAGTGACCAATGGATACCAAACTGCTCCACTAGGATATTCCATTCCTTAAAGTAGAAAATATTCTTCTGTGCGATTTTGTAGGCTAATATATGAGGTAAACGATGGCTGGGGTATTCGAGCATGATTTTATATATGTAGTTAATATGAAGTTCGAAGGTATGGATGCAGTTTTCAGGTAAGCCTGTCTCCAGTATTAATGCATAATTTGGTGTAAAATCGGGTAGCATTAGTACTTTCTTTAGGAAGTATCTCTGGAACTTATTTATTTGCTCAAAGTATGCATAACCGAATATCTGACCTGCATAGCAGAGAATTGCTCTGCACACTGCATTATATAGTTTCAGTTTCCTAGAAAATGAGATATCCTTACTAGCGAAGAATTGTATCCAAGTCATATTGATGCTATTTTTTGCCTTTTCTGTTCTTTCTGTGATATGTTGGGTGAAAGAAAGTGTTGGTGTTAAAACCACCCCTAAGTATGTATACTTGTTTACTATCTCTATTGGGTCACCTTTGAATGTCCATTTCTCTGCACTTGCCAAACTTCCCCCAGCCCTGAAAACCATTATTTTGGACTTGCTTAGATTTATCGTCATATTCCAGGTTTTGCAATACTCTTCGAGATTATTTATCATACCTTGTAGTGTCGCAATGTCATCCGCGAGGAGAACTATATCGTCTGCATATTTAAGTACTCGAATATTCAGATTGTCTATGAATAATCCTCCTTCTAATTCATCATGTAGGTCATTGATAAAAAGTGCAAAAAGTAAAGGGGACAGCAAATATATTGTAGGAGTGACAGAGCGCCTTTATGGTATTTCATCACCAGTGGGAGCACCCCCGCGATGCTGCTTTCCATGATTCCAGTGAGGGTGTTATGTTTGTTAGCCAACTAGGTGTTCGTGCTCTGTGGCTGTGATCGTTTGGTTGCCACCCTGTGATTTATAGAGAGACCCTATGTTCTGACGCTATCTGTTTCAATATTCATTTTTATTACTTCAACTGATTGGTTGGTTTTTCTTATAAAAAATTACCTTTGGGATGAAGTTTCTATGACATTGCGATTTTTCCGATTTTACATAAATTTGTCTAGTCTTGAATACATATTATGTTTTGTGGATTCAATAGAAATACCTTAGAGAAAGCATGCGTTAGTCCAGAGTGGGCATCAGAAAATAAAAATGGCACCGTTCTCACACTATTGCAGTTCATAGTATGCGTGTAATATTTTCAAACGTCAATTTTTTGTTTACAATTGAGAATAGAAAATCCGCGTAATATTCATTACTCTCTTAAAATGCCGACGTGATATTTAACCCTTCTGTTGGCGTATAGATCCAGACAGACCATTGGTACTATATCTTGATGAAAAATATCGTTAAATAATATTTTCCACCCCTTTCCATATAAATTTCAAAGGAACCGACGGCCACAAATGCGATCAAACGTTCGGCGAAATGTAAACTATGTCTAAAGAATCGAAAAAACGGCGCATCATCGTAAGACACAGTATGTAAACTGTTTCTAGAACCAAAATTAGACCTCTTCAAAAAATAAGATTGATTTCACAGAAGATTCAGTTACACCTTAGGCATACTAGCTCGTAGGCGGCGTCAGAAGGGTTAATAATTGCATCGACAATATTTTGACATTTGAATTATTTCGTGGAGTGTAGTGTAATACATTTGGAGTCAAACACATCGGCTAAAAGACTATTGTCACCGAATTTTGACAGATGTATGAGTACATATATGCTACCCTTACACATAGAACAATCCCCGGGAAGACGTTGTATTTTTAAGTTTGACCCCACGTAGCTCCACTTTCCCGCATAAGTTACCGTTATTAAGATATTCATGAAATTGACAAAAATTTGCGTTTTAGCATGGCTTTAACCCTCATAGTGGCCTTAGAATTATACGTATCGACCTGAAAGTTTTTGCATTAATTTAAGTGTTGTACAAGCTACAAATTCGTCATATCACACTTTTTAGTGAACATTACGATTATAGAGTTATTCCCAAAAACAGTAAATTTTCACGCTTGGCCCCTCATAACTTCGATTAATGCCCATCCATCAATTGGGGCTTTGTCATTTTGTTTGCAACCACAGAAGCTATCGAGAATTACCGTTATAGAGATTTTCCTGAAACCTTGTTAAAAATACCTTTTGACCTCCTGGCACCGTTATGAATGCTCGAATTAATTTTTTTTTTGTGGAACCACAAGAGCTATACATTTAATATACTCCACTTTTCAGCACATATTACCGTTACCGAGATATTAAAAAAAACTGTTTTAGAAGGTCTTTGACTCTCTGCGACACCGCTAGCGACACTCGTACAAAGGAGTGGGGGGCTTTCGGAGTCTTGTTTAGGGTCTCGAAAGGGAAGCTCATGCAAAAATCCAGCTTTACCCTAATTTCTTGGGGTAATATATAATTGATATAGTGCGAGATGCTTCTTTCAATACGTTACAAATATCATGACAAAGTTAATACCGTTTCACCTACAAAATGAAGTATATACAAATGTAAGCGAGTGGTTAATATGTTTCACTTTCCTTTGGTGGAGCCCCTAAGCCAGGGGGCTCGTGTTCCATTATCGTACGCTACGCCACTGGCTGGTATAGGGTATCCCATTGTGAATGGAGAATATTGAAGAGACTCTGTTATTTCCATCTGATTACGCTAGCGATGACACGGACTGCTGTGCATTTGTGAGGAACGCAGTACACAATGTCGTTGTAAAGTTGAACTTTATTTTTGAAGCAGGTTGCCGTCAAGGAACAGCAGTGCAGTACTATGAGGAATTACGCCTCTTAAATTCTCCAAAGTCCGATAACGACGCTTCTGATAAGGGTATTCGGTTGGCAGCTAGAGTTTGGACGTCACGACTTCAAAACTAAATGACAGTTGGAAAGTCTTGAAGTTTCTGGAGAGCCGAGCCTGACCTTACAATATACGAAAATAACTCTGTCGTCGAGTTTTGGTTTTTAGTATTAATAGATCCATATTCACGATAGATGCGTTTAAGGACGACTTCCTTCGGTATTTAGAAAATGAAGTGATGTAAACTTTAGGTGGACAGGTATCCAGAACTCGACAGCTTGCTCTTGAACATTAACGGCGCTGTTCGGCTTTAGATTAAAGAGTATTAATTTAAACACTAGGAAATATTTATGTAAAAATGAATTTATTTATGAAAAAATAAAAATAAAACTTTCAAACATAAATTTTCTGTACTTTCCTTTACACTGAAACTCAAAAGGTTATATTAGAAATCCACCGCAATCGTGTACCTTTTGCACCTTCATTCCTACATCAGTTCCGACAAGCGTAAATTTACATCGGACTGACTTTTACAGCTGGTCGAACGGACAGTTTGTCACCTTATACGCACATCCTTTCCACAAACGCTTGACATAAAGCACTATTTGTGTGACGGAATTCCCACTTGTGCTCCTTGTAAATCACTGTCCAAGTTTCAAATGCCTATTTTACCACGACATTTGGCGATATATCCTTTTCTCCTTTATTCTCGGTCAGGAACTCCATGAATATTTCATCAATCGTTCAGACTTAAGTACCGAAAACCGGCTGACAATGAAAGCACTTGTTCATAAATGTGGCATGAAGAAGGCATTTTCGCACACACATACGTTCGTCTGTGAGTTCGACTGTATGGCGATATGTGGCGAAGCTAAAGTACGCGAGGACTATACCAGGAAGCGGATTTAGCACAAGAACACCATACGTAGGTATATGCGGACCGGTCTATCACACGTTGCTCGGGAAACTTTTGCTCGCAGGCGAAATATAAGTGAATACCCCGCAATGCGGATGGCTATAATTCTCTCATTAGAGGCAGTCGTGGCCCGTTCGTAACGTCCACTCTTGGTCGTTCGTATATGTTTCGTCTGTCCGTCTAGTGTGACTCCTAGTCACAATGTAGTGCCATATGAACGATAAAGGACAATAACCCAAAGAAGGATGGGTGGTGAATATGAAAGTTTTCAACTTCGAGTACAGAACTAACATATACACTCGTAGGATGAATGTGTAGGAGGAGTGGTATTAAAGCAGTTGTTTAGAGTGTCTAGTCTTTGGAAATAATTAAACTTGCTCCTGGTTTTATCGTGAAATTGGGCGGTAGCCGATAATTAGTATTGACAAGACACAAAGTAGTTCCATAGCTTTTCGACAATTGGGTTATTTGTGGCGACGTGGACCACTGAATGGGTGCTTAGACATTCATTATAGAAGCCGTATCCTCCTCGAATACCATATACATAGTTCAAGGGATATCCGAATAAATCAATGGAAATATGTTTGAATTTCCTTGAGCAGATGCACTGTTTTCAGCGAACCCGAAATCCAAGCCAAGGTAACTTAATTGAACACGTCCACAGCATCCTGCCAATATTTCATATTTTCTTCAATTAACGTATTCTATTAACATGTCTTTATGGGGCCACACTTTAAGTCCTCCCTAAGACAATGATTCCACAACAGCAAAATTATAGCCCGAAACTAATCCCGAGTCCCACTGTTAATGGTCTTCCGTGTTCCTGCAAAACCTACACGTCCCTACGTCTGTCAGTTGTATACACTCGACTGTTTTTCACCGAAAAACGTCCTTCGATAATTTCAAGGATCTCGGAAAATAATTTCGTTCAGACTGCCAACAGAATACTAATTAATAATAAGGAGTGTAATATTGTCTTTGTCGAACGACAGCCGTTATATTCCTAGCCTAGGTACTTATATAGCAGTTCAACTCTGCGTGTATATGACTCGAATGTTCTTTCTAGAAGCCACAGCCAGATTCATTCAAGACATTTTCGACTATAGAGACAGCTGCTTTATCCTTGCGAAGGCCGTTTTGTATTCGTCAACGACTCGTGTATAAATTATTCCGGTCACATTGAGACGAACTAATGAAGGAGTTTTTCTCCATTTCTTATTCTTCACGCCTCCTCTCATATCTATGCAGGCGTACGACGTACGTCCTATTCAGGACACAAGAACACACACACTACACAGTGCGAAAGTCATCATTTCTTTTGCCGCCCTTCTAACCATCTGAAATAAGATGTCGAAAAAAAATATTGAAAATTGGTGGCAAGCCTGAATAAAATTAATGATGTCGATGTTCGTTTGGTGTATAGTCTGTAGTGGAATATTGTAACGTCAGCGCAGGTTGCCCTCTTACGCAATAACACGTCACGGAGATATTTTTAATTATGGAAGTGTGTCAAAAAGATGTCCTGGGGAAAGAAATATCATAGAGCAAAAGGAACTGAGACAAACTTCATTCGCAGAAAGTGTGTGATAAATGACCCGGTAAAAAGGAGTCTTTAAAGCGAATGGTTTCTATGTAAATTTTCTTTAAAACCCAAGGGAAAGCACAAAAAGGATCGTGTGCGTGTAATTTACTTTACAGAGATAAAAGAAGTTCTGACTCTTCCCATTTCTATACTTATATTTATACCGATCACTATGTGAAAAGTTATACTTTGCCATGCAGTTTGCACCGCACAGAAGGAAGCACGTCCGACTATACAGGGTGTCCCGCATTGGGTGGTCAATACTGTAAGGGTTGATAGCGCAACTTGTTTCAGCAAGAAAATTACCAATACAATCGGAATTTTGTTTACCGTTACCTTGTTATCGCTCTTTTTGTGAAAGTCATCGAAAATCGTGACTTGTCATGCAAAATCATGATTTGTAGCCCTCCTGATGGCTTAATCCAAGATTTGATTTCAGTTTCAGAAACTACATAAAATTTTACAAAAACTGAAGTTTTTCCTGTTGCCAACATTATCGCCACTTTCAAGATACAGTTACTCAAACTTAATAGAAAATTTAAAATAGATTTTTCATCGAAAATTCAAACAGTAATTTCATAACGGTGCTTTATACGTAAAACTCTGCAAGGTTGATAAAAGTTGCTTCAACATGTTGGCTTTCCAACGGTATATCACTTTTCATATTTACATTGCGGGATTTTAGAATTACACAAATTGGATATAAAAAAACAATGTAATTATTTTCTAATCGGATTATTTAAACGGAAATTTTATTCATTTATTTTTTATATTTTACTAGCGCAATTTTGAAAATTTGTTAAATAAAAATGAAAATGAAGTTTTGAATATGAGAAAGAACCAATAAACTCAAAATTTGTATTAACTAATGATTAAATGGGTCTGTTTGATGAATTGGAATAATGCTGCTGGAATTGGCCTCCTCCATTTTATATGCAGACTCGACACCTTCGGCGCATGGAAGAAACGTCCCGAAGGATTTCAGGAGGGGTCTCCTTAATGTTGTCACAAGCATCATTAATTCGCTGCAGCAGCTGTTCCCGGGAGTTAAAATTTGCAAAATGTTATCCTACTCAGACAATCGCTCGGTAGTAATTCCTGGACTTGCGTAAGGTGGTACGGATACCGGCTGTCCGACTGAAGAGTCCTGTGGATCGTCATCCGAGGAATATCCAGCTGAAGTACTGCTCTACGCGTTCTCAATTTTGGGTTAGTATCGAAGATATTAAGAATCTCTTCTTCTCTTCCGACACTAGTACGTACAAAATTATATGTACCTGAATTTCTTAACCGCCAAAAAGTAACAAAACAATCACGCTTGCGAAGGAAAACATAAGAAAAAATAACAGCTATTATAAATAGCAAATATTAAATTTTAACCGTTATAAGTACCGTTGCATTTGCCAAACAATGTACCAAATTTCAAATATCTTACAGTTCTGGTCAAAATAATGTAGCGAGATTCTATCCCGAATTAAAATTGCCTTTGTATGTCTTTGTTCGAGTCAAGGGAAAATTGTTAACGATTCCACTGAAGCCATGATTTTTACCATTCAATGCGTGTCTATCTAAAATTCTGCAATGTAGATAAGAAAAGTGATATACCGTTGGAAAGCCAACATGTTGAAGCAACTTTTATCAACTTTGCAGAGTTGTACGTATAAAGCACCGTTATGCAATTACTGTTTGAATTTTCGATGAAAAATCTATTTTAAAATTTCTGTTAAGTTTGAGTAACTGTATCTTGAAAGTGCCGATAATGTTGGCAACAGGAAAAACGTCAGTTTTTGTGAAATTTTATGTAGTTTCTGAAACTGAAATCAAATCTTGGATTAAATCATCAAGAGTGCTGCAAATTACGATTTTGCGTGACAAGTCACGCTTTTCGATGAATTTCACAAAAAGAGCGATAACAAGGTAACGGTAAAAAAAATTCCGATTTTTTTGGGAATTTTGTTGCTGAAACAAGTTGCGGTATCAACCCTTACAGTATTGACCACCCAATGCGGGACACCCTGTATAAAGTATGTATATATTATTGATCAGTGTGACCCGAGAAATCGATTGATTTGCCCGTCTGTATCAATGCAAACTACCTATATATAGTCCCTCAGTTGCGAAGCTATCGGGTTTTGTATACTAGTTAGTAGTTTCTTTATAGTGTACGCTGTAGATATATGTCTGAACGAATGGAATCGTACTATGGCGTCATGGGGCTGCCATAGAAACCAACCCAAAACCTAAAATTAGGTTCCTCAAATGAAAACTTTTTTTCTAATTACAATCTGAGGCAAGGGCCGACACCTAAAAAACTGTTGTTAGTATTAATTTGGGTACCTTTGAGAATGAATGAAGTCTTCAAACAGATGAAAGGCGGATCGGGGCTTAATTGAAGAAAAAAACCTGAAAAGAAAACTGTGCTAATATGCGGTACAAAAGAAACTAGTAAAGGGTTTCCATTTTTTCTTTCGGAAAGTAAACTTAAATTAAACACAGTAAATATTTGAATTTCGATGGAATTTTTATTTCATAATAAAGTTTGGATTATGCCATTGTACGTCGAATACAATATCTGTCAAATGCCCCGACGGGACCGCTTGCAGGACTCGATCCTTTTGAGGTAATTTTCGATTACCTTTTCACACATTTCGGGTAATAACTCGGCCATAACTCGACGGATTTCGTCCTTCAATTGATTGTGATTGTTCGCATAAACACGGCCCTCCGCATAGCCCCATTAAAATGAATGTAACGGCGTTAAATCGCAAGACCTTGCTGGCCAAGCCACATCGCCGAATCTCGAAATTACGCGTCCTGGGAATTTCTCGCGCAGTAAAGCCAAATTTTGTCACGTGGTGTGGTATGTGACCCGTCTTGTTGAGGCCACATTTTCACTCACATGACGATGTGACGATGTTTTCGGTCGAATGAGCAAAATGATGATGCACAGGTGTAGACAGACAGACAGACATCACCGATCACAAATTTTTTCACTGTGTAGGCAATTGTGCGCTCATTGGACGATTATGTTGACCATAATCTGCGCGTAATGCTCGAAACGTGGCCACCGTAGATTTTAGTAGAATAATTTAATAATTTTAACGCGTTGTTCAGTCGTAAAACATTCCATGCTGTAAAATGACAAACCTTCAACTAAACCAATACCTGTTTGGGATACACTGACATTTGACAGATATAGAGTGGCAGGGCTATACTTTCCGAAACACGAAATGCGTAACCGTGTATAAGTATTTGTTTATTCGGTGTTAAACAGGTATCAATAAAGCCTGAAAAAAAAAACAGTACTGAATAAGTGCTAAAAAAAACCGGTACCGAGCAGCTGCTAAAACCTTAAAAAAACCGCACTGAACAGGTGCTAAAAACAGTATTTGGAAAAAAAGGTATTGAAAAAAATGGGGTGCTGAACAAAAACTTGCGGGTGCCGGTGGACCTGGTGTTGAAGAAAACCGGTATCCAAATCTGAGTACCGAACAGGCGAAGTGGTAACAACCGAAGTTATTGCAATTTACATTTTTTAAGGCCCTAATGTTCCACCACGGCGGAACGACTCTGTATAGGAAATATTTTTGGACGGCTTAGTGCATGACGCGTGCTTAAGAACTCCCCTAATAGTTGCTGAGGACTGATACGCCTACTCTGACGCATTTTCGCGGTTTGACTTTGTTCTTATTAACTTGGAGTAGCAACACCATTAGACACGGAAATACCAGGGTCCATGGGCATAGCCAAGCGGAGGGGAGTAGCCAGTTGCGCCTGCCTCTCCCCTGGCCAGTGGCCTAACGTACGGTTTTCCATGTGTTCGGTTGAACACGGGCTCCCAACCATCATCATTCTAGCCTAGTTACGAAGAGTAGCAAGTTTTAGACTGTTGAATTGAACAAGTTAGAAGTGCTGTTCTTTGGCATAAAGCTGCCCTCAGCGAGCATTACAAGGTACACTTAAGTGCTGTGAGGTGACAGGCCTAGACAAGTGCACGGGTCTATGGATAATTTCCCGGTTGGGCATCCCCTAGAGCTGCGATTGCCTGTTAAACTTGTCCGCCCCGATTAAATTCGGAATATTTTAAGTGGAACTTCTGCCTCAGCGAAAATATTAAAAAAATCCAAATAATGTTGAGATTGTTCGAAAGTAAAATACTCAGCGCAAAAAATATTAGACCGAGTGTTACCATCAATTTTATAGTAGGAGCAAACCTTGGAAAATACATGCAACCGCGAATAATAAGATAGCAATAAAGGTACGTGTTCGTAGAGACGACTCACGTGATGATCGCTCAGCGATCGTTGTTTTGCATCCAATTCCGGGCCATATTTGAATATTTTTTGAATGGCGTTACTTTCCTTGTGTTGACTATGACCTACCGGAACATGTCTGTATAGAAAATATCCGCATATAGTGCTCAAAACCGGTGGTTTAACTTCGATCGCTGAGCGATGATCCCATGAGTCGTCTCTACGAACACAAACCTTAACGGATTGCGACTTATTTATTTCTCTTAAAAACAGTTTTTGACAGTTGACAGTTGCTGGTGGTACCTATAGTATTAAACGTAAAAGTTGATCACTTTCTGAAAATTATTTAATTGTTGTTGGTAAGTTAACGGTACTCTCCTATCTAGTGGCATGGATAAAAGGAGGAACAACAGAATCATTCCCCCCCCCCCTCCCTCTCTCAGGTCTAACATCTTAAACTTTGCGACCGTTCATCTGTTTGACAAAAAATAGTGTTAATTCAGCACTCAATTAAGTAAAACAAAAAATTAGTTATCAAATTTTCCATGATAAAATGATTGGTAACTCTTGTATGAGGCGAAAGTAATGGGAGTAGCAAGTAGTAGGGACTCTGTAATTTGCATGATGATGAAGCATCATTGATGAGGAATGTAATGCTCTTCTTCTTCTCTGTACCGTAACCCCATGTGGGGCATGGTGCGTTCACTTGAAGTCAACGTTACATTGCATATAGAGGAGTGTATATAATGTTGCAAGCATTATATATTTTCTGGACCAGCCGAGATTCGATCTCCGGACCTTTAGATTACTAGCATCGTAGAATGCGACTCAACCAAGTGAGCCACAGGGCGTGGAGTGCAATATTTAAATTAAAATTTTGTAGCAATTAAATATAGGTACAGGAACCCGTCACAAATATGAATGCCCTCGCATTTTGTACAGTCAGGTTAAAATTTTGAACGAAAATACGTACTGTATGTATGTAGTACATACACTGGTCGGCATATGTATTTTGACATCTCATACCCTCCAGCCCCGACACTGGTTTTGTTTAACTAAAGCCAATAACGGTAGATTTCTTTTATCAAAATTAAAGCACATATCGACAGCAATAAATATGCTTAATATTTTTCCTGTCCTCTTTCGGACTCTCATCCTATCAGTGGCGTGCAGTGACATTTAACAATAGGGATGCGTTTGAAAAAATTACAAAGCGTACCCAATTCCGTTTACTAAAAGCTTTGTAATATGTAAATACTATATCATAAATAATATTTTACAGACACTGAATCAATTGAAAGACTGTTTTGCTTGAAATAGAGCTAAAGCAGCATAATAGCGGACAAAAGCAGCACAATGCATTCTAAATGGGTGACAACAATATTGCCTCGTTCGGCTTAATACTATGCCATATTATATATTTAGATTTAGATATTTAAAAAAACATATACATATGTACATAAAACAGCAAAACATATTCCCATACCACGCTGTGTATGAAACAATTTCAAAAAAGTTTGTATACTCATCTCAAACACTGTTACAGCCAGATACAGATTACAAACAAATCCTGGACTTGATTAAAATGAATCCAGTCAAAGCCTTGGATACTAGATCGAATTGTATGTCACTAAATTCAAAATGCATCGTAGAATGTACATACTTGCATTATTCAAATTACAGTACATTATGGTATAATCGTTTCCCTAATCAAATCCATATAGTAGTTCCCCTGTTGGAAGTGTGAATCCCCTATTAAACAAAATTCTCACAAAACACGTCTATTCACCATAACCCATTGCGCAAACCATATAGCGATAGCACAACAATCAATTCAAGTGAATATGATGAGGTGAGAAACATCACCCCGCAATATATCACTCAAGGGAAGCGCAAGCTCTGGTGAGAACAAAATGAATCCAGTGTGTCTCGGCTATCTGAGTGTATCACATGACCTTGAACATTCTCCGAGTGCTAATCGGAATCGCTATGGTCGAAAAATGATCAACGCATCCATGGGATCTTTTTGTTGCTTGAGAGCTGAGAGCCATTAAAGATGATTGATTACAAATTGAAATGCGAGAACAGTGAATCATGTCGAAACTGAGAGTAATATTTGTTAAATTGAATTAAATATTTTAAAGCTATTGATTACTTTAAAATTTGGATGTTTTAATATCTCGCTGTTTTGTGATTGTGGGAAAACAAAAAATCAGTAAATTATGAAAACAAAAGCTGAAAAATTCTTGAAAGAGGAAAAATGTTTTTAATTGTTACAGAGATAAAATTTATAGGGATGCGGCGCATCCACCGCATCTATGGACCGCACGCCACTGCATCCTATAGAAAAAAGAAAAGATGAAGGCGTAATTCTGGTGTGCCATAAGTATTTTGACAACATTTAATTCATTGATTGCACCCATTTTTTCGCAAGAATTGATGCACAAAACATGTTTTTATTAAATTTTGAGTTCCCCATATTAATTGTCAAATAAAAATATCACCAGTGGCTCGAAACATAAACAAAAATCAGAATTTAGAAGATTGGTTTGAGCATCGATTGATGCAAGCCTTAGTCCTGGTTTACACATTGAATACGTTACTATTGAATTTTATTTTATACGGTAAACTGTTTATTACCAAACAAAAAAATGTTTTAAAACAAAATAAAAACAAAACTTGGCGCTCTCTGAAAGAAAGCGAATGTGAACCCCGAGTGGTGAGTGAGCCACGATGAAGAACTCTGAGAAAGAAGTGAAATTTAAACCAAATTGTGCCACAAAAAAAAAAAAACGAATATAACTTCCGACGATTCAATGACGACCAAAAGAAGCTTTGGCCATGGAAACAGTGATTTGAACTTAAGCAGCCTAGGCCATTGTAAGCAAAATATCCCTGAATCATGAGAGAGCATCCACTGTGGTATTAATTTTGATAACCACGTATCCGTTTTCCACAAAAACTGGGCATTTTCTTTAAATATTGACTTTTTTTGTAGAAATGTAATAAAATAACGAATATAAGCAGAAAAAGCTTTTTCCGAAAGTTGTAGCTTGAACTTTTTCTTTAGTAACAGAGGTTTGCTTTTGGTATGGTTTTTAAATATTTCTTTGGTTTCACTTTACCTGCGTATGCATGCAATTTGCCTTTTTTAGTTCTAGACCGAAGGTGGTTGTTATTATCTCTGCCTCCGATGGCACATTCTTCATATTCATAATATCCTTTGGTTCAATTAGGACATTTTTCATAAATATTTGGAAGATTTTTCGGTAATGTTTCGATATACACATCCCATTTCTGTGATGCATGGAATAGTTTTCTATTTCTTTTCTCTTATTCAATTCTGGTGTTTAAATAACATGTTTGCAGCTGTTACCGCCGAGCGCAGACAATGAGAACCTGTAACTTAAAGGAACGGTAGGCGCTAGGTATTTTTCAAATGTGACGAACTTCTAGAAAAATCGGCTAACAAGCAGGGGTTGCGACTTTTGAACTCAGATAGCTGCGACAAGAAGTCTTTTCAAAATTCCTAAATTTCAATATTCAAAATTCTAAATTCCTAAGTTCGTAGATTCCAAAATTCATAACTTAGTATTGCTTAATACCCAAATGCCTATTCTTAAATTCCTAAAACGCAAAATTCCAAAATTCAAAGTTCTGAAATTCAAAAATTTCAAAGATTGAAAGTTCCTTAACTCCAAAATTCCTAAATTTCTATATTCCTAAATGCTAAAAACACAAATTCTAAAATTTCAAATTCTCAAAAATTTCAAAATGTCAAAACTTTTAAAATTCCAAATTTTTTTAATTCCACAATTTCTAAATTTCTAAATTACAAAACTCCAAAATTTCTACATTACAAAACTCCTTAGTTTCTTTCTCTGGTTCCTTTTAACCCCTAGTGGGGCATTGACTACGCCTCTTTTCCACTTCTCCCTGTTAGCAGCCATCGCCTTTAGCTTGTCCCACGATTTGCCAATAGATTTTCCCTGTGCCTCAAAAAACCTTCTTCACGTATTTCGGGGTCCATCTCACACGGCTGGCATCGGCTCCCTGCGGATTCCAAAAAAGAATCTGTTGTGCAATGTTCGAAGATATTTTCGAAGTGTGTGACCCAGTGGCGGCTCGAAAATACCGGGGGTTCACAAGGAAATATAAAAAAGTATTGATTACGGCAAAAATAGTGATATAACAAAATTTTTCAGTTTGTCTTTTAAAAAAATTATTTTTTTTTTTATATTACACAGACTATTTCTGACTTTCGTCAGCTGGAATGTTCGTTTTCACTAGGGATGAGCATCGAACATCGATGTTTCGAAAACATCGATGTTTTTGGTCGGATGGTCGATGTTTTTACCATCGATGGTTTTGCGTCGATGTTTTTTTACCATCGATGGTTTGCGTTTCGATGGTCGATGGTTTTCACCATCGATGGTTTTCAACTATCGATGTTTTTTTTCCGCAACATATTTTTTTTATACAACTGAACTTTGTCTTTATAAGTGCATGCAAATACCTTCAAACAGCCCAATTAGAAAAAAATTTGAATCCATACATACAACATGCAATCCATCTATCGTGAACACTGTACACACAAAAAGGGGTGTCTTTCTTCATACGCCCGGTAAGGCACAATTTCCGAATGTGGTTTCGCCCTGATATAAATTCGACCTTTCCTCACTGTTTGCGTTCAAATTTAAAGAGGTGCGGTAGGTGTGCTACAATTTCGTCGCGCATCTTTTTTTTCATGCGCCGACCACTGTCCACTCGTCAAGATCAAGATAAATGTAAAACGGACGGCCGAAGTATATCCGATTATCGTTCTTTCTCCCTTAGTGTTCAGAGACTATGGAGAAAGTGTAACAGCGGGCCCACTGCAATTCCGTCGCGTACTTTTCAAAGTCTTCGTCACACGGCCAGATTCCCGCGCGGTACCGCTGGTTGCTCTATGCCAGGGGTGTCAAACTCAAAGCATGGTCTGGGCCAAATATCAGTGTCCTAACGCCAACATTATTTGTGAATTAATTTCCGTCAAATTTTGGACAGCTGATCCGAACATTGTAGAACCGGTCATAAACACCCATGCAGGTAGCCCAAAACAACCTTGGGAGCGAAAATTCTTAGTCTGAGTTACATCAAGTCCAGTCAGAAAGGCTCAAAATAGACAAAAATTTGTTCTGTGATGAGGTGTGAACCAAACGCATGTCAAATAACCGCCTGCGATTTTTTTTAAGCGTGCATAGGCCACCAACTCCTTGGCGAGTTTTAGTAAATTCAACAATTTACTAAAACTCGTCAGTTCAACAGCTCGAATTTGTATTGCCACACATTTTTTAATTAAGTTCTTCGACCTGCCCGCGAGTTTGACATGTCTGCTCTATGCGGTGGGTTGTGGGTACGATACGAATGCGTATTATGCAAAAAAAACGCAAGGAGAAGAGTTACGTTCTGGTGGGTGGGGGAGGCAATGACTGAAAACCATAAACTAAACCATATATCTACTCAATCAGCTTAATTTTTTTATATTAAAGCTATTATTTTTTTGAGTACTCAAAGAACCTAAAACATCGATGTTTTTGGTTCGATGTTTTCTTGCCATCGATGGTTTCTTCTCGATGATTTTTCAATGGTAACCATCGATGTTTTTCTTTCGATGCTCATCTTTAGCTTTCACTCCCGCACAACAAGCAGGAAAAACAAAAGAGTAATCTAAGCCGCACACACATGGCGAATCCATGGATTTTATAAAATTTTCATTCTGTCAAACTACAATTCGGCCTGTGGATAGGTTCATTGGACAGAACGAAATTCCATTAATAACCATGAATTCCAGATATACCCATAAATCTACGTGTTTTCCGTGCAAATTGCCGCTTTAAATTCAGGCCGGATTTTGCTATTTCCCGTCACTTGCACTAAATAAATAAATCACGGGTGTAGGTCTTCCCCAGTTTTTTTATTTTAATCTCTTTTTCTATTAGATTTTTTATTTTTGCTTTAAAGAAATTAACCGTTGCAATTTCATTCACCGTGATTCCAACAGAATAGACGCATGCGACACAATTTCTCTTCTTCTATAGGCAGAATTTAGTGCATACAATTTACAACGCGCTGTGCACAACGGCTTTGTGCACAAGCTCTATTGTAAATTTTGCACTACCCCCCTTGCCCCAGAAACCCTTAAGATATACAAAATTGGAGCGTGTGCTCCTCTTCCCAGATTGTCCAAACATCGTGCTTGCAGGTCGCAGTGTCGTGACTATGCCGTATGTGCAGTGAGCGGTGGCATACATACATATGTATGTATATGGGCTTAGATTCAGAAGGTTGAATGTGTAAATAGGTATATAGAATAAGGGCGCGTTGCGGGCTAGATGTGCGATTTGGGATACGCATTTTCGATTTGAAGAAATTCGTGAATTACGTGCTCTTACGATTTTTTCTCTTGCATACTAATTTTGGGGAGGACGTACTTAGATATGGCGTAGAATTCGCCGTAGTCACTGATTCGCCAAAGTATGCAGTTTGGTTGTAATGTTACTGGTTACCACGTGGAACACCCATTTAACCCTGGAATACTAACATGACTGGTTAGGGCGTTATTACTAACAACACGTAATTTCGACGGTTTCATATTTTCCTACAATCTTTTTCGCATCTTTTACCCAGTTTCGGGTCATACATTTTTTCAGCCGATACCCTTCGCTCATAGAGTGAAAGGGTATATTAACTTTGTCATGAAGTTTGTAACGCATTGAAGGAAGCATCTCCGACCATATAAGAAGTATACATATATGATCAGCATGACTTGGGGAGTCGATTGGGCGATGTCCGTCTGTTGCGACGCATTTTACTCGGCCAATTTAAAAACTATGAAGCTGGAATTTTGCACAAATGCTTCTTTTTGCTGCGGGCAGTTTGTATGTTTGAATCGGTAAAATCGGACAATGGGGTCATGGGGCTGCCATACAAACCCAACTCTCGAAATTAGGTTCTTCTAAGAAAAACTTTTTTATTTGTGCACCAATTTCAACCAAATTTCACACAAATATATTTCTATTGATGACATATAACATATGTTAGAATAGATCAAGTCGGGCCATGGGGTCATGGTGCCGCCATACAAACCCAACCCCCCATTTTGGTTCTTCTAAGAAACATTTTGTACACCAATTTCACAAAACCTTGAATTAATGTGTCTTTATCAAAGCAACTAAAAATGTCAAAGCAAATGGAATCGTACTATGGGGCCATGCTCCCGCATTCTCCAATAAAATTTTCGGAGTAAATATTTTTTTACCCACTTATTCCAACCAAACCCCACACAAATATTGTTTTGTCGACTCAACGGAACTTTCGTGAAGACCAGAATGAGCGGGGGGGTTAAATACAAGTCATAGGTACGACCGAAAAATCATTTAGCCCGAGTGCAGCGAAGGGTATCCAAATTTCGGCCGCACCCGAAATTAGCCTCGGTCTCGTTTTTCAGGGCCCCAGACAAAATTAGTAGACCAAAATACGCCCTTAGCTCTTAAATACACGTGGGTTTCAGAGGCGAACTATTCGAATATTCGCACTTTGAAGCTCCATTTCATGATTGGTGTGTGTCAATATAGTCTGCACCATTTCGTTACTTATGAAATGGTCAAAACATTCAGATGGAGTTGTCCGGTTTGTTGTTTTAGCAGTTGGTCCTGGTCGTATGTGAATAATGTTTCGAGAATGGATTTTCTCGGAGGAACATGCCTGCGCCTCGGATGTCCAATAGTAGTTACATTTTCTAAAACATTGCTAAACTTACCGCATTATACCACAAACAGGATGTTGCCACTCACATCAACGTACAACAACTAATTGAGGAAAGCACTGCTGCAGTGAGTAGTTAACCAGACTCGTGGAATCGCGTATACACATTATAATGTGAGCGAACACGTCAATTTGACGTATTGTTAGTAATTTAGGGTTAAAAGCACAGATTCTACATTGCTTTCAAAGATCTGTAGTTTGGTGTTTGGAGATGTTTTAGTTTCGCCAGAGAGTCAGACTGAAAAGGACGGCTCGGGACTTATTTTTAAGCCATTCTGCATTGGCACCAGCCAGCCCCACTGTTAGTGCTGTTACTAGGATTCCAAGATACGTAAAATTCGGTTTCAATCTCTCAGTCAAGTTCATAACTATGGAACATCAAATTCGTAACTATGGAACATCAAATTCGTAACTGTGGAACATCAAATTCGTAACTATGGAACATCGTAACTATGGAACATCAAATTCGTAACTTTGGAACATCAAATTCGTAACTATGGAACATCAAATTCGTAACTGTGGAACATCAAATTCGTAATTATGGAAAATCAAATTCGTAACTATGAAAAATTAAATTCGTATGTGATTTATTAGGTCCATTTTCTCGTTCGTTTTGATTAATATGTGTATGATAATATATATACATAGTATACATATATATTTCCTAATAGAATTTCCTCAACAACTGTTTTCAACGGAAAATGAAATATTTCCTATTTCGCGGTAGCTAGAATATTTAAAACACCAAAGCTCATAAATAAAACATAATAGGGGGATTCATGCTCGCGTTCGTATATTGAAATACGATGTTATATCGTATTTCAGTTGTCATTAAATTCAAAAGTCTGTTATCTCTCTCCGAATACAAACACAAACTGGTCCAAAGTTCAGGTCTGCCAAAATGCCGCTCTACGCATCGCGACAGGTTGCCTTCTGATGTCTGCCCAGGATCACTTACATCAGGAGACAAAATTGATGCCAATACGTGATCACAATCTCCTACTCTCAAAACAGTATCTTGTTGGTTGCTACCGTGAGGATCATCCCAATAATCATCTCATGGACCGAATTCCTCCACCACGACATGTCAGTCGTGGTCTACGAGACCTTGAGAGAGAGGTTCAGGGATACAAACGGGACCCTTACGATGAAGTTACATACCGAGCCGCCATTGCAGCGATCCACACTGAAGAAGCGAATCGGTCTATCGCGAGTTTAGGTGCGAATAGAGTCCTCTCAGAGCGCCCACCACCAATTTCGCCTGAGGAGATTAGGCTCCCGAGAGCCACTAGAGTAACACTAGCTCAACTTCGGTCGGGCTTTTGTTCACGCCTTAATTCGTACCTTTCTCGCATAAACCCGGACATCCAAAACATCTGTCCAAACTGCAATGGTACTCCTCATGATGTGGGTCACTTGTTTCAATGCCCCGCTGCGCCCACTGATGTTACCCCTATATCGCTGTGGGAAAACCCTATCGCAGCAGCTATGTTTTTGTCCTTAGACCTCACGGACACAAACATTGGCGAACCATAAATCGTACCCACATAGATGCACAGAGGTTTCACACCTTTCTGCACGGCTACAAGAAGAAGAAGAAGCTCCTCGGTGAGGACTGTGGTCAGTCTTGTCTGTTTAAAAGTGTTTTTAGGAAGATAATTGCACTTTCAATTGGCAAACGTTCATTTTCGATAACTCGGGAACTCTTTGATTGATCGTTCTGAAATTTAGCACACTTCGCGCTCATAATTCTTCCTCCACTCCGCGTTCAACAGATGCAGCTGCCCAAATTGTACTTTTGTCTTTTCTAATCGAAAATTCTCCATAAAATTTGTCCAATAAATATGAAATTGGCAAACTTGTGGAACACCGCACTGCCCAATATTTGGTGAACATTTCAAGGCTCTAGTTGTCAAGGCTCAGAAGTTACAACCGTCAAAAGAAGCGATTTATGGTGTCAAGTTGGACTTCTGTACGATTGATATTTAGCGAGATAATTGCACTTTTATGTTTGTTAATTTTCTATAACTTAGGAACACTTTGAACGATATTTCTGAATTGTCACACTTGTAGTTTGAAGAGCTACTTGGCGCTCACATTTCCTCCAAATTTTAAGGACCTGCCTATCTGCTGTCAGGAGTTACAGCTGCCCAAATCGCACTTTTGAAAATTGTCCATAACTCGCAAATTTTTGAGCGGAAAATTTTGAAATTTTGTAGACTTGTATGCAGCACCGCACTGCCGAAATTAGGTGAAAATTTAATCTATAGCGGCCTAGGTTTAGAAGATACAGCCGTTATCAAATTTAATAAAATATCACTAATATAACCATGGAGGAATGCATACTCTCCAGAAACATCGCAACTACAATAAGCCACCCTGCCAGGAAAGCCGCCAACCGCTTAAGAATTATCTGCCCAATGAGGTATCAGTTCATCTATTGCAATAATCGAAACGAAGCTATTAAGTAAGCAGGCCGATGATCACGGCATTTTTTTTACTACTGTATCATCTCTAAAAAATCTCTGCACTTATGATATTAGAGAGCATGAAAATGCGGGTTCGACTCCTAGCACGACACCAAAATTTCCGTACTTCAAATATACGACTATGGTACATTATTTCTGTTTAAGGGTTCGGCTAGTCAGAGACAGAGAAAGAGTCATCATCATCCGCACAATGCTGCTGAGATTGCAGTCTCGAAATTCAAACGTTGAAAAAGCACTGACTAAAGGGGAAATCGTAGGCGAATTGCGTGTAATTAAGACGTAAAGGCTAAACACGTGCAAGAGGTATCGTTGAAATGCAACAGACGTCATTCACAATTGTCCTTTCTTAAAATATGGTTTGAAAATGTGTAACATCTTTAATAACAAAATGGGACCGCCAATTTAGTTAGACGGGAAATCTTAGTATATATGCATTACATACCTAGACCTATCCCTACCCCCTAAGAAAATTGCGCGCTCAAGGTGTTAGAAAAATATCGGACTTGCCCCTTCTAAACGCCTGCTATCCCTAGCTATGCTATGCCATTGCTTGTTGTAGCTTTGCGGGCTAAAACATACATTTGTACTTCACATGCTTATGATGTTTATGGGTCCTGTTTAGTATCGACAGTACCAACAAGGTTCACCACATATTTCCATGAATATTGGCTACTACTCTTTTTAATTCCGTTTACCAAGAAATTACTTATGAAACTAAGGCGAATATGTGGTCGTTTTATGGCAAGCCTCATGTTGAGAATCGTGACATATTATGCTTTTTCTAAATCGGCGTGAAAGGAGGGGGTGGGAGGAGCAAATTGTGTGATTGAGGGTTTGCCTGAAAGCCGAATTCCGCAATGTGTACAGCATTGGGCCTTCGAGAGGTCTGGTCACCTTAGCCTAGACCGTCGCAGATTACGTCGTTGATGGTAATCAACGCCATGAATCGCCTTTTCAAAGTCAATGAAGATGTAACGGGGATCTTTATTCTCCGGATTGTTCAATTATAATTCGGAAGGTGCTGATGTGATCGCTACATAAAAAAACCCTCACGAAAACCAATTACAATTACAATTACTGAGATTTACTTTCTTCCATTCTTGAGAAAAATCTCGATTGCCATTGTATCAGGGGAAGCGCATTATCCGCTAGAGCGTTGAAATGCGCTTTCAAAAGTTCCAAGGGGCTAGAATCTGCTACCAGGGGTTTACCAGCTTCAAATGATTTAAGGGCCTTTGCTATTTGCAGCTTGAATGGTACACCAGTATTAACTCTGGCCATTTGCGGAAGTCTTACTGTTTCCAGTGGCGGTGGGCTTAAAGGGCCTAAATGCTCTCTCCATCAGCGGAGTTGTAAATCATCTGTAAAAATCAGAGACCTGTTTTATTTTTTACAGGATGCCCATGCTCAAGTTTCCAAATTCCGAATATTTATAAATTCCTAAGTTCCTAATTCCAGGATTCCTAATTATCAAAATTTTAAAATTCTCTGATTACCAAATTTTTCAATTGTTAAATTCCTTAATTCGTAAGTTCCTCAATTTCTAAATTCCTAATTTCCAAAATTCCTAAGTTCATCCCTAGCTGCTAGATTCCTTGAAAACTTATAAATTATAAAATTCCAACTCCTAAATTTCAATATTGCCGAATTCCAAAATTCCTAAGTTAGATTATAGATAAGATTGTGGGGGGGGCGTGAACCTGAAGGGGTTCGCAGCACTGAAGCCAATAGGGCTATTGTGCTATCGCCCTAGTCTCAGGTAGGCGGGACCATGCCTGACGATCAAGGTTGATCGTGCTAAGAAAGGAGTTGAGGTTGCTAATTGAAGTCGGAGCTATGTCATCTGTGTCTGGATAGGCCACTCCAAATTGTATCCAGCGGTGTTGGGCCAGAGCATTTTACTCGCACAGGACGTGGATTGAGGTCTGGTCATCTTCTTCACAGAATCGACAGCTCGCGTCTTGTAAGAGCCTCATTGTATTTTGTCCCAGTGCTCAGGTGCCTTAAGCTGTTCTTGGTCTTTGATTAGGCTCTTTTATATACAGGAGATGCTACAAAAGGGCTCTGGTCCACAGAAGTGGGATGCTGCGGCTGTGCGTGCCAACTCATCAGCCTGTTCTGGAACGCAGAAGAGTGTTAATCTATTATTTACGCCCAGTTTGTTCAGCGCATTCAGGCAACATTCAACAAGTCTTGACGTGACGCTGTACTTAGTGAGTGACTTAATAGCCGCTTGGCTATCTGAGAAGATCGCTATTCGTTTGTTTACGTAGCTAGCACGTAAACAGGCAGGCAGGTTGCTATTGCGCTCACTTCTACCTGAAATACAATGTTGTGATGCCCCATAGGCAGCCTAGCGAAATTAGAGTGCCACTCCTCTCTTCTCCATGTTTCAGCCTGAAAACGGCGGCCGCATGAGATCTCCTTTGCAAGATGGTCGGAAGGCATTTTCGCGATAGTGATGTTGTTGAGGCATGTTGATTGGCATCGCTCACAATGAGTCGTGTCAGTGCTAGTTTTGCCTGGTTTTCGAGGTGTATGCCAAATGGGTGTAGGTTAAGTAACACGTCAAGAGCGCTGCTAGGGCAAGATCGGAGTGCACCGGTGGTAATGAGAGATTTTAGCCTCTGTACCTTGAATATCACGTAGTCAGGGCCCTCTTCCACCAAACGACACAACCGTAGTATATGTGGAGTTGGTCCCGTAAATCCAGAGCATAGTGGAGGATGTCATACCCCTAAGTTCCTAATTTCATAGATTCCTAAATTCAAAAATTCCCAAATCACAAAATTATTAAATTCAAAAGCTTCATAATATAAAAATTGCAACATTTCAGGATTCCTAAGCTTTGAAATTCGTAAAAAAAAAACTAAAATACTAAATTCAACAATACCACTATTTCAAGACTCTAAAATTTGAAAATTCCTAAGGTCCAAAAGTCATAAATTCTTAAATTAAATTACTTAGTTCCTAAACTCCAAAAACTCCTATTTAATTTAATAAGTTTCGTTCCTAAATTATTAAATTCCAAAATTGCAATATACCAAAATTATAGAATTCCAAAACTCCAAAATTTCTAAATTCCTGGATTCAATTTATACAGTCAAAAATTACTAATTTTCTAAATTCCCATAATACTAAATTCCTTAGTTCCTCAATTTTGAAGTTCCTAAATTCCAAAATTTCAATTCCATAACTCCAGAATTTCAAAGTTTTAAAATTTGTTAAATTCCAAAATGACCAAATTTCTAAATTTTATAAAATTCCTAATTTCTAAGCTCCTAAGATCCTAAATTCACAAATAAAAAAAATGCTACAGTCAAAAATCATAACATTCCAAAACTTCAGAATTTAAAACTTCCAAAATTTCAAAATTGACCAAAATTAAAAAAATTCTAAATTAAAAAATTGCCGGAACTCATAATTTTAAAATTTCTGAATTTCAAAACTACAACTGAAAAATTTCTAAGTTCCTAGGATTCCTAAATTCCAAAAGTTCAAAATTCCAAAATTGTGTAATTCAAAATTCATAAATGCCTAAGTTACTTATGCCTAAATTCCCAAATTCCCAAACCTCAAAATTTCAAAATTATAAAATTCCTAAATTCCAAAATTGTGAAGTTCTCTTCCTAAATTCAAAGTTCCACCGTTGTTCCGCCAACCGCCGAATCCACGACTGAATTGCGCTCGCAGTAGGGGCAGTATGTATATGCGACCACAGATCGCTTATGTTCATAAAGCGACGATGGCCTCCTGTCCAAATTCAGTAGCTAGTTCCTCACCTGAATGGGGACGTCAACCGAACAATTCCTAGTACTGCTTCCTACTCACACCACTGCCCGAACACCAGCCCCTCCAAACTTCTTAATGACTTAAATATAAATCTAAGGTTAAGCCAATTCATTTTCGGAAGAATTTCCTTCCAGATTTTATTTGACAATTAAATGACTGGAAAGTGTACGAAATGGCGTTAATTGTAGCGCAATGTAGTCGAAAAGCCGCTTAAAACTCGCGGTAACCACTTTTTACAAGAAACCAAAAATAAATAGAATTCTTATTTTTATCCTACCAACCGGCACTCTCTGAATATGTAACGAGAAACCACACGGTGAAAAAAGATTCAAAAACTGCTCAATGATAGCAGGAGAACAAAAAGTCTAGGTGGTACTCGTATATGTGTGTATACACAACCAGGAATATAAAAGGAATGGAACTCTGAATAAGAAGATGCCAAAGTGGTTCTCTGTTTGGAAATCTTTCAGCCGGAAAATTACTTTAAAGCTTTATGGGGCGGAAATATGAAAAGTCATGATACCAAGTAAATGGCTAACTTAGAGAGGAGACTGAATGACTGAATGAATGCAACCGTGCTTTACTGTGGTTACGGAATATTATAGGGTTTCAGTTCAGACTCTCTTTTCGCGTACCGGCGCTATCTCGTAAATTATGAGCATAGAGGTTTTTATAGGTGCACTAAAGATATATTTAAATATGCATTTTGCTTAAAACTTTTATTTTTGCATACATATTACATGTCTGCACTATGACAATAAACTTTAAGATAACGGAATGATTTTCTTAAAACATTTAACTCGAAGTGGAGAAAAGGAATATGCAGTGAATGGTCCAATAAATAATAAATATTTTGATTAAATTTTTAATTTCCAGAATTTATTATTTAATTAAAAAACGCTACGCTCCGCTACCATAAAAAGAGAGAAAAATGTACAATATTTTAAAGTTCTTCCATTTAAATTCCCTATTATTATTCCCCACAATTACCATTTGTCCTAAGAAATTAATTAGAACAGAAAATAATTATCAAACCTTGATTTATTCTCAAGTATCACAAGCGGCTACATAATACAAGTGCTGCACATACTGCGCAATGCAAACCAATATAAAGTATGCTTTCTTGATCTATTTCTTCTAATTTACTATTGCACTAGAATGCCCCACATTTCCAACGTCTAGCTTTATTAATTCTAGGGCGGCCGTCGTAAATGAAGAACTCTCTTAATTGGAAACGAAAGCGGTTACAATATTTCAAGTATAGGAGAACTTGATTGCACATTGCACCTGCCAACACCATATGCTAGAATTATGATTGCAATTGCAACAGCTATACTATTTCGCAAGTCTACATAGTGTAACCACTAAAAAAAATAAGAGTATGTCGACATATCCTAAGGGATTTATATTTTAGCCTGTTTTTTTCTAGTGACTATCACTATACATATATACTAAATGTACACATAACATAGGACAGTCGCGTCAGGTTGACTTCTCTAAATACAAATATGTAGCAACATCTCATCTAGAACACCGCAGTATCTGAAAAAATAGTGAAATCACTATCTTTGTCCTCATCTCGAAGGGCAACAAAAATCCGAATGAAACGTATCTGAAACAGGAAGTCACATTCCATTTGAAATTTCCTGTACGCAAATATGCCTACAATAAATTGTTCAAGTCGGAATGTCCAGTGAAAGTCAGAATCGAGTTCCTTCAGCCGGTAGCTTCTTGATAGCATCTAGTCTTTCTACATATTTTTATTTACTTGAAGAATGATATACATACATATGTATATATGTAGATAGAGTCGAGACTGTCAAAGGAAGCAGTAACACTAATCACTAAGTTTTTCCTTCCATTTGAACATGGAGTTTTTATTTTCAATCGTTTTTTTTTTAGCTTTGTTTAAGCGCTACTGCTAACAGATAGTCGCTCTTAAAGTCAACATACACTGTCCGACCAAGTGTAAAATAAGGCTCATTTTCTTAGGTTTTCTTTGGTAAAAGCTCATTTTCTTTGGCGACGTCAGTACTGGAACCTAAAAAAGAGTTTATTGTACGATCGACTGGACAGTCTATGGTGACTCTTAGGAATAGGTAATAAATTAATAAAAGTAAAAATTTATTCAAAATTGTGTGTTACCCATAGCCTTTAATTCAATCTTCACCCCTTAAACTTCTTAGACCACAACCACACTCCTCGTATCCCTAAATACTCGTAAGTACCAGATCAAGAACACAGCAAATATAAATGTAAAGGTAAATCCAGGCGATTATCCAACAGATGAAGTTTTAGCCCCCGATTTGCACATACCTGTCTTTAACCAGGCAACTACATTGTACTAAGTGCAAAAGGATATGATATAATTACATATGCAAATTGTTTTCAAATCCACAAGGATCCCGCAAAGTGGTAACCAATGAAAGGATTCAAGTGTTTTCTTTCATACAAATTGAAAGGGCCATTTAATTCGACACAAAAGGATTTGAAAAGGACATAGGGTTACATATTGGATGGGATAAAGTGAGTAAATATGATTTGACCTATATCTTATTTAGGACAATTTTTAGTGTTCTTATGTTTGCATTTTGTTTTGGGGCGAACCAATTTTGTTTATCAGAAAATATATCCAAAAGACATCATGTATGACCAGATTTGTGGGATGATGGGTATTGATTTTTTGTTTTTCATGGCACTCAAGCATGATTTTTCGAACGAATTTGCGCATGAATGCTGCCATGCCCGTGACATTGGTCAAGAAGGCGACAAAAAGAGTCACGGGAGAATAAAACTCTTCTGGGTCTACTGCAAATCTATACAATCGCACGCGGCTATTATTTGCAATCAACCGTACAGATATACAGGGTGTCCGGAAACTGCCGCATAAACGCACCAGATTATGATTCCACAGTTGATTTCCAGCAAAAAAGTAGTACAGAACATACCCCCTCAGCTTAACCCTTTAGCTGCCACAGGCATTTTGAAAAAATCATTCTCTTGCACGACTTAAAGCCTAATATCTCCAAAGCTAGACCAGCTAGAATAGTGAAATAAAATTATTATTACAGCTAACAAATTAACCTGTAAAATAAAACTAACCACGGTAAAATCGGATAAGAGGTTTGGTTTTTACAGAGCTTCAAAGTCAAATTTGCGTGATTTGGCCCAAAAACAATCTTTTTTTCTATCTCAATTTTCTCCAACTTCTGCCAAGGTGAGGTGCTTGTACGATTCTTTAAAAAATTGGCGCATAGTCTTATGATCATATCTTTCTTACATCATTTTATTCTAGCTCCATTATTTCTAACAGTTTTGGTACCTTAAGTGCAGAAAACTAGGGTTAATTTTGGCATCTTCGAGCAAAGCGATCAACAGTACAATCTATCTATGCTTCGAAAATGAGAGTTTCCAGGCTTGTGAAGGCTTCACCGGCAGGGGGGGGACATCATTGGGGTGGGGGTTATTGGGAGATGGGAGGGTGCATCATTATCATTGTGATATAGGGGCCCAAAAACCATTTTCTCGAGCAATAAATAAATCGCGACTACGAAAAACTTTTTCCCAGAAATTTAAATTTTTTTTTTATAGACAAGAAGAGATACATTCTCCGAAGTTATATGTTAAATTTGCAGCTTGCAGGGTTTGGTATAGTTAGTGAAATAGAAAAATTTATTAATACAGAATTAGGTCTGTTTTCACCTTTACACCCTGAAAACATGAATGCAGTTTTTGAGATATTCCGAGATATCTCTATTTACTCTGATTTTAAATAAACTGTGAAATATAAATTTAGTTTATGAGAACAATCGAGAATCCTCAAACTTTAACTACTTTTTAGATTTTTGGTTCGATATACTTAAGAGAAAAAAGAAAAAAATTGTGATATGACATATTTACCGGCACGGGTACACGCGTACCCACTTAACTTTTTCAATTAATTGAGTGAAATACAATACAGGTTTTCCGGAGGTACCCGTTTGTATCTCTGGACGTCTCTCTCCAGATCTCTGACTCCACTCCTGAAATGTCGTGGAGGGGGAGTATAGTCCAGGAGACGATAGTTTGGGTGATCCTTTCGTTAGCAACCGACCAGATATTGTAAAGGCAGAAGGAGATTGTGATCACGCACTGGTAACATGCTGGTTTCTTGATGAAGATGATCCTGGGATGACATAAGGTGACAGCCATACGTCGACCAGCGTTCTGACATGCCTGGATGTTATTCCAGTTTGTGCCACAAACGGTTTGTGACCACACCGGTGCTGCATAGATGGGAATTGCTCTACCTATCGCTTTGAAGGTGACCAATACAGTTTCCATGTCCGTGTCCCAGGAGCTCCCGGCCAGTGCCCTTAGGACATTGTTCCTACTGTGCATTTTGTCGACTACGTCTTTGACGTGGTTTTGCTGGCGACCATTCCCGATGGCAGCCCCGCTGCCACACGGTTACAAGCCTCTTCGGGGCGGACCACACACGTGGTGGCCAAAATTGCAAAAAAAACCCTTTCTGTCAAGAGCCATGAAGGCTGGATGCAGGAGGGTTGTGTATAAAATAACGTTCAACCCGCTTGCTTGTGCTGCTGGTCTTTGAGGAGTGGCGAACGATTGCATTCCATCGGATGCAGTAAGTACTGAAGACACAGGGGATTTCGAATATCCCCGTCTTCTTCGCAATCATTTTCAGAAATATCGCTTGTTTCTATTTCGAATCATTGTTGCTCAGCATCAGACGTAGTACACTTATCTAGCATCCATTCGTCATCATAAGTTGATACGAAAGGTTCTCAGTCACTATCGCTATCGTCTGGCAACATATGTAATTGATTTTGTGTCAATCAATATGGATTTCCCCTTTTCCGTTACATGGTAATGTATTGCTGCGGGAGTTCAGCGGCGATCTACATTGTAATATATTAAATAAAAATATTAAAAAAATAAACTGATTCATGCAATCGATTGGACGGTCCTGCGGTTGGCTCGTATTGCATCGAGCCTGGTTCTAATGCAGATGTTGATGCACTCACATTCACTGTTTTCTGTTTCAATACTTTGCACTTACACTTTTTATACCCTTCGCTCATGGAGTGAAAGGGTATATTAACTTTATCATGAAGTTTGTAACGCATCGAAGGAAGCATCTCCGACCATATAAAAAGTATACATATATGATCAGCATGACTTGAGGAATCGATTGGGCGATGTCCGTCTGTCTGTCTGTCCGTCTGTCTGTCTGTTGCGACGCGTTTTACTCGGCCAATTTAAAAGCTATGAAGCTGAAATTTTTCACAAATGCTTCTTTTTGCTGCAGGCAGTTTGTATGTTTGAATCGGTAAAATCGGACAATGGGGTCATGGGGCCATACAAACCCAACTCCCCAAATTAGGTTCTTCTAAGAAAAACTTTTTTATTTGTGCACCAAATTCAACCAAATTTCACACAAATGTATTTCTATTGATGACACAAAACATATGTAAGAATGGATCCAATCGGACCATGGCGTCATGGGGCTGCCATACAAACCTATCCCCCCAAATTAGGTTCTTCTAAGAAAAACTTTTTTATTTGTCCACCAATTTCAACCGAATTTCACACAAATGTATTTCTATTGATGACACAAAACATATGTAAGAATGGATCATGTCGGTCCATGGGGCGATGAAGCTGCCATACAAACCAAACCCCCATTTTGGTTCTTCTAAGAAACATTTTTTACACCAATTTCACAAAACCTTGAATTCATGTGTCTTTGTCAAAGCAACTAAAAAGGCCAAAACAAATGGAATCGTACTATGGGGACATGCTCCCGCATCCCCCAATAAAATTTTCTGAGTAAATATTTTTATCTGCCCACTTTAAACCCCACACAAATATTGCTTTGCCGACGCAACGGAACTTTTATGAAGACAGAAGGGAAAGAATACAAGTCGTAGGTACGCCCGAAAAAACTTCTTGCCCGAGGGGAGCGAAGGGTATCCAAATTTCGGCCGCACCCGAAATTAGCCTCGGTCTCGTTTCTCACTACCAGACATATTTTCACCTTGAAATTATTACCAGACACTTTGCCTAAAAAGTCAAGAATGTTTCAAAAACGCGTGCATCCATTCAACATATCGAATCTAGCGGTAAATCGAAGTTGGGTACAGGTGTACCCATGTCGGTATAGAAATAAGAATAAACTTTTGTCGGTAGGACTAGGGTGAAATGAATTGAAAAGTCTTGCTGCATGATGAAAATGTGCTTCGTTGTCTCTGACTGGACAAGACTCCTACAAATATTAGAATAGGACTGTAGTTGTAGAAGCAACGAGTTCATAAGTGGAAATTGCTGAAATATCAGATAAAGTTCACGAAGTTGTAACAAGTCCTTCCGTGTTCACTGTTTCTGGGACGAGTGCAATTTTGCGAACTAAAAAACGGGAGTCTTTCCAATGCCAGATCGACACATTGTCTAATAAAATTAATCAAACGATGCGTTTGATCAATCACTTGATTACGAACAATAACTCTAGTAAGACGTTCACGTTCAAATCAAATCGTTCAAGTAATCGTTCTCGTTCAAAATCAAGAAATAAACTAACCGAGAATGGACTTTGTCATTACAACGAGAGCAGCACCATGTATTTTAAATGGGTGACGTTATGTCGGCACAATGTTGCTGCTGTTCAACAGTAACAGCAAAATGACGTCACCCACTTGAAATGCATGGTGCTGCTTTCGTCTGCTGTCTGGCTGCTTTTCGTTTTTTTTTTCCAGTTGGAATCGACGGTTTCCAACACGATTAATCCTAAACACGAAAGATTTACTTTATCGATGGTGTAGACCTCTCCACCCTGCATAGTAATGGTAAAATTACTTAATTTCGGCAAAGAGTTGGTTTTGTATATTTTTACAATAAGGCAAGAAAATTTAAGTGGCAGAAAATCGGCTCTACCCTTATAAGAAAAATCAGGCATTAACAGCCTAAGATGGCAAAGGTTGGCATGATGACTACGGGGCGTATATTGGCGGGGGAATAGGCGTACTCATTTTTACACAGTCAACAATGGATTAATACGTCTCTTTATAGTCCGGTACAATTGGTTCAAAATAGCCCCAAACCTAAACATCCAAAAGGAAAATAAATTTTTGATGCCAAATTGTTGAATACACTGCCTAATATACGCAGTAAAAAGTTACACTAATTTGCGCCATGTGTTAAGGGGGGAGGGGGTGGCAAAGGGGTGAAAATTCAGTTTCTTGCAAATATCTGGAAAACTATGAGTCTGACCTTAAAATGTGCTGAGGACAAAACAAACTACATAAAATTACCTTTGTAATGATATGTAACACTCTAGACATTTTCTCAGAAAATTATACCCTAGACCCAAAAGTATTATAGTGAATTTACATTTTTTGAGTTTTACATTTCGCACTGTAACTCTTGATAGAATAGATCTTCGGTCATAAGATCTTGTCCATATATTGCTAACAAAATTTATTTATTTTCTACCAAAAATTGGAATGCTCCCACCTTTGACGCCCCCCTCACTCCTCCTAACATTTTTCAAAAATGCATGCCTGCAGCTTGTTTTCAAATTGAGCCAGGCAGATGAAATTTGGTGAGCTGCCTAGTCTAAGCTCCATTATGCTCCTTACCATAAAATTATTACCATCCGATCAAAACTAAGGGTACCCCCCATACAAAGTGAACCAAAATTCTAACAAATTTCACATTTTTTCACTTCTAAATTCTATCTAAAATGGAAAAATAAAATGTATCTCTTCATCATCAATGTGGCACGATAGCCCGACGTCGGGCCTTGGCCGCCTGAATCGTTGACCTCCAATTGTCGCGGTTACGTGACCTTGTCCTCCAGTTTCGGAAGCCCAGCAGCTGGTGGGCGTCTTCACCTACGGAGTTCTCCCAGCGAGCTCTCGGTCGTCCACGCATCCTCGCTCCGTCAATTCGTTGTGCGTTCATAACTTTCTTTGGCATGCGATTGTCGTCCATCCGTTGTACATGCCCTGCCCATTGCAGACGTTGAAGTTTCACGATTTTCGATACTTCCAGCTCATCGTACAATTGATACAACTCATGGTTGTATCGGATACGCCATCGGTCTCGCTCGCGAACGGCCCCGAAAATTCGCCGAAGGACCTTTCTTTCGAATCGGTCTAGCAAAATTTCGGAGGCTTGGGTAAGGGTCCATGTTTCGCAGCCATAACATAGCACGGGTCGGATGATCGTTTTGTACACGCGGAGCTTCGTGTTCCTGTGCGCAAGTTTCGAATTAATTATAGGGAGGACCGAGAAATATGTCTTATTGGCTAGTTGTATCCGTCGCTTAATTTCGTCGGTTTCGTTGGCGTCCTTGTATAAGTTACAACCCAGATAGTTGAAGTTGTCTACATACTCGATATTAAGGTCCCCCACTGTGATGCTTGAATTTGCTGGCGTCCTTGTTTTCGATTGCATCATGGCCTTTGTTTTGCTTTCGTTGATATGTAGTCCAACTTCCTTTGCGGCGTTATTGAGGTTATGCAGGAGGCTTTCTGCATCACCCAACCTTCGAGACATGATGTTGATATCGTCGGCGTACGCTACTAATTGAGTCGACTTGATGAGTAGCGTTCCGCTGCTGTCCATATTCATGGCTCGAATTACATACTCCAAAGCCAGGTTGAAGAGCGTCGGCGCCAGCCCGTCGCCCTGCTTGAGTCCAGTACGAGTTTCAAATAGGTCAGTGAGTCGGTTCTGCACTTTGACCTGCGAGACGGTATTAGTCATCGTCATCCTTGTGAGTCGCACTAACTTTGCCGGTATACCAAAGTTCAGCATAATGTTGTACAGTACACTTCGGTCGATACTGTCGTATGCCTGCTTGAAGTCGACAAAGATTTGGTATACGTCGATGTTGTATTCCCAGCACTTTTGGAGTAGTAGCTTCACTGTGTAAAGCTGATCGGTCGTTGAACGACCAGGTCTGAAGCCGCCTTGATACTCGCCAATGATTTGTTCTGCGTACGGATTGATTCGCTTTTCAAGAATTTTTGATAAAATCTTATATCTTATATCTATATAAATGTATCTCTTAGAAAGTCATTATAACAGTTATTTGTAGTCTTCTGAATGTGTATTCAAAAGTTTGTACCAGAGCGTCCCTTACAAGTACGAAAAATCGGGTTTGAAGGTTGCTAGTACACGTTACTCGATATATTCGGAAATAGCCTTAGAACTGGTACTAATGACCTTCAAACGCAATTTGTTGATACTTGTAGCATACGCTTTGTTTCGAACTTTTGCGCATACATTCAGAAGACTACAATTAACTGTTATAATGACGTTCTAAGAGATAAATTTTATTTTTCCATTTTAGATGGAATTTAGAAGTAAAAAAATTTGAAATTTGTTAGAATTTTGGTTCACTTTGTATGGGGGGTACCCTTAGTTTTGATCGAAGGGTTTTAATTTTTGGGAAGAAGCATAATGGGGCTTAGACTAGGCACCCTACCAAATTTAATCTGCCTGGCTCAATTTGAAAAGAAGCTACAGACATGCCTTTTTGAAAAATGTTAGGAGGAGTGAGGGGGTCGTCAATGGAGGGATCACTTCAATTTTTGGTAAAAATCAAACAAATTTTGTTGGTAATATAATGGTAAAGATCCTATGACCCCAGGTCTATTCTATCAAAAGTTACAGTGCAAAATGTAAAACTAAAAAAATGCAAATTCACTATAATACTTTTAGGTCTAGGGTATAATTTTCCGAGAAAATGTCTAAAGTGTTATATATCATTACAAAGGTTATTTTGTGTAGTTTTTTTCTTCCTCAGGACATTTTAAGGTAGCATTCATAGTTTTCCAGATATTTGCAAAAAACTGAATTTTCACCCCTTTGCCACCCCCTCCCCCTTTAACCCGTGGCGCAAATTAGTGTAACTTTTTTCTGCGTGTATTGGGCACTGTATTCAACAATTTGGCATCAAAAATTTCTTTTTCTTTTGGATGTTTGGGTTTTGAGCTATCTGTACTAGACTATTAGGCATTCTGAAAACCAAAAGGAGACACGGCGTTTAACAGAGGGGGCTTTGCGAGGCTTCTTGGTTCACAGAAAATAATGATCTCTTGCCCAGTGGCGGCCCGTCTCAGTGGGCCAGGTGGGCCCGGCCCACCCAATCATTCTAGTTGGAATATAAGAAATTTTATTATTTCATTTTTTAAATAACTAGTTTCCATCGTTACCAATAATTTTGTATATAGAAGGTTTAATGCACACCTTGTTTCAAACAATTATCCAATATAAAAATATACATCTACATATGTACCTATATAAAGTCTTTTTAGTTCCTAAATTGCTTGAACACTTTCCACGCATAATCAATTGGCCAATCACTTTAATTCTATTCTACAACCTAATCTCATTGGATTGCATCCCAGCTACACACATATTTGCAAACCGATTTCCAATCCAAATATCTTGTCACAATGTTGATACTGCTTTCAAACTTTTGGGCACTAGCTGATAGTGCATGACCGGTTGCATCGAATTTGTCGGATGCAAGTGATAATTTGTACAGAAAAATTTCGTGCGATATCAGCACAAGATGCTTCGCGTTCGTATGGTTAAGGGGCCGGCCCGTGAGAGTAATCATTTAAAACATGCGATAAAATGTATTGGGATGCAAGTGCTGAAAGTGTTATGCGGCACAATTTGTGGCTTGTAAGAATGCAATTTTTTTAACCAAAACAGACATTCATGCATACGTGTATATCATTAGGGACAAATCGATTTAGGAATGAAAATGTAAGATAATGATATTTGGAGTTTCCTAATATTCATATGATGAATAGCCAAGAAAATATCGTAAAATTCATCGGAGGATAAATTAAAAAATGTGATTTTTATTCAATTATACAGTCCATTATTATTTAAGACATATTTTCCGAATTGTGTGTAATATATACAAGAATTAAAGAGGAAGAGTCCGAGGAAATTTTCAAATGTCGCTGAAAATGATATAGTAGAGCGTCGATTATCGGAACTAATGTAGACAAGGGGTGGTTCGAATAATCGAAAGTTCGGTTAATCGAGTTTCCATAGAAAAATTGGAGGATTGCCTAAAAGGTAATATAAGCGACAACCAGGATAAATGACTAGGACTGAACAAAAACAAAAAATTTGAAGCAACTGAGTGCTGCTGATGAAAGGTTGTTTCCTTCAGACACTTGATGTTTTCACTTGATTTTATACATTTCATATGAAAAAAGCCGAGTCCCCGGTTCGGTTAATCGACGTTCGGATAACCGACGCTCTACAATTTTGATTTCATTATAATTTATCTTGGTGAAGGTAATAAAAATTAAATATGCAGATGGATTGCTAAAGGCTTTTAATTAATGTTAGAAAGATGTGGAACCATATAAAATATAGCAAGATTATGTTCCTCTTCGACGAAATAACTTCTTTTTAATTTCAAGTGAATCGCGGTTTTGGATATTTTGACTGTTTTTTATGTGTGTCAAATATCGGTACAATTGATTTCGTTCAACTTGCTTGTTATAATTACGTTTCTTTTTACTATTGTTAGTCTCGATGTCGATCAAAATGCATTAACTTGTTACAGGGACGTAGCCAGGATTTTGTTTCGGGAGGGGTCCAACGGAATTTTCAGACGTGCGACAAATTTATTGTTGAAAAAGTGGATACACTAAATATTAGACTGGTATGTTATGAAACGTTGAGAATAGCTGGAACCGCGTAACCTAACTTTTTAGTGTAATTATAACCATCATGAGTGAAAAGGATGTACCAGTGCCTCTTGCAGAACGCATGATTATTTGTTTTTTAGTCAAAGCAAAAATAAAATCCGCGGAAACTTATCAAAAAGTACTAGAGTAGTTCCAGAATGAGTGCCTCTCTAAAACCCCATGAAAAGGCCGAAAAGTTGAGGGAAAGTTGCCACCTGCGCGCCACCTAGTGTTACCGATGAAAACGTAAGCCCCGCCACCGTTGAAAAACTCATTGTGGAAGACCGACAAAGTAGTGTACGCTACATGACCGGGCATAAACGTAAGTAGTATTGGGAAAATATTCATCAGATGAGTGCTAAAACCTCTGAATATTAAGTATAAATTCTGGCGCTCGGAAGTTTGTACACATCTTCTACAGCATTGAAAGAATTGAGAAAGTTCCATTGAAAGTTTCAAAAGCTATGAAGAAGTAAAATTGTTTGTGTGAGAATGGGTCCGTGAAAAGCCGCGAGATTTTTACGAAATAGATATCTAAAAGCTTTCAGGGAGGTGGCGAAAATGCATACAGTGGTATAGGGGAGATTAATTAGAAAATCTAATTTTTACCATTTGTATCTTTAAAATTGTTTCGCTTCGTTAAAACTTAAGCGTTTGGTCATAAAAAAAGGCTTAACTACATAACTATTACTTGCACAGACTATTAAAGCAGGCGTATATATTCCGTTTTTCAATAAAAGTAACAGATGCAAACTCTCAATTCATTCTTTATCTACGGGCTTCATGTACCTTTATATCTCCGCGATTAGCTTAGGCGAGCGAGAGCTAAGTTCAGGCGTTCTGCGACGACAATTAGCGCGTGTTTTACTTGCATTTTAATCTTGTCGACTCGTCACTTCATTGTACACTAACTTTGGAGCGTGCATGGCAACATTTAGGGCTCTCGTCCACTGCAAGTGTAAACTTGAGCGGCGCGGCGCTCCAGCGGCAAAGCTTTCACAAAATGTGCGAAAAAAGCTTTTACTAGTAAAAGGTATAAGCACACACAATATTCAGAAAGCTTTTCCATTGTATTGAATGGAATTTTTGTTTATTTTGCATAGTTACGCCATATTTTGCTTGGTTACGCCATTAAAATTCGGAGAAGCTTTAAACGCGGGAGCGCCGCGCCGCTCGAAGCAGGTGATGGACGGCAGGCGTTATACATACTTGCTGTGTGATTATTGTTCGCCGGTCCCTGTTTTGATCCGATAGTGTGAAATAATCATACGATGGTTCTTGTCTTGCAAGTTTACCCGTCCGGTCGTTTTCTTACAATTTGAATTCACCCAACCAAACAGACGGCGAGAGCTTTTGTAGTGGCCAGCAGACAAGCATTGTGCATTTCAGATTGTAAGAACGATGGTTCTTGTCTTGCAAGTTTACCCGTCCGGTTTCGTCTTACAATTTGCATTCACCCAATCGCCATGAGCAAAATATTTGGGAGCTTATCTTTCACTCGACCCAAAGGGCCGATAATTGCGCGTAATTATTTTTGTTTTTTTTTTTAAAAAACACACAAGTCATCACGTACCTTCACGATTGATTTTAGTCAACATTTTCAAAAAAATCGTTTCTTTGAAAAAAAAGCTCTGTTTAAAGACTATTTTTGTAGCAATGCTCAGAACCTGCGCAGCGAAAAGTTTAAAGTTCCAAGCTCGCATGAAAACACGTCCATACGTCCAATAAATAAAATCAGAGTGAATAATAATTTTCGACAGGAGACATTTTTTGCATAGATTCCGCGCAATTTATTTTGAAGGGTTGTGTTCAGAGAAGTGTGTATTGATATTCGGATTTATCTAGTTTTGAAAAGAAAACCTCCCTTAAACCAATTTTCCATGTCGGATATTTTTTATGATGTTCAGTCCCACAGAATTTAGAGAAAAATATGTTTTCACCTGAATATTTTGATATTTTATACTGTAATCACTAAAAATTCCGTTATAATTGAAAACATTTCGGGAGGGGTCCGGACCCCATGGACCCCTCCCCTGGCTACGTGCCTGACTTGTTATTTACAAAATAAATAATATCTCAAGCAAATCTAAATTGATCTTTTAGATTGAATCTTGTTAAAAAAAAAGAAAAGGTGTTTTTTTTTAAATAATATCAATATATTTTAGTGTAATTAGCTACATGATCGAACTAAAAATAAACTAAAATATATTCTTCTTCTCCACAAATAAATTCATTTTTATCTACATCAAGATTGAAAATAGTAAAAAGAAACGTATAACCAGCAAATTAAACGTAATTGGTTGTACTAATATTGGACATCTATAAAAAAACGTAAAACCATCGAAAACCGCGATTCATTTGAATTTAAAACAATTTTTTATTTCATTTAAAACAAAAATAACTAATGCCTATATGTGCCTATAATGCCAGAATCGTACAAAATGGATATTTGTGCAAAGAACTGGGATTAATACAAAGTCGGTGGCCCACCCTGTACCGTACGCCACGAGCCGCCACTGCTCTTGCCCTTGCCTTTAATTGTGACGCTTTTATCGCTTTTTCAAACAGATTGTAAGTCGCATCCGCTATATCAATTCTGAGAGCGTAATCCCACCGAACATTTTCAGAAATTAAAGGCGCACAGGTACCGTCAGCACATCACAACCTACAAGGGAATGCTTCAAAGCGCCATTCTCTTCAAAAGGGGCAAAATAACAGGCCAGGGCTCGGCCAAATTGATCCAGTCCATGTTTAATCAAAGCATGGAGATCTTCCTTCAAAAATGTTATCCCTAAAGCTAGTGAACTCTTCGAAATCCTGTGAAAAAACTGAATATTTGTAAAAATTATGGTCATCACGGAGAGAAATTTCTGTAGTAAATTTTATCAAAACGAGTAATAAAATTCATTAAAAACTTATTAATTAATATTCATTACATTATTAATCAATTTGTATCGGTTTACTACAAAATGTTGTGAACTAGACATATCTGTTCCTAATACAATTTTCATTACATTGTAATGAAAATAGTTATTATATTCTAATCAGAGTGGACGAAAACGGATTGATTTCGCCGTACGTTTCCAGAAATCACCGAAAAGTGTTCACAGTGCACTGTTTGAAATTTCATATGACAACCGACAATAATATTTTGCCTATAAATCGTTCTAGGTTTACAAATGTGCTGGTGCAGTCACCGATAGTCATTTACAACTTATTTCGTCACTTCAAACTGACCGTCCATTCTCTTATCATGGAGAAATTAAGAACAGGTTTGAGACCTGAGTGCTTACACGTTTTCATTTGAAAAAAATCAAGGTTCCATAGAAAACACGCAAAATAGCGTATTTTTAATGTGTCAATTTGTATGGGAGTCAGTGTTGCCAATTTAGCCGTTTTCCGGCCAAATTTAGACGGAAACCGTGCTGTTTAGCCGGAAGAAATTTCTAATTCCGGCCGGCCGGATTTTTAGCCGAAATTGATTTTCTTCAACCGTTTTTCCGGCTAAAATTATTTTGTGAATTTTTTTTTTAACTAGAATCAATTTTTCAATACTCACAAACAAAATAATTAATCGCCGTGAAATTATTTCTACATACACTAAGGCCCGTATATTTATGAACATACCTTGAGTCAAGGATGCCGAAATTCAAAAAGTAAATGTAATTTCCCATACTTTTTCATAGAAATCATATATACACTGCTCGTCATCAGATTAGCACACCCTTTCGCATGAATAGTTTTGGCTGATTTCCAACCAAACTAAAAGAGCTAAAATTTCAAAATTATAACTGTTAATAGTCTATTCAATTCTGAGTTAATTAACATAAAAAGAATTGTGTTTACATTTTTTATTATTGATTTATAATTGTTTTTCGAAAAAGAACACACAAAATAGCCATTTAAAATTTGTCATCAGGATAGCACATGCAATTTCTTTTTTGTCTATCTTCCACAATTAAAGACGTAGGACCCCTCATTTTTTGTGGTTGTTTGAGTAAGATATTAAGTTTAATATGAATAAGGGAAAATCATTATCTGCGGAAGAGGGATCAAAATTTAAGGCTTACAAGGAGTCAAGGTGGTCCAAAAGTGAAATTTCGAGAAAAAATTAATAAAAGTCGACAAGTTGAATCCGAATTCGTGTGTAATAAGTAGCGTTAAGATAAAAATAACAGAGGCGATAAAAATTGAGTATTTGTCAATCCCTATGAGAGAGTAATTTTGAGAGAAGCATCCAGTCCTCATGACTCGGTCGCAAGGATTAGGGCAAATTTTTGACATTAAGGGGAGCCTATTGTTCAAATAGTGATACCAAAATGCTCCACATCTAAAGAAACTAAAACTAAAGGAAAATGCGCTTAAATTAAACTCGAGAGCACTTGATATGTAATAAAGAATGGCGCTATGTTGTCTTTTCGAATAAAAAGAAGTATCATCTCACAGTATCACTTGGCCCTCGAGACCATTACACAATCTGTCCGACAATGAATGCGATCCTAATGGTGTCCTTCCTAGCAAAGATCCTGGAAGTAGACATTATAACTGTGTTACTCTTCTAAAGTGAACTTCTTTTTATCCGAAAAGATAACATACCGCCATTCTTTGTTCCATGTCAAGTGTTCTCATGATTCATTTTAACGTATTTTCCTTCGGGGAAAGTTAAGTTGGAGTTTGTTCTGTAGTTTTAGTTTCTTGAAATGTGGAGTTTCGTTGGAGGAGATAGGGGGTATTGTTCTTAATGGTAGAATGAGTAGTGATAGTCCGGGCGATTACAGTTTCATGGGCGGTAGAGGGAATAGTGTCATTGATTATTGTATTTGTTCGTATTCATTTTTAAGTTATGTTGAAGACTTTTCTATTCTGTCAAAGCCGTTTTCAGACCATATGCCATTGGTCCTAAAATTGAAATTTATTTCTAGCAATCATACTACGCAAAATAATACTTGTCGGAGATTATATTGGAACAATAAAAATTCGGATAAATATATAGATAACCTTCAAAACCTCGCGTCCATAGTTAACATTCATACACCTGTCACGGTTGATACTCTAATTTCAAATGCTGTAAATAAAATTATAGAAGCAAATGACTTGAAGTTCCAGAGGCCCTTCTTTGAACCAAAGCAACCCTGGTTTGACTGCGCATGTGAGCGAGCTAGAAGGCACATGTTTAAACGTTTGGATGAGTATAGGGGTAACTACAGTGATGATAATAAATCCAAATATGTCTCCGCTAAGAACAAGTTCCGAAGTCTCTGTAAATCCAAAAAGCTCGATTATTACATAAAAAATATCGAACTGTTGAATCAGATAAAATCGAGTCGCGACTGGTGGAAGTTGTCTAATTCCTTTAGACCCCGCTCTCATATTGCGACAGGTACACTAAACGCAAATGATTTCTTTGTGCATTTTAGCACTATGCTACAAAGTAACAATGCGTCTCCCAAAGTTAGCTGGTGCTTGCCATATTTTATTGATCCATTGTTGGACTCCCCTTTTGAAAAAACCGAGCTTTTGTCTGTTCTTCATAAATTAAAACTCGGGAAAGCCCCAGGACAAGATGGAATAAGTTACGAATTTTATAAATTCGCTCCTCCTAATTTTGTGGATGAGTTGCTATGCATTTTTAACAAGATATACCAATATGAAGCCATACCATCAAGTTTCCGCTCCTCAGTTCTACTGCCTCGTTTCAAAAAAGGTGATCCCTCATTACCATCAAACTATCGCGGTCTTTCTCTGATAGATTCTATTTGTAAAATTTTTACGATGTTATTATTAAATCGGTTGTCATTCTGGGAATCCCATAATAAAATTTTAAATGAATTTCAGGCAGGTTTTAGAAAAAATTATTCGACCATCGATAATTTTTTCAATTTAACTAATATTGTTGAAATTAATAGATCTCTTGGAAAGAAAACGTATGCATTTTTTGTTGACTTTTCGTGTGCGTTTGATACAATCCCCCGAAACTGCCTGTTTTACAAACTTTCTCGTTATGGCTTGTCCTCAAAAATTATAAGAATTATTCAGTTGCTTTACTACAATACAAATGCACGTATCTGGGACGGCAACGATTATTCGGGTTCTTTTCCAGTTGAGGTCGGAGTAAAACAGGGCTGTATCTTAAGTCCCCTATTATTCTCACTGTTTATAAATGATTTAAATGATACACTGCCACTAGGTGTTGAGGTAGCCGGTATAAATATCAAGATTTTGTTATACGCGGATGATATAGTGATTTTGTCTGATTCTCCATCAGAACTACAATCCATGATCAATGTGCTGCACGGATATTGCTCAACGTGGTCGTTAAATGTTAACCTGACAAAATCCAAAGTATTAGTATTCCGCTCTGGCAACCGAATATCATCTGATTTACATTTTGAGTATGGTAACCATGTAATCGAGATTGTTAACTCATACACATACCTTGGTATAGAATTGTCATTCAACTTGTCGCTTAAAAAGCATCTGGAAAATAAGTTATCATCTGCCAAATTAGCTTTGAATTCTACCTGGTCGTCCTACATCAATCATCCCCAGATCTCAAAGGATAACAAACTGAAAATTTTTGAAGCCGCCAGCAGATCAATCATGTTTTACGGTGCGCAGGTATGGGGTTATGAAAAGCATGATGTTGTGGAAAAATTATTCCGTTTCTTCATTAAGAAAATGCTATATTTACATAAAACTACCCCTAATTATGTCCTGAATTTAGAGACTGGTCTTGACTCGCTTTACACAAGCACACTTAAACTCAACTTTGATTATATTAGGAAAGTACTACTCATGTCAACTGACAGGTTACCCTATATCCTCGCTAATTATTTATTAGAAAACAATATTTCCTGGGCTGCCGAATGGACTCGTATTCTCCACCGCTTACAAATAAATACAATCAATATTGGTTCTCCAGATATCTCTTGGAATGTAATAGCCGTTAAATTAAGAACGTTGGAAAGGGAAGAAAACATAGTTAAAGCCCGTAACTCTCAGTTTCACCAGCTTTACCCTAAACTAACTTATGATGTCATACCCACAATAACCAAGGGGTACTTATCTTGGTCAACCGGATTGATTATTAAAGCTAGGTGTGGTATGCTTGATTTAAATTCAAGATCATTTTTATCAAAGTCTAATGGGCTATGTACGTTGTGTAATATGAGAGTTCCAGAAAATATAACACATTTTATCGGCGTTTGTCCAGTTTACAAATCAATTAGATTAAAATATTTTGCATGTTCAGTATTGGAAGAACCTGATGTTGTAGATATATTAAACGGCACAAATTGTTTTGCTTTATATAAATATATTGAAACATGTTTGAATTATCGTAGTTTAATTATTAACGAATTCCACTAAAGATATGATTTAATACCAACTTTTGCTTTTTGAATAATTTTTAAGGTAAATTCCCGTTATAACTTTGCACATTTCTATTCATTAGCAACAATTTATATTAAAGTAATAAAATATAATTATTAATTATGTCTTAAGCCAACTCTGGCACACAACTACTATGTTATGCCATATATAGATATAAGAAACTAGTATATAAGATCATCATATGTAATGAATTTTTAAATATATCTATCTATCTATCTATCTATCTATGTGGAGTTTCGTTATCACTATTTGAACAAAAGATAGGCTCGCCTTAATGTCAAAATTTACCCTAATCCTTATGACGCTACTTATTACACACGAATTCGGATTCAACTTGTCGTCTTTTATTAATTTTTTCTCGAAATTTCACCTTTTGACCGCCTTGACTCGTTGTATGCCTTAAATTTTGGTCCCTCTTCCGCAGATAATAATTTTTAATTATTCATATTAAAGTCAATATCTTACTCAAACAACCACAAAAAATTGGGGGTCCTACGTCTTTAATTGTGTAAGATAGACAAAAAAGAATTTGCATGTGCTATCCTGATGACAAATTTTAAATGGCTATTTTGTGTGTTCTTTTTCGAAAAACAATTATAAATCAATATTAAAAAATCTAAACACAATTCTTTTTGTGTTAATTAACTCGGAATTGAATAGACTATTAACAGTTATAATTTTGAAATTTTAGCTCTTTTAGTTTGGTTGGAAATCAGCCGAAACTATTCATGCGAAGGGGTGTGCTAATCTAATGACAAGCACTGTATGAAGCAGTCAATGCCTCCTTGATTTAAGGCGAAACTCAAGGAGACCTTAAGTTTTCAATAGACTTGAAATATAATATTTCAAGGTAAGAGGGTAGCTACCTTGACTTCAAGTGAGGTTGATTATAGAAAATTTCAAGGTCTCCTTGAGCTTCTCCTTAAATCAAGGATGCTTTGACTGGTGAATATAAGTGATTTCAATGAAAAAGTATGGAAAATTACATTTAAGTTTTTTGATTTCGGCATCCTTGACTCAAAGTCTCCTTGTCAATTCTTTACCACAGATAACGTAATCATGCCAGATTAAGTGCAAGAGTGAAAACCTTTTAACGCGATTCATAGGTATTGATAATATCGCCGGAACCTTGTAGTTTTCAAAACTAACGTTGTGCAAGTAGCTTGCCCAGTAAACTGCACAAAAGCTAAGTGCTGAAGAAAGAGGTAAGTTGCCCCCGAAATATATACTCACTTAAATCTAATTTTTGTACTGGTCAAGCTACTTGCACAACGTCTGACGAACATTTTCGTAGATGCATTACATTTTGTTGTGGGGTTTATAGCAACAAATTTATCAAAAATCTATACCATTTTTCGGCCAAGCTCAATTTTGGCACATCAATTTCGTATCTTTGGAGCATCAAATTTGTAATTACGGAATATCAACAATGGAACATCAATTTCGTAACTATAGAAAAAAAAATAAAATTTGGAGGGCTCAAATTCAAAAATGAATAACAAGCTTGACACACATATTTTCGAATGACGCAAATTTATCATCATTAGCACGAGTTCCAGATTACGCATTTGGACTATCATTTGGTCAATAATGACTTTGACATTTCTATTCAAATTCTTTAAGAAAAGTGTGTCCTCAAATTATTGAACTGAATACATATTCATCAAAATATCGCAATTGTGAGAGACATTTTACACAAACGTCAAAAGTAAATGACGAATTCTAATGACGAAAGCATATGTATCACCCCAATTTCGAGCTTTCATCATCATGATGACTTGGATATGTGTCCTGGGCCTAACATGGTTAAATTTTAAGCAAAATATGAAATTATTCAGGTGCGATGATGGTTAAGATATCCAAACATAAATGCGGTTGCCCTTGCCCATAGTTATGCATTGGACGTTCCTTTTACGAATTATATTTTTTTTCGTAATGTGACTGTTTTGTATGATTTAGCCGATTTTTTTGCCGTTTTTCTGGCTGAAATTTATTTAGCCGGATTTTTAGCCGTTTTTGAAAAAAATATAGCCGGTTTTCCGGCTAAATTTAGTCGTTTTCTGAATTTCCAGTTGGCAACACTGATGGGAGTTGAAATGTGTTCGGACTGTTTTCATACGAAAACATGAAAATAGCCCCAAATTATATGATTTCGTTCACTGTGAACGTATTATTACACTCTATTGCAGTAAAATTTAATTACAGATACAATACATTTCACTAAAATTCAGTGAAAATCTAAATGTCAATAAAATATTTTTGTTTGAAGTCGAGTGTCGTGTCGAGAAATTTAAATTGCAGAATTTTTCCTCAATTTAGCCGCGTAATCTGTGGTAAGTAAAAACGATGTACCATTTTACGTTTATTTTTATATTTCTGATTAAAATTATTACTTAAATACAGAAAATCCATTGAATTGACTGGTGGAGTCAGATCAAAAATGTAGGCCTTATATTCAAAACAGGCGCAAACTAACCGTACAAATTGTTGATGAAGGCGATTCATTGTACATATATTAAGGTAATTTATAAATTCATTTTAGTAAATTCAAGTGCGATTTTTTTTATACCGAATTAGACCTTTTTCCCAATTTTTCCAAATTTAATTGGTTGGTTTTTCTATCTAGGAGAGAAGACGAATAGAAATACTCGTATAAGCCTATAAATTCAACGGAAGTCTTCGTATGCACAGGATTATTTCTTCAAAATTTACACAGTTGGGGTAGACCCTTCTTTAATTAGTTGGGATTATCGATGTATGTATTAAATTAAAATATGATAACTATTTACATATAATTAACTTTTCACAACGTGAATTTTCTTAATTTTATGATGTATGTATGTGATAAATAAACAAATAAAAAAAAATTTTTGATTTTTTATTTACTGTAAAATGTGATGAAATTTTATCATTTTAAATGGTAGTTATTACTACTTTCGTCGTGAAAATTTACAATAAAAATCGTTAAATTTATTAATTTGTATTGAAAATCGAACTGTCATATGCTTTAATTATTATTAACGATTAATTGTTACTACTGTGTAGTGTAATTTTACAACAAAGGAAAGTTAACTTTATTACTTTGTAATAAAGTTTTTCACAACGCGAATAGTTAATTTTATCACAAATGCGATGGGGTCAAAATTAATTACAATTCAGTAAAATTTGCAACGGATTTAAAGAAATTTCACTATTTGTTTTCTTTTTCTAATTCGTTTTTTAGTCTAGGACAGATAGCTCAAAACCCAAACATAAAAAAAAAGAAATTTTTGATGCCAATTTGTTGAATACACTCCTCAATATACACAGTAAAAAGTTACTCTAATTTGCGCCATGGGTTATGGGGGAGGGGGTGGCAAAGGGGTGAAATTTTTTGCAAATATCTGGGAAACTATGAGTCTGACCTTGAAATGTCCTGAGGACGAAACGAAGTACATAAAATTGCCTTTGTAATGATATATAACACTCTAGAAAATTTTGCAAAAAATTATGCCTTAGACCCAAAAGTATTATAGTGAATTTACATTTTTTGAGTTTTACATTTCGCACTGTAACTCTTGATTGAATAGACCTACCGTCATAAGATCTTGTTCATATAATGATAACAAATTTCGTTTTGATTTGTACCAAAAATTGGAGTGCTCTGGCCATTGACGTCCCCCTCACTCCTCCTAACATTTTTCAAAAAGGCATGTCTATAGCTTCTTTTTAAATTGAGCCAGGCAGATAAAATTTGATGGGGTGCCTAGTCTAAGCTCCATTATGCTCCCCACCAAAAAGTATTATCATCCGATGAAAACTAAGGGTATCCCCCCATACAAAGTGAACGAAAATTCTAACAAATTTCACATTTTTCACTTCTAAATTCTATGTAAAATAGAAAAAAAATCATCTCTTAGAACGTCATTATAACAGTTAATTGTAGTCTTGTGAATGTATGTATGTTCAAAAGGTTGTACCAAGGCGTACGCTACAAGTATCAAAAAATTGGGTTTGAATTGAATTGCGAATATTTCGAGTAACTTGTACTAGCAACCTTCCAACCCGATTTTTCGTACACGCTCTGGTACAAACTTTTGGATACCCATTCAAAAGACTACAGTTAACTGTTATAAGGACGCTCTAAGAGATAACTTTTTTTCTATTTTAGATAGAATTTAGAAGTGAAAAAATGTGAAATTTGTTAGAAATTTGGTTCACTTTGTATGGGAGGTACCCTTAGTTTTGATTGTATGGTAATAATTTTTATTGGAGAGCATAATAGAGCTTAGACTAGGCACCCCACCAAATTTGATCTGCCTGGCTCAATTTAAAAAGAAGCTACAGGCGTGCCTTTTTGAAAAATGTTAGGAGGAGTGACGGGGGCGTCAATGGTCGGAGCATTCCAATTTTTGGTAGAAATTAAATAAAATTTTGTTAGCAATATATGGACATGATCTTATGACCGAAAGTCTATTCTATCAAGATTTACAGTGCGAAATGTAAAACTCAAAAAATGTAATTTCACTATAATACCTTTGGGTCTTGGGTATAATTTTCTGTAGTTTGTTTTGCCCTCAGAACATTTTAACGTCAGACTCATAGTTTTCCAAATATTTGCAACAAACTAAATTTTCACTCCTTTCCCACTCCCTCCCCCTTAACCTTTGGCGCAAATGAGTGTAACTTTTTACTGCGTATATTAGGCAGTGTATTCAACAATTTGGCATCTTTTTTTGGATGTTTAGGTTTGGGGCTATTTTGAACCAATTGTAAATAAACATTTTAGATAACAAATTTCAATCTAATAATATGTTCATGCAATTTGGGGCTATTTTCATGTTTTCGAATGAAAACAGCCCGAACACATTTCAATTCCCATACAAATTAACACATTGAAAATACGTTAATTTGCGAGTTTTCTATGAAACATTGATTTTTTTTTAAACGAAAACGTATAAGCACTAAGGCCTCAAACCTAAATTCCCCTATTCAGCACATTTCGGCTCACTCTAATATTCATATCCGTTTTCATCCACTCTGGATAGAATATAAGGTCTTCATTTCCTAGAGGTTCCGTAATATGCAGTTTTCCTTACATTGTGTACGGAGACTTTTTCTGACAAGTGTGTGTCATATTTTATCACAGTGAATAATTTAGTCAAAATCAATTCTTCAATTCTTCATTTTACCAAATTTCTTCACACTGATGAATTAATAGTAACGCATTTTCTGTGTCTTTTCGATTTTTTGAGTAATCTTTGCCTATAAATTTTAATGGAAATCTCAATTCCAAAATCAAATCCAGCTTCTAACCAAATGGTAATATGTTTAATTGTATACAGGGTGTCCAGAAACTGCCGCATAAACGCACCGGATTATGATTCCTCAGTTGATTTCCAGCAAAAAAGTTGTACGAACATACCCCCTCAGCTTAACCCTTTATCTGCCACAGGCATTTAAAGATTTTCGAAAAAATCATTTTCTTGCACGACTTAAAGCCTAATATCTCCAAAGCTAGATCAGCTAGAATAGTGAAATAAAATGATTATTACAGCCAACAAATTTACCTATGAAATAAAACTAACCAGACTCAAATCGAATAAAAGGCTTGGTATTTACAGAGCTTCAAAGTCAAATTTGCGTGATTTGACCCAAAAACAATCTTTTTTTCCATCTCAATTTTCTCCAACTTCTGCCAAGGTGAGGTGCTTGTACGATTCTTTTAAAAATTGGCGCATAATCTTACGATCATGTCTTTCTTACATCATTTTATTCTAGCTCCATTATTTCTAACAGTTTTAGAACGTTAAGTGCAGAAAACTAGGGTTAATTTTGGCTCGATTTCGACATATACTTTGAATAGATTTTATCAATTGCAGATCTATAGGGGCAGTGTGAATTGAATTGTATTGAATTCGAGCTAAAATTAACCCTAGTTTTCTACACTTAACGTACTAAAAGTGTTAGAAATAATGGAGATACAATAAAATGATGTAAGAAAGATATGATCGTAAGATTATGCGCCAATTTTTAAAAGAATCTTACAAGCACCTCCTCTTGGCAGAAGTTGGAGAAAATTGAGATGGAAAAAAAGATTGTTTTTGGGTCAAATCGCGCAAATTTGACTTTGAAGCTCTGTAAATACCAAACCTTTTATCCGATTTTAGTCTGGTTAGTTTTATTTTATAGGTAAATTTGTTGGCTGTAATAATCATTTTATTTCACTATTCTAGCTGGTCTCGCTTTAGAGATATTAGGCTTTAAGTCGTACGAGAAAATGATTTTTTCAAAAGTCTCTAAATGCCTGTGGCAGCTAAAGGGTTAAGCTGAGGGGGTATGTTCGTACAACTTTTTTGCTGGAAATCAACTGAGGAATCATAATCTGGTGCGTTTATGCGGCAGTTTCCGGACACCCTGTATAAAAAAAGTGTTTAATAAATATTGAGAGTCTTGAATAAATATAATAATAAATTAAATTAGTTTCAATACGAATAAAACAAGACGCAATGTTAATTTTTAATATTTAAAAAAATAATAGAAAATTCTTCATATTAACAAATTATTTATCAATTTAAAATAATTTCGTAATTATTCAATATGACTATGGTATTCTTCAATCCAAATAACAGCTTCATTGACCGTATTTTGATGAAATTTTCTTCATATTAAATGTAATTTCGTCGAATTTACGATTTTTTTGGTTTAGTGTAGGTACGTAAACCAAAGCAAAAGTCAACTTTTTGCTAGAATTATTCAAAGTGTGCAGTGTTTCAAAAAAAAACTGAAACCACATTCAGGACTGCAATAGAAAATTTAGCACTTCCTCAAATTTCAATTGCAATAGAAGCGTATAGATAGAATAGAAAGTTTCAGCAGAGCACTTTACGTTCATCTACTTTTTCACATTGGGTCTAGAAATGCTGCTGGAAAAATGTAATGCAAGCTAAGCACTGATTGAAAATTTGTGGCCGGAAAATCTGAATGTTCGGCTCTTCCACAGAAGAGCATCCAATTTTTAAGCACCCTTTATTGCTTGAGCTTATCAACATTCTAATTTTTATACCCTTCGCTCATAGAGTGAAAGGGTATATTAACTTTGTCATGAAGTTTGTAACGCATTAAAGGAAGCATCTCCGACCATATAAAAAGTATACATTTATGATCAGCGTGACTTGGGGAGTCGATTGGAGCATGTCCGTCTGTCTGTCTGTCTGTCTGTCTGTCTGTCTGTCTGTTGCGACGCGTTTTACTCGGCGGGTATTGAAGCTAGCAAGCTGAAATTTTGCACACGTGCTTCTTATTGTTGCAGGCTGTTTGTATGTTTGATTCACCCAAATTGGATCACTGGGTCATGGGGCTGCCATACAAACCTAGCTCCCCAATTTGAGTTCTTCTAAGAAAAACTTTTTTATTTGTGTACCAATTTCAACCAAATTTCACAAAAATGTGTTTCTATAGATAACACAGAATATATGCAAGAATGGATCAAATCAGACTATGGGGTCATGGGGCTGCCATACAAACTTAACCCCCCAAATTAGGTTCTTCTAAGAAAAACTTTTTTCTTTGTGCATCAATTTCAACGAAATTTCACACAAATGTATTTCTATTGTTGACACAAAACATATGTAAGAATGGATGAAATCGGACCATGAGGTCATGGGGCTCCCATACAAATCCAACCCCCCAAATTAGGTTCTTCTAAGAAAAACTTTTTTATTTGTGCACCGATTTCAACCAAATTTCACACAAATGTATTTCTATTGATGACACAAAACATATGTAAGATTGAATCAAATCGGACCATGGGGTCATGGGGCTGCCATACAAACCAAACCCCCCATATTGGTTCTTACCCATTATTTGCGGGTGTGTCGAAAACGAAACATATAATGAAACTAATAATGTAGTGCTTGTACGACACGCAACGAATCGACAGCTATTTTAAACTAAAAATCAATGTCCACTTTACATATAAAAACCCATAAAATTTTCAATCACAACATTTTTGACTATTTGCGAAAGCGACAAAAACACCTGTATCGCAAATTTTTGAAATCCTCAAACAAAATCACTAAATTTCAGAAAATGCTAATAGAATTCATGAAATATCCCCTGAATAAGTAAATTAGAACTGTTTTCTTTGTACTGGTCAAAAATTATTTCAAGCGGGTAACGCAAAGTACTCAGAAGTTGCATTTACAAAAAAATGTTGCGAAAACGACACATCCGCGCATTAACAGCGTTATATTTGCATCAAACTGGGATTTGTTATTTTCATAATTGAGTTGGAAATCAATGTATGAGAAGCATTCTAACGACATTCCGATACAAGTAAAGTGTCGATACTTCTGTTTCGATACCAAAGAATTCTGGTATCGATACTTTTCTTTCTATTTTACTCGGTATCGAAACGATTTGATTCAAGTAACCAGATGAGTACTTTTTGAATCTTTGGTATCTGCCCATACACCCACATGCTTTCCGGCAATAAATTATTTCGTAAATCGTATCATTATGGCAAAACATAAAGGTGAATGATTTTATACTTGATGTATGTATCATGAAAAACCGATCGGGGAGATGCAGTTCAGCATCTCCTCTCACGTTTGAATACTCCATTATTTTTGGAGGCTATATCTTAGTATGCGGGCAGCTAATATATTCTATATCCTATTCCCAGTGATTCCCAATGTAAACCATCGCAGGCATCGCAGACAATAAATATATTGTTTCCAAACAATGTGGAAAATAAGGCTGTTTTTTTTTCGAAATAATATGGGCAATATGAAAACAAGATTTTTTAAATGAATGAATGCTTTTTTTGCAGAACCTACTAACCTCCCGGACGTAAATAAAGTATATTAAGTACACTCTTGACTCGATAATCCGGATCAATTATTGCAAGGGGTAATCCGGACCATCGGAACATACGGATTAGCGCACCACATTTTTTTTTTTCTGAGGAAAAACAGTCCATATAAATAAATAAGAGGAACAAAAGCCGACAAATATATTATTTCTTTGAAATTAGTCAGCATCATGTCATTTGCCAAACCGTCCCGTAAAAAAGTACGAGACCAAATTTACCATTTCACCCTGAAAATCTCAAATATCCGGACTTGTTCCCAGTACCGTATAGTCCCATGTGGGGCCATGGTGCGTTAACTCAGCCGTTTACAGGCAATTTCGAGTCAACGTTACATTGCATATCATTTCGGAGTGTATATAATGCTGCAAGCACTATAATTTCCTATCCGCACATGTACGGAATTTTTGGCCCACGCCGAGATTCGATCTCCGAACCTCTAGATTACTAGCATCGTAGAATGAGACTCAACCAAGTAAGCCACAGAGCGTGGTATAAATATCCGGACTATAGGGTCAAAATTGGTGCCGAAATCCGGACTATAGAATACGTAGGGGAAACATTTAGTGGTCCGGATTAGCGTGATATCCGGATTAAAGGAGATCCGGATTACCGAGTCAAGACTGTATAATAAAATATTCACTCCCATTTATTTTCATTATGTAAACCATTTTTCTCAAGAAAGTAGATAAGATTTTCCCTTGCAAATTTTGTGTCGCTGTAGTGCGGGTGTTTTGTTTTGACACATGTCCTGGAAAGGACCCCTGATGTCATACGAAAAAAATAGTTACAAATTCTGAATCTAGGATCGAAGAGAACATGTTACACCAATTTCCATCAAATAATTCCCATTGGATCAATACCCGCAAATAATGGGTTAAGAAACATTTTTTTACACCAATTTCACAAAACCTTGAATTAATGTGTCTTTATCAAAGCAACTAAAAAGTTCAAAATGAATGGAATCGTACTGTGGGGTCATGCTCCGGCAACCCCAATAAAATTTTCCGAGTAAATATTTTTATTTGTCCACTTATTTCAACCAAGCCCAAAACTTTTGTCAAAACGGAAGAAAAAGAATGAGGAGGGGGATTACATACAAGTCATAGGTACGCCCGAAAAAAACTTTTAGCCCAAGCGAAGGGTATCCAAATTTCGGCCGCGCCCGAAATTAGCCTCGGCCCCGGGGGTTGGCGAGCGAAGCGAGCAGGGGGCGAAGCCCCCTTGTTTTAAGTTAAAATTCGACAAGATTTTATCGCATGTAGCAGACAAAGTGATTCTGACTATCTCTAAAGTTGTTCGCAATTTTATTGAATTTAATACGAAGAACTCTCAAACCTATAACCAGGAAATTTTTTTTAAACTAAATCTTATAAAAAAAATTGTAGAAATTCCCAAAAATTGAAAAATTTATAGTCATATGCAGGCAGTAATTCGAAAACAAATTAACAAACAAACGGAATTCCGCGGTACCATAGGCCATAGGGTTGATGATCTCTCAGGGGTTTCGCAAAGATATCTAAAAATTGGAAAAATGCGAACAAATTTTAAAATTCCGAAGCTTAGTCTGCTACTCTGAACCGGAAATCTACTTAACTGTAAAATATTTGACCAGCATCAGAGACTCAACCGATTTTCTTTTACAACTTTCTACTATATCAAATGGAAAAGGAAGTAGTATGTACCAGAAAATAAAGCATATCCACAGTGTTTGTGACGAGGCTTTTGGGATTTAAATTAAAGCGCATACAGGGTGTCCCGCATTGGGTGGTCAATACTGTAAGGGTTGATAGCGCAACTTGTTTCAGCAAGAAAATTACCAATATAATCGGATTTTTTTTACCGTTACTTTGTTATCGCTCTTTTTGCGAAAGTCATCCAAAATCGTGACTTGTCACGCAAAATCGTAATTTGCAGCACTCCTGCTGACTTAATCCAAGATTAGATTTCAGTTTCAGAAACTACATAAAATTTCACAAAAACTGAAGTTTTTCCTTTTGCCAACATTATCGGAACTTTCAAGATACAGTTACTCAAACTTAATAGAAATTTTAAAATAGCTTTTTCATCGAAAATTCAAACAGTAATTTCATAACGGTGCTTTATACGTACAACTCTGCAAAGTTGACAAAAGTTGCTTGAACATGTTGGCTTTCCAACGGTATATCACTTTTCATATTTACATTGCAGAGTTTTAGAGAAACACGCATTGAATGGTAAAAATCAAGGTAATTATTTTCTCATCGGATTATTCAAACTGGAATTTTATTCATTTATTTTTAATATTTTAGTATCGCAATTTCGAAAATTTCTTAAATAAAAATGGAAATAAAGTTTTAAAAATGAGAAAGAACCAATAAACTAAAAATATTAACTAATGATTAAATGGGTATGTTTGATGAATTGGAATAATGCTGCTGGAATTGGCCTCCTCCATTTTGTATGCAGACTCGACACCTTCGGCCCATGGAAGAAACGTCCCGAAGGATTTCAGGAGGGGTTTCCTTAATGTTGTCACAAGCATCACTAAGTCAGGAGGGGTTTCCTTAATGTTGTCACAAGCATCATTAATTTGCTGCAGCAGCTGTTCCCGGGAGGTAATCGGCTCGGAATAGACATTGCTTTTTAAGGTACCCCATATAAATAAAAATCTGGGGGGAGTAAGTTCGGGACTTCTCGCAGGCCACGCAACTGTCCCAAAACTGCCAATCAACTTTCCGGGAAATTCGTTTTCAAAATATCCTTTGATAGGTCTCGCATTATGAGCGGGCGACCGTCTATCTGCCATAAATAGCAAATATTAAATTTTAACTGTTATAAGTACCGTTGCATTGGCCAAACAATGTACCAAATTTCAAATATCTTACAGTTCCGGTCAAAATAATGTAGCGAGATTCTATCACGAATTATAATTGCCTTTTTATGTCTTTTTTCGAGTCAAGGGAAAATTGTTAACGATTCCACTGAAGCCATGATTTTTACCATTCAATGCGTGTTTACCTAAAATTCTGCAATGTAAATAAGAAAAGTGATATACAGTTGGAAAGCCAACATGTTGAAGCAACTTTTATCAACTTTGCAGAATTGTACGTATAAAGCACCGTTATGCAATTACTGTTTGAATTTTTGATGAAAAATCGATTTTAAAATTCCTGTTCCGTTTGATTAACTGTATCTTGAAAGTACCGATAATGTTGGCAACAGGAGAAACTTAAGTTTTTGTGAAATTTTATGTAGTTTCTGAAACTGAAATAAAATCTTAGATTAAGTCGTCAGGAGGGCTGCAAATCATGATTTTGCATGACAAGTCACGATTTTCGATGACTTTCACAAAAAGAGCGATAACAAGGTAGCGGTAAAAAAAAATCCGATTGTATTGGTAATTTTCTTGCTGAAACAAGTTGCGCTATCAACACTTACAGTATTGACCACCCAATGCGGGACACCCTGTATATAAATTAGAGTATTAAATAATGTCTTAATCAAAACTTTTCTACGAATTTTTTAAACAAATTTTTAACAGTCCAGATTCTAAGCTCTACTCACGTTTTTGGTTTCCTTTTCAAACAAATGGCTGATAGCTATAGGGCCTCGAAATTTATAGAAAATATATATAGCTGCTACAATGTCATGTTTGGAAATTTTGGAAATATCTACTCATGAATTTCTGAGTTATCGGAAAATTTCGATTTAAAAACACAAATACTGTACTTTATCCACATATATTGGGCATTCCCAACGAGCTCTCGTCTTCACAATTTCTCTTTTAATCTCTGTTTTGAGGTGTTCCGGCCTGAAAAGCGGCGATGCCAGGTGTTCCGTGACTCCGAAAAGTTGGAGAACCACTGGTCTAACTCAATATAAAGCTATAATACTCCAATCACAGTAGGGAAAGTTTGTATGAAAATTGGAACACTAGCCGTAGTAAAAAAGCCAAAATTATCGATGAATATTTCCATGACTCAGTTTTTTTCGTATGGCATAATTGCTAGAAATTTTGCACAAAAATTCGTTAAAAAACTTCCAATTTGAAGTGTAATAAATACAGAAATTGTTATTCTGAAATTCGACATTTGATGACCGTGAAAGTGTAAGTAATCTTGCAAAATGATCCCCCTCCTCTCCGAAAACCTATCTACGCCACTGGGAAGGGGCACTATTCCTGGAGGGAGAAACGCCAGCCTTGTATCCAGACAACATTCTAAGCAGGAGTTCCATTTATCTGACATGAGTAGTCCGGTAAGGGCATTGCATCTAGCACCGGTTGGTGACTCCAACAAACCTGGTAAAAATCGAAGGTACACGTATCCCCATGCGGACTCCATTAGAATACTTGGCGATTATTATCGACTGCTAACTTGGTGGGGCGATCCATAATAATGCTAATAATAGCTTTTGTTTCTAAATTTTAAGGCTATTATCCTATTAGTTGTGGAATGAACGACCTTTGGCTACTTTCAATAAAGTTAAACAATTACTCGCTGATGCCTCCCAGCTTGCATTTCCTCGGAACGAAGCGAAATTATCCTTGTTTGTGGATGCTTCTGATACAGCTGCCGGGGCAATTTTGCAGCAATCTTATGCAGGTGTTAATGAACCCTTAGGGTTTAATAAAGCGTCGGACGCTGACGAGATTCCAGCTCAACTGCTGAAGCATGGGGGCTGGGGGAGAGCCCTGTCAAGGCTCTATACACACTGCTCGTGAAAATATGGAACGACAAGATAATCCCGGAAGATTGGCGCAAAAGTACTATCTGCCCAATCCATAGAATAAGGCTGATAAGTTGAAATGTGATAAATACAGGGGCACATATCATTACTTTGTACGTATTATAAAGTTTTATCTAAAATTCTAGAAAATAGAATTAATAGATACGCGGGACAAACCATTGGCGAATGGCGGCTTCAGACCTGATTTTTCAACGACCGATCAGCTTTTTACCGTGAAGCTATTATTCCAGAAGTGCTGGGATTTTCACATCGGCGTGTACTAAATCTTTGTCGACTTCCAGCGCCCGCTCTAGGACTTACGCCGCCCCGGGCAAGAGGACAAATTGCCGCCCCTTAGGGCGTACCAAACAGATTGATAGATATTCATACTATCTAGATCAGTGGTTCCCAATCTTTTTCAGTTCGTGCCTCCTTGCGAGGTCTATATTTTGTAACTACTGGAAATTTTTAGAAGTACATATTAATTAAATTTCGTGATCTCCGCATGCTGAATTTCGTCGTAAGTTCACCCGTCACCATGGCTTCAGTGATACGTCGAGCACGAAAAATGAAATCACCCGGAGCGACCAAAATCCGGAAGATTTTTACCAAAGATTCATTCTATCCATACAAAAACTGACTGGTGCAGTTCTTTTTAGAATCGCGAGTTTTGTCAATTTCAATCAGCCATATCATCAAACGCATTTAGTAGCAGAGATTTTTTTTTTAATCGTAGAAAATAAAATTGTTGGCAATTTGCAACGTTTTGCAACAACGGATTACCCCTGGTGAGTTTCGGAAGAAGTTCGATTCAGAATGGTTTTTGTTGAAGGAAACCATAATTCATAAACGGCACCAACCTTAGAGCTGTGCTCGCACCCTCTTCTCTAATCGTCGCGCCTCCTTAAGGGGGTGCGACCCCAGTTTGGGAATCACTGATCTAGATGTATAGAATGGTTGTTATAGAATCGATACAAAGAGGTTTTTCCTTTTGAAGCAAGTGCTTGTACTCATGGTTGTTGCTCCAAAACAATGTACTTAGTGAAACCACCTAACTTAAGAACATTGTTTTAAAAAACAACACAAAAATTCATGATCGCATTGGGATTCAAACCACCGTTTAGCTATCATTCATACTCTTAAGCGCACCACCACGCACCACAGTTCAGCAAGGCCTTATAGAGTTTGTTTGGAGTTTCAAAATGTTAAAGCTTGATGTAAGAAATCGAGAATGCATGCGAAATTTCGTTTTCCAGTAAAATACTTAATACATTTTTAGAAAACTCTGTCCTCAAAATTTTTGGGCCGAAAAATTGGGCTGGTTTTCATTACTAACGCTGTGCAGTCGTTTTCATTTCTCACAGACTCCTAAAAAACAGACTCCTGTCTGTTTTAAACGCCTTAATGTTTTCAGCGTTTATTCGACTCCCTATTTCTCATTTCATATGAATTTCTTCGGGAGTTCAATTATTTATTTAGTGGACTTTCTCTCCTGTTACTCAATATACTAAACAAAATCATCTTGCGGAAATCAAATCGCATATAAAGGAAACAATAATGAATTTCGTGCTATAATTTCGTCCTCTGAAAATTAGGCAAAAATTAGGGTTCATGCAAGGTCCTTAATTCTGGTGAAAAGAAGATGAAATGAATGTTAAATCGGAGGACGAAATTTGCACATACGAGTAATTCTTCTCTATGAAAAGTGATATACCGTTGGAAAGCCAACATGTTGAAGCAACTTTTATCAACTTTGCAGAGTTGTACGTATAAAGCACCGTTATGCAATTACTGTTTGAATTTTCGATGAAAAATCTATTTTAAAATTTCTGTTAAGTTTGAGTAACTGTATCTTGAATGTGCCGATAATGTTGGCAACAGGAAAAACTTCAGCTTTTGTGAAATTTTATGTAGTTTCTGAAACTGAAATCAAATCTCGGATTAAGTCATCAGGAGTGCTGCAAATTACGATTTTGCGTGGCAAGTCACGCTTTTCGATGACTTTCACAAAAAGAGCGATAACAAGGTAACGGTAAAAAAAATCCGATCGTATTGGGAATTTTCTTGCTGAAACAAGTTGCGCTATCAACCCTTACAGTATTGACCACCCAATGCGGGACACCCTGTATAGTGTATATGTAGTTAATAAAAAATTAATGAATCCTTTCTGCCGCACTTAAGACGTCGCTTCCGTTATCGACTGCTCCTTTTCTTTATTCGTTGTTACTTTGAACCTTGCAAATAGAATTCTTATAAAAAGCTCGTTATTGAATAACTGTCATCCCAACATAGACAAAGTTTGCTCGCTTATTTCAGCACTGCACCCTGTTTACTGTGGGTAGAGTACGGGGACACGACAATTTCTCCAACACTGTGACCGCATAATAAAAAAAAAGACTATGACACTGTGTATATTCTTGTAAGATGAAAAGTAGTACAAATTAAATTTACCCGACCTGACTGACACGAGCGTCAACATCAAAGAATATCCTGTGACTTCACAGTGATGTTGTTTCCTTCTTCCGCTAACAACGTGACGCCCAGGATCTAGTGTCTTCTATACTAACGATTCATGGGAAAATTGCGGTTCTTGTGAAATGGCTCTAATTATTTTGTTGCATGAAATCTGGAGTTGACTGTATGGGCAAATCATCAAAATACAGAAGATTCTATAAAATAATGATTTTATTGAAAGATTTTAAGGAAAATGACAAATTTTGATGAACCTGTTAATATCAGACGAGCCAGGCCCGTGCGCAGAAGGGGGGGGGGGGGGGGGGGGTTTGAGGATTGAAACACCCCCCATTGGCAAATGTTGCCAAAATTTTTTATTAAATACTTTTGTTTTCATAAGGCAAAAATTTAACTTCACAAAAATGTAAACTGGCGTTGTTAATTTATACCTTGCCAAAATAATTTTCAAATGATTCAAAGATAAATGCAACCGCGCGGCATGTGTAGATTGTAGTGGGTGAACTATGACTTATATGCGGTTTAATTCACGAAATTTCTTTCTGGAAGCCTACTCAGGCCTGAAGGTGGTACAACAAGAACTCCGGCCAAACCATAAACACATGAAGGTGATGACAACACAACCGACCACGGCTCTATGATAATTTGAGGTATCTAATCTGGCGTCATATGTTGAGCTCATATTTGAGACCTTCCAGTGAAGAGTGAAATGTAGGAAAAACCCACACTTTTGTATCAAAAGTATTTTTTTAAATATTCTACTCTTTTTTTTTTTTTTAAATATATGCAAGACTTTGTTTAAGGAAGGGGCCTTTAAAAACAATTTTGTACAATTATTTGTGAAGACCATAATTTTGTAAAAAAAAATAAAGTCTGAAGCAAGCCTGACACTATCGGAAATTTCCATTAAAATGAGTGTATTCACCAAAGCCGTCTATATTTCAAAGCCCGGAACCAGAACCCGCTCATATACTTTTGCGGCAGATCATAGGCTCGATTAGTTGGAAAATTTACATTGCGGTAAAGGCAAATCGGGTTGGGTCGCGGCAAACTTTACACGAAAAGTATTGGTTCCCGGTCGATTTTCGTCGCGAAAAGTGCATTGTGTCGTGAATTGAAGTGTCTATAATGCTGTGAAAGAAAAAAAATCCCGATAAAAAGTGAGTTTTCCAAATGTTTTCGCGGTTTTTATCAGAGCAGACACGGTTTTTTTTTACATGCGCTGTGCTTGTGTTAGTGCATCGTGCAACGTATATACGACATATTCATAGGTTCGCTTTGTGCGCATGTATTGCTGCTTCCTGGCTTTCTGATATAGGTGGCTTTGGTATTCACGCACAACTGAGCGGACCAAAATTTTGACACAAATTCTAATTCTACTTATATTACTCTCCACCAGAATGCACTCAGTGTATGTGAAAAATAGCGCAGTGTCCTTAGCGCAAAATTTCTACGCTTCGCAACGAAGTAGCTATATATCAGAGTAGATGGCGGGAAAACAAATTTGAAAATTATGAAGAAATATACATATTGTTGAAATAATGTAACGCAGATTATGCTCATCTACAAGTTTTTATGTGTTTTTTTGTCATAATAATGAATGTCGTTTGACATAAGTGTTACATTGCATTCACACAGCACTTTAAGGAACAAAAAAAGAATATTTTTTACCTCCACTAAAGTATAAAAAATAAGAATATATTACTCATTCGTTTGCAGAGCAAAGAAGATACTGATCCCGAAGTATGAAAAAGGTCATCCTCAACGGTATTGACACTGACAAATAATGCAAGGTCATATAATATCGGATTATTTACCAAAAATCATCAGCTGATGGTATCAATTCGATTCCTAGACTGCTGAATAAAATTTGGACTCCCTCGGAAAGCTACGTTTTCCCTGCATCGGGTCCTAGAAATTTAAAGTTTCAACGCGCTTGGCTTCAAAAATATTTATGGTTGGCCAACTCAGAGATAGAAGACGGTGCGTTTTGCAAATGTTGCGTAATATTTTGTGTTCGCGCTGGAGGAGTTGGTTACCAAAATCTGGGCCAGTTAGTAAATAATCCATTTAAAAACTGGAAGAAAGCACTGGAAACTTTCAATAAGCACAAAAGATCCATGTTGCAATGGACCTTGAGAGCGGAGATCAAAGACACAAATGCTCTTCTTATTTACGTACAACTTTCGAAACAAAAACAAGACTTTTTAAATGAAAGTATAAAAAACGTATGATCCCAAATATTGAAACAATCATCCTTTGTGGCCGGCAAGGACTTGCTCTTCGAGGATCCAAGGATACGGGAAGAATTACAGAGCCTCAAACATACGTTCATATTATAACATGAACCTGTATATTAAACTTTAAAACTTTATTTAAATATATAAGTTAAACGCCCCCCCCCCCCCCCTTGGATGATTCCTGCGCACGGGCCTGAGACGAGCCTTTAAATAAATTTTAATTACACACGTGCTTATCGTCAGATAAGCGGTCGTAAGATTAAATGGTGAATGTCACTATCGAAAGAGACACGGTGACATTTTAATAAAGGGTTGATAAAGATGTTGATTGCAAAGCATTAATTTATGGAAGTTTAAATGAACAATTTAAAATTGGAAAACAATTGTTGAAATCATAATCTGTTCCATGAAACTACCATTCACTTTTGGATCGTACGATGAGTGTATGTTTTGCTGCACGTACGTCAGATATTTTCAATATAATCAATCGTCAGATAAATCTGACGTTTTGCGTAGTGTATGGCGACTCTTACAGTCAGGGACGTACCTAAGTAGGGGTATGGGGGGGTGTCTCACCCCCCTAACATTTTCAATTTTCATCTGCAGTCGGCAAATTTGACCTCAGTGGGTATATGTAGGATTGCGATTTTCGGCATTAATACATTTACAAAAGAATACCTGTCGAGTTTAAGGATATAAACATTTGAAAGTCGCAATATTAAAAGTATGTAATTGAATGTGCATACTTATTAACAGAGCTATTCGGCATAAAAAACATAAAGCTAATGTTTAAATTGAAAATTTTTTTCTGATAATTTAGAAGCCCAGGACCTTAACATTATTAACTACATGAAACTCATTCGCAGTACAATAAAGTCTTGTAAATACATTTACAACGGCAGCGAAATCAATGCGTTAGTGTAAAGCTCCATGATTTGCGCAAGAAAATTAGATATTGACCCTTATAGTTGAAATACATAACACGCGTCAGCAGCAGCATCGGCAGAATTTCATAGCTGACAAATATGCTGAATGCCAAGTCTTCTGCTCAACATTTTTGTCAGCAATCTAAAATGCATTGGGATTGACGTTTCGCGATGCCGATGCTTCTGCTCCAAAAAATTGTACGAATCATCTCAAACTACAGCCGAAGTAGACTTTGCAACATTTTAACGATAAGAGTTCAAAATCCTTGGCGTTTTTATCACAAAGTCCACAGAAGAATTGGAAAAAAAAATAGCCAAACTGCCTTAACCATTTCAAGACATATTTCAAATTCCGGCCGATAGGAAAAATTGCACGATAATCTCAGTAACTCCGGTGATCGAAACTTATTTTTATATTTCAAAGGAGATATCTGAAAGCCTTCATGCCGTAGTTCAAATTCTTCTTGATAATTGCTACGAGTGTCAAAATTTGGGGAGATAGCGAGAGAGGCTTTCAAACTAAGAAAGCTTGCAAGATTATTCAGTTTATTTTAACATGTCCAGTAACATCAGCTTCGAGCGAATGATCATTTAGTAAATTAAGATTAATAATCAATTATTTTCGAACGTTAATGGGGGAAGAACGTTTAGACAATTTGATGCTAATGTTTTCTGCAAACATCCAAAATTAGGTTACGGATTGTCACAACTTAACTGGTTGAATCAAATTTCTATATATTAATACAATTCTTCGTGTTCCTGTCTTTGTATTTTTCGATGTTTACATGAACGCTAAAAAAATATATTATAATTAGAGGTACGGATATTTGGCAAATAAAAAACAGGAATTGCTCATAAACTAATTTTGGATTTTGGAAATTTCGCTGAAAATAAAAAACCTAGTTTTGTAAATTTTCTTGTTGTTATTTTAATTTTCTAAGCTCTAGAAATTCTGTAGATTCACAATTAAACGACTGTTCAAAACTCCCGTGGCATAAGAAAACTTCGCGTGTTTATTATTCAGTATGAAGTGTGTCTGCCAACTGCATCCGAATTCAGACAACACACATAGACAAGACCACTCCTCAAGGAGTTATGGTAACGGTAAAATCAGAAGCTGCTGAGGCATATTCCGCAAGTATCCGCCGAACCACGAGAAAAACTCTCACTGAAAAAAGTCGCATTGCAGAAAACAAAGTTCATTCATCAAACCTTCAACTAAAGTGCTCGGTGTACGGCAAGCCATCGTGCTCGTCAATCAGCGAACTCTCTGCATTTAACAATTTATCTAGTCTTATTAAAGGAAAACGCCTGAAAAAAACTGAGATGAATAATTATCTCCAATCATTGATAGTGGAGATAATAAACTTTTTTGTGGAAAAAGTTCAAATTACAATATTTCGCATTTATTCGTATAAAAGAGCTATTTTCGTCGAAGTTCGCATTTATTTCGTTAAAACGAAATTCCCATACCTCTAATTATAATTGGTGAATTTTCAAATGTAGTCGGCAAATTTTACTTTTCACCCCCCCCCAATATGTGTTTGCTCGGTACGTCCCTGCTTACAGTTAGAATAAATCCTTACAACTACCGGCAACACTTACCAACTTCACTAAACAAACACCATAAGATTTTGACATGTAAAGTAATTTCATGAAGGATCAGAATCACCTTTGGTCTTTGCCCTTTTACTAGTTCCTGGTAAAGTATACACAGTGACTAAGGTTGAATTTATGTCATGAAATTAAGTTTACTTTTTTTGCCATCCTAACGATGTTTCTCTTCTATCCGGATACAGCACAGAACATTGCACTTTTCTTGTCTTTCCGTTCGCTAAGACAGAACTCTCGTTTCACGATACTATGCAGAATCCTTTATCCGGGTTTTGAATAGATGATGATAGGTCCTTGTGCTGATCAACATCGTCGTCGTCGTCGACATTGTCGCCGTTCGTCGTGTCGTTGAAATCATCATCTTGTCGTGATAGTGAACTGTATGTATCTTAAGGCAAATTTTCGAATCAGGAAAAGTGTCGGATAATTGGTTTTGCCGGTCGACGAAGATGATGACGATGTAGTAGCACGCGAATCGTCGCTTTTTACCCTTGTTGAGAACAACGACTTTGTGAGCGATATTATTAACCGTCAGTGGTTAAGTAGGGAAATGATGAAATGTAATGCTATAGGATGCTTCAAGGAAATGTAGTTAAATGTTAGAATTAAAATGAATATTATCGAGGATAGTGCGGCGAAATAATGCAGTCTTTTTTTGCTAATGATGTAACCATGGACAAGAACGCAGAAAAATCCATTAATGAACAAATTTAATGCATTTTTGCAATTTTTAGAAGTATGTAATGTAGCATGGTAGTAATAGTAGTATGGTTAGTGTAGTGGTTAGTGCACTCACCTTCAGAGCACAGAATCGTTGGTTCGAGTCTCAGCGTGAGCGAATTCCGTTTATGAAGTTTTTCGCATCGACGGAATCGGCATTACAAAGTTTGGTGGAGGATATCAAGGAGGCTATGTCTAATAAAGAAATGGCAATATGTTCATTCCTAGACATAGACGATAAGACGTCGAATCCATTGGAACTGCATTAAGAGCCAAAGGGGCCGATAATACTTCTAGCGCATGCTTTAGTCTAGAAACAACTTCACCAGTATAGACAAGACTACTCTCTCTACTCAAGCCACTCGTGGCTGCCCCCAAGGAGGGGTACTATACCCCTCCTGTGTTGTTTGGTAGTTGATGGATTGATGTGGAGGCAGTGGCATGTAAAAAATTGAATTTTTTACATGTAAAAAACTACGTAAAAAGTGCAAAGTAAAAAACTCGAACAACTCTGTTGCGGGCTCCTCACGGGGCACTGCCGTATAAATGGTCATTTAAAGAATATGCGCATTGTTATTGACGCGAGCTGTCGCTTTTGCGAGGCTGACGACGAAACCGCTTCGCACATCCTTTGTGAGTGTGACAGGCTGGCTATGCGCCGTTCGGAACGCTTCGGCATCGCGTTCCCTTTAGAAGAAGATATCACCTCTCTGAATATGGGCCAGCTAAATCGATTTATCGAAAGAAGTCGGTTAGATGAGTTAATCTAACCTAAATGTTGGGTCTATTGTAGCATGGGCATTGCTACAATAGACCATATATGGCATCTATGAGGATAAATAATTCTGCTGAGTGTGCTGTTGATCTCAACACCTCTACAAAAAAAAAACAGTTAATATCTTGAAAATTGGATGTCGCTAATACGTATCTGCGGCCTTAATATTTGTTTATATTTAAAAAAGTGTTCATGTTAGAGAAAAACATTGGGCCTCCAGCTTCACCACATTTCAAAATTATTAGCTTTGGATCCTGGATATTGGACAAGGCGATCTGGTTTCTGTTACCAGACCAACGAACAATTTCACAAAGAAGTAATGATGTATGTATTTATTAAAATGAATCCAGATCGAAAATTTAAAAAAAAATATTTGTACTGCAAAACCATTAACAACGTCACGTTTTATTCAAATAGCCCCGAATCCCAGGTGAGTGGTAACGGACGACTTCCAAAGCCTGATTGTCGAAAACTGTACCGTACAAATTAGTTCTGTGCCGATGCCGACGAACCGAGATTGGCTATCATGAATTCATGAAATTCACCGCACAGTCACAGGGGACTATAAGAGTGCGTTGGTAATCCAAAAGTCGTCCTTTGACACTACGACACGACATTGCAGTCTCACGGCAAAGATGGTGTCATGACCATCATTGTGAAAATGTTCTGAATTTAAAAGACCTGAAACTCACACACAGAAGAATTTAATTAAAGTATTCCACTCTGGCACTATATGTGTACAGCTGCTGTTCTTCATCGCAGACGAAATGCTTGTCGACACAAAACCATTTTTTTTCCTATTTCCAAAGAATAAAATGCAAACTGTCTATTGTCCTTGCCGTTTGCCTGTATCATATGATCCTCGAGCTCGAGACAGAATAGCATGAAAAGATGTTTTGGAATTGCAATCATATTCTATGTAAATGGAAAATCTGATTTCGCTATTATGATTTCATGATGCCGTTGCAGCATGCTGTGGTTTCTTCAAAAATTATGAAAATAACAGAAGAAGAAGTCATAGAAATGGCAAAAAAAATCTGTAAATTTTACTTTAAGCCCATGTTCAGTTATCTGATTCATATAGTATAGACGGTAAAAAAAAATAAACGTTTGAAAAAATCCCTAATTATGAATTATTTTATAAAATAATGAAAATTTTCAAGCATTTCCATTAAAAAAAAAATAAAACACAAGATCACTCTTCAATTTTAATTCAGCACTTGAAGCAATGTGCCTTACATGTAGATGTGCTTACCTATGTGTTCTAGGAGTAAATCCACGCATCCTATTCACATGAACATCTACATCTCTTCAATAATAAAATTATCGAACGTCTTTCACACCGTCGATCAAGATAGATACACGAAACTGAAGAGAGTTCATACTTTTATCATTCCAGCCAACACTGTACTGAACTGAGTTAGTCCCGTGTTTAGTCGAAACATCAGGACAGGATTTCGGAAAGTGTGGGTTGAAACGTGATTTATTGGCGTTGACTGTCAAGCAACATGCTGTGAAATAATTACATGGCAAACAGCGGAGTTTAAGTGGTTTGTTATGCATGACGATACAATACTTGGCAAACGTGATAAAATGCGGAGGTTACGTACGTAGGAACAAGTTCAGAGCATGTATCCTTAGAATATTATGTCTGGAAAACAAGAGTATTTGAGGCATGTCTTCGATTGAAATTCAACCATGTAATACTTCATATCTTGTAACACAATCAATCAATGCAAAGTATAGTATCCAGTATGGCATGTCTGAGTAATAATAAATTTTCCTTTGGGATTACCTTTTGTCCTGAGTATACATGTAGAGACAAAGGGAGAACCTTTAATTAACTTTTACGAACTCGTATTTATACGCTGCATATCTTCAGGAATTTACTCCTGCTTATCATCAGCACCAGTGTCAGAAAATTCAATAGATCACTGTTTCCCTTTTCTCAACAGGTGTGGATGGCGATAGGCCCATAGTCCGCGAGCATTGTTGCCAACTTAACCGTTTTCAGGCTAAATTTATAGCTTTTCATTTGGTTGCCACTCTCTGGACTCTCTCAGAGTAGCATGTAACTAATGTTTCTGGCACCATCTACTACAAAAATATATGAACTATCAAAAAAACAGCTTTCAATGTTCAGTTTTAATTTTTTAATTTGGATTTTAATTTAATTTTCACAATTCGTTGATTGTTAGGCCTCCTATGAAATGAAAACTGAAGCATATATGCATGTTTAAAGTAGAGCCAATGCGCAACGAAGATGCCTTCCAGTTTAAGTTTAACCAAATTACCCGACACGCCAGTAGGCCGTTCCGAGTGAACTCTACTAGCAGGATAAGTCCCAACCTTTTAGACCGCAGTCACAATACAATTTGAGGTGAGGTTGTGATTGGGCGCCATGGATTGATGCAAATACACGTACCTTTTTTCTTCTCTGTATAACCCCTTGTAGAGCATGGTGCGTTCACTCAGCCGTTTATAGGCTACTTCGAGTCAACGTTACATTGCATATAGTTTCGGAGTGCATCTAATGTTGCAAGCACTATATATTTCCTGGACCACGCCGAGATTCGATCTCCGAACCTCTAGATTCATAGCATTGTAGAGTGCGACTCAACCAAGTGAGCCACAGAGCGTGATAATACACATACCTAACAAGAATAAATTATAACGAAATTCTTGAGTTTTCAAAATACATCTTTCACAAAATTCAAAACCAAATAGCAAGTTTTAAAAACTTGCCTCCTGGGCAGTTGCCCGGGTTGCCTCTGTGGGAAATCTGGCCCTGCATCCTCTCATTTTATTTTTGTAATTATTAAGTAGGTCTTCTTCTTCTTTATGGCACAATAGCTTGGCCGCCTGGATGGTTTACCTCCAAATTATCGCGGTCACGCGATCTTGTCCTCCAGTTCCGGAAGCCCAGCATCTGGTGGGCATAATCACATACTGATTTCTCCCATCGAGCTCTCTCGGAAAACTTTTTGCTCGAATGTGTCTAGCAGATCTTCTGAGTTTTGGGTTGGGGTCCATGCTTCGCGGCCATAGCATCATGCATCATGACCTTGGTTTTATCCTCGTTGATATGTAGTCCAACTTCTTTTGCGGCGGTACTGAGGTTATGCGTACGCTACTATTTGAATCGACTTGATGAGTAGCGTTCCGCTGCTGTCCATTATCATAGCTCGAATTAAACACTTCATAGCAAGGTTGACGATCGTCGGCGCCAGTCCATCGCCCTGCTTGAGTCCAGTACGAGTTTCAAATAGGTCAGTGAGTCTATTCTGCACTCTGACCTGTGAGACGATTTTAGTCATCATAATCCTTATGGGTCACACTAGTTTTATCAGAATACCAAAATGCAGCAATATGTTTTACAGTACACTTCGGTAGATACTGTCGAATGCCTGCTTGAAATCGACAAAAGTTTGGAATACGTCCAGCACTTATAAGATACTAGCTTCTTGTTAAAAAGCTGATCGGTCGTTGAACGACCAGGTCTGAAACTGCCTTGACATTCGCCAATGATTTGTTCTGCGTACAGAGTTTTAGATAAAATCTTAAAAGTCGTACAAACTAATGAGATGCCTCTGCAGTTCTCACATTTCAACTTATACCCCTTTTTGTGGATTGGACAAATGATACTTTCGCGCCAATCTCGTCATTCCTTATTTTCACGAGCAGTGTGTAGATAGCCTTGAAAAGGCTTTCTCCACTATACTTCAGCAGTTCACCTGGAATCTCGTCAACGCCCGGCGCTTTATTACGTTTTAATGATTGCATGGCGGGATCGACTTCCGCTAGTGTTGGGGGTGGGATGGGAGTGCCTAAATCAAACATCTGCTTCAGAGCTACTTGTGTGGAGGTGTTCGGTTGAACATTGAGGAGCTCTTCAAAATGTGAAACCCAGCGTTAATCAACGCCATCGATTTAGCTGATGATATTGCCATCCTTATCCTTACAGCTGATGATATTGCCATCCTTATCCTGGGTTCATATCCACTTTTTATTGAGTTTATTAGCTTGTATGAAAAAGAAAAGAGAGTATAAAGGAAACGAAAAACTACGTGAGAGATGAACGAATTTGGTTGCGGAAAGAAACGTGAAGTGAAAGGAAGGGATAAAGTTGCCAAACTGGATTTTGTATGGAGGTTTGACGTATTGTTTTCTAAAATGGAAACATTTTGCGCAGTAACGTAAACATTCCCATTGAAGAAGATTGGTTTTAAACGATCTTTATTTAGGATTGTGGATCATGTGGGTGATGCGACGTAGTCTGTTTGCAGTTGCGCTGGTATAGGAATTCTACCGCCAAGCTACCATAGGAATATATGGACATTTCTTCTCAATACTTATACACTAAGCCTTATACGCTTATCTGCAGCTCTTACATGCTAGTCTTTAGTTAATTTGCATCAACTGCTTACATTTCTTACGTGTAATTAACCTATTCGAAATTCGTCGAAGCTCGTCATATTTTGCTTTTTTGGCTCAAGGTACGCGTTGGGTCCATTGTCGATATCCCTCATTTTTCGCTTCTACCGAGTTTCGGCGTTCCTCGTCAAACTAATTGTTTCGTGCTTGCCGGGCTCTATAACCCACAACCTCATGTGCGACCCGTTTGATAGTGTCTTTGTTCATCCCAGATCCTAAGGGTGCCTTTGTTGCTGGTGTTATTTAGCACGGGCGACAGCATTTCTTCAAGGGCAGCTAAGCAGTCTAAGCAACCACCGTGCGACTAGGGATGCCAACTCCCAGTCAACCCAAACCCGGAGATTTAGTGAAAGGATAGCGGGGGGGGGGGGGCTTGGTGTTTGTACAGTAGTTTTTGCATATTTTGGTGTTTGCCTATATTGGTTGCTATTGCAATTACATACTCGTATTTACATAACAGAAAAGTTTCAGTTTGCATACTTATTTATGTATGTATTTACATATTTACATATTTACATTTTTATATTTTTAATTCATATTAATATATTTACATATTTACCTATTTACATGTTTACATATATCCTGTTCACATGTTTACTTACACTTATTTAAGATATAAATAAGGTTAGTTCACAAAGTTATCTTTAAAAAAAACAAGTGTGAAAATTTATAAATGCGTTGAAATTGTTGAGTTTAATATTTTTAAAGCCAATTAAAATCAAAGCTTATTGTTTATTGGAATGAAAGTTTTTCAAAATAGATCTGAGCCGGAAACACTCTTTATTTTTCATTTCCAATACTGAATTCTCACATATAGAAAAGTTAAACTTCAACGCTTAATAACTAGAGAACCGTTAAGTTTTCGCAAAAAATAATAACAGATTCGTCCATTTCAGACCAACATTAGTGAAATGCCGCGCCATCAAAATTTGGAGCTACAAACTCTGAAATTTTGCCAAAAATCTATCTAAGAGATCGAGAAACGACAGGCTCTGTATAAAAAAGATTACAGAAATAGTCCGATGAGAATGTTTAGAAAAAGTTATGGTTGGGAGGATATGAATCAGTTGTTCCGGGATGCAGTCTATCCGTAAGAAAAAAACAACGCTTTTCTTGACAACATTTCAGTTGACACTGTAGCTTTTTATCCAAGAGAAAATTTAGCTTCACACAAGTACTGAATTTGAATGTCTATACATAGTGAAGTTAAAACGCAAACTTTATAGGAAATTTAGGATTTTCAGTTTTTTCAATTAATGTAACTAAAAAAACATTATTCATTCATTACACGCTCTGAAATTAGAACTTGAGGTTCTAATTTTATAGAGCGTGTAGTTGCGTTGTTAAAATTGTAAGCTCTAAAATTAGAACTCAAGTTCTAATTTCTGAGCGAGTAATGAATGAATAATGTTTTTTTAGTTACATTATTTGAAAAAATTGAAAATCCTAAATTTCCTATAAAGTTTGCGTTTTAACTTCACTATGTAAAGACATTCAAATACTTGTTCTTAATTTGAAAATACTGTCGAGGTAAAATTTAGAGTTTTTAGTTCTATCAATAAATTTAACAGGGATAGCTGTTGTAGTCTCTCTTTATTACCGTAACTCCTAGTGGAGCGTGGTGCGTTGATAACTACCGTGTGTAGTCACCAACGTTACAAAGACAACTGAATTCGGAGTGTGATACGGTTGTCAACCATACCACTTCCTAGTCGCATTCTTAGTTTATTATTCTACGATAAGAATATTTCTTATCATCTTCTACTGAATAATAAACTTGCGACGAGTCGGGCCGAGTTTGGAAACTCGTTTCTCTATGAGTGTCTATTTCACAGAGTGGCGACCGAACGATCACGGCCACAGAGCACGACTGTTGTAGTAAATCATCCTAAAATACTATAAGTTACGGGAAGACAATTTGATTTTAATTCCACTATAACGATAATTGAATTTAGAATTATAGTTGTGCTATTCGCAATAAAATAAGGAAGAAACAAGACGTCCAGAAATTAGAACATTTCAGAAATTAGAACCACCTGATTTACCAAGTGGTTCTAATTTGTGAGCGTCTACTGTATCATAATTTTTCAGTATTTTATGTTTTACATACAGTTACCTTTATGTCGATGGTGTGAGTTGACAGTATCTGTTAAAAACCTAGTCAAAAATTTCGCACGCTTCATTTCCTTCTCTATATGTTCTCTGAATGATTTCCAAGCTCAAGCGTCGGAAACAATCCCAGAGAAGATAACATGGAAAGTTGGAATGGATGTTGCGAGTAGCAACAATGATGCATGGAAAGTTGTAGTAGAAATGATGCATGGAAAGTTGTAGCAACTATGATGCATGGAAAGTGAGTGCTATATGCGAAGCTATAATGCATCTTAGAATATAGTCATTATGGTGCAGTGGTACAGTACTTTTATGTTCATATTCGAACTTCAACTTGTGATCGTTCTTTTTAAGTTTTCATTTTTTTTTTTTTAATAATTTGTAGGTACACTGAGAAAAAAAATCCTGTAAATTAAAAAAATACGCATATGATTCAAAGAGATTCAAATATGATTTTGCTCCATATTTGTTTCCCTTTGAATCATTGTATAATCCCTTTGTTTCAAACGGATTTCCCTTTGAACTAATAAGATATTCCTTTCGAAAGTCTATCTATAATCACTTTAAATTAAAGTGATGCGGTGTCAATTTAATCAGGTCACAACCATAAATCGAAAGGATTTCCTTTTAATTTAAAAGGATGGACTCTTTGTTTTAAAGGGATATCATTTTATTTAAAATTAAAGGATTTTTCTTATTATTTATCCCAATGCACGAACTCAAAAGTATACTTTAAATTACACCAAAAGGAGTAATTTTCACAGGTGTTCTTTCCCTGTGAAAATTACTTATAAATGAGTTTTGTATAACTGACCTCGCTATAGGTGTTGGCGACATTTCATTTACCTCTTTCGATCCCGCGACCATATGATTTGAAGACTAACGCCTCTACCTACTACACCACACAGACTATACGGGACGACGTTTATAATTTACACCATACATTGTGACATCGCTCTACTACACTGCCGACCAACTGCGAGTGTAAACAAAAAAAAAATCCTATTGAAAATTTGGATTTAAAGGATTTCCCATTAATTTAAAAAGAATGAATTAGAATTAAAGCGATATATATTTAAAAGGAAAGGATTATATTTAATAGGAATGTAACTCGATTTCAAAAGGATATCGAGTTAATTTTAAGGGACGTTATTTTTCTCGGTGTACAAATGAAAGGTTTATACGCCAAACCCGGAGATTTTATTTTTGACCCGGAGACCCGGAGACACCCTTTGAAACCCGGAGTCTCCGGGTGAAACCCGGAGGGTTGGCAACCCTACGTGCGACGCATAATTCGTCAATTTGTCAACAGCAAAAATGTTTGCCGGTTTTAATCACGAATGATGCACCGAAGAAATTCTGCACTAATAAGTTGCCTTTGAAGTGATCTGAATCGATATTGGCTTCACGATAGGATCGAACGTCAATTAAGCTCGATGTCCTTCTCTTGCAGACGAGTATGTGGTCGATTTGGTTTACGGTATATTGTTCTGGAGATCTCCAGGTCTGTGAATGTGCCGATGCGGAAAGCACCTAGAACTAATGACCATAGATTTCTACCGGTCGCGAAGTCTATTAGTCGTTGGCCGTTATCATTAGAATCTTCATCGAAGCTGTGGCCTCCTGTAATCCCCTTCCGCCAACTTTTGCTTCGAAAAGAAAAAATAATGGTGTTAGAACACAAACTTAATTTTTTTTATAATGTATTTTTTATGCGCGTTTTTTCGGATTTTATAACGCTAACGCCTATCAGTTAGCGGTGTTACCCAGAATGAAGGGAATCTAAATTTTGTCGCCCCCGAAATTAGCGTCGGGCTCGTTTAAATATGAACTAGGTCTCACAGGTCTTCTAGTCTGGTTGGTGTAGTGGTTAGTGCGCTCACCTTCCAGTCAGCGCATGGTATTTATAGAAATGAATTCTTACGAGTTTTCGCCAACTAAAGTCTCACTGTGACGCAATCGGTTCCAAAAGATTTCGTCAGCAAAAAACACAAACCATTCTTTTATGTACATATAATCCTTAATCAGTAAGCACAGCTAAGCCCTCGGTTGATATTAATGAATTTGTTACTAATCTTTCTATGTTTAAAATTGTAAACAATAAAGTCTGTATCCTAACTCCGCAGAAAAAAAAAACAAATTTTGATCATAACGTTATCAAACATTGCTTGATCCAAGCACATGTCTGAAACATCTAAGGAAAGATTACGAGTGTTACCCATAGCTTTGCCATTATGCCAAAAATTGTTCTCCGCAAAATTTCCACCACTTTCTAAAAAATCCAAACTAATTAGAATTTAATCCGCTTCTTATACTCTTGGCAAATGTTTTAGGATTTGCCCTGGAAGAATGTTCGTGTACATGAATGCCAGACGATACAGCTTGTACCGACATTTTCGCATGATTTCCAGCTGTAAAAAGCATAAGGAAATGATACGCGGCGCGGCAAAGTTGTCCCGACCCGAGTATAAACAAAACAAGAAAATATCCAAATTAGATTTGGTTTCAAAAACACAAAATCGCGAGACTTAATTTAACATCGGTCGGAAATTAATTTAATTCCAAGTAAACAGACAATTCAACATTTCACTTGACATTTAACTTGAGTTTGAAGTTTAAAAGTATTTCCTGTAGAGGAGAGCCGGGATTTACAGACAATTTAACGCAAGTTATACAAAGTGTGTTGTTAATTGTTTTGCATCCTGGAATTCGAGCAATTTCAATCAACTGACAGGCCATAAGAAGTCAATCACAAAAAAAAAAACAATTGGGACCAAGATTATGCTAGCACAGCGGCTTCTTTCATTTGTCCAGCGCATCTTTTCGCAGATCCAGCAAATCCAGAAAAGTTTATCCAGGATGATTTCTTTAAAATTAGTCTGCAAGAGTATGCTATGCTGTTATGTACTGAACAAACAGAAACATGAAATAGGTGACTTATTTTATTTCCTACGGACACTTTGTATTGCTGGAACATCGAAATTCACCTGACTCCTCTATCTTTTTTAAAGACCATGGCATTAAAATCAAAAAGCCAACGGTGAGAGTGAAAGTCTACCAACTCCAGCCAATATTTTCTTTAAAAGATACCATTTGTTTGAATGCCAGTAATATGTTACATATTGCTTTCAGTTGCATGACTTCAAACGATAAATCCTTTTTCACTTTGTTTGCCGTAACTGTATAGCCGTTCCCTTCGTATGGAACAATGGGCGCTACTACAGTTATCTGTTTGCTGTTGTACAGAAAAAAAGGAAAAAGAAAGTTCAGACTCAAAAGACTCATTTCTCTAGTGAAGTAGTCCTGTTGGCTGCTGCCAGTACTAAACTAAAGCCTCTTCACAGGATCCCTATCGAATGTTGTATGAGTATGTGTGACGGCATGTACATTTAATGCGGGTAACAAAATGTATTAGATTGCCTTTGAACTTTTTATCCGTATACTCTACTCGTTCAAACATGCCAATGGAGTACATGTGATTTGGTAGATACTTTTACAAGGACTACAGGGCTTTTCCCTTGTGGAACCGGATTGTTTGGCAGGAAGAAAAACAGGCGAAGAAACACATAAATCACAAAACGAAAATGTTAGGCTTTCATAATTAACTCATTAGAGGGAGCCATAAATCCTGATTTAATTGTTTCATCGTGTGTCAAAAAGCTGTTTGGCGGCTCCTTGACTGAAAATACAAAGAAAAAGAAACGAATCTGTAACTGAAATTGGGGAATAAAGGTGATGAGGTGGAACCAATAAGATTGCGAGTATTTAAGAAAGTATTAGGACTTGTTCATAATGTCTATGAAATTGAAACGCTGAAGGATTTGGATATTCCAGAAATTAAAACTTTAGATCAGAATCAGATTGCAAATAGGTACATATGTTGAAGTTAAGGAAGGTACACTGTTTGTTACTACCAAGCCACTGCCCAATACTCGATAATTGTGCCTGGCCGCATCCTCAAAATTACATATATTTTAGAGTAACTTTAGTAATGCTTTCATTCCAATGCCGAAGAAACTTTTCTTTTATGTAGTTTAATATTAAACTGGAGTATCTGACTGTTTCAAAACTAATAAATTGTGGTATTTTGGTTTTTGTGGAAATTAACACCCGTTCCATTTTCCACGGCCGTTCGCCTAGGCGCTGATCAGAAGAAGTCATCTCTACCTCTGGTCATTATCATAAGCCTTGTCATGTTATTAATTTCACTGTATAGGCTATAGGGTCTCCTCTAGTTAAATGGACATTAGACTGTGTTCGTTGTTCTCTGACATATATTTCTGGAAAGTATCGTTTCCAGTTATTAGCATAGTATTGAGAAGCTGTAGTCTGGCTGGTCTAGCGGTTATTGCGCGCACCTTCGGTGCACAGGGTCATGAGTTCGAATCTCACCATGAGCCATGGTGTTTTTCGAACTCACGAGCTTGTGACGGACTATGATCTCACTCAGATGTTAAACGAGTACCCATTTATGGGGATAAATAACACTGCTGAGCGTGATGCTGATCTCATTTCCTCAACAAAATGCAGATAAGATCCTGGAAATAGGATGTCACTAACACATCCTGCGGCCTTAGTCCAATGCTGAATTGTCGCGCCTGTTATTTATTTAATGAGAAGTTCTTTCCAAACTGTATGATTTGCTGAGCTCAGAAAACAAAATGTCGTTGCGCTACCCTAGCTTATTTGATTTTTTTAGGATATAGGGTATATAATATGTTTGCATCACATGCAACCATCAGTAGGTGTTTTCTAGATTCTCCGGCCCATCATGGCCCCAATAGACAGACGCTCTGTCTCTCTGCATAAAGAACTGCGGAGAAATACAAGAAATTGATTTGTTTCATGGCTAAGATACATACTTACCTTGAGTTCCAATGCTGCTATATACGGGGACTCTCGACTGATTGTAAAAGACTGTCACACTTATGCTTGGGGACAAGTATCATCACGGTCGTTTTTCCATGGTAAAAATTAACGAAGATTTGCAGCTTACGCTTTCTAAGTAATGTAGCAAGAGGGCATCAAGAAAGTCCAAGCATGAAATCGTGGCGCTCCTGGAAGCTAAGCCCGCAACCGGGGCAAAGCAATGCAATATGCACCAACACAAACGCGTATGGTATGGAGGAATTGAAATAAGTCTTTAGTTTTAGTTAAACTAAATTCCTTAGTTTAGTTTGGATTTCCGAACATGATAGATATGTGGCAGATTTTAAGTTTGACACTCCTGATGGTCTAGGGAGTACCCGAGCATGCTCTTTCCCGGAGTATTTGAGCCCCTGTGGTGGTTGTATGGAAACTATGCTATGATGTCGAATGAGATTTTTTTCATCCCAAAATATTTACCTACGATACCTTGATGGGTGGTGATCAGGGTTACCTTTTGCTAAAGACTGAGCGTGATCTTCCTTTGGCTAAGTCTAACATGTATTCTTAGGTATTTAGTAATACGACTTGGGTTTACGGCCGAGTGCCATTTGCTAAAGACTGAGCGTGATCTTCCTTTGGCTAAGTCTAACATGTATTCTTAGGTATTTAGTAATACGACTTGGGTTTACGGCCGAGTGCCATCGATCCACAAACTATTTAAATATGGGCGCATTGGTCATTCTTCCTAACTAGCCCCCTTCGAAGATCGGGACCAAAAAACGCTGCGAAACGTGATCGGCTTAAATATGACCCTCAGATCCGAGAACGGTATAGATACCAAAATCATGTGCCGCATGCGGGACACAGGGTCTTTGTGAGAACCAGCACACAAAAACTAAACTTTTTTTCCCATTTACCATACACCACTATCTACAATTTTGTATGCAGGGGCGTGTGTGAAATAGTCATCTGACTAGATTCGTGTGCTGAGGGCTCTCCACTACTGTGGCTATTAGTAATTTCATAATACAATCTTAGCTAGACTAGGGAGGAGATCAAGGCGGTTGCATATGATGATGATGAAGCGCTCGTGGTACTAGAAATGTCAGATCTTGAAAGAGACCTTGGTCTTGTCAGCAAATGGGCCACAAGCTGTGGCCTGGGCGTAATCCCGGGTAAGACAAAATTTCCTCTGTTTTTTATAAACACCAAAAACCCAATTTCGCGCCCCCCAAATCAAACGGATATGATCAGTCAGTTCGAAGTAATTGGGCGTCATTTTGAAGACAATGTTCAACTGGAAGTTAAACACTGAAGAGCGCGTTAAAAAAAACTGCATAGCTTTTTGCGCCTACAAGTACGAATAGAGTCCGTTGGGTCTACACAGCGGTAGTGCGGCCCATCCTAACATACGGGACACTGGTCTGGTGTCCAGCACTCAGTACTTGGTAGACGTAGAGTGCAAAGATCGACTTGCGGCAATCTCACAGGTGGCATGTAAACATGCCCGAGTGATGTGCTGAATGTGATCCTACATCTTAAACCCATCCATTTTCGGAATAACTTTGCTGCTAAATTCACAATTAGAGGTGAGTGGAAGGAAAGTGAGTTGCCATCACGGCATTGAAATTATGATGAAGATGGCTTTCAAAGTTGTTGAACTATGTGAGTGAGTGTTTACCAGCCCTAGCACGCGACAAAGAATGACTTTTGACATTATACGACGAAACCGTACGACAGAAAAGTCGTACGGTGAGGGCTTTTATAGTGGCCGGCAGACAAGCATTGTGCATTTCACATTGTGAGAACGCGTCGCGTCTCACGACCGAAAGACAATCGTTTCCTACGTATGATTACCCGCTGTTTGCTGTTGTCCCCGCAGGGGGGTCTGTGTCCGTGTGACACTCAGCTTGGAAGGCTGTTTGTAGTCGGACAGGGATCTTTGGTGACTTACGACACCACGGACCTAGTAGCGCAAGGGGGCCCTGGTACAGTTGATACGCCATGGCGAGGATCTGTACAAAGACCATTCGGGCGTTAACGGTCCCGTGCTTCTGAGTTATGCACGGGTGGCTCTTGGCGTGCCTACCTCCCCCCATAGTTTGCGGGAGGGAAGCACTAAAGGCCTAGCACGATTTTGATGTCCCCTGGGGGGGGGGGGGGGTGCATCATACGGAAGTCGTGTGAGCTTCGGAGGTGACGGCTCCGCATGACCCGAGTCAAGAAGGGGCTAGCTAGGGAGAACGGCCTTGGTGGAAAATGCCTACGCGCCTATATCTAGCTAGTTTGTGGATTGATGACCACACTGCCTGAGTCGCATTGCTGACTAGTAAACTGAAGGGGCCGCCTGGATGTGAAAAGCAGCGCTTCGTTGTCTGCACAGACGCGGAGTCACAGGTCCAACGAGCCTGGGGTGTGCATGCCCGAATTCGACGTAAGGCTTAACCAATAGGGGGCCGAAGGAGGATCACACCTGCTATGGAGAAGTCCATAGCGAATAGTGTACTACGGGGATGGGTGTGCCCAGGGGACCATGGTCCTTCCCCATCAAGGTGTTGGACTCGTAGTGGCTGGAGGTTGTTACCCAAGTCATCCAGCTAGTGATGCAATCCCGGGGTTGGATTCCGGATGGTGTGTGCATGCGCCTGATGGAGAAATCTCCGTCTGACAACAACACCTTGTCAGTAAAAAGCCGAAGCTCCAAACTTTTAGCGGGACCGGGAGATAAAGGCCGAAAGGCTAGGTGCTCCCCTGACGGTATACCTGTAGATGGTTAGCTTGTTTGCTGTTGTAAAATCTGATCGCCCGGTGGTTTTCGTGTAGTCTGAAATGGCCCAATGAATCTACTTTAGATACCCGGGCAGAAGAACTTAGAGGGAAACGAGATGACTGATGATTAGTTAGTTATGGTGGTAAACAGTGGTGCCTCTCTCTTGTGGAGTGCGCGTCCATCCCGATATCAGCTTTTAGGAATAAGATCTCTTCCCAAGTTATGGAGGTTGCTCATTCCAAATGAAGAAATCTGAGGTCTTGAGCCATTTCTAAGAAATGTGGCCTTCTTATGACTGGAAAAGATCGCCTGAGATCCTGACTAAACTAAAATTATTACGCTAGGTAATGGGGTACACCCGCTTTATTCAGACCAGCATTACAACAGCTCTATTTCGCGGAGGCTATTCTAACTAATTAGGTGGATAAAATTGAAATAACATTTTAAAAACTGAACAAAACATTTTGAATATCTAAAGTTAATTGTCTGTTTGTTCTTACATCATATACTTTTTATCTCCAGTGATCCAATGAAAACACTTCTTATATGAATTCTTCAATCATAACCTCACAAAGACCATATACTCAAAACTTTCTTCAAAGATTCTACTTCACTGACTCAAATCAAAATTTCGACCAAAAACCTTTAACTTATGCAAACATAAAATTAAACTTTGCCGACTTCAAGTTTTTCGTAGCCCGAGGAAATCTTTCTTTCAACTAATGTATCCATCTTATAAAGCCCCATAATAGCTTCTTTAACCACATTCAGACGCCCGCACATTTCCTTCTAAGATGTATAACTCATGGTCGCTGGGAATGGTACTATACCGAGTATATTCGGTTTTTTCCTAGCGGCGCTACTCGAGTATAGATCCTTTTCTTGCTTATGCATACCTATGCACACACACGCACACGTCCCCGTGGCTTATGGCTCTCGAATAACTTTCATCGAGTTGAAAAGGAAACACTTTTAAAAACGAAGACCGAAGAATACTTAAGTGCCAAACGTTGAAATCCCTTGGAAAAACGTTAAACACATGGAGAACTTCCTTCTGAATATCAAGTGGCATAAAACCATTAAAAGTTGATTCTGACGTTTTTTATGTTTCCCCAAAGCCGATTCAGACGCAATCTTATCTCCCGACTCCAATAATCTGGCCCGGCACACCTTCATGTTTGCGACACGACATTTTCCATATTTTTTCAGAAGTTGAAGTCATCCCTTTACAGGAGATGTTATTGAGCAGCAGTAAAATCATAAGATTCGTTAGAAGAATATGATTTTGAATGCCGAAGAAGAAGTAGAAGGGATGCCATTTGATGCTCTTGTTCGCTGCCGAAGTTTAAATTAAATCGGCGCAGTGACCACTGATGATATCTCTGAAATTGGCATTCATACAAATTCCTCAATAATAGAAGTATGATCCGCATAGATCAACTTCAGTAGACTAGTCACTGTCATCCCACTCAACAAAGGACACTCCTTCGTGTGTAATAAGGATTTCGCTTGTTTTCATCGACACGGGGAGCCATAAGAGTATGTAGATGTCTTTTACGTGCATAACATCTCCACAGGTGGTTACGGACTTATGAACTTTCTAGCAAATGCCAAATAAAAAGGACGCTACTTTGTCATCGGACCTTTGCGCCTGGTACCACCTATTTGCCTGCAGTATACGTTCGGTCGTAAACTATTCAGGCAATCTCTGTTGACTTGGTCCTCGCCATAGGAGGTCCTTGTTCTTCAGACGGCTTTAGCTTTTATTTTGGCAAGAGTAGCTCGTAAAAATTTCGGCAAAAGCCAAGGGTGATGGAATGGAGAAGCAGAGGTTTGTTTTATTGGCCGCACAAAATTGTTTGTATGAAATAATGGGGGTGAGGTAATAAATGAAATAATAAAATGTTTCGTAATAAAAAATATGCAATGAGTGATAGTGTTGGATTTCATCTATCATTTTGGTTAGTCACGAAGCAACTTTTGATATTATTAGTAAATCCCCCTTCATATGTGTGACATACAGAACTGAGTAATGCAAACGTGAAACTTTTTTCCTTTAAAGAACAGCTAATCTTATAGTATTAAATACATCGCTGTACTTTTAGTGAAACATTTTGAAACTACTCTCTGAGACACTTTAGATTTTAAATAAAGAAAAGATTCCAAGTAAAGCACGTAACCTTTTATCACATTCCAAATAAATTTTTCACATTTCCAATGTGTTTTTTGCTGAAGTTTCTCAAAGATAACAAACACGTCAGGAAAACGTTGCATTTTTAATTTTATTCTCACTCTCTGAAGCAATAGACCAGTAAGTGCTTTTCCAAAGTGCAACAAATACAAAAGATTGTCCTGACACTGTTATGTTGTTGCCTGGATATCTTGTGCATTTTATGGAAGAATGTATAAAAGCTTTTGTATTGCTTAAAAAGTGTGCTGTCTTTTACACAAAACTTCTTATACAACATAAATGTTAAGTTATTTTAAAACGAAGACAATGAAAAGAATTTTTAGCAGAGAATTTTATGAAAGAAGTTTTGTTATTCTGTATGGTATTGTTTACCAGGTTTTAGTATGCTAATTTCCAAAAAGGCAATAGTTATTGCTACGTCATTTGAAAGGATGTGCTCTGTGCATACAATTTAAAATATGAGGAGCAGATAATTATTTTCAGCTTCACAGAAAGAGCCTACCTTGGAAGTTTCCTTGTCTCAGATTATCATAGACCCCGAGGCTGAAATGTTTCCACTACTGACTAGGCGGCAAGTGATTACGTCAAACACACAGTTATTTACTTGTACGAGTACCTAGTTCGAAAATTTTCGTGAAATACTGGGATGCAAATCCGCATTTTTACGCTCTCCAACAATGTCGAGTCGAGTTTTTTATGAAGTAGTGTACCTACTAGTAAGAAAAAAATACATCGTGAACATCGGCCAGGGGGAGATAGAGCTGCATAAATAGGCTGAAACGTTACCGCCAGAGTGGGTGATGTGCCTAGACTGTGCTGAGCGACGCTACACCATAAGCGGTGTAACGAGGCAAGGGAGAAGAAGACTTTGTCAAGGCTTCAGAAATACCCTTTGATGCAAACATAGCCTAGGCGGAAAGAAATTAATATGGGAATGTTGCAGTCTAGGTCATATGTTTAAATTTGGGCTAAAACAAAAGATATATTTATGAACCCAAGATATTTTTGTAAAAAGGTTTTTTTTTCAGCACATACATTGTATAGTGTTCGATCACTTTGTATTGTATTTGCTTACAATACTGGTCAAAATTGATAAGAAACGCATGGTGCGTGCACAGATCTCACTCAATTGATCCTTCAGTCAGTGGTTTATCTTTGATCAGTGTGGTGGAATAATGTAGTCAAGTGTTCTTGTGTTTAGTTTTGTTGTTTTCGGGAACTATGCTTTGGAGGTCAGTTTTTTAACTTTCTAAGTACGTGTGTGTATGCGTGTGTTTGTGTTTTATTTGAATTACGAAAGGATGACCAAGCTTTGTTATTTATTATTTACATCCTGCATGGTATGATCTGTTTTGTTTATGCCTCTACGGAATTCGAAGATGGAACTCCTCTCCTGGGTAGAAGGCTTTGAAATTAGAATCTACAGGATCCGGAGATGGAATCTCCTGGGTAGATTTCTGATAAATATTGGCTGAATCTCTACACAATCCGGAGATGGAATTAATTTCCTGGGTAGATGGTTGTGGACAATATGTGGGATGGATTTTCTCCCATTGTTTAGTGCATGCATGTGAGATGGAACTCCTCCTATCTGTTCTGTTTACGTGTTTTTGTTATTGTTTTGGTCTTGGTCATCCTCATTCACGTGCATGTGTACTTATGTGTCACCTTTCAAATATTTTCAGATCCGACCGACAAGCACCGCCTGCTCGACTGTCCTGAACAAAGAAAAAAATGAGACCGAGATTTCAGGTCTCTATAAACTCTTCTCTATATTTTACATTTTAAGGCAAATTATGGCCGGTCAATTTCAATTTGCATGAAATAGTCGTACCAAAGGAAGATTAGGGTATATTAATTTAATCAGCGATAAAAAAGAAGCAAGCAGACGGAGCATATAGCTTTTTAGGGATCAAATAGCACTGAGTTTTACTAGCATTAAATGCTAGCTTAGTCACTTCAGCATTTTAAATAGAAAAAAATGAGTAAGAGTAATTTGTTGTTGTTTTAGAATTAAGGGTGCCAGTAGTCTATAACTCCTTTCGCTTAGAAAATTTTCGTTCGGAAAGGTCCCAAAAAGGACATAAAGGGAGGACATATCAGAGGGGACGTCGAGTACATTACATATCCGGTGTATGTCCCCTATTTCAAGGAACCAACAACGGAATGAATCGTCTTTCCCAAGCCATAACTACGCGAATAAACAAAGCTGCCACTACCATTCACGCATTTTTCTAAGAAAAATCTTCGATGGGAAAGGTCCCAAAAAGGACACAAATTCATTATTTAATAATATTACGAGGAACATAAACATTTTTCATTAATACGCGTTCTACTATGTCCTTGAAACAGGAAACAAACACCGGATATGCAATGTGCTCAACGTCCGCTTTGATATAACACCTCGCATGCCCAACTCCGATCAAGGACTGAATAGTGTCCTTTTTGGGATATTTCCGATTAAATTTGTATACCCTTTGCTCATAGAGTAAAGGGGTATATTAACTTTGTCATAAAGTTTGTAACGCAATGAAGCAAGCATCTCCATACATGTAAAAAGTATACAAATATATGATCAGCATGACTTGGGGAGTCGATTGGTCGATGTCCGCCCGTCTATTTGTCCGTCTGTTGCGACACGTTTTACTCCAATTACCAATTTAAAAGCTATGAAGCTGAAATTTTGAAATGGCGGAATATTAAGTTGGCGAGATTTTAAATTTTTTTTTTTTTCAATTCAATTGAACCGGACTTTTAACTGGTGGAAAATTGATAATGATATCGTAGCCAATCCATCTAGAATGTCTGCGGACCACTTAGCCTAGCTATATGTGGTTACGGACCGCAAATGTTTTAAGTAGGGCAAACACCTTTAGATTTGCTAAAAAGGCGATGCATTCTAGAATTTTAGGTAACCTAACAACATCACTGAGCGTAATCATCAAATACGGCACGCGGCGCAATTCTAACGAGAATCCGCTGCACCGAATGCCATGAAACTGTTAGTGGAACAAGTAGCTCAGCACAGGGCCGGATTTCTCATATAGGCAAATGCCCGGGGCGGCAAGCTTTGAGGGACTGCATATTTCTGAAACTTTCAATTAATTTAAAGTTCGAGGTATCAAGAGGCGGTTTTGAGAAGAAGAAAAAAAAACTAATTATATTTTGAAAAAAACGGTTAGTTATTTCATATTTCCGCTCTAAAAACTCTACGATAGTGTTTTGTAAACAACACCAAAAACAAAGCCACGTGACTGTAATTGATTTTTGGGAAAAAGGATATATACTCCTCAAAACAAAATAAGGGCCACTTATGTCCGTTGACTTTAATAACGTCTTTTGGCGAATTTTTAATGTGATAATTATTTTCAGAAATGCCATTCTGTACCTGAATGTGATGTGAGTTATCACAGTATAATTCGTTAACATTAGCTTTAACGGAACTGTCTTAAACAGTACTTTTGGGGTCACGAGTCATACATTTGGTAGTTTTGTTTATTTCTCATTTTGATTAAGAATTAGTTTTCGCCAAGTTCTTTAAATGCAACATTAGTTGTTGCACTTCAAAAGATAAGGAGAAATACAAAATACCAACAATTCGGCGCCATTTAAATTTAAATGCTTCGTGCAGAGCCTTAGAAATGTCGGAGGAAGGTCGTTCGCTACGTTCTGTGGCCCTGCAATCAGGGTATCCGCGAAGAGCCATTTAAAATCTTTGGAACCGTTACCAGGAGACAGGAAATGTCTCCCGTCGTCATGGTTCAGGCCGAGTTCGAATAACCACCCCCGCAGAAGACCGATATGTGAGACTTTGTGCGCGACGGGATCGTACCATTAGTGCTCGTGGACTACAAAGTAGGCTATTAAGGACGACTGGGACCATTGTTAGCCCTCAAGCAATCAGAAATCGTTTGCACGAACACTAACAGTGGTCAAGGAAACATGTTACCAGAACAGAACAGGGCAGGACGCATCGTACGAATCGTTTAAGATTTGCTCGACGACATATCCAATAGGACATGTAACAATGGCGCAAGGTGCTCTTCTCGGATGAGTGCAAAGTAAAATTTTTTAGTGACAAACGACGCATAAGAGTCTGGCGGAGAACCGGAGAAGCATTTTTGGATCCTTGCATTAATCAAATTGATGGGCAAGGCGGTCCCAGTGTGATGGTCTGGGCCGGAATTAGCTTGCAAGGCAAAACTAACCTTGTTATCCTAAATAACGGGACAATTACGTCCGAAAGTTATATTGAAAGGATTGTTAGGCAACATATCATTCCTTTTTCACAACAGGCGTTGGATGGTTTTATCCTCATGCAGGATAATGCACGACCACATACTGCCCGGGCGACAATGTCTGTTTTCGAGGAGGTCAATATTGAGGTCATGGAGTGGCCTGCCAACAGTCCGGACCTAAATCCGATAGAACATCCTTGGGATCAATTAAAACGCCGGATGCGGACCGCTTAAAAGGACATACACAATCAGCAATTGCTAAAAATGTGTTGGGACGAGATATCAATAGAAAGCGTCGATCGGCTTATTGAAAGCGTTCCGTCCAGGCTTCGAGACTGCATATCAAAAAGTGGAGGCCATACTCGATACTAAAAAAAAAAAAACAAAGAATCAATTTTTTTACAGATTAGACATACAAATTAACTGTTATTGTTACGATTACATGACCGAAAAAAGTAAGCAATTCGAAAAAATGCTAAAAAAAGTGTAACTTTTGGTCAAAATTCAATAAAATTCATTAGATTTAATGAAAAACATATTGTTTTATTAAATTAGACCAACAAAACTATGATTTTCCTTTTCCACAAAAAAATAATCAGAAAATTATTAGTGGCCCTTATTTTGTTTTGAGGAGTATACATAAATACAGAAACAAAGTATGCCAAAGGGCATTCTGTTACATCACTACTAAATTATTTTCATTATTTATCGGTTTGCAATTTTTCCAATCCTACAATTTATCGATTGATGCTTGATTCCTAAATTCTTCAGTAAGGATAGCTGGAAAAGGTTCGAATTAGCTAACTTCTGAAAGCAGAATAAAGTCTGGTCGCCGATCTTTTAATTTTTTCCTCCGAACACAAGGTTTTTGAATAAAGTTAAAAATGCCGCCCCTATAAAGACTGCCTTAGGCTTCAACCTAGTCACCCTGCCAATTCCTGCTTTATTGGGAATTTGTGGCGGAAGCTTATTATATGAAGAAAATCGCGGGTAACAGACGGAACATATTTGGTGCTAGTTTTATTAATACATTTTTTGTGTACTTTTGTTTCTTGCTAACTCTGCTAACATTTGCAGTCAGTCCAGTGGCGGAACTACTTCACTCGGGGCCCTCCCGCCAACTTTTTGAGTGGGCCCCCCTACACTGAGAAAAAAGCAGAGTAATATCAATCGAAAGCACCCTTGAAAGTCGATCCACACTTTTCAGTCATCAGGCACAGTTATTTTCCATACAAATTGACAAATTTTCAGTTAATGGATTGACTTACGTACTATCTGGTCAATTTGTATGGGAAACGACTGAGACTTTCTTCTTCTTCCTTGCCTCGTGTAGGCACATCGCTCGTTTTGGCGGTAACATCTCAGTATGATATAACTGTGACTGATGACTAAAAAGTGTGAATCGACCTTAAACTAACTCTTTTGAAACCTGATTTTGGCGTTTCAGTGTTTCTACTAAAATTAAGAACGACGTACTTAAAATAGTTTTGTTAAGAACTACTTTCACTCTTTGCATTCTTATATTGAGAATAGCGTTCTTGTTTTAACGTTTATTAAATTAATGATTTCGTCAATCGTTTTTTTTTTATTAATTTAAAATAAAGCCATTCACACGGCGCAGCATTGACCTCTATATAGATGTTCGTGAGCAAACAATGGGATTCGATCCCGCGAACTTAAGATTTGAAGACGAACGCCCTATCTACCCTAATGCTGCACACACACGGTCAGTCTGTCAAAATCGAAGAAAATGTATGAATTTGACACAATGAAGAATCCAAAAAATGGATTTACTCTGTTTCTTTTTTCAGCTTTAAATTTAAGTGTGCTCTAATTTAAATCTTTCAATTTTAAGAACGTTTGTACATAATATTAAAATCAATACAGAATGTTGGCGAAACTACTTTCAAACCAAATGTGGCCTCCGCATCACAGCCATAATGACCGCAAGCAAGATAAAATATTTTAGTCTCTCAACGACATATACAGTCCGTACCTACTAGTTTTAACTAAGTTTAGTTCCACTCTCAAACTATTTTGTTCGTGATTAACAGTTCATGACAAAGGGAATTGGAATTTAGTCCGAAAGTTTAGAAAAGGTACTATCACCAAAAATGTTTTAAGATTTTTGTTTTAAGAGTTTTTTTTAGAGAGCAACCTAAACAATATTTTTGGGCATATCGTGCTTCGCAAGGAAAAGCGCGGCTATACAATACAGCAAATAGCGCAGCCGCATGCAAAGCAAATTTCAAAGATTTTAATACAGTATTAAATTTGTTTCTCTAAGGAACCTGATGAGAGAGGAACAATAAATTCAGCACCATCTCAAGATAGTCCATAATAGTAAAGGAAAGTTACAAGACCAAATTGTCAATATCAAGGACAAAACTGAAACAATTGAGAAATCTGGAATATATGAAATTTCATGTAATGACTGTGATTTTACCTAGATTGGACAAACAAAAAGGACAATTCGAACATGTTTTAAAGAACATTTAAAGCGATCATCAAGAACATGGTCCAAAAATCAGCAGTTGCTCTTCATGCCGCGGAAAACGAACACAATCACTGGAGCCTCGATAATGTAAAGCTAAAAAAGCAGGTGAACCAGCAAGCGAAGCTAGATGCATACGAAAGTATATGCATCTAAACAGGTTAGCACTTATGAAAGTTAAACACAATGATGACACGTTATAAGTTCTTTATTTCTGTAGCACAACTGACACTTGATTCCTTAAATCCACCTCTATTTATGACAATTCAATAATACGAAAATTACAACACAACAAATATGAACTACAATAACACCAACCTTCACCGCGTGGGATCTGCTGGTCAGCAGATTCTCATTGTCTTGGTCTACGAGTATCTGAATAACATACTCTTCAGATACTCGTATTTCGGAAAAAATGTGCAATAAGATATTACCTGTGGATTAGGTTGAGGGCAAAATAGATAAGTGCAAAGTAGTCACAGGATGTGGTGTTAACTCCTCCCTTCTCAAAAATCTGTGTCCCACAGATTAAGGATTCTAAGTTTAGAAAGGAAGTTTTATGGGTTCCGGGTAAGTATACGGCAAGACAACTTTTTTCTCAACAGTGCAACGTGACCGAAGGGTGACAAAAATAAAGATTAGGGCTATTATGATGACGATAATTACGATGTCCGTTGTAACCGATGCAATGCTTTGGACAGAGAAATAATCCAATTTTTTTACATTATCTACATGAAGTTTATGCAGGTATTCTAGGTCAAGCTTGATGCTTTTTTCAGATAGGTTGCCCATCAGGACCGCTGGTAGAGGATGTGAGGTTTGTATTTCCCCGCTAGTGTACTCAATGCCGTTAATTTGGATGGAGATATTTCGAAAGTTGATGATAAAAGTTCCGTTAATGGTTTGGGTTTGGTTTTTGTGGGTAATATTTCCCTTGAAATTACTCAGGAATACAACGTTCTCGTTCAGAGTTTCTATTAAAGGTTTGCTATGGTATTGGAATTCGCATGCCGCGTTTCCACCTTCGAGAACGTGGGAAATGCAATCGTCTGGCTCTAACAATTGAAGTTGGTTTCTTCGGCATATGGTGGTGTTCTGCATGGTGATGCATTTGTCTAGGACACCATACCTTGTTTGTTGTGTAGTGAATAATGTTGAATACTTTACCAGGATCATTTTATTATTAGTTATTGTAGGTCGAATGAGGATATGGTTGAATGTGGTTGGCTCAATTTGGGGAAAGCAGATTACGTACAGGAGTAAGGAGTCTTTCAACAACATTGCGGGTTTCGCATATTCTATTGCTTGGACTTCGTTATCGAAAGGAAGGGTTTCTATTTGGGATAAGGCTTCGCGGATCTCATCGTTACTCAATAGGTTGGTATTTACGATAGCCCGTTTGGCTAGCTGGTTTGCAAGTACAATCTCTTGAACTTCCTCTTTAAGCAGTGAGAGTTTGTTAAAAAGAGCCTGCTCGAATTTATCGTTGTTGAGAAGGGTGAAGTCTGCAACAATTCTGTTGTAGTTATCAACTAGTTCCCCAGTTACGTTGGAAAGATGTTCATTAATTTTGAATTGGTCGTTGTTGTTGTGTAGGATGTTGTTTTGGCTTTTTACGATGTTGTCCCAGTCAGTGGCGTCCGGGTTTCCAGCAAGCCACTTCCAGGCGGATCCAATCCAATTGATGGATCGTTTGGGTCTTACTATTTGGAGTTGGGATAATAACTCCCGAATTTGCGATGTCTGGTGACGAAGCTGTGGAATGAGGATGCTAGATTTGTTAACCTGATGTTGAATGGTCGTGTCAATGTTTGATAGTATCTCCTCGTAGTGCGCCAGGTTTATCTTATGGATGATTTTGAAGCTTCCTTTGGTGATTCTACCGGATCCCAGTTGCATGGTCATAAGCGGGTTGTCGTACTTGTAGATGTTCAATGATGCCTCTGCCCCCAAGCTGATTAACCTGAAACAGATGTGACGTTTTTCAGATGTGACTTGTGAATCCTTTTGCCTGAGTTGGTAACGATAGTTACACGATTGTCTTTTGCTACGATTTCTTTTTCAAATAAGGGTTTGTCTTTAGATTTAATTTGTTTGTTCTTTTTGTATACTATGTCTCCTGATTGATATTTTTTAGGTCTACTACGTTTCGAATTGTGTATGCTAATTTGGTTTTCTTGTTTCCGCATTATTTCCCCTTTAACGTTTTCATGCAATTTTATTCTAAAATCTGTCAAATTTTGATAATTTATTCGCTGTTCCCTGCCAAAGAATATGTCGGAAGGTTTTGCATTAATGACTGAATGGAAGGTATTGTTGTACCTGTCCACGGATATATTTACTATTTCTTTAGTGGAAAGATCGGTATATTCCTGTGAAAGGCATCTAACTATTTCTAAAATAGTTGAATGGACGCGTTCGATCGCGCCATTTACCTCGCTTTTCTGAGGGGGTGCCAAGTAAACAGTTACACCAAGGGACGCAAGACAATTTGCAACGATAGGGCTTATGAAGCCTCCCTCGTTATCCGATACAAGAAGTTCTGGGACAGTAAAATAATGTACTAGTTTGATAATCTTTTCGCGTAGGTGCAATGCTGATTTATTTTTGATTGGAAAGTATTTTGCGAACTTGCTAAACTTGTCTACACATGACAGGAATTTTTCTTTTTTAAGTGTGACTATGTCCATGTGAATAATTTGAGTGGGAAACTGAGGTGTTGGGGTCTTTTGTAGTAGAGGTTTGTGTGGGTGGCGATCGTATTTGCACGTGTTACATATAGTACAATTTAGAGTGAATTTTTTTATAAGGTTGCTCATTCCGGGAAAATAATATTTTTCCAGAATTTGTTCCTTGAGTTCTCTGTTATTCCTATGTGCTCTTTTATGTTCTTTTTGTATTATTTCAACCTTGCTAGTTTCTTCTGCTATATCCTGCACAATACGTTGAGTTAGACGTGCTTTGAATTTCGAAAAGGAGTTTTTGTATGTATCTTGGAGAAGCTGAATGAATTTTTCCTCAATTTTAATTCCATTTACAAGATTGGGATCTAAATTTTGTTTAAGTACTTTGGTTAAGGTTTCCCTGTTGATTTCGCGCAGCCGAATGAATTTCCTAATGTAGTTAGGGTGGGGTCCCTCATGAATCGTTAAGATGGCCGGGTCTTTGCCGGTTTCAGAAATGATAAGTTGTTTTCGGAAAACGTTGATTGGTGCCTCGCAGAATGGGATTAGGTCGCTGTTATCTTCACTTGCACTATGGGCGGTACCCGAGGAGGAAAGAGTGTTAGCTTCGCTGGTTGATGGTAATCGCGAAAGGGCGTCAGCCACTACATTGGTTTTTCCCGGTTTATATAAGAGTTCATAATTATACTCCTCTATACGGGCTTTCCACCTTTTTAGTTTAGAGTTAAAATTCCTGTTACTCAAGGTGAACGTTAAAGGCTGGTGGTCGGTTAGTATTTTTACTTTCTTTGCACCATAGAGGTACGTTCGAAATTTGTCCAAGGCCCAGACAATGGCGAGCATTTCTTTCTCGCCCGTCGCATAATTCTCCTCGGTTTTGTTAAGGGATCTTGAAATATAAGCAATTGGTCTATCCCGCCCAATTTCGCCTTGCGACAAGACAGCGCCAATCGCGTGATATGATGCGTCTGTCGTTAGTATAAAAGGCTTCTCAAAGTCGGGAAAGGTTAAGACTTCTGACGAGACAAGCAATGTTTTCAAGTTGTTGAAAGCTTTCATTTCGATTTTTCTTAAAGAAATTTCTTTTTTCTTGGATTGGTTTGCTTTTACTTGTGCATTTTCGCCCCGCGTCAGGTTCGTTAATGGCTTGGCAATCTCTGCGAAGTCCTTAACAAATCTCCTATAGTAAGATGTCAGACCGAGAAATGCTTTTAGTTCTTTTAAGTTCTGGGGGGGTTTCATTTCCTTAATTGCAGCAATTTTTTTCGGATCAGGAAAGATTCCGTCACTAGAAATTATATAGCCAAGAAATTCAACTTGCGTCTTCATGAATGTTGACTTTTCTAAGTTTACTTTCAGGTTTGCTGCAGCCAGTGCGGATAGGACAGTTTCTAGATTGGCTAAGTGCTTTTCTTCAGTTTCCCCTAAAATGATAACATCATCGACGTAAACATAACAAATTTTCCCTATGTGTGGTCTTAGGACATCGTCGATCATTCTTTGGAACACCGACGGCGCATTCCTCAACCCAAAAGGTAGTCTGACAAATTCATACTTTCCATTTGCTGTGGAAAATGCTGTTTTCTCAATGTCGTTTTCTTTCATCCGGATTTGATGAAATCCGGAAGTTAGGTCTATTGTCGTGAAAAATTTCGATTTACCGAAGCTTGCCAAAGTATTAGTTATATCTGGTATGGGGTAGGTATCGGGTATAGTGACAGCGTTCAGCCTTTTAAAATCTATTACTACCCGGTACTGTTTTTCTCCCGTGAGGTTGGGTTTTTTAGGGACGATCCAAAGGGGGAATTGTATGGGCTCTTAGAGGGACGGATAATACCGTCGTGAAGCAATTTTGTAATCTGGTTCTCGACCTCTTGCCTTAAGGTCGCGGGGTAAGGGTACGATTTTGTGTAAATGGGGTCGGGGGTTTTCGTATTTATCTCTGCTCTGATGGTAGTTTGTACTAATTCATTATCGCAAACTGGACCGAAAATGAATGCGAATTTTTTTAATATACCATTTCTCAGTCAAGTTGATAACTTTGGAACATCAAATTCGTAATTTTGGAACATCAAATTCGTAACTATGGAACATCAAATTCGTAACTTTGGAACATCCAATTCGTAACTTTGGAACATCAAATTCGCAACTTTGGAACATCAAATTCGTAACTATGGAACATCAAATTCGTAACTTTGGAACATCAAATTCGTAACTATGGAACATCAAATTCGTAACTATGGAACATCAAATTCGTAACTTTGGAACATCAAATTCGTAACTGTGGAACATCAAATTCGTAACTATGGAACATCAAATTCGTAACTATGGAAAATCAAATTCGTATGTAATTTATTAGGTCCATATTCTCGATCGTTTTAAATTTTATTTTAATTATATATAAATATATGTATATATATTTATACATATATTTTCTAATAGAATTTCCTCAACAACTGTTTTCATCGGAAAATGAAATATTTCCTATTTCGCAGTAGCTAGAAGGTTTAAAACGCTAAAGGTCATAAATCAAACATAATATATTTTCTAACTATGTAAATTCTCAATTTGTTTATTATAACCCTATTATCTAAACTAAAATACTATGTATTTATTAATAAACGACGAACACCTGAAAATAGAAAAGAATTAACGATCAACATCCTTTGAGCGTATTAATTGTTATACCTTGAAATATATTTACCTATTCTTCGTTTAATCGTATGGTCGTTTGGTTTTCTCGTTATGTAAGTCTGAAATTCAGATAATTAGCTATCACAATTCCTTTGCAAAAAGGTTGCTTACCGTATAATTTTACATATTCAAACTAATGGACCTCCTCTTCCCCAGCGGCTAGTCGCAATATGGACAACATTTCCTTGACTGAACTTTCGCAGTCCGCAGCAGCAACCCCATTTACTCCCTCGTCAATAAGTTCGGTTAGAACAAAATCTTTCGAGACATCGGCCATTATACTTCGAACGATGCTTTTAACATTCGAGAAGATTTTCCTGACTGGATTTAACATCGGCGAGTTTGATGGTAAACATTTGATGCGCCGCTGATTTTGTTCCACAATTTCTCTAACTTCGGCGCTTTTCTGGATTGCTGCGTTATCCATTATAATTAGAGCACCTGTCCATGAAGAATCCACTTTTTCCACCAATCCTCGTAAAAAGTCGCAAAATTCTTCCGAGGTACTCATGGAAGCAGGTCGAATTTTACTATCAAGGATACCATCTTCGGTCAAGGCAATTAATAGGCACACGTTCCTTCCCCTAACTGTGGGATTCACAAAAGTGCTCAAGCCAAAGAAATTTTAGAGCAAAATGGATTAACTATTAAATTCTTTACATTACTATATTGTTTAAATTATTTTATTAAATTCTTACCACCGTACTCTCCGATGTTGAATCCGGTGGAAAAGGCATTCTCAAAAATCAAAATTCATGTTAGAAGCATAATGGCGGACGTTTTGAGAAACTATGTTCTAACAGATCTTATCACTGAGGGAATGAATGAAGTTACCGTTACGGACTGCGCAAATTGGGTGCAACAAATGCTGTCCATATTGCCACTTGCCGCTGCAGGAGAGGAGCTGCATTTATTTAATTATAATTTGCGCCTTTTTCATATAACCTGGTAAGCGCCATACTTCTATAATGAATTTTGCTTGCTAATTGATTAGTTTCAGATTGAATATTTCGCGCGAGCTAAATATCAAGATTTATAAGATCCAGAAAACTTGTACACGGTAAGGACCGTTTTAGCAAAGGAATTGTGGTGGCTAGTTATCTGAATTTCAGACTTACATATCGAGAAAACCAAACGACCATACGATTAAACGAAGAATAAATATATTTCAAGGTATAACCATTAATTCGCTCAAAGGATGTTGATCGTTAATTCTATTCTATTTTCAGGTCTTCGTCGTTAGATTTTATTAATAAATAGTATTTTAGTTTAGATAATAGGGTTATAATAAAAAAATTGAGAATTTACATAGTTAGAAAATATATTATGTTTGATTTATGACCTTTAGCATTTTAAACCTTCTAGCTACTGCGAAATAGGAAATATTTCATTTTCCGATGAAAACAGTTGTTGAGGAAATTCTATTAGAAAATATATGTATAAATATATATGTATACATATATATATCGTACACATATCTAATTAAAATAAAATTTAAAACGATCGAGAATATGGACCTAATAAATTACATACGAATTTGATTTTCCATAGTTACGAATTTGATGTTCCACAGTTACGAATTTGATGTTCCAAAGTTACGAATTTGATGTTCCATAGTTACGAATTTGATGTTCCAAAGTTACGAATTTGATGTTCCCTAGTTACGAATTTGATGTTCCAAAGTTACGAATTTGATGTTCCAAAGTTACGAATTTGATGTTCCAAAGTTACGAATTTGATGTTCCATAGTTACGAATTTGATGTTCCAAAATTACGAATTTGATGTTCCAAAGTTATCAACTTGACTGAGAAATGGTATATATGTTTAAGTCTTGCTAAAATTTGTTTGTTCGGATAATCGCATTTGATACTGGCATGATTGACCTGGGGGGATATTTTTGATTTCAATGGAATTTTGATATTTGGAGATATTATAAGGTAATTATTTTTCCTATCTATGACAGCTTCAAGATCTTTGAGTGTGTCGTCCCCTATAATGCCATCGAACGAAACGAGACCAGGAAGGATGAAGAAATTTAGAATTTTGTTATTTCCAAGGCACTTAAAGAAGGCTCCACTAATCTTATGGGTAATAGGTATGTTACCACCCGCGGATTGGATAACAAATGGTTTTTCTACTGGCTTTGGGTTGAAAGACAATTTTGAGGAAACGAAATTTTTGTTTGCGCCGGTGTCTATTAGAAACTTGAGTATCTTTCCATTTTTCGTAACATATTCTATGTAAGGAACGCTAGAGAGGCGTCCTCCATAAAATTTAAGTCAGATTCCAAATAATGATCTACAAGATCACCAGACAAGTTATCGTCTTCAACCCCGACTTCCTCGATTTTATCTTGGGAGCAGTGGCGGTTACTCCTTAGGAGCACATGAGCACGTGAACCCCCTACACTCATCATAACCATCACATCGTAAAATTACTTCCCTTCTAAATTTTCTATCAGAGCAAAAATTCAAATTTATATAAAAATCTATATCAACTATCTCAAAACCGCGAAGAATAACCGAAATTGTTCATACAAGTCAAAGACAACAAGCCACCTCTATTCTCTAATCGCACGTGTGGTTAGAGTTGCCTGTACTCGTCATCCGTTTCCATACGATCCTATGCGATGTCCCATAGTAGCAATCGACGCACACTCGCTGGCGTAGGAGCACAGAAAATATGTGCGAACAGGAAAGACTTGAGTGCGAGTTTCAGTATCGGTGATGGTTTTTCGTTTGATTATGTTATGAATTGATGCATTTTGCATTGTTTATATGAATCCTTATGATTACGTATTAATTGCTCAGTTGTTTATTCTTTTAACATTTAAATATCAAGGCCAAAATAATGACGAATGTACTCGTATTAAGTATGGCTATGTAGTAAACAATATTTTCAAATTTATTTATAATTTGGAAACATGTACGGATGATGTAGTGTTACCAATAAAATAATCGTGATTATTTTGTAGCGTTTTGTAATGGAAAATTGTTGTTTAACTCATGTTGCACAATTTTTGTACACACTTTTAGAGATATATCCTCTGATTAAAAATCCGTTAAAAAATAATTCCTGATGTATTATTTCGAGGGTATGAGTGGAACGTTTGGAACTAGAACACTGAAAAAATCATTTGCTTAAAACAAGAACAAAATACAATAAAAAACAGCCAACAATTTTTTCCTGATTTCCTGATATATTTTCTTGTTCCAAGAAAAGTTTTTTTGATTTAAGATGTTTTTTCTTGTTCCAAGAAAAGTTTTTGCTTAAAATAAAAAAATAAGCATTATTTTAAGCAAAAACTTTTCTTGGAACAAGAAAATACATCTTAAATCAGAAAAACTTTTCTTGGAACAAGAAAATTCATCTTAAATCAGGAAAAATTATTGCTTGGCTATTTTTATTGTATTTTTTCTCGTTTTAAGCAAATGATTTTGTTCAGAGAACTCTGATATTTACTATTGTGTATCTATTATTCGAGAAATTATTGAAGAATTGTTAAATTTGTAATTTATTGAATTAACATTCATAGTGAAAACCGTTTCTATCGATTACCATATAAGCAGAAATGCAATATTAATTTATATTTGTTGCACTTTGGGATCGTCTTCAAAATAATTCGCTTCTTATCCTCCTAAATTCGATCATTTTTCTAAAATTTAATAATATTAGCCACAAAAAAAAATCTAAAATGGTACAAAGTTCAATGGGTAATGAAATTCGTTATTTACATAATTTTGAAGAATTAGTTGCTCTTGTTTGTTTCAGCTGTGAACCCCCAATTTAGGAGGTCACGAGCCGCCACTGCTTGGGAATCGTAATCGCAACTGCTACTCTGTAGATTGTATAGACGTTGGATTTTTTTCGGGATCTGCGAAGACTCACCAGATCTTCTCTGTTGCACGATATTAGATGGTCTGTTGATGTAGTCTACGTTTCGCGATTGAATGGATCTGTCGACCTCCATAGGAACCGGTGGTTTGGGCTGACTGGGTCTAGGTGGTACTGGCTTCTGGTTTTGGTAAGAAAGATTAATATTATAGGCTTTGTTTCGATCTGCCGTATTTAGTTCAGATGGTCGCGCATTATAAATCGGTAATTTTGAGACATTTCCGTGTCCTGGATTGGGGACGGAAATTGTATTAAAGGGCGTAGGAATAAAATTATTTATGATTCTTTTATGAATCGGAGCATTTCTAATACCCGCGTTTAGAAATTCTAAACAAGAAGCGTACGCCACTGGTAGATTTTCAGGTTTCTGAATAAGAAGTTTATCTGAAAGATCGTTGTTAAGACCCCTCACAAAGACATCTAAAGCGCGATTTCTGTGATCTTCGGTTAATGCAGCCATAATTTCCTGTGAATAATCGCTAGTTTTCACTTTGTTGAGGATTAATGAAAGCTGATGATTCACCGAAGCATAAAATTCGTCGACTGTAGCATTGCCTTGACGCATACTGCGAAGTTGATGCTCTAGAGTTCTTATGTCTCGCTTGTCTGCATAGTGCAGAGACAAACATTTTTTAATTGCCGACCAGTCCTCATCAAAAATGTTATACGAGATAAGCGCAGCATCAGCTGGGCCCCGCACTTTTTGCCTAACGTGACGAAGAATCGCCTTGAAAATAGGTTTCTCCCGGACAACGTTGTAGTCGTTGAGGATGGTTTCGACATTATGTACCCATGAAAGGTACTGAACACACCTGCAAGTCTTTAACAGAATCCGGTAATTTTTTCACCGACTCTAGGTCTGATTCTGTTAAAGCACTGCACTGGACAACGGGTGTGTCTTCAACTTTCCTTCTATTCTCTATATCCACTAACCTCGCTTCAATTCTTTTTATCTGCTCGATGTGAGCGTTAACCGCCCCGGTCAGTTGCACTAATGTTGATTGAATTGCCTCCATTGTGTTATTTTATTATTTTTTTATTAGGGGCGGTAGTATGCAAAACTTTTTAGCAAAATCGCACTTTTAAATACACTAATTGTTTCAAGATGACGAACGGTGAAAGATGGTTTACACAATATTTTAAGTTTAGAATTTTTGAAAAAATTTTGCAAATATTTAATCGAATACGAGGTGGACTTACATGTAGATGAAGATGGTTTGCATTTTCATTTTTGGATCGCCTGCAGTATCCGGTTTGGAATCGAACGTTGTAGGTTTGCTGTTGCCCGACTCCTACTAGGGTACAGGTTGGATCACTCTCCGTATATTGTGATTCTCTGAACCGAGAAATCCACGATGAACGTCGGCACTGGTTGGATCACACTCCGTAAATTCTGATTCTCTGAACCGAGAAATCCACGGTTAACGTCGAGCACTGGTTGGATCACACTCCGTATATTCTGATTCTCTGAACCGAGAAATCCAAGATTAACAACGGGTTGTTGGCTTTTCTGGTGAAGAGAGTTGAAACTTTAACGCGCAGCAATCACTATCTGCTTCGGCAGACATATACTATTGTTTTTACCTGGCTAAAAGGCTTCTTCCTCCTTGTTATTAAAGGAAAATGATCGCCTAATCCTCTAAAGGCACTGCCTTCGGTTTGAACAGCACGTTAAGTTTTTTACTCTAAGTTTTTCACTCTAACAGCACTAGTATCCACTAACAGCACTTTACTAGATTTTACTTTTTTAGCTCGGGCGCCAGTTAAACACAATGATGACACGTTATAAGTTCTTTATTTCTGTAGCACAACTGACACTTGATTCCTTAAATCCACCTCTATTTATGACAATTCAATAATAGGAAAATTACAACACAACAAATATGAACTACAATAACACCAACCTTCACCGCGTGGGATCTGCTGGTCAGCAGATTCTCATTGTCTTGGTCTACGAGTATCTGAATAACATACTCTTCAGATACTCGTATTTCGGAAAAAATGTGCAATAAGATATTACCTGTGGATTAGGTTGAGGGCAAAATAGATAACTGCAAAGTAGTCACAGGATGTGGTGTTAACTTGAATACCATCGATGCACCGATACGATCGCCACTTTTCAATTGCTTTAACCCTTAAATGCATAGCGTACCATATATGGTACATGGCTATTTTCCTGTAAAAGTTAAGAGATTATGCAATTTTTGATTTTTTTTTTACTTTTTCCGAAAGTAGACAAAAAAAGCTTTCACATTAATTCAATTTTGGCTACCCGAAGCTTTCCTTGAATTGCCAGTGCGCAGTCAAAGTGGACGAATGTTATTTTTTGTGGAATTTTAAAAGCTATTCTTTAGAGCTAAAAAAATTTGCGAAATTTACCGTTATATGGAAAAGGAAAAATACTGGTGAGTAAATTGGAGTGTGTTCTTGAGGTTCTTTTGAGATTTTGGCCAAAAAAGTCATTAAAGGTATTGTTTGCACCAATTTTGCAACGTACCATATATGGTACACCATGCATTGGGGCATATTCGGAAATATCTATACATACATTCCGATCATTCTTAGCTGATGAAATTATTCTCCTTTAGTCTTGGAAAGGGTAGGATATGTTCATAAAATTTTAATTATCAGCTCTTCCAAGATTATGGTGCGTTTTATTGGGCCCAGAACAGGTCCAAGTAATTTAAATTTTCATACAAATTATACATATACATACTGCCATTCATACATTTACTGCCATTTTTTTATGAAGCTAGGCTAATTAGTCCTGTTTAGGATCCAAGAAAACGGAGCTGTCGTAGTTGATTTGGACCGATCGTTTTTGTAATTTTCTCTTCTTTAGCACACCGGTAAGTGCTTAGAGTTTCTGTAGCTGCTTTTTATAATCCCAGCCTTTTTAGCTGGCAAGTATACTGAAAAAATGTTCACATCATTTGTTTTGTCCTTAGGACACGCCAATAAAAACCGAGCTTCCGTACTTAACATCTTAGTAAGATGCTTGGACTTTCACCAGGACTCAAGCAGCTGCGCCTTGATATCCAAATTCTTAAACCATTTTTGATTATGACAAGTATTGTATTGGAAGTTCACGGTCAGGATCCTCAGAAAATGTACTGCTAGGGTCAATCATTCCATATGGAAGCCTATGTGGAGTACCACATTCGATAAACAAAAAATTACACGGATGTAATTCTTGTGGACAGGTCCAGGGACCTGCACAAATTTGGGCTATAAAGCAGGCAGCAGTTCATTTCCATATTCATATCCTAGCAAAGTCAATCCAATACATATACTTTTCAGGAAAGGAATCCCATGAGCTATAATAAGTCAAAAGAAGTCTCGAAATATACGTTTAACAGTGGAACATGTTTGTAACGAACTATTATATAAATGATTTATTTTATAACGATACCGAGTTCTAATCGCTCTAATCTATGGAGTGCATACGCTATACCCTATACAGAGCTAGACGGCACGCAAAACCCAAAATAATCAATTCCATGTTTTCTTGTAGGGGACGAAGGGGTGTATGAGTCGGATCTGGCTCACTTTTAGTACTTAGCAAGGACATCCACTTGACACACATTTGAAGTTTTTCGCGACATTCTATCAAAATAAAATAAATCTTTCTATCAAAAGATATGGCTAAATTCAGGTTTGTAGAGGATGTAGGGATAGTAAGGCCTACTCCACTTTCTATCAACTTCCAGGATATGTCGCAAATAGGTATCAATACAAATTTCAATAAGGAATAGGAAACTAATCACGGACCTACCCGAGCTCCCTTTAAAAAACTGAATATTCGCGATTTTCATCGAAATGACAACCTTTCCTTTCATGAATAGGAGTTCATTATATCGAGTTTCCACTATAATTTCGATCAAAACTCTCAATAATCATTATCCTTTCTTTTTTGCACTGTGTTTATTAAAATAAGAGGCAAATTAAATAAAATTTGAAAAATGTCTTTCATTTACAACATATGGCCTGAATGCATGGTGTACCATATTTGGTACACAATGAAAATTCTACTATTTTCACTTTTCTGGGAAAACGGGCTATTTCCTGGAAAAATAAAGGCTGATTCCGTGTTCAGTGACCAATTTTACATAAGGGGAGCTCAGTTACGATACTGGGTTCCGACCCCATGCATTTAAGGGTTAAATAATAATTTTTTTCATTTTAATTTTTTCTTTTCAATTTATTATAATGTTTGCATAGAATACAGTAATTTTCATATTCGTACATACATTACATTAGAATTCCCAATTTGTGAATATTATGTTAACAGTAGAGTCCCGTTTCAATTGTTTCATTTATTGAAAAGGTAACTTTTAGATTTTAGTAAATTTAGTTTAAATGTACTCGCTGAGGATGACGGTTTTATGTCGAAATGCATCCGAACACATAAAAAGTTTATTATAAATAATTAAATTTTATAATAAAAATTTTTTAAAATCAAAATCAATAAGGTGGCTTTTAAATTTAAAAACATTCTATACAATCTTTGATTTTGCGGTTTCAATCAATTTTGTCGTTTTTTTGCTACATTAAAAATTATTAATAAATTCAGCATTTGTTTTGACTTCGAAAAGTGTATATCTCTTGTCTACCAAAAATATCTACGTCGAATTATTGTTTTTTTCGCAGATGTTTTATGGTTCGACAAACTCTTCATGTGGCTTTGGGCCCCTAAAACTCGTGCCCCCCTCCCCCGCCATGCGGGCCCTGCCCCTATGCGCCGCCTTTGAGTCAGTCGTAGTCAGTCAAAACACCTTCTATGGAATAAATTAACTGCAACGTCCACTCAAGTTTTGCTACTTCAAAACGCATGAAAAATTTAAATTTCTCATAAATACAAAGAATAACTCTCCGGGAGAAATATAAAAAGAAATAACATGTCTAGAACGCTTTCAAATGGGTTGATATTGAAATGCGATGATGTTGCTAATTTGGATGTGGATGAACAGGGTTACTCGCGGGTAGTGAGTAAAATTGTTATCTCGGACAACAAGGAGCACTAAGCGGTAAAACGGTTTGGTCTGGCATATATCCTTGGATTAAGCAACTGAGTTTTGAATTTATGAAGGGTTCAGCTTTCGGCCAAGATGTATTCATGTACCTAATCAAGAAATCTTGATTTGCTGAGTTTAGAGCTCACTGAATATCCAGAGCATCGTCGACATTATTATTATGTTTCTGAAAACCCCTTCAAAATATTTTCCGTCCGAACGTCCCAATTATCTATCATTATCCCAATTATCTATCACTCTACATGATTTGTTCTTACTAAATGCAGACTTAAACTGAGCTTTACGTTTTTTAATGATTTAATGTCATTGAAGATTGAAGGCACATTGTTATACCCTTCGCTCATGGAGTGAAAGGGTATATTAACTTTGTCATGAAGTTTGTAACGCATTGAAGGAGGCATCTCCGACCATATAAAAAGTATACATATATGATCAGCATGACTTGCGGAGTCGATTGGGCGATGTCCGTCTGTCTGTATGTCTGTCTGTCTGTCTGTCTGTCCGTCTGTCCGTCTGTTGCAGTGCGTTTTTCTCGGCCGCTATAAAAGCTAGAGAGCTGAAATTTTGTACACATGCTTATTATCGTTGCAGGCTGTTTGTATGTTTGAATCGCTTAAATCGCACAAGGGGGTCATGGGGCTGCCATACAAACTTAACGCCCCAATTTAGGTTCTTCTGAGAAAAACTTTTTTAATTTGACTACCAATTTCAACCTAACTTCGCTCAAATGTGTTTCTATTAATGACACACAACATTATGTAAAACTGGATCAAATCCCACCATGGGGTCATGGGGCTGCCATACAAACCTAACCCCCCAATTTGAGTTCTTCCAAGAAAAACTTTTTTATTTGTGTACCAATTTCAACCAAATTTCAGACAAATGTGTTTCTAAATATATGCCAGAATGGATCAAATCAGACCATGGGGTCATGGGGCTGCCATACAATTTTAACCCCCCGAATTAGGTTCTTCTAAGAAAAACTTATTTATTTGTGCACCAATTTCAACCAAATTTCACACAAATGAATTTCTATTGTTGACACAAAACGTATGTAAGAATGGATTAAATCAGACCATGGGGTCATGGGGCTGCCATACAAATCCAACCCCCCAAATTAGGTTCTTATATCACCAAAATCAACCAAATTTCACACAAATGTATTTCTATTGATGACACAAAACATATGTAAGATTGAATCAAATCGGACCATGGGGTCATGGGGCTGCCATACAAACCAAACCTCCCATATTGGATTTTCTAAGAAACATTTTTTTACACCAATTTCACAAAACCTTAAATTAATGTGTCTTTATCAAAGCAACTAAAAAGTTCAAAACGAATGGAATCGTACTGTGGGGTCACATACAAGTCATAGGTACGCCCGAAAAAACTTTTAGCCCAAGCGAAGGGTATCCGAATTTCGGCAGCGCCCGAAATTAGCCTCGGCCCCGGGGGTTGGCGAGCGTAGCGAGCAGGGGGCGGAGCCCCCTAGTTAGCATATAATTTTAAGGAACTTTAATTAAACTTTTTTGTAAGTAATCTACTGCGGACCACCTACAAGCCTTTCGCCTGACCACCTTCGGTCCGCGGACCACCTGTTGGGAAACAATGATCTGGAAGAATATGCTGCAACCAAACAACAGACAACTGTGTCCCAAAGTACATATTATTCTCGCCCATGTCCCATGAATCTTTAATTCAAAATCGCCTAAGTAACTTTTCACAAAAACTCCGCCGCTAAAAATCGAATTATCTAAATCTTCCTAATCTTCCATTACTTTGGAAAATTGCATTTTGAAAAATCACTATCGCCTACAATCTACTTTCAATCAAAATGGTAAACCGTTCATACTACATCGCCTACGGATAGGGCCACACACCCACAAAAAATCCTTCTGCTCCTTCAACGCGAACTATCTAAAAAAAATTCAGAACGTAACATTGTCACGAGACTTTTTATAGCCTCATCATGGGGACACCAATGTTGTCGCTATCACTGGAAAATTTTCTGTCCGAAGCACAATTTTTGTGTCCTGTGGAATACAGCATGTATAGATGAAGTCCCGCGGGAGCGAAATGTTACGAGAGTTTTGAAACCGTGACTGGCATGTATTGTCCACATATGCAGCAGTGAAAAATTCCACCGACGCCAATAAACTAACTTTGGACATTCTTTTTTTGCGAGCTTTGGAAATTCACATAGCCGATAAAATATTCATAGCAAAAATCAAATTTAAATTTTCAGGATCTTATGTTGGACGAGTCGGTGTAAAAAATGGACGTGGTTAATGTTTATTGTAATATGAGAATAACTTTGAAAGTTTACATCGTTTTTAAAAGTTACATATTTGTAGCAAAAAATAATTTTACAATCAAAGGGGAAAAAGAACTTATAAGGCTCCCCGAAATAAACGTTAGTTTCGACAATTTGTAATTGTAATAATTTTAAAAATTGTTTTTGTTTGATATATTTTCGTTTGAACTGAGAGGATTCATTGTCTTCAGCATTCACTAAAGTGAAAATACCCGTAATAATAAAATTCCAAGTTTGACCAACTATAAAATTTGACGATACAAATACAGAAAATGTTATTTGCCATCTGTCGTGCAGCTAACGCTTTTTATCGCCCAACAGTAAGCTACTCTAGCACTACTATATCTATGCATAGTGGAGAATATTCTACTTAAAAAGCTATCCTTTTTATGCCCCCGCAGAATACGACCGTTCCGATTATACGAACGGAAGTTGAAACCGCGTGCGCTTTACGACCACTTATCCTTTTGTCTATGCTTTTTCGGGAGGGTGACAAATGGAAAACATTGTGCACGGCCTATTATCCTTTACCAAGTTGTAATCGTCTCTTGTCCAACTCGACACACAACATCTACGAGTACACATAGTAGTTACATTACAATTGTTTGCGAATTGTGTAATTCGACGTTTTTATTCTTGTTACACACACAAAGCCGCCGGACATTAAAAACATGAAGCGCTATGGTGCAAAACAACGTTTTCGGAAGGACCTTTATGCTTTATTAATTATTTAACGACCTCTTAACACACTATAAAGCCATTTTTTATGCTGCAATGTTCAAGTCGGGAGGATTGGGTTTTTGGATGATATTCTGGACAGCGTACTTTTAGTTACAGTAACTTTTATCGATTGTCGGACAGGAACCGGTTGTCGTAATAGTGGACTCAGGAGGGGAGGTTTGTTATTGTCCTGAAATGGCGGTACAAACTGTTAACCACCTCGTTTACTTGTGCAATTAAACATAACTTACCTTTATGGCACCTATTTTACTGCACTATTATTAACTCGCATTAAATATTCACGTTCTTATGACGGTTGCGGACATTATTTTTACCGAAATAGTTGGTTTACACGCACTTAGTATGGTATGCCTTACAATGTGATGCAAATATGAGGTGGGAAATGTTACAAGGACAACAAAGGCCATAGGATGTTGAAATATTTTCGGTTTTTGTGCTTTAATATGAAGGCGTCAGATAGGAAATAGGGTTAATCAAAATGTTGATACTAATACATGATCGGAGTGAATTTTGGCTTTTTAAACTGAATAATCAGTTCATTTTAACCTTCGGATCGACTTTGATATAATTTGAATAAATTTTCCCTAATTGCAGATCTTTAGTTTGAATTGAATGGAATTGAAATCGAGCTAAAATCAACCCTAGTTTTCTTCACTTAAGGCATTAAAACTGTTAGAAATATCGAAGCTAGAATAAAATGATGTAAGAAAGAAATTATCGTTAGACTAATTTTTAAATCGTACGAGCACCTCACCTTGGCAGAAGTTGGAGAAAATTGAGGTGGAAAAATAGATTGTTTTTGGGTCAAATCACAGTTGATGTTCTGTAAAAACCAAATCTCTGTTCCGATTTGCGTGCGGTTAGTTTTATTTTTTTTATGTAAATTTGTTGGCTGTCATCATCATCAATGTGGCACGATAGCCCGACGTCGGGCCTTGGCCGCCTGAATCGTTGACCTCCAATTGTCGCGGTTACGTGACCTTGTCCTCCAGTTTCGGAAGCCCAGCAGCTGGAGGGCGTCTTCACCTACGGAGTTCTCCCAGCGAGCTCTCGGTCGTCCACGCAACCTCGCTCCGTCAATTCGTTGTGCGTTCATAACTTTCTTTGGCATGCGATTGTCGTCCATCCGTTGTACATGCCCCGCCCATTGCAGACGTTGAAGCTTCACAATTTTCGATACTTCCAGCTCATCGTACAATTGATACAACTCATGGTTGTACCGGATACGCCATTGGTCTCGCTCGCGAACGGCCCCGAAAATTCGCCGAAGGACCTTTCGTTCGAATCGGTCTAGCAAAATTTCGGAGGCTTGGGTAAGTGTCCATGTTTCGCAGCCATAACATAGCACGGGTCGGATGATCGTTTTGTACACGCGGAGCTTCGTGTTCCTGTGCGCAAGTTTCGAATTAATTATAGGGAGGACCGAGAAATATGTCTTATTGGCTAGTTGTATCCGTCGCTTAATTTCGTCGGTTTCGTTGGCGTCCTTTGATAAGTTACAACCCAGATAGTTGAAGTTGTCTACATACTCGATATTAAGGTCCCCCACTGTGATGCTTGAGTTTGCTGGCGTCCTTGTTTTCGATTGCATCATGGCCTTTGTTTTGCTTTCGTTGATATGTAGTCCAACTTCCTTTGCGGCGTTATTGAGGTTATGCAGAAGGCTTTCTGCATCACCCAACCTTCGAGACATGATGTTGATATCGTCGGCGTACGCTACTAATTGAGTCGACTTGATGAGTAGCGTTCCGCTGCTGTCCGTATTCATGGCTCGAATTACATACTCCAAACCCAGGTTGAAGAGCGTCGGCGCCAGCCCGTCGCCCTGCTTGAGTCCAGTACGAGTTTCAAATAGGTCAGTGAGTCGGTTCTGCACTTTGACCTGCGAGACGGTATTAGTCATCGTCATCCTTGTGAGTCGCACTAACTTTGCCGGTATACCAAAATTCAGCATAATGTTGTACAGTACACTTCGATCGATACTGTCGTAGGCCTGCTTGAAGTCGACAAAGATTTGGTATACGTCGATGTTATATTCCCAGCACTTTTGGAGTAGTAGCTTCACTGTGAAAAGCTGATCGGTCGTTGAGCGACCAGGTCTGAAGCCGCCTTGATACTCGCCAATGATTCGTTCTGCGTACGGATTAATTCTCTTTTCAAGAATTTTCGATAATATCTTATAGGCCGTACAAACTAATGATATGCCCCTGTAATTCTCACACTTCAGCTTGTCACCCTTTTTGTGGATTGGGCAGATTATGCTTTTGCGCCAATCTTCGGGGATTACCTCGTCGTTCCATATTTTCAGGAGTAGCACATGTACAGCGTTGGTCAGGCACGTTCCACCATGCTTCAGCAGTTCCGCTGGGATCTCGTCAGCGCCGGGCGCTTTATTATTTTGAAGCGACTGTATGGCAAGACTCACCTCCTCTACTGTTGGGGGTAGAACGGGAGGGCCTGGTTCGGCTAACTGCTGAAGAGCTGGCTCCGCGGGGGATGTTGATGGTGCATTGAGGAGCTCTTCGAAATGCGAGGCCCATCGTTTGTTGACGCTTTCGATGTCGCTGATGATGTTACCATCATTGTCCTTACATAGGCTTGTGCTGGGTTGATATCCGTTGTTGATGATATTATTTATAAGTTTGTACGCCTGTCTAATGTTCTTACTCGCTAATCTTTGGTTTATTTGCTGTAACTGCTCGTCAAAATGTTTGCGTTTCTTACGTCTAATTAACCTATTAGATACTCGCCGAAGTTCGTTGTATCTTTCTTTCTTGGCTCGGGATGCGCGTTGTGTGTATTGGCGATAGGCTTCATTTTTCGCCTCAATCGAGGCCCTGCATTCGTCGTCGAACCAGTCTTCTCGTCTGCGCCGGCCTTTATAGCCCACGATCTCTTCTGCGACCCCCTTGATGCTGTCTTTGAGCTCCTCCCAGAACTCATGGATGCCTAGATTATTGATGTTATCAAGCATGGGCGACAGTTTTTCCTCAAGTGCTGTAGTATACGCAGCCGCCGTGGCATCATCAATCAAATTGTGAACCTCGAAAATCTTGGCAGGGTTGATTCTCGTTAGGTGCACCGAAGAGATTCTGCACCTGTAGGTCGTCTTCACCAAATAGTGATCGGTGTCGCAGTTGGCTCCTCGATAGGATCGAACATCTAGGACATTAGAAGCACATCTCTTGCTGATCTGGTTCACGGTGTATTCATCTGGAGACTTCCAGGTCTGCTTATGGATTCGTCGATGAGGGAAGCATGTAGAGCTTATGACCAAGTTTCTGTCGCTCGCGAAGTCGATAAGTCGCTGACCGTTGTTGTTGTTTTGGTCGTGGAGTCTATGACCTTCAGTAGTTCCCCTATGCCAGCTTTCATTTCCGACTTTGGCGTTAAAGTCTCCTAGCAGCAGCTTGACGTCGTTTGATGGAAGTGAGTCGAAGAGTGTTTCTAGGTCGTTGTAGAACTCGTCCTTAATCGCGTCTTCTTTTACTTCTGTAGGGGCATGCGCATTAATGAGCCAGAGATTAGCGAAACGGGTCTTAATGCGGATCGCACATAGCCGCTCGTTGATGGGTTTGAAGCCACGTGGTTCTTGAGCTGCTTATTCACGATGAAAGCTACTCCAAACTCCTTGTTGCCCTCCTCTTTACCACTCGTAAAAATAGTGTGCGAATTGAGGTCGTTAATCTCGCTTTTGAGCCATTTAGTTTCCCGGATTGCAACTACAGTCACTCCTCAACTTACGTAAGCATTTCGTTCCAAAAGTCTATACGTAAGTCGGAATTTTAGGAAACTCGAAATGTTCCTACTACGCATATCATTCTTATTTAAAATACCAAAAAAGTTAACAAATGTGTGAATTTTAGACTTAAATTACATGTGCAAGGATTTTTCTTAAATCTCTATATTAATTTCAGAAAATACCTGGGATTTTGCCTATACATAAATTTATTTAAGTGAATCATCCAAGGACTTTTCATGGGTTGTGGCTTTTACGTAAGTGCCGAATTACGTAAGTCCGCCTTACGTATGTCGGGGAGTGACTGCATGCTCAGCTTGTATTGTTCTACCTGATCCAAGAGGGCCCTTAAGGCCCCCGGTCTATTCAGGGAGCGTACATTCCAGGATCCGAAAGAGTAATCAGTTGTTCGTTTGCGGGGTCGTCGTTGTTTTGTATCCGTCCAATCCGAGGCTTTTGTTTCAGGTTTCTTGACTTGAAGTTTTTCTTAGGATGAGTTGTCGGCACATCGCTAAACCATGATAGGGTTTAATCGTTGAGTAAAGGCCATCATGGGCATGCCTCGAAGATGCTGCTTTAGTGGTTGAGTTAAACGTTTTCTGTCACCTATCACGTTAAGTAACCTGAGACGCTGCAGATGTAAATACAGCACTCAGGCGCAGCGGTGCTTCTCCAAATGTCGCATCAGATGATTTGACTTAGCCGTTAGAGGTTTTACCCACTACCGTTACCAGGGGGCGCCCGCGCGGAGGACACATGGAGAAGTCTTTTGCCCCCCTGTTGGCTGTCATAATCATCTATTTTTGCTATTCTAGAGAGTCTAGCTTTTATGAAATTTTAGTCGTACAAAAAAATGATTTTTTCAAAAATCTCCAAATGCCTGTGGCAGCTAAATGGTTAAGCTCAGGGGGGGTATGTTCGGTACAACTTTTTTGCTGGATCTCACATGAGGAATCACAATCCGGTGCGTTTATGCGGCAGTTTCCGGACACCCTGTATACTGTTTCGTTTCGTACGGTATCCAGTCGAAATTATCTACCGAATTCCAAAGACGTAACGATATTTTGTACGTATGTTGAGGAATTTTGCGTTCGCCTGTTAAAGAGCTTATACACATTGGATTGCGACAGCGACTCAAGAACGTCCTACTCCTACCATGTACATACGAATATGCATAAGATATCCGTTTTCAAGCCATAAAAGAGTCCCGTAAGTATTTCACCAATCTGACGTGAAGGATTCTAAGTACAACAACTTTTACAAGGACGCCCTCAAAAATAAAGGAGTACTGAAAGGCATAAGAATAACAATGCCGACATTTTCCCTGCAGAGGGACGTTAGTCACATGGCTGCTATAAGGCTTTCATAAACTTGGGCTACAACCAAGCAACCACAGAAACATTTTTTTTTGTCAAATTCTGGTTGGTTGATAAAAGTTGTGACTGTAGCGAGACAGGCCAAGAGCTAGGGATGTCAAAAACCGAACGGGTAGTCCGGAAACCGGTACTTTCAGAGCTGTTAACCGTTTTTTTCCGGTTTTTTCCTCCTCCCGGTTTTAACCCGGACGATTGTTTGTCCATCCGGTTGAAACCGGAGGAAAAATTCTTTCAAAGTTCCTAAATTTTTTTTTTATATTTTCTTGATTTTTCAGTCCGCAATTTTATTAGTTGTTCCTTTGAAAAATTTCGTTTTTAAATTTCAGCCCTTACAGATTTCAGATTATAAGACGAAACCGGACGGGTAAACTTGCAAGACAAGAGAGCTTTTGTAGTGGCCAGCAGACAAGCATTGTGCATTTCAAATTGTAAGGCCAAGAGCTAGGGATGTCAAAAACCGAACGGGTAGTCCGGAAACCGGTACTTTCAGAGCTGTTAACCGTTTTTTTCCGGTTTTTTCCTCCTCCCGGTTTTAACCCGGACGATTGTTTGTCCATCCGGTTGAAACCGGAGGAAAAATTCTTTCAAAGTTCCTAAAATTTTTTTTTATATTTTCTTGATTTTTCAGTCCGCAATTTTATTAGTTGTTCCTTTGAAAAATTTCGTTTTTAAATTTCAGCCCTTACAGATTTCAGATTATAAGACGAAACCGGACGGGTAAACTTGCAAGACAAGAGAGCTTTTGTAGTGGCCAGCAGACAAGCATTGTGCATTTCAAATTGTAAGAACGAGTCTTACGAAAGAAAAAAATCGTGACACGATTGTTTTTCTTTCGTAAGAATCGTACGATCGATAAGACGATTGCATCTACCGATAGTTCAGGCGTTCTGCGACGACAATTAGCGCGTGTTTTACTTGCATTTTAATCTTGTCGACTCATCACTTCATTGTACACTAACTTTGGAGCGTGCATGGCAACATTTATACATACTTGCCGTGTGATTATTGTTCGCCGGTTCGTGTTTTGATCGGATAGTGTGAAATGATCATACGATGGTTCTTGTCTTGCAAGTTTACTCGTCCGGTCGTTTTCTTACAATTTGAATTCACCCAATCATTATGCATTTCAGATTGTAAGAACGATGGATCTTGTCTTGCAAGTTTACCCGTCCGGTTTCGTCTTACAATTTGAATTCACCCAATTAGATTATCATTCGTGAGATTATGAGAGGAAATATTTCTTCTGAATTTGACAGTTGCCATCGGAATGTCCACGCACTCCGTATGAGAGCTGTCCAGAGTTGCCCTCAGTTTGGTCAACTAATCGGCCACCTGTGTTCCTGTGTATTCAAAGTAGGGTGACTGTGTGCCTTCTTCCAAGGTTGTTCAGTGTTTCTTTATAGCACATTAAACACTTGGAAGATATCCCCTAAGATCCCAGTGCCATAATAGCAGCCTATCTGAACAGATGGCTATATTGTTGTTGTTTTGTATGTTCCCGAGAGCGTGACATGCTTTCATGATTGCAAACAATTCCGCCTGGAAAATACTGGCTTGATCAAGGAGACCGTAAAATTCAGAGATATTGAGTGTGCCACAGAAGACTCCTGCACCTACACCACACTCCAGTTTGGAGCATCTGCTCGAAAATCTGAGACTGTATCGTATCTAATGGCAGTTCGTTGACAATATCAGAGTGACCCTGAGTTTAAAAGTATTTTTATAGTAATGTTGGACGTTAATGCAGAAATACTACTCTATAGTTAGCTTCATCTCCTGGAACAGGTTTTACAATTGCTTTATTTACAAAGCAATTGTAATGACATATTCAAAGCATAAAAGAAGGTATATTTGCGGGTTCCCGTGGAAGAACAGCCTGGTGTACATATTATGAGACCTCGGCTGGTGGACGGAACCGGACTTCGACTGAAAAACCATGCGCTACGCCGGCTGATAAGCGGTTCTGAGTTCAGGCTTTGTAGAAGGAGCAGGACCACCCAATCCCTCCTAGCCTCTCATTGGCGAGTGAAACAATGGAACTTCCAAATCATTCTAAAAAAAAATAACATGGCTGTTGGGTAGGTCCGTTCACCGCCTGCGCTGCGGTTATACAGGCTCGTCTTGCGATACGGAACAGAAATGCTATGTATGTACATATATGGCTTTCCAATTAGAGCGGCTCAGTGGCGTATCGTTTCCAAAATTTATTGTGTTCGGAAATGGATTGGGGGCACCTTATCTTTGATTTTTTAACCATAAAATATTGATAAAACCCGCATGTAAGGCTACTTAGACTATTTTGCTTCTTATTACTGAATTCAAGAGCAACGGCAAAGAACCATACCTTGAGGAACTCTTCCTTATGCCAGTATCGTAACAGTCATTGATTTTGGAGTAGAAGTGTTCACCCCAAATCTGAGATTCATATGTATATGGAGAGCCCCCTATGGGCAAGTTAAACGAAAACTAGTCTTTGGCGTATCCATGTCCACATATTGATTCAAATCGACTGAAATCTAATTCGTGGAGCTCCACCGAAGATAAATGCGTCAGGCAGGGGAAATGGTGAATCCATTATACATATGAATAGGAGGATATATCGGCAGGCATTTCTTTCTTCATTTCACGAGTCCTATTACACAAAGTTCTCCTGGCTGGGACCTTATTGATAGATCTTTGGGTCGAAAGATCCAAAGATAAACGTCGCGAACACATTTTCATTGATGTAGCAGTCACTTTCTTTTCAAGAGTCAAATATTCAAAGTACTAAATCACAATGGCTCAATTTTCCGCAAATCTTTCGTTCAGTTTTGATTATAGACAATATACATTTACTTAGGTGCGGATTTAATTCTATGGTAGACACTCGTTTTGCAAGAAACCTGATACACTACCCCAAAACGCTCAATCCGGGATAGCTCAACACAACTATGGCCAAGTGTAGCCTCATGGGAGAAACCGCTTACTGCGCCTGCAACGATCAAAGCTCAACTGCTTCTACCACGTTGCCCAAATATTTGTTTGCAGCATATAGGCCGAATGTCCCTTGCAGAAACACCAAAGAGCTGGTTGGCCGTATACAGTACGAACACAAAGTCTTTATTGTTTGCGGACTAATAAAAATGAATGTCTTTTAAAGAACAGTTAGCCAAACAATTTGTCAAAGAAAAAAATCTCTATATTAGCGACTTGGGGGCCCCTGTGGCTTGGGGGCCCGTGTGCCACTGCACACACGGAACACCGTACGTTACGTCACTGGAGCGGGTAGATGTTTGCAGCTTGTAGTGGCCTGTTTGGTTTGGTGGCGTGGGTCTAATCTGTTGTTTACTACATATTCAGTCACTAATGCCAAATCACCATGTCAAGTTACACGGCGCTACGTGCCACACAGCGGATGCACATTCTGCAGAAATCGTTCATTCGGTAAGTTGCAACAGCATGTTTGCCATCTGGGCAATATAAAAACAAACAAAGCGAATGGGCCGTTTCTGATTATAAGAAAACGACCGTACGGGTATGCACGACAAGAACCAAACGTACGTTCATTTCACACTATCCGATCAAAACACGAACGGGCGAACAATAATAATCAGACAGCAAGTATGTATAAATTTTGCCATGCACGCTCCAAAATTAGTGTGCAATGAACTGGCGAGTCGACAAGATTTAAATGCAAGTAAAACATGCGCTAGTTGTCGATTGCATCTACCGATAGTTCAGGCGTTCTGCGACGACAACTAGCGCGTGTTTTACTTGCATTTTAATCTTGTCGACTCGTCACTTCATTGTAGATTGTACACTAACTTTGGAGCGTGCATGACGACATTTATACACACTTGCTGTGTGATTGTTGTTCGCCCGTTCGTGTTTTGATCGGATAGTGTGAAATGAACGTACGATTGGTTCTTGCCGTGCAAGTTTACCCGTACGGTCGTTTTCTTACAATCTGAAACGGCCCATTCTTACGAAAGAAAAACAATCGTGTCACGATTATTTTCTTTCGTAAGACGCGTTCTTACCATGTGAAATGCACAATGCTTGTCTGCTAGCCACTATACAAAAGCTCTCGCCGTCCGCTTATTAGCCGTCCGGTTTCGTCTTGCAATGTGAAGCCGACCAATAGACTGCCTAGCCTAAAGTAGAACTACGCGTACGGTTTCGCAATGGGAGAAGAATGGGAATGCCATCCTCATCCACGCCTATAAGAACCGCAGACCGGACATACAATTTGAACTTATAAACGTACAAAATCAACGAGTTGTTTAAATTGCTAACATACAAAAGTAATTTACGATAGGCCTTGAGGAATATTCGGCAAAGACGCAGAAGTGGCAAGCTATAACCCAGGCTTCTAACAATGAAAATGAATTTTGACCTTATCCATTGTGACAAATGAAATGCCACAAGTTCGCAGTTCAGATTTGATGAGTTTTGCCTTTTCCATACAACATTTTTCGGATTCTATTTTAAATGTTTACAAAAGATCCCGTGTTACTTTGAACCCATCAGAAAAAAATTACCTACAATGGTCCCAGTTACTTCAATTTTGAAGAATTTACTTTTCAATTTATTATTTATCTGCATTGGGGCATAAGCTAAATATATTTATTTAGAACCCTTGACTTTTTACCAGAAAGAAGCAAACATATGTACTCGTATAACCCTCTTTAAGCTCGCATAATTATCAGCAATCGTCTAACAAGAACACTTTGTCATTGTAGCATGTCATGCTAGGATTAACCCATCGTCTATAAAGCCACACACAAATGACAATGAGTCCTTTTCACAATTCAATATGTAATTCATACAGAAAAGAGAGCAGTTATCGCAATCCGCTTCGATTAGCATTCTCTGTGTAATGCTGAAACGATTTTCCTGCAACCGCACAGTGTATCAGACCACACTCGCCTTATGACAATTATTTTTCACTATACACATACTCAACCTAGTTGGTCCTCTCTAGCACCGTCCTTAATGTCCTCTCAATGTCAGTATGATATTACTCGGTATATTGAGAAGTCATATGAGCAGCAACACAGCATTCCAAATGAGAGGAACGATACGCAAATGTTGTAGCTATACATTCTCTGTGAATATGTAAAGAACAATACTCCCTACTACTGCCAGGATATGCAGAATATGTATAGTAGGTATCGACGACACTGATCGAGGACATGTGGACTCGAATGGATTCATGGTGCATGGACCCGTATCAGTTAATTCAATTTCTATCAAAATTTCATCCTGAATTTAACGCCTCGTTAACCAACTGATGGGATTATATACGAGAAGGCAAACAAATTCGATCAGATAACGGCTTTTGTTTGAGCAATGCCTTTTCGAATAGGTTGCATGAGAGAGGAAAACAGGCAATGTACGAGTATAGTACGAGGACGACATAACGCATTGGATATCGGACAGAATGTTTAATAAGTAGACGAGGATTATTTGAATTCAAATTGTTCCTTATTTACGACAATATTGGGGTAATGGAGTCTACACTGCGATTGGTATGCGCTTAAGCTTTAGGAAGCTCCCAATATTTTATGACACTCACTGACCATAGCAAAATAAAACCTTCTAATTTTAGGTAAATTTACTAGAGCCTCATCGTTTCGCGGCTAAGCCTTCAGGCTAGCATTTCTCGTCTTAAATACTGTTAAGCCAGTCTTCGTTTTCATATAAGCTCCGGTGCAGATTCAAACACATTTCGATGTGATATTTCATTGTGAGCATTTCCTCAAATTATATTTATCTGAGGGCCCTAATATTAGAGAGTTTTAGCATATCGTTCAAAATATTACGATAGGACGAATAGGCTTTGACATTTTCTATGAAAAATTCGCTTGCCTATCGTACGCAAAACAATATACCACAATTTTTTATGTCCCAAGTAGGCATAGGTGTATTTCCGTAAATTTGGCTGACTATAAACAGCTGGAATTGTGGGTTCATGATATTTTATTTGTCGGCTATGCCTACTTCGAACATACAAACTTGTTGTATACTCTGTTTTGCGTACGATAGGCAAGCGAATCTATATACATATATATATAAAAATGGAGCGAAAAAAATGTATAGTAATTCATCAATTGAGAACGGCTGGACCGATTTGAATTATTCTTTTTTTTTGTTTTATCCGTCTTACGTTGGAGAAGGTTTATGGACCAAAAAAATTTTGAAAATTTCGAAGGTAAATATCGAAATTTAATTTTGTATGAGAGTCACCTGTTGCAATCAAGTTTTCATCGACAACATTTAAATTTAATGGGAATATTTAGTTGTCATTGGATCAATACAGTGTTAATTGTAGTCAAGGTGACTATGTTTTTACGTACACACATCCTCGATGTTGGTCACAGCAATTTCACAATAGACTTCGTACTACTTCGGGAATCCGTCGATATCTCCGCAATCCTTTGGCGGAACGACACGATTGAGATGTTGCCGGATTCGCAACAAAATTGCCTAAAGGGTCATCGGGCGCTTTTCCCAATAACCGTCAGCCCGGATGTTGGCATAGCAAGGTTACAGTTAACTTCGTACTACTTCGAAATTCGCGATATCTCTGCAATCCTTCGGCCGAGCGACACGATTGAGGTGTCGCGGGATTCACCATAAAATTGCTTAAAGGGTCATCGGTCCCTTTTACCCAATCAGTGCACCGTGTTTTTATTGGGTCAAATAAATTGTATTCAAGGTGACTACGTTTTTACGTTTGCTAGCATATACAACATCCTGCATATTGGCCAAAGCAATTTCCCAATCAACTTCGTATTGCTTCGAAAATCCGTCGATATCTCTGCAATCCTTAGGCGGAGCAATACGATTTAGGTGTCGCCGGACTCGCAACAAAATTGCCATCTTTCCCGATCCGTGGTGTTGCCGAACTCACGTCAAAATTTTCTAAAGGGTATTTGGAATTTCTTCCCCCAGCAGTGCACAGAGTGGTCAGAGACAACCGTCAACCTGGATGTATGATGGTTTCTGGGATAGTATTAACAGTGTAGTGCACGAAAAACTAGTAAATGAGTGTGCTGACATATTTAATAGAAATTTATTAAAATAATGATTTTCGAGATAACTCGCTAATATACACTTACGGTCAAAAGTATCGACTCAACCTAATAGCGCGTGTATTTGTACGTGTTTTTTGGAAAGTATGATAGTTATTCATAAAAGTCGTATGTCATTTAAAAGTTCGAAACCTTAGCTACCTGTTGGTACCCTTTTTATCAACATTTGCTTTGCACTTTTTAAATTATTGCCACTTGTAACAAAAAACCCAGAAAAATTGAAGTTTCAGGTAAAGGCCAGGTCAGGTAAACTACCCCTATAAAAGCGCCCGTAATCGGTTTCTCATTATCAGTTGCATCAGGAAAGTTAGGTAACTTACCTCTGAAGTAATTTCAATCACTGTTTTCTCATCAATGGATACGACGCCAGATCAGGCGGCACAAGTTGTAGCCCTATTGTCGGAGAATCATAGTCAGCGAACCGTCGCTCGCCGTCTTGGAATGAGTCAGTCTGCTGTCTCGAGAGTTAGCAGGAGATTTCGAGAGACTGGTAGCTTTAATTCGAGACCAAGAACGGGCCGCCCTCGATCCACTTCAGAGAGAGACGACCGTTTCATTGTAACAAGTACGTTACGAAATCGTTTCCTCACGGGTGTTGCTGCGCAGCGGAACCTGAGGCGTGTTCGCGGAGTAGCTGTCAGTGACCGCACGGTAAGGAGACGATTAAGGGAAGCGAATATCACTCCAAGATGGCCTGCCAGGGGCCCCAAATTGACTGCACGACACCGACAAGCGCGCCTCTTATTTGCTCGTAATCATCTTACTTGGAGCGATACGGAATGGAGCTCAGTATTGTTCACTGACGAGTCGAGAATGTGTCTGCATGGCAGTGACAGAAGATGCCGAGTCTACAGGCGTCCAACTGAGCGATTTGCGCAGTGCTGTTTTACTGAAACGGTTGCATACGGCGGCGGTTCCTGTATGATGTGGGCTGGCATTTCATTGGAGGGAAAAACGGATCTCGTATTATTGCCCGCATGAGGCCGAGGAGAAGGGCTGACAGCTGAGCGATACGTTACCGATGTTCTCCGTGTCCACGTTGTGCCCGATGCAGCATTTATTGGCGAGAACTTTACTTTGATGCACGACAATGCACGGTGTCATGCGTCGCGCCTCACTCGGCAGTTCTTGAATGAAGCCAATATGTCGTCACTTAACTGGCCTGCGCGCAGTCCCGACATCAATCCCATTGAACACTTATGGGACGAACTCAAGAGAAGAGTCCGAGCCAGAAATCCAGTCCCTTCGTCCACTGAAGAATTGAAGGCAGCCCTATTAGAGGAGTGGAACGGTATTCCTCAAGATACCATCAGCAACTTGATCAAATCAATGCAGAATCGACTGGAAGCTGTCATTAGAGCAAGAGGAGGAAATACCGAATACTAAAATAATAAATACTTAACTTATTTTCCAACAGTTTTTGTTTTATTTGCAAAAAACCTAACCAAAATCCATTTTCATATTTGCTCATTTTCGCTACGTTTTCGTTCAAAGAGCATCAATTTTAAAAGTGCTCACCAAATATTGGTTAAAATTGTACCAACGTAAAGCTGAGGCCTTAAGCTTTTCAATGACATACGATTTTTATGGATAACTGCTATACTTTTCGAAAAACACGTGCAAATACACGCGCTTTTAGGTTGAGTCGATACTTTTGGCCGTAAGTGTAGTTGAAGGGCAAGTGCAGTCTCATCAATCAGTCAGGGGGTTGAGTACATATGTTGTTGTTGTATTACCTTGACCGCTTAACCTCCCGACGGAAATCTATCGCGTTGTTTCCATTATACACTTTGGTTTCATCATCGAGAGGTCGATCCCAATAAATTATAGTTAGCAGGTTGATTGGCATTCAAATTAGTGTCAAGTTGTGAGTGAAGCTAATAATGCGAGCGAAGTGAGCTAGTTTTTCATAAAAAATTTCAAAGCCTATTCGTCCTATCGTAATATTCTGAAGGATATGCTAAAACTCTCTATTATAACAAATTCCCTATTAATAAACTCAACAAAATTGAATTGAATGGTCTGAATGCACCCTTACGAGTGCTCATTAATTTTTAAATGCTTCTGTTTATATAAAACTAGCTGAGAGAGCTGGCTTCGGTCGCTCTCTTATCTAGTACTCGCTACATTCACGTTGTTCGCTTCACTCACAAATTTACACTAATTTAACTTTATGAGCGATTTTGAATGCCAATCAACCTGCTAACTATAATAATCTCGATGGTGAAACTAAAGTGGATATGGAAACAAAGCGATAGATTTACGTCACGCCAAACTCCTTAAGGGGTCAAGGTAATATAACAACAACATACTTAACCCCCTGCCTGACTGATGAGACTGCTCTTGGCTTTCAAAAATATTGGGAGTGTTAGCGTGAGTTATCATACTAACCCAGAAACCATCATACATCCAGGTTTACGGTTATCTCTGGCAAAGCTGTGAACTGATCGGGGAAGACGTTCGGATGACCCTTTAAGCAATTTTGTGGCGAGTCCGGCGACACCTCAATCGTGTCGCTCCGCCAAAGGATTACGGAGATATCGACGGATCTCCGAAGTAGTAAAAACTTCATTGTGAAATTGCTGTGCCAACATCCAGGATGTACATATATGTATGTACAAAAAATACCGGCGTACAGAGGGCTGCGCCCGCAATACGAGGGTTTTTTAGATTTTGAATACATACATAGTGAATCATTTTGCACATATATTTTATAGGTAATAAATAAGAATTATGCACAATGTTAATGAAATGCTTCTCGTAAATCTATTTTTGGATTGGTCTAAATAAACGCGTTCCAGAATGAAAGGTTTACCATATATTATGGCTCCACATATTAACTGGATTTATTAGCTGTAACGCCGTTACTATTACTCCAAACTGGAAAAAAGCGACTGATATGAAATGTACCCATCGAGTTCTTTGATTTGATAAAAACTAAAAAATTCAAATTTTCAAATCTCCGGGACACCCTTTTTGCTTTGTCCTACCAACGTCTAAGTATTTCGTGCTAAAGACTGTTACGATTCTACACATTCCAACCAAATTTCATTACGATCGGTTAGTGAACAAATTTGTAAATATACGGGACACCCTGTTATCTTGGTCCTAGCAATTTTTAAGTATTTCATGCCAAAGACTGTTACCATTCTACACATTCCTACCAAATTTCATGACGATCCGTTAAGCCGTTCGCGAGTTATTTAGTGAACAAATTTTCAAATGTCCGGGACACCCTGTAGTTTTTGTTCTACCAACTTTTAAGTATTTCGTGCCAAAGACTGTTACCATTCTACACATTCCTACCAAATTTAATGACGATCCGTTAAGCCGTTCGCGAGTTATTTAGTGAACAAATTTTCAAATGTCCGGAACACCCTGTAATTTTTGTTCTAGCAACTTTTAAGTATTTCGTGCCAAAGACTGTTACCATTCTACACATTCCTACCAAATTTCATGACGATCGGTTAAGCCGTTCGCGAGTTATTTAGTGAACAGACGGACGGACAGACGGACAGACGGACAGACGGACAGACGGACGGACAAAATCGATTTCATAAGGGTTTTTTTGAAAAATCTAAAAAACCCTAAAAACGTAGTCACCTTGAATACAATTTATCGGAGATATCGACGGAATTCCGACCACCCTGTGCTCTGATGGGGGAAGAGGGTCCAAAAACCCTTTAGGCAATTTTGTGGCGAGTCTTGCGACACCTCAATCGTGTCAATCTACCAAAGTATTGCGGAGATATCGACGGATTTGCGAAGTAGTACAAAAATGATTGTGAAATTGCTGTGGCCAACATCCAGGATGACGGTTATCTCTGACCACCCTGTGTACTGATCGGAAAAAAGATGGTCCGATGACTCTTTAGGCAATTTTGTGGCGAGTCCGGCGACACTGCAATCGTGTCGCTCCGCCAAAGGATTGCGGAGATATCGACGGATTTCCGAAGTAGTACGAAGTTGATTGTGAAATTTCTGTGACAACATCCACGATGTATTTACTTAAAAACGTAGTCACCTTGAATTCAATTTATCGGAGGTATCCACGGATTTCCGACCACCCTGTGCTCTGATAGGGGATGAGGGTCCAATGACCCAATACAGGCAATTTTGTGGCGAGTCCGGCGACACCTCAATCGTGTCAATCCGCCAAAGGATTGCGGAGATATCGACGGATTTGCGAAGTAGTACGAAGTTGATTGTGAAATCCCTGTAACCAACATCCAGGATGTATGTACAGTAGAGCCCCGATATTCCGGATTGATTGGGACCGGACCATATCCGGAATATCAAATTTTCCGAATTTTCGAAATGCACTAATTTACACCTTAGTGGACAGTAGGCGTGTTTTATTGTGCTCGGGTGTAGGTTAGTTTAGGGTAACTGCATGGGGTTACAATAACAACATAACCCAGATAAACCCAGTAATGTATCGGGGGTACGTACTCTGATCAAAGTTAACCCGGAAGAATTGTTACAGATGTGACAACCAGAGGCGCTCTAACACGAAAAAGCATGAGCTAATACCAAAACCATTGGTTAAAGTTTACTGTGGCAGGTTGAGTGTTGCGATAAACCGACCGCAATGTTCCTTGTTGTTTTTGTAAGACATGTTAATTTAGTGGCTATTCATTTATCACAACTTTGAAACTTCAGCCTTTTACAAAGTTCATGGTTGGTGCAATAGATATAAACAGCTTTTAACCCAAATCGTTTTTTTGTGCTTATATACCCCAACCTGCACCTTTTTTACAAAAAAAAAACACGCTTAATGATTAATAATTTCGTATTCGAAATTGGCCTTATCTCAATTTTATTCAGCAGTAACCTTGAACCAACTTTTTGAAACTGTCGAATTTTATGAAAATTTAAACAAAATTTGGCACAAACCCGAGTCCGGATTTTCGAGGTCCGGATTATCGGGGTCCTACTGTATACGTAAAAACGTAGCCACCTTGAATAAGATTTTTCGGTGCGACACTGTAGTTGATCAAATAACAACTAAATACATATTCCTAAATGAATTTAAATGTTGTCGATGAAAACTTGATTACAACAGGTGACTCTCATACAAAATGGAATTTCGATATTTACCCCCACTTCCTTTGAGATTTAAAAAAAAAAAAATTTAGGTCTATAAACCTTCTCCAACGTAAAACGGATAAAACAAAAAAAGAATCATCCAAATCGGTTTAGTGGCTAAGACGTTTACTGGCAACAGACACGAAACACATTCATTTTTATATATACAGAGTGTCCAGTGCCGCATAATCGCACCGGATTGTGATTCCTCATATGATTTTCAGCAAAAAAGTTGTACGAACATACCCCCTTAGCTTAACCCTTTAGTTGCCACAGGCATTTGAAGATTTTTTAGAAAATTATTTTCTTGTACGACAAAAGCTTCAATATTTCAAAAGTTAGAGTAGATAGAATAACAAAATAAGATGATTATTACAGCCAACAAATTTACCTAAAAAATAAAACTAACGGCACTAAAATCGGATAAGAAGTTTGGTTTTTACAGAACTTCAAAGTCAAATTTTTGTGATTTGACCCAAAAACAATATGTTTTTCCATCTCAAATTTCTCCAACTTCAACAAGGTGAGGTGCTCGTACGATTCTTTTGGAAATTGGCGCATAGTCTAACGATCATTTCTCTCTTACATCATTTTATTCTAGCTTCGTTATTTCTAACAGTTTTAATGCCTTAAGTGCAGAAAACTAGGGTTAATTTTAGCTCGATTTCGACATACTTTGAATAGATTTTAACAAATTGCAGATCTTTAGGAGCAGTTTGAATTGAATTGTATTGAATTCGAACTAAAATTAACCCTAGCTTTCTACACTTAACGTATGAAAACTGTTAGAAAGAATGGAGCTAGAATAAAATGATGTAAGGAGGAAATGATCGTTAGACTATGCGCCAATTTCTTAAAGAATCGTACAAGCACCTTCTCCTTGGTAGAAGCTGATGAAAATTGAGATGAAACGAGACCGAGGCTAATTTCGGGCGCGGTCGAAATTTGGATACCCTTCGCCCCCTCGGGCTAAAAATTTTTTCGGGCGTACCTATGACTTGTGTTCAGTCCACACCGCTTCCTTGAATTTTGACATAAGTGCCGGAGCGAAGATTTATTGGGGGAAGCGGGGGATGTTGGTTTCTTAGAAGAACCAAAAGGAAGGGGGGTTCGGCAGCCCTATGAAGGCATGGCCATTCCATCAATTTTTAGGTATGTTTGAGGCATCAATTATAAGATTTGGTTGAAATTGGTGGACAAATAAAAAATTTTTTCTTCGAAGAACCTACCCAAGTAACAATTTTATCCCTATAATTCTTCGTAGAATATTTTCTCCAAACGATAATAGGGGCACTTTACAGGGTATAAACACTGAATACTATTCCCATAATGTCATTTGGCGCCGTTTTTTGATCCAATTGAATCTTATTGTAGCACTGAATTACACTTTGAAAAAGACATACATCATATGTGTTATGTCATCATTTTCTGTCATTTTCTCGCGTTTGCAAAAAAAAAAAGAAAAAAAAAACTCCCGCAGCCAGCGTCGAACAAGCGACTGTCGTACGTAAGTCCGACGCCTTAACCACTCGGCCAACCTCACATATAGTCAGCATTGCTCGTAAACACTACAAGTGGTTCGTTGCTTCTATCGAAATGCTCAACACTTCTCTCCAATGCACCTTCTTCTTTATATGTCAATCAGCTGAAGCTAATTAAATTCACACGTTCATCAATAAAATGCAGCCAGTTTCTGCGCTGACATTATCTTAATTGATTCATAAGTTAAAAATGAGTGAGGAAATGTTGGTTTCATGTAATATTTCAATGAATTCAATTCAAGAAACGTGGTGTTCCAGAGCACTTCATAAGTGTCAATTTTTAAAACAATCGCGAAGTTCATCCTTCTATAAAACTACGCTGAACAATTTATTGGATGATCGCACGAATGTCACACTATAAAAATGAAATCGACAGTGCTATAGAAGATTATATGCATGTGTGAGTGTTGATTTCAGTCATGTGTGTTTATGTCATTCAATAAAGACTAGAAAGAAGTATTTAATGGAGCATCTTTTTAGGTTAACGTTTAGAGAAGTGTTATCGAAGTCTTATTGGATGTAGTCGTGAATAGATTATATAAGAACTTTTTAAGCTTTCCGAAAAGTGTTTTAAGGAGTTTTTAAGAATACTTATATAAGCGATGTCACACGATAAACTCATTGTGTGTTACTATATGATTGCTACAGGATGAAGTGCTTCTTTAAAGCATACGAATTGTTACTTGGGTAATTTGGGGGTTGGGTTTATATGCCAGCCCCATAACCCCATGACCCCATGGTCCGATTTAATTCGTTTTTGCATATGTTTTGTAACAGCAATAAAAATACATTTCTACGAGGTTTGGTTGAAATTTGGGTCTAAATAAAAAAGTTTTTTTTATAAGAACCTAACTTTAGGGGTTAAGTTTGTATGGCAGCCCTGCGACCCCATAGTCCGATTTCATTTATTTTGACGTTTGTTATGTGGAATCAATAGAAATATAATTTTATGAGGTTTGATTGAAATTGCTGTGCAAATCAAAATGTTTTTTCTTCGAAAAATTTGATTTGGGGAGCTAGGTTCGTATGACAGCCCCATGACCCCATGGTCCGATTTGGTCTATTTTCACATATATTTTGTGGTATCACTAGAAACACATTTGTGCAAAATTTGATTGAAATCGATGAGAAAATAAAAAAGTTTTTTTAGAAGAACCTAATTCGGGGGACTAGGTTTGTATGGCAGCCCCACGAACCCATTGTCCGATTTAGTCGATTTAAACATACAAACTGCCTGCAACAAAAAGAAGCATGTGTACAAAATTTCAGCTCCATAGCTTTTAAACTAACCGAGCAAAACGCGTCGCAACAAACGGACAGACTGACATCGTCCAATGGACTCAGCGCGTCACGCTGATCATATATATACATATCTTATATGGTCGGAGATGCCTCCTTCAATGCTTCACAAACTTCATGACAAAGTAAAAACATACATATACCCTTTTCGCTTAATAAGCGAAGGGTATAAAAATAGATTGTTTTTGGTCAAATCACACAAATTTGACTTTGAAGCTCTGTAAAAACCCAACCTCTTATCCGATTTTAGTGCGGTTAGTTGTGTTTTTTAGGTAAATTTGTTGGCTGTGATAATCATTTTGTTTCACTATTCTAGCTGGTCTAGCTTTGGAGATATAGAGCTTTAAGTCGTGAAAGAAATTGATTTTTTTTAAATCTTCAAATGTCTGTGGCAGCTAAAGGGTTAAGCTAAGGGGGTATGTTCCGTACAACTTTTTTGCTGGAAATCATATAAGGAATCACAGTCCGATGCGTTTATGCGGCAGTTTCCGGACACCCTGTATAGATAAAAACACGTACATATACTTTTTTTATCAATGTAAGCTACAAATTTATTGGCACCTTTTGAATATGATATTTGCACTCATGTTTATTTTGGGAAAGACGAACAATTTTATGTGTGCGGCCGTATTTGGCTGCATCCACACGGGCGCTAATTGGCAGCTTCGCAAAAAACTGGCATTGCGGCAACTGAGCAGCTTCTTAACATTCACACGGAAAGCCAAATAGCGTCCGGAAATGACGTCATCAAAATTTCACTTTGAAAGTTTTCTTGAATTCATAATTATAATATTTATATTTATAATTAGATACATATGTTATATAAAAAATAAAGTATAATCATACAGTTTTTCACTAAAAACGAACAAAAGCTGCATAATTATCACTATGTATTCGATCATCGGTTACAGCGGTGTACAATTGAAATCTAAAATAACGCTCTAAAATAAATTATATACTCGTATCAAGATACCGCGAACTGCCAATTAGCGCCTTTTTGGATGAAGCGTTTAGATTTATTTAGCATACTGATGAATGAAGGGGCCTGTCTACACGCGAAACAAAAACGCGAGAACAAAACCGGTTTTTATATGAAAATTGAATTTTTCCTTGCGTTGCTCCTCACGAATCTCTTCTAAAAAAAAAGTTTTTTCATCTTGTTCTTGTTTCGTGTGTAGGCAGGCCCAATGGGACAAGTCCACTTGATAATGCTCGCAAAAGAGCTTTCAACTTGAAGTTTAGTTGCCAGAGCGAAGTCAGATAAGCAGCTCGTATGTTAGTGTATCTTGAGTTTAGTATTCGATTTTGCGGGAAAGCATAATGTAGTGATCTGTTAACATACATATCATGTCTACATATATCATGTAAAAATTTTGTTTAAAACTTGATTTCTACAGAAGATGTTCGCGTATATACTTAATTAGCAAGTAAGCTCACACATGTGTTATAAATCAACCAATAATAGCTTTGCTATTAGTGAATTGTCTATTATTTTGTTGTTGCTGGGCGTATTGATAACGTGTGCTTAGCAGCTGACATCTGTGTATAATATAATAATTATGTTAGTTGTTTCATATTTATCAATCACGCATCATTTGGCTAGGGTGAAGTCAGTGTTTCATTAGGATCAGCACTATAAGAAAAGTGGACAAAGAACAAACAAATGTTCTATTGCTTTATTTAGTTTTGTTGTTTCTCGTAAAAATTCTTTTGCAAACGTATCAATAAACGGGCTTTAAACTACAATACACAAACTGGGCGAATCAGAGGGCACGGAGAAATAAAGATAGTAGCCCAAATAAAAATAAATAAGGTGAGCTTTAAAGCTGTTATATCAAATGTTAGTCCAGTCAAAATATCTCAATTCAGGCCTCCAAATAGAAAAAAATTGAGTAAGGCTAATTTTTGTGGTTTTTTAATCAGTGGGCTCCGAGGAATCTAAAGCTCATTTTGCTAACAAAAATTGTGATCGGAACGGTCCCAAAAAGGACAAAAAAGACACTCTTTAATCCTTGCCTGGAGGTCGGCATACGGAGTATCATATCAAAGGGGACGTCGAGTACATTACATGTCCGGTGTTTGTTTCCTGTTTCAAAGACCCTCAACGGAATAAATCGAGCTTAAATGAAAAATTATCGTGCTTCCCGTGTATCTTTCCAAAGCCATAACTTCGAGAATAATTCAAGTCAGGGACGTAGCCAGGATTTTGTTTCGGGAGGGGTCCAACGGAATTTTCAGACGCGCAACAAATTTATTGTTAAAAAAATGGATACACTAAATATTAGACTGGTATGTTAAGAAACGTTGAGAATAGCTGGAACCGCGTAACCTAACTTTATTTGTTTTTTAGTCAAAGCAAATATAAAATCCATATGTGTATGAATGTTTTGAAAAGGCCGAAAAGTTGAGGGAAAGTTGCCACATGCGCGCCACCTAGTGTCACGGATGAAAACGTAAGCGCCGCCACCGTTGAAAAACTCACTGTGGAAGACCGACGAAGTTGTGTACGGTACATGACTGGGGAGTTGGGCATAAACGTAAGTAGTATTGGGAAAATATTCATGAGCAGCTAGGCTACCGAAAATCTCAGGCAGATGAGTTCTAAAACTTCTGAATATTAAATATAAATTCAGGCGCTCGGAAGTTTGTACACATCTTCTACAGCATTGAACGAATTGAGAAAGTTCCATTGAAAGTTTCAAAAGCTATGAAGAAGTAAAATTGTTTGTGCGAGAATGGGTCCGTGAAAAGCCGCGAGATTTTTACGAAAAATATATCCAAAAGCTTACCAAGAGGTGGCGAAAATGCATACAGTGTTGTAGGGGAGACTAGTTAGAAAAACTATTTTTTACCATTTGTATCTTTAAAATTGTTTTGCTTCGTTAAAACTTGAGCGTTTGGTCATAAAAAAAGGCTTAACTACATAACTATTACTTGCACAGACTATCAAAGCAGTCGTATTTATTCCGTTTTCCAATAAAAGTAACAGATGTAAACTCTCACTTCATTCTTTATCTACGGGCTTCATGTACCTTTAATCTCCGTGATTAGCTTAGGCGAGAGCCGAGAGCTAAGTTTCCGTTTAGTCCAACAATCGCCATGCGCAAAATATTTGGGTGGTTATCCTTCACTTGACCCAAAGGGCCGATAATCGCACGTAATTATTTTTGTTTTTATAAAAAAAAAACACAAGTCATCACGTACCTTCACAATTGATATTAGTAAAAATTTTCAAAGAAATTGTTTCCTTGAAAAAAAAGCTCTGTTTAAAGACTATTTTATCGCATTCTCTATTTTTGTAGCAATGCTCAGAGCCTGCGCAGCGGAAAGTTTAAAGTTCCAAGCTCGCATGAAAACACGTCCATACGTCCAATAAATAAAATCAGAGTGAATAATAATTTTCGACAACAGACATTTTTTACATAGATTCCGCGCAATTTATTTTGAAGGGTTGTGTTCAGAGAAGTGTGTATTGATATTCGGATTTATCTAGTTTTGAAAAGAAAACCTCCCTGAAACCAATTTTCCATATGGGATATTTTTTATGATGTTCAGTCCCACTGAATTTAGAGAAAAATATGTTACCACCTGAATATTTTGATATTTTATACCGTAATCTCTAAAAATTCCGTTATAAAACATTTCGGGAGGGGTCCGGACCCCATGGACCCCTCCCCTGGCTACGTGCCTGATTCAAGTTGTCACTACTTTTCTCACTTTTCAGAATCTATAATAGCTGAAGATTCTACCATTGAATTTGCTTAGAAAAAAATGATCGCGAAGCTCTGAAAAAGGACACAAAAGGACACTAATTACAAATCTTAGTTGAACGTGGGCATGCGGTGTGCCATATCAAAGAGGACGTCGAGTACATTCCATATATGATGTTTCTTTCCTGTTTCAAGGACCCTCAACGGAATAAATCGAGCTTAAATATAAAATTATCGTGTTTCCCGTGTATCTTTCCCAATCATAACTACCATAGTATCCTTTTTGTCCTTTTTGGGGCCTTTCCGATAAAATTTTTTTTTTACCAAAATGAGTTTTAGAGCTTTGGGCTTTATTGTACAATTGCTTGGACAGTATATGCCTGCCAGTGTGTGTATGAATCCAAAGCTCGCCATACACTGTCCGATCGATTGTACCATCGATTGCACGCAATTGATCTGACGCTCGTACAGCAATTACACTATACGATTTATCGTACAATCTGAAATGACAGTGTCACGATCCACACGACAAAACACCACATAGCGAAAATCATATATTTTGTAGCCATGGAAGATGGACATCCATTGCTACTTTCAATGGAGAATGACCGCCACAGCCACAACATGAAGAATGACCACCGGTTTATGTGAAAAAAATCAGCAACTGACTGTCAATCAAATGGTAGATTGTTATGAAAAATTGCATGACAATATCTTTCACACGTATAATCATAAAATTCGGTTGGATGATCACATACACCTTCCAATTTATCTGACGATCAAAAAGATAGTACAATCGATTAGACAGTCTAGGGCGAGCTTAAGATTGTATGGAAATAACGTTTGCAATTTGGAATGAGACGGTTCCATATACATACAGGGTGTTTGTGCTTTGTAGGTAGAGCTTGGCATGTTCGATTAATCGTACTGTAATCGATTATTTTCAATAATCGATTAATCGATTATTTTCGTTTCGATTATACGATTAATCGGTTATTAAAATAATGGAGAAATAATCGAAAATACGATTAATCGAAAATACCATTAATCGAAAATACTATTAATTGAAAACGCGTTCTGAAGAAACAAGAAAAGCTCTTGTTTGTTATCATTAATCGCGTTTATCATTGCAAGACGATTATCCGCTACAATAAGTTCAGTCAACACCATCTAGATATACAAGCCGGATTATCAGCATTTAAATTGAACTGAATTGAACCAATTTCCAATTGTCAATGGCTAAGGACCTAAAATATGCCGTATTACAACAATAGCAATAGCAACAACAACAGGTCAACTGTCAGAGGCCATGGACGAAATTGTGGATTCGGGTGAAACTGAAGTTTCTGCAATTCGGCCTGTCTATCAAGATGGCAGTGGTTCAGTACAATATTAGCTAATACCACAACCATTGGCTACGGGCACGGGTGAAAGGTTTAGTGCGGCGATAAACCGACCGCCACGCTCATTTGTTGTTTGCGTAGAAGGCCATGTAAATTTACTGGTTTTTAGTTTATCACAACTTTCAAACTTCACCCCTTACTTAGTCAATGTTTGGTGCTATCCTATGCTATCCCGGACCTCGTTATGCCAAAAGGACAGTGGTAGGTTTTGCTGATGATATAGATGGTCCTAGAAAAAGTAGGAGGCTGGTATTGCCGAAGGTAGTACCATGAATTCGGTTCGCCTGTAACCCAAACCCTTTAAACACAATCTATCGTAGGTGTGCTGTCCATACCAAAACACATCACATGAAGTCGCCTATTAGGAGGTTTTCCCACTTACGGCCAAATTACGTAATCTGTGCAAATTACAATTTGAGCTGTCAAATTCCATACATTTTTAAACTCACCACACCGCAGATTGCGTAATCTGTCCAGATTAAGTAAGTGTGAAAAACTCCTTAGGTAACTGTGCTTCAAAGGCGAACGCACTAACCGCAGCACAAGACTCAAATGACAATAAGAACTTATTAAGTATTCTTTAAAATTTGCCCAATTTTACCTATAAATAATTGTACAGTTTACATTTAATTATTAATGTCATTATAGGCTTCGATCGGCATATTGGTATGTTCGTTCGTAACCTCAAAACTCCCCACACACCATGGACACCCGGCACAAGCCAAAACGTCAAAAGTCGAATACCGATCAGAATGACCTTCCAAAGCGAAATTTCGATGACAAAATTATAGGCGGTTCAGGATTAAAATTAAATCAACATGGAGTCGAGTTTCAACTACTTCTTCTCAGTCAGTGCTTGTGGCGGGTGATGAAGGAGAAGATCAGTGATTTCCTTCTGGCCAGTGAACTCCCCGAAGCTGAAAAATTCGACGACGTCGTGGTACAATATCAACAGGACTACCAATCAATAGTTCGTTTCTTGCAGGCCAAGCATAAAGAAGGCACAACCGATGATGATTTACCACAAATAACTTTGAAAGACTTACTAACGCCCGACGACAGCAAAGAGTTCTGTATTTTAAAATATTTTCGTTCATTTGTCAAAGTTGAAGAGAAATGTTCATCTGCCCTGACAATTCCCGTGTTCTTTGTTGGATCATCGATTCACGACTTTACGCTACTGACGAATATCGGCTTGGAAAAAAGTCTTGCAGAGGAGTGCTTCGAAACTGATATTTGCGATTTGTTAGAAGATGATGTGCTACTGAAAATCCAGAGTGACAAGGTGAAAAAGTACGGCATTAAATTAACGGATAATGATCTTACGAGAGGACTGGAACCACTTTTGCTTACGAGTACAGATTTTGATGAGCTCGTAGAATTTTTGGCGGATTGCCTACTTTTGGGCCAACACGTGGATGGTAATGTGTCAATAGTGAAGGAAAAAGAGTATTATCATCCATTGGTGAAATATGTGGTTGATTTTGGAAGAGACCCACAAGGTGGAAGACGATATTTTGGAAAATTGAAGAAGGATTTCTATGCTACACGCAGTCTAGCGGAGGAAGACGTGATGAAGTTTAGAAATGCTTTGATCCATGAAGTAGCTTTTAGGAATTCACATTTCAGTTTCAAAATCTCCAAGTCAGACACCAATAAGAATAAATCGCCAGCTTTTAACAGTAGGAAACGAAAAGCGGTCTTTAATGATTCACCGTTAAGCAGAATGCTTGATGAAGTTGTTGATAGTTTGCATAGGGCACAGTCATCTCTCACGTATTTCGACCCAGATGATCCACTGCTAATTGAAATATTGGATTTTAGGCGAAAGCAATTTACGGATGCATTTATTCAAGGTGGGTGCAAATTAACCCCGGTAACTCGTTTGCTTCGGAAGAAAGTTATCATGAAATTACTTAATAAGGATGTCGCCGAAAAGGAGTTTAAAAAACATTCCAAAAATGAATTTCCTTGTACCGAAGGTGTCGCAACACAATTCAAATTACACGACGTTCCACCTATGGATTCCCCACAAACACTTGCTAAGGATATGGCCCAATTAATCCAGAGCTGCCAAAATGCTGACTTTAAGCTCGACATTGAAAGTGCCAAAGCATCCGATGAGCTTCGCGAAAGCGTGCCGCAATTGGCCGGACATGTTCTAGTCAAAGTCGATAAGTCAATTGGCTTCAGTGGCCGTTTTATTCGTGGACAATTTCTCCCGCAACCGATCAAAGATTTTCGTCTCTCCTTGAAGAAACTATTGGGCAATAATTTATTCAATCGGCTCGATGAATACAGCTTCATCAATTTGAAAGGGTTTAAATGTGCGGAGGAGTCAAATTTACATCGAACTTTGCCCAAACAAGTAACGAACGAGTCGCTTGAAAGCTTCTACGAACAATTTAGGCTAATTGCAGAGTATCCAAACCGAAAGGAAATTCGCATGCATTTGGAGAATGAAGTGCAGGTGGTACACAATAATTTGGATAGCAAAGCTTTTGTCGACTCTTTTGTGCAGAATATGTGGCAATGGTTAACGTGTCGTGCCGGGACCTTTTATACGCCACGAAAGGCGAAACAACTTTTGCAGCAGCTCGATGAAAATATTTCATGTTACGAGTTGGATGGCATTAGTCAATCCTTCTTTTTGGGTTTACCGAATGAATATCAGTTCGACTGCAGCCGATGGACGAGTGAATTGGAGAAGTTCATGACCTCAGACAACCGAATCCTATTTTTTTCTGTATTGAATAACACTATTGGACGGGTGCGATTTATGCAAACCATTAAAGAAATGAGAACAGCACATTTGACAGATGTCAAACTTGAAATTTATCTCCGTCAGTTTGGATATTTATTTTTGAATTTCACTGCGTTTGCTGACGAAACATTTCTCCGCAAAATAAACCGGCGAAATAGGGACTCTAGAAAGTGGAGTTTGTGGGTTGTTGGGTGCAACGATACTATGAGCAACAGTGAACAGTTTTCATCTATGCTAGAGCTCTGTTTTCAAAACACTTCAGAAGAAGTTCATCGAAAGCTAATTCTCATTGTGACAGAAAATAAACTACACCAGCTGCAAACGATGCTAACACAAAGCCTACCTCAGAGAACCTACCTTATAAAAAGTTCCACAGCCTGGCTACGATCAACGTTTAACGATCTGCATGTGGTGTCCCAAAAAAAAATGTTCAGTAATGCCAAACTAAAGTTTCAAAAGAGAGAGTGCAAATTGGGTGACTTAGTAAACAATAATACAGTCGGCCTTATTGGCGAAGATGCGCTAGATGCGCTCATTTCAGTGCGGTCAGGCGAATCAGCTTTATCTATTGGCAATGACAAGGAATATTTCGAAAGTGCTTTTGACACCAGCTGCTACCTCGATCGGCGTATTTGTTCAATTGTCATTGATCAACTTAATAGGCATTTCAAGTCAACTGACGATGCCAACATCTTCCATTTAGCCATCAACGACACCTCAAAAGAAACAATAATTCTTGCTGACACTAGGGAAGAATTTAACGAAATCAAAGCTCGGTTAACCCCAGAAGATCTACCAGCAGTTTGCTCAGTTCACTGGCTCCAGATGTCAAAAGACCAATGGATTTGGCGCGATACTATAGGCAGCATAAACCATTTGATGGAATATCGGCAAAGAGAGGCAGTTGTGAACACGTACTCCGAAGCAGATTTTCTCACCATCAAATCGGATTGTAAAATTGTCATCGTCTACGGCATACCTGGTGCTGGAAAGTCATTATTACTTTCGTCCTTATTTAACAAATCCTTTAACACATCGACCGTTTGGAAGCTCTACATCAATCTGAATATGTATTCGAACTTCTTCAGCAAAAAACTTCACGAAAGAAGTGACTGGAGTGACATGTGTAACGAAAAATGCAGCGAGTTCCTCCTGGAATTGATCCAGTCAAACGAACATTCAAAATTGATATCGGCATTTGAAATTAATTTACTAAAAAGTGCCTTCATCGACGCTGAAAAGGGACTATTGCAACTCGCAATGTTTTTCGACGGTTTCGACGAAATCAGTCCCAACTATAAAGAGATTGCTTTAGCTTTCTTCCAAGCGCTCAAGCGCTGTTGCTCAGTTCGGCAGATTTTTATTACAACTCGTCCCAACTTTTGTCAATACCTCGAACAAGAACTGGAAACATTTGGCCACGAAATAAACGACTTATCACCCCGGGAGCAAGTTGAACTTCTCGAAAAGCTCATGGAAAAGCACCAACTCCCAATTGTAAAAACTGAAATACAGACCCTCATCCAAGAGCTAACAAGGACCTTACCCGGTAGACAACGATTTACTGCTATTCCTCTACACATTCACATGCTTGCTGAAGTCTGCATACGGCTGGATCACGAGGAGATCAAAACATGGCTCAAAAATTACGACCCTTCGACTCTATATGCGAAGTACTTTGAAATGAAACATCGCATTTTCCGCGAAGAGAAAATGCAAGTGAACCCCACAAACGTGTCCGGTATGGAGGATTGTCGTTACGCCTATAACGATTTCCTGAAACGTCACGAAAAGCTTGCTCTCTGGTCAATGTACGCAAAAGATGAAATTGCCTTGATTGTCCAATCCCTGACGGATTTTGAGGAGGAAATTCACGATCTTCTCGACGACATTCGAGCGGGAAAATATAAATACGGAGTTGTCTTTACCGTTGTAAACGATTCGCCACTATTCACCCACCGGACATACGCCGAATTTATGGTAGCTCATTATTTCGTGCGACTGGCGGTATCCGCCAGTAAGCTAACAGCATCAGCACTCAAATTTATCGTTTCGCAAATGATCGGAAGAACCATCTATCCAACACGGATTTTCTTCGATAGCCTTATGGCAAATAAACGTTGGACATGGAACGAGAATCAGAGATTTGAGGACATTGATCGTCCATATGTCGTAAGTATTCGACAAGCGCTTGTCGAAGCCTACGATAACAATCATTGGGGGATATTCAATTTTATTTGGGAATTTTTGAAAAGCAAACACTTTTATCAGGCACTGGACATATGCATGGAAACATTGACAGAATGTATTCGAAGCCGAAGCTATTTTGCCCTTTTTGCATTTATCTATTCCGCTTGGAGAAAACTTATTTTAGTAAGCTCAGATGGACGACGGATTCTGAATAGTTTTCGTCAAGATCAAGCTGTCTGTTGGGAAGGAGACACGGCAGGAAATTCAAATTCAATTTCTTATTTTTGTACATTGCACAGTGGCGAGTGGGTTGTTAAGAGCATACCACGCTGGCTGGTGGAGCATAGTAACTTCAGCATTCGCTTTGAGGAACGTAAGCCTACTGGCCGATTTTTAGCGGATAGCATAAATTGGCATTGGCCAGATCCGGATGAAAAGGTAAAGGAGCGTACTTTAGCAGAGGAATGGCAGCCCGTGAAATTCAATTAGGAATATGCAGAAATATATATTTGTGATATATGTTTACACAATATTTGTACAAGCATTTAAAAAAATAAAAATTGTAATATTAGGTGTGTTTTTTTGGTTATCCCGTTCAGGTTTGGGTAACGAAACTTCATATAAAAAAAATGACAGGTGCGTCAGCTGTCATTTTTTTTATATGGAGTTTAGTTACCCAAACCTACACGGGATAACCAAAAAAACACACTTATTAATTTTAACATGAGTGCTGTTTTATTTCTGCTTATTAAGGAAGGTATGTCAGCTAGACAACTTCAATGAAAGAGATAGGTATTTCATCTTCTTCTATTAGAGTTTAGATAATATATCCGAAGCTAAATCTGCTGAATCGCTTATACTGCATGCGATCAACCCAGGACCATCAAGAGCAGATCTAGAATAGCAATCCAAAACAACAAATAGTGATGAACAAAACCGGGAAAAAAACAGTGATTACGAATTGAACATTATAATGTGGAATGTGAATGGAAAAAGCAATCTAAATAAATTAGAAAATGAACAATTAAATAAAATATATAATAATGACATAATATGTTTTTGTGAAACTTGGCATACACAAACAATGGACAACAATGATGTATTAAGTGAAAAGTTTATAATTTTGGAATCGTTTGCAATTAAAGACAAAGCAAAAGGGAGGCCCAAAGGAGGCTTAATAGTGATGTTAAATAAGCAAATAAACATTGTTAATGTTAATATAAAGGACATATGTGACAAATGGATAATAATAACGATAACCACTAACAAAACGGAAATAACATTGGGATATTTTTATTTATCGCCATCGCTTAATGACAACGCGATACTCGAAATGCTGGAAGATGAACTAACACCAATTATGCAAAACTGCAAAAACATTGTGCTGCTTGGAGACTTCAATTCAAGAGTTGGCGATTTCGATTGGGACATTGAAGAAATAACCTGGGTAAATACAAGGATTGCCTCACAACGAAAAGCGAAAGACAAAACTACAAATAAGCGGGGCGCGCTATTATCGAGTCTTTTTCATTCATATGGGCTTACTCTTATCAATGGGCGAACTACTTGCGACAGAGAGGGCGAATACACATGCATCAAGTCGAATGGAAGCAGCACGGTCGACCTAGTCTGGACAGGACTAGATTTAACGGAAAACGTTATTGATTTCAAGGTAAACGATTTTATTCACTTATCTGATCACCTTCCTTGTACCATTAAATTACAAAATATTGCACATAAGAGAAAAGATAATGAACTACAAACTTACTCGTACAAGAAAATTCAGTGGAAAGAAGAATTGAAAGAAGCCTACAAGGTCCATCTCGAGTGTGTACCTGAAAACATAACATGGGATGAATTAGCAAAGCAAATACATAACGCAGCTGAAGTTTTAGATATGACCAAAACAATCGTTATTAAAAGCAACCAACGCAACAGCCAGTTCAAAAAGGATTGGTACACTATTGAATGCTCTGAAGAAAAACGCAATGTCAGAAAGGCATATAGGAAAATGCAGAAGAGTTACACTTCTGAAAATCGAAATGAATATCAGGCCTGCAGAAATAAATACAATGCATGTATCAATAGTGCAAAACTCCGACATGATCAACATTTAATTGCCATTCTAAACAACACGAGATCTAGTGCAAACTTTTGGGCAGAAATTAAGAAGCTACGAAAAAAGACCAGCTCTGAAGCGATCATAAGTGCTGAAGACTGGACTAATTATTTACAAACTATCTATGCATCTCGAACTCCATCATATATTAACTTACCACAAATATCCAACGATGACTTAGATAAAGAGATTACAATGGAAGAAATATCGTCATCTTTGAAACGACTGGCAAATAATAAGACACCTGGGCCTGATTGCATTCCCAATGAATTTTTAAAGAATCTACCGGAGAATGTTTTATGCGCAATAACAAACATAATGAATGAAATGAAAAATAATCCTAATGTAAGTATAGCGACTCATACTCATTTAAGGATGATATATAAGAAAGGAGAGCGAACCGTTCCATCCAACTACCGCCCAATCGCGTTGGAAAACAGCATTGTTAAAGTGATGACAAGTATACTAGCTGATCGAATTAGTAATTTTGCCGAGACAAATCAACTTATACCCGAGCATCAGAGTGGTTTCAGAAGAAGACGCAGCTGTATGGATAATATCTTTGTATTGAGAACCTTGATTGATAAGCAAATAATCAACAAAACCCCTATGTACGCAATATTTATTGATTTTAAAAGTGCCTTCGATTGTATTGAACACCACTTGCTGTGGCAGCATCTAGCATTTAATGGAATAAGTACATGCGCTATTAACTTAATTTGTCGGATATACAATTATGCAACAGTTGCTGTGAAAGTTGGAAACGGAGAATATTCGGACACTGTAAAAGTGACGAAAGGGGTACTTCAAGGGGATCCGTTGAGCGCGTTACTTTTCAATCTTTATATAAATGATATTGAATTATTCTTTCGAAACCTTGGATTCAAAGGTATTGGGCTAACAAAAGTAATGGATATAATGATGCTTGCATATGCAGATGACATAGTAATTTTCGCTAATTCGGCTACGGACCTACAAGACAAACTGAATGCCCTTGAAATGTATTGCGATAAGAAAGAGCTTATAGTCAATGCACAGAAAACAAAAATTGTCATATTTGAAAATCGTATCAACAAGAAAAGAAGAAGATATTTTAGCTATAAAGGAGAGCAAATAAAAATAACACCTGACTTCAAGTACCTTGGATCCACAGTATATAGGACAGGTTCATGGCGAAAAGATATTGAACAACGACGGAGTTCAGCAGCAGCAGCACTAGCCAACCTCAATAATATATTTTACAACAACAAATTAGGTTTAGATGCTCAAATTAAGGTTTTTGATGCTACAATAGAAACCACTGCGTTATATGGAGCTGAAATATGGGCAATGGAAAGAACCCAGATTATAGAGAGAATCCAACAGGACTTTTTAAAAAGAGTACTTAATCTAACCAGAAATACTGCAGCGCACTCGGTGAGAAAAGAATGCGGACGTAACCATATGAAAGTGAAAGTCGCATGCAAAACTGTAAAATGGCTGAACACAGTGTCAAAACTGCCAAATGACCGTTACCCTAAAGTATGCCTCGAGTATCAACAACAACAAATAGAGACTGGTGACTTTTCGAACTGGCTTGGCAAAATCAGAGAGAACCTTATAAAGGAGTTATCAGACTTTCCGAATCTTGTCAACAACTGCTATGAAGAAGAAAACATCAAGGAAATAGAGATTATCCTCACTGCGAGTTCCATTAGTAATGACGAGTCTGGAGTTGCTGGAAGCCGATCATCTTGTTGGTATCAATTCATCAACGAATCAAGAATGAAACCTGCTTGGTATCTTCAACAAGCTATTCCTGGTCATCTTCGTCGCTGCATGGCGCAGATCCGTATGTGTAACCAATACAATCAACGCATTCATATTGCTGGCAATACCTACAAATTTAAATTAAACGACAATTGTCCCTTGTGCAACTTCTGCGAACGGGACACAATCGAGCATTTCATATTAAGATGTCCCATTAACAAATCGATCCGGCAGCACTATCTACGAGGTATTAACTCATTACAAATGCTAACTGAAATTTTAAATACAAGAGATTTGCCAACTATAAATAAAATTTACATTTTTACATTAGAATCGTTGAAACTTAGAAGCTTCTGTCTTAATGAATGAATTGCGAATATTGCGTTTTGTTTAAATATAAAAAATTTCAGTAGATTATTAAGTAGAACTTTAACTTTAACATGTTTTTAATTATAATGTAACCTGAGAATTTAAAGTAATATGAACATAAAGATAATGTGAACCAGAACCCCTGTAATAAGGCAATGCCTTCAACAGTACTTGAAATAAATAAAAATAAATAAATAAATATATCCGAAGCAGGCCATAATGTATCTAACGGTTTCCTTATGCGATGATATCCGAGTCTGCGCGTACACATGATATTGGCTACTTTCCAGTCTTACCTAGCCCAGTGATCAGGAAAGCGCGCCTCTCGAGGTTTTTTATCTCAGCTCCTTAATGCCTCAACGTATATTCCAACTATGACATAATTTTTTTGAGGGCAGATATGTTCGGAAAATTTCGCATCATATTAGGACCTTTCGAACGAGTCCGATAGTATAGTGTCAATGCCCAAGTTTTACTATTAACTCAGTTTTCGGTGAATATTTGCAGAACCATTAAAAAATGTACTATCCGCTGCTTCTTTTCCAATGAAATTATCCGCTGCTTCTTTTCCAATGAAAGCTAAGTTTCCGAGTACCCAGTAGAATAATTTTATTAATTTAATACTAAAGCATCCATTTTTGACATTATACATGAGGAACTGTGCAAAACCACACTTATACGGATTGCGAGGCAGAACCCAAAGTATTTTGCTTCGTCTGTGGAGCTTCTGGAGTCTACAAACCGCGGTGCCCACATTGTTAAAAAAAAGAACGTGGACCGCCTAAGACCCCTACATAAGCAAGGGCCTCTAAAAAAGGCGCCGAGCAATCTCCCAGATAGCATTTTGGAACTGATCTTGCGACATCAATAAATCTTCAATAATTACCCCTCTATTCGATTGATTCTGTAATGGAAATTTATTGATGTCTATAGTCGTTAGTAAGAAAAATATCAATGTATAATTAGTATAAAAGCGATCCGCGTAATCATTATTCCGTCTTGCCCTTTGTTCGAATGAAATTTCCATGACCCCAGATAGCATTTTGGAACTGATCCTACGGCATCAATAAGTCTTCAATAATTTCCCCTCTATGCAATTGATTCTGCAAATGAAACTTATTGATACCTGCCATCAATAGTCACTAATATGAAAAATATCAATGTATAATTAGTATAAAAGTGATCCGCGTAATCACTAATCGGTTTTGCCCCTTTGTTCGAAAAATTTCGAATTAAATTTTAATCAAGTTTTCCATGAAAAACTACTATGAAGAAAAGATTCAATATAGAATCAATCCAGGAATGATCCGTTCAACAATTCTCGGCAAATAAGAAATACTGTCAATTAATTGTGAAATTGTTCGGATCGTCAGCAGTTTGTTCGTGAAACTTATAAATTTAGAATTATAAATAATTTAATTCTTGCAGCCACTTTTTGCTATTTGGGTAAGTGAACGTTTTTCTATTGTAACATACTCTTAAGTTTATTTATTGTGATACTTCAATCTTGCTTTCAGAATTAGACGAAAATCAGGAGGGATGCTAAGTTCAACATATATGTACATCGCACCTAAATATACCTTGCGTTATGCAAATTACAAAGTATTATTTTTATTAAAATGTAATTTGTTTGTTAACTTTATTTTTTTCTTAAATAATAAAGTGAAGAAAGTGTGTGTTATAAAGAATTTTGTTTTATTGAAAAAAAAAATGTCTATAGCAGCTATCAATATTGTAACAATGCCCAAATATTCAATATTATATCAATGATATATCGATGCCAATTCGTTTCTTTTTATTCTGCTGGTTCGATATTATTTTGGTATAATATTGATGGAGATCATCAGTAAAATTTCCCCTTTTCGAAAACGGCGACCAATCAAAATGCTTTAATTGCGGACATCGTCCATATAAAAGAATCAATAGTGGTATACTGAGAGGATCAGTACATTGAATATAAGGTTCAGTACAGAATCAACAAAATATCAGTATTGTGCTATCTGGGACGACTACCAGCAATAATATTTATGAAGGAAAGATTCAATATGGAATCAATTCGGGAACGATACGTTGAAGAATTTGTGACAAGAGAAAAAAATCCTGTCAATTATTATGAAATTGTTCTGTTCGCAGTAGTTTACGTAACTTTGATTCGGTTTTCAATCAGTTTTCAAAGCTTTGAAGCGATGGAAGATAGTTAATAGCGAGGAACGCTAAATTATTGCAGACTGTTTTTGTCGTTGCGGTAAGTGTACAATCGTTAACATCTAACCTATTTTATTTCATAAATTTTGATATTCTAGTTTTTATGCCAGAATCCGACGAGAAATGGATGTGGACATGCATTAGAAAACGCCTATGAGATCTGGAAGTTGACAAAAGAAATGGAAGAATCAAGCCAACAAATAAAATATGGAAATTGTATATCTCAACTTTAATTTATTTAATGGAATAAAATAAATGAAATAAAAAGATTTGTTTTTATGAATTTGGTACTGGAAATTTCAGATAAAAACCATCAATATGGTATGGATGCAGATATTCAATTTTATATCAATGATACATCGATGTAGCTTCGTTTCTTTTCATTCCGTTAGTTCGATATACTACTTATACTCATACATATATTTATTGCTGATGTGAATTTTGAACCCCTAATCCATGAAAACAATTTTTTTTTTTATTTTTTATTTCTTCTTCCTTGCCTCGTTCTTTATACCGCTCCATGGTTCCGCGTTGCTCGACCTGCGGTGTAGGCACATCGCCCGTTTTGGCGATAATTTCTCAGCATATTTCTACAGGCAGCTCTATCTTGGATCGTGTCAAATTTTTTTATTTTTTATTAACATTTAAAAAAGCGATACATTTTTCATTTTATTTTACAAGGCAACAGCCTTGGTCCTTGCATCTTGTGAGGTATTTCAACATCGCACGTCCTTGCCAAGTGCTGCATATGTTACATGTGAGGGGTATAGAATCAAAACCGGCTATCTCCACTCTAACCAATTTTTCAGTATGAGCGATTTTCTACTACGTTCAAATTAGACAGTATTTCCTCAAAGTTTTAATTGTAATGAAAAGTCTATGTCTCCACTATTCGGAAAATATAAAAAAATTGCCTAATAGTAAAATATAAAAGAAGTTTTAATATAAATAAAATTGGAGATTGCCGGTTTTGATTCTAACATATGGAGATTGCCGGTTTTGCTAGTAATAGCCGGGTTTGACACTAAATAGCACAACATCAAATAATCTAGTATGTATGTTTTTTTAAAGGAATACTTCCATTTGTGCGATTTTGTTATCACATTTTATAGAAGGGCTCCCTAGGCTCCAAATTTTCAGTTATTGAAAAGAAAAACGTCGAAAAGGACCAATTTTTCCAGATGTTGCGAAATGTGGACATTGAGCAGTACATTCACGTCGAAATGAGCATTTCCGAATTGTAGAGCGATTTCTCGATTTATATTTTTTCCCACCAGAAGGCACCCAAGTAAAAAAAAAGTGGAAAAGTGTTATGTTACAAAAGTGGAGCAGATTATAGTTATGATAAAAAAATTAAGGTTTTTAGGTTCATTGTACTGAGCGAATGGAGGGACACACAGTCAACCGAGAAAATCAGGGAATTACAGAAAAATACTTTTATTACCGCTCATCTTCGGATGATTCGGAGGAGTCGCAGAGACAGACTTTTCCTTACAAGCGAGGATGACCACAGTGCCTTTTTGATGCATTCTGCAAGGTGATGAATGTCATGTCGAGAAACTCGAATACAGGATCTGTTATGATTGCTCTAATTTTTTGTAACAATGCAACCTGCGGTGAATATCCAGTCTTGACAAAAACTTATCCACATTTTCGGTTTATGGGTTGATAACCGAGAATCTCCTGACGACAGTCACACGATTAATTCCGAGCCCGAAGCATAGCCTTGGAGTTCACACAGTTCCTTAGAGTCCCGATTTGGCACCATGCGAATTTTTTGGTATTCCAATTAAAGATTGAAAACTAAAATATTGACAGTCGCAAGAAAATATACAAAAGCACTTTACTAGGATTTTTATAAAATATTCTTTGCGAGAAACTTCAGGGTGCAGGGAAGGCATCTCTTTGTCAGTGCATTGGTGCTCGAGGAGAGTATTTTGAAAAATTTTAAGTATTTGTGCCGATAGGACTAATCAACCTATTTTTCACAGAATATGCTCAATAGGTTTATGAGAGACCCTGTATATAAAACTTTAGATTGACGTTATTTAATTTTATTTAAACTCATGCTTAGATTTTAATCATAACCTAAAACAAAGTTTGTATCCCTTCAATTGACTTAAGTTCATTTAGGTCAACCTCATTGGTATATTTTTCAAATTTGTAAAACAATCTAGACTAGAGTAAAATCCCGGTTTTCAAATTTGCCAATAATTCAATGAAACCGGAGACTACGCTTACTCTCATTAAATGCGTTGTGTTAACCAAAATATTAAACATCTGGAGCAAATAGTCTTTCGTCACTGTATCTGCGTTTGAATCCATTTCTTTTTATGAAACTTTGATTTGATACTAATTTTCAGTTTTATTTGAATCTAAACCATAGCTGACAAAGAAATTCGGATAAATCGATACTCTTAAGAATCTAGATAAAGAATTTAGCCTTTAGCAAATGCCATCACTACATGTACTAAAACTGTATCCTTTTTGCGAATCTATGGGTACAGTAGCTGTAATAAAGCCAAAATACAAAATAATTTGAAAACTTAATTTCACAATTTTCAAATGTTTTCTGCATCAATTCAACACATTCTTTAAGTTAGGAGTGCAAAAAGAATACAACTCGGAAAGGATACCACAGTAAATAACCGATTGGAAATACCTGACCTAGAAGTTTTTTGACCAATTATATCTCCAACAAAAAAAAATCGTACCCAATTTGTGTTCCTGTATAATTTACCTTTGATTTGGAGAGAGCCGTTTTTGATTCTAACATGCAAGTGGAGATAGCCGCTTTTGAAACTGAACATATTTTTCAATAGTAAAATAAATTAACATCGATTTATGCTTATTTCCAATAAACTGATAACATTTCTGTATAGAAATAATATCAATTAATTAAACTACATCATTAGGTCATTTTGTCAAAAAAGTGGAGATTGCCGGTTTTGATTTTATCCCTCTCATGTATGTCCACATCCAATATTCAATTCTGCTCTGATCCTGAAAAGAAGATGGAAATATCAAAATAAATACACTTAATAGGAGATATTAAAATAAAAAGTTCTCACTTACCAAACAAAGTGGCAAAAGCGGGCTGCAATAAATTAAATTGTTTTCTGAAACAGCTCCTTCGTTTCGTACACTTGGATAGCTTCCGAATAATTTCACAATAATTGACAGGTTTCTATAATTGTTCAACGGATCGTTTCATAATTGATTCCGCATTGAATTTTTTCTTCATTATTGTTTTAATGGCAAACTTGATTAAAATTGACATTCGAAATTTTTCGAATAAAGGGGCAAGATAGATTACTGATAACGCGGATCGCTTTTATACTAATGATACATCGATATTTTTCATATTACTGACTATTGATGGCAGGCATCAATAAATATCCTTTGCAGAATCAAATTTCATAGAGGAGAAATTATTGATGACTCTTTGATGCCGCAGGATCAGTTCCAAAATGCTATCTGGGCCCAGATAGCACAATACTGATGTTTTGTTGATTCTGTACTGAACCTTATATTCAATGTATTGATCCTCTCAGTATACCATTATTGATTCTTTTATATAGACGATGTCCGCTTTTAAAGCATTTTGATTGGTCGTTGTTTTCGAAAAGGGGAAATGCTATTAATGATTGCCATCAATAGTCTATCAAAATAATATCGAACCAACAGAATAAAAAGAAACGAATTGATACCGATATATCATTGATATAATATTGAATATGACATCGTTACTGTCATAAACGAAAATATTCTTCATTAAAACAAAATTTTCTTTACAATTTATTTTCACTTTATTTTAGAAAAAAAATGATGTTTAACAATTATGTACATTATACTTTTTTTTTGAAAACGGGCAGTCCTTGAGTTGAATGTTGCTTTCCCTCAAGATGATGTCCTTGTTCAATTGCAGCAAACGTCCGTATTCACCTCCCAATTCTCGTCTGAAAGCAAGTTTGAAATCAAAATAAGTAAACAGATTAGATACTATAAAATAAGACGTTCACTTACCAAAATGACAAAAAGAGGCTGCAATATTTAACTAACTTAATTGACCAAATTAAAAAGTTACGAGAAATACTATGCCGACGGTTTCATAAATTTCACGATAAATTGTCAGGATTTTATTATTTGTCAAAAATGCTTCAACGGATCGTACCTGAATTGATTCCGTATCGAATCTTTTTTTCATAACCGTTTTTCATGGAAAACTTGATTAAAATTTAATTCGCAATTTTTCGAATGAAGGGGCAAGACAGATTAATGATTACGCGGATCGCTTTTATACTAATGATACATTGATATTTTTCATATTAATGACTATTGATGGCCGGCATCAATAAATTTCCTTTGCAGAATCAATTGAATAGAGGGGAAATTATTGATGACTTAGTGATGCCGCAGGATCAGTTCCAAAATGCAGTCTGGGGCGTTTGTAGGCGCCAGAATGTCTAAATCAGAACAAAAAAACGTGTGTTCTGCTAAGCAGTCTGGCATATCATTACTTGAGCAACAATTACCTGAAAATCATCACACAATTTGTCCCAAACCGTTGAAACCGCAGCTCACGTCACGACAACTCAGATCTTACCGCGCACCAATTATTTATCGCTTGGATCCAGTTGGTTCGTCAGAGACTCAGTGTAGCGTAGTGACTACCATAAACTCGATTCCTTCCACGAACAATTAATTTCCAGCTTCCGAATCGGCCAAGCTTTATTTTAATTTCAGCCCGCTGCCTGAGAGTGCAAGAGAATATCAGCTCGCTCGTCGTCGAATCTTACATGCTGAGGAACTAAAACCGAATCGTGACCCCTTCACATCAATGCCATTATTGAAGCATTTCCATCATTTTCAGCGGAAGGCCGGCGTTCGTCTTTTATTTCCAAGCCATCGACGTGGGAGGCAGTAGGCCAATTCAATTCAATTCGTCTATGTCTCGATGCGCGTGTTTACAAAGGATAAGACGCGCTTCACCGTACCCGGCAGACCGCTGTATCAGTTTGTGACAACGCCTTATGGGTTGTGCAATGCACCACAAACGATGCAGCGTCGAATGAACCACGTCATCGCAGCACATTTACGACATCAAGTGTTTGCCTACTTGGATAACTTGCTGGTGAGCACAACTTCATTCGAAGAGCATCTCAAACTTCTTCGCGCTTCTTATACTCCAATCAATAGAGACGAAATAATAGGAGTTAGCGTGCAAAAATTGGGGACTCCTCAAATTTTTGATATGATATAAGGACAGGTAGGGCAAGTTAAAATCCAAGTTTGCGTCACTTTCCCCCCTGTGCTCCCGCCGCTATCTTCAAAAAACCATCTAAAATTGGCCCTTTCATCAGTTTTTGGCCTGTAACTTCTTTACAGTCCATTTGAGCACACTTGGATAACTTGCTGGTGAGCACAACTTCATTCGAAGAGCATCTCAAACTTCTTCGCGCTTCTTATACTCCAATCAAGAGAGACGAAATAATAGGAGTTAGCGTGCAAAAATTGGGGACTCCTCAAATTTTTGATATGATATAAGGACAGGTAGGGCAAGTTAAAATCCAAGTTTGCGTCACTTTCCCCCCTGTGCTCCCGCCGCTATCTTCAAAAAACCATCTAAAATTGGCCCTTTCATCAGTTTTTGGCCTGTAACTTCTTTACAGTCCATTTGAGCACAAAATCTGCCAAGACAATTTTGTAGAGGACCAAATTTCCTACAAATTTAATCCGAGATGTTGTACTCTACAATCAGAATTAACAGAGTTATAGCGCCACGAAAATGGAGAAAATATCAAAAATCATGCCAATTTCAAATTCACAAAAACGCATTGTATACCAATAACTCATAGCCTCCTCTGTATTTTAGTATATAGTCCAGTACAATTGGTTCAAAATAGGCCCAAACCTAAACATCCAAAAAGAAAAGAAATTTTTGATGCCAAATTGTTGAATACACTGCTCAATATACGCCGTAAAAAGTTACACTAATTTGCGCCATGGGTTAAGCGGGGAGGGGGTGGCAAAGAGGAGAAAATTCAGTTTTTTGCAAATATCTGGAAAACTATGAGTCTGACCTTGAAATGTCCCGAGGACGAAACAAACTACATAAAATTACCTTTGTAATGATATATAACACTCTAGAAATTTTTGCAGAAAATTATACCTTAGACCCAAAAGTATTATAGTGAATTTACATTTTTTGAGTTTTACATTTCGCACTGTAACTCTTGATATAATAGACCTACCGTCATAAGATCTTGTCCATATATTGATAACAAAATTCATTTGACTTGTACCAAAATTTGTAGTGCTCCGACCATTGACGCCCCCCTCACTCCTCCTAACATTTTTCAAAAAAGCATGCCTGTAGCTTATTTCAAAATTGAGCCAGGCAGATCAAATTTGATGGGGTGCCTAGTCTATGCTCCATTATGCTCTCCACCAAAAATTATTACCATCCGATCAAAACTAAGGGTACCCCCCATACAAAGTGAACGAAAATTCTAACAAATTTCACTTTTTTTCACTTAAAAATTCTATCTAAAATAGAAAAAAAAATGTATCTTTTAGAACGTCATTATAACAGTTAATTGTAGTCTTCTGAATGTATATCCAAAAGTTTGTACCAGAGCGTGGCTTACAAGTACGAAAAATCGGGTTTGAAGGTTGCTAGTACACGTTACTCGAAATATTCACAAATAGCCTTAGAACTGGTATCACTGACATTCAAACCCAATTTTTTGATACTTGTAGCGTACGCCTTGGTACAACCTTTTGAACATACATTCACAAGACTACAATTAACTGTTTTAATGACGTTCTAAGAGATACATTTTTTTTCTATTTTCCATAGAATTTAGAAGTGAAAAAATGTGAAATTTGTTAGAATTTTCGTTCACTTTGTATGGGGGGTACCCTTAGTTTTGATCGGATGGTAATAATTTTTGGTGGAGAGCATAATGGAGCATAGACTAGGCACCCCATCAAATTTGATCTGCCTGGCTCAATTTTGAAATAAGCTACAGGCATGCTTTTTTGAAAAATGTTAGGAGGAGTGAGGGGGGCGTCAATGGTCGGAGCACTACAAATTTTGGTACAAGTCAAATGAATTTTGTTATCAATATATGGACAAGATCTTATGACGGTAGGTCTATTATATCAAGAGTTACAGTGCGAAATGTAAAACTCAAAAAATGTAAATTCACTATAATACTTTTGGGTCTAAGGTATAATTTTCTGCAAAAATTTCTAGAGTGTTATATATCATTACAAAGGTAATTTTATGTAGTTTGTTTCGTCCTCGGGACATTTCAAGGTCAGACTCATAGTTTTCCAGATATTTGTAAAAAACTGAATTTTCACCCCTTTGCCACCCCCTCCCCCCTTAACCCATGGCGCAAATTAGTGTAACTTTTTACTGCGTATATTAGGCAGTGTATTCAACAAATTGGCGTCAAAAATTTTTGTTATTTTTGGATGTTTGGGTTTTCAGCTATTTGTACTAGACTAATAGAGTTCTCGAAGTATGTTTTGAAATTTGTTAGTAATGATTTTTGGAATTTTCAGCATATTCTTTGCGCTATAACTCTGCCAATTTTGATTGTAGAGTAAGACTTGTCAGATGAAATTTATAGGAAATTCTGTGTTCTACAAGATTGTCTCGGCACACTTCGTGCTCAAATGGACTGGGAAGCAGTTATAAACCGCAAACTGATAAAAGAGCCGATTTTAGATGTTTTTTTCAAGATAGCTGCGGGAGCACAAGGGGGAAAGTGACGCAAACTTGGATTTTAACTTACCCCACCTGTCTTTATCACATATCAAAAATTTGAGAAGTCCCCAATTTTGCAAGGTAAAATCTCCCCGTTGATTGAAGTATTAGCACTTTGCATGAGGAAGGCAGGACTGACTCTGAATGTAGAGAAAAGTAAGTTCGTAATGAAATGAGTCTCATATCTGGGTCACGTGATTGGCCACGGGACCATCGGCACTGACTGACGAAGCAAAGTTCGCGCGATTGCTGATTTTCCCTAAAAGCCTAAAACTGTGAGGCTGCTTCGACGATTACTAGTCATGTACAAATGGTATCGGCGATTCGTTCTGAATTGCGCCGGTATCTCGGCCAGTGGCGTAGATAGCTTTTCAGAGAGGGAGGGGATCATTTTGCAAGATTGCTTATACATATGTACTTTTACGGTTATCAAATTTTGAATCTTAGAATAACTAATTTGAAGTGTAATATATACAGAAATCTGCAAATATTACACTTTGAAATTTGCATATATTACACTTCAAATTAGCAGTGTTTTTCAGCATTTGTCGTTTTATTTGCAAAATAGAGAGCAATTTTTGCATACGAAAAAATAGCGTTCTGAAAATATTGAATTCTCCGCAAAAATTCTGACACTGCATCGATTTGGCTTTCTTACTACGGTGAGTGAATCCACTGTATGTATTCCAATTTTCGTTCAAATTTTTGCTCTTGTGATTAGAGTATCAGAGCTTTATATTGGGTTAGATCAATGGGTCTCAAACTTTTTGGAGTCACGGAACATCTTGCATCGCCGCTTTTCAGCCCACAACATCTCAAAACAGGGATATAAATGATATAATTAAATCTCCAGAAAAGGGAAATTGTGAAGACGACAGCTCGTTGGGAATGCCCAGAATATGTGGATAAAGTACAGCTTTTGTGTTTTAAATCGAAATTCTCCGATAACTCAGAAATTCGTGGGTAGATACATATTTCTACATTTTTCAAACTTGTAGGACACCATAGCATCTATCTTCTATAAATTTCGAGGCCCAGGCTATCAGCCAATTGTTTGAAAAGGATACCAAAAATGTGAGAAGATCTTGGACCGTTAAACACTCGTTAAAAAATCGTAGAGAAGTTTCGATTAACACAAATTGAATCCTCTAATTTATTTGCGCCCTAATTTAAATCCCAAAAACCGCAACCAAACACTGCGGAGATACTTTATTTTCTACTTCCTTTTCCATTTCATAAAGTAGCAAGTTGTAAAAAAATCGGTCGAGTCTCGGATGCTGGTCACATATTTTACAGTGTTGATTTCTGGTACAGTGAAATAAACCAAGCTTCGAAATTTTAAAATTTACAAACATTTTTTCGCATGGATTGTTTACTTTTTGTTATCAAAAACTCTTTCTACATTTTCCTATTTTTGAATATCCAAGCGAAACCCTTGAGAGATCTTCACGGAACCCAACGTTTACGCGGAACTCAGTTTGTTTGCTAATTTGTATTCGAATTACCTACTGTCTGCATAAGAGTTTCTTTGCCCTGCTATACGATAAAACCTTTCGACAAATTTTAACTTATAAAAAAGAATGAGTGATAAAAAATAAAGAATGCTCAAAAATTGGAAGCAGTTTTGCAGCGTTTTCTTTTTATTCGCATTAGTTTTCCACTCTCCTGAAAAAAATCTTTATAATCTTATGTACTGTTTATTGGAAATTGCGCTTCTGTGGAAGAGCACTCCGTGTTCCACATTATTTTTAAAATTTTGAACTGAACATTAAGATTTTCCGGCAACAAATTTTCAATCAGTAGTTACATATAATTTTTCTAACAGCACTTCTAGATACGCTTCTATTTTACAATTGAAATTATTCAAATTTGAGGAAGTGCTGAATTTTCTATTGCAGTTCTGAAAATTGTTTCACGTTTTTATGAAACACTACACACGTTGAATAATTCCAGCTAAAAGTTTACTTCTGCTTTGCTTGACGTATCTAGAGTAACAAAAAAAAAAATATGTGTCCGAAGGGAGGGGGGATTGATCCCCTTATCTACGCCACTGATCTCGGCGCCGCTAGCAGACATGCTCCGTAAGGGTCGAGAATTCGCATGGACGGAAGAAGGTTCTTTGGCATTTAGCGCTTAAAGAACAGTCTGTCTAAGGCACCAGCATTGCACAGCGGATATATCGAGTCCCTTCGCAATTCATCTCGATGCGAGCCAGTATGGCGTAGGTGCTGTGCTAACACAAACCACTGCCAATAGCCTACGGCATGTTCTGCTATCCGCTTTAATAGGGGGAACTTTTGTGTTTCCGATATTTTCCGCTATATGTCCGCTATATGGCGAACGGTAAGATAAGTGTCGCTAGTGTCGATAACAAGAACAAGAAAATTCTTCTTGCGAAGCTGATAGCGTAATGTTCCGAAGTGGCTAATAATCAATCGGATCTGAGTGGTCGATTGCCTCGGTGGGCACTTAAACTCCAGGGGTTTAAGTTCTCCACCGAAAGGGCAGCCAAAACGTGGTTCCCAATACCTAGTCTCGGGTCCACTGTTCAGAGTCTCTGGCTTTAAGCGATCCATTTGATGACTCCGTTGAACTGGATTTGGATTCTCCACATTTCCAGTTAACGAAATGCCTTGACCCCACCAACCACATTACGCAGCATCAAGAGGAACTACACGGAGAGAAAAATGTGCAATGAATTCAACAAAATCATACAATGAAATTCACAACATACAATTTCACTAAATTTGTCGCGAAGGTTATTAAAATGTAGTGAAATTGATTACAATTCAGTTGTTTTTACTTGTGCTGGCCTATTGTAAAAATGATTGCAGTGTAATGACAAAAATCATTGCATGATATTTGTATGGGTAGTAACATTTATTGTGTTTATGGTAATTTTCATCACTGTCTGTAATAATAATTATTGCATGGTGTACATGAAATTAACAAAAGCGCGTAATAATTATGAAACTGTCAAAAAATAAGACGACTAATTTATTCGCATAACTTGTAATTTTAGATAGCTTAGGTGTAGGACGTAGGACTACGAAACAAGGTCCCTGGTTCAATAATTCCCAGTAGAAGCAAATTGTAAAAAGGTAAAGTTAAAATAGGGAAAAAAAAAGTTAAGGATAAAATAGAAGTAAAAAATAAAAAAAAAGGTAAAAATAAAAAAAAAGGAAAAAATAAAAAAATCACTTTTTGTATTTTTTTCTATTATCGCCAAATTATCTTCCTGACAGATTTTATTATCAACCAATTGTTAATTTTATTACAGCGCAATGACATTTTTCAGTAATAATAACTTTACATCAGTTGCAATAGGGTCAAAAGTCATTACAAATGCAATAGTTTTTATTAAAATTTTAATTCCTTTCACTACATTTTTTCTCTCCGTGTAATAATGTGGTAATGGTAATGTGAGCACGATTGTTTTGGTGGACCATTTACCCAAATCCACTTTCGAGGAGCAGGGACTCTGACCAGTTGGCTCGAGACTCGGATCTTCGAAATTTTCGGGGTACCGGAGACGCTGGTGACGGATAATGGCGTGCAATGCAAGTCACGCATCTTTAATTCCCTGCTGGATCGATATGGGGTTCCTTTGTTGTTGAGGCCAGACGTGTCTATATCGATCCAGATCAGCGGAATTGGGATAAGAGGCTTTCCGCGATCAACTGCGTGTTGAGATCTGCGCACCACCCGCCATTAATTCGTTACCTTACTTTGTCACGTTCGGTCAATCAGTGGTTACTATTGGAAAGACATATGGCCTGCTGAGAAAGCTGTCGTTGCTGGAAGATTCAACTGGCACGGCATGCACTAGCGATAAGCTAACGTTCCTCCGGCAACAAGTACAACAAAGCCTGAAGGCTTGACAAAAACGCGGCTCACTATAACACGCGCTCTCAATTGGTTGAGTTCAAGCCTGCAGATGAAGTGTTCCGTCATAACTTTTCGCAAAGTGATGCAGCGGCGTACTACAACTCCAAACTTGACTTCAAGTTTATCTGGAGTCGCGTTATTAACCTTCCTATACCCGCGTCGAACTTTGTTACACGTAATAAATAATAAAACTAAAGTGTATAATGAAATAACAATGTCATCCATTAACTTTATTTCCATTTTAATAAGTTTTTTGCGAAAAAAAAACTTCAACATTGCAACTTTTATACTTAGCAACTACAAAATATTAACTTTAACATTTTTTCCTTTTAGAAGACAAAAATATTCTTTCGTCTCGCATAAACACACGATGTGTACTAAAGTAGAATCAAAGAATGAGTCAAAGAACACTAACCAAAACATTAACACAATAACTTTATACTTACACAAAAAGTCACACCTCTACCCGCGTCGGTCTCACAGACAATTCTTTCCAAATGCACCAATATGCCCGTCTCGCGTAATCACAAGACATGCACTAAAATAAAGTCAGGAACAAATCCGGCAGCTAGCAAAAAACTCGACCCGCTACCTTTTCATGCAAACTAAAAAAAAATTGAAAAAAGTGTTTTGTCGGTCTGACAGACCAACACGCGGGCATAGGAAGGTTAAGAAAGTGGGCAACAGCCGCTACTTGCTGTACCTAGGTAGTTGTTATTTTCCGCGCCGAGGACATACGTCGTTGAGTACCTCAGCTTCTTTTACTCGGCAGGCATTGTAGTAGGAGCTGCCCTGTAGAGATCCATTTGAAAGAATTTGGTATTTCCTTTTGTTGTTGTGTCAATGGACTCGAAACACTAACAAAAGTCTTGATGAGACGACTCGGCCAAGATAAGTGCATGCGAATTGTATGCATGGATTATTTCGGTCGAAGTCGTTATCATCCAAGACTCTTACGAGTAGCCGGAAAGATCCGTTGTCGTGCCGTAAGTGGATGTGAGAGTGACGACGATGAATCAAAAAATCGGGGAGTCGGGTACGGATCGCAAACGAACAGACATCGGGCGGGCTTGGATGTTCGTAATTATTGACCATTTAATTTATTAAAGTTGTTTTTTTTTTTTTTTGTGAAAATGTTCCGTTGAGTGTCTTCATACCGAGTGAAGTATCCTTTGAAAAAAAATAAGAAACAAAAATAGACGGTCAGGGTCCACTTCTCCGAGCCTGAACCTTCTTCCTTTTATTGTTTTGAGTGGCCTTTACGGCCTTAGCTTCGTTCCCCAGTGGCACTTGGTGCCGGTCCAATTCCTTACAAGTTTTTTATCTAACGTTATACTTAAATATTTAATATCGGTTTTCCATGGAATATCGTGGCCTAAAAAGTTGATACTTCTGTCTGGGAGATTACTTCTTTTCGTTTTTTTTTTCAACAATTTTGTTTAATCATTACTAACATTATATTGAGGCCCCCATTTTGATCTCGAACACAAGATATTTTAGAAACGTTGCGCCACTGATTTTAGTCATTTCGAAATGGACTTCCCTTCAACCTCTTTAGATAAATAGTTTTACCAAAGAAATAGTTGATTTCTCTAATCTTCGCAGCTGAAAATACTATCAAATACGTTTATTTAACCACGCAAGATTAGAAGAAAAAGTTTAGTCTATTCTTCCACAAAAGTTGAACCAATTAAAGCTCGTCTTTGATTTTCAGCCTATGATTCTACGTAGTTGAAACAGCTACGAAGATATGGACAATTTTTCTATTCGTCATTATAGTTGAAACATCTACTATATTTTCAAATTAAAATAATAAATTTGTAAAGACAGCTATTCATTATCTATAAATTGTTAAATGTTGGATAGCTAAATTGTGTTGAAGAAGAATTTTACTATACTTCGCGGAAATATGAACGATTCTTTGTAGTTAAATTTTATATTTGAATAGTACAATCAACAACTTTTGTGGAAGAATTGACTAAACTTTTCTTTCTAATCTTGCGTGGTTAAATGAATGAATTGAATAGTATTTTCAGCTGCGAAGATTAGACAAATCAAGTATTTCTTTCGTAAAACTATCTAAATTTAAGTTATACTTCACTTTAGATAAAAACTCTAAACCATTTTTTAGTGTACTGTTAGATCAGGTAATTTTTATTCAAAATTGGTGAAAGAAATGAAATGTCTGACCTAGCTTATTCCAGAGTTAAAAATAAAATAAAAAATATAAATATATTTTAATAAAAAAACGAGACCGAGTTCTAATCGTGCGAATAGCACATAGACCTACATATACTGGACCGGACATATGCTTAAAACGTTGAAGCATTTTTGTGCGATCCGCGCCTATGTATGTGTGACATGGTCATAGGCGCCGCAAAAAAAGTATAAAATGAAAAGTTTGAGCAGCACTATCAATTATTGTTGATTCAAACCCTAACTAGAATTTAGAGGAAATTATTTTGCAAAGTTTGAGTATTTCATCTTGGAATAAATTAACTCATACAAATGCTTTAGCATTAAAGATACATAGGGCCATTTTTTCGTACATCTTATAGGCTGGTTAGTCTTATTGCCTAGAGAAGACACCCACAATATTTAGAAAGCTTTTCCATTTTATTGAATGAAATTTTAGTTTATTTTGCATAGTTCTCCCATATTTTGATGGTTACACCATCATCTTAGATTAAAAAAGTCATTGCACGGTTTCATGCAACAGCGTAAATAAGCAAAAGATAACATAACTATGCATAATAAACAAAAATGTCATTCAGTACAATGGAAAAGCTTTCTAAATATTGTTTGTGTCTTCACTAGGCAATAAGACTAACCAGCCTATAAAATGTACGAAAAAATGGCCCATAGAATTATTATTTAGTATGTGTAAATGGGTGTATTATACTTATGAATTATAGCATCTCGTTTTAGTTGCTGTATAGTTTTTACAATGTCGGTATGTGTATGTGCGTGTATGATAATGGAACTATAATTATGTAGTTAAAATGATGAATAGGTGTTTTCGGATTATTTGTTAACGTACTTAAAAAAAATTACAAACATCTTTGAAATAAACCCAAATATGTAATCAAAGAAGGGTTCAGAAGGTCTAATAAATTCCTTTATTTCAATTCAATTCAATAAATATGTAGTTTATTTATATTATATTTTATATAAATGGAACCATTGATTTCTTTATTTCCAAAATCACCTGAAATGGTGGTTATTTCAAAAAAGTAAAATTAAGTTACAACCTAGGTCAAAAAAATGTGCTGTGAAAATTCGGCGACAATTGCAAGAAGTGTTTCAGATATATGTCACACACGATCAAACCAGCAATAAATACTAAGCCTGAAACGGTTACTCAGCGAAAAATCAAATAATTTATTGGGTTTATTTATTACTGTATTCAAAAAAATTGATGAATTCACTTTCGAGGTTAAAGTGTTAAAGTGTTTGTGACATATTCTGTTTTGTTTCGCAGTTATATTTGTTTTCATTCGGCCTTTTAAAATAGTTAGCCATTGTCTCCTTTGCTGCACTTCTAATAGAACCCTAAAATATATCAAAAATATTATAACACGATCCCTTAAATTTACAAAAATTCACTACACCTCATTCTAATTTTTAACAAATAAAATACATGAACTACAAGTTATACACTTAGTTTTTTTATAGTAAAAAAGTGTCTGCGAAAACACACAAATCCTCCCCGGTTTCGACCAACAGCATATGACACCGCATATCAGTAAGTGCCAGTGCTTTGCGGCGCCATGCACTGCCGGGAGTGGCATGACCGGAGGTAATATATCTTGGTTCCGATTATATGCCTTTAACAATCATCTAAACTCGGCAGGGAAACGAATCAATGCAATCATGATCCCTGGCCTGTTTTGGCGAACAGAGCATTTCACGTCGCATCTCATCAGATGCCACTTCTTTGCGACGCAATAAATTGCGGTTAGGAATTGCAAATCTGCACTTATGTTATTCTTAAGATGCATATTCACACATTTCGGTTATTAATCACAATCACATTATAATGTCTATACCAATCGGCAGATTGTGTTATAAGATTCCATTTATGGAACCCATAAATGGGTACTCACCACTAGTCCAGCCAGACTACTGGCTGGCTGTTTGAAATGGAAAATTATAATATTAGATGATGTTGCATTATGATTTTGAAAGGTCCAAAATCGATAGTTGCTGTTTTTATTTAAGCAATATTTAGACATTTGACGCCAGCAATAGTTACGTTTTTTTGGTATCGAGGTTTACTCTGACTCAAAACTCACGATCGTGTTTAACAACGCTGCCCAAAACTACACGGGATGTATAGCAATAAAATGAGCCTGTTTCTTAAATTTATTATAAATAAATAACAGGCATGACTGTCCGAATCTGTACGAACGCCGCAGATGTGTGACATCCAATTTCCAAGATTTTGCTGTTTTTTTGTTGACGGGTTGAAATCAACAGCACGCTCACCAGTATTATTTATCCTCATAAATGGGAACTCGTTTAACATCTGAGTGGGATTATCGAAAAACACCATGTATAAACTGAATTTGTTCACGGTAAAGGCAAGTACTATGCTCACCGAGCGAAAAACTTGCATTTATGTCTACCATGAAAAATGTGCCGTGGAGACATGCCTTTTATTCTCTAAGATAAATGAGAACTCGCGGGCTAATTGATTGTGGATGACACCTTTTCCCTGTGAAATAAAGTGCAACGGCATTGTTATCGCAGGCGAAATGTCAAAATACGGTGTGGAGACTTTCGTGTAAAGTAACTACAACCAAGCGAATTCGTTTTCACGATCATCAAAATTTTGACAGTATTTGCATGGATTTCACGTGAAATGAAGATGTTAGTACCTACTCTAAGTCTCCACCCCATGACCCTGTGCAACGAAGGCGCGCGCACTAGCCAGACTACTAAATATTTTGACTGCAACACTTGTTAAATTGTTTTTGCATGGGTTTAAATTCATGCGGAAACGCAAAAATATTTCAAATGAGGAATAATTATGCGTTAAATAAAGCTCTGTAATGTGTTTGCACATAACGTTAGTCAAACATTTAAATTTTTGTTACTTAAAAGACAATTTTATATGTTATTATGCAATGGCGAAATTATCCTCTATGAATGTAACAACTCCACTTCACATGAAAACTTCCACACCGGTTTTGCCGGTTTTTGACATTTCGGCAGCGAAACAATGCAGTTTCTCTTTGTTTCACAGGAAAAGATGTGGTCGACAATCAATCAAACCGCGAGTAAACGTTTATCTTAAATTGACTAAATAAAAAGCAAGTCTCCACGTAAATTTTTTCACGGGAGACATAAATGCAAGTTTTTCGCTCGGTGAACTCTGTACATACTTTTAATGTAAATTTAAGCTTTGCTGAATTTTCTGGTTGAAATTTGAAATATAAACTAACCTGTAAAAAAGGATCTGCTTTTATATTAGACCGACTAACGAAATGAACCGGAGATTATTTCTGATTCGCAAAATTGTAGTTAGGGAATCAGAACGGCACAACACAACTGTTTTGTTTCGTAACCTCACAATTTTTTACAATGACTGTGATTGATGGCAAAAACAACATTAGTTTTTATCAGCATTTTACCTGGATTGTATTGCCCCATATGGTTTCAGCGGCTAGTAGCTCAAAATCGGAATCAGGGTAATTAAATAGATACGTCGAAACCACTCTCTAAATGATACACATTATCATTATGATAAGACAAAAACAACGACACAATTTTAAGGTAATATGTATCAACATTCAAAGTAGCTAACAGCAATTGAACATTCTAAAACGTAATTTCGGTTAAATTTAGTTTAGTTTACCTTTTTAGCGAAAATCCGAAATATTCTAATTAGTTCACAATTCGAATCTTTCGCGCCATATTTTTATCATAAACAATCACCAAAAAAGGTTTGAGGTGAAGGTGAAATTGGAACGATTGGAACAAAAGAACGAGAAAATACATACTACACGGCGCTACTGTGAATTCACCCGAATTTTCCGAGAAAAAATCACTTTTTATCTATGAAATATGCAACTAAAAACATTCTCACATATTTCATTTTCACCGCCACTAATTCAGTTTTTCGGATTAATAGAGCCTTTTACGAGATTCACTGGTTAGCATCATGAAAAATACATAGAAATCCGTGCCACGCATGGGAAAGCTCACCGAAATCATATTTTTACCGAAAATATTTATAGCACTGATAGTACCATCTATAAGAAGGTACATGCGATATTCAGTAATATGTTGTTTACACCTTACAAGTTATCAGTTTACCAGCCGACGTGGTTAGCTATTAAAAAATCTTCAATTTGTATCACCAGAACACGAAGCTTACACGAAAAATGAAATTCAGGCTCAAAGTTTTCGGTAAATCACTTGCACAATTCTTTACAGCGCACTTCATTATTTAAGTTTAAAATGTTGTTAAGGGATTTGAATTAATGAAACTCACTAAAAACTTTAAATTTTAAAGTTATCCCTGAATACAATTCTTAACGATGTGAAAACAGACGGGGACTTGTCACTCATGTCAGAAGTTGGAACGGAACGGAATGAGCGAATTCCCCGCAATTTTCCAGTGTTTCTCAGCATTTTGCGGAAAAGAGTTTTGTAATCAGATTTTGATAATGCGATTTTGTTGTACTAAAAATAAGTTACAGTATAATTCCAAATAAGTGCTAGCTTTAATAATCCAGGAAGAATGTACAAAAATGAAAAAAATGCGGAATCAACGTTAAATGTTCAATGATTTCTTCCGAAAAAAATCAGTTGAGAAAAAAAGTTGAGAGCCAGTGTTATAATCGCAATTTTGGACAGTGACGTGAGAGGGGAGAAAAAAATTGCCGTGTACGAATACGGGAAAATCAAAGTATGTGTGTGGCTTCACGGGTTGCAATAGAACGATATGCTTTCTTCTTATCCAGTATGTATATCTATGGAATAGCACGATGAGTGTATACCCTATAGCCTATACCCATGTACATACCTAGAATACATGCAAACCCCAAAAACGAATTTTTCATGTTTTTTGTAATTTTTTTGTTTTTTTTTTTTTTTTTGGGTTGAATCTGGCACATCTTTAACATCTTATCAAGGCTTCTAACAGCTACCATTTGATACTAATTTGAAGTTCTTCGTGACATTCTATCAAAGGATTTAGCTGAATATAACTTTGTAGAGGAGGTAGAAGTGACCTACTCCACTTTCTATCAGCTTAAAATATATGTCTCAATTAGGCATTGATCAAAATATACATATACCATGTTCCACTTTTTTCCGGAAGGCAAAACTGACTGTGTACCCAAATTGTGTTCCCAAACACTATACATTTCATTTTCATGTTTCACTGTGAAATAAATTACTAACCAGTACTAACACAGCATTTCGAATCCAACAAAATTATTTATCTATAATTTGCTAATTAAAATCTCTTAGTGGTTGAATAATACTTAACAATTAGCCTTATTGAACCCAAACGGCGTTCCAATATATAAATGTGTTTCGCATTTAACCCGAACAGGTTGGCCATTTACAATCCCACCAATTCCCGTAGCGTGTTCGATGAATACTCTCTCCTGAAATAAAGTGGCCATACCATAATGCCTAGCATGGCCATATCATTATACGAAAACATCACACCCAAAAGCCGAAACCATAAAATCGTAACCGCCAATTTAACGAATACTCTCGAATCGTTCTAACATCTACCGTATATGAATATTGTCAGGATACCCGACAATATTCGCATATACGGCAAATATTAGAACGGACAGGATTCCAACAAACATATAATCAATTTCAATTCGATATTGAACTAGCTGGGCTATGGATAATGAATAGCATTTTGTGGCTACTTTCGAGGTCCTGGCGGGAACATAACAGCTTTGAACATGAAAGTTCGGTTAGTGTAAATATATTTCGTTCAGTTGCGATTAGAATTACGTAGAATTGTAAGCTCGCCGCAAAATTGCCGCAAATCTGTAATGGAACCGCTGAATTTTATATTTGCTAGTCGATGGTGGAATCAGTTAGGAAATAAGCTGTTAGGCAGCAAGGTTACAATAGAATAGGCTGATGGCTTTACCAATTATATAAAAAAAAAAGAAATGTAAAAAAAACGGGATAACGTGCAGAAGTAATTATGTATATAAACATAGCATGGAATTATTAATATTGACTAATATAACAAAATATTTTAATTGAGAAATCTTACTTACCTCATGGCAAAAATTTCCTTCCTTAGTTGCCTCACACCCCGGACAATTCATTGGAATTTATTCTCCTCCTCACATGCGCATTCACCAATCGAGAATTTTCCCTTTATCCCTCCAAAACACACTGGAAATTTCCCTTTGAATTCATCAGACATAAACACTAACACGAGCGAAAGTAAAAACACGTGGTCACGCTGGCTGAGACTAGGTAGCAGATATGACTTGAAATTATGTACATATACATATAAGCATCTAGATCTAGAAAAACTATTGACGGTATTGTAAGCATGTCCATAACCGTTTAAGCCCTGCCGTAGCCGCTACCGTACCGTAATGAAAGCTGGTCTAATTATAACGCTATATTGTGACTAACTAAAATGACAAGCAAAAAAATAAGTAGGTATTAATCAATATTACAGGAAATTAATCAGTGACTACATACTAGGTTACTAGCTTTGCAAACGCGATTTGTTCAAATCTTAGGGCTCCATGACACAGTCATATTTCTAGTCATATAAATAAGCCTACTCGATTCATTCGGTTAATTTTTTAAACGTACACTAAACGAAATCAAGTAGGCTTAAGGATATGATGATATTGTTAGGTGTCTAGGATACGTCAACCCAAATTGGCAACAGATGGCGCTACGCCAACCTAAATTGTATTCCCTACTGGGCACCAGATGGCGCTAGTATCACTGGCGAGACAACTTATTGGCCGAAGTTTCCAGAACATCGAAAATGGGTATATAAGGGCGTCGACTGGAGTCAGTCAGTCAGTCTAGTTTTAGCCGTGAATAAATAATGTCGGGTCAATAATTAGTGAAGTAATTAGTACAAATTGTAAACCGTGTATATCCGTGTGGTTGTAATAAATAGTGTTACAGTAAAGCGAGTGTTATTCATTGTCGTGTACGCGAAAATCTATCGAACCCACTGGAACGTCTAGAATAGACGAGAAACATATAACAATTGGTGTCAGAAGTGGGATTTTCAAGTACGGTGTAGTGTGACTCGTGCGGAATATACGACGTGAAACCGCGAGTGTCGAGTGAATTCGTGAATATTCGAGGACTCTTCGAGAATTATCGGTATAGTTCGCGTTGGAAAGTTCTGGATTGTGAACTTACGCGGTCGTGTTGAACTAGTGTGGACAGATTCAGTGCATGAAACTGTGTGACGAGTGTATTCGGGAATATTCGAGAATTCTACGAGAATTTTCTGGAAAATTCGCGACAGAAAATTCTGGAAAGTGAACGCAATCGTATCGGACTAGTTTGACGAGATCCGGTAAACGTGAAATCGCGTGTGTTTGTGAACATTCGAGAACTCGACGAGAATTTTCGGGAAAGTTCGTGACGGAAAGTTCTAGAAAGTGAACTTACGAACCTCGAGTCGGACTATTGTTGACAGAAAAACTTCTCGGAAGTGAATTAGTGACGTAACGTGTAGAATTCGAAAACATTCTAGAAAGTTCGATTCGTGTAAAATTGAACTGTGGACAGTTTATAGTCGAGAAATAAAATGCCGCGTAATATCTCGCAATTAACAACGGCCGAATTGAAGCGTGAGCTGGCGAAAAGGAATTTTTCGACTTCAGGAAACAAAAGCGCGTTGCTTGCTCGGCTGATGGACGCACTGAGAGATGAAGGACAGGATCCCGACACGGTGGAATTTCGGGAAGAGCAAGACCCTAGTGAGGCAAGTGCAGAAGAAGCCACAGACCCAATGATGCAGTTGCTGAGAGCTATGGCAGAGCTGAACCAGCGAGCAGCAGAACAAAATGAACGGTCGGTGAAGTCTGAGGAGGCTCTAATCGCATTAACTGAACGATCAGCCAAAATGGAGGAATCGATAAAATCTGAACTGAAGGCCACAAAGAACAGCCTCGAAGAACAATTTGAAAAACAGAAAGCAGAATTTCTGAATATAATCGACGAGAAGTCTCGAGAAAATTCAGAGAAAATCAAAACAGTAGCTGAAGAGGTGAATAAGTTTAAAAGTGTGGCAGAAGAAGTCCAGAAGTTACGGAACGATCTAGAACGATTGAAAACAATGAACGTCAACCAACACCCGCAAAATGAAGAAGTATTCGGAAATATCCAGAAGTCGAATAGCGACCGCGAAACATCGAGAAAAAGTGAAGTATTTAATACTGGCTCGAATATTAAAAGTCTGAAAGCGCCGACTTTTGATGGACAGATGTCTTGGAACATCTACAAGACGCAGTTTGAGGCTGCTGCGGCGGTGAATGGTTGGTCGGACAGTGAGCGTGCCACGGCTCTTGTTCTAGCATTGAGAGGACCAGCTGCTGAAATCCTGCAATCGATTCCTGCTCCACTGCAGACATCTTATGTGGAGCTTGTGAAGGCGTTGGATGGGCGATACGGTGACGAGCACATGAAGCAAATTTATCGATCACAGCTTCGCAACCGGACACAAAAACAAGGAGAAACTCTTCAGCAATTGGCGCAAGATATTGAACGGCTGGCTCTTTTGTCATACCCGACCACGGAACCTGAACATCGGAATGAAACAACAGTGGATGTATTCACTTCGGCTATCCTCGACCGTGAACTACAACAGGCGTTAAGGCTAGCTGACAAGCGGACGATCAAGGATGCACTTGCATACAGCCTGACATTTGAAGCTGCGAAGCAAGCTGCCCGTAATTGTGTGCAAGCCCGAGAAGTAGTGGAGGATTGTGTCTGTCAGCGTATGGATGCATCAAGGCAAGCTATCAACAGAGATGCAATTCGGTGTTGGAACTGCGGTAAAAAGGGTCATGTCCGAAGGAATTGTCAACAACCGAGAAAGGCTGAAACATTCCGCAAGAAGTGTGCCCAGCAGGCGAGAAAAATGAGTTGGCAAAGAGCGAACCGAGTTCGAGAAGTAACGGACGATTACGTTTGTCGGAAAATCGATGTATCGAGACGATTTGTTAACAAAGTTCCGATTCGATGCTGGAAATGCGGTCAACAGGGGCACGTGCGAAGCGCCTGTGAACAACTGAGGAAGGCAGGCACATTCGGCAAGAAAGTTACAAACGGAGGTTCGAGACGATGCTGGAAATGCGGTGAACACGGGCACGTGCGAAGTAACTGTGAACAGCTGAGGAAGGCGGGCCCACTCTGCAAGAAGGTTGTCAGCGGCGATTCAATTCGGTGCTGGAATTGCGGTGAAAATGGTCATCTGCAAAGGAACTGTCGTATGCCGAGAAAGGCAGGAACATCCTGTAAGAGATGCGTGCAGCGAACCAGAAGAATGAGTTGGCGAAGTGCGAAACAACCAGCGCCCGTTGTATGTGAATCGGGAAACAAACGATTCTACTGGGTGGACGTTCGAGGTGACGTTGAGGAGTGGCGCAGCGGGTGTACGAGTTGTGCAGCTGTAAAAGGACGAGCATCGGAAGCCGAGAGCGAAAATGAAAGCCATACGTGTGGATCGACTGGCACCCTATCGAGACGACGCCGACGATACGGAGGAGACCGAAGCGTGTTCTGTTCGGGACGAACAGGTTTAAGGAGGGGGTAATGTTAGGTGTCTAGGATACGTCAACCCAAATTGGCAACAGATGGCGCTACGCCAACCTAAATTGTATTCCCTACTGGGCACCAGATGGCGCTAGTATCACTGGCGAGACAACTTATTGGCCGAAGTTTCCAGAACATCGAAAATGGGTATATAAGGGCGTCGACTGGAGTCAGTCAGTCAGTCTAGTTTTAGCCGTGAATAAATAATGTCGGGTCAATAATTAGTGAAGTAATTAGTACAAATTGTAAACCGTGTATATCCGTGTGGTTGTAATAAATAGTGTTACAGTAAAGCGAGTGTTATTCATTGTCGTGTACGCGAAAATCTATCGAACCCACTGGAACGTCTAGAATAGACGAGAAACATATAACAATATCTATTATAATATATATTACCAATATATGACTGTGTAATAGCGCCCTTAGGGCTCCATTACACAGTCATATTTATATTATAATATGTATGTAATATGCCTAAGCTTCCGTTACAGTACATTCTGGAGTGTTGAAATAATTTATGAAGACACGCAAGCCAGTTTTCATACCCGAAAACTGTCGGATATTGGTCGGTCAGAATTGAGAGGATAACCTGCTCTCAACCACTATGAGGATAACTTCCTCTTGCAGGAATCTGCACTCCCTGGTCATTTCGGGGTTGTGAAGAGGTTATCCTCTTAATCCTGACCATTATCCGATAGTTTTCGACAGATGAACCCACTGACTGCATCCCTAAATTTTGAGGCTTCAACACTGAGTCCACCAGGATTTCAAGGCTTAATGTTTTTGTTTTCCCCATACTCGCCTCCAGCTGATTCCGCATCTCTCTAAATCTAAAAAATAATAGCCGCGACAGTCCAACATTAAACTAAAGCCTCAGATGTGTTAGTGACATCCAATTTCTAAGATCTTAACTGCTTTTTTGTTGAGGCGTTGAGATCAACAGCACACTCAGCAGTGTTTTTTATCTCCTTAAATGGGTACTCATTTAACATCTAGTCCGTCACATGGGTCGTGAGTTCGAAAAACACCATAAACTGAATTCGTTCACGGTATTATCGACGCAAGGTAGCCAGGAACCTCCATCTTTCCAATGCAGTGTGAATGTAACCCCATCTTGCAGAATTGAAAGCGTTATCAGGGCCGGATTAAGTCTCCATGGTGCTCCTGAACACTAGCCATAATGCCGCCTTCTGCCACTGTTTAAGCGTAAAAGTAGCCGAGGTTGCATACACATAGTAGGCAAAACGTAAATGGGTGTATATGATAACGAAAATTTTATATTTTTTTACAATATATTTTTATAAAACTAGGGGGCTGCGCCCCCTGCTCGCTTCGCTCGCCAACCCCCGCACTGTCACTTCGCGACATTCTCGCTTCGCGGCTATGTTTCGTCGGAAAATAAAACACACGTCGGAAAATAAAACACACGTCGGAAGCGCGCACTGCTTTAATCTGCGACCCCGTCGTCCACTGTTGCGTACCTCCCGCTTCTCTTCTGAGCTTTTCCGCACACGACCCATATTCTTCAGCTATCACCTGACAACTGAAGTCGCACACCACCTTAAACTACTTACTTAGCAAATCATCACGTCATTTCCAATTTCAACCAATCAGATCAAGAATAAAAGGGACCATTTTTTCCTTATCTTTTTTATAAATAGAGAGATGTGTTGGCTCCAGCGAGGTAACCAGGAGAGGGGTCTAAGAAGTCCGGACTCCTTCCTTTTTTTCAAACAAATGACGACAATATGAAAGCTGAAATGGTGCAGAAAGGTTTTTTATTATTTTTTTTGCCTGTGGAATTTTCAGGCTTATTCTGAACAAAAAGTAACAAATTCGACAATTGTCGCGGACCACGGCTATCCTATCGAGCCGCCGTCACTACAACAAGAAAAATAACCAGAGCGCTACTGACCCGGTGGCGTTATGACCGGGCGAGGCCAGCGATTGTCGTAAGTTGTTGAGTCAGAGCGCTCTGATCCTTGCGTAGCCACCAAATTATTTTCTGTAAAGGGGTCAAACTAAGAGGATCGGGAGAGGAAGGACATGCCCATCCTTCGGAGCACGCAAAGGGTATCAAATGACAAGAATTTGAATATGGATTCAGTGTAATTTAAATAAATTATAAAAAAAAAACAAATTCAAAAAAAGGAGATTGCAAAAATTAATAATTAAAAGAATATTTAACATGAAACCAAAACTAGAATTCAAATTTCATATTGAAGCAGAATTAAAGGAAAAAGAATAGTAATTCAACTCACTCCGATGATCCGGCTCCGACGATCGATCGTTGGCATAAATAAAAAAAAAATACACACAAATGAAAAGAAAATCTCCTTGCATATCAATGAAAAAAAATCAAATCGCTACTCGTTTATCTCGCTGAGATCCAAATTTGTTGCCTACCATCATAAAGAACTCCACGCAAATAATTGACTTATACGTCCTTCTCCTTCATTCATCCACGCATTCGAATAACGCAATAACTGACGTCAACAAAAAAAAAAAATATGAACACTAATTTGGCTTTTTTTGTGTTTGGTGTTGTTTTCATAATTTGCACTGAGGCACTTATCGTATATTCATGTTTTATAAATAAAAATCGAGTTATTGCAGAATTCGTTAATTATTTGTTTTTTTTTCACACAAAGTTTCTGCACTCCACCAATAGAAATTAAGTCAGCCACGAACTACAGTGGAAACTCGATAAGTCGAAGCCCAAGGGAACCAAACATTCTTTCGAGTTATCGAAATTTCTACGTAAAGAGATTTCGAGTTTATTTGTAAGAAAATTCGACTTATAGAGTTTTTTTTCTTTTTGTGTATTTTTATATTTTCTTTTCCGATAGATGACAAAATGTTTTTTTTTTCTTTTCTTTAAAATCCTAGAAAGCGTACTAACCGGAATTTTTAATTCGGCGGCTATACCCTTTTATTCGACCTTTTGCATCAACCGCTTTTATAAGTTCTTTCTTCTGCTGAATAGTCAGGGTTTGTAGCGTTCTTTTTGACGCAGATATGTTTAATTGGCTGAATTCCTCAAACTGCACGAAACGATTATTCTTTTGACAATAACAAAACAACCTTACGATGAACGCTATATTTAAATGCAAACTGAAACATTTTATCGCATAAAAGTACCGTTATTCTGGTTTCCGGAATATGCAGGAATAAAATTCTAATTTCAAACAGAAAAATCGCCATTGGTGGAATAAAAAAAAATCGCCTTATAGAGTTTCGCATAGCAAAGCTTTGACTTATAGAGTCTCGCCCGTTTACCGATAAGAAATTTTAATTTGACTTGTGGTGTATCTGAAATTTTGACTTATAGTCTCCAATACCAGCACTTCGACTTATAGAGTTTCACAAACAGTGAAATCAAAATTTTTTCTTCGAGTAATAGAGTTTTTCGGTTTGAGTTATCGAGTTTGTATTTCATTGTTTTTTGTTCAAATGTCCTGGGGAAGCAAGCAGATTTTCTTCGACTTAAAGCGTTTTTCGAGTTAAGGAGTTTCGAGTTATCGAGTTTCCACTGTAGTTATTTTTTCAATTTAATCGAGATAGCACAAGATTTCATCACGGACCAAAGAAAATAATTTCCGCCAAAAAAATGAAGAGGGCGACAACGCCCAATGGCGTTTACTCCAGTCCACGGCTCAACGGTCCGAAATTGACTGCCAGCCGAGCATTTTCCCGAAATTTATTTGGTTTTTTTTGTGCAATGCAACGCGCTAAGGTTCATCCACCCAAAAAGTAGCGGTTGCATTGCAGTGTACGTAGTAGGGATGTCAAAAACCGGACGGTTAGTCCGAAAACCGGTACTTTCAGTACGGTTAACCGGTTATTTTCGGTTTTGTTTCTCCTCCCGGTTAAAATCCGGACGGTTGTTTGTCCATCCGGTTAAAACCGGGAAAAAAATTCTTTCAAAATTGATACAATTTTTTATATTTTCTTGGTTTTTCTATATGCAATTCTATTAGTTGTCCCCTTTGAAAAAAAAAGAATTTCCAAATTTCAGCCCTTAAACATATTTTCGAACACTATCCTTATTGCTATTACTCGTAGAACCATCTTCTTCTTCTCAGTACCGTATAGCCCCATGTGGGGCCATGGTGCGTTAACTCAGCCGTTTATAGGCAATTTCGAGTCAACGTTACATTGCATATCATTTGGGAGTGTATATAATGTTGCAAGCACTATATATTTCCTATCCGCACATGTACGGAAATTTTGGACCACGCCGAGATTCGATCTCTGGACCTCTAGATTACTAGCATCGTAGAGTGCGACTGAACTAAGTGAGCCACAGAGCGTGGCCATCGCTTCGTCAAATTACTGCTCCTTGTATCTTTGATTTGATTTTGCATACGATACGAACAATAGCAATACGAGTGTGAATGCATGTTTTTACTAAAATTCTAAGCAAATCAATGAAAAGACTCGGTTAACCGGAAAACCGGTACTTTGAGCCCGGTTAAAACCGGACGGTCTAACCGGCTTTGTAAAAAAACCGAAAAAAAAACGAAACCGGGTTATGGGCCGGTTTTTGACATCCCTAGTACGTAGCACTCTGCAGATTGTCCCCATGATCATCCGCTCTCATGCCACCTATATGGTCGTCGTCACTGCTTGCTACCGTGCTAAACAAATCACACCAACAGCATCACAAAGTAAAAAAAAAGTTTGCCTGGATTATTTGATAGGCATTGTTGTTGGTATGATTTGTACAGAAAGTGCAACGATGACGACGGGTAATGCATTGTCGTAGGCAGGGGCGAACCTACATAGGGGCTTTAGGGGTTCAAACCCCTCCCCCTGGAATTAATTGAATGTTGAATTCGACATAAAAGTAATACGTCAGAGGCGCATATTACACTAAAACGTCATAAACTATTTTATTAATTAAGTTTTAAAATATCGTTGACGTAAATATTTCCAAAAATATTTAATGATATACGTACATACGTACTATTCATTCATACTCGTACTTGTAGATCCTTCGAATGTACAAAAATGATTGTATAGTACGTATGCAGCTAAGTTCACCGCGACTACGCGCAACGCCCCGTCTAGACATTAAGGCCGCCATGTAGACTCTTAAACGTCAAATTAAGAGCTGAAATTGCATCGCATTGTTATTGTTTTTAATGCCGTTGCTTGTTGTTTGTTCGTGTAAATCCAAAATTTAAGAGCTAAACTATGACGTCATTGTACAGCTGAGTTGCGGCTATGATACATATATCTAGATGGCGCTTCTACGCGGCAAGTCCACCCCCACGTACTATACATTCATACTTGTACATACCTTCGGATATACAAGAATGAGCCTGTGTATCCCTTGATAAGTTTATTTATAAATACAGTAAAACTTCGTTATATTCTGGGGTCTATGCCAAAAAAGCGCTATAACCGGGAAAACGCTACAGCCGGGAAGTCCAAGAAATATACTTCATAGAGGCGTGTTTTAGGTGACAAAATGTATTATTCGATTGATACATGGAATGAAATAGTATAAGTTTTTGTTTTAGACTGGTAACAGACTTCAGTATTATTGAGGTTTTCAATTTATTGAAAGATCCTTCCTCTGTGTCCATGCTATAGGCAAAAATTTCTCAAATCTTCTTTATTGCAACTAAGACTGCAAATGTTTTTGGCATTCTTGACGCCTCTTTCTTGTTCTCTTCGGTGTCGACAAATGCTGATGCAATTACGAAATCTTCAATTATACTTTCAAGTGTTGTTATGTCTTTTCCTTTTGTTTGTGATTATTACAATGTAAAAATGTAGAATGTAAAAAATGTAAATGCTCAATGAATTTGTCAATATAAATTGTTTTAAGAAAATGAGACTGTGAAAAGAGCGTTATAACCGGGAAATAGTAACGTTATAACGAATCGAAATTCCCTGTAATAAATGCTAATGGGACCGGGACCGAGAAAAAAGAGCGTTCTAGCCGGGAAAGCGTTATATCCGGGAGCCTTATAACGAAGTTTTACTGTATTTTGTCCTAACCCCCTCCCCCCCCCCTAAAAATTTTTCTGGGTTCGCCCCTGGTCGTAGGTCAGTTAGATGGCAATGCAATGATGGTGCATATTTGCATTGCTATTAAACTGTCCTATGATGAAAAAGCAGTGGTTCGCAACACAATTAAAATGTAAAAATTGTTAAAAAATTATTTAGTCTTTTTCACCACATAACATTTTACTGTAAAATTTGATAGACCAATCCAAAAACCAAATCGGGATTCTACGGCTTTCAAAAACTAGCATAATAGAAAGTTATCGATAAACAACACACCTGAGCGACTTCATTGAAATTACTTTCTTAGGCTTACAATAGATGGCCATTATGCATCAAAGCGAGTTGCATTAGAAAATTTGCTAAATTCTTCGGTTGTGAAAGGGTTTCCACATTTAAAATGGGAAAAGACTAACGTAGTAATACATTCCGTTATAAAAAAAAAATTAAAAATTAATTCAGCCTTGTCTGAAATCTAGGACAGAAGCTTGACTGATACCTACCAAATATGTCAGCAAGATATTTATTTTTTCAATTGAAAGCAGTTGACAATCTCTGAAGGATCGTTCGAGACATTTTTTTTTTTACAATTTTGGGCTATTTTAGGTGGAAAATCAGGATTTCGCGCCCAATTACTAAAAACGTGTCCAATATTTTAATGTATGGGTTAGTTGCTTGTTACTCTTTACCTCCTATAAAAATGAACCTTGTTTAAAGTGAATGCGTTACGAAGATGCTTTATACTCCTAACCTAACCAAATAACCCGCGCCGCCGCAGTAGGTCGTTCGGAGTCAATGCTTCCAGCTGGATAAGTCCCACCATTTGAAGGCGCGGTTACATTAGAATTTGAGGTGAGGTTGTGATTGGGCGCCCTGTGCCGAATACACTTAACTAGAATAAAATAAAACGAGCTCCTAGAGTTTTCAAAATGCATCGTTCACAAAATTTACTTATATGAAAGTTAAGTTTTTTGTACCATAGCGTGCTTTACAAGATAGAGCTGCCTGTAGAAATATGCTGAGATATTACCGCCAAAACGGGCGATGTGCCTACACCGCAGGTCGAGCAACGCGAGGCCATGCAGCGGTATAAAGAACGAGGCAAGGAAGAAGAAGCGTGCCTTACGAGTACGAAAATCGGGTTTGAAGGCTGCTAGTACACGTTACTCGATGTATTCGCAAATAGCCTTAGAACTGGTATGCCACGGATCTTCAAACCCAATTTGTAGCCTACGCTTTGTTACAAGAAGACTACAATTATTATAAACTCGTTCTAAGAGATACATTTTTCTATTTTAGATTGAATTTTGAAGTGAAAAAAATGTGAAATTTTATAGATTTTGGGTTTACTTTGTACGGGGTACCCTTAGTTATGATCGGATGGTAATAATTTTTGGTAAGAAGTATAATGGGCTTTAGGCATCCCACTAAATTCGATCTGCCTGGATTTGGAAAGAAGTTACAGGCATGCCTTTTTGAAAAATGTTAGAAGGAGTGAGGGGGGTGTCAATGGTTGGAGCAATCCAATTTTTGGTTTATATCAAATCAATTTTGTTAGCAATATATCGACAAGATCTTATGACTCTAGGTCTATTCTGCCAAGAGTTACAGTGCGAAATGTAAAACTAAAAAAATGTACATTCATTATAATGTGTTTGGGTCTAGGGTATAATTTTCTGAGAAAATGTCTATCATTACAAAGGTAATTTTGTGTAGTTTGTTTCGTCCTCAGGACATTTTGACATAATGAGGATAGCCCCTCGTAAGGATCATAGCTGTAAGGCTGGGAAATTTTTAGTTGATAAATTAACAGATTCCGACAACAGAATCATTTTCCGGACACGGGATTCAGGATATATTACGGTTAAGTGCACAGTTACACGTTTAAGTAACAAAAACAACCGTAACTGTTAAGGAACTTGCTCAAATAAAAAAGAAACATTACGCTATCAGCTCTCGCAAGAAAAATTTTCTTGTTCTCTTATCGACACTTATCTTACCGGCCGCCATATAGCGGACACATAGCGGAAAATATCGGAAACACAAAAGTTCTCTTTATGAGAACGGATAGCAGAACAAGCCAACTCACGCTTACCCACGTCTTCTTCGTTATCGACAATAAGGAATTGACGAAACCAACGAAATAAGCCCACTCCAAAAGTGCTGATCATTTCAATCCACACTTTCGAATTTCCCTGTTAATCTATACCCTCAACTCTCCTTTTCGTCTTGACACTGACACACTTCACAATATCAACCCCAAAAAGCTAATTTAACTTTAACTTTACAGTATCTGATAATTCGCAACATCTGTTTATCTATGCACTTGAACCAGAAGCTGTTCGTATCTGTTTCTCTTAGACGAGGATAAATAGTGCAAGAAGCCAAATGATATTCATGAAATGCATAGTCCTTTCTTGTACGAATTCGAATATGGTTGGCTTCCAAAAGCACACACTTCCACAACGTATGCTAGACACAAAACCCAACAGACAACCAGACAGTCTTCACACCAAAGTTAGTCACTGTACAAGAACAATATTCCTCAAAGACCATTAAATAATTTGGTTAGTGCAGGAAGTTTTCGTAAGCATCGCATCGTAGATTGGATATTCTGGCGAAAAGCAACCAGAGAAGTAGAAACGAATGGTAAGGACACACTTTCTTCCAGATGCATTTCGGGTAACGGATTCGATGTCGTCGGTTACATATTCTAGATTTGTGGAGGAAATGGGACTACTATGTATATGTGCATATAGGAGTGTGATATCTAAAATCATGGAGTTACATCCTTAAATTTAGTCTGTACTATGGCTCTATAAGCAAGAAATATCCTTGCTTGTCCATTCGCTTGCGTCTTACTTAAATCTGCCTGTGTTTATGATTTTATTTAGCCCTCAACAGATTGTTTTGTTACGTCGTCTATGTTTGGAATTCAGTTTGTTTTGTGCTACAGAAAAGTTCCGGTCTAGATAAAGTATAGTTACTATACAAATTTCTATTGCTACAAGGACTCGACTCGAATATTTTGATGTAAGTTTACCGGGAAAGTTAAATAGGTTTGCACTCAAAATAAAGTTTTCATGATTTGCGGAATGCATGTAGTTTAGGTAAAGCACATTTAATCCAAGAGCAAATGGATTAACTTGTTGCTTTGATAATTTTCCTAGTTTTACTGTATAACTATAGATATCCTCGAGAGAGGCTAGATTATTACCTATTAATAAAATAAATTATTCTTCTAAAAAATCAAAAAATATTCAATAAATTGGAAATGTAGCTGATATAATTCATATAGTATACAAAACACTGTATTATATATGTATATTTGACAAAATAGCACAAACCATTTATTCTAATCGCATGATAAGAAATTCACGTCACGGGAAGTGAAAACTCCATTCTGCACAAACTTGAATCTACATAAAATTTACTTCACACGTCAACTTACATCCCGACGACAATTTACCATATCGACTTCCTGCAATACGATACCTTTCAACAATTTTTTTTTTCAGGATTTCACCAAGTATTCCTTCCACTAGGACGATTTCGGCCCTATTCTACTATATGTACATTCATGTTGCATGCATTGCACAAATTCTCCAAGTCACTGAAACTGTATTTCAACGGTCTCTGATTTCTTAAATTTGCTACGTAATGCAACCTGAAAGAGGCCAGTAAATGGGTACTGGGAAATATATGTGAAAATCTAATTATTCTGAAAGTGTTTGGGCATGAGTATCGAAAAATGAACGTAGACGAAAAATTTGTAGTCGTTAAGAGTCACATGAAAGTAAACTACCTCTTTCGCCCACATTGGGCGCCACTTTGTACACGATTTGTTGCAGTTTGATGGGGAGTTAGTGCTTGTATATAAGGATATGTATAGAATAGTTGAAGAAGAAAATTTATTGAACAAGGAAAGCGACTAATTGCAACCGAAATCACAAGAGAGTTAGTGGTCTATTGGAGAATGAAGCTAGTACGTATAGCTAGAGATATCTTAAAAGAGGAGAAAAGATGGTGCCGGCTTGTAGCTTATATTTATATGGGCGTCGCATTCAAGTTAAATTGAATGCATGATGTATCGAAGCAGACTACTACTATTTGATTTGGAGTTTCTTTGAATCATCTATCGATACCGGTGTACAGTGGTTTACAGAAGTCTACTTTCTTTTTTATAACTGAGTCTCCCGGGATTGCTAGCATTTTGACGTTTGGTTGACATTACACACATTACTGTGCTCCTGCCCAATCTTCATCCTTAAGGTTAAGCACGATTGTGTGTTGCCGTCTCAGCCTCTTACGGCCTTAGTTTGAATATTTCGGCGCAGTAGAAGTGGCATTGTTAATTGACGGGTCGGTACGCCCTCCAAAAGGGAATAACAGAGGGACTAAGCGGATGATAAGTCTCGATTTTAACCATGAGGCATAGGACACACCCATCGCAAAATGGTTCTGATATTTACTAACACTAACTAATTTCATTGAGACGTTAATAACCTCTTACAAGGAAAGTTCTAAAACACGTGGCCTCAGTTCAGCGCGAAGAGTCCCTTGGTGGAACGAGGAACTGGCGCGCAAGAGGGAGTTTGTCAGGAGCAAATTCATCGGGGCTAAATGTACTTATGTTCGATACGAATATATAGACTCGCTAACTGATTACAATCTACTGATCTGACGATCAAAACGAGAGAAGTGAATGAAGCCCTGCGAAGGTATTCAGTCACTACCCGAAGCGTCTCGTATCCGTAAGTCCTGAAAGAGCATAATAACGGCTTGGGCCAACTCCAGATGCCGGACGGGTCTTTTACGGAGAATCCTTGGGAGAGTTCCCAATTGCTGTTAAACAACCCACTTCCCCTCCTCTATTCGAGCTGAACCCTGGGCTTCCTTAATCCTATAGGCTGATTAGTCTATCTCCCGAAATTGACCCCTTTGCTATCTCCACTTCTTTAGTCACTTGTTGTTGATGAGTTACTCTCTATAGCATATATGCTTCATCGTCTTCGATATCTTGCTATTGGTTAAGCTGATGATATTAGCATAATATTTAGAAGCGAACTAGACAAGCGGCGCGATTGGAGCAACCATGTCGAATATGTTGGTGATAAGGCCACTCGGATTATGTGGGCCTTCACGTCTCCTTTGGAAAAACTTGGAAGATTGGATGTGTGTGACCATATGCTGCACTGGTGTGGTGGTCTAAGTCCTAATCCCAAGAGCAGTCCACCGTACGTTTAATGAAAAAGTTACAACGGCTTGCTTGACCTATCCGTACATGCCCTACGTCGGCAATCGATGCTATTGTTGGTCTCACTCCGCAGGATATTTTAATTCAGGAATCTGCGGCTCTAAGTGGTTTCCGAGTGGGTCTAGCTTACGATGCTCACGCACATAATAGTAGTATTCTAGATAGAACCCCCATCTCACAAATTTGTAGGAGATCTGACTAATAATAGAACGGCCACACCATACAAAATAGGAGCCATCAAGAGAGTACATATGCGTGAAATTTGTTCCCACGTATACTATAAGCATACTATAGGGTACACATAATTGCCGGATTTGACTTTTCAAATTTCATTCATCTTAGTCCAGTCAAAATATCCCAATTCAAGCATCAAAATATTAAAAAAAAATAGAGTCAGGCTAATTTTTGTTTTTTTTTCATCAGTGGGCTTCCAGGAGTCTAAAACACATTTTGCTAAAAAAAAATTATCGTAAAGTCCCAAAAAGGACAAAAAGGATACTCCTTAATCCTTGACCTGAGGTCAGCATGCGGTGTATCATATCAAAGGGGACGTCGAGTACATTACATATCCGGTGTCTGTTTCCTGTTTCAAGGACCCTTAACGGAATAAATCGAGTTTAAATGGAAAACTATCGAATTATCGTGTTTCCCGCGTATTTTTCCAAAGCCACAACCACGAGAATAATTCAAGTTGTCCCTACCTCTATGACTTTTCAGAATCTATAATAGTTGAAAATTATACCATTAAATTTGCTAGGAAAAAAAATTAATTGGAAAACTCTGAAAAAGGACACTAATTACACACCTTCATCGAACGCGCAAATGCGGGGTGTCATATCAAAGAGGACGTGTCGAGCACATTCCATATCCGGTGTTTGTTTCCTGTTTCAAGGACACTAAATGGAATAATTAGGTACTATTATATATACTACAGTTGTGGACACGGAGATAGGAAATACGAAACGCAGATCGATTACCACCTCTGCTTCGATTTTATGAAAAAAAAAAGACTGCAAGGTGATCTTGGGTGAATCTGTCGTTAGCCAACATCGTTTGCTCCTATCAGAATTTATTTTGAAAGAAGGCGAAGCAAGAAATAGAAGAACTCCCAAGCCAGCCAAAAAAATCAAGTGACACAATCCCACAAAGGGCAACTTTGAACCTGAAGTAACTCCATTCATTGATCAAATGACGGAGTGGTTTCATAACCCCGCAAAGATAGCGATATAAGTTCCACTTGATGGACCTAAGGCCAGAGGCAGACCGAAGAACACCTGGATGTGTCAAATGAAAAAGCAACAACAACGCATTGGTCTCGGCGATGACACGATCCAAGATAGAGCTGCCTGTAGAAATATGCTGAGATATTACCGCCAAAACGGGCGATGTACCTACATCGCAGGTCGAGCAACGCGAAGCCATGGAGCGGTATAAAGAACGAGGCAATGAAGAAGTAGAAGACTTTTTACAAAAACCATATATTATGAACAAGTGAAAAGTTGTTATTCTACCACAAGTCAGTTGTAAGGTACATATAAATAAGTGCACTTTCATTTTTATCCTTTTACATAATCGATATAAAATGGGGAGATTTTAAAAGTTACCTAGATTTGGACTTTTTTACTTTCATCATTATACCCATTGACGAGTATCTCTCTAAGCACCAAACCTTCTAGTATGGACGACATAAGTTCAATCACTAAGAACCTGGACAGCATTTGAAAAACTTAGTGAGTCTAATAATAAATTTTAACAAGATAATCGGTATTTAGTGTGTGATAGAAGTGCCGATCACCTTTACAGATAGTCAAGTATTGTCGAGATGCACTAAGTTAGATCAACTGCGCAAGCTTAGGGATATACTGTCACCAATGCTAGAATGCACCTGAAAAGCGTCGACAAAAGACTTGTAAAAGCTGCTATCAATGTAACCGGCGCACTTGTGATTACCAACCGAATACTATTACGAAATCCTTCCACTCTCAGAAATTGGCAGGACCAATGCTTAAAATTCCAATTTTTTATCATGTACGCTATTATTAAATTTTTGTAATATTTCCGTATGTTTCTTGTGGCTTAATTTCTTTACGATTATTTTCCAAAATAGTTGCGAATATGGGATGAAAATGAGGGTGCGTTGAGTACCCGGGCACCCGAATGCAGTTGTCCTCAATAGACTTTCTGGGTCCTAATCCTAATTGGCCGGGTTTCTCATAGCTGTTATTCAGTACCTGTTGGCTGATTAGTCTTAGCGCATAGAGAAGACACACACATTATTCAGAAAGCTTTTGCATTGTATTGAATGGAGTTTTTTGTTTATTTTGCATTATTACGCCATATTTTACTTGGTTACGCCAGTGCTTCCCAAACGGGGTTCCGCGGAACCCTAGGGCTCCGCGAGACCAGCCCAGGAGTTCCGCGAAAAAAATTGTGAAAATATGATGTTCTGAAAATTTCATTAATAGGTACTGTAAACACAAACAAATTCTGAAATTATTGCCATCAGTTTAAGCATTAACTGTATTTGGCAGTTTTAAGGAATTTGTGTATAAATTTGTGTATAATACAACACACTATAGAAAACCCGCTCTACATAGTTTACTTGCTCGTTCTGTTAGAGAGTTTCATAGCATATCTTCAAAGGCAAACTATTACTTTCAAAAAGGCATGTTGCAAAGTGAAACCTGGAAATGTTTCCATCCCTCAACACCGCAAGTGATAAAATCAAAAATCTAATAGTCGAGCATTTGGAAACCTAAAACGGTTGAAAAATATTTCCCCTATTGTTAAACACACAGCAGTTTGATTGGATAAGAAATCTCTTTGTGGCATGCAATATTTAAATTTCACCTTGCCGGATGAAGAAGAATTAACGTCGCTTTCCTCTGATCGAGTTTTAAGACTAAAATTTGCAGAATGTTCACCTGAAGAATTTTTTATATCCGTAAAGGAAAAATTCCCTGTTTTGTCAAAAAAAGCTAAATATCCTGTTATTGTTTTCAACTTATATTTATGTGAAATCGGATTTTCAACTGTGCTGAATATAAAAACAAGAACTTGGAGGAGGATATCCGAGTGTCTCTGTCATATATTCGGCCTAATATAACTGAAATATGTGAAAAATCATCAGGCACATGTTTCTCAATAAATTGCTCCATTTTCTTTTCAACTAAATATTGATACTTTTTTCTAATAACACGTGTTTCTCCTTGTATGGGTACGATGAACGTTTTGTCTTGCATATCAACGCTCTTCTTGTCTTAACGACCCATTTTTGGGGTTCCGCGAACGAATTCGAAGATCTCAGGGGTTTCGCGTATTCAAAAAGGTTGGGGAACACTGGGTTACGCCATCATCTTAGATTGAAAAAATCATTGGGCACTTTCATCCAACAATCCACAAAAGGGTGGCAAGCTGAAGTGTGAGAATTACAGGGACATATCATTAGTTTGTACGGCCTATAAGATATTGTCGAAAATTCTTGAAAAGAGAATTAATCCGTACGCAGAACGAATCATTAGCGAGTATCAAGGCGGCTTCAGACCTGGTCGCTCAACGACCGATCAGCTTTTCACAGTGAAGCTACTACTCCAAAAGTGATGGGAATATAACATCGACGTATACCAAATCTTTGTCGACTTCAAGCAGGCATACGACAGTATCGATCGAAGTGTACTGTACAACATTATTCTGAATTTTGGTATACCGGCAAAGTTAGTGCGACTCACAAGGATGACGATGACTAATACCGTCTCGCAGGTCAAAGTGCAGAACCGACTCACTGACCTATTTGAAATTCGTACTGGACTCAAGCAGGGCGACGGGCTGGCGCCGACGCTCTTCAACCTGGCTTTGGAGTATGTAATTCGAGCCATGAATATGGACAGCAGCGGAACGCTACTCATCAAGTCGACTCAATTAGTACCGTACGCCGACGATATCAACATCATGTCTCGAAGGTTGCGTGATGCAGAAAGCCTTCTGCATAACCACGCCGCATAGAAAGTTGGACTACATATCAACGAAAGCAAAACAAAGGCCATGATGCAATCGTAAACAAGGACGCCAGCAAATTCAAGCATCACAGTGGGGGACCTTAATATCGAGTATGTAGACAACTTCAACTATCTGGGTTGTAACTTATCAAAGGACGCCAACGAAACCGACGAAATTAAGCGACGGATTCAACTAGCCAATAAGACATATTTCTCGGTCCTCTCTATAATTAATTCGAAACTTGCGAACAGGAACACGAAGCTCCGCGTGTTCAAAACGATCATCCGACCCGTGCTATGTTATGGCTGCGAAACATGGACCCTTACCCAAGCTTCCGAAATTTTGCTAGACCGATTCGAACGAAAGCTCCTTCGGCGAATTTTCGGGGCCGTTCGCGAGCGAGACCAATGGCGTATCCGGTACAACCATGAGTTGTATCAACTGTACGATGAGCTGGAAGTATCGAAGATCGTGAAGCTTCAACGTCTGCAATGGGCGGGGCATGTACAAATGATGGACGATCATCGCATGCCAAAGAAAGTTATGAACGAACAACGAATTGACGGCGCGAGGTTGCGTGGACGACCGAGGACTCGCTGGGAGAACTCCGTAGGTGAAGACGCCCACCAGCTTCCGAAACTGGAGGACAAGGTCACGTAACCGCGACAATTGGAGGTCAACGATTCAGGCAGCCAAAGCCCGACGTCGGGCTATCGTGCCACATTGATGATGATGTTGACTTTCATCCAACACCGTAAATAAGCAAAAGACAACTTAACTATACAAAATTAACAAAAATTCTATTCAATATAATGGAAAAGCTTTCTGAAAATTGTGTGTGTCTTCTCTATGCGATAAGACTAACCATTCTATAGGAGTTTTGAGGCAATGGCCCATAGTGGTCTAAGTATTCGGACTTCTAAGTATTTGGGCTTCAACTACCAACGACTGTTAGGGAATGGTCAAGACTACAGCAATGGAATTCTCGTCCAGGGTTGCGGCAATCTTAAGAATAAAAGATGCCAACCGCCTTACTAGACAAGAATTGGGGGTGTTACCTCACGGGATACCATTGGGTGAATGGCCTGTTCGCTGATACAGACTACCGGCTTTGCCTGTAGGAAGTGAGGTTTACCAAACATACATTTTGCGTGTTCTACACAGATGGTTCTAAGACGGACGAAAGAGTAGGTGTTGGAGTTCACTCGGATGGACTAGACATCAACTTGGCACACTGTCTACCTGGCCACTGTAGTGTCCTTCCATATGGAAATGTTCGCAATTATGGAAGCCCTAACCTGTTTGGAAAAACATGTCGTCACAATGAGGGATTTCATAATATACACTGACAGTCAGGCTGCAATCCGATCTATAGAATCTGTCCTGACTACATCAAAAACTGTTGATAGTTGCCGCTCAGCTCTAACTAAGAGTGATGGGTCAATTTCTCAACATCGTTCTCTGCTGGATACCCAGTCATAGTGGATTTGAAGGGAACTGCAATGCCGACCTTCTCGCTCGTAATGCGACTCCTACGACCTTAAGGGCCGTCCGCAATAATCTGAAAGTGCCAATTGCTTATTGTAAACAAGCAATAGAAAAAATAGACAGGAAACATATAGGTAAGGTAGTCGGGACCATAACGAGGCACTGTCCTATCGGGGAGCACGCCAGCAGGCTCCGGATTCCCCATAACGACTTCTGTCGTAGCTACGATGACGAAGAAGAGGAAGAGAGTGTGCATAATTTTCTCTGCGATTATCCAGCCTTGGCCGAGAAACGGAGACGTTTTCTTGGCTCAATGTATTTTTACGATACAGATGATCTACGTAACGTGAGCCCACTCGCTTAACAAATATATTGCCAGCATCGGCTGGTTTTCGGCTTAGGTGTTAACATTTAGGTACGTTTCACTCGGTGGTATCACAATGGACCAACTTTTGGTGTAAGTGCGCTTAGGTGCTTTACACCTGGCCTGTCACCTATACCTAACCTAACATATAACCTACAGTTTGCGAAAATCCACTAGTAGCCCGCTCGAGCTGCCTGATTATTAGAGAAACTACCGTTAGCTCCGCTGTCCTAAGGAGCACTCCTACAAAAGATCTTCTAGTCTTCATCATTTTGCATGTTCTAAGTAGGCGTGGGTGTATATCACGACAAACAATTTCGCCAATTTCCACTGTTTACAGAACATCAAATATACGGAAATACACCCATGCCTACTTGACACATGCAAAATTATGATATACTGTTTCGTATACGGTAAGCAAGCGATTTTTTACATGGAATGTGAAACTATGTATGTCGTTCAATCTTCTACGACATGCTACAACTCTCTATAATTGTAATTAAATACTTGCGAAATTCGCAAAGTAAAATACAATCTTTGCATTTTGCCTAAGCTACATAGGTTGTAGCTGATCGGTGTCCCAGACCATTCTGTTGGAAGGAGTCGCAATTCCATCGCGAATACAAATATGTAGTAAACTAATAAAATAGTGAAAATCAGGCGCAAAATCTTGAGAATACCTACATACAGGGTGTCCGGAAACTGCCGCATAAACGCACCGGATTGTGATTCCTCATGTGATTTCCAGCAAAATAGTTGTACAAAAATACCCCCTCAGCTTAACCCTTTAGCTGCCACAGGCATTTAAAGATTTTTGAAATAATAATTTTCTTGCACGACTTAAAGCCTAATATCTCCAAAGCTATACCAGCTAGAATAGTGAAATAAAATGATTATTACAGCCAACAAATTTACCTATAAAATAAAACCACACTAGAATCGGGTAAGAGGTTTGGTTTTTACAGAGCTTCAAAGTCAAATTTGCGTGATTTGACCCAAAAACAATATTTTTCTCCATCTGGATTTTAATCAACTTCTGCCAAGGAGAGGTCTCTTATACGATTCTTTTAAAAATTAACGCATAGTCTTACAATCATATCTTTCTTACATCATTTTGATCTAGCTCCATTACTTCTAACAGTTTCTATACGTTAAGTGTATAAAACTCAAGTTAATTTTAGCTCGAATTCAATACAATTCAATTCACACTGCCCCTAAAGATCTGCAATTGGTAAAATCTACACAAAGTGCATATGTCGAAATCGAGCCAGAATTAACCCTAGTTTTCTGCACTTAAGATACGAGAACTGAAACTGAAATAATGGAGCTAGAATAAAATGATGTAAGAAAGATATGATTGTAAGAATATGCGCTAATTTTTAAAAGAATCGTACAAGCACCTCACCTTGGCAGAAGTTGGAGAAAAGTTTGAAGCTTTGTAAAAACCAAACCTCTTATCCGATTTTAGTGTGGTTAGTTTTATTTTACAGGTAAATTTGTTGGCTGTAATAATCGTTTTATTTCACTATTCTAGCTGGTCTAGCTTTGGAAATATTAGGCTTTAAGTCGTGCAAGAAAATGATTTTTTCAAAAATCTTTAAATGCCTGTGGCAGCGTATTTCCGAACACTCGCCTTAGTGCTATTATTCCAAGAACCATCGCTTCGTCGAACTACCGCTCCTTGCATCTTTTCCTTTCCAAGGCAAATCCATGTTTATGTTTACGTTGCGTGTCACACGTGTATCTTATATGTTTGTGCGTCGTGAATGTATATGTGTATCAGATCAGTGCATTTCGAGTTTCGTTGTGTCGCTTTATGTTTGTGAAATTAGCATGACCCCATTTGCAAATGTGTGGAGATTCTTTTCAAAATGCGGAAGGGAAGAAGCTGAGTGCAAAATATGCCGCAAAAAAACTAAGGACAGGTGGTGGCACATCCAATCTTCGCCGTCATTTGGAAAAAGTCCACAAAAAATACTTGGATGAGGTAAGTTTATTAGAATGCCTTGCATAAATTCTTCGCGATGATTGATAACAATAATTGGTGCCTATGGTACAGTGCAGTGAAGAAGTGAAGAGGATAAGATTAGACAATAAAATAGAATCAGACATTATCATTTTTGTTTTTATTTGATCATTGTTATAGGAAGACGAATCGGCAGTTGCTACGACGTCTGCGTCCACATCGATATCCGCGTCCACTTCAACATCCGTCGTGTCCACAAAGACTTCATCTACATTGTCTAGCAATAAAACTCAGTTAACTATTTTTGAAACAAATTATGAATTTACATCTGACAATTTTATTTGATTATCTTTTTTGTTCAGCATGTTTCTCTTTTAGGGCTCCACACAGTCATATTTCTATTATCATATGGATGTCATATCCTTAAGCCTACTCAATTCATTCGGTTCAAATTTCCCCACATGCAGTAAACAAAATCAAGTAGGTCATATGATAGAAATATGACTGTGTAATGGAGCCCTTACTTTATCATGCACGTGCATTACGCCTGCCGTCCATTACCTGCTTCAAGCGGCGCGGCGCTCCCGCGTTTAAAGCTTTTCCAAATTTTAATGGCGTAACCAAGCAAAATATGGCGTAACTATGCAAAATTAACAAAAATTCCATTCAATACAATGGAAAAGCTTTCTGAATATTGTGTGTGCTTATACATTTTACTAGTAAAAGCTTTTTTTTGCACATTTTGTGAAAGCTTTGCCGCTGGAGCGCCGCGCCGCTCAAGTTTACGCTTGCAGTGGACGAGAGCCCTTATGTTTGATTTTGCATACGATACAAACATCAGCTTAACGAGTGTGTATGCATTATTTTTCTAAAATTCTAAGCAATTCAATTAAAAACCGGTTAACCGAAAACCGTTACTTTGAGCGCGGTTAAGACCGGGCTTTGCAAAAAAAAAATACCGAAAGCCGGGTTATGGGCCGGTTTTTGAAATGCCTAGCTCAAACTCATACATTTTTATAAAGGATCCAAAAGTGGAAACAAATGTTGGCTTAATCAGAAGTATCTTTGCAAATCCCGTCGGATAGTTATGACTAGACACTAGAGCCCGGATTCTCGTGCAATTGCACGTAAATGCACGAAATTGCAGTTTTAGGCCATATCACACGAAATTGCACGTTTTAAGGTTTTTGCATGAAAACGAACATTTGCATTTTTAAATCTGTTTCATATCAATTTTTCCCAGAAAGTACCCAATGTGCAGAATTTTTCGATATACAAAGAAGATAATAAAAGTATTGAGCAAGAAAACACATGTGAAAAAACAATAAAACTAAAGAAAGCAGTGCAATTTATGGACATTTCATCAAAAGCCAGTTGGTTTTCATGCAATTATGCAGTTGTTGTTTTTGAGTGCACGTTAATCTGGTGGTTAACCAAACTTAAATACATATCGGAAAATCAGCCCCTTTGAAGACGATGCATTCCCAAATTAGAAAAGCACAAAGGTTGCGCGATGGATCCTAAACAAAAACCGGTCATGGATTTCGGGTACCATATTTAAATGAGCTAATCCAGTCAGCATTTTATGGGAATAAGTTCATGTTCGGTTAAAATATTGAAAGTGTACCGCATTTTCAATAAAAATTATTTTATTTTTTAGAGCAAGTCTTCTTCATTTTTTTTTCAATCATTTTCCTGCGTCCACTGCTCCGAAGCCTAAGTTTCTATAGGCCTGAAAAATGACTTTTTTTCATATTGCACGGAAAATGCACATTCGGGCATTATATTGCACGATTTTGCACGTTTCTAGATTTTAACTGCACGTTTTTCAATTTTTTACTGCACAAAAATCCGGGATCTAGTTATGACGAAAGTCCAATTCTAATCTCTACCATCAGCAATACAAAAACAAAAATGGTTTTCATTAAGGTTTTGTAACTGAAATTTCAAATGTTGAGTTTTGGATCCCTCCCGAAACCAAATCTTGGCTACATCCCTGTGAGGGGATCTTGTTTCTTAATTTCTGCTTGAAGGCCCAGGTGTGCACTCATCAATGCATGAGAAAGGTATAAGTTCTCTATAACACCAGTTCGAACTTTAAAAGGAAGTATCGGTGTATGACACAGTTGGCTCGTATTTTTTTCATGGAACTACTGCAAGCAGTGTTGTCACGATTGCTGCTGGTCTGTGGAGGTGCCTTATCCGATCCTACAATCACCGGTCCTCATAGTTCCGCCTGCACATGAAGTTTCTTTCCGCCAACGGGCGTCGGTCGTCTAATCAAACCGCGAAATGGGTAGCATGAAGAATTATCTTTCTGTGGTAAAAAGCATTCATTCGAATATATTGTTATTTTTTATGAAATAAATACGCCACACTCAAAAACCTTCGCATACAATTTTCTCAACAACTACATAGAAATGTATGTACCTACTTGAGTTCCTATTCCCACGATATCCTTTTCGGGCGAAACACATTCATTCTACTCTGCTTTCAACAGCAACATCTTTACTCTAGATCTGTGTTTATTGCAGGATTTGCGTTTAAAGTGGCGAGACGTCCAATTTCCGAGGAAACAACATCATAACTCAAGATTTAAAATTTTCTCTAATGTTTCTAAAACTTTTACCCTCTCTCCTAAATAGCTTTACTCCGCACATATAACATGCGACCGTCTCGAGGCTGTAAATCAAACGATTCCGGGGTGAAATATGTTACGCTTGCCCTAATCCAGGGCACACATTTTTAAAGTTCGCCATAATTCTTCAACCTCTTGGTCCATAAAGTTGTGGAGCACATGCCCTCCCGAAAAAAAAGATTATCTGCCTTTTCGAATCGGATTACAGTTGGTTGGTATTGCAATACAGGGAAAACACAGTCGGTCCTTGCGAACGCGACAAGGGGATGGGGTGGCATATGATTTTTAACGTTTAAGAAGTCAGAAAATATAAATCTTATGATTTTCTCAAGTGGGCATGCATTTATATAGCCGAAAAGAGGTCTTTAGAGAGCGGCAGAACATTTGGCGTGAGGGTGTGAGTACAACAAGTACACCTGACTTTTTCGGGGGATGGTGGTGAGAATAATGGCTTTTCAGATTCAAAACTGTTTCACGAGAACGAGCGAAATTGCCATGAATACTTTTCGGAAAATTTTCATGTCGTTTAGAGTGCGAATATATAAAGTGGATTTATTATAACCGCGTCACTAAATAGATGACTTCTCTTCGCCAATGGCAGGTGTATAACCTTTGATATGAAGTATTTTCTTCTGTATCTATGTGTATAACCGACAAGCCGTTTCTGCTGATAGATTCCAATGAATTATTGAGAATTTTCAGATGAATTGCAATGTAAAATGACAGAGAGACTGGAAAAAGGTTTCATAGCGAACGATTTATATGTATGATTGGCAAAATTACGAGCGGAACGAATGCAAAATGAGATGAAAATATACGTTGGTAATAAATTGGAAAATCCGTTTTTGGAAAATTCTACGTGTTTATATATTTCATTGAACCACTTAAAGGACTCGGGGGAATATCATCAATTTTTTGTGTTAAATGATAATGGCGGCGTACTTTTGAGATAAATTTTGTGACCATTGTCGTATTTTTTAGGGAATTGATAGTTATAATTTTAAATTGGTGACATCATGGAACGAGCAATTTATTATTATTATCCAGCGAAATCGAATTGAAATTATCGTTAAAAAAATATATTTAACATCAAATGCCACAATTCATCGATGAAATTATTAGTCAGGTATTTCATGCGAATGAGTTACTAATGAGAATTAATAAAACAGAGTCTGACAAATTACGGGAAAGGGAATGCATCCGAGGCTGGATAATATGTATGCTGATATGGAAGCAAAACATCTGACTTGGGACAAGGAGTCCCAAACCCAAATTTGTTCTTTTGCTCCGCACTACTTATAGAAAAACCTCGCTCTGAGGGATCTGATTTCGCATGGGGTCTGAACGTTCTTTATGATCAGGTCTTACGATTGTTTCTTTGAATCGTGACTCGTGATTGCGAAAGGCAAGAGCGGCTCTCAATTTGGAAGCATTATTTTGATGGGGGACCCTTATGGAAGAATGTCTAAATTGGTTTAAGTATTGACCCACGGCCACGAAATACTGTGATGCTAACTACGTACCGGAAGGAAAAGGCCACAATTGTTTTTTTGAACGAAAAACAATGCTTAAAAATAGAAATCACAGTTTCGCCTGTCCTATGCCTTAACCATTCGACCAATCTGAGCATTGCTCGTAAGCAATTGCAGTTGCTTCTATAGAAATATTTAAGAAATTTTTATAAAATCGGTTCTACAATAAATCTTCTCTCAGCTGTTTTTACTAATAGTGGCTGTAGAAAAACTGACAACCATTCGTTTGCAGTGAGAAGAGTTTGCAGTGTTTCAATCGCATATTTATCAATTTAAATGTGCCCAGTTTCTGTGTAGAGATTTTCTTAGCGGTTTCAGAAATTGACAATGAGTCAAGACTTCCAACAATTCCAATGAAGATAGTTTTGGTTTGCATTTTGGTATTCCAAAGTACTTCGTCACTCTCAACACTCCCAAAAATTACGAAGCCCATACTCCTTTGAAATTGCGATAAGCAATTTATCGGATGACAATTTAATGTCATACTATTAGGATGAAACAATACTGCTATAGGATACAGGATAACAGGATTACCCCTGTACGTTATACCATCCAATAAACACAATAAAAAAGTATTAATGGAGTACTTTTTTAGCTTCATATTTCATCATCATCAATGTGGCTCGATAACCCGACGTCGGGCTTTGGCCGCCTCAATCGTTGACCTCCAATTGTCGCGGTTACGTGACCTTGTCCTCCAGTTTCGGAAGCCCAGCAGCTTCGCTCCGTCAATTTGTTGTGCGTTCATCACTTTCTTTGGCATGCAATTATCGTACATCTGTCGTACATGCCCCGCCCATTGCAAATGCTGAAGCTTCACGATTGTCAATACTTCTAGCTCATCGTACAATTGATGCAACTCATGGTTGTACCGACTACGCCATTGATCTCGCTCACGAACGGCTCGGAAAATTCGCGGAAGGACCTTTCGTTCGAATATGTCTATCAAAATTTCGGAGGCTTGGGTGAAGGTCCATGTTGCGCAGCCATAACATAGCACTGGTCGGATGATCGTTTTATACACGAGAACAACCCAGATAGTTGAAGTTGTCTACATGCTCGGTACATACACACTGTGATGCTTGAATATGCTGTCGTCCTTGTTTGCGATTCATGGCCCTCGTTTTGCTTTTGTTGATATGTAGTCCAACTTCCTTTGTGGCGTTATTGAGGTAATGCCGAAGGTTTTCTGCATGACTCAATCTCCGAGACTTGATGTCGTCGGCGTACGCTACTAATTGAAAATTGAGTCGACTTGATGAGTAGCGTTCCGCTGCTGTCCATATTCATGGCTCTAATTACAGACTCCAAAGCAAGGTTGAACAACGTCGGCGCCAGCCCATCGCCCTGCTTGAGTCCAGTACGAGTTTCAAATAGGTCAGTGAGTCGGTTCTGCACTCTGACCTGCGAGACGGTATTGGTCATTGTCATCCTTGTGAGTCGCACTAACTTTGCCGGTATACCAAAATGCAGCAAAATGTCGTACAGTACACTTCGATCGATGATGTGGTATGCCTGCTTGAAATCGACAAAAATTTGGTATACGTCGATTTTATATTTTCAGCACGTTTGGAGTATAGCTTCACTGTGAAAAGCTGATCGGCCGTTGAACGACCAGGTCTGAAGCCGCCTTGATACTCGCCAATGATTTGTTCTGCGTACGGATTGATTCTCTTTTCAAGAATTTGTGATAAAATCTTATAGGCCGTACAAGCTAATGATATGCCTCTGTAATTCTCACACTTCAGCTTGTCACCCTTTTTGTGGATTGGGCAGATTATGCTTTTGCGCCAATCTTCGGGGATTACCTCGTCGTTCCATATTTTCAGCAGTAGCACATGTACAGCGTTGGTCAGGCACGTTCCACCATGCTTCAGCAGTTCTGCTGGGATCTCGTCAGCGCCGGTCGCTTTATTACTTTGAAGCGACTGCTTGGCGAGACTCACCTCCTCTACTGTTGGGGGTAGAACGGGAGGGCCTGGTTCGGCTAACTGCCCAAGAGCTGGCTCCGTGGGGGATGTTGATGTTGCATTGAGGATCTCTTCAAAATGCGAGGCCCATCGTTTGTTTACGCTTTCGATGTCGCTGATAATGATACCATCCTTGTCCTTACATAGGCTTGTCCTGGGTTGATGTCCGTTCTTGATATTATTTATAACTTTGCACGCCTGTCTAATGTTCTTACTGGCTAATCTTGGGTTTATTTGCTATAACTGCTCGTCAAAATGTTTGTGTTTCTTACGTCTAATTGACTTATTAGATACTCGCCGAAGTTTAATGTAGCTTTCTTTCTTGGCTCGAGATGCGCGTTGTGTATATTGGCGATAGGCTTCATTTTTCGCCTCAATCGAGGTCCTGCATTCGTCGTCGAACCAGTATGTTCATCTACACCGGCCTTTATAACCCACGATCTCTTCTGCAACTCCTTTGATGCTGTCTTTGAGCTCCTCCCAGAACTCATGTAAGCCTAAATTGTTGATGTTATAAAGCATGGGCGACAGTCCTCAAGTGCTGTGGTATACGCAGCCGCCGTGGCATCATCAATCAAATTGTCAACCTCGAAAATCTTGGGAGGGTTGATTCTCGTTAGGTGCACTGAAGAGATTCTGCACCTGTAGGTCGTCTTCACCAAATAGTGATCGGAGTTGCAGTGTGCTCCTCGATAGGATCAAACATCTAAGACATTAGAAGCCCATCTTATGCTGATCAGTTCGTGGTCGATGTGGTTCACGGTGTATTCATCTGGAGACTTCCAGGCTTGCTTATGGATTCGTCGATGAGGGAAACACGTTTCGCCCGCTCGCGAAGTCGATAAGTCGCTGACCGTTATTGTTGTTTTCATCGTGGAGGCTGTAACCTCCAGTAGTTCCCCTATGCCAGCTTTCGTTTCCGACTTTGGCGTTAAAGTCTCCTAGCAGCAGCTTGACGTCTTTTGATGGAAGTGAGTCGAAGAGTGTTTCTAGGTGGTTGTAGAATTCGTCCTTAATCACGTCTTCTTTTACTTCTGTAGGGGCATGCGCATTAATAAGCCAGAGATTAGCGAAACGGGTCTGGATGCGGATCGCACATATCCGCTCGTTTATGGGTTTGAAGCCGATAACGTGGTCCTTGAGCTGCTTACTCACGATGAAAGCTACTCCAAACTCCCGGTTGACCTCCTCTTTACCACTCGTAAAAAAAGTGTGCGATTTGAGGTCGTTAAACTCGCTTTTGAGCCATTTAGTTTCCTGGATTGCAACTATGCTCAGCTTGTATTGTTCTCCCTCATCCAGGAGGGCCCTTAAGGCCCCCGATCTATTCAGGGAGCGTACATTCCAGGATCGGAAAGAGTAATCAGTTGTTCGTTTGCGGGGTCGTCGGTGTTTTGTATCCGTCCGATCCGAGGCTTTTGTTTCAGGTGTCTTGACTTGAAGTTGTGTCAGTCAATTATGAATAAAGTGTCTCACAAGCTTATTGAATGGGGATTTGTCTAAATATCAGCTTTTCTGGGTTTTGACCATGAAAATATTGAAGAGATATAAAGGTTCGACTTACAAAAAGGAGTGTTTATCTTAAAGGCTTTGCGTAAAATTGAGCCATTGTAATTCAGTTCGCTGACTTTTTAAATACTGAAAGAAAAGGGACTGCTCCATCTTGAAAAATATGTTCACAATATTGAGGATCTACTTTCCGAAAGATCGTCCATTAAGTCAAAAAGTTTTTTTTTTTATCTTGGAGGCATACAATCAGGAAATGCATGCCGCTAAACCCTTCTGCCCAGATAACGGATCAGTCGAACTCTACCATGAATCGATGAAATTCGCCATAGATACGCCAACGACTTAACTTAGCCAGGGTCGTCAGAGCAGTGAGCTAGCTGACTTGATCCTCAGATTTAGGGTAAAAACTTCTAGTCTAGGATCAATGACAGTTAAATGAAACAGGCATGTGAAGGCGCACTCCTCGAGGTGGTGTTTTTTTAGTAGCTTCTATTTAACTTAATAGCCAAATAGAACATTTAGAGGAACTTTACAAGTTCGCCAGTATATTTATTCAAATTTAAATTTTTGTCTCAAATTATAAAATTTTGGAACATGCTAAAACAGAAGATTTTCATTGCTCTTCCTCATTTGTGGACTGCTGTAAATGTGGGTTCTGTCACTATTTTCTGCGGTTGAAAAGTCGTACATGAGGGGCCCCACTTCAATTTCGAACACAATAAATTCGGAAAACGTTACGCCACTGCTCTGATGTAATTAGGCTATCGATTCATGATGCTCACACGTAGGTATCCCAGTTCCGGATATCAAAGCTACAAATATTTTAGTTTTCCAGCCTACAGTCTCAGCAGCAGAAAATGTTCAGCAGTGCCTGGAATCAAACTCGCATTTTTACGCCTTCAAGCATTGTAAGGGCAGCGATTTTTTTATTACATCGATAAGGATTTTTTTACCATAATCATCGACCTAAGGGGGAGGGGGGCAATCGCCCCTCCCTCGCCCCTCTGGCTACGCCCAGGCATACTATCTGGGCCTTCAGTAGATTAGATTAGATTGTGGGGGGGCGTGAACCCGAAGGAGGGTTCGAGGCACTGAAGCTTATTGTACTATCGCCCTAGTCACCTGTGGGCAGGACTATGCCTGACGATCAAGGTTGATCGTGCTAAGAAATGAATCGAGGTTGCTAATTGACATAGAAGCTATGTCATCCGTGTCTGGATAGGCCACTCCGAATTGTATCCAGCGGCGCCGAGCCAGAGCATCACATTCGCAGAGGTCGTGGAATGAGGTCCTTCAGTAACTGAGTGGATAGCTGGAGCGCTGGTTCAATTCAAAAGTGACCATGAGTTTTCGTGCTGTCTTTAAAAAAATGCTAAACTGTATTATAGTTTCGGAACTATTCGCTGTTACAAAAGCGAATCATTCGTTTCAAGAGATTCGGTATTGTATTAAAGGGGTGGCAAATTGCCCTCTTGTTCGGGGCGGCGTAAGCGCTAAAGCAGGCGCTGGGAACAGAGTAGAACTATAAACATTCAAAATCAAATGATTAGCCCATCTTTGTGTATTGGTTGTAATATTAAAGAGTGCAAGTCATGGTTCTTATTATTCTAAGAGTTCTAGTTACAGTTGCATACTGGTTTCAAGTTATCTGTTAGATTCTCAATACATGTCTAATTCTAAGCTCAATACATATTCATTCCAATATTATGGTAGACTTAGCGAGCTTTTATAGATGTATTGGTGTATGACATTCGCTAAATTTAAGGTTGCCTACATCTTAAAATAGCAGAATTTTCGGGTTTGCCCAATGCAACATTGAGAGTTAAATGTGCACTTTACGAAACGAGTCAGTTTCACTTCTCTTTCTTATTTACATGGTCGTTATGAAAGGTTATATAGTAAAACTTCGTTATAACGCTCTTCTGGGGTCTAAGCCAAAAAAGCGCTATAACCGGGAAAACGCTATAGCCGGGAAGTCCAAGAAATATACTGCATCGACGCATACACCTTTTAGGTGACAAAATTTATTATTCGATTGATACATGGAATTAAATAGTAAGGAAATGGCAATCAATTGATTACTGATTTACAAAAAAAAAACAGATATTTGTTTTAGACTGGCAACAGACTGCAGCAATACTGAGGTTTTCAATTTATTGAAAGATCCTTCCTCTATGTCGATGCTATAGGCAAAAATTGTTTGAATCTTCTTTATTGCAACTAAGACTGCAAATGTTTTTGGCATGCTTGACGCCTCTTTCTTTTTCTCTTCGGTGTCAACGGATGCTGATGCAATTGCGAGTTCTTCAATTATACCTATAGTTTCAATTGATGTTATGTCTTTCCCTTTACCAGGAAATTTGACCTTGATGTGAATTAACGGAACAACTTGTGCATCGTGGTTTTGTTTGTGATTATTACAATGTAAAGATAGAATACGTGCTCAATGAATTTGTCAATATAAATTTTCTTTTTAAGAAAATGACACTGGGTAAAGAGCGTTATAACCGAGAAATAGTAACGTTATAACGAATCGAAATTCCCTGTAATAAATGCTAATGGGACCGGGACCGTGAAAAAAGAGCGTTATAGCCGGGAAAGCGTTATATCCGGGAGCGTTATAACGAAGTTTTACTGTATATGAGTCTCTGCTCTGCAGTTTCTCACATCTAGAATTTGCACGAATAGAAGAAATTAAACTCATTCTTAAAGATACGGGTTACGGTGCCACTTATAAGTAGTGCTTAATCTTGGTATATGTAGTTCATCGTTGCGGACAGTCAAAATTAGACAGTGCGGTCATAGAACTGCCATTCAGCCCCTACCCTCAAAAAAAGGTTACGGCACTTGCGTAGGAACGGACGGAATATAAACACTAGTCATAGGTGTCATATGGTTGTCTGCGAGACTATTAGCTCGAAAAAATTAAGAGTATCCGAACTTCGCCCACGCCCGAAAAAAAGCCTCGATTTTTTATACTTTTCTTTAGATGTTTCAATACTTTCAATGCTTAATATTCTAATCAATAAATCAGAGTACCTTTCCCTTAAGTAGCCCTTCTCGCATCTTACTATTGGAATGAATGCTTCAAATGATCTTTCTTCGTAATATCCAGTATAAGAATGACAAATCACAAGTGTGACCTATCACATAAATTTGTAGCTAAGCTAAAACCTTGAAACATTTATCGTCCTGTTACAATGTCGATAATCCTCCAATCAAATCTCTCAACAACTTCTTAACAGCAGTAATAATTCAAGAGAGATTTCCTGTTCGATTCATATACCATTGTATATACTGACACAGAGTATAGGCGTAGCTTACACGATAAAGTCCAGCTACATTTTCTGAAGGGGCCTAAGATAAAGTGTCCTGAAACATCCGAAAATCCTTTGAAATGTCTTCTTCAAACGTTCAATAATCTCCAAATATTGATACGAACCTTATTTCACCGTATCGTGGGTTGTTTTCGGTTGGCATAGTCTTGTGACTAATCCCTATCAATCAAAACAAAGCTAAAAGTATCGGATGAACGTTGAGAACTTTAGTGTGAGGATATTATGAAGGGGTATTTTTATAAATAAGTTAAGTACGACAGTTCTCGTAAGACACAGTACCGGGTACTGATAACTCTGTATTGCATAGAGTGGTGTCGTGAGGTTACTGCTCAAATAAGCTGAAATTCCAACGAAGAGATAGATACGTTTATCCCAAGTTTGCTTTAAGATTTCTAAGAGAAAATCGATGCGCAAAAGGAAAACATCCATTATTTTAAAAGACGCCATGGTATCACAGTACTACAATCTTCTCAAAAGGAAATTTACATAATGGAGCATAGGTTACGTGCAAAGAAAGATGTATGAAAACCATATCACCGAAATGTAAAAGAGACGTATTCCTGGAAGCATTTCCCTTTTTTATTTTTATCCATATATACGATCCGGCACAGCAGTTCGTTCCATTTTTATTGTCGATGCTATCGGCAGTCCCAAATGTTTTCCTTCGGTGATTCCTTTGTATGTATAGACACGCCAGTATTTGTCATCATCATCAGCATCATCTCATCGTCATCATACAGACCCGTGTCGTGTGATATTCCACGAGAATATGTTTACAATGTTAAGGCACCTTTAGTCGGCGTGTGGGGGTTCGTGTCCTAACCGCCTTATGTCTTGCAGATATTGCCGCTGCGGGTGGTTGTTTGCCGCAAAATGGCCTTGTGCCCAACGAATTGTGACCGTGCTAATGTCATTGGTGTCAATGCTAAGGATTTTGTTATTGGTGTGTTTTTTTCTTTGCACAATACACACATTTTTGAATAGATGAAAAATGACACAATTAGGGACTTGTCTTGTGGTTTGAAGATGTTTTCTTTTCGGGAGGAAATTGCACATACCTTATCTGCATTGCAATAATTTTTCCGGGAAAGACAAATTTTGATGGAGGACCTTAAAGAGATTTTCGGTCAAGAAGTTTAAGTTTTGACCTTATGCCATTTGGGGGTGCAAAACGAACATTTATTTTTGTTACACAAACTGGACATGTTTCTCTTAATATTGGTCCTTGCTCCCCCCTATAGCCTCGCGTACCATATTTGAAAGGCTGTAACTTCTGAACAGAGACAGCTGGGACTCTCAAATTTTCAGCAAAATGTGATCCGAGACATAATTTTTCAAAAATTTTCAACCATTTTTATGGGGAGACCCTATGATTTTTTTTTCTCAAATTTTCAGCAAAATGTGTTCTGCGACATAATTTACATCCCAAACTCATTTTAGGTGAAACAAAATTTTTTTCAAAAATGTTCGCCCATTTCCATAGGGGGGACCATATTTTGTTTGACTTCGGATACATCTTTGAACGGCTGTAACTTCTGAACGGAGACAGCTGGATCTCTCAAATTTTAAGCAAAATGTCATCCGCGACATAATCTGCGTCGCCCAATTCATTTTAGGTGAAAAAGTTTTCTTTTCGAAAATGTTTGACCATTTCCATAGGGGGGGGGGGCCCTATGAATTTTTTTTTTCTCAAATTTTCAGCAAAATGTGTTCTGCGACATAATTTACATCCCAAACTTCTGAACGGAGACAGCTGGAACTCTCAAATTTTCAGCAAAATGTGATCCGCGACATATTCTGCGTGTCGCCCAATTCATTTTAGGTAAAAAAGTTTTTTTCGAAAATCTTTGGCCATTTCCATAGGGGGACCCTATGGATTTTTTTTTTCTCAAATTTTCAGCAAAATGTGATCCGCGACATTATCTGCGTCGCCCAACTCATTTTAGGTGAAAAAAAAAATTTTCGAAAATTTTTGACTGAATTTTTTTTTCCTCAAATTTTCAGCAAAATGTGTTCTGCGACATAATTTACATTCCAAACTCATTTAGAAGAAAAGATTTTTTTTGAAAATTTTTCACAATTTCCAAAATGTGATTCGCGACACAATGTGCGTCGCCCAAATCATTTTAGGCGAAAAAGTTTTTTTTTCGAAAATGTTTGACCATTTCCATAGGAGGAACCCTATGAATTTTTTTTTCAATTTTTCAGCAAAATATGTTTTGCGACATAATCTGCATCCCCAACTCATTTTAAATGAAAAAAAAAATTCAAAAATTATCGCAAATTTCCATAGGGGGCACCAGGGGGGACCCTATGAATTTTTTTTCTCAAATTTTCAGCAAAATGTGTTCTGCGACATAATTTACATTGCAAACTCATTTAGAAGAAAAAAAATTTGGAAAATTTTTCACAATTTCCATAGGGGGACCCATATGGAATTTTGTTTGACTTCGGATACATCTGTGAACGGCTGTAACTTCTGAACGGAGACAGATGGAACTCTAAAATTTTCAGCAAAATGTGATCCGCGACATAATCTGCGTCGCCCAACTGATTTTAGGTGAAAGTTTTTGACCATTTCCATAGGGGGGACCCTATGAATTTTTTTTTTCAAATTTTCAGCAAAATGTGATCCGCGACATAATCTGCGTCGCCCAACTCATTTTAGGTGAAAAAGTTTTTTTTCGAAAATTTTTGGTGAAAAAGTTTTCTTTGTAACGTTGATGACTACACTCGGTAGTCATCAACGCACCATGCTCCACTAGGAGTTACGGTAATCAAGAGAGAGATACTCTTCACATTGTGTAATAACGTTGTGTTGACTTTTAGGCTCACCAAATCGTTCAATAGTGTGTTTTTAGTAAAATAAGCTCACATTTTTTAAGCGGTCGAGTTATTGGAGGTTTTTAAATATTGAAGCGGTTGAAAGCGGAATATTCTTAAAAAATTGAAAATGTGAAGGTATGTATCAAACTTTGTGATCCAGTATTTGCTTCTAAAATTTCGTAGAACTGTTTCAAAAAGACAATGCAACAATAAATAAGAGTCTAAAATATACAGAAACTAAATTTCATCCTTTTTTCTGCACTTAATCTGTCAGATGCATTGCGCCCGATCGTGTTAGGATTAGTATTGCGCCCGCCGGAAGGTTAAAAGAAAAAAAATTTTTTTTTTAATTTTTCACAATTTTCATAGGGGGAACATATGGAATTTTGTTTGAATTCGGCATTGAGTAAGTATGGAGGCGCAATGCCCATATATTCCCATGGTAGCTTGGCGATAGAATTCCTATACATGCACAACTGCATACACACTGCGTCGCAACACCCGCACGACCCCCAATCCTAAATAAGCATGTTTACATTTGAGAGGACAATATGTCAAATGCTCGTTTAAAACCGGTCTTGTCCAATATTGGTCCAATTAGAATGTTTACGTGTTAGAAAACCAATATTTCAATCTTCCATACAAAATCCAGTTTAGCAACTTTATCGCTGCATTTCACTTCACGTCTCATTCCGCAACCGATTTCGTTCATCTCTCACGTAGTTTTTCGTTTCCTTGTAACTCTCTGTTCTGATGAATTCGGATACATCTTTGAACGGCTGTAACTTCTGAACGGAGACAGCTGTAACTTCTGCACGGAGACAGCTGGAACTCTCAAATTTTCAGCAAAATGTGATCCGCGACATAATCTGCGTCGCCCAATTCATTTTAGGTAAAAAAGTTTTTTTCGAAAACTTTTGACCATTTCCATAGGGGGGGACCCTATGAATTTTTTTTTTCTCAAATTTTCGGCAAAATGTGTTCTGCGACATAATTTACATCCCAAACTCATTTTAGAGGAAAAAAAAAATTTGAAAATTTTTCACCATTTCCATGGGGGGGGGACCATATGGAATTTTATTTGACTTCGGATACATCTTTGAACGGCTGTATCTTCTTCTTCTTGTAGCGGTGCAGAAAGGTGTGAAACCTCTGTGTTGTATATGCCACTTAAAACTTCCAAAATGACTGATTCCAATCAACGAATTAAAAGATGATGATGGCAGGATCGCGATGAGGAGAAATAAATATCCAATATTTTATATTAGGTCGGCAAAAATTGCCATCGACCTGAATTTGCCCACCGATTAAGGCAAAAGACGCTCACCTAAAAAAGCGTCGTAAATAATGGAAACAATCCTTTACAAAGTCTAGAATGCTTCTGCTCTTTATTCCATCCAACCGTGCTTATATACAATTTATTCCTAAAACTACAGTTATATCTATTTCTCCTATTTCTCCTCTCCAACCGGTTCCTATGGAACAATTCTCTTTGAACCGGTTGGAAAGTGACAAGTACATTATCAATCAAAAGTATGTTTCAATGTCAATTCAATTTACGATATTTCAACACAGCTGATCTTGATATGCAGCATTACCATTTATGAAGCAGCTGATCTCGCTGAATAAGTAGTATATAATGTTCAAAAATTGAGGTTAAGGCTAAACGTCAACAATATTTCCATTGTTTACAAATTGGAATTGGATTGGACAAAATTCAGATAAGTATTGATTTTCATATAAATTTGAATTGCGATTCTTTGTGATTTCCTTTATCCTTTACAGATGAATCATGATCGCTTCTTGGGAAAAGGATCCGGATGAAGACGTGGTGACCAATGAGCAGTGAAGTCTCAATATGACTTAAATAACAGCCCGATGGCATATGTACGTCTGTAAGTAAATCGTTATTTTATGGAAGTATTTTATTTATATACCAATTTCGTTTCAGATTGCGGTCCGATCCAGAACATTCTCCCCCCGCTGGGATGTACATCCCTGAATAATTCGTCTCGAGGCGTTAACTTCAGCTTGGGCACAGTTGATTGCTTGATTAGTCGTTTCATTGTTGACAGCTTCGATATCCATGCACAGGTTTAGGTAGGCCGAAGTTCGTCGCTATCTTCACCTTTTCGGAATCGTATTTGGTTTTGAATGGTGAGTTAAGGAAAGGGATAAAAGGAAAATTAGATTAGGATTAGATGTGGAGGAAGATGCCATTGTTCTTATTAATGTCTATTAACCGGAAGGAGCGATATCTTAGTTATATTTCGTTTGAAGATTTTTCCGTTTTGTAATACCGACACTACGCGCACTAGATTGTCATGACCGGGATGTAATGCCGTAATTTTTGCTAGGGGCCACTTATATGAGGGGAATCTTTCGTCTTTAACTAAACAGATATCACCAATTCGTGGTTCGGGTTCGGGTGATACCCATTTCGGTCGTTGCTGTAGCCGCGATAAATATTCCTTGGACCAACGATCCCAAAACACCTGTGCAAGTCGCTGTGTGAGCTGCCATCGAGATAAATAGTTTTCCTTCAAATCGAGTAAGTTAGGTTCAGGAGCGTTCAACAAAGTGTCTCCGATCAGGAAATGGGCTGGTGTTAAAGCAAATGCATCAGCTGATTCATCATAAATTTGGCACAATGGTCGGGAATTGAGGCATGCTTCAATCTGAGTCGTTGTGGTACAGAGCTCTTCATACGTAAGAATAGCGTTTCCCAATGTTCTCCTTAAGTGCAGTTTCATTGACTTGACGCCTGCCTCCCAGAGGCCACCGAAGTGAGGAGAGGCTGGTGGGTTGAAGTGCCAATTGATCTGTTGGTTTTCCACATATTCCGCAATACGCTGATTTGCCTTCATGATACGCATCATTTCCGCGTTAGCTCCCACGAAATTTGTTCCCATGTCACTGTACATATCTGTGCAAAGCGACGAAAACTTCCGAGAAAGGCGTCCGTAGTTAGGTCGTTCACAACTTCAATATGGATAGCTTTTACCGCCAAACATACAAATATGGCAATATATCCCTTATGGATACGAGCTCCTCTGCCCTTTTTATCCTTTATGCTAACTGGGCCACAATAATCCACTCCAACGTGAGTGAATGGACGAGACTTGTTGACCCTTGGAGCTGGCAAGCTTCCCATCAGCTGTGTTGCTGTCTGTGCCTTAGTCTTATAACATTTCAGGCACTTGTGAATGCATTGTTTAACGAGGTTGCGGGCATCCAGAATCCAGAACTTTTTTCGCAATGATGCAAGCATGAGTTGAATATCGCCATGCATGGTTGTCTTATGCAAATCTTCGATAAATAATTTGCTGAGTTTGTTAGTCTTAGGTAATATTATGGGATATTTTTCATTGAAGCTCATGTTAGCATAAAACAAACGACCACTTAATCTAAGAATGCCATCACCGTCCAAAAATGGGTGGAGACCGATCAATTTGCTGTCTTTGCTGATGGGTAGATTGTTCTTTAACAATTGTATTTCTGATCCAAACTCCAAATTTTGAACAAATACGATTAACATGTTTGATGATGCACCTAATTCCTGCGCTGATAAGTGTCCTTGGTTGATCTCGCACTTTTTGACAGCTTGACAAAAACGTCGGCAATATGATAGAACTCGGACCAGACGATTAAGTGTTGAATATTTGCCAATAAGTTCATTTAATACTGATTCTTTCAAATGCAAATGATGACAAGATAACTTCATGACATTTTTTAATTCCTCCTTTGTAGATTCAATATCGTCAGCAGATGGCCATTCTTCCTTTGTATATCGAAGCCAACCTAGACCGTTCCACCACAAATCATTGTTGAGGAGTTGCTGAGGCTCGACACCACGAGAGACTAAATCTGCCGGATTCGACTTTGATTGCACATACTTCCACGGTATGTTAGGAACATTTTCGAGTATTTGGCAAGTGCGATTGGATACGAATACATTCCAACGACTTGGATGTGAATGAAGCCAGGATAGGACAATTTTCGAGTCAGTCCAAAGGTAAAGAGACTTGAAATGTACATGACCATCAAATATTTCTAAGAGTTGCTTTGTGATTTTAGACAATAAAACTGCTCCGCAAAGTTCCAACCGAGGAATAGTGACTGCCTTGATAGGTGCCACTTTAGTTTTTGCCATTAATATTTGTATCTTCGTATCATTGCTTGCTCGACTTACGATATAGAGAACGGCACCATATGCTTGGTTGGATGCGTCACAAAATCCATGGAGTTCTAGCTCGTCCGCATCTTCTAGCGATACCCACCTAGGGATTTTTATTTTCTCGACTTCCGGTAGACTATCTCGCAACTTGCACCACTGCTGTTTCATTTCATCTGGCAGCTGTTCGTCCCAAGTAAGACCACGAATCCAGATTTTCTGCATCCAACATTTTGCTAATATCGTAACAGGTGCTATCCAACCAAGAGGATCATATAGCCTAGCGATATCTGATAGTACACTTCGTTTGGTGAAGACTTTGTCATTCGATGACAAATTGTATCGGTACGAAAGACAGTCCGAAGTTTGATACCACATTATTCCTAGCGATTTGTGTCCTGTTTCCATTGTTAAGTTAACTTCATTCGTTACTTCCCGATCTTCCATGGCTATGTCATCTAATAATGTTGGTTCGTTGGATATCCACTTCCGTAAGTGGAATCCTCCCGACTGCAGTAGTTGTGATAGCTCATTCATTTTTAACTTTGCTTCATCCTTCGTGTTGCCTCCTGACAACACATCGTCCACATAAAAGTCGCATTGAATAGCTTTTGCTGCCAAGGGCCATACTGCCCTGCCTTCTTCAGCCAACTGTTGTAGCGTTCGAATTGCCAGAAATGTAACAGAAATGTTACCGTGTTGAAGCGATATTCTTGTTGTTGTAGCGATTCAAGAGATTTTTTTTTCTCTTGAATCGAAGGAAGCGATATTCTTGGATGTTTTCTTCAGGTTTAAAGCGCCATAATATCCGCTGATAGTCGCGATCTTCGGGACGGATTTCAATTTGCAAATACATTTTTGCTATGTCTGCAGAAAAGGCATATCGCTGCATTCTCCAACGCGTCAAGATGGCCAATAAATCATTTTGAATTGCAGGTCCAGTGTGCAATATATCGTTCAGTGACAATCCGGATGTAGTTTTTCGTGAGGCGTCGAAAACGATTCTTGTGCTTGTGGTTGAGCTATCCTTTTGCACTGCGTGGTGTGGCAAATAGTACATTCGGCTACCACGACAGTCGTTGTTTTGCGTTGACTCTCCCATGCTTTCCACTGGACTCAGAAACCCTTTGTCGATGTATTCTTGAATGCATTTGGTATATTCGATTTTCAATGTAGGCTCTCGGACAAACATCCGTTCTAGACCTTTGAGGCTCATTTCCGCTGACTGTTTAGAGTCTCCTAGTTCATGTTTTAAATTCTCATTTTTGAAAGGGAGCCCAACCATGAATTTACCTGCTGCAGTACGTGTTGTTGTTTTTCGATAAAAGTCCTCGCATTCAGCATGCTCTGGTCGAATTATTTTCTGCAGTTGCGGTTCTTCCATCTTCCAAAATAGCTCAAGGAGATCCTCTACTCGTGGTTTTTCGTCGACTTCAATGTTGAATAATTGGACTACATTCTCGATTCCGTGCTGAGCTCCTCCCGACAACACCCATCCAAGCTTCGTTTGCTGTAGCAGTAACCCGTTGTGATAAAAGTTTTGTGTCATCAATAGTTTGGCATAAACTTCTGCGCCTAAAATCAAATCGATCCGTCCTGGTATATTGTATTGAGGGTCTGCTAACTGAGATTCTGGTAATCTGAGATGTTGAATGGGTTTCATATGGTGTCCTGGTATACATTTTGTCAATTTCGTTAGTACAAAGGCTCGGAATGGAATGAGTTCTTCGTTTAGGGTTACAATTGCTGCATTCACGACACCTTGTGCTTGACTAGAGCCTGCTGAGCCGACACCGGAAACCACAGTATTGCATGTTGATTTTATCAATTTTAATCGTTGTACCGCATCCCCTGTGATAAGCGAAGCTTGGGAGCCTTGATCCAATAAGGCTCGCAACGTCAGAGTTCCTCTAGGGCCGTTGATTTTCACCAAAGCCGTGGCTAACAGAACTCCTGAGGACGAACTTCCGTTAAGTGAGTGTACGCCGACCATTGTTTGTACATTGCTAGGTACAAACGGCTGTGCTGAAGTGGACGGAAAACCGACTTCTTTCCGTTCCGTGTGCATTTCAGGTTGTTCCCTATGTAACGTAGTGTGATGAAGCTTTTTGCACTTAAAGCATCTGCTGTTACTCGAACAGGAACTTGCCAAGTGTCCTTTTCCAAGACAATTCAAACATAAACGATGCTTTTTTACCATTTCAAACCGTTGATTTATGCTGGCCTTTAAAAATTTTGGACAAGCCCTAAATTTATGTGACTCAGCACATTCAGGGCAGACAATTGATGTTTGAACATGGTGTGATTGTAGCTTGCGTGGTGGCTGACTATGCGAAGAAGTGCGAGTGTTCGTGGACGTTGCCTCCAAGGTTCGAAACCTGGTGTGCAGAAATTTGCGTAAATCCTCCCAGGATAGAAGCTCGTTACTAGTTGCCTGTTGGTAACCTCTGTACCACCAAGTAGACCACTACCGTATGCCATAAGTTTTTAATATCCATCGCTTCCAATATCTGAACTGCCTCCGTAGTTTTGTCTAGTACTCCTTTGATTGATGACGCTGTTTCTGGTATTGAATCGTGCTGCACAAGCAGCCTCAATTGTGCGTTCACAATTACGTTTGGGTTGTCGTAGCGTTCGACTAGTGTCTTCCACGCCAAGCCCAAATTATTACTACTGACAGGGTAGGCGCTCAACAAATTCGCTGCTTCTCCCTTTAGACTGCACTTCAGGTAGTGAAGCTTCTCAACGTTGCTGATGTATTCTTTATTATAGATTAACGAAGTAAATAAATCCTTAAAATTTAGCCATGTTGCATAGTTGCCATCAAAAGTTGGCAACTCGATACGGGGCAATCTGACGTCGTTGGTGGTGTGCGTTTTTGCCTCAGTTCGTTCCTCAGTAACTTTAACAGATGATTCCCGATTCAGTTCTATCGTAAGCTCGTCGATCTCCCCCTGTAGCTCCATATAAATATCATCGAAATCCATGAATTGCTGTTGTTTGAAATATAGAGTTTTATACGCCTCTTCTCCTGTTATTTCGTCCAATATTCTTTGGTGGATCGCCGCGAATCTGAATCTGAATCTCGAGCACTTTTTTATTTAAAATTGACAAGTAGCTCCCTGTCTTCCGTGTCGGCGAATCTTTTTTGAAGTTTCTGCTGATGCGAACCAATTGTTCGAAGTAAATTTTCTGTTCTTTCATTAACCGCTCCATGTTGAAAAAAAAAATCACTTGCAATGTTCTTTAAATTTACAGCCACTCCCGCAATAGTTCCTCTTATGGATAGTAAATTGGCAGTAAATTGGCAAAGCAGGATCGAAAGGATTATGAATTAGGGATTAGACAAAAAGGACTCACCAACATACCACTCCGGACGAATCCGGCTCGACGGACCAAAATGTTGTATATGCCACTTAAAACTTCCAAAATGACTGATTCCAATCAACGAATTAAAAGATGATGATGGCAGGATCGCGATGAGGAGAAATAAATATCCAATATTTTATATTAGGTCGGCAAAAATTGCCATCGACCTGAATTTGCCCACCGATTAAGGCAAAAGACGCTCACCTAAAAAAGCGTCGTAAATAATGGAAACAATCCTTTACAAAGTCTAGAATGCTTCTGCTCTTTATTCCATCCAACCGTGCTTATATACAATTTATTCCTAAAACTACAGTTATATCTATTTCTCCTATTTCTCCTCTCCAACCGGTTCCTATGGAACAATTCTCTTTGAACCGGTTGGAAAGTGACAAGTACATTATCAATCAAAAGTATGTTTCAATGTCAATTCAATTTACGATATTTCAACACAGCTGATCTTGATATGCAGCATTACCATTTATGAAGCAGCTGATCTCGCTGAATAAGTAGTATATAATGTTCAAAAATTGAGGTTAAGGCTAAACGTCAACAATATTTCCATTGTTTACAAATTGGAATTGGATTGGACAAAATTCAGATAAGTATTGATTTTCATATAAATTTGAATTGCGATTCTTTGTGATTTCCTTTATCCTTTACAGATGAATCATGATCGCTTCTTGGGAAAAGGATCCGGATGAAGACGTGGTGACCAATGAGCAGTGAAGTCTCAATATGACTTAAATAACAGCCCGATGGCATATTGAATGTACGTCTGTAAGTAAATCGTTATTTTATGGAAGTATTTTATTTATATACCAATTTCGTTTCAGATTGCGGTCCGATCCAGAACACTCTGTGCATCTATGTGGGTACGATTTATGGTTCGCCAATGTTTGGGTCCGTGAGGTCTAAGGACAAAAACATAGCTGCTGCGATAGGGTTTTCCTACAGCGATATAGGGGTAAGATCAGTGGGCGCAGCGGGGCATTGAAACAAGTGACCCACATCATGAGGAGTACCATTGCAGTTTGGACAGATGTTTTGGATGTCCGGGTTTATGCGAGAAAGGTACGAATTAAGGCGTGAACAAAAGCCCGACCGAAGTTGAGCTAGTGTTACTCTAGTGGCTCTCGGGAGCCTAATCTCCTCAGGCGAAATTGGTGACCGATTCACTTCTTCAGTGTGGATCGCTGCAATGGCGGCTCGGTATGTAACTTCATCGTAAGGGTCCCGTTTGTATCCCTGAACCTCTCTCTCAAGGTTTCGTAAACCACGCCTGACATGTCGTGGTGGAGGAATTCGGTCCATGAGATGATTATTGGGATGATCCTCACGGTAGCAACTAACAAGATACTGTTTTGAGAGTAGGAGATTGTGATCACGTATTGGCATCAATTTTGTCTCCTGATGTAAGTGATCCTGGGCTGCGCCTGAGTGCTGCATTAACATCTGCAGCGTCTCAGGTTACTTAACGTGATAGGTGACAGAAAACATTTAAGTCAACCACTAAAGCAGCATTTTCGAGGCATGTCCATGATGGCCTTTACTCAACGATTAAACCCTATCATGGTTTAGCGATGTGCCGACAACTCATCCTAAGAAAAACTTCAAGTCAAGAAACCTGAAACAAAAGCCTCGGATTGGACGGATACAAAACAACGACGACCCCGCAAACGAACAACTGATTACTCTTTCGGATCCTGGAATGTACGCTCCCTGAATAGACCGGGGGCCTTAAGGGCCCTCCTGGATCAGGTAGAACAATACAAGCTGAGCATAGTTGCAATCCAGGAAACTAAATGGCCCAAAAGCGAGATTAACGACCTCAATTCGCACACTATTTTTACGAGTTGTAAAGAGGAGGGCAACAAGGAGTTTGGAGTAGCTTTCATTGTGAATAAGCAGCTCAAGGACCACGTTATCGGCTTCAAACCCATCAACGAGCGGCTATGTGCGATCCGCATTAAGACCCGTTTCGCTAATCTCTGGCTCATTAATGCGCATGCCCCTACAGAAGTAAAAGAAGACGCGATTAAGGACGAGTTCTACAACGACCTAGAAACACTCTTCGACTCACTTCCATCAAACGACGTCAAGCTGCTGCTAGGAGACTTTAACGCCAAAGTCGGAAATGAAAGCTGGCATAGGGGAACTACTGGAGGTCATAGCCTCCACGACGAAAACAACAACAACGGTCAGCGACTTATCGACTTCGCGAGCGGCAGAAACCTGGTAATAAGCTCTACATGCTTCCCTCATCGACGAATCCACAAGCAGACCTGGAAGTCTCCAGATGAATACACCGTGAACCAGATCGACCACGTACTGATCAGCAAGAGATGGGCTTCAAATGTCCTAGATGTTCGATCCTATCGAGGAGCCAACTGCGACAGCGATCACTATTTGGTGAAGACAACCTACAGGTGCAGAATCTCTTCGGTGCACCTAACGAGAATCAACCCTGCCAAGATCTTCGAGGTTGACAATTTGATTGATGATGCCACGGCGGCTGCGTATACAACAGCACTAGAGGAAAAACTGTCGCCCATGCTTGATGACATCAACAATTTAGGCATCCATGAGTTCTGGGAGGAGCTCAAAGACAGCATCAAGGGGGTCGCAGAAGAGGTCGTGGGCTATAAAGGCCGGCGCAGACGAGCAGACTGGTTCGACGACGAATGCAGGGCCTCGATTGAGGCGAAAAATGAAGCCTATCGCCAATACACACAACGCGCATCCCGAGCCAAGAAAGAAAGATATAGCGTGCTTCGGCGAGTATCTAATAAGTTAATTAGACGTAAGAAACGCAAACATTTTGACGAGCAGTTACAGCAAATAAACCAAAGATTAGCCAGTAAGAACATTAGACAGGCGTACAAACTTATAAATAATGTTAAGAACGGATATCAACCCAGGACAAGCCTATGTAAGGACAAGGATGGTAACATCATCAGCGACATCGAAAGCGTCAACAAACGATGGGCCTCGCATTTTGAAGAGCTCCTCAATGCACCATCAACATCCCCCGCGGAGCCAGCTCTTGAGCAGTTAGCCGAACCAGGCCCTCCCGTTCTACCCCCAACAGTAGAGGAGGTGAGTCTTGCCATACAGTCGCTTCAAAATAATAAAGCGCCCGGCGCTGACGAGATCCCAGCAGAACTGCTGAAGCATGGTGGAACGTGCCTGACCAACGCTATACATGTGCTACTGCTGAAAATATGGAACGACGAGGAAATCCCCGAAGATTGGCGGAAAAGCATAATCTGCCCAATCCACAAAAAGGGTGACAAGCTGAAGTGTGAGAATTACAGGGGCATATCATTAGTTTGTACAGCCTATAAGATATTATCTAAAATTCTTGAAAAGAGAATTAATCCGTACGCAGAACGAATCATTGGCGAGTATCAAGGCGGCTTCAGACCTGGTCGATCAACGACCGATCAGCTTTTCACAGTGAAGCTACTACTCCAAAAGTGCTGGGAATATAACATCGACGTATACCAAATCTTTGTCGACTTCAAGCAGGCATACGACAGTATCGATCGAAGTGTACTGTACAACATTATGCTGAATTTTGGTATACCGGCAAAGTTAGTGCGACTCACAAGGATGACGATGACTAATACCGTCTCGCAGGTCAGAGTGCAGAATCGACTCACTGACCTATTTGAAACTCGTACTGGACTCAAGCAGGGCGACGGGCTGGCGCCGACGCTCTTCAACCTTGCTTTGGAGTATGTAATTCGAGCCATGAATATGGACGGCAGCGGAACGCTACTCATCAAGTCGACTCAATTAGTAGCGTACGCCGACGATATCAACATCATGTCTCGAAGGTTGGGTGATGCAGAAAGCCTTCTGCATAACCTCAATAACGCCGCAAAGGAAGTTGGACTACATATCAACGAAAGCAAAACAAAGGCCATGATGCAATCGAAAACAAGGACGCCAGCAAATTCAAGCATCACAGTGGGGGACCTTAATATCGAGTATGTAGACAACTTCAACTATCTGGGTTGTAACTTATCAAAGGACGCCAACGAAACCGACGAAATTAAGCGACGGATACAACTAGCCAATAAGACATATTTCTCGGTCCTCCCTATAATTAATTCGAAACTTGCGCACAGGAACACGAAGCTCCGCGTGTACAAAACGATCATCCGACCCGTGCTATGTTATGGCTGCGAAACATGGACCCTCACCCAAGCCTCCGAAATTTTGCTAGACCGATTCGAACGAAAGGTCCTTCGGCGAATTTTCGGGGCCGTTCGCGAGCGAGACCAATGGCGCATCCGGTACAACCATGAGTTGTATTAATTGTACGATGAGCTGGAAGTATCGAAAATCGTGAAGCTTCAACGTTTGCAATGGGCGGGGCATGTACAACGGATGGACGATAATCGCATGCCAAAGAAAGTGATGAACGCACAACGAATTGACGGAGCGAGGTTGCGTGGACGACCGAGAGCTCGCTGGGAGAACTCCGTAGGTGAAGACACCCACCAGCTGCTGGGCTTCCGAAACTGGAGGACGAGGTCACGTAACCGCGACAATTGGAGGTCAACGATTCAGGCGGCCAAGGCCCGACGTCGGGCTATCGTGCCACATTGATGATGATGAAGCTGCATGATTCGCAGACGTCATCATGTTATCTAGGTGAAGCCCGAGAATTTTGGGGTTTTTAACAGTAGGAACAGAATTGTTGCCAATACGTATATCCATCTCCCATCTGATGTCCTCCCACCAAGTGGTTAGAAAAGTCGCAGAGGATTTGGACGCAGAGATGGTGAGGTTTCGGCTTTGGAAAAATGCCTGTAATCGTTTTTGTGTTGCCAAATTCAATGGCGTTATTGCCCTTTTCTTTCCGAGGATTGGAAAGGGCGCGGACGGTAGACCATAATTTGCTGACACCTTCATTGAGGTTACATTCATCGAGGTGCTGATTCCATTTCGCCCTCCTATAGTCTTTAACTTGTCGGTCAATTTCGGAGTTAAGCTCCTGAATTCTGGGATCATCAGGGTGAGCGCTTCTGATCTGATCACGTTCATCGGCTAATCTGGCGGCACTAGTGGGGAAGTTAGGCCGAACTTTCGGGATACGTCCTGCCGGAATAAAACGTGCCGCGGCTGTGGTAATGACGTTCCTAATATTTTTCTCGGCCTTATGAATGTTGGTATAGGTGATGTTAGCTCGATGAACTTCGCCGACGAGTAAGCTGGAACTGACAATAGTTATGTCAGGAGAATTACTGCAAGTGCCCACGACTCTAGTCGGCGAGTCTTCATTGAGTGAACAGAATTCTGAGGCGTCAAGTGATTCGGCGATAGTTATATAGTTGAGGTCCGAATGTCAGAGCTCATGGTGCGCATTAAAATCGCCAAGGATGACCCTGTGCTCTCCGGAAAGAAGAGGACCAATATCGAAACGATAGCCTGAACGGCAACTAGAATGAGGTGGTACATATATATTAAAAATTTCGATATTAGTACTCCCTGATGGAACTGAGATGGCTTGAATTTCCGCCGTACCGTCAGCAACTACATCTAGTACACAGTAATGTACGGACTTGTGTATTAGGAAGGCAAGTTCACCTCCAGGGTGAGAATCATTCGTGGCGGCCGGTCGATCTTTCCGCAGTATAACATATTCGCTATGGACGCTTAGAGACGAGTTTGCGTGAAGCAACGTCTCTTGGATGGCGGCGATGAGAATTCTGTTGGAACTCAAGAAGCGTGTGATCTCAGCGATTTTTCGGTGGATGCCATTACAGTTAAACCACAGCCGAATAAGTACAGTTAAACTGTAATATAGATAGTGCAGTGAAATTTGCTGGAGGAGGAGGGCCAGGCGTAAGACTGGGTCTGGTATTCCTTATCATATTGTTGGGCGGTGTAGGGGGCAGCGGTGGAGAAGGTGGGCTGGGAGCAGCACCGGCTCGGGAGCAACACCGGCGCGAATTAGTAAAATTGAGAGCACCCGCGCCGAGATGTAATGCTCCCAATATGACGAAAAAACACATATATCGTACCCACACATACACAGAAAAACACAACCTTCCTACATCGAACCTTCAGGGCTCCTGCCGGGGCTCTTGCCAGGAAGTCATATTGGCAGCTTTTGGCTGTTTTGCAGTAACAAAAACGGGTGTGGTCCGCCCCGTAGAGGCAGTTGCCGTAAGACCACGTTTGTGTTGTGCTCCTATGTACATGGAAGCCGGTTTTACGACAAAATCGTCATCGTGATCATTTTGCAACATTTTTTTTTGTCTGAGTAATTTTCTTGCTTTGTCACCAACCGTTTGGTAGCCTTTTTGGATGTTAAGTGTACCTGGCAAAGGGTAACTTGCGATGACAGTTTTTTTTTTGCGAACTGCCAATTGGTAGCGAATGTATTTACATGCTAAACGATTAAAAAAGCCAAGTAAAAGCCTTCATAAAATTATTTCGTCCTAAATTGCTGGCACATTAGTTTTACTCCTTAAGCGCAGTATAGACCTCGGGCGGAATGAAAATGAAATTTTTGTCCGCTGCGATTTTTTCAATGAAAATGCATGCTTACTGTCGTGGAACATGTCGGAAATGATGGGGAATTCCATAAGCTACAATCCGAATATAATTACAACATTTTTCTCGGCCATTTTATGTATTATTTTTCGATTCCCCGGTCATTTCACCGTGGAAAATATCTAATGACGGGGGAATCGAAAAATAATACATCAAATGGCCGAGAAAAATTTCGGAACCATATTCGGATTGTAGCTTATGGAATTCCCCATCATTACCGACATGTTCCACGACAGTACGCATGCATTTTCATTGATAAAATCGCAGCGGACAAAAATTTGATTTTCATTCCGCCCGAGGTCTATTCAGGCCTTTAAGGTAAAATAAGTAAAATAATAGATTGACATTTTATGTATGTATGTATGTAATTCACCTGCACACAACATAAATTACATGCACCATATGACAACCGCATTCTTTCGTGACAGTAATGTAAAAAATACCTATACCAGTCAATACTTTTTTCGATTTATGAGCATTCGCTGACTAGAATACGAATCAGTTTTGCATATTGTCACCACTCACACTCACCATCAATAATATATATATGTATTTTTATAAAAAAAAATCATCTTAAAAACTCCCTCACCTAGATCGAAAACTCTAGTCTGCATTTTCTTGAATTGCTTCGCATTCGCGACATACCTTGCTTGCACACACAATAAAAACTTATATACTCCCCGCTATTATTGTCGAACGCAAAAAAAAAAGGTACACGTCTCAGAAAAAAGCGGGCATGTTCCTTAAGGAATTTTTCGAAATGGAGCATATGCAACTCATACATAAAATTTACAGGAACAGGAGGAGTGCTTGAGAATACTGTACCGAGAACATAAACTACCCGTACTATAGAATGAGAATTGCCGCCAAACGGGAGGAATATAAATAAATATCGGTTTTGCAATATTGTTGTGAATATAAACTCCATTGGAACTCAGTCGACTACAAAAAGACAGAACAAAAAAAATAATGGAGAGCCCTTCACAAAAATTCCGATAGACATTGTCCTGGAGAGTTTCGGCAGTTTATACACAGAGGATACTGAAGGCAGTAGTATCAAGACATTTTACATTAATTTATTACCTCGAAAATTTGTGTCCCGAGTTCCGAATACTTGTCGTTGGAATTTCAACAGGGAATGAAAGTCGAGTGAAAGGACATCAAACTGGGAATTGTGCATTTTTCAAGACAGTCAATTCAGTCCTTCAGAGTTGATTTGAAAAATGGTAAACTTATTGTTTGCTGAATGACGAACAATTTGCATAAAAAAAATGTGTTTTTTATGATATTTACGTATGTAACCAAGCTGTGAGAGTGATTGTATCCGTATTGTAGCTGAAAGGATCTTGCGCCTTGGGAGATAAAGCGAAACAAAGCAAAAGATTGATCAAATTATGCTCGCTTTAAAATATTGTAGAAGCATAGAAAAATTGCTCTAAAATCTGTTAATGAATAAAAATAGGACAACATAATTTGAATCTTTTTGGCCCAAAACCCAATCAATGGTCTTTGGTTATAATATGTATTAAATTCTAATATTTGAATGAATCACTCGAAAATACTCTTAGCTCCTTTCTTGACTTCGCGCCAAAGTATATTTTTCAACACAAAGTGTACAATATGCTAATTTCAAAATAACTAACATCCTTTGCATTCCTCAGAATAAAAAATCGAAAATGTAGTACAAGAATCGAATCCCGTAAAAGGGAACCATTATCCGCATCAGCATAACAACAAAACAGCACTCAATAGTGGCTCAGATGTTCCCGATACGAAATGCTTCTTTAAGTCATTTATTTCATTGAAATCATTCCTTACAACTTGCATGTGAGCAGCACCCAAAAAATAGGAAGAATAGCATATGCTTCCGTGTGGAACAATAGTCGTAATATATTTCTGCTTGTTTTTTTGCACATGCTCGACGCATAATGTTTTTCCGTTCTTCCTTATCCGAGCCGTGAAATTGAAAACGTGACTACAATCGAAGATGAACGTTATAGTTCCGTTCCGTTTGCATCAATTCAATGGTCCTCAGCGGTTATACACGACCAATGAAAGAATAGTACATGTGAAGGTGGAAAGTGTCCTTGAATGGATTCAGTTTTTAGTATGTCTTAAGAATATTTTTCATTTTGAGTGGACTTTAAACAAAGCATATCGAAAACCTAAGTTAATTTTCTCTGATAACCAGGAATTTTATTGAACGTTAGAGGCCATATAATAAAAATCTAAGGCAATGTGGTTTACCGTCACTTTAATTTATCGGTCCGACTAAATATTGTTAGAAAATATGTTAAAAATTCGGACAATCGAGAATGACCTATGTCACCTCTTAACGATAAATGGAACGTGCACGTGCTTAACCTTTTACTCCTGATTACATTCAACTCGCTTTTTTTAACGTAGTTCGTCTATAGGTATACTCAGCGCCATTTATATCCCGTTTGCTACATATATATATACCATTTTCAAGACAAATTCACCTTTTTCTCAAAACTAATTAACCATAAATCAAATGAAATTAACGATTTCCAAAAGAAAATTAACACTTTAACAAGTCAAATTAATCATTTAGAAAATCACTTGTCATTGTCAAATCGTTAATTTGTCTTGATAAAGCGTTAATTTCATTGGTCAAATCGTTAATTTGACTTGTTAATGCGTTAATTTCATTTGCAAAATCTTTAATTTCATTTGGTGTATTGTTAATTTGTGTCGAAAAAAATGTGAATTTGTCTTGAAAATTATATATACATATATGTACACAGGGTGTCCGGAAACTGCCGCATAAACGCACCGGATTATGATTCCTCAGTTGATTTCCAGCAAAAAAGTTGTACGAACATACCCCCTCAGCTTAACCCTTTAGCTGCCACAGGCATTTAAAGATTTTTGAAAAAATCATTTTCTTGCACGACTTAAAGCCTAATATCTCCAAAGCTACATAGACCAGCTAGAATAGTGAAATAAAACGATTATTACAGCCATAGTCTTACGATCATATCTTTCTTCTCACTTTGATCTAGCTCTATTACTTCTAACAGTTTTTATACGTTAAGTGTAGAAAACTAGGGTTAATTTTAGCTCGAATTCAATTCAATTCACACTGCCCCTAAAGATCTGCAATTGGTAAAATCTATTCAAAGTATGTCAAAATCGAGCCAAAATTAACCTTAGTTTTCTGCACTTAAGGTACTAAAACTGTTAGAAATAATGGAGCTAGAGTAAAATGATGTAAGAAAGATATGATCGTAAGACTATGCGCCAATTTTTATAAGAATCGTACAAGCACCTCACCTTGGCAGAAGTTGGAGAAAATTGCGATGGAAAAAAGATTGTTTGTTTGATTGGGTCAAATCACGCAAATTTGACTTTGAAGCTCTGTAAAAACCAAACCTCTTATTCGATTTTAGTGTGGTTAGTTTTATTTTACAGGTAAATTTGTTGGCTGTAATAATTATTTTTTTTTTTCACTATTCTCGCTGGTCTAGCTTTGGAGATATTAGGCTTTAAGTCGTGCAAGAAAATGATTTTTTCAAAAATCTTTAAATGCCTGTGGCAGCTAAAGGTTTAAGCTGAGGGGGTATGTTCGCACAACTTTTTTGCTGGAAATCAACTGAGGAATCACAATCCGGTGCGTTTATGCGGCAGTTTCCGGACACGCTGTATACAAGAAATACATAGATCAAGAAAAGATATATTTTAAACGTCACTGTTTTTCTTCTTAATAGTCCAGTCAAAATATCCCAATTCAGGCCTTCAAATAGAAAACGAGACCGAGGCTAATTTCGGGCGCGGCCGAAATTTGGATACCCTTCGCTCTCCTCGGGCTAAAAGTTTTTCGGGCGTACCTACGACTTGTATAAACTTTTTTGTAGAAAAGTCCAAAATAGAACATTTCGTATTTATACGCATAAATGAGAAATTTTCGCCGAAATTGGGAAGTGGGGAAATAAAAAAATTTACTCAGAAAATTTTATTGGGGGATGCGGGAGCATAGTACGATTCCATTTGTTTTGACCTTTTTTGTTGCTTTGATTAAGACACATTAATTCAAGGTTTTGTGAAATTGGTGTAAAAAATGTTTCTTAGAAGAACCAAAATGGCGGTTTGGGTTAGTTTGGGAGCCCCATGACCCCATGGTCCGATTTGATCCATTCTTGCTCATGAATTTTGTCATCAATAGAAACACATTTGTGTGAAATTTAACGGACGGACAAACAGACAGACGGACAACGCCCAATCGACTTCCCAAGTCATGATCATATGCTGTATACTTTTTATATGGTCGGAGATGCTTCCTTCAATGCGTTACAAACTTCTCTTTTCTTCTTCCTTGCCTCGTTCTTTATACCGCTCCATGGTTCCGCGTTGCTCGACCTGCAGTGTAGGCACATCACCCGTTTTGGCGATAATATCTCAGCATATTTCTACAGGCAGCTCTATCTTGGATCGTGTCATCGCCGAGACCAATGCGTTGTTGTTGCTTTTTCATTTGACACATCCAGGTGTTCTTCGGTCTGCCTCTGGCCTTGGGTCCATCAAGTGGAACTTCCATTGATATCGCTTTCTTTGCTGGGTTCTCAGGCGGACGCCGTTGAACATGGCAATACCAATCCATTTGTCGGTCTTCGAGCTTTTCGGTGATTGGTTGGTCTATGGACAAGCTGCCTCGGATGTAGCTACTCTTGATGTGGTCCCTTTTCGTTACACCAACTGACATGCGTAACATTTTCATTTCAGTCGCTGCCATTTGTTTCGCGTAACCTTCATACATGGTCCAGCATTCTGATCCATACATGATTGCGGGACGTACAACCGTTTTGTACAACTTGCCCTTTAGCTTCAGTGGCATTTTCTTATCGCAGAAAACTCCAGAGTTTTCTCGCCACCTCATCCACCCAACCTTTGTGCGATGTTTGATGTCATCATCGCATGTAGCTCCGTTGTTCACCATCGAGCCAAGGTACTTGAACTTGGTACAAGTCTTAAGCTGCTCTCCTTTGACGTACATTTCTGGTATCGGTGCATCTGGGTCTGAGAATGGGCAGCATAAGAACTCAGTCTTTGTTATACTTACCCTCAGTCCATGCTCCTCCAGAATGTCACACCATTTTGTAAGTGCAGCTTGCAAGGCAACGATGTTTGGGCTACTGAGGACTATATCATCGGCAAAAAGAAGAGATATTTCTAGGCCGTCGGAGATACGTGTTAATAAGTAGCACATGATGATGTTGAAGAGCAACGGACTCAATACACTGCCCTGGTGTAATCCGACATTCACCGGAAATTCTTCTGATTCACCGGCTGTGCATCTAACCTTAGTCGTAGCTCCATCATACATGTCTCGTATCATCCTGACGTATGCCTCAGGGGCATTAAGTGCTCTCAAGGCCAACCATATCAGATCACGAGGTACTCTATCGAATGCCTTTTCCAAATCGATGAACACAAAGTGCAAGTCCTTTCGTGCTGCTCTATACTTTTGCATTGCAATACGAATGCACTGAATCGCATCAACTGTAGATCGACCTTCAACAAAGCCGCATTGATTGTCATTCAACCGCACAATCTTTCTCAATCGGTTGCAGACAACTCGCTCGTAGATCTTCAGTGTATGAGGTGTTAACTTTTGCGTTACAAACTTCATGACACAGTTAATATACCCTTTCACTCTATGAGCGAAGGGTATAAAAATAGAGTTAGGCTAATTTTGGTTGTTTTCGATTCAATAGGGTGCCAGCAGTCTGAAACTCATTTTGCTAAGAAAAATTTTGATAGGAGATGGCCCGAAAAGGACAAAAAAGGATACTAATTAATCCTTGATCAAAGGAGGCATGCGGGGTGTTATATCAAAGGGAACGACGAGTACATTACATATCTGGTGTTTGTTTCCTATTTCAAGGACCATCAACGGAATAAATATCGTTTGAAAGGAAAATTTTCGTGTTACCCGTAACTGATTATCTTATCTTTCCAAAGCCATAACTACGCGAATAATTCAAATTGTCACTACCTTTTTCATTTTTTAGAATCTATAATAGCTGATTTAAATGCTAATAAGTCTGGACTAGGCACGATTTCAGTATCTGCGGCGCCAAATTTTGATGATGTCATTTCATTAATATTGGCCTGAAACGACCGATTCTGCAATCCTTTTTTGCGAAATGGTAACGGTTCTCCAGATATTCAATGTCAAAGTTTGACATTTACATGGGGTAGTTCAGTTTTTAATGGGAAATTGGGGGTATTTTTACTACATATTGATATGAATCAATAGTATTGCACCGAAAATAACATTTTTAATTTCATTTGCCTCCCTGTCTAGCAAATGTTACAAATCTTGCTCGCAAATACATTTCGATTTTCCATATTATTAACATCTTTGCCAAATTGGTAAAACTTATTATTCTAGTGGAACTGATTAAAATTAAAACGTCAATTTGATGGCGTCGAACACTTTCACCAATGTGTAAAGCGGAAATATCCCCTTTTCTTATCAAATTACTTAACTGGCTTCATTTTGCCATTGAATATCTGGAGAACCGTTACGATTTCGCAAAAAAAGGATTGCAGATCCGGTCGTTTCAGGCCAATATTAATGAAATGACATCATCAAAATTTGGCGCCGCAGATACTGAAATCTCCCCTGGACTATAAATGAAATGTTTGGGAAAATTGAAATTCAGGAAAAGGATTGATGTGGTTCTATTCTAAGTCATGGGAAGTCCTTCAACCATTATTCCAATGGTGAATCATCATCAACGTGGCATGATAGCCCGACGTCGGGCTTTGGCCGTCTGAATTGTAGACCTCCAATTGTCGCGGTTACGTGACCTTGTCCTTCAGTTTCGGAAGCCCAGCAGCTGGTGGGCGTCTTCACCTACGGAGTTCTCCCAGCGAGCCCTCGGTCACCCACGCAACCTCGCTCCGTCAATTCGTTGTGCGTTCAATACTGTCTTTGGCATGCGATTATCATCCATTCGTTGTACATTGCAAACGTTGAAGCTTCACGATTTTCGTTATTTCCAGCTCATCGTACAATTGATCCAACTCATGGTTGTACCGGATACGCCATTCATCTCGCTCGCGAACGGCCGCGAAAATTCGCCGAAGGACCTTTGGTTCGAATCGGTCTAGCAGAATTTCGGAGGCTTAGGATCCCATGTTTCGCAGCCAGGTCGGATGATCGTTTTGTACACGCGGAGCTTCGTGTTCCTGTGCGCAAGTTTCGAATTAATTATAGGGAGGACCGAGAAATAGGTCTTATAGGTTGTATCCGTCGCTTATTTTTCGTCGGATTCGTTGGCGTCGATATTAAGGTCCCCCAATGTGATGCTTGAATTGGCTGGCGAATCCATAATAGATGTACATCGGCTCACACCTTTCCCACTAAAAGAAGAAGAAGATGGGAAATTTTTGTCATAAGGTAACCGGTTGAATTTATATTGAAGTGTGCGTAAGAATATCCTAAAGAATGCAGTTTGGATGCGGTCACCTGATTACTACGTACACTGAGCAGACTAACCAATTTGCACCGGTAAATCCTTGATCGATTTTTTCTGATTCAATGTAGCCAAAGTACATATTCAATTCGGTCTCAGTGCTGAATTAATGTTCATATGTAAGATCTTGATTCTATATGTCGAAAGTTGATTTAAACATAAAAGGGTTTGAAACTGGCCAAGTAGATGGACTTGATAAGTACCGTTCCGCTGCTGTCCATATTCATGGCTCGAATTACATACTCCAGAGCAAGGTTGAAAAGCATCGGCGCGAGTCCATCGCCCTACTCGAGTCCAGTATGAGTTCCAAATAGGTCAGTGAGTCTATTCTGCACTCTCTCCTGCGAGACGGTATTAGTCATCGTCATCCTTATGAGTCGCACTAACTTTGCCGGTATACCAAAATGCAGCAAAATGTTGTGCAGTACACTCCGATCGATACTGGGGTATGCCTGCTTGAAATCGACAAAGATTTGGTATACGTCGATGTTATATTCCCAGCACTTTTGGAGTAGTAGCTCCACTGTGAAAAGCTGATCGGTCGTTGAACGACCATGTCTGAAGCCGCCTTGATACTCGCCAATGATTCGTTCTGTGTACGGATTGATTGTCTTTTCCAGAATTTTCGATAAAATCTTATAGGTCGTACAAACCAATGATATGCCCCTGTACTTCTCAAACTTCAGCTTGTCATCCTTTTTGTGGATTGGGCAAATTATGATTTTGCGCCAATCTTCCGGGATTACCTCGTCGTTCCATTTTTCAGCAGTGGCACATGTATGGCGTTGGTCAGGCATGCTTCAGCAGTTCAGCTGGGATCTCGTCAGCGCCGGGTGCTTTATTACTTTGAAGCGACTATATGGCGAGACTCACCTCCTCTACTGATGGGGGTAGAACGGTAGGGCCTGGTTCGGATAACTGCTTAAGAGCTGGCTCCGTGGGGATGTTGATGGTGCATTGAGGAGTTCTTCAAAATGCGAGACCACTCGTTTGTTTACGCTTTCGATGTCGCTGATGATGTTACCATCCTTGTCCTTACAAAGGCTTGTCCTGGGTTGATATCCGTTCTTGATATAATTTATAAGTTTGTACGCCTGTCTAATGTTCTTGCTGGCTAATCTTTGGTTTATTTGCAACTGATAGTCATGGTGAATAATAGCGTTCAGTAAAAAGCTCATAAATGAAATACAGAAAATTGTGGCCTTTTAAAATCTATGAGAATATTAGTCTTCGAAACTGCAATCTCAGAACCAATATTAGAATATCCGTCTTGGAACCTGCAAAAGATTCATTCATTAATAAGATTACAGAGGCCGGGTTTCTGATAGTACCTGTTGGCTGGTTAGTCTTATAGCATAGAGAAGACACATACAATATTCAGAAAGCTTTTCCATTGTATTGAATGGAATTTTTGTTTATTTTGCATAGCTAAGCCATATTTTTCTTGCTTACGCCATCATCTTAGATTGAAAAAATCATTGCGCGCTTTCATCCAACAGCGTAAATAAGCAAAAGATAATAACTATGCTAAATTAACAAAAATTCAATTCAATATAATGGAAAAGTTTTCTGAAAATTGTGCGTGTCTTCTCTATGCAATAAGACTAACCATTCTATAAGAGTTTTGTGATAATAGCCCAGAGTGGTGTCAAAATAACACCAACTGCACCGAGTCTTGGCTGAAAAGTCAGTAAGGTCGGAGTTTCCAAACGGCCACTTCACACAAACAAAGAAACATGGTAGTAGAACATCGAAACAAGAAATAATGCCGGCTAAATCGAGCTGTAAAAATATGTCCAATATTTTAATTCAATAATATTTTTCAACACCCCAATTTTTTCAGTACCGTTTATTCAGCCAACACCGTTTTTTTTATGTTTTTAGCACCTGTTCAGCACAGGTCTTTTTGAGATTTTTTAGCAATTTGAAATCAGCGATTTCAAGTATTTCCCTAAGAAAGGGATGGGCATCGAGCGTAATGGACTTTCGATCCTATCGCGGAGCAAACATCGATTCAGACTACTATATGGTGAAGGCGACTTATAGGTGTAGAATTTCTTCGGTACATCACTCGGGATTCAACCGGGCAAACATTTTTGCGATTTACAAATTGACGAATGATCGACGCTGGTTGGTTACACGGCCGCCCTTGAGGAAAAGCTATCGCCCGTACTGAATAATATAAGCAACATAGGCTCCCTTGAGATCTGGGATGAACAAAAAGGCAGAGGAGGTTATGGGTTATAAAGCCCGGCAAGCGTGAAACGATTGGTTTAACGAAGTATGTTATGCTGAGGCACGGTGGAGGGATCCCCCAAACGTAACTCGTGAAAATATTGAACGACGAGATAATCTCTCTTATAAGATTGTTTACGGACTATGGTCTCACTCAGATGTTAAACGAGTACCCATTAATGGGCATAAATAAAACTGCTGAGCGTGCTCTTGATCTCAACACCTCAAAAACAGCAGTTAAGATCTTGGAAATTGGATGTCACTAACACATCTGCAGCCTTAGTCTAATGTTGAACTGTCGCGTCCGTTATTTAGTTTTTATTACTCCAGAAGTGCTGGGACTAAACATCGACGTATACCAAATTTTTGTCGACTTCAAGCAGGCATACGACAGTATCGATCGAAGTGTACTGTACAACATATTTGTATACCGGCAAAGCTAGTGCGACTCATAAGGATGACGATGACTAACACCGTCTCGCAGGAGAGAGTGCAGAATAGACTCACTGACCTATTTGAAACTCATACTGGACTCGAGTAGGGCGATGGACTCGCGCCGACGCTTTTCAACCTTGCTCTGGAGTATGTAATTCGAGCCATGAATATGGACAGCAGCGGAACGGTACTTATGAAGACCGCGTACTTGGCCGGTTTCAAACCCTTTTATGTTTAAATCAACTTTCGAAATATAGAATCAAGATCTTACATATGAACATTAATTCAGCACTGAGACCGAATTGAATATGTACTTTGGCTACTTTGAATCAGAAAAAATCGATTTACCGGTGCAAATTGGTTAGTCTGCTCAGTGTACGTAGTAATCAGGTGACCGCATCCAAACTGCATTCTTTAGGATATTCTTATGCACACTTCAATATAAATTCAACCGGTTACCTTATGACAAAAATTTCCCATCTTCTTCTTCTTTTAGCGGGAAAGGTGTGAGCCGATGTACATCTATTATGGATTCGATTTATGGTTCGTCATCGTTCTAGTCCGTGGTCTCCAGGGACAGAAACGAGGCGGCTGCGATTGGGCTTTGCCACAGTGATAAAGGGGTAAGATAAGTGGGCGCAGCTGGGCATTGAAATAAATGACCCACATCACAAGCGCCAGTGTAATTTGGGAAGATGTTTTTTATGATCGGGTCTGTACGAGATAGACACGCTCGGGTATATACTAGATAAGGCTCTAACAGAAGCCTGACTGAAGTTGAGTTATAGTCATTCTGGTGGCTCTCGTGTGCCTAATCTCCTCAGGCGAAATAGGTGGTTAAATCACTGACAGGACTGTATTCGTACCTACACACGCAACGGGCCGGCAACTTCCTCGGTATGAATCATTACAATGGCGGCCCGGTATGTTTCTTCATCGAAAGGATCTCGTTTATGTATATCAGTGAACCTTTCTCTCAAGATCACGGAGATCACGATTGATGTCACGTGGTGGAGGAATTTGGTCCATGAGACCACGATTAGGATGATCCTTACAATAGCAACCAACCAAGATACTGTTTTGAAAGTAGGCGATTGTGGTCACGTATTGGAATCAAATGTGTCTCCTGATGGTAAGTGATCCTAAGCAGACATCAGGAGGCACCCTGTAACTGTGCATAGAGCAGCTTTCTATCATATTGGGATTTGACTCCAGTTTATGCTACATAAACTATGCGACCAAACTGGAGGAGCAAAATCAGCCGCTGCTCCACCTACCGATTTATAAGTGACTAGCATGGTTTCTTTTTCATGGCCCTGGTGCCACCGGTCAGTGCATTAGGAATGTTGTTCCTACTGGCACATCTTTTCGCATGGGCTGAAATCAGCATATTATCCAGGCGAAGCCCGATAATTTTGGGATTAGTTACAGTAGGAACAGGTTTGTTGCCAATACATACATCAACCGAACACCAACAATCTCCTAAACAGGTTGTGGGAAAAGTCGCAGAAGATTTTGATGCTTTGGAAAAAAAGCTTGTGATCGTGCTAGGTAACAGTACTAGGCATTTTCCTGAAACCATGTTAATGGGGTTCTAGCTTAGCATGAGCTGCAAAGATTTCCCTAAAAACGAACGGCTAATTTAGGGCTGGCCAACAGTTTTGAACAGAAGCACATTCAGCCCGCTACTTAATCGCGGCATTGGGTTCCTGGATTAAATTTACATCAAATGAGAGCAGCTTAAGTTTTGCCCCAAGTGCAAGTATCGTGGCTCGATGGTGAACAACGGAGCTACTTGCGATGATGATATCAAACATCGCACAAAGGTTGGGTGGATGAAGTGTCGAGAAAACTCTGGGAGTTTTCTGTGATAAGATAATGCCACTGACGCTAAAGGCTAAGTTATACAAAACGGTTGTACCTCCCGCACTGATGTATGGATGTGAATGCTGGACGACGTATGAAGGTTACACGAAAGAAATGACGGCGGCCGAAATGAAAACGTTTCGGTTGTCAGTTACTAAGTTTTCTTAACCCCTAGTGGGGAATAGCGCGTTAAAAACATGACGAGTCAAACTTTGACTTTGAAAATCTGGAGAACCGTTACGTTTTCGCCAAAAAGGTTTGCTGATTCGATAGTTTCAGGTTAATAATAATGAAATGGCATCATTGTCTGTGGCGCCACAGATACTGAAATACCCCCCCCCCCCCTTGTCCAGTAGGGTGCGTCGGTTGGTTTACCCAAAAATAAGGTGACCAGACTCCTGAAGGCCCAATGCTGTACAGATACTTGCGGAAATGCTCAACCATACTACCCCCCCCCCCCCCCCCCCCCTTCTTCACGCCGATTTGGAGAGAGCGAAACATTGGTAAATTTCGTAAAGGCTTCATACAGGCTCCAAAATTTGAAATAAAATATTTCCCTGTAACAATGAAGTCGTTTTTCTCAGAGCCGTGTAAAGGGAAGGCAAAAGCGGCACGACACTGGACCCGGATACGCGAGCCCAAGCATACTTTGCATACTTCTTCACTCAAACAACAATCAGTAATGGTTTAATTTTTTAGGTAAGGTAAATTCATACCTATGGGCAATAGAGTTTTGTTAAACCTTATAAAGGGAGAAAATGTCGTATATATATTACGATTGTTTAATAAAAAATAGTTTCTACAGCTCACAACATTCAAAATTTGTGAGCCTGAGCTTTGGACTAGGACTTTTTAGAGCTTCAAGATGAACTTTTCAAAATACAACAGTGCATAGGGGACACAATTTCCTTATGAAAAATGTATGACTCACTATAATATAACCGTAAGTTCTACTATGATAATTTACTGATCAAGTATCACAAATTAGGCGTTGTATGCCTAACCTGCATGGGTGGACATAAACAATTTTTGATACAAGACGTATTCGCGGGTCAGGTCACATAAATGTGCTGCTGCAAATATATACCATGCATACCGGTCTTCTTAGCAGGAAAAACTACATGATGCTTCACAGCTGGCCGTACGGAATATGGCAACTTATTCCTAGTGGTACTTGAATGATGAACTCGAAACGGAACTTGAAAGACGAGCTGGAGTTTTAGAACCAAGCACCGGGATTTCGATCACCGCTCAAAGCTTTTCGAAAGTTACAGCTGTTTAAAGATGCGACCCAAGGCCAATAAAATTCCATTGGGAGTACCAAGGGCAATAGGGGTATATTTTTCGAATATATATTTATAGGCCGGGGATAAAGCGGCCGATATAGAGAACTTTGGGGCGCACATTTTGCTGAAAATTTCAGAGTCCTAGCCGTTACCGTTCGAAAGTTACAGCTATCGAAAAATGAGACCCTAAGCCAAAAAAATCCATAGGGGATACTATTTTTGAAAATATATTTTTATAGAGCGGTGGTGAGCAGGACATGTTTTTTGTTTTGGCTCAATCGATTCAGAGACCAGCATAATTGGATCATGCGTATAGTTTTAAAATATAATTTGTAATGGACGGCCTTACAAAACAACACGAAAAGCAGCTGCTAAAATTTAAACATATTTTGAAATCGTACTTATTGGTGCCGATTCGAAACCTTAGCTGCGCTTTTGTGAGTTCCTTGATTCTGCGAATTTTTTCAAAAAAAAAATCGAAACAGATAGTGGGTTATGACTTTTATACTACCATGGTTACTCAGGGCAGGGGTATATATTTTAAGCAGCTAAAGATATAATTTGTGCGAGAGTTTGAAAATACTTTAAATCAGCAAAGGACACTAAACGAGTCAAAGAGCAGCATGTGGCTCCCGAGACGCCCTTTGTCGACCGCTAATGTAGTGAATTAGGTTTCATTGTGTGGCATTGGGAATGCTGTATATTTTGCTGTACATTCCCAATGCTGTAAGACACGTCAAAATGCTGTACTGTACAGCAAAATGCTGTACGTCTGGTCAGCTTACCCAAAAAGGACCTCATCAAAAGTAGCTACACCCAAGGCAGCTTATCCATAGACCAACCCATCACTGAAAAGCTCGAAGACCGACAAATGGTCTTCATTGCCATGTTCAACGGCCTGGGCCGCCTGGGAACCCCGGCATGAAGTATAAGGATGCAAGGAAGAAGGACCTAGGACCTAGGAAATACGACAAATCTAAACAAAGAAACACATATCGCGAGTATTGTGAGTGACAGAGAATCTACCATAGCTGACCATCAAAGATCTGGGTATTATGTATTCGTAATTGAAAATGTATTTTATCTATTCATCAATTTCGTTAATCAAATTAGAACTAACTTATAATGCACGAACTTACATTCTTAACTTCTAACATTAAATTCTACTAAGTCTTTGGTTTCCGAGATTCTCCAGCTCGATTTCTCCCCGTTTAGATTAGAACATCATTATTCGTGTTAACGACGATTGGCGGCAAGTAAATTGCTCTAATTTGCGATCGCAATCTAGCAATTTCAACATCTTCACGCTCGAGTTCCCGGACAAGCTGAGCAAACTGCACCAAACCCTCACGATTACATGGAAACCCGTATCCTTTGATCACCTCCATTTGCAGTTGCATGACAAGCGGAAACACGTATTGCAACATCAAAATCATTTCTTTGCCGGCCGATGCTTTTGCTTCCGACAATCGTTTGGAATTGTCCGGCTGGTTGACTGTTTTGATTATTTCAATAAGTATTGCACGGGCGGTGTCGGCCGTGAAATTTGTAAGGTAGGACATGGTCGTCGCACGGAATGTTTAATTGCCTAAGAGCAGAACCAAATTCAAAAAGTGAATAATTTTGCAAATTTTAATTAGGAAACATCACAAAGTCTTAATGAATGCACAACTTACTACTAAATGCTAAACAAATTCTTCGAGAAAATGGATATTTACAAGACAATGGATATAAAAAATGTTTATACTGTCTTCCGATGCTTCTGACAAGGCATCTCTCATGCTTGAAATAGATTAGACGCGTCAGCAGAAGAATCGGCATCGTGAAACGTCAAGCCCAATGCATTTTACATTGCTGACAAAAATGTTGAGCAGAAGAATTGGCATTCAGCATATTTGTCAGCTATAAAATTCTGCCGATGCCTCTGCTGACGTGTGTAATCTATTTCAACCAAAGCCACCTTCACTGTATAAAGATGGCTTTGATTTCAACTATCAAATGAAAATATATGCTGCTGAGTGCTGAATTCGATGTTATGTCTTTTCCTTTTCCTTGGTAATGGAGCCGCTGTAAAGAAACTCCATCATATGTTCGCCGAGTGAAATTTCATCTGACAACTGATGACAAAGGTTGGCAGTAGTTTTTTTATACTCATCGCCGTAGATTGGACTTGGATTTCCACGATTTGCATTGCAGGCAATTGTTGAGTTTTATTTGTATTTTGCCGCTTGTCGATCAATACGGCACAGTGAATAAATAGGTAGCGCATCGGATAATCTTGGCAGTCAAAGGATTGTTGTTTAGTTGTTCGGACGAGTATCGTTGAATCTGATTCGGAAAATTCGATAGTGGTCAGTCAGTGTCACCACGGTGTGAGGCCACTGTATGAAAAAGAAAAAATACAAAAAGTGGATACGTAAATTACATGGTCCTGTTAGTGAAAGTCTGATATCGGAGTAATCGTACCTTTGAAGACAACGTACAGGATAATATCTCGAAGTGAAAAGATTCAACGGGGCTGTAAGCGACTACTTCATTTGCCTGGATGCACGTCAACTTAGAAAAACCCAGCGCCAGACTTAAGACGGCGAAACATTGAACGTGGATCATTGATACGCCAGCGGACATCTCTACAAAATCGCTATATAGGAAGCTGCCTAATTCCAAAAACACAAAGTGTAGATCACACAACAAGCCACAAATATGGAGCAAGATGGACTCACAAACGAGCAGACTGAGAAGGTTCTGCAGTTCCAGGATTTGACGGGCATTGAGGATATTAATGTGTGCCGCGACGTGCTCATTCGACATCAGTGGGATTTGGAGGTAAGTTCGAGATATTTTCGAATCGGCTGTGGATAACTTAGTCGAGCTAACTTTCCACTCATTGATCCACTTGCATATTATCTTCCCATGGAGTGTGAATTTATTAGGTCTTTAAACCTTTGCCTTTAAACTGTTGCATGCCAATTTCTAAGCTGAGGGTCCTATAATGTGGCTGGAGATAGGCTACTTCAATGCATAGTTTACTCGTTGGTCATATGTCTCTAAGGTCGCACACGCACGGTGAACCCATGGATTTAATTGAATTAAAAATGATTTTCGTTCTGTCAAATATACATTAATTTTTAAAAATCCATGGATTGCAGTCCAAGGAATCTGCGCGTATGTGCGACATAAGAACTGCACAATTATTTAAATTTTATGAAAATAAAAGCTCAAAGTTTCAATTATTTCTTTTTAAGTCATGATTTCCAACGCAACCCATTTTCTACCTGGGAATATTGAGCCTTTTCTGAAATACCGACTGTAATTAGGAAAGTCCGGCAATATGTATAACCGCTACTCCATAAAGTCGCGGCATCACGTCCGCATTCCCTTTAATATGCATGTATTTGTATTTCAGACGGATTTACAATTCATGCGTAACGCCTACACGTTTGCGCCTTTTTAGTTTACGGCGCTTCACCGCCGGTCTATTTACGACAATCCCAACGTGTGAACGTCTCGAAGATTAATGTCGGTTTTAATTCTTTTTTAATTATGGGCAGACGATCGGCTTTTTTTTTTGCGAATGTGAATTGAATCTTGTGTTAATTTGGACTACACCAAAAGTATAGTTTGGCGGGAATGATGGTACCTTCATCCATCATAGACGAATGCATTTTATATGTTCACAACAGTATGAATGGTATGATGAAAACGGTACTTTACTATTTACTTAACCAAACAGATCGATTTGAGCAAACTTGCAAAAATTTCTTACGTCCGTATGATGATGCTTTTTTGTTGGCATATAGTTTTTCGGAATTGCTAATTTCATATGAATGTGCTACCCAGCATTTACTTGGAATTTTTGGTAGTGTGGTCGATGGTAGGCTCAGCTGGTTGGTTAATATGCTGTTTGCAAATTGAATGAAAAATAATTTTGGCGGGAATTAATGAATGGACACATTTACGCAAATAAAAAGTACATTGAGTGCAGAGTACACCTACGAGACTATACCGTCAGGGGAGTGCCTAAGCTTTACGCTCTTAACTGCTCCCATCGGACTGTTTGGACCATCCTCATTTTATTGACAGGATGTAATTGTCAAATGGGGTTTCAATAAAACCTCCAGCCACTTCGAGTTCAACACCATGATGGGAAGGGACCATGGTTCCCTGGGCATACCCACCCGCGAGGCACATAATTTGCTTAAGACTTCTCAATAGCAGGTGTGTTCTTCCTTCGGCTCCTTAGACATCCTCCTGCATACTAGTCAACAATTTGATCCGGGCCGTGTGGTCATCAATAGCTAGGTATGGGTGCATAGGCATTTGTCCAGGGTGATTCTCTTTAATTCTCTTTAGAGGTTCGAATTATGCAAAGTTGCCGGTTCCGAGGCTTTACACGATCGCTTATAGTGGATTCCTCCCCAGCAAGGAAACAGTGCGTCGTGTTCGGCTTGTATGACTGCCCTTCCGAAAGAAGTTGGAGAAAGTCAGTCATGTCGTCACCTACATGACTGTAGGGCGTCAGGATCTTCAATGCCCGGAAGTCTTCATACAAATCCACGCCATGGCGTATCAACCATACTAGGGCCCCGTGTGCCGCAACTGGCCAAAAATACGAGTGTGTTTACACAGACTCTTAAGTGCAGAAAACTAGGGTTAATCTTGACTCGATATTGACATAATTTAAATAAATTTTACCAAATTGCAGAACTTTGGGGGCAGTTTGAATTGGATCAAATTGAGTTCGAGGTAAATTTAACCCTAGTTTTTTTTACACTTAACGTATCAAAACTGTTATCAAAAAATTTACTTTGAATCTCTGTACAAACCAAACTTCTTATCCAATTTTAGTGTGGTTAGTTTAATATTTTGGGTAAATTTGTTGGTTGTAATAATCATTTGTAGTCTGGCTGGTCCAGCGGTTAGTGCGCGCACCTTCGGTGCACAGGTTCATGAGTTCGAATCTCACCGTGGATCATGGTGTTTTTCGAACTCACGACGGACGGACTATGATCTCACTCAGATGTTAAACGAGTACCCATTTATGGGGATAAATAACACTGCTGAGCGTGATGCTGATCTCTTTACCTCAACAAAAAGCAGATAAGATCTTGGAAATAGGATGTCACTAACACATCCTGCGGCCTTAGTCCAATGCTGGATTGTCGCGCCTGTTATTTATTTTTATAATAATCATTTTATTTTGCTATTTTAGCTAGTCTAGCTTTGGAGATATTGAAGTTTAAATCGTACAACAAAATGATTTTTTCGAAAATCATCAAATGCCTGTGGCAGCTAAAGGGTTAAAAATTGGGGGTATGTTCGTGCTATTCGCACGATTAGAACTCGGTATCCTCATTTTTGAAATTAAATGACAACACAATTTAACATCTTATTCAATCGTTTAGAAATGGAAAAACGCTTTTCTCCCCGTCGCAGACGCAAACGCCGATTAATTTTACTTCACTACTCCCGCACACCAAATTATAAAATTGTTAAAAGGGAAGACTATAGCGAACCCGACTTGAGTGGGTTTCAATTAAAGAATAAGAATTTCATATCAATGTATTTGTTGTACATTTTTTACTCGGGAGCCGTGGTCGTGCGCGCTTAAATGTGTACACTGTACACGCCTCTGTTTGGGTCCTTCATGGGTGGCCCTTATGGCCAGTATTACGTCCGTCCAAGCAAATGGGATATGAGGTTCGCTATCGGCTCCCTATTTTTTATTTTACTCGACGCGTCCGACAGTTTAAATTTTAGCTAAATAAACTAAGTAAGTGTCATGCCCAAGAATACGTGAGTGTGTCCAATGAAAAAGCAACAACAATGCATTGGTCTTGGCGATCACACGATCCAGGACAAAGCTGCCTGCAGAAATAGGCTGATACAAGAACGCCGGAATGCCTGAACTGCCTACACCGCAGGCCAAGCAACGTGAAGCCATCCATATAGCGGTATAGAAGCAACATAAGCGGTAACTTATCACTTGCGTCGTGTATGCAAGGTCACTACAAGAATCTGCGGGTGGCCTTGGTCAGTTTAATTAAATAGTCTTCAACATACATATATACGTTATCGTTGAGATTCTAAGAAAACCATTGAATTACTTGTTGCAAAAAGTCCATAATCCAGTGAACTATAAATGTTGAGAAACTAATGGTCTTCTTGGCAACAATTTTTGGCAGATAATTTTATCCAGATTATTTTTGCTACTAATTCTCATTAGTCATAATGTGATGTTAACCTAAGGATTAGTAACGTATCATTAAAATATCTTGATTTATGAGGATTCTGCACAAAATGAAAATAGATTTCGAAAAAGTAGACAAATTTAAATTACACCAACTACATTTCAGAACGAAGTAAAAATATATACGTATCTACATAATTGGAAACTAAGTATAGGATACAGGGTGATATTTGCCAACAATTTTTTGTTCACTAAAGCACTTAGCTTGAATAAGGATTTTAAAATATGCCCCTATAAAAAATCCATGCTGAAGAATGATTCGTTTTCATGCTTTAGCTTTTGGAGTCACTTTTCTCAACCGATCAACACTTTATTTCGACGGATCTCCTCGCATATGGATTTCTTCTGTTGTTGAAACGTGCGTATGGTTTATTGTCATCAAATGTGTTATTTCAAGAGCCCCGGAGAGTATAAAGTCAGAGGCGGTTAAGTTGAGGGACCGACTGATGTGCCTCGAGGGACCGACTGATGTCGATATTACCCTGCCAGGAAGCAATTCACAATGAAGGATTGCTATTGGTCGTTTTTATTCTTTTATATTGAGCCAAACGAGCAGTATGTCGCTTTTGTTGTTCTGGATTGTAAGAAAAAACGAAGCAGTATGTCAATTTATCTGTTTTTGCTGCCACGTGTGGGAATGCCCCGGTCGTCCCTGGTCTCAGCTGAAATTTCAGTGTTCCGTTACCGACACCAGCCGTCCTCTCCAACAACTCAAAAGTCTGGCGGACTTTTGCGGCAAAAGCAAGGTGACACAAGATGTGAGTACTTATTAGAGGTATTCTCCAGCCTTAATTTAAGCATTTTCAATATAGGTAGCAAACCTATTTTTGGTACTAGATTGAGGCGGGAAGTACTCGATCTAACCTTAGGCAACCAACGGGCCGAAAACAGGTTTAGAAACTGGCATGTATCTGACGAAACATCAATGTCAGATCACGTTAATATCAGGTTTCAGCTTACAGTGCCCACACCAAGTTTGCGAAAACTGAGTGGGACAACTACAAAATCTCTCTACGAGAGAGGTTATCCACCATGTTGTTGTTGTTGTTGTTGTTGTAGTAGCGATTTAAGGAGCTTTTTTCTTTTGAATCGAGGGGGGGTTGGCAGCTCTTGGCCGTTGTATTAACGACGGGTAGCTCCGGGACGATTTTATTGTAGAACCGGCTGCCGTAGGAGCATTTTTAAAGACAACACAAACATCCATGGTCACAGTGGGATTCAAACCCACGCTCCAGCAACTCAGTGTTAGAGTGTCATCTCTACCACTCAGCCACCGAATGCCCCGGTTATCCACCATCGACAGGACTGCTTCCAGCTGGCTAAGTCTGGACAGCTTGGTCTGCAACGTCATCTGCTCCCTCAGAAAAATGAAGGGCAACAAAGGAGTACCATGGTGCTCCCGAGCTATCGAGATTAAGGAGGCTCACAAGACGACTCTTTAACAGAGCTAAAAGTCAAATGAGAGTGGGACACGTATCGCTCCGAACTTAATGAATACAACAAATGCCAAATTGAACTCGTGGGGCAAATCTGTGAAGGTGTTGAATGCACTAACCCAGTTGCTAGACTCCATCTAGTTATGGCTAAAAAGGACACTGAGCACCTAAGCACCCTGATGGACGCCACACGACTGACGCCTTGACGACGGAGTTAGGAGTTCATTCCTGAGGAATGAGGGGTCTAAAATTAAGACAGTCTGCACAGAGCTAACTCTTCAGACTGGAGAACAGCAAGGCTAATCTTTACTCAAGATAAAACAACAGACGAATTAGTCTTACTTCATTTATGCTCAAATCTATGGAAAAAATCATTGATGAGCACATCAGAAAAACTAGATTACCAACCCGGACAAGAACTCAATTAGCAATCTCAACTCCTTTCTTAGCACGATCAACCTTGACCGTCAGTCATAGTCCTGCTCGCCTGCGACTAGAGCGATAGTACAATAGGCTCAATGGCTTCAGTGCTGCGAACCGCTTCGGCCCACTTAACGTTTTATTCCTGAGAGGCATCTCCTACAAGTTCGACTAAACTGTTGCAGGCTAGCAGGCGAACGGGGCTATTTAAGACGAGTAATTCTGAGTGAATCCAGAGTATATGTAGTAACTTTACTTCGAAACTAAAAGATAAGTTAACAGCAATAAAAGAAATAACAGAACGAGCTAGGTACCTTCAACCTTTCTATTGGTTTTACCAAATAATGGTTACAAAGTCACTTACAGTTCCTGGTTATGCAGTCTGATGTCATACCAGGAACATTTCTGTAGCTATCGAGAGGAACACCCGAATACCCACTATTGGACTTTACCTCCACGACATACGAGGCGTGGACTCCGAAATTTCGAAAGAGAAGTCCAATTATGCAAACAGACCCCTCCTGATATTTTTGATGATTCGGCCATCCGAAACATCCACCGCAAAGTTGTGAATAGGTCAAGGGGTACTGTCCTCTACCACCTACATTGCCTGATGGGACTAGGCTCCAGAGCCATAACAACGACACTAAGCGCCTCTTCACGACTCAGATTTGACCTTTCTCTGTTCGAGCTGCGTCGGTGCGCCTCATGTTTGGACCATATATTTCAGTACCAAACTGTACACACAAATCTCACCCGGGGAGCATTATGCTCAACCCAATGACAGCTGCTACGTTATTGTTGCTTGAGACAATAGGCGAGAGCAGCGATGAAGAAATGCCTTTCTGCACCTGCCTCTACTAGAACAACAGTTTTTTTGCATTTGCATATGTAATTTAAAAAAATTATCAATCATTCTTAATATCAAATAGAAATCAATATTTACATATTATTGCTGTTTAATTTTTAGATCGCCATTCAAGAGCAGCTCAACATACGCGAGGGACGACCGTCAATGTACGCTGCATCGCCCGATATTCGAGTGCCACAAGTCGTCAACGACCGTTTCCTGCAACATGTCTTCTCCGCTCACATGCCTGGGGGTCGAGGCGCCCACGACACACCGCCCTCCAGCTTTACCGGAATTCTTGGTTACCTAGTTAATTGTGTATTTCAGTTCTGCTATAGCACACTATCGTCAGTGTTGTCCACGATTTTCAGTATATTCCGAAGCAGTGAGAGAAGTAAGTACATAGTGATCATGATCAATATATGTAACTCCACTTAGAAGTCTTGTCATGTCACATTTTCTACATTTAATAAATTTCTTTCATTTTTCAGTTGTGACAGACCCGTTGGGTGATGTTATGAACTTTATTCATGCATACACCGAGAAATATCCACAACACCCTGTCTTCTATCAGGGCACATATGCACAGGCGCTAAATGATGCCAAACGTGAACTAAAATTCCTGCTTGTCTATCTGCACACAGATCCGACAAAAAATCAGAACGTCAACTCGTTCTGTAGTCAAACACTATCGGACAATAGTGTTATTGAATACATCAATCGAAACATGCTTCTATGGGGATGTGACGTCTCCTCGCCAGAAGGCTATCGTGTTTCGCACTCAGTCAATGCTCGAAGCTATCCGTTATTGGTGCTTATTGGATTGCGTTCAAACAAAATGATTATAATGGGACGAATGGAAGGCGATTGCACGCCAGAAGAATTTTTACGGCGGCTACGTATGGTCGTAAACGACAATGAGGTTTGGTTGAGCCAGGCGCGATCCGAGCGTCTGGAATCGAATCTGCGACAATCACTCAGGCAACAACAAGATGAGGCTTATGAACTTTCATTACGTGCGGACGAAGAGAAAGAACGGCGCAAACGACAGGAGCGCGAAGAACTGATGCGCATGCAGCAAGAGGAAGAAGATCGACGATTGGCTGAGTTGCAAAAGAAACAAGTGAGTTAAAAAAAAATCCATAACAAATTCGAAACTCATCACTAACACACGATTCTCGTCTCTTTTCCAGGAAATTGCACAACACAAAATCGATCTTGCTAGTCGTGTGCCTGCCGAGCCCGAACCAAATGCAAAAGATGCCATTAGTGTGGTGTTTAAACTACCGAGTGGAGCACGAATTGAAAGACGGTTCCTACAAACAGATAGTTTACAAGTAAATTTGTGGCGACCACGTCTATTCTGTTTTCCGCTACTGCGAATGTTTAATTTTTCTTATTTCAGGATGTTTATAACTATATATTTTGCCATCCCGCCTCACCTGACACCTTTGAAATCACGACCAATTTCCCAAAACGTGTCCTGCACACAAACGATGCGAGGGGGTCGCAAACCCTGGTCGACGCAGGCCTTAAAAATCGCGAAGTCTTATTTGTTAACGATTTGGATGCGTAGGAGTAGAGTGCGGTGAAACAAAATGGAGGAAAAATTTAATATATTCAAAATATATCTATAGAATATTATAGAAATAAATTTCAAATTAATATAAATGCCGAGGAAAAAATACAAAATTAGACGGTGAAGCTTATGGGTCTGATGAATATGAAGGAATATTCACAAAGATTTTTTAATTAAGTGATGCTTAAATCAAACGCATGCACACAAACGCCCACTTCCCCCTCCGATTAATTCAAGTATTTTTTTTTAGTTGTTTCACGTCATAGGAGTGCCAAGAGTTTCGGTACGTGTTTACAGCTTGATCCCAGTGGACATGCATCTTTTAGTTTTCCCACAACGCTTCAATGTTTTCATTTGCTTGCATTTCCCATGGCTATTTTTGTTTCACTCACCCATTTCTTCTTTCTACATCTTTCATCTCTGCGTTCTCTCTTTTTTGTTTCCTTTCTTCCGTTTTCTCTTCTTGCATTTTAATTTTCATACATAGTCGCTTGTGTTTTGCATTTTTTGGGAACTTTACTGGTCACTATGTGTACAATATGTTTAGAATTTTAATAAAATAATCCTTTCCAGTTATTTTTTCTAGATTTTATTTTTCACAGCTCGTTAAGTTGTTAAGTTCCTTTTCTTGTTTTTATTTTCCATACTGTACTTAGGATATTCGGAATATTTAAATGAGAATGTTATCAGTTTTTGTATGATATTTTTTTAGTTGTGTAATTTTTGGAATAATTGAACTTTAGAATATAAAACAAGAATACGTTTTTAAGGAGAAATTTTGCTATAATATGATTATTACTACCAATCTGGATTTTATATAGGAAGTCGAAAAAAAGACAACCAAATTGTAAATAAAAGAAATACATATTATTTACAATAAATTTTTGAGTTTCTAAGAAGAAAAATTGTTTTAATTATTTTGGTTGCGAGGTTGCGACATGATTCATTAGGGCTTGCGGCTACAAAGAAATTTCATTTGTATTCCTTAAATATTGGCTAATTCTCACACTACGGTCTGTGCGTCAGAGGGTTGAGTCGCTCTCTACGATGCTAGTAATACAGCGAACTGCGACCATCGCACAAATTTCCGTACGTGCTCATCAGAAAGAGAAGCGCTGACTACTGTCCGAATTATATGCAATGTAACCTCGACTCGATGGCTTATTCGTTTGAACATAATCCACAAGAAATTAGGCGCTGAAATTGGCAAAGTATTGTCGCGGACCACGGCTATCATATCGAGCCGCCGTCACAGCAACAAAACAAAAATAATAACCGAACGCTACTCACCTGGTGGCATATTGGCCCGGCGAGGCCAGCGAATGTCGCGGGTTGTTTGGGCCAGAGCGTTACGGTCCTACGGTGGTGATTATTGCCACGCTAGTGAGGTCTTTTTGGCATACAAAGTCTTAACTTTTCCCTTGTCTTCAATAGGGGCGGAAAAGCGATTTTTTCCTACCGTTCCGGATGTCGCTTTACTCTTGAGGTCTTGTCGTGCTTTCTGATATATTATGGACCTAGCCTCGTCAAGTCGATGTCCAAGTATAACTCCTCTGGAACATTTCGTTGGGTCGCTTGATCATTGCCTTCTTTAGGCTGTTCGGAAGTAATTAGTATGAGTTTCCGTCTTCAGTCGAGGAACTGCTCGAAGCAGGATACAACCGTTGTTTCGAGAGGGCTGTTGGTTTCTGTTGTTGGGGCTGGGGAAAGTATGGTCCGCCAAAACATTGCCCCGTTCCACTTCGACAAGGCTAGTTGTCCTTGGAAATCGCCACTCCGTTATGGATGATCATTTCCGACCTGATCTTTTCATCCGCATGACACCTCAGAGTTAGGTACAGTTTATCATTCACAAGGTGAGCGGCCATCGGGCAACAGTACTGCGAGTAGTTGCCGTATTGATAGCATTTGATCCTACCATCTTATACACTATTCTCTTATCTTAAAGAATCAGCGTTCAGCGACAAGTCTAGAAAAAGTCACCAAATCAACAAAGAAATTAAATTGCGAATTTCAAGCGTCTGATTGTCTGAAAGCACGATGTCTGTGTCAGAGGGCGATGCAAAGAGGCTCTCATCAAGTTCTGTTAGATTCTTATTAAAACTAAAACAATCGCAAGCAAAGCAGACAAATCTGCAACGATGTAAACATGTACCCGTGGCGAATGGCATAAAGAGTGGTGATGAACAGAATAGGACAAAATATATCGGTTCTGTTCCCTCAACATGAGGGAGTGGAGTGGTTATAAGCGGGATGGCTGTCATCCCTGCTATAACAGAAAATGAACTTTGATAAACTGCTTCAAGATAGAGGATGACAAAGCCTCAGAAGTTTTTCGAAGGAAACGGAAAAAATTATTACATACTCCTTTTCTTACCTAACCCAATGCACTGTCAGGCGAGCTATATTCCTCAACACCAAGAAATCTCTGTGCGGATAGTTATAAACAGACTCAGACTGTCATTGGTAGAAAAGAAAATGTAGCTTGCCAAACCGACATTACGGCATAGACGACTGCGGTCTTGAGTAAATGCAATAAATACATCAAACTGAAAGTTTTTGAAACATTAGTCAATGTCCAATTAATTAGTTACCTTAATTGTGGAAATCTTGACTTATCGTTCCATTGTATACACCAAGTGCGGTGCATGTCTGTAGTATATTATGGCATGACAACTTGCCAGTTCTATTGGAACTACACGGAACTTTGTCTGTTGGAGGAGGAGAGCCCCAGCGAGAGGAATTTCGAGTTATTCAATTTCCGAAAGGTCACATTGGAATATTTGCTTTGAGACCTCTAAGCGTCTATCTCAGTATAGACATTCCGAAATTGAATTACTCGATATATCTCTCGCTGAGGGCTCTTTTCCTCCAACAGACAAAGTTCCGCGTAGTTCCTATAGTGCTGGCAAGTTGCCATGTCATAATACTACAGACATGCACGGCACTTGGTGTATAGAATGGAACGATAAGTCAAGATTTCCACAATTAATTAAAAATTCGAACCCACTATTTGAGAATAGATTTAATACAAAAATAATTGAAAATTACCTTAATTTACGTTGGCATTTAATATCAGATTCGTTAAGTGAATAAATATGTATGTTTCTTAGTAATCGCTCCATTACTGTTGTTCTTGATGGTTTCAAATCTGATAGTCTCAACAGTAATGCAGGGTTCCGCAGGGTACAGTGCTTTCTCCAACACTTTCTCTCGTCTTTATTGATGATTTGTTGAAGATAACAAGCAATCCAATCCACAGTTTTTCTGATGATAGCGATCTGGATTTCGCGTATTCGCTCTATTCAGTAAGGGAGTCTTGTGGAAACGCTACGTCTTTAAATGGGGACCGTATGGTTACGCCATTAATCAATGATATTTCTAAAATCGTTGATTGGGGTCGGGTCGGTTATTATCGGTTAATGCTTTTGAAACTCACTGCAGTGTCGATGTGTAAAATATTTTACCCTTGGGTTTGTCGCCAGACCCAGCATTGAATATAACTTTCATTTAAATATACTGTCATAAAGTCCAACGTACAGCCTTTCAGCTCATTGGTGACAGCACAATAACGGCTATAATTGAACCTCCCGAATACAGAAGAAATGTTGGTTTCTATTGTAAGAGACCGAAAAATAATTAGATTGTTTTTTTTTAAACACAAATTAAAAACGCATGAGTTACTGGACATAGCTGAATAAGGGCGATACTCAACTAGTCCATCTTGTCACTACCATCGGTAAAGAAAATACAAAACACACGAGTTTGCCATTACATGCATCAAGAATGTAAACATATTCAAAACAGAAAAACAAGCATGAAGCAAATTAACGATGTTCGCCCGGCCAACTAACAGAATAAAGAAGACAGCAAAGGAGACCACGGGTCATCTTGGCACATCGACTTCTCTTATCGATCATCGGTTTTCGCTGGTTCTGCTGGCTGATACGGTTGTTGATTCGGCTGATGCTGCTGGTTTAAATCCCACTTCGCTATCTTCTTTATCCGGAGGTAAAACCCTTCTACCTAGGATAAACAACTTCTGGCGAAAACTTTATTAACATGCAGGTATTCTGGTAGAAAGCGGAGGGGGAAACGACGACCTCCTAGCTATCACATAGGGGGATCAACCTACTACTCTACTCACGTTTCAGAGAGGGGCGACACCACAGCCTCTCCAAGATACACACACAACGCAGAGAGGGGAGACACCAAAACCCCTCAAACACGCAACATGTGCAAAAAGGGGCAATACTCCAACCTCTCGAGCTTACCACACCTAGAAAGGGCAGACACCAATCCAAATAACTCATAGAGAGGGGAGACATCACAACCTCTCAAAACAACAAACATAGCGCGGAAAGGGGGAAACCACAACCTTTCCAAATACAAACTACACCTTTCGAAACATTCAAATATCTTTTCTTATTTTGTGCCGTAAACACAAAGCAAAACTTAGTCCACCATCTCTCACAGAATATATTACATATCTACAACACAATGTAACAACAAACCCAGTGTACTCACCCAATTTATCACTCCGATAGAGACCTTTTTTATTTCTTATTCACTAAAACTAAAAAATTACTATAAACGGACGTCCCGCACTGGCGCACTTAAGCAGTTACACAATCTTTCTGAAAATGCTACTATGAAAATATTACCATAAAAAATTACTAAGTATTTTTCACTTTGTCGTGCTCTGTGGCCGTGAACGTTCGGTCGCCACTCTGTGAAATAGACTCTCATAGAGAAACGAGTTTCCAAACTCGGCACGACTCGTCGCAAGTTTATTATTCAGAAGAAGATGATAAGAAATATTCTTATCGTAGAATAATAAACTAACATTGCGACTAGGAAGTGGTATGGCTGACAACCATATCACACTCCGAATTCAGTTGTCTTTGTAACGTTGATGACCTCACACGGTAGTCATCAACGCACCATGCTCCACTAGGAGTTACGGTAATTAAGAGAGATTTTTCACTTTCTCTTTCTTTACTTTATCGATGTTATTACATCCGGTGTTCGAACGAATTAAACAACCTCATCCCAGCGATTGCAAGACTCGAAAAGCTAGCCACGCTCATCTTCATACTCTCGAAGTCGGCACCTGCCGCACGGTAACATTTGAGTCTTTTTAATCTCGATCAATAAGAATGTGGCACTCCCTTCCAGCTACCGTTTTTCCTACGGCGTACGACCCTCAGAATCTGTAAACAGAATATAGACAAGTACCCTCTTATCACTTACCCTTCCAATAACCCCCACCCTTAATTTCCCTCCACCGCCAAAGTTGTGCTTTTGTATTAAAAGGTTTTCACCCTTTAACTTTGGCATTCAATAGAAAGAAAAAACTGGCAGCAGTTGTAGCCCTAAGATCGAGATTTTGAAAGAGTGGATCCGAAATTTGTCGCGGGTCGCATTCAACTGGATGCAGATGTCGTGAATGCCCGCAAAATTCGATATCATGATTATTTGTGTTGAATGGTCCTATGGCATCCGATTCTTCGATGTGAATCCTCCCGAAGCTACCCAGTTCAACAGAAAAAAACTCTTGAATCGCTACTAACAACAATAAACAAAGCATATATTCTCGTTGGTGTTAGTTTTACCATTAATTTACTCTATAGTAAATGCATAAAATTACATCATCAAATTACATGACATCACAAATAATTTATAATCTAATTCACTCACACTCGCCGACCTCTATAGCCAAATTCTTTATTTTCAACGGTAAAAGCTCCAACATTTCCTTACAAACCCCAATCTCACCCTTCATCTGTGTGCTGGCCTCCTCATTCTCCTTGCACTTCTGCACAAACAAATTATAGTAACGATACGACAGCCGCAAGTTCTTCAATTGCTGTACACGATCCGGTGTTAAAATTTTATAATATAATCGACCGATGTAGAAATGTGCGCAGAGGAAAATATGCATCTCATCTTCGGCAATCGGGGCCTTGTCCTTGAAGGAACCAATCAACGACTGCAGATGTGTGATTGCTTTCTCGGCGAGTGTGTTGATTTTTTTACGCTGATGCGGTGTTGGATCTTCGGTGGCCTTAAGTATGTCAGACTTCGTGTCCATCATAGTGGAGTACCCCAGTGCAGCTTCGAACCACGCTTGACGACAAATCATCAAATAGAATGTGGGATTGAGACGATCGAGTATGTGCTCGAAGAGATCCACCCGCTTTTTATAGTACTTGCATTGAATTTGCGGATCTTCCTCGAAGAAGGCCATCAACTTGTATAGATCTGCTTCGTCACTGATAATTTTCGCGTATTCGGTGGCTTCCAAGTCGACGTTGTAGTATTGTTTCGAGCGTTCGATCCATTTCATTGCAAAATGATAGACGGGCTTGGCATCTTCGAAAGTCAAGCAGAACTTATCGCCGATATCGAATGGGGGTAATTGCAACGAGGGGAAGTGATTTGTCGTGGAACCAGCAACGTTAGCTATTCTCGGGGAGTCGTCTTCCGACATGAGACGTTCTTTGGAAGAAATCAGCAAAGTCAACGCGTATTTTGTCCAGCAGCGTGCAATATCGGCAAAACGATGATTAAATGTTTCCAACGCAGCCTGTTCCTCCTCATGGGTCATTTCCGGATTTAACATCTTTTGTTCAAAGTCAAGCATCATCTGTGTTGCAGATGCCAAATGCAATCGTGCGTCCGTGAATTGATTTGGAGTCAAGTAGTACTGGGACAGTGTCGCTGCGTTCAGAGCCCAATCGATGGGAGCATAGTCATCCGCCTCAAGTTGTCGTTTAAGCGTAAGATGGAAATAGGTGGCTGATTTTTCGGCATCGCCCAGATGACTGAACACTTGAGCTAAATAATAAGTGATGAGTGTGTACAGCTTACCTAATTCAACTCGTCCTTCTCGCTTTTCAATATCGTCCGAGCTAGAAACAAGCTCGAATATGGTTACGGGAGTGTTCTCGGTTGCCTTGAAGTCTTTGTACAAACCTTCCGCCTTTTCTAAATGTTGCTTCGCTTCGGTGTAATTCTTTACAGAAGACGCACTAAGACCCAACTCCACCAGAGCAGCCACAACATGTATCACCGCCTTGGGATCCATGTACCGGTCTTTCAATATCTCCAGTGATTTGTTCAAATTTTCAGTGGCTGTAGTTCGATCGTCGAGCAGAATTTCGACTCTTCCAATCTCCTTGTGAATATACCCTTTCATAATTTCATACGTGGAGCATTCTTCTGAATTGTTTTCGACTTCATTTAGGTGCGACAGGACATCGGCCAGGGCGCTATCAAGTATGCTGCGACATTCTCGATACGGTTTTGTCGGGTCAACGAGTTTATCGACCTTGTCTCCTTCCTGGAGAATTTTGTAAACTTTTTCGAACTTCTCTTTAAGTCCTTCGGCGTGTTGTCTAATTATCGTCATTGCGATAGATAATGTAAAATGTGTCCAACAAGAAAACAGTCAGTGAAGAAAAATTTTCGATTTGTTGACAATTTATGACAGAAAGGTTGACAAGACACATAGCATATGGAGACTTTTGTTCTTGGAGACAGGAGAAATCAACTTTGCAGCGGCTCGAACGGTAAATTATGGCAATATGGCAAGCAACAACGGTTTTGTTCAATTTTCGTTCAATTTAATTGAAGTGATATAGTGAGATTGTGATTGTGTTTCTTAATTTAACGAAATTTTTCGTATTTCGGTAGTCCTGGAAGCTCAAAGGCGCCCAGCAAACAATTTGATCGATTTTTTCGAAAAATCACAAAAATGATTCGAAAGCGATATTATTCAAATGAAAAATTTATCGTAGACTTGTCTCCCCGACGAAAAATCATTTTATTGTCATCAATATGTCAGGAATGCGACTCCTATTAACGAAATATCGTCTTATTATTGCAAAGATGATAAAATAGTAATCCCTCACAACGAGAGAACGATGAAATTGTCAAAAAATAAAACGACTAATTTATTCCCATAATTTGTAATCTTAGATAGCTCAGGTGTAGGACGTAGGACTACGAAACGATAGGTGCCCGGTTCGATTCCCAGTAGAAGCAAAGTGTAAAAAGGTAAAATTAAAATAAGGTAAAAAAAAGTTCAGGATAAAATAAAAGAAAAAAATAGATAAAAGGGAAAAATAAAAAAAATTAAATTTTTTTCACTTTTTCTATGTATTAGCCTATTATCGCCAAATTATCATCCTGGCGAATTAATATCGGTCACTATTCCTTCACGAAGGGAGTGACGCCTTTAATCCGAAAACGATATGAAATTCGAGAAATGTTTTCTATCAGGCGAATTGAATTCGTATCGCGGACGATAGAAATTGTTTGCTGGGCGGGTGTATATTGAGCTGAGTATCGGTCATTCCCTCGCTAATATTGGTTCCTGCAAAAAGGTATGATGTCCATATTATTATTCATCATCATCAATAGGTGTGTTTTTTGGTTATCCCGTGCAGGTTTGGGTAACGAAACTCCATATAAAAAAAATGCCAGCTGATCCACCTGTCATTTTTTTATATGAAGTTTCGTTACCCAAACCTGCACGGGATAACCAAAAAAACACACCTAATGTAGCACAGCCCTACCTCGGGCTTTGGCCGCCTGAATCGATAACCTCCAATTGTCGCGGTCATGCGACCTTGTCCTCCAATTCTGGAAGCCCAGCATCTGGTGGGCATCTTCACATACTGATTGCTCTAGGTCGTCCCAAAGTACCAATTTTATCCCTATAATGCTTCATAGAATACAGGGGCACTTTACGCACTAAACGCTGAATAATAGTCCAATAATGGCATTTGGCGCCTGGGTGGTACAAAAGAACCTTAATTCGACGATTATGGAACATAAAATAAATAACAGGCGCGACAATCCAACATTGGACTAAGGCCGCAGGATGTGTTAGTGACATCCTATTTCCAAGATCTTATCTGTTTTTTGTTGAGGTAATGAGATCAGCATCACGCTCAGCAGTGTTATTTATCCCCATAAATGGGTACTCGTTTAACATCTGAGTGAGATCATAGTCCGTCACAAGATCGTGAGTTCGAAAAACACCATGGAACACGGTGAGATTCGAACTCATGACCCTGTGCACTGAAGGTGCGCGCACTAACCGCTAGACCAGCCAGACTACTATTATGGAACATAATAGCACTAATATAAATATCCGTATAATTCAAATGAGCAGAACGGATAGCAACGAACTAGAGTTTTATTTTCTGGCAAAGTGGAAACATTTTTTTCCTAGAACAATAGGAAAAAAAGCCCAGCAGCTGGTGGGCGTCTTTACCTATAGAATTCTCCCAGCTCCCGGTTTTCCACGCAACCTCGCTTCATCAGCGACATCGAAAGCGTCAACAAACGATGGGCCTCGCATTTTGAAGAGCTCCTCAATGCATCATTAACATCCCCCGTGGAGCTAGCTCTTGAGCAGTTAGCCGAATCAGGCCCTCCCGTTCCACCCCCAACAGTAGAGGAGGTGAGTCTTGCCATACAGTCGCTCCAAAATAATAAAGCGCCCGGCGCTGACGAGATCCCAGCAGAACTGCTGAAGCATGGTGGAACGTGCCTGACCAACGCTGTACATGTGCTACTGCTGAAAATATGGAACGACGAGGTAATCCCCGAAGATTGGCGCAAAAGCATAATCTGCCCAATCCACAAAAAGGTTGACAAGCTGAAGTGTGAGAGTTACAGAGGCATATCATTAGTTTGTACGGCCTATAAGATTTTATCAAAAATTCTTGAAAAGAGAATCAATCCGTACGCAGAACAAATCATTGGCGAGTATCAAGGCGGCTTCAGACCTGGTCGTTCAACGACCGATCAGCTTTACACAGTGAAGCTACTACTCCAAAAGTGCTGGGAATACAACATCGACGTATACCAAATCTTTGTCGACTTCAAGGAGGCATACGACAGTATCGATCGAAGTGCACTGTACAACATTATGCTGAATTTTGGTATACCGGCAAAGTTAGTGCGACTCACAAGGATGACGATGACTAATACCGTCTCGCAGGTTAGGGTGCAGAACCGACTCACTGACCTATTTGAAATTCGTACTGGACTCAAGCAGGGCGACGGGCTGGCGCCGACGCTCTTCAACCTTGCTTTGGAGTATGTAATTCGAGCCATTAATATGGACAGCAGCGGAACGCTACTCATCGAGTCGACTCAATTAGTAGCGTACGCCGACGACATCAACATCATGTCTCGAAAATTGGACTATCGTGCCACATTGATGATGGATATGCCATTGATCTCGCTCGCGAACGGCCCGAAAATTTGCCGAAGAACCTTTCGTTCAAATCTGTCTAGCAAAATTTCGGAGGCTTGGGTGAGTGAGGATCTATGTTTCGCAACCATAACATAGCACGGGTCGGATGATAGTTCTGTACACGCGGAGCTTCGTGTTCCTGGGCGCAAGTTTCGAATTAATTATTATCATTCAATTTAATTAGCAGTGATATAGTGAGGTAGTGGTTGTGTCTTCTTAATTAAATGAAATCCTTCGTATTTGGGTAGTCCTGGAAGCTCAAGGACGTGTATAAATTGAGCTGTAGTATCGGTCATTTCCTAGCTAATATTGGTTCCTGCAAAAAGGTATGATGTCCATATTGTTATTCATCATCATCAATGTGGCACAGCCCGACGTCGGTCTTTGTCCTCCTGAATCGTTGACCTCCAATTGTCGCGGTTACGTGACCTTGTCCTCCAGTTTCGGAAGCCCAGCAGCTGGTGGGCGCCTTCACCTACAGAGTTCTCCCAGCGAGCTCCCGGTCTTCCACGCAACCTCGCTCCGTCAATTCGTTGTACGTTCACCACTTTCTTTGGCATGCGATTATCGTCCATCTATTGTACATGCCCCGCCCATTGCAAACGTTGAAGCTTCACGATTTTCAATACTTCCAACTCATCGTACAATTGATACAATTCATGGTTGTACCGGATACGCCAATGATCTCGCCCGCGAACGGCCCCCAAAAATTCGCCGAAGGACCTTCCGTAAGAATATGTCTAGCAAAATTTCGGAGGCTTTGGTGAGAGTCCATGTTTTGCAGCCATAACATAGCACGGGTCGGATGATCGTTTTGTACACGCGAAGCTTCGGGTTCCTGGGCGCAAGTTTCGAATTAATCATAGGGAGGACCGAGAAATAGGTCTTATCGGCTAGTTGTATCCGTCGGTTAATTTCCTTCTTGTTGTTGTTTCAGTAGCGGCGCAAGTAAGGGGGGGAAACTAGTGTCGTTATTCATATATGGTTGGCATCTTCTCCTTAAGTTCAAGACCTAACAAGATGGGATTTTCCCAAAGCGCAATGGGTTTTAGGTGCGGCAGTGCAATTAAAAAGATGGTCCACGTTGTGCGGGCTGACTCCACACGCTGAACAAATGTCGGCGTTACCGATGCGGGACAAACATGAATTGAGTCTGGAGCACCATCCAGAGCGAAGCTGAGCCAATGTGGTACGTGTGGCTCTAGGTAGCTGTAGTTCATCATTAGAGATATCAGGTAGTCGAGCGCGAAGGACACGGTTTTCGTATAAATCATTCGAGGCTTTGATAACCTCGCTGGTGTGCATTTGCTTTAGAACAGTCGTGTAATTGTTGGTATTATCGAGCGGAACTCTTTTGAATCTTTGGACTTTACTTTCCTTGTCCCTTAGCGTACGTCTTACATGACGTGGTGGTGAGGTTTTATTCATAAGATCGTGATGCGGGTGTTGACTACGATAAGAACCAACAAGGTATTGCTTAACGATGAACTCATTATGACATTAAAAGTTTTCAGATTTAGCAGCTTTGTCCCTTGGTGGTGACGTCATGCGTACACATCCAGTAATTGTACGCATAGCTGCATTCTGGCACGTTTGAATCCGTTTCCATTGGGCGTGGCAGAGATTGTTTGTCCATATGGGTGCTGCATAGTTTAACACTGAACAACCGATGGCTTTATAAGTGGTATGTAACGTCTCCTTATCTGTTCCCCATTTGTTGCCAGCAAGAGATTTTAGGATCTTGTTTCTACCCTTCATTATTGTCAGCGTGGCTGTTTAAGATGCCATGATTGTCGATTGTGACGCCGAAGATTTTGGGGTGACGGACAGTGGGGAGTTCGGTATTGTTTACTTTAATCTCTACCCGTAGGTTATATTCCTGGTTGTACGTGGTAAAGAGGGTGGCCGATGATTTGGGCGCTGATAGCTTCAGGATCTTGCTTTTGAAGAAGGTGTTGACCTATTGCAAGTAACCATTGACAAGGTCGCACATGTCGGAAATATCGTTGCCGGATGTCAGGATGGTACAGTCGTCAGCGTAGGAGATTATGTCGACTCCTTCTGGTGGGATAGGAAGCCCTGACATGTAGAGGTTAAACAAGGTGGGGGATAGGATTCCACTTTGTGGTACTCCTTGTTTGATCCTTCTTAGTTTAGATTTCCCATTTCTAAACTCCGTGCTGACGTCCGGCAAGGTAGTTTGCGATCCATTTAACTATATGTGACGGTGTGGATGAGTTACGAAGATCGATACGTCAGCAGGAGCGAGTGGTTCACCGTATCAAACGCTTTCGACAGGTATAAAGCCACTAAGATGTTAAAGTGTGGGAGGGACGTGAAAGAGACTACATCTCTTCAGACCTCAAAAAGAAAGAAAGCGCAGTCTCCAAAAAACGTCATGGATCCACAAAAAAGGTGGGTCAAAACCGAAACCTCAACATAAAGGGAACCCAATCCCCAGGTCGAACCAAACCGGGAAAAAGAAGAAGAGCGTAAAATTCAGAAGTTGAGGAAGCGATGATCATTTTTCAATCATAAGAGATAATTTACCCCAAATTTCTAAAGAGAGTGAAGTCCGAACCAGGACCGAATACAAAATAAAGGAACATGGTTCCTGTAGGTGTAATTCGGTAAATTGATACAAGGCAAAGGTCACGAGCCTTTTCGGACTGAATTCATCAGTTTGCATTGCAGCAGAAGACAAGGAAAGAGATGCTCTATCTGAAAGAAGTTACAATAAGGAAAGATGATCGTTCGAAGAGAGACTGGAAGTGACTCTTCAACTTGACGCCGATGTCGAAGGTTTGGATGCACACGTGTATGACACGAGTCACAAGTTAGCAAGAATTATAGGTACAGCGACTATTAGGAATTTTACCTGGTTTTATCCCCTTTCTTCTGGTCTAGCAGACTCCACCCCAAATATGTTCGGGCTAGTTTCATCAAGTACTCAAAACGACTAGTTTGAAGGAGGCTGCATCTGGAGAACTGGGGGGGGGGATATGGACAAAGACTTCAAACCCTTCTTCAGACGATTGCGAGTCGCTTGACTCTCATTTTACTAGACGCTACGGAAACTGTGATTTCAGTTTGTTCTTATCCAGTACTGAAAACAGTTAATTTGTGGGAATATAGCAAGAGAACAGGGGTGACCCCGGAGTAAAGGAGATCCGTTTATGCGGCGACCTTTTGTTATACTCGTACATAATTATTATGGCAAATTATGGTTGAAAAATAAGTTTTTTTTACTCCTAGTGTATAAGCCAAGGATTAGGGAGCATATTATGGTTCAGATTTTGCTGAAAATTTCAGTGTTAGCTGTCTCCGTTGGAAAATTACAGCCGTTCAAAGATGCAACCCAAGACCAAAAAAAATGCAAAGGGGGAATCAACCGCAATCGGAATCAGTTTCGTTTGGATAGAGCGGCCATCAAGAGGCCGATTTATAGCGTGTTGCTTCGTTCATTTTGCTGAAAATTTCTGAAATCGAAAGTTACAACCGACCAAACATGGGACAAAAAAAGCATTCATGGACAAAAAAAACCTAAAGGCGGAAAAACGCGATCGTTGTCGAATTTCCAAACGAAAATTGTATAGAGGAGGATCAGGTGTAGAGCGTGTTGTGGTGCACATTTTGCTGCCATTACAGCCATTTGAAGATGCAACTCAAGGACAACATTTTCCCAAAAATGCGGGACAGATTTTTGAATTACGGGGGTGCCCCGCAAGATCCGAGATGGTTGGTCGCCTCATTTTTTTCATGCTCTATATTTTGGAGTATATAACGGTAAGGTTTACTGAAAGATCATCTATGAAATGATTAGATTATAGTTGTAGTGCATCCGAATGAAATGTCAAAAGTTCATGACGAGGCGTGTTCCCCGACGGATGCGGTCAAATTTTTAAATGTGCAGATTTTTCTAAAATTATTTTTTATATTTTCTATAACGGTTACCTTTACGATAGAGTCGATGTGGTGATTTTGTTAATTCATTAACCTGAACCTAGTAACATGAGAAAAGTCCACTACAGTGGTCAGGGTGACCAGACGTCACTCCTTTACGCTGAGTCCGCAATTTGTTCCGAAATTCCCCCTCCAATTTGAAGGACAATACATTTCAATTTCAACTGGTTTTTAAATTTGTATGGACCTTACCGGTAAGTTCACACGTGTGCAAATGCACTGACAAATTCATTTAAATTTTTCTCATTATCTTTCCTGCAGGCCTGAGTGCAGCAGAGGCCAAAAATTACTTGCCGAGATGGCAAGAATACAGAACGGGCTGCGGAGCATTTTTTCCGGATTTTAAGGAGACAACTTCTTGTCCCAATGCGGGATTTTGCTCGAGAGGCCGCTACACTAGATGAGTCAATGCCGCGGCAGTACCTCGAAATCGCCAAAGAAGAAGGTTATTCTAGTTATTCTGTGCAGGGCGCGACCGCAAACGCGGCCCCAACATAGGTCAAATCTTCAGGCCCCCAATCGACTTGCTCTAGTCCGTCGATTTTAATGCCGTCCTAGAAGCAGCAAGGCGGCAAAATCGTTGTCTGTTGATACATGTGCATGAATATAAGTCGTTTATGTGCCATCGAATATATTGAATGTGCCGGGTGCACAACCGGGACATTTGGTCCAATCCGGCATTAAACGAAACGATTAGAAAACATTTTGGTTTCTGGATGGTGAGTATGTCGAATAGATCGCTCATACAGACGTGGCATTAATGTGTGCTTTATGTTTTCAGATGTCGTTAGAAACGCCGGACGGGCTACGGATCCGGTCTTTTTATAACGTGCCGGCGTTTCGCACACTGCACTTCTAGAACCGCGGACGCGCGAGGTCTTGAAATGAAATAGTACATAATTGCTTTCACAGTTGTGATTTACGTTTTTCTCTTTTTTCAGCCTCATCATACGACATGGAGGTCTTGTCTATTAGTTCGGATGAGATGATGCTGAGGTTTCTACGACGGTTTCGCTTATTCGCTTGCCAAATAGCGAGTCAGTGCAATTTGAGTTACCCAGTTCAACGGAACTGCGCCATTTGAAATCATATATTGAAAGACAATACTCGCAATTAACGACTAATTATAAAAACAAAATTTAACAATCAAAAAAATAGTTAGTTTGTGTGAATAAAAGAAAAAAGGAAAATCATGACTAATTATAAAGTTTTTTGAGCGGTGCACGGCGAAATCTTTTGGAGGAGCCGCTTAACAAAACTTTAAAAGAAAGCGGCCTCCATCCTCGCTCGGTGTTACACCTACCCCAAGAGTAATACGTAATGGATGAAATTTGATAGGGATTTTGGAAGACACAGGCCTAGTCCGAAACGTGAGTTTTCGTATTCATCGTTGTGGTTTCGCTCGGAATTTGCCTATTTAGAAAGAAAGAAAAAAAAACATAATTTTTGTCGAGGAAGTAATTTCTGTGATCTTATCGAATATTCTAAAGATATCGACCAAACATTATTTTAGCCTTCCTTAATGCGACTGCAAATCTTTCTATTCATTTTTTTACGATAATAAATATGTTTCATTGATTGACAAAATGTTTGTTTTTTACTTGTACCAATAGTTTGTCTGTATTCTGTCGACGACGATGGTGATAAATGTTTTCTGTACGATTTGGTTGTGTTGTAGCAATGTGGTGAAAGGGTCACACCTTAAGGCTTCATCTTCATTTAGAAGAGTCACTGAAGGTATTCCCAGTTACGTGTTTGGAGAGCCTGCTACGGACTAGGGTCAACTCGGGGAATAATATATTCTACTAGTGGCTCAAATGAGTAAGGTTATCATCAACTTTCTGAAAGGCTGTCTTGGCTTTCAGAAAAAATCTACGTCAGACATCAGCCTAATCATTATTAGCATGTTTGGGATTAGGATTAGCAAACATAAGTTAAGTGTGGGACATGCAGCGATTGGAAGTGGGTTGCAACATATAGGTACTATATTTCAAGGCTAGATGTTTACGATTGAATTTGTAAGTTGGTACTGAAAACATTTCGAAGCCTTCAGCGTCGATTATGATAATTATAAAAACACGTGAAGCTTAAACTAATTTAAGTAAAATTGACGTGTCCGTGTATTTCGTTGAAGACCTCAGTTTTGAGCAATTTTTCTATTAACCATCATATTACGCTCGGTGAGGCATAACCCGGAAGGGCCAATAGGGGGATTGAAGAAATCAAATACTCCACGAACGATCAAACTAAACACTAATTTGTAATACAAATCTTCGGGACAATGGTTTATGTAAAAAACCTCAAACTTTCTGAAAGAAGTTAGGTTGTTAAGGCTAATTTCTGCAATGAGTATCCGGCGATTTGCGATTTATTACATTAGACGTGTACCTAGTTAAGATTAAAAAGTACAAATCAACAAAATGTTGAACTTTTATCAACAATTATAAATTTCCAATGCATATACTGTTTGCTCTTTTAAAAAATGCATTTCATGCGTTCACATTGCAAATAATATGTATTCCTCGAAGATAAAATAATAATAACAAAACGGCCGTAAGAAAAAGAAATTGCTGACCTAGTCGATGCAGCATATGGCAATAGTTGCGCTTTAGTTTACTAATGGTGCGGTAAGGGAAGCAAATGCATTTTCTGTCTTCGCATAGTCATTCAACAAAAGTAACCATTGGAGTTTTATGAATGAACAGCGAAAACTTGTACAGTTTTTCCCTTTCTTTCCATCCGTGTGCACTTCCACTTTACTACCAATACCAATAGTCTCGCGACTCTTGAGCAATCATTATTGCAATTTCGATCTGCAACATGCCGGTGGTCCAATGGTCATTCAATGGATGATGGACATCAATTCAGGCGGGTGGAGATGATGCGAATGTCTTGCACTTGTTTCAACTCAGGTTCTTACTACTACATACTACTTACTAACTCACTATAGCTATACGGAAAGCGGAAGTACAGGTATGAGGCAGAGGAGCAGATATCCTATTTGTTAAGCCCCATCGGTCAGACCAAACCTTATGAAATTATTATGTATGACAAACCACTAGTACATACATTGCCTCATAAAAGGCTATAGAGGCATGTATCCACCTTTATTATGTTTAGTCGCGAGGATTATCGTTTAACCAGCAGTGGAACGACAACTTTTATGATTTACAATAATATTTTTGAAGTACCCTTACCTTACCTTACAGTACATAGGATAGGTAATGCTCATGTCGCGGCGGAGCGGCGGTCTTATATGTCTTTCAGTTTTCATCACACTCTGTATTTGTTTCTTACGATGTCGTCGCTCGTTTTATGTTCTTCAGTCACATTACTTTATGCATTTTATGTTGTTGCATGGCCGTTTTGGTTGATGATAAGGGATATGCTTCTCCAGAATTGCACATTTTAAAGAAAATAAGTCCTTGGATCTACTAAAATCTTTAATACCTATTGGAGATCTAGCCCAATTTTATGGAAATTATCATCACTTATTGATTCGAATAAGATAAAGCTATATATTTAGCCCAATCAGAATATTTAGTCTGATCAAGTATCAAGTTGGCAGTAGAGATTTTAGTTGTCCTTGTTGTTCACTAATTGTTTTTTTTTTTGTTGGTTTTGAAAGCAAACCACATGAATTTCATTCAATGGATACTATTATAAAATTGTCCAAAATTTGTTCAAACTAAGGAAATTCTGTCAAAGGTCCTAACCGATAAAAAACAAATTTGCTATTTGGTTTAATATAGCAGATCTCCCCTTAAAATTTACAACATTCTTAAACATTTTAAATTAAGCGAACTTTTAACTTAATCCATAGACAACGATAAGTGATTATCACTATGGGGTATAGTGCAACCTGTTTGTTGCTAAATCATTATTTTATGTCTCATATCATCATCTTTGGTTTCATTGAAGAGTTGCTGCTCGCTTTAACTACACACTTCTTGATGAAATGGTTTGTCTTGTGGGCATTCGCACATCGAGTAGGTCCGTGTGTGTGCAAAAACATAACATAAATGTTTGTGACTGCTGTTTTGGCGTGCATACTTCGAACGCATCTCACTTGTTTTATAGAGCTAGGCTTCTTCTGATCTTGAAATTATTATTAACTTTCTGTTTTGTCACAAAATCTCCCCCAGTTGTTTAAAATGTCTTTTGCAAGTTGTATGTTATGAGCTCATCAATCATTTATTTAATTACTTTGTTGAGTTTTATGAGTTTTCTTATTTAGTTGCATGGATAGGACACATAGGAACAGATATGGATATCTCTGTTAGCAGTCAAATGCAGTCTTTGACAGTTTAACTTTTCAATGTATTGCCCAGCTTCTTATCTATTATTATCTTTGTCGTTACATAGTTATAATTTTAGTATGACCCAGTCTTAGCTTCAGAGGATTTCATGTTTCATACATTTTAGATACTTAACGAAATGGACACTTTCTAATGGATTTAAAATTACTAGAACGATTGGAAAATTCAAAATTAAAACATCCGTTTTTTGTTTTCGGTAAATTTGCCTAATTTATTGAGCATATTGACTTCGACCGCTGCCTTCTTTTTATTCGAACTGTCTTTTGATGAGACAGTCAAGGGTCGTTGCAAAGGAGACCTTTAACCCTCTAACCGGACAATTTTTTTTCTTGGCGGAAAAATTATGGTAGGTTAATATTAGCATAAAAACCAAAGAAAACGAACCAAAAAATGAATTTGGTAATTGGTTTAGTTTTTAGACACTAAAATGTGTAGCCCGCCAAAAGGCGGTCTATCCAGGGAACGGCAAAAAAAGAGACTGCGCCTGGCCCGCTTGGTAGATTTGCGTACTTTGCCGTGTGTTCTCAATTTTGTTATAAATACTCTAAAAAACCGGTGTTTGGTAGAAAAGAGATTTATTATGATTTTTGCGTATATATTTGCGAAGGGTTTGAAATCTGTGGCAGGTAGATACTGGGAGCGGTTTATATGGCGACCATAACTCTATATTCTTACTGACTAGCAGTGCGTCTTTAGTCAAAGCTCTCTCTCCCCCAGAAATTAATCTAAAATGGTTTGGGGGTGCTTTAACAATACTCGACATTGGTTTGGTTTGAGTACATACCTAACAATTATGTTTCCATTTATGTATTGGGGATTACACAGGTAGAAATAAGGAGCTTGCAAGATTGGGCCACCTTGTTTAGTCCTTGGCCCTTATTAGTTATTTTATAAAGGATTTTCTAGATGGTGGATCGTGACAAAAATACATACATCTGTGCCCACTTTTGGGTAAGTTCCAACCAGTACTATTACTATTAAGTGTTTTTATTGTGAATTTAGAAACATTTTTGGGTGTTTCAAATACATATGCCAATTTAGGAGAAGGGGCGCGTAACAGCATGATTATGGACAATCATCCAGTCATCGTGATGTAGGTTGTCGTCTGTATAGCTACTAAATTGTCGGTTAAAGCAAATACCACCGCTAGCACTACCAGCTGCATCACAATACACAGCACCAGTTTGGGTATGTAAAAAATGGGACCCTGGTTTTGCCGACCACTCACGAAACTGATATAGCGCCTAGAATTCCTGAGTACTCTTTTGCAAAGTTGAATCTCACACATTCAATGCAGACTAGTATTGATTAGACTCTCTCTAGGAAGCATTAAATGATTCTCCTTCTGTGACTTCAATCACTTGTTCCTAGCTTCCTGAGTCTTCTTAGGATTGTGGATAACCGTTGTTCCCAAATCTTTACAGCACGATACGACCCCATTTCATCTTGTAATTGATCCTGAGTTTAAATTAGTTATAACAGTTACTTCCGGTTCATATTCCTGTTTTGTACAAATGTCGCCTTTTCCCGTTTGTTGGTCATATGTATAGTATCGGCTCCATAATTCCAAGCGGCTCCATAGTCCCAATCGGCTTTAAATTTATCAGAGCTTCAGAGCTAAATCGGATTTTTTAGGTGATCGATTGCTCTGGACGCTACAGCATAAAAAGATTCAAATAATATCGATTCACATCCTAGCAGTAATCATTTTGTTGAAAATTCAATGAAAATTTTTTCGAAAAAAATACATGAGTATATACGATAAATGTAAAAAAAAGTTTGGGTTACCTGGATAGACCGCCTTTTGGCGGGGTTAACTTATCGGACCTAAAATGCATATTACTCACCAAAAAATCAAAATTCACTTATATTGTTATGAAATAAACAATACATATTTCTCATCTATAATAATTTTTCTGTAGAGCAAAGCTAATAACAAAGAGGTGTTTTTGTATTGCGAAATGCGCACTGTTTGCGTCAATAATTTTTTTGGTCCATTTTCGCACCAGCTCGCATTCAACTCGCAATAGAATAGGATAACGGTATTTTCCCGGTTTTCTGGAATATTAAGGTGCTTGTACAGTACCAAACACAACTTCTTATAGCATTAGTTGCCAAAAAAAAGTCATCACATTAGGAGTTAGGTGGATAAATTCAGAGCCCGCCAAAAGGCGGTCTGTCCTGCTAGAGGGTTAAGGTTTTGAGCTCCTCTGGAATGGGGTTGCTCCTGCTGAAGTGCCCACCACCTCATCTACACTTACATCCGAGTCTGAGGCTGCTTATTATGGATGGATGAAAACCATTACGAAATAGTTTTGATCGATTGCAAATAATTAGTTCCTTTTTGCTCGGCACTAAAAGATTTGAACTTTCCTAATTATTTAATTATAGTAAGTTGAACATTCGGTGTATCAATTTGGCTAACGGAGAACGCGACCATTCATTAGTAATTAACGGTTAACTATTCGGTTCGAGTCCTGACTATGGCCACCAGATAGCCAAGCGGACGTTTTCGTAGACTCGAATCAGTGTGTGATTTATAACTTGATCTGATTCGAGTCTACGAAAACGTCCGCTTGGCCCTATCCCTATCTGGTGGCCCTAGTCAGGACTCGAACCGAATAGTTAACCGTTAATTATTAATGAATTGTTGCGTTCTCCGTTAGCTCAATTCGAAAAAATTAATATAGCAATTATTCCCTTCCAATTGATACCACATTAATGCCCATCCGATAGTTTTTGAACATGCTTAGCCAATACTCCGAATGTTCAACTTCCTATAATTAAATAACTAGGAAAACTCAAATCTTTTTTAGTGTCGAGCAAATACGAACCGCATAAACACACCGGATTGCGATTCCTCTTGTGATTTTCAGCAAAAAAGTTGTTCGGAACATATTCCCAATTCTTAACCTTTAAGCTGCCACAGACATTTGAAGATCTTTTAAAAATTGGCGCACGATAATTTCTTTCTTATATCATTTTATTCTAGCTTCGTTATTTCTAACACTTTTAGCGTCTTAAGTGCAGAAAACTAGGGTCGATTTTGGCAGAAGTTGGAGAAAATTGAGATGGAAAAATAGATTGTTTTGGATCAAATCCCAAAAATTTGACTTTGAAGTTCTGTAGAAATCAAACCTCTTATCCGATTTTGGTGCGGTTAGTTTAATTTTTAGGTAAATTTGTTGGCTGTAATAATCATCTTATTTTGCTATTCTAGCTAGTCTAGCTTTGGAGAAATTGAGGTTTTAGTCATATAAAAAAATTATTTCTTTTTAAATCTTCAAACGCCTGTGATAGTTAAAAGGTTAAGAACTGGGGGTATGTTCCATACAACTTTTTTTGCTGGATATCACATAATCCGGTGCGTTTATGCGGCAGTTTATGGACACCCTGTATAAGTACGGATGTGGTAAGGCTGAATAGCACCCGAGGTCACTTGGTATTCGTCCGCTCCGTTAATGGTGTTCATTTGTATCCCTGGAGATCTTCCCTCAATGGGCACGGGTCGCTTAACACCCCGGGGATTTACGACGATTTTTTGAGTAGCTTCATATCCATTTGATCATATATCTATGTAGGGGTGAATGGGGGAAAAGGATTGCTTCCGAGATCCGTTCGCGCATATATGATCACAAAAACAATTTTGTTGAAAAGGTTTCCGCCAAAGAAAAAGTCGTCAGCGCAAAAAGGATTGATATAAATGCAATCCCGACAAAATACAACATATACAAAGACTTAAGCGAGATACTCCATGCAATTTCACATTTTGTATCTTTTTTTCTCCTACTGCATGGATCGGAGCAATGAACAATGGCAATGGCTATGCACACCTCAGGAGAGACCCTATCCAAGAGAAGAGAGAGCAAATCCCGAGATGCTCTCTCGGAAGCTGTAGCCCTGTCAATAAACAACAGGAACAATGCAAACAACGAGAACAAGATTTTCAAAAAGTGCGATTTTCAAACTTTTATATCTCCGGTGTTTTTCATCGTATCTTCTTGAAATGTTCTACACTTCGTAAGACGGCGCAAGCGACAACCTCTACTAAATTTGATCACTCAGGACCAACCAGGGTCCGAGCTACAGAAGTCCGAAAATCCGTACTTGTTCCGTCGTCTAAACATAGTCTTGGTCGCTTCTCACTTTGTATTTGTTCATATTTCTTCGGCGGGAGTTTACTTTCATGGCCGTTTAAGCCCTTCCTTATTCGGAGACATCCAAGTCACCCAGCTATCAGGCGTGGAAAATAGGATATCTCACTCTGTGCTAATGCATAGATGTTAATCATATTTAATTCACTTTGTCATGAAGTTTGCAACGCACAGAGGGAAGCACCTCCGACTATATAAAGTATATATATTATTGATCAGTGTGAAAACATAGTCAGAGCAATGTATCCTAAGTGTTGGATCGTTTTTTATATCACAGTGCCTCTAATTAATTTGGAAGGAGTTTGAACCCCGAAAAAACTTGTGTAGGATCGCCACTGTCCCCCTTTGTGGGCAAATGAAGGAACTGTATAAAGTTTACCTTTCATTGAATACTGATAACTTATATTAAGAAGATAACTGCTTACACCAAACCATTTTTAAATAGCGAAGAGTATATCAAGCGACGCTACTTCCATGTGGTACATAACACATACTGAAATAATAATTTTTTCTCATGACATCAAAATTAGTAGTGAGTAGTTATATCCCTAAATATGCCTTTAAGGTCTTACCGCAGTGCTTGGATACGCAAAAATATAGACTGGAGTAGAAGCTATAACTCATACTCTCTTTCGCGCTTCATACAAATCTAAATAAAATATTTAAATAAAAAGCACGGAAGCTTGTTAGTCTCAGTACACTGAAAAATGCGCGTGTAACTTCCATAAGAGTGTCTGTATAGAAATTTAAAAAATTTTCCCCATGATAGAAACGCCTAATAAAATATTCAAAGCATAACCTTAGTCAAGTCATTGCCAAGAAGTGGGTTACCATGCATAATACTAAAAGCATTCACTGCTACAACTTTTCGATATTGTATTCCGGACTTACGCATTTTTTCGTACTCCCTGGTATAGTTATTAGGTGACAATGCAAATTGATATTAGGTGTAAAGCGTTTGGGGTGTACTATATGAATTGAATTGGAACTGCAAACCATGAAAGTGAAATTAAAAATTATTGTATAGGTACGATGAAACCTTGTGCCAAGTACGTGATCACTTTCTATTTTCTTTCTTTAATTTTTATAGTATTGTATGGAATGACAGCGTTTACCGAAAATCTTTAAATATTTTGGGAATATGTTGTTATATATCTTCTTGATTTACCCTAACTCCTTGCGGAGCATCCTCGTTTCTTCCGAGATGCACCCATTTAAATTCAAATGATAAAATCGTAAACGTAACCGTTTTTAAAATTTCTTTTAAGTTTGAACAGGTGTATCTTGGAAGATACGAGCAACTTCGTAACGAACGTGGTGTCGTTTTATTGGAAATTTTGTGTAGTTTCAGAAAGTGAAGTCATATTGTCCTCGTGTTCGGGGTGATATTTTTCATTTTTGTCCGAAACCCATTCAACCATATTTTTCAACTGTTAATCAAGAGACGCGAGAGCGTATCGCCCGCCAAAGGAAAAAAAACGAAAGCGAACAAGTATATGATTACCGGAGACAACTTGCTTTTTTGTTTGACAGGGCTACAGCCTTCCAGGCAACATCCCCCAACAAAATTTTTTTACCAAAATATTCCACATATCCTGTTCTAGTGCTTTTCCAAAAAAAAATTTTCGATCGGCACAATAACGGGTAAGATATATGCAATAAACGGTGAAATTGTCACCATCACAGACCTAAGCAAGTAACCCAATTTCAGACTGGAGCCTATAGTTGCAGAAAGACTTGCTTCTACTGTCTCTCCCCGTGATGGGATTTTTATGAAATTTGGAATGAATGATCCTCTGGTACTGGTGGTCTAAAGAATCAAGGTCTTCCATTTAGATAAGTTGATGGAATAACGGTAAAATAAAGGTAAAGTTAACAAAATATTTCCAACAATTGCGTCTTTCGGTTCATCGCATTGACAATTTTTTTAAACACACTGCGACATTGGGACACGGGGACATTAGGATATTGGGACACTGGGAGACTAGGATCTTGGGGCAGTGGGATATTAGGAAATTGGGACATTAGGGTCTTGGGACTTTAGGACATTAAGACATTGGGGCATTAGGCACACTGGGGAAACTGGGACGTGGGGACATCGGGATATTGGGGCATTGGGACATCGGGATATTGGGACAATGGGACATTGGAACATTGGGATATCGGGACATTGGGATATTGGGACACTGGGAGATTGGGGCACTGGGATATTGGGACATTATTATGACCTTGGGACAATAGGACAATCGAAATTGGGACATTTGGAAACTGGTACATAGGAACATTGGGCCACTGAGACATCGGGATATTGTGACATTGGGACATCATGATATTGGGACATTGGGGCACTGGGATATTAGGACATTGGGACATTATCACCTTGGGATAATAGGACAACCGGACATTGGGACACAGGCACATAGGGACATTGGGCTACAGAGACATCGGGATATTAGGACACCGGGATATTGATACATGGGGGCACTGCGATATTAGGACATTGGAACATTGGGATATTGGGACATTAGGACATTGGAACATTGAGAAATTGGGACATTTGCATACTGGGACATTAGGTAAACTGGGGAAATTGGGACATGGGGACTTTGGCACAGTGGTACATTCGGATATTTGGCTATTGGGACCTTGGGACACTTGGTATACTACGAAATTGGGACACTGACCACTGGTACATTGGGATATTGGGACATCGGGGTATTGGGACATTGGGATATTTGGACATCTGTACATTGGGACACTGGTACATTAGGACATTGGGCCATTGGGATATTATCACATTAGAATACTGGGACATTTGGGACATTGGGAACTGGGATATTAGGAAATTGGGACATAAGGACCTTGGGACAGTAGGACAATTGGACATTGGGATATTAAGACATTAGGTGGGAGACTGGGATATTGCGATACTGGGACATTGGGACACTAGGGTAGTGGGTCATTCGGACATTAGGCCATTGGGACACTGTGATATTTGCACATTGGAACATACGGACATTAGGAAATTGGAACACTGGGACATCAGGATCCGAAAAGAAAAATATTAGGTGTTTAAGTATGCAAAAATATATGATATCTGACCAAAAACAACAAAGTTGTAAAAGTTACCCCGCCAAAGAAAAATTCATCTGCCGCAAAAAGAATACATCATATCACTCCAATCCGCCGCTCATATGTAATTTTGTTTAAGGTGTAAATGCTGGGTGTAATTTTGTTTTAGGTGTAAATACTGGAGAAGTTTAAATATACAGGACTAATTCTTAAAGTAATTTGGTGGGAGCATTAACATTTTACTCAGTGCCACTTTGACGGCTCCCACCAAATTACTTTAGGAAGTAGTCCTGTACATGTAAACTTCTCCAGCATTTACACCTAAAACAAAAATACATCCAGCATTTACACCCTAAACAAAATTACATATGAGCGGCGGATTGGAGTGATATGTATTCTTTTTGCGGCAGATGAATTTTTCTTTGGCGGGGTAACTTTTACAACTTTGTTGTTTTTGGTCAGATTTTAATAAACCAGAATATTCAAAAGTTCTTTAATTATTCTTCTGGCTTGTTATCGGTTGCAATTTTGTCAAGAGAGAAAGTAAGACATGGTAGGAAATGGTAAATTTTACTCTGATATTTCGTAATTTCGTCGTGCTCTGTGGCCGTGATCGTTCGGTCGCCGCTCTGTGAAATAGACACTCATAGAGAAACGAGTTTCCAAACTCGGCACGACTCGTCGCAAGTTTATTATTGAGAAGAAGATGATAAGAAATATTCTTATCGTAGAATAATAAACTCTCAATGCGACTAGGAAGTGGTATGGCTGACAACCATATCACACTCCGAATTAAATTGTCTTTGTAACGTTGATGACTACACACAGTAGTCATCAACGCACCATGCTCCACTAGGAGTTACGGTAATCGGGAGGAGAGATTTCGTAATAAATTGTATAATCTAAGAGCTAATGCTAATGTTATCATCCACCTGTAAACAATCTATACTCGTTCGAAATCCATAACTCAAAAAAAGAACATCCAAAGTGCGTTTCCGCTTGACCATCCGAGTTTCATGGGATTGGTGGAGTTTGAATGAATTTCAGGCGGATGGATTTTAATGGAGCGGGCTAGAAAAGCATGGATTTATCCGGCTAATTATGAAAATTATTCTACCAGTAACGGCAATTTTTTGTTTGTCCCTTCCCTTCGGACGTGAACTATACCATAAGCCTAGTGCCGAGTGTACTCCTACTATTCAATTTATATTTACAAAATGCTTTTATGTACTTATTATTTATTTTTCGAATTTCGAAAAATTTCAATCGTTTCTAATTCAACACAAACAACTATTCCACTATAATGTCTATTTATCCACTTCCTCTGAGAAAATAAAAAACATGTAGAAAGTCTTCCAGCTTTTTTTTTTTTTTCAATTATTAATTTCACTTAACTGCAAAAATGTAGTTACGAGTACATGTCTCTCTCCTGGCCCCTGAGATTGACACTATCATATCAGCCTTCAGCACACTTGATAGTGATCATATGGAGCCCCGATGCAACCACGACAATAAAATCATCTATGAAGGCACGCATTTTTCTGCAGATTGACTTGAATCACCATTCGATACTTCGCATACAAACGTTACTCACACTATTGGGATTGAGTCTAGATGAAAAAAAAACATGCTTATCCTAAAATGGTATTTTCATCTTCCTGGAATGGTCAAGGTTGACTCTTCTTATGTGTATAATACAGGAGCGTGTGGTGGCAATATTCATGTAGACGTGCGTACGACTGGTAATCACAATTGCCGTGTATAGTTATCCTTATTTTTGCACTCTTTTCTAGTGTAGTTACAAGTTAGTATCTAATATCAGAATTAATTTAATTTAAATTAACCTCGCCTTTTTTGAAAATGTCGATGCGCAAGGTACTTGTAGTTCAAGTGTGATTTACAATTTTTTACAAAACAAAAATTAAATTATCTTAGGGTATTCAGAATATGGACAGAATTGGCTGAATCCAGGATTGCATTAACAGTTGTGCCATATTGCTTGCAATATTCAAATTATAGTAGAATATGATACAACTGCTAAAGAAATCCGGAATTTAATAAAGCCTGTAGTTAGTCTGAATCCACTACAAGCCATTTCTGTATACCTGTTTAAAAATATTTCTGAATTGCAGCCGAACCATTTAATTAAATTCAATTTAAATACTGATGTGTCGATTTCGGGTACATTTACTGGTCTTAGGTTCTTACCTGTTATTCGGGTGCAAGCCTAATAATACATTAAAAATCTATAAAAACAATAAATAAAATAATTCTTAGTCTGGCCTTTTATGTGTGCATTAACACTTTTCTATATAATTTTATCTATCGCTTAACCTACACTAAAACACTCAACATAATTTGTAAAAAAGTACTACTATTGATCATATTATATTATATAGTTGTTTATTACAATTATAGTAGGTAGAGTAACCGTTCGGTAAAGTGAGAGAGACTACAGGAAAGTGGAACCTGTAACACCCGCAATTTCGCCATTTCGTAGAAAATCACTTACCATTATTACCGGTGTTACAGATTTATTGATTTGAAATAAAGAAATTTTATCTAATTTCCTTGTTTGTTGTCAATAAGTGTAGATAGGTATATTGCGATTAAAATCAGGCATTTATACTTTAAATTTTGTAATAGAGTTTTTTTTAAACAAATCCACCTTTTCGATTTATTGGATTATTATTTATGAGATTGTTTTGTATAAAATTATTATGTTCGCTCCTTCTAATAATGAATCCAAAGCTGGTGCGCAGAAGCACACAGCTCCAAGTGTATGATCGTTTTATATACTTGGAGCCGACCTTAGCTATGCTATGCCTGCGAAGAATAAGCTTAAGAATCTGGGAATCTGAATCGGATTAGTGAAACTAATTTTGGTGGAATCACAATCTATATGCTTTTCGTCAGCAAATGGGCCACAAAATCGTCAACGAATCGCTAGTGGCTAGTTTGTGGATAGGTACAGCTTGATTAATTCGAAATTTAACGAGGATGTTGCCCTGAATGGGGTCAGTAAACCTGACCAAACTAAAAAACAGCGAATAACTCTTTTTACCGTGCTCACTTTTAATAATTGTTGAAATTGTCGGTGAATTTGCATCGCGATCTGTGGTTCAGATGATTGGTCGCACTCTAAGATGCTATATACAGAGACCTGAGATCGAATCTCGGGGTGGTAAAAATTCCGCACATGGTAGAAAAAAATATCAATACGGATAGGAAATAGCGCTTTCATAGGAAAGAAAACTAAGGTAAGGTAAGGTGGGAGTTTTCAAGGATGAGCAGTGGTTGGTGTATGTTTTGTTTAAATTTTTGTGGTTCACAATTGTTAGGAAAAAACAGAAGCTGGAAGAGAGTTCCACTTACGGATTGTTAGCGTTAAAGGCGACTTATAAAGTTTTACAGTCACATTAACAGTGGGTGGGTGCCACTATGCCACTAGTTTCCCGGAGTGTCCCAAGTAATCTAAAGTAAAATTAAGAATAATGGCACCGCTTTCCCCGGCGTGTCGTAGAAGATGACTAAAGAGGCATGGGAGAAGAAAACTCTCCTGGGTCTCGTAAAAATCTATACAATTGCGCGCTACATTGATGGCGTTCAATTGTTTACATATGTAATGTACGAAGCTTAACAAAAATTTATCCCTGTGGTGTTGGGTTTAGAATTGGTTAGAATTATGCCACAGCGTTACCGGCTTGTCGTAGAAGGCGACTTGAGGGATAGGGTATGTAGGCTTGTAACTTGCATACCTGGAGCTAAATTACACTCGAAACATTGAACGAGCCTCGGATACGACACGACGGACTGATTTACCGGCAATGAGCCTTGGCTACAAACAACGGACTACGAGAAGTTTTTGGAACGTTTGAACGATGTGGGGCGAGTGCAGTAGTACAAGACTCCCGGAAGTCGAACGGGAAATGACCACATATAGAATTTCGATATTAGCACTGAGCGAAACAAGATGGACCGGTTCGAGAACGACCTCATCACCTAGTTCACAAACTGTGCTGCTTTACTCTGGTAGTGAACTTGAAGCCTCACCCAGAATGGCTGGAGTCGACATCCTTTTGAAGAAGGAAGCTCGCCAATCTCTTATAGATTGGAGGCCTATTTCCCACCGAATAATAACTGCCAGATTCAAGTCCAGAAGGAGAGGGAGGGAAGACAAATCACAAAACTTAAGGATAGTTAGGAACACCCAGGGAAAATCATTCAATGAATCGTCTGACAGAGTAATCTGGACCTAATTTTTTATCTTGCAGGTAGGTAATTTTGGCGCTAAAATCGACTTCATTATTTCGATCACAGTTTCTTATCATTTTCAAATAATAATGGGACTGCCTATCAATAAGGGCTTCCTCGCCATACACAGTATGTACAGCAGTGTTTCGAATTATTTTTCTATGACATTGGTAGATTTTCCTTTGAAAATAGTGGTATTTCGCTAGGAATTAATGCTAGCATAATTTAGGCGAGTAGGTACGTGTCTAATTTTGTAAATTTATAATATTTGAAATTTTTTAGATGGTCAAACTTTGAGGAATACTTGGTAAATCTACCACAAAAGTGCTAAAGTCAAAACACTGCAGTGCATTATATCACCTTTGGGCTACGGCGCGTCGCTCTGGCGGTCCGTTGTGATTCATTTTTAGGATAAGTGGTCCGTAGACATTTGTGAATTGGGAACCACTGATTTAAACTGACGGAAAATTCAACATGATAATTATTGTAGATTTAACATTGTACATCCCCTACCCCCAAGAACAATCCTGCCTGATGATAATGTCAAAAAATGTTGGGTTAGATTTACGCTCTGTGGCTCACATGGTTGAGTCGCACTCTACGATGCTAGTAATCTAAAGGTCCGGAAATCGAATCTCGGCGTGGTCCAAAATTTCAGTACATGTGCGGATAGGAAATATATAGTGCTTGCAACATTATATACACTCCGAAATGATATGCAATGTAACGTTGACTCGAAATTGCCTGTAAACGGCTGATTTAACGCACCGTGGCCCCACATGGGGCTATACGGTACTGAGAAGATTTACGAAGCGTCTGCGCTTTACCAATCCCAGTTAATCATGTGTAATCACTGAGTGAGTTCAAATGAGTTATATGCAATGGGATAAGCTATATAGTTAGCTGGCTATAGTTTTGTTCCCCATAGATAGGTTCTGAATAATTTGCCTTCTTCGGGCACAAGATCGAGGTTCTCAATGTTAAATACTTGTCATCACCAATTCTATATGAAGTTTCTCAGATAAGCCAGTTTTACTTAAAAAGTGTTTCAGGATCTCTGTATATTTATTTATAGTTGGTCGTTGGTCTTGACTATTACTAATCTATTAGCCCCTCACTCGAGCTCGTAAAAATTGATACTTTTTCGCAGAAATTCTATGTTTTACTGTAAAATTGTACATTTAACCTGGCGTAACCCAGCGGACATTTGCAGAATGTTACATCCCATAAAACAGATATGTCAAACGAAGAAACTGAGTGTGTATCAGCTCAAATTAAAAAATGTGAAATGATGTCTACTATTAGTAGATTTACTAAGACGCGTCAAAAAATCGGTGGCTTATGCAAGCTTAAACTATGTATCATTTATTATTATTTAGAAATTTTCCTCTATGTTTTATAAACCAATTTGCTGACAGTTATTTTTTTAGCAGAAAAATATGAAGTTCCTTTGTAAAATTGTTTTGTTCCGAAATGCGGTTCAGTACAAAGTTGTTGGCTTTACCGAAGCTTACAGTTATCTGTCACGATTGCATTAAATTTCGTGTTTGCATCTTTCAGGTAATGGAACAAGAATATCTTGGATTAGGATTTATTTGAAAAGAAGACCAAATTTTAAGAACTCCGAAAACATGTATATTTGATGAGAAAACCACCTGGATGTGGAATTTCGTAAACATAATAACTTCAGTTCATTGACCATTTTTTGCTGCCCTTTAGCTTATTAGCTTTAGCTTTACTAGTGCATACGTGTCCACGTCAGAAACAAATTTTTATCTATTTTTTCAACCTTTCTATCCGAACTTCATTTAGGCCTAGCAAGGTAGTTTTGGATTACCAGAATCTTGGATGACCGGTGCAACAATGTTCTGATCAGCTGTTTAAAATTTTGCAAAAATTAATTCACAAAGTAGGGGTACCAACGAAATTTTGATGATTTGTTTTTTTAACTGTCTAAAGAACTGTTTTCCAACTGGTGTTCCGAGACCGAAGGAGGTCCGTGAGTGTCTTGCAGATGGTCCGCTGGAGAATCTGTCTGTCACTAATAATAAAATATATCTCTGTTGCTAAATCAAAAATTCAAATTTTGTTGAGCAATTTATCTGTGTAAACGTGGTCTCTAGATAGCCAAGGTTGACGAAATCGATCGGGAACGGACGAACGAATGTACGGACGAGTTTATGAGTTGCAAATTTATTTTACTATATAATGGTTATGTTTAGTTCTGAACATTTGTTAGCATTTTTCGATCCGCGCAACCAAAAAAATGTACATAATTGATTTGTCGCTTGTGCAGTAGAGTCCTGATTTTTACTCAGCCATTAAAATTAAAAGTCGAATTTTACTGTTATTTAGCAGAAAACCCTGACTATCCGTTTAAAACTCGCGAGCAGTTTTGGGTGCCTCCTGATATTTTCAACCACATTTTTAGTAATGAGTGTAACAGAATCGAGAATTAGTTTAAGTTACTCTTAGTTTTAAGTCAAATGTATTCTACTTATGTCCAATAAAGCAGTTCTACACAAGACTCAATAGTGTTCACATCTGTCCATATAACATGGTGTCAGAAGAAACGTAATAAAAGTAAAGTTCGGTCAACATAATTAAAAAAATAATACATGTCGGACGAGGAAATTCTGGAAGGAATTCAAGACGAAACACAGGAGGAAATACTGGAAGGAATTCAAAACGAAACACAGGAGGAAATCCAAGCAATACCAGAGTTGAAAATGGCTGAAAATTTAATTGGAAATTTGCAGTCGATATCTCCATTGGATTTCAATACGGCAAATTTAGCGGATCGGTGGCGTAGCTGGATTTTGCAATTCCGAATATATATGCGAGCGACTAATCTAGAAGCTGAAGCAGATGGGAGAAAAGTTCCTGTTCTTCTACATCTACTAGGACCAGAAGCGTTACCAGTGTTCAATTCATTTGATGTGGATATCGATAAGGTAAAATACACGGTTTTAGTTGAAAAATTCGAAAATTTTTGTACTCCTCGAAAAAATATTGCCATGGAGAAACATGCATTTTTTACTCGAAAGCAAAATGGCGGTGAGTCAATAGCCGAGTTTATTGCATCTCTAACCAATTTGAGCAAATCATGTGAATTTGAAAAGTTACAAAGTTCGCTCATAAAAGACATTTTCATTTGTGGTCTTAATGCCGAAAATAAAAATATCCGTGATCGACTTTTACAAGAAGGCAATATTACGCTAGAAAAAGCCATCGAGATTGCTAAATTATTGGAACAGTCCAAATTGCAATCGAAAGAGCTTGAATTACCCGTCTCTTCAATTATAGCAAAAATTAAGAGAGGAAATTCAAATTTCAAATCGAAGCGCGAAGAGAATCATAAATCGAATGAGAATTCCAAATTGAAAAATTCTCACAATAAATCCGTCGACAATACGTTCAATTGTTCTAGATGTGGGCAGCGGCATAAGCCAAAGCAGTGCCCCGCATATAATGTTAAATGTAATCGATGCGGTAGATCGAATCATTTTGCGAGAGTTTGCAAACAAAAAGAGATCCGATCAGTTGAGATTGATGACACTGAGAGTGAGAACAATCTTTTCATTGGGATTATTAACAACGAGTCAAGCGGTAATTCGTGGACAGTATTATTATCAGCAAATAATAGAAATGTCTGCTGTTTGTTGGATACAGGTGCCCAAGCAAACTTAATTTCCATTTATAAATTGCAACATTTAGGTTTCGATAAAAAGATCATTCGCGGTACTGACAAATAATTGTATTCTTTCGGTGGAAAAATAATTAAAACAATTGGAATTTGTGAGATACAGTGTATAATTAACGGTCGTAAAGAAAATTTAGAATTTTTTGTAATCAAAGAGTGTTGTATGCCGATAATTGGTTTAAAATCTTGCCAAAAATTAAATTTGCTTTGTAAAGTAAACACAGTTACAATAGAAAATTCAAATTTTAATGTGATTAATGAATTCAGTGACGTGTTTGAGGATTTGGGAAAACTACCAGGTAAAGTGCATCTTGATGTTAATTCGAAAGTTGAACCGAAAATTGATCCTCCGCGTAAAATTCTATTCAAACTTATGGACGCTTATAAAAATGAATTAAATAGGATGGAAAAGTTAGATGTTATAAAGAAGGTTGATGAGCCAACACCGTGGGCTAGTTCAGTAGTTTTAGTTAAAAAGCCTAATAATAGCTTACAATAGGCCTCATTTTCATATTCCCGATTTTGAGATGATACGCTCAAAGCTTGCTGAAGCAAAGATTTTTAGCTTATTTGATGCAAATTCCGGGTTTTGGATGATGGAATTAGATAATGAAAGCTCGCATTTATGCACATTTAATACTCCTTTTGGTAGATATCGGTTTCTGCGATTACCATTCGGAATAAATGCGGCTTCAGAAATTTTTCATAGCGTAATGGTCAAATCATTTGAAGGTATTGAGGGAGTAGAAATCTACATTGACGATTTCTTAATTTATGGCAGAAATAAAAGTGAACACGACACGAATATGAAGAAGTTTTTAGAAAGGGCAAGAGAAATTGGATTGAAGTTTAATAAAGACAAGTGTCAAATTGGTAAGTCTCGAATTCGCTATTTTGGACACATATTTTCTGCAGATGGAGTGTCTTCAGATCCATCGAAGGTCCTTGCAATACAAAATATGACAAGACCAAACAATGTCAAGGATCTACAGCGGTTTTTAGGAATGGTGAATTACCTAAGTTCTTACATAGAAAATTTATCAGCATTAACTTCAAATTTGAGATATTTGTTGAAAAAAGAAAATTTGTGGGAATGGAACTCCTCACACGAAAATGAATTTAATAAAATTAAACATGTCCTTTCAAATGCTCCAATACTTTGCCATTATGACCCGAAAAAAGCAATTACCCTCTCTGTTGATTCTTCAAAAGATGCAATGGGTGCAGTATTAATGCATGATAAGTCTCCAATTGCTTATGCGTCAACAACTTTAAATAAACCTCTTATACCGATTTTTAAGAAATCTTTGCAGAGTATTCCTTCTCGTTTACAAAGAATCATGATGAAACTTCAAATTTACGATTTAAAAGTTCTTTATGTTCCCGGTAAATATTTATACATTGCTGATACTTTGTCAAGAGCGTGCACTCAAGAAGATCATCAATTTCAAAAAGTTAGCGAGGAGTTAAATATACATATTAATACGATTACTTCAAGTTTGTCTGTTACTGAGAAAAAACTTATCGAAATTAGAGAAAAGACAAACGAAGATTCTACTTTACAATGTGTGAAGGATTATTGTATTAATGGTTGGCCAGAGAGAATAAGTCTAGTGAAGCCTGATGTGCAACCATTTTTTCATATAAAATACGAAATTTCATTTATTGATGAATTCCTTTTTCGAAATGACAGTCTTATTATTCCAAAATCTTTACAAAAAGATATTTTGAATAAAATTCATGAAGGCCATTTTGGGATAGATCGTTGTCTTTCTCAAGCTAGAAATGCAGTGTATTGGCCTCATATTTATAATGATATAAAAAATTTGGTTTCAAATTGTAAGTTTTGCGTGAAATATAGAGATGCAAATCCAAGAATGCCTCTCATTCCACACGAGAATCCTAATATTCCTTGGATGAAATTAGGTGTTGATATATTCGATTTCAATAATGATAAATATCTTTTGGTAGTTGACTTTTTTTCTAAATATATTGAATTAGCTAAATTAGTGAAAAATACGACTGCCTCTAATGTTATAACTCACTTAAAATCAATTTTTGCAAGACATGGGATTCCTAAGCAATTATTATCTGATAATGGACCACCTTTCACATCACACCAATATAAAGACTTTCTAAAAAGTTGGGATATTGAATATATAACTTCCAGCCCGCATTACCCTAGGTCTAATGGCTTGGCGGAAAGATCCATTAAAACTGTTAAGCAAATTTTGCGTAAATGTCAAGAATCCGGGACAGATTCATACATAGGACTTCTTCAATATCAAGAGACGCGAGAGCGTCTCGCCCGCCAAAGGAAAAAGAAAAACGAAAGCGAACAAGTCTATGATTACCGGAGACAACTTGCTTTTTTGTTTGACCAGGCAACAGCCTTCCAGGCAACAGCCCCCAAAAAAAATTTTTACCAAAATATTCCACATATCCTGTTCTAGTGCCTTTCCAAATAAAATCTTCGATCGGCACAATAACGGGTAAGATATATGCAATAAACGGTGAAATTTTCACCCCCACAGACTTAAGCGAGTAACCCAATTTCAGAATGAAGTCTACAGTTGCAGAAAGACTTGGTTCTACTGTCTCTCTTCGTGATGGAATTTTTATGAAATTTGGAACGAATGATCCTCTGGTGGTCCTTCTAAAGAATCAATGTCTTCCATTTGAATAAGTGGATGGAATAACGGTAAATTAATAGGTAAAGTTAACAAAAGATTTCCAACAATTGCGTCTATCGGCTCATCGCATTGACCATTTTTTAAAACACACTGCGGCATTGGGACTTTTGGATATTGGGACACCGGGTGACTGAGAGACTAGGATCTTGGGGTAGTGGGATATTAGGAAATTGGGACATTAGGGTCTTGGGACATTAGGACATTGGGGCATTAGGCACAATGGGGAAACAGGGACGTGGGGACATCGGCATATTGGGGCATTGGGACATCGGGATATTGGGGCATTGGGACATCAGGATATTGGGACAATGGGACATTAGGACACTGGGAGACTGGGACATTAGGACACTGGGATATTAGGACATTGGGACATTATGACCTTGGGACAATCGGACATTGGGACACTGGTACATAGGGGCATTGGACCACTGAGACATCGGAATGTTGTGACATTGGGACATCGGGATATTCGCACATAGGGGCACTGGGATATAAGAACATGTGAACATTAGGGTCTTGGGTCATTAGGACATTGGGATATTAGGACATCAACACATTAGGAAATTGGGACATTAGGTACACTAGGGACTATTAGAACATTGGGACATTGTAACATTGGGATATTGGCACATTGTGATATTGGAACATTGGGATACTGGGACATTAGGGCACTGAGATACAGGGACATTGGGGCACTGGGATATTAGGACATTAGGCTATTGGGACCTTGGGACACTTGGTATACCGCGACATTGGGACACTGACCACTGGTACATTAGGACATTGGGCCATTGGGATATTATCACATTAGGATACTGGGGCATTTGGGACATTGGGGTACTGGGATATTAGGAATTGGGACATTGGGACATTAGAACAGTTAGACATTGGGATATTAGGACATTAGGTGGGAGACTGGGACATTGGGATATTCCGATACTGGGGCATTGGGACACTAGGGTAGTGGGACATTCGGACATTAAACCATTGGGGCACTGTGATATTTGCACATTGGGACAATAGGACCTAAATTGGAAAACTGGGACATTAGGATATTGGGACATTGGCACATTAGGATATTAGGACATTGGGACACTGGGATATTAGAACATTGGGACATGAGGACACTGTGACAATGGACCTTAGGGCATTAGGGCATTAGGATATTGGAACATTGGGACACTGTGACATTGGGACAATGTGACATTGGGACACTGGGTCAGGGGGGCATTAAGACAGATCAGTAACAGAACGTTAACAAAGCATTGGTAAGGCAACAACAGAGCGTTAGCAGGTCGTTAACAGAGTGTTAACAGAAAATTAACAGAGCCTTAACAGATGGTTAACAGAACGTAAATCGAGTAATAAAATAAAGGTAACAGACCGTTTACAGAGCGTTAGCCGAATGATTAAAGAGAATTAAGAGAACATTAACAGAACGTTAACAGAGCATTAATGAAAAGATAATAGAGTGTTAAGAGAGCGTTAATAGAGCATTAACAGAGTTAACAAAAAATTAACAGATTACTAACAGAATGTTAGCAGAGCCATAACACAAAGATAACACAAATCTATTTTGCACAAAATACATATTAATAAACTGTACCCGTTTCATCCCAAAATTATTTTTAAAAAATAATAATAATAATAATAATAATAATTTATTCCATTCCTTTCCATTTTAGTTACAAAAAAGAAAAAATACAATTGGAATTACTCTCCACAATGGTAATGTCCAGAGCGTGGAGAGGAGTTTACTTATATGTACATACTAGAAAAATTTTATGCAGATTTACATGTATTTATATTTATTATGTTTTTTTTTAAATAATTATAGAAACAAAAATATTTCAAGAAAAAAAAAGCTCAGCAACAGCCATTTGTGGCGTATTTGCAATTGCGTTTGCAGTATCTATTTATTTTAAAGAAGACCCTGTGAATATAACTTATGATATTAAATTTATGGAATATGCTGAACAAAAACCTATTGAAACTTTTCCCAAAACAAAAATATTAGTTGGCTATTTAAGTATGCAAAAATATATGATATCTGACCAAAAACAACAAAGTTGTAAAAGTTACCCCGCCAAAGAAAAATTCATCTGCCGCAAAAAGAATACATATCACTGCTCATATCTAATTTTGTTTGCTGGATGTACTTTTGTTTTAGGTGTAAATGCTGGAGAAGTTTAAATGTACAGGACTACTTCTTAAAGTAATTTGGAGGGAGCCGTCAAAGTGGCACTGAATAAAATGTTAAAGCTCCCACCAAATTACTTTAAGAAGTAGTCCTGTATATTTAAACTTCTCCAGCATTTACACCTAAAACAAAAGTACATCCAGCAAACAAAATTAGATATGAGCAGTGATATGTATTCTTTTTGCGGCAGATGAATTTTTCTTTGGCGGTGTAACTTTTACAACTTTGTTGTTTTTGGTCAGATAGGAATACACCTAAAGGAAACATTGAATCTCCCTCTAAGTTATTGATGTCTAGGAATTTAAGGACAAATATTCCTGTACAGCATCTTGAACCCAAAACAGTTAATTTGAAAGCTCATTCGAAAAATACGCAAAATTATGTTGAAAATATGAAGAAATATTATGATCGCAGTACTAGGATCTTACCCCCAATCAATTTAGGTGACAGCGTTTGGTACAAAAAGAGTCCAAAAGATAGTGAATGGAATCGTGGTCAAATTATAAATAATTGTCCTCAGTCAAACTCATATATTATTAAAGATGAAGAAAATAGTAATGATTTTAGAAGAAACAGAGAACATTTAATTCTACAGAAATCAAATGGGTCTGAGTCTGAAAATAAAGTACTGGATTCCCAAACAACTCAAACACCACAAGATAATAACGTAAAAGAAGAAAATGTAAGCAATAATAGTAAGGGAAACGTTATGATTACTCGCTCAGGAAAAAATAATAAAGAAATTATAAAGAATTACAAAAAAAAAATGAATAAATAAAATAATAAATATTCAAACTTAAAAAGGAAGATGTAAGAGAATCGAGAATTAGTTTAAGTTACTCTTAGTTTTAAGTCAAATGTATTCTACTTATGTCCAATAAAGCAGTTCTACACAAGACTCAATAGTGTTCACATCTGTCCATATAACATGGTGTCAGAAGAAACGTAATAAAAGTAAAGTTCGGTCAACATAATTAAAAAAATAATACATGTCGGACGAGGAAATTCTGGAAGGAATTCAAGACGAAACACAGGAGGAAATACTGGAAGGAATTCAAAACGAAACACAGGAGGAAATCCAAGCAATACCAGAGTTGAAAATGGCTGAAAATTTAATTGGAAATTTGCAGTCGATATCTCCATTGGATTTCAATACGGCAAATTTAGCGGATCGGTGGCGTAGCTGGATTTTGCAATTCCGAATATATATGCGAGCGACTAATCTAGAAGCTGAAGCAGATGGGAGAAAAGTTCCTGTTCTTCTACATCTACTAGGACCAGAAGCGTTACCAGTGTTCAATTCATTTGATGTGGATATCGATAAGGTAAAATACACGGTTTTAGTTGAAAAATTCGAAAATTTTTGTACTCCTCGAAAAAATATTGCCATGGAGAAACATGCATTTTTTACTCGAAAGCAAAATGGCGGTGAGTCAATAGCCGAGTTTATTGCATCTCTAACCAATTTGAGCAAATCATGTGAATTTGAAAAGTTACAAAGTTCGCTCATAAAAGACATTTTCATTTGTGGTCTTAATGCCGAAAATAAAAATATCCGTGATCGACTTTTACAAGAAGGCAATATTACGCTAGAAAAAGCCATCGAGATTGCTAAATTATTGGAACAGTCCAAATTGCAATCGAAAGAGCTTGAATTACCCGTCTCTTCAATTATAGCAAAAATTAAGAGAGGAAATTCAAATTTCAAATCGAAGCGCGAAGAGAATCATAAATCGAATGAGAATTCCAAATTGAAAAATTCTCACAATAAATCCGTCGACAATACGTTCAATTGTTCTAGATGTGGGCAGCGGCATAAGCCAAAGCAGTGCCCCGCATATAATGTTAAATGTAATCGATGCGGTAGATCGAATCATTTTGCGAGAGTTTGCAAACAAAAAGAGATCCGATCAGTTGAGATTGATGACACTGAGAGTGAGAACAATCTTTTCATTGGGATTATTAACAACGAGTCAAGCGGTAATTCGTGGACAGTATTATTATCAGCAAATAATAGAAATGTCTGCTGTTTGTTGGATACAGGTGCCCAAGCAAACTTAATTTCCATTTATAAATTGCAACATTTAGGTTTCGATAAAAAGATCATTCGCGGTACTGACAAATAATTGTATTCTTTCGGTGGAAAAATAATTAAAACAATTGGAATTTGTGAGATACAGTGTATAATTAACGGTCGTAAAGAAAATTTAGAATTTTTTGTAATCAAAGAGTGTTGTATGCCGATAATTGGTTTAAAATCTTGCCAAAAATTAAATTTGCTTTGTAAAGTAAACACAGTTACAATAGAAAATTCAAATTTTAATGTGATTAATGAATTCAGTGACGTGTTTGAGGATTTGGGAAAACTACCAGGTAAAGTGCATCTTGATGTTAATTCGAAAGTTGAACCGAAAATTGATCCTCCGCGTAAAATTCTATTCAAACTTATGGACGCTTATAAAAATGAATTAAATAGGATGGAAAAGTTAGATGTTATAAAGAAGGTTGATGAGCCAACACCGTGGGCTAGTTCAGTAGTTTTAGTTAAAAAGCCTAATAATAGCTTACAATAGGCCTCATTTTCATATTCCCGATTTTGAGATGATACGCTCAAAGCTTGCTGAAGCAAAGATTTTTAGCTTATTTGATGCAAATTCCGGGTTTTGGATGATGGAATTAGATAATGAAAGCTCGCATTTATGCACATTTAATACTCCTTTTGGTAGATATCGGTTTCTGCGATTACCATTCGGAATAAATGCGGCTTCAGAAATTTTTCATAGCGTAATGGTCAAATCATTTGAAGGTATTGAGGGAGTAGAAATCTACATTGACGATTTCTTAATTTATGGCAGAAATAAAAGTGAACACGACACGAATATGAAGAAGTTTTTAGAAAGGGCAAGAGAAATTGGATTGAAGTTTAATAAAGACAAGTGTCAAATTGGTAAGTCTCGAATTCGCTATTTTGGACACATATTTTCTGCAGATGGAGTGTCTTCAGATCCATCGAAGGTCCTTGCAATACAAAATATGACAAGACCAAACAATGTCAAGGATCTACAGCGGTTTTTAGGAATGGTGAATTACCTAAGTTCTTACATAGAAAATTTATCAGCATTAACTTCAAATTTGAGATATTTGTTGAAAAAAGAAAATTTGTGGGAATGGAACTCCTCACACGAAAATGAATTTAATAAAATTAAACATGTCCTTTCAAATGCTCCAATACTTTGCCATTATGACCCGAAAAAAGCAATTACCCTCTCTGTTGATTCTTCAAAAGATGCAATGGGTGCAGTATTAATGCATGATAAGTCTCCAATTGCTTATGCGTCAACAACTTTAAATAAACCTCTTATACCGATTTTTAAGAAATCTTTGCAGAGTATTCCTTCTCGTTTACAAAGAATCATGATGAAACTTCAAATTTACGATTTAAAAGTTCTTTATGTTCCCGGTAAATATTTATACATTGCTGATACTTTGTCAAGAGCGTGCACTCAAGAAGATCATCAATTTCAAAAAGTTAGCGAGGAGTTAAATATACATATTAATACGATTACTTCAAGTTTGTCTGTTACTGAGAAAAAACTTATCGAAATTAGAGAAAAGACAAACGAAGATTCTACTTTACAATGTGTGAAGGATTATTGTATTAATGGTTGGCCAGAGAGAATAAGTCTAGTGAAGCCTGATGTGCAACCATTTTTTCATATAAAATACGAAATTTCATTTATTGATGAATTCCTTTTTCGAAATGACAGTCTTATTATTCCAAAATCTTTACAAAAAGATATTTTGAATAAAATTCATGAAGGCCATTTTGGGATAGATCGTTGTCTTTCTCAAGCTAGAAATGCAGTGTATTGGCCTCATATTTATAATGATATAAAAAATTTGGTTTCAAATTGTAAGTTTTGCGTGAAATATAGAGATGCAAATCCAAGAATGCCTCTCATTCCACACGAGAATCCTAATATTCCTTGGATGAAATTAGGTGTTGATATATTCGATTTCAATAATGATAAATATCTTTTGGTAGTTGACTTTTTTTCTAAATATATTGAATTAGCTAAATTAGTGAAAAATACGACTGCCTCTAATGTTATAACTCACTTAAAATCAATTTTTGCAAGACATGGGATTCCTAAGCAATTATTATCTGATAATGGACCACCTTTCACATCACACCAATATAAAGACTTTCTAAAAAGTTGGGATATTGAATATATAACTTCCAGCCCGCATTACCCTAGGTCTAATGGCTTGGCGGAAAGATCCATTAAAACTGTTAAGCAAATTTTGCGTAAATGTCAAGAATCCGGGACAGATTCATACATAGGACTTCTTCAATATCAAGAGACGCGAGAGCGTCTCGCCCGCCAAAGGAAAAAGAAAAACGAAAGCGAACAAGTCTATGATTACCGGAGACAACTTGCTTTTTTGTTTGACCAGGCAACAGCCTTCCAGGCAACAGCCCCCAAAAAAAATTTTTACCAAAATATTCCACATATCCTGTTCTAGTGCCTTTCCAAATAAAATCTTCGATCGGCACAATAACGGGTAAGATATATGCAATAAACGGTGAAATTTTCACCCCCACAGACTTAAGCGAGTAACCCAATTTCAGAATGAAGTCTACAGTTGCAGAAAGACTTGGTTCTACTGTCTCTCTTCGTGATGGAATTTTTATGAAATTTGGAACGAATGATCCTCTGGTGGTCCTTCTAAAGAATCAATGTCTTCCATTTGAATAAGTGGATGGAATAACGGTAAATTAATAGGTAAAGTTAACAAAAGATTTCCAACAATTGCGTCTATCGGCTCATCGCATTGACCATTTTTTAAAACACACTGCGGCATTGGGACTTTTGGATATTGGGACACCGGGTGACTGAGAGACTAGGATCTTGGGGTAGTGGGATATTAGGAAATTGGGACATTAGGGTCTTGGGACATTAGGACATTGGGGCATTAGGCACAATGGGGAAACAGGGACGTGGGGACATCGGCATATTGGGGCATTGGGACATCGGGATATTGGGGCATTGGGACATCAGGATATTGGGACAATGGGACATTAGGACACTGGGAGACTGGGACATTAGGACACTGGGATATTAGGACATTGGGACATTATGACCTTGGGACAATCGGACATTGGGACACTGGTACATAGGGGCATTGGACCACTGAGACATCGGAATGTTGTGACATTGGGACATCGGGATATTCGCACATAGGGGCACTGGGATATAAGAACATGTGAACATTAGGGTCTTGGGTCATTAGGACATTGGGATATTAGGACATCAACACATTAGGAAATTGGGACATTAGGTACACTAGGGACTATTAGAACATTGGGACATTGTAACATTGGGATATTGGCACATTGTGATATTGGAACATTGGGATACTGGGACATTAGGGCACTGAGATACAGGGACATTGGGGCACTGGGATATTAGGACATTAGGCTATTGGGACCTTGGGACACTTGGTATACCGCGACATTGGGACACTGACCACTGGTACATTAGGACATTGGGCCATTGGGATATTATCACATTAGGATACTGGGGCATTTGGGACATTGGGGTACTGGGATATTAGGAATTGGGACATTGGGACATTAGAACAGTTAGACATTGGGATATTAGGACATTAGGTGGGAGACTGGGACATTGGGATATTCCGATACTGGGGCATTGGGACACTAGGGTAGTGGGACATTCGGACATTAAACCATTGGGGCACTGTGATATTTGCACATTGGGACAATAGGACCTAAATTGGAAAACTGGGACATTAGGATATTGGGACATTGGCACATTAGGATATTAGGACATTGGGACACTGGGATATTAGAACATTGGGACATGAGGACACTGTGACAATGGACCTTAGGGCATTAGGGCATTAGGATATTGGAACATTGGGACACTGTGACATTGGGACAATGTGACATTGGGACACTGGGTCAGGGGGGCATTAAGACAGATCAGTAACAGAACGTTAACAAAGCATTGGTAAGGCAACAACAGAGCGTTAGCAGGTCGTTAACAGAGTGTTAACAGAAAATTAACAGAGCCTTAACAGATGGTTAACAGAACGTAAATCGAGTAATAAAATAAAGGTAACAGACCGTTTACAGAGCGTTAGCCGAATGATTAAAGAGAATTAAGAGAACATTAACAGAACGTTAACAGAGCATTAATGAAAAGATAATAGAGTGTTAAGAGAGCGTTAATAGAGCATTAACAGAGTTAACAAAAAATTAACAGATTACTAACAGAATGTTAGCAGAGCCATAACACAAAGATAACACAAATCTATTTTGCACAAAATACATATTAATAAACTGTACCCGTTTCATCCCAAAATTATTTTTAAAAAATAATAATAATAATAATAATAATAATTTATTCCATTCCTTTCCATTTTAGTTACAAAAAAGAAAAAATACAATTGGAATTACTCTCCACAATGGTAATGTCCAGAGCGTGGAGAGGAGTTTACTTATATGTACATACTAGAAAAATTTTATGCAGATTTACATGTATTTATATTTATTATGTTTTTTTTTAAATAATTATAGAAACAAAAATATTTCAAGAAAAAAAAAGCTCAGCAACAGCCATTTGTGGCGTATTTGCAATTGCGTTTGCAGTATCTATTTATTTTAAAGAAGACCCTGTGAATATAACTTATGATATTAAATTTATGGAATATGCTGAACAAAAACCTATTGAAACTTTTCCCAAAACAAAAATATTAGTTGGCTATTTAAGTATGCAAAAATATATGATATCTGACCAAAAACAACAAAGTTGTAAAAGTTACCCCGCCAAAGAAAAATTCATCTGCCGCAAAAAGAATACATATCACTGCTCATATCTAATTTTGTTTGCTGGATGTACTTTTGTTTTAGGTGTAAATGCTGGAGAAGTTTAAATGTACAGGACTACTTCTTAAAGTAATTTGGAGGGAGCCGTCAAAGTGGCACTGAATAAAATGTTAAAGCTCCCACCAAATTACTTTAAGAAGTAGTCCTGTATATTTAAACTTCTCCAGCATTTACACCTAAAACAAAAGTACATCCAGCAAACAAAATTAGATATGAGCAGTGATATGTATTCTTTTTGCGGCAGATGAATTTTTCTTTGGCGGTGTAACTTTTACAACTTTGTTGTTTTTGGTCAGATAGGAATACACCTAAAGGAAACATTGAATCTCCCTCTAAGTTATTGATGTCTAGGAATTTAAGGACAAATATTCCTGTACAGCATCTTGAACCCAAAACAGTTAATTTGAAAGCTCATTCGAAAAATACGCAAAATTATGTTGAAAATATGAAGAAATATTATGATCGCAGTACTAGGATCTTACCCCCAATCAATTTAGGTGACAGCGTTTGGTACAAAAAGAGTCCAAAAGATAGTGAATGGAATCGTGGTCAAATTATAAATAATTGTCCTCAGTCAAACTCATATATTATTAAAGATGAAGAAAATAGTAATGATTTTAGAAGAAACAGAGAACATTTAATTCTACAGAAATCAAATGGGTCTGAGTCTGAAAATAAAGTACTGGATTCCCAAACAACTCAAACACCACAAGATAATAACGTAAAAGAAGAAAATGTAAGCAATAATAGTAAGGGAAACGTTATGATTACTCGCTCAGGAAAAAATAATAAAGAAATTATAAAGAATTACAAAAAAAAAATGAATAAATAAAATAATAAATATTCAAACTTAAAAAGGAAGATGTAAGAGAATCGAGAATTAGTTTAAGTTACTCTTAGTTTTAAGTCAAATGTATTCTACTTATGTTCAATAAAGCAGTTCTACACAAGACTCAATAGTGTTCACATCTGTCCATATAACAATGAGAAAACGGTGTCTTTTCCAAAGAGAAAAACAAACAATCACCTAATTATAAGAGCATAGAAGTGAAAGTGTTTGGCCTTGTTGCCGTTGCCGTTGCTACTACATACTGAATGTCATTACTTCGTGCAGAAAACGATTCCAAGCAGTAGCCGAACCGGTAAAACAGCCGCCCATTTAGTTTTAAGGTACCGAGTCGTACTATTACGAAGGCCTAAAAGCCTTTACCACAGGGAAAAGTGCATCAACCCGCTGAAATAAGCAAAATCCAAAAATTAAAAACCCTGGCTACTGAATAGGCATAAATATGTTCGAAAGTTGCTCAATTTTCGTATTAGTGGTCCGCAGCAACTCATTTCCAGGCTAAGTGGTCCACAGACATCTGCGAGGTGAGAACCACAGGTCTTAAGTTTCTAAATTTGTTTGAAGAACATTTTGGAAAGGATGGAATTTGCAAAGGATATAATACCGATTTCGGTAGTGAATCTGATTTATTGTCAAATTTTAATAGAAATATTCTATGATTAAAATTTGGAAAAAAAATATATTTCTTCATTTTTATCCTGCGGCCCGCTTAAACCTGGCGAAAGTGATATTTGGCCCGGGTAATGTTTTAAGTTTGACACCTCTGCATTAAAACATCGACAGGCTTTTCAAACGAATTCTTTTCATGAGGCATTTTATTATTAAACTATGCATTTTATAGTCTAAAACAAACAAACATAGAAATTTAACCAAAGCAAAGTTTCCCGTCTGAATCTTTCGTTTTGTTCAGCCATTTATTCGATTTATATTATTTCCGCAGATCATAATGGCATTTTTATATTTCAGAATATGTGAGAACTTTTCAAGTAATTTAATCGTTTTGTAAATTTAATCTGGAAAGCTACTTACATTGCAATGCTGTCAGTTTGAAATGTTTGAAAAGTAAATTAGATTTGGAGAGGCGCAAATAAAATAAAATATAAAAAACGAAAGACTCAGACAAGTAACTTCACATTTTGTGTGTTTTGTTTCTATTCTCTCGAATACATAATTGCATTGTTAAAAATTGTTTTTAAATTATGATAATGTAGATTTTATCTAGAAAGACGTGAGAAGAACTTTTTTTGTTTCCAAGAAATGGAAAAGTACACCACAACTAAAAATAATTTAAACTCATCCAAAAATAATGATCTTTCTACAAAAATGATTACTTGGTAATCTTCATTTTCCAAAGAGCAACGATTAAGAGACATTGCGAATATAATTTTGTAATGGCATTTGAACACATCATATGCAAGCGAAATATTGGCAAACACTTAATTATTTCATCTCATATTGATCGTCCAATATTAGCATCTAACGGTTGTCCATAATACCCAACAAGAGCCATTGAAAATAATCAGCTTGCTTATTGCTTAAATCCAAGCACATACGCGACCAGTGTACTTTACTTATCTTAATCTATATGTATCGGTATCTATATAATTGCATCTCTGTACACCATATGACTTACAATTAGGTACTTAACCACTTTTCCATAGTTTCTATGTTTGTTTTCGTTTTGTGACGACGACGAGCTAAAGTTCAAAATGAAGAGACAACACGGAACAAGAAACGTATACGTATACCTACAAGAGACGAAACGAAACGACAAGACTATATTCGCTTCGAGCTACTGAAGTAATTTTTTAACTGTCCAAGTGCACATAGATATATACATAGTTCCTTCTTACCGCTGAATTCAAACATATCGTTCCATACGATGATATCGCGAAACAAGCTTAAATACAAGATGATCTTCAAAGGCCAAGAACCCACACACTTGTCTTTGCCCATAAGACAATCTATCAACACTCCGGAAGATTCAACCATAAGCAATATCTTGTGTGATATTGGCAAAGTTTAGCTTTTTTTGATCGTTCCGATGGGCTCCGGGGTGTTTTGTCCATTCTTATGGCAATCGTCCGGTACAGCTTTGTCGATCGGATCGCATTCAACATTACTTTCTACAACGCACCATAATCCACATGCACTTGCACGCATACGAAGTATCTTCCCATGTGGTGTGTCTCCTTTTCGTGCATTACTTCACGATCACGATCTCGAAGCGTTCGCAACTGTATAAGAAAGATGTCTTGGTACTCTGGCAGTACTAACTCGTATGGTTAGGCTATACAGAGTTGCAGGAAGAAAGCGAAACAAATCATTTCTCACGAGGGGAGAATAAAGTCGAGGACAAAATAATGCCCATTTATGAGGTTTATTCTTGCAGAGTCTAGTGAAAAGTTAGTGAAGTTACACAAACTAATTTAAAAGATAAAAATAATGTTAATGTTAACATTAACTTAAGGGATTATAATTGATATTTTTCAAGAACTCTTCTTGATTGAAGAAATCATCCTTTTAAAATAAAGCAAAGGATACAGTCGTTATATCAAGCACTAAGAGTAATCTGTATAAGACTAAACAATTCTCTACCGTCGAATAATTCCTCCTTCTGCGATTACATACTCACACTCGCCTTGACAATATGATATTAGTGCAAATTACATCTTAAAGAATTTCATATTTTCTTACATGGTACAGTACAGTGTATACATAGCATTCATAAGTGTCGACACTTTAGTTGTTTGTTATACATTTCCGATAGTTTGTAATTGAATTAATCACCTGTACGAGCGTTCAGTCAGTCTTGTGCTGGACGAATAATCAGTTGGACGTACTCTCGTGCAACGTCCGATCGCGTTACAAGCAACGAGCGTTGAGCTGCCCAAAGAAACCATATCTTCTTCGCTTAAAGAGACTTAATCCAAACATAATCGGATCGAACGGTGCAGTCTTGTGCGAAACGTTGAATTGATCGTGGTGCGAACAAAAGTACAATAGAAATATTGGTGGTTTTCGACAGTTATTTAAATAATCATTTTATTGATTTTTTCGACGATTTAGTTTAAACAAAATATGTGCATTAGTGAATTACATATGATAATTTATTTGTAATTGATTTCAGTGGAAGCAACTATTGTGGCAAGTGATTATTGCATCAGATAAATTTTATTCGTGGTGTACGTTGTGTTTGAAAGGATTAGCCGATTTTGACTACTGTAATTAATTGTTTAATGGTAATTTTTTAAAAATTGATTATTGAAATTAACCGAAAAAAATGTGGAACTACTGAAGGGGTGATAGGAAATACATTTTGAATATTGGAAACCTTTTTCTGTACTACGTGTCTTTTTATACTACTACACTATGTGAATGGGTATATTAACTTTGTCATGAAGATTGCAACGCACAGAAGGAAGCACTTCCGACTATATAAAGTATATATATATATTATCCATCAGTGTGACGACAGAAATCGATTGAGCCATGTCAGTCTGTCTGTCCGTCTGTTGCTACTTAAACTAGTCTCTCAGTTTTGAAGCTATCGGGCTGAAATTTGGTATACAAGTTTATTTTTAGTGCACGCTGTATATGTCGGAACAAATGGAATCGGACCATGTGGTCATAGGGCTGCCCCTGAAAATTAGGTTTTTCTAAAAAAAAGTTTTTTCATTATGTACGAATATTAACCAAACTTCACCCAAGTGTGTTCTTAGTAAAGCCTCAAAACATATATAGGAACGGATGAAATCTGAACATTACGTCATAGGGATGCCATACAAACGAACCATTGAAAATTAAGTTTTTCTAAGAAAAACTTTTTCCTTTTTAATCCGACCGTAACCAAACTTCATCCAAATGTGTTCCTAGTAAAGTCTCAAAAAATATCTAGGAATGGATGAAATCGGAATACTACGTCATAGGGCTGTCATACAAACGCACCCCTGGAGATTAGGTTCTTCTAAGAAAAACTTTTTTCTTTATGAACCAATATTAACCAAACTTCACCCAAATATGTTCTTAGTAAAGTCACCAAAAATATCTAGGAACAGATGGAATCGGAACACGTCATAGGACTGCGGTATAAATTTTTAAAAGAAAAGACACTTAAGTTTCTTTCAAATGTGACGGGTATTGAAATTTCGGCCGCGCCCGAAATTAGCCTCGGTCTCGTTCAATACTGTTAAATAACGTAGGGTACACATGAAAGTATGAGTAATTTCATTAAGCTTAAACAGAAACAAAAAAATGTTTTTCTTACTGTGATTTCTTTGATCGATTTTCATATACAGTTAGACCCCGATATTTCGGATTTATATTTAAGTAGTTTTTTTAATAATTTGTCATAAAATTTTGAAATTGTCTAAAGCTTATTCAAGCGTACTGCTCTATTATCTTTACGGGAAGGCACGTTTCGAAAGCAAAATTATTAATTAATGTTAAAATTAATTATTAATTTGTTTTTTTTTGTGATCTTATTACCAGAGTGAGAATTAGTGTATTTGGAAAATTCGATAAATCTGGATGGGAGTCCGGTACCAAACGTCGTTTCAGTGCTAAAAACATACTTTTTAGCACTGACGCTTTTAATTCGACGCTAATAATTGCATATATTTTTTAAAACAATAATTGAAATATTCTCAATCCAAATTCGTGCTATTTTTTACATATAAATATGCTCACGAAATTTTGTGTATCGCATACGCTGCTAACTTATTCCGCAACAAAAATACAAAACTTGCTGATTTGTACATACACATATGGCCAAAAAAATAAGTATATATGTAGGTACACCCATAAACATTTTTCTTAGCACCCTGTAGCCAAGTAGTTATTAAAGTAAATCAAATCGTTTATTCATATTTTGTTGCTTAATTGGAGACTACTTAAATAATTTGAACATTAACCATTTAAAATAAAAGACAGCTTTTATTTTCCTTAAAAAGCATGAGACTACCAAAAATGGGTGGACAAAATAATAAGTACATTTCATCTAACTTAATTAAAATAGTTTTAATTCGAATTTGATGCTCCGATTTGATAAGAATTTAATTTTATTATTTCTCTGCATATTGTCCATTATTTTCCAGAAAAAAATCCTTTCTTTTTTGCTTGCTGGAGATCATTTGACGGCATAGGCCAAATATAGTGCGATATATTTCTAAACAAGCATTTCTTATACTAGAACGTATCACAGTAACAGTTACTAGATGTATTTGAAAGACGTCAAACAATGAAAACAAACCCATGGACCATGCAATTTTCGCCTCCTCTGATGTAGCGTAGGTCAAATTTTATTTTTCTCTCAGACGAAGAATACTTTTATAGGAGTCTTTTACATTCAAATTTATTACGCTCTCATCACTAAAACAAAATATTCTGCTAGTTTTCATTTTTGGTCTGGACCAAGAAAGACTAATATTCTCAATATTTAGTCGCACCATCAATATTTTCTATGATCGCAAAGGAAATTTCGAAGCTATTTGCCAAAATTACTTTACTTCTTTTAGTCTTAGATTAACTTTTCGGTGTGATGCGATTGTTGCAATACTTCCGCGATAAGCGTCGATAAAACCAAGGAATCTTTTTTCGCCATAGTGATAATGCGAGGGTCATTTACCCAGGACTTTGCAAACGCATAACAAGAGAAGTTTTGGCCCCCAGTGATTTTTTTCAATTTACGGTTGAATTTTTAATTTTATTAAATGAATTGAGTATTTTATTACTAAAATACAAAAATTGAAAAAAAGGAGAAAATATTAAAGAAAATTTAGAAAAAAAATAAAATAGAAAATATGTAATTTTTGAACCTTGTATCTTTATATTTTTCTAAATAAAATAAACGGTTTTCAGTTTTTGATTTATTAATGCGGAAGTAAATGCATATGAATGAATGAATGAAAATAAATGTCATCACAAAAAAATTTACTTTCTTCCCACTTTTTTTTACTATAAATCACTGTTTTGTGAAAGAAAAACTGTTTTAATTCAGCATTAAGTAATAAGTAAGAATCAATTACAACCATAACAATTTTAGATATTTTTCCGAAAAAACCTAACGTCATGGAGAAAAACGGCTTTCAGATTCGAGTTCAGCGCGGCAAAATACATAAGGATCACCTATCAGTCACCTGGGCTATATGTATAAAAGAGCAACAATATGGAAACTGAAATTATGTACATACTTTGGGAATCATAAAGCAGCCAGTTCAATTCAATAAATTAAAACCGATATCAATCCCATATGGACAAAAAAAAATCAACCACTTTATACTCGATTTCATTGCATTTGTTACATTATACTACTCGAAATAGATAGTCATCAAAAATTAAAACAACTTAGGATACAACAGTGCCAAGGGACCCGAAAAATAAGATGGCCCTCCCCTATTTTCTCAGTCGGGGCCGGCATAAACTTTGAAGTCGATAATGAACTGCTAAAATATTAAGTACGTTTTTGTCATTTTTTCACAACAGGCTCTGAGTGTTCAGAAGGATTTGTGTTTTATTCCTTTTTGTGAGCATAGCTAACGTCAAATTATCTATGGCGTATCTATGACTTGTATTTAATCCCCCTCATTCTTTTTCTTCCGTCTTGACAAAAGTTTTGTGCTTGGTTGAAATAAGTGGGCAAATAAAAATATTTACTCGGAAAATTTTATTGGGGTTGCGGGAGCATGACCCCAAAGTACGATTCCATCCGTTTTTAACTTTGTTGTTGCTTTGGTAAAGACACGTTAATTCAAGGTTTTGTGAAATTGGTGAAAAAATGTTTCTTAGAAGAACCAAAATGGGCGTTGGGTTTGTATGGCCACCCCATGATCCCAATGGTCAGATTTGATCAATTCTTAGATATGTATTGTGTCTTAGATATGTATTGTGTGTAATTTGGTTGAAATTGCTGCACAAATAAAAAAGTTTTTCTTAGAAGAACCTAATTTGGGGGGTTAGGTTTGTATGGCAGCCCCATGACCCCACTATACGATTTGATCCATTCTTAGATATGCTTTGTGTCATCAAGAGAAACTCATTTGTGTGAAATTTAGTTGAAATTGGTGCACAAATCAAAAAGTTTTTCTTAGAAGAACCTAATTTGGGGGGTTAGGTTTGTATGGCAGCCCCATGACCCCATGGTCCGATTTGATCCATTCTTATATATGTTTTGTGTTATCAATAGAAACACATTTGTGTGAAATTTTGTTGAAATTGGTGCAGAAATAAAAAAGTTTTTCTTAGAAGAACCTAATTTGGGTAGTTGGGTTTGTATGGCAGCCCCATGACCCCTTTGTCCGATTTTACCGATTCAAACATGCAAACTGCCTGCAGCAAAAAGAAGCATTTGTGCAAAATTTTAGCTTCATAGCTTTTAAATTGACCGAGTAAAACGCATCGCAACAGACGGACAGACGGACATCGCCCAATCGACTCCCCAAGTCATGCTGATCATATATGTATACTTTTTATATGGTCGGAGATGCTTCCTTCAATGCGTTACAAACTTCATGACAAAGTTAATATACCCTTTCACTCTATGAGCGAAGGGTATAAAAACACACATAAAGACAGAAAATGGATACTATAGGCTCAAAGAAAGGCGTTTGGGGTCTTAAATTTTGAAATGACGGTTAACCTACTGGCTCAATAACGAAATAAATCCGCTGATTATTGCATTTAATGCATAATTCATTGAGAAGTAAAGAAAATTAGCCGGAAGAACGATATTGCTCCAAAACGTATTTTTTTCAGAATCTAGCAATAGTCTTCAAGTACATATGTATATTGACCTTATACACTGAAAGAAAAAGGTGCCCTGAAACAATGAAATTGTTCATTAAACTAATTAATATTTACACCGATATCCCACCGAAGGCGGATTTCATCATTCCAATGAATCTGATTTTATCAAAACAACGAACAAAAATGTCATTAAAATTATGAACAAATTCATAAAATTAACAACTTGTTCATTGATATAATTACTGATTTCATCAATTAAAAAAAAAATGGCGCAGGCCGGCATCCAGCTTCAGCTTGACGACATTTATTTTTCCTCTGCTCTGAATAGTCATCAAATATTAACTACCTACCTACAGTGGGAATCGATCCCGGGACCCTATGATTTGAAGACATGCGCCCTATCTAACTACACCATACAGACTATACGTTACGAAGGTTTATAAAATATGTACAGTTAAAGCGATAATGACATCGTTCAAAGCAGTACATATTACTATCAACGATGTCATGTAATTAATGAACAATAATATCAAATTTACTTACTATCGGGGATAATGTAAGACAGTGGCGTAACGTTTCTAAAATATCTTGTGTGCGAGATCGAAATGGGGGCCCCCAAAAAGTGTAATTTATAATTAAATTTAAATTATATTTTTGCTGATTACTACACGCTGTTGTTAATTTGGAAAAATATTGAAGTTGCAAGTAACTCCAGGACTATATTTAAAGGGACTTACTCTTCTTCTTCTTCCTTGCCTCGTTCTTTATACCGCTCCATGGCGTCGCGTCGCTCGAGTTGCTATGTAGGCGCATCGCCCGTTCTGGCGATAACGTCTCAGCATATTTCTACAGGCAGCTCTATTTTGGATCGTGTCATCGCCGAGACCAATGCGTTGTTGTTGCTTTTTCATTTCACACATCCAGGTGTTTTTCGGTCTGCCTCTGGCCTTGGGTCCATCAAGCGGAAACTCCATTTATATCGATTTCTTTGTGGGGTTATCAGGCGGACGCCTTTCAACATGGCAATATCAATCCATTTTTCGGTCTTCGAGCTTTTCGGTGATTGGTTGTTCTATAGACAATACCTCGGATGTAGGTACTTTTGATATGGTCCCTTTTGGTTACACCAACTGACATGCGAGGATTTACACTATCGACAGTATATACTAAAACCTCACGATTCAAGTGATGCCCACACCGGCGCGTCAGCGAATGTTCGCGGCGAATTTTTCCGCGGCGTCAAAATTGTAACACACTGCGTTGTATGGAGATGCCCACACCAACGCGAATATTCACCAGTTTTGCAGTATTTTTCCCGGTTGGAATATTTGCTACCTAATGTCATTTTATTCAAATAATTTATTTGACAGGTGCAGTGTAGTACAACTTGATGTTGGTGTACCCGAAAAAGATGTAGATTTGGAATGAGTCGTTTAGGTATTGACCGAGCATTTAAGTTTTGAATGTTTTATGGTATCAGTGGATGAGTAAAAGAAGTAACATTTTTGGAAACATGAATTCCAAGGAAGGAAGGTTTTTACTCGTTGTTATTACACAAATAAATTGCCCTATTGTGGCAAGTCCGGCGACACCCCGATCGTATCGCTCGGCCGAAGAATTGCAGAGATATCTATGATTTTCCAAAGTGCATAGTACGAAGTTGATCGTGAAATTGCTGTGACCGACATCTAGGTTGACAACTAACAAAAGCATACATTTTGTGAATTATTGTACTTATCTCGGTTATCCCCTTGTGAGCTGCGCAGGAAAGATGCTCCGACGCCACCTTAGAGAATTTTGTTGCGAGTCCAGCGAAACCTTGATTGTTTCGCTGGACTCAAGGATTCCAAAGATATCGACGGATTATCGAAGTAGTAAGAAGCTGATTGTGAGATTGCTGTCGCCATCATCCAGGTTGACGGTTATCTCTGACCACCTTGTGCACTGACCGAAAAAAAAATATGATCCGATTACCCTTTCGGCAATTTTATGGTGAGTCTAGCGCCACCTCGGTCGTTCTGCCACACCAAAGGAAAGGATTGCAGAGATATCGATGAATTTCCGAAAGAATACAAGGTCAATCGTTTCATTTATGAATAGTATACGCTAGGAAATGAGAATCCTGGTGGTTCGGTGCTTGCGTTTGTCCCTAAGTAGTTACAAGCTTGAATATTCTATTGAATTGAATGTTTACTTTGCATAGTTACGCCATATTTTGCTTGGTTACGCCATCGTAAGGAATCACGTAAGGATTCTACTAAAGGTGATTATGCAATTTCATACGATGGCGTAACCAAGCAAAATATGGCGTAACTATGCAAAGTAAACATTCAATTCAATAGAATATTCAAGCTTGTATGTAACTACGCATTTTGCATAACCACGCTAAGTAAACAGCTATATATTCAATTCAAAACAGCCACAAAACAATGAACAATCTTCAAGCTTATTGTGTCTTCTATATACGATAAGACTAACCCATTCGACGGGCACAAGATACGATGTAAGAGTTTTCGGGTGCGCGATAGTCAATTCAAACAATCAAATCGAACACTGCCGCAACTTTTTTTGGGGTACCGTATAACAAGGTTGTACTGCACTGCATATTTCCATAAATTTGCGCATGTCAATGATTTTATCATTAGAATAAGTATAGTCATGGATAGATAAAATGTCGAATTTCACGTTGATTTCTTCCGCTTACGCTTTTACATAATAAGTAAAGATGCCGCGACATTTTGATATAGTGCACGAAAATTGCAGCATGATTATAAATGTTAAAATAATTGTATTTGGCGCCAGTTCTTGCAGTTATTCTCTATCATGTCTAAGTCCCTTCCTTACATAAATCTGATACCTTTTCTAAGGCAACTACATGATATCAGCTGTGAGTGACAGTACCTAGCGAATTATTCGCGCCGCGCCGGTGTGGGCACCAAAAAATGTGCGGCGAATTCGGATTCGCGACGGAAAATTCGTGACGCGTTGGTCTGGTCATCACTTCAATCGAGTAAGCGAGTCGAAATTATTTGTTTTTTTTTAGTTCAAATCCAGGATTTGTTTGTAGGCGGTTATTAGGGTCTGTGTAAAAATGCGATTTACGCTTGACAAATTTAGGTTTATTATGAAATCTCGAATCATGTTCAGACTATCGTCTTAACTTTTTACACAACTTGACAGTAGAGTAGAATCCGTTTAAATGTACATTCCGAAAATTTGATGCATGACTAAAACTGTTTTTTTTTTTTTGCAACATAGGCGAAATTAAGCACATTTCACCAAGCTTTCTTATAGATTTAGTCAGGAATTTTGTTTTAAATCGCGTTATGAACTCGGTGAATTTTTCTGTTAATTGAATTTAACGTTTAGTATCAGAGCTGTTAATGGGTGAAGTAATTTCTTCTGTTTTTCTTAATTTTGACTTATTTTGAATAATTACTTAGAAATGTATTGTATCATAATTTAGGGAGAATAGGAGCAGACAGGGCAAGGCACCACGCCACAGATGACAAAAACAAAAATTAAATTAATATTTGCATTTAACTCAATACCATACCTATGTGAAAAAAAAACGAATATTTTGTAGAGCAGTCAATAGGCAGCCATACGTTTTCAACAAAATTATAAAATTAAATTTAAGTCCTCGCCATTCTTAAAAAAATAAGGCTTGTCCTGCTATCCGTTCTCATAAGAAGTTAAGTTATGTTACAAATATTTTCCGCTATATGGCAGCTGATGCTGATTTGTCGCTAGTGCCGACAAAAAGAAGAAGAAATTCCCCTTTCGAGAGCTGATAGCGTAATGTTCCCTAAGGTCATCCCTGGGAACGAAAATGCAGTTCTTCACCGAAACAATAAGATGTTCCTTGAAGTTCTCATATCAAACTGCTTCGAAGTAAAAAAAATGTTCATCAGTTTTAAATCTAGCTTCAGTGTGTCTATGAATAAGAAATCTATGATTTTTTTTTAAATCACAGTCCAAAATTGTCCACTCCTCTTAACTACGTTAGGGGGCCCCTGTGGGTTGGGGGCCCGTGTGCGACCGAACACATGGAACACCGTACGTTACGCCACTGATGTAAGAAGTTCATTATGTTCATGATCGCTTTACATTAAGTTGAAATTTTGTTTTCGTTATACTAACGACCGGTGTTTCGTAAAATAGATGAACTCTGTATTATTTTAAGGAAGAGAAGGTTTATTTACTATGAACTAGTTCATCATGGTAATGAAAAAAGTCTATACTCCTAGTTCATTAATATTATGATGCATTTTTTTTTTCAGTGTAGTGAGCGTCTTAAATTCAAATTCGAAGTTTTTTCACATCGTGACAAATAAGCGTCTAAGTTGCAATTGATTAGGCGCATGAGGCATGCTAAAATTATGCAATTTTTATGCATCTGGTTAAACTGTAAAATATAGAGCCCCGAGTCCAGTTGGAAAAATACCCTAGCCCAAATTCTACTATTTGTTCTGTTTCCCATTGTAATGGTTGTAGTGATATATTATTATCCACAAATTCGTAGCGAAAGTTTCGTTCTGCTGATAATGAGTTCCGTTTTGACAAAAAAATCAAGGGTAGATATTCCTTCTTCTTACTTGCCTCGTTCTTTATACCGCACAATGGCGTCGCGTCGCTCGGTCTGCGGTGTAGGCACATCGCCCGTTCTGGCGGTAATGTACACTGAAAAAAGGGTACCCTGAAACAATGAAATTTTTCATTAAAGTAATGAATATTTACACCGATATCCCACCGAAGACGGCTTTCATCAGCCTTATGAATTTGTTGTTATCAAAACAACGAACAAAAAGTTCATTACAATTATGAACTAATTCATAAAATTAACAACTAACGTTAACGTTAACGTTGATATAATTACCGAGTTCATCAATTAAAAAAAAAACTGGCGCAGGCCGGCATCCAGGTTCATGAGTGTTGACGACATTCATTCTACATTTTACCTCTGCTCTGAAAAGCCATAAAAATTACCTACCTACCTACAGTGGAAATCGATCCCGGGACCCCATGATTTGAAGACAGACGCCCTACCTACTACACCACGCAGACTATAAGTGGTGAAGGTTTATAAAATACACTTAAAGCGATAATGACATCGTTCATATTAGTACATATTACTATGAACGATTTCATGTAATTAATGTACATCAACAAACATATAACATCAAATTTTGTTTTATTTACTTACATCGCGGCTAATATATGGGTTCATAGCCGGAATGTACAATGCATAAGATTCTACTGGAAGTTCATTGTGTTCATGATCGCTTTACATTAAGTTGAAATTTTGTTTTCGTTATACTAATGACCGGTGTTTCGTAAAATAGATGAACTCTCTATTATCTTAAGGAAGAGAAGGTTTATTTACTATGAACTAATTCATCATGGTAATGAAAAAGTCTATGCTCCTAGTTCATTAATATTATGATGATTTTTTTTCAGTGTATCAGGCTATTTCTACAGGCAGTTTTATCTTGGATAATATCATCGCCTAGAGCCTAGACCATGGCGTTGTTTCTTTTTCATTTGACACATCCAAGTGTTCTTTTTTCTGCCTCTGGCCTTGGGTCCATCAAGTGGAACTTCCATTGACATCGCCTTCTTTGCGAGGTTCTCAGGCGGACGCCTTTGAACATGGCAATACCAATCCATTTGTCGGTCTTCGAGCTTTTCGGTGATTGGTTGGTCTATGGACAAGTTGCCTTCGAGCTACTTTTGATGTGATCCCTTTTTGTTACACCAACTGACATGCCTAACATTTTAATTTCGGTCGCGGTCATTTCTTTCGCGTAACCGTCATACATGGTCCAGCATTGAGATTTATACATGAGTGTACAACCGTTTGGTACAACGGCCCTTTAGATTCAGGGGCATTTTTTTATCGCAGGAAACTCCAGAGTTTTCTCGCCACTTTATCCACCCAACCTTTGACCGATGATTGACATCATCATCGCATGTAGCAGCTTTGTTTACCATCGAGCCAAGATACTTCAACTTGGGACAAGACTTAAGCTGCTCTCCTTTGATGTATCTGGTGTCGGTGCATCAGGGTCTGAGTCTTTGTTATACGAACTCGGACTCAATACACCGCCCTGGTGTGCTCTGAGATTCACCGGAAATTCTTCAGGTTCACAGGCTGTGCATCTAAGCTTAGTCGTAGCTCCATTTTACATGCCTCAGGGACAATAAGCGCTTTCAAGGCCAACCAAATCAGATCACGAGGTACTCTATCGAATGGCTTTCCAAATCGATAAATACAAAGTGCAAGTCCTTTCGTGCTGCTCAATACTTTTTCATCGCAATACGAATGCACTGAATCGCTTTGACTGTAGATCGACCTTCGACAAAGCCGCATTGATTGTCATTCAACCGCACAATCTTTCTCAATCAGTTGTATGAGATGTTAACTTAATAGCCCTATAGCTCTTGAGTTTGCGTGAGTCCCACTTGTTCTTATAGAAAGGAAGAAAAAAAAATTTTTTGAAAGCGTCAGGCATCGGTTGCCCAACTTTGATTGATTTTGCTGAAGAGAACTGTGAGCCAACTAAGCCCGAAAGACAAAGAGAATTTTCAAACAAAACTCCGCGGGTATTTTACCCTGTCCGACTGCCTTTCCGCGTTTCATCACCTCTTCCTCTGAGATATCTCAACATAGCCCAACATCTTGAAAAGCTGTTCGAGGAAATTCTTCATTTAGTAGTTCGTCGAAATACTATCGCATCCTGGTACAGATTACCGTATCGTTAACCAGCAGCATTCCTTGCGAGTTCTTCGCGTATATTGTATTTCTCGAGCGTTCCTTCTCCTTTGGGCTGCGACCCTAAATATCCTGGCGTCGTGATCAGGCCTCTCGCGCAATGACGGCCCTTCGGTCGCAGTCTGAGCTTCTAATTCTTGTTAGAATTTCTCAGCTGCATTTGCCTTTGCTTGAGCTACCAAGCGCTTTACTTTCTTCCGGCATTGCATTTAATTTTCGCTAAGTTGAACCCGATTACCTTCATTGATTGACTCACATGTCGTCCATGCCTTGAATGCATTCGATTTGGCTTGCACTGCTTCTTTAGTTTCGGCGTTCAACCACCATGCTTCTTTCTTTGTGTGGAGTGGACCTTTCGAAACTCCAAGTGCCTTTTTTCTAGTGTCACCTAGTGACATTTCAGGGAACTTATTCCACATTTGTGTTAGACTGTACTCGGGGCAGTTGGTGATGTTTTGAAACCACTCCGTCATTTTATCAATAAATGGAGCTACTACAGGTTCAAAATTTTCGTTTGTGAGTTTGTGCCCCTTGATTTTTTCGACTGGCTTGGGAGTTCTTCTATTTCTTGGTCCTCCTACAGTCAAAATAAATTCTGAGAGGAGCAAAGAGCAAAGATTCACCCAAGTCTTTTACCCATCGTCTCATAAAATCTAAGTGTTAATCGATCTGCGTTTCGTATTTCTTATCTCCGTGTCCACTACTGTAGGTGTCTCTGGTTTTTCACAAAACATGTGTTTAATGTGACCAAACCGTGCAATCTGCACATAGTCAGGATAACATCACCTTCGTCATTTCTGACCGTTGAAGGGCTAACCTTTCCACCATAGCAATCCTCGTAATCATAATTTGATTCACCCACATTACCATTTAGATTTCCTCCTAAGAACACCAACGCCCGTTCCAAAATACCCTTTTTGCTTCTGGCGGCAGCCCCACTTGGGGAGTGTATGCAACTCTATTTCACTGATTTGTGATTCTATACAGGGTGTCCGAAAACTGCCGCATAAACGCACCGGATTGTGATTTCCAGCAAAAAAGTTGTACGGAACATACCCTCTTAGTAATTTGATGAAGAAGATGGGCGCTGCCCGAAATATGGAATATGGAAACATGGTTTTTTAATATCGTTGGATCTATGAGGTAATACAACCATCACTATTATTCTGTTTCGATCCCAGCAATTCAACACTTGGAAGTTGTTTTTATCAACTTTGACCACATAATACCCCCTTAGCTTAACCCTTTAACTGCCACAGGCATTTGAAGATTTTTGAAAAAATCATTTCCTTGTACGACTAAAACTTCAATATCTCAAAAGCTAGACTAGCTAGAATAGCAAAATAAGATGATTATTGCAGCCAACAAAATAAAAATAACGGCACTAAAATTGAATAAAAGGTTTGGTTTTCACAGAACTTCAAAGTCAAATTTGTGTGATTTCACCCAAAAACAATCTGTTTCTCCATCTCAATTTTCTCCAACTTCTGCCAAGGTGAGGTACTCGTACGATTCTTTTAAAAATTGGCGCTTAGTCTAACGATCATTTCTTTCTTACATCATTTTATTCTAGCTTCGTTATTTCTAACAGTTTTAATGCCTTAAGTGCAGAAAACTAGGGTTAATTTTAGCTCGATTTCAGTTCAATTCAATTCAAACTACCCCTGCAATTTGGTAAAATTTTTTTGAATTATATCAAAATCTATCCAAAACTAGGGGGCTTCGCTCCCTGCTCGCTTCGCTCGCCAACCGGCGCCGAGGCTAATTTCGGGCGGGGCCGAAATTTGGATACCCTTCGCTTGGGCTAAAAGTTTTTTTCGGGCGTACATATGGCTTGTACTTAATCCCCCTCCTCTTTCTTTTTCTTCCGTCTTGACAAAAGTTTTGGGCTTGGTTGAAATAAGTGGGCAAATAAAAATATTTACTCGGAAATTTTATTGGGGTTGCGGGAGCATGACCCCACAGTACGATTCCATTCGTTTTTAACTTTTTTGTTGCTTTGGTAAAGACACATTAATTCAAGGTTTTGTGAAATTGGTGCAAAAAATGTTTGTTGTGTTTGTATGGCCACCCCATGACCCCATGGTCAGATTTGATCGATTCTAAGATATGTTTTTTTGTCATCAAGAGAAACACGTTTCTGTGTAATTTTGTTGAAATTGGTGCACAAATAAAAAAATTTTCTTAGAAGAACCTAATTTGGGGGGTTGGATTTGTATGGCAGCCCCATGACCCCATGCTCCGATTTTATCCATTCTTACATATGTTTTGTGTCAACAATAGAAATACATTTGTGCTAAATTTGGTTAAAATTGGTGAACAAATAAAAAGGTTTCTCTTAGAAGAACCTAATTTGGGGGTGAAGTTTGTATGGCAGCCCCATGACCCCATGGTCCAATTTGATCCATTCCTGCATATATTTTGTGTTATCTATAGAAACACATTTGTGTGAAATTTGGTTGAAATTGGTACACAAATAAAAAAGTTTTTCTTAGAAGAACTCAAATTGGGGAGCTAGGTTTGTATGGCAGCCCCAGACAGACAGACAGACAGACGGACATGCTCTAATCGACTCCCCAAGTCATGCTGATCATATATGTATACTTTTTATATGATCGGAGATGCTTCCTTCAATGCGTTACAAACTTCATGACAAAGTTAATATACCCTTTCACTCTATGAGCGAAGGGTATAATTAACCCCAGTTTTCTGCACTTAAGGCCTTAAAACTGTTAGAAATAACGAAGCTAGACTATGCGCCAATTTTGAAAAGAATCGTACGAGCACCTCACCTTTGCAGAAGTTGTAGAGAATTGAGATGGAAAACCATATTGTTTTTTAAGTCAAATGACAAAAATTTGACTTTGTGAAAACCAAACCTTTTATCCGATTCTAGTGCCGTTAGTTTTATTCTTCGCTCATAGAGTGAAAGGGTATATTAACTTTGTCTTGAAGTTTGTAACGCATTAAAGGAAGCATCTCCGACCATATAAAAAGTATACATATATGATCAGCATGACTTGGGGAGTCGATTGGAGCATGTCCGTCCGTCTGTCTGTCTGTCTGTCTGTCTGTCTGTCTGTCTGTCTGTCTGTCTGTCTGTCTGTCTGTTGCGACGCGTTTTACTCGGCGGGTATAGAAGCCAGCAAGCTGAAATTTTGCACACGTGCTTCTTAATGTTGCAGGCTGTTTGTATGTTTGATTCACCCAAATTGGATCACTGGGTCATGGGGCTGCCATACAAACCAAGCTCCCCAATTTGAGTTCTTCTAAAAAAAACTTTTTTGTTTGTGCACTAATTTCAACCAAATTTCACACAAATGTGTTTCTAAAGATAACACAAAATATATGCTAGAATGGATCAAATCGGACCATGGGGCCATGGGGCTGCCATACAAATTTAACCCCCCAAATTAGGTTCTTCTAAGAAAAACTTTTTTATTTGTGCACCAATTTCAACCAAATTTCACACAAATGTATTTCTATTGTTGACACAAAACATATGTACGAATGGATAAAATCGGACCATGGGGTCATGGGGCTGCCATACAAATCCAACCCCCCAAATTAGGTTCTTCTAAGAAAAACTTTTTTATTTGTGCACCAATTTCAACCAAATTTCACACGAATGTATTTCTATTGATGACACAAAACAGTTGTAAGATTAAATCAAGTCGGACCATGGAGTCATGGGGCTGCCATACAAACCAAACCCCCCATACTGGTTCTTCTAAGAAACATTTTTTTACACCAATTTCACAAAACCTTGAATTAATGTGTCTTTATCAAAGCAACTAAAATGTTCAAAACCAATGGAATCGTACTGTGGGGTCATGCTCCGGCAACCCCAATAAAATTTTCCGAGTAAATATTTTTGTTTGCCCACTTATTTCAACCAAGCCCAAAACTTTTGTCAAGTCGGAAGAAAAAGAACGAGGAAGGGGATTAAATACAAGTCATAGGTACGCCCGAAAAAAACTTTTAGCCCAAGCGAAGGGTATCCAAATTTCGGCCGCGCCCGAAATTAGCCTCGGCCCCGGGTTTGGCGAGCGAAGCGAGCAGGGGGCGAAGCCCCCTAGTTTTTTAGGTAAATTTGTTGGCTGTGATAATCATTTTTTTTTTGCTATTCTAGCTAGTCTAGCTTTTAAGATATTGAAGTTTTAGTCGCACAAGAAAATGATTTTTTCAAAAATCCTGTGGCAGCTAAAGGGTTAAGCTGGAAACCACATGAAGAGTCACAATCTGGTGCGTTAATGCGGCAGTTTCCGGACACTCTGTATAAATTAGTAGTACAATTTGTACTTCTTGGAATTCGTAAGAAACCCCGCTCTGTCGATATGAGATTTCAACAGTTTGCACGCACATAATGTCTATCCCTCTCCGCTTCATGATATCCTCAATCTCTTTCGCTCTTTGACGTCATGGAACCGACAGTCCACCTTGCACCCCTCAGCTACTCTACAATATATCACTATTTTTCTTGTTTTTTAATTCACTAGTTATTATTGGTTATGATTTTCCTTTTTCTTTTATTCACACAAACTAGCTATTTTTTGATTGTTAAATTTTATTTTATTGTTGGTATTTTACGACGTTTCGCCCTAACCGGGCATCTTCAGGTCTAAAAATATACAAAATCAGTATTTATGCTACATTAATTACAATTTTTAACTAGTTTCAATGTAAAATTCTATTTTTCCTTCTATCCGACATTTAGTTATATCGCGCCATTTTTTTACATTTACATATGTGTTACAATATTGAACTACTACTTATGTTTGTACGATTTACTTTTCTATTACATCAATTTTTGAAAATCTGTATTTGGTGTTGCAAGATGGGTAATGAACAATTCTAACTATTTTTCAAGATACCAAACACTAATAATGTTAAGAAAATATATCAATCGATTCCATATATCCCAGGAATATCTAATAAAATAGCTAAAGTATTCCCTAATAATATTAAAAACAATACTAATAACAATAATCAAGTAATAAAACTAATAACCACATTAAAACCCACTAACAAACTCAAAGATATAGTATATCATCATCAATGTGGCACGATAGCCCGACGTCGGGCCTTGGCCGCCTGAATCGTTGACCTCCAATTGTCGCGGTTACGTGACCTTGTCCTCCAGTTTCGGAAGCCCAGCAGCTGGTGGGCGTCTTCACCTACGGAGTTCTCCCAGCGAGCTCTCGGTCGTCCACGCAACCTCGCTCCGTCAATTCGTTGTGCGTTCATAACTTTCTTTGGCATGCGATTATCGTCCATCCGTTGTACATGCCCCGCCCATTGCAGACGTTGAAGCTTCACGATTTTCGATACTTCCAGCTCATCGTACAATTGATACAACTCATGGTTGTATCGGATACGCCATTGGTCTCGCTCGCGAACGGCCCCGAAAATTCGCCGAAGGACCTTTCGTTCGAATCGGTCTAGCAAAATTTCGGAGGCTTGGGTAAGGGTCCATGTTTCGCAGCCATAACATAGCACCGGTCGGATGATCGTTTTGTACACGCGGAGCTTCGTGTTCCTGTGCGCAAGTTTCGAATTAATTATAGGGAGGACCGAGAAATATGTCTTATTGGCTAGTTGTATCCGTCGCTTAATTTCGTCGGTTTCGTTGGCGTCCTTTGATAAGTTACAACCCAGATAGTTGAAGTTGTCTACATACTCGATATTAAGGTCCCCCACTGTGATGCTTGACTTTGCTGGCGTCCTTGTTTTCGATTGCATCATGGCCTTTGTTTTACTTTCGTTGATATGTAGTCCAACTTCCTTTGCGGCGTTATTGAGGTTATGCAGGAGGCTTTCTGCATCACCCAACCTTCGAGACATGATGTTGATATCGTCGGCGTACGCTACTAATTGAGTCGACTTGATGAGTAGCGTTCCGCTGCTGTCCATATTCATGACTCGAATTACATACTCAAAAGCTAGGTTGAAGAGCGTCGGCGCCAGCCCGTCGTCGCCCTGCTTGAGTCCAGTACGAGTTTCAAATAGGTCAGTGAGTCGGTTCTGCACTTTGACCTGCGAGACGGTATTAGTCATCGTCATCCTTGTGAGTCGCACTAACTTTGCCGGTATACCAAAATTCAGCATAATGTTGTACAGTACACTTCGGTCGATACTGTCGTCTGTCGTATGCCTGCTTGAAGTCGACAAAGATTTGGTATACGTCGATGTTGTATTCCCAGCACTTTTGGAGTAGTAGCTTCACTGTGTAAAGCTGATCGGTCGTTGAACGACCAGGTCTGAAGCCGCCTTGATACTCGCCAATGATTTGTTCTGCGTACGGATTGATTCTCTTTTCAAGAATTTTTGATAAAATCTTATAGGCCGTACAAACTAATGATATGCCCCTGTAATTCTCACACTTCAGCTTGTCACCCTTTTTGTGGATTGGGCAGATTATGCTTTTGCGCCAATCTTCGGGGATTGCCTCGTCGTTCCATATTTTCAGCAGTAGCACATGTACAGCGTTGGTCAGGCACGTTCCACCATGCTTCAGCAGTTCTGCTGGGATCTCGTCAGCGCCGGGCGCTTTATTATTTTGGAGCGACTGTATGGCAAGACTCACCTCCTCTACTGTTGGGGGTAGAACGGGAAGGCCTGGTTCGGCTAACTGCTCAAGAGCTAGCTCCGCGGGGGATGTTGATGATGCATTGAGGAGCTCTTCAAAATGCGAGGCCCATCGTTTGTTGACGCTTTCGATGTCGCTGATGATGTTACCATCCTTGTCCTTACATAGGCTTGTCCTGGGTTGATATCCGTTCTTGATATTATTTATAAGTTTGTACGCCTGTCTAGTGCTCTAACTGGCTAATCTTTGGTTTATTTGCGGTAACTGCTCGTCAAAATGTTTGCGTTTCTTACGTCTAATTAACTTATTAGATACTCGCCGAAGCTCGTTATATCTTTCTTTCTTGGCTCGGGATGCGCGTTGTGTGTATTGGCGATAGGCTTCATTTTTCGCCTCAATCGAAAAAGATATAGTATATACAAATAAGAAAGACAAGATTGAAAAAGTTAAGAAAAAGGATGTGGTATATGCGATTCCATGCAAAACATGCACCGATGATCTAAAACATACAGCATATTACGGATCTACGACAAGATACCTACAAACACGACTCAAAGAACATCAGAGTAAAAACAGAATGATAAGTAATCAACACACGAACCTAGTAAGACATCAGATGATAGACGGACATGAAATGGACTTCCTAAATACCAAAATAATAGATAGGAAAAACAATAAAATTAAATTACGTATTAAAGAAGCTATTTATATTAATAAATATTATGAAGGATCATTAAAGTCTAAAACGGAATTGGCAAATAGAACACAAAAATATGAAAAAATCATAATAAGATACATAACTTAATTACCATTTAAATTTTTTTTTAAAAATAGTTTGATAATAATTAATTTAAAATTCTTTTAATTTTTAATAAATTTTACAGTTTCAAATCCGTTTTAGTCATATTAAAAATTCTTATATATCTTGAAAAATAGTTAGAATTGTTCATTACCCATCTTGCAACACCAAATACAGGTTTTCAAAAATTGATGTAATAGAAAAGTAAATCGTACAAACATAAGTAGTAGTTCAATATTGTAACACATATGTAAATGTCAAAAAATAGCGCGATCTAACTAAATGTCGGAGAGAAGGAAGAATAGAATTTTACATTGAAACTAGGTAAAAATTGTAATTAATGTAGCTTAAATACTGATTTTGTATATTTTTAGACCTGAAGATGCCCGGTTAGGGCGAAACGTCGTAAAATACCAACAATAAAATAAAATTTAACAATCAAAAAATAGCTAGTTTGTGTGAAGAAAAGAAAAAGGAAAACTCTACAATATAGTTGGACTGCCTTATATTGCTCACCCCCGGAAACCGTCGAGCTTTGGCGCGAATCGGTTTCCGGGGTTGAGGATCGCCTCAACTCCAAAGCAGATGTGCCCAGCGGGGTAGTGCATATATCTGCGTGAATTTCCATAAGCCTTTCCATTCTTTTACACCTTTCACCATACCCGTTCTATGTACTTTCTTTATTGTTTATAATGTAAAACATAAAATACTTGCCCAACTCTGTTGCTAAAGTAGATAAATACTAGACTTAAAATTCCATAAGAAATGTCATATCAACTTACCAGTTGGCATAATAAACTTGAAAAGAAAAGTAATTTTGTGGTATTATATCAACCATGAAATTGAAAATATTTACTCTTACTTTCAGTTCAATGCTACGGCTCTCTTGTATTTTTTATGAGATTACTCTAAGGAAAGCATATTTTCGTAAAAATGCATTTTAGTACTTCAATGCAAAAGGTTTAGGTGCATGTAATTTCACTTTTGAATAGATTTAATGCACTCATTTCAACGCTTTGTGCTTTGCGATAATTATTGCATATAAATGAACATTTTTGCTTTATATTTACTACATATTATTAAATTTAATACATACCACTGAGGTAGAGCTTCAATATGTCTTTATAATATATGAACAAATTAAAGTATGTATGCCCATATTATAAAGTGGAAAATGGTTAATTCACTAATTCGATAAAAAAAAAAACACTGGAATTTGCATTAATCAATCACGACAAAGAATAATGTTAGGTACTTACTGGCATTTACCCTAAGGATAACTGACATAAATATGAGAAATGGCTATGTTCAATTCGTATTGTCCTATATTTCGCACAAACCCAACACAGTATTAATCTTAATCCTTAATTCCAATCAAAAGTGAATTCAATTTCGATCTCTCTTTTCCTTTATTATCTTCATGTTAAGCTCCTACTACACAAAGTGGTACCAAAAATAATATTAATCGATCAAAACAATATGAACTCATATATCATACGATCATCTACATATTGTAAGACTCAACTTATAACGTGATAAAAGTTTTGCCCTATGGGAATGAAAAAGGAGGATTGGTCGTGATTATAAAATTGCAAATCTGACGATAATTCCACCATGTTCCGTCATTGGATGAAGCCATGCCATGAAACATTGTATGAAACAGGTCCAGTTCGGAGGTTGCTTCAATAAGCAATAAAGAAAAAACTTAATTGTTATTGTGCACATACGTGTATGATTGGGCGAATAAAACTCACTTATAAAGAGGAGCTAATCGGATGAAAAAGTAACGACGATTCGCATATAAGCAATATGTGTAGGAATATTTATTAATATTAATAAAGCTCGATATGGGCGGTCTGCTGTAGTGATTTTGATAAGTGACAGCGTGCCAACCCACAAAAAATATTTCAAGAATAGATCTTTATTATATTTATTTATTTATTTATTTATTGTTATGTGTAGGTAATTTCAATTCTATAAAATATAGAGTAACAAAATAAACAACTTATAGCGGATATTCGTGTTGTAAATATGTAGTGAAAAATGCCTCTTGTATTTAACTGACATATTGTATACTATAATCACATACAGTATACAAATCGTCGTTTTTTTTTGTCAGCATTTAATATCATATAAAACGCCGATTTGAAAAAAAATACACTGTAATTTATTAGAAAATTAAACTATAGATGATTTAACATATTTTTAATTATTTCCATTTGTTTTCTTTTTAGGCTTCATACACCTTTTGACCAATATGGCAAATGATCGACCGAAAATCTTCATCGCCATAGTAGTTATTACCGTCTGTATTACAAGCACAATTCTTGGAGAAAGTTTAGCGGAAGAACGCAAAAATGATGGTAAGATACATTATGAACACAAACCGAATCCTTCAAGATGAATTTTATCTAACTAACTAATAAGATAAATTTATAAACTTATTAAATTACACAGGTCTGCGATAAAAAAAACTGGGAATCCAATAAGTGGTTTTACTTTATTCATAAATTTCACTTCTTCTTCTCTATGGCACGATAGCCCGACGTCGAGCCTTGGCCGCCTGGATTGAAGACCTCCAATTGTCGCGGTCACGCGACCTTGTCCTCCAGTTCCGAAAGCCTAGCATCTGGTGGGCGTCCTCACATACAGAATCGGGCTCTCGGTCGTCCACGCAATCTGGCTCCGTCCACTGGTCGCGCGTTCATCGTCTTTCATCCTTTGTACATGTCCCGCCCATTGCAGTCGCTGCAATTTCACTATTTTCGACACCTGTAGCTCATCATACAGTTGATCCAACTCAAGGTTGTACCGGATGCGCCATTCACCTCGTTCACGAACGGCCCCGAAAATTCTTCGGAGAACCTTTCGCTCGAATGTGTCCAACAGGTGTTCAGGTTTTGGGTTAGGGTCCATGCCTCGCAGCCATAGCATATAGCACTGGTCGGATGATGGTTTTATACACGTGTTCCTGTGCACCAGCTTCGAATTCATAATTGGGAGGACCGAAAATAACACTTATTAGCAGGTTGCAGGTAGCACTGGAACATGCAAAATTGTGGTATACTGTTTTGCGTACGGCAGGCAAGAGAATTTTTCATAGAAAATGTCAAAGCCTATTCGTCCTATCGTAATATTTTGAACGATATGCTAAAACTCTCTAAATTTTCTATGGAAGCTCGATTAACCGAACTTTCGTTTATCCGAACCACCCTTGCCAACATTAGTTCGGATAATCGACGCTCTACTGTAATTAGTTGTGAGAAAAAATAAATGTTTACCTCAAATTTTTGTTACCCACTTCCCATTCCAAAGTTTAGTCAACATTTTTAATTAGGTCTTTTTAATAACGGTAGAAAGGTACAGACACTTTATGTATATGAATACGGGACATGCTGCACTCCCAATGATGCCATATGACATCTTGCATATACATACAAGACCGCTTTATATGGTTTTTCCTAAAAAAAATCAAAAAATCTTTGATTTTCTTTTACAAGATCCTCTTTATAAGAGAAAAGCAGTCAAAAGATTTACAATGAGTATTATGGCGAAATATTTGGAAATGGCTATATCAGTTTTTCGGCTTTATGACAATTTTTCGACCTTCTCTATCCTTTTATTCAAAATGACCTCCCAAAACCAAAAAAAAAATCACGCTGAAAAAAATAAACTAGGTATTTCACTATTGGAAGAGCCTACACTGAAAGAAATCATTTGCTCAAAACAAGAAAAAATACAATAAAAAACAGCCAAGGAATAATTTTTCCTGATTTCAGATGTACATTATTTTCTTGTTCCAAAAAAAGTTTTTCTATTAATTTAAAATGTATTTTCTTGTTCCAAGAAAAGTTTTTGCTTAAAATAATGCTTATTTATTTCTTTTAAGCAAAGACTTTTCTTGGAACAAGAAAAAACATCTTAAATCAGAACTAGGGGGCTTCGCCCCCTGCTCGCTATGCTCGCCAGCCCCCGGGGCCGAGGCTAATTTCGAGCGCGGCCGAAATTTGGATACCCTTCGCTTGGGCTAAAAGTTTTTTCGGGCGTACCTATGACTTGTATTTAACCCCACTCCTCATTCTTTTTCTTCCGTCTTGACAAAAGTTTTGGGCTTGGTTGAAATAAGTGGGCAAATAAAAATATTTACTCGGAAAATTTTATTGGGATTGCCGGAGCATGACCCCACAGTACGATTCCATTCGTTTTGAACTTTTTAGTTGCTTTGATAAAGACACATTAATCATGGTTTTGTGAAATTGGTGTAAAAAAATGTTTCTTAGAAGAGCCAATATGGGGGGTTTGGTTTGTATGGCAGCCTCATGACCCCACCGTCCGATTTGATTCAATCTTACACATGTTTTGTGTCATCAATAGAAATACATTTGTGTGAAATTTGGTTGATTTTGGTGCACAAATGAAATCCTTTTTCTTAGAAGAACCTAATTTGGGGGGTTGGATTTGTATGGCAGCCCCATGACCCCATGGTCCGATTTAATCCATTCGTACATATGTTTTGTGTCAGCAATAGAAATACATTTGTGTGAAATTTGGTTGAAATTGGTGCACAAATAAAAAAGTTTTTCTTAGAAGAACCTAATTTGGGGGGTTAAATTTGTATGGCAGCCCCATGGCCCCATGGTCCGATTTGATCCATTCTAGCATATATTTTGTGTTATCTTTAGAAACACATTTGTGTGAAATTTGGTTGAAATTGGTACACAAATAAAAAAGTTTTTCTTAGAAGAACTCAAATTGGGGGGCTAGGTTTGTATGGCAGCCCCATGACCCAGTGATCCAATTTGGGTGAATCAAACATACGGGAATGGTCCCACAATACGTTTCCTTTTATTTTTGCATTTCTGGTTGTTTCGATAAAGATATATGAATACAAGGTTTTCTGCAATAGGTGCAAAAAGGATGTTTCTTAAAAGAACCCAATTGGTTGATTTGGTTTGTATGGCAGCCCCATGATCCCACAGTCCGATCCCACCCATTTTTACATATGTTTTGTAGTATTAATAGAAGAACATTTTTGTGATGTTTGGTTCGGATTAGTTCATAAACAAAAAAGTTTATCTTAGAAGAACTTAATTTGGGGAGCTAAGTTTGTATGGCAGCCCCATGACCCCATGGTCGGATTTGATCCAGTTTTACATATTTTGTGTGTCATCAATAGAAACACATTTGAGCGAAGTTAGGTTGAAATTGGAACACAAATAAAAAAGTTTTTCTCAGAAGAACCTAATTTAGGGGTTGGATTTGTATGGCAGCCCCATGACTCCATGGTCCGATTTAATCGATTCTCACATATGTTGTGTGTCATCAATAGAAATACATTTGTGTGGAATTTGGTTGAAATCGGTGCACAAATAAAAAAGTTTTTCTTAGAAGAACCTAATTTCGAGAGTTGGGTTTGTATGGCAGCCCCATGACCCCCTTGTCCGATTTAAGCGATTCAAACATACGAACAGCCTGCGACAATAAGAAGCATGTGGACAAAATTTCAGCTCTCTAGCTTTTATAGCGGCCGAGAAAAACCCACTGCAACATACGGACAGACGGACATCGCCCAATCGACTCCCCAAGTCATGCTGATCATATATGTACGTATACTTTTTATATGGTCGGAGATGCCTCCTTCAATGCGTTACAAACAATGTTAATATACCCTTTCACTCTATGAGCGAAGGGTATAACAACTTTTCTTGGTTCAAGAAAATACATCTTAAATCAGGAAAATTTTTACTTGGGTGTTTTTTATTGTATTTTTTTTATTGTTTTTAGCAAATGATTTTTTCAGTTTAGCATCATACAAAAAAGTTAAATGTTTTTGTGCATTTTCTATGAAAAAAATCAAATAACATGTTGCGCGAAAGGGTTAACAAAAATATGTGTCATTCTTATGCATTTTCTGTTGCTATAAACACGTTTTTCCGAAATTTATACATAAAAATCCATTTTTACATAATACTTTGTGGCATCAATAGTAACACATTTGTTTGAGGTTTGGTGTAAATTGGTGCCTAAATAAAAAAGTTTTTCATAGAAGAACCTAATTTGGGGGTTGGGTTTGTATGGCAGCCCCATGACCCCATCGTTCGATTCCATCAATTTTTGCAAAGTTTTTTCCATTTTTGTGAAGTTTGGTCAAGACCGGTCATAAACAAAAAAGTTTTTGTTAGAAGAACTTAAATTGGGGAGGGGGGGCTAGGTTTGTATGGCAGCCCAGTGATTGACCCAGTGATTCAATTTCCAGTGACCAGTGATTCAATTTCGGTGATTCAAACATGTGTGCAAAATTTCAGCTCCGTAGCTTTTATAGCGGCCGAGAAAAATGCGCTGCAACAGACGGACAGACAAACGGACACCGCGCAATCGACTCATCTCGTCACGCTGATCATATATGTATAGTTTTTATGTGGTCGTAGATGCTTCCTTCAATGCGTTACAAACTTCATGACAAAGTTAATATACTCTTTCACTCTATGAGCGAAGGGTATAAAAATATTAATGACATTTTAGCATTCGTGTATTCATCAAAACTTAAACTTTTTTGGGGCCTTAATTCGGTACAGATTTTGTTGATACCTCAATTCCTTTCTTTCTCGTGTAGTACCGGGTATTCAAAATTTGTTCTTCAATCGCGGTGGGCCATTTGTTACAATACTCGGCTGCACCCCTTTACTCCAATCAACGCAACGGGGAGATCTTACCTTGCAAAAATTGGGGATATCTCTTTTTGATATGTTATAAAGACAGGTGGAATAAGTTAAAATCCAAGTTTGCGTCACTTTCCCACCTGTGCTCCCGCCGCTATCTAGAAAAAACCATCTTAAATCAGCTCTTTGATCAGTTTGCGGTCTATAACTCCTTCCCAGTCCATTTGAGCACGAAATGTGAGAGACAATATTGTAGAGCACAAAATTTTCTATAAATTTCATCTGACAAGTTTTACTCTAAAATCAAAATTGGCAGAGTTGGCTGGTCCGATTTGGCCCTTTTTCAATACCGTCCAAGATTTTATGAAAAGAATCATCTGACCAAAATTTCAAACCGATAGCTTCATTATTTCATGAGTTATCGTGCGAACAGACAGACACAGGGACTGACAGAGAGACAGACATGGCTCAATCGAATCAGGGACTTACCCTGATCATTTATATATGTATGTATATACTTTGCCATACCTCCGGTGGCTCCTTTGAAGTGTTACATAATATCGGCGTAACAAAAACAATATACCCTATACCATCTTATGGGTATAGGGAATAAAAATACCTAAGCCCTAGCGCGGCATTCTACGGAGCGATGGTTTTGGAATGGATTTTAGCATATAGTTGTAGTCTGGCTGGTCTAGCGGTTAGTGCGCACACCTTCAATGCACAGGGTCATGAGCTCGAATCTCACCATGTTCCATGGTGTTTTTCGAACTCACGAGCTTGTGACGGACTATGATCTCACTCAGATGTTAAACGAGTACCCATTTATGGGGATAAATAACACTGCTGAGCGTGATGATGATCTCATTACCTCAACAAAAAAGCAGATAAGATCTTGGAAATAGGATGTCACTAACACATCCTGCGGCCTTAGTCCAATGTTGGATTGTCGCGCCTGTTATTTATATAGTGAGTGGCTTATTTCCTACCCTTCTGCTTTAGCATTTTCTAGATCCTGGAGGTCTTTTCGAATCAGCGATAACCGCGTATAATTATTTCTTATCATCTATAGAAAAGTCCTGGTCAAATTTGCTAAATGTCCGAATGTTTCGCTTCACGTTCACTGCAATGCAGGAAAGAATGATTGAAAAGATAAGATAATTGAGTCTTAAAATATAATACATATTCGCGTTTCCACGCTAAGTTACGAGAAAGTTTACATCGAAAATAAGCAAGGCTGCTAGACCATCGTATACCGTCAATTCTACAAAATAGGACCATCACCCAACTTGCGAGGGCAAATTTTAATGTCCTGCAATATAAATGCCGTAACGCAACTTACAACTAGGTTGCATGATGAAGAAAGAAAAACAAAAAGAACTACATAGGTTCAGATTTACCAACATCAAATCCAGAGCTTAAACAAGGACAATTATGGAGGCCAGACAAATTGTAAATTAAATGAAGTACTACAACCTGTTTTTCTGTGTGGAATCGAAAGATCAGATTTCAGGTTTGTTTTATCCCTTAGTCTAGGAAAGCTTAACATTCAGCTTGATCTACGGTTTGCCTATAACATTGCTCTCAATTTGGACCAAAATGAGGAAACCACGTGATTTTATAAATCTCACTCGATAATTAGCGTTGGTTCCAATAGTTGTTGACTCTTTAAGAAGTGTATGACACGTCATACTCTCCAGACTTCGCAAACGTGGTACGGACTGAAAAAGGTTGGAAACCACTACGTATTTAAATGTGAATTACTTCGGAGTAAAGAAGGTAGGCTGCGAAGCTCTAATGAGCCAGGAATATTTTTTTTTTTGGAAATGAGAGGAATGTTTCAGGTTAGTCAAACCAGATTTAGGAAATGGGGCGGGACCCTCAAGCAGTCATTCGTAAAACGAATTTCGCTGAAAGGATTCTGGCTTGGAGTTAGTTTTGTAATTACGAAAAATCAACCACTATAAGTAAGGTTAGGTAAATGGGCCGCCAAGCGCATTTAAATCAAAGGTTGGTCCATTGTGATACCACCGATGGAGTCATTCCTACGTTCCGTTTAAAACCAGCCTGCGCTAACAATGTATTTGTTGTGCATCATCTGTATCATAAAAATACCTCGAACCCAGTGAACGGTTCCTTTTCTCGTAAAAGGCCGGGCATTCAGAAAAAAAATAATGAACACTCTCTTCCTCATCATCACAACTTCTGCAGAGGTCGTTGTGAGGAATTCGGAGTCTCCTGGCGTGCTTGCAAATAGGGCAGTGCCGCTCCCGCGGTCGCCTTCAACAATACTTGCTAACGCATTCCGGGTCAAGTCGTCTGCACAGCAATTTCCTGCAAAGCGACTGTCACCCGGTATCCAGCATAGTGTAATGTTGAAGAAACGACCGATTTCTCTGAGTGCATAGCGGCCCTTTCAATAGTTCTACATATTGCAAATGCTAATTCAAGTGATCAAATTGCAGCTTGACTATATCAGTGTATATAGTGACATCCTTACCAGTGACAACGTGCCTACCTAACCATAGAAGCGCTTCTGAAATTGCAGTGATCTCTGCTTGGAGGACGCTATAGAAATTAGGGAGGCGAAAAGACACACTGATGGCCAGTTCCTCCGAGTAAATACCAACGCCGACTCCTGCGTCCGTCTTGGACTCAATTGCATGGATAATGTTCAGCTTTCCCTAGGCGGGAGTGCTGTCAGTTGCCAGTGGCAAGCTGAAGTTACAAAGTATCGTTGAGTGATCAGAATCCATCGCTCACACCATACCAGATTCTCGAAGGCGTAAGGCCGTGTAAGCTGCTGACCGTTGGCCGTATACGTCCAGTGGCAGCAGTCCCTAAACCATATCTAGTCCGAATGAAAGTATTGTTCGAAAAGCTCCTGTAATTAGACGAGAAGCCAACCTTTGCACTTTAGCAACTGAATTTTGATAGGCAGTTGTGCAGTCCACCACACACTAACGCCATAAAGCAAAATATGCCGCACAACAACTGTATTCATCCAATATACAACCTTTGGTTAAAGGCCCCAGCTTTTCCCGATAGCTTTCCTGCACGAGTACAATGCCACCGTAGCTTTGTTCACCCTTTCTTCGATGTTAGGTTTTCATCTTAATTTCTTGTACAAAATAAGACCAAGAAATTTGGCCTTGTCAGAGAATCCAAATTGAATGCCTCCTAGCTTAGGGAGGTTAAAAGTCGGAAAAACCACTAACTCCGTTTTGACTGGATTAGTTCCTACACCGCTGAGGCTTGCCAAGTCTGTTAGGATAGCCAGGGCGTTCTCCAAAAAACCGCTAAGTGTGCCTCTGGCGGCGATAGCAGTATAATTAGCATAAGCGATGACTGCATCCGATTCTGTCCAAACTGATAGCAATTGATTAATCGCTATATTCCAAAGAAGAGGAGATAGAATACCTCCATGTGGAGTGCCCCTGCAAACATATCTACTAGCAGTAGACGAACTCAGAAGTGAGTAGCTTATTAACAAGGGTTCAAATCGAATCGTCAACCTGTAGGCTCATGAGTGCATATGCTATTGCTCTGGGTTTAATATTGTTAAAGGCTTCCTCAATGTCAAGGAACGCCATCATAGTATATTCCTTATGATGAAGAGATGTTTCAATATAACTGACCAGCGAGTGTAGAGTTATATCAACCGATCTCCGATGAAAGGCTAATGGCCGGAGGTCCTTTGGATTCGCACCCGTTTTAGGAATAAAAGTAACCCTTACCTCTCTCTAGATGTGAGGAATGTGTACCCACTTTAGTCATGCTGTAATAAGTATGCGCTCTATCCAAGGATAGTTGATGTCAGCGCGTTGTTGCAGGTCCGCAGGAATAATGCCATCAGGCCCAGGCGACCTAAAGGGCTCAAAGCTGTTTATGGCCCATATAACCTTCTCATGATTGAGTATGGCTGCCGTGGCGCATGGCTCTATGCTCTATGCTCTATTGTCTGTTCTATGCTCTATTGTCTGTAGATCAGGCAAAGCAGAAGCAATTGAACTACCATGGAAACGAGTGTCAAACAGACATTCGATGGTTTCAATACTCGACTATTCCCAGAATCCGGTTTCGAATATTTGGAAGGGAAGGTAACCCTGCGAAAAAAGAGTCCCGAAATCTCTGCCAGTTAGTCCTCCTACGATTTAGGATGACTGGAGATACCTCAGGGCGCGCACCAAGACTGAACTAGATACCGGTGATCGGATAAGGAATATGCTGCCCATACTCTCCAGTCGTTTATTAAATGCAGGACATCCTCCGATGCCAGAGTGATGCCCAACACCTCCTCCCTTTTTTTTATAACAAAACTAGGCTCGCGCTCTACATTGCAAATGAGAAGATTTGTTCCCAAAACATATTGAAGAAGTAGCCACCATAATAAATAGCTAAATACTTACAACTTTAATCCATACGGTGTGGAAGGGAGACTATAGTAAAATGTATACATCCCTGACTTAAATTTTACTATGTGTATTTTCCAAATTCTTACTTTCTCACTAAGTAAATATTGCCACTTCAGCGCAAATAGAACTTTTCATTTCGTATTCAAGTTTTTCCACAAACACAGTAAAGAACTCGTTACTCATTCAATTTACCATAATTTCGCGCATATCAAACTATTTTTCGAGAAAGTGAAAAACATTATAAATAATTCTCATTTATATGAGTACGCATTTCTGTATAAAAATTACTTCAAATTATAAGCAGCATCTTGAAGACGACAGGCTAATGTTATGATTATGATAACGATAATGATATAGGATTCACTCTCAGAGATGCAACTGAAAAACTGAAAAACAAGTATCGTTCACGTACCACATCAACTATTTTTGCTATAATGTACCGACATACATTTTACATGTGTAATCAAAAGTAATGCTATTACAAACTTAAATCGAGTTCATCATGTTCCGAGTAATAGCTTCATTTGCAGAAAGTGAAATGTCGAGATTTGAATGTTTTAACAAGATTAACATATGCAAAGTGAATATATAAAATATCTGTGGCAGTAATTTATCTTTAATCATCATTAGATCATAATCGAAAAAGATTAGCACACAAGTTGTTTATGATGTGGTGTATGATTACATCTGTGAGAAGAACTAGTAAATACGAGTACACCACGAAACCTGTTACAAGCATTGTTTAATTTGCTGACAAATCGATAATAATTTCTTTTTACTTTATAAGTTGTCTATCTACAGATCTAGACCAATATTTTCGGCAGGCGTTCTTCCTTGGAATGGGATATTGGCATAGCTCTTCTATAGTCGTCTATCATCAGATTAATATATCGTTCTTCTTCTGCGCTTTTAAACTATCATTTTGCGAGAATCTTCCTCTATCATTAAACTGCAGATCGATTTAATAAATCTGAAAAAAAAAACTTATCCAACTAACTAGAACGCCAATATTGGTCAGGCTTGTTTTGTAAATAACGTAGAAAAGCATGTCTTATTTAAAAGTTATGCTTTTGTTTTTCATACTCTTCAACAATGCGACCACACACGATCAATTCCAGTCGATAATAATTTGAGCACATTAACTTTATTTGCCATAATTTATCGCAAAGACCCATAATTTGGCCAATACGCACATAATAATTGGTAAATAACTGGCAATTGAATTACTGAATTTTAGGCCAAAGGCGTACACGAAATCAATCAAATCGGCAAAGAAAAAAGTCTTTTGCAATATTAAAGTATCGCTTAAGGGCGTACTTGAACAAATTGTAAGTGAATTATCGTATTAAATCACTTGAATTAAAGGCTTCAATACAAGATGATTTCGATCAATTATATTAACAACTTATTTTCTACTTTTCGTTTGTATTTATATGGTATCAGAAATGATGATGTATGGGAATTGGGAAATCATATCATGTAATGGTTTAATATTTTCAGGTTTTTAAGGGATATTTGCTGACCACTGTATACACATTGCCCATGATTTATGCTCACGTTTATAAGCTGATGATTATTATGTCGTTGTTAAGTTTGATCGGTGCTGTAGATGCCAGCGGAAGGATCTCTTCGATCCACTATAGTTACTTTCTCTCTGCTCTGATTTAAAGATCTAATAAAATTCATTCATTTCTCTTTTTAGGCAAAACCCGATCTCTCTTCAGTCCACGTGTCGATTACAACGAATGGATTCCAGTTGGACGGGGTGACCCATTGAAAAATGATCCTACCTACGACTACAGTCCACCTGTCTTGGATCGAGTACAATATTGGGGTAATTCAAACAAAAATAAAGAAAAGAAGGAAGTTCTGCTTCTGGGCGTTACATCAAAACGATCTCATAAGAAAGAACCAAAACACAACACGATAATGCGAAGAAATTTCCACTCTGAGCTACCAACACGTCTAATGCCGCCACCAATGCAAACAATTTCACCATCAATGAAACATCCGGCGACAGAAAATTACCAAAACAGCTACTATCGGAATCATTACAGTATGCCAAATCAGGGATGGTCGCCAAATAGCATCAATTATGGAGATAGTCACGTTGACGAATCGATAGGTTATTTGAGTGTTTCGCGACCGAATAAGAACAGTGTCCGCAATGAATATTCTCCGCAGCACTTGCCAGCATCCGCATCGTCAAAGAAACCATGGCTACACACTCTTCTTGAGAAGGAAGTAGCCAAACCTTCACCACTCTTTGTAATGCAACAGTCGAAAAGCGTATATGAATCTCACCCGCCACCGTCCTTGGAGCCGATTACCTACATGCCAACAACAACCATGAGAGCTACGACGACTTTTGTGCCAACTACTGAGCCGACTTACTTCCAACCTACAATTCCTGCTGATATGACCACCACTGCAAAGGATCCATTGTTCAAGCTCTATGAGAAACCGCAAAGAGTCGGTCAGCGCCCAATGTACTTAATCATTGAAGGACACTCTAAAGTGAAAACTTACGGTCAAAATGATAACAAAACCGGCAATCAACATCCTCCAAAAATCGTACCAATTCGAACAAACGAAGAGTCCATCATCAAACATGTCGTTTCGGAAGACGAAACTGGACACGCAATGGAAGTGATGCATCTTCATAGAAAACCCGAGGCAACTCCAACTACTACAACAACAGAATCGGTTCCGTCAGCAATGGGAGATCTTCTCAGTTTGCTGGATAGCTCTCTTGGAAACTTTTTCCTCGGTGAAACCGAATCATCAACCGTCAAGCCGGATAAAAAAATTGTAAAGGACACATCAGAAAAGGTGGAAACAACAACTACAAAGAAAGTTGAAAGTGAACCAGTAACCGCTCAAACATCCGAAAGCTTATCCGCAAACACTGAAGCTTCCGATAGAATGGATCGTGAAAGTAGACAAATTTTTGACTATGACAATTTACCCGAACCGTCAGTTCAAGGACAGGATGTTTCCACTGTCGATGACTTCCACATAACTATGGAACCAAAAAGTGCAAATAATGAAGATACGGATAGTGACTATACGTCCACGGAGATTATTTGAAAGGAGTAGCAATGGTGGCAAAATATTATATTTTTTAAAAGTTACAGTCAAAAGCTCTGCACTTAAAAAAAATGGATCCCGTTATACTATGTATATCTGAAATGAAATGCTCTAACGTGAATTTCATGCAGATATTTGTGTACTTCTGGTTCTATTCGCATAAGTGCAGACATACATTTATACCGTAAATACAGTAATTATGCATTAAATTATAATAATAATTTTAAAAGATATTTTAAACGGGGTTTATAATTAAATTCGCTTTTATTAAATTTAATTGTATTCTTTGTCCTTGCTTGTAAACGGTTTTGTCAAGGAATAATTATAATTAACATAATTTTGCTTTATGTTTTCATTCTTTTTTATATTTCTATGATATTAACTTGGTCAACATAATATAAGACTCTTTTTTAACCAAATAGTTATTAATGCGTTCAACAATATCATAAAAATGAAAACCAAATTTTAAAACCAGCAAAGAAAAAAATAAGAAATGTAAATTATGAAAGAAGTAAGAAAACTTATTAATTTTTCAAACAAAACTTTGGCAACTGATGTGACTATCATATTTATTTAATGATTTTATTTATTTATCGATACTATTTTAAGGTATTATTCAAATAGTGAATAATAAAGTTAGGCATGACTAAATGTAAGGTAATTTATATTTACAAGGCAAACACTGTTAAATGTACAATAAATAAATATAAACTAAAAATAACATTTCTGTTTGTACTGAGAGTAGGCATTTCAAGTGGTATCCATATACATTCCCAATCAATAGGATAGTTCCACTTGAAAAATTTGGTTTTGAATGTAGTTTAAGTCAATTTCTTGCAAAGTTCCCCTAATCGCTTGCAGTAGTTCATCAGTGTTGTTAAATTGTCGTGTGCCGTATATATCTTCCTTGTCATCCATTCCCAAACCTTTTTGACAATATTTCTATCTAGAGTAGGACCCCAAAAATCCGGAATTTGGCTAATCCGAATTCGGATTTGAGCCAAATCTAAAAAAAATCGACAATTTTTGAAAGTCTGTTCAAGCTTACTGATCTATAAATATAAAGAAAGGTATATGTATTACGAAGACAAAATTATTAATTGTCGTTGAAATGGTTAATTTTTTTATTGATTTTATTAAACAATACTGTCTACCAGGGTGTAAATTAGTGAATTTCGAAAATGCGGACATTACGGTTGTCCGGCCCCAACCAATTCGGAATATCGGGGCTCTACTGTATTTATATCTAAGGAGTATGGTGGCCATTCGATAGCGTTGGTGGATTGGTCTTTAAACCAATATTTTATAAGCCTTGCTTTGCGAATGGGGCCATTGTTAAAATCCTAAAGGAAATACATGGAAAATGTTGCTCATCCTAGGGACTACATCTTAAGAAGAATATTTTTGTTATCTTGGGCGCTCTAAATACCCCTGATTTCCAAAAGCCTAATGGTCGATACCAAGATTCAGTTTTGTTTTTTGTGTTGCCGGAATCGTGCATTGAATTAGGTGCAATTTTTGTATATATTTCCTCCAGTGCGATTCACGAGTTTCAAATAAAAGTTAATTTTCGTTTAATGAAACCAATATATTTCGGGCGAAATGCCCATCATCAGGGTTTACTATAAGATAAACAAAAATTATATAACTTTAACATTTTCTTTACATTAAAAATAAATAAATTCAAACATTTACCTATTTTCTATTTTTTAAAAATCTAATCCAAACAAAGAATTGTCATTCTTTGTTTGGATTAGATTTTAAAAAAAATTGAGAATAATCCATCAAGGTTATTGAAAGACCGCCATACTTCCAAGATCTAAATATCATCAAAAATGTGTAGGGATGATGACAAGAATGATATATACTGGTATACGGCAGTTTAACAACCCTGAAGAGCTCCTGCAAGCGATTAGGGGAACTTGCGACGAAATTAATTGAAATTACCTTCAAAATCTATAAAATGATATCCCAGATAAATTTTTTGAGCTAAATTCACTTAACGGAAGTTCTATTCTTTACTAGCAATATTTTCCACAACAAAATTATCTTTTTTTATCTATACCGTTATTTTGTGTTCTATTTCCTGTGCCACTATCCTAATGACTTGCACGTACTGTTTTTAAGAATTGTCGTAAGAAAATCCTAACGGGACTCCGGATTTTAGATGTTGTGTTGTTAAAAAAAAAAACAAACAGGCAACTAAAAATATTGTCATCAAGTTTCAAGAAAATGCCGTTATGACTTTCCGACATACAGCCATTTTCAAGTGGAACTATCCTATTGATTCATCAATGTGGCACGATAGACCGGCGTCGGGTTTTGGCCGCCTGAATCGTTGACCTCCAATTGACGCGATTACGTGACGTTGTCCTCCAGTTTCGGAAGTTCAGCAGCTGGTGGACGTCTTCACCTACAGAGTTCTCCCAGCGAGCTCTCGGTCATCCACGCAACCTCATTCAGTCAATTCGTTGTCCGTTCATCACCTTCTTTGGCATGCGATTACGTCCATTCGTTGTACATGCCCTGCCCTTTGCAAACGTTGAAGCTTCACGATTTGCGAAACTTCTTACTCATCGTACAATTGATACAACTCATGGTTGTACCGAATACGCCAATTATCTCGCTCGCGAACGGCTCCGAAAATTCGCTGAAGGGCCTTTCGTTCGAATCTGTCAGGACCGGCTCTACTATATGTGCACTTGAACAGGGCGCCAACCGAAAGGGGCGCCAAATTCACAAATTCATTATGCCTTTAAGATCAAGACTTCCTTTAAGGACAACTGCATGATGATCACATCAATTCTCTTCTCTATTGTATAGCATTTATTTTTACTATTTATATTGATTGATACACGTCGTTCACGTATTGTATAGGTACATATTAAACGATCTAGTTCTGACTCAATTATTATCTAAGGGTGTGTTTTCCCAAAGATCCGCTGCTATCGCGACTCAAGAAATTAAATAGAAACTCCACTAACTACCAAACTAAATTCGGATGCTAATCGTATTGCATTCCATTCGACCGATCCATCGACGCAGTCGCGACTCGTGAGACCTTGAAAGACACATCTTCAAACTTTTCCACATTGTATCTACGCGAGAGATAGAGCGAGAGACGTGTTTTCGTCCGTCCGCGTTCAAAAATGACGACCGGGGAATCGAAAAATACTTCAAATGGCCGAGAAAAGTTATGAGATAATTTTCGGATGTAGCTTATGGAGTTCCCTAGCATTTCCCACATATTCCATTAAGTAAGCATACATTTTCATTAAGAAAATCGCAGCGGGCAATAATTCCACTATCGGGTCATATTCTGTGCTTTAGATTTGAATTACATTTCCCCTGCGGTGCGGACTACGGTCAGTTTCATTTTCGGTGCCAACGGTTTTTATCGTATTCTGCGTTTTAAAGTGAAAACCGATCCATGTTAAGGCCTGAATAGACCTCGGGCGGAATGAAAATGAAATTTTTGTCCGCTGCGATTTTCTCAATGAAAATGCATGCTTACTGTCGTGGAACATGTCGGTAATGATGGGGAATTCCATAAGCTACAATCCGAATATGGTTCCAAAATTTTTCACGGCCATTTTATGGATTATTTTTCGATTCCCCCGTCATTAGATATTTTCCACGGTGAAATGACCGGGGAATCGAAAAATAATACATAAAATGGCCGAGAAAAATTTTGGAACCATATTCGGATTGTAGCTTATGGAATTCCCCATTATTTCCGACATGTTCCACGACAGTTAGCATGCATTTTCATTGAAAAAATCGCAGCGGACAAAAATTTCATTTTCATTCCGCCCGCAGGTCTATACTGCGCTTTAGGTGGGAATTTAAAAAGAAAGTTGTCAGGGGTGGATAATATGAACAACTAATTTGCAAAATATATTTAGGCCTCGTATATTTTCTTAAAAATACCGGCGTACAGAGGGCTGCGCCCGCAATACGAGGGTTTTTTAGATTTTGAATACATACATAGTGAATCTTTCTGCACATATATTTTATAGGTAATAAATAAGAATTATGCACAATGTTAATGAAATGCTTCTCGTAAATCTATTTTTGGATTGGTCTAAATAAACGCGTTCCAGAATGAAAGGCTAACGCCTTTCATTCTGTAACACTTTTTAATTAGCCCAATCCAAAAATAGATTTACCATATATTATGGCTCCACATATTAACTGGATTTATTAGCTGTAACGCCGTTACTATTACTCCAAACTGGAAAAAAGCGACTGATATGAAATGTACCCATCGAGTTCTTTGATTTGTTAAAAACTAAAAAATTCAAATTTTCAAATCTCCGGGACACCCTTTTTGCTTTGTCCTACGAACGTCTAAGTATTTCGTGCTAAAGACGGTTACGATTCTACACATTCCAACCAAATTTCATTACGATCGGTTAGTGAACAAATTTGTAAATATCCGGGACACCCTGTTATCTTGGTCCTACCAATTTTTAAGTATTTCATGCCAAAGACTGTTACCATTCTACACATTCCTACCAAATTTCATGACGATCCGTTAAGCCGTTCGCGAGTTATTTAGTGAACAAATTTTCAAATGTCCGGGACACCCTGTAATTTTTGTTCTACCAACTTTTAAGTATTTCGTGCCAAAGACTGTTACCATTCTACACATTCCTACCAAAGTTCATGACGATCCGTTAAGCCGCTCGCGAGTTATTTAGTGAACAAATTTTCAAATATCCGGGACACCCTGTAATTTTTGTTCTACCAACTTTTAAGTATTTCGTGCCAAAGACTGTTTCCATTCTACACATTCCTACCCAATTTCATGACGTTCCGTTAGGCCGTTCGCGAGTTATTTATTGAACAAATTTTCAAATGTCCGGGACACCCTGTAATTTTTGTTCTACCAACTTTTAAGTATTTCGTGCCAAAGACTGTTACCATTCTGCACATTCCTACCAAATTTCATGACGATCGGTTAAGCCGTTCGCGAGTTATTTAGTGAACAGACGGACGGACAGACGGACAGACGGACAGACGGACGGACAAAATCGATTTCATAAGGGTTTTTTTGAAAAATCTAAAAAACCCTAAAAATGACTTTTCTATTGAAATCTGACATCAAACACCGTTCAATTCATCTGCCGGCCATAGTATCGTTACATAATTTGACGATCGATTGAATACCGGCTCTAAGAATTACAATTTTATCATAAAATCGAGTGATATTGTCGCAGTGACAGCCATCTTCCATACAAATTCAAAGTGTCAGTCATACATACAGCCACAAAATTCGTATGGAAAATGACTATGGCAGATTATTTAATTCCATTCCTGATTAATTGATATGTATATAGAAGGGCGACTTTTTAGTATATGAACAGGGCGCCATAATACCTAGGACCGGTGCTGGAATCTGTCTTGTTTCGTAGCCCTAACATAGCACGGGTAGGATGATCGTTTTGTACACGCGGAGCTTCGTGTTCCTACGCGCAAGTTTCGAATTAATTATAGGAAGGACCGAGAAATAGGTCTTATTGGCTAGTTGTATCCGTCGCTTAATTTCGTTGGCGTCCTTTGTTAAATTACAACCCAGATAGTTGAAGTTGTCTACATACTCGAGGTCCCCAACTGTAATTCTAGAATTTGCTGGCGTCCTAGTTTTCGATTGCATCATGGCCTTTGTTTTGATTTCGTTTCGATATGTAGTCTAACTTCCTTTGCGGCGTTATTGAGAATATGCAGAAGGTTTTCTGCATCACCCAATCTTCGAGACATGATGTTGATGTCGTCGGCGTACGCTACTAATTGAGTCGACTTGATGAGAAGCGTTCCGCTGCTATCCATATATTCATGGCTCGAATTACATACTCTAGAGCAAGGTTGGAGTGCGTCGGCGCCAGCCCATCGCCCTGCTTGAGTTCAGTACGAGTTGCAAATAGGTCAGTGAGTCGGTTCTTCACTCTGACCTGCGAGACGGTATTAGTCATCGTCATCCTTGTGAGTCGCACTAACTTTGCCGGTATACCAAAATGTTGTACAGTACACTTTGATCGATACTGCCGTATGCCTGCTTGAAGACGACAAAGATTTGGTATACGTCGATGTTGTATTCCTAGCACCTCTGGAGCAGTAGCTTCGCGATAAAAAGCTGATCGGTCTTTGAACGACCAGGTTTGAAGCCGCCTTGGTACTCGCCAATGATTCATTCTGTGTACGGATTGATTCTCTTTTCCAAAATATTCGATAAAATCGTATAGGCCGTACAAACTAATGATATGCCCTGAAATTCTCACACTTCAGCATGTCACCCTTTTTGTGGAATGTGGAAATCTTCGTGGATTACCTCGTCGTTCCATATTTTCAGCAGTAGCACATGTATAGCGTTGGTTAAGCACATTCTACCGTGCCTCAGTAGTTCTGCTGAAATATCGTTAACCCGGCCGCTTTATTACTTTGGAGCGATTGTATGGCAAGACTCACATCCTCTACTGTTGGGGGTTGAACGGAAGGACCTGGTTCAGCTAACTGCTCAAGAGATGCCTCCGTGGGGGATGTTGATGGTACATTGAGGAGCTTTTCAAAATGCGAGGCCCATCGTTTATTTACGATGTCGATGTCGCTGATCGACATTACCATCCTTGTCTTTACATAGGGTTGTCCTGGGTTGATAACCATTCTTGATAGTGTTGATAAGTTGTACGCCTGTCTACTGTTCTTACTGGCTAATCTTTGGGTTATTTGCTGCAACTACTCGTCAAAATATTTTCGTTTCTTGTGTCTAATTAACTTATTAGATACTCGCCGAAGTTCGTTGTATCTTTCTTTCTTGGCTGGAGATGCGCGTTGCGTATTATGGCGATAGGTTTCGCCTCAATTGAGGCCCTGCATTGGTCGTCGATCGTTGAGTAAAGGCCATCATGGGCATGCCTCGAAGATGCTGCTGTTCTGGTTGAATTAAACGTTTTCTTTCACCTATCACGTTATGTAACCTGAGACGCTGCAGATGTAAAAACAGCACTCAAGCGCAGCGGTTACTCGGATAGTGCGGGAAAATAATGCCCCGTAGAGAAACATAGGAATTGGCCGGAGCCGTTCACCCTATGAAGCTTCTCCTGCATAGCTAATGATCCGCAGTTAGGCTACAACTGAAAAGGATAAAGGAATCGGCTGGAGCCTTTAAAGCTGTATCTTCCCCTTACGGGATTGGTAGTGTGCTGTCCAAATTTTGGTGATTGTGAAATCGAATTCGAATGGTGGTACTCACTCGTTGATCGCAAAATCGAGTTCAACAGTTTCCTTAGGGCTCCATTTAGACAACGTCATATCATCATATTTCTATTATTATCATATCCTTAAGCAAACTCGATCTATTCGGTTTAAATTTTTTTGGGTGCACCGAATGAAATCGAGTAGGCTTGAGGATTTGATAATAGAAACAATACCGGCATAAGCTTCTCATGTCTTAGGTGATGCAATGAACAAGGTTTTTCAACTCTTTAACCCTTGGAAAAGCTGATAGATTTCGTCACTTCCAAGGGGACGAATTGAACATGGGTTTACAGCTATTTTAGACAAAAAATGTACTCAAAACCCTATGCCAACTCGTCTCATCTGAGGGGACCAAATCGCCAAGCACCCTTGCTCTCCTCTGGCTACGTCCATTCTTGGGGTAACTCCTGAAGTTTTTTTTTTAATTGTACTCCATTCTTCTGGACGTCGTTTTTTCCAGAATCGGCTGTCCTGTCTAGAAATAGTAAATTTAATTGGAACACAATATTTTAATCAATATACAAAAGTTCTTACCATAGACCATGTAGACGCACACACACGGTCTATTCAAGGATTGCAATCCATGGTTTCAACATGGATTTTATTAGAGGGGATTCACACTATTGACATTTGGATTTACTAAAACCACTAAAGGTCTGGATAGACATCGGGCGGAATGAAAATGAAATTTATGTCCGCTGCGATTTTCTCTATGAAAATGCATGCTTACTGTCGTGGAACATGTCGGAAATGATGGGGAATTCCATAAGCTACAATCCGAATATGGTTCCACAATTTGTCTCTGCCATTTTATATATTATTTTTCGATTCCCCGGTCATTAGATAATTTCCACGATGAACTCGTCGTGGACAGTGAATCGGTTTGACGTTTGCAAAACTCACCACGCCCGACGGAGAATATGCTACAGAGTCGACTCATTTTCACGTTGAAAATGCATTCGGACAAGAGGAAAATTATTTTTTTAGTAATTTTTAAGATGACTTAGGACGTAAAACGCCTTTGTCTTTGTAGCAATTTTCGAAGCTAAAATTTTAAATTCACCACGGTTTTTATGCCAGTTCATTACTGTTTCATTTTCATTCCGCTCGAACTCTATCCGGGGCTTAACCAGTCGAAACGCGCCTACTTGATTAAATAGTATGTCATTAAATTAAAAATTCATCGAAGAATGTATGTACTTGCATTATTCAAATTTTCGAGGTCTTTGGCTTTATCTCGAAAACGGACTTAAAGCTTGCCAAATATCTCACATATGTATTTGTTAATACAAATACATATGCAAAATTCCTAACGGTTCTTCCGATATAGTTTAATAATAGTCGAAAATGTTTTTTTTTCATTTCACTGGCTCTGGTGTCTCCTTCGATCGTTTCTCAAAAAACTTTTGCAGGGCTAAGATGGCTAAGATGTATTAAATTTCCTTTAATTTGATATACTCTCTCTGTTGGCTTGTCTCCAATTTTTCGAAAGTTGAAGAGCCTCAACATAGTCACATTCTATATACATCAGAATACAGACAAACATTGTGGAAAATAGGATGGGTGTGACATTTTTTTTATTTACCGGATTTGTAAGGGGTAGTTGGGAGGAAGACATAATAAAAGCACGCGGTTGTGTTGGGTGAGCCAACGTGGGGAGGGTGCGCAATAGGATTTATTTTTGGGGGTTTTCGCCTCTATCTCGGAAATGTCTCGGAAACGGTGAATTTATTTGCATGCAAGTATTAAAGTCCATTTGATTTCGCATAAACTTAACTTACATTATGTTGAATTCCTAACGGTTCCTCGATACAGCTTTTTGAAGTCCGAAAATTGACGAAAAATTCGTTTTTTCCCTAGTTGTTTAATTCTGGTGTCTTCCGCGATCGTTTTTCAGAAAGTTTTTGGACGACAAATTTGTACAGTATTAAATTTACTTTCATTTGACTGGTCTTCAATCAATCAAAAGTTTTTGAACTTAAGCCAAACATCCGAAATTAATTTTCACTATGGTGTAATGGTGTGCATTGAAGTGTTTGGCGTGAGTCCGCATGGAGCCGCCATTGGCACAGATCATGGTGGTAGAGGGGGAAAAGGGAGCCAATTTTGGAGGCTTTCGCCGTTATCTACAGTGAAATGAAAAAAAAAAACATTTTCGACTTTTAAACTACGTCGGAAGAACCTTTAAGAATTTTGCATATGTATGTTTGGACATTTGTAGTCTGGCTGGTCTAGCGGTTAGTGCGCGCACCTTCGGTGCACAGGCTCATGAGTTCGAATCTCACCGTGATCATGGTGTTTTTCGAACTCACGAGCTTGTGACTGAGTATGATCTCACTCAGATGTTAAACGCGTACCCATTTATGGGGATAAATAACACTGTCGAGCGTGATGCTGATCTCATTACCTCAACAAAAAGCAGATAAGATCTTGGAAATAGGATGTCACTAACATATCCTGCGGCCTTAGTCCAATGCTGGATTGTCGCGCCTGTTATTTAGTTTATTATACCCTTCGCTCATAGAGTGAAAGGGTATATTAACTTTGTCATGAAGTTTGTAACGCATTAAAGGAAGCATCTCCGACCATATAAAAAGTATACATAAATGATCAGCATGACGAGAAGAGTGGTTTGGACGATGTCCGTCTGTCTGTCTGTCTGTCCGTCTGTTGCAGCGCGTTTTTCTCGGCCACTATAAAAGCTACGGAGCTGAAATTGTGCACACGTGCTTATTATTGTTACAGGCTGTTTGTATGTTTGAATCACCGAAATTGGATAACTGGGTCATGGGGCTGCCATACAAACCCAACTCCCCAAATTAGGTTCTTCTAAGAAAAACTTTTTTATTTGTGTACCAATTTCAACCAAATTTCTCATAAATGTGTTTGTATTGATAGCACAAAACATATGTAAGAATGGATTAAATCGGACCATGGGGCTGCCATACAAAACTAGCCCCCCAATTTAAGTTCTTCTAGGAAAACCTTTTTTATTTGTGGACCAATTTCAACCAAATTTCACACAAATGTGTTTCTTTTCAAGACACAAAACATATCTAAGATTGGATCAAATCGGATAATGGGGTCATGGGTCTTCCATACAAAAACAAACCCCCCCCCCCATTTTGGTTCTTCTAAGAAACATTTTTTACACCAATTTCACAAAACCTTGAATTAATGTGTCTTTACCAAAGCAACAAAAAAGTTCAAAACGAATGGAATCGTACTGTAGGGTCATGCTCCCGCAACCCCAATAACATTTTCTGAGTAAATATTTTCATTTGCTAACTTATTTCAACCAAGCCCAACACTTTTGTCAAGACGGAAGAAAAAGAATGAGGAGGGGGATTAAATACTTAAATTAAATAACTTTTAGCCCAAGGAGAGCAAAGGGTATCCAATTTCAGCCGCGCCCGAAATTAGCCTCGGCTTCGGGGGTTGGCGAGCGTAGCGAGCAGGAGCGAAGCCCCCTAGTTTTTTTATTTTATGTTTGGACAAATATGTAGGATATTTAGCAAGGGTTAACTCTTGCTTACAACTATTTTCTCCAGGATTGACAGTTTTCGAGATAAAGCCCCTAACCCCGAAAATTATAACTTTAACCCCCCCCCCCCACACACACACACACACACACACACATACACACACACCCTTCTCACCCCTTCGATGTTCTCTACAATGTCTCCGTTGATTGGACTAATAGTCAGAATCCCCTTTCACCTTCATCACCTCTTCCTTTGGAAAAACAACTTTCACTCACTCTAGAAAAACTTCACTTTAAAGCATTTCTTCAATTACGAGTACCTATAATATTCCATATCAATAAAAATTGCTAAGCAACCGGCGCTTCTTAACAAGAATGCAGAATGCTATGGCTACAATTTGAAAATTGTTATTTACTTTCTCCTGACAGTTGTTTGTCTAGAAACATCGTCTCAAAAATAAACAAGAAATAAAGATTACTAAAATGGAGAAAGTTGAAGAATCATCGTCTTCAGATATGCCCAAAAAGATAGAATCAAAACCACGCACTTCTCCTAACAGCACCATAAAATCGGATATTCTTGAATTTGAGTAAGTACAAAATTTTTTCATACGAATTACAAATGAAAGAAAAGCCATGTTTTTCTTGTAGCCATTCGTTTAGTTTCACGGCTAAAAAACTTTTCAATATGTGTTTACTGGACTCCAACACTCTAGTATTTGCTTCGGGAAATATTTTACACTTTTTCAATATCAATACAAAAGAAGTTACTTTCCGACGAAGTGCACTTGGTGGTGGTATAGGTTCTATAACCGTAAGTGTATCCCGTTTTACATAATGTACTTAAAGCACGACTACATTGCTTAATAAATTTGCAGAAAAATCCTAATTCAACATACAACTATCTCACTATTGCCGAAAATGGAGAAAAGCCTCTTATAATAATTTACGACTATCCAGGATTGGAAATAAAACACATCCTACATGGTGGAGCGGAAAAATCTTTCACTCACGTAGCATACAATAAAGAGGGTGAACTGTTGGCTTCTCAAGCCGGCGATCCGGATTATATGCTTACAATCTGGAATTGGAAAAATAGCCAAATCATTTTGCGAACTCAATCGTTCCAAAACGACGTACTGAATGTCGTTTTTTCGCCTTACAATCCTAGTCAACTTACTTCTTGCGGATTTGGTCACATCAAGTTTTGGAAAATGAATGAAACATTTACAGGACTCAAACTACAAGGCGAATTGGGTCGATTCGGAAAAACCGAGATTTGTGATATTTATGCTATTTATCCGTTGCCCGATGAAAAGGTGATTTCTGGTTGTGAGTGGGGAAATATGCTTGTTTGGGATGCAGGACTGATTAAAGTAGAAGTATGTCGTAAGAATCGTAAACCGTGTCATACGGCACCGATAACTCAAATTTCCATGGAAGAGGGTGAAGTCATGACCGTGGGCATGGATGGGTTTGTAAGGATTTGGTTTTGGGAGACTGTAGATCTGGCTGATCCGCCAGAGGATGATCGGTTTGTAGAAATTGAGCCGATTTATGAGTTTCGTATAGGATCAGAGACGCATTTGTGCGAGCTCAGACATCTGATTAAGAAAGAGCCAGGTGTAAAGAAGGACCATAAATATTATGCTCAGGTAAGTTGCATAATTATTTTAAGTTCTTTTACTAAACTATAGAATACAGGACGGACGAGGCGGAATATGGTTGTGTGATTTGAATCCAGAACAAACGCCGCTACCTCCAAAGCAACTCTTTACTTGCCACGCAGGTGGTATTGTTGCAATTGTGAGCAGTCCGACGTCAGATCATATTGCTACACTTGGAGAGGGTGGCCGATTGCATATTTACAACTACAAAACAAAAAAGTTATTAGTAGTTAGTCAATATCCGGCTGCGGGAAGAGCTGTGGTATGGATGCCACCACAGGTAGGTACACGATAATATGTATGTATTTTTCGATAAACACTAATGGAAATCGTTTTTTACACTCTTTCAGATTGAACCAACAGCGTCCATTGTTATAGCTGGATTCAGTGATGGAGTGATTCGGACAATTCTATTAGACACAGGCGATTTCATTCCTTCCAATAAACGAATGACTCTTGTTCATGCAGTCAAGGCTCATTCGAAGGCAATTACAATCATTTCCTTAAACCCAAAAATGACGATTTTAGCATCAGGATCAGAGGATTTGACAGTATTCATACATCAACTTGTGCCTTCATCGCCGTTCATAAAAATGATCCCAATAGGTTTTGTCACTATGGACTCAATACCAACAGCAATCAATTGGAAACCAAAAGAGGTATGATATTCTAAAGGTCCATCTAGGTTGATCTCCAAATGGCTGCGCATCCAAAAACTAGCATCATGAACAGCCATTTGGTTGCTACTTAGCATCTACACTAGCAACCAATTGGAGACAGAAAATGACATAACCAGAATTTAATTTTGGTGATTTTTTTAAATTTAATTATAAAAATCGGACTCTGCGCATTTGAATTATTACACGCCATTCAAGAATTATTCAATTTCACACAAAAGAACGAAGAAAAGCTGCAAAATTGTCACTTTGAATTTGACAAGCGGTTGTCAAAGCAGTTGGTTGAGTTGCCATATTGAATATCAAAACTGGACGCCCACCCAAATGGCGATCAGTTTGGATGCAATGACAACCGCCATTTGGTTGCACGTGACGCCATTTGGCGATCAATCTAGATGGACCTTACTACCCAGTCAATATTCAGCAAGCCTTAGAGCAGGTATTAATAGAAGGAGAGGGCGAAAGTCACGAATTCTATACGAAGTGACAGCTCAAAAATGTGCCGTGAATCTAATATATGGGAGAGCAACCAACTAACAGTTAAGTAGTAATTGTCTCAAAAATTCGTGTGCGTTTGGTGGAATTCTTCTTCTTCTTCATTCTCTTTGTCTTTAATAGTGGGTTGTCAAAGCATGGAACATGAATTGAGATGAACTGTTACTCTACTTGTGTCAAATCGCTTTGTTCCACCAGTGTTGTTTTTGTATTTTTCTCTCCCATGGATTTGCGCTTTCGGCGCACTTTTTAAGTGACATTTCCTCTCCTTCTATTAATACCTGCTCTAAGCAGCAAGCCATCTATTGATTACAATACCAAAAATACACGGTGAAATCGCTCTTTCGCAACGGGCGTTTTTTGGTAATTCCTCCTGCGCATATTTTCAAGCAAATTGAGGAGAGCTTACAATAATTACCGTTATTGGTTTTAGAGCAAATTCGTAGTTGCGATTAAGACTCGATAGCAAATGTAAGAAATCCACTCCTACCGCTGCCCTTAGGTACTGTATCAGGCAGATTAATAAATAGATAGTACTCGACTTGTATGTACGTCGTTGAAGTAGATGAGTAGTTTTCCATAACTTCTTTGGACACTGCGCAGTCAATAAACTTCAATTGACCGAATTTCTTTAGTTGCAATGCCCGTGGCTTATTTTCATAAATGCGTCATCTTGAGAATCATGAGCGTAGCCCACTTATGTAAAGTTAGCCCGCACACATTCTCAAATTACGCTCGTAACCGTTTGTTCGCCGGCGGCTACGTTTGTTCGTGAATTATTTTCGTTTGTGCGTCTCTAATTGTTTAATAATAGTAACTTGATTGGCTGATGATTAAGGTATATTTTTTCCTTACTGCTCAACTTCTACATAAAAAATCGATGCATTACGTATGAAAATTTCAGTACTACAAATCTGCGTGTCGGAGGTGTTCAGATGGCGCCTGGTCTCAATCGCAAATTTAAAAAGATTTCAGTCTGATGGCCTCAGTCCTCAATCCGCACAATGCTGTTGAGAGGTATTTGATATCCGAAACTTGAACACCCCCATGTAGGTGTCATTAACACCATCCTGTAATTTCGCGTTATGCGTACCCTAGACTTTCGAAACTTAAATAATAGTCCAGTACAATAGGTTCAAAATAGCCCCAAACCCAAACATCCAAAAAGAAAAGAAATTTTTGATGCCAAATTGTTGAATACACTGCCCAATATATGCAGAAGAAAGTTACACTAATTTGCGCCATGGGTTAAGGGGGGAGGGGGTGGCAAAGGGGAGAAAATTCAGCTTTTTGCAAATATCTGGAAAATTAGGAATCTGACCTTAAAGTGTCCTGAGAACGAAACAAACTACACAAAATTACCTTTGTAATGATATATAACAGTCTAGACGTTTTCTCGGAAAATTATACCCTAGACCCAAAAGTATATAGAGAATTTCCATTTTTTGAGTTTTACATTTCACACTGTAACTCTTGATAGAATAGACCTAGGGTGGCAGGATCTTGTTCATTATATTACCAACAAAATTTACTTGATTTGAACCAAAAATCAGAGTGCTCCGACCATTGACGCCCCTCTCACTCCTCCTAACATTTTTCAAAAAAGCATGCCCGTAGCTTCTTTTCAAATTGAGCCAACCAGATCAAATTTTGTGGGATGCCTATTCTAAGCCCCATTATGCTCCTTACCAAAAATTATTACCATCTGATCAAAACTAAGGGTACCCCCCATACAAACTGAACCAAAATTCTAACAAATTTTACATTTTTTCACTTCTAAATTCTATCTAAAATGGAACAATAAAATTTATCTCTTAGAACGTCATTATAACAGTTAATTGTAGTCTTCTGAATGTATGTTCAAAAGTTTGCATCAAAGCGTACACTACAAGTATCAACAAATTGGGTTTGAAGGTCATTGGTACTAGTTCTAAGGCTATTTCCGAATATATCGAGTAACGTGTACTAGCAACCTTCAAACCCGATTTTTCGTACTTGTAAGGCACGCTCTAGTACAAACTTTTGAATATACATTTAGAAGACTACAATTAACTGTTATAATGACGTTCTAAGAGATAAATGTTATTTTTCCATTTTAGATAGAATTTAGAAGTGAAAAAATGTGAAATTTGTTAGAATTTTGTTTTACTTTGTATGGGGGGTACCCTTAGTTTTGATCGGATGGTAATAATTTTTGGTAAGGAGCATAATGGGGCTGAGACTAGGCACCCCACCAAATTTGATCTGGTTGGCTCAATTTGAAAAGAAGCTACGGGCATGCTTTTTTTTTAAATGTTAGGAGGAGTGAGGGGGACGTCAATGGTCGGAGCACTTCAATTTTTGGTACAAACCAAATAAATTTTGTAAGTAATATAATGAACAAGATCCTGTCACCCTAGGTCTATTCTATCAAAAGTTACAGTGCGAAATGTAAAACTCAAAAAATGGAAATTCTCTATATACTTTTGGGTCTAGGGTATAATTTTCCGAGAAAACGTCTAGAGTGCTATATATCATTACAAAGGTAATTGTGTGTAGTTTGTTTCGTTCTCAGGACATTTTAAGGTCAGATTCATAGTTTTCCAGATATTTGCAAAAAACTGGATTTTCTCCCCTTTGCAACCCCCTCCCCCCTTAACCCATGGCGCAAATTAGTGTAACTTTCTTCTGTATATATTGGGCAGTGTATTCAACAATTTGGCATCAACAATTTCTTTTCTTTTTGGATGTTTGGGTTTTGAGCTATCTGTACTAGACTATAATTATTCCCTAAGTGACATACTAAGGTTTTTTTTTTGTGAGAATTCTAGACACCTATGTTTGCGATCATGTTGTCCAATCAACCTCATCCAGTATTTCAATATTTCGCAATCAAAAATCCCGTATTTCATTCCACGACTTCTGAGTTTAAATGTATCATTTATAAAATTTTTGCTGTCCGCCATGTTTCACCATTAGAAGAAAGGATAAGCCACACGAAGTTTTCTCTGGGAAGGATTTTAAACATTGAAAGGGATACATTTTGTGACAAAAGTTATATAATGTATTCAAGATAAAGGGGTAAAACGAATGCAGACGCCATTTATCTTTAAAAGGACAAAGGTACCTCTGGATTGCCCTTTCTCAAATAATGAACCCGTTTTGTAAAGCAATTATTGTTTTACATATACTACCCGCGACCGCCCGGCCTCGCCGAACAACTTGGAATGGGAAGTACTCTTAGGTTTTATCCGATTTAGCTGATTTTTGGTGGATGGTGATGGTGATGATGCCCTCCAATGGCCATAAAGAAAAATTTAGCTCTCTGCTCCAATTTTGGGGGCAGTTTTGGACACGCCGTTTTGCCAAATTCAAATGGGGGGAGGGGTTCACCCAAAATTACCTTGAACTTATTGTGGATACACCATATTTCACGGCTGAAATCGCAGTTTTACAAGAGTTATGGAGCTTTTAAAAAAGGTCTCAAATGAAAATATTCTAATTTATTTTTTAGTCCTGCGCCGAATTTTTCAATAAAGTTCATATGTGTTATATATTATTGCAAAGGGTTTTTTCCTTCCTCAGCCTATTTTTCTGTATCTTTTGCCGTTTTTGAAATAGCCGCAAAAACGGGGACCCCCCTCCTTTTTAAGATTGCGGACCTCCAATCGGTGGGGGCCTTTTTCCCATAATCTGGGGGCTATCCCCAACCAGCCTACAAAAATCCAGCGATGTACGATTTTTATCGACCGAATATCATAAACTGACGGGAAATCTTATAATTATTGTGATCATAGATTTCAATTACATACCCTCAATCCTCTAGTGAAATTTCTGGCTATGATAAAAAAAATGTTGAAATGAGTAGTTTAGTTTTCCTAATGGAGACTATCAGTAGCCATAGGCTAAAATAGGATGCACTTCAGAATTTCGTCAACCAGTGGACTCATCAGGAGCTATGGTCTTGTACCTGGAGGTATAGTCATTGATGAGCTCCATTTGATTACCAAACTCTGAAGTGCATCCTAGTTTAACCTGTAGTGTCTTTAATTTTGTCGCACTTTTTATCCCCTTTATCAAATTAGCGAATCCTTACTTAATGGTGCAAACTCGTTAAAGGGCTGAATTAAGATCGAGAGTGGAATTTTTCCCGCTGCGATTTTATCAATAAAAATGCATACTTACTGTCGTCGAATATGTCACAAACGGTGGGGAATTCCATAAGCTGCAATCCGACACCGGTCCCATAATTTGGGGAATGCTGAGGAACTCCATAAGCTACAATCCGAAAACAGTTCCATAATTTTTCTCGGCCATTTTATGTATTATTTTTCGATTCCCCGGTCATTTGACATTTCAAGATTTGGAAAAAAATACATAAAATGGCCGAGAAAAATTATGGAACTGTTTTCGGATTGTAGCTTATGGAATTCCCCAGCATTCCCCACATATTCCACGACAGTAAGAATACATTTTCATTGAAAAAATCGCAGCGGACAAAAATTTCACTCTCGATGTCAGTACTAGGCTTAAAATTATAGCGATCGGAAAATATGAAGCATGAAGAAGACTCACGAGAGGTATAAACCTTGGAAAGGTATTACTTCACCTCTATATATTAATACGACATATGACAATCGACAAATGCTGATTTTTTTAAAGGACAATATTCCGGCACAACGATTTAGTTAGAAATCCCATCAAGGACAATGCTTCCATTCTGGAAAAACATCCATATTTTTGTTCATATTGAAGCCAAAATGAAGTCAAATCATAGGCGTACGCCAAAAAATATTTCGTTAGGGGTTTTAGAAAAGAGGTTGACGTTGGTCAGGAGTGAATATCTTAGAGCTGTTAAAACCGTAAATTCACTGAGATTACCAAAGGAAACTAGGAAATTCACTTAAAAACTTTAAAATAAATAAAATAATCATTAACTAACATTTTTTTTGGGCGGTCAAAGCAAATGTCTTGAGCTATTAAAAACTAAAAAAGGCCAAGACAGAATTATATCCATCCATGTTCCAGTTTCCACGTAATTACAGCCGAGGTCGAAGTATTTGCAAACTTAAACTGATATTTCAATTGAGTCCATTTTTTGTAATATCCGAATACTACAATCATCACCCTTACAATCCTTTTATTATGTTAAATTAGCGAAGGACTTAATTGCAAAATATGTAACGCATACTGAAGAGGATTGCTTGTTTCTTTTTTGCCGAAGGTTATGGCTATATTGCCCTTATCTTTTGTGGGGTTCGAAAGGGCACGGACAGTAGACCATAACTTTAACATTAAGGTTACAGTCATTGAGGTGCTCGTTCTATTTGGCCTTCTTGTGGTCTTTAACTTGTCGTTGTATTTGGATATTGAACTCCCGAATTCGGGGTCACCCGGGTTGGCGCGCCTAATGTTGTCACGTTCATCGGATAACCTTGCGGCACTTATTGAAAAATTTGGTCGAACCTTTGGAATGCGCCCTGCAGGAATGAACCGTGCCGCAGCTTGAGTAATGACGTTCCTAATGTTCCGTTCGGCTTTATGTAGGTATATTGGTGGAAGGAGGAAGCGCGAAGAACTTCGATGACGTGAATGTTTTGAAACCTTCCCAATCAGCTTTTTTGTGATTGACAAACGTTTGCTTCTCTGACTTGGTCAGGTCAGCTGGTTTGTCAATTCTGACTCTGATTGGGAGGTGATCAGAAGGAAGACCAGTACGTGTTTCCCAGGAGATCTCACTAATTAGGCTGGCTCTACAATTGTAATGTCTGGGGAGCTAATACAATTGTTTGCATCAAGGGTTGGCGAGACTCCATTGAGGGTACAGAACTCTGATGCGTCCAGAGATTCGGCGATAGCTTGACCACTGGTATCGTTGTGAAGCGCAGAATGCCAGAGTTCATGATGGGCATTGAAATCACAAAGAATCTCCATTAAGAAGAGGCCCAATATTGAAATGGGAGTCTGTACAACTAGAATGTGGATGTGGAATGCGGTATGTAGATATTAAAAATTTCAATATTGGTGCTCCCTGATGAAACTGATATGGCTTGCAACTCCGCCTTACTAACTACATCTAATACACTGTAATGTACGGGCTTGTGTATTAGGAAAGCAACTCCACCTCCAGGGTGAGAATTATTCGTGGCGCCTTCTCTGTCCTTGCGTATGATGATATATTCACCTTCGTGAATTCGCGTGGAGTTTCGTCTCTTGGATGACAGCAATCAGTATTCTGTACTTTCTCAAGAAGCTTGTGATTTCGGAAATTTTCCCTAGGATGCCATTGCAGTTGAACTGCAGTATGGACTCTAGTGTAAAAGTTGCTGGCAGAGGGGCAGGAGTTAAACTGTGTCCAACATTCAAGGCAACATTATTGAGGGGGTAGGGGGCATTGGTGGTGGGGAGGGGCTGCCCAGTAAACCTACAGTCTGGTGCAACGTACCTTCAATGTAATGACCCATCGTTTGTTGTAGCAAACGGGTGTAGTCCGCCCCGGACAGGCTTGGAATTGCAATGAAGCAATGGTTGCCAGTAGGACCACAAGTCCCATGCTCGTTATTAATTACATTGTTTCAGAGATTGCTTCGAAACGAGTGCAAAATATTCTCACTTTTATCTTTATTCAGCTCTTTGTAATTTTTATTGCCGATCGAGCTAGCAAAATGGCTTTAAAATGTTTTACGGTAAAAATCAGTCTTACTCTTTTCGAACAACTGATAAATCGACCACCACAGCAGCCTTATGGGGAAATGTTCAGCCAAATGAAATAACTGCGCATTTTTTGACAGAATGAAAATCAAAAAAAAAAAAGATTTGGATTGACCGTGTCTGTGCGGCGTAGGGAAGCTGCGATATTAAAATCAGAGAGCTCTTACTTAATAAATTCCTCTAGCTGTATTGCTGAATAATGTATGCTTCAGATTCTGTTTTTTATACACCCAGCTATCAACTCCGCATTTCGATTTTTACACATTTTTAGTTTTTCTACTGGCTAAATAGTTAAAGTCTCTTATTCGTCTTGTCCACTATGGCGACCTATAGAAGACTATGCGATTATTTGAACAATCGAAGCTCATTTCTGTGGAGAAAGCTCATTTTTTTAGGTTCTACTACCGAATTCGCTAGGGGAAATGAGCTTTCTCCACAGAAAATGTGCTTTGATTGGTCAATCGATTGGATGATATATGCCGACTCTAAGATTTATGACAAACTCGTGCCGGCTTTTGAATGTGGTTGTCGTCTAAAATAGCCGAAATTTGAAAATCTTATCAAAAAAATATATTAGACAACAAATACATATATGTACATTCAAAAGTCAACACGAGCGGGTCATATTTGAGAAGACGAAACGGACACGGGTTTTAAACTACTTAATCACTAGAAAAGCTTATTTATCTCGTCACTTTACAGAAACAAGCTGAACAAGGTTTTATTGCTGTTTTAGAAGATAAATATAGACACTTGAAAACCTATGCAAGCTCGACCCTTCTGAGAAGACGAGAACAATATGGGGTTTTGATACTTAATCGCCCAAAAAACAGATCGATTTCCTCATCTGCCTAATAACGAGCTGAACGGGATTTACTCTTATTCTTTTATATGAAATGCATTAGAGGCACCTTGTAAGCTACAGCCCAAATTTTATAAAAATGGGTTCATGGGAATCCCCAATCCAATTGCCTGCGTTCCTACTGAATAGATATCCGGGTTAGATTGAACAAAAAGTTTGCAATCCTATTCTATTTTTGCTATCGAGACACAGTAGGAAGTGTGGCTTCGTCATACTTTCCGTTCGAGTTCACCGTTACAAGCGCGAACTTACAACCGTGGGTTAAGTCCCCAATTCAATTCTGTACTGTTCCCTTGATATACCATGAGCTTCAATTTTTGTTTCGCAATAAAACCTTCAAGCTAAGGCGATTAATATTATTGCAAATTGAAAAAAGGTATATTTTGTACTGCAAATGGTTTTTTTTTCAATATTTAAACAGTCATCAACTATTTTAATCGGATGTCAACTCGGCCATGTTGTCGAGCTTGAATTACCAGAGTCGCCTCAACCGGGTACCGAACACTCATACTCCTTGAACCATATCCAGCGAAAAGAATTTAAATTCAAGTCGGTTAAAAGTGAGATTCGAAGACAAAATCAAATTGACGCCATAAATCTAAGGAAGCTCGAAAAAAGGAACAGAAAACTTGCTGAATTGAAAAAGAAAGAAGCCGATGGTGAAGAAGTTATGCTTGATCAGGATTTGGAGATATATTTAGGTATGTAGTGTAGTGTTCAAATATTTTTGTACAGTAGTGTACCTGTCACTTTCCAACCGGATCAAAGAGAATTGTTGTAAAGGAACCGGTTGGAGAGGAGAAACAGATATAACTGTAATTTTAAGTAAGAAAGTATGTATATATAAGCACGACAACGACTTCTTAGAAAAAAGGACAGAAACATTCAAGACTTCGTGTTGTTTGTTGCAGTACATCTCGACACTTTTGAAAAGGTGAGCGTCGAAACGCTTATATACATATAGGTATAGTGCGTACATTGCCTTAACTGGTGGGCAATAAATAGGTCGATGGCAATTACTGCCGACCAAATATAAAGATATTTATATTTTTATTTAAAATTTAATATTTCATTCATTTCAGTAGCAATTTCTTTTTTCTAGACGTTGAAACAGAAATGTTTTTCATTTTTAACCTTCGGGCGGGCGCAATGCATCTGACAGATTAAGTGGCCAGTTTTTGTTGCGCCAATCAGCGATATGAAAAGGGAGAGCTCTGAAGCTCACAGTAGCTTAATATTTATCGATCAACTACCCAAACCAGTTTTCAGTTTCTATCTACCATATGTATGAGAGGCGGGAGGGGATGAAATAATCTCTCAGATGTTTTGCGTCCGATTGTGTTATTTTCTATTTTCTATGAAAATTTCCACATGTTATACTCTTCACATTGCGTAATAACATTGTGTTGACTTTTAGGTTCACCAAATCGTTCAATAGTGTGTTTTTAGTAAAATAAGCGGTCGAGTTGTTGGAGGTTTTTTAAATATTGAAGTTATTGAAAGCGGTATATTCTTGGAAAATTGAAAATGTGAAGGGTATCAAACTTTGTGAGTCAGTTTTTGTTTCGAAAATTTCGTAGAACTATTTCAAAGAGATAATGCAATAATAAATAAGAGTCTAAAATATATAGAAACTTTGTTTCATCCCTTTCTCTGCACTTAATCTGTCAGATGCAATGCGCCCGATCGTGTTAGGATTAGTATTGCGCCCGCCGGAAGGTTAAGTTAAAATTTGACCATATACCTAAAAGAAAATGTAAAAGTAGAAAAATTATTTAATTTGATCGTATTTATCAAATTACATGTAATTTTAAAAGAATTAGGATAATTAATATCTTATTATTGCAGAGGACTCGGATCCAGAGGAAGAATTAGAACCGCTTTTTTACCCAAAAATTCCAAATCCAGTACTCTGGTTGAAGTACACGTCAGAAAATACGATATGGTTATCAATGGGTGGATATGATGCCGGCTACATTTATGAGTGTATCTGCGGGGAGCACGAACGTGGACTAGTGAAATCGACTATGGTTTGTGATGGCGACGACATAGAAATTAATTCTGTATTCAACTGGTGAGTATGTTTAGCGTATTTTTTTATAAATACGTTGCAGCAGAAACTTGCATAGATTCAAATTTGGATTTAGCAACCTTATTTCCTTGAACCCTTAACAAATTGGCAAATAATGTAGTAATTTATTCAAGGAATTCATATCAAATTTTCGGAATGCGAACGGGAGCTATTCGGATTATAGCCGAGCAAAAGGATTTTCGAAATCTTTCCGATTATTGGGAACTTACGATGCACGATAATTTCATTGGCAAAATTAATGCAATTTGTTCAAGCTATGACAATCGATATATCTTCAGTATCGGCGAGGATGGCAATATATTCTCCTACAAATGGAATATTGATATACCCTTGATCAAACCGACGCCAACCAAAAAAGCGATAGTACCACCAATATTTTCTGAAATTGACGACAAAAATGCCCTTTCCCTTGAGGAGGAAAAATTGAAATTTCTAGAAGACACTCAAACCAAACAGTCCAATGAAAGGAAACGGAAAACTTTGAAGATTCTAGGCGAATATAAGTTGCAGTTTAAAAATATCTTGAAAAGAAATCGAGAGATGCCAGAATCACAACAATTCACGGATGATGATCTTGAATTGGACGAGAGAATTACCAGGGATATGATTCAGGATATGGATGAACAATTGCAGCTTGTTCGACGGAAAAATGCATTCGATGTCGAGAAGGCGACACTAGGACGTACGAAAGTAATAGAGCATTTTATAAAGCCGTTGCAAAGCTTGCAGATAACCATTTCGGCGATAAGGTACGTGATTTTTTTGTTTAAAAAAAACATAGTATTCTTTACAAATACAATATAAGTGGAAATTTTAAAAAGTAGCAATTAAAAAAAATTTAAGGACCTAAAAAGGAACTTCGCATGACAATGTCCGGACTAGAAGGACGTTTACTCTATTAGTGTGTTACAAATATTAAAAAAGGCAGATCGCTGCTCTGAAATGGACTAGGGTTCTCAGGTCTCTATTGGAATTTAAAGCATTTTAGTAAAGGCCAAAAGGAAGGCTTATGCCAAGATTCAGTTTCTTCTCCATTTTGGGGATTTTTCATGAAGCTATGTTAACTTTTAGAATTTAAAAAAAAAATGTTGTACCGATAGTTCTGATAACCCATCGACCCGTCAAAATTGGTACTTTCAAACTGACCGAACCCTTCGGTCAGGTTGCGGTTCGGCTGACCAGTATTTTTATCACCAGGGAGTGGCCCTCTATCGAATAGAAAGGGTTTGATTCAACAGTTCTGAAACCCCGAACACACCTTTAAACTGGTTGGCCGAACCCTTCGGTCAGGTTGCGGCTCGGCTGACCAATGTTTTTAGCCTAACAGGTCCTTTATCGAATAAAATAGGCTCGATCCGACAGTTACCCATACCCCCGAACACCCTTAATTTTTGCGTATAATTAAGTCTAATTACGCAACACTGGTCAAGTTTTGCTTCGGCTCATGGGCGTAGCCAGAGGGGGGCAGGGAGGAGCGGTTGCCCCCGCCCCCTGGTCGATGATTATCGTAAACAAAAATCTCACCGACTTTACAATGCTTGAAGGTATAAAAATGGGAGTTTGATTCCATAGGCACTATTTTCTGCTGCTGTGACTGTAGTCTGGAAAACTAAAATATTTGTAGTTTTCTGACCCGGAGTTGGGAAACCCACGTGTCAGCATCATGAATCGATGACATAATTAGATCAGAAATGATTTCTGAGAAATCTTTCCATTAGGAGACTCTTTTTCCTTTTGCGAGAATCCCATATTTTCATGCGTTTCATTTCATAGCTTCTGAGCTGCAGAACACAATTTTAACCGCCACATGAAGGCTCTCCGGGAAGGTAGTGGAATTTAACTTCATTCCATCTGAAATAGTCTAAGAAAATTGGGCCAAAATATGGCCATCGAACGGTAAAAATCCTACATCGCAAATTTTTTTTTGATTATGGTTGGGGATGGTCCCGAGATGATGGCATAGAAAGTCCCAACCGATCGGGGGCCGCAACCTTAAAAAAAGGGGGGAAATGGGGGCCTTTTTTCGGTTTTGTGCGATTATTTCAAAAACGGTAAGAGATACAGAAAAATGGTCTGAGGACGAAAAAAACTACATAAAATTATCTTTGCAATGATATATAACACATTAGAGTTTAATTGAATATTTCGGCGTTAGAATAGAACATAAATTAGAATATTTTCATTTTAGACCTTTTTTAAAAGCTCCATAACTTTTGAAAGAATGTTAGTTCAGCCGTAAAATTTTGTACAAGTATTAAAAACAAGTTTGATAATTTTAACGTAAACGCTGAGTCGCTCCGGTCAAGGGCCCCCATTATCCCCCCATTTAAATTTGTCAAAAAGGCATGTCCATAACTCCCCCTAAAATTGGAGCAGAGTGCTAAATTTTGGTTTGTTGCGATTGGAGGTCATAGTCACCCCACCCACCAAAAATCAGCTCATTCGGATAAAAAGTAAGGGTACCTCCCATACAAAGTGTGTTATATATCATTGCAAAGATAATTTTATGTAGTTTTTTTCGTCCTCAGATCATTTTTCTGTATCTCTTACTGTTTTTGAAATAATCGCAAAAAAAACGAAAAAATGCCTCCTTTCCCCCTTTTTTAAGGTTGCGGACCCCCGATCGGTTGGGACTTTTAATGCCATAATCTGGGGACCATTCCCAACCATAATCCAAAAAAATTTGCGATGTAGGATTTTTGCCGACCAAATATGCCATTTTTCTTAGACTAAAAGGGATTTTAGTGACAAATGGTATACAGCTTTGCCTTCTTTACCTTGTAAAGAACGCGTTTTATCCGTGTTTTTCAAGTTATTTTATCAATATTCATTTTGTAGCTGACTCATACCAGCAATGAAATTTAGCCACTGTTAATATTTTGTTAAATTTGGAGGAAACCTTATCAAAACCGTAAACCGTATTTCTATCAAAAAAAGATTTATAAAATTTGCTCACAAACAGTGACTGAGACACAAACTGATCTCCGAGAGACAAAAATAGCACTCAAGATAGATGAGCTACGGTCTAAAAAGCTGAAATTTGAGGCCAGTTGAATGTAATCAGAATCACCAGTAAAAGTCTAAGCACGTGCAGGAGCCATTTTCGTTAAATAGTGTGGAAAATCATTCTCGACTATTCTTTCTTAAAATTTCGCTCTAAAATTTGCCTAACAATATTTTCGCGACCAACAATTTCAACTCCTAAGAAAATCATGATGTTAAAAAAAATTCGGGCTTGCCTCCCCCTGACCGAAATCCTGGCTACGCCCATGCTCGGCTGACCAACGGCTTCGATATCACCATAGCTAAACGCAACTTTTAAGATGGTTAATTTCCGACAGTTCGATAAACCCCGGTTTTTACCATCACGGCTCGGACTATAATAATGCGGTCCCAGTAAAAATTAAGTTGGACACCCCTGCTCTTGACTCTAATCGTACTCTGACCATCGTACGACGTTCGACATCTTGATCGGTACCACCATTTGCGGCAACAATGCTACCAAGGTGAAGAAATTCATCTACCTTCTCTACGGGCTGTCCATTATTGATAGCGATCGATGGCAGTGCAGCGTTTCTTTTTCTCACTGCCGGGCGTAACACCTTGATTGGAGTGGTTCTTCATACCAACATTGCTTGCCTCCCTCTCAAGATCTTGCGACATTGCTGACAGACTCAGGATTTTGTAAGAGAGTAGGCAAATGTCGTCAGCATAATCCAGATTTTGTAAGTGCGACCTCATTGTCCATTGGATTAATCGATCAAGCAATTAATATAAGAAATAAAATTGAAGAGAGGATGCATTCCTCTCCCGTCTTGTGTCCTTGCTCCTTGGTATCTTAATAATTAATCCCACTCCGTGGGAAAGGTCTCGGTATTCCAAGCTTTTTTAATAAGCGGATGCAACATCCCGGCAGCTCTGCCAGCACTGCTTGAAAAAGCTCAGCATGGATACCATCAATACCAACCGCTTTTCTTCTTTTTCGAGCATTATATCAACTATATTTACTTTCTAGTCGGGTACTTGACCGTATACATATTTGCATTTTGACGACTGGTTAGGTTATCTATTTTAAGGGGAACTTAGTAAGTTGGAACACGATTCCGGACCGTGGCCAAGTGTTCTTTGAGCGCCTCATTGATCTTCTTCCAAGATAAGCAACCTTACATCAGTATCTTTAATCGCGGTTGTTGGAAAGAGCTACGACCACCTGTACCTGTAAACTCCTTAATGGTACTGTATACGGTACTTAAGTTATTACCTTAGAGAAAGCATAGCAACCCATGTCATGCGTTAGTCCAGAGTGGCTATGTGATCACACAACCCATATGTGTTTGACTCCAAATTTATTACACTACACTTCATGAAATAATTCAAACGTCAAAATAATGTCGATGCAATTATTAACCCTTCTGTCGCCGCCTACGAGCTATTATGCCTGCGGTATAGCTGAATCTTATGTGAAATCAATCTTATTTTTTTAAGAGGTCTAATTTTGGTTCTAGGAACAGTTTACATACTATTTCTTACGATGATGCGCCGTTTTTTCGTTTCTTAAGACATAGTTTACATTTCGCCAAACGTTTGATCGCATTTGTGGCCATCGGCTCCTTTGAAATATATTTGGAAAGGGGTGGAAAATATTGTTGAACGATATTTTTCATCAAGATATAGTACCAATGGTCTGTTTAGGTCTATGTGTCAACTGAAGGGTTAATTATCACGTTGGCATTTTGAGAGAGTACATAATTATATTCTCAATTGTATATTATATTTTCAATTGTAAACAAAAATTTGACATTTGAATAAAATTTTTGTTTAGATGTGTGAACTGCGATAGTGTGAAAACGGTGCCATTTTTATTTTCTGATGCCCACTGTGGACTAACACATGGCATGGATTGCTATGCCTTCTCTAAGGTTATTACATATTGCAGCTCCTGCCGATTCTAGAAGAGAATTTGTGTGTTTTCTTTCGTCTCGTCTGCCTGATTCTTTCATCTCTAAGCGGGGCGCACACCCGCAATGCATAAACGGACAGAAGTTATCATGAGATAATTGTATCCTGTCATTCCAATTTCGGCTCCCTCCTATTACGCACGTCCAGAAGCCACTTTTAAATCTTGTTCTTACGGAAAAATGGTTCCTTTGATTTTGGGTTGTCATCGTTTCTTCTTCTTTATGGCACGATAGCCCGACGCCTTGGCCGCCTGGATTGAAGACCTCCAATTGTCGCGGTCACGCGACCTTGTCCTCCAGTTCTGAAAGCTTAGCATCTGGTGGGCGTCCCCACATACACAATGCTCCCATCGGGCTCTCGGTCGTCCACGCAATCTGGCTCCGTCCACTCGTTGTGCGTTCATCACCTTTTCGGGCATGCGATCGTCGTTCATCCTTTGTACATGTCCCGCCCATTGCAGTCGCTGCAATTTTACGATTTTCGACACCTGTAGCTCATCATACAGCTGATACAACTCATGGTTGTACCGGATGCGCCATTCACCTCGTTCACGAACGGCCCCGAAGATTCTTCGGAGAACCTTTCGCTCGAATGTGTCCAACAGGTGTTCAGAGTTTTGGGTTATGCTTCGCAGCCATAGCATGGCACAGGTCGGATGATTGTTTTATACACGTGGAGCTTGTGTTCCTGTGCACGAGCTTCGAATTCATAATTGAGAGGACCGACAAATAACACTTATTAGCTTGTTGTATCCGTCGCTTTATCTCATCTGTTTCGTTGGCGTCCTTTGACAAATTGCAACCCAGGTAAGTGAAGTTGTCTACATACTCTATATTGAGGTTCCCCACGGTGATGCTTGAATTTACTGGCGTTCTTGTTTTTGATTACATCATGACCTTGGTTTTAGATTCGTTGATATGTAGCCCAACTTCTTTGGCGGCGTTATTGAGATTATGCAGAAGGCTTTCTGCATCACCCAATCTCCGAGACATGATTTTGATGTCCTCGGCGTACGCTACTACAGTAGAACCTCGATTATCCGAACTAATTGGTCCCGGGGGTGGTTCGGATAATCGAAGAGTTCGGTTAATCGAGGTTGTTGAAGATATGTATAAAAAACCTCGGAAAATTTAAAAAAAAACCCATTATGAATGTATTACTTTAATAGTACATACATATTGTGTATATACATACAAGGAAATTAAGAAAGCATATTACAATTTCGTCGATTTTTGTCTGAAACAGTTTGAAGGCGAATTCCGGAAATTACCGACCGACATTTTTTATAGCCACTTTCAATGGCACATTTGAATACACCATATGAACTTCCTAGCATTAAAGTAACTAACTATAAAGAATGTCGGCCGCCGGAATATCGGCGAATGTATAATCGCTCTCCGAACATGTATGGATATATTAGGATGGCAGTGCTGCGACGCGCAAGCTTATGAGGCGAACGAGTGTTGAGACTGCCAACTCTGTTCGGATAATAGAGGGTTCGGATGATGGAGGTTCGGATAATCGAGGTTCTACGTTGAGTCGACATAATGAGTAGCGTTCTGCTGCTGTCTAAATTCATGGCTCGAATTACAGGCTTCAGAGCCAGGTTGAAGAGCGTCGGCGCCAGCCCGTCGCCTTGCTTGAGTCCAGTACGAGTTTCAAATAGGTCAGTGAGTCTGTTCTGAACTCTGACCTGCGAGACGGTATTAGTCATCGTCATCCTTATCAGTCGCACTAGCTTAGCCGGTATTCCAAAATGCAGCAAAATGTTGTACAGTACGCTTCGATCGATACTGTCGTATGCCTGCTTGAATTCGACAAATATTTGGTATACGTCGATGTTGTATTCCCAGTACTTCTGGAGTAAAAGCTCCACTGTAAAAAGCTGATCTGTCGTCGAACGACCAGGTCTACAGCCGCCTTGGTACTCGCCAATGATTTCTTCTGTGTACGTTTAATAGGAAAAATAAAATGCTGATTGGAAATGAACAGAAAAAACAATTTGAATTATACATAATTCCACAATGACAGGCCAGAACGAGAAGCTCGTTTTGTAGTAGGTACACCATGCCTTCTTTCTTAAGCCTTGATTATTATTAGATGATGTTGACTTATTTTTCAGATCTGATAATTTTATCAGTTCGTTTCGACTGGAAAAACTGGACGAAGAGTTCCACGAACTCAAACACAATGTTGATATAATGATACAAGAAAGGACGGATAACAAAAGGTAAGTGACTGATTATTTTTTTTAAATGTTCATGTAAAATAAATGTGTGTTCTTATTGCAAGCGACGAACGGAAAGCATCTATTATAAAGGGGTAACGTGAAAAGCATAATCGACTAAATTAAGTGCATCCTCGCCAATTCTCTCCTTAATCCCCTACCTTGTCTGACTTAACACTCCAACATTTCAAAAATTAATACATTGCTCTTTTTGTCACTTTAGGGAAATGGACTATTTTGTGGAACAATTTGAACCTCACGTTGGTCTGCCAAGTGCATCAACTGAATCTTTTCTTTTGGGCATGACTACATCGGCAATCGATTTAAGGCTTGATGTTAAAATGAAACGTCTTCTTGACAAGCATCGGCAGCGTAAAAATCAGGAACGTACTCGAGTATTAGAGAAAGGTCTAATTGAGACACAAAGACCGGATCCAAATGAAAATCATCCTGACGACGTTCGTGCCATTGAAGAGACCAAAAAAAGTATTGGCGACTATAAACTCAAAACTGATCCCAATTATGAACCCGACAATAGTCTGAACACTTTATCGAAATACAAGGAAATAATTGACACACGCGAGGAACTCTTTAATATGCAGTATAAATATAACGAGAGAATTTTCAAGTTGCGAAAAGAGAAAAGAAAACTTTATCAATATGCAGCACAGAAGATGGAAGAATTAACACGATTGCATAAGCAGTTACCAGTAAGCAAAAGAATGATGTTCGAACCTTTGCCGGAAGTTGTTATGGACAAGGAGTATCCGGAAGAAGCGCTAAAGGTATTGGTAGTTCATTTTTTGGCTCAAGTCACATGAAGTCTCTTGTCGGCTATAGGCTTTGCTCAGCTATTATTGTAGTTGAAATTCAAAGATTACAGCCGGGAAAAAACTGCCCACGCTGACTGTGTTCGGTAGTGAAAAGCACCATACACATGACAGAGCAATTGTTTTTATGTACTAGTCTTTGATCGTAACGGTATCGCCGCACACACACGGCGAATCCATGGATTTTATTGGATTTTCGTTCTGTCAAATGAGCCCATCCACAGGCGGATTTTAATTCAATAAAATACATAGATTATACAAGTATGTGCGGCCTGTAACTGAATCAATCTTAGAAATACATCAATTTAAGACTTACTTTTAAAGTCTAACTACTTAAAATATTTATACTTTCAGCCAATCGCCGAAACTAGTACCGGAGTTGAAATCAAAACTCTATTTTCAAAACGATCCGCCATGATTAGTGGAATCTTCGCTCCAAAGAAAAGTTTCAACGAACCAACACTGTCCGAATGTCAATTTTTCGAACTTGAAAACCAAGTGGACAGCCAATATTTGGAGACCATTTTAAAAGAACTCGATGCTAGCTCTGAAACCAAAGAAGACGATAATCAGATCTCAAAACTCACCGAAGAACTAACAATAAATAAGCTTAAGACATGGCCGAAAGAGCTAGCACTTTCGCGCACCCTGCGCTGTTTAGCCGAACAAAAAAGCATTATCGAAGATATCGAATACAGAATCAATAAATTTGATCAAAAACTCGAAGATTTATCAGCCGATCGGCTACAGATTGAAACCGATGCAAAATTTTTGGATGCATATTTGATCACACTGAATCAGGAATTGTATATTCTGCGTGATTTTGAACGAGTGGAAGATGATTTGGTGCAACTAGTTGAGAACAATGTTCAAAAGCGCGTTGAAATTCAAACAAATATTATACGTGTTCGCAATGCAGCCGACGAGCAACGACATGTGATTCGAAAACTTGTCGATCAAGAGAGGGCAATACAAATGAAATTTTTGAATAGTACTAAAGGAAATAAATTTGCCGAATTCCTTGGCAAGATTTTTAAGAAAAAGTACAAGCCACCGAAAGAACATTCCGCCAATGGTAGACATTTGGATTTTATTAACTGGAAATATTTTTTTGGATTACATTTTGTGTATTTCAGTGTCGTCAGATATGTCTTCAACAGATGACTCGTCCTTGGACGAAGAAGATGATAATAGAAGTTTGGATACTATGGACGTGGCACCGTTACGACACGATGAAAATTATTGCCCGCCGGGATGCGATCGTGAATTATACGATCTTACGTTTGAGTTGAGAACTGATCGACATGTTTTGGAACAAAAAGTTCATGAGGCAAATCGTGTTATTGACGAGCAGAAAAGGCAAATAGAAGAGCTAAATACGAATTTGAAGACTGTGGAGTGCCAGTTGGCTTCTGATCGAGACAAATTAATGGCACAAAGGGTAAGTGGAATTTACACACACACACACACACACATTCCAAATATTTCTGTATGCGTTTATTTTGTGTGTTTTTCCTTCAATTTTCAAATAAATACACTTTATCCAATAATCATACACAAAAGAAAAACGTCGTTTGGGAGCAAAGGATTCATAACTCCACATGCTCCTAAGGCCGCCCACACACGAAGCGTCCGAGTCCATGTTCTTGGATTCGTCGTTCTGTCAAATTCTTACATTTTCTTCGATTTTGACCGAACGATAATCCAAAAAATGGATTCGGATTGACCATGTGTGTGCGGCATAAGAATTCTAGTTTTGGTTGATACGATACGCAGCGACGACCGCACAGGTTAGAGCTAAATTTCAAAGAAAGACAATATGCAACAAAACCGAGAAGCAATTGCATTTGCGGATCCAATACTGAAACCAACTTCAGGTGGACCAGCATAAATCAGTGCAGGTTACTGTACCATTACATCCAAGTTCATGTAGATCTGAAAAAAAAAACTCTTCAACTATTGAAACCGAATGGAGTTATGATCTGGATAATTTGTAGGCTCCTCACGAGGCACTCCCAATTGGATCGCTATCTGTCGCTTCTGTACAGCCGATTATAAATCGTCTCTAAAAATACTTTGTGAGTGTAACAAACTAGAGATTCCACGGAATGAATGTTTCGTCACCGGAGCAAAAGAGATCGCCGCACGCCTAACCCAGATCACCTAAATCGATTCATTGAGAAATCGATTAGACAAATTCCAGAAACCCTAATATCATGGACATTTCATATCATATCATGGACAATGATACAAGATACCACCGGCCCCAGTACTTATAGAAACACTCACAATCCGAAGTCGATTTCATAATCTAATCCATCGGGTGCCGCGACGCCCTAAGTTTAAAAAATCAACATTCAAATATTTCGCGTCCCCCTATGGCTCTGTATATTTTTTAATTTTGCAAAACTACCCTTAAATTTATTATTTCTCCGTTCCTCTTGTAAAATAAATAAATATAAATAAATCAAAGTGTTCAAATGCAGTTTCTGTCACTTTTATCGGAGAGATGATAAATTTGCGAAAAAAAATTCTACTATTTACTTACGCCAGACATTTTTCCAACTACTGGACTGGATAGACCTCATGCAAAAGTGAACTCATTTTCTGCCCGGTCCTATAACAAATTAAAGAAATGCCAGAAAAAATTAAGGAACCATTTTCAGACAGTAGTTTATGGAATTCCCACGATTTAAAAAAATTGGAGAGGCAAAAATTTCGAGGTGATTTTCGCTGGAGGTCCATCCACCCACCAAAAAAGTTTTCTACGATTTTTTTTTGAAACTAAACCTCACACAAATATTGTTTTATCAAGGCAATGAAAGTTGTGTGAATACGGATGGATAAGAATGGTGGTAGGATTAAACACAAGTCATAGCCACGCCAGAAAAACTATTAGCCCGAGGAGAGTGAAGCGTATCCAAATTTCGGCCGCGCTCGAATTAGCCCCGGTCTCGTTTTTTATTTGAATCGATGCATTTGTGCATACATGTATGACCAATGACTTTTATTTTAATTTGAGGGTATTTCAGAAGGCCTCGTACTAATGTATTAAAAACATGCTTCAACATTTAATGCAGGCTCAAGTTCCTTGATTGTTACACCCGAAATCTATTCTAGGTTTCCTATAAAAATTGACACTGGATTTCGCGTGAATTATAAGTCTTAACTTTTTAAAGCTGAACAATTGTAGTGGTTGATAAATACCGCTAACCCCCGCTAAGGGCAACTAATACCTATGAATCAGGAAAATCGTAAAATCATAACAACAAACGATCAGATTTTAAACAACGCTGAATTATTTGGATACAAGTTTCGCAACAAGTCAAGCCATAAGGCCCCCTACAAAATATCATAATGAGAATTAGAAAAAAAATCTAAAATCTAATTTTATATTTTACGAGTAGTAAATGTTTACGTTTCAAATCGAATAAAAGGTTGGAAATGGATTGTTCCTTTTTCATCTTTGAAAGAGCCATCTTGATTTCTAGAAAAAATGAAGGCCTCCCAAGCATAATCGGGACCCGTGTTCCAGCAAACCCATTCAACACCGTACACCGTACTGGTGGCCAGACGCTCTTTGTGGCGGGAGCATTATCTAGATTGTAGAGGCGCGTGAACCCGAAGGGGTTCGCAGCCCTGAAGCCAATGGGCCTATTGTGCTATAAAAGCATTATTTGAAAAGTGAAATAACCTATGTATATAGCGATTTTGTAGTGTAAGCTAATTGAGTCCGGTGATATGAGTATCCACACTAAGATATACTTCGCCCCATCTTTAAGTCCTTGCTAACCATGTCTCCCTTTTATTTTATCATGATCATCTGGTCACCCTAACCTTGCGCCATAGATTATTAACTATTTACTGGTTCAGGGATCTGTACCAGTCTCTTGGGACCACCACATCAATCTTTTAGGTTAAAATTCACGCCATTATAGTGGCAACCCATAAATGTATGCAATACAACTGGCGCGGCCGGAACATTTGAATCTGCTCTGATAGCTAAGATACCTTAAAGGCGCTGAACTCTTTAGAAATATCAAGCCAGCTGGTATGGAATTGTCATCAAGCGCTTCTAAGGCTGGGGAGACTAAACGGGCTACAGCTGATGTGGGTGACCGGACACTAAAACATCACTGGGAAAGAGATGGCAGATGAGCTCACCCGACAAGGCTCTAGCTCACACATGCTAAAGCCTTCATCGCCACACCCATGCGACACGTGGTGTTCTTCCTGATCAATCTCAGGATAGGGGACATAAAGGCCCTCACAGATCTAGTGACAGGTCATTGCTCTCTAAATTACCACCTACACAAAATTAAGGTGGTACTATTGGCTATGTGTATGGCCAGGAAGAAACAGCATTGCACTTCATATGCAGCTGTCCTGCCTTTTCAATGTCACGGAGGTATCTATGCGCAACGGAAGGGTACAATGGGTCGATTCAGTGGCCTGAGTGCCCGTACCGCGTGGTCCGCCCACTAGTTTGGGCGCGGTCATGGGCTGTGTAATACGTAGGCGTGTCCAAGTCAACATCAATAAAACTAAAATAATAATTTTTGAAGAATCGGCTAGGTTGACCTCAATGCAAGGTTATTGGATCTTTAATGCTACACCCGTTGAAGTTGTCAAAGAATATCCCTATTTAGGAATGATACTTACTGCGAATCTCGGCATGTCAAGACATTTGGAAGAAAAACTGAAATCTTCTTTAAGCGCCATCAACTTAACATGGATAAATATATTCGGGAATCAGCAAATTGCGCACAGTACAAAATACAAAGTTTTTATATCAGTTGCAAGATCCATAATGTTCTACGGCGCACAAACCTGGGGATTTAACCAGTACGAACCGGTTGAGAAGTTGCTACGTTTCTTCATAAAGAAAACATTTCGATTGCCGAAGAATACACCAAAATATACACGGTAGTCATCAACGCACCATGCTCCACTAGGAGTTACGGTAATGAAGAGAGAAGTTTCATCATACGCGGATGTAACTCGGAGCTTATTGTATTTGATAATCAAGCATAAGGATGAAATGCAATACAGCCAAAGTATTGAAAATGCTCTAACAAGCCAATCGAGGTCCGTATACCCTATGCTGTCCCATGATCTTCAACTCCAACTCCGGAATTACTTTAAAGACGATCTAACTATCGATGTCATTTCAACCATTTTCCGAGTCAGGGGCGACTTACACCGCCTTAACTACGTCCCACACTCGAGATCTGACTCTAAATGCCAGCTCTGTAACCTGGACTTACGACAGGACTCCCTCCAGTTGGAAGAAACTATTGAAGTATTAAATGGTTCCAATTGGACCAATCTCTATAAATATCGTAAGCACGCGCTAAATAATAGAAATTACTTTGTATAATTTTTCAATTCCTCTGCAGACGAGTTTTCAATGTCATGCATTTTTTCATTTTTATGTTAACTTGATTGTTTATATTATCAAAATTGTTGAAATAAATGAATTATTATCTATCTATCCAAGTCGGGCGAATCGTGACGGAAAAAAAATTGGTTACGACTCGCTCGTAAAGCTACACGCCGTACAATGTACGAAGTGCTTTTTCTCGTTTGTGCAACTTATGGATATTACTGATAGTGCAGTCAAAATATCCCAATTCAGGCCTCCAAATAGAAAAAAATAGAGTAAGGCTAATTTTTGTTGTTTTTGAATCAGTGGGCTCCCAGGAATCTACAACTGGTTTTGCTAAAAAAAAATTTGATCGGAAAGGTCCCAAAAAGGACAAAAAAGGATACTCTTTAATCCTTGACCGGAGGTCGGCATGCGGGGTATCATATCAAAGGGGACGTCGAGTACATTACATATCCGGTATTTTTTTTCTGTTTCAAGGACCCTCAACGGAATAAATCGAGCTTAAATGGAAAATTTTCGCGTTTCCCGCGTATCTTTCCAAAGCCATAACTACGAGAATAATTCAAGTTGTCACCACTTTTATCACTTTTCAGAATCTTTAATAGCTGGAGATTGTACCATTAAATTTGCTAAGAACAAAGTTGATCGGAAAGCTCTGAAAAAGGACATAAAAGGACACTAATTTCACAACTTGATCGAACGTGGGCATGTGGGGTGTCATATCAAAGAGGACATCGAGTGCGTTGCATATCCGGTGCTTGTTTCCTGTCTCAAGGACACTAAATGGAATAAGTCGGCCTAAATGGAAAATTACGGCTTTAGAAAGATACAGATACGGGGAACACAAAAATGTTTAAGTTGAGCCCAATTTTCTCCCTTGAGGGTCCTTGGAACAAGTAACAAATGCCGGATATGGAATGTACATGACATCCTCTTTGATATGACATCCCACATGCCCACGTTCGACTAAGGTGTGCAATTAGTGTCCTTTTATGTCCTTTTTCAGAGCTTTCCGATCAACTTTTTTCTTAGCAAATTTAATGGTAGAATCTTCAGCTATTATACATTCTGAAAAGTGATAAAAGTAGTGACAACTTGAATTATTCTCGTAGTTATGGCTTTGGAAAGATACGCGGGAAACGCGAAAATTTTCCCTTTAAGCTCGATTTTTTTCGTTGAGGCTCCTTGAAACAGGAAAAAAATACCGGATATGTAATGTACTCGACGTCCCCTTTGATATGATACCCCGCATGCCGACCTCCGGTCAAGGATTAAAGAGTATCCTTTTTTGTCCTTTTTGGGACCTTTCCGATCAAAATTTTTTTTAGCAAAATCAGTTGTAGATTCCTGGGAGTCCACTGATTCAAAAACAACAAAAATTAGCCTTACTCTATTTTTTTCTATTTGAAATGCTAATATGACTGCACTATGAGCGCGATGTTGGTTTGATCTCGACTGACGTCATTCAACCTTCTATTGATTTGGAAGTGTTGTGCCGCGGAACTGTATTTCCAAAACAGGAGGGGTTTGCCGCCGTTGAAATGTTTAATGCTATGTAGTCAGAGCAGCGCTCGCTCTAGCACTTACGCCGCCCAGGGCGAGAGGTCAAATTGCCGCCCCTTAGGTGAAGTACCAGGCAGATTGATAGTAAATATAGCACACGTTATGTCGTTGTTGTTGTAAAAGCGATTTAAGAGACTTTTTATTCTTGAATCGAATGATTTTGGAAGCTCTTGATCCTTGTAACACATCAGTTCCACGATGGCTGCTGTAGGATCACATATCAACCCAAAAATGATAGTCACAGTGGGATTCGAACCAACGCTATAGTAATTCAGAGAATAGAATGTCTACCCACTGAGAAAGCCCAGATAGTAAGATCTCTTAAGCGCAGTTCACCTCAGTTCAGCAAGGCCTTCTAGAGAGTTGATTTGAAATTCCAAAATTAAAGCTAAGCATTGAATTTCTCCAGCCACATATTATTCACCACCGCCAAAAAAAAAGATGTCATACGGAAACCCAGTGGAATTTAGAATGACGTAAGAGATTGAAAAATAATGCGAACATTTGTTTTCCACAAAAAACACTCAACACATTTTACAAAGCTCCGCTCTTGTAAATGGTATGCCAAAAAATGATGGAGCCGATAAACATAAATTAGCCGGGTCTCTCGTTGACGAGTTTCTTCAGTGGATTCAACTTGTATGGCTTATTTTCATAATGGCATTTTTTCGCGAGTTGTTATTGAGAATAAGGTTATAGCTAATTATATCAGGGGAACCTAGCCAAATACCGATATTAGCAGGTCCGGAAACATTAAGGAGGACTGCTATTGCGGCTCTGAGTATGTGTACTCATCCATCCATTCCTCATCTTGCTGAAATCCAAACTATCTTGTCCGAAATTTGCTCACTCAATGTTAAATGAATCAATTAATCCACTCTCGAGGCGATCGGGCGAAATGAAGTTGAATTGCTGCCAAATGTGGATATATAAGAACATTACGCTATCAGCTCTGGAAAGAATAATTTTTCTTTCTTTTTATCACCACTAGCGACACTTTCTGCACCATCCGTATAACTAACATGTAACGGAAAATATCAGAAACACAAAAGTTCTTCTTATGAGAATGAATAGCAGATAGCAGATGGATAGCATACATTCATGGGTTGCCACTATAATGGCGTAAATTTCTGCTTGAAAGGTCGATGTGATGGTTCCAAGAGATTGGTACAGCTCAATTCTTGGTTGAGCCGAGAAGATCCCTGAACCAGCCCTGCCATCCAGCACTGATTCATCAGTGTAGATAATTATGTAATCTCCAACGAAGTCAAAGTGGCCATCAAATGACTATTCTTCTCTGTCAGTGGGGATTATGTATTATTGGTATGTCTTATCAAACACGTATTTTGAAATAATCCTGTCCGAAGGCATTAGCGACTGAGGATGTTTTTGAAGTGATTTAATTATTGACGCATGGAATGTTGTTATCTTCCAGGTGTCCATGTTTACAAGACGGTAATCGTCGACTTCAGCACCACCAGAGCAGCCAGCAGGCCTTATGGCATTGTTCTTGAATATGAAATTTCCACGTAAGTTTGGAGTCCAAGTACACCCCTAGATATTTGACTGTGGCAGATAGATGAAGTTCGACACCGTGTAGCCTGGGTAGAAGTTTCCCCAATTTCGGTTTCTGCTAAACGTAACCAGGACAGTCTTCTAGGCGTTTACTGATAGCCCATTTTGGTTACTCCATCTGTCGATTAGCCGTAGTGTCGATTGCATTCGGTCACAGATTGTGTCCACAAATTTGCCTTTGACTATTATAGCAAGGGCTTCCGCAAACACTCTGTTGTTATCTAAAGTCCGGAGCAGAGTGTCCATCACAAGGAGCCACATCAGAGGAGAGAGAACTCCGCCCTGAGGGCACCCTCGGCTACACCCTGCTTCGATGGTTTTTGATTCAACTGTTATATGGATATTCCTTGAAGTGAGCATGTTACCAATCCACCCTATCAGCAAAGGGTCGATTCCATGCTCATTTGCCGCATCACAGATTCTGGTAAATGAGGCATTATCGAACGCCACTTGGATGTCGATGAATGCACCCAGTGCAAACTCTTTCTGAGACAAACTCTTGTCGAGGTCACTGACGAGTTCATGAAGGGCAGTTTCTGTCGATTTACCTTCCTGGTAAGCATGTTGCTTGCTGTTCAGCGGCCGTCTGGGAAGGCATACATCCGAAACCAATACCCTCTTCCGATCTTTCCCAAAAGTTCAAACGTAAAACCGACATACATCGACAGATATCTGACCACTATCCGACACCTGGTTTTAACAATCGAGAGCCGTCCGAAGCAATGCTTTTGCTTAGGCAATATTCCGATATTTTTCTCTCTACCCCAAACCCCAAGTTTCGAGAGGTGGAATTTCCTCCACTTCACGAAAGCTGTCACTCGCAATATCGGGAGACTTAAACTTTGCTAAACTACAATCGGGCTTTATATCGCTCCTCGTATAGAGCCGGAAATTCAAAACACCTATCCAAAGTGCCGTGGTACGCCTCATAGAACAACAGCCATGTTTAGGCATTACGAACGAGAGCCATGATAAACCTTAAACATAAAATAGATCGACATAAATATACAGCGGTTTTATAACATTAAAAAAATATGACCCAAAAAATTGAATAATGCGATAATTTTTCTTACCATTTTAGCGTGAAAAACAAGGATTTCTGAATCAAGTTGAAACTGTCATTGTTCTGAAAATGGATCAAATGCAACACTTTCGAGAAGACAGCGAAGTTTACAAGACGGACAGTTCCCTTCTATTCCAAGTGTCCAATATTGCAAAATTGCATAGTCGAGTCGGTGAATTGCGCGAGGAAACGGAAAATGCCAAGCAAAAGCATCGGGTCAATATTGTTCATTTAAGTCGAATGAAAGCCGACTGCAAACATATGGAACAACTGATTGGACGTTTAAAAAAGGAAGCTCAACAAGCGATGGTCAAAAAGTTTGGCAGAACCGTCAATTTGAATAAGCTGGAAGAGAATGTACTGCGTCGAGCAATCTTTGAATTGCACACGAGTGTCGATGAGGAACGACGAGAGACGGATGTTAAGATTGCCAAGGAGAAGGTACGTAAATATGATTTGTCCATCAAAATCCCCCTATAAAAAAATGTCTAAATATGGTGCGAGCCAGTGTTTTCATTAGCTAATGTATTAAAGGTGCACATCGCGAACATTTCGGTGTTAGCACCCAGCCGTCTCCAATAATGGACTCTCTACAATCCGATACGGATGGGGAAGAGAACGTAACGGTGGTTGAGAGAGCATAATGGTAAGGTTGTTGCATATCATCCTCCACCACGCAAAGGCAGCGTCAGCTGCCATTACCTATCGTCTATCGCAAGGCATGGACGATGTTGTGTTGATTCAGGAACCTTTGGTTGCAGACAATCTCGTTAAGGGTCTCAACTGTTCCGATTAGGTTTTTTTACGTAACAGGGCAGGGGCACCGCGATCCTGCATTTTTCTGACAAGGATTGTGTATTAGTTTGCCTGGAGCTAAAGGGTTAGATAATTTGGGTTGCCTCGGCATATATGCCCCATGACGGCACTCTACCTTCGTCGAATTTAAAGGAATCTGTTGCGGTTGCAACGTCTTCAGGTACTAGTGTAATCCTCGGATGCAACTCTTATGCGCATCGTGTGGTCTGGGCAGCTCGGACACAAACGACCGAGGTGAATTTCTTCTCGAATATCTTCTGGGAACTAATCTCCTTATCTGCAATGTGGGTCGTGAGCCTACTTTCGTCACAAACAAACAGACAGGAGGTGCTGGACGTCACAAGAAGAGGAAGACAGTGTGCACCACTTACTTTGTCACTGTCCCACCCTGTCCTTGAAACGGAGGCGTTTTCTGGGCTCAAGGTATTTTTACGATACCTATGACCTCCGAGATGTGAGCCCAATACTGCTCAATAGATATATTGTTAGCACGTCCTGGTTTCCTAGCATAAGCGGTTAGTAGAGGCATGATTCTCTCGGTAGTATCACAATGGACCGAATTGTGGTCTAAGTGCGCTGGGTGTAGGCCCCTGTACCTAACCTATCTAGCCTAACACCCGTGATTGAGTTTCCATGGAATAATTTATTACTTTCCTATGCTTTCCAGGAGCGAATAGCTATTCTTGAACAGGAAATTATCAAAGAAACACAGATCGGAACTGAAAAACTAAACCTGCTAACAGTTCTTCAAGAGGAAAAGAACTATCTTCAGCAACTGCTACAACGTCAACAGGAGAAACGCCAGAAAACGGCACACAAGTCTGAAAAAGCCACCGATTTCCACAGCGACCTTAAACGACTCAAAGAGATTGAAAGACAGCAACAGGAGCAAATTGAGGTAACTTAAAAAAAAATATTTCACACACCAAGTGCTAACAATTCGTTTTTCCAGTTTCTCGAAAAGGAAATCCGCAGTCTACGTCTTAAAGCAAAAACCTTCCTCGGCCCTGATGATGTAAAAATTGAACCAATCACTTACAATGAGGTTCTGCCGCCTCAAGATGAATTGTGCTACGAAGACTATGTCTACATGGCTGTTCAAGAATTGACCCGAAACAAAGACTCTACAAACACTCAAAACTCTACAGATGTTTTCGAAAAGATTCGCATCATCGTCGGAAAATACTTCACACGGGTATTATGTCCACTCATTGACGAAACTGTACTTCAAAAATATATACGAAAAATAGCCAAACACATGACCTACGTTGCCAACAACATGGAACGCACTCATAGCATGAATATCGCCGAAGGCATTGTCAAATTTATTTACGCCACAATTCCTATGCATTATCATCAGAATATCAATGAAGATAGTATTCAGAGTCTTTTCAACGATGTTGTTTCTATTGTTCGTAATACTCAGGCGATTATACATACAAAAGATATCGTCGCTGGCATTATAAGCAATGTTCAGGAAAATGTTTCTGCAATGGAAGATGTCAATATTGCACAAGAAATGGTTAAGGATACTTTGAAATCGATGATTGAAGTACTTCCGGTAGATGAAATCCTAAATGCGGAAGTGGTCCAACAAGTGGCTCAATCTTTGAGTAAGGTACCAAAAATGAATGCGAAAACAATTAAATTTGCTCAATTATCTGAAGACGTTCTTAATCATGCAAAAGAGAATCTAAACGAGAGCATTACGTCCAACGTAATTAAACAATTTACAGACAAATTACTCGCATTCGTGAACAAATAAGTATTTCAATAAATTTTGACTATTTTTATTTAAAACATTTCAATTCCAACTTATTTGTAATCATTTATTCTTCCCCATCCCAAACGTTCCCTCTTGATCTCTGTCTTTATCCATGAGGGAACATTTCTAATTGGATGAGCGTTGGGGTACTTGAGTGGAGGCTCGGGACCTTTGAATGGATGCGTTTGTGCCAATACTTTTTTCAAATAATCTTTGTTAACCTACAGAAATATACGGAAAAAAATTGTCATCTCTAGAACATTTGATTTGTATGCATAGAAAAACAATAAATGAAACGGCACAAACCTCTTTTGGATCGCGATGCTTATCCATGTATAAGTTAAACGGTTGACCGAGTGGGAACCATTCCGGATCACGTAAGTATGGTTTAGGGAAGTCATACTCGAATGTTGGCTCTTTGAGCTCTGAAATACGGGCAGCTCTTAGAACAATTTGTACTAAATATTTACGATATATTTTTACCTAATACTTTATGATAAAACTCCGTTATATTTTTATCCCAACTTGATTGGAAGAATGCAAGTCCGGCTGGCGTAATTTCATCCTGGAACTTTCCATAAAAGTCGTGCGTGCTAAACGTTCGTTTCTCCAAGTCATTTCTGTTGATAAAAAAATAATTATTACCCGTTTTCTGTTCAAAGGAAATCGAAATTTACAATTTGTCCACTTTATATGAATTCATGTCTAGTTTCTTTTTTTGTTTGTAAAGTACAAAAACAAAGCGTTGATAGCCAAGTCCTTTAGCAGGGAACGGTTGAATATAGGGTACAATCAATTCCCCCTTATTGAGTTCACCATTTGGAATATTCGATCTGAAAACATTAAAATGAAATACATAGTTTTACTTCACAAAACACAATTAAAAGAAAATTTACTAACATAAACCAATGCACATATTCCTTATTTTCGCATGACAAATGACCGTCGGGATTTGTTAAAATCAAAGTCCAATATGATTCTTCGTTCGTTTTCTGTTTAAAAAAAGAAACCTTTTTCTTTATAATTTTAATTCATTCAAATACAAACCAATATTACCTGGCCTGTAATTATATTGGTTGTTCCATCAAATTTTATTTCTGGTACATTGGACGCTTCCGTGGGTGAAATCATGTTGCCGTAAAATACAGGTAATAGAGCACTGTCCTGAGTAGAAAACTATAAAAAAAAACACATATGATTACGGCTAAACGCTTGATATGCATTGTATGTGTGTGAGTGCATACCTTAATATCCAAATGAACCCGTGGAACAAAAAATGCGGCACCGAACAAGTCCTTGAATATTCCAAAGTGATTGGCCAGTTTGACTAGCTGATATTGTTGGCTTGTGTTGAAGCTATCGGCTCGTACTTGTTCAATGTCAATTTCAACTGAAGAAATAGGCGAAAGGATTTGTGTATGAATATTACTAATATATAATTTTTCTATGTTATTCACGAAATAATTTTTTTTTGTTTACTAAAAACATAAACAAAGGGGAGAAGCAGCAGCAGTTAGCTATGAAGTTTACAAGATTGGGAGGTGATCTGATTTAAGTCTGATAGTCTGAGAAGCGAACGTTTGTCAATCACAAGAAAGCCGATTGGGATGGTTTCAAAGCTTACTCGTCGGCGAAGTTCATCGAGCTAACATCACCTATCACTATTCATGAGGCCGAGAAAAATATTAGGAACGTCATTACCACAGCCGCGGCACGTTTTATTCCGGCAGGACGTATCCCGAAAGTTCGGCCTAACTTCCCCACTAGTGCCGCCAGATTAGCCGATGAACGTGATCAGATCAGACGCGCTCACCCTGATGATCCCAGAATTCAGGAGCTTAACTCCGAAATTGACCGACAAGTTAAAGACTATAGGAGGGCGAAATGGAATCAGCACCTCGATGAATGTAACCTCAATGAAGGTGTCAGCAAATTATGGTCTACCGTCCGCGCCCTTTCCAATCCTCGGAAAGAAAAGGGCAACAACGCCATCGAATTTGGCAACACTAAAACCTGCGATCCTCTTCAGTGTGCTAGCCTGTTCAATAAACAATTTATTGAACATCCCAAGTCTGACGGCCTCAAGCGCAAAATTAGAAGACGGATTCGCAGCCGGATTGTTGACACCATACCATCTTTTACAGCGGACCAGGGGGCCTATCATGTAATTCGAAACGAAAACGAAAGTCTCGGCGCTTTCGTATTCGATTCGAAAGCAATTTGGTATCATGTAACTCGTTCGTTTCGAGTAATTGGTATTGCCTCATGAATTAGTCAAAATTCCCTTCATGTACTAGACTGAATCGACTAACGTAGTAGACCATGTCACATGATTCAAAGTCAAATTTAATATTTTTGTGTTTTAGATTATATTTTAGTGTTTCGGTGTGAAAAACAAGTTAAATTCGAATATAAAATATAGCATTTTTGTAGTATTCGGTTAAAAAAAGTGAAATAGTGACGGAGAAAAGACGTTAAATTGTTCGAGTCGCGATTGGGATTCGAACACACGCTCGAATTCAGTGTATCGGGTCGACGGGAGAAAACGCGCCTCCCATCGTCACGACGAAAATTTAGGATGTCCGAACAAATTGTATAATTTTAATAAAGCAATTTTTGATGTAGATGCTATTTTTTAAACTGTGGATTTTTGTAAAATATAAAATAATGTATGTGTGTGTTAACTATATTCAATTCATCTTGTCCTCCTAGCTTGTCTAGTTTTAAAAAATAAACGAAAATTCCCGGAATACAACATTTTTCTATACGTGTTATAAATTCATTATTTTGAGGAAAACTTATAGTCTTTGTCTTAAGAAGTCCGTTACACTAATTTTTGTGGTAAGACTCAATCTTCGCTTAAAACAAAACATATAAACGTTTGCTTTTCGAGAGTACCCTACCTTTCGAATGAATTTTCGATAGAATAGTCCACATTCTCGCACGCTTTCGAATTACATGATAGGGGATTTTCGATTCGTATGGTCGAAAGACGAAAGTCCTATTACTTTCGAATAGATGTTATTCGTTTTCGAGTTACATGATACCACTTTAGTCGTTTCGAAAGCAATTCCTTTCGAATCGAATTACATGATAGGGCCCCAGGTTAAAAAAGTCATCGAGAATGCTAAAAACTCCAAGGCCCTCGGACCAGATGGCATTTCGATGACCATGTTGAAACATCTCGACCTTCCAGCCATTGAGTATCTCACGGCCGCCTTTAACTTGTCGATGTCCACGCTTGCCATCCCTGAAATCTGGAAAACAGGTCGAATTGTTCCCTGTCTCAAGCCAGGGAAGAGCGCAAATCTCGGGGAATCCTACCGCCCCATTACGATACTTTCTCCTGTCGCAAAGACGCTGGAGGCCCTTATTCACCCCACTCTTGTTGCACATGCGAAGCTAGAACCTCACCAGCATGGCTTCAGGAAGATGCATAGTACCACCACTGCCCTCGATGCGATCACTACACGCATTCGTGATGGGCTGAATCAACGCAGTCGTTGTCACAGAACTATTCTGGTGGCAATAGACCTATCAAGTGCATTCGATAAGGTCAATCATTCAATGCTCCTGGCAAACCTGTTGAATATGCATCTTCCTGCACAAGAGATCCGTTGGATTGCCAATTATCTAGCTGGTCGGCACTCCTTCACCGAGTTTCGAGGCAAACGTTCTAAGCTTAGGAAAATCAAATTAGGTGTTCCACAGGGAGGGGTACTCTCCCCCACTCTGTTCAACATCTACATGTCCGGCCTTCCCACTCCACCTGAAGGAATCGAGGTGATTTCCTATGCTGACGATTGCACCGTACTCGCCACAGGGAATGATAAGGAAGAAATGCGCCTCCGAATTAATCGCTATCTAGGACGATTACAGGCTTTTTTCCAAAGCCGAAACCTCACCATCTCTGCGTCCAAATCCTCTGCGACTTTTCTAACCACTTGGTGGGAGGACATGAGATGGGAGATGGATATACGTATTGGCAACAATTCTGTTCCTACTGTTAAAAATCCTAAAATTCTCGGGCTTCACCTAGAGAACATGATGACGTCTGCGAATCATGCAGCTTCAGTATGTGAAAAAATGCGCAGTAGGAACAACATCCTAAAAGCTCTAGCTGGTAGCACCTGGGGCAAAGATAAAGAAACCATGCTAGCTACCTATAAAGCGGTGGGTCGAGCGGCCGCTGATTATGCAGCCCCAGTTTGGACACATAGTCTATGTGAAACAAACTGGACCAAAGTTCAGGTCTGCCAAAATGCCGCTCTACGCATCGCGACAGGTTGCCTTCTGATGTCTGCCCAGGATCACTTACATCAGGAGACAAAATTGATGCCAATACGTGATCACAATCTCCTACTCTCTAAACAGTATCTTGTTGGTTGCTACCGTGAGGATCATCCCAATAATCATCTCATGGACCGAATTCCTCCACCACGACATGTCAGGCGTGGTTTACGAGACCTTGAGAGAGAGGTTCAGGGATACAAACGGGACCCTTACGATGAAGTTACATACCGAGCCGCCATTGCAGCGATCCACACTGATGAAGTGAATCGGTCTATCGCGAGTTTAGGTGCGAATAGAGTCCTCTCAGAGCGCCCACCACCAATTTCGCCTGAGGAGATTAGGCTCCCGAGAGCCACCAGAGTAACACTAGCTCAACTTCGGTCGGGCTTTTGTTCACGCCTCAATTCGTACCTTTCTCGCATAAACCCGGACATCCAAAACATCTGTCCAAACTGCAATGGTACTCCTCATGATGTGGGCCATTTGTTTCAATGCCCCGCTGCGCCCACTGATCTTACCCCTATATCACTGTGGGAAAACCCTATCGCAGCAGCTATGTTTCTGTCCTTAGACCTCACGGACACAAACATTGACGAACCATAAATCGTACCCACATAGATGCACAGAGGCTACACACCTTTCTGCACCGCTACAAGAAGAAGAAGAAGAAGTTTACAAGATATTCACTGAAAATTACGAAAAGGATCCAATTGGGAAAACCAAAATAAATGATGGATTGAAAAAAACTGAAACGGCATTTATAAGTTCAGAAATATCATTTGGCCCGAATTAAAAGAGATGGGCGTCAACGCATCCAGCATTCGCCGTAAACTGATAGAGGTTGACAACAAGTCAACGGCTTGTTGGAACTAAAAACAGAATGTATGAAAACCTTACGCCAAGAAATGAGGATACAGCTTTTCGATCTTCATTAGGTGGCTGTGAAAGAGGAAATCTATACGTGGGAAGTAAAACTCCAGCTCGGCCTAGCGAAGGCAGAAAGACTAAATTCCTAGCTATAATGTTTATCATCAATGAGGCTCGATAGACCGACGTCAGGCTTGGGCCGCCTGAATCTTTGACCTCCAATTGTTTCGGTTAAGTGATCTTGTCCTCCAGTTTCGGAAGCCCAGCGGCTGGTGAGCGTCTTCACCTTCAGGGTTCTCCCAGCGAGCTCTCGGTCATCCACGCAACCTTGCTCCGTCAATTCATTGTGCGTTCATCACTTTCTTTGGCATGCGATTATCGTCCGTCCGTTGTACATGGCCGGCCCATAGCAAACGTTGAAGCTTCACGATTTTCGATACTTCCAGCTCATCGTACAATTGATACAACTCGTGGTTGTCCCGGATGCGCCATTGATCTCACTCGCGAACGGTCCCGAAAATTCGCCGATGGACCTTTCGTTCGAATCTGTCAAGCTAAATTTCGGAGGCTTGTGTGAGGGTCCATGTTTCGCAGCCATAGCATAGCACGGGTCGAATGACCGTTTTATACACGCGGAGCTTCATGTTCTTGTGCGCATGCTTCGAGTTGATAATTAGGAGGACCGAGAAATACATCTTATTGGCTAGTTAATTTCGTCGTTTTCGTTGGCGTCCTTAGTTAAGTTACAACCCACGTAGTTGAAGCTGTCTACATATTCGATATTGAGGTCCCCCACTGTGATGCTTGAATTTACTGGCGTCCTTGTTTTTGATTGCATCATTTCCGTATCACCCAATCTTCGAGATATAATATTGATGTCGTCGGCGTACACTACTAATTGAGTCGACTTAATGAGTAGCGTTCCGCTGCTGTCCATATTCATGGCTCGAATTACATACTTTCCAAAGCAAGGTTGAAGAGCGTTGGCGCCAGTCCATCGCACTGCATGAGTCCAGTACGAGTTTCAAATAGGTCAGCAAGTCTGTTCTACACTCTGACCTGCGAGACGGTATTAGTCATCGTCATCCTTATGAGTCGCACTAGCTTTGCCGGTATACCAAAATGCAGCCATATGTTGTACAATACATTTCGATCGATACTGTCGTATGCCTGTTTGAGGTCGACAAAAATTTGGTATACGTCGATGTTATATTCCCAGCACTTCTGGAGAAATAGCTTCACGGTAAAAAGCTGATTTATTTATTTAAAGTTCTTTTGAATTAGTAAAGGCTACGGCACGAATAGATCTTACGGTTGCAGTGCAGACTTGTGGGTATTATAGCCTGCTTTTACTTACGTGTATTACTTGTCGCCTTCTTTTCCAAATCGGCATTTTGCCTTTGTGCTTTAACATGTTTGATACGATCCTTGAGTTGTGCTGCACGCGATTCTCGAATTCGCGGAAAGCCAATGTTGATTTGTCTTTCAACTTCAGCATCGACAGGATTATCATCTAAAAGGAGAGAAATCAACAAAATTTACCATAACCCCCACGAGACACCCATAAATTCATAGAATTCTACCTTGTAGCCGTTGTTCCAGTGTACGCGCAACTCCTGGAGGTTTGCCGCGCATTATATGGCCATTTCTTAATTGAATTACGGCACCAATATTATTTCTTATTATTAAATCCCGGCTAATTTTACTGATAGGAATCGAAAACATTTTGGATGTTCGTCGTAACCTCTACAGTCCACACCTCAACTAGCTGAACTTTTTGACAGTACGGATCAGCTGATAAATGGTTGGTGGATTAGATAAATGTGGATAGTAATTTGCACACTGTTGTCGGGTAATCCCCGGACGGAATGTTCAAATACAGTAGAGCGTCGATTATTCGAGCTGATGTTGATAGGGTTGTTCGGAAAAACAAAAGTTCGTTTGATCGAACCTTCATAGAAAATTTAGAAAATAGCCCAAATGTGAAATTAAGCGACAAACTGAAAACGTCTAAAACAACTGCCGTCTATAAAGGGTGTCCCGCCGCTGGGTAGCCATAGACCTATAATTGACTCTACAAGATGTTTTAGGAAAAATGTCACCATAATTATTTCCCTAGCTTTTACCGTTACGGAGTAATCGCATTTTTTGTGACTCTTGTCAAAAACCACGACTTTTTTCGAAAAACTCCTATTTTCCAGCTTCCAGTTTACCCAAATCAATGTTTTTTATATTTTTCTGAAAGTACGCAAAATTTCCAATAAAAGGACATATCGAACGATGCAAAGAGTTTCCTATCTTCCGAGATACGATGTTTTGAATTTCGCAGAAATTTCATTTGCAACTTTTAATGTCAAAATTAAACCCGAGTTTCGTAACGGTCCATTGAAGTGGCAAATCTGCAAAGCTCATAAAAGTTGGCCCATTTTCTAAGCTTTCGAACGGCATATAAGAATAAAGCACAGAGTCATCCAGTTTGTGAATAATATGTGTAAAAGGGGAATAAACATAGTCCGTAAGTGTATATTTTTGTATAAATTTATTTTTATACTAGCTGAGAGAGCTCGCTTCGCTCGCTCTCTTATCTAGTGCTCGCTGCGCTCGCGTTGTTCGCTTGGCTCACAACTTTACACTTATTTAACTTTATGAGCGATTTTGAATTTATTGGGATCGACGTAAGAGGGGAATCGGGAAGAGGGTCCGAAGACCTTTTAGGTAATTTTGTCGTGAGTTCGGCAACACCTCAACCGTGTCGCTCCGCTAAAAAATTGCGGATATAAGTGATGCCCTCACCGGTACCAAGGATATATACAAAATTTCATAAAAATCAGTCCAGCCGTTTCGAAAAGATCATATCCTTAAGCCGGTTCGATTTCATTTAGTACACGTATAAAAATTTAAAGCGAATGAATCGCGGAGGTTTAATCACTTACTGTACAAAATAGAAAAATAACAATAAAAAGAAGAGGAGGGCACTTCGGGGCATAAAATATAGTTTACGACCGATTACCATAGCTAGCAAGGATATATACAAAATTTCATAAAAATCGGTCCAGCCGTTTCGAAAAGATCATATCCTTAAGCCGGTTCGATTTCATTTAGTACACGTATAAAAATTTAAAGCGTATGAATCGAGTAGGTTTAATCACTTACTCTCACACAAAATGGAATTTCGATATTTACCACTACTTGCTTTGATATTTTAAAAAATTTTTTGGTACATAAACCTTCTCCAATGTAAGACGGATAAAACAAAAAAAGAATCATCCAAATCGGTCCAGTGGTTTAGAAGTTTACTGGCAACAGACACAAATACACGTCCATTTTTATATATATAGATAGATGACTTCAATGAATACTATAGTTTAAATATTAAATTTTAATATATATATGTAGACGGTGAATTATTTAACTATGTTTTTTTTTTCAATTTACACATATTATTCGCAAACTGGATGCGACTCTCTGTGCTTTATTCTTATATGTCGTTCGAAAGCTTAGGAAATGGGCCAACTTTAGTGAACTTTGCAGATTTGCCACTTCAATGGACCGTTACGAAACTCGGGTTTAATTTTAACATTAAAAGTTAAACATGAAATTACTGCAAAATTCAAAACATCGGGTCTCGGAAGATAGGAAATTCTTCGCATCGTTCGATATGTCCTTTTATTGGAAATTGTGTGTACTTTCAGAAGAATATAAAAAACATTGATTTGGGTAAACTGGAAGCTGGAAAAGAGGAGTTTTTCGAAAAAAGTCGTGTTTTTTGACGAGAATCACAAAAAATGCGGTTACTCCGTAACGGTAAAATCTAGAGAAATAATTTTGGTGACATTTTTCCTAAAACATCTTGTAGAGTCTACCATAGGTCTATGGCTAACCAGCGGCGGGACACCCTGTATAGACAGGCCGAACTGCAGCAACGCAATAGTTGAAATAGATTGGATGCGTCAGTATCAGCATCGGCAGAGGCATCGGCATCAGCAGAAAAATTTCAATTTAGAACACACGCATTTGCCTTTGATGACCCACAATGACAGCAGCGGCAGAAGCAGAAAAATGCTTCTGCCGATGCTTCTGCCGCTGCTGTCAATGTGGGTCATCAAAGGCAAATGCGTGTGTTCTAAATTGAAATTTTTCAGGCTGTGTGAAGTTAGCCAGTCATTTTTTTGAAATTAGGTCCTTTTGCTCGGTGAACCGTTTGTTCTACAGCGGCTACGTTTGTTCTTGATTGTTAACCAATTAATATCGTTTGTGCTTCTCTAATAATTTAATTATAGCAACTTTAAAATTGTGAGTGTGAAGTTAGCCAGTCATTTTTAAATATGGGTCGGAAAGGTATAGGTTTGGTATCAATCGAAAGCCAGACGTTTGTTCATTTTGTAGGGCGTTTGTTCATCCCGGAAACGGAAGAATACAGGAATTATTAAGGAAAAAGTGATTAGTTGTGACGTCATTTTCACTCAACCAACGCCATCTACTCAGCTCAGCTGTACGGGCAACCCGTGTCCCGCGAACAATTTATGCAAGATCCACACCATCATTGTACAGCTGAGCTGAGTAGATGGCGTTGGTTGAGTGAAGATGACGTCACAACTAATCTCTTTTTCCTTAATAATTCCTGTATCCTTCCGTTTCCAGGATGAACAAACGCCCTACAAAATGAACAAACGTCTGGCTTTCGATTGATACCAAACCTATACCTTTCCGACCCATATTTAAAAATGACTGGCTAACTTCACACTCACAATTTTAAAGTTGCTATAATTTATTAAATTATTAGAGAAGCACAAACGATATTAATTGGTTAACAATCAAGAACAAACGTAGCCGCTGTAGAACAAACGGTTCACCGAGCAAAAGGACCTAATTTCAAAAACATGACTGGCTAACTTCACATAGCCAATTTTTCATGCTGATGCTGACGCGGGATATGTAATTCAACCATAAGTTTCACAATTGGGTTCCTGAGCACCTGTTGTTGTTGCTATTGCTATTGTTGTAATACGTGTTGTTTGGGTTGCATGACCACTGACAGGTTCATTTTAATTCAGCTGACAATCCGGCTGGTTGGTTGATGACGTCTAGATATTACAAACCAGATTATCCGCTGATTAAAATGAATTTGTCAGTGTTCATCTCAAGTAATCAGTATTAAAATAGCAACAAAAACAGGTAAACTGTCAGTGGCCACGTACGAACTTGTGGACTCGGGTGGAACTTAGGCTCCTTAGGTAGTTAGGCCTATCTATCAAGATGGCAATGCTAGAACTGAGCAAAAGTAAAAAATGATGATGTAACTCAATTAATTAAAATTGGGTTATTTTTGTGTTGCCGGGACCAATTAGTTAAATAGACAGGTTTGTATTGCCTCCTAGGTCCACGAAATAAATGAAACGTTCCTTTGTTCTAGAAAACCGATATATTTCGGGCGTTAATGCCCATCATTAGGGTTTTTTAAATCTTAAATCAAAGAGAACAAGATGTTATAAATAATATAAAACGAGCAAAGATGGATGTCCATCCATCTTTTCATGTGCAATATTTACAAATTATTTATTTTTGTAATTTTGTCCATAAATTAGTGCAATATCAGTGTATTTTGCTGTTCGTTTTATATTAGGGACGTTTTATTGTGTTTATCCCGTGCAGGTTTGGGTAGAACTTCATATAAAAAAAATGACACTTACCCAGGTAAAGTTAACCCGTGTAACTACCCTACACGGGAAAGAGCTCAAATGTAGATGGCGGACGCATAGGGGAAATATGAGGGAATTTGTTTTTTCAAAGCAAATGTGAGAGTTTTTCTAATCACGAGAAAAGATTTTGCAAAGAAATAATCATCTTTTGTGATAAAATCCACCACATCTAAAAAATAGGCCGACGAAAGCGAGTCAAAGATGCACAAAAACTGTCAAATGTCAGCTGTTTGGTCTTAACCGGGATGTTACCCGCGATCGTTTTTTTCGAGTCAGACTTACACGCGATACGAAAAAAACGTCGCTATTATTTATAACATCTTGTTCTCTTTGATTTAAGGTTAAAAAAAACCCTGATGATGGGCATTAACGCCCGAAATATATCGGTTTTCTAAAACAAAGGAACGTTTCATTTATTTCGTGGACCTAGGAGGCAATACAAACCTGTCTAATTAAAAAAAAAAAATAAAAAAATCGAGGTAATTGAGCGATGCAGATATGAGAGGTTGCTTCCTTCAGACCCTTGATTTTATCCAATGTTTTCACAAGAAAAGAAGCTGGTGGTGTGGTGTGTAGGCCGGTTCGGTTAATCGAAGCACTACTGTACTTTGAAAAACCATGACAATGCAACTTGCATACGCAAGTACAGAAGTGGCTATGTGCGTATGCATACGTGTTGGTTCGGTCCTTTCCATCCTTACAACTCTTAACCGGGGTATCCTATACGGTACAATATAACTCTCAGGGATTTACATAGATTTTGGATTATTTATTGGATCCAACAAAAAATAAAAATAAAAAAATCATTTTGTCGAATTTAAGCTTTATTTAAAAGTAAACATTATTAGAAGAAAAACGCGTGGAGTTATCTACGCGCCTTGGTCACTGTTTTATGCGCGGATTTGAAAATATCGTCAATCCTTGTTCTGTGTTTCTGCTAAAGCTTGATAGGTATCCGAAATTAAATTATTCATCAGTTCATCGACCTTTGCTTGACTCAATCTTGAAAATAACGATTCCAAATGTTTCCACGCATAGTAATATTTCAGTTGAGCTCTAGCTTCTTCGGTATCTCGATGCTCAACAAGCGAAGTAACTGATTTCGTTATCATTTCGGCCGCTTGTATTGCCGTTTCGTTATGCGACTTCCTTTTCGGAAGGGCATTTGAGGATTGATAAACAGCAGTTGATCGGCTCTCAGGTGAATCTATTGTATATATCGATGTGCCGCCCTCCAATGATGGTGTTGTTCGCATGCTATCGGAAATAGAACTATCTGGGGAATAAGCTTGCAGATTTATTTCGAACAACTCCCCGCCTTCTCCGTCCATTTAAAAAAAAATATATGTAAAGAAACGTTCGTATATATAAGAGTGAATGTCAACCGCAACGGTCGAAAACTCAATGATCTAGAAACACAAATGGACATGCGAATATATACTACTCACTTTTATCGACGCATCTACCTGCTGTAACGAGTTACTCTCGTTCAAGGATGGGTATAATTTGTAAAAAATCAGTTCCTAATTACTTAAAAATTAGGCAAATTCGAGAAAGAATTTCTGAATGCGAGTACCATATTGAATAGAATCCGCATATAATTTTAGCGAGGGCACTGAATAATGTTTTTCACACTTGTACTTAATCCGACCAGATTACATAATTTGCGGTGTGATAAATTCAAAATTGTATGAAATTTGACAGCTCGAATTATATGCCTATGACAGATATCCAAATCATTATGACGATAATCCGTCATGGCAGAAGCATTTTTCTGCTTCTGCCGCTGCTGTCATTGTGGGTCATCAAAGGCAAATGCGTGTGTTCTAAATTGAAATTTGTCTGCTGATGCCCATGCCGATGCTGACGCGGGTGATGTAATGCAACCATCATAATGATGAAAGTTCGAAATTGAGGTGACACATATGTTTTCGTCATTAGGATTCGTCATTTACTTTTGACGTTTGTGTAAATGATGAAAATGTCCCGAACAACAGCGATATTTTGATAAATATTCTGTTCAATAATTTAAAGACACACTTTTCTTGAAGAATTGGAATAGAAAAGTGTAAAGATTGATAACAAATTTAATATTTTTTCAAACATTCTTGTTCTTCAATTTTGCAACAGATGGCGTACCCTGTCATTATTGAGCAAATTATGGTCCAAATGTGTAATTTGGAATTCGTGATAATGATGGTAAATTTTCGTCATAATGACGTATTTGCGTCATTCGAAATTAAGTGTGTCAAGCTTGTTATTGAGCAAATGATGGTCCAAATGTGTAATTTGGAATTCGTGATAAATGATGGTAAATTTTCGTCATAATGACGTATTTGCGTCATTCGAAGTTAAGTGTGTCAAGCTTGTTAAGTAATTTAGCCAGAGATTGTAAGTGTAAAGAAGAAAATATGAAGAAAGAGTATAATTTCCGCTTCTTTTTAATCCCAGGTTTGCTCCTTATTACTTTATGGATAAAAAATATTAATCGATTGTTTATTCGTCATTTAAATCAATAAACGTATGCATGTGCTTAAACCAAATTAATAAAAACTCAATTATGTGCGGACAATGTAAGTTCGGATCGGCGTACTTTGCAGAACCCTAATTCAAATTCCAGAAAACAAAAACATTTTGAGCATCGCTGGAGCGTACTTCACCTGTTTGCATCACGCACTCCATTTACAGTTTAAACGAACGAAACGTTTGATTTTTATTGTTCGTGTGGAAAGGAAGTGAGTTTTGTTGTAATTTGTTCCTAGGTGCTTGCTGTGACTGTGCTGGCCGTAAATTGATAAAAAACAGTAGTGCAACTTTAGGTTTAATTCGTCAAATCCTCTGGGTGTCGTTTCGTTACTTCGATTTCGAATCGTCCTGTCGCGAACGCTGTATGAATTTGGAAGGTTCGTAATTTTTGTTTTTGTACCGCATTCCTTATAGTTAACTTCCTGTCAAATGTAGCAGAACATCCCGTTCATTTCCCGGCATAGAGTAAAGGCATCATTCCTCTGAAAATATCTACTGCACAATTGAATATGAAGATGGCTCCCAAAAAATGCAAAAAAGGACTAGAAGCAATTGCGCCAACGGCTTTGGCATACTACCTGGATACCCTCGGACCGCCACCTAAGGCCATCATAGTGCATAGTAAAAACGATATGAATAAGTTGAATAGTCATGACTGCCCTGCCAGGCGTACCAGATCCCGAAAGCTGACACAATCATTACCGGAACAAGCAGCCCAATCAGGACATCAAATCGAATTTCCAACGGATTGCTATACCCTAGAACCCATCGATTTAAGTATTCCACAACATCGAATAATGAAAAATATTATTGAGCGGCAGGGCGTAGTCACAACGGCTAAGAGCCCGGAAGGAAACGCCACGAATTGTTTGCAATTTTCTCAGGCGGACGTGGATAAATTAAAAAATGAAATAAGTCAAGCGTACAAGTTGAACGATGAGCAGATTCCTGTAGAAGATCTCCATTCAATTGAGCCGAGTATCGAGTGCCTAGCAAGTAATGTTGAACCATCTGATATTTTTCTTTGAATATGTATTTTTATTTGTGTTATTTTCCATGCGTTACGTTTTGTTAGAAATATGTTCTAGAATACATAAAATTCAATTATTATTTAATTTTAATGATAATTAAATTATCAAATCCAAATATGCGAGTCTTACCTTATGTTTGCTTTTGTTATATTTTTGGTTATCTTGTTAAACCAGAGTGCCTTAGGCCGCACACACATGGCCAATTCATGGATTGCTATTCATTGACTCGAATCCATAAAATGGATTTTTGTTCTGTAAAATGAGCTCATACACGGGCGGATTTAGATTTTAATCCAATAAAATACATGGCCTGCAATCTATATGAAAATTATTAAATTCACGAAAAATTTGTAAAGAAAAGTGTAAATGCCGTGAAACGGACGCAAATTTTTAATATTCTGGGGAGTTGGGGACTTGTTAGGTTGCTCTTTAGGGGTAAAATGCCAAAGGGAACCCCCGGAAAAAAATATTGTACCGCACCGTAATACAAACGTGAGGCAAACGATTGATTTTTTTTTATTTTGTAGAAAAAAACTTATAAGATCGGCGAGATTCATTTACAGATTGAACAAAAAGAGCCCCTCAAGAAGCATCCCTTCTTCACTTGTTATACAGGGTGTCCGGAAAATACTACATAAACGCAGGAGCAAATATTTCCTCATGCTTTCTGGTAGCATTTAAGCAAATTTTGCACAAAATAGAGCAAAAAATTAACCTTAGTTTTGTTAAATAATGGAGCTTGAATAGAATAATGTATGGCAGATATGATCCTAAGGCTGTGCGCCAATTTTTAAAATAATCTTAGAAGCACCTCAATTTGGCAGAAGTTGGAGAGATAGAAAATTAATTTGCTTTTGGGTCAAACTACAAAAAGGAGGGTCAAATAATTGGTTTCTCACAAATCTTAAAATGCCTTTATCTGTTAGAACTGGAATGCGTTCAGTACATCTTTTTTTTTTTTGGAAACAACACGCGAAATAATTTCTTGGTGCGTTTGTTCGCTAGTTTTCGGACACTTTATATAAAATTTATTATAAAAAAAAACATTATTTCATGCATCTGTTACATATTATTTATTAGTAGGAATAGGATTTTTATATACATACATAGTTTTTAACATATTTTTTTAATCCGCGTACTCCAACTTCGTGCACATTTAAATTTAAAATAAACGGTATTTGTTTTCCATATCAGATTTTTAAATATTTTTAGTTTTTTTTTACATATTTATTCATTATTGCTTTTAAATCATTTAACGGGCACAAATTACTCAATGCAAAAACATATTGATCAACTCTCTGAAATTAATTGCTATATTAAATTTATAATTAATCAATTATGATGTAATTTTACGAAGTTTTCGTTTTTTTTTCTAGTTGCTTTCTATTTCTTTATTTAGTTTGCTGATTTTAAAAAACATTCTTGCTCGAAAGAACAAAATTTGTTAACCTTGATATTACAATGAATATGGAATGATTGGTCAATATGTTTTTGTAGGTAATTATTTGTTATGAGCAATTCTCTCTCGATTACCGTAACTCCTAGTGGAGCATGGTGCGTTGATGACTACCGTGTGTAGTCATCAACGTTACAAAGACATTTGAATTCGGAGTGTGATACGGTTGTCAGCCATACCACTTCCTAGTCGCATTGTTAGTTTATTATTCTACGATAAGAAAAGAAATATTCATCTTCTTCTCAATAATAAACTAAAAACTTGCGACGAGTCCATCACTTTTATGGGCAACAGATATCGTATTTAATATACCTTAATGGATAGCAAAAATAAATAATAACTATTGCTTTCTTATAACAACTATATATACACATATGGCCAAACAAATAAGTACACCCATACGATTTTTTCTTATCACCCTGTAGTAACTACTTACTTAAATAAATAAAATCATGTGTTGCTATTTCAATATTTAACCGTTGAGGAATCAAATAGTAAGGAAATAAGCCAATTAAAATAAATAACAGCTTTCTTTTATCTTGAAATAGTACGAACCGACTAAAAAACGCTGGCCAAAATAATAAGTACATTTCAGTTAACTTGATTAAAACTGGTTTCAATTAAAATATTATGTTCTGATTCGACAAGAATTTGATTTCTATTATTATTTAAAACTAAATTGTCCATTATTTTGAAAAAAAAAGTGTTTGTTGGCCCCTCTGGAAATAATTTTTACGGCATGTTCCCATCATACCATATATCCAGTTACTTCCAGGGAATTCCATAATTGGTCCGTTTTGTGACAAACTTTGTTTCCAATTCGTTGATTCAACTACCCCCAAAACATTCCGGATTCAATTTAACTCTAGTAACAACGTGAAAAGCCACTCGATTTGGTTGAAGAAGATCTTTGACCAGTTTGTGTGGTATGGTTAGTGTTAATATCCTGTTGAAATCCCCATTTAAAGTGTATGGGTTCATCAGCAAAATATTTTAGGACTCTCAACAAACAATTCTTATACAGAAATTGCAGAAATTGCCTCATAGTAACGGTTATTAGGTATACATATTTGAACAAAACCAAACTATGAAAAAAATCGCAGACCATGTTTTTTTCGCCTTCATGGGAAATAGCCAATTGATGTAGCGTATACCATATTATATTTTTCCAGAATGAGGAATATTACGATAATAGACGTTTCCAATCAAATTTATTACGATCTCATAAATAAAACAGAATATTCTGTGAGTTTTCATTGTTCGGTCTAGAACATGAAGAATTATCCCTCCAAAATTTTCTTGTACCGTCAACACTTTTTGACGACGCCATGGAAAGTTCTAAACTGTTTGCCAAAACTGCTTTACTTCTTGTGTTCTTCGATTAGCTTTTCAAAGAGATTCTGTATTTTCAATATTTGCCGCAAAAATCATCAGTCATACCAAGGGAACTTTTTTCGCCTTAGCGATAATGAGATCGACAGTTATCATTAAGGTCCTTATATGGGCTTAACCGCATTTGACACTGCTTTTATTTGTTTTTTAATGAATTACACAGTAAATTTGTCGTGCTCTGTGGCCGTGATGGTTCGGTCGCCACTCTGTGAAATAGACACTCATAGAGAAACGAGTTTCCAAACTCGGCACGACTCGTCGCAAGTTTATTATTCAGAAGAAGATGATAAGAAATATTCTTATCGTAGAATAATAAAACTAACAATGCGACTAGGAAGTGGTATGGCTGACAACCGTATCACACTCCGAATTCAGTTGTCTTTGTAACGTTGATGACTACACTCGGTAGTCATCAATGCACCATGCTCCACTAGGATTTACGGTAATCAAGAGAGAGAGAGACACAGTAAATTCAATGTTTGGTTGGATTATTCCGTTATTTTGAGAATAATTTTTCCGCCATTTCAAAGTTTGGAACTTTAAAGTTTTTTTTCGTACCTACCGTGCCTTTTTCGCCCCTAAGTATTTTTGTTTGTTTTTAATTGGACGATTGTTGCATACACAAATTAATAAAAAGCAAATCCTTACGTGAAATAAGGGCGGAATTCATTCGTTACTTAAGGAATAAGGATTCCCTTAAGAAATAAGAATAAGGGAATGCAAAACGCCACTTATAAAGCCATTGCCGCATTTATTAAAATAATTTATTCCGGACTCCAATTATTGACAAATAAAATATAAAAAATTATCTAGTTGTATCAAAATAGTCTGGCTAGTCTAGCGGTTAGTGGGCGCACCTTCGGTGCGCAGGGTCAAGAGCTTGAATCCACCGTGAACGAGCTTGTGACGAACTATGATCTCACTCAGATGTTATACGAGTACCCATTTATAGGGATAAATAACATTACTGAGCGTGATGCTGATCTCATTACCTCAACAAAAAGCAGATAAGATCTTGGAAATAGGATGTCACTAACACATCCTGTGCCTTAGTATGTTGGATTGTCGCGCCTGTTATTTATTTATTTATCAAAATAGAATATTATTTTTTAAGTATTGATTCAATTCAAAAAAATTATATCTACCCATTTTTAGAGGTACGGAAATTTCGTTTTTACGAAATAGATGCGAATTTCGGCGAAATTTGCTCATTTTTGCGAATTGATACGAAATATTAAAATTTGTACTTTTCCACGAAATGTTAATTTTTCTTCAAAAAAAAAAAAGAATCAATTGTGGAAGAAAGTTTGTCATCTCAGATCTATTTTTTGTCAAAAGATTCCCATCAATAAGAATAGAGAAATTTCAAAAAATGCTTCGCAGAGAAGCTCAATGACTTGCCAAACACCGAGCAAGGTGTTTAATCGGAGGTTGGATGAATGAACTTAGTTTTCTGCATCGGGTTTTTTTGAAGGTAAAGTTTCTTTGTGGTTCGATGAGCCCCAAAATTAAAATGAACATAAAAAAGCGAAACAGTACTACCGGCGGGTTCTGCCTCAGAAGTTTGTTTCTCTTTTTACCGTAACTTCTTTAGGGCGTAGTCGACTTTGTCGTATGTATTGTCAAAAACATTTCTTGACAATTGAAATCGTAGTATCATTCAGTATACGGTGGCTACTTTCTAATCGATTTTATCGCTAATTACTAATAAAAATTTCTGAATGAAATGTGATCGTGACTTCACTAGTTGCGATCCTCTAGAATTTCTAGTTTAATAAATTTTAACAGCAACAAAATGTAGAAAATTATGTTTTAATGCAAATTTCAGCGAAATTTCTAATTTTTTTTTTTGTTTTGTATTTGCGAAATTTCCGTACCTCTACCAATTTTATACTGCATAGCATTCTGGAAATCATCTTTTCTGATATAATCCAGACAAATAACACTCGTTTTTATATTGATATCATTTCCACGCCGACAAAAACTTTTCCACTTTTTCCCAACAGCGGCACTTGTTAGGAAGGTAAAAAAAACTACACTTTGTATTTTTGTTAACGTTGCTGTTATATATACTGCTCAAAACAAAATAAGGGCCACTAATAATTTTCTGATTATTTTTCTGTGGAAAAGAAAAATCATAGTTTTGTTGGTCTAATTTATTAACAATATGTTTTTCATTAATTATAATGAATTTTATTGAATTTTGCCCAAAAATTACACTTTAGTAATATAAATGCATGTTGGGACGCAGCCTCCGCATCACACGAAACAGCCGTGGAGCCCTCCGCTGCCGTCCCTGTTCCCATTTAGTGCGGGTACACAAATTCGACCGAATGCATATGACATGGCACTCTCATCAGGTGCCGTCGCTAGTGCCATGTCATATGCATTCGAGGACGGCACGACCAGGAATGCACCGGCTAGTTGTTACTCAGCCGTATATAAACCAACAAAAATCATTCGTTGCTACGGATTACATTTTAATCGAATAGCAATTTACTATTACTGTGATCCGTCCAACATCACATTGTATATAGCTAACACACCCGGGTGTGCAGGTGGAGACATAAAGGTAACGAATTATAGTCATTTTTTTTTATCTTGGGTGTAGTGTGACGTCACAGCACGATTGCCAACTGTCAAATTCGTATCAGATGGAATAGCATTCCTGCACAAAGCATGATCTAGTAGTCTATCGTTCTTGAGTACCATCAAGGGAATTATTTCACCACCATAAAAATTTTGACAGTATTTGTATGGATTTGACGTGAAATGGCGATGTTAGTACCTACTCTAAAGAAGAAATTCAAAAAAAGAGTAATTTCCGCTTCTTTTTTAATCCCAGTTGTTGCTCCTTTTTACTGCATAGATAAAAAATATGGATCGATGAGTCTATAGTTACTAACATTGACTTTCCGTTGTTCCAAAACACCAATAGTCACAAATAGCTATTTATCTATCCGAGTCAACTTTTGACGTTTCAAATTTCAAATGGTCCACTGTCGTTGATAGCTATTTCCACTCGTACTCTCGAGATCTCGAGATGGTCCCTCTATTTAGGCAATATTTGCTTTTTAACCTTTATCCGGGCGCGCGGCGCCTCGTCTAACACCCCCCGCCCCATTTACGCACAATCGCACAATTTACATTTTTATAATTATGTTAAATCGAATACTCTTCTTCTTCTTCGTCGGTCAATTTAGAGGCAAAATATTCAAGCAACAGATTGTTCGGCGTGAGAGGAATACGTACTCATCCTGGTTCAGCACATGAGTAATGATAACCTTACAATATTGCTCATTGGATGACCAAGGAAATTGAGTTCGGCGTATAAGTGATAACCCATAACATATTACCGGCTGTTAGTGTTAAGCTCACATGCCGTTCAACGGGACAAAAGTAATGCGTGTTTGTATGATTAAGAAGTTTAATCGACACTAAACAAAATAAACAAAGTGTACAGATTGGTTTCGATGAATGTAAACACTATTATGAACAATAATTGTTATCGTTGTTGTTTTCTGTAAACATATTCTTGAATTCAACGGGCTGTCGTCTGTAGTGACATTTCCATATTAGGTTCTCCTGAGAACCCTCTCACAACGCTCATAACTATACGGCAATTGTCAGCGATGACTACAGCTACGACTATAGCTAATTGCGGAACGCACTCCATTTACAATTCAAACGAACGAATCGTTTGATTTTTTGTTGTTCGTGAGGAAAGGAAGTGCGTTTGGGGTAATTTGTTCCTAGGTTCTTGCTGTAGTGCTAGCCGTAAATTGATCAAAAAACCGTAGTGCCACTTCAGTCTCAAATCGCTAAGTCCTCAAGGTGTCGTTTCGTTAATTCGTTTTCAAATCGTCCTGGCGCGATACACTGTATATTATAAGGTTCGTATTTATTGTTTTTGTACTGCATTCCTTATGATTAACTTCCTGTCACCTGTAGAACATCCCGTTGAACTCCAGGAATAGAGTAACGGCATCATCAGAAAGTTACTCTCAAAATGTCTAGTGCACAATTGAATATGAAGATGGCTTCTAAAAAAATCAAAAAAGGACTAGAGGCAATTGCTCCAACGGCTTTGGCACATTACCTGGATACCCTCGGATCGCCACTTAAAGCCATCATAGTGCATAGTAAAAACGATATGAATAAGTTGAATAGACATAACTGCCCTGCCAGGCGTACCAGATCCCGAAAGTTGACAAAATCATTACCGGAACAGGCTACCCAATCAGAAGATCAAATCGAATTTCGGAGGAATTACTATGCTATGGGGTCTACCATTGATTTAAGTATTCCACAATATCGAATAGTCCAAAATATTATTGAGCAGCAGGGCGTAGTCACATCGGCTAAGAGCCCGGAAGGAAGCGCCACGAATTGTTTGCAATTTTCTCAGGCGGACGTGGATAAATTATAAAAATGAAATAAGTCAAGCGTACAAGTTGAACGATAAGCCGGTTCCTGTAGAAGATCTCCTTGCACTAGAGCCGAGTATCGAGTGCCTAGCAAGTAATGTTGAACCATCTGATATTTTTCTTTGAATATGTATTTTTTTTTCAATTATCAAGAATTTCCATGAGTTACGTTTTGTTAGAAATATGTTTTAGAGTACATAAAATTCAATTATTATTTAATTTTAATGATAATTCAATTATCAAATCCGAATTTGCGAGTTTTACCTTATGTTTGCTTTGTTTTATTTTTGTTATCTAGTTAAACCAGAGTGCCTTAGGCCGCACACACATGGTCAATCCATGGATTGCAATTCATAGACTCGAATCCATAAAATGGATTTTCGTTCTGTAAAATGAGCCCATACACGACCGAATTTGGATTTTAATCCAATAAAATACATGGATTGCAATTAATGGATAGACCGTGTGTGCATTAGAATGTATATACACAACTTTAAAATGCTCGTTTCTGTGTATTTCGAAAAACGACCATGCAATAAATTACAGATTTTTTTATATTGGCAATGTTTCTTTTTTGTACTTTATTCCACGCGCCCATTATTTTAAACGAGGTTATCAAGGTAGTCTAGCTGGTCTAGCGGTTAGTGCGCGCACCTTCGGTGCACTGAGTCATGAGTTCGAATCTCACCGTGGATCATAGTGTTTTTCGAACTCACGAGCTTGTGACGGACTACGATCTCACTCAGATGTTAAACGAGTACCCATTACCTCAACAAAAAGCAGATTAGATCTTGGAAATAGGATGTCACTAACACATCCTGCGGCCTAGTCCAATATGCTGGATTGTCGCGCCTGTTATTTATTTTTATTTTTTATTGATACTGTCATATAAAAACAAAATTTCCAAGATTACCAAATGGGAAATTGGGTCTAAATCGGGATCTAAATTATAATCAACTAATTTGAGAAAATAAAATTGTATAGCGCCTTCACAATCTCAGTTTTATCGATGAGCTGCAGATTTAGAAAGGGATTCATTCTAAGGAAATTCACAAGTGCTATAGGATAGATACTCGTATGAACTATTTTTATGGTAATGTTGTGGGGGTGAATGGGGTCTTAAGGTATACAAAAATAAAAACAAAACGTTTAATGAAATCATTTATTTTTGAATTCATACTTTTCGTTGGAATGACATTTTTAATAAGTGCCGGATTGTCATTAAGTACTCGATAGAAGTCGACGCAGTTTCCCATATTGAGCTTTATTTCGGTTATAGCTCGAAGCGTTTCGAGCTTTAACCGAAACACTGCCATCTAGACACTGCCATCTAGATAGACAGGCCGAACTGCAGAAATTTGTTAGTCTACAAGTGGACAAAGTGCGTTCGTGACCAGTGACAGTTGACATTTGTAAAGCCCACAACCTCCAGTGCTTCTGAACCCAAAAGTTTAAATATGCCGAGCGTTTATTACGAAACAAAGGTTATGGTTTGCTTTAATGTGTTTTTGATGTGCAAGTGGTAAAATAGTATACATCAACATCGTACTTACCATATTTATCTCAAAAATCAACGCACTGGCATGTGTATATCATAGCAAGTCACACGAAATGACAGGCTGACAGCCACTGATATTTGGATTGTGGACAATTTGTGGATTGTACTGAGCGGTACTTTGGCAGTACTAAGTGCGGACCATGACCAACCATGGCACTACTAGTGTTGCATGACCACTGACAGATCAGCTGATAATCCGGCCTGTCTATCTAGATGGCCGTGGTTTTAAAGATGTCTCTGAAAATGTCCAGTACGAATTTATAATGGAAAATATACGTTCCATTTTTATACCCTTCGCTCATAGAATGAAAGGGTATATTAACTTTGTCATGAAGTTTGTAACGCATTAAAGGAAGCATCTCCGACCATATAAAAAGTATACATATATGATCAGCATGACTTGGGGAGTCGATTGGAGCATGTCCGTCTGTCTGTCTGTTGCGACGCGTTTTACTCGGCGGGTATTCAAGCTAGCAAGCTGAAATTTTGCACACGTGCATCTTATTGTTGCAGGCTGTTTGTATGTTTGATTCACCCAAATTGGATCACTGGGTCATGGGGCTGCCATACAAACCTAGCTCCCCAATTTGAGTTATTCTAAGAAAAACTTTTTTATTTGTGTACCAATTTCAACCAAATTTCACACAAATGTGTTTCTATAGATAACACAAGATATATGCAAGAATGGATCAAATCGGACCATGGGGTCATGGGGCTGCCATACAAACTTAACCCCCCAAATTAGACTCTTCTGAGAAAAACTTTTTTGTTTGTGCATCGATTTCAACCAAATTTCACACAAACGTTTTTCTTTTGATGACACAAAACATATGTAAGATTGAATCAAATCAGACCATGGGGTCATGGGGCTGCCATACAAACTAAACCCCCCATATTGGTTCTTTTAAGAAACATTTTTTTACACCAATTTCACAAAACCTTGAATTAATGTGTCCTTATCAAAGCAACTAAAAAGTGCAAAACGAATGGAATCGTACTATGGGGTCATGCTCCGGCAACCCCAATAAAATTTTCCGAGTAAATATTTTTATTTGCCCAATTATTCCAACCAAGCCCAAAACTTTTGTCAAGACGGAAGAAAAAGAATGAGGAGGGGGATTAAATACAAGCCATAGGTACGCCCGAAAAAAAACTTTTAGCCCAAGCGAAGGGTATCCAAATTTCGGCCGCGCCCGAAATTAGCCTCGGCCCCGGGGGTTGGCGAGCGAAGCCCCCTAGTTTTTTATTTAATTGGATATGTATCCGACCTCATCAAATATGTAATTAATTTTCGCTAATAATATTGCTTAGGTTGGGCATCTGCCCCAATATTAATCGATACGAATTTTCTACCTATACCTCGGACATTTTAGGTGAGCTTGTTTTAATAACAGCCATTTAAATGCGTGAAATGTATAGTGTTAAAAACTGTGATTTTTGAGATATTGAATGCATTTTTTGTAGAAATTGCAAACATGTCCCATAAAATATTGCCTTTAAATTTGGCCAGCTTAGACCAGACCAGTTTGTTGAGGTCACTTTTTATTAAAAGAGGAATGCAATTTTTCTCCGGCCTCCTGCCTTGAATATTTTTGTCTTTCAACTTCCGTGAAAGTCATTTTATCGCTTTTACTAAATCGTCAAAAATAGAAGCTGTGTACCTATGTATAAATTTTAATCAGAGCTCTGAGCATTCGCTGGTAATTGTGTAGAACAGCAGGACACTTTCCTTATGATAAGAGATAGGATTTTAATGGCACATACGTTTGTAAAACTCCTTCTGCAGCCGGTAAATGTGCGAGCGACCTTGTTTTGCTGTACCCGAGCATTTTCTTATATTGGACTTCTGCTTCTTCACAAAAATAAAAAAGCTTTCAATGCGCACGTCCAAATATAAAAAATGAATAAATCTTTCGAGTGCTCATTATCAACTGGCGATAAATCTGCTGCCGTTTGAATTGCATTATGCGCAATATGTGCTGCGCATCCCACACCAATGATTTCATTTAAGTCCCGAATTAAGTAAGACAGAGTACTTCCGAACAAGTGATTTATTAAGAGATGTAAGTTGTAACTGAAAGTACAATTATTGATACAATTCAATTTATATGGACAAATTGTTTAAACAAATTAATTACAATCCAAAGAACAAGATAAATGCTTGTAAACATTAAGCGTGTTTTTTTGTAAAAAATGTGCAGGTTAGGGTATATAAGCACAAAAAAACGATTTGGGTTAAAAGCTGTTTAGATCTATTGCACCAACCATGAACTTTGTAAAAAGCTGAAGGTTCAAAGTTGTGATAAATAAATAACCAGTAAATTAACATGTTTTACAAAAACAACAATGAATATTTAACCAATGGTTTTGGTATTAGCTCATGCTTTTTCGTGTTAGAGCGCCTCTGGTTGTCACATCTGTAACTATTCTTCCGGGTTAACTTTGGTCAGAGTACGTACCCTCGATACATTACTGGGTTTATCTGGGTTATGCTGTTGTTGTAACCCCATGTAGTTACCCTAACCTAACCTACACCCGAGCACAAAAAAACACGCCTAATGTAGGTATTAGAATATGTATGTATGTATGATGTATCTATTGAAAGAAATATGAATCTATGGGAATCAAAGTTACTGTGAGTGTTGAGCAAATGATCATTGTTTGTTTGTTATTGATGTTTATAATTGTAAATGTGGGAAGCTGGTCGAGGATGATCGTTCCCATAACTCCCGCTTACAGTTTTACAAAAACGTTGACATGAGCCTTACGGTCAACACCTCCACAATTGATATTAGCGTTATCAGCGCAAAATGCCACGACTTATTCCTTTAAAGAGACTTTGTCGAGAGTGTCCATCAAATATGAATGCATAATTTGGGCTGTTTCTCCTGGCGAAGTTGTTATTTCAAGCTCCTTGATATTAATCCGTGACGTAAGCTCAAAATACCTAACTAGAATTGGACATAATTTCAAATCTTCATTATTTGTGGCATCAGTAAAAATGGTTATGAAAGGCATATTTGTAATCTCTGATTGTAAAATATTCGCTGAAAATGAAGAAATTATACGTTTTTGGTAATAGCCTCGCTTTTGGTTCTACCACAAATTAAATAAGCGTCTCTGCATTCATGAAATGCATTGTATGTACATAGTAGGTAAATGAAATTCTAGGAAATAGGAACTATTGGAATTATAATATCAATATGGAAGCAAGCATGTAGTTAGAAAATACGAGTACACAGAAGACTAGTGATTGCGGGACACTTTGGATGTATTGCGGGACAAATCCGGGACGATTTTCAATGCGGGACATACATGTAAAATGCGGGACTGTCCCGCAGGATCCGGGACGGTTGGTCACTTTAGCAGATGGTGCTTCATCCCCAAATGCAAAATGAAGCCGATCGAAACACAGTGTTCAACAGCAAAAGCATGTTGCCAACATGACGTCACCCATTTAAAATGCATGGTGCTGCTGTCCGTTTTATTTCAAGCAAAACGTAAGTAAGTAAGTGTTCGTTAATTTATTTGTTTAAAAGAAATTTGTAAACACAGCGACTGCCGAGAATCATAACACAAATTTTTATTATCTACATATACAGGGTGTCCCGCATTAGGTGGTCAATACTGTAAGGGTTGATAGCGCAAATTGTTTCAGCAGGAAAATTGCCATTACAATCGGAATTTTTTTTACCGTTACCTTGTTATCGCTCTTTTGGAGAAAGTCATCGAAAATCGTGACTTATCATGCAAAATCATAATTTGCAGCCCTCGTGATGACTTAATCCAGGATTTGATTTCAGTTTCAGAAACTACATAAAATTACACAAAAACTGAAGTTTTTCCTGTTGTCAAGATTATCGCCACTTTCAAGATACAGTTACTCAAACTTAATTGAAATTTTAAAATAGATTTTTCATCGAAATTCAACAGTAATTTCATAACGGTGCGTTATACGTACAACTCTGCAAAGTTGATAAAGTTGGTTCAAAATGTTGGCTTTCCAACGGTATATCACTTTTCATATTTACATTGCAGAATTTTAGGGAAACATGCATTGAATGGTCAAATTCAGTGGAAGCGCTAACAATTTTTCCTTTACTCTCTGCCGCACCAAAAAACTGACTGATCCTTGGAAATTTAAAGAACTGTAAGTAATATTTAAAAGGTGAACCGTTATTCTTCTATAAATTAAAAATTAAGTTTCCGAACTGTTATAACTATAGCCTCACTCGGAATTAGTATGGTAAAAACTCATGTAAAAGCGAAAATTGAAAAAATTAATTACGAAAAAGATATTTTTCGAATAAAATATACTCTGAGGGATTCTGTATATAAAAGTGGTGTGGAAAATGTATATAGGTAATAACCCACTTAGAAAATTGTTCTCGATGCCCGAAGGAATCGAGAAGCCATCGATCCCACAGCGTTACATGTGATTGATTTGTCTCCGGTACTCCAGAAGCGATACTAATCTCCGATACCCAATAAAATCGAAAAGTATTCCATCCAGTTTTGATTCCTTTCAACGGATTGTCTACAATACCTAAAAATTTTAAATGTCTTTGACTACGCATTCTTCCTTCTTTCAGCGGTACAGAAAGATGGGAGCCGCTGTGCATTTATGGATTCGATTTATGGTTCTTTGCATCGTTCTCGTCCGTGGTCTACAGGTGCAGGAATGTGGCTGTTGCGATAGGGTTTTCCCACAATGACAAAGGGGTAAGATCAATGGGCTTAGCTGGGCATTGGAACAAATGACCCACATCATTAGTCGCGCCGGTGAAATTTGGGCAGATGTTTTGTATGCTCGGGTCTATACAAATTAAGGCGTGAACAGACGCCTGACCAAAGTTGAACGCTTGTGACACAAGCTAGAATAAGATGCAGGCAGGTCAGAATGCTGCACTGCGTATGGCTACAGGTTGCCACCTAGGAAACCAGTGCGAGATTATAGTCCTCTCCTGTCTCTTCAATATCTGGTCGGTTGCTATTGAGAGGATCGCCCAAACCATCATCTCATGGACAATACTTCCCCTCCACGACATGTCAGAAGTGAACTCAGAGATCTCGAGAGAAGTTCAGTCTGGTGTTCGCGCCTCCATTCCTACCTATCTTGAATATCCCTGGCATGCGGAATATTTGTTCGAGATGTGGTGATGCGCCTCATAATATGGACCAACTGTTTCAATGCCCGCTGCAGCCACTAACCTCACTCCGACTCACCCGATTTCAGCTGCTATGTTCTGGTCGCTTGAGACAACAGGCTAGAGCGACGAGGAAACTTAGAACACATCCACGGACATGCACAGCAATTCGCGCCTTTCTGCATCGCTACAACAACAACTCGCAACGTTTCACGTCTAACGTCCTCTTTCAGTGGTCAGTTCGTGAGATGTTAGGATGAAGGTGCCATGACCACGGGAAGTGCTCACAGTACCTCTCTGCGCTAGTAACTTTACTTCTATGAAAGCTAAACGGTGTGGATCCGGTTTTCTGGGGTTCTTCATGCAGACAAGGCTCATTTCAGAGCCGGCGAATCTAAAACCTCATAACAATTGCCAAACATTCGTGCCAAGGACTAACCACATCTACTATATGTCTTTAAACTTGGCTCCAGGATGCTAGTTTGGTCCTAAATCCTCGGGGTGTTAAGCGACTCGTGCCCATCAGGGTAAGGGTACCAGGCCACCTCTGGCGCTATCTATCCTTGGGGCTCTGGTGTGGCGGACTCTCCTTTCCCTAGCTACTCGTGGGAATCACATGAGCAAGAAAAACCCAAAACAAAACAAAAACCCCAATACCACTTGCACACCCGGTGACATCGACAGTCCCTTCAAAACCAGCTTCAAAACCCCTCTGGCATCAACCAGGGAACAGGGGTACTTCTCACAGGTGACATCATCTGTGAGGGTTGCAATAATGGCATCGTACTATCCAGACGGCCTGCTAAGTCTAGAGCAAACGTCCATGGTGATCACATTGTGAGTAACCCGCCATCCAACGTCTTCATAGAGTTTGGTAGAATTCGCTTCAGTCCCGGATTTCTACTTGTCGTCTGCGGGACGGACCCCGATCTACAATAGCGACGCTCTACTACCTGTCTCGAAGTACCGATTCTACGAGTGCGATTGCACTTCTTGGTAGGTAAATTGGGGGGTGCGCACCAGCGAGTGGAGGGTAATAAACGCGACGAAGGGAGAACGCCTCTCATTGATTGTAGCTGTTGACCTGGTGTCCATGGAGAGCATCGCTAGGCGCAACTTCTAGGTGTCTTATCTCTTCGGAAAGACCAAGGCCCACCCGAAAAACACTTGAAGGCTGCCTGTAAGGAAGAGGCAGTGAAGCCAACCAACATCAAGGACAGTGCGATGGGGACCAATACTGGCTCTACTGACGAAACAGGGTTAGGATAATTTGCGGGCTCCTCACGGGGCATTGGCGGCTAAATGGTAATTTAAAGAACATGCACATTGTTATCGACGGGAGCTGTCGATTTTGCGAGGCTGACGACGAAACCGCTTCGCACATTCTTTGTGAGTGTGAGAGGCTAGCTATGCGCCGTTTGAAATGCTTCCGCATCGCGTTCTCTTTAGAGTAAGATAACGCCTCTCTTAATATGGGCTAGGTAAATCGATTTATCGAAAGAAGTCGGTTAGATGTGTTTATCTAACCTATATCATGGGCAATGGTACAATAGTGCCTTGGGCAACTTCGTTGCCCCTGCCCCTTACAAATCTAATCAAACGTCCCCATACTACAAAACGCGGAGAAACTTGGTTGCTTGTTGTTACCAATGTGATTCTTCTACTGTTGAACATGCTCGTCGAACGCCAGACTGTCGTTTCGAGAGTTTCCCTTCTTCGACTACCACTGACAGTCGGCTGGCTTTGGTGGTGGGTAGGTGGGAGACCCACAAAGTTCTTTGCCACCGTTTCGAAAAGGTTTGCGAAACAGGTTTCTAAGACTTCAATAAATTTTCCCGTCATTGTTTGAAGTGCTATTTCAAGCGGCGCATAGCTTTGTTTGGAATGCCGTCATGACCTGGCCACAAGAATTTTGGAGTAGCGTACATTGTGAAAAATCAACTCAAGCCGTACATCGTCATCTATTTCATACTCATAAATGAACGCCTCTGTGCGATTCCACTAAATGATGTTAAGCGACTGCTGAAGTCGGAAACAAAGGTTGCTATAGGGGGATTACTGGAGGTCACAGCCTCCCCATGGAATGTCACAATCATGCTGGAAACAGATTAGACGCGATAAATGCTGCCGAAGAAAGCAGCACAATGCATTTTAAATGGCTGACATGCTGCTGCTGTTCAACAGCAACAGCTAAGAACAGCTTTCTTCGGCAGCGTTCAACGCGTCTAATCTGTTTCCAGCATAAAGGCCGACAACTATGTATTAGATTTCGCTATCGGGAAAAATTTGGACATTAGTTCTACCTGCATCCTACATTTACAGGTAGACTTCGAAGTCTGGATTAACATCCAGTAAACTAGTTCAAATACGTGTCTTCTAAAAATAATGGAAATAGACCAGGGCGGACCCATCGATCCTCTACCTCGCTTTCAAAAACTTGAAATTGATAATGCTTTCGCATGGATTCAATATACAGCAGGACTAACTAAAGTTTTAGTAAATCAATTAAAACAAGACTTTTTATTTAAAATCAACAATATGTACTTTTTACTTTTCAAAAAATCTGAATTTACTGATTTATTGTATAATACATACATGTATGTAACGAGATACGATTTTAGCTTGTTTTTAAGTCATATCGTTATTTGACTCTGTTATTCTTAAAATTTAAAACTACAAATGAAAACAGCCAAATGTCTCCACCCGTTGTCTATCTGTGATTCCCGTACCGTAACTCATATGGTTCAACCGACGTTTCATACTCTGACTGGCTTCATATTGTATTATTGATTGTAGACTCATTATTCGCAATTGGTTTTGAATTTAAATCCCTCAATGACAGTCGCTAATTGCGACCCTACTGTAATTCTCTAGATATATAGTGGCATAGAGTGGTGAATCAGATGGTGTCGGCATTCAAAAGATAAAGTACTTCTTTTAATTGAAAAACGCGAAAAAGTTCAAATAAATCCCGGATGCAACACGAAAAAACACTATCAAAATTACAGTTATTTTGTATTGATTCCATCATGGATAGTGCAGATCATTGACGATGGGTTGCCGTGTGATATCTTCAAACATTTTGATGTGACTAGATGTTAATGTCGTACCGTCATGCAACTTCAATACTTGATTCATCAAATATTTCAGTCATCACGACGTCCGGTGCCTGTACCAACGTCACAATTTGATTGTTACCCAAAAAGACGGGATCAAAACTATTTGCCGTGTATACAACAACAGCATCATTGTTGATGGGCATACTCTCTTCTCGGCTCTGAATGTGCGATTCGGGGACCTCTCCATTGTTTGCATGCAATCGCTCCACGTGCTGTTGCAGTGATTCCGTCGTATGAAACATGATTCCACAAACGCTGCATTTGTACGTTTTCCTTTCATGATTGCTGTTGTGCATTTTTCGATGTGCTTCAAGTAGCGCGGATGTAGTAAACACCATCTTACACTGATTGCACGCAAAATGCTGTTTTTCAACACATCTCCTGTCGTGCTTCAGCACTTTATGTGCGCCTAGCTGGAATTGATCGGCGAATCTCTCCGAGCAAACGTCACATCCGAATGGTTTATCGTTTGTATGGTACATACGGTAGTGCTTCGTTAGATCGTCCTGGCTACGGAAAGTTTTCAAGCACACATTGCACTGATATGTTGGCAAATTGTTTGGATGAAAATGCTTTTTATGGCGGCTCAGACTTTCTTCATAGCGAAACTGTAATTTGCATATGTTGCATTCCAATCCGTTCACAGTTGCGTTGGTTTTATTATGATTTTCCTGTACAGTTGATTGAGTGGAGTTTTCACGTGTTGTGCCACTCAGTTGAACATTTGTATTCGCTCCAGCGTGTTTTTCTTTCATGTGCAACTGTAGAATTTGCTTATAGTTGAAGAACTTTGGACAAAGCGGACATTTGAATTTTGAGTCAAGTCCATGGACTTTTCGGTGCCGATTAAGAGTGGCTTCTGTGCTAAACATTTTATTACAGACATCACATTCATGTCGTTTTACTCCACGAAATTTAGATCCACAACTATCGCATTCGACGCTCTTATCTCCCTTACATTCTTGGCAGTGTTTGAACCGCAAATGGACATCCAAATTATGCTGATATTTGAATGTTTGCAAACAGAAACCACATCGGAAGGGCTTAACATTGGCATGCGTACGTAAATGACTGTTTAGAAGCTCCACTTGGTTGAATGATTCAGAGCACTCCGAACAGTGGAATACATCCGGTTTGTTAAAATTTTGTTTTGGGGTTGAAGCTACAATTTGGTGGTGGGCAACATTTAGATCACTATCAAAGAACAGGGTACTATTATCCGCTACTCCGTCAATGTTGAACTCGTCGTCCATCACTTGTTCGATTATCTCACTGAACAATTGGTCCGTTTCAATTGAATCCGTATAATTATTTCCCACGCTTGTATATTCAGTGTCGTTATTTGGGAATTTGTGGTGCTCGTTTATATGCTCCTCGAGATCACTAGCATTTTTCAAAACTTTCAGGCAATAGTCACATTTAACTTTGCGCTCTACCAGTGCAACTGGCGGAATAAAATCTTCGAAATCGATTGACGGTATAATCTGGGCAGGCGGTACATTCCTGAAAGTCGGTACAATCGGGACAGGGGCTGGCTGTACAACCGGAACACGCGGGATAACCGGGGCTGGCTGTACAATCGGAACACGCGGGATAACCGGTGCTGGCGGTGCAATCGGAACAGGCGGGATAACCGGTGCTGGCGGTGCAATCGGAACAGGCGGGATAACCGTGGCTTGCGCTACAATCGGAACAGGCGGGATAGCCGGGGCTGGCGGTTCAATCGGCACATTCGGCATAAGATGAAATGAGAAATGATCCAGGGGATTTTCGTTCACAACTGAAATTATAAATATATTAACCAACGGTTTTTACGGATGCAAACAAATACACTTACACTTTTTACATATAGTACATTCATTTCCAATCATATGATCTCCAATCATGTGTTTCTTCAATCCGCTTTCAGTCAAATGAACATACGGACATGCCGGACATTCAAAATTCTCTTGTTCCATCGCATTTGTTGTGACGGGAGATGATACAACCTCCTCAGTTTGGATAGGCGAATCTTTCAAAACACTCTTCAGACCTGTTTCACCATCGGACGTGTCCTCCTCTTTAACTATGACATTGTCTACATCCATTTCAGTAGCAGGGTCCAGACCACCCAACCGTTCAAAGACATTTGAAGGATCGTCATCGTCAAGAATTTCTACGTATTTAGCGTTAGAAGACTCTTCGACTTTCGTAACAGTACTATTTAGTAGCTGATTTTCGATTATTTTTATTGGTTTTTTATTTATGGCATCGGGCGATGGAATCGGATTATGTTTAACTTTGTTGCTAAGCTTAAGTTGAACGTCACGAAGTTGCGTCAGAACAATGTGGGAGTGTTCACATTTTGTTTTAAATGTGTAAATTCTTTGGATTTCCCCATAGCATTCGTTGCAAATTCTGGATGGTGATGACTCATCGTATTCTTCCATCTGAAAAAAAAATGGGGGACGTTTAATAGGACAAGGCGATCAGCATAATTGCAGTAAGGGACTCGACATTTGTAGATAAGGATTCTAATGAATTTGCGCTGAACCGCTTCGATTAGAGGTAATCAAAGTGCGGGACCAGACAGGTGAACAATACTCCAGAATACTTCGGACAAGGGAATTAAAAAGGTGAAGACAAGTAGAAGTATTGTTAAAAACATGAGAAGTAATTTTCTAACTCATACAGGCCGTCTTGAAGGGATAAGCAGTAATCAATTGACTTTGTAGCTCTCTAAACTTTGAGATCATCGGCATATAAAAGATTGACCCTAGGGGAACATCAGATGCAGGGCAGAAGGGAGACGAGTAGGAGCTGTTATAAATAACCCGACACTCATGGTTAGTTAGATATGAGGAGAACCAAGCGAGAAGATTTCCACTAACACCAAACATTTAAATCTTAGCAAGTAAGATGCTGTGGGCAATAGATGCAACAGATTTCAAATGCCTTTGAAAAGTCGGTGTATACAACATCGACTTGAGAGTGATTGTCTATGGTTCCCACCATGTTAGTAAAACTTAAAAAATTGGTGCAAGTGGAACGACCTTTAACAAGCCGTGTTGCTGCTCAGCCAAAAGCGCAGAAAATGTGGGTTAAATCTTGTTGTGGATGAGACGCACGAGAATTTTTGGGAAGCAGGATAAAAGGGAAATGGGACGGTAGTTATACAGGGTGTCCGGAAACTGCCGCATAAACGCACCGGATTGTGATTCCTCATGTGATTTCCAGCAAAAAGTTGTACGGAACACACCCCTTTAGCTTAACCATTTAGGTGCCACAGGCATTTGAAAATTTTTGAAAAAATCATTTTCTTGCACGACTTAAAGCTCAATATCTCCAAAGCTAGATTAGCTAGAATAGTCAATTAAAATGATTCTTACAGCCAACAAATTTACCTATAAAATAAAACTAACCACACCAAAATCTGATAAGAGGTTTGATTTTTACAGAGGTTCAAAGTCAAACTTGTGTGGTTTAACCCAAAAACAATCTATTTTTTCATCTCAATTTTCTCTAACTTCTGCCAAGGAGAGGTGCTTGTACGATTCTTTTAAAAATTGGCGCATAGTCTAGCGATCCTTTTTTTACATAATTTTATTCTAGCTTAGTTATTTCTAACAGTTTTGATGCCTTAAGTGCAAAAAACTAAGGTTAATTTTGGCTCAATCCGGTGCGTTTATGCGGCAGTTTCCGGACACCCTGTATAGGATGTATTGAACATTTCAGGAATTGGGAGGTCATTAGCAGCTTTCCATTGTTTAGGAAAGATACCACAATTTCAGCTGTCATTAAACAAAATGGGCAGGGGAACACTGAAGGAGGATGACAAAGACTTAACAAACAAATTAGGCAACTCGTCAGGAGCCACCATCATCCTTTAATGAATCAACGATAGAAGCCACTTCAAGGGGGCTTGTTGTGAAGACGGGGATTTGGGGCACATAGGAAGATGTAGAGAAACTAACAGGAGAAGGAGAGCGTTTCCATTTGTTACGGTCTACATCTTTTTTGCGCAATGCCATAGCAACCGCTTCAGTAAACCATGGGGAGATTTTATTTTTTTACGAGAAAAGAGGAGTGAAGCGAGCAGCCAAAGAGTTAAAATAACTATAAAATTTATCCACGGCGTTATCACAGCTAAGATTGGCAAAAAAGGAAACCCAGTCAACTGAATCTAATTCAGTGGAGATTGAATTATAATCCGCTCTACGAAAATTAAAACATTAGAGACGTTTGCATACTCCAGCGAGTTGCGGCACACAGAGTGCATTTCGAGCCGGTTTCGAACTAGTATTACATGGCGCGCTGCAATTCTCATCAGATGCCTCTACATATGCAGCGCGTCATGTAATACCAGGAGAGGCATTACCGGACTCAACCAGGTAAAGGTGTACGATCCTCTTATATAGGACACGAATGACTCTGTGTGCCGAACTCGCTGGAGTATGCATACTATTGTGCTGTCCCACTATGGGCAAACTGGACGGTGGATAGCTCAAATCATTTTTTGAGCATGCAACATCCACCGTCCAACAACAATGTTTTTGTTGCTTTGATTAGAGACGTTCTTAGAAATAGGTATGCGAAGATCAAGCTCAATGCATAGGACAGGGTGATGATGTCAGGATTTACGTAACTATAAGCGACCGGCATGCACATGGTGGTGAAAGATTAAGCATGGTCAGATCCAAAAGACGACCACTCGGGTTTCTAACAAAGTTAATTTGAGCTAAGTTACAGATAGACAAAAAGGATGAAAGCGCAAAAGAAAAGGAATTAGAATGCATAATGTCTAAGATAACATCAGTTGCAGTCCAAAAGACAGAGAGCAGGTTAAAATCGGCACAAACAAGAATGCTAAACAGAGGGAAGAATGTTGTGACAGAAGAGGAAAATTCGGCAAAGGTTTCATAAACACTGAGGGGAGAGCTACAGGGTATATATACGCATGCCACAAGCAAAGTAGTTGATGGGGAAGGTTTAATTAAGGAAAGTACGCACTCTACAGGATGAGACGGTGAGAAGTTAGCGCAGAGCCAACTTTTAACAGTAATTAGGACAATACCGCCGTCTTTTTTGCCAAATAGACTAAGGATAAACGTTATAGTTCGGAAAGATTTCGTCACTGAGAATACTTTCATTCAACCACGTTTCAGACAGGATACAGGAAAGTGTAAGTTCATCCAACTTTGTCGTGAGCCCACGTACATTTTGATAGTAGATTGATATTTGTTGCTCAGCACTGCCGATTAGATATACATATGTCTTTGCCTAACTAATCACTTTCAATAAAACTACTTATCTGTGTTTCATGAAGTCTATATCATCTTCCAGAGAATAAACAATATTTTGCGCATTGTTGAGCAAGACTTTCGTTCTTACAGAATATCGTTTGGCTTCGCAATAACGACAGCTCACATCAAAGATGATTTGTAAAACTTCAAATATCCTCAGCGGTGAATGTCCCATTAAAAAACCGGAGATAATAGATAATTCTATAAGCTGCAATAAAAATCTCGAACTAAAGCGAAATCACTTTTTAAGTTCTAGTTGTCTCAAAGGCAGAGTTGTATTACACAAAAGGATTCCGGATATCGCAGGGGGACTGGCGAAGACCCATTTCTTCTGCTAGTTAATTTCCTTCAGTTCTCAGTATTCAGCGAAGGCAAGTCATCGTTTTGATAACAACTGAAGGGTGTGTATTGCTGGAGCCAGTACTTTCATTAAAATATTTGCGTACATACTCCGTGTTTTTCTGCTGCCAGGCGAAAGCTTATGCGGGTTAGCTTCAAGCATTACGCCTCACTTAAAATATATTCAAACAAATCAATGGGATCTGCTAGAAACGCGCGTGGTCTGAAATATCCAAATGAGTTATCATTTGACGATTTATTTATTGGTTCGTGATAACACTGTGTATAACGGTAAAATTGGGCGTCATAAAGTTCGATCTACACTTTCGGTAATCAGTCACAGTCATTTTCCATACAAGTTGACAGATTGTCAGTAAATTGATTGAAAGTAAAATGTGCCAATTGCGAAGGAACCCACACATCCAATAACATCGACTGCCCGAAACGCAAAGAATTTATCGATATTAGGGACCGAATTATCAAACAAACAATCAAACCACGAACTTTTCAAGTGGTTCACGTCAAACCCAATCCGAGCCATATATCAAGATCAAATTTCCTGGCGCTATTCACTAAATGCGGAACTATAGGTAGAACCTGTTTTTTTAATGTTTAAGGACAAGTCTGTAGCAAAAGGAGGCGGGTTAGGGGAGATTTCAAAATATTTGTGGCGCCAAATTTTGATGATGGCATTTCATTAATGTTTGTCTGAAATCGAATCTTTTTTTTATTTTAAAGATTTGTGAGGGGAATCTTGCATAGATACTCTACGCCTACTACAGCCCAGAGTTATGTCAGATTCTTCCTGACTAACCCCAAAACACCTCTTCCATACGGTGGGTTCCTGCGGAACCACCTTTCGGTATTACTTCGCAGGGACGGCAGTGGCTAATTAGCCAGCTCCGCGACATGCTGATTTACGCCTAGCTTCCTCCTTATGGACAGCCTCCCAATTCTCGTCGGATTGCAACATTAAACCTACCAAGTTGCCAGGACTTATGTTATTGCCTAGATCCAACTCGAGCCGGTCCCTTGGGCAGTTGAAAAGGACGTGCCTCGCGTCTTCCACTACCCCCTTGCAACTGGGGCACTCTAGTGAATCGTCTATTTTAAAACAATGCAAGTACTGCCGGTATCCTCCGTGGTCCGTAAAAAATTGGGTATGGTAGTCATTTACCTCCCCGTGTTTTCTGTTTATCCACTTCGGTATGCCGGGTATTAGAGTGTGCGACCATCGATCAGTCGAAGTCGCTCCTACTGCGACCGGGTCTACGTCCCGGAACGACCCATGCCCCAGGCATGGCCAAGAGTCGCAAAGACCCCCTTCGACGCAAGAAGGGGTCGGATACTTTGTATCATCATTCATTCACCGCTTTTTCTTATGTGGAGCAGTTCTGGCCGGCCCAGCTGCTCCTCATTCTGCTAATACGTGCCGGCATTGAGACGAATCCTGGTCCATGGATGTGCTCGGTTTGCGCCAACAGAATTTGGTCCAATGTCCAATCGTCAGTTCAGTGCACATGCTGCGGACAATGGGTCCACCTCAAGAACTGTTCGGGACTCACAAACACCAATCAATGGTCAACATCTTACAGAGCGATCAGGTGTGGAAACAGAAGGCAAAACTCAAATCACCAGCCGCCTAACCAAAGTTCCCAACCATCATCACCTTCCACCCCTGCAAATGCTGTGAGGCCCGCTCCACCCAATTTGACCCCAGCTCCACGGATCATCGATGCAAATTACACCAGCACGAGGATAGTCCAACTAAACTGTAATGGACTCCAGCACAAAATCGCTGAACTAACAGCACTCATGGACAGACACCATATCCAAATAGCGGCAGTACAGGAAACCAAATTCAACTCTAGTCACTCACTCAGGTCATACGGGAACTACAATGTCATCAGACAAGACCGAGATAGGCACGCATGAGGAGGTTTGGCTTTCCTCATCCACAATAATTTGCCATACAGCGTAGTTGATGTCACTTCCACCGATGACACATCACATTTATGGCATTCCAACCTCCAAAACGACACCAGAGGTAACATCATCGCCGACCAACTGGATGATTCAGATTTCTGCCCTCTAAATGACGATAAACCGACCCGTATCACTGGATCCTGCACAAGTTCACCTGACATTTCCATCCCCAGCCCTGGACTTATTAATGACATCTCATGGGAACCAATCCTCACAACATCATCTGATCACCTGCCAATTATTCTGACTCTGGATATGCCGTCGAAATTCATCCATCCCGATAAGAAGACGTACACCAACTTCAACAAAGCTGACTGGGACAGCTTTAAAAGGTTCACCAACGAGGCTTTTGCTAGTCTCACCGCCCCAAGTGATGTACGTATGGCTGAAAAACAAATTAGACGAATTATTCTCACTGCAGCTAAGAGATACATTCCAGCAGGCCGCATTCCCAGCCTAAACCCAACTTCCCAACATCTGCGGCTAAATTGGCAAAAACTAGGGATCAACTCAGAAGTGCAGACCCAAGTGACCCACGGATAAACGACCTCAATGACATCATAGTCAAACAGGTCAACGACCACAGGAGAGGCATATGGCAATCACATCTCAGAAAACTAAATTTAAACACTGGTGTGAGCAAACTCTGAAGCACGGTTAGAAACCTATCCAACCCCACTAAAACTCAAGGGAGGGTTTCTATCAAGTTTGGTAACTCAACCGTGAGCGACGATAATAAATGCGGAAACCTATTTATTCAACAAACAATTCGTCGAACACCCAACTAAGGATAAACTCAAGCGCAAAATCACACGAGACATCCGAAACACAAAAGTTGATGAACATCTCCAAATCACCTCTACAGAAGTTGCAATGGCCATAAAGAATGCCAAAAATTCAAAAGCACTTGGTCCAGACGGTATAGCAATGATCATGCTCAAACACCTCGACACACCGGCCATAGAGTATATCACTGCCACGATGAACCTTTCGTTACGAACATTCATCATACCAGAAATTTGGAAGAGAGGCCGTATTATACCGTTACCCAAACCTGGTAAACAACACTCCTTAGGAGAATCCTACCGACCAATCACGCTTTTATCCCCTGTGGCGAATATATTGGAATCGCTGATACACAAGACTCTTGCGACGCACATACAACTCGCTAATCACCAACACGGCTTCCGAAAAATGCACAGCACCACCACTGCACTAGACCGAATCATGTCTAAGGTCTTCAATGGGATCAACCAGCCCCCGCCGTTTAAGCGTACCATTCTTGTGGCTTTAGATCTGTCGAAAGCGTTTGATACGGTGAACCACTCGCTCCTACTGACGGATCTCCGCAATTCATCCACACCGCCGCATATAGTCAAATGGATCGCAAACTACCTTGCCGGACGTCAATCCAGCACCGAGTTTAGAAATGGGAAATCTAAACTAAGAAGGATAAAACAAGGCGTACCACAAGGCGGGGTACTTTCCCCCACCTTGTTCAACCTATACATGTCAGGGCTTCCCACCCCACCCGAAGGAATAGACATTGTATCCTATGCTGACGACTGCACCATAATGACATCTGGCAACGACATTCCCGACATGTGCGATCTCATCAACGGTAACTTGGAAGAGCTCAACCTTTTCTTCAACAACAAGAACCTAATGCTATCAGCGCCCAAATCTTCGGCCACCCTCTTTACCACATACAACAAAGAATTCAACCAACGGCTTAACATCAGAGTAAATGACACCGAAGTTCCCACTATCCGTCACCCCAAAATTCTTGGCGTCACAATTGATAATCACGGCCTATTCAACACCCATGCCGACAACATTAGTGACAAAATGAAGGGCAGAAACAAGATCCTGAAGTCCCTTGCTGGCAGCAAATGGGGCACTGATAAGGAGACTTTACTCACCACCTACAAAGCCGTCAGTCGTTCTGTGGTAAATTATGCAGCACCGATATGGACAAATACCCTATGCAAAACCAACTGGAAACGGATTCAAACATGCCAAAATGCAGCCATGCGTACCATTACTGGTTGCGTTCGCATGTCATCGCAAGACCACCTGCACCAAGAAACCAAGCTGCTAGACCTCAAGGCACACAATGATCTCCTGGCTAAGCAATATCTTGTTGGTTGTCATCGAAGCTTACACCCAAATCATGACCTCATGGACAAAACCCCACCACCACGTCATGTAAGACGTTCGTTAAGGGACATGGAAAGGGAAGTCCAAAGGTTTAAACGAGTTCCTCTCGATAACTCCAACATATATAAGGCGGCCCTAAATCAACTGCACACCAGCGAGGTAACCAAAGCCACAAATAGGCTATCCGTAAACCGCGTCCTTCGCGCTCGACCACCCGACATCTCAGCCGACGAACAACAACTACCGAGAGCCACACGTACCACCTTGGCTCAGCTTCGTTCTGGATTTTGCTCCAGACTAAATTCGTTTTGGTCACGCATTGACAACAGCATTGGAAATATTTGTCCAGCATGTGGAGCCAGCCCACACGACGTGGATCATATATTTGACTGCACTGCCGCACCTACGCATCTAACACCTATCGCACTATGGGAAAACCCCATCGAAGTTGCGATCTTCTTAGGTCTTGACCTTGAGGAGAGGATGCCTACGATTTATGAATGATGATACAAGTTTCCCCCCCCCCTCTCTTGCGCCGCTACAACAACATCAGTCGAAGCATTATCCCATCTGATCTCAAGTGCTCCCAGAAACTCAATCTGAAGTGAATCACCCTAACGGCAGACTTAAGTGTTATGAATGAATGTTCTTCCAACTCTGATTTTGAGGGAGGGGTTTTTTCTGCGCTTACTAATTAGAAGAGCTTCCGTTTTATGCTCCGCAATTTCCAGTCCCACTGATTCCAGCCATAGTTTTATGGTTGTTATCACCTCGCTGGCAAACAGTTCGACGTACTCCGTCCTTGGCGATGGCGACCACCGTAATCCAACCACCGTCACTACCTTAGGCATGGAGAGTTCCAGAATGGAGTTGTACATTAGCAAGCACGGATCCCTGTGGAACGCCCGCGGTTACCGCGTACTCCTTTGTTCCTTCAAATGTAGCTCTTAATTATACCGGTCATATTCTGCAACGCGGCCGGCGTGGTTGCACACATCCAACGTCACCATACCACATCATATGCCTTTACGGAGAGAATCGGTGGCTAAGTTTGTTATTAATGTGATAGCGTCTACTGTTGAACGTGCTCGCCAAAAGCCATACTGTCGGTTGGAAAGTTTCCCTCCTTCTTCGACCTCCGCTGACATTCGGTTGAATATAGTCCCTTCAAAAAGTTTTCCACCCCACTCCAAGCCCAGGCGTTAAAGTTAAAGCAATTATCACGGGGCTGTGTAAACTCTCGTCATGAACTGAGCCATCCAAAAATACCTCGAATTCAGAGACGTTCCACCGTGGTGGGGCATAACAGCTGTAAACATAAATGCCATTAGCTTCGGTGGTTATGCATTCCCTTTTGCAGCGCATATTCTCCGAGGTCCAAACTGCTGCTAAACTGTCTATGTCCGCAACCAAAATCGTATCGCGAAGGTTTTTGCATTGGTCGCAAATAATGGCGACATCGAAGGATTTCTTTTTACAATTTGATATAAATTTAACTGTAGAAATCTCATTTTGCAATTTTCTTTAGCGCCTCTCGATACAGTGGACATTTAGCACTGCCAGTGTGGTGCTTGGAATTTGCCGCCTCGGCTTCTTGGCATAGTATACAGTTGGAGCTCCTTCCACAGGTTGCGGCCGTGTGGCCCTCCTTCCCGCACCTAAAGCAAATGTTCGATGTGTCGTGCTCGCTACTACAGTCCCTTGCATAATGTCCCACTGCAAAACATTTGCAGCACTTCTTAGGCGAGACCTGTTATTTAAGTCGACAGTTTGTCTATCCAACCTTGAGCTTCCTGACCCCTAAGACTTTGTTCGCTACCACCACGGGCAGGCTGATTATTGCAATATGGGTGCCGTCCTACGCTTTCCTCATTGATCTTATACCGCCTGGTTGTATTTGGACGCGTTTCAAAAATAATGCCCAGATTTCCTCTGGATTAGATTTACACAATTCAACTCTAGACCAAGCATCCGATTCCTTCGTAGAAGAGGTTGACTATGCAGCCTCTTCTTCTTGGGGCTTATGGACTCTCTTCTTTGGGGCCTGCCCCTTTTTCCTTTTCGGAATTTATTGGCTGTATCTTTCAGGTCGCGCCTACGTTTCGGCCTATCTGCTGTTGTCCCCTTAGGTGCTTTGGGAGAGGTTTCAACTTCCTTGTCCCTCCGCTTCCGTTGCGCTTTCTTAAGACTTAGTTGTTCTCTGGCCCCATTATACATAATTCATATATTTTTCACCATCTCTTCCGACAGCACATTGTATGTTCGGCCTAGACTCCATGAATTCCATTAGGCTGACGATAAATTCGCCTAATTTATTGAACATGTCGACTTCGACCGCTGCCTTATCGTTATCTGTACTGTCTTTTGTTAAGTCAGTTAGGGGTCGTTGTGTTAGAGTTTAATATTTAAACTATATAGTATTCATTGAAGTCATATGTAAAATAAATTATATAAAAATATTATCCTGTTAGTTGAATATATATCCTGTTGATAATAAAACATATTATAAAGATATTCCCCTGACTTTATAACTTTAACAGGTTATGGGCCCAGGAGCAACTCGTAATCAATAAATATAATTAATAAATCACTAAATAAATAATAATAGTGATAAATTAAATATTGAAAATTGTGCATGAAATAAGCACGAAGAATCATGAGCGTTCATATGGAGGTCCTTTGTAAGGACAATTACGATACGTGGAAGATGCAGATGGAAGCCTTATTAATCAAAAACGATGCTTGGGGATACGTTAACGGATCAATAAGGAAGCCTGCAGCTGAAAGCGGAAACGAAATCTCGATTACTGCCGAAAAATCATGGAATTGAAAATGAAACAAGAAGAAAAATTGAAATAGAACTGAGTTCAAACAATGAAGAAATATTTCCAAATGAAAATAATAATCAATCAACAACTGAAAATATGGAAGAAGAAAATATTCAGCCAGGGGAAGAGGCACAGCCATCGTCAAGCGAAGAGTCACAGCCATATTCAAGCGAAGAGTCACAGCTATCTTCAAGCGAAGAGTCACAGTCATCCGAAAATCAACCAGATGAAATACGCAGAGGTAGAGGGAGGCCCAAGAGAATTATGACTGGTAGAAAAGGGCGCCCGAGAAAAGATTACCATGAATATGTGACAAATAACGCAGAATTTGGATACACTGCTGAAACATCAGTTAGAGAGGCTGTTTCCGGAAAAGATGCCATGGAATGGTATCAAGCAATTGGATCAGAAATGAGATCAATAATAAAAAATGACACTTGGGAAATGGTTGATCGACCTCAAGAAAAGCAAATCGTCGGAAGTAGAGTTGTACTTCAAAATAAATATAATCCTGATGGAACTATTAAAAGAAGAAAAGCACGGATAGTAGCGAAAGGTTACACTCAACGACCTGGTGTAGACTTTAACGAAACTTTCGCTCCAGTAGCTCGAATGAGTTCTATTCGGCTTGTTATGGCTCTCGCAGCGCGATACGGAATGAACATCCATCAGATTGATATAACGACAGCTTATCTGAATGGAACAGTTGATGAAGAAATTTACATGGAAACCCCGGATTTGATCGAAGAAGGGTTAGAAACCATTATTAAAGAAGAACGAAAATCTAGTGACATTTATCGGAAGGCGAAGATAATGCTTGAAAATGTAAGATCCGGAAATAAGGTATGTCTATTAAAAAAGGCACTATATGGTCTTCGTCAAGCGGGGAGACAGTGGAATATAAAACTTAACGAAGTATTATCGAAAATGAATCTCCAACAAATGAATTCCGACCCCTGCGTTTATTTCAATCACGAAGAAAATGAATTGTCATTAGTAACTGTATATGTCGATGATATAATTATCGCATCTAAAAACGAAACAAAAATAGCAAAACTTAAGGACAAATTATCAAGTGAATTCGAAGTAAAGGACCTTGGAAGAATCCATCATTGTCTGGGAGTCGAATTTAATCAAAGCAAGAATGAAATAACAATGCATCAAAAAGGATATATACGAGATCTGCTTGATCGGTACGGAATGACAGATTCAAACCCAGTTAGTACTCCTATCACAAATGGTTCAAAATTAGAAAAACAAATAGATTCAACCTCAGAAGAGAACAATTTACCGTATCGACAACTTGTAGGAGCATTATCATATTTGGCAGTTTCGACAAGACCGGATATTACCCATGCTGTAAGCATGCTAGGACAATATAACAATTGTTATGGAATATCCCACTGGATTGCAGCTAAGCGCGTACTTCGTTATCTGAAAGGTACAATGAACCTTGGATTATCGTTCAAACCAAACACCAAATCAATATGTGGTTTTGTTGACGCGGACTGGGGAAGCTGCACTGTGGATAGACGTTCTTATACCGGATATGTTTTTACGTTAAGTGGAGGCCCTATATCATGGGAATCAAAGAAGCAACCAACTGTAGCGTTATCTTCGACAGAAGCTGAATATATGGCTCTCACAGAAGCTACAAAGGAAGGCATATATTTGAAGAAATTTGTTACAGAACTGGGACTTAACGATTTGACCGACGTGGAAGTGTTCAACGACAATATGGGAGCACAAAAGCTCGCTCAAAATCCCATATATCACTCTCGAACAAAACATATTGACATACGCCATCATTTTGTAAGAAATGCACTGGAAGACGGTATAATTCGAATTAGTCATGTCAGTACAGAAAATATGACTGCGGATATTTTAACCAAAGGACTTCCTTCACCGAAACATAATCAATGTCTATATTTACTTCAAATGAAAAACGTGGATTAGAAGAAATAACTAGACATTGAGGGGAAGTGTTAGAGTTTAATATTTAAACTATATAGTATTCATTGAAGTCATATGTAAAATAAATTATATAAAAATATTATCCTGTTAGTTGAATATATATCCTGTTGATAATAAAACATATTATAAAGATATTCCCCTGACTTTATAACTTTAACACGTTGCAAAGAAGACCTTTGAAGTTTCGAGCTCCTCTCGAATGGTTTTGCTCCTACCGGAGCGCCTACCACCTCATCTACACCTACATCCGAGTCTGAAGCTGCTTCTTCCGGATAGGTCTTCGCTTTGATGTTGGGTTTTTCGTTGTTAAAAACGGTATCAAGAGGTTCCATTTGCGTCCCTGGACGCCCGTTGGGCACGCGTCGCTTATCACATCGGGGATTTAGGACGATTTTTTGAGTAGCTTCGTATTCATTTGATCACGCATGAACGGGGGAAAAGGATTGGATCCGAGTTAGGTTCGCGTGTTTGTGATTCAATGTATACGATGCCGAGCAGAATTTACTCTCCTGCCTGACTCAGTTCTTCCTTAGACGGAGACATCCAAGTCATTAGGCGTGGAGACTATGATATCCCCGTCTGAGGAAAGACTATGAAACTGGAAATCGACACTTTCAAGAGTTCGCATACTAACGGTCTTGACTACGCATCCGTTAGAGTATGCTGTTTCACTGTAGATTAGATATTTTTTTTATTAGCTTCGTACCGATTTGATCATGACGTATATAACGGGGGAAGGGATGGTAATATATGGTCCAATATGTATGATGCCAGAAGAGTTTCTTCTCTCCGCGTCTAAGGTTTTCCTCACACGGGGATAATCAGATCGCCTCACCGGTGGGCACGGAAACTAGAGTTTCTTATTGGAAAAAAGGAAGTCGACACTTTCCGGAGTTCCTTTTAGTCGCTTTATACGACAATCCGGGAACGCTGTGGTTTATTCTTTCCCCCGCCACAGGGGATACTCGGATAATGCAGGAAGCATCGTCCCGTGTAGAACATAGGAGTTGGCTAGAGACGTTCATTCTATGAAGTTCCTCATGTATAGGTAAAGGTCCGCAGTTTGGCCACAACTGAAGAGGATATAGGAATTGATCGGAGCCTTTCAACCTATTTTTTACGAATCTGCAAGCCTTTTTTTGCGAAATCGTAACGGTTCTCCATATATGTATTCAATGTCAAAGTTTGGCTTTTCTATGAGGCAAGTTCAGTACTTTGATATGAAAAGGGGGATATTTCTGCTTTACCGATTGGGGAAAGTGTTTCGTGCATTCAAATTTACATTTTAGAGTCGCCATAGACTCTCCAATCAATTGCATAATCAAGTTCCGTTTTTAGGTTCCACTACCGAATTCGCCAGAGAAAATGAGCTTTCTCCACAGAAAATGAGTTTAAGTGTACAACCAATGGGACAGTCTATGGCGACTCTTAATTTTAATCAGTGCTACTAAACTACTAACTTTTACCTATAAAATGTTATTTTCGGTGCACTGCTATTGATTCACATCACAGTATAGTCATTAGCCATAGTCTCAGATTTTATAAAAAAATAACTGATTACTGTAATGTGTGAATCTACCATTAATATAAGCCGATTCGTTAACAACAACAATACAGAGGGATAGGCTTTCCTTTATTGAGTGACAGTCACAGTCGTGACTTACGTTACTAAACGTTTACGCTTCCCAAATTGAAAGAGAATGGAATGGAACCTTTTACATTGTCCGTAAACGTGAAATCGTTCGAACGCCGTGAAAGGTTTCTACGGGATCATTTCAGCATCTATACTCGCAGTCACTGGTCAATTGTCTGTGGTTTTGATCCCGATAATGGCCATGAACATTTGACGTTCCGCCCACTCATAAACAATGCTAAACTTGAATACAGGGATGAATCATATTTGGTGTACTTTGATATTCCATTAGTGTATTGTGGAAGATGTGTTCTTTTTGGTACATTCGAGGACACATGTCCATTCCGTTGGGAGATAATTCCAAGGACAATTTCCTAAAATTTGCATAGGAATTGTTACCTCGTGTTGCCTCGAGTACAGCCCAATAACCACCTGCCTAAATCATTTATCTACAAGAGCGCGATTGGTTCAACCGACTTCTTCCAATGCTTAGACGGCTTCAATGGCGCAATAACTACCCCTCCCTTCCTGGGGGTGCCAACTAGGAAGGTTACAATGAGGTTATCAATGTCCGTGCCGGCACGGCCAAAAAACCATTTGTATGAATCGAAAATGGTACCGGAAAATGGACATCCTTATTCAAAATAAAACAACAACGGACAATCAATAAATAAAATGTTGTAAATAGAGCGTCCGGATGAAATGTAAACAAAATCTATTTACCGCCAAATGGAAACACGAGTTAAGAAACTCCACCGCCGAAATATCATCTTCGGCCACCCGGACACAATTTTCACCAAATAAATTGTACATTACATCACTTGGATTCAAGCACGTTCTACACACGGCAAATGCACGTTCGATAAACGACATTTTCAAGGCAAAAACGCATTTATGGTGGAAATCCGCGCGGGTTTCTTAAAACAAAGTGTTGTGCTTTTCCCGAATGTGACTGTCACTTTGAAACATTTGACGTATCAAGTTGGGGAGTGGATGGATGACGCGAAGATTGCAGGAATTTAATATTCTGGAAATTACCGACAATAGTGACATCTGACCGAAAGCGGTTGATTGATTTGAGTTTTTTTTTCCTTTCAATTTAAAATTAATAAACTTTGATTGTTATTAAGTCTTTTTATATTTTCTTTTATCATGAAATCTTGTAAAATCGTTGCGGTTTTTGGGCTGAAATTTGGCAGTATTCATAGTTTTACAATTTTTTACTCTTGTACAGTGTTTTGTACAGTTTAGATGAAAATTTTCGGGTTCTTTGATTTGAGTTCAGTGTTCTCTCATATGTCAATTTGACAAATGTCATCTGTTCGCGATTGAATTCCGGAGGGTTTCGTTTTGCGGTTTTGTGCTTCGAGATTGCATACAGTATCCTGGAAATCTCTAAACATCGACCCTTAAACGCTAGTGAATTTAGTTTTGTGGTATAAAATTCAGTGACAAACATTACAATGGCACCAAAAGCACAAGCCAATTTTGCAAAACCGAAAAGTTCGGCGTACAAGGATAAATCAAAGCCGGCCGATGTCCGCCTGAGCAATATTCAAGCCGCAAAAGGTAAAAAAAGGAAATATTCTGCCTTGTTTCTTCTTATTTGGCTTTGTTATGAATGAATACACGGATCCCTGCCCAAAAGGATGTGAATTAGTGCAGTTTTTAGTTAAAAAGTTGATGAGAAGTGACAGCTGCTCTAACCTGATTCGGGGTGTAAACAATTCCCGGTCGTCTGGAAAATTCTGAGTCATAAGATCATTCTAGAGAGCACGAGATATCCGAATTTGTATGAAAGTGTTTTCATAGAGTTTTTACGGTCCCGATGAAAAATTCTTTGTCTGTTTTCTTTGATGCTTTTGAATTAATGACTTAAATTAGGAGTTATTTTTTCTATGGTGGAATTCTCTGTGGGAGAGCGATATGCTCATCAGACAGTGTTAGCATTGCGCTAAAAAAGTACAACTGTTAGTCGTTATTGCCGCGAAGAAGCAGTTGAACATATAAAATTAGGTCCTGGTTGGCAACAAATGGGGCAAAAAAATACAGACTAGTCACCATCATCCCATGGACCGAGATCGTCCACCAAGGCATATGGGCGTCAGGATTGTGGTGGAAACGTTGAGGGATACCAGCGGAGCCCTTTCGATGCGTTATCATATGGAGTCGACACCCCAACGATTCAAGCGCAAAAGTGAGTCGGTTTTTTTCGCCAGAGGAATTACTCTCATTTCATCATTTGGAAGCTAGCAAAAAGACTATTCAACAGAGCCAAAATAATACGTAGAAGAGTGGGACGTGTATCGCTTCCAACTTCACGAATACAATAGGAAAATCAGGTCTGCTAAAGTTACCTCGTGAATCAAATTCTGCGAAGGTGTTGAATGCACTAACACAGCTATGTAATGTATTGAATAAAAAGGACGCTGAGCACCTAAGTACCCTAAAGCACCCTGATGGATGACACACAACTGACGCAATAACGACTGGCGACCTACTACTTAGCACCCACTTTTCGGGATGCCATGCTCCACTGAGGAGCGGTGGCATCCCAACTGAAGATGCAGAACTAGTTTTTCCACTCAGGACAAAATCAAATGAGCCATAAGCTTATTTGAACCATATAAATACACCAGCACTGACGGGGCTGCACCAACTCTTCTTCAGAAGGACCTAAAGTCATTAAATCCATACCTTCTGAATATCTTCAGAAGTAACTTTGCACTGGGCTACATCCTTCACTCACGGAAATTTTCGAGAGTGGTCTTCATTCCAAAAATGGGTATTCGGCCTAAAGAAGATCCCAAATCCAATAGACCTCCTTGCTGAGGTTAACAGAGGCTTCTACCACCTCACTTATCTCTCTCTCTGGTTCCTTTTAACACTGAGACATGGGCATTCACTACTCTTTTTTCTATCTGCCTCAAAAGACTTTCTCCATATATTTCTGGGTCATTTCACACGACGAATTGCATAGGTTCCCTACGGGTTCTAATCGAGAGCCGAATTTGCATTGTTTTTCGGCTCGTTTCTAAGTGTCTGAACTATCCTCTGCCACTTATACCTTTTGTCCAATTGCGAGGAGGTAGTCGTTAGATATGATTACCTCAAGCCAGCGAATTCATAGGATGCGCCATAGGCACTGATGTACGAAAGTTTGGCTGTAATGTTAATTTTACAATGCTTTCGAATGTCCGGAGTTTAGTATTTCTGGAGATTTGGTTTGCCAGAGAGGAGTCAAATTGGAAAATACTGCTCGGGATTTATTTATGCGCGACTCTACATCGGCATCAGCTCGACCATCCGCTGCCAATACGCTTCCAAGGTACGTGAAATTTTCCACTTTTTCTATCGCTTGTCTTGAGATAGAAATTGTGCTTTGGCCTCCAGGTGTCAAGCTCAAGTATTTAGTCAAAGCAGCATTAATTTTCCAACCAGATGATCTGGCGTGTTAGAAGCTAAGGCAAATGTCGTTGGCGTAGTCCAGGTGTTGAAGGTAATCAAATAATTTCCATTTGATACCTTTTCCTTTAAGGTCGCCTAGAGCGTCGCAGATAACGTTGTTGATGGTAATGAGAAACAGCATTGGGGTTAAAATACAACCTCGTCTAACTCCATTATTCACCTCAAAGAACTAGACGATTCACCCTGGTGCAAGACATGATATTGGGCTCCGTTATAGGACTCATTTATGATGGAAGTAAGATTCTCTGGAATACCTCTCCTTCCTAAGTAAGGCTTTTCATATATAAGCCCGGTCAACGCTGTCAAACGCCTTCTCGAAGTCAATGAACATAAGATGTAACGAGGATCTCCATTCAGCGAATTTTTCAATTATAATTCGGAGGGTTTTGATGTGATCTCTAGATGAGAAATCCTCACGAAAACCAGCCAGTTCATTATTCAGAGTGCGTTTGACCGTTTTCTTGATCCGGTCTAAGATTATTTGGGCTATCAATTTGAAGACTGCAGGGAGTAGACAGATTCTACGGCAAATATTACAATCCTCCGTGTCACCACGCTAACGCGTTGATGTTGCGTTTATAACGTCTTATAACGCACACACACGCAGAATCTGAATCCATTTTTGGGATTCTTCGCTCTGTCGAAATCCCTAAAAAATTATAATTTTGACACAACGAAGAATCCAAAAAATTGATTCGGAATATCCGTGTTTGGGCGCCATTACGCTATTTCGTGCAATGCGCTAGAAAACTATTGTTGACGGTTCCTTAAGCTTTTGCACATTGAATCCTGTCATTACTGTTTGTTTTGTGTGCGACGAATCGCAGCGGTTCGCAAGCAAATTTTAGCGATAGCAAGTTGGTGATCGCTGCTTATAAATCAGCACCACGCTATGCCCTGATGTCCATGAGACAATTCCTGCATATGTTTTAGAGACGGCTATATAGTCGATCTGATTTTCTGTTGTTTCTGAAGAGGCTCGTTCGAGTGGAATTTAGCTTTTAGTTAACTTAAATACCTTGGTGCTCATCCATGACAGCAAACTTCACTTACAAAGCCGGCGAATCGGTGGCAGAAAAGTCCGTCAGCTCTCTGGATACACAAAGCAGTAGTTAGGCGTACCCCAAAAACGATCGTGCTGTGGTCTGGCGGAAGAGAGCTTTGAAAACAGAGGATCCGTTTTAGACAAAGTAGAGTAACCGGCGTGTCTCAAAAAAAACTAGCACACCTTGACTCATTGCGTCCGATGTCAATCCGGAGCAGTTAACAACATAATCGTCGCGAAAATGCATTCCAACTACCTCGCAAAGGAACTTTCATTCAGCCTCCAGACTGAAATATGGAGCAGAGGGGAGTGGTAATATATTTTCGGCAGATCATCAGGTAGATCTTTAAATGGTTCTCTGACGGCTTAAAAACAGGCGATGGCACAAGAGCTGGTGTGATGAAAACAGGGCATCTCTATTCATAAGTCACCACACCACTGTATATCAGGCAGAAGTCCACGCGATAGAAATTTGTGCCCAATTCTGTTTGGGTGCCAATTATGCCAGACAAGCGTAAATCGATTTTCTCGGACAGCCAAGCCGGTATTATTACCAAACCGTCACGTCAAGGGTGCAGTGGTGCCTCACCTACAGGTGCCAAATCACCAATCAACTCAGCTCTAAGAACAGGGTAACGCAGTTATGTGTACCATCCAGGTCATATGTCGTGTTGGCACGCATAGCCGCAGCATTCCACTGTGGTGGACTATATATAAATTATAGAATTTTTCATTCTAAGAGAAATTTTAACCAGAATAGTGGGCTGGTTGTTTATAATAGAAATAATCATTTATCTAATACTGAAATCGTTGAGTACTACATGACTGAATGCAATTGCATGACTGTCAATATTAAATATGAAAATATTATATACAAAATTCTGGCGATCTACAGGTCGCCATCTGGAAACGAACTAGAGCCTCTTCTAAAACGAGATACAGTCTTAATAGGGGATATTAATCTGAATATAGATGAAATGAATAGATCGGACATAGCTCATGATTACTTAGGACCTCTTGCCATAAATGGGTTTATTCCAAGAGTCACTTGCCCTACCAGACTAGATAATAGTCTCAGGGTTGATGCACGGGACATTAATTCCTCGTGTATTGACCACATTTTCTCGAATTTACACAACCAATATTCATTGGCTGCGGCTGTTATAGATACGAATATTACTGCTCACAGAGCAATTACCTTTACCATTAAAAGCAAACTAGCAGGAGTTAAGTCTCCCATAAGTAATATCCGTATAATTAAACAAATAAGATATGATGAATTTGTAGAAAAGATTGAAAATCATACTTGGAATGAATCGACAGGATGGAAAGTAATAAAAATTCCTCGTAAGTTTATAAACCAAAAAGAATGGATAACAAAAGGCTTAATGATATCGATGAGGAAAAGAGACTCATTATACAAAAAGGTATGTAGGCAGCCTTTTAATAAAAAGTTAAGAGAATTTTACAATGCATATAGAAATAGATTTCGACATTTGGTTGGAGTCTCAAAGGCAAACAAATATAGAACTCAAATTAGAGATGCGGGTAACGATATGAAAAAGGTTTGGGGAACGATCTCTGAAATAACTAACAGTAAAAACGTTTGTTCTGACATTACGAAAATTAATGTAGATGGCAATATTGTCGAAGTAAAAGATAATACAAGTATATGTGCAGACCACCTCAACCAATTTTTCAGAAATGTAGGTGAACGAATGGCATCACAAGTTCCAGTGGAAAACCAATTACACACAGAAAATTTAGAAGAAAATATAAATTTAGATTTTCAATTTTCACAGATACACGAAAACGATATCATAAAGACCATTGAAGATCTTCGAGGCGGCTCCTGTCCAGGGTGGGATAACATAATTGTGTATTGTCTCAAATTAATTAAAAATCACATATCTTATCCTTTGTCATACATAACCAATCTCACCCTCTGTTTAGGGAAATTCCATGAAATACTAAAAAAATACTATCGGCCTATCTCCATGTTATTCAACATAGCAAAAATCGTAGAAAAGATTGTAAAAAAACAACTTGTTTAATTCCTAGAAAGGAATAAGCTGCTGTCGCCCAGTCAGTTTGGTTTTCGGCCATGGATAGGAACCCAGGATGCCTTAGATGCAATCACAATAAAAATAAGCAACTCTCTTGATCAGGGCACTAAGACAATAGGAATATTCCCATGTTTTGCTAATTAAAAAACTGAATAGTATGGGGTTCAGAGGAACTTCTCTGAGTTGGTTCATAAGCTACTTATCTTGTAGACCAGTTAGAGTAGGACAAACTCTTAGCACTACGCTACTCGGCTCCACATATGGAATATCCCAAGGTATAGTCCTCGGGCCTCTATTGTTCTTAGCATTTGTAAATGACTTACCAAAGCTTGAACTAGGGATGAACTCTCATATGTTAAGTACATTTGCTGATGACACAATGTTGCTTTTTTCCTCTACGTCATGGTCTGAGACATTTAGAAAAGCATATGTTGGTATTGATAGGGTTAAAAAATGGCTAAATTTTAATAAACTCTCCTTCAACACCGAAAAAACTAAGTACATTACTTTCTCGATTTATAACAACACTCAGCCAAGCAGCTTATACAAGCTAGAGATTGAAAATAAAACTGTTAAATACCTTGGAATTCAAATCGACCAAAATTTGAGTTGGAGACCGCACATAGAAGTCTTAACTAATCCAATAAACCAACTAAGCTGTGTATTTTATAGGTTATCCGATATATTAGATTTAAATACTGCGAAGATAGTTTGCAGTGCCCTTGTTGAATCCATTCTAACTTACGGACTTCTGTCATGGGGTGGGGCTTGCCCTACAATAATGAAGCCAGCAGAAGTCGCACAAAATAATTTAATAAGGAAAATTCTAAAAAGGGGAAGAATGGATTCGGCTTCGGCATTGTACACTGTTTTTAAAGTACTAACCATTCAAAAACTATATAGACTGACTGCTCTTGTGAAAAATATCAAATCGAAAGATTCCTTTGGGATATTGAACCATGGACGTGGAACTAGAGGTGAAAATGGAGGTAGTACCGAAGAAACTGACCACGATAAGCATGAGACACTGGTCATACCGCGGACCAATTTGGTATGCTGACCTACCTCCTAATTTCTTTCTACTAATCGAACCATGTAATACACTACACACATACACTGAACCCCCGACCGCGCACTGGCTTGTCATTGCTGAAGGGTAATTTCGATTTTTTGTATTGTAAGTAAAACAAAAGTTTATAATAATGAATTTGCATTTTGGAAATAAAGAAATAATTGAATTGAATTGAATAACACTTTTGCGGAATCTCCACCAGTCCCACGGGATTCCAAGCATTACTTACCGGGCAATATCGTCTCTTACTGGGTGACTTTAATGCGCACTTCGATTAATGATTTTCAAACTTCAACAATCACACCAGAGGTAATCACTGTGACTGTGACCATGGATGTGTTGTGTTATCTATAAAAATGCTCCTACGGCAGAGCCGGTTTGAAAAAATCTGAGAGCATTTTACAACTCTGTCAAACGGGAAAAGTTGCCATCAAAACTTCAATTGAACCAACGATTTATCTAATATCCCGACAAGGGTAAGCTATCTGTAACCTCACAGCAACATCTTCAAGTCATAACCAATGAAGTCGCCATAGCCATTAAAAAAGCTAAAAGTTCCAAACCGCTTGTACCAGACGGTATAGCCATGATCATGCTTAAATACCTTGATTCGCCGGCCATTGAGAATAGCGCTGCTACGATGAATCTATCATTAAAATTGTTCATCATACCTGAGTTCTGGAAAAACTGCGGCATTATTTCAATACCAAAAACAGGTAGAGACCTTACTCTCGGGAAATCAAACCATCCAATACGCTTTCGACTCCTGTGGCGAAAGTACTCGAGTCGCTAGTTCTTCCGACCCTGGTGGTGCATATCAGTTTTGCCAATCATCAACATGGCTTTCGTTAGATGCATAGTACCACCACTGGTCTTGATATAATCACGTCCAAGATATTCAACGGATTTAACCGGCCGAAGCAAGCGGTTGACACGGTCAGCCATACACAACTACTAACAGATCTACAAAACCTCGCCTCAGGCTCATCAGATTATCTTGCTGGTCGTCAGTCCTTCACTAAGTTAAGAAACGTGAAATTCAAGATATGTACATCAAACAAGGCGTCCCACATGGAGGAGTATTATCTCCAATCCTTTGCAACCATCACTCACAGGACTCAACCAGATATCGACCATACATGACCCGAAAATATCCAAATAGGCAACTCCGTAAAACAGCCATGCGGATAATATCGGATAGTTAGGAAGCGCATACAAAATATTCAAAGCTCTATAGTGTAGTTACTACGTGATAAGCCTAGTGCATCAGATTGCAAAATGTGGTGGAGACAAATTTTTTTTTGTTTCTTATGTTTTTTGGGGTGCTGAGCACGAATCCGGAGCTTCCCACCAAAAGTTCGTTGCGGAACAGGGTCAAAATCGTGAAAAACCCTAAAATTTTTGCTGTTTTTCCGTTATTCGCCCCCTAATTCTGCAACTATTTATTTCTGCGAAAAACTCTCCATGAATATTTTAGAGAGCACATAATTGCGCGTCTAAAGAGACATAAATATTAAAAATCTGTTGAGCGGTATTACTACAGTGGATAATTTAAATTTGCCATTTTTAACATAGTTCCATTTTATGTAAAAAATTTTGAGATTGAACGGTTTTTAATTTTTGGTCGTAAAAGTTGCATTTATCTTGTACATTGTGTATTTTGGAGTGCAGAACCTGAATCTGTAAGTTCCCACCAAAATTTCGTTGCAAAACAGGGTCAAAATTGCAAAAAACGCCAAAAAAATGACTATCAATTGTAGCAATACCGCTTAACACATTTTAATGACTAATGGCGCGTTGGACCCGCAGTTATGTTTTCTCTAATATTTTCATGGACAGGTTTTCGGAGAAATGTACACTTTCGGAGTTATAAACAAAAAAACGGGAAAACTCCGAAAATTTTGGGTTTTTTCGCGGTTTTGATCCTGTTCCGCAACGAAATTTTGGTGGGAAGCTCCGGATTCGAGCTCAGCACCCCAAAAAACATAAGAAACAAAAAAAAAATTTTCTCCACCACACTTTGCAATCTGAAATCACCTCGGAACTACACTACTAGCCGGCAGTTCCTGCAGGGAGCGGAATCTCTTCTGGCAACTTGAAAAGCCATTGGTCGCCCTTGGGTGGTATGTTTCAGCCACATGGACGAATAAATTGTTTCTGCAACACTAAATGTACACATATACAAACTTGTCAAACCACAGCACTACGCACTGTCACTGGCTGCGTTCTACGTCTTCACAAGATCACCTTCATTAAGACAAAAAAAAAAATATGACACTGAAAAGCCATAATGGACTCCTCACTAAGCTATAGTACTTTGTTGGATGCTACCATACTGACGACTCCAACAACCATCTCATGGACAAGACACCTCCTCCGCGTCGCCGCAGACGCTTAATTAGGAGCAAAGAAAGCGAAGTCTAGTAGAACAAGAAAGTTTCCTTCAATAACTGAGACTACAAGGCGGTTATTGCTCAAAACACATCCTAGAAGTCCATAAAGCAATTGGAGAATTCACTAATAACCGCGAACTTGGCACCAAACCAACAGCCATCATCTAACTGGATTAATTGCAGTTACAAAGAGCCACCAGTACTACCTTGGCTCAGCATCGCTGATGGTGTCCGGAATAAACTGCCTCGAATAGATTTTCCCTAAATCTTGATCTGGAAAATGCTGCCATTTTTGAGTCATTAATGTCCAATTTTTCAACATTCCCCGTTTGCGCCGAAGAAACGCTTGAGGCTATGAGAAGGTGGAAGGTTCGATGTGATGAAGTCTAAATTGGCAGATGGACACACTACTGCATTCCAGACTCAGTTATGTGGGTGGGCCGAAAACACGAGGAGGTGAAGTTCTAAATGATCCAGCTGTTAACGTGCCACGTTTCGTTGAGAACAGAGCAGTGTGCAGTTCACACGGAGTTGCAGAGGCAGGAGGGTAGACACAAGTTAGCTACCCGCTCGGATGGCTGATAAACTGGCCCTGCGAAGCAATATTAGTTAGTCCTGCATGCTGACTAGCGGTCTTGGTTACACAGCATTCAGATTCTTTTGAAGATTTCACAACTCTATGATGAAAAAATATGTTGGAGGACGCTAAGCCGCCAGGTCCGGATGGCAAACAATGACCGCAAAATTTATTGAGGTTTTTGAAAACTGCTTGCGGAGCAGACCTATCTGAAATGGTGGAAAACGCGCAAAATCCAATGCTTATTCCAAAACTTATCAGCTAAAAAGTTGTGACCTTCGTCATTTTCAAACTCATGGGTCAAAAATTCCAGTTAATCAGGAACACTAAACTGTATTTTTCCACTGGATGTAATTCGTCGTTAGTCTGCGGATAAAACAAAAAAAAAACCCAAGCACTTGGGAAAAAACAATCGATGCGATTACCCGCAATATGATTGACTTCACCCAAATGTATTAACGTTAGACCTTAGCGATAAATTTGTTGACCACTTGCCTACCATCGTAATCAGTCGTATACAAGAATTATTAAGTTGCGCTAAATCAGATTCGGTTGGAAAAATCTGCATTGTAAATTGTTATAGTACCAAAATTTATTTATGAAATTCCCTACAACCTTTTAATAAGAAGTAATGTTAGTTGCTCTAACGCCCTCTGTAAAGATTTGCGCAAATATTAACATTTTACTTCTTTCTTATAGCTGTCTCCGATGCCATCCGTACCAGTTTGGGCCCGCGCGGCATGGATAAAATGATCCAAGCCGGCAACGGAGAAGTCACAATTACCAATGACGGAGCAACGATTCTCAAGCAAATGAACGTCATTCACCCTGCAGCCAAAATGCTTGTAGAACTGTCACGCGCTCAAGATGTTGAAGCTGGAGATGGCACCACATCCGTTGTCGTATTAGCTGGCGCTTTGCTCGAAGCTGCAGAACGTCTCTTGGCCAAGGGTATTCATCCATCAGCCATTTCGGATTCATTCCAACGATGTGCCCGTAAGGCTGTTGACATTCTCACTTCAATGTCGCGACCAATTGAATTAAAAGATGAAGAGGAATTGATCAAGAGTGCGTCAACATCACTTAACTCAAAAGTCGTTTCACAACAAAGTAGCCTTTTGGCTCCTATTGCTGTGAACGCTGTTTTGAAGGTTGCCGAGTCCGGCGATGAACCGTCTGTGGACTTGAAGGATATTAAAGTAATCAGAAGTTTGGGCGGAACTGTTGAAGATACCGAGTTGGTTGAAGGGTTGGTGTTCACTCATCGTTCGTCCGGCACGAACGCCCCCAAGCGAGTGGAGAAGGCCAAAATCGGTCTGATTCAGTTCTGCATTTCGCCACCAAAGACAGATGTAAGTTGTACCATTTTCCTCCATAGTATATCACTCACTGCCTATTATTTTTTTACAGATGGATCACAATGTGGTTGTCAGTGATTACGCCGCAATGGATCGTGTGCTCAAAGAAGAACGCGCTTACATTCTCAACATTGTGAAGCAAATCAAGAAGGCTGGATGCAATGTTCTTCTGGTACAAAAGTCTATCTTACGGTTAGTATAATCTAAAATAATACCAAATAAATATATAACCAAAACCATTTTTTTTAGTGATGCCGTTTCCGATCTCGCTCAACATTTCCTTGACAAAATCAAAGTGTTGGTTGTTAAAGACATTGATCGTGAGGACATTGAATTTGTATGCAAAAGTTTGAGTTGCCGTCCAATTGCTTCATTGGATCATTTCGTAGCCGAAAACTTGGTCAATGCCGATCTCGTGTCCGAAGAGGCAAGCGGAACAAACAAATTCGTCAAGATTACTGGAATTCAAAACCGGGGACGCACAGTGTCGATTATTGTTCGTGGATCAAATAAATTGGTTTTGGATGAAGCCGCCCGATCGTTGCATGATGCTCTCTGCGTTATTCGCTGCTTGGTGAAGAAGCGAGCGTTGATTGCTGGTGGTGGCGCGCCTGAAATTGAAATGGCTTTGCAATTGGCTGCACACTCACAGACTGTTGAGGGTGTGGACGCCTATTGTTTCCGTGCTTTTTCCGAGGCCATGGAAGTCATTCCGTCCACATTGGCTGAAAATGCTGGTTTGAATCCAATTTCGACGGTAACGGAACTGCGTAATCGTCATGCGCAAGGCGAGAAGAATGCTGGAATCAATGTAAGGAAGGGAGCTATTACGGATATTCTGGCGGAGAATGTTGTCCAGCCACTGTTGGTTAGCATTTCAGCCGTAACGTTGGCCTCGGAATTGGTGCGATCAATATTGAAAATTGATGATATTGTAAGTATTTTGATAATTTTGTTTTTCAATGAATATTAATTCTATTTTGTTTTTCCGTTTCAGGTGAACACAATGTCGTAAATCTCCCAGCCTTAATCATTTACATTTGCATCTCCCTGTTTTTTCTCTGTCAAGATCAAATGCATAACTTTTTAATTTAATACGTTATTCTATGCTCGTCATTAACATAATAAAATCACGCTACTACTTTAGAACACAAGAATTGAATCTTTTTGTTTAAATTTCGTCAGCGCTGCATATACAATTAGGCTGAGAAATGATCGCCAAAAGGGCAAACTGACACCGCAGTATAGAGGGCAAGTTGTATGAGAAGTTAAAATTATTTCCGTATGAGCACTGTAAAGAGCATTTAGCCCTTTTGGCTTTATCTGCCTGATAATCAGAGCATTAGCTGTTTGTATTATAAAGTTTCAGACCTACAAATGCGGCACAAAGGCAACAAAAGGAGGACCAAACGCAAATGGGGTCGATTTTACAAAAAAGGCAATCGAAGGGGATCAGGTGGCCAATGTAGAACATATTGCGCACATTTGGCTGAACATTTTAGAGTCCTTCGTTCAAACGCATGGCATGGGTTACTATGCTTTTTCTAAGATTTCATTGTGGATTTTATAAAAATTATGAATCGTGTTGGAACCTTAGAAAAAGCATAGTAACCCATGCCATGCGTTAGTGCAGAATGGCTATGTGATCACACAACCCATATGTGTTTGACTCCAAATTTATTACACTACACTCCACGAAATAATTCAAACGTCAAAATATTGTCGATGCAATTATTAACCCTTCTGTCGTCGCCTACGAGCTATTATGCCTAAGGTGTAGCTGAATTTTCTGTGAAATCAATCTTAATTTTTGAAGAGGTTTAATTTTGGATCTTGAACCAGTTTACATACTATGTCTTACGATGATGCGCCGTTTTTTCGTTTCCTTAGACATAGTCTACATTTCGCCGAACGTTTCATCGCATTTGTGGCCGTCGGTTCGTTTGAAATATATATGGAAAGGGGTGGAAAATATTGTTGAACGATATTTTTCATCAAGATATAGTACCAATGGTCTGTCTGGATCTATACGCCAACAGAAGGGTTAAATATCACGTTGGCATTTGAAGAGAGTAATAAAATTACGCGGATTTTATATTCTCAATTGTAAACAAAAAATTGACGTTTGAATAAAATTTTCACGCATACTATGAACTGCAATAGTGTGAAAACGGTGCCATTTTTATTTTCTGATGGCCATTCTGGACTAACGCATTGCATGGGTTACTATGCTTTTTCTAAGGTTGGAACATAGGATATTCGCTAGTTTCGATGGTCTGTGCAAGTTTAACAGTCTAAGCATAATTTTAGAAATATTTTTAACGAAAAAAAAGAAAACACATGGTCCATCCATCTGAACATCACGGTCTATAATGTTGGCCTTATACTTAGACAAACCCACATAGATTCACGGCAGTGTTACTCCTTCTGTACCGGCAACATAGGTTGAAGAACCAAATTGTCAACCCAACTCTAGACAGAAATTATAGAAAGCAATTTGTCCGGTATTTTACGGAGCTACAATCACGGAATCGTTTTTGGCGAATAGTATGAGGGTGTGTACTTTCTGTATATCTGCATATCCACACCTTTTTGGTTTGCACTTATTAGGTCCTGAGAATCCGTGAGACTCAAGAAGGTGACAAAATGCCTGAAATCAATGGCGCACCTTGAAACTTACTCGAAAGGAATACCATTTTACCTTAGCCCCTTCGATGACAAGATTCTGGTTGCGCCAAGAACTCCTGTTCCTTCTGAGCCTTATATCTGGAAATATCACTGTTTTGACTACTGCTTGGTGTCTGATGCGAAGTGTTGATCCATGGTACGATCATCATCATCCTTCAAGAAATTAGTTTCAACATGCCCAAACACTTGCTCGATGTGCTAACGATTTCATTTGTTGTTCTCGATCAGCAATCGCGCAGACAGCTTCCTCATGTCCTAATAGCCGTGCCCGATGTTTCGCACTTCTTACATCGTTCATCTCTACTATTTGGTCATTCTCCATGTCCACTCTCATGGACTGTGCTGATTATATCCTAGTTTGCTGCCGTTCTGGGTGTTTGCACTCAATTTTTGGGTCTTATTCACGTTTGAATTCGCTCATTAATTTTCATTCTTCTTTTACCTGTTTCCTCGCTATGCCTAGTTCGACGAAAACGAGTCTCTGAAGTTATCATGGACGTTCCGACAAAATATCACCTTGTTGTGGTTTCATCCTCCGTTGACAAGTTTTCTGCAGTAAAAGTGACTGACTTGCTTTGCAAAAGTGCCTGTTAAAATTATGCAACTGAATTATTTCTGAAAATGCTGCAGCTTTCCTCAATGAAAGCTATGAAAACCATTTCGCCCTATTCTGACCAGAAAGGCGATTTTTCGGACACCCCGATTTTAGGTTGTATATGCCTAATCGGGTCTGCCGAATTACACTACACTACAGCCATGTTGGTATAGTGTTAAAAGAGAGAGAGCGAAAATTTGCTTTTCAAATCTTAATTTTCGTGGCTAGCTGTTAATTTTTTTTGTTGCGGTCGCAACGTCAAATAACCAGAACCCAAAATCTCCCAGAACTTACGCTTATGCCCGACGGTTGTTCGCCTTAATCATGCGCAGGCTTCTTTGGATTTTGAATAAGTACCAATTTTTGGCTTTTCCATGATTTGAGGAAAGTCCGTTCCTCTGTGGAAGCTCCAAAGGCGTCGATGAAATTGCCGGTATCTCCAGCATTACCGCCTTTAACGCCCTATTAAGGACTTTCAAAGGAAGCATCCAGTCTTGAGGATGGTTAATCGCTTGACCCGGAAAGCGCTCAACCATCCTCAAGCCTGGATGCTGCTTTTAAAAGTTCGCTCTCTTTAATCGCGGGTGTGTTACCTCTAATATAATCTAATAATATCTAAAAAGTGTTCATCCTCAACAAATGGTGGCACGAGACGAAGTTGTTTACCTTACCCTTGTCGGTGGACCGATCTAGGAGTTCATCTCTGACTAGCATGTATCCTTGTCAGATCAATTGATTTGATGAGATTCAATCTTGCTCAATGTTTCAATCTGCATCCACGTGTCCCAAAAGAACCAGTTGGAAATTGTTTAGAGTCCCTTCCAGTGCCGATACTCTGTGACTTTTCTTTGAATCGCCCTGCGGTTTAGAGCTCGCTGCGGATCAACCAAATAGTGTACTCACCTCCTCCTATCTCCCAACTCTTTCATTCCAAACTACAGTTCTACCCGTAAGGTCACCTGGTGGAATGATGAACTCAGTCGAAAACGGACTCAGGTCAGGAGATTATTCAACAAGCGCTGTGGTCAGTGGGAGACGTACAGGCAATCAGACAATCTGTAAGAGTTCCAGAATATGATATGGCAGGAAGTGCAGGTGGAAGCCGTGTGCAGCAATTCAGTGATTGTCTGAGTCCGCTCGCCTCTACAAAGTCTTCCCTAAAAGCAACTCCAACAGAGTTTGCCTCCTTATATTCTCGGACGATTCGTTTACAGCGGGTCCCAAGGAGACCCTCCAATTTTTTAACACAACGCACTTACCTGTAATTTTCGACAAGGGCAAAGAACAAAGGCTATTCAATCTGGTCAATCCGCCGCATAGATTTATAGAGTGTTTCCTGATCTCCTTCAAAACTGCTTGGATATTATCGTGCCACATCTCACTGCTCTGTTCAGAGCTAGCTTTTCTTTCTGTTATATTCCACTTGCTTGGAGGAAGGGAAATGTAACATTCATAACCAATCAAGGTAGCAAACCTTACCAAAGTCCTGCAGGTCCATCAGTCCTCCTTTCTCTTTACAACAATGGAGCGTTTCGTTGACGTGGGTTGATGGTATTTTGTCTATGTAAAGAACAAGTCGACGATGACTGGGCGTCACAAGCATCCTTAGATGTCACACTGGCTACGATGCCATTGTCAGAGCCATCGATATGAGGGGGAGTACCCTTTTCTACCATTAGGTAGATGGACACCATGCTGAAAGGCAGGAAGATTCACTCTTCGCTATGGGGTATCACTCTCAAAATCAAACCCATAAAAAGTTGTTTCAAGGCTGTATACTCTCACCTTTACTGCGGTCCCTGGTGGTAGATGAATTACTCTCGCTACTTGAAAGGCAGGGTTTCTTCGCCATAAACTACGCTGACGATTTTACTATTGTGGTCAGGGGAAAATTCCAGTCCGTTAATACTGATTTATTCATCTCGGCATTAACGGAAGTGAACAGATGTTGCACCGTAACAGGGCTTAGTATCAACCCATATAAAACAGTTCTAGTGCCATTCGCAGGGAAACTCGGCCCTACGCTTGATCCAGTCTCGGGGTTCCTATTTCCTACTTCAAAGAGGTGAAATGTCTTAGCATCACACTCGACGGTAGATAAACTGGAATAGCTACTTAGAAAATGTTCTAAGTAAGGCAACGCAATACCATCGAAGGGCTGTAATAAACTCCAACGAATTGCCTGTATGGGCATGGTGATTTTAGCCGTGCAAGCTATGGGGTATTGCGTATTTGAACATTTTCAAATGGAAAACTGCAGAACTAAGCGCTCTAAAAATGCATTTATTGTCAATACTCGTATCAGTCATCGGGGACATATGCGCATCCTGCAACGGGTTCTTGGCATCAGATTATAAGATCACGGAACTACGCATTGGCATATGCCGTTCACATTCTGGATCGAGTGGAATGGGCTAATCGCAACATCCTAGTAGCATCATTTGGTTCACGGATCGCTCTAAGACCAAGCACGGTGTAGGTGCCGAAATCTTAATACCAGGATCTCGGTTGCAATGGGTATAGCGTCTTCCAAGCCAAGATTCATACCACTGCAATCTGTGCCAGGGAAATCCTGGGACGGGGTCTCCGGAGTGCGCACATCGTTATTTGCATATCCTGGCTGCAATCAAGGCGCTATCTTCTCACAAATTTGCATCGAAGTCAGTAAGTGCTTTGACCTCCTTCAGGACCCCTCCTTCCGTAACTCTGTTTCAATACAAGGTACAAGGTCACATAGGTGTTGAGGGAAATGAATATGCGGACGATCTGCTGGAGGCGTGATTGGTAATTGGTCATCGTGCCTTAGGTTGACCTACTGGATGAACCACCCTGATCTACGACTTGCCAAAGAGCTAGTTTGCCCCTTCAATTACTCCATTATTAAGTGTCTGTGCAGAACATAGTTAAGTCTACTTGTCGGTTTTTACGGGACATGTTGTTGTTGTGGCGACTCAAGGGATTTTTCTCTTACATCTAAGGGGGTTTTGACAGCTCCTGGTCGTTTTAACGACGGGTAGCTCCGGGACGATTTACATCGCAGAATCGGCTGCCGTAGGAGCATTTTCATGGACAACACAAACATCCAGCAGCGCGCCATGTAATACTAGTTCGAAACCGGCTCGAAATGCACTCTGTGTGCCGCAACTCGCTGGAGTATGCATACTATTGTGCTGTCCCACTATGGGCAAACTGGACGGTGAATAACTCAAATCATTTTTTGAGCATGCAACATCCACCGTCCAACAACAATGTTTTGTTGCTTTGTTCAAACATCCATGGTTCCAAGTGGGATTCGAATCCACTCTCCGGCAACTCAGAGATAGAGTGACATCTCTACCACTGCGCCACCGAATGCCCTTACGGGACATTTTGAACTCCGCTACCATCTTCATAAAATTGGTCTATCAAGGAAGACCGTATGTCGTCTTTGCCTGGAGGAAGTCTCCATTCATCTGTTATGTGAATGCCCGCGGCGACCGCCAGATCCAGGAGATCACTCCTTGGAGGTGACCCGCTAAGCTCCGGGATTATTAGGAGTTTCCCTCTGGAAGATCTTTAGGCTTTATCAAACTAGTTGTTGATTTTATAAATTAAAGGACTATGCGACTATATGCACGATATAACTTTTATATAGCAGTGCCCACCGGATTAGTTAGGTCCACAGCAATCGTTGAAAAAGGAACAGATTTTTGAAGTATTCACGCCGTCTACTAGCGATTTCTTCGGTTCATCAATAATTATCTCTCCGATTACTGGGCGAACTCTGTCTTGGCATAGGGACATCGCATGCTAGTGAAAGTTGATCAACGAGCTGCTATTGCCTGATCCTAACTTTTGTAGCCCATCCCACAGTTGGAGCTCCCGTTATACCTATAGACGATCTACCCGATATCGAGAATAAATTTCCCTGATGGTCGCTATTAGTATAATGCTCGCTAACTTGCCACTTTCATAACTGTAACCAACGAACTGGTCACGAATGTAAGATCCTCTTCTAAAGGTGGCATCGCTTCCTGAGTTCATTAGAATGACGTTGAGTCGAGAAAAAGCATTTAGGAGCATCCGTTCACATTTATTTTTTTCACGGCTGCGCTATTCCAAAACCCATGAGTTGAAGTCTCTTATCACAGGAGTGTGAGTAGTCGCGTTGTTGTTGTTGTAGCGACTCAAGAGATATTTTTCCCCTCTTGAATCGAAGGGGGTTTTGGCAGCTCTTGGCCGTTGTGACAACGGGTAGCTCCGGGATGATTTACATCGAAGAACCGGCTGCCGTAGGAGCATTTTTATAGACAACACAAACATCAATGGTCACAGTGGGATTCGAACTCACGCTCCAGCAACTCAGAGATAGAGTGTCATCTCTAACACTGATCCACCGAATGCCCGTACACAAGTGCGTCCAGGAAACACTCGAAGTCTGCGGCATTCCACCGTGGCGGAGCGTAGCAGCTACATGCGTGATTGGCGTCGAGCTTCGCTGTAACCATTTAAGGAGAAGTAGAGTGAGAGATCTCGAGAGAGATACAAACGGGTAACGCTCGATATATTTGATGGACACAGCATACCATGCGGTCATCGCAGATATTCACACAACTGTTGTCAATCGGGAGATTGTACGAATAGAGTCCTCTCATCACTCCCACCACCTATTTCGCCTGAGGAGACTAGGCGAATAACTACCTATCTCGAATACACCCGGACATCCTGCTGCGGTGGTGCACCTCATGATGTGGGCCACCAGTTCCGATTACGCGATGCACCCACTAACCTCACTCCGAGGGCGTTATGGGACATTGCAGCTGTTGCGTTCTTGTCGCTGGAGACAATAGACGACGAAACTTAGAGCACATCCACAGCGCTTCACGCCTTTCTGAATCGCTACAACAACAACCTCTATCTTCACCTCCTGGCATTTGGAAAAGTAACTTCCCATTCTCCCAACCCCTTTAGTATCAATGCGTATGTCATATCTTCGGACTGGGATAACCATTGCGGTCAGCATGATGGAGACTCAGGTACTATCATGTCAATATCGCTGGAGCAGTGATTACATATAGCAAAGGAGGTGTCTCCTCGCATTTTTGTTCAGAACAGATAATGTATGCCTATACCTAATACGCACTATGCTTTGCATTTCTTATCGTAAGGTGTTGATTCTCACACCAGCCCAACTGGAACCTTTCCTGGAACTCAATAACTCTTAAAGTGTTCATCTGCTTAACTCCTTTGGCATTTTGGAGTTAGCATCGCCACACCTTCTAAACAAGAAGTTATCTTCTTTTTTCTAAATGAAATTAAGTACTGCCAAAGTGTACCTAGTTAACTGAGAAAGGAAGGGGAAAAAAAAATCAGATGTATGTATGTGTAAATAAATCAACTTTATTTTAAAATATTCCTAATCCTACATTTTAGTACCATAAGCTTCGGGCATTCGTTCAATTGCATACTTATGTTGCGCCACATACATAATAGGCACGCCAGGTATTTTCCTAATTCTATTCTTCAAATCCTTATCATTTGTCGCTACAATATAACACTTGTGCTGTGTCACCTTGTTAACTATACAGTCGTCAGCATAAGTGCCCTTATGCAAACACGGCAATCGCTCGAAACGCGGGTCAGTAATTATCCTCAACGCCAACTTATATTTTGCGCCAAGCTTTTCCAATTCTGCACGGACACAGTCCGTAACATAAGGAATACACTTGGCGTACAAACAATCCATCATATTTTGGATAATATCCAACTTACTCCTAATGCTGAAATTTATAAAATTCGTATCGACAATTATGTGATAAGGCGGTCCCAGTTGTGTGTTGTACTGGAAGAAGAGTGCCGAACTAATTTGTGGAGCATCATGAATCTTGATTGTGTCCAGATCAGGCTTCTTCTTTTTAACTAAACGTAGTTTGTCCTTTATCCGACTATCCGATGGCTTGATGATACGTTTAAGTTGGGCCACTTTTTGCTTTTGGATTTTGCGGGTTTTCTTTTGCTTTCCCTGTGTGAATATTTACGAATTTATTTAAAATGGAAACAAATTAATAATTGCAAATATAGGAGTTTACCATTTTCTCTGTTTTGGCGCTGCAAGAAATATCCTAAGCTATTTTAAAAACCGTGGAAGATGCTGAGGAGAATTGAAAACGTTGAAAACACAGCATACACGTGAAAATTGTTTTGACTGGCCACAGCTGACAGTCCGATGACATTTGGAGTGCGTTCTAAAGTACATAAGAGGAAATTTTTACTCCGAAGTTTGATTTGGTGAAATAGTTGAAATAGACTGGATGCGTCAGCATCAGCATCGGCAGAGGCATCGGCATCAGCAGAAAAATTTCAATTTAGAACACACGCATTTGCCTTTGATGACCCACAATGACTGCATCGGCAGAAGCTTTGTAATTTTTCTGCTGATGCCGATGCCTCTGCCGATGCTGATGCTGACGCGGGATATCTAATTCAACCATGATTCAACCAACATTTTCAGATTTTGTGCATTGGAATAACTTAGACATAAACCGAGGAAATTTAATTCGGAAAAGTGATATGATATATGATTTTCGGATTTTTAGCCGTAGTGCGTAGTCGGTACGTAGTACACCGCGTAACGAATTTCATTTTCAACTACAATATGTGAACAAATTTGTTTAAATCAATACTAGGAACATGTTTGTGAGGTTTAAAATTGAAATTCCATTTAGCAGTGTTCATGCAGAATCATATGTAAGCATATTTGGTAGTTTATGCATGCATCGCAATAAGAAAACAATAAAAGAAGTGCAAAAAAATTTGTGTAAGTAGCAATTTATCTTCTTTATAAAATTCGACGGTGCGTGCCTTCGTAATGTCGTAAACACGAGAATCCGAATGTGCCTGTCTAGACAGTTTCAATTTTCGTTCGTCTTCATCATTTTGACAATTGAAACTTGAAATGTATGCGCTATTGAAGAAACGCATTCATTCTTGAACGCAATTGCCAATGTTAAATATTAACAACACATCATCTATTCATACAATTCATGAAAGAATTTATCATTTACCAGTCCTGACCAAAGCCGTGACACATATTTAACGATAAATTATAGCGACGTTTTTTTCGCATCGCGGGTAAATCTGACTCGAAAAAAACGATCGCGGGTAACATCCCGGTTAAGACCAAACAGCTGATACTTGACAGTTTTTGCGCATCTTTGACTCACCTTCGTCGGCTTATTTTTTAGATTTGGTGGATTTTATCACAAAAGATGATTATTTCTTTGCAAAATCTTTTCTCATGATGAGAAAAACTCTCACATTTCGTTTGAAAAAACAAATTCCCTCAAATTTCCCCTATGCGTCCGCCATCTACATTTGAGTTCTATCCCGTGTAGGGTAGTTGCACGGGTTAACTTTACCTGGGTAAGTGTCATTTTTTTTATATGAAGTTCTACCCAAACCTGCACGGGATAAACACAATAAAACGTCCCTAATGAAAAGATCTGGATAGAATGAGACATTGATCTCTTCTGTTCACTTGACGCAATCAATGACATGTTCAATGTTGAAAGTGGATACGGAGATTGAAGACGATAGGGAAGACGAAAGCGCACATGTGTGGACATAGCCAATCAATTTTTTAAATTCTCCATTCTGTCAAAATCCATATAAAAAAAATTACAACTTGCCAGCTGTATTTTTTATATAAAGTTTGACAGAGAACGAAGAGTATAAAAAAGTGGATCCGGATTGACCGTGTGTGTACGGCATAATGAATTCTTTTCTAAGCTACTCGACTGAGTTAGCTGATTTTTGACGTGTGTAGGGTCCTTCGTATTGCGGAATGGTTTAGGTTGTCAATCTATCCATGGATTTAAGTACCTACCATTTTAGTCGTAGCAGTGCCCCCCAATCTTTTTCAGCTCAGGCCCTCCTTGCGAGATCTGCTGATCCTGGCGCCACCATGAAAATGTTGGCCAAAAACCGAAAATAGGTCTGCAAAAATTGCCATGGGCAAGGAATGCTTTTAATTTCGAACGTAAGTTCCGAATGGAATTCTGTAATTTAAATCGATTGAACGTTTGTCTCTACGATGCTAGTAATCTAGAGGTCCGGAGATCGAATCTCGGCGTGGTCCAAAATTTCCGTAAATGTGCAGATAGGAAATATATAGTGCTTGTAACATTATTTAGGGTGTCCGGAAACAGCCACATAAACGCACCGAATTGTGATTCCTCATGTGATTTCCAGGAAAAAAGTAGGGAACATACCCTTTAGCTGCCACAGGCATTTGAAATTTTTTTAAAAAATCATTTTCTTGTGCGACCCAGATCTCAATATCTCTAAAGCTAGGCTAGCTAGAATAGCGAAATAAAATTATTATTAAAGCCAACAAATTTACCTAAAAAAAAAGTAACAGCACTAAAATCGGATAAGAGGTTTGGTTTTTTCAGAGCTCTGTTAAAACCAAATCTCTTATCCGATTGTAGTGCGGTTAGTTTTATTTTTTAGGTAAATTTGTTGGCTGTAATAATCATCTTATTTTGCTATGCTACCTAGTTTAGCTTTGGAGAAATTGAGGTTTTAGTCATAGGAGAAAATGATTTTTTTCAAAAATCTTCAAATGCCTGTAGTAGCCAAAGGGTTAAGAAATGGGGGTATGTTCATGCAACTTTTTTTTCTGGAAATTTACATGAGGAATCACAATCCCGTGCGTTTATGCGGCAGTTTCCGGACACACTCCGAAATTATATGCAATGTGACGTTGACTCTAAGGGCGGAATTCATAGTCCCCACTTAAGTAATAAGGATTCCCTTAAGGGAGCTGCGTATTCATAGACATCACTTATTAGGGCGTTGCCTCATTAAATAAACGATTCACTTATTTGCCATATATGTATATTGAAAGTGACAAATCAAATATAAAAAAAAATATCAAGTAGTTAAAAATTCAAAATTTTTAAAAAATTTGTGTTTGAATAAGAATTTGTCAACAAATATATGAGTTCATATGAGGTTACTAGATATGAACCTTAACGAATAAGGAAACCCTTTAGGAAAACCTTAAGCGTTTGCTTATTGAGTGACTATGAATAGCATCAGTCCCTTAAGGATTCCCAACCCTTTGAGGACCATACATTTTTGGCCGAAGCGATTTTGTTTTTTGTTTTATTTCCGTGATCACTAGGTCAATAGTAGTTATGTCACTAAAAATTGTGCCCCTAGCCCCCCATTTTACCCCTCATTTCGCATGGCAAATATATTTGCCTGTGGGTTGAAAGGGAATTTATCACCTAAAAACTACTGAACATAATAACGGCATTGTGACGTGTAATTCATGTATTTTAAGAGTAAAGATCCTCATTGAAAACAATTAATGTTAGGTGTGGTAAATATTGAAGCAATCTCGAGATGTTGTGGAGCAAAAGGACACATTATGTTGGGTACAAAGTACATCTGTGCAGTCATATTCATCCATAAAAGTACCACAAGCACAAACTTTCAAATTCTATCGGTTTTCCTGAAAATTCCAGTCCTCATCATCTCTGGAAAAGGGCGGACTCGTGGTCTACCAAAGTAGATGTGTCCCTCCGGCAAACCGGCTCGATATTCAGTGCGTATTTCTGTCAGATAGCTATAGGTTACGGTAGAATATTGTAAATGCTTACGTAATTCGAAAAATATCCAAGAGCAAACTTGCCTTTTTGTATGTAGTAGCTGACAGCAAACAGGCACATTACGTATATTTTGCTAAATTATGCAGCGACAAATCGCGCCCGTTTAAGTTTAATTGTATCAGTCGGTCAGATGAAGATATTATGTCCCTTGCATTTTCCTTTATGTCGATATCAAGGCTTTACGGGATAACCCTTAAATTCAAGCATAGTCTTGGTGGAAGGAAAATTAGGGTATTTAGGGTAAAGGACCGAAAGGGGGACAACACAAACATCCATGGTCACAGTGTGACTCGAACCCACGCTCCGGAAACTTAGAGATGAGTGACTTCTCTTCCACTGAGCCGCCGAATGCCCACATATGCAGATATGCTCCCCACTGCATAGAAACCGATGTACCCTCGCTTCATTATCTGGCAGAAATTGTCCACCTGCCATATTATAATGTTGCTAGAGAATGGAAAATTGATTGACCCTTACAAAAAACTGTCAACATAAATTTCAACCATTTTCTTTGCTGTCGATGGGCAATAATATAATACAGCAAACTCATCGAGGTTATAAATGTTTTTTTTTTCAGTGTAGACGTCAAAGTTGTGTAGCTAGTTTCAGACACATAGAGGCGCCAAATGGCTTTGGGGGAGTAAATAAAGCTGGGCTTTTTTTTGAAACTGTCTATATTAGGAGTAGATTAGGCGTTTTGGAGATACAGCGGATTTTGCTAAGTCAATGACAATTTTTAGACTTAGCCTTGCTTTGTCAAATATTATTTCCAGAATATACCACATGTGGTAAGATAATTTGACAACGTTTTCTTCGCCATAATCACTAGATTCGTAAAGCAGTAGTTTCTATATTTCGTTTGGTTGCTGAAAAAAACAGCTGTCGTGAGGTAGAAGGTTTTTACATTTATGAACGCTATATACCGCAAATTATTTGACCTTTCAGATTTATAAAATTTTAAATTTACCCCATTACAAATTCGATAAACTCACCACAATTAAATGCAAGCGCGAAAACCTTCTTACACTATTCATTTTCGCGACTCTAACTCTAAATGTTGCAAATGTAATAAAAAAAGACATAGTGCGTTTTGTTCCGTTTCAGACCATATGCAAATATATTTGCCCAACTTATTTTAGGCCTGTACTACTTCACTGAACTTCGAAAAACCTGGAACGTTGCAATTTTACAAAGAGAAGGGATAGACCAAATGCACTATTTGAGGCTCATCCATTTTTTCGATTTTACCGTTACATTACAGCTCCTTGAACTGTGCCTACTTTTTACTTAACTTTGAGGGCCCCTGGGGGGTAAAGCGGGTCAGATAAAAAATTATACCCATAGTAATGTTGTTGCCCCAACTCTCATTTATGAATTTCTTTCCGAGTATTTTGTTATATTTTTAACGTGAACAATTTTAAATGTCAAAAACCTCCGGGCAAACATATTTGCCTATAGTCGTCAAAGGGTTAAGTATAAGTGAGGACTATGAATTCCGCCCTAAATTGCCTATAAACGGCTGAGTTAACGCCCCATGGCCTCACATGGAGCTATTCGGGGCTAAGAAGGAGAAGAAGAACATTTGTTTGTTGCATGCCATATTTTGGGACTACATACTGGAAATTTCGAAAAGGCTTATTCATATTTCGTGATTTCCGCATCTTGAATTTCGTCATGACCTTCACCGTCACTATGTGAATTCATTGATGCGTTGAGCGTGTTGTCAGCTTTCTAAAAAGGTGTCAATGTCAATTCAAATATATATTTGAAATAATTGAAACAGCTAGCTGCAACTTGTTCGGGGACCATCATTTCGTTTGATAAAAAATGAAATAAAGCCGTACATTATACGTACTCGTACGATGCATTTTGAATTTAATGCCATTTATTTCATTTTTTATCAAACGAAATGATGGTCCCCGAACAAGTTGCAGCTAGCTGTTTCAATTATTTCAAATATTTGAATTGACATTGACACCTTTTTGGAAACCTGACAACACGCGTAAGTTTTTCCAGTGGTCTGCAGGCTCCATGTCATATAATTTTTTATTTTTTTTTAGTAATATGTACTACATTAAAAAATTTAACAAATTTTTTTTTTTATTAAAAATTAAAAATTTTGAATTGTGGCGGGTTTTTGAAGTTTTAAATGATTAAGAAATGTCTTCTATAGGGTTGACTAAAATCCAAAAATAAGTTTAAGCCCATTACCTTAGTAGTTTTTTTTTAATTCTTACTTTAAATGGCAAAATTCTAGGTTATTTCAAAAAAACCTAAAAATTCATATATCTCAGTGACCATTGAAAATCGGCCTGACATTTATGGCCTCATTTTGTTGCATTTTGACCCTATTATAACGTGTTGCAGGGAATAGGTCGACTTAACCAATAACCCTGTATAATCAGCATGACTTGGGGAGTCGATTGGGCGATGTCCGTCTGTCCGTCTGTCTGTCTGTCTGTCTGTTGCGACGCGTTTTACTCAGCCAATTTAAAAGCTATGAAGCTTAAGTTTTGCACAAGTGCTTCTTTTTGCTGCAGGCAGTTTGTATGTTTGAATCGGTAAAATCGGACAATGGGGTCATGGGGCTGCCATACAAACCCAACTACTAAAATTAGGTTCTTCTAAGAAAAACTTTTTTATTTGTGTACCAATTTCAACAAAATTTCACACAAATATGTTTCTATAGATAACACAAAACATATGTAAGAATGGATCAAATCGGACCATGGGGTCATGGGGCTGCCATACAAACCTAACACCCCAAATTAGGTTCTTCTAAGAAAAACTTTTTTATTTGTGCACCAATTTCAACCAAATTACACACAAACGTGTTTCTCTTGATGACACAATACATATCTATGAATTGATCAAATCTGACCATGGGATCATGGGGTGGCCATACAAACCAAACCCCCATTTTGGTTCTTCTAAGAAACATTTTTTGCACCAATTTCACAAAACCTTGAAATAATGTGACTTTACCAAAGCAACAAAAAAATTAAAAACGAATGGAATCGTACTGTGGGGCCATGCTCCCGCAACCGCAATAAAATTTTCCGAAGAGAGTGAAGGGTATCAAAATTTCGGCCACGCCCGAAATTAGCCTCGGCCCCCGGGGGTTGGCGAGCGAAGCGAGCAGGGGGCGAATCCCCCTAGTTTTATTTTATTTTTTTTCGGCCTAAAATATCCTCAGAAATATTTTTATCCATTTTTACTTAAAGAATTTTCCGGAAAGCTTCTATCATCCCTATGGAATAAATTTGAAGATGATGGTATAAGACTTCGGCAATAATTTCTCTAAATGTTAACCTAAAAAGATATTCCTTGAAATACTCCACTCTTGTGTTTATTGGATGATATAGTACACACATGAAATAGTCTCTGTATAAGTTAACACACATACATGTATATATTCTCCTATAGCACAGTCGGTTTCATTTTAATAGTGTGACATAATCCAATAAATTGTTCATCGTAGTTTTATAGAAGGATGAGCTTTGTGATTTAAAAAAAATTGAAACTTTTGGGGTGCAGAAATATTTAATTTCTTCCATATAATTCTTTGGAATCTCGCCTGAAACCAACACATACTCACTTAATGTTATTTTCGGAATCAGTTAAGATGATTTCTGTGCAGAAACTGACTGCATTTTATTGATGAATGTGTGGATTTATTCAACGTCAACTGATTAATATATAAAGTAGAAGGTTCATTGCATAAGATTCCGATAAAGAATTGTTAAGCATTTCTATAGAAGCCTACTGGTTTGTAGTGTTTACGAGCAATGCCGACTATATCTGAGGTTGGACTAGTCACTAGTGGTTAGAGCGTATGACTGGCAATACGATAGTCACTAGAGAGTGTTAGCATTTCGTTCAAAATATTACGATAGGACGAATAGGCTTTGACATTTTCTATGAAAAATTCGCTTGCCTGCCGTACGCAAAACAGTATACCACACGTTTGTATGTTCGAAGTAGGCAAAGCCGACAAATAAAATATCATGAACCCACAATTCCAGCTGTTTATAGTCAACCAAATTCACGGAAATACACCTATGCCTACTTGGGACATAAAAAATTGTGGTATACTGTTTTGCGTACGACAGGCAAGCGAATTTTTCATAGAAAATGTCTATTCGTCCTATCGTAATATTTTGAACGATAAGCTAAAACTCTCTATCGATTCGATGCTTGCTACGGGATGGTTTTTTTCATTTTTTTTTCGGCAAACGCGAGAAAATGACAGAGTGGCCGTGATCGTTCGGTCGCCACTCTGTGATATAGAGATTCATAGAGAAACGAGTTTCCAAGCTCCGCATGGCTCGTCGCAAGTTTATTCAGAAGAAGATGATAAGAAATATTCTTATCGTCGATTAAATCTAACAATGCGACTAGGAAGTGGTTTGGCTGACAACCATATCACACTCCGAATTCAATTGTCCTTGTAACGTTGGCGACTACGACTACACATACACAGGTTAGTCGTGAACGCATTATGCTCCACTAGGAGTTAGGGCAATCAAGAAAGAGAGAGAATATAATCGGGATTAAAAAACGGCGCCAAATGTCATTATTGGACTATTATTCAGCGTTTATACCCTGTAAAGTGGCCCTGTACTCTATGAAGTATTATAGGGATAAAATTGTTGCTTGGGGACGACCTAGAGCTCAATGGAAGCAATCAGTATGTGAAGATGCCCACCAGATGCTGGGCTTCAAGAATTGGAGGACAAGGTCGCATGACCGCGACAATTGGAGGTCAACAGTCAAGGCGGCCAAGGCCCGACGTCGGGTTATCGTGCCGTAAAGAATAAGGAGTACAAAAAACACGCCTATTATAAACAGTGTATAGTGCGGATTAGTGCAACAATGCAAACTTAACTTTTATTATTATCATATCCACACAGAATGTTTTAATCAGTGACAAAATATAATCTCACTTCACCTTCCTGCCAGTCGTATCCACTTTCAAATTTCCATTTCAGCACTATGCCAAGAGCACTTTTTCCTCAATTCAAATTGAAATTCCATTAATTTTCCGTCCATAGCATTTTATATCTCAAGTGCAAATAAACGTTCAAAGTGAAATCAGTTTTACTTAGATTAATTTCCAGAAAATTGAATTCACTATTTAAGTAGGACCTCTGCCAAAAGCAGATAAACAACCGTCGTTGTCGTCCTCATCGTCGTCTTTTCAGGACACGATGGTCCGATGTTTGTCCTGGCTCGAATCAATGGAATGGTCAATAGTGTATACTGCGGTCACTCACTAAATTCGCACAGACATCCGTAAGTACGTACAAACATATATCCCGTACTCAATTTCCATTTTACCTTTTTTATCGAGTCCACTTTGCGCAAAAAAAAATGTAATCGTTGGGAGTCTCATTTCATTCGTATTCGCCGCCCCTTTTTTGCCTCAAGGAGACACGTGCGTACAATGGAATCGAGGAATTTAGTTTAGGCAAAAAATGTTCGCATTTATATTATGGAGTGGAATCTAGGATGTATTTTTAAACTTTGTATGTACTGATACTTAGAAATGGCCGAGATTATTGGAGATACTGATAAGAAAGGATCAAGCAATGTAAATCAAAGGTAAATGTGAAATCCTAGAAAGGACGGGGACAATTTCACTGGTAAAAATCAGCTTAAGTGCTCTATATCTAGGCAATATGTTTTGGTAGTCAAGTGTCCGAATTCGATAAGCACATACTGATACACTTGAACCGGATCTTATTTAGTTGGTGAGTCCTGAATAGAAAGAAGGTATAGCATCCGGGTGAAAAACAGGTGTAGGCTGCTCCTTCTAGTAACTTGTTTGGTAATATTCCAATACGTCAATGTAAACGACACATTAAAAGCTTCAAGGTAGAATGGTTAAAACCGTAACTGTAACGTATGATGGCAGTTTATCGCTTTTAAAAGATTCACAGAAGTCATTTATTATCATGGTTCCGTGGCCGTTCGTTCAGCTAAAAGCAACTATGTATTTGATAAAAAAAAATCTTAAAATAATATAAATACACAAAGAGCCTGATAAATGGTCAAGATTAAGGACAATATGGCGAGAAAATGGAACGGTTTTCAGATATGCATGTATAGCCTGCCTGGCGGAAAGGATACTTTTTAGAAGTACATATAGTACCTATAGTGATTTTAGCTGAAAAAATGATGAAACCCAAACATCCAAAAAAAGAGCTGACTTTTGATGCCAAATTGTTCTATGGCCTGACCGCATTACGCAGTAAAAAGTTAGACTTTTTTGCGCGTCACATTTGGGGGGAGGGGTGGCAAAGGGGTGAAATTATGATTTTTCGCCAATATCTTGTTAACTGTAATATTTACAGCAAAATGTTCTGAGGACGATTTAAACTACACAAAATTTCCTTTCTAATGATAGGAATTCATTCCCCTATACTCCCTATTAACATTTAAAAAAAAGACATGCCTATAACTTTTCGCCGAATCACAGCAGGCGGGAAAAATTTTGGTAAACGTTAAGGCTAAGTCCCATTAGACCCTCCACCAAATATTACTTCGATCGGATTAAAACAAAGGGTACCTTCCATACAAAATGACCGCAAAATTGCCTACGAGCAAAACTTTAATTTTGGTTGACTTGTTCCCTTATTTCTTAATAAACTAGTGGCATTGAATTTGAATAATTTGTATGGGAGGTACCCTTTTTTTAATCCGATCGTAGTAATATTTGGTGGAGGGTCTAATAGGACTTAGCCTTAACGTTTACCAAAATTTTTCCCGCCTGCTGTGATTCCGCGAAAAGTTACAGGCATGTCTTTTTTTTTAATGTTAATAGTGAGTATAGGGGAATGCTTTGTCGGGGCAGCCTGAGTCTCCGTGTGGGACAGCTATATATTGTTAGGAATAGTTATCCCAATTATCATGGCTCCAATTTAATTACTTCAGGAGCTAGAGCGCCAAATGTAACTATCAAAAAATCTAAATTACACCAAATGTTTTAAGGTCGAGTATATAATCTGCCAAAAGAAGGTATATAATATAATATATTATTAGAAAGGAAATTTTGTGTAGTTTAAATCGTCCTCAGAACATTTTGCTGTAAATATTACAGTTAACAAAATATTGACGAAAAATCATAATTTCACCCCTTTGCCACCCCCTCCCCCCAAATGTGACGCGCACAAAAGTTTAACTTTTTACTGCGTAATGCGGTCAGGCCATAGAACAATTTGGCATCAAAAGTCAGCTCTTTTTTTGGATGTTTGGGTCTAGAGCTAAAGTCACTATACTAATATTTGTTTTTTGCTATTCCTACGATTTTTAGTTGCAAAACAGACGAAAAAGTTTGTCATAAATAAATAACAGGCGCGACAATCCAGTATTGGACTAAGGCCGCAGGATGTGTTAGTGACATCCTATTTCCAAGATCTTATCTGCTTTTTGTTGAGGTAATGAGATCAGCATCACGCTCAGCAGTGTTATTTATCCCCATAAATGGGTACTCGTTTAACATCTGAGTGAGATCATAGTCCGTCACAAGCTCGTGAGTTCGAAAAACACCATTATCCACGGTGAGATCCGAACTCATGAACCTTTGCATCGAAGGTGCGCGCACTAACCGCTAGACCAGCCAGACTACTAAAACGACTACTAAAAGTGTGTCATCCTTGCCATTCAAAAGAATGAAGCAACAATTTGATATGCTCATAGGTAAACAAAATTTGGGCGGTAGCTTTCCATCACACAAGACCCAAATTCTCAGCCTCAAAAGCGGGTAGGTAGTTGTTCGACGTCGTTAGACTGCATACGCTTGGGGGCTGAATCGATCTAACAACGAACAAGCAAGCATACGATTGTCATAGGTTCGATGCTAGCTGCGAACTACTTTTTCGTAAGATATTAGTATAATTTCTAAAGAGAAGTCAGAAAGAGTAGGCAGAGAAAGAGAGTATGTCTGATTAAAAAGGGTAATATGTACAGGATCGGTCTACAGAGTGAACGCAATCACATCGGTTATCACCCCTTTAAAGGACTCACTTCAATAATGTGTGGTTGTGATTATAGTCTAGCGTCTAGCCATTAGGTGATTTGGGATTGCAAAATGTAGTGAAGACAGGATTTTCTCTCTTATGTTTTTTGTGGTCTGAGCACGAATCCGCAGTTACCCAGTAAAATTTCCTAGTGAAACGGGGTAAAATCGCGAAAAACCCCAAAACGTTTGGGTTTTTCCCTTTGTAGGCTCATAACACTGAAACTGCGAAAAGCTGTCCATGAATATTCCAGAGAGAACACTACAAAAATCTTCAAAATGCGTTAAGCGGTATCGCTGCAATTGATGATATAGTTTTTACTTTTTTTTTGCAATTTTGATCCTGTTTCGCGTGGAAATTTTGATAGCAAGGTCCAGGCCCTATTTCATGCTCATCATCATCATCAATGTGGCACGATAGCCGGACGTCGGGCTTTGGCCGCCTGAATTCTTGACCTTAAATTGTCGCGGTAACGTGACCTTGTCCTCCAGTTTCGGAAGCCCATTGCAAACGTTGAAGCTTCACGATTTTCATTACTTCCAGCTCATCGTGCAATTGATACAACTCCTGGTTGTACCGGATACGCCATTGATCTCGCTCGCGAACGGCCCCGAAAATTCGCCGTAGGACCTTTCGTTCGAATCAGTCTAGCAGAATTTCGGAGGCTTGGGTGAGGGTCCATGTTTCACAGCCATAACATAGCACGGGTCGGATAATCGTTTTGTACACGCGGAGCTTCCTGTTCCTGTGCGCAAGTTTTGAATTATTTATAGGGAGGACCGAGAAATAGGTCTTATTGGCTAGTTGTATCCGTCGCTTAATTTCGTCGGTTGCGTTGGCGTCCTTTGATAAGTTACAACCCAGATAGTTGAAGTTGTTTACATACTCGATATTAAGGTCCCCCACTGTGATGCTTGAATTTGCTGGCGTCCTTGTTTTCGATTGCATCATGGCCTTTGTTTTGCTTTCGTTGACATGTAGTCCAACTTCCTTTGCGGCGTTATTGAGGTTATGCAGAAGGCTTTCTGCATCACCCAATCTTCGAGACATGATGTTGATGTCGTCGGCGTACGCTACTAATTGAGTCGACTGGATGAGTAGCGTTCCGCTGCTGTCCATATTCATGGCTCGAATTACATACTCCAAAGCAAGAGGTTAAAGAGCGTCGGCGCCAGCCCGTCGCCCTGCTTGAGTCCAGTACGAGTTTCAAATAGGTCAGTGAGTCGGTTCTGCACTCTGACCTGCGAAACGGTATTAGTCTTCGCCATCCTTGTGAGTCGCATTAACTTTGCCGGTATACCAAAATGTTGTACAGTACACTTGATCGATACTGACCTATGCCTGCTTGAAGTCGACAAAGATTTGGTATACGTCGATGTTATATTCCCAGTACTTTTGGAGTAGTAGCTGATCGGTCGTTGAACGACCAGGTCCGAAGCCGCATTGATACTCGACAATGATTCGTTCTGCGTACGGATTAATTCTCTTTTCAAGAACTTTCGATAAAATCTTATAGGCCGTACAAACTAATGATATGCCCCTGTAATTCTCACACTTCAGCTTGTCACTCTTTTTGTGGATTGGGCAGATTATGCTTTTGCGCCAATCTTCGGGGATTACCTCATCGTTCCATATTTTCAGCAGTATCACATGTATACTTTGAAGCGACTGTATGGCAAGACTCACCTTCTCTACTGTTGGGGGTAGAACGGGAGGGCCTTCTCAAGAGCTGGCTCCGCGGGGGATGTTGATGGTGCATTGAGAAGCTCTTGAAAATGCGAGGCCCATCGTTTGTTGACGATTTCGATGTCGCTGATGATGTTACCATCCTTGTCCTTACATAGGCTTGTCCTGGGTTGATATCCGTTCTTGATATTATTTATAAGGTTGTCTAATGTTCTCATTGAGTAAGTATGGAGGCGCAATGCCTATATATTCCCATGGTAGCTTGGCGATAGAATTCCTATACATGCGCAACTGCATACACACTGCGTCGCAACACCCGCACGATCCACAATCCTTCATAAGCATGTTTACATTTGAGAGGACAATATGTCAAATGCTCGTTTAAAACCGGTCTGGTCCAATATTGGTCCAATTAGAATGTTTACGTTTTAGAAAACAATATTTCAAACTTCCATACAAAATCCAGTTTAGCAACTTTATCGCTGCATTTCACTTCACGTCTCATTCCGCAACCGATTTCGTTCATCTCTCACGTAGTGTTTCGGTTCCTTATAACTCTCTGTTCTGATAATGTTCTTTTTGGCTAATCTTTGGTTTATTTGCTGTAACTGCTCGTCAAAATTTTTGCGTTTCTTACGTCCAATTAACCTATTAGATTACATTAGATCCAATTAACCTATTAGATACTCGCCGAAGTTCGTTGTATCTTTCTTTCTTGGCTCGGGATGCGCGTTGTGTGTATTGGTGATAGACATGATTTTTCGCCTCAATCGAGGCCCTGCATTCGTCGTCGAACCAGTCTGCTCGTCTGCGCCGACCTTTATAGCTCACGACCTCTTCTATGACTCCTTTGATGCTGTTTTTGAGCTCCTCCCAGAACTCATGGATGCCTAAATTATTGATGTTATCAAGCATGGGCGACAGTTTTTCCACAAGTGCTGCAGCCGCCGTGGCATCATCAATCAAATCGTAAACCTCGAAGATCTTGGCCGGGTTGATTCTCGTTAGGTGCACCGAAGAGATTCTGCACCTGTAGGTCTTCACCAAATAGTGATCGGAGTCGCAGTTGGCTCCTCGATAGGATCGAACATCTAAGACATTAGAAGCCTATCTCTTGCTGATCAGTACGTGGTCCATATGGTTCACGGTGTATTCATCTGGAGACTTCCAGGTCTGCTTATGGATTCGTCGTTCGATGAGGGGAAACATGTAGAGCTTATGACCAGGTTTCTGCCGCTCGCGAAGTCGCTGACCATTGTTGTTGTTTTCGTCGTGGAGGCTATGACCTCCAGTAGTTCCCCTATGCCAGCTTTCGTTTCCAACTTTGGCGTTAAAGTCTCCCAGCAGCAGCTTGACGTCGTTTGATGGAAGTGAGTCGAAGAGTGTTTCTAGGTCATTGTAGAACTCGTCCTTAATCGCGTCTTCTTTTACTTCTGTATAGGCATGTGCATTAATGAGCCAGAGATTAGCGAAACGAGTCTTTATGCGGATCTCACATAGCCGCTCGTTGATGGGTTCGAAGCTGATAACGTCCTTGGTCCTTGAGCTGCTTACTCACGATGAAAGCTACTCCAAACTCCTTGTTGCCCTCCTCTTTAACACTTGTAAAAATAGTAAGCGAATTGATGTCGTTAATCTCGCTTTTGAGCCATTTAGTTTCCTGAATTGCAACTATGCTCAGCTTGTATTGTTCTACCTGATCCTCGAGGGCCCTTAAGGCCCCCGGTCTATTCAGGGAGCGTATCATTTCAGGATCCGAAAGAGTAATCAGTTGTTCATTTGCGGGGTCGTCTTTGTTTTGTATCCGCCCAATCCGAGGCTTTTGCTTCAGGTTTCTTGACTTGAAGTTTTTCTTAGGATGAGTTGTCGGCACATCGCGAAACCATGATAGGGTTTAATCGTTGAGCAAAGGCCATCATGGGCTTGCCTCGAAGATGCTGCTTTGGTGGTTGAATTAAATGTTTTCTGTCACCTATCACGTTAAGTCACCTGAGACCTGAGCACTCAGGCGCAGCGGTTACTCGGATAATGCGGGAAAGTAACGCCCCGTAGAGAGACATAGGAATTGTCCGAAGCCGTTCACCCTAAGAAACTCCTCCTGCATAGCTAAAGGTCCGCAGTTATGCCACAACTGAAGAAGATATAGAAATTAGCCGGAGCCTTTCCACCTTTATCTTCCCCCTAACGGGGGGAATACTAGAATCAAAATTGACTTTTGACGTTTTATTCTGGAACCACAAGAACTACAAATTTGTAATAAACAACACAGCACAGCACATATTACCGTTATTGAGATGTGTATTAAAAAAACTCTTTGACCCTCTGTAGCAGCGCTAGCGGCACTCGTATAGATGGGGACTTTCCGGGTCTTGTGTAGTATCTCGAAAGGAAGGCTCATGCAAAAATCCAACTATCCCCTAATTTTTCCGAAGTTTGCCCAAATTTTTATTCAAATTTCCTGGGGTAAAACCCCAACTCCAAAAAACGTTTCTTCTACGAAAAAATTTGTTTATTTATGAACCAATTTCTACCAAACCCTAGGCAAAAATGTTCCCAACCTCCCAATTTAGTTCTTCTAAATTAAAATTTGTTTGTTTGTTCACGAAATACATAGATATTGAAATGGATGGAATTAGATCATGGGGACGTTGGGCTGCCATACAAACCCATGCCCCCAAATTAGGTTCTTCTGGAAAATATTTTTTATTTGTTCACCAATCAAATCAATCACTAATCAAACCTTACATCGAAACCCCAAAAACGTGCAAAAACAAATGGAATTCTACCTTTGGGTCATGAAGCTGCCATTCAAATAAGGTTTTTTGAGAAAAATCTTTTTATCTGTGCACCACTCCCAACCAAACTTCATACAAATATTGTCCTACCGACACGGCACGGAAATTATGGAAAAACCAATGATGTAAAATGTCATAGAAACCCCATCCACAAAACAAGTTACAGGAATTAGGTAGAAAAAAAGAAAGTGAAGGCTATCCAAATTTCGACTGCGCCCGGAAATAGCCTAGGCCTCGTTTTTGCTAAAAGCGTGTGTTAAAGTTTGTTTCGAATTGATATCCCGAAACCTCCAAATGTTTGAGAAATATGATTACCATTTAACACTCGGCGGAATATTGCAAACAGAAGTGTAAACATATTCTTATACATCAAGATTGTATCAAGCAAATCCTTCACATTCATTTGTACGACGTGCATACATAACACCATCGGGCCTTGCCGGAGATCCATAGACCAACTATTTAATACCTTTATCCTTATCAGACTTAACAGTCGAAGTTGTATAAAATCCAATTTTTTGTTAATTTAATCTTTGAAATGTGTCGCCTGGACTTGTCGATTTTCCTCTCCATTTTATTTCGATTTATCAACATGAGTGAAGACCAACCATGCCCGCGTGCCTAACAATTGTGGGTGGAGGGCGAATAAAATTCACTACACACACTATATGGTGAGTGAACTGAAAACCCGTGTCGTTCGTCAAATCGATACCTTTCGTCGTTCACTCCCATTCAAATTCGATTGAAATCAAAGGACACGATTGAAATCGTTGATTGTGTGGCCATCATGATAATGGCGGTGCCGCAAAAACGAAACGATATCGTATGGATGGAGTCCTTTTTACTCAATTTAAATGGAAATGCTGGTTTGAGAAAATGTGTACGTGTATAGTGACGAGAAGCAGTGTGTTTGGAGTTGAAAATTTCATGTGTTAAAACGGATAAAGCGATTCCAATGAGTGCTTCTTCGAAATGGGGGCTGAACTTTCTTTTTGCACGACGGACGTCGTCGTCGTCGTCATCGTCTCTTTTTGATCTTTATACAACACACAGTTCGTTATCCATGTTGAACTAAACGAGAAGTTCACATACCCTCACCCAAAATGTCGAATAACAAGACGGAATGTTAAATTTCTCTAAAAAATTTTCGTCGTCTCAATTTTTTCTCGGTATAAGGGTTCCAATGTCCTGTCATCTCGAAATAAAAAAAAATGTCTTGGAAAAAAGATGGGAGACAACTTTGTGCAGGTCTATGATTACAATCAAACTAGTTAGCTTAATGCGATTTCGTAATAATAAGAAGAGTCAACATTGACAACGTTTCGTCCTTTTGTTCTGTTTATCTTCGCTCTTGTGTGTTTTACTGTACATCTGAAATTAGAGAGTATGGGCGAATCCTTATAAGGCTACAATGACGACAGAATTCGCATATGAAGTCATGGAATGAATGTAGTATGAGTTTTTCATTTTTTTTCTTCGTTTTTTAGTAATTTTCAGTGATAGACGTAATTTACGTAAAAATTTAGCATTAGTCTTATGGAAAAAAAAATTATTGATGATGCAAATAAGGTTTGCCGCTTCATTGAACCTCTAAAACTAATCATTTAAAAACTTATAAAGGTGTGACATTGATTAATATTGATATCCTTTGTTTTCCCCAAAAATGGAATCATTAGGAGCTATTATGAAAACTTAATCCATCAATTCGTTAACTTTGACCTGCAGAAACTTTAACCAGACCAATGATGAATTTATCAGACTTTCCCAAGTAAATATAGACAAAAATATGTCAAAGAGCTAACAAACTTAGGCCTAATATTCAGGCTCAAAAAGACGAAAGGGTTAATTCCACTCCACTCCACCAACCCTCTAATATGGTCATATCCTCATAGCAGGAGGCTCTATTTTGTCAAAGTGCCAATGATGATAGAACTATTGTAATGATGCTGATGATGGCCCATTTCTCCACATCATCATATACGGTTGGTCGCCGTTGGCCGTCGCGCGTCTGTTGGACCGAAAACCTTTTATGCGAAAGTCCACAACAAACATACAACCTCTTTTCCGTATTGTTAACTAAATAAATCGATGGACACTTGACACGATGGCGAATGTCCTGCTTCTCGTATTCGTAGTGTCCATCGATATCATCCAATAGATTTCCAAAAATACCCCCTGGCTCATATTCTTTTGGGGACACACTTGTCTTTCGCAAAAGGGTTGAAGAATTGATTCGGAACTTTTTTTCTCTATGTGCGTTATCGTTCAGTCCCCAAGAGGGTTTTTGAGTAAAATATGTTCCAAATCGAACGAAAATGTGTTGTTGGAGCGGGTGTAAATTAATATTAGGCGTGTGTTATGTGCGTATTTATAGGAATTCCGATGCAAGGAAGGGTTGAAATGTGAGAATTGGATGGACTCTGGTTCATATGAGTATATGTATGCTGCGAGAATTTCTTTTCGGGTACATTACTGCGTAAATTGTTTATTAACTCGGTGAAAATTCTATTAAATATGTTGTTGGGTTGGCAAATGCATTTGGTAAATGCTGTAGATAATAATTAACAATTAATACTTGATTGATATTATGATGTCACAATTCAGCAGCTAAATAACAGTCTCGAATTAAAATGTTAGCTGGTGATCAGCCCATAGTCTGTAGAGGTGAAGACTGGACTCTGAGCACCAGTGGTCGTATGATTTCTTTTCGGGCAAGGCTCGTTCTATAGAATATACGATACTGGTCATGTTTTAGATGCTCGTGAGTTAGTGAATCGAGATCTGAAAATCACTTGCTTTCACCAGGTATATTCAGGTCTCTGGTAGGGTTGCTAATCTCCAGGGTTTAGTAGGAAATGGAAATCTCCGAGCCCCGGGGATTGTCATTCGTTTACTAAGTGTTAAGACTGGGAAGTTCTTAACGTTTGTTTCAAAGACCTATCAAGCTCAGTTTATATGGTATAGTTTTCAGAGTTAATTTACCTCTAGGTTCAGGCGTCAGGCAACTCTTACTATCGAAGCTAGGGTAATGAATTTGGAAAGGAAACATATCGAATATTTTGAGGAAGCAGTGACGAAAAAATTTTGACTCGGGACCCTCCCTCCACCTTCTTGAGTCGGACTCTCGATAGAAGAAAAAAGCATATATATTTTTCCTGTGCTAATACGTATTGCAAAAGCTGATAACGTTTTACGACCGCTTTAACTTCCAACTTCTGTTCACTCGGAAAACATGCTGAACGACTTGTTTGAGTGTATCGTGTGAACAGGCTTCAAACTTGCGACAAGTTGGAGGGAAAAGTTTGATCAAACAAGGTTGAAGTCATTAGAGCATAATAATACAAGGTTGGTCAACTCAACCACGAACGGCAAATGGGGAGATTAAACTAACGACAAATTGGTCGTTTAATGGTCGCCCTCAGGCGATATAGGTGGTGGGGGCGCTGAGAGGACTCTATTCGTACCAAATCTTCCTATTGATCGATTCACAACGATGTTGCGAATATCTGCGATGTCCGCATGGTACGTTGTGTCATCAAATATATCAGGAGCTACCCGTTTGTATCTCTGGACGTCTCTCTCGAGATCTGTGATTCCACTCCTGACATGTCGTGGACGGGGAGTATTGCCCATGAGATGATGGTTTGGGTAATCCTCTCGATAGCAACCGACCAGATATTGTAAAGACAGGAGGATATTGTGATCACGCACTGGTAACATGCTGGTTTCTTGATGATGATTATCCAGGGACGACATAAGGTGACAACCTGTAGCGATACGTAAAGCAGCGTTCTGGCATGGCTGGATCTTATTCCAGTTTGTGTCACAAACGGTTTGTGACCACACCGGTGCTGCATAGCTGGGAATTGCTCTACCTATCGCTTTGTAGGTGACCAACTTAGTTTCCTTGTCCTTGCCTCAGGAGCTCCCGGCCAGTGCCTTTAGGACGTTGTTTCTACTATGCATTTTGTCGACTACATCTTTGACGTGATTTTTCGACTTCATCATGGTGTCTAGATAGACACCAAGGATCTTGTGGTTGGTTACAGTAGGAAGAACGTGGCCATCATGCTTACCAGTACGAATCCTAACCTCCTCCGGAAATGCCTGCGTCCAGGTGGTGAGAAGTGTTGCAGTGCATTTAGAAGAGTGAATGACCGTGTAGAATGCTTTCGATCAGGGATGTTTCTGGTTTAGGCCATTATGGATGTGATGGGTGATCAGATCCAGAGTAGTACTATGCATCTTCCTGAAACCATGCTGGTGAGAAGCTAGTTAAGCATATGATACAAGGGGGGGGGGGGGGTGGATGAGTGCTTCGAGCGTCTTTGCAACGGATGATAAAATTGCGATTGGACGGTGGGATTGTGCGAGTTTCACGCTTTTACCAGGTTTAAGAAGGGGGATGATTCACCCCTTTTTCAGGAATTCAGAATCTTGGTCTTGGGGTGTTCAATGAATTGCATATTGAACAAGCTCGCACAAAGTTTTGGATTTGCGGTGGTTTTCTTACCGAATCTGATGGCTACACTGCCCTTGTCTTTGGTTGGATGAGCCAGGGCGCCGACCGTGGCCCAAAGTTTGTTAACACCTTTCGAGAGGTCGCAGCTTTCCAGATGCTCATTCCATTTTTCTTTTTTGAAGGTGTTATCTTTTCGATTTATTTCGGAGATTACCTCCTGAATTCTGGGGTCTGACGGATTTGCGCGTCTTATGTTGTCCCGTTCGTCGGCTAACCTTGCGGCAGTAGTTGTGAAATATGGCCGAACTTGGAGGATACGTCCTGCCGGAATGAAACGAGCTGCTGCTTTGTCAATGACGTTCCTTATAACCTTTTCGGCTTCCCTGGCGTTTGTTGGAGTAGGTAGCGCGGCGAACTTCGTCGTAGTGAAACCCTCATAATTTGCCTTTTTGTGATTGATAAACGTACGCCGTTCTGACATGGTTTATTATTATGGGGAGGTGATGGGATTGAAGAGATATGGATGTCTTCCAACGGGTTTCACTTATCAAACTTGCGCTTGCAATAGTTATGTCAGGAGAACTATGGTTAGGCGCCAGCTACGCGTGTAGACGAGTGCGCAGAAATCTGATGGGTCTAATTTGGACGCAATGTACCGCTGGCATCGTTTCCGAGGAGAGAGTGCCAGAGTTCATGATGGGCGTTCATTATGTCCTGAGAGGAGTGGACCTATATCGAACTTATAGCCAGAGCGACAGCTGGATGCTGGTATGGAGCATAGATGTTTATAAGTTCGATATTGGTATTGCCGGACTTAACGGCAATAGCTTCCATTTCCGCCATGCCGTCATTAAAATGTAGGTCTAATACACTGTATTACACGGTTCTGTGTATTAGGAATGCAAGCCCTCCTCCTGGACCCTGCCTGTCCACTCTATTACGCCTCAAAAGAATGTAATCACCGCGGATATCGATGTCGGGTGTTGTAGGTTGGAGCTTTGTCTCAGTGTACGTTTTCATTTTCGTAGCCATTCGTTCATGGTTCAAGAAATCTTTCTTGTAGCATTTGGTCCCTAAAATATCTTGAGTCCTCCCGCCATGCGGGTGCTCATACAAAAATGTTGAATACAAATATCAATATCGTTCCAAAAAGCACACATATAGTCTAAGAAAATTGAACCAAAATATGGCCATCGAACGGCAAAAATCCTACATCGGAAATTTTTTTTTGATTATGGTTGGGGATGGTCCCGAGATGATGGCATAAAAAGTACCAACCGATTGAGGGTCCGCAACCTGAAAAAAAGGGGAAAGGGGGCATTTTTTCGTTTTTTGCGATTATTTCAAAAACGGCATGAGATACACAAAAATGGTCTGAGGACGAAAAAAACTAAATAAAATTACCAGTCCAATGATATAAAACACATTAGAGTTTAATTAAATATTTCGGCGCTAGCCTAACAAAATTAATTAGAATATTTTCATTTTAGACCTTTCTTAAAAGCTCCATAACTTTTGAAAGCATGCTAGCTCAGCCGTAATGTATATGTGCAAGTATTTACAATAAGTTCAAGATCATTTTAAGGTAAACATTGAGTCACTCCGGTCAAGGACCCCCATTATCCCCCCATTTAAATTTGTCAAAACGGCATGTCCATAACTCCCCCCAAAATCGGAGCAGAGTGCTAAATTTTGGTTTGTTGCTATTGGAGGTCATAGTCACCCCACTCACCAAAAATCAGCTCATTCGAATAAAAAGTAAGGGTACCTCCCATACAAAGTGACCCAAGACAACTTTGTTCTACAGTTTATAAAATGAGTAGTACGTACTCTGCTCCAATTTTGGGGGAGTTATGGATATGCCGTTTTGAAAAATTTAAATGGGGGGATAATGGGGGTCCTTGACCGCAGCGACTCAATGTAAAAGGGAATTTTATGTAGTTTATTTTGTTGACTATTTTTCTGTATCTGTTACCGTTTTTGAAATAAAAAAATGTCCCCTTTCCCCCCTTTTTTAAGGTTGCGGACCCCCAATCGGTTGGGACTTTTAATGCCTTAATCTGGGAAACATTCCCAACCATAATCCAAAAAAATTTCCGATGTACGATTTTTGCCGACCAAATATGCCATTTTTCTTAGACTAATACGTATAATACGTCACTTATCTTGCACACCCATCGCTCCGGTTTGAAAAAAAATTGGAATAGAAATGCAACTATAAAAAGCATAGACTTCGGTGTGGTACTATAAGCTTGGTTCAAACTAGTTAGTACGGCCCGTATATGTCGGTGAAGACTAAAATATACTTTTGATTAAAATATTTTATGTTGCTTGCGGTATATAGGTACACGGTCAGTGCATATTACATGAAGGGAAAAGTGCCCAAATCTCAAAATTCCCTTACAGATTAAGTCCAATTTAATTTCATTGACTGCTCTACATCTCAATAAAATAAATCTGTGAATATTTTTTTTTAACAAATGTGTGCGGTAAATCCTTTCTGTCGTCACAATTCTATGATATCTTGTCATTCCTAACACAAAACTCTTGGTCATTTCCAACAAATCCACATGTCGAAATCCAGTAAACTCCAAATATGAAAGTATGTAACGCCTCTTTGTAGGACGAAAGCTTATTGGAAGCAGCGAGCAAGTACAGTACGAGTAAGTTAATGCGACACTATAATTCAGATGTCGTCACATTGCAACGACAGATATTTATGATTTCATAGTTGCTTGTAATGAAACAACAAAATCATGAAGGGGAGAGAATTAACATAGAGTCAAAACACGATCCCTATTAGAGTACTTTTTACATTTTGTCCTTTCAAATTTTTGTTTAAGGGATGCTTGCATTAATAAATTAAAACATTAGTTTTAAAGAGAAATTGATTTCTTAAATTTTTAGCTTTCGGGCACCGTAGAAAAATGGCGGAATCTATTTGATTGTTGAATACTGAATACATCCGGACCCAAGATCCTGTTTGTTTAAATTCAAAAGACGGAAGCGTATAGAAAGGGGACATTGTGTACATTGCCTTTATGGCACGCGCCTCTAGCAATAATAACTTCCATCATACTGTAATGGAATATACTATGGAAGTCTTCACGTTCACCCGAAACTCACCGTATAAAGGATTGAATACATATTTTTTATCCTTGCAATGATTTTGTCATCCTTTTCGTTTTTATTGTGGGGAAGAAGGGTTGGTTGCAATGCCATCACTACATATATTGTTGAAATTACGACAGCCACTTTCCCTCTTTATTTTATGTTTACATCGTGTTTTAAATGAAATTTGTGACGTTTATATACTTAAAGGGATTTCCTCATCCTTGTGGTGTTGTGAGAATACAAAACAAAAAATGAGATTTTGGGGTGTGCTTAAGAAAATTTGTTGGCACCCGATTAGCTGACGGATATTGAAATGGTTAGTGAAATGCAGTTGACGTTAACAATGAAAAATTAAGTATTTGAGTGGAGAAAGACGACAAATTTCATATTTTCTCTATCTAGAAAAATACCGAGGGTACAGAGGGCTGCGCCCGCAATACGTTTTTTAGGATTTTAATGCGTACGTATTACTTGTTGTACATTATTCTTTTTGGGTAATAAAAAAACATAAAATCATTTTAAATTTGTCAGTAAATCTATTTTTGGATTGGTTTAAGCTACCGGCTTCTATTCTTTAACGATTTTAACTTTATACTGTGAGGTCTAGAGTCTAGAGGTTTTAGCAACTTATAACTTCGTTACTGTTGCTTGAAGTCAGATACAATTTCGGATATTATGCTATGAGTGCTTACACGATCCTCTATACAATAAAAAAGGCCCCCCTTACGATTGGTTTACACTTTCGGGACACCCTTTTCGTTTTGCACTTAAAACTTTAAAGTTATTCGTACGAAATACCATTCCCATTTTCTATAGGCAAACAGGCTGGCGCCAGATATCATTTTCGTCCACTGACTATTCAACACAATAGTGCTACGTAATTCAGTGGAAAAAAGTTACAAGGATTCAATCACCTAACTCCATCAATTTTCTTCTTTCTTTATGTTAGTTATCACCTTTTGCATTTTTTTTTCTTGGAAGTTCAAGTCAATTAGGTAAGCATTGCTAAATGCCACTATTATCCACTCACTCATGTATTCAATTGTTTTCGCGAATACATGCAATTGGAATTAGTCGAAACAATTAATTAATAATACAGAAATTTGTCTCGGTTGAGCGAAATAAAAGAAGACATTTTAGTTTCACATACATATTGCCCGAATGACAGAGTGGAATGAGTCAAAAAAGAAAGCTAACCTATCTATATCTAATATTAGGTGTGTTTTTTTGGTTATCCCGTGAAGGTTTGGGTAACGAAACTTCATATAAAAAATGACAGGTGGGTCAGATGGTATTTTTTTATATGGAGTTTCGTTACCCAAACCTACACGGGATAACCAAAAAAACACACCTATTGTCGTGATGTACACTTTTGCCTTCTATGATTCATAGTCATATTACGAAAACAGGGACAATGTAGAAAGGCAAGGCTTAACTATCTGCCTGTAAGCCAAACACTGGAATCAACCAACTTCTTCTGATTAGCGAAAATATACATTCGCATTTTGCGTTGTGGCCTGGAATCGCAAAGGCAAACTGGGCTATCTTCAAGACTTCTGAATATGTGCTTATATCCGCATTAGCCGCAATAAATTATGCATATTTTTACACTACTGGATTTTGAAAAAAAATCGGTGCAGGCTATTATGTACTAGATATCGGCTCAAGCTCATTACCTACTTGGCGGAATAATAGATTTTCGTCAGAAACAACACCTCGCTTTTGTAAAAATTCAATAGAAGCTTGGATACTATTGATTGTTATCACGCTGCAAATTAAGCCATTTAAAATCCTTAAACCAAACAAAAATAAGCAATTGAAATTATATGAGATCAGACACAGAGATGCAGACCATTTATTTAAATAAATCTAAAGCTTCACTGAAGACAGTCATTACTGAATCAATGAAATTTTGCATTTTGCATTCACGATCGTTCCCAGTTTCTCGCATATTTCTCAAAAGTTTAAAAACGGTGGATGGCAAAAACTTATTTTTTAATCGGTCCTTCAATGATATCTTCAAAATATCTATTATCGATAAGGTCTCAATTATTATTAGTCTGAGAAAATTAAGCCAAAATATGGCCATCAAACGGCAAAAATCCTACATCGGAAATTTTTTTTGCATGATGGTTAGGGATGAGCCCCAGATTATGGGGAAAAAAAAGTCCCAACCGATTGGGGGTCGGCAACCTTAAAAAAAAGAGGGGAATGAGAGGTCTTTTTTCTTTTTTTTTTCGATTATTTCAAAAGATACAGAAAAATGGTATATTTTCATATTAGACCTTTTTTAAAAGCTCCATAACTTTTGACGGAATGCTAGTTCAGCCGTAAAATTTTCTATAAGTATGTATTCACAATAAGTTCAAGATCATTTTAAGGCAAACATTGAATCGCTCCGGTCTAGGACCCCCATTATCCCCCCATTTGAATTTGTCAAAAGAGGGCATGTCCATAACTCCCCCCAAAATTGGAGCAGAGTGCTAAATTTCGGTTTATTGCGATACAACTTTGTTCTACAGTACTCATCGATTTATAAAGTGAGTAGGGCGTAGAACAAACTCCTGGTGGGTCGCTTTGTATGGGAGGTACCCTTCGTTTTTATCCGATTGAGCTGCTTATTGGTGAGTGGGGTGACTATGACCTCTAATCGCAATAAACCAAAATTTATCACTCTGCTCTAAATTTGGGGGAGTTATGGACATGTCATTTTGACAAATTCAAATGGGGGATAATGGGGTTCCTTGACCGGAGCGACTCAATGTTTACGTTAAAATGATCTTGAAGTTATTGTGAATACTTATACAAAATTTTACGGCTGAACTAGCGCTCTTTCAAAAGTTACGGAGCTTTTAAAAAAGGTCTAAAATGAAAATATTCTAATTTATTTTTTAGTCTAGTTATGTATGTTTGTAGTTTATGTAGTTTTTTTCGTTCTCAAACCATTCTTCTGTATCTTTTGTCGTTTTTGAAATAATCGCAAAAAACCGAAAAAAAAGCTTGCGCTTTTCATTCCATAACGATTTCAGATAGGCCAATTCAAAACTAGATTTCAATTTAAATGTTTAAATGAAGGTACTCAACGGCAAATTCACACACAATTTGGATTTATCATTTCTACAGAGCTCCCAGCCGAAAACTTAGAATTGCAACCCTAAGGATATGGATACAGATACCGTACAGATACAAAAAGTGAATTAATTAGCTCTAACCCCGTTACCGTTATACCGAAAGAATACCTGATAGGAAATGTCTTCGATGAGACTTTTGATATGAGTACCCACACACCTCTCTCCGACAGAGACAAATCGTATTCTGGGACACTGTGACATATCAAATAGCATTTCCATTTCATGTATTTCTACCAAATTTCATGTCGATCAGTTAAGCTAATAACGAGATTTTCAGTAAACAGATGGAAAGACGCTAGCCCGGCAATGTGAAACGCCTTTACCAAATATAGGATTCGTTATATTTTCAGTTTGGATAAAGGTATTAGAATGAAAATTTGCACATATATTCCTGATATATTTTCCAAATAATCCTTATCCAAATTTTTAGATTTGCAATCCGAAGAGGGGCTACACATGTACAAACAAAACTTTCACAAATTTACTGTTGTTTAATTTTTCTTAGCAAATATCAGATGCTTAGTATTTAATGTATGTATACGAGTACTATGTCCATACTAACCAATCAGTGGCGTATTTAGAAAATTCTCAAAGGGGGGGCACAGAGTTCGGGGCTAATTTGTTACATAAAGTTTTGTTGTGGGGATACCGGAGAGCAGCTACATAGGAAAAACATTGGCAAGACTGAGGGATTGATTCTTGATCCTTGATTTAAGGCGAAACTCAAGGAGACTTAAGTTTTCATTAGACTTGAAATATAATATTTCGAGGTAGGATGGTAGCTACCTTCACTTCAAGTGAAGTTGACTATAAAAAATTTCAAAGTCTCCTTGAGTTTCTCGTTAAATCAAGGATGCATTGACTCGTGAATGTTAGTGATTTCTATGAAAAAGTATGGAAAATGACACTTATTTTAATTTCGGCATCCTTGACTCAAGGTCTCCTTGAGTCAAGGTATGTGTAGTTCGAAGGAGCCTGAAGCCGAAAAGGAATTTTACGAATATGTACTTAATTGGCTATGGAATTAATGCAATGACCAAAGAGACTGTTTCCATTTGACAAAACGGATTCCAGACGGAATACTTTTCTTTGGAAGAGAAATTTCATACATCGTCCGAAATTCTGCCAAATTTCAGCCAAATTCCGCCAAAAAGTGGTTATGCTTACTTTTGAAAGAAACACAGTTGAAAAGCTGATAAAACAAATTTTGGCTGAGATTGTGGTCTTGAATTCCAAGGAAAATTTAAGCGAATTTGAGCGCAAAATTAGGATTTACTGAAAAAGAGGCCTTTGTATGTTTTTTTTTTTAAAATCTAGTAACAGATTCCGTAAAATCGTAACAAGTGCCGAATAATATTTTATAAGTACAATCCAGAATACTACACGGTTGTAAATTTTGGTGTAAACCGGGAGTAAATTTTATAAATAAAATAGTAAACTCCTATCTGACCAAAAACAACAAAGTTGCAAAAGTTACCCCGCCAAAGAAAAATTCATCTGCCGCAAAAAGAATACATATCACTCCAATCCGCTGCTCATATCTAATTTTGTTTGCTGGATGTACTTTTGTTTTAGGTGTAAATGCTGGAGAAGTTTAAATGTACAGGACTACTTCTTAAAGTAATTTGGTGGGAGCCTTAACATTTTATTCAGTGCCACTTTGACGGCTCCCTCCAAATTACTTTAAGAAGTAGTCCTGTACATTTAAACTTCTCCAGCATTTACACCTAAAACAAAAGTACATCCAGCAAACAAAATTAGATATGAGCAGCGGATTGGAGTGATATGTATTCTTTTTGCGGCAGATGAATTTTTCTTTGGCGGGGTAACTTTTACAACTTTGTTGTTTTTGGTCAGATATCATATATTTTTGCATACTTAAATAGCCAACTAATATTTTTGTTTTGGGAAAAGTTTCAATAGGTTTTTGTTCAGCATATTCCATAAATTTAATATCATAAGTTATATTCACAGGGTCTTCTTTAAAATAAATAGATACTGCAAATACGCCACAAATGGCTGTTGCTGAGCTTTTTAAAAAATAATTTTGGGATGAAATGGGTACAGTTTTTTAATATGTATTTTGTGCAAAATAGATTTGTGCAATCTTTGTGTTATGGTTCTGCTAACATTCTGTTAGTAATCTGTTATTTTTTTGTTAACTCTGTTAATGTTCTATTAACGTTCTCTTAACACTCTATTATCTTTTCGTTAATGCTCTGTTAACGTTCTGTTAATGTTCTCTTAATTCTCTTTCGGCTAACGCTCTGTAAACGGTCTGTTACCTTTCTTTTATTTCTCGATTTACGTTCTGTTAACGTTCTGTTAAGGCTCTGTTAATTTTCTGTTAACACTCTGTTAACGATCTGCTGACGCTCTGTTGTTGCCTTACCAACGCTTTGTTAACGTTCTGTTACTGATCTGTCTTAATGCCCCTCTGACCCAGTGTCCCAATGTCACATTGTCCCAATGTCACAGTGTCCCAATGTTCCAATGCCCTAATGCCCTAAGGTCCATTGTCACAGTCTCCTCATGTCCCAATTTTTCTAATATCCCAGTGTCACAGTCTCCTCATGTCCCAATGTTCTAATATCCCAGTGTCCCAATGTCCTAATATCCTAATGTGCCAAAGTCCCAATATCCTGATGTCCCAGTGTCCCAATTTAGGTCCTATTGTCCCAATGTGCAAATATCACAGTGCCCCAATGGTTTAATGTCCGAATGTACCACTACCCTAGTGTCCCAATGTCCCAGTATCGGAATATCCCAATGTCCCAGTCTCCCACCTAATGTCCTAATATCCCAATGTCTAACTGTCCTAATGTCCCAAGGTCCTAATGCCCCAATTTCCTAATATCCCGGTACCCCAATGTCCCAGTATTCTAATGTGATAATATCCCAATGGCCCAATGTCCTAATGTACCAGTGGTCAGTGTCCCAATGTCGCAGTATACCAAGTGTCCCAAGGTCCCAATAGCCTAATGTCCTAATATCCCAGTGCCCCAATGTCCCTGTATCTCAGTGCCCTAATGTCCCAGTATCCCAATGTTCCAATATCCCAATGTGCCAATATCCCATTGTTACAATGTCCCAATGTTCTAATATCCCGATGTCCCAGTGCCCCAATGTTCCCACGTCCCAGTTTCCCCAGTGTACCTAATGTCCTAATGTGTTGATGTCCTAATATCCCAATGTCTTAATGACCCAAGACCCTAATGTTTACATGTTCTTATGTCCCAGTGCCCCTATGTGCGAATATCCCGATGTCCCAATGTCACAACATTCCGATGTCTCAGTGGTCCAATGCCCCTATGTACCAGTGTCCCAATGTCCTAATATCCCAGTGTCCTAATGTCCCAGTCTCCCAGTGTCCTAATGTCCCAATATCCCAATGTCCCAATATCCTGATGTCCCAATGCCCCAATATCCCGATGTCCCCACGTCCCTGTTTCCCCATTGTGCCTAATGCCCCAATGTCCCAAGACCCTAATGTCCCAATTTCCTAATATCCCACTACCCCAAGATCCTAGTCTCCCGGTGTCCCAATATCCAAATGCCAATGTCCCAAAATGGTCAATGCGATGAGCCGATAGACGCAATTGTTGGAAATCTTTTGTTAACTTTACCTATTAATTTACCGTTATTCCATCCACTTATCTAAATGGAAGATATTGATTTTGTAGAAGGACCACCAGAGGATCATTCGTTTCAAATTTCATAAAAATTCCATCACGAAGAGAGACAGTAGAAGCAAGTCTTTCGGCAACTGTAGACTTCATTCTGAAATTGGGTTACTCGCTTAAGTCTGTGAGGGTGAAAATTTCACCGTTTATTGCATATATCTTACCCGTTATTGTGCCGATCGAAGATTTTATTTGGAAAGGCACTAGAACAGGATATGTGGAATATTTTGGTAAAAAATTTTTTTTGGGGGCTGTTGCCTGGAAGGCTGTAGCCTGGTCAAACAAAAAAGCAAGTTGTCTCCGGTAATCATAGACTTGTTCGCTTTCGTTTTTCTTTTTCCTTTGGCGGGCGAGACGCTCTCGCGTCTCTTGATCTGTTCCAAAACTTGAATCAAATTTGATCCTTTTCAACTTATAATTTTTAATTGTATTCAAAAATTATATTAATTATAACCGCTACAGAATAAAACTATCAAAATACCATTTTAATATTATACATTTTACACCGTTCGGGATAGAATAAATTATGTTGGTATAACATAAAAGGGTAAAATCAATCCTACTATGTTATCAAATCTACACTAGAAACCCATTCAACCTAGAAATTTATTGATTTGTAGTCTGTCTGGTTCAGTGAGCAGCGCGCTTGCCTAAAAATCACAGAATTGTGGATTCGAAGCCGACTGCACTCGTATTACAATTTTTATTTGTTCTTCTTCTTCTTCTTGTAGCGGTGCAGAAAGGTGTGTAGCCTCTGTGCATCTATGTGGGTACGATTTATGGTTCGTCAATGTTTGTGTCCGTGAGGTCTAAGGACAAAAACATAGCTGCTGCGATAGGGTTTTCCCACAGTGATATAGGGGTAAGATCAGTGGGCGCAGCGGGGCATTGAAACAAATGGCCCACATCATGAGGAGTACCGTTGCAGTTTGGACAGATGTTTTGGATGTCCGGGTTTATGCGAGAAAGGTACGAATTGAGGCGTGAACAAAAACCCGACCGAAGTTGAGCTAGTGTTACTCTGGTGGCTCTCGGGAGCCTAATCTCCTCAGGCGAAATTGGTGGTGGGCGCTCTGAGAGGACTCTATTCGCACCTAAACTCGCGATAGACCGATTCACTTCATCAGTGTGAATCGCTGCAATGGCGGCTCGGTATGTAACTTCATCGTAAGGGTCCCGTTTGTATCCCTGAACCTCTCTCTCAAGGTCTCGTAAACCACGCCTGACATGTCGTGGTGGAGGAATTCGGTCCATGAGATGATTATTGGGATGATCCTCACGGTAGCAACCAACAAGATACTGTTTAGAGAGTAGGAGATTGTGATCACGTATTGGCATCAATTTTGTCTCCTGATGTAAGTGATCCTGGGCAGACATCAGAAGGCAACCTGTCGCGATGCGTAGAGCGGCATTTTGGCAGACCTGAACTTTGGTCCAGTTTGTTTCACATAGACTATGTGTCCAAACTGGGGCTGCATAATCAGCGGCCGCTCGACCCACCGCTTTATAGGTAGCTAGCATGGTTTCTTTATCTTTGCCCCAGGTGCTACCAGCTAGAGCTTTTAGGATGTTGTTCCTACTGCGCATTTTTTCACATACTGAAGCTCCATGATTCGCAGACGTCATCATGTTCTCTAGGTGAAGTCCGAGAATTTTGGGATTTTTAACAGTAGGAACAGAATTGTTGCCAATACGTATATCCATCTCCCATCTCATGTCCTCCCACCAGGGACGTAGCCAGGATTTTGTTTCGGGAGGGGTCCAACGGAATTTTCAGACGGGCGACAAATTTATTGTTGAAAAAGTGGATACACTAAATATTAGACTGGTATGTTATGAAACGTTGAGAATACCTGGAACCGCGTAACCTGACTTTTTAGTGTAATTATAACCATCATGAGTGAAAAGGATGTACCAATGCCTCTTGCAGAACGCATCATTATTTGTTTTTTTAGTCAAAGCAAATATAAAATCCGCGGAAACTTATCAAAAAGTACTAGAGAAGTTCCAGAATGAGTGCCTCTCTAAAACCCAAGTGTATGAATGTTTTGAAAAGGCCGAAAAGTTGAGGGAAAGTTGCCACATGCGCCCCACCTAGTGTCACTGATGAAAACGTAAGCGCCGCCACCGTTAAAAAACTCATTGTGGAAGACCGATGAAGTAGTGTACGCTACATTACTGGGGAGTTGGGCATAAACGTAAGTAGTATTGGGAAAATATTCATGAGCGGCTAGTCTACCGAAAATTTCAGGCAGATGAGTGCTAAAACCTCTGAATATTAAGTATAAATTCTGGCGCTCGGACGTTTGTACACATCTTCTACAGCATTGAACGAATTGAGAAAGTTCCATTAAAAGTTTCAAAAGCTATGAAGAAGTAAAATTGTTTGTGCGAGAATGGGTCCGTGAAAAGCCGCGAGATTTTCACGAAAAATATAACCAAAACCTTGCCGAGAGGTGGCGAAAATGCATACAGTGGTGTAGGGGAGACTAGTTAGAAATACTAATTTTTACCATTTGTATCTTTAAAATTGTTTTGCTTCGTTAAAACTTGAGCGTTTGGTCATAAAAAAAGGCTTAACTACATAACTATTACTTGCACAGACTATTAAAGCAGGCGTATATATTCCGTTTTTCAATAAAAGTGACAGATGCAAACTCTCACTTCATTCTTTGTCTACGGGCTTCATGTACCTTTATATCTCCGCGATTAGCTTAGGCGAGCGAGAGCTAAGTTTCCGTTTAGTCCAACAATCGCCACGCCCAAAATATTTGGGAGCTTATCTTTCCCTCGACCCAAAGGGCCGATAATCGCACGTAATTATTTTTGTTTTTATAACGATTCATATTAGTCAAAATTTCCAAAGAAATTGTTTCCTTGAAAAAAAAGCTCTGTTTAAAGACTATTTTATCGCATTCTTTATTTTTGTAGCAATGCTCAGAACCTGCGCAGCGGAAAGTTTAAAGTTCCAAGCTCGCATGAAAACACGTCCATACGTCCAATAAATAAAATTAGAGTGAATAATAATTTTCAACAACAGACATTTTTGCATAGATTCCGCGCAATTTATTTTGAAGGGTTGTGTTCAGAGAAGTGTGTATTGATATTCGGATTTATCTAGTTTTGAAAAGAAAACCTCCCTTAAACCAATAAATTTTCCATGTCGGATATTTTTTATGATGTTCAGTCCCACAGAAATTAGAGAAAAATATGTTACCACCTGAATATTTTGATATTTTATACTGTAATCACTAAAAATTCCGTTATAACTGAAAACATTTCGGGAGGGGTCCGGACCCCATGGACCCCTCCCCTGGCTACGTGCCTGCCTCCCACCAAGTGGTTAGAAAAGTCGCAGAGGATTTGGACGCAGAGATGGTGAGGTTTCGGCTTTGGAAAAAAGCCTGTAATCGTCCTAGATAGCGATTAATTCGGAGGCGCATTTCTTCCTTATCATTCCCTGTGGCGAGTACGGTGCAATCGTCAGCATAGGAAATCACCTCGATTCCTTCAGGTGGTGTGGGAAGGCCGGACATGTAGATGTTGAACAGAGTGGGGGAGAGTACCCCTCCCTGTGGAACACCTAATTTGATTTTCCTAAGCTTAGAACGTTTGCCTCGAAACTCGGTGAAGGAGTGCCGACCAGCTAGATAATTGGCAATCCAACGGATCTCTTGTGCAGGAAGATGCATATTCAACAAGTTTGCTAGGAGCATTGAATGATTGACCTTATCGAATGCACTTGATAGGTCTATTGCCACCAGAATAGTTCTGTGACAACGACTGCGTTGATTCAGCCCATCACGAATGCGTGTAGTGATCGCATCGAGGGCAGTGGTGGTACTATGCATCTTCCTGAAGCCATGCTGGTGAGGTTCTAGCTTCGCATGTGCAACAAGAGTGGGGTGAATAAGGGCCTCCAGCGTCTTTGCGACAGGAGAAAGTATCGTAATGGGGCGGTAGGATTCCCCGAGATTTGCGCTCTTCCCTGGCTTGAGATAGGGAACAATTCGACCTGTTTTCCAGATTTCAGGGATGGCAAGCGTGGACATCGACAAGTTAAAGGCGGCCGTGAGATACTCGAGATGTTTCAACATGGTCATCGAAATGCCATCTGGTCCGAGGGCCTTGGAGTTTTTAGCATTCTCGATGACTTTTTTAACCTGGTCCGCTGTAAAAGATGGTATGGTGTCAACAATCCGGCTGCGAATCCGTCTTCTAATTTTGCGCTTGAGGCCGTCAGACTTGGGATGTTCAATAAATTGTTTATTGAACAGGCTAGCACACTGAAGAGGATCGCAGGTTTTAGTGTTGCCAAATTCAATGGCGTTGTTGCCCTTTTCTTTCCGAGGATTGGAAAGGGCGCGGACGGTAGACCATAATTTGCTGACACCTTCATTTAGGTTACATTCATCGAGGTGCTGATTCCATTTCGCCCTCCTATAGTCTTTAACTTGTCGGTCAATTTCGGAGTTAAGCTCCTGAATTCTGGGATCATCAGGGTGAGCGCGTCTGATCTGATCACGTTCATCGGCTAATCTGGCGGCACTAGTGGGGAAGTTAGGCCGAACTTTCGGGATACGTCCTGCCGGAATAAAACGTGCCGCGGCTGTGGTAATGACGTTCCTAATATTTTTCTCGGCCTCATGAATGGTGATAGGTGATGTTAGCTCGATGAACTTCGCCGACGAGTAAGCTTTGAAACCATCCCAATCGGCTTTCTTGTGATTGACAAACGTTCGCTTCTCAGACTTGGTCATGTTCGCTGGTTTGTCAATCTTTATAATGATTGGGAGGTGATCTGATTTAAGGGTGGTACGTACTTCCCATCGGGAAGCAGCAATTAGGCTGGCACTGACAATAGTTATGTCAGGAGAACTACTGCAAGTGCCCACGACTCTAGTCGGCGAGTCTTCGTTAAGTGAACAGAATTCTGAGGCGTCAAGTGCTTCGGCGATTGTTATACCCCTGGCATTGTTGTTGAGGTCCGAATGCCAGAGCTCATGGTGCGCGTTAAAGTCGCCAAGGATGACCCTGTGCTCTCCGGAAAGGAGAGGACCAATATCGAAACGATAGCCAGAAGGGCAACTAGAGTGAGGTGGTACATATATATTAAAAATTTCGATATTAGTACTCCCTGATGGAACTGAGATGGCTTGAATTTCCGCCGTACCGTCAGCAACTACATCTAATACACAGTAATGTACGGACTTGTGTATTAGGAAGGCAAGACCACCTCCAGGGTGAGAATCATCCGTGGCGGCCGGTCGATCTTTCCGCAGTATAACATATTCGCTATGGACGCTTAGAGACGAGTTTGCGTGAAGCAACGTCTCTTGGATGGCGGCGATGAGAATTCTGTTTGAACTCAAGAAGTGTGTGATCTCAGCGATTTTCCGGTGAATGCCATTACAGTTAAACTGTAATATAGATAGTGCAGTGAAAACTGCTGGAGGGGGAGGGCCAGGTGTAAGACTGGGTCTGGCATTCCTTATCATATTGTTTGGCGGTGTAGGGGGCAGTGGTGGAGAAGGTGGGCTAGGAGCAGCCCTGGGTTGCCTGGAATTCATACAACCTGGTGCAACATATGCTAAGGAGTGTTGACCTTGTCTTCGTAACCCTGAACACCTAAAGTGAACCCATTCCCTGCAGCAATTACACTGCACTGATCTGGCATTCGAACCGATACGTTGGTTGCAGACACTACAAATCCATACCTCTGGGCCTGGATTTGTTTCAACACCGGCGCGAATTAGTAAAATTGAGAGCAGCCGCGCCGAGATGTAATGCTCCCAATATGACGAAAAAACACATATATCGTACCCACACATATACACAGACAAACACAACCTTCCTGCATCGAACCTTCAGGGCTCCTGCCGGGGCTCTTGCCAGGAAGGCATATTGGCCGCTTTTGGCCGTTTTGCAGAACAAAACGGGTGTGATCCGCCCCGTAGAGGCAGCTGCCGTAAGACCACAATCGAATTTTTATTTGTTCGAGCGGTTTGTATAAATTTGCTTATCAATTTTATATACTTTTGATATACATAGTTCAATTATACTTTTCGTAAAGTTTTTATATGGAAATGGATGAATATATTTTTTTTTAAATTACACCAAAATTTTCAGCCGTGTAGGAACTATCCATGGCATAGAGCCGGGAAGTGATCAATCGATTAATTAAAATGAAGCAACAAAAGTAAGCAGGAAGGTATGGTTGTTTGTTATTTCCATATGTACTACACTAGCTTCAAATCTATAGTAGGTATCTGCAATACCTTTTAAAACGAGTCCTAGATGGTAAACTGAAGCAACATGCTTTAACAAATCAATTGCGAAATAGAAATGAGAAGGAATGGCTACGATGATGTTTACTTCGTGAAAATTGAAGCATTGAAGAAAGTACCCCAGGCAGGGCACCACAGACACCGAACCGTAGGAATTCGAAAATGTATGCTAAAAATGCTTTCCCACCAAACAACTTCATTTTTTATCATTTTAAGAGAAAGAGAAGCATCTGGTTTAAAGACCTTAGCACCAGCCCAACACGAATTTACGACCAAATACACAAGCCCGATCGAAAAATCAGACCGATTGTTTCAAATGTTTATCAATTCAGCGGCTTCCAAGACATCGATACCGCAACAACAACTCCTCAACTTTTATCAACATAAGATGGGGTCACTTCACACATGACGAGACTTTCAATAGCAGTCCTTGTTTCCGAACAGATTCATGTCGAGATTGGGCAACGTTTCATGACCACCTCGTTGCCTCGACAAAATCATAGCTTGTACTTATTCTCTGAGAGTTCTTGTTCTTGAAACCACGCGTCTATGAAAATAAGCTCAACCCGTTCAAAAAACGGAAAGGGTTCATCAGCGAGGAGATCTGGCGAATTGAGAAGATGATGTGATGATAATGTTTCGAAAAAGATTTACAAAGTTTAGTAATAGAAACGCTCAAAATAAAAAGGAAACATTTGGTACTGCAATTTTTAGTATGGTGTGAAAAAATGATGTGCTCACAGGGGGGGCACGTGCCCCCTGTGCCCCCCTGTAAATACGCCACTGTAACCAATATTTGTGCAAAGTTTCATATCTGTACCTATATCGGTTTAGAAAAATGGAGAAGTTGGGGGGGGGGGGGGTACCGTAAACTTTACTTCAAAGACCGATAACTCCGTTATCGTTACTCAAAACTGAAAATAGTATTGATTTGAGCACACACACGCTCATCGCCGATAAAAAGTCGACTTTTTCACCTCTTTGGGGACACTCTGTTATATTTATCCTGCTTCTGTAACCGTTCTACACATTCCTACCAAATTTGTCGTCGATCGGTTGAGCCGTTTGCAAGTTATTTAATGAACAGACGGACGGACAGACACAAATCGATTTTATAAGGTTTTTTTTTTAAATTTGCAAAATGCTAACAAATTTTGTAAGCAATAGCATCCACATCAAACACACTTAACCGGTACAGACCATGCTTTCCCGAATTGTGGATAACATGTGCCAAACATCCGATGCCTATTAATTTCGTGCTTACTTTTTCTTTCATAAGTCTGAACACATTATGTCTCCGTTGTCGATTAATTTCTCCAAAATGTGAAAACTTAATTAAAAATGTATTGGAAAGCAGTAAGGAGACCTGAAATCATCGGAAAGGAAACATTATTTCTTATACGTTTTAAGTTTAAAATATGTAAATAAATAAATTAAATCTGCCCTTTTAAATTAATGTAAATATGGGAAAATGTGACTTGAAATTATTTCATTGTTTTGCGAAATTTTAGTATTCAGAAATTTAATAGCAAAAGCAGTATATAATACATATCTTTTTCCGACCATGTACAAATTCTTTTGTAAAGAAAATGTAAAACAAATAATAACAGGAATCATCGTACCCGAGAAAATACTGATAATGCGATTCCAATAATTTTGTTGAAACACCGAGCACAAATGGATTAGTACGAAAAAAAACTACTGCCATTAGCGATCGAGAAATTGCAGTTGCATACTTTCCAACCACAGTGCCCTCCGCAGTCTTTGAAAAGCATTGATTCTTTAGCAAACGTTGGAGTTCTTCAGATAAATGGCACTTCCCTTTTGACATTTTTAAATAAGAATAAACGAAATAACGTAACTCGAATACTTTTTTAAATTATTATTTAGAAAGATCACGCAATGCACGTTTGCATAAACTGACCGGACATTCAAATAATACATGAATGAACATATGTATGTGTCCCTTTGTAACATCTCCATTATATTATTATCAGTTTTTTTTTTTGCTCAAAATCAATGTACCGTTAGTCAAGCAATAAAAGGGATGATTTACGACTTTCAAGTTCATTTCAATCTTCAAGATAAATTCAAGTCTGGTCACCCTATTGTTACACTGAAAAAAAAAATCATCATAATATTAATGAACAAGGAGTATAGACTTTTTTTCATTACCATGATGAATTAGTTTATAGTAAACTAGCTGAGAGAGCTCGCTTCGCTCGCTCTCTTATCTAGTGCTCGCTTCGCTCGCATTATTGGCTTCACTCACAACTTGACACTAATTTGAATGCCAATCAACCTGCTAACTATAATTTATTGGGATCGACCTCTCGATGATGAAACCAAAGTGTAAGTGTATAATGGAAACAACGCTATAGATTTCCGTCGGGGGGTTAAGCAGTCAAGGTAATACAACAACAACATATGTACTCAACCCCCTGACTGATTAATGAGACTGCACTTGCCCTTCAACTATATTAGCGAGTTATCTCGAAAATCATTAATTTAATAAATTTCTATTAAATATGTCAGCACACTCATTTACTCAGTTTTTCGTGCACTAAAATGTGCGCACGCCACCTACAATGCTCATACTATCCCAGAAACCATCATACATCCAGGTTAACGGTTGTTAATGTAACTTAATTGTAATTAATTGTAACCTTGCTATGCCAACATCCGGGCTGACGGTTATTAGAAAAAAAAACCCATGACCCTTTAGGCAATTTTGTTGCGAATCCGGCGACATCTCAATCGCGTCGTTCCGCCAAAGGATTGCGGAGATATCGACGGATTCCCGAAGTAGTACGAAGTCTATTGTGAAATTGCTGTGACCAACATCAAGGATGTGTGTACGTAAAAACATAGTCACCTTGACTACAATTAACACTGTATTTGATCCAATGACAACTAAAATATTCCCATTAAATTTAAATGTTGTCGATGAAAACTTGATTGCAACAGGTGACTCTCATACAAAATGAAATTTCGATATTTACCACCACTTCCTTCGAGATTTTCTAAAAAAATTTGGTCCATAAACCTTCTCCAACGTAAGACGGATAAAACAAAAAAAGAATCATCCAAATCGGTTCGTGCGTTCTGGAGTTATAGCGTCAGGGAGGAAAACCCGACTTATTTTTATATAGTAGATAAACCTTCTTTTCCTTAAAATAATGCTGAGTTCATATATTTTACGGAACACCGGTCGTTAGTATTACGCCAGTAAAACTTTACAAAAAAAAAGGCCTAACCTCGGAATAAATGGAATACTACCGTTCTTTCGCTTATCTGTTTTAGAGTATTACTGGCTTTATAAATCCAGATTTGCAACCATGGGGACCCTGTGCTAATTTTTTGGCGAGCGAAAAAGAGCCATTTTTATGCTCTTTTTTTAAATTTTCAACAATATTTTTTAAAATACTTGTCTTGGATAGAAACTGTGTTTGGCATTTTTAAAGTAGACAATCCAATGATATCCTAACAAATTTTATAGGTCAAATATTCAAGGAATTACTGGTTTTTAAAAATAGGGTATTTTTTACCAAAAAATTGCGAATTTCAAGTAAATGTCGTTTCGGCAAACAACATAAGCTTAGAATTCGCCTTTTTTTTATGGAAACTACCCTATTTTTGAAAACCTGTATCTCCGTCAATATTTGACTTACAAAAGTGGTTAGGATATCATTGGATTGGAAATTTTGTCTACTTTCAAAATACTGATCATCGTTTTTTTCCAAGATAATTTTTTATAAAAATATTGTTGGAAATGTAAAAAAAGAGCAAAAAAATGGCTCTTTTTCGCTCGCCAAAAAATTAGCACAGGGTTGCAAATCTGGATTCGTATAGCCAGTAATACTCTAAAACAGATAAGCGAAAGATCGATACAGGCACGTAGCCAGGGGAGGGGTCCGGACCCCTCCCGAAATGTTTTCAATTATAACGGAATTTTTAGTGATTACAGTATAAGATATCAGAATATTCAGGTGGTAACATATTTTTCTCTAAGTTCTGTGGGACTGAACATCATAAAAAATATCCGACATGGAAAATTGGTTTAAGGGAGGTTTTCTTTTCAAAACTAGATAAATCCGAATATCAATACACACTTCTCTGAACACAACCCTTCAAAATAAATTGCGCGGAATCTCTGCAAAAAATGTCTGTTGTCGAAAATTATTATTCACTCTGATTTTATTTATTGGACGTATGGACATGTTTTCATGCGAGCTTGGAACTTTAAACTTTCCGCTGCGCAGGTTCTGAGCATTGCTACAAAAATAGAGAATGCGATAAAAGAGTCTTTAAACAGAGCTTTTTTTTCAAGGAAACAATTTCTTTGAAAATTTTGACTAATATCAATCGTGAAGGTACGTGATGACTTGTGTTTTTTTATAAAAACAAAAATAATTACGTGCGATTATCGGCCCTTTGGGTCGATTGAAAGATAATGTCCCAAATATTTTGCGCATGGCGATTGTTGGACTAAACGGAAACTTAGCTCTCGCTTTCGCCTAAGCTAATCGCGGAGATATAAAGGTACATGAAGCCCGTAGATAATGATTGAAGTTAAGCCTTTTTTTATGACCAAACGCTCAAGTTTTAACGAAGCAAAACCATTTTAAACATACAAATGGGAAAAATTAGTTTTTCTAATTAGTCTCCCCTACACCACTGTATACATTTTCGCCACCTCCCGGCAAGCTTTTGGATATATTTTTCGTAAAAATCTCGCGGCTTTTCACGGACCCATTCTCGCACAAACAATTTTACTTCTTCATAGCTTAATGGAACTTTCTTAATTCGTTGAATGCTGTAGAAGATGTGTACAAATTTCCGAGCGCCAGAATTTATACTTAATATTCAGAGGTTTTAGGACTACGTTTTCATCGGCGACACTAGGTGGCGCGCATGTGGCAACTTTCCCTCAACTTTTCGGCCTTTTCAAAACATTCATACACATAGGTTTTAGAGAGGCACTCATTGTGGAACTTCTCTAGTACTTTTTGATAAGTTTCCGCGGATTTTATATTTGCTTTGACTAAAAAAGAAGAAGATGCGTTCTGCAAGAGGCACTGGTACATCATTTTCACTCATAATGGTTATAATTACACTAAAAAGTCAGGTTACGCGGTTCCAGCTATTCTCAACGTTTCATAACATACCAGTCTAATATTTAGTGTATCCACTTTTTCAACAATAAATTTGTTGCGCGTCTGAAGATTCCGTTGGACCCCTCCCGAAACAAAATCCTGGCTACGTCCCTGGATCGGTAGTATTCCATTTATTCCGAGGTTAATGTCGATTTTGACTGGCCTATATAACGAAAACAAAATTCCAACTTAATGTAAAGCGATCATTAAAACAATGAACTTCCAGGAGAATCTTCTTCGTAACGTATAGTCTGTTTGGTGTAGTTAGGTAGGGCGCATGTCTTCAAATCATAGGGTCCCGGGATCGATTCCCACTGTAGGTAGGTAGGTAATTTTTGATGACTTTTTGTTTTCGTTGTTTTGATAAAATCAGATTCATTAGACTGACGTGGGATATCAGTGTAAATAATCATTACTTTAATGAACAATTTCATTGTTTCAGGGTATGTACCTTTTTCGTTCAGTATATGTATACTATTTTTACGTACTTTAAACTGTCCCAAAAAACATTTACGAATGTGTAGATTCAACGAATATGAAAAGCGCTACTCCAATTGGATTATTTTTCGCATTAAAACTTTCAGCGCCGAAAAGCTTCGGTTGCGGGCAATTCTTGTAATTCCTGTTATAACTTTTGCAGTGCAGTATTGTTTCGTATTATGCACTCAATAATATCCTCCCAGACAGATTAAGTAGGCAAATCCTGATTACAACGCAAATTCCGCTTTGATTTATAGTGGGCCACCACATAATCCATATTCATACTGTCCGAAACACATTTCACGAATCAGGTTACCTATAGCTATAAGATTTGATCAGTGGCGGCACAACTTCACTCGGGGCCCTCCCGCCAACTTCTTGAGTGGGCGCCCCTACACTGAAAGAAAAGCTGAGAGAAATCAAACAAAAACACGCTTAAATCAACTCTTTTTAAACATAATTTTAACGTTAAGTGTTTCTTCTAAAATTAAATCATACTTAAAATAACTGCTGCTGCTTCTTTGACTCTTTGCATTATTATATTGAGAATGGCGTCCTTGTTGTAACGTTTATTCAATTAATGATTTCAACAATATTTTTTTTTGTTAATGGAAAAGTTTACACAGCCCAGCATTGACCTCTATAGGTGTGGGCGACATTTAATCCTTAAAAGCATTATAAATGACATACAGTGGGGTTCGATCCCGGGAATCTATGATTTGAAGAGCACGAGCTACACCAACCAGACTATACGTGATGAAGTTTGAAACTTGCTATAGACAATTAAAAAACACACAAGTTATTAGTTCAACTCTATTCCTTGTTTCAGCTCTAAATTTACGTGTGCTCTACTTTAAATCCTTCAATTTTAAGAGCGTTTGTTCTTATTTAATTCAATGCAACAATTTTGGCAAGACTCCATTCAAACCAAATATACCCTCAGCACCGCAGACCTAATGATCGTGTATATACCGCAAGCAAGAATAAATATTTAATAATAGTCTTCAACGAAATATACAGGCCGTACTTACCTTCTATTTTGAACTGAGTTAAGTACCACTCGCGAACTATTTTATTCGTGTTTGACAGTTCACGATAAAGTGGATTGGAATTTAGTCTGGTATAAAAACCCTATAGAAAAGGTTGGTTGGTTGGTTGGCCTAAGCCACCAATTTTACCAACCAACCATAGAAAAGGTACTATCTCAAAAAATGTTTTAAGATAGTTTATTTGTAGAGGTACCTAAAGGATCGTTTTGGTCATATGGTACTTGCAAGGAAAAGGGTGGGTCGTATTACAAATCGCAGCTACAGTTACAGCAAATAGCACAGCTATACCGGAAGTAAACTTATTCCGTAATGGAAGCTTATAAGGTTCATAGAGCCAAAAGGAGACTTCTTATTTTAGATAAATTTTGAGTAAAATAAGGTCAAAGTTTCCAAGCAGTATGAATGATTATAAAAGTATAGAGAAACTTTTTTCAACCATAGAAGGGATTTTTTTGTTTAAATTTTAGGATCTGGCTTGTCTGATGAACTTTCAAAAATATTAGGACAATATAAACTTTTTTTAACGTAGAGATTTATCTAAGCTAAGGGATCTGGTGAAAGAGAAACAATAAATATCTACGTTGGGGTTTTGTTTTTCGCAGTCATGCTGTTTTTATGGTTCGAAAAATGTTTTATGTGGCTTTTAGGCCCCCAATTCTCGCGGGCCCCCCGCGACGCGGGCCCTGCGGGCCCTTATGCGCCGTCCCTGGATTTAATGCATTTCCAATATATCATAGGCAATAAGAAAAAATACCGAGCGTACAGAGGGCTTCGACCGCAGTAGGAGGGTTTTTAGATTTTTAATACGTAGTGAATAATTTTGTGCATATATTTTATAGGCAATAAATAAGAATTATATACAATATTAATGAAATGTCGAAAAATGTTTCATGTGGCTTTTAGGCCCCCAATTCTCGCGGGCCCTGCGGGCCCTTATGCGCCGTCCCTGGATTTAATGCATTTCCAATATATCATAGGCAATATGAAAAAATACCGAGCGTACAGAGGGCTTCGACCGCAGTAGGAGGATTTTTAGATTTTTAATACGTAGTGAATAATTTTGTGCATATATTTTATAGGCAATAAATAAGAATTATATACAATATTAATGAAATGTCTCTTGCAAATCAATTTTTGTGATTGGTCTAAAATAAATAAACGCGTTCCAACACTTCCAAATCCAAAAATATATTTACTATGTATCTAGTTTGCATAAAAGTACTCAGCGGCAAATATATGAATAGACTTCGTTCATATGAGTACCCACACAAACCTTTGATTTTTGAAATTTACAAATTTTAGAAGTATTTGTTACAAACTCTATTACCATTCTATGCATTCCCACCAAATTTCATGTTCATTGTTTGATCCACTTACAAAATATGCAGTGAACAAATGCTTAAGACGCTGCCCTGGTATTGTGAAATGCCCTTACTAAATATTTGATTCGCTATATTTCCGGTTTGGATAAAGTTATTCGAATGAAACTTGGCAGACACATTTCTAATGTTATTTCCTAATAACCCTCATCAACATTTTTATATTTGCAGACCTAATAGACCTATTTGTCTCAGTATTTAACGTATATAATATCATACTCAACAATCTTTGTGCAAAGATTCATTTCGGTACCTATAACGGGTGTGAAAACGTAAGCTTTAAATACCCATAACTGCGTTACTGTTACTCGAAACTGGACAAAAGTAACTGATATAAAATGTACTCGTCGAGTACTCTGAATTGAGTCCCCATATGTCCATCTCCGATAAAAACTAAAAAAGTCAACTCTTCGGAGCACCCTGTTATATTTGCCCTACCAACTTCTAAGGTATTCGTGTCAAAGATTGTTACCATTCTACACATTCCTACCAAATTTTATGATGATTGGTTGAACCTTTCGCGAATTGTTTAGTGAACAGACGGACGGACAGACGGACAGACAAAATCAGTTTCATAAGGGTTTTTTGAAAAAAAAAAAAAAATCTACAAAACCCTAAATATTGTTAGTTGTTGTTCAGTGCTAGATTCTTTCCTGATAACAGTATAATAATATTAATATGTAATATTATTGTTTCGCTCCTCATATGACTGCAACGAAACTATAAATGTGATGAATCTGGATACTACAGGGTATAGTTTCGTATCCTATTGGCTTCTAAGAATCAGATCTCAATTTATCTCTCTCAATTTCTGGAAAAACATACGCTATGGCACGATCGTATCCGCTCAGCTGCCAAAAATGCAGACAAATTACAGAACGGTAAATGATTGTATCGAAGTAATTTCTTAAGTGTAACTGTGGTACAAGGCATTGAATTGAAACACAATTTCGTTTATATTGTTTAAAACTGTTAATCAGTATGTCAGTATATTTTTTCTCCGATAAATTTCATAGACATTATGATGTCTCTTTTTGCACATAGATAAAAATTAAAATTATGTATACATTTTTATATTACAGTGGTGTTTGTTCATTGAAGAAATTGTTTAGATAGAAGTACAGTAAAAATTAAGAAAAAAACTCTCTTAAAAAATTAGTTTTTAATTAGATTCGACACTATTTCTTATTTTAAGTGTTTACTACAATTACCATTGTTTATTATTTTTGCGGTATTTATGATATGGTTGTTTTTTTTTTGTTATACATATTTATTTATAAATTTATTCGTATTTATTTTAAAAGATTATTACTGTATTTAAAATAATGTATTTAAAACCTATGGACGAAGACAGTACTATATCTTACAAAAATATACAAATTAAAATGGTGCCAATTTGAATATATCTACTTACTTTGGAATTTTATTTAAATCATATAAAAAAATATATAATAATGTCAACATTATTATGAAAGTAATTAGTATGTAAAATACTACAGTATTGTTGCAAAAAATCAGGTTTGATTGATTTTGGTGGTAGTGATTTCTTTCTATGAAAATTGTGACCACCAAAATCAACCAAAAAGGTTTTAGCTTTTTTTTTACTTTAATGAATAATTCCTCAAATATAATATGCGTTCTTAACTATCCAGTACAAGACAGAACAGCACAACTTCCAGGCAAATTCGAACATGAAGTTGGTTACAAGTTGTTTTATATGGAACACAACTGTCAAACTTGTACAAAAGTTGTGCTGTTCTTTCCTGTACTGAATAAAAACGCAAAACGCAACGCAACGCAAAACTTTATTCATTGGAACTTAATTGTTTAATTTCCGATATGTTTCCAAATTCGTTTTGAAAATATTTTTTTTACATTAAGTATTTTAAAATGAAATTACAATTGCATAAATTCAATATTTTACCACATGCAGACATTAAATTTTATATCATACCAGACAATGGGATATGTATGTTTACAGTATCGTATACATACAAATTTATAATTTTTATAGGAACTATAATATTATTTCACAGTGCCAAAATCTTAAAGCTAAACAGGATAACTGTCTAAATTCAATATAAATTCGATATATTTATACCCTTCGCTCGTAGAGTGAAAGGATGTATTTTTTTTATTTTTACTATGGTAGAAAAGTGTAATTAATTTTGGATGATACGATTCAACGTATGGAAATGCTCGCTGTCGTATATAGTCAAGAAATCGTAGTCCGTAACTGTTCAAGATAACGAGATTAATGCCAGTATATGTACATGACGATTTACAAGAGCGAGCATTAGTGCTCCGTAAAATTATACTACAAATTTTACATATTTCCAGTAATGATACATTTTTAATGAAATCCTTTACTAAACCAAGGACCAATCGTAGGTAAAACTTTAGTTGTACTCAATCTAAGTTCGAAAACAATTTATCTATCTTGAGAATGCTGGTGTCTTATATGCTAACATTGCAAAAGGACCTTTCATTCAATATACTTAATATTCGCATTACTGTTAACACTAGACTTAAACTCTACTAGTGATGGCGATGGTAATAAATTTCGGGTGTATTCATTCATGCACCACGTAGCCGTCGGTCATTCGGGCTGCATGGTCATGGATTGCGGATGATGATAATGATGCAGAGGATGATAATGCGGAGACATTGGACTCATATTGCTAGGTGTCATGGACCCACTTCCAATATCGGAACTATCTCTGCCGCTGCGGCTGCTTCCGTTGAAAGCACCGCTTATTGAATGTAAGCTAGCCGGGTTCATTCCTGGCAAACAGAAAAGGCTGCTAGTGCTGTTCGGTGTACTGCTCGTGGGACTGTCCAGCGGATTTGGAGGATTAATACGCTTTTCTTTTTGTCGTCGATTGCAGAACCACACTCGAATCACTTCTTTGTCCATATGCAATTGTCCGGCTAGCGATGTGATTTCTTCGCTTGTTGGTTTCGGATTGATGAGAAAAGCTTTTTCGAGAGAGCCGCGAACGGTAGTTTCAATTGAGGTTCGTTTCTTTCGACGACGTCCCATGGCTTCGTGGGAGGTAAGGGTGTTTGTCAAGGTTGTGATGCCGAATATTCTGAAAATAAAATAGAAATTATATTATTTATGGGCACTTCCAGTGTGCACTATGAGACTTACCCTCCAGGCTTCGCTATAGTCGTGTCTGCATCCTCTAGCCATTTCTGTAGTAGTGGCTTTAGCTTGCACATATTTTTAAAGCTTAAATTCAGTGCTTCAAATCGCGAAATGGTTGTTTGTGAAAAATCATTGCCATACAATTTGCCCATCGCCAAGCCTACATCGCCCTGTGTGAATCCAAGTTTAATCCTGCGCTGCTTAAATGTTTTGGCAAATTGTTCCAGCTCCTCCAAATTCGGTGCCTGCTCCGGAGACGATTCCATACTGTGCATCATTGGTAAATGTTTGCCTATTTGTGGAGATCGTCCGATATCTGAACCCGATGTCGAGGGGGTTAAAAGTCCTGAAACGCTGAAGTTTTGCGAATTAGGCGGAGTCGACTGACTGTGAGTCAACGCAGAAATTGGTGTACTAGCTGGATGGCTGGCCGGACTCACGGAAGGACTATGCATTGGTGAGCTTCGTAAAGGTGTTGCCGGACTTTGGTGGTGAATTTTTAGCTGATGTTGTTTTTGGAGAGCGTGAAACTGCTGTGTGGCTTGGGCGAGTGCATGAAATGGATTTGGTATGAGGGGAAGTGGAGATGTCATTGATTCGATATTACTGTTATTGGCGGATGCATTTTCTCGCATCAGTTTCAAGAAGGCTTGTTGAAAATCATGCGGGCTCATTCCGTTCAGTTGGCCTTGCAGTATGAGTGAAGCTAGAGGATTTTGAAAGGCGGCTAACGCTGCCATTGGACTTGTGGTATGGGTGAGTGAATGATTATGCTTTGGGGATAGACGATTACGTGTGTCACATTTTGGCGGATTGGTAGGAGATTGGCTTTGTTTTGATGTGGCATTAGTCAAATTGAGGACATTAGACTCATTCTGCACCTGACACGGCGGCGTTTCCGGCCGGTCGTCGTCCGTGTCTTCGTCATAACTGTCCGCAATATCTGTAAAGAGAAAGACAAAAATAATTTATTTGACAATTTCAGATCAGCAGTTATAAATTAATGCAAAAAATATTTTCATTCTTCGTTCTCCAAACATCGTATCGAATTTCAACTGAAATCCATTCAACAGCAACAAATTGTTTGAATGTGATAACCATATTTCACGCAAAATAAACATTATACCTCTCGTCTCCTATCTGAATATGATTGTAAAATCAGTTTTCCATCAAATCTTCTCTACTGTAAAAATTGCAACAAAATTTTTGTCGTCAACCACATGAAGTTATCATTATTTCACAGGTTTATAAATGGCTTCTCTTTCAACACAACGAATAAAGCCTCCAGCAACCAATTGCCCAGGTCAACATAGACGTGAAGGGAACGTGTCCAGGAAATTTTCATTCAACCCCAATAATTTGATTTTGGTCAGAAGTGAAATTGAATGCAGACATGAAGTAGTATACATACATAAAGAGACCGTAGTCTGGTAGTAGAGTAAGTGCACGGAAATTTCCTCCTCGCTTATTCATCGCCAAGCCAAGGGTTAGAAATCAACGAACTCATATACGGACTGCTCAGCTACTATTCAACTACGAGGACACCAGAACCTCAACGTATCTTACGATGACGGTCTTGTTCCTCCGCATACGGCTGAACGGGCTACATAAGGAAAGGCAAATTTTATTCAATCTTCCAGTCGACTGGACATTCTGGGCTTATCAACATGTCCACAACATTGGCCGAGTCAAGTCAAGGATAATGCCAAAGTGGATTCATCCGTGTACAATAAGAAAATAAATAAAAATGGAAAAATAACATGAAAAAAAAGAAGAAGAGAGGAACTGTTTGCAAGGACATACCGTACCGAGAGTATAAAGCATATAAAGAGAAATGACGATGACCATACAAGGAACTTTTGATGGCTGTACATGCGGATGCAGGATTAAAATGAAGCGACGGTGGTCAAGATCCTTTTAGCTGATATGAATGGCTGTAGATATGATGATAAAGAACAAAGGCAAATTTTCATTTTTTCGGGTTAGTCTATCGGCGGCTGACGAGTCTGTGGTGGTGTATGATTTTCAAGAGAAATGAGGAGAAAAGTTCCTGGTTCGAAAAACGTTGATATGATTTCCAATAAAAGTCAACACAGTGGAAGAACATTGACAATTTGAGGCTAACTGAGTAGACGATTCGTTGGCAATTTGATAAAACAGAAATTGACGATTCTGGTCGGGATTTGTTTGGATTTCGTGACGGAAGATTTCAAGGTTAGTGATATTTAATCAATTTGCATTTTTGTGTTTGTCAAAGAAAAGTTTAAAAGAGTTCATTCTGTGACAATATTTGCTGCAAAATTTTTGCTTCAAATATTGAAAGATATTGCACCAACACGGGGTTTGGTGCAATTGGTACCATACCTGATGTAAATCAAAGGGCACACAATCTATCAAATAAACTGCGAAAAGTTCAAAGGAACGAATAAAGCTAAAACCGCCGTAACTTGGGCGATAGTGCTATTAACGACACAATGTAATCACACTTTGTCGTGTTCCTGATTCTCAGGGACTCACGGTGGAACTCATAAATGCCAAAGCCAAAGCGTCTGTATCGGGAATACTCACTATGCGCCACAAGCAATTCTGTTGACGTCGCTCCGTAAATAACGGTTAGGCCGAATTGGTTTCTATAGTTTGGGGTTTTTTTTTATTATTATACTTTATTGCAATATTCAATTACATTTGGGCTTAGACTTTTGTTTGCCGTTTTGATCTTCTTCATATTTATTTTTTAAATTTTCCCCATACTCATTTGGGGCCTGGGAGGGGCTTTAGCCCCTTAGCCCTCCCGTGGTTGCGCCGCTGGTCGTAGTCGTACGTGAATACATTTTGAGTCTTAAGCTTTGAACTTTCCGCTGCATGGTCCAGCATTGTTAAGAAAATATTGCTTATTCGGAAACTTGAAATATTGCGGAATTCGTTAAGGAAGGTTAACATTTTACTATTGTGAAGAAACGTTTGGAAATTGGTAAAAATTACCAGCAAAGTAAAGAATGTTAATGGCTGCATTCAGCGAGCGAAAAATGTAGCAGATTTTTTTTATTCCAATTGATGCGGTTAATTCTTGTAGAATTTCTAGTCTTTTCCAGTGACTTTCGTTCGCTGAATACGCTCAATGCCTCGAGTTGGAGTTCATTACATTTTTCCAGTTGATTCGGTTGAATCACCACTTCATTAATTCAATTTAAAACTATTAGAGATCCCTTTACGGAGTTTTCTTATTTTTTTTGGTTTATGCAAACAAGCTCATATATTAATATAGGAGCTCAGAAGCAACATCTAACGGAAGATTGTGGACCTCTCCGCTGATGTGTGAGGACAAGTGCTCAAAAATTGGGTTCAATATATCGACTTCTTCTTCTTCTTTATGGCACGATAGCCCGACGTCGGGCCTTGGCCGCCTGGATTGTAAACCTCCAATTGTCGCGGTCACGCGACCTTGTCCTCCAGTTCCGAAAGCCTAGCATCTGGTGGGCGTCCTCACATACAGAATGCTCCCATCGGGCTCTCGGTCGTCCACGCAATCTGGCTCCGTCCACTCGTTGCGCGTTCATCACCTTTTTGGGCATGCGATCGTCGTTCATCCTTTGTGCATGTCCCGCCCATTGCAATCGCTGCAATTTCACGATCTTCGACACCTGTAGCTCATCATACAGCTGATACAACTCAAGGTTGTACCGGATGCGCCATTCACCTCGTTCACGAACGGATGATGGTTTTATACACGTGGAGCTTAGTGTTCCTGTGCACCAGCTTCGAATTCATAATTTGGAGGACCGCAAAGTAACACTTATTAGCTAGTTGTATCCCTCGCTTTATCTCATCGGTTTCGTTGGCGTCCTTTGACAAATTGCAACCCATAGGTAAGTGAAGTTGTCTACATATTCTATATTGAGGTCCCCCACTGTGATGCTTGAATTTACTGGCGTTCTAGTTTTTGATTGCATCATGACCTTGGTTTTAGATTCGTTGATATGTAGCCCAACTTCTTTGGCGGCGTTATTGAAATTATGCAGAAGGCTTTCTGCATCACCCAATCTTCGAGACATGATGTTGATGTCGTCGGCGTAGGCTACTAGTTGAGTCGATTTAATGAGTAGCGTTGCGCTGCTGTCCAGATTCATGGCTCGAATCACATACTCCAGAGCCAGGTTGAAGAGCGTCGGCGCCAGCCCGTCGCCTTGCTTGAGTCCAGTACGAGTTTTAAATAGATCAGTGAGTCTGTTCTGAACTCTGACCTGCGAGACGGTATTAGTCATCGTCATCTTTATGAGTCGCACTAGCTTAGCCGGTATACCAAAATGCAGCAGAATGTTGTACAGTACGCTTCGATCGATACTGTCGTATGCCTGCTTGAAGTCAACAAATATTTGGTATACGTCGATGTTGTATTCCTAGCCCTTCTGGAGTAAAAGCTTCACTGTAATATATCGACTGGTGATGTATTTTTCGCGGAGGTCTTATGAACGTGGCCATACCATAAAGTAAGTAATTGGAATAGAGATGAAACTCCATATAACATTAAAATTTACTGAAAAACATTTTACCTTTGAGTGTGTGCTGTAAGTAACGTGTACAGGAAGATGGAGTTCCATCTCTATTCCAATTACTTACTTTATAACCATACATCTCGAATGAATTTCAGCTGAATATCTGAATTTCCTGTGTGATTTATACGAAATATAAAATTTTTTATGTCGTTGACCTTCAATAATTTAGGGGTTCGTTTCTGAGAAATTTGAAAGGACTGACTGAAGGAGTATGCAAAAATGCGTTCTGAAGGTTTTCTCTCTGAATTAAGTTTAAAAATTGTTAAAGAGGCATCTTTCTACTGATTAAAAATTATTTTGAATTTATGGGAAGCGTTCTTATGATATATTTCGCAAAATTCCATCGACTCAACATCCGCTATAACGCTTATACTTACTTAGTTCTTCGCTAGTTTGGTAAAAGTGGTGGCAAAAAAAAATAGACCTGAGAAAATGTAACATTTTTAGTGATTTCTCTGATATTTGAAGCGCATGCTATAAATGGTATAAATAATTCTATCTGATCAACGGTTGAATTTCGCCTTTGTAATACAAAACGTTGTAACTTCAGGATGTCATCTCAGTTGCGTATTTGGAGGGCCTCTAGAAAACTGACTCTTTTGCGTCAACTGTATTGATTTACGGTCAAACCTCGCTCTTGGTAAGAGTTTGCTACGGACATACGGATAAAACATATTTTCAAAATCCTATCGCATTGAGTCAACGAAGGTGGTCTCTCTTTCTCTGAGCGGATATGTGGAGCGCCTGTTACAGGGACTCTATTCTACTCGAAATTACTGTGACTGATGACTAAAAAGTGGAGCGCCTGCCACAGGGACTCTATTCTACTCGAAATGACTGTGACTGATGACTAAAAAATGTGGATCGACCTTAAACCAACTCTTTTGGAACATGATTTTCACGTTACATTGTTTCTATTAAAATTAAGAATGTCCTACTTAAAATAACTTTGCCTAGAGCTACTTTGACTACTCTGGATTAGGACGCTTCGTATGTGGGCGGCCTAAGTTTGTAACTTGCTAGACAATTGAAAAAAGCGACACGTTATTAATTCAACTCTATTCCTTGTTTCAGCTTTAAATTTAAGTGTGCTCTAATATCTAATCTAAATTCATCAATTTTAAGAAAGTTTGTACCTTAGAAAAAGCATAGTAACCCATGCCATGCGTTAGTCCAGAATGGCCATCAGAAAATAAAAATGGCACCGTTTTCACACTATTGCAGTTCATAGTATGCGTGAAAATTTTATTCAAACGTCAATTTTTTGTTTACAATTGAGAATATAAAATCCGCGTAATGTTTATTACTCTCTTAAAATGCCAACGTGATATTTAACCCTTCTGTTGGCGTATAGATCCAGACAGAAAAATATCGTTCAACAATATTTTCCACCCTTTCCATATATATTTCAAAGGAAGCGACGGCCACAAATGCGATCAAACGTTCGGCGAAATGTAAACTATGTCTAAAGAAATGAAAAAACGGCGCATCATCGTAAGACATAGTACGTAAACCGTTTCAAGATCCAAAATGAAACCTCTTCAAAAGGTAAGATTGATTTCACAGAAAATTAAGCTACACCTTAGGCATAATAGCTCGTAGGTGACGACAGAAGGGTTAATAATTGCATCGACAATATTTTGACGTTTAAATTATTTCGTGGAGTGTAGTGTAATAAATTTGGAGTCAAACACATATGGGTTGTGTGATCACATAGCCATTCTAGACTAACGCATGGCATGAGTTACTATGCTTTTTCTAAGGTTTGTTATTAAATTCAATACATCAATCTTTAGTCTAAGAAAATTGAACCGAAATATGGCCATCGAACGGCAAAAATCCTACATCGGAAATTTTTTTTATTATCGTTGGCGATGGTTTCGAGATGATGGCATAAAAAGTCCCAACCGATTGGGGGTCCGCAACCTTTAAAAAAAGGGGGAAAGGGGGCATTTTTTCGTTTTTTTGCGATTATTTCAAAAACGGCAAGAGATACACAAAAATGGTCTGAGGACGAAAAAATTACATAAAAGTATTACCTTTCCAATGATGTAAAACGCATTAGAGTTTAATTAAATATTTCGGCGCTAGCCTAACAAAATAATTTAGAATACATATTTTCATTTTAGACCTTTCTCAAAAGCTCCATAACTTTTGAAAGAATACTAGTTCAGCCGTAATATGTATATGTACAAGTATTCAGAATAAGTTCAAGATCATTTTAAGGTAAACATTGAGTCGCTCCGGTCAAGAACCCCCATTATCCCCCCATTTAAATTTTTCAAAACGGCGTATCCATAACTCCCCCCAAAATTGGAGCAGAGTGCCAAATTTTGTTTTGTTGCGATTGGCGGGCATAGACACCCAACTTGACTAGACTTGTTTATTTTTTTGTAGCTAGCAGTGGCGTAGGAAATTTAGTGTTTGGGGCTGGTATGGTTTAATACTTTTTGGCTTTTTCATTGGTTGGAGTATTCAACCGCAATGCACTGGAATACACAGTATTTGAAATTTTGTATTTAAACGAATGTATACGCAACGCTTTGCAATCCCATTTAAATGTACTTTTTGCAATAGTGTAAATTGTGATACTGTTGGTATAACTTATGCAACAGGAACGTTGTTGATTAATTAATTTCAAGCATCTATTAATTTTTAAATTTCGTACTCATTGCCCCCATTTTTCCAACCGAAGTTACAGCACTAAGCTGCGCATGTGCATGATTTTGTTTATTTATTAATTTCCCATATAAAATTCGTATGAGAAATGTCATCTTGTAGCTTCGATCAAGTTACCATAGAAAATATTTTGGTCCCGAAAAAAAGTCGCATATCCAGTGTATTTTGCGGTTATTTGCATTTCCTTTTTAGATTTTCTTATTCATTGTAGACACCCCACCCACCAAGACAACTTTGTTCTACAGTTTATAAAATGTGTAGTACGTAGAACAAACTCCTGATGGGTCACTTTGTATGGGAGATACCCTTGGTTTTTATCCGAATGAGCTGATTTTTGGTGGGTCGGGTGACTATGACATCCAATCGCAACAAACCAAAATTTAGCACTGTGCTACAATTTTGGGGGAGTTATTGATATGCCGTTTTGAAAAATGTAAATGGGGGGATAATGGGGGTCCTTGACCGGAGCGACTCAATGTTTACCTTAAAATGATCTTGAACTTATTGTGAATACTTATACAACATTTTACGGCTGAAATAGTATGCTTTCAGAAGTTATATACTGCTCAAAACAAAATAAGGGACACTAATAATTTTCTGATTATTTTTCTGTGGAAAAAGAAAATCATAGTTTCGTTTTAATAAAACAATATGTTTTTCATTTAATATACTAAATTTTATTAAATTTTGACCAAAAGCTACACTTTTTTTTTACCATTTTTTCGCATTGCTTACTTTTTGCGGTCATGTTATCGTAACCATAACAATTAATTTGTATGTCTAATCTGTAAAAAAAAATGATTCTTTGTTTTTTTAGTATCGACTATGGGCTCCCCTTTTTGATATGCAGTCTCGAAGCCTGGACGGAACGCTTTCAATAAGCCGATCGACGCTTTCTTTTGATATCTCGTCCCAACACATTTTTAGCAATTGAATAAGCTGTTGCTGATTGTGTATGTCCTCTTCAGCGGTCCGCATCTGGTGTTTTAATTGATCCCAAAGATGTTCTATCGGATTTAGGTCCGGACTGTTGGCAGGCCACTCCATGCCCTCAATATTGGCCTCCTTGAAAACAGACTTTGTCGCCCGGGCAGTATGTGGTCGTGCATTATCCTGCATGAGGATAAAATCATCCAACGCCTGTTGTGAAAAAAGGAATGATATGTCGCCTAACAATCCTTTCAATATAACTTTCGGACGTAATTGTCCCGTTATTTAGGATAACAAGGTCAGTTTTGCCTTGCAAGCTAATTCCGGCCCAGACCATCACACTGGGACAACCTTGCCTCTCAATTTGATTCCGGTTCTCCGCCAGACTCTTATGCGTTGGTCATCACTAAAAAAATTTACTTTGCACTCATCAAAGAAGAGCACCTTGCGCCATTGTTGCATGTCCCATTGAATATGTCGACGAGCAAATCTTAAACGATTCGTACGATGCGTCCTGGTCAGTTGTGTTCTGGTAACACGTCTCCTTGACCGTTGTTGGTCTTCGTGTAAATGATTTCTGATTATTTGAGGGCCATCAATAGTCTGAGTCATCCTTAATAGCCTACTTTGTAGCCCACGAGCACTAATGGTACGATCTCGTCGCGCACAAAGTCTCACATATCGGTCTTCTGCGGAGGTGGTTATTCGAACTCGGCCTGAACCATGACGACGGGAGACACTTCCTGTCTCCTGGTAACGGTTCCAAAGATTTTTAATGGCTCTCCGCGAATACCCTAATTGCAGGGCCACAGAACGTTGCGTACGACCTTCCTCCAACATTTCTAAGGCTCTGGACGAAGCATTTAAATTTAAATGGCGCCGAATTGCTCGCATTTTGTATTTTACAGATTCTTCTTATCTTTAAAACTGCAATGTTGCGGTTAAAGAACTTGGCGAAAACTAATTCTAAATCAAAATGAGAAATAAACAAAACTACCAAATGTATGACTCGTGACCCCAAAAGAACTGTTTAAGCCAGTTCCGTTAAAGCTAATTTTGACGAATCATACTGTGATAACTCACATCACATTCAGGTACAGAATGGCATTTTTGAAATTAATTATCACACTAAAAATTCGTAAAAAGACGTTGTTAAAGTCAACGAACATTAGTGGCCCTTATTTTGTTTTGAGCAGTATAGAAACCATCGCTATCGGACCACAGATACATAAGTATGGAAATCGACAAAGTAGATAAGCCAACTGGATTGTATCGAAATCCGAGAAAAACAAACTGGGACCTCTACAGAGAGCGCCTGGCCATCAATCTGAATGAAATTCCCAGACACATTAGAACTACACTTTGTGTGGAGGCTGCAGCGGATCAACTGCAAACCGCAACAAAAACCTCCTTCGAAGAGAGTTGCAGGTTAACGAGACGACACACCAATGCGAAATGCAAATGGTGGAACTCGAACCTGAACATCCTGCGTAAGAAGACACGTAAGCTTTTCAACGTAGCCAAAAGAACTGGGGATAGGGACACATACCGCTGCACCCTAACCCAGTACAGCAAAGAAATTAGGAAAGCCAAGAGGGAATCCTGGAGGAAGTTCTGCGAAGAAATAGAAAACTTGCATGAAGGAGCAAGACTCCAGAAGATTCTAGCCAAGGATCCAACAAACCCCATCGGGACACTTATAAACTCCGATGGAAACCAAACAAAAACAGGTAGGGAGACCCTGGAAGTCCTTCTAGGGTCTCACTTTCCTGGATCAACCATAACATCGGAGCGCACAGACCAGTTGGATGACAACTCCCTTTTTCGCAGGGCTAACTAAGAAGACTGGCGGATTGCGAACCAAATAGGGTCGAATGGGCGATCAACTCTTTCGAACCCTACAAATCACCAGCACCAGACGGTGTCTACCCAGCCCTGCTTCAGCAGGGTCTTACGACGCTGGCTCCGCTTTTACTAAGACTATTTAGAGCCAGCATAGCCTTAGGATACATCCCAATCACTTGGAAGCAGGTAAACGTAGCATTTCTGGCAAAGCCGGGGCGTGACCAAACCCTAGCGAAATCGTATAGACCAATAAGTCTAACCTCCTTCCTACTTAAGTCATTGGAAAAGCTCGTCGATAAACATATCAGGGATAGGTGCCTGTCGCTTTTCCCGTTGCACCCAAACCAACATGCTTATCAGACAGGGAAATCATGTGAATCAGTACTACACCATCTAGTTGGGAAGATTGAGACCACATTAGAAATCAAAGAAATAGGGCTCGCGGCCTTCCTAGACATAGAGGGGGCCAGCATCCTTATAAGGGGAAAATTTCCAGGAGTTCATTCTGAACTTATGCAACAAGCTCTAACCCAAGTGGAGGATTGGTGTAGGAGGGTAGGCCTATCGGTCAATCCCGCCAAAACAACACTAATAACTTTCTGTCGCAAATACAACTTCGAAGGGCTCAACGCTCCAACATTATTCAACCAACAACTGCAGTTTACCACGGAGGTAAAATATCTGGGAGTCACCCTTGATAACAAACTCACGTGGAACAAGCAGCTGCAAAACACAATTGCAAAAGGCAAACAGACCCTATTATGCAACTAAAAGAGCAATAGGGAAAACGTGGGGGTTAAAACCACGAATGATACACTGGATATACGAAGCTGTGGTCAAACCCCGTCTGACCTGTGGCTCCATAGTCTGGTGGACTAAAATCAAGCAAAAAACAGCAGCAACGAAGTTGGGATCAGTACAGAGACTGGCCTGGGCAAGCATAACCGGCGCCATGCGCAGTGCACCAACTTTAACTCTAGAGAAACTACTAGAACTGCCACCACTGGACCTCACAATCACAGAAGAGGCAAGACTCGCAGCGTACAGACTCCAATCATCGAACATGTGGACACCACAAAGGGTAGGACACTGTACGATTACAGAAATCATTGCAAACCCAATCCTAGATATGTGCAGCGACTAAACCCCGGCCATGTACACCTTCGACTCCAACATCCAAACCTCAACGGTTAAGGAAGACTGGAGTAAATGGAACGACAACCATCTATCAAAACACATCGTGTGGTACACGGATGGGTCGAAGACAGAGGAAGGTACAGGGGCAGGAGTCTATACTAAAACCAACAACTATTGTATCTCCAAACCCCTAGGTCAATATACAACTGTCTTCCAGGCAGAACTTATAGCCATAAACCTTGCAGCAGGGGAGAGTACTAGAAAGGGGTATACCAATAGGACCATATATATTCTCTCCGACAGGCAAGCTGCTATAAAAGCAATTGCAAATCCCAAAACAACCTCTAAATTGGTTTGGGAATGCCAACAAAATCTCAAAAACCTATAGCTATCCGAAACAAAGTAACTCTGAAATGGGTGAAAGGGCATAAGGGGATCGAAGGAAATGAGAAAGCGGATGCCCTTGCAAGAGAGGGTTCCGAACTACCCTTAACTGGTCCTGAACCTGCAATCGGAATCAGTAAATCTACTGCCAGAACCGTTGCTAGACGATGGACCGAGGATAAATTCCAAGATCGATGGAGACTCGCTGAAGGGCTCAGGCATAGCAAGCGTATGCTGAAATCTAACTGGCATACCAGCTGCACCGAAGCCCTCAGTCTTAGTAAAACGAACTTCAGGGCAGTGACAGGCCTTATTACCGGTCATTGCACCCTACGGAAACATCTGCATACAATAGGGATCTACACACCCACTATGCCGCCTCTGCAACGAAGATGAGGAATCAGCCTCGCACGTTATTTTCGAATGTCCCGCTCTTATGAGCTGGAGACAAAAGTTCTTTGGGGCTCAAGCCTCCAGTATGGGTGCACCCAAAGTAAACCTGGTTAGCTTTCTTCTTAGCCTTTTACGTAGGACAGAGCTCATAACCTGAAACTTTCTCGCTTAGATGGGAAATACAATAAGCCAGCAGGCTGCAGTATTGGGCGCAATCAGCCCAACCTATCTCAGCGCCATATCCATCCATCCATCCATCCATCCATTATAGAGCTTTTAAAAAATGTCTAAAATGAAAATATTCCAATTTGTGTTCAAGTCGAAATTTTAATTTTAATTTTAATTAATTTAAATTAAACTCTAATGTGTTATATATCATTGCAAAGATAATTTTATATACTTTTTTTCGTCCTCAGACCATTTTTCTGTATCGCATACCGTTTTTGAAATAATCGCAAAAAAACGAAAAAAATAAATATAATGGTAGAGATAAATATCATGATAATATTTAGGCGTGTTTTTTGTATTTCGTGTAGGTTAGTTTAGTGCAACTACATGGGGTTACAATAACAACATGATCCAAACAGATTATGTTGTTATTATAACTCCATATAGTTTCACTAAATAAACTAACCTAAACCGGAGTACAAAAAAAAAACACTCAATATAACTTATATTCATGATTTCCTTGTTCTTTCGCTACAATTAATTAAATTCTCAAACATTTGACTACCAATTGACTCTTTTTTAATCAGAACTATACATCTCTAGTCACAATTAACTATACCATTTCACCACCATATAATGCACCCTTAAATAACCCCATTTAGTATGTCGCTACCCTCCTAATAAAAAATCAAACACGAAATGAATATGCATAAAACATTCTCCGCGACAATCAACATTGCACCCCTTATCTCATATCCTCATATTCAAATAACGATACGATCCTTTCGCGCCGCCACCACTTCATGAAAAAAACAACCATCTCATCAAACAATCTATGACATATCAAACATAACAATTACAAAGCAATTTGTACCGATGTTCTCCCCATGTTCAGGTGTTAACCGCTTTGATATGCATTTGAAAAAAGAAAACCGAAACGTGAAAAGCCACTTAACTAAATTTATTTAAATTTCATACATTACTATGGGCGCGCTATTATGCAACAACACCTATTTTTAAAGTGTTGTATTTTGACAAGTGTGCTATTAAAAAGGATTTGAATAAATATGCGTATGCACAATGGTGAAAGGTTATACACACGATGATATGGTTGAAAGGATTACGGAAGGGTTGACGGTAGATATATGTAGTTGAGCCTAATTTCAATGTCGTTTACATTTCAATTGTTACGCAAAGATGCGTGACATTTAAAAAACGCAGGGAGAGCTATGCTACCTGAGGGTTTTAAACTGCGTTGAAGTGGTATCACCGCGTATTTTATTTAAATTATCGGTTTAAAGGATATCTCCTTTTTTTCTGGTGAGTGGCTAAGCAGTCAAGTCAATTGATACGAGTATAAAGGAAAAGGGGTTGTTGAGCGGTGAAATATGAGATTTTACAATGATATGATTAGTGGTGTGATTTTAATAGGCATTTAGAAGAGGATTTACATTTTATTTGAATAAAAGAAGTTTTCGTTCTGCAAAGGAAAAAAGGTATGCGGCTATTGGTAGTTTAAGTCAAATTGATGTAAAAAGGAAATACAATGTTATTTATTTATTTATTTATTTATTTATTTATTTATTTATTCACGGACAGAGTCCATTTACAAATATTATACATTTTAGATTCAAGGAAAGCATTCAAACAAAGCAAAATAACAAATAAATAATAATAAACTATAAATTAATTCAATAATAATGTTCAAAGTGAAAGATTAAGACTATTTGAAAATCAAGAAAATTTACAAAATTTAAAAAGAAGAAGAAAAAAAAAAAGAAGAAGAACATATAAAATAACGACCATATTCACAAGTTTTTAACTTCAATCTTTATAGCAACATTGGTTGTATTAAACAAATCTATTCTATGGCATAATTGATTCCCGATTTTTTTTAATCTTTCCAGAGGCGAGTTTTGACAGTAGGCAGTTTTGTGCTTTTTTCGAAAGAATAGATCGTTACATCTAGTCGATCTAAAAGGCACTCTAAATGATATTTCGGATAATATGTTTGGCGCATCAAGATTAGCGTTAATTAAATTGTATAAAAATACCGCGTCAGAACATTTCCTTCTGGTCTCAAGTGATGTTATATTTAGCGTGGATGCTATTTCAGCATAGGGAATGTTTTCGGAATGAAAACCTAGTTTGTAACCAACAAATTAATTAAAAATTGAAGGTTGTTTCGAAACCGAGAAAACTTAGTATGGGACAAGAAGGAATTTGAAACGGAATCATGATATACAATTTTTAAGACTTTCCGATGAAGTTCCCTTTTGGGTCATAGTATTAAGTGGGCGATGATGGGCAACCAACCAAATTTCACAGCCCCAGATAATGAACCTGCGAGAACAAATATTTCAGCAGTTTTCAACGTCGTGTAGAAAGATGGCCGCGGCCGTTCCTTCTAATTAACCGAGCTGCGTTACCGTTATTTGGAGGTCAACTTTGCAAAAACATCGTTTGCAGTAACTCGTACACGAAACTGTCGAATTTTGATTTTTCAAGTGCACGGGTGATCGTAGTCCGCACACACATGAAATGGATTTTCGTTCTGTCAACTGAGCCCATACACGGACGGTTTGAAAATAATATCCATGTGGAATCTGTGGATTGCATTACATCCCTAATCATTGTTGAAGGACAATAAGAGTTGTAAATTTCAGGCTAGTGTACCTTATGGAGAGTTGGTATGATTTAGTTCGTATGTCTGCAAAATATTGTAGTCAACCGTGAACGGTGTAAACATATTTTTTACTTTTTCGATTATTAATTGAAAGCATCATAATTGCGGCCTTATGTCCGTGATTTGCCAAACCGTGCGGTAGAAAAGATCAAAGTTGTGGACAACACACGCTTGGAAAATGGGGGAATTCAACAACCAAATAATTTTTTTTTAACTCCCGGCACGGTTTGGCAAACCCTGGACATTGTGGGACCGGCATAGTGCTTCTAAAAAAACGGTTTAAATTCCGACACAGCGCATGACATATCCATTTTATTGAAAAAAATGCCCCCGATGTGTGAATTACTTGGGCTACCTTGCCAACTCGTTTGTCTAATTTCACCAGTTTTATGTATTTTTTTGGTAAATATGAGATAAAATACTAAAACAGTTAAAAAGAATCACATCAACACCAAAAATTTTTACGTTTTTGTGAAAAAAAAACTGCCCAATATGTAAGAAAAACGTGAGAAATTGTGGTAAGCTAGCTGTGATTATGCGTAATGTAGAATTGGCGAGGAGTCCCATCGCTAAAATTGTTTCTCTAGAATTCACTTTTTTCCAGTTAAAGAGGAATATCCTTTATTCTTCTAAATCAGACTAATAAAATTTATAAACCAGTTTCTGTGTCTGACCTGTGAAAAAGGAAACGGCTTCTGAAATTCTCACATAAATGAAAAATATACCCGTTGAAAACCGTCATTACGTATCCAACTGCGCTATATTACTCTTAACCCTATAATTAACACCTTAAGAGTACATACTGTTTTATGAAGTCAACTTCTAAGAGGATATATTTTCTCGCACTTTATCTTTTTCAAATATATTAAACACTCACAAGTCTCAAGTTTCCAATTAAAATAAAGTCACCGTCTTGTAAAAAGACAACGTGTAAGATCCTTCATGAAAAATCAGACGACAACCCCCTGTTGTTTACATCCGAACAAAAACGAAGTCGAAACATTTACTAGTATATCCATAGTCGCAATCACAGTTTTCACCCTTCCGCATCTACCTATTCGCTTCAGATATACGAAAAATAGCAACACGTTCTATACAAAACCCCGACCAGAGCCAATCAAAACTCAACCCTAATACACCATAAAAACATCAAAATCATAAAAAAATAACTTTTGAAAAATCACTGTAAGAGTTATAACAGCAACATGTTACCCCTATTGTCCTGTATACTTGCTAATATTTTCTACCGGCTTGCCCTTCAATGTGTTTTGAACGCGAGCGCCCTTCGATTTCAATTCAACGATGCATAACCCTTGCATATGCAGGGAAAATAATCGTTTTTTATTCGAAAATGCATAGTGCGCATTCACGGCATTCTTGCAAAACAAAAAATGTTAAATATCGGAATGGAAAATCTCTGATGTCATCGTGTTACTCCTTTCTTTAAAAAAAATTGTGACAAGTTTCGAAAAAAAATTGTGTATAATCGTTGGGGGATGATTGCAGCTATACAATCGTCGTATATGGCAATTGCCACGAAAATAATAATCAGCGGGCCGAATTGATAAATTATGGATATATATGCGATAAAATTATGTATTATAATCGGTATCAGTGTACGAGCTATTGCCGGATTTGTAACAGGATAGAATTTTTCAGATATTATCCTTTTCATTTTCCCCCTTTACATATCGCGGGGTTGTTTCAATGGCACCATCGCATCGATGCCACGCACATATGCAATGCGGGATTGAAAACATAAAATCTAAAATGCAAAAGGGGTATTGCACGATTGTCGAATCAACGCACTGCTGCACCAATAGCAGCAGATGTCTTTAATTTGTTCGATGCTAACTAGGCGATGCCGGTTTTGCATGCGTTGTCCTTGAATGGTAAAAAGAGAACGCCATTTTGATACTCTATTCGATGAAATTTAAAATATGGCGCATCGGTTACACAAAATCACTGTCGTCGATGTAAATATGGGAATTATAACAGACGGATAAGTTAGCGATAGGGGAACCAATGGACCAATTTCGGATCAATCAATTTTTTGACAATATATGGATAACGGCTTGGCTAGACCGATAATAATAATCGAAAAGTTGAATTTATGGGAATAAATTTAGATTAAATGCGTGGTACGTAATTAACCCATGGAGGATGAGGTTTGTTTGCAGGACATCGCCCGTATTAGGGTTGGGATGATGGGGCCAATAGTCTGGAGGTAATTAGTTATAAATTTATGAAAGTGTTATGTGATCAATCAAATAGTAGCTGTGTTGTAGTATGTGGAAGGGTTAATTGATTATTCGATGAAAGAATTAGATTCGGAAATTGCGACAATAGGGAGTTTAGCGAGCTCTACAAACGAACATTTTAAAATTTTAAACGAAATATTTCGCTTGTCGGAGTAATTAATGACCTATTTATAAACATGTATTCTATACCTAAAGCCGAATTCCCTGCAATTATGTGAGCCGACGAACGTGAAAACGTGGCTGCGTTCACAAGCATCCAGAGAGTGCGAACCGCCTTGCAAAGAAACCGAGAACAAATCTTGCCCCAACTGAAAGGCGTTTCTGTCGCAGTGGATCAAAAACGTATTCTATTTGGAGAATTGGACATTTTGTTGTCGTAATAGACTGTCAAGGGAATTATTACTACTAGCTTGCTTTTATGACATTTATAATATGTTCACAGTGAACGAAATCATGTAATTTGGGGCTATTTTCATGTTTTCGTATGAAAACAGCCCGAAAACATTTCAATTCCCATACAAATTGACACATTGAAAACACGCTATTTTGCGTGTTTTCTATGAAGCCTTGATTTTTTTCAAATGAAAACGTGTAAGCACCCAGGTCTCAAACCTAAATTCCCCTATTCAGCACATTTCGGCTCACTCCAATATTTTAACTGACACCCAAATTGTTCAGTTTCGTGTGTTTGTCAATGTTCTTAATTTCTCCATGATAAGAGAATGGACGGTCAGTTGGAAGTGACGAAATATGTTGTAAATGACTATCGATGACTGCACCAGCACATTTTTAAACTTAGTACGATTTATAGGCAAAATATTATTGTCGGTTGTCATATGAAATTACAAACAGTGCACTGTGAACGGTGATTTCTGAAAACGTACGCCGAAATCAATCCATTTTCGTCCACTCTGATTAGAATATTAAGTGCGAGTTCACAATCAATAAAGAAGGTGAAATCGTTCAGAGAACTACAAACGAATTCTAAATATGCTCAGCTGATCACTGACTGTATCGATTAGTGTGCGTTCTGGCAACTAAGACACTTCTTGATCGGATGATCACAGCTGGCTCGGTCTCATCTGAACGCAGCCATTGATTTGCTGCTAAAGGAACTGTCAACTAGAAAAGCTTAAGAGTGATTTAAATATTTAGCGCCAGTTAGCTTATTGACATTTTTAAAAAAGATTCGAAAGAAGCAGTAGCGCAGCAGCCTAAGCATTTTGGTGGCCCTGGGCGAACTAAACTGTGGCGGCCCAAACGATCAATACAATTTTTATCTTGACAGTTTCCTGTTATAATAAAAAAGTTGATAAACAATTACCTAGCCTCTAGGTGTGTTAATTGATTTGTTAGTAATTCCTTTTGTGCCTATTAGCGCAGTTAGTACAAGATATACCTAGTATCTACATGAGATTCCAAAATGTGGTGGAGTATTTTTTTTGTTTCTTATGTTGTTTGGGGTGCTGAGCCCGAATCCGTAGCTTCCCACCCAAATTCGTTTCGAAGCAGGGTCAAAATTGCAAAAACCGTCAATAAAATTATTGTCAATTATAGCGATACCGCTAAACGCATTGTGAAGATTAATGTCGCGTAGTCGAATGCTACATTTTTTGGTTTATAACTCCGAAACTGTACATTTCTGCGAAAACCTGTCCATGAAAATTTTAGAGAAAACATGATTGGGCGACTGCGATGTATATATGCATGGTCCGCGGGGGCGATTTTTGGTAGATTAACTTTGAAGTCGAATTGACAAAAAAAAAATCCATAGATTTGCAGAAGCAACCAGATTTAATTCAAAATTTAGCTGATGCATTTCTCAATATCAATATGCCCCACTGAGCGACACGCGATGCGTATGTTTCTAAAGCAACAAGCTTTACGCTTTACGACGTTTTTCTACACGAGCTTTATCTAGCATATTAATAAGAAATTATTAAAACTCATAGTTGAAATAGATTACACGCGTCAGCAGCAGCATCGGCAGAATTTCATAGCTGACAAATATGCTGAATGCCAAGTCTTCTGTTCAACATTTTTGTCAGCAATGTAAAATGCATTGGACTTGACGTTTCGCGATGCCGATGCTTCTGCTGACGCGTCTAATTTATTTCAAGCATAACTCTTCTGCGGTATTTGAAGTATTACATCAAAGAACATTTGCCCCAAATTGTCCTCCCTAGGCTCCAGTCTACTTAACCTATTGGTAAATCCTATATTTAGAAGGTAGCGCAAAAAGTTTCCATTTTGAAGATGATTATACAGTGCGTCCATTGCGAAATGATTTTAATCGATGGTCAATAGTTTTTCTCAGTGCTATTCTGGGCTCTTTGAGCATTCAGAATTAAAAGTTTCGGAAACACGGGCACACGTTGACTTCAACATTTAACGTGACCCGCTTTCACCGATACCAGACTTCATGTTTCGGAGGCAAAAACAGCCACAGGAGCACAATTTATCGAGTATGCGATGCGGTACTCCCAAGTAGACCGAGGTGAGTGTGCATGAATGAGCCGAGGCGTTGTCGTCATCAGAGAGCATTTTTCCGCTTTAAATGCGACCCTGTGTTCTAAAATCCACTTAATCAGATTAAGCCAATAAAAGACGGTAAGATTTCCCTGTAAATGTTTATTTTTTTTTCATTTTGAAAGAAAACCTGAGTGTATCACCCCATCTGAACCCCCAAAAATTGAACGGCCCATGGGGTGCGAAACCACGGGAAGGGCCAAGTGGGCTAAAGGCCCACCCAGAAATTGAAGAAGGAATAATTAAATATGCAGCAATACATTTATTTCATTGTATATTTTATAAAAATTATGAATCGTGTTGGAACATAGGATATTCGCTAGTTTGGATGGTGTGTGCAAGTTTAACATTCTAAGCATAATTTTAGAAATATTTTTAACGAGAAAAAAAGAAAACACATGATCCACCCATCTGAACATCACGGCCTATAATATTGTTTTTATCCTTAGACAAACCCACATAAATTCACGGCAGTGTTACTCTTTCTGTACCGGCAACATAGGATGAAGAAACAAATTGTCAACCAAACTCTAGACCGAAATTATAGAAAGCAATTAGTCCGGTATTCTACGGAGCTACAATCACGGAATCCTTTTTGGCGAATAGTATGAGGTGTGTAATTTCTGTATATCTGCATATCCACGCCTTTTTGTTTTGCATTTATTAGATCCTGAGAATCCGTGAGACTCAAGAAGGTGACAAAATGGCTGAAATTAACGGCGCACCTTGAAACTTACTCGAAAGGATCACCATTACCATTTTCGTTGCCAACTTCAAATGTCTCTCTCTCTTAATTACTGTGTGACTACACACAGTATTCATCAACGCACAATGCTCCACTACGAGTTACGGTCAACGTTACAGAGACAACTGGATTCGGAGTGTGATACGGTTGTCAGCCATACCACTTCCTAGTTGCATTGTTAGTTTATTATTCTACGATAAGAATATTTCTTATCATCTCCCTTTGAATAATAAACTTGCGACGAGTCGTGCCGAGTTTGGAAACTCGTTTCTCTATGAGTGCCTATTTCACAGAGTGGCGACCGAACGATCACGGCCACAGAGCACGAGCAAATGTCTAGTTAAATTGATTACCTTAGCCCCTTCGATGACAAAATACTGGTTGCGCCAAGAACTCCTGCTCCTTCTGAGCCTTATGTCTGGAAATATCACTGTTTTGACTACTGCGTGGTGTCTGATGCGAAGTATGGTTGATCCATGCTACAATCATCATCATCCTCCAAGAAATTAGTTTCAACATGCCCAAACACTTGCTCGATGTGCTAACGATTTCATTTGTTGTTCTCGATCAGCAATCGTGCAGACAGCTTCCTCATGTCCTAATAGCCGTGCCCGATGTTTCGCACTTCTTACATCGTTCATCTCTACTATTTGGTCATTCTCCATGTCCACTCTCATGGACTGTGCTGATCATATCCTAGTTTGCTGCCGTTCTGGGTCTTATTCACGTTTGAATTCGCTCATTCATTTCCATTCTTCTTTTACCTGTTTCCTCGCTATGCCTAGTTCGACGAAAACGATTCTCTGAAGTTACCATGCATGTTCCGACAAAATATCAATATTGTTGTGGTTTCATCCATCCAACAACAACGCATTGGTCTCGGCGATGACACGATCCAAGATAGAGCTGCCTGTAGAAATATGCTGAGATATTATCGCCAAAACGGGCGATGTGCCTACACCGCGGGTCGAGCAACGCAAGGAAGAAGAAGTTGTGGTTTCATCCTCTGTTGAGAAGTTTTCTGCAGTAAAAGTGACTGACTTGCTTCGCAAAAGTGCCTGTTAAAATTATGCAGCTCATTTATTTCTGAAAATGCTGCAGCTTTCCTCAATAAAAGCTATGAAAACCATTTCGCAATGGGGGCCCTATTCTGATCAGAAAGGCGATTTTTCGGACGCCCCGATTTTAGGTAGTATATGCCTAATCGGGTCTGCCGAATCACACTACAGCCATGTTGGTATACTGTTAAAAGAGAGAGAGCGAAAATTTGCTTTTAAATCTTAATTTTCGTGTCTAGCTGTTAATTTTTTTTTGCGGTCGCAGCGTCAAATAACCAGAACCCAAAATCTCCCAGAACTTACGCTTATGCCCTAATTTTCCACTAAATTTGCCTTCAATTTGCTTACCACCAACAAAATAAATTCAAACCCACTCTAGGCGACGTACGTTTTCATGCTCATCATTTCATTTGTTCTGATTAGATACATTCGAATTGAGCCGAACGTGTGTTTGTCTCGTGTCTTTAAATACAGAACCCCTTGTAAAACCCATCATGCCATCATCTTCACCATAATCCTTTTCCATATGCACGATTATGTATTAATTTCGATTGCATAACCCTTTGCACTCGTGCGTCAATCTGTAACCCTTTCACCCAACGGGTGTACGTACATCTATCCGCTGCTTCAAACTAAGAGCATTATCTCTTGCGCGAAACATACATTGTTGGAACTGTCATATTAGAGGTTCATATGGTAGATACATCGTACATGCACCAACAAAAAAAAATTCAACCTTACTTTAAATTAAAGCCATTTTGAAAACCATTTTGTCCGTGCCGTTGGCCTGTAGAAAATAAAATCTTAAACGGTATAATCGTTGACGTGTGCTTTGACAAAAGAACTTAAACGGATTAAGGACATTTTTGGAACAATGACGCGATTCTAAACGCCCAACACATCGCATACATCCAGATAGCTGCTACAACGAGCAGTAGCAGCGCAGCTTGGTTTTCGTCCTGTAGACGCGTTTTAGTTTTTAAGTAAATTTTCCTAACAATACGTTCACAATACGAAAGTCATTGTTATTGTGAAAAATGTGCTGATGGTATTCGTAAAAAAAAGGATAATGAAGTTAAAAACCCATTTGGGAATATGCAGACATAAAAGAGCTAAAACTTACCTGGTGAACGGAGTAGCGGTGAGGATGGTGGCGACTTTGATAGCCGACCATGATCTGAAAGGATACGAGAAAAAAACGAAATGGAATAAATGAAACGGACTGTTGCGAATTAGAATAAATGGATGCATTATATACGGCTCATGAATATTCATTAGTTAGCAAGGATAGCACTATGGGCAGGATGTACAACCAATATCCACATGCACGTCTTTTATGGACTGGCACGAAGTTTTATTTTCCAATGAACATTGGTCGGGAATCTCCCTTGAATTAAGTACAGCAAAGAGAAAGTGTCCAAAGGAACGTCGAAAGCCTTGACCATTTATGCAGAACAGGGGAGTCGTAGCAACATGCAAAAATCGAGAGCATCCCTAACTGGACAAAAATGTCCTTTATACACTATCTCCAGGGAAATGAACTGAATGTCCATATAATAAATATCATATGGAATGCTTTTATGCACTTGATGCTAATACGATGCTCTCCGCGTGTGTAGTGCTCCTGTTTACAGCCCTCCGGTAGTCAGGATCCACTGTATGCATTAAGGACATACGAAATGTCTAGACCATTGATACATGTCCTTTTTATATTTGTACTTAGTAGCTTTGTGTTGCATGCATGACTTTACTTTTTATATGTATCGTATTGAAATGTCTCCGCAGTCTTCGTCTCTCCTTATTTTACTATTCAGTGGAATTTTATGTAGATACTATCTTTCTTCATGTCCACATAAAGGGTAGTATATATCGAGTGAAATTTATAGTACTCTGGGGGATGGTCAAGTTGAAATTCTATTATTTTCGAGTTTTACTTTGAGATGAAAATGGTATTGGATTCACCTCTATATGTGTGTGCATTATTTTAATAGGGGTATATGGTCTTTGATGTAGTGGCCAGTGGATGTTTTTTTTCTCGGCAAACAATAAAAAAGGATATGCGATTTGAACGTGAACCTGTAATACGCAGATGGTGATTTTCTTTTGTGAACTTTTAATGCTGTGATTATTAACTGATAAATGATTGGGTCGCATGTGGGGTTGAATATTCAATTATGGAAATAGAAAGGTTATGCATATAGGGCGGAGAAAAGGTAGAGGACATTTTTTTACATTTGTTTGAAAGAGTTATATTAATATTAACCCTCAGATGGTTCAGGTAATTTTTACATATCTAAATGATTGAGTGGGGTATATCAGACCCCAAGACAAAAATCTCCATAAAAGTTTAGTTCGAGCTTTCAGGATACTTTCTTGTTATCTGGAGCTTATTAGGGGGTCCTTTTGGATCAAGTCTCGCATGGGAACAGAAAACACCTTTGCATAATTCCGCCCCATCTGGGGGCATGGGTGGCAGTTGAGTGAGGAGAGGGAGGTATCCACTATACCTTATTGTCTCTTAACAAAAAACTATTTCCCCAACGTATAGAGTTCGCCTAGAAAACTATATGAAAAGGTTTTCAGAAGAAATATTTTTAGGAATGGATTCTTTTATGAATATTTATGAGTACGACTATGTAGCAAAAATGTAGAAACTCAATATACAAACTTAAAACACTAAATGAAAAATGCAAAAAGTGGTTTCGTAATAAAGACACACGCAAATGGTTGGGTGGGGGTCTACCAGACCCCAGAGCAACTTTACACCGCTATAACTTATTACCTAGATCACAAATTCAAACAAATGCGTGCTTAAAACGTATGCGACACATACTTAATTTACATCTGCATGAAAATACCATCCAATAGGTTTTGGTATAAAAATTTATAGAATTAAATTTCTCTGAGGTCTGTCAGACCCCACCCAACCATCCGAGGGTTAAAGGCCACCATGTAAAATTCTGTAGAAATGTTTGTTCAAATACTATGTACATACATGCACCGCAGTTGGTGTATAGAATGGAACGATAAGTCAAGATTTCCACAATTAGGTCGCATATTTTCACACCATAATTGACACTGCAGTTTCAGGCAAACAAAAAGAGAGTGAAAGAGTTCAATTGTTTGTTGTCTTACTTTGAATCTGCTTAAAAAATCCTTAAATAATCCTCCTTAATGTATTGACATCATCCGACTCATCATAATATGTCTAACTTCAATTGAAGATTTCGCGCCAATTCATTCATATGCCAAGCACTTACTTTTCCCACCTTCACATTTCGAAAAAAAAAATAAATATATAAAAAAATAAATTTGATTTGTTTGCTCACCCTCTTTTCGACTAACTATAGTACGCAGATTAATTGCACTCGTCCTCTTATTCTCATAAACATAATTTATCTTGTTGCATTATTCCACCTTTTTAACAAGACATTGATGCCATTAAACGCTTCCTAGTTCTTTTTATCCCATGAACAATAAATTCAAATTGTCATTTCTTTTTACTGCAATGCAAACGTTTCAAGACAAACTAAAAAAATCTTCTACAAGACACAGGACAATAAGAAAATTTTCGGGCAAAAAAAAAACGCAATACGTGCATTAGTAATGACAATTTGTGCATGGTTGGTCCTTTTTTGAATATATGTATATGCATTTTTATGCATTTACAGATACACAAGTCCTGCTGTTGCATCTCCCGCCGATTGACAATGTCACGGTGGTGTTGCGATCATGTCGCTTCTCTAAGCGCACAGAAAAAATAAACAGTCTCTCAAGATCCTTTTTGTGCCAGCTTGAATATGTATAGATAAGGATGAGAATATCACATAAATTTTATGAAAAATTCAGAACTATGGTAAAAGGGAAACGGCCACCTCCGGCCGGCGTTCTAATCAGATGAGGTGAGATCAAGCCGGCGTTGCTGGTCGATGCTTATACGGGCACATCACCAGGTAGATAATACGAGCTCTGGTTTTACTTCGATGTTTAGGAAGGAAGAAATTTGAATATCCTTTTTTCGTTCGTATGCATACTTAACATGGCAAAGGTATGTAGATATGGCTTGGGAATATTTTCGGTAAATTGTAACACGATACGGTGTTTTGAGGATTAGGGTTTTGTTGTAGGGATTTTGATCGATGACGGCGGGAGAGATAGCAGGTGGTGGTGATGGTGGGTTTCCGTGAAACAAAAGATGTATGGAAATGAACAAAGACAAATCCGGTGAAACTCAAGTGAAAGTCTAAAGTAAACATTTCAAAGTGGCATTTTTTGTATGTTGTCCAAAGCGCCGAATTTGCAGGCTGAATTTGTTAACTCTGTGAATAATCCCCAAAGGCATAAGGACGAAGACAATGCTGTGCGTTTCTAACGTCAAGTACTTTAATAGTATTATCTTACAATAAATGAAAAGGCTTAAGACAAAATCCTGAACATAAATATTAAACACTGGACGGTTCAGTTCAGAATTTAAATTTGAGACTGGTTTCTGGGTTGCATACCCACCAAATTTGGCGCCAGCGTCTTTTAACATTTGCGCAAATCGCTTTATTTCTACGATAGAAAACGAGTTGATAATATGATAATATATTAATATGAGAATTTATTGATATAGCCAGAGCTTAAAAGGTCAGAGGAGGCTTATAATATTGTACGGCTGGAAGCGCAAAACTCTAGTTAAGGCTAGCTGAGTAAATAGAGTTATTTTATTCAAATTAAAGGATTGAAAACTCCGGTGTAATTTCTACCTATCATCCAACTTATATGCGAATTATCAAAAAACTTTCCAAAACTTAAAAAGTGTGTATCATGCTGTTAACAGTGACAGTGAAACCTGTCTAAAAAAACAACCGGTATTAAGCGACCAACTTTCATTAAAACCGATTTTTTCGGGAACGGAATTGGTTTCCATACAACTCCATGCACTTGTTCCCCGTATTAAGGTTTGTGTTCGTAGAGACTACTCAAGTGATGATCGCTCAGCGGTCGCAGTTAAACCACCTGCTCTGAGCACTATATGCAGATATTTTCTATGCAAACATTTTCGTCTAGGTCATATTCGAGACAAGGAAAGCACCATTCAAAACATATGCAAATATGGCTTGGAATTGGATGCAAAACTATGATCGCTGGGCCATCATCACATGAGTCGTCTCTACGAACACGTACCTTTAAGCGACCACTTTTTAACGGACCAGCGACCACTACATTACTCATTTGTCCATATGTATAAAAATTTTACTCTTATTAAGCGACCACCTCTATTAAGGTACGTTGTGCTAGACGCGGCCGCACGACTGCGACTCGCTCATTCCATATAAAAACTCGTTTCTCTCTCATTTTAAAAACGAGTTTTTATATGGAATGAGCGAGTCGCAGTCGTGCGGCCGCGTCTAGCACAACGTACCTTTAGCAACCGTAAAAAATGCTATATGCCGGTGCAAGCGACCATAGGCGAGTAGGTACATATGCGCTTATCTTTAATGGGTCCAATAGTTTTTTTTCAATTTTGCTTAATAAATTTAACGATTGGCGGTATTAATTCATAAAAAAGCAAAGCCTGGAGAAAACTAAAGTCGTTTCTTAGCTATGCGAGTAATAGATTAGTCGCAGAATGCAGCAACGAATTTCACCATACATTTAATGTTTGCAAACATCAATGTGTGTTTGCAAACTTGTCATTTCGCTGTTAATGCATTTTTGGTCTATTTTCACGAAATAAAATTTACATTGGCAAGATCCAGTGATTTTTGATTTTTTTTTATAAAAGTGAATTGAATTTTTAACAGAATGGAGTTCTCGAAATAAATGTACATCGAGGTGTTCAAATATTTCCCCTTTTATGTATTTTTGCAAAGCATTGGTCAATTCCGCGTAGTTCTGTAAGTTTCGTTAAGCTACGTAGATTTTTTTCCACGTATGCAAGCCTTTCAATATGATTCAGTTCAAACTGTGGGGAGCCTCTTACATTCCTCGAAGCGCAAGTCTGCTGTTTATACCTGCGCTACTTACTTTATTAGTCTAAGAAAATTGGACCAAAATATGGCCATCGAACGGCAAAAATCCTACATCGGATTTTTTTTTGATTATGGTTGGGGATGGTCCCGAAATGATGGCATTGAAAGTCCCAACCGATCGGGGGTCCGCAACCTTAAAAAAAGGGGGGGCCTTTTTTTTAGGTTTTTTGCGATTATTTCAAAAACGGTAAGAGATACAGAAAAATGGTATGAGGACGAAAAAACTACATAAAATTATCTTTGCAATGCCATATAACACATTAGAGTTCAATTGAATATTTCGGCGTTAGAATAGAACATAAATTAGAATATTTTCATTTTAGACCTTTTTTAAAAGCTCCATAACTTTTGAAAGAATGTTAGTTCAGCCGTAAAATTTTGTACAAGTATTAACAACAAGTTTAAGATAATTTTAACGTAAACGCTGAGTCGCTCCGGTCAAGGACCCCTTTTATCCCCCCATTTAAATTTGTCAAAACGGCATGTCCATAAATCCCCCCAAATTTAGAGCAGAATGCTAAATTTTGGTTTATTGGGATTGAAGGTCATAGTCACCCCACCCACCAATAATCAGCTCAATCGGATAAAAACGGTACCTCCCATACAAAGTGACCCATGACAACTTTGTTCTACAGTTTATAAAATGAGTAGTACGTAGAACAAACTCCTGATGGGTCACACTACTCATTTGAAACAATCGTGTGTGCTAATTTTTTTTTTAATCTAAAATTCACTGCGATATGTTTTGAAATGTGCTAACTCGACAAAAGGATCTTCAGTGAGTTGGTTTTGAACGGTACTTTTGACATTTGTCTTTCATAACTGCATTCCGCCTTTTATATTAAACTTTTTATGAGAGCGCTGATTTCTCCATCAAAAATAGACGACTTTCTTGCTCGGTATAACTCTGCGGCCACTCAAAGCCGGAGATTCAGTAAATCTAAATCGGAGTTGGGCTGAGAATCAGAAATAGCCTAAAATTTCTACCTATTAAGAGGTTATGGATTCTTCATTCTACATAGTTTCGCCCATCGACAGGTTGTTTCTCGTCCTTAATACGTACCAATTATACCTTGCGAAAAAGACAAATTCTCTTAGCATGAACATCGGTCGCCAATGACCCAAAGTGAGCCTGGCGGCGGTACATCTTTATTTAGCTGGATTTCAATAATTTCCGAGTTTCATAATATAAGAATGGTCATACAATTTTAAGGTCCCCGCGAAATATCTACACCAGCCGCAACGCCTACGTTGCAGTTACCTTTATATCGCAGTTTTTTTTAATCATGGTTTATTTTTTGGGTGTGTAATTTTGCTCAAATATTAGTTTTAGAACAGCACAAGGATTGCTTCTTAATGCGATTGATTTATAAATTTATTGTAGATGTCACTTTTTGATTTCGCCCGTTGGTTGTCCTCATTCAGAAGATTCAAATTATGAATCGGAGACCTGGATTCTCCGGGAAAAACTCGCAGAGTTTGAAACCCACTTGTCATCAGGTTAGCCCACTCATTCTCATGAATACTTTCAGCCAAACTAAAACCACTCCAAAATTATTACTATTAATAACCGATTCAATTCTCAATTAAGTAAAACAAAAAGTATATTTCCTACAATGTTTAATATTGTATTATAATTCACACAAAATAGTATTTTGAAAGTTATCATCAGGTTAGCACATTCAACTTTTTTACCGTCGATTTTCGACATAAGAGCACGTAGGCCTTGTCATGATTTTTGCTATGATTGCCACCATTTGCATCAAATGCATTGTCGCATTGAAAGTAATTTCGTACCTACTGATACTTGCGTATTACACAGTTTTTAACAGAAATTTGTGTAATGTGTCATTGCATTTTCAACACGATATTCTTTCGCATCACATGATCCGGGTAATTGAATTAAGGATTGAGGTACGACAGTGACCGCCTATTTTGGTAAACTGTACGAGTCTGAAAAACAATTTTGTAGCGCAAACGTACGTACTTATCGAAAGCATTAAGTTTGCTATTTTCCGGACTCATATAAGGATACTCCCTAATCGTAATTATGAGGTAATTCTAAATAATGGAGGTTCGATACATCATTTAATTTATGGAAAAGTCTATCAATTATTAGCAAATGTTATAAATTTAGAAATGAGTTCAAGGCTTGAAAGCTCATTAAAAAGTAAAAAAAAGGCTAACCTGATGACAAACTTTAAATTGCAATTTTTCGTGTTGTGTTTTTCTTTTAGAATTTTAAAATTTTAAAATTATGCAATTTTTGGATTTCTGAGTTTTTGGATTTAAATTTTTGAATTTTCATATTTTTAAAGATTTTTTTTTTATTATTCAATTTTCTAAACTTTTAACCCAATATATACCTATAGATATTAACTTCGTCTCTGGCCGCATCATACAATGGCGATCCTACGCAGGGGTTCAAACCCCCTTCGAAATTAGGTACTGCTTTGCCTTAAATTGCGTTAAAAAAATAAACATAAAATTTAGTTAATCATGATTACCATTATGTCGTTATATAGAAATGGTGAAGTTTTTCCATAGTCTTCACAGGCGAAAATGAAAAAAATAGTATATTGGGACTTTGAGGCTAACATAAACTTTTTTCCTAAAACCCCTCCCAAAATATATGTATTTCTGTGTACGCCCCTGGTAGAGCATTTTGTTGCCGTTATACTGCAAAACGACAATTTGAAAAATATTAAGATTTGCAGTTACAGTGAGAGCTTTTACAACAAGGCCTGCGTTTAATCAACTGTCTTTTGATTAAGCATTGCTATAAAAATAGGTGATAGAAATTTTTTCGATGTTTTTCGTAGCGGAGAGTGTGCGATATAATCTACTTTCTGCTTGACATTGACTTGTGGGCACCCTGTCTTGATTTGCCCTAGCTCCTAAGAGGATCATGTTGCGTTGACAACTACTTTGTGTAGTCAGGAATTTTTGGACACCCTGTATCTTCATCTATAGAGACTATTTCACCGATAAATTTTCTCGTTATTGAAATATTCGTGGTAAATAATTTTCAAGTTCATCAAGCCACACTTCTCACATTGTAAACAAAGACCGGCCCAACTATTCCACATGAGTGAAATTTGCATCAGCTGATGTAATATCCTTAAGGTACAATGGCAGAGAAATTAAGTAACAACATGTTTAAAGGCTTCTCGTGTGTCATTCCATCTGGGAGTATCAATATTGTGAGACACTTTGTGAAACATTTTGAGTGTGAACGAGAATCTGATTTGGAAACATTTACGTACACTCTCTCAAAGAGTAATACAGATTTAGCAGAACGCATCGGACCAACAATAATTGTATTCTACCAATTTTATAAATGTCAGCTGAATGTGTGAATAAATGTCAACTGTTATGATAGTAAATACGATGATCACAGTATATAAGATATGAATGAAAAATATTTTACAATTGTGATCGCTTTTTAAGGGATGCGGCAATATTTAATTAAATAATTATAATAAATCAACAAAATGTATATAATTTTATAATAAACACTTTACATACATCTTCTTTTCCGTTTTGGTGTCGAATGATTCCCAACCACGTCGCCACTCATGTTATTCAAAATATCCATGGAACTATGCCACCTGATTTGCGGAATAACCATCATTTTGACGCACGATTTTCAAATAACACTTTCTAAATAATTACGCGCACTTTGCATATGATATTATTAAAAAGTGTTTATTTAATATTCAAATTTTAGTCGAAACTACGATGTCAATTTTTATTATTCATAAAAATCCAAAGAAAATCACATAACTCCTTCCTTTCTCGGCATAATAAAATGCTAGACTGATTTTAAATTCGTGTCCTTATAGCTATCACCTTGTCATTTTTTTTTAAATCTTGCGAGAAAATTCCTCTATACTCGTATGTAATACATATATACCCAACAAGTTTACGTATTCGTGCTATATACTACATCATCCACGGGAATTGTTCGAAAAACCTATATAGGTAGTACCGGAACCAGAAAAAAATCACAATTCAGGAAAATTCCGTCTATGTATAAATGCCAGTATATCATAATTTTCCGTTAAGAACATGTGATTTCTCGTTGGTTGGTTTCTTATACAAAGATTATGCTTCGCGGTCGTCTCCTTCTTCACTCTTATAACCATAGTCGCCGGAGATATTTTCCATCCTTTGGAGGGATATTTTTTATTTATTTTATTGTAAATTTTTCCCCATTTCCCTGGATATTACTATATTCGACGTGCAAGCATCGGTCGTATATTCGGTCGTCCTGCATGTGTGTATAGTCAACAACAATATCCTGCATCCTATAACGTGTAGTGAACTGGGTGAAAATTCAAAATTCAATCTTTCTTTTGTATGTATATGAACATCATAGAGAAGGCGGACGTATAGCATATCGAGCATTCAGCTTCGTGTTGGCCAAGGGACACAAAGTCAAAGTCGACGATAAGGGTGAGAGAGGGTTGAATTTTAAACGGAAACAATGCATGTGAAATGGGAGGGATGAAAAATTTCAAAAAGGGAACATTTTTATGTACATACATAATATTGGGTGTGGCTTGAATTTATTTATTTTTTTCAAGCATTTTATATGAACGAAGCTTGGAGGAGAAAGATTTGCGGGAAATTTGTTGTGGAACGTGACAATTTTCAGTCCAAAATGAGGAGATTACGATTTTGAAATTTTCATAATGAATAAGAGAAAAAAATATCCCGTCTTTGGTGTGAAGGTCCTCTTTTTTTGTAACTCGGAAGAGAACGGAATGACCGGGGGTCACTAATTTGATGATATGGCTATACACGTTTTTTGTGTGTTGATGGTTAATAACAATGTGTTTTGTGCACTTGATTGGGATTGCGTATAGGGATGTTCTTTTTTATATAATGTTGATATGAGTAATAATGCGGATGAATTGGATGACTCTATTATCACATTAATTAAAAGATGTTTGAATTGAAATCTTAACTTTTTTTTTATGTCAAGAAGATTTAAACAGAAGAATGGTAATAACGTAATTTGTGTGTGTTTTTTTTTGCTAGTGAATGATGTCATTCTTCGATGATCAAATCCAAACTTCTGTCGATTTAAGAAATGCGAGAAATATGGGTCGTCTCAAGACGACTAGTAACCATGTGTCTAGTTTCCAAATTACATATGGTTTCATAGAAATGCAAACTCAAAAAGTTTAGGTACTTCTAAGAAGAACTTTTTTATTTATTGATCAATCTTAAATATTTTTTATTTATAACTCAACAGGTCTTAAACCTAAAATTACAGTATTGTACAGAGATTAAAAAAGATAAATTAATTAAGCAATAATATTTTCTTAATAATTTCAAAAGAACTTGGCAAAGGACCGATCTGGAATTTGATGTAGTTACTCATTATTGTGTTAATTATGATATAAATATATTTAGGTATGTACCTATCGGAAAATACTTTCCAAATTTTGTTAAAAGCGCCCAATGTAAAGTTTTCTCCAAGATTCAGATAGCGTCTTTTTGCAAATAGTCTGCGGCGAATTCGCCAGGAGGCTGTAGCATTGAATTAAAAAGGGTCCCAACATCTGGGTAAACTTTTTTGGTCTAAATTCAACAGTGCAATGTCCAATCAGTGAAAGTTCAATGAAACTATGTCATTTACTAGTCTAAATATCCGAGCTTTGAAATTGACAATTCCGGGCTGTCAGTGAAATTTTTGAAATGTTTTTGGTTTGGTTGGTTTTGGTTGGTTTTTGGTTGGTTTTTGGTTGGTTTTTGGTTGGTTGGTTTTGGTTCGTTATCGTTCTCGCCTATAAGGGATGAAAATGTGAAAATATATACTTAGTGTCGTGGAATATGTATCAATTGCTGGGAAACTCCATAAGCATCAATTCGGAAAACGGTTGCGTATTTTTCACAGCCATTTTATATACATACATATTAGTTTTCGATTACCCGGTCATAAGATATTTTCAACGATGAAGTGAAATGCCTTCGGATGGTAGCTTCTGAAATTCCGATTCCCCAGCATTTGTCACATATTCCACGACAGTAAGTATACATTTTCATTGAGAAAATCGCAGTGAACAAAAATTTCACTCGCGAGGTCTATTTATCCCTATAGTCTCAAGCGACATGAACGTAGCAGCTTCAATAGTCCCATAACGCGCTCGGAGTGTAGATAGTGAGTGCAGCCGGGCATCGGAACAGGTGGTCCACATCGCGAGGCGCTCACCGCAGCCCGGACAAATTGTTCTGAATGTCCGGGTCTATTAGAGATATGTAGGTAGAAATTGAGGCACGAAAAAATTTCTAACTAAGCTGCGGGCTAGTGTCGCTCTTGTGGCTCTCGGGAGTCGGGAGCCTAGTCTCTTCAGCCGACAGGGGTATGGGGCGCTAGGAGGACTCTATTCGTACCTAATCTCGTAAAACGGAAACAAATTCCGTCACGCCAAAACAGATTTTCTGCCCTACATGCCAAAATTGTTGTTGAGTAATCTCCTTCGGGAACTTGCGAGTCCCGTGCCTAATATCAAACTTTTTCACTATTCATCGAAATTTTACATTTCAACACAATGTGAGATCGCGCGATCGTCATCGCTAATTGCTCGAGTATTGATTTTAGATATTACTACTATAGTAAAATCAATACTAACTAATGCCCTATTTTCGATTTATTAGTTTAGTAAAAGGAGTCGCTAGAAGAGACCTCGACTTTAAACTAAAAATCGATTCAATTTTTAAATCGATTGCCATTTAAGAGTATAAGTTAAAATACCTAACACAGTCTTATTTAAAATTCCATATTATCAAGAAAGTTTCGATTATTTTTGAAAACATGGAACCCTCCCCTGGCTACATCCCTGGCAGGAATGAACGAAATCTTACAATGAAATCATGGGACTGCAATTGACATCCTATTCCAAAAATAGGAATAAAAGTTTTTGTCTTCAAAATGAACCTATCTCAGACAAATTTAACATATGTATGTATATGTAAATGAGTTTCTACCGATATGTAGAACCGACTCAATCGGAATCGTGGTTGCGGCTGCAATAGAGATCTCACTACAAAAGATGCTTTTTAGAAAGAAAAGAAAATACATATTCCTAAATCCTAAACTCCTGACCCTGTTTGACTGAAATATCACGGTCGCCACTCCACAATGTTCGTTTCATTGAAATCCTAGAAAACCTGTATTACGAGTACTTATTGCAAACTACTACTACTATGAACATACAAATTAATTGAAACCATCTTTCTCTCGCAATAAAACATGCAACTAAGCCTTCTGCTTCTGATGGCACATTTCATTTTACTCAACCCCCAGAGTCGCCCAGTATATTTCACTACGGCTTATGATACTTTACTTTTCCCATACCCTTTAACTCAATGTCACTGACCAACCAATCCCCAATAATAAATTCAATTCTTACCCAATAGACAAAACATCCATGATTGTGTCTGGCCAAATCAAAACAAATAGGATTATTCGTACCTCATTTGTTTACAGCAAACAGACATCGAATTAAGATAAATTCCTTGGTCATGTTTTAGAGAGAGCAGAGAGGACATTCAATATTCGATATTTGTCTGAAATAGAGTCCGTTAAGATGGATACTTGTATGCTGTGAATGAGACAATTCTGTATAGCAAGGAATAAGTCTTCTATTTGATTGAGTCTGTCGCTTGGCTATCTGGGGACTGGTGTACTGAACAATCAAATACGAGGACATCAAGGAATACGAGATTTGCAAACATCGAAATCGAAAAGGATCACACGTTGTATCTACTTTGGGTAAAATGCTAGATCAGGGGTGTCAAACTCAAAACCTGGCGCGGGCCAAATAAGACTCTCCTCAGGTTTAAGTGGGCCGCAGGAGGAAAATTTCCAAAACTTTTATGTAATCGTTTTACGAAAGTTGATTACAAAATATTACTTTTAAAATATAGCAGAGAGTCTAGATCACTATCGCGGCTTCGGGATTATCCGTGAGAACTTCCTCCTATCGAAAATGTACTTCAAGAACATTAAACAATTAAGACAAGAACGGAAACGTGAAAATATGATTGATCTTCAAGTAACCACAATTACATGATTTGCGCCAAATTTCGGACAGACAGATGATAAAAAATGTTTAGCACCAGTCATCTGAGGTCGCCCAAAATAACATTGGGAGGCAAAATAGTCAGAATAAATTAATTTCAGCAGAAAGGTATGGCTAAAAGAGACAAAAAGTTACTTATGTGAAGTTAGCCCTCCCACATTTTCAAATTACGCTTGTAACCGTTTGTTCGGCGGCGGCTACATTTATTCGTCAATTAAAGTCGTTTGTTTGTGTCCAATTATTTGATAATAGCAACTTTAAAATTTTGAGTATTAACTACGCCCGCCATCGTAAAAATTTGGTCGGATAAATATAAATTTGGTATCAATCAAAACCCAGTCGTTTGTTGGTTGTTTTGTGTGTTTGTTCGTCCTGGAAACGCAAGGATTCAGAAACAGAAGACGAGACAAAAATCATTGCATGTTTTTTATATTCAAAGCAGTTGAATGGGAATATTCAAACCAGCTGAATTAGAATATTCAAACCGGTTGAATTGGAACATAAAAAAACACGCAATGGTCTCCGTTTTTCCTCAAGAATCCTTGAATCCAGGACGAATAGACGCCCAAAACAACGCACAAACGCCTGGCTTTCGATTGATACCAAATTTATATTTGTCAGACCATATTTAACGATGGCGGGCTAAGTTCACACTCCTTATTTTAACGTTGCTATTGTTACATAATGAGAGACAAACAAACGAAAATAATTGACGAACAATCACGAACAAACGGTTACGAGCGTAATTTGAGAATGTAGGAGGGCTATCTTCACATAAGCCAAAAAACAAACTCATGGACCAATACAGCTTGATAAGTATAGGTCTAAAAATCAGCCACTTGGGCTCTAATTATTATGTTGGAATTTCACATCCAGGTGATTTAGTCACCAATTCCCATATTTCCGTAGTTTTTTTTTTTATTAACTGCATTTCGGGACAGAAGAGTTTCATGAAGAGACTTAGTATTGTCCTGTGCAAAAAAAGATGAGCTGTCTTATAAAATCAAATAACCAGCCTCCAATTGTTGGCAGTACTTGGAGAAAAAATCCTAAAATAATATTGCATAAGGCACTGACGAGTTTAAGTAACTTTGTATACTTGAGTTCAACTTCTGAATTTGTTCACCTTACCAATTTCACAATTTGTGTGTTGATACAGATTGTGCTGCTTCGACATGGCCGCGGGCCGCACAGAACTGCGAAGAGGGCCGCATGCGGCCCGCGCGCCGCGAGTTTGTCACGTCTGTGCTAGTGCTAGATAGATTTAGAATTTGAGAGGGAAGTCATTCCATGAAGGATTTGAGATATACATGATGGACGACGATGGTCAAGATAATAAATTAGAAGATTTATGTATGTAGAGTATGTTTAAATGGAGTCGGTTGTCAGTTTTAATTAGAATATCAGTTCGTGTGTATTTGCTAAACAATTATGTTGTGTTGAGTTAGAAAAATGCATACTGGTTCGAAAATCTACATACCTCTATATTAAGTTCCACTATCCTAAAAAAAAACTATAACTAAGGCACAACCCTAACCCAATTTTCAATAAAATATTATTTTCTATACTATAAAGCCTTTCTCCATCAAAAATTACATAATAAAACTGCAGGTATTCTCAATCTAAGCCCTGTACCCCCTTTTGTGACGGATCTTCAATTTCCATTCATCCTATCCTATCGACGATCCTTTCCACTTATTCAACCAAACCAAACCACCAGTCATAGTAATATTTTCAAATATACGTAAAAGGCGAATAAATCCTAAAAAGGGTATTTTTATAAAAAAAACTGGTTTTATGCATATAGAAAAAAACTTCGAATTTCGATAGAAATATTGAATATGGACTATAACAAAAAATGACCTGATTAATACCGGCGTCATTATCCCTTTTTTTGCGCTAAATAACGAATTTCTTTGCAATTTCGTTCGATGTCTGAAATGTTGACAAGCAAAGAGGTTTCTTGTCAAAGGACACAACACAATCGCACTCCATGATCATGGTACCTGAGCTGCGTGAGGAGAGATCACAGCCGCAGTAGTTTTGTTGTTGCATCCAACTTACCCTCTGACATAATCAACATACGTATTCAATTTTTTTAAAGGAAATTTCAGTTTTTTTTACGGCCTTCAATGAATTTGATGGCATATCAGGCTATTGTTGAAAATTTTACGAATATCCTGAAAAAATAGACGTTCTAACGAACGAACGAATATGTATATAAAATACACAAAATAGGAAAACATTGAACTCGCTCTCATTCGAGAGGGGTTGTGTGTTTTCGAGTGTTGTTTGGTTGTCGAAATAATAGGGAACGTTCAAAAAAATCAGTAAAAATTGAAATTCGAAGGATATTGATTATTGAGTTTTTTTTTACCAGAGTTTCTCCTGATTTTTTGTTGGATAATGCAGATAATGTGCCATGGATTTGGTTGCGGGTTGTTTAAAATTCTAATTTCATGTGCATATTGGCATATATGATTGTCGTTGTTGTATGTTACGTGTAACGAACTTTCTCACGATTTTCCCGGATTTTTTTTTTCCGATTATCGTTTCTTTTTTTTTTTTGTGATTTTCGCGCTCAATGATTTTCCAGTTTTTCTATATGTCCTCGTCATCTCTCGTTACGCATATGCGTATAGATTACAATGGATGATGCAAACGCGCGATTTTTTAGGGATGATTGGTTACTTATTATTGTAGTGAAGGGGTCATACACTCATTCGTTTATACTGTCAATGGGTAGGGTTTCTTTTTCGTGATTTTTAGGAAAATTTTACTTGTTTCTAGAGAAATTTAAATAGGCAAGGAGATGTATGCAGTTGGTGCAGTTTCGCAAGGGTAAATTGTATGGTACGGGCTCGAATTTCCTTTTGTTTGATGCAATTCTGAAAGGATAATATATTTTTTCTGTTGAGAAACAAAATTTATATTTATGGGCATATAGGGGGGTAAGGGCCTTTAAGAGAATTTGTAACGGTTATGCGCCAAAAAGAGAACAATGAAAGAATACTCAGCTACATACGTGCATGCATATGAAAATCCATTGCAGGCATAACGATTTTCGTGATTATTTTTTATCTTATGTGTTTGTAGAAGGGTAAAAGATTTTTTTTTCGAATACGCCTCAAATGTTTCAAGAATTTGTTTCAACATTTTTAGAAAATTAAAAAAAAATTGACACCGTTTACGTTTGCGATATTTTTGTTCTTAGATCACATTTTGAAACGGCTGTAACTTCTGCACGCAGGCCAGTGGCGTAGAAAGCTTTTCGAAGAGGGAGGGGATCATTTTGCAAGATTACTTATACTTTTACAGTTACAAAATTTTGAATTTTAGAATAACAATTTTTGTATTTATTACACTGCAAATTGGCAGTGTTTTTGAGCATTTTTTTTTTAAATAGAGAGCGTTTTTTGCATGCAAAAAACTGCGTCTTGCAAATATTGAAATCTCCGCAAAAATTGTGAGACTGCATCGATAATTTGGCTTTTTTACTACGGTGAGTGAGTCCACAGTATTCAAATTTTCGTACAATTTTTCGCTATTGTGATTGGAGTATCAGATTTTTATAACAGTGACACACATATCTTCGAATGACGCAAATATGTCATTATCACGAAAATTTACCATCATTAGCACGAATTTCAAATTACACATTTGGACCATCATTTGCTCAATAATGACAGGAGACGCCATCTGTTCCAAAATTGAAGAATTTTTTGCAAAAATGTTAAATTTTTTATCAATCTTTACACATTTCTATTCAAATTCTTCAAGAAAAGTGTGTCTTTAAATTATTGAACAGAAATTTCATCAAAATATCGCTGTTGTTAGGGACATTTTCATCATTTACCCAAACGGCAAAAGTAAATGACGAATTGTCACCTCAATTTCGAACTTTCATCATCATTTCGGAAAACTCGGAATTTTTTGAGTAGATATTTATAAATTGATCAAACTTGTAGGGCACCGTAGCTTCATATAATTGTTTGAAAAGAAGAACCAAAAATGTCAATAGAACTAAAAATTTGGAGTGCGGAGCATTCGTTAAAAAAAATCTTAGAAAAGTTTTGATTTTCTAACGGGGTTTTTAACACAAATTTAATCCTCTAATTTATTTGCGTCATAATTTCCATCTCAGAAACCTACTTTTAAATACTGTGGACATTATTATAATTATTAAGCATTTTTAAACTTACAAACATTTTTTCGTATGAATTGTTTACTTTTTGTTGTCAAAAGCTCTTTCTACATTATTTCCTATTTTAGATATTTTTGCGGAACCCCTAAGAACTCTTAATGGAACCCTAGTGTACCGCGAAGCTGTTTGTTAATTTGTTTTAGTTATAGCTTTGAGAGTTCTTTGTATTAAATTAAAAAAATACCGGCGTACAGAGGGCTGCGCCCGCAATACGAGGGTTTTTAGAATTTTGATGCATAGTGAATATTTTTTGTACATATATTTTATAAGCAATAGATAAGAATTGTGCACAGCATTAATGAAATGCTTCCTGTAAATCTATTTTTGGATTGGTCTAAATAAACTATTTACCCAGTTTGTATAAAAGTACTCCAAGGCAAATCTACAGGCATTTTTCGATTTAAGATGTCTGATGGCCTTTGAGCAAAAAGAAACTCAGGAAAACTTAAGGATAGCTTGGCTTTCCTATGAGTATTGAACAAGTATACTTTTGCAGCTATTCAGGAACACCCTGTTAAGTTGGTCCTAAAATAATTTTGTGGCAAATACTATTACCATTCTATGCATTTCCACCAAACTACATGTTCATTGTTTCATCAAGTTAAAAGATATGCATTGAAGAAATGCTTATGAGGGTTCCCTTGCATGTGAAAGGCTCTTACTAAATACTTGCTTGGATATATTACCGATTTGGATACAGTTATTCAAATGAAAATTCGTAGACATATTCCCTATGTAATTTTCTAAAAACAGACAGACGGACGGACGGACGGACAAAATCGATTTCATAAGGGTTTTTTGAAAAATAAATTTCTAAAAAACCCTAAAAAAAATTGCGAACAAATAGAGAAAATGGAGCCTTGCTTTGCCCTGACATACACGATAAAACTTTTCGTCAAATTTTAGCCTTAAAAAAAGAAAAAAGTATTGATAAGCTCAAACTATAAAGGATGTGTAAAAATTGGAAGCAGCTTTAGGGCGTTTTCTGTTCATCGCATTAGCTTTCCTGAAGAAATCTTTATAATATTGTACATACTGTCTATTTCCACATTGGCAATTGCGCTTCTGTGGAAGAGCACTCCGTGTTCCACATAATTTTTAAATTTTTGAACCAAAAATTACGATTTTCGGGCAACGAATTTTTAATCAGTGCTTACTTTCTAGCTTTCTTTTTCTAGCAGCGCTTCTAGATTACTTCAGTAGGGCTTGCTAGTGCGAAACTCCAGATCCAATGTGAAAATGTAGGTGAACGTAAAGCCCTGTGCTGTAGTGTTTCTATTATATCGGCACGCTTTTATATACAATAGAAATTTGAGCAAGTGCTAAATTTTCTATTACAGTTCTGAAAATGGATTCACGTGTTTTTATGAAACACTACACACGTTGAATTTTCAGCGAAAAGTTTACTTTTTCTTTGTTTTACGTACCTAAAGTAATAATGAAAAACGTGTGACCAAAGGGGGGTGAGGGATTGATCCCCTTGATCCCCCCTTATCTACGCCACTGACGCAGGCAGCTAGGACTCTGCAATTGTCAGCAAATACGCGCCACGCTTCCGTAACATGAGAAATATGTTTTTATGAATTAAATAGTCCCTCCACGAACTCCAAGTAAATTTTACATTAATGTTTTATGAAATTAATTGTTTTATGGAAAAACTCCAAGCTATGCCTAAACATGAATCACATACGCTATTGAATTAAAACATTTGCGGGTTTCAGTATTATATGGTACGTGGTACGACACATAGTGCATCTCGTCATGTGCTCTTTTATCTTATCCATTTTACACCGCCCTAAGTTTGAGTACGATGCACTTTTCAACATTATAGAGACCTCTCTCTTCATTACCGTTTCTCCTAGTGGAGCATGGTGCGTTGATGACTACCGTGTGTAGTCATCAACGTTACAAAAACAACTGAATTCGGAGTGTGATACGGTTGTCAGCCATACCACTTCCTAGTCGCATTGTTAGTTTATTATTCTACGATCAGAATATTTCTTATCATCTTCTTCTGAATAATAAACTTGCGACGACGAGTCGTGCCGAGTTTGGAAACTCGTTTCTCTATGAGTGTCTATTTCACAGAGTGGCGACCGAACGTTCACGGCCACAGAGCACGACAAAGAGAGACCTACTGTCAATAAAATTGTTACATTACGTCAAAAGATTTTTAGTGGTACATATGTATGTCTACATAGACTCCTTCAGCTTGGAGGCGAAATCCTCACAAATTAGTGGAGTAAAATTACTCAGCTCACGCGACAGCCTTTCTAAATTTACAAAAATTAGCTTCTGAAACGATTCATATTTCCCAACTCATTTCCTAGCGGGAAGACAAGTATAAAGTAATATCACGGTTCTCACTCCACTGCAATGGCAGTATATCGTGCCATTTTTCGGAATTCGCTTATCTGCAGTAGTGTACATTTTTGTTCGAATCTGTTGAATCAGTCTGTCATCTTTTTTCTTCTTCTCTGCACCGTAACCTTGTGGGGTATGGTGCGTTCACTCAGCCGTTTAAAGGCTACTTCGAGTCAACGTTACATTGCATAATGCATGTAGAGGATTGTATATAATGTTGCAAGCACTATATACTTCCAGGACCACGGCGAGATTCGATCTCCGGGCCTCTAGATTACTAGCATCGTAGAGTGCGACTCAACCAAGTGAGCCACAGTACGTGACTGTCTGGCTGCATGATGGTCCCATATTGGCCAATGTCCGTTCAGAACCGTTGTATGTCTAGCGTGGTCTGGTGGCAATCTCAAACGTTTTTTTCCAGTTATAGGATCATATCATGGGCGTAGCCAGGATTTCGGTCAGGGGGGGGGGCAAGCCCAAAATTTTTTCAACATCATGATTTTCTTGGAGTTTCGGTCGCAGAAATATTGTTAGCAAATTTAAGAGTAGCCTGGCTTGTGGTTGGATTGGTCCACAGGGTCATGGATTCCAGACTCACCGTGAACGAATTCATTTTATGGTGTTTTTGGAACACTCATACATCAGCGGCCCTAGCTTACTGGTGGACTGTCACTCATGTTATTTCTTTTTTTTTTGCTAATTTTAGAGCCAAATTTAAAAAAGGTGATGAGAATGATTTTCTTCTGCATTCTGATTGCATTCAACTGGCCTCCAATATCTATCTGCCTTTTAAAGCGTAGTTTGTCTATTTTCAGTGCAATTCTTATATCTCGGACTGCATATTCCACTTGCGAAATCAGTTTGTTTCGTCTGTCACTTTCATCTTATCAAAGTAGCATCGTCAGCATATTTATAAATCCTTTATTGCTTGAAATATGGATAATAGTGTAGTTACTACGTGATAAACCTAGTACATCAGATTGCAAAATGTTGTGGAGTCAAAATCGCGAACAATCCTAAAATTTTTGCTGTTTTTCCGTTATTTGGCCCCTAACTCCGAAACTATTTATTTCTGCGAAAAACTCTCCATGAATATTTTAGAGAGCACATAATAGCGCGTCCAAAGAGTTACAAATATTATAAATCCGTTGAGCGGTATTACTGCAATTGATAATTTAAATTTGCCATTTTTAACATAGTTCCAAAATTATGAATGAAATTTTTGAGTTGGAACGGTTTTTCATTTTTGTTGCAAAGGTTGCATTTTTCTTGTACATTATGTAGTTTGAGGTGAAGAACCTGAATCCGCAACTTTCCACCAAAATTTCGTTGCAAAACGGTCAAAATTGCAAAAAACTCGAAAAAATAACTATATCAATTGTAGCTATACCGCTTAACACATCTTAATAATTGATGGCGCGTTGGAACCGCAATTATATTTTCTCTAATATTTTCATGGACATGTTTTTTCGGAGAAATGTTCACTTTCGGAGTTATAAGCAAAAAACGGGAAAACTCCGAAAATTTAGGATTTTTTCGCGGTTCTGACCCTGTTCCGCAACGAAATTTGGTGAGAAGCACTGGATTCGAGCTCAGCCCCCAAAAAACATAAGAAGCAAAAAAAAAAAATTTCTCCACCACACTTTGCAATCTGAAATCACCTAGTAACCATACTATAACGGTTTTAATAAGATTTCTTCTAAATTTATCAAAGTAGTATCAGTGGCTACATTTTATTGCTGGCATGATTCAGCTAGAAAATAAATTTTGAACTTGAAAGGCACTGAAATATGATGTCCGTTCTTTACAAGGTCCCTAACAAACCATGCCATTTGTCCCCTTTCAGATGAAAATAATTTGAATTCCACTACCTTCCCGAAGGGACCTAACGGTTGAAATTGTGTACTCCAGCTCAGAATCCATGAAATGAAACCGCAAATATGGGATCCACGCAGCCACAGTAGCACACTCACAAGTGAAATGTGTGTGCTGGACCGCAGCCTCCGTCAGTTACGAGCGAGAGGCCACTCGCTGTCATCTATTTGTATGCGTCTCCTGGCTGCAAACTCTCCTTCTTCTCCGGCAGCACTTGGAGTGGTGGAAAAGGCAACTGCTGCGCCAGCAGCAGAAATTTTTCGAAAATGTTGTATAGTGCAGCGATTTTTTTACTACATCGGAGAGAATTTTTTTACCATCTTCACTGACCAGGGGGGGGGGGGGGGGCGACCGCCCCTCCTCCATATGATCAGGGTCGGTCCCTGGTTCGAATAAGCCATGTCCGTCTGTCTGTCTGTCCGTCCGTGTGTCTGTAAGTTCGCGCGATAACTCCCGAAATAATGGATAATAATGAAACTAGCGGTTTGAAATTTTGGTCAGATGTTTGTTTTGATAAATGTTTGGACGATATTGAAAATGGGCCATATCGCATTAAATACTTTTCGGACAAACAAACTTTTGGTATTAGTTAGAACTCTCAGGAAAACGTCTACTTCCAATCCACTATGAATTATTATCATTGTTTCATCCCATGCACAGTTATAGAAACCGATAAAATTAAACCAGTGCAGAATTTCATGTCACAATGAAAGTGAGCCATCTAATTGAATTTGTTATTTTAACGGTAAAAATTTTCCGGAATTGCAATTCTGATTGATTTAATAGATTTTCCTTCAGTCGTGTATTTTTATTCAAATACTAAGGATGGGTCGCCAGAAAGGTATAGAAATCCGCCAATTGATAGTAAAATACCATCAGGAATGGTAATCTCAGAGGGAGATAGCCCTATTGGTACAGAAAAGCTGCAGTGCAACACATTATTTACTGGTTTTCCAGAGACGGAAGGATAATAAATATGCAAAAACGAGGTAATACAAAGGCGTTTACAGCAAGAAATTAGGTCTTTTTAGTCCGTGAGATTAAAAAGCACCCTCATCTAAGTGCCTCACAATTGACCGTAATGGTCAAAATATTGACCTACACCCTGAAACCGTAAGGAGGAGTCTCAGGAGGCAAGGATTCAACGGACGACTAGCTCGGAAGAAGCTGAATGTTACCACAGCTAACAAAAAAAATAAAAACAGTTGGAGTTTGCTAATAAATACGTTAAGAAGGACATGGATTTTTGGCAAAAAGTATTCCAGTAAATATGCTAATTTTTACTTCCTAACCTTAGGATTAAGGTGTTATTTACAGATGAATGTAAATTTAATATATGTTTGGTTGAGACGGTAAGCAGATTGTGTCGTGGAGAAAGAATGAAGAGTTAAAGACGAAAAATATTCATTCGCAAACAAAGCATGGCGGTGGCTCCGTCAAACACCATATTGAGGGTATAATGGACAGATTTGTCATTTGAGTATTTGGATATTTTAGAACAACATCTTCAAGAAAATGTCGATAAACTAGAAATCAAAGACGATTTCTACTTCTACCAGGACAATGACCCGAAAAACAAATCCCGGGTTGCGCGCGAATGGCTTGCGAATAATTATCCCCATGTTTTGGAAGTGCCGCCACATTTATGGGCCAGTTTGAAGTAAAAGCTCCAAAAACGCTGCATCAGTACAAAAAAGGACCCTTTGGAAGCCATACAAGTAGAGTGGACGGCTATTCCGGCTAGTTACACTTCAAATTTACTCCAATCGATGCCCAGACGTCTACAAGCAGTTATTAATGCAAAAGAGGGGCCAATTAAGTACATATTAACTTGTATTTCATTTAGGTGGCTAACTTTCATTGAGACTCTTTTTTCGACTCTTTTTAGTTTTGTTATTTTTTCTTGTTCAAATAAAATAAGACAATTGTCAAATGCATTAAATAATAGACTGACGTTTAGCAAATAAAATAATACAAAATACAATTTAGTTTGATTTCCTTTTCATGGGTTTTTCTTGGATTTGGATCTTTTGTTACTGTCAGAAATAATGGACCTAGAATAAAATTATGTAAGGGAGATATGATCCTGAGACTATGCGCCAGTTTTTGAAAGAATCGTACGAGCACCTCACCTTGAGATGGAAAAATATTGTTTTTGGGGCCATTCACAAAAATTTGACTTTGAAGCACTGTAAAAACCGAACCTCTTATCCGATTTTAGTGTGTTTAGTTTTATTTTATAGGTAAATTTGTTGGCTGTAATAATCATCTTCTTTTGCTATTCTAGCTAGTCTAGCTGAGGATATATTGAGGTTACAGTCGTACAAGAAAATGATTTTTCAACAAATTTCAAATGCCTGTGGCAGCTAAAAGGTCAAGAATTGGGGTTATGTTCCGTACAACTTTTTTTCCTGGAAATCACATGAGGAATCACAATTCTGTGCGTTTTTGCAGCAGTTTGCGGACATCCTGTATACATATGTACATTCCCTACAAAAAAAAAATGAAATTGAATATTTTAGGTTTTGCGTGCCTTCTAGGTGTACATGGGTATAGGGTATACATTCATCGTGCTATTCGCACGATTGGAACTCGGTCTCGTTAATTAATTATATTGAAACTTCAAACGTTTAAAGAGATCTTCTGTTTATTAGAAGTAAAAAAACTTCATTGGTTTTATTACACTTTTTTTTCTGGGTGTAATATTCCAAATCTGCACATCTTGGGCTCACGCGTTTTGCATCCCTAAATTTCAACGCCTAGTCGGTTAGTATCATTCTAGGGAAATTTGTAATTAGGTAATGATTTTGGTAGTTGCTTCCGCAAACTAGAAACTTGAAATCAAATCCGTTTCAAGCCGATCTAGTCTTATTCTTTTCCGTATTTTTAACAAAAAAAAAAAATAACTTCCCCCCGAGAATCAAACCATTTTTCGGTTTATCATGCAATTAAAATATAATGATAGGTTTTCCACTTGAATTGGGATATTATCGCTAAAAGTTAGCAACTTTAAAATATAATTGTAATATAAAAATACCGAACATATCAATTATGTGGGAGTGAGTCTAGCAACATAACACGCAACACGATGTCTTTTAAAATACGACACCTACTTAATATACACACTACAGCATCAAAATCAAATTCCACAGTTGTTTCGTCCTCTTATTTTTGTAAATCCGTCTTTTTCAGGAGCCACCGATGTGGCGTCCTACAGAAAAAAAAACACACAGAGCTGGCGCTAATACAACACAAAACTATAGAGAAGAGGCGAAGCTCGTAAAAAAGAATTCAACCCTTCTATCAGGACACCGCATACACCATAGCATCGCCACATTATCAAAGTGTTGGCCATCATGTGTTAAAGGATTTATCTTCTTGTAAAGTGATTTTATTGGATTTCAGGATTTCAGTTTTCCATCCATGCTTTCTCTGTGTAGTGTATATCTGTGTGTGACCCCACTTTATTGGAGCATCATTCTCTGGTTGCTTTTTTTTCTCTTGTTGTTCCTGTTCCTGAGTGTCAGTTAAAAGATGTTGTGTGTTGCTCAAATCTCTGCACAACTGCAGGTCACCGGTCGTCGACGTCGCGTTCAAGTACTATTATGGGAAAATCAGAAGGGAAAAAGTTTTCTTTTGGGGGACTTTTCGTCAATTTGAAAATAATGATGGGGTCTTTGGGAAAATCGCATCTAATGGTGTTGTAAATTTTTTAAACAGTTTTAAAAGCGATTTTATACAAGGCATGAATATGATATGGGGATCAACCGTGATAGGTGTAATGTTTTAAGGTTCGTTTGATATGTTATGTAGATACAGTGTGAGAACTGTTTTTTCTTTGTGTAATTCATGAAAATCCAAAATACATAAAAACATTTTTAACATAAACAATTTTGGCGTTTGTTTCTTTTTAGAGGTTAAAGGATTGGAAGTTTAGCTAAATGTTTTGATACACACCCCAAAGCAGAACTGTAAATGGTTAAATTTAAGATTGTGCACTTGCAGTGGCTCTAAGTTAATTTATGTTATTTATAAATTAAGTCTAAAGACTGACATTGAATTTGAATTTTCTTCCTAGTTAGTGTCTGATTTAAATTTGGTGGTACATTGAAGTGAATTTTTAATAACAAGAGTCCTTCCTGGTACTTCAAATATTCTATCCACGGCGTCTATATCGATAACATGAATATTTGAATTTCAAATGTGCTATTTAATTTTTTGCTCATATATACTTCCTTATTCACAACTTAAAATGTCTGCAAGAAGGCAATCAGAAAGAACCAAATTTAAAAGCATTTCAAAGTTCGTCTATGACCCTTCGGTCTTTGGCCAGTACAAGGGCTATTTACCCCAATTTTAAAAAGTTCTTTGGTCAGTTTTAATGCATACGAAATTTTGGCCGGAAATTGAAAAAGACTGTTTAGAATCTTAAAAGGAAACATTGAACGGTTGCACTTGAATACATCAATTCAACTCTGTCTAATTCAGAATATGTGGAAAGGGTTCGGATAGCAAATATTTTTTAGAATATGTTAAGCCAAGAAAAATCAACCTATGTATGTATATAGGAATTTAGAATTTACAATGAAGCAAACTTATTCACTGGTGTTCAAACAATAGAGAGTTTTAGCATATCGTAGAAAATATAACGACATAGTTTGACATTCCATGTAAAAATTCGCTTGCTTACCGTATACGAAACAGTATATCATAATTTTTCATATTCCAAGTAGGCATGGGTGTATTTCCGTATATTTGATGTTCTGTAAACAGTCGAAATTGCCGAAATTTTTTGTCGTGATTATACACCCATGCCTACTTAGGACATGTAAAATTATGATATACTGTTTCGTATACGGTGAGCAAGGGAATTTTTACATGGAATGTCAAACTATTTCGTACTATCTTCTACGACATGCTAAAACTCTCTATTATGTTCAACTTGTAATATCAGGTAATTTATAGGTAAAGGTACATATATACTGAGTTCACCGAGCGAAAAACGTGCATATATATCTCCCGTGAAAACGGTGCCGTGGATACTTGCGTTTTATTCACTCAATGTAAGATAAATGTCCACTTGCGTTCTGATTGATTGTCGATGACATCTTTTCATTGTGAAATAAAGTGCAACTGCATTATTTTCGCTGGCGAAATGTCAAAAACCGGTGTGGAGACTTTCATGTGAAGTGAGTACCACCAAGCGAATTTGATTTCTCGATCATCAAAATTTTGACAGTTCATATTTGCATGGATTTCACGTGAACTGAAGATGTTAGTACCTACTTTAAGTATGTACTATGTTCACCGAGCGAAAAACTTTTATTTATGTCTCCCGTGAAAAATGTGCCGTGGGGAGTCCTTATATTCACTAAATTTAGAATAAATGTGTGTGTGTGTGTGTGATTTATTTTCGATGACATCTTTTCACTGTGAAATAAAGTGCAACTGCATTGTGTTCGCTGGTGAAATGTCAAAAAACGGTTTGGAGACTTTCGTGTGATGTGAGTACAAAAAAGCGAATTCAATTTCACGATCATCAAAATTTTGACAGCATTTGTATGTATTTCACGTGAAATGCCGATGTTAGTACCTACCTACTCTATCCAAGAATAAATGCATATAATTTCTCGCTTACCTCTCGTCGTATACGCTTCCGAATAAAACGAACCGAAATTATTGAAAGCTTTTTCGCCCGTCAATTTCGACTTTTTGATGAGTTCATCGACGTTATGACGGCTCTCGTCACCACGAAGGACACTGTCGTCGTCACCTCGTTTACTCATCTCCATTCGTTGTTTTTGTTGCTGCAATTGATGCTCCCGAATGAGTCGATCACGTTCGTGAAAGTGTGAGGCCAGAAAGTTTCTATCCAAATCGGAACTCGACGCAAGCATTGTGGGCGAAAGCATTGTTCGACTTTGTTCGCCGGAGCTAGAATTTGCCAGAAAACACGTTGACAACTTTTTCGTTCGTTCGTTTTGTGTCTGGGGAGCAGCACCGACGACGGTTGCATTAACACGCGGTGTCAACAAGGACGCAGGAGAAATGGCACGGGATGCTCCCGACGACGACGATGTGGTGACCATCGGGACATGTAGGAACAATGAGGAGGACGCAAGATGACTAGTGTTTACAGTCGTACCACTTGTCGTTGCTAAATTAACGGATGACGGAGGGATAGTTTCGTGTTGTTGGAATACTAATTCGTGAAAGGGAAGCATGGAGGAATTAATACTGACGGGTAGTGGTATAGTTGTATTTGCGCCTGTTGGTTTTGGGGAAGAATTCGGGAGTGGTGGCATGTGAAGGAAATGGGACGGAGTGTGAGGGATACAAGTAAGTGGAGATGATACCGGCGGAGGGCTAGGCGGTGTTGTAACATGCTGATGATGATTTTGGTTAGAGGACCCCAACAATGATGGCAATTTCTGATTAGACGCAATGAATGATGTTAGTGGTGATATTCGGGCGTTAGGATTAGTAGGTGTATATGAGGAGAATGAGTGTCCTGGCTCGTAATGGGACTCCTGAAGCTCGTGGCTACGAGGCGATTGTTCTCGCTGAATGGTTTGTTGTGTCTGGTGTGCAGACGTTGTCGGGGCGACTATCCGTAATGGAGATGAGGTGGACGATGTTGTCGATGTCAATGATGTTACTGATTGTGAAAATTGTGGATTGTGCCATTGTTTTGTTGCTTCTGTGCGTCGGTCGATGTGAGTCCAAAAATGATCTGAAAAAATATGGAAGGGAAATTTTACCATTACTTATATGATAGGTCAGCGATTATATAAATATCAAAAAAGTATTTAATAGATTGCATGATTTTCAATAACACTTTGTCGTTCTGTGGTTTTTAATACCATAATATAATTGCTCATTGGCTATGTTCTTTGGGGTTATTAATAGCTGTAACGAGACCGATTTCTAATCGTGCGAATAGCACGACGAGTGTATACCCTATACCCATGTACCTACAGTCCTAGAAAGAACGCAAAATTCATTATATTTAATTTCAAAGTTTTCTTTTTCTAGGGAAAGGTGACCAGATTTACAGCATTTCGCTGTGCAGTACCGCATTTATACCAGTCGTATAGCATTGAGAAGCGTACATCATAATATAGAGCATTTACAGCAATTCTAGGAGCAACCTCCAACTCGCCATGGTCATCGCCAACTCCACGTCTTTTTTCAGTGAGGAAAGGTTAGATATCAAATTCAGCGTAAAATACTTATAGGGTTAAAGTGGGTTAGATACCCCAGTGGGATAGATGCCGCGTTTGCTTAGACAAAAATGGTATATTGACATTTAGAGGGCATTCTCTGAAACAAACAGTAATTGCATTTTTATTTTTAAGGGGGTCCACACAATCACGTTGTAACGATAGGTAATACGAAAAATGTATTTTTATTTTTGTGTGAACTTGAAATTTGTAATTTTTTCAAACGCGCACAACTTCTCTCTATTTCTAGTCAGCAGAAGCTTGTTTTCATTTTCGTCAGTTCTTGATAGTTACTTTTTAAATTCCCAGTTCTGGGAATATTTTGAAAAACAATAAAGCGATTTTCGATGATTCTCTAATCCCAAAATATAAAAGGCACCTTCTTATCTATACCCCGAAAGGATAGATGCCTCTCATTTTTGGGGTATAGTTTCCTCAAGACATTTCCTAAATCTATTCTTCATTCCCTTGTAGGTTATATTACAACCTTTAAACTTGAAATATACATTTTAATGTTATAAAGATGGCTTGTAATTACACGTGGATAATAGGAGCAGCTCTGCGGAAACTTGGACGCAAGATTCAATTTGGTTGCGTTCACTGATCTTATAAAAAGAAAGAAACTAAATATCTCGCCACTTCATAGTAGCCTCCAGCATTTTTTTATTCTTTCCACATTTTAGAATCTAGTTTTCCCCTTTAACTAAAATTTTAACTGATTTATCCCTGACTATCCCTAAGACCGAGCGCAGACTAAAGGCGTATTGAAGCGTAGCGTAGCGTAAAACCTGTCGCCCAATACAAGCGTTGTATTGGGTGTAAGGTTTTACGCTACGCTACGCTCCAATACGCCTTTAGTCTGCGCGTGGCCTTAGGGCAACTATCCCCACATTCAAATATGCATTGGGACAACTAACCCATAGCGTGGGCAACTCCCCCGAAATTAGAGGTGCCTTTTCAGGGCTATAATTACAAAACCTAGATTTCTCCAAAAGTTATTTCCCATTTTACCCTACTAAAAAGTCACTTTTATCCTTAACTCCAATAGTGCGGAGGCAGCTAGACATATGAAGACCTTGATAACAGAATTCAGTATAAAAGAGGTCTGCAGACATCTGACAGATATTAAAAATGTACGGGCATTAATGATATTTCCTCTCAACTCTAACAACCTCTGTGGATATTGTACTTTTTCGAGAATGTGCAAAGATCATCACTTCGAATTGAGTTGCCACAATTTTTGGCCGATATCTATAAATATCAGGTTATAGCATATCGGTTGCCGCCCTGGATTTTGGAAAGGAAAATCAAGGAAAGGAACAAAGATTTATCGAAAACCAATTGGCTGTGTTCTTATCTGTGAAATGACATGTGATTTCCTCCTAACTCCGCGGAGCCTAATACCATTATACGAGTGTTTTGGTCAACATTGGTTCGATAGGGATCTGATCATCTTATTCTAGGGGAGGAGGGGGTAGATGGGTCCAATCTAGGACACTTTAAATATTTGATAAGGACATCCAATAGCTACCATTTGACAGAAATTCGAAGTTTGTCCCGACATTCTATCAAACATATGGCTGAATACAGTCGAAACTCGATATAACGTGTTCATCGGGACCATCATTTAAAAACGTTATATCGAAGAAAACTTTATACCAAAATTGTCTGGATAAGTATACCAAATTAAACCAACCAATTAGTCACAATGGCTGTTAGTTCTAAATTAGTCTGATGAGCAGCACAACAATCGGCAAATAGCAAGATTTGCCTATTTTCTCTTTTCATTCTACTGTCCAATTCCAACAAAAAGCTTGTGAAAATCTCTCCCGTCATCCATGACTTGGAATTTGATTTGTATAGAGTCGGAAGTGATTTGATATTTTTAAAACATCGCGGCTTTTCATATTTTCCGATGACCAGTGGCTTAAATTTGTTTGATCCATCAGCATTACAACACAGCAGAACTGTCAACCTTTTTACCCCCGTGGCAATCAACATTCCCAAAAACTAAGCTTCTGTCCGGGAGAAGATTATAAAATAGGCCTGTCTCGTCAGCATTGAAAATATTTTGCTTTTTATATTTTTCAAGCAATCCTGGAAGTCGTTTCGTTTTCCACAATTCAACCGTCTTATCGTCAACTGCTCTTGACTCGCCACTGATGACTTTGCTCGTAATTCCGAGTCTATTTTTAAAATTTGTCAGCCAACCTGGACTGGCCTTGAAGTCGGCAGCAATGCCAAACAGGTTCGCGAGATGCATCGCCTTTTCCTGAAGGATTGGTACCTAAATTGGGATGTTCGCCGTTCGTTGCTGGTGAAACCATTGAACCAATGCGTCTGAAAACTTTCCTTTCTTAATCCGGTTTTTCGCCATTGTACTACTTCCGGCCGTTGCAGCATATTTTAGAATGGTATCTTTATTTTTTAGCAATGCAGCCAAAGTTATGACTGAAGTGCTTAATTTTTTAGAAAGTTCTACTTTAGACAACGACGAGTTTTCCTGCGCGGTCTCGATAATTTTAATTTTTTCCTCGATGGAAAACGATTTTCTTTTCAACGACATTATGCAATATTAAAGCCTTCCAATAAAAATATCCAAATTCAGGCCTCCAAATAGAAAAAATAGAATAATAGTCCTGACACACTAGCGCATAAACTCGTCTCATAAACCGCGAAAAAAATCGAGTTTTGTAAACCACGAAAGCATGACACACTACACAATTGCGGGCTATGATCGTCATGAAATATTTTAAATGAGCTTTTCAAAATTGAATCAGTAGGGTCTAAAACTCATTTTGCTAAGAAACATTTTGATCGGAAAGGTCCCAAAAAGGACACTAATTAATTCTTGATCAGAGGTGGTGTCATATCAAAGGGGATTCCGAGTGCATTACATATACGTTTGCTTCCTGTTTCAAGGACCTTCAACGGAATAAATAGGGCTTAAATGAAAAATTCTCGCGTTTCCCGTAACTTATCATCTGCATCTTTCTAAAGCCATAACTACGCGAATAATTGAAGTTGTTTTTAGAATATTAGCTGAAGATTCTACAACTAAAATTTTCCATTCAAACGTGATTTATTTCGTTGAGGGTCGTTGAAACAGGAAACAAACGCCGGATGCGTAATGCACTCGACTTCCCCTTTGATATGATACCCCGCATGCCGTCCCCCGGTCATTGATTAAATAGTGTCCTTTTTGGGACCTTTCCGATCCATTTTTTTTTTGCAAAATTATTCAAAAACAACAAAAATTAGCCTTACTCTTTTTTTTTTATTTGAAATGCTAATATGACTGGACAGGGCTTAATTTACTCTACAAGACGAAAAAAGAACCTTGTAATCACTCGCGTCTCTCGACAAATTCTGTAAAGTAAACTGTAAAAATAGGAAAAATAACAATACAGAGTGTCAAGGAGAGGGGTTTACTTGCATGCTAGGCCGAAAAACACGACGTTTTACGCTTTGAATAGAACACAACAGAAGCCAATAAGCAGAGAAACTTGTTTGTAACATTCTTGCATGTGTATCGTAGTGGCTCTTTTTCATTATTTTCTAAGAAGTAAAACGTTGTATCGAGTTGCAGTGTGTATAGGAATTTGTAATTGGGGATGGAGAAGCGAGACGTTATACCGAGTAAAAATGTTATATCGAATATTTAGCATTCGTTATATCAAAGTAAAATCTCATTGCATGTTTTACAAGCGGACCGGGACTTTCAAGCAACGACGTTGCATCGGGAAAAACGTTGTATCAAGGAACGTTATATCGAGTTTCGACTGTATAGCTTCGTAGGGGAGGTAGGGATTGTGATAGTCACACTTTCCATCTCAATTCAAAGTATATGCTATAAGTACGCATTGATCAAATGGTCAGGTCGCTACCGATATTCTGTCGAAATTATGGCCGAACTAAAATATCAAGGAAAGGTCATTTGTATGGAAGGTAGGGGAACCATTGGTCCTATTGCCGTAACAAAAACAATATACGCTAGACTATTTTATAAATTTAAAGTATAAAAATGCCATTTCTGCACTCAATTTTAAAATAAAAATAGCTTAAACTTAAACACATATTTTCTTTTGATTAAAAAGTTGTCAATCACAATTGACAATCAATTATAATGGCAGATTGCAAGAAAATATCATATCAAATTATATCGTCCGATCTGCAATCGGACAAACTAATCCATCTGACAATTAAATTATGATAATATGACTACGGGTCGCATGATGTATGACAACTCTAAGAGAAGGATCACCTAATCAAAGGAAAGAGAAAGCTGATCTGTATTCCTCTCTCTTCTCTTGATTACCGTAACTCCTAGTGGAGCATGGTGCGTTGATGACTACCTTGTGTAGTCATCAACGTTACAAAGACAACTGAATTCGGAGTGTGATATGGTTGTCAGCCATACCACTTCCTAGTCGTATTGTTAGTTTATTATTCTACGATAAGAATATTTCTTATCATCTTCTTCTGAATAATAAACTTGCGACGAGCCGTGCCGAGTTTGGAAACTCGTTTCTCTATGAGTGTCTATTTCACAGAGTGGCGACCGAAAGATCACGGCCACAGAGCACGACTGTATTCCTGACGACCACTAATTTCAATTCATACGGCTCAATACAGGATGAAGTCGTCGGTCGTTTTTGTGGTCGATCTCGTCTAAATTTCATAGTCTTACGGTATTTCACTATGTCTGTGTCATCCACTTAGAGCAAGCCCTTTAGAACCACGGCAACACTTCCGCAAACTGGTTTTTGGCTTGCCTAAAAACCCTAAGTTTATCTGGTCCATCGCGCTCAATACAAGTCATACAGATTTAAAAGCAGCCTTGTCAGAGACACGAGGACAGGCTATAAAGTCAGTCTTGACTGGTGCTGCTTCCAGGGCTACTGAAAATGACTCTGACACCAGGACAGGCTATAAAGACAGTCTTGCCTGGTGTTGCTTTCAGGGCTACTAAAAACGATTTGGAAAGGCACTGGAGTGTGAGCGCCAACTTGTTAGCCGATGCTGTGAAGATCGGCTTGTCTCGCTGTCTCGCTAAACGGAATAGGGCACTGATATTCACAACGTTACTCTTTAGGTGACCAAGAAACCACTTTAGATTACTCTCTGGCTGTGTAGCGTCAGATCAAAGACTCTTCGAGCAACTAGTGGTTCAGAAGGATCTTATCCCTTATAGCATATTCGTGCACGTTTAACGGAAGCGGATTCTTAAGGATGCACTCAATGTAGGTGTACTTTTCAGAAATTAAGGAGATGAACCCTAATCCAAGCTCAAATCTGGTTGACACCTGGAGCCGTTTGCTATATCAATTGTTTTCATATGTACGAAACCAATTGAAAACATGATCGAATTCGTTTCTTTATATAGTATGGTTTAACGAAATTACAATTCGAATAAAAATTCTATTTCTAAAAACAAAAAAAAAAAAACGAACTAGAAATTCGGACTATTTATCGGCTTGCGTTCTCGGCTTCCCTGGGTATGTGCTTCTTTCGCTCTTCCCACCCCCTTCCCACGGCTCTGCAATCACACAAAAGTTTCATTTTGCTATAAAAATTACAAGTAAACTTAAACAAGGGCGTGCCTAAAGCAGCAGGCCCCTGACCCAATCAAGCAGATCCTGCATAGCTATTGGACACTCCCTCACTGTAGTATACACATCTTGATAGCAGATAGAATATGCAAGGTGTCCCGCATTGTCTGGTCAATACTGAAGGGATGAATAGGGCAATTTGTTTGGGCAAAAACGCCATCAAAAGAACTGGTAATAGTTTTAATGTTATCTTCTTGATTTGCCTAACTCTACTACCGCGTGTAGTCGTCAACGTTTAAACGACAACTGAATTCGGAGTGTGATACGGTTGTCAGCCACTACCACTACCTACCACATCCTAGTCTCATAGTTTATTATTCTACGATAAGAACATTTCTTATCTTTTCTGAATAATAAACGTGCGACAAGTCTTGCCGAATATCGAAAACTCGTTTCTTTATGATCTCAGATTTCACATAAACTTAAACTTTCAAAATTTATTATGAATTTTTAAATATTTTTTATTAAATCCTGAATAATTAGGTATTGGAATTTTGAAATCAACCGATCTAAAATTATATGTTTATATTAAAATTAAGACGGTCCCGTTTCATTGGGTATTTTTGTACCCATGTTTGGTTATTATCTGTTAAAATACTCTGTTAGCTGAGTATGTTGCGTTATCAGTCTACTTTGTAAAATCACAGTCTGGGCGGATATTCCCACAAAGCAAAATTCAAAAAGAAGCCCTATTTTGACAGTGGCAACGATTCATGATCTTAACTTGGTGGTGTAATTAGCAGTTATTGGAACAGAAAGATCTAAAAATCGATATTTGGAGGACATTCGACTGAAGCACAGCCCTTTTTGTGATTGAAGCTTCCATGAAATTGGTCGGTACCAATTCCAAATACACAGCAAAAAATTCGGTGTGAATTTAACTCCGAAAATTGTCGAATAGGGTCCCTCCGTTTGGATAAAATATTGTTTTATCCAAATGGATGAACACAAAAGTGTACTTCCAATTACACCAAAAGGAGTAATACTCGATATTTTTGGAATAAAAATAAAACACAAGTTTCACAGAACATTTAACTCATAAATGAGTTTTGTATAACTAGCAGTTACCTCTCTATAGGTGTTGGCGACATTTCATTTACCTCTTTACGCTCTAAAAATGCATAATAAATTACCTGCCTACAGTGGGATTCGATCCAGCGACCCTATGATTTGAAGACTAACGCCCTACCTACTACACCACACAGACTATACGGGATGACGTTCGTAATTTGCACCATATATTACGTGCGGAATTAACTCCATTTTAAGTAAATTTTAACACCATATAAACAAAAACTGATATAATTTCGAATAAAAGTTATTATTTATCCAAATGAATTTTATTTTGAGTGTTTTATCCTAATGGATAAAAGGAAAATGTTATACTCGGGACGGAGTGAAATAAATGTATTAAACTCCATAGGTATAAAAAAATTAAACCTTTTTGGATAAATTTTGGTTCACACCGCCTGATTTTTTGCTGTGTAGAAGGGGACTCGGTCGTCCTTTGGTAAAAATATTTCATTTTTAAATAAAACTAGACCGAGTTCTAATCGTGCGAATAGCACGATGAGTGAATACCCTATACTCATACCTAGAATGCGCGTAAAACCGAAAATATTCAATTTAATTTTTTTTAAGGGGAGTAGGCATAAATGAGTCGGACCTGGCACATGAAGGCATCCAACAGCTACCATTTGATACTAATTTGAAGTTCTTCGCGACATTCTATCAAAAGATATGGCTGAATATAACTTTGTAGGGTAGGTAGGGGAAGGGGTACTCTCCGGACCTACTCCACTTTCCATTAACTCAAAGTATATGTCCGAATTAGGCATTGATCAAAATTTCAAATCTATAGCGATATGGTATCGAAAGTTATAACCGAATTAAAATATCAAGGAGGGGTAATTTGTATGGGAGGTAGGGGAACTCTTGGTCCGATTTGGCCCATTTTCAATACCATCCAAGATCAACCAACATCTCACTAAAATTTGAAACCGCTAGCTTCATTATTTCGGGAGTTATCGTGCGACAGACACACGGACAGACAGACAGACAGACATGGCTTATCGAATCAGGTACTAACCCTGATTATTTATATATATACTTTGTCATACCTCTGGAGGCTCCTTTGAGGTGTTACATAGTTTTAGCGTAAAAAAAAAACAATATACCTTATACCATCTTATGGGTATAGGGTATAAATATATTTAAAAATATAACAGCGATACAATTTTTCCCAAGTCGAATGTTGGCTAGAATTTGATTGGTGTGCATACCATGTTTTTATTTTATCTTCAAAAGTAATACACCCTTCACCGAAAAAAATGGTTTAGACTTTTTATCTAAAGTGAAGTAGTTGACTTAAATTTAGATAGCTTTACCAAAGTAATAGCTGATTTCTCTAATCTTCGCAGCTGAAAATACTATTAAATTAGTTCATTTAACCACGCAAGATTAGAAGGAAGAGTTTAGTCAATTCTTCCACAAAAGTTGTTGATTGTACTATTCAAATATAAAATTGAACTACAAACAATCGTTCTTTTTTCTTCAACACAATTTAGCTATCCAACATTTAACAATTGATAAATAATGAATAGCTGTCTTTACAAATGAATTAATTGAATTTGCAAATATAGTAGATGTTTCAACTAATGACGAATAGAAAAATTATCCATATCTTCGTAGCTGTTTCAACTACATAGAATCATAAGCTGAAAATCAACGCTAACTTTAGATAAATTCGACTATTTCTTTAGATAACCATTCTAATTTTTTTTCTCAGTCACTGAAAAAAATGGTTTAGACTTTTTATCTAAAGTGAAGTAGTTGACTTAAATTTAGATAGTTTTACCAAAGAAATAGCTGATTTCTCTAATCTTCGTAGCTGAAAATACTATTAAATTCGTTCATTTAACCACGCAAGATTAGAAGAAAAAGTTTAGTCAATTCTTCCACAAAAGTTGTTGATTGTACTATACAAATATAAAATTTAACTACAAACAATCGTTCTTTTTTCTTCAACACAATTTAGCTATCCAACATTTAACAATTTATAAATAATGAATAGCTGTCTTTACAAATTAATTAATTGAATTTGCATATATAGTAGATGTTTCAACTAATGACGAATAGAAAAATTATCCATATATTCGTAACTGTTTAAACTACATAGAATCATAAGCTGAAAATCAACGCGAACTTTAGATGAATTCGACTATTTCTTTAGATAACCATTCTAGTTTTTTTTCTCTGTGGTGTTGGAAAGCCCGCACGCTGATGCAACTTTGCAGTTTTGACAGATTAATATTATTGTTGAATATTTTTAATGAAAAATCTCTTGCAAGATTTCGCTAAAGTTTCGGTATCTGAACCTTGATAGTAATGTTAACATTTGCAAGCGCGAAAAATTCAGTTTACGTGTTTTAAGTTTTATCTTAACACTAAACGACGTGATTTTCGTTGACATCCACAGAAAACACGATAGTTGCAAAAAAACTGTCAAATTTATTAACGGCCTTCTTGTTGAACCAAATTGCCTTAGCAACCCTTTCAGTATTGACCACTCAATGCGGGACACTCTGTATAAATGAGACAACGTTCGGCAGCTCTCGTAAAAGCGCTAATGACTCAAAATAATGCAATGTTGGGTTGAATTGCATCTGTCGACATTCGCACAATTTGCGTCAGGCTTATCATGCCACCATACTTTTGTTCAGAGGAGGACTTCACAAATGCAAAATTGAATTTAAATGTCGATATCTTCTCTCCAACCGAAGACTTTCTCCTTAGTTCTGACACCAAATTAACACCATTCTATTTTGTTTTGGATTCCAGTCTCGCAAAAGTGCAATCAAATTTGTGTCCGAGAACCGTAAGACTTAATATAAGAACATATTATTGCGCTTGTAAGACAGAAAAGATTTATCTGTATTTATTAGTAACCTTATGAAGCTTCCTCGTAAAATTTTGCCTTTAGGGCTACATACATTATGGGCCAGTTTCTCGTACATCTTATCTAATGGTTAGTCTTATCGTATAGAGAAGACGCACATAATTTTCAGAAAGCTTTTATTGAATTGAATTTTTGGTTCATTTTGCATAGCTATGCCATATTTTGCTTGGTTACGCCATCATCTGAAATTTAAAAAATCATTGGGCGATATCGCACAATGGCCTAACCAAGCAAAATATAATTCAATATAATGTAAAATTTTTCTAAAAATTGTGTGCGTCTTCTCTATACGATAAGACTAGCCATTAGAAAAGATGTGTGAGAAACAGGCCCGTAATGTAATTTCTCGAGAAACGAAAATCTATAGCTCTTGTATGGACTTCGGTAGAAAACTCTATCAATTGAGACATCGGATAAAAACAGAAAGGAGTGGGCAAATCGATTAGCTTATTTTTTTCGGGGCTGCTACCAATTCAACGTCGTCATTTTTTTTCAGAGTTCTGAGAATTATTGATATGTAATAATAAAAACACTGACATTAATTTGAAACCAACTATTTGTCGAAGAAACGTTCAACACGAGCAGCATTTCCTATTCATTTGATAACTACTACTTACGCTACAATTCCACCCATGATCACGTGTCATTGGGTGACACGCGTCCAAATTGCCCAAAAGGGTGCCAAACTTGCGTCCATAACGATCACGATCCACATCATTTCAACCCTTCGTCGATCATCTTAAGAACCAGTAACCAACCAGAGCAAACGTCTTATTTATCCTAAGCCGCAGTTGTAATAATTTTCAAGGTTCTATAATTCATTAAAGAAAAGGGAAAGGGTTCCGATCGTCATACAATAGCGAAGACATCGCGTCGTTGTCGGTATAGATGCCATTGAAAATATGTATAAATCAATTCTGTCGAAAGGAAAATGAAAATCCTTTCATTATCGTTCCAACGTATGTATAAAAATTGAAAGGATATCGTATCATCTTACGTCAGCCGTGTCTGATCGAAATATTTTCTTTTTAAAACCGAACAGAACACATGTTCGTTATGATTGAAATTGAAAATGGCTGATCTTTAATTCAGAAGGATTGTAAACATAGAAAAAATGATCGCCTATATTGTTGCGTATTATCTAGGATTTTCTCGAAAAGGATGCATTTTTTATTTTTTCTATCGAAGCAGCGTGGGCCGAAGGATCAACGTAATCTTCAACTGTCTAAGATTACCTCGATGAAGTTTTTTCAATTATGATGTAATAAACATGTGTGTATGGATATCGAAGGTGAAGGAGGTGTCGCGGAACATATGAAAGGAAAAGAGATATATGAAAAGGATTGAAATTGGGAAAGGTCACGACAACACGACGGATGCGCGTTCGGGTTACACTGAACTATTGATGTCGGCCCAGACATGGATTAAATCAATTGAAATAGCAAGCAGTTCACCGCAAAATTTTCCCTTTCAAAAGTATCACTTTGACAGAGGTCTTATTAGTTGAGCACAGGAGGTGGAACTATTACACCAGGTGCATAGGCTGTGTTGCAAAAAAAAAAAAACAAATTGAGTCATATTGTATGATTTTTTTTACTTCCAAATGATGGCAGTTAGTTCATTTGTTCTCCTGTGAATTGTATGTTTTTTACTCAGTTTTTAGGATTAAAACTAAAAAGCGGTTGAATAAAAAATCTTTGGAATTTTCGATTAAAAGACCGCATTTCCACTTCATTTATATTTTCAAATGAATTATTCGAAATTAAAATTGAAATGCATATGATAAACACCCTAGAAGAACAGCAGAAGAGCCATTTTATTTTCTAATGTTTCCCAGACTCTTCAAAATATCCTTTTATTTGTCTACTCCGCTACTTATTTTCTGAATAACAACATAAATTGATCATCCATTGTATCCTTTCAATATTATAATAATCATACCGCAACATTCCCATCCATGAAGGATCGAAACGGATAGACAATAATCACTAACTTCCTGACCACATTCATTCTTAAAATGCACTCAACCCGGGACGATCCTATAATTATATTTAAAATCAATCAATTATGACTAAGGCACTTCTGGTCCATAAAATGATATTCATTTTGAGTTCTTAGTATAGGAAAACCATCAAGATCTCATTCAAGGACTCGGGACTATACGTTCACGACGTGGTCGTCGTCGTCGCGAGAATCCATTAGAATACTCAAAGAAAATCATTTCATACCTAGTGATTATCGCTAGTGAACCGCAAAAAATCGGCCGCATAAGTCACTGTTCGGTTTCTTGGTTACTTTATTTTTTTCGTGTCTTAGGCGTAGGTTATTTTTTTGTGGGACCTGTGTGTGTACATCCTCTTTTAGAATTATCATCTTTAAGATGCAAACTATCTTCTCGTTCCATAATAACTGCGCATTGGTCTTAAGAAGTCAAATTTGAAATCTGAATGTGTGCAGCGAGATCGATCTTGAATGATCACCAACAGGAAAAAATAACTAATGAGAACCCGACCAAATCGGTCAGGTAAGGTGGCAAACATCGAACATTCTCATAGGTCAGGTAGATTTCAGACAGTTGGCGCCTTGCCATGTTTCTTATTTCCGTGTGTATCAAATTTTAGGATCATCATCCTAGAAATCGAAATGTCCTTTTTTTCGTATACGACTATGCCCATCTACTTGTTGTGTATTGGTAATAAATGAATGTAAAAAAGGTATAAATGCATAAAGTAAAGGCCAGGACAGGTATTATCTATCTTTTTTTGGCGGAAAAATTGACGAAGACCAACCAACCAATATGCTGACATGCTGATGCGAGCATTTGGCATGGGGAGAGGTTACTTGTATAATTAAATCCATTAGTATGCCGGAGACCACACTGGATAATGCAATTTATTAGGAAGAAAAGTGTGTCGAATGAGATTTGTAGCGGGCGTAAAAAAAGACAATATGCTAAAAACTGAAATATTGTTAGAATAGATTATGCGTGCACGTGACATTCTTGCACCTTTTTGAGTTGAATCTTTTATAAAATGGCATTCCTACAGTTTAAGATAAGAAAGGGCGACAAATTGACATTTTCACAGGGTTTTGTTAGTAATAATTTCATCTTTTTTGAATAAAAATCCATGAAATTAGCTATTGTGATTGAGTAGGGTTTACCTAATTGCAGATGCATTTTCTTCTGGTGTATAAAATTTAGAGGATTTGCATACAAGCGTTTGTTCTTAAATATTTTTTTTTTCATTTTCAGTGGTAACTGAGATATGTAGCTCAAATGGCCGTAATGCTGGGCTCAAGATAAACGCTGCCAGCTTTGATTCAGGGGGACAAAGCGGAATTTGTTTTTCGAGTCAGGCAGTCGAAAAAGGTGACGCATTCTGCTACCTCGAAAGCATTACAGCAGATGGCGGTGCGAACGCTGATGTACAATCACGTATCAACAAGGCTAGGGCAGCCTTCTTCACTTTGACTCCCTTCTAGCAAAATAACAACATTTCAAGGCGCACCAAAATCCGATTCTTCAATGCAATTGTAAAATCTGTGCTTCTTTATGGCTGTTCAACTTGGAACAACTAAGCTGCAAACTTTCGAAACCCAGTGTATACGGCGCAATCCGCTGGCCGGAGATTATTTCGAATGATGTTCTCCTTAATATCACAGGCCTGGATTGGTTAGGCGCATCTGTCAAAAGGCGAAAATGGCAATAGATACGGCATACCCTTCGAAGAGGGCCAAAAAATATTGCAAAACAGGTCCTAGATTGGAACCGACACGGAGCCAATGCAAGACGCCGTGTTGGACGACCAAGAAACGCGCGGAGAAGATCGGTTAATATCGAGGCTGCTTCATTAAACAAGACCTAAAGACGATGGTACAGAAGAGAACGAGGTGGAAATTAGGTAGTTAATGCCATATGCACAACAAGGGGTTTAACAGGAACCAGAGAACCACAGAGAGACTGAGATATTTGAGTTTTTGTGTTTTTTGAAGAAAATCGCGGATTTTGATATTTGAAACAAACCCGCCCAAAAATTACTTGGTGAATTTACTAAAACTTATATTTCTCTTTTAGCCAACACTATGAACAAATTTTATTTTCTTTAAAAATTAAAAGAAAAAAGTCTTTTTCTTTTTAAAATTTTACGTACATTTTTCTTTGAGTTAATCGCAGATTTTGACAATAAATGGATAATAATTAATTAGTAAAACCTCTCTAAGTCGAAACTTCCTTAGTACATAGTATTTTTCCTTATCTCAAACAAATTTAGGGTTTCACTGGTGTTCCCTTCGGTTTCAGATATAAAATAAATTTAATTAATATAAATTTCAGAAGTCCGAAACCCCTTTAACTCAAACAATATTTTATACTATTGTGAAGTATGCAAGAACAGTCAGGATAAAGAATCCATTTAGATTAAAACTTCGGAGTTCATTACCAGGAATGTTTAGGACAACAGGGACTTTGATATCCATGGGGTCCTTGAAGACCACGTGCCCGTTCCTACAATTATTTACTTCTGATTAATCGAAAATTATTTTGAAAAAGGTCAGAAATTTTTTTATTTGGCTTAGTTGTCCTGCAAATTTTACTATATAGACTAAATCGTTCGTCGTTTCGATATGAAAATTGTGTAAAATTTGTGAAATACCTTTCATACGAGTCTAAGGGCGGAATTCATAGACCTCACTTATACTTAAGGGAACCCCTGAGGGACTGACGCTATTCATAGTCACTCAATAAGCAAACGCTTAAGGGCTTCCTAAAGGGTTCCCTTATTCGTTAAGGCTCATATCTAGTAACCTTATATGAACTCATATATTTCTTGACATATCCTTATTGGAACACTTTGAAATTTAAAAAAAAAATTTGAATTTTTTACTACTTGTTTTTTTTGTATATTTTATTTGTCACTTTCCATACATATGCCCAATAAGTGAATCATTTATTAAATGAGGCAACGCCATAATAAGTGATGATTATGAATACGAAGCCTCCTTAAGGGTTCCCTTATATAAACGAAATGCTTATTCGTTAGGGGAATCCTTATTGTTTAAGTGGGGACTATGAATTCCGCCCTAATATTATTATTTGCATGATTTCTAACGAAATGAATGGATTTAAAATTTTTCTTTGATGGCTTCATATTTTAACTTCATAAGTCGAACTATCCCTTACTCGAACATTTTGTCTTGGCAAGTCGTAGTTCTAGTTAGTGAGGTTTGACTGTAGTTATTCATTATAGTAATTTAATTTATTTTATCTAGCTCACACTATAATTTTCAGTCATTCAAGATTTCAAATATCTTTTAATTTCATAAATAAATAATTAAAAATTATTTAAGGCATTTCTTTCGTTTTTATACAAATCAAATAATGCTCACTTCAAATGCTAAATCAACATTTGTAGCTTTTTAGAAAAATTACAATACACAGAAATGTTTCCCCGTAGTTTCTACGGTGTAAGTAGAATAATTTGTTTTTTGAGTAATCATATACTTAGGGCAGAATTCATAGTCGCCACTTATATTTAAGGGAACCCTTAAGGGACTGGCGCTAAAGAGTTCCTTTATTCGTTAATATCCCTATGCAAACACTTTGATTTTTTTTTTAATTTCGAATTTTCAACTACATACTTGATATTTTTTTATATTTCATTTGTCACTTTCAATAGATACGTTTAATAAGGAAATCGTTTTATTAAATGAGGCAATGCCCTAATAAGTGATGTCTATGAATACGAAGCTCCCTTAAGGGCTCACTTATATAGGGAAATCCCTTATTCCTTAAGGGAATCCTTATTACTTGGACTATGAATTCCGCCCTTAGTGATAGGAATTGTAATAAACTAATTAAATTCAATTTATATGTTTGTTATTTAAAATGAATACTTCCGAAGAATTTACTAATTTTAAAAGAAGAAGAAATGTCTGTCACAGTATTGCCTAAAAGAGGAAACCAAATTTCAATAAAATCACCAAATAATTTTTGGGCGGTTTTGTTCCAAATATCAAAATCAGAGACTTTATTCAAAAAAGAAAAAAAAACATACACAAATCATCAACGATGATTATTACAGCCAACAAATTCACCAAAAAAATAAAACTAACCACACTAAAATCGGATAAGAGGTTTGGTTTTTACAGAGCTTCAATATCAAATTTGTGTGATTTCTCAAAAACAATATATTTTTCCATCTTAATTTTCTCCAACTTAAAAATGTCACAGGCTCAGAAGGATTCCCTAAACCGAAGTGACTCTATTTATTTCTTTATTGATACCTTATATCTGGCATATCTAACAGAATTGCATGCTCCGAATGGGACAGGCTTCTTATAAAGACCAAAGACAAAATTCCATCGCGACCTGTGAGCCGTGTATGGCCCGCCGCGAAGCTGTATCGCTAATCACACAACCAAGGGATGATGTGTCCGTCGCCGCTGAGTGCCAGACTCACAGCGCCAATAGGTAAGTTTACGACACAGTTGCGTATGTTCCGCACACATGTTTGCCATTCTGATCCGCTAACCACCATTTTGCGGATCAGAAATAATCTCCGGTTCTTTTCGTTTACATGATCCACAAAGACAGTCAAATAAAAAGAACCGAAGATTATTTCTGGTCCGCAAAATAGCAGTTAGGGGATCAGAATGGCAAACATGTTTGTGGAACATACGCACCTGTTTTGTTTCGTAACCTCACGCAATGCCGACAGATCGAGTCGATGATGATGACTGTGACTGATGACCAGCATTGGATTGGATACAACCTCTCTAACCGTTTCGGACGTTCGAAACCGACACGGAGGAGAAGCAGACGCCACTGTAATTGAGAAAGAGGCCTTACGCTAAGGTTTATCAAAATTAATCAAAAATCTCTGCGCAACTACCAAGTAGTAGTTATTAGTTAGGTCGCATCGGCATACATGCCTCATCATTGCGAGTACAGGCATACCTCGACTTAGGACGCTAATTGGTTCCAAAAAAATGCGTCCTAAGTCACTATGACTTATATGATATGATATGGACGGAAAATTGTGCAATTAGCAGTTTAGTACGAGCTCAAGGTAAAATATTAAGCCCCAGCTAGTGAACAAAATTAAATTAGGCAGTATACAGTCACTTATGAATCTCGAAAATATAAAAGAAGTTCAAAATAAATTACCGTATGGAAAATCGTGGTCGATTCCATAGTGACTACTCTATTGCAGAAGGTAATTTCAAACGTTAGTTAAATCAACAGCCAACAGGTGATACGAATGAACAAATTAGTATATAAATTCATTCGACAGATACTTAATTTATGAAAAAATATTCAAACACAAACTTTGATCTTTTGTACCGCATGGTTTGGCAAACCTCGGACAGTGCGGGGCCGGTATTAGATGAATGCTCCAATTTCCGGCATACGGTGCTTTGCGTTTCAAAAATATTTAATTATTAAGTTTTAACGATTCATCAGGAACTGTTTGCCGCCGCCGCAGAATTTTTTGATAGACTTATGCTGATCTAATCCTTTACACTAGCGTTGAAATTTACTTCTTTAAAAGGTCCTTAACGAATCAGCTAATTGTCTTTACCAAAACAAAACTCCTTCTTCAAATATCAGCTCAACAAATAAATTAAAAGCTTTATACACTAGGAAAGGAACTGAATAAAAACAGAAAAGAAAATACTTTCCTAATACTTGCACGTGTGTTTTTAAACGAATCTTTTTTTTTTTTCAAATCGCGTTGTAAGTCGAAACAAAAATTGTTGTAACTCGAGTCGTGGTCTAAATTGTTCACGCGTTGTAAGTCGAAATGTCCTAAGTCGAGTGATACCTGTATTCCTTATCTGCGTCTAACTTAAAGAAAGCCGTTGGAGCAGCAAAGGCATCGGAAACTTATGTATTTGATTCTGTATAGGATGCGACACTGACGCTTACCACGCCATTTGAGGTAGCTCTAGCACCAATTGGCGAGTTGCTTTTCGAATTTTATCCTATCTTCTACGTCACAAAAGTGTCATTCTGTGGATTTGCATTCTATGGATATTTGACTGCACAAAGTACATAACGCAATAATAATTCACTTTCCTATTCGTTGTCTGTGAATTGCCTATGGTCGAACCTTAGAGAAAGCATAGCAACACATGCCATGCGTTAGTCCAGAGTGGCTATGTGATCACAATCACTCAACCCATATGTGTTTGACTCCAAATTTATTACACTGCACTCCACGAAATAATTCAAACGTCAAAATATTGTCGATGCAATTATTAACCCTTCTGTCGCCGCTTACGAGCTATTATGCCAAAGGTGTAGCTGAATCTTCTGTGAAGTCAATCTAATTTTTTGAAGAGGTATAATTTTGGTTCTAGAAACAGTTAACATATTATGTCTTACGATGATGCGCCGTTTTTCGTTTCTTTAGACATAGTTTACCTTTCGCCGAACGCTTGATCGCATTTGTGACCGTCGGTTCCTTTGAAATATATGTGGATAGGGGTGGAATATGAACGATATTTTGCATCAAGATATAGTACCAATGGTCTGTTTAGGTCTATGTGCCAACCGAAGGGTTAGTTATCACGTTGGCATTTTTTAGAGAGCAATAAATATTACGCGGAAATTATATTCTCAATTGTAAACAAAAATTTAACATTTGAATAAAATTTTTGTTTAGATGTGTGAACTGCGATAGTGTGAAAACGGTGCCATTTTTATTTTCTGATGCCCACTCTGGACTAACGCATGGCATAGGTTGCTATGCTTTCTCTAAGGGTCGAACATATAATTGAGGATGTGAGTGGATAGAAGTGACAACATACAATTTTCAATTTGGCAACAGACGAATTTCAGTTTTTCAATCATTTGTGAATTGAACTTACATTTTGAAATTTGGATGAAACAATCTTTGGCCAAAAAATAGTAAAACAAGGCGATTGGAATACTTGTTACTTTTTTCCACTGAATTACGTAGCACTTTTGTGTTCATTGGTTACGACTGTATGTTGCCTGTTTAGTGACGGACACAACAGATTGACGTGAAATTTGGTAAAAACATGTAGGAGTAGAATGGAAACGCCCTTAGGCACAAATAAATTTAAAGTTAGTTGTGTAAAATCTAAATTTCATCGAAAATATTTGAGGATGACAAGTATCTATAGCGGTGGACGACAGCTTAAGAATACGGGAGAGACATCTTATGCAAAATCCTAAATCGAAAATTTTGGTTTATTATGGCATTTATGTCATCATCTGGTGACCCCCAGAAAAAAGCCCCAACCGATTGGGGGTCCGCAATTTACAGTTTTATTTGCGATTATTTCAAAAACGGCAAGAGATACAGAAAAAAAGGTCTGAGGACGAAAAAACTACATAAAATTACCTTTCCAATGATATAAAACACATTAGAGTTTATTTAGATATTTCGGTGCTAGCTTAAAAAAATGAATTAGAATATTTTCAGTTTAGACTTTTTTTAAAAGCTCCATAACTTTTGAAAGAATGCCAGTTCAGTAAAATTTTGTACATATAAGTGCTCACAATAAGTTCAAGATCACTTTAAGGTAAACATGAAGTCGGTTCGGTCAAGGACCCCCGTATCCCCCTATTTGAATTTGTCAAAACGGCATGTCCATAACTCCCCCCAAAGTTTGAACAGAGTGCTAAATTTTGGTTTGCTGCGATTGGAGGTCATAGTCACGCCATACACCAAAAATCAGCTCATTCGAATAAAAACGAAGGCCGGTATTTATAAACATACCTTAACTCAAGGAGACCTCGAGTCAAGGATGCCGAAATTAAAAAACTTAAATGTCATTTTCCATACTTTTTCATAGAAATCACTTACATTCACGAGTCAATGCATCCTTGATTTAGGGAGAAACTCAAGGAGACCTTGAAATTTTTTATAGTCAACCTCACTTGAAGTCAAGGTAGCTATACCCACCTACCTTGAAATATTATATTTCAAGTCTATTAATTTAAGGTCTTCTTGAGCTTCGTCTTAAATCAGGGATGCATTGACTCCTGAATGTAAATGATTTCTATGAAAAAGTATGGGAAATGACATTTAATTTTTTGAATTTCGGTATCCTTGACTCAAAGTCTCCTTAAGTTAAGGTATGTTCATAAATACGGGCCTTAGGGTACCTTCCATACAAAGTGACCCAAGACAACTTTGTTCGATAGTTTATAAAATGGGTAGTACGTAAAACAAACTCCTGATGGGTCAGTTTGTATGGGAGATACCCTTAGTGCACCATGCAGTTTTAACTATGATCACAGGCCACCCGCAATTACATGAAAATTGTCGAAAATAGATGTTCCACCCACGAGATTTATTCAATCACAGACTACCAATTTCTCCTTTCAGAACTTCAGTAGCTGATATTATATCATAGTACGGGAGCCTGGTACCCAACTACCTTCCTCATAAGGTAACCGGCTGAAAATGTGTACAGGTGGTAGTTCATCACCGCTTCTGTTCAAAACTGCTGGTCAGCCCAAAATTTAGCGGTTCCTTGTTAGGGAAATTACGCAATATGTGTGCAAATTTTGAGGTTCAATCTTCCTCATAAGGTAACCGGCTGAATTTATGTACATGTGCTAGATCTCCACCTCCACATGCCGAAAGTGCCCGTCAGCCCAATTTTTAGCGGTTCCTTCACCTATGCTGACCGCCTCAAAGCTGCAAAAAAATGACCTCTACCTTCCTCATAAGGTAACCGGCTGAATTTATGTTCAAACGATAGATCTCGCTTAACCGTATCGAAACATAGTGGGCTGACCGCTCTGAACCGGTTCCTAGACCGGCCTTAACCGGTTCAAAGTATTGAAAATACCTTCGTAAAAATTGTATTTTTGATCATACCTGATTAGTTAACCAGGCTAGAATTGTATTTAAATGGTAGATCTCAATTCGCCCCTATCGAGTGTACTGGTCAGCCCAGGCCAAACCGGTTCCTTGACGCATTTTTACCGATTCAAAATAAGCAAAAATACACCAAGTACACAATATGAACTACTTAATGTTGGGGGGATATGAAGCATTCAACCGATTAAATTTATGTTCGTATGATAGACCTCAATTCGCCTGTGTCAAGAGTACTGGTCAGCCCAGACTAAACCGGTTCCTTGACGCGTTTTTACCGATTCGAAATAGGCCAATTTACACCAAGTACACAATATAAACTGCGTAATTTTGGTAAGATTTGGAAAATTCACCCAATTAAATTTACGTTTGTATGATAGATCCCAATGCGCCAGTGTCGAAGATACCGGTCAGCCCAGACCAAACCGGTTCCTTGACGCAGTTTTACCCTTTCAAAGTAGGCAAAAATTCATTGAGTACGGATGTAAATATATTTAAATCAAATTAAATTATAAAATAAACAATTAATTCAGCTCTATTGATTATATTACATAGTTATGTTAAAGTGACTAATCACTGTCGGAGTCGGAGTTATAAACATTACTACACGGAGAGAAAAATGTGCAATGAATTCAACAAAATCATACAATGAAATTCACAAGATACAATTTCACCAAATTTGTAGTGAAAGTTGTTAAAATGTAGTGAAATTGATTACAATTCAGTTGTTACTGGTGCTAGCCTATTGTAAAAATGATTGCAGTGTAATGAAAAAAAATCATTGCATGATATTTGTATGGATAGTAACATTTATTGTGTTTATGGTAATTTTCGCCACTGTCTGTAATAATAATAATTATTGCATGGTAAAAAAGTTTTCATTCTTTCGTACATGCAGTGGCGGATTTACCAGTAGGCTGAGTAGGCTGGAGCCTAGGGCGGCAGATTTTACAGGGGCGGCAAATTTGGGGCAAATATTTTTTTTATGTTAAACACATTACATACACATTTATTACAGTGGAAACCGAATTCCGAATACGACTTTCAATGTTAGATATAGCATTTATCCTTTTCATGATTTTGTTCTCAATTTTGCAGTAAGTTAATTTATTTTAAAAGAGTGTTCTCCCAAAATTGTTCAATCTACCAATGTCAAAATAATAACATGCGTTGGAAAGAAATCACGCTAAAGCAAATTTGCAGATTCATTTGTTTAAAGTACCGTTATGAAATTGGTTTTTAAAATATTCTATTAAAAATCACATTTGAAATTTCCTAAAGATATGAAAACTGCATATATGTCTCTTTGATAGAAAATTATTTAAAACCGAAAAAAAACCGTTTCAGCGGAATTTCAAGTATGTACAGTCAATTCCCGACATTCACGATCCCCACATTCCCGAACTCTCTTTAGCTTCATGTTTCGCGACACTTCTTCGATATTTACGATGCTTCTTCGCGACTACGTTCTAATTCAAATGCGAATACATAAAAAAATAGCTGAAAATTTGCGTGATTGTTTCAAACATTGCAATTTCTTTGAATGCAAGAAAATATACCACTGCGACACGCATGTTTTTTTATACACTTCGCTCATAGAGTGAAAGGGTGAAGTTTGTAACGCATTGAAGGAGGCATCTCTGACCATATAAAAAGTATACATATATGATCAGCATGACTTGGGGAGTCGATTGGGCGATGTCCGTCTGTCTGTCTGTCTGTCTGTCCGTCTGTCCGTCTGTCCGTCTGTTGCAGTGCGTTTTTCTCGGCCGCTATAAAAGCTAGAGAGCTGAAATTTTGTACACATGCTTATTATTGTTGCAGGCTGTTTGTATGTTTGAATCGCTTAAATCGGACAAGGGGGTCATGGGGCTGCCATACAAACTTAACCCCCCAATTTAGGTTCTTCTGAGAAAAACTTTTTTATTGGTGTACCAATTTCAACCTAATTTCGCTCAAATGTGTTTCTATTAATGACACACAACATATGTAAAACTGGATCAAATTGGACGTTGGGGTCATGGGGCTGCCATACAAACTTAACCTCCAAATTAGGTTCTTCTAAGAAAAACTTTTTTATTTGTGCACCAATTTCAACCAAATTTCACACAAATGCATTTCTATTGATGACACAAAAGATATGTAAGATTGAATCAAATCCGACCATGGGGTCATGGGGGTGCCATACAAACCAAACCCCCCATATTGGTTCTTCTAAGAAACATTTTTTTACACCAATTTCACAAAACCTTGAATTAATGTGTCTTTATCAAAGCAACTAAAAAGTTCAAAACGAATGGAATCGTACTGTGGGGTCATGCTCCGGCAACCCCAATAAAATTTTCCGAGTAAATATTTTTATTTGCCCACTTATTTCAACCAAGCCCAAAACTTTTGTCAAGACGGAAGAAAAAGAATGAGGAGGGGGATTAAATACAAGTCATAGGTACGCCCGAAAAAACTTTTAACTTTTTTTAAAACGAAGGGTATCCGAATTTCGGCCGCGCCCGAAATTAGCCTCGGCCCCGGGGGTTGGCGAGCGTAGCGAGCAGGGGGCGAAGCCCCCTAGTTTTAGATTATAGTAACCTCCATTCTATTTTAATTTCTGGGGGAGCAATAAGCGGACACTGCAGTGAGCTTTTTACAGATATTTCATGAAATGATTTACACAGCCTTTACTGGAAGAAAAACACTATACCGGGACTCAAAAGTCTGCGTTCTGACCATGATAGCGCTCTATCGGCTCTATCTATCGCAAAATTATTTTGGTCCGGTTGGTTTACATCCAACTCATTTCAGTTCGATACACTTTCCCAGTGCCGCAGTGGTATTCTAGGTTTTGAATGCATTCGGAATTATAGAATCACTGCAAAACAAGAGATGTTGACCTCAACATTTAACGTGAACCACTTTCCCCTATCCAATACTTCATGTTTGGAAGCAAAAACAGCTTCACTCTGGTACGAAATGGTGGATCCATATGCTTCTTGTACCGTCACTATCCAGGGAGAAAAATTCACTTCAACATGACCCGATACTTACTTGAAATGGTCACATGGTTTCATTTGCAGCCTTCGCCCAGAAAACTTCCTTATGCTCGATCTTTCGATCAAACTCATATGATATGCGTTTCACCTCTTCTAATTGGATTGACTCCATTCGTTAATCAGCTACGAAAAGATCATGGACTTTTGATGATCAAGCAGTGCGTAAGACCGGGTCTCAGTACTGGTGCTTGTTTAAAGTTTGTCCTCTCAATTCATTTGGAACAACTGAAGGAATTTATCAGTGAAGAGATGGGGCGAAATGTTTCAAACAGTGCAAGGAAACAAAAAAAAAGACCCCCAAAAGTTGAGTGACAAGCTACCCACTCTACATATAACATTATTGATATTTTATGAACATTTTAAACAAGTCTCAACTCTATCCTAAACACAGTACCCCGAAATTCGCGATAGTTTCGTGGAACGCATCCATCATGCATTTCGGTGGTTCACTGTAGTTTCAAAACCCCATTACAAATTTTTAAATTACGTATGTTGTTATTATGTTATTGATGGTGTTTTCGCTCAAACAAATTGTACTATTGATTCTATAAGTATTTCTGAATTGAACATTAAAAGCGGGTCACTATGAAGAAGAAGAACATACACTTCAAACCGACGCCGACGTTCCAGCCAATGAATTTTTGTATCGCTTTTTCATTACGCATATTTATCTATCACATAAAGTTTGAAGAATGCTCAGGACCTACGAAGTGGAAGCACTCACCTATTAAAGTGCAGAAAGGAAAGTTGAGAATAATTGAAGGTCAATCAGCAATATTCTCGTAGAGCTTGGTAGGGGCGGCAAAATATCAACAGCCTACCAGCGGCAAATGTATAAATCCGCCACTGCGTACATGAAATTAACAAGAGCGCGTAATAATTATGAAACTGTCTAAAAATAAGACGACTAATTTATTCGCATAACTTGTAATCTTAGATAGCTTAGGTGTAGGACGTAGGACTACGAAACGAGAGGTCCCCGGTTCAATTCCCAGTAGAAGCAAATTGTAAAAAGGTAAAGTTAAAATAGGGAAAAAGAAGTTAAGGATAAATAGAAGTAAAAAAAAATAAAAAAAAAGGAAAAAATAAAAAAATCGCTTTTTGTATTTTTTTCTATTATCGCCAAATTATCTTCCTGGCAAATTTTATTACCAACCAATTGTTAATTTTATTACAGCGCAATGACATTTTTCATTAAAGATGTAATAATTTTTACATCAGTTGCAATAGGGTCAAAAATCATACAAATGCAATAGTTTTTATTGCAGTTTTAATACCTTTCACTACATTTTTTCTCTCCGAACAATATCGTCATCGCATCGTCGTCAATATCGTCGTGTGGTGTTGATTCTAAGATGTCTGCTATTTTCAAAGGGGTTTGTTCCCCGTCAAACCAAATAGAGGTCCAGCCTTACCGAATCATTCGTGGTTGTGGTTTTCCATCCGTACCTTGTAGGAGGTAAAACTGTACATGTTGCCTTAGTGGCACTTCGCCACACTGTTGAAACCTATATTGTCCTCAATATTTTTTGCTTCAATGATTTCCAGCAAGGAGGAATCAAAGTTGAATGAAAGCCCCTTATTTTTTTAGAAATTGCTCTGATTTTTTTTTTGCTAGCATACATTTTCTCAAAAATTTCTACCCGAGCTTTATCCATGTTATCGCAATTTCTAACGGAGTACATTAACGCGGTAAACTCTTGAATGCCACTTCTTTTGTATTCATCATCCACGTCGATCGAAAGTGAAGAAAATATATTTTGAAATATAACATTATTTTCTAATATTTTACAGGGTCCGATTTTTCCCTTCCTATAGAACGCCGCTACCCGTAAAGGCATGTACTGGAGGCAAAGCCTTACATAAATTTGTAATAAGAATAAGGAATTACTCTAAGAGGAGAAACGAAATGCGCGATACAGAAATACTCGCAGTGCAACATAAACATAAATTCAATCGGGTGAATGTTTTAAGGCCCGATTTCTCAAAACTCTTATCGAATGGTTAGTCTTATCGTATAGAGAAGACACACACAATTTTCAGAAATCTTTTCGATTATATTGAATTGAATTTTCGTTAATTTGGCATAGTTATGTTATCTTTTGCTTATTTACGCCGTTGTATGGAATTGGTGAAATGATGTTTTCAATCTAAGATGATGGCGTAACCAAGCAAAATATGGAATAACTATGCGAAAAAAAAAAATTCTATTCAATATAATAGAAAAGCTTTCTGAAAATTGTGTGTGTCTTCTCTAAAGACTAACGATTCGATAAGAGTTTTGAGAAATCCGGCCTAAGTTTTGCCGAAATTACGCAGTTTGTATTGTGTACTTGGTGTATTTTCGCATATTTCGAATCGGTAAAATTGCGTCAACGAACCGGTTTGGTCTGGGCTGACCGGTACCTTCGACACTGGCGCATTGGGATCTATCATACGAACGTAAATTTAATTGGGTGAATGCTACATATCCCTCCAAAATTAAGTACATAGTTTATATTGTGTACTTGGTGTATTTTTGCTTATTTTGAATCGGTAAAAATGCGTCAAGGAACCGGTTTGGTCTGGGCTGACCAATACTCTCGATAGGGGCGAATTGACATCTACCATTTGAATACAAATCCAGCCTGGTTATCTAATCAGGTATGATCAAAAATACATTTTTTACGAAGGTATTTTCAATACTTTGAACCGGTTAAAACCGGTCTAGGAACCGGTTCAGAGCGGTCAGCCCACTATGTTTCGATACGGTTAAGCGAGATCTATCGTTTTAACATAAATTCAGCCGGTTACCTTATGAGGAAGGTAGGGGTCATTTTTTTGCAGCTTTTAGGCGGTCAGCATAGGTGAAGGAACCGTTAAAAATTGGGCTGACCGGCACTTTCGGCATGTGCAGGTCGAGATCTAACACATGTACATAAATTCAGCCAGTTAGCTTATGAGGAAGATTGAACCTCAAAATTAACACACAAATTGCGTAATTTCCCTAACAAGGAACCGCTAAATTTTGGGCTGACCAGCAGTTTTGAATAGAAGCGGTGATGAACTACCACCTGTACACATTTTCAGCCGGTTACCTTATGAAAAAGGTAGTTGGGTACCTGGCTCCTAGCCTATCAGTATAAAATACAGATTATGGATATAAAGTAAACGAGAACCCGATTAATTCTATTCATATCCTTATGACTTTTGTGCCTGTATTTTCACTCATGGGCTGTTGTACCAAACTTTTTGCAGAACCTTTTAATTTTCACTCTACAACATTCATATTGCACCAAATCTCCATTACCCATATACATACTGAACTGCACCGAGCAATGACACTACACTTCTTATAAACATCCTCTAAAGATTGTTGTAACCGCAACTATCTCCATATCTCGCACTCGCTGTAACGTAATCACCGTACATTTTCGATGGCAATCTTTGAGCTGATAATCTGAAAAATCGTTGAAAGTATAACCAACAACCTAATTAGGAGTGCGGGTTTCACGATTTTACCATCTCGTTTATGATAATAATTACCCATAGCATAATGTATGGTCTCTTTTGTGGCTATATACAGTGATAGTCATTACGCCATAAGTGTATTACGCATACGAGAATCGCTTAAGCACGTCTTGGCACGATAGACGTATGGTCGAAGGAAGACATCTCACGATCATCATTAGCCTACCGCACCATTCACAACCGCATCGTAGCCTAAACTTATTGTGGGTCCTACCACAACTGCTATACCGGTGAGGTGATTCAGGCTAACAATTTCGCTGTCGTTCTTTCCGCAATCTAAAAATATGTATGCATGTGTGGATATGGGATATATGCTAACTTTTTAGTTGAACTCAAACGTTAATTCAGAACAAGCTGCGCGGCGCGGCGGCGTGTTCCACGGAAGACAAAGTGGCAATATGGAACGAACAAGTATCACTGAACTAACGAACAATAGCCCGAACAGGTACAAAGTTATTTGCCATGCACTGTAATTTTTATGGAACTCATAAAACAGTCACAGATTGCACCTAGGTTGCATTGAACTTTTGTGGCTATTTGATGCACGAAAAGTATGCACTTGGTGTGATGCACTCACATGATGATATTTATTTAGTTTGGCTATTAGACGAGAAATGTGTCGACAGGAGTCATGACGGGAGCTTATTTAATAGGAGACCCTAAAAATGTCGATCATAAAACTAGTTTAATTTCCCATTTAACGATCGTAATTGCTTAATCCAACCACTTATGTGGAGTACGATTGCAGATTCTTAATTTGGATGAACTACGTTACACGTGTACATAATTGCACTTTATATACCTACCTACGTACATCTTGTCGCTATGTTAGTTTAATTGAACGCTCCCTAAATAACAATAATTTTATCCTTCTATTAAAAACATCGAAATTGCTCAACTCAGTTGTATCCATTCAATTTCGATTCGCTCTTTTCAAAAACCTATAAAATGTAAAACATGCATAAAAGCTAAGTATAAAGCACGGTTCGCCAAACAACATACAAAATTGCGATCATGTGATCTACGGAGTCATAAATCTCCCCCTTTCGGCTTGCACAACTTAAACAACCCATCTCGTCCACCCTTCAATTCAGATTTGATATTGAAATTGCACTTTTAATTAAAATTATTAAAGTGGCTGTATGGAAAAAAGGTTAAAACGCGCGCTCCTTAAACGCAATTTAGATAATCGCCACTTTAAACTAAAATCCTCTTTAAAAGACAAGGTATATTCAGTCGACGTCGTCGTTGGTTCTTTCTGGGTTGTTGTGCGATATTTAAATTGATCTTCTTCAAGACTGCATATTGCCCCTATCACAGATGAGCAGCAATGTTCTGGTTTGCTTACCATAGCAGAGCTGTTGTAGCTGTACCTAACAGAAGATGCAGATGGTGAGACTGAATCCACGTTACACGAACTAGTAGGGTACCTATTCACTTGGGCATGTCTGCATTGTGATCATTTTCATATTTCACGCATAATTGATCGTCGTCACTATGTACCTGTTTACCATCTTACTCAGTCCAACGTGTACTGCTGACTTCCAAGACTGCACGAGATGCAGTGAGCTGAAGAAAGAGCTTCGAATGGAATCTCCTTTGCATTCACTATTCTACTTGTGTACCATTCATGCCAGTGGACGTGGCTGAGATTCTCATATTATTTTGCATCTCGAAATTTACTGGTCTTTGGTATATAATTATTATATCAGACGTTAGTATCAATGCGGATGAATGAAGAAGTACTTGAACACTTAACCCTTGTAGTTTTGAGTTATGCATATGAATTTTCCAAATTAAGCCCCGCCAAGAAAAATATGCCTATACATTATACACATCATAAACAGTAAACTGATCATAACGAAACCTTGTAGTCAAATGGTTCAATGAGGAGTAACTAAGCCAAGCAGCTATACCTCCCTCCCTTTAAGGGAACGGTAGTTTATCCGGCTTAAAGCTCTGTGTCACATGGACACAGACTTCCTTGCGGGAAGGTTTGGACGCAGTAAGAGTCTTCGGGAACAAGCTGATTATCTACCTACTACTCCTTAAAATATTTAAAGAAAATGTGGTGTTCAATGGCTGTGTTTTTTCAACAGCTAACCTACACTATACGGTGTAATTTTCATACAAATGCTAATCCAAAGCCACTTTCAGCTTAGCAATTCAAGTGTAGGTATACTAAAAAAATAAAAACTCCGATTATCCTGCTACTGTCGTGCTGTGTGGCAGTGATTGTTCGATCGGCACTCTGTGATATAAAAGTTCATAGAAAAATACTGTTGCAGGAGAAAAATATTAAAAACCTTTCTTAAGGTACTTTGTCCTCAACGCGGCCGCACGACAGCGACTTGCTCATTCCATATAAAAATACCGGCGTACAGAGGGCTGCGCCCGCAATACGAGGGTTTTTTTTAGAATTATGATGCATAGTTTATATTTTTTGTACATATATTTTATAAGCAATAGATAAGAATTGTGCACTGAAAAAAATTGTTTAGACTTTTTATCTAAAGTGAAGTAGTTGACTTAAATTTAGATAGATTTACCAAAGAAATAGCTGATTTCTCTATTCTTCGTAGCTGAAAATACTATTAAATTCGTTCATTTAACCACGCAAGATTAGAAGAAAAAGTTTAGTCAATTCTTCCACAAATTTGTTGATTGTACTATTCAAATATAAAATTTAACTACAAACAATCGTTCTTTTTTTCAAAACAATTTAGCTATCCAACATTTAACAATTTATAGATAATGAATAGCTGTCTTTACAAATGAATTAATTGAATTTGCAAATATAGTAGATGTTTCAACTAATGACGAATAGAAAAATTATCCATATCTTCGTAACTGTTTCAACTACATAGAATCATAAGCTGAAAATCAACGCGAACTTTAGATGAATTCTACTATTTCTTTAGATAACCATTCTAATTTTTTTTCTCTGTGATGCACAACATTAATGAAATGCTTCCTGTAAATCTATTTTTGGATAGAAATTTAAGTTTTACAAATTTACTGTTATTTACTTTTCCTTAGCAAAAGTCAACAGTCTTAATATTTAACGTATATAAGGCCATACTGACCAATCTTTGTGCAAAGTTTCATATATCGATCCTTATAACGGTTTAGAAAAACGGAGCTCGAAAAGGAAGTTTAACTTTAAGCGCCAATAACTTTTTTACCGTTACTCGAAACTGGAAAATTTTTAACTGATATGAGATGTACTCGTCTAGATCTTTGATTTAAATACACATACGTTAATCTCCGATAAAAACTAAAAAAGTCGACTTTTTTCAAACGTTCGGGACACCCTGTTATCTTCTTTCTACCAACTTCTAAGGTATTTGTGCCAAAGACTGTAACCATTCTACACTTCTTCTTCCCTGCCTCGTTCTTTATACCGCGTTGCTCGACCTGCAGTGTAGGCACATCGCCCGTTTTGGCGATAATATCTCAGCATATTTCGACAGGCAGCTCTATCTTGGATCGTGTCATCGCCGAGACCAATGCGTTGTTGTTGCTTTTTCATTTGACACATCCAGGTGTTCTTCGGTCTGCCTCTGGCCTTGGGTCCATCAAGTGGAACTTCCATTGATATCGCTAACCATTCTACACATTCATACCGAATTTCATGACAATCGGTTGAGCCGTTCGCGAGTTATTTAGTGAACAGACGGACGGACGGACGGACGGACGGACAGACGGACGGACTAAATCGATTTCATAAGGGTTTTTTGAAAAAATTCTAAAAAACCCTAAAAACTCGCTAGACCAGCCAGACTACTAGCTGAAATACTTGGCTGACATAAATTAAGTTCGGACAGAAAGGTGGCTAAAAATAGACAATTTTTTGTGATGTGGTGTGAAATAACGACCCGATGCACCAGTAAAGAAAGAAAGGCACAAAAATAATAATGGGCTGGAATTGTTATGTTTACGACAATTCACATAGGTACATACTCATAAAATGCAGTATTTAGGGGTACTTAAGGCTATGCGTTCTTTTCAAATATATCTCAATACAAGATGTTCGCCTCCCATAACCTAAAAATTTAAACGCGAATTAATAAACAAATAACTATCAGGCAAAGTTACAGTTTCTTTTCTATCCAAATTTCGGGACAAAACGAGGAGGGTCGCATGCGGCCCGCGGGCCTCAAGTTTGACATGCCTGATGTAGGGTGACCAGACCCTCGAAGACCCATTGCTGTACATACTGTACAACTGTATGGAATTCGGTTTTCAGGCAAATTATCAGCCATGAGAACTTTTGGGCTCCCTGTTTAGCATGTAGTAGGCTAAACAGGGAGCCCAAAAGTTCTCAATGTTCAATTCAGTAGCGTAGATAATGGGGAGGTGGCGAAGTGGATTGTTTCCCATAGTCACACATATTTGTTTATACTAAACTAGCTGAGCTCGATTGTTTCCCATAGTCACACATATTTGTTTATACTAAACTAGTAGAGCTCGCTGCGCTCGCGTTGTTCGCTTCGCTCACAATTTGACACAACTTTCAATTTATGAGCGATTTTCACTCCCAACTCCTAACTACAGTGGACCCTCGGTTAGCGAACACAATTCGTTCCGGGACCATGTACGTTATCCGAAACGTTCGTTAAGTGAAATCTTTATTAATTCAAAAGACAATAGGTACTTCCTCGTTGAAACACTACACGCTGCAATGTTTATTTATTGATAAAAGTGTTAAATTCTTTTAAAATGCATATTTGTCTAAAAATTTACTCAACTCTTACGCTATAATCTGAATTTTCACTATCTTCTCTGTTCGTTATCCGAAATTTTGTTCGCTAAGCGAAACATTCGAAATGTTCGCTATCTGAGGTGTTCGTTAACCGAGGGTCCACTGCATACCTATAACGCCTCGCCCAAATTCAATGCCTTCAAATAAACTCTAGAAACACAGATAGTTCAATTTTCAGTGTGATTTATTTGAATGGAATCAAAATCAGTAGATAGCGATATTAAAACAATGTTTTTCGTTTTGTTTTCTGGCGAAAAAAAAAACAAACAAACAACGAAGATGGTTTGCCAACACGCGAATAGGCAACATACAGCTGACCGTGCGAAAAACAGGGAAATTCGAGATTAATCCCACAGACTTCCAACGATTGGCCTTGCGATTTGTTGATTGTCATTGCAAAAGCCAATCGAACGGGGAACTGAATCCGCTTGAATTAGAATGGAAGATCAGTTGGAATAATCGGAATTCGTGGGATAAGTTCTTCCTCTCCTTTGAATTTTCCCTTGATGATCGTCGGTTGAATCACATTGTACATCAGTTTCTTGACGGACAACCGCGAACCGTTGCACAATTTCGGATGATTCAGATTCCGTAACATGTTTATGATTCAGCTGTAAATTATGCGGCGGGGCTCATGGCACATCGAGCGAGTTCAAAAATTCCGTCGAATAGTTGGTCGCTTCATCCTCGTCGATCACGGTCAACGGATTTTTGAAAATTCAGCAGCCGATGGGTCGTTCTCATGTTCGTAGTCAATTTCAACTTCTTGACATGCCGCCACAAAGATGACAATATCAGGCATGCATTAAGTTCATCCACAGCAGTAGACTTCGGGATGACGGAAGCGTTTGACGAAAATCTCCGGAGAGTAATATCAGAGCCCTACTAAATCGTCTCGAATCACCTCGTAAGTCCTTCATCGTTTGGTCAACTGCCTCCAAAGCTCGCTTATCGCCATCGTACATTCATCCCAAATGATGATTTTGCATTCTCGCATCAACTTCGCTGTTGCCGAACTCTTGGTGATTGATTGTGCACGTTGGATTCTCAACCAAGAGTAGATTCAGCGGCAGCTTTAAAGCGCAATGTGCAGTTCGACCACCTTACAACAAAGTAGCAGCAATGCCAGAGGATGCAAAAGCCATCGCAATTTGACATCTTGACCGAATTGTTGCCAGAATCAACGACATGACGAATGTCTTGCCTGTCCCACCAGGAGCATGGAGAAAGTAAATGCCTCCTGTTCCATCGTCAACAACCTTCATAAGCGAATCGTATACGTTCTTCTGCTCGGCATTCAAAAGCGGCACATTTATTGGAACTCGTTCGGCCAGCTCTTCTCGATCATAATTTGCTCCCGCTGCAAGTCGCGATTAAGTGCATCGTCCATTAAACGATTTGGCGCTGGCATTCCCAATTTCGATAGCAGACTGCCGCACATGAGTACGGGCATGTCTTTGATAAGAACTAAAGCTTCGTTGCGCATCTCGTCGTTAATTTGAAGATCGAAATTCGAAGTTATTATGCGAACTCTATGCTAAATGCCTTCAGCCATCTCGTCCTTGTATTTGTTCCACAATGCGGTCTGGATACGCCAATATGAACAGAAGAAGATGAAGGTAAAAGTGTGAGAAAATGTACTGTCCTCATAATTTTGCGCGTGCTTGATAGTTATTCACAGCACAGCAATTATTTATCTCGTTAGCTTCTTCACCCAAAATTGAACGCAAAACGTCTTTTATCACAATAAATTTCACAATTATTCTAAATTACCAAAAGCTTCATAACGAATTTTCCACCTTTGCATCGTCTAAAATCATCAAATCATTCGATAAAATGCTAAACTTTCTTCCTGAATTTTCCGAGTTTTCTACTAAGAATTTTATATTTCTTCATTGAAAAAGCTATTGTGGAAAAATTTCAAGCAAAAAAAAATAATTTTCAAGTTTTCCAATTTTCCGACTTTTCCGGAGGGTTTTTTTTAAATGTCCTTTCGTTAAAACCTTCTCCTGGTAATTGCAAACAACTGAAAAAATTGAACCAAATCAGTCCACCGGTTCTCAACTGATGAATTACTTCGATTTTTCCAATTTTCGGTGGGTTTTTCCAAAATTTTCTTTCGTAAAAACCTTCTCCTGGCAATTGCAAACAACTGAAAATTTTTTTGAACTAAAGCGGCCCAGCCGTTCTCTATTGATGAATTTTTTAGATTTTTCCAATTTTCCCACTTTTCCGGAGAGTTTTCCCAACATTTTCTTTCGTAAAAACCTTCTCCTGGCAATTGGAAACAACTGAACAAAAAATTGAACTAAATCGGCCCAGCGCAGTTCTCATTTGATGAATTTTTTCGATTTTCCAATTTTCCGACTTTTCCGGAGGGTTTTTCCAAAATTTTCTTCCGTAAAAACCTTCTCCTGGTAATTGCAACCAACTGAAACAAAATTTTTTTCGCTCCATTTTTATATACGTATATAGATTATGTAAATTTAGTTCTTTGCTATTAATTGGGTACATTTTTTAACAATTGGATTTCTTCAGGTGTTGTTTTTCTGCTTGAGTGACTGCCACAGGAACACATCAGAGGTGGAATTTACTAAGAAAATTTTGCGTTTTAACGAAAATCAGTATTGTGGGATATTATAATGATACAGGACGAATTGCTTGAACAATAGTGCATCATGCTACCCGATTTTTCTCGAATAAATCTTGTTGTTGTTGTAGCGATTCAAGTGATATGTTTCTCTCTTGAATCGAAAGAGGTTTTGGCAGCTCTGGCCGTTGAGACAACGGGTAGCTCCGGGACGATTTGATTTACATCGAAGAACCGGCTGCCGTAGGAGCATTTTTTATAGACAACACGAACATCTATGCTCTGCAGTGCATTATTGTATGCTGAAAGCAAACCACTCACCAAGGGCTATTTTTAATGCAACGTAACCAGTGCTGGAACGTTTCTTAGCATTTGCGCTTGGTATTGCAGACGAACTTTCAATTTTAAGTTCACCCCACAACCTTCCAAGATCGAACTTTTAAGGCGTAGAACGTATTTTGCGTACTCATAATCTTTAGGCGATTCTATAATCTTCTGTAGTCTGGCTGGTGTAGCAGTTAGTGCGCGCACCTTCGGTGCACAGGGTCATGAGTTCGAATCTCACCGTGATTCATGATGTTTTTCGAACTCACGAGCTTGTGACGGACTATGATCTCACTCAGATGTTAAACGAGTACTCATTTATGGGGATAAATAACACTGCTGGGCGTGATATCATTACTCATCTCATAACCTCAACGAAAAGCAGATAAGATCTTGAAAATAGGATGTAACATCCTGCGGCCTTAGTCCAATGTTGGATGGTCGCGCCTGTTATTTTTTATAATCTTCTCAGTTCTTCCTCATATGCGTTGCCGCCTAACGGGATTAAACTCTTGCGTATCATTCAAGAGTCTCTGGTCCAACTTCTATTAAGTAGTAGTATACCAAAATTAAGGTGAAAGGTGGGGATTATGACAACTCTACATCTGAACTCTAGTGCCACGTTGCTCGACGCGCTGTGCTAAATCTATTCCTCCGAAATCTTAGCTAAACAAGCAGAATTAAAACAATTTCAAAACCTTCAAGCGACAGCCCATTTTTTGATTTCCCCGTGATCATTTACCCCCTCTCCATTCGAAAAGCTATCTACGCCACTGGTTCTCCTTAACAAAAATTATCAGCACAAACGTATGTTTTAACACGAAAAGGAAGAATGGAAAATGAATGATTGGCAAACATTAAAGTGCGATTATCTCGCTTGACAGCTAGAGCCTTGCCATTTTCGTCAAATATGAACAGTATGGTATTCTACCAGTTATCTAGATTGCAAAGTTTTTCGATTAGGTATTTCCGAGCTATGGGCAATTGTCAATTATAATTTCAGAAAGGTCGAGTTTTCGAAAATGAACGATTGCCAAACATAAAAGTACGATCATCTCGCTATATATCGATAAATCGATCGCACAGGGTACAGTAGTCTACATTTAGACCTTAAAATCAGACAAGACTGATCACAGGCTTTTTCGAGGAGCTTTTTATGCAGTGAATTAGGTTTCATCGTGTGGCATGGAAAATGCTGTACATTTCCCAATGCTGTATGGTAGGTAAAAATGATGTACTGTACAGCAAAATGATGTACGTCTGGCCAGCTTATTATATTGTAAATTATATTCACATTATTCACTATTTAAAGCATTTTCTTTTTGAGAATAAGAGTGGGGTACACAATTCATACTAGCCAGTTTGATCATCCGGCTAGTATGACCCCCGAAATATTCACCATTTCTGCATGGTCAGGTGGTTTCGTCCGTTAGCACGCCGACTCATCAGGAGCTACCTTTTGGAGCGTGCTAACGAGTAGCTCGACCACTACAATGTGTGGTGCATTCCCAACACGTTCGATGGAATGCAGGACGATAGTGGATGCGCTTGCACTTTTATAGTGACTGGCAGGTTATGTCAATGCGAATCATATTTTTTACATAAATTATATTCACATTATTCACCATTTAAAGCATTTTTTTTTTGAGAATAGGAGTGGGGTATTATGTGCTCGGCCTAAACATTTTTTCGGGCGAACCTATGACTTGTGTTTAATCCTTCCCCATAGTCTTTTCCTTCCGTTTTCACATAAGTTCCGTGGCGTTGATAAAACAATATTTGTGTAAGGTTTGTTTGGAATAAGTGGGAAAAAAAAAAAATATCTCAGAAAACTCTATTGGGGGATGCGGGAGCTTGGCCCCATAGTACGATTACATTTGTATTACATTTTTTTTTAAGTTTTTTTTTTTAAATTGGTGTAGGTAGATAAAATGATTCTTAGAAGATCCAAAATGAGGGGTTGGGTTTGTATGGTAGCCCCATGACCCCATGGTCCGATTACATTCATTTATACATATGCATAATTCAATTCAAATGCTCTTTTATGAGGTTTGGCTGAAATTGGTGCACAAATAAAAGTTTTTTTTTTCGAAAAACTCAAGTTTGGAGGGGGCTGGGTTTGTATGGCAGCCCCACGACCCCACAGTCCGACTCGATCCATTCTTACATGTGTTTTGTGGCATCAATATAAACACATTTCTGCAGAGTTTGGTTGAAATTGGTGCAAAAATAAAAAAGAAGTACGATAAACTCCATAATAAGAACCTCAATGATAACTGACAATCACATTATCACTATGGCGAAAAAAAGTTCCCTTTGCATTATCTATGCATATCGCGGGAAGTATTGGAAATATTTCATCTCTCCGAAAAGTCAAAGGAAGATTACAAGAAGTTAGGTAATTTTGGCGAATAGATTTGAAGTTTCCTTCGCCATTGTAAAAAATATGGACGGTGCGATCAATTATTGAGATAGATACTCCTCCTTGGTCGAAACCGAACAAAGAAAAATACAAAATATTTTGTTTTACTGATGATATCGTAATAGGTAAGTTTGAATGGTAAAGGACTCTTATCGAAATAATCTTTGCCTCAGAGAAAAATACATTTTATCTTTTTCCAACGGGGCCAAAATATCATGTTCAAAGGGTTTTTTTTTCATATTTTGGTGTCATTTAAATGAATCTAATAACCGTTACAGTGAGCCAATTTCAGTATGAGAAATGTAAATTTTAGTATTAAGTCAAAGAATTTGAAAAAGGTATGCCACAATAAGGACACAATCATAAGGGTTTTGTTGAAGTACAATTTGGACCATGCCGCCAATTTATCTCCAGTAAGACAACAAGAACGGACTTTTTCTGACATCTCATCCGGATTGGCAGATTAGGTATCAAGATTTGAGTGTATTCTGTTAACTAGGTTCCTGTAATTCTGTTGGTTGAAAAGCCAATCAAAGTATAATAGAGAGTGTTAGCAAGTCGTATAAGCCTATCATCTACGCATTTGCAATAGTATACGACAATTTTAAACTGACAATCAAGATACGAAAATCTAGCTAATTGTTTAACACTGTTTAACATACGCCAATATAAGTACCCACACCTTCTTGGGAAATTTAAAACTGTCGTATACTGACGGGTATTAAAAACTTCACCGACACACAAATAGAGTTGGTGTGGTTTCACGACAAAATAAGGAGTAGCCCATTATCTCTACGCACCTTTGGTATATGAGTGGAAGGAGCAACATTGGTTTTGACTTGTTTTTAAGCCTTATCCAACAATGGTTTCTTGTAAGTTTTTCACTAAACACTCAAAACGTCCTTTCCATTTTTTAATAGAAAATCAATCAGCATCATGCGAAAAGGATTTTGTATAAAAAAAATAACAGTAAATTCTATATATGCAGGAGCAGCAAGGTATAACTAATATCCTCTTACCACTTATTTAAATGTGTCCAACTTTTAGGAACATTTTTTTTTGTCGACAGAAGAGGGTTAACCAAATCCAATTTTTTTGCAAATCTAAATGCTATAATAAACGAGAAGATTGGAAAGGACATAAAACGCCAATGCGATTTTGCTAACCGCCTCATAGTAGCTACGAGTATGATTGCAAAAACTAATCTTCTCAGCACATGGATTTTTAGAGAAGCCTCACGAATTTTCATTAATCCAATTACAAGATAAGGAACCTCCTTAAAAATAAGAAAATTCCACCGCTAATGCACTAACGTGAATATCTAACTTCTGAATATTATTAACTGGCGATTTATGCCTCATTGGATGAAAATATGCATCACGGGAACCAGGAACAAGCCATGTTTTATGACTGCATTGCAATTTTTCAAATTTTCTTATTGGATAGAGATCTACCAAGCAGCAGCAGAAGCAGCAAAAACTTAGGATTGTTCATTTTCGAAAAGCAACAGGTGAAGTGAATATTATACACACGAAATCCATTTTGTAATATGGTTATTGGGATTATCGTTGCAATATTGCATGTAGAACCATTAGTTCGTTATTCATTCTTTTGTTGGGTTGGGAGCTGAGGAGATGGCTGAACGTGCGTAATTACTTTAGCATGAAATGCATATAGTCAAGCGGAGGACTAGAGAATTTACAATAAACTGAGAGTTTTTTTTTACATTCACGAGAAAAATGTATTGTTTAGAATAAGGAAGTAATCTTATGATATTCGGAGTTACTAGATTCATTTTTTTATTTGTTTTTGTTTAAATTCATAAGATCATATTAAGAAAGTAAGTGCTTTATTTTCTCGATATAATCCGAAAAAAATATCGGAGTAAAATACTTTACAATGGAAGTATACATACTTTACATTCCGTCTGATTGGCGCTGGTTCTTTCAGTTCTGTAAAATGTAACCGAGTAATATTGATTCTGATGAACATGGATATCAACTGTTATAAAATTACTCGAAAAACTGCAAATAAAAAAATACATATTTTTATACCCGTTACTTGATGGGGCTGCTATAAAAACCAACCCTCTAAAATTAGGTTATTTTAACCAAAACTTTTTGTATTGACCAATCTTAATCAAACTTGTCAAGTACCTATGTTGTTCTTTTGAACAATCTTAAGTGTTTTTTTAGAAAAGCTGCAGAAGATATACAGGAATGGGTGGAATCGAAATACTTCGTCATAGGGCTGCGGCAGAAATTATTTGCCCAAAAGAAGCATATCAGTTTCACTCAAATGTGAGAATATTCAAATTTCTGCCGCGCCCGAAATTAGTCTCTATCTCATTTTTTCCAGCTGTGAACGGATTGAAGCATTTATCAAAAACGATCTGAAAATTCGGAATAGAAAACTAAATTGAAATGCTCATATTTCCGAGAATTTCACAGGAAAACTTGCTAGAAATGATTCCGAAAACACAATAAATATACGTATGAACATATTCCGCGGTATATTCTAAAAACAATCTATGCATACTTGTACAGATCAATGAATAAAATTTTATGTCGTAAAGTGCATTAATATGTACGCAATAATTAACATACAACAAGAAAAAGTCAATTTAAGATAAGGTCTGGTTGTTGTTAAAATTTCCGATGAAACGATGCATAAATATTTATGAAGAAAGACATTCTTATCAAAGCCGACATCGATAACGTTCGTTATTATTCTTTTTGGTATGTATGTGACTATTTCACAGGTTATGAACAACACTTTCAGCTTCTTCTGTGGCCTTATCAATCAAGTGTATGATCGACCACACCTATGATACATATTTATATTGAATATATGCGGTCTATGCTATGAAATATGTAGTTAAAAATAGGCCTATGTTTCGATATGTATATTTGCCGGCATTTTTTTTACCTAATCGATTGTGAGCGGTGACCATTTTTAAAGAACATCGAATGTTTAATAAATTGTATGACACATTTTGTTTTGATTTAGTAAAGTGTGTAAAATATAGATAGACACACATGCTTCTTAGAGTCGCCATACACTGCCCAATCGATTGTACAATCGATCTGACGCCCGTACAGCACATACATACTATACAATTTATCGTACAGTCTTAAATGGCAGTCTTGCGATCCACATGACACACACGATGGAAGATGGTTATCCATCGCTACTTTCGATGAAGAATGACTGCTAGACCCACAACATGAAGAACGACCACCGGTTTATGCGAAAAATCAGCAACTGAAAACACAATGATGGTCAGTCAATCTGTCATATGATTGAAAGAAAAATTGCATGGCAATATGTTCCACACGTCCAAAATGGATTGGATCGTCACATACACCATCCAATTTATCTGACAATCAAAAAGATTGTACAATCGATTGGACAGTGTATGGCGACTCCTATAAAAAACAAAATGTGCAAATGTCTGTATCACGTACCATACCCCTGTACCTACCTATTTTATGCTTTAGCAGACTGAGTGTAGTAATTAGGTGATTTCAGATTCCAAAGTGTTGTGTAGACATTTTTTTTTTGTTTCTTATGTTTTTTTGGGTGCTGAGCTCGAATCCGGAGTTTCCCACCAAAATTTCGTTGCGAAACAGGGTCAAAACCGCGAAAAAACCCTAAATTTTCGGAGTTTTCCCGTTCTTTTGTTTACAACTCCGAAAGTGTACATTTCTCCGAAAACCTGTCCATGAAAATATTAGAGAAAACATAATTGCGGGTCTAACGCGCCATTAGTCATTAAAATGCGCTAAGCCGTATTCCTACAATTGAGAGTCAGTTTTTTGAGGTTTTTTGTAATTTTGTTACGGATTCAGGTTATGCACCCCAAAATACATAATGTACAAGAAAAATGCCACTTTTGCGACCAAAAATGAAAAACCGTTCAATCTCAAAATTTTATTCATAATATGGAATTATGTTAAAAATGAAAAATTTAAATTCTCAATTGTAATAATACCACTCAACGAATCTCTAATATTTATGTCTCTTTAGACGCGTAATTATGTGCTATGCTATCTAACTTATTCATGAAGAGTTTTACGCAGAAATAAATATTTTCAGAGTTAGGGGCCAAATAATGGAATAACCGCAACAAATTTTGGATTTTTCGCGATTTTGAGCCTGTTTCGCAACGAAATGTGGGTGGGAAGCTCCTGATTCGTGCTCAGCACCCCAAAAAACATGAGCAACAAAAAAAAAATTGTCTCCACCACATTTTGCAATCTGATGTATACTAGGTTTATCACGTGGATACTACACTAACTTGAAGCGGCGATTGTTTAGAAACAAACTTTAGTAAAGCAAAGGCAAAAACCGTTTTGTTATTATGTATATGTGAATTGAAATCAGTGCGTTTACAATCGATTATTGCTCTTGGGTCTGCGTTTCAGCAATCAAAATATCATCAGGGGACTATTTGTCGATCCTTTGAATTGCAGGGCCGGATTTTTTTTGGCCAATATTTATAACTGCTCTGTGCAGTAAAAACGAGACCTTCGTACGTACATATCTTACTTGTGAGGAATGCCTAACAAAAGTCGTTCTGAGGCGAACAAGTAAAAAATATCAATAAAGCCCTTTAGCATATTACATTATATATTACCAATTGGCCGCATTTAATTGCATAATTAACGGATATCCACAATTATTACCATTGAAGTGAAAATTCGTTGCGGCTAATCTAACTTTGAAAACTCTAAATTTACATTGTGGCAACTAGGTGGTAGGCAAAAGCGTCTAATTTTGGTCCTTCTTCCCGATTTTTCTTAGTTTGTATTTTTTTTGTTTCGATGTATTTCGTGGCTGATTAAGGAAAAATGCCCACAATGTGAAATGGTTTAATTTTTTCCTCTACCGCATACAATTAGTAAAATTTCTTAAAAATATTGCGCTTTAAAAAAAATCATGAGAGCTCTCATAACGGTTCTTCCGATATAGCTTATTTAAAGTCGGAAATTAAATTATTATTTTTCTCATTTGGTTGTTTTTGGTGTCTCCTTGGATCGTTTTTCCGAAATATTTTGCAGAACAAAGCTGCAATTTTAAATTTCCATTCATTTGATATACCTTTTGTTGATGTATTGTTTCCAATTAGCCGAAAGCTTAAGAGCTTCAACCAAACAGGATTCTTTATCTATATACATACATATATACAAATGAGTGTATTTGTGTCTGTTACCAGTAAACGTCTAAACCACTGGACCGATTTGGATGATTCTTTTTTTGTTTTATCCGTCTTACGTTGGAAAAGGTTTATGGACCAAATTCTTTTTTGAAAATCTCAAAGGAAGTGGTGGTAAATATCGAAATTCCATTTTTTATGAGAGTCACCTGTTGTAATCGAGTTTTCATCGACAACATTTAAATTGACTTGGGAATATGTATTTGGTTGTCATTGGATCAACTACAGTGTCGCTCCGAAAAATCATATTCAAGGTGGCCACGTTTTTACGTACATACAGTGCTTGTCATCAGATTAGCACACCCCTTCGCATGAATAGTTTCGGCTGAATTCCAACCAAACTAAAAGAGCTAAAATTTCAAAATTATAACTGTTAATAGTCTATTCAATTCTGAGTTATTTAACACAAAAAGAATGGTGTTCACATTTTCTAATATTGATTTATGATTGATTTTCGAAAAAGAACACACAAAATAGCCATTTAAAATGTGTCATCAGGATAGCACATGCAATTTCTTTTTTGTCTATCTTCCACAATTAATGACGTTGGGCCCCCAATTTTTTGTGGATATTTCAGTAAGATATTGACTTTAATATGAATAAGGGAAAATCATTATCTGCGGAAGAGGGACCAAAATTTAAGGCATACAAGGAGTCAAGGCGGTCAAAAAGTGAAATTTCGAGAAAAAATTAATAAAAGTTGATAAGTTGAATCCGAATTCATGTGTAACAAGCAGCGTTAAGGTAAAAATAATAGAGGTGATAAGAATTGAGTACATGTCAATCCTTATGAGAGAGTAATTTTGAGAGAAACATCTGGCCCTCATGACTCGGTCGCAAGGATTAGGGTAAATTTTGACATTAAGGCGAGGCTATCTTTTGCAAACCCAAAACCCAATACTTTTTGTTTTAATTAATTTAGAATTGAATAGACTATTAACAGTTATAATTTCGAAATTTTAGCTCTTTTAGTTTGGTTGGAAATCAGCCAAAACTATTCATGCGAAGGGGTGTGCTAATCTGATGACGAGCAGTGTACATCCTGGATGTTGGTTACAGTACAGAGATCTCAGAATCAACTTCGTACTACTGCGGAAATCCGTCGCTATCTCCGCAATCCTTTGGCCGAACGACACAATTGAGGTGTCGCCGGACTCGCCACAAAATTGCCTAAAGGGTCATCGGACCCTCTTCTCCGATCAGTGCACAGGGTGATCAGAGATAACCGTCAACCTGGATGTTGCGGCCATCTCTGTAATCCTTTGGCGGAGCGACACTATTGAGGTGTCGCCGGACTCGCCATAAAATTACCTAAAGGGTAATTGGATCCTCTTCCCCAATCAGAGCACAGGGTGGTCGGAACTCCGTAGATATCTCCGATAAATTGTATTCAAGGTGACTACGTTATTATGTAAACAAATATTGCATGTATAGAGAACGCCCTAGGGGTGACGATTTTTTATTTCAGGGTTTTGTCAACGGTTGGTAAACATCCTAAAAGTACCCGGGCCTGGGATGTGAACTAGAGTGGAGGGATTAATTTTGATTTTTAATTAATTTGTTTTATGAATTATTATTAATACTGCATGATAAGGGGGCTAATTCATAATAGCAGGGCTCCAACGTTATGATTTATAAACGGACCGGAAAACGTTCTATAAGTTATTTATTACTATTTTTCTCACTCGAAATCGGAGCCAAAAAACTGTAAGCGAGTTTGCCCACCTGACACAAAGTCAGATTTTAGTCCAGCTGAAAAACATAAGACTCAGATCGTCCCCCCGCCCGGTGATGAACACATCCCAAATATACTTTTTATACCCGTCACTATGTGAAAGGGTATATTAACTTTGTCATGAAGTTTGCAACGCACAGAAGGAAGCACCTCCGACTATATAAAGTATATATATTATTGATCGGCGTGACGAGAGAAATGGATTGAGCCATGTCCGTCTGTCTGTCTGTCTGTCTGTCTGTCTGTCTGTCTGTCCGTCTGTTGCAACGCAAACTAGTCCCTCAGTTTTGAAGCTATCGGGCTGAAAATTTGTACAGAAGTTTCTTTTTAGTGTACGCTGTACATATGTCGGAACGAATGAAATCGGACCATGGGGTCATGGGGCTGCCATACAAACTTAACCCCCCAAATTAGGTTCTTCTAAGAAAAACTTTTTTATTTGTTCAGCAATTTCAACCAAATTTCACACAAATGTGATTCTATTGTTGACACAAAATATATGCAAGAATGGATCAAATCGGACCATGGGGTCATGGGACTGCCATACAAACTTAACCCCCCAAATTAGGTTCTTCTAAGAAAAACTTTTTTATTTGTTCAGCAATTTCAACCAAATTTCACACAAATGTATTTCTATTGTTAAAACAAAATATATGCAAGAATGGATCAAATCGGACCATGGGGTCATGGGGCTGCCATACAAACTTAACCCCCCAAATTAGGTTCTTCTAAGAAAAACTTTTTTATTTGTTCAGCAATTTCAACCAAATTTCACACAAATGTATTTCTATTGTTAACACAAAATATATGCAAGAATGGATCAAATCGGACCATGGGGTCATGGGGCTGCCATACAAACTTAACCCCCCAAATTAGGTTCTTCTAAGAAAAACTTTTTTATTTGTTCACCAATTTCAACCAAATTTCACATAAATGTATTTCTATTGTTGACACAAAATATATGTAAGAATGGATAAAATCAGAGCATGGGGTCATGGGGCTGCCATACAAATCCAACCCCCCAAATTAGGTTCTTCTTTGTGCACCAATTTCCACAAAATTACACACAAACGTGTTTCTCTTGATGACACAAATCATATCTAAGAATTGATCAAAAATGACCATGGGGTCATGGGGTGGCCATACAAAACCCCATTTTAGATCTTCTAAGAAACACTTGTTGCACCAATTTCACAAAACCTTGAATTAATGTGTCTTTACCAAAGCAACAAAAAAGTTAAAAACGAATGGAATCGTACTGTGGGGTCATGCTCCCGCAACCCCAATAAAATTTCCGAGTAAATATTTTTAATTGCCCACTTATTTCAACCAAGCCCAAAACTTTTGTCAAGACGGAAGAAAAAGAATGAGGAGGGGGATTAAATACAAGTCATAGGTACGCCCGAAAAAACTTTTAGCCCAAGCGAAGGGTATCCAAATCTCGGCCGCGCCCGGAATTAGCATCGGCCCCGGGGGTTGGCAAGCGAAGCGAGCAGGGGGCGAAGCCCCCTAGTTTTTTTCATATTTTAGGGTCCCCCTATCTGCGTTCGACAGTTACAGCTGCCCAAATCGCACTTTCGTCTTTTCTAATCGAAAACTCTATAAAATTTGTCCAATAAATTTGAAAATTGGCAGACTTGTGAAAATTTCAAGGCTCTAGCTCACACTTTTAGCTGTAGAGCTATACTTGGCGCTCACCGCTCACATTGTCTCCAAATTTCAAGGTCCTACCTATCTGCGTTCGGGAGTTCAATCGTATCAATCGAAAATTGTCCCTAATTCGGAAATTTTGGAGCGGAAAATTTGGAAATTTAACAGCCATGTGTAGAGGACCGCACTGCCCGTATTAGGTGAAAATTTCAAGTATCTATAGGTGCCAAGGCTCAGAAGTAACAGCCATGTAAAGATGCGATTTGAATTTATCACAAAACGATGGAAAAATTACTGTATTCCATCCGATTCCCATATCAACCTCTTTAGGAAAAAGAAAATGCAAACTAAAGGCTCCTATATGTCGATCAAATTCAATAAAGTAATAATTAGCAATAAATCCCCAGAGGGTCGCCACCCACTTATTCTCTACGCAATGAGTAATTAATTTATCTATTGTAATAAACAAAACGAAATTTTAAAATAGCTAGGTACAAGGAGGTGTAATTTTCGTACTTCAAATAAACAGCTTCATGATTTTTGCTACAATGCTGCTGAGACTGCAGTTTCGAACACTGAAATTCAAAAGTTGGAAAATCACTGAGTATCGACTGTCTAGAAAGCGGAAATCGAAACCTTATTGAAACAAATTGGATTATAAATGGACCTTTCTTGAAATTTGGTTTTAAAAAAATACCTTTCTAACAAAATGGAACCGACAGTTTAAACTGACATAAAATCTTAATCTTTGTCGTAGATTTGAATTAAATACCTATTCCTAACTGTAAAAAAATTGTGTTAAACAAATGTTGGTTGTGTCCCTTTTAAACGAGATCCTGGTTACACTTCTCCCATACCTGTTATAACTTTGCGTGTTAAAACATACATTTGCACTTCACATGCTGATGATGTTTTGTCAATGAGGCCATTTAGAAGTTGAGGGATATTTTCTGGGTCTTGTTTAGTACCAACAGAACCTTACAAGGACGCAGCTAGTATTTAGCTGAGCTTCAGAAGCTATGACATTATTAGAATCTTGCTATTAATTATTGTAGACACTAGTTTCGTTGCCCCAATGCATAATATGCCTCCTGTCCCACTGTTCCTGTGTCGAATTGAAATTTATCGCTTGACGAGGCTGGGCGAGCACGATAGCACGCACGATTACTTAATTGCTCCGCTATCATCGGAAGCAGACAGTGTCACGTCTACAACGCCAAAGACTTCTTTTCTGTACAATTATTATGGAAGTGCTCGTGGCTCATGGTATATGCACGAAGCAGCAACCATGGAACTATGGAAAGTACGATCGCGTATTCAGTGCCCGCGTCGTGCTGAATTTGCCTTCCCTTCGCACGGCTCAAAAAAATTACTTCATTCTTACAGAGAAATATTTTATTTCAAATTGTGTAGCCTGTATGAGGTCTTACGAAATTTGTTGAAGTTTCCATTATGAGAGACCATCCCAATTTTGGGTCACTAGATTTTTATGTGTTTCGAATTGTTTATATGTAGTCACTACTTTCGTCCAGATGACACAATTTATCTGACTGCAAGCTTAATTTCGGCAGAATTTTAAGAATGAATAAATTAGAAATACTGTGGGAGTTAAGGACTCCTGGCCCTCCCCTGGCTACGTCCCTGGAACCTTGCTTTTCCAAGGTTCACCACACATTTCCCAGAATAAAGGCTACTATTCTTGCTGTATTCCGTTTAGGAAGATATCACTTATGAAAGGATGGAGAATATGTGGTCATTTTATGGCATCCATCACGGTGTTAGCCTCGTGACATACAGTTGACGCCGCTTAATGCGATCACATGGGGACCTTGCTATTTTGATAACATTAAGCGAATGATAACAAATAATAAAATAGTAAGATTGAGGCTTTGCCTGAAAACCGAATTCCGGAATGTGTACTGCATTGGGCCTTCGGGAATCTGGTCACCTTAGGCTAGTAAAGCCTCAGAAGATATTGAGGAATGGATGAAATCGGAACATCACATCATAGGGCTGTCATACAAACGAACCCCCAAATATTAGGTTCTTATAAGAACAACTTTTTTTCTTTTTGAATCTTAACCAAAATACATCCAAGTGTGTTCCTTGATTAACCCCAACGTATCCAGGAACAGATGGAATCGGAACACGTCATAGGGCTGCGGTAGAAATTTTTAACACAAAAGGAGCTTAAGTTTCATTCAAATGTGACGGGTATTCAAATTTCGGCCGCGCCCGAAATTAGCCTCGGTCTCGTTTACTTTACATTTGAAAGTCCGGTAAGGAGGCTCGACTTCCTCAGAGCTACTGACCAATAAGCCTGCAGCTATCACTTGGCAAGGTTTTCGAAGAAATATTATTAGCACGACTTCAATTAAAACTTGTGGAAAACTCTACCATTCACTCTTTTCAATTCGTTTTCCGATCAGGGTTTTCAACCAATGTTTCATTGCCCTAATTCCCTAATGAGCATGGTGCGTTGACGACTATCGTGTGAAGTGACCACTCGGCCAATCTCAGATATAGTCAGCACTGCACACTACAAAAAGTCGCTTCTATAGAAATGCTTAACAATTATCGAATCTTCTGCAATGAACCTTCTAATTTATGTATCAATCAGTTGACTTTGATTAAATCCACACTTTCATCAATTAAATGCAGTCAGTTTCTGCACAGAGATCATCTTAACTTGTTCAGAAATTAACAATGAGTGAGGAAATGTTATGGTTTCATGCAAGACCTCAAACAATTCTATTGAAGAAACTTGGTATTCCATAGCACTTCATAATTTCCAATTCTTTCAAAAATCACAAAGTCTATAAAACTATGATGAACAATTTATCGGATTTATCGATTTTCGGCTATAGGAAAATATTGTTGGTATGTGTTAATTTCTTCTTCTCTGTACCGTATCCCCTTGTGGGGCATGGTGCGTTCACTCAGCCGTTTATAGGCTACTTTGAGTCAACGTTACATTCCATATAGAGGAGTGTATATAATGTTGCAAGCACTATATACTTCCTGCACCACGCCGAGATTCGATCTCCAGACCTCTAGATTACTAGCATCGTAGAGTGTGACTCAACCTAGTGAGCCACAGAGCGTGACATGTTTTAATTTAGGGAGAGACTATTTCATGTGTGTGTTATGTCATCCATAATCACTAGAGAGAAGTATTTAATGGAGTATCTTTTTAGGTTAACGTTAAGGGAAAGTGCTATCGAAGTCATATACCGCCATCTTTAAATTCAAATTGATTTGAGCTCTTTATAGTGCTAATATTCAATGATTATTTGATAATCGTGAATTAATTCTATAAGGAGGTTACAAGCTTTCCGGAAAATGTCTTAAGATTTTTTTCGGATCAAAATACTTCTCTAAGCGATGTCACACGTTAAAACTGACTTTGTGTTACTATGTACATATATGATTGCTACAGGTGAAGTGAAGTGCTTCTTTAAGGCATACTAATTGTTACTTGGGTAAACTTCGAAAGAGCTTTCCACCACGTCTAGCATAATGCACTTCTATTCAAAATGCTACGTTTTGACATAGAGTAGGAATAGAGTTGGAACTCCATACAAAATTAAAATCGGCTGAAAAACATTTTACCTTTGAGTGTGTACTGTAAGTAACGTGTATATACGGGAAGATACTGAATAATCGAAGCCTTCCCCTTAGCATCATTTAAATCCATAAGAATGAATAGACTAGCTAGCTTAACGATTCGATCTCTTTCTTAAATGTAAAAAAAATCTCCTCCTAAATAGTCCACCTCCACTCTCCCGCTACAGGCACACAAATTGACCGTTTTCAGTACTGGGTCGAGATGGGTGGAGTCTCCACCTAAAACTGGAAATGCCCCGTGAACAAGCACTTCATATTTGTTTATTGAGGATGAAGATTATATTCATTACATTAACGTATTATAGAAAATTATGTAAAAAACACAAACTATCAACATTTTTCGTCTCCAAGTGGATCTTCACGCAAGTGAACATAAAAAAAATGCATGCAAAATGTCGTATTGTTCACGAAATGGTCGTGTCAATTTTCGTCTACATTAGAGTTGCCGTGTAATATTATTTTCCTGACCACAAATGGATAGTCTTCAACACATAACATCAAATCATACTATTTTACGTACAATAAAACGATTATCGGCAATTTAAGAACGCTTTTCTATATAACAACCACTCTAAATAATAAAATAATAATCTCAATTGAAATTTTTAAGATTATGCACACTACGCTATTGTACATACCGAAATGGTAACACCGAGCATCCATTGTTTTTAAACGAAAATGGCACCGGGGCGGGGTTTGTGTCATTTTCGTTTCGTTTTCGGTGTTATCATTTCGGTATGTACAATAGCGTAGTGCGCAAATTGTTAAAAATGTTAATTGAAAAGTGTTATTTAGAGTGGTAGTTATATAGAAAAACATTCTTAAATTGTGAATCGATTTATTGTGCGTAAAGAAGTATGATTTGATGTTATGTGTTGACGATAATCCATTTGCGGTCAGGGAATTGATATTACACGGCAACTCTAAATGTCGACGAAAATTTACACACTAATGCAATTCATTGAAAAACTTAACGCACACGACTGCAATTAATGTTTTCGACTACGCATACACTTAAAAGTAAAACTTTATGACTCTCTGGTATACAAAAATTAGCTATAGCTGTCTTTCTCAATACAATGGGCAGTTTAATGGAAATTCTATTCGTCTCACATTATTTATTTGTAGTGGTTTCCCTCTGGCAAAATTATTTTGTTCTAAGTTCCTGATCTATGTATATCTGATCTGTGGTTTTGATATTCCTATTCATACAGCCACCGAAATAATAAAAACCTCATCTAAAATGATTTTTGTTTATTTTGCATAGTTATGTTATCTTTTGCTTATTTACGCCATTGTATGAAACTGCGTAATGATTTTTTCAATCTAAGATGGCGTAACCAAGCAGAATATTTCGGAACTATACTATAAACAAAAATTCCATTCAATATAATGAAAAGGCTTACTGAATATTGTCTGTGTCTTCTCTATGCGATAAGACTAACCAGCCGATAGGTACTGAATAAGAGTTATCAGAAACCGGACCTTGATGTCCTTCTTTGAACCATCATTCCTCTTGGTAGAAAAATGTGTGTAGAAGATGCAAACTTGTAGTGCAAAATTCATGAGGTCCAAAATAATTCTAAGCTCATCATCAGAATTGCGCACCCTGAATAATAGTCCAGTGCCTACACCGCAGGTCCAGCGGTGCCATGGAGCGGTATAAGGAACGAGGCACGGAAGAAGAAGATCAGTATTTTGCACCAGATTTCAGACACCCTTTTCACGAGATCTTCAATTATGCCATATTTCCAGCTAGCCATGATCGCTTCGACATTGAAACCGTTGTTCACGACAAGTTTGATTTGATTTTTTTTTGTCAAGCATTATACCTATGAAAAAAAAAAATTTTGCGCATAGAGTACATGCATTGTTTCTTCAGTTTTGTAAACAGAGTCTTATCGTATATTTCTTATAAAATAAAGGCTGATTTAAATTTAATCATTTTAATCTTTAAATTGGAATAATAAGAATCCAGTACATCCGCTTGCTTTTCCACTGAAACAATAATAGAGTAATTCATTCAATTTCATTTGATTACGCAGTTTTTCCGGTGCTCTTACCCAAATAATCTAATCTAAAAAAAAAAAATCAATTTCGCTACTTAATTTCAGGTGAAAGCAGTTCACCTGTTTGTTGATTCCGTAGCCGGTCATTGAAGACTTTTTCCAGTCAATGATATTGATATGTTGCAATCCAGTATGTATATTGTAGACAACGAGTACTTCAAAAAGGTCGTTAATTCATGTCTTCACGAAAGCAAAAATTCATTCATAAAAATCGTTTACGTTACGTACAACCCGTGTCGTAGACGATAGTAGTACAGATAGATGAGCGTAAATATTATTCTTGACAAATTACAAATTATCCAAAGTACCAGATTCGTGCGGAAATGGTGGCCTAATCAATAGACAATTAGCGTGTGTACACGACGTATTTTGCCATCGGCTCAATTTGATATTTTTTTTAAAGGTGATTAGACATTATATGAGTATATCAGCCGGTTAGCATACATATACTATACATAGACTATGTAGTACGATTTTCCGCTAAAATTTTGTTGACGATTCATTAATGCATTCGGGGATCTTCATCAATATAAGCGTGCTGGTCCTACAAACCGCGAATCTACATACATACATGCTGTTTTTATAAAACTTAGACGATATCACGATCGCGTGATATTTATTATTAAATTTCACAGAAATAAGTATTATATTGAACTTTTTATATAGGGTATGTATTCAAGATTATGTTGTTTATGATGGCGTCAGTCGTGGATGACCTAATCTTTTCTTTTATTGACAAGAAAGGGATTTCACAATATTACTGCAATCGATAGAGATTGTATTTACAAATCTGTATAATAAAGAGAAAATTTTAAAGTTTTCGGAAATGAAAAATTGAATAATGTACATTTAATTAGACACAGTGAAACGCATATGACAATAAGATTATCGTGAAAGGCGCAAAGCTAAATTAGCCATATTTCAAAATATTTAAACCACCATCACTGCAATTCATACTATCATCACAAGCCATATTCAATCTTTCCACCCCAATCATATTACATTCAATTCAGTCGAATGACTAATAGCGCACGGACATTCTTATTCTTAAATAAACTTCCGCACACTCCATAAAAAATTCAATTCCTTCCTACTACTCAACCCGTTCATAGATTTCGTCTTCATATTTTATTATCCTTGTATTCATTTATCAACAAGTAGTAGGTCTAAAAAGAGTAATGTCGTTGGTTGACAAACGACAACGTCCTCGAATTGCTTAACGTTCCCCATAAGTGCGCGTCTATACAAGTTAACGGGTTGTTGTTATGCAATTGAATTGCCGTTTAGAATGAAAGGACGTGCCGCCAAAGTTAAGTGTATGCACCCTTTTGACAACATATAAATTCATCTTCAACCCTTTTGTAACATTTCGGAAGAAATATCTTCCGTCTTGTATAAGGGGTTGTGTTATACCTACACATACTTACAGGTTTGAATGAGGCCAGTTTGAAGAAAAAGGGATTATTGTCACGAGGAGGGCACCCTTTCGTTTAGAGGAAATTTAGATATTAAAAAGATAAGTAGGAATAACCGCACATGATTTCATCAGTGTCATCGGAATATCAATTGTCATTTTTTTTTTTATTTGTAAAAAATCAAAATGGGAGTTGGATTGAGATTGAGCATAAGAGATTGATTTTATAGTATTGAGTAGATGTAGTTGATAATACTAACCGGTTGATTTTTATGGGGGCTTTTAAATTAACTCATTCAACACGTCATTAACACTATACCATCGAGAGTTGAAATTATATTTTGTACCCACCTGACTGTTTCTGTTCTTCCTTTGCTTCCATTTCCGGCGGAACTTTCGGTGCACTATCACTAAAAAGTTGGCTGGTATCTGGTGACATTTCCACTTCGGTTTTAATTTGGATATTATTATTTCTTATATCATTGTTAGCATTGTTTATGAGGAAATTATTGTTTTTAATTTGAATACCGTCCATTGGAAAACCACTATCAACACTTGTTAATTCATTAGCACTATTCGTGGTATAATGACTGAGTCGATCACTGGAACACAACATTATCGCGTCTTTGGTTTCTTCTAGCGTTTTTGAACTATTATTTTTCACCTTTGACATGGTAAAATCTAGTGGTTGATCACCACTGGCCCCATGACCAGTGCTTGCCGACGAACCATTCCCCACCATTAGATGGTGGTGATGATGATGATTGGGTTGTTGATTGCGGGCAATAAGTAGGGGCATATTGTCGAGTTGAATGTAATGAACTGGTAAACCGATGAAGTACCTTTGATAAAATCAGCGAAGAACCAAATTTATCTGAAAAACAAAAACCAGTTTAAAGTTAAAATTGGATATCTTCCTTGAGATCGGAGAAACACAATATGCATCAGCACATTGTGTAAAAATAAAAAAAATAGGAGTTGAACTAAAGAAATTCATTAAAACTCGCTGAGAAGTAGGTGGATTATGCTCGCTTAAATTATGTATGTATATTATAAAAATCCTCCTCCATGTTTTACGAACAGTTTGCTAGCGGTTAATAAAAGTACGTTTGTGCAGAAAAATATAAAGACCTATCGTGAAATTGTTTTGTCTCGAAATTTAGTTAAAAAAGAAGTATTTGGCTTCGCCTGATAGTTATTTGCCATATAGTTGCATTATAAACCGTGTTCGCATTTTTCAGGTTATGGGACATCTTTGATTGAAATTTATTTGAAACGAATGCCAAACTTTGAAGACCCAGAAATGCTGTATTTGGTAAAGAGATGAATATGAACTTTCGTAAACTTAAGTATTTCGGCCCATTACTCGATTTTTTGCCTTATAGCTAATAAAGCTCTGTAGCTCACTTGGTTGAGTCGCACACTCTACGATGCTAGTAATTTAGAGGTCCGGGGATCGAATCTCGGCGTGGTCCAAAATTTCCGTACATGTGCGGATAGGAAATATATAGGCAGTGCTTGCAACGACAAGCAAGAAGAAGAAGCTTATTAAGCTTCACTGCATGCGTCTCTATCACAATACATTGCAAACAAATTTTTTGTCTACTCATTTTTCTAGGCGCCTTTCTGCCCGAACTTATATGTCCGCCTAACAATTTTCAGGCGGCCAAGTCCCGACGCGACGTCGCGCTATCGTATCATAAAGAAGAAAAACAATTCTGGCTCTAAAGGATGACCGGTTCTGATCAGCTGTCCAAAATTTGGAAAAAATTAATTCACAAATAGTGGTTGCTGATCGAACAATCAAATTTTAGCGTTTTCACTTCTGGTCTAAAGTTTCTATATTTTTTAAAACATTTTATAAATATGGCATTTCTAAAGGATATAATCCCGAGGTCGTTAGTGTCTCAGATTGAAATTTCGAAAAAAATGTCCATAGGTGTTTTCATAATTTTTATCCTGCGGCCCGCTTAATCCTGGAAGACAAGTTTTTGCATCCACACTCAATCATACAAACAATTAAAAAAAAACATTTGTTTTTTTGGGAATGTATGTTAGATAGGCGTAATATCTAAATTTTGAAATATTTTGCAAATTTTTCACTTTCTTGCTAAATTAAAAAATTCTTCAATAAGAAATCATTATTTTGATTGTTTATTTTTTGTCTGGAATCAGTTAGAAGGGATTCACACTATCGACAGGATTTACTAAAACCACTAAATTAATCGAGTCGAAACCCGCCTAGAACGAATCGTATGTCATTAAATTCAAAATGATCCGTAGAATGTACATACTAACATTATTCCAAATGCAGTACAATATGGTAGAACTGCAAACTAAATCTAGGATTTAGTAAATCTTTTCAATAGTCTGAATCGCTTTTAAGTTTGTCAAGCAAATCTTGAACAAGTACTGAGTGCCTGATATACTATTTGGATAAATTGATAAATTTCTTTCTATTAGATTTTCCAAGGTGTACATATAATGTTTCTACGTTAATTTGAGAACATTTAAATTAGTATCCCTGTCCGTGAATAAATAGTGAAGAATTTGGAGATAACAGTTAGGTTCCTTTTCAAGTAGGCAATTTAAATTACAAATGCAAAGTTTCAATTTTAAGAAATGATCAAAAATATGATAATTTGCTTGTCGTGATGATAACAATATAAAAATAATAATTCGTTGCAGCTTGGGTATATTAAAAATCAATTTTGAACACATGCGTGACAAGGTTGATTGGAGAAAAAGTCACATACATTGAATATTCAATTTCATAACAACTTAACGAAGGATACAGGATAATGACTCAATAAGATCAAGTCTGATTGCATTTTTCTTTTTACTAAGTTAATTTTCGCAAATTTGCTGATCGTATAGGTATCCTGTGATTCGTGGATACAAAATGTATGTTGTTTTTTTCTTGAATAACCCCATACCTCTCTATTAAAATTTCTGTGTCGAAAATACGAAAAGAGTATTTCAAACACCATAATAGCTACAACGAAATGTTCGTTGGATGCAATTATCTACAGAGTGTCCGGAAACTACCGCATAAACACAATGGAAATGATTCCTCGTGTGAGACATACCCCCAATTCTTAACCCTTTAGCTTCCACAGTCATTTAAAGTTTTTTGAAAAATGCATTTTCTTACACTTAAACCTCAATATCTCCGAAACTAGACTAGCAAAATAAAATGACTATCATAGCAAACAAATTTACCTAAAAAGTAAACCTAACCTCAATAATATCGGATATAGTATAGTGATTTTAGTTGAAAAAATGATGAAACCCAAATATCCAAAAAAAGAGCTGACTTTTGATGCCAAATTGGTCTATGGCCTGACGGCCTTACGCAGTAAAAAGTTGCACTTTTTTGCGCGTCACATTTGGGGGGAGGGGGTGGCAAAGGGGTGAAATGATGATTTCTCGCAAATATATTTTTAACTGTTCTGTAACATTCACAGCAAAATGTTCTGAAAACAATTTATGCTACACAAAATTCCCTTTCTAATGATATATAATATCGTATACCTTCTCTTAGCGGATTATATACTAGACCTAAAAACATCCGATGTAATTCCAATTTTTTGATAGTTACATTTGTCTCTCTAGCTTCTGAAGTAATTAAATTGGAGCCACGGTCATTGGGATAACTATTCTATTCCTATCAATGTACAGCTGGCCCACACAGAGACTCTGGCTCCGACAAAGCATACCCATATTTCCCCTATTAACATTTTTCAAAAAGACATGCCAGTAACTTATCTCCAAATCACAGTAGGCTCGAAAAAAATTAGCAAATGTTAAGGCCAAGCCCCATTAGACCCTCCACAAAATATTACTTCGATCGGATTAAAACAAAGGGTACCTCCCAGTTTCGGAAGCCCAGCAGCTGGTGGGCGTCTTCACCTACGGAGTTCTCCCAGCGAGCTCTCGGTCGTCCACGCAACCTCGCTCCGTCAATTCGTTGTGCGTTCATCACTTTCTTTGGCATGCGATTATCGTCCATCCTTTGTGCATGCCCCGCCCATTGCAAACGTTGAAGCTTCACGATTTTCGTTACTTCCAGCTCATCGTACAATTGATACAACTCATGGTTGTATCGGTTACGCCATTGATTTCGCTCGCGAACGCCCCCGAAAATTCGCCGAAGGACCTTTCGTTCGAATCGGTCTAGCAAAACTTGGGAGGCTTGGGTGAGGGGCCATGTTTTGCTGCCATAACATAGCACGGGTCGGATGATGGTTTTGTACACGCGGAGCTTGGTGTTCCTGTGCGCAAGTTTCGAATTAATTATAGGGAGGACCGAGAAATATGTCTTATTGGCTAGTTGTATCCGTCGCTTAATTTCGTCGGTTTCGTTGGCGTCCTTTGATAAGTTACAACCCAGATAGTTAAAGTTGTCTACATACTCAATATTGAGGTCCCCCACTGTCATGCTTGAATTTGCTGGCGTCCTTGTTTTCGATTGCATCATGGCCTTTGTTTTGCTTTCATTGATATGTATCGTCGGCGTACGCTACTAATTGAGTCGACTTGATGAGTAGCGTTCCGCTGCTGTCCATATTCATGGCTCGAATTACTCGCCAATGATTCGTTCTGCGTACGGATTGATTCTCTTTTCAAGAATTTTCGATAAAATCTTATAGACCGTACAAACTAATGATATGCCTCTGTAATTCTCACACTCCAGCTTGTCACCCTTTTTGTGGATTGGGCAGATTATGCTTTTGCGCCAATCTTCGGGGATTACCTCGTTGTTCCATATTTTCAGCAGTAGCACATGTACAGCATTGGTCAGGCACGTTCCACCATGCTTCAGCAGTTCTGCTGGGAACCTCGTCAGCGCCGGGCGCTTTATTATTTTGAAGCGACTGTATGGCAAGACTCACCTCCGCTACTGTTGGGGGTAGAACGGGAGGGCCTGGTTCGGCTAACTGCTCAAAATCTGGCTCCATGGGGGATGTTGATGGTGCATTGAGAAGCTGTTCAAAATGCGAGACCCATCGTTTGTTGACGCTTTCGATGTCGCTGATGATGTTACCATCCTTGTCCTTACATAGGCTTGTCCTGGGTTGATATCCGTTCTTTATATTATTTATAAGTTTGTACGCCTGTCTAATGTCTTACTGGCTAATCTTTGGTTTATTTGCTGCAACTGCTCGTCAAAATGTTTGCGTTTCTTACGTCTAATTAACCTATTAGATACTCGCCGAAGTTCGTTTCGTATCTTTCTTTCTTGGCTCGGGATGCGCGTTATGGCTTCATTTTTCGCCTCAATCGAGGCCCTGCATTCGTCGTCGAACCAGTCTGCTCGTCTGCGCCGGCCTTTATAGCCCACGACCTCTTCTGCGACTCCTTTGATGTTGTCTTTGAGCTCCTCCCAAAACTCATGGATGCCTAAATTATTGATGTTATCAAGCATGGGCGACAGTTTTTCCTCAAGTGCTGTAGTATACGCAGCCGCCGGCCGTGCCATCATCAATCAAATCGTCAACCTCGAAGATCTTGGCCGGGTTGATTCTCGTTACGTGCACCGAAGAGATTCTGCACCTGTAGGTCGTCTTCACCAAATAGTGATCGGAGTCGCAGTTGGCTCCTCGATAGGATCGAACATCTAAGACATAAGCCCATCTCTTGCTGATCAGTACGTGGTCGATCTGGTTCACGGTGTATTCATCTGGAGACTTCCAAGTCTGCTTATGGATTCGTCGATGAGGGAAGCATGTAGAGCTTATGACCAGGTTTCTGCCGCTCGCGAAGTTGATAAGTCGCTGACCGTTGTTTTTATTTTCGTCGTGGAGACTATGACCTCCAGTAGTTCCCCTATTCCAGCTTTCGTTTCCGACTTTGGCTTTAAAGTCTCCTAGCAGCAGCTTGACGTCGTTTGATGGAAGTGAGTCGAAGAGTGTTTCTAGGTCGTTGTAGAACTCGTCCTTAATCGCGTCGTTTTTTACTTCTGTAGGGGCATGCGCATTAATGAGCGAGAGATGAGAGATTAGCGAAACGGGTCTTAATGTGGATCGTACATAGCCGCTCGTTGATGGGTTTGAAGCCGATAACGTGGTCCTTGAGCTGCTTACTCACCATGGAAGCTACTCCAAACTCCTTGTTGCCCTCCTCTTTACCACTCGTGAAAATAGTGTGCAAATTGAGGTCGTTAATCTCGCTTTTGAGCCATTTAGTTTCCTGGATTGCAACTATGCTCAGCTTGTATTGTTCTACCTGATCCAGGAGGGCCCTTAAGGCCCCCGGTCTATTCAGGGAGCGTACATTCCAGGATCCAAAAGAGTAATCAGTTGTTCGTTTGCGGGATCGTCGTTGTTTTGTATCCGAGGAGAGTGAAAGGTATTCAAATTTCGGCCGCGCCCGAAATTAGCCTCGGTCTCGTTTATTTAGTATGGCGCGGAACATGTAGAACTTGTTTAAAAACTTATGTTTTTCCAGAAAACGCATGATTTGTGACGTTTTGAGTATTAGCAAAAATTAATAATAATGAAAATTAGATGTAGATTTTTTTTTTATTTAATTGAAAATAAATACATAAGACATTTTTAACAGGGCGATATATCAGCTACGGTGCTGGTTTAAAAAAATAAATTGAGGAAATTCTTAGTTTTTGTATAATGTTGTTTTTTGAAACATTCCATCCCTACAATTTCTGACTTGCATAAATTGAAGAGGAGTTTCGTTCTCTTTTTGATTTTCATCTTTCGTCCGAAGCCGACGGTGCTGGCCTGGCATCAATATTAAATTTTGAATATTGACCAATAATATTAAATTTTGAACACTTGAACACTTGACCAAGGAGAGAAAGAATTTGTGAGTATCATTTCAACAAAAATAAAAGTGTATGAATTTTTATGAAGACTCGTGACTTTTTATTTGTATAGTTTTATTGTTTTTTGAGGCTGATTCGATTTTTTCTGCTTCATTTGAACATTTGAAACGTGACAATGTGAAAATTCGCGATTTTCTTAAAAAAAACTTAGCAAAAAAAGAAATTTTCATTGTTTTTTTTGTCGAGTTACCAAATCTGTATCCCAGTCGGGAAATGGACTAGTTCTATAACTAATTCGGAACCACTTGCCAGAGATGTACAACTAGTTCTGACTTCGATTGCATTTACATGCAAACAACTAGCTACATTAATTAAGCTTTGTCATAGGATGCAGTCAATGTTGACTCTTCCTGCATTACTAATCAACTAGTAGGAGAAGTAGTTCCAAAATACTAGTTCAAGAACTAGTAAGACTGATATCAGTAAGAGGATTGGTGCGCTTCGCATTACATTGTAACTGGTACTGAAATGGTTCCAAAAACACTTTTAAAGAACTAGTAGCATAGTTATCATTGGAGAGACTGATTGTTTTCGATTTTACAAGCTGTAAAGTGAAAATTTACATTTTTTAAGATAAAAATATTTTTTTAGATAAATCTTTCGAAATTTTCAATGAAACTGTAACAAATCTGAAAAACACAAATTATGCTTTATTATCAAATAAATATTCTGAAATAATTTGATTGTTATCAAAATACTGAAAAAAAATAATCGTTTGTAAAGTGATATTACATTCGAAAGATTGTGTCTGTCTTTACAACACAACTCTAGCACTTATACCGCATCGGTCAAAGCGACAATTCGCTGGATCTAAGATTTTTTGTTTTGTTTTGAAAGGGCTTATGGGATACGTCTACTTAATTTCATCAGACAGATTGTCTTGTTTTACACTTTAAATCTGAATCCGATCCAGAAATACATATTTTGTTCCTAAGGTTCGATACGCAAACAGGGGAGAAACCGAAAAATAAATTACTTTACTTTCCCAGGTACCCCAAATCCAAATATTAGGAACCCTTTATTAATGCTCATCGTATGCTATTTGTTGCAAATTTTATCTGGTTATAAACGGTGCCCCTTTATAAAAAGAAATTCCTCGTTATAAAAGAGTCGTTCCAGAAAACCTTCCTGCAACATATCGACTTCTATATTTTCCCGATTTGTTTTTTCGACTGTTTGTGATGCAACAGATGAAACGGAAAGGGGAACATTTTATCTAAAATGGCAACTGTTCAGTTTTATAACCCAGCCTCCAGCAATTCAAAGCAAGAGTGTAATCTCTATCTATTGAGCTACCAAAGCTACACTTTATTCATAATTGTTAGCGTTATTTTGATTTGTTAAAAACTTAAAGGGCCACTATCTCGTACATCTTATCTAAACGTTAGTCTTATCTTGTAGAGAAGATGCACACAATTTTCAGAAAGTTTTTACATTATATTGAATTGATTTTTGGTTTATTTGCATAGTTATGCCATATTTTGCTTGGTTACACCATCATCTGACATTTGAATCGCTAAGATCGGGCCATGGGATCATGATACCACAAAACATATGTAAGAATGGATGGAAAGGGGCCAGGGGATCATGGGGCTGCCCTACAAACCCAACCCTCCTTTTTGGTTCTCCTAAGAAAATGTGATTACACCAATTTCACAAAACTTGGTATTTATATGTCTGTATCAAAACAACAAAAACATAAACGCAATCGTACTGCTGGACCATGCTCCCTGCTTCCCCCATAAATTTGTCTAAGACAATAGTTTTTATTAACTTATTCCAACAAACCAAATGTTGTGTTATCGACGCCATGGAACTTACGTGAAAACGGAAGGATAAGAAGGGAGGGGGCAGGGCTGGATTTAACTTGTATGCCGCCCCTGGGCAGTACGCAAATGGCCGCCCTCTGCCAGTAGTCATTTTTTCCCAGTAACCCATGTCTATGTTTTGCTGATTGCGGACGTTACCAGAGGTCCTTTCAGATAGTATTTAAAAAAGCATTCTCATTGTCACACCTCGTAGTATTTTTGAGATGTCCATTGTCTAATGTAATTAACCTAAGTTCCGATTTCGAGATTTTTTCGATTTTTGGGATAAAAAAAAAATTTAACAAAAATTTTTAAAATGCAAGCTCGGAATCTTATTCAGCAAAAGTTATTAGGTATACTTTTATACGCTTTGCTTATTTTTTGTAATCTTAAACGATTTATTGTAAGTGGAATTTTTAAATTTTCTACACTGACAACGTGACAATTTAAACCTAAAATTTGTGAAAAATTCACGTCACTGTTGCTTCTCATCCAATTCAATGTGGGGAAAAACTGAATGGACGTGTTACTTTTCTAGACATCTGACGGGTTTAAAAATGTAAAAAGTGAAGCATTTTTTGCGGGATGAAGAAATTAAACTGTGTCAATGCAGCTAAAGACTTACATTGTTTACATTTATTTCATTGTTTCCGTTAAAAAAATAAAAACTACTTAAGCTCTATCTGAAATCTTTTTAAATAGAACCATGACTGGATCCTATCAAATTACGCTCTTTCCACCCGATCCATCGGACTGCTTTGACATACGGCATTTTATTGACAGGATCTAATTGTTAAAGTGGGATTTCCTCGTGCGATGCATACACTCACCTTCTGACACCCAACCCCGGGCCGCAACTCCAGTTTGGGTAACAACCTCCAGTCATCTCGAGGTAGGAAGGTACCGTGGTCGCCTGGGCAAACCCATCGCCGAGGTACACTATTTGCTAAAGACTTCCCAATAGCAGGTGTGACCGATTTTCCGTCGGTCTCTTGAAGGTTAACCCTCACGCTGAATTAAGACGTGCATACCCCGGGTTCTTTTAACCATCAGCTTAAAGCGATTTGTAGTGCTGCTTTTCACATCCTGATGGGGGTACTTCAGCATACTAGTCAGCAATGCGACTCAGGCCGAGTGGTCAATGCACAAAATACTAAGGGCTTCCCTATGCTGCTCGGGTCCGTTGTATCACACCTCACCAAAAACCCGTGTACCATGCCACACAGATGTCCTGGGTCACATGGACACAGACTCCGTGGTCGGATGTAAAATTCAACAGTGACATCTGTGTCTATGTTTAAAGTAAAGCCGCAATGCTATCTAGGTCACTTCTAGTTCTACCAAATTACCCCTTTCGGAATGAATGCTTTAAGTAGAATTTTGCGTCAAGGATAAAAATTTAAAGGCGAAGTATCATAACATTTGGCGCCCTGGATTAAGGCGTCACCTAACTAGAATCAATTAGAAAGCAATTAACATTTTTTCCTAATTATGTCAACTGCTCCTTGAGTCAAAGTCCATCTTTCATAGAATTTAAAACCAAAAGAAAAGTTCAAAAATATGCCGCCCCTCAAAATCTGAAACGAATATGAACGAGTCACGACGATTCCTAAAAAAAGTTGATGGCTAGTCCAAAAAGACACCAAACTGTTCCGATCTGCATTACTTTTGAACTAGTCGCGGAAGTAGTTACATTGGAAATAGTTTCAAAACTACTTATTTTCTTGACCAGTTGCCATTTTTCCTACAGGGACGTAAAGATCTGCATAATGTAAAGTAGTTATGCTAAATTTTGAACTTACAAACCCCAAACATACAAAATATCCGAATTCCATAACCATCCATGTGCCCCGTACGATATATTTTATTCACGAATATCTTCATAACGGTAACGTAATTTTAAATTCTATAACACAACTGTATCTTCTATGGCTCTCAATAAAATTCCAAAAGCTGTCATGTGTCACCAAAAACGAACCATCGTCGGCCTAGCTTTCAATTGACCTCTTTTCGGGAAGGATTTTTCAAACTATGTATCTCTATAACCATACATTTAAGAGGAGAGTAGTCTGTGAACATTTTGAAGCTTTTGTTGGCGGCAACAAAAACCTACTTGATGGCGTGCCCCACTTGGCACTTGGTTAAACGTGTAAACGAACTCTAACAGATTTTCGAAAATATACTATGAAGGCAAACATTATTTGCACTATGAAAATCAAGAACAAAAGCTACTACATCGCAGAAATCTGTCGCTCGGGTCCTCGCAAAATCGAACCCCTCTTTATCATCAGCGTCGCCTGATGAATTTATTCTTTAATGCGTAATTTAAGATTAATTATTTATGTCACATATTGGGAGTATTTATTGCAAGGTTCAGTAAACCCTTACGCTTGAAGATTATATATTTTTCTATTCTATTATTTTCACACATATAAGTACCTATTGCATACTATGGTATTGTTAGAAAGAAACTGAAGTAATAAATATTTTCTTATTTGCTTGACTTATGTAGGTATAGATTTTACCATAATTGAAATTCAAATCGAAAATTAATTTAGATCTTATCATAACTAAACGTTAACCAAAACATGCTTCTAATTGCCTTTTTTTACGAAATTAGTTACGGAATTTCCCACAATTATTTCTAAATGATCGATCGGGTACATCCGACAATTTTCATGAACTTTAAATAAATAAACCTAAAAATATATTTATATATCTAAAAATAACCAATAAAAAAATTGCGGCAATTCCAAAGCTTTTTATGACAATTTCAAATATTCCATTTTGACAGTTTTCAGTTTATCAGTGGCCCTTCTATCCAATAAATTGACAATTGCAACATGTTACATTTTTAATAAGATAAACCGTTTTGTTAAAATTAAAATAAACAAATGAAACAATTGGCAATTATTATTAACTTTTCTATATAAGTATCATCGCGTTTCGAAATCAGCAAATACGCAATTTTATTGTATTATATTGTTAAATTTTTGTCCGTTGTTAGACAACAATATTAATTGGATTTGTTTTTCATATTAGTGATACAAATAAAATTGTTTAATGAGTGTGTAGAGGTGCTCATTTAAAACACATTTTCCATTTGATTAGAAGTACATAATGTTCATTACATTTACTGAAAATCGTTTGATCTAATCCGTATGACATTGTTTGTGACAGCCAATTCCGAGAAAAACCAAATTTACTGTAGCAATATCTATGTATGTTTATCAGGTGTTGAGAAAAAAGCTATTATGCTATATGAAATTGATTTCTCCTATATGATTTTAGAACAAACAAATAATATAAAGATGGAGGACATAAGCAACGTAGATACATACATACTATATACGTATACTGGGATATGTATAACTTTAACAAATCGTTGAACTTAATAAATTTTCTTATCGGCGATAATGTTTAAATACTATTATCGAAGATGAAAGATAAAGTCATCGGTTGAGTTGAAGAATACGAGTGCTATTCATTTATGAGTAAAGAACCTGACTGCATGCATGCTCTTATTTTGTCTTTTGCGTTTTGCTTTCAAGATACATACATACTTTCGATATCTTTATTCGTTTTTTTTTTAAATCAATTTAAATGAGGCCATTTTGATAAGACAATGGCATGTATAAATGTATATTTAAAATCATGAATTGAGAAAGGTTTTTCCTTTTTTTTAATTTTGTATAATAAACAGCAAGAAAGAAATTGGGAAATTTTAAGACTGCACAATTATACGTAATTAGAAGATTATACGACGTGACAAAAATACTTTTGGTAAATTACAAAATATGTATTGGTTTATTTTAAAAACAAAGATACCTGTCGCCTGGCAATTCGTTTCCCAATTTTTTTCTATTTAATTTGATTAGATTTTGGCACCGATGTCTCTGAACCTAATTTTGATTAATAAACAGGTATGAATGTATGTGTGTCAAACACGTTTCTTAAAATTAAAATTTATCCAAATTATTGAGGAAAAGTAGTTTATTGAACCTTACGTAGTTTAATTCGTAAAAAAGTATAAAGAAGGAAATCGACGCTAATTTCGGGCGCGGAATGAAACTGGCAAACTTCAAGACAAAGTTAATAAACCCTTTCACATAGTGACGGGTATAATTACCCTATCTTCGTAGCTGTTAAAACTAATTAGAATAATAAGCTGAAAATCAAAGATGAACTTTAGCCAATTTCGACTATTATTTTTCTACCTTTTTCTCAGAGTACCTTACACAGAATATGACAAACGGAATTGTACAATACAATTACATAAGTTTTTGAATTTTTCAGACCATTCATCGTATGATTTCTAGTACTCGTATGTACTATTTATCAATGAAATTTGAAATTTAAAATATCTATAGAAAGATAGATCACAAATGTAATTGATATAATCGGATATGTCCAAAAATTCGGATTATTGAAACACACGCTTGTCAAAATAAGAATTCAAATTTATTTCTGCAATAAGCAACAATTGCAATTGTTGCAATATTCATACATACAATGTATGAAAAATCGCGACATCATGACAATTCTGTGATAAACAGTTTATGATAATTAAGCCTAAATATAGATTTAGTATTTCGTCCGATAATTATGTAGATTGTTTTTCAAAATTCAAAATACTATATGAACGAAAGTTATTTTATCATACCTGACGAGATTCGTATATGAATGAAAACAACGCCGACTTTCAAAATACGCGCGTGCAGTGGAAGTTTTTATGTTGCCTCATAATAAATAAGTACAAAGTATATGGGGTAAGTAAAGGCTTATCGGTAAATATGATACGATTAGATGCACGTGTCGATGACACAATTTAAAGATTTTTGAATAAAAATTTGGATTTGAGTATTTTTTTTTCTCTTTATCTAATGTATAAGTCACCAAAAGACAGGTTGTTATTGAATGACGTATGATTTTTTTTTTCATATTCAAAGCAGAGAAGATTATAAATTTGTTTCTATGGAGACCTGTACGAATGGAATAAACCGGGGATTATTATTGCATTTTATTATTTTGTTTTTTAGGTGATTTGAATAGAATTTAAGTCAAGTAATTAAATTTGATGGTATGATTCGATCAAAGTGCATATCACAATAAATTATATTGTGCTGTTTTTTTTTAACTTTGCTGGAATTAACTTATTATGTATTTAGATACTTTTCTGATTTGGTTAGCCAAGAGTTGTATTAATATTTCTGTGGTGATTATGGATAACCGCTTAAGTACCTTGATTTTTCAGTTGAGCGGTTATTAATTTTAAACTGCATCCTGATGAAATTAAACAGGGCAGCTAAATACTTTTTTATTGTATGTTAATAATGGTATTCTTTATTTCTAACTTCAAAAATTTGGTTTAGTTTTTAATTCAATTATAGTATTATAGGGAAAAAGAGGAGATAGAGATAGGTTTGTTTGAAATTCTAATGTAAACTGGAACCCAATACGTTTATTCGGAACAGGGGAAAATGGCTTACATTAATTTAAGCTCAATTTCCAGAAAGAAATTATTTCCTAAAAATTAAATCGAGTTAGATCATTATTCCTTATGTCCTCAGGAGCCGAGCTAATTGGTTGGATACAGTGGATAAGTTTGCATGTACGCGGACTATCTTTCAATGCTCTTTGATGTGAGCTTCAAAATAAAAAAAAATAATACCAGCAAATACGACGATGATATTATAACTTCATTACGATACAGGAATGCTACCTAGATTCCATCTACAATGAAATCTAAAAAGTTACAATAAAGAAGATTCGAGCAATTTTTGCCTATAGCATGGCATGAACATAGAGTAAGGATCTTTCAATAAATTGAAAACCTCAGTATTGCTGCAGTCTGTTGCCAGTCTAAAACAAAAACAAATATCTGTTTTTTTTCGTAAACCAGTAATGAATTGATTGCCATTTCCTTACTATTTCATTCCATGTATCAATCGAATAATAAATGTTGTCACCTAAAAGGTGTATGCGTCTATGAAGTATATTTCTTGGACTTCCCGTCCCGGCTATAGCGTTTTCCCGGTTATAGCGCTTTTTTGGCTTAGACCCCAGAAGAGCGTTATAACGAAGTTTTACTGTATCACTTAAAAACATTAATGTTCAAAACATTGAATAAAAGTGAACACTTCCAACCTTCAATTTTAAATTTCCGCTTTCAATTTTTAATTTTCAATATTCAATTTTAATTTTTTTATTTTTCATCTTACATCTTCAATTTTCCATTTTAAATTTTCCAGCTTATATTTTCAATTTTCATTTTTAAATTTTACATAATCCATTTTCCATTTCTCATTTTCAATCTACTATTTTTGATTTTCAATTTTCATTTTCAGTTTTTCACCTTCCGTTCCATTTTAAATTTTGTATTTTTTTCTTCATTTTCAATTTTCCATTTTTAATTTTTAATTTCCTAGTTTGTTCATTTTCCATCGCCCATTTTTAATTTTCCATTTTTTTCGTTTGGCATTTTCCTTTTTTCTTTTCATATTTTCCATTTTCAATTACGCGATTGGAAGGCATCATTTAGTTCATTTGAGAATTCGTCATCGTCGGGTTACTAGCTTAAGTCTGTCAGTGAAGAAAATATCAATCAAAGGTCAATCACTTTTGAATGACTGAAAAGTGCCGATCGACAATAGTTGTGGAAATCTTGACTTATCATTCCATTCTATACGCCAACTGCGGTGCATGTCTGTAGTATTATGGCAAGGCACTGGCAACTTAACAACTCTATTGGAACTACGCGGAACTGTGTCTGTTGGAGGAGAAAAGCCCCAGCGGGAGAAATATCGAGCTATTCAATTTCCGAAATGTCACATTGGAATATTTGCATTAAGACATCAAAGCGTCTATAGCCCAGTAGGTAATGTACTGACCTTGTGACATGGATAAGTTTGAGTCCCGATTGGGACGAAACCTTTATCCCTAAATTTGTTCAATCTTAGGTAATTTTTTCCAAAGCTTTTGTAGTTTCGTACAGATGGACACACTCATCAGGAATTTTGTCTGTCTATCTGTGGTAAATTTTACCGGGAGAAATCTATGGAGATTTGATTTGCCGTAAAGGCGGTTACCATCATGAAGCTCTATAGATTACTCCGGCTAAAATTCAAATGGTCGTCTTATGCACAGATAGACAACAGACACAAGACCTGATGAGTGTGGCTTAACTTTGCCATGAAGTTTGCAACGCACAGAAGGAAGCACCTCAGACTATAAAAAGTATATATTTAGGGTGTTTCTTAAGCCCAATAGCAGTGGCGGAACAACACTCTTGAAGGTCGATCCACACTTTTCAGTCACCTGTCACAGTCATTTTCCATACATGTTGACAGATTGTCAGTTAATTGATTGTCTGACAATCTGTCAATTTGTATGGGAAATGACAGTGACTGCTGACCAAAAAGTGTGGATTGACCTTAAACCAACTCTTTTGACACATGATTTTGATATTACAGTGTTGCTACTAAAATTAAGAACGTCGTACTTAAAATAATTTTGCTACTTTGAGTCTTGGCATTCTTATACATATTAAGAATAGCGTTCTTGTTGAAACGTTTATTAAATTAATGATTTCACTGGTGATATTTAAGCATAGTAAATTACGATCCCGCGAACCTATGATTTGAAGACGAGCTCCCTATCTACCCTAATGCCGGACACACACGATCAATCCGAATCCATTTTTTTGAATTTTCGTTCTGTCAAAATCTAAGAAAATGTATGAATTTGCCAGAACGAAGAATCCAAAAAATGGATTCGGACGCCTAAGTTTGTAACTTTCTACATAATTAATTCAAATCTATTCCTTGTTTCAGCCTTAAACTTAAGTGTGCTCTAATTTAAATCTTTCAATTTTAAGAACGTTTGTACTTAAAATTAAATTCAATACAGCAATCTTGGCAAGACTCCCTTCAAACCAAATGTGGGCTCTGCACCACAGCCCTAATGACCGTGTATATACCGCAAGCATGATAAAATATTTTAGTCTTCAACGATATACAGGCCGAAGTAACTAGTTTGAGCTTAATTTAGTTCGTGTTTGACTGTTCATGACAAAGTGGATTGGATTGGAACTTAGTCCGAAAGTTCGGAAAAGGTACTACATATCACCAAAAATATTTTAATATAGTTTCTTTGCAGAGGGACCTAAAGAATCTTTTTGCCCATATTTTTTACTTGGCAAGGAAAAGGGTGGGTCGGATTACAAACCGCGGCTACAGTTACAGCAAATAGCTCAGCCATGCCATTTGAGGATCCGGATTGTCTTATGAACTTTCAAAGATTTTAGAACAATATTAAATTTGTTTATCTAAGGGACCTGGTGAAAGAGGAAAAATAAATAAAGCATTTGTTTTGATTTCGAAAAGTCTCTTTTTTAGTCTAGTACAGATAGCTCAAAACCCAAACAGAAAAAAAAAGGAATTTTTGATGCCAAATTGTCAAAAACACTGCCTAATATACGCAGTAAAAAGTTAAACTACATGGGTTAAGGGGGGAGGGGGTAGCAAAGGGGTGAAAATTCAGTTTCTTGAAAATATCTGGAAAACTATGAGTCTGACCTTAAAATGTCCTAAGGACGAAACAAACTACATAAAATTACCTTTGTAATGATATATAACAGTCTAGAGATTTTCTCAGAAAATTATACCTTAGACCCAAAAGTATTATAGTGAATTTACATTTTTTGAGTTTTACATTTCGCAGTGTAACTCTTGATAGAATATACCTACCGTCATAAGATCTTGTCCATATATTGATAACAAAATGTATTTGATTTGTACCAAAAATTGTAGTGCTCCCATCATTAACGCCCCCCTCACTCCTCCTAACATTTTTCAAAAAGGCAAGCCTGTAGCTTCTATGTAAATTGAGCCAGGCAGATCAAATTTGGTGGGCTGCCTATTCTAAGCTCCATTAAAAATTATTACCATCGAATCAAAACTAAGGGTACCCCCCATACAAAGTGAACGAAAATTCTAAGAAATTTCATGTTTTTTCACTTCTAAATTCTATGTAAAATACAAGAAAAAAATTAATCTCTTAGAACGTCATTATAACAGTTAATTGTAGTCTTGTGAATGTATATTCAAAAGGTTGTACCAAGGCGTACGCTACAAGTATCAAAAAATTGGGTTTGAAAGTCAGTGATACCAGTTCTAAGACTAGGTATTTGCGAATATTTCGAGGAACGTGTACTAGCAACCTTCAAACTCGATTTTTCGTACTTCTAAGGCACGCTCTGGTACTAACTTTCGGAAATACATTCAGAAAACTACAATTAACTGTTATAAGGACGTTCTAAGAGATAATTTTTTTCTAATGTAGGTAGAATTTAGAAGTAAAAATATGTAAAATTTGTTAGAAATTTGGGTCACTTTGTATGGGGGGTACCCTTATTTTTGATCGGATGCTAATCATTTTTAGTAAGGAGCATAATGGGGCTTAGACTAGGCACCCCACCAAATTTGATCTGCCTAGCTTAATTTGAAATGGAGCTACAGGCATGCCTTTTTGAAAAATGCTAGGAGGCGTGAGGGGGGCGTCAATGGGCGGGGCACTTCAATTTTTGGTACAAATGAAACAAGTTTTGTTACCAATATATGGACAAGATCTTATGATCCTAAATTTATTTGATCAAGAGTTACAATGAAAAATGTAAAACGAAAAAAATGTAAATTCACTATAATACTTTTGGGTCTAGGGTATAATTTTCTGAGAAAATCTCTAGACTGTTATATATCATTGCAAAGGTAATTTTATTTAGTTTGTTTCGTCCTCAGGACATTTTAAGGTCAGACTCATAGCTTTCCAGATATTTGCAAGAAACTGAATTTTCACCCCTTTGCCATCCCCTCCCTTCTTAACCCATGGCGCAAATTAGTGTAACTTTTTACTGCGTATATTAGGCAGTGTGTTCAACAATTTGGCATCAAAAATTTCTTTTTTTTTATGTTTAGGTTTGGGGCTATTTTGAACCAATTGTACTGGACTACTTGTCAAAAAAATTTCTACGTCGGAGTGTTGTTTTTCGCAGTCGTGCTGTTTTTATGGTTGGAGAAATCAATTTTTCATGTGGGTTTTGGGCCCCTAAATATCGTGCCCCCCCCCTCCCCTCGCCACGCGGCCCGTGCGAGGCCTTTTGCGCCGCCCCTGCCCGATAGTACTGGAAATTGAAAAAAAATGAATTTTAATCAAAAATGTTTTTTTATTTGTTCCAGTATTCTCTGGCAAATCATCATAAATAGAAGCACGCTTGAACAACGCTACCAAATTATTCAAATTTACTTCGTGGTTTTGATGGTGCCCATAATCGTCCATATACACGAAATCATTTTGAAATGGTAATGCCATGTATTAATCTTTCGAATGAAAAAAACTTTTGATTGAAATTTAATTGTTTGTGTTATTTTTTACAATTTCAAGTTTTAAGGGGCTTAAAAAATCACCCTATATTATTGATCAGTGTGACAAGAGAGATCGATGTCCGTCTGTCTGTCTGTTTATCTGCCCGTCTGTTTCTAAACTAAAAAAAAATAGTCCCTCAGTGTTGAAGCTATCGGACTGAAATTTTGTATACAAGTTTCTTTTTAGTGTACCCTGTATATACACTGCGTTTCACTTGAATAGCACATTCCGTTTTTTCATTGTAATTTGCAAATATATCAATATTCTTATAACTTTGCTAGTAGTTATTTTTTGTCTTCTTTGTGTGGGCTCCCTGAAAGAAAAATTGTGCTCTCGAAATTTACCGTTACCATTTTACACCAATTTGCTTCAAAAGAGAGCAGATTTTTTGTTTCACTAGAATAGCACAGTTGGGTTTAAGCTTCACATACGGGGTGCACGTGGTCACAATATCACAATCTATAGTCGTTTTGAGTATTTTAAATACAATTTGTTGATTTAAAAAAATTTTGGGTCGTGGTAAAGCCTTAACAATCGAAGAACAAGTTAAAATAAAAACCTACAGGGATTGTGACCTTTCAGTGACTAAAATATCGAAAAAAAATGGAAAAAGCAGAAACGTGATTTACAATTTTATTAAAAATGGTGAAAATTATGAAAAAATATGAAAAGTTGAGTAACCAGTGTAATCTCTAATCCAGATAAGCGATCTATTTGGCGTGAAGCATCGAATTCACATGATTCTGTGGACAAAATTCGGTTAAAAGTTGGTCTCAGTGCGAGTAAAACAACTGTATGGCGTGCTAATTCAAAAGCTAAACACCTTAAGCGTCTAAAATTAAAAAAAAAACACCACTTAACCCCGCTCGTAAACAAGCTCGGTTGACTTTTTGTCGTACCAACATGTCATGGACCAAAGAGTGGTATCGCGTTGTTTTTTTCTGATGAGAAGAAATTTAATTTGGAAGGGCCCGACGGATATAACTGTTATTTTTATGATTTAAGGAAGGAGACTCACCAGTTGGACCGTTTGCACAGTCGAGTTGGCTGCGTTATGGTTTGGGAAGCCATATCCTACTTCGGCACTTGTGAACTCCAATTCTTAGACACCACTATGAATGCTAAGTCGGATCAAGGTGTTTTAGAAAAGGCTTATGCGACATTCGAAAGTCTCTTTGGACCATTGCCGTAAACTTTCCAACACGAGAATGCACCAATACACACTGCCCGTGCCGTAAAGTAGTTTATCGAGTCCAAAAATCTTACTCTTTTGAACTGGCCACCATACTCGCCGGATCTAAACATAAAAGAAAATGTTTAGGGATGGCTGGTCAGAAAAGTTTATGAGTCTGGCAAACAGTTTTTAACAAAGACTGGCCTAATTGAAGCCATTCAGCAATCATGGGCTACAATAACCCTTGCTTACATCAACATTTTGTACGATTCTTTGCCTAATAGGATCTAGGAGGTTATTTTAAACGGGGGAGGCTCAACCCATTACTAAAATTGCTGATTTTAATTCAAATTGATCTCAACTTGTATTCTGAACAATATTAAGTTATCCTCACTGCATAAAAAGTTAATTAAAATAAGTTTTAAAAAAAGTGTGCTATTCAAGTGAAACAAAATTTATGTGTTTTTTCATTGGTGCTTTACATTTTTTTTTTTCTAAGATTACATGTTGGAAAAATTCGAATTCTTTTTATTTCAAATTAAAGCTAATTAATCAAATGACAAATAAAAAATACAAAATATCTGTTGTCTTCATTTTTTTAAAAGATATTAAGAAAATAAATTTAATGTATAGAGTGTGCTATTCAAGTGAAACGCAGTGTACATACATTTATGTCGGAACGAATGGAATCCGACCATATGGTGTTATGAGGCTGCCATAAAAACCAAACCAAAATCTAAAATTGGGTTCTTCTACGAAAAATTTGTTTCTTTATAAACCAATCATAACCAAACAGTAGTCTGGCTGGTCTAGCGGTTAGGGCGCGCACCTTCGGTGCACAGGGTCATGAGTTCGAATCTCACCGTGGATCATGGTGTTTTTCGAACTCACGAGCTTGTGACGGACTATGATCTCACTCAGATGTTAAAGGAGTACCCATTTATGGGGATGAATAACACTGCTGAGCGTGTTAATTGTGATCACGTTCCGGAAGCTTTTCCCGTAAAAGATCAATGGTTGTGTTCCTTGTGTGGCACGTAGCATCGTCTTGTTTAAAGTAAGCGTTGTCCAGATCAATACCATCCAATTCCGGCTATAAATAATCATTAATCATCTCGCGATAGATTTTATAGTAAATTTTAATAATTTCAATGCGTAGTTGAACCGTGTATCGTTCCATTTTTAATAATGGCGTAGTTTCTTCTTGTCAAATGTCAAAAAATGACAGTTTCAAAAGTGGCCTCTACCGCAATAGCGGGCTATTCAAAATAAGACCTCTTATTGTAAAACCCTACACAAGGCCCGATTTTGTATCCGGTCAAAAAAGGAAATGATAATTTAACGAAAAGAAAGTTGAATCTCAGCTGCTAAACCTGGTGATTTCTAGGTGTGTTTATTTTGAAATAAGCAGGAAAAACATTATACATCTCACCTCCTCAGGCATAATATATTGTGCGACTGTGCCGCTCTCGTTTTTACCATTGTTATCTGGTCACCCTGGTCTTATGACTATGTCCATGAGGATCCTATACATTTTCGCCACAATTATCTACCAAATCCAGTGCTAAATTGACAGGCAGAGGTGAGGCTTCAGAGGTGGAACTTCAAAGTGTGATGAATTTTTTGAAGCCACCCATTATAAATTTGGAAATCAAGAATCAATCAATAAATCCTCGGATTGTAAAATAAGTGAAATATAACTTCAGTATCTGCGGCGCCAAATTTTGATGAAGCTCTTTTATTAATATTGGCCCGAAACGACCGAGTCTGCAATCCTTTGTTGCGAAATCGTAACGGTTCTCCAGATATTTAATGTCAAAGTTTGACATTAATCTGGGGTAGTTCAGTTTTTAATGAAAAATTGGGGATATTTTCACTACATATTAATGTGAATCGATAGCATTGCACGGAAAATAATATTTTAAATTTCATTTGCCTTCCTGTCTAGCAAATTTTACAATTCTTGCTGGCAAATATATTTCGGCTTTTCATATTATTAACATCTTTGCCAAATTGGTAAAACTTACTATTCTAGTGGGACTGATTAAAATTAAAACGTAAATTTGATGGCATCGAACACTTTCCCCAATGTGTAAAGCGGAAATATCCCCATTTTCTTATCTAATTACTTAAGTGGCTTCATAGAAAAGTCAAACTTTGACATTGAATATCTGGAGAACCATTACAATTTCGCAAAAAGGGATTGCAGATTCGGTCGTTTCAGGCCAATGTTAACGACATGGCATCATCAAAATTTGGCGCCGCAGATACTGAAATCTCCCCAATAAAGCGATAAAATTTGCAAATCTGTCACCAAAGCGACCGCTTTTGTATAGTTTAATTTATTGCCGCTGCCTCTTGAGATCTCGAAATACTTATTTCACAGAATCAATCGAAAGTATGAAAATTGGCGCCCGGGCCAGTTACCCAGGTTGCCCAAATGGGAAATCCGGCCCTGCACTCCGGAGTAGGTTTTTGGGAGCAAATTAGAAAGAACCGCATGCTTCACCTCACTGTCGACAGAGGTATAGTGGTTCGTATAAATTAAATTTCATTTAATCGAGTTTCCATAGAAAAATTAGAGGATCGCCTAAAAGTTGCATAATTTAACCGATAAACTAAAAAGGTGCAAAACGACTAGAACAGAAAAAAAAATCGGAACAGTTGAGAGAGGCTGATGTGGAGGTTACTTCCTTCAGACACTTTATTTTTCATTTGAGTCACTGCATTTCCCAAGAAAATATCCGAATCTGAGTCGAATGTTCGGTTAATTGGCACTCTACCTATAGTGTATGTACATATTTCATTCCAAAGCACATACTTTAAAAAGGTTCTTGTATAAGAAGTTTCATTTCATTTCATTTCATTGCGGTCCCATCAATATGTAAATTTGCGAATTCCAAACTCAATAAGTCGATTGAACATACCTATACATAATTCTAACGAAAATTCTGGCGAATCAACAACCTCAGTTGATCGAAAAAAATGGTTTGAAAGCCTCTATAACTCGAAGCACAATTTAAGCATAAAAATCAACGCCAGAAAACCTCTACATCTCGAATTTTAATTCAATTGATCATCGCAGAAACCACCTAGGTCAGTCCAAAAAGTTAACGAGGTCAGACCTCGATATCTCGAACTGTATTTTGCAAATTATAAAACCCTTAAATATGAACTTAAGTACTTTCTGAATCTGAAATAAAGTTATCTTATTTCTGTAACAATTATTTTTGTAATAAAAAACAAAGCCAAAAATTTAATTTTTTTAGAAGAATTTAAAGAAGAAACTAAAAAGAAAAATCTTAAAATGTTTGCATGCAGCAATTTATCCAAATCCAACAACCATTTACATATTTTTAATTTCTTACATTCTCATTTAATCATTCATTGCAAAGCGATCGGCCCTTGAACCGTTTCCCAATAAGGAAAACCTGTCGTTGGATCATTCCAGAAACTCCTCCCACTAAAAAGGTAGTTGCTGATTACTTGCACTGCTAACTGTCCTGTAGAGTCTGTTGCACAATTGCACTTATGTCCAATGCACTTTCCGTACACGCGTGGATGCTGCACGGCCGGTATAAAAAAAAGTCACACACAGATTTGGACTAAGTCGTAACGAGCACTTATGCTAGTAACCAGCATCCCCGTGTCGTTCGTCACTTAACACAAACTCGCCATTTTTCACTGGGCTCGTGAATTGTGCGGTAATTTCGCGGACCGTCCACTAAACGAAAACAACACAACGCGATATTCTCGACAAGACAACTCAAGAATCTAATCGAAAACCGGAATTCTTTACGGAACCGGTGAGTGGTGCGTCAAGTGTCAGATTTAATGATGAAGAAATGAATCACAAACGACCAACGATGAACACTACGCGCGATCTCTCTCTCTCTGTAATTTTCGCAAGACGCGCGCCAACTGGTTTAAGTCACATGTGATTGTTTTGATTTTTTTGGACTAATTACACTTAAGGGTTTTTGGTTCATTGCCCGACATTGACCGCGAGAAGGACTTTATGCAAAACAAAGATACATTCTGCAGCATTCGGAACAAGACATTCACTTCCGCGTCTTTTGCACATAAAAAGGCCTACCCGTTTTTATCTTCTTTCACTAATTTCCATGACCACCCTTGTCTAGCGCATTTTCAACGGGCAACCCGAACGCGATGCTATTTAACCGTTGACTAACGACGTTCGAGTAATTTTGACGGGAAAATGAAAACAAAACGCGTCTCGTCGCCATCAAATCGGTGGCAATCGCAGCAAAGCGAGTTGATGCGACAACAACGACGACCCAAACGTCGCTCTCCGTCGTCGTGCCAACAAATACACGGGATCCACTTCGGCCACCCTTTTCCGAACCCCCAACATTGCCATGACGCCTGCACAACAGCTTCTTGTTATGCATGCGTCGCACCACCATATAAAGCAGAAGCAGTTCGTCCCGTCTTTTTTCACTCTGGCCGCTGGTCACATCACCAAACGTTCCCGTTTCAAAAATACATTCACACGGGAGCGGAATGTTATGTTGCAGAATGCGATACTAGTGCCAGCAAGATACGAAGACATCTCGCGCGACCATTGTCGAGAGTCTTTGAGTTCAATTACATGCAATTGGGGGGCGGGAGCTGCCACCCGCACGAATCTCGCTCTACCCGCCACCACCCACAGAAGGGGCAACAGCAAAACGCGGAGCACATGCAATACATCTTCGCGCTCCATCGTGTGTATACAACAAGCTATAAACTTGCTGAGGCTGAGAAATTTCCCATTTTCCCCTCTTAGTTGAACGTGTGTCGTTCAACTTTCATTCATTTTATTGTGGAGTCCGTGTATGATTTTGGATGAAGATTTGCCCGAGGGTTAGTTAGGTGGGGAATATGCGATGTACGTGTAGTGGGGCCCATGGAGAGCTCAGCCAATCGTAGCGCTGTATAATGTGGCATGCGATAAATGTCGTGCGCAATTAGATCGATTTACTTTGTCCTTCGTGTTCCATTCCATTTCGTCGCGGGCCCCACGTTTCTCCATTTTGGTTTCAAGGGTGCAGTCGAATATGGACTGTAAAGTGTTCCGACGTAATGAAACAGAACAGTGTATTACAGGATGAATTGGGTGAGAACTTTTTCTATGGTAGACTATAGAAAATTGCTAATTAATGGATGTTTGCGGTGAACATATTTCTCTATCGATTTGACTATTCCTATTCACTTAGGTACTAGAATTAAACAAAATAACTAACAAATTAATGAATTTAAAATATATACTGATACTGGGTTATTCTACCGCGGAAAATCTGTATACGTGAAGATTCTTTTGGGTGACATGAGTCGTGAGTGTGAATTTCATGACAATACTGTTGATACAGGTCCAATCCTCATGACAGCGCCCGCTCTAGGGGGGGGGGCAAGCCGGGCGGTCGCCCGGGGCGCCAAATTTCAGGGGCGGCTTTTGGCAATCACTCGAATAAAAAAAGAACAGTGAAAAAATTGAAACATCAACATCAATTTAGTAGAAAGCAAATCGTAGAAACTACAGATGAAATAAAATGAGTTGAAACAATATGCCGCAAGGTAGGAAACAAACTGGCACCGAAACATTTTACAACCGTTATACCCAATTTTTTTAGAGACGACAGATTAATGTTTTTTTTAGGTAATTATAAAAACCTGTTGAACATTTTTTTAATTTATCAACAAAGTCAACAATTGATACGAGGTGCTTAGAAAAAGTTTCCTAAATGTTCCGCTTATGATGCTAGAACCTATTCCGCTTTCGAAAAGCAGAATGGCACAATTCGCTAAGTTATATAATAATAAAATTCCTCCGTAAGCCCGCGCTTTTTATGTAAACCACATCTGGCTGGATACATTTTTTAATACAATGATCCTAGATAGAAAACTTGGGGATTGTGGTTGCTCCATTGCAATTATGTTTCTCGAGGTATTACTGAAGCTATGGTGATGGTAGAACTCACGATGAAAACATTTTGGGTTTTTGGCCAACATTTTCTCGGCGGGCGCCAGTCTCAGAAAACTTCACAGGGGAGTATGAACTAAAACAAGTTTGGAGCGACTGGTTTAAATTAATATCTTTTATAATATAAAAAAATGAAAACAAGTTTATTTGTCTTATATTTTGTGGTTGGGGAAAATTAGCAGGGTCGATAGTAAAATTTGTTTCTGCTAAACCACAATCAATGGGAATGGCATAACTCAAAAATTTTAATTCAGTTTTCCGGTTTTAAATATGAAAGTCACAACCAAGATACAGATATGTAAATTAAGGAGATATCTAAAAATGTATTCTCCTTCCCTAAAGGTCGAATAAGGGTCGGCATACATTATCCAATCGATTTAACAATCAAAGCTGATTTCTGTGAAGAAAGCTCATTTTTTAGGTTCCACTACCGAACTCGCTAGAGACAATGAGCTTTCTCCACAGAAAATGTGCTTTCTCCACAGAAATGAGCTTTAATTGGTCATTCGATTGGATAATGTATGCCAACTCTAAGAAAATCAGCTGTCTATGAAACTCGATCGCCTTAATTACAAGAAATGGAGATGTGAAATTTAATCAATGCATCAAATTAGCTTTGTTTTGTGTTTTCCTTTTTTGGATTTCTAACATAAATTTTTGCAATTTATGATATGTCGAACTGACAAAAAGCCGAAGCAGCAAATGTTTTTTAGAGGTTGGGCATACAGCAAGGCATGAAATAAAAACAGAAAGGATCTTGGTTTCGAAATTAAGCTTAAATGGACTCAGTGTTTGACGGACAATAGCGAAAAATGCCTTTTCATGTTTATATCTCACTGAGGGTTAAAATACGCTTCGCCTGTTCCTAAAGCGTATAATGGTGATAAGGGCTACATTGTACAGTTTTCTACGGAAGTGTGAACAAACTAAAAAATATTATCCCGAAATTTTCCGCCCCCTGAAATCTGCCGCCCTAGGCTGAAGCCTACTCAGCCTACTGGTAAATCCGCCACTGGGTGTGGGGCCGGCTTAATGCAAATGAACATCAATCTTTGGCACAACATTTTCCAGAGCGGATTTTTCTAAAATGTTTTGAGTGTTTTAGTGGAATATTGGTAAGCTTTTATATTGGAACTCCGAGCAAACTCTCCACAAAGCCACCTGAACTGTGGTGAATTTTTAGTAAAATTTACTATTATTCACGTCTATGCGCGTTTATAAATACTTTTTATTTAGAATAAAAGAGAGATTCCATTGTCAACGGTTATTTCCCATTAACAATGGACTCTTTCAAAAATGTTCACCATATATTGGCATACACCCAAGAGTTTCGTACCCCAATAGACTACTAGTAGTCTTCCATCATTTCCTTGGACACTGTGCAGCCGATAAACTTCAATTAGCCGATTTTTTTCAGTGGTCTCAACATCATAAAAGCGTCATCTCAAGAATAATGGGCGTTGCCCGGAAGGTTGGGGAGAGTACTCAGGGAGTGTCGCTTGACCCACCACCCCTGGCCGATGGCCACGCTACATTTTTTCTTAATGCTGTATTACTCCATAAAAAATCGATGCTCTACGTATGATCATTTCCGTACTACAAATCTGCGTGTCGGAGGTGTTCATTTGGCGCCTTGGTCTTAATCGCAATTTCAGTCTAATGGTCTCGGTTATTCCAAAGCAGGGACTCTAAAAGTCTGTTATCCCCACATTTCTGTTGAGGCTGCAGTTTAAGGCATTTGATATCCGAAACTTAAACACCCTCCTGTAAGTATCATTAACATCATTAAATACTTTAATTTCGCGTTTTGTGTATCCTGGACTTTTCCTTAATTGACATCCTAATGCCTTTTTTTGTGAGCATCCTAACCACTTACCTATGTTTGCGATCATGCTGCCCATCCAACCTCATTCAAGAAAATATTTCGCCTCCAAAGAGCCTTCTGGGTTTACATATATCATTTATAGAATTTTTGCTGTCCGTCATGTTTTACCGTTAGAATAAGGGATACGTCACACGAAATTCAATGAATTTTCAACACTTTGTCTGAAAGGGATAAATTTTGTGACAAAAGTATATGATGTATGATATATTCGGACGTTTGCAGACGTCATTTATCGTTATAAGGACAAAAGTCGCTCTGGATTGCCATTTCTCAAATTTTGGACCCCTTTTCTAACAAAATTTTTGTTGTAGAGGTATAGTATAGTCAAGGAGGAGATCGAGCGAATTGAAGTTAAATTGCTGCCAAAGGTTTACGGAAATTCTCAATGCCTTTGGGCAGGGACGTAGCCAAGAATTTATTTCGGGAGGGGTCCAAATTTCGATTTCAGAAATTTTATTGTAAATCATTTTTTTTTTTGTGTTGCTAGTGGAGAACGGCTTTACTGTAATTTTGGTGATACAGAAAAATACATCGCTAAAAAAAATGTGCCGAAATGCATCGCTGTTTATTCGATATATACCGATTTCATCCGCTCCAATTACATAGGGGATTTAAATAGTTTCTGAATATCTAAAAAATTTAAAAACAATGATGTTGGTGGAAATTGAGAGAAATAGAGTTATGCTCAAAATCACCGAACGATATCATGTGTCAGCTTTAGACGGCTGTATCTAAAAAAAAACGGTGATAGCTAGGACTCTGTTTTTGTTCAGCGAAATGTAGCTCTCAGTGCGCTCTACATCGACTTTTGGAAAGTCCATTTTCAAAAATTTCCATTTGAAAACACAAAATTGCGATTTTCTCGCTAAATATTGACCCTGGAGGGTTTAAAGTTGGCACATTTCTATTAATGAGGGCTGAGAGAGACTTTAAGGTGTAATTTTACTTTAAGATGTGTAGTAGTAGATTTAGCTCTGAAAAAGCAAATTTTATTAGTGGTCGAACTAGAAAGTTAACCCTGGTCAACCTCCAGGTCAAATAATTTAAGGATTGGCGAGGGATAGTTCGTTGATAATTTTCAGTCTCAGCTTTGTCACCATTTTTATATATTGGCACAAACCAAGACAAAGCTTAAATTCCAGTCTTGAGAATAGAGTTACTGGTTAAATAAGCAAAGAAAGTAGATACTCATTTTTTCTGCAAATTTCATTAAACAAATCAGAGGAAAATTATTATCATCCAGAGTGAGAAAAACTTGAAGCATTTCTCGAAAATTAATAGTTTCAGGAAAATGGAATTCATCGTAGGTTGTTAAAGTTAATGAAAATTGATCACCGACGAAAGAACAACCTTAGTATATCTATCTAAAAGAAATTAACTGTGCAGAGAAGAGGTTACTTTCCAAAACGGGGCCATTTATTGGCAAAGCCAATTAGGACAATAATATCTAACGTTAACTGCGAAGTGACCAAATAAGCCCATTCCTAATTTCGAACTCATGTTGACTTTTTTTGGAGCTATCACTTCTAACGTGTGTTTTAGCCAACATCCCTTAGATAACGTATTTCAAGCTACCGAACGTTTTGGCAATGATTCAAACAAATTTAAATAATGAAAAACAGCGACGGATTACTTATTTGTGTTTATTTTTTTGAAATCCAAAATTTTCAAATTTGTTCGATTTTCTGTAAAAACATTTGGCCTCTGTGCACACTTTCAATTTCGAAAAGGAAAGCCTCTATATTTCTTTAGAAAAAAAAGGATGCAATATCTAAAAAAATCGCAAGGAATAGAGATGAATCCGGGCTGCATGGACATTAAACAAATAATTATCCCATTTTCACAACAACTGGTTTAATTTTAAAATAATGTGCAATTCGGTGAATTTTTGTACTGATGTCCTGACCTGTAAATAAGTGCGCATTATTATAGTTTTCATGTTATCATCACTGAAATTTTGAAACCCATCGAAAACATTTCGGGAGGGGTCCGGACCCCATGGACCCCTCCCCTGGCTACGTGCCTGCCTTTGGGCATTAAATCTTTTACAGGAGAGTTTATTTTAAACGCTATTATGTGCTTAGTGTTTATGTCACTCATTATTTCTCATTTAATATCAATTTCTCCGAATGTCAAATATGTATTTGTTTTAAGGGGTGTGCTCTCCTATACGATTCAATATACTAAACTAAACTTTTGGAACATATTTCCGTAAATCAAAATAAACTCAATAATAAAATTACGTTCTATAATTTTGTCCTTGGTATGAACTGCCCCCCAAAAGCAGAAGTACTAAATGTTCAATTAGAGGACGAAATTAGCACATAATTCTCCCATTTCTTTTTTAAGGAAGAAATTGATTAGCGGATAACTGAGCGAATTGACCCACTTTGTTTTTCACAAGTATAGGGCGGGTGCTAGAGTCACAGACGTACAATTTACGCAACCCTTCCTCAGCATTTGAGGGTTCTAAATACAGATTCCGAACAGCACCCCCATTGATAATATGATGGGCTATTCATAGCTTCGCAAGGATTTTGCGTCGTAACACTAATGATAGAGTTGATTAATAAATGAATCTTTAACGCTTTGTTTATTAAGAAATTGATGTGCTTCTTTACTTAAAAAAATCCTTATGCCTTATTTTATCATTATTTTTATTCCATCTGTAGGTTTCCTTTTCACTAAATCGAAGTTAATATTATTTTTACATTTGGCTTTTTAAATTTTTTTATTCGAGAGCTATAGCCAAAAAGCCGCCCCTAAAATTTGGCGCCCCGGTCGACCGCCTGGCTTGCCCCCCCTTAGAGCGGGCGCTGCCTAGTCCCTAAATCTGAGGATCACATCAACCCTGGCCAAAACTAGCGTTTGCTAATTGAGTGACTATGAATAGTGTCAGTCCCTTAAGAGTTCCCTTAAGTATAAGTGGGGACTACGAATTCCGCCCTAAGTGTTTAAAATGTAAATTAAGAGTTCAAAGTTAAGATATTGTAGTTTTAATTTTAAACCAAAAACAGTGTTCTGCTTTCAAAGCCCATTGCTCATGAAAAAACTGTTTGTCTGGCTTCGTGCGCAATCTTGAGATGGAAGAAACATAGTATCAAAATTGAATTGAAAGTCGATAGTGTATTGAGTAACGAGACCGAGACCAGTTTATAGTTTCTTATCTTGCAATGGTAAGCATAATTTAATTAAACATTACATTACTATATATGATTACATATTTATTCATTACATGTATCATTTTTTGACAATAGTCGTGTATCGTAAAAAACGTTTGCGATATTTCAAAAAAGTAAACTGCATAAACGATGGTTCGAAGGTAATGCCTAAAATTATATAATAAATATTTTTTCGAAATTTAAAATGAACTGTATATTTTCCGATTTGATCACACAAAGGCACAGCCAAACCAATATTTAACTGAGCCTAGGATATCAGTCCGCGGGCCGAGCAATACGACGCCACGGTAATGCAAAGAAGAAGGATATCCCGTTTATTTGCATGTTTTTATACCCTTCGCTCATATAGTGAAAGGGTATATTAACTTTGTCATGAAGTTTGTAACGCATTGAAGGAAGCATCTCTGACCATATAAAAAGTATACATAATTGATCAGCATGACTTGGGGAGTCGATTGGGTGATGTCCGTCTGTCTGTCTGTCAGTCTGTTGCGACGCGTTTTACTCGGCCAATTTAAAAGCTATGAAGCTGAAATTTTGCACAAATGCTTCTTTTTGCTGCAGGCAGTTTGTATGTTAGAATCGGTAAAATCAGACAATGGGGTCATGGGGCTGCCATACAAACCCAACTCCCCAAATTAGGTTCATCTAAGAAAAACTTTATTTGTCTATAAATTACAACCGAATTTCATACAAATGTGTTTCTATTGATAACACAAAACATATGTAACTATGGATCCAATCAGCCAATGGGGTCATGGGGCTGCCATACAAACCCAACCCTCCAAATTAGGTTCTTCTAAGAAAAACTTTTTTATTTGTCGACCGATTTCAACGGAATTTCACACGAATGTGTTTCTATTGATAACACAAAAACATATGTAAGAATGGATCAAATCGGACCATGGGGTCATGGGGCTGCCATACAAACCTAACCCTTCAAATTAGTTTCTTCTAAGAAAAACTTGTTTATTTGTGCACCACAATCAACCAAATTTCGCATAAATGTATTTAAATTGATGACACAATACACATGTAAGATTGGATCAAATTGGACCATGGGGTCATGGGGCTGGCATACAAACCCAAACCCCCAAATTAGGTTCTTCTAAGAAAAACTTTTTTATTTGTTCACAGGGGCGGCCGGTCTAAGTGGGCAGGTAGGGCACTGCCCACCCTACAAAATGCTAGCTAAAAATAAAAATAAAATAAAAATTATTTCTTAGAACATAATTGATTCACTTCGGTACCTACATGCATATCTAACTTAACGTAACGTAACTTTCCTTCAAATGACAATAGCCATTCATTAGTACTTAATCACGATTAAATTGCCAATATAAAAAACTCCTCTCCTCTACATAAGCGAAAGCTCATATTGATATCAAGAATGCCTTTCTGCCCACATGTACCATCAATCTATTCTATAGCTATTCCATAGCACATAGAGTCACGATGTATCTTCTTATACGCTCAACGCATGCGCATTGAAAGTATCTGAACTTCACTAAAGGGCATGCCCAATACTACACTATCCATGAACTTATGTGCAACGTTCGCGAGCGCGTGGCCCGTGGCGCTGTTCTAGTAGTTAGATACTCGTAGCCATAGCGTGGTGCATGGATACAATAATAAGGCCGTTTCGCATTTAAATTGTGCATGGTGCATTGTAGAGTATTTAATTTGTGCGTGTGTTTTTGTCAGATTTTCTTCATTTTTTGAAGTGGTTTGGAGGCGTTATACTCGTACTTGTAGCAGTAGTGCATGATTACGTTATCAACGGCCGTTTTTTATTTTTTATTTGTTACGTATGTTTTTAGAAACCACTGATCGCTTTTCTCTGATTCCCTACATTTTAGTGTTATTAATTACTATTATAAAATATTTATTTTGGTGATGGGATTAATATTAAAATCTTATTTATTTGATCTAATATGTACCTATTTTGCTTGATATAGATACCTATTTATATTTTCTCCTCTATATGATCTGGAAGTTTTAAATTTAGTTTGTATGTACTTAAAAAAATGATATTTTTTGTTGTTATGTTATTGCATGTGCATGATATAGAAAAAAATTCCCACTTCTATTCCTCACACCTTTTTCCTCCCCATGGCAAGAGGGATCTAAACCCTCCCCGCTAGCTCGTGCTGGGCAGTATATTTTATTTGCATAATTGTAGAAATACATAGCAGCTTGAAAGTATGTATAACTAACTTCCTAATTTACAGGAATTGTCTTTGATAAATTCAGGAAGATTTGTAGGTATGTCCTGTTATTGTGCGAAAGAATGTTGGCATTGCTTTAAAAAAAATAATTTTAAATAAAAAACTTTCGGACATAATGTCTCATCATAATTTAATATATCATTACAATTAATCATATATTAGGTGATCCGTTTGGGTTGCCTTTTCTAGCCTCAAATGAAAAAAAAAAGAGGTATCCAAATTTGAATTACCATTAAATGGAGCAGTGCTTAATATTTACTTATTGAATATAATTTTATTGAAATATTGTCGCGACTATTGCTGGTCCCTTTGAAAGGTAAATACTGGATTCTTTTTCCACATTGCGACCGTTCTCTGCCAAAAAAAATTGATGTAATATAGGATTCCGAACTGTAGCTATCTGTATGCATTTTCATGGTGCGATTGAGCATAACTGATTTGTAAGAAAAAACTCTAAACGATTCATCTAATACATACGTAAATACAACAAGCTTAAAAACATTAAAATGGAAAGACTAACAAAGAGCACAATTTTAACGCATTAAAAAACAGTGGATATGCATGTATAGTATTATTTCCTGATGGTAAATCTGCCCACCCGGCTCTGTACTTCACGAGCCGCCACTGTTTGTTCACCAATTTCAACCAAATTTCACACAAATGTATTTCTATTGATGACACAAAACATATGTAGGAATGGATCAAGTCGGACCATGGGGTCATGGGGCTGCCATACAAACCCAAAACCCCCATTTTGGTTCTTCTAAAAAACATTTTTTACATCAATTTCACAAATCCTTAAATTAATGTGTCTTTAACAAAGCAACAAAAAAGGTCAAAACAATCGAATCGTACTATAGGGACATGCTCCCGCATCCCCGAATAAAATTTCCTGAGTAAATATTTTTATTTACCCACTTATTCCAATAAAAGTCGTAGGTACGCCCGGAAGAAACTTTTGGCCCGAGGGGAGCGAAGGGTATCCCAATTTCGGCCGCGCCCGAAATTAGCCTCGGTCTCGTTTTATTATCAGAATCACATCATATCATACACTCTATGAAATTTTTACTCTTATAATAGAAGGAAACTTTGTTTCCTTCTATTATAATAGTGAAATTACTCTGCAATCTAAATTTGCAAATCAAGTGTAATTTTACGTAAAAAATGTTTAAAAAAGTACTCCAATATATTAGCAAATTTACACCGCGCTATGTGTAAAACCACTCCGTAATAATAGGAATATAATGCGGTTTCACTCTTTTTTCGTTGTAAAGATTTAAGTGGCGAACCTTTATAAATAATATAGCTATCAATAAAACTATTTAAGGCTATATAAAATATAAACAAGTATCGGTCCAGTTTTGCTGATCAGTTTTTCGTCTACATGGGAGGTTGCAATATGGTATTTTTTGTGCGATCTGTACACTTGTTTTTCTTCTCAGTACCGTAACTCAGCCGTTTATAGGTAATTTCCAGTCAACGTTACATTGCATATCATTTCGGAGTGTAATGTTGCAAGCACTAAATATTTCTTATCCACACATGTACAGAAATTTTGGACCACGCCGAGATTCGATCTCGAGACCTCTAGATTACTAGCATCGTAGAGTGCGACTCAATCAAGTGAGCCACAGAGCGTGTACACATGAGTTCTAAATGCAGAGAATTTTTGGAAAAATGTGGTACACTGTGCTAAGTACAGCCGATTGAAGTATGACAACTGGAGAGCACGCTACAAAAAATGAGTAAAACTTCAACTGCACGTTGTAAAAATACACCACAAATCCGAATTATACACATAAACGTTGTAAAAATGCACCAGAAAATCTGAATTATACAGAAGTGTAGCGTAAAAATACATTTCACACCGATTTTGGTGTAATTTTCTTATTTTACACAGAAATTGTTGAAAAATGCTCTCTGTATGTGATTTTAAGCGGGAAAAAGTGTAAAATTACCGCATTTTCAGCGGAAATTTAAATTCACTTTTTAGAGTGTACCCAGCAAACAATTTTATCGTTTTGTTCGAAAAATCACAAAAACGATACGAAAACGAAATCATTCAAATGAAAAATTTATCGTAAACTTGTCTCCCCGACGAAAAATCGGTTTATCTTCATCAATTTGTCAGGAATGTGACTCCTATTAACGAAATATCGTCTTATTATTGCAAAGATGATAAAATAGTGATTCCTCACAACGAGAGAATTATGAAATTGTCAAAAAATAAAACGACTAATTTATTCCCATAATTTGTAATCTTAGATAGCTCAGGTGTAGGACGTAGGACTACGAAACGATAGGTGATAGGTTCGATTCTCAGTAGAAGCAAAGTGTAAAAAGGTAAAATTAAAATAAGTTAAAAAATGTTAAAGATAAAATAGAATAAAAAAAATAAAAAAAGGGAAAATAAAAAATAAATAAATTTTTTCCACTTTTTCTATGTATTAGTCTATTATCGCCAAATTATCATCCTGGCGAATTAATATCTCCTATTCACTTTTCCTTCCCGAAGGGAGTGACGACTTTAATCAGAATTCGATATGAAATTCGAGAAATGTTTTCGAGCAGGCGAATTGAATTCGTATCGCGGACGATAGAAATTGTTTGCTGGGTATCATTCCATGAAACTTGCATATGTATGTATTTTATTTAGGTTACCACTTCATGATTACTCAAAAGCCAGGCGTGTACTTGGAATATGGATTGAACTGTCAGCAAAAATACAGATCACTGAGGATGCCCCCGAGACAAGCTGAAATGAACGACGTGCAACGACCACAGAAAATTCGACACCAGCGAATAGAATTAAGGAAGAAGTATATGACAGCCTTTAAGTTTGTATTTTCGTAAAATTAATACTAATAAATCAAATTAATGAAATTTTTCTGCTATCATCTTTTATTTAATAATATATAGCAGCACTAAAAGCAAAAACCGAATAACAGGATTAAGAGATCTAGCGTTGAATATATGTATATAAAATTGGGTTTAGTATTGAAACTAAAATTCTCAATTTTTCTCAAATTCAGACTCAGAGTTTCATTCTTAAACTTTTACGGTTTTCAGCTTAAACTATTATTTTCTAAAAAAGTAGAACTAGATTAAAATCAAATAAAGGGAAAAGTCTTCATTTAAACTTAAACACACTTCACACACTGCTCCCGAAACGTTGAGATAAGTGCTATATCTGGCATCCGGGATTGAAATTCATATTTGGAATTCGCTTTTCCTCGGGTTTAAATGTGTACATTTAAAAATACCTGATACGAATTATACATATATATAATTTGAGTGCACTGTGTTATTGTGTCGTGGCCTTAACTAATGACAAAAAAACCAAATGAATTTTATCAAGCCAAATTAATTTCAAGAAGCCGGATACTGAACTAATGTTTCGTTCAGCATTTACCAACAAGATGTTTTGATTAATCAGAGTGTGCTTTGCATAGCCTATTTCCATCTTAGTAAAGACATATTGCAGGAAGCTGAATTTCAGTCATATCTCAGTCTCACTCACCACTCAGTATGTGTCCTGCTTAGCCTAGCTTTTATGAAAAATTAAGAACGTATACTGTCTTGACATTACCTTGATTTGATATCTTGCCCGGAGCGGAATGAGTGCTAGAACTGCTCAGACTTGTTCCCTTATTCTGCTTATTCTTCCCTTGGATAGATACTATTAAATTTTTTTAACTGCCAAATTATGATCTGTAATCGTAACTTGCGTTATGCTTGCGGCATTGATGCATTGGCTATAGGTGACATTAATCAGAAGTCTACTTCGTCCTTGTGCTCCATTGCGTCGCGTCGTTGGGCCTGCGGCCCAAGCATAATCAGAGCTTTGCAAGGAAAAGTGTTGCGCCCGAAATGCACCCAAAACAAAATATTCATTTGCGAATCTAAAAAATGTTTTTAAAATTAAATTAATTTCTAAACTCGGATATATTGAGATTTGTACTTCTTCTTCTCAGTACCATATATCCTCATGTGGGGCCATGGTGCGTTAAATTATAGGCAATTTTGAGTTAACGTTACATTGCATATAATTTCGGAGTGTATATAATGTTGCAAGCACTCTATATTTCCTATTCGCAAAAGTACGGTAATTTTGGACCACGCCGAGATTCGATCTCCGGACCTCTAGATTACTAGCACCGACTCAACCATGTGAGCCACAGAGCGGGATTTGTACTAATAACTCAAAAAATCAAAATTTCAATAATATAGTTATAAATGAGTTTGAGCGGAGATATTTTGATTTTTGTACCACCAACACTAGAAGACTCGGAGATTACATGACCTGATTGTGTAATAAAATGATGTGTATTCCAGTCTCCATTATCACATCCCTGGAAGCCGTGTGTATTTCTTCTAAACTGCAGTTTTGACAGCGTGAGGATGATAATCTCTTCGCTTTCCAATTAAAGAAAATCCGAGATTATCTTGAGACCAGCCGCAAACAAATCATATTCTGCTAACAATTGCTTATTTGTAGTCCGTGTTACTCGCATAAAATCCATTATTAGGCCAGGAGAGAGAAATGCCCCTCCCTGACCCTCTTGGCAATATATTCATGTGTTGCATTCAACACCCTTCTGGGCCAAAATCAGAAATCGGTTAGATTTCTTAATCAGGTCAACTCCTAGCCAAGATTACAAGATCCTTTTCGTTGGAAGAAAATGCAAATATTTTGACTATATTTTTCGGTTTCTGGTATTAATTTCGATTTTGATCGTTTAGCGTAACTACTAGACCTTGTGAACATATTTATTTGGGGCTATTAAAACAAAGATACGACTATGTTATGGTAAGGCTAGAAGAATTTTGCAATGTTAGGAGTGCATAATGAATAGCACCAAAAAAGTATACTCCTTTAATACTCCTTTTCTTTCAAGAAGAAATAAAGAAGGTTTAAGTAAATTTGAAAGTGTTAACCCTGCGCCCGCCCAGATCGGATTCCTAAAGCTGCCCCTGATAGTGACAATTTCTCTACAGCTTATCAGAAGTTAAATTCGTCGACAAACATAACTTCAACGCAATGATACTTTCCATCTTTGAAACAATTTCAAATTTCGTTCGAAACGATAGAAAATATGGGTATGTTTGCGTCCGATCTACTGCTGATCAATTACAAAGGATTACTGGTATTCGACATATTCCTTGTATCACGTGAAAAGTTGGTCAAAATGAATCGCTTTTCAGTAGAAAATTAAAAATCAACCAAATCTTCTATTCGACACAGTACGTTTAACCAAAAATTATTCCTGTCTTCTGTCTACGAATAATACCGCCCACTCTTCTGAATTGTCATTTATCATAATGTATATGTACATTTGAAACATAACGAATGCTGAATTTCCCACGGTGCTCGTCATTCGTATGCATGTTTGCCAATGTAAATGCCATTATTTTCTCGTATAAACATTCCCACACCATGTCCCTGCATTGGATTTATCCGTCCTTATATCTACAACCCCAAAATCCGAAAATCTAAAGCGAACATATTCCAAAAAGGATGCCTCTTCAAATAATAAATGTATGCCATATACTCGGAACCATCCACAAAGACATGTTCTTTGCTGCTCCACACAAAACACCTTCTCGACCCCCACAGAACATCATATAAAATCTCTATCCCGATGCCATTCTCTTCCTGTGTAGGAAATATGATTCCCTGCAAGTTGACTATATATGTATGGGAGAGGACGAAGCGACTTAAAACATAAAAAAAACGAAGAAAAACTCACCAGTCCACCGTCGCACATTCTCAAATCTGTAGGATTTATGCCTCAGCCCAGATTTCCCTACGGAGTGGAGTGCCGTAAAACGATTTTTTATTGGACAAAGTGGGGCGCATGTCTTCGCATAAGTATATGGACGCATAATGTCCTTTATGTTCGTGTGGTTCGGTATGGTGACCGGGACATGACCGAGGGGCACTAGCGGCCGCCATCGTCTCTTTCAAAAGTCCGCATACTAAACGAGCGAGAAAACGTTAAAAATTTTCTTTTTGAGGCACACGAGAATCCTGAAAAATGAGCTCGCTACATTGGCCCGACCTGCTATTTTCCAATATTGCTTTTTGAAGTTAAATTTCAACGAAGTTGACCGCCGCCTTCGTTCGTTATATGCACTATACTTGATGTTTTCCTTTTTTCCTTTTTTTTCTGGATTTATGAAACACAATTTTTCACTGCTATACTATTTCCACCTACATCGGATAGGGACATAAGGACTCTGCCCAACGAAACGAGTGTTAAAGGTGTCGGCCCGATTTGGAGCGAGAATGTAATAACAATTCGGACAGAGGAGGGGTCGAAGGCCACTCGACGAACTTTGTTCCGATGAATTTTCTGGGAAAATTATTTTTTAAATATTTATGAAGAACCAACACGGCTATTGTTGAAATTATTACGGAAATATTTATGAGAAGAATTGATTAGATGATTCAGTGGAGTGTGAACGCCACACTGGATATGAGCAGCGTTTCTGCTATCATACTAATCACTTGAGGAGAGTGAGCATGGATGCACGTGTCGAGCAATCATTTATTTCATATTGACTTACAGAGCATACTTTACGCCTTCCAGCTGGCTTGAATGGTCTATTTATCGGGACAGCTATACCATTCATTCCTAACGAGTGCTCAATGAGAAAAAATTATATTTAGTGCGTGCGTGTTCATGTTTATAGGCCGGGCCATTGGCCAACCGACATCAGCATAAGAGCAATCTTCACAAGTCAATAGGTCAAGGTGGCTGGCCCTGTGGTAGGTCAGGAATTGTATTTTTGCAAACATTCAAGGTCAGCAAGTAGAGCACTGTACTCGTTTGCGGTGGCTGTGTGTCTTTATTCAGTTATCTTTCTACATATGTATACACATTGCCAACTTTGTTCATTTCGTCAGCAATCTCCCGTCCTACACGTAATGTTTCTATTTCGTCTGGCCTCAGCCAAACTACACCACGGTCCATTCAGTAAGTTGGATAATTTTTGTTTTTGGTCCACAGACAGACCCAATTTCGACGTCTCTAACTAGTAAAGTAACCCACCCGGGAGCTACAACTTCTTTTTCGACGTTCAGCTTCCTCCTTTTCAAGTCACAATTTATGTGATCCAGTCTAGCCGATTTCCACCCGACCGCGTATAGTCCATTCTATGTTTCACTATGTGCCATGTCCTGTTAAAGTGTATGGCGAAGGAGCATTGGCTAATCGATAAACGTCACAACTAATGAAAGTCATTGACAGTGGAGATGCCGCTGGCCCGATACGATGTTTCTCATCCTGGTCTTTGAATCGTTTGGTCCTTGAGCTTGAGACGACGAAATGAAATCATTGGAATTAGAACAAAATCGTATGTCGATGTAGACACTATGCTGGTTGATTGAACTGGTCTATCTGAAGAAAAGAGTATACTATGGGCAATCACCGAAAATTTGATTATTTCATAAAAAGCGTAGACAATAAATTTATTGATGTGGACATCCTTGCGAGAAAATTAATTTGTGATCGCTCTCTGAAAATTGCGACATCATAAACATGTTTGCAGTTAACATTCTAATAGTAAACTAGTGCCCTATATTGCAACAAAAAATGTAAATCAATCGAACAAACCGCGTAGTTGTCATCGCCTTATCTGGTCTTACACCTGACAAACAATTTCTCAAGAAGCGCTGATAACACTTCACCTGAACTGAGATGGTGATTTCCCGTTCGCGCACTACCTCTCCTTAAATATTATGCCCCGCATATTAAATCGGTCAAGCAGGTACTGTATATACAAAGTGGATTGGTCTCTTGACACCATGAATAATAATATCTACAAGAAAATACAAGACTTGTAACATTATTATGATTATCTATGTACATACCTATAAGTACTGATATGCTGATTCAAGAATATTACTACACAGCTTGCGCTCGATTATCTATTTACATATTGGGATCGGCTTGGCATATTCCCTGGCCGGTTACATTACTAAATAAATTTATTTTACGTTTTTTATCCAGAGTTTTGCAAAATTCTTATTCATTTCATTCATATTCAGTCCTGCCACAAAATTCATGTATGTAATTCACCACGATATTAAATAAATAAATTTCTTATCAAATTCTATACTATGAAATGGTGGAAAAAAATGTTTATGAAATAACATACATAATTTTTTAAATTTATGGATAGGCAAACAAACTTGATGTTGAAGAAAATTGATGAGAAATGAACTAGAAACAGTGAATCATATCTAAGAGGCCTTCGAAGTGTGTTGGAATTGTTGTTGTATTTACATATAGATTACGAAATGCAAACAGAAAATAAACATACATATTTATTTATCTATTCTTTCTTTGCAAATTTATTGAATTTGTTTAAATAAAATTACTGCGCGGTGGAGCCACACTCGAGACATGATGGAATGCAATGCAAATAAATTGTTTATACATTAGTCAATTTTATTTGGGTAAAATTGAATAGCGAACCCATTGCATAACTGTGAAACCTGTTTATTTGAGTAATAACGACTAAAAGTAAATTCAATACTGTGGACATTAAATTGGATAATTAAAGTAGAATGATCACAGAAGATGGCAAAAATTAATTCATACGGAACACATTCTAAACGGCAAAAAAAAAATTTTTCATTAAAAAAAACAAGGCGAGCGCCCGCAATAAGAGAGTATTTCCGAATTGTAATGAGTATTTAAAACTTATTGTAAATTATCTTTCTTGGGTAATAGATAAAAAATAAACACAATTGACACTGTCATCCGACCGAATAGTAGCTTTTCTTTGTCCTCGTGTCAAGTTTTACATTTTTTAATTATTTTTTCCAGTTTGTTTGATATTTGTATCGAAAAATTAACCAAATTCAACAGTGATCCGATCATAAATTAATTTATTCAAAAATTTACGTGAATTTTGGTTTTCGTACCATGGGCGTAGCCAGGATTTCGGTCAGGGGGGGGCAAGCCCAAATTTTTTTCAAAATCATGATTTTCTAAGGAGTTGAAATTTCCGGTCGCAGAAATATTGTTAGCAAATTTTAGAGTAGCCTGGCTTGTGGTTGGATGGGTGCACAGGGCCATGGATTCCAGACTCACCGTGAACGAATTCATTTTATGGTATTTTCCGAACTCACGACCTACGTGACGGACTATGATGTCGCTCAGATTGTAAACAAGTATGCATTTAAAAAAAAATGGAATGTGTATGCTGGGACAAAGCCTCCGCATCGCACGAAACAGCCGTGGAGCCCTGCGCTGCCGACCAGTTTCCCATTAGTGCGGGTACACAGGTAAATACAATTACTACATTGTTAGGAATGCTGCTCTCCGATCCATTTATGGGGATAAATAACATTGCTGGGCGTGCTGTTGATCTCAAAACCTCAACAAAACAGGAGTTTAGATCTTAGAAATTGGATACTCACACATCTGCGGCCCTAGTTTACTGGTTGCATGTTATTTCTTTTTTTTTGCTAATTTTATAGTCAAATTTTTAAAATGGAGATGAGAATGGTTTTCTTCTGCATTCTGATTACATTCAACTGGCCTCCAATATTTGCCTTTTAGAGCGTAGTTTGTCTATTTTCAGTGCATTTTTTGCATCTCGGGCTGCATATTCCACTTGCAAAATCAGCTTGTTCCGTCTGTCACTTTCATCTTAACAAAGTAGCATCGCCAGAATATTTATAAATCCTTTATTGATTGAAATATGGTTAACGGTTTTAATAAGATTTCCTCTAAATTTATCAAAGTATTAACGGTGGCTAAATTTTATTGCTGGTATGATTCAGATAGAAAATAAATTTTGATTTAATAACTTGAAAGACCCGTTCTGTGGCTCACTTGGTTGAGTCGCACTATACGAAGCTACTAATCTAGAGGTCCGGAGATCGAATCCCGGCGTGGTTCAAAATTTCCGTACATGTGATAGTGCTTACAACATTATATTCACTCCGAATTGATATGCAATGTAACGTTGACTCGAAATTGCCTATACACGGCTAATTAACGCACCATGGCCCCACAAGGGGCTATACGCTACTGAGAAGAAAAAGAAGAACTTGAAAGACACTGAAATATGAGACCCGTTCTTCACAAGGTCCTTAACCATGGAAGGTCATGCTTATTTTTAGTACGGAAAGGTCATGCTTCGTCGATTCGACGACGCTCAACTTTTGACACCTCATACAAATCATTTTGAAAAAATAGGTCCCACATTTAAAAAATAAACATATTTGTTACGAGCTAGTTGTATGGACGCAGACTTATCGGTGCATAGACAACCAGCCATAAGAAATACAAAGTTCATCTTTCGTCGTTTCGACGACACCAATTTCCAAAAAATCCAACTTACCCTGCTTACCTCGTCTGTGCCGCAATGTACCCGGCAAGTACATCGGCACGGTAAATGCTGTACGAAAACTTAGCTCCAAATATGGAGAATTATCACAAAAAATGGGATAAATTTGATGATGCGTATAGTCGATTTGTCACCCTTTCAGATGAAAATAAGTTGAATTCCACTAACTTCCCGAAGGGACCTAACGGTTGAAATTGTGTACTCCAGCTCAAAACCCATGAACCCACAGAAGCATACTCCAAGTGAAATGTGTGTGCTGGTACGCAGCCTCCGTCAGTTACGAGAGGCCACTCGCTGTCATCTATTTGTATGCGCCTCCTGACTGCAAACTGTCCCGATCATGGCTTCTCCGGCAGTACTTGGAGTGGTAAAAAAGGCATCTGCAGAAAATTTTTAAAAATGTTTTATAGTGCAGCGATTTTTTTTACTACATCAATAAGGATTTTTTACCATCTTCATCGACCAGGGGGGGGGCGACCGCCCCTCCCTGCCCCCCCTGGCTACGCCCATGTTTCGTACTTATACTGCAAGCTGGACCATTATGTCCGTGTTTAATTTGAGCGAGGGTTCATTCTGCCACAATGAGGGTCGTGCAGGTGAGGATTTCTTCGTTTGGGATATCTGCAAAAGACTCCAACATTCATCATGCGCAGGACTATCGAGAATCTCAAAAAATGCATTGAAGTCAACCGCCAAGAAGTCTATTTTCATTTGCAGCTTTTGTACTGAAAAAAAAACAACCGTTTTGATTCTCTTTCATGTCTTGTCTCAACACTGATGGGCGAAGTGAAGGATTCGAAGAAGGAGTTACAACAACTGAAATCGAAGAAATCATCAACATCGACTTCTTCTATGGAGGAGATAGCTTTCGAACTGGAAGACCGCAGGAGGAGGGCTAACAATGTTATTATTCACGGTGTTCCCGATTCTAGCCATGAAACAGACTCATTGAAAGTTGTCGAAATCATTAACAAGGAAATCCAACCTAGAAATATCTTACCAGCTGATATCACGATCATTCGGATCGGACGCCCGGTCGCGGATAAAGTGAAGCCAATTAAAGCCCTTTTATATAATTCGGCACTGTCACTTGAGATCTTAAAAAGGAAGAACGTCTCTGACAACCGCACAATTGCTTAAAGTCAAATGATATAAAAATCACATCTGATTTAACACCGTGTCAACTCAACCATCTTAAATCTCTCAGAATTCAACTGGGCGAACTAAAGAAAACCGATCCTGCAGCGACTATCAGATATACAAACAATATTCCTCGCAATGTTCGCTCTAGAGCGTCAAAAAACTGAATTTATGCGTATATTATCAAAACACCCGCGGGATTTGCACAAAACTAAACGACTTAAAACTAGCCACTACACTTACACAGTTTGATATATGTATTAATATTCACGGAAACCTGGCTTAGGCCAGATATTCTTTCTTCGGAGCTTGGTTTGTGTAAATACAACATCTTCAGAAGCGATCGCGATGATTTCACTTCACGCAAATGAAAAGGTGGCGGTGTTATAAAAGCTGTCAATAAGTTTTTCACATCAACTCAATACAATTGTACAGACTGTGATATTGAACAGCTCATTATTTGCATCGATACTAAACCTAAAAAGACTATCGTTTCGTTTACAAATTACATATTCAAATTCAATCCCACTAGTTTATTAAGAAATAAGGGAACAAGTCAACCAAATTAGAGTTTGTTTTTTAAAAAACGAGAAAAATTATTAAACCGCAAAGTCCACAACGTATTATAAAGTTATATTAAAAAACACCTTTATGACTTTGCCTTTCAAAATTGTTTTATTTAAATAAATAATTTATAAAAATAAAACAAAGTTTTTAAATCGGATGCATTTCGACATTAGTGTCATCCTCAGCAAGTACTATATTCAGTGTTGCCAGGTTGGCTGCGTGATTTTCCCCTAAATTCAACTCCATTTCCCCCTAAAATGATTGGTTTCCCCCTAATTTGGAAAAAGGACAGAAAATGACCAAAAAGAATTCATGCTGAGCGCAAATTGTGAAATGAAGACGAGGGTACGAAGCGTAATTCAGCACACACGATCAAACCGAATCAATTTTTTTTTGGATTTTCGTTCTGTCAAAATTAAAGAAAATGTATGAATTTAACAGAACATAGAATCCAAAAAATGGATTCAGACGCTTCATGTGTGGGTCTAATGGTACCGCGAAAACATATATCGGTCTACAGGCGAAGCGACGACAGCTACCAGCTGTAGCTCTAAGTTGGGCTAATCGAATTGGGAATTTTCTGTCCGTAGCCAACTATAATCAAAGAAAAATGAAAAAAGTCAAATTGAGGATAGCTCATCCTCTTATTGCTCCTAAAATACATAGTTCGAGAGAAAAAGGAGTCACTCGAATTTCTAAACGAACACATTATTACAAATTTTCTATTTACATATTTATTAGCAATCTAAAAAACGCGTACCAGTTTCATAAGAGAAGATGTTGAACTCCCCAATATGTAAATATATCCACAATATCTCCCACCGATATCGAATCGAGGATATTCTGGAGGTACAGGACAAGTAAACAATTTTATTTGTTGGTCCAACCAGCAAATTTTAAAAGTTAAAGCGACTGTCGCTGACACCAATTTTGATGGAATTTGCTGATTCGTGTTAGGAAAGTAAGCCCCAAATTCTTCCTAAGGTTCTTTAGGTTCCCCCTAAAATTTCCCCTAAAAATTTTATCACCCTAAAATTCCCCCTAAGAGGTTGAAAAAACCCTAAATTTAGGGGATTTTCCTCTAACCTGGTAACACTGACTATATTACTAATTCAAAAAAACCAAAATTTTTTTGTACATTGAAAAATTGAAACAATTGATGTTATGTGTATACATATTGTAAATTTTATGGAAAGGATTTAATGATCTTTTACTGTTACGTTAATACGAAAAATTATTTTATTTTACATTTCGCTATTGATTGAAACAATGTATATAGAAATAGAATGTATCGGCGCTTCCATAGTGTTCATCATTACATCCCGGTTCAGATACATGCTTTCGTATGCGTCCAGCTTGTATTTTTGGTCCACTTGTTTTACTAAGCATAGATTGTCGATGTTCCATGAGAGGTGGTTACACTCCAAAGCATGTAAAGCTACCGCTGATTTTGTCGTTTGTTGCTTGTTGATGTGTGCGATATGTTCTTTAAAGCGGGTGATGAGACTTCGTTTCGTTTGACCAATATATATTTGATTGCAGTCCTTGCACGATATCTTGTAAATACCCGATTTTTTTAGACTTTCAGTTTTGTCCTTGATTTTAACTAGTTGATGGCGTAGGCTAAGAGCGAATATAACAACAAAGTGATGGAAACAATTAACAACGGTAAATTTCAGTTACTAAAGAAAAACCCTTAACCATCAATGATCCAGAATACCAACAGTGCATTGAAGATGGTAGAAGCAACATTCAGCGCAGCCTATTGGCCAACATTTTCTCATGATCAGCAGATCTCGCAACAGGAGGCACGAGCTGAAAAAAATTGGGAGCCACTGTTCTAGCGGGAAAAAAATCCAAAAAGCATTATTGTTATAAAAACGTGTATATTGTGAACGCACCCACAACTTAACGAATAACTACTTGTCAATGTTCCGATTCCATCTGTTCCTGGACACGTTAGGGTTAATCCAGGAACACACTTGGATGTATTTTGGTTAAGATTCAAAAAGAAAAAAAGTTGTTCTTACAAGTACCTAATATTTGGGGGTTGGTTTGTATGACAGCCCTATGATGTAATGTTCCGATTCCATCCATTCCTACATATCTTTTGAGGCTTTACTAGCCTAAGGTGACCAGATTCCTGAAGGCCCAATGCAGTACACATTCTGGAATCCGGTTTTCAGGTAAACCCTCAATAGTACTATTTTATTATTTGTCATTATTTATTATTTATCATTCGCTTAATGTTATCAAAACAGCAAGGTCTCGATGTGATCGCATTAAGCGGCGTCAACTGTATGTCACGAGGCTACCACCATGATGGATGCCATAAAACGACCACATATTCTCCATCCTTTCATAAGTGATATCTTCCTAAACGGAATACAGCAACCAGCAAGAATAGTAGCCTCTATTCTGGGAAATGTGTGGTGAGCCTTGGGAAGCAAGGTTCTAGGGACGTAGCCAGGGGAGGGGTCCAGGAGTCCTTAACTTCACACAGTATTTATTTATTATATATTTTATATTTTAATTTATTCATTCCTAAAACTTTGTCGAAATTAAGCTTGCAGTCAGTAAATTATGTCATCTGGACGAAAGTAGTGACTACATAATAAACAATTTGAAACACATAAAAATCTCTTGACCCAAAATTGGGATGGTCTTTCACTATGGAAAATTACAACAAATTTCGTAAGACCTCATACAGGCAACACAATTTGAAATAAAATAATTCCGTGTAAGAATGAAGTATTTTTTTTTAGCCGTGCGAAGGGAAGGCAAAAGCAACACGACGCGGGCACCGAATACGCGATCGTACTTTCCATAGTTCCATAGTTGCTGCTTCGTGCATATACCATAGCCCACGAGCCCTTCTATAATAATTGTACAGAAAAGAAGTCTTTGGCGTTGTAGACGTGGCACTGTCTGCTTCCGATGATAGCGGAGCAATTAAGAAATAGTGCGTGCTATCGTGCTCGCCCCGCCTCGTCAAGCGATACAAGTGAATTCGACACAGGAACAGTAGGGCAGGAGGCATATTATGCATTGGGGCAACGCCGAAACTAGTGTCTACAATAATTAACAACAAGATTTTAATAATGTCATTGTAAGCATCGCTAAAAACAAAGCCACCTGGTTATAATTAATCCCAGGAAAATATAATATAAATAAAGGATCGACGTATGCCAAGAGCATTCTGTCGGAAATTTTCAACAAAATTATAACTTTTTATTCTTAAAACAATCGAAGTCGGTTTAAACTTCTTTTTAACTATTTAATTTAAATCTACGACAAAGATTGGGATTTTTTGTCAGTTTAAATTGTCGGTTCCATTTTGTTAGAAAGGTAGTTTTTTAAAACCATATTTCAAGAAAGGACAATTTATAATCCAATTCGTTTCAATACGGATTCGATTTCCGCTTTCTAGATAATCGATACTCAGTGATTTTTCAACTTTTGAATTTCAGTGTTTGAAACTGCAGTCTCAGCAGCATTGAAGAGATGATGATGGCCCTTTCCCTATCTATGACTATCCGTGACCCTGAGACAAAAATCATGAAGCTGTTTATTTGAAGTACGAAAATTACACCTTCTTGTACCTACCTATTTAAAAGTTTCGTTTTGTTTATTACAATAGATAAATTAGTTCCCCATTGCGTAGAGAATTCTTAAGCGGATGGCGACCCACTTGGGATTTATCGCTACTTTATTGGATTTAGTCGAAATATAGGGGAAATCCTTGCAGAGTCCTTTAGTTTGCATTTTCTTTTTCCTAAAAAGGTTGATAGGGGAATCGGATGGAGTACAGTAATTTTTTCATCGTTTTGTGAAAAATTCAAATCGCATATTTACATGGCTGTTAGTTCTGAACCTTGGCACCTATAGATGCTTGAAATTTTCACCTAATACGGGCAGTGCGGTCCTCTATACATGGCTGTTAAATTTCAAAATTTTCCACTCCAAAATTTCCGAATAAGGGACAATTTTCGATTGATACGATTGAACTCCCGAACGCAGATAGGTAGGACCTTGAAATTTGGAGACAATGTGAGCTGTGAGCGCTAAGTATAGCTCTACAGCTACAAGTGTGAGCTAGAGCCTTGACATTTCCACAAGTCTGCCAATTTTCAAATTTATTGGACAAATTTTTCGATTAGAAAAGACGAAAGTGCGATTTGGGCAGCTGTAACTGTCGAACGCAGATAGGGGGACCCTAAAATATGGAGAAATGAGAGTAAATTTAGTCCCCAGGTTGTGGAGCTACCTGGCACTTAAATTTAGGTATATTCAATTTCAGAACGATTTACCAAAGAGTTTCGAAATTATCGAAAATGAACGTTTGCCACATGAAAGTGCGATTACCTTGCTAATAACACCTAACAGACTGACTACAGGCCTCACCGAGGAGGGTATTATGCAGTCATTTAGGTTTCTTTGGTGTGGCGTTGGGAATGCTGTACATTTACTAATGCTGTACGACAGGTCAAAATGCTGTACGTCTGGTCAGCTTATACTTGCCACACATTGGGGTGAAGTTTAGTTAAGATTGATTCACAAGGAAAAAAGTTGTTCATGCAAGAACCTAATTTCCAGCGGTTGGTTTGTATGAGAGCCCTATGATGTAGTGTTCCGATTTCATCGGTTCCTAGATATGTTTGGTGGCTTTACTAAGAACACATTTGCGCAAAGTTTGGTTAAGATTGGTTCATTAAGAAAAAAGTTTTCTTAGAAGAATCTAATTTCCAGGGGTTGGTTTGTATGACAGCCCTATGACGTAGTCTTCCGATTTCATCTGTTCCTAGATATTTTCTTAGGCTTTACTAGGAACACATTTGGATGAAGTTTGGTTACGGTCGGCTTTAAAAGGAAAAAGTTTTTGATCTGGCAAAACAACAAGATTGGTTGAAATTTTCATCCAATAACACCGAAAAAGTTTTTCTTAGAAGAACTTAATTTTCAATGGTTCGTTTGTATGGCAGCCCTATGACGTAATGTTCCAATTCCATTCGTTCCTAGATATGTTTTGAGGCTTTACTAGAAATACACTTGGGTGAAGTTTGGTTAAGATTGGTACATAAAAAGAAAAATTTTCATTGAAAAACCTAATTTTCATGGGCAGCCCATGACCCCATGGTCCGATTCCATCCGTTCCGACATATATACAGCGTACACTATAAAGAAACTTGTGTACAAATTTTCAGCCCGATAGCTTCAAAACTGAGGGACTAGTTTGCGTTGCAACAGACGGACAGACAGACAGACAGACTGACAGATATTTCAGACATGTGCGACCGTATCAACGGCTACTTAGAAGAGCTCAACTCAACACCTTCTTCATTAGCAAGAACCTGAAGCTGTCAGCACTCAAATCCTCGGCCACCCTATTTACCACGTACAACCAGGAATACAACCTACGGCTAGACATTAGTGTAAACGACACCGAAGTCCCCACTGTCCGTCACCCCAAAATCCTCGGCGTCACAATTGACAATCACGGCATTTTCAATAGCCACGCCGACAACATATGTGACAAATTGAAGAGTAGGAACAAGATCCTAAAATCTATCGCTGGCAGCAAATGGGGAACTGATAAAGAGACATTACTCACCACTTACAAAGCCATCGGTCGTTCAGTGGTAAGCTACGCCGCACCCATATGGACAAACAATCTCTGCAACACTCGATGGAAACGGATTCAAACGTGCCAGAATGCAGCAATGCATACAATCACTGGATGTGTACAAGATCACCTCCACCAAGAAACTAAGCTGCTTAATCTAAAAACTCATAATGAGCTACTCGCAAAGCAATATCTTGTTGGTTGCTATCGTAGTCAACACCCGAATTTCGATCTTATGGACAAAATCCCACCTCCACGTCATGTTAGACGTACATTAAGGGACAAGGAAAGGGAAGTCCAAAGATCCAAAAGAGTTCCCCTCGATAACACCAACAACTACAAGGCGGCTCTAAAGCAGTTGCATACTAGCGAGGTAACAATAGTTCAGTGGCGGATTAAGCAAGCGCGGGGCCCGTGGCAAATTTTGAGCGCGAGGCCTATGGAACTTCGAATAACCAAACTAATAAATTGATACTTCGGTTTATGCGTCAATTCTTAGAGGTTTTTCCTCTCTCATTTTCATACCTCTCAGTGGCGTACCTCTTAAGCATTATGAAAAATGGGGGAAAATAAACTATTTTGAAAATGATTCAAAATTGTTTCACAAAAATTTTTCATTGACATGTGTAAGTTGGCCAAGATTTCTTTTTATTTTAATCAGTAAAATCAAATTTCTGTAGTCAAATTATATTTATTCGACAAAGAATTTATTTTAGAAGTCCCTTTTTGGACGACATTTGAAAATTAAAAAAATCGTCATTTTCCGAAAGAAATATTTTATTTTATAAGTGTTGCCTATTAATATAGACTTTGATTGAATTGTCCCTTTTCAGGTTTACTCAGATTTATAAAAGGTTGCAGCCAAATATCAAGCTAAAAGAATTCGCAAATCGCGTTACGTTAATAAGTGCATTTTTTGGTTATCCCGTGTTAGTTTGGGTAACGAAATACACATAAAAAAATTTACAGGTGGGTCAGCTGGCATTTTTTTATATGGAGTTCGTTACCCAAAGCTACACGGGATGTCTAAAAAAAACGTACTTAATATAATTGTAATTTTTAAATCCTATAGGTGTGTACAAATCCATTTCCCAACGTGAACTTTTTTGACTAATGCTCGAGTTCGATATGAAGTGGTAGATCCATGTCAGAAAAAAAACCGCAAAGAAGGGCAAACGGGGTTAAATTATATCAACGCATGCTACTCATGAACAAAACTATTTCAAAAGATATAGCCAAGCGCAAACGGGTACAAATTTTGGTTTTTTTTTAATCAAAAGCAGTTTAAGATGCCCATATTGCTGTGCAAATTTTGCTGAAACTTTCAGACTCTTGTTTGATTCAAGAAAAAAAATTTCAAAGGTTCGGGGCAAATGGATTCAAATTTTCATGGGACCCATGAACGAAAAAAATGCAAAGGGGGACTAAGCGTAATCGGGACAATTTTTCAAAAAGGTGGAAACAGGGACACTGGGTTTCACTAATACAAAAATTCGAACAGTGATAACCAAAATTATTCGGTAAAATGTAAGTACATAAGTCTAAGTACACGGTCAAAATCGCCGTTGCATTGGGTGCGAACTCGGTCCAGAAACTTAGAAGTTCACTTACAGGTTTTCGAAATTTCGAAGTATTTATGTTTGTGGTTAATCTACGAAAATATGCTTAGAAACACAAATTACACAAAGCATTGTTAAACGAAAATCTTAAACATTGGCTGCGTTCAACGAACGAAATTCGCCGGAAAAAAACACTGGAAATTCTATAAGCATTACCCGCCACCAACACCAACCTCTTTCTCCGCTGAAAAGTCTTTATGCACAATGAGTATCTAATTGGATGAGCACTTTCCTGCTACATTTTTCGTTCGCTGAATGCACTCATTGATTTCATTTCGGAAAAATACTACATTTTTGTAAGTACATAATCAGAATCTCCTGCGGACCAGGTCTGAGACTCTCACGGACCACATTCGTTCGGCGGACCACCTGTTGGGAAACAGTGCGCTAGAATGTGAATCTGAAACACTATGGACGTAGATATACGGGAATGCCATCATATGAAACCGAAACGCGGGGCCCCTTAAAGCGCGGGGCCCGTGGCATTTGCCACCTTCTGCCACGTGGTTAATCCGGCACTGCAATAGTTACGAATGATCTGTCATTAAACCGTGTCCTTCGAGCTCGACCACCAGATATCTCCAATGACGAGCTACAGCTACCTAGAGCCACACCTACCACCTTGGCTCAGCTTCGATCTGGATGGTGCTCCAGACTAAATTCATATTGGACCCGTATCGACAGCACCATTGCAGACACTTGTCCAGTATGTGGAGCCAGCCCGCACAACGTGGACCACCTTTTCAATTGTAATGCCGCACCAACGCATCTAATACCCATTGCGCTTTGGGAAAAACCAATTGAGGTGGCAACCTTCTTAGGCCTCGAACTTGAGGAGAGAATGCCAACCATTTACGAATGACACTAGTTTCCCCCCCCCCCTTACTTGCGCCGCTACAACAACAACAACAGACTGACAGACATACGGACAGACAGACAGACGGACATGGCTCAATCGATTTCTCTCGTCACGCTGATTAAATTTTTATATCCGTCACTATGTGAAAGGGTATATTTACTTTGTCATGAAGTTTGCAACGCACAGAAGGAAGCACCTCCGACTATACAGGGTGTCCCACGACTCTTGGTACATACGATAATGGGTGATAGTACAGCTCATTTGGGTACAATTAATGTTCTACATGATCCCTCTATCTTTAACCGTTATAAAGTTATAGCATTTTTTGTTAATAGTGTCAGAAACCTCGACTTGCCGAGCAAAATCACTATTTGCCACACTTCCGAATATTTGATCCCAGGTTTGACTTTACTTTCTGGAACTCCACAAAATTCTACATAAAATAACTGTTTTGCAAATTAAATAATTTAAAACCCTACCCAGATACAACCATTCAAACTTTTAAGAAATTCGAAAATTGATTTTTCATTGAAAATTTAAATTGTAAAATCGTAACGGTACTTTGAACTGGCAAATGTGCAAAGTTGATAAAAGTTGCCTCATAATGTTAGCTTTCGAACGACATATAAACATCAGGATCCTAGGATTTGAAAAATTGAATATCTTACGTGTTAAAGAGAAAAAACGTGGTTCCAAGAGAAAACCAAAGTAAACGTTTCCACAGTTTTTATACGAGTTTTATTTAGTAAACAAGTTTTTTTTTAGTAAAAAACGATACCGAGGTTAATTTCGGGCGCGGCCGAAACTTTGATACCCTTCACTCTTCTCGGGCTAATATTTTTTTTTTCCGGTGTACTTATGACTTATGTTTAATCCCCCCTTCTTTCACTTCCATTTTCACATAGTTTCGTTACCTCGATAAAACATATTTGCGTGAGGTTTGGTTAGAATAACTGCACAAACGGAAAAACAAACTTTTTTTGGTGGGAGGGGCCCATAGTACGAATATATTTATTTGTTTTTACATATTTTTGTACTTTCTATAAAGACACATTGCAAAAACAAATACATATATTCGTAATATGGGGCCATCCCCCCTCCCACCAAAAAAAGTTTTTTTTCCGTTTGTGCAGTTATTCTAACCAAACCTCACGCAAATATGTTTTATCGAGGTAACGAAACTATATCTGAAAACGGAAGTGAAAGAATGGGGGGATTAAACATAAGTCATAAGTACACCGGAAAAAAAATATTATCCCGAGAAGAGTGAAGGGTATCAAAATTTCGGCCGCGCCCGAAATTAACCTCGGTATCGTGTTTTTTTTTTCGTTTTTTACTAGATAAAAACTTGTTTACTAAAAAAACTGTGGAAACTTTTACTTTGGTTTTCTCTTGGAACCACGTTTTTTTCTCTTTAACACGTAAGATATGCAATTTTTCAAATCCTAAGACCCTAATTTTTATATGTCGTTCGAAAGCTAACATTATGAGGCAACTTTTATCAACTTTGCACAATTGTCAGTTCAAAGTACCGTTACGATTTTACAATTTAAATTTTCAATGAAAAATCAATTTTCAAATTTCTTAAAAGTTTGAATGTTTGTATCTGGGTAGGGTTTTAAATTATTTAATTTGCAAAACAGTTGTTTTTATGTAAAATTTTGTGGAGTTTCAGAAAGTAAAGTCAAATCTTCGATCAAATATTTGGGAGTGTGGCAAATAGTGATTTTGCTCTGCAGGTCGAGGTTTCTGACACTATTAACAAAAAATGCTATAACTTTATAACGGTTAAAGATAGAGGGGTCGTGTAGAAAATTAATTGTACCCAAATGAGCTGTACTATCATCACCCATTATCGTATGTACCAAGAGTCGCGGGACACCCTGTATAAAGTATATATATTATAATATATATATTTTATATAGTCGGAGGTGCTTCCTTCTGTGCGTTTCAAACTTCATGACAAAGTAAATACAGTCAAACTTTTCTATAACGAACTTCCGTATAACGAATTTTTCTATATAACGAATTTACTTTGTAAACTGTGGATTTTCGAAAATTTCCTGAAGAATTTATTCTCCATATAACGAATTTCTTTATAACGAATTTTTCTCTATAACGAATGTTTTCCCAGTTCCCAGCGCCCGCTCTAAGGGGGGGGGGCAAGCCGGGCGGTCGCCCGGGGCGCCAAATTTTAGGGGCGGCTTTTTGGCTAGCACTCAACTAAAAAAAATTGTAAAATCCGAAAAGAAAAATTCAATATAAAAATAGATTTAGTGGAAAGGAAACCATAGAAACTATACAAATGAAATAAAAAAGGGTGAAATAAAATGTCGGAAGACAGGAAACCAATTGACACCCACAAAAATCATTTTACATTTTTGTAGAGACGGTGGAACATAATTATTTATAGCTAAATAAACACTTCCTAATTTAATTTCCGGAAGATGACTTTGTTCATATTTTGGTTTGTAATTTTGAAACGGTGCTTCCTACAAGAAAGTCGTCTACTGGATTTTTAAAGCTAACAAAACTTCTTTAATTTTAGTCCACCTCCAGCTTTGTAAGGGCAAAGGATCCCAAGCTATTTTTTGCGACCTAAAATCATAAAATGACTGGCTTAATAGAACTCTGAAGAAATTCAGATGAAATGAGATAAGGATCGCATAAACACTTAGGACTCATATCCAAAAAGCACCATTTTCATTGCAATTTTTTTTTGAGTCGTTTTCGATAACTTCCACCCACTTTTCGCATCAATTCGCCAGATGTCTTTGCGAATTTCTCCGCCGCAGAGTCCTCCCTAATTTGTTTCTGTTGTTTCTGCCAAGATGCTAATATCGGAATTTGGTTAGGTTTTCCCGATTTAACTAGTTTTGATTTTATTCTCTGAGGATTCTCCGCATTTATGAAAATAAGCCGCGGACGTTGAAACCATTCGGAAATTCGTCTGCGAAGATATCCGGCTTATTGAAGTTTATCTGTTGCGAAGCTTATCTGAACTACTCCGAAATGCAAGTAATGAAAAGGAGAACAATTCTTTGGCACAACATTTTCCAGAGTAGCATTTTCAAACATATGTTGAATGTTTTCGGCGAACAAATGTTTTAGCATTATTTTTGATGTCCTACGTCGGTTTTAAAGCTGGCAGTTTCCCGTGTGGCATCTGTATATTTTTTTTTGATGAAGGCGAAAATGGGTGGGGTTATGAAACAAACAGTTGCGTATGTTCCGCGCACAGGTTTGCCATTCTGATCCCCTAACTGCCATTTAGCGGATCAGAACTAATCTTGGGTTGTTTTTGGTAACATATTCTACAAAGGCAGACAAAGGAAAAAAACCGGAGATTATTTTTGATCCGCTAAATGGAAGTTAGGGGATCAGAATGGCAAACATTTTTGCGAAACATGCGCAACTGTTCCGTTTCGTAATCCCACCCAATAATGTCTCGATGAATGTAAGTGAGCTTAAATTTTTTAATTCAAAACAAACTCTCTACAACTGAACTTGGCTGAATTGCTCTCAAGAATATAAATGATAGCGGAACAGGCTTCTACTACCTATTGGGACAGTTTCTCGTACACTTATCTAATCTTATTTTCCTTGGTTACCCCCATCATCTGAAATTGAAAAAAAATATTACGGAATTTCATACAATGGCCGCACAAAATGTTGAAACACCTTCGTAATCCAAATCAACCTTTGGCAGCCAAAATTGTTAGGTTGGCTTGTCGTTGTCATAAATTAAGTTTGGACTTAGGACTTAGGCTGAAAGGCAAAGAATCGGGTAATATGCTTAAATTTTTTTGTTTACGATAGTTCGCATCCTTGTGATCTCCTCACCAAATACAGAATTTCTGGGTCTTGGCCTCTGTTAAAATAAATGCATATTTAAATAAAATGCAACCATTCAAGAAAACTATCAGGCAAAGTCAACCGAATTTCGGGACAATACAATTTGACGAAGGGGTTTCATAATATTCTACACAAAGGCCGTCTTAATCGAATGTCCCTCAAATAACCGTCAGCAAATTGTTTGTAGAACTGAGAAAAAGATTTCTAAAATAATTTTAATTTTTTAATTTAACCTCGTATAAGCCACCGACTTCTTGACGAATTTTAGTCAATTTCTTAGACTTTAGTTCAACACCTACAAATTTTTACGCTTTTGTGCTGATACACATTGTGTTTCTTGGCTAGGTGGACCGCATGCGGCCCGTGGGCCGCGAGTTTGACATTCCTGGCTTAGTGGATAGATTGGCTAGGGATTCCATTCTCTGAATTACAAGAGCGTTGGTTCGAGTCCCACATTGACCAGGATTTTTTGTTTTGGAGCTACTCGCTACTATTAAATTGCTTTTACAAAAATAACGACATAAATTATATTTTCCTGATATAATACAGAAGGGCGGCAAATTGTCCACTCGCCCGGGGCGGCGTAAGCGCTAGAGCGGGCGCTGCCAGTTCCAACTTGCTATTTTCAGGTATTTTCAACTTCTATATAACGATTTTTTTCTAATTAATTCCCCCGCCCGATGATTTTGTAACTAAGAGGAATACCCCAGTAATACAGGCATTGGCGATCCTACGTAGGGGTTTTGGGGGTTCAAACCCTCTCCGAAATTTTTAGATGTATTAATGTTATTTTTTTAGACAGTAGGTTGGTTGGAATAGTGGCTAGGGTAATCGCTTTCGAAGCACAAGGCAGAGGTTTCGAAACCCACTGTAGACAGATTCAGTTTACGATATAGTTTTAGGATTTATCATGTGACGGTCTATGATTTCACTGAGAGGCTAAATGAGTACTTTTTTATATGAAGACGAAAAACTATGCTATTCCAAGCCCGTCATCGAAGTAATTTATGAAGAAATTTTATCGGCAATGAACGAGGGACTCAGTACTCGGAAAGTTGCAGGTAATATGTTGCTGTTCTTCTAAAGGGTGAGAAGGCCTAGTGCCAGGAAGGCACTACAAAAAAATCTACAGTATAAAACTATGACCGGTGTATAATTTCACTCAGAGGTAGGACAGTTGGAACTGGAAATGGCAAAATTGTTTTGAGTTTTATATTTTTGCCACTAACCTCAGATTAAGGCTGACAGATTCAGTTAATTTATCTGTACTGGACTGGATTCCCTGCCAACGTAAACCTCGGTCCTAAAACCCCTCCCGAAATATTTTTCTACGTACGCCCCTGAATACAAGAATCGAACAGAGTCGAATAAAACTAAAGACACTTTAGGGATTCCCCGACTATGCATATCAATTGTCCGACAATTTTACGATGTAGCAACGCAATTTTGAATGGGAATGGACGGTATTTGACTCATTCTGAACTTTACAGGTCCTGAGGTCTTTTGATATTTTGAGTGTTGCAATTTTCGGGTGAAAAATGCTATGGTTTCAGGTCTTTGAAAAAATATTCTGACTCCAATCGGGAATAATGAAGCAAACGTCACACCGTTATGTCAATTATGCGCCAACTTTAAAAATTGCTTGCCGGAAGGTCCCGTTGCAATTTTTTTACAGTACAATTTATTATTTGAGCTTAGACTTAACGATGAACTTGACCTATCGTTTTTTAGAGTCACATTTCTCTCACAACAAAACAGTTATTTTTTCGAGTTGATCATTTTGTTGCTGTTTCAGTGCCGAAAGAAAATTTGAGAAATATTAAAATTTGCAGTTACAATGGACGAAAAATGACAGCATGGTCTGCGTTTTTTCGATTTTTCTTTAATTACACATAACTGTAAAAAATGCGACTGATTTTTTTTTAATCTGTTTCCCGTAACGGAAACTAAATACGCTATCATCGGTTACCCGGTTATCTTTGGGGTTTGGGAGACCCTGTATACAAATGAACAAAAAAAATAAGTTTTTCTTTATAACGAATTTTCTCTATAACGAAGAAATTGATCGGTCCCTTGGTGATTCGTTATAGAGAAGTTTGACGTATACCCTTTCACATAGTGACGGATATAAAAATCGAAAATTTACACACTTCAATGAAAACCAACATTTTTGAGAAAGCATTTTGAATAATTTTTCAAACAGGTATTTTTGCTGCTCTTTTCATAACGTTTAAAGCGGTACGCCACTGTGCATGAGAGGAAAAATTGTAATTTCTTAATTCTTTGGATGTATGCAAGCACATTTCTTGACATGAACTCAAAAAATCTTATTTCTCGCTAGAACGTGAATCTGAAACAATGTGGACGTAGGTTTACGGGAATGCTACCATGAATTAAGATTGAGAGTGAAATTCTTCCCGCTGCGATTTTATCAATAAAAATGCGTACTTATTGTCGTCGAATATGTCACAAACGGTGGGGAATTCCATAAGCTACAATCCGAGACCGGTTCCATAATTCTTCTCGGCCATTTTATGTATTATTTTTCGATTCCCCGGTCATTTACCATTTCACGATGAAATAACTGGGGAATCGGAAAAAATACATAAAATGGCCGAGAAAAATTATGGAACTGTTTTCGGATTGCAGCGTATTGAATTCCCCAGCGTTCTCCACATATTCCACGAGAGTATGAATATATTTTCTTTGAAAAAATCCCAGCGGACAAAAATTTCACTCTCGATTTCAGTACTAGCCTTTATGGAAAGAAATATTTCTGTATTTTTATGCAATACAAACCTTGCTGTAATTTTGGAACACCCCAGCGTAAATTGTTCAACGATAAAAATTTCGAAGCATCTTGGTAAATTTTGTTTGAGAAAAACGCGGGGCCCCCCAAAGTGCGGGGCCCGTGGCATTTGCCACCTTCTGCCACGTGGTTAATCCGGCACTGTCCTATCCGTCAAGATTTTTTCCCCATATTCAGGGGATTGATCCCAGCAATCAAGTATCGCATTTTTTAGACATTCTTCGATTCTTTGTAATATACGGCAGTATTCGTCTCATACAGGGTATCAGTTTTAGTTCAGGATAAAAAGATAGGAAACAAAACATGAAAATTGTATTTTTAGAGTTACGGCAGTTGTATGTATTCTCATGGTCCGATATTATACTAGTACTGGTGTCACAAAGTTGCGATAAACATCAAACGAATAAACTAAAAAATCTTTTCTATATTGCAATTCAATCATGCTTCGGCTTATCGAAAAGTCTATACTATATGGTGGATTTTTTATTCACTAATGAAATGTCCTACTTATGTATTTCATTCACAAAGTACTTCAAGGATATTGCATGATTTCGAAGTCAATGTTCAATTGCCTATTGAAAATTTATTAATGCATGTATTTCAAGTCAGTTTTGCTATCTGCCACTTAACCTGCATTTGCCACAGTGCAATAGTTTCTACAATAATTAGCTCTGATCCATAAATGGACAAGCGATAATTATTTTTACCTTTTACATAATTATTTGCTTAATGATATTATTTAAACATTATTTATATTTGATTTTGAGTCAAATACAATTTTTTCTGCGTCTTTCCAATCAGAACTGTTTATATTTTTGTAATTGATAGGTTTCAGCGCTATTTGCACACGCTCTATGTAGGACGGCCGGCGCGGTATATGCAAGACTAGACTCACGCATTCTTCAATAGTTCTAAGAATTGATTGGCACTGGTTCGTTTTTCTATATAAGTTACCCTGTTGCGAACGTACATGCCTACATACATGCATACGTATATGTAATTTACGGTTTTCAATGTTACCATTAACATTCTTTTAAATAAACATATATTGCCGATGCCGGTGAAGAAGGTTCTTCCGCTTTACGTAAAAGGTTTATGACATTCGATGGGAAATTATAAGAAATCAACATTCAACTTCTATTCGATGGGGGAAAAAAGAGTCCCGTCAAGTAAATCAGTGCGTATACATTGCAGTGATTCAGTGCTTCACATTAGCAGTGCAATTACTCGATAAATTAAAGTAAATCGACGTTTGGTTGGATGTCTCGTAATTTTATTAGGTGTAAATATGATAGATATATTACGGAAATTGCCGTGTCACTGAATAAATGATTTTTCAATATCGTTACTCAATATGGACAATAAAAGCAATTGTAATCGTTTAGTATGATCAGTCGTTTAGGAGGTCTCCCTCCGGTCATCGCGTGAACTTTGCCAAACACCAGATTGGTCTGTCTGATACGAATCTAGTCCCGAATGAGTTTATCTAGGACATTAACTGCGAAATTTGAATGTTCTTTTTTCAATTGCAATAAACGCAGTTTCTGGTTTAAATACAAAACAAAAACTTTTACAGATTCATTGACTTCATAGTATTACACACTAGCTGCTATTTAAATTCTTTCTGGATATCATTAAAACGAAAACTTTTACGCCGTTTAATCCTCAATTGACTAAAAGGATGATCATCATCATAACCACTCCACCATACGACCCAACACCATGTGAATTGTATGCATTACATTCGATCGGTTTAATTCTCTCCTGCACAACAAGAAGCAACGCCTTCGATCGTTTAATATCTAACCCTCGTCTGAGCAGTCGGCTAATGACGCAAATAAGTGGAAAAGATGATAATCGATTGATAGTGAAAATTATATTGGAAAACCGGTGTCCGGACCTATTCTCAATCTACATGTACGACGTACGAATATATTGTAACCACCGATGTTGCGATGACCATAAGGTACAAGAGGCCATGAACCGTGACGGTATATCGTTCGGCTCTGGTATTTGTATGATCATACGAGTACTATACTCGTATGTATGGCTAAATAGGATGCAGTATTGCCGTTGAACACTCGGAACGGTTAGGATTTACGATCACCGTTCGCGTGCGTTTTCGATTCATTCATGATCGTGCATTTATCGCGCCAAAGTGGTCAATGATCGAAATGAAGCAGTCAAGCCCGAAAATATTCTTCCAGTTCAGGGTGCCGGATTCGCATTGAAGTAAGCTACTGGATTGCTTGGTACTCTAACAACACTTGGCGCAGTATTTTCACTCTACAATGTATTGAACACGGTTGGCCTCCCACATGCCAGATTCCTGAATGTGAACAGTATGCTCCGTAGTGCACAATCAAGTGCCTCATCATAGGTCAAAACAAAGAATTGAATGAACCTCGCTCACGCACATCATTCGGCTGTTAAATGATGCCAATACAATCCAGGGTACCCTCTTCGCAACATAATATTGAAGGTGCATTTTCGATCTCATTAGAAGCAAGATAACAACGTTCCGATGCATGTATCTCTTGTAATATCACATTAAACGATATAATGGAGCGTATGTAAATTTAGCCTCTCATATGTGCCTATACCTTGGTCCTCACGGCAGATTCAAGAAGATCCGCCAGCACTTCTGAGCTTCTTCCTTCGTTTGGTCCTAATCAGACGAGGTCTGTACAAAATGCATGTGCTGCCTGAACATTCATAACCATTTCACAATATTTATCGCAAGCCCAGCGCATGTGACATTGTGTCGTGTGTGTGCCATATGGGAATGCAAGGCAATGCCGGGATCCCATTAAGCACGGCAGAAAAACCTGAACCATTCGAATCAAACATGTCCGATTAAAATCGCATTTCTCACCTGAAGGTGTTAAATGGTACTTATGCTACCCATACCTCCTGGCCACGATATATCACTTTTCTTAGGTGTATACTCTATACCGGAGTCTGTGCTATGCGGTGGGCTTTCGGTCGTTTAGCGTTTTGGATACGAGTCCCATTATCAAGACACTTTTGGCTCTTGGCAAATCAACACAGCCAAAGTGAAAAAAATAAATAAAAGCTGATGCAGAAAACGACTGTTTGCTACCGTCATTGCTGCTAACTTTGGCTCATATGAGGAAGAGATAAGTTTGCGCATCTGCACTGTTGCGATTAGTGCAACTATTTAGCAGACTGAATGATAGTCGTATACTTTTCGATATTTTGAGATTTTAGTCGTATATTTTGTTAAAGTGAATAGAATACTTCAGACCAGAGATTTCCATTGGTTGGGTCGTGCTATGACGTAAGATTGCGTTGCATAATTTGAACCAAATCAAAAATTGAAAATGATAAATCGATAAAATCATCAAAACGACAATTGTTAATCTGAAAAATAATAGCGTTTCATTTTATTTCCGCAAATATGTATGTATATATGAAATTTATACAATTTGTTCTTTGTGCAGTCCATATGAAAAGGTACCTAAGTTAAGGAATATAGACTTTCCTCACAAGGAGATAATGTAGTCTTCGGAATTAAAGAGCGAATCATGCATGCAGATGCGCCAGATCTCCAAAAGGAAATATGTATTTCTTTTATAATGCAAAAATTTACGATTTGCCACAAAAATTACCAAAATCGAAATATCTCAGTAACCATACTAAACAATAATGGCTGAAGGGGTTTTAGTGTCAATAGTAAAAATATGTCCGATTTTACATAATTACCTTTTGTGGTTTTACAAAAACACATTTGTGAAGTTTGGTTGTAATCCGCCGCTTGTGCACAATCATAAACGCAATTCGCCTAGGGTGGGATTTGAACCCACGACGCTGCTTGTCAACGCTAACGCACTAACCTATCAACTTAACATACACTGCTTGTGATCAGATTAGCACACCCCTTCGTAAGAGTTGTTTCGGCTGATTTCCAACCAAAACAAAAGAGCTAAAATTTCAAAATGATAACTGTTAATAGTCTATTCAATTCTAAGTTAATTATAACAAAAATTATTATTTTTCCAGTTTTTAATTATACCCTATACCTATAAGATGGTATAGGGTATATTGTTTTGTTTTATAATTGTTTTTCGAAAAAGAACACACATAATAGCCATTTAAAATTGTCATCAGGATAGCACACGCATATCGAGGGTTTTTTAGAATTTTAATGCATAGTGAATTTTTTTGTTGTACATATATTTTATAAGCAATAAATAAGTATTGTGCACAACATTAATGAAATGCTTCCTTTAAATCTATTTTTGGATTGGTCTAAATAAACGCGTTCCAGAATGAAAGGCTAGCGCCAATCCAAAAATAGATTTACTATTTACCCAGTTTGTATAAAAGAAGTACTCCAAGGCAAATCTACAGGCATTTTTCGATTTAAGATTTCTGATGAGTATTGAACAAGTATACTTTAGCAGCTATTCAGGGACACCCTGTTAACTTGTCCTACAAAATTCAAAAATATTTGTGGCAAACACTATTACCATTCTATGCATTTCCACCAAATTTCATGTTCATTGTTTCATCAAGTTAAAAGATATGCAGTGAAGAAATGTTTAAGAGGCTTGCATTGTGAAAGGCCCTTACTAAATACTTATTTGGCTATATTTCCGTTTTGGATACAGTTATTCGAATGAAAATTCGTAGACATATTCTATATGTAATTTTCTAAAAACCCTTAGCAGAATTTTCATATTTGGAAACTTAAGAGGGGCTACACACGAACAATTTGAAATTTTACAAATTTACTGTTATTTACTTTTCCTTTGCAAAAGTCAACCGTTTTAATATTTAACGTATATAAGGCCCTACTGACCAATAACGGTTTACAAAAACGGAGCTCGAAAATGAAGTTTAACTTTAAACGCCAATAACTTTTTTACCGTTACTCGAAACTGGAAAATTTTAACTGATATGAGGTGTACTCGTTTATATCTTTGATTTAAATACCCATACGTCAATCTCCGATAAAAACTAAAACGTTCGGGACACCCTGTTGTCTTCTTCCTACCAACTTCTAAGGTATATGTGCCAAAGACTGTAACCATTCTACACATTCCTACCAAATTTCATGACAATCGGTTGAGCCGTTCGCGAGTTATTTAGTGAACAGACGGACAGACGGACAGACGGACGGACAGACGGACGGACAAAATCGATTTCATAAGGGTTTTTTGAAAAAAAAGGGAAAATTAGAGCTAGCTCTTTTTACAAATTTTTTGTGTGTTTCATGCAGGGGCGTACTCAAGAAAATATTTCGAAATGGGATTTAGGAATAAGTTTGACGCTGCTCATATTTTATAACCACTCAGTGCATCCAAATCACTAAGTTTATACTAAAGAACACTGGAAATTATCGTGAAAGTAAAAGGGACTATCAGATTTTAGAACCTCCAAAAAATTTTCTCCGCCTTCCCGTTTGTAGCTTGAATACTATGGTCCTCTTTTATTTCTAAAAAAGATTGAGTCTTCTAGTCACTAATCAGGTTCTTTCTCCCATCTCATCTAAAATTGCGGAAAGACAAATTCAAAATTAACTGCAGATCTTAGTCTCAAACTCACACTCAATTGAGAAACACCGGGGAGTAGTTTCAGTTGTCCTACTTCTAACCTGAGAGTCCCTACAATCAATCTTTGTCTAATGATCAGCCTTAAATTTGATTCGCGAAATGGTGCATGAACATGAGTGCGTGTTTTATTTTAAACAGATTTTTCATACAAACATCCTCACCAAATTTCGGAGAGGTGGGAACCCCTTAAACCATATGTAGGATCGCCACTAGTTTCAAGTCATTCATTGTGAGTCCGTTCGGCCATGTAAAAAATCAAACTGCCACCCTGAACGGGAACGTTTTTATCGTGACTTTAGCGACAGTTATCTCCGATTTATTGCCAATATCTGGTAGTAAAGATACGATATCTAACAGTTGCCTAAAAGTAAAACCAAATTTACAAATAAATCAATATTTTTCGCCTTTTCTAAATTTTTTCCATATTTTTAATGGGAAATATGTACTGTGTTTCCACCGGAAAAAAAGATCAATTCATTTATAAATAGTGGTTTACTAGTTATTATTTTCAATTTAATTTATTGTTGACACTATGGCCAAGAGGTTCCAAGTTGTTGAAAAAAAAAACTTTTACAACCAGAAAAATTCGAGAAAATGATTGAAACGGCATGCGATTACCAAAATTTTTTGGTAGAGATGAGATCGCCTAGAGTTGTGTCCTGAACACGCAGAGTGTTCCAGCCGAAGCTATTACCGAGAGTTTATCAAAAACATTTTCTTCGATGTAATTCCACGGATTAATTTAAGTTTCGAATTTTCCAATATCCCACAGTTGCAGAAACGTATAAAATTGTCGCTATTTTTTATATTGATCATTAAATGCACTCAATGGAATCATTTCGTTTGACCACCATGAGTCACACCAAAAATTCGTAATTTTTGAATGATCGTATGACCAAAAACTGCAAAATAAATTTGACCAAGGCTGTGTTTTGTTATTACACTAAGGTCATATGTTTGACCCGAAATGAATGACCACGATTGTCATTCATTTTTGATCAAACACATTTTTGGTCATTTATTTTGCTATTACCTACACTAGTGGGACAAACAAACCCGAAATTTTTTTAACATCAAGATTTTCTTATGAGTTGTTAGGCAAAATTTACAGTAGTCTGGCTGGTGTAATGGTTAGTGCGCGCACCTTCGGTGCACAGGGTCATGAGTTCGAGACTCATCGTGAAAGAATTCAATTTATGGTGTTTTTCGAACTCACGCCCCTTGTGACGAACTATGATCTCATTCAGATGTTAAACGAGTACCCATTTATGGGGACTACTAAAATGTATGTTCACGGTTTTAAATTTCTACAGCTTTCAGAGTTGGCAATTGGTTGCCAACTTTCAGAGTTGTAAATTTACACCACGAAATTTACGTTAAATAAAGCATTTAAAATTATGTACATCAATATATTTAACCCATTTCCGACAAAGATTTAATTTTAAATTCATAGAGGGAAACAAGTCCCATGTGTAAAATTAAATTTTTTATTTAAAATTCTCATAAAGAATTTAAATAAATTCCAACAGAAATTTTATTTTACATTATTGTAATGGAAACAAAACCTCATTGATATGTAAAACAAAATTATCAAAATTTAGGTTTTAAACATTCAAATGTAAATGTAGTTTTCTATACAGGATTACTATAATTCAACAGCAGCACGTTAAAATGTGGTTTAAATGCAACAAAATAAAGTCAACAATGTTCTAGTGATTTTATGTGCGGTTGCTAAACTTTTATATTTTTGTGAATTTCCGTTTTTTTTTTAATTTTCCAATGTATGTATGTTATGATTTAGGCAATAAATGTTTCGAGCGATTCAGCCTATCGACAATACTTACGAAATCCTGGATTTAGTGAGCAGTTGACCTTGACCATATTGTATTGTACGTTGAATAATGCAAGAAGTAGATTCTATGATGCATTTGGAATTTAATGACATACGATCCGAACTACTAGTTGCGACTTATAACTTGACAAACGGATGGATCTCGACCGACCGACACTCACAATATCAAACTTGCGAATTTACAACAGCGCGAGTGATTTTACATTAAATGATAAAAAATTACATTCACTTGATTTAATTTTACATTAAATGATGAAAAATCACATTCGCTTGATCTAATTTTACATTTTTTTTATCTAAAATCACAGTAACAATATGATTTCACAATATTTTATTTAATATTTATATAGTTGTCATTTATTTTAACATTTTGCTAAAGAAATGTTTAAGATTAAATTTCAAATTTGTTTTTAGCCTTTTTTGTAGTAATTTCTACTACACTTTGTGTGGAAAATTCAACAAACATTTTACTGTGTTAATAAAACAGAATAGCTTGTTTCCAGCACTACATTGAATATTCATTTTGGTATATACCAGTATTTCGACTAGGAGAGGAGGTGGTATGGTGTTTTGGTAGCCATCAAAACAACATTCCCATCTCATGAAGTCCAGCTGCGTGGTTTACATCTCGAGTGTGAATTCGTTCTAAGAGATTGCTTATTTGCAATGGATTTCATGCACAAATGAATTTTGTTAAAAACTCGATTTGTTTTAAATGAAAACATGTAAGCACCCAGGTCTCAAACCTAAATTCCATTATTCAGCACATTTCGGCTCACGCCGATATTTTAAATGGCACCCGACCAAATTGTTCAGTTTCGTGTGTTGGCCAATGTTCTTAATTTCTCCATGATAAGAGAATGTTACGGTTAGTTTGAAGTGACGAAATATGTTTCTAATGACTATCAATGACTACGCCAGCATATTTTTATACTTAGAACGATTTATAGGAAAAATAATATTGTCGGTTGTCAAATGAAATTACAAATAGTGCACTATGTACACTTTTCGGTGATTTCTGAAAACGTACGGCGAAATCAATCCGGTTTCGCCCACTCTTAACATAATATAATTTATTTGATATGTATAGGTATATGAAAAAACTAATATTTAGTGTACTTATCCGCTTCCTTACAATTAAACATAAATAATAATTTCTGACCTTTTCCTCAATTAACCTATACTCATGTCACTTCACTTTCAGATAAATTATTTCATCGAACATTGATTAATAAAGATGACAGCATGAGCATATTATGATTGTTAAAGTGCATATTGCCAATTGAACTAGACATTATTAAGTGTAATGATGGCAATCTTTCCACAATTCCATAATAGCTAATATTTATGATTATTTTTTGAAGCCATCTTTCATCAGACTTGTTGGTTCTTTCCAGCACCATGTCTACTTATAATGGATGCATGAATGAACTAATATAATGTCATTTATTTACTATCTATCTTAAATAAATGGAATAATAATTGATGATGGCTATTAAAATTGCAATTAGTTAAGGGAATATAAATAGTAAATTAAATGACATTCTGTAATTAGTTCCTTAATATTTATGATCGATGATGTCATCCCCAGAAGCAAGTTTATTTTATAATGTTCCATGTTAATTTTTATTTTTTTTTCGAAATCTAAACTATATAAATGCTCACCATTCAGTTTAATTCTATTCAATTTTCCCAAAAGGCCGAACTTCATACTTATTTGCATAATCAACATTACCTATACGTGCGGACAAACAAAGCATGTTTATCGTTTTTAAAATCAGTTTCATCGAAGACATATTCTTATTGAACTTTTTTAGAGCCCCTGTATATGAACAACTTGATAAAAAAGTAGGTAATGTATTCAAATTCAAAGTTGTACATAATCAATTATTATCAGCATTATCAAGTTTGTGTATGCACGCGCAATTATGTTATCTGTAGGCATTTTATTGAGGGAAAAATACTCGTAAATTCTTTATAGCATTTTTTTTTCTAATTTGGTAATGGTTACTGGCCAAAAATGACCAAAATAAATATTTACCTAAAACATTTAAGTTTCCCACGAATGCCCAGCTGGTTTAAAGCTCTGTGATTTTGCCATTTAGATTTTAATATCTTTTATCATTATTTTCCATACAATATGTATTCGGTTTGGTAAATTTAATTCTATAAATACCAAATTATGTTATTGTAAAACATGAATTGACATTGGACTGATAAGACATAAGCATGTAGTAATAAAGTTAAAATAGAATACATATTATGTATCATGGTGATATGCCTTTACTTGTGTAAGGTTTTATTGCTTATACGAAGGAAATCACCACTATGGTAGGCCAAAAATAAAGCCTTATGCTAACATTGTATACATGTAAAAATCTGCATTTTTAAATAAATTATTTTAGATATGGAATCAAAGATGCCTTCTTCATAAGATAAGAATCAATCCAATTACAAATGTAACTTTTGGAATTTTTCATATTCATGTAGCGCATCGCGAAATATATCATAACGTTATAAATTGCTCCTCTTCCAATGACAATAAATTCTAATTAAATTAATCATGCAGCATTAATGATCCTAATGTGCGTAGAATAATTCTGACAACGACGAGATGATCATTTAAGGTGCAATTGCAGACGTTTTTCTTTATACGTCTGTACCGACTCAATTTTCAATACCCGTGGGACTTTTTTTCAACTCCGCAACGAACGTTCAAATAGCATACTTCTCGGACTCGCATATGTAGCTCTGATGGTATGCAACTTTGAATGTAGCATGACCGGCAATGGCAAAAAGGCAATATGCCCGCCAATTCCTGGCTGCTAGCCATATAAATGCAGGCCCATCTGCTATGGCTTTGCATGATTGAATACATTAGCATATGATTTGAGAACAGATCACTCTTGATTGGCTTTCAATCGGCCAAATCACGTCTGCTCCGCCTTATTCATTCGTCAGCTCCGGCCTATTTGAAATAAATTTGCATATATGAAAAGTTGAAACAAGTTTTTTATCATGAGTGTCCAATATGTATGGTAAACATGTTTGGCACTTGTATTCGTCGTAGTGGTTCATGTATGAGCTGTTTGACGTTGGTGATTGTTATCTGATCTATAGAAGGTGGACTTTGCGAAGAATATAGGTATGTACCTACACTAGAGACTACATTACATACATAAATCCTTTTTGCTTCACATTAAGAATTAAAATATATACAGGGTGGCCCAATTGAACTGCAACTTTTGGCTAACTGATTTTTTTATTTATTTTATTGAACATAAGCAAAAATGTTGAAATACAATTATATTTTTAAAATTTAATTCAAATTTTCGATGTGACCACCATTAGCGCGAAATATGGCTTTGAGTCGGTTGACAAACGAATCGCACGCTGCACGAATGTGAGCCTCTGGCAGCGCCCGCTCTAAGGGGGGGGGGGGCAAGCCGGGCGGTCGCCCGGGGCGCCAAATTTTGGGGGCGGCTTTTTGGCTAGTACTTGAAAAAGAAAAAATGGATTAGGCCGAAAAAAACAATATTAATATCAACGAGTTAGTGGAATGGCAACCATAGAAACTACAGATAAAATACATAAAAAGCAAAGTTGTGTTTTAAAGAAAAAAGCCTTTGCAAGGTTAGAACAAAAGACAATTGATACGGAGTGCTGCGTTTGGAATCATGAAACGCTGAGGAAAAATTGCCAAAATATTACGTCTGTGACTCTAGCACGCATCCCACTTCCGAAAAGCAATGTGGGACAGCATAAATGAAATGAGAAGTCGCGTCGCATAACGCTCACCACATAAAAGCGTTAAAATCAAACTATACTGTGAGAATTTTTTTGCCCGAAACTTCCATTTCCATCACTTTTTCAGTCGTTTTAGATAATTTCCACCCACTTTTTGCAGCAACTCGACTTTAATTTGCCTGATCTTTTCGGGGATAAGTTTCTTCAGTTGATTCCAATAGCATTGAGAGGACAAATTTTGAACAGCTTGGTTTACATTTCAGCAAGATGAGGGATGGAACCACAGTTCACATTGCCAGAGCTGCAACCAGTCTTCCCTAATATTTTCTGGACATGCTAATATCGAGATAATGCTAGGTTCTCCTGATTTAACTAGCTAGCTACTCAATTCTCTATAAAAATTATCAAGATGACGAATTTATGAGAATGAACCACTGAAGAAATTAGTTTGCAAAGAGATCCGGCTGATTGAACTTTATGTGCTGCGCAGTGTATAAGGATGTTACCAAAAACTAATCCAAAAGATTAGTAATGAAAACGAGCACCATTCTTTGGCACAAAATTTTCCCAGGCAGTATTTTCTGAAATGTGTTGAGTGTTTTAGTGAAAAAAAATAATTTCGCCTTAATTTTCAATTTCTTACGTCGCTGTGAGAGCCTCCAGGTTTCCGTGTGCCCTCTGCATATTTTTTTACGATGGTGAAAAATATGTCCTCTAATTTTGGATCTTCAAATAAACTCTCTAGCAAGCCTTGCTGTACTGTGGCGAATTTTGCCTGAGCGAAAGCGGAACAGGTTTCTAGTGCATACTTTCTGGGCCTTATCAGTCGATCAAGATTATATTTTCTGAATTACTAGGGCGTTGGTTCGAGTCCTAGTGTGACCATCAGTTTTTGTTTTTGTTTTCTTTCTAAAAATGCTCCTACACAAATAACAATTATAGTACTACAATACTTCAAAGAATATTCTCTTCCAATAGTAATAGAAGCAGATTTCATGATATAAAAACTGAAAAATAACATTTGCCGCCGTTTTTTTTAACCAATAGAAGCTTGTATTTTATATCTTATATCATCATGTCGTGCCTCGTGCATTACCTCCGATAACCATGTGAAAAGAATAAGTATTATGGCTATCTATAGGAGGCTTATAGAATGACACTGATATCTTATGAAAAAAGTAGCGCGCAGCTACCATTGAACCCGTGACCACCATGTTGCCCGTCCTATGCCTTAACCACTCGACCAATCTGATCATTGCTCGTAAGTAGTTTCTTCTATAGAAATATTTGACCAATTTTTATAAAATCTGTTCTGCAATAAATCTTCTCTCATGTAGTTTTACCATAATAGCGGCTATAGAAAACTGACAATCATTCGTTTGCAGTGAGAAGATTTTACAGTTTTGCACCCAGTTTCTGAGTAGAGATTATCTTAGTGGCTTCAGAAATTGACAATTTGTCAAGACTTCAGCCAATTCCATTGAAGATAGTTGGTTTCCATTTTGGTATTCCAAAGTACTTCATCACTCTCAACTCTTTCAAAAATTACGAAGCCCTTACTCCTGCAAAAATTACGATAAACAATTTATCAGATGACACTTTAATGTCATACTATTAGGATGAAATTACACTACCAATTATCTGCTATAGGAGAATATTGCATGTGTGTGTTCATTTGTGATTGATTGATTGATTACATATTTGCTAACCAGATTGCCCCTGTGTGTTATGCTTTCCGATAAACACAACAAAAAAGTATTAATGGAGTACTTTTTAGCATCATATTGTGAGCAAGTATTACAGAAGCCTTACAGCACCATCCTCCATTTAAATTCCCTTGGATAGTACTTAAGGGGCGGCAATTTGTCGTCTTGCCCGGGGCGGCGTAAGTGCTAGAGCGGGCGCTGGTCTCTGGTATTTTTGCCCATTCACGGCGAAGAGCTGCCTTGAGCGCATCAATACTCTGGTATCTTTTAGTGTTGACATGGGCCTGCAAAATCCCCCATATGGAGTAGTCCAGCGGATTCGCATCCGGTGAATGAGGAGGCCACTGTTCGGTTTGCGCGTGCTTTGTGTGACGGTGCAGAGTCTTGTTGAAATGTCCATTTACTACAGTACATATTTAAAGACACAAAACGGTCGTTTACTTAAAAAAATACGTAATGGCTGAAATTTGCTGGAGATGTTAGGGGACATGTTTTTTTATCTAAAACTGAGTTTTCGTATTCGTGGGGGAAGTTAGAGTATATTGCCTAATTATAGGCGAATTTTGCATTTTTCGTTAATATCATTCTTACTGTTGACCCTACAGTAAAGTGATGTATAGAAGTTTTGTTTCTAATCACATTAATTTCATCGGTCAAGTAGTTCTCTTATAGTTACCAGGTAAACGTGAAAATAGTGCCAATAAGGGAAATATTTTGCTTAAATAAAACATGTAATGACTGAAATTCGGTGGAGTCGTTAAGGGATGCGTTATAAATCTATATCTGAAGTTGCGTATATATCAGGGAGGTAGTTATAGTAAATTGCCTACTTATAGGCTAAATTTCCGTTTTTGCTTAATATTATTTTTATTGTTGACCCTACAGTAAAATGGTGTACAGTGAAAGCTCTCTTTGCGGACAGCTCCGATAAGCGGACATCTCTAATAAACGGACAAGTTATTTGGAACATATGTTTTTCCAGTGATTTGTGTGTAACTTTCATTCTAATAAGCGGACACTCCAAAGAACGGACACGGACAGTATTTTGTGGAACATTTCGTCGACACATCTCCAATAAACGGACGCGACGCTCTCATATCCGGACAAATTTGTTTCAAACGGACGTTGATATTCTCAGAAATGTCCGTTAATGGGAACTCCGCGTCCGCTTGTTGGAGATGTTCCCAAGAAATTGTTCTACTGGCAGACGTTTTCGATTGATAAAAGGCTAAATCCTTTCATTTTCTGCTAAATTATAAGTTTAGGTTTGGTTTCATAAGGGTGCATGTTTTGAAAGTCATTCAAGATGGCACCAAACAAAAGAAAGTTACCGATTGCGACCAAAATATCAAGTCATTTAGAAATACCGGCAGTAATTTGCAAACGGATAATAGCATAGTGTTGAGTTGGAATTAGGCGAAGAATGTGATAATAGTGAAGAAGTTCCTTGAGAAGATGAAGAGCTTCGGATGCTCATGGAATAATTTGTTTTGAAGCAGCTTTACGCCAAATATGGAACATAAAAAAAAACTTCAAGCAACATTACATTGCATTTGACCATTTGAAAAATTTGAAAACCCATTTCCAAAACTGTCTAATAGAGCAAAAAAAGGGCAAAATTACACAAAACTCTTCTCCTCGATTTTTTCAAATAACATACGAGTACATGATTAACTTTTTAAAAATTAACGAATACATTATGTATGCAAAAATGTTAACATGTTAGCAACTGAATTAATAAAAATAGAACTAAATTTTGTTTATTTTTTTTTATCCGGCAATATTTTTTTCAATCTATCCAATAACCGGACATCTCTCTTAAGCGGACAAAAATACGGCGACCGTGACTGTCCGCTTATGAGAGCTTTCACTGTATACAGTTTTCATTTCTTATCAAATAATCTATCAAACGGTATTTAAATCAATGTCATACGTCAAGTAGACCAATAAGAACGGGTTTTGCATTTTTTTAATAGCAGAAAAATAGGGGTATTTTTTGTAAACTAACTATATACCTAGGCCCACAAAAGTATCTTTAAAATGTTGACCCAACTACACTGAAAAAAGTCATTTGCTAAAAACAAGAAAAAATACAACAAAAAACAGCCAAGGAATAATTTTTTTTATGTAGTTACGATATTTTAATATGTATGTGTTTTGAGTTGCATAACTAACTACAAAACCCTATGCACTATTTGTATAGAAAATACTGTTTATACTGTTAAGGTACCGGTGAATAGATTAATTGATTGGAAAGAGAACCTCTACTATTTTACTGTAGGGTCAACAATAAGAATGATATTAAGCAAAAACGCAAATTTAACATATAAGTAGGCAATTTACTATAACAACCCCCTCCCATAAATATGAAAACTCAGATATAGATTTAGGACGTATATCTTAACATCTTCACCAAATTTCAGTCATTACGTGTTTTACTTAAGCCAAATATTCTCATTACTAGTGGTATTTGCCCTTTATCCGGTCATTATAACGGAACTATTTGGCCTACGATATTGGCTTAAGAGCCGTTGAATAGACAATTTGATTAGAAACAAAACTTTTATACATCACTTTACTGTAGCAATACCAATAAGAATGATATTAAGGAAAAACGCAAAATTCGCCCATAAGTAGGCAAATTACTATAACTTCCCCCACTACCAAAAATACGAAAACTCAGATCTAGACTTAGGGCATGTTGCTTAACATCTGCAACAAATTTCAGCCATTTACGTGTTTTACTTAAGTCAAATATTCAAATTATTAGTGCTATTTTGCCCTTTAACCGGTCATTATAACGGAACTATTTGGCCTACGATATGGGTTAAGGTACCGTTGAATAGACAATTTGATTAGAAACAAAACTTTTATACATCACTATACTGTAGGAATACCAGTAAGAATGATATTAAGGAAAAACGCAAAATTCCCCTATAAATAGGCAAATCAATAAAACTTCCCCCGCTCCCACAAATACGAAAACTCAGATTTAGACTTAGGGCACGTTGCTTAACATCTTCACCAAATTTCAGCCATTACGTATTTTTTTTAAGTAAAATATGCCCGATTACTGTACTAATTCTCTTTCAGTAAAATGTCTGTGTGCCCACGGCTTCAAAGCACCTTCCAAAACAATTTCTCGGTAAACATTCGCATTCCTCTTGATGTCACGATCCTAAAACACTAGCGGAGATCGCCCATTCGCCATCACGGCCTCTCAAACCATCACAAAGTTTTGGTGGCCATTCGGATATCTAAATTCTCGGACGACCTTTCTGTTAGGAAGACACGATCGTTTTGTTTATTATTTGGTTGCAGTTCAATTGGGCAACCCTTTACTGGTATTTATATGGTACACTATTAAACCATGCAAAAATTTAGGATTATGTGATGGGTAGATTTCAACTAATCCAACATACAGAATATACCTACCTTTGAAAATAACTGATAACAACTAATTAAAATGTATTAATTCTCACCTAACATAAAATAATCTGCAACTAAATATCAATTCATCCCGTTATTGGCGACATTAAAAACCCATTTCTATGCACACAATCTCCATAGTGGATGCCATTTAAAGATTCAAATAGCTGTGCAATGTCTCGTCAAACTTGCATATTGCAGAAAAAGTGACACTAACCATATAAACTACAAATCGTTGTAGGCGATTCCTGGTCATACCATACAGACGTACCGTGCATATAGAATGAATTTATTCGCAGCGTAACTTGCATGATACTACTCGGTACTACTATACAGTGGCAGCAGGGCCGTGCGAAGAGGGGGCGAAGGGGGAACTCGCCTCGGGCGTCATGTCCCAAGGGAAGGGGGTGCCCCGCCGTGGCCAAAGGGCGCCGTAACGTATTTTTTTAGAGAAGGTTTTATAGAGAAGTAACTCTTTGTCCTTCAAACTATCGTATACAGTTATTGACCTTGTTTATTAATTTTTTAAGCCCATACTTTAGTGTGAACATGAAAGTTCTTCCGCCGTAAATTGTGAGGAATGTTTCTGTCTTGAAAGTTATTTAATATATCTTCACGCAATACATATGACTGCAGAACAGATCAGCGTTTAAAAATGTTTTCCAATTTCAGAGCGGAGTTTTCAATTTATACACTAATTACTTTGCGTTTACTAACGTTTCAATTTTAAATATTATTGCAACCAAATTTGCACCTTTTGTAAATTTGTTATCGAGGTTGCATATGGCGATTCGCATATTATGGGCATACTGCCGTACACGCACGAATTTAATTTTGTAGATCAGTGATTCTTAACCGGTGGAACGCGCCCCCTAGGAGGCGCAGGATCAGCTTAAAGTTAGAATGTATTCCGAAAACAAAATGGTGACCAAGGAAACTCATAGGAAGAGGCTATTGGCTAGTTTGAAAGTCAAAAAAGGGCACCCACTATATGGAAATCGGAATTGTAAAGTGTTAATACGAATACATCCAATTTTTAAGTCATCTCGCAAATTAATCAAAACTGAAGAAAAAGTCGTAGTCTATCAGTGAGCTAAAGTCAAGTTTGATAAATCTAGCTTGATTGGGCTGCGTTCAAATGGATCTTGTGGCAAATATCGGCTTGTTAATTATCGTTATTTGCCACTTGGGTGAATTAGAAAACAAAAAAAAAACATTTATCCAATTGTCTGAAGAATGAGACAATAAATTTCCCATCTGTGATTCATCTGTGCTTGTCCCTCCAACGTAGTTTTCATGTGAAAATACAAAAATGTCCACACCGTTGTCACGTTTCTTGAGAGAAATTTTCTAGAGGGTGCCAGACTCTCCAGGCCTCGAAAAGGGGACATGGACAGGAAAGAGCTGAGAACCACTTGTTTTAAGGGCGTTTGTATTTCGTAATTGGTCACAAATGGCATGAAATAGAAAATTTTTTATATTCACGACTTTTAATTTAGTTTAGTTTTAAAGCAACTTTCTTTACTGCCATGATTGTCTTTGCATTTTAACTGGGCCTTTACAGTTACTATATAGGTTATGATATCGAAAATCTACCTTCAAAGGGATACCAGAATGCAGGGTTATAACCAGTGGCGTAACGTTCGGTGTTCCATGTGTTCAGTGGAACACGGGCCCCCAAGCGAGAGGGGCCCCCAAATCCGAAACATAAAAAAAAATATTTCATAGGTTCTAGCAGTGTTGCTCGATAGGCCTTGTGACTTCCCCCTAAACGAAACTTAGTTTTCCCTCAAAATGATGGTCTACCCCCCAAATTGGTAGAAGGACAGCAAATGATCAAAAAACCAAATGTGGTATGTGGAGGAGGGGTTAGCCGAAGGGTACCGTGAAGGTGAATGACAGTTATTTGGAGCATTCGGTGACTCAGTAAGAAATGACACTCTATCTCTTAGTTGGCGGATCGTGGATTTGAGTCTCGTCGTGACCATGAATGTTTGTGTTATCTTAAAAAAAATGCTCCTATGGCGTTGTTTTTATACCGACCAAAAGCTGCCAAGCCCTCTCGATTCAAGACTAAAAACTCTTGAAGCGCTACTACGCAACAACAACACAGCTGTCGAGAATACTTGTCTTCAGCTGAACAGGGACTTGAAGTAGATGAAATTATCTAAACCTAAACCTGATCTCAACTTTTGTAATATAGTTGAAAAACAAGCGCTAGGAACTTAGCTTAGATTATCAGGTTACTAGTTGAAACCTTCTAAATGGGGCACTCTTACCTTTCGTCCTCCACAAAAAAAAATCCCGCTGAACGAACAAATTTTTTAAGTGTCTATCCCAGATACACATTTTGATGGAATTTGATGGGTTTTTAGGAAACAAACCCCAAAATTCCACTAAAGAAATTTATGTTCGCCCTTAAAAAATATATCCCTTAAATTCCTCTAGTAAGTCGAAAAATGCCTAAATTTAGGGGACTTTCCCCTAAATTGGTAACAATGGATTCTTGGGTGACTGTTCTTTAAAAAACACTTCGTTCATGCTGGTGAGACGCAACTTATTGGTCAGCGTCTCTCAAGTTGTTGAGTATATGGATCTATCTCAATATCTATTTCTTCAGGGTTTTTGCTCACGAATATTGAAAAGAAATAAAGGTTCCATTTGCTAGGAGTGCCTCTCTTGAATTTTCATGCGTGAAATTCAGAATCAAAATCGTCAAAACTCTTCAGCTAGTTGATGTGATCCTCATAACTAAGATAATCGCTTTTAGTCAATGATCAATGACAGTTTCGAGGCAGGTATGCAGGGGCAATCCACAAGGTGATTTCTTTACGCCTCTTGGATTTTGTGATAAATAGATGATCTCACAAGTTCTCCTGAAATTTTTCAAATTGTAATTTTGTTAAAAAAAACTTTGAACCATGTTGCTAAAGCCGAAAATTTTCGTTGCTCTTGCTAATTTTTGCTAATTTGGGAAACGTTACGCCACTGGTTATAACATCGAAATATACAGACAAACCCCGATTCTTAAGTAGGATTATGTACATCTGCAAATTGTGTTGGATTTTGCCAAATCACAGTAGAAATATTACCAACCGCGCCCATTTAGGAAGTTGAATAAGCTACAGTCAAAATCATTATAAATTATTTCTTTCGCAATTTATGTGATGAAAGGCATATTTACACACACCCTTGAGACAAACCATGCCTAATTCTACACCGATTTCATTAATAAAACTCTGGTGAATCTATGTATTCTTTATATACTAATATTAGGTATAGGTAGTCGACTAAAAATGATTTTTCAGGAAAATAAATTGGGTGAGCTTCATTTTGTTGTGCGATTTGCATGGATTTTATTTTAAACAACTAAGCGACTTGATATGTCGTTGGTCTTAAGTCTGATGGTCGAAAACGCCTTTGCCAATTCACTGCCATTTTCGGAATATACATTTTCAAATACATATGTATAGAAAAAAAGAAAAATCACATTCGATTATCAAGTGTACGTATGTTCTTAATGTGGGGTATTTTTTTCCAAATATGTAATTTTTGTAAATAGTTTGTATTTAAGTATTTTCTTTAGATGCCTTTTGTTTAAGTCATTGAATAATGTTAAATATGAATTCGCTTATTTATTTATACATGTATATTTTGCATATGCTGAGATATTATCGCCAAAACGGGCGATGTGCCTACACTGCAGGTCGAGCAACGCGAAACCATGGAACGGTATAAAGAACGAGGCAAGGAAGAAGAAGTATAATAATGTAGTAATAAGTAGTAAGTAGTAATAATGTTAAAATTGGAATTGTTTGAAAATATATAGAAATACATACAAAGATTTTGTGATTCAGCAAAGTATTATACTCTGATAAAAACGCTTCTTCTTCTTCTCTGTACCGTAGCTCCTTGTATGGGGCATGGTGCGTTCACTTAGCTAGCCGTTTATATGCTATTTTGCAAACGTACCTTACAGTACGTACCTTACGTACAGATCATTGTTCGATTAATGTGAGCTGCAAACGACTTTTATTATGTAATGAATAAGTTACTTTTAGTGTAAAAATCAATTTTATTATCGTGTGTAAATAAAAATTTTAATATGGAGTTTGCTAAATGATTTGAAGTTTGGTTTTGAAGGGAGATGATGAATTGGGGGGAGGGCGCCTTGATTAAAATGTTGCCCCGTGCGCTAAATTATCTTCGCACGGCTCTGAGTGGCAGTGTAAAAGAACAGGATGGGATGTCTTCTTTAATAGGCACTTATGCATCTGATTGAACATGTATTCAAAATGGATGACACCGCGCAGTTTGTAGGTAGAATGCATCAAATGAAATCGCTTGATTTGCGCCAGATTCGCTGTTGTTGTACAAGGCTACCGCAGCATTGCCTCGCCGCCGTTATGATGTGGCACACTCTCTAGCAAAAAGTGAAATACAAATGAGAATCAGAACTTGTACGACTGAATTCATACGAATGGCGAGTGCTGAAGACAAAGGGCCAAGTTCAAATCACTTTAGTATTCTTAGTCGTTGTCAATTGCATTCTAACTAGCAGAATGAGAAGTTATATGTGGAACTAAGAAGCGATGCAACATTCATCATGAAATTGAATTGAATTGAGAGAATGTATGGTAGCGTAAAGGGACCCACTAATGGGTGGAATAAGAATAGGTACCTATGTACAGTCCAATCGCGATAACTTGAATAATCCTCCAATATGAGCAGTACGGTCATAAAGTAAGTATTGAAATAGAGATGGAACTCCGTATAACATTAAAATCTACTGAAAAACATTTTACCTTTGAGTGTGTGCTGTAAGTAACGTGTACATACAGGAAGATATCTTCGTGTATGTAAACGTTTCTTACAGCCCACACTCGGATTGGATTGGGCAGATTATGCTTTTGCGCCAATCGTCGGGGGTTACCTCGTCGTTCCATATTTTCAGAAGTAGCACACGTATAGCGTTGGTCAGGCCGCCGAAGTTCGTTGTATCTTTTTTTCTTGGCTCGGGATGCGCGTTGTGTGTATTGGCGATAGGCTTCATTTTTCGACTCAATCGAGGCTCTACGAGCGTAGCGAGCAGGGGGCAAAGCCCCCTAGTCATGATAATAGTAAGAGAACCCATCTGGACCGTCCACACAAAACCGTTTTTCATCCGTAAATATTACCTCTCCATTGCGATGTCCAGTTCATGAATCTTGAGGCGAATTCCAGGCGCTGTAGGCGATGCTGCGGGGTTAAGGCTGGTTTTTTCTTTAACCATAAACGTTTCAAACAAGAAGAAAATCTAAGAACTCGTTGGATGGTCCTCACAATTGTTGATAACCCCAAATTCTCCCCATGCTTACGCTCAGTAAGGGACGAATTCGAGGCTTATCTTAAGAGACGTCGCCGTAATGCACCGGAAATCGCTTTTCTTCTGCCTCCTGCGTATCGTCGGCCATAATTTTCACTATCTCGTATAAAATTACTTGCAAAGTTCGAGCACCGCTGAATCCATATTGCCATTTGTCCGTTTGAATATCCTTCTTGCTTTAGTATGGAAATTGTCGCCGTTTCCTCGGCAGAAAGTTGCTTTCCTTTTGACATTATCCACTATACGACTCACAGAGTATAACGCGAAAAAAATGTTTACAGAAACACTTCTCACCAGGACGAGATAACTCTTTAAAGTAAGTGAACCTATACAATTGTCGCAGTGGAAATTGCGATTTTCATTTTAAAAAATTCCGTTAGCTATGCGAGTTGCTTGATAGAGTTGCAATATTTATTAAAATAACCGTTAATTGAGAGAGCATTATTTAAAAATTATTTCTGATCAGAGTACATAGAAATTCTATAATTTCAAAGGAAAATATCCATGAACCTAAGCATTTGTCGCGCAGTGTACATATGTATATCGAATTACGCTTATGTTTTCCCTCAACAATGAATAACAGCATAAGACGATTTTTTTCGCTATAACTACGAAAATATTATAGTTATCAACAAAATTATTATCCTATAAAAATTTATATTATTTTCACTCTATGTGATTTAAAATGCTCTCCTGAATAATAAACAAATCGGACTTATGCTGTTTTACCTTTTGACCACAAAAATGTTGACCAATATGTTCTTTGCAGGAGAATAGAGAATGATGTAAAATATTTTTCTTATAAATAAATAATGTTATTTGTAACAGGATACGGAAGCAGTGCTTCCAGCGCTTCTAAGGACCGCACGCCACCTTCTTAGAAGGCTTATGTAAAACATTTAGTATGTATACGAGTAAACATAAATAAATATAAACAATGGAAATTGAGTTTCTAAAGGCTTAAATTTATTTTTATCATCTTCTTCTCAGTACCGTATAGCCCCCACATGGGGTCATGTATATAATGTTGCAAGCACTATATATTTCCTATCCACACATGTACGGAAATTTCGGACCACGCCGCGATTCGATCTCTGGACCTCTAGATCTAGATTACTAACATCGTAGAGTGCGGCTCAACCAAGTGAGCCACAGAGCGTGCCAGCGAAATTTATTTTTATAGTATTTATTAATTTTCTTTTTCACTGAATCCAATCATGTAGAGACAGCCTTATGTATACTATAGTCAAATGTACACACAGAAGGATTCACGAGTGAACTTAAGCAATGATGCTTGGCATCTCGCACGTTGACCAACAAAAACTAATCGGGATGCTATTTCACTGGTCTGTCGAGTTTTTTCCCCTGAGCTCCTCGCAGTCGTCAGCCCTATAAGAAAATAACATGTATGCGATTATGCATGCATCCCTTCTTTTAACTTCCATACACTTGAGCCACATGGAGATTGATTGGTCAGGACAAAGTGGTTGATGATAAGTACGGCCTTCTGGAACTTAACTATACAGGTTCAAGCGACATTTTAAAGTTCTATCGCCTAGTTCGTTTTTTCAGCTTCTTACTTCACTAGATGAAACTTTGATTTAACTATACAAAATACCGCCATTCACCACCAGTACCTAATTATTGCTGCGACTTACAATTTAGTTACATGTATCTTGGATTGGGATTTGAATGAAAGGAATCGGACGCGGTTGTTCTGTATGGAATGTCTTGAATGGTTATGGTGGCAGCAGTGTTTTGTATCCATGTGGCAATCAAATTTCTTATTCAGTCGTGGACAATGTTAATTGTTCACGTTTATTAATTCAATTTTGTGCTGTAGTAGGAAAAGGGTTTGAATGGTGGCGAGGCAGAATATGTGACCTGAACTTTTTTTTATGTATTCCGATTTCGAAGTATAATTAAGTGCACCATTCCTAATATGTGGGCAATAATATGTAAATAGGAGTAGTTCAAATTTTTTACTAGCTACATATTTAACAGTTTTTACATTTTTGCTAATCATTTCTTTAATAACCGTTTTTCCGCCAAAAGAAGAATCGTTTCATAATAATTAAAAAATCCTGAAATAACTTTGACAAATATGTCCATGAAAATGGATATTTGTCCATTTTAAATACATTTAATTGAATATTTAATAGTGCTATGCATACATTACATTTTTAAAGAGTTTTGATTAAAGAGATTAAAGACTATGCCATATCATCGTCCGAAGTAGACAAGTCCTGAGATCAATGGTGGGACTTCAAGTACATAACATATTAAAAACAAAACAAGAACCATAGTTAAACGTAGACATAGATTTATGAAAAGCTTTTGAAATATCTTCCTTACCATCATTGTACAATATTGATAATCACCTCACCTGAGAACAACTCTCCAATATCATTCCATTCGGTGGTGCTGATGACACCAGGGAGTAGCTATAGGTACCTACTTACGTACATATTTCATACTCCTGCATGCACGTTAAGTTACATTTCGGTCCTAAACATACAGCCATATGCAACAGTTCCAGTATAGTGGTGTTGAAAATATCTGTCGCTTTTTATTCTTTTTCGATCTCATTAAAAACATGAAAAATAATAAAACTGCTCCGCTTAGCGTTGATCGATACTACACGATCAAATTGGCTAACGTATAGGAATGGAATTGCTAAATTGAGTGCCAGGCATACAGAAATCGAAGGTAAAGGTATGTATAGAGAGTGAAAAGTCCAGGAAAAACAGTTTGTAAATTTAGAGTGATGATCGAATACCCATACAAAACTACATGTTCATGCTGCTAAAATTGCACTTGTTGATTTAATTAGAACATTTAAATAGCTCATTTATCTCTGCGCACTGCGCCTATTTAAAATATGTTTATGCGTGTAAAAGTATCCTTACGATAAGACATGAGGTCTTTCTTTTATCACGGACTATTGGCCCGGGAAAACAACGAACTCTTTATGAGACGTGTGTAGAAGGGCTTTTGACGAAGTGGAACAAAAACTTCATCCAGTTTCTTGCATGCACAAGTATATCACGAATTTTACTACATATAAGTACGAAACGAAAATATCTTCTCAACTTATCCTGCAAAATACAAGTAAGATCAGCTCGCGATAAGATGTCTTGGAGTTTAGCGATTAAAATCTCGATTTTCAGTATAGGTTCTTCACTGATCGTACTTAGTGTTTTATTTTACACTTTTTTTTTGTTATAGGTATTAGCGACACGGAGTTACATACTTGAATACTTTTCGAATGTTTAAGTATCTTTGCAAAAAAAAGAAGTTTATATTATGTGGTTTAACTTTTTTTTTATTTGAATAGTGGAAAGCCTTTACGTGATTTGAAATTGACATCAGTAAATTGGCAGAGTATGGCCTTTAAGGTATTTTATTATTTCTATTTAATTCCGATTTTATCTATTGAGAAAAGAGAATCCTAGGACGAACAATGATAATTATGTATTGGGTTTTCAGCTAGGAAAGAACCAATGCCCATACGATTGATTTTATATGAATATGTATGCAAATTAATATGGGACGTATCATGGCAAATATAAGCTTTAGCAAATCGGACGAAACACAAAATCATTAGGTAAATACGATTAAGAAATTTATCTTAACCAGTTTATCTGGTACGCAATTTAAAAAACATTTGGATTGTCGGTGCACTAACAATAGGGTGACCACCTTCCTGCCTTCGATTTACGGGTCACTAGGGTACAAAATACGGGTTTTCGATTTTTTTAGGGGGCAAAAATTAAAAAAAAAACTATTTTTATGCCGATATGTGATTTATTTTTTGTAACAATATTTCTTATTTGATGATACAGCCTCGAATAACTCTTCATTTTGCAATATAAAGTTAAAAGATTTAATTGCCGGGACGCGTATTTAGGAAACCAATTCGTCACCTGCTTGGGGACGAAATCGATTAGCTTTTCTAGTGCCAAAACTACTCAAAACCTTTATCGAGTTCGTCCCCTGTTCAAGCCACTGACGACCAGGACCAGCAACAAAAACGAGGAATGAATGAGGTTCACCACGTCGTCATAAACTTTACTGTGGGATTTCGTTCTGGGAAGGGTTAGCTAGGACTCCCGATGTTATTGTAGAAGCGTAGAGGAGCAGCTGAAGAGATCGGACTCTCAGTTGAATAAAGAGGATAGAGGAGCATCTGAAGCGCTTGGGCTCCTAGCTGATAGAGAAAAACCAGCTTAAGAGATTGGGCTCCTCCTTTAAGGAAAAGCATGTATCCCTAAATGTCTCCAGCCGACTGTCGGATAATGTTTCTGTGGATGCTGTAGAACTCGCAAGTGGAATATTTAGTCCAAAAGCCAAAAATAGCACTGAATATAGACGAGCTACGGTCTGAAAAGCAGAATCGGATGCCAGTTGAATATAATCAGAATCACCAGTAAAAGTCTAAACACGTTCAGGGGCAATTTTTGGTGGTGCAGAAAATCATTCTCAACTGTCGCGGCAGTCCAACATTGGACTAAGGCCGCAGATGTGTTAGTGACATCCAATTCCCAAGATCGTAACTGCTTTTTTGTTGTCGTGCTGAGATCAACAGCACGCTCAGCAATGTTATTTATCGCCATAAATGGGAACACGTTTAACATCTGAGTGAGATCATAGTTCGTCACAAGGGGCGTGAGTTCGAAAAACACAATAAACTGAATTCGTTCACAGTGAGTCTCGAACCCATGACTCTGTCCACCGAAGGTGCTCGCTACTCAAAATTTTGCCTAACAATATTTTCGCGACCAACGATTTTAACTACTAAGAAAATCTTGATGTTGAAAATATTTCGGGCTTGTCTACTCCCCCCCCCCCCCCCACCCAAATCTTGGCTGCGTCCATGATGTTGATCATAAAATGATCATAGAGAATGGGTTTACGGTAAAGCAGACGGCAATTGAAGGGTTGCCATGGAAAAACGATCGGACGATACGAATTAGGCAAATCTATTTTCATAGATTTAGACATACTAACATTTAACGGAAATAGTATCGATGGAAATTTAATCACCGAAGCCTTGAATAGCTTTCCGCCTACATTAAATTTACAATTAAAAACATCATATAGGTAAGTAAAATTATGCCCAAAACAAATTTGTTTTTTCAAATACTAGGTGATAGTCGCATTATTCTTTCTCCATATACCCTCCGGAGTTATTGGCTTTTCAGGATATATATACTGCTATAGAGTAAATGGTTTCTGGGAAGCACACAACGATATGGCGTCGAAGATCATCGGAGTAAAAGCTTCAAAAGTTGTAACACCAGTAGCAGCCGTCTACACTTTAGTGGAGAATATTCCAGAGTATGTTATTGTTTCTTAATTGTATGCAATATTTAAACTGGATGGAAATCCTTTAAATTCTGCTAATCGAATATTTGATTCAATATGCAATATTTAAACCGGATGGAAACCCTTAAATTCTATTAATCGAATATTTGATTCAAATTTTAGTATGTATACAATTCTCATTTTCTCTTTCCAGTTTGAATTAATTATAAAAAAATTGCTCCGACGCCTAAGCCCCTTTCCGTGTTTCTTTCCCTCCGAGACGTGCAGATGACTGTAATAGGAGTAAGTTATTATGTGTTGCAAATTTAGATTTAGTTCGGACAGTTGGGCATTTTGACACAATTTACCAAAAATTCTATTACATTGTAACGGTTGAAAATAGGGGGGAGGTCTCGTTGTACATTAATTTTCTCCAAATGAACCACACTGCCATTAAAATATCCTCCATCATTAATGAATGCAGAATAGCTGAGGGTGTCCTACAAGTTTAAAATTTTTAGAAATATCTACTCACGAATTTCTGAGTTATCGGAAAACTTTGATTTAAAAACACCAAGCTGTACTTTATCCACATGTACTGGGCATTCTCAACGAGCTCTCGTCTTCACAATTTCCGTTTTCTAGACATGTGATTTATTTTAATCCCTGTTTTGAGGTGTTCCGGTGATGCTAGGTATTCGGTAAACCCGAAAAAATTGGGAAGCACTTATCTAACCCAGCTCTGATAACAGTAGCGAAAATTTGTATAAAAATTGGAATACTTTAGATTTAATCACGGTAGTAAAAAAGACAATATTATCGATGCAATATTTTCAGGACTCAGTTTTTCTGAAATTCAACATTTGTAAAAGTATAAGTAATCTTGCAAAATGATCCCCTCCCTCTCCGAAAAGCTATCTACGCCACTGGTGAGAATACATTGTCATTGAAAAAATCGCAGCGGACAAAAATGTACCTCTCGATATCAGTACTAGGCTTATCGCCGAACATATCCCCTATTCTTAACCCTTTAGCTGCCACAGGCATTTGATGATAGATAGATAGGTAGATAGATAAAAGGTTTATTCAAAATTCAATATTTTATAAAAAATGCTACAAACGTAGTTTATAATCCAATTTAAGACATGGCATAGCCGTCTGCCTGATTTGATTGAAATTAAAATTCTACATTACATTTCAATTTAGCAATTATGAACATGTATTGACAATTCATGTACATATGTATATTATATATTATACTTTTTTTTTATTATTTTTGTATTACATACTATTATTAATAATGTTAACTGTTAGTATTATTTTTGGTATTTGGTTGAAATCTCGTGTTATTATAACGTAATTCACGGGAGCCTGGTGATGAAGTTCACAGAACTCCGTATTCTCCATGTTCATCTACCCTAACCCCCGTCTCACGTGTTTTATATTAAACAGTTTATTATATATCACCATTAAGAATTCGATCGCGGTATTTTAAAGCAATGCTGCAATATTCGTACAGGGTCTCCCAATTCGAACCATTCAGCAGGTCATACACTTCATGCTCGCTTAGAAAATCCTTTCCCGTACATGATCGCCTTGTCTCCCTTAGTATCGGACATATGCCAATAAAAAACGGGTATCTTCCCTTGATCTCGATCGCGGTATTTTAAAGCAATGCTGCAATATTCGTACAGGGTCTCCCAATTCGAACCATTCAGCAGGTCATACACTTCATGCTCGCTTAGAAAATCCTTTCCCGTACATGATCGCCTTGTCTCCCTTAGTATCGGACATATGCCAATAAAAAACGGGTATCTTCCCTTGCTCTCATGTTGCACAGTTGACAGATTATCGGCAGATCTTCACGGTGAAGCATGTAGTTTAGCGGTAATAGCTCTCCCCTCGCTCTTAGTATTAGGGCTATTTTTGAAACATGAAAATCGTTTCGAAAATAAGTTTGCGTCTGAAAGTTGATGATTCATATTAGCAGAAATTTCGCGATGCTGTGTCGTTCTCGCTTTTTCCGCGGTGGTTCGTATGAGCATATTTTTCTCTTAGTTTTATTTTTTAGGTAAATTTATTGTCTGTAATAATAATATTGTTTCACTATTCTAGTTGGTCCAGCTTTGCAGACATCGAGCTTTAAGTTGTGCAAGAAAATGATTTTTTAAAAAATCTGCAAATACCTGTGGCAGCTAAAGGGTTAAGAATCGGGGGTATGTTCCGTGCAACTTTTTTACTGGAAATCAACTGAGGAATCATAATCCGGTGCGTTTATGCGACAGTTTCCGGACACCCTGTATATCATTGCAAAGATAATTTTATGTAGTTTTTATTTCGTTCGCATACCATTTTTCTGTATCTTTTGTCGTTTTGAAATAATCGCAAAAAAAAAATACCGGCGTACAGAGGGCTGCGCCCGCAATACGAGGGTGTTTAGAATTTTAATGAATAGTGAATATTTTTTGTACAAATATTTTATAAGCAATAAATAAGAATTGTGCACAACATTAATAAAATGCTTCCTGTAAATCTATTTTTGGATTGATCTAAATAAACGCATTCCAGAATGAAAGGCTTGCGCCTTTCATTATGTTCCACCTTTAATTAGACCAATCCAAAAATAGATTTACTATTTACCCAGTTTGTATAAAAGTACCTACTCCAAGGCAAATCCTTTGAACAAAAAGAAACTCAGGTTAACGTAAGGATGGCTTGGATTTATATGTGAACTGAATTATTAGCTGTAAAACTACAGTTGCTGTTTTTTTAATCAAGGAAAAGCAACTTATATGAAATGAGTCCATTGTGTCTCCTGATAGTCTAAGAAAAATGGCATATTTGATCGGCAAAAATCCTACATCGGAATTTTTTTTTGGATTATGGTTGGGAATGGTCCCCAGATTATTTCATTAAAAGTCCCAACCGGTCGGGGGTCCACAACCTTAAAAAAAAGGGGGGAAAGGGGGCATTTTTTCGTTTTTTTTTGCGATTATTTCCAAAACGGCAAAAGATACATAAAAATAGTTTGAGGACGAAAAAAACTACATAAAATTACCTTTCCAACGATATAAAACACATTAGAGTTTCATTAAATATTTCGACGATAGCTTAACAAAATAAATTAGAATATTTTCATTTTAGACCTTTTCTAAAAGCTCCATAACTTTTGAAAAAATGCTAGTTCAGCCGTATAATTTTGTATAAGTATTCGCAATAAGTTCAAGATCTATTTAAGGTAAACATTGAGTCGCTCCGGTCAAGGACCTTCATTATCCCCCCATTTAAATTTTTCAAAACGGCATAGAAAGTCCCAACCGATACTTTCTATGCCATCATCTCGGGACCGTCCCCAACCATAATCAAAAAAAATTTCCGATGTAGGATTTTTGCCGTTCGATGGCCATATTTTGGTCCAATTTTCTTAGACTATGATATAAGAGCCCACGCAAGCTTTCCTATGAGTATTGAACACGAAGTATACTTTTGCAGCTATTCTGGGACACGGACACCCTGTTAACTTGGTCCTACAAACTTCACAAATATTTGTGGCAAACACTATTACCATTCTATGCATTTCCACCAAATTTCATGTTCAGTGTTTCATCAAGTTAAAAGATATGCATTGAAGAAATGCTTAAGAGGCTTCCCTTGCATTGTAAAAAGGTCCTTACTTAATACTTACTTGGCTATATTTCCGATTTGGATACAGTTATTCGAATGAAAATTCGTAGACATATTCCCTATGTAATTTTCTAAAAACCCTTAGCAGAATTTTCATATTTGGAAACCTAAAAGGGGCTACACACGAACAAATTGAAATTTTACAAAAAAAAAATTTTATTTACTTTTTTTTAGCAAAAGTCAACAGTCTTAGTATTTAACGTATATAAGGCCATACTGACCAATCTTTGTGCAAAATTTTATATCGATCCCTATAACGGTTTAGAAAAACGGAGGTCGAAAAGGAAGTTTAACTTTAAACGCCAATAACTTTTTTACCGTTACTCGAAACTGGAAAATTTCAGCTGATATGAGATGTACTCGTTTAGATCTTTGATTTAAATACCCATATATCAATCTCCGATAAAAACTAAAAAAGTCGACTTTTTTCAAACTTTCGGGACACCTGTTATCTTCTTCCTACCAACTTCTTAGGTAAAAGACTGTAACCATTCTACACTTTCCTACCAAATTTCATGACAATCGGTTGAGCCGTTCGCGAGGTATTTAGTGAACTGACGGACGGACAGACGGACGGACGGACAAAATCGATTTCATAAGGGTTTTTTGAAAAAAAAAAAAAATTTCTAAAAAACCCTAAAAAACGAAAAAAGACCCCATTTCCCCGTTTTTTTAAGGTTGCCGACCCCCAATCGATTGGGACTTTTTATCCCGTAATCTGTGGACCATCCCCACCATAATCCAAAAAAATTGGCGATGTAGGATTTTTGCCAACCAAATATCGTAATTTTCTTAGCTACTTCTACTTCTTAAGCTACTTTTTTCGTTAACAATTTCTACCGCAGCTCTATGACGTGTTCCGATTCCATCTGTTCCTGGATAAGTTTTGTTTAAGATTCAAAAAGAAAAAAAGTTTTTCTTACAAGAACCTAATAATTGGCGGTTGGTTTGTATAAAAGTCCTATGATGCAATGTTTCGATTCCATCCATTCCTAGATATGTTTTAAGGCTTTACTGGGAACACATTTGGGTGATGTTTGGTTAAGATTGGCTAATAAAGAAAAAAGTTTTTCTTACAAGAACTTAATTTTCAGGGATTGGTTTGAATGGCAGCCCTATGACGTGAAGTTCCGATTCTATCTGTTTTGAGGCTTTACTAATAATACACTTGAGTAAAGTTGGGTTAAGATTGGTGTATAAAGAAAAATAATTTTCAGGGGCAGCCCCATGGCCACATGGCCCGATTCCATTCGTTCCGACATATATACAGCGTACACTAAAAAGAAACTTGTGTACAATATTTCGGTCCGATAGAAAAATGTTTCTTTTTTGTATCATGAATCAAAGTTTTATAGTACAAATACGTATTTTTTAATAAAGTAGAGCATTTAGGTTTATCTGCCGAGTAAATTTAAATTCAGAAAATGTAAGATTTCATTGAATGTTTAACACATTATTTCACAAACTTTTTCAGTCTGTGCCTCCCTGTGCGAAGTCTGAAAAGCCTGGGAGGTCGCTCCCTGGAAAATTTGTTTAATTTTCTATATTTTCAACTTAATTCGGTTGGAATTCATTTTGTTAGGAATTTTACAAACCTGATAAGCATCGAGCAAGTGAAACATTTTAGCTTTCTTGAAACGATAATCACAGGCAAAAAGTTACCTTGAATAAATAAATTGAGGGTAACATTTTTTATTTGTGTAAAACCACATCGCTCCGATGACACATATTCCTATGTTAAGTGGAAAGTAGCCAGTAACAGAACGATGAAACTGCCAATTTTGGAGTATCAGTTTCTACGGCCGGCGCTGCGCGAAACATTTTACAAATACCCTTGCTGGAAATAATATCCTACGACTACCTCCTTCCGAATTCTGGTAAATTCTTGGTGACTATCCTCCAAAATCAAAAGAAAGTATGTAGTGGGATAGAATATAATTAAGAATTATTATCAATTCTAATTCATACTTTTATTAATATAATTAAAACTGTATCCGAACTGACTCCAATTGGCAGGTTGTAAAAAAACTGGCATCGCGAGCTGCCATTTGGCAGCAACTTAGCATCGAAACTAGCTACCAAATGGAGCCTGAAAATAACATAACCAAAAATTCATTTCGGAGTTTTTTATTTTTTAAAATTAATTATTAAAATCCAGCTCTGTGCGTTTACAGTGAAAGCTCTCATAAGCGGACAGTCACGGTTCCCGTATTTTTGTCCGCTTAAGAGAGATTTACGGTTATTGGATAGATTAAAAAAAATATTGCGGGATAAAAAAAATAAACCAAATTTAATTCATTTGTATTTTTATTAATTCAGTTGCTAGCATGTTAACATTTTTGCATACATATCTGTATTCGTTAATTTTGGAAGAGTTAATCATGTATCTTATTTGAAAAAATCGAGGACAGTAGTTTGGCGCAAATTTGCTCTTTTTTGCTTTTTTTTACTCTATTAGTCAATTTTGGAAATGGGTCTTCAGATTTTTCAAATGGTCAAATGCAATGTAATCGTTACTTGAAATTTTTTTATGTTCCGTATTTGGCGTAAAGCTGGTTCAAAACAAATTATTCCATGAGCATCCGAAGCTCTTCATCTCCTCAAGCAACTTCTTCACTATTATCACATTTTTCGCCTAATTCCAATTTTACACTGCTATTATCCGTTTGCAAATTACTGCCGGTTTTTATAAATGATTTAATATTTTGATCGCAATCGGTAACTTTCTTTTGTTTGGTGCCATCTTGAATGATTTTCAAAACATGCACTCTTATGAAACCAAACCTAAACTTACAATTTAGCGGAAAATGCAAGGGTTTAGCCTTTTTTCAATCGAAAACGTCTGCCAGTAGAACAATTTCTTGGGAACATCTCCAACAAGCGGACGCGGAGCTCCCATTAACGGATATTTCTGAGAATATCAACGTCCGTATGAAACAAATTTGTCCGATATGAGAGCGTCGCGTCCGTTTATTGGAGATGAGTCGACGAAAAGTTCCACAAACTACTGTCCGTGTCCGTTCTTTGGAGTGTCCGCTTATTAGAATGAAAGTTACACACAAATCACTGGAAAAACATATGTTCCAAATAATTTGTCGGTTTATTATAGATGTCCGCTTATCGGAGCTGTCCGCAAAGAGAGCTTTCAGTGTATACTATAATTAAGTCATTAAGAAATATACGATTTTACACAAAAAACCTAACAAAATTTACAAAATTAACACTTCGAATTCGAAAAAATGTCAACCTGACAGATAAATCAGTTGCCATATTGAATATCAAAACTGGACAGTGAACCAAATGGCAGTCAGTGTCGATCCGATGTTAACTGCCGGTCGGCAGCGCGACCTACTAATTGGCAGCGGGTGTGGATACATCTTAATAAATTAAATACACTCCCGAAAGTTAAAGAACGGTCGAGCGGTTCTTCACCCAATACATAATATTGAATAAATTCTTTCCAATTCATTGACTAAGCAAATTATCAAGTTTATAATTTCTCGTCAACAATCTACACCCCCTTAATAAACAATGCCCATTAATTAATTTGAGTTTCAACAAATTACTTGGGCGCCGCAGTCGGTACGCTCTTTTTTCATGCACTCATTCCCATCGTTTTCCCTCGGTTTCAATTTAATTGAATAATCAGATGCCATTATTCGGGAAATAGACTTCTTATTCTATTAAAATAACATTTAACATTCAATTATCCTCTTTGGCTGTTGGTTCCCGTATAATATCTTTTAGTATTGCGGTGCGCATATGAGTGAGCAGTCGATGTCGTTGTTTTTTAACATATTGCTTTAATATTGAATATCTAATTGTTTAATTGATTAATAGAGTTAAAGATCAACTTATCATAGCATAAACAGATCACAGGATCAATTAAGTTCAAACGGTATGGAAAATGTTGTGGGGTGATAAATGAAGATCTGATGACATATGCGGAAAAATGCTGGACTGAATCTATTTTAATAATTAAAGTAGGATTAACTTTATAGTTTATTTGGAAATTATGATGACCCCTTTTGGACATTTTATATAAATAATTATATTGGTAGGCTTCCGTGAAATCGTAATTTACTCAAAACAATACGTGAATTCTTTCAATTTGTCCTTTTCCAAAACGAAAACACTAACAAGACAGACTCAAAACTATGCCTCTTAAAAAATCTATAGATTCAAAATCGTGCTGCAAGACAATTTGAAAAAATAAAAGTTCTTCCCTTTACGTTGTGGCGGTTCCTTCTTTCATATGATAAAGATATGTGTGCCCGGCATTGCATACTAAAGGCAAAAGGTCGGTCTCCCTATGGTCTTTTCAGCGGACACCGGCACTAAAAAGGCGGCCGAATGTCGTTTGGGTGACGGAATGGGAAAAAATTCGTCAATCATTCAATCGTTCCGCAAAAGGATTGTTGTGTGTTTTGAAATAAATTTGAATGGAATTTAGCATTCGAATTTTGACGAAAAGGCGACTAACCATCATATCGTTTTTTCTTAAAGTGTCTTCTTCCTATCTCTAAAGGAATTTTCAAGTCAGGAATTTTATTAAATTAGCGTCGTCAGACTCGATGCTTTTTGCGGCGGACGACTGTGTTGCAACATTGAGCGGCAATAAAAAAGGGGACACAACATTAAAATACTTCGAGAATGTTTAGCAGTTTTTTATCGGTCGTGCGTATGGTTGATATTTTGCATATTTTCGTATTGTGCCGAATATGAAATGAACCGGTAACTTTACATTTTAAAGATGAAGTCCTGTGGAATGCAGACATTAACTAGGAACTATACAGCCTGAGTTTTTCTTTAACAGGGCAGGATAGCTTTTGATTCGCACAAATTTTATTCGAATTGTTCTGCATAGGATTATCGAGGACAGATTCGTATTAAAAATGGTGTAAATCGTGTCCTGTTCTGGAGTAAAAAAAAGACATAAATATACATAATTTGTGATATTTCATTTAATAGATCATTCTTCAATTATGCCGATATGATATAAAATCAATATAAAATAAAATAATATAAATTTTCGTATATCTACTTTATTTCAAATATAAAAAAAATATATTACCGATAGTAAATGTTAATTGTAGATAAAATCTTGTAAATTTTCTCACGAACCAAAATTGTCAATGATAGAGATAGGAGTTGCATAAGAAAATCTAATTTCCAATCTGAGAGTATTGCAAACGATCACTGCTCATGCTCATGCATTCTCGATAAACTCCACCTTGTCATTGCTAAATGTGCTGTTAATATTCTGCATACTGAATTACATTTAGATTTAATGCGAGACCACATACATATCGTTAAGCATTTGCTGTGAAACATGTAATTGCTACAAACTTGAATTATTCAACCGATATTGATACTATCCAGTTGGCAATTTGTAGATAGGTATTGCTTCGGATAGTAGCGTAATATCGGAATAAGCACCAAAATGCATGGGTCCAAAATATATAACATACATATTGCACACTGGATTCTGAAAATCAATAGCATTTTATATGTATCTCCTGATGCCTGTAATTGAAGATGTTGATAATTGTAGTGAACTTATTGGTCAAATATACAATAATAATCCGCTATCAAATGCGGATGCGCTATATTCTTGTGGATACCCGAATCAATAGGATTCATGGTCGTTCTGTTAAATTAATAATTTTAATTAATATTATCAACATTGAAATAATTCCGCAATGGTAAATTATCTCGCATAAAATTTTATGTGCATGTTACTAACATCTCATAGTAAGCTATCTGCACATAAGTACTAACTAAATATGGTGATATGTTACAGTATCTACTGAAGTTGATACAAGTCAAGTTTTTTGCTTTTTGCTATAACTCCGTTACTATGAAAGGACAGTGTAATAATATGTAACTCAACTTTTATCGTTCTTGGATATTTTCATGTCATTGTTGCATATCAATTGAGTTGAATTTTTATATTTTTAATACTATCAAAGAATTTCACAAGTATTCAAAAACAAAAATTAGCTTTGATAAAAGGTTCAACATTTTTTCCCATCAGGTAAAGAATTATACATACTATCGCCATATTTATCAGTCGTTATTTAACGCTTGCGTAAAGCTTCATTTACCACGTATCAAAACATTAGGAATGACAACAGGTGTGCTACGGATGAGAAAAACAGTCGCGAGGATTTAAAGATGACATGAAATGCTGGTGTTCTCAAGCCATCGTATAGTTGGGTGGGATCTATCAGCCAAAAGACAATTTTAGTTGCAGAAGCAAGTTCGATTATTTGATTTTGATATTGTTGAAGAACCTGCAACCGCGAATTCAGCCAGTCAACAACGAAATTCGCTGTGCCGTGTGTGCTAATTAATTTTTCTATTTGCTGGAGTTGATCTCTGAAACTGACACTTGCTCCTAAAAAGCACTCTCTCCATATAATCTTAAGGTATTACATCATAAAAGCATTACTAATCCCATTTATGTCATTCTACAAACTTCTTAACTCTGTGTTTCTGATCTCTAGTTCCGCGACGGGAGTAACAGGCAAATACGAATGAAGAAACTACATTACTGGAAAGAGCTGCTGAGCATTTAATTTAATGAATTTACCCCTTTTGCAATTTTGAGACGTGGTCGTGGATTCCGTGAGCGAATTCAGTTCAGGATGTTTTTCGAACTCACGACCCATGTGACCTATTAACGAGTTAATGTTAAACAAGTATCCATTTATGGAGATAAATAACTCAGCAGAGCGTGCTCTTGATCTCAACACATCTATAAAAAAAGGCAGTTAAGATCTGGTAATTTAATGTCACTAACTTATCTGCGGCCTTAGTCCAATGATTGCTGTCGAGCCATTTTATAATTTAAACTATTTTATATACAAATAAACTTCAAAGTAATCCATTAAATAACTTCTATTGTGTCAATCGTCCCAAATTTCTAAGCGTTACAATTGAAACGAGCGAACATTTTTCCTTTTTTTAAGTGTCATTCGGCTTAGACGTTTCGTAGAACCGATAAAATTTCTATCTTTTAGCCAGTTTTGGGCGTATTTTTCCTACATACACTGCGCGACAAATGCTTAGGTTCACACATATTTCCTTCCAGGAAACGGTAAAAAAAAAGTTTACCGGTTCAAGAAATGTTATTTTCGAAACTATTAAATATCACAAATAAAATGGATGGACTGAGGCCCTACAGGACATTCTCCTTAAATTACAGTAATTGATTTCATTCAGAGAGTCTTTTTCCACTGCGACAATTGCTTAGGTTCAGGGACGATTTTACCGTTATACTTAATGTTTTCGCTGAAAAATATTTCAGAAAAGTGTCAAGCAGGAGAAATACAAAAAAAAACAAGAGAATTTTTTGTTATTTAATAGTGTGTATTTCCGCCATTTTTATTTATAATTTTATAAAGCCTTCAAGGTAGGGAATTGTGTAAAGAATGCAGCACGGATAGCGGTATTTTAGACCGAGCTGTCTTAATTCCATGAATTAACTCTTCTTTAGGGTTTTACTATTTACCGCCACTATAAACCTCCCGAACAAGCCACCCCCAAATGTTTTCTAATATGTTAATGTCAGGGGAGTTGGGCACCCGGTCTAACAAAGTCACATTTTCCTCCAAAATGAACGATTTAACTACCCTCGCTGTATGAATTGGGGCAAGATCATGCTGCATTATCCAAGGGTCGCCTTCGTCCATGACATTTATCTTAGGGATATCCTCTTCTAAGAGCGGTTTATAAGATGAACTCGTTTGGCGACCTCGTAGGATGACCAAGACGATAGTTCCATGATATGATATGGCTCCCCATACCATAACGGAACCTATTCGGGAGTGATGGCGTGAAAGGTACATAGGTTCCATCCTAATATCATGATAATAGTAAGAGAACCCATCTGGACCGTCCACACAAAACCGTTTTGCATCCGTAAATATTACCTCTCCATTGCGATGTCCAGTTCATGAATCTTGAGCCGAATTCCAGGCGCTGTAGGCGATGCTGCGGGGTTAAGGCTGGTTTTTTCTTTAACCATAAACGTTTCAAACAAGAAGAAGATCTAAGAACTCGTTGGATGGTCCTCACAATTGTTGATAACCCCAAATTCTCCCCATGCTTACGCTCAGTAAGGGACGAATTCGAGGCTTATCTTAAGAGACGTCGCCGTAATGCACCGGAAATCGCTTTTTTTCTGCCTCCTGCGTATCGTCGGCCATAATTTTCACTATCTCGTATAAAATTACTTGCAACGTTCGAGCTCCGCTGAATCCATATTGCCATTTGTCCGTTTGAATATTCTTCTTGCTTTAGTATGGAAATTGTCGCCTTTTCCTCGGCAGAAAGTTGCTTTCCTTTTGACATTATCCACTATACGACTCACAGAGTATAACGCGAAAAAAATGTTTACAGAAACACTCCTCACCAGGACGAGATAACTCTTTAAAGTAAGTGAACCTATACAATTGTCGCAGTGGAAATTGCGATTTTCATTTTAAAAAATTCCGTTAGCTATGCCAGTTGCTTGATAGAGTTGCAATATTTATTAAAATAACCGTTAATTGAGAGAGCATTATTTAAAAATTATCTCTGATCAGAATACATAGAAATTATATAAACTTAAAGGAAAATATCCATGAACCTAAGCATTTGTCGCGCAGTGTATATCCTGTAACCTATTTACACTAACTTATAGCCGTTTTTAAAAGAAAATCTCCGGTTTTTCGTCTAAATTTAAACGTTTCCAAATGTTCAGTCAGCATCAGTGCTCCATATGCATCTTCATCGTGTCATTTTCGGGGATATCATTTTTATGAATGAAATGACCTGGACTGGGGGCAGAGCATGACGAAAATATTTCTGTCTTTTTACCTTTCTGTACGCTAGGGAAAATGTGGTAAGGCTCTATTTCAATGTAGTTGTAGGCGGTCAAGAAATTGTTTCAAGCAATCAGACTAGAATAACGTGGCTCTACATAAAATAGGGTTTCAGGGTTGGTTCATAGTGACATAGCCTTCAACATCGATACGCGACAAACTTATTTGTGGAGCATGTAAGGAATAAACCCCAGTTTTTCCTGAAGCCTACGAAGCCCGTTCAGTGTGTTAAAGCAAAGACTTGAGCCAAGCATTTTATGCCGTCGCTTAACACCTTTTACTTACAATTACTGCATTAATTCTGGTTCCTAATTTCGTGGGTGCGAGTTTTAACTAATTGTGAAAATCTTGACTTATCGTTCCATTCTATACACCAACTGCGGTGCATGTCTGTAGTATTTATGGCATGGCAATTTACCAGCTCTATGGGAACTACTTTGGGAAAAAATACAAAAAATTGAGGAAAGTGAGGGAAAAAAGTTTCGTCCCAATCGGGATTCGAACCTCTGACCTTCAGTCACAAGGTCAGCAACTCTACCTACAGAGCTATAGACGCTTAGAGGTCCTGATGCAAAAATTCCAATGTGACATTTCCAAAATTGAATAACTCGATATTTCTCCCGCTGGGGCTTTTCTCCTCCAAACAGACAAAGTTCCGCGTAGTTCCCATAGAGCTGGTAAGTTGCCATGCCACTTTTAACTTGCTCACATTTGCTGTACACCCAGCCGTCTTACAGTCTTGAATATCCCACCAAGATTTTGTTCTACGCTCTAGTCATTTTATAAATCGAAGGGTTGTTCTACAGTAACAAAGTTGTATTGGGTCGCTTTGTGTAAGAGGTACCCTTAGTTTAAATCCGATTTAGCTGATTTTTGGTCGGTTGTATAATGATGATGATGTATAATGATAAATGGCGACAAACCAAAACTTAACTTCCTGCTCCATCTTTGTGCGGAGTTATAGACATGCCATTTTGCCGAATTCAAATGGGGATACAATGGAGGTTCTGAATCAGAGCGACTCAATTTTCCGCGAAAATTATCTTATCTTATCGACTTAATATAAATACAAAATTTCATGGTCTAATATGCTGAAATGAATGAAATGTTATATTTTAAAATAAAAATATTTTTATATTTGGTCGGCAGTAATTGCCATCGACCTATTGCCCACCTATTGGCAATGTGCGCTTCGACGTCCACCTTTTAAAAGCGTCGAGATGTACTCAAACAAACAACACGAAGTCTTGAATGTTTCTGTCATTTATTCTAATCTTTCTTACTTAAAATTACTGTTATATCTATTTCTCCTCTCCAACCTGTCCCTTTGCAACAATTCTCTTTGAACCGGCTGGAAAGTGACAAGTTTCACTATAGTACAAAAATATTTATACACTACAGTGCGTTCTTTCGACAGTTATGGAGCTGGAGTCTCACGCCTTATTTCCCAATAAAATTCTATGGTATTATGTGTCATTGTAAAGGAACTTTTATGTTGTTTTTTTTTTTCGCTCTCAGATCATTTTTCTGTGTTTGGCTGTTCTGGAGATAATCTCTTAAAACTCAACCCCCCCCCTCTTATTAAGGTTGCGGGCCCCAATTGGTCAGGACTTTTTTTAATCAGGGGGCCATCCTCAACTATCCTGCACAAATCCGGAGAATTGCTCGATAGACATATTTTGGATTATTTTTCTTCGCTTATCTATTCATAAAGTCTACACAACATTACCGATTTATAAAAAAAATACCGTTTCTACTAATATCTCAGAACACTACACTATTATGAACTGCGTTCACTGTAATGAACAAATCACGGGTAAGACAAATGTACCTATACACGATGACATAGTCATAGACATGATGAAGGAAATTAAAAGTGAGGTAGCTGAGATCAAAACTACGCTTAAAAACGATATGGAAGAGTATCACAAATCTCTAGAATGTTGATGTGCTAAAGTTGATGAAATAATTACTCTATACGAGAATGCCGAAATTAGTTTGTTCTAGACCAATTAAAAGTAGCGATCCAGGAAAGACAAGATCAAGAAATACACTCCACTAGAAGGAAGTTTAAACCACTAAAACCATGGATGACTGAGTATATGCGATCAATATGAAAACGAGACAAATTGAAAAGCCAGGTAGACCAGCAACCATTCAATACTACCTAGTGAACTATTTCAAAAGGTATAGCAACAAACTATCAATGATCATCAAATCAGCCAAAAGGACCTACGTTCAAGCTTCAATTAACAGCGAAAACCCCACCCAGCATCTCTGGCAAACCGTCAACAAAATGTCAGGATGGAACCATACTCATAAAACCGATTTTGCTAAAATCATTGACCCAAGCACAGATTCAGTGGTAGTGGTGAATACAATTGAAAAGGCTGCCGAAGTAATGAACATGACATTCATTAACATTAGAACCGGTATCGGAACTCACACTCAAATACCCGACTTATCAGAGCTTACCAATATCGCAAGAATCCAAGTTTTATATAAGTAGAATCGGTTCTGAAGAAATTGAATTTAGAATTAATAATTTACGTAAGGCTTCTCCAGGAATAGATAATATTAGTCCCGAAGCACTGAAAGCAATTAAGCATAAAATAAAAACGCCATTAGCAACACTCTTTAATAAATACATAAGGGAAGGAATGTTTCCATCGTTACTGAATGAATCAATTATAACCCCAATTTACAAGAATGGTGAAAACTAGGGATGTCAAAAACCGGACGGTTAGTCCGAAAACCGGTACTTTCGAAACGGTTAACCGGTTTTTTTTTCGGTTTTTCCCTCCTCCGGCTTTAACCCGGACTGTTGTTTGCTCATCCGGTTAAAACCGAAAATTATTTCAAATTCATACCATTTTTCATATTTTCTTGATTTTTCAGTCAGCAATTCTATTACTTGACCCTTATAAAAAACAGCTTTTTTAAATTTCCACCCTTAAACATATTTTCGAACACTCTCCTAATGACTATAGGGGGCGCCAGAGAAATTTACTTATTTGAAGGGTCAATTAAAACAAAAGTAGGTACTTCATAGTTATTGTTTTAATTATTTCTATTTGTGAATACAATATCCCAAATTTTGTTTTTCATACAGTCATGAAATGACATCGGTTAAATTGCGACCCCCTTTGTGCATACACTGAGTCGATTTTTAAAGTTCGTCTCCACTCTTTGCAGCATATCAATCGGTATGTTAGCAATGGCGTCGCGAATGAAAGGGTTTTAGGTGAGCTATGGTCCGTGGTCGATCGACATAAGCGATTTCAAATAACCACGTAAAAAAGCATGGAGCAGATCACGAGAGCGTGCCGGTCATGAGAAATCGCCTCTCTGAGAGATGAGGAAGAGTTGTCGCAACGAATTTATTCAGCATCGTGCAGTGTTTGCTATGGCTCCATCTGTGACTGAAACCACACGTCCCTAACGTTCGTTCAAAAAAATCCGCGATCATGACACTAGTGAGCGACCGTTACAAAAGAATGAAAGGTGCAATGTTGTGTTGCCTCTATAGCGATTCACGATTATTTTAAATGAAAGTTATTATTTTCGTGCTAAACCAATATATTTCGGGCTAAAGTGCCCATCATCAGGGTTTCTAAAATATACACAATAAATAAATAACTTTAATACAATTACGTTTTACATGAAAATAAATATAGACAATTACCTATTTTCTATTTTTGAAAAACTAAGCCACACAAAGACTTTTGAAACAAATAATGACTAATTGGCGGAAAAAATATATAAAATTGACAGAATTCGTTGTTACGTTATTTTGGACAATATGTGACATATGTAAGTACTAGGTTTTATAAATAGTATGGTACAATTACTCAAAATTTATAATTACTGTTTAGTCCAAATTTAATTAAATTGTAATAAGTATTTGAGTAGTCTTTTTTGTCAGTTTTGTCATTACACGCATTTTCCTCGAATTTTATTATTTGATTAACCTCCTTAATTTGTAACTTGGTTTTGTTCTTTTCGCTGGATAAAATTTTTGCCTCTTTGAAGTCGAATCGATGATTGTTTTTAATGGCATGTTTGGCTAGAGCCGACAAATTATTATTAATAGACTTTTTCGTGTCGTTCTCATGTTGAGATATACGAGTCCCTAGTTTCTGGATTGTCTCACCGATGTAAGTTGCTTCGCAGTCTAGGCAATCAATCTTGTAGACTACACCTGATTTCTCTTCTTTGGGAATTTTCGACTTTAAGTTGGAAAACATAGTCGTATTTTTCTGGTGTGGACGCATGGCTAAATGCACGTTCGGAACAAAGTATTTACATCGGCGAGATATCGACTCACTTAGTTTTGGTACATAGACGAGAGATGCGAACGTTTTATCCGAGTCAACAGGTTGAGCTTTTGAGCTTTCCTCTGCTGACAAGAAGGCGTAACTAGTCTTATTGGCATTCCGACTTTGTCTTACTTCGCCAATCATTTTCTCAATTAATGCCATCGGATAGTTATTTTTGGCGAGAATCTCCTTTATTCGTACCAAGTTTTGATTCCAAAATTTTCGGTGGCTGATTTTGAAAACTGTACGAATAAATGACTTAGCTACATTAGTCTTCATCTTCATCGGGTGGTTCGAATAATAGCTAAGCAGCCTATTCGATGCAATCGGTTTGTGAAACCAGTTCGTAATGACACGACAATTATTGTAGCGGTGTAATGTTAGATCCAAATAATCAAGTTTATCATCTTTCTCGCTTTCATACGTAAATTTAATATTCGGATCATACTCATGCAGTGTGTCGAGGACTTTATGTATTTTATCCTCTGGAACGGCCGTAATATGATCGTCCACATATGAATACCAGAACAGTGGTATGAAATCCAGTTTAAACAAAGTTTCTTTCACCAGATCATCCAGCACTCGTTCGACTAAAATTGGTGCCAGACTTGACCCCATAAATAAGCCAGACTTCATTGAGTACAAATCGCCTTTGTAGCTTAGGTAATTGCAATCAATGAGGCAGAATTTTAATAGGTTTAAAAATGCTTTCTTGGGGATTTCGGTGTGTTGACTGACGCATCTATCAAAATCTCTCTCTATAAGACGCAGAGCTAAGTCTGTTGAGATATTTGAAAAACAATCTGTTACATCAAATGATACGAGTTTGTGGTTGGTTGGTATCGTTCTTTTGATAACGTGTTTAACAAATTGTTTAGAGTTTTTTAGAGCGAAATTTGATTTAAACGCCTTCCTTAAGATGTTGGCAAGAAATTTGGAGGTTTTATATGCCACTGAGTTTACTGTTGAAACAATTGGTCGTAATTTTCGATCAGCTTTGTGGATTTTTAATTGACCAAATATACGCGGTGGAACTGCTACATATGTTTTTAAATTTTTCGCTTGTTTCTCAGTAATAAATTGGTGACATTTGTTGTTTAACGTAGATATTAGACGATTATTCTTCCTCTGCAGGTAAGCTGTAGGATCTGAATCTAACTTAACAAATTTGTCGGAATCATTTAGTAAAAATTCCATTTTATCATCATATTCCGTTTTGTTGGAAATGATGGTAATGTTGCCTTTATCACTTGTAGAGATATAAATCCCCGGATGCTCTTTAAGAAATTTCGATGTTATTTTTGCTGCCTTTAAGAGAAAATTTTCGATGCGATTAAATTTTCTCTTCATTTTAATATGATGAGTAATAGCAGGCGCGCACAGAGGATTTACGGGGCCCGGGGCATATAAATAAAAGTGGCCCCTTTGAGAAAAAGAACATTAGTCCTTGGAAACTCTATAAATGTTGTCCCTACTACAGGATTCCAGGATGCTGAGAGAGGGGCATTAGGGTAGATTGATAGGGCGCTCGTCTTCGAATCATAGGTTCGCGGGATCGAATCTCATTGTAGACGCAGGTAATTTTCTATGCTTAAACATCACTAACAACTATAGAGGTCAATGCTGCGCTGCGTGAGCATTTTCATCAACAAAAAAAAACAATTGATGAAATCATTAATTTAATAAACGTTACAACAAGAACGCTATTCTCAATGTAAGAATGCAAAGAGTCAAAGTAGTTCTTAGCAAAGTTATTTTAAGTACGATGTTCTTAATTTTAGTAGAAAAACTGTAACGTCAAAATCATGTTTCAAAATACTTGGTTTAAGATCGATCCACACTTTTTAGTCATCAGTCGCAGTCACAGTAATTTCTCATTCAAATTGACAGATTGTCAGTCAATCAATTAACTTGAAGTGACTGTGACTGATGACTGAAAAGTGTGGATCGACCTTCAAGAGTGTTTTCGATTGATTTCACTCTACTTTTTTTCTCAGTGCCCACTCAAGAAGTTGGCGGCAGGGCCCGGAATTCTTGTCTCTTCATAAATGTTACTAAGACCGAGTGTGCACTGATCCATAGGAGAACAAAAGTCTAAAACCAAACCAGTAGAAAACGTTGAGAAATTTTGGTAGTTCGAGAGCATAGTTACAGATAAGGCTACAATGAGTTAACAACAATCAGAAAGAGACTTGAATAAATATAAGTTTATGGAAACTAAATTAGAAATAGTCATTTAAAGGGGATCAATCGTTTTCAGTTTCTTGGTTAGCACTTTCTCTATAAAACACACATAGTTCGAGGACACTCGGATTTTAAGAGCATACAGATTAATTAGATAAATTGCGGCAGAGTGTGCTGTTGATTTCAACACCTAAAATATATCCAGATCAGTACCAATTTTAGATTTAGCAATTTTAATTGAAAAAAGTAGGTGAAGGGAAATCCTATAAGGTCCTATAGAAATGCTTTGAATAACGCAAAACAACATAAATCGAGATTTAAATAAAATTTATCTGACATCAGTTCGTGTAATAATTTTGCAGACGTATGCGCACTACGAGACCACTGTCCCTGCGGGGCCCGGGGCAAATCGCCCCTTTTGCCCCACCCTCTGTGCGCGCCTGAGTAATAGTGTAAGTAAGTTGCGAGCGCATTTGTTTTCGGATATGTTCGTCGGCAAGTTACAAAAGAAGCTCTCGACAGCGATGGCCCGCTGCTCTCTACACTAGGGATGTCAAAAACCGGCCCATAACCCGGTTTTCATTTTTTTTCGGTTTTTTTCGCAAAGCCGGTTAGACCGTCCGGTTTTAACCGGGCTCAAAGTACCGGTTTTCGGTTAACCGGTTTTTCATTGAATTGCTTAGCAAAATAATGCATACACACTCGTTAAGCTGATGTTCGTATAGAAATATGACTGTGTAATGGAGCCCTAAAAAAGAAACATGTCGAACAAAAAAGATAATCAAATAAAATTGTCAGAAGTATTCATAATATTTCAAAATTAGTTAACTGAGTTTTATTGCTAGACAATGTATATAGTGCAGTCAAAATATCCCATTTCAGGCCTCCAAATAGAAAAAAATAGAGTAAGGCTATTTTTTGTGGTTTTTGAATCAGCGAGCTCCCAGGAATCTGAAACTCATTTTGCTAAAAAAAAATTTGATCGGAAAGATCCCAAAAGGACAAAAAAGGATACTCTTTAATCCTTGGCCGGAGGTCAGCATGTGGGGTATCAAATCAAAGGGGACGTCGAGTACATTACATATCCGGTGTTTGTTTCCTGTTTCAAGGACCCTCAACGGAATAAATCGAGATTAAATCGAAAATTATTGTGTTTTCCGTGTATCTTTCCAAAGCCATAACTACGAGAATAATCCAAGTTGTCACTACGTTTCTCACTTTTCCGAATCTATGATAGGTTAAGATTCTACCATTAAATTTGCTAAGAAAAAAAACTATCGGAAAGCTCTGAAAAAGAACATTAAATGACACTAATTACAAACCTTGATTGAAAGTGAGCATGCGGGGTGTCATGTCAAAGAGGACGTCGAGTGCATTGCATATCCGGTGTTTGTTTCCTATTTCCATATCTGCCTTGGAAAGGAAAAATGCAAGGAGCGGTAGTTTGACAAAGCGATGGTTCTTGGAATAATAGCACTAAGGAGAGTGTTCGGAAACACGAAATTTTTCATAGAAGACAAGCAATAGAACTACAGACTGACAAATCAAGAAAATATAAAAATTTTATGAATTTGGAAAGTTTTTTTTCGGTTTTAACCGGATGGGCAAACAACCGTCCGGGTTAAAACCGGGAGGATGAAAAAACCGAAAAAAAAACGGTTAACCGTTTTGAAAGTACCGGTTTTCGGACTAACCGTCCGGTTTTTGACATCCCTACTCTACACCAGAGCATGATGGCGACTGACTAGAATGGGAAACAAACTTGGGAACTTCCCCCTCCAGATGTGGCCCCTCTCACCCATCTACCCTCCCAACTCACCGCTGAGAAGTTTTTTTCAAATAAGTAAGTTTCTCCGGCGGATCCTGTGCATGCATTTTGATTTGATTTTGCAACACCACCATTACGAGTGTGTTTTTACTGCAATTCTAAGCAAATCAATGAAAAGACTCGGTTAAGCGAAAAACCGGTACTTTGAGCCCGGTTAAAACCGGACGAACCGAGAAAAACCGAAAACCGGGTAATGGCCCGGTTTTTGACATCCCTAGTGAAAACCCCAACCCAATAAATTTTAGACCGATTGTTTTGCTTTCAGTTCTGTCAAACTCGAAAGACGCCTAAAAGACCGCCTGGAACCAATTATTTCTGAGAACCATACCTTTCTTCTAACCAAATTGGTTTTAGATCTGGAATGAGCCCCGAAAATGCCATAACAGAACTTTGCGATTTCCTACACTCTCATTTGGAAAATTACCTAAAACCTATTGCTGTCTTTAAGGATTTGGTCAAAGCTTTTGATAGTATACCCCACGATCCTATGTCATCCAGACTAGAACAAATAGATATAAGTGGCAATCCATTAAATTCGTCAGCTACTTAAGGGATCGAAAACAATGTGTGAAAATTGACAACGTTTATAGCTGTTGGGCATATAATCTCCCTCACGACCTCCCCCAAGGTACCGTACTTTCTCCAATCCATAACTTAATATACGCCAACATCCAACAAAAACCTGAAGAGCGTACTTATCGCATTTGCAGACGACACGGTTTTAATGACATCCAGTAAGACTTGGTCACAAACGTTTCTCTACGCCCAACAAGACTTAAAAACAGTGAAGGCTTTACTCGATAGAAACTCTCTCCATTTGAATATTCAGAAATCTAAAACGATAAGAATCTCGCTGTCAAACTTTACTCAACCAACACAAACGGTTTTAAAGTTACACGACCATGACTGCAATGCTTTAGAGTGTCAACCATGTAATTGTCTATCAATAAACTGTCAGGATAAGATCAAATACCCGGGAATAACTATCGATAAATTCCTAAAATGGAATGAACATTTTGAAGAGTTGACTAAAAAGTTACGTAAAACGTTATAGTAATACGATCACTCACACTCACTCACAAGTATGCAAATGAAACATGTATAAATGTTAGTAGTTTTTACAATGTATTTGAATTGCTCTGGAATAACCAATTAGAGTAATTACTTTGAATTATTTTATTATTATGGATTAATGTAATGTCTCCTTCAACTCTCTCCTCGCACGAGCATAGCTCTTTCGAGATTCAACCTCATTGAAAATTCCTTGGGCAATTTCGTCTTAAATTGGTGTGCTTTATCTTTGCGCAATTTAAACGGCGAGTTACTCGCCTAAGACTTTTGTTTTGAATTTTTAATTATTCCGGTTTTTTCCTATTTGTCACAATTGAAAGGTTAACACTTTATCTTCGCATAATGTTTCTTAGTCCTTAGGTCCGACTACCATCAAGGTTGAACTTCTTTGCATAAAACTTCCATTTGAATACACATATCTCATTTGCGATGATGACAAAAACTTACATCTTTTCTGACACCGGTTCAGAATTCTTCGATGCAACTATTTCTTAGTCTGGTTTTTAACCGTTGATCATCATTTCTATCATTCTTTATTTTTATGTCCACATCTCTTTGTGTATATTTAAATGCATTATCTTAGTATCTATACATCGCGCAGAAAGTGCCACCGTTCATCGTTACTATACTTTGATAGGATTTATATCTTAGGACGCCGCTAAGTTGTTGTCGCCAATTCATTCTTTCGCTATACAAGCAATGCCTTGTACATACATACATACTGTGCTGCATGCTGGATTGCTGACTTCGTTGACTGATTCCTTCAAAACATAGCATGGCGCGCAAATATGCCGTTCTATGCGTTCAATAAAAAACGGTGTGCGATGGTGAGCAAAAACTAGCCCAGACTGAAAATGGTCAACCATCGATTTGAAATAATTTACAAGTTTTATTCGTTTCGGTTCTTTGAGTTGGAGGATTAAAAACGCAGCGGAGATAGTTTTGTATGCAGACATTGAGAAACTGTGGATAGAAGAGCTGCAGTCGAGGAAAGAGGCTAGAATGAACAAAGAATGCGTTCAATTTATTTTATTCTCAGTTGTTAATTTTATTTTTAATGGTAGAATTTTGCGAAAATTATATGATAAAAAGATAAAGTTTTTGTTGTGGTCTCATTGTATTGTTTCGTATTATACATTACCTATATGGAAGTAGAAAGGCAACATTCTCTAACATAACACTTCTCACATTTGTTTTGTTTCTATAATTTCATAAAGAATCGAAATTGTCTTCAGTCATCTTCAAGGTCACCTTAGTCCTGATTTCCGTTAATCTTTTCACTGCTCTGACCAATATAATCGCATTGCTGAAACATATTTAAATTAATTTCACCTGCGATCATTTCGCCCTCATTATCAACGCCAAATTAGCTTAAATTAGATCAGTAACCCGCCATACAATACCTACAAATGCACAGTATAGCATCAACAAGATCTTTATGCCAATGAAATCAATTAGGCTTAACTCAAATTACAACAACTGAATGCCGCATTTCAGTAGTAAAATCGGTTTATTAAGTACGCTAATAAGTAGTTAAAATACAAAATACCCTAAAAAAGAGCCACCAGAATACAAATGCTATAACTTTTCTCTGCATTCATCTACATACTCGGATAGATCCAAGCGGTTCTTCCAAACCACCAAGTATCACCCAAAAAAGGCTAATAAGGTGCTCGCGCATGCCTACCTAGCGTGACGAACGGGTGCATAGTTGAATTTTATCTTTGCTGTAAAAACGATCTTTCTTTGAGTATATCTGGCTGCTTATGGTAGCAGATACCACAGCAACATAGTAAGTTCGTCTCGTGTTCGCAATCACGTACAGTGCGCAAAACGTCAGAATTCGATCGGATGAAGCAGTATGGAAGGCCCACGCACAGTCCGTACATATCTTGTTGATATTTCAGCACTTTTTCTACATTTTGTTTGTTAATTGCAAAATTATGAGAAGGAATTTTAATATGATTTGCTTAAGAGACGAAGAAGTCGCGTTGTTTGCTTTCACGAAATCATGAAAGTTGAAACATATTGAATGGGCATGGTGTCAGTGGCTTTGCAACTTTGCGTATGGAGGCTATTGCAATACAACTGTCAAACACACTTCGTAAATGATTAAAAATCAGTTGTTTTAAGTAAAATCGATAAAAATTTAAAACAAATATTCGCACATGAAATATATTTTTACTTCCAATTTGTTGGCCGCTATATGCATTTCTGGTTAAATTATGGAACATAACAATTGAATGTTGAGAACACCTAATTACCTGTTTGCCGTTAAAGAAGCCATCAAACCGTGAAAAAGTATCATTGCACTTGCTCGAGATAATTAGCATAAACATGAGTTACTTACACATGGTACGAGTCTATCTGAATAAGAAAGATTGAATAAAAGTTCGTCTAAGACCCACTGACTCTAGTCTCTCTTTAACTATTACTATTATTTGTGAACGGGTGTACGTCTCATCTGAATAATTACCTTTGTACAATTGAGTTAGGCTTTTAGGGCGGCGTATGGGCTCACTCACTCACTTGTATCAAAGACAAGAAATGAATCTTAGAAATGCCAGAAAATAAAAAAGCGGTGCTTTGTAATAATATGAAAAAAATAGTTTTCAAAGTTTAGGTCAAGGTAATTGCAAATTGACATGCAAAGTCGTAAAATTAGTTTTTTTAAGTATTTCTCGTGTGGTGTTTCGCGACTTCATCTCGATGTTTAACAATTGTACCATGTAATTTCCATGTTTGTTGAGAATTTCCTTCTTTTTTTCAAGTTCAATTAAAACATAGATAACTGAAAGATACGTGGAGTAATTAGCCTATTGTTTGTTGAACATACTTTGATTGTTTTTTATTCTTGATTTTAATGTATGAGTTGTTGGGTCGTTTTGGAAAATCATGACACGAATCTCATTACTTTCCAAGTTTTATAAATATGGGAATACATCCTCCTTCCATCTGATTCCAAATTTTATTTGTAATTTTTTTCTGGTTTTTTCCAAACATGAAAATAATTCGAAAAAAAATTTCCATGAAAACATGTTGGCTACTACTCAGCAGGACATCTTAATCACAAGAACGAAACTAAGGTGATTCAGTTGTTAGCAAAGACACATACACAGATGGGTGTTGCCTGATGGTTGAATTGAATGTGGCTTAAAAAAGGCTACTGATTCTCTAACTGTAGTGCAACTCACCACTACAGATGACGAATTCGAGCTTATCGTCCTAATGCCTTTCTAACGTAAGGCTGTTCAGATATAAGCCCGGTCAACACAAGTAATCCTCACAAAAACTATAGCTTCTTCATTGTTCAGAGTGCGGTCGACCGTTGTCTTGATACTGTCCAAGATTTTTTGGCCAGTAGTTTGGAAACGGCAGGAAGGAGACATATCCCCCGTGTTGCCAACTGAGAATTTAGAAAACGGCTAAATTTAGCCGGAAAACCGGTTACATTTTTTTCAAAAACGGCTAAAAATACGGCCAAATAAATTGCAGCCAGAAAAACGGCAAAAAACCGGCTAAATCATACAAAACATTGACATTGCGAAAAAAATATAATAGAAAACTGATTTTAATAATTTTATTTCTTCTTTGGAGTACTACCCGTAAACTATGCCTTATGCTTTAGGCAGATTTCTTAGTTTGATTACATATATGCTCCAATAGCTGGCATTACAGTCAAAATTTACTTTCTTCGGACTTAGATAGCCCAACACAAATGTGGAATAGTTTCGCTGAACTGTCAGTAAGTGAGGCGGAAAAGGCACTTGGAGTTTCGAAAGGTCCACTCCACACGGAGAAAGAAACATGGTGGTGGAACACCGAAACTAAGGAAGCAGTGCAAGCCAAATCGAACGCATTTAAGGCATGGACGAAATGTGAGTCAAGCAGTGAAACCGAACGGGTTCAACTTCGCGAAAATGATATGCAATGCCGGAAAAACGTAAAGCGCTTGGTAGCTCAAGCAAAGGCGAAGGCAGCTAACAAATTCTACCAAGAATTAGAAACTCAGACTGCGACCGAAGGACCGTCTTTGCGCGAGAGACCTAAGCACGACCCCAGGATATTTAGGGTCGCAGCCCAAAGGAGAAGGAACGCTCGGGAAATACAGGCGCCAAAGTACGTGGAGGACGCGCAAGGAATGTTGCTGATTGACGATACGGCAATTTGTAGCAGGATGCGAGAGTATTTTGACGAACTTCTAAATGAAGAATTTCCTCGAGCAGCTTTTCGAGATGTTGAGCCGAATACCACAAATATTGAAGATATCTCAGAGGAAGAGGTGATGGAGGCAATGCATCAGATGAAACGCGGAAAGGCAGTCGGACCGGACAAAATCCCCGCGGAATTTTGGTTGAAAATGGAAAATGTCGGGCTTAGTTGGCTCACAGTTCTCTTCAACAAAATCAAAGGCGGGCAACCGATGCCTGATGCTTTCAGGGAAAGTTTTCTTCCTTTCTATAAGAACAAGGGAGACTCACGCAAACTCAACAACTATAGGGCTATAAAGTTAACACCTCATACACTGAAGATCTACGAGCGAGTTGTCTGCAACCGATTGAGAAAGATTGATGCTTTCAGGGAAAGTTTTCTTCCTTTCTATAAGAACAAGGGAGACTCACGCAAACTCAACAACTATAGGGCTATAAAGTTAACACCTCATACACTGAAGATCTACGAGCGAGTTGTCTGCAACCGATTGAGAAAGATTGTGCGGTTGAATGACAATCAATGTCGATCTACAGTCGATGCGATTCAGTGCATTCGTATTGCAATGAAAAAGTATAGAGCAGCACGAAAGGACTTGCACTTTGTGTTCATCGATTTGGAAAAGGCATTCGATAGAGTACCTCGTGATCTGATATGGTTAGCCTTGAGAGCACTTAATGTCCCTGAGGCATATGTCAGGATGATACGAGACATGTACGATGGAGATACGACTAAGGTTAGATGCACAGCCGGTGAATCAGAAGAACTTCCGGTGAATGTCGGAGTACACCAGGGCAGTGTATTGAGTCCGTTGCTCTTCAACATCATCATGTGCTACTTATTAACACGTATCTCCGACGGCCTAGAAATATCTCTTCTTTTTGCCGATGATATAGTCCTCAGTAGCCCAAACATCGTTGCCTTGCAAGCTGCACTTACAAAATGGTGTGACATTCTGGAGGAGCATGGACTGAGGGTAAGTATAACAAAGACTGAGTTCTTATGCTGCCCATTCTCAGACCCAGATGCACCGATACCAGAAATGTACGTCATAGGAGAGCAGCTTAAGTCTTGTACCAAGTTCAAGTACCTTGGCGCTTGACTCGATGGTGAACAACGGAGCTACATGCGATGATGACATCAAACATCGCACAAAGGTTGGGTGGATGACGTGGCGAGAAAACTCTGGAGTTTTCTGCGATAAGAAAATGCCACTGAAGCTAAAGGGCAAGTTGTACAAAACGGTTGTACGTCCCGCACTCATGTATGGATCAGAATGCTGGACCATGTATGAAGGTTACGTGAAACAAATGACAGCGACTGAAATGAAAATGTTACGCATGTCAGTTGGTGTAAGGAAAAGGGACCACATCAAGAGTAGCTACATCCGAGGCAGCTTGTACATAGATCAACCAATCACCGAAAAGCTCGAAGACCGACAAATGGATTGGTATTGCCATGTTCAACGGCGTCCGCCTGAGAACCCAGCAAAGAAAGCGATATCAATGGAAGTTCCACTTGATGGACCCAAGGCCAGAGGCAGACCGAAGAACACCTGGATGTGTCAAATGAAAAAGCAACAACAACGCATTATTCTCGGCGATGACACGATCCAAGATAGAGCTGCCTGTAGAAATATGCTGAGATATTATCGCCAAAACGGGCGATGTGCCTACACTGCAGGTCGAGCAACGCGAAACCATGGAGCGGTATAAAGAACGAGGCAAGGAAGAAGAAGATAGCTCAACTAGTCGAAATTTTTGTATACACCATTTCTCGATCATGATCATAACAACATCCAATTCGTAATTGGGGAATATAAAATTCGTAACAAAGGAACAGTGGCGTAACACTTCCCAATTTTCTTGTGTTCGAAATCGAAATGGGCGCTCCTTAACGTTGGATTATTTTCACCAGGAAAAATTTACAGAACATAGGTAACCCGCATTTAAAGCAGTCCACAATATAAACAAAAGCAACGAACATCATTTCCTAAAAGTTTTGTAATTTTTTGAGACAAAATTGAAATTTGAATAATTATACAGGAAAACCTGTATAAGACCATCATCATATTTATCACAAAATCCAAGAGAAAAAATTGTATTTTTTTCCTGAATCGGAGATTATATAGCTGGCTTGCACATTTTTCTTGCCAATTAGTGAAAATGAAAGTCTTTTAAAAGAACAGTTACATCTATCAAAGAAAATTTCTTTATGATTTCGGATTTGGGGTTTCGCTTGGGGGTATTCCACTGAACACATGGAACACCATACGTTACGCCATTGTAAAGAAACGTCAAATGCGTAACTATGGACAACTGCATTTATGTATATCTCACCATTAGCGTATCTGAATAATTTTATATTTTTATTAAAATTTAACCAGTTCAGTGTTTAGATTTTCCTCAGTTGCGAATTTGAGCTCCCCAAATAGCGAAGTTTATTTTCCGTAGTTACGAAATCATAACATTGGTACGAATTCGTTGATGTTCCGCAATTACGAATTAGATGTTCCAAAAGTACGAAATTCATGTTCCAAAAATATGAACTTGACCGAGAAATGGTATAGATTTTCAATAAATTTGTTGCTACGAACCCAACAACAAAATGTTATGAATCTACGAAAATTTTTAGGATCTATGAATCGTCCTAGAAAGTTTGCACACTTGTTTTTAATCTGACATGATTACGTTATTTTGTGGTAACACACGTGGTGACACGTTGAAAAAATTGAAAAATGTTCGGGTACCCCATGCTCCAAGACTTGCTCAGCAAAAAATTTTATTTAAGAAACTGTCTTCCATTTTGCAAATTATTCAGCATATTAGTGGTTAGTTAGTTACATGCTGAGAGATGAGAGTAGGTACTAACATCATCAGTTTACTGAAATCCATGCAAATACTATAACAAATTTGATGATATGTCGCTAGCGAAAATAATGCAGCTGCACTTTATTTCACAGGGAAAATGTGTCATCGACAATCAAGGATGCGATTGCCCAATTATCTTAAATTTATTGAATTGAGGCAGGTCTCTACCGAACATTTTCCCCGGACATACATGCAAGTTTTCCGCACTGTGGCTATAATACTTACCCTTTACACGACAATAAGTGCAGAAATAATTTCATTTCAAGTTTGTTCTATTTTAAAAGTAAAATAGAATTTAAAATTTTTTAAAATAGTTTTAGCCAGAAAAACGGGCGAAGAAAATCAATTCCGGCTAAAAATCCGGCCAGCCGGATTCAGTAATTTTCTCCGGCTAAACATTACAGTTTCCGGCTAAATTTGGCCGAAAAACGGCTAAATTGGCAACACTGCATATCCCAGTCCAATTATTACAATCCTTGCGTTTCCCTACACTGAAAAAAACATGACATGTAAAATTGAGAAGTTTGAATTATTATTTTAACAAGTCTTCGAATTCATGTGAGGTTAACATGAAAAAGTGACTTCAACATTGGAAAATGTTGCTTTAAACATTCTTTCATGTTTAAACAAACAGTCACTATCTTCAAATCAATTGTTGAAATTATGTCAATTCAAACATGCCATATTTAAAAAAATGACAAGGTGAAAATGTCGATTCAAGCTGAATTTCCCAAACGACATGTTAAAATAACAAGGATCAATGTTAAAATACATGCATTGTATTTATAAACATAATACATGTTATATTAATCAAAACGACAAGGTTAAATTGTTGTCACAACCAGGAATTCCAGAATAAAAATGTTAAATTAACAAATCGATTTAGTTAAGACATATACATCGAACTGATAAATGTAACATGGTACAGTATTGATACTACAAGTAATATTAGAAATCATGTCAAACTAAGAAAAATTGTCAAAATAAATCGTATTATGCGTTGGTTTTGGTATTAATTTTATAAAATTGACAGTACCTACGCATTTAAACTTCGTTTGTTATTTCGTAGTTCTAAGTTTGTTTATAATGGAAGATAACGAAGATTACGTGTACGTGTACGATAGTGTTGCTATTATTTCCGACGACACCCAACTGAAAGAATTATTGACGACATTTAACTTGGATAACTTTTAATTTGTTTATGATATTTGGGTAAGTAGCTTACAAATAAAATAACAAGTGGTTCCAAAAAATAATATTTTATTAACCTTAGCAAATAAAAACCAAGTGCGCCACCTTCAAGTTATTGAAAGTGAGGAAATACACAATTTAATCCCCTTGGACCATCTTGCTGAACGAATTATTTTTAAAAGTGTACTAAAAAATTGAGGGCCAATGAAGTAAGCGTTAATTTTGAATGTTATTTTCTAGATAACTAATTACTAATATTTTCTAGCTTGAAGCAGCATCAGCATCCGCAAGCGAATCAACCAAGAAATGGGATATATAGAGGGTCCGGCCATTCATGTTTACACTCTTCCCAACAAAAAAAAAAAAGTAATAAGAAAAAGAAATTTAATGATTTACAAAAATAAAATAAAATATTAATTGTACGATATTATTATAATCTATGTTTTCTTTTTAATCTTTTAAATGAATAAATATGTTTTGTTAAAACATACACTTCTTCTGATTCCATAGAAGACATCTGAGCGATGGTTATGAAGCTGTGATATAAGAACAACATGCTAAAATCAAATTAACAAGTTATCCTTGTTAATATTACCAAAAAAGCACTATTATTTCAATTAGAAACCGTTTTTATTTAGACAACTTTAATTGTTATTTTAATAATATGTTCATGTCAATTCAATCCTAAAACAACTGTTGTAATAGCATGGATACTTTCAATTTATATAAAAAGGCATGTTATTTCAACCACGATATTTGCTTTTCGTTCCAACAAATTTGTCCATGTCATTTCAAACAGTGAACTAATTAGCTGAGAATCAACAGGAAAAAATTGTCAATCTTGTATAGTTTTTGTTAATTTTACAACAATTTTTTTTTTGAGTGTATCTTAAGGACATGACGACGCCTTTCTTACATTCTTGAGGGAGAATTTCAGTTGTCCAACACGCTTGAATCAGGGAAATGAGAATATCCGCAGTAGCGCTGTTATCCGCTTTCAAAAGTTCCATGGGGATACCGTTTGGACCCCGGGCTTTACCAGCTTTCAATAATTGTTCGATATCTCGAAAACTCTTAAAGATTGAAATAAACTTTACGTTACCGTATAACTTTGTCTTCTTTAATTATGCTAAATATGATTTTTGCGTGCAAATAACCGTTTTCCAGATTTTAACGATAATCCTAAAAAAATGGAAATAGAAAGTCATAACGGAGTTTTCTTCAAATCTGGTGACAACATTTTCAGTAGCCTGTTTGTTCTTTTTATAAAATAAGTTCTCAAATCCGGAGGTGCTTCTTTTTGTGCGTTGCAAACTTAATGACAAAGTTAATATACCTACCCACATAGGGTAGGGATGTCAAAAACCGGCCCATAACCCGATTTTCGGTTCCTTTCAAAGTCGGTTGGACCGCCCGGTTTTAACCGGGCTCAAAGTACCGGTCTTCCGGTTAACCGAGTCTTTTCATTGACTTGCTTAGAATGTTAGTCAAAAATGCATACAACCTCGTATTACTGGTGTTCGTATCGTATCCAGAATCAAATTAAAATGCACGTACAGGGTGCGCCAGAGAAACTTACTTATTTGAAGTCCCCAAGAACCGTTGCTCACTTGGAACATAATCGAGGATTTTTTTCTTCTAAGCCTCCAAGAAATGAATGTTAAGGACGTGTGGTTTCAGCAAGATGGATGCACAACACACACAGTACGGAGCTCAATGAATTTGTTGCGACAACATTTCCCCGCCACGCCTCATCTCTCTCAGAGGCGATCTCCCATGGCCGGCATGCTCTCTTACGATATTGTATTCTTAACCCTTCTTTCGGCACCACCTACAATATGCACATTCTATACCCAATAGGTCTGGCTGGACCTACTGAGAAATTTTTTTTATTTTTTAGAAAAGGTGAAATTTTTATCGGTAGAATCATTCTATCAATTTTTTACTGCCATTTTTAAACAATAAAAGTATTAAAATAATTTTTGTAGATACACAAGTAACGTTTTTAAGTGGACCTATTTTGAGGTGGTATTATTATAAACATGTTTTTCCCTTTTTTCACCTCTTTTTGCTTCTCTATTTTCATGGCGTAGTAGAAAGTTTGTTCGCTTTTTTCAATACCAATATCTTTGCGCAAATATTTGGCGCTTTGTTAGTAAATTTTACTAGCCTGCAGATTTAGGTAAGCAGGTGGAAAGAATAGGGAATTTTCAAGCACGAAAATCATTTCATTCTAAATTTTTCGTAAATTTCTTGATCAAATCTATTGAGAAAGACCTTCGTAAGTCTCTCATACTTAGTCCTAACTATTACAAAGGAAATAAAACTGGTTTGAATTTCCTTGAATCAAATCTCAGTTGATTAGGTGATGTTATAAAACGTGAAAATTAGGCATACTTACTTCCCGAACTTCACTGCTTTTCAAAGAAAAATCTAAGAAATTTTTATCATTTATAGTACAAATTGAATTTGAATTACATTGTTACATCATAAATAGGAGAATTTTCAGAGAATTTCATATTTGCACTTTTTACATCAACACAAGAATGGGGGGAAAACTATAGGCTTAGACCTATTGGGTATCAAAAAGCACTATAAATTGAAAATCATCAAAAACATACTCAAAACTTCAACCGATTTCTACAAATTTGTGCGAAATGCTTCTAAACATATTATTCTAGGATATCATGAAATATGTAGTCGCTGCGATTTCATCTTCTATACTTTTATGACCAAAATACAGTGCCAAAGGTCTGGCCAGACCTTTGTGCCGACAGAAGGGTTAAATAAAAAAAGAATTAAAACCATATCTGAAGTACTTTTGTTTTTATTGAACTTTCAAATAAGTACCTAAGTATCTCTGGCGCACCCTGTAGCAATAAGGAGAGTGTTCGCAGATATGTTTAAGGGCTGAAATTTGAAAACGAAATTTTTCATAGGGGACAAGTAATAGAAATGCTGACTGAAAAATCAAGAAAATGTAAAAAACTGTATGAATTTTGAATGAATTTTTCCTGGTTTTAACCGGAAGGACAAACAACCGTCCGGGTTAAAACCGCGAGAGGAGGAAAAAACCGAAAATAATCGGTTGAACCGTTATGAAAGTACCGGTTTTCGGACTAACCGTCCGGTTTTTGACATCCCTAGTGACCGGTACAAAAACTTCAAGGCAAGAAACCTGCAGGCGACCAAAATCCAACCTCGCGCTATCTTACCACATTGATAAATGGTGATATTAACCTTCGGGCGGGCGCAATGCATCTGACAGATTAAGTGACCAGTTTTTGTTGCGCGAATCAGCGATATGAAAAGGGAGAGATCTGAAACTCACAGTAGCTTAATCTTTATCGATCAACTACCCAAAGCAGTTTTCAGTTTATATCTACCATATGTCTGAGGGGCGGGAGGGGATGAAATAATCTCTCAGATGTATTGCGCCCGATTGTGCTATTTTCTCCTTTTCTATGAAAATTTCCTCTTGTTATACTCTTCACATTGCGTAATAACGTTGTGTTGACTTTTAGGCTCACCAAATCGTTCAATAGTGTGTTTTTAGTAAAATAAGCTCACATTTTTTAAGCGGTCGAGTTTTTGGAGGTTTCTTACATTTTGAAGCAATTGAACGCGGAATATTCTTAGAAAATTGAAAATGTGAAGGGTATTAAACATTGTGAGCCAGTTTTTGTTTCTAAAATTTCGTAGAACTGTTTCAAAAAGATAATGCAACGATAAATAAGAGTCTTAAATATACAGAAACTTAGATTCAATCTTTTTCTGCACTTAATCTGTCAGATCCATTGCGCCCGATCGTGTTAGGATTAGTATTGCGCCCGCCGGAAGGTTAAAGAGATCAACTCCCACTCGATTGTGCAAAAAAAAGACACATTGGTAATTTAGTGGCTAAGAGTGGAAGTCTTAACCAAATCGATGGAAGGCTGACAATACACTAGTCGGCATATGTACCTATTTTGACATCTCATACTTTCAAGCCCCGACACTGGTTTTGTTTAACTGAAGCGAATAACAGTAAATTTCTTTTATCGAAATTAAAGCTCATATCGACAGCAATAAATATGCTCAATATTTTTCCCGTCCTCTTTCGGACTCTCTGCTATAGAAAAGAGAAGAGATGGAGGCATAATTCTGATGCGGCATAATTATTTTGACAACATTTAACTTTTTGATTGCACCCATTTTTTTCAAAAGAATTGATGCACAAAACATTATTCTTACTCATTTTTGAGTTCCCCATTTTAAATTTCAAGTAAAAAATATCACCAGTGGCTCGAAACATAAACAAAAAATCTGAAATTAGAAGTTTGGTTTGAGCATCGATAGAGGCAAGACTTAGTCCAGGTTTAAAGATTGCATGCGCTGCTCTTCAATTTTAATTCAGACGGTAAACTGTTTATTAGTAATTAAATATGTAAAAGACAAATGTCTGAAAGAAAGCCAATGTCAACCATGAGTGATGAGCGACCCACGATGGAGAACTCTAAGATTGAAGCGAAGTTTAAACAAAATTGTGATACATAACTAAATACACTTATGCCTCGTTATACGGCCTCTCTTTTTACGGCATTTCGCTATTACGGGATCAATATATTCGTGATACGGCCGGAACAAAATGTTTTTCCGTAGAAATACGGAAGGCTGACAGGACTATCAAATTTTTTTTGCGCCTATTGAGCAGAGAATGAGGAAAAGTGTCTTAGCTGCGAGCGATCATTGAATTTAAAAATAGATTACTCTCATGCTGCAAAATGTGATCAGAGGATTCAGAAATCTATAGATGGACACAAGTCGGTTTTCAAAAAATGATAAAGGAAAGCAAAATCCAGTATCCAGGACATTAAATTTCTATCAAAGGTAAATCAGTTGAATTAGGGCAAATTCGCTTAGAGGGGATTCAGACTATGGACAGGATTTATTAAAACCACTAAATTAATCGAGTCGAAACCCTCCTACTAGATGGAATCGTATGAAATTAAATTCAAAATGCATCGTAGAATGTACTTGTATGATTCAAATTGCAGTACAATATGGTACAACTGTCAACTAAATCTAGGATTTAGTAAATCTTGTCGATAGTCTGAATTGCCCCTTACGACAGTTAAATTTTGATTATAGTTTATTGCAATATTGCCATAGCAATTGGGTCGAGGATGAAGCTTCGCGCGATTGTCAAAAAAAAACATTTAACATGCAAATTAAGGCAGGAATGATAAGTCATATTACAAAGTATAGGAATAAAAAAGGTGATAAAATGGGAGCCTTAAATTCGGACAAAGAGAATACGACCTAATTGATTTTGTAAAAAATACTGTTTAGAAAAATTCAAACGACGGCTACTTTAACGTTTGACCTCCCGAATGGAGCAGATCAAATGCTAACGTTAAGCGGGATAGTCAACATTTTCGCGAAATGCAAATAGTTCCTGTTTTTCATTATCATCCAGAAAAATTAAAAATATTGAAATCAAAGTTTTAAATATTTTCAAAATACTTATGCCGAAACGGAATAACGCACCTATCTTCTGTTCTTTACAGCAAGAGAGTCCGAAAACGGGCAGGAAAAATATTGAGCATATTTATTGGTGTTGATATGTACTTTGATTTCCTTATGATATGTACTTTGATTTCCTTATAAGAAATTTATCGCTCTAGTTCAACAAAATCAGTGTCTGGGCTTGAGAGTACCAGATGTCAAAAGACATTCCGACTAGTGTATTTAATTTTATTTCATATGGTAAACTTTTTATTATCAAACACAAAAATGTTATAAAATAAAATAAAGACAAATATTAGCGCTGTCTGAAAGAAAGCGAATGTCAGCTCCTAGTGATTAGTGAGCCACAAGAAAGAAAAGAAATTTAAACCAAAATGCGCCGCCAAAAAATTGGATAAGACTTCCGACGATTCAATGACGACCAATAAAAGCTTTGGCCATGGAAACAGTGATTTGATTTTAAGCAGCCTAGGCCATTGTAATATCCCTGCATCATGAGAGAGCTTCTAATTGTGGTTTTCATTTTGATAACCAGGTGTCCGTTGTTCTAAACCGGGCATTTTCTTTAAATATTATTTTTTCTTGTAAAAATGTAATAAAATAACGAATATTAGCCGAAAAAAACTGTTTCCTAAAGTTGCAGTGGCTTGAACTTTTTCCTTAGTAAAAGAGTTTTGCTTTTGATGGTTTTTTAATCTTTCTTTGGTTTCACTTTATCTGCGTACGAATGCAATTTGCTTTTTTTAGTTCTAGGCCGAAGGTGGTCGTTATTATCTATGCCTCCGATGGCACATTCTTCATATCCACAATATCCTTTGGTTCCTTATAAGAAATTTACCGTTATTCGCTCTAGTTAAACAGTCTGGCCTCGATAGTCCCAGATGTCAAAATACATATGCCGACAAGTGTATATCCTTCGTACTTAGTTTCCATTTCTTTAGCAGTATCGCTATCATGGCAAATGCCCTAGATGACTAGATCGTTCCGTCACAAGGGACTTGCGGGCCCTGATGCGTTGCCTTTGAATAAAACACTAAACCCTAGGAAGGCTACTAAATGGTGTATAAGAACTATGCAAAAATTATACCCTAGACTGAAAAAAAAAAATCATTTCTTAGGAAGTTTAGAATTTAAATATTTTTGGCTGCAAAAGTTGCAATAACGTATGAAATTTACATAAAAATAGTTTGTAGAGTTTTAGCGGCGTAAAAGTTGTAATGGTGTACGAATTCGCCTTAAACGTCTCGAGATGGGTAGCGAAAAAGTTATGAATTTATTAGATTAGATTTTTAAATTACGCAAAACATCCCAATCACTGCCAAAGAAATACTTCTATTTATATTAAGCGTTTTTAGCGTTTGTACGGCTTGCTAAAACTCTCGAATTAGAGTAAGATGTAGGTGCTTCCCAAAAGGGATTGCTACGTCGAAGAAAAATCACGTTACCTTACTGATATTCATGAAACAACATGCGCTCGTTCCAACGTTACAGTAGGAAAGTTTAGCATTAAGGCATAATACTCTGCAATGATTTAATTCGGTTTTTGGTAACCCAAAACGAATATATTTATATCTGATTGAACTAATTTTTATTGCTGAGTATAATTAACGTTGAACCACAATTTTTTATTGTATAGGGCTAAGATTTAGCATTTAGGCATGCCATTTTATAAACGGTAGGGGCAATCCCTTTCTGAATTCACATCACATGTGGAAAGAAATTTGGTAATGTATCTAGATAGTGAAATATTTTAGAAGGAAACCCCAAAACTTCTCAACTCGAAAACGTTCTTTCATTTAAATGTATATTATATTTAAAGAAGAGAACTCCTAAATGAAAGCATAAGATTCATTGGTATCACTACAATTGATATAGCTATACTCAAATAAAGAAGTTCGGGCATATATATTTATAAAGTAGATACTATTTTCAATCCTGTTTCGACACACATCGATCTGAGTTGAATTCCTTTGGCTTTTGAATACCTAAGCTCCTTCCTTAAATGCCACATATCCTAGAGTGTCAAAAAACAACGCCTTTGACATTTCGAGTCCCATAAAAACACGATCCCAAAGCAAAATCGTATTGCTTGCAGCGGTTCTATCGATTACATAGGATATGTCAAATGAAAAAGCAACAACAACGCATTGGTCTCGGCGTGACACGATCCAAGATAGAGCTGCCTGTAGAAAAATGTTGAGATATTACCGCCAAAACGGGCGATGTGCTTACACCGCAGGTCCAGCAGCGCGAAATCATGGAGCCGTATAAAGAACGAGGCAAGGAAGAAGAAGAGAGCAGCGGTTCTATCCATATCCCTGCAACCATAGTGTTGCTTTTAGGCTTCATGCACACGGCGCGAAAACGGCTCGCAAGCTCGACACATCGAAATGCATTGGCTCTTATGGGAAGCTCACGACAGCGAGAGCCGTGCCGCCGTCAAATCACAACTAGCGAGACGTGTTTTCACATATCGTGCACCACAATCCGCAAATTCACAGCTCGCGAGCCGTGTTTTGACTGTGCATCGCTCTCGCTCGCTGTCGCTCGTCATGAGCTTCCCATAAGAGCCAATGCATTTCGATGTGTCGAGCTTGCGAACCGTTTTCGCGTCGTGTGCATGAAGCCTTAGAGTTCATTATAGCTGAGATCTCGGTAAATTAATGGTTAAATTGTAAGTTAAGGAATCTCAGCTATTTCACTCAATTTTTTTTCAACTAGATTCCAGTAAAACGCAACTAGAAAACGACAACTGATATCCCTCATCCAGCGGGATAGGTACAGGTGTACCTTTTTCGTTTTTAAATACCGTAACTTTTTTGCTATGGGTCCGATCGGGTTGAAATTTTCTGACATCTCTACGATTTTAGTTTAAAATATGTATTCTAAATTTCAGAAATGTGTGACCACCCATCCCCAAGTTAGGGAGCAAAATTAATCTTACACCCTTTAACGGCGGCAAAGGTACATTTGTACCTTCATATATTTTGTATGAAAGAAAATTTACAAAAAACGAAAATAAAATATTTTTGGTGAATGCTCATGTTTAGAGAGATTTATTATAGCATCAATAAGTTGAGAATCTAGTGATGTATTTGATTTACGAATTTTATTTGTAATGATCAAGGTCCTTGGAGATATCGATCTATAAGGACTAGGCTAACTCATACAGCGGTTTTTGGTTATTTGACATCAATCTTTTACTGGCATACCAAACTTTTTGAAGTAATGGCTTGGGGCAACCAATACAATGTATTACGCCTTCTTTCCCCCATAACAGCTAATGAAAATTAGGTTTGTAACAAATGCTAAAATTTTGGATTTTAGCGGTTGATTTTCTTTACCACAAATTCGCATAATTTGTATTCCATCACCTAATATTTATTATTTGTGTAATTCGGGACCTCCACGCTCCACCCGAGTTCCTTTTGAAGTTACAGCTGAAAACCAGCAGAAGCATCCAACCAAATTTTCTAAATGGATGTTTGGGTGGTACATAAACTTGGTTGAATTGTACGTCGGTACCATATAAAGATACCGATAACTGCTATAGAATATGCCACATGTCTTCGGTTTCTTGTTTTAATTTTTCAATCGATCCTTGGATTTAATAACATATACGAGCAAATATATTACAATTAACCAACAACAATCACAATTACAATTTTAGATATTTTTCTACTATAGGAATTGGCCTGAGTTTAGATTTACAAAGATTATAGAGACTGAAAATTACACTAGCCGATTCTACTTGCTTGTTGCTTGACAGGACCTTTCTTTCGTATAATAACACATTTACTCATTTCTCCAATATATTTATTGCTTCAAATATTGTTGTTTTATGGAAAATAACGAGAATGTGATAATTATTGACGTTTTTTTTAGTTAGCGATAACGGGTTCTAGTAACAGAATAATATATTGGGGGCAGGGGGTAAATTTTAACCTAAGACTCCACAATTCGCAAATCAAACATACCGAATTCTTCTAAAATCAGTAATGACTTAATTTGAAGCGTTTTCTACTTTTCATTTGTAAATCAATTTTAGATTTCGTCAAATTAAAATTCCAAGCAACCCATTTTTTCAATTTTCTTTTTAAAATTTTGCCTATTTCCTAAATTTACCCATTCCAAAAATTAAATCCACATAAACCCAACTTCTTAAAACATTCACTTCGGCAAAAACAGTTACTAATTTGTGACTAGTCAACATAATATAACGGTTTTACGGTCAAAATTCATACAAATAGTGAAGATTTTCATACAAAATGTACTAAGGTACAGGTGTACCTTTGCCGCCGGCAAGCGTTGTAAAAATCTGCCGCTGGATGAGGGATATTCTAGTGAAAAATATTCGACTAGAATTCTAGGGAAGTTTTTTTATTGATTTTCTAGTAACATTTTACAGAGAATCTAGTTTGGTTTACTAGAGTTTCAGATTTATTGTGAAGCGAAAATCTGATAATCTAGTAAAATATAAACTAGGCCTTCAAGTAATAGAAACCACAAATCCAGTGAAGCAAACGGAAGTAACATGGAGTTGACACTGGAGATTTATCAAACGAAGTCTTAAAGCCGCCAGAACTTTATTAGGTATATGTGAACAGAACTCCAGTGAAACATATTGAATTATCTGTATTGCCTTAGAATTAGTCACTAGAGAGGAAACTATTAGCCAATGGAGAGGAAGTTATAAACAGACAACCATTGAAATTATAAAATGAGTAAAACGGCGTGTTTTATTTTTAATGAAAAATTCATTTTATTTGCACATCAAAATATATACAAAGATACACATAAAATATAACTTAAATTTAAATATATAATAAAATTAATATTACATTAGATTACAAATTTCTACACTATAGACACATTCCAAAATATTACACAGGTACATAATAAATATAAACAAATATAAGAAAAACTGGAAAATCAGTGGTGTAGCAAATATAAATAGATTTTCTAGTGTTTTTCAGATATAAGCTGTATTTCTATAGTTATTTACAATATGATTAAAGTGGAAATTCATTTCGTCACCTGTCATTGACTGTGAACAGATCGCGAAATAGTGCTAGTGAATTCAAACCGCCTTTTTTGCCATTTATTGTCAATATATCTAATATATTTGACTGTTTGAATTGATTGTAACTATCTTCAAAGTGTCTAACAGTGAGCGAATAAGAAAGCGCATACGGGAAGATTTATCCCCCGATAATTCCACACAAAATAAGCATCTTCGAAGCACTGGATCGGCCACGATGACTTCAAGCCAGAATTACTTCCAGCCACTGGCTAATCTACCATCGATCCTGGCAAAAACCCACTCAGCGAACAATCTACCTAATGGTCAGCCTACATCAACATCTACTCCGCCTAAAAAGGTAAAAAACCCGCCGATTATATTTCCTCATTTGGGACGAGATACGATTGATGCGGCCATGTCGGCTGTAAATGTCAAAACATACTGTGTGCAGTATACATCCACGGGCAATAAATTACTAATCGATGATAATGATGAATATGAACGTGCCTACAAATTTTTAATTGAGAAAACTTTTCGTTTCTATACATTCCGACGACCAGACCAAAAACCTCTGAAATTTGTTCTGTCGGGTTTACACGACATGGAATGCAAGACTTTACTGAAAACCCTAAAATCGGAGCATAAGCTTCCTTGCATCGATGTGAAGAAATTTCATCCTCGTACTACGCGCTATAACAATCAGACGTATTACATTATATATTTTGATAAGGGCGCTGTTAAATTACCGGATCTTCGACGTATAAATGCTATTTTCTACACAAAAGTCAATTGGCATTGGTACTCCAACTCACGATCTGGCCCGACTCAGTGCCGAAACTGCCAGTTATGGGGCCACGGATCTTCCAACTGTCATCTACCACCCAAATGTGTTTTGTGTGGTGATAACCATCTGTACGCCAACTGTTCGTTAGCTAAGGAATCAGATGAATCAATTATTACACCATTGCTCAAATGTGCAAACTGTGGCCAAAACCACAAGGCAAGCGATGCAGCATGCGCAAAACGAAGCGAATACATTACTATTCGTCAACGCTTGGCTAATCGTCAACTCACTAATCACGCACAGCACGGCACCAAACAATTCAATATCGCACCCAACATAATGCATTTTCCTGCACTCCCGAATAATAAAAACAACTCTGCCACTATTAATCAACAAACTTCATCCAGCACTTATAGACCAACATATTCAAGTGTACTTAGCTCCGAGAAACGAGCGCATTCTTCCCGCACTGAAGATCTATTCACTATTGATCAGCTGTTAGAGCTTTCGAATGAACTAATAATCAACTTGTCTAAATGTACAACAAAATTAGAACAGTTCCATGTAATTTCAGGTCTAGCTATTAAATTTGTTTATTCATAATCAGCAATATCAATGTAATTCTATGGAATGCGCAAAGCGTAAAAAAGAAATCAAATGAGCTTTTCAATTTTGTCTCTGATGTAAATGCAGACATTGTAGCAATTACAGAGACATGGTTAAAGAAAAACGATAAACTAAGTAACTCAAATTATAATATATATAGATTAGATAGACTAGGGACTCCGGGAGGAGGAGTGGCGATCTGTATTAGAAATACTATGAAGTATTATGTACTTCCTGAACTTAACACTAGTACGATCGAAGCTATTGCCATCAATTTAAACGAATTTAATATAACACTAGTAGTGTGCTATTTTCCAGGCACTAAAGTAGACAACACTAAGCTAGATTCCTTTGATAATGACATGACGTATTTATCGACTCTGGGCAAAAATGTAGTTATATGCGGTGATTTTAATTCAAAGCATAGATATTGGAATTGTGTCAACTCAAATCGCGCTGGCAAACGTCTCTATGATTTTGCATGCAAAAACAATTTCATTATTCATACTCCGACTGAACCAACATTTATTAATCCTAGAGGATATGACTCGACACTTGACTTAGTTTTAAGTAAATGTTGCCAGCATATATCAAAACCAATTACTACAACCAACTTATCGTCTCCCCATTTACCAGTTGTCTTTCGTAGGGCCATTTTTTCGTACATCTTATAGGCTGGTTAGTCTTATTGCCTAGAGAAGACACACACAATATTTAGAAAGCTTTTCCATTTTATTGAATGAAATTTTTGTTTATTTTGCATAGTTCTGCCATATTTTGATGGTTACACCATCATCTTAGATTAAAAAAATCATTGCACGGTTTCATGCAACAGCGTAAATAAGCAAAAGATAACATAACTATGCAAAATAAACAAAAATGTCATTCAGTACAATGGAAAAGCTTTCTAAATATTGTTTGTGTCTTCTCTAGGCAATAAGACTAACCAGCCTATAAAATGTACGAAAAAATGGCCCGTATTGAAGTTAGTCAAGTTAACACAAACTACTTTTGCGAAAATCCACAAGTACAGCGAATCAATTGGCTTAAGTTCAAGCGGTATCTAAATAATAATCTTGATCTAAGGGCACAAGATCTATCCCAAATAGAGCATTACTACCAAATTGATTCTCTCGCAAACGACTTTTACAGTAAAGTAAATTCTGCTTTACATTTTGCAACCTTTACTACAGTACAAAATAAATTCAAGGATATTGTAGATAACAGTACCAAGGGACTGATTCAAGTCCGTAATTTTCTTCGCCGCAGTTGGCAACGTAATCGAAACCCCAACACAAAGCGCCTTGTCAACAACTTTTCTAACCTAATTCAAACACGTATCTTCGTCAAAAGAAATGAAAGATGGAATAATATGCTCAGTCGTCTTCCAAAAAATGGCAACTTTGTTTGGAAACTGAATAAAATATTTAAAAGACAAAAAATAATGCCTCCTTTATTTTCGTTCGATAAAACACTAATTTTCGATAACAAAGATAAGGCTGAGCTAATATCCAAACATTTTTACAAGGCACATACAATGTCTATGCATCTGGGGAGCTTTATTAACAATAAAATAGTCAGTGACAAAATGAATGAACTACCGTCTATTAGCAGTGATTTTAATCCTGGCTACATGTCTTCACCTAGTGAAATATCAAAAATCATTAAATCACTAAAAGTTAAAAAAGCTCCTGGACACGACAAAATTTCTAACTTAACCCTAAGAAATTTACCTAAAAAGGCCATAGTCGCATTGAATTTTTTATTTAATGCTTGTTTGAAAAATTCATATTTTCCTTCTTGCTGGAAGCATGCAAATGTGATACCCATTGCCAAAGCTGGAAAAGATCCGCGATTCCCAGACAACTACAGACCAATAAGCTTATTACCGGCAATGAGTAAATTATTTGAAAGAGTAATATTAACGCGCCTCAGTGAGATAGTAGACAGATTAAATATTATTCCAGAATTCCAATTAGGATTCCGAAGAAAGTGCTCCACCGTACACCAGGCTTTTCGGCTCCATAAATTTATAAAAAATTCGTTTGAAGCTAAACAATCAGTGGGAGTGGTAACACTTGATGTACAAAAAGCCTTCGATTCTGTGTGGCATGATGGACTACTGTTTAAATTGCTAAAATTTGGTATTCCCCCATTTTTTGTCAAACTGATAAAATCCTTCTTGTCAGACAGAACCTTTTCGGTCCAAATAGGCGTATCACATTCGGCAACCAAATCTATTCCTGCAGGAGTTCCACAGGAATCTTGCCTCAGTCCAATTCTTTACAATATATTTATAGCCGATATGCCTAAAAAGAATGACTGTCACATTTCATGCTTTGCTGATGACGTCTGTATTTACTGTAGTGATAACGACCCCCTGCATATATCGTCGAAACTTGAGCAATATTTAGAAATACTCTATCAATTTTACTTCAGATGGAAAATTAAACTTAATCCATCCAAAACTCAAGCCGCCTTTTTCACCAGAAAAAGGAAAAGATCCAATCGGCCAAACACTCCTTTAAACTTCTTAGGTGAAACAATTTCATGGAATAAAGAGTTGACTTACTTAGGACTAACCTTCGATAGTAAGCTAACTGGTAAGCTTCAAATGGATATGACATCGGAGAAAATGAACAAGTCGTTTCGTGCTCTATATCCTCTGCTGAATAAAAAATCAAAATTGTCTCTTGACAATAAATTACTAATATACAAAATGGTTATTCAACCCATTGCGGTGTATGGTTCTCCCATTTTGGCTTTGTATGCAAAAACACTAAGAGAAAAAATACAAGTCACGCAGAATAGAATATTAAAACATATTTACAATAAGCCCTTCTTTTATTCAACCAATAAACTTCATAGTGAACTAAAAATCAAAACATTAAACGAACGTATAAATACCATCTCGCTTAAATTTTTGGCAAATTGTACAGATCATGTAAATAGTAATATAAGGTTACTGGTTAGGTAAAACATAAAGTAGATTCTAGTCTAGGCTTAATTTTAGTGTAAGATAGGTTAAGTTATGTTAAGGTTTTATTTTTTTACAACTATCCATAAGGTTTTTTTTTTCAAAACATTTTTCCTTAATTGTTTATACCCAAGTTTTTGAAACTTAACGACGGATCATACAACATAATAAATTGCATCATAGAGTTAAGGCAGTTGCTGGTATCTAAGTTAATGAATTATTTGTAATATCTATGCGATACTAATAATGAATTAATAAAATATGAATATATGAAAGTGGAAATTATTTTTTTTACTAGTCTATCGGTGAAAATATTTGCTAGATTTTGTCTAGTTGGATTTTTACTGGAAAATAAATTTAGTGTGTTGATTTTGCATAAAATGTATTTTTTTTATGATTTTGGCGACAGTAGGTTGATACTTTTTTGGAGACACACAATTTTTTTTATTTCGACGTACATATGTATATCTCTCATTTCTCTGAATAATTTATTATATTACTGCAAAGAGGAATGCGCTACGACATTCATAGGAAAGAAGACATAAATATTTTTTCCTATCCCTTAATTAGGGAGCGATCACCAAAACTAGTTATGTAATTATATTCCAAATGCGTTTATTTTAATTTCTGCCATAAAAAAAAATTAAAAATCTACATCTACAATCTTGGACACATATCTTGAAATGTTAGCTGACATTTTCAGTCTGTAGATTTTTGTTAGCCGTTGATCCTTTTATCCTGAAATGCTAGCTACACAAAATAATAAATGATGGTAAATTAGATACTTCTTCTTCCTTGTGTCGCTCGGCCTGCGGTTTAGTCAAATTAAAATTTCGGTATATTACGCTTTTAGGTCCCCAAGGGAAATTTTTCTTGTTCTTCTTATCGACACTAGCGACACCGTCCGCCATAAAGCTATGTGTCCGCTTTATGGCGGAAAATATCGGAAACACCAAAAATTTCCCTTGGGGACCTGAAAGCGTAATGTACCAAAATTTCCCAAAAACGTGAAAAAAAATCGGTTAAAAATGATAGCCCCCAAAATGATGGGCATTCAATTTTTCAGTAAATTTGCACTCATTATTTCGGCATGTTATTGCAATAGATTGGTATGATATTTTAACCCTTCTGTCGGCACGAAGGTCTGGCCAGACCTTTGGCACTATATTTTGGTGTAAAATGCATAGAAGATGAAATCGCAGCGACTTCATATTTCATGATATCCTAGAATAATATGTTTGGAAGCATTTTGCAAAAATTTAAACAAATCGGTTGAAGTTTTGAGTATGTTTTTGATGATTTTCAATTTATAGTGCTTTTTGATACCCAATAGGTCTGGCCAGACCTATAGTTATTCCCCCCATTTTTCTCTTGAAGTAAGAAGTGCAAATATTAAATTCTGTTATTTATGATGTAATAATGTCATTTAAACTCAATTTGAGCTATAAACGATAAAAATTTCTGAGATTTTTCTATAAAAAGCCGTGAAGTTCGGAAAATGGGTATGCCTAATTTCGTCACATTTTATAACACCACCTAATCAACTGAGATTTGATCCTAGGAAATTCAACCCAGTTTTATTTCCTTTGTAATAGTAAGGACTAAGTATGAGTGACTTGCAAACGTCTTTCTAAATAGATTTGATCAAAAAATTTACGAAAAATTTAGAATTAAATGATTTTTGCCTTGAAAATTCCCTATTTCTTCCCACTTATTTCCCTAAATCTGCAGACTAATATCGTGGTAAAATCTGCCAACAAAGTGCTTAATATTTCCCCAAAGATATTGGAATTAGAAAATTCGATCGAAATATCTACTAGATAAACACAATGCAAATAGCGAAGCAAAAAAAAGAAGAAAATAAGGGAGAAACACGTTTGTACTAATCCCACCTCAAAATATACATATCTACTTAAAAACGTTTCCAGTATATCTACAAAAATTATTATGATGCTTTTATTGTTGAAAAATTGCAGTAAAGAATGGATAGAATGGTTTTACCGATAAAAATTTTACTTTTTCTAAAAAATAAAAAAAATTTTCTCAGTAGGTCCAGCCAGACCTATTGGGTATAGAATATGCATATTGTAGTAGGTAGTAGGTATAACATTAAATAATTGTGGTCAAAAATGGACTTGTACCAGTTTCAAATAAAACGGTTCATCCCTAGAAATGAAGAAATGAAATATCAAAGTCTTAATGATAATCCACCCCCGACTTCCAGTAAACGACACCAACGATTTCTTTCTAATTGAAAGCCATAAAAAGTCATTTCCTTAAGTATTCTCCGGGAAAGTTATGATTAAATCATTTGTTACATTTCATATAGGAACTTATAGAATAAACAAAAGAACAATTTTCTTAAACACGTAAACACTTCGTAAAGTCCATTTACCTGTAATGTGGGTACATGTTTTGAGTTAATTGAAAGCAAACACCTGAAAGACTCGACTGTGTAGATTAGCCAACTCACATAACACACCCCCTTTTATGAGTTAATATAGTAAGTTGATGGTCAACCACACAAAACATACCCACAATATTTGAAGAAATAAAAAAAATAATAATTTTGCACTTGTCTGGTGCAGAATGCGTAGATAGATACACTACTGTCTGTGATAGTTTGTACGCTGCAGGGTATACTCGTACGTACATACTTGGGGAATCCGCATTCAGCCAACCCTATCTAGTCGTATCGCCGGTAATGAATCTAATCCGCTTTTGGCATCAATTCGACAAGCGCGAAAACAGAATAAAACTATGATCACGATAGGTAGGTAAATGTTACCGTGTTTGTAAGAGGATAATATAACATTTATTTTTTCGTTAGGTTGTATTAAAAACCTTAAAATTAAATCAATGAAATGAAATAAAAATGAAAGAAATCAATGCCGATATATAGATGACTTGCATAAATGTAAATTTACATACATATTACATTATATTCTACATTATATTCATAACTCGAAGATTCCGCTAAGTGTAATTTATGTTATTGCAATACAACTTAATTGGTAAGACCCTATTGATGATACGGTGGCGGCATTTCTTTCGATCCATTAAAAACGCGACGTCTTTGGTATAATGCGGCCCTCTTATTGTCGTTCGTTAAAGACATGCAAAATTGAAATTAATTCATGGAATTTTGAAATTAGATGCATAAGAGATGCATGCAAAAACCACTTTAGTATTAATTTATCACTTACATCAGTCGCATCGCTTAAGTTGTGCATAATGTTCGGCTCATGAAGTGAGGACATTATTGTACTAGAACAGCGGTGCCCGTATTATTGTGATCAGAGCATAACAATTGCATAAGTAATTGCCGCAACGCAAACGAAATTATACTATTGCAATTTACGAAGTTGCACTATAGTTTTCTGCTGCTAATGATGATGGTACCGTTGATTTGTAGTGTTTGATAATTTGCTTCATAAATGCAGAATGCTATCTACTGAAAGTCGAAATCATACTGTGCACAAACTGTGTACTTCGGATGTAATTGCTAGGATATTATAATTGCTGCGATTTTCCGAAAAAATAACAATAAGGCTTAATGCACACGACGCGAAAACGGCTCGCAAGCTCGACACATCAAAATGCATTGGCTCTTATGGGAAGCTCTCGAGGAGCGAGAGCCGTGTTGCTGTCAAAACACTATTCGCAAAACGTGTTTGCACCAGTTTTCACATTTCGTGCACAACAAGCCGCAAAGTCACGGCTCGTGAGCTGTCGCCAGCCGTGTTTTGACAGCAGCACGGCTCTCGCTCGTCGAGAGCTCCCCATATAAGCCAATGCATTTCGATGTGTCGAGCTTGCGAGCCGTTTCCACGTCGTGTGCATGAAGCCTTACAAATAACAGTTTTTGAAAAATCTATGTATTGTGTTCTTTCCTTGGTACAAAATTAACCAAAGAAAGGAGACCGAGTTATAATCGTACGAATAACAGGATGAGTGTATACTCTATGCCCATGTAGAGACATAGAAAGCACACAAACCCCAAATATTCACACATACTTTTAATATGTGGTGATGTTTGTGTTGCCTCCAAAGGTGAATGGTTCGCGATAGTTAAAACAATATGTTATGTGCAGTAACCAATATATTTCAGGCCGGTGGGCCCATCCTCAGGGTTATTACAATCTGCATAAACATTAATGTTTCAATTATAAAAGTTATCGTAATTTACTATAATGCATACCTTAAAAACTTAGATGTAATTAAAAATTGTAAAATTTCGTTGGAACAATATTGCACAAAGGTTCTTTTTGAAAATGTCAATTTAAACAGTGAAAAAAAGGACAAAAACATTGACATTAGTATATGTGTATATGTAATTATGTAAACCGCAAAAAACGCGGTAAAGACAATTTGAAAAATAGAGTGGGATAATAAATAAGTGTAAATGGGACAAAAACGCGGAGAAAAAATAAATAATTAAACTAAATAAATAAATAAGTGTATATAGGGACGAAGACGCGATAAAAATTTAATAAATTAAACAATTAAGTGTATATAGGGACAAAACGCGGTAAAAAAATTAAACAAATTGAACAATTAAATGTATATAGAGACAAAAACGCGGTAAAAATGTTTAAAATAAATAGAACAAATAAGTGGTATAAAAAATTATCTACAATTCTTTATTAAATTTATATACACATCGGAATAATGCTTTTTGTCAGTTTTTTCATTACATATTTCGTTTTCATGGATTATTATTTGATTAACCTCTTGTATTTGAAGCTTACGTTTATTAGGTTGATTGGCGAGTATTTTAGCATCTTCAAAATTAAAATGATGGTTATTTTTAATCGAATGTTTCGCCAATGCTGATAGATTATCATTCAGCTGCTTCGTAGTGTCATTTTTGTGTTGTTTTAATCTTGTGCCTAATTTCTGGATCGTCTCACCAATATATGATTTTTCACAATCTGAGCAATTAACTTTATATACCACACCAGATTTGTCTTCCTTAGGTATTTTGGTCTTTAAGTTGGTAAACAATGGTTTGACTTTATTTTGTGGTCGCATCGATATATTTACTTCAGGTACAAAGTATTTACATGATCGTACAATCGATTCACTAAGGGTTGGTATGTAGGGAATCGATGCGTAGTACATGGGCGTAGCCAGGGGGGGCAGGGGGGGGCGACCGCCCCTCCCTGGTCGATGAAGATGGTAAAAATTCCTTATCGATGTAGTAAAAAAACCCGCTGCACTATACACCATTTTCAAAAATTTTCTGCTGCTGGTGCAGCAGATGCCTTTTTTACCACTCCAAGTACTGCCGGAGAAGCCATGACCGGGACAGTTTGCAGTCAGGAGGCGCATACAAATAGATGACAGCGAGTGGGCTCTCGTAACTGACGGAGGCTGCGTACCAGCACACACATTTCACTTGGAGTGTGCTACTGTGGCTGCGTGGATACCATATTTATTGTTTCATTTCATGGCTTCTGAGCTGGAGTATACTATTTCAATCGTTAGGTCCCTTCGAAAAGTTAGTTGAATTCAACTATCAACTTATTTTCATCTGAAACGGTGACAAATGGTATACAGCTTTGCTTTGTTAGCCCTGGAAGGTCATGCTTCGTCGAATCGACTACGCATCATCAAATTTATTTAATTTTTCGTGACAATTCTACATATTTGGAGCTAAGTTTTCATACAGCACTTACCTTGCCGAGGTACTTGCCGGGTACATTGTGGCTAGACGAACTTATACCCTAAGTTAGATTTTTGGAAATTGGCGTCGTCGAAACGACGAAGGATGAACTTTGTGTAACTTTTTGAACTCCAGTATATCTTATGGCTGGTTGTCAATTCGACGATAAGTCTGTGTCCATACAACTAGCTCGTAACAAATATGTTTATTTTTGAAATGTGGGACCTATTTTTCAAAAATTAAGGAAAAAATATTTACTAGGACAAAATAAGGACAAATCAGGAAAATGGCTCAAAATTCTTCCTCATTTTAGGAAGAATGCATTTCGAACTCATAAGAATCGGCTCCAAAATCGATGTTTTTCCATTCTAAATAAACTAACGATTGAAAATCTGTCAAATTTTATAAATATTTTGAGAAAGGGTGATTTGTATGAGGCGTCAAAGTTGAGCATCGTCGAATCGACGAAGCATGACCTTTCCGTACCAAAAATAAGCATGACCTTCCAACCAGGGCCGGCTTTATGTGTAACGGCGCCCGGGGCGAACTTGAAAGAAGCGCCCCTTATAGTTTCTGTACACGAAAAAATTGCAATAGAATTTGAACTTTAACGTTTTTTAGAAATACCTTTCTCCATTGCCCCGCCGCTATTGAAACTATCCACTTTTAACTCTTTTTAACTTCACGTTAATTTGCCCCTTCCCAATCAATTGATTGCTTAAAGCGAACAGAAAAGTATGCCTCTATCGATTCACATTTTTTCATAATTCGTGCTAGAAAATTATTATTACTTTAATATTATAAAAAAGCTAGTTTTGTGTAAGCAAGAGTAGATCTATTGCATTTCAAATTAGTAATCATTTCCAAGAGTACACTGCTATCTTCAATTGCGAAATTGACGAAGAAGACGAAAATTAAGGAAAGATGGGCAGTTCCAATGACTACGTTCCTGGTACACATACTCTGGTCCCTGCGAAAACGCACTTGCCGATGGTTCTAAATACATTTGAATTTGATGGTACTGAACTCAGTCAGTATATTTTACGTATAGTAGTCCATATTTTTCAAAACATAAATCCATTTCATTTTGTAATTTCGACCGTGGTTAGAAATGCGTTGTTTGGGGAAACCTGGCTATTTCGCATTACTACAGGTTATACAATGTAGGTACCACCCACCGGTTCATTTTTGAATCGTTGAAACGTTCATTAAGTTACTAATTTTACAAATACATACGTTTATAAACTTTTCTATTTTTTAAGTAGTTTTAGTAAGTCTAATTGAGCGAGAAAAGACAAGAATGTTTGCTCTAAAATGCAATACCTTCGGAGACCACAAAATTAGAACAAAATTATCCCTCAAACAACATACTTAAATGTTTGTGGCATCATACATATTAACAAAAATCCAAAAAAAAATTCTATGTACATAAATATCAATAAACGTAAGAAGCGCCAGATTTTATGATTACGAAATAAATCGGAAGGTGTGTGGGATTCAATTTTTTGTTTTGACGTGTGGAACGTATTGCCAGTGCAATTTTCGGTTCAAGTTGGCATGACAACTGATTTTTTTACATAAACCTGTGGTCGTTCTTCATGCTGTGGTTGTGGCGGTCATTCTTCATAAAAAGTAGGAATGGATGTCCATCTTCCATCACCAAAAATTATATAATTTTAGCTATTTTGTGTTGTGTCTTATGGACCGTGAGACTGTCAATTTCAGATTGCCCGATAAATTGCCTAATGTATGTATGTGCGGGCGGCAGATCGATTGTGGGCATTCGATTGCCCAATCGATCGGCCGAGAAACCTTCAGGTTTTTGGCGCCCTTAAGTTTAATAAAGATGAAAGCATAAACATAATCCACATAAAAAAATTGATGAAAATGGCTCCAAAACGAATGTGTACTGTGTACTGCTTTTTCTTAATTAAAGGTTATCTTTGGAACGCAGTCAATTCCTGAAGTGATATTATGGGTTCCCAACTAAATTCTTACCTGATTTCTATAAAGATACAGGTGACAAATTGTGTCGTGCGGCCTTGAGTGAACGTTGTGAAATTGCACATAGAATTCTGGTCGCAGGTCTGCGTTTTTATAAAAATATCCCGTTAACTTGTGATTAGAATGCGTGTTTAATTGATGGTATTATATACATTCATACATGCATTAGTATTCTTACATCATACTAATTCAGCAGTTAAAAAAATTAAATTGTCTTAAGCAACAAACAAATTTGTAAAAATAAATTAAATTAATAATACGGGTTTCGGCGCCCCTAAACCTGGCGCCCGGGGCGACCGCCCCGCTCGCCCCACCCTAAAGCCGGCCCTGCTTCCAACCTTCCATGCTTAAGGACCTTGGAAAGAACGGGTCTCATATTTCAGTGTCTTTCAAGTTCTTCTTTTTCTTCTCACTACCGTATAGCCCCTTGTGGGGCCATGGTTCGTTAACTTAGCCGTTTATAGGCAATTTCGAGTCAACGTTACATTGCATATCAATTCTGAGTGTATATAATGTTGTAAGCACTATATATTTCCATTCATACGGAAATTTTGGACCACGCCGAGATTCGATCTCCAGACCTCTAGATTACTAGCATCGTAGAGTGCGACTCAACCAAGTGAGCCTCAGAGCGGGTCTTTCAATTTATTAAATCAAAATTTATTTCTAGCTGAATCATTCCAGCAATAAAATTTAGCCACTGTTAATACTTTGATAAATTTAGAGGAAATCTTATTAAAACCGTTAACCATATTTCAATCAATAAAGGATTTAAATATTCTGACGATGCTACTTTGCTAAGATGAAAGTGACAGACGAAACAACCTGATTTCGCTAGTGGAATATGCAGTATGCGATACAAAAAAATGCACTGAAAATAGACAAACTACGCTCTAAAAGGCAGATATTGGAGACCAGTTGAATGTAATCAGAATGCAGAAGAAAATCATTCTCATCTCCATTTTAAAAATTTTACTTTAAAATTAGCAAACAAAAAGAAATAACATGCGTGGCAGTCCACCAGTAAACTAGGGCCGCAGATGTGTGAAATCCAATTTCCAAGAACTGCTGTTTTGTTGAGGTGTTGAGATCAACAGCACGCCCAGCATTGTTATTTATCCCCATAAAAGGATACTTGTTTACAATCTGAGCGACATCATAGTCCGTCACGTAGGTCGTGAGTTCGAAAAACACCATAAAATGAATTCGTTCACGGTGAGTCTGGAATCCATGAACCTCTGCATCAATCCAACCACAAGCCAGGCTACTCTAAAATTTTCTAACAATATTTCTGCGACCGGAAATTTCAGCTTCTAAGAAAATCATGATGTTAAAAAATTTTGGGCTTGCCCCCCCCTGACCGAAATCCTGGCTACGCCCATGGCGTAGTATTTGGTTTGTTCTTGGGTTTGACCCCCATCAGCGTTACATTGTGTGGCATTCATGCTGTTATCACACATGGATATAAAAGCATAGCTTTTTGTCTCAGGGTACGTCTTTGAATTTATGACGTCTTTTATCATTTTATCAACCAAATTTACTGGATAGTTGTTATTACTTAGAATTGTTTTCATTGTGCTGATGTTTTCCGTCCAAAATTGTCTATGGCTAAGCTTCAAAACTTTACGAATAAAGGACTTAGCTACATTTCGTTTCATTTTCTTAGGATGATTAGAATAATAATTAAGTATCCTGTTGGACGCTATAGGTTTATAGAACCAATTGGTGACGACTTTTTGATTATCTGTTCGGTGCAAAGTCAAATCTGATAATTTAACTTACGATCATTTTCGGTCTCATAAGTAAATTTTATATTTTCATCATATTCGTGTAAAATATTTGAGACGTATTCTATTTTGTCCTTTGGGATGGCAGTAATATGGTCATCCACATATGTGTACCAAAAAGGCGGCAAAAAATCTAACTTTACCAGTGTTTCGTTAATTAGATCATCCAGGACAATTTGCACAAGAATAGGCGCGAGACTAGACCCCATGAAAAGGCCTGATTTCATGGAGATGAATTTGTCATTATATTTAAAATAATTACAGTCAATCAAACAGAAACGAAGTAAATTAAGGAACGTCTTTTTCGGAATTTTTGTGTGCATGCTGATACGACGTTCGAAGTCACGTTCAACGATATTTAAAGCCACAGTTGTAGATATATTCGTAAAACAATTTTCAACGTCAAATGATATTAAAACATGATCTTTCGGAATAGTTCGTTTTACGAGGTGTTTAATTAATTGCGTTGAATTTTTTAAAGCGAAATTTGCACACAAAAATTCCGAAAAAGACGTTCCTTAATTTACTTCGTTTCTGTTTGATTGACTGTAATTATTTTAAATATAATGACAAATTCATCTCCATGAAATCAGGCCTTTTCATGGGGTCTAGTCTCGCGCCTATTCTTGTGCAAATTGTCCTGGATGATCTAATTAACGAAACACTGGTTAAGTTAGATTTTTTGCCGCCTTTTTGGTACACATATGTGGATGACCATATTACTGCCATCCCAAAGGACAAAATAGAATACGTCTCAAATATTTTACACGAATATGATGAAAATATAAAATTTACTTATGAGACCGAAAATGATCGTAAGTTAAATTATCTAGATTTGACTTTGCACCGAACAGATAATCAAAAAGTCGTCACCAATTGGTTCTATAAACCTATAGCGTCCAACAGGATACTTAATTATTATTCTAATCATCCTAAGAAAATGAAACGAAATGTAGCTAAGTCCTTTATTCGTAAAGTTTTGAAGCTTAGCCATAGACAATTTTGGACGGAAAACATCAGCACAATGAAAACAATTCTAAGTAATAACAACTATCCAGTAAATTTGGTTGATAAAATGATAAAAGACGTCATAAATTCAAAGACGTACCCTGAGACAAAAAGCTATGCTTTTATATCCATGTGTGATAACAGCATGAATGCCACACAATGTAACGCTGATGGGGGTCAAACCCAAGAACAAACCAAATACTACGCATCGATTCCCTACATACCAACCCTTAGTGAATCGATTGTACGATCATGTAAATACTTTGTACCTGAAGTAAATATATCGATGCGACCACAAAATAAAGTCAAACCATTGTTTACCAACTTAAAGACCAAAATACCTAAGGAAGACAAATCTGGTGTGGTATATAAAGTTAATTGCTCAGATTGTGAAAAATCATATATTGGTGAGACGATCCAGAAATTAGGCACAAGATTAAAACAACACAAAAATGACACTACGAAGCAGCTGAATGATAATCTATCAGCATTGGCGAAACATTCGATTAAAAATAACCATCATTTTAATTTTGAAGATGCTAAAATACTCGCCAATCAACCTAATAAACGTAAGCTTCAAATACAAGAGGTTAATCAAATAATAATCCATGAAAACGAAATATGTAATGAAAAAACTGACAAAAAGCATTATTCCGATGTGTATATAAATTTAATAAAGAATTGTAGATAATTTTTTATACCACTTATTTGTTCTATTTATTTTAAACATTTTTACCGCGTTTTTGTCTCTATATACATTTAATTGTTCAATTTGTTTAATTTTTTTACCGCGTTTTGTCCCTATATACACTTAATTGTTTAATTTATTAAATTTTTATCGCGTCTTCGTCCCTATATACACTTATTTATTTATTTAGTTTAATTATTTATTTTTTCTCCGCGTTTTTGTCCCATTTACACTTATTTATTATCCCACTCTATTTTTATACCCTTCGCTTATTAAGCGAAAAGGGTATATTAACTTTGTCATGAAGTTTGTAACGCATTGAAGGAGGCATCTCCGACCATATAATAAGTATACATATATGATCAGCATAACATGGGGAGTCGATTGGGCGATGTCCGTCTGTCTGTCTGTCCGTCTGTCCGTCTGTCCGTCTGTCCGTCTGTCCGTCTGTTGCTACGCGTTTTATTCGGCCAATTTAAAAGCTATGGAGCTGAAATTTTGTACACATGCTTCTTTTTGTTGCAGGCAGTTTGTATGTTTGAATCGCTAAAATCCGACAAGGGGGTCGTGGGGCTGCCATACAAACCTACCCCCCAAAATTAGGTTCTTCTTAGAAAAACTTTTTTATTTATGCACCAATTTCAATAAAATTTCGCACAAATGTGTTTTCATTGCTGACACATAACATATGTAAAAATCGATCAAATCGAACAATGGGGTCGTGGGGCTGCCATACAAACTTAGTCCCCCGAATTAGGTTCTTCTAAGAAAAACTTTTTTATTTTCTCATCTATTTCAATCAAGTTTTGCACAAATGTGTTTCTAGTGATATCATGTAAAAATGGACCAAATCGGACCATGGGGTCATGGGGCTGTCATACAAACCTAGCTCCCCAAATTATAAGTTCTTCTAAGATTTTTGTTATTTATACCCTAATTTCAACCAAACTTCACACAAATCTGTTTCTATTCATGACTATTCATGACACAAAACATATGTATGATTAGATGGAGTCGGACCATGTGGTCATGGGGCCACCATACAAACCTAGCTCCCCAAATCAATTTTTTCTAAGAAAAAACATTTTTATTTGCACACCAATTTCAATCAAACCCCATGGAAATGTATTTTTATTGATGTTACAAAACAATGCAAAAATGAATTAAATCGGACCATGGGGTCATGGGGCTGGCATATAAACCCAACCCCCAAATTAGGTTCTTCGAAGAAAAACTTTTTTATTTGTCCACCAATTTCAACCAAATCTTATAATTAATGCCTCAAACATACGTCAAAATTGATGCAAAGGCCATGCGTTCATTGGGTTGCCGTACAACCCCCCTTTGGTTAATCTAAGAAACCCACGTCTCCCGCTTCCCCCAATAAATCGTCGCCCCGGCACTTATGTCAAAATTCAAGTAAAAGCATGGAAGCGGGGAGGACTGAACACAAGTCATAGGTACGCCCGAAAAAACTTTTAGCCCGAGGGGAGCGAAGGGTATCCAAATTTCGGCCGCGCTCGAAATTAGCCTCGGTCTCGTTCAAATTGTCTTTACCGCGTTTTTTGCGGTTTACATAATTACATATACACATATACTAATGTCAATGTTTTTGTCCTTTTTTTCACTGTTTAAATTGACATTTTCAAAAAGAACCTTTGTGCAATATTGTTCCAACGAAATTTTACAATTTTTAATTACATCTAAGTTTTTAAGGTATGCATTATAGTAAATTACGATAACTTTTATAATTGAAACATTAATGTTTATGCAGATTGTAATAACCCTGAGGATGGGCCCACCGGCCTGAAATATATTGGTTACTGCACATAACATATTGTTTTAACTATCGCGAACCATTCACCTTTGGAGGCAACACAAACATCACCACATAGTGAACGACAGGTTCCGGCAAAACAACAGATTGAGCTCTGCTTAATCATATAAAATACTTTTAATATTTTAAAAGGACACATCCAACAGCCACCATTTGACACAAATTTGAAGTTTTGCGCAACATTTCTATCAAAAGATATCGCTGAATCTATCTTTTTGTGGGGGAGGTAGGGGTAGACTTCTACCTCCCCTACAAAGCTATATCATCCACGACATATGGATTTGCATTGATCAAAAATTCAGGTCTAGCGATATACTGTCGAAAATTATGGCCAAATTATAATTATCATGGGGAGGTCATTTGTATAGGAGGTAGAGGAACACTTGGTCCGATTTGGCCCATTTCCAATACTTTCCAGGGTTTTATCAAAACAAACATCTGGCCAAAATTTCAATTTAGATTCATTATTTCGGGAGTTATCGTGGGAACGGACAGACACACGCATGGACAGACAGACAAATAAACGGACATTGCTTATTCGAATAATGGAGCTATCATCATCATTTTTCATCATTATTATACCTCCTTTCTATAATTTGATTTCAGATTTAGGAACTGAATTAAGTTTCATGAAAAATGACATTTTCTTTGTTGCAAACATTTTCGTCGTTTTCAAGATACAGCTGCTTCAACTGCAGAAAATGTTCCAAATAAATTTGTCATAACAACTTAAACCAATCACTTTATAACGGTACTTTAATCGTGCCACTCTGCAATGTTGTGAAAAAATGCCTAAAAATGTTAACTTTTAAACGGTATATCTGTTTCGATATTCATATTGGAAATTTTGTTAGGATAACAAGCCTAGAATGAAAAAAGAAAGATACGAGTATGTACATAGTTTTTTAAACGAGTTCAAAAATGTTTACTTCATAAAAAAATTTCGTCACAATTTAATTTAATAATTAGTTAAAGAAAAAAATGTCTTTCTTTATAAATTTAAAATAAATTAAAAATGTTTAACAATGATTAAGTGTATTTATGTTATGTATGAACAATATTGTTGGAATCTCCTCCTCTACCATGTGCGATGCAGTTACGGCATCTTTTACCAACAGAAGAAACCGCACCAAGCATTTCTGCAGGGTTCTCCTTTAGTTTATCACAAGCATCACTTATTCGCTGCTCCAGCTGTTCGCGGGAGTTAATGTAGTTTTCAATGCACTCGATTATAAATCTACTATATAAAAATAAGTCGGGTTTTCCTTCCTGACGCTATAACTCCAGAACGCACGAACCGATTTCCACGGTTTTGCATTCGTTGGAAAGGTCTCGGGCTCCGGGAGGTTTATAGCAAAGAAAATTCAGGAAAAATTTCAACAGAAAAGTTGGAAAATCTTTTTTTACATACAGCGCCATCTCTGATACATAGCATGTACTACAAACCAATATTTGAAGTAGACTGCCACCGCGACTTTGCAACGGTACTCGACTTTCGGTAAAAATACTTATGCCGAATTTGATTGAGGCAACCATTATTAACGGAAAGTACGTAGGTGACGATTCAGCTAAGGAAAGATACAGAGCTGAATACCGTTCGCTCCAAAAAGGCGTTCAAAGGAGTGTTAGGCGTGATAAGCGCAATAATATCAACGCGCTTGCGAAGGAGGCAGAGGATGCGGCTATCCGCGGTGACAGTGGAACACTCTTCAAGCTTATCAAGCCATTAACTGGCAGATCTTTACTAACGGAACATCCTGTGAAAGATAAGGAAGGTGTTCTGCTCGTTACCGAAGAACAACAGCTGCAAAGATGGAGAGAACACTTTTTAGAGGTCCTTAATAACACCTTCGGGCCTGCAAGTGCATCTTCATTGCCAGCAGAAGACGTCCCTCGAATAGACGGCATTAGTTCTGGTCCACCATCCAAAAAGGAACTAATAGACGCTATTAAATCAATGGACGCCGGTAAAGCCCCTGGGATTGATGGAATTCCGTCTGAATTCTTGAAAGCGGATATTATCGCTTCAGCGGATATTCTCCTTCCCTTAATCCAAGAGTGTTGGGAAACCGAAACTCTTCCCAGTGAGTGGAAAAAGGGCGTAATTATTAAGATTCCGAAGAAAGGTGACCTGAAGAATTGCAATAATTGGCGTGGGATCTGCCTACTTCCTGCTGTTTCCAAGCTGATGGCTAAGATTGTTTTAGGACGAATCAAGGACAAAATCGATGACACATTGAATGATGAACAAGCTGGCTTTCGCGAAGGGTTTTCCTGTAGCGACCACATTAACACCCTCCGTATTATTATCGAGCAATCCGCGGAATGGAGATCCCCATTACATCTCATGTTCATCGATTTTGAGAAAGCCTTCGATAGCGTTGATCGTCTCTACATCTGGAATGCCTTACGGAGACGAAATATTCCAGATAAGATAATCTCCATCATCAAGGAATCCTACAATGGAGCCCAATGTCACGTCCTGCATAAGGGCAAGCTTTCAGATCCTTTTGAGGTGCACAGTGGAGTGAGGCAAGGCTGCATTTTGTCACCTATTCTCTTCCTTGTTGCCATTAGTGATGTACTCGGCTCCGCACTCCAATTACATCGTAACAAAGGTATCAGATGGAAATTGTTCGATCACCTTCAACATCTTGACTACGCTGACGACATTTGCCTTCTATCAACAAACACGGATGATGTCGCTCAAATGACAGAAGCTCTAAATTGCGCGAGTCGTAATGCGGGGCTGAAAATCAATGCTGCCAAGACTAAGTTCTTGAGCACATATCCAGGTGGGCAAAGCGAAATTTGTATTTCAGGACAGGCAGTCGAAAAAGTTGATGAATTTTGCTATCTCGGAAGTGTAGTTACAGCAGATGGTGGAGCGGATGCTGATGTAAAATCACGGGTAAACAAGGCTTGGGCGGCTTTCTTCAATTTGACTCCTTTCTGGCTAAACAACAATATTTCCAGACGCACCAAAATACGTGTCTTCAATTCTAATGTGAAATCCATTCTGCTATATGGCTGTTCAACCTGGAAGGTGACTAAAGAGATCACTGATAAGTTGCAAACTTTTGTTAATCAGTGTCTACGGCGCATCCTAAATATTCGTTGGCCGGAGATCATTTCGAACGAGGATCTCCTTACTATAACTGGCCAGGAAAGGATAGGCACTTCGATCAAAAGACTTAAGTGGCAATGGATAGGTCACACTTTCCGAAGAGGGCCCAAAAACGTCGCAAAAAAGGCTCTAAACTGGAATCCACAGGACTCCGGAGCAAGACGCCGTGTTGGGCGGCCAAGGAACACATGGAGAAGATCGGTAACTAGCGAAGCGAAAACGCTAAATCTTACATGGTCGCAGCTAGCGCCGTTGGCGCAAAACAGAACGAGGTGGAGAGTAGGCGTGGTTAATGCCCTATGCCCCACAAGGGGTTGACAGGAACTAGAGAGAGAGACGTAGGTGAAAATGTATATATTCCTCGAATACCAATGATTCCGACTGTTCTTCCGTTTGACTTCAAATGATTGCAATTTCCAGTTCGCCTTGCGTTCGCAATGACAATTAACAAGTCGCAAGGCCAATCGCTTAGTGTTTGCGGGATAAATTTAGAAAATCATTGTTTTTCACATGGGCAGTTATACGTTGCGTGTTCACGAGTTGGGAAACCATCCGCTTTGTTTGTGTTAACGTCAGACCAAAAAACAAAAAATGTGGTTTACCAAAGAGCACTTCAATGAAACGGATAATTTACGGGCACGTACAACACTTCGATTCAGTATTTACTTTGGATACGAAAAAGTACTTAAATAATGTTAGCACCATCTCCATAACTACGGTTTTTTTAGTAGAAACCTACATCAATATGTCTCTCAGGTTGATTAGGACTTAAAATCGCCCTTCAATTTAAGTTACTGTCAAGTTGTGAGCGAAACGAACAACGCGAGCGCAGCGAGCCCTAGATGGGAAAGCGAGTGAAGCGAGCTTTCGCAGCTAGTTACCCCATAAATATCATTCTAAGGGAGTAATGTCATGTAATAGTCCTGTAGGTCATGTAATAGTCCTGACACACTTGACGATAAACTCGTTTCATAACCCGCTAAAAGCTCTGAGCTTTATAAACTCGAAAGGCATGACACATTAGACGAATGCGGGTTATGACTGTCAGGATAAACTCGTTGAGTCTTTGACAAATTACATATACATATATTATACAGGTAAACCACATACGAATTAACTCCAGTAATATTCAGCATGTTATAAAAAAAATTAGAGGCAATTTTTTTGTTTTTCGACCACAATTAATATCCTGGCATAAGCGGTCAAGCACATCGACACCACCTGAAGAATTCACTGTTAAAAAAGAATAACGAGTAAATTAAACCAAAATTGTACCTTTAGTGCTGTTATAGTTCAGAATAATATGCGGTTTTCCGCTAATTTCGTCGATTGCGTCATCATCGTGAGCTGTTGAAACCTTTATATGAAACTGCATTTAAATTGTCTGCAAATAGGAACATAGAAGAACCACTTTTCCTATTTTTATATTTGCGGTCGACGAATTGGTTCGGAAGCTCTGGCTTTTTTTTTTATCGTACCAATGGTAGTTAAATTGTGCTCATTAAGCAACGTTTGGAAAAGATCGACACTCGTAAACCAGTTATCCATAGTGTTATTTCTGTTTGTTCCGGATATAGGTCGTATCAACTCTAATGTGAAATATTTCGCAGCTGGAAGGTTTGACGGATTCGACCCTTTTCCCAAATAAGTAATGGCGTTGAACATAATATGTATTTAGTCGCGTTGTCACATAAAATAATAATAATTTTAATGTCGTACTTATTGGGCTTATTGGGCATGTACATCCGGAAATGGCAGTTTCCTCTAATGCCGACAAGTTGCTCATCAAGGGTCATGTGGGCACAAGGCCCACTGAGTACAGTTGGTTACAAAGTCATTCCAGAGGTTAGCCTTAGGTGCTAATTTGGTATTTCTTTGCGTCCTGGTGGTACGATCATCGAATCTGAGACATGCCAATAAAAATTAAAATCTAGCTTCAGACATGTAGGCTCTATGCTTGTCACCACAATAAGTAGCATTGTGCAGCAATCTCGATGGCAGATGATTGTTCTTCATTACAGCCGCGTAATAAAGCGATCCGATGGACATTCGTGTATTTTAAAATATGTTGGAACATAGTCTCGTTAAAAAATGCCTTGAAACAATCTATTGGCTTCACAGCATTTTCGGCTTCGTTCGCTGCTCTCGGTGAAATATGAATCACGTTTTTTGCTTTTGTTTTCGAACCTGTTGCTATTGGTTTTGTTTTCCATACAAAGCTTTTCCTTCCGTAAATTTCATCCTTATCAAAAAATGTTTCCATTACTTCGTGATTGCTTATAGCCTTTGTTTCTTTTGAAGGGACTCATTTAGAATAAATGATGCCCCATCGCAATCAGCAGCGCGTTTACGGGATTTCTTTTTTCCATCTTTTTTTCAATTGGCCTCTCGATTTTTTCAACGTTTCCAATAATTTCATCCTGTAATTCCTCTAACTCTAAATCTAAATCGAGGCCTTCTGGTATATCTTCATCAGAATCACCATCGAAAGATTGTTTCTCTACAATATCAATAGCCTCATCATCATCAGATTCTAGAAGCATCTGCAAAATTTCTTGGTCGGTAACGCTTTTACGGGAATCCATAATTATTTCTAGAATAATGATGCAAAAGACTGAATAGATTTCCGGTTATACACTGAAAAAATTATTTTCTTAAAAAAAGAAAAAAATGCAATAAAAACAGCCAAGGAAATTTTTTTCCTGATTTAAGATGTATTTTCTTGTTCCAAGAAAAGTTTTCTGATTTAAGATGTTAAAGAAAGGTTTTTGCTTAAAATAAATAAATAAGCATTATTTTAAGCAAAAACATTTCTTGGAACAAGAAAATATATCTTTAATCAGAAAAACTTTTGTTGGAAAAAGAAAATACATCTTAAATAAGGAAAAATTATTCCTTGGCTGTTTTTTTATTGTATTTTTTCTTGTTTTAAGCAAATGATTTTTTTCAGTGTACGTACATTATACAAGAATGAAACAAATATGCACAGTAAACGGTCAAAAACAACACAGCAAACGGTAAAACACAACACAGAAAACAACATGTTATGGCCAAAATATAGGCGTCTATTACTAACGTGAGTCAATTTGACCCCCAAAAATTTACATTCATTACGTCAAAATGATTCACATTAGTGTTCCTCGGTTAATAGCAGTGACGAAAGGTAAAAGGCTAATTCGAAATTACCATTTCCGGAAAGATCGCAAAACTCCCGTTAGGTTTTGATCTCAAATGAAAGCTTTTTTAAAGGCTGATAAAATTTAGACCACAGATTTAATTGTGAGGCGCATCATTACGCCAATACTTAACACATTTTTTGTTAAAAAAAAAGCTCCAATTTCGGATTAAACATTTCACCTACATTGGCAAAGTCTTTATTTTGTTAGAAATTACACTTGCTTCAAAACTGTGTTGTGCTAACTTTCTGGCAGAAGAAAGAGAGCAATTTTTTATCGCCCTTTTTCACATTTGTAAAAATATTTTCTAAAGTAATTGTCTTGGAAGAAAATGTCAAATGTTTAAAATTTCATTTATGCTTCTAGGGCGTTTTTTTCTTATCAGGATCACAGGATGTGTTTTGGTTTTTATGTTATGAATTAGAATAATTATGAAACGTTAAGCCAAATATTTTCAAAAATGATCCCTAGCCTGTGCTATTTCAATTATTTCTTACTTGTTGTTGCAGCTATGTATTCCTCAGCAAAGTTATATCTACCTATGTATTAGGTATAGAAGTGATAAGCTGAGGCCGTACAATTTTCTATTAAATATTGAAAAGCCTTTTTCCCCAAATTTCACTCCAATCAAAATGAAATCAAATTAAAATAATCAATTTTCTCAACGAGCACCTGCGTCAAGCCGTGTTGTTTTCGTGTCATTATACTTTCAATTACAGGCCAAGGTATCACAATACATCGATACCACCAAAGCCACAAGAAAATTACTTTAAATATCAAATTATATTGAACTTCGCCGGGCAATGAATGATATGTTTAATAAATATCGAAAACCCAATTTATCAAACACCCAACAATAAAAAAAAATATTATTATTGTATTGAACAATTTCACATTTCAATTTTGTCGCTTTTGCTTGAGACTTTATTAGGTACTATACCATTCTTTTACAGGCGCTTGCGGTCGGGGGCATTATTGTTTGGCTTGTCGCTTTTGTCGGAGTGACATGCACGCAAAACCGCAAAATCATTTTCAAAATTATCGACAAAAAGAAAATAAACATAAAAGAGAAAAGTCAGTCAAAGAAGTCAGTTAATATAATGTTTGGCCAGTTGTCGTCAATTTATAACCCTATCGGATATTAATGGGGTCTTAATCGAAAAGGTATAGACAAGACAGTTGTTTTGCGGCCTGTACTCTATTGTTTTCGAAATTTTAGAAAATTGATCATTGTGTGTACACACACACTTATTTGGAAAAATAATAATGTCCAATAAAGTGTAGTTGATAAAATAATACCGGTGAAATTATCCAATTGAATTTTTGATTATTTTATTGTGTTTGGTGGCGAGACGGTGGGAAATGGGAAATTTGAACAGAATAATTTTCATAAACAATTTCAATTTTCAAGTGGTTGATAAGATTTTATTTTTAACATTTCTTTTAGCATATCAATATTATTTTTAGACTGTAGATAAAATTGTCATTTATTGTATGGAAATGAAACCCGTTTGATGTTTTCTTTGTAAGATAATGTTCATAGAACTTTTTTTGTATTACTAGCATGTATACGTCGAATAGATGCGTACACTGACAACTGACAAAGTATTTTTCACTGTGACTAATTAAACAAGCAATTGACAAATGATGTGTGAAGATGGAAAATCCTCGGAAGGTAGATCAACCTGTATGTTATAAAAGAGAAGGAAATAGGTAATGTACCTGCATTGAGACACTATCTTCTCAAAAGAAAGAATAAATATCCAAAAGTCAATTTACAATGAATAGTGTTTCAATCAAAATGATTAATGTTTTTTGCAGTAGCTATTTCTTTTTTTTTTGTAAAATAAGAAGAAATTCTAAAAGGAACAATACAAAAATTGAATAATCATTTATTTACTTCCGTATGTTAGTATAAACTTTTTAGTACGTGCAGCAGGTGTCCCTCTTTTTCGGTTGTTTTAACTTCTTTTCGGCTCAATTTCACTATACCTGCTAAAGTGTGTTTTCTGCTCCCGTTCTCACTGAATTTACTCAATTCCACGAATTACTGTTTTTACTACACTATTGTTCGAATGCATCCAATAATTACGCTGTTGATTATTTTTAGCAGAGAGAGAGAGAGATCTGAGATAGCCGTTTTTGTAGGGGTGGTAACTGGTAAGATCAATGCTATATTGCAACAATTCTTCCCTTCGTATGGATACTCAATTCGTATAAAATACCTAAATTCAATTAAATTCTCACTTACGCAAATCAAACTTCCTTAATCCCCTTCAAACGGAATTAGATCTGACGTCGCTTTCATGAAAATCTAATTTATGTTACACTCCAGTAACTTTTTTTATTAAAACGAAAAAAATATAGAGGAAAACAGAAAAGAGTCATAATACTCATAATCCATGAGTTGCGTGTCGATTAAAATATCCCCCAAGGATATGTAAATTACAAAATCATTATAAATTAAGAACATGTCTGTAAATATAACCAGAGAGACTAGTAGAATTTTATCTTTCTTCAATATTCTTTGTTGCCGTTTCATTTGATGGTTGTGTATAGTACACAACATTATTTCCACAATGGCTTACGTCCCGACGAAGTGCGCGCTTGGTCACGTAAGATGATCTTGGTTAGATTGGGATTGGGTGAATGTTGAATTTTATATCATTAATATTATAAAGAAAGCGGCGTGTCGCCTTTAATGCAAATTTTATGGGTTTTTAATGATTTTAATGGGAAATTAAGAAGTGCCCAGTTAAAGTTTAATAATAATAATCAACGGTGTGTTAAGTGGAAACTTATACATACTTTGACCGCAAGATCACGCTATTGTATTGATGGGATGGTGATGAGCCATACTCATGAGCAAGAAGCCATTGCTGAAGTACCAATTCTTTATTGTATGGTATGCAAGTATGTGAAAAATTAATACATATGGCTTTTCTAATATATGTATGTCTCAAATGCTTATTGCTTTCGAATACGTAAATTTCAATACATCGTCGCTGTGAAAGAAAACCGGCATAAGTGCTAAAATTTCGTTTTTGAGTTTTTGATATCAAAAATTTTGTTTTTTTCTCCATTTTTCTGTCATACCGGCACGTTGTATTGTTGAGTAAATATACATCAAATGGGTTGTGCCGGTGTTCCTTTCGGCGCACAGTGCCCTTCAATTTAGTAAAAGACAGAATTATTGGGCAATACGCCAATCGTTTCAAAAAATTTCGAAGAAAAATCGTTCATAATTGTAAGTAAAACCGAATTATCTTACAATATTTCTTATAGAATAGAATACTGTGCAACAGTACAATTTTGTTTTTAAATTGAACTGGCGTAACTGCAGAATTTTGCTCTGATTTTAAAACCCAACTGGCATATCTGCAACTTATAAATAATATCAAGAACGGATATCAATCCAGGACAAGCCTATGTAAGAAGGACAAGGATGGTAACATTATCAGCGACATCGAAAGCGTCAACAAACGATGGGCCTCGCATTTTGAAGAGCTCCTGAATGCATCATCAACATCCCCCGCGGAGCTAGCTCTTGAGCAGTTAGCCGAACCAGGCCCTCCCGTTCTACCCCCAACAGTAGAGGAGGTGAGTCTTGCCATACAGTCGCTCCAAAATAATAAAGCGCCCGGCGCTGACGAGATCCCAGCAGAACTGCTGAAGCATGGTGGAACGTGACTGAGCAGCGCTATACATGTGCTACTGCTGAAAATATGGAACGACGAGGTAATCCCCAAAGATTGGCGCAAAAGCATAATCTGCCCAATCCACAAAAAGGGTGACAAGCTGAAGTGTGAGAATTACAGGGGCATATCATTAGTTTGTACGGCCTATAAGATATTATCGAAAATTCTTGAAAAGAGAATTAATCCGTACGCAGAACGAATCATTGGCGAGTATCAAGGCGGCTTCAGACCTGGTCGCTCGACGACCGATCAGCTTTTTTCACAGTGAAGCTACTACTCCAAAAGTGCTGGAAATATAACATCGACGTATACCAAATCTTTGTCGACTTCAAGCAGGCATACGACAGTATCGATCGAAGTGTACTGTACAACATTATGCTGAATGTTGGTATACCGGCAAAGTTAGTGCGACTCACAAGGATGACGATGCCTAATACCGTCTCACAGGTCAGATTGCCGAACCAACTCACTGACCTATGTATTTGAAACTCTTACTGCACTCAAGCAGGGCGATGGGCTGGCACCGACGCTCGTCAACCTGGCTTTGGATTATGTAATTCGAGCCATGAATATGGACAGCAGCAGAACGCTACTCATCAAGTCGACTCAATTAGTAGCGTACGCCGACGATATCAACATCATGTTTCGAAGGTTGGGTGATGCAGAAAGCCTTCTGCATAACCTCAATAACGCCGCAAAGGAAGTTGGACTACATATCAACGAAACCAAAACAAAGGCCATGATGCAATCGAAAACAAGGACGCCAGCAAATTCAAGCATCACAGTGGGGGAGCCTAATATCGAGTATGTAGACAACTTTAACTATCTGGGTTGTAACTTATCAAAGGACGTCAACGAAACCGACGAAATTAAGCGACGGATACAACTAGCCAATAAGACATATTTCTCGGTCCCCCTATAATTAATTCGAAACTTGCGCACAGGAACACGAAGCTCTGCGTGTACAAAACGATCATCCGACCCGTGCTATGTTATGGCTGCGAAACATGAACCCTTACCCAAGCCTCCGAAATTTTGCTAGACCGATTCGAACGAAAGGTCCTTCGGCGAATTTTCGGGGCCGTTCGCGAGCGAGACCAATGGCGTATCCGCGGTACAACCATGAGTTGTATCAATTGTACTATGAGCTGGAAGTATCGAAAATCGTGAAGCTTCAACGTCTGCAATGGGCGGGGCATGTACAACGGATGGACGATAATCGCATGCCAAAGAAAGTGATGAACGCACAACGAATTGACGGAGCGAGGTTGCGTGGACGACCGAGAGCTCGCTGGGAGAGTTCCGTAGGTGAAGACGCCCACCAGCTGCTGGGCTTCCGAAACTGGAGGACAAGGTCACGTAACCGCGACAATTGGAGGTCCGATTCAGGTGGCCAAGCCCCGACGTCGGTCTATCGTGCCACATTGATGATGATGATGGCATATCCGCAGATTTCTTCTAAATTAAGCATTTTTTAATTTATTTGTAACTACTACTTCAATAATAACAGTATGCATCTAAACTTAATCCAATTTGGTGTGACTTTGTGGCGCATCGAACGGACGTTTATATTAAAATACTGTTGGCAAAAACTTCAAAACCCTGTGGTGTAAAATATGTATTTTGCAAATATGCCGGTGTTATTTCACAGCAACGACATGTAGAATGATAACCACGACGTACTATCCAGTGGCGTAGATAGATTTTTGGAGAGGGTTAGTATTCAATAATGTATATGTATGTATGTGAAGTACTGGGTACACAGCAAAAAATCAGGCGGTGTGAACCAAAATTTATCCAAAAAGGTTTAATTTTTTTATACCTATGGAGTTAAATACATTTATTTCACTCCGTCCCGAGTATAACATTTTCCTTTTATCCATAAGGATAAAACACTCAAAATAAAATTCATTTGGATAAATAATAACTTTTATTCGAAATTATATCAGTTTTTGTTTATATGGTGTTAAAATTTACTTAATGTATGTAAAAATAAAATATCGCACATAGCAAGCCCTAATTTTTGAAAAAAAATGTAATGTAAAAAATAAAATTGAGTCTCGTATCGAATCCCGGTCTGTTTGCGGATAGTGCATAAAAATAATAATATACAATAAAGAAAGATTATTAATTAAATAATATACATATATGTATATAATTAAATAATATAATAAATTAGCGGGATGTTATATCCGATAATTAAATATATTACTAAGTATTGTTAATAGGTATGTAATTGGGTTTGTGATTGTGATATAATAAAATAATTATAATCTTACATGATTAGTGAAATATAAAACTAATCTTACACCTATAAATAAAAAACGTGTCTTACGTTTAATGGTCCCTTTCAACTATTTATGGCGTAATTAATCATCATCAAATAAGCCAGACTTCACCCTCGTTGTTTCTATTATAACTTTTTGGTTAAAATAATCCTATACCCGTTCAAAATCGCTGCAAGTATTTCGTGGCTGTCGAACGCAACGTCTTGCATTCGCTCCTTGTGAATTCACATTGAGGGCCTCTTCAGCTGTGGGGCCCTATCGTGTAATTTGATTCGAAAGGAATTGCTTTCGAAATATCATGTAACTCGAAAACGAATAGCTTATATTCGAAAGTAATAGTACTTTCGTCTATACGAAACAAAAATACCCTATCATGTAATTCGAAAGTGTTCGTCGACTTGGACGACTACGTCGAAAATTCATTCCAAAGGAAGGGTATTCTCGGGGAACGATCGTTTATGTTTTTTGTTGCAAGCAAAGGTGGAGTCATAGCCGAAAAATTATGGTTATGAACTTCTTCGGGCAAAGGACTATGAGTTTTCGTCAAAACTTCGCGTTTATAGATTTTGTGAAGGCGAATGAAAGTGCTTTAAAAGTGTTACCTTATTCACACAGGGAAACAAGATACATCAAAATTTATTTATAAAGAAATTTATCAATTTGTCGGCTACATTTTCTTAGTGCGACGCGTTTTACTCGGCCAATTTAAAAGCTATGCACAGATGCTTCTTTTTGCTGCAGGCAGTTTGTATGTTTGAATCGGTAAAATCGGACAATAGGGTCATGGGGCTCCCATACAAACCCAACCCCACAAGTTAGGTTCTTCTAAGAAAAACTTTTTTATTTGTGCACCAATTTCAAACAAATTTCACACAGATGTATTTTTATTTATTACACAAGACATATGTAAGAATGGATCATGGATCAGTCATACAAACCTAACCCCCCAAATTAGGTTCTTTTCTGAGGAAATAATTTTATTTGCCCACTTATTCCAACCAAACCCCACACAAATATTGTTTTGTCGACGCAACGGAGCTTTTGTGAAGACGGAACGAAAAGAATGGGGGGGGGGGGGATTAAATACAAGTCGTACGTACGCTCGAAAAAAAAACTTTTAGTCCGAGGAGAGTGAAGGGTAACAAAATTTCGGGGAGATTTCAGTATCAGCGGCGCCGAATTTTGATGATGAATTTTCACTAATATTGGCCTGAAACGATCGATTCTGCAATCCTTTTTCGCAAAATCGTAACGGTTCTCCAGATATTCAATGTCAGAGTTGGACTTTTCTATGAAGCCAGTTATGTAATTTGATAAGAAAAGGGGGACATTTCCGCTTTACACATTGGGGAAAGTTTTCGATGCCATCAAATTGACGTTTTAATTCTAATCTGTTCACTAGAATAGTAAGTTTTACCAATTTGGCAATGATGTTAATAATATGAAAAGTCGAAATATATTTGCGAGCAAGAATTGTAAAATTTGCTAGACAGGGAGGCAAATTAAATTTAAAATGTTATTTTTGGTGCAATGCTATTGATTCACATCAATACGTAGTAAAAATACCCCCAATTTCCTATTAACAACTGAACTACCCCATTGAAAAGTCAAATTTTGATATTGAATATCTGGAGAACCGTTACGATTTCGCGAAAAAGGATTGCAGATTCGGTCGTTTCTGGCCAATATTAATGAAATGTCATCATCAAAATTTGGCGCAGCAGATACTGAAATGGTGCCAAAATTTCGACCGCGCCCGAATTTAGCCTCGGTTTCGTTTTTGTTTGTTCTTATATATCCACTTTGTTGGCCATGTTTTTGCACGATTCGAACAACTTCGCGAAGCATTCATCATCCAAACGAAACTTCTGCAGTTCGTCTAATAAATCCTCGGCCAGGTCAATTAGTTGCTAAGGTCTATGTTATTTTTTGGGAACTCATGACTTAGTGGGAGTGAAAGCTGATAAATTAAGTCTATAATATTTAGACTGATGACAATTTCAAAGTCCATGGGACTTCGCTTCTCTTTCAGATGCCCTCATTTCGTCTAGAGTTGGGCACACAAACTGAAACAGCTCGTGAAAATCATTCACTGATCACTGGTTCATATTTTGACAGGACAATCTCTGCGTTAGACTATCACATAATTGAAGCGATTGATACCTGCTGCTTAGGAAAATGAGTCCTCATGTTAAGCGCAGAGAAGCGATGCTTTTCCATACTAGAATGTCCTGATGGGAACGCCATTTAGAACAGCCCACTGATATTGAATGTTGGTAGGAGCTAGGAATCTGCGGATATTAAAATTATTGAAAAATACGCAAACATCACAGAGCCAAATCTCTGCGACATTTGTCGTTGTGGGTGTCCTTCTTTTTGTCCTGCCTTTTAAATAGCGTCATTCAAATGACCGCCACGGCTTCGGTTGGTGGCGCGCACACGAAAGGTCCAATTTTCGATGACTCTGGCGCACAAATCGGGCTGTATTTGATCGATGGCGTGGCGTATGTTAACTTTGAGGGCATCGGTGGTTTGCGGTTTGTTGGCATAGACCTGCGACTTAAGAAAACCCCACAAGAAAAAGTCCAGCGGGGTCAAATCGCACGATCTCGGTGGCCAGTTCACGTCGCCTCCGTGCGAGATGACCATGCCCGTAAATTGCTCGTGCAGAACATCCATCGTAGCGTGTGCTGTGTGGCACGTAGCGCCGTCCTGTTGAAACCACATGTTGTGCAGATCCATATTCTCGATTTCAGGCCAAAAGAAGTTGGTTATCATCGACCGGTATCGCTCACCATTGACGGTGACGGCCACACCATTATCGTCTTCGAAAAAATACGGACCAATCACGCCTCCGGCCCAAAATCCGCACCAAACAGTTACTTTCTGCGGATGCATTGCCACTTGGTGAACCTCGTGTGGATTGGTCTCGCCCCAAATACGGCAATTTTGCTTGTTGACATAGCCATTCATCCAAAAATGCGCCTCGTCGCTGAAGATGATTTTTTTGCCAAAATCGACGTCAACTTCCAACTGCTCTAATGCCCAGTCAGCGAACACACGGCGCTGTCTATGGTCATTAACCTTAAGCTGCTGGGTCAGCTGGATCTTGTACGGCCGCAGGCTCAAGTCACGACGCAAAATTCGCCAAGTTGTCGTCTGCGAAAGGCTGAGTTCCTGTGCCCGACGCGGAATTGACTGCCGCGGGTTTTCGCGGACACTGTCGCGCACAGCGGCGATACTCTCAGCAGATCTCGCGTTACGTCGACGCACGGGAACCGGCTGATTGTTAACTGACCCGGTTGACTCGAATTTGTCCACCAATCGACGGATAGTCGACTCGGCAGGACGATCATCGCGACCGTAAAACGGGCGAAGTGCGCGGAACGTTGCTCGAACTGAAGACCCATTTTCATAAAACAATTTTATGATTTGCACGTGCTGCTCGACACTGTAACCTGCCATGGTGGTTTGGGAGGACGGAATGAATATAACACACTGCATTTGACAGCTGTCACTCAAACAACATGGCCGCAATCAGCTGTCAAAGTTCAAGCGTCCCTATTGGAAAACCCTTTATTTCCAAACAAAAATGTTTTGAACATTTTTCCTTTTTTTTTCAAAAATAAAGATACGAGCGTTTTTATAACCCTAACCATTGGTATTTAATATCATTTAACTCAACCCCAACGTAAAGAAACTCGATGTAAGGGGAAAAATATTTATTTTTATATAATATTGTGCAACAACAACGCATTGGTCTCGGCGATGACACGATCCAAGATAGAGCTGCCTGTATAGAAATATCCTGAGATATTACCGCCAAAACGGGCGGTGTGCCTACACAGCAGGTCAGGCGCGCACAGAGGGTGGGGCAAAAGGGGCAATTTGCCCCGGGCCCCGAGTTAGAGAGGGCCCCGCAGGGACAGTGGTCTCGTAGTGCGCATACGTCTGCAAAATTATTACACGAATTGATGTTAGATAAATTTTATTTAAATCTCTATTTATCTTGTTTTGCGTTATTCAAAGCATTTCTAGGACCCTATAGGATTTCCCTTCACCTACTTTTTTCAATTAAAATTGCTAAATCTAAAAATGGCACTGATCTTGATATATTTTAGGTGTTGAGATCAACAGCACACTCTAATTAATCGGAATTCCCTTAAAATCTGAGTGTCCTCGAACTATATATGTATGTGTTTTATAGAGAAAGTGTTAACCAAGAAACTGAAAACGATGGAAGCCCCTTTAAATGACTATTTCTTATTTAGTTTCCATAAATTTATATTTATTCAAGTCTCTCTCTGAATGTTGTTAACTCATTGTAGTCTTATCTGTAACTATGCTCTCGAACTAGCAAAATTTCTCAACGTTTTCTACTGGTTTGGTTTTAGACTGTCGTTCTCCTATGGATCAGTGCACACTCGGTCTTAGTAACGTTTATGAAGAGACAAGAATTTCGATTTTCGCAATGCCATCAGCACTGACGGAACAACTTCACTCTGGGCCCTTCCGCCAACTTCTTGAGTAAGCCCCCCCTACACTCTTTTCAGTCATCAGTCACAGTCATTTTCCATACAAATTAATTGATTGACTGACAATCTGTCAATTTGTATGAGAAATTACTGTGACTGCGACTGATGACTGAAAAGTGTGGACCGATCTTAAACCAAGTATTTTGAAACATGATTTCGACGTTACAGTTTTTCTACTAAAATTAAGAACATCGTACTTAAAATAACTTTGCTAAGAGCTACTTTGGCTCTTTGCATTCTTACATTGAGAATAGCGTTCTTGTTGTAACGTTTATTAAATTAATGATTTCATCAATTGTTTTTTTTTTATAAAAATGCTCACGCAGCGCAGCATTGACCTCTATAGGTGTTAGTGATGTTTAAGCATAGAAAATTACCTGCGCATACAATGAGATTCGATCCCGCGAACCTATGATTTGAAGACGAGCGCCCTATCTATCTACCCTAATGCCGCTCTCTCAGGTACCAGCATCCTGTAGCAGGAACAACATTTATAGAGTTTCCAAGGACAAATGTTCTTTTTCTCAAAGGGGCCACTTTTATTTATATGCCCCGGGCCCCGTAAATCCTCTGTGCGCGCCTGCAGCAGGTCGACCAACGCGAAACCATGGAGCTGTATAGAGAACAAGGCAAGGAAGAAGAAGATATGAGGCGGTGCGCGGCAAAACTCGCTTCTTCCAGTTTTGTACGAAATTGAGTTATGAATTGCATTAGAAAGTATTTTTCCTGCTCTACTCGCTAGTAAGCTCAGTTTTTATCAAAACAAATTTCTTTCATATTTTTCGAGGCTTTGAAATTTGCAGTTCGTTGCAAAACTTACTGCTTCCAGGGAATGTGTACTAATTGTACCTATCAAAACTCTTTACTTCCATCAGTTTCGATCAAAACTCTTTTCTTGCCATAGCGGACTCATCAAAAGTGTCTCTTTCCAGTAAACATTTTTATTACCTAAAATGGAAAAGATTGCATTATCATTAATATTATTAGGTAAGAGTTTATTGTTTTCGTGCTTTGACACGAATATGGTACAATAATTTTTCATCTTGCTAAACGTTTTTTTCTGTTTCTGAAAAATTACGAAAAATGGAAGGAGCCAGTTTTGCCGCGCACCGCCTCATATATATTGTTTCTAAAGTACTGCTCGACAACGAACACACGATGCTCTACGCTCCATAGCGACTGAAACTGCGTTGTTCTGCCACATTCATTCAAGGTCAATAACCCCTCTCGTCGCCGCGTACTAGCAGTTCAAAAAAACATGCGTTTCCTCTGCTTCACCCTGTTACCATCAGAAAACTTACATACAAATTTAAGGAATAAATACAGTTGTGTGTATAGGATACGTCAACAAATGGTATTTCCGTACTTGGCACCAGATGGCGCTAGTGCCACTAGCGAGGCATATTAGGAAACGGCATGAAAACTTTCTGGCCGTTGCTGGAAAGTGCATCACCGAAGTTTCCGGAATAGTAGAAATGGGTATATAAGGGCGTCGACTAGATTCAGGAGTCAGTATAGTTTTACTCGTGGATTATGTCGGATCAATAACTAGCCAGTAATTAGTGCAATTGTAAATCGTGTGTGTTGTAATAAATTATGTTACAGTAATGCGAGTGTTATTCATTATTGTGTACGCGAAAATCTATGGAACCCACTGGAACGTCTAGAAAAGACGATAAACACAACAATGCGATCAATTTTTAAAATCGGCATTCACAATGTAACTTATCATCTGCAGATGGATTCTGTTTAGAAACTACGAAACCTTTTACTTAAACAGAATCCATCTGCATACGATGAGTTCCATCTCCAGATTATGTGTCGTTTTTGGTATTTGTTCCTGACAATTGTCAGTTTTTAATAATGGCGAAAAAGTGGAACTCGTGTAGAGTAGACGAATTATGGAGAATTTTGAAAAGCTTCGAAAGATCGGATCGCCGATAGCGGAACGGCGAAAAGTGTAGGACGCCTATAGCTCAATAAATTTCAAAGGAGGTTTGAAGTTTGCACCCCTAAAAATTTCCATGTCGGATCGCCTCTGCCGCTCTAAAATTTGCACTAAAGTCTAAGCAGAAAATGCGATAAAATGGGTTTATAACTTTTCCGCAAAAGTTAAATCATTTAATTAAATAGAAAAAAAGCTCTATCCTTCCTTGCAACACTGGCTTGTCATCTTTCCTAGTTGTATGTATATCAGAATATGCTTGGCGGAAAGCGAAGAAATTTACGAAGAAAACAAGCCATACGCATAAACTTTGACGAGACGATTCACTGATCGACATGTTTTACATATTTGCCTTTTGTCCCGGACAGTGTTCAATTCTCCGATATCTTCTTGACAAGATGAAGAAGAGACCGACTCGTACTACGGATCAAGGTATGAGGAGTCGCATGTCTGAAACAAAAAGGCAGCAAGTCACCAACAAACGAATCCCATATAATAAAAGAGTATAAATGAAGAAATTGTTAACTCCTTATACGAACACATACATACTATTCACCACACGCATATTGGTGAGTATCTTATAGCCGCGCAGCTACCACTACCAGATCAGTGTATGTCAATTGAATCCTTGTTTGATACAAACGCATGCTTTTGGATCGGTCAATGATCAAAAGGAGACGGCATCTTAAGATGTTTTGATGACGTCGCAGAAAAAACTCTTCAAAGTCAAATCAAGTCAGTTGAGATTCAGATTCCACAGTGGCCTTCTTCTTGGAGTCAGCATTCAAAGATCAGAGTGAATATATCCATGGCCACGGTGCTTTGTTGATTCGTTTAGCATCAGAATTTATCGCAATGTTTGGATTTGTAAAAGATGCGTGTATAAGCGATTGGTATAATATTCCGCCATTGCATTGCATATAGTGGTGCATTTATGCCAGTTACACAATTGAAAATTGTCTCCTCTAACATTATTCTTGCTGGTTAATTGCAGTCTGCCATTGGTGTTTTATATGTACACACAAAAGATAATCCCTATGTACATTATTATGGATTTTCTATATAAATGAAACATTTTAAGGAGTAAAGATACTAATTTTTGTTTCTGCACTTAATTTCTTTTAAGTCCAGCTTATGCTGTTCTTAATTTTAGTACTAAATTAAAGAGTTCTGAAATTAATTATTCTCTAGTCCTCAGAGTAACTTTTTTTTTCCTTTTCGTGATTTAAAAACTGGACCTCCTTATGTTTAACAATCCTATCCGTTACCACTAATTGCTTTCACACCCTTTCACAACAAACTCCTCCAAGATGCCATTTGATATCATTCGGCCATTAGTGAAATTGTAACCAATCAGTTCTGAAATTTATAACCATCATACATACAACATAGTATCCATATACCGTTGTCGTCCATCATGACCGCGGGAAATTTCATCGTTCATCCCATACCGTTTGACGTCGTCGACGTTATTTTCCGTAAAATTAGTGGAGGCCACGCGCCAAAGAACTGTTTTGTAAATGGAAACGATATCGAGTACCTTCCCTTCGATCAAATCGTCCTTCCGACTCAGTCTGTTTTTTCACCCCCTAGTTCTTTCATCGCCTTGTCTTTGTTAATGTCTGTCTAATGTGACAATGTTGGGAAGATGTCGTTAAACACGCACACGCGTCCTTATAACAACTACTGAATTCTCTCTCTATCAAGGACCCGCCTTTGAATTTCGTCCGAATGAATTGAAAATAACCATTTTGACCGCCAACTATATGTATTGGGACAATGATGACAATGACAGCAATTCAAACGTCCCTGCCAAAGGTTCATTGGGTAAGTATTCGTCACCCTCTTATACCCTTTTCTTTTCGGATTTCCGTTATCTGTGTTAATGGCCAGGCAGATTTTGGCTTTGATATCAATAAATTAATTTCGTAAAATAAACAGATATGGATAGTATTATTGGAAGTTCGATTGAAAGAGAGGAGTGTCCCTTTTTGATTATTTTTATGCATGCAAGTCTTTGGTGAGGAATTCGTCATGTGCTTTGCCGTAGTAACAATTTTAAGTTCTTCAGCAAGTTTTTTCGCTTTCTGTTCAAAATCCAATAAATAAAAAATCAGTCAGCATCCTTTCAGATTGGTGTCTCAATTACCTACTCGTTGGAGTAGCAACTCAGTTTCAGTCTATCAACGACTATCATTTGTAAATTCTCGAAATTCAAAAGACACTCTGCAACTGGCATCAATAAATCACACAACACACATCTCTTTATTTTTCCCATTATTCTCATTAAAAGATCCACTTAGGGGCCAGCCAACTGTTGAAGTTTATATATGTATCTATGCGCGTATATTGGTCATTGAGCGGATGAGCCGCACAATCCATACGCACGACTCAAGGGTAACGCAGCACCTGGTGTTGGTCATTGCGAGGGTGGTATAATGGCAACAGGACAGTAGAAATAATAACAACAGCACGAGCGTGATAAAGGTGAGATCATAAAACTTTATCCATATTCATACAAATGTCCTTTCTGCATACATCCGAAGAACAAAAACGATTTGGTTCGCAATACTTTTTGAGTATATGTATATAGGCTCATTTATATTTTCTAAGGATTTTGCGTTCGTATTCATCCCTTTCAGGATGACGACGAGGACGATGTCCAGGTTGCTTTCGGGAATGATGCTATGGCATTGGACGCGGGTGGTGCAGTATAGTCATTGGAATGGTGTGGTGTAGTTGCGGTAGTGGTATCCCGAGCCGATTTACGTATATTATCCATTCAATGGACATTTTCGCCTTCCTATAATGCACGTAAATTTATGTTCAGTATCAAATTGGCTTTTTCGTAAATCTCAAATGGATTGCGTTCTATATAATGGGGACAAAGTTATAAAAACTGGCAAGAAAGGTCCAGTTGTTGTTTTATGGAAATTAGTTCCAAATAGGAGAAAAAAACTGCGTAGAAGATGACAAATATGAAGCAGTTTCTGTTGTTTTGGCAAATATTGGAATCACAAAATCTTGATGCAAATCGCTCCATTTGTAATTATTAGGGAGCCATGTAAGATGACTATCAAATTTGAAAGTGATATTTTCCATTACTTTCTAGGAAATACCAATTAATTTTAAATCAATACGGCAAAATCAAAAATTTTCCGGTGGCTTGATTAAATGGTGATTAAACAGCATTGTGGCAATAACATAAATTTTATCGTGCACACACATCATTCAAAGAGGGAAATAAAAAATAAAATTGAAGCAAAATAGCAAGTATATCTATAGACTTGCCGAAATCAGCACGTACTGATTCCAATCAATTGAAGGTTTTAATTTGATTTTGCACATTTCAATAGTTTCTGTGTAACCGTTCCTGTAGGTCGATACTGGCATATGATTATTATCATCCACCCATCTAGCCAACACTTCCTCCAGGTTTTTTCTTTTAGTATTTGAAAATTCTGTGGCGTGATAGTAGAAAAAAAAATGTTTATTATTTTTCAAAAACAGACAATGTCTAATTGATCAATTTATAGATCAGAATTAATTATGCCTTTACTATATTTTTAAGGAGTCTAAAATTTTTTTTTTTACGTTTATTTTACTATTTTGTAAGATTAAATATTTAGATTGTACACGATACAATGTACGTATTTCAAATTAGCTTTAGAACCAGTATTTTTTGTTTTGCGAAATCATGAAAGTATGTATGTAATCCGTTTCTAAAGGCCAGAGGCAATTTCAGTCTGAATAAATTTACTAAAATTAAAATACCCCAATGTGAATAATATAATAGTCTAGCTAGCATTACTAAGATTTTTAAAACCAATCAAAATATTAGTCAAACACAAAATATGTATGCCGGTTTTGACTGTAACCGAATCATTGGGAGGAAATATTTCTTGACACTCATATGTAGGTATGGTATGTATGGTTACATTATGAATAAAATCCGCTTCCAGTCGATTGTTAAATAGTGAAATATAATTAAAAAGAGATTAACTATACAGGGAGGACACATCACAACATGACGTGTGGGTACTTCTAATGTTATTTTGCCTAGACCTATAGACAGATTTTACAGAATTATTTAGATATACCATGTGAATAAACTAGGAGTAGTTTCGGCATAAGATAAAAGATGAAATAGTAAATTACCAAAAATTAACTGTTTATTACTCATATACCTATTGCATCCGCGTATGTATGGAATAGCTGATGCTTAATTTTTGGGCATTTACATCATTAATCATTCTGTTTGTTGCGGTGCGGTGTATAATTGAGCTCAAATAGTCTATTAGAATATTTGCCTAAGATTAAGATATTTGATTTTGTTTTGTTATGTTGTAATAGCGTAAAAAAAAACTCCTAGCGGTCAATAATAAATGTATAATAATAAAAAATCTGCCGCTTTTCACTAGACAGCGTTATACCGAATTTCTGTGAAAAAAATATCGTTGTTTTTTTCATTGCTACGATGTCCCATTTCAAAATGGATCAAGATGAATATGCATGATTTATTTTTCAAAAAAATCTGTAAACATTTAAATATTTACCAAGCAAGCCTAACAAGCAGACTGGTTGGTGTAGTGGTTAGAAGTACAGGGTTGTGGCATGTGGGATTCAGTCCCACCGAGAGCGGATTAACTTTTTTCATTGAACTCACAACCCATATGACGGACTATGATCTCACTCAGATGCTAAACGAGTACCTCGAGCATACTGTTGATCTCAACACCTCTACAAAAAAGCGGTTAACTTTTGGCAAATTATAGGTATGTCACTAACACATTTGCGGCCTTGATGGTCCAATGTCGTACCATAGTTATCTATTTTTAAGCCAAACATTAGCAAAATTTTGCAGAAAAATGTGTATGCATTTTTTGTACAAAATACAATCTTCTCCGACTGCATATTTGTGTACAAACTGTTCTTTTGTACATAAATTTGTACAAAATGTTAATACTGTGAGGCTGGTAACACCCGTTAAAGCCTAAGAAAAAATCATGTATGTACTTCAATGTATTTTCAGAATTGCAGGAGAGAGTCCTCTGATCATAGGGTTGCCAGATTCTCCGTATTTTAGGGGTTACCTCGTTTTTCAACTAAGGACAAATCAAAATCCCGTAAGCCAAAAAATAATAGGCTGGAAATTCACTACAAATAACAGATACAATACACCAAATGAAAAGATTATTCGGTACAGTTGCTGCTACTAAGAAAAACTTTTTTATTTGTATACCGATTTCAACCAATTTTCACACAAATGTATTTTTATCGATGACACACAACATATGTATATATATATATATATGATTTGGGGATTACCCGAAGCAGACCACTACTATTTGGGTCCATTTTCGTCCCCTTACAGTCATCAGTGATTTCCAGAAGTCGACTGCTAATTATCGACTTCTTCCTTCATCACTGAGTCCCGTGTGATGAGTAGCATATCTTTGAAGCTAAGTACCCTCATGGATTCCACACCGATTGTGGATTTGCCTAGTATCCTTAGCCTCCTACTACCTAGTGCTGGGCATTCACATACAATGTGTGCTGCCGTCTCAGCCTCTTCCAGACATAGTCTGCATACATCATCTTCCACGATTTTCATCTTAGATAGATAAGCTTTAAAATTACCATGTCCTGTTACTAAGGCAGTTATCCAACTTAAGCTGCTCCGTGTGTAACTGAGTACTTGTTTGGCTTTCCTCCCTAGTGGACTGGTAATTGCGTTACGAGCCTGTCAACAAGTGGATAGGCTTCGCCATCGTTGCCGATGGATGGAATCAATCCAGCCATGTATCCTGGCTTCAATAATGCCGTTTCCCAAAGCAATTTTGGGTTCCGGTCCGTGGAACTTTTCTGCTGATCCCTCTTTTGCTAAGGTATCGGCAAGTTCATTCCCCAATGTACCTACGTGTCCTTTAACCCACATTAGCGTAACTTCGTTGATTGAAGCACACTTATTGAGCTTCTGGACACACTCCAGTACCAATTTTGAATTGATGTTGGATTGCTGCATGCGCTTGATCACCGATTGGTTGTCGAGTGCTATCAGAATTTTCTTCCCTAGTATCCCGCCTTCCAGAATATGATCCAGCGCGTGCAGCAGTCGAAGCATCTCCGCCTGATATACCGATACATACTCTCCTAGGCGAAGTGAGCATGCAAGGTTTAGCTCCTCGGAGTATATTCCAGCCCCCGCTCTTCCGTCCATGAGAGACCCATCAGTAAAAATAGCAACATCACGTGTATACTCCTCGTGTATCCTACCATCCTCTATGATGGTGATGTGATGTCTTTCGACTACCCTACATCTTCTCATACCATCCAAAGGCATATGAGCCTCCCTGACATTATCACGAACAATATCAAGGATCCTCTTATGACCTCCGTTGCTACCAAAGTGATGCCAAGTGCCATCTCTTACCATTCTTATTGCTGTGAGCGCCGCACTTTGTTTTATAAACAGATCCAGTGGCGGTAATCCCAGTATAACCTCCATAGCATGTGTTGGCGTAGTTCTCATTGTACCACATATGCTTATACATGCTATGCGTTGAATCCCATCCAGCCGTTGCCTAGTAGTTTTCTGGCTACCCTTGGGCCACCAGACCACTGCTGCCTAGGATAGAACGGGCCTAACCATCATTGTATAGATCCAATGTGCCGCTTTTGGTGATATACCCCACCTACGTGCACACACTCTCTTACACTGATGCAAAATCCTCGCTGCTTTTTGTGTCTTTTCGTTAACATGAGAGTTCCAAGTAAGTTTGGGATCTAAGGTTACCTCTAGGTACTTCACCTCCTTGGACTCTTTTATCTCCGAACCAAAAAGCAGCATGGGAGTGGTTTCTACATCTTTCCTTTTCAGAGTAAAGACTATAGTGCTTGACTTGCTTGCGTTTATAGTTAGCTCTTGTTCATTACACCATTCTTCAGTTGCTTTGAGAGGTGCCATGTTGACTTGTGAGAGGGTATCATGTAGTCTACTGGTATTTCGTAGACTATATGATACCCTCACACCACGACCACCCACAACATATGTAAGTATTGATCAAATTGGACTTTGTGGTCATGGGGCTGCCATACAAACCCAACCCCCCAAATTAAGTTCTTCTAAGAAAAACTTTCTTATTTGTGCACCAATTTCAACCAACTTTTACACAAATGGATTTCTATTGATGACACAAAGCTTCTGTAAGAATGGATCAAATCGGACCATGGGGTCATGGGGCTACCATACAAACCCAACTCCCCGTTTTGGTTTTTCTAAGAAACATGTTTTACACCAATTTCACAAAACCTTGAATTAATGTCTTAATCAAACAACACAAAAAGGTCAAAACAAATGGGATCGTACTATGTGGCCATGCTCCCGTATCTCCCAATAAAATTTTCTTAGTAAATATTATTATTTGCCCACTTATTCCAACCAAACCCCAGACAAATACTGTTTTGTCGACGCAACGGAACTTTTGTGAAGACGGGAGGAAAAAATGAGGGGGGGGGGGAGGTTAAATACATTTCGTAGGTACGCCCGAAAAAAACTTTTAGCCCGGAGGAGAGCGAAAAATATCCAAATCTGGGCCGCGCCCGAAATTAGCCTCGGTCTCGTTTTTACAAGTATTTTAGTGCAAACATGAACTTTTTAGGAACAATTTATTGGTGCGCTCTTAACGGAAGATAAATAAATTGAAAATAGTCGACCGTTTACCCAAAACTGCACCCTTGGCTTAAAGCGACCTTAAGTGAGTTCCTTTACTTATGCTTGAATTTATGAACATTCGTTAAACTTAAGTGAAGTTCGACGTCGAGGAATCCTTGAAATCTCCGCAGTCACTTTCACTTGAACTCAAGGTAGCCTGTTATCTACCTTGAGTTATGATAATTTCACTTCACTCAACTGTTTTTTTCGAATTAAATTTTGCAAAATAATAGGTACTTTTATGCGAATCTATGATGTTAATTGACACGAGGTTGACAGGAAATTTGTCAAATTGGTGAAAAATTATAAAAAATTCAATTTAACGTGGCATTCATTGATTTGAGGTATCCTTGAGCTTGAGTTAAAATCGTATGTATTGAGCTAAGACCGCCTTATGTCAAGGGTTCATTGAGATACATTTTTGAGTATACGAATAATCATTTTCAGTATATTTATCTTCTGTTGGATGAGGCTTCCTTAAGGTATACGCTTATAAATACGAGCCTGAGTATTAACCCTCGGATGGTTCAGGTAAATTTTACATACGTAAATGGTTCAGTGGAGTCTGTCAAACCCCAAGCCAAAAATCGCACTGTGGAAGAAAAAATTAGGTGGTGTCAAATTTAAGTGTAATTTGAACTTATCACATGTAAATCATTATAAAAACTAATATTTTGTTTTTATTAGTCAAAACGTGTTAACTAATTACAAAAGATAAGTACATCAAAATTCTTAAGCTAAGGCTAATATTTTTTCGTAAATCGGGATCCAAGTTTATTCAATATTTATAGCATTCTTCACAGCTTTTTCCCTTGATGGTCTTTGCAGATTGGCTTTTTGTACTCGTTGCAATTGTATTTTGTCTTCCGATCCTGTGTTCGTGGGCATAGAACACATCTTTGCCTCTTTGGGGACCATCTGACCCTAATGAGGGCCTGCAGCATCTGACACTATGGGGGGGGGGGGCAGTTGATCAATGCCCAAAATGTCGTCAATATTTTGCACTGTGCTTCGGCGAATGTTGCCGTTGATTTCCTCATTCTTAGAAGAGGTTCGACATGCGTATAGCCAAGTTCGTTGAGGAAGCTTATGTATTATATTAAATACCCACCTAATTCTTACGCTCAGAAAAGTCTTTAATTTAAAACTTGACTTGATTAAAAAGTCATAAGGTAATGACGCAATAGTGAAAGGATATCCTCATAAACGAAAACCAGGTAAAAAACGGCATAATTTTGAATGAGTTGAGTAAAAAATTAAAAAAAAAAAAACGTAATTCAAAACACCTTAAATTTTCCATTTCTTTCAAAAATAACTTATCTAACTTCTCAAATGTACTCTAATTACAAAGTTTCAACACTTCCCGACCATTATTATTAGGTACATTTTATCGTTTTCCAAATAACATAGCTTGAAAAATTCCCACAAAACGAAAAATGTACTTTTTTAAAAAAGACATTCGTAAATGGTTCGTACGGTCTGACAGACCCCAGAGCACTTTCAAACTGCTTTAACTTATTAACAAAATCACAAATTCAAACAAATTCATGCTTAAATGAACGTATGTGACACATACTTAGGCCCGTATTTATGAACATTCCTTAACTTAAGGAGACTTTTTTGTCTGCTTTGACCAGGGTTGTGCTTTGTTCCTGAGTCACCGCCGCTATGCGAAAGTCCACAGGTCAAGGAGACCTTGGGTCAAGGATGCCGAAATTCAATAAATTAAATGTCGTTCCCATACTTTTTCATAGAAAAAAAAGTCTCCTTAAGTTAAGGAATGTTCATAAATACGGGCCTTAATTTACATATGCATCAAATTTATATTCAATAAGTTTTTCTATGAAAATTTTAAGGTTTAAATTTCTCTGGAGTCTGTGAGAACCATCCGAGGGTTAAAACCCAAAAAACGTATATTTAAAATGCGTTAGGGGTATCCGATGAATATTATCAAAAAGGGGTAAAATAGGCGCAAGGGAGTTACATTAGAAAAAATCGTATACCCGATATATTTTTATAAATAGTTTAGATTCATTATGATGTGTAGTGCATCGGTGCAGACAGCTAAAAGGATTTCCAACTTATTTCGGTTACTCTGCAGGGTTGCCGTTTTCAGATTTGTAAGTGTAACATTTATTTTATAAAATTGTAACATTTTGAGGTTGAGTGTAACAAATTTTAAGATATTGGTGTTAATGAACATATTGCTCGTACAAATAGTGGATTTGACTGACTTTTTCCGAAAATGTTACCCATTCTGTTCCATAAATTCCGTATATTATGGCGAATCTATGGATTTAACGAAAAATTCACGTGATAGTTGGACCCAGTATTTATTATAAAACATTTCCGCATTTCAGGGCACAATACAACTTTAAATAAGGAAATTGGAATCTCGCAATTAATCTTGGATATTATATTACTACAGGTACCCTGAAATGATGAAACGCCGATTTGTCAAAATGTCCACAATTAGTTTAATAGGAACCCACGCTTTAATTTAATTTAATACAAAGGCAATTGTTTAGAAATCTCGCAATTAATATTGACTCTGGCTCTGCACAGAAGCTTAGTCTCCGAATGATTGAAGGGGCATCCCAGATCTTTATGTTGTCGCAAAATGAGATGCTCCCTCTAGTACCTCAGACAATGTTTGAGCTCTCAAAGTGAGTGCGAAAAAAGGCTCAGGACCCGTAAGGAAAGATGTCGAACGTTGTCTGACAAGTTTGCTCATCTGCTCTTTCCTGTCCATCAAAATACTATCAAACCACTCGCAAATTAATTTGAATCGAACTATCCCGTTTACTCTCAAATGTGTTTTTTTTTTTTTATTTAAAATGAAACTTGGTGCCTGTATGAAGCTTGCATTCCAAATTTTGTAAATGTTTCGTTTGAATCTGCGTCAAGGTTGAATTCAATTCTTTTATAGAACGGACTCGAAGGCCTGGCGCAATTTAGCTGGTACAATTGAATGATGAACACTGATACTGAATCAATGAAGGACCAGCTAAAACGTGCACTTAATCCACAGGTATCACAATCAAAACCTGACCTAGGCCAAATGGGCGAAATTTGTTTGGTCGATCAACAACCACTATTTCCGAATCAGAACCAGTCAACCAGAAATAACCTTGGGAGCCAAAATTATTCGGCGGACAATAATTAAGCTCGAACGAAAAGGTTGAGTACCTAAAAAATGTGAACACGAATTATGATGCAACTGTGGCAAAGCCAAATGCTGCTTTCTTAAATAAATCTCCAGAGAAAACGATTTCACGATGGACTTTATATTTTTCTGTACAAAAGTACTTTGAACAACCGCTAGCCTCCTAGAACAGAGAGTAGGATTTTTAAATACATAATTTAAGTTTGCATAAGCTATCGAATTCTTGACGAGTTTTAATACATTTCCTAGATTTTAGTTCAACAACTCAAAATCTTAATTTTGTTGAAACATTTACATTTTTTATTTTATCCGATCTGGCCGCGGGCCTCACAAAGCTGCGATCTGGGCCACAAGTTTGACATGCCTGACTGAATCAATGGGTGAATGATGCACAAATCACAAAAATTGAAAATTTGTTTTCCAAAATACTTCTTCATGTCACTAATTATAGTAGAAAAATATTAAAATATAATTGAGTTCTCCACTCTTGCCCTATTGTAACAAAATTGGTCGGGGTGTAACATTGTAACAAGAAATTGGAAATTGTAACAAAATGTTACAATTGTAACACGAGTGGCAACGCTGTTACTCTGTAGTAAATTGAGAGCAACCGAAGTGGTTTGAAAAACATTTAAGGATTAAAATAAATCAACGATTAAAGGAAAGATTTATATCGCAAATTCGCATTAGTACACTTCTCAATATTGATTCCAGAAAAACCTTCACTTACCCTGGAGAATAGTTCACCTCCAAGCAAAAACACAAAATCCAAGTCACAGCGTGTTGTACATTTCTCATCTTACATACAGCTCTTTTCCATAGGCATACATTTCACTACAAATTAAAAGCAATTACATTTCTCCCGGTCAATATGTAATTAAAATTCGACTAAAAAGGCTACTTATCAAGCTGTGCAATTAATAATAACCTGATGCCCAAAATACTCACCATCAACCTTCCGGTTTTGACTTTGATGAAGCCGCTTGGCCGCGTAGTGAATGATACCATCACTATTGCCTGTTGAATACACGCAGGAAAAAATAACTCAAAATATTTTCAAGTAATATCCATTGAATCCAAACGGTTAGATGTAAAGGTTTAGGTTCTCCATGGTCGGTGCCTCGGCGGTACATGTAGATGTAGTAACGCAGCAAGCGTGGTGTTAGTAATATTCGAGGCACACGGTTCAGATTTTCTATATTTCCAAGAGATTAATGAGAGTGTAATAGCATTAGTTGACCTCTATGCTAAGCGCAATCATTTGCAGCGACTAATTAAGATGTTAGTTAATTAGCAGATTTCTGTAGAGATGAGACAATACGAGTATACTGATGCGCGAATGTGTTTGGAATTTTAGGTTTATTCGAAAACAAGTTTTATAATTTTTCACAAATTTATGTTTAGTGTGAAAGCCTAAATATAATTATCCTTTTCATAATTATTTTAGAGGTCAACTCCTTCTCGGGACCATCTAAGAATGATTGATATGCATCCGCATCGAAAGGCTAGAAGATCAAGACTAATGAACTTTTGAATAGTTATAGAGCTGTGACCACAGCCAATATGTGTAGGTGGATCCCAGCCAATTCAGGCGTAACGAATCCAATTGATTAGACAGCAACCAATAGTCAAGCGATGGCCATAATTACTGAAGAAATTAAATTTGAAACACATTCAAAAATGTATGCGATGTACCGAATCGTGTGCTTACGAAAGAATGCAAATTGCCAAAAAAAAAAAAACAACACTTTTAAGTACAAAAATTCACCATCCAGAATATGCCGATACTCGTATTAGCCGCCCGTTCGAATTGATGAATGAAAAAGTGATAAATTGCCTCGAAATATTTTGCACTCACCTGACATTCGGCAAAAGACTAATAGCGTAATTTTTCTAATTTTTATTAAGAACATTGAACTGTTTAGGATGGAGGGTAGAAGAATCGCTAAGGCGCGTTGGGGCTTTTTCTTCCGTGGGAATATCTTTTTCTTCATTTTTTCTTCGTTCTCCTTCTGCGGCGGTGCTATGGTATCGGGCTGTGTATCCCAGGGGGGATGGCGCTGTGTTGTTTTCAGCCAGCTCGATCATGAGTGGTGAGTGGCTGACGAGTAATTTACAGCTTCATTACCGCGCGCGCATATACTCGATATGAATAATGAGTCTAAATGCCGACCGCATTTAATGAGATTTTTTTCGAGAGTGAGATATCCGCGTTTTTTGATACATTACCGGTTTAATTTCATTTGAAAATTCAAGAATGATGTGCGAAGTAAAGACCTGCCCTGATATGAAGATATATTCGGTAATTGCTATGGTAGATCTCGATTATTTTTATCGGCAAACTGTATTCCTTTATAGAGTGAATGCTCATTGTCTTCCATTTATGTTAAATTTGTTCAATTAACATTAGGGTTAGGAAATTTGTTTTAAATATATCCGGATTTCACATGTTTTCACATGTATGGATATGTGAATGTGGTTTTGAATCAACAACTAACGTTAATTGAGAGAATAGTTTTGAGTTTCCATGATTTTATCACTGTTTGAATTCGAAAGAATTAAGCGTTAGTCTGATCTGCAATATGTTTGAATAATTTCACATTGCTTTCGTTAATGATTCGCTGTCGCTGTGGCTTTTAAATTTCATATCAAATTTAAAATTTACTATCAAGGAGTTGAAAAAATCCCTATGTTGACTTACAACATCAAAATCAGCTTGCAGATACGATCAATCGCACCCACTTTTCAGTCCGCATAAACAAAAAGTTAAACCTAAACGAGGAAACTTGTGAAAATTTATTAGTATGGTTTTAGTTTTGTTTGCTATGCAGATCCTCCTAAAAAATTAAAAACCTAGAAGAAAGGATAAACTAATTGTGGAAATCTTGACTTATCGGTCCATTCTATACACCAACTGCGGTGCATGTCTGTAGTATTTATGGCATGGCAACTTACCGCAGCTCTATGGGAACTACGCGGAACTTTGTCTGTTTGGAGGAGAAGAGCCCCAGCGGGAGAAAATATCGAGTTATTCAATTTCGGAAATGTCACATTGGAATCTTTGCATTCATACCTCTAAGCGTCTATATAGCTCAGTTTTTGTTGTTGTTGTAGCGGCGCAGGTAAGGGGGCGAGGGGGAACTAGTGTCATTCCTAAACGGGTGTCATCCTCTCCTCAAGTTCGAGGCCTAAGAAGATTGCCACCTCAATGAGTTTTTCCCAAAGCACGATGGGTGTTAGATGCGTTGGTGCGGCAGTACAATTGAAAAGGTGGTCCACGTTGTGCGGGCTGGCTCCACATGCTAGACCAGCGATTCCCAAACTGTGTCCCCCCCCCCCTGGGGAGGCGGGACGATTTGGAAAGGGGGCGTGAGTACAACTTATATATCTCTCTAACAATGAGTTTATTTTTATACTCTGGCCAAAAGACCGCTGAAAACATTTTAGGCCGAAATCACTTGATATTGACGTCTAGGCTCGTGCTGAAATAATTTCTTTTGATTTCTATTAATTTATCACAACACCTTCAGATTGTGGTAGCTCCAGTAATAGCACTTCTTTACTTATCGACAAATCACTGAGCCAAAAAAAACCGTAAACATCCAAATTCAGACCAAAAATAAGTATGGTTGCTACGGCGACAGCCAAACTTGCGACGAAAATATTCAAAAGCTCCAAAACTTCGGCTTCACTAACAAACAATTGTGCTTTTTCCATGCATGCTTTTTCCAGGCAGGGAGGGGCGGTCGCCCCCCCCCCCCCCCTGGTCGATGAAGATGGTAAAAAATCCTTATTGATATAGTAAAAAAAATTGCTGCACTATACAACATTTTCAAAAAAATTGCCTTCTTTACCTTTCCAAGTGCTGCAGGAGAAGCCATGATTGGGACAGTTTGCAGTCAGGAGGCGCATACAAATAGATGACGCGAGTGGCCTCTCGTAACTGACGGAGGCTGCGTACTAGCACACACATTTCACTTGTGAGTATGCTACTGTGGCTGCGTGGATCCCATATTTCCTGTTTCATTTCATGGGCTCTGAGCTGGAGTAGACAATTTCAACCGTTAGGTTCCTTCGGGAAGTTAGTGCAATCCCAACTAACAAACTCTTGAGAGTTTAGCTCTTGTGAAATGAAATAAGCTCTCATAAGACTCTAGTAAGGCTCTCACCACTCTTAGAATGTAGTTCTAGTAGCAAGATTCATATAAACTCTTTAAGTACATTTATTATAAGATTATTACTCTTGGAGAGTCGTATTCTTGTTACAAGTTCATATTTTGTTGCTATGGACTCTCATAAAGACTTTTTAGTGAGAGTTTAAGTCTTCAGGACTTAAACTCTTATAAAAATGTTCTTATAAGAGGTTTATTCTTATCACTCTTATAACGAGAGCTTTATAAATGCTTTAGTCTTTAACATCTTATTATAATACCTTTATAAGAAAGGTATACTTAAGCACTTGTAAGAAGAGTGTTGTGAGTGCACGATTGATTTCTTTGAAGCTAAGCAATCTGTCACTTTATAATCACACAAGAATTTTAACTTAGCGTAACCGAACCGGATTATATAAAGCGACTCTGTTCGACGAAGGGAATAAACGGAATAAAATAGTCGACTCAACGAGCGTAACAAAATTCACTGGAAAAACACTAAAAATGCTATAAGAACTACCTGCCACCAAATCCTTTTCTCTGCTGGATTTAGTAATTATAATTTTTGTTAGTTTTGTTAAACATGGAAAAAACACTACTCTTCGACGCGACTGCTACCGCACAGAAATAATAGATAAACGTCAAATTATTTACGCTTATACCGAAACTTATGCTCTCTTATGAAGAATAGAATCCTTATTGTGAGACTTTAAGTTTCTGAGGGAGGGCTTAAATTTATTAAATAGAGCTTCATTCTCATAGTGAGACTTTAGTTATTATAAAAAGAGCCATCCTCTTGAAATAAGAGTTTTAGACTTATATGAAGAATTTAGTTATAATAAAAAGAGCCGCCCTCTTGTTATCAGAGTTCTGGCTTTGTATGGACATTTAATGAATAGCTGCCATTTTTTTTTCAGATAAAACTGCATGAGGGGAAATTAAATTTGAATTTATAAGTGATTATGTGTCATTGCATATGCCAAATTCGAAGGATTGTAATTTTTTAAACTGACGAATGTTATTCACTTAAGTTTTACACAAAATATCATCATTAGATAATAATTATATTTTCACAAAATCTTATAAAATAATTTAAAATAAATTATTTTCAGAGGGCTTTGTAATTTTTCGAAGCAAAATAGTTATATTCAACGATAAAATTTTAATCGCATTAGAATGTTGACTCATATTTGTGGGAAAGCATCGCTTTCGACAAGTTAATATTTCCTTCATTCAAAAATGTTTTTTAAGTTGTTGTCAAAATAATAACACACGACAATAGAAGTTCTCGTAAGATCGTATATTTACATTGAACAAACAAAGACAGCCTATGTTGGTAAATCACATTCACTCTTTCTTGCTCCACTTATAATGAGAGTTTCCGGCTCATAACAAGAGTGTATAAGACTTTAATGAGACTCTTACAAGAGTAAAAACTTACTCTGATAAGAAGCCTTAAAATCTTCTTATAAGACATGTGTAATTCTTATAAAGAGAGTTTAGTTTTAGCTATAAGATCAATTTAACTCTTGTAAAGTGGTTCATTTAATACTTATAAGACTCTTATAAAAATCTTTTAGTACTCTTGAAGAGTTAAATTTCAAGAGTTGATGTCTTGATGTTGGCTCTTATAAGAGTCTTGTAGACTGTTATAAGCGCAAAATTGTTAGTTGGGATTCAACTTATTTTCATCTGAAAGGGTGGCAATTGCTATACAGCTTTGCTTGATTAGCCCTGGAAGGTTATGCTTTGTCGAATCGACTACGCATCATCAAATTTATCCCATTTTTCGTGACAATTCTCATTATTTGGAGCTGAGTTTTCGTACAGCACTTGCCGATGCCGATGTACTTGCCGAGTACATTGCGGCTAGACGAAGTAAGCAGGGTAAGTTGGATTTTTGGAAATTGGCGTCGTCGAAACGACGAAGGACGAACTTTGTGTAACTTTTAGAACTCCAGTATTTCTTATGGCTGGTTATCGATTCGACGATAAGTCTGTGTCCATACAACTAGCTCGTAACAAATATGTTTATTTTTGAAATGTGGGACCAATTTTTTAAAAAATTATGGAAAAAATATTTACTAGGACAAAAATAGGACAAATCAGGAAAATGGCTCAAAATTCTTCCTCAGTTTAGGAAGATTGCATTATGCACTTATAAAAATCGGCTCCAAAATCGATGTTTTTCCATTCTAAATAAATTAACGATTGAAAATCTGTAAAATTTTATAAATATTTTGAGAAAGGGTGATTTGTATGAGGCGTCAAAGTAGAGCGTCGTCGAATCGACGAAGCATAACCTTTCCGTACTAAAAATAAGCATCACCTTCCAGGGTTAAGGACCTTGTAAAGAACGGGTCTCATATTTCAGTGTCTTTCAAGTTCTTCTTTTTCTTCTCAGTACCATATAGCCCCTTGTGGGGCCGTGGTGCGCTAACTTAGCCGTTTATAGGCAATTTCGAGTCAACGTTACATTGCATATCATTTCGGAGTGTATATAATGTTGTAAGCACTTACATTCACATGTACGGAAATTTTAGACCACGCCGAGATTCGATCACCGGACCTCTAGATTACTAGCATCGTAGAGTGCGACTCAACCAAGTGAGCCACAGAGCGGGTCTTTCAAGTAATTAAATCAAAATTTATTTTCTAGCTGAATCATACAGCAATAAAATTTAGCCACTGTTAACACTTTGATAAATTTAGAGGAAATCTTATCTTATCTTATATTTATAAATATTCTGACGATGCTACTTTGCTAAGATGAAAGTGACAGGCGAAACAAGCTGATTTCGCAAGTGGAGTATGCAGTCCAAGATGCAAAAAATGCACTGAAAATAGAGAAACTACGCTCTAAAAGGCAGATATTGGAGGCCAGTTGAATGTAATCGGAATGCAGAAGAAAATGATTCTCATCTCCATTTTTAAAATTTGACTCTAAAATTAGAAAAAAAAAAGAAATAACATGCGTGGCAGTACACTAGTAAACTAGGGCCGCAGAGTGAAATCCAATTTCCAAGATCTAAACTGCTCTTTTGTTAAGGTTGTCGCGGACCACGGCTCTACGGTCGAGCTGTCGTCACTGCAACAAAAAAATAAGGGGAACGCCACTGACTCGGTGGCATTATGACCCGGCGAGGTCAGCGCGCGGCGTGGGCGATTTGAGCCAGCGCATTCCCCTCCTTGTTAAGCCACCTTTCTTTTCTATTTTTTTTATGGGGGAAAGCTAAAAGGAATGGGATGGAGGAAAGGAAGTGCCCATCCTTCGGGACACGGTTGAACCCAAAAGAAAAGAATTTAGTTACGAGACATTATATCATGTTATCATCGAGTGTGACGTCACGACCAAGTAACCTCGACTTGCAAATCTTGATTGTAATAATGTAAACAAACGATTATGCAAGCCGAGATTTAAGTGTTAGAAGGCCGTGGTTCGCGACAAGGTGTTGAGATCAACAGCACGCCCAGCAAAATTTTTTATTAACCATATTACTTGTTGGATACTTGTTTTCAATCTGAGCGACATCATAGTCCGTCACGTAGGTCGTGAGTTCGAAAAACACCATAAAATGAAAGGTGCAATGTTGTGTTGCCTCTATTTTTATATATTTTTTCCTCCAATTAATAGTCATTATTTGTTTCAAAAGTCTTTGTGTGGTTTAGTTTTTTAAAAATAGAAACCCTGATGATGGGCACTTTAGCCCGAAATATATCGGTTTAGCACGGAAATGATAACTTTCATTTAAAAAAATCGCGAATTGCTATAGAGGCAACACAACATTGCACCTTTCATTGAATGCGACGATTCCGGCAACACAAAAATCAAACCTGAAAACCATAAAATGAATTCGTTCACGGTGAGTCCGGAATCCATCACCCTGTGCACCAATCCAACCACAAGCCAGGCTACTCTAAAATTTGCTAACAATATTTCTGCGACCAGAAATTTCAACTACTAAGAAAATCATGATGTTGAAAAACTTTTCGGCTTGTCCCCCCCCCCCCCCCCACTTGCAACATTCCGCCAACCACACCATTCACGTTCTTGCAACCTGGTACTGCAACCTGCAACATGCCTACAAATCACTTAATTTCCGGTTTTTTTTGCGTGTTGCCAACTTAGGTTGGCAACCAAGTTGCAGGTGTATAAGGGCTGTAAGATCGAAATTCGGGTGTTGACTACGATAGCAACCAACAAGATATTGCTTAGCGTGTAGCTCATTATGAGTTTTCAGATTAAGCAACTTAGTTTCTTGGTGCAGGTGATCTTGTGATGTCATGCGTACACATCCAGTGATTGTACGCATAGCTGCATTCTGGCACGTTTGAATCCGTTTCCATCGGGTGTTGCAGAGATTGTTTATTCATATGGGTGCGGCCTAGTTTACCACTGAACGACCGATGGCTTTGTAAGTGGTGAGTAATGTCTCCTTATCAGTTCCCCATTTGCTGCCAGCGAGAGATTTTAATATCTTGTTCCTACTCTTCAATTTGTCACATATATTGTCGGCGTGGCTATTGAAAATGCCGTGATTGTCAATTCTGATGCCGACTATTTTGGGGTGATGGACAGTGGGGACTTCGGTGTTGTTTACATTTATGTCTAGCCGTAGGTTATATTCCTGGTTGTACGTGGTAAAGAGGGTTGCCGAGGATTTGGGTGCTGATAACTTCAGGTTCTTGGTGATGAAGAAGGTGTTGAGCTCTTCTAAGTAGCCGTTGATACGGTCGCACATGTCTGAAATATCGTTGCCGGATGTTAGGATGGTACAATCGTCAGCGTAGGATATTATGTCGATGGATGGTTCGTGTAATTTTGCGCTTGAGTCTATCCTTGGGTGGGTGTTCGACGAACTAATTGTTGTTGTCGTCGCTCACGGTAGAATTGCCAAACTTGAAAGCGACCCTCCCTTGAGTTTTGGTGGGATTAGATAAGTTTCTTACGGTGCTCCATAGTTTGTTCACATCTGTGGTGATATTCAAATTTCGAAGGTGTGAGTGCAATATATTTTTCCTGTTGTCATTGACCTGTTTGACGATGATATCGTTAATGTCACCAATGCGTGGATCACTGGAGTCTACACTTCTTAGCTGATGCCTCGTTTTAGCTAATTTAGCCGCGGATGTTAGAAAATTAGGTTTTAGGCTGGGAATGCGGCCGACTGGAATGAATCTCTTAGCTGCAGTGAGAATTATCCGTCTGAGTTGTTTTTCGGCCATACGACATACGTACATCACTTGGGGGGGTAAGACTAGCAAAAGCGTTGCTAGTGTACCTTGTAAAGCTATCCCAGTCAGCTTTTTTAAAGTTTGTGTACGTTTTCTTGTCGGGATGGACGCTTTTCGACGGCATATCCAGCGTTAGTATGATTGGAAGGTGATCAGAGTACATCGTGAGAATTGGCTCCCATGTGATGTCGTTGATAAGTCCAGGGCTAGCGATGGAAATATCTGGTGAGCTTGTGCAGGATCCAGTAATGCGAGTCTGTTTGTCGTCGTTTATTGCACAGAAATCTGATGCGTCCAGCTGATCGGCGATGATTTTACCTCTGGTGTCGTTGTGGAGGTTGGAGTGCCAAAGACTGTGATGTGCGTTGAAATCACCAAGCAGGAGACGATACTGGCCGTTTAGTAGAGGGTTAATCTTGGCTTTGTAACTGGCGGGACAGCTGGAGACGGGTGGAATGTAATTGTTGAAGATTTCAAAGTTGATATTGCCCGATTTGACGGTTATCGCTTGTTGTTCCATGATATTGTTGGCGGAAGTGATGTCAACGATGCTGTACGGTAGATTGTTGTGAATGAGGAAGGCCAAACCTCCTCCAGCATTGCTTTCTCGATCGTGTCTGATGACGTTGTAGTTCCCGTGAGAGCTGAGCGAATGGTTGGAGTTTAGTTTGGTTTCTTGCACCGCTGCAATCTGTATATGGTGTCTGTCCATGAAATCAGTAAGTTCGACGATTTTATGTTAAAGTCCATTACAGTTTAGTTGGACAATTTTAGTGTTGGTGTAGTTAACATCGATGATACGTGGAGCTGGGGTCAAATTAGGTGTAGGTTGAAATGTGCGTACAGGGTTTGCCGGTGTGGAAGGTGTTGATAGTTGGGAACCTTGATAGGGTTGCTGGTCGGATGAGCGTCGCCCACGATTTCTGCATCGAGCTGTGTAGTTTAGACCTCGTTGATTGTAATGGGTAAGTCCTGAGCAGTTCTTTAGGTGGACCCATTCTCCCCAGCATGTACACTAGACCGATGTTTGAACATTGGTCCAAATCCTGTTACCGCACACAGAACATATCCATGGACCTGGATTTGATTCAATGCCGGCACGTATTAGTAGTGTGCGGAGCAGCTGGGCCGGCCAGGACTGCTCCCCAAGGGAAAAATGGTGTTGGATGAATGACACGTAGTTTCCATCCCCTTCTTGCGTCGAAGGGGGTCGTTGCGACTCTTGGCCATGCCGAAGCATGGGTCGTTCCGGTTCGTAGACCCGGTCGCAGTAGGAACGAATAGCTCAGTAGGTAGAGCTGCTGAATCACGGAACCAGAATTAATACAGTAATTGTAAATTCGAGAGGGGAAATATATCTAACTACCATCACAACTCCCAAAGCAATGTGAGCATTCAGCACCGGTACAGACCTGCACGGTCGAGCGTCATGGCAAAATTAAAATCTCCATAGAATTCTCCCGCTAAAATTCGAGTAGTCGCCTTGTGTACAGATAGACAATAGACACAAGACCTGATGAGTGTGTCTATCTGTACGAAACCACAAAACTTTGGGAAAAAATACCAAAAGTTGAGGAAATTGAGGGAAAAATGTTTCGTCCCAATCGAGATTCGAACCTCCGACCTTTCAGTCACAAGGTCAGCAACTCTACGTACTGAGCTATAGACGCTTAGAGGTCTGAATGCAAAGATTCCAATGTGACATTTCCGAAATTGAATAACTCGATATTTGCTCCCGCTGGAGCTCGTCTCCACCAAACAGACAAAGTTCCGCGTAGTTCCCATAGAGCTGGTAGGTTGCCATGCCCTAAATACTACAGACATGCACCGCAGTTGGTGTATAGAATGGAACGATAATAGTTCAGTAATATCGTGTCGATTTAGTACCAATCCGTGAAAAAAATGCGGAAGTTTTTTTCTCACTCTTTCTTTATGTATATACGCTGATTCCGAATATGAACTTTTAACCCAAAAAAAAGTGCCGAAACATTAAAAAAAATAAGCAAAAGTACCCAGATTTCAGGTTTTAAACAAAAATAAAAATAAAAACAGTGCATTTCCCGAAAAAATGTTCTACTACAAAAACAAAATAGATTTCATTCCCTAGAAAATTGCAAAATATAATTTTTTTCTCAGACTCTCAGTTTGGGAGCTAGAGCTCGTAAAAGTACAGGCAATTTTAATTTTAACAAAAAAAGTATCTAAGTTTCTCTATGATGATTTGTTTCACTTTACTATTTACATCATTAACAGTTTCAGCAGGATTCTCAATATGTTGCTTGTTGCAACTCGTTTCCCTTATCCACCGGCCAACCAAACACGATTTTTGCTGCCTAAAGAGATATTGAACAACTACTGGACCTGTCTACACGCGAAACAAGAACAAGATTTAAACCATTTTTTTTTAGAAGGGATTCGTAAAGAGAAAGGCAAGGAAAAATTTAATTTTCATATAAAAACCGGTTTTGATCTCGAGTTTCACCGACTAAAAAATATAACACTATAAGGAAACCTGAGGGATTTTTTTTATCGATTTAGTCTTTGGGCGAAAACTGCCTAAATTTAGCAATGCTCTAGCTTCCAAACTACAAGTCAGACATTTCCGGGAAATGAACCGTTTTCTTTTTATACGCAAAAAACGAGAAATTTGTCACTTTATGCTTAATTTTTTTGATGTTTCGGCACTTTTTTCAGGGTGCAAAGTTGCTATTCGGAATCAGCGCCCCAAAATACATTTAACAAAATTGAGAAATAAACTTCCGCATTTTTTTCCTGACACAAATACGATATTATTGGGCTAAAGGCAAGATAAGTTAAAATAAGTTAAAATTCGCACCCACGAAATTTGGGAAGCAGAATTAATACAGTAATTGAAAGGATAAATAATATAGAATAAATATATATAAATATATCAATAAACTAGGAAATTGTATTTAATTTTTTTATGCACGATTTATTGTGCTCGGACGGAAATTAAAATAAAAACTAGATTATTTAATAAAAATAGTAGTCACTCAAAAAGCGTTTAAAAGAGACATTAAAAAATATTTTATTCTCATCTTTCAATACTACAAGCATTAATCTTCGAAAACTGCGCACTGAAGAACACTCCTACTGTATTATTCAAACCCTGGAAGACATGGCGCCAATTATCCAAATTCAGTTCGCCTAATAACACGTTATCGTCTTACCGATCGTATAGTCGCAGATCAATAATAATTCATTTTGTCATTGCGATCCGCTCTTAATTGATACTTTGAAATCGCCACAGTAAATCAATAAATTGGTCAGTTTTGTTTAAACGTTCTTTTGCCTTTCAGCGCCGAGTGTAGTTGCATATTCAGCATATTAATCGTGTATCCATCCGCACTTATATATCAACATAATAAAAATTAAACGTCTTTGCAGTAAACTGCAATTTACATGAATTGAATCATGATCATACGAAGGATACACACACACCATTCAGTCCAGGTGAGGAGGAGTTCCCTTTTTGGAGTCCCAATGAAATGCATAAATACTTTGGCAACGGCTGTCCAAACCATGCGACCATGGTCGACCTGCATATGAATAATATGCATGCAATCCATTGCGATGAATGCGATCTACTGTACGGACTCTGTATTTGTATGGATAAATCGAATTGTGAATATTTATAAAGTCGCTGCAATCATAAATCATCCATAAATAAGAGTATAAGGCAGGAAAAAAGGACTTTTATGCAGCCAAAGGGATAAAATGCACGGAGCACCAAATAGCAACAAAAACGGGAGACACACTTCCTGACTAGCCATTATGGCAATTTTCCATTTTAATGTTGGTCGTCTTTTTTCCATAACATGGAAATCTATTTGAAAAGGTGATGATGATGCAGAAAAAAATAATGCATTGCAATGAGTTGCAATATATTTTTGAGGTAATATGTATGCTTTGGGCATTATTTAATGCATTTTCAGCTTCACGTGTTTTGTATTGCGTGCCACCATAGTGTCACCAAATTGACCGATCATTTGGCGAATGAAATATCCTAGAATATAGGTATAGGCAAATTGAAATCGGCATTTTATAGCATTTATATATTAGTTTTCATTAAAAGAATAAACAAAATATTAAACCTTAAATAAGAAACAAATAAAACAAATAATGTTAGATTTTAGGAAAAAAATATTTTATGTAATCATTCCCGTGAGTTTGCCTTTTTTTAACATTTAACAGCTTGAGCGGTTATATTCAAAATGATATGCGAAGAATTTATTTATATATTTTACGGAAAAAAAAATCCTTCAAAAACAGTTACTATACATTACAGTATACAAAGGTGTCCACCAACTAACCTTGAAGCCGGGGTTAAATGGGGTACACCATGTGTTATGCGCGTTACAAAAGAGTACCAAAAAAAAAATCAATCAAAAGAAAGTTGAAAAGGTGCACACCTTAACACAAAAACGAGACCGAGGCTAATTTCGGGCGCGGCCGAAATTTGGATACCCTTCGCTCTCGTCCGGGCTAAAAGTTTTTTCGGGCTTACCTACGACTTGTATTTAACCCCTCCCCCAATTCTTTTCCTTCTGTCTTCTCAAAAGGCAAATAAAAATATTTACTCAGAAAATGTTATTGGGAAATGGGGGAGCATGGACCCATAGTTCGATCCCATTTGTTTTGACCTTTTTTGTTGCTTTGATTAAGACACATTCATAATTCAAGGTCTTGTGAAATTGGTGAAAAAAATGTTTCTTAGAAGAACCAAAATGGGTGGTTGAGTTTGTATGGCAGCCCCATGAGCCCATGGTCCGATTTGATCCATTCTCACATATGTTGTATGTCAACAATTAAAATACATTTGTGTGGAATTTGGTTGAAATCGGCGCACAAACAAAAAAGTGTTTTTCAGAAGAACCTAATTTGGGGGTTGGGTTTGTCTGGCAGCCCCATGACCCCATATTCCGATTTGATCTATTCTCACATATGTTGTATGTCATCAATAGAAATAGATTTGTGTGGAATTTGGTTGAAATCGGTGAACAAACAAAAAAGTGTTTCTCAGAAGAACCTAATTTGGGGGGTTGGGTTTGTATGGCAGCCCCATGACCCCATTGTCCTATTTGATCAATTCTCACATATGTTGTGTTTCGTCAATACAAATTCATTTGTGTGGAATTTGGTTGAAATCGGTGCACAAACAAAAAAGTTTTTCTCAGAAGAACCTAATTTGGGGGGTTGGGTTTGTATGTCAGCCCCATCACCCCATGGTCCGATTTGATATATTCTCAAATATGTTGTATGTCATCAATAGACATACATTTGTGTTGAATTTGGTTGAAATCAGTGCACAAATAAAAAAGTTTGTCTTTGAAGAACCTAATTTGGTTAGGTTTGTATGGCAGCCCCATGACCCCATGGTCCGATTTTACCGATTCAAACATACAAACTGCCTGCAGCACAAAAGAAGCAATTGTGCAAAATTTCAGCTTCATAGCTTTTAAATTGGCCGAGTAAATCGCGTAGCAATAGACGGACAGACAGACAGACGGACATCGCCCAATCGACTCCCCATGTTATGCTGATCATATACATATGTTTACTTATTAATTATATGGTCGGAGATGCTTCCTTCAATGCGTTAAAACCTCATGACAAAGTTAATATACCCTTCGTTGACTCTACGAGCGAAGGGTATAAAAAAAAGAAAACAAAAGAACGCTTGAAATAAAATGAACTGAAATGAAATAAAACTAAAACTTAATAAATATTAACAGTGGCGTAACGTTTCCCAAATGTATTGTGTTCGAAATTGGAATGGGGGCCCCTTATCTTCAATTTTTTAACAAGAAAATATTGACAAAACCCGCATGTAAATCAGTCCACCAATAAGCAAGAGCACCAAAAATTAGTTTTTCGAGCAACATGTTCCATTTTTTTTAATAAAAATCGAAATTTCAATAATTTTCCAAGAAAACTTTTAGGATCATCTACTTAGACTATTTAGCAACTTAGCAATTAATTTGAGAGAAGAACACTATAGGACCTATATGCCACTCACGTAACAGTCGTTGATTTTAGAGTAGAATATATGGAGTGCCCCTAAGTAGAGCTTCACCCTATGGGCAAGTTAAACTAAAGCCAGTCGTTGGCGTATCCACGTCTTGAATCAAATCGACTGAAATCAAATTCGTTATGGACCTCCACCGAAGATAAATGCGCCATGCAGGGGAAATTATAGATCCATTATATGCACAGGAGGGTATATCGGCACGCATTTGTTTCTTCATTTCATGAGTCCTAGTTACAAAAAGTTCCTGACTTGGATCTTATTGAACGATCTTTTAGTCGAAAGATTCACAGTTATCCACATTTTTCTTGATGCAGCAGTCACTTTCTTTTCAAGAGTCAAATACTCAAAGAACTAAATCACAATGGCTCAATTTGACGGAAAAACTTTCAAGAGAGGCCAGAGCCTATACATTTACAGCCAGAGCCGTGCTAAGGAATTTTGGTGCTCGGAAAAGAAACACGCGGAAACGCCCCCCTATATGTCACAAATGTAGACGAATGTGAAATTTTAAGTATTTACGAACGCTTCATTTTGGGACTTAACGGTTCTTTCTTAACTAAATTAACGACAGAAAACCGAGCAAATGTTAAGCTAAAACCTGACTAGAAAATTGGCGGACGCTTGGAGAATTTGTTTTATACATTGGATGAGTGAAAGTTTCAACAAGAACTTGAAGAACTGGGGTATGCAACATAGGAGCTGGCAGCTGGGAAATAGAACTTTTCAAAAAATTCAGTGTGAAGCTTGGAAACTTTGAGCGTAGAAGGGATGAAAGTTAGGTATGCACGCTGGAAATCGCGATGATTAAATTTGCAAAAAAGGACTTGAAGCCTTTCCTGATTAGACACAAAGGGTAGCATATAAAAAAAAAGTCACATTTTAACTAGCATAGGCGCAGATGGCAACACTTTGAGTGCCAATAATGGAGGCATTAGACCTCCAAAATACATACAAGCAATTCTCGATTGGAAGGCTGTATCTAAAAAATAAAGGACCTTAACTAAGCAAATAGCAGAGAAGAGCCACTATACCCTTGCATATCTTTCCTTCAGTTTAGATTATGATTATTTTGATTATTACAGCTGTAATAATCATACAATACTATAGACAATATGCATTTACTTAAGGGCAGATTTAATTCTATGGTAGACACTCGTTTTGCTAGAAATCTGATACACTATACCCCAAAACGCTGAGTCCGCGATGGCTCAGCAGAACTATGGCCAAGTACCGCCTCATAGGAAAAACCGCTATCTGTGCCTGCAACGATCAAAGCTCAACTGCTCCCACGTCGTAGCCCAAATATTTGGTTGCCGCCTAGGGTCGAATGACCCTCGCAGAAATACCAAAGAGCTGGTTGGCCGTATACTGTATGAACACACAGTCTGCTTTACTACTTCTTTATAGTGGTCTAACGAAATTTCTTTTCGAATATAAATTCTCCATCTTGGAATCTGTAGCTGGAAAGAGCAAGAAAAAATCCTCTACAGGCATTTTGATTGTTAAGATGCAACTATACTGGTTTCTGAATGGAGGCGCGTCCAAAAACTAGCATCGCGGACCGCTATTTGGCAGCTACTTAGCATCTACACTAGCTACTAAATGGAGGCTGAAAATGACATAACCAAACTTTGATTTTGGAGATTTTTTTTACATTTAATTATAAAAATCCGACTCTGCGCGTTTACATCATTACTCTGCCATTCAATAAATTATTCAATTTGACACAAAAAGGAGCGAAAGATGCAAAATTGCAGGAAAATTGTCACTTTGACTTCGACAAGCGGTTGTCAAAGCGTCAACTGGCGTGTGATTGTGTTGCTATATTGAATATCAAAACTGGACTGGACGGACCAAATGGCGGTCAGTTTGGATGCAATGACAACTACCAGTTTGTAGCGCGTGCTACCATCAGTCTGGATGGACCTTTAGTAGTGGCAGTAATCAGACGACACGCAAGTTTTTTTGCGGACTAATAAAAATGAATGTCTTTAAAAGAACAGTCACCCAAAAAATGAGTAAAAAAAATCTTTATATTCGCGGCTTTGGGGAACCCTGTGGCTTGGGGGCCCGTGTTCCACTGAACACATGGCACACCGTACGTTACGCCACTGAATATTAACAATCATTCTTATTGCAAGTTCACCAATATTTTATCAATTAAACATATTGATTTGTTGTGTATGCAAATACACAACTAATAAATAGCACCGTTTAAAAATTTCTGTTTTTTTAATTATGTTTATAGTCAAAGAAGAATACAATATTTGGTCGGCAAAAATCCTACATCGCTGGATTTTTTGCAGGATGGTTGGGGATGGCCCCCAGATTATGGGAAGAAAAAAGTCCCCACCGATTGGAAGTCCGCAACCTTAAAAAAAGGGGTATTTTTTCCGTATAAATCATTGCAAAGGAAATTTTTTGTATTTTTTTTTCGTACTCAGACAATTTTTCTATATATTTTGCCGTTTTTGAAATAATCGCAAAAAGAACGGAAAAAATACCCCCTTTCCACCTTTTTTAAGGTTGCGGACCTCCAATCGGTGGGGCCATTCCCAACCCATCCTGCGAAAATCCAGCGATGTAGGATATTTTCCATTCGATGGCCATATTTGGGCTTACTTTTCTTTGGCAATTATTTCAAGTGCATATTATATACTACCGACTTGTATTTAATTATCTTGTAAAGACAACTATTCTTAGCCAACTCTTTTCCAATGGATGTAAGTACATAATTCAAATAGAAAGCCTTTTCCTGAGCTTCCTCTTTCAAATGAAATCCAACTTGCACATGTAACGACTGCGAAAAATCTCTTTTATGGATATAAGCATCGCTCCAAAAAAATTCATAATGCCTCCATTACCATTTTGGGGAACTCCTTTTAAAAAAGTCTGTCTTTTGATACCCATATTGACTATGTACCACTATCAGGGTGAATAAGGAAATTTAGTCCGGAATGAAATAACCAAAAGGATTCGGCTGTATCTTGCTTCGCTTGTCGTAACCTTACAAAACTATTACATACTCTAAATTCGGTCAAAAGTAAAATGTTTAAAGTTTCATAATAGTCCTATAAGTTACGCTGCAAATTCCGAAGGACGAAATTTGCCCAGAGCTTACAAAATGCGCTATTCTCAGCAGCTCCTTTCGTTGGACATCGACACACATCTTGACTATTTAACTTCTTCCTACAAAAAAGTACTTTTTGGACTTAAGGATTACCCGAAAAGTATTGAAAATTCTACCTTTAGTATTGCAGGGAACTCCTTTAAGAAAAACATCAAATTTGATACCCATCAGTGGCGCGCACAGCCTTTTCATACAGTGTAGGCAGTCATATAATTTTCAGTTAGTGAGGTTTGAATCATTTTCAAAACGGGGAAAAAAATCTTGTAGAAACTATTGAGAGAAAATATATCAAATGATTCAAAAGCTTCCGAAGCCATACCAACAACCTATGGTTGTTAATCTAATATGTACATGTTAAAAACGAATTACATTAGAGGCCGGTTATTAGAATTACTGCTTAATAGAATCAGCCGTTTATTAGAATCAAATTATAAGGACCGATTGAAATGTATGGGAATCGGATCTGTGGTCATTATACTCAGCAAGTGGTTAGGAACGTTTTTGATTTCTCATTTTAGTCTAATTTGGCTCTTTCAACTAATTTTACTTAAGGTTTAAAACATTTCTTCATTTGAACTCATAAAAGCAGTAAAAAAAAACGCAAGCGAAACAAAACCTTAAATGAAAAGACCTATTAGTTATATAGAAAAAAGGAGAGATTGTATGCAACAAAAAAAGTTACCGAAATGGGTACGGATCCCATAACTTATGTGTGTATTTATATTAATTTATTTCATTATAGATACTATCCTTAAGAAATGCAAATTTATTATATTCGTTTAACAGAGTCGCCCCCGTAATCAAAAATTGGAGAACCGATGTGATTCTGATATCTGGCGCCTGCTGTAATTTAATTTTTCTAGACGATTTCTTAGTTGATTAAAACTCAAAATTTCCTATACAAATCCTTTCTCCATGTAATTATACATTCGGAAACTGAACTGAAGAAACATTTCGATCGTTTATTACGACAAGAGTATAATCTCATCCACCCCATAATAACTATGTAATTTATTTATCTATGTATGTAAATAATCTGAGGTGCTGATTATTATTAGCATTGAAGCATCTGTGCAAATTTTAATATTACTCACTGCATTACAAGCTTGACACACATATTTTCGAATGACGCAAATACGTCATTATGACGAAAATTTACCATCATTAGCACGAATTCCAAATTACATATTTGGACCATCATTTGCTCAATAGTGACAGGGGACGCCATCTGTTGCAAAATTGAATAAGAAGAATTTTTGCAATAATATTAAATTTGTTACCAATCTTTAAACATTTCTATTCATATTCTTCAAGAAAAGTGTGTCTTCAAATTATTAAACAGAATATTCATCAAAATATCGCTTTTGTGAGGGACATTTTCATCATTTACACAAACGTCAAAAGTAAATGACGCATTCTAATGATGAAAACATATGTATATGTGTCACCTCAATTTCGAACTTTGGTTCGGATTAAAACATACTAATAGCTTGCGGTCATGAGGTGTGCGCTAACGTGGGGAAGGGTGGCTATAGGATTCATTTTTGCAGGTTTTCGACTTAATCTCGGAAATAGTTTGGAAGCGGTGAGGCCTCCTGAGAGTATTTGTTTGGCAGTATTAAAGCCCATAAATTTTCCAAATACTTATTTGAACAAACAAATGCCGAATTCCTAACGGTTCCGCCGATACAGGTTATTGAAATCCGAAAATTGGCTCTGGTGTTTTCCGCGATTGGTTTTCGGAAAACTGTTTCACGACCAATTTGTACGATGTTTAATTGGCTTTCATTTCATACTCGTACACTCCCCGTTGTCCGGCCTTCAATCAGTCAAAAGCTTAAAAGTTTAAGCCGAGCCTCCGAATTGAATTTTCTCTATTTGCAAGGATAAAGACAAACATTGTGAAAAAGTGGGAGAGGGGTGACGGTTTTTTATTCCATGGATCCATAATGGGTGGTTCGGAGTAAAACATACGAAAAGCTTGCGGTCATGAGGTGTGCGCTAACATGGAGAGGGGGCTAAAGGATTCATTTTTGCAGGTTTTCGACTTAATCTCGGAAATATCTCGGAAGCGGTGAGTCCTCCTGAGAGTATTTGTATGACACTATTAAAGCCCATTAAATTTCCAAAAAACTTATTCGAAGATACATATGTCGGATTCCTAACGGTTTCCCCCATATAGCCTATTCAAAACCGAAAATTGTCAAAAAAGTCGTTTTTTCCTCCTTTGTTTGGTTTTGGTGTCCCCCGGGATCGTTTTTCAGAAAAACGTTGCAAGACAATTTTGTGCAGCGTGCAATTTAATTTCATTTGATATACTTCCTGTTGCCTGGTCTTGAATCAGTCAAAAGTTCAAGAGCTTAAACCAAACTTCCAAATTTAATTTTCCCCCTTTATAAGTATAAAGACCAACATTGGTGAAAATCGGGAGGGGGTGACGATTTTTTATTTCACGAATTTATAAGGGGTGGTTACGAGGAAAACATACTAAAAGCACGCGGTCGTGTGGAGTGCGCTAACGTTGGGAGAGCGGGTTTAAATATCCCAGTCTTGTACTTATCAGCTCTATCCCCGCTTTATCTCCGAAACCGCGAACTCTACAACAAAAGCTAATTCAAAAATTAAAAATTTCACATAGACAACATCAACACAGCGTACATGCATATAGCCAATCTACATATAGATACACGTATGTATAACCCTTTTATGAAACACTACACACGTTAAATAATTCCAGTAAAAAAATTTACTTTTGCTTTGTTTTACGTACGTAAAGTAATAATAAAAAATGTGTGACCGAAGGGGGGGGATTAATCCGCTTGATCCCACCTTATCTATGCCACTGGTTTCCACACACCCTGCATAAAAAATGTGTTTCTAGTAATTCCTCTAAGCAATAAAGCCGGAATCGTTCACCTTAAAAAGCAATATGGTTTAGAAACTCTTTGAAACATACTTACAATCCAGGTCGCTATAAACCTTAGCCAGAAATTCTTTAGTGGATAAAAAGTCAATTTTTTATGGATTATTCACTTTATTCAATTACTTTTTCATTGTTTATCACAGTATTAATATTTTCATTTTACATACATTTTTCTTTCGACATTTACATACACTTGTTTTTTTTTTATTTTTCGCTTAAAAACAACTTCATACATTTCAAAAATTTTCGTTATTTGTTTTTTTTTTAAGTTTTTGCTTAAAATTTAGGAATTACGTCGTGACACAATAAAATTATATAAATTTTACAATAATTACAATAGACATACATAATTCGAAAAATGTTGAGACAAAAATTCTAAATGTTCTTCTCTGATTTGCACTAAGTATACTAAAATAATAATAATAATAAAAAAATAACTAAAACAAAATATGATAAATTATACTGATAACTCTGTACAGACAGATATTTCTGTAGGTTTTGTTTCTTTTTGTCTAGATTTGGGATTAAACACATAATGTACCTACATCTTTTTGCTCAGCATTTGATTTATGCAGTTTTCCAATTTTTCATTAATATTTCGAAAGGATATTCGTATAGTTACAAAGAACATAATAAAGCTAAATTTCTGAATAAAAATATAAAAGAAATACTTTTTGTTTTTATAAATCTATGTCACTGTTTCGGTTTGTCCTTTACACCTAAAAAGATTTTATCAACAACTTTTTATATTACAGTTGTTTATAAAAGCTTCTTCTCGGTGATTATAATAATACTAAACTTAATTCTAAAATTAAATATTTGTCTTTTATTATTTTGTATAATAATAATATGAATTTACTTACGCTGAATTACATACTTAAGATTTATGTTTTAGTTTAATTTATTTATTTTACCTTAGGAATAGTGTTAAAGATGTGTACACTAAACTAAATAAATACCTTCAGTTGATGTGTAGATTGCAATTATGTAATAGTTTTTTGTTTGTTTTGTCTATTTAAAATTGTATTGGAATGGTAAAATCTATTAACATAATACAATTTGCTTAGAAATGAGAAAGGGCAGTCGATGACGTACGGCATTATCCGGGTACTCATATTGAACGTTGACTACCGCGCTCATTTCTGGGTGTGTGTGTGTGTGTTACCTGACGTCGAATCTTCGTAACATCGGGAGAAGGAATTGACATCCTGTCTCCCGGGACCTGCATCATATCGGCTAGCAATATTAGTTTTCTCCATACAAGCCTGTTTAACGTGATACCATAAATGGCGATTCATTTCCCATATAACCGCCCGTCGGACTATCCAAATTTGGATTTATGCGTTTCTCCTTCTGTCGTCGATTGCAGAACCACACTCGTACCACTTCCTTCTCCATCGAGAGACGATCGGCCAATTGGGTGATCTCTTCGCTGGTGGGTTTCGGATTGACTTCAAAAGCTTTTTCCAGGGCACCACGAACCGCGGTTTCAATCGATGTACGCTTCTTTCGTCGACGTCCAATAATTTCAGGGGTGGAAATACTGGTTTGAATGGCCGACGGATCGTATACACTGTTAGGGTGGAAGATGGGAAGATTTCTATGAGAATCGGAAGAAAGAGAGAGTTTTGGAGCTGAATAGGAGATTGTTGAGTTGAAGGGATTTGTTTTTGATATGTGTGAGCTCCAAAGAGAGATGCGACAGAGATACATGAAAGATAAATAAAATGACACTTACCCTCCTGTACTTGATATGCTTCGATCAGCATCGTCCAACCACTTTTGCAGCAACGGCTTCAGCTTGCACATGTTCTTAAAGCTAAGATTCAAAGCCTCGAATCGTGATATGGTCGTTTGTGAGAAATCATTTCCGTACAATTTGCCCATTGCCAGTCCGACATCACCCTGCGTGAAACCCAACTTGATTCGTCGTTGTTTGAATGTTTTCGCGAATTGTTCGAGTTCTTCTAAATCGGTAGTCTCCTCGGGCGAATTATCGACGGGTCGCGGTCCGGTCATAAGTTTGGCCAATTGCGGCGTATGAGTTCCAGTGCCAGGTGTATTTGGCGTAACAATGCCTCCCATGTTTAGACTAGAAGTGTTCGGTGGGGTAGTTTGAGTGCTACCCGTGAACGCTAGGGGTGTAGTTTGATGGCACGGACTACCCGCGGGACTATGAATTGGGCTCTTCGATGTGATGGGTGTGGAGGTCAACTGGGACTTGTTTTGATGTTGTTTTTGCAAAGCCTGGAGCTGATGAGCGGCTTGCGTGAGTTGTTGAACTTGGTTCTGGAAAAGGAATTGCGCCGCAGCTAGGGCACTGGACGAATCGTCTTTGGGAATGTTCAGGTTACCGTTTCGCACCAATTCGATGTAGTTTTGGAATTGTTGTTGCAGTGCGACCTGTTGCATTTGAATGGTTTGTTGGAATGCAGCGAAATCTTGGGGCGAGAGGCTGGGCAAACTGCCCAAGCTCAGTGGACTTTGGAGTAACAGCGGGCTCAGAGGATTTGGCATGAAGCCGGATAAGTTTGAAACCGGTGGCGGAGTGGAACGAGCCAATGGCGAAGATGACGTGTGACGTGATGAATCGTTTGTCTGTTGAAGAAAAATTTAAATTGAAGATGAGGTTAGTTAGCTGTTGAAATTTAAAAAGAAAGGAATAGAGAGTATTTTAAATTAAACTTTTCTTACCAAATTCAATGCCATTGAATTATCTTCCGGCTGCTCGGGACTAACACATCGATCGCTTGCATCATCTGAAACTGAATAGAAAAAAATACAAAATTAGAATAATTTCGAACTCAGTCAGACATAGTAAGCTTCTACCCCATTCAAATATTCATGAACACTGACCATTTCTTTCCCACAAAACGTATGCAAACATGAACTCACGTTTTGCATTTCATAACATTCATAAACCCGCCCGATTCAGGTCGCATGTGGTCAGTCAATTTTCTCTACATTATTTTCCCTTTGCATTCAACCCGAACGGAAAAAAGGATTTAACTGCGTTTATACGTGTTTGATATGCAGATCACATAAAATTTCCATTTTATGCTTCTGTAAGCTACCATACCATAGGAGACTTTTCGTCATAATTCGACTAAATTTCACCAATATCGACAAGTCAGACGACCGAACTAAGGAATTCGAATATCGTCCTTCCAAGTGTGTTTATGCAAAACTATTATACAAAAATCGAGTCCTTTTCTTAGACATTATTCATAGAAAAAAATAAGAAGAAAAGAACGAGCGGCAGCACGAGTGCTCCTGAGTCCTGGTCCTTATCCCAAAGACATGCATAGTCCGAAAATCGAAAGGAAAGGATATTGAATCGTCAAGCGTTCAAAACAATTTTATAGTCCAACGATTTTTAAGAAAACTTCAAAAGCACACAAATATTGAAGGTGGTGGATATGCTTTGCAAGCACTCGCAGGAATAGATGCATAAGGCATCAAGCATACTACACCTTTACTCCTTTTTCCCAATTTCTTGAATAAATTTTCTCCTGGACAATTTTGAAGTAAGTTTTCATGTTTTCCTTTCGTTCGTTTGTTCCATGGAAATATTGTTTGGAAATTGCATGAGGGGTAAAATAGTCGAATCGGAGTGAAAAAGGTGTTTTGTTAGGCAATCAAGTGCGAAATTATACCTATATAGAAAGGATACAAAATAGGGTACTTGTCGCATTGATGGCTCGGTGCGGTTTAGGAATATTTTAAGAGTATATTGGCCACTTGTGCTTTGAGGGATCATATCATGCCGGAATCGATGCATATGATGAATGTCCCTTAAAGTGAATATTTGCTTGATTTGACAATTCGTACAACAAACCCCTATCAAATCATTTGGACTTTTTGGTGGGCGAAAAGCAGCAGTTCAATTGTTCGCAAACGTCAATCCTCGGTTTGAATATAATGCATAAACAGTTGACCGAACGTTTGCATGTCCATGTCCATCTGCTCACCAAATGAAGGGGGTGCCGACAAATCAATCTACGCAGCAATCCTTTCGTCTAACAAAATTTTTATATGCGTTCGTAAGCCCTTCACTGGATTATGCACACGTATGCATATACGAGACGATATCTTTTCCATATATATTATCCTGGCGGTAATCATCTCGGTGTGAAGGGTGTCCATGTTCACACGTTTTGGTTTGACCCGCCGTACAGAGAAAGAGTGAGTTCAGCCGGTCGGTGTCCTGGTACAGACGGTCGCCGCGCCGGCCGGCCATTCACTTCATTCCAAAGACGAATATGGAATTTATGCGATTTTGAAATATTCAAAAAGGCAAAAACGAGGGTTGTTGATGATGATAGGATTTCGCAGGATAAAAATTTACGTATGCATACTGGACAATATGAGTTTCTATGAAATATTTACTCAATGGGATGTAGAGACAGTCGTACGGCAGAGAAATATGTATAAGATTTGAATTATTTGGGCGGTGTTGGTGGTGAGAGTTTTACTGAGGGGTTGATGATGTCTGTAGTCGGAAATTTCGATAGAAGACAGTGGTGTTAAACAGTTAATTTTTATTCGAGATGTAGCAAAAACCATTCAAGTTTTGAGCTTCAACCGTTAATTTACAGTTAGTGGTACAGTTAACTGTTACACCAGACGAGACGTTTCCGGATTACTTCTTTTCTCGAATCGAATTTAGAACCTCTTCATCTATGGCTGCCATACGATTTTTTGAATAGGGAATTACCATATGAAATCAACAATTTTTCAAATTAGAATAATCTCTTTCCAAATCAAATTAAAATTTTTCAAAAAAAAAGCAATTTCCAACCCAGAAATTTGTTCTAGGAAAATTTTGATGTATTTTAATTTTAATTTTGGTGTAGCTCATAGCTCTACAAAGAAGAAAAACATTGAAACCTTTTGCAGAACCTCAAGGAGCTTAAATCAGTTATTTGCATCCCAAATTAATAATTTTCCGAATCAAAATTATTTTTTTCTAAATCAAATTAACAATTTTCTACAATAATCAATTTTATATTGAAGTTAAACATTTGTCGAATCAAATTTAAAATTTTCTCAAATTAACAATTTTCTACAACAATCAATGTCACTGATTGTTGTAGAAAATTGTTAGTTTGATTTAGAAAAACTCAACACATTCACAGCCGATGATTCACATACAGCGTTCTTCCCCGTTCACGTCTATGAGTCACATGTGACTCATAAAAGTATGGATTTTCAGATGCCAGACGTGATGGTAATATCGGCGAAAACTGGTCGCACAGTGTTAAATATGATTTGAACATTTTTTAATTTGATTTGGAAAAATAATAATTTGATTTGGGATGACAATAACTCATCAATGCTCCTTGATATTAGTTTCGATGGTTTTATTTAGAGCTCTCGGTTTTCACTAACCGGAAGACTTTTATAGGAGCTACACCATATAAGGTGGTCAGGGAGATAGATTGGTGGATGAAAATAAGGAGAAATTAAGAAGGTGAAATTGTTTCATGTCTATTTGAAGAAAGGAAAAAAACTTCACTGCACTTTTGCACTCTCTTCATGTACAGTCGAATCTGCATAGCACTCGTTCCATATTACAGTACTTCCAGTTGGGTATGGAATTATCAAGAAGTCATCCGAAAGTTAAAACACAAAATTTGAAATTCGTCCGCTTTCAACAGTCATTCGTTCGAGAAATTTGCCTAGTCTACGTGATTTGAAAGAATTAGTCTGATTTATCATCGGACCTGGATAAATTTCTTGGACAGATTTGGGCTCTAAAAATATTGAACTTTGGTGCGACATATGCGAGGACGCCAATCGCAATAGGTATTTGTCATAGCGCGTGTTTAAAGCAAGGATTCACGCGCTGAAGGTCTGCACTAGGGATATTTCCGTGTTAGTATATTTTTTCCGCCAACTGTCAGACATGGTTACAAAAATATTCTCCGTTTTTGAGGCTATTTACTCTCTGGTTTCCCTTGTTTCGGCAGGATATAATTCGTACCCATGTTGGATTGTTGCCTGCCTGGCTGGGCTACACGCATAATAATATCTCTTGAAGAAGTTGACAAGTTCTTTGGCTATGAGTAACATGTAATTCATAAATGTATGGTTGTTCGAAGCGAAGACAGTGTGGTAATGTCGGCAAAAACCGGTCAGACCATGTCCACAAAATGAATGACCGTCATTTTCCCTACGTCAATGAGTCACATGTGACTCATAAAACAATGTGATAACAAAGGATTTTTAGAAAGCAGACGTGGTGCTAATGTCGACAGTGAACATTTTAAGGACCTTCAGACGTTGAATATAACAACCTCTGTTCACTGCCAACTTCTCTACCACCGGCATTTGCAGATAACTGTTATTCAAATAATTTTTTCCTATCTCTACAATTTCGTCCCTCGTTTCCATCACATCAAAAGATCAAAGTTTGGCACAACTGCACTTGAACAATTTATTTCTATTGAAAATGGATACACACTGTATTCCTATTCCGAGATGGTCATCTTTCCAATGCATGCGAACGAGAAATCTATGAAAATTTGAATATCATGCATACAAGGGATGAATACCAAATATGTAGTAGCTTCCCCAATTCAGATGAAAATAACAAGACAGGCAATATGGAAATTTTGATGGCAACATTGAGCAGATTTTATTAGGGAAAAATGGCCTCGTTATGCCATTTTATTGCGCTGTTTCGATGGTCATCTTGAATTTTAGAGATTTGGAGATTTTTCCAACATAATTTAATTATTTATAGGGAGTCAGTCGGTTATGTTGCTGTGTTGACATATACTTAGCTTAGAACTTAGAAGGACATATCATGAAAGTGAATTTATTGGAATCAAAATTTTAGCTTTACAGGCCAGTCGTTAGCCCACAAATTGGAATATCATCTGGAGATCTTATACCGGGCCCACAATGATCGGGGTTCGCCGAACCGCGGGGTACAAGAAATCAAAGTTGTGGACAACACACGTCTGGGAGGGATAGAGATTATAGGGGAATTATTTTTGTTTTTTAATTCCCCCATCTCATCTATCCCCCCTGGCTTGTTTTGTCCACAACTTTGATCTTTTATACCGTGCAGCAAACCCCGATCAGTGTGAGGCCCATAAGATTCATTCTCGGCGTGTAATTTGGGTTGGATACGATATCCCCAGTCACAAAATCCCCAAACCAAAACCCCCAAATCAAAATCCCCATAATCAAAATCCCCGAAATCAAAATCCCCGAAATCAAAATCCCTGAAATCAAAATCCCCGAAATCAAAATACCCAAAACCAAAATCCCCAAACGAAATTCCCCATTCCCCATTTGAGGTGTGATCTAAGAACGCGCGCGCGTTCTAAGATCACATCTCAAATGGGGAATGGAGACTTTCTTTAGGCTATTGTAGATGGTAAATGATAGATGTTAAATGGCAGATGATAAATGGTAGATGGTAAATGGTAGGTGGTTAATGGTAGACGGATGGTAGCTTGTAAATGGTTGATGACAGATGGTAAATGGTAGATTGTAAATTGCAAATAGTAGATGGTGAATGGTAGATAATAAATGGTAGGTGCTTTAGACTATTGTAATTGAATAGTCCTACTATGCAATAAAAAAATCACCGTCGTGGACTGATATATATGCTAATCAACGGCAAACTCTTTGAAGTAACACAGAACAACAGCAGCTAATGTGCAGGCAATTAAATATGCAATCGGTTCCAACAATAAGCCAACCAAGTTTTCCGCGAATATTCGTTCGGATGAGGACTTGTCTCGACGATGTCAAAGAAAACCTATTATGTTTAGAACGATATATGCAATGGACTCGAATATTTTGTTTCTGCTAATCAAAAAATAAGTTAGTATAGATTTACGTCCCTCCTAGTGCCATTTACCATCTACCATTTAACACCTTCCATCTACCATCAACCATCAACAATTTACAGTCAACCATTTACCATCTACCAGCCATCTACCATTTTTTACTACCCCATCTACCATTTACCATCATATTTCGGGTGTTTGGGGATTTTATGATTGGGGATTTTGTATATGGGTATTATGATTATGGGGATTTTGAATATGGGGATTTTGCTTTTGGGGATTTTTCTACGTTTGGGGATTTTGTGATTGGGGATTTTGTATGGTTCCCGTGTAATTTACTTACTGGATACGGTGAAAAAAAAAGTTTGGTAATAGGAACAGTTAAAAACTTATAAACCAACTTATCCGGATCATCCGTCAAAGATTTGCGAAGCACTCTTAAAAAAGAAGACAGACTCGGAACGAAATTAATTTACCTTCCTTGCTTCCAATAATACCAAATTTTCTTTTTAATTTGTTTTACAGGCGAAGAAAGCATCGACAAAACTAGGCGTTTTTTATTGAAGTTTGGTTTATAGGAAGTTTTAACGGGAACTAGTGAGAGCTTTTTTTTCTTACTCGCTTCATTGGTTTTGTATAGAAAACTGCATTTAGTTGCATTTATGCAGCCGAAATTACAAAAAAATAGAAAGAATCTAAAATCCAAACCCAATAAAATTCTGATAGTACCAATCATCATCATTTAAACACCAAAGTGTGCTCGTCTCGTGACATTGAAAACACATCATCAAAACATCCCTCCTCCCTTACCATAGAGCCGCCAAATAACTGTCTTTAATGTATCATCACGTAAGGGTCCCACACACGATTCAACCCTATTACCCGTTCCATTTTCTTCTTCCGGGAATGAAAAAGGCAGATGCACTCGTAGCTGAAGAAAAGCCGAAAAAACCTCAAACAAAGAAGCCAACGAAAAATATTGTCCACAAAAGGGCATAGAACAGAAGACCACAATTCGATGGAAGGTGCCTCACCATCGACGATTTCAGGGTGAAAAAGTGTGGCAAACGTGTGGTCGGCGTTGATTCGATCGAGTCACAACCCTTTGCCTGTGAAGAATCCTTTCTTAATGTCGCTTCACAAGCCGGAAAAAGTGTACTAAGACGACAGGATAGGCCCCCGAACGATCAGGTACGATATGTATTTAATTTACCGTATGTCGTCGATATTAGAAAGTCGATTTTCTTTAATCGTTTTTAAAGACGGACACGTTCCCGTAACATGAGTGTTTTTTGTTTGATTGAGTTTTGTCGTTGTCGTGCGTGAAAAGACGATTAGATAAGATATCAAAAAATACGTTTTGGGACCCGTATCAAAAAAGGGCTTAGACAGAGATCCTTGATTGAGTTTAATTGACTTCGACGTGAATGGCAAGCGCACGCGGTTAGCCTTGGAATTATTATTATGACGTTATGTATGTAGGACCCTAAAGCGAAGAAATTAATGAAATTAAATTTTGTTTTTTTTTTTACTTACCGTTCGATGGCATGGGCGATGGTGTCCTTGACAGACGGCTGATATCTGTAATGAGAAAAAAAATAATAAGGGATGAGTTTTTTTGGTTTATTAGACGGGTTTTGTTGTAATGATGATGGTGATGGTGGTGCAGGATAATTGAGTCATTAACGATAAAATGCAGTAATTATGTAGAGTGAAGTTTCACATAGTTCCTTGAGAAGATTTAGTTTTGAAAATTTTTGAACACTTCCGAAAATTTTGAAAATACTTTAATTTGTTTTCCTACAAAATTAAACAAATTTGGTTAAAAAAAATTATTATATGCATTTCGGGCAGTCTACCGCGCATCATCAGCAAAAGCGTTTAAAAAAGGGTTTTTAATCGCGTTTGCAGATGATGGGCGGTAGACTGCCCGAAATGCATATAATAAAAAATATTTTTTAAAGCAAATTTTCAATCCGTTAAATTTTGAATAATCGCCGGATTCGCGTGAATAGTTTTTATTTTTCATTTGTGACTTTTTTCATGTTTAAACATTTTGTGAAAATAAATTCAATATACATAGTACGCTTAAAGGTCGATCCACACTTTCAGTCATCAGTCACAGTCACTTTCCATAAAAGTTGACAGATTGTCAGTCAATCAATTAACTCAATCTATCAACTTGTATGGAAAATGACTCTGACCAATGAATGAAAAGTGTGGATCGACCTTAAAGGTTAATTTAAAACAGTTTATTCACAGTCAGATGACTGTCAGTCATAAAAATATTTATATAGAAAGTCATCGGTGACTGTGACATGAATGTTGTGTTTGAATTGACCTGTAAAGCTTGACTACTTCTTTTCCACTCACATTAAACCATTTGAATAGAAAAATGCGTTGCTTCATGCTAAACCGGTAGATTTAAAGGTAAATTGTTGTGGTTTGTGCTTGTTTAGCCAAGTAATAAACATAGCGTCTTTTTTCATTCATATGACCTATTGAGTTGTAAATGAATACACATTTAAAGAAGTCCTGAACTAACCTTCATAAAATTAGGGATTTGCTCTTAAGTTTCTATCATACATTTTATGTTTATTTTTAGACCAAAAACTGCGAATTTTGAGAACCTAGTATTTTTTTCTGGATGTTAATATCCTTTTCGAAAGAGTCCTGTACAGTTGAGTTATTTCCAAACTTTCTCCAAACACACAGCAAATTTACAAACTGCATGTCTTTTATTATACCCTTCGCTCATAGAGAGAAAGGGTATATTAACTTTGTCATGAAGTTTGTAACGCATTGAAGGAAGCATCTCCGACCATATAAAATATGTATATATATGATCAGCGTGACGAGCTGAGTCGATTGGACGATGTCCGTCTGTCCGTCTGTCCGTCTGTCTGTCTGTTGCGACGCGTTTTGCTCGGCCAGTTTAAAAGCTATGGAGCTGAAACTTTGCACACATGCTTCTTTTTGTTGCAGGCAGTTTGTATGTTTGAATCGCTGAAATCCGACAAGGGGGTCGTGGGGCTGCCATACAAACCTACCCCCTAAAATTAACTTCTTCTTAGAAAAACTTTTTTATTTATGCATCAATTTCAATAAAATTTCACACAAATGTGTTTTCATTGCTGGCACACAATATATGTAAAAATCGACCAAATCGGACAATGGGGTCGTGGGGCTGCCATACAAACCTAGACCCCCAAATTAGGTTCTTCTAAGGAAAACTTTTTTATTTTCTCATCGATTTCAATCAAATTTCGCACAAATGTGTTTCAAGTTATATCACAAAACATATGTAAAAATTGAACAAATCAGACCTTGGGGTCATGGGGCTGTCATACAAACCTAGCTCCCAAAATTAAGTTCTTCTAAGAAATTTTTTGTTATTTATACACCAATTTCAACAAAACTTCACGCAAATGTGTTTCTATTGATGACACAAAACATATGTATGAATAGATGGAGTCCGACCATGTGGTCATGGGGCTACCATACAAACCTAGCCCCCCAAATCAAATTTTTCAAAGCAAAAACGTTTTTATTTGCACACCAATTTCAATCAAACCTCAGAAAATTATATTTCTATTTATGCCACATAACAAACGTGGAAATAAATGAAATCGGACTATGGGGTCGTGGGGCTGGCATATAAACCCAACCCCAAAATTAGGTTCTTCGAAGAAAAACTTTCTTATGTATCCACCATTTTCAACCAAATCTCATAGAAATGTGTTTTAATTGATGCCACAAACATACGTAAAAATTTATGGAAAGGCCGTGCGTTCGTAGGGCTACCGTACACCCCCCCCCCCTTTGGTTCTTCTAAGAAACCCACATCCCCCGCTTCTCCCATTAAATCTTCGCCACGGCACTTATGTAAAAATTCAAGGAAAAGCATGGAAGCGGGGAGGACTAAACACAAGTCAAAGTCATAGATACGCCCCAAAAAACTTTTAGCCCGGGGGGAGCGAAGGGTATCCAAATTTCGGCCGCGCCCGAAATTAGCCTCGGTCTCGTTTTTATTAACTGCTTTACGAGTGCACAACAATTCATTCCACCCTATTGCACAAATTTTAAATGAAAATCAGAAAAATTTCACTTTAGTCTCTTTTGGCCACAACTGCCACCACCCACCCTCACTAGCACTCATATATGTATTGTCAGGCGAAACAATAAAAATTTCGCAACAGGGGTTAACTAATAGGAAAATTTTATGTCCTTGCATATAGACGAGTAGATTGTCGTCATCTTTCAATAGAAGCGTGTCGACCCCCTGAAATCGATAAATTGCTATCGATTTGACCATTGGCATTGGTCATTACTACATTACTACTTAACAGTCGTTCGTTTTCGTTGTATATGCATATTCATGCAATTGATGCGATGGTCATTCCGTGTACCAGAATAATATATGCGAGGCGGTCAATCACTCTGTGTGAGGAGTCCCTCTTGCAATGGACAGACTCACTGAATTCTCAAGTTGAAATGCAGAGTCGGAAATAGTTCAAAACGTATAAGGATATCAGCCCTCAGTCCAATATGCAAGGATGACGAGAACGCCACTTTTAGTACGAGAAATACTATATCGATTACTATTTTTAGCCTTTTATGTTTAGACTGCACCCACGAGATAATGTTCACCCGGTGCCTTCGGTTCAGTCATAAATTACATTTGACATTTCATCGTCACCCCCGCATGCAGAAACGAACGGTCGTTCAGATACATTCGGAACAAAAATGTGAAATGACCACACGGCCCTCTGGCTCTTACGCTATTGAACAACATACACACAGTGTCCTTTTTCACATACCAATATTTCCAATATACAGTCAGTCGTTTACACATTTTAGGGGCTCCGAGAGAAAAATTACTGTCGAACTGAGTTATAGACATATTCGACATACTTACATACATACCATTCGGTCAAGGAGACCAGGTGGTGGATGGTCAATTCATTTTGATTGACTCGTACTATCTGTGTTCAAAAACAAAAAAAAAAGGTTTCATATCTCTGGACACTTTGGATTGAAATTTTGTTTTTTTTTTTTGTGTATCCTTAGATATCCCAATACATTTGATAATAAATTTAGGTCTCGTGCCTAGCTCACGACTCGCATCAGTTCATTTAGCGCACAAGATGCGGCAAAGCGCTCAGCCCAACGTTATGAGGGAGGATAATTTTAGAAAATATTGTTCAAAAAGGACAGTTGGTCATCGAGAAAGAGATAATAGTGTGCAATTGATCTTATTTTTCTCAAAAATCTTTTATAGTTTTAAAATTGACATTTTGTATGCCCTCTATAGGGCTTTCAAGAGAGCATTGCCTAAAGTCATAAATTTTCGGCCGGAAAACAAAAGGTGCGATGATGCTGACCCGTTTTGTATAGAGATTTATAAAGTGACAATTTATGTATTGTTCAAGTGGCCGCCACGCGGGCACGAGGTCAATGCAAATTTGTCGTTACAGTGAGGGAAGCGGATAGGGTCACAAGGGCTATTTATGGGATGCAAATACATTAGTTTGGCTCGGTCAATTGATTTTGTTGTGATAGGCAAATTTGAGACGATGAGATAACAAATTATAATTGTCATAACATATAAGGGAACTTGATATTAAATTTAAATAATAGAGGATCAATTAAGGGTGTAGTCACGATCGTGATTGTCGTTTTGAAATTATTCGGAAAGTCTTAAAAAGAGAAGGCTAGTCCAAATTTTGAGATTTTTTTTTTTTTATTTTGCCCGACAATTTATTTTTATAATAAAAGCTTGGAAAATAAATTAAAAAAGTAAAAATGATTAAAAAAAAGAAAACTCATAAAAAAATAAATAAATGCGTTTCGTGACAGTCCCGGGGCGCAGATGTGTAAATAACTTCCAAGATAGTAACTGCGTTTTTTTGTTGAGGTGTTGAGATCAACAGTACACTCTGCAGTACCTATTATTGATAACCATAAATGAGTCCACGTTTAACATCTGAGTGAGATCATAGCCCGACACGTGTCTCACGAATTTGAAAACTACCATTAACCGAATCCGCTTATGGTCGGACTTGAACCTTCACGTCTGTGCTTCGAAGGTGAGCACGCTAACCCCTACACCAACCAGACTCGTAGTTGTTATTAAAATTATAAAAAAATAAAAAGCTTTACTGATCGAAAGTACTGGCCATATAAGGTCGCCCAAAAGAAGACGACGGTGAACGGAGCGAGATTGCGTGAAAAACCGAGAGATCGCTAGGAGTACTCAGTTGCTGAGTTTCCAAAACTGGAGGAAAAGGTTGCACGACTACGACAATTGGAGGTCAACGTTTCAGGCGGCCATTCATGATGATCATAATGTATACGGGTCGACGCGTGTTTAAAATTTTTCATGCGGTAATTTCGAAGTAGTCTATGGCTGGTGTAGTGGTTAGTGCGCGCTCCTTCGGTGCACAGGGTGGGTTCGAGACTCACCATGAACGAATTCAGTTTATGGTGTTTTTCGAACTCACGGTCGATCCATAACACATATGCGGCCTTAGGCCAATGTTGGACTGTCGCGCCTGTTATTTATTTTTAATTTTGAAGTACTTTACTCCGCTTATGTTGAATTTCTGTTGAAAGAATAAATTTTGGTAGTGTTTGTATCACGATTTATAGCTGAGACTTTGTGCTTGTAGTATACACTAAAGAACGATAGAATAAATGCAAAAACCATAAATAAATGGCTGTGCGCTAAAATTTTTTTATTTTCAGCGATATGCATTTATCATCTAATTAAGCTAATGACGCATCTGTGACTTGGACGCTTTCAGACTTTTTTTTAGATGATAACATTTCAATTTACTGATAATACCTCTAATTCTGAAGACAGGATATGTTTTTTGCCTGTCGATGACTTTGCTTTTATACCAAACAATCGACAATAGTGTGGGTGGACAGCCGCCATCGCCATCTCGCAACGTACGAGATGCTTAGCATGCAGCCGTCCTATTTTCCCAGTTGCGGGGAATACGCTTCGCTTCGCTTCGCGGTGTGTCATATTCTGCCAGGAGTGGCATGACCGAGAACAATGTCCGGTGGTATACAAATTGTGCCTTATATATTGGCAACAATCGTACCTGGGAGCGGATCATTAGATATCGCAAATTACCACGTATAATTTGCTGACCCGCTCCTACCATACACTATGTCTTGGCAGTAACTACCATTGTAAACCAAACAATCGACAATAGTGTGGGTGGACAGCCGCCATCGCCATCTCGCAACGTACGAGATGCTTAGCATGCAGCCGTCCTATTTTCCCAGTTGCGGGGAATACGCCTTTTTTTTTTTTTTTTTTTTTTTTTTTTTTTTTTTTTTTTTTTTTTTTTTTTTTTTTTTTTTTTTTTTTTTCCTTTTTTCATTTTTAATGGCGTATTCCCCGCAACTGGGAAAATAGGACGGCTGCATGCTAAGCATCTCGTACGTTGCGAGATGGCGATGGCGGCTGTCCACCCACACTATTGTCGATTGTTTGGTTTACAATGGTAGTTACTGCCAAGACATAGTGTATGGTAGGAGCGGGTCAGCAAATTATACGTGGTAATTTGCGATATCTAATGATCCGCTCCCAGGTACGATTGTTGCCAATATATAAGGCACAATTTGTATACCACCGGACATTGTTCTCGGTCATGCCACTCCTGGCAGAATATGACACACCGCGAAGCAGTGGCATCTGATGAGACGCGGTGTGCCATATTCTGTCAGTCGAAACCGACAACAATCGTGCTTCATGCACTATTTTTGGGAAGAAAAAGAAAAAAAAAAAAAAATTTTTTTTTTTTTTTTTTTTTTTTTTTTTTTTTTTTTTTTTTTTTTTTTTTTTTTTTTTTTTTTTCCTTTTTTCATTTTTGCTTTTATAGTAAATAAATCTGTCTCCAAGTACGTATACAAAACAGACGCCACAATTACTAGACGTATGTATATTTACTAACTTTCTGGACATTTGTAAGTAATACGGAAATTCTTTGGCATTTTCCCATAAAGATTCTATAAAATTCCGAATAATTTAGAAATTGAAATTCAATGTCTGAAATTGAAATACATAGTCCATTTCACACGAAAAAAATACTGCGGGTCACTCTATCGCATAAGTAATTCATAAATTCCCACGAAATTAAATTGACCACTAATAAATAATATCATAACCAAATCAGTCATATATTTATATACGACATAACTGGAGGTGTATGTAAAATATCTACATTACAATCTTGTTGACATAAGATACGTATTGATAATAATATTTTTTTTCGGGATAGATAAAACTCTTGTGTCTTGTCTACCCAATTTGTTATGTAAGTGTGTCATGTGAAAGGCTTGCCGCAATCCTATAAATATTTGTATGTCCGTATGTTTGATTATAGTCAGTGGATGATGGATGTAGTCATCTTTAAAATATTTTGTTGACGTGTAATTTGGTTTTTTTCAATTGAATTTTATGGTAGTTATAGGCGTCGAACCGCAGACTTCAACTTGTTTTTTTTCTAGTGGGCTTTATAAGTTTACCAACATCGAAGAGTAAAAGATTTTGTCGAAGAATTTTTTTAAGGCTAATGTCATAGTAATCAGCCTTAAAAAAAATCTTAGATAAAATGATAGATGCAGGTAAGCTTATGAAGTCCACTAGAAAAAAACTAGCTGAAATCTACCGTATGACACCGATATCTACCATAAAATTCAATAGAAAAAAATCAAATTACACGTCAGCAAAATATTTTACAGATGACTATATCCATCTTCCACTGGCTATAATCAAAAACGGACGTACAAATATTTATAGGATTAAAATGTAATTAAATTTAAAATTAAATTAAATAAATTAATGAAAAATCGCCGACAGTTGTGTGGAAATTATTGTGATTGACAGTCATCCAAAAATTTCAAACTCAAGATGGTCTTCTTTCCCCGCTAATTTTTCAAAACCCGTTCCCCTGGTTGAAGTAGATCTTTAAACAGAGTTTTTAAAAATTAAAAAAATGTTATATAACCTTACTGACCTGACCTGTCTATTTGGTATAGGGCTGTATTTTAATTTTTAAATTCGATCCATAACGCTGGAAACAGATTATGCATTGTGCTGCTTTCTTTGGCAGCATTCAACGCGTCTAATCTGTTTCAAGCATAATGCGACAACTCAAATTGAATGGGTTATTTTTGAATTCAGTTAAAATTACAGTTCTCATGAAAAAAAAAATGTAAATTCCTGTACACTCTTTTCCCCTTACTTGAATTATTGAAATTGGAATTCTAACCGTACTCCAAAGACAAACTAAACTGAAAAACTGTGACAAAAAAGAGTAAAAACATTTTTTGGCATGTACACATTTTTTCAGTAAGTAATGTTGGACGTCCTGGGCTAGCAATACATTTATGAATATTTTTCATTATTTCAGTCCTACGATTACATTTGATAATATATTTCCATGTGATAGCCATATCACAGAGAAATATGAATCTAATCTAAAGCTTGTGTTACTCGGAGCGACTAACGCGATGATCGCTCAGCGATCGTAGTTGAGCTACCAATTATAATGCTCAAAACCGGTTATTCAACTAATGCTGAGTGATTTTCGCGCGGATGCAATAAGAAATTTTAAAACTACATTTTTTTATGTGAGTCCCTTTATTCGAGATTAAAATTTCTGGACATATGGATTGTCATTAATTGAGATAAAGCTTATTTTTAGAAATTATTCTAGTGCGCAGACCATGCTAACATGTATAACATTAGGAAAGAAAATGTTGATCATACCCATCCCACAATATTTTGATTTTATGTGGTATAAATACTTCAACCCTTTTTGATCGTTTTTCCTTGATCAGGCAAATATGTTTACACTAGCACAATAGACATACTAAATTCATTAATAGTATGAAGAACTGCTGTGTTGAGACAATTATTGGTCAGTTTTTTTGTTTTTGATTGAAAGGATTTCATCTGGGCTTCTGATACTTTTTAATATATATCCCCCTCCCCACAATTACAAGAACCAAAAAATAACATTCAACAAAAACTAGGCAATCGATTGGGCTTTAAAGTCTACTGGCATATCATCAAACAAATTTAACCATACAAATTATAAACACCCATTTCAGAATTTTTTAAATTTATTATTTAATTATTAATCTTTCATATAATGTTACTTGCTTTATCTTAACAGATGCGGTCCCAGATCATATAGAAAAGAATGTTGAGTTTGAATTTGGTTTATAATATAACGGTACTTTTCACAATTTATTTTTTTTTAAGCACAGGACTTTTGCCACTACCGAGAAGACAGTGAAAATTCTCATCTAGAGAAAAAATATCCAATGTGCATTTATAAAAAAAAATCCACTTCATGGTGTTGGTTGTTTGAAGAAGCTTGAAATTGCCATGAGGCAATGGTTGCCAGTTGGACCACTGTCAAAAGATTAAAACTTGTGTTAGTGACGATTAGAGTAACTAAGTGTAAAGTGATCACTCCAAACCTGTCTGGGAAAGACACTCACTAACAAGGATGGGTAAAATACATACGAAGACTAAATCAAATTGTTAAATCAACTCAAATGGCTCACTAACTCAGAGTGCCTGCTGCATAAAAAAAAATATTTGAAAATATCAGTATAATTCTAAATTACTCATTCTTATCACTTCTGAAGTCATGTAACGGTACTTAAGCTCATACTTATGTGTGACTAGATTTTTCGATGTTTGAGCCAATTTATGCACATTTTAATCTAAAAGTCGAAGTTTGAAAATTTCAAAAATGTATTTACATAGGTCTTGGAAGTCCTGAGCATTTTTTTATTTCATAGAAATCATATCTAACGGTATTTTCAAATGTTTATTTTAGGGGTTCCGATAGATTTGATTTACTCGGAAATGTGTGTGCCTAAGTCGTTAAAAAACTGGGTTGTGATACACCCAAGGCCAGCAAAAGCAAATCATTTCAAAATTACATTTACCGTTATGAGATATCGTAGCCAAAACTACCGAAATCAACTCTTATAGTAAATATCTTCTTTAAACAAAAATGCATGGCTTGTTAGCTAATCAACCTTTAATTTCAAAGATTTGCAATATAAAGAATACACTTGTTTTAACATACATTGATCATCTATTCTTTCAACGTAACTCGCCTAATTTGAAACGTAAAATCGCCATGCTTTGTCTATTTTATAGTTAAAACAACAATGCAATGATTTTTAGAAACTGAACTATTTTGAAATATGTATGTTAGTATTTAAGCATGCAAATCATTCCAATTAGAACTCAAACTACGTATAAGAACTTTAAGTTTTATTTCTCAAAGCCAATTGAAGAAAATATGTATACCCACAGTATTTCTGGACTGTGTACTTGCGTTCAGAACCGCAGGATGCTGAAGTATCCCAGTTCATTCAACAAATTTCTACTAACGGCCAGTAATGTTCACAAATTGGATAATTTCATAAAATGGACAAAAGTTCAATTCAAATTAGCAATATAACGGTTTTTCATAACTATTACCATAGACCACCGATGCATATTCCCAGAAAATTTTAGACTAAAAATATGATGACTGACATCCTTGCTACCCTTCAAAACTACGAAAAACCTTCATTGGTTCATCCAAAAACAACCGAAAGTCAACTTATCAACAAAATGTTATACATACATGGTATTCCTTGTGCCGATCCATTGGACGATGTTTTCAGCAGGTCCCTTTTGAGCGAGTTATTGTTATCCTCGCAATTGGATCCCCATCGAATATCAGACATTACCATGATTTTTGACGACACTTTTTTCAACAACACAAAAGTATAATATTCAAAAAGAGTTTTTTCTTAATGTTTTCTTGGCTTCACTTCAGCACAATTCGCAGCTTGTCACACAAAAATATTGCGCTTAAATATCCAAAATCCTTTTTCTCTAATCTCACTTTCAATAGGTCATTGCACCAATCTTTATCAATATATTTTTTCTAAACACTTCAAATATTTAAATATTTTTGTTTCTGCTTATAACAAATATTCAAATAAAACTAATATCAATAGTTTAACTTTTTTTTTGTCATAAAAGTCGTAGACCGCACAACAGTCACTCGTCAAATAAAAACTTTGCGCTCAAGTTTGAAGTTATCACAAGACACGCACAAAATGTCCACAGAAAGGGCCAATGCTCTCGGACTCTCTTGTTGTATTTTCTAATGTTTTTATCTATCGCACAAGAAAGTACACACACAACACAACACCTTCCTTACGCCTCTACGGTCGATGTTGTTCTGTTATCGTTCGAAAATAAAATCAAACTGAACTCTATCGTTGCTGTCGCAAGACCCGAAGACACTCAACTTCACTCGGTCAATGATGATGATGATGATGGGCTGGTGGTTGGTTGGCACTATGGTGGTGTGGCGATGCCGAAGGATTCAATCGAATGTGAAATATCTTCAGAATATGTATATGGCAAAAAAAACACCAGCCAAAGACACAAGACGAAAAAAAATATCCTTTGGTCCTGGCACAGCAATGATGACAGAATTTCATATATGCCATTGCACGACACACCATCGGAAGGATTTTTTCAACCAACGTTCGAGAACAATGTCCGTTTTTCAGGGGTACCTACACACAATGTAAAGAAATTGTGCAAAATTCCTACATGAAAAAGCGCAAAGGATATGCAACGTCTTGAACGGGTGCAAGTGAAACGACAGTATATGTTGCGAAGAAACTCGAGGGATTTTTTGTGGAACGTATAGTGCCGAGAATTTCCTCAATATGTCCTGTAGGGGTTTCATGACTATTTACTTTAGATTGCAGGGGAAGTACACCCTATATACCTGACATACGCGGTTAAAAAAGAGACTTTAGAGCGAAGAAGGTGTGGCTATGGTCATCTTATACTACATACGTATACGTATGAATGAAAGGATATTTGTGGAAACGACTTGTTTCTATTTTGATCCTTTTTTGATATAAACCGATGTGGGTTATGATTTATAAAGCAAAGACTTTGTGTGCGCTCGCCTCTTTCTCTATATCGAGCGAGCTGCAAGTATGACCGTATAGATGAGAGATTTTTGTCATCCTTTCTTTCATTTTGGGAGTTTCTGATATAACATGGACCACGGGGCACATGCCACCCACTAAACTATATGAAAATATATTTTATTTTCTCTAAGACTGTTGTCCTTTCTCCTTATCTGCTGCGACATTTTCATGCATGCAAAACATCCCGGCGGAGGAGAGCATACATATAGCATCATTTACATCCTAACTCAAACAAAAGATCTCCATAATAAGCGATGTCTGGACCCGGTGGGCCAAAGAGGGTGGTGAATTCGTCAGAAATTTGAATGAGTACGTCGACTCATTAGCAGGACGATAACAACACCACATCGTATACCATACAAGGGGGATGCAAAACAGCTCGTTCAGGACAATTACATTGACTACGTTCCACGCGATAATCTCCATACCATACCTTCCGGCGCATATTCCTGGACCATGGTATATTTCCATATATCCTTTTTTGAATACTCGCATCCATACTACAACAATTGTATTTGCGCGGAAGTTGCACTTAGTTTGTATATGCTTGTGGGGATGGTGATGTCGCATACTCGCAGCTAGGCTAGGACAATCAGGATGTCCGAGACAACTCCCCCCGGACTTATACTACTGTACATTCATATCAATGCTGTGTGCTGTGTAGACATAAGGATAGCAGCAGCAGCATAAACTTAGGTTTTAATGTATATCACTGTAGCACAATGATGGTGCGGTTGTTTTCCTCCCCCGCGCACACATCCTGTAACGTGCGGGGGTGTCTATGAAACTTGTATACGGCGATAGTGAATACGATGTGATTAATATTAAATAAATGGGAAAGAAAATGTGCGAAAATGAAGGGTTGAATGGCAAATTGTCTTGTCTGTGATTTTTATATGTATTTGCATTAATGTTGGAATATAAGGAGAGAGTGTATGGTTGTGGTGATGAAAGGATGATTATAAGAGTATAAGTGAGTAGGAGGAATGAGTATGTTGGGTAATGGAATAATTTTATTTTGGTAAAAATTATTGTCTGCATTAAAATAAATGCAGAGATTTAATGACTTCTTCTGAAGGTAGAGATTTCGATATATTTATTCCTATTTAAATATGTAACTTTTTATAAGAACGTTTTAAGCTTTTTTTTTTTAATTAAATGTAACAGATTTGAATTACTTTTAAAAAAATTATTAATTTTAATATTATTGGTGTAAGAGACTTGATAAATTTTTGAACTCAATGTAAAGGTGTTTTAATCAAAAATTTCAATATATATTTTCATATTGTAGAGTTCGGGATTGAACAAACGGACGGCGGCATGCACAGTTATGTGTAGATATCTCATCAAATGCCTCCTCGATTACACCTTGCATTTATCCGAAGATAAACAACCGAATGACCATAAATAAGGGAGGCCGCCCACTAAGCTGGCGACTTACAATAGCATCATGTTCCAGCTTTGACAGTAGCACGAACCTACAACCCTGTAGGTGTTGTAGTCGTGTTGCTGAAGATGGACGGAAAACCGTCCGAAATGCATACAAACTTTTAAAATTATTAATAAACGGGGAACTCAACATAAAGGTGTTTCATTTATTGGATTATAATCTACAACCCTGGTCTTGACATTCCGTTGTGCATCTTCTGATAGAGCATGTTATAATCGATTATATGTATAGAGATTCGCCTAATTCGCAGAATCATTAGACTATAACTCATAGTCTCAAAAACGTTTCTACGTTAACGGTTTAGAAGCTAAGTCAGACTTTTTGAGGCCAGTAGATCAATTGTAAAGTTTACCTTATGGAAATTGTATAAATAACGAAGTGGCTGTGAGTAACTAACATTGCCATTGAGAGAACATCTAATATGTACTACATATTTTCAGAAGACAGTATAGAAAATATTTCGTGCTTTTGCGAAAGAGGAGTTTTACACCTATTCTCGAAACTTTTAGATATATCTATAGATATTAAATTAGGGGTTTTGGGGGTTTAAATCCGGTTTAACTATACCTTCGAAATTTGTTAAACTTTCAGTAATGCAAGCATGGTTCGAAAAAGACAATATAGCTACATACATATATTGTTTTGAAAAACATTATTTTATGTTTTATTTTTCTTCTTTCTTTATGTTAAGGATAGTGTTCACGGCCGGTAAGAAGAGTATTTTAAATTAATATTACGTATGAAAACTGAATAGTATGGATGGGAATACAATATTTGATTATCATTTTTTCAACAGGTTTTTCGAAAAGGGCCTAGATTCCGAAATATGTAGTAAATTCCTGTACGATAAAAAACTTTTGAAATTGCAAATTTTAAATATAATTTTTGTAATTGATAACGAGGGAACAAATTTAGCGATAAAAATTTAAGTCGAAATTAATTGGACTCGCTTATACTTATAGCGAACCCTTAAAGTAGTGAGGCTATTCACATAGTCACTCAATACAAGGAAATGTTTCGAGGGATTCTTTATTCACTAAAGTATTCGTACATACAGTGAATCATAGTGAAAGTAAGCCGCCCATCAGTATGGGTCTTTCTTTTAAAATATTTCTTTAAATATTTTTTCAGGAAATACTAATTTTTAGATTTAAAACATTCAAGGAAGTACCCTCTTTTATATCCAGTTCTTGTTAGTACAGTTCCCAGTTGTAAAAGCCGATAAAACAAAACACGTGCAGAATTTGATGTCACAATGAAAGTTAGCCGCCATATTGTTTTTAATGATATAACGGTAAAATTTTACGTATATTTTTCCCGCGCAATTCAGAGTGGTACTTCTTAAATTGAGGAGAATTGTGGTGAAACTCTGGAGATTGGGTTCTGCCAGATCTGGACTATCGGTTTGTGCCGCTACTAATTGCTGGCGACAGAATTCACAAACGCAACCCAGTGGATTGAATTCAGTTACTTTTAGTATATCGACTAATACCTTGGCGTCTAGTCCAAGGTGACAAAGGTTCCCACGTTTTCCTGCTTAGCTCCAAACTAATAAAGCTTTCAGTATAGCAACTACATTAGACCCCTGATATTCCAAAAAGGATTGGGACCGAACCCAATTCGAATTATCGAGATGTTCGAATTTCCGAAATGCACTATCACGCTGGTGATAATAAAATCATTGAAAAATTAACAATTTCAACCTTTAATAATCTTTTAATGGAAATATATATTCCATTAAGTTTATCGAACACAAGAATAAACGATAGGGAAGTTCCAAATTTTATCAAAATTAAAACAAAATTTGGCATAAATGCATATCGGGAGTGTCAGCATTCCGGATTTTGGGGGTCCAAGAAATCGGGGTTCTACTGTACATGCATTCTGAATAGAATAAATGCCTTTCCCATTCTTTAATAGACATTTACGCAAATTTGTAATGCATTTTTTTCAACAGCCGTCAGGCCTGCATAGAAAATGTCGAATCTCTTATAAAAGGACACAAGATATCGTTTTCCGCCAATGGTTCGTCAAAGAACCATTAAGTTTAGAGTCGAATTTATTATTCTTATAAACAAAAATGATAACTTTGTAAGTGATATTCATAATTATAAATTAGTTAACTTCACTTATTAAGAATATTGTTTAATTTTGTTTGTCGGATCAAGGCGAAATTGGAGAACATCCCGACAAGGGTCACGGGGACAAAAATTAGCAAAATTTACCGTTATTTTTCACCCAAAAAAACAAATTTTAAAATTTCAATGCTTCTAGAAAAAAAACCCACTGCTTGGTCGGTGTAACAGCGAGTAGCTTCGAAACGATTTACATTTAAGCATTTTTACACGAAAACCTTTTAAACTGAGGTTTAATGCGATTTTTTCACAGTAAAACACTTAACACGTTTTAGAAAACTCCGCTCTGGAAAACTTTGTGCCAAAGAATGGTGCTCCTTTGTATTAGTTTTCGGTAACTTCCTTACACACAGCGCAGCACATTAACTTCAATTAGCCGAATCTTTTCACGGACGGATTTGTCTGTGTGTGTTTCGTAAATGTGCCAACTTGAGAATTCTTGAAGAATAAAGTCAGATCTAGTTGAATCGAGCAACCTAGTCAAATCCGGATAAATATATGTCCAGATGTACGATATTATGGAGAGTTTTTATTGCGGCTCTGTTACTGTGTCCTGTGGCTCCATCCTTCATCTTGTTGAAACGCATGATATAAAAAAACTTAATACATTGTCTCCAAAAAAGGGCGTCAGCGGTTGTAGAAAGCTTTTGTGGGTGTTAATTTATTTCCTGCCTTGCGATATTTTATTTCGCCTCTTATCATTTCATCTGTCTATGGTTTACTTTCCATTAAATTGAAATTGATATTAAAAGTTTCCTTCCGGCTTTTTCGATATTTTCTTTATTGGACTGCTAGCCAAAAAAACCGACCCCAAAATATGGCGCCCGGGCGACCTCCCTGCTGCCCTCTCCCCTTTAGAGCGGGCCCTGGCAGGTGGCAGTCGATTTGTAGCGCCTACGCCACAATGCCGAGCGACGAGATGACATGGAGCGGTATAAGGAGGCAAGGAAAGAAGAAAAATAACTTCGATTTGATTAGATGCTAAATAACGCGGAAAACTGCATTTTAGTTGCAAGAATTTGCATAATTCGGTACTCCACATACAGCTGAACACAGTATGCAAAATTAAATGAACTTGGTGTGTTGCTCAATTACTTCAGTGAAGTTTTGTTTAGTAAAAAAAACTAGGAAATCTAACTACAGTCGAGAACGGATAAGTGAAATCGTCTCCGACAGCAAGAAAAATTGCACTTATCCGTTTTTTTTCACTTCACACACTTTCACACTTCAGAAAAAATATCATAATTTCAGATTCAAGGATATTAAGCGTGCAAAAAGTGTATTAAAGTGTGTGTTAGGCTGAATCGTTCTTAATCATTTATTAAATTGCTCTCTTCAAACATTTTCAATATGTAAATTGCTGCAAGCATCCCAGTTTTACTAACTGACAGTAGTTTCCCAATACTATAAGTGAAAAATTTATCGACACAATGGAATATTTTCTATCGAGTCTGAAATCCCTTTTAGCGAGATCCTTGTACATATTTATCCAGATTTTCAGTGTCAAATTTTGACTTTTCCATGAGGATGGTTCAGTAATTTGATTGAAAAAAAATATTTCAGTTTTGCGGTTTTAGTACAAAATTTAATGCAATAAAATTCCGTTTTAATTTTAATTAGCGTCCCGAGATTAGTACATTTTACAAATTGTCCAAGATGTTTGCATATGAAATGTATGAACGGACAGAAATCTCTCTCTCTCTGGTTCCTTTTAACCCCTAGTGGGGCATAGGGCATTGACTACGCCTCTTTTCCACCTCTGCCTATTAGCAGCCATCGCCTTTAGCTGGTCCCACGATTTGCCTATAGATTTTCCTTCTGCCTCAACAGATCTTCTCCATGTATTTTTGGGTCGTCCCACACGACGGCTAGCATTGGTTCCCTGAGGATTCCAATCTAGAGCCTGTTTAGCAATGTTTTTTGGCTCTTTTCGAAGTGTGTGACCTATCCACTGCCACTTTCGCCTTTTGATGTCGATGCCTATCCTATTTTGGCGAGTCATTTTGAGGAGGTCGTCGTTAGATATAACCTCAGGCCAGCGAATTTGTAGGATGCGTCGTAGGCACTGATTCACGAAAGTTTGCAGTTTGGTGGTAATGTTACTGGTCACCTTCCACGTGGAACACCCATATAAAAGCACAGATTTTACATTGCTTTCGAAGATCCGGAGTTTGGTATTTCTGGAGATGTTGTGGTTTTGCCAGAGAGGAGTCAGGCTGAAAAATACTGCTCGGGCTTTATTTATTCGCGACTCTACATCGGCATCAGCCCCACCATCCGCGGTCACTACGCTTCCAAGGTAAGTAAAGTCCTCGACTTTTTCTATCGGTTGTCCGGAGATAGAAATGGTGTTTTGCCCTCCTTATGACAAGCTCATGTATTTAGTCTTAGCGGCATTAATTTTCAAGGCAGCGCTTCGACTTTCACGATGCAAAGCATCCGTCATTTGAGCCAGATTATCTGGTGTGTTTGAGAGAAGGCAAATGTCGTCGGCGTAGTCCAGGTGCTGAAGGTAATCGAATAATTTCCACCTGATACCCTTACTTTTATGGTCGCGTAGAGAATCGCAGATTACGTCGTTAATGGTAATAAGGAACAGCATTGGTGATAAAATACAGCCTTGTCTGACTCCATTATTCACCTCAAAAGGACTGGACAATTCACCCTTGTGCAAGACATGACATTGGGCTCCATTATAGGACTCCTTTATGATGGAAATAAGCTTCTCTGGTATGCCTCTCCTACGCAAGGCTGTCCAGATATAAGTCCGGTCAACGCTGTCAAACGCCTTCTCGAAGTCAATGAACATAAGATGTAACGGGGATCTCCATTCAGCGGATTGTTCAATTATAATTCGGAGGGTGTTGATATGATCGCTACATGAAAAACCCTCACGAAAACCAGCTTGTTCATTGTTCAGAGTGCGGTCGATCGTGGTTTTGATCCGGTCCAAGATTATTTTGGCCATCAGTTTAGAGACTGCAGGGAGGAGACAGATTCCACGCCAATTATTGCAATCCTTGAGATTTCCTTTCTTAGGGATTTTAACAATGACGCCCTTCTTCCATTCTTGAGGGAGAGTCTCGGTTGTCCAACACTCTTGGATCAGGGGTAGAAGAATATCCGATGTAGCGTTGGTATCCGCTTTCAAAAGTTCCATGGGGATACCGTCTGCCCCCGGGGCTTTACCAGCTTCCAATGATTTAAGGGCCTTGGATGGTACACCGGTATTAATTCTGGCCATTTGCGGAAGACTTGCTGCTTCCGGTGGAGGTGGGCTTGAAGGGTTGAAGTTGTTGTTAAGTACCTCCATGAAATGCTCTCTCCAACGGCGCAGTTGTTGTTCGTCTGTGACTAGCAGAGACCCGTCTTTATCTTTTACAGGATGCTCATGGGTAAAAGATTTGCCAGTCAATGGCTTAATGAGCTTGTAAAGGGTCCCACTGTCACCACGGTAAGCCGCATCTTCTGCCTCCGCCGCTAACGCGTTGATGTTGTTGCGTTTATCACGTCTTACGCTTCTCTGCACTCTTTTTTGAAGAGAATTGTACTCGGTCCTCAGTTGTTGCTTGACTGTAGTGTCAGTAGCCGAGTTCAATTGCTCTTTAATTCTCTTCCGTGCAGTTATCAGAGACCATGTATCGTCGCTGATAAATGGTCTCCTACCTCGCTGAAGTCTGCCCACAAATGTTTCGCCACACGATATAAAAGCGTCCTTCACAATGTTCCATCTATCATCAATTGATGAAGGAGTATCTGGCGTTTGTGCATTAGCTATCTCGTGCAATGCACTAGAAACTGCACGTTTTGTCGATGGATCTTTAAGTTTTTGCACATTAAATCGTGGCAATACATGCTCGTTTTGTGTGCGACGAATAGCAGCGGTGCGCAAGCGAATGTTTGCTATGACAAGTTGGTGATCGCTGCCTACATCAGCACCACGCTTAGCCCTGACGTCCATGAGACAATTCCTCCATGTTTTGGAGATGGCTATATGGTCAATCTGGTTCTCTGTTCGGCCATCTGGAGATATCCAGGTTGCTAAATGGCAAGGTTTGTGTTTGAACAAGGTGCCGCCAATGACAAGCTGACGAGAGTTACAGAACTCTACGAACAACTCACCATTGTCGTTCCTAACACCCAGACCGTGATTGCCCATAAGATGTTCCAATCCAACATTGTCAGACCCAACTTTAGCATTGAGATCCCCCATAATAATTTTTATATCACCTCTGGGAGCCTTGTCAAAGGTGTCGCCAAGCAGGTGGTAAAAGGCGTCCTTAGCATGCTGGTCGGCTGACTCAGTCGGGGCGTAGCACTGAATTATAGTAATGTTCCTTACTCTGGACTTGAATCTGGCAGTTATTATTCGGTCGGAAATAGGCCTCCAATCTATAAGAGATTGGCGAGCTTCCTTGTTCAAAAGGATGCCGACTCCAGACATTCTGGGTGAGGCTTCAAGTTCACTACCAGAGTAAAGCAGCACAGTTTGGGAACTAGGTGAACGGACAGAAATAATTAAGTTTAATAGCCAAACGAAGCTGAATAAATCAGAGCGTAATTTTCATTAAAATACAATTGATTCAATATCACAGTCCAGTCTGATAAGGCCCCCCTTTGAATAAAGTCAATGAATGGCCATCAATGATGATAAAAGTTTGGTGTAGTTACTGAAATCTGAAGAATTCAAAACAAAAGTAACTGCTTAAACTTTGACAATATTTCCATTTTTCTTTTAAAGAAGTAAAAAATAAGTAACGAATAGGCGTATGCAAATAAAAATTGACCACTCTTTACACGTTCGAATTTAGTTATTGTAGGGTGTCTTTGTGTAAATAAATTTGACGCGCATATTATGTGTCATATTTTAACCAGCCGATAGGCACATGTGCGCGTTTCGCTTTTAATTGGCTTGTGATAGGTTCTATCACGTTGAACGAGATTGTTCGCTGCAAGCAGGACATTTTGCGGAAAACATAAAACATGATTCGAATTTGCTAATAAAATGTGCTTTCTTAAAGTTTCAAATATTAAATCCACCTGACAGGATTAGATAATTGTTGTATTAAGGCAACTTTAAGGCTTCATACAAACGACGAGCCATACGGCCTGCTAGATGGAGGCACAAAAATGCATATGCTTCAATGGGAAGCTGTGACGGCTCGTGCTCTTGCGAGCTCCAAAGGATTTGCACGTCGTAGTGCACGAGATGTTCAATCCCGTTTAGCTAGCCCACGGCTCACAAGCCGTCAGGGCTCTCCATCGTCCCTTATAAGTCAATGCATTTTGATGTTTCTAGCTTGCAAGCTCGTCGTTTGAACTCTCTACAAATTCAATGAAAATTGCATAATTACTTGATTTTGGATATACATATGTATGTACGATATACATATATTTATCGAATTTCCCATTTCAGCTTTCCATTGCATAGACGACCTCATATCTCAATATCCATCAGTATAAATTCAAATGAAGTCACAAAACCAATAATTATCGATTATATCGGTCCTGATGGTCCACAGACTGTGATGGCATATGGCATTGTTGGCCATTTACACACCATATCATCTGAAATGCATTCATGCCCGATTATTTATCATCAGCCTCCTACACTCGGGTACGGATCGATAAAATTAACCTCCCGAGTTCCAATAAAGAGGACTACACTACCTTAAAGGTATATGGACAATTTTCTTCAACGAAGCCAAACTGCTTTACATTCTCCTTTTGCTAGCCAGAATCATCGAATTTTGCATGAAGTGTGTATGGTTTGGGAAAAGTAGATATTGGAAGTTTGAGGCGACAAGCAAGCCAAGAGTGTACTGTGATCCCATACAGTATCGCATTCAATATTGTAAGTACAAAATGCGTGATTACTGCAGGACGTGCGGCAGGTTCGGGATGTTGAAAACAAAGACCGTATGAGAAAGAAAGGTTGGATCCGCACGCTGATTAAAGGCAACAAAAGTTAAACTATGGTGGACATGCTTACGATGGGGAAACCGAACAGCAGTCGTGACACTTGTATACATTTATCCACTTAGGAAAATTTATTGATCGGGTTTTCTACCGTATTTTCTTTGATTTTTTTTAAATTGTATCGTGGGCTAGTGTTTTCGCAAGACCTATGGAAAGTCAGTTAAGGATTGGCGTTATGGATAGAAGAAGATGAGCAAGAGTTAACTGAAATGCTAAAGTTGTCGCAATGATTCAATTGCTTTTATGAGAAATTAACTGAAGAAATGAGAGTATGCATCCGAAGTTTGTTTGTATGTATTTGGGGGTAGTATGATTATGTAATTGAACAAATAACTGATGAATCAAGCTGAATATTCCTATAGCGCTTTTTCCATTTGATATTGACATTGACATTTTATGGATATTGATTTTCAATCCTCGCTTAAATAAAATTTTGTTATAGGATAGATTACAAGCACTGACTAAAATGCAAAAAAAAATAGGTCAAATCCTTGTGCATTGCAGGTGCCTTTTAATATAATAATGACCTTTATGTTGTGCGTCTTATACCTGTTCATAGTCATTCCACAATTCTTCGATCAGGTATGACCGATACAGATCATTCTTTGGCTTCTTGCTGATTATTATTATATTAGACGAGAGTCGAACACAATAAATACTCGCACCGTACTACTACGCATTTACCGGCGTATACATGGACCAAAAAGATATCGATTTTCTTAGGCAAATGTGTGCACATTTTTCGACCAGCAGAATCGGCATCATGAAAAAAAAAACCACACGGAGAAGGACATTTATTTATGAGCATAGTGATTTAGTGGAGGGTCAGACCGATTGCAAATGAATAGTTGAGAATTAATAAATCAATTATAATGCTGTTGGGAATAAAAAAGGAAGAATAAAAGATTTGGTTACGATATAAGGTGAATTTGAATGGGGCGGCAATTCAGGTATTAAATTTGTTTTGACGTGAGTATGGGAAAATCAGTTGCGATTTGTTTTTTTTTTTGTTGTTCAAGTGGCGGAGGACAATTGTGAACATTGCACTACTGCAAGAAAATCATCGAGCTCCGTAGAAATGGTCAACTGTTGTAAAGTTCACCGTTATGATGTACTTTTGTTATGGTTTCAAAGGACGTATACTGGAAGACATGCAATGCAGATGAAGGAATCTACACGCAATTTAAAGTAAAATTCGCAGAGCTCTCCAAATTGTACATACAGTGGAAACTCGATAAGTCGAAGCCCAAGGGAACCAAACTTTCTTTCGAGTTATCGAAATTTCGACGTAAAGAGATTTCGAGATATAGAGTTTATTTGTAAGAAAATTCGACTTTTAGAGTTTTTTTCTTTTTGTGTATTTTTATATTTTGGTATTTTTCCGACATCATACCCTTATAAAATAGTACATATGCATTTTTTCCTCTCTTTTCCGATAGATGACAAAATGTTTTTTTTTCTTTTCTTTAAAATCGTAGAAAGCGTACTAACCGGAATTTTCAATTCGGCGGCTATACCCTTTTTTTCGACCTTTTGCATCAACCGCTTTTATAAGTTCTTTCTTCTGTTGAATAGTCAGGGTTTGTAGCGTTCTTTTTGACGCAGATATGTTTAATTGGCTGAATTCATCAAACTGCACGAAACGATTATTCTTTTGACAGTAACAAAACAACCTTACGATGAACGCTATATTCAAATGCAAACTGAAACATTTTATCGTAGAAAAGTACCGTTATTATCATTTGCGGAATATGCAGCAATTCTAATTTCAAACAGAAAAATCGCCATTCGAGGAATAAAAAAAATCGACTTATAGAGTTTCGCATAGCAAAGCTTTGACTTATAGAGTCTCGCCCGATTACCGATAAGAAATTTTAATTGGACCTGGGGAGTATCTGAAATTTTGACTTATAGAGTCTCCAATATCAGCACTTCGACTTATAGAGTTTCACAAGCAGTGAAATCAAAAATTTCTCTTCGAGTAATAGAGTTTTTGGTTTGAGTTATCGAGTTTGTTTTTCATTGTTTTTTGTTCAAATGTGCTGGGGAAGCAGATTTTCTTCGACTTAAAGCGTTTTTCGAGTTAAGGAGTTTCGAGTTATCGAGTTTCCACTGTATTTATTCATTACGCGCGCCGGGAGAATCAAGCATGTCCGAAGGAGAGTCATTTGAATTTTACATTTTATTTTTTAATGTTGCAAAATAAGACAGGGAAAATTATTTGAATCGTCATTATTAGAGATTACGAATAAAAAAATATTCATTGTTCTTAATAATGACCGACTAATTTCCAATTTAAAGAAATTATCCACAAAGTATACCTGCGATAAGTACCAATTATCGCTTTTGTAATCATCTCATATAATACATTTTATCCTCTAATTTTTCCCATCCACTAAATCATATGCAAATTTCGCCCTCAAACACGCCTCAACCGAGCCTAGGCCTATCTTCCAAGAATCTCATCTAAGCAGATTGTATAATCACCGTGCAACTTAGGTATACACCCTCAATCAGTAAAAAATTGTCAACCATAAAATGTGCAATTTGAATGCGTGACCGTAACCAAAAAAGGCTATTTTACATATAATGAGGTACCTAAAAAACTTCTATCGGTAGTAGGTTTTCTTTTTGGTAAAACGTCGACCGTAAAAAGGGTCAGGGACGAATCGCCGGAATTACATAACAATAAAAAACAGGGAAACATGCAAATCCGCTCTTTTTAAAAAACTGACCTACTGACAATAAGTCAATTGGGTTGTGTAAAAAATTTTCCGAAAAAATTAATAAATCACGTCGTTTTTTCGGTCGAAGACAATTATACGTAAAACCCAAGAAAAACTCATACGAAACAAGAAGTCATAGCGTTTTTTACAACCCGTTTTTTATTGCCCTCACCGATGGGCTGATTTTTTAGGGAAAACATCCCTTTATAGATCTGTTAAACGACAATCATCTGACGTGGGAGTCATAAAGTCGTGTTTAGCATGCACTACAAGGTTTGTCTTTAGTGTATAGTTTGTGGATGTTGTAAACTACAGGAGCTCTGACTTCTGACATGGACTTGCCGAAGTGTTGGCGGGTTTTTAACTTTGCGTAAACAATGCGTGCTCTTGGAATGTCAGAAGGATATGGATATCCAATGATAATTATGTTATATGCAATATGGAAGAAAACCATATCTCTAGTTTCACCCCAATTTACATTTAAGGAATATGAGCGGCATTGGCGGCTTTTAAATAAAATACAATTTACCTTGGCAATCATTAATCACCGACTTACATACCCGCGCACCAAACCAGCCGGCCGCGTCACATAATCTTCGAAAATCGCACAAAAACGGAAAAAATGTCCGTTTTCGATTTTTTACGTCGTCATCAGGTAATTTTTCTAATGTTACACAACGATCAAATTGTATTAAAAGATTTTCTTACATATTTACGAAATTTATTGTAATTCTGTGGAATCGTCAATACACGCACACACACACACATCTCCTTTGAAACATATCTTTGATTTGAGGTATCATAAAAATGTCCTTTGAAAGGAAACTACCCTATAGAATCTTCATACACACAATTTTTTTCGGCACTTTTTAACGATCTTTTAATTCTTCTTTTCCTACAATTCGGATACATTGAGAGCGAGATGTGTAACCTTTTCAATATCTTCGTCGATCGTCGACGACAACAACGATCGTCGTCATCTTCGTCACTATCAAAAATTCCTCCAGTGTTAGGTTTTTTTTTTCGTTTTTCCCCGAAAATCAGAAAAAAGCAAAATTTATGTGACGAAAATTAGGGTGGACATGAGTTTTTGTGCATTCTGTGTTATTTTTTAACGTTCATAAGACGGTGTGCATCCTTACATGTACACGGGACACGGCACCCCTATAGGCAAAAAAATGACTTGTACCGACATGGATTTAAGGATTTTGCGTTTTTAGCCGAGATAAGACGAAGAAGAGGTTGAAATATATATTTTTTTTGCGTCTTCGACTTTTTTGGCGCAATGATTTGAATCAGATTTTGCAGATTTTGTGAATTTTAACGGACTTTCTCACGATTGATTAGATGATTCGTGCTTGTTGGAGAAAAGTGTCGAGGTCAAAGGTGGAATTGCAATTTTTTGGGAAATCAGGGTTTTTTGATAATTTCTCGGGATTTTAAAAGGATTGGTCCTATGCGTTTCGTATGACGGAATTTTGTAACGGATTTTGGGAAATTTATAAGCGGGAATATTGATGAGTATAGTTTGTTTTGTTTTGTGGGGTGTCCTTGTTGAATGGCTTGGAAGTTGAAATCGGCGGGGTGCGATGACATGCATCAATAATAATTGAAGGGAAAGGCTTTTTGTTCGATTTAACGGTTTTTTGGAAAATTTTAGAAAAATGTGTTGAAAGTGTATGTAAGGTTGTCCTTTTTTATTTCTTCCTAGTTTACGTTGATTTTTGTATGTATTTTATGAGTATTTTTCGACATAAAGATTTATTCCATATAAGGGTTTATTGCATAGGTATTATGATAATCCGTTCCCTCATACATTTAGCTTGAATTATATAAGTTATATTCCCTCCTAAAATAACTTCCATATAGCCTGAACTAACAGATGCAATTTGAAAATTCCTAATGTGATAAAAGTTTTCTTTCGGCAGTATAAAGTAATATTGTAGAATATGTGTATGATAATAAAGCCTGAACTAACGGATGCAATTTGAACATTGCCTAATGTGATAAAAGTTTTCTTTCGGCAGTATAAAGTAATATTGTAGAATATGTGTATGAAAACTCGGCGCTCTACAAATTTGATTCGTATGAAGCCCAATATGTAGTCCGAAACTTAAGGCTTATTGTTTCAGATTAAAGCTTATTCGGTCTTAAATCAAATGCACAATTTATATGTAAACCGTTTCAAAAATGTGAGCCAACAAGAATGCGGACCTTTCTGAGTTGCCATAGTGCGCGGAGACAGATATCGCGTATTGTGGCGCTTTTGAATTTGCCATTTTCCAGCAGAACAATGAAAGGAGAAGACAGAAGACAGAGAAGAAAGAATTGTTCTAGAACATTTTATTTTTAGGCTGTGAGAGATTCAGTGCTGAAATAATAAAAGGAAGGAATGATATCCTAGCATTGAGTGTTATAGAATTACAACTCATTAATAATGAATCAACGCTCTGTGGCTCACTTGGTTGAGTCGCACTCTACGATGCTAGTAATCTAGAGGTCCGGAGATGGAATCTCGGCGTGGTAGGAAATATATAGTGCTTGCAACATTATATACACTCCGAAACTTTATATGCAATGTAACGTTGACTCGAAGTAGCCTATAAACTGCTGAGTGGACGCAGCATGCTCAACAAGGGGTTACGGTACAGAGAAGAAGAAAGAATAATGAATCAAAATTAAATCATATTTTGCGGTAGACAAACCGACAATAATTATTATCTTCATATAAAAAAAGAATTAAGAAATAAATGCAAAAAATAATAAAAAAAATATGCCCCGAGTGAGGATCGAACTCACGACCTTAAGATTATGAGACTTACGCGCTACCTACTGCGCTATCGAGGCTGTGGCATGAAAAGAATATTTTTATCTAGTGACGGAACAAGGCCACTATTAGTACTTTATATTATACTTGAAACAAAGATAACAGCTTCTAATTTAATTTCAAATACATATAAATATAATTCACGCCTGGTAGTTGATGATTACTATCAGTTATAATGCATAATCATGTACCACGTTATGATGTATATGGACTAACGAATTCATAGCAATATTTTAAACTGCTGATTTGCTTATCTCAAGTTGAGACTAGCAGCGTAATACAAATATAGAAGTAGCCCGTATACAAGTACAGGGTGTTTTTTTTAAGTCAGACAGAACTTGAAACATTAGCTATGTTTTTGCTCCCAACGATAGTGTCGAAACGCGAATATCTCCTATTTTGCGAGAAACATGGCAAATTTATGTTGAAGTAACATGGGGCTAGGAGGCTAGACAAAATCATTGTCAATTCAATGGCAAATTTACCTCGATTTGGTACTGCTAATGCCGTCGAACCCTTACCTTTCACACATCGAAAATTCTTTTTTTAACCTTCCTATACCCACTTTTTTCAATTTTTTTAGCTTACATGAAAAGGTAGCGGTCGAGTTTTTTGTTAGCTGCCGGATTTGTTCCTGACTTTATTTTAGTGCATGTCTTGTGATTACGCGAGACGAGCGTATTGGTGCATTTGGAAAGAATTGTCTGTGAGACCGACGCGGGTATAGGTGTGACTTTTTGTGTAAGTATAAAATTATTGTGTTCATTTTTTGTTTAGTGTTCTTTGAGTCATTCTTTGATTCTTTTTTAGTACACATCGTGTGTTTATGCGTGACGAAAGAATATTTTTGTTTTTTAAAAGGAAAAAAATGTTTAAGTTAAGATTTTGTAGTTCCTAAGTATAAAAGTTGCAATGTTTGATTAATTAAAATGGAAATGGAATGACATTGATGTTTCATTGTACACTTTAGTTTTATTATTTATTATCCTCTATTTATTTTTTGTTATGAAAAAAAAACAATTTAAAAATGAATGCAAATCATCGGTTTGTGAGACCGACGCGACGCGACGCGAGTATAGGTGTCACAAAATTTGACGCGGGTATAGGAAGGTTAACAATCAAGTCATATTACAAAATTTAAAAAGATTGCCGTTTCGGATGCAAAATAAAGGGAGGCATTTCAATCCAAGTTCTTATAAAATATCAAATTTAAAATTTTATTTATGCTGCCTCAAACCACTTGTCCTCAGCCAATGCCACCCCGAGAACCCAAAAGGTGTCCGCCATGGACGAGAGCATGTTAATTTTGTAGGGCGAGCCAAACGGTTAGAAAATTGTTTTTTGCCTTTATAGAGTAGCAATCAATGGCGATCCTACGTAGGGGCTCAACACCCTTCAACATTTCTTTGAGCACATTGTTAAAAAAAAATGTTATCGATTGTGGGGATACCGCTTTTGAAAATTTATGTCGCGTACGAAGCGCAATCATGTTTTTTGAAAAATATTTATGGACAGCGACAAAGTTGTAATCCAAAAAAACGAAAACTCCGAAAATTTTTGGGTTTTCCGTGGTGTTGGCTCTGTTTAGCAAAAAAAGAGGGGGAAACCTACAGGAAAAAGGAAACAAAAAATTTTTTTCTTTACCGTATTTCGCAATTCTAAAATCACGTATTTGGTACACTACAAAGGTTTGTAGGTGAATCGTTATTTTTTTTTGTTGCTCAAAACGAACCAAACTGGTACCCAAAGTTAACATTTAATCTTAAGTGTCTATTTGATCTTGGTAAAGTTGAAAAAAATATTGTTAAACAAAAAGTAACGAGTAGATAAGGTCCAATGGCGTAACGTACTGCGTTCTATGTGATCCAGGGAACACGGGCTCCTTGAGTGAAGGGGCTCCCAAAGTACTAGACTGTGAAATAAAATTTCATGTTCATTAATCATTCAAATTTTCCCAAGCTTGTTAAATGTTGTAATAGATGGAGTGACGATTGGATTGGGCGTTATCTGTCTGTGTATATCTGTCCGCATGTTTGTCTGTTGCTACGCGTTTTACTCGGTCAGTTTAAACGCTATGAAGCTGAAATTTTGCACACTTAATTTTTTTTATTGCAGGCAGTTTTTATGTCTGAATTGCTGAAATTTTACAATAGGGTCATTGGGCTACCATACAAACCCAACTCCCCAAATTAAGTTCTTGTAAGAAAAACTTTATGGAATCGGCCCATGGGATTATGAGGCCACCCTACAAACACTACCCCCCAAAGTAGGTTCTTATACGAAAAACTTTCTAATGGAGAGGGCAAGTTAAGCAAGTTATAGGTACGCCGGAATAAACTATTAATGTACTTGTTCGTAGAGACAATTCAAGTGATGATCGCTCAGCGGTCGTAGTTTTGCATCCAATTCCGAATCGTATTTAAACATTTTTTGAATGGTTCTACCTTCCTAGTATCGACTATGGACTAAAGGAACATGTCTGTATAGAAAATATATCCATATGGTGCTCAAAACCGGTGGTTTGACTTCGATCGCTGAGCGATGATCCCATGAGTCGTCTCTACGAACACAAACCTTTAGGCCGAGGAGACTGAAAGATATCCATATTTCGGCACGCCCGAAATTAGCCTCGTTTTTTAATTAACTATCATAGCCAAGAGATTGTATGATTTTTTTTGACAATGACAGCGGAGTTGTTACTGCTTTATCAGTTGGGCTAATGGAACCGGCGTTTCCGGATGTGTTCAAGACAGGGCCAATATGGACCATCGGTATGATGCGTGTGATCAATGCAGTGAAATTCTCTCATAGCAAGTGGTAGGTAAAGATTTGACTGTTTCAAACAATGCCATTGGGTTCCTAGTGCACCGCGTCGCTACAACCTTTATCGATGATTATAGGGCCAGAAAGTGTAGCAAACTGTTATGTAATTGTAACTGTCTGAGGCGAACCCAGGAATTTATTTCGGGGGGAGATTTTAGTATGCAAGTGACTCATGAAATCATACGTTTTAAATATTTCCAAACCTTAACCTTAAGATAATCGTTTTTATATATTCTAAATTTCACAAAAATGTAATTTGAAATATTTAAAGTTGATTTTCATCAAATAAATTTAAGTTCTGGTTTTTAAATACTCCCTTAGGAAATAACTGGTTTTGGTGATCGATCGACGAATTTTTTAGACGGAATTACCTTATTGCAAATTAATTTAGTTATTTTTATATCCATTTAGGTCCTACAAATGAAGATATGTTTTACCCATTTTTCAACGGTCACTATGACAAATTTGTTAAATTTTGTGGTTTTCGAAACTCGCGAATTATAATACGAGTATGTAAAATGACCCTAAACAGAGTCTACACACTGAATGTATCTAATTTTCTTTTCTATTTTACTTTCGCATTAATTAAAACTTTATAAAATAATTCGCAACTATATCTATCAAAACTTATAAACTGAATTAATTAATTAATTATTTTTTAATTACATTATTTTTTATTAGTAGTGTAGTAACCAGGTGATAAGCCTAGTGCATGAGATTCCAAAATTTGGTGGAGATTTTTTTTTATTTATTTCTTGGTGTGCTGAGCACGAATCCCACCTAATTCGGTTGCGAAACAGGGTCAAAATCGCGAAAAACCCCAAAATGTTCACTGTTTTTTCGTTTTTTGGCTCTTGACTCTGAAACTATTCATTTCTGCGAAAAACTCTTCATGAATGTGTTAGTGAGAACATGATTACGCGTCCAAAGAGACATAAATATTATAAATCCGTTGAGCGGTATTACTACAATTAATAATTTAGGTTTGCCATTTTTAACATAGTTCCATGTTATGAATTAAATTTTGAGTTTGACCGGTTTTCAATCTTTGGTCGCAAAAGTTGAATTTTTCTTGTTCTTTATGTATTTTGCGGTGCTAATCCCAAATCCGTAGCTTCCCACCAAAATTTCGTTCCGAAACAGGGCCAAAATCGCAAAAAAACGCAAAGAAATGACTACCAATTGTAGCGATACCGCACAACGCATTTTAAAGGAGAAATGTACAGTTTCGGAGTTAAAAGCCAAAAAACGGAGTTTTGTGCGGTTTTGGCCCTATTTCGCAACGAAATTTTGGTGGAAGCTCCGGACTCAAGCGCAGCACTCCAAAAAACATAAGAAACAAAAAAAAAATTCTCCACCACATTTTGCAATCTGAAACCCCCTAGTGACTACACTATACATCTTGAGTCTGAAAATCATCACTTATTTGTTATGCCAATATAATTATGTTGTGCAAATTTTGTTTAAACTAATACTTTTGAAAAATCGGTTTCATTATTTCGGGGGGTGTTTTATCCCCCTAAACCCCCCCCCCCTTGGGTTCGCCCCTGATAACTGTAATGCATTTGGTTAAAGGTTAAGCAACAAGAATGCAGCTGGTGCGGTGTAACTGTCTCCAATGATCCACTAAGTTAAGGTGACCAGATCCTTGTGGGCCAAATGCTGTACGCAATGTTGACAGAAACAACACCCCCACTCCCTCATTCGTGATGACGAAAATCGATCTGAGTTCTCCAGAGAATCGTCGCTTGGTTGTCGCTCCTCATTCCTCAAATAGTCAAAGAAGAATACGATATTTGGTCGGCAAAAATTCTACATCGCTGGATTTTTGCAGGATGATTGGGGATGGCCCTTAGATTATGGGGAAAAAGTCCCCACTGATTACAGGTCCACAACCTTATAAAAGGGGGAAAGAGGGGGGGGGGTATTTTTCCGTTTTTACGATTATTTCAGAAACGGCAAAAGTTACAGAAAAATGGTCTGTGGACGAAACAAATTAAAAAAAAAAATCCTTTGCAATGATATACAACCATTAGATATTTATTGGAAAATCCGGCGATAGACTAAAAAATAGATTAGAATATTTTCATTTTATACCTTTTAACAAAGCTTCATAACTCTTGAAAAAAACCTAAGTTCAGCCATGTTCTTTTTGTGTGAGTATTCGCAATAAATTGAAGATGATTTTTCCTGAAAGTTTAGTTGCTCCGCTCAAAGACCCTCATTATCCCCCCATTTGAACTTGGATTTGACAAAACGGCATGTCCATAACTCCCACCAAACTTGGAGCAGAGAGTTAATTTTTGGTTTATTGCCATTAAAGGGCATTTTCACCCCCACCCACCAAAAATTAGCTCAATCGGATAAAAAATCCCATACAAAGTGACCAAAGACTACTTTGCTCTACAGTTTACAAAATGAATAGTGCGCAAAAGAAACTCCTGGTGACCACTTTGTATTGGAGGTATCCTTAGTTTTTAACTGATTGAGCTGATTTTTGGTGGGCGTATATTGGTGCCCCCCCCCCCCCCCCCCATGGCAATAAACCAACATTTAGATTTCCGCTCCAATTTTGGGGGAGCTATGGCCATGCCGTTTTGCCGAATTCAAGTGGGGGATAATGAGGGTCCTTGATCGGAGCGACTCAATGTTTCCCACAAATTGATTTTGAACTTATTGTAGATACCACAAAATTTAACGGCCGAACTTGCATGAGCTATGGACCTTAAAAAGTCTAACATTAAAATATTCTAATTTTTTTTAGTCTAGCGCCGACTTTTCCAATAAAATTCGAATGTGTTATATTTAATTGCAAAGGAAATTTTATGTAGCTTTTGCCGTTTTTGAAATATTAAAAAAAAAAAAACGGAAAAAGTACCCCCCTTTTTATAAGGTTGCGGACCTCCAATCGGTGGGGACTTTTTTCCCATAACCTGCAAAAATCCAGCGATGTAGGATTTATGCCGTTCGATGGGCATATTCTGGCTTACTTTTCTTCGGCTAAAAAAGTTGAAGCAATGCAACAATCTGGAGTTCCTTGTATATACTTTGTGGTAAAGTATTATTGTCCAGTGTTCCATAATACATAAATGGTGTCCCAAAAACAACACAGAATATCGACATTTTTATAAAATTCGCATTATCTTTATATGTAAAGGGTTTTCCAATAGGGACGCTTGATCTTTGAAATGAAAAAAAAAATACATGTAGGAGAGATATTTGCGAATTTTTTTTTTTATTTGAAAGGTCCATCGACCCCATTACATATGGAATATGACATCATTCAAATGACCGCCACGGCTTCGGTTGGTGGCGCGCACACGAAAGGTCCAATTTTCGATGACTCTGGCGCACAAATCGGGCTGTATACCGGTCGATGATAACCAACTTCTTTTGGCCTGAAATCGAGAATATGGATCTGCACAACATGTGGTTTCAACAGGACGGCGCTACGTGCCACACAGCACACGCTACGATGGATGTTCTGCACGAGCAATTTACGGGCATGGTCATCTCGCGCGGAGGCGACGTGAACTGGCCACCGAGATCGTGCGATTTGACCCCGCTGGACTTTTTCTTGTGGGGTTTTCTTAAGTCGCAGGTCTATGCCAACAAACCGCAAACCACCGATGCCCTCAAAGTTAACATACGCCACGCCATCGATCAAATACAGAGTCATCGAAAATTGGACCTTTCGTGTGCGCGCCACCAACCGAAGCCGTGGCGGTCATTTGAATGATGTCATATTCCATATGTAATGGGGTCGATGGACCTTTCAAATAAAAAAAAAAATTCGCAAATATCTCTCCTACATGTATTTTTTTTTTCATTTCAAAGATCAAGCGTCCCTATTGGAAAACCCTTTACATAGTTGCGTTTCCCAAACCGTAGCTAGCTGCGGACTAGTCTGAAATTTAATTACTATACAGGCCACAACCAAATTCAGTGGTGGTTAAATTAAATAGTTTGACAAAAATGTGAGTTTTAACCACCACCATTTGTAATACGTCGACTTTTTTGTATTTAGTATGAAATAGACTCTTTTATGGAACTTATCCCTCCGTCGGTTGCACCCGGCTTGACAGACCAGCAAAACACCTTCCCGTTTGCTCCACGCTAGTAGAGGTCCAAAACTTTACAACTCCGTTTAATGGTCTAACTTTAAGAATCTCATACAATGCCTACCAGTTGTGTCGTAAGGGGTCTGGCTTAACAGGGCGCCTGCCCTCGATTGCGATACAATTTAGAGTATGCCTAACCTCAGAGAAAGCGCTGCATCAAGGATATTCTTCTTCATTTAACTTTGAACCTCAAGAGGTGCATTCCTATAATAACGACTGCCTACCTTTCATTCACTTCAATGTTTCTTATAAAGCTTGGATCTTAAAATCTTCTTTCTTTGCTTTTTTTTATAGAAAATCTTAAATTTTGTTTGGGTATTATTCTGTTTCTACATATGTTTCCTTAGTATTAAATTTAATAAATAAATTCTGAAAAGTATTTGAAATGTATGGTAACATGTTAGGAAAACGGACCAAAATAGATGGGTGGCCTCCAGGGCGGGTGCGCCCGACGGAGGATATGGGCACTCCTTACACTATTACTTTTAAAGTTTTGCACCTGATTCGAATACTGTATTTAGTCAGCAGGATCGCCAGGATGAAAGAATTCTGTTTAGGCTTTTTTAGATTTTGTGTCTCGTTGCCCCCTGACTCCCTGACTCTGGTCAATAACGACAACATTTACTTTTAAGGATATTGATTTGTTGACTCTGAATTTGGTCTGTAGTTTGGTATCGATTTCTTCCGAGTTTCTAGAAATCATATTTTTCCAAGAAGTTATTTTTTTTCAGTGAGTAGTGACCAGACATCCGAGGACTTCTCGAAGAGAGGTCGGGTCGCCAGTAATGCTGTACATTTTGCTGTACGCTTCCCAATGCTGTACGAAAGGTGTAAATGCTGTACTGTACAGCGAAATGCTGTACGTATGGTCAGCTTACACTAAGTAAGATCAGTACAGTGCAGTGTTGTGCAAAATAAAATGAACGGTTCTTATCAGGATAGTTTGACCAGTAAAATCAGTTGAACTGAAAGATTTCATCGGCGAAGAGATCAGGCAAACAGGAGTTAAATTGCTGCCAAAGGGAGTTATCAAAAATGACTCCAAAGGAATTGGCGATAGAACAGGCACCTTTTTGGCACACCATTTTTCACACTTTACCGTTTTTTTTCAAACGCCTGAGTGTTTTAGCACCTAAAATGTTGGTAGCATACATTTTTATATCAAAGGTTAACTTTGTCATGAAGTGGGCAACGCAGAGAAGGAAGCACCACGGACTATAAAAAGTATGCATATTATATTTATTCATCAGTGTGATGAGAGAAATCGATTGAGCGATGTCCGTCCGTCTGACTGTCCGTCTGTTTCTATGCAAATTAGCTCCTCAGTTTTGAAGCTATCAGACTTGTAAATGTTGTGTAATTTTCTTTTTAGTGTATGCTGCATATATGTTAGAGCGAATGGAATCGGGTCATGTCGCCACATAGAAACCAACCATAAATCCAAGTAAGGTTCTTTTAAGAAAAACCTTTTTTTTAATCTACCAAATTTCACGCAAGTGTGTGTTTACTAAGGCCTGGAAACATATCCAGGAACGGATGGAATAAAAACAAAAATATACAAACCAACCCTCCCAAATTGAAGTTGTTCTAAGAAAACAAATGTTCTATTTGAAAAAATCATAACCCAACTTCACCCAAGTGTGTTCGTAGTAAAGGCTAAAAACATATTCTGGAACGGAGGGAACCGCAACACAGCGTCATGGGGCTAGGGTCATACAAGCCACCCGGCGAAAATTAGATTCTTCTAAGAAACATTTTTTTTCTTTATGAACGAATCTTAACCAGACTTCATGCAAGCGTGTTCCGCGTCTAGCCTCAACATATCCAGTAACAGATGGAATCGAAACACTACATCATCATTACTTATTTAATAATTTATTTAGATTTTATCCCTTCATTCTGGTGAAAGGGAACTAGATATTCAATGCGAGTAGGAAACTAGCACATAATTCTGCAATGAGTTTCTTTTCTTTCATCTTTTATAGAGATGCATTAAGGCAAAAAAAGCATTTTAGGATTTTAATCCGTATTAATTTTTAATTAATTGTGCTCTTCAAACCCTCGAAAGGTCCTCTCTCTCTCTCTCCTCATTACCGTAACTCAGGCGCGCACAGAGTATTTACGGGGCCCGGGGCATATAAATAAAAGTGGCTCCTTTGAGAAAAAGAACATTTGTCCTTGGAAACTCTATAAATGTTGTTCCTACTACAGGGTGCCAGGATGCTGGTACCTGAGAGAGCGGCATTAGGGTAGATAGATAGGGCGCTCGTCTTCGAGTCATAGGTTCGCGGGATCGAATCTCCTTGTAGGCGCAGGTAATTTTCTATGCTTAAACATCACTAACACCTATAGAGGTCAATGCTGCGCTGCGTGAGCATTTTTATTTAAAAAAAAACAATTGATGAAATCACTAATTTAATAAACGTTACAAAAAGAACGCTATTCTCAATGAAAGAATGCAAAGAGCCGAAGTAGCTCTTAGCAAAGTTATTTTAAGTATGATGTTCTTAAGTAGAAAAACTGTAACGTCAAAATCATGTTTCAAAATACTTGGCTTAAGATCGATCCACACTTTTCAGTCATCAGTCGGAGTCACAGTAATTTCTCAAACAAATTGACAGATTGTCAGTCGATCAATTAACTTGTATGGAAAATGACTGTGACTGATGACTGAAAAGTGTGGATCGACCTTTAAGAGTGTTTTCGATTGATTTCACTCTACTCTTTTTCTGAGTGTAGGGGTCCCACTCAAGTTGGCGGGAGGGCCCAGAGTGAAGTTGTTCCGTCACTGCTGATGGCATTGCGAAAATCGATTTTTTTGTCTCTTCATAAACGTTACTAAGACCGAGTGTGCACTGATCCAAAAGGGCTTCCATCGTTTTCAGTTTCTTGGTTAACACTTTCTCTATAAAACACATATAGTTCGAGGACACTCAGATTTTAAGAGAATACCGATTAATTAGATAAATTTCGGCAGAGTGTGCTGTTGATCTCAACACCTAAAATATATTAAGATCAGTGCCAATTTTAGATTTAGCAATTTTAATTGAAAAAAGTAGGTGAAGGGAAATCCTATAGGGTCCTAGAAATGCTATGAATAACGCAAAACAAGATAAATAGAGATTTAAATAAAATTTATCTGACATCAATTCGTGTAATAATTTTGCAGACGTATGCGCACTACAAGATCACTGTCCCTGCGGGGCCCTCTCCAACGCGGGGCCCGGGGCAAATTGCCCCTTTTGCCCCACCCTCTGTGCGCGCCTGCCGTAACTCCTAGTGGAGCATGGTGCGTTGATGACTACCGTGTGTAGTCATCAACGTTACAAAGACAACTGAATTCGGAGTGTGATACGGTTGTCAGCCATACCACTTCCTAGTCGCATTGACAGTTTATCATTCTACGATAAGAATACTTCTTTATCATCTTCTTCTGAATAATAAACTTGCGACGAGTCGTGCCGAGTTTGGAAACTCGTTTCTCTCAGTGTCTATGTCACAGAGTGGCGACCGAACGATCACGGCCACAGAGCACGACCTAGCATCTTTAAAATGCAACAACAAAAAAGTTTATCGCGATTTAATAAAGTAACAGTTGTGCTTCTCATCTACAAAATCTTATTCCACCGTCTCTCAAGAATTAACCACAGTGATGTTTAAATGCTTTTTATGGGTGTCAGTTTGTTTCCTTCCTTTCTTTCAAAATTTGAGTTCGCCCCCTTTCGGCTTATTGCATTTTTTATTGGAGTGCTAGCTAAACTGCCAACCCCAAAATTTGCTGTTCCAAGGCGACCGCCCGGCTTGTACTCCCTATATATGCGACTCCATCTAAGCTTCTTTATCTTCCGAATCTTCGAAAATTTTACTTTAACATTGTCTTCATGTTTACCCTTTATATATCTATGTTATCCGAGGAGTTTGACTAATTTTTGGCTTCAGGTATCATCATTTTATCGGTTATAGTGAAGCTATATCTATCTACGACAAAAGTTTACACAAAGGAAGCAATGGACGGAAATTTCCTGGAGCATCGACTAAAGTGCATCTGTTTAAGGATGTAGATGTTAAACAAAATACGCAGTATTTTATTGTTACCTTTTAGTTTTTACAGAAATTGTTCCTTCATAATTTTTAAAAGCCTCAATATGACAATACTATGTACTAGAATATAAACTACTCACCAGCAGGTCGTATACGGTCGACTTTCATATCATTCTCATTAGCATTGGTTTTCTCCACTTCATCCTTTCGTTCAACTTTAGGAACAACAATCGCGCAGCCAGGCGATCTACGAAGGCCTGCTTGATCTCCATTATCACGGTCATAGTTCAGCGCAACCAATGAAATCGGTTTATGCCATCCACCTTGGGAAATTCGTTGACTGCTCTCCTCCAAATCTGAAAAATATAAACAACGCAGGCTCTCGTTTAAAAATATTCATACTCCATTTTTTTTAAGATACCCTCCATTTAAATATTTGTAAAGGTATGTGTAAATCTTTGAATGATAAAAAAAATCCAACCAACCCGCGCTGTCGATTATCCAATCATTTTATTCCGGAAGAACTTGAATTTGAATGGATTTTATACAAGAAGGGTTCATATTAAATTTACATGCGCACCGTATACCCTTACCCCTTTTTTACATGAATTTACATAAGGGAAATCCGATAAGGAAATATGTTGTGTCACGGCGCGAGCACGTATAGTAGTATGTACCCAATCAAAGTGTGAATGAGGGACGATAAAAAAGGATTCCCTGCTTGATATGCAGAGTGGCATATCCCGAGGGATTGTATGCGTGTTATGTGTTGGTTTTTTTTTAGAAATCTGATTGGATGTGATTTGATGGGGGGCGTGAAATAGTAGACTCCATTTTTTAAGGGCGCACGATAGATTTAAATTTATATATCCCCATTCCCCAATGCAAATCAAAAATGATTCGTTTCCCACGCCGATTACACATGTGATATGTGTGCGCAGAGTGCGCGCAATTGCAAAAAGGGACACAACGCACAGAAACCATACAGACAGGAGATGGTATTGTGCAACATAAAAGCGTCAACATGTCATCTTTGGACACCAGGTGAATTTTACATGCACCAGACCAGACTCTGTAGTGTAGACGAAAAGTGCGTGGGAATTTGTCCGATCCCTTCGGTATATATTTACGCCAATGTAACATTGGCAAACATCCGTCTTAGATAAATGTCTCTGATCTGAATAAAACTTTGTGAAAAATTGTTCTTCGTTCCCAATATATATTTTTTTCTCAATATAATTTCAGAGTTCAGTTTGCAATACCTGTTCAAAAATGACTGTGGGAGCGTATAGTGCATGCATTATACCTTGCATACACACGAGCATATAGGGTCATACCTTGACCCTGTGTAAGGTAGCATAAGGATTTCATTCTTTGATTTCTTTTTAAATCAGTATTCAAACATTACGAGTAGTTACGTAGGAAAATTTCATGCATGAAACTCTGGCAGATGTTTTTTGTGTCCCTTGTATAGTTTTCACTGGCGCGGATCTATTATTCCCGATACACATAATTTTCTTGCTATTGAATGTTTTATATTCATTTTATTGATGACGTTTCATTCGGCTTTCGATCTATAGAATTCTGGTATGGTTCTTTAAAGGTTCTCTTTTTTATTTATTATTATTGGATTGGTTCGATTTACGTTTTTTTTTTCTTAGATGCAATGTCGTTAATTTATGATCGACTGGATCCGGTGTAATTGTTTGCAATGGAATAGGATATGGTTATTATAGGAGTATGGTAGGATTTAGATGACAGCGATCCTTCGTAGGAGCGGGATTCTAAATTGCGGGAGGATAAGAAGGGTGAAAGGCTTTCCGAAAAGTATCCATTCAACTTGGTATAGTAAAAGTATTTCAAACGAAACCCAGATTTATATTGGCGATATTCGAAATGTAAGAGCTCAATTTCGTAAAAATTACGTTACGCTCAGAAAAATCGAATAAAATGTGTATTCGCTTTAGACACACAATTTCATATTGAATCAAGTAAAAACATCAATGAACTAGCTACTTTCTTCCTAAATTGAAAGAAACTACATCTTCGTTTAATAGAGTTAAAAAGTTAGCATTTCTTTATTCCAAAAGTATTTGGTTTTCTTTGATCCCAAAAGTATTTTTATGGTTGAATTTTTGGAGAATCAAATGATGACTTTCGTTAAACAAGGAATTTTTTTCTTGTTTTAATGAAAACTGCTTTAAAAGATCGTGGCATAACGTATCCCAATTTTCTTGTTCACCAAGAACAATTGGCAGAACATAACCCACAACATTTTCTAAGAGTTTTTTAATTTTTTCAGACAAAATTGAAATTTGCATAATTATACGGTAGAACCTGTCTAAGATCATCTATTTATAACAAAATTAAAGAGACGCGGCGAAAAGACCCTTACATGTCTATCTCGTAAAAGTCGTTGATCCTAGACTAAAACAGATTACTCTAGGTCTGAGGATAACATCCATGTCCAAGAAAACTAAATTGACCCGAATAAAATTCATGGTTTCTTGATTTATTGAGTCCTAGTTAAAAAAAAAGCTTATCTGATTTAATCCCTTTTGAACGATCTCAGTAACTGTGTCTCATAGTTTCAGATTCCGGGGGAAATGATTATCACTCAAAATGGTGCAACTGGCCCGGAACAATGGTAATTATTATTTTATATACCATATTTAACAACTCGCCTACAGAGTTCCGTAAATGAATGTGTGTGAAAATTTTAGACTGCAGCTTTTTAGAAAACATGTAAATGATAAAAAAAATATAGAAAAGTATTTCTTAAATTTCGAAACAAACATTTTCAAACATTAATCTTTATGCTACTATGGAGAAATGGTTCCTGCTTATTTTATTTTGAATAAATATGAAGAAATCATTACCTGCGTCTTATTGGCTCAAGAACGGACCAAACACACAAATTTTAGTTGTTCTGCATAATCCTACACGACAACTCCGATGGAATTTGTATGTCAGCTACGCTATTCTATTCTCTCTCCAATGAAATGCAGCTTTTATTTATTTCGAACAAATGTCACCATCTTCATTTTGAGAATAAACTGTCTTTAAGAAATTTGCTAGTTGCTAGGCTCGGACGTATTCGGCTACATCCAGTCGATTAATCATGGAAACTGACGAGTATCTTCCGCACTGATGCACACATTTGCAGAAGTTTATAATTCTGCATCATCAATGTGCCACGATAGTCCGACGTCGGGCTTTGGGCGACTGAATCGTTAACCTCCAATTGTCACGGTTACGTGACCTTGTCCTCTAGTTTCGGAAGCCCAGCAGCTGGTGGGCGTCTTCACCTACGGAGTTCTCCCAGCGAGCTCTCGGTCGTCCATGCAACCTCGCTGCGTCAATTCGTTGTGCGTTCATCACTTTCTTTGGCCTGCGATTATCGTCCATCCGTTGTACATGTTCCGCCCATTGCAAACGTTGAAGCTTCATGATTTTTGATACTTCGAGCTCATCGTATAATTGATGCAACTCATGGTTATACCGGATACGCCATTGATCTCGCTCGCGAACAGACCCGAAAATTCGCCGAACGACCTTTCGTTGGAATCTGTCTAGGAAAATTTCGGAGGCTTGGGTGACATAGCACGGGTAGGATGATCGTTTTGTACACGCGGAGCTTCGTGTTCCTGTGCGCAAGTTTCGAATTAATTATAGGGAGGACCGAGAAATAGGTCTTGTTGGATAGTTGTATCCGTCGCTTAATTTCGTCGGTTTCGTTAGCGTCCTTTGATAAGTTACATCCCAGATAGTTGAAGTTGTCTACATACTCGATAATAAGGTCCCCCACTGTGATGCTTGAATTTGCTGGCATCTTGCCCTGCTTGAGGCCAGTACCAGTTTCAAATAGGCCAGTGAGTCGGTTCTGCACTCTCACCTGCGAGACGATATTAGTCATCGTCATCCTTGTGACTCGCACGAACTTTGCCGATATACCAAAATGCAGCAAAATGTTGTAAAGTACAGTTCGATCGATACTGTCGTATGCCTGTTTGAAGTCGACGAAGATTTGGTATACGTCAATGTTATATTCCCAGCACTTTTGGACTAGTATAGCTTCACTGTGAAAAGCTGATCGGTCGTTGAACGACCAGGTCTGAAGCCGCCTTGATACTCGCCAATGATTCGTTAATTTTAATTAATTCTTTTTCCTGGCATTTTCGATTATAATTCAGCATGATGTCAGTTATACTTTGCGGCTGTTTGCGTTGGTCCAGGAAAGACAGAAGGGTTTTGGGAATTACAGGAACTACCTGACACTTGTTGAATAAGTCAAAGTAGTTTGATTTCCCCAGCAAATGCCCTGTAGTTATCCCTCTTCTCTGTGATTTTTGATTTTCCGCATACATCACATCATTGCACCGAACCACACATTCTGCATCGGTCATCATCCACCTGCTGATTACATGTTCTTAACATAAGCACAGGTAAGGACCACGCCATTCTGAATCTGTTTCGGCAAAGAGATACACTACACTAAGCCATCTGGTTCAACAGGTGGAGATCGACATGGATGCCAAAGGCAACTCTCGTGTTTGCCGTGTGTTCCATTCGTCTAACCTTACTTGATCTGACTTCACTAAACTTAAAGGCGCAAACGAATGATTCTTCAATTTTAGTCGAGAGTTCGATGTTGCTTTTCTGTAAAAATAAGTGCGAAGGGAATTGACTTATCCATGATGTTGTGCGGCATGGTCGATTTAAACTCTGCTCCGATGTCTCGAGAGAATTCCCTTCGCTCCATTGCAGATTTGAGATGCAACATTCGGAATACGGTCATTTTTACACGAAGTTTTCAGTACCAGTTTCAATCTAGGCATAAATCCCTCCGTCAGAGCATAGGTACTTGACCGACATTGCACCTATCTGGGTGTCATCCAAGGTGAAGCCGGCATGTGGGTCGTGAACGCCTTTGCGGTCAGATGGAACTTTGACAGCAAAACATGTTTGATGGCAAACCCGAACCTCTTAGCGGAGTTCAACAGTGATTCAGTGCCCTTGGAATATACCCATCCGGATCTTAATCGATTGGGAGATAGCACCGAAAAAATGGTGTGCCACCCACACTTTAGACAAAAAATTTATTAATGCAAAAACCATTTTATAGATTTTAAGGACTTCCATTAGCCATGTGTATGTGTGGGGGATGACATGAAGAGCTTTATCGTAATCCATGTGGCACGAAAACACCAAGGATTTCGTTCGCTTCGAGGTGGCAGTAGATCCTGCAAATAATACGGTTGTCACGATTTTGTAGAAGATTGGCTTTGTTTGAACAGTGCTACCCATAGTTTATTTGAGGGCAACAAATAAGTAAGACCCGGTGTGAGGAAAGGTGGATTGTCCTTAGGATGATTGAATACTCGATTGGTTTGTTGTGCAACACTCAGGAAACGTTAAAACCAGAAACGCTGCACCTTGTCAAGTCCGGACCTTTTTGAAATCTGGGTTCGCTTAATGACCTCGCGGATGTCCAAATCAGTGACCTCAGCGAAATACATTCTAGACAATCTGGCATGGCGAGTTGTTTCGGCTTGAGTTCACTCGGCTTCTTGAAAGTGCCGAGCATAGATTTCCCAAAGTCCACCCCAAACCTGCTCTGCATAAATCACCGAAAACTTCAATGCCGTTTTGTTGCTCGTCGTTAATTGATCTGTAGATCTTCCGTTGGTTTTTGGCAAAAGCGTTATTCTAGACACATTATTGGAGAGACTCAGCGTGTATGGTCGAAGACAATTTGCTACAGCCACGAGGTTCTATTTTAGTATGTCCAGCACTTTTATCAAGGAGTACCGGATATAGTGGAGTACTTATGAAGAACTTTATTTACCTTATTCTTCAACCGCACCTGCTGGTATTGCCCGCGACATATTGGATTAAACGGCCAATATTCTCGCATTCATAAACACATAGCGAGTTTCACTTCCGTTCTAGACGATTTTTTCAGGCTCGGTCTTGTTTTTGTCTCAAACCGGTGACGTTATCGTGGGCCTTTCGACCATGCAGCCTGACTGTCGGTACTGCACCACAATACATAAGGGATTGTAGTTCCAACAGCGGAGTCCCTAACGTTTTTTTTTTACCAGAAAATATTGACAAAACCCATATTTAACGCAGACCACAAATAGCAAGAGCAACAAAACTCTTCTGTTTTAGCAAACTTGTTCCAAGATTTGTAAGGTCATCTATATGTCCTATTAAACTTTTTATCAAAAACTTCAAAAACAGCAGCGATAAGACACCATCTTGAGCATTGGCCCCACATACAAGTCTTGTAACAGTTCTTGCCTATGTGAAAGTAATTATGATCCTTGGACAACCGCTAGCATAATCGCATGTACAGCGAGAGGAAAAATGTTGTTAAATCATTAAAAACATTAATGAATCAAATATTGTCATATATGTTTTGGCACCATTGAAGTTTTCTATAGATTCAAATACTTTATTTCATTGCCGTGAAAAGAAATGGGATTAGAATAAATTCAAAAACGACAAAAATGAGTTTTGTAGCATTGACCTCTTCTATAGGTGTTGACGAGATTTCATTTACATCCTTACGCTCTAAAATGCATAATCAATTATCTACCTACTGTGGAATTCGATCCCGGGACCCTATGATTTGTAGACGAACGCCCTACCTACTAGACCAACCAGACTATAAGTGATGAAGCGAATTGAACGCAAATGATTTCGTAATTTTTGTTTTAATTGCGAAACAATTTAACTTCTACTGTTTTCTACTTTCAAATTAAACTGTGTTCCTTTGATTGTAATAATTATTGCAAAGTCATTATAAAATCAAATATGACACACTATAAAACAACAATATTTGGTTACATTCTTTAAAAATACAAATGTCAAAAGTAAAATCAATGTGAAAGTATAATGAATCAAAGTGAAACAATTTGAATCAAAGCGATTTCATATTTGGTTTAAAAAAAAAACTCTTTTTTTTTGTTCAAAGTAGTTTGTATTTGATTTTAAATGCTGTTTTTTCTCAGAGTGTAGAGCTTTGAACACACTAACTAGTCAACTACCAAGAGTAGTCATTAGCGTTTTCATGCCTATTGCGAATTCAATCAAATGAAAGCAAACTCATGGTAAAGCTTCGATTATCTTGACAGATGAGCTTATCGGCAGACGTCAGTTTTTCGATTTAATGAGTCTTAGATGGAAGTCACACTATGGACAGGATTTACTAAGACCACTAAATTAATCGAGTCGCCCCTTAGCTGAAAGGAAGACTTTCTGACCTGGACCTTATTGAAGTAACCATGGTTAGCCATTTCGGTAAATGGATCTATTACGGCTATTCTTTCGTCAACATGGTGATCTTATTTTCCTTGATGCAATAGACACTTTCACTTTCAATTACTTAAATAACTAGATCACAACCTTCAAGAGAGACACTCCTCGTAGAAAATTGAACCTTCATTTCTCTTCTTCTTTTCTCGACAATGATGATTGTTTTAATGATCAAGCCAATTGCAATTAGGGCTTTCCAGTACGAAGTTCAATACATACGAGGTAGATTCCGAAAGTTTTGTCAGTATCTTAGATTCTACTTGTGTTTTAGTCTTGCAAACTAATAAAAATAAATGCGTTTAAATAAACAGGTAAAGAAAGATCACAAAAAAATCTTTGTGTTTTCTGTTATTACAAGAAAGCTCTTAGGAAAGCGGCATGAGCTTCAGCAAAGACCAGAACCAGGAGTAGAGGATCCGCGATCAGAGCAAGTCATATTGGAAGACTCTGGCCGCTAAGTTGCCACAACAAACCTCAAGCCTTAAAATCCCCATACACTAATTGATTGTACGATTAACAGCCATTTTCTTTGGTTGCATTACCAACGTACGGCTGTTTATCGTACAATCAATTGGACAGTGCATGACGACTCTTATTTAGTCCCTAGTCACTTTCGAAACGGTGTTGCTGCGCAGGATGTAGCGATACTGACCTGCAACCCGTTGCACAGAAACATGCTTTTATTATTTACATATTTATTTAATTAAAATTATCGGTGTTCAGAATTTAATTTAAAAAATGAGATTTTGAAATTTATCGGTTACTATTCCATATTTCGTAGGAAATTTATTATGGCTTCACGTCAAGTATTGTACCTATTGTAATTTGTACCTACCCCAACATCTTCGGCACGGGACAAATCGTGTAAACACTTCATACTAAAGCTAACGACGATCTTTTAAAAATATTTTTATACAACAAATAAGGGTTGAGTACAAAGGACCAACCTCTAAACATTTCAAGTACAGCACCCATTTATCTGAAAAAGACAAGGCGGTGGTAGCGAATCTTGATACGCAGCATAACGCGATGCGGTTAAAAAAAAACTGGATAAGTAGCGCGCGCATCTTGTTTCATTTCTCTTCGTGGTACTCTTATACGATTTGCTATGATAAAACCATTGCAATGAGCACCCAGGCACCCCTGGACTATTTGATATATCGGTTGCGATAAAATCGTTAATCAAACGACAGTTGAAAGGGAAAACTCTTTTTCGAGCATCCTTTTTTTATATAAATATACAAAATGAAACAATCTCCGTAGCTCCTGCAATGTTGGGTTGAATTCGGTTTTTAAAAAACGGCGGAATGTTTAGTTGTTAGATAAACGTTTCATCAATGTTGCTTCCTGATTGCCTTCCAGGTATAGCATACACGCAAACAAGGCTCTTCCTATAATATGCACCTTGAGCGGCAACAACAACAATCGGTGGCGTGGTGTATCCTTTTATTGGGTGTGCAGGAAACGCGCATTTCGATACGGTTTGATATTACATTTATACTCATATATAGGTGAGCTGATGCCAAGGGGGTATGTCCGTTGTATACCTTTACTTTCAGCATAGGATTCCGTGTTTACTTTCCCTTTTTCGGCATGAGTTAGTCGGGTTTTTTCACTCTTTAAAAAAATCGAAATGACAACATAACTGTCAAGAGACGAGAGAGTGAGCGTAATATAGGAAGCCGGCAGCCGGATGTTTAATGTGTGTACGGGTGTTAGGTATAACGTGTGTTTTATCATATCGCGAGGGTTGACACGACGACGAAAGGATAAATGATGATGACATGATTCTTTTTTGTTTTGTTCAACGAAAGGGTTCGGTACGGCGAAGAAGAAGTGTGCTTAGCTCACGACGACGACGTATGTATTTTATGTGTTCGATTGGTCCGATTGGATGCTGACATAATAGTTTTAGCTCGTGCGTTATTCGATCACTGTTTGATGCGTATTGTAAAGGAGTTTAAATTTTTTTAATTCATATACATAATGTAATGATAGGACATGGCAGCTGATAGTACTTTGTCAGCCTGTCAGCCAATAGAAAGTGAATTTTAATGGATAATGTGGTTTTTGGTTTTCTAATTCTATATTAGGCATACAATTTATTCAATGCATTGAAAAAATGATTCTGAATGACTCTTTTTGTTTCCGATTTCCGAAAATTGGAATAGGAATTCGATAGAGATTTTCCCAAATTGTCAACAATTTTACGAGCTATAAAATAAAACCTATTTTGCATAATCCGTTAATAGAACGTTCGGATAATCAGCACTCAAATGTACCAATTTTCATGATTAAATTAAAAGAAAAAGCTTTGGTTAGCTGTAGCTTGTGTTGACGTTCTTATACTATGCGCATAAGTATGTCGCTTTCTTGGGCATTATGTACAGTGGTCGCCATATACATTTTGACATCTCGTACTTCTGAGCCCTGAGATCGATTACCTATAAGAATTGAAGGGAATAACTGTAACTTCTTTAAAAAAAAATCGTTCTTCCCTCCAGTTAAAAGTAATCATTGTGAAGGCTCAAAAGTGCGAGATGTCAAAATGTATATGTATGTGGAAATGAAGTTCGTCCTTACAATGAACCAAATGATCATGAAAATTGAAGGTCAGTTTATTTGCCCAGCTGATGGAATGAAATGCAAAAGCAGAAACGAATCGAAGAAACTAGCAGATCTCATCTGGTAGTTGTATCATCAAACTAAATCCAATTAATGCTTCAAAGATGAAAAATAAATTTAAACTAAATATTCATCCCTCGCAATATTATTTATGAATGTAGCACTCGTATCTCGTCTTCAATTTATCATCCAATCTGGTCATTTTTATAAATGATTGCGAATTAATGAGAACACCAATATTTCATTAGTTATCTTCTTTACTCTTCATATCTCATGATTCAGATAAGTATGTATGTATGTTAATTAATTTTTTTATAATGTATTGCTCTAATGCACACACCTACTAACTTTCATAAACGCATTAGTGGAGTTTGTACTTCCTAATAAATTCATATTAATAATTCAGCATACTTTCTTTGCGTAAACTTTACAACGGAATTTTAATCTTATTGGCCGCACACGTAGACTACTAGGTAACTTCTATACAGTCTGCAATTACCCTGGATTAAAAAAAACGGCTTTACAGCATTAAAACCTATGCCTTGCGTTACACGTGGTAAATTTACATACAAATCTATTTGCATACATGAAAAAGTATCGTTTACTTTTCATTTTTTGACTTTTTTATTAATGCTGTTAATAAGAATTGAACCCATGCGTATCATATCCGCGCAGATAACATACAAACGCCTATGTAAATGCGATAAGATGCAATCAACAAGTGCAGTAAAAGATTGTAAATTTCTAGGGAAATGTCTGGTTGCACAAGGACGTATGGTGAGGTGTACAAGAAAGTTGCATTGTGCAATCCAACAAGTACAAGAATTCCATATGCAAATGAACAATTAATAAAAATGCATCTATAGATATTATGCGAATAATTGTAGGGTTTTAAGGAAACAGGGGAGAATCGATGGTATAATGAAGGCTTACGTTCGCATCGTGTGTGCAAATTATAAAGACTTGCCGGCGCGTATATAATTTCACACTATGCACACTCTATTATGCCAACCCCCCGTGAGAATGAATTATGATGTCGTGTCACGCAATCGATATGATATGCATGCCCAATGCTTTTTTGAATTGATCAAAAATTTCGATTGTTTCTTTGAGGAATGATCAATACGATGGCTGGATAAATGGCATTTTAAACTGCATAGATACACAGACAAATTGTCAAGGCCATAAGCATTTTAATTCAAAAGCACATGCTCCCTTTTGTATGATGTACGCACACATACACATTCCATCATCCAGATCCTTTTGTTTGTGTGTGTGTTTTTTTTTAAGTTAGAAAAAATCCTCCCGTTGAATCACCCAAACAAGAACTTATATTTTGCTATAATTGAAATAAATCATAAATTTTTTACAATTCTATTATTTTTGAATTGAATCGATAATGCCCATATTTTACTATGACATAACTTTTCAATAAAAATATTTAGGTTCCAAAAAGTGACGCTGATTTCAATTCATTTGTTAATCAGCACATTTGAATAATATTTTAAAAGACACTTTGACATGCAAAATTAATAGATTAGAAATTGAATACATTGTGTGTCTCAAATCAATAACAATACAAAATATCTTTATCACGATTGTCATAAAAATACGCGGATTAAAAATAGTCCTGACATTTTTCTATGAATTGAACTGATTTATTTTTGGATTTTGATAGAGATCACCCAAATTAAGATTACAATACAGCACAATACACTTCACAGTCTTTTAAATGGACAATGTTATTGAAAAATTTGTCAGGGTATGTTATCGGTATCGATATGATCCCGAGTGGGGTTCCTCCAAAGAGAGGGAGAAGACGTTTCCTTTAGGCGGGACAAGTGCTCCATGAAACATAAGGTTTGATAAGTACATACTCTATTTGATGTCCTTTGCATACCTTTTGCTCAAGCGATAGCTATATAAGCTATCGGAAGGAGTAAAATAAAACCATATATCAAAAAATGAAACCAAGTCGGGAACAGATGCCAAAGTAAGCAAGGCAAAAAAAAAATATATTTTTTGCAATAAAGTTAACCTCAAGCTCTGGCATAGAAAACTGAAAAATTGGTGTAGATCATTTTGTTTCAGACTAACATTGTTGAAATTCACAAATATCTTGTGTTCGAGGTCAAAGCCCTTAAAGTAGGTAGGTATAATACAATTAGTTAAAAAAAGTCATAAACCCAAACATTAACAAAAAATAAAAGTTTTGATGCCAAATTGTTAAATACACTGTCCAATATACGGAGTAAAAAGCTATACCGACCATTGACGCCCCCTCACTGCCCCTAACATTTCTAAAAAAGCAATGCATATAGCTTCTTTTCATTTTGAGCCAGGCAGATCAAATTTGGTGGAGTGCCTAGTCTAAGCCCCATTATGTTCCTTACCAAAAATTATTATTAGTATCCGTGAACCAAAATTCTAACAAATTTCACATTTTTTTCACTTCTAAATTCTATCTAAAACGGAAAAATAAAATGTATCTCTTATAACGTCATTATAACAGTTAATTGTAGTCTTCTGAATGTATGTTCAAAAGTGTGCACCAAAGCGTACTCTACAAGTAACCACAAATTGGGTTTGAAGGTCATTGGTACCAGTTCTAAGGCTATTTCTGAAAATATCGAGGAACGTGTACTAGCAACCTTCAAACCCGATTTTTCGTACTTGTAAGGCACGGTCTGGTACAAACTTTTGAATATACATTCAGAAGACTAAAATTAACTGTTATAATGACGTTCTAAGAGATAGATTTTATTTTTCCATTTTAGATAGAATTTAGAAATGAAAAAATGTGAAATTTGTTAGGATTTTGGTTTCGTCCTCAGGACATTTTAATTTAAGGTCAGATTCATAGTTAAATACACTGTCCAGATATTTGCAAAAAAACTGAATTTTCGCCCCTTTGCCACCCCTCCCTCCCTAGCCCATGGCGCAAATTGGTGTAACTTTTTACTGCGTACATTAGGCAGTGCCTTCTTCAATTTGGCATCCAAATTTTTTTTATGTTTGGGTTTTGAGCTATCTGCACTCTACTATAAGGGCGAAATAAACTACACAAAATTACCTTTGTAATTATATAATTGTACTTTTATATCGGCACCCCACCAAATTTGATCTAGCTGGCGGTGAGGTGGGGTGTCATAACATCAAGTGACTTAATGCCAATTGACATTATTTCCCACATTAAAGCGAAATAAAGCGAATTGACATTATTTCGCTTTAGTGTAAGAAATAATGTCAACTTTAAAATACTTTTAAATGAAGCTGTTATTAAGAAAAATGAAGGATTTGGTCGAATATTCTTTCTTAAATTGAGAGTGTTTGGCGCTGTTTACAACAACTGTAATAAGCAAAAAAACGAGACCGAGGCTAATTTCGGGCGCAGCCGAAATTTTGATACCCTTCCCTCCCCTCGGGCTAAAAGTTTTTTTCCGGGCGTACCTACGACTTGTATTTAACCCCCCCCCCCCTTTTTTCCTTCTGTCTTCACAAAAGTTCGGTTGCGTCGACAAAACAATATGTATATTTGTGTGGGGTTTGGTTGGAATAAGTAGGCAAATAAAAATATTTAAAAATTTTATTGGGGGATGCGAGAGCATCGCCCCATAGTACGATTTTGTTTGTTTAGACCTTTTTTGTTGATTTGATTAAGACACATTAATTCAAGGTTTTGTGAAATTGGTGTAAGAAATGTTTCTCAGAAGATCCAAAATGGTGGTTGGGTTTGTATGGGAGCCCCATGACTCCATGTTCCGATTCGATTCATTCTTACATATGTTTTGTGTCATCAATAGAAATAGATTTGTGTGAAATTTGTTTGAAATTGGTGCACAAATAAAAGTGTTTTTCTTAGAAAAACCTAATTTGGGGGGTTGCGTTTGTATGGCAGCCCCATGACCCCATTGTCCGATTTTATCCAATCTTAAATATGTTTTGTGTCGTCGATATAAATACATTTGTGTGAAATTAGGTCGAAATTGGTGAACAAATAAAAAAGTTTTTCGTAGAAGAACCTAATTTGGGGAGTTGGCTTTGTATGGCACACTCTATTAAATTTTTACTCTTATAATAGAAGGAAACTTTGTTTCCTTCTATTATAATAGTGAAATTACTCTGCAATCTAAATTTGCAAATCAAGTGTAATTTTACATAAAAAATGTGTAAAAAAGTACTCTAATATATTAGCAAATTTACACCGTGCTATGTGTAAAAACACTCCGTAATAATAGGAATATAATGCGGTTTCACTCTTTTTTCGTTGTATATGGTTATCAATAAAACTATTTAAGGATATATAAAATATAAACAAGTATCGGTCGAGTTTTGCTGATCAATTTTTCGTATACATGGGAGGTTGCAAATTGTTCTTTTTTTTGCGATCTGTACACTTGTTCTTCTTCTCAGTACCTTAACTCAGCCGTTTATAGGCAATTTCGAGTCAACGTTACATTGCATATCATTTCGGAGTGCAATGTTGCAAGCACTAAATATTTCCTATCCGCACATGTACGGAAATTTTGGACCACGCCGAGACTCGATCTCGGGACCTCTAGATTACTAGCATCGTAGAGTGCGACTCAAGCAAGTGAGCCACAGAGCGTTTACACATGAGTTCTGAATGCAGAGAATTTTTGGAAAAATGTGGTACACTGTGCTAAGTCCAGCCGATTGAAGTATGACAACTGGAGAGCACGCTACAAAAAATGAGTAAAACTTCAACTGCACGTTGTAAAAATACACCACAAATCCGAATTATACACATAAACGTTGTAAAAATGCACCAGAAAATCTGAATTATACAGAAGTGTAGCGTAAAAATACATTTCACACCGATTTTGGTGTAATTTTTTTATTTTACACAGAAATTGTTGAAAAATGCACTCTGTATGTGATTATAAGCGGGAAAAAGTGTAAAATTACCGCATTTTCAGCGGAAATTTAAATTCACTTTTTAGAGTGCCCATGACCCCATTGTCCGATTTTACCGATTCAAACATACAAACTGCCTGCAGCAAAAACAAGCTCTATGAGCGAAGGGTATAAAAAAGACTTGTTTTGTACTAAGTAAAGCGGAAATTTATTTTGCGACATTTTGAAGCTAATTTCCGCCTTAGGTTACCAAACAACAACATACTAGCACGCATATATACCGATACACTGCATTAGCTGTGTTTGCCCTAGATACTACTCAGAACTTCAAAAAACAGCAAATGTTAGCTGGTGAATTGTTATATGAGTGTTGTTCTTCATTTCAGATATATACTTTTTTGTTTGTTTCAGATATACCCTTTTTTGTTTGTTTTAATGACGAGAAAGTCAGAAGCCGCTTACGAAGATGTCTTCCGATACATTGATGTTAATGTTTTTAAGATGAACCAAAAATCGTTTCAAACAGATTTTGAACTGGGCTTGTGGAAATCTTTACAAACCTTTTTTTCCCGACGCCGTACTCATTCCTTGTTGGTTTCATTACTGCCAAGCACTAAGGCGGAGTTCCCGAAAACTCTCTAATTTTGCATCTATATGCAATAAAGAAACGAATGCACGACGGGGGAGATTTCAGTATCTGCGGCGCCAAATTTTGATGATGCCATTTGATTAGTATTGGCCTGAAAAGACTGAATCTGCATATCCTTTTTCGCGAGATCGTGACGGTTCTCCAGATATTCAATGTCAAAGTTTGACTTTTCTATGAAGACAATTATGCAATTTGATAAGAAAAGGGGGACATTTCCGCTTTACACATTGGGGAAAGTGGTCGATGCCATCAAATTGACGTTTTTTTTTTAATCAGTCCCAATAGAATAGTAAGTTTCACCAATTTGGCAAAGATGTTAATAATATGAAAAGTCGGAATGTAAGGAAAAAGGAACATTTTCGGAAAGTGACTTAATGTCAATTGATGTTATGTCACTTTCGAAAGTGAAATAATGTCAATTGGCATTAAGTCATTTTCGAAAGTGACATAACATCAATTGACATTAAGTCACTTGACGTTATGACACCCCACCCTACCTGGCTTTATCCGGAAGGACATGCCTTTTTGAAAAATGTTAGAAGGAGCGAGGGGGTATCAATTGACGGAGCACTCCAATTTTTGGTACATATCAAAGACATTTTCTTAGCAATATACAGACAGGTCTATTTTGTCAAGAGTTACAGTGCAAAATGTAAAACTAAAAAAATGTAAATTCACTTTAATACTTTTGGGTCTAGGGTATAATTTTCTGAGAAAATATCCCGAATATTATATATCATTACAAAGGCCATTTTGTATAGTTTGTTTTGTCCTTAGGATATTTTAAGGTTAGATTCATTGTTTTCCAGATATTTGCAAAAAAACTGAATTTTAACCCCATGGCGCGAATTAGTGTAACGTTTTACTGCGTATATTGTATGAATGCAGTGTATTCAACAATTCGGCATCAAAAATTTCTTTTTTTTTATGTTTGTGTCATAAGCTATCTGTACTATACTATAACACATGAAAGATTTTTTATTCATGGACATGAACAATGGACCATACTTTATAATTGAAATGCTTGCTGTGGGAAATCATTCGAAAGATAATGAAAATAAAAAAGTCGTTCATATTCCCCCTGCTAGGCAAAGTTATGTAAACTTTATCTCCAAATTTATCCCATTCAGACGGAACTTAATTCTATTAACATCATGTCACACATCCTTTATTCAATGCTGGCTCATTCCTAGTCGGAACCTTCAATAACAGAGTTTCTACTTTATGTCTATTTTATCCGCGTCGAAGGTAAGCAACCTTCAGTAAACACAATAAGCTGAAATTGATATGACTAATATTGGGCAAGCCTCGTAGAGATATATGTACGTATATCCAGTCCAGAAAGGTCATTTTTTGCATTTGTTAGTTATATGGGCAAGATGGATGTTAAAGTGGCTATAAGCTTTAAAGGTAAACACTATGTTTACCGAGCGAAAAACATGCATTTATGTTTCCCGTGAAAAATGTATGGTAAATTTAAGATAAATATGCACTCGCGGCCTGATTGATTGTTGATGACAACCTTTCCATGTGAAACAAAGTGCAACTGCATTGTTTTTACTAGCGAAATGTCAAAAACTGATATGGAGACTTTCGTGTGAAGTGAATACTACCAAGCGAATTTGATTTCACGATCATAAAAAATTTGGGCAGCATACATAGTTCAGTACAATTGGTTCAAAATAGCCCCAAACCTAAACATAAAAAAAAATAAATAACAGGCGCGACAATCCAACATTGGACTAAGGCCGCAGGATGTGTTAGTGACATCCTATTTCCAAGATCTTATCTGCTTTTTTTTTTTGTTGAGGTAATGAGATCAGCATCACGCTCAGCAGTGTTATTTATCCCCACAAATGGGTACTCGTGTAACATCTGAGTGAGATCACGTCACAAGCTCGTGAGTTCGAAAAACACCATGGAACACGGTGAGATTCGAACTCATGACCCTGTGCACTGAAGGTGCGCGCACTAACCGCTAGACCAGCCAGACTACTAAACCTAAACATAAAAAAAAAGAAATTTTTGATGCCAAATTGTTGAATACACTCCCTAATATACGCAGTAAAAAGTTACACTAATTTGCGCCATGGGTTAAGGGGGGAGGGGGTGGTTTCCATTATGCTACCCATCGAAAATTATTACCATCCGATCAAAACTAAGGGTACCCCCCATACAAAGTGACCCAAATTTCTAACAAATTTCACATTTTTTCATTTATAAATTCTATCTAAAATAGAAAAAAAAATTATCTCTTAGAACGTCCCTATAACAGTCTTCTTAATGTATATCCAAAAGTTTGTAGCAGAGCGTGCCAATTTTTTGATACTTGTAGCGTACGCCTTCGTACAAACTTTTGAATATACATTCTACAATTCTACAATTCAAGACTACAATTAACTGTTATAATGACGTTCTAGGTTCTAAGAGATACATTTTTGTTTTCTATTTTACATAGAATTTAGAAGTGAAAAAATGTGAAATTTGTTAGAATTTTTGTTCACTTTGTATGGGGGGTACCCTTAGTTTTGATCGGATGGTAATAATTTTTGGTGGGGAGCATAATGGAGCTTAGACTTCTTCTCCTCAGTACCGTATAGCCCCATGTGGGGCCATGGTGCGTCAACTCAGCAGTTTATAGGCAATTTCGAGTCAACGTTACATTGCATATCAATTCGGAGTGTATATAATGTTGCAAGCACTATATACTCGTACATATACATATTTCCTATCCGCACATGTACGGAAATTTTGGACCACGCCGAGATTCGATCTCCGGACCTCTGGATTACTAGCATCGTAGAGCGCGACTCAACCAAATGAGCCACAGAGCTTAGACTAGGCAGCACGAAATTTTATCTGCCTGGCTCAATTTAAAAAGAAGCTACAGGCATGCCTTTTTGAAAAATGTTAGGAGGAGTGAGAGGGGGCGTCAATGGTCAGAGCACTCCAATTTTTGGTACAAATCAAAAAAATTTTGTTATCAATATATGGACAAGATCTTATGACGGTAGGTCTATTCTATCAAGAGTTACAGTGCGAAATGTAAAACTAAAAAAATGTAAATTCACTATACAGTCTTGACTCGATAATCCGGATCAATTATTGCAAGGGGTAATCCGGACCATGGGAACATCCGGATTAGCGAAATCACTTTTTTCTCAGGAAAAACAGTTCAAATAAATGAAAAGCAGAAACAAAAGCCGATAATTGTATAATTTTTTTGAAATTAGTCAGCATCATGTCATTTGCCAAACGATTTTTATTTGACCCTGAAAATCTCAAATATGCGGATTGTAGAGTCAAAATTGCTGCCGAAATCCGGACTATAGAATACATAGTGGAAACATTTAGTGGTCCGAATTAGCGTGATATCCGGATTAAAGGAGATCCGGATTACCGAGTCAAGACTGTAATACTTTTGGGTCTAAGGTATAATTTTCTGCGAAAATTTCTAGAGTGTTGTATATCATTACAAAGGTACTTTTATGTAGTTTGTTTCGTCCTCAGGACAGTTCAAGCTCAGACTCATAGTTTCATAAATAGATATTTGCAAAAAACTGAATTTTCACCCCTTTGCCACATCCTCCCCCCTTAAATGGCGCAAATTAGTGTAACTTTTTACTGCTTATATTGAGCAGTGTATTCAACAATTTGGCATCAAAAAAATTTTTTTTTTTTTTTTGATGTTTGGGTTTTGAGCTATCTGTACTAGACTAACATATCTGTATGGATTTTGCGTGAACTGACGATGTTAGTACCTACTCTAATGAACAAATGCGACTCGTTCTTTCCATTCAAAACCCCCTTTTCGTCACATATTTCTATTATATTTTTCTAATATTATTCCAATTGGCAACTCCATCTATCATACAATTTTAATCCAGACAAGTGTAATTTGAAAATATTTTTCGCTTCTCACTCACAACAAATGTATAATTGACCTCCCAATAACCATATACGGGTAATTTTCAAGTATTTTTTTCTCTCCTTTCGAAAGTATGTACATATATGCAGAGTAGCATTACACTTAATAAAACTGCTCTTCAGCAAAAAATAAGTCGGCTCTATAACCAATTCATGAACGAAAAATTTGAATATTCATAGATTTGAAAATGTACCTGACGACCGACGACGCGGACTCGGACGCAGACGCGGGGTTATTCCAAATCACAGAACCACCATCATGATTGGCATCGCAACATTTGCAAATGGGCATGATCAAAATCGCATGACGATGCGATGATGATTATTGTGTATGATGATGGTCTGGTGTTGATGATGACGATGATGAATCAAGACTTCTTCTCTCTTTCTTGGCAATAATTGTTGAACTTATCGTGGATGATGATTTGCATATAAACGCAATAGCCTTATAAAAATCATATTTCTGTTTTATACAATAATTTATCTTAAATCTTTTGCATACGTATACATCTTGATGTTGAGCATGTTGACCGGAAACGTACTAAAACAGACAATCTAGAGAGGCAATAACAAGGAAAGGCTTAAACAGTATGATATGGAAAACTTTTAAGTGTATAGTTTTTTTTACATTTTATTGTTTTGATACAGGATAAAAACATGTGATTTAAAGTATGATAAATTCTTTGAGTAGATTTGTTTTTTTTTTTGTTCGGTTTCTACTGAACATATTTGCATAGATATTATTTCCAAAGATAAATTGTACAGTAGTAGAAGATATACGAGTAGTAAAAAAACAGATAGATTTACCTGTGCGGTTGAGAAGTTGCAATTGAAGTTTGCATGTTCATGGCACATTTGAATTTTTAATTGTGACTTTCCACCGTAGCAGCGAGCGCAATGAAATTAAGGCATTCCTCATATGTAGATATCTTTGATTTTGTGGTATGTAAATATTCGTGGCTGAACGCTCGACCATATAGACGCGTTTTGTGCAAATCTTTTGAAATGAAAAATTTATGAAGTCAATCCGAAATTATTTGTTCGTTTCGTTGCAATTGATGTGATTGTAACATGTTGTTTTCATATCATTATTTTTAAAATTTTAATGGCCTTTGTTCAGATATTTGCAATTTATTTCACTGTGAAATGGTGTACATATTTTTCATAATTGAGCATGAGAAAGTCTTAAGGTATAAAAAAAGAAATTTGAGATTTTTTATAATGGTTACGGATTAAATGGAGAAGTTTGGAAATGGAGATGGTCGTGAGTTGAGGGAAATATTATTTAGACGGATATACTACTTGGTTGGGGTTTCGTTCCATCAACCAGGACTCAATTTTTGAGATTTGAAACAGAACGTGATTTTCTCTCAATAGCCAGAAAGGACTTCGATTGTACTGTATAAATAATATCAGCTTATGTACTTCCTTGAAGATTTATTTTAGGAAAGTGTTGGTTTTTGGGTGCTTTTATCTTTACTGCGTTCATTATTGCAGTATATCTTGCAATAGCATCTTAATTTGCATAGTATTGACCTTGAACATGGCATATTAATTCCTGTAATTGGAAATGCAAACTTATTTATAATCAAAATAACTATCTTTTATTACGACCTTCAGCGATTTTTAATTTCAAGTTCATTTATATAATGATCATGCCAAAAGTACCTACACCGCCTCGAACAACGAGCCACCCTGCTCAGCAATAGCGATCAGATGTTTCGATATTGGTTCACTTATGGAGAAATAAAAAAAAACGAGACCGATGCTAATTTCGGGCGCGGCCAAAATTTGGATACCTTTCGCTCTCCTCGGGCTAAAAGTTTTTTTTCGGTCGTACATACGACTTGTATTTAATCCCCCCCCCCCCCCATTATTTTTCTTCCGTTTTAACAAAAGTTCGGCTACGTCGACAAGGTTTTGTGAAATTGGTGTCAAAAATGTTGAGCCAAAATGGGCGGTTGGGTTTATATGGCAGCCCCACGACCCAATTGTCCGATTTTACCGATTCAAACATACAAACTGCCTGCAGCAAAAAGAATCATTTGTGCAAAATTTCCGCTTCATACAGACAGACAGACGGACATCGCTCAATCGACTCACCTAGTCATGTATACTTTTTATATAGTCGAAGACGCTTCCTTCACTGCGTTACAAATTTCATGACAAAGTTAATATACCCTTATAATTATTAGAAGGAAGTTTGTACTTAAGAAAAGGAAAATATCTCCATGAGAAAAATATTCATTTGCGAAATTGTGACCTTGATCGCGCCTACCATTTCTGTAATTGAAATTGTAAACTTTATTTGAAATAACTATCCTTTATAACGATTTTCGTAGATATTTATACAAAGTGTAAAATTAATTTCAAGTTCATTCATACGATCAAGTCCAAACTATACCTACACTGCTTAAACGGCATAATCTAGCATTTGCGGTTCGAACTGTATAGTAGGATAATGCAATGGATATTATTTAATTTTTGCATGCGTGAATATATTTGTACATATTTTTAAACATACAGATTCCACTCAGTCTTATACCTTTCATTCATTATGAATGGCTATGTGTATTCACATTAAAGAAAAGAAGTAAGAGTAGTTCGCAGTCAAATATAGAAAAGCCTCTCTTAGATCAGCGATCAGGTTTTCGATGTCTCGCGAGCGCTTGGAGAAATGAAAAAATTCAATCTTTTCTTGAAGGTTCACCTGTTAACTAGCATAGGTACATGTATCTTTTATTTCTTTACGTAGCATGTACTTGAATGCCACGAAATAACCGCAATACTAAGTACAAAGTCTACACACCCTAGCATCGTAGAGCAACTAAGCAAATCATACCGAGAGTTACTTTTAATTAAATGAGTTGAGGTGAGGTGTCTTTATTTTATGAGACGCGCTCAAATATCAGATCTAATCTGCTCGTATGTATAGTATCGATTCAATTCAGTTAAAAAAACTAGTGAAAATGGTTTTTATTGTAATAATGTTTACATTTACAATTATCTGATCGCACGTGGTTTTATATTTAATTATTATTAATGGCTTTCTATTTTCTAGCACATACTTACAAATAAATGTGGAGTATGAATGTATGTTATCTTCGTGTTTGACGGCTTCCAATCAAATGAGGACCAAAGCAAGGCCACTAGTATTTACTGATCGCCGTCGGTGTTATGATGACTTGAAAGTTTGCTTGGTCATTGCCAGGCGAAGATAGTTAAGTGACTATCGTCTATGGTAAGGTGACCGGACTTACAGCACTTTAACCTGACGTCATACATTGGGAGAGATACCAATTCTCGCCAGAGAGATTGCAGATGTCAATCAATTCCATTTCTTTGAAAAGTTAAAACTAAAAACTTTATCCATTTCCACAAGTCCTTTTTTCTCTTTTAACACGCAATTAATAGAAAGTTATTGACTCCGGTAAAACTTTTTATATGTTGTTCGAACCGTTACATAACGGGTCAACTTTTGTAAGCCTGTTTTTCATTACATACAACATAATATTTCTGGCTGCAGGTTGCGAATTCCATTTAGAATTTTCATGCCTTATCTGTCTAACATTCTCTAGCACAATTTGACTACCAAATAGCACGAGATTCCGCAAAACGGTGGACCAAACTTAGAACCATAAAGACTGTAGGAGCTGATAAAAATGAAAAATTTTGATATTTTTGCTTCAAAATAATCTCTCATCTATCCATTATAAATTTCCGTGAACTTAATTATAAGCGAAAAGAAAAAAGAGAAAAAATGTGTAATTAAAAAGTTATTCACGTTTGACTTTGGTAGGTCTAATTTGGCCATATAAAAATCGACTGTGCGTGTGTTCGTAATGCACCTGCTCCAAAACCCGGTGAAAATTGGTGTGTAGGATCCTTGATATTACGGAATGTTTTTAGGCGTTCGAAATAAATGTATGGTTCGTATGTACGTGTTGTAAGTCATATGGTGCTGGTGCTGCCATATAAATCCAGCCTTCAAAAGTAGGTTCTTCTAAGAAAAATATAAATATGTTCCTATCTAGAAACGAAAAAAATTTTACCACGGAAGCACTAAGAATTAGAATGTTACTCCTCCAATAGTATTGGACCGATTTGACTGAAATTTAGTGTGATAATGATAATGCGGAATGGTTTCGGATTCTAATTTTGGATGGGTACGTTTTGTAGGTCATAAAGCTGTCATAGAAGCCAAACCTCCAACAGTAGCGTTTTCTAAGAAAATGATTTTTTACGGACCAATATCCTAATCAAAACTCACGTAACTCTATATTCTTATTAAAAACAGAAAATATATCTTGGAACGAAGAAGAATCGAGCATTGAATGAAGAGATCCTACTTCTTCCTATATGAAATCGAACGAAGCGAGCTTTAACAGTATGTATTCTATACGACAACTTAAACAGAGTAAGAATAAATACTACGAAAACTTAAACTAAAGAATCGACTCAGCATGGCCTTCCAGTTCCCAGAAAAAGAAAATTTTTCTCCCAATATGTCCTTCGAATTCATTGAATAACATTAACCCTCCGTCGGGCGCACCTCAAATCAAAACAAGATCGGGCGCACTTGGCCTGAGAGGCCACCCATCTATTTGTGTCCTTTTTCCTTAATATCTTACTTTAAATTTCAGATACTTTTCGGAAATTGACTTATCAGTATCTAAGGGATCTAATTAAAGTAAATATAGTACTAAGAAACCTATTTACTAGAGAGCAGTGGCGTAACGTACGGTGTTCCATGTGTTCGGTCGCACACGGGCCCCCAACCCACAGGGGCCCCCTAACGTAGTGAAGAGGAGAGGATAATTCTGGACTGTGATTAAAAAAAAATACTAGATTTCTTATTCATAGACACACTGAAGCTAGATTTAAATCAGATGAACAGGTTAGGAGTGCTCTTAAATAAAACATTTTGTTTTACTTCGAAGCAGGGAACATTACGCTATCAGCTCTCGAAAGGGGAATTTCTTCTTCTTTTTGTCGACCGACACTAGCGACAAATCAGCATCAACCGCCATATAGCGGAAAATATTTGTAACACAGAAGTTCTTCTTATTAGAACGGATAGCAGGACAAGCCTAATTTTTTTAGGAACGGCGAGGACTTAAATTTAATTTTATAATTTTGAGAAAAACGTGTGGCTGCCTATTGACTGTTCTACAAAATATTCGTTTTTTTTTTACATATGTATGGTATTGAGTTAAATGCCAATATTAATTTAATTTTTGTTTTTGTCATCTGTAGCGTGGTGCCCTGCCCTGTCTACTCCTATTCTCCCTAAATATTGATACAATACATTTCTAAGTAATTATTCAAAATCAATCAAAATTAAGATAATTTCAGAAAATGTGTTTGTAATCTGAATAAAGTGAACAGAAGAAATGACTTCACCCATTAACAGCTCTTAGATACTAAACGTAAAATCCAATTAGCAGATAAAAATTCAACGGTTTCATAACGCGATTTAAAACAAAATCCCTGACTAAACTCTATGGTTAATTTCGCCTATGTTGCACAAAATAGAAATAACAGTTTTAGTCATGCGTCAAATATTGGGAATGTATATTTAAACGGATGCTACTCTACTGTCAAGTTGTGTAAAAAGTTAAGACGATAGTCTGAACATGATTCGAGATTTCATAATAAACCTAAATTTGTCATGTGTAAATCGCATTTTTACACAGACCCTAATAACCGCCTACAAACAAATCCTGGATTTGAAATAAAAAAGAAAAAAAAAAACAAATAATTTCGACCCGCTTACTCGATTGAATCGTGAGGTTTTAGTATATACTGTCGATAGTGTAAATCCTCCCATGCCAGTTGGTGTAAACTGGGTGTAACCAAAAGGGGACCATATCAAAATTACTTACATCCGAGGTAGCTTGTCTATAGAACAACCAATCACTGAAAAGCTCGAAGACCGACAAATGGATTGGTATTGCCATGTTGAAAGGCGTCCGGCTGATAACCCCACAAAGAAAGCGATATCAATGGAAGTTCCGCTTGATGGACCCAAGACCAGAGACCGAAGAACACCTGGATGTGTGAAATGAAAAAGCAACAACAAAGCATTGGCCTCGGCGATGAACGATCCAAGATAGAGCTGCCTGTAGAAATATGCTGATACTCGTACGTTACCGCCAGAACAGGCGATTCGCCTACATAGCAGGTCCAGCAACGCGACGCCATGGAGCGGTATAAAGAACGAGGCAAGGAAGAAGAAGAAGTGTAAGTCCCTTTAAATATAGTCCTGGAGTTACTTGTAACTTCAATATTTTTCCAAATTTACAACAGCGTGTACTAATCAGCAAAAATATTGGTTTCAACAATTTTGTTAATTATAAATTACACTTTGTGGGGCCCCCATTTCGATCTCGCACACAAGATATTTTATAAACGTTACGCCACTGCTAGAGAGTATAATATAGAAATAAAATTATCGATTTACCATTACAAAACCAAGCGAGGAAGAATCGCGCAACCATGGTTCGAAAAATTGAAATTAATGAAAGGCAGGCAGTCTAAATTGATAATAGTTATTAGAAAAGGATCCCAATGCTTGAAATTAAATGTGGGAAAGCATCTTTGATGCAGTGCTTTCGCGTAGTTTAGGCACATTCTAAATAATGACGCGATCAGGCGCACCCGGCCTGTGAGGCCAGAGGCCTTCCCACACAACTGTCTTAAGGACAATGTAAAACTGAAAGCAGGCATTGTGTGAGATTCTTAAAGTTAGACGGGTAAACGGAGCTAAAAAGTTGTGGGTACCCCTACTAGCGTGGGGCAGAGCAGATACTGTTTTGCTGGCCTGTCAGGCCGGGTGCGCCCGACGGAGGGTTAAAACTACATTAAAACTCACGGTACAATTCATACTCTCCTCCAGGAACATAACCACCAGGACAGTCAACATCCTTCCATGTAGGGATCATATTTCAAGCAGAAATAGACTTAGTTGACACGTACGACACAGACCCTCCTGCGAAATTCCATTCTATGGCAGTCAAAAGTCACTTAATACTGGGAAACTTTTCCCAGAAAAAAATAGCTAATCAAGCGGTGTAGAATCGAAGACAGACGAAATAACAGACGTAATGGATGCGTTTGCATAATCTATCCAACGAAATTGTCTTGCTAAAAATAGGCCTGATAAATTCTTTTCATAGGAAGAAGTTTGTTTAATGAATTCTAAACTTTAAAACTCGATCACGCTTTCGAAACCGTGTTTTGGAACTTAGTCTTGTTCTCATGGTGCGATATACTCCCGAAATATAATGGGGCTTTCCGCTATTGCGTTGGATCTAGAGCCAAGCAAAGTTGGGCTAAACGATCGAGACTAATGATTTCTAATAAAACCAAAATATTTAGCCTGGCTATTCGTATGCCCTGTCTCTAATCAAGGCCGACAAAGAGGCAGACCCATACTTACAGAGCAACTTTCAATGGCAAATGAGTGTGAGAATCTGGGCAAATTGTTCGAGGAGGTGTGCCCCATAGTCGAGGATCGAGTACGATAGCCCGAAGGAGTTGTTGAGGGGCTATACCCCACTAGGTGTTAAGGCAAAGTAGAAGTAATCAGAACAGATACTTTCAGATGAATATTGAACGACGGACGGCGAAACGCTCACTGTACGTACGGTTAGCATACATACGACCTCTTCTTTATCTTACCAACTGAAACGCTTATTAAGGACAGGAATGTTAACTGAGCCACCTACATTACCTAGATCTAGATGGACGATCATCGGTTCCGAATTGAAGTAGATCTGCTTCTAAAGATTTGGAGCCAGATTCAAAAAATTACCTCAATATTGGTTATAAAACGGACACCATTATTTAGCATGAATTTCTTTCCTTTTCGTCAGTCTCTATAGATAAGCCGCGGTAAGTATTATTATATACCTTGCTCCAGGCGCGCACAGAAGACTTACGGGGCCCGGGGCATATAAATAAAAGTGGCCCCTTTGAGAAAAAGAACTCTGGAAACTCTATAAATGTTGTTCCTATACTACAGGATGCCACGATGCTGGTACCTGAGAGAGCGGCATTAGGGTAGATAGATAGGGCACTCGTCTTCGAATCATAGGTTCGCAGGATCGAATCTCATTGTAGGTGCAGGTAATTTTCTATGCTTAAACATCACTAACACCTATAGATGTCAATGATGCGCTGCGTGAGCATTTTTATAAAAAAAAACAATTGATGAAATCATTAATTTAATAAACGTTACAACAAGAACGCTATTCTCAATGTAAGAATGCAAAGAGTCAAAGTAGCTCTTAGCAAAGTTATTATAAGTACGATGTTCTTAGTTTTAGTAGAAAAACTGTAACGTCAAAATCATGTTTCAAAATACTTGGTTTAAGGTCGATCCACACTTTTTAGTCATCAGTCGCAGTCACAGTAATTTCTCATACAAATTGACAGATTGTCAGTCAATCAATTAACTTGTATGGAAAGTGACTGTGACTGATGACTGAAAAGTGTGGATCGACCTTCCAGAGTGTTTTCGATTGATTTCGCTCTACTTTTTTTCTCAGTGCAGGGGGCCCACTCAAGAAGTTGGCGGGAGGGCCCAGAGTGAAGTTGTTCCGTCACTGCTGATGGCATTGCAAAAATCGAAATTCTTGTCTCTTCATAAACGTTACTAAGACCGACTGTGCACTGATCCATAGTTAACAACAATCAGAGAGTGACTTGAATAAATATAAGTTTATGGAAACTAAATAAGAAATAGTCATTTAAAGGGGATCCATCGTTTTCAGTTTCTTGGTTAACACTTTCTCTATAAAACACACATAGTTCGAGGACACTCCGATTTTAAGAGAATACCGATTATATAAATTTCGGCAGAGTGTGCTGTTGATCTCAACACCCAAAATATATCAAAATCAGTGCCAATTTTAGATTTAGCAATTTTAATTGAAAAAAGTAGGTGAAGGGAAATCCTATAAGGGCCTAGAAATGCTTTGAATAACGCAAAACAAGATAAATAGAGATTTAAATAAAATTTATCTGACATCAATTCGTGTAATAATTTTGCAGACGTATGCGCACTACGAGACCACTGTCCTTGCGGGGCCCTCTCCAACGCGGGGCCCGGGGCAAATTGCCCCTTTTGCCCCACCCTCTGTGCGCGCCTGCCTTGCTCTATGGCTCACTTGGTTGAGTCGCACTCTACGAAGCTAGTAATCTAGAGGTCCGGAGATCGAATCTCGGCGCAGTCCAGGAAATATATAGTTCTTGCAACATTATAACACTCCGAAACTCTATATGCAATATAACGTTGACTTGAAGTGGCCTATATAAACGGCTGAGTGAACGCATCTTGCCCCACAAGGGGTTACGGTACAGAGAAGAAGAAGTTTGAGGTTTGATACCCACACGACCCGATCGCATTGCTGTCTAGTAAACTGAAGGAGCTATCCTGATATGTAGTCACAAGCCACACGATTTTACGATATGCATGTCGTAATACCATGCATGTCGGACCATGGTGCCTATTGATCAATGTGTTTGATTTGAGAGGGTTGTAGGTTGCATAAAACAACCAGCAGCGCCGCTGAAGGAGAGTGTTTGGTCGGACTGAATAAATTCTCAATCGACTTGTTAACCAGACCGGGATGTAAGAGCAAACATGCCCTGGACGGTCCTCCGATAAATGACGTATTACCTAAGTGTATTACCTACACTCTAAAAAATTTTACTCCAATAATAGGAGGAAACTATTTTTCCTTCTATCATAGTAGTAAATTTACACCACTATATGAACGAGAGTAATTTTACGCTTTACGGTGTAAATATTTACTACAAAATTGGTGTAAATTTGCACACATAAATAAGTAAACTTAAGCTACAGTCAGACCGTGCTAGTACTAGCTACTAATGCATGCATACAAGAAATCTCCACGGTGACGACGACGTCAACAACGAAACAGTGTCATATAAATGGGTGACTACGCGTTGTTACGACGTTCGTTACCGAGAGTGTGTGCAACTAGACGCGTGAATAGTCACCCTATCTACCTAGGAATTAGTTGTATGCGCGAAATTACCACGGTGACGACGCGACGTCGTAAACAATCAAAAAAGTGTTATGCAATTTTACTAGTAAGTAGCAAAATGTATTTAATAGTGGAATAGGACATGTTCAATTATTCTACTGGGAAGTGAATATACACTACAATTATTTCTCGGTGAATTTCGAATTAACGGCTTAACGGATCCACACGAAATTCAGTGGGAATGTGTATAATGGTAGGGTATTTGCTACGAATACCTTTGAAGTAGGAAAATGTTAACAGGGTGTCCCAAAGGAGGTGCAAAAGTAGATCATTTTATTTGTCATCGGAAAAGGGTGTATATCGACATGAAATTCAGTGTAAATTTGTAGAATGGTAGGCTATTTGCTACAAACACCTTTGAGATTACGAAATATCAACAGGGTGTCCTAAAAAAGGTGCAAAAGCTGATTATAATCGGGAACAAATTTTGATTGAATGTGTAGAATGGTAGGCTATTTGCTACAAACACCTTTGAGATTACGAAATATCAACAGGGTGTCCTAACAAAGGCGCAAAAGCTGATTATAATCGGGAATATATTTTGTTTGAATGTGTAGAATGGTAGGGTATTTGCTACGAATGCCTTCGAGATTACGAAATGGTCACAGGGTGTCCGAGACGAGGTGCGAAAGTCGATTATTCTATTTGTCATCGGAAAAGGGTGTATCGGCTCGTATATCGACATGAAATTCAGTGTAAATTTGCAGAATGGTAGGCTATTTGCTACAAACACCTTTGAGATTACGAAATATCGACAGGGTGTCCTAACAAAGGTGCAAAAGCTGATTATAATCGGCAATAAATTTAGTGTGAATATGTAAAATGATAGGGTATTTGCTACGAATACCTTCGAGATTACGAAATGGTAACAGGGTGTCCGAGACGAGGTGCAAAAGTAGATAATAATCAGCAATAAATTTAGTATGAATGTGTAAAATGGTAGGATATTTGCTACGAATACCTTTGTAGTCGGGAAATGTTATCAGGGTCTCTCAAACGAGGTGCAAAAGTGGTTGTCATAATCAGAATACATAACAAACAATGGCTAACAACACAATACAAAAATTCGAAAAACCTGCGGTTACAGAAAACATTCACAAAAAGTGACTGTTTGCTGTGCATTTTCGTCGAAGGGTCGCTACCCCTATTTTTTCTATAGTCTGTATCTGCGACTAGTGTCATTTTAGCATTTCAAATAGAAAAGGCAGAGCCAGGCTACTTTAAGTGTTTTGGAATCAGTAGAGGGCCAGGTGTCTAAAAACTGTTTTTGTTAAAAAAAACATGTTATCATATTTTTTTATAATTGTGACTGGCATATAAAGAAGAAGAAGACATTTGAGAGACCCTGATAACATTTCCCGACTACAAAGGTATTCGTAGCAAATATCCTACCATTCTACACATTCATACTAAATTTATTGCTGATTATTATCTACTTTTGCACCTCGTTTAGGACACCCTGTTAGCAATTCCCAATCTCAAAGGTATTTGTAGCAAATAACCTACCAGTCGACATATTTACACTGAATTTCATGTCGATATACACCATTTTCCGATGACAAATAAAATGAACCGGCATATACAAACACTGGTTCTCTGGTAAATCCATTTAACCATTATTAACAAAATGATCTACTTTTGCACCTCGTTTGGGACACCCTGTTAACATTTCTGATTCTCAAAGGTATTCGTAGAAAATACCCTACCACTCGATACATTCATACTAAATTTATTGCTGATTATTATCTACTTTTGCACCTCGTCTCGGACACCCTGTTACCATTTCGTAATCTCGAAGGCATTCGTAGCAAATACCCTACCATTCTACACATTCAAACAAAATATATTCCCGATTATAATCAGCTTTTGCACCTTTGTTAGGACACCCTGTTGATATTTCGTAATCTCAAAGGTGTTTGTAGCAAATAGCCTACCATTCTACACATTCAATCAAAATTTATTCCCGATTATAATCAGCTTTTGCACCTTTTTTAGGACACCCTGTTGATATTTCGTAATCTCAAAAGTGTTTGTAGCAAATAGCCTACCATTCTACATATTTTACACTGAATTTCATGTCGATATACGTGCCGATACACCCTTTTCCGATGATAAATAAAATAATCGACTTTCGCACTTCGTCTCGGACACCCTGTTACCATTTCGTAATCTCGAAGGCATTCGTAGCAAATACCCTACCATTCTACACATTCAAACAAAATTTATTCCCGATTATAATCAGCTTTTGCGCCTTTTTTAGGACACCCTGTTGATATTTCGTAATCTCAAAAGTGTTTGTAGCAAATAGCCTACCATTCTACATATTTTACACTGAATTTCATGTCGATATACGTGCCGATACACCCTTTTCCGATGACAAATAGAATAATCGACTTTCGCACCTCGTCTCGGACACCCTGTTACCATTTCGTAATCTCGAAGGCATTCGTAGCAAATACCCTACCATTTTACACATTCACACTGAATTTCGTGTCGATCGGTTGAGCAGTTAATTCGAAATCCACCGAAAAATAATTTTAGCGTATATTCACTCGCTGGCTGGGTGCTAGTCGAATTGAACATGTCCTATTCCACTAGTATCTAGGAAATGTGTCTGTTGACTAGCTACTAGTCAAATTGCACAACAGTTTGTTGATTGTTTACGACGTCGTCACCGTAGTAATTTCACGTTTGCAACTAACTCCTGTATATAGGGTGACTAGTTGCGCGTCTAGTTGCATCACACTTTCGGTGACGACGTCGTAACAACGCATAGTCACCCATTTACATGACACTGTTTTCGTTGTTTATTACGTGTCGTCGCCTATGGTGATTTCTCGAATGCCACTTTACTAGTACTAGTAGCTCGCCAAATGTGACTGTAGCTTTACTCTTAGATTTAAGTAAATTTAAATCAGAAATAAGCAAAATTGCACGAAAAAAAATGTAAATTTACACCGGAAAATATGTAAATTTACATCCGGGTTTATCATAATATTTACGGCAGCCCGTTCTTCGGTGTAAATCGTCCTGGAGCTACCCGTTATTGCAACGGCCAAGAGCTGCCACACCCCCTTCGGTTGAAGAGCAAAAAAGCGCTACAACACAACAATAATATGATGCTCACAAGAACGCACTTCGGACGGAACAGACAAACTGCACACAGAACAAGTCACTTGTGAGATACAGGGAAATGCAATAATGCACAAAAGTCAGTTTTACACAAATGTAGGTGTATTTTTTACACCAAAATTGGTAAATATACACTGAAAATGTGAAGTTACACAAGAATAAAGTAATGACACATCTTCACACCAAAGGTGGTGTAAAATTACACTGAGATACAGTAATATTGAAAAATCTGTGTAGTATTACACTATTTTGTGGGTATACTAGAAATGTTGTTGAAAAATAAACGTTTCCTGTAATTTTGCGAGAAAAAAAGGTGTAAAATTAAACGGGTTTTCGATGTAAAATTCAACCTTGTTTTTACAGTGTACGCTGCTCTCTCTATACTGTATGTGCTGAAAAAGAATGATGCACTTATCGAAATGTTGCGACTGACAGTCATACAATCTAAAAAAATATGAATCTTCCGCCAACGTAAATGTTCTCTGATTATTCCACATTATCATCTTCTCTTTTATAACATAATCTCTATTTCCCACGTTTATTATGCAATTATACCTACAATTTATTCAGCACAAAAAAACCAAAAGAAACTGACCCTTCATGCAATGAAATGTGTATCAAATCTTGCATATTATCCCGTCAAACCTCCGAAAACACCCTCTAATCTATACTACCATTCCAATAGCGTTATTCTTCCCAACAGGTAAACGTGAACATAAAGTGGAAAATCTGCCTTGCAAATAGACCTGATAACTTCTTAGCTCTCTGTGGAATGCAAAAGAAGAAAAGAATTGTTCTACTATACGACCTGTTCTGCATTCACCTTTCAATCAGACTTCTTTTTGCAAATAACTTTCGCTCTTTACCGATAAATCGTTTGCTTCTTACGATAAATGCCTTTTGGGTCAACCTTACATGTGGATTTTTTTTTACGTTGTTCGTTCTTATCCGTCATTCATTCGGCGTGGCGTAAAGAAAGGACGTGGGAACATAAACAATTTTCCTTTCATCTTTTATGAATCGTCCGTTTCTTCGGGCTCATCTAGTTTTATTGTATTACGAAACATTTTTTTTCAATATATTCAATTCAAACCGCTCTGCACTTTACACAATAAATGGGTACACTCTATGGTCGATCACAATTTTATTTTTAATGCACGGTTCTAGTACATAATATGATATGATAAAATGATTTTCATATCATACGGAGTATGGAAAATTTGAAAAGAAAAGACACTACTCGGAACCTGTGTCTTAGCATTTGTGTATAGCACAATAGGAAAATCATCATTTTCCTATATCAGGCAGCATATACCTGTGAGGTCGATGAAATTTAATAATTTGATTGATTGATCAAAAGATTCCCGAATTTCATTTTAAAATAATCAGGATATGAGACAAGTTAGGGAAAATATGATGAAGTTATAAAAAAGATATGAAAATACAAAAGGTACGGAAGGAAGTATCGGAAATTTATTTCCAATGTGAATATGGTCCTTTTAAAAGGAAGAGAATCAAAAATTGTTGATTTAAGTACTCTAGTCGAAAAAATCCTCTTCCGAATAAATTCGATATTCTTATTTGAAATCCTTGTATCCTTTAATTCCTTCCCTAGTTGGGAAGTATGTGTCTTATAAGAATTTTTTACTCCCATAAGAAAAGGTGAAGAAATAACATTTGAGACTCAAACCAAATTAACCGAGTTGACGAATTATAAGTGATTAAGATTTCCACCACTTGTAAGGTGAGATTTTTTTGTATTATGGGTTTTCCGGTAATAACATGAGAATAATTTCGATTTATATGATGACTGAATACAGTTTTAGCAAGTGAAAGAGGCTATCGTCTGTCATTTGAAATTAAGTAGAAAAAATCGTTATTGAGTGCCGCGCACGAAACAGTATTTATACCACAATTTCGCATGTCTCAAATAGGCGTAGGTGTACTTGACGTACGTTAAATAGTCGAGATTGTCGGGTCGCGGCGTGATTGTCTGTTCAAAATTGTCGTATATTGTTTCGTGAATTACCTAAACGATAGTGTGCGCCTCTCTAATATAAAGCGATACGTCTATTAATCATTTTGATTACTATAAAATAAAATTTTCTTCTTCTTCTTCCTTGCCTCGTTCTTTATACCGCTCCATGGCTTCGCGTTGCTCGACCCGCAATGTAGGCACATCGCCCGTTTTGGCGATAATATCCCAGCATATTTCTACAGGCAGCTCTATCTTGGATCGTGTCATCGCCGAGACTAATGCGTTGTTGTTGCTTTTTCATTTGACACATCCAGGTGTTGTGTTCTTCGGTCTGCCTCTGGCCTTGGGTCCATCAAGTGGAACTTCCATTGATATCGCCATATAAATTAAAATTTTAACCAGTCATAACATCAAAACCTCATCACCCAATCAATCCCATTAACCCTTCTGTCGGCACATAGGTCTGGCCGGACCTTTGGCACTATATTTTGGTCAAAAAAGTATAGAAGATGAAATCGCAGCGACTTCATATTTCATGATATCCTGGAATAATATGTTTAGAAGCATTTTGCAAAAATTTAAAAAAATCGCTTGAAGTTTTGAGCATGTTTTTGATGATTTTTAATTTATAGTGCTTTTTGATACCCAATAGGTCTGGCCAGACCTATAGTTTTCCCCCATTTTCGTCTTGAGGTAAAAAGTGAAAATATTAAATTCTCTTAAAAATCTCCTATTTATAATGTAATAAAGTCATTAAAATTCAATTCAACGATAAGATTTTCTGCGATTTTGCTTTAAAAACCCGTGAAGTTCGCAAATTGGGTACGCCTAATTTTATCCCGTCTTATAACATCACCTAATCAACTGAGATTTGATTCTAGGAAAATCAAAAGAGATTTATTTCCTTTGTAATAGTATGAACTAAGTATAAGTGACTTCCGATGGTGTTTATTAATAGATTTAATTGAGATATTTACGGAAAATTTAGAATTTAATGATTTTTGGGGTTGAAAACTCCCTATTTCTTTCTATCTATTTTCCCAAATCTGCAGACTAATACCGTGGTAAAATCTACCAACAAAGTGCCAAATATTTCCCCAAAGATATTGGAATTGGAAAATTTTATCAAACTTTCTGTGCGGATACGCAATGAAAAAAGGGAAGCAAAAATAGAAGAAAGAAAAGGGAGAAACATGTTTGTACTAATACTACCTCAAAATATGTCTTCTTAAAAACGCCTCTAGTATATCTCCAAAAACGATTTTAATGCTTTTATTGTTTATAAATGGCTATAAAGAATGGGTAGAATAATTATACCGATAAAAATTTAACTTTTTCTAAAAATTAAAATTTTTTTCTCAGTAGGTCCAGCCAGACCTATTGGGTATAGAATATGCATATTGTAGTAGGTGCCGACAGAAGGGTTAACTGCTATACCATAAACAACATTTACCTAAATTTCTTAGATATCAACATTATTATTTTCTCAAACCTTCGCGATACCGTGCCATATCGAACTCGGGGCGTTACAGCCATTCTAAAACATGCCGTCAAAAGATTCTTGACTAATTTTACTTTGAACCGACGCGCACTATATCATCAGCTCTTAAAGAAATCGCACAAATGCATACACAGTTTCCCAGGCTTAAGCCTGAGGGCGGAGCTTCCGAATTGAGAATATTATCCTCGACATGATCATTTTATGCAGAAGAGTTAAAATATTCCCGCGTCTTGTAAAGATGTGCACCACGCTTCTTCAGAATAGCAACATCGCGTTCGTCGTAATCAACTCATGATGTTTGGTACTGAAGCTGGCCAAGGACAGGTTTAACGACGAAGACGTGATACAGGAAACAGAGCATCTTATATATGAAAACATATCAAAATAAGCTAAAAATCCAAAACGAGATTATGAAGAAGATGCATTCGCGGATTTCATTGAAATCATTTTCCTCTTGTTTTGGCTTCAGCCGCGTGATACATTAATCGTGCATACAATCTGCATGTTGTGAAGTGCGCGGTGCGGACAGTGAAAGGAATAGATCAACTTACTGCCATGGTGGTAGTGAAGGCAAGGAGGATTATACCGATATTTGTATATATAATCCAGGGAAGCCAGTAGGAAATTAAGTTGCATTTGCATAAAACTATGCTACTCATAAAGTGAGTCACAGTCAAGGTGAGCCACCTATCAGTATGAACTTTTCTTTAAACATACATAAATAATATTTTGGGAAATAATCACGTTTAGACTAACAAAGGAGAAAAAGGAGACTTTTCTGAAGGGTTACAGAAATGAGTATCTCCAAAATTATTAAAGAAAAGAGGTAGCTCACTTTGTGAATCAAATACGGGTTTCCAAAATTTGACGTATGGAAAGCAAAAATTCGAAGCTGTTTGGTTCAGGAAATATAGAAAGCATAATTATAAATCAGCGAATTTCTTACTGGATTAATTCTTTATGAAGCTCTTTTAATACACTGCACCGATCGAGCGCAGCATGTAAATATCGTGTACCGGGAGATATGAAGTTTCAATCTGCTACACCTGTGAACAACATCGTAAGCAACCTGTTTTGCATGTTAAGATATAAATCAGGAGGTTCCATCCGTACTTTTGACGGAATAACGAATGGAGCTTGGGATCTTCCTGTGCACTGAGTAATTGTGAATGTAAATAGGTATCGTGCTTAGCCAATACGAACGATGAGAACTCGTCGGCAATTTGTTATTAGAGATGTTAGGCACTAGGTTAAGTGCTGCAATCAATTTTGTTGTTTGCAGTAGAAATTTTGATGCATGTGAGTCTACAGTGAATTTATCGATTGCAAATAGATGGTGATTTACCGATAGGTACTTATAAAAATCTTATTTCCCTAAATTCTGGACATACAATATTTGCTGAAATTTTATTTGAGACTATTGTGCTCATAGACAGCTAAAACTACTATTATTATTATTTTCAAGGATTTTTTTATTTATGTCCTTGTATTCGCTTATTCGAAGGTTGAATCGGCTTCTGGGTTTTTGTAAAAAAAAATCAATCAGCCATAGGTACATTACATCCATAATCTTTCATTATGGGGTCCTGTACCCAAGAATAACGACCATGACCAGGGGCGGCGCATTAGGGCCCGCAGGTCCCTCGTGGCGGGGGGCCCACGAGATTTGGGGGTCCAAAAGCCACATGAAAGATTTTTCGAACCATAAAAACAGCACAACTGCGAAAAACAACACTTCGACGTATATATTTCTTGTAGAAAAGAGGAGATATACACTTTTCGATGTCAAAACAAATGCTAAATTGATTTTTCCTCTTTCATCAGGTCTCTTTAAAACAAATTTAATATTGTCCTAAAATCTTTGAAAGCTCATGAGACAATCCAGACAATTCAAACTAGTTAGTACGGCCTGTATTGTACCTATATGTCGGTGAAGGATTTTTCTTGCTTGGGGATATATAATCGGTCATTGGGGCTGTGGTGCAGAGGCCACATTTGGTTTGAAAAGTGTCTTGCTAAGATTGCTCTATTGGATTTAATATTTAGTCCAAACGTTCTTAAATTTGAAGGATTTAATTTAGAGCACAATTAAATTTAAACTGAAATAAGGAATAGAGTTGAATTAATAACGTGTCGCTTTTTTCAATTGTCTAGCAAGTTACAAACTTATGCCGCCAACAGACGAAGCGTCCAAATCTATTTTTTGAATTCTTCATTCTGGCAAATTCAAACAATTCAAACTATCAAGAAGTGTGCGGAGTTGACGGAGGGAAGTTGTTCCGCCACTGGCCATAACACTTTAGTTATTACATTTCAGTAATCGATTACATTCGTTACTTTTATTCCGAGTATTCGTTACGATTACAAAGTCACTTTGAAAGAAACGCGTAAAATAATAAATAAAAAATACCAGCGTACAGAGGGCTGCGCCCGCAATACGAGGGTTTTTTAGAATCTTCATGCATAGTGAATATTTTTTTGTACATATTTGTATTTTATAAGCAATAAATAAGAATTGTGCACAACATTAATGAAATGCTTCCTGTAAATCTATATTTACTAGGAAAAATCAGAAAGCCTTCTTTGGGAAGGGTATTTTTATTCTGAGGAAGGAAATACGGAGGATTTAAAATAAGTTTAGAAACCAATATCATATCATTCCCCAGTAGGTATTGGGAGCAAATTAGAAGAAATCATTCAAAAGTACTACCAAAAAAAGTTTTCACGGAATGAATTCTTTCCACGGATATGGAAATGCAAAATAGAATATATAAAATAAGGTAAATGGAAGTCATTCGTTTTTTTCCTTAGATGGTTTTAGAAGGGATTACCTATTCCAGACTCCTTTTCTACCAATTCATTCGTGCTGCAAACAAGGTATTTCTAGTACTTAAAAATTCATTCGGAAGTACTGAAAAGAAGTCCTATCCAAAAGTCAATCTCGAATCATTCCAAAGCATTCCCAAAGAAGTTCTTCTCGAAATGCCTTGTTTATACATATAAAAAGAGGTAAAAACAAAAATCTTCAGAAGGTCCTATACTAGACTCTTTTTCCTACAGGGATTGTCACGATTGGTCACATATACTATAGTGAGTAGTACAAAATTTGATGGACGATTTGGATTGACATCCTCATTTGTAAGTTTCCCTTTCCTGTGTGTTTCCTTTTTTAGAGAACTGTGACTGTCTCGGTGACAGTCAGATTGCCGGATCACCGATCCAGTATCGAGGTATGCTCGGTCCTGAAATCTGAAACCGCAGTCTGACTTTTTGTGACAGCTACACCGGTAGTAAACGATGAAAAGATTTTCCACTTTCGTGCAGCTTTTTTATTGGATGTATATATGATATTGTTAGACGACGTTTCACTGTATTACAGCATCATCAGGTCTAAAATTTAGTTTAATTATGAGTCACAATTTATTTTTATATTTTATAGGTTTACCTTTGTATTTTATCTTATTTCTAATTATCACAGATGGTAAAGTAGAACTTATTTTCTGATTGTAATGATCATTTGTCATATTGCACTGTGTATGTGTTATGGCGGTTTTTTGATTATTGACATTGACATTGCTATTTTTGGTAATGCCATATTTGTGTTATCTACTGTCACTTTATTTTCAGTCGGTTATTTATTCAGATGCTTAAGTGATTAAAGTAAAATTTCGCAAATTTGATTTTAGAGAATTTTATGGTGAGTTTAGCGTCACCCTGATTGTATCGCTCCGCGGAAAGATTGCAGAAGTATCGACAAATTTTCAAGAGAATAAGAGGTCGATAGTGAAAAAATATGGGAAGCTCAAGAAATCAGCATGTTGTGGCCTACGAACAATTAGGTTAGGTACTTGAGAACTAGATTTTGCTGTTATTGTGTGTAACGAGTATTTTTTAATTTCGGTAATAGTTGTTTTCGGTATTCAAAAGTAACGACTACTAAATGAACAGTTAGCTACTTTTCAGGGTTTTTAAAAATGTTTTTTTAAGCCCTTGTTTCTGTGCGTCCGTCTGTCTGTCCGTTCGCTCTCCTGTTTACTAAGTAAATGGTGAACGGTTCAGCCGATCAGCATGAAATTTATTATACGAATATGTAGAATGGTAGCAGTCTTAGGGACGAATACCTTTGAAGTGGATAAGTCAAAGATGACAGGATATCCCCGAAGATGTGAACAATGTTCATGACTTTTTTATCCGAGATGGGCGTGTGGGTATTGAAATCAAAGAGCTCAACGAGCATACCTATAACTCATATTAGTTACTCGTTTCTGGTTTCGAGTAAGAGTAACAAAGCTATGGGTTACTTAAACTAAGTTTATGGTACCTCTCCGTCAGTGGCGCAACCAGGAATTCCGTAATCGTCGCTCCCAAGAATACCGTTAGGGAGGATTGTTTTATATCATTTCGGCTTAGATTTTGGTCGGCAATTTTGATCTTCTTCATATACTTCTTGCCGGAACACAAAGAGTGACATCGCGGTGGATCTATTATGTAGATTGGCTGAAGTTGGGCTAATACTTTTCTAATGGCTTCAAGGAACATACTCTTCTTAAGGTGAAATAGTTAATCACTTAAAGGACGCTATCAAGCAATTAACCCAATGATTTCCGTTATGTTACATTATAGCATCATAGGTCAAAGAATACAACGCTTGTATCCGGCTTAAATAGGTTTACTAGAAAATATTTGTACATCAATTAGGCTTAAAATATTTTTCACTAAATGTCACGTCGCGTCGTGCTGAAATGTTTCCTTCTTCACGTACACCAGGCCACTCTCTAGTAAAATTCATTGGCGCAAGCAGCAGGCCTAAACAAATTTCGCTAATGTGAGGCTTGCTTAGCAATGGGAAAAATCTGTATGAATTTCTGTTCAAAAGGACATTTTGAATAAAAAATTGCGAGTCTGTTGAACTTTGGTTAAAAAAATTATACAAATTTCACTCGGATATTTGTGTGTGTTTTGACAAAAATTGGCTAATTTGAAGCTTATCCATTAGCAAATTCGCCACTGCTCTCCGTAACCGTTGGCTAAAAAGACAAAGCTTGTTTGTGATGTAATTTTAAACCAACTCCACCAAACAGCACCAAAACAGCTTAATAAGCATATGGCTAAAAAGCAGGCACTTGGGCTGTAATTTTTATGCTGAAATTCGACATCTAGGTGATTTCCTCACCAATTCGAAGTTATCCGGAATTTTGAAAGCTAGACCATTTTCCCCAGATAAATCTCAATTCAAGATGTTCTCGTCCATAAGTTGAAAGGTGCAAACCCGAACGCATCCCTGGCAAATAACTATCATGTTCGGTTAAGCCAACCGCATTTAAAGTGATCTTTAATTTAGTATTTTTGTTCAGACTGAGCTCAAGACTGCTGAATATTTTTACCTTTCCACTTTTAGCCATTTTTATATTGATACACATTGTGGTGCTTCGACATGGCCGCCTGCCGCACAGAACTGCGTAATGGGCCGCATGCGATCCGCGGGCCGGGAGTTCGATATGCCTGAATTAGACCATTATATTTGTTTTTAAAAGATACAACTATTGGAGCAAACGGATATTCACCTGGTAAAAGTAATGGTTGGATTGGAAATAATGTTGGTTGTTAAACCAAAATTGAAAGCATTTTATGAAATAAAAAAAATCTAAAAAATAAAATAAAATTCGAATCTCCTTTAAGCCGAAGGCCAGGATAGCTAGTGCTTAAGATACTTCTAAGATCTTCATAATTGTATTATGCTTGCTCTTAATAAATAATCTTTCTTCTTCTTCTTCTTCCTTACCTCGTTCTTTATACCGCTCCACGGTTTCGCGTTGCTCGACCTGCGGTGTAGGCACATCGCCCGTTTTGGCGATAATTTCTCAGCATATTTCTACAGGCAGCTCTATCTTGGATCGTGTCATCGCCGAGACCAATGCGTTGTTGTTGCTTTTTCATTTGACATATCCAGGTATTCCTCGGTCTGCCTCTGGCCTTGGGTCCATCAAGTGGAACTTCCATTGATATCGCTTTCTTTGCGGGGTTCTCAGGCGGACGCCGTTGAACATAGCAATACCAATCCATTTGTCGGTCTTCGAGCTTTTCGGTGATTGGTTGGTCTATGGACAAGCTGCCTCGGATGTAGCTACTCTTGATGTGGTCCCTTTTGGTTACACCAACTGACATGCGTAACATTTTCATTTCAGTCGCTGTCATTTCTTTCGCGTAACCTTCATACATGGTCCAGCATTCTGATCCATACATGAGTGCGGGACGTACAACCATTTTGTACAACTTGCCCTTTAGCTTCAGTGGCATTTTCTTATCGCAGAAAACTCCAGAGTTTTCTCGCCACCTCACCTCACCCAACCTTTGTGCGATGTTTGATGTCATCATCGCATGTAGCTCCGCTGTTCACCACCGAGCCAAGGTACTTGAACTTGGTACAAGACTTAAGCTGCTCTCCTTTGACGTACATATCTGGTATCGGTGCATCTGGGTCTGAGAATGGGCAGCATAAGAACTCAGTCTTTGTTATACTTACCCTCAGTCCATGCTCCTCCAGAATGTCACACCATTTTGTAAGTGCAGCAAGGCAACGATGTTTGGGCTACTGAGGACTATATCATCGGCAAAAAGAAGAGATATTTCTAGGCCGTCGGATATACGTGTTAATAAGTAGCACATGATGATATTGAAGAGCAACGGACTCAATACACTGCCCTGGTGTAATCCGACATTCACCGGAAATTCTTCTGATTCACCGGCTGTACATCTAACCTTAGTCGTAGCTCCATCATACATGTCTCGTATCATCCTGACGTATGCCTCAGGGACATTAATTGCTCTCAAGGCCAACCATATCAGATCACGAGGTACTCTATCGAATGCTTTTTCCAAATCGATGAACACAAAGTGCAAGTCCTTTCGTGCTGCTCTATACTTTTCCATCGCAATACGAATGCACTGAATCGCATCGACTGTAGATCGACCCTCAACAAAGCCGCATTGATTGTCAAATGAAAAAGCAACAACAACGCATTGGTCTCGGCGATGACACGATCCAAGATAGAGCTGCCTGTTGAAATATGCTGAGATGTTACCGCCAAAACGGGCGATGTGCTTTTCACCGCAGGTCGAGCAACGCGAAATCATGGAGCGGTATAAAGAACGAGGCAAGGAAGAAGAAGAATTCTAGCTATAATTCCTAGATTAAATTTACAAGATTTCTAATAAACAGAATTTTCAATAATATTTTTTTCACTAGATTATCAAATCTATTAGTAAAATACTGGAGTCTAGCCAAATGTCTTCCAGTATACTATTGTAAGAAATCAACATATGAGATTCTTGCAGTTCAGGTGACACGTAATGTGTTTTCGCAACCCGTAAAATAAAATCCCATCAATGTCGTAATCTTTTACCGACGACTGCCGGATACGATTTGGCACGCAGGCAAGGGCAGGTTATCAGCAATTTGGACCTGCGGCGACCATGCACTCCAAAAGGGAAATGGCAGCAGAACTAAACGGATGGGTGACAACTAAGATCAATTACATTTACAGCTGTTATACTCCACCACTTTCGAACCACTCTGAATTCTACGTAGTTTTGGATGGCATAGTACAATCCGATAGTTCACTCCGTCCTATGATAATTTCTGGGAACTTTAAGGCGTAGGCTGAGAAGTGGTATAGTCGATAAATAATTAAACATTTTTGAGCGATTTATTTTTAACCGACTATTAGTGGTAGTCGAAGAAGCTGGAAAACACCGGCCAAATGGCTTTCGCTGGCCAGTATAGACGTTCGACAGTATAGAGGAAGCCTTTAACTCCAGGAGTTTGGAGTGCATTCGCGCTGCGTTGCATATGTGATAGAGGCGGAGTAAAAAAACTGAATCAATACTAATTACTAGGGACCGGATTATATGCAACTTAAAAAGGCTGAAATAAGTATGCAAATATGCATAATAAACCTTTGAAATATGCAACTAAAATGACAAAATATGCAATATAAAATTAAAGAGAAGACTTATTATTCAGTCTTTATTAGCAGTTTAGAGCACGGAAAACACATTTTAGTTGGTTCCAGCCAAAGATTGGTTGTTTTTATAGTATTTAACGATTTTATATTGTTCAAACCTAAGCAACAATTCGTTAGCTTTAAAGAAGCACTTCACACTGTAGCAATCATATAGTACCACGAAATCAATATATCGTGTGACATCGCTTAAATAAATATTTTGATCCGATAAAACATTCTTAAAGCATTTTCCGGAAAGCTTCTATGATCATTATGGAATAAATTTAAAGATGGTGGTATAAGACTTCGATAAAACTGTCTCTAAACGGTAACCTAAAAAGATACTCCTTCAAATACTCCACTCCAACACATGGTTTATTTGATGATGCAGCACACACATGCAATATAGTCTCTCTAAGTTAACTCACACACATGCATATATTCTTCTATAGCACAGTCGGTTTCATTTTTATAGTGTAACATTCGTATGGTCATCCAATAAATTTTTCACCGTAGTTTTATAGAAGGATGGACTTTCTGATTTCTTAATGAATTGACACTAATGAAGTGCTCTGAAATACATAATTTCTTCAACAGAAATCCTTGAAATCTTGCATTAAACACTTCTCATTGTTATCTTCGGAACCAATTAAGGTGATCTCTGCGGAGAAATTGACTGCATTTTATTGAGAAATGTGTGGATTTAATCAACGTCACCTGATTGATATAGGGTGCATTGCAGAAGATTCGATAAAGAATTGTCAAGCATTTCTATAGAATCAACTAACCATTTTTAGTGTTTACGAGCAATGCTGACTATATGTGAGGTTGGCTGAGTGGTAGCCTGTAGGACGGGCAATCAACAGACACGGGTTCGATGCTAGCTGCGGAAATTTTGTTTTTCATTTTTTGTTTGTTGCAAATTCGTTTAATGACAGAAAATGATGATATAAAGCAAATGACGTACGCCTTTTTTGAGGCATAATTTAGTGCTACAATAAGGTACTATTGGATTAAAAAACGGCGCCAAATGTCATTATTGGGCTATTATTCAGTGGTTACACATTGTAAAACGACCCTATTATTGTTAGAAGAGAATATTTTACGAAGTATTAGAGGAATGAAATTGTTACTTGGGAAATGCTCCGTAGTAAGACAGAAGACAAAATTTCTCCTGTCATTTAATTGTCTTATAATTTGAGAAGTAACGTTCAACATCAGCCGATGTCACTGGACAATATTTAAATTTAGGCGCCATATTAGCAGATTTTTTGCCAGGTAAAGTTTTGCCGGTAGCGTTGATATAATTGTCAATTTCACATATTTCTTCGTTTCCAGGGTTGTTATCAAGGATTTTGTGAAACTTTTTCTTGAGTTTTTCTGCGAATATAGCGGGTAGCTCAGCGTTCAATCTTTGTACACTTTTCATTAGTTGGATGGAGTCCTTTAACTAGGAGATGCTACATTCTCAAGGTTGGCATAGAATTGAGTACTCGCAGTTGATGGTAATGCTTTCTTTTTCTCTATTTTCAAATGTGCAAATCGAGAATTATATTAAAAAATATGCACCATCAATGCAATATCAATTATATGCAAAAACCCAGTAAAATGGGCAATATATGCAAATGCATATGCAGTTATGCATTTGCATATAATCCGGTCTCTACTAATTACTAAGCACAGAATAGGGAGTTATGATTGACTCAAATTAAATCTACATACATCTTTATACTTTAGCATTCTCATGGGTATAATCAAATCCGTTCACTGTATTCACACAATCCGTACCATACCAAACAAATATTGTTTCGGTATATTTGAAGTAAAGAAAAAAATTAATAATAATTTACACCGAGGGTGGCGATGCATATTAAGATGCAAGAAAAGAATATACTCGTACATTCCTCAAAACTTTGTTACTCTGAGATTTCCATTTCGACACCTGGTGTGCATATCGTTCCTTCCCATTCCCAGATATTGTGCGGACATGCGTAGCAGAAACACAATTGAGTCAATTTCCAAACATTCAATCTACTTCACCTGATTCCTGATTCGGATAAAATAAATTACAATCTGTCTTCATGCTATCAGAACAATTTTTATCCGTAATTACAGACCCTTTGATTTTAGGCTAAATCATGCAGCAGTCAACGAAAAATGATCTGGTCTGCCATTAAAGACCTTTTTATTAGCTGCTTCAATATCATTCAATGCCATCGATACTCGTATAAGCTACTACATCCAGAGAATTTGAATTATTATCTGTTGATCCGAAAACAATGTAAAAACAAAACACATCTGTACCTAACCTACTGTGGATATTTATGTATCTTTACAAAAAAACTAACTCCAATGAATTCATTCACAAAAATCGCGTTCAAATGATGAGGAAGAAATTCAATCCGCTATACGATGATGGCACTAATTTACTCTGTAGGAGTCAAACTAATTTCTTCTCATGAAGGGGCGACCAAACTTAGCGTGAGTTCTTTGTGGAGATTAAGAGTAGGAATCGAATCTAGCCCGCAGGTGAATCTGCATACTACAATGATATGTATTTAAATGTGTGTGTGTGTGTACGAGCGCCTTGAGTTGGTAACTTTTCATTTGAAGATTTTTAGCGAAAAGAGGACGACGATAGTATTTTTTTCTCGATCAGTACGACAAGATACATAGATCTAAACCAACGATTCTTAACCAGTGGTCCGCGGACCACTGGTGGTCCCTGAGATGACATAAGGTGGTCCGTGAAGCCTTTACCACATAGTTCGATGTGAATATTCTTAATTAGCACAAACTATATTTTCAAAAAAAAACTTCAAAGTTGTGCGCTTCTCAAACACAGACCCCAGAAGCAGTAGACAATTGATTGGAACTGTTTTCACTGAGATGTATGTATTTCAAATGGAAATGAATACGAGAAAAGGGCATGAAGGGAGAATGTCAGGACGACCGAGAGCTTGTTGGAAATGCTGTGTTTATGCGGAAAAGGTACTATAGGACTCCAACACCGGAGGACGCCATCAAAAAAACTACTATAGTTGGGGCTTAGATTCTGGGGGCTTAGAAGGCCCCAAGAGCATTTTTCGGGAACGTTGGAACTGTTTGCTGCCATGTTGCTATTTAAATTTCCCAATTTTTCGAACCCTTTTGTGCGGTTTAGCTTACGCATGTGTTTCGCAATTCTCCCTTCGATTAGCCCAACTTGAGGTAAAGCGAGTGCTGCCGAAGCCTGTCTTTTTTTTATATAGATTGGGAATCTTGCGTAGATTATGTACATCGCGTGTAGCTGAGACCGCTAGCATGGATTTCCAACTAATCAGCCTTCAGCGCAGGTAGCAGAATTACGTCTACGCCTGTAGAGAAGCCATGTCGATAGTTGTGCATATTCACCTTATCGGTACTCTTGGGGTTTGCCCTATGTAAGTACATCTATTTCTCGTCCGCACATCACAGTTAGCGTCCAGCGTAGGGCCCCGCATCATTTGCTGTACTTATACAAATTTTGGGGGAAAACATTTTATGTGCAAATCTAATTTAATTTTAGGAAGGGAAGTCACGCCGCCTAGTGGCAACACTGCTTAAGCATGTTAAACGAGAGAGGTCAACTAGAGAGAGCATGTACATGATGTATTTTAAAAAAATGCACATATTTTCGTCAAATTAGCCGAACACACACGTTTAATTCGTGAATCCGTGGATTTCAATCCATTTTATTGGCTTTGGATTCGCCGTGTGTGCGCAGTTCTATTGATAAGTGGATGAAGGCAGACGGTCGGTCGGTCAGCTGACGAATGAAGGAGTTGAATGGAAGCATCAGTGTCAATATTTTTTAGGATATCTCAAATATTTGAGAGTTCTACCGCCAGCCGTTAAGATATTTGGAATCACTGACTTTCACTGCCAATATTTTCACTCGTTGAAAATAACGAGGAATAATACTATCACCACAATGCTCGGTACAAAATTTCATGATTTGTATGGCTCTTCACAAATTTGGAATGTTAGTGGTCCGCGACAAATAACGAGTTTTATCCCTCACGTACAAAAGGTTAAGAACCACTGATCTAAACAATTACACGCGTTTTTTGTTAACATCCATTGGCTCTGTGCACTTCATATCAACTACTCGTACAAAGAAAAACAATATAAAACAAACAAATAAAAATGTTAAGACAAAATTAGCAATTGGCGTGACAGTATTTTTTTGTTTTACTTTTTATGGCTGAGTTTTTGTTGTCGGCAATGGTATGGTGATGGTGGATAGGTAAATTACATGTTGCACGTATGTGTAACGGTCGATTCTAGAGGCAATTTTGTTACATGCAAATTGTAAAATGTCAATTAATGTACAAGTATTAGTTAAACTAGCTTAAGATAAACTATTTATATGGATATGGATAGTCAAAAAATGACTTAAAAAAAGAAACAATGTCCCAGGTTCAAAATATCTAGAAATAGTTTTTTTTTGTAAAACCGTTAATTGCAAAATAGTACCGCCACTTCTGTCTGTCCTCAATCCAAACAGAGCATCTTTAATATAATCAAATATGGTTATTTGTCAAAAGAAGGTCATCTATCACATATATCAACTAGATCCAACCTAATACAACTGATTAATTGCACCTGTCTTTTAAATCCACCCAGATCAAATGATCAGCCCTCAGCCTATTCATCAATTTAAGCTAATTATCCTGTATAATTACAATGGCATTCGCCTCCGATTTACAAGTCATTGGAAAGTCGTTGCAAAACGTTATCCCAATACATTTTTACACACTGGTGTACTTAATATGGTAGCAATGCATAGTTATAGTTTTTTGTCAGAAATCACTAACAATTTATTTATAGTACCTTCACACAGCCTTACAATTACATTTCAACCGTAATTCGAGCCATTGGTAATTTGCAGCGATTCAATAACAAATCGATTTGCCACATTATAACAGCAGTGTGCAGGGTATATCCGAATAAATGCTCGAAAAAAGTGACAATGTTAAGTTAACTAAGTACGAGTATTACTATACAACAAAACTGCCTCCTCCTCGGTTTTCAGTGTTTTTTTTTTTTAACATAGTCTCAAGTTATTGACTACAGACAAGAAAGACTCAGCAACATCTAGAGATGTCCGTGAATATAAACTGAATACATACTCTTATAACAGGCTCAATATTGGCTGAATGTAAGACCATTCGTTTATCCGGCAAAAAAATTACTGGTATTGTGCACAATTACTAATTACAGGCTTGCAATGAGTTATTAGACTTTACTAGCGCAATGGCATTTTGATTTTCTTCGGATATTGTCTCGTACCGTACAGAAACAAAATTTTCTTTGAAAAGTTGTTCATTTGCGTCTTCTTCCGTTTATTGTAATATGTAATACTAGCTTCTCCGACAGCCGCATGGGGCGAGTCACATACGTAAATGCAAAAACAACGTGTGCAACAAAGCTGACAATTAAAATGTTGGAACGCGCTAATTAGTAACCGTTGAAAGACTTGGTTAATAACAGTGTCTCCGACACGATTACGAGTTGTGTCGCATGGCTCTTGTAGAGGTCGTTTACAGCATTTATGATTATGCGAACAAAATAAAATATGGGAAACTAAAGGTAAATGAATAGCTCTAAATACTAGTTTTTTCTTTAAATTGATAATTCAGATCATCTATTAAGTTTTAGTCTGTAGTCACTGGGTCATAGGTTCGAGTCTCACCGTAAACGAATTCGGCTTATGGTGTTTTTCGAACTCACGACCCATGTGACGGAACATGATCTCACTCAGATGTTAAACGAGTACCCATTTATAGGGATTAATAACTCAGCTGAGCGTGCTGTTGATCTCAACACCTCACCCAAAAAGCAGTTAAGATCTTGGAAATCGGATGTCACTAATACATCTGCGGCCTTTGTTCAATGTTGGAATGTCGTGCATGTTTTTTTTTTATTAAGTTTAATGGAATAGTTAAGAGTTATTAAGGTTACTCGCTTAACTCTTTCGTTTTTTGGCCTCTATAGTACTATATTATATATATATATATATATAACGCACGCAAATTGTAAGAGCAAAATGCCAGGATAAATTCTATTGAATGCTTTCCAACCAAAATCATATAGTATATTAAAGAATCCAGCCTTTGACAGAGCTTTTCGAATGTTTCTTCCTACCTAATGCAACATGACTTACCCACAGAAGGAAATGTATGAAATTGATAAATCCAAATATTTATGTAATAGGAGTACTAACCTGAAAGAAGAGAGACAAAAAACAAATTTAGAATAATATAGAAAGTACGCATCTTCGACTATATGAGCCGCTTATTTTGAAATTGGTTTCAAAATTAAAATGCTTAGGCCAACAATAAATTATCTGATCAGAAAATATTATAGAAATGTATTTTTACTAAATTATTTTAAATGTGCTTGTCAAAATTTTGTTATATTTTTCAGTAAAATCTCACAAAAACAACTGTATTGTAAAAGGTTTCCGCCAAAGAAAAAGTCGTCAGCCGCAAAAAGGATTGATATAAATACAATCCCGCCAAAATACTCGCATATTGTCTCAATGATACACATACTCAGAAGTGATTAAATTAGTTAGTAGCTTCCATCAAACCAGCATGGTGCGGTAGCGGTACGGGTCAGACTATAGGAAGTAGTTTCCGCCGCGGTACACCACGGCGAACTTGTTAATTCGTGCGGTGCGTGTGTTATGTGAACCGCTACCACGCTGGTTTGCTGGAAGGTTTTGGATCATCGGGATGTTATTTGTTCATCCAATATTATATTAATATGTACGTACTCGTAAATAAGACGAACCAAAACATGAACTTTGACTCCTTGCCCCAGGTCTTGCAGATGCTGAAAGCTTTGGAGCACATATACAAGGGTTTGATCTAAACAGTCCTGCCAAATCACAAAACTATACGATTCTTTTCTAAGCATTTTTCGGGCCCATCTCCGACTTTCGCAAAATGCTTCCTTTAGAACATATAAAACAGACTTTAGCGAGCAACCCTATGCATTTTTTCTCATTTTTCGCTGTATCTTTTATTCTACTGCATGATTCAACAGCAACGACGAAGCGATATTCCTGTTCGACAGAATTCGAACATCGCTAAACTAGGACTGAGCGAAACAAGGTGACTCCGTTGGGGACTTTATCACCAAGCTCTCGTACTGTATTGCTCTACTCTAGAAGTGAAAACGATAATACACCTCGGCAAGCGGGCAGCGGAGTCCTGTTGACTAGGAATGTACGCCGATCCCTAATCAACTGGAAACCGATTTCCGATCGTATCATTACAGCCAGATTCAAATCCATAGTACGTAACATTACAATTATTCAGTGCTACGCACCGACCGAACCTGCAGATCAATCAGCAAAGGACGTTTTGATCAGCGATTAGGCAACACCTTTGATAGGACTAACACTTAAATTATTATCACTGATGTTGGCAGCGACCATCATCTCGTTATCGGAAAAATGCACTTACGAACAGCAGCGAATCTTGCCACGATTGTGCAAAAGCTCAAAGATCCATGCATTAGACGTGCATATCCCACTGTCTAGCAGCAAAAGGCTATTGCAACTCCAGCCCTCCAGAATCCCACAATTGATGAGAGATGGAATTCAACACAGGGTTCTTTCATTTCGTATGGCGAAGCAATCGTAGGACGTTTGGATCATGGTAGGCGACCATTTATCAGCGACGCCACTTGGTCTCTTATTTCAGCACGCAAAAGGATTAAGGAACAAATCAACTCTGCGGCTGATGACTCAGCTAAAAATCAACTCAGAGCTGAGTACCGTTCATTAAAAAAAGCGTGCAGAGAAGTGTGAGGCGTGACAAGCGTACTTACGTCAAGGCTTTAGCGAAGGAGGCAGATGATGCGGTTACCGTGTTGCAAGCGGTACCCTATTCAAGCAAATGAAGCCACTAATTGGCAAATTGTTCACTACTGAGACTGACCATCCTGTAAAAGATGAAGGGTCTCTGCTTGTTAACGAAGAACAGCAGCTTCAAAGATGGAAAGAGCACTTTTGTGAGGTCTTAAACAACCGCTTCGGGCCTGCAAGTGCATCCTCATCGGCAGAAGAAGACGTCACAACTCCCCAAATTAGGTTCTTCTAAGAAAAACTTTTTTATCTTCGTAGGAGGGGCATGCCACTTGAAATAATTTTCATCATCAAGGAATCTTATTAGGGAGCCCAATGTCACGTTTTGCATAAGGGTAAGCTTTCAGATCCTCTGAGGTGCACAGAGAAGTAATACAAGGCTGCATTTTGTTGCCTATTCTTTTCCATTAACGATGTACTATAGTGAGCGCGCTTCAAAACCAAATGAAAGGTATCAGATGGGAAATGTTTAATCACCTGTAATACCTGGACTATGCTGACGATATTTGTCTTCTATCAAATAAAAAGGAGGATGTAGCTCAAATGGTCGATGCTCTGCATTGCGAAAATCGTAATGCTGGACTCAAGATAAATACTGCCAAAACTAAGTACTTGAGCCTTATCCAAGGGGGACAAAGCGGGATTTGTGTTTCGGGCCAGGCAGTCGACGAAGTTGACGAATTCTGCTACCTCGGAAGTATAGTCACAGTAGATTGCGGTGCCGACGCTGATGTGAAATCGCGTATCAACAAGGCCAGGGCAGCCTTCTTCGCTTTGACTCCCGTCTGGCAAAATACATAGCAACATTTCCAGGCACACCAAAATCCGAATCTTCGATGTAGGTAATTGTAAAATCTGTGCTTCTTTATGCTTTCATTAAACAAGAGGCCACACCTAAAGACGATGACACAGAACTGAACAGAAAGTAGGCGTCGTTGATACCTTATGCCCCTAAAGGGGTTAACAGGAACCCTAGGGATTACATCCCTTGATCACATCTCCCATATGTATGTAATTAGTATATTTAAAACAGTAATAAACAACAACTCGCTTCACTCGCTTTAATGTTAAGGATCGCTCCGCTCGTGTTTAATTTGTCATGAATCTTAGTTTTTTAAATAGAAGAGAAAACTGTTGTAAAACTCAAATCAAATAGATCTGCGATTATGCTACTTTGACTGACCCAAAGAAGATTATTATATTTTATCAATTACATTGACAACTGGGCGCATAGTCAAAATTATAATTTTGATATCATTTAACTCTGATAATGCTCTGCTAATAGTCTATTAACTTAATGGTATGTTAACGTCCTGTTGACACTCTGTTAACGGTCTGTGAACGTTATGATACTGTGTGAATGGTCTGTTAACACGCTGTTAATGCTCCACTAACGTACTGTAAACGATATGTTAATGTTCTACACTCTCTTAACGGGCTGTTAACATTCTTCACATTCTGTTAACGCACTGTTAATACTCTGTTAAAACTCTGTTAATGCTCTGTTCAAGTTCTGTTAAAGACTTGTTAACGGTATGAGAACGTTCTATTAACACTTTGTTAACGATCTGTTAACACCCTGTTGACGGACTGTTTCTGTGAATGTGTGTAAATGTTGTGCTAATACTCTGTTAAGACATTGTGAATGCTCTGTTAACGATCTGATAATGTCTGCTAACACTCTGTTAACCCACTGTTAATAATGTTTTAACGATCTCTTAATGGCATGTTGACATTTAATTGCAACTCTGTTAATGTTCTGTCAACGATCTGTTAATGGTCTGACACTATGTTAACTGTTTGCTAACGTTCTATTAAGCCCAGGAATAAAGTATCCTTTGTAATGTTCCAAATAACGGAAAATCCTTCATATGTACGAGTATGCGTTCATCGAAAAAGTCGTAGGTACAGAAAATTGGTGTACTTCTAAAAAATTGTCGCACATTGGAATATAGTAGAATTTAAAGTCTCGATAGGTCGTATGAATGAAAAGATGCTTGGTTTATTGCTTGGCTAAACAAGCTAAAACAACAATTTACATGTAAGTCGACTGGTTTAGCAAAGCATTAGCAAAGTATTTATTTATTCAGACGGCCTCACATTTGATGGTCAGATGCATCAATCCTCACTTTCACAATTTTTAGTATAAAGCCCGTATTTATGAACATGAACACCTTAACTCAAGGAGACCTTGAGTCAAGGATGCCGAAATTAATAAAATTAAATGTCATTTTCCATACTTTTTCATAGAAATCACTTATGTATATTCACGAGTCAATGCATCCTTGATTTAAGGAAAAACTCAAGGAGACCTTGAAATTTTCTATAGTCAACCTTACTTGGAGTCAAGGGACCAACCTACCTTGAAATATTATATTTCAAGTCTATTGAAAACTTAAGGTCTCCTTGAGTTTCGCTTTAAATCAAGGATGCATTGACTCCTGAATATAAATAATTTCTACGAAAAAGTATGGGAAATGATAGTCAATTTTTAGAATCTCGGCATCCTTGCCTCAAGGTCTCCTTGAGTTAAAGTATGTTCATATAAATACTGGCCTAACAGTTTCAATGCTATTCTGCCGAATAATAAAATTCAACTTTTTCTTTAATTTAAACCCGTCCTCTAATAACAATATTTAGTTTTCAAATAAAAACCTTTTGCTCACAACCTATAAACCACAAAAACCTTAAATAAATCCGAGATGATATATGGAATTTCAAATGAACCGGAACCACCTTCCTGAATCCTAAAAAACTGAAGATCTTCATCGTTCCACTTCCAGACGCCAAAGGCATTAATTTGCCTATACGTAGCCTGCCCATCAAGTTAATTCCTTTTCCTTCGAAAGAATCATTCAATTGCCCCGGCCCGGTCGGCGATGATAATCTGACTCAGCAGAGGTAATTTTATTCATTCTTTGAAAAACGGGCAAACACCTTGCTGCAACCTTTATTATATGGCAAACCATTTCGTCATCATTCGTCCGTATCATATTTGTGTCCTATAACAAAGTTCTTCCGCTGATAGGTATAGTTGTTATATTTTATATCCTCGTATGGTTTGCATGCCTGCATAATCTTTGAGCATTCCCAAACGATGCGTGCGAAAAAAAATCGTCATTGATAGTGACTTTGTGTTTTAAAGACAAAAGGCCTGGTGCGAGTCCGTTGAAATTCAAATTTTTACAAGCATGTGCATCATATGGATGTGAGTCTTGTGGGTTTTATCGTCAATGTTTTAGCACTTGAAATACAATCTCCCCGTGCTATAAATCAAAAAGAATGATTGAGTGAAGAGAAAGGTGCTTCTTTACAAAACTACCGTCATAATTAGGCGCTTCATTTCAAACATTTTACTATACGAACGTGTGATGTCTTCTGTAGAATCGAATGTTTTCGAGTGCCATTTTATTCAGATCCCATAATATGTTCAGCCAACAACCAAGAAGGTTCTATACATTCTGACGAACGCCACTAACGCCGGACCCTGGTTGCGGCAACAATCTTTCAATCTGCATAGCCTTCGCCTCCAACTTTGAAATAACCATGTGCGAATATATGCAAAATGCAAAAGACGACTGTTCTGTCGCTGTCGGTTGGTTTGGAGGCTTCCTTTTATATACGCGCTCACACGTATGAGGAAATGATAATCACTGGTTTTTGCGAAAAGGGATGAGCCTCAAGTTCAAGCTTATGCACAGATGAGCATCATCGGTAGACAGATGTATAGGCACGTATACACTATTATTTATGAGTTAATTTTAATGCTCGATTTCTAATTACAGATTGTGGGAACATAATTGTTTTGTAGGGATATTTGTCTGCGGCTATTGTTTTTATGGGTTCTTGGAGAAACCATGATTTTTGGATGTATGATGGTCTCAAGGTTCATATATGGCAACTCGTTAAGTGATTTGGCATAAGGATTTCGTGAATTTGGGTCAACATAATTGTATGCAAATTATACGAATCGATTCGTTTCGGTGCAATTTGATGGTTTCGAAATGTTCATGCTAATTTGGTCAAATTGGTATAATTTAAAAAGGTATTCAGGGATTATTTGCAAAGCTTCTTACTATTTTGTCGTAACGCAGATTTAGAAATACATATATAAAAAAATGATTTAAGACAGAATTATTGCAGTGATTAGACATTAATAGCTAAGGACGGATTAAAAATTGATATTGAATCGATTCGCTTTATTTTTCATAAAAAGACAATACCCACACCTTTCTTAACAAATTAGATCTGCTCCGGTATTGGCCTCTCTAACCCCAACAATATTTCAGAGTATATAAACACCTTGCCATTTTTTTGCAAAGGTCACGAAATTCGTATTGCTTTCGATTCAATCTCAACGCTAAAATTTGCCTACCATTTGAAATTAACAAGAAAAGGAAAACTTTTCATGGGAACCATAATTTTTGAAACACGAATATCTTAAACTCATCTAAGATTTGTATAGATACTCACTATCCAAAAAGTTCCTTTTCAATGTACTATAGTCGCATTAGCTAATTTTGCATATGTGAATTATCAAGTCTAATTTAATGGCATTACAATAACCTTTTTAAACAATGTTTTTTCTTTCATATATAATTAGCAACCTTGGATGCTAAACATTAATAGAAGTATACACAAAATTGTTTTCCGACAAAAAATTTAACGAAATTCAAGTAACAATCAGCAGCTCAATATTACAACGATATCCATATATTGATGGACAGACATACTATTATGTATGTGTATATATTTACGTCTACGAATAATATTTTTCGAATTTATTGTAATCGAATTGAAAACGACTAATACCAATTTAGTTCCACTCTTGAAACAACAACGAAAATAATTATATAATAGTTATTATCACACCTTAACCTCCGCGCTCTTGCCTGTCTATGCCCAAAATTACTAGCGTGTACAACGTATTCAAATTGTGCGGAGTTTGCGGTCAAACTAACCTATGTTAACTACTATATTTTAATTTCTTTTCAAAAACAAATTTTCGATGAATTGCAAATGTTACTATGGGCACGATTGCCGACCGTCCGACCGACCGACACTGGCATTTAAATAGCCATCATGAACCATTCTTTTCTTCTCTTTACCTTATAAGCGCGGTACTACCGCGCGTTGAAATAACCATTATCATTGCGCCTGGCAAACGCGAGGAGTCTTATTCAAAGACGCATGCTAGGCCGCCGGTGGCTGAATATGTGTTTAGAGCTACAGAGTAAAATGCAGGCACGGGAAAAGATTTGGCTTAGTAAAAACTAAGAAATGGCATCTAAACAACTAGCGATATCTAATGATACGTGTAAGTGTATGAGGAATTTGAATTTTCGATTTTAGGAATATGTACTTAATTTGGACAGAGTTACCGACCTTGAAAGCAGCACGCTTCAAAAATGTTCAAATAAATTGCTTTATTTTTGAAAAATAAAAGAAGCCAATAAAGGGGAATTAAATCTAAATTCATTAAATGTGTTGTTTTAAATCGAAAAAATAACATAAGGCCAATTTTTGTTGTTTTATAACTGACAGGGTATCAGGAATCAAAAAAGTACAGGGCCAAAAGGTCCCAAAAAAAGACATAATGTACAGTCTTCAAGACGATGATACCTCACCATACCAGGTAAGAAAACTTGTGTGCCCTTTTGCCCTTTTTATTATATTCTTATAAAATTCTTATTCTTATAAAATGACTGGACTAAGTTGTACGAAGTATTTTAGGGTTTCCAAGACTGACCATGGTTTCCGGGATTCCCCCATAGAAATATGTTTTGAAGGCTGTAAGGCTCCGTTGTATATGACCGACTGTACGTGTTAATCTGTTAGATTGTCTGTTAGAGCACCGTTTCCGAACTTGTGGTCCGCAGACCGACCGACGGTGGTCCGTGAGAGTATACATAGGAGTTGGTCTGGGGAAGATTCTGATGTACTTACAAAAGTGTATTAATTCTCCGCGATGAAATCAATGTTTAAAATGTTCGTTTAACTATGCTTTACGTAATATTTGTTTCTAGATAAGCATATTCGGAGAATAACCTCAAACATAAATACTTCGGAATTTCAAACATCTGCAACTGCATTTCTAACCTGGTTTCCACCCAAGGCCTCAGCGTGTTTGACCGTGTACTTAACTATATTTTACCGGCGAGAGCAACTTCTCGGTAATTGCTAATTGTATCTATTTTAATTATTACTTATCAACATTATTATCAGAATTAAATCATCTTAACAAAACCAGATTACATTTGGAGTTTAAATTACGCAATTGTTGGCCAATGTGTCAACAAACCCCATCGGGCACAGTGTATAACATGTTAAAAATCCGAAAGAAAGAATTTCCTCTAATGGTGGTCCGCAGCGATTCACTTTTAGGCTAAGTGGTCCGCCGACATTTGTGGTTTGGGAACCACTGATCTAGAGCATCGTTTCTCAACCGTTTGGTCGCGACTCCCTGGGGGGTCACCGTGTGCTTTCAGGGGGTCGCAAAATTTCTCTCTCTCTCTAACCGATTACTCAAACATGAGTATTAAGACGTAATAAGCCTCATCGGTCCAATAACGAAATGTCTAGATCTAGATATGTTGAAAATGGTTTAATGGATTTAAGCGGTAATGTCTCAGCCTGTTTCTTGGATCGTGTCATCACCGAGACCAATACGTTGTGGTTGCTTTTTCATTTCGACACATCCAGGTGTTTTTCGATCTGCCTTTGGCCTTGGTTCCATCAAGTGGAACTTCCATTAGCATCGCCTTCTTTGCATGTTTCTCATAGCAATACCGATCCATTTGTCGGCCTTCGACCTTTCCAGTGATTGGTCGGTCTACAGACAAGCTGCCTCGGATGTTGCTACTTTTGATGTGGTCCATCAACTGACATGCCTAACATTTTTATTTCGGTCACCGACATTTATTTCGTATAATCTTCATACATGGTGCAGCATTCATACATCCATACATGAGTGTGGGAAAATTCTACTATTTTCGCTTTTCTGGGGAAACGAGCTATTTCCGGAAAAAATAAATCCGGCAACCCAGATTTCATTCCAAGTTTCATATTTCAAACGCTCAACTCCAACCCTGTGCGCGATCATAAATTCAACCAATGGGCCATGGAAAATTTTATTTGGACAGCTCGTTAGTGAAAAAGAAGATATTGAACCAGAAGAAGTTTTCCAAAATATCGATATTGCCGAGAACAATCCAACATGCTTGGTCATACCAACATGTCAATCTGTAGATGGTAAATATCGTTCGCCGGACCGTAAGCGTAACAATCCGTTGACCGATAGAACTTATTGTGAGCTGCTGGTCAGCCAATGGAAAGACTTTTGCCGCCTGTCTATGAGGATGGTATCTGGTCGCCACGAGTTCATTCTGTCGACAGACTTACCGAAGCCCGTACTATATCGCGCAAGATATTCCCGGATTTTTATCGTCCGCATTATGTCCTTAATTTTTTTTCATGCAATTCGGGCAGTTTACATAGCACGATGTAACTCAATCGGCGACCACTCCAAACGATTATGGTCAACCCGCTCAGTGTTGTGCACAAGAGGAGTCCCAAGCACTTCCACCGGAAGAACAACATTTTGCCTGCATGCCTATGTCAGCCAGACCAGACGACGACATCTTTGGTCCTTTCCATCAGGTTTGTCTGAGTTTCGTCCGTCTTTTCCGCGAGTTAACGGTCATAATGTTGCCGGTTACGACAAGAAATAATTCGTGTGGCGGCACGAGGGACGGAAAAATATGGACGGACGAACAAATCAAATTATTTCGCTGACTTGATGTATAAAATGTTTTCCCGGGAGCACGATCGAATTGCCAGCATTCTAGCACGTATTAATTCACACTTTTTGGATGAGATACTTTTCCAGGAGGCTCGACGAGTCTCAATTACTGAAGTGCAACATATATCGTCTATTCAGAATTTCTACCGATGTTGATTGTCAAGTCAGTAACGTATAAATTCAAATTGAATCCCGAGGAGAGTGATGACTACGATCCGTACATTAATCCGGCTATCATTTACAGGAGCCGCTAATCGATATGGCCATTAAATAGACATTTCAGGGTTAACACACGTAAGAGAGGCGAGGACATTATCGAGATACCCTACATAATGTTCGATCTAGGCAGATTCGAAGACCCCGGTTTTGTACGAACTTTGGCCGAAACACTTCTAGTTCAACGCATGCAACAGGCGGACAATTCTGTTACCAGGGGGCTGACCGGATTCATGTTTCGGGAAGCAATCCGTTTGGAGTTTATTTCATTGCGACTAACATTTAAAGAGACCGGGACCAAGGCTTGCGTAGCTATAATGACTATCGGGAACTTATTCGTTTTACAAGATTCAAAAGCTTTGAAGAGTTTGGTATGATAGGCGAACGCCTTCAATTAGTTTACAAATAGCCGGACGATGTTGATCTCTATGTTGGCGGTTTGGCGGAAAGTCTTCATGAGGATGCTGTCATTGGAAACGCTTTCACTAAAATTATTGGCGAACAATTTTCACGTGATTTTCCATGCAATGAGCCTGTTGATTGTCGTCGTATTCTATAGGAATCTATTTTTCGTGTTGGAAGGCATAACTGTTCTAAGTTCAATGTTGTAAAGTTCATTGTTGAAAGTGTGTAATTATGAGTGTTTTTACATAAACAGTAACAGGGTAAACAGTGTAAAAATTTTCATACAACAACATAAAACTTTTCATACAACGACATAAAATTTTGACGCCGCGGAAAGTTTGTTGCGGATAATTCGCTGGTGAGGCTGTGTGATGGAAGTTTAAAGCACTCGCCATGGAATGGCGCCAAAAAGCATGTCTCAAGCATTGCTAATACGTATGTATAATCGAACCGACCCTAAATATTGTCTGTCTGTGCATAAGACTACCACTCGGGTTTAGGGAAAAAAAATCGAGCTTCATGGAGGCCAACGTCTTCAAGGCACACCAAACTCCCAGTTCTGCCATGCCATAATACTAAAGTCATTCACAACAATTTAATAAATTAATAATAAATACGTAATAAATACTCGCATCCAAGATCTCCTCGTTCAAATTAAAATGTCCTTGTATTCATTGTAAAAGGACTTATCATTCTACAAACTGATAGTCCAGTGCTGTCACTAAATTCTACAACTACTTATAGAACGTATGCTGAGTTTCTTTTTCTAGGGAAAGGCGTTTGACTTTTTAATCATGGTGTTCACTCTTTCGGCGTACAGAATTAAGCGTCTGTTTTCTCAGGATGTACCATATACATAGTGTGTACATTCAGAGGCATACATATATATTAGCTGATAGTTCAAATGTTTCCTTATTTCCAGAGTCCGAAATATATATAATAGAGAGTCTTATGAATTCATCGGGAAAAATATTCACCACACTTCTGCAAACTCGCTTCGAGAAATGGATGTCCACAGAGAAGTTAATAGTCGAATATCAAGCTGGTTTCCGACAGGGGTACTCCACATATGATAATATTTTCATTCTTTACAACTGGGCCCGAAGTTTTATACGTGAAGGAAGAAAACTGTATGCATTTTTTGTGGACTTTAAGGCAGCATTCGATACTGTTGATCGTATGTCACTTTTTTACAAACTATACAACAACGTAATGTCTACAAAATTTGGAAATATTTTCGAAAAATTATACGAAAACACAACAGCTGCAGTATGGAATGGATCCAATCTCTCAGAATTCTTTAACACCAACAGCGGAGTACGACAAGGCTGCAAGCTTAGCCCAGATGCATTCTCCATATATGTAAATGACATCCTAGATGATATGCCGGGTGGAACAACAGCGTTTAATTTTTTATTGAAAGGACTCTTATACGCGGACGATATGGTGTCCCTAGCAGAGACACCATCCGACCTACAAAATATTATCGATTACTTGGAAAATTATTGCAACCAGTGGAAGCTAACTATAAACCTAGACAAATCTAAGATTATGATATTCAAAAAACGGTTTCGACTAGCAAGAGATGAAAGGTGGTGTTACAAAGGAATAGAAATCATAAATCAATGTCGTCAAGGAATACAGATATCTAGGGGTTTGGATTTCTAGCAACTTGAACCTCGAGCCGCATTTGCAGCGCATTTGAGGTCTTGTGAGTGCAGGGTAGATGAACACGCAGAATCTGGAGTTGTGTGAACTTCATCGCCCTGCACTCCATCAAGCACACAGCCACCAATGGAAACAGGCAACGCGAAGAGGGACCACGAAATGACCTAATTCACTGGAGAGTAAAAACAATAAAAACTAGGGGGCTTCGCCCCCTGCTCGCTTCGCTCGCCAACCCCGGGGCCGAGGCTAATTTCGGGCGCGGCCGAAATTTGGATACCCTTCGCTTGGGCTAAAAGTTCTTTCGGGCGTACCTATGACTTGCATTTAATCCCCCTCCTCATTCTTTTTCTTCCGTCTTGACAAAAGTTTTGGGCTTGGTTGAAATTAGTGGCCAAATAAAAATATTTACTCGGAAAATTTTATTGGGGTTGCCGGAGCATGACCCCACAGTACGATTCCATTCGTTTTGAACTTTTTAGTTGCTTTGCTAAAGACACATTGATTCAAGGTTTTGTGAAATTGGTGTAAAAAATGTTTCTTAGAAGAACCAATATGGGGGGTCTGGATTGTATGGCAGCCCCATGACCCCATGGTCCGATTTGATTCAATCTTACATATGTTTTGTGTCATCAATAGAAATACATTTGTGTGAAATTTGGTTGAAATTGGTGTACAAATAAAAAAGTTTTTCTTAGAATAACCTAATTTGCGGGGTTAAGTTTGTATGGCAGCCCCATGACCCCATAGTCCGATTTGATCCATTCTTGCATATATTTTGTGTTATCTATAGAAACATATTTGTGTGAAATTTGGTTGAAATTGGTACACAAATAAAAAAGTTTTTCTTAGAAGAACTTAAATTGGGGAGCTAGGTTTGTATGGCAGCCCCATGACCCAGTGATCCAATTTGAGTGAATCAAACATACAAACAGCCTGCAACGATAAGAAGCACGTGTGCAAAATTTCAGCTTGCTAGCTTCAATACCCGCCGAGTAAAACGCGTCGCAACAGACAGACAGACAGACGGATATGCTCCAATCGACTCCCCAAGTCATGATCATATATGTATACTTTTTGTATGGTCGGAGATGCTTCCTTTAATGCGTTACAAACTTAATGACAAAGTTACGAGACCGAGGTCTAATCGTGCGAATAGCACGATGAGTGTATACCCTATACCCATGTACAGACCTAGAAGGCACGCAAAACCCAAAATATTCAATTTAATATTTTTTGTTGGGGAGGGAAGGGTAGATGGGTCGGACCTGACACATCTTTATTACCTTGTCAAGACATCCAACGGCTACCATTTGATATTAATTTGAAGTTTTTCGTGACATTCTATCAAAAGATATGACTGAATATAACTTTGTAGGGGAAGTAGGGGTAGGGGTAGTCGGACCTAATCCACTTTCCATCAACTCAAAGTATATGTCAGAATGAGACATTGATCAAAATTTCAAGTCGATAGCGATATTCTACCGAAAGTTATGACCGAATTAAAATATCAAGGTGGGGTAGTTTGTATGGGAGGTAGGGGAACCCGTGGTCCGATTTGGCCCATTTTCAATACCGTCCAAGATTTTAGCAAAACAAACATTTGACCAAAATTTCAAACCGCTAGCTTCATTATTTCGGGAGTTATCGTGCTAACAGACAGACACACGGACAGACAGACAGACAGACAGACAGACAGACATGGCTTATTCGATTCAGGGACCGACCCTGATCATTTATATATATACTTTGCCATACCTCCGGTGGCTCCTTTGAGGTGTTACATAATATCGGCGTAACAAAAACAATATACCCTTTCACTCTATGAGCGAAGGGTATAAATATTTACTATAATATACTTTTTATCAATTCTGAGACCTTTTAAAGAACTTCTTGAAGATAAATATCAATGTAAATAAATGTCAAAATTAACTTTGAATACATGAATATAATGTTAACTGAACGAGGCAGATGGCTTTGCCATGCCTTGTAACTGTTTTTGGAATTATATAATATATTGTATACTGAATTGTAAATTGAATAAAACACTTTATCTATCTATCTATCTATCTTAGAGAGTCTTACACTTACGTTCAAAATACCGTAAACGTTATTCGAAATCACAATGGAAAAGCTCGCGCGCGTACCGTAAACAAAACTTTTAAACAGACACGACAAATCAAAATCGCGACACGACATTTTTGACTGTTTACAGAACATCAAATATACGGAAATACACCCATGCCTACTTGGGACATGTAAAGTGATGATATACTGTTCCGTATACGGTAAGGAAGCGAATTTTTATATGGAATGTCAAATTATGTCTTCCTATTTGCAACGATATGCTAAAACTCTCTATTATATAATGAACCTATGGAGCAGCTTTCAGGGAAAACGGAGCAAAAATAGAGTAGGTAGTCCAAACTTCTCCTAAAGCCTCTCGCCTCAAACACCCAAGGGGAAAAACTAAGTATTCGAGCCATGGGCGTAGCCAGGGGAAGGCAGTAAGGGCCACTTGCCGCCCCTGGCCGATGATTACGGTAAGAAAATATATATTATATATATAAATTATACAACTGACTACTGATTACTTAGAGCCACACTTTTCGCAAACCTTGACCCTATGTAGATGCTTCTTACCGAATTAGCTACGACTCGCCGATTTTCGAATACAAACTAGTTTCATCTGAATCTGAATTAAGATTCAATTGGCACTTGAATCATACCATAATTTAGCCACTGCAATAATATCTTTCATTTTTTTTCAATTACTGTAACTTAGGCGCCAACTTTGGCATTTAATAGAAATACTGCGATGATGCCAGTAATTCAAGGAACTATGCATGTTCACTGTAATAACGTATATGTATAGTAAAATCTCCATAAGTTGACCCCCTAAGAGTGAACATTTTTCGATGAAGATAGAGGGGGATCAATTTACGGAGATTCGTTTAACGTAGTGTCGAAGAGTGCAGAAAAAATATGATCAATTTAAAGAGGCGGTAATGATATTGATTGGTCAACTTAGGGAGATTCTGCTGTGTTTATCAAAACCGTAAACTAATAATTTCTATTAAAGATGGATTTGAAAATAACTGACGATGTCACTTTGTTAAGGAGAAAAGAGCGACAGACGAAACAAACAGATCGCATGGTATATTACTTTCAAATCACAAGTTCAATTTACAGTCCAGGTTAAAAAAAATACCGGCGTACAGAGGGCTGCGCCCGCAATGCGAGGGTTTTTTAGAATTTTAATGCATAGTGAATATTTTTTGTACATATATTTTATAAGCAATAAATTTACTATTTACTATTTACCCAGTTTGTATAAAAACTGGCAAGGCAAATCTACAGGCATTTTTCGATTTAAGATTTCTGATGGCCTTTGACCAAAAAGAAACTCAGGCAAACGTAAGGATGGCTTGGCTTTATATATGAACTCAATTAAATCTACTGTAAATCTACTGTTACTGTTTTTTAATCAAGGAAAAGCAACCTTATATAAAATTATTCCATTGTGTTCCCTGTCATAAGAGCCAACGCAAGCTTTCCTATGAATATTGAACAAGTATACTTTTGCAGCTATTCAGGGACACCTTGTTAACTTGGTCCTACTAACTTCAAAAATATTTGTGGCAAACACTATTACCATTCTATGCATTTCCACAAAATTTCATGTTCATTGTTTCATCAAGTTAAAATATATGCATTGAAGAAATGCTTAAGAGGCTTGCATTGTGAAAGGCCCATACTAAATACTTATTTGGCTATATTTCCGGTTTGGATACAGTTATTCGAATGGAAATTCGTAGACATATTCTATATGTAATTTTCTAAAAACCCTTAGCAGAATTTTCATATTTGGAAACCTAAGAGGGGCTACACACGAACAAATTGAAATTTTACAAATTTACTGTTATTTACTTGTCCTTTGCAAAAGTCAACATTCTTAATATTTAACGTATATAAGGCCCTACTGACCACTCTTTGTGCAAAGTTTCATATCGATCCCTATAACGGTTTAGAAAAACGGAGCTCGAAAAGGAAGTTTAACTTTAAACGCCAATAACTTTTTTACCGTTACTCGAAACTGGAAAATGTTCACTGATATGAGGTTTACTCGTTTAGATCTTTGATTTAAATACCCATACGTCAATTCCGATAATAACTAAAAAAGTGGACTTTTTTCAAGCGTTCCGGACACCCTGTTGTCTTCTTCCTACCAACTTCTAAGGTATATGTGCCAAAGACTGTAACCATTCTACACATTCCTTCCAAATTTCATGACAATCGGTTGAGCCGTTCGCGAGTTATTTAGTGAACAGACGGACAGACGGACGGACGGACAAAATCGATTTTATAAGGGTTTTTTGAAAAAAAATTTTCTAAAAAACCCTAAAAACAGAAGAATAAAATAGGACGCTCGAGGACAAGGTCCGATACAATGGTCATAGCGCACTATGTAGGTACTTCCTACGCGGACACTCAACAAGCTGAAGTGTGAACAGGGTTTGAAAGAGACGAGCGAACATGTTTTCCGAATTTGTCGATCGCAAAAGGGGAGCTATTATTTCATTCCAAAATACTCCAATCCCAATTCAAATTCCTCAGGTCCCAGATATATTGGCCCTTCCACTTTTTAATAGGGTATATAACAATAAGGTTACACATAGTAGTCGAAGCTCTGCTCGCTGATTCATCGACAACTGTTATTAACGGAGAACCCACGGTCAGGCGATTTTCTTACAGTTATGCTTTTAAGCGAATTAATAGAATTCCTACAATTAATTGATTAGCATTGACATTAAGGCTTATCATCAAATGAATAACCCAATTACTCAAAAAGTCCTAGTAACATTTATTTCTTGATGAAGTAGGTACCTGCTGTTATTATCTGTACAGTAGCTCGTTAAACGCATAAATTATTTTTCTTCTTCTTTTGTATTTTGTACTATAGGTACAAAAAACCTTTCTTTGGTAAAAATGTAGTCCGAAATTTAACTGAAATAATGGCAAACTATTCCCCGCGGCCATAACGCATTTCGCCAGCGCGTAATTTATAAAAAAAGAATAATGAACACTTACGAAATGCCATGCCAGCAGTAAGTGGCAAAGCTCATACGGTAAGGTCATCGTTACGGTTGATACTTAGCAATTTCAGTCACAACACAAGAATGTTACCGAAACATTCTTCTAACGCCTCTCAACATCATTCCATTTTCTATTTTGGTTTTTCATTGCGAATGCGATTGCGGTTGACGGACCTCTACATACACATTTTTTTTATTGGCAAATATGCTATGCTCCCTCGCTAACATATTATAATCCAATTGAAGATAATTAGCTAGCTGCCAATAAAAACTTAATAACTTAGGTAAATTCGTGATTGATTGCTAGGCTGCTACTCTAAAACAGTTGCCAGTGCCACAACACATAAGAACACCATCGCCATCTAAACCAAAACATTCCAGCACAATGGAAAAACATTAATCAAAACAAAAGTGTAATTTTGGGTCTTTCGATTCGTGTCCGTTCCGTTGTGTTGTGTCCATTTCGCGTCTGTCGCTGTCGTTATGGCCTGGCTCTTTGAAAATTGGTCTTACCATGCGACCTCCGCACTTTTCGATAATGATGATCGTGCCATTTCACCTGAGCACGAAAAAGGCTCATGTCGTATACATCTTTCATGATGTACCCTTTGCAACATGCATATTGAAAAAAAAAGAAATGATTCAAAAATCAAATTTCATCTAGATTTTTGAATTCATTTTTCGAGAAGATGTCATAATGATGTGGACCACGCGGAACTTCTTTGTATATTTGAAAACAAAAAATCTATCTAGAAGCTTTACCGCCTCCGGCCGCACTCCGTACAGATTATCACAACATGCGGTGCACGGGCCAAAAATAAAATTTCAGGTGTAGCGCAATTACCTCAGAGAGGGGCTTTCCGTTAAAATGACGAAACGCTAAAACTTTATAATCAAAAAAGCATTTGGAAACATTAGAATAGATGGAAATTACTTAGTATGACTTCCAAATGATTTGACGATTTTTTTTTCATAGGCAAACTTACTTTGCAGCAGAGCTGTTTGGAGAATAGGCAAATACTGACTAGGAGCAAACCAGACGGGTGCGGTGGTGGTTTTATCGATGAATATTGAAGGTATTCAAATGTGGAAAAGAAAAAAATTAAATAAAAGAAAAAAAAATCTTTCAAATAAGCAGATACAAAAAGAAGCTACCATGTGTATGTAATCATGGAAATCTGGCTCCAGCAGCATCAGAAGCAACACATGAGATGCGAGAGATCAGAACATTACTTTGGCATAGAAGACGCGACCGCGGTAGATTCTGGCCGTCCGCTTGGCCCCTGTCAATAAAGGAGGCAAATTAAGTTTTTGGCTTCCACTGTTGCCTTGACTGATAATTACATGTCAATTAGGTTCGGTATATGTACGTGTTTCTTCTTTTTTCTCCTATACCGCCTATTTCAGTTAATGCACGACTTTGAATATTTTGTAGTTAAAAATCGGCATCAGTCCAAATGGAAAAAGAATTGAAATTACATTGTTGTTTCTTATGTCAAGGTGTTTGGTATGGTAATTTATATTGCTGAATTTGTAGTGTTGCCATCGTAGTATTGACCTTTTTCCAATATTGTAACTCTAGCAGAATCTTGCTACACAAATGTATTTTTCACTAGGCAGGAAATAATGTTATTTGTTACTTGTAACACAAACCTTTGATGACGATCTAGAATTAAGTGATGAAAAAAATTACAGCAATTTGGAGTGGGAATTTTTCCATAAATTTAGTGCCGAAACATGCAGTGTCTTTAACGTTATTCTCAATTCTAAATGTCGCAGACTGAATTCAGAATATGTAACAGAAATTTAAATGCCAGATATAGCAATATTATCCTCGTCGTTTCGGAAATATGTATGTGAAGCGTGTCAGTGAGTTAAAAAATGAAAAAGTATTTGTCGCCAGCATCAAAAACTGGAAATAAAAATATTGAAGGCTGCACATGTTGATATGAAATTTGACCACTTTCTTCAGAACTTCAAAGGCTACACATTTTCCATACAGAAGTTTCAAGTACGAGTTACCGTTATAGAAATTTTTGTGAAATATTGTTAAAAATACCGTTAGACCTCCTGGCACAGTTAGGAGTGCCCGAACGTATTCGGTATTTCCGTCGTTTATTGAAGAAGCACAAGAGCTTCAAATTTGCCATACACCACTTTTTTGTATATGCTATACCGTTATCGAGATTTTCAGAAAAACCTGTTTTTTTTTTAAGGTGGGACCTATTTTTTGAAAAATTATGGGAAAAATATTTACTAGGACAAAAATTGGACAAATCAGGAAAATGGCTCAAAATTATTCCTCATTTTATAAAGATTACATTTCAAAATCATGAAAATCGTAAGAGGCACTCAATGTCAAAACCAGACATCAAACATAGAATAAGAATCAATCAAAGGAACTCGGGGAGACGAAATTCCTAAATTTATTGTAAATAATTCTAAAATCTACTCTAAATCTACGGCCGAAATTTGGATACCCTTCGCTACCCTCGGGTAAAGTTTTTTTTCGGGCGTACCTATGACCTGTGTTCAGTCCTCCCCGCTTCCATACTTTTCCTTGAATTTTCACATAAGTGCCATGGCGAAGATTTATTGAGGGAAGCGGGGTACGTAGGTTTCTTAGAAAAACCAAAAAGGATGAGGTGGGGTTGTACGGCAGCCCTATGAACCCATGGCCTTTCCATCAATTTTTAACGTATGTTTGTGGCATCAATTAAAACACATTTCTATGAGATTTGGTTAAAATTGGTGGACAAATAATAAAAAAGTTTTTCTTCGAAGAACTTGGGTTGGGTTTATATTCCAGCCCCATGACCCCATGGTCCGATTTAATTCATTTTCGCATATGTTTTGTAACATCAATAAAAATACATTTTTATTAGGTTTGGTTGAAATTTGTGTCCAAATAAAAAATTATTTTTAGAAGAACCTAACTTCGGGGGTTGAATTTGTATGGCAGCCCCACGACCCCATAGTCTGATTTATGTTATTTTCACGTTTGTTATGTGGCATCAATAGAAATATAATTTTCTGAGGTTTGATTGAAGTTGGTGTGCGAATAAAAACGTTTTTCTTAGAAAAATTTGACTTGGGGGACTAGCTTTGTATGGTAGCCCCATGACCACATGATCCGACTCCATCTATTCACATGTTTTGTGTCATCAATAGAAACACATTTGTGTGAAGTTTGGTTGAAATTGGTGTCTAAATAAAAAAATTTCTTAGAGGAACTTAATTTGGGGAGCTAGGTTTGTATGACAGCCCCATGACCCCATGGTCCGATTTGGTCCATTTTTACGTATGTCTTGTGGTATCACTAGAAACACATTTGTGCGAAATTTGATTGAAATCGATGAGAAAATAAAAAAGTTGTTTTCAGAAGAACCTAATTTGGGGTACTATAGGTTTGTATGGCATCCCCACGACCCCATTGTCCGATTTGGTCGATTTTTACATATGTTGTGTGTCAGCAATGAAAACACATTTGTGTGAAATTTGATTGAAATTGGTGCATTAATAAAAAAAAATCTAAGAAGAACCTAATTTTTGTATGGCAGCCCCACGACCCCCTTCTCGGATTTTAGCGATTCGAGCATACAAACTGCTTGCTACAAAAATAAGCATGTGTACAAAATTTCAGCACAATTTCCCCCGGTAAAGTTTTCTATAAAATGATTTTTATTTGTCAACATATTCCAACTAAACCTCACACAAATATTGTTTCATCGACGCCACGGAACTTTGTGAAAACGGAAGGAAAAGAATGGTAGAGGAGGATAACACACAAGTCATAAGTACGCCAAAAAAATATTTTAGCCCAAGGAGAGTGAAGGGTATTCAAATTTTGGACGCGCCCAAAATTAGCCTCGGTCTCGTTTTTAATTACATATAGGCCTACAACTTAATAATGAGACTTTTTTTGGAATTTTGGGCATTTATTCATAGATTTATTCATATAACTATACTGATCAAAACAAAATAAGGGCCACTAATAATTTTCTGATTATTTTTCTGTGGAAAAGAAAAATCATAGTTTTGTTGGTCTAATTTAATAAAACATTATGTTTTTCATTAAATACATATAATGAATTTTTTGAATTTTGACCAAAAGTTATACTTTTTTTTCGAATTGTCTTGGGATTGCTTACTTTTTGCGGTCATGTAATCGTAACAATAACAATTCATTTGTGTGTCTAATCTGTAAAAAAAATGCATTCTTTGTTTTTTTTTTAGTATCGAGTATGGCCTCCACTTTTTGATATGTAGTATCGAAGCCTGGACGGAACACTTTCAATAAGCCGATCGACGCTTTCTTATGATATCTCGTCCCAACACATTTTTAGCAATTGAATCAGCTGTTGCTGATTATGTATGTTCTCTTCAGCGGTCCGCATCCGGCGTTTTAATTGATCCCAAAGATGTTCTATCGGCTTTAGGGTCCGGACTGTTGGCAGGCCACTCCATGACCTCAATATTGGCCTCCTCGAAAACAGACATTGTCGTCCGGGCAGAATGTGGTCGTGCATTATCCTGCATGAGTATAAAACCATCCAACGACTGTTGTGAAAAAGGAATGATATGTGGCCTAACAATCCTTTCAATATAACTTTCGGACGTAAGTGTCCCGTTATTTAGGATAAGAAGGTCAGTTTTGCCTTGCCAGCTAATTCCAGCCCAGACCATCACACTGGGACCGCCTTGCCTCTCAATTTGATTAATGCAAGGATCCAAAAATGCTTCTCCGGTTCTCCGCCAGACTCTTATGCGTCGGTCGTCACTAAAAAGTGTTACTTTGCACTCATCCGAGAAGAGCATCTTGCGCCATGTTGCATGTCCCAATGGATATGTCGACGAGCAAATCTTAAACGATTCGTACGATGCGTTCTGGCCAGTTGTGTTCTGTTAACACGTCTTCTTGACCGATGTTGGTCTTCGTGCAAACGATTTCTGATTGTTTGAGGGCTAACAATGGTGCAAGTCGTCGTTTATAGCTTATATAATACTTTGTAGTCCACGAGCACTAATGGTACGATACCGTCGCGCACAAAGTCTCACATATCGGTCTTCGGCGGGGGTGGTTATTCGAACTCGGCCTGAACCATGACGAAGGGAGATACTTCCTGTCTCCTGGTAACGGTTCCAAAGATTTTGAATGGCTCTTCCCGAATACCCTAATTGCAGGGCCACAGAACGTTGCGAACGACCTCCCGCCAACTTTTCTAAGGCTCTGGACGAAGCATTTAAATTTAAATGGCGCCGAATTTCTGGCATTTTGTATTTTACAGATTCTCCTTATCTTTACAAGTGCAGCAACTAATGTTGCAGTTAAAGAACTTCGAAAACTAATTCTTAATCAAAATGAGAAATAAACTAAACTAACAAATGTATGACTCGTGACCCTAAAAGAACTGTTTTAGCCAGTTCCGTTAAAGCTAATGTTGATAAAACATACTGTGATAACTCACATCACATTCAGGTACAGAATGGCATTTTTGAAATTAATTATCACACTAAAAATTCGCCAAAAGACGTTGTTAAAATCAACGGACATTAGTGGCCCTTATTTTGTTTTGAGCAGTATATATTATTCAAAATATTGGCCATCAGCAGCGATAATTTTCTCCCATCTTTCGGGAAGTCTACGAATTCCGTAGCGGAAAAAATCTTGGGTTTTCGAGGCTATCCATGAATCGAGCCAGTTCTTAATATCCTCATATGAAGTGAAGTGCTGATCAGCCAACGCATGAGTCATCGAAGCGAACAAATAGTAATCAGATGGAGCAATGTCGGGGCTATACGGCGGGTGGGGTAGCACTTCCCATTTGGTTGTTTCCAGGTACGTTTTCACGACTCGCGCAACATGAGGGCGAGCATTGTCATGCTGAAGAATTATTTTGTCGTGCCTTTCAGCATATTGTGGCCATTTTTGACGCAATGCTCGACTCAAACGCATCAATTGCAGTCGATAGCGCTGCCCGTCAATGGTTTCATTTGGTTTTAGCAGCTCATAATACACAACACCGAGCTGGTCCCACCAAATGCAGAGCATAAGCTTGGAACCATGAATATTTGGCTTCGCGGTCGATGTTGATTGGTACCCGGGCGGTCCCCATGATTTGTTTCGCTTTGGGTTATCATATCATTCTTAGCAGAATAATGCCCAAGTAAAACTTCCCGCAAATGTTGTTTTTTTCGTGAATTTTAGAAACTTCCCATGGTCCGGTAAATGCGTTGTCAACAATCAACACGAAATGTTTATACTGACATTGCCAGCTTATGAATAGAAACTTCAACTGGTATGTATGTCAAAGATGGACTACCATTAGTTTATCGGTGTTGCCATCTCTAAAAAAAAAGTCTCATTATTAAATTGTAGGTAATAAGTTTTTATTTATTTCAATTTTAAATGTAATGTTTCATATTTCCGGCTAAATAACATTAAATTGAGAAAATTTGATTCATAAATCAATTGACTTACAAAATTACTCAAAATTTATATTATTCCATTCTAAATAAACTAAGGATTGAAAATCTGTCAAATTTTATAAATATTTTGCGAAAGGGCAATTTTTATGAGGCGTCAAAGTTGAGCGTCGTCGATTCGCCGAAGCATGACCTTTCCGTACTAAAAATAAGCATGACCTTCCAAGGTAATCTTGCACAAAATATTGTTGCTTTCAGAAAACTTTCACTTTTTGTCAGTTCGAAACAGCTCTGACCAATATGCTTCTTTCAAATTCTGAAAGGGGAAATTCTAAATGTCTCCTTCTCATACTAAAATTGTGACTAATAATTTTCATGGGAGTTTCGCCAGCATGAAAAACCTATAAAAGAGTTTTCGACAGAAATGTTTTAAAACGAGTACTTAATGTTATTAACATGTCGTTGAACAAGTCAAGAGACTTAAGATCGATCCACACTTTTCAGTCATTTTCCATACAAGTTGACAGATGAGCAGTTAATTGATTTTCTGATAATCACTCAATTTGTATGGAAAATGACTTTGAATTTATATTAATTATATTGATATGGTGTTCCTTGCTAATAAAAAATCGGAAGCTACAAGCATTCTCCAATCAGTGCAGTGCGGGACACCATGTACAGAAGCATCATGCACATCAATGCAGAGAAGACAAATCAAGTCGTTTCTCACTTTTTTTTAATACATTAAATGTATGTACATAAATTTAATATTTACCCCTTCAAACCGATTCCGCAATCAAGGAATTATTTGTTACACTTTTCACTCTCTGATGTAAATTGAGGAACGTTCCGGATTCATCAAGTGGAAAGCTCGTACTCCCCTGAAGTTTAAAGGGTAAATTGAGAATAAGTGGTAAGTAAGTAAAGGAAATTGTTTCAAAGGTATGTGTTCATTATTGATACGATGTATTAGTCTAAGAAAAATGGCATATTTGGTCGGCAAAAATCCTACATCGGATTTTTTTTTGGATAATGGTTGGAAATGGGCCCCAGATTATGGCATTAAAAGTCCCAACCGATCGGGGTTCCGCAACCTTAAAAAAAGGGGGAAAGGGGGGAATTTTTTCGTTTTTTTGCGATTATTTAAAAAACAGTCAGAGATACAGAAGAATGGCCTGAGGACGAAAAAAATACATAAAATTATCTTTGCAATGATATATAACACATTGGAGTTTATTTGAATCTTTCGGCGATAGAATAGAACATAACTTAGAATATTTTCATTTTAGACCTTTTTTAAAATCTCCATAACTTTTGCAAGAATGCTAGTTCAGCCGTAAAATTTTGTATAAGTATTCACAATAAGTTCAAAATCATTTTGAGTTAAACATTGAGTCGCTCTGGTCAAGGATCCCAATTATCCTCCCATGTAAATTTTTCAAAACGGCATATCCATAACTCCCCCCAAAATTGGAGCAGAGTGTTAAATTTCTGTTTGTTGCGATTGGAGGTCATAGTGACCCCACCCACCAAAAATCAGCTCATTCGGTAGAAACTAAGGGTATCTCCCATGCAAAGTGACCCATCAGGAGTTTGTTCTACGTCTACTCATTTCATAAACTGTAGAACAAAGTTGTCTTGGGTCACTTTGTATGGGAGGTACCCTTAGTTTTTGTTGCATTTTTGTATGAAAATTACACCGTATAGTGTACAGAGTGCGCCATATTTTATGTCGGTATGTAAACATTGAATAACTTTGACATGGTTAGACATGTTTTGGAAACGTCGATTCAGTACAATTTCAACCATGAATCGCTTCACACCTGACATTGACAGGCGACCCAGATCTCGAGATTTGACTCCCCAAAGTGTACGCTAGTAATCCTCGGACCATTGACGAGCTCAAGGCAAACATTTGTGCCGAAATCAACGCTATATCGCCCGAAATGCTCGAGAAAGTGATGGAAAGTTTCAAAGTTTATCAATTTTCATTTGGCGACGTAAAATATGGCGCACCCTGTAGATCAGCTATTGAAAAAACAGCCGAGGTTGTCTGTCCCCAGAGGGAAAAAACATATTACGCCCATGCAACCGATTACAAAGCTTGAGAAAGAGCTCCGTTGGAAATAGTCATTTAATGTAGCGTCGGTCAAATTTAATTTTCTCTGAAACAAAGAATATTTCGAAAGGAGTCCTTTACCATTCAAATTTATTACGATATCATCACTAAAGCGCTGTTTTCACGATGGATTTGTCGTCCAACTTTTGAGCATTCAAACAAGTTGGACACCAAATCCATCGTGTAAACAGAAGTTGGACAACATGTTTGAAGTGGAACGAGCATTCAAACAAATCCACCGTGAAAAAAGAAGTTGGACAACTTGTTTGAGATGCATTGATTATAGTCCAATCGAAATATAAATATACTTTCTAATAATAAAGAATTAATGCGCCTGATTACCGATATCGGTGCGCTATCATCCAATTCTGGCGTTCCGTTGACTTTTGGAGCACGCTGTATATTCATTCGGGCATGTTTCCTTCAATGTTTAAAATATTCACGAAAAAATAAAAGAAAAAGCAAATATATTTTTCCTGAACTAATACGTATTGCAAAAACTGATAACGTTTTACGACCGCTCCAACTTTCAACAACTGTTTACACGGCCAACAAGTTGGATAGGATTTGTTTGATAGGATTTGTTTGAGAGAATATCGTACGTGTAAACAGCCTTCCAACTTGGATAAGTTTGAGGGAAAAGTTGGATGCAAACAAGTTTGATGCCATCTAAACGCGCCTTAAAACAAAATATTCTACACTTTTCTTTGTATGGTCTCGACTAAGAAGGAGTAGATTTCTCAATGATTGATCGCACCGACCATATTTTTTACAATTGCGAAGGAAACTTCGAATCTATTCTCCAAAATTACTTTACTTCTTGTAGTCTTCGATTGACTTTTCGGACAGATGAAATATTTCCAATACTTCCTACGATAAGCATCGATAATTCCAAGGTAACTTTTCTCGTCATATTGATAATGTGATTGTCAATTATCCTTGAGGGCCTTATTATGGACTATATCGTACTTCCATCTGATTTTCTTTAGTTTTTAATGAATTATGAACTAAATGCACGGTCAGGAGATTTCTTTCATGATTGAGCGAATATTTTGACCGCCATTTCAAAGTGGGCTCACACGCCTTTCTGTGGGTCCAATGAGCGTTTTTCGCCCTTTAAGTATTTTTTTGATTTTAATTTGACGTTAGTTGCACACCAAAAAAATAACAAAACACAAGTCCTGCTAAAAAGTCGGATACTGTTGTGAAAAAAGTTAAAAAGCCATGGCGTACTTATTATTTTAACCAAGGTCATTCATTATCCACTTCAATGTTTATCCAGTCCGAACAGAGAACATAGGGGAGAGCCATTTATTTTTTCGAGTTCCTTGGCATTGTTGTATCCGAATTTTTATAATGACTATCTGTTTCGAGTATTACAATATAATAAACGCAATGAAAATCAGGAATCGGGTCTGGTGACAGATGTCAACCGGGGGACATACGTTTTTAGAGAGGTCGAAGGCGGGCGGTTTTCGAGGTTGGAGGCAGGAGATGTGGTGGAGAATTGGAAGTATCGAAGGCAATGATGGATAGCTACAACGGTAAAGCGACAAATACTGCCATACCAAATTTGTCATAAGCGTAACAATTTTTTATTATCAATTTTGTCTGGTCAACCTAGAGTATGAAGTATGAGTATGAACAATTTTTTATTATCAATTTTGTCTGGTCAACCTTAGTATGAAGTTAGCGGCTTGATTTGCGTTGCGCGTACATAACATACCATCAACTTTCAAACAGAAACTAAAACAAACTAAACTATCTCTGTTCAAAACCTACAAAAATATAAAGACATACCACCACAACCAGGAGTCCAAATAGGAGACCTGCCGAGAGAATGGTTTAATTTAACCTGCTCACATAATAGAGAAGGGAGCAGCTTCTCATCGCTTCGTATCTAACATCCATTTGGTTAGGACAATGATTCAATTTGTTATTATTGATGGTCTCTACAGAGTTTAGGTCTGTATATCGCCATGCATACATGATAGTCCCGCAATCCCGGTGTTTTTCAAAGACAGAATGAGAAACCGCGATATTTAAATGATCATCCACTTTTGAATCTCCGTACGTACGAGTATGTATCTCTAAATGTATCTACACATAGTATGTACCTTTAAAGTCGGAAATACGTCTTGTCCATCGTCAAAGCGGTTTGAAAAGTAAAATGCATCGAAGAGATTCGTCGTCCATAAGAGGAACGTGAGTTTCAAATAAATTTGCTGAACACGAACATGAATTTATCAATAAATTGAATAATCTTGCATCGAAATATGATTTCATTATGAGATTTCTCTCCCTCAGTCGTTGGTTGATGGAACCGCGAGTGTACTCTGGACGTTGAAAAAAGGATGCCGAAACACAGAGAATTGAAGTTTTACGCTGGGATCCCATAAATGGATATTATTATTATTATTATTATCGATGAAATATTAAATCATTGTTTTCACTGTTTGCATACGAGCGAATGAAGTGGAATCCGTACTGAGTTATAATTGAAGAATGCGATTTCTTTTATTTTAATTTATTTTTATAATTTAAATATGTATTGCCTTCGTTAAATGTTACGCACAATAATTCTCGAAATTGAAGAAAAATTGTATTCATGCACTAGGAATGTTCAAACACATAATAAGCTGTGAAAATTTATATGCATAAGTGTCAACGAAAAAAATAGACCTCCGATTTTTTTAAATCGTATAAAATACTAATTTTCATATGATAAATACCTGGATGTGTTTCAAAAATGTCGTAAAGGTAAGCAATTTAAGAAACAATTCAAACTCACCTTCATGTTTATCCACTTGCATATCCTCTTCTTCCTTTATCTGCTGCTGTTGCCGCTGCTTCTTCTGTTGCAAAATATCCTTAACCATTCGATCATTATTCATATTTCCACAATACTTTTGATAGAACTGCATGTGTTGCGCGGAAAACACGGGATTATCCGGCGCCGGATGTTGTTGATTAGACGCCGCCGATTCAGTTTGACTACGATCCGCACTCGGTGACATTTTCAATTGCGCCGAATAGAACGGATTCATTTGAATCGGCATCAAATGCTCCAAATGCGTCAAATGTACAGTAGCGGCAGGATTGTGACGTTCATATGAAGCTGCCGACGCAGCGGCGGCGGCAGTTGTATTCATTTCGGCTTTATATTTCGACATAGTGAAATCGATTGGTTCTTGTTCCAAACAAAAACTACTTCTACTCTTAATTGTGTTATAGTCAAGTAACATTCCGTATGTGTAATGATTGGCTAGAAGTAATGGCATAATCACGTGTGAGGCGAAATTAGAATATACGGGCGAGCTATGATGATGCTGATGATTATGGGTTGTGCCAATGAGGAGTTTTCAGCCTGCTTGAAATCGTAGTGCGTAAGTGTAGGGATGCATTCGATTTCTGTAGCCGTTCAATCAATTTGCGACGATCAATGGTTCGAGTTTGTTTTAACACCGGTGTAATGTACACGACCGCGGATAATTTCTGAAATGGAAATTTAGAATGCGTATTGAAATTTCATCAATTTGGCATGGGTAATTATTGAATTTTACATACACGATACGAGTCAGATAATAGTTAGTAGGCAAATGATATACTAATGATCCATGCTTATCGATTTAAGTCGATATGCCTATATTCTTCAAACAAACAAAGTGTGAAGCTACAATGCCAACATTACGTTTACGTAATAAATGAGCGAATAGATACGTCCTTTTGCTACCATTTTATTAGGTACATACGATAAGTAGTGGGTAGTTCCACTATCGATGGAATGATATATCCTCGAGAGTTCTCATACATATACCTTCAAATATGTAGGGAATAGTGTGAGAATAAATAAGACCGAGGCTAATTTCAAGCGCGACCGAAATTTGAATACCCTTTACATTTGAATGAAACTTAGTATTATTTCGTGCTAATAATTTCTACCAAAGCCCTATGACGTAGTGTTCCGATTCGACCTCTTTGTATATATTTTTGGAGCTTTGCTAAGAACACACTTGATTGATTCTTCTCTAAACCTAATTTTGTAGATCAACTATTATAATTCTACGAGGTAATGCTCAGATTCCATTCGTTCCTGGATATGTTTCGAGTCTTCAGTAGGAACACACTTGGGTGAAGTTTGGTTTAGTTTGAAGACTGGTTGATAAAGATAAGCTATTTTCTTAGAAGAACCTATTTTTATAGAATTGGTTTCTATGGCAGTCCCATGACACCATATTCGATTGCACTCGTTCGGTCATATATACTGCTTGCAAAAGAAAGAAACTTGTCTACAAAGTATACGAGTAATAGCCCGACAGTTTCAAAACTGAGGGACTAGTTCGCATAGAAACAGACTGACAGACAGACAGACACATAACAAAGCGAAAGAAAGGAAAAGAAGTCCGTAAAAAGTTTTATAAAGGTCGTTCGTAAATCGGTTAAAACCCAGTCACAAAAACCGCAAATCCGAATTTCCTGAATCAAAATACCCAAAATGAAAATCCCCGAAACAAAACCCCTTTCCCATTTGAGCTATGATCTTAGACCGCACCGCGCGGGATTTTTCTTTAGAATATTGTAAATGCTTGATTGGAAATGGTATGTGGTAGATGATGAATGGCAAATGGTAGATGGTAAACGGTACATGGGAAATGAAAATTTTCTATACACTAGTAGTAGATGGTAAAATTTAGATAGTAAATGGAAGATGGACGATAGATTATAAATAGACGTTTAGATGTCAAGGTTTTGGAAAAGCTCATTTTGAAAGAAAAAAAACCTAGTATGTTTTCACACCAAGGAAATTTAAACCAACAGATGAATAGGACAAATTTATTTGAAAAATTTTATATTTTTACATTTTTGCTCAAGATGATGAATGTGAATAAATTGGGATTGACAAATCAACCGATACGGAAGGATAAAATGGCCAAATGTTGATGTCCTCACATTGAAATTGAAACGGACGAGTAGAAAAAATTAATATTATAGATTAAATTTTGAAGATGACCATGTTCAAGTCACGCAGGTTGGTGAGAATTTGTTTGGTGTATACAGGGTGTCCGGAAACTACCGCATAAACGCACCGGATTGTGATTCCTCATGTGATTTCCAGCGAAAAAGTTTTAAGGAACATACCCCCTTAGCTTAACCCTTTAGCTGTCACAGGCATTTCAAGATTTTTGAAAAAAATCATTTTCTTCCACCACACCTTGTATAAAAATCCAAATGAAATTCGATTAACCCATGAAACCCAACGTCTTCGTGTTATTACCTAACAGCTTATAGGCGCTACTAAGAGCAGGAGGATGAAGGCCAGGCAAATTGCTACACATAGTTACTAGGATGTGTGAAGTTTTTAAATGCGAACAGATGGTAAAATCCAGCGCTAGTTATCTAGGTGTGTTAAGTTTGCGACGTCACTTGCGGACTTCTCACATTTTCATGCAAATTTTCTCGTGACATGAAGTATTTCTGCAGAATTTTTTTCTCTTATTTTTACATTTTTCATGCAAACATTGGTGCTGAAAGCTTCTTCATTTTATTTATTGAGCTAAGACATAATAGCTTCAATTGAAGAAGAAATTCTTAGGAGAGTTTCGAAAATAAATAAATAACTGACCTGACAGAACAGCATCAAACCATGGTCGCAAATGTGTTCATCAATGTGGCTTACGGTGAGACTCGCATTCACAACCCTGCGCACCGAAGGTGAGCGCACTAACTACTACACCAGTCAGGGAGTTTTGAAACCACGACAAAAAATTGGCAATTAGCAGTTTAGTTGGAATTTGGACACAACGCTCAAGTAGAGAATTAAAGCCCCGCCACTGGTGAAAATTGCTTCTGGTCCTTTATCATCCTGGAAAATTTAAAACTATGTACATAATATCTTTAAAGTACAAAATAAAGCGAAACGGAGATGAACTCTAAAGTGACGATTGAACTTTTTTTTTGCATGAATGTACGGAAATCAATGAACTGATGTCTCTGAAAGTTTAAATATGTCACCGTAAACTCTAATAAGTGCACGATAATTCGATTGTCACTAAAACAAAGCAATCGATTTCGAATTCCTATATTTATACTCATCACTATGTGAAAGGGTATATTAACTTTGTCATGAAGTTTGCAACGCACAGAAGGAAGCACCTTCGACTATATGTACCTATAAAGTAAACATATTATTGATCAGTGAGATTGATTCATTCGAGAGAAGTCGATTGAGCGATGTCCGTCTGCCTGTCGGTCTGTTGCAACGCAAACTAGTCCCTCAGTTTTGCAGCTATCGGGCTGAAATTCTGTATATAATTGTAGGCTGTATATATGTCGGAACGATTGAAATCAGGCCATGGTGTCATGGGGGTGCCCTAGAAACCAACACCTGACAATTAGGTTCTTCTAAGAAAAACTTTTTTATTTATGTACCAATTTTAACCAAACCCAAATGTGTTCCTAGTAAAGTCTCAAAACATATCTAGGAACGGATGAAATCGGAACATTACGTCATAGGGCTGCCATACAAGCCAACCGCTGAAAAATAAGTTCTTCTAAGAAAAACTTTTTTTCTTTTTAATCCGACCTTAACCAAACTTTTCCCAAATGTGTTTCTAGTAAAGCTTCAAAATGTATCTAGGAACGGATGAAATCGGAATATTACGTCATAGAGCTGTCATACAAACCAACTCAAATATAGGTTCTTGTAAGAACAACTTTTTCCTTTTTGAATCTTAACCAAAATACATCAAAGTGTGTTCCTGGATAAGCCTCAACGCATCCAGTCCAGAAACAGATGGAATCGGAAGATGTCATAGGGCTGAGGTAGAAATTATTAACACAAAAGAAGCTTAAGTTTCATTCAAATGTGACGGGTATTCAAATTTCGTTGACGCCCGAAATTAGCCTCGGTCTCGTTTCAAATTTTCGGAATCGAAAAGAAACTGTTTGCAACCAGAGACTGTTTCCCTAGTGGGACCTTAATCGTTTAAAGATGCTTCGAACTTTACCTTTGTGTCGAGGTTCGAAATATTCTGCAAATTATGTACCAATTTTTTGTTTCAAAACAATTTTTCTTTTTTTCTTTTCGAACCAATTATGTTTGTAATTATATTAAAAAAAAAATACAATGATAAAATCAGAATAATTTTCGATAATTTAAGAGAATGAATTCTAAATTTAAATTTTTAAGTTATAAATCACGTCAAATTTAATCATTAAGACATTTACGCCACATTTTTATTGGCTGAACTGAGAAAATAGCCGACGCAATCTAGAAAATTCGGTAGGCATTGCTTCACCAGTTCCGTGCTCGTTAGTAATCCACTCTTATATTAAAACAATTGCATTAACACCTAATTCCCTGGAAATACTTGACAAATCGTTATCGTAAATCATACAAAAAAAAATACTCGTACCTACAAAGTTAGATATACTCATCGGTAATATATGTATGCGATTGTGTTAAAATTGAGTTCAATTTAAATCCCTCAATTATTGAAATCGACTTGTTTCTCAATCTCAACCATATAAAAAAACAATACAAATATGAATGTACCTACATATTTCCTAATCTTTCTTTCCTTTCTTAATAACTCTTTAAAATATACAACATTCTCGATAATGACTGTTGTAAGTGATGTTCCATTCAGTTTTACTGGTTACTCTTATCAATTTGTATCGATCGCTGGGTAAACATTTTTATGAAAATACACACATGCTTATCTAATTATGTGTGAACCAAAAAGAAAAAAAAACGTTGAAAATAACATGAAATATACATTTTTTCAAACACCTTACTGCTCCAGATAAAATTTAAATGTTCCTGAATGTATTTTCTTTCTCAATTTTCACCTGAATATTTCTACATATATTTTTATGGATAACACTGCGTGACACCAAAAAACCGTCAAAAAAACTGAATGCTATTTTGGTTAGCTATTGGTTCCCATATGACAAAAGTGCAATTAATTTTTTTCCTGACCCTCAGGTTTTCGAGTTACACGCCGAAATCTTTTTTAATGGTTCTCATATAGTATCTGCTACGCAATTACTGCAAATTGCAATAAAATAAGTAAATTTCTTATCAGTATCCTTAAGAGGACTCTTCGCAATAAAAATCACTGAAAATAAATATAATTTGCTCGGATATTTTATTTTTTTCCCCTTTTATTGTGACTTAAAACCGTGAAAAACCATATTTTTTTATCTTTTCGCGGCTACATATCCTTACGTAACTTTTATATTAATTATATTTTTACCTGATATACTCGTTTTTTATTATCCTTATATTATCCCTTTTGTTTTTACCTGTCATATTCTTTTTTTATTATCCTTATAATACCTCTTTAAGGAGTAAAGCGCGAAAACCGTCAGGTACAAAAATAAAAAAAAAAAACTTAAAAAAGATATTGTTATGGTATAAATAGCACGTGTTGTAATAGTTTGACTTTAATTGGTTTACAATATGGATTCTGAAAGAAGTATTCGCAACCTGTGCAAAAATTTCCCAAATAAATTTTGCTACGTGTGCGGCAAATATATTTTTAAATCGCTAGAGAGAAAAGTAACACAAAAATTAAGGGATGCTTATTTCGAATGTTTTGGCCGCGTTGTGTGTCAGGATAAGCCTTGGATATCCGATTTTTTTGCATATCGTGTTGTATGTCACTCCACTCTCAAAAAACTGGAAAACGAGAAATGCCTTTCGCGGTTCCAGCACTTTGGAGCGAGCATAGCAATCATCACGACGATTGCTATTTTTGTGTGTTCGATTTGCGGGCTGCTACGAAAAAGCATAAGTATAAAGTGGAGTACCCTATAGTGAGTTCTGTCACGAAACCTGTGCCTCATAGTGTAAACAGCACTATTCGCCCTCCTCACAGTGATAAAAGTAACGACCCTCAGGATACACAGTTTTTCCCCTCTCCATCATCAAGCGATCAACGAAAACCACACCTAATTCGCCAAGAGGAATTGAATGATTTGGTACATGGACTTCATTAAAAGCTGGTATAAAAGGATTCTTAGGAAATCACAAAGCCGAAAACGCAGAACTTTTAGTAACAAATATGTTTAGACGCATATAAAGAGATGGGGTGCAGAATGTCTTTGAAAATTCATTTTCTTCACTCCTATTTCTCTTTCTTTCCTGAGAACCTTGGAGCCGTAAGTGATGAACAAGGTGAGCGGTTTCATCAGGACATAAAAAGGTTTGAGGAACGTTTTCAAGGTCATTGGGATGCAGCTATGTTACGAGATTATTTTTGGCGCTTACAGCGAGAAGACAATTCTAAACATAAGAGAAAAAATTGATTTTTTTTATTTTTCCCTTAAAATATATGTGTTTAACAATTAAGTTTATAATTTTAAGTATTTAAATATGTTTATTATATTGTTTTATTTCCGTTTTACCAAAAAAAAATTAATAAATAATAACCGATTTGTTACTGGAACTTTATTTTGTATTATTTTCTGGGAATATCAATATCTGTCCATATCTCTGAAACTGGGGGGTCAAGGGAAAAAGTAAATATGAGGTTTTAGTAAGGATTAGATAAGAATAAAAAAGAAAAAAAAATTGGAGATGACGGTTATTTTTTTTTGAAATTTGTCACACAGTGTAATTTTTGTAAAGGCGCACCGTGAAGATGACGACGACAACGACACGATTTATCAATAGGAAATCAATCATCAAGAATAAACAAAATGTAAATAAAATTGATGAAAAGACAACAAAAGTTTTATGGAAAAAACATTTTTTCTTTGATAAAAAAGAGAACATGTAAAGTACGTATACGGCAAAGCTTAATGTATAGCTAAGTATCTTCATGACTTCATGTAAGTACGTGCGCCTCTATCCTCTATACATACATATAACGTGATGTGATGCATTGCTTGAATAAATAGAGCACAAATAAATAAGTAATATTATGTCAACAGAAAAGATAAAGCGAGTCAATAATTATGGAAAATAGGTTTATACGATTCCTCACAAAATGCAAAGAAACCCCAGCAACAAGAATGCAAGACGACGACAAGTCAACACCTTACAAAATGATAACTATCTATCGATAAAGCAGGTGAAGTTTTGTGAGCAATGAATATTTATTGTTGAGATTTTATTAGACTCATTTAATTAATTGCGTTGCGACAAATTAATGAACGACACGACATTCGAACATTCTTTCTTCGTGGTGGGATATGTCGATTTGTTGAGAACTCTTTTTATGAAATTTTATGATGATATACGATGGAGTCGATTGTTTTAGCATTTATTGCGTGTACATGTCTATTAGTTACAGTTATGTTCAAATGATAATACAGAATTAAAATTTTTAATATTTCTAAACAGGCCACACGGTATAGCCTATTAATCCTTCGGGATTTTGTGAAATATACATGTGTGAAATATGCATACATATATGTATTCAAAAAATCGTATGCTCATTTCAACAAATGTATTTGAATATCAGCACTCACCCACAAATAGTTCGAATGTGCAAAATCATGTAATTGGGCTTCTATTTAAAATTGACTCACGCACACTTGCAAATTAAAATTGTTGAAATAGCCAATTCTGAAAAGCAATAATAAAGTCGATTGTTTCATAGAGCCAGCGTCTTCCAAATGACAAAGAAAGAAACGCATCTTTCAATTCCATTCCCATTAAATCAGTTATAGTCAGATAGACTTTCCGCGCATTATTAGATTAGAAATTCATTATTATTTGCCTGTGCCACTGCTGTACTACAAACGCCAGTGGCGTAACGTTTTTCGAATGTGTTGTATTGAAAGTCTAAACAAGGCGTAAAGTGAAATGTTTCAAGTTAAAGCGAAGGTCCAAATAGAAGTGCCCAATGTTTCGATTTATTATTTGAAGACCGTTGAAAATTCTTCATTGAAAATAGTGGTAGAAAGTGGTCGATTCTCAATGCTTACAAATACTCTTATTTTTGTTCAAAATCTGAAAATATTTTACATATGTATTTTCCTTATAAATGCATCATAAGTTTCACTTTCGAAAATAAGAAAGAAATTTGCTGAATACGCCGGACTATAGGGCAGGATAAGAGGAGATGGGAGGCTCCAGGGTTTGTGAAATCAGGTTATCACGTTTGTAGTTAAGTTAGTGTGAGGCAACGAAAGGTCGGAGGGCCCCCAAATGCTAAGCAACAACTTGCATGCACGTTACAAGGTTAGGTTAGCTATAGGGGCCGCCAGGTGTAAAGCACCTAAGCGCACTTTGACCAAAAGTTGGTCCATTGTGATACCACCGAATGAAGCATACCTAAATGTTAACACCTAAGCCAAAACCCAGCCCGTGCTGGCATTATATTATTTGTTAAGCGATAGTGGGCTCACGTTCCGTAGATCATCTGTATAGTAAATGCATTGAGCCAAGAAAACGTCTACGTTTCTCGGCCAAGGCTGGCGTGCTCCCCGATAGGACAGTGCCCCGTTATGTTCCCGACCACCTTACCTATATGGTTGACCTGACTGCGTCAAGTCGTGGCCAAATTAATTTTGTTGTAGCACATGTGTTAGTCTGGCTGGTCTAGCGGTTAGTTCGCGCACCTTGGGTGCACAGGGTCATGAGTTCGAATATCACCGTGGATCATGGTGTTTTTCGAACTCACGAGCTTGTGACGGACTATGATCACACTCAGATGTTAAACGAGTACCCATTTATGGGGATAAATAACACTGCTGAGCGTGATGGTGATCTCATTACCTCAACAAAAAGCAGATAAGAATTTGGAAATAGGCTGTCACTAACACATCCTGCGGCCTTAGTCCAATGTTGGATTGTCGCGCCTGTTATTTATTTTTTTACATGTGTTACCGTTAGACCATCTTGCACTAGCCCTGTGCATTGCAGTTTTCTCTATTGCTTGCTTACAATATGCCATTGGCACTTTCAGATTATTGCGGTCGGCCCCTAAGGTCATAGAAGTCGCATTACGAGTGAGACGGTCCGCATTGGTGGTAGGTCTCCAGCAGAGAACGATGTAGAAAAATTGACCCATCACTCCTAGAGCTGTGCGGTAACTATCAACAGTTTTTAATGTAGTCAGGACAGATTCGAGAGATCGGATTATTATATTATGACATCCCTCATTGTGACGACATGTTTTTCCAACCAGGTTAAGGCTTCCATAATTGCAGAAATTTCCACTTGAAGGACACTACAGTAGCCAGGTAGACAGTGTGCCAAGTTAATGTCTGTTAATGTCTAGTTCATCCGAGTGAACTCCAACACCTACTCGTTCGTCCGTCTTCGAGCTATCTGTGTAGAACACCAAAGACCCCGTAGCCAGGGGCTGTTATCCCAGTGATCCCTCGACGGAATCAAACAATAGTAGTTGTTTGCCAAAAGCATACGTGGAACTAGTGTAGTCAGTCTCTAAGGGGAGGTTAAAATTTTTCAATATCGTTGAGTGAGCATACTCTAGGGTTTGCCACTGACTAGTTTCACGTAAGCGTAGTGCCGTGTTAGCAGCCAGTTGTTGGCCGAATAGATCCAAAGGTAGCAGATTGAGCACAGCGCCAAGTTCAGCCGAAGGTGCAGTACGAAAGGCTCCAGTTATGACATAGAAGCCATTCTTTGAACTTTCGCCAGCAAGTTATAATAAGTTGTTTTACTGAGTGCCGACCACCATACGCATACACCGTACAGTAGGATGGGTCGTACGACAAAAGTGTAGATCCAATGCAGCGCTTTTGGCTGCAGGCCCAGTTCCTTCCTACTGCTTTCCTGCACGAATAGAGCGCTATAGTTGCTTTATTCACCCTCTCTAGAATGTTAGATTTCCAGCTGAGCCTTCTGTTATGCAACAGTCCAAGGAATTCAGCCTTTTCAGCAAAAGTAAGTTGCCTATCCCGTAGCATAGGAGGGTCTATAGAAGGAATAGTGCGCCCTCTAGTAAATAGTCCAATAAGCATGTAGAGCCGTTGAAAGGAGATGTGGTGGGATGATTGTTCGTACATGAATATCAACAAGTCGCTCCAGTAGCTTAAGCATAGTTGAAGTGAGACTAATTGGCCTAAGATCGTTACGTCGCGTCGTGCGTGCGAGCTTCTGCCTGTCTTCGGGATAAACGTAACCCGCACGTCTCTCCATATGCGAGGAAGTTATACTAGAACTAGACCAAGGCAGGCTGTTAGTATGTTTTCTATCCATGGATAAGTAATCTCAAAGCATTGCTGCAAGTCTGCAGGAATAATTCCATCACGTCCAGCGGATTTAAAAGGCTCAAAACTAGAAATAACCCATAACATCGAGATAGAATAGGTTCGCATTTCCAGGGAAGTTCGGTAACTTCCCCACCTGAAGGTTACTCGAGTCCCACAGCACCGAGTGACATGCTGTGGGACTCGAGTAACCTTCAGGTGGGGAAGTTACCGAACTTCCCGGGAAATGCGCGTCAAGCAGACACTCAATAGTTTCAATGCTCGAGGACGTCCACGATCCATCTTCCTTTTGAAAGAAGCTGGGCATAGATGAATTTGATGACATCATTTTCCTAAATCTAGAGGTCTCGGAGGACCCTTCGATATTTTGACAGAAGTGATTCCATGCATTACGCTTGGCTGATCCTACCTCTTTTTTGAAAGAATTAAGATGGTATTTTTTTTTATAGGAGATCCAGTCTGACTCCATCCTCGAAGCTTTTGCCTTATTAAAGCTTCTCCTGCACACGACTCTTAGCTCGGAGATCTTGCCACTCCACCATGATGGTTTTCGTGTGCCAGGAGGCAGTCCACGATTCAGATACCACTAGCCTCATAGCTGCCGTAAAAGTGTTTACCATCTCATCCAGCTGTTGTTCATTGTCTGGCAGATTAGGTAGGGATGGCCACTCTTCAGCGAGAGCAGTTCGAAACCTAAATTAAAAGATCGGACCCCAAAACGTACTCCAGAAGCAATTCACCTCGCTCATTAGATACTCCAATCTATTATGTGTTTCTAACTGTTTATTCATACACATCAAACGATATATCTTATAGAAACCCAACAACTCGACACTCTGAAAAACGGACCTATGCATCGCATACGTCCCTAATTTTCATCGATTGAAAACCATTCGTTAAAGGGCTGAATTAAGATCGAGAGTGAAATTTTTCGCCCAGGGATTTTATCAATAAGAACGCATACTTACTGTCCGTGGAATATGTCACAAACGGTGGGGAATTCCATAAGCTACAATCCGAGACCGGTTCCATAATTTTTCTCGGCCATTTTATATTTTTATACCCTTCGCTCATAGAGTGAAAGGGTATATTAACTTTGTCATGAAGGTTGTAACGCATTAAAAGAAGCATCTCCGACCATATAAAAAGTATACATATATGATCAGCATGACTTGGGGAGTCGATTGGAGCATGTCCGTCTGTCTGTCTGTCTGTTGCGACGCGTTTTACTCGGCGGGTATTGAAGCTAGCAAGCTGAAATTTTGCACACGCGCTTCTTATTGTTGCAGGCTGTTTGTAGGTTTGATTCACGCAAATTGGATCACTGGGTCATGGGGCTGCCATACAAACCTAGCTCCATAATTTGAGTTCTTCTAAGAACAACTTTTTTATTTTTGTACCAATTTCAACCAAATTTCACACAAATGTGTTTCTATAGATAACACAAAATATATGCAAGAATGGATCAAATCGAACCATGGGGTCATGGGGCTGCCATATGTACAAACTTAACCCCCCCCCCCCCAAATTAGGTTCTTCTAAGAAAAACTTTTTTATTTGTGCACCAATTTCAACCAAATTTCACACAAATGTATTTGTATTGTTGACACAAATCATATGTAAGAATGGATAAAATTGGACCATGGGGTCATGGGGCTGCCATACAAACCAAACCCCGCATATTGGTTCTTCTAAGAAACATTTTTTTACACCAATTTCACAAAACCTTGAATTAATGTGTCTTTATCGAAGCAACTAAAAAGTTCAAAATGAATGGAATCGTACTGTGGGGTCATGCTCCGGCAACTCCAATAAAATTTTCCGAATAAATATTTTTATTTGCCCACTTATTTCAACCAAGCCCAAAACTTTTGTCAAGACGGAACAAAATGAATGAGGAGGGCGATTAAATACAAGTCATAGGTACGCCCGAAAAAACTTTTAGCCTAAGCGAAGGGTATCCAAATTTCGGCCGCGCCCGAAATTAGCCTCGGCCCCGGGGGTTGGCGATCGAAGCGAGCAGGGGGCGAAGCCCCCTAGTTTTTATTCATTTAATCGTAAAAAGTCAAATGACCGGAAAATCGAAAAAACTACATAAAATTGCGAGACAAATTATGAAACCATTTTCGGATTGTAGCTTATGGTATTCCCCATCGTTTGTGACATGTTCCACGATAGAAAGTATTCATTTTTATTGATAAAATCGCAGCGGAATAAATTTCACTCTCGAGCTTAAATCAGCCCTGTACTAAAACAAAAATTCAAATTTTGTTGAGCAATTTATCTATGTATGTAAACTTGATCTCTAGATAGCCAAGAAATCGATCGCGAACGGACAAACGGATTTACGGACGAATTTATGAGTTGTAAATTCATTTTACTATAAGGGCAGTGAATACTTAGTTTTGAAAACTTGTTATCATTTTGTACATAATTCTTTTGTCGCTTGTGCAATTGGGTCCTGATTTTTACTCAGCCATTAAGATAAAAAATTTAATTTTACTGGTATTTATCAGAATGGTGTTAGAAAACCGTGACTATCCGTAAAAAATTAAACGAAAAGTTTTGGGTGTCTCCTGATATTTTCAACCACATTTATTGGCGAGCGATATGTATGTGTCTATTTTTAAATTTGTGAAATTTTCGGAGAGAAAAGACCGCTAAATTGAAAAGTAGATATCTAATGTTGGAGTCGCTTAGTTTGGAACAGCTGGGCCGAACAAAAATGATGAAGCGGCTAACTTCAGGGAAGTAGGTGGCAAGATGTCACCAACGGGGACACGTTTTTGAAGAAAAAGAACAAAAGAAAAAAAGGATCCGGGCGACACGTTTTTTTCCGAGTCACGTTTTTTTGAACAATGTGAGAGGGAGAATTAGGCGGTGGAAGTTTGACATCGAAGCTAATAGTCCTTTTCTTTTGTTTAGTGTTCTGTGATGTCTTTAAATTAAGATAAATGTAATTCCCCGGGCCATTTCAGGGTATAGGGTGCATCAACTAAGGAGCCCCCAAGTTACGAATTAAATTTGTGCGTGGCCATGGGGCTCACGGTCGGGTGTTATTTTCGTTGATTTCGCGGGTAAAGGGCCTAACACCATCTGGGCCCTCGAACATGTAAGGCACTTGAGCTCGCCGACGCTGCATCCATTCTTCCAATTTTTTTCTATTCCTCTGTGTTGTATTTGTTTCAACCCCAAGGCAAATTATATCCTTTTAATATGTGCATGACAAGAGCTGTGTGCGGCAAAACCCCGCCCAAATTCGCCGTCACTGAGCTACAGCAAGCATGTGCCTCTAATTAGCTAATAGAGAAGCTCCTTATCTTTTATTACTTTGAGTGGCCTGTACCGCAAAATTGAGCTAGGGGAACGAAAGCTCTCTTCACTGAGTCCTGCGTTACAAATCACCTAATTATAAGAGCTGTGGAGAGCAATGGCGTAGATAAGGGGGATAAATCCCCTCTTCAGGAGTGGTAACCGGCTTTTTCTTTTTAACAGTTCAAGTTTTTTGTTATTGTTTACTAAATTGTGCAAAATTAAGTTCTGTCGCCCTGGGACATACATACATATACATATATGTAAAATAAACCCGTCTGTCCAATTCGATTGGATATCTGAAATAAGATATCAAGAAAATTTGAAATGTGAAAACTGTAACAAATATTTTTGAGTTCGGGTACCACATTACAAAATATTCTTGAGGGATTTTCGAGCTTTGTATGATGACGAAGAATTTGTAAAGCTATCTACACCACTGGTGGATAGAACACGATTCCAAGTAGTATTCCACGCGGTAAAACATCAAACATCCGCCCATCTACTTGAAAGGTACCAAATCATTCTATAAAAGCCTAAAAACCTTGACCACTGGGGAAAAGTGCATAAACCCGAAAGAACATAATGCTGAATCAAGCAAAACACAAAATTGAAACCCTGGCTACTTGCTGAATAGGCATAAAAAAAATTCGAAAGTTTTTAATCCATTTTCGTAACAGTGGTCCGTAGCAACTCATTTCCAGGCTATGTGGTCCGCAGACATCTGCGAGTTGGGAACCACTGTCTAAACCATTATCGAGACCGCAGGCATTATGATAACCAAAATCATGAAAACAACTTGTCATCAACATTGCACTCATTTCCTGTACAAATTGTTACCCTCTGAATCTTCACTGTGATCAATGATCAAAAATCATCACAAAAGTATTGAACACCAAACATACGACCCAGAAAAAAAATACTTCCAATAGAATTCAAAAACGGAGGCGCGGATCAAACAAATTGACTATATGTACAATCGTACGTACACCTCATCATTTTGGGCCAAACATTTTATGATGATGATGATGATTTGTACGTAGCTTCTGCTTCGGTTGCTACTATCTGTATCTCTGCGTCGCTAACATGTTTTCTAGTGACGATCATCGCATAATACAAAACTTATCTCAGTGATTTGATCTGGACCTTGCGGGTCAATTCGACGAAATATGTAGAAACACACCAACAATAGTACGCGATGCGATGCGCACCTTTGGAGCACCGTGAATTGATAGGAAAATTAAACGGAACGAGTAACATTTTTTTCACTCTATATGAATACTAGACTAGTTGATTCTCTCCTTGAAAGGAACCATCATCACCCAAAAGGGGGCAGATCATTTTGTCGATAACAAAGACGCTTTTTGTGCTTCGGTCCCAAAGTACACCGCCAAAAGAGAAATATGATTACATATTGAAATCCATTGTGCACCCTGTAGTTTCTCCCAAGGTATACACACAGTAGTGGAAGTAAGATTTGAACTTAGTGGAAGACTCGGGGGAAATTATGATAAACAGTAGTCCGAATAATTGATGATCCAAGAGTACCGATAACTTACATCTGGACATCTAGTATTGACTTCTTAGCCATAATCGTCTGAACAAATTTCTTCTCACTTTCCAAATATCAAATATTAACACCATCGACTGTATACAAATCCATCAAATAATTTTTGAATACTAACCACAATATTTGTTAATATTTAAAATCTCAGTGGAAAAAATATTATACTGCCGGCAATGGGACGCAACTAGACGGGGGCCTGAATTGTATTGTCCGTCCGCGACTACAATAGAAAGGTGCCAGGCGCGCAAGATCATCTAAAATTAATTTTCGATTAACTTTTTTTGGATCTGTATATTTCTTTGACTCTCCTCTTGCATACATCTGAGCTGACCATAATTCATATCGGCGGGATCGCCCATCGAACTGATATTTACCTGTCGATATGATGATCTGTATGTTAAATTATGACTATCTAAATTTCGTCTATTATTTGCATACATTCAATAGAATCTAAGTCAATCGTTGAAAGTTCAGCGCTTCAATAGACGTCGTTGCCTATGGTCGCAATGGGAGCGCACTGTTTTTTATCTGCGGGTAGGTTGCGCATTGCGCACATAATTAATCTGAAAATTGAATCCGCACTTTTTGCTTGTCATTTTAATTAGATATGCCGAAAGAACGAGGAGCATTTGCGTATCAATGTGTTCCTACGAGTATAATATACATTATGTACATGTATGTGCATACGTTTACATATGCAAAGCAATCGTGGAAGTATGTATGTATATAGCAATGGGGATGATGGTGTTTGTTTTTTTTCTGTACGGGAAGGACTCGATGACGTAAGCCAATTTACAAATTGCATCCGATCATTGATGGTATGATGAAAAACACGGATATAAATTAGGTATGATGAGGTTTTAATAATAAGAGTCTAATCATGAGGATAAAGCTTAGTACCAACACCGGGCAGAGATATTTTGGGATGACTTTTTTCTTGTCTGTCAACACAACTGACATTAGATGAATTTAATGAAAGATTTATGTTTGAGGGAGAGTAGAATAGGGGTGGCATAATTTTAGGAAAGAACGAAAATGAGATGCCAAGTAGTAGTGATTTAATTTTAATTAAATTATAATATGAACAAAACTAAAAAAAAATACATTTATGTCGTGGCATTACTATAGTGCAGGCATGCCAAAATCGCGGCCGCATGCGGTTACCTCGCAGTTTCTTGCGGACCGCGGACACGTTAAACAAACACAACTATATACATATATCTATTTATCTATGTATATCAGCACAGAAGCTTACAAATGGAAAAATTGGAAGTGTTAAAATAAATAAAGTTGAAACGAGGCTAATTTCGGGCGCTGCCGAAATTTGACTTCTGTGTAATCCTCCATCTTCCGTTCCTCCGTGGTGCCAAAAAAATCAATATTAGAATGAGGTTTTCTTTAAATAATTGGGCAGATGAAAATCAAACAACTTTATTGGGGGCAGCGGGGGACATGGTCCCTTAGTAAAATGCCACTCGTTTTTACAATTTTTCTTGTTTCGATTAAGATACATTAATAAAAGGTTTGGCGAAATTAGTACCTATAGCAAAATAAAAATTGCTTAGAAGAACCAACATGGGAGAGAGGGTTTCTACAACAGCCTCATGACCCCACCGTTTGATTTCACCCATTTTCACATATTTTTTGTGACATTCATAGGGATCCTTTTATGCGAAGTTTTGTTAAGATTGGTTCATAAAAAAAAAAGTTTATCTTAGAAGGACTCAAATTGGAAGGCTAAGTTTGTATGGCAGCCCCATGACCTCATGATCAAATTTGGGTGAATCAAACATACAAACTGCCTGCAACAATAAGAAGCACTTGTGCAAAATTTCACCTTGCTAGCTTTAATACCCGCCGAGTAAGGCCGCGTACACATACAGTGCGACGCCGAGCTTTTCCGGGCCGGGCGATGCGATGCGATGCGATTTGTGCACACTCATTGCGATGTCGGGTCGGGCGATGCGATGCGATTTGTTGCGAGCCGACGCGATTTCTTTCTATGGCAAGAAACCCGGATTTTTCAAGGGGATTTCATAAGGCGCTGGCTCGTACGATTTGCTGCTGGGCTATGATTTCAGATCGACTTCGTGACATAGCGCTTCGAGTGTTCTACCATTGATATTTATGTAGTGTCGGTATATTTATGTAGTGTTGTAGATAATTGTGGATATTAATGAATGGATTGTCGTAGGTAATAATGTAATGTATGTAGTACTATTGGTATTTTATACATACGTACTTGTCGGTATGTCTATGTAGTGTTGTAGATAAATTGTAGGTAGGTAATGTAATGATGAATGACTGAAAGAGGTAGGTAACCTTTTTGGAAATTTGCAATGTTAGCTTACGCGTTTCGAAACAATTTTCGGGCGGCATTTGGATTTGGGGTTAATTGTTGTTCAAATATGTATGAATGGGTGAAATAGGTAATTTTTGGAAACATGCAGTGCAATGAAACCCAGTTTCTAGCGTAGGCGCACTCTTATGAGCCTGCCGGCCAAAAAATGGCATCCCCGTTTCTCGGGGAAATACACGTCCAATCGGCGTGGCAGAAACACTAAGGTAAATTTGGGTCGCTGATTCCGAATTTGAGGTCAACAACAGGAAAAATCTGTGGGGTTGCCCCCCCCCCAAAATGGTACCTTTGTTTTCTCGGGGAAATACTCATCGAATCGGCGTGGCAGCAGCGCCGGTCCTAGGTTATATGGCGCCCTGCGCAAGTGTGTTGAGTTTCTCTTTATGTGTCTTTTATTTGTCTTTCTTAAATGTGGATAGCTTTCACTTTTTTTAAGGCTAATAGTTGTAAGGCATTGGCCCATTCTCTCGTAGATCTTATAGAATGGTTAATCTTATCGCCCAGAGAAGACACACACAATATTCAAAAAGCTTCTCCATTATATTGAATTGATTTTTTTTGTTAATTTTGCATAGTTATGTTATCTTTTGCTTATTTACGCTGTTGGATGAAAGTGCGCAATGATTTTCTCAATCTAAGATGATGGCTTAAACAAGCAAAATATGGCGTAGCTATGCAAAATAAACAAAAATTCCATTCAATACAATGGAAAAGCTTTCTAAATATAGTGTGTGTCTTCTCTACGCGATAAGACTAATCAGCCGACAGGTACTGAATAAGAGCTATCAGAAACCCGACCGTAGTGTTATAATTTATTTTATATATTTCGTAGCTTCAATAGAGACATTTAGGTGAGGTTTGGTTAAGATTGCATACAGACTTAAATTTGTACGTATATAAGAAGAATATACCTTTGAGGTGGAGTTTATAAGCGTGCCCATGACCTCATAGTAAATTTCAGGTCAATTTTACAAATAGTGAAAGTAAGCCCCACCCCTCACAGTATGAGCTCTTCTGTTAACATACATAATCCCTTTAATAAATTCCACAGATTACTATGACCGTTTAAGAAAATGGCGGTTCCAGTCTAAAAATGAGTATTTCCCAAAATGATTAAAGGAAATATATTTAACGAAGAGCTTATATTGAGGGGTTAAAAATAGGGTCAAAATTTGCACATTTTGAAATTTTTTATTTTTATGTTTTCGGAAAGATTTTTCGAAAATTTCCCATTTTTATGTTTCTAGACCGAAATTTTAGAGAAATTGGGGTTTGAGAGCAATGTAGAGCTTATTCCAGCGAAAGTTGAGAGTCCTAGCTATCACAGTTTGGAAGTTAGCGTCGGCCAAAAATTCCACAAAAAGTGCAAATTTTTGCACTATTTTTAAGCTTTAAATTTTCGATAATTTTAATTTGAAAACATAAAAAGGCAATACAGTTTTGACTCCGATATCCGGATATCTTTAATCCGGCTATTACACTAACCCGGTCTACTGAATATTTTCACTTTGTATTCTATAGTCCTTATACTTCGTTAGGATTTTCGACCTTATAATCCGGATTTTTATGTTTTTCGTTTAGAATGACATATTTGGTCACGTATTTTCAAACATAACGGTTCGGCAAATGATATAATTTCAAGAGAAAATATATTTATCGACTTTTCTGTCACTTATTTATTAATTTAAACTGTTTTTCCTTAGATTAAAATGATTGCGCCAATATTTCGTTAGTCCGGGCTACCCCTTGGAATGATTATCGAGTCAAAGCTGTATTTTCAAAAATTTTGATTTAAAAGCATAACAATTCAAAATTTTCGATAATTTCGATTTGAAACATTAAAACACAAAAAATTGATATTATTTGCCTTGATCTTATATCTTTATGAGTTGAGCGCCCCTTTTCATTGGCGCCCTGTTCAAATGCACATTCTGCACATATAGTAGAGCCGGCCCTACGTGGCAGAAACACTAAGGTAAATTTGGGTTGCTGATTCCGAATTTGAGGTCAAAAACAAGAAAAAATTGTTGGGGTTGCACACTCCAAAATTTTACCCCTGTTTTATCGGGGAAATACTCGTCCAATCGGCGTGGCAGAAACACTAAGGTAAATTTGGGTCCCTGATTCCGAATTTGAGGTCAAAAACAAGAAAACAAATGGTACACCTGTTTTCTCGGAGAAATACTCGTCCAATCGGCGTGGCAGAAACACTAAGGTAAATTTGGGTCGCTAATTCCAAATTCGATGTCAAAAACAAGAAAAAAAAATTTCGGGGTTGCCCGCCCCAAAATGGTACCCCGGTTTTCTCATCACCAGAGGTTCCCACAACTGACCTACCTACCGCTACCTTCAATAATTCATTGCAAATACATGCGCTATACGAAATTTTCTTATATGTAAGCATACGCCACAAACCGGGTTGTGCTGCACTGCATATTACCACAAATCTTACTTCTTTGACCCATTCATAGATACAACCACAGCTGTCAAATCCGAATACCGCCCTTTTTTGGGGGTACGGGTACGCTACGATCTGGGCTAGACAGCACTGTAAATATCCACAAAGGACCAAAGTAGACCAATCCATTATTACATCACCTACATACGGCTATGCCTTCATTTAATATCTATAAATCTGTAACACTATACAGCACGACACGTATGTATATATAAATACTCCCAATGGTAATGCAACCCGATCTGCACAAAGCATGCCTCTCATGTCGATATCTCCCTACCCTACAGCATCAAGCAGCACGAAATCAGCCTCTCCATGTACGATTACATACATACAATACACCATGCCACTACGAAACCGACCCAAACACAAATCGTATCCTCCATGTCGCTCCCATCGGCGACAAGGCACCTTGCAGTAGCTGCTGAAAACACGATGATTCGACATGGAAAAGTTCTCCATCTTACAACCACATGCCACTACGAACCCGATCCAAGCAAAAACCGCATCCTCCATGTCGCTCTCATCGGCGACAAGGCACCTTGCAGCAGCTGCTGAAAGCACGATGATTCGACATGGAAAAGTTCTCCATCGTACAGCCCGACGTCGCATAGCAAGCAGTCTGAATGGTACAAGCAGGTTTGTGCTGGTTCCTATTTAAATGCTAAGAAATTTTTTTTCTTGCGATGGGAAGCTTTTCGCTTCTCATCGCATCGCCCGCGGTGTGAACGGGCTGTAAAACGCGTCGCAACAGACAGACAGACGAACATGCTCCAATCGACTCCCCAAGTCATGCTGATCATATATGTATACTTTTTATATGGTTAGAGATGCTTCCTTTAATGCGTTACAAACTCTCTATGAGCGAAGGGTATAAAAAAATACTAAAACTCGTCAAGAAGTCTGTGCCATGCAAGCAAAAATTATGTTTTTTTTTTCTCGAAATCTTCCTCTCTATCCTATAAACAATTCGCTGAGGGTTATTTGGGGTATATTTGTTTAAGGCGGCCTTTCTGTGCAGGAAAATATAAAACCCTTTCTAGTTTTGCCCTGGAATTCGATTCAGGAAGATGTTTTCGACTGCCCCGGTTGCATTTTCGCGATTGCATTTTTCAGCTTATGGAACAAGAACATCTTGGATTTATGTTTATTTGAAAAGAAGCTTGAATATGAAAACAAGACTTAAAAAAACCCAGAAATCCTGTATTTCTTGCGAAGAGACCACCTGAATGTGAACTTTCGTTAACATAACGATTTAAGCCTATTACCCGTTTGTTTGACACCATATCAAAAACAATTTGTTGTCTGCTTTTAGCGACTTCTCTCTCCAAATTTAATTTATGTTAACGAAACAATCTAGGGTTTTTTTTTGGTTTAGTAGGAGTATACATTTTTGGGAATAAACACTTCCTTGTCAAAGACTTGAATGAACCTGAAAGTACTGAGCTTAATATCGAAATGCAACCTTTTACTCGTCGGTTAAACAAACACCCAATCAAGTCCTCGTGGTTTCCCGTTCTGTAACCTTAATCAGTAGCGGATTTACCTGTAGACTGAGTAGGCTGGCTAGGGCAGGTTGGAACTGTGCTGTCAATGATATTGAATTCGAGCAGGACTGTCTAATTATGACCCACCGGTTTCGATCCAGGCTGCAACGTTTTTTTATTCAACACGAGTAATTTTGAAAGAATTCGTAAGAATACAAAAAAAAATCAATATGAAATGTGTATCTTCAAGCTAAATGATTGCATTATGAAACGGATCAAATCCGTTTGATACAATGTCAGTCACATTCCAAACGAGTTACTAGCTTTGTTTTATTATCCTGTAAAGGACATTACCTCAACAAAAAGCAGATAAGATCTTGGAAATAGGATGTCACTAACACATCCTGACTAAGGCAGTCCAATGTTGGATTGTCGCGCCTGTTATTTTTATTTTTTTAAAGGACAGGATAAACTTTTAATTTTGGTGCCTAGCTGTCATATACACAACAAAAACTTTCAGTGTAAGACGTTATCCTTTTTGTAGATAGTAGAAAAAAGTTTTTCTTACTCGTACAAGAACCTAATACTTGGGGGTTGCTTTGTATAGCAGCCCTATGACGTAGTGATCCGATTTCATCGGTTCCTAGATATGTTTTGATGCTTTTAGAAACACATTCGGGTAAAGTTTGGTTAAGATTGGTTCATAAGGAAAAAAAAATTTTCTTAGTTGAACCTAATTTTCAGAGGTTGGTTTGCATGACCGCCCTATGAAGTAGTGTTCCGATTCCATCCATTCCGGGATATGTTTTGAGGCTTCACTAGAAACACATTTGGGTAAAGTTGGTTAAGATTGGTGCATAAAGAAAAAAGTTTTTCTTAGAAGAACCTAATTTTTAGAGGTTTGTTTATATGACAGCCCTATGACGTAGTGTTCCGATTTAATCTGTTCCTAGATATGTTTGGGGGCTTTACTAGAAACACATTTGGATAAAGTTTGGTTAAGATTGGTTAATAAAGAAAAAAGTTTTTCTTAGAAGAACCTAATTTCGGATTTTCGGTTTCTATGGAAGCCCCATGATGCCATGGTCCGATTCCATTCATTTCGACATATATACAGCGTACAGTTAAAAGAAACTTGTACACACAATTTCAGCCCGATAGCTTCAAAACTGAGGGACTAGTTTGTATTGAAACAGACGGACAGACAGACATACGGACAGACGGACATCGTTCAATCGATTTCTCTCATCACACTGATCAATAATATATATACTTTATATAGTCGGAGGTGCTTCCTTCTATGCGTTGCAAACTTCATGACAAAGTTAATATACCCTATTTCACATAGTGACGGGTATAAAAATCTCAGGTTTCCGGGACCGATTCATAGAAATATCTATATAACGGTACATTTAAGGAGTCATATGTGAGCGAATAATGCATGCTCAAAGAGACCTCTGTTGATGCGTAAATCTAAAAGATTCATCAGCTAGAGATGAAGATCAAATAATTTCTTGGAGTACTTATCAAGATCACAAGTCAAAGTTATCTTTTAACTTAATTGGAAAATTATTATTCATAATTTCCTTATCAATTTTGAATAAAACAAAAATTTAAATTTTGAAATCAACCAATCTACAGAACCTTTTTATAAAAAAATTATCGTCTCATACTAAAATTGAAAACGTCGTGTTTTATGGAGCACAAAAACAGCAGCGTTTCAGAGGGAAGGGAAATTAATTTTTCGACCTTTTTATCCTAAAAGCACTTCTGTCAACTGTGCATATTTTCCAGTTCAAGGTAATGTTATGAAATTATTGGCAGAATCTTCAAAGAAAAATCAATGTTGAAATTCTTCTACTGTTTTAACTATTTACTGTATCTTCGAAGCGCCGTTAATATTTGAAACCCAACGGTTTATGTGAAATTTTATTAAGTTTAAAATTTGATTCAATTGAATAGGGATAGGGACGTTAACAATTTCAATGTTACGTGATTATTTTCTACAAAAAATGCTACAGCAGGATAAGTTAGTTAGGAGGGGGAGAGGAGGAATATCGAGTTAATTCAGAATTATTATCTACCTCTATGCAATTGTAGCTTAGTAGGCAGTGTGCTGCCCTAGTGGCATGATGGTTGAATATTCGAGCTAGGAATTAATGTAGTTGGTTATTGGGATTTTTTAAGAGCGCGCGGCAACAGCTAAGCTACTAAAAAATCAAAGAAATCCAAGAAATTAGCCGAAACCGATATTCCGCAAATAACTTAACATATTCTAAAAAAAGTTTTACCTTTTTTAATTCTATCGACAACTTTTGTTTAGTAAGATACATCCATCTCATTTGCCTATAAAAACCAACTTTAATATTCAGCGTTAATTACATCGGAATCGTGAAGCTTCCAAAATGAGATTCATCTCATCTCGCTAGAAGCTTAGATATGCATATACGTATACGCGATTTCTACCTCAGCACTTTTTTGTTAAAATAAAATATCAACGGCAGTTCACGGATATATTCATACCGACATACACAGTACACGTAGCTCAGGCTGTAATCACACAAAAGCGGCGCAGATCACTCATTAAATACCCCCCGCACTATGAAAAGCCGATAATACTGTATCGGACTGTGCGCGGCCGCCAACATTGATTCTTCAAGACCGCGATTTCTTTCATATGGTCGAGGAAGGCTCTTTGCGGTAATGCGGTGGTATGTGTGTAAATGGTAATGTTGAAAGTCATTTGAATGTTCTTAAATGCTGTTCAACGAAATCGTATAATGATATGCTACTTTGATGATGCAAAAGACTTCTTCTATTCATAAATATATCTGGCTGGACTCTGCGGGCTTGGGCCGGCCGGACTGCCCGAACACGGACAATTGTTGTGGCTTCACTATAGTCACTCTCAATAAGAGTCAATTTATAAAGATTTTCGCCATGGAATCGATAAAAAATGAATGAATATACAAAACAAATTTTTTGGAATGTGCTGACTCTTCCGCGTAGGTATACTGCGGGTAGTGTGTGAAAATTTGTGTATGGAAAATGCGAGTACATTTTTGTAGCTGTGGTATAGTCATAGTCTTACGCAAAAGTGATCAAATGATCAATGGGTTAAGATAGTAAATGGACGATAAGTTCAATGATGGTGTAGAAAAATGGTGTCATCAATTCCATTTGGAAAATAATTCATTAACGATTTACTCATTGATAAATGAATTAAAGATTTTTGTATAGTTTGGAGTAAGCTATTATTTTAGTTAATATGCCAAACTGTGTATGGGATTACATAGTGAAAAGATTACTGTTGTACATGTACATACAGATTTCTAATAAATTATCGCGAGTTACAGTAGGATTTCGGTTTTGGATTATGTGTCTTATAGAAACCTATTCCTAAAGATATCAATAATAAAAATTCCTGGCCATATTGTAATATGGACAACTGAATTAATTCAAGAATTTCTTAATTTAGTTCCAAAATATGTAAATATGAAGTAACATAAGAAAATCTTTATTTGACAATCTTTCTGATAAAAAGAAAAGTATTTCGCGACAACAAACAAGTGTATGTCATCGCAATTTCGAAACTGCCGCCCGTCGCACTGATAATTTACTATTTCGCGCATATTTTCCTAAGCACTTGGTGTCCCATTTTTTTATGACTCATATTAAAATACAGGTATAATTACCAATTGGACGATATCGATAAGAACTGATAGGAAATCAAGTGTTTTCGCAAGAAATATTCATAGTCATACTTTTGTGAGGAGGAAAAAACGATCATATCGGCACTTATTAACATATAGGGTCTGTACTGTAATATATACATTGTTGTTGTCGCTATCAATGCCGCGGTTTTTTTTGCGCCGATCAATTTTATGGCATAGGCGCAAATATATTCATTGTGACGTCGAGATTGCGATATAATAAGGTTCCATACGCAAATTGAAAGAAATTGGTATTAGATGATGATGCGGGGTATGGAAATAGGGGGACGACACGTGTATTTTTTTCTTATTACTTAAATTTGAATCGTACAGTCATTTATTTATCAAAGTTAATTTGGTAATTACTCAATTTCCGTGAAACATTCGATTAGTACAGAGTGCTTTGAGCAATCGAAAGATGAGTGTTTTTCGCGGTTTGTGAATGTGATTTCGGGTCGTTATAAAAAATGCACCCCAGCTTTGGTCGATATGTAGTTGGAGGGTTGGTTTTTTTTTTTGTAGTTCGGCTACGCATCTAGCATAGCTACATCCGATGCAGCTTGCCCATAATCCAGTCAATCACCGAAAAGCTAGAAGACCGACGAGCGGATTGACATTGTCATGCTTAAAGGCGGCCGCTTATAAGCTCCGCAAATTCAAAGGAGGCGATATCAATGTAAGTTTCACTTGATTGACCCAGGGCCGGATATATATGAGCAAGCTGGGCAACTGCCCGGGGCGATTTTGAAGGGCTTTGTTTAAACAACCCATTGTTAAAAACTCATTTAGTACGAGTCTCCGTATAGCCCCATGTTGGGCCAAGGTGCGTTAATTCAGCCGTTTATAGGCAATTTCGAGTTAACGTTACATTGCATATCAGTTCGGAGTGTATATAATGTTGCAAGTACTTATATTTCCTATCCGCACATGTACGGAAATTTTGGGCCAATTGCACAGTAGCCATTCAAACATTATCTTTGGAATATGTTTGTACAACCAGTGGTTCTTTCACCATCAAGGAGGAATTCTTTCATTCCTCCTTATAGAAACCTTTTATAGCTTGAACACAAGTCCTAGTGTTTCCTAATAAGGAGATCTCGTTCCCACATGGCGTCTATCGATGATATAGTAGCACCTGGAAATTCTCTCCACATCAACGCGTGGGATATACTCGTACGTTTATATCCAGTGTTATTAACCCTTCGTTAGGCGCGCAACTATTTGTCACGTGGTTAGGCGCGCGGGCTACAATTGTAGCCCAAATTAAAAATTAGTATATAAAAAATATTGTTCAATTTTAATTTTTTTTTCCTGTTCGGTCGGTGGTCTCTTGATTACTGTACAGAATAAAAAATATAAAATCCTTAATTTTTCATTAAAATATACATATATGATAAAAGAGGGAAAAATGCCGACTAGTCCTATTTTTAGTCTTTTTTCACATTAACTTACTTAAGTGCACAAAATAGTTACTTTTCAAAATGAAAACCACAAAAAAAGTTTATATTCCCAGAAATCAGCATAAAATCTTCGAAATGGAACATTGAGCGAGAGAATGCAATTAAAAACGCCCAGTTTGTGGAAGTCCAAACTTAGCCCATTTTCGGGCACCCAATATTCACAATTTTTGACACTGGGAGTACAGTTTCTTGCTAGAAGGCTAAATATATAGTGAGTCAAACTCATTGAATTTTTACTCAAAATATTCAGATTAACTGTTCTCACAATATTTACGCAAGAATTGCTCAAAATTGCATCCAGAAACTATGTTATGTTTGCAACAGGAAACGCCCAACGAAGAGTCAACAGCTCCCTCAATATCAAGGAAAGCACACAGACCGATTTCTTTATCTTCAAGAAAAGTTTCAATCGCCCCTACATGATTATGCAGAGCTGTGACAGGACAGTTGACTTTCAACAAGTTGCGCATCACGCAATATATTTCTTTCCTCTATTTTTCCTATTTTCAGTAATTTTACGAAAACCAACAACATCACTTCAGAGTGCGGATAAGTTTTATTGCGGCTTGCAAATGGAAAATTGTTGAAAGTGCTTAAAAATGTTGTTGAGCTATTCGTAATTCGTAAGATCCTAACTGCAGCCTTCCACCGTGCAGATAAATCAATAAAATAATACAAAAACAAGCCCGATGCCAATTTCGGAGGGGGCCGAAATTTAGGTACCCTTCATCTTTTCTCGGGCGACCCTAAGTCTTTCCGTTTCAGTTCCACCCGTCAGGGCCGGCCCTAGGGGTGGGCGAACTGGGCGGTCGCCCAGGGCCACCACTTTGAAGGGGCCACCACTCTCCAGGAACGTTTGCATTCCGGGGGCCACCACTCGGAAAGGGCAGTTTTCTCAAGGGGCCTCCATGCACTACTCTTTTGAAATATAAGACTATATTGCAGCTAATACAAAGCGTAATAACGATGATTTTATGCGATAATGAATTAAACATTTTTGCTCACTCTCGGAATTGATCGAGAAGTTAGCCAATGTCCGATTCCCAATTTTTTGGTTTTCAATTTGCTTATTTGCTTTAAGTAATATCGGAAGTCAGTAATACCAATGAGTTTAATAGAGAAAACAATTTATTGGTGACGAGAGTATTGTCTTTTTAAAATTATTCTCAAACGTATAGCTCCGCAACAACTGGACAGAGATGACGCTATAGGAGTACTAGTCGTTCAGGAGCTGAAGAAACTTGAAGAAGACCTAAAACGGAGTGTCCCTTTTTATAAATTGTTGAACGTGGCATTTTGGAATTGAGTATGGCAAAAATAGCTGAGCTAAAAGCATCAAAAGAACTTCCAACCAGGTGAAATTCGCAGATGTCACGAGAGATATAAAAAACTTCACTGAAAAAAGAGGATTCCCGGAAAAAAAATTATCCCGAGTAAACAGCTCACAAATGGATCAGTGTTAACCATTCGTTAGGCACGCACCTATTTGCCACGTGGTTAGGCGTAATATAAAAAATATTTATACTCTCAAAAACCAACAAAAAAACCTTTGAAATGAAACATCAAGCGAGAGAATGCAGTGTAAAATGCTTTGTGGAATTGCAAACTATTTTTGCGTACCAAGTTTTCACAATTTTTTAAACTGAGAGTACAGTTACTTCCTAAGAAGCTACAAATATTGAATCATGGTGATTGAAATTTTACTCACAATATTTATATTTACTGTTCCCTATTTTCGATAATTGATAAAAATTATATCCAGAAACTTAGCTATGATAGCATCAGGTGACATATGCACACAGTAAGAAATTTAGACGTTCGACTCCAGGTTTTTCATTAAAAAAAAAAAACAATCTAGTTTTGTACGTTTATCCTGAAAGCCTTTTATTTGTCAGGCCTCCATTACACAGTCATATTTCTATAATAATATGTACATATGTCATATGCCGAAGCCTACTTGATTTCGCTTACTGTACGTCTAAAAATTTATACTGAATGAATCGAGTAGGCTTCGGCATATGACATATGTACATATTATTATAGAAATATGACTGTGTAATGGAGGCCTGACAAATAAAAGGCTTTTAGGATAAACGTACAAAACTAGATTGTTTTTTTTTTTAATGAAAAACCTGGAGTCGAACGTCTAAATTTCTTACTGTGTGCATATGTCACCTTAAAATAGAAATATGGATAAATATGACTGTGTACTGGAGCCCTAAAACATTTTACTGCTGCTATTTTCTAAAATGTTTTATAATCATATTTTTATTCTTAAAGGATATCGAAGACTACCACAAAAGATACATGATTGGGCAGGCGGGCTACACTTGTAGCCCAGTGGACTTTTATCGAAAAAGAAAATATTCGTTTCTACGCTTAAAAATATACAAAACACTCTTATTCGATTGAGGCAACATTTTGACAGCTACTGAGCCGCTCGAATGAATTTGGTTCATTTCCTGAAAGGAAGTGGCATTTAAGGAAATGTTTGCTACAATTGTACTAACTAAGAGTTAATGAAATTGTAACGAAACAACTCCCTTCAAACAAGCAGCGATGTCTATAGATTTCCTTAAAATAAAGGATGTATCACATTAACATGATTGATCATGGATAAACGAAAAAATGGTGAATGAAAATACACAATTTAAACTATGTTGCCTATATAACAAATTATTGTTTCGGTGTTGGTAGGGGCCACCATCATCGATTTGGCCCAGGGCCACCAGAATGCTAAGGCCGGCCCTGCCACCCGTTCCTACATAGGTATGGCTTATGAATTTGATAGGGTTTAGGGTTGTAGGGTTAATTACGGTTGAACCATAAAAAACATTTTATTTTTGAAAAATTGGAGAGGATATGATCCAAAGCGATGGTCCGGTGGTCCGATATCATACGTTATTCATTAAAAACGCTTGAGAGTCTCGCCCGTCAAGGAAAAACGAGACCATGATCACCGGACAAAACATGGTTTACCGATTGACAAGACTACAGCCTTCCAGGCAACATTCCAAAAAAAAACATTTTTTTTTTTCACCAGGATATTCAGCACATCAAAATTTAGTGCATAGGTTATCAAACTCTTCGATCAATGCAATAACGGAAAAGATATGCATATAGGCCGGTCTGTACGAGTATAAACAAACAATAGCCAAACAGTGCCGCAGATATTTAAAGATTTTCAAAATATATGTAGACTACTAATGTTTCCATATCTCTAAAACTACACTAGCTATAATACTAAAATAATAATAATAAGCGGTTTAGTTTCTATAAAGATTAAAAGTCAAATTTTTGTTGTTTAAGGAGTAGGGACTTGAACTTATTTTGGAGGTGGGGTTTGTATGACAGCACCACGGGCCGATCATTTTCTGATTTGGCGATTCAGCGGGAACTTATTTGTGTGAGGTTTAGTTTAGATTTCTTCATAAATAAATAAGGTTTTCTTGGGAAAATCTTTTTTTTTTATTGGGGCTTGTAGTGCAACCCCATGACTCCATCATTTGATTTCGTTGATTCAAGCATACAATCCACCTGCAACAATAATATGCTAAATGCAAATGTTCAGCTTATAGATTTAAAACAGGCCGAGTAAATCGCGCCGTAACAGCCAGACAGTTGGACAGACATAGATCACTCAATCGAATCCGGTCGCTATACGGATCAATTAGATTATAGTATTTATATAGCCTAAGATGCTTCCTTGAATGCGTTACAAACTTCATGACGAAGTTAATATACCCATTCACTTATAAAGTGAAGGGTATAACTATACAATTTTATAATTACAAATCCAATTCAAAAATTTGATAATACCGTATTCAGTCAACTGAAAAGCAGCCGCCGTCGAGTCGTCGCTTATTTATGCACTTGCAATATTTACATGCAATTCACTATTAATTCAATGCTATTTCAATTTCAATTTAGTTTAAATTACCAAAAATGGTAACTAGAGATATACGATTGCATTACCTACATTCGCGTTTCGCGTACACATGCCCCTATCTAAATGCAAACCATACGAATCCGTTTTTTGCTAATTTTTATTCAAATCAAACCAACCGCGCTAAGATTTATGTCGGTTGCAATAATTTATGTTAATGATTGACAGCAGCTAGTCAATGATTTTTGCATAGTTTAGCTTCACTTAATGTTGTTAAGACTTCAAAACAGCTTTTCTTTTAAATGAAAAATCCCCAAGAGAGTACATTCGTGCATACGCATGGCAATAAGTAATTTTTGTGTCAATCTTTGATTTACCAGTTTTGCTTGAGGATTTAAAACATTTCTCCGGTTTGTAAAATGTATAGGTATATAGGTGCCTTCTATGCGAATTGCGAATGTGAAAAAAGTCATGGAAAACTGCACGAATATTGCATGAGATTGCAAGTGACCATAGTTAGTAAAATGAGACATAGGCAAATCATGTGATGGATATTACAGCAAGTGAATGTAAACATACTTGATTAATTAGTACCAGAATGCGGAATGGGTGAAAACTTTGCGTCAATTTTCGCATTTGGTACTGTAACGAATTGTTGCCATCCTGCATAATAATAAAATAATTCTCTAACTGAGATTTCAAACGATGAATTGATAGTGACACATTTTTAATAAAATTATGATTTATAAATATGGGAATGATAATAAATTTGCCTACGGTGCTTTCGGTATTAGGTATTTTGGACAGATACTAATTAATTAACTTAAAAGTTATATTAATAAAAAAAATATATATTTTTTTAATTTTTAACCATTTTCATCATTTTCTAAAAATAATCATACGGAAGATACACACACAGTAAGTTACATTACATTACCTTATCGGCATATAATGATTAATTGGTAAAATATTACACTTAGTCGGTAGATATACGGTGTATCTGTTCACCTTTAAAATAAACAATTTTTCAATCAAGTGTATGCTGGTGTTTACCTTTTTTCGATAGCAGCCGATTTTGACAAAGTTTTTTTTTCTCAACTAAAAAAAAATCAGCGGTACAAATAAATATTTGTAATGAATTTGTACTTTGTGTTATTACGCATTTATGAAATAATATAATTAATTATAGATATATATCTAGCTGTTTCACAATTTTCCATATACAGTAAAACTTCGTTATAACGCTCCCGGTTATCACGCTTTCCCGGCTATAACGCTCTTTTTTCTCGGTCCCGGTCTTATTAGCATTTATTACAGGGAATTTCGATTCGTTATAACGCTACTTTTTCCCGTTTATAACGCTACTTTTTCCCGTTTATAACGCTTTTCCCAGTCACATTTTCTTAAAACAATATTTATATTGACAAATTCATTGAGTAGGTACACTAGTGTATGTTTACATTGTAATAATCACAAACAAAACCATGATGCACAAGTTGTTCCGTTAATTCACATCAAGGTCAAATTTCCTGGAAAAGGGAAAGACATAACAACAATTGAAAGCACAATTGAAGATCTCGTAATTGCATCAGCATCCGTCGACACAGAAGAGAGCAAGAAATAGTCGTCAAGCATGCCAAAAACATTTGCAGTCTTAGTTGCAATAAAGAAGATTCGAGCAATTTTTGCCTATAGCATGGACATAGAGGAAGGATATTTCAATAAATTGTAAACCTCAGTAGTACTGGAGTCTGTTGCCAGTCTAAAACAAAAACAATTATCTGTTTTTTTTTCGAACCAGTATTCAATTAATTGCCATTTCCTTACTATTTCATTCCATGTATCAATCGAATAATACATTTTGTACGCGTCCTTGAAGTATATTTCTTGGCCTTCCCGGCTATAGAGTTTCCCCGGTTATAGCGCTTTTTTGACTTAGACCCCAGAAGAGCGTTATAACGAAGTTTTACTGTAGTGACTCAAGGGTTCAAGTAAAATGGATTCAAATATGGAAACGGCGTAGAATGTAGTTATGACTTTGAATATGTATTTTTTCTTGCTTAACTTTCAATCAAGATTAGTAAAATCCTAATAAAGATAAGGTAAATCCGGTCGATTAGATAAATATAATTTTTTAAGTGACAATGTACACGTTTATTTAAATGATGAGCTTTAGTGGTGAAATCATTATGGCAGTTTGACCGCAATTTCTATTACAAAATAATTTAATCTTTATTCATACATAACATATAGTCTAAACTAAACCGCGCTCTACGTCGTAGTATCCGAAGTCAATTTAATAACCGGTAGTTAGTAGTTAGATTTTATTGCTTTAAAAAAGGATTCAGCCTTCAAACAGTGGCGACTGTTTTTTAGAACAATGCGAACGCCTAACACGTCGCGATTATCTCGAAAAACGCTTCACACATTATTATGATTATGCACTAAAATTAGTTAACAAATGAATACGCCTTTCCCTCAAAAACTCTCATCCGAAAACACTTTTTTGTGTGTTTATTTTTTCGCCTAAAAACTTAGATTGTGGGGTTGTGTAATTGTTTTTAGGCTTACAAAAAGTAATAGAGGGTTGCACACAGCGCCCGCTCTAGCACTTACGCCGCCCCGGGCAAGAGGACAAATTGCCGCCCCTTAGGTTCTATACCAAGCATATTAATAATTGCTAATATGTACGTCGTTGAAGTAGATGAGTAGTTTTCCATAAAATCCTTGCAGACTGCGCAGCCGATAAACTTCAATTAGCCGGATTTCTTCGGTGTGGGACATCATGGCTAATTTTTTTGAGAGTCATGGTCGTAGCCCAGCAGGTTGAGGAGGCAGGGAAGGGATTGGCGTTTCACCCTCCCCCTGGCGGATGATCAAGGATACATTTTTGTTTTACTGCTGAACTACCTCATAAAAAATTGACGCTCTATGTATAAAAATTTCCGTACTACAATGTTCAGTTGGCGCCTGGTCTCAATCGCAATTTTAAGAAATATTTCAGTCTGGTGATCTCGGTTATTCCGAGATAGGGATTCTAAAAGTCTATCGACCGCACTATTCTAATGAGACAGTTTTAGGCATTTGATATCCGAAACTTCAACACCCACATGTAGGTGTCATTAACATCATAATATCCATATCGTACCTTCGTTTGCGTGACCTAGACTATCGAAACTTAAATTATTCCATAAGTGACATTCTCATTTCTCTTTGTGAGGATCCTAACCACCTATGTTTGCGATCATCTTGACCAACCAAACCTAAATGTATTATAGAGTTTTTGCTGTCCGCCACGCCATGTTTTACCGTTAGAATAAATAATACGTCACACGAAATTTTTTTTTGTGAAGCTAATGGATTTAAAAACATTTCGTCTGAAAGGGATGTAATTTGTGACAAAGGTCATGGTGATGCATTCAGGAGTAAAACCCATGCATACGCCATTTATCGTTAAAAGGACAAAGGTCGTTTTGGATTTACCTTTCTCAAATTTTTAACCCTTTTTCTAAAAATATTTTTTTTGTCATATAGTTTAATTACATACCCTCGACCCGCTTAAAAATCGGGCTAGGGTCATGATATTAAAAAAATGTTCATGCCTTTAGGAAATCCAGCCTACGCTCATACTGAGAATTTTTATAAAGAAGAAGGTCAGAGCTAGGAAAATCGGAGGAACCAAGCCAAGTCCTGATTTGGCATGTCCGAAAAGTGGAAGTACTACTACTGCGGCTCTGGTAATGTGTACTGTGGTTCCATCACTCATCTTGCTGAAACCCAAACAACTTTGTTCGAAGTTTGTCCTTTAAATGCTAGATGAATCAATGCAATTGATAACCAACTGAGGTGATCCATCCACTTATGGAGATCGGGCGAATTGAAGTTACATTGCCGCTAAACGTTTATAGAAGTTCTCGGAAATCCTGCATGGGTACGAAATTTTTCACAGGAGAGTTTGTTTTAATCGCTTTTATGTGTTTAGTGTTTATACGACTCAATATTTCTCATTTAATATCAATTTCTCCGGAGGTTCAATATTTTTTTAGGGGACATGCTTTACTCTGATTCAATAGACTAAGAGAAAGCTTCAGACCTTACATCCAGATATTAAATTGTGACGTATCGCATACAAATTCAATAATAAAATTACGTTCTATAATTTAGTCCTCTATTTAAAACTTAGGTGGCCATCCCCTTTGGTAAGAACATGGGATCATGCATAGAAGGTTCAAATATAATCCTTAATGCTGGTAAAAAGAAGAGGTACTAAATAATCAATTGGAGGACGAAATTAGCACATGAATCTCCAATTCACGTCTTAAAGTAAAACTTGATTACCGCATAACTGAGCGAATCGACCCACTTCGGAAGTAGAGCAGGTTTTAGTATCACTCACGTACAATTTACGCAACTCTTATTCAGGATTTTACGATTCTAAATGCAGCACCTTGTATCAATTATGGTCTCTTCAAAGCCTTGCAAGGACTTTGCATCTACAAAACACAACTTTGAACTTTTTATTTCATCTGTAGGTTTCGTTTCTATGGAAACTGATATTGAATTTTTGCTTCTGACTTTTATACATTTTTTTTTGTTCGAGTGCTAGCCAAAAAGCCGCCCCTAAAATTTGGCGCCCCGGGCGACCGCCCGGCTTGCCCCCCCCCCCCCCCCTTAGAGTGGGCGCTGGTTGCACACAGAAACTGAGGTCACTTCAAAATTGTGTATAACAACTAAACACTACTTCAAAAGTTTAGCCCTGAAGTGTGCGTATCACCCACCTTGGGATGAAATTTTTAACAGGGAGTAATTGCGCATCGCGTAGTCGATACTGAAAGGATCCATAGGACAAGTTGTTTGAGCGAAAACGATATCAATCAGTGGCAATCCCGCGTAGGGTTTTTTGAGGGTTCGAACCCCCTCCGAAATTAATTCGTGATACAAAAATTAGGAATACTATTTCCTTTTTTAGGGTTTTTTAGAAGTTTTTTTTCAAAAAACCCTTATGAAATCGATTTTGTCCGTCCGTCCGTCTGTCCGTCTGTTCACTAAATAACTCGCGAACGGCTCAACCGATTGTCATGAAATTTAGTAGGAATGTGTAGAATGGTTACAGTCTTTGGCACATATACCTTAGAAGTTGGTAGGAAGAAAACAACAGGGTGTTTTTCGAACGTTTGAAAAAAGTCGACTTTTTTAGTTTTTATCGAAGATTGACGTATGGGTATTTAAATCAAAGATCTAAACGAGTACACCTCATATCAGTTAAAATTTTACAGTTTCGACCAACGGTAAAAAAGTTATTGGCGTTTAAAGTTAAACTTCTTTTTCGAGCTCCGTTTTTCTAAACCGTTATAGGGATCGATATGAAACTTTACACAAAGATTGGTCAGTGGGGCCTTATATACGTTAAATATTAAGACTGTTGACTTTTGCAAAGGAAAAGTAAATAACAGTAAATTTGTAAAATTTAAATTTGTTCGTGTGTAGCCCCTCTTAGGTTTCCAAATATGAAAGTTCTGGTAAGGGTTTTTAGAAAATTATATATAGAATATGTCTACGAATTTTCATTCGAATAACTGTATCCAAACCGGAAATATAGCCAAATAAGTATTTAGTAAGGGCCTTTCACAATCTCTTAAGCATTTCTTCAATGCATATCTTTTAACTTGATGAAACAATGAACATGAAATTTCCACAAATATTTTTGAAGTTAGTAGGACCAAGTTAACAGGGTGTCCCTGAATAGCTTGCAAAAGTATACTTGTTCAATACTCATAAGAAAGCTTGCGTGGGCTCTTAAGTCGGGGACACAATGGAATCATTTCATATAAGTTGGTTTTCCTTTATTGAAAAAACAGTAACAGTAGATTTACAGCTAAAAATTCAGTTTATATATAAAGCCAAGCTATCCTTACGTTTGCCTGATTTTCTTTTTGCTCAAAGGCCACCAGAAATCTTAAATCGAAAAATGCCTGTAGATTGGCCTTGGAGTACTTTTATACAAACTGGATAAACAGAATGGGCTAGCGCCTTTCATTCTGTTCCACCTTTAATTAGACCAATCCAAAAATAGATTTACAGGAAGCATTTCATTAATGTTGTGCACAATACTTATTTATTGCTTATAAAATATATGTACAAAAAATATTCACTTTGCATTAAAATTCTAAAAAACCCTCGTATTGCGGGCGAAGCCCCCTAGTTTTGTTTAAGACACACAGAACTAGCGTCCATAGATCGACGACAGGTGATTTTAGGGCAGAGGTATCAAACTCGAAACCTGGCCCGGGCCAAATATCATTGCCTTTAGGTTTGAGCGGGCCGCAAGGTGCCTATAGACAAATTTTTTCTAAATTTGATGATAGAAAAATTATTTTAAAATATTATTATACATCAGAGTCATACTAATGACCTCGGGATTATCTTCTCTAGAAAAGACATCTCTTGAAAATATTCTTCAAACAAATTTAGAAACTTTAGACAAAAAGTTAAATCGCGAAAGTTTAGTTCATCGATCAGGGACCACTAGTTGTAAAAACAATTTGTTTCTGATGTGGTGTGAAACAAAAACATGTAAATCCGAATAAGCTCAAGGGGGAAAATCGGATAATTTGCTGACATTAGTATGTTTACGAAATTTCACATCCAGGGCCCTTTTAAAGCTTGGTGTACTTTTCAAATAAATCTCAATCCAAGATGTTCTTGTCCCATAACCTGAAAATGCGGACGCAAATAATAATGCAACCGTGGCATAAGGTTCGGCAAAGTCAGCCTCTTTTTTTCTGAACCGAATATCGGGACAAATCAATTTCACTAAGGGGCCTAAAAAGGCCATATTCAATAAATGTACCTCAAATATCCGTCAGAAATATGTTTATAGAACATAGAGGCAAACTTATAAAATATGTACATAGCTTAAGCTTATATGTACTATATTCTACCATAAGCTACCGTAAGTATTCCGATAAACGTCGCCGCACTGAATATCGAGCCGGTTTGGCAGAGGAACACATCAACTTTAGTAGACCAAGCGCCATCCTTTTCCGAAGATTAAGGACTGGCTTTTTCAGGCAATAAGCTCTTCATAAAATGGGAAAGCGATTGAATTGGAAAGTTGTGCTCATTGTACTTTTATGGATGAATTTGACTGCACAGATGTAGGTACTTTGTACCCAACGCAATCGCAATGTGTTCCTTTTACTCTATACAACATCTCGCGATTGCTTTAATATTTACCACACCTAACATTAATTGTTTTCAATTTGGTCGTTTTTTATTATTTTCAATTGAATACATATGAATTACACGTCACAATGCCGTTATTATGCTAAGTCTTTTTTAGGTGATAAATTCCGTTTCAACCCACAGGCAAATACATTTGCCAAGCGAAATGGGGGGTTCTGGTTCTGGTTCTGGGGCTAAGGGCACAATTTTTGGTGACATAACTACTATTGACCTACAGATCCCAGAAAGGGATGAAAAGATGTATCTATGTATACAAATACCCAGAACTTTTATCTATTTTCTTGGAAATGTTTCACACAGTTCGAATGTTTACTATTTTATGTTGAAAACGAGCGGGAATAAACAGTAAATGTAAAAATGGTTGCCCGGAACTTGATACTCCAAAATCTGCCACCCCCAAAATTTGTGGTCCAACTTTTCAGCCTACTGGTTAATCCGCCACTGGGACAGTTGATAGCTCGGTTTAGACTTTAAAATACCGCGAACCGTGTAGCAGTCAATAAACATGAAATAGAGCTCAATGTGATCAAAAAAGAACTAATATGTAAAATGCTTTCTATATTCAGGGACACTTTAAATTTAACTTAAAAAAAAAACACACACAAGATCACCTAAAAGGGACAACAACTTTTCAAAATCTTTAGTTTTATCAAAAATTTTGATCTTTTTCGTAAGCATAATTACCTGTTGCTGCTAATGACCAACACTCCGCTTTCCTTATCGCCGTCCAATTCTTACTATCAGACATGATACACGAGGCGTAAACGGTACAAGGCAATATCACACATGCATTTCCAAGGGTACACTAAATAGGAACCGCGCGATAGTGTGACGAAACACGCAAATTAATTCACTAAACAATTATAGATAATCAGAAAATTTAATTAAGACTCATAAGACATAAAATCAATTGAAACGTAACACTTTGACCGAGATACTTGTCAGCAGAGTGAATAGGGAGACTTAAACTTCATTCGGTCTGGAAATTTGGTTTTGCAACATTTTATTTTTCCGCAACGTTTAACGAAAAGTTGGTGATGCACATAAAATTAACCACTTATTTCAATTAGTCTTATTGTTCACAAGTCACTACACTTCACATCTTTTTTCTCGATTCGCAGAGATAACTTTTTTTCCAAAACGCACCAATTAAAATTATTATCCGTTACATTTTTTTTGTTTCCTTACGCATGGCTAGATGGCACTCGTTTCTCTTTTTTCATGAATGGACGACACCAAATACCGAGACAACAAAACTATGGACGTTAATCGGTCAGAGCAAATGCACTGGCAGCAGACCAGCCTCCATCAAAAGGTGAACTAAGACGAAAAGGTGCCGCCAATAAATCAAAAACGTCGACAAGCCGTCGGTCGATGACGCAGACCTCAGCTATGACGCAACGAACAAACGCAGGACGCGAACTCTCTCAGTTATCTGCACGCGATTGCGTCGCTTACTAAAATCCGCAAACATGCGCGCTCCACGTTCAACTCGCACAAAAGTCTCGAGCGCACACACTCAACTGAAATGACCACAAAAATCGCGAGTCGGACATGCGATGGTGCGCGCGAGTTCTTCAAAATCAAACCTCGAGCTCCACACACCGTGAAACGGAAGGGGTCACAAGAAATGATCCCATTCAACAGACAAAAGAGTTGAATGTAAATTGAATGGAGCACCATGAGAGTATCTTTCCGATCGAATCCGTCTTCGTATTGCAATGCAACTAAAACAAGCACCCAATTCCCCCATAATAACACGACAGACAAGAAATACCACCTCCATGCCCCATTCGAGCTACACTTTGCCCTTTCCAATGCTTCTCACTCCAGATAAATGTATCTTTTACGCTGCTCCATCGCTAAACACAGGTACTCTTCCACGGACAGGTAATTCTGGCCAGAAAAACGTGGAGCGCCTCGTGAGCCAACTGTGTATATAAAACAAAGAACGCGAACCCCGTCGCATTGTCGGGCCAATAAAAAACGACACCCAGCACGGTGTGTGCATGGAAAAAGTGGGAAATGGAAAATGGGTGGCATCGTAGTCAGTTGGCCCCCCGTTCGACACAAACTCGCATTCAACTTACGCGAAGTGGGTACATTGGCGATATCGTTGAATGTCATCGTCCGGCATGATGGGGTTTGAGGTGGAGTTTTTTTTCGTTGTCCCCCAGATGATGTCTCGAACACGTCCAATTGGATTAGAATCGCGTTCGCGGAGCTGCAGTATCTTTTTTATTCGGTTTCGTATCTTTTCTTGTGGCGAGTGTTGAAGCATCCATTGCATCTCTCTGAGATGATATTGTGTATGCACGATGCATTTGGGATGCTGCATACATGCACCAGAGCATTTGGCTTTTTGTGGTATTTTATTATGTGGAATGTTGACGCGTTTTTTTGATTGGATGTCGCTTGAATATGTAATGTGGAGGTGGGGAGCTAATTTGCATTCGTTGAAACATTTGTGGAATATTAAGTGGATGTGGGTTTGTTCTGCCAGTTAATGAAAACGCTCAGATTGGGCATTGGAGTTGGCGATAAGAGGATTACTGAATTCAAGTGGCTGAAGCCCTTTAAAACCAAATTACTTTTTGGCGATGCTTTTGCGATTTATCAAAAAGTATTTGTTTGCTTGTCAACTTTTTTTTTTAATGAAGAAGAAATTTCATATTTCTTTAATTCGCTTGAATAAAGTAGATCGATTTTACTATAAAGACCGAGGCTAATCTCGGGCGCGGCCGAAATTTGAATACCCGTCACACTTGAATGAAACTTACGTTTCTTTTGTGTTAATCATTTCTACCACAACCCTATGACATGTTCCAGTTCCATCAAGAATTTAATTTGCGGAGGGTTGGTTTTTATGACAGTCAAATGTTGTAGAAACATTTTTTTAGAAGAACCCAATTTTCAGGTTTGTTGGTTTGTAACACAGCCCTATGACGTAGTGTTTCGATTCCATGCGTTCATGGATATGTAATGAGGGTTTACTAGGAACATACTTGGATGAAGTTTGGTTATGATTAGTTCTAAAAAAAAAGTTTTTGGTGGTTGGTTTGTGTGACACGTAGTGTTCCGATTTCATCCGTTCCTAGATATGTTTTGATGCTATACTAGGAACACATTTGGGTTAAGATTGGTTTAAAAAGAAAAAAAGTTTTTCTTAGAAAAACCTAATTTTTGGTGGTTGGTTTGTATGACAACCCTATGACGTAGTGTTCTGATTCCATTCGTTCCTAGGTGTGTTTTGAGGCTTTACTAGGAACACACCTGGGTGAAGTTTAGCCTTTAGGATTGGTTTAAAAAGAAAAAAGTTTTTCTTAGAATGACCTAATTTTGTATGGTTGGTTTGTATGACACCCCTGTGACGTAGTGTTTCGATTCCATCCATTCCTGGTTTTGGGGCTTTACTAGGAATACACTTGGATGAAGTTTGGTTAAGATTGATTCATTAAGAAAAATGTTTTTCTTAGAAGAACCTTATTTTCTATTTTGGGTTTCTATGGCAGCCCCATGACGCCTCGGTTCGATTCCATTCATTCCAACATATATATAGCGTACACTAAAAATAAACTTAAATACAAAATTTCAGCCCGATAGCTTCAAAACTGAGGGACTAGTTTGTATTGAAACAGACGGACAGACAGACATACGGACAGACGGACATCGTTCAATCGATTTCTCTCATCACACTGATCAATAATATATATACTTTATATAGTCGGAGGTGCTTCCTTCTATGCGTTGCAAACTTCATGACAAAGTTAATATACCCTTTCACTATATCAAAATGTCGCGGCATCTTTACTTATTATGTAAAAGCGTAAGCGGAAGAAATCAATGTGAAATCGCTATTTTACCTATCCATGTCTATACTTATTCTAAGGATAAATTCATTGACATGCGTAAATTTATAGAAATATGCAGTTCAGTACAACCTGGTACAACAAGGTTGTACTCTGAAAAAGTTGCGGCGGTGTTCGATTTGATTGTTTGAATTGACTATCGCGTACCCGAAAACTCCTACATCTTTGTACCCGTCGAATGTTTAGTCTTATCGTATAGAGAAGACACACAGCTTAAACATTGTATTGTGGCTATTTTGAATTGAATATATGTAACTGTTTACTTAGCATGGTTACGCAAAATACGTAGTTACATACAAGCTTGAATATTCTATTGAACTGAATGTTCACTTTGCATAGTTACGCCATATTTTGCTTGGTTACGCCATCGTATGAAATTGCATAATAACTTTTAGTAGAGTCCTTACGTGATTCCTTACGATAACGTAACCAAACAAAATATGACGTAACTATGTAAAGTAAACATTCAATTCAATAGAATATTCAAGCTTGTCTTGTATGTAACTACTTAGGGACAAACGCAAGCACCCAACTACTAGGATCCTCATTTCCTATCGTATACTATTCATGAATGAAACGATTGACCTTGCATTCTTTCCGAAATCCGTCGATATCTCTGCAATCCTTTGGTGTGGCAGAACGACCGAGGTGGCGCTAGACTCACCATAAAATTGCCGAAAGGGTCATCGGATCCCATTTTTTCCGGTCAGTGCACAGGGTGGTCAGAGATAACCGTCAACCTGGATGTTGGCCACAGCAATTTCACAATCAGCTTCGTATTACTTCGATAATCCGTCGATATCTTTGGAATCCTTGAGTCCAGCGAAACGACCAAGGTTTCGCTGGACTCGCAACAAAATTCTCTAAGGTGACCTCGGAGCACCTTTCCTGCGCAGCTCACAGGGGCGTCAGAGATAAGCGAGATAAGTGCAATAATTCACAAAACGTATGCTTTTGTTAGTTGTCAACCTAGATGTCGGTCAGTCGGTCACAGCAATTTCACGATCAACTTCGTACTATGCACTTTGGAAAATCGTCGATATCTCTGCAATTCTTCGGCTGAGCGATATGATCGGGGTGTCACCAGACTTGCCATAATAGGGCAATTTATTTGTGAAGTCGAAACAACGAGTAAAAACCTTCCTTCCTTGGAATTCATGTTTCCAAAAATGTTACTTCTTTTCCTCATCCACTGACCATAATCATAAAGCATTCAAAACTTAAATGCTCGGTCAATACCTTAACAACTCATTCCAAATTTACATCTTTTTCGCGTACACCAACTTCAAGTTGGACTACACTGCACCTGCAAAATAAAATATTTTAATAAAATGGCATTAGGTAGCAAATATTCGAACCGGAAAAAATACTGCAAAACTGGCGAATATTCGCGTTGGCGTGGGCATTTCCATACAAGGCAGTGTGTTACAGTTCTGACGCTGCGGAAAAATTCGCCGCGAATATTCGCTGACGCGCCGGTGTACATATCTGCTTTTTGTTGAGGTAATGAGATCAGCATCACGCTCAGCAGTGTTATTTATCCCCATAAATGGGTACTCATTTAGGATCTGAGTGAGATCATAGTCCGTCACAAGCTTGTGAGTTCGAAAAACACCCATGATCCACGGTGAGATTAGAACTCATGACCCTGTGCACCGAAGGTGCGCGCACTAACCGCTAGACCAGCCAGACTACAATACTTCTGTGTGTTATTGCATTTTCCTGTATCTGACAAGTGGCTTGTTCTGTGTGCAGTTAGTCTGTTCCGTCCGAAGTGCGATCGTGTGAGCATCATATTATTTTTGTTGTTGTAGCGCTTTTATGCTCTTGAACCGAATTGGGTGTGGCAGCTCTTGGCCGTTGGAATAACGGATAGCTCCAGGACGATTTACATCGAAGAGCCGGCTGCCGTAAATATTATTATAAACCCGGATGTAAATTTACAATTTTACCAGTGCAAATTTGCTTATTTCTGATTTAAATTTACATAAGTCTAAGAGTAAGTTTACTTATTAAGTGTGCAAATTTACTTTTTACCGTTTATAGATTTACACCAATTTTGTAGTAAATATTTACACCGTAAAGCGTAAAATTACTCTCGTTCGTATCGCGGTGTAAGTTTACTACTATAATAGAAGGAAAAAAAGTTTCCTCCTATTATTGGAGTAAAATTTCACTATAGTGACGAGTATAAAAAGAGTGGTTTAATTGTGTTACAATATGCTGTTCCTGCGATTCCAAAAAGAAATTAAACACTTAAAATTTGGGCGGATTGCTGGTGATCTAATGTACTTTACACGACCTATACCTGCTTACCTTATGCATGGCATTAAGCAACACTCTATTAAATTTTTACTCTTATAATAGAAGGAAACTTTGTTTCCTTCTATTATAATAGTGAAATTACTCTGCAATCTAAATTTGCAAATCAAGTGTAATTTTAGATAAAAAATGTGTAAAAAAGTACTCTAATATATTAGCAAATTTACACCGTGCTATGTGTAAAAACACTCCGTAATAATAGGAATATAATGCGGTTTCACTCTTTTTTCGTTGTAAAGATTTAAGTGGCGAACCTTTATAAATAATAGGTGTGTTTTTTTTTGGTTATTCCGTGTAGGTTTGGGTAACGAAACTCCATATAAAAAAAATTACAGTTGGATCAGCTGGCATTGTTTTTATATGGAGCTTGGTTACCCAAACCTACACGGAATAACCAAAAAAACACACCTAATATAGTTATCAATAAAACTATTTAAGGCTATATAAAATATAAACAAGTATCGGTCGAGTTTTACTGATCAGTTTTTCGTCTACATGGGAGGTTGCAATATGGTCTTTTTTTTGCGATCTGTACACTTGTTCTTCTTCTCAGTATACCTTAACTCAGCCGTTTATAGGCAATTTCGAGTCAACGTTACATTGCATATCATTTCGGAGTGCAATGTTGCAAGCACTAAATATTTCCTATCCGCACATGTACGGAAATTTTGGACCACGCCGAGATTCGATCTCGGGACCTCTAGATTACTAGCATCGTAGAGTGCGACTCAAGCAAGTGAGCCACAGAGCGTGTACACATGAGTTCTAAATGCAGAGAATTTTTGGAAAAATGTGGTACACTGTGCTAAGTCCAGCCGATTGAAGTATGACAACTGAAGAGCACGCTACAAAAAATGAGTAAAACTTCAACTGCACGTTGCAAAAATACACCACAAATCCGAATTATACACATAAACGTTGTAAAAATGCACCAGAAAATCTGAATTATACAGAAGTGTAGCGTACAAATACATTTCACACCGATTTTAGTGTAATTTTTTTATTTTACACAGAAATTGTTGAAAAATGCACTCTGTATGTGATTATAAGCGGGAAAAAGTGTAAAATTACCGCATTTTCAGCGGAAATTTAAATTCACTTTTTAGAGTGAAGGTTGACAAGGTATTTATTTAAATTTAAATAGGCCAAGCAAGTTCACAAACCAAATTTGACCTGAGATTCCTTCGAAAGCCTTTCGTATTTTACAATACAAAAATAAACTCTTTTTTTTAGCATATTTAGTAATTGATGGTATAAAGAAAAAAAATATGAAAAATTTCTCAAAAGTTGTTGAAAAAATTTACTGTGGCGGAGTATTTTAGTACAATCAACATAACCCATAAACCAGGACTCCAAAATACTCGTAGAAGACAAAAATTAGGGCTAATTTTTGTTGTGCCAGGAAATTAAAAATTATTTTGCCACGAATGATCTAATTTATCCTTGATAAAAAATCATGAGAAACTCTAAAAATTATGTTTGCTCCGTTATATACTTGAATAAAAGCATACTGGAAATATAATGCAGGTACTTGAGATCCCCGATGATAAGACAGCTTGCATGTCCATCCGCGATCAAGGATAAATTTCTGTCCTTGTTGAGTCCTTTATGCTGTTTATTTTTTGTAGCGAAATTAATGACGGAGCTATGAGTTATTAGATTATACAACTTGAAAAAAACAGTATAATAATGCTATATCAGGTCAAATAAATAACTCTCTGAGTCAAATTGATAAGTTTCCGAATCAATAAAATACGTTTTCGGTTCAAAAAATAAAGCTGCCGATAAAAATACTCAATTTCTGGATCAACATAGTAAAATTCGAATAAAAAAAATGATTTCCGAATCGCTTCGCTTCGTCAAACAAATAAATTTCCCCAAAAACACAGTTCCTAAATGAAAAAAATGAATACCCGGATCAGAAAAATAAATTTCCAAATCAAATAAATATATGATCCATAATCATAAAAATATACTGTCAAATCAAATAAATGAATCTCCATGACAAAAATAAAAACAAATGTGATTCCAAGATATTAACGAATAAGGAAACTACAGATCGGATAATTCAGAAAAATCCTGCCTAAATCGGGGTCACCGTTTGCAAAATTTCATACAACAAAAAGATATACATATGTACTTCCGAATCAACAAAACACGTTTTCAAAACAACTAAATCAATTTTCGAACCAATTGAATGAAAATGAAAAAAAAAAATAAATAAATTTCGAAATCAAATAAATAAATGCCCGAATAAAAAAGAGGAAATATATAAAACAAAGAAATAAATGCCTAAATCCAAAAACTAAAGTTTACAAATCAAATAAATTATTTTTTAAATCAGAAAACAAATTTAAAAAATTCAAATTCGTATGAAAGAAGCATTTTCAAAACATAGAATTTTCGTTATTAATGTGCTTTTCTTTTGCAAATTTAGTTCACTCATTAAAAACCAAATTATTAGTTCATTCTATAAGTAATTTTGGCAATAAAAATTATCAATAATAATGATTGTTATTAGTCACTGACTGATCAAAATCGGATGCAATGAATAGTTTGCCATAGGACGTCACTCGCGTTTTCATAAAGTAGGTGCTCTACAATTGGAATATTCCCAATATTTCGTTTGGTACAATTCATTAAAGTTCCATTCAACTAAATGAATTTATTAGACGATGGTATCAAAAATTACTTGCGAGTAGGTCCTTCAGTTAGGAATGCATTGATACCAAATTTGAATCAAGTTATTTCAAAAGTTGATCACTCAAGTCCGTTTAGTTTTAATATTTCGGTCGATTACTTAAACTTTATTGACCCTTTGAGTGTAATGGTCGTGAATCTGGCAGTAAATAATCCCAATGTGGTAGAATTAGAATCTGAAATTATTCAGAAGTAGGTCTAGTGGTAGTAAATTTTTTTTTATTATTTAGCGGTTTTCAATTGCAAATATTGATTTTGGATTCCATAGTGCAAGCAATTTAGTTTATTTTTGTTATACCCGTCACTGTGTGAAACGCATTGGCGTAACGTACGGTGTTCCATGAGCTTTTTCAATAAACCGTAGAGCCCCGCCTACTAGCTGAGCTTTCACCGAAAGCCTTTAATTCACAACAAAAAGAACGATTGAACTCTATTAGAAGCACTCGTATTTCTCGCAATTCCGCCCTATAGTATTTAAAGAATTACATAGACTAAGTCACGTATTTATGAACGTTCTTTAACTCAAGGAGACCTTGAGTCAAGGATGCCGAAATTCAATAAATTAAATGTCATTTTCCATGCTTTTTCATAGAAATCACTTATATTCACGCAGTGGCGGATTTACACATTTGCCGCTAGTAGGCTGTTGACATTTTGCCGCCCCTACCAAGCTCTACGAGAGGGGCGTCAAGCTCAAAACCTGGGGCGCAGGATCAAAAATACGGAAACGTCTAAAAAAATTTACGAGTATTATTACAAATTTGATTACACAAATATTTCCTTTAAAACAGTCATTCTCAAACTAATTTTGACCGCGGACCCCTGCACACATGAGTAGCCTCTTTAGAGACCCCCGACAGAATTCCAAGCCTTGGATGTTTAAATTGTTTAAATATTTAAAAGTAGGTACACAATAAAAATTGTTTTCATGTTTTAACAAATTTTTTATTGTGCATAATATTATTAGTAGTACATATAGGTACATTAATACACTTATCATATACAAAAATATAACAAAAACTTGCACCATAATGTTCAGTGGGATGGGTGAACTTAATGGGACGATATTAAGTCCCCACGAGCACTTATGTCTAATCGGTTTTTGTTTTTAGTTACCAGCGTCATAACGGCGCATGTTCAACTGAATACGATGAAGGAAAAGTGATTAAAAGGAACTCAACTGTGGACCACAATTCAGGATACAGACTTGTTAGGGTTTTTTGAAGTCAAAATTGCCCTTCCTCGAATTTATGCTTGAACTCTTCATTCGTTGACAACTCAGTAAGTGGCTCCTGCTTGAGAATGCCTCCTTCTTGACTGAAAACTGAAACGTATGAAAACGGATTCAACACTCAATCAGGAATATTGAGTTTAAGAATATCTTCGAAGCTTCTTTTCAAATCCGAATAAAATTCGTCAAATTGCTCGCAGTTAACCAAAAAGTCTTAATTTTTTCAGGCAAATTTGCAAAATTTGGAAACTGACAGCATTTGCCTCTACCTATGTTCTGCTTGAACAATACAAGTTTCGTCACAAACGGGGATATAATACTTTTAGTTTGAATTTAACTTATCACCTTGCAGTTGTAAATTGATTTCATTCAATTTACCGAATATGTCTCGGTCATGTAAGCTACATATGTATATCTAGCTTAATACTTATTCAATTGAGTTTCAAGTCATAATCGTCTCTAAAAATGTGTGCAGCTACAGAAGCTACAAATTCGCCACAGACGACTTTACAGCATACACCCCCGTTACAGAGATATTCAGGAAAAAACCAAATATTCTCGTTTTTCCAAGGTTTGAACCCCCGTAGCACCTTTAATGGTAGACATTTTGATGAGAAATTTGGCCACTTTTTTCAGAACCATATTTGTTACGAATTAGGCATACATCTTATAGCCACAGTTACCGTTATAGGGGTTTTCGTGAAACCTTTTAAAAAATACTGTTTCACCTGCTGGCACCGTTGGGAATGCTCGAATCAAAATCGAATTTTGACAATTTATTCTGGAACCACAAGAGCTACAAACTTGCCTTACTTCACTTTTCAGCACATATTACCGTTATCGAGATATAAAAAAAACGTTTTAGAAGGTCTTTGGATCTCTCTAGCACCGCTAGCGGTACAGACGGGGACTTTCGGGGTCTTGTGTAAGACCTCGGAAGGAAGGCTCATGCAAAAATACAGCTTTCCCCTAATTTTTCCGAAGTTCACAAATTTTTTCAAAGTTCCTGGGGTAATAGTGTGTTTTGTAAAAATTAATTTTAAATGGAATACAAATGGTTAGTAAATATTTAATTTTATCGAAATCTTTCGCGGACCCCCGGGACGGCTTCGCGGACCCCAAGGGGTCCGTAGGGACCACTTTGAGAATGCATGCTTTAAAATACTATGGCTATAAATCTGAGTCACTAATGACATCGGAATTATTAAAAAATTATTTTTTTCGATAAAGTACTTCAATCGAATTAAAAAATTTTAAACAAGAAATTAAAAGGCAAAAATTTGTTTGATCCGTCGGTAACAACTTTTTTTTTATTAGGCAGAAAACATAAGTAAACTTCGGACAGAAAGGTTGTTTTAAATAAGCAAAAATTAGTTTGTGAAGTGGTGTGAAACAAACGCATGCACCAGTAAAACTTGGCAAAAAATTGGGTACTTGGAATGAAATGCAATGTATACGAAATTTACTATTTTCTTATCAAACGATCGGGGTATTTTTTTAAAATAAATATTTGTCCAAGATACTCTTGTCCCATACTCTGAAAGGTTGCGAACAAATTATGTTGCAAACGTATGAATATCGATTTCGGCAGAGCCAATACCATTTTTCTGAGCCGAATCTCGGGACAAAACCACTTCATCAAGGAGATATTTTGCCTGCACAAAATGGCTGCCCTAAACAAATATACAAATTATATATTTGTAATATATATATTTTAATCTTACATAATAATATGTTCCCAGTGGTTGAAAACCGATTGATTTCCCCTCTCGATTTCAAAAATTACCGAAAATTGTTCAGAGTGCATACTATTCGTGATTTCATATCACAACCAAAATGCGCTGGTAACTTCAAACTGACCATCCAAATAAGATATTGGGAAAATTAAGAAAAGTGGTAACACACCAAACTATTTTTTTCGGGTGTCAGTTCAAATATTGGAGTGAGCCGAAATGAGCTGAATAAGGGAATCAAATTTGGGACCTGGGTTTTTACACATTTTCATTGGAAAAAAATCTTTTTTTTTGAATGTTGGCCCAAATCACATGTTTTCGTGCACTCTGAACATATTATTAGCCACCTATTTTACAAGCTTTTGTAAATTTTTACACTTGAGCTCAACATTCCATTTCTTTCATTTTGACGCTTTTTTGCTGATGATTTTGAATTTTTTTATTGGGCCGAGTACAGGACAGAACAGCTCACCTTCCATACAAATTTTACAAACATATTGACAAGAACAAATCCGGATTTGAAACTACAATTTCAAATACTTTTCTATCAACGTCACTTCTGAAATACAGTTTTAAATTTCATGTTTATTGTTTGATCCAGTCAAAAGATAATGCAGGGAACAAATGCTTAAGGCATTGCCCTATTGTGAAACACCCTTACCAAATATTAGAATCGCTATTTTTCAAAAATTTACTGTTATTTACGTTTTCTTACCAAATGTAAACAGACTTAGTATTTAACGTATATCAGTTAATATTAACTTTATGTAAAGTTTCATATCGGTACCCCCATAACTTTTAGAAAAACCGAGGGGATATCGTAAGCTTAACTTCAAACGCCCATAAGTTCATTACCGTTACTTTAAACTGGAAAAAAGTAACAGATATAAATCAAATCAAAGGACTCGATGAGTGCGAATCCTTTGATTTGATTATCCATACGTCCATCTCCGATAAGAAATAAAAAAGTCACCTCTTTGGAACACCCTGTTATCTTTGTCCTACCAACTTCTAAGGTATTCGTGCCGAAGACTGTTACCATTCTACACATTCCTACCAAATTCTAAGTGAACTGGCGGAGGGACAGACGGACGGACCATATCGATTTCATAAGGGTTTTAAAAAAATATATCTTAAAACCCCTACAAAAGAGCTTTGTTGTAAATTTTAGCCTGCAAGCAAATTATAAGAGGTCTTTTCGCTTTTCGTCTTTAATAATAAATCGTTTCGTTGTCTGAAGCTCTGAGATAACGGTGACAAATAGTTCTTCACTTATGTGTCTCACTGATGTACAAACACACTTTACGAGAAGAATAGGTGGTATATGGCATGGGTTGAAATTTGTTATTTGCTCCAAATTTGCCGCCCCCACAAAATCTGCCGCCCTAGGCTCCAGCCTACTCAGCCTACTGGTAAATCCGCCACTGTATTCACGAGTCAATGCATCCTTGATTTAAGGAGAAACTCAAGGAGACCTTAAAATTTTCTATAGTCAACCTCAAGTCAAGTCAAGTCAAGTCAAGTCAAGAGCTACCCACCTTCCTTGAAATATAATATTTTAAGTATATTGAAAACTTAGAGTTTGGTCTAAAATCAAAAATGCATTGACTCCTGAATATAAATGATTTCTATGAAAAAGTATGGGAAATGACATTTAATTTATTGAACTTCGGCATCCTTGACTCAAGGTCTCCTTGAGTTAAGGAATGTTCATAAATACGGGCCTAAAAATTTTCTTTTCGTCCTGAGCCGGCTCCGATTTTCCACCTCTTAAACATTGTTCAAGTTACAGCGCTGAGAATTGAAAAAAGGCCACATTGAGGGGCTCCTTTCAGAGTTGTTCTTCTCACTCACTCTCACAAGTTACACAAAAGTATCTCGCCATGTACAACTTCTGACTAATAATAAAAGACTGCGTAATTAACTCCTGAGCGTTCCTTATTTCCTTTTTCTACTGAATAACGTAACAACGAATTTAGTTGGATTGTTATTCTGGGGATCATTCAGTTACGATTAAAATGAAGATCAGTTCGAAAATTGTTGAAATCAAAGAAAAAGCGAAGAAAAGAATGAACCCATTAACAAACAGATCAGATACTAAAGTTTAAATCCAATCAACAGAAAAAATCCACCACCTTTTTTGTTATCATTAAAGCGGATTTCAAATATCTTACGATTTTATAACGCGATTTCAACTAAAATCCTTACGAAATCGTAGTAAAGTGTGGCGAACTCCGCTTGATTGTATGCAATACACATCTTTGATGTCACGTTTACAGTAGAGGCCGTCCGTCTAGCCCACAATATGTCCACGCACTGCCATCTAGATAGGCAGGCCGGATTATCAGCTGATCTGTCAGTCGTCATGCAACACAAATACTGCCATGGTGGGGCCATGCTTCGCGCTCAGTACTGCGAAAGTACCGCTCTGTACAATCCACAAATTGTCCACAATCCAAATATCAGTAGCTGTCAGCCTGTGATTTCGGGTCACTTGCTATGATATACCATGGGGGGGGGGGGGGCATTTAAACTTTTGGTTTCAGAAGCACTGGAGCAGTGGGCTTTAGAAATGTCAACTGTCACTCGTCATGAACGCACTTGTCCACTTGTGGATGAACAAATTTCTGCAGTTCGGCCTGTCTATCTTGAACTAGATGTTATTATTACGTTATTAGCCTGTATGTGCGATTTATTCACGTAGATTTTTAGATTTAGAAGTTTGACTGCATATACATACATATGTATTTCTCGTTGCAAAAATAAGCCATTTTAGTAATGAATCAAATAGTCAGAGTTGAAATTTAGAGTTAGATGGACTCTACTGAAGTGTGAAATAGTGCAACAAGATTAGGACGATAGTGTGAACAGGATTTCAGATTTCATAATATACCTAAATTTTGTTGTCAAGTGTGCATCGCGTTTTACCGATCCCTAATAGACTTCTTTAAACAAGTCCTGGTTTCGAGCCAAACAAATTAAGTCAAATCCGTTAACTCGATTGAGTCGTATCGTGAGGTTTTAGTAAATCCTCCTGTGAATCCTCCTACATATAAATATAGTCCTGAATTTAGTTTAAATTTCAAAAGTTACAGCGAGTAGTAATCGGGGAATGATTTTGTTTAACTATAAACTACATTGTGATATATGTATTTTAGAAACGTTACCCCACTGGTGAAAGGATATATTAACTTTGTCATGAGGCTCGCAACGCACATAAGGAAGCACCTCCGACTATGGAAACTACATATACCTACACTGAGCTTCAATGAAACTGGGCCACACGTTAAGCGCGAACTCTAATCAAAACAGACATTGTGTTTGTTGCGTGAGCTAACGGTACTTCAGATAAAAACGAGACCGAGTTCTAATCGTACGAATGGCACGATGAGTGTATACCCTATACCCATGTACAGACCTAGAAGGCACGCAAAACCCAAAATATTAAATTTCATATTTTTTGTGGGGGAGGGAGGGGTCGATGAGTCGGACCTGACACATCTTTATTACCTTGTCAAGGCATCCAACGGCTACCATTTGATACTAATTTGAAGTTTTTCGTTACATTCTATCAAAAGATATGGCTAAATATAACTTTGTAGGGGAAGTAGGGGTAGGGGTAGTCGGACCTACTCCACATTCCACCAACTCAAAGTATATGTCAGAATGAGACATTGATCAAAATTTCAAGTCGATAGCGATATTCTACCGAAAGTTATGGACGAATTAAAATATCAAGGAGGGGTAGTTTGTATGGGAGGTAGGGGAACCCGTGGTCCGATTTGGCCCATTTTCAATACCGTCCAAGATTTTAGCAAAACAAACATTTGACCAAAATTTTAAACCGCTAGCTTCATTATTTCGGGAGTTATCGTGCTAACAGACATACACACGGACAGACAGACAGACAGACAGACAGACATGGCTTATTCGATTCAGGGACCGGCCCTGATCATTTATATATATACTTTGCCATACCTCCGGTGGCTCCTTTGAGGTGTTACATAATATCGGCGTAACAAAAACAATATACCCTATACCATCTTATGGGTATAGGGTATAATCATAGTCATTTGAATCGCCATTAAATGCACTTTCTGTAGATATAACTTTCATAGTTGTAAGTTTCATACTTTTTGAGAAAATTGAATTTGAGTTCGAAAGTGACGAGTGGCCCGATTTTTGTGAAGCCGAGTGTATATTATTGATCAGTGTGGCGCGAGAAATCGATTAAGCGATGTCCGTCTGTCTGTCCGTTTTTTCAATACAAACTAGTCTCTCAGTTTTGAAGCTATCGGGCTGAAGTTTTGTATACAAGCTTATTTTTAGTGTACGCTGGATATATGTCGGAACGAATGGAATCGGACCATGGCGTCATGGACCTGCCATAGAATCCCAAAATCCAAAATTAGGTCCTTCTCAGAAAAGCTTTTTTCTTTTTTTCTTAACCAAACTTTATCCAAGTGTGTTCCTAGTAAAGTCTTAAAACATATCCAGGAAGGTATGGAATCGGAATACTACGTCATAGGGCTGTCATATAAACAAACCAGCAAAAATTAGGGTCATCTAAGAAAAACTTTTTTTCTTTAAACTAATCTTAACTTCTTAACCTTCAAGCGGGCGCGCGGGCGGTAATTTACCGCCCTGATCATATAAGCACGCATAGCTTTTCCCCCATTGGCCGAATCGAGGTGGGAGGAGTTTGTATCATTAATTCATACTGTTACAGATGCGATACAATAAAATTTTGGGTAAATTTTACCTTCCATACCTTTCCAGCGGTCATCAAACGTTCGGGTATTGTATATTTTCGTATATAGTTGTGCTCAAAATGTGTGTGCTCTGTGTAATATCACTGAAGTGACATGCTTCGCTAAAACTGCTGAACTTGTTTTATTTTTCACCAGATAATACTTTTTATGATTAACTTTTTTGGGACATGCTCTTCTTTCGATTTTCCATAATTATGAGAATGGAAGTTGTACGGTTGAGCACAAATGGAGGGGAAAAGACGAAGGCGGTAAATTACCGCCGCGCGCCCGGTAATGTCACAAAAAATGCGCGCCCGCTTGAAGGTTAACTAAACTTTACTCAAGTATGTTCCTAGTAAAGCCTCAAAACATACTTAGGAACGGATGGAATCGGAACACTACGTTATACAAACAACCATCAAGCTGTCGTTGGAGCCTTCATCTCCAGCCCCACCGCCGCCTTGAAGGTTCTGCTGAACTTCTCACCATACTATACATACACATTGAGGCAGAGGCAGTGGTAAGATTGGCCGTCATCAGGCTTAAGGCATGTGATACGGCATGTCCACTGAACTCAGTGCAGCTAGGATGGATAAGTAATAACAGCCTACTTAGTATGCCATCAGACTATCAGGTTAAAACTTTACGTTTTGTCACCACTCAGTGACCTGGGCGAGGCAGAATTAGACTGACATGTTCAGAGCATTCCACCCCAGTACCATCATATTTTACACGAACGGTTCAATGACCGATACAGGTTCTGGCGCAGGAATTAGCGGCCCAGGTATTAATTAGTCATTCTATGAGATTTCAATAGGATTTCGACCGACCGTGTTTCAGGCAGAAGTACACGCAATCGAAGTATGCGCACGAAAATGCCAGGCTACCCAAACCAGAAAATACCAATATTTACTGACAGCCAAGCGGCAATGAAAGCGCTGACGAGCTTTACTGTCACATCGAAGCTCGTAGTTGTCAGGAAATCCTCCAAAAAGTATCAGCTTAGGCAGAGAGACAATAGACCAACGGTCGCCGTGCCCAGTGCTACCTAACAGCCACAGCTCGTACTAAATCCAATCTAATCTAACGAACCACCAAAATTTAGGTTCTTCTATGAAACACTTTTTTATTTGAAACCAATCTTAACCAAATCACCCAAGTGTGTTCCTAGTAAAGCCTCAAAATATATCCAGGAACAGATGGTATCGGAAGACGTCATAGGGTTGTGTTAGAAATCGTTAACACAAAAGAACCTAAGTTTCATTCAAGTGTTCAGCAGGAAATGGTGTCTCAGGCCCAGCATGGTATGGGTTTACACAGCGGTGGTTCGGCCCATACTAAAATACGGGTCACTTATCTGGTCCAGCAATCAGTAAAGGATACAATGTAACAAAACTGGAAAGAGGGCTAAGATCGGCTTGCCTCATCTTTACAGGTGGCATGCAAACATGCCCGAGGAATGCGCTGAATATAATCCAGCATCGATTTAATTACCATAACTGGCAACATTCAGCGCGGTCAGGCTTATGGTCACAGGAAAATTCTAAGTCAGCTTCAACAAGTCATACGCAACGCTGTAATGGACCGCAAAGTGCAAGTTTCGAGTAAAACTTTGATTTGATGTCAAATTCGCAGTCAGAAGTGAGTAGAAGGAGAATGAAATGGTCAAGGACTTTGACATCACTTTTTTCACCGATGGGTTTAAAATAAATTGTGACGTGGTTGTGGGAATCTCTTGATAAATATCTCTGAATACTACCGCCTTACTGATCATGCCAGCATTTTTTGTTTGTTTGCAATCCTGAAGGCCTGATGTTCCTGAGCACTTGACAGCTCAGGAACATACAAGACCACCTCACAGTGTTGCCAACTGCTCAGATAACCAAGCTGCTATCATGGCATTGAAATCCGTGAAGGCGACTTCCAGTGGCGTAACGTTTCTAAAATATCTTGTGTTCGAGATCGAAATGGGGGCCCTCCACAAACGAATAATTTATAATTAAACAAAATCGTTGAAACCACTTTTTTGCCCGATTTGGAAAAATGTTGAAATTACAAGTAAATCCAGAGCTATGTTTATAGGAAATTTACACCTGCAAAAGGATATACTAAAACCTCACGATTCAATCGAGTAAACGGGTTGGAATGAGTTTATTTAGTTCAAAATCAAATCCAGGGTTTGTTTGTGTGTAGACGTCTATCAGGAAATTTAGGTTTATTATGAAATCTCGGATCCTGTTCACACGATCGTCCTAATTTATTACACAACAACGTTGAGGCCCTGGTAACAGGAATGCAGCTCTTCAGCGCAACAATAAAAAGTTCCTCGAAATTTTCGCTTCAAACCACATCGAAACAAAGAAAAACGTTTCACTCAAGAGCACTCCTTACTTGTTAATACGCTTTAAATCTAGCTTCAACGTTGCAATGACCCAAAAGTCTAACAAAAATATTTTTTTTTTTAAATCACAGTCCAACATTTCCAACTCCTCTTCACTACATTAGGGGGCCCTTAATGGTTGGGGGCCCGTGTGCGACTGAACACATGGAACACCGTACGTTACGCCACTGGCGACTTCCAAGGTTGTTGAAGTATGCCAGGAAGCGTTGACCAGCCTTGGCACACGACAACGAATCACACTACTTTGGGTACCCGGACATAACAACATAGACTGTTACGAGATTGCTGATTTCCAAAAGGGGTGCTACCCTTGGCAGCTCTCAAGCGGAGCGTGTGTGCATACTTTTGCAGCTCTCATGCGGAGCGTGTAGTGCATCCCGTTAGCAGACATAAGGGCTGCTAATTTCAAATGAAGAAATCTGACGGCCTGCGCCAGAACGTCTGAGATTTTGAGTAAACCGTGTAAAGATATCGCCAAACTTACTACCGTTATCGCGTTGCACTGGCCAATAGGAAACCATGCTGCCAAGCTGGGCATCCATTGCAACCCGCATTGCGGAAATGCACCTAGATGAGAGAGAAACTCTCATTCACTTTCTCTGCGAATGCCCAGGTCTCGTGACCCGGTTTCGCAGGCTGGGCGAAGCTTGAAGGATGCATCGGAGGTGAAAATAGGGGAGCCGCTTTACTTCCTAAATAGCACTGACTGGTTCAAGGCACCTCGACATTGCTAAATTCCTCACCTCATATGAAACGAAACCGAGGCTAAATTTGGACGCTGTTTGGTTACCCTCCATTGTCCCCGGGCTAATAGTTTTTTTTTCGGGCGTATGCCTATATGAATTCTGTTTAATCCTCCACTCCATTCTTTTCCTTCCGTTTTCACATAAGTTCCATGCCGTTGATAAAACAATATTTGTGTGTGATGTGGTTCGGATAAGTGTACAAATAAAAAAAAATCTTAGAAAACATTGTTTTTATTTTTTTTTTGTTATTTCAATAAAGATACATTAATATAAGGTTTGATTGGAATTGGTGCAAAAAAATGTTCTTCTTAGGGGGGTTGGCTTTTCACGGCAGCCCCATGATAATTTTTTGAGGCATTAATAGAAACACGTTTGTATGAGGCTTGGTTAAAGTTGGTGCTGGAAAAAAAGTATTTCTTAGAAGAACCTAATTTGGTGGTGTGTGTTTGTATGGCAGCCTTATGACCCCATGGTGCAATTCCATTAATTTTTACATATGGTTTGTGACATCCATAGGGACGCATTTGTGTGAAGTTTGGTTGAGAGTGGTTAATAGACACAAAAGTTTTTCCCAAAAGAACTTAATTCCGGGGAAAGGTTTTTTGCCCCATTGCCCACACACTAAAAAAATTTGGTATAAATTTTATAAATTTTCTTATCTATATAGGTCCATAGGAAAATTTGTATTAAATTTATAAGTTTCAATCTTATAAATTATATTTATTCTTTAAACGATAAAATTAATAGGAGTTATAGTGTAAATCCAACAATACCAATGGTTTATTTTTTATAGGAAATCATTTAGAAGTGTTTTATATGAATTTGGTATAAAAATTATAAAGAATCGATAGATCCTGGTTATAGGACAGATTATACAAATTATAAGAGAACAGGTATAAATCGAAGAATACTAACTATTTTACCCCATGATTCTCAGCCTATCATGTCATAGTCAGTACAAGTATGAAACCTAGTTGATTTTTCACTTGATTGCAAAATAAAAAATAAAAAAAAATTCGCGAGCGCGCAGAGCGCGAACGCTGGGTTGGTGAGCGTAGCGAGCAGGGGGCGAAGCCCCCTAGTAACTCATAAATCTTATATCTCATTGACCTCTTCTATATTTTATTAACCTCTTTATGCTCTAAATTGCATAATAAATTACCTACCTACAGTGGGATTCGATCCCGAGATCCTATGATTTGGAGACCAACGCCCTACCTACTAGACCAACCAGACTCTATGAGTGATGAAGTTTGTAATTTATACCATACATTGAACGAAAGCACGCACAAAATATTATCGTAGAAAAGAATAAAATGAATATGAACTTAGTATAGATGAGCCTTTCTAAACCATTTTGTATAAAATTTATCTGACTTTTGGTATAAAACGCAACGAAAAGAAAAGTTCATAAGAACTTTGATAAAATTTATACCATTTTTGGTATACACTGACTTTATACTTTCAACGTTATAAAAATGTATTCTAAAATTGGCATATATAACTTTATATTAAAAATGGTATAAATAATTTTATCTTTTATCCCAAAATTTGTTACCGTGCAGTGATCCAATTATGGTGATTCAAACATACAAAGGGCCTACAACAATAATAAGAATAATTCTGGCCACTTGTTTTTTTCTCGATATTTCTAATGTCGAGCTAGTAAGCAAGCAGCCCCTAGAATTTGGATGCCCCAATTTATATTTATTAAAACTTAAAGGTGTAAAATAGAGTGTTCTGTCTTTGGTAGCTATACATTTATGGAAACGAAAGAGGAAATACATACAGTTGAACTATACAATGCTTGAGAGTGAGCCATAATATTAAAGAAAATAAAAAAAAATTCCCAATAACCTCATAACTCAACGGTACAACATTTTCTTTAAATCAAATACAACAATTCACAGTTGTATTTGCAATTTGTAGTGCTCCCACTTGACAAACAAATCCTGACTTCCGTTGTATTATCCTTCGCGTTCCTATTTTATTATTTTCCCTTCGTAGACTTTTCAAAAAAATGTTTTCTGCTTCACCAATAATACATAAGTCCGATATAGTTTTATGTATAGGTACGTAAATATGTACACATTCCACCCAATATAATTTGTGTCGAAAGGGGGGTGGCATTATGTAAACTTGAATGCGAGAAAATGACAATAAAATTCTGTAAAATTTCATCTAAATTCCACCTCTCGACACCACCTTCACACTCACCGTCATGTCGTCTTTACAATATTCACACCACGCGTTCATCCAATAGTGTGTCGCTCCTTTGGGGCAAGTGTTTTTTTCATTCTTTTTTTTTCTTTTTTATCATCCCTTACATAATTTTCTCATTTTTGTGTATAAGAAAATTTTAAAATGTCATGCGCAACGATAACGTCCAATGGAAAATCTTGAATGGCATACTAAGAATATTTTCTGTATAATCAAAGTATGTTCCATAGTCTGCAGACCAAAGCCAAAGGCACGAAGCCAGTCCAGGGCAGCAGCCCGACATCCCCATTATAAAGTATACATCATATGAAAAGTGTATGGAATATCTTAGGAACGTTGGCCAGGTCTATAGTCCTGCTTACTGCAGTATATATGTAGGTAGTTGTAAAGAATGGTGGAACTTCCACATGATCTTGGCTAGTGGTGCTGGTGTCTATTGTGGTTTCAGTTGGAGCAGGGGGCCAAGCAACGTGTATATAATATTCATATTTCAATAATACAACTTTTTGATATGGAAGAGAATACATACCGGGAATAAAATGTATGTCTGCATGAAGAGTACAAAATAAATTTATTCTGTCTCAGAGAGCGGTGGACGATGGTATAGTTCCATGTTCTGGAGATTTCCCCACGGTGATTTAAAATTTATTTTCATTTGGTTGGAAATGTCCGCGTGAGAGATTTTCTGCTTGGTTTTCAATTCGCTGGATTTGAAGCGTCCACCTACACGGTATCAGGTACAGAATATTTTGTATTACAATAAATTTATGAAATTATGATGTGAATAGATTTGAGAAAATCTAGATTATGTTTTCGAGCGACATTTTCTTAGAACCTTCTTTTCTATTCTTTGAATGTGCTGCGTTTTTACGTGAATAAAATTCTGTACGATGATTTTCTTAGTACATGGTTGTATGTATGTATGTATATTCTTATATATCAAGTTATGGCATTGTAACTAAAAATACTCTAAAGTCGGATTCTTTATTTTATTTCCTTTTTTGATCATACTATAAAAACAATAATAAAAACACAATTCAGTTCACCAATTTGTACCAAAATCTTTTTCCATATGCATCCAGTGCGCTCTGCGCACGCATGTCCGCTTCCATGATATCGGCTCCGCTTTATCAATTCAAATCCGGAAATATTTTGGAATTCGATGCTCCTGTAAGCTGTCACTCGTTTGCATTCTCTCCGCAGAAATAAGTCAGAATTCTTGCATTCAAATAAGGTGCCCATGACCTCTGGCGCCTGCAATTCAAAACGAAATCGATTAAATATTCGTAGCCTGCCATCGGCTGCTGCACACTGCGGTCGGAATAACAATAAACGTATAAGAAAAAAGTCGTTCAAAATTAGCAACTTAAAGAGCCTATTTAGGTATGCAATGGAATTCTTTTATAAGAATGGCGAAACGAATAAAAAGGAGTAACACAACCGTTGCGGTCGACTTATATTTAAATTTCCATTTCGAGTTTGACATACAACGTACGCATGGGGACAGATTACAAGAGTGGTCGGTAATGACTGCACTGGACTCAGTTGTTGCAGGATGCATTTTGGAGGCCTAAACGCGAGCAATTTTCGATTGTTATTCAATTGGAGTGGGAAAATTAACCGAGATTGGTATTAAATACCAAAAATTCATTATAGAATTAGGGTTCAGACCGAAAGTCCTAACCCTTGCAGTAAAGTGATTGGGCGTTGTACCTGGCTGTTACAAGTTCAGTAGTAGTTCGATAGCTCTGCTACTATGGATCGATCTTGCGTCGAATGAATAGTTTTTTGTATAGTTGTGCAAACCCCAAATCTTTAAATCCATATTCCGTCCATGTCTCTCATTTATCTGCACACAAAGGGTTAAATGACAATGTTAAAACACGCAGTGTTATATGGACAAAATGACCGCTGGTCAATAGTATGGTTTATGTGACTCGTTGAGCTGGTCATCAAGATGATGATCTTCATCGTCACGAGTAAGACCAGTAGGGAATATAGTTAGCCTTCGGCCCAAGCGGTTTGAGATATGAGTGGACTCTTGCGCTACGGTCGAGGTACGTACTGAGTTCATCTCGAGGCACACGATACATCTTACATCGTCATCCTTCGCTGTCGTCGTCGTGAAGAGATGCTACTGAACTGCTGCAACAACTGTCCACATCTGCGTAAAACATGGCGGTCGGAGATCAAACAAATTTTGCTTAATTGGACGATTTAGCAATAAGACAGGCATGACAACATTCGTTCTGCGCAGAATAAACTTTGCAATCGCGAGACAATTCGTATGCTGCAGACCTGCATATCTCGGGGACTTTGGATACTTCAGTAATAATAATAATGGCTTGCGAGCGTATGAAGTGGACAAGAATCAAAGTGACTGTGGTGGACTGTGCTGATAATCTCTGTGAGCGGACATGCTAATTCCACCATCGGAATCTCAGCATATTTGTATGATTCCCGCCAGTTTTTATGAGTTTCTAATTGGAGAACATAATCCTGCAAATTATCTTAGTATGATTCTTTTTTTTTGTCGTGGTAGGTTGGCGAAGGTAAATGTAGTTTACATATATGTATGTACCTATATCTACATTTGGACAACACCCAAGGGAAAACCACTTTTGTGGTAGCTCTACCCCTTTTTTTCGCAATATTTTACTATCTACGACTCTACCACTAAATATTTGAAATATGTCCAAATCAGCCACAATTTGAAATTTTCCAAATTATACATACATACATTACTTTGCCCATAAGTTTTTCTAACTTTAACCCTAGAGTGGTCGCGCTATGAGCCCTCACAAAAAAAACGTTAATAATTCGTGAAACGATTCTTCGTTAAGTTTGCGCTTTTTAGTAGCTGCCCCTAATGTCATTCACAACTCGTGCCGAAAGACTGTACGTCGTCAGTGTCAGTGCGCGGAGTGCTGCTAGAGAAGGAGGTTCAGCGCCCGCTCTAGGACTTTCGGCGCCCCGGGCAAGAGAAAAAATTGCCGCCCCTTAGGTACTGTACCAAACAGATTGATAGTAGACACCATATTATCTATATCTTCTTCTTCTTTATGGCACGATAGCCCGACGTCGGGCCTTGGCCGCCTGGATTGAAAACCTCCAATTGTCGCGGTCACGCGACCTTGTCCTCCAGTTTCGAAAGCCTATCATCTGGTGAGCGTCCTCACATACAAAATGCTCCCGGATGCGCCATTCACCTCGTTCACGAACGGCCCCGAAGATTCTTCGGAGAATCTTTCGCTCGAATGTGTCCAACAGGTGTTCAGAGTTTTGGGTTAGAGTCCATACCTCGTAGCCATAGCATAGCACAGGTCGGATGATGGTTTTATACACGTGGAGCTTCGTGTTCCTGTGCAGCAGCTTCGAATTCATAATTTGGAGGACCGCAAAATAACACTTAATTAGCTAGTTGTATCCGTTGCTTTATCTCATCTGTTTCGTTGGCGTCCTTTGACAAATTGCCACCCAGGTAAGTGAAGTTGTCTATACATACCCTATATTGAGGTCCTCCACTGTGATGCTAGAGTTTACTGGCGTTCTAGTTTTTGATTGCATCATGACCTTGGCTTTAGATTCGTTGATATGTAGCCCAACTTATTTGGCGGCGTTATTGAGATTATGCAGAAGGTTTTCTGCATCACCCAATCTTCGAGACATGATGTTGATGTCGTCGGCGTAGACTACTAGTTGAGTCGATTTAATGAGTAGCGTTCCGCTGCTGTCCAAATTCATGGCTCGAATCACATACTCCAGAGCCAGGTTGAAGAGCGCCAGCCCGTCGCCTTGCTTGAGTCCAATACGAGTTTCAAATAGGTCAGTGAGTCTGTTCTGAACCCTGACCTGCGAGACGGTATTAGTCATCGTCATCCTTATAAGTCGCACTAGCTTAGCCGGTATTCCAAAATGCAGCAAAATGTTGTACAGTACGCTTCGATCGATACTGTCGGATGCCTGCTTGAAGTCGACAAATATTTGGTACACGTCGATGTTGTATTCCCAGCACTTCTGGAGTAAGAGCTTCAGTGTAAAAAGCTGATCTGTCGTCGAACGACCAGGTCTAAAGCCGCCTTGGTACTCGCCAATGATTTCTTTTGCGTACGGATTAATTCTATTTTCTAGAATCTTCGATAAAATCTTATAAGTCGTACAAACTAATGAGATGCGTCTGTAGTTCTCACATTTCAACTTATCCCCTTTTTTGTGGAGTGGACAAATGATACTTTTACGCCAATCTTCCGGGATTATTTCGTGGTTCCATACTTTAACGATAAGTATGTGTATAGCCTTAACAAGGCTCTCCCCACCATGCTTCAGCAGTTCAGCTGGAATCTCGTCAGCGCCCGGGGCTTTATTATGTTTTAGTGCTTGCATGGCGAGATCAACTTCTTCTACTGATGGGGGTTGAGCGGGAGGGCCTGTTTCAGCCATCAGCTCCAGCGCTTCTTGTGTGGGGTTGTTCGGTTGAACATTGAGGAGCTCTTCAAAATGTGAGGCCCAGCATTTATCAACGCTATCGGTGTCGCTAATTATATTGCCATCCTTATCCTTACAGAGGCTGGTCCTGGGTTGGTATCCACTTTTAATTAAATTAATTAGCTTGTTCGCTTGCCTAATGGTCCTCCTATATCTAGTCTTTGGTTTATTTGCATCAACTGCTCGTCAAGATGCTTACGTTTTTTACGCCTAATTAACCTATTCGAAAATAGTCGAAGCTCGTCATATTTGTGTTTTTTTTTGCTCTAGTTGCGCGTTCGGTCCAATGGCGATATGCTTCGTTTTTCGCATCTACCGAATTTTGACATTCCTCGTCAAACCAATCATTTCGGGGTCTCCGGGCTTTGTAGCCCACAACCTCCTATCCTCTATATTATCTATATGGTGGTTCCCAATTTTTTTTTCAGTTCGTGTCCCTCTTGCGAGGTCTGCTTATCCTTGAACATTTTTTTTAGTGCAGCCCATATTTTGAAAATACTGGACATTTTGAGAAGTATTAATTAAATTTCATGATCTCCGCATGTTGAATTTCGTCGCGAGTTCGGCCATGGTTTCAGTGATACGTCGAGCACGAAAAATAATACCGGAGCGACCAAAATCCGCAAGATTTTTACTAAAGATTTATCCTATCCATTCAAACACTAGCTGACTGGTGCGCTTCTTTTCAGAATCGCGTACTTTGTCAATTTCAATCAGCCATATCATCAGCTGTGGTCAAACAGATTTAGTAGCAGCGTTTTTTTTTTACTCGATGATATAAAATTATTGGCAATCTGCAACGTTTTGCAACAACTGATTACCCTGGTGAGTTTCGAAAGAAGTTTTAGTCAGAATAATGGTGTTGAAGGAAACCATAATCCATAAACGGCATACCTAAACATTAGAGTTGCGCTCGCGTCCTCCTTCCCTAATCGTCGCGCATCCTAAGGGGGTCCCTAGTTTGGGAATCACTGATCTACATGTATAGAATGATTGTTGTAGAATCGATTCAAAGTTTCCTCTTGAATCAAGTGTTTGTACTCATGGCAGTTGCTCCAAAACGATTTACATAGTAAAACCAGCTGACGTAAGAGCAATTTGAAAAAAAAAAAACAACACAAAAATACATCGGGATTAAAAAAACCGGACAGCTATCATTCATACTCAAGTGCAATTCACCACAGTTCAGCAAGGCCTTATGCAGGATGTCCCATTCTTGGTGGAGGATATTTTAATGGTAGGTAGTGTGGCTCATTTGGGGAAAATTAATGTACAACGGGACTCCTCTCTCTATTTTTAACCGTTACACTGTAATAACATTTTTTGTAAAAATGCCCGACTTGCTGAACTAAATCAAAATTTGCCACACCACTAAACATTTCATCCGGAATTATGACTTCAGTTTCTGAAAATACATAATCTACATTTTCAATCAAACGACGCCCGTTACGAATTTGCTCGTATCTTCCGAGATACACCCGTTGATACACCGGGTTTTCATAAAAAAATCTGATGACTAAAATTTATGAAAACCCGATACGAGCAACTTCGTAAAGGGCGAGGTGTGGTTTTATTGGAAATTTTATGTAGTTTCAGAAAGTGTAAGTCATATGTAGGATGAAATGTTTGGTGGTGTGGCAAATTTTGATTTAGTTCCGAAAGTCGGGCATTTTCACAAAAATGCTATATATTGTAACGGTTAAAAATAGAAGCGTCCCGTTGTACATTAATTTTCCCCAAATGAGCCACACTACCTACCATTAAGAGATCCTCCACCATGAATGGGACACCCTGTAGAGTGTAGAGTTTGTTTCGAATTTCAAAATGTTAAAGCTTGATGAAAGACATCGAAAATGAATGCCAAATTTTGTTTTCCACTAAAACACTCAAAACATTTTTAGAAAACTCTGCCCTAAAAAATGTTGGCCCAAAAATTGTGCTCGCTTTCATTCCTGCAGTTGTTTTCCATAAATTCCATAAAAACTTCATTGATTGCTTCAGGCTCTTCAGTGTGCATGGATTATTTTCATAAATGCCTCGAGAAATTTTTAAAGAGAAAAAGGTCAGAGCTAGTCAAATCGGGGAACCTAGCCAAATATCAATATTAGCATGTCTGAACACAAATTAGGCAGCTCTGGCAATGTGTTCTGTGGTTTCATCTCTCATCTTGCTAAAATGCAAACCACCTTGTTCGTAGTTTGCCTCTGCCCTCCAAAGCTAGATGAATCAATGCGATTGGAACCAACTTAAGTAATCCATTCACGCGAAGGTTTGGCGAATTGAAGTAAAATTATGCTGCGAAATGTCGATGGGAATTATGGAAAACAGCTCCAAAAACTTATTGAAGAAAATAATGCCTTTGTGGATGACATTTCTCACAGAGGAGTCTATTTCAAACGCCTAAATGTGCTCAGCGTTTATTCGACTCCATATTTCTCATTTTATATTAATTTAGTAGACTTGCTCTCCTGTTAGTCAACAGACTTAACAAAAACTTTGAATTTCATCTTCCGGAAATCAAATCGCATTTAATGAAACAAAAAAATTTCGTGCTATAATTTTGCTCTCTGAAGGCAGAAATTAGGGTTCATGCAAGGTCCTTCTGGTGAAGAGAAGAGGAAGTAAATGTTTAGTCGGAGGACGAAACCGTAGAATAACTTAATTAGCGCATAACTAACGAATAGTCCCACTTTGCTTTTCGAAAATAGGGCGGGTGCTAGCATCATAGACGTAAAATTTGCGCGGCTCTTACTTAGCATTTTAGGATTCTAAATGCAACATTTTGTATCAATTGTGGGCTCTTCATAGCCTCCGCGGAAATGGAAATACAAAAATTGATATTTATTAAAGAATAATACCACCAAAAAAATTGTTAAAAATACTAAATTTTTGTTTTGTTTCTTATGTTTTTTTGGGGTGCTGATTACGAATCCGCACTCTAAAAAGTGAATTTAAATTTCCCCTGAAAATGCGCTAATTTTACACTTTTTCCCGCTTATAATCACATACAGAGTGCATTTTTCAACAATTTCTGTGTAAAATAAGAAAATTACACCAAAATCGGTGTGAAATGTATTTTTACGCTAGACTTCTGTATAATTCAGATTTTCTGGTGCATTTTTACAACGTTTATGTGTTTAATTCGGATTTGTGGTGTATTTTTACAACGTGCAGTTGAAGTTTTACTCATTTTTTGTAGCGTGCTCTCCAGTTGTCAAACTTCAATCGGCTGTACTTAGCACAGTGTAACACATTTTTCCGCAAAAATTCTCTGCATTTAGAACTCATGTGTACACGCTCTGTGGCTTACTTGGTTGAGTCGCACTCTACGATGCTAGTAATCTAGAGGTCCCGAGATCGAATCTCGGCGTGGTCCAAAATTTCCGTACATGTGCGGATAGGAAATATTTAGTGCTTGCAACATTATATTTATACACTCCGAAATGATATGCAATGTAACTTTGACTCGAAATTGCCTATAAACGGCTGATTTACGGTACTGAGAAGAAGAACAAGTGTACAGATCACACAAAAAAGACCATATTGCAACCTCCTGTTTATATTTGATATATTCTTAAATAGTTTTATTGATAACTATATTATTTGAAAAGGTTCGCCACTTAAATTTTTACAACGAAAAAAGAGTGAAACCGCATTATATTCCTATTATTACGGAGTGTTTTTACACATAGCGCGGTGTAAATTTGCTAATATATTGGAGTACTTTTTTAAACATTTTTTATGTAAAATTACTCTTCATTTGCAAATTTAGATTGCAGAGTAATTTCACTATTATAATAGAAGGAAACAAAGTTTCCTTCTATTATAAGAGTAAAAATTTCATAGAGTGCGGAGCTTCCCACCAACATTTCGTTGCGGAACAGGGTCACAATCGCGAAAAACCCTAAAATTTTTGCTGTTTTTCCGTTATTTGGCCCCTAACTCTGAAACTATTTATTTCTACGAAAAACTCTCCATGAATATGTTAGAGAGCACCCAATTGCGCGTGTAAAGAGACATAAATATTGTAAATCCGTTGAGCGGTATTATTACAATTGATAATTTAAATTTGCCATTTTTAACATAGTTCCATATTAGGAATAAATTTTTTAGATTTAACGGTTTTTCATTTTTGGTCTTAAAAGTTGAATTTTTATCGCAGATTATGTATTTTGGGGTGCAGAACCTGAATCTGTAACTTCCCACCAAAATTTCGTTGCGAAACAGGGTCAAAATTGCAAAAAAAACGCCAAAAAAATTACTATCAATTGTAGCTATACCGTTTAACACATTTTAATGATTATTGGCGCGTTGGACTCGCAATTAAGTTTTCTCTAATATTTTCATGGGCAGGTTTTCGAAGAAATGTACACTTTCGGAGTTATAAAAAAAAAACGGGAAAACTCCAAAAACGATGTTTTTTTTCGCGATGTTGACCCTGTTCCGCAAGGAAATTTTGGTGGGAAGCTCCGGATTCGAGCTCAGCACCCCAAAAAACATAAGAAACAAAAAAAAAAAAAATCTCCACCACACATTGCAATCTGAAATAACCTAGTAACTACACTATTTCTATGTTAACAGGAATGATTGAAGACGTTTTTTTGTTGTGGCCAAATCGCAGTAGATTCGAACAGAAATGCAGTGGTGCAGTAGATGATGAAATTCTGTAAAGTATCACAGTTAATCTACTGCAATTGCAGTAAAGTGAAGCCTGGGTATGTATGATGGGTATACCATTTTTCAACAAATATTTTTTTTGCAGTTTATTGTATATGAAACTCCCGAATTCGAGTCTCTCAATAATGTTTGATTCTATAATTGTACTCAAATCAAAGCATTATTATTGAAGGACAATAACAGTTGTAAATTTCGGGTTACTGCGTTGATGTGATCTAATTCGTATGTCTTCCAGAATAATGATGGTTCCAATATCGCTGTAAACGTTGGGCTGTATAATCATAATTTTTACCTTATTTTATTATAGGCCAGTCAATAAACCGAAATATAAGGCGTTAGGTCGCAAAAAATTGCTCGGCTCTGTTTTTTTTTGGGATATTGCTAGGATAGATACCAGTACCACCAAGTTTGCAACTTCGAAAAACCTGTGCTAACCCCGTGACCCTATAAAAATCTCAAAATTTTCGGACATTTTCGACATATATACAGCTAAGTAACTGGTTTATAACTTCGTATCAGATGACTTTCTCCGTAGAATGCGCATTTAAGCCGATACTTAGTTCGGAAGATCACTAAAATTACAATTTCGAACTTTTTTACAAAAAAAACAATGTTTAAAGTGCTATATCTTGGGATTCTTTACACCTACAAAACTGGAGGTGGAATCAAATTAAAGAAGGTTTTGTTAGCTTTAAAAATCCAATAGACGAGTTTCTTGTAGGAAACACCTTTTGCAAACCAAAATATGTAACTGAATACTGATATTGTGAACTAAAGTTTCTAGTAGAACGATCAAATTTTATTGAAAGGATAGCCGATGGTCATAGATACTAGTGGTTAAGATTACATTGTATAATATAATAATACAAACATAAATGGCAAAGCTTCTTCTTTCCAATGAATGTAATTTTGTAGGTATCAAGGGCGTTTCTCCAAACTTTATTTCAATTTCAAATTCTATCACAAAAAAAAACACCCTGTACTTGATTTTATAACCAAATACATATATCGAGTGAGGCTATTTGAATTTCCTGTAGTACACACATAATGTCAAAATCATTCTCAAAACTAACTTAAATCAACGCCATCTACACTGAAATAAAATCATCATAATATTAATGAACAGAGAGCATAGACTTTATTCATTACCATGATGAATTAGTTCATAGTAAATAAACCTTCTCTTCCTTAAAATAATACAGAGTTTATATATTTTACGAAACATCGGTCATTAGTAAAACCAAAACAAAATTTTAACTTAATGTAAAGCGATCATGAACACAATGAACTTCTTACATTATCCCCGCTAGTAAGTAAATTTGATGTTATTGTTCATTAATTACATGACATCGTTCATAGTAATATGTACTACTATGAACGATGTCATTATCGCTTTAAGTGTATTTTATAAACCTTCGTAACGTATAGTCTATATGGTGTAGTTAGGTAGGGCGCATGTCTTCAAATCATAGGGTCCCGGGATCGATTCCCACTGTAGGTAGGTAGGTAATTTTTGATGACTATTCAGAGCAGAGGTAAAATAAATGTCGTCAACACTTATGGAGCTGGATGCCGGCCTGCGCCAATTTTTTTTTTTAATTGATGAACTCAGTAATTATATCAATGAACAAGTTGTTAATTTTATGAATTGTTCATAATTTTAATGAAATTTTTGTTCGTTGTTTTGATAAAATCAGATTCATTGGACTGATGAAATCCGTCTTCGGTGGGATATCGGTGTAAATATTCATTACTTTAATGAACAATTTCATTGTTTCAGGGCACCTTTTTTTTCAGTGTAGATACATCAAGGCCGTAACTCAGCTGTGCCGTTTGCCTACTAAATCACGAAGAAACAACAACAACAAGCATATGGCGTAATTAAAATGAACAACCAAACAATGCAAATAGTAGGCGAAAGATTTCTACATTGCGGCCTTAATATAGAGACGGCCGGCGCGCGATGCTTAAATCCATCGGTTTTTCTTTTTATCATGCATCGTAAATACACATCTCCTGTCAAAAAGATGAGACTATCGCGAGAAGGTACCTATGTATGTATCTTCACCACTCATTTCATTTCCAATAGTAAAATGAACCTTCCTTCTCATTCACCAGTGCAACTGTTCTCATTCCTCAAGCTAGCCGTTCAACTTTTCCTTATTTATGATGTACTTATGGCAGTATAGCCCAAGATGACTTTACTAAAAAAAAACTACTAAACCGATGTACAATGTACAATGTTTAATTGAAGGTGTGAAGGCACACGATCTTATCAAATGTAATTGCTTAGAAAAAAATGTATTTCTATCATAGTACGATCAGCAACGTTTCTTGTTAAAGTTTCTTCGAATCTTCTTCTATGCAAGGTAACCCCTAAAAAGCCCAAATGTCGGCATAATTTTATCCATATTACAAAAAGGGATAATTATGTAAATGTTATGATGACTGTTTATTCTATAGTGATCACTGATTACAACAAAAACATGTTTGTTATGAATACGTTACTATTTTTTTTTACAATGCCAGAACGCCTTCCGCCTATTAGAGAGAGATGTATCCATCTATGGATTTATTCTTTGTTGACTGACAAGAATTTTATAATTAGATTCGGAAGTGATAAATTGCTTGGCTTGAATTCCGGAATGTTGATTGGAAGATGATTTTAATAAGTTGAATTGAATTGCATTTGCTTTTGAAAGGTATAGGATCAATACGGGTTCCAAGCTCATAATTAAAAATTCGGTCGTTTGATACTATTTTATATATGCAATCATAATCACAATTCCAAGCCATTTTGGGATTGAGGTTGCATTCCATTTTCAATTTTCTAGTTAGTATATGAACATATTAATACTTACTACAAATGTGATTTTCACTTTGCATTTACATAGCTATTAACCAAATACTAGTTTTTACTAAAACTATCCAGTTATTTTATTTATAAAAATTACGAAACAGAGTGTTCAGAATGAAATTGTATACATACATTATGTACATACATATGTGTCTCCATTCATTTAGGATTTAATATTCTCATATACGATTGATTCAAAAAAGATATGGCACTCTACAACATTTTGCAAAAAGTTTTGCAGGTCATTCCGCTCATTCATGAAGTATTTTGAGAAAAGGTATATCATCTACACGTTCATAAAGCCAGGCATATACGACGATATTATGGACTAAGATAGTTTTTCAAAAGAACACGCAAAGTCCGGCTTCTTCACTCCCGGCTGGTAGCATTTTAATTTAATTGATTGGACGATAGATCCCAGTGGTGAGCAAGGAAATGACGCGGCATAAAACGATCGCAGCCTACTGACTTTCGAGAAATGTTTGAAATAATTGAATTTGGCTTCCTGTCTACTATCTATACATATGTATACGAGAGAAATGTGAGATTTGCGTTTTAAATATGATATTTTTATATTTCATTCAAAATTCATTCATTGCGTATTTGTGGAAGTTTTATTCAATGAGAAAATAGATTAATTAAAATTGAAGTACAAATACACATTGATGCATACCATTAACCTTACTTTGTAGACTATAGGATAAATGTTTATATTTATTAGAGAGTTTTACACTGACGTATAAAAAACAGTGTACGTAATTTCCGATTTCCAAGGAAAAATTTGCGCGCGAATTGTACGTAAAACTTATACGAGAGTTTCAGTTTTGGGCTACTAATTTCGCAAAAGCTAAAAATCGCGACCCGACAATTTTTACTGTTTAAAGATGTCAAATACACGGAAATGTGTCCATGCCTCCTTAGGACATGCTAAATTATTATATCGTCGCTGTAAAACAAAACCGGCATATCTGCAAACTCCATATTTTACACCAGAAGGTTTTGAAGTTTTTGCCAACGGTATTTTAATATAAACGTCCGTTCGATGCACCACAAAGTCACACAAAATTGGATTAAGTTTATATGCATACTGTTATTATTGAAGTAGTAGTTACAAATAAATTAAAAAATGCTTAATTTAGAAGAAATCTGCAGATATGCCAGTTTGGTTTTAAAATCAGAGCAGTTATGCCAGGTTGATTTAAAAACAGGGGCACTCTTTGCACTGTTGCACAATATTCTATAAGGAATATTGTAAGATAATTCAGTTTTACTTACAACTATGAACGGTTTTTCTTCGGAAATTTTTGAAGCGATTGGCGTATTGCCCTATAGATCTGTCTTTTACTAAATTGAAGGGCAATTTGCGCCGAAATGAACACCGGCACAACCCCATTTGATGTATTTTTACTCAACTATACAATGTGCCGGTATGACAGAAAAATAGAGAAAAAAACAATTTTTTTGATACCAATAACTCAAAAACGAAATTTTTGCACTTATGCCGGTTTTGTTTTACAGCGACGATATGTACATATCGTCGCTGTAAAACGAAACCGGCATATCTGCAAACTCCATATTTTACACCAGAGGGTTTTGAAGTTTTTGCCAACGGTATTTTAACCCTTAAATGCATAGCGTACCATATATGGTACATGGCTAGATTCCTGTAAAAGTCTAGCGATTATTAAATTTTTGATTTTTGTTTTACTTTTTCCCAAAGTAGACAAAACAAGCTTTCACATAAATTCAATTTTGGCTTCCCGAAGCTTTCCTTGAATTGTCTGTGCTTCGTCAAAGTGAACGAACGTTATTTTTTTGTGAAATTTTAAAAGCTATTCTTTAGAGCTAAAAAAAATGGCGAAATTTACCGTTATTTGTAAAAGGAAAAATACTGGTGAGTAAATTGGAATGTGTTCTTGAGATTCTTTTGAGATTTTGACCAAAAAAAGTCACCAAAGGTATTGTTTGCACCAATTTTGCAACGTACCATATATGGTACACCATGCATTGGGGTATATTCAGAAATATCTATACATACATTACGATCGTTCTTAGTTGATGAAATTATTCTCTCTTAGTCTTTGGTAGGGTGGGATATGTTCATACAATTTTAATTATCAGCTCTTTCAACATAATGGCGCGTTTTATTGGGCCCAGAACAGGTCCAAATAACCTAAATTTTCCTACAAATTATGTCACCGATGCATTTTTTCAGGACATTTACTGCCATTTTTTATGAAAGCTAGGTTAATCAGTCCTGATCAGGATCCAAGGAAACGGAGCTGTCATAGTTGATTTAGAAGGATAGTTTTTGTCATTTTCTTTTCTATAGCACGCCGACCAGGGCTTAGTGTTTCTGTAGCTGCTTCTTATAATCCCAGTCTTTTTAGCTGGCAAGTATACGAAAAAATGTCCACATCTTTTGTTTTGTCCTTAGGACGCGCCACTAACAAACCGAGCTTCTGTACTTAACATTTTAGTAAGATACTTGGACTTTCACCAGGACTCAAGCAGCTGCGCCAATTTCATAAAGCACTTGATTATGACAAGTATTGTCTTTGAAGTCCACGGTCAGGACCCTCAGAAAATGTGCTTCTAGGGTCAACCATTTGATATGGAAGACTATGTGGAGTACCACATTCGATAAACAAAAAAATACATGCATGTAATTCTAGTGGACATTTCCCTGGACCTGCACAAATTTGGGTTATAAAGCAGGCAGCAGCTCATTTCCATATTCATATCCTAGCAAAGTCAATCCAATCCATATACTTTTCAAGAAAGGAATCCCATGAGCTATGATAAGTCAAAAGAAGTATCGAGATATACGTTTAACAGTGGGACATGTTTACAACGAACTATTACATAAAATATTTATTTTATATCGAGACCGAGCTCTAATCGCGCTAATAGCATGATAAGTTCATCCACCCATATACAGAGCTAGACGGCACGCAAAGCCCAAAATAATCAATTCCATGTTTTCCTGTAGGGGAGGAAGGAGTATATGAGTAGGATCTGGCGCACTTTTAATACTTTATAAGGACATCCAACAGCTACCATTTGACACACATTTGAAGTTTTGCGCGACTTTATATCAAAAGACATGGCTAAATTTTGGTTTGTAGGGGATGTAGGAGTAGTAACACCTAATCCACTTTCCATCAACTTCCAGGATATGTCACAAATAGGCATCGATACAAATTTCAATAAGGAATAGGAAACTAGGCACGCACCCACCCGAGATCCCTTTTAAAAAAATGAATATTCAGGATTTTCTATAGAAATTACCATACCTTTCCTTTAACCTTCCGTTAGTCGCAATAAAAAATGTTACACGAATAGACGCAATGCATCTATTAGATGCCAACTTTGTCATCCTGTTGTAAGGTAATGAATATCTTCATAAGGTCTTTTTCTTCATTAAGTGATGCCCACACCGGCGCGTCAGCGAATATTCGCGGCGAATTTTTCCGCGGCGTCAAAATTGTAACACACTGCGTTGTATGGAGATGCCCACACCAACGCGAATATTCGCCAGTTTTGCAGTATTTTTTCCGGTTCGAATATTTGCTACCTAATGTCATTTTATTAAAATAATTTATTTCACAGGTGCAGTGTAGTACAACTTGATGTTGGTGTACCCGAAAAAGATATAGGCCCATTCTCTCGTAAATCTTATGAATGGTTAGTCTTATCGCCCAGAGAAGACACACACAATATTCAAAAAGCTTCTCCATTATATTGAATTGATTTTTTGTTAATTTTGCATAGTTATGTTATCTTTTGCTTATTTACGCTGTTGGATGAAAGTGCGCAATAATTTTCTCAATCTGAGATGATGGCTTAAACAAGCAAAATATGGCGTAGCTATGCAAAATAAACAAAAATTCCATTCAATACAATGGAAAAGCTTTCTAAATATGGTGTGTGTCTTCTCTAGGCGATAAGACTAATCAGCCGACAGGTACTGAATAAGAGCTATCAGAAACCCGGCCATAGATTTGGAATGAGTTGTTTAGGAATTGACCGAGCATTTAAGTTTTGAATGTTTTATGGTATAAGTGGATGAGTAAAAGAAGTAACCTTTTTGGAAACATGAATTCCAAGGAAGGAAGGTTTTTACCCATTGTTTGGACTTACACAAATAAATTGCCCTATTGTGGCAAGTCCGGCGACACCCCAATCGTATCGCTCGGCCGAAGAATGGGTGAATTCACATTGTAAGAAGTAACCGGACGGGTAAACTTGCAAGACAAGAACCATCGTATGATCATTTCACACTATCCGATCAAAACACGGATCGGCGAACAATATCACACAGCAAGTATGTATAAATGTTGCCATGCACGCTCCAAAGTTAGTGTACAATGAAATGACGAGTCGACAAGATTAAAATGCAAGTAAAACACGCGCTAATTGTCGTCGCAGAACGCCTGAACTATCGGTAGATGCAATCGTCTTATCGATCGTTCGTTTCTTACGAAAGAAAAACAATCGTGTCACGATTTTTTTCTTTCGTAAGACTCGTTCTTACAATGTGAAATGCACAATGCTTGTCTGCTGGCCACTACAAAAGCTCTCTTGTCTTGTAAGTTTACCCGTCCGGTTTCGTTTTACAATCTGAAATAAGCCAATTGCAGAGATATCGACTATTTTCCAAATCGACTATTTTCCAAGTGCATCTAGGTTGGCAACTAACAAAAGCTTACATTTTGTGAATTATTGTATGTACTTATCTGGGTTATCCCCTTGTAAGCTTCGCAGGAAAGATGCTCCGACGCCACCTTAGAGAATTTTGTTGCGAGTCCAGCGAAACCTTGATCGTTTCGTTGGACTCAAGGATTCCAAAGACATCGACGGATTGTCGAAGTAGTACGAAGTTGATTGTGAAATTTCTGTGGCCAACATCCGCGTTGACCGTTATCTCTGACCACCCTGTGCACTGACCGGAAAAATAAAGAGGATCCAATACCCTTTCGGCAATTTTATGGTGAGTCTAGTGCCACCTCGGTCGATCCGCCACACCAAAGGATTGCAGAGATATCGACGGATTGCCGAAAGAATACAAGGTCAATCGTTTCATTCATGAATAGTATACGATAGGAAATAAGGATCCTGGTGGTTCGGTACTTGCGTTTGTCCCTAAGTAGTTACATACACGCTTGAATATTCTATTGAATTGAATATTTACTTTGCATGGTTACGCCATATTTTGCTTGGTTACGCCATCGTAAGGAATCACGTAAGGATTCTACTAAAAATTATTATGCAATTTCATACGATGGCGTAACCAAGCAAAATATGGCGTAACTGTGCAAAGTAAACATTCAGTTCAATAGAGTATTCCAGCTTGTATGTAACTACGCATTTTGCGTAACCCATGCTAAGTAAACAGATAAATCTATTCAATTCAAAACAGCCACAAAACAATGTTCAAGCTTTGTGTCTTTTCTATACGATAAGACTAACCATTGGCTGAATTCAAATTGTAAGAAAACGACCGGACGGGTAAACTTGCACGACAAGAACCATCGTATGATCATTTCACACTATCCGATCAAAACACGGACCGGCGAACAATAATCACACAGCAAGTATGTATAAATGTTGCCATGCACGCTCCAAAGTTAGTGTACAATGAAGTGACGAGTCGACAAGATTAAAATGCAAGTAAAACACGCGCTAATTGTCTTTGCAGAATGCCTGAACTATTGGTAGATGCAATCGTCTTATCGATCGTACGATTCCTACGAAAGAAAAACAATCGTGTCACGATTTTTTTCTTTCGTAAGACGCGTTCTTACAATGTGAAATGCACAATGCTTGTCTACTGGCCACTACAAAAGCTCTCTTGTCTTGCAAGTTTACCCGTCCGGTTCCGTCTTACAATCTGAAATCAGCCATTCGACGGGCACAAGATAAGATGTAAGAGCTTTCGGTTACGCGATAGTCAATTCAAACAATCAAATCGAACACTCCCGCAACTTTTTTTAGGGTACGGTTTAACAAGGTTGTACTGCACTGCATATTTCCATCAATTTGCGCATGTCAATGATTTTATCCTTAGAATAAGTATAGACATGGAGAGGGAAAATGTCGAATTTCACGTTGCTGCTTCCGCTTACGCTTTTACATAATAAGTAAAGATGCTGCGAAATTTTGATGTAGTGCACGAAAATTGCAGAATGATTATAAATGTTATAATAATTGTATTTGGTCAGTTCTTGCAGTTATTCTCTATCATGTCTAAGTTCCTTCCTTACATAAATCTAATACCTTTTCTAAGGCAACAACATGATATCAGCTGTGAGTGACAGTACCCAGCGAATTATTCGCGCCGCGCCGGTGTGGGCACCCAAAAATGTGCCGCGAATTTTCCGGCGCGGATTCGCGACGGAAAATTCGTGACGCGTTGGTCTGGGCATCACTTTAACTGAATATTTGAAGCCATTTCATACCAATAGTCAATATCAAAAGAAAAAAATCGGGTCTGTTAAAAATATTTTTTTATCGAAAAAAATTCTTAAAAAATGAGATTTTTTTGAAATTGTCTTACATAATTGCAGATTTACAGCTTTCTTAGCATAATTAAATTTTAAAATGGACTTCAATGGTAAAGTAAAGGTGTAATAGTGTAACACGAAAAGTATTTCACTTGTAGTAAATATTTTTTTTATCCTATACTGCTGTGCCTATATCCACGTTCAAATCACTTACACGAGTGCTCGCAATGCATCTAATAGATGCCCGAGCCTGCTACGTAAGGCCAGATATTAGATGGGACCCCAATTTGCTTGTTTTTATGCTAGCATCCGACAAGGCATGGATTCTATACCAAACTTTCCGTATACAGTGGCGAATTTACAAAATTGATGTCTATACACATTGGTAGGTATGTTCCAGGGACGTAGCCAGGGGAGGGGTCCAGGGGGTCCGGAGCAAAAAACCCGCAGCGGTACGGCCCGTTCAGTTCTCGTGTACTGAAATAATTTGAATCGGCTGGGCAGAATTACAGGCGTTTCCGCAAACGGCTCTAAGTATGAAATTCTGAAACGCCCTCAGTAAGAGTTCCCACACAGACGTGAGATCAATATTCACATAAATTATAATATAAGGTAAACGGTTCCCAAACTTAGTAGTTTTCAGAATGCTGTCAAAACTGAATTTTGGGTATCATCGTCTGGATGAAGCTGAACTAAACCGTGAATACATAATAAACAAATCACATTAGAATGGCAAAAAATTGGTAAAGTAAAACTACGATTGTCATTCAGAATGGAAACTGGAAATATTTTTATTTTTTATTTGAAATATTTTTTCCTAGTAAGTAATGAAGCCTCAGAGCCGTGCGAAGGGAGGGGCCCGGACACCGAGAGTATAACCCAAAGCATACATTCATTTTTTAGGTAAGGTAAATTTGTACGCACATATTTGCAATAGCGTTAAACCTCTATATCGTCACTCGGTAAACCTCTATATCGGTTGCTAAGCAACCGTGCTAACACCATGATCCATGGGCAATTCGATACTTTTACATGAAAGAGGCTTTCTGCACTGTTTTCTCCTGATCACATTGACCATTAAGTATACTCGCTCGTGTTGTAAGAGAGCCTCGCCAAGCAATAGTATTGAATTCGGTGCAGAAACAATGCAATGGGACAACCGCTGGTTCACGATATGGTATACCTTTAGTAAGCGTTGTTAGGGGTGGCTGTAAACCCGATCCATGGTACTACCGTGCGACGAGCATTGTGAGGTCCTGTTACGTCCATGTCTCGGCCGTTCCTTCAATCGAAAATTCGATCTCGATGCAACTATACCCGATATCATGCTCCCCATATTAGATGCCGACTGTAAAATTTACCGAGCAGATGGATTTCTTTCATTAACCTATTCTCCCCGTGTCCATTCAACAGTTGGTCTTGAGTTTTGATAAAAGTCTTAAGCTCACTAATTTAAAAAAAAAAAAACAAGTTTAAGTTTAAGTTGTGTGTCTCTGTAAAGAGAAATCAAATAAGTTTTAATTTCTTCTGAGCCACTCAAAGGTCGGAAAGAAAGGCGACGGGTCCTGCTCGTTGGTAGGTATATACGTCAAAAAAATGGAGGAGACATGCTTTTCCTGCTCTAGTTTTTCTTTGCCATTGGATAGTTATGGCAAACGAAATACTAGTTTCCTTAATCAGCAACAAAATTTTAATTTTTAATAATGTTGAAACTTAGGGCGTTGGACCCCTCCCGAAACAAATACCTGGCTACGTCCCTGGTATGTTCAGGGCCTGCCTTTAGCCTCAATCGCAATACTCCGTTCCGTTCCGTTCAGCTGTCAAAAGTAGACCTTATGGACTGGGTAGGTAAGCGCACAGAATGGTTGTAACGGAACGGAACGGATCGGAAGAGTCGACCAAAATTCAACTTTTACGGATCACATAACCTCACTTTATGGAAAATTACAGTTTAGGAGCATAACAAACGAATATTAATAAGGATGACGAGTAGTACATCGAAGCCGTACATTCGATACAGTAAGTATAAATGAAAAAACTATTCTAACATTTCAAGAAAATCCGACAAAACGTATGACAACTGCCAGAACGGAACGGAGCATTGTGCTTTGCACTAATATTTTGACAAAACGGAACGGATTGGATGGTTGACGGAAAGGAACGGAACGGAGTATTGCGATTGAGGCTTTAGTGTTAAATCGACGGTGGTGGCCCCTATCAACATCCAAATAAAAATTGATTTTAGAGACAACAATTTTTTACATTTTGATTCATGATTACCTTTTTTTCGTTGATGTTAATGGCCTGAATCATTATTCTCCATTAATTGCGTTCATAATAATGATATCGGAATTGTACGTTACTTCGACTTGAAGAATGGAGTTCCACTGTTTTATGCTTGACGTCGACAACGTGCGATAAATACTACTTTAAACTCCTTGGGACCTGGAGGTGCATAATGCACTTGTGAAAAAGTAAGGAATTTCCAGTCTCTTATATCGATTTTAAGCCAATTTGTTTTTTGGGCTCAACCATCAGCAACAATCTCAGCTTTCGACTTGGTCTTGATAGGATAGCGTGCATTCAATCAGCATCATAGCAATCAGTGGTATTGTGATCTATGGTGTTATCATGATTTCATTTTTGATGTTATAACCTCAGGTTTAGTGTAGGCATAGGCTGATCTATCCTGCAACTGGATTGTGTCATCACCAAGTTCAATGGTTTTTCTTTTGACACTTCGACGGGTTTATCGGTGTGGCCCTGAGTCCTTCAAGTGGAAAATCCATTGATATCGCCTTCTTCGTGGGATTTTCAGGCGGACGGTTTTGGACATTGTAATACCAATCCATTCGTCAGTCTTCGAGCTATTCGGTGATTGGTTGATCAATAGACAAGCTGCCTCGGAGTAATCACTTTTGATGTATTCTCATAAGGTACACAGAGGAAAAAAAACGTTATAAAATCAAAAATAATAGCTATGATTCAAAAATTTTCAAATATGATTTGGCTCCATATACGTTTACGTTTAATTCAAAAATGTTTCATTTTGAATCAATAGTGGAAATAATAGAGAGTTTTAGCTTATCGTTTTAAACAAAACGACACAATTTGACATTCCATATAAAAATTCACTTGCTTACCGTATACGAAACAATATATCTTAATTTTGCACGTCCTAAGTAGGCATAGGTGTAAAACTCGACAAATTATTTCGCCAATTTCGACTGTTTCCAGAGCATCAAATATACAGAAATACACCCATGCCTACTTGTGACATGCAAAATTAAGATGTATTGTTTCGTATACGGTAAGCAAGCGAATTTTTATATGGAGTGTCAAATTATGTCGTTTGATTTCAAACGATAAGCTAAAACTCTCTATTAAAGTGATTATTGCACTTTTAAAATTGCTGCATGTCAAATCAAAATTGAAAATCACTTTATTTTCAAAGTGATTTCACTTTATTTTAAATTTTTTTCACTTTAAATTTAAAATGTTTTGATTGTAAGATTAAAAAAGTGAAAAAAATATTTTTTCCCTTTTTATCTATTTTTTAGTTTTATTCTTTATTTTTTTATATTTCTTTTTATTTTTTTTATTTTTTCTTTAATTTTTTTATTTTTTTACTTTTATTTTATCTTTTTTTATTTTTTTTTATTTTTGCGATATTTGAAAAACTTTATTTTCTCACTTTGCTTCTACTGGGAATCGAACCGGGTACCTCTCGTTTCGTAATCCTACTTCCTACACCTAAGCTATCTGAGATTATGTACATACTAGCACTGAACAAAATAGCGGCGGGCTTATGTACATGTGACGGACACAGCCTTCAAAATGAAACAACTTCAAAACAAAGTTCAACATATTTAAATCGATGTTTCAGTCAATTTTGAATAGATCATTAAAGTGAATCCTATTAAATTTAATATAAAACTATTTGTTTTTGAAATGATTTATTCCAATTTTGTTTTTAATACGTTTCACTTCAAATGTAAGTGGTGATTTTTTTCGCAGTGTAGTAAACCAAATTTAAAAATTAATTTTTGTAGCCTCATGCAACCTTATTTTTAATTGATAGCATCGCGAAGCTATTCAATTGATCTTGCGTCAGGTTTGATCGCAGGCAGATACGTTTAGTTTCAGTTTCGAAAAACTTCTTTCACCCGATGCTACCGTCACTGGTATTGTTAATAAAACTCGAAGAGCAATGGTGACGTTGGGGAGCAGATGTTGCAGTTTGTTTTGCAAAATGGAAGCAAGGCCAGTGATTGGCTGAATTCAAATTGTAAGAAAACGACCGGACGGGTAAACTTGGACGACAAGAACCATCGTATGATCATTTCACACTATCCGATCAAAACACGGACCAGCGAACAATAATCACACGGCAAGTATGTATAAATGTTGCCATGCACGCTCCAAAGTTAGTGTACAATGAAGTGACGAGTCGACAAGATTAAAATGCAAGTAAAACACGCGCTAATTGTCTTTGCAGAACGCCTGAACTATTGGTAGGTGCAATCGTCTTATCGATCATACGAAAGATCTTACGAAAGAAAAACAATCGTGTCACGATTTTTTTCTTTCGTAAGACGCGTTCTTACAATGTGAAATGGACAATGCTTGTCTGCTGGCCACTACAAAAGCTCTCTTGTCTTGCAAGTTTACCCGTCCGGTTTCGTCTTACAATCTGAAATCAGCCATTGTAGTGCTCTTCACAGGAATTAAGCTTAAAAGCTTTTAAAACAGTGGTCAAATTAAAACACGCACGCATAAGCTGTTTTCATTTTCCCATAATCCTTTTAACTGATTAAAACGTTCAATGAGAGCCATTAGTGCTTGATCTAATAAAACGTTAAAAAAACACTTCAAATTTCCTTTTTGGATCTGTAATAGGGATGAGCATCGAACATCGATGTTTTCGAAACATCGATGTTCGATGTTCGTTTTTGGTCCGATGGTCGATATTTTTACCATCGATGGTTTTGCGTCGATGTTTTTCACCATCGATGGTTTACGTTTCGATGGTCGATGGTTTTCACCATCGATGGTTTTCACCATGCTTTTACGCTATCGAATCTAAATTCCCATTAAGTGTCTGAGACTGGCTTTACGGTGAAATGCTGCAATATATTTTTTGCAAATCTCCCACCATTGGGTAGATGCAGCGAAAGGTACGCATATTTGCAGTAAAATGTCAAATAAAGTTATTTCCGTCACAGACGATATCCCCTGGCATAAGTTTCAACTTTGATATCCGCATGGAACAAAAAAGGCCTTCGGGTTTATGTCCAGAGTTCTCCTTTGTACACCTGAGTGACAACCTCGCATATTTTCACGATTGTCGTAATCCTGACCGCGACAGTTTTTAATGTCCAAATTAAATTCCTTATATTTTTTAAGACAAACATCAACCAAGTCTTCGCCTATGCTACTTGTAACATCCAAAAATCCTACAAAAAAATAGTTTATTTTAGGGCGTGATTCACGTTCTTGGTGGCTTACATCTGGAGTACAATCGAGTATGATAGAAAAATATTTAGCATCGTGAACTTTTTTGATGATTTTAGCCAGCACATCATTTCTCATTAGTTTGACTATTTCAATTTGAATGCGTTTCCCTAAATAATGATCATGGATTTCGTCACTCTTTATTCGCCGGAGATGTTATATAACTCAGATTGTAGGGTGTGTGTGTTAAATGATCTCTTATCACAATAAAATCATATCGTTATTATATGTCCATATTTCAAAAGGGTGTTGTGTGGAGGACCCTTGTTAGTGCGGCCGTTTCTGTAAAGCCTTTGGAAAGTAAAGGTTCTTTGAGAGTATTGGCCCCTGGAAATTGGTGGCCCTGGGCGACCGTCCAGTTCGCTCACTCCCAAAGCCGGCCCTGGGTATGTGTATTCTAAAATTAGTTATTTTAAAATAGTTTTACTTTAATTATAAAAAATATAGATAGAACGATATTGAATTTCATTTAAGGTGATATATTTGGGGTTTTCGGTTTTATTTCGAAAACGGTGAATCTTAGAGAAAAGAATTGTAAGTAAGAATTAAGACTCGCTAAATATCCTATAAATTTGTGTATACATATTACTATAAAATAAAGACGACTGTCTTTGGCTTACTATGTCTTTATTCGAACACTTACTGAATAATTTACAATGATAACTTACTGACTAAAGGTATATGTATATACTGCTTGTCGTCAGGCACACCTCTTCGGATGAGTAGTTTCCGCTGAATTTCAGCCAAACTAAAAGAGTTAGAATTGCAAGCTTATTACTGTTATTAGCTGCTCCAACTATCAGTTTATTGGAAGAAAAAGTATTTGTTTCTCGATTCTTTAATATTGTTTTATAATTGCTTTTCGAAAGCACTTTCGGTATATTACGCTTTCAGGTCCCCAAGGGATATTTTTCTTGTTCTTCTTATCGACACTAGCGACACTTATCTTACCGTCCGCCATATAGCGGACACAAAGCGGAAAATATCGGAAACATCAAAAATTTCCCTTGGGGACCTGAAAGCGTAATGTACCGCACTTTCAAAATATCCATTAAAAGTTTGTCATCAGGTTAGTACATGTGACTTTTTTCCATTCTTAATGAGCTTTTAGGCCATGAACTTATTTCTTATTATTATTTTATAACATTAGATAATTGATACACTTTTCAATAAATTTAATCATGATGGAATTTCCCTTGTTTAGAGTGATCTCATAGATATGATTGGGGAGTGACTCGAACAAATTTTCTATATAATTTACGGAAACAGCTGACAAGAGACCTCTTACTGCTTTCAACAAGTTCGGCTTCGTTAGAAAATTGTTTCGCAGACTCGTTTAGAATACGAAATAAACATTCCAAATCCTTTTTTATCATATGAAGAGTCTAGAGAGTAAGGTCCCTTGCGAAGGTGCCACGCTGCGTGCTGCTACTGATGACGATATTATATTCCCAGATCGGCAATAGCGACGCTCCACATGCATCGTAGTACAGATGCCACGAGTGTGATCACACTCACAAATTCCAGGTGTCTTATCGCTTCGGGAAGACCAAGGTCCACCCGAAAAACTGGAAGGGCGCCGGTAAGGAAGACACAGCGAAGCCAACAGCTACTTTAACAAACAAAGACAGTGCGATGGGGAGCAATCCCAGCTCTACCGCTGCCGACGGCTGTCTTCCCAGCAAAGCAGCTGAGTCTACGAGCCCCAGTGAGGAGGCACCACATCAACCTGACCTTTCTTACTCACCGGAACTGATGGAGTTACCACCACAGCACCTCGCTGTTTCGGCGCGGTTCACAAAGAGGGGTCTCGACATTGCTTTGATCAAGGAACTGTGGCAAAATGACGGGATCGTCCGTCAAGGGACTTATCGTAAGTAATGCGAATGTGGTATGATGCTCTACTCGCCCTAGAGCCTCTGTCGTAGTTAGCAAACGTATTGATTACCTCTGTCTTTCACAATTCACAAACAGTGATTTAGTGGTCATCGAATCCGTACCATTAGCGAGGGCAACAACTATAACCTGGTTGTGGTGTCTGCCTACATACCGGGCGACACCGATATTCCAGCGGGGGAGCTCAAGGAAGCTGGCCTTCCACTGCAAAGCCAACGGAAAAGGCCTGCTGCTGGGCGGTGACGCCAATGCCCATCATACACTTTGGGGCAGTATAGACACAAACAGAAGAGGTGAGTACCTATTCGAACTAATTACCTCTCTAGATCTCTGCATCCTCAACAGAGGATGTCAACCTACATTGGTAACTAGACAACTAGAGTAAGGCAAGAAGAACTTGACTTAGCTATGTGCAGTAACTTAATACCGGCACGAATTCATAACTGGCATGTATCGGATAAACCCTCGTTATCCGATTATATGCATATAAACGTTTCGACCTAAGTTTCGGCGTTGCTGCAGGAATTGAGCGTAGAATTCCACAAAACATAAACTGGTCTGGATATACCGAGACGTTGAGGGAACACAGCAAATCGACAAGAGAGTCACAGGGTGGCTCAGTCTGGAAAGACTCGTGGACGAGACCACCAGGACAATTGTGTCCTCCTTTGAAGAAAAAACTGCCCCCTGAGGATTACCAAGAAAATAAGTGTGTTCAGTGGTGGAAGCAGGAGATAGCTCGCCTCAGGAAAAAGGTGAGGCAGTTGTTTAACAAAGCCAAGCGCAATAGGGACTGGGTTCTGTATCGCTTCACTCTCACGGAATACAACAAAAAGATCAGAGACGCTAAAAGACGAAGTTAGGCTAACTTTTGCGACAGCGTCAACAGTCCACCAAAGCGGCTAGATTGGACAAAGTACTTGTAAAAAACAGCTGCAGCTCTATCTACACTCTGAAGGTCTGAAGGGAGTAAACGGGGACATCACAAGGGATACCGAAAGCACAGGCATGCTGCTCTAAGCAACCCATTTCCCCGGCTGCAGACTAGACTATAACGTGAATGATGGCCACAGTTAAATGAATGTGCACAATAGAGTAAATATATCTGTCTGGGCAGCAGCAAAAGATACTTCACGTGTGGCAGGATAAGGTGGGCAATTGGGATCTTCGATCCCTTCAAAACGCCCACTCCTGCAAAGAAGACAAGAGGAGCTGATTCCATTCATGGTTAGTATCTACAGAAGTAGCTTTGCTCTGGAATATATCCCAAAAGCCAGAACGACCCTAAGTAGTACCGACCTAGAATCCTTACATCTTTCCTTATGAAAGCCATGGCAAAGCTAGTGGACGCTTATATTAGGGGCACACTTTTAAAGACGCGGCCGCTCACCCAAAACAATACGCCTACCAATCGGGAAAATCGATGGAATCGGCGTTACAAAATCTAGTGGAAGAGATCGAGGTGGTCATGTCTAGGAAATGGCACATTGTGCATTCCTTGACATAGAAGGCGCCTTTAATAACACGTCTTTCGAATCTATCGGTACGGCATTAAAAGCCAATGGAGCCGACAATACCACTATAACCTGGTGGCAGCGTATGCTTTCGTCTAGAATCATTACCAGTATAGGCAAGACCAGCGACGTGCATTCATAATAAGCAATTCCAAACTGCTTGACTAGGAAAAACTCCGGATTCATTATCACCGACATCACCAAATATCATTTTTGACAACATTTTCTCCTCCTGACGATTTATTCCGAAAACCCCGCGAAGTATGTATGTACATGCAAAAACTAAAACGAACACCATGCCGCACATAATCGAACCAAACTTGTTTGCAGCATGTGTACGGACTTGGCGAATGTATCTATCATATCATAATTCATGTACACGTACATGATGCAGTGAGCAGAGGAACATGTTGATTCCAGATGCTTGAGTCGGTTCATATGATGGGCGAATATTTTTTGTTTGTTTTATGTGCGAATTTATATGAGCGCACTCAAGCAGAATTGGTGTTGATTGACTTACATGTTGCGTGTGGATTGAATATGGATAGTAGACGTTAAATGCATGTTGAGAGGAAAATATAAACTTCAGTTACATTTTCCAGAAGAAATCAGTTGACTACTGGTGACTTTTTGTGGAATTTAAAAAAATGTTTGTAGTTTTCTCTTCAAATTATGTCGGAGTTGTGCTGTGCGGCAGATTTTTTAATAACATCGGAATTTTCGACCCTTTTATTCGCTAAGAAAGGAGGATCGTTCAATCTGGGTGGTCAAAATTTAAAATTCATTTTGAATGTAAACAAAAAAGCGTTACACGGAAATTTAATTTTGAAACATATGAAAAGTACATTTGGCTTACCGGAAGTTGTAAATTAAATAAATTATTTTGTTGGCCGTGTCTTTTGTTCGCGAACGAGAAATCTGTTTGGAATAAATCCGGATTTAGCATTTAAATATTTAACGGGTTCAGCTGTAAAGCACGCTAGTTCGGAAACACATCTTCAGTCGTTAATTAAGTTAGATTTCTTCGGATCGCAAAGAATAGAGCTTATGCCAAATTACCAGGCGGCATTATTGATAATTACATAACGAAAAAGTTGACCGTAATCGGAATATTTTGAAACGTTTAATCGATACAGTGATTCATCTCGCAGAGCAAGAGCTTCCTTTATCGGATTCTATGATATAAGTGCCAACCGTAAGGCAATAACTTCTCATATTTTCAAAGGATTTTAAATTATGTCGGCAATAAGCTAAATGCACAATGCTACGATGGCGCAGCAGTAATGAGTTATCAAATCCGCGGAGTTCAATCTCTAACTCGCGAAAGATATGAGCCCGCATCGATCGTTCCATGCTATGCTCATTCACTAAATTTGGTTTTGTCTAAAACGGTTGAATTGATTACAGAAATTAAGCTTTTTTTTGCGTGCATAAACGAGATAGCTTTTTTCAGTACATCCACTTAAAGGGCAGATCTTTTTTCATCTATAGTTAAGCGCCGATTACCACTTGTTTCCAAAACGCGTTGGCATTATCATTTTCGAATTATTAACGTTATATTTGAAGACTAGGATGATATTATAATAGTTTTTGATACGATTTTAAATAATTCCGAGAACTGGGATGGCAATTCCTTGACCTCTTCCGATACGTACACATCAAAATTTACAGAATTAGATTTTCATTTTTTCAGAAATATTCTCCAAAACCGATGTTTAATTTAATATAATTCAGAGTAAAGCTATAAATATTTCATATGCAAGCCAAAAAATTATTGGATTTGAGAACTGGCTTGAAAAAGACTTTTCTCAGAAGTTTGAAAATTTATGCATATTCGAAAGTAGCAGAAGAATATGAGCCACCGCCGCAAAAATCTAGAAATTCAAAAGGTCCGATACAAAATTTGCGAAGGATATTTAGAGAGATTGTATACGTCATTCTCGGGAAAATTCGAGAGAGATTTAATTCATTCAAAAATCTTTCATTCTTAGAATTACTCGAACCAAATTATTTTTCCAAATTTAAATCAAATTTTCCAGAAAAAACATTGACTCGCTTATTGAGATTCACAATTAATTTTTTGATAGAATAAAGCTAAAAAATTAACTTAAAGTAATTTTTTCGTCAGAAGAATTTAGAAAGGCAAATGTGAATCAAATTCTAGAATATTTACAAAATCGGCCTTAAGTCGCGAATAGTTTTAAACAAGTATATATTCGAGCAAAATTATTAACAATATTTCCAGTCACTGTAGCTTCTGCCGAGAGGTCGTTTTTATCTTTATAACGTATCCATACATTTTTAAGAATCACCAATCCTAGGAAAGGTTTTCAGATCTTGTTTTGATTGCTGCCGAAAAGGATATTCTCATACAAATGCGAAGAGAAAATTTTTTTTTATAAAGTAATTAAAGCTTGTTTGGATAAAGAAAGGCGTGAAGAATAAGAAATGCTTTATTTTTTTATACCTGATTTCTTCTATAAGGCATAAAGCCTCTTGCTATAAACGCTTTTGCAACTGTGTTTATTGTATTATTCAGTTCATTTTTATTTATGTGAAATTGGCTTTGGAATGATCAACTGCTTGACTATGAGGAATTTTCACTGCACGTCACTGGGCAAGACTACCCTCTCTGCCCTAGCCGCTCGTGGCTGCTCCCAAAGAGGGGTACTATCCCCCTCCTGTGGTCTTTGGTTGATTGATTGTTGTGGAGACTTAACTCAGCTAGGTTCTCCACACAGGATTATGCGGATGACCTGGTAATCACGGTTGAAGGCAAATTCGAGGAGGTCTTATGGTGTACGGCAAATGGGCTTGGTGTTAATCCAACAAAGGCCCACGTGATGTTATTCAGGGGACTCTTCGAGCATTGTGCCACTCAATGTACAGTGTACAGTTAACAATGCCAGAAACTCACAAGGATCTGGGGGTCACACTTGATAATAAAGTACTCTGGGAAAAGCATCTCCGTGTCGTTACAGAGAAAGCATTTAAGGCCTTATGGATCTGCAGAAGCTATGCGGGGAAGGCATGGAGTGTTAGGCCTTACATAGTTCTATGGATCTACAAGACAATCGTTAGACCTATTGTGTGGTGGAAAAGGGTATCCACCACAGCCGGCTGAGTCTTGACAAAGTTCAGAGGCAGACCTGTCTAGCTGTTCTTGGAGCCATCATTTAAAGCTCCACCACTGCCCGATGAAGGTTAAATGTTGTGACTTTTTGGAGCCATTTTTTGTAGTTTTTTTAACTCTGTATTGTAAAACACATTAAATGGTACTTTTCAATTAAAATCTGGCTAAAAATAAAGTAAATATCTACCATTGAATTTCTAGAAAAATGGAATGCGCATACACTAAGAAAATATCATCAAAAAGTGGCTCCAACATCTGGGTAAACTTTTTGAATATTTAGACCAGATTTTTAAATGTTACTAGTAGACGAGTTTTTTAATAACACTTTTCGCACTAAAACAGCATCCACACGGACTGCTAAATGCCAGCCGGAAAATTATACAAGTTTTCATACATTTATTTATCAAAATCGGATATTTAGACCAGTGAATGGTATAATTTATAGATTTTAGACCAAAACAGTTTACCCAAATGTTGGGACACTTTTTAATTGGTGTAAGCGTATTCCATAATCTAAAAGTTCGATGATATTTACGCTATTGATTTCAAAATTTCAAAATGGGGCAATTTACATAATTTGTACAACCGACTAAAATCTTACCATTTTTTGCCAGAACTACATACTAAGAAGAGCTCAGAATAACAAGATATTTTTTTTGCTGGCACATTTTGAACCAAACCCCTTAAAGATACTTGAAGTGTTGACCGGATTAACCTAATGGTGTTAAAGTTTTAAGCATTTGACATTTGACTTTGGGGTACGCTGATAACCCACGATACCGATTTTGTGATATGTTGGCGAGCTGTATACCAAACCAAACTGTAGGTGAAAAGTGTAAAAGTGAATCGTTAAGAATACGTGCAGTTGGAAAACCAAGGAAATCAAAGGAGTGAATGAATAAGATCTTATTTTAAAAGAAAGTCACAGTATTTCATTGTAAGACCCAGTAATTTCAGACCGTCTTTGTTTGCCCGATGAACGACTCGTTTAAAATTAACCGTGTAATCCCTTGATTTAGAAGATGACTCCGTTCTTCTTCTTCAAAGATCGAAGAGATTCTCCATATGTATGTTAGGATCCCTTTTTATTCGTGTCCTCTCAATCCTTACTTTTCGCATTAGGCAATGACCTATTAATATTTCGGATTGTTATTAATAACGATAAAAATTTAACACTTTTGATAATACAAAAGCACTACATCTGAAACTGAAAGGCATCCATCATTCCATCTGCCCAGGGATGGCATACTCGGTTAATCTGGCTCTGGACACACACAATAGACCTTAGACATACTTAACTAATTTCCCTTACAATGGAGGTTTTCTACAATGGACCCCTTGAATTGATTCACAACAGTTACAGCCATTGCTATCATGTTATCTACTAGAATTATATTTATCTTATCCACAGCACACTGCCAATCTTCACCAATGAATTCTTTATCTGCGTATGGTAGGTTGACTTTGGCGGTATCTTTTCAAGCCTACCAACCATGGCAGAATCTGACCGTGTCATCATCATCTCCTATCATGGGTGTATGGACTATTCCTTTTACTTAACCGACAAAACTCCATCAATCCAATCCATCCATCTTATGCATCCACTTGAGCTTGTGCTCACGCTTACATCCAGATCGCTTCCAGTTGGTTTGGTTAAAATGTTGCGGCGGAATCCTCCTTTGTGATGAATCCCTATACTCGCGCGGTATGTCGACACAATCGTGCCGCTTATTTCCAATCATTCTTTTTTCATCAAATATATGCAAAATGATGATGATGCTGTTGCTTGTAATATTGGGAGGTTGTTGCAGCGCTCCACGTGAATAACGAGATGTTACACGATGTTATTGGACTCTGCGAGCCTCTTCGGCTAACTGGGAAGCGTTAAACGGATTGGCAGAAAAACACGATCAGGGCGGAGTCGATATCATGGGGGATTTGATATTACAATATAGAAACGGCTTCTTGAAATACATATTCCGAGATGTGGAGTGATGAACTTCATTTTCTTGTCAGTCAGATCTACAAGAGAAAGAAGCAAACAAAATATATTAGATACGCCAATCTTGCATATATAATATAAATGAAATAGATAAGGAATAAAATTACATAAATGTATAGGTTGTAGAAAAAATATTTAATTCGATTAGCTCAAGACATTTTGAATCGTTAATAAATAATTTTTAAATGAATACCAATCGGTACTGTTGCGAATTTGGCTCTTTCAGTTAACATTTCCGACCACGGAGTCAGCGCACAGGATAATTGATACATTTTTAAAATTCAGAACATGATGAAGTTAGTCATGATAGATTTTTAGCAGCTGCTTTATTCGTTTTAATATTACAATAAAAATGTGTATATTTAACGGAACTTATATCCTTACCTTCGAAAGTCTGATTCAAGTATGACTTTTACACGAAACCTCCTTGTAGATTTAGGAAAATGGACTTCTAGAAATTGTTGCTTTTCCTAAAAAAAAAATGTAAAATTAAATGTTCTTAATTTATTAAAATCATTACTTGAAAATACACCAACACTTGATTTACCTATTATTTTATCTTCCAGCACATTCACTGTTAATGCGACTAAATTACTTCTAAAAGTTTATAGTTACGGAGCTGCAACCCGCAGATTATATTGTGGAAAACCTAAAAAAAAATAATTAAATAATATATTTTTTACGAGTTTTTTTAATTTTAAAAAAGTACATCCTCTTATCTATCTGGACATTTAGTTAATTTAAACTAATTGCATCCATGGAAAACCATCTGCATGCACTTTCTCATTATCTTTCTATTTCAATTACATCTGTAACTATGAGAAATTGTTATTTTGTTTCATGCGGCGAAAACAAATTATGTGATATTTTAGCAAGATATAAACATAAATACATCATTTTCGTTATAGTATTGCAGTAGCATATTTTCGCAGCCTATAAACATACATTACGCGCTTATGCATCTCGTATTAGTAGAGAAACCCTCGCCGCATACAGTGCTACAAGAAATTAATATACCAATGCACGCCATTTGCACATTTTAAATGAATTATATTCGCACCTGTTTGCTTAGCATAATTATGATTTGCACTAATTGAATTTTGCATTCTTCTTACATGTTACATGTTACTGGCTACATCTTGCAGAATCGCCGACATTATACTTTTCTCTATACGCATCAGTCGTATGCAACCAAAGGAGCTCTACTTAAATGCATATAGAGTTAATTGGAATCTTAATTGCAAGCAACGACTACGAATCAATATCATAAATAAGAAAAATGCGGGATGATGGGGGCGATGCCTAAATCGGCAAGTGAACGAGTGAAATTTGGTTCGTTATGATAAAATTTGAAAAATGCATATTCAATGCAATTAGGCAAAGTAGTGAGTGCACGCAATATTAAATGTAAACGGCAAGTGTAGTTGCTGTTCCACTAATATGATCAATCTTTTTAAATAACACTGCTGAGCGTGCTGTTGATATCAATACCTCAACCAAAAAGCTGTTAAGATCTAGGAAATTCGATGTCACTAACACATCCGGGGACTTAGGCCCGTATTTATGAACATTCCTTAACTCAAGGAGACTTTTTTTCCATAAAAAAGTATGGGAAATGACATTTAATTTATTGAATTTAGGCATCCTTGACCCAAGGTCTCCTTGACCTGTGGACTTTCGCATAGCGGCGGTGACATCAGGAACAAAGCACAACCCTGGTCAAAGGAGACAAAAAAGTCTCCTTGAGTTAAGGAATGTTCATAAATACGGGCCTTAGTCTAATGTTGGACTTGGACTGTCGCTCCAGTTATTTTATTTATATGTGACCGGGAAAGTTAAAAAGGGGCTATCGTGTGAAAATTTGGATTCTCACATTTTTAGTGATTTCCATAGAAAACAATGTGCTCTTTCCGATGGTGAAAACGGCAGTTGTCAAAACTTCAAAAATGAGTCCGAAAATCGATCTTAAAGTTCGCCATCAAATCATCAAAATCCAACGTGGAATTGAAATTTTCTGCATTTGGTAATATCTTTTCAACCGCTAAAACAAATTTACCCAAATATTTTCAACACGTCTCACTCACTAATTTAGCAGTAAAAATCAATACCGCAAATCATATAAGTAGAGCCCGGATTTTCGTGCAGTAAAAAATTGAAAAACGTGCAGTAAAAATCCCGAAACGTGCAAAATCGTGCAATATAAATGCCGGAATGTGCATTTTCCGTGCAATATGAAAAAAAAGTCATTTTTAGGTTTTTAGAAGGTTTGGTTTCAACGCAGTGGACGCAGGAAAAGCATTGAAAAAAAAATTTAAGAAGACTTGCTCTAAATAATAAAATAGTTTTTATTTAAAATATTTCAACCGAACATAAAGTTCTCCCCATAAAATGCTGTCTAGATTAGCTCTAAATATGGTACCAGAAATCCCTGACCGGTTTTTGTCTAGGATCCATCGCGCAACCTTTGAGCTTATCTAATTCGTGAATGCATCGTCTTTAACCCTTCTGTCGGCACATAGGTCTGGCCAGACCTTTGGCACTATATATTGGTCAAAAAAGTATAGAAGATGAAATCGCAGCGACTTCATATTTCATGATATCCTAGAATAATGTTTAGAAGCATTTTGCAAAAATTTAAACAAATCTGTTGAAGTTTTGAGCATGTTTTTGATGATTTTCAATTTATAGTGCTTTCCGATACCCAATAGGTCTGGCCAGACCTATAGTTTTTCCCCCCATTTTTGTCTTGAGGTAAAAAATGAAAATATTAAATTCTCTTAAAAATCTCCTATTTATAATGTAATAAAGTCATTAAAATTAAATTTGTACGATAAACGATAAAATTTACTGAGATTTTGCTTTAAAAAGCCGTGAAGTTCGCAAATGGGGTACGGCTTATTTTATCCCGTCTTATAACATCACCTAATCAATTGAGATTTGATTCTAGGAAAATCAAAAGAGTTTTATTTCCTTTGTAATAGTATGAACTAAGTATTAGTGACTTACGATGGTGTTTCTTAATAGATTTAATTGAGATATTTACGGAAAATTTAGAATGAAATGATTTTTGCGGTTGAAAATTCCCTATTTCTATCTATCGATTTTCCCAAATCTGCAGACTAATATCGCGATAAAATCTACCAACAGAGTGCCAAATATTTCCTTAAAGATATTGGACTTGGAAAATTTGATCACACTTTCTGTACGGCAAAGGGGTGAAAGTATGATTTTTCGCAAATATCTTGTTAACTGTAATATTTACAGCAAAATGTTCGGCGAACAATTTAAACTACACAAAATTCCCTTTCTAATGATATATAGTACCCTATACCTTCTCTTGGCAGATTATATACTAGACCTAAAACATCCGTTGTAACTCCGATTTTTTGATAGTTACATTTGTCTCACTAGCTCCTGAAGTAATTTAATTGGAGCCATGGTCATTGGGATAACTATTCCTATCAATATAGGTATAGCTGGCCCACACGGGAACTCAGGCTGCTCCGACAAAGCATACCCATATTTCCTTATCTCCAAATCACAGCTGGTTCAAAATAAAATTGGCAAACGTTAAGGGTAAGTCCCATTAGACCCTCCACCAAATATTACTTCGATCGGATTAAAAGAAAGGGTACCTCCCATACAAATTATTCAAATTCAATGACACTAGTTTATTAAGAAATAAGGGAACAAGTCAACAAAAATTAAAGTTTTGCTCGTAAGAAATTTTCGGGTAATTTCGTATGGAAGTCACAATTTCACTCCTTTGCCACCCCCTCCCCCCAAATGTGACGAGCGGAAAAGTGTTACTTTTTACTGCGTAATGCGATCAGGCCATAGAACAATTAGGCATGTGGTCTTACGGCAACTGCCTCTACGGGGCGGACCACACCCGTTTTGTTTTGCAAAACGGCCAAAAGCCAATATGCCTTCCTGGCAAGAGCCCCGGCAGGAGCCCTGAAGGTTCGATGCAGGAAGGTTGTGTTTGTCTGTGTATATGTGTGGGTACGATGTATGTGTTTTTTCGTCATATTGGGAGCATTACATCTCGGCGCGGCTGCTCTCAATTTTACTAATTCGCGCCGGTATTGAAACAAATCCAGGCCCAGAGGTATGGATTTGTAGTGTCTGCAACCAACGTATCGGTTCGAATGCCAGATCAGTGCAGTGTAATTGCTGCAGGGAATGGGTTCACTTTAGGTGTTCAGGGTTACGTAGACAAGGTCAACACTCCTTAGCATATGTTGCGCCAGGTTGTATAAATTCCGGGCAACCCAGGGCTGCTCCCAGCCCACCTTCCCCACCACTGCCCCCTACACCACCAAATAATATGATAAGGAATGCCAGACCCAGTCTTACGCCTGGCCCTCCCCCTCCAGCAGTTTTCACTGCACTATCTATATTACAGTTTAACTGTAATGGCATTCACCGAAAAATCGCTGAGATCACACACTTCTTGAGTTCCAACAGAATTCTCATCGCCGCCATCCAAGAGACGTTGCTTCACGCAAACTCGTCTCTAAGCGTCCATAGCGAATATGTTATACTGCGGAAAGATCGACCGGCCGCCACGGATGATCCTCACCCTGGAGGTGGACTTGCCTTCCTAATACACAAGTCCGTACATTACTGTGTATTAGATGTAGTTGCTGACGGTACGGCGGAAATTCAAGCCATCTCAGTTCCATCAGGGAGTACCAATATCGAAATTTTTAATATATATGTACCACCTCACTCTAGTTGCCCTTCTGGCTATCGTTTCGATATTGGTCCTCTCCTTTCCGGAGAGCACAGGGTCATCCTTGGCGACTTTAATGCGCACCATGAGCTCTGGCATTCGGACCTCAACAACAATGCCAGGGGTATAGCTATCGCCGAATCACTTGACGCCTCAGAATTCTGTTCACTTAATGAAGACTCGCCGACTAGAGTCGTGGGCACTTGCAGTAGTTCTCCTGACATAACTATTGTCAGTGCCAGTCTAATTGCTGCTTCCCGATGGGAAGTACGTACCACCCTTAAATCAGATCACCTCCCAATCATTATAAAGATTGACAAACCAGCGAACATGACTAAGTCAGAGAAGCGAACGTTTGTCAATCACAAGAAAGCCGATTGGGATGGTTTCAAAGCTTACTCGTCGGCGAAGTTCACCGAGCTAACATCACCTATCACCATTCATGAGGCCGAGAAAAATATTAGGAACGTCATTACCACAGCCGCGGCACGTTTTATTCCGGCAGGACGTATCCCGAAAGTTCGGCCTAACTTTCCCACTAGTGCCGCCAGATTAGCCGATGAACGTGATCAGATCAGAAGCGCTCACCCTGATGATCCCAGAATTCAGGAGCTTAACTCCGAAATTGACCGACAAGTTAAAGACTATAGGAGGGCGAAATGGAATCAGCACCTCGATGAATGTAACCTCAATGAAGGTGTCAGCAAACTATGGTCTACCGTCCGCGCCCTTTCCAATCCTCGGAAAGAAAAGGGCAACAACGCCATTGAATTTGGCAACACTAAAACCTGCGATCCTCTTCAGTGTGCTAGCCTGTTCAATAAACAGTTTATTGAACATCCCAAGTCTGACGGCCTCAAGCGCAAAATTAGAAGACGGATTCGCAGCCGGAATGTTGACACCATACCATCTTTTACAGCGGACCAGGTTAAAAAAGTCATCGAGAATGCTAAAAACTCCAAGGCCCTCGGACCAGATGGCATTTCGATGACCATGTTGAAACATCTCGACCTTCCAGCCATTGAGTATCTCACGGCCGCCTTTAACTTGTCGATGTCCACGCTTGCCATCCCTGAAATCTGGAAAACAGGTCGAATTGTTCCCTGTCTCAAGCCAGGGAAGAGCGCAAATCTCGGGGAATCCTACCGCCCCATTACGATACTTTCTCCTGTCGCAAAGACGCTGGAGGCCCTTATTCACCCCACTCTTGTTGCACATGCGAAGCTAGAACCTCACCAGCATGGCTTCAGGAAGATGCATAGTACCACCACTGCCCTCGATGCGATCACTACACGCATTCGTGATGGGCTAAATCAACGCAGTCGTTGTCACAGAACTATTCTGGTGGCAATAGACCTATCAAGTGCATTCGATAAGGTCAATCATTCAATGCTCCTAGCAAACCTGTTGAATATGCATCTTCCTGCACAAGAGATCCGTTGGATTGCCAATTATCTAGCTGGTCGGCACTCCTTCACCGAGTTTCGAGGCAAACGTTCTAAGCTTAGGAAAATCAAATTAGGTGTTCCACAGGGAGGGGTACTCTCCCCCACTCTGTTCAACATCTACATGTCCGGCCTTCCCACACCACCTGAAGGAATCGAGGTGATTTCCTATGCTGACGATTGCACCGTACTCGCCACAGGGAATGATAAGGATGAAATGCGCCTCCGAATTAATCGCTATCTAGGACGATTACAGGCATTTTTCCAAAGCCGAAACCTCACCATCTCTGCGTCCAAATCTTCTGCGACTTTTCTAACCACTTGGTGGGAGGACATCAGATGGGAGATGGATATACGTATTGGCAACAATTCTGTTCCTACTGTTAAAAACCCCAAAATTCTCGGGCTTCACCTAGAGAACATGATGACGTCTGCGAATCATGCAGCTTCAGTATGTGAAAAAATGCGCAGTAGGAACAACATCCTAAAAGCTCTAGCTGGTAGCACCTGGGGCAAAGATAAAGAAACCATGCTAGCTACTTATAAAGCGGTGGGTCGAGCGGCCGCTGATTATGCAGCCCCAGTTTGGACACATAGTCTATGTGACACAAACTGGTCCAAAGTTCAGGTCTGCCAAAATGCCGCTCTACGCATCGCGACAGGTTGCCTTCTGATGTCTGCCCAGGATCACTTACATCAGGAGACAAAATTGATGCCAATACGTGATCACAATCTCCTACTCTCTAAACAGTATCTTGTTGGTTGCTACCATGAGGATCATCCCAATAATCATCTCATGGACCGAATTCCTCCACCACGACATGTCAGGCGTGGTTTACGAGACCTTGAGAGAGAGGTTCAGGGATACAAACGGGACCCTTACGATGAAGTTACATACCGAGCCGCCATTGCAGCGATCCACACTGAAGAAGTGAATCGGTCTATCGCGAGTTTAGGTGCGAATAGAGTCTTCTCAGAGCGCCCACCACCAATTTCGCCTGAGGAGATTAGGCTCCCGAGAGCCACCAGAGTAACACTAGCTCAACTTCGGTCGGGCTTTTGTTCACGCCTTAATTCGTACCTTTCTCGCATAAACACGGACATCCAAAACATCTGTCCAAACTGCAATGGCACTCCTCATGATGTGGGCCATTTGTTTCAATGCCCCGCTGCGCCCACTGATCTTACCCCTATATCACTGTGGGAAAACCCTATCGCAGCAGCTATGTTTTTGTCCTTAGACCTCACGGACACAAACATTGACGAACCATAAATCGTACCCACATAGATGCACAGAGGTTACACACCTTTCTGCACCGCTACAAGAAGAAGAACAATTAGGCATCAAAAGTCAGTTCTTTTTTTGGATGTTTGGGTCAAGAGCTAAAATTACTATACTATTTTACAAAATTTTAAATAGTGGATTTCATTTAGAATTTTCAATAGAAAAAATAATCAAAGGCAATTTTTTTGTTTTATAATCTTTTGGGTGCTAGATATCAGCTAGGCAAGCAATTAACTTTGATTCTAAAAGAGACCAAAAAGGACACAAAAATATCGTTAACGCGGAACGGGCATGTGCGATATCATATCAAAGGAGACGTCGAGGACATTCGAATCCGTTAATACATCTAATTCTTACGCCTATAAAAGATTAATTTCAGAGTCACATAACATAATGCAAATGCATTGTACAATTCTTCATTTTAATAGAAATATTCGGGCAATTCTAAAAATGGCCATTTGCCAATGCAGATGGTTCATTTTTATACAAATTTATCTGTCTGCACGGAACACTATCTATGCTGGGTAATAATAGTTATTCCGTTTAGTAGAATTAGAAAAAAATTTGATGAGTTTCCGGCAAGACAAAAAACATTTTGGGGTTGTAATAAACTCCCAACATTACAAAATAGAAAAAAATTGTTTTAGTTGTTAATTTAGATGAAAGTTTTATTCTTCTTCCTCAGATGTTTTCTTAATAGTAAAAGAGATGCTAAAAGGCATTCTTATAGAAAAATCCCAGTTTAAGACTGGGGGTAATTTTTTCGTTCTGTGCCGCCAGAACTTTGCTGAATTGTAGATGTTTTAAGGGCACCCGTTAGTTTGAAAGTCCTCGACACATAACGTGGAAGTATAAGTTTATATCCCATAAAAAAATGTTTCATTTTTTTGACTAAAAACTTTCAACGTTGAAAAATACCATCAGTTGCGTTTTCTTGACCATCCCGAGTAGTTTTGAGTAACGAACTCCATAGAAAAAAAAAACACCTACCCTATTAATTTTCACACGTGCCACTACCCTGCGCGGGATAGAGTTTAGGGAAATTAATTGTAGATGGCTAATGCATAGCGAAAAATACGGCAATTTCATTTTTTAAGCTTGAGTACCTTTAAAAAAATACAATTCAAAACAAAAGAGCGAATGTTTCTTATTAAGGTATTTAGATTTTTCAGATATATCATTTCCTTCTGTGACGAAATCCACCAAATCCAAAAAATAAGCCGACGAGAGTGAGATAAAAATGTAGAACAGTTGTCAGTTGTTTGAGCAAAGTTACCCGCGGTCTTATTTTTTCTTTTGAGTCTCGAGTTAACCGCGATGGCAAAAAAACGCGCTTTGGCCGCGCGCAGACTAAAGGCGTATTGGAGCGTAGCGTAAGACCAGTCCCCCAATACAACAATTATATTGGACGACAGGTTTTACGCTACGCTCCAATACGCTTTTAGTCTGCGCGCGGCCTTATTGTCATAAGTGCTTTTTGACTTGTGGATCATTTCCATATTTACTGGAAATTCGATACAAAACGACAATCTGAAAAATTGATCATCTATGTCAATGCCATCCCCCAGATGGCTCCGCAAACAATTTCCATAAAATTTCCTGCATGTCATTGTTTTTCAGTTTGTTTGGTTTATAATCATTATTAAAGTCAATCATTTTAAAATTTCCTGAGACATTTTCCTTTAAATTAAATCCCGCATGGCGCGTAATATCAAACGCATGTTCCAAATCAGAATATCGCGTTGGGCCAACGCCATCTAGATACATCAAGGCTGCAACTCACCTGTACAATGACGGCATTCAATTTATCGACGGATGCAAAAAAAACAGAAACAAATATAAGCACGTCATCAACAGCAAGAACAAGGCAGTGAGACTAAACATTACAAAATGGCACACAGATGAATGAGTGTACTTTTTTCGCGATTTTTGTTTAGAAAATGTGTTTGAACGGCAAACAATTAATTAAAAAGATAGTGACAGGTTATGTGGGTTATTGACAGTGTACAGAAGTTATTATACTCAAAATGTAGTGCATGGAAAATGAGTGATAGATAAAGTGAAAGATTTCCCCATTTAGGGTTACCAATCAGTTTATTTGTGATCGCGAAAAGATAGTAGGTACGGCTATTGTAGGAAAAAAACGAGTAAGTACGTAAAACGTTTCAACGGTGGTGCTGCCATCGTACAACCGCACAGATAAATAAAAGGTAACAAGCCACTGGCTAAATGCCATATGGTCACCATGACGTCACTACTTGGAATGATGACGACAATGTAATCTGCTAATTTGACGTCTAAAATTCTACGTTGCGGCCTTAATATCCAGCGCCCGCTCTAGCACTTATACCGCCCCGGGCAAGATTTCAAATTGCCGCCCCTATTTTTGTTTGCTTTGAAAGGGATCATGGGATGCATTGACTTCATTTGCAGGATTTGCCACACTTTGAATTTAAATTTCATTACGAAATATGTGTTCCGTTCCTTAGATTCGATACTAAAACAGGAGAGAGACTGAGACTGCAATCTCGAAGACTAGACTTCCAGGTGTCATTATTTAATATCCTTCGATATAAGATTCTAAAATACCGCGTTTTACCTAATCTTTCAATTCTGAAATCTTTCTCTTAGTGAGATATTGTTTTCGCGAGGGTTTTAAAAGCCAAAAGGGCCAAAAGTAATGAGTATATACAAGTGTCCGAGTTAAATGCAGTTGCCGTACCGTTCCGTTACCATTTATCGTTCAAGGTAAAAAAAGGTCATTCTCAATTGTCCTTTCTTAACCCTAGAGAGATAATCATATTTTTTACCCCTGAAAAGATAATCATACGTCGATTCGACGTGTTGCTAGATAACATCCTTATAACTTCATTGTTAAGAGTAACATGTTGTTAAAAGGTAGATATATAATCATTTGTATTTAATATTAATCTGTTAAACTCATGGTTTTGCAAAATTATCATTTGTTTGTGTATATAATATTAATTTTAAAAAAGTGGTCCTAGGAGAAAGTGGGCTGGCTTTTCAATAGATTAAAATAAAGGATATCTTTATCCAAACAGGCTTTTTTTGGGTATATCCAAGTAAATACACATCTACATTATGAAGATTTATAAAAATGTCAATTCGGGGCAATTAAAATATTTTTCAGTACAAATTTGTTCTACAGTTTTTACTGACATTAAAGATAATCATACGTCGATTCGACGTATATTTGACTTACGACCCCCCACTATCTTAGGCTGTGTGGCACCCAAGCCAATAATTTTGGCACGTAATTACGCCGACAGACATGAATTGAGTTAAATCTTGGAACCAACAAATTATGAAGCTTCACTTATGAGATATCATAAAAAGAAAAATTTCTGTACGTCGATTCGACGTAGATTATCTCTCTAGGGTTAAATTTGGCTTTACAATTTTTAGGGTTTTTTAGATTTTTCAAAAAAACCCTTATGAAATCGATTTTGTCCGTCCGTCTGTCCGTCTGTCCGTCTGTCCGTCTGTCCGTCCGTCTGTTCACTAAATAACTCGCGAACGGCTTAACCGATCGTCATGAAATTTGGTAGGAATGTGTAGAATGGTAACAGTCTTTGGCACGAAATACTTAAAAGTTGGTAGGACAAAAATAACAGGGTGTCCCGGACATTTTAAAATTTGTTCACTAAATAACTCGCGAACGGCTTAACGGATCGTCATGAAATTTGGTAGGAAGGTGTAGAATGGTAACAGTCTTTGGCATGAAATACCTAAAAATTGCTACGGCAAAGATAACAGGGTGTCCCGGACATTTACAAATTTGTTCACTAAATACCTCGCGAACGGCTTAACCGATCGTCATGTATTTTAGTAGGAATGTGTAGAATAGTAACAGTCTTTGGCACGAAATACTTAGAAGTTAGTAGGGCAAAGATAACAGGGTGTCCCGGAGATTTAAAAATTTGTTCACTAACTGATCGTTATGAAATTTAGTAGGAATGTGTAGAATTGTAACAGTCCTTAGCACGAAATACTTAGACGTTGGTAGAATAAAGCTAACAGGGTGTCTCGGAGATTTTAAAAAGCCGACTTTTTTAGTTTTTATCGGACATGGACGTATGGGTACTCACATCAAAGAACTCGATGGGTACATTTCACATCAGTCGCTTTTTTCCAGTTTGGAGTAATGGTAACGGAGTTACAGCTAATATATCCAGTTAATATGTGTAGCCATGAAACATAGTAATTCTATTTTTGGATTGGTCTAATTAAAAAGTGTTACAGAATGAAAGGCGTTAGCCTTTCATTCTGGGACGCGTTTATTTAGACCAATCCAAAAATAGATTTACGAGAAGCATTTCATTAATATTGTGCATAATGCTTATTTATTACCTATAAAATATATGTGCAAAATTATTCACAATGTGTGTATCCAAAATCTAAAAAACCCTCGTATTGCGGGCGCAGCCCTCTGTACGCCGGTATTTTTTAAACTTTTTAGGTCAATATTTTTTGCGATCGAAACCCTAATTGGTGTCGTCGAGTTAAATAACATTCTTCAACCCCCTAAAAAAAATCTTAGCTAAGATCAGTGACGTAACGTTTCCCAAATTTCTTGTGTTCGAAATCGACATGAAGGGCCCCCATGTCGAACGTTCAATTTTTTTCATCAGGAAAAATTACAAAACATAATTCACATTGAAGCAGTAAAAAAATTAGCAAGAGTAACAACAATTTTCGGCTATAGCAACATGTTTCAAAGTTTTTTTAACAAAATTAAAATTTGAAAGATTTCAGGAGAATTTGTGTAGAGGTGTTAAGAAATCACCTTGTGGATTGCCCTTGCATACCTGCATCGAAACTGTCGTTGATCCTAGACTAAAAGCGATTGTCTTAGATATGAGGATCACATCAACTAGCTAAAGAGTTTTGACGATTCTGATTCTGATTCTGAATTTCACGCAAAAACATTCAAGAGAGGCACTCTTTCTAGCAAATTGAACATTTATTTCTTTTCACTATTGAGCAAAAACAACGAGTAACCTGATAAGCTAAGCTAAGTTCCTAACGCTTGTTTGTCAACTCTATTACAAAAGTTGAGATGAAAGACAAGCACACAAAGATGCCATTTTATGGGTTTAGGTTTCTAAGTCCCAGTTTACCTGAAGACAACTCTTCTCGACAGCTGTGCTGTTGTTGCATAGTAGCGCTTCAAGAGTTTTTATTCATGAATCGAGAGGGCTTGGCAGCTCTTGGTCGGTGTAAAAACAAAGCCATGAGAGCATTTTTTTAAAGACAATACAAACATTCACTGCGAGACTCAAATCCACGCTCCGCCAACTTAGAGATAGAGTGCCATTTCTCACAGAGCCTCCGACGGCTCCAAATAGCTGAGTCATTCACCTTCACGGTACCCTTAGGCTTCATCTCCTCGTCCACATTTCACATTTGGTATCCATCGTGAGGCTTTTTGATCATTTTCTGTCCTTACACCAATTTAGGGGAAAGGCTATCATTTTGGGGGAAAATCAAGTTTCGTTTAGGGGGAAGTCACGAAATGATGAATTACTGGATAATTCCCCAAGATAGTACGTCCTTATGGTCTAAGAAATGCATGTCTGAGCAAAACTCACTCTGTAGCACCTTAGCATTGGTAATTTTACCGGTTACTTCTGAGTGAGATAACATTGAAAGATGACGAAATATGCCTCTACTTAGATGGAACCAGGCTATGCCAAGTAGACTCTGAGTAAACCAAATACATATGTAGATATTGTTGAATGATGGACGATTGATCAGCTCAGACTCCGGTTTCTTGGAATTATTATAGTTCGCTGTGCTGAGGTAAATTAAGACTAAAGGCCTATAACATAGTGATTTCCTTCGGGTGCTTTGTTTTACGAAAAATGAATCCTGAATACAAAAAAAGCAAAATTGTCGGCATAAAAGTTGCCTTTAACGTAAACCGAATCAAAGATGTCTATCGGTACTGTTGACGTAAATATCTGAAAAGTGCAAAAGTGTTGTTGTCAGTTTGCTGTAATACTGGAAATAATAAAGTTGCAGTCCCTTATCATTAGCAAAAGATAAACTCCACACACTGGTTTGTTTCCATTTTCCAAACATGAGTTTCATTTTCCACTTTTCTTATATGTAGTTTCATTTCTATGAAGTGCTGATCAAAATGCCGCCCCAAAAATTTAGCGCCCCGGGCGACCGCCCGGCTTGCCCCCCTTAGAGCGGGCGCTGTTAATATCTAGACGGCGGTGGTTGGGGACTGATGACACAATAGTCAGCTGTCCTTGAATGGGGAAATTTTGATCCGTTTGGGTTTTACTTGGACAATGATTTAGTCCGCCTAAGAAAGAAACGACTATATTTAAATATCTATTCAATTGACAATGCCAAAGACACTTTCATCATTGTCCTAAAAGGCTATTGCCCCGAGTCACAATCAGACAGAATTTTAATTGTGTATTTTTATTTAATAAAATATAATTCATGCATATTTTCTGAGTACGTGATAAAGTTCTTTTCACAGTATGGGTAAAAGGAAGAACCTTGACTTATGTCAGTCAGCTGTAAAAACAGATATACCCGCCAATATTTGCTGTACCGGTAGTAGACTAGATCTAGACGCAATCTATAACAAAGGGTACATAATGCGAATAAAATATTCTTCATTCGAACTAGAATAAAGCGATATTCTGGTGTCCTCAAATGCCAAAAAAAAATTCAAAACCATTTCAATTACTTCTTCTAATCCGCCCCTATCGTTTGAAACCCATCTTGCCTATCCACAACCGATTTTCCAAAAATATCCTTTTCAGGAGAGAAGATCCTTTCCCAAGATTTCAAAAATGTACAATTAGTATTTCGGGGCACTTGTCTCGTCAAGACTTGTATTTTCAAATCCATATTGCTCATATTGAACTTCTTTAGCAAAAAAGGACCTTTTGTCCTTACGGGTATTCCCTGGGATTAGTATGCACTTTTAGATATTAAGTGTCCTGCTGATAAATAACTACTTATGCTTTATTAAAATTAGCACACGAAGAGAATCAAGGCAAGCAATTGAAAGGAATTACATCGTTATCTTTAGAGGATGGTTTACTGTTATTCCAGTCACTGGTCAACATTCCAATCGCTGAAACATTTTTGTGGTCACCAATAGATCCTGCATATCAACAATCAAAAAATATAGCAAAGAAAGTGCTGAAGATATGCTCGAACTTGTCAAAAAATTAATTTAAATTAATTTACATTTGGATTTACTGTTATATTACCCGCTAATTATATTTCCGGTAACAGCATCCAAGTCAGTATCACCGAAAGCCGAAAGTAAATAGATACCAAGTTTCATAAAAATCAGATCACGACAAATCAATTAAATACAATGCACCGACTTGATTTCTTTATCGGCCGTTTACGCGCTTGTTTGTTTTTACCACATAGCCCCCTTTTAACTTTCCCGGTCACAATGAGTTTTTTGTAGTTTAGTTTTTGCCAACAAAAACTAATCCGATTTACGACCTGACGCATTCTCTCATTGTTTTGCTAGAAGTTCTACATAGCGACACATCTAAGCAACGCCGTCTAGATATTAAGGCCGCAATGTAGACTTTTAAACGTCAAATTAAGAGCTGAAATTGCATTGTTCTTGTTTTTACCGACGTCATATGCTTGTTGTTGTTGTTTGTACGTGTAAATCCAAAATTTAAGAGCTAAACTATGACGTCATTGTACAGCTGAGTTGCGGCTATGATATATCTACATAGATGGCGTTGATCTAAGTCCTCTTTCAAGTGAATGACATAATAACAAATTGAGTCAGATTAATCTATAGTCCCTTGGGATCAGGAGGTAAAAATTCTTCTTCCTTGCTTTCAACAGCCTTTTCTTGTGTGCAAAAACTCGATGATCAAGTTGCAACGTCAATCCGTCAATTACCTACTAAACAGCACAAAGTGAGGATAGCACCCACCCTTGAGGAAAGCGAGTAGCTGACTATAATGGTATAGAAATAGTTTACTCTCCTTTACTCTAATCAACAGAAGCGGGAGAGTCTCGCCCGCTAATGAAAAAAAAACGAGAACGCGCACAAGTAAGATTACCGGTGACCAGACTACAGTCTTCCAGAAAACTTTCAGATTTTTTTTTTACCAAAATATTCAGCACATCGAAACCTATCGATGCAATAACGGGAAAAATACGAGTACATATATATGCAATAACACTGGGCTGCAAAAACAGCTTTTAAAATTTTCTTTGACCCTGATAGGCAGCGCCCGCTCTAAGGGGGGGGCAAGCCGGGCGGTCGCCCGGGGCGCCAAATTTTAGGGGCGGCTTTTTGGCTAGCACTCGAATAAAAAAAAATTATAAAAGCCAGAAGGAAAAATTCAATATCAATTTCCATTAAGTGGAAACGAAACCTACAGATGAAATAAAAAGTTGAAAGTTGTGTTTTGAAGGTGCAAAGTCCTTGAGAGGCTTTGAAGAGTCCACAATTGATAGAAGGATTTACTGAGTAAGATTTGCGTAAATTGTACGTCTGTGATGCTATCCCCCGCCCCACTTCCGAAGTTATGCGCTATTCAAGTTCTACTTAAAAACAGAAATTGGAGATTTATGTGCTAATTTCGTCCTCCAATTGAACATTATCTCTTCTTTTGACCAGCATTGAGGATTATATTTGATCTTTCTATGCATTTCCCTTGTTTTTACCAAAGGGGAGATCCACCTAATTTAGATATTAATTAGAAATAATGAGTCGTATAAACACTAAACAGATAAAAGCGATTAAAACAAACTCTCCTGTGAGAAATGTCATATACCCATGCAGGAGTTTTAAACACTTCTATAAACCTTTGGCGGCAATTCGACTTCAATTTGCCCAAATCTCCTCGTGGATGGATCGCCTTAGTTGGCTCCAATTGCATTGATTCAACTAGCATTTAAAGGACAAATTTCGAACAAAGTTGTTTGGGTTTCATCAAGATGAGATGAGGGATGGAATCACAGTACATATTACCAGAGCCGCAGTAGCAGTACACAGCAAAAAATCCGGTGTGAATTTAATTCCGAAAATTGCCGAATAAGGTCCCTCCGTTTGGATAAAATATTGTTTTATCCAAATGGATGAACACAAAAGAGTACTTCCAATTACACCAAAAGGAGTAATTCTCGATATTTTTAGGATAAAAACTAGGGGGCTTCGCCCCCTGCTCGCTTCGCTCGCCAACCCCGGGGCCGAGGCTAATTTCGGGCGCGGCCGAAATTTGGATACCCTTTGCTTGGACTAAAAGTTCTTTCGGGCGTACCTATGACTTGCATTTAATCCCCCTCCTCATTCTTTTTCTTCCGTCTTGACAAAAGTTTTGGGCTTGGTTGAAATTAGTGGCCAAATAAAAATATTTACTCGGAAAATTTTATTGGGGTTGCCGGAGCATGACCCCACACTACGATTCCATTCGTTTTGAACTTTTTAGTTGCTTTGCTAAAGACACATTGATTCAAGGTTTTGTGAAATTGGTGTAAAAAATGTTTCTTAGAAGAACCAATATGGGGGGTCTGGTTTGTATGGCAGCCCCATGACCCCATGGTCTGATTTGATTCAATCTTACATATGTTTTGTGTCATCAATAGAAATACATTTGTGTGAAATTTGGTTGAAATTGGTGTACAAATAAAAAAGTTTTTCTTAGATTAACCTAATTTGCAGGGTTAAGTTTGTATGGCAGCCCCATGACCCCATGGTCCGATTTGATCCATTCTGGCATATATTTTGTGTTATCTATAGAAACATATTTGTGTGAAATTTGGTTGAAATTGGTACACAAATAAAAAAGTTTTTCTTAGAAGAACTCAAATTGGGGAGCTAGGTTTGTATGGCAGCCCCATGACCCAGTGATCCAATTTGAGTGAATCAAACATACAAACAGTCTGCAACGATAAGAAGCACGTGTGCAAAATTTCAGCTTGCTAGCTTCAATACCCGCCGAGTAAAACGCGTCGCAACAGACAGACAGACAGACAGACAGACGGATATGCTCCAATCGACTCCCCAAGTCATGCTGACCATATATGATGTATACTTTTTGTATGGTCGGAGATGCTTCCTTTAATGCGTTACAAACTTAATGACAAAGTTACGAGACCGAGTTCTAATCGTGCGAATAGCACGATGAGTGTATTTCCATTACCCTATACCCATGTACAGACCTAGAAGGCACGCAAAACCCAAAATATTCAATTTCATATTTTTTGTTGGGGAGGGAGGGGTAGATGGGTCGGACCTGACACATCTTTATTACCTTGTCAAGACATCCAACGGCTACCATTTGATATTAATTTGATGTTTTTCGTGACATTCTATCAAAAGATATGACTGAATATAACTTTGTAGGGGAAGTAGGGGTAGGGGTAGTCGGACCTAATCCACTTTCCATCAACTCAAAGTATATGTCAGAATGAGACATTGATCAAAATTTCAAGTCGATAGCGATATTCTACCGAAAGTTATGACCGAATTAAAATATCAAGGAGGGGTAGTTTGTATGGGAGGTAGGGGAACCCGTGGTCCGATTTGGCCCATTTTCAATACCGTCCAAGATTTTAGCAAAACAAACATTTGACCAAAATTTCAAACCGCTAGCTTCATTATTTCGGGAGTTATCGTGCTAACAGACAGACACACGGACAGACAGACAGACAGACAGACAGACAGACAGACATGGCTTATTCGATTCAGGGACCGACCCTGATCATTTATATATATACTTTGCCATACCTCCGGTGGCTCCTTTGAGGTGTTACATAATATCGGCGTAACAAAAACAATATACCCTTTCACTCTATGAGCGAAGGGTATAATAAAACACAATTTTCACAGAACATTTAACTCATAAATGAGTTTTGTATAACTAGCATTTACCTCTCTATAGGTGTTGGCGACATTTCATTTACCTCTTTACGCTCTAAAAATGCATAATAAATTACCTGCCTACAGTGGAATTCGATCCCGAGACTCTATGATTTGAAGACTAACGCCCTACCTACTACACCACACAGACTATACGGGACAACGTTCGTAATTTGCCCCATATATTCATATTGTGCGGAGTTAACTCCATTTTAAGTAAATTTTAACACCATATAAACAAAAACTGATAAAATTTCGGATAAAATTTATTATTTGGATAAGTAATAAATTTTATCCGAACATTTGGATAAATGAATTTTATTTTGAGTGTTTTATCCTAATGGATAAAAGAAAAATTTTATACTTGTGGGCAGAGTTAAATAAGTGTAGTTAACCCCATATATATAAAAAAAATAACCCCATTTGGATAAATTTTGATTCACACCGCCTGATTTTTTAGTGTGTACTTCCTTCGGACATGCTAAATAAGGACTTGGCTTGATTCCCCCGATTTTGCTAGCTCTGAACTTCTTCTTTATAAAAATGTTCAATATTGACGTAGGCTGGATTTCCTCAAGACATAAACATTTTGTCAACATCATGCCCCTAGCCCGGAATTTTTTTAGTGGGTCGGAGGGTTTGTCATTCTCATTAAACTACATGACAACAAAAATATTTTTAGAAAAAGGGTTAAAAATTTGAGAAAGGTAAATCCAGAGGTACCTCTGTCCTTTTAACGATAAATGGCGTCTACATGAGTATTACTCTTTGTCACAATTTTATCCCTTGCAGAAGAAATGTTTTTAAATCCATTAACTTCCCAAAGAAAATTTCACGCGAGGAATTCTTTATTCTAACGGTAAAACATGGCGGACAGCAAAAACTCTATAAAGTATACATTTAAACCCAGAAGTCATGGAGTGATGAAACACGGACAATATGGGCTTTTTGGCGGCTAAATATTTTCATGAATTAGGTTGGTTGGGCAACATGATCCGAAACATAGGTGGTTAGGATCCGAGATAACCGAGACCACCAGACTGAAATCTTTCTTAAAATTGCGATTGAGACCAGGCGCCAACTGAACACCACCAACACGCACATTTGTAGTACTGAAATTTTTATACGTAGAGCATGAATTTTTTATGAGATAGTACAGCAGTAAAAAAAAAATTATCCTTGATCAACCGCCAGCCAGAGGGAGGGAGGGTTAAGCGCCACTCCCTGCCCTGCCTCCCCAATCACCTCATGGGCTACGTCTATGATTCTCAAGATGTCGCATTTATGAAAATTAACCACGCACGTTCCACACTGAAGAAATCCAGCAAATTGGAGTTTATCGGCTGAGCAGTCTGCAAGGATGTTATGGGAAACTACTCATCTACTTCAACGACGTACATATTAGCTACTGTAAATCTGCCTGGTATATCACCTAAGGGGCGGCAATTTGTCTTCTTGCCCGGGGCGGCGTAAGTGCTAGAGCGGGCACTGCTGATAGGTAATCCTTATGTATTTTGTCGTTCTGAACTCGTATCTGGAACTCGTTTTCCTCCATCACGTCAGCAAAACATTATTTAAGAAATATGCAATTAGAGCATAATTTTCCGAGTTCTGTTAATTTAAAAAATGAGATTCGTTTAAAATTATTATGGTTGTAATTGATTCTAACTTATTACTTAATGATGAATTAAAAACCAAAGAACTCTTTTTTCCTATCTCATAAGGTTTTTTTTTTTCAAAAAGCTGTGATTTGAAGTAAAAAAAGTGGAGAAAGTGCTTGCATTTTATGCGTCAATAAATTTACCAAAATATGAACTACCTACCCATGCATTTTCTATTACTAAACCAATAACCGAAAACGGTTTATTTTTATTACGTCCATTTTTCCAAAAATGTATAAAAATATGAAGAAACAAGGCACAAACATGATTTTTTTCATTGTAGCACTTTTCTTCATTCTTCTATATGTTTCGTTTTGTTTTAATTTTTAAATTTTTGTATGTTGCTAATATCATAATGGATGCAATGTGTTTCATAAATTTAATTTTAATTTAAAAAAAAATCACTGAGGCCAAATCTGAGCTTGCTCAGAAGCCTCCTTTTTCAGAATGCAGCAATAGTCCGCAAGTATATAGACTTTCCACCATATAAATGTATAGGATAAAGGATAGTTACGGACAATAGTTATATTCCCTTTTAGTGATCTCAGCAGTGCTGCCAACTGGAAATTTAGAAAACGGCTAAATTTAGCCGGAAAACTGGCTATATATTATATTATTTTTTTTTTTTTCAAAAAAGGCTAAAAATCCATTAAAAAAAACCGTCACATTACGAAAAAATATAGTAAAAAACTGATTTTAATAATTTTATTTCTTTTCTGGAACCCGGAAACTATCCCTTAGGCAGCTTTCTTAGTTTTATTGCATATATGCTCCAATCGCTGGCATTACAGTCAAAATTCACTTTGTTCGGAGTTAGATAGCTCAATAGTCAAAATTGTTGTATACAGGTACAATTTCTCGGCCAAGTCCATAACCACATTAGGTTTGAAATCGTGGAACATAAAATCCGTAAAAGGAACGTCCAATGTGTAACTATGGGCAAGGGCAACCGCATTTATGTATGTATATCTTACAATCATCGCACCTGAACAATCTTATATTTTGATTAAAAGTTAAAAGTTAAATCATCATGACGATAATCCATCATGATGATGAATGTTCGAAATTGGAGTGACACATATGCTTTCCTCATTAGAATTCGTCATTTACTTTTGACGTTTGTGTGAATGGTGAAAATGTTTCTTACAATTGCGATATTTTGATGAATATTCAATTCAATAATTTGAGGACACACTTTTCTTAAAGAATTTGAATAGAAATGTGTAAAGATTGATAACAAATTTAATATTTTTGTAAACATTCTTGTTCTTAAATTTTCAGCAAATGGCGTCCCCAGTCAGTATTGAGCAAATGATGGTCCAAATGCATAGTTTGGAACTCGTGCTAATGATGACAAATTTGCGTCATTCGAAAATATGTGTGTCAAGCTTTTTATTCATTTTCGAATTTGAGCCCTCCAAATTTTATTTTAAAAACCCAGAAACAAAATGTAATGTCAGACGTCAGACGTTGTACAAGTAGCTTGCCCAGTAGACTACAAAAATAAGATTTAAGTGAGTATATATTTCGGGGGCAAGAAGGGGGTAACTTCAGTGCTTAGCTTTTGTGATGGTAAGTTGCCCCCGAAATATATACACACTTAAATTTATTTATTTTTTTCTTTATGATCCCATCTTAACCAATCTTCAATCAAGCCTGTTCCTAGTTAAGCCTCAACACAACCAGGACCAAATGGAATCATAGGGGTATAAAATTTAAATTGAAAATCGAAAATCGAATATTGAAAATTGAAAATAAAAAATAAAAAATGGAAGATGGGAAATGGAAGATGAAGAAACAAAAATGGAAAACTCAAAATGGAATATATTTACATACATATTATGAAATGAAAGAAGGCGCTTCCACGAGTTTTGGGCGCAACATTTCCTTCGTACGAAAATAAAAAAAAAAAAACAACTTTGTATTTTCCATAATTTGCCATTTATTAGGTCTTTCATTTATCTAAAATTTAAATAACTTTTTAGAATGCGGTCAATACACATACTTTGGTTCTCTGCATTTATTCATATTTTCTTATATTTTCAGTGTTTCCGAAATTCCAATCGTTCCTACGTACATATTTCAGTTTAACAAAACTACCACAATCCAAAAATAAAGGAGTTAAATCATTCGCATACTCGTACACTCAGAGAAATATTCACTCATATTGAACGAAATATATTTAATTCAAACGATTTGCGCTTTTGATTTGGCTCCACAAGCAAATGCGTTTAATTCTAACGAGTGGCGTTTCTTTCAAAAGCATTATGAGTTGTAAAAAAGCGTTTGAATTAAAAGAATTTGCGTTTACCTGGAAAGAAGAAGCCAGTCGATTTAAACGTATTCTTCATTGAAATAAACACTTATTCTTTGATTGTAAACGGGTAACACATTTTGAATAAATGAAAGGCAATTGTATCAAACGTCTCCGTTTTTATATTGAACATTTTTGTTATTTAAATTAAACGAAGCATTCTTTTTAAAGAAACGGTATGTATTTCGAAAGTAACGAATCCCGTTTTCATTTCATAGAAATTACCCCTTTCAAAATAATTGAGTTTTATATGGAATTAAAAGCAAACTCTGCTAAAATAAAATAAAACATTCTGTTTGATTGTCCATTCTCCATTCGATTAGATACTCACTGTTACCTGGTTTGGCAAATCAATAAAAATAAAACTTATGAAAACTTCAGAAAATATGATTAATATATTTCACTTTTATTTTAACACCCGCTAAACTTAAATTGCACGTGTGCAAGCGTCCATTCCTCCAGATGAATGCAAAAGAACATTCTCAAAAATACTTCTAAACATCGATTCTAATGACATACGCGTTTGTTGTTAGACACTACACACTGTTTGGAATGAATATGAACACGCGAGACTCATCAGACCGGCCAGAAGTATTTACTAACAACTGTTGTACTACATTTGAAGCAAATGATATTTTGGCATCGCGTCCTTTGTTGTAGAGAGAGAATGTATTTTATCAATGCACAAATTGACTTACACGCATTTATGGCAAAAAACGAGTTAGGGATGTAGGTATGTGTATTTGTTACGCAAAGGAATGTATACACATTTTTATGTAATGCGGAATCTTTTGATTTAAACGACCGGCGTTTGGGGTTTAGCTGCTCTTTTGTTTTAAACGAATTTCTCTTAGCGTAAATGAGAACTCGTTAAAATCAAACGAGATTTTTCAAACGAATACTGCGTTCAATTTAAATGTGGAGCTTTTAATATGAATGTGCATTTTTTTCTCTGAGTGTACATACTCGGCTGCGTGTATAGTTTATGACTGTTGTTGATATTCTTACATATTACAAAAATAACGTTCCATAATGTAATGTGTAGTTTTCAATCTAATTAATAAAATTCCCATAAATCAGTGTAATTAAATTTTTCTGCAAACGATCAATGATCTTGACTATAAGATATGAGCCAAGAACTGATATCCAACATGTTGTGAAGAAAATACAGGCAAATATCTTAGTGTAGTATCTCGAGGAAGAGGAAAACGTGTCGTTATGGGTACCCTACCCATACAGCATAGGAAGTAGGCTGTACAAAATGCTGGCACCAACAATGCACGTACAATGATAAACAAACATTCCAGATGAGGAGGTTACAGGAAAAATCTGTTATTCACTTATAAATCAATATGTGAACTATTGCATGGGAATTACATAGAATTGAAGTTCAGGAGTGATTACAAGTCGTTAGGTATGCTGCTTCATTCAAAGTCGTAAAGCCCATTATGTTAAAATAGTTTCGGTTTTTCTATGATATGGCCAGGATGTTTGGAACTTGTTGAGCAGTTAATGCGTGAATCTGCGTAATGTTGTTTGCGATATCAATGTGTGTTTGGTACATATTTGGATTACACAATATGAGTGCGTGGAGTGGGGAGTTATTGATACCAATCGTTTGCAGTTAAGAATGCTGCTAGTAAAAACTACTTATTAAAGTTTACATAGGCTCTAACTATTATCCACTCAGTAATGATTTAATGATGTGTCGATGGCGACATGCTTCTTACGATGGTAACAAAATACGATTCAAGTATATTAATCATACGACGATCGAATCAAAAATTCTTTCATTAGTAGGAATAAAAATATTTACGATTTTTCGAAAATCCTGTCATGCATGAAGGATAAACAATACATACAACATACGCATTATGTATATTGAATTGAAGCAATTTATTATTCAACATCGATCGATTATGCTATTTGCCGTATATGTTTTAATAAGTTTCCGCAAAACAGCGCCACTTTACATTGTTATTACAATTTTTCTTTTTCATGCAATTTCCTTATTTGAGCATTATGTTTGCTTGCAATTTATTACCAGTATCAGTAAATATGTATGTGCTCCTAAAACTTTTTTAAACTCATTACAATCATAATATGAGCCTCATTATTACTCGTATTCATGGAGTTTTGCATGAATAGAAGGCATTATCATTTTCACACTTAAATTATAGTTAAATATGAGGTATGCATACCACTGCCTCATTTACACATATTTATTTATGCACAAATGATTTCGACGTTTGTTATATCAGCTCTAATTAGTGCCAATTATATCTTCTTGCGCGGATGTTTTTTATTCGCATTTAGTGCGTATAGTGGCCATCGAGAAGAAGTTAACATTGGGCCACATGCTGATAGAGTTTATAAATTGTTAACAATATTGAATAATGTAAAGTTGCATAATTTAGCACCATACACGGGGTGTATGCAATTTAAGTACGCGAAACGCTCCATTTCATACACCATGTACGTATACCTATATGAAAACGTTTTGTATAATATTTTACTGATTTTGTAGCAATTAAGAGTGAAAATTAGATAAAAGACCTTTTTCAAAAGATTCTGTTAGTTTTTTCCTATAGGAATTTTTATTTAATTGCAATCTGCTTGTATTGGCAATGGATGTTAAGCGATATATATTATGCCTGCTAAATGCATGGACTGAACACGTAAAAATTATATACATACACACACTTTTTATTTAATTTTACCATATTTGGATGTTGTTAGTGATGTCGCTATTATGCTATCAAGCACAAGCGTTCAATGTAACAGAAAGAAATTAATTATTTATCAAAAAAAAGTCAGTTGGAAGTATGAACATGTGTAATCGGCCGAGTCAATTATCTTGGACATTACGAATAGTGTAGCCTAATTTTTGTTTCCCATGATTTTCGCCTTAGGTTGGCTGTTGTGCGGCGGGAAAACCTTGGCAAAATAATCAATTCAATTTAATATATACAATCTCTGTGATGTGCGATCTGATCTGCCTAGTTCTGAATAGCGTAAATTAATAACTTCTCAGTTACACAGCAATAAAAGACCACATTTATACGATATATATTTCAATTTTGTTTTCCATAATTGAAATGAGTGGATGAACATGTGCTTCTTAATGTGGGCTACGAATGTTAATCAGCAAAAAAGGTTTCATTAACCAAATTATGGAATAGGAGAAGATTGCCGGCATGTTAACAGTAATTTGAAATTTGCAACAAATTGGGCATTCTGTTCTGTTTTTGTATTAAGTCAAATTGCCAGGGATGGTGCGGTCTTTTGTGGATCTAAGTAAGGTGTAATAGTGATAATTAACAAGATGCATTCGTATATATTTAATTATTTACAGTTCAATTTCGAAAGAACAAAACTCCTCCAAAAAATATTGTTAATTGCATCATGTCTTACGTACTTTAGCTCCATATTCGTGGTTCCTTTTACACAGTTCCATGGCGTCGCGTTGTTGGACCTACGGCTGCGGCGTAGGCACGTTGTGACGGTAATATCTCAGCCTCTTTTGTACGTTCGCTAAAACCTTATGAGTTCGGGGTATGTCCCATTTATTTTTGTTCTTTTGTTTTTTTGAAAAATCGCGAGAGGAAACAAATAGTGAGGGACAAAACGACAAAAAGACAAGACCTTAATGCATGCCTTTATACATAAACGCACCGGATTGTTATTCATCATGTGTTTTTCAGCAAAAAAAAGTTGTACGGAACATACCGCCTTAGCTTCACCCTTTAGCTGCCACAGGCATTTGAAGATTTAAAAAAAAATAATTTTCTTGTACCACTAAAACATCAATATCACATATCACATCATATCATATATTACAGCTAACAAATTTGCCTAAAAAATAAAACTAACGAAACTAAAATCGGATAAACGGTTTGGATTTTACAGAACTTTAAAGTCAAATTTTTGTGATTTGACCCAAAAGCAATGTTTTTCCATCTCAATTTTCTCCAACTTTTGCCAAGGTGAGGTGATCGTAAGATTCTTTTAAAAATTGGCGCATAGTCTAGCGATCATTTCTATTTACATTATTTTATTCTAGCTGCCCCTAAAGATCTGCAAGTTGGTATAATTTATTCAAATTATATCAAAACCGATCCTAAATTAATAAGAAGTTTTATCGTCTTGACTTGTCTTGCACGTCCACGGTCAGGATATTTGGACTACAATCGATCAGTACAAAAAATAGAGATAGGACGTCAAGGTTACTATGAAGATGAACCAAAGGATTCACAAATTATTCAAACTCGGCGTTGCATCTAATAACCCCTGGAAAGGCTTCAACGTACATATAATTTTTTATTCATAGTCCAATCAAAATACCCCAATTCAGGACTCCAAATAGAAAAAAAAATGAGTAAGTCTGATTTTTGATCAGTGGGGTCCCAGGAGTCTGAAACTCATTTTGCTAAAAAAACAAATTATCGGAAAGGTCACAAAGAGGACAAAAAAGATACTATTTAATCCTTGACTAAAGGATGCATTACGAGTGCATTACGTATCCGGTGTTTGTTTCCTGTTTCAAGGACCCTCAACGGAATAAGTGTAATTTTACTGGAAAATTTTTGGGATTCCGGGAACTTATCATCGGTATATTTCCAAAGCCATAACTACGCGAATAATACAAATTGTCACTACCTTTTCATTTTTTAGAATATATAGTAGCTGAAGATTCTACCATTAAATTTGCTAAGAAAAAATTTGATCGGAAAGCTTTGAAAAAATCTTTGATAGAACGTGTTTGAATGAAAAACTTTGGGGTGTCATATCAAGGGGGAAGTAGGGTTCATTGCATATCCGGTGTTTGTTTCCTGTTTAAGGACCCTAACCGGAATAATTCGTCCGATCGGGGATTAATTCGTATCCTTTTTGGGACCTTGCAGATAAAAATTTTCTTTAGCAAAATGAATGGCAGAATCTTCAGTTATTATTATGGATTCTATAAAATTAAGGAAGTAGTGACAACTTTAAATATTTGCATAGTTGTGGCTTTGAACGGTTCATATGATAGATTACACAAAACACGAAAACTTTTTATTAAAACGCAACTTACTCTGGAAGAAAATACAGAATATGTAGTGTACTCGACGTCCTCATTGATCTAACACCCCGCATGTCCACGTTCGCTCAAGGATTAATTATTGTCGTTTTATGTCCTTTTTCAGAATGTTCCATTCAAATATTTTCTTAGCAAAATTAACGGTAAAATCTTTAGTTATTATAGATTCTAAATTGGTTGGCAACTTGAAATATTCGCGGAGTTATGGCTTTGGAAAGATACAGATGATAAGTACCGGGAAACACGAAAATTTTTCATTTGAGCGCGATTTCTTCCTTTGAGGTTCCTTGAAACAAGTAAAAAACGCCGGATATGGAATGCACTCGTCGTCCGCTTCGATATGACGCCCCGCATGCCCACGTTCGATCAAGGATTAATTAGTGTCTCTTTATTTCCTTCTTAGAGCTTTCCATGCAATTTTTTTACATAAAATTTAATGGTAGAATCTTTAGCTTTTTTAGATTCTAAAAAAATAAAAAATGTAGTGACAACTTGAATTACTCGCGTAGCTTTGGCTTTGGAAAGATACAGATAGATGATAAGTTACGGGAAACACGAACGTTTTCCATTCAAACGCCGGACCTCTCCGATAAATTTTATTTAGCAAAATGAGTTTTAGATTACTGGGACACTCACTACTGATTCAGAAACAACAAAAATTAGCCTTAATCATTTTTTTTTCTATTTGAAATGCTAATATGACTGGCCTATCAAAGATAATCCTCGGAAAACTTGTGCTTCTATGAAATCACGGAAGTCTATGCAGAGACCAATCCCCATTCCCAAAAAAAAGGAATTCTATTTGCATGTGGGTGTGGATATTATGTACTCGTTTCAGGGCCTTTATAATTTGGATTATCTTCTTCTTCTTCCTTGCATCGTTCCTTATACTGCTCCGTGGTTTCGCGTTGCTCGACCTGCGGTTTTGGCGGTAATATCTCAGCAAATTTCTACAGGCAGCTCTATATTGGATCGTGTCATCCCCGAGACCAATGCGTTGTTGTTGCTTTTTCATTTGACATATCCAGGTGTTCTTCGGTCTGCCTCTGGCCTTGGGTCCATCAAGTGGAACTTCCATTGATATCGTTTTCTTTGCTGGGTTCTCAGGTGGACGCCTTTGAACAATACCAATCCATACCAATCCATTCGTCGGTCTTCGAGCTTTTCGGCGAATGGTTGGTCTGTGGACAAGCTACCTGGGATGTAGCTTCTCTTGATGTGGTCCCTTTTGGTTACACCAACTGACATGCGTAACATTTTCATTTCAGTCGCTGTCATTTCTTTCGCGTAACCTTCATACATGGTCCAGCATTCTAATCCAAACATGAGTGCGGGACGTACAACCGTTTTGTACAACTTGTCTTTAGCTTCAGTGGCATTTTCTTATCGCATAAAATTCCAGAGCTTTCTCGCCACGTCATCCACCCAACCTTTGTGCGATGTTTAATGTCATCATCGCATGTAGCTCCGTTGTTCACCACCGAGCCAAGGTACCTACTTGAACTTGGTACAAGACTTAAGCTGCTCTCCTTTGACGTGCATTTCTGGTATCGGTGCATCTGGGTCTGAGAATGGGCAGCATAAGAACCCAGTCTTTGTTATACTTACCCTCAGTCCATGCTCCTCCAGGACTATATCATCTACTGAGGACTATATCATCGACAAAAAGAAGAGATATCTCTAGGCCGTCGGAGACACGTGTTAATAAGTAGCACATGATGATGTTGAAGAGCAACGGACTCAATACACTGCCCTGGTGTAGTCCGACATTCACCGGAGATTCTTCTAATTCACCGGCTGTGCATCTAACCTTAGTCGTAGCTCTATCATACATGTCTCGTATCATCCTGACGTATGCCTCAGGGACATTAAGTGCTCTCAAGGCCAACCATATCAGATCACGAGGTACTCTATCGAATGCCGTTTCCAAATCGATGAATACAAAGTGCAAGTCCTTACGTGCTGCTCTATAATTTTCCATCGCAATACGCATGCACTGAATCGCATCGACTGTAGATCGACCTTCAACAAAGCCGCATTGATTGTCATTCAACCGCACAATCTTTTTCAATCGGTTGCAGACAACTCGCTCGTAGATCTTCAGTGTATGAGATGTTAACTTTATAGCCCTATAGTTGTTGAGTTTGCGTGAGTCTCCCTTGTTTTTATAGAAAGGAAGAAGAAAACTTTCCCTGAAAGCATCAGACATCGGTTGCCCACCTTTGATTTTGTTCAAGAGAACTGTGAGCCAACTAAGCCCGACATTTTCCATCTTCAACCAAAATTCTGCGGGGATTTTGTCCGGTCCGACTGCCTTTCCGCGTTTCATCTGATGCATTGCCTCCATCACCTCTTCCTCTGAGATATCTTCAATATTTGTGGTATTCGGCTCAACATCTCGAAAAGCTGCTCGAGGAAATTCTTCATTTAGAAGTTCGTCAAAATACTCTCGCATCCTACTACAAATTGCCTTATCGTCAATCAGCAACATTCCTTGCGAGTCCTCCACGTACTTTGGCGCCCGTATTTCCCGAGCGTTCCTTCTCCTTTGGGCTGCGATCCTAAATATCCTGGCGTCGTGCTCAGGAGCTTAGGTCCCTCGCGCAAAGACGGTCCTTCGGTCGCAGTCTGATTTTTTAATTCTTGGTAGAATTTCTCAGTGACTTCGCCTTTGCTTGAGCTACCAAGCGCTTTACGTTTTTCCGGCATTGCATATAATTTTAGCAAAGTTGAACCCGTTCGGCTTCACTGCTTGACTCACATTTCGTCCATGCCTTAAATGCGTTCGATTTGGTTTGCACTGCTTTCTTAGTTTCGGTGTTCCACCACCATGTTTCTTTCTTCGTGTGGAGTGGACCTTTCGAAACTCCCGCCTCACCTACTGACATTTCAGCGAAACTTTTCCACATTTCTGTTGGACTGTGCTCGGTGCAGTTGGCGTTGTTTTGAAACCACTCCGTCATTTTATCAATGAATGGAGTCACAACAGGTTCAAAGCTGTCGTGTGTGAGATTGTGCCACTTGATTTTTTCGACTGGCTTGGGAGTTCTTCTATTTCTTGCTCCTCCTGCTTTCAAAATAAATTCTGACAGGAGCAAACGATGTTGGCTGACGACAGATTCACCCAAGATCACCTTGCAGAAGCAGAGGTGGTAATCGATCTGCTTTTCGTGTTCCTTTCTCCGTGTCCACCACTGTAGGTGATCAGGTGTCTCTCGTTTTTCACAAACCATGTATTTAGGATGACCAAACCATGCGATCTGCACATGGTCGGAATAGCTTCACCTTCGTCATTTCTGATTGTTGAAGGGCTACCCTTTCCACCATGGCAATCCTCGTAATCATAATTTGATTCACCCACATGGCCATTTAAATCTCCTCCCAAGAACACCAATTCGGTATCTGCAATGGTCTGAATCAGGGTGTCAACGTCGTTCCAAAATGCCTCTTTTTCTTCTGGTGGCAGTCCCACTCCATAGTAGTACAATTTGTACTTCATGGAATTCGTAAGAAACCGGGCTCTGTCGATATGGGTATTTCGCCACTTCGTCTCTTGCACGCAGATAATGTCTATCCCTCTCCGCTTCATGATATCCTCAATCTTCTCGCTCTTTGACGTCATGGAGCCGACATTCCAGCTTGCAACCCTTAGTTTCTCTACAATGTAATTGGAATTGGACTGCCTTATATTGCTCGCCCCCGGAAACCGTCGAGCTCTGGCGCGAACTAGGTTCGCCCAGGGATCACTCAACCGCATAGCAGAAGTAGTGCCCAGCGGGGTAGTGCTTGTATCTGCGTCAATTTCCATAAGGCCTTCCATTCTTTTACACCTTTTGGAGAAAGGTTGTGTATTTTGGCACTAGTGTGTGGAAAGAAGTAAATTTATGGAGTTTCCTTTTACGTCCGCCGGCTATCTCCAGACACGGCAACCCATTAACCCTCACCAACCTATGGGAGGTCTTGTTGATGTTAAAATGTGCCTCAGCCTCAGGCTTCAAAAGTCATGGTTGCCTGCGACCTTCGCATACTAGCGGCCAAGCACCCTCTTGACCATGCATCCCTCGGCGCATGCTGATCCACCTTGGATTAGGTCCCTTTTTAGTCGCCTTCTATGACACGCCGGGAAAGGCGGTGGCATTATTCGCGACCCATGCCACAGGGCATTTTATAATTTGGATTATAAAGCAGGAAATAGGAAATTAACTGAATTAAGAGTGTTTCATTCATTGTGTGGGCTAGGAGGCTATACAAAATCATAGTCGAATCAACTAATTTCCCGGCAACTACATTATTATACCCTTCGCTCATAGAGTGAAAGGATATATTAACTTTGTCATGAAGTTCGTAACGCATTGAAGGAGGCATCTCCGACCATATAAAAAGTATACATATATGATCAGCATGACTTGGGGAGTCGATTGGGCGATGTCTGTCTGTCTGTCTGTCTGTCTGCCCGTCTGTCCGTCTGTTGCAGTGCGTTTTTCTCGGCCGCTATAAAAGCTAGAGAGCTGAAATTGTGTACACATGCTTATTATTGTTGCAGGCTGTTTGTATGTTTGAATCGTTTAAATCGGACAAGGGGGTCATGGGGCTGCCATACAAACTTAACCCCCCTATTTAGGTTCTTCTGAGAAAAACTTTTTTATTTGTGTATTAATTTCAACCTAGGTTCGCTCGAATGTGTTTCTATTGATGACACACAACATATGTAAAACTGGATCAAATCCGACCATGGGGTCATGGGGCTGCCATACAAACTTAGCTCCCCAAATTAAGTTCTTCTAAGATAAAATTTTTATACCCTTCGCTCATAGAGTGAAAGGGTATATTAACTTTGTCATGATTATACCCTTCGCTCATAGAGTGAAAGGGTATATTAACTTTGTCATGAAGTTTGTAACGCATTGAAGGAAGCATCTCCGACCATATAAAAAGTATACATTATATGATCAGCATGATGAGATGAATCGATTGGGCGATGTCCGTCTGTCTGTCTGTCTGTCTGTCCGTCTGTCCGTCTGTCCGTCTGTTGCAGTGCGCTTTTCTCGGCCACTATGAGAGCTACGGAGCTGAAATTTTGCACACGTGCTTCTTATTGTTGCAGGCTGTTTGTATGTTTGATTCACCCAAATTGGATCACTGGGTCATGGGGCTGCCATACAAACCTAGCTCCCCAATTTGAGTTCTTCTAAGAAAAACTTTTTAATTTGTTTACCAATTTCAACCAAATTTCGCACAAATTTGTTTCTATAGATAACACAAAATATATGCAAGAATGGATCAAATCGGACCATGGGGTCATGGGGCTGCCATACAAACTTAACCCCCCAAATTAGGTTCTTCTAAGCAAAACTTTTTTATTTGTTCACCAATTTCAACCAAATTTCACACAAATGTATTTCTATTGTTGACACAAAACATATGTAAGAATGGATAAAATCGGAGCATGGGGTCATGGGGCTGCCATACAAATCCAACCCCGCAAATTAGGTTCTTCTAAGAAAAACTTTTTTATTTGCGCACCAATTTTCACAAAATTACACACAAACCTGTTTCTCTTGATGAGACAAAACATAACTAAGAATTGATCAAATCTGACCATGGGGTCATGGGGTGGCCATACAAACCCAACCCCCATTTTGGTTCTTCTAAGAAACATTTGTTGCACCAATTTCACAAAACCTTGAATTAATATGTCTTTACCAAAGCAACAAAAAAGTTCAAAACGAATGGAATCGTACTGTGGGGTCATGCTCCGGCAACCTCAATAAAATTTTCCGAGTAAATATTTTTATTTGCCCACTTATTTCAACCAAGCCCAAAACTTTTGTCAAGACGGAAGAAAAAGAATGAGGAGGGGAATTAAATACAAGCCATAGGTACGCCCGAAAAAACTTTTAGCCCAAGCGAAGGGTATCCAAATTTCGGCCGTGCCCGAAATTAGCCTTGGCCCCGGGGTTGGCGAGCGTAGCGAGCAGGGGGCGAAGCCCCCTAGTTTTTAAACTGAGTTACATCAAGGAAATAGTGTATTCCCATAATACCTTCGCAAAGTCAATCCAATCCATCTACTTTTGAAGAAAGCCACCCGATGGGCTCTAATACATTAAAAAAGGAGTCTCGTTGGAAGATATACATTTAACAGTGGAATATGTCTATAATGAACTATCATATAACGGATTTATATTATAAATACGGCTTTTTTATCAAACCAATCTCTTTCATAAAGATATAAGGATTCTTTTTTGAAAAATGTATGTCTCTTCTTTTCCACAAAAAAATATTTCCGTCGGAATATTGTTTTTCGCAGTCGTGCTGTTTTTATGGTTAGAGAAATCATTCTTGTGGCTTTTGGGCCCCTAAATCACGTGGCCCCCCCCGCCACGCGGGCCCTGCGGGCCCTTATGCGCCGCCCCTGGTAAGGTCATACTAACAAATCTATGTGCGAAATTTCATATCGGTACCTATAACGGTTTAGAGAAACCGAGGTGATTTACGTTATCATAACTTCGTTACCGTTACTCTGAATTGGAAAAAGTAACTGATACACCGCAGGTCGAGCAACGCGAAACCATGGAGCGGTATAAAGAACGAGGCAAGGAAGAAGAAAAACTTATATAGAATGTACTTGTCGTTCTTTTATTTGAGTATTCATCGACTTTTATTAAGCTAAATCGGAGGATCTGTTAGGAATTTCACATGTGTATGTAGACATTTCTAGGAAATTTAAATGCATGGTGTCTGACTGAACCCAATATCGTAGCTGACCTCCCTCTATGTAAACCCAGCTACTGAACACGGAATTACACGTTTACCTAGAAAATCGAAAATACATAGTCTAATTTTCAATGCGTAACAAATATGGTACGCCATGCATTCAGGCCACATGTTGTCTATTAACAACATTTTGTCTATTTTACCTGCCTCTCATTTGATTGGGAATAGTGCAAAAATGAAAGTATAATGAATATTGTTAGTTTTTAACGTAATTACAGTGGAAACTCGATAAAACGAACACGCCTTCATTAACGGGAAACTGATAATTTATATAGAAAGTCGTGAAAACAGCAGCGCTACTTATTCATTTTTTAAAAGGAGCTGGTATAGGTGTGATTAGTTTTTTATTACTTAGAATAGTCATCCTTGTCAGTACAGTGACGCTTCATTGCAACGAACTCATAAGGGCCAACGTAATTTATTCGTAATAAGTAAATCCTATCAAATTCTAAATTTATTGTTTCTCTTTCATCAGGTCCCTTAGATAAGCCTCTAGAGACAAACAATTTCATATTGTCCTGATATTTTCGAAAGCTCATCCCACAATTCGGAGTCTCAAATTTTCTCCAAAAATGGTTGAAAAAGTTTCTCAATATTTTTGTTATTATTCATATAGTGCATTTGGGCGCCTCTCATAATTCTCATGAAAATAGCTCGAAATTAATGTAAAAGCACATAATTATAATAATAATTTTGTGTTGTTGATGATTTTTAATGCGAGCTACCCTTTTCCTTGAAAACGATCCTTCAGGTTCTCTCCTCTGCAAATTAACTATCTTAAAACATTTTTGGAGATAGTACCTATATAGGGTGTTTACACCTGACTTTTGTCCAATCCACTTTGGCATGAACTGCGTCAAAGACGGACAAAATAATTCGCCGTTGGTACTAAACTTAGTTCAAACTAGTTATTACGACCTGTATATGTCGCTGGAAATTAAAATATTTTAACTTGCCTGCGGTATATACCTGCGGTTATTAGGGCTGTGGTACTGAGGCCACATGCGGTTTTAATGGAGTTTTGCCAAGATTCCTGTATAAACAAGGAATAGAGTTCAATTAATAGGGTGTAATTTAGGTAGAACGCTCGTCTTCAAATCATAGGTTCTCGGGATCGAATTCACTGCAGGAAGGTAATTTATTATACTTTTCGGAGCGTAATGAGGTAAATTGAATTAGAGATGTAACGGATGTCCGCATCCGCATCCGCAATCGCGGATTATCCGCATAAAAATTAAACTCCGCATCCGCATTCTCATCCTCATCTTTTAAATATTTACATCCGCATCCTCATCCGCAATCCTCATTTTTGTATGCAGACAATTAGCGGATATATGCGACCCACGTGCTACTTTGTAACTATAAAGAAATGCATTGAGACAAATTGTATTCTGTATCGTATACACAACTGAGCTTCAGTTTGTCGGTCAGCACAGCAGGAGCGCGTTCCATTTATATGATCTGAGTAGTCAGCGATGACTACAGTTACGACTACGAGTGAATTAAGGAACGCACTCCGGTTCGCATTTTTGTGACTAGTGTTTGAGTGGTTTTGTTTTAAATGAATTGAACTGAGGCGAGTGAAGTGCGTTTTTTTTAAGGTGAAGGGAAGTAAAAAAGTATGCAACTTTTTAATTTTTAACCACACTAATCAGAGGAATTTCAACTTTTTTTCATCTTCATGAAAAGTGTGAAACCTAAATATTTTTGTCTACATATTCGATCACATCCTCATCCGCACCCTCATCCGCATCCTCAAAAATTTCTCCATTAATATCCGCATCCGCAACCGCATCCTCAATGTTATACTATTTTGCATCCGCATCCGCATCCTCATCCGCTAAACAAGATCCGTTACATCTCTAAATTGAATGTCGCCAACACCTATGGTGAACTGCGTGAGATTTTTTATTTTCAAATAAAAAAAACAATGATTGATGAAACTATTAATTTTATAAACGTTACAACAAGAACGCCTTTCTCAATATAAGAATGCAATTAGTCAAAGTAGCTCTCAGCAAAGTTTTTTAAAGTACGACGTTCGAAATTTTAGTAGAAACACTATAACGTCAAAGTCATGTTTAAGAAGAGTTGATTTAAGCATATTTTCTATTAATTGTACTCTGCTTTTCTCTCAGTGTAGGGGGCCCACTCAAGAAGTTGGCGGGAGGGCCCCGAGTTGTTCCGCCACTGGACCTTACATACGTTAAATACGAGTAGGTACTAAGACTATTGCTAAGAAAAAGTAAACAATAGTAAATTTGTGAAATTTCAATTTGTGTGTGTGTAGCCCCTCCTATGTCTGCAAATATGATTTTTTTAAATGACATAAGGAATATGTCTGTAAATGTTCATTCAAATAACTTTGTCCAAACCAGAATATAATGAATCTTATATTTAGGCAAAGGCGTTTCACAATGCTAGGCTAGGCTTTCCGTCTGTTTACTTAATAACTCTTTATTGACTCAACCGATCGACATGAAATTACGTAGCTATTTCTCTTTTCGTGGAAATTATTGATCATGTTTCACTCGATTGTTGATGATCATTTAGCTTGTTAAAATCGTTTTATAGTAATATTATTTTACAATAAAGTCAACGACTATTGTGACATTTCCATTCCATATACATATTCGCATAAAAGTTCGGTCAGCACAACTATGGTAGTCAGAGATGACTACAGATACGCGACAATTAAGGAACGCTCACGCAGTTTGTTTGTGTAATAACAAAGCTTTTGCAATGGTTTTTCGTGGTATCGTTTCTCCATTTCGATTAGGCTACTAGTGAGAAACTGTTTATTCATCTTTGCTTCAAATTGGGGTAATTATGGCGCGCTTTCGAATATACCTACCAAAACCATAATTCCCAGTGTCAACCGTATTTTTGAAGCCCTTTTTTATTAGTAACAATCGTACTAGGTGCTCAGAATACATTATGGCTCATTGATATCACTGTTATTGTTACGAAAACAGCAACGTCCCGATGTGATCATTTTAAGGAGCATCGACTGTACTTTACTATGCAATCTTTCATATCCATAATGAAGTGACCGTTTTTAGTGTCATCGTTCTAACTAATGATTGAACAACTTTAGTTGGGTTGACTTCTAAATAATTTTTCGTGTACGTTTTCTGTGCTATAACATCACAAGCGCGGTTTACATCAGTATGAGACGAGTATGTGGTGGAGTAGTGTGGGTTTTTCCAGTGTGAAGAAAAGAAGAATGTTTCTACTCTAATCGTGTATGTAAATGGTTGCATTAGAGTAGATTTTGACTCTACCGACTAGAAAACAGTCGAGTTGGCGCGACTAGCACGGTAGTAGAGTAGTTGAGAGTGAAAGCTACACTCTAAAAAGTGAATTTAAATTTCCGCTGAAAATGCGGTAATTTTACACTTTTTCCCGCTTATAATCACATACAGAGTGCATTTTTCAACAATTTCTGTGTAAAATAAGAAAATTACACCAAAATCGGTGTGAAATGTATTTTTACGCTACACTTCTGTATAATTCAGATTTTCTGGTGCATTTTTACAACGTTTATGTGTTTAATTCGGATTTGTGGTGTATTTTTACAACGTGCAGTTGAAGTTTTACTCATTTTTTGTAGCGTGCTCTCCAGTTGTCATACTTCAATCGGCTGTACTTAGCACAGTGTAAATTCTCTGCATTTAGAACTCATGTGTACACGCTCTGTGGCTCACTTGGTTGAGTCGCACTCTACGATGCTAGTAATCTAGAGGTCCCGAGATCGAATCTCGGCGTGGTCCAAAATTTCCGTACATGTGCTGATAGGAAATATTTAGTGCTTGCAACATTACACTCCGAAATGATATGCAATGTAACGTTGACTCGAAATTGCCTATAAACGGCTGAGTTACGGTACTGAGAAGAACTTCCCATGTAGACGAAAAACTAATCAGCAAAACTCGACCGATACTTGTTTATATTTTATATATCCTTATCCTTAAATAGTTTTATTGATAACTATATTATTTGTAAAGGTTCGCCACTTAAATCTTTACAACGAAAAAAGAGTGAAACCGCATTATATTCCTATTATTACGGAGTGTTTTTACACATAGCGCGATGTAAATTTGCTAATATATTGGAGTACTTTTTTAAACATTTTTTATGTAAAATTACACTTGATTTGCAAATCTAGATTGCAGAGTAATGTCACTATTATTTCCTTCTATTATAAGAGTAAAAATTTCATAGAGTGTACTCTACTCGACTCATGTAAACCGCGCTATAGAGGTTTCAGCGACTCACTCAAAAAGTTGGCTGAATGGCCTCGATTCAAGTTGTTTCGCTTAACCCTTACATTCGTGGGGGACTAGGGTCCCCCAAGGTGAACATTTATAGACTTATCTCAAATGTTTTAAATTTGATGCGGTTCAACTTTCGCGTATTTGTAGCACTAACTTAGAGCTTGCAAACAGAGAAAAAGCGCAGGACTGCAACTTATAGGTTAGAAGCAGTAAGCTCTTGGGGGACTTAGGTCCCCCACGAATGTACTTACGTAAGTAAAATTTTGTTGAACTTCCGATATATTCGCAATTTTTTTCTTGTATTTTGCAGTTTTTATTAGAATTTGACATTATAGTAAATAGAAAATATATTTTAGTATTCCAATGGAAGTGAAATCACGACGACTTTTGCAAAATCTTTCAATTTGATGGACTAGGGCCGGAGATCGCACCAAGTATGGCTTCGGATCATCAGAATCAAATGCAATCTCTATTTTTCGATCTTTTGAGTCCAGAACAGCTTCTTATATTTTAAGAATTGCAGATAACGAGGAAGATTAGCAGGTGGTAGCTGTTATGGCAGAACGACTGTACCAATTTCTAAGGAAAAATTCATGACAAACTGGCCCTTTTTTTCCGCTTGTGATTTTCAAGTCTGTTAACTATGTTTAAAATTATAGTTATATTTTTCATTCCTTATTATGTGAACAACGTAAAAAGCCGATTAGCTTTTTTGTTGAATAACATTTGAATTTTGAATCGACGTTTGAAGTATGCACTGAAATGGCCACTTTCTATAATTAAAGCTTCAAACTTTATATGCAGCTTTCAAATCTTTCAAAAATGATATTTTTGCATTTAATACACGTCTATGATTTGTTTTAGATTAGGAGTGGGCATCACTTCCAAAATTAAATGTATTAAAAATCGCATTTGGTAATGGGGGACCTGGGTCCCCCACGAGCAGGGGCGAACCCAAGGGGGGGGATTTGGGGGGATGAAACAACCCCCGAAATTTTAAAATGAAAATTATAGGTATGAATAAAATTCACACAATCAAATACCTAAGTGATGACTTTCACTATGCCCGACGTCAGACTATCGTTTTAAAGTGCCCATAGACCTTCCAACCGATTGAAGCAATTTTTTGCTTGCCCGATAAATTGGAAGGTGTATGTGACCATCTAATCCATTTTTTTTTATTGGACGTGTGGAACATATTACCACGCAATTTTTCATACAATCTGTCATGATAATCATGTGTTTTCAGTTGCTGATTTATTGACATAAACCAGTGGTCATTCTTCATGTTGTGGTTGTGGCGGTCATTGGCTATATCCACACTTGCGCGCTTTTGTCTTCCCTTTCGTCTTCAAGGTCCGTTCCTACTTTCAACATTGAACTGATTGCGTCAAGTAATCAGAAGAGACGAATGCTCCATTCTATCCACATCTGTTCATTATTTATCGTTAGATGTGTGTCGCGGCTTTGTTCAGGACAGATTAATGATCAATTCTTTCGTTAATATTATGAATAGATGGTGAGTTGTTGACATATTCAACATTTGCAATCGTGTTCAAGAATTAATACCTTTCTTAAATAGCGCAGACCTCCCAAATTTCAATTGTCAAAGTGACGAAGACGAACGAAAATTGAGTTTCTAGACAGGCCCATTCTCCATCGAAAGTAGCAATGGATCTTCCATCGCCACAAAATATATAATTTTCGCTATGTGTGTGTGTTGTCTCATGTGAACCGCGAGATTGTCATTTCAGATTGCGCGATAAATTGCATAGTGTATGTGCTGTACGGGCGTCAGATCGATTGGTCAATCGATCGGACAGTATATGAGCACTCTTAATTTTAAGGTCTAAGAACACTTAAAGCGTTGGTTTTCATGAGCCACTTTGCAAATACAAATCACCCCCCGAAATAAATTTCTGGGGTCGCCCCTGCCCACGAGTGTATATGTGTAGGCCAAAAATAGCGAGTGTAGCTGAGGGTTAATTGTTTGGTTCCTATTCTGATTTTTCATCTTTACATGTGACCAATTTTCATGTAACGTTGTTCTAAATTGATGGGCTTTTGATAGACATAGATAATTACATTATTTTTTTTAATTTACGTAGTCATATGTACTTTGATCGATCTTCATCGTGGGAAACATCGCATAGTTGTCATCCAAATATATATACATATCGTGATTCTTGTCAACAATGGTAGCAAACCCACTCCGCATACAAATATGACGATTGATTAAAAGTTTTTGTTCAATTCAATAGTGAATAGAGTATTGAATTTGATCGGATCAGTTATGAGTTATTAAGTTATAGTTAGTGTTCATACTATTGGTATCGAATCCATTCAGACCATAGCCGAGATGCTTGGAATACTCTGAGAATGCTTCTGTCTATTTTAGATGTGCACATGCCAGAAATGTACCTGAAACCTGCCTACCTATGATGTACTCATACATATGAATACACTGAGAAACAACTAACTCATGACGTCTAGGAACACATATATTGCAAATCGGCTAATCACCTGGCGTTACTGATTTTCTTACTATATGTCGGTACATGATTTTGCCGTGCGGAATTATGTGCGGATATTATAGCTGACTCCTGCTGGGTGCTGGGATATTACTTTAACCCTATGAAGACCGGAAATAATGTGCACAACACATCATTCTTTCATTCATGAATTTTATAGCGTACTCACTACATTACATACGTAATCTTACTACAATATGTATCATATGTATATTTTCACTATTTTTTTCTTAATGAAAGGCAGATGACCGATGACTGAACCTTAGGCAAAAACTTCAATGCTACAGATGACTTTTCGAAAAAATAAATCCAGATTTTTCATGGTGATTCCTTTTAAAATAGGTCGGCGTTTATTGAAAAGCGATTAAGAGAAGTGTGTGAACACCTAGTGAATGTTAGCTCGACAGAGTAAGTTTTGAATTAAAATGGGTATTGTTGAGGAGAAGAGTATGCAAAGCATTGCATAATGAGATTAAAAAAAATCCTTTCCCATGACGACTTGTTTGTTGACTTGCAAAATATTTGGTAAGTCATAGATTTGAGAAATAAACATATCGGATCTGAGAAATAGTATTTCACGTATAGCAGTCAGAGGCAGCTATAGGTTCAAAATAAAAACAGTTCTCAGAGACATAAGTAGATGCTCTGTCTAAGGAACAGAAACGTCATATCAAATCAGCATTATATGCTTATATACTTGTAAAAATTTTGATTAAATATGGCAAATATCCACTATAGCACTAAATTTTTAATTATTATAAAATTGTGTTCATGAGGTATTTAATTACAGAAAACTATCTTTGAGAAAAATTTGTAAGCCAAATCATTGATATTTTTTGTGCTCTTTGCTAGCATATAAGCATCTGCGGGAACGGCAATTAAAACATATTACGATCATTTTCTCTTATATATTTTTGTTTTGTATATTTGTAGTTAAAAAATTTAACATTTATGTAATTCATGACATCAAAATCATATACAAAGATATGTACATATTTCACGATTTCACCAATTTTATCGTTAATTAAAAGTGAAAAAAAATGGCAATGGATCTCAGCATGACATGGAAAAAAATAATTTCTCACGGCTTTCCACATAGCATGAAATATGCGATTTTATTCTATTTAGACTCAATTTATAATGTTTTTTTGCGTTTAGTATGAATGAGTTAGCGCCATGTTTGGAATTTAGAAATTAGAAATTTTAAGTAAACATTTATGTTATATTTAATAATGAGTATCAGGAATATCGACCGATGGCCGTGGTATCAAGTTACACACATATGTAGACAGCATAATAACAGTTTCGTTCGATTGTTTGAGAGACAATGTTTAACATCCAAGGTCTGTTTCATTGGTTCGAGTAAAGGACAGAACAGCAAAACTTCACGACTTCCATAAAAATTTGACGGGAATTATTCTAAATAGAACTGTCAAATTTGTATGGGAGTTGTGCTATTCTGTATTGTACTCGATCCAATAATACGGACCTCAAAAGGATTTAATTAAATGCGTGACAAGAACACATCAGGAATTTGTCTAACCACTTGCGGATATAGAAACACTATAATTTTTAATTATCTAAAAAAAAACTCAAACAACAACTTTAACAATACGCACCATCAAATATCAAAGTTATCAAAATATATCTCTTCAACTTCAGAAACTTGCACTGTGTATCGCGGACGACTCCTGAACGGCAACTGAACCACCTAAAAAAGCAAGGGTGCGCAACCCTTTCGATAATTTCCATATGTATACGAATTGTTTTGATGGAAGTTCGAAGAAGGGGTGGCAACAAAATACTCGTCGAATAAAAAAGGGGTTATTGTCAATTTTAACATCGGAAGGGTGAACATGAATCGATTTCAAAACGTGTTCTAAAAAACTCATGTTTGAGGATTATTCCAATAGATGACACTGATGGTGATTTGATTTGCGGTTAAAATTTATTTTGAACTTTTTTCATTTTTTTTCAAATTTAATGCATTTATGCAGCAAAGAAACAACAAATGGAGTAAAATTCAATTTGTAACAATAAGCAATGCATATAAGTTCAGAAAATAGATTAGATTATAATTTTTTAAAGTACTTTTTCGTATATGAGAACGATTTTCTTTTGTATTGAATTCGAAAAAGTACTGTTCTAGTTTTAAACCAAGAATCGAATGCCATTTAAACAAAACTCTGCATTCTCAAACGATATTCTTTTTTCTAAGTAGGGAGTCCGGGAGAGTTGACCATATGGGAGACTTGAACCATTTGAGTTTATTCTGTTGAATCTATAATGACTAGAGGTTGATCTTTCGGTAGAAGATGGCATTTTCTAGGCCGCAACTGCATTGTATGTCCACATGTCGGACACTTTTATATTTCAGAAAATAAACGGAAAATATGTTTTTTATGAACAAAAGTGAAAAATTATTTTCTCAAACAATCCTAATTTTGTTTAGTCGGTAAAAAGTCAATACACTTGTTATAGTGCTGACGTCTTCTTAATGAAGTATATAATCAGAATATAACGAGGTTTCCAACTTTGGAGAGTCGTGGTCCAGCTCAGAGCATTTTTACCCAAAAAACGCCGAGCGGGAGACTTGAACCATAAAGAAGGCGGTTGCTATATGGCTCAAGTCTCCCGCCCTAAAATTACATGTAATTTTAGGTAATTTTTGGAAAATGAAGCGGAAGTCAATTTAAGAGTATACATTCAGGTGCAGATCCTCTTTAAATTAAAAACCTTTCTAATTTTGATCGAAATGGTGTCGGGGTGGAAATAAATTAACATAAAAAAATCATACAATATGTATTAGAATTCAATTGAACTTTTTTGGTTCAGTCACAAGCCAAAAATGGCACGATTTCGTTTTTTTCGTAATGTATGATGAGAACGATTAAACATTTTAAAATGTCCGTCAAAAATATAACTTTTTTGACAATTTCCAGAGTATGGTCAAGTCTCCCTAAATGGTGGCCCAGCTCTCCCGCCACTTGGGGAGACTTGAGCCATTTTAAAGATTTTGAAAAAGGACGTCTGTGCCATACACCTTGATCTTTTTTCAAGAAATATGAATTAAATATGAAACCTAACATCACGCACTATTTAATAAGAAATAAATGAGATCAATATATTTAATTCATAGCTTTTTATCAGCGATGAAGCGAAATGTGGCTCAACTCTCCCGGACTCCCATATACCAATCATAAGGATTGCTGTATACACATTACTTTGAATCAAAGATAAAAATCGTCAGTATAATTTTACCATTATATAATAACCTACAAAATTGTCTACTAATAGTATAGTGATTTTAGCTGAAAAAATGATGAAACCCAAACATCCAAAAAAAGAGCTGACTTTTGATTGTTGTATGGTCTGACCGCATTACGCAGTAAAAAGTTGCACTCTTTTGCGCGTCACATTTGAAATTATGATTTTTCGCAAATATCTTGTTAACTGTAATATTTACAGCAAAATGTTCTGAGAACAGTTTAAACTACACAAAATTCCCTTTCTAATTATATACATATATTACCGTATACTTTCTCTTGGCAGATTATACACTAGACCTAAAAACATCCGATGTAAGTCCGATTTTTCGATAACTACATTTATCTCTCTAGCTCCTGAAGTAATTTGATTGGAGCCATGGTCATTGGGATATTTATTTTTATCAATACATAGCTGGCCCATACGGAGACTCAGGCTGCTCCGACAAAGCATACCAATATTTCCCCTATTAACATTTTTCAAAAAGACATGCCTGTAACTTATATCCAAATCCCAACAGGCTGGAAAAAATTTGACAAATGTTAAGGTTAAGTCCCATTAGACCCTCCACCAAATATTACTTCGATCGGATTATAACAAAGGGTACATACAAATTATTCAAATTCAATGCCACTAGTTTATTAAGAAATAAGGGAACAAGTCAACCAAAATTAAAGTTTTGCTCGTAGGCAATTTTCCGGTCATTTTGTATGGGAGGTACTCTTTGTTTTAATCCGATGGAAATAATATTTGGTGGAAGGTCTAATGGGACCTGATTTGGAGATAAGTTACAGGCATGTCTTTTTGAAAAATGTTAATAGGGGAAATATGGGTATGCTTTGTCGGAGCAGCCTGAGTCTCCGTGTGGGCCAGCTATATATTGATAAGAATAGTTATTCCAATGACCATGGCTCCAATTAAATTACTTCAGGAGCTAGAGAGACAAATGTAACTATCAAAAAATCGGATTTACGTCGGATGTTTTTAGGTCTAGTATATAATCTGCCAAGAGAAGCTATACGGTATTATATATCATTAGAAAGGGAATTTTGTGTAGTTTAGATTTAGTGGTTTTAGTAAGTCCTGTCCATAATGTGAATCCCCTCTAAAACTAAATGTTCCAAAACTAAATGAGCCGACGGCTTCAAGAACTAAAAACCGCTAACCCAGACATCGCGTGATTCGACCCAACATTTTACCAAATGAAAAATGAAACAATATGAAAAATGTGACATACATATATGTATGACTGTATAGTATACACATTATTCAAAAATTGTGCGATGCCAAACAAGTTCCAGAAGATTTCAACTGATGAAATTGCAAATTCTATCTCTTATCAACCAATTCTAGCATGCATCATAAAAAGTGTGTGTTGATTACACGATGCCATTATCATGCTAGAAGATGATAAGAGATAGCGATTTGATTCAAAAAATGCAATGGATTGGGCATTAGGCAGAGGTTACGAACAATAATTGTTTTGCGTACTAATAAAAGGTACGGAAAAAATGCAATATTACAGCCCCATTTCCGGATCGCTATTGGTTAGAATTTTTTCCATTGATTCAGAAACCATACCTAATCCTACGACTTCACGCACGGCTTCTGTCCGTCTTTTGCCAGTTGTTTTTATATTTTTCATAACTTCAATATATTTTATTTTATGTCTTTACTTTTCATCGTTGAAAGTGTATTGTTTGACCCATTTTGAACCGATGTTCGCACTTGCACCTGAGCGATGTAAGTTTTAAAATCCTGATAAAAATGCGGTACAGTAGAACCTTGTTTTTTTCCAAACTTTTCGAAAACGTTTTCTATCTATTTTAATGAGTTAAATTAAAAAATGTAATGATAAAGATTTATCAGCCCTATTCGACTGACTGGATCATTGATCCTGTCCAAGTCGAATGATATCGGATCAAAATTTCCCAAATCGGTAACAGCTGACTATCGTGTTATCTGGCCCCAACGCGATATTCCAAATTATGAATTGCATTTGTAATTATGCACCGTGCGAGATACAATTAAAAGGATAAGTAGCAAGAAATATTAAAATGATTAGTTTACAAACCAAAAATACTGAATAACAAAATGACATACGGGAAATTTTAGGGAAATTGTTCGCGGAGACATCTAGGGGATTAGTTGGGCAGATGATCCAAGTCATACCCTGGATCAACTTCCAGGATTATCATTTTGTATGGGATTTCCAATAAATCTGGAAATGATCCAGTGAGTCGAATAGGGCTATTGTTAAGATGTTCTACTTTGTGTTGGATGACATAATTCCAATAAATGTCACATCGTATTCTATGTAGATAGGAAAAAACACTACTGTACATGCAAGTGTGAACACTCGCCGATATGCAGCATAAGATGTGTATAGGTAGCTTATCTTTTTCCTTTGGATTAATTTATTTGTGGAGTACAACATTGCTTATTCTAGCGCATTTTTATATTTTTCATTTTTCGGAAACTTTGGCATGTATCAGGAATTATTATCACTATTCCCTCCGTCGCGTATATGAGTCACATGTGTCTCATGAAGCAAAAAAAAACAAGTAATTTTCGAAGCGCGGCCGTAATAATAATGGTGACGAAAAAAAGTCAGACTGTGAACATGTTATTTATACAGTCAATAGAAGGTTACAGGGGTCACGAACCGTCAGCAAATCAGAGCGCTATACGTAACGGCTTAGTGTAAACATAGCAGTTCATAATATCTGCATACGAATCCACCTCCACTCGGCAAATGTAAAATCAAATAAAATTGTCACTTGTTTATTGAGTTATGTATTCCTATTATTCATTTAAAAGGTGTCCGCTAAAGAGATGTGACAAGTCAATAAAATAAGTTCCAAAAAGACGCTTTACTAAGAATTAAGATGATGAGGATTCATTTCATACAGGATGAAATGGGAAACTGTGGTATTCGAGCATATTAAGCTTCCAGGTTAGGATTCCATATATCCGAGAATATTAATATTAGACTGGCTTAGTGATACCGATTCCTAGCTAGCTTGTACTTTTAAACCCACACTACCTTAGTAGTAGCTAAATAGTACCTATCTAAAGTGGAGTGACACGGGTCAAAAAACGCTACCGACGAGCATAATATCCCGTCTATTTGAACAGACATATGTGTGGCATGCACTTCCAAATACGCGTGCCCCAGAGGGGCAGGGCATGATTTTGGGTTTCACTAAAGGAAGCTGGAAGTAATAAGATAAAATAAAAGCCATTTGGGAAGCCTGAAAGACAGGGTTATAAAGGAGAATGCAAAATCTGAGTCCGTGTCAGTTAACAGTTGTCCCAATTCCAACCGTCCAATCGTCCGAAAGACCCATAGATTCACATTGTAGGACGAAGCCGGACGGGTAAACTTGCAAGACAAGAACCATCGTTCTTACAATCTGAAATGCACAATGCTTGTCTGCTGGCCACTACAAAAGCTCTCGCCGTCCGTTAGTTTGTGCTAATAAAAAGACGAAGCCGGACGGGTAAACTTGCAAGACACGAACCATCGTTCTTACAATCTGAAATGCACAATGCTTGTCTGCTGGACACTACAAAAGCTCTCGCTGTCCGTTTGTTTGTGCTAATAAACGGAAGGCGAGAGATTTTGTAGTGGCCAGCAGACAAGCATTGTGCATTTCAGATTGTAAGAACGATGGTTCTTGTCTTGCAAGTTTACCCGTCCGGTTTCGTCTTACAATTTGAATTCACCCAATCCCTTCTCATTCATTCAAGGTAATTAAACTAAACCTTCATTATCTGGCCCACGTAGTGTCACACGCATAAATATATGAGACGCATGTGGGTCAGGGGCGTGAGCAGGGGGAACGCTGTGAGACGCAACTGTCTCACAGACAAAAAAAAACTTCATAAAATTAGTTAACACTGAAAGGTCATGAATATTTTTAGTACGGAAAGGTCATGCTTCGTCGAATCGACGACGCTCAACTTTGAGGCCTCATACAAATTACCCTTTCTCAAAATATTTATAAAATTTGACAGATTTTCAATAAAAAAAATAACAGGCGCGACAATCCATCATTGGACTAAGGCCGCAGGATGTGTTAGTGACATCCTATTTCCAAGATCTTATCTGCTTTTTGTTGAGGTAATGAGATCAGCATCACGCTCAGCAGTGTTATTTATCCCCATAAATGGGTACTCGTTTAACATCTGAGTGAGATCATAGTTCGTCACAAGCTCGTGAGATCGAAAAACACCATGATCCACGGTGAGATTCGAACTCATGATCCTGTGCACCGAAGGTGCGCGCACTAACCGCTAGACCAGCCAGACCACAGATTTTCAATCCTTAGTTTATTTAGAATGGAAAAACATCGATTTTGAGTAATTTTGAAACGAAATTGATTTAGAAATCAAATTTTCTCAATTTAATATTATTTGGCCGGAAATATAAAACATTAAATTTAAAAATGAAATAAATAAAAACTAAACGTTGATATAATTTAAAAAATGAGCTCGAATCAGAAAATATATATTCTAAACTTAATAGAAAGTTGGGTTTGGGTTGGCGCTTTTATATACAAGAGGCACAGTGATCTATTTTGGGGTTCCAACACGGGTTTTCTTTCACTTCGCTTACTGCAGTTTTTGGAGTATATTTTAACAATAAATGTAGGAACTTCTTCTCCCCGAGTTCCCTTGATTAATTCTAAATTTATGTAGGATGTCAGGTTTTGAAATTGAGTGCCTTGGAGGCGATTTTTATGAGTTCGAAAGGTACTCTTTCTAAAATGAGGAACAATTTTCAGCCATTTTCCTGATTTGTCCTATTTTTGTCCTAGTAAATATTTTTTTAATAATTTTTGAAAAAAATTGGTCCCACATTTCAAAATGAAGCATATTTACTATGACCTAGTTGTATGGAAACAGATTTATCGTCGAATCGACAACCAGCCATAATAAATACTGCACTAAAAAAAATATCGTTCATCATATTTACGAAATGCAATCATCAACAACAAAACATAATATTGACGAAAAAATTATCAATATCACGTACATTTTCATAGAAAAAATTTAAGCTTTAATGTACCGTACATCAATCCTATGAACCAGTCGGTGTTAAATTTTATTTACCTCATTTTACTGGCAGCGCACTAACACATAGTTAAAATGCTAGAGTGTTTCGATGAAAGGTTACATCAAAATTGATAAACGAATACATAAAAAATGTAAGTTCATAATATTAATGAACGAGTACATAAGCGAGAATTATTTTCATAATATTGATGTAATATGTCAAAACACTTGTAATGCATACATGATGAATGAATCCATCAAACTTATTACTTTCTATGTAAAAGTTCATATTTTTGATGAACAATTTCAATGAAAAGAATTCCTGAATGCAATGCAATTCTAAATCGGTAAAATCACTCCGTTTCTCGTCAGTCGCGTCGATTTGTTCCAGTGTTCCAGAAGTGATATTGAGTGTTACAACCAGATCAGTTATTGTATTGTGTTTTATTCAGTGTTTCATTTAGTGCCTTTGAATTTTTCGGAGTTAAACTCCTACTAATAATCATATATTTTGATTTCTATAATGTATTTTACTATTACAACTTTTACAATGCTTTATTTTTGTAATAATAAATTTTTTTTTCATAAAATTGTGTTTATTTATATTCAGGCACCAAAAGGTTGTGAGAACATTGAAATAAAAAAAGTGAGAGGAATATTTAGTTTCAGTGGATTTTCGCGTGTTTGAATCCTGGACGGAACAATTTTTCCGTACATTTGTACACCATTTCGTCGTGTTTACAAAAGTAATCATACGCTGATTTCCCCAGTTTCTCTCGCTGCTTCCCGTCTTTCTAATATAGGTGGCTTTGATTTGAAAACATATTTATGTAATATCCATATATATGAAACAGATAATCAATATTTAACAACTTTTCCTTAAATAGTATGAAAAAAATACATTAAAATGACGTAAAAGTTTCATCATGATCAAGGAGGCTTGCATATATATGACGATACGGTTCATTAATTCCATGAATTAATTCATTAATAGTATAAAATTATTTCATTAATATTATGAACATTTGTATCAATTGTATTATTACGTACATAAGAATGATGAACAAATTCATTGAAATTATCTTTGTATGTATTGGTGATTGCAGAATGATGCATACGTTTTCATAATATTGAAGAATCATTGCATCGGCTCAAAAATGATGATTTTTTCATCAATATGATGATGTTTTTCGTTGTATTTATGCTACTTTTTCGTTCTGTGTGGAGTTCTAAAAGTTACACAAAGTTCATCCTTCGTCGTTTCGACGGTGCCAATTTCTAAAAATCCAACTAGTCCTGCTTACTTCGACTAGCTGCAAGGTACCTGGCAAGTACATCGGCACCATAAGTGCTGTACGAAAAATCAGCTCAAAGTAATGAAAATTGTCAAGAAAAACGGAATAAATGTGATGATGCGTAGTCGATTCGACGAAGGTAACCTTCCAGGGTTAAACACCACAATCTGTAGCTTTGATATTGCATTGGATTTACACGTTTTCTCAAAAAAAAAATAATATGCCGCATATCGGCCAGTGTTCGCGTTTGCGAACAGTCCTTTCCTGGACCCACTCGCTAAGTAGACGATAACGACGGACAACGGATTTGGATTCAGTGGGGCCCAATTACTATAAGAAACTATGTTCTACTTAAATATTATGCTCTTGAATTTTCTTGGTCATTAATGGGTTATTTGCGCAAATACCATAAAGATGTGGGTTAATAATAATATAATTATTTTTTTTTACTTTAAAATCAATAATTTCTTAACGCGTTACAAAATTTAAAATTTGTTTCCTTCAAATAATGTTTTAAACCATTATCTATGTTATCTATGTATGTTATAAGCTTATTAAAGTTTGCTGGTTGCACATTTTTTATTTATTGTGTTTTTGTCTAGTAAGATTTTTAAATTCTAGTCAAAATTATAATGGCTTTTATCTCCGATTTCCCATAGTTAAGTTGTATATCGCTAGAACAAACAATATTCTCATTGTCACTAGCTTTCTTTTGACACACGTTTCATTGCCGTTCATCAAAAGACCGTTTTGACCATCCTCCTTTCTGTTACTAACGGTAGTTTGTCGATTGATGCATAGGTATTATGTGACACTTTAAGTTTCGCAACAAGAGATTGAATCAAAAGTGAGTCCCAAACAAATATAAAGTAGGTACCTATTTCGAATTTGTGAAGCCCTTTTTTCAGCATTTGCTGAAAAACATTTTTGTTCAAACCATTTAACAAACAATATTTTTCTGTAATTTAATTATTATGTGTACTTATTCAACAAAGTATCAAAACAAAACGCTGTAATCTGTCTATACAATATGCAATTGAATAAGTTGAATGCAACCATCCTCCATATTTGCACAAATTCTCTAAATGTCTCCATAAATTTTCCTCAGGCGACATCCATTCAAACATTGTTCGCATATTTTGATCAATTCATTCGATGTAGTAGTTTTGTCATCTCGGCTCCAGAGAGGGAGAGCGAGTTGTCATAAATGATTGCAATCATTAATTTTATATTTTATCTGACGCCTCTTCGAAGACACCTCACAGATAAAATCGTTTATAATAATTAGCTTCTGCCTGCGTTTGCTTTTATAGTCGATGCAGGTTGCTGAGTAACCGTTCAGTATTTTTTGTTCGCATTCATACGAGTAGGCCTGTTCGGTACCGAGATTTCAGTACCGGGTTCCGGTTTTTTTCAATACCCGGTACCACAAGCGGTTTCCCTGACTCAGGTTTTTTTTTCAGTACCGACGGTTTTTTTAACCATAAGCCGGTTTTTTTGAGTACCGGGTTAAAAACCGACTCAGGTTTTTTTCAGTACCGACGGTTTTTTCAACCATGAGCCGGTTTTTTTGAGTACCGGGTAAAAAACCGGTACCAAAAAACCTGAAAAAAACCGGCTCATGGTTGAAGTGAATCGTTCTTTTTAACTCGGTACCAAAAAACCGACTCGTTGGTCGGTTTTTTAACTCGGTACCCAAAAAACCGGGATATCGGTACTTTAGAATATCGGGTCCGGTACCAAGTGAACACCGGTTTTGTACCGGGATACCGGTTTTTGGAACAGGCCTACATACGAGGTAGCCTGCTGGTTGATGCCTCATATCTGTCTCACAGCGACAATGGTCCAATTATGCATTCCATAAATTAAAGAAAACAGAAAATAAAAAAATACTGAAATAGAATTTACATTATATCGATAAATAATTAAAATAAAAACTGGCCTTTAATGTACATAATATCGTACATTGTTTAAAACGATAGAGAGTTTTAGCATGCCGTTCAAATATAACGACATAGTTTGACATTTCCATACAAAAATTCGCTTGCTGACAATACGTAAATCAGTAAACCACAATTTTTCATGTTCCAAGTAGGCATGGGTGTATTTCCGTATATTAGATATTCTGTAAACAGTCGAAATTGAGGATATTATTTGTCGTTTATAACCCCATGCCTACTTCGGACATGCAAAATAGTTTTGCGTATTTTTTGTATGGAAATGTCAAACTATGCCGTTATATTTGCAACGACAATGTAAAACTCTCCAATAATGGGTGCATGTTTGCGAATAGGAGAATCCTAGAATTGGAACTACATAATTTCCTCTCAGTATGTGCTCAGTACACTAGTTGATGGGTCTTAACAGTTGGCCAGTTACTTATGCGCCTATCGCATTGGTTCTAGCTTCTACTAACGCAATGCGCCATAGGTTCGTTCAAGACACGCAGCAATGCCGATCAGAGTACAACCTATATCCAGACAGCAGATAGTCATCTGGTTCATACCTTGCCTTAAGCCTCTCCTGAAGATACAAGAAATAAAATATGTTGATGCGTAAAACGAACACGATAAAAGAATTAGCTTCAAGTTATGGAAAAAGTGTAAGTACCCACGTATTATTTTCACATCATATTCATTTAGATAGATGTCGTGTAATTAGATACTCTGTATAGTAGTCGGTAATTATTCGATTTATTTTGCCATTAAGTACACGGGAAATCATAACTTTAGGCCTTACAGATTTAACAAATAAATTAAATAGGCAACATGTTTCAAGTCATAGTTGGATTCCACGTTGTTCTGCACTTTTTTCTTTGCCGTAAGGTGCGTGTAAATTTAAATTAGTCTAGATGTGACTTGCGCGTATAAAGTATGGGGGAATATTGCGGGTGAGATTTAGTATTATTTATTGCCAATTGTCACGATATTCAAATTGTCAGATACGTTGGCGGTAAAATAAGGACAGTGTTCTTCGAATATGCTATGCAAAATGTGCTATGCATTTTGTTGGAGTCTAAACTTAAATATATGCTGCAAAATAACTAGATGCTTTCATATGGAACAATTTGTTCTCCTGAAAGCCTTAATGTTGTCTTGGAAACATTATTGTTTAAAATTTGACTCAATTGTTGTTCTTTGGACAATTTTGTTATAAAATAAAGTAATTGTTAAAATTTGAACCGAAAGTATCTTTTAGATATTTGCAATTATATTAGATACAAAGCTTCCCATAGCGCTAACTGAAACAAATACATATCAAACGAGACCGAGGCTAATTTCGGGCACGGTCGAAATTTGGATACCCATCGCTTCCCTTGGGCAAAAAGTTTTTTCTGGGCGTACCTGCGACTTATATTTAATACCCCTCCCCCCATTTGTTTTGACCTTTTTAGATGCTTTGATAAAGACACATTAATTCAAGGTTTTGTAAAATTGGTGTAAGAAATGTTTCTTACACTGTAACAAAAGTGGTGTTAATAAAACCCCAATCCGGTGTTCCATGGAGTCCGCCCTCGACTGGTGTCTATTTTATTTCAAAAGATCGGTGTATAATAATTACCTCAGAAGGGAAATATTTGATTATTCGAAAAAATCATTAATTGTTTTCCGGTTGGTGTTTTTCAAAAACCCTAATTGGGAGTTTCTAAATTTATTTTTTGGATTAAAAAAGAACTCCACTCCACCCTATAGAATGCTGCTGTTTTTTTTTTAATTTAAAATAACATGTACGGAAATTTTTGACCACACCGAGATTCGATCTCCGGACCTCTAGATTACTAGCATTGCAACTCAACCAAGTGAGCTACAGAGCGCACACTTGCACTGATATCGGATAATTTATTGATACCAAACCAAACCAATCGGATAATTTATTGATACCAATCCAAACATGTTCGTCTATTGCATTTTTGGTGTTTTTGGTAATGCTCATCTGGGAAATTAATTAGAATTTCTATATTAATCACCAGTTGGAAATTATATGTTCCAAATACACCACTTGGTGATTGACTTTTTTAAACCCCACATAGAGGATAAGATTTTTCAATGAAAAAACACCAACTAATGTTAAAATGTTACTTATCCAAGCATGGCGAATTTTTACACCGTCTTTTTTTTTACTGTGTAGAAGAACCAATATGGGAGGTTTGGTTTGTATGGCAGCCCCATGACGCCATGGTCCGATTTGATTGAATCTTACATATGTTTTGTGTCATCAATAGAAATACATTTGTGTGAAATTTGGTTGAAATTGGTGCACAAATAAAAAAGTTTTTCTTAGTAGAACCTAAATTGGGGGGTTGGGTTTATATGGCAGCCCCATGGTCCGATTTGATCCATTCTCGCGTATAAATTGTGTTATCAATAGAAATACATTTGTTTGAAATTTGGTTGAAATTGATGCTCAAATAAAAAAGTTTTTCTTAGAAGAACTCAAATTGGGGGCTAAGTTTGTATGGCAGCCCCATGACCCAGTGATCCAATTTGGGTAAATCATATATACAAACAGCCTGCAACAATAAGAAGCACGTGTGCAAAATTTCAGCTCGCTAGCTTAAATACCGGCCGAGTAAAACGCGCCGCAACAGACAGACAGCCAGACGTCCACAAGTCATGCTGATCATATATGTATACTTTTTATATGGTCGGAGATGCTTCCTTTAATGCGTTACAAACTTCATGACAAAGTTAATATACCCTTTCACTTTATGAGCGAAGGGTATAAAAAGGGATTGTTTATAGAATTTTTAAAATAAGAAAAAAACGATAGATAAAATATCGCCTGATCGAGAATCAATCTTGCGACCGCCATGTATTGCGCGTGAAGTACCTCAGATTTAGAGAATATGAGAAGTATTTCCCTTCTGGAGCAATGACAATGGTGACAGACTAGCACGCAAGAGGACCATGTTCGACTCCAGTTTGAGGCAAATATATAAAAAGATAATTAACCTTCCGGCGGGCGCAATACTAATCCTAACACGATCGGGCGCAATGCATCTGACAGATTATGTGTATAGGATGAAACTAAGTTTCTGTATATTTTAGACTCTTATTTATTGTTACATCGTCTTTTTGAAACAGTTTTACGAAATTTTAGGAACAAATAATGGCTCACAAGTTTGATACTATCGTGTCATCTGGCCCCAACGCGATATTCTAAATTATAAATTGCATTTGTAATTATGCACCGTGCGAGGTACAATTAAAAGGATAAGTAGCAAGAAATATTAAAATGATTAACACTGAATAAAGTTTACAAACCAAAAATACTGAATAACAAAATGACATACGGGAAATTTTAGGGAAATTGTTCGCGGAGACATCTAGGGGATTAGTTTGGCAGATGATCCAAGTCATACCCTGGATCAACTTCCAGGATTATTGTTTTGTATGGGATTTCCAATAAATCTGGAAATGATCCAGTGAGTCGAATAGGGCTAATGTGAAGAGTAGGTATAACAAGTGGAAATTTTCATAGAAAGGGCTGTATTAAGATCGAGTGGGAAATTCTTCCCGCTGCGATTTTATCAATACATACTTACTGTCGTGGAATATGTCACAAACGGTGGGGAATTCCATAAGCTACAATCCGAGACCGGTTCCATAATTCTCTTCGGCCATTTTATGTATTATTTTTCGATTCCTCGGTCATTTGACATTTCACGATGATATAATCGGGGAATCGGAAAACAATACATAAAATGGCCCAGAAAAATTATGGAACTGTTTTCGGATTGTAGCTTATGGAATTCCCCAGAATTCCCCACATATTCCACGACAGTAAGAATACATTTTCATTGAAAAAATCGCAGCGGAAAAAAAATTTCACACTCGATGTCAGTACTAGGCTAAAAGGTGACAATAGCACAATCGGGCGCAATCCATCTGAGAGATTATTTCATCCCATCCCGCTCCTCAGACATATGGTAGACAGAAACTGAAAACTGCTTTGGGTAGCTGGTCGATAAAAATTAAGCTGCTGTGAGTTTCAGTTCACCACTCCCTTTTCTTATCGCTGAGTGCCGCAACAAAACTTAATCTATTGTATTCACATTATTCACTATTTAACCCTAGAGAGATAATCTACGTCGAATCGACGTACAGAAATTTTTCTTTTTATTATATCTCATTAGTGAAGCTTCATAATTTGTTGGTTCCAAGATTTAACTCAATTCATGTCTGTAGGCGTAATTACGTGGCAAAATTATTGGCTTGGGTGCCACACAGCCTAAGATATTGGGGGTCATAAGTCAAATATACGTCGAATCGACGTATGATTATCTTTAACAAATTTGTACTGAAAAATATTTTAATTGCCCCGAATTGACATTTTTATAAATCTTCATAATGTGGATGTGTATTTACTTGGATATAACCACTAAAAGCCTGTTTCGATAAAGATATCCTTTATTTTAATCTATTGAAAGGACAGTCCACTTTCTCCTAGTACCACTTTTTTAAAATTAATATTATATAAACAAACAAATGATAATTTTGCAAAACCACGAGTTTAACAGATTAATATTAAACACAAATGATTATATATCTACCTTTTAGCAACATGTTACTCTTAACAAGGATGTTAACTAGCAACACGTCGAATCGACGTATGATTATCTTTTCAGGGGTAAAAAATATGATCATCTCTCTAGGGTTAAAGAATTTTCTTTTGAGAATAGGAGTGGGTTATGTTGTCATACAGTTTGATCAACCGGCTAGTATGACCCGATACCCCAACATACCCCACTCCTATTCTTAAAAGAAAATACTTTAAATAGTGAATAATGTGAATACAATCGATGTAAAAAATTTGATTCGCATTGACATAACCTGCTAGTCATTATAAAGGTACGTTGTCCTCGACAAGACTGCATCGGCTCTAGCGACAGCGACTCGCTCATTTCATATAAAAACTCGTTTTTAGGATGAGAGAAAAATGAGTTTTTATATGAAATGAGCGAGTCGCTGTCGCTAGAGCCGATGCAGTCGTGCATCGCAAGCAGTCTGAATGATACACAGCAAAAAATCCGGTGTGAATTTAACTCCGAAAATTGTCGAATAGGGTCCCTCCGTTTGGATAAAATATTGTTTTATCCAAATGGATGAACACAAAAGTGTTCTCCTTTGGTGTAATTGGAAGTAACACCAAAAGGAGTAATACTCGATATTTTTGGGATAAAAATAAAACACAAGTTTCACAGAACATTTAACTCATAAATGAGTTTTGTATAACTAGCATTTACCTCTCTATAGGTGTTGGCGACATTTCATTTACCTCTTTACGCTCTAAAAATGCATAATAAATTACCTGCCTACAGTGGGATTCGATCCAGCGACCCTATGATTTGAAGACTAACGCCCTACCTACTACACCACACAGACTATACGGGATGACGTTCGCAATTTGTACCATATATTACGCGCGGAATTAACTCCATTTTAAGTAAATTTTAACACCATATAAACAAAAACTGATATAATTTCGAATAAAAGTTATTATTTATCCAAATTAATTTTATTTTGAGTGTTTTATCCTAATGGATAAAAGGAAAATGTTATACTCGGGACGGAGTGAAATAAATGCATTTAACTCCATAGGCATAAAAAAAATAAACCTTTTTGGATAAATTTTGGTTCACACCGCCTGATTTTTTGCTGTGTATAAGCAGGTTCGTGCTGGCTCTCATTTATATGCTAAGTGAACGCAATGTGAACGATGTCTAAGGCCGCAGACTCACTAGTCTATGATGAATTAAAATTGAATCCGCGGGTAATAATGGTCATAGGAACAAATTTCGGGAGGTTCCTATTTTTTTTTGTGGTGCTGCCATAGTTTGTTAAATCACATACGTCCACTAAGTAAATACTGAACCCTTGGAAAAATTCATTTGAAATGAGAAATAAGGAGTCGCTTACACACTCAGAAGCGAGGATTTCGGTCAGGGGGGGGGGGGGGGTCGGCAAGCCCCAAGATTTTCTTAGGAATTGAAAACGTTGGTCGCGAAAATATTGTTAGGCAAAATTTAGAATCTGGCTGGTATAATGGTTAATGTGCACCTTCGGTGCACAGGGTCATGGGTACGAGGCTCAGTGTGAACGAATTCAGTTTATGGTGTTTTTCGAACTCACGCCAATTGTGACGAACTATGATCTCACTCAGATGTTAAACGAGCACCCATTTATGGTGATAAATAGCATTGCTGAGCGTGCTATTTATCTCAACACCTCAACAAAAACTCCGAGAAGTTTTCCCTTAGGGGAAAAATCTTAGATCATGTATATGTCTACGTTATTGCTTACAAAATAATCCACATTGCAACAGCCGTTATCTTGTCACTCCAGAAGCCCAAACATCCTTTCAAACCGATTACATATACAGTATCCTAAATATCGACTTTCGAACGACAACCATAATTCCCATTCTCACTTACCTTAGAGAAGTGTCCTTTTTGGTTGGTTGAAAACCCAAAATGAGCTTGTGGTGATTTTAAATGACTCAACTCACCGAATGCTGTATTTTGATATGCATATGGACTATAATGCAATCTCAAAGAAAAAGGGACATTTTTTGTCCAAGGACATCTTTCTCATAACAAGTGCCGACACCAAAATAATCGCACCACTTAACTTTCATCCGAGTTTCAATCAAATCGCTCCACGGAGGAGGCAAGAGAACCAATTGAGAAATTACTTTTCATTCGCTTCAACGGCGAATTTACCGCTATTCCCGCAACTCATCAGTGATTGTCGGTTCTTTGTAAGGGCGATCAAAGGAAAATGTATACCAAATTTAGCAATGATCAAACCACTGAAAGGTTGACTTAAAGCTTCGTTAGGTTTTCGTTTTCGCTGTTTTACTGTTATAATAGTACATATGGCAACACTATGTAAATAATTTATGGTAACTTTTATATTACTTTATAATAAAGTCAGTCGTAAGTCAACCAACCTCGTGTCTACAAGTCTATTCTAATTTGCACTATCATTATATGGTGTCAGGTGTTGACCAGAAATTGATATAGTCGACAAATTTGACAAACATTTTCTCCCGAAAAAGAATTTGGCTATTTTGAGACATAATTTCTTTTCGCGTACTCAAAATGATGGAGAAAGTATAGACAATTTTGCTACGTCCTTAAAAAATCTGAGTCTAAATTGCGAATTTGGCGTTTTACGGGAAGAATTGGTGAAAAATATCTTTGTGTGTGGCTTAGATAAAAAGTACACCTATATCAAGGAAAAACTTTTATCCGATGACAGTATTGAGTTGGATAAAGCTATCGACACTGCAAAGAGTCTTGCCTTGTCTAAAAGTCAAGTTGAACAAATCAACTCAAATAGTGAGCAACTCATTGGTGGAATTCATAGAAGAGATTACAACACATCGTCTAAAAATTTCAACCAAAATCGTTCTACAACGAAATTCAAGTCAAAGTCAGAGCCGAAACAAAATCAGCATAGTCAACATAGTAACAAATGTCAGAGATGTGGTCAAACTCATCGCCAAAAATGTCCGGCAATGGGAGCTACCTGCTACAAGTGTGGTCACAAAAATCATTATGCTTCTATGTGCAAATGGAAACATCCAAGTCAAACCGTCAAATACATCGAAGCTGAGAGAGAGTCACGTCACGTTTCGAAATGTAATACATTGAGTAATAACAACGATAGTCTTTTTCTAGGTGTTATAAACTCGTCTAATGAAAGTAAAGTCAAATCTTGGACAGTTACATTGTTAGTTAACAGTATAAATCTTGTATGTCATATCGACACCGGTGCTCAACTTAATGTCATAAGTGAGTCTACTTTGAATAATTTAAATATTAAATCTATTAAAATAGAATCATCCCAAACACAAGTCAGAACATTTAGTGGTGAAATACTGAAGATAGTTGGCGTATGTTCTTTAGATTGCCAATACCAAAGTGTAACCTACAAAATTCCATTTCATATAGTAGAAATTAAATGTCAAACCGTATTGGGACTAGAGTGGTCAGTAAAACTAAATTTAATTCTTAAGTCTTTATCTGTTGATAAACATTGTAACATTATTAATGAAAATTTATCAATTTTAGAAGAATATCGTGATGTATTCGATGGTATTGGATGTTTGAAAACAGAATGCAATTTTCGTGTGAAACCAGATGCTGTTCCGGTCATAGTTCCTCCGCGACGAATTCCATTCCATCTCATGAATCCATTGAAAAATGAATTACAAAGACTTGAGAAGCTAGAGATTATCAAGAAAACCGAAGAACCATCTGAATGGGTAAGTCCGATAGTGACAGTAATGAAAAAGTCCGGTGATTTGAGGATTTGTCTAGATCCGCGTAATCTAAATAAAGTGTTAGTGAGATCATGTTTTCAATTTCCTAATTTAGACGAAATTGTGTCAAAATTGAATAACGCCAAGATTTTTAGTGTTTTGGACGCTACGTCTGGATTTTGGACTATACCACTGAATAGTTACTCTTCTAAATTGTGCACGTTCATCACTCCTTTTGGGAAATATAGGTTCCTCAGACTACCATTTGGCATTAGTATTGCTCCGGAGATATTTCATGCAACTATGGTCGAGTCATTCAGTGATATCCCAAACGTCATTATTTACGTAGATGATTTTCTAATATACGCCAAATCACATGAAGAACATGATAACATTTTAAAATTGGTTCTCGAACGTGCTAGAAAAGTGGGATTGAGATTTAATATGTCTAAATCTAAAATTAGCGTTAAACAAATTTCCTATGTCGGTCATATTTTCAGTGAAGATGGTGTTAGGCCAGACCCATCAAAGATTGAGGCTATATGTAAGATGCCCCGACCGCAGTCAGTGCAAGACTTGCAAAGATTCTTGGGTATGGTCACTTACCTTGGGTCGTTCATTCCAAACTTGTCACACTTAACAAGTAATTTACGTCAATGTCTTAAGAAAAATGTTCTTTGGAAATGGGCAGAAGAGCATGAAAAAGAGTTCAACAATTTAAAGATTTTACTTACTAATTCACCAACATTGGCTTATTTTAATCCAAACAAGACTCTAACTTTAAGTTGTGACGCTTCCAAGGATGCGGTGGGTGCTGTGTTGTTGCAAGAAGGCAGACCGATTGCATACGCTTCCGCGAGTTTAACGGACACACAACAAAATTATGCACAAATTCAGAAGGAGCTTTTTGCTATCTTATTTGGATGTAATAAGTTTCATCAATATATTTATGGTCATACTATTAAAGTTGAAACGGATCACAAACCTCTGGTACCAATTTTCAAAAAGTCCTTATATAAAGTCCCCACAATTTTACAGAGGATTATGTTAAAGTTAGAAGCTTACGATCTGGAGGTCAGTTACAAACCCGGTAAAAAGTTGTACATTGCCGACACACTTTCTCGGGCTTCGCTTAAAGAATTTGTTTCGTCTGAAATAGAAGACGAAACTGTTTTAAGTTGTCATGCTTTAGTTAGCTCATTAGCAGTGACTGATGCTAAACTTGAAAAAATACGTAGAGCAACCAACGATGATCCTGCATTAATTCAAATAAAAAAGCTGTTTTACAACGGCTGGCCAGAAAGCAGAAAAGATCTGCCAGATGAAGTCCGTCCGTACTTCACATTCAAGGAAGATATTACAGTTGTCGATGATTTAGTTTTTAAGCTAAATAGTTTGATTATTCCCTATGAACTTCGTAAGGATATCTTAAATAGAATACACGAAGGGCACATGGGTATTGAAAGATGTAGGAATATTGCAAGAGGGACAGTCTTTTGGCCAAATATCAATAACGATATTAAAAATTTAGTGTCTAGTTGTGACACATGCTTAAGAAATAGAAATTGTAACACTAAGCAACCATTAATGCCACATGATATCGAAAATATACCATGGCATAAAATTGGAATTGATTTTTTCGAATTGAAAAAACAAACGTATCTTTTAGTAATAGATTATTATTCGACATATGTTGAATTGGCTTTATTATCTAATAATTATTGCGCTAAGACTGTCATCACCCAACTTAAATCTATATTTGCTAGGCATGGCATTCCAAAAATTATGATTTCTGATAATGGACCCCCTTTTAATTCGATTGAATTTAAAAATTTTGTTTTTGAATGGGATATTGAGCATAAAACCTCCAGCCCATATCTTGCTCGCTCCAATGGTATGGCTGAAAGAGCTGTAGGATCAATTAAGAAACTTCTCCGAAAGTGTCTGGAATCAAACGCAGATCCTTATATGGCGTTATTACAATATCGCTCGACGACTAAAGGCAATCTACCTTCGCCTGCAGAGTTATTAATGTCGCGAAAACTGAGAGCTAATTTGCCTATACAGAAAGACTGTTTGAAACCAAAACTTCAAGAAGAAAAATGTAATGATTTTATTCACAAGAAACAAACTTTAATGAAAAAATATTATGACAGAAATTGCAAACCACTAACTTCACTTGAAATAGGTCAAAATATCTACTTTAAAAAAGATCCGAAGTCTATTTGGATTCCTGGTACTATTCTGAGCAAATGTAAAGAACCACGTTCTTATGTAATAAGGGATACTAAGGATGGTGGTGTTTACAGGCGTAATAGGGAACATGTTTTGACAACATCTATAAAAATCGACATTCCAGAACCAGAACCAACCGCTCAAAAATTGAATTACAATATGTTTGAACAAGGGAAAGTATATGATGGTAACACTAACACTAGCGAATCAACACAACCCGCGACAGGTATTGATAATAGTTCCACTAGTGAATCAAGTGCCACCAGACAGGATTCTAATGAGCGGAATGGACAAACCTTCTATACTACGCGATACGGACGTATAGTCAAGCCTCGTGAATTTTATAATTCGAATTAGCATTCTGGATTCAACTTCCAACATCCAACGAATTATACACAATTACATACATAAAAAGAAATGTCTATTGAATTAACTTTATGAATTAACTTAAGATTGAAATGAAGTATAAATTTATTTTTATGACTTAATATATGAAATTGATTATCGCCATTACAATTATTATTGTTTAAAAAAAAGGATCATGTTATAATAGTACATATGGCAACACTATGTAAATAATTTATGGTAACTTTTATATTACTTTATAATAAAGTCAGTCGTAAGTCAACCAACCTCGTGTCTACAAGTCTATTCTAATTTGCACTATCATTATATGTCACATTTTGTCACGGAACAACCCAGCGTACACATCCTAATTTCCTTAAAATAATCACACGTGTTTTACTATGTTCCAAATAATTATCACCAAGCTAAAAAAATTGTTTTGGACACTAATAAAAGAAAAAAAAAATATATGTTGCAGTGGGGACTCGAACACTTTGCCCTACGCACCAAACCTGGCGGATACCCAACCAGGCTACATCGACTACAGATTGGCCCGATAAATCTAGCAATCATCACATGATCACGTTCGAACATTTTGCAGAGCGCTCACATATTTCTGAATGGAGAGAAAGAAATGTCTAACGAATCAATGATTTGCGGTGCGGTGACGGACATCAACGTTCAGTGGCTGTACAACCACTGTCAACGTCGCACAATGTTCCCGACACACAGTCGGTGAATTCAAATTGTAAGACGAAACCGGACGGGTAAACTTGCAAGACAAGATCCATCGTTCTTACAATCTGAAATGCATAATGCTTGTCTGCTGGCCCCTACAAAAGCTCTCGCCGTCCGTTTGTTTGTGCTAATAAACGGACGGCGAGAGCTTTTGTACGACACCCATACTCTGTTTCCTATGCTAGAAACATGTCTTTTTTGGTGGTAGGTAATATCCTTTAACAAAACTCAAAATCAACTTGTCGTGATTTTACAAGACTCGTCGCAACGGAATCTGTATTTTGATATCCATATCCTTATACATACCGTCTATAATGCATTCCCAGAGAAAAAAGGACATTTTGTGTTCAAGGACATCTTCCTCTTAAGAAGTGCACCAAAATATTAAGGATCGCACCACTTTACTTCCATCCGAGTTTCGTCGACATCGGTCCACGGGGAGAGCCAGGAGAACCAATTGAAGGATGAATTTTCGTTCGCTTCAATAGTGAATTTGGTGAAAATCGAACTACAGGAAGGTCGATTTTAAGCGTTAAACGCTTTCGTTACAGTTTTTCGTGACGCTTTTTAACGGAACGACACCCAGTATTTCTCAGGTAGCCTCCGCAAAGACATATACATGTCAAAAAGCAGTTAGGATCTTGGGAATTGGATGTCACTAACACATCTGCGGCTTTAGTCCAATGTTGGACTGTCTCGCCTGTTTTTTTTTTTTTTAATTTTAGAGCTAAATTTTAGGAAAGGACAGTCGAGAATGATTTTCTCCACTATTTAACGAAAAATAACCCCTAAACGTGTTTAGACTTTTACTGGTGATTTTGATTACATTCAAGTGGCCTCCGATTCTGCTTTTCAGACCATAGCTTGTCTATATTCAGTGCTATTTTTGGCTTTTGGACTGCATATTCCACTTGCGAGATCAATGTCCGTTTTAAATATTTGCTTTGCTTGCTTCTACAAGATCGCATCTGCTGCCGAAATATACCGAGAAGCCTCTTATCTCACATCCACAGCATCCATAGAAAGAAACATTGTCCGACAGTCGGCTGGAGACATTTAGGGATACATGCTTTTCCTCTTTCTTAAAATACGAGCCCAATCTCTTAAGCTGTTTTTCCTCTTCCAAATAGGAGCCCAAGCGCTTCAGATACTCCTCTATCCTCTTTATTCAACTGACAGTCCGATCTCTTTAGTTGCTCAACCCAGTTGCTACTCTATGCTTCTACAATAACATCGGGAGTCCTAGCTAACCCTCCCCAAAACAAAATCTCACAGTAAAGTTTGTAACGAAGTTGGGCTGGATTGCATTCTATTTCCGATGGTAGTATCTTGCTCATTCGACTTTATTTGCCGGGGCGGGTATGATGAAGTTTCGATACATAAGTACTCTCTCACAAAATCGACAATCATCTGAGCGTTATTGCTCTGCATCTCGAGAAGGAGTTAAATGCAGTCGGGTTAAATAAAAAATTAAACAAAACCAAAGTGCCTAGTCTGAGTGGGAAGTCAACTCCCCCAAAAATATTAATTTGTTTATAGACAATATTGTTGTCGTTGATGGCGGTATCGGTATGGTATGAAGAGCATTCCACAGCCAAGTGCTTTCGGTGGGTTATCCAAAATTTTGCAAACCAGATTGTAAAAACCAAAGCTGTTGTAAGAGAGCAGTACTTGGAAGCCTGTAACTACAGAAAAGCAGCAAACAATCGTCAAGACGTAAGATCTTAGCTAAGCTAACGAATTAGATCGCAATCAAAAGTGTCAGTGGCTCATTCATTACGCACCTACATTACTAATCGATGCAAATAGGCCGACAAAATTTCACACTAGATCTCTGAATGAATAGTGTTCGACTAAAAACTGTGGTCAAATTAGGAGACATTGCGAGAAACCGTATACGTTATGGGACGTTAGTGCAGTCGATACTCTATTTTCCACAAGTGGTTAAGGCACCCTATACATACATAGTATTAATGAACATTTTTTCACACTTTGCATTGCAAATTATTTTAAATAGCAAAAAAATAAGTATTTTTTCCAGACATTTAATGTTCATGTTTTAGGGCTTTCAAGACTTGTTCACGTTTCAGAGTAGTCTGGACTTACATAAAATTGTTCATGTTCACCTTCTCGTTTACGCGAGTCTACTGTATAGACATTAAAAATCCAGAACCCATCAGTAGCACTCAGGATTGCTGTAAATTTGGACGAAATAGAATAGAATTGGGTATGTCCATATGTATCTAACGTTGATTACTTTGTAAGGTAGAAGAACGGCTTGTAATAAATTGATATGGAAATGTTACTGTGTGGTTTTTAGAACATGTAAACTGCAAACAAAAATACGAAAAAGTTAATCGGAAAAAAATTATCCATGGCTCCGCCATTTTTGTGACAACTAAAATTCGCCCGATTTCCTCGCGAATTGATTCCTTCAGTATGTTCCAATTACTTTGAATCATCCTGCATTGAGAGGGCACATTTCGTACAAGGTTGTTTTGGTTTTAGCAGCCATAGATGAAGGATGGAACGTCAGCACGACATTGCCAGAACCGCAACAGCAGTCTTCCATAATCTGTTTCCGTCATACTAATATCGGGAGTTTGCTAGGCTTCACCGATTTGACTGGTTGGGATGATCATCACAGTAGCAACCAACCAGATACTGTTTTGAGTGTAGGCGATTATGGTCACGTGTTTGCATCAATTGTGTATCCTGATGTAAGTGATCCTGAGCAATCTGCATAGCCACAGATTGCAGACCTGAATTTTTTACCAGCTTGCGTCACATAAACTATGTGACCAAACTGGGGCTGCAAAATCAGCTGCTGTTCGATTCACAGCTTTATTTTACTAGCCCTGACCTTATTCACCCAGTCTCGAGATGACGCATTTATCAAAATAAGCCATGTATGTTGACACCACTAAAGAAATTTGTCGGCGGAGAAATAATTTAATTTTATCTGCTACGCATTGTATACGGAAGTTATCGAAAAATACTCCAAGAAGTTAGTAATGAAAACGACCACCAGATCTTGGCACAACATTTTCCAGAGCATAGTTTCCTAAAATGTGTACTTAAGTGTAAAACAAACTTCCGCATTAAATTTCGATACCTTACATCGATGAAAAAATTTTCAGTTCCCCATGTGTCATCTGAATATTTTTACGGTAATTTATTAATATGTGTCTCGAGGAATTCAATACTCAGCTCTAATTTATCTGTTAAATTTAGCTTAAGAGTATGAATGTTAGCGGAACAAGTTTCTACTACATATTATATGGGCCAGTGGTTCGAGTCCCATTGTGACCAATGCTTTTTCGTGTTATGTCTTTATAAAATAGTCAGTCATATTATATCTACCAATTTGGGGCTTCCAATATAGGAAAATTAACCTAAGGCTGTTTTTTTTTGTTCCGGAATCTGTTTTCCTAAGAAAAACATTGGGACAAAAGGTCCCAAAAAAGACAAACAAAAGACACAAATTTATCCTTGACCGGAGGTAGGTATGATCGGTGTAATATCAAAGCAGACATCGAGTTCACCACATCTGGTGTTTTTCTTCAATTCAAGGAAACAGAACGGCTTAAATTGGGTATATGTTGTATGAATTACAGATTTTTCATTTAGATGCATGTTGGCAATTCCATAACTTCGCAAAAATAATGAGCTAGAACTATAGGTATTATATTATTATTATATCTTTTGAAAAACTATGTATAGACATTGAATATGCTATCACTCGTTATGTTCGAAAAAAAAGCGAGTAGGTATTAAAAAAAATAAAAAAGAATGCAAACATTATTATCCCTTCTTGGTTGCAATATAATCAATTGTAACTATAGTTGTAACACATTCCTAATACGTACATTCATTTATGTAAAATATTCGTATATACGAGAAGATACATTAAAACCTACGGAAACATAACCATTAAGACGATCTTAGCTCCTAGCGGTTTTTAAGTCAGAAATTCAATAATATGAAAATCATGCAACTAAATTTGCGTTAAAATCTAAATTCCGTGTTTCATCAATTTTATTGTATTGCATTTTTATCCCGCAATAACGTCGTCGTTGCATTCTATAGGTACTCATATCTTTGCTTGCAAATAACCCAAACAACTTCATCAATGAATGCATTTAGATTTAATTGCGAAGCCGAAAGGATCACGAATTCATGCCACTTTATATCTTTTCCAGCGAGATATTCTTATGATAGTCATTTTCCACTAAAACCAATCCTTTGTTATTATGAATTTTACTACTGATTAAATACATACTATAGTGCTTAGTGACCATGAATTTAGCGAATGCAAACGGCCAATTTAAGGGAAACTATCGAAGGCAAATGCACGCAAAATGGCAGTTAAATGAGCAAATCTTCGTTTGGCCATTGTCGACCGCGAGACGACTAGACCGAATTTTATTGAAATGATGATCGTAAAAGTTGTCTTAAAGGGCTGGTTGTTTTTTGTTTGCTTATTTTTATTTAATTCGAAGAAAAATCTATAAAATTTAGTCTGCTTCGTGTGTTCTTTATTGGACGATTATTTCAATTATTATGTAGTGTAAATAATATTATTAAATTGATGTTATGTACTTCTATTGGTTAACCAAACTCGACACGAATAATGCTAGATAGTATTCAAGTCAGCATCCCGATTTAGCCATCATCTTATGCATATAATGTCATACATGGATACACGACAAAACGAATAACAAATGCTCATTAGCATGTTTAAAATTCAAATCAATCCATCAATCGGTGAATGCAATGAGGTGATAGAAATGTATACACAATTCTCTAGTCGTTATAAGGATCCAAGCAAACTCTGTACATCGAAGGCCTTTGATTCACCTGGGGACCGATGTTCAGACGCATAATTAGCATATTATGCTAAAACCAAGATCACATTTATATTTGTAAACGAACAAAATGTATTCATTGCAACGAACTTGTATCCGCTGACATACTGCAACTTAGGTCACCGGACAAACATAGTCATAATCAGTATGCAACAGGTATGTCACTTATGCATACATTCTCCAGACATCTCGGTAGCGATTATCATCATTCATGCATGTATCCACGGGGGCTTGTGCTTATAGTCAGTCAACTAAAATAGTAAAATCTTTAGGTTTCGACTCTTGCATCCATGTCACTCGCTGTAAGTTGTAAGAGATTGTCAGTCGAGTCCAACATATTGGTATGAACCCAATTGCATAAATAATGTTTTTACAAATAACTGACTATGATTCGCGAAAACTTTAGATTGACAACAGCATCTTAGTACGAGTAGTTGAGTTAACTAAACTGTCCGACTGGACTAAATGTTTCTGAAAATTTAATATGTATCTAGACTGGCTGCGAAATGGCAGCTCGCGATGCCAAGTGGCAGTTTTAATATTCAATATGTTTTAATATTCAATATGGCAACTGAATGATATGTCGCTGACGCTTTGGCAACCGTTGGATTCAAAGTGATCATTTTGCAATTTTTGTTCGTTTTTGGGTGAAATTTAATAATTCCTGAATGGCCGAGTAATATGTAATTTGAACGCGCAGAGTCAGAGTTGATAATTAAATTTAAAAAAATCTCCAAAATGAAAGTTTGGTCATGCCATTTTCAGGCTCCATTTGGTAGCTAGTGTAGATGCTAAGTATCAGCCAAATGGTAGGTCGCGATGCTAGTTTTTTCACGAGCTGCCATTTTGCAGTCAACATAGATAGGTACAGCTTTAAAGTGGATTAAGTAGAAAATGTTGGGAATCAAAGTAGCGATCGAGATAATTATTATTTTTTTCACAAGGTATTAAGAACGGCCAGCTAGCATATTTCGATACGACTGCTAATTCAGCGTAATCGTATGTGCAATTTTTTTGTGATCTGGTAAAAGGAATTTTTTAAAGAAGGTTAACATTTTCATAATGGTGAATTTCAGGAACGAAAAGCTCGTAGAGTGAAAGGGTATATTAACTTTGTCATGAACGCATTGAAGGAAGCATCTCCGACCATATAAAAACTATACATATATGATCAATATGACTTGGGGAGTTGATTTGGCAATGTCTTTCTGTCTGGATGTCTGTCTGTTGCAACGCGTTTTACTCGGCGGGTATTGAAACGAGCAAGCTGAAATTTTGCACAGGTTTTTATTATTGTTGCAGGCTGTTTGTTTGTTTGAATCACCGAAATTGGTTCACTAGACCATTGGGCTGCCATACAAACCTTACCCCCCAAAATTGAATTCTTCGAATATTTTTATTTGTGGGAAAAAGTTTATTAACCAATCTTAACCAAACTTCATATAAATGGATCCCTAATGAGGTCACAAAAGATATGTACAATTAATGCAATCGAACAATGGAGTCATGGGGCTGCCATACAAATCCAACCCCCGAAAACTTTTTTATTTGTGCACCAATTTTAACCAAACCTCACCCAAATGTGTTTCAATTGATGCCACATAACATATGTAAAAGTGGATGGAAAGGAGCCATGGGGTCATGTTGCTGCTGTACAATCCCCCCCCCCCTTTTTTTTTCTTCTAAGAAAAATATTTTTACAGCAATTTCACAAAATGTGGTATTAATGTGTCTTCATCGAAATCACAAAAAAAAAATTAAACAAAAATGGAGTTGCACTGTGACATGCCCCCCCCCCCGTAGTTTGTATAAAAGTAGGTACTCCAAGGCAAACCTGCAGGCATTTTTCGATTTTCGATTTCTGATAGCCTTTGACCAAAAAGAAACTCAGGGAAACGGAAAAGGAAGGCTTGGCTTTATATTTGAACTGAATTATTAGCTCTAAATCTACTGTTACAGTGTTTTTAATCAAGTAAAAGCAACTTATATGAAATGATTCCATTGTGTCCCCTGGCATAAGAGCCCACGCAAGCTTTCCTATGAGCATTGAACAAATATACTCTTGCAGCTATTCAGGGACACCCTGTTAACTTGGTCCTACAAACTTCAAAAATATTTGTGGCAAACACTATTAACATTCTTTGCGTTTCCACCAAATATCATGTTCATTATTTCATCAAGTTAAAAAATATGCATTGAAGAAATGCTTAAGAGGCTTCCTTGCATTGTGAAGGGCCCTTACTAAATACTTACTTGGGTATATTTCCGGTTGGGATACAGTTATTCAAATTAAAATTCGTAGACATATTCCCTATGTAATTGTCTAAAAACCCTTGGCAGAATTTTCATATTTAGAAACCTAAGAGGGGGTACACACGAACAAATTGAAATTTTACAAATTTACTGTTATTTACTTTTCCTTACCAAAAGTCAACAGTCTTAATATTTAACGTATAAATATAAGGCCACACTGACCAATCTTGGTGCAAAGTTTCATATCGATCCCTATAACGGTTTAGAAAAACGGAGCTCGAAAAAGAAGTTTAACTTTAAACGCCAATAACTTTTTTACGGTTACTCGAAACTGGAAAGTTTTAACTGATGTAAGATGTACTCGCTTAGGTCTTTGATTTAAATACTCATACGTCAATTTCCGATAAAAACTAAAAAAGTCGACTTTTTGCAAACGTTCGGGACACCCTGTTATCTTCTTCCTACCAACTTCTAAGGTATTTGTTCCAAAGACTGTAACCATTCTACACATTCCTATTAAATTTCATGACAATCGGTTGAGCCGTTCGCGAGTTATTTAGTGAACAGACGGACAGACGGACGGACGGACAAAATCGTTTTAATAAGAGTTTTTGGAAAGAAAAAAAAAAATTAAAAAAAGAACCCTAAAAATTAAAATCAGTAGTGAGTGTGAGTGCAAAAAGTTCGAAGATAATAGCATGTCGTACAATACGACCTAGTAGGCATCCTAAAGGAAAAATTCGCTTGGCTGCGGTACACAAAATCAAAACAGTATACCACAATTTTGCATGTCCCACATGTTCATGGGTGTATGTATTTCCGTATATTTGACATTCTTTAAAAAGTTGAAATTATGTATTTGTCGTGATTATACCCATGCCTACTTGGAACATGCAAAATTGTGATATACTGTTTTGTGAAGGATAGAATGTCAAAGCCTATTCGTACTATTTTGTGCGACATGCTAAAATTCTTTATTTTCTTGGAATTTGTTTTTTTTTATGCAGACCTGGGACATTATGTGAGGAAAAGTGGTGAAAAATTGCGAGCAATGTACCGGTCGGTACACTACTTGGCAGGGCCAGCTTTAGGTGAAATGGCGCCCGGGGCGAACTTGAAGAAATCGCCCCCTTATAGTTTCTATACACGAAAAAGTTGTAATAGAATCAAAGTAACGAAAATTGAAAAACACAATTTATTGACATAAGCAATTACATAATACATATACACTGCTCGTCATCAGATTAGCACACCCCTTCCCATGAATAGTTTCGGCTGATTTCCGACCAAACTAGAAGAGCTAAAATTTCAAAATTATAACTGTTAATAGTCTATTCAATTCTAAATTAATTAAAACAAAAAGTATTGGGTTTTCATTTTTTAATATTGTTTTATAATTGTTTTTCGAAAAAGAACACACAAAATAGCGATTTAAAATTTGTCATCAGGATAGCACATGTAATTTCTTTTTTGTCTATCTTCCACAATTAAAGACGTAGGAACCCTAATTTTTTGAGGTTGTTTGAGTAAGATATTAGCTTTAATATGAATAAGAGAAAATCATTATCTGCGAAAGAAGGTTCAAAATTTAAGGCGGTCAAAAAGTCAAGGCGGTCAAAAAGTTAAATTTCGAGAAAAAATTGATAAAAGTAGCTTAGTTGAATCCGAACTCGTGTGCAATATGTATAGCGTTAAGGTAAAAATAATAGAGGCGATAAAAATTGAGTACTTGTCAATCCTTATGAAAGAGTAATTTTGAGAGAGGCATCGAGCCCTCATGACTCGGTCGCAAGGATTAGGGTAAATTTTCACATCAAGGCGAGCCTATTGTTCAAATAGTGATACAAAAATGCTCCACATCTAAAGAAATTAAAACTAAGCAAAATGCGCTTAAATTAAACTCGAGAGCACTTGACATGTAATAAAGAATGGCGCTATGTTGTCTTTTCGAATAAAAAGAAGTATCATCTCAGAGTATCACTTGGCCCTCGAGACCATTACACAATCTGTCCGACAATGAATGCGATCCTAATGGTGTCCTTATTATCAAATATCCCGGAAGTAGACATTATAACTGTGTTACTCTTCTAAAGTGAACTTCTTTTTATCCGAAAAGATAACATACCGCCATTCTTTGTTCCATATCAAATGTTCTCATGATTAATTTTAACGTATTTTTCTTCGGGGAAAGTTAAGTTGGAGTTTATTCTTTAGTTTTAGTTTCTTAAAATGTGGAGTTTTATTAACACTGTTTGAACAAAAGATACGCTTGCCTTAATGTCAAAATTTACCCTAATCCTTGCGACCGAGTCATGAGGGCCAGATGTTTCTCTCAAAATTATTCTCTCATAAGGATTAACATGTACACAACTCTTATCGCCTCTATTATTTTTACCGCCTCTATTATTTTTACCTCCTTGCATAGGATGGGCACCTTCACGGAATAAAAATCTTTTGGAAACACCTAAAATTAACGACTTTCCACATAAATTTCGCATTGTATTAAATGAAACCATAAACTTCCGCTTCAATTTCACAGTTTTGCAACCATTTTTTAGATCAAGCTATTATTTTTTAATGTAGGATCATTTTGTTTTTAAATGCAATGCCCTAGTATATAATTTATTAGACTATCAAATAGATTTGCGGGAACATACGAATTAATGTTGTGCGCCTTTAGCATTTCAATGCGAATGTACATAGTCTAAAACAAATCAAAAATGCTAAGAGTGCACAACAATGATGTTCATGTTCCCGAAAGTTTATTTCACATTCTAACATATTACAATGAGCACTTCAAATTCATTGATCTAAAAATCATCATTACACAAGAAATATCCCAAATCCTCCCGTGAAACATGTTTTCCTACATAGCATTGAGCAATCGTTGGTTTTTTATTCATTTTGACTAGCTCATGGTAACCCCAAAAATTGTACTTTTAAATTATCTACGTCATCATCATTCTCATTCTTATTGCACTGATTCCTTTCGAGCTGCTTTAGGCCGGCCTACCTTGTCGGTATTGAATTCGATGCCACCGCTTCCAAAAGTTTCGTAAATTTCGAATGATTTGTTGTTGTAATTTGGTCACCGGCGCAAGTGGCCTACATTTGGACCATTTGTTTCGTCTTTATGTCGATGGTAAGTAGATTGTCAACAATACCTAAAGGTTTGAATATGCGAGTGTAATACTGCATACGCATAGGCAGTTTCGATTTTGATCGAACAAAAATAGCCTAAAAGCAGCCTAATTTGTTGATTAATAGAAACACCGGAAATGTTTTTGTGCAGTGGCTCCCAAACAGTAATTGATAGATTTGATAAATTCGCGAGAGACTTGGTAGTACTGGGAAAAACTATTAATATGAATGATGTTCACCTAATAGTCAAAGGTAAAACTTTGTTGTACATTTCTACTGATGTTAAAATATTTGAATATACAATAAGTGTATTTATTTACAGGGTACACTCTAAAAAAAATTACTCCAATAATAGGAGGAAACTTTTTTTCCTTCTATTATAGTAGTAAATTTACACCACGATATAAACGAGAGTGATTTTACGCTTTACGGTGTAAATATTTACTACAGAATTGGTGTAAATCTACAAACGGTAATAAGCAAATTTCCACTGGAAAAAATATAAACTTACACCGGCAAATACGTAAATTTACATCCGGGTGTATGTAATTAATTGATTATATTTACGGCAGCCGGTTCTTCGATGTAAATCGTCCTGGAGCTACCCGTTATTCCAACGGCCAAGAGCTGCCACAACTCCTTCGGATGCTCACACGAACGCACTTCGGACGGAGCAGACAGAACATGTCACTTGTGAGATACAGGAAAATGCAATAATGCACAAAAGTATTGTAACAAATTACAAGTTCCAATTGGTAAATATACACTGAAAATGTAAAGTTACACAAAAATAAAGTAATGATACATCTTTACACCAAATGTGGTGTAAAATTACACCAAAATAGAGTAATATTAAAAAATCTGTGTAATATTACACTATTTTGTGGGTTTTCTAGAAATTTTGTTTAAAAATAAACGTTTACTGTAATTTTGCCAGAGAAATGGTGTAAAATTCAACGAGTTTTCGATGTAAAATTCAACCTTGTTTTTACAGTGTAGGCCGTGCCCACCTTGCCCACTATGACGAGCCGCCACTGCTTAACGCTACTTATTACACATGAATTCGGATTCAATTTATCAACTTTGATTAATTTTTTCTCAAAATTTGACTTTTTGACCGCCTTGACTCCTTGTATGCCTTAAATTTTGGTCCCTCTTCCGCAGATAATGATTTTTCCTTATTTATATTAAAGTCAATATCTTACTGAAACAACCACAAAAAATTGGGGGTCCTACGTTTTTAATTGTGGAAGATAGACAAAAAAGAAATTGCATGTGCTATCCTGATGACAAATTTTAAATGGCTATTTTGTGTGTTCTTTTTCGAAAAGCAATTATAAATCAATATTAAAAAATGTGAACACAATTCTTTTTGTGTTAATTAACTCAGAATTGAATAGACTATTAACAGTTATAATTTTGAAACTTTAGCTCTTTTAGTTTGGTTGGAAATCAGCCGAAACTATTCATGCGAAGGGGTGTGCTAATCTGATGACAAGCACTGTATATGTACATGCTTCCACTCCTGGTCGTCCGTGGTTGAAAATTCGGACTTCACTTGCGCCGAAAGCAAAACGCCTTATTTGTTCTTTTTAAGCAAACTAGCCACATCCTTTTGTTTTCTTCTCTATGGTTTTCTCTTAGTTAATTTTAGGGAAAAGTGTCTGTTCTGACTGTCAAGTGGAACTGACATTTCTTCCGTTGGTTTAGTTTTCGCGACAGCTTCTAAAAAGTGAAGGCCTAGAATTTTCGGCCATTGTGCTGGATCAGACAACGATTCAAGTTCGGTACGGTAAGATCGTTCATGTTACTAGACATGAGGCGACGAAATCAGTGGGGCAGCTAGAACCGTATTGTACTAATTTCATCGCCTCCAGTCTCATTGACGCAACTTGAACGTTCTTCGGAAATATTTTTCTCCATTGGCCCGCCTTTGAAACTATCCCCTTTAATTGTTTGGATTCCATCTTCCAAACTTCAATTTTAGTCTATTTTTTTATTAATTGAATGGAATTTCTCCATTCTTCGCAAATGTTTTTTTTTTGAAATCGGACTTAACCGCAGCTTTTCTTTTCTAATTAGTAGCTCCTGAAAGCTTGGTCGTCACTTTCATTTTTATAGCTTTTATTCGTAATTACAACTTGCAAAAGCGTACTTTTTTGTGAATAAGCAAGTTTAAATCAATGGCCATGTACTCATTTCATCAACTGTCATTAATTGCATTTATTGTTCATGATTCGTCTTTAGGTAGGCCACGGCTTAGATCAAAGCGAGAGACTAGAAATCATTTTCATTAATATTATGAAAAAACGAGGTGTTTTGTGTAAGCAGGAGTAGGTCCTGCAATACTAGTGTTCATTTTTCAATTGTGAAATCAAACAATAAAAAACTTTGCCAGTTTTATAATCGTTAAAAAATTAAAAAAGGTAAGCTTACTTCGCAGAAACATAAGGAACCACATATTTTAGCTCACATTCATACCTAATGTTGAATGGGAAGACGATAGCAAACCCCACCTAAATAGGTAGCAATTTTCCATTCTTCCTTTTCGATGTTAAAATTGTTCATATTGGTAATCATTTTCAAGAGTACACTGCTAGCTTCAATTGTTGAATTGACGAAAAAGACGAAAATTTGGGAAAGGTTGACACTTCCAATGACTGCGTTCCAGACACCCATACTCTAGTTCCTGTAAAAACGCACTTGCCATGGTTCTAAATACAGTGTTGAATTTGATGCTACCAATTTCAGGCAGTACCGATTTTACGTTTAGTCCAAATATTTCTAACATCAATTCATTTAATTTTGTAATTTCTACCGTGTTTTGAAAAGGTTTTGTTCGTGCTACTTTGCATTTCTACAGGTTACACTATGTAGGTACCGACCACCGCTTCGTTTTTAAACCACCAACATTTAAATGTTCATTTTCTGTTTTTGAAGTAGTTTTTGTAAATTTAATTGAGCGAAAAAAGACACTTTTTATCCTAAAATGTAATACCTACATATTAACAAAATTCCAAAATAATCTACACATAAAAAAGTCCAATAAAGCCGAAAGCATAAACATGATCCTGAAATTGATATATTTTAATATTGACAATGGCGGTTCTAAAACGAATGTGCTTATTAGAATTATTCCTTTTTCTTAATTAAAGGTACATGTATCTTTGGAACGCAGTGAGTTTCTCAAGTGGAAATCTGATATTATGAGTTCCCAACTAAATTCATTCCTGATTTCTGTAAAGATACATGTCAGTGGCGGCTCTTGACATCCTAAATTGGAGGTACACTACTGATGCAAACTGATTCTTCCAAAATATGTTAAGAACTAACTTCATTAACCCATTTTGAATTTAAGGTGACCAGACTCCCGAAGGTCCAATGCTGTGAACATACTTAATTGCGGAACTCGGTTTTCTGAAAAATCTTTAACCATAAGGACAGTGTCATGATTTGGCCTTTCATGATGCCCGCAAAGTAGGTATACATACTTATTTCAAAGCTTATCGTTTCGTTTAATACAATAAATAAACTGATACCTAATTAGGCCCAGAATTCTTAAACTGGTGTTGGCTTTTCAGGCACAGTTTCAGTGTAGCTATGGAGTGGAGTCAGAGGAGAATCTCCATAGCAATGGAAGGATGGCAATATTTCTGGAGGAGAGTATGCATTATTCCATGGTTAAGTTAGTGATGCCATGCATGTACCCTGGGCTCTTAACGCCGTTTTAAATGGATACTAAGGATGCTGTGACAAAAAGACATTATCTTAAACCCATGCAGAGTCCTTTCTTTAGTATGCAATTTCCTCCTTCCTTGCCTCGTTATTTATACCATGACGTCGCGCCACTCGGGCTGCACTGTTGGCACGTTTATAATAATAATTATAATGGATTCAGAAGGTCGTCAACCAATTTAATAAAGGCTAGAAGATCCTTCAGAGAGGAATACCTAATCATCCTGGCGCTTAGTAAATCACGTCCACGGATTGATCTCCTGGACCTGGCGATCGCCGGGCATTCTAATAATAAATGAATGGCGGTTTCGTCCCCCTCCAGGCAAGGCGACATTGGATCTCCCTTGATAGACAAATTTTATGGAGATAATAGCGGAGCCTGAAGGGACCCGTTAGAAAGCCTATCAATAGTTTAAGCTCGATTCTGCGCAGACATTTAATATCGCAGGAGGTCAAAGTACTCGCTGACCATCTTCGGGGTAAACTTGTGTGAAGCTAGCGCCTTAATTGCTGCCTGGCTATCAGTGCAAATAGTGATATGTGCACCACGGAGACCCCGTCCCAGGATCTCCCTGGCACAGATTCCGATCTGACAAGGACTCCTCCTCCTTGATACATGCCAATCAAAGATGAACTCCGAAATTGGTCTACTGCCAAGAGGTCAAGAATCTCCTCCCGCGCAGCGGTGATGAAGGTGGGTTTGCACCCTTTGTTGAGGATGAAAACATTTTTGGACATTAAAAAGTCAAGAAATTTCTTACCTCGTATGTTCACGTCCATACAGTGTGGTGGGCATTAGCGTCACAACCGATAATAAATTGTCGGTTGTTAGTTCTGCAGTAGTCAATCAAGCTGGAGACTCTAGCAGATGGAATAGAGTCATCGTCAGCCGGGAAGTAGACGATGCAAGGTCTACTTCCTGACTACCGTATACGCAGTTGACACGTTAACCAAAGCGGCTGCTAAATATCTTAAAGTAAATTTGGTTAGTGGTAAAAAATTTGCATGATTGTTAACAACAAGCGCCGTCCGAGGGCGGTCCACTGACCTGTCGTAAATAAACTTACCGTGATAAATGTTTAGTCCACAAATGCGGCCCTTGCCCACCCCTGGTTCCTGTATCAGCGCTATCGAGGTTGCGTTTGCGGCGAAGATCCTCCAAAAGATGGCCGATGCTCCCTTGGCATGGAGCAGGTTCGCCTGGAGCACCTTGGCAGTACTCAGTTATTACTTAGGGAGCGGTTTACTAGGCTGCTACGCCTTGTCGAGACCGCCCGTCTCGTGCGTCCTTGCCGCGCCTTGGGCCGCGGTGTTTGGAAACGCTTTTTCTGCGATGTTGAGCCCTAGTCCACGGGTAATAAGCGCACCCTTCTTCTCTCTGAGGTGAAGGAGAATCACTCTCGCTGTGATGTTTCCGAGCTTTGTAATAATTTTTCCGGTCTATCGAATGTGAGCCCCGGAAAGATGGAGGTGGGCACGGCCTCTTGGATCGCGGTCGATGGGTGGCCATAGTATTCCGTCGGGAGCCGCTAGTTTGGTTTGCTTTGCTCAGCATCCGTTACTAGAGGTCTTGATGCTGATGCTCAGCTTCCCTGAGCATTCGGAGCATGATCGCGGCTGGTAGAGGGAACAGGGCTCCTGCTGGTAGTTGGGGCGGACCCTCGGCTTGAGCTCGGAGTCGGGTCTTGGCAGCTGCTTTTACTGGCGTTTTCAAGCGACGGCTATTTCGATGTCGTTGTCGCCTTACGGGGCCTTGCTACAGTTTTGTTTTCAGCCTTGAAATGTTCATCAAATATGGGCGTTGCCCAACTAGTCGGCAAATTTCAAAATCCCTCTCAAGAATTTCTTACTTATGGACAATTTTCGATTAGAAAACACAGAAGTGCAATTGGGGCAGCTGTAACTTCCGAAAACTGTAACGATTGGTAGGAGCTTGTGATTTGGAGGAAATTTTCGCCAAGTATCTCTACAAGTAGGTATGTCAGAGAGATCGGTCAATGGGTTCCCGAGTTATCGAAATTGAACGATTAGCAAACATAAAAGTGTTAATATCTCACTAAACTGGGGTCAAACTTTACTTTTTAAATTGCATATTTTGACGGCTGTAAATTTGTAAACTTCTCAACCTTGAGAGCTAGAACCTTGAGATTTTCACCAAATAGGAAAAATGTCCACCTACGGAATTCCATGTTATGGACAAACTCAAAATTGCGATTTGAGAAGCTGAAACTTCCGAACGCGAATAGGTGGACGAATTTGGACGAAATATGCGCGCCAAGTTCTACTACAAATGTGTAAAATGTTAGAGAGATCGGGATGGGTTCCTGCGTTATCGAAAAGAGCGATTATATCGTTTAATATCAATCGTACGGTACGGAGTACAGGGATCTAAAAGGCAGACAAGACTGATTACCCTATAAAATGAATGGCAAAAAACATGAAAAATACTATCGATGAACACCATAATAGAATGAAAATTTTAATTTAAATTCAAATAGCACAAAGAGATTTACTATTTATGTATTTGCACCGCTATCATTGTGTATGAATGCTAATTGCTTAATTTATTTATTTATTAAGGTCTGGATAGACCTCAGGCGGAATGAGAATGCAATTTTCGTCCACTGCGATTTTCTCAATGAAAATGCATACTTACTGTCGTGAAACATGTCGCAAATGCTGAGGAATTTTATAAGCTACAATCCGAAAAAGGTCCCAACATTTTTCTGGGCCATTTTATGTATTATTCTTCGATTCCCCGGTCATTACATACACTGAGCTTCAATAAAACCGGGCCACACCGTAAGCGCGAACTCTAATCAAAACAGTCATTGTGTTTGTTGCGTGAGTTAACGGTACTTCAGATAAAAATAGTAGTCATTTGAATTGCCATTAAATGCACTTTCTGTAGATATAACTATAACTTTCTGCAGATATAACACGACAGTAAGTACGCATTTTCATTGAGAACATCACAGCGGACAAAAATTGCATTCTCTTTCCGCCCGAGGTCTATCCAGGCCTTTAGCTGTAACATGGTGAGGGAATGGTATAAAAATGTATTCAAAGGGGGAATCCGATTGTAAGCAAATATAATGGACTAGAGAATCTAATAATAAAATCCATTACATACATGGCTACATTAAAAGATTAGCAATCTTGTAAAAAATTAGCAACACAAAGAGAGTAAGAGATATAAATAGTTGGTTCAGTTGTTCAGTTGTCATTAGACTTCCTTCATCAAATTAAATTTATGTGACTGCTTGTTAATTATTTTCTACAAGCATGCACACTTCCATCTTTCGCTCATTAGACTCCTGTCATGGACTCATTTATTTTTTTATTTATTTATAGGCGGTAACATGAATTCTAATGTTATTATGTAAATTTTAGTCGCAACTGGGCTTCATATATTAAGATCATAAAAGATTGTAAATACAAAGTAAAACATATTTGTAAATATCAAATTTTGATTTAAATCCTTTTTAATTCATATTTTTTTAATTTAAAATTTTGAGATAACGTTCTTTTCAATACAATTCAGCGATAAAAAGTATTCTCTTGCACGCCATCTCTGAAAAATTTAGCAAAACAATAAAGGCCAACCACTTTTTAACGACACCCCTCTTTAGAACATGAATCCGTTGGAAATGTGTTTTCCCCTTACAATAAAAAATCAGTGATGGCAACTTGACGTATCATGTATGCAAAGTCGACCAACCCTTTCTTTAAAAAACGAAAGGGTTACACCCTCTAAAAAATGTACAACTTCGAGGGGAAGTTTCGAAATTTCCATTGCTTCCTTATATTGGTGGTGAACGTTGTTCATTTTGTGTCTTTTCGAAAATGCGCTTCCCACAGCACGGACATATTTTCCATCATGCGCATATTCAAATTAGATAGAATTTTCAAAGGTACCCGAAAACTTTAAATAGGCTGTCGCAAGTCGATTTTTGGAACATTCGCGTTTCGGTATCGGTCGTGTCAATATTGTCGTAGAATTCCGATCGTTCGTTTTACAGGATAAGGATACAATTTGGAGCTAAATTTTGGATTACCCTTTACACTCGCTGCTAATCATTACTGGATTACTAGGATATCATAACTTCATGAATTTATTGGATTACTGGATACTTTCAAAAATCTTGAAGACTCACAAAAATATTTCTGTGGATTACTATTAGCATATTAGATAGTGTGGTTATACTGTGTGCGAATATTTCGTGTTGTCCGCTAGATCACCCCCAACATAAAAAAAACTTCGTGTGAAACCAACTTGTTTCGAGTAGACCAGTGTTCATCACGCGTGCTATAACTTCACGAAACTTTCCTTTCTCTCAACATATTAGTTTTCTATTTTCATGTTCACAATATAGAAAAGTAATCTTTCAATCATCTCTTCGGTCTATGGCATTTACCGATTTCATGCTAACCCTTTACATAATTTCTAGTCATTATTATACTGAAAAGATCTTTATAATTTTTAAATCATAACAATTATGAAGATGTCCTGCCGCGTTTTCAATTCTGGATAGTACGTGTGTACCCGTACATAATCCGCTGAAATGAAATGTAAAATAAGAAACATGCTTTTTTTTACATTTATTATTAAAACTCTGAAATCAGGAAATATTTTCAGTTGAATTAATTTATCATATAATTGCAAATCATTTGCACTTTCCCATACACAAAAACAAGGGAAAAGCGGATAGTTTTCAATGGTGACGCGGCCAGCTACTTGTTCTAATGTAAAATATCGGTTCGTTTGTTCATGGAAATTGAACTTGTAAAGTATCCTAGTACGTATCTGTTGCGAACAAGATGGATATGTTGTCTTTGAAAGTCTTCAAATTGGAATACACTAATGATATTCGTCGCAGCAGGAGACCTTCGCTAATTGCAACTTCATGCATCAAAGATTCATGGTGGCGATGTACGGGTGGTGTGTTCTTGTCATTAGAAAGATATACTTTCAGACCCGTGTTCGGTGTAGTCAATGGATTTTTTTTTTCTGCTGAATTCGATATTCAGTAGTCAATTATTGGATCTTTTAAAAACAGAGATCTAATACACGACCCTGTAGTGGACGCCAGCCATGCGATAAAAAACAGTATACACGTTAGAGTTTTGATTATGAACAATGTTTGCCGTGTGCCATATGTTTTACGGATTTCCCACGATTCACCACTTTTTTTACAAGTGTTTTAATCGAGGCATTCATGAATGAACATCAAACTTGAACACACTGATTAATGAATCCTGAAACTATGATTACTGAATTACACCTTGTTTTTTCTTAAATTCCATAATAATTTACTATAATGCAAGGTAGTGAAACTGAGTACATATGTTCATATGCACCTTACCCATTAATTGATTGGTATGCATTATACTAAAATAGAATTGGCGCGAATACCTACTACACTTTATAGATTATTTCAAAACATGATTAGATATAATCTGAGCCACTCAAATTTTAACTTTTAATCCTCTGCTTTTTGATCATTCAAATCTAATCAGGGACAGCTGAAAAATTAATGGGATAACTCCCTACCTGAAAATTTAAAATCGTAAATTTGGATATAGTAGGTATGTACATGTGGCGATTCTACGTAGGGGCTTTGGGGGTTAATAAGGTGACCAGACTCCCGAAGGCCCAATGCTGTACACATTGCGGAATTCGGTTTACAGGCAAACCCTCAATCATAATAATGTATTTCTTCTTCCTCCCCTTTCGCGCCAAATTGTAGAAAGTAATACAGTCGACCCCGCTTAATGGAATCACGGATAATGCTATCATTCGACTATTGGGATCATTTTTCAAAAACCCAAAATTTCCTATACAGCTGTCAATTTGACGGTTTTATGATTTAAATCGCTTAAATTTTCCAAATTATATTTTTGTCAGCATTCACATTAATTGAATTTTCCTAAAATAGGTATTTAATCATATATTTGGATAGAAATAAAATTAAAAGAAATTAATTTTTGAAATATATATGGTTATACCTGTTGGGGTCAGAGCCGTCGAATTGACGAGGAATGATAATCCTCGTCAATCCAAAAAATCCACAAAGTCGTGGTCCCTCGCCAGTAGCCAAAACCAAATTACTGCACGTCAGGGACTAAGAGTACAGTGGAGGTGCTTACACTGAGAAAAAAGATTAGAATGGTTATCTAAAGAAATAGTCGAATTCATCTAAAGTTCGTCGTTGATTTTCAGCTTATGATTCTTTTTAGTTAAAATAGCTACGAAGATATAGCTAATTTATCTAATCTTCTTTAGTTAAAATATCTAATAAATTTGAAAAACTTAATTAATTTATTAGTAAAAATATTTAATTATTGTCTATAAATCAGTATCTTTGAATCATTAAAAACTCTACTCATATAGTAAGCTTTACTACTTTGAATAGAAGAACCAACAAAAAAAATCATGAATCATTCAATTCTGAAGTAAAATTATCCATTATTTGTCTTTCATTCAAACAAAGAATTTTTAAATAAATCGAATTAATGTGGAAAAGTTATCTAATGTCATTAGACAAAAGACCTACTGACTTTTGAAAATTTGACTACTTTCATTTTTGTAAATAAGATGAAAACAATTGGATTATTGCTGAAAAGTATGTGAAACAACTACAAATACTCCATCTGGTTCTGTGACATACATATAATATCTTTATTTATCTTCTTTATCACATAATAATAATAACAAGCATAAATTGTAATATGTTAAAATAACAAAAAATAAAATCTAACTTCAACAACAATCGATGATATTTTTGCGTTGAACATCCGCTAAAGGTGTCGAAAACCCTGCGCCAAATCCTTGAGTGCCTCTTTATCTATACACTTTCCTGTGAAGTCGGTATTCTCAGCATATTTGAAAATTTATCACATATAACTCCATTAACATACCCGATATATCCTCGATGATTGGTGTTAGGCCCCACAAGAAATCAAATCCTCGACAGCAACTCTACAAAAACATCAGCCATTTTTTAACAAAGAACACGAATAATTTAACTATTTCACTTGTATCGCACGCACTTTAATCACTGTTGAACTTAACTCGTAGGACAGATACACACAACTACAAATAATGCGAAATACGCGGAACAGGAGATTGCATTTTGTTCGAGAATGAACACGCAAAAAACCGGTTGAGATTTATCAAAATGGTTTTTTGGTCTACTTGATTACTTGATTTTTCTACATGTGTGTTTAGGTAATAGAATTTAGCTAGTTGAAGTAGTCGAATTTTCTCTTTAAAGTGTTTGGATTTTCACACAAGTAGTCAATTTTCACAAATATTTAGTTGAATTGATTTGTCGAAAAATTTTGCTATTCCGATGAAAACTGGACGATTGGTTGTAGTTAAAATGTATATTCAAATGGTTAACTTAACAAATTTAGTGAAAGAATTGACTATTTATGGCCCAATTTCTTTTATCTAATTTTGTCTGGTTAATTGAACGATTTTAATAGTGTTTCCTGCTACACAGATTAGTGGAAATTACTATTTCTTTAGTAGAACCATCTAAATAAAAGTCAACTACTTCACAGTAGTTAAACATTCTAAACCTTTTTTCTCAGTGTAGGCAGGACTGCAGATAACTTAAGGTCACTTGCTGATGTAGTAGGGAACCAGTGCATAACAATGAAATACATACTAAAATTATATTGCTTGGATCCATTGAGTACTCTAAAACCAGAAGTCCCCTGCAAAGAATTGAAACTAGCGCCAAGATCATCCTTTCCATGTATAGTGCCTCATAGTAATTACAAAGTTCTCATTTTTACTGGGTAGCGTATTTGAGGAAAGTGAAAGCCGTCCGTCGCATCGGCAGAGTTTCAATACCAAAACGATGAATCTTGCAATGTCCCGTTGGTGAAACAGCTATTACCTATGACCGAAAAATGGTACATGTCTAAGTCCCACTGAGCGATTCGAATGCATTCAGATAATCGCGGCGTCCTTCCGTGCAACACTTACGAATTGCGATAATTGCCAAGAAAGAAAGAAAATTTAGCTGTAAGGAGTTGTCTTCTGCTTCATTCATGAAACACAGTTCCGTTCAATGAAATTTGTTCGTACTTGTCGTTGAGCTACGATCGCTTTATGACCATTGGGTGGATTGGGCTAACACTGACCCTTATCATTCTTATTTCAACTTCTGCAGTGGTCTGAAAAGTATATTTTTGTTCACTTCTGATATGGATATATATAATTGTTTAAAACAGTGGCGGCTCGTGGCTCCAAAAGTAGGTGAAGTGACCATTAAAAACAAGGATCGATAAAATGTGAATGATATTCTCAAACCTTTTGTTTTACAAAGGCAAAATACTATCTTTGTCATTTCATTGACTTGCATAACTCAACCGAACAAATTTGTACATCCAAAACAATTTATCAATTTCCAAATTATCCACAAATAAAATTCTGCATCAACTAAAAACACAAGAGAAATCGCAAAGAATCACCTCATACGATACGGAAGTGAAGATGAGTTACATACCAGGCAAAAAGCTATTCACTTGCTAAGAAAATCCAGTGTATACATTTCGTGCTGAATACATTGTTGCAGTAGAATCGTGTATCTGAAGTGAAGAGGTGGAGCTGTGACACGATTACCTCTTCACTTGTTAATCATTCTATGGATAGGAGAAATTTTGCTGTGCAAGAGCACAGAGCTTGAAGTAGAAAAATTTCGGTTTGTGATATACAAAATATGCATTTTATGTACATTTTGATTATGGTTTTTCATTGATGATTTATTGAGGAGTTGTTTATTGTTAGAAGCTACTTTTTAATATTTTTAAAATAATAGTATGTATTAGAGGAAATTTACAAATATATTTTGTAGTGAAGGGGCTCTTCACCTACTTCACCTGAAGAGCCGCCACTGGTTTAAAACTTTATTTGGTATTTCGTGGTATCGTTTCTCCATTCGATTAGCCTACCTGTGGATATCGTTTTCCACATTTATCGGAGAATTTGCTTCAAAGTGCGGTAATTATGGCGCGCTTTGCAATATATCTACCAAAACCATGATTCCTGTGATAAAAGATTGGTATACTGCACCTTTGCAGCCCTTTTCTTATTAACAATCGTATTCCCTCTCTCTCTCTCGATTACCGTAACTTCTAGTGGAGCATGGTGCGTTGATGACTACCGTGTGCAGTCATCAACGTTACAAAGACAATTCAATTGGGAGTGTCATATGGTTGTCAGCCATGTTAGACATTTTAAAACCATATTAAAACTACAATTGATAATCCAATTTGTCTACGATTTGCCCTTTTTAGACAGTCGATACTCAGTGATTTTTCAACTTTTGAATTTCAGTTTTCGAAACTGCAGTCTCAGCAGTATAGTGCGGATGATGATGGCTCTTTCCCTGTCTTCGACTATCCAAGACCCATAGACAAAAATCATGTTTATTTGAAGTACGAAAATTACCTCTCCTTGTACCTATACATATTTAAAAGTTTCGTTTATTTTACTACAATAGATGAACTGATACCTATTTCTCCAACTAAGTCGACATTTGTCCCTGTTAAAACTTGCAATGGCGGATAATTTGCAATCGTTAATTTGATATTTTTAAAATAAAATTCATAATCGAAATTTGAAATCACAGACACTACCGTATCCAGTTCCATTAAAACATCCTTGCCTTCAATACAAACGTTCAATAATAATTGTTTGTTTCCACCATTCATTGCGGCGGTAATTTACCACCCACACTTTCCCAGTTATTTCTACCCAACGGTAGATAATAAATTTTCAAAACCATATTAATCGAAAGAGAAAAATGTTGTGATTAGGTAGCAATTATAGAAAGTATCATCTGCTAAGTAATAAAAAACATCCTGCAGTTTTAAAAAGACACGCCAACACAGTGATATTATACTGAACATAATACTTGATTTGAACAAACTATCTTCTGGAATCTACGGTCCGCAAATGTCTGACAACCGCTGGGAATAAATATCCAAAATACGGTTTCATCTTATGTAGGACTGCTTAACGTGAGAATAGTTATGCCCAGGGCCGGATTTAGTCTCTATGGCGCCCCTGGGCAATAACGAATTTGCCGCCCTCCGCCACCAGATAAGCTTGAAAGTAGCAGTTGTCAGCTCAAAAAGGAAATGTAGGCAAAACGTTAGCGGGCGTATGTGAAAAATTGAAAATTTAACATTTTTTACCAGTAAGCGTATTTTGTTTGCTTGAACATTTTTTATGTTGCTTCCCAGGGGAGGAATCCAGGTGCTCCGTGCACCTCCCAGAATTTTTTAGGAATGATTGAAACTCCAATGATAACATAGAAAACTGTACATTCGGGTTTTCACCTTTTTAGAAATGCGTTCATGTTTTCTAATTTTTTTCTTTCGATTGTTTTGGAAATAATTTCCGAATTACCCCAACAAATGAAATTTCCTATATTAGCATAATATTTAATCAGAAAACGTCATACCGAAAAAACTCAAAATTAAGAAAGCTTACGGTAAATTTTGAACACACCTTGACCTAATTGGTTTTCGGTGATAAATATAACGAAAATGAATTGGAAAACCATTTACTGATGCTATTCAGCGAAAAAACTTTCGGTGCCTACAGAGTTCTAGATTTTCCTGATTTCAACTATTTTAAATTTCTTTTTATTTTCGGTGGAATTTCTCGTTTTTCTCGGAAGAAAAAATTGCAAATCCAAAAATTTGAGCGTAAAAATTCTTAAAAATTTAGTTAAACCCGATAGAAACTCAAAAATTTGATAGCTAATGCCGCATTTCTAATCGAGACTTGGGACCTCTCCCGAAACCAAATCCTTGGTTCCCAGCGAATTTTATGTGGGGACAAATTTAAGAAGTAATTGAACACACGAAAATATGTGGTTAGATGAGTTACTTGCTTGGGGGCGTTTTGCATTTTTCAAGGAATCGCTATCACCAAAAATATTTTTCTTTTTTTTTTCTTTAAGTCTGGGGCAATTTTAGAGGCTTGAAAACAGGAGCTGGCAGCCAAGTACTAGCGTACTTATTTCATTTAATGTGACTTCCGGCATGTTTAAAGTGAAGCCAAAGATGATTTATACTCCTACTCTAAATTTACTCCTGAACTAAAGGCCGCCACGCCATCAGGGCCGGATTTCCCATATGGGCAACCTGGGCTACTGCCCGGGGCGGCAGAATTTGAGGGGCGGCAAATTCTTAAATTTTTTCATTGGTTTAAAATTATGGGAAAGATGGATTTTGAAAACTAAAAAATAATTGTAGAAAATAATTTGCTTTTTTAATTTATTCTAGTTAGATGTACAGGTTCGACTTAATCCAAAGCACCTGATCGCAACCTCAACTCAAATTTTAATGTGATTCCGCCTTTAAGAATTGGGACTACGGAAAATTTTGCTTGAAGCATATACTCATTCATTCAATTAGTTCAATTAGAGTAGGAGTATAAATCAGCTTTGGCTTTACTTTAAACATTATGCCTGAAGCCATATTAAATGATATAAATACGCGAGTACTTGGCTGCCAGCTCCTGTTTTCACTGAAATTGCCCCGGACTTGAAGAAAAAAAAAATACCGGCGTACAGAGGGCTGCGCTCGCAATACGAGGGTTTTTTAGAATCATGATGCATAGTGAATATTTTTTTTACGTATATTTTATAAGCAATTGTGCACAACATTAATGAAATGCTTCCTGTAAATATATTTTTGGATTGCTCTTAATAAACGCGTTCCAGTATGTTCCACCTTTAATTAGACCAATCCAAAAATAGATTTACTATTTACCCAGTTTGTATAAAAGTACTCCAAAGCAAATCTACAGGCGGGCAAATTTAACAAATTTACTGTTATTTACTTTTCCTTAGCAAAAGTCAACAGTCTTAATATTTAACGTATATAAGTCCATACTGACCAATCTTTATGCAAAGTTTTATATCGATCCCTATAACGGTTTAGAAAAACAGAGGTCGAAAAGCAAGTTTAACAAGTTTAAATTTTAACTGAGATGTACTCGCGTAGATCTTTGATTTAATTACCCATACGTCAATCTCCGATAAAAACTAAAAAAGTCGACTTTTTTCAAACGTTCGGGACACCCAGTTCTCTTCTTCCTACCAACTTCTAAGGTATTTGAGCCAACCATTCTACACATTCCTACCCAATTTCATGACAATCGGTTGAGCCGTTCGCGAGATATTTAGTGAACATGCGGACGGACGGACGGACAGACGGACGGACGGACAAAAACGATTTCATAAGGGTTTTTTGAAAAAAAAAAAATTCTAAAAAACTCTAAAAAAAAAACGAAAAATATTTTTGATGATAGCGATTCTGTGGAAAGTTGAAAACGCCCCCAAGCTCAAGTAATTCATCCAGCCACACATTTTCGTGTGTTCAATTACTTCTTAAATTTGTCCCCACATAAAAGCAAGGATTTGGTTTCGGAAGAGGTCTAAGTCTCGATATTAGAAATGCGGCATTGGCTATCAATTTTTTGAGTTTCTATCGGGTGAATAGGTTTAACTAAATTTTTAAGAGTTTTTACTCTTAAATTTTCGAATCTGCAATTTTTTGTTCATAGAAAAACCGGAAATTCCATCGAAAATAAAAAATTATTTAAAATAGTTGAAATCAGGAAAATCTAGAACTTTTTAGGCTCCGAATGATTTTTGCTGAATAACATCAGCTGCCAATTCGTTTTCGTTATCTTTATCACCGAAAACAAATTACGTCAAGGTGTGCTCAATATTTACCGTAAGCTTTTTGGAGTTTCAGTCATTCCTAAAACAATTTTGGGAGATGCACGGAACACCTGGATTCCTCCCCTGGGAAGCAACATAAACATTTTTCAAGCAAACAAAACACGCTTACTGGTAAAAAATATGAAATTTTCAATTTTTCACATACGCCCGCTAACGTTTTTCCTACATTTCCTTTGTGAGGTGACAACTGCTACCTTCAAGCTTATCTAGTGGCGGAGGGCGGCAACATTGTTACTGCCCAGGGGCGCCAGAAAGGCTAAATCCGGCCCTGCACGCCATTCAGAGTGAATGAGTATATGCTTCAAGCAAAACTTTTGAGTAGTCCTAATTTTTGGAGGCACATTATAATTTGAGTTGAGGTTGCGATTAGGTGCTTTGAATTAAGACATCTAACTAGAATAAATTAAAAAAGCAAACTATTTTCTACAATTATGGTTGAATTTTCAAAATCCATTTTTACCATAATTTTAGACCATTGAAAAAATTTAAGAATTTGCCGCCCCTCAAATTCTGTAGCCCAGGTTGCCAATATGGAAAATCCGGCCCTGGTTATGCCTCTTAGCCCAGCCCGTACTACACGGGTAAAGTTATGCGTGTTATGATGATCAGGGTAAGAAACTTCAGCGCAATTCACCATACTTAGGCTTTGTAGGAAGTTTGTTTGGAATTCCAAAATTAAAGCTTAGTATTGAATTCCAAGAACCGTCAAAAAAATATGCACTTGACACACGGGAACCCGACGACGGCCTTTAAACCGAAGTAAGCAGGGAAAGAAGAAAGAAAGGAAAGGAGTAGTCCGGATTAACGCAATTCGTTTTATCTAAGGAAAACTAGTTCAAATATATAAATCGGTGACACAAAAGTCCAAAAAAAGTATACATTGTACACTGAAAAAAAATCATCATAATGTGGACTATTGAAACACGTCTTCTTGGTTCGGCTGTTTATTCAAGACTGCTCTCAACTCTTAAATATTATACAGTTATCCTATAGTAAATTATTAGTAGACTACTCAGGTGTGTACACTGCTACAATTCGGCCATCCTGACCAAGGGATCACCGGATCCCTGGTGATATTATGTATCATGCTATTTGAAAATCAGGTTTTCCTAAGCCAAGGGCGAATGTTAGCAACCGACCAGACTCCTTTGTAAGGAGTACGCGAAATTTGAAACCCTTCCACATCCTCTAGTACATATCGATCATACCGTAATACTTTGGAAACGCGATAGGGTCCTTTAAATTTAGGAAGTAATTTTTTAGATATCCCCCCATGAGTGTCAAAATTTTTAACCATGACGTAATCTCCCTCTGCATATTTGGTTGGTTTCTGTCGTTTTTGGTCAACATATTTTTTATTGTACTCCTGTAAGTGTGTCTGATTTAAAGCTGCTTCTCTTCTTGCTACTTCATGGTTTCGCTCTTCGGTCTCGTTTTTAACTTCCACCAAGCATTCCTTTAACTCATCTTCCATCTTCCCTCTTTGTGGAACTCCAAAAAGCAATTTACTTGGATGCTCGCCAATAGCTCGATGCAAGGTGTTATTGAGGTTATACTCAACGGTTTCTATAACCGAATCCCAATAAACGCCTTTTTCGGGGTTTACAAGCTTGGCTATCATTGGTCCTAAAGATCGGTTAACTCTTTCCGCCTGACCGTTGGCCTGAGGAGAGGCTGTCGCTACCCTAATATGTCGCACATTATTTTCTTTTAAAAATTCGTTGAATTCGTTCGAAGTAAAACAACTTCCCCTGTCCGAAATTATGCATCGAGGCCTACTATATGATCTGAAGTAATCAGAAAGCGATTTTATAGCCTCATTTGTATTGGTTGTTTTTGTTGTATATAGCCTTACGAACTTTGTACAAGCGTCTATTACTACCAAAATGAACTTCTTCGCCCTAGAACGGTCTACGGGCCCATAATGATCCACGTGCACGACGTCAAATGGTACTTTTCCTTTCGGGATACAGTTAAGGAAGCCTTCTTTTTTACAGTCTTTAGCTGAATATGCGATACACTTTAAGCAATTCTTTATGTGCTGTAAAGTTTTTTCTCTCAATTTAGGGAACCAGTAACTCTTTGTAATTAATTCTGTTGTTTTATCTACACCTACGTGGCCCATCTCGTCATGATATTTATAAAGAACGTGGTTTTCCATACTTTCTGGGACAAAAAACAAAACACTTCCATTATCCTTCTTTCTATACAGTACACCATTTCGCATCTCGTATAAAGAATGTTCAGTCTTTTCTAGCATATCACGCAGTTTACGTAGCTTTTCATCTTTTCCCTGCATAATTACTAAGTTGTCTTCAAACGTATTTGGCTCTAAAACCAATATATTTGTAGAACGACTTAAAGCATCTACGTGTTGCATGCGATTTCCTGCCCGGTGTTCTAATGTGTAGTCAAAATTTTGAAGTTCCAATGCCCACCTTGCTATCCTAGGGTTAAGATCCTTTTTGTTCAAAGTCATTGCCAGGGAATTACAATCCGTTACTATTTTAAAATGTATACCATGGAGGTAAACTCTAAAACGTTGTAGTGCGTTAACGACGGCGAGAGTTTCTAGCTCAAAACTGTGATACTTGGATTCGGCGTCGGTAGTTCGCTTTGAGTAATAAAATATGGGGTGCATCTTTCCATCGTCCTTCCTTTGCATTAATATTGCGCCAAAACCAACCGAGCTTGCATCGCAGTGTAACTCTGTATAGTCTTTATGGTCATATACTGCCAGTATAGGTGCTTCTAGCATTTTCTTTTTCAGAAGTTCAAAAGAGTGTAATTCGGATGGGCCAAAATTGAATTTGCGATCCTTCTTTGTCAGATCAAACAGCGGTTTTGCTATCACGGAAAAGTCTTTAACGAATCTTCTAAAATAAGAACATAAACCAAGGAAACTTTGGACTGAATGGGGTTTATCTGGAATCGGATAATTTCTTATAGCTTGCAGACCCTTCTCATCTGCCTTAATACCTTCTTCTGAAATTACATACCCTAAATACCTTACACACGGTTGCAAGAATTCACATTTGTCGAGCCGTAGCTCAAGTTTGTTCTTGACTAGCCTTTTGAAAACTTCGGAAAGAATTTCCCAGTGCTCTTCGAAGCTTTCTGTTGCTATCATCATGTCGTCTAAATATATGATTAGTTTGTCTTCTCTGATCATATCTGCAAAAATTTTATTGATAAACCTCTGGAAAACAGACGGTGCATTTCTGAGGCCAAACGGCATTCTTAGGAATTCGAATTGGCCCATTGGCGTAACGAAAGAAGTAAATTTTACCGAATCTGGATCAACAAAAACATGAAAGAACCCGTTCTTTAAGTCTAACTTCGTAAAAACTCTCTTTTTAGCCATCCTGTCCAATAAGTCGTCTATTAGTGGAATCGGATAGTTGTCTTTCAACGTAATTTTATTTAAGGAGCGGTAATCAACACATAGTCTTAATTCGCCCGTTTTTTTCTTGACTAATACGATAGGTGACGCAAACTCAGAATCACTTGGCCTGATATACCCTTGCAGTAAGTATTCGTCAATAACCTTTTGTAACTCATTTTTTTCTGAGTATGACAACCTCCTAGGGGAACTGTGGAATGGTTTCGCATTTTCTAAGCTCAGCTTAATTACGCTTTTTGTTTCTGGCTCTCTAGGTCTTTCTGGCTTCAAATAGCAATCATGAAATAGCTTACAAAGTTTTTCCCTATTTGTGTGGCTTACATTCGAATGGATATTTAAATCTAACTCATCATCTTTTAATGTTAAATCAATTGCCAATAGCTCATTTTCGAACTTGTTATCTACCGTTTCTACATTACATTTTTCATATGGCATACTTTCTATTTTTCCAAACGCTTTCTCTACTTTTCTTACATTTTCGTCGATCGTTTTTAGAGGCCTCTTCTCTCGATGGTTTTCACTCACTAATTTCAAATTGCAATTTTTTATAAAATCTCTACCCAACACGACCTTATGACACATTGACTCGTCGGGAACGACCAACAAACTTAAGTTAATTTTCTTTTTTTCAAAAATTATTAGACAGTTAATTTTTCCGAGAATATTTAATTTCGCTTTATTAATTCCATAGTAGGTTAAATTAGGCAAATTTGAGTAGAATAACTCTGTAGGAATACAGGATCTCCGCACGAAGCTGACAGGACTACCCGAATCTATTAGGCACTCTAAAAACAAACGACAATCACTATTATGATCCAATATAATGAATTCTAAATGCCTTACGTATTCGTGGTCTTCTACTAAGTGTATAGTTTTCTTCTGATTCGGGCAGGTGGCAACACGATGCTCGGTGCTACCGCAGCCATAACATGATCCAAAAGCTCGTTTCGGTTTTTTGCAGTCGACGGCGTAATGGCCCAAAGAATTACAGTTGTAGCATCTTATCTTAGTTCCTTCATTCGAAGCAGCGTTGTCTCCGGTTTTCGGGGCTTGAATCTTGATGACACCACGGCGTTTCAACTGGACTTTTCCAAAAGCTTGCAGCAGCTGAGCTTTACTTCCGAAGCACTGCAAATTTGCCTGAACTTTTAGCTGTTCGTCCGGAATCCCCTCTATCAAATAGTCAACTATCTCAGTTTCGTCGATTGTAATATTGTTTGCCAATAACATTTTATCATTATAGTATTCTGCGAAAGTTTCGGTGTGCTTCCATACGCGAGATTCGAACTTGCGGCGCAAAATCAATTTATTTTCGTTGCATCCAAATACTTCCTTCAGTTGGGTGAAAAGAATGCTGATATTTTCCGAAGCAAAATCTTTCTTGGTGTGCAGCCACGAGAGTGCTCTTCCTTTAAGTTTGCTCATTAGAAGAGCTCGCTGCCCATTGGCATTAAGAGCGTAACTATCACTTAACGAAGTGAATTGTGAGATCCACAAGTCCACATTATTGCTGCCATCATAGTCTGGTAGCATGTCTCTAATTACGCTAAAAGAGACACCGATCGTGTTGCTAAAACCCGTTACGTCGTTGTTCGTGTGTGTTGAAGACGACGAGAAGTTGAATGTTGCGTTCCTTTGGTCCATCTCCATGGATCTCTTGAGCAAGTCGTTCTCTTTGACAAGTATTTCGCGTTCGCGCCGCAATAGCTCAATTTCTTTTTTTAACAGATTTTCGCCGCTCCGCACTTGTTGAGTAGCCTCTTTGTTGCTGTGAGCAACAACGTTCACTGATGATTCTCCCGTAGCCACGACGTCCACTAATATGTCTTCTTCGTCGACAATCCCGTTTGCGTTCGCTTCCACATTGGGAATTGCATTGGGACACTCTCCACGCTCGTTCACTGGTACCTCGACAATCTCGTTTGCGTCCGCTTCCGCATTGGCAACCGCATTGGGACACTCTCCACGCTCGTTCACCGGTACCTCGTTAATCCGTAATAATAACATGGGTTTCGTGCCGCTTGTTGGTAAATTTAATTGCGCTAACCATTCCCGCAATTGCGCGGCCGTATAATCACCAGCATTGACCGAGTCCGCCATTTTACAATAGTGTAATTTCCACTTTTTGTAATCTATTTACTTTAAATTTTTCACACACGATCTTTGTTTTACAATAGCGTTTTAATGTACTCGTATGTATTTATTACTGGGTGGAATTATACACAATATCGCCCGGACGATCCCACTTCTGATTCTGTGGACTATTGAAACACGTCTTCTTGGTTCGGCTGTTTATTCAAGACTGCTCTCAACTCTTAAATATTATACAGTTATCCTATAGTAAATTATTAGTAGACTACTCAGGTGTGTACACTGCTACAATAATAATAATGAACTAGGAGCATAGACTTTTTTCATTGCCATGATGAATTAGTTCATAGTAAATAAACCTTCTCTTCCTTAAGATAATACAGAGTTTATCTATTTAACGACACACCGGTCGTTAGTATAACGAAAACAAAATTTCAACTTAATGTAAAGCGATCATGAACACAATGAACTTCCAGTAGAATCTTATGCATTGCCCATTCCGGCTATGAATCCATATATTAGCCGCAATGTAAGTAAATAAAACAAAATTTGATGTTATTGTTCATTAATTACATGACGTCGTTCATAGTAATATGTACTACTATGAACGATGTCATTATCGCTTTAAGTGTATTTAATAAACCTTCATCACGTATAGTCTGCGTGGTGTAGTAGGTAGGGCGTCTGTCTTCAAATCATAGGCTCCCGGGATCGATTCCCACTGTGGGTAGGTAGGTAATTTTTATGGCTTTTCAGAGCAGAGGTAAAATGTAGAATGAATGTCGTCAACACTTATGAACCTGGATGCCGGCCTGCGCCAGTTGTTAATTTTATGAATTAGTTCATAATTTTAATGAACTTTTTGTTCGTTATTTTGATAACAAGAAATTCATAAGGCTGATGAAAGCCGTTTTCGGTGGGATATCGGTGTAAATATTCATTACTTTAATGAACAATTTCATTTCAGTGTATATCGTATAAATTATTTTGTTTCATGTACTTACATCTTAAGCAAGCGTCATGCTGTTTGGATGAAAAATCACTGATGTCCTAGTTAAATGTTGAGTATAAGCTCTGATTCCACGAAATATTTAACACTCTGGATGTTTCATTTTGCCACTTTTCCTGCATGTAAATACTTAAATGCCTTTATTCAGTTCCATAATCATATAAAAACATAGAATAGATTGACGTAAAAGGACATGGTTAATAAAATTATTTAAAACCCAAAACCAATTGATGGGATAACATTTGAAGGGAAATGACAATTATAATATTCCGAGTGCAGATCATTTCGTGAAATAGGCCCCAGCTCTGATCAGCCAAAATAGTGTGTATAATACCTAGTGTTTCTATTTCCTTCTATATGTATATAAAAATTTTAACTTCGGAAATGGCATTTTATTCGTGTTCTGATTGGCTACGATGATTCCCGAATGTACCCGAACATTAAGCCATTATCCAGCGTACATATGTGTACACACGAACAATCAGCGTACAAGATGTCGATAACTTATACTTATCGACAGCTTGTACGCTGATTGTTCGTGAATACTAGAACGAAAAACAGTCATTCAAGAACTCTTATTACGGACAGTTGCCGCGACCGCGCAGAGCGCGAACGCGGGGTTGGCGAGCGTAGTGAGCAGGGGCGAAACCCCTAGTTTGTAAAGTAAGAAGTTATGAGGTTTAGTTTGCAAAACATATATTTTTTTTAACTTGTAGTCAATTTTAATCAATGGTGCGAAAGAAACTTAAAATTTTACGAATAAATACACTCATGGGTAGGGATGTCAAAAACCGGACGGTTAGTCCGAAAACCGGTACTTTGAAAACGGTTAACCGGTTTATTTTTGGTTTTTTGCTCCTCCGGTTTTAACCGGGACGGTTGTTTGTTCATCCGGTTAAAACCGGAAAATAAAATTCTTTCAAATTCATACAATTTTTCATATTTACTTGATTTTTCAGTCAGCAATTCTATTACTTGTCCCCTATAAAAAATTGCGTTTTCAAATTTCAGCCCTTAAACATATTTTCGAACACAATCCTTATGACTATAGGGGGCGCCAGAGAAACTTACTTATTTGAAGGGTCAATAAAAACAAAAGTAGGTACTTCATAGTTATTGTTTTAATTCTTTCTATTTGAGAATACAATATTCCAAGTTTTTTTCATACAGTCATGAAAATGACATCGGTTAAATGGCGACCCCCTTTGTGCATACACTGATAAGTCGATTTTTGAAGTTCTTCTCCACTCTTTGGAGTATTTCAATCGGTATGTTAGCAATGGATGGCGTCGCGGATGAAAGGTTTTTAGGTGAGCTATGGTCCGTGGTCGATTGACATAAGCCAGGGATTTCAAATAACCACATAAAAAAATCGCATGGAGCAAATCCCGAGAGCGTGCCGGTCATGGGACATCACCTCTCTAAGAGATGAGGTGGTCGAGGAGGAGTTGTCGCAACAAATTTATTCAGCCTCGTGCAGTATTTGCTATGACTTCATCTGTGACTGAAACCACACGTCCCTAAAGTTCGTTTAAAAAATCATGTCCCTAGTGAGGGACTGTCGTGCTCTGTGGCCGTGATCGTTCGGTCGCCGCTTTGTGACAAATAGACAGTCATAGAAAAACGAGTTTCAAAACTCGGCACGACTCGTCGCAAGTTTATTATTTAGAAGAAGATGATACGAAATATTCTTATCGTAGAATAATTAACTAACAATGCGACTAGGAAGTGGTATGGCTGACAATCGTATCACACTCCGAATTCAATTGTCTTTGTAACGTTGATGGACTACACACGGTAGTCATCAACGCACCATGCTCCACTAGGAGTTACGGTAATCGAGAGAGAGAGAGAGTGAGCGACCGTTAGTAAAGAAGCTCTCGACAGCGAAGGCCCGCTGCTCTCTACACCATAGCATGATGCCGACTGACTAGAATGGGAAACAAACATGAGAACTTCCCCTCCAGATACGCCCCCTCTCACCCATCTACCCGCCCAACTCACCGCTCAGAAGTTTTATTTTTTCAAATATGCAAGTTTCTCTAGCGCACCCTCTGCATGCATTTTGATTTGATTTTGCATACGATACGAACACCACCATTACGAGTGTGTTTTTACTACAATTCTAAGCAAATCAATGAAATGACTCGGTTAACCGAAAACCGGTACTTTGGGCCCGGTTAAAACAGGACGGTCTAACCGGCTTTGCAAAAAAACCGAGAAATACCGAAAACCGGGTGATGGCCCGGTTCTTGACATCCCTACTCATGGGGCATCAGCGTGTAGCTTATAAGCTATAAGCAACAATTTAACCAAATTCCACTTAGCTCTAGGACAGTTTTTAGAATACATCAAAGTTCGACGGCGTCCAATTTAAAACATTAGAATTATGTTCAAAAAAGTTTGTCCTAGTCCCACACGAATGTAGATGTTAACTACATTTAAAATATGATTTCGTAATGGGGGACCTACGTACCCCACGAGTGTAGATGTGTAGGCCGGAAATAGCGAATGCAGACGGTTAACCCTACGTTTTGGCGCTTCTGAAATAATGCCCTAACCTAAATATGATATAGGTCCATACAAAATCATATACTAATCATATTCTAGCTTGGCCAATACAGGTATCCCTGAGGACACTTCGACTTAGTACGTTTCGACTTACAACGCATGAACAATTTAGACCACGACTCGAGTTGCAACAATTTTTGTTTCGACTTACAACGCGATTTGAAAAAAAAAAAAGATTTGTATAAAAACATACGTGCAAGTATTAAGACAGAATTTTCACTTTTTTTTGCTTTTCATTCCTGGTGCATAAAGTTTCTAATTTATTTGTGGAGTTGATATTTGAAGAAGGAATTTGGTTGTACAGCCAATTAGCTGTTCCGTTAAGGACATTTTAAAGAAGTAAATTTCAACGCTAGCGTAAAGGATTGGGCCAGCATAAGTCTATCAAAAAGTTCTGCGGCGTCAACAAACAATTTCCGATCAATGAATAAAACTTAAAAACTAAGCTTTTTTGGAACGCAGAGCACCGTATACAAGTGCAGCATACATCTAATGCCGGCCCCACACTGTCCGGGGTTTGCCGAACCGGACAGTGGAATGTGGAACTGTTTCTTTAAATTTATGAAGTCTATTACCCTCTGCAAATTTTCTACTATTTCTAAAGAAACTTGAATAATTTTTCATAAATTAAGTATCGGGGTGATTTCAGTATCTGCGGCGCCAAGTTTTGATGATGCTCTTTCATTAATATTGGCCTGAAACGGCCGAATCAGCAATCCTTTTTCGCGAAATCGTAATCTCTTCTCTATGGCACGATAGCCCGACGTCGGGCCTTGGCCGCTTGGATTGAAGACCTCCAATTGTCGCGGTCACGCGACCTTGTCCTCCAGTTCCGAAAGCCCAGCATCTGGTGGGCGTCCACGAAATCGTAATGGTTCTCAAAATATTCAATGTCAAGTTCGACGTTTCTTTGAAGACAGTTATGTAATTTGTTGCGAAAAGGGGGACATTTCCGCTTTACACATTGGGGAGAGTGTTCGATGCTATCAATAAATAAATAAATAAATAAATACGAAAAGTCGAAATATATTTGTGAGCAAGAATTGTAAAATTTGCTAGACAGGGAGGCAAATGAAATTTAAAATGTTATTTTTGCTGCAATGCTATTGATTCACATCAATATTTAGTAAAAATATCCCCAATTCCCATTAAATACTTATGTCTTCGCCAGTTCACAATAAGAGAGCCCAAGAAGGGATATGAAAAATATTACGCAAATTAGTTAATGTTGATGTGTACTTGTACATGCATACTTATTTTAAATGCTCCTTTTTCTTATAAAACTGTATCATTAACTAAAAAGTGCCGAGTTTTGAGTTGTGACCGTGTTCTTGCCTACGTGCAATATGGTTATTCGACTTAAAACGTTTTCGACTTAGGACGCATTTTCCTGGAACCAATTAGCGTCCTAAGTCGAGGTATACCTGTATGCAAAATTATTTAGTTTTGATTCCACGTGCGATTGTCTCGTCTAGAAAGTTAAACAAAAATATATGAATATTTGCCATGAATTACTAGACTAGACATAATTAAAATTTCACCACGAATGTGCAAAAGAATGTTAAACCAATAAAATCGTCTATTCACCAAATTACTATGTCTTTTATTAAAATGAGTATATAACCGTATACCCAACGTCTATTATTGTATGCAATATCATTTATTATATTTAGCATGATATTATACAAATTTTGAAATGGCTGCTGACTTTCATTATTTGTGTATTATTGCACGAAACCGTTTGAAACACCTATACTCGATAGATTAAATGGTTAATGCCAGTAAATTTAACATCAGACTCATAATAAAATGCAGTGATGTGATTACACTAATATTTTTAATTTTTTTTATGCATTTAAATGATGCACATTGTCTAACTCCCACACATGGTTTTCCGTAATATCAAAAATTTGCATGCTCACCAGGCGCGCACAGAGGGTGGGGCAAAAGGGGCAATTTGCCCCGGGCCCCGCGTTGTAGAGGGCCCCGCAGGGACAGTGGTCTCGTAGTGCGCATACGTCTGTTTTGCGTTATTCAAAGCATTTCTAGGACCTTATAGGATTTCCCTTCACCTACTTTTTTCAATTAAAATTGCTAAATCTAAAATTGGCACTGATCTTGATATATTTTAGGTGTTGAGATCAACAGCACACTCTGCCGAAATTTATCTAATTAATCGGTATTCTCTTAAAATCTGAGTGTCCTCGAACTATGTGTGTTTTCTAGAGAAAGTGTTAACCAAGAAACTGAAAACGATGGATCCCCTTTAAATGACTATTTCTTATTTAGTTTCCATAAACTTATATTTATTCAAGTCTCTCTCTGATTGTTGTTAACTCATTGTAGTCTTATCTGTAACGATGCTCGCGAACTAGCAAAATTTCTCAACGTTTTCTACTGGTTTGGTTTTAGACTTTTGTTCTCCTATGGAACAGTGCACACAGTAACGTTTATGAAGAGACAAGAATTTCGATTTTTGCAATGCCATCAGCAGTGACAGAACAACTTCACTCTGGGCCCCCTAAACTGAGAAAAAAAGTAGAGTGAAATCAATCGAAAACACTCTTGAAGGTCAATCCACACTTTTCAGTCATCAGTCACAACCACTTTAATTGATTGACTGACAATCTGTCAATTTGTATGAGAAATTACTGTGACTGCGACTGATGACTAAAAAGTGTGGATCGTTCTTAAACCAAGTATTTTGAAACATGATTTTGACCTTACAGTTTTTCTACTAAAATTAAGAACATCGTACTTAAAATAACTTTGCTAAGCGCTACTTTGACTCTTACATTGAAAATAACGTTCTTGTTGTAACGTTTATTGAATTAATGATTTCATAAATTGTTTTTTTTTTTTTTTTGATAAAAATGCTCACGCAGCGTTGACCTCTATAGGTGTTAGTGATGTTTAAGCATAGAAAATTACCTGCGCCTACAATGAGATTCGATCCCGCGAACCTATGATTCGAAGACGAGCGCCCTATCTATCTACCCTAATGCCGCTCTCTCAGGTATACCAGCATCCTGGCATCCTGTAGTAGGAACAACATTTATAGACTTTCCAAGGGAAATGTTTTTTTTCTCAAAGGGGCCACTTTTATTTATATGCCCCGGGCCCCGTAAATCCTCTGTGCGCGCCTGATGCTCACATATCGCATTTTCAAATGACTGTGCTGTACATTGTACAACAAAATAGAGCAAAAGTGTTGGTATTCGTACTCATAATTAAAAATGCAAATTTGTATGCATAACAATTAATTTATTAGAAAACAAGATACCCCAGACAGTTTTTTATAATAACTGCCGATTTGTAAGCATAAGCATTGGATGATATGTATTCTGGTCTGGACTGTTTGCTAACGCGTATCAAAATTTGTCGGAAATGCATGTGAATTTGATGTGGTGTGCAGTCAACGAATCCATCATCTTCTCAGCAATATAATTCACGAGAAATTGAGCCATAATTCACACTTTGGTAATTTGCATTCTTGCGTGTATTTATCATCTAGTAAGGACACACAATACACACACAGACACACTTTTTTATTTAAAACAAAAACACGTAAATTAATATGCGAATATTTTGTACAATTAGTTGAACCATGTGGTATTTTTCATTTGTAGTTTATTGTAGCGCAACGAATTTTCCTGCGAAAAAAGTATCTATGAAGTGTAATACATAAACTAGAATATTTTTTTCAGTAGGCAATCTGATTGTATGTTATTGTATTGTATGTATGTTATTTTTTCCTTATTTGTATATCACAGATTAAAATTTTATTAAACCATTTCAAATTAATTCGAAATAAATTATTCCACGCTAAACATAGGAAAAAGTAGGTGGATTTATGTTTTTCTTTTCACATTTTCATTAATATGCCTAATAAACAATCATCGATTGAAAATAGCGGAATAAAAACTACAAACATCGAGCTAATTACCTCCTTTTGACCTATCAGTTACCTCTGCAACATAAACTTACCACTTCATTCTATAACTTATGGCTCTAACATGTTTTTCATCTTCATACTAAGTATGATACTAGTATTCCTTGGAGTAGCACAAATTTGCTCCCATCAAACAAACACTCATACTGGAGCAGTTGACTTTTAGCTAAAAGAAAATTCATTCAATCGGTTTTCCCGAAGTAACACGCATCAGTCAACGGCTCTCAACAAAATGGATTGCTAATCACAACTTGTTACCGAAGCTCGCTAGACTATTTAGTGCCTCTAACCGTGGGCCATAAATGCGTGTAGTATTTACGACATTCAATTGCAATAGTTTTCCCATGACAGTAAAACACTATGCGCCATTGTACAGCAATCAATTAAGGTGAATGCTATCGTTTAGTCGTTGCGCGGTTTGCTATAGAGCTGTAAGGAAGAAAAACGACTGATAATTATGACTATTGACAAATTGAGAAATTTATTGCATGCCATCGACAATTTTGGGTGAAATGAGATCGATGCAATGATGTGAAAATATCGATGAGATCTTAATTGTCGAGGAAATTGAATGTTATTATCGGAAACGTCCAGGAAAATTAAATTTAAATTAATCCCAAGAGGATTGTCGAATAGCGGCTGATAAGAGTTGAATGAGTCTATTTATAGAATACATAGTAAGGAAGGATCATAACTTTTTTTTAGATTATGAGAACTACATTACCCCCATCCAAATTGTCGATCATTTTGGGGATGTGTAGGGTAGGATCACCTATCGGAGATATAGTCCTTTTAATAATTTTATAATCAGGAACCGAACAATAAATCTATTCAATTATTCAATATTGGCGATTAAATATTTCCATTGGTCATATAGTAGTCCGGTAGGCTGACCTTCGCGGCTATCCTGAAAAGAATAAAGTCCGAGCCAACCCCGAAAGAAATGGGCGAGAACACTGAAAAAAATAATTTGCTTAAAGCAAGAAAAAATAGCCAAGGAATAATTTTCCCTGATTTAAGATGTATTTTCTTGTTCAAAGAAAAGTTTCTCTGATTTAAGGTATATTTTCTTGTTCCAAGAAAAGTTTTTGCTTCAAATAATGCTTATTTATTTATTTTAAGCAAAGACTTTCCTTGGAACAAGAAAAAAATCTTAAATCAGAAAAACTTTTCTTGGAACAAGAAAATACATCTTAAATTAGGAAAAAAATTTCCTTCGCTGTTTTTTATTGTATTTTTTTCTTGTTGTTAGCAAATGATTTTTTCAGTGAATGTCTCTCGGAATCGGACTCGGAAGCTAAATTTTTTCCAAGATTTCAATTATATTATGTTTCAGTATTCTAATGTTCTAATCGAGTCAAATATACAAAAGGTGGTCAGCTAATAAGATGCAAACAAATCAATGTAAATAAATAAATCAATACAATTCTAAGGTGAGTAATTTCGTTGAGCTTCGGAAGATGAAGCTTTAGTTATGACGAGTGCTATGTCTTCGACAACAATAAAAGGATGCGTGGGCGATGTCTTCAACGGAGATTGGGCCACGAATTAGAGAGGAGAAATCCGAACACTAGAAAATTTAGCATTTCACTTCGGAAAAATTAGGGGAGACCAGGTTTTTTGCATGAACCTTCCTTTCGAAGTCCTAAACAAGACCCCCCCCCTGTACGAGTGCCACTAGCGGTGCTAAAGAGGGTTAAAAGTCCTCAAAAACGGGGTTTTCTGAATATCTCGATAACGGTAATATGTACACGGCTAAAAAATTTGGTGCAATTTTTTAAAAATATATTTATCCATACATTTCCATATAAAAACTTTATCAAAACGATACTCACGGACAGCGTCAAAAGTATATCAATATCAAAAGTATAAGTATTCTTGATAAAAATTCTCTTTTTCAATAGTATAAAATTTATAAGCAAATTTATAGAAATCGTTCGAAAAAGATAAAAATTGTAATAAGAGTGCAATCGGCTTTGAATCCACAATCCTGTGATTTGTAGGCAAACACGATGCACACTGAACCACACAGACTACAAACCAATAGATTTCTGGGTTGAAGGGGTTTCTTGCGTTGATAGTGTGCATTTGATAACAGAGTATTATTGATTTTACCCTTTTATGATATAACAACATTCAATGCAATTTATTCTACTACAGGACGGTGTAAAATGTATAATATGTCAAGGGTAATATAATGTAATTTTAATATAATTTTCGAATAAACTAAAATTATAAATTGAAAAGGGTAAAATTTGATTCAAGTTTTGGAATAGATAGGAGTTATACTATTTTATTTATAAAATTGATTCCCAGTTTACACCAAAATTTCCAACCGTGTACTAAAAAGTGGTAAATTTATAGCTTTTGTGGTTTGTGAATAAAATGTCCAAGGAACAGATTTTGACTCCAGCAATCCTATCGGTGTCAGGGAGTCAAATGGTATTTTTAACAAGGTTTCATGAAAATCTCTATAACGGTAACACTGGCTAGACAATTTTGTATGACGAATTCGTAGCCCATACGGTTTTGAAGAAACTTCCAATTTCTTATCAATACGTATTCCCTTAAGAGTGCTACGGTGGCTCAAAACTTAGAAGAATGGGATTTTCGGGGTTTTTCTTGAATATTTATATAAAGGGGTAGTATGTTGTAAAGTCGTCTATGACGAGTTTGTAGCTCCTATGGGGCTGCAAACAAAATGCATTCGATGGGGGGGGCCAAACTATAACGGTAATGTTCACTAAAAAGTGTAATACATATGAAGAATTTGTAGCTTGTGTAACGTATAAATTAATATCAAAAATTTCATATCGATACGTACATTCCTAACGGCGCGATGAAGGTTCAAACCATACAGTAAATAATGGCGTTTTTTGAGAATTTTATTATTACATTTATAACGGTAAAGTATGCGGCAAAGAGGTGTACAATAAATGTGTTTCTTCTATAGATCTATGTAAATAAAATGATGAAACACCCGATATATACCTGGCGCCCAATGGGAGCTACGTGGGGACTTATAAAAAAAACATTTTTGTATCTATAAGGGTAGCATGAATAAAAATGCATTGCAAAATTATTTCTCAAGTGATTTCCAGCAAAACGGTGTACAGGACATACCCTCAGTTCTTAACTGTTTAGCTGCCACAGGCATTTGAAGATTTTTGTTTAGGAAAATTTGTTGGCTCTGATAATCATCTTATTTCGATTTTCTTGGTAGTCTAGTTTTGGAGATATTAGTTTAAGTCGTCTAAGAAACTTAATTTTTCAAAAATCTTCATTTGATCTTCAGATGTTTGGCTCTCATAACTTCCCACCCATCAATGGGGACTTTTAGCATTTCGTTGCAGTCCCAGGAGCTACAAACTTGTCATAGACAGCATACTTCCCCGTTACCGAGATATTCACGAAAAAAAACCCAAAAATCGCGTTTTTCAAAGTTTTGAGCTCCCGTAACACCCTTAAGGGTGTACGTATTGATGTTTAGGACAAAACAGTATGGGCTTCAAATTCGCCATACAAACTTTTTTAGAACCTTGGTAAAAATACCGTTTGACCCCCTGGCACCGTTAGCATTGCTCGAACCAACATCTATCTACCTTTAACATTTTATTCACCAACCACAATATATTCAGAAGACCTCGTTTTTGAGGGTGTTTGAACATTTGTAGCAACGCTAGCGGCACTCGTATAGACGGGGAATTTTGGGGTCTTGCTTAGACATAGAAAGGAAAACTCGTGCAAAAATTCAGCTTGCCCCTAAATTTTCCTGGCAGGTATCATTCGAAGCTGTTGGTACTACTCTAGCCAGGTTTTTTTCTATCTTAATATTGCCGACTTGCTGAATCATTTCCATATTTACTGGGAATCCCATACAAAATGACAATCTGGAAAATTGATCCAGGCTAATACATGAATCATATGCCAATTCCGTCCCCCACCCAGATGGCTCCGCGAACAATTTCCCGAATGTCATTTTGTTTTTCAGTTTTCTTTTTTTTGATTCCTAATCTTTACTAGAGTTAATTATCTTAATATTTAATGAGACTTTTCCTTTAAATTGTTCTCGTCCTTTAAATAGTTGTCGCACTGTGCATAATATTAAATGCGACACAATGGTCAGCTGTTACCGAAGGAGCAATTTTGATCCGTTCGCATTTTTATACCCTTCGCTCGCAGAGTCAACGAAGGGTATATTAACTTTGTCATGAAGTTTGAAATTAAGCGACGGATACAACTAGCCAATAAGACATATTTCTCGGTCCTCCCTATAATTAATTCGAAACTTGCGCACAGGAACACGAAGCTCCGCGTGTACAAAACGATCATCCGACCCGTGCTATGTTATGGCTGCGAAACATGGACCCTCACCCAAGCCTCCGAAATTTTGCTAGACCGATTCGAACGAAAGGTCTTTCGGCGAATTTTCGGGGCCGTTCGCGAGCGAGACCAATGGCGTATCCGGTACAACCATGAGTTGTATCAATTGTACGATGAGCTGGAAGTACCGAAAATCGTGAAGCTTCAACGTTTGCAATGGGCGGGGCATGTACAACGGATGGACGATAATCGCATGCCAAAGAAAGTGATGAACGCACAACGAATTGACGGAGCGAGGTTGCGTGGACGACCGAGAGCTCGCTGGGAGAACTCCGTAGGTGAAGACGCCCACCAGCTGCTGGGCTTCCGAAACTGAAGGACGAGGTCACGTAACCGCGACAATTGGAGGTCAACGATTCAGGCGGCCAAGGCCCGACTTCGGGATATAGTGCCACATTGATGATGAAGTTTGTAACGCATTGAAGGAAACATCTCCGACCATATAATAAGTATACATATATGATCAGAATAACATGGGGAGTCGATTGGGCGATGTCCGTCTGTCTGTCCGTCTGTTGCTACGCGTTTTACTCCGCCAATTTCAAAGCTATGAAGCTGAAATTTTGCACAAAGGCTTCTTTTTGCTGCAGGCAGTTTGTATGTTTGAATCGGCGAATTCGCACCATGGGGTCGTGGGGTTGCCATACAAACCTAACCCGCCAAATTTGGTTCTTATAATAAAAACTGTTTTATTTGTGCACTAATTTCAACTAAATTTTCCACAAATGTATTTCTATTGAGGACACATAACATATGTGAGAATGGATCAAATCGGATAATGGGGCCATGGGGCTGCCATACAAACCTAACCCCCCCAAATTAGGTTATTCTAAGAAAAACTTTTTATTTGTGGACCGATTTTAACCTAATTCCCCAGAAATGTAATTCTATTGATGACGCAAAACATATGTAAGAATGGATTGAATCGGACCATAGAGTCATGGGGCTGCCATACAAACCCAACCCCCCATTTTGATTCTTCTAAGAAACATTTTTAGACCAATTTCACAAACCTTGAATTAATGTGTCTTAATCAAAAAATGTCAAAACAAATGGGATAAAATTTTCTGAGTAAATATTTTCATTTGTCCACTTATTCCAACCAAACCCCACACAAATATTGTTTTGTCGACGTCACGGAACTTTTGCGAAGACGGAAGGAAAAGAATGGGGGGAGGCGGGGTAAATCCCAGTCGTCGGTACGCCCGAAAAAACTTTTAGCCTGGAGGAGAGCGATGGTATCCAAATTTCGTCCGCGCCCGAAATTAGCCTTGGTCTCATTCTTATACAAGACCTTTCGGATGGAACATTTTGCTTAACTGTCTAAATCGTTAAATAAAAAATGTTTATAAATATACTGAAAATTCCGAAAATCGATCGAGCAATCGATTGCACACAATCGATCTGACGCCCGTACAGTACATACACTATACAATTTATCGTGCAATCTAAAATAACAGTCTCACGGTCCACACGATACAACACAACATAGCGAAAATTATATATTTTGTGGCGATGGAAGATGGACATCTATTGCTACTTTCGATGGAGAATGACTGCCACAATCACAGTCACAGCATAGAAACACCACGGGCTTATGTCAAAAAATCAGCAACTGAAAACACATAATTGTCAATACAGATTGTATCAAAAATTACATGGCAATATGTTCCACACGTCCAATCAAAAAATTGGACACATACGCCTTCCAATTAATATGATAATCAAAAAATTGCTTCAATCGATTGGAAGGTCTAGTCCAGGGGTGTAAAACTCAAAACCTGGCCCGGGCCAAATATGACTCTCTTGAGGTTTGGGTGGGCCGCAGGAGCAAAATTTTAAAAAATTTGATTGATCGTTTTACGAAAGTTGATTACAGAATATTACTTTTAAAATATGCCAGAAAGTCTGGATCTCTATAGCGGCTTCGGGATTATCCGTGAGAACTTCAACCTTTCGAACATGTACTATAATAACATTAAAAACTTAAGACAAGAAGCGAAAACGTGAATATATGATTGATCTTCAAGTAACCATTTTTTGTAAATTTCCGTAGATTTTAAAGCTTTGTCATTTTTCCAAATAAATTCAATTCATGTTCAGTAAAGCCAACCAATTTTTTATTAACTGAATTTCGGGACAGAACAGTTTCATGAAGAGGCTTAGTATTGTCCTATAAAAAAAAAGATTAGGAGTCTTATAAAACCAAATAACCAGCAGCAAATTGTTTGTATTTGAGAAAAATTCCTAAAATAATCTTGCATAAGCTATTGACAAGTTTTAGTAATTTTTGTAGACTTGAGTTCAACGGCTGAATTGGTTTACCTTACCAATTTCACCACTTTTGTGTTGATACACATTGTGCTGCTTCGACATGGCCGCGGGCCGCATATAACTGCGAGTTTGACATACGTCTGGTCTAGTGTCTAGTCTATGGGCAAGAGATTTAGGTGCGCCACAGCGGGCTTCTGCCCCGGGAGCTACATTTGCTTCGCACGGCTCTATGGAGATGAGACAAAACGCACTCGTCTTAAAACTCAGAATCTGTTAAGATATTATTTATTAATATAAGCTTCGTGATCTATGGAATAAAAACTGTAAGAAGTGACAAAAAAAACAAAGGAGCCTGCAGCAAAAGTCATCGCAGCACTATCTAATCCTATAGAATCATCTTGAATACGGCATTCTCATTTTTCATCTATCAAGCATCACATCATTAGAATAAACTGTTCCGACATATTCTATGTCAATCTGATTCTGAAAGTCCTCCCCTTACAGTACACAAGAAATCTTTTCCCAACCAAAGAAAAGAGCAAGTTTGCATTCTATCACTCTCCGACATGGGGTGTGTCACTCAAAAGTCAAATCAATTCTAATGTCCATTCGAAATGCAGAGCATTTTGGAAATTCTTTTGTTTCCAAAATTTGCTGACTTTTCCTTTTTTCTTAAGTAAGGTATCCTTGTATATTTTCTATGGTGAAATTTTTCCAGCCCTTTATACATATGTGTAAAGCTCGTGAGAAATTTGGAAAGTATGTATGAGAATCTGAAAAGTTTCCTCATGATAAATGTCACAATTATTTAAGGCAAAAGGAGGGCATGTGATACATATGTATGTGTTATTTTCGATGTACATATACACGTCCCTATTGGTTTATATGTATTCAAAATTCCGCAAACAAAAGTAGGTGATTCAGGTGTTTAGTTAAAGTTTTAACGATAAAATAAAAACAAACTGGTTCATATAGTAATTTAAAGTTTTACCGAAGCATATTAGAAAAATATTAAGAATCAATCGAAGCCTGAAAAGTGACAATTTTTTGGTCTAGTTACAGATTCTTGTGAGTATTTAGGTACATATTCTCAAATAACGAAAACAGTGTCAATGTTGACGTGCAATGCTTATCTTTAGTACCCTAATAGATATCTCAAAAGAGGTAATAGATACCTAATTTCAGAATAAAATATCATTCTCCCTTAAATTACAATAAAAGGAATCTTTCCAAATCCATGCTCCTGAAAAACTTCGAACAGAGCTCCGCACCAATCAAACACACACTATATTGTGTGTAGCTTGGGTGAAACTCATCGCCATCATTAAAACGACGAAGAAATTCAAGTAAATGTTACAACTTTCAAATTGGATCGAAAATGAGATGAGAGGAATTTCCAAGTTTCATTTGGAATTGGTTCGTTGCTTTGTATTCCCTTTTTATTTTCAAATGTTCATCGACCGTCCGGTCGACATGTTCAATACAAACGGACGATAGACAAGAAGGGCGCACAAGGACTATAGTAGTATGGGCTAACTATACATTTTCGATGCCAATTAAATTGGATTTTACCCATCTCGTGACTTTTTTTTTGCTCTCTTGAACGTAACCAGATTGGAAAATTGAATTCCTTGTCGCTTTCACAGGTTCATCGTATTGATTTTGTCCCTTTTTAATTAGACTTTTGCCTTTTTGGAAAGTTTCTCTAATGTTTAAATTGAAATAGGAGTATACGAGTGTGTGTGCATGTTTTGCTGAGGACAAAGAGAGGGAGGAGAATTAATTAACGTTCACCCAAAGATAATATTGAAAAGTTGTTTCAATTGTTAGTTTAAGTTTTCGCAAATTGTCTATGCCTTGTCACATATGTTGCATAATGCGCAGTTGAGCTCTATAATACAATAAACATCGATATTGTATGTGTAACGACATCTAAAAAATACGCCTCGCTTCAGTTTCAATCAATCAACATCCTTGTTGAAGCTGAAAATGTGTATCGTCACTCGCCCTTTCACAAGCGATTACAGTATGTATCTGCGTGAATCAGAGTTGACAGCCTATCTCCCTTGTGTCACAAACTTATTGTTATTCGTCCCGTGATAGTGGCAAAATAAGTTCCAGCGCTTGACTTAAATGAATGAAAAATGATACGTGATCCGCTATAAAGACATTCTGACCCTTCAAGGGGATGATACCATTATGCAAGCTCATGTTTTAGTTGAGAAAAAAAAATACGAAAATGCTAATGTCAATCTTAACACTCACCCAAAGTACTCGCCCATGGAAATAAGGATAATTTGAATAGTATGGCACGGGGGTGTACCCCAAAAACACTTTCGCAATTGAGTCCATTTGTGAGAGGGGATTACTGCACTTATTTGATGTCATGATGGATCAAACTCTAAGAAAAATAACATTCAGGTTCCATTGCTCTGCTGCACGGTAATATTAATGAACGTTCCAAGAGTTGAGTTGCAGGTTCGATTTTCCTCTATCATAGCCAGCAAGTCGCTTGGCTGGCATCCAGTAAGAATCGTAATATTGTGAAACTTAATATTGCTGTATGATGCGGTCGACGTCCAAATTACGCGACATTTCAACACGAGACTTCTCCTAAATTTCAATAATTTAAATGTTGCTTTCGTTATTGAATTCCACTAATAAAGGTATACGTATCTCCGCAACTTTTTCCATCAATCGATATTTTAGTCGAACATACGTACATCACTTCGAACCACCAACTTTTAGCCACGTCCATGGAGTACTATCATGTCTATTGCAGTAACATATGTTGGCAATTGTTACATGAGTATAAGTTTATTCAAAGACGTCATTCACCTATGATTGATAGATTTATGGAAATAATAAATCCCCTGGACAACACTCGAATTGACCCCACAAGACCGACAAAAAACAAACAAGTTCAGGGAATCAAAAAAAAAGAAACGAGAAATAAACGAGGATAAGTAAGAGTATTAAAAACATGTTGAAAAAAACGTAAGAAAAACTTATAAATAGGCTTTGACTTTTTTCCGTATCTCCATGCTTTTTTTCCTTTTTTTATTTTCTTAAAATGTATATACCCATGGCAAAATGCGATTTTCTTCAAGGATTCTTCCTAAATAGAATCCTCTGAAATCCTCTTAGAATTTTATACGAAAACCATTTTTTGTTGTTGTCGTTATTCCATTCCGAATTCTATTTATAAGAGCTTTAGAATATTCTAAGGAAAACTTAATTTTAATGCCTTTTTTATTTGGCCCTTCTACGGGGGTGATGCTGATGAAAAGGATTTTTTGTTTAAGAAAAAAAAATTGAATTGGTTAGGCACGTGGACAGATTGCCATAGGCTTCAGGGTTTTGTTTGAAGAGAACGGGATACAAAAGCTTTTTCTTAATAATATTGTTACAATAATACTAAAATCTAATATTCTGCAGTAACTGTATTTCAAGTTATACGTATGTTAGGGTTGGTTAAATTTAGCTTTTATTTTTTTACATTTCTTAAGTAGTATGTACATGAAAGAGCTGAGTTTCATTACGTTAATGTACGTCGAAATGAAATATTACATTAGGCATTACATTTAACACCCAGCGTGGGGTAATTTTCTATCCTTATACGAGAAAGCCTTATTTCAAACAATTAGTTTATGTTTAAACACAACTCGCAAAATAAACTTGTGCGAATAAACTTTTAGATTGTAACCACCGGCTGGCAACAACCTGCTCTAGCGTTCCCGATGGTGGTGAACAGGGATTTGGAGCGGAGCGGAGCGGAGCGATGGAGCGGAGCGGAGCGATGGAGCGGAGCGGAGCGACCTTAAATTTCGGAGCGAAAGAGCGGAGCGTGGAGCGATTTTTTGCAGGCTGGAGCGGAGCGAATTTTGCTTTGAAGATCGCTCCGCTCCGATGTAAAAAATCAAAAAATTCCGAGAAAAAAAAAGGATTTTTTTCGACGAAATTTTTCATTTTATGGAACGAATTGATGATTTTGGGCTATTTAAAGGCGAAGAATTCGCTGAGAGACTTGCAAAATTTGGTATTATTGTGAAATTCATTGTGATAAAAGAGGTTTTGCGTTTAGTCATAATCATCACTCTTCATTATTAGGAAATTCAAGATCATCCAGGACAGGAAAGTTCTGTCCTGTACTCGATAAATGAAACGCCCTTTTTAATTTAAATTAGTTATTAGGTGTGTTTTATTGGATGGAGTACAGGACAGCCCAGCTTTCATAACCATTTGAGAGATCTCGTTCTATACGGGATGTCCGGAAACTATCGCATAAAAGCACCCAAATATGATTCCTCCAGCAAAAAGGAGTATAAAAAAATTAATAACTCTTCAGCTTCCACAGACATTTAAAGATTTTTCAAAAATTTAACATTTTACATATACATATTTTCTTTCGGTTGGGCTCAACAATTTTTCCTGAGAATAAACCCCATAAAAATTGGATAAGCAGTTTAGTTTTTACAGTTTTACACAGCTTCAAAGACAAAATTTTGTGATCTTACTGCATATACATTTTTTTCCCACGGAGGTGTTAGTGGTAGCATTTTTGGAAAATCTTTAAATGCTAAGGAGTTAAGAATTCAGCACCTATTTTGCTGGAAATGACATTAATAATCAGTCTTGACTCGGTAATCCGGATCTCCTTTAATCCGGATATCACGCTAATCCGGACGACTAAATATTTCCACTATGTCTTCTATAGTCCGGATTTCGGCAGCAATGTTGACTCTAAAATCCGGATATTTGAGATTTTCAGTGTGAAATGGTAGATTTGGTCTCGTACTTTTTTACGGGACTGTTTAGCAATTGACATGATGCTGGCTAATTTCTAACAAATAAAACATTTCTCGACTTTTGTTCCGCCTTTTTATTTGTTTGGATTGTTTTTCCTAGAAAAAAGTGATTGCGCTAATCCCGATGTTCCAATGATCCGGATTACCCCTTGCAATAATTGATCCGGATTACGAAATTGGTGCTATCCTGTTCTGTATTTGATCAAATAAAACGCACCTGTTAAGTCATATTCTATAATACGTGAGTAGATATACGTTAAATTGAATAATTCGCGGAAAATAATAAATATTTACTAAGAACAATGAAGTCTTGTTGTATTTTTGTAATGGAGCGGAGCGGAGCGTGGAGCGGAGCAGAGCGAAAAAATTTCAGTCGGAGCGGAGCGCTGGAGCGGAGCGGTTTCAAATTGGTCGGAGCGGGAGCGGAGCGGAGCGAAAAAATGTGTCGCTCCAAATCCCTGGTGGTGAACACCTGCCTTCTAAACCCGCAAAATTTAAATTGAATCCCAACCCGACCTCCAAATCCACTGGCGAAAAATATTCGTAACTTAAAAAAAAAAACATAAGAAAAAACAAGTTGGGGTTACCTAATCCTCTTTTGGCACCTAAAATAGGTCTCTTATCCGGTGAACATGTATCAGTTCTAGATGAAATTAACTATAATCATCAACAGCTCATCTGGTGGGTTTCATTGACATCTACTTTCATAAAGGGTGATTTATTTGAAACAATAGTCTTTTAATATGAAATAAACTGTACCCAATATTTACGAAATTAGATTCCTTTAAAAGATAAATGAATTTATGTTGAATTTTTTTTACAAAAAGCCGATAGATCTGGCACGTACGTACCAGAGGACCAATTTTATCACTTATTATGCACTTAATCCTGCTGTATTTCTGCATTTACTTATCAAATATTGATGCGTGTTTCCGCGTGATGGGTAATAAAAAAAAATCGAATCGGGTTAACCCTAGAGAGATAATCTACGTCGAATCGACGTACAGAAATTTTTCTTTTTATTATATCTCATTAGTAAAGCTTCATAATTTGTTGGTTCCAAGATTTAACTCAATTCATGTCTGTAGGCGTAATTACGTGGCAAAATTATTGGCTTGGGTGCCACACAGCCTAAGATATTGGCGGTCATAAGTCAAATATACGTCGAATCGACGTATGATTATCTTTAACAAATTTGTACTGAAAAATATTTTAATTGCCCCGAATTGACATTTTTATAAATCTTCATAATGTGAATGTGTATTCACTTGGATATAACCACTAAAAGCCTGTTTCGATAAAGATATCCTTTATTTTAATCTATTGAAAGGACAGTCCACTTTCTCCTAGTACCACTTTTTTTAAATTAATATTATATAAACAAACAAATGATAATTTTGCAAAACCACGAGTTTAACAGATTAATATTAAATACAAATGATTATATATCTACCTTTTAGCAACATGTTACTCTTAACAAAGAAGTTATAAGGATGTTAACTAGCAACACGTCGAATCGACGTATAATTATCTTTTCAGGGGTAAAAAATATGATTATCTCTCTAGGGTTAAATAAGCGAGCGGGCTGGTTAGCGATTTTCGATTTGAGTAAATCTTTAAGTAATCAATCTGTATCCTTCACAGTGTGGCAAGATAAACTGTTTTGATAAAATAGCGACACTGCTAACAAATCTCCAGCCATTGCTGAGAGCCAGCCGCAACGAACAGTACACTCAGTGGTCCAACGGCAACCTTGCTGTTACACAAATTTCCTCTTCGCCTCTTCGGGGCGGATCACACCCGTTTTCAACAGAAAACGGCCAACAGCTGTGACAACTCCTCCCTGGCAAGAGCCTTAAAGATTCGATGCAGAAAGATTGTGTTCGTCTGTGGATATGTGCGGATTCAAAATATGTATTTTCTCCGTTTTACTTGGAGCATTGCATCTCGGCGCGGCTGCTCTTACTAATTCAGTGTTGAAACAAATCCAGGTCCTAGGGTATAGTTTTGTAGTGTTTGCAACCAAAGCATTGGTTCGAATGGCCGGGTAGTGCAGTCTAATTGCTGTATGGAGTGGGTCCATCTCTGGTGTTCAGGCTTGACATGGACGACATTCGAACTCATCTCTCAGCGTCCATTGTGATTATGTTATACTGCGGAAAGATAGACCCGCCGACAGGAATAATTCTCACCCTGGAGGTGGACTTGCCTTCCTAATACACAAGTCCGTACATTATTGTGTATCAAATGTAGTTTTCGACCGTATGGTGAAAATGGAAGCCATCTCAATTTCGTCAGGGAGTATTAGTATAGAAATTTTTAATGTGTATGTTCCACCACACTCTAGTTTGACCGTTTCGATATTGGTCCTCTCATATCTGGAGAGCACAAGATCATTCTTGGTGACTTTAATGCGCACCATGAGCTCTGGCATTCTGACCTACAATAACTATAACTATCGCCGAATCTCTCGACGCTTCAGATTTCTGTTCACTTAATGAAGACTCGCCGAATAGAGTCACGGGCACTTGTAGTAGTTCTCTTGACTTAACTATTGTAAGTGCCAGCCTAATTAGTGCTACTCGATGGGAGACGCATACTGCACTCCCGTCCGAACGCCTCCCAATCATTATAAGAATTGACAAACCAGCAAACCTCACTATAAGTGTAAGAAGCGAACGTTTGTCAATCCCAAGAAAACCGATTGGGACGGTTTGAAAGCATATTCGTCGGTGAAGTTCATTGAGCTACCTACAGCAACTAATGTTCATAAGGCCGAACAAAATATTAGGAACGTTATTGCCGAAGCAGCGGCACATTATATTCCTGCTGAACGTATCTCGAAAGTTGGATCCAACTTTGATTAACTCCGAAATCCCTAGACGAGTTAAAGACTATCGGAAGGCGATACTGCAACCTTAATGAAGGTGTCAGCAAATTATTTTCTACTGTCTGCACCCTAACCAATCCTACGCAATGCAAGAGCATTACGTCATAGTTTTTGGCAACAAGAAAACCACCGATCCCCTTCACTGCGCGAGCCTGTTCAATAAGCAACTTATTGAACATCCCAAGACTGATGAGCTAAATCGTAAAATCAGAAAGCGGATGCGCAGTTGACACTATACCAATGTATACTGCCGACCAGATCAACAAAGTCATTGATTGAGAGGACTAACGAGAGCGAGTTCTAATCGTGCGAATAGCATGATGAGTGTATACCCTATACCCATGTACAGACCTAGCGGACATGCAAAACCCAAAATTTTCATTTTCACGTTTTTTTAGGGGAGGGAGGGTATAGATGGGTCGGACCTGGCACATCTTTAACATCTTATCAAGGTATCCAACAGCTACCATTTGATACTAATTTGAAGTTCTTCGCGACATTCTATTAAAAGATATGGCTGAATATAACTTCGCAGGGGAGATAGGGGTAGGGGTAGCTGGACCTACTCCACTTTCCATCAACTTAAGATATATGTCCGAAAATTATTATTATTATATTGTATCGAAAGTTATGGCCGAATTAAAATATCAAGGAAGGGTAATTTGTATGGGAGGTAGGGAAACCCTTGGTCCCATTTTCAATACCGTCCAAGATTTTATCAAAACAAACATCTGACCAAAATTTCAAACCACTAGCTTCATTATTTCGGGAGTTATCGTGCGAACAGACAGACACACGGACAGACAGGCATGGCTTATTCGAATCAGGAACCGACCCTGATCATTTATACGAAGTATATGTACCAAAAACAATATACCCTATACCATCTTATGGGTATAATATACCCTATACCATCTTATGGGTATAGGGTATAAAAACTCCAAGGTCTTCGGACCAGATGGCATTTTGAAACATTTCGACTTTCCAGCCATTGAGTATCCCACGGGAGTCTTTAACTTTTCGGTCTCTACGCTTGCCATCCCTAAAATCTGGAAAACAGGACGGATTGTCCCCTGACTGAAGCGCGGGAAGGGCGCTTGTCTCTCATCATACCGACCCATAACGATACTGTCAAATTTCGGGTTATTGGCCGGTTTTTGACATCCCTGATAAGTACGAAATGCGAAAAAAAAACTCTTACCATCTCAGCGTCTAAATCTTCTGCGACATTTTTTACCACCTGGTCGGGGGACCGTCGGTGGGCGGTTCATGTTAATATTGGCAAAAATCTTGTTCCTACTGTAGATAATCCTAAAATTCTCGGGCTTCATCTAGAGAACATGATGACTTCAGCTCATCACGCTGCATCCGTTTGCGAAAGGTGCGCAGTAGGAACAAAATCTCTAAAGCACTAGCTGATAGCACCTGCGGCAAAGAGAAAGAAACCATGCAAGCCACTTGTAAAGCGAGTGGTTGAGCAGCCGCTAATTATGCAGCCCCAGTTTGGTAACATAGTCTATGTGATACAAACTGGAAAAAAATGCTGCTCTAGGCGCCGTCACAGGTTGCCTCCTGTCCTGATGTCTGTCCAGGATCACCTACATCAGGAGACACAATTGATGACAATTCGTGACCACAATCTCCTACTTCTAAAAACAGTATCTAGTTGGTTGCTACCGTGAGGATCATGCCAACCACAATCTCATGGACCGAATTCCTCCACCACGACATGTCTGGCGTGGTTTACGAGACCTGGAGAGAGGTCCAGGTATACAAGCGGGACCGTAACGATAAAGATACATTCCGAGCCGCCATCGCAGCAATTCACACTGGAGAAGTGAGTCGGTCTATTGCGAGTTTAGGTGCGAATATAGTCCTCTCAGCGTGTCCACCACCAATCTCGCCTGAGAAAATTAGGCTCCCACCAGAGCAACATTAGCTCAAATCCGGTTGGGCTTTTGTTCGCGCCTTAATTCGTACCTTTCTCGCATAAACCCGGACTTCCAAAACATCTGTCCAAATTGCGCTGGCACTCCATAAGGTCCTTTGTTTCAATGCCCACCTGCACCTACTAATCTTACTCTTATCTCACTGTGGGAAAACCTATCGCAGTTTTTGTCCCTTGACATCACATCACGGACGAAAACATTGACGAACCATAACTCGAATCGACATAGATGCACAGCGGTTCCACGCCTCAATTTGTAACTTATTGTGTTTGATGTCAATTTGATCATAGACTCTTCGTTGCATTTTAAGTTTTTAAAATAGCATTTTCCCGAAATCGTGAAATTGGCAGAATGGCGGTTCTGGCTTCATGATGACGATACATATGAATATGAATGAGCATTTATTAGATTTGTTACTCCCTAACAGTGATAATACAATTTACTACTCGTATGTATAATAAATACACTCAAAAATTACATATTATGAAAACATCTGAATCGAAAAGCAATAAATATAAAACTACAAAGCCTGTTTGCAATCAGAAAATCCAATCCAAAAACCTATACTGCCGATATGAAATTTTCTCAAGAACAACAAACATTTCCCTTACTACCCTTAGCCCACTTCATTGGACAAAAATCATAAAATCAGCAAAAACTCAATTTCCTTTCGAAATGAAAGTACGTGTACACAGAGAGCAATCTAATCCATAAAATGCCATAATAAAATATCCAAAAATATTCATGGATAATCCTCAAGAAAATGCGAAAAAATGAAAACGTTAACTGTATGAACACACATATTGATATTCCCATCGTTTTTGGTTACAACCGCCGTGTGTCCTTTTGCTCCCTTTTTGTCGGTGCGGTTATTACGATGATTGTACTCATATGGAATGTACGTAAGATGTTTCGTCGCATAGTTATTTCGAAAAGCAATCGTATTGGAAACACGAAGAAAACGGCTAAGAAAAAAAAAACAAGAACGCAAAACGCAAAAATTTACGCAAGCTACAAAAAGAAGAGAATAAACATAAATAGTACGGGTAGATGGGAAAAGATAGAAATCAAAAGAAATAAAATTGATAGGCATGAAATTCTTTGATGGTCTCTTCGTCTCGCACTTGAGCTATCAGTTTGACCCTAGTCTATGCTCTATGGGGGATAGTTTAGTTACAAGTGCAAGTGGCAAGCCAGGAATAAATTAAGCAATCATAAAAGGATGTGTACCGTACATGAAGTGTGGGCTATGACGACTGAAGGGGCTATATTTTTTGATGTTGTAAATGTCTTAATTTTCCACAACACTTAAGACAATGATGGGATTCCGTGTATTCTGAAGTGGTAGCTCTTCAAAAGAGTTACACGTATTTCGTTCTTTGAACTTTGATATGTATGTACATTATGTTGGGTTTTGATTTAGTTCTAGCAAGAAAAAACTCGACTCGGATGCATTTTATATAAACTAATAAATCTTTAATGATCTGCAGGTTCGATTGCAAAATATTCATTAGAGACTAGTAAAAATAATAATTTCAACGTTGGCAAATGAACGCTATTCAATTTTAATTCATTTTTACCGCAACCGCAAAAAAGAAATCCTCCTTAAATCAAACAATTTCACTGAAATAATTCTATATGTTGCATTTCTACCCGTTCCTAGATTCATTCGGTACGTGTTTTATGCTATAAATTAATATTTTATACAGCATTTCGGCCCCATCGTATTTTATCCTGCAAGTCTTTACGTATAATACAACAATTCAGCCTTTTCCACCATGGCAGTTTTCGGACTTCGTTCAGTCTCCGCCAGTTCACCCAATCTTCCTGTCCTGTCGCTGTATACGAATAATGGCCTGTGCATGGTTATAGACGTTGAATCCTTGCAAAAACGAAAATTTTTCCTATATGCAATTTTATACCTTTTGTGAAAATATGAACGTTCCACTCACTTTTATGTATTCATTCTGAAGTGCCGAATATATTTTTACCATGCACGTTCAAGAAAGGATCTGACTACATGTTTGTGGCTATGTGCATGTGTCTGCTGTATGATACCTTATTCAATCAGAGACCCATACAGTTATATGACCTAATGTCTGCAGAATGGTTGGATATTATCCAGAATATTTGAAACAAGTTTCAAAGTTCCAAGGATTTCTGTATTATAACAGCAGTAGCACCTTTTCCGTAACATGCATATGGATTTATGTATATTTTTCATGGCCTTATCTCCGTCTTTGCAGGAGAACTATTATTTCAAATGCAGGAAGGCGAGCTTTTGTTGAAGTCATTATTATGTAATTGATTCATAATAAAGTTTTACAGTTATGAAAGACATGTAGTGTTATTTTTTCTTTAAGTTTAACCTGTAGGGATTTCTAAAAGAAAGGATGAACATAAAAATTAATATTATAGCATACCATATATACTACAGCTTTTCTCGAGTTACAACAAAACAAGCAAAGGACGTTTAAAAAAATAGATTCTACCTCAGATCAAGTCGCAATCTCAATAACACTCTTACAGAGTGTGAGAGGGTGGCACCAAAAATATAGAAATATTCCCGACACAATCCCCGACATAAGTCACAATAAATGAATGCATTGCACCACGACGATAAGGTTTCATTTTTCTCTCTCGGTTTGGAAATTAAATGAGCTCTGAAATTACATTTTTGTCCATCGGGCTGGCTGCTACAAATACACTTTCTTGTGTCTCGCCCTAACATATCCTCCTACCCTTCCCCAGGACTAATTTCTTTTTCAGATTACTAAAGACCGGCAACGAAAGCTCATACGAGTCCCGAGCAGGGTTGCCGTTTTCAGATTTCTAAGTGTAACATTTATCTGATAAAATTGTAACATTTTTAGGCTGAGTGTAACAAATTTGAAGATCTTGTTGTTAATGAACAATTTTAGCAATAAATGTGCACAATGCCGAATTGAATGATTGCTTCACAAATAGTAGAGAGTTATCCTCGTAAATTAAAATAAAGCAGTTTGAAAATGTTTGACTTTTTCCGAAAATTTGATATGTTCTGCTCCATAAACATTTTTGACAAAGTTGGTTTATAGGAGAAACGATATGTCAAAATTTCCACAATTTGTTTTCAAAAACTATTGGTTACAATTCTCACAATTAATAATGACACTACTCGGCACAGAAGCTTAGTTTCCGAATGACTGAAGGGGCAGATCATTTCTTAATGTTGGCGCAAAACGAGATGCTCCCTTCAGTACATCAGTCAATGCTTAATATAATATAATCGAACTTAATTAATATTACATGATCAAATTAAAGGATATGATGAACAGAAATACATGCTCTAACAAAAAAATTGCACTCGCTAGTGTTTTCGGTAAAATTTTTAAAATAAATTTGAATTAAACCACAACGTTCCCTTTGAAATGCTACTTTAATATAAACTGAAATTTAGCGCCCTTACATTCCAAATTTTGCCGAAAATTTTGGCTACCGTAAATTTGTTGTTTAAATTTGCGTCAAGGTAGAATTCAATTCTTTTACTGAACTAACTCGAAGGCTTGGTGCAGTTTGCAGCTATAATTGAAGGATGAACACTTATTCTGAATCAACAAAACCGGGCGCTTAATCCAGGGGTCTCAAAATCAAAACCTGACCTGGGCAAAATGTCAGGGCCTTTTAGGATTAAGCGGGCCTCAGGATAAAAATTATAAAAATACCTAGAGAATTTTTTTTTTCCAAATTTCAATCTGAGTCACTAACGACTTCGGGATTCTATCCTCTGGAAACAGAATCTGACCAAAAACAACAAAGTTGTAAAAGTTACCCCGCCAAAGACAAATTCATCTGCCGCAAAAAGAATACATATCACTCCAATCCGCTGCTCATATCTAATTTTGTTTGCTGGATGTACTTTTGTTTTAGGTGTAAATGCTGGAGAAGTTTGAATGTACAGGACTACTTCTTAAAGTAATTTGGTGGGAGCTTTAACATTTTATTCAGTGCCACTTTGACGGCTCCCTCCAAATTACTTTAAGAAGTAGTCCTGTACATTTAAACTTCTCCAGCATTTACACCTAAAACAAAAGTACATCCAGCAAACAAAATTAGATATGAGCAGCGGATTGGAGTGATATGTATTCTTTTTGCGGCAGATGAATTTTTCTTTGGCGGGGTAACTTTTACAACTTTGTTGTTTTTGGTCAGATTTCATATATTTTTGCATACTTAAATAGCCAACTAATACTTTTGTTTTGGGAAAAGTTTCAATAGGTTTTTGTTCAGCATATTCCATAAATTTAATATCATAAGTTATATTCACAGGGTCTTCTTTAAAATAATTAGAAACTGCAAACGCAATTGCAAATACGCCACAAATGGCTGAAGCTGAGCTTTTTTAAAAATAATTTTGGGATGAAATGGGTACAGTTTATTAATATGTTTTTTGTGCAAAATAGATTTGTGTTATCTTTGTGTTATGGCTCTGCTAACATTCTGTTAGTAATCTGTTAATTTTTTGTTAACTCTGTTAATGCTCTATTAACGTTATCTTAACACTCTATTATCTTTTCGTTAATGCTCTGTTAACGTTCTGTTAATGTTCTCTTAATTGTCTTTAATCATTCGGCTAACGCTCTGTAAACGGTCTGTTACCTTTCTTTTATTACTCGATTTACGTTCTGTTAACGTTCTGTTAAGGCTCTGTTAATTTTCTGTTAACACTCTGTTAACGATCTGCTAACGCTCTGTTGTTGCCTTACCAACGCTTTGTTAACGTTCTGTTACTGATCTGTCTTAATGCCACCCTGACTCAGTGTCCCAATGTCACATTGTCCCAATGTCACAGTGTCCCAATGTTCCAATGTCGTAATGCCCTAATGCCCTAAGGTCCATTGTCACAGTGTTTCACATGTCCCAATGTTCTAATATCCCAGTGTCCCAATGTCCTAATATCCTAATGTGCCAATGTCCCAATATCCTGATGTCCCAGTGTCCCAATTTAGGTCCTATTGTCCCAATGTGCAAATATCACAGTGTCCCAATGGTTTAATGTCCCACTACCCTAGTGTCCCAATGTCCCAGTATCGGAATATCCTAATGTCCCAGTCTCCCACCTATTGTCCTAATATCCCAATGTCTAACTGTCCTAATGTCCCAAGGTCCTAATGCCCCAATTTCCTAATATCCCAGTACCCCAATGTCCCAAATGTCCCAGTATCCTAATGTGATAATATCCCAATGTCCTAATGTACCAGTGTCCCAATGTCGCAGTGTACCAAGTGTCCCAGGGTCCCAATAGCCTAATGTCCTAATATCCCAGTGCCCCAATGTCCCTGTATCTCAGTGCCCTAATGTCCCAGTATACCAATGTTCCAATATCCCAATGTGCCAATATCCCAATGTTACAATGCCCCAATGTTCTAATATACCGATGTCCCAGTGCCCCAATGTTCCCACGTCCCAGTTTCCCCAGTGTACCTAATTTCCCAATGTCCTAATGTGTTGATGTCCTAATATCCCAATGTCCTAATATCCCAATGTCCTAATGTCTTATTGTCCCAATATCCTGATGTCCCAATGTCCCAATGCTCCATTGTCCCAATATCCTGATGTCCCAATGTCCCAATATCCCGATGTCCCAATGCCCCAATATGCCGATGTCCCCACGTCCCTGTTTCCCCATTGTGCCTAATGCCCCAATGTCCTAATGTCCCAAGACCCTAATGTCCCAATTTCCTAATATCCCACTACCCCAAGATCCTAGTCTCCCAGTCTCCCGGTGTCCCAATATCCAAATATCCCAATGCCGCAGTGTGTTTTAAAAAAATGGTCAATGCGATGAGCCGATAGACGCAATTGTTGGAAATCTTTTGTTAACTTTACCTATTAATTTACCGTTATTCCATCCACTTATTTAAATGGAAGACATTGATTCTTTAGAAGGACCACCAGAGGATCATTCGTTCCAAATTTCATAAAAATTCCATCACGAAGAGAGACAGTAGAAGCAAGTCTTTCTGCAACTGTAGACTTCATTCTGAAATTGGGTTACTCGCTTAAGTCTGTGAGGGTGAAAATTTCACCGTTTATTGCATATATCTTACCCGTTATTGTGCGGATCGAAGATTTTATTTGGAAAGGCACAGGATATGTGGAATATTTTGGTAAAAAAATTTTTTTGGGGCCTGTTGCCTGGAAGGCTGTAGCCTGATCAAACAAAAAAGCAAGTTGTCTCCGGTAATCATAGACTTGTTCACTTTCGTTTTTCTTTTTCCTTTGGCGGGCGAGACGCTCTCGCGTCTCTTGATATTCATAAAATGCTCTTCAAACAAATTTAGAAACTTTTGACAAGAAATTAAAACGCTGAAATTTTGTGGATCGATCAAGAGCCACAATTTGCAAATTAGTACTTAGAAATAAATACTCCAGAAATATCATTAGGAGTCAAAATTATTCGGCGGACAGTAATAAGTCTCGAACAAAAATGTCGAGTACCTGCAAAATGTGAACACGAGTTATAATCCAGCTATAGTAGAGAGAAAACAATTTCACGGTGTGCTTTATATTTTTCTGCACAAAAGCAGTTTAGACAACCGTCAGCTTCTTAGAACAAAGGGTAGGATTGTTAAAAACATAACTTTAAAGAAATTTCTTAGACTTTAGTTCAACACATTTTTTTTACAAACATTTCCATTTTTGACACAATGTGCTGCTACATACTGTGTTTCTCCGATTTGGCTGCGGGCCTGACAAAACTGCGATGTGTGCCGTATGTGGCCCGCGGACCACAAGTTGAACATTCCTACCTGAATAGATCATGCTCAAATCACAAATATATAAAATTTGTTTTGCAAAATAATTGTTGATGTCACTTATAGTAGAAAATCTAGTTTATCCCTCCACTCTTGCCGATTGTAACAAAATTGTTCGGGGTGTAACATTGTAACAAGAAATCGAAAATTGTAACAAAATGTTACAATTGTAACACGAGTGGCAACGCTGGTCCCGAGTAAGTGTGGATGAGAAATTTGTCCGTCGATATTGTGCCTAAAATGAGGTATGTATGTATAGCGAAAGAAAGTCCGAAAGAGCGTTGAGTGTTAAGAAAGCGATAAAAATAAGGATGTGTATTTATTGTGCAATTTAATTCCACTTTCCGCCCGACAGTTGTATACGAATAAGGATACAATTAAGACCAGAATTTGCAGGGGACTGACGTCAGCCGACATTCGATAAGTCTTTTTTATACAAAAGTGGTTTTACAAAACGTTTCGTAAACTAAGCCGCTTTTAATAAGGCCTTAGAAAAGTTTAGAATGAAAAGAAATCACTTATATGTCTTAAAAAACTTGACCCTTGTCCTCATGTCTGACTGGCGGATTTACTTGAGTGAGGGATTCAGTTAATCCTACTTTTCGATAAAGTGAATACATAACGTACTTTGAAAATCTGCTCACACTATCAAACAATGTGTGTTTAAGTTCAAAAGAGCTGATAAGCATAAGCTTCTTTAGAAATTACAGTTGATTGCATGGGCGTAGCCGAGGGAGGGGGCCAGGGAAGGGCGACCGCTCCTCCTGGCCGTTGGATTTTTCGTATTAAATAGATTATCAATAACACTGAAAGAAAAACATTTTCAGTCATAGATAATTTGCTTCCGATTCACTTTTTCGCATTTTGTTTGCAATTTACTATTCTAAAAAACCACACAGTAACATTTCTATATCAATGTATTAGAAGCCGTTCTTCTACATTACAAAGTAATCAACATAGATGCATATAAAATAACAGGCGCGACAATCCAGCATTGGACTAAGGCCGCAGGATGTGTTAGTGACATCCTATTTCCAAGATCTTATCTGCTTTTTGTTGAGGTAATGAGATCAGCATCACGCTCAGCAGTGTTATTTATCCCCATAAATGGGTACTCGTTTAACATCTGAGTGAGATCATAGTCCGTCACAAGCTCGTGAGTTCGAAAAACACCATGATCCATGGTGAGATTCGAACTCATGACCCTGTGCACCGAAGGTGTGCGCACTAACCGCTAGACCAGCCAGACTACAACATAGATGCATATGGTCATACATAATTCTATTCTATTTCGTCCAAATTTACAGCAATCCCTGAGCGCTATGGATGGCTCATTTTAATGCCTATCCAGTACTTATTTTTAATGTAGCAAAAACCGTAACGGTTGAAAGACTCCGGCCGATTCCTATATCCTTTTCAGTTGTGGCATAACTGCGGACCTTTAGCTATGCAGGAGGAGTTTCATACGGTGAACGGCACCGGCCAATTCCTATGTTTCTCTACGGGGCGTTACTTTCCCGCATTATTCGAGTAACCGCTGCGCCTGAGTGCTGTATTAACAACTTCAGCGTCTCAGGTTACTAACCGTAATAGGGTGACAAAAAACGAATAGTCAATCACCGAAGCAGCACCTCCGAGGCCCCTCCATGATGGACCTCTTTCGTTTACGAATACTATCATGGTTAAGCGCTGGGCCGACAACTCATCCGTGTAAAAAATTCGACGTCAAGAAACCTGGAACGAAAACCTCGGATTGGACGGATACAACTCACGACGACCTCGCAAACGAACAATGGATTACTCTTTCGGAACCTAGTGTACATACCAGGTTCCCTGAATTCCCTGAATGGGCAGGAGCCTTAAGGGCCCTCTTGGATCAGGTTGAAAAATATAAGCTGAGCATAGTTGCACTCCAGGAAACAAAATGGCTTAGTAGCGAGATTGACGACCGAAATTCGTACACAATTTTCACAAGTGGAAAACCTTCGGGCCACAGGGAGTGGCGTTTATTGTAAACAATCAACTTAAGCCTCATGTTATCGACTTCAAACCCATAAACGAGCGGCTGTGTGCGATTCGCATTAAAACTCGGTTTTTCAATCTCTGGCTCATAAACGCGCATGCCTACACCGAAGTCAGTGAAGACGCGGCCAAAGACGAGTTCTACCACCGCCTAGAAAACCTCTTCGATTCACTTCAATCAAACGATGTCAAATTGCTGCTGGGGGACTTCAACGCCAAAGTCGGAAACGAAAGTTGGCATAGGGGGATTACTGGAGGTTACAGCCTCCATGAAGAATGTAAAGACAACGGCCAACGACTTATAGAGAATTATTTTTGATTTATATTTATTTTTAATCTCTATTTTTTATTATATTTGTTTATATTTGATAAATTAGAAATATAAAAATACATTTTATTAGTGCAAACGTTTGACACAAACAAACAAACACAAACTAATTGTTATTAAAAATATTTTTTTTTCATTTTTGTCGTATGCCACTTTGCTGAAGTGAATTTTGAAATACTAAAATCCACGACATTACCCCCCTCCTTAACAAAAAGTATATATTTATACTATATATTAATTATTTAGCTAGTACAATACATAATAGGTACTTAGCATATACATTACATTTTAAAATCCAGGAATTAGTCTTCTGGCAGGTAGCTTCAACATCCAGGTTCGACGATGGGAGAGTCATTTACACTCAAACATCCATAACATTCGACAGTTGATGGAGCAAATGTAATCCGCAATTGACCTTCGGCGTTGTACAAGGTTAATCTTGTTCGAACGACCGGCTTCTTTCGGATATATATATTGTGTGTGATGTATCCATGTTTCGCCGGATTATAACATTCGATGTCGTCTGAGATATAGAATCTGCTTCGTCCAGCGATCAGGCAAATAAGGAGGAAGTAGGTAATTCTCGAGTTCGATTTACTTCTGAAGGAGTAAAGTCACTATTTTTGATTAATCCTTTTTTATGTTCGTTTTTCGGGGTCACCATTTATTGTAGGGTCACCATTTTATTAAATTTTTATTATATTCATATCACGTCGGGGAATGTTCATCACGTCGGGGTCACCATTTATAGAGAATTATTTTTAATTTATATTTATTTTTAATCTCTATTTTTTATTATATTTGTTTATATTTGATAAATTAGAAATATAAAAATAGATTTTATTAGTGCAAACGTTTGACACAAACAAACAAACACAAACTAATTGTTATTAAAAATATTTTTTTTTTCATTTTCATTTTTGTCGTATGCCACTTTGCTGAAGTGGATTTTGAAATACTAAAATCCACGACAGACTAATAGACTTCGCGACCAGCAGAAACATGGTCATTAGCTCAACGTGTTTTCCGCATCGTCGTATTCACAGACAGACCTGGAGATCTCCAGATCAACATACCGTCAACCAAATTGACGACATCCTTGTCTGCAAGAGATGGGCATCGAGCATGATGGATGTTCGGTCCTATCGTGGAGAAAATATTGACTCTGACCACCATATGGTGAAGGCGACTTATAGGTGCAGAATTTCTTCGGTGCATTATTCGAGATTCAACCCGGCAAAAATTTTTGCGGTTGACAAATTGTTGGATGATGCCACGGTGGTTTCTTATACGACCGCCCTTGAGGAGAAGCTGACGCCCTCGCTAAATAACATCAGCAACAAAGGCGCCCTTGAGATCTGGGATACACTCAAAGACACCATCAAAGGGGTCGCTGAGGAGGTTGTGGGATACAAAGCCCGGCGAGCCCGAAATGATTGGTTTGACAAGGAATGTCAAAACGCGGTAGATGCGAAAAACGAGGCATATCGCCAATGGACCGAACGCGCAACTAGAGCCAAAAAAAAAAACAAATTATGACGAGTTTCGACAATTTTCGAATGGGTTAATTAGACGTAAGAAACGTAAGCATCTTGACGAGCAGTTGATGCAAATAAACCAAAGATTAGCTAGTAGGAACAGTAGACAAGCGTACAGGCGAATTAATTCAATTAAAAGTGGATACCAACCCAGGACCAGCCTCTGTAAGGATAAGGATGGCAATATAATTAGCGACACCGATAGCGTTGATAAACGCTGGGCCTCACATTTTGAAGAGCTCCTTAATGTTCAACCCAACAACCCCACATAAGAAGCGCTGGAGTTGACGGCTGAAACAGGCCCTCCCTTTCAACCCCCAACAGTAGAAGAAGTTGATCTCGTCATGCAATCACTAAAACATAATAAAGCCCCGAGCGCTGACGAGATTCCAGCTGAACTGCTGAAGCATGGTGGGGAGAGCCTTGTCAAGGCTATACACACACTTATCGTTAAAATAAGGAACGACGAAATAATCCAGGAAAATTGGCGCAAAAGTATAATTTGCCCAATCCACAAAAAAGGGGATAAGTTAAAATGTGAGAACTACAGAGGCATCTCTTCAATCCAGGCGGCCAAGGCCCGACGTCGGGCTATCGTGCCAAAAAGAAGAAGAAGAAAAAACGACAAAATTGATTTTTATTCAAACCGCAAAATCAAAGTAGGCATGGGTGTAAAATCACGACCAATGATTACGCCAATTCCGACTGTATCCAGATCGTTAAATTTACGGAAATACACCCATGCCTACTTGGGATATGCAAAATTATGATTATAATATTTCCCAATTGAAAAAATCCCTATCGCAAATGAAAAAATCCTTATCCCAAAAGAAAGAATCCATATCCCAAATGAAAGAATCCTTATTCCAAAAGAAAAAATCTTTATCCCAACTGAAAAAATACTTGTGTGTGAATTAAAATAAAATTATTTTAAAGGTATTTTAAGGAGTTTTTTGCATGAAATTATGAGTTGATATTATTGAGAATATGAATAGTATCGGCTTCGTGGAGTCGGCTAATGTAATTGCTGTGTTCGGATGTTTATGAAATTTTATACTTGTATGTAAAGTTCCTTGTGTGTTGCTGGCTTTTGATCTTCATCGTGTACGACAATTAAGTGCCTCAAGAAGTAATAATAATTTTAATGTAATACGTGATAAATGAGGATGACAAGTAACCTTTAGCATTATTGAGGGTGTATAATGCCAAAATGATGTACATACGTATCCGGAAACTGCCACATAAACATACCGGATTGTGATTCCTCATTTAATTTCCAGCAAAAAAGTTGTTGGGAACATACTCAAATACTTAACCCTTTAGCTGCCACAGGCATTTAAAGATTTTTGAAAAAAATATTTTCTTGTATGACTAAAACCTCAAGGATCTTAAAAGCTAGAGTAGCTACAATAGCAAAATAAAAACCTCAAGGATCTTAAAAGCTAGAGTAGCTACAATAGCAAAATAAAATGATTACTACAGCCAACAAATTTACATAAAGAAGGTAAGGCCGGAGCTTCCGAACAAAATCCACCCAACGAAACGTCCCAGAGGAGCTCTACCTCTCGGACATTGACGAGGCCAGACCAGGCCCATCGAACATCCGAAAGAAAAATACCAAACTCTTTGAGCCAGGAGGCGTCAAAGATCCTTGAGAAAGGGACTCAGCGGCGCGGGATGCAAGCAATACATCAAATTCCTCGCACAGGGACATGAGCCTGCAAAAGGAAGAGAGCTAGCGGCGAAACCCTCTTGCAACTCCCCCCAGATATCTCTTAAGGCAAATCGACAACGCTCCGTATCTGCCCTCACGCGTATTTTCAGAAGCAGCTTTGCGCTGGGCTACATCCCCCGCTCATGGAGACTTGTGAAAGTCGTCTTCATTCCTATAATGGGAAACCGGCCCAAGGACGATCCCAAATCTTACTTCATTCATGCTCAAATCAATGGAAAAAATCATTGATGAGCACATCAGAAAAACCACGCTGATTAGTAACCCGCTGCACAAAAGGCAGTTCCTTATCAGCCAGATAAATCCACAGAATCCACAGCCTTGCAGGAGAGATCGAAAGGATCTTTGAGGCCAAAAATACTACTTTATTGGATATTGAAGGAGCATTCGACAATACTGCCTTCGATGCAATTGAAAGAGCGCTGAGAAGTAAGATGATAGGAAATACGACTACAGCGAGCTAATTCTCCGTGCTGAGGTTACTACAGGCTGCCCACAAGGGGGTGTACTTTCGCCCCTCCTGTGGTGCCTGGTTGCTGACGAACTTTTGTGGAAGCTCGCATCTAATTGCTTCTCCGTGCAGGGATATGCCGACGATGTGGTTATAGTGGGGTTGGTTTGAGGAAACACTACCTGACTCACTCGAACCAGCATTAAAAATAGTTAAAGAATGGTGTGATGGGAACGGGCTCCGAGTAAACTCATCCAAGGCACTCATCATACTCTCTCTAGGAACAGAAATCTGGCTGAAATAATGTACAACACCCAACTACCGATTGGAAATATAGCCCTGACGACGGTGGGAAAATCTGTGTTAGGCAAGGTACAGAGGCTAGCATGTCTCATTACCACCGGTGTACTCCGCTCCTGCCCTAGCAGTGCTCTAGTGGTGTTACTTCACCTACACTCGAAAAAAATTTACTCTTATAATAGGAGGAAACTTTTTTTCCTTCTATTAGTAGTAAATTTACACCACGATATAAACGAGAGTAATTTTACGCTTTACGGTGTAAATATTTACTATAAGTATAATAATGATAAACCCCTTGTTAACCTTTGTCTCTTTAGTAACCTAAGTAACCTTGGTCCCCTTGGTAACTTTGGTCGCTATAGTACCTTAGTAACCATAGTACATTTGATAACTTTGGTGATCTTGGAAGTCCTTATTAACCTTGGCAACCCTGATGGCCTTGGTAGTCCCTGTAACCTCGCAAACCTTAGTATCTTTGTACATTACATTAAACTTAATGTTAACCCTAACTTTGACCATAACGTCAAACTTAACCTTAACGCAAACTCTATCCTTACATTTAACCCTAATAATAACGATAACTGCGACCTATCAATAACTTTAACCCTACCCGTTAGCCTAAACTTCATTTTGACTTTAACCTTGGCCCTAACTTAAGTATAAACCTTTACTCCATCTCCATCCCGAACCCTAACATTCATCCTAATCTTAAATCTAATTTTTAATGTAACCATAAAGCCTCACTGTGTACTCAATATGTGATTCAAATTACATCCATATTTCCTAAGCTCCAAATTGGTCCTATCAACACCAAACGGTTACGACACGATTCCCGTTACTACAGACTCAAGACTTTCCTTATATCCAGGTTCCATCATTCTCCCTTTTAAAATACCCCTATCTACTACTTTTGGCTTTTTGATATTAATCGTCGTTGCGTCGTTACGTTACAAAATGCATACCAGAACCCAGAGAAAAGACATATACATATCGAAAATTCCTTAATCCTTTATAAAAGGTCCCGATAACCTGCTCAGTCTTGACTAAACTAGTTTACCAAGCATTGCTTTTACAATGATGAAGTGACCAGGAATCAGACATATGTAGCTATAGGTATCAGAACCAGTCTCTGTTTCAGTCACTATATAACTAAGACTGCCCTTTTTACCTACCACAACAGAGTCATTCTTCTTCTTCTTCCTTGCCTCGTTCTTTATACCGCTCCGTGGTTCCGCGTTGCTCGACCTGCGGTGTAGGCACATCGCCCGTTTTGGCGATAATTTCTCAGCATATTTCTACAGGCAGCTCTATCTTGGATCGTGTCATCGCCGAGACCAATGCGTTGTTGTTGCTTTTTCATTTGACACATCCAGGTGTTCTTTGGTCTGCCTCTGGCCTTGGGTCCATCAAGTGGAACTTCCATTGATATCGCTCTCTTTGCGGGGTTCTCAGGCGGACGCCTTTGAACATGGCAATACCAATCCATTCGTCGGTCTTCGAGCTTTTCGGTGATTGGTTGGTCTATGGACAAGCTGCCTCGGATGTAGCTACTCTTGATGTGGTCCCTTTTGGTTACACCAACTGACATGCGTAACATTTTCATTTCAGTCGCTGTCATTTCTTTCGCGTAACCTTCATACATGGTCCAGCATTCTGATCCATACATGAGTGCGGGACGTACAACCGTTTTGTACAACTTGCCCTTTAGCTTCAGTGGCATTTTCTTATCGCAGAAAACTCCAGAGTTTTCTCGCCACCTCATCCACCCAACCTTTGTGCGATGTTTGATGTCATCATCGCATGTAGCTCCGCTGTTCACCATCGAGCCAAGGTACTTGAACTTGGTACAAGACTTAAGCTGCTCTCCTTTGACGTACATTTCTGGTATCGGTGCATTTGGGTCTGAGAATTGGCAGCATAAGAACTCAGTCTTTGTTATACTTACCCTCAGTCCATGCTCCTCCAGAGTGTCACACCATTTTGTAAGCGCAGCTTGCAAGGCAACGATGTTTGGGCTACTGAGGACTATATCATCAGCAAAAAGTAGAGATATTTCTAGGCCGTCGGAGACACGTGTTAATAAGTAGCACATGATGATGTTGAAGAGCAACGGACTCAATACACTGCCCTGGTGTACTCCGACATTCACCGGAAATTCTTCTGATTCACCGGCTGTGCATCTAACCTTAGTCGTAGCTCCATCATACATGTCTCGTATCATCCTGACGTATGCCTCGGGGACATTAAGTGCTCTCAAGGCCAACCATATCAGATCACGAGGTACTCTATCGAATGCCTTCTCCAAATCGATGAACACAAAGTACAAGTCCTTTCGTGCTGCTCTATACTTTTCCATCGCAACACGAATGCACTGAATCGCATCGACTGTAGATCGACCTTCAACAAAGCCGCATTGATTGTCATTCAACCGCACAATCTTTCTCAATCGGTTGCAGACAACTCGCTCGTAGATCTTCAGTGTATGAGGTGTTAACTTTATAGCCCTATAGTTGTTGAGTTTGCGTGAGTCTCCCTTGTTCTTATAGAAAGGAAGAAGAAAACTTTCCCTGAAAGCATCAGGCATCGGTTGCCCACCTTTGATTTTGTTGAAGAGAACTGTGAGCCAACTAAGCCCGACATTTTCCATTTTCAACCAAAATTCCGCGGGGATTTTGTCCGGGCCGACTGCCTTTCCGCGTTTCATCTGATGCATTGCCTCCATCACCTCTTCCTCTGAGATATCTTCAATATTTGTGGTATTTGGCTCAACATCTTGAAAAGCTGCCCGAGGAAATTCTTCATTTAGAAGTTCGTCAAAATACTCTCGCATCCTGCTACAAATTGCCGTATCGTCAATCAGCAACATTCCTTGCGAGTCCTCCACGTACTTTGGCGCCTGTATGCCTACCACAACAGAGTCAAACCGAGTGGAATTACAAAAATAAATATACATGCTAAATTTTGTAAGAATTCTCTCTCTCTTGGTTACCGTAACTCCTAGTGGAGCATGGTGCGTTAAAGACTACCGTGTGTAGTCATCAACGTTACAAAGACAACTGAATTCGGAGTGTGATACGGTTGTCAGCCATCCCAGCAAACAATTGAGCAAGGGTTTGCCAAAACTAATTTGCCCCCAGCAATAAAAGGGCAAGGTGTGCCAAAAGTAATTTGTTGATAATATGCCGCAGCAATATTTCACCTTTTCAATGCTTGCGTATTGCTTCCCCTCTGTAAGCATTTCGCAAATTTATATACACAGACAGCAAATTGTATTTCTCTCGCTCTTCCAATGCTTGCGTCCCTCAGTTCCCTAAGTATTTATCTATTTTGCCAATCGTTTGTATGTGGCAAGCAATTGGCAATATCCAGAATTCATATGGGCAAGGGTTTGCCTAATGTAATTTGCTGTTAATATGCCTGATGCTTATCTTCTTCAAGCATTAAGTGTGTCAAGTACTTCATATTTTGAGAACGTTGGATGCATTACCTTTGTGGCGCAATGGCAATGTGAGCAGACTGACACGCAGGTGGACCGGGTTTGAATCCTACCAGAAATAAAAAGGTAATTTTCTAAAATAAATAATTTCAAATACATATCTCAGTATCCCAGTGCACGAAAGTGGTAGCAGAAATGGAAAAAAAAATTTTTTCCTGCTTTTCAAAAATTACATTGCCAAATATAACATAAAACTAACTTGCAGAATATGTATTGCATTTAACTTGCAATGCCCTTGCGAAAGGCAAGTATATAACCTTTACATAAGCTTGCTTTCTGCAAGTAACCAGCAAGTTAATTATAAGTTGCAATAGTAACTTACTTTCTTGTACAATCTAGTCCGCCAACTAAGTTACTTTCTAGCTTTTGGCAATATTGCCGGCAATATAAACCCTTAGGCAAGGCAAATTGTTTCTAACTTACTGGCAAATTGAATTGTTTGCTGGGATACCACTTCCTAGTCGGATTGTTAGTTTATTATTCTAAAATAAAATAAATAACAGGCGCGACAATCCAGCATTGGACTAAGGCCGCAGGATGTGTTAGTGACATCCTATTTCCAAGATCTTATCTGCTTTTTGTTGAGGTAATGAGATCAGCATTACGCTCAGCAGTGTTATTTATCCCCATAAATGGGTACTCGTTTAACATCTGAGTGAGATCATAGTCCGTCACAAGCTCGTGAGTTTATTATTCTACGATAAGAATATTTCTTATCATCTTCTTCTGAATAATAAACTTGCGACGAGTCGTGCCGAGTTTGGAAACTCGTTTCTCTATGAGTGTCTATTTCACATAGTGGCGACCGAACGATCACGGCCACAGAGCACGACTTGTAAGAATTAACTCATCAGAATTCCTTGAAAAATCTATTTTTAAAACATATAAAAAGACTTAATTGAGAAACTATGCAGTTTTTTTTACATTTTTCGCTGTATCTTTTTTGTTACTGCACGGATCGGAGCAAATGATAGCCTATGCACACGTTCAGGACAGACTCTATCAATGGGAAAAGAGAGCAAATCCCAAGACGCTCTCTATCAATAGATAAGAAGAACAACGAGAACGACGAGAACAAGAAAAAATGCGGTTTTCAAACTCTTATATCTCCGGTGTTTTTCATCGTATCTTCTTGAAATTTGCTACACTTCGTAAGACAGTGCGAGCGACAATCTCTATCAAATTTGACCACTCAGGCAGGACTAACCAGGGTCCGAGCTACAGAGGTCCGAAAACCCGTACTTGTTCCGTCGTGTAAACATAGTCTTAGTCGATTCTCACTTTTGATTTGTTCAAATTTTTTCGTTTTTCATTGGCGGGCGGGACGCTCCCGCGTCCCTAGATCTGAAATAAGCAAATTTGAACTGGAAAAAATGTAAATTTACACCGGCAAATATGTAAATTTACATCCGGGTTTATAATAATATTTACGGCAGCCGGTTCTTCGATGTAAATCGTCCTGGAGCTACCCGTTATTCCATCGGCCAAGAGCTGCCACCTCCCCTTCAGTTTTACACAAATGAAGGTGTAATTTTTTACACGAAAATCGTAATATTACATGAGAATTTCCCTAAAACTACAACTTCCAATTGGTAAATATACACTGAAAATGTTAAGTTTACACAAAAATAAAGTAACGACACACACTAAATGTGGTGTAAAATTACACCAAAATAGAGTCATATTAAATAATCTGTGTAATATTACACTATTTTGTGGGTTTACTAGAAATTTTGTTGAAAAATAAACGTTTGCTGTAATTTTGCGAGAAATAAGGTGTAAAGTTCAACGAGTTCTCGATGTAAAATTCAACCATGTTTTTACAGTGACATCCTGTCGACATACACCTCGAAACCGAAGCAAAACTAGCATTGGCACGACTTATTGTGAGCGATGCCAATCTGGGGCTTACCAAGGGGCAGCTAAAATCTCTAAACAACATCACTATCGTGAATATGCCCTCCGATCACCTTCCAAAGGAGATCTCATGCGGCCGCCTTTTTTCAAGCCGAAACATGGAGTAGAGAGGAGTGGCACTCTAATTTCGCTAGGCTGCATCCACAGACCATAAAATGGTTTACTGACGGCTCTAAGGCAACCGAAGATTCAGGAGCAGGGGTGGTGGACCCAGCGCATAGGATATCCATACCTAAGGGGCACCACACCACAGTATTCCAGGCAGAGGTTCACGCAATAGCAACCTGCGCTCATCTCTGTTTACGTGCTAACTACGTTAACAAAAGAATAGCAATCTCAGACAGCCAAGCGGCTATTAAGACACTCACTAAGCACACCCTCACGTCAAGACTCGTTCATTGTTGCCTGAATAATCTGAACAAACTAGGAGCAAATAACAGATTAACCCAGAAGAGGGACACGGACATAGCTTCTATGTCAATTAAGAAGCAACCTCGACTCATTTCTTAGCACGATCAACCTTGATAGTCCGGTCAGGCATAGTCCTGCCCACAGGTGACTAGGGCGATAGAACAATTAGCCCACTGGATTCAGTGCTGCAAATCCTCCTTCGGGTTCACGCCCCCCCCCCCCCCCCCCCGCAATCTAATCTAATCTAATCACTAAACTTTTTTCCCTAATGTTGAGTGGATAAATTAACGATTTTAATAGTATTTTCAGCTACGAAAGAGACTCACTATTTCTTTAGTAGAACTATTTAATTTAACACTTTCCCGGACACAACGTCTATAGACGTCCAATTTTGAGCATTTGACCATACAAATCGTGTCAAATTTTGGCGTTGTGTCCGGCAATGAGTTAAACTATTTATTTTAAAGTACGATATAATTTTATTTTATTAGTGTATCAGAACGACAGAAAAGTAACAATTTGCAGTTAAAGGCAATTTTTTCCAAACAAGAGACGAACTTAAGTGAGCATTTCTCTGTCGGATGACATGAAAGGAGTTAAGCTGTTTAATTACCGAATCTCACTTAACCCTGATAACCCTGAGTTGTTTTTCTGGGATAATTTGATTTTTTTTGCTATAAACTATTTACATATGTGTAAATACCCCAAATAACACTTATTTTTAGTTTTTTTTTAATATCCACATCCCTACGGTCCTGGAAAATTAATATCTTTCTAAAAATGATCACAGGGACATGAGATATCAAATTAATGTTTAAAGAATAATACTATACAGCATACAAAATCGATAGATATGAGAAATTATTAATCAATTATAAGCTGATTTGGTGTGATACGACACCAGTGTTGCGAATTTAACTACTTTCCGGCTAAGTTTAGTTGGAAATTAGACTGTTAAGCTGTAATAAATTACTAAATCCTGACAGTTGACTTTTTCGGTCGTTTTTTCTATGTTATGATATTTTAAATTCTAATTTACTTAATAGATCAAAATGCGAGTCTAAATTCTCAATATTTACCACCAAAATAATTCAGCGTCGTGAAATAACTTTCACTTATTTTATTATTTTTACTCTCTATACCAATATATGGCTTCTGCGAGTTACGAAACTAAGGACAATCTCTTAAATAAAATTCATTGCTGAATAAGTCCTTTTACATGGGAGTCTTTTCTGATAAGCATTTTGCAGACGCGTGGTAAAGCAGACTTTGATACAAAAACTTGAATTAAAATGTTTGGAGTGTCATATCGAGCCCTGGAATAACCATAGGCATTATTTTATTAATTTAAATTTTAAGCAAACGTTAGCGTGGTCTAATAAATAAATCAGATAGAGCAGTAGATCGTCCCAAATCCAACATCTCAAACAAAGTATGGCGTTCAACAAAAAAGATGTTTCTTAATTGTGGAATCCTTCTGGAAAGATATACAAACTTCCATTCGTCTAGTGGAAAGCATAAACATATTTATGTTCATTTTCATGGAAAACACATTTCAGCAATAAATAAATATATGTATATTCACTCAAATTGACAATTTTACCGATAAAGGAAACATATTCCTAAATAAACTCATTTGTCTACGATGACATGGTGAGGTCACCCTTGTTTGCGGATCACTAAACTAATGCTTCTAACATAAACTAAACTCGTAAATGAGCAGATCCAGTGAATGATATACACTCTATGAAATTTTTAAATTACTCTGCCATCTAAATTTGCAAATCAAGTGTAATTTTACATAAAACATTTTGAAACTAGGGGGCAGAGGCTAATTTCGGGCGCGGCCGAAATTTGGATACCCTTCGCTCTCCTTGAGCTAAAAGTTTTTTCGGGCGTACCTATGACTTGCATTTAATTCCCCTCCTCATTCTTTTTCTTCCGTCTTGACAAAAGTTTTGGGCTTGGTTGAAATAAGTGGGCAAATAAAAATATGTATTTACTCGGAAAATTTTATTAGGGTTGCGGGAGCATGACCTCAAAGTACGATTCGTTTTTAACTTTTTTGTTGCTTTGGTAAAGACACATTAATTCAAGGTTTTGTGAAATTGGTGCAAAAAATGTTTCCTAGAAGAACCAAAATGGGGGTTGGGTTTGTATGGCCACCCCATGACCCCATGGTCAGATTTGATCAATTTTTAGATATGTTTTGTGTCATCAAGAGAAACACGTTTGTGTGTAATTTGGTTGAAATTGGTGCACAAATAAAAATGTTTTTCTTAGAAGTACCTAATTTGGGGGGTTAGGTTTGTATGGCAGCCCCATGGCCCCTTATCCGATTTGATCCATTCTTGGATATGTTTTGTATCATCCAGAGAAACACATTTGTGTGAAATTTGGTTGAAATTGCTGCACAAATAAAAAAGTTTTTCTTAGAAGAAACTAATTTGGGGGGTTAGGTTTATATGGCAGCCCCATGACCCCATTATCCAATTTGATCAATTCTTAGATATGTTTTATGTTATCAAGAGAAAAACGTTTGTGTGAAATTTGGTTGAAATTGGTGCACAAATAAAAAAAATTTCTTAGAAGAACCTAATTTGGGGGGTTAGGTTTGTATGGCAGCCCCATGACCCCATGGTCAGATTTGATCCATTCTTACATATGTTTTGTGTTATCAATAGCAACATATTTGTGAGAAATTTGGTTAAAATTGCAGCACAAATAACAAAAATTTTCTTAGAAGAACCTAATTTGGGTAGTTGGGTTTGTATGGCAGCCCCATGACCCCATTGTCCCATTTTACCGATTCAAACATACAAACTGCTTGTAGCAAAAATAAGCATTTGTGCAATATTTCAGCTTCATAGCTTTTAAATTGACCGAGTAAAACGCGTCGCAACAGACGGACAGACGGACATCGCCCTATCGACACCCCAAGTCATGCTGATCCTACACTCCCAGTCACTTGAATAGGGACAAACTTTTCGAGAGTGGTTTATCTCAAAATATCCTTTTCCTTGCAGCAGAGAGCATAAGTCAGTATTTGTTTACAAAGCCTATTATGTTGTTCATAGTTTGCCAGAAAAAAAGTGAAACATTTAATAAAAACAGTTATGTTTCATCAACATTATGCTGATGCAGTAATAAATTCTATGTTCAAAATTGGGTCACTTGAATAGGGACAGTTGCGATTCGGTCGTTATTTCGAAAGTTCTAGCGTCATATCCTAACTGTTTTTGTTTTAATCCACTCAGATTTTGTTTTGACTTTAATTTTTGTAAGTTTCGGTACTCATGGGTTGAGCAAAAGCATTAAATACCGCCCAAATGGCTCAAAACGATGTTTTGAGAAATTAACAACATAGTTTACGCAAAATTTCGAAAATAGTGAAAAAAAGTAAATCGGTTTTGTTTAACTATTTAAAAAATAAAAGTGGATATGGACGAAAGATGAAAGGGCGTACGCGAGGTGCCCAAACCGCCAAAGACAAAAGGGCAATTCTGCGAGCCGCCTCTGATTTTGCACTATCAGCGGCTATAATTTGAGCTAAAGTCGGCGTTACAGCTAGTTTATCAACAGTGCAACGTGTAATAAGGAGTTCCTCGCACCTAAAACGAAAGAAAATTCAGAAAAAAATCAGAGGCAGGTCTCAAAACCATGACGCTACCTTCTCTGCTATGATGCTTTGACAGAAACCGTTCGTTTTCACGTAGATCGTGGAAATAGAAATGGAACCCTTCTAGGCCATCCAGGTTGACTTTCTTTTCATCCGAAAAAACTACCCTGTTCCACCCCTGTCGCCATGACATATTGCGGCGAGCAAAATCCAGAGGAAGGCTTATCCTCTTTGCGTCTAACCATATACAAATAATACATATACATATGTCCAAAGCTCACTCAAAATCGGGTACACATTTTTTTGGCCATGTAGTCCCATCGGCACCCAATGTCACAAATACGACAATACAGATACACGTATACAGGCTATTAAAGCTATTTGCTCTTTTGCTACACAGTTCAAGTTGAAGAGAGTTTAGATACTCTGCCAGGGCAGGTTTTCGTGCATTTGTCGACTTCATGAGTGTATCTTCTTCCACTGTCCCATGCCATGGGTCGGGGTGGCTTACGCAAAAGTATCTGCGCCTGCGAAAACTGCGTATTGAAAAAAGATGAAAGATGATTTGATCACAATGCATTTCTTTAGGTTGCGGAACAGGTAGCCATGCGTTCATTGACCTCATTAGTGCATTTCGTAAGTTGCATGCCGCGCTGTTAACCCTTCGTTAGGCGCGCACCCATTTGTCACGTGCTTAGGCGCGCGGGCTACAATTGTAGCCCAAATTTAAAATTATATAAAAAATATTGTTCAATTTTATTTTTTTTTTCTTGCTCGGTCTGTGGTCTCTTGATTACTGTACAGATTAAAAAATATAAAATCTTTAATTTTTTATTAAAATATATATAATAAAAGAGGGCAAAATGCATATTAGCCCCATGTTTAGTGTTTTTTGACATTAACTTACTTAGGGCCGGATGTACAATCATGGTTTAACTCACCGTTTAGTTAACTGAAGTTTAATTTTAAACTCCGTTTAACTAAGTGGAGAATTGTACAACGCGATAATTAAAATTTAGCAATTGAAAATTTAAAAAATCAATAGTTGCCATTAGCGACGGTTTTTTTTCGAATAGTAACGTTAAGTTTTTTAAATTTAAAAATGCAATAGGCCGGAAGAAAAATCATGGTTTAACTGAGCGTTGTAAGTTAAACTAAACTCCGTTTAAGGAAACTCAACAAAAAATAAACGTGTGTTTAAACTGCAGTTTAACGTTAAACTCCGTTTAAAGTTAAACGGTCGTCGTTGACCGTTTAACTAATGGTTTGTGAATATAAACTCGTTTTCGGATTCGATTTGCCGAGATATTTCGTTGAATTTTATTGAAAATGGTGAAAGTGAAAAATATCTTTAAATATGACGGACGATTTTTTGAATAATTTGCATCAATTGTGCGTGCGCGGTGGAAAAGAATCGCTCGAGAACGACCAGATCATTGATGAAAATGGATATGCAAAGATGATGAGTTTCTTCAAAGGTTCGGATTTTTATTGAAGGAAACGGTATTATCTACTGTAGAAGATATAATGCACATAATATCGAGTCACCCGCAAAGAGAAAGCATGCTACTCAGCCAGTAAAGCTTCTTCTTTGATATAATGCTATTGGATGCATTAATAGCGTCTTCTCTACACCTAGAGTGAACATTCTCTAGGTTGGCTTCAGCCTAAATAATGTTTGTTTTGTAAGCCACAGAAAAGAAAGGCTGATTTTTGTAGTTATTTTTGAGGCCGTGCGGTTCAACCACTATCGATTAAGCAAACTCCATCGTTCTTATCGTATATCGCTTTGGACTAACCTTTTTTTGGTACAGCCACGAAATTAAAATTGCAATGGGTGGGATATGTGCCAAGGTAGGATAATTGCATGCCCAAGCAAGTCATAAGCGCGCAACGAGCCTATGAAAACAGATTGCATGAAAGGTCGAGCAATTACTAGGAAAGGACACTTACCAAATACAGGGCCTTTGAAACTGGAGGACAAGGCCGAGTGGCCAAAATACTTGAGGATCAACGATGCAGGTGGCCAAAGCCCGAAATCTGGCTAACGTGCCATAAAGAAAAAGAAGATGATGCAATTGGGACAAAATCCCCACTAAAAACACATCAAGAGTTTAATATGTATACGAGTATACTAAACATTGTGTAAAAACTAATAATTGAATTGAAACAAATAAGCGGAAACTTCCTTATTATTTAAAGTCTTTATCTTTTATCGTTAAGACCGCAAACGCGTAACTAGCAATAAAAAAACTATGTATTTTATACTGCTATTTCTCTTTTTGTTTCAACGTTAATAATTTGCAGTAAAACAATATAATATTCCTAAATTGAAAATCGCCAATGTCCTTTTAATTAAATTTCCAAGCAGAAAACATTTTAATCGAGCCTTATGTGTCATAAGGTGACCAGATCATTCAGTTACCAATACTCTAAACAGTGCAGCTGCATAAAATGTTGATTGTGTTTTTTAAAGGAGGGGAGGGTCTGGTGCGAATATATCTATTTTTTTATTTTTGGGGGTTTGTTTCTTACATAATTCAAATAAATTTTGACCGCTCACTTGCGAGAGACACGGACTGACTAAAGGCCTGAATCAAATGTGAAAGTGTTTTGAAGTTTTTGCTTATGGCATTCAAATTGCTTTCCCCATTACTGTCGTTCGTTCCTGATATGCATTCCTACACAAATCCAATGAAAATTTTATACATTTAGAGTGTAGTTATTGCTGCGTATGTGGGGCGCCTTTCAAAGACTAGCTATTTTTGCATTAACTCTATTGATTCGTTTACCTATATTTTACTCGAGTTCGACATTTCTCTAATGGTCAAATCCATATGCGTCGTATATCTCTTGCTCGTGAGTCTCGTTTTTCAGTGCTCGGCTTATGCATATATATGTATACGAGTATATAGGGTTTTCTAATAACGATATAACAATGCGCCCTTTTAATAAAAACGTAGCGTTAACATGTTCCATGATCTATCGATAGAAAATCGTTAAAAATGATTAAAAAAAATGCATGGTAAATTTTACGAAACCGGAACGTTGCAATCTAATAACGAGGATAAACGGGCCCGATCGAAATTTGACTACCCGTCACACTTGAATGAAACTTAAGCTTCCATCCGTTCTTGGATACGTTTTGACGCTTTACACGTGTATGCCCTATGACCGATTCCATCCGATCTTGGATACGTTTTGACGCTTTACACGTGTATGAAGTTTGATTAAGATAGCTGCAAAACTGAGGAACAGAGAGCATAGAAACATATGGACAGACAGATGGACATTGCTCAATCGATTTCTCGCGTCATACAGTGTCCGGAAACTGCCGCATAAACGCACCGCAACTAGGATTAAATTTGGCTCGATTTTGACATAATTGTAATAAATTTTACCAAATTGCAGTTTGAATCGAATTGAATTGGAGCTAAAATTAACCCTAGTTTTCTATGGGTATAACTCAACCAAATGTAGCATTTAGTGCCCGAGCTCCTAGTGGAGGTATACTTATACATCACAAGATACTCTCATTTCTGATTGATTTTTTCAGTTATCACTTACATCAATTCAACGCACTCATAATGAATTTAATATTACTGAAGACAACTCCTTCTGTACTTTGTCAAATGCACAAATGCTGCTTATTTCACTGTATAATTTTCAATTTTCATTGCTCTGTGACATATCAGAATTTTGCACATTACAACAAATTTGTGCCCGTCTGGTTCCCTTAACTTATCACAAATTCACATTATTAGGTATACACGTTTCCATGGAAACTTCGTTGTTTACGATTGAGCGGATTGAGTGAGCTGATTTTTGATTGGTGGAACTTGTTAAACTGCAGTTAACTTCCATGGAAACCTTGTCTGTTTAGAATTGAGAGCGCTCTTGACATTTAGTTCAACGTCGTTAGCTAATCGATTAGTGCATTCATACTTGTAATTAATTCTGTGTATAACAATTTTTTGCTTGTATAGCATATACAAGGAAGAGAAGCCGAACTAGTGAGTTCCAATTTCCTTACCAAATATGGACAAATGGAGCGCGAAGAAGCTGGTGAAAGGATTTTTATCTGTGTGCAATCAACTCTTCTTTGTGGCATGTAAATATACTGCGGCCGCAGTTTAGCTACATACATATGTATATGTATTTATTCTCTCGTCTGCGACTCGATATGAGGGCGTATTCGCTCCTAAAGATGTTCCACGGTTTGCTTTTACAAACGGAATCTTTGCAGAAGCTCGTCCCTCCATTTAGACCAAAATCGGGTCTTTCTCTAAAAAATTTTGTTTGCCGGGATGCACATACAACTGAAACGAGCTGTACGAAATCTTCGTCGTCCGTAATCGCTTCGATCCGCTTCCAACTCATTTTTACGTAAGGAAATAATTAATTAATTAATTACACTAATAATTACAACACGATTACGTACAACGACCGGCAATTACAGATTTATTTATTATGTTCTGTCACAATACGTTTTAAAGTCTCCATAGAAACTTAAGTTGTTTACGATTGAGAGAGCTCTTATGACATTAGTTAGCCAGCCGTTTATTTTTAAACTGAGTTTAACGCTAAACGGCCGTTTAACTTTTTGTATACATTCTTAAACCATGGTTGTCAGTTAAACTACAGTTTAACTAATAACCGTGGTTTAAACCATGATTGTACAAGCGGCCCTTAGGTGAACAAAATAGTTACTTTTCAAAATGAAAACCCCAAAAAAGTTTATATTCTCAGAAATCAACAACAAATCTTCGAAATGGAACACTGAGCGAGAGAATGCAGTTAAAAATGCCCAGTTTGTGGAATTCCAAACTTAGCTCATTTTTGGGTACAATATTCACAATTTTTTAAACTGGCAGTACAGTTTCTTGCTAGAAAGCTAAATATATAGTGAGTCAAACTGATTGAATTTTACTCACAATATTCATATTAACTATTCTCGCAATATTTAGGCTAGAATTAATAAAAATTTCACCCAGAAACTAAGTAATGTTAGTAACAGGTAACATATCCACGTTGTGAGAAATGACTTTGACTTCAACTCCAGGTTTTTCGTTAAAATAGTAATCTAATTTTTGTTAATTTATCATGAAACCCTTTTTTTTTGTCAATCATTTTACTGTTCCTATTTTCTACAATGTTTTATAATAATATTTTTATTTTAATGGATATCTATGAGTATCAAAAAAGTAACATGATTGGGCGCACGGGCTACACTTGTAGCCCAGTGGACTTTGATCGCAAAAAATATTAGTTTCTAGGCTCAATTAATATCAAAAATATTCTTTTTCGATTAAGAAGCAACATTTTAACAGCTACTGAGCAGTTCGAATGAATTCGGTTTATATCCTGAAAATGATCGCCATTTAAAAAAGTGTGGGCTACAATCGTAGCCCACGCGCCCACTGAAGGGTTAATGCAATGTGGTGGTAGCATGCGGTAGAGTGAGTGGATTTAGTGCAGGAGAAGGTAACACAACTTCCATACACATTTGAAAAGAGTTATATTTCTATACAGAACATCAACTGAAAATTTGTATGCAGGTTGTTCTGTCTGGTTCTGTACTCGATTCAATTAGAGGGATATGAGAACGAGAATGAGTTGAGTATTGATCAAATAAAAATACGATATTTGATCGGCAAAAATCGTATATCGCTGGATTTTTGCAGGATGGTTGGTGATGCTGATGACGTCCTGATTATGGAAAAAAAAACTTCCCAACGATTGGAGGGCTCCAACCTTGGAAAAAGGGGATAGGGGAGTATTTTTTTACTTTTTAGCAAACATTTCAAAACCGACAAAATACATATACAGAAAAATGGTCTGAGAACGAAAAAAAACACATAAAATTACCCTTGCAATTGTATATAATACATTAGGATTTTAGTGAAAAATTTGTCGCTAGACTAAAAAATAAATTAGAATATTTTCATTTTAGACTCTTTTAAAAACCTCCAACCTCTGAAAACGCAAGTACGCCTCCCTCCTTTTCAAGGCTGCAAACCTATAATCTATTGGGACTCCCCATAATCAGGAGGCCATCCCCAAAAATCCATCACTGTAAGATTTTTGTCGTTCGACGTCCATATTTTTTTTTCTTCGGCTATAATAAGATCATATTGATTAAATTGTTTGAAACAAATCAGAATGCCCACTTTAGTATGAAAGTTTGTTAACGAAATTTGTATCAGAAGTCTGAAAACGCAAAAGTCTCTATTGGAGAGTAAGGAATATATGAGTTTTCATGAGTTTTTTTGGATTGATTTTGATATAATTTGAATAAATTTTACCAAATTGCAGATCTTTAGGGGCAGTTTCAATTGAATTGAAATAGAGCTAAAATTAACCCTAGTTTTCTGCACTTAAAGGTCCATCTAGATTAGTCGCCAAATGGCGACACGTACAGCCAAATGGCTGTTGTAATTCGATCCAAACTAGTCGCCATTTGGCTATGCGTCCAGTTTTGATATTCAATATGGCAACTCAACCAACCGCTTGTCAATTTCAAAATGACAATTTTACAACTTTCGTTCGATCTTTTGTGTGAAATTGAATAATTATTGAATGGCCATGTAATAATTCTAACGCGCAGAGTCCGATTTTGATAATTAAATTTTAAAAAATCACCAAAATGAAATTTTGGTTATGTCATTTCCTGTCTACATTTGGCTGCTACAGTGTGGCTGCTAAGGAGCAGCCAAATGGCTGCACGCGATGCCAGTTTTTGGACGCGCAGCCATTTGGCTGCTAGTCTAGATGGACCGCAAGGCATTAAAACTGTTAGAAATAACAAAGTTAAAATAAAATGATGTAAGAAAGAAATGATCTTTAGACTATGCGCCAATTTTTAAAAGAATCGTACAAGCACCTCACTTTGGCAGAAGTTGGAGAAAATTGAGATGGAAAAATATTTTGTTATTGGGTCAAATCACAAAAATTTGACTTTGAAGTTCCGTAAAAGCCAAACCTCTTATCCGATTTTAGTGCGGTTAGTTTTATTTTTTGGGTAATAATCATCTGTACCTAATAATCATCTTATTTTGCTATGCTACCTAGTCTAGCTTTTAAGATAATGACGTTTTAGTCGTAAAAGAAAATGATTTTTTCAAAAATCTTCAAATGCCTGTGGCAGCTAAGAGGGTTTAGTACAACTTTTTTGCTGGAAATCACATGAGGAAGCACAATCCGGTTCGTTTATGCGGCAGTTTCCGGGCACCCTGTATATTTTCTTAACTTACAACTAATAAAAAAAAGGTATCGGAAAATTGGTTTTGATGCCGAAATTTATACTTTTAGGCCCGTATTTATAGACATACCTTAACTCAAGGCGACCTTTAGTCAAGTATGCCGAAATTCAAAAATTAGATGTCATTTCCAGCAGTTTTTTTATTGAAATAATTTATATTTAGAAGTCAATGCATCCTTGATTTAAGGCGAAACTCAAGTAGACCTTAAGCTTTTAACACAATTGTAATATAATAATATAATAACTCAAGGTAAGTAACTAGCTACATTGACTTCAAGTGAGGTTGACTATTGCAAAATTTCAAAGTTTCCTTGAAATCGCCTTAATTCAAGGATGCATTGTCTCGAGAAAATAAATTATTTCTATGAAAACTACTGGAAATGGCATTTATTTTAAGGTAAGGTATGTTTATAAATACGGGCCTTAGTTTTGGCTAATTTTTGCTATGCTTGTTGCGGCCGGCATATCAAGAAACAATACTATGTATACTATAAATTGAAAAATCTAGAGCTGTCTAGACGGGATCGCATAAATACAAATTTAGAGAAGGTATTGAATAAATTGGTCGCAACATGTAGGAAGAGCTTCTTCCAATATAGTCTAGTACAGATAGCTCAAAACCCAAACATCCAAAAGAAAAAGAAATTTTTGATGCCAGATTGTTGAATACACTGCCCAATATACGCAATAAAAAGTTACACCAATTTGCGCCATGGGTTAAGGGGGGAGGGGGTCCCAAAGGGGTGAAAATTTACTTTTTTACAAATAACTGGAAAACTATGAATGTGACCTTAAAATCTTCTGAGGACGAAACAAACTACAAAAAATTGGCTTTGTAATGATATATAACACTCTAGACGTTTTTTCGGAAAATTATACCCTAGACCCAAAAATATTATAGAGAATTTACATTTTTTGAGTTTTACATTTCGGACTGTAACTCTTGATAGAAAGAACCTAGGGTAACGAAATCTTGTTCTTTCTATTACAAACAAAATTTATTTTGTTTGTACCAAAAATTGAGGTGCTCCGACCATTGACGCCTCCCTCACTCCTCCTAACATTTTTCAAAAAGGCATGCCTGTAGCTTCTTTTCAAATTGAGCCAGGCAGATAAACTTTGGTGAGGTGCCTAGTCTAAGCCCCATTATGCTCCTCACCAAAAATTGTTACCATCGGATCAAAACTAAGGGTACCCCCCATACAAAGTAACCCAAAATTCTAAAAAAAATCACATTTTTTCACTTCTAAATTCTATCTAAAATGAAAAAATAAAATTTATTTCTTAGAACGTCATTATAACAGTTAATTGTAGTCTTGTAAATGTATATACAAAAGTTTGTACCAGAGCGTGCCTTACAAGTACGAAAAATGTGGTTTGAAGGTTGCTAGTACACGTTACTCGATTTATTCGGAACTAGCCTTTGAACGAGTACCAATGACTTTCAAACACAATTTGTTGCTACTTGTAGTCTACGCTTTGATGCAAAATTTTGAACATACATTCAGAGGACTACAATTAACTGTTATAATGTCGTTCTAAGAGATAAATTTTATTTTTCCGTTTTAGATAGAATTTAGAAATAAAAAAATGTGAAATTTGTTAGAATTTTCGTTCACTTTGTATGGGGGTACCCTTAGTTTTAATCCGATGGTAATAATTTTTGGTGGGGAGCATAATGGAGCTTAGACTAGGCACCCCACCAAATTTGATCTGTCTGGCTCAGTTTAAAAAGAAGCTACAGGCATGCCTTTTTGAAAAATGTTAAGAGGAGTGAGGGGGGGGCGTCAATGGTCGGAGCACTCCAATTTTTGGTACGAATCAAATAAATTTTATTATCAATATATGGACAAGATCTTATGACAGTAGGTCTATTCTATCAAGAGTTACAGTGCGAAATGTAAAACTCGAAAAAGCCAAATTCACTATAATACTTTTGGGTCTAGGGTATAATTTTCTGAGAAAATGTCTAGAGTGTTACATATCATTACAAAGGTAATTTTATGTTGTTTGTTTTGTCGTCAGCTCATTTTAAGGTCAGACTCATAGTTTTCCAGATATTTGCAAGAAACTGAATTTTCACCCCTTTGCCACCCCCTGCCCCCTTAACCCATGGCGCAAATTAGTGTAACTTTTTACTGCGTATATTAGGCAGTGCATTCAACAATTTGGCATCAAAAATTTCTTTTCTTTTTGGATGTTTAGGTTTGGGGCTATTTTGAACCAATTGTACTGGACTAATAATAATATGTCAAAATTTGAACTTCCTTTATTCTGTCACGTTATGGAGTGAGTAAAATGCCCGAAGGGACTAACAAAGAATTTTTTTTCAGAAACTCCATGTCTTTGACCCTAAAACTCACCTACATTTATATTAATTCTCGTCTCCAATAGAGACTTTTCATTATGACATCGGCTCAGATAATCTGAACCTCAAAATATAGATGCACATGCCACAGACGAATTTTAAATTTCGTAGGCGCATGCCCAGCAACGTGTTTTCGTGTCGTTTCCTCCTCTCTCCCCAACTTGGTCCACTTATCTTGCGCGCGGCGCGCCGCGGTGCCATACATCGCACACCACACAAGACGCGGGCGGGACGTGGCAGTGAATGAATTTCATAATCATTTCTGTGTTCATAACATAACATATTGTCCGCAACGGCAACTTGCTCTCTTCCTCGGACCCACTCGATCCACTTGTCATGCGTCACGGAGTACGGAGATATCCATCACACACCACGGAAGTCGCAGGCAACGGCAAGCGATGAGTGATTCTTAAAAGATACTATAATAAGAGTCTCTTGACTCTCTTGAACTGGAAAACGTTCTCTCAAATTGACACGCACACAGGCTCATGCGATTCGCTTGAAAGCTCTAGGAAATTTCAGATACATTTTCATAGGAACAACATTTTGTACCAATTTTGACATATATGTATTATTTGTATATGGTCTAACGGTGCTTTTTCTGAATTTTCTTCAATTTTCTTTCGTTTTAGGTGTGAGGAACTCCTTATTACACGTTGCACTGTTGATAAACTAGCTGTAACGCCGCTGATAGTCCAAAATTATAGGCGACTCGCAGAATTGCCCTTTTCTCTTTGGCGGTTTCGGCACCTCGCGTACGCCCATTCATGTTTCGTCCATATCCACTTTCATTTTTTAAATAGTTAAACACAACCGATTTACTTTTTTTCACTATTTTCGAAATTTCGCGTAAACTATGTTGTTCATTTCTCAAAACATCGTTTTGAGACATTTGGGCGGTATTTAATGCTTTTGCTCAACTCATGAGTACCTAAACGTACATAAATTAAAGTCAAAACACAATCTGGGTGGATTAAAACAAAAGAGATAGGATACGATACTAGCACTTTCGAAATAACGACCGAATCGCAACTGTCCCTATTCAAGTGACCCAATTTTGAACATAGAATTTATTACTGCATCAGCATAATGTTGATGAAACATAACTGTTGTTATTAAATGTTTCACTTTTCTTCTGGCAAACTATGAGCAACATAAAAGCCTTTGTAAACAAATACTGACTTATGCTCTCTGCTGCAAGGAAAAGGATATTTTGAGATAAACAACTCTGGAAAAGTTTGTCCCTATTCAAGTGACTGGGAGTGTATATGTATACTTTTTATATGGTCGGAGTTGCTTCCTTCAATGCGTTACAAACTTCATGGCAAAGTTAATATACCCTTTCACTCTATGAGCGAAGGGTATAAAAAGTACTCCAATATATTAGCAAATTTGCACAACGCTATGTGTGAAAACACTCCGTAATAATAGGGACATAAAGCGGTTTCACTCTTTTTTCGTTGTAAATATTTAAGTGGCGAACCTTTTCAAATAATATAGTTATCAATAAAACTTAAGGATATATAAAATATAAACAAGTATTGGTCGAGTTTTGCTGATTAGTTTTTCATCCACATGGGAGGTTGCAATATGGTCTTTTTTCTGCGATCTGTACACTTCTTCTTCTTCTCAGTACCGTATAGTCCAATGTGCGGCCATGGTGCGTTAACTCAGCCGTTTATAAGCAATTTCGAGTCAACGTAACATTGCATATCATTTCGGAGTGTAATGTTGCAAGCACTATATATCTCCTATCCGCACATGTACGGAAATTTCGGACCACGCCGAGATTCGATCTCGGGACCTCTAGAGTACTAGCATCGTAGAGTGCGACTCAACCAAGTGAGCCACAGAGCGTGTACACAAAAGCTCCAAATTCAGACAATTTTTGGTAAAATGTGTTACACTATGCTAAGTACAGCCGATTGATGTATGATAACTGGAGAGCACGCTACAAAAAATGAGTAAAACAACTGCACGTTGTAAAAATACACCACAAATCCGAATTAAACACATAAACGTTGTAAAAATGCACCAGAAAATCTGAATTATACACAAGTGTAGCGTAAAAATACATTTCACACCGATTTTGGTGTAATTTTCTTATTTTACACAGAAATTGTTGAAAAATGCACTCTGTATGTGATTATAGGCGGGAAAAGTGTAAAATTACCGCATTTTCAGCGGAAATTTAAATTTACTTTTTAGAGTGTAGCTATTGTCTTATTTTTGGAAATCATTAACTATTTTAAAATAATCTAAATCGAAACAATGTTCTAAGTCACAGGGCTATCTGGGATAAGAACGTTTTGAGTCTCCAAACTTCGACTCTCTCTCTCTTTATTACCGTAACTCCTAGTGGAGCATGGTGCGTTGATGACTACCGTGTGTAGTCATCAACGTTACAAAGACAACTGAATTCGGAGTGTGATACGATTGTCAGCCATACCACTTCCTAGTCGCATTGTTAGTTTATTATTCTCTGATAAGAATATTTCTTATCATCTTCTTCCGAATAATAAACTTGCGACGAGTCGTACCGAGTTTGGAAACTCGTTGAGTGTCTATTTCACAGAGTGGCGACCGAACGATCACGGCCACAGAGCACGACTACTCCCCTGATATGCACCGTGGATCGCAGTCATACTGAGGAGCACTGCATGGCAAAATGAACGTATATTGTAATTGATGCACCATGCCGTTCTGGTCTAAAAAATAGGATAACACCAATTCATTTTGAAAACAATGTTCATGAGCCGCCTATTTTGAAAGTGGCATAAGTCCACTTTTTATGGAAATTGAGTTAATGATGGCATTATCATGTCTTTGGCGGTTTCTTTCTATGACAAAAAAATCAAAAAAATATTTCAAAAATGTACTGTTGTTTTCATAGTCACAAATTCTGCTACTTAACAACAACTTCAAAGTGTTTATTTTGAAACTGGCGTAAGTCCATCCGTGTGACTTACTCCACTTTCAAAATTAACATGCTTAGGGGAACAATAAATTATCTTCTTATCAGAAAATATTTTGGAAATGTATCTTTTGTAAATTGATTTGAATGTGCTTGTAAAAATTTAACTATATTTTGCAGTAAAATTAAATTTGATTTTTTTTTTTAAATTTAATATCAGAAGAAAATGGGAATATGAAAGAAAATATCTTGAAATATAGTGATTAACCCTTCAAACTTTCAATTAAAATGACTGAAATTATGAATTGAGTGAATTAGTTGTTTGGAAGCATTATACGAGAAATATGTCCTTAATAAAAAAAATTATTTCTGCCCGCTCCAATTTCGTCCATTTTTTTCGGCTACTGAAAATCACAATTTGGCAAATATTTGATAATGATGCGTTGAAGAAATTCGAAGCATATTTGGGCCGTTAAGTCCTCAAATGCCTAAGAAAATGATATCAGTCTATCCGACTTTACAGCAATTCGGCTTGGTTTTTTGGACAATCGCCATGATGTTTCTTTCTTTTGTTTCCCTGAAGTGCAATCCGAATATGAATTTCAGACGCTATACAAGGTTCCTGCACTGAGAAAATATTTAATCTTTTACGTATTTTTAGAGTTACATGCGATCAAAAGAAATGCTAAACTTGCTGATATTTTTAATGCAATCTAACTGTAAATCATAATATTAAAAAAAAAATTGTTTTTACAATAAAACTGTTTTGGTTTTGTGATAAATGTCACCTTATCTTTGTGGAACCGAGTTTTCAAACTAATTCTTTTGCCAAATATGTAACTACTATAAAATTTTTAAAGTTCGAGTTTGGGTGAGAAAAGAAGTCACTTGACCAAGTGTGAACTTAACGGACTTCTAGCGACCTATAGTTACATTTTGAGTGTTGGAACTATGTTCGAAAAAAAAAAGATGTTCCCACTAAAAATAGTAATACTGAAGTAAATTTGATACCGTTGTGTTCTTTGTTGAACCGAGAAATCAAACTCATTTTAAAGTTTAAATAACTCTAAAAAACATTGCTCAAAATTTTAAAATGTTGTCTATAATTTTAAAATTTTGAGCAATGTTTTTTAGAGTTATTTAAACTTTAAAATAAGTTTGATTTCTCGGTTCAACAAAGAAGGTCACATTTTTGTTAAAATCAAAACGGTTATTAATTTTTGTCAATATAAAACTTGAGAAATATCAGACCGCAGAGCAGGTTAATGGGCCTGTCTAGACACTTTCAATTTTCGTTCGTCTTCGTAACTTCTCCAATTGAAACTTTCCTTTGATTGCATATAATTGTAAAAATATTTTATTATTGTTAGTCTTTCCACAAGTAACGATTATCTTTTTGATTTTGTATTTTCCACATTGACACTATCAGTTTCTAATTTTGTAGTCTCTTTATTTTCAGTCAGAGCCTTTCGCCCAACTTCTATATTCAGTTCTATTTAAGTTGCTAATTATAAGATTTTTTTTCTTCATCTTTATGACCTAGGTTATTGTTATATAGAATAGAAAAAGTGCGAAAAGGAACACAGAAAGAAAAAAAAAACAATATAATAATATAAACTATTAAATTACACACTGCTGGAAGTGTCAATATGAAAAGTATAAAATAAAAAAAAAAATATTTCATTACAATATGTATATATTTATATTTAATGATTTTGAAAAATATTTTTTCGTAGCGTAGTTTGATGTCAAGTAGCGTGACACACACTGTATACCTACTGAATAGCAATTGAAAGTATACGCGATTAACATCTTCCTGAAGGCTTAAAACAAATAAAAACTGGAGAACTGGAATATCCTTGACACCCCTTTTAATAGGATACCCTACATGTCTATCTTCAGTTTAGTCTAAATTTTGGTCTTTTTTTGCCATTGACCTTTTCTCCATCAATATTTTTCTAGTAAAATAAGTTTTAGCTTCCTACGGCTATGCCTATTTCAAGACAACAAAATATAAACGAAGTGTATTTTTTGTTTTTAATGTGCTAATTCGACTGGACTACTGAACATTTTTTACACTTCATGATTATTAAAAAATGTGAAATTAATGATTTTTAAAATATTCGGCTGTTTGAAGCTGAAACTGATCCATTATAGCGAAAAAAATAAGCTATTTTTATCAAATTGTCGGTTATCCCAAGTTTACCGAATGAAAAATCCGTTATTTTTTTATGTTTATACAAAATGTTTAGCATGGATAAAAAATTTAAAATCCGAAGAATATAAATACAATTTAATTAAATCAAACGAAGCTACCCAGATTTTTAAATTGATTGAAACGCAAACCTTTAAATATCTCGATTCATGAAGAGTTGGACTTACGCCACTTTCAAAATAAGCGCTCCAATTATGGAATGTTGTTCCTGAACATTGATTTCATTTATTATTAATTTCATATTGCAGCTCATAAGAACTCTCAATAATCGGCGTAACCATGAATGCTTGTTACCAATAAATTATAACTAGAACTACGAACCTTAAACGTTAAACCTGCATACTCCTTGCATTATGCATAAAAACGAAAACAACATGCCTGATAATCCCAACCCCTGGGGACGGTAATAAATAAAAAATACGAAAAAAAGAAAAATTTATCGCTTATTTTATATTTATGAATGTACTTATCGTCATAGCCTCATAATAACCCGCCTCCAGATATACACTTAAGCTGCCGAGTGTCTGCAGGCATTTTCGACTCTCAACAATCTACAGCACCATAATACAGAAAACTCTACGAAACGCATAAATAGAATGAGTTCTCTTCGTATTCACATCATAGCTCCTGATCCTTGAAATCACCCTTATTCTAATGGATACATTACTCTGATAAGATATGCGAAACTGGTAACTTTGCTGATGTAGCGGCTACCCCATATCGAGAGAGAAAAAATGAACCAGCAAGCTCGTAAGTATATGTATATGGTCTCGATGAAATCCAAAACACCAAAAATCTACGCATATCAACTCCTCCTTTAGTACGAACTACACGCACAGAGTATGCCTTCGAATCCATCGTATACTGTCATCCTGAACTTGAAGTAGCCGATATGAGAAGGAGCTATTGGTCCATTGTTAAGAGTTGTATCACAGTGTACTTTGTCTTCTTCTCTGAATGTCCAGTTCTGTGTCCTGTATGTGTGCTAAGGGATATTGCCCATCATGAGAGGCAATTTTTTATGTTTTCATTCTTTGAATATGTTCAGAGATTGTATTCACCAGATAAGAAGACTGGTTGCTTATTCGTGATAAAAAGGAATACACACGGACACACATGAGAAATAAAAGGAATGACGATGATATGTATACCAAACGAATGAATGCAAACTGCCATAGATGTATGGTATGTATGGAAAATAAAGCAAGTGGATACATTTATAGTTGGCACAACGAAAGTGGTTTTTGCTTTTTTTTGTACGAGAAGAGGGTGACGCAAAAAATGAGAACCTCAGCGGTTAGGTCCTTTCATTTTCTAGTCATGGTCATATATTTACGTATTGTCCTCGAGGAAGCTATACCAAAACACATTTATTGCCCAATTCATTATCGTTATTGGTTTTATTACAACAATTGAATTAAATATCAGCAGTTTTTTGGGTTGGTGACATTAAATAGAAAGTTTATTCGGAATATGCATGATTTGTCTGTTTATGCGATTCAGAGGTTTTGAAATTCAAAACAGTCTTCACTGATGGAATTGATATTTTTGCTTGCTAGGTCAGCAAGTTTTATGGATATTTTGATTTGAAAAATTGTGTAAAAGCATTCATGTAGCTGGTTGCCAAAATTCAATCAGAATCGTTTCATTCCATCAATATTTGTAAATAGATGAATATAACTATACACATGGGAACAATCATTCACCTAACCCATTAATGCCTGATATTACACTCAGAGAAATATTCACTAATATTGAACGAAATATATTTAATTCAAACGATTTGCGCTTTTGATTTGGCTCCACACGCAAATGCGTTTAATTCTAACGAGTGGCGTTTCTTTCAAAAGCATATTGAGTTGTAAAAAAGCGTTTGAATTAAAAGAATTTACGTTTACCTGGAAAGAAGGAGCCATTCGATTTAAACGTATTTTTCATTGAAATAAACACTTATTCTTTTATTGTAAACGGGTAAAACATTTTAAATAAATGAAAGGCAATTGTATCAAACGTCTTCGTTTTTATATTGAACATTTTTGTTATTTAAAATAAACGAAGCCTTCTTTTTAATGAAACGGTATGTATTTCGAAAGTAACGCATCGCGTTTTCATTTCATAGAAATTACCTCATTCAAAATAATTGAGTTTTACATGGAATTAAAAGCAAACTCTGCTGAAATAAAATAATACATTCCGTTTGATTGTCCATTCTCCATTCGATTAGATACTTACTGTTACCTGGGTTGACAAATCAATAAAGAATAAAACTTATGAAAACTTTAGAAAAACACTTTATTTTTTATTTAGGTCTAATTTTAATATGGTTAATACATGACACTTTTATTCTAACACCCGCTAAACTTAAATTGCACGTGTGCAAGCGTCCATTCCTCCAGATGAATGCAAAAGTAAATTATCGAAAACACTCTTAACATCGACGAAGATTGTAATACGCGTTTGTTGTTAGACACTACACATTTGTTTGAAATGAACGTGAACACGCGAGACTCATCGGACCGGCCGGAAGTATTTAACTACCTGTTGTGCTACGTTGAAACAAATGACATTTTGGCATCGCGTCCTTTAGGTATGTGTATTTGTTACGTAAAGGAATATATACACATTACTATGTAATGCGGAATCTTTTGATTTAAACGACCGTCGTTTGCGGTTTGGCTGCTCTTTTGTTTTAAAAGAAATTCTCTTAGCGTAAATGAGAATTCGTTCAAATCAAACGAGATTTTTCAAACGAATACTGCGTTCAATTTAAATGTGGAGCTTTTAATATGAATGTGCGTTTTTTTCTCTGAGTGTACATATATGTAACAGTAAGACATCCTTCGTTTGAAATGGCTGCTAAAGGAATAGGATATCAATTTCGCACTAAAAAGAATCTTATCCTGTAGTGGACACTATTAGCAGCGCGTACAAATCAATTTGGCTCAATTTGAGTTACTTTTGTGTAAGTTATAGAGGTTTCTTTCTGATGGTTTTTTTTCGATGTTGATGAAAATATTCACGACGGCAAAAGTAGTAGAGGAATTTTATTTTTATATTTTATTGTTATGAAAACAAAAAATTGGGAAAAATTAGTGGTATGTTATTACATGGCCTTTGTTTATGTTTTATAAGTACTTTTATAACACTATTACATATAGGTACGACGGATGTTACGTCCTGATATGTACATACAAAGTTGGTGGACCACCCTGCTCCGTATGCCACGAGCCACCACTGGTCCAGACCTATCTGCCGACAGAAGGGTTAAACAAACCCCTTGAACGGAGTCTATTGTAGGTCCTTTGAGAGTGTGGTGTGCATATCGAACCACATGGATTTGCCATTAAGGGTAATTTCCTAGGTGATCAAAAGTATTAAAATTTAGTGCTGCCATATGACACCATGGGCGGGAACCCATTTAAAAAATGTTTACCATTTTTTCCTGCGCTGTAAGGACGGATAACCCGCGCCTTACAAGTGATAACGGACCTCCCTTGAACATTTAACACTCAGACAAAGGCAAATTACTTAAAGGCAAAAAAAAAACAACCTTATACATATAAATCTAAGAAAAATTTTAATCACTCATTTAAGAAAAATGTTGTCAATGGCTTCCCGCCAATAATGCCATTTGACATCGCGTCGTAACGGGCAAACGGGGACTCGTACAAACAAAATGGAAAACGATTTTGGATTCAAGGGGTGTCCCTTATCCTATTAGATTCTATTGAGTGTGAGTAGCCGTCATAATTTTTATGAGTCGCATAGCTTCACTTATGTACCAAGAGCAGCAATATGCTGTACAGTACAGTGCAAAATGTCGCATTTTTGCTTGAAATCGACACATATTTTAGTTCCGTCAAAATATCCCAATTCAGGCCTCCAAATAGAAAAAATTGAGTAGGGCTAATTTGTTGTTTTCGAACCAGTAGGGTGCCAGGAGTCTAAAACCCATTTTGCTGAGAAAAATTTTGATTGGAAAGGTCCCAAAAGGGACAAAAAAGGACACTAATTATTCTTTGATCAAATTGGGCATGCGGCGTGTCATATCAAAGTGGACCCCGAGTACATTACATATCCGGTGTTTGTTTCCTGTTTCAATGACCCTAAACGCATTAATTCGGGCTTGAATGAAAAATTTTCGTGTTTCCGCTAACTTATCATCTGTATTTATCCAAAGCCACGTCCGATCAGGGATTAATTCATGTCCTTTTTGGGACCTTCCAGATCAACATTTTCTTTAGCAAAATGAATGGCTGAGTATTCAGTTAATACATACTCTAAAAAGTTCAGGAAGGAGTGGCAACTTCAAATATTTGCATAGTTACGGCTTTGAAAAATTGTGATGATAAATTAAAGAAAATACTAAAACTTTTCATTAAAACGCAATTTACTCTGTTGAAGGTCCTTGAAACTGGAAATAAAATACCGAATATGTACTCAACGTCCTCTTTGATCTGATGTCCACGTTCGTTCATAGTTTAATTAGTGTCCTTTTATATCATTTTTCGGAGCTTTCCGATCAAATATTTTCTAAGTAAAATAAATTGGTTTTTATGGCTATGGAAAGATACAGATGATAAGTTACGGGCAACACGAAAATGTTTCATTTGAGCGCAATTTTCTTCTTTGAGGGTCCTTGGAACAAGTATCAAACGCCGGATATGCAATTTACTCGACATGACACCACGCATGCCCGCGTTCGATCAAGGATTAATTAGTGGCCTTTTATGTCCCTTTATGTCCTTTGATATTGCCATGTTAAACGGCTTCCGCCTGAGAACCCCGCAAAGAAAGCGATATCAATGGAAATTCCACTTGATGGACCCAAGGCCAGAGGCAGACCGAAGAACACCTGGATGTGTCAAATGAAAAAGCAACAGCAACGCATTGGTCTCGGCAATGACACGATCCAAGATAGAGCTGCCTGTAGAAATATGCTGAGATATTACCGCCAAAACGGGCGATGCGCCTACACCGCAGGTCGAGCAACGCGAAACCATGGAGCGGTATAAAGAACGAGGCAAGGAAGAAGAAGATGTCTTTTTTGGGACCTTTTCGAAAATTTTGACAGCAAAATGAGTTTTAGACTTCTGGAATCCCTCTTATTCAAAAACAACAAAAATTAGCCTTACTCTATTTGACGTGATATTTGCCAATGATCAGTTCTCTTAAAATGTTAGATACAATTTTCTAATCGTACCAAATAATAAGGTTGACCCTGTATTTCTCACATCTTAGCTTATCATCCGTTTTGTGGATTTGGCATATGATAAAGTTTCGCCTATCTTCTGGCCGGGGTTTCGTCATTCAATATTTGCGTGAGTAGTGTTTGTTTAGCATTGACAAGACTCTCCCCACTTTCAGCAAATTAACACGAATCTCGTCAACTACCGGCGTTTTATTATACGTTTCAGTAATTGCGTCATACACGCTCTGTGGCTCACTTGGTTGAGTCGCACTCTACGATGCTAGTAATCTAGAGGTCTGGAGATCGAATCTCGGCGTGGTCCAAAATGTTCGTACATGTGTGGATAGGAAATATATAGTGCTTACAACATTATTAGGCCAATCAAAGAAGAGATTATATAGAACATCGAAGGGGGTGACGATTTTTTTCTTCGGTATTTTGTTAGGAGTAGTTAGGAGGTGGAGGTAAGTCGCAGAGAAAAAAGTTGTGAGTAAGCATTAAAGCTTTCTAAATATCCTATTTATTTGCCCATACTTGCATATGCAAAACTCCTAACGGTTCTTCCGATATTGGTTAATAAAACTAAAAAAAAATTTATTTTGCATTCATCGAATTGTTTTTCACAGTGAAGCTACTACTCCAAAAGTGCTGGGAATATAACATCGACGTATACCAAATATTTGTCGACTTCAAGCAGGCATACGACAGTATCGATCGAAGTGTACTGTACAACATTATGCTGAATTTTGGTATACCGGCAAAGTTAGTGCGACTCACAAGGATGACGATGACTAATACCGTCTCGCAGGTCAGAGTGCAGAATCGACTCACTGACCTATTTGAAACTCGTACTGGACTCAAGCAGGGCGACGGGCTGGCGCTGACGCTCTTCAACCTTGCTTTGGAGTATGTAATTCGAGCCATGAATATGGACATCAGCGGAACACTACTCATCAAGTCGACTCAATTAGTAGCGTACGCCGACGATATCAACATCATGTCTCGAAGGTTGGGTGATGCAAAAACCCTCCTGCATAACCTCAATAACGCCGCAAAGGAAGTTGGACTACATATCAACGAAAGCAAAACAAAGGCCATGATGCAATCGAAAACAAGGACGCCAGCAAATTCAAGCATCACAGTGGGGGACCTTAATATCGAGTATGTAGACAACTTCAACTATCTGGGTTGTAACTTATCAAAGGACGCCAACGAAACCGACGAAATTAAGCGACGGATACAACTAGCCAATAAGACATATTTCTCGGTCCTCCCTATAATTAATTCGAAACTTGCGCACAGGAACACGAAGCTCCGCGTGTACAAAACGATCATCCGACCCCTGCTATGTTATGGCTGCGAAACATGGACCCTCACCCAAGCCTCCGAAATTTTGCTAGACCGATTCGAACGAAAGGTCCTTCGGCGAATTTTCGGGGCCGTTCGCGAGCGAGACCAATGGCGTATCCGGTACAACCATGAGTTGTATCAATTGTACGATGAGCTGGAAGTATCGAAAATCGTGAAGCTTCAACGTTTGCAATGGGCGGGGCATGTACAACGGATGGACGATAATCGCATGCCAAAGAAAGTGATGAACGCACAACGAATTGACGGAGCGAGGTTGCGTGGACGACCGAGAGCTTGCTGGGAGAACTCCGTAGGTGAAGACGCCCACCAGCTGCTGGGCTTCCGAAACTGGAGGACGAGGTCACGTAACCGCGACAATTGGAGGTCAACGATTCAGGCGGCCAAGGCCCGACGGTGGGGTATCGTGCCACATTGATGATGATGATGATGAATTGTTTTTCCAAGAACTTTTGTAGAGCAAAGTTAGTAAGCGTTAAATTTGCTTTAATTTGATACACTACTTCTTCTTCGGTTTTTTATTTCACGGATCTATAAGGGATGGTCCGGAGTAAATTATACTAAAAGCTCGCGGTCATGAGGTATGCGCTAACGTGTGGAGGGGGGTCTAAAGGATTCATTTTTGCAGGTTTTCGATTTAATCTCGGAAATATCTCGGAAGCGGTGAGTCCTCCTGAGAGTATTTGTATGACAGTATTAAATCCCATTAAATTTCCAAAAAATTATTTGAACATCGGGTTTCCCCGATATAAACTATTAAAAACCGAAAATTGTCAAAAAAGTCTTTTTTTTCACATTTGTTTGGTTCTGGTGCCTCGCGGGATTGTTTTTCAGTGGTCTTGAATCAGTCAAAAGTTCAAGAGCTTAAACCAAACTTCCAAATTAAAGACCAAAATTGTGGAAAATCGGGAGGGGGTGATGGTTTTTTATTTCATGAATTTATAAGGGGTGGTTACGAGGAAAACATACTAAAAGCACGCGCTCATGGGGAGTGGGCTAACGCTGGGAGAGCGGGTTCAAATATCCCATTCTTGTGCTTATCAGCTCTATCCCCGCGTCTCCTCGCGAGAGACACCAAAGCCAAACAAATAAAAAAAAACGATTTTTTAACAATTTTCGGATTTCATTAACCTTTATGAATTCGGCATTTGTATGTTCAAATAAGTCGTTGGAAATTTAATGGGCTTTAATACTGCCATACAAATACTCTCAGGAGGACTCACCCCTTTCGAGATATTTCCTGCCATGTGGCATGGGTCGCGAATAATGCCACCGCCTTTTCCGGCGTGTCGTAGAAGGCGACTAAAAAGGGACGTAATCCAAGGTGGATCAGCATGCGCCGAGGGATGCATGTTCAAGAGGGTGCTTGGCCGCTAGTATGCGAAGGGAGCAGGCAACCATGACATCTGAAGCCTGAGGCACGTTTTAACATCAACAAGACCTCCCATAGGTTAGTGTGTGTGTGTATGGGTTGCCGTGTCTGAAGATAGCCGGCGGACGTAAAAAGAAAGTGCATAAATTTACTTATTTCCACACACTAGTGCCAAAACACAACCTTTCTCCAAAAGGTGTAAAAGAATGGGAGGCCTTATGGAAATTGACGCAGATACAAGCACTACCCCACTGGGCACTACTTCTGCTATGCGGTTGAGTGATCCCGAGGCGAACCTAGTTCGCGCCAGAGCTCGACGGTTTCCGGGGGCGAGCAATATAAGGCAGTCCAATTACATTGAGGAGAAGCTGAGGGTTGCAAGCTGGAATGTCGGTTCCATGACGTCAAAGAGCGAGGAGATTGAGGAAATCATGAAGCGGAGAGGGATAGACATTATGTGCGTGCAGGAGACGAAGTGGCGAAATACCCATATCGACAGAACCCGGTTTTTTACGAATTCCATGAAGTACAAATTGTACTACTATGGAATTACAAACCAAAGAAACGGAGTTGGCATTATTCTGGCGTCGTCTTTACTTGGCAGCATAATAAGTGTCGCGAATAGAAGTGATCGCTTGATCAGCATCAAATTGGTTATTTGCGGAAGGGTTTGGAACGTAATAAGTGCCTACGCTCCCCAAGTGGGACTGCCACCAGAAGAAAAAGAGGCATTTTGGAACGACGTTGGCACCCTGATTCAGACCATTCCAGATACCGAATTGGTGTTCTTGGGAGGAGATTTAAATGTGGGTGAATCAAATTATGATTACGAGGATTGCCATGGTGGAAAGGGTAGCCCTTTAACGGTCAGAAATGACGAAGGTGAAGCTATTCTGACCATGTGCAGATCGCATGGTTTCGTCATCCTAAATACATGGTTTGTGAAAAACGAGAGACACCTAATAACCTACAGCAGTGGACACGGAGATAGGAAACACGAAATGCAGATCGACTACCACCTCTGCTTCGATTTTATGAGAAGGTGGGTAAAAGACTGCAAGGTGATCTTGGGTGAATCTGTCGTCAGCCAACATCGTTTGCTCCTGTCAGAATTTATTTTGAAAGCAGGGGGAGTAAGAAATAGAAGAACTCCCAAGCCTGTCGCAAAAACCAAGCGGCACAATCTCACAAACGACAACTTTGACCCTGTAGTAACTCCATTCATTGATAAAATGACGGAGTGGTTTCAAAACAACACCAACTGCACCGAGCACAGTCCAACACAAATGTGGAATAGTTTCGCTGAAATGTCAGGCGGAAAAGGCACTTGGAGTTTCGAAAGGTCCACTCCACACGAAGAAAGAAACATGGTGGTGATTCACCGAAACTAAGGAAGCAGTGCAAGCCAAATCGAACGCATTTAAGGCATGGACGAAATGTGAGTCAAGCAGTGAAGCCGAACGGGTTCAACTTCGCGAAAATTATATGCAATGCCAGAAGAAAGTAAAGCGCTTGGTAGCTCAAGCAAAGGCGAAGGCAGCTGAGAAATTCTACCAAGAATTAGAAACTCAGACTGCAACCGAAGGACCGTCTTTGCGCCAGAGACCTAAGGATATTTAGGGTCGCAGCCCAAAGGAGAAGGAACGCTCGGGAAATACAGGCGCCAAAGTACGTGGAGGACTCGCAAGGAATGTTGCTGATTGACGATAAGGCAATTTGTAGCAGGATGCGAGACTATTTTGACGAACTTCTAAATGAAGAATTTCCTCGACCAGCTTATCAAGATGTTGAGCCGAATACCACAAATATTGAAGAGGTGATGGAGGCAATACATCAGATGAAACGCGGAAAGGCAGTCGGACCGGACAAAATCCCCGCGGAATTTTGGTTGAAAATGGAAAATGTCGGGCTTAGTTGGCTCACAGTTCTCTTCATCAAAATCAAAGGTGGGCAACCGATGCCTGATGCTTTCAGGGAAGGTTTTCTTCTTCCTTTCTATAAGAACAAGGGAGACTTACGCAAATTCAACAGCTATAGGGCTATAAAGTTAACACCTCATACACTGAAGATCTACTAGTGAGTTGTCTGCAACCGATTGAAAAAGATTGTGCGGTTGAATGACAATCAATGCGGCTTTGTTCAAGGCCGATCTACAGTCGATGCTATTCAGTGCATTCGTATTGCGATGGAAAAGTATAGAGCAGCACGAAAGGACTTGCACTTTGTATTCATCGATTTGGAAAAGGCATTCGATAGAGTACTTCGTGATCTGATATGGTTGGCCTTGAGAGCACTTAATGTCCCTGAGGCATACGTCAGGATGGTGCGAGACATGTATGATGGAGCTACGACTAAGGTTAGATGCACAGGCGGTGAATCAGAAGAATTTCCGGTGAATGTCGGACTACACCAGGGCAGTGTATTAAGTCCGTTGCTCTTCAACATCATCATGTGCTACTTATTAACACGTATCTCCGACGGCCTAGAAATATCCCGTCTTTTTGCCGATGATATAGTCCTCAGTAGCCCAAACATCGTTGCCTTGCAAGCTGCACTTACAAAATAGTGTGACATTCTGGAGGAGCATGGACTGAGGGTAAGTGTAACAAAGACTGAGTTCTTATGCTGCCCATTCTCAGACCCAGATGCGCCGATACCAGAAATGTACGTCAAAGGAGAGCAGCTTAAGTCTTGTACCAAGTTCAAGTACCTTGGTTCGATTGTGAACAACGGAGCTACATGCGATGATGACATCAAACATCGCTCAAAGGTTGGGTGGATGACGTGGCGAGAAATCTCAGGAGTTTTCTGCGATATGAAAATGCTACTGAAGCTAAAGGGCAAGTTGTACAAAACGGTTGTACGTCCCGCACTCATGTATGGATCAGAATGCTGGACCAAGTATGAAGGGAACGCGAAAGAAATTACAACGACTGAAATGAAAATGTTACGCATGTCAGTTGGTGTAACCAAAAGTGACCACATCAAGAGTAGCTACATCCGAGGCAGCTTGTCCATAGACCAACCAATCACCGAAGAGCTAGAAGACCGACATATGGATTGGTATTGCCATATTCAAAGGCGTCCGCCTGAGAACCCCGCAAAGAAAGCGATATCAATGGAAGTTCCACTTGATGGACCCAAGGCCAGAAGCAGACCGAAGAACACCTGAATATGTCAAATGAAAAAGCAACAACAACGCATTGGTCTCGGCGATGACACGATCCAAGATATAGCTGCCTGTAGAAATATGCTGAGATATTACCGCCAAAACGGGCGATGTGCCTACACCGCAGGTCGAGCAACGCGAAACCATGGAGCGGTATAAAGAACGAGGCAAGGAAGAAGAAGAAGTCGAACCTCAGGACCGCGAGCTTTTAGTATGTTTTACTCCGGACCATCCCTTATAGATGCGTGAAATAAAAACCTCCCCCCCTAACGATTTTCCACAATGGTTGTTTTCATTCTGATGAATATAGAATATTACTTCGTTGAGACTCTTTTAACTCTCGAATGACAGAATACGAGCCAAGAAGAAGTGTATCAAATTAAAGCAAATTTAACGCTTACTAACTTTGCCCTACCAAAGTTCTTGGAAAAGCAATTCGATGAGACACTAGAGTCAATGGAATGCAAAAAACTTTTTTTTTTGAGTTTTATTAACCAATATCGGAAGAACCGTTAGGAGTTTCGCATATGCAAATATGGGCAAATAAATAGGATATTTAGAAAGCTTTAATGCTTACTCACAACTTTTTTAGCTGCGACTCACCGTTTTCGAGATATAGCCCAAAACACCAAAAATTGCGCCTTTAACCCCCTCTGCCCGCGTTAGCGCACCCCTCAGCTCCGAGTAAAATTAGTACCTTTACCTCCTAACTACTCCTAACAAAATACCGAAGAAAAAAATCGTCACCCCCTTCGATGTTCTCTTCACCCCCTTTTCATGCTTTCATTGCTTGGCCTATACACTCTGTTGTAGTAGTAAAATAAGTACTAATAGTACTGTTGAATAAAGTGGAACTAAGACGTGAAGCAGTTTTCTCTTATTAATATCACACACTCCGAAATGATATGCAATGTAACGTTGACTCAAAATTGCCTATAAACGGCCGAGTTAACGCGCCATGGCCCCACTAGGAGCTATATACGGTACTGAGAAGAAGAAGCTTGCTCGGTCCTCGGGGATGTGTCATCACATTACAATAAGTCAAAAATAATAGACCCCCATAGATTGCGGGAGGGAAGCACTAAAGGCCTAGCACGATTTTGATGTCCTCTGGTGGGGGGGTGCATCATACGGAAGTCGTGTGAGCTTCGGAGGTGACGGCTCCGCATGACCCGAGTCCTGAAGGGGCTAGCTAGGGATAACGGCCTTGGTGGAAAATGCCTACGCGCCTATATCTAGCTAGTTTGTGGATTGATGACCACACTGCCTGAGTCGCATTGCTGACTAGTAAACTGAAGGGGCCGCCTGGATGTGAAAAGCAGCGCTACGTTGTCTGCACAGACGCGTAGTCACAGGTCCAACGAGCCTGGGGTGTGCATGCCCGAATTCGACGTAAGGCTTAACCAATTGGGGGCCGAAGGAGGATCACACCTGCTATGGAGAAGTCCATAGCGAATAGTGTACTACGGGGATGGGTGTGCCCAGGGGACCATGGTCCTTGCCCATCAAGGTGTTAGACTCGTAGTGGCTGGAGGTTGTTACCCAAGTCATCCAGCTAGTGATGCAATCCCGGGGTTGGATTCCGGATGGTGTGTGCATGCCCCTGATGGAGAAATCTCCATCTGACAACAACACCTTGTCAGTAAAAAGCCGAAGGTCCAAACATTTTAGCGGGACCGGGAGATAAAGGCCGAAAGGCTAGGTGCTCCCCTGACGGTATACCTGTAGATGGTTAGCTTGTACACATGAGTTAACCATTTGAGTGAAGGAGGATTGTCAAAAATAACTGAAACTATGATGGAATATATAAGAGCTTTTAACAACATTTTTGAATCAGTTAACGGCGACCAATTGCTCATTACAAATAATTACATACAAAAACATATTGACCAATTTTCCCATATTAAATGTAATAATAAAGGTAAAAATTGTGCTTTCGAGCGACAATGTTTTTTAAAATTAGGAAACTAAATAAAGAAACAGAAGAAAGCACAAAAATAAACGAAAACTGCATTAAATTACATCATAATCGATTAATTATAAATTTAATATAGCAATTAATTTGAGGGGGGTGTCCTCATTAAATGATTCAAAAGCAATAATAAAGAAATATATAAGAAAAAACTACAAATATTTAAAAATCCGATATGTGAAAACAAATACCGTTTATTTTAAATTTAAATGTGCATGATTAAATTGGAAAATGTGGATTAAAAAATTAAAAAAGAAAAAAACGTTTTTTTTTTCAATAAATGTTATAGGGTGTCCGAAAACTACCGAAAAACGCACCATGTTGTTTCCAAAAAAAGGTGTACGGAACGCACTCCCATTTCTAACCCTTAAGCTGCTATAGGAATTAAAAGATTTTTGGAAAACTAATTATTTTACACTACTTTTTGTAGTTTGACCTAAAAGCAAATTCATTTTCTATCTATCCAACTTCTGCCAAAGTGAGGTAAGATTATTTTAAAAATTGCCGCACAGCCTTACGATCATCTGTCATACATTATTTTGTTCTAGCTCCATTATTTAACAAAACTAGGGCGGAATTCAGTCCCCACTTAAGTAATAAGGTATTCCTTAGCGAATAAGGGTTTTTTTTATATAAGTGAGCCCCTAAGAGAGCTTCGTATTCATAGACCTCACCATCGAACTTCTAGACTATATGGAATACGCTTAGACCAACACCAGCAACAATCTCACTCGGTGCCAAATTTAGATTTCCAATTTTTTTTATGCAGTGGTGTATAATTCAGTTGTCAATTGTACAGCGGTGCACCATTTATCGAATGCATATAGTCTAGTACGGATAGCTCAAAACCCAAACATCAAAAAAAAAAAAAGAAATTTTTGATGCCAAATTGTTGAATACATTGCTCAATACACGCAGAAAAAAGTTACACTAATTTGCGCCATGGGTTAAGGGGGGAGGGAGTGGCAAAGGGGTGAAAATTCAGTTTCTTGCAAATATCTGGAAAACTATGAGTCTGACCTCCCCCCTTAACCCATGGCGCGAATTAGTGTAACTTTTTACTGCGTATATTAGGCAGTGTATTCAACAATTTGGCATCAAAAATTTCTTTTTTTTTTCGCAACTTTTGTTCATGTTTTGTTTAAAACTATACAGCCACACTTCCTTAACTCCATACGAATTAAGCGAATTGAAAAATAGAAGAAAAATCTTTGAACAACTCGCCATTCAAACATAGACATACAATATGTATGTAATCGCAAGTTTCTTTGGAAGATATTACATTAAATTTCATTCATTCAGTGCTCATTGCCAGTTCTATCCCCTTTTCAAACAATGGTGAATGTATGACAAGAAGTCTGAACTGACTTCTCTTTGGTTTGACAAAGGTGGGAGGTGATACACAAAGCGAAGGCAGAGATTAATGATATTGATTCTAAAGTAGGCTGTAATGACAACTTGAAATTTCTTTCCTTTCATTTTCAGCTCACTTGAAATGTTCATCCCCTCGTATATTCCACTTATCTTACTCTATCATTCCTCTACTCTTAAGTCCAGCCTGTGTCGAATGTGATAAGGATTCCAGGGAAATTCGTATTTGATTTTAAAATGAACATTTCAGATGTCAGATCTCTTTACGGCCATCTTTTTAATTTTCTCTGACTTTCATCGTATCTTCTGGAGTGCCTTTTGAATTTACGCTTGTGTTAACAACATTTCTTGTTCTTCCGGAGTTTGTGCCTACACGTTCCTTTTTGTTTCTCTGAAAATTTGGAATTCGAATTTGGACGAGTGGTTTTGAAATACGAGCAAATCAGGAAAATTAAAATTCTTCGTTGATGGCATTCCGGCATACAGCATACATAAAAGAAGACCTTTTCTTCCAATAAAAAAAGCAATTGAATTAAAATCTGCCATTCTGATTGGTTCAATTACATTTTCAGATCAGTTTTTTTTTTTCTTTTTAAGGATGCTCTTGAAAGTTCGTTTGCTTCTAATTTTTTGGAGGTTGGTTTGTTATACTATGCTGCCTGAATTTCTGAATACAGATATCGATTGGATTAAAATTTATTTCATCAGAGCCCTGTTGGGATTTGGGAATGAAGATGTAGCATTTTCGAGCTTATCTCTTCGCACCTCGTTTTTATCTGATAAACCAAAATTAATTCTTTTCCTAAGCTTATCTATAGATCTGTTTGTAGTTGGTAAAAAATGTTCTGAATTACAAATGGATCTCGGAGAAAAATAAGCTTTCGGTGAATAGATAAATCCAATCAACGTTTGTGTATTCATTCCACTTTCCTTATCCGAGAAAATATCCTAATGAATTATTTATAATCAAAAAAGGTTGCAATCTAATTTCAAAATTGCCTTCACGTACTAGTTTCAGCGTACAACAATCCCGACCTTAAAATTTGCAAAGTTGTAAAAAAAATGTTGGCCCCACAACATGTGTTTACAATTCATGCATGGCATATCCTAAAAATACACATTACATCAATGCAAAAGCCATTTTGCAATTTATACCACCCATAGCCAGGGTATTAAGTCTTCCTCGCACACGGAATAAATGGCACACATAGCTCAACAGCATCAGGCAGGATGAAAGTGCGGAGGAGCTGCGAAAACACGTAAGTCGCTGTGGGGCCATCTTTTTACAGTGGGCAGCACAAAAACACGCCCCCAATTTAAAATTTACGACCAATAAAAATAAAATTGTAACGTCCGCCAGGATATCCCCGACCGTCACCGTACAGTCCCTTGGCAAACGCGCTTTGCATACATGCCACGTAGAACGTGAAACAGGGCAAATATCGTGTATCCATCCTGCAGCATCCCACGACCACCCCCCATTACGTTCTCTCTCACCTTGACGGGATTTTATTAGAGACGCTTGCGCAAAATTTAGAATCTATTGAAAAAGGAAAGAAAAATTTTAAAATGGTCTATAGGCGCCCGCCTGCCCGTTTCATTAAAATGGAGAATTTAAATTTATTCCCACCATTAAAAATGCGGATGACTCACTATCGAATATTCAAATCGGAGAGAGTCCTTCATCGCACCCCACAGTAAAGGATTTTGTGTTGTGATTAAATCAACAAACGTTGATGGGGTGGATGTATTATTATCTGTATGCACACAACAACGCATCGCAGGGATGATGTGCGAGTGACATGCTCGCATATGGATGGAGTGTGAAGTGAATGAAGACGGCAAGACCAGATCCTGAAGGAACGAACGACTTCTATTCGTACGTTCATCTATGACAACAGAAAAATCGATTTTTGTGTCACACACTCATAAAATTCACATATAAATTTTCTTCTGTAAGTGTATGCATGATAAGGGCGGCGGAAAATAAAATCCGGGAAAATGAAAATAAAAAGGGAAATATTCTCGTTCCTTGCTATTTCATCTCCTGCTACCATTCTCCACCATCCCTTCGTCGTCGTGTCCACGGAAATACTCTCCATGCACGTTGGAGGCTGTTCATCGTTGTCGTCGTCGTCGACGTTCACGTTCACGTCGTCCTTGCCATCTTTCCACTGCTTCACCACATCTTCCACCGACTCCAGCTTCTCAGAGCAGGCAGCACAAGGGAACGCATCACATCACATGTACATGTACCTAATGCTCCCGTTCGCAGTTATGGAGCGACACAGAAGGATATGAAAGTTTTGAAGCCCACGAGAAGGAATAAAAAGGAATATAGAAGAAAGGAAGAAAAAAAATCGCAAAATCCAACCCCGTTACATTGAGCATACATAACGAGATACTCAGATATGCAATGTCCTGTCCTGCTCTCTTCAAAGCGATCGAATGTGTGGAACGTTTTAACATATCCTCCATAAAGCACCGAGTTCGCTCACACCGAGGTGGCTTCGGGAAGTGCGAGAAAGGTATTGTGGAGATGTGAGGTATATGATGGAGTCCAGGGGATATTATCCGTAGTTTGCATGTCAACCACCTCGACGACTATCCCTTTTTGCATGTTATGTTTCGCCGTTCGCCTCCAGCAATAGTCGTATGGAGAGAGATGTGTTTTCCATAATGTTTGCGTGGTTGTGAGTGGGTGTGGGTGGATAGGGGTTGTGAATTGGGATGAATGGTACTTGCGCTTCCAATATTAGCATAGCATATAAATGGGGTTCGTATAATAGGTATTTTTTGTCGTATTTGAGAATATTACAATCTGGTTGTTTCAGCTCGTGGTATATTTGAATGCGGAAGATGGTAATCATAGTGATACTTATGAAATAAAATTTTTTTAAAATGCCAAAATTAGCGGTAAATATACCAACAAATGGGGACTTTTTGAATAATAGTTACAACCTGGAAAGTAATGCTCATGAAAAACATTTTAGTTGGTATAAGAAAGAAACAGACCGTACGATCTACACTGGTCAGCAAATACCTAACCCGGGCCACCGCTACCTTGGAACTCTAATTCAATTTTCTTAAACAATATAAAATTTACACCTATACGAAAACACCATTTAATGGAAATTTTACATTTATTATCCTTTAACTCACTTTATAATCAAGCAACAAACAAAATGCTAATGACTTGATGCCATTTGGACTAGATTTCGCATTTGTCGTTCTTTTCTTGTACAGTGAGGGTAGTCAGATATTTCTTGTCATTTCTTTAGTTTTTGTCCCTTTTTTCGTTAGACGCGAGTTATTACGTACCTACAATAAAACAGCTCGGTTGGAGTGCAAAAACGAAACTGATTTATTCCATATCAAAAAAATATCAATAGTAGGTACTTAAGTAACATATGCGTGAGAATATTACATTTGTTGCTATAGCTAACAAATAGAAAGAGCATAATACATCTTATTAAAAAAGGTGATTGTGATGGGAATGGAACCAGTAGCATTTTGAGAGTTTGGAACTTCTCCCGAAGCCTCCGGGCTATATTCGTTGTTGACGGGATCTTGACATGATAGAAAGATCTCGTAGCTCGCGTGTATTTTTGCTACTTTATTCAGTCAATAATATACATATACGACACCTGAGAAGGCTCAGCTCAGCTCAGCTCAAGCCGTTGCACTATTTCAAGCAGGTCTTGGGAAACGTTAGGTCGTTCCAAGACTTCGAATCAGCCGTTCTTCGATGCAATGATGCATTCGATCGCCGTCCAGAAACGGGAACCGGGCAGACCTAAGGCTACATCAGCAGTAGATGATCGTTATATTCAACTTACTGTTCTGCGGAATCAGCCTCAGCACAGTTCAAGTCCAAGAAAGAAAAGATGCATGAAGCACACTTGCTGAACGTAATCGAACTTCAAAGAGAGCTGCAACAGGTCGGGCATTAATTGTAGCCCACCTTCGAATTTTGAATTTGATCAAAAGCATAGGTAGGGATTGCACGTTAGAACAGTGGGGCTATGTAAAGGTCTGCGGCGGGATCTCCCTAGCCACATGTACAGCGTTAGTTTTCATGGAACCGGTACAGTGGGACCAAATAGAAAAAGTTCGAACACAAATTCATTTAATAAACTTCATACATTTTTATACCCTTTACTCTATAACGGAAATGGTATTGTAGAGAGTAAGGTCAGGGTTACCGCGAGCCGCAATGGTGAGGGGTGGAAAATTTGGCGGATCAAGAGGGTGCCCAAAATTTCACGACGATTTAATTATGCGAATTAAACATCCGATTAATCTCTTCAAATGTACCCCAGTACAAAACGCACCGCAATATAAAACGCTCCCTAATTTATGAGATGCAAGCAATTGAAAACGAGACCAAGGCTAATTCCGAGCGCGGCCGCGTTTTTTGGTCGAGCGAGTGTGGTGATGGTATTTAAGAATTTGTTCAGAAAAAAAAATTTGGGGAATCCGATCATGAGGCAGCATATCTCGAAAGAAAGAAATAATTACGGAGAAGAAACGGCGATCTCAAAGGAGCTAACGGCGAAAGCATGGCTCCCGATAAGCAGGGTCGAATTTCAATCATAAATGGAGGCGCCCTAAACTATTTTGTACGGCCGCGGGTAGCTCAGGTCGGGTCGTTTTTGTCTTTTAACTTTAAGTGGGTTTAGTTTGGCCTGGACCCGTCGCCATCCGGGTCCATAGAGCATAATAAGATGGCACCTGTGCGCGTGGGCTTATGATTTTAACAATTTTTCCCATTTTAACAATCGTGTTGTGTTGTGATCCCGCAGGCATGCGATATCTCTTTTTTTCAAAAGGGCATAAACCCCACCCGTATCTCCCGAGCTGAGCTACTGTTGGGAAGTTTCTAATTTAAATTATACAATTATACCGAACGCAGTCTTGTCTGCCATTGAACCCAATTTTAAAGAAGATTGCAGCCAACTTCTCATCCGTCTTTGACTTCCTGCTCTTCGATCCAACCCACCGTCAGAGACGGACGTATCCAAAGCCACGAACTCTGAATAAACTTTAATTCATCTGAAAGTCGCAGTATTTCATTAATAAAGTCTTAACAAGCTACAGCTACGTTGAGGAGCCCTGTGTTGATCCCTAACCTGAACGGTTGTAGAGGCATTGGCTCCGTCCCCTGGGCATCTTCGGATGGCCAAGTCCTTTCTTTACAATCGATGGGTAGAAGATGCAGGATTTTTTTCAGCGCATTCCTCGGGCATGCGAACATGAGTGATGCTAAAGCAAGCCGATCTCTATGCACTCTGCCAAGTTTTGTTACATTTTAGCCTTTATTGAGCTCTGACCACCAGACGAGTGACCCATATATTAGGATGGGTCGTACCACCGCCATAAACCCAAAGTACCATGTTTGGCTTGAGACCCAATTTCTCGCTAAATTCTTGCAGACGTAAAAAGCAATACAGGCTTTTTAACGCGCTCTTCAATGTTCAACTTCCAGCTCATCTTTGAGTCCAGAATAATGCCCAAATACATCGAGCTGGGAGATAATTGCAGTTGATGTCCATTTAATTTTGGGAAGAAAGACAAGAAAGACGGTATTTTGTAGTAAACAGCATCCGTTTTGTCAGCTTGTAGCACATTTGCTGACCAAGCCAAGGGCTCTTTCCATCATCTGACTGATCACGGAGAGACATATTCCTGATACTACAATCGCTACACCATCCGCATATGCGACCACTTTAATCCCTATCAAGCCTGCCTAGGATTTTGAACCCATTTTCAGCCATTGGTTCGTTCACGAACCATTAATGTCTTATTTTATTTAACTGTAAAAGTGAAATTTTTTTTCTAGAAGCATTGAAATTGTTCATTTACATTTTTTTTTAAATTTGGTTTTTTGGTTGAAAAATAACGGTAATTTTTCTATTTTTTGTCTGGGATGTTCTCCTATTTAACATTGATCCGACAAATAAAATTAAACAATATTCTTAATAAATGAAGTTAACTAATATAGAGTTCTGAATATTACTTACAAAGTTATCATTTTTGTTTTTAAAAGATAATAAATTCGACTCTAAACTTAATGGTTTGTTGACGAACCATTGGCGGAAAACGATATCTTGTGTCCACTTATAAGAGACTCGACATTTTCTATGCAGGCCTGTCGGCTGTTGAAAAAAGCATTCGAAACTTGCATAAATGTTTATTTAAGAATGGGAAAGGCGTTTATTCTATTCAAAATTCGTGTACATAAAACCCCGATTTTCTGGACCCCCAAAATCTGGAATGCCGATATAGATTTTTTGCCAAATTTTGTTTTAATTTTTTATAAAATTTTAAATAATTTTTCTACCGTTTATGCTTGTGTTCTAAAAACTCAATGGAATATAACATATATTTCGAACACAAGATTATTAAAGGTTAAAATTGTTAATTTTTCAATGATTTCATTATGCGTTTTGATACAATTTACTTTCCGCTATATTTTTGAAGAACAATGAGTCATAGGGGCGGAATTCCGTCACCAGCAATAAATGCCTATAGTGTCACAAACCGATAGTCCAGATCTGGCAGAACCCAATCTGTAGAGCTTCACCACGATTGTCCTCAATTGCGCAGACAAAATATACGTCACCTAAGTTCACTGATTGTTGATGAACCTGTCAGCCCAAATTTTATGGTCGGTTCACAGATTATAATCACAGGATTTTTGATAGAAATTTAAAAATTGTCAGTCATACATACGTAAAATATGTATGCAAAATCACAGAGACTGTGACTGTAACGTGTGAATCGACCTTAAGAATGCTCTTTTTTTTAACAAATAAACACGATCATACCGATAATGTTGTTAATTCTACCCAAATATCACAATACAGCATGACCGGGCAAAATAAACTGATCAAAAGTATTTTATATCGTTTTCCGCCATTCGCCATCAGCGAACCATTTTTTTTCCTAGTAATCCGTGAAACCAAAAAAAATAAAAACCCAACTTTTTTCTAAATCTGAGCTCAAACATAAAGAATATATGAGACATTTTTATAAGAATAATCTTATTCGAGGTGCGACAGGAAATGGGTTAATTACTACTAGCTACAGTAGTGGAGAGACTACCCCGCCCTGATGTGTTTCTCTGCACACGAATTTAGTCAGATGACTGCTTCCTAAGTCACCATAGATTACTCTGGGCGTTAGTAGTGTCACAATCCACGACCCAAGCCCTGGCTTAACGCTTAACCTTCAAGCGGGCGTGCGGGCGGTAATTTACCGCCCTGATCATATAAACACGCATAGCTTTTCCCCCGTTGGCCGGATCGAGGTGGGAAAAGTATGTATAAGTCATACTGTTATAGATACGATACCATAAAATTTTGGGTAAATTTTACCTTACATACCTTTCCAGCGGTCATCAAACGTTAGGGGATTGCATATTTTGGTATATATAGTTGTGCTCAAAATGTGTGTGCTCTGTGTAATATCACTGAAGTGACATGCTTCGCTAAAACTGCTGAACTTGTTTTATTGTTCACCAGATAATACTTTTTATGATGATAACTTATTTGGGACATGCTCTCCTTTCAATTTACCATAATTATGAGAATGTAAGTTGTACGGTTGAGCGCAAATGGAGAGGAAAAGATGAGGGCGTTAAATTACCGCCGCGCGCCCGGTAATGTCACAAAAAATGCGCGCCGGCTTGAAGGCTAAGTCTGAAATGACCTCATGAATCGATTCAATGCGAACATTATTGAATGCCCTCTAAGTCGAGGAAAGCGGATAAAGTGTATTGTTTGTATTCAAGGCTGTGTTCGATGATACGGACCACCTCTTGGAGAGCCGTTTCTGTGGACTTTCCCTTCACGTATGCGTGCAATCACTTTTAAAGTACTGTGCTCTCAAGACTTTGTCCGATGTGTAAGTCAATTAAGCGCTCTAAAGTTTTAAATACGAAGGAAGGTAAACTAATCGGCCTGAAATTCATCGCGGTCTCATGCTGTCGTTTACCTACCTTCGGTATGAAAACGACTCGAACCCGTCGCCACGACTGGGGGACGTGGTTGAGTAGCAGAAGGCTTCTGAAAAGTATCAGCAGCCGTGGAACTACCGGATCCTGCGTTTTCTGAAATATAATCGGTAGTATGCAATCTGGTCCTGGGGATTTATAAGGTTAGAAACTGTTGATTGCCCAGGTAATCTGTCCCTCAGTAATAATGGAGAACACGAAGTCACTCTGCCGTTCACTTTCTCAATCGAGGGCTCTGCGTGCAAGTGTTGCGTATTCATCAGAAGCTCAAAAGATTCGCCAGCTGATTCTGCCCATGTGCCATCCTCTTTTTTTATTAAGGACGGACACAACCCTGCTTTGGACAAAATCTTACTGATTCTAGATGAGCCTTTGACGTTGCCCAATGATTGGCGGAGATCGTCCCAAGCTTTGCGGATCTAATAGCTTTTTTTGTAAATTTTCAGGCGGTCCTTGTTATCTCGAGTTATCTTATCTTAGAATCTGTTTTTAACGGAACGAATTATGCAAGGAGAATGAAACCTTTTTAATGTTCTAATGAATTTTTTAAATTTTAAAACTAAATGGATGAAGGCTCTTGTTTTTGAGCTTTTGGTAAACATGTCAAAAACGGAGAATGCTAGAAAAAAATGAAGTTTTCCAATTGCCTTCCCGAATCCTTCATATCCTTGTTGCTTGTACTCGTAAGATGTATTTATGTATTTACAGGAAATTTTAAAATGTTAAATTGTTATTACTTCATAAACTTAAAATAAACAGTCCACGTCCACTAGTTCAAATATGAAAACAGTGACCCAAGCTTTAATTTAAATTTGATCCTAGCTAAATAAATAAAGGTTTCCCCAAACAAGTTTTTTCACATTCGTTATTCTTAACTAGTGCTGTCATTTCTTATAAATATGTATGTTTAGACTCCGCCTCCCACCCGATACACCGTTCCCTCACTGCATAACCCCACATGTTATTTTGATAATGGAATGAGATCCTTTTTCAAACAAATAAACATAATGAGAAATTCGTTCTTATTTTCGAAACAAACGTCCATGCCGTTTATTCGTTTTTTATTCAACGGGATATAGTGTAGTGGACATGATGTCGGTTTGAAAATTGGACAGCAGCAGCAATGACAACGTACGAGTATACCGAACCGATGACTGGTAGATTGAAGACGATGACTTGACTTTGGATTGAAAAGGAGAACATAAGTAAACACAGTCATGGTCAGTCATGTAAAAGTCCTTGCCTCTTGCCAAAAGTTCAGTTCACTGGATTTATAGATACATACATAAATGTGTATGGTTACATTTTCAGAATACGAGATAAATTTGACGAAATGGGTGAGTAAATTCGAATAGCAGAAATGTAGCCTTTTTCGTAATAAAAAAAAGGAATAATAAAAGGGCCTATTGAATTTGATAGAGAGTATGAGAAAATGTGAAGATTTTATTTAATTTTAAGGTGGGTTCGTCAAAATAAGGAAAAACTCTTTTTTTTTTGTTTTTTTTTCTTTTTGATTTCCCAAGAAAGTTTGACTTAAATTTTAATTGTAAAATTTGGATATTCTGCCTACTATAGTTGCATAGTTAGATAAATCTTGCAAGCTCTGAATTTTATTTTTACGAGTATTTTACAAGCCTTAAAATAAAATCTACGTAGAAAGTTTCGTCCGTACTCTCCCCTTAACAAACACAGTATCCAGCAACAAAAGCACTTCATTTGGAATTTCAACAAAATGAAATGAAAAGTAGAGACCGGATTTCCAGAAAGAAAAAGGAAAATCTTCAACGAAATGAAAACATGTTCAAATAAAACTAAAATCCAACGAAGCGACGACTTTAGTCGACGAAAAAAAAGGATCACACAATTCTCTTGAAATAGCAAAAGCCTTCATTCAGGATGGCTGACTTCACCTAGATGACGACCGTATAAAAAATCCCGGAATGGATACACAGACAGGGAAATAGTAAAAAATACATAATACGAACGGACTAAACTTTACGGGACAACATAAAATTGAATTCAACTCACAGAAATTTTTCTTTCCTGTCAACATTGTCAAGACGTATTCTTCTTCTTCTTGCGATCATTGTTGTGTGTATATAAATGCTTTTTGTGCGGGTTCAACACACTATACTTTTCTTTTCTATATTTGAATTATCTTCCTCTCATCCTCCCCCTTTTTCGACCCACTCACCATTTCCTTGTGTCGTTTTTCGTCACTATGTACACATAGCACATTTCCATTTTTCGGCAAGAAAAAAACCAAGTCCCGATGATGGACAAGGCAGAATATAATCCTTGAATTGCGGCGGAACTGGATAAGGGAAAGCGAATTCGGAAAGCGACGTTGGCGGGTATAACGGGAAGTGAAATTGTACGAAACTTTGTATGCTCGTGCATTCAAGTCGTCCTCTTTTTTGCAGGATTTCATGGAAAGCGGAGAGGACGAGAGGATATGTGAAGTGAAATTTGTTTGAGATATTGTATCCAAAGTAAAATGATAAAAGTTGCCTTTTTTAGGATACTTCTTGTGTGCCTTTTTTATTTGCAAAACGTATGAGACGGACTGAATGAGGAAAAATGGGGAGCGTTCCATTAGAATGATTGAATTTGTTCAGTTTGACCTGTTCAATTTTAGTCGTCGTATAAAAGTAACTATTTACTTGATGGTCGGCCGTGCACCACTCGAATTTACTTAATATTTACAATGGATAAACAGTTGACGATAGTTGCGATTGCCAATAAACTGAATTTTATTAAATGAATGAATTTCTAGGAATATGCTTAACCCTAATTTACTAACAATACGTAAAATTGACGTGTTCTCTCACATTATACTGTGTATAAGCTGTTCCACGAGTCTGGTTGACTACTCACTGCAGCAGTGCTTTCCTCAGTTAGTTGTTGTATGTCCATATGAGTGGCAGCATCCTATCTGTGGTCTATGGCGGTAAGCTTAGCAATGTTCTAGATGCTACTACCTATTTGACGTGTAAATAGTAATACCAATAGAAAATAGCATGTAATTTATACGTCTTGTTAGTAATATAAGCGCATTTTCCGAGGGCATATTTTGGTCAAATAATTTTTGTCTGTGGCACTGAAAGATGATAAGCTCGGTAAAATATGTAAACTGGGAAAGCGACTGTAGGAAAATATGAACACGTCAAAATTACGTGTTGTTAGTAATAACGCCCTAAATGGTCATGTTAGTATTCCAGGGTTAATATAACAAGCTTGCAATTGTGCCCTTCAAGTACGATTTCCAAGAGAAACAATGCTAATGTATATGGGAGACTCAATGTTTAGTCCAATAAAGATGTCGTTTTTAATGAAAGAAAAAACCTAAGGCCGTTTTTTTATTATTGAATCTGTAAGGCCGCCGGCCGGAGTCTAAAGTTTATTATGTCTGAAAAGAACCCCAACTGTATACCATGCCAAGAAGTCGGGACGGCAAATTCGAAGCACCACACCACACATATTGCTAAATTTCGAGAGGTGCTGAAAAAACCATGAAATGAGATTCCTGCAGTTAAATCTAAATCACTGCCAGGCGGCACATGATCCGTTATCGCAAACTGCAAAAGAGAAAGCCATCGATGTTATCAGCGTCCGCTCTAAAGGGGGGCAAGCCAGTCGGTTGCCCGGGGCGCCAAATTTTAGGGGCGGGTTTTTGGCCAGCACTTGAATAAAAAAAAAGATTAAAAAAGCCGAAAAAATCAATTTCTACTTCAACAGATATAAAGGTTAAAGTTGTGTTTTGAAAATGCATATTCCTTGCGAAGCTATGAAGAGCCCACCATTGATACGAAGTGCTGCATTTGGAATCCTAAAATGCTAAGTAAGCCGCGCAAATTTTCAGTCTGTGATGAAAATTAAGTTTTTGGCAAATATCTGGAAAACTATGAGTCTGACCTTGAAATGTCCTGAAAACGAAACAAACTACATGAAATTATCTTTGTAATGATATACAACACTCTAGAAATTTTTGCAGAAAATTATACCTTAGACCCAAAAGTATTATGGTGAATTTACAATTTTTGAGCTTTACATTTAGCACTGTAACTTCTGATAGAATAGACCTACCATCATAAGATCCTGTCCTTATATTGATAACAAGATTTACTTGATTTTTACTAAAAATTGGAGTGCTCCGACCATTGACGCCCCCCTCACTCCTCCTAACATTTTTCAAAAAGGCATGCCTGTAGCTTCTTTTCAAATTGAGCCAGGCAGATCAAATTTGGTGGGGTGCCTAGTCTAAGCTCCATTATGCTTCGCACCAAAAATTATTACCATCCGATCAAAACTAAGGGTACCCCCCATACAAAGTGAACGAAAATTCTAACAAATTTCACATTTTTTCAGTTCTAAATTCTATGTAAAATAGAAAAAAAATGTATATCTTAGAACGTCATTATAACAGTTAATTGTAGTCTTGTGAATGTATGTTCAAAAGGTTGTACCAAGGCATAGGCTACAGGTATCAAAAAATTGGGTTTGAAGGTCAGTGATACCAGTTCTAAGGCTATTTGCGAATATTTCGAGTAACGTATACTAGCAACCTTCAAACCCGATTTTTCGTACTTGTACCTAAGGTACGCTCTGGTACAAACTTTTGGATATATATTCAGAAGAATACAGTTAACTGTTATAAGGACGTTCTAGGAGATAAACTTTTTATTTCTATTTTAGATAGAATTTAGAAGTGAAAAAATGTTAAATTTGTTAGAAATTTGGTTCACTTTGTATGGGGGGGTACCTTTAGTTTTGATCGGATGGTAATAATTTTTGGTGGGGAACATATTAGTGCTGAGGCTAGGCACCCCACCAAATTTGATCGGCCTGGCTGAGTTTAAAAAGAAGCTACAGGCATGCCTTTTTGAAAAATGTTAGGAGGAGTGAGGGGGGCGTCAATGGTAGGAGCATTTCAATTTTCGGTAGAAATTAAATAAATTCCGTTAGCAATATATGGACAAGATCTTATGAGCGAAGGTCTATTCTATCAAGAGTTACAGTGCGAAATGTAAGACTCAAAAAATGTAAATTCGCTATAATACTTTTGGGTCTAGGGTATAATTTTCTAAGAAAATGTCTAGAGTGTTACATACCATTACCTCCCCTCCCCCCTTAACCCATGGTGCAAATTAGTGCAACTTTTTACTGCATATGTAAGGTAGCGTATTCAACAATTTGGCATCACAAATTTCTTTTTCTTTTGGATGTTTAGGTTTGGGGCTATTTTGAACCAATTTTACTGGACTATTGCCTATATTAGAGGACGAAATTATAGCACGAAATTCATTACTGTTTCATTTATGTGCGATTTGATTTTCGCAAAATCATATCTAAAGTTTTTGTTTAGTATATTGAGTAACAAATGAGTCCACTAAATAAATATTGAACTCTCGAAGAAATTCATTTGAAATGAGAAACAGGGAGTCGAATAAACGCTGAAAACATTAAGGAGTTTAAAAGAGACTCCACTGTGAGAAATGTTATTCACAATAAATGTTGGAGCTGTTCTCCATAATTTCCATCGACACTTCGCGCATTTTGCAATTCAGCTTCAATGCGCCAAACTTTCGCATGAATCGATTACTTAAGTTGGTTCCCATTGCATTGATTCATCTAGCATTGGAGGGCAAACTACGAACAAGGTGGTTTGAATGTTAGCAAGATAAAGGTACGTTGTGCTCGACACGACTGCATCGGCTCTAGCGACAGCGACCCGCTCATTTCATATAAAAACTAATTTTTCTCTCATTCTAAAAATGAGTTTTTACCTATATGAAATGAGCGAGTCGCTGTCGCTAGAGCCGATGCAGTCGTGTCGAGCACAACGTACCTTAAGGGAAACACAGAGAACACATTGCCAGAGCTCCCTAGTTTGTGTTTGGACATGCTATTATCGGAATTTGGCTATAGGCTCAGCCGATTTAACTAGCTCTGACCTTACTCTCTTTAAAAATTCTCGAGATGACGCATTTATGAAAATAAGCCATGCACATTGAAAAGCGTAAATCAATCCGTCTAATTGAAGTTTTTTAAGGAATTTATGGAAAACAACTGCAGAGCGTTAGTAATGGAAACGAGCACAATTTTTCGGCCCAACATTTTTTAGGGCATAGAGTTTTCTAAAAATTTATTTGAGTATTTTACTGGAAAACGAAATTTCGCATGCATTCTCGATTTCTTACATCAAGCTTCAACATTTTGAAAGTCCAAACAAACTCTATAAGGCCTTGCTGAACTGTGGTGCGTGGTGGTGCGCTTAAGAGTATGAATGATAGCTGAACGGTGGTTTGAATCCCAATGCGATCATGACTTTATGTGTTGTTTTTTTAAACAATGTTCTCAAGTTAGCTGGTTTCACTAAGTAAATTGTTTTGGAGCAACAACCATGAGTACAAGCACTTGCTTCAAAAGGAAAAACCTCTTTGTCTCGATTCTACAACAACCATTCTATACATCCAGATCAGTGATTCCCAAGCTGGGGGCGCACCCCCTAAGGAGGCGCGACGATTAGGGAAGGGGGATGCGAGCGCAACTCTAAGGTTGGTGCCGTTTATGAATTATGGTTTCCTTCAACAACAACAACCATTCTGACTCGAACTTCTTCCGAAACTCACCAGGGGTAATCCGTTGTTGCAAAACGTTGCAAATTGCCCACAATTTTATTTTCTTCGATTAAAAAAATCGCTGCTACTAAATGCGTTTGATGATATGGCTGATTGAAATTGACAAAGCTCGCGATTCTGTATGTATAGAATGAATCTTTGGTAAAATCTTACGGATTTTGGTCGTTCCGGGTGATTTCATTTTTCGTGCTCGACGTATCACTGACCATGGCTTCCACGACGGCCGAACTGACGACGAAATTCAGCATGCGGAGATCACGAAATTTAATTAATAGGTACTTTCCAGTAGTTCGGCTGAACCAACAACTAAATTTTCAAACAATTTAAAATGCGAAAATAGATCCTGAAAAATAAACCTATAAAATTAAAAGAATTTCTTGCCAACGCCAATTTTCGCACAGCTATTTTCTTTGGTGGCGCCAGAATCAGTAGACCTCGCAAGAACTGAAAAAGATTGGGAACCAATGATCTAGATAGTATGGATATCTAGATCAATCTGCTTGGTACAGTACCTAAGGGGTGGCACTTTGTACTCTTGCCCGGGGCGGCGGAAGTCCTAGAGTGGGATTTCCAGCGGGATGTTATTTGCGACCAATACAAAAACCTACGCAACACAATTTGGGTCGTGGACAAGGATAATTGATTTAGCAATTTTGACCGCCACGATAAAACCACTCTGAATTCGAGGTATTTTTGGTTGCATTAGTGCATGCCGCAAGTTTACACAGCCCCGTGATAATTGCTTGGGACTTTAACGCCTGGGCTCAAGAGTGGGGTGGCCGGAACACGAATAAGCGTGGGCGGATCCTTCTGCTTTTTCGTGTATCGACACTTTCCTTGGAATGCTGGTGGTAGCAACACCTTTAGAAAGGGAAATGAGGAGTCCATTATTGATCTCCGTCCGCTTATAGCTCTTCAGCGCCATCATCTAGATGTCCGGGCAGTTTGGGAATCACTTCCCTTAACTTCTAGTGGAGCATGGTGCGTTGACGACTACCGTATAGTGCTTATTGCAAAACCTAATAAGCCAGCTGGCAAGCCAAATCCGTATCGCCCTATTTGTCTGTTTGATACCACTGGAAAACTTATTGAACGGATTATTTTTAACCGACTGTGAGCGGTAGTCGCAGAAACTCTAAAACTGACAGTATGGGTTTTGAGGAGCACGCTCACCAGTAGATGCAATCATATTAGTTACCAACTTAACATCGTTTACAGGATCGTTAAACATCACCTTGTGCAGAGGCTCGAACTTAACTGCTAATTTCCATTTTTTGTCCATGTTTCAAAGAACTCATGTGCATTTTTTTTGAAATGTAAAACGGTCAGCTTGGAGAATAATAAAATGAAGTTTTCTGCACCAGTACTTGCAATAAAATGTATAATGCTGGAAATAGAATGGACGCAGCAGCAACGATAATGCAGTCCAATGCCATTTTAATGGCCAACATGTACCCCATCGGTGTCAGCCGTAACAAAAACACTTAAATATAGTGGAAAAATTAATTTTGAGCATCAAAAATTATCATTGGATTGAAATAAAATATCAACTTTAGTTTCCAATACCATTCTACTTTATAGGCTTATAATAGTGTACTAGCAGTGTTTGAACTTAGACTACGTGCCAAAATGATCTTTTTTGACACATCTAGCTGGTCAATATGTAAGCGTTGATAGCACAACTTGTTTCAGCAAGAAAATTACCAATATACAATCGTTTTTTTTTTACCGTTACCTTGTTATCGCTCTTTTTGTGAAAGTCATCGAAAATCGTGACTTGTCATGGAAAATCACAATTTGCTGCCCTCCTCATGACTTAATCCAAGATTTGATTTCAGTTTCAAAAAGTACATAAAATATCACAAAAACTGAAACAGCTGCCTGCTGCCAAGATTATCGCCACTTTCAAGATACAGTTACTCAAACTTAATAGAAATTTTAAAATCAATTTTTCATCGAAAACTTTAACAGTAATTTGGTAACGGTGCTTTATACGTACAACTCTGCAAAGTTGATAAAAGTTGCTTCAACATGTTGGCTTTCCACCAACGGTGTATCATATTTACATTGCAGAATTTTAGGGAAACACGCATTGATTGGTAAAAATCAAGGCTTCAGTGGAATCGCTAACAATTTTCCCTTTACTCGAAAAAAGACAAACAAAGGCTATTCAAATTCGGGATAGAATCTCGCTACATTATTTTGACCAGAACTGTAAGATACTTGAAATTATGTACATTGTTTGGCAAATACAACAGTACGTATAACAGTTCAAATTAGTACGAATGTTTTCACTCCCCAATCGCGATTGTTTTGTTACTTTTTGCAGCGCCCGCTCTAGGACTTACGCCGCCCCGGGCAAGAGGACAAATTACCGCCCCTTAGGTACTTTACCAAACAGATTGATAGTAGATTATCCATACTATCTAGATGCAGTGGCTCCCTATCTTTTTCAACTCGTGCCTCCTTGCGAGGTCTGCTGATCCTAGTGATACGTCGAGCACGAAAAATGATATCACCGGAGCGACCAAAATCCGCAAGATTTTTACCAAAGATTTATCCTATCCATACAAACACTAGCTGAATGGTGCGGTTCTTTTCATAATCGCGTACTTTTTTGATTTCAGCCAGCCTTATCATCAGTTGTGGTCATCAAACAGATTTAGTAGCGATTTTTTTTAATCGAAGAAAATAAAATGGTTGGCAATTTGCAACGTTTTGCAACAACGGATTACCCCTGGTGAGTTTCGAAAGAAGTTCGAGTCAGAGTTATGGTGTTGAAGGAAACCATAATTCATAAACGGCATCAACATTAGAGTTATGCTCGCGTTCCCCTTCCCTCAGTTTTGGGAATCACTGATCTAGATGTATGAAGTGGTCGATGTAGAATCGATCTAAATGGGTTTTCCTCTTGAATCAAGTGCTTGTACTCATGGTCGTTGCTCAAAAACGATTTACATAGTAAAACCAGCTGACGTCAGAACACTTTTTTTTTAAAACAACACAAAAATGCATAGTCATATTGGGATTCAAACCACCGTTCAGCTATTAGCTCTGGCAATGTGTTCTGTGGTTCGGTCCCTCATCTTACTAAAATCCAAACCACCTTGTTCGTAGTTTGCCCTCCAATGTTAGATGAATCAATGCAATCGGAACCAACTTAAGTAATCCATTCCATAAGGTTTGGCGAATTGAAGTTAGTATCGAAGAGATTAAGCATCTCTTCTTCTCTTCCGGCACTAGTACGGCGAGCTCCTTCTCTACCGGTGTGGTTTGGTGTTCGACCTGTCTCTCCAAGTTTCGAAGTTACGTCTGCCTGGAATTCGTCGCTGCGGGAATCGCCGACTATACTCTCGAAATGTCGATGGTAATTATTGAAAACAACTACAACAAATGATTGATGAAAATAATGCCTGTGGATAATATTTCTCACAGAGGATTCTATTTTAAACACCTTAATGTGCTAAGCAGAGGAACTAAATGTTTAATCGGAGGACGAAACTAGCCAATACGATTAATTCTCAAATTATATCTTTTTTCTTTTTCAAAGAATAACTTAACTCAAAGAATAACTTAATCCTCACATGGAATATGCATCTTCAAAACACATTTTTAACCTCAATAAACTCGGTTTTTACCTTTAGTCTTTATTTTATTTGCCCCCTTTTTATATCATCTGTAGAAAGGACACCGCAGACCTTTCCAATAAATCGAAGTTGATATTGATTTTTTTCTTTTGGCTTTTTTTAATATTTTTTTTATTCGGGTGCTAGCCAAAAAGCCGCCCCTAAAATTTGGCGCCCCGGGCGACCGCCCGGCTTGCCCCCCCTTAGAGCGGGCGCTGCTTTTTGGCAGTTAGGAAATTCAGGTATAATTTTGTTAATAGGTAATACAATTTATTTTTCGAATTTAGCCCTCATTTTTAATACAATTAAATAAAATCGCGATGGTGGAAACTAATTCTCCGATAGAGAGTATGCGGATATGGTGTTTGGGTAGGGGAATTGCAGGAGGAAATGGACTTGAAGCAGTTCGAGAGTATAGTCGGCGATTCCCACAGCGACGAATTCCAGGCAGACGTAACTTCGAAACTTGGAGAGACAGGTCGAACACCAAACCACACCGGTAGAGAAGGAGCTCGCCGTACTAGTGTCGGAAGAGAAGAAGAGATGCTTAATCTCTTCGATACTAACCCAAAATTGAGCACGCGTAGAGCAGTAATTTAACAGGATATTCCTCGGATGACGATCAAAAGGACTCTTCAGTCGGACAACCGGTATCCGTACCACCTTACGTACGCAAGTTCAAGAATTACTACCGAGCGACTGTCAGAGGAGGATAACATTTTGCAAATTTTACCTCCCGGGAACAGCTGCGGCAGCGAATTAATGATGCTTGGTGACAACATAAAGGAAAACCCTCCTGAAATCCTTCGGACCGTTTCTTCCATGCGCCGAAGGTGTCGGAGGTGGCCAATTCCAGCAGCATTATTCCAATTCATCAAACAGACCCATTTAATTATTAGTTAATATTTTTAGTTTATTGGTTCTTTCTCATATTCAAAACTTTATTTTCATTTTTATTGAACAAATTTTCAAAAAAAAATAATTGAATAAAATTTCAGTTCGAATAATCCGATAAGAAAATAATTACCTTGTTTTTTTTACATCCAATAAGTGTAAGTGTAATTCCAAAATTCCCCAATGTAAATATGAAAAGTGATATACCGGTGGAAAGCCAACATGTTGAAGCAACTTAAATCAACTTTGCAGATTTGTACGAATAAAGCACCGTTATGAAATTACTGTTTGAATTTCCGATGAAAAACCTATTTTGAAATTTCTATTAAGTTTGAGTAACTGTATCTTGACAGTGGCGGCAATGTTGGCAACAGGAAAAACTTCAGTTTTTGTGAAATTTTATTTAGTTTCTGAAACTTACATCAAATCTTGGATTGAGTCATCAGGAGGGCTGTAAATTATGATTTTGCATGAGAAGTCACGATTTCACAAAAAGAGCGATAGCAAGGTAACGGTAAAAAAAATCCGATTGTATTGTTAATTTTGAAACAAGTTGTGCTATCGACCCTTATAGTATTGACTACCTAATGCGGGACACCCTGTATGTATAAAATCGAATTGAATGAATTTTCCTTTGCAGCAAAATGAAGTTGGCAAAACGTTTGAATGAAATGTAATTTCTCTTCCAATATTGGCGTTTTTATACCCTTCGCTTATTAAGCGTAAAGGGTATATTAACTTTGTCATGAAGTTTGTAACGCATTGAAGGAAGCATCTCCGACCATATAAAATATGTATATATATGATCAGCGTGACGAGCTGAGTCGATTGGACCATGTCCGTCTGTCCGTCTGTCCGTCTGTCCGTCTGTCTGTCTGTCTGTCTGTTGCGACGCGTTTTACTCAGCCAATTCAAAAGCTATGAAGCTGAAATTTTGCACAAATGCTTCTTTTTGCTGCAGGCAGTTTGTATGTTTGAATCGGTCAAATCGGATAATGGGGTCATGGGGCTGCCATACAAACCCAACTCCCCAAATTAGATTCTTCTAAGAAAAACTTTTTTATTTGTGTACTAATTTCAACCAAATTTCACACAAATGTGTTTCTATTGACAACACGAAACATATGTCAGAATGAATCAAATCGGACCATGGGGTCATGGGGCTGCCATACAAACCTAACCCTCCAAATCAGGCTCTTCTAAGAAAAACTTTTTTATTTGTGCCCGAATTTCAACCAAATTTCACACAAATGTGTTTCTATTGACAACACGAAACATATGTCAGAATGAGTCAAATCGGACCATGGGGTCATGGGGCTTCCATACAAACCTAACCCCCCAAATTAGGTTCTTCTAAGAACAACTTTTTTATTTGTGCACAAAAATCAACCGAATTTCACCCAAATGTATTTCTATCGATGACACAAAACATATCTAAGAATGGATCAAGTCGGGCCATGGGGTCATGGGGCTGCCATACAAACCCAACACCCTTATTTTGGTTCTTCTAAGAAACATTTATACACCAATTTCACAACACCTTGAATTATTGTGTCTTTATCAAAGCAACTAAAAAGGTCAAAACAAATGGAATCGTACCATGGGGTAATGTTCTCGTATCCCCCCATAAAATTTTCTGAGTAAATATTTTTATTTGCCAACTTATTCCAACCAAACCCCACACAAATATTGTTTTGCCGACGCAAGGGAACTTTTGTGAATACAGAAGGAAAAGAATAGAGGGGGGATTAAATACAAGTCGTAGGTACGCCCGAAAAAAACTTTTAGCGGAAGGGGAGCGAAGGGTATCCAAATTTCGGCCGCGCCCGAAATTAGCCTCGGTCTCGTTTTTTTTCTCCCGAATACCATAACTTTATTTAACCCTTCTGTCGGCACATAGGTCTGGCCAGACCTTTGGCACTATATATTGGTCAAAAAAGTATAGAAGATGAAATCGCAGCGACTTCATATTTCATGATATCCTAGAATAATATGTTTAGAAGCATTTTGCAGAAATTTAAAAAAATCTGTTGAAGTTTTGAGCATGTTTTTGATGATTTTCAATTTATAGTGCTTTTTGATACCCAATAGGTCTGGCCAGACCTATAGTTTTTCCCCCCATTTTCGTCTTGAGGTAAAAAGTGAAAATATTAAATTCTCTTAAAAATGTCCTATTTATAATGTAATAAAGTCATTAAAATTCAATTTGTACGATAAACGATAAAATTTTCTGAGATTTTGCTTTAAAAAGCCGTGAAGTTCGCAAATTGGGTACGCCTAATTTTATCCGGTCTTATAACATCACCTAATCAACTGAGATTTGATTCTAGGAAAATCAAAAGAGTTTTATTTCCTTTGTAATAGTATGAACTAAGTATTAGTGACTTACGATGGTGTTTGTTAATAGATTCAATTGAGATATTTACGGAAAATTAAGAATGAAATGATTTTTGCGGTTGACCATCCCTATTTCTATCTATCGATTTTCCCAAATCTGCAGACTAATATCGCGATAAAATCTACCAACAGAGTGCCAAATATTTCCTTAAAGATATTGGACTTGGAAAATTTGATCAAACTTTCTGTACGGATACGCAATGAAAAAAAAGAAGCAAAAAAAAGGAAAAACGGGAGAAACATGTTTGTACAAATACCACCTCAAAATATGTCTTCTTAAAAACGCTTCTAGTATATCTACAAAAAAGATGTTAATGCTTTTATTGCTTATAAATGGCTGTAAAGAATGGGTAGAATGATTATACCGATAAAAATTTTACTTTTTATAAAAAATAAAAAAAAATTCTCAGTAGGTCCAGCCAGACCTATTGGGTATAGAATATGCATATTGTAGTAGGTGCCGACAAAAGGGTTAATAATAAAATTATTTAGGTCTACTCGAAAGCATTAAGGCCTCCCAATTCAGTCCATTACTATATTAAAATTCAGCGGTCTATGAAAGTGATACTTTATTTATCTACATGAAAATTCCATCAAAATGGCCAAGAAAACTGTATGCCATTACATATACAATTTCTTGTGTAATATGACGCATCAGAAGAATTATTTTGGCCTATGATTGATGATATCCTTTCATCCACCCTTTCATTCATTCTAACCTAACAAAGCCATAACTGCAAATATACATATATAATACTCGTATAATGGAGCGAAGAAGGAATACTTTGTACGCAATTCTGTCATATCATTCTATTCTTGTTGTATAATTTAACCCTTTTCGCACTAATGGTCAATGCACTCGTCTTCGTCATCGTCTCTTTTTGCTTTTATCATCATTAACACAGCGATGTGGTGTCCGTGGCGGTTGTCATGCTTTTAGTTGACGGGACCGTATTCGGTCTTAATATCGAATATATGTACATACATAGTATAAAATGTATAGTGGATAGGATAGTCAGCGTGGAAATAAATATTCAATAAAAAGGATATGGTGTCCGGAATTAAGCGAGTTGATTTGGAAATTATCGAAAATAACAAAATCTAACAGTACGTATTTTATGGAATATACCAAATTGAGGTTTGAATCCTCCTCAGGTTAAGGACCTCTAATATATATATATATATAAGATATGCATTAAAATTATTAAAATATGTGCATTTGTGTAGATTTCATATACATAACTGTAAAAATATGTCATTGAATTTTGTTCGTAATCATACTAATCAAGGATTCAGTTTCCTAATTGACGTTGACTTTCTGTCTTACTTTCAGTCCATTATTTCGACGCGAACTGTTAAACTAAAAACTACTATGTGTATTCCCTGACGGAAAAGTCGATTCAAGCTTTTGTTAAAATGATTATGGAATCATCGTGGGTTCATATGGTGTGAGTATATTTCACTCTTCATAATGGGGTTGCGGCGATCTAAGCACCAACACAACTAAGTAAACATTCTTTCATCCTGTACAACCACCCAAAATTGGTCTGTCCTCCACACACTCCATTTACCAAACAAACCCACCACCAACCGAGTCCCTAACCCTTTCAATCTCTATAACATGTGAGTACATATTAAAGAAGATGAAAATTGTCTGACAATACCTACTTAAGTGAAACTCCCTAATTTATCCATTTTGCCACATACTCATACTCATCTTCGGAACACATTACGTGCTCAAGCGTTTTCATAGGACTTGCTATCAGAAAAGAATATTTAGCGAAAAAAGGAAAACAGAAGATGATGAATGAGTTTTGTTGCTGCCTGCATAAAGGATCGGAATACGGCGGAACCGAACAGCAGGATGAGATGTTGAGATGGGTATATTAGCTATTGGATTAAGTTGCCTCGCATGTATACCAATAAGCAAACTCATTTTATGCGTACTATGTACTGTCCTTAGTTGTTCTTGCTAGTAAGGTTTTTGTGAAGTAGCGACGACTATTCTTTATCATAAAGTAAAGTGAAAGGAGCCCTGGTGCATGTGGAGGGACAATGAAATGGATTAAATGTGTAATTCAATATGATTTTATATCAAAAATTAATGAGAAGTTCTAGCACAAATGTAGGGGTTTTGCTTGCGGATAGTGTTTTGTGCTTTTTACGTACAGGCATTGGACGGATAAGTACGAGTAAACATTTCAGTCCATTTTCAGATTTTAAATTTTGAAGTTAAGTATAATGAGACCCTTAGGTTTAAGATTTTCCTTTTTATACCCGTCACTATGTGAAAGGGTATATTAACTTTGTCATGAAGTTTGCAACGCACAGAAGAAAGCATCTCCGACTATACATGGTGTCCGGAAACTGCCGCATAAATGCACCGGATTATGATTCCTCAGTTGATTTCCAGCAAAAAAGTTGTACGGAACATACCCCCTCAGCTTAACTCTTTAGCTGCCACAGGCATTTAAAGATTTTTGAAAAAATCATTTTCTTGCACGCCCAATATCTCCTAAGGTAGACCAGCTAGAATAGTGAAATAAAATGATTATTACAGCCAACAAATTTACCTGTAAAATAATAAGAGGATTGGTTTTTACAGAGCTTCAAAGTCAAATTTGCGTGATTTGACCCAAAAACAATCTTATTTTCAATCTCAATTTTCTCCAACTTCTTTCAAGGTAAGGTGCTTGTACGATTCTATTAAAAATTGGCGCATAGTCTAACGATGATTTCTTTCTTACATCATTTTATTCTAGCTCCATTATTTCTAACAGTTTTAGTACCTTAAGTGCAGAAAACTATGGTTAATTTTGGCTCGATTTCGACATACTTTGAATAGATTTTACCAATTGCAGATCTTTAGGGGCAGTGTGAATTGAATTGTATTGAATTCGAGCTAAAATTAACCCTAGTTTTCTGCACTTGACGTATAAAAACTGTTAGAAGTAATGGAGCTAGATAAAAATTATGTAAGTAAGATATGATCGTAAGACTATGCGCCAATTTTTAAAAGAATCGTACAAGCAGCTTACCTTGGCAGAAGTTGGAGAAAATTGAGATGGAAAAAAGATTGTTTTTGGATCAAATCACGCAAATTTGAGTTTGAAGCTCTGCAAAAACCAAACCACTCATCTGATTTTAGTGTGGTTAGTTTTACTTTCCAGATAAATTTGTTGGCTATAATCAGGGATTTGGAGCGACACATTTTTTCGCTCCGCTCCGCTCCCGCTCCGACCAATTTGAAACCGCTCCGCTCCAGCGCTCCGCTCCGACTAAAATTTTTTCGCTCCGCTCCGCTCCACGCTCCGCTCCGCTCCATTACAAAAATACAACAAAACTTCAATGTTCTTAGTAAATATTTATTATTTTCCGCGAATTATTCAATTTAACGTATATCTACTCACGTATTATAGAATATGACTTAACAGGTGCGTTTTATTCGATCAAGTACAGAACAGGATAGCACCAATTTCGTAATCCGGATCAATTATTGCAAGGGGTAATCCGGATCATTGGAACATCCGGATTAGCGCAATCACTTTATTCTAGGAAAAACAATCCAAACAAATAAAAAGGCGGAACAAAAGTCGATAAATTAGCAAGCATCATGTCAATTGCTAAACAGTCCCGTAAAAAAGTATACGAGACCAAATCTACCATTTCACACTGAAAATCTCAAATATCCGGATTTTAGAGTCAACATTGCTGCCGAAATCCGGACTATAGAAGATAGTGGAAATATTTAGTCGTCCGGATTAGCGTGATATCCGGATTAAAGGAGATCCGGATTACCGAGTCAAGACTGATTATTAATTTCATTTCCAGCAAAATAGGTGCTGAATTCTTAACTCCTTAGCATTTAAAGATTTTCCAAAAATGCTACCAAAAAAATGTATATGCAGTAAGATCACAAAATTTTGTCTTTGAAGCTGTGTAAAACTGTAAAAACTAAACTGCTTATCCAATTTTTATGGGGTTTATTCTTAGGAAAAATTGTTGGGCCCAACCGAAAGAAAATATGTATTATGTAAAATGTTAAATTTTTGAAAAATCTTTAAATGTCTGTGGAAGCTGAAGAGTTAATAATTTTTTTATACTCCTTTTGCTGGAAATATCACGAGGAATCATATTTGGGTGCTTTTATGCGATAGTTTCCGGAAATCCCGTATAGAACGATATCTCTCAAATGGTTATGGAAGCTGCGTTGTCCTGTACTCCATCCAATAAAACGAACCTAATAACTAATTTAAATTAAAAAGGGCGTTTCATTTATCGAGTACAGGACAGGACTTTTCTGTCCTGGATGATCTTGAATTTCTTAATAATGAAGAGTGATGATTATGACTAAACGCAAAACCTCTTTTATCACAATGAATTTCACAATAATACGAAATTTTGCAAGTCTCTCAGCGAATTCTTCGCCTTTAAATAGCCCAAAATCATCAATTCGTTCCATAAAATGAAAAAAATCCTTTTTTTCTCGGAATTTTTTGATTTTTTACATCGGAGCGGAGCGGAGCGATCTTCAAAGCAAAATTCGCTCCGCTCCAGCCTGCAAAAAATCGCTCCACGCTCCGCTCTTTCGCTCCGAAATTTAAGGTCGCTCCGCTCCGCTCCATCGCTCCGCTCCGCTCCGCTCCAAATCCCTGGCTATAATAATCATTTTATTTCACTATTCTAGCTGGTCTAGCTTTGGAGATATTAGGCTTTAAGTTGTGCAAGAAAATGTTCATACAACTTTTTTGCTGGAAATCAACTCTCTCTCTCTCTCTCTCTCTGGTTCCTGTTAACCCCTTGTGGGGCATAGGGCATCAACTACGCCTACTTTCCACCTCGTTCTGTTCTGTGCCATCGTCTTTAGGTCTGACCACTGTTTGTTTAATGAAGCAGCCTCGCTATTAACCGATCTTCTCTACGTGTTTCTTGGTCGTCCAACACGGCGTCTAGCATTGGCTCCCTGAGGGTTGCAATCTAGGGCCTGCTTTGCAATATTTGTTGGCCATCTTCGGAGAGTATGACCTATCCATTGCCACTTTCGCCTTTTGACAGAAGTGCCTATCCAATCCAGGCCTGTGATACTCAGGAGATCATCATTGGAAATAATTTCCGGCCAGCGGATTTGTAGGATGCGCCGTAGGCACTGGTTTACGAAAGTTTGCAGCTTAGTTGTTATTTCGTTGGTCACCTTCCAAGTTGAACAGCCATAAAGAAGCACAGATATTACAATAGAATTGAAGATTCGGATTTTGGTGCGCCTGGAAATGTTGTTATTTTGCCAGAAAGGAGTCAAAGTGAAGAAGGCTGCCCTAGCCTTATTGATACGCGATTGTACATCAGCGTCCGCGCCGCCATCTGCTGTGACTATGCTTCCGAGGTAGCAGAATTCGTCAACTTTTTCGACTGCCTGGCTCGAAACACAAATTCCGCTTTGTCCCCCAGGATGGGAGCTCAAGTACTTGGTCTTGGCAGCGTTTATCTTGAGCCCGGCATTACGACTTTCGCAATACAGAGCATCGGCCATTTGAGCTACATCCTCCTTTTTATTTGAAAGCAGACAAATATCGTCAGCATAGTCCAGGTGTTGCAGGTAATCAAACATTTTCCATCTGATGCCTTTCCTCTGGTTTTGAAGCGCGCTCACTAGTATATCGTTAATAGCTATGAGGAAAAGAATAGGTGATAAAATGCAACCATATACAAATAATACATATATGTCCAAATTGGTACAAAATGTTGTTCCTATGAAAATGTATCTGAAATTTCCTAGAGCTTTCAAGTGAATCGCATGAGCCTGTGTGCGTGTGAATTTGAGATAACGTTTTCCAGTTCAAGAGAGTCAAGAGACTCTTTTTATAGTATCTTTTAAGAATCACTCATCGCTTGCCATTGCATGCGACTTCCGTGTGCGATGTATGGCACCGCGGCGCGGCGCGCGCAAGATAAGTGGACCATTTAAAATTCGTCTGTGGCACGTGCATCTATATTTTGAGGTTCAGATTATCTGAGCCGATGTCAAAATGAAAAGTCTCTATGGGAGACGATAATTAATGTAAATGTAGGTGAGTTTTAGAATCAAAGACATGGAGTTTCTGAAAAAATACCTTCTTTGTTAGTCCCTTCGGGCATTTTACTCACTCCATAACTTGTGACAGAATAAAGGAAGTTCAAATTTTGCACATATTATTTTTGGAAGAAGCTGTTCCTACATGTTGCGACCACTTTATTCAATACCTTCTCTAAATTTGCATTTATGCGATCCCGTCTAGACAGCTCTAGATTTTTCAATTTATAGTATACATAGTATTGTTTCTTGATATGCCGGCCGCAACAAGCATAGCAAGAATTAGCCAATACGAAAGCCCGTATTTATAAACATACCTTACCTTAAAATAAATGCCATTTCCAGTAGTTTTCTTTGAAATAATTTATTTTCTCGAGACAATGCATCCTTGACTTAAGGCGATTTCAAGGACACTTTGAAATTTTGCAATAGTCAACCTCACTTGAAGTCAATGTAGCTAGCTTGAGTTATTATTATATTACACTTGTATTAAAAGCTTAAGGTCTCCTTGAGTTTCGCCTTAAATCAAGGATGCATTGACTTCTAAATATAAATTATTTCAATGAAAAACTACTGGAAATGACATCTAATTTTTGAATTTTGGCATACTTGACTAAAGGTCGCCTTGAGTTAAGGGACATACATACACTTGCTAGAAAAAGTCTCCGTACATAAAGTAAGGGAAATTGCATTTTACGGAACCACTGGGAAATGAAAACCTTAGATTGAAATATGTTATCTAAAATGTTTATTTAGTATGTTAACTAATATTTCTACACATTATTTTACTGAAACTCGGCTGTAAACAAAATTTTCTAGAACAAAAACTAAAAACTTCACAAAAACGAATTAGAAAAAGTCTCCGTACACGACCATATTTTTTACAATTATTCAGTTTTTTTTTCACAGAATTTCGAAGAGTTCACTAGCTTGAGGAATAACATTTTCCGAGGAGGACCTTCATGCTTCGATGTTACATGGACTGGCTCAATTTGGCCGAGCCCTGGCCTGTTATTTTGCCCCTTGGTCGAAAATGGTGCTTTGAAGCGTTCCCTTGTAGGTTATGATGTGCTGACGGTGCCTGTGCGCCTTCAATTTCTGAAAATGTTCGGTGGGATTTCGCTCTCGGAATTGGGATAGCGTATGCGACTTCCGTTCTGTTTTATAAAGCGATAGAAGCGTCACAATTAAAGGCAAGTGCAAGGGATCATTATTTTGTGTGAATCGAGAAGCCTCGCAAAGCCCCCTCTGTTAAACGTCGTGTCTCCTTTTGGTTTTCAGAATGCGTAAAGATACGTATTGATCCATTGTTGACTCTGTAAAAATGAGCACGCCTACTCCCTCCCCCTACATACACCCCGTAGTCATCATGACCATCTTTGCACCTTAGGCAGTTAATGCCTGATTTTTGTTGTGAAGGGCAGATCCGATTTTCTGCCACTTTAAATTTTCTTACCTTATTGTGAAAATATACAAGACTCACTCTTTGCCGAAATTAAGTAATTTTACCATTACTATGCAGGGTGGAGAGGTCTATACCATCGATAAAGTAAATCTTGTACCAACTGCCTAAGGTGGCAAAGGTGTTCATGATGATCAGGCAGTGAATGTTGGCGCAGGGAGGCCCAGGTGCAGGCGTACTTATTCTTATAGAGTCAACAATGGATCCATACGTCACGCATTCTGAAAACCAAAAGGAAACAAGGCGTTTAACAGAGGGGGCTTTGCGAGGCTTCTCGGTTCACACAAAATAATGATCCCTTGCACTTGCCTTTAATTGTGACGCTTCTATCGCTTTATAAAACAGAACGGAAGTCGCATACGCTATCCCAATTCCGAGAGCGTAATCCCTCCGAACATTTTCAGAAATTGAAGGCGCACAGGCACCGTCAGCACATCATAACCTACAAGGGAACGCTTCAAAGCACCATTTTCGACCAAGGGGCAAAATAACAGGCCAGGGCTCGGCCAAATTGATCCAGTCCATGTTACATCGAAGCATGGAGGTCCTCCTCGGAAAATGTTATTCCTCAAGCTAGTGAACTCTTCGAAATTCTGTAAAAAAAACTGAATAATTGTAAAAAATATGGTCGTGTACGGAGACTTTTTCTAATTCGTTTTTGTGAAGTTTTTAGTTTTTGTTCTAGAAAATTTTGTTTACAGCCGAGTTTCAGTAAAATAATGTGTAGAAATATTAGTTAACATACTAAATAAACATTTTAGATAACATATTTCAATCTAAGGTTTTCATTTCCCAGTGGTTCCGTAATATGCAATTTCCCTTACTTTATGTACGGAGACTTTTTCTAGCAAGTGTATGTCTATAAATACGGGCCTAAAAGTATAAATTTCGGTATCAAAACCAATTTTCCGATAGCTTTTTTTTTATTAGTTGTAAGTTAAGAAAATATACAGGGTGCCCGGAAACTGCCGCATAAACGAACCGGATTGTGCTTCCTCTTGTGATTTCCAGCAAAAAAGTTGTACGGAACATACCCTCTTAGCTTAACCCTTTAGCTGCCACAGGCATTTGAAGATTTTTGAAAAAATCATTTTCTTTTACGACTAAAACGTCGTTATCTCAAAAGCTAGACTAGGTAGCATAGCAAAATAAGATGATTATTAGGTACAGATGATTATTACCCAAAAAATGGAACTAACCGCACTAAAATCGGATAAGAGGTTTGGTTTTTACGGAACTTCAAAGTCAAATTTTTGTGATTTGACCCAATAACAAAATATATTTACATCTCAATTTTCTCCAACTTCTGCCAAGGTGAGGTGCTTGTACGATTCTTTTAAAAATTGGCGCATAGTCTAAAGATCATTTCTTTCTTACATCATTTTATTTTAACTTTGTTATTTCTAACAGTTTTAATGCCTTGCGGTCCATCTAGATTAGCAGCCAAATGGCTACGCGTCCAAAAACTGGCATCGCGTGCAGCCATTTGGCTGCTCCTTAGCAGCCACACTGTAGCAGCCAAATGGAGACAGGAAATGACATACTTTGAATAGATTTTACCAATTGCAGATCTTTAGGGGCAGTGTGAATTGAATTGTATTGAATTCGAGCTAAAATTAACCCTAGTTTTCTGCACTTGACGTATAAAAACTGTTAGAAGTAATGGAGCTAGATAAAAATTATGTAAGTAAGATATGATCGTAAGACTATGCGCCAATTTTTAAAAGAATCGTACAAGCAGCTTACCTTGGCAGAAGTTGGAGAAAATTGAGATGGAAAAAAGATTGTTTTTGGATCAAATCACGCAAATTTGAGTTTGAAGCTCTGCAAAAACCAAACCACTCATCTGATTTTAGTGTGGTTAGTTTTACTTTCCAGATAAATTTGTTGGCTATAATAATCATTTTATTTCGCTATTCTAGCTGGTCTAGCTTTGGAGATATTAGGCTTTAAGTTGTGCAAGAAAATGTTCATACAACTTTTTTGCTGGAAATCAACTCTCTCTCTCTCTCTCTCTCTCTGGTTCCTGTTAACCCCTTGTGGGGCATAGGGCATCAACTACGCCTACTTTCCACCTCGTTCTGTTCTGTGCCATCGTCTTTAGGTCTGACCACTGTTTGTTTAATGAAGCAGCCTCGCTATTAACCGATCTTCTCTACGTGTTTCTTGGTCGTCCAACACGGCGTCTAGCATTGGCTCCCTGAGGGTTGCAATCTAGGGCCTGCTTTGCAATATTTGTTGGCCATCTTCGGAGAGTATGACCTATCCATTGCCACTTTCGCCTTTTGACAGAAGTGCCTATCCAATCCAGGCCTGTGATACTCAGGAGATCATCATTGGAAATAATTTCCGGCCAGCGGATTTGTAGGATGCGCCGTAGGCACTGGTTTACGAAAGTTTGCAGCTTAGTTGTTATTTCGTTGGTCACCTTCCAAGTTGAACAGCCATAAAGAAGCACAGATATTACAATAGAATTGAAGATTCGGATTTTGGTGCGCCTGGAAATGTTGTTATTTTGCCAGAAAGGAGTCAAAGTGAAGAAGGCTGCCCTAGCCTTATTGATACGCGATTGTACATCAGCGTCCGCGCCGCCATCTGCTGTGACTATGCTTCCGAGGTAGCAGAATTCGTCAACTTTTTCGACTGCCTGGCTCGAAACACAAATTCCGCTTTGTCCCCCAGGATGGGAGCTCAAGTACTTGGTCTTGGCAGCGTTTATCTTGAGCCCGGCATTACGACTTTCGCAATACAGAGCATCGGCCATTTGAGCTACATCCTCCTTTTTATTTGAAAGCAGACAAATATCGTCAGCATAGTCCAGGTGTTGCAGGTAATCAAACATTTTCCATCTGATGCCTTTCCTCTGGTTTTGAAGCGCGCTCACTAGTATATCGTTAATAGCTATGAGGAAAAGAATAGGTGATAAAATGCAACCATATACAAATAATACATATATGTCCAAATTGGTACAAAATGTTGTTCCTATGAAAATGTATCTGAAATTTCCTAGAGCTTTCAAGTGAATCGCATGAGCCTGTGTGCGTGTGAATTTGAGATAACGTTTTCCAGTTCAAGAGAGTCAAGAGACTCTTTTTATAGTATCTTTTAAGAATCACTCATCGCTTGCCATTGCATGCGACTTCCGTGTGCGATGTATGGCACCGCGGCGCGGCGCGCGCAAGATAAGTGGACCATTTAAAATTCGTCTGTGGCACGTGCATCTATATTTTGAGGTTCAGATTATCTGAGCCGATGTCAAAATGAAAAGTCTCTATGGGAGACGATAATTAATGTAAATGTAGGTGAGTTTTAGGATCAAAGACATGGAGTTTCTGAAAAAATACCTTCTTTGTTAGTCCCTTCGGGCATTTTACTCACTCCATAACTTGTGACAGAATAAAGGAAGTTCAAATTTTGCACATATTATTTTTGGAAGAAGCTGTTCCTACATGTTGCGACCACTTTATTCAATACCTTCTCTAAATTTGCATTTATGCGATCCCGTCTAGACAGCTCTAGATTTTTCAATTTATAGTATACATAGTATTGTTTCTTGATATGCCGGCCGCAACAAGCATAGCAAGAATTAGCCAATACGAAAGCCCGTATTTATAAACATACCTTACCTTAAAATAAATGCCATTTCCAGTAGTTTTCTTTGAAATAATTTATTTTCTCGAGACAATGCATCCTTGACTTAAGGCGATTTCAAGGACACTTTGAAATTTTGCAATAGTCAACCTCACTTGAAGTCAATGTAGCTAGCTTGAGTTATTATTATATTACACTTGTATTAAAAGCTTAAGGTCTCCTTGAGTTTCGCCTTAAATCAAGGATGCATTGACTTCTAAATATAAATTATTTCAATGAAAAACTACTGGAAATGACATCTAATTTTTGAATTTTGGCATACTTGACTAAAGGTCGCCTTGAGTTAAGGGACATACATACACTTGCTAGAAAAAGTCTCCGTACATAAAGTAAGGGAAATTGCATTTTACGGAACCACTGGGAAATGAAAACCTTAGATTGAAATATGTTATCTAAAATGTTTATTTAGTATGTTAACTAATATTTCTACACATTATTTTACTGAAACTCGGCTGTAAACAAAATTTTCTAGAACAAAAACTAAAAACTTCACAAAAACGAATTAGAAAAAGTCTCCGTACACGACCATATTTTTTACAATTATTCAGTTTTTTTTCACAGAATTTCGAAGAGTTCACTAGCTTGAGGAATAACATTTTCCGAGGAGGACCTTCATGCTTCGATGTAACATGGACTGGCTCAATTTGGCCGAGCCCTGGCCTGTTATTTTGCCCCTTGGTCGAAAATGGTGCTTTGAAGCGTTCCCTTGTAGGTTATGATGTGCTGACGGTGCCTGTGCGCCTTCAATTTCTGAAAATGTTCGGTGGGATTTCGCTCTCGGAATTGGGATAGCGTATGCGACTTCCGTTCTGTTTTATAAAGCGATAGAAGCGTCACAATTAAAGGCAAGTGCAAGGGATCATTATTTTGTGTGAATCGAGAAGCCTCGCAAAGCCCCCTCTGTTAAACGTCGTGTCTCCTTTTGGTTTTCAGAATGCGTAAAGATACGTATTGATCCATTGTTGACTCTGTAAAAATGAGCACGCCTACTCCCTCCCCCTACATACACCCCGTAGTCATCATGACCATCTTTGCACCTTAGGCAGTTAATGCCTGATTTTTGTTATGAAGGGCAGATCCGATTTTCTGCCACTTTAAATTTTCTTACCTTATTGTGAAAATATACAAGACTCACTCTTTGCCGAAATTAAGTAATTTTACCATTACTATGCAGGGTGGAGAGGTCTATACCATCGATAAAGTAAATCTTGTACCAACTGCCTAAGGTGGCAAAGGTGTTCATGATGATCAGGCAGTGAATGTTGGCGCAGGGAGGCCCAGGTGCAGGCGTACTTATTCTTATAGAGTCAACAATGGATCCATACGTCACGCATTCTGAAAACCAAAAGGAAACAAGGCGTTTAACAGAGGGGGCTTTGCGAGGCTTCTCGGTTCACACAAAATAATGATCCCTTGCACTTGCCTTTAATTGTGACGCTTCTATCGCTTTATAAAACAGAACGGAAGTCGCATACGCTATCCCAATTCCGAGAGCGTAATCCCTCCGAACATTTTCAGAAATTGAAGGCGCACAGGCACCGTCAGCACATCATAACCTACAAGGGAACGCTTCAAAGCACCATTTTCGACCAAGGGGCAAAATAACAGGCCAGGGCTCGGCCAAATTGATCCAGTCCATGTTACATCGAAGCATGGAGGTCCTCCTCGGAAAATGTTATTCCTCAAGCTAGTGAACTCTTCGAAATTCTGTGAAAAAAACTGAATAATTGTAAAAAATATGGTCGTGTACGGAGACTTTTTCTAATTCGTTTTTGTGAAGTTTTTAGTTTTTGTTCTAGAAAATTTTGTTTACAGCCGAGTTTCAGTAAAATAATGTGTAGAAATATTAGTTAACATACTAAATAAACATTTTAGATAACATATTTCAATCTAAGGTTTTCATTTCCCAGTGGTTCCGTAATATGCAATTTCCCTTACTTTATGTACGGAGACTTTTTCTAGCAAGTGTATGTCTATAAATACGGGCCTAAAAGTATAAATTTCGGTATCAAAACCAATTTTCCGATAGCTTTTTTTTTATTAGTTGTAAGTTAAGAAAATATACAGGGTGCCCGGAAACTGCCGCATAAACGAACCGGATTGTGCTTCCTCTTGTGATTTCCAGCAAAAAAGTTGTACGGAACATACCCTCTTAGCTTAACCCTTTAGCTGGCACAGGCATTTGAAGATTTTTGAAAAAATCATTTTCTTTTACGACTAAAACGTCGTTATCTCAAAAGCTAGACTAGGTAGCATAGCAAAATAAGATGATTATTAGGTACAGATGATTATTACCCAAAAAATGGAACTAACCGCACTAAAATCGGATAAGAGGTTTGGTTGTTACGGAACTTCAAAGTCAAATTTTTGTGATTTGACCCAATAACAAAATATATTTACATCTCAATTTTCTCCAACTTCTGCCAAGGTGAGGTGCTTGTACGATTCTTTTAAAAATTGGCGCATAGTCTAAAGATCATTTCTTTCTTACATCATTTTATTTTAACTTTGTTATTTCTAACAGTTTTAATGCCTTGCGGTCCATCTAGATTAGCAGCCAAATGGCTACGCGTCCAAAAACTGGCATCGCGTGCAGCCATTTGGCTGCTCCTTAGCAGCCACACTGTAGCAGCCAAATGGAGACAGGAAATGACATAACCAAAATTTCATTTTGGTGATTTTTTAAAATTTAATTATCAAAATCGGACTCTGCGCGTTTGAATTATTACATGGCCATTCAATATTTATTCAATTTCACTCAAAAGATCGAACAAAAGTTGTAAAATTGTCACTTTGAAATTGACAAGCGATTGGTTGAGTTGCCATATTGAATATCAAAACTGGACGCATAGCCAAATGGCGACTAGTTTGGATGGAATTACAACAGCCATTTGGCTGTACGTGCCGCCATTTGGCGACTAATCTAGATGGACCTTTAAGTGCAGAAAACTAGGGTTAATTTTAGCTCTATTTCAATTCAATTGAAACTGCCCCTAAAGATCTGCAATTTGGTAAAATTTATTCAAATTATATCAAAATCAATCCAAAATTGAAACTCATATATTCCTTACTCTAAGCTGACCATACGTACAGCATTTTGCTGTGCAGTACAGCATTTTCACCTGTCGTACAGCATTGGGAAATGTACAGCAAAGTGTACAGCATTCGCTATCCCATACAGTAACTCACGCAGTGTCGGTTACTCGTACATATTTATCCATAATTTAAACTTTAACCATACTTATAGCATGGTCGTTCACACTGGCTATAGAATGCTTTAAGCTTATTAATTGGATAAAATGTATGAGTAACTGGTATTCAGTCTTGTCTGCTTTTAAGGTGTAAAGTTTGACTCCTGTAGGTACCATGTACGACCGATGTTAGTGAAATAATCGGTATTTTATGTTTGGCAATCATTAATTCTCCATATCTCGGAACCCTTCTCTGTCTTTCTAAGATCCGGCTCACATTTGCTACAAATGACAAGGTCTATCCGCGTTCCGAAGTCACGGCTGCCCAAATCGCATTTTGAGTTTTCAAAAATTTTCGAAAATTGTCCATGGCTTTGAATTTCCCTATCAACCTCTATAGGTAAAAGCATACTAAAGAAATTACTCTGCCATGGGTTTTTAGATAAAGGTTTTTTCCCCAATATGTGCTTCGAATCAGTTAAATTGGCGAGCCTAGGGAACCGGCGTAGCATCACTAATGTAACAATGAAGAATTGCATACTCTCCTCAAAAATATTGCAACCAGGATAAGCAACCCTTCCACCGCCCTGGAGGTTCTCCTTAGACTCCACTCTGTAGCTACCATTTTATGTCTATAATCTTATTTCGAGTACTCTTCCCTGTTAAGTTTTTCGTTTGTGCTTCAAATTCAGATAATTTTTTGTCAAGGAGTGGCGTAGATAGCTTTTCAGAAGGGATCAGTGATCAGTATATTTTTTTTCGGCACAGGAGAAAAATATTAAATTGATGAGTTCTAAATAAGGAATTTAACGCATAGTCACCACCATATTGTTTCAATATTTTTTACCGAATAAAAATTTCCTTTGGTCGTTTGAGGTCTACTGACGAGATCGAAAATGGGCTGGGGCTTGTAGGTTTGTTTTAAATTATTTCAAGTTTGCTTGTTAAGCTGAAATTCGGAAAGAATAGGTTTGGCATAGTGAAGTAAATATTGTACGTCTAACAACGTAGCATAATCCCCACCTTAATGTTGGTATACCTACTTAATTGAAGTTGGACTTGAGACTCCTGAATGATACGCGGAAGCTTAATCCCGTCAGGCGACAAAGCATCCTACGAAGAACTGAGAAGTGTATAGCATCGCCTGAAATTATCAGTATGCAGAATACGTTCTATACCTTGAAAGTTCGATCCTGGCAAGTTGAGGGTGAATTTAAAATTAAAGGTTCGTCTGCAATACCGAGTGCAAATGTTAAGAATCGTTCCCACACTGGAGATGGATGCGGTCAAAATAGGCCTCAGTGAGTGGTTTGTCTGTAGCATACAATAATGTTCTGCATGTACCGAAAGCTGGTCTGGTGGATAAGTGAACGAGATGGTTGTGATTTTATTCGTTAAAAATCTTACATAACTGCATGCCTGGTAGCATGATGTAGTATTGTTTACGCAAGTAAGTACAACATGAACATGTGTCGTAATGCCGCTAGAACCCCAGGGTATCACTACATTATATCACCATGCTGATTTTTGATATAATGTTTTCTTAGTAAATTCTAGCTGATCTGCTCTTGTGGTTATTATTCTTTCTCCAAATCGGCGGGCGTGAAGGGGAGGGGCTGAGGCTTTGCATAAAAACCGAATACTGCAAGTATGTGTACAGCATTGGATCTTCTCAAGTCTGGTCAGCTTACCTTACTCTCCAATAGAGACTTTTGCGTTTTCAGACTTCTGATACAAATTTCGTTAACAAACTTTCATACTGAAGTGGGCATTCTGATTTGTTTCAAACAATTTAATCAATATGATCTTATTATAGCCGAAGAAAAAAAAATATGGACGTCGAACGACAAAAATCTTACATTGATGGATTTTTGGGGATGGCCTCCTGATTATGGGGAGTCCCAACAGATTATAGGTTTGCAGCCTTGAAAAGGAGGGAGGCGTACTTGCGTTTTCAGAGGTTGGAGGTTTTTAAAAGAGTCTAAAATGAATGAGTCTAAAATCCTAATGTATTATATACAATTGCAAGGGTAATTTTATGTGTTTTTTTTCGTTCTCAGACCATTTTTCTGTATATGTATTTTGTCGGTTTTGAAATGTTTGCTAAAAAGTAAAAAAAATACTCCCCTATCCCCTTTTTCCAAGGTTGGAGCCCTCCAATCGTTGGGGAGTTTTTTTTCCATAATCAGGACGCCATCAGCATCACCAACCATCCTGCAAAAATCCAGCGATATACGATTTTTGCCGATCAAATATCGTATTTTTATTTGATCAATACTCAACTCATTCTCGTTCTCATATCCCTCTAATTGAATCGAGTACAGAACCAGACAGAACAACCTGCATACAAATTTTCAGTTGATGTTCTGTATAGAAATACAATAACTCTTTTCAAATGTGTATGGAAGTTGTGTTACCTTCTCCTGCACTAAATCCACTCACTATACCGCATGCTACCACCACATTGCATTAACAGCGCGGCATGCAACTTACGAAATGCACTAATGAGGTCAATGAACGCATGGCTACCTGTTCCGCAACCTCAAGAAATGCATTGTGATCAAATCATCTTTCATCTTTTTTCAATACGCAGTTTTCGCAGGCGCAGATACTTTTGCGTAAGCTAGGCCTGTTCGGTACCGAGATTTCAGTACCGGGTTCCGGTTTTTTCCAATACCCGGTACCACAAGCGGTTTCCCTGACTCAGGTTTTTTTTCAGTACCGACGGTTTTTTTAACCATAAGCCGGTTTTTTTGAGTACCGGGTTAAAAACCGACTCAGGTTTTTTTCAGTACCGACGGTTTTTTCAACCATGAGCCGGTTTTTTTGAGTACCGGGTAAAAAACCGGTACCAAAAAACCTGAAAAAAACCGGCTCATGGTTGAAGTGAATCGTTCTTTTTAACTCGGTACCAAAAAACCGACTCGTTGGTCGGTTTTTTAACTCGGTACCAAAAAAACCGGGATATCGGTACTTTAGAATATCGGGTCCGGTACCAAGTGAACACCGGTTTTGTACCGGGATCCCGGTTTTTGGAACAGGCCTAGCGTAAGCCACCCCGACCCATGGCATGGGACAGTGGAAGAAGATACACTCATGAAGTCGACAAATGCACGAAAACCTGCTCTGGCAGAGTATCTAAACTCTCTTCAACTTGAACTGTGTAGCAAAAGAGCAAATAGCTTTAATAGCCTGTATACGTGTATCTGTATTGTCGTATTTGTGACATTGGGTGCCGATCGGACTACATGGCCAAAAAAATGTGTACCCGATTTTGAGTGAGCTTTGGACATATATGTATTATTTGTATATGATGCAACCTTGTCTCACTCCACTGTGCACCTCAAAAGGATCTGAAAGCTTACCCTTGTGCAAAACGTGACATTGGGCTCCCTGATAAGATTCCTTGATGATGGAAATTATTTTATCTGGTATGCCCCTCCTACGAAGAGCTCTCCAAATATACTCCCGATCAACACTATCGAACGCCTTCTCAAAATCAATGAACATGAGGTGTAATGGGGATCTCCATTCGGCGGATTGCTCAATAATAATTCGGAGGGTGTTTATATGGTCGCTACATGAAAAACCCTCACGAAAGCCAGCCTGTTCATTGCTTAAAGTGCGATCAACTTCATCCTTGATCCGGTTCAAAATAATTTTAGCCATCAGCTTGGATACAGCTGGAAGTAGGCAAATACCGCGCCAATTATTACAATCCTCAAGGTTACCCTTCTTGGGAATTTTAATAATTACGCCCTTTTTCCATTCTACTGGAAGAGTTTCGGTTTCCCAACACTCTCTGATGAGGGGAAGCAGAATATCCGCTGTAGCATTCGAATCCGCTTTAAATAGTTCGACCGGAATTCCATCTATCCCCGTGGCCTTACCGGCGTCCATAGATTCGATAACCCGCTTTAATTCCGTCTTAGATGGTGGTCTGGAATTAATACTGGCTACTGGAGGAAATCAACTGGGGAATCATAATCGAACTTCCCATAAGCGGACACCAATGGGGAATGAGATTTTGTCCGCTTATTGGAAGTGTCCGCTCATGGGAATATTTCACCATATACAAATAATACATATATGTCCAAAGCTCACTCAAAATCGGGTACACATTTTTTTGGCCATGTCGTCCGATCGGCACCCAATGTCACAAATACGACAATACAGATACACGTATACAGGCTATTAAAGCTATTTGCTCTTTTGCTACACAGTTCAAGTTGAAGAGAGTTTAGATACTCTGCCAGAGCAGGTTTTCGTGCATTTGTCGACTTCATGAGTGTATCTTCTTCCACTGTCCCATGCCATGGGTCGGGGTGGCTTACGCAAAAGTATCTGCGCCTGCGAAAACTGCGTATTGAAAAAAGATGAAAGATGATTTGATCACAATGCATTTCTTGAGGTTGCGGAACAGGTAGCCATGCGTTCATTGACCTCATTAGTGCATTTCGTAAGTTGCATGCCGCGCTGTTAATGCAATGTGGTGGTAGCATGCGGTAGAGTGAGTGGATTTAGTGCAGGAGAAGGTAACACAACTTCCATACACATTTGAAAAGAATTATATTTCTATACAGAACATCAACTGAAAATTTGTATGCAGGTTGTTCTGTCTGGTTCTGTACTCGATTCAATTAGAGGGATATGAGAACGAGAATGAGTTGAGTATTGATCAAATAAAAATACGATATTTGATCGGCAAAAATCGTATATCGCTGGATTTTTGCAGGATGGTTGGTGATGCTGATGGCGTCCTGATTATGGAAAAAAAACTCCCCAACGATTGGAGGGCTCCAACCTTGGAAAAAGGGGATAGGGGAGTATGTTTTTACTTTTTAGCAAACATTTCAAAACCGACAAAATACATATACAGAAAAATGGTCTGAGAACGAAAAAAACACATAAAATTACCCTTGCAATTGTATATAATACATTAGGATTTTAGTGAAAAATTTGTCGCTAGACTAAAAAATAAATTAGAATATTTTCATTTTAGACTCTTTTAAAAACCTCCATAGCTCTGAAAACGCAAGTACGCCTCCCTCCTTTTCAAGGCTGCAAACCTATAATCTGTTGGGACTCCCCATAATCAGGAGGCCATCCCCAAAAATCCATCAATGTAAGATTTTTGTCGTTCGACGTCCATATTTTTTTTTCTTCGGCTATAATAAGATCATATTGATTAAATTGTTTGAAACAAATCAGAATGCCCACTTTAGTATGAAAGTTTGTTAACGAAATTTGTATCAGAAGTCTGAAAACGCAAAAGTCTCTATTGGAGAGTAAGGAATATATGAGTTTCAATTTTGGATTGATTTTGATATAATTTGAGTAAATTTTACCAAATTGCAGATCTTTAGGGGCAGTTTCAATTGAATTGAAATAGAGCTAAAATTAACCCTAGTTTTCTGCACTTAAAGGTCCATCTAGATTAGTCGCCAAATGGCGACACGTACAGCCAAATGTCTGTTGTAATTCCATCCAAACTAGTCGCCATTTGGCTATGCGTCCAGTTTTGATATTCAATATGGCAACTCAACCAACCGCTTGTCAATTTCAAAGTGACAATTTTACAACTTTTGTTCGATCTTTTGTGTGAAATTGAATAATTATTGAATGGCCATGTAATAATTCAAACGCGCAGAGTCCGATTTTGATAATTAAATTTTAAAAAATCACCAAAATGAAATTTTGGTTATGTCATTTCCTGTCTCCATTTGGCTGCTACAGTGTGGCTGCTAAGGAGCAGCCAAATGGCTGCACGCGATGCCAGTTTTTGGACGCGCAGCCATTTGGCTGCTAGTCTAGATGGACCGCAAGGCATTAAAACTGTTAGAAATAACAAAGTTAAAATAAAATGATGTAAGAAAGAAATGATCTTTAGACTATGCGCCAATTTTTAAAAGAATCGTACAAGCACCTCACCTTGGCAGAAGTTGGAGAAAATTGAGATGTAAATATATTTTGTTATTGGGTCAAATCACAAAAATTTGACTTTGAAATTCCGTAAAAACCAAACCTCTTATCCGATTTTAGTGCGGTTAGTTTTATTTTTTGGGTAATAATCATCTGTACCTAATAATCATCTTATTTTGCTATGCTACCTAGTCTAGCTTTTGAGATAATGACGTTTTCGTCGTAGAAGAAAATGATTTTTTCAAAAATCTTCAAATGCCTGTGGCAGCTAAAGGGTTAAGCTAAGAGGGTATGTTCCGTACAACTTTTTTGCTGGAAATCACAAGAGGAAGCACAATCCGGTTCGTTTATGCGGCAGTTTCCGGGCATCCTGTATATTTTCTTAACTTACAACTAATAACAAAAAAGCTATCGGAAAATTGGTTTTGATACCGAAATTTATACTTTTAGGCCCGTATTTATAGACATATGTATGTCCCTTAACTCAAGGCGACCTTTAGTCAAGTATGCCAAAATTCAAAAATTAGATGTCATTTCCAGTAGTTTTTCATTGAAATAATTTACCCAGATAGCACAATACTGATGTTTTGTTGATTCTGTACTGAACTTTATATTCAATGTATTGATCCTATCAGTATACCATTATTGATTCTTTTATATGGACGATGTCCGCTTTTACAGCATTTCGATTGGTTGCCGTTTTCGAAAAGGGGAAATGTTATTGATGATTGCTATCAATATTGTATCAAAATAATATCGAACCAGCAGAATAAAAAGAAACGAATTGGCATCGATATATCATTGATATAATCTTAAATATGGCATCGTTACTCTATTGATGGCCTTTGTAAAAATATTATTCATCAAAACAAATCTTTTTGTTACAAATTCGTTCTTCACTTTATTTAAGAAAAACTTAAAGTTACATTAACATTACATTACAATACATATTAACATTTTATTTATTTGAAAACATGCACGTCTCAGTCCTTGTTTAAGTGCGGTATCGTATTCGTTCACATTAGCCTCCCAATTCTCGTCCGAATCTCATCTGAAAGCAAGATTGAAATCAAAATAAATAAACATAGAGTAGATGTTACTTTTAAAAACTGATCACTTACCGAAATGACAAAAAGAGGCTGCAATATTTAGCCATTTAACTAAAATAATGAGTTACGCGAACAACTACTGCCGACGGTTCAACAATTTCACAATAACTTGACAAGATTTTATCATTTGTCAAAAAATGGTCAACGGATCGTTCCCGAATTGATTCCGTATTGAAACTTTTTTTCATAATCCTTTTGATGGAAAACTTGATTAAAATCTACATTCGAAATTATTCGAACAAAGGGGCAAGACAAATTTATGATTACGTGGATCGCTCTTATACTTATTAAACATTGATATTTTTCATATTGTTGGCTGGCATCAATAAATTCCCATTGCAGAATCAATTGCATAGAGGGGAAATTATTGAATACTTATTGATGCCACAGGATCAGTTCCAAAATGCTATCTGGGTATATTTAGAAGTCAATGCATCCTTGATTTAAGGCGAAACTCAAGGAGACCTTAAGCTTTTAACACAAGTGTAATATAATAATAACTCAAGGTAGGTAACTAGCTACATTGACTTCAAGTGAGGTTGACTATTGCAAAATTTCAAAGTGTCCTTGAAATTGCCTTAAGTCAAGGATGCATTGTCTCGAGAAAATAAATTATTTCAATGAAAACTACTGGAAATGGCATTTATTTTAAGGTAAGGTATGTTTATAAATACGGGCTTTCGTTTTGGCTAATTCTTGCTATGCTTGTTGCGGCCGGCATATCAAGAAACAATACTATGTATACTATAAATTTAAAAATCTAGAGCTGTCTAGACGGGATCGCATAAATGCAAATTTAGAGAAGGTATTGAATAAAGTGGTCGCAACATGTAGGAACAGCTTCTTCCAAAAATAATATGTGCAAAATTTGAACTTCCTTTATTCTGTCACAAGTTATGGAGTGAGTAAAATGCCCGAAGGGACTAACAAAGAAGGTATTTTTTCAGAAACGTCATGTCTTTGACCCTAAAACTCACCTACATTTATATTAATTATCGTCTCCAATAGAGACTTTTCATTTTGACATCGGCTCAGATAATCTGAACCTCAAAATATAGATGCACGTGCCACAGACGAATTTAAATGGTCCACTTATCTTGCGCGCGCCGCGCCGCGGTGCCATACATCGCACACCACACAAGACGCGGGCGGGACGTGGCAGTGAATGAATTTCATAATCATTTCTGTGTTCATAACATAACATATTGTCCGCAACGGCAACTTGCTCTCTACCTCGGACCCACTCGGTCCACTTGTCATGCGTCACGGAGTACCAGGGTTGCCAGATTGGGCTCCTTCTCGCCAATTGGGCTATCTTTTTTCTCAATTGGCGACAAAAATTCTCAAAAGTCGCCGCGCGATTTTTTGAGCTACATAAAATACGCGCCAGGTACTTATTTTTGTTTTAAATATTATTTTTCCAAGACAAAGTAGATTTTTTGAAGGGTACTGATCCATTAGAATTAAAAAAAATACCGGCGTACAGAGGGCTGCGCCCGCAATACGAGGGTTTTTTAGAATTTTAATGCAAGGTGAATATTTTTTGTACATTTAGTTTATAAGCAATAAATAAGAATTGTGCACAACATTAATGAAATGTTTCCTGTAAATCTATTTTTGGATTGGTCTAAATAAACGCGCCTTTCATTCTGTTCCACCTTTAATTAGACCAATCCAAAAATAGATTTACTATTTACCCAGTTTGTATAAAAATACTCCAAGGAAATCTACAGGCATTTTTCGATTTAAGATTTCTGATGGCCTTTCCTCAGGCAAACGTAAGGATGGCTTGGCTTTATATATGAACAGAATTATTAGCTGTAAGTCTACTGTTACTGTTTTTTTAATCAAGGAAAAGCAACTTATAAGAAATGATTCCATTGTGTCCCCTGACATAAGAGCCCACGCAAGCTTTCCTATGAGTATTGAACAAGAATACTTTTGCAACTACTCAGGGACACCCTGTTAACTTCAAAAATATTTGTGGCAAGTACTATTACCATTCTATGCATTTCCACCAAATTTATTGTTCATTGTTTTATAAAGTTAAAAGATATGCATTGAAGAAATGCTTAAGAGGCTTCCCTTACATTGTGAAAGGCCCTTACTAAATACTTACTTGGCTGTATTTCCGGTTTGGATACAGTTATTCGAATGAAAATTCGTAGACATATTCCCTATGTAATTTTCTAAAAACCCTTAGCAGAATTTTTATATTTGGAAACCTAAGGGGGCTACACACGAACAAATTAAAATTTTACAAATTTACTGTTATTTACTTTTCCTTAGCAAAAGTCAACAGTCTTAATATTTAACGTATATAAGGTCATACTGACCAATCTTTGTGCAAAGTTTCATATCGATCCCTATAACGGTTTAGAAAAACAGAGGTCGAAAAGGGAGTTTAACTTTAAACGCCAATAACTTTTTTACTGTTACTCAAAACTGGAAAATTTTAGCTGATATGAGATGTATTCGTTTAGATCTTTGATTTAAATACCCATACGTTAATCTCCGATAAAAACTAAAAAAGTCGACTTTTTTTAAACGTTCGGGACACCCTGTTATCTTCTTTCTACCAACTCCTTAGGTATTCGTGCCAAAGACTGTAATCATTCTACACACTCCTGCCAAATTTCATGACAATCGGTTGAGCCGTTCGTGAGTTATTTAGTGAACAGACGGACGGACGGACGGACGGACGGACGATTTTATAAGGGTTTTTTGAAAAAATTCTAAAAAAGCAGAACATTCTCTGAAAATGATTCAGTTTATTATTAACACTAAATGGGTCAGACACATGAAGAAGCAATTCCAAATGACACTGGCCCATCTTGGCTGAAAGTTTTTTAAATTAAAACAGCCGACGTCCAAAAAATATTTCCACATTTAAGTAAATTATCTTTTATTATTTTATTTCTGCCACATGCTGTAAGGTGATCGTGAAAACGGCATTTCCAATTACTTTTTCCCATTCGAAAGAGACTTTATCTATATACTAGACTTTATTTATACACACCAAATGCTTCCGTTCTGAACACGATTACTCAATAAATAATAAACAGTCTGTTTTTGTTTTTAACTCTGTAAAATCAATAAAAAAAACATTATTTACTATTAAACTGTGTTAAAACTTTAAATTTTGTTTTATGACGATACTTATAACTTGAATTTTTAAACTGTGTATGGCGACTAAAGCGGACTTTGGGGTAGTTTTTGAGGGGCGCGGAAAGTTTTGTAAGAGTGTAGATATATTAAGTAACCGCTGGAGCATGCAAATACATACAATCTGTTTCATTGCGATGCGACGAACTTGGGGTTTAAGGCTACATACACTGAAAAAAATGGTTTAGACTTTTTATCTAAAGTGAAGTAGTTGACTTAAATTTAGATAGTTTTACCAAAGAAATAGCTGATTTCTCTAATCTTTGTAGCTGAAAATACTATTAAATTCGTTCATTTAAACACACAAGATTAGAAGAAAAAGTTTAGTCAATTCTTCTACAAAAGTTGTTGATTGTACTATTCAAATATAAAATTTAACTACAAACAATCGTTCTTTTTTCTTCAACACAATTTAGCTATCCAACATTTAACAATTTATAGATAATGAATAGCTGTCTTTACAAATGAATTAATTGAATTTGCAAATATAGTAGATGTTTCAACTAATGACGAATAAAAAAATTATCCATATCTTCGTAACTGTTTCAACTACATAGAATCATAAGCTGAAAATCAACGCGAACTTTAGATGAATTCGACTATTTCTTTAGATAACCGTTCTATTTTTTTTTCTCTGTGTATGCTCTTTGGGGCTCGAAAAACACTTAGGGGTTGTTTTTAAGGGAAGGAGGTGCTCGGCATATTTTTTGCTTTTGCCATTGAATTACGGTAAATTCGCGTCATTTAATGCACTATAGGGGTCATCGAAATTTAAAAGTGGTAGCGCTAACTTTACAGACATAAATCATGTTTCAAAGCGTTTGGGGTGGGTCGATTTCTTCGCTCCCAAGTGTATTATTGCATTTAATGAAATTATTTATGTACAAAGATTAGCTTCTTCTTCTTCTTCTTCTTGGGCTACTTTGGGCTATAAAAAAACTGAAATTTGGCGATTTCTTCTGAAAATATCTGGCAACCCTGCGGAGTACGGAGATATCCATCACACACTACGGAAGTCGCAGGCAATGGCAAGCGATGAGTGATTCTTAAAAGATACTATAAAAAGAGTCTCTTGACTCTCTTGAACTGGAAAACGTTATCTCAAATTCACACGCACACAGGCTCATGCGATTCACTTGAAAGCTCTAGGAAATTTCAGATACATTTTCATAGGAACAACATTTTGTACCAATTTGGACATATATGTATTATTTGTATATGATTTCACCAAGGTATAAAATTTTATAAAATAGATTTAAACTACGATCTGCGAATCCATTCAAAAACCGCGATACAAATTTCTAGTCTCGACGGATTCGCGAATAATTTTTTGTCATTTCATTCCCATGTTCTTTTCACTTTTTCAAAATAACTTTTATCTTTAATAAACATTTTCGTCGTATCCACATGCTTCTCCAACACATTTTTTCCGAAAGCGAGCACACTACTTTTTTCCTGAATTCTTTTGTGACTTGTCATTTTTCTTTAATTCGCAAAATTGACACTTATTTAAAAAGAATAGAAAATTGCACGTTTGAACGCCCGAGCATAAATTGAATTTACGCGGAAGTTTCTTAAAAAAAAAAACAAACCGAGAGATAAAAAAGAACTGGTTGAGATATAATTTTACATTTCCCGTACATTGGGTCTTGCTTGCTTAATACGCGAAAGATCCATTTTCCGATAATCGAACAACTCTTTGACCGAAGTACAATTGTAATTTGTAATGTAAGAATTGCATTTGTTATGTAACTGTCTGTTTATTAGAGAGTCGCTTGTGCAGAACGGGTAAGAAAAAACTGTCCGTGTCCGGTTATGAGACTGTCCGGCTATCAGAAGTTATTTTCCTAGTAAAATATGTGGAAAAACGTTGGGGAAAATATAAAAGTGTCCGTTTATGAGCAATGTCCGGTCATTAGAAGTGTCCGTTTCGGGAAGTTCGACTGTATATGCTATTGATCAGTGTGACGAGAGAAATCGATTGAGCGATGTCCGTCTGTCTGTCTGTCTGTCCGTCTGTCTGTCAGTCTGTTGCAACGCAAACTAGTCCCTCAGTTTTGAAGCTATAGGGCTGAAATTTTGTAAAAAAATTTCTTTTTAGTGTACGCTGTATATATGTCGGAACGAATGGAATTCGAACATGGGGTCATAGGGCTGCCATACAAACCAACCATTGAGAATTAGGTTCTTCTAAGAAAAATTTTTCTCTTTACGTACCAATCTCAACCAAACTTTCCCCAAATGTGTTTCTAGGAAAGCCTCAAAACATATCTAGAAACGGATGGAATCGGAACATTACCTCATAGGGCTGCCATACAAACCAACCTCTGAAAATTAAGTTGGGCTAAGAAAAACTTCTATCTTTTGAATCCGACCTTGGTCATTTATCCAAATGTGTTCCTAGTAATTCCTCAAAACATATAGGAACGGATGAAATCGGAACGCTAAGGGCTGTCGTACAAACAAACCCATGAAAATTGGGTTCTTCTAAGAAAAACTTGTTTTTTTATGAACCAATCTTAACTTCACCTAAATGTGTGTGGAATTGGAACACGCCATAGGGCTGCCGTAGAAATCGTTAACACAAAAGAAGCTAAGGTTTCATTCAAATGTGACGGGTAATCAAATTTCGGCCGCGTCCGAAATTAGCCTCGGTCTCGTTTTTTTTTCAATTTGAAGTTCTATCATTGTTTAAAAAAAAAAACACCCTTTATGTGGTTGTCTGGTCAACGATGGCCTAGAGATAGGACATAAGGCAAGCCCAAAATGTGTTCAACATCATAATCGTAGTTAGGAATTTTCTCAAGGGGTCGAGGGTATATAATTCAAATCTAATTTAATTAAGATTCCCCGTCATTTTGAATTGGAATTCCGAAAAAAAAAGAAATTGAATGCCAGAATGCCCTTTTCACCTAAACGATAAATGGCATCTGCATGTGATCAGTGTTTTGCTCATGGTCATATAACTGTTGTCACAAAATTATCTAATTTAGACAGACATCCAAAAAGTTGTAAATGTTGCATTCAGCAATTCATGAAATTATGAAGGAAAGAAAATGTATGGGTCTCCTTGCTATGATCAATAGAGGTTGGTTGGACAACATGATAACCAATAGGTGCGGTTAGAAAGACTAGACAAAACGGAAATTTACAGGATCCGATGAAGTTATCAGCTAATTACACTTACAAGTGGGTATCCCAGTTTCAGATACCAATAGCTGAAACTGCAGTCTCAGCATCATTCTTTGAATGAGTGTCTCCAAGTTTCCCTGTCTCAAAATATCTGAAACTCCGAGATTGAAATCTTTCTAAGATTGCGGATTGAGACCAGGAGGCAAGTGATTACCTCCAATACCCAGTTGATTACTTGTAGTCCGGAGATTTTCGTGAAATTCTAGGTGTCAAACTCGCAATTTTACGCCCTTATTCAAAGTAGTGCAACGGCTTTTTATCAGTACAGCATAAATGATAACTGATTGACTAAGGCGAACAATCTGCTGCTTCTCGCCGAGACCCTTCAATTCTACCAATGTTTTCCCTACGTATAGATGCTACCGGGTACTTAATGCACCAAGTTGGTCCCATACTATATGCTCTTTTGAGAAATTTCTGCTTTCTCATTCTAACTCGGTATATTAGCGCGTGTGGCATGTATGGCGCCAGGGACGATCCTCATTCGAATCCAAGTAGGTATTATATAAGTAACGGTTGACAGTACGGCGGAAATTCACGTCTTCTTAGTTTCATCAGAGGCATATCTAAATACTTCCGGCACTGTACGACGACATCGCCAAATTCAATATCCCTACGGCGACGACTGAATGCCTCCTTTGCGTAATTCTACTTGTTTTACCCTAACTGCTAGTGGAACGTGATGCGTTAACGACTATCGTCTGTAGACGAGAACGATTCAGAAACAACTGAATTCGGAGTGTGAAACGGTTTTCAGCCATACCACTTCCTAGTCGCATTGTTAGTTTATTATTCTAGGACAAAAAAAATATTTCTTTTTATCTTTTGAATAATAAACTTGCGACGGGCCATGCCGAGCTTTGAAACTCGTTTCTCTATGAATCTCTATATCACAGAGTGGCGACCGCACGAATACGGCCGCAGAGCATGACGATGGAACTTAGAGCCAGGAAATTTTCACGACAGCAGCGATAGTGTTGGAAAGCGAACGCAGACCCCCTTTAATTGAGCCTCATAGACTGACGAATTACACCCTAATTTGGACGTCATACGGACCTCAGTGATTAGATTGTGTTGGCGAGGGGGGGGGGGGGGGGTACGTGAACCCGAAGGGGTTCGAAGCACTGAATGCTCACACAATACGGAACAACGTTCAAACTTAAAGATATACATATCATTACGACCCTTGGACGTATGGAACGCATCACACATCAGACGGGACATTGAGAACGGATTTAATAATTTTATTAGCCAAAGACGTTCATCTCAAAGAGAATCTCTCTCGTTCCTCAGGTATTCAGGTCTAAATTTGTTGTACTTTGCTGGCCCAAAGCGGTGATTTTTATATCTGCACCTGTGATAAGAGAGGCACTGCTCATCTGTAGCAGTATCCTATCGAAGTAGTGTAGATATTCGTCCAAACTTTCCCAGCCAACATTTAACACATTTGTAATCTTTATGCGTAAGCACATATATCTTATTTATTCATCACGTTTTCATACAAGCAGTATATGACGATGTACCCTATATCATGTACATACGCATTTGCGCCTTATTACGGATAAACATTATAAAATCGTTATTCGTAAACATTATGTAATAGTTAAGTATCATATATATTCAATGCATCAATGAATAATTTAAAAAACGCACGTGCGACGGTGAGTCTCGAACTCATAACCCTACGCACCGAAGGTCCTCGCCCTTATCACTACTCCAGCCAGAATATACGAATGATCATGTTTTATTCGTGATTCTAATCACCCCAGCAACAAAAATCACGCTTGAGGAGAAAACCATTATGTATATAGGTATTTCCTATTTGCATGATCCGTCCACATTCCTTCAGCTGACCATCATGTATCTTAATTTCAATGCGACCTATAGACACATAATGGCGATTCGTGATTCATTAAGTAACGCCGATGCTGGCTGGGTTACTGACATGGAAAACCTCACCAAAGAAACCACATTCATCGGTGAAATCATTACCATCGGGTATCACATTAATAACGGAATTTCTCTCAGCTTTATAGACAGTTGTCGCCTTACTTGGCTGAAAACAAAGTATACGACTCCTGCAGCAAGACGGAGGAGACTTTAGTTTGCAATGGCCAGTTTTCTAGATCATTAGGCATGTAGCTGTACCATACCTACTTGAGTTATTCAAGGAGCAATGCACATCGTTGCCAATAGTTTTACATATCTGCGTACAACAAATCTTAAGCGGTATGCTTAGGACCATATTGAAGCAGTGCCGGATTAGCCACGTGGGAGAAGGTGGCAAATGCCATGGGCCTCGCGCTTTAAGGGGCCCCGGGTTTTTCTCAAACAAAAATGATAACAACCAAGATGTCAACGAAATTCTAAAAGCCAGTTCCTTAGAAATTGTTATAACATGTTATCGTTGTTCCAGTTTTTAAATTTTCAGAGGTCGTCCAAAAAGGGACTTCTAAAATAAATTCTTCGTTGTTGATTAAATATAATAATGAGAATAAATTTGTAAATTCAAAATTTACAAACACCGTTCAAACACCGTTACCTCTAAATATCATAATAGCATTTCTTTTATTGCACATTCGTCGTGTATTGCAATGCTGTGATACTGATATTTGCTAATTGCTAGCCGCTTTCCTAAACCCACTGAGAAATGTATAATAAAACCAAAATATTAATTTTAGATCCACTTCATTAGTTTGGGTAATTGAACATTTGCCACGGGCCTCGCGCTTGCTTAATCCGGCACTGTGTTGAAGGACTTTAAATTGATGATTGACGTACGTTGCTACAATGAAACAAAGATAAAAAGACTTTGCGGGATACTTACACGGCGGATGAGCGAGTAGTGACTGATTAGGCTACCCAAGTTGGGTCTCATAGTTGATGTGCCATAGAAACTCACCGCCCCAGGGAGCTCCTGATATCAGCTCATGAACCGAATTTTTCCGCTTCACATGTGAGCACAGGTATGTCTAAATGTAAGCAAAAACCCACATTGAATACGCCACAGCACTTCCTTTTTTTTTACTTTTGACGAATTCTCTCAAACTACCTCCAAAAAACAAATCAATTGTAACACAATCATATATTTTCATATAATGTTTAACAAATTGCAATTTTTTCCATAAAAACCAATTATGTGCCAACCCCATTCGCCTAAAACTAGACTTCTCAGCTTTTCGTCTAGTCCTCGTCGACACAATATAGAAATGTATACACATGGGGTCATACAAAAATGATGGTATATCAAAAGTAAATTGCGTTGACAGCCAATAAAACAAAATTAAGTTAAAAATAGGCCATTTAAGCAGAGCAATGATAACATATCATCGGGTAATCCTTTAAATGGGACATTTAGCCGTTTTGTTTCATTCATCTCTCTTCGTTATCCAAACGATCGTACAGAGGAGATTGTTAGGATTTTTTCTTTGCCGTTCGTTTGGGCTTTTCGCGCCGTAACTCTTGCAAAGAGCAAAAAAAAATTTATCTTCGTACTTATGGCGAATAGATAGGTTTTTTTTTGTGAAGATTCCACTATTAACCCTCGGACTGACACTGGGGTCTGGCCAGACCTTTTTCGTATTTGATACTAATTTTAACATGTTTCTGATTTAGCTATTAAGTTTAAATTCCCGGTAGCTTCCTAAAATATTGTTAGCTACAGATCTGCGCAACAACTAGATCGCGGCGAGTTCCACAAGGATAGTTATAAGGACATTTTGATGTACATGTCACATTCGTAACACATGGGTCTGGCCAGACCCACTCGTAATATGTGTGAAATACCAACTAATTTCTTATCGTATGTTGACATACAATACAATTTGTGTAGTATATTATAGAAACAATAGCAAATGTTGGTACCTACACATGAATGTCCTGGTAAAAAGGATATGATGAGTGACTACATGACGTCATATGAGATATAAATACTGAATTTTTAAAAACTAAAGTGCATGGGAAAACGAAAACCATTTTTTTTTATGTTGTAACGCTGCAGAGGAAGACAATAACATTCCACTATTTTTGCACGGTAAAACATACACCGGACGAGAAGAAGGGTGTCAAACAGAAGTCAATCAAGGGGAAAATGTAATGCTCCAACTTGCAAAACCATACAGTAACACAGGCCGCGGAGTATCGCCGATAATTTTTTTACCACTTTAGATGAGGTAATTTTATCTAAAATGATCAAATCCTGTTTGTCAGTAACATTCGAAAGTGAACTATGATTGTTTCGATTGTATTCATGGAAAAAAATAAAATATTATGATAACCGAAAGAAAGAAATTGTATTAAATTTCAGAATTTGTTCATAATATTTCGCTTTTCAGACATTTTCCACACATATATACACAAAAATTACTCAAATATATAAATATTATATGCCAACATAACATAAGTGTTCAATTAGGTGACAAGAGTTTCAAAAAATATTGCCTACAAGAGTATTAGGTACAGTGGGTCTGGCCAGACCCCAGTGTTACGAATGTGACTATCTTAACATGTGTCTGACGGAGGGTTAAAATAAAAGTCGTATCCGTTCACGAGGGGCAATACACGTTTAGATTTTTTTTTTAGCAAAAAGTAAATGTAGGAAGAGGAGAATAGTAGAGGAAACCCTAGAAAGCGAGCTAAGTGGTTCCAGTATTTGTTGTATACATATTGTCTGAAAAAAATTGGTTCTTCTACAATTAGATCTTAACCTCAAATTTCTTCATCTGTGTGTACCTTTAGCCTTTCGCTATACGCTCCAGAATGGTACGACTATAATATGATAACGTAGTCATGAAAATAAAAGTGAAAAATAGACCTATAGTCGCTATACACGAGAAACAAAAAAAAAGCACCAAACAAACGACATATAAAAAATACTTGAACAAAGCATAAAAAATATAGAAATGATCCTAAAGGATACCGCCGAAAACCATAAAACACATTAAATCCAATAGAATAATCGAAATGTCACATTATCCTGTAAAATATTGGTAACTCCCTGGGATTTGTATGTTTCGATTGCCTCACTTGTACCACAGAGGGATTGTTTCTTCTGTCTTGCATGGCCTGGTGGGCTTCCGCCTTTTTTATCCATTTACAAAAATGGTCTCAGAAAAACATACAAAATATTACCACCAGTCCGCACGGACATTCATATGCATTGGAATGGGTTTTTTTTTTCGTTGGTGCTTACGCGTTCGCCTCGAGGGGTTAATGGGGGGCTGCACAACTTACACTTGTTTTCCGTCGTTGGCAAACTACCATGGTCTCGCTTTCCATAGCGAAACTTAAGTAGGGAAAGCAGCGATGTGAATAGCGAGGAATGTAGCAGAAATGTGTATATATGTTGAACGCATCCCTCAGGGGGATAATTTTAATGATCCGTTTCTGTACAGAAGACTGTGAGAGGTGACCACAAGGACGCAGTAGGACTAAGAATATTCCAAAAAAGATGAGGCCATATAGATACGAGTAGAAAGCGTGCACCGGTCGAGGAATATTCTTGCGGATTAATGTTGAATATTATTGCCATTATACACGTAAGGATATGTGGTTCAATAGGATATAGGTGTCATACTGTAAAGGCATTGGGAAAAGGGAAACGCACATCTATGGTTGAAGACAGACGAAATCGGTTTTACCGGGTGTCTCGCTTGAATACTATTTGTATTCCAAGCGTGGCAGTTAGTTTGGTTGAAATATTACCTCGTAAATTATAATAAATCTATTTCTTTGACTGGGCGCCAGATTTGGTGACTACTTTCTTTTTCATAAATTTGTCCCCTGTGACTATGGAATGACCGTGGCTAGATGCGATTTTAGTGGATTCAGGTTAAAAATTATGGTGATGGATATGGATTGTTCTAAGACAAAGGATGTCGAGACCTGCATCAGTCAAAAATGGTAGGAACGAAAAAGAGACGAAAATATGGGGTCAGAAAAAAAAAGTCCCTTACCTATTTATATCTCTAATAAGCCTAATTTGTGGATTTCATTATTGACTTAAAGGTCTTGATGAGGCCGTTTACATAAAAGAAATTCAAACGCAAAAGCGATCGGTTTACATGTTTGCCGCCTTTTCAAGTTTCAGATCCTTTACTTTTATAAACCGACAATTTATCGATAGATCCTTGACAGGTTCAACATGCCTGACTAAAAAGGATCGAATTAGACTTAGCCCGTGTTTATAAACATACCTTAAGGAAGGCTTAACTCAAGGCGACCTTAAGTCAAGGAAACACTTTAATAAAATTAAAAATGCCGCCCAAAGTTTCCAATCGAGGCTTCAGCCTACGCTACGCTGCCGCCTGCCAATCCACCTCAGGCTTTGGTATAGATCTTTGTTATTATTATTTTTAATCCCTAAAATATAAAATAAAATTATATTCAAATCCAAATTCTTTATTCAACTATGCACAAGATATAGTTTGTATATTATAAACTTAATAGTACCTATTATTGGTAAGAGATGGAGTAATTACTCTATGAAATTTATTTGGTGTTTATGTAGTGTAGGGAATACACACAAAATTAGAAATGACGAGACCGTCACATTTGAATGAAACTTAAGCTTCTTTTGCGTTAACAGTTTCTACACGTAATATTCCGATTCCATCCGTTCCTAGATATGTTTTAAGGCTATACTAGGAACGTCCTTGGGTGAAGTTTGGTTAAGATTGGTACATAAAGAAAAGAGTTTTTCTTAGAAGAACCTAATTTTCAGGGGCAGCCCCATGACCCCATGGTCCTATTCCATTCATTCCGATGTATATACAGCGTACTCTAAAAATAAACCTGTATACAATATTTCAGGCCGATAGCTTCAAAACTGAGGAACTAGTTTGCGTTGCAACAGACGGAGAGACAGACAGACGGGCATCGCTCAATCGATTTCTCTCGGTACACTGATCGATAATATATATACTTTATATGACAAAAGATAGGATACAAATTTTGTGCTTCCTCCATGGGAGGAATAAAAGTTGTATTTATTTGCTTTAAAACCAATAAACATATTTCGGTAATTGACCTATCCATAAACACTAAATACATGACTTTAATATATAAAAATTAAATCGATAAAAGGATGATTTTACCTTTTTTCGTTTTTGAAAAAAAAAACCATATAGAACAATGAAGACAAAGACTGACAATGTATGTTAGTAGTATGTAGATGTATGTCAAACAGACAAGTTAAATTATGGGCGCTATGATAATATTTATTCATATAGGAAATGGATGTATGTACTAGTTTATTACAATGTGAAATTATTATTTAATCCAAATTTTATTAACCTTCCGGCGGGCGCAATAGTAATCCTAACACGATCGGGCGCAATGCATCTGACAGACTAAGTGCAGAAAAAAGGATGAAACTAAGTTTCTGTATACTTTAGACTCTTATTTATTGTTGCATTGTCTTTTTCAAACAGTTCTACGAAATTTCAGAAACAAAAACTGGCTCAAAAAGTTTGATACCCTTCACATTTTCAATTTTCTAAGAATATCCCGCTCAATCGCTTCAATATGTAAAAAATCTCCAACAACTCGACCGGCTAAAAAATGTGAGCTTATTTTACTAAAAACACACTATTGAACGATTTGGTGAGCCTAAAAGTCAACACAACGTTATTACGCAATGTGAAGAGTATAACAAGTGAACATTTTCATAGAAAAGGAGAAAATAACACAATCGGGCGCAATACATCTGAGAGAGATTATTTCATCCTCTCCCACCCCTCAGACATATGGTAGATAGAAACTGAAAACTGCTTTGGGTAGTTGATCGATAAAGATTAAGCTACTGAGAGTTTCAGATCTCTCCCTTTTCATATCGCTGATTGGCGCAACAAAAACTGGTCACTTAATCTGTCAAATGCATTGCGCCCGCCCGAAGGTTAAATTGTAGTACGTATTCGAATAGTCTTTTTTATCACTTTTTTCGTTACAAGAAGTATCCTCATATTTAATAATTTGGTTTACTTCTTTTATTTGCAATTTGGTTTTATTGGGCTCATTAGCCAGGATTCCTTAAAATTAAATTCGTGGTTATCGCGTGTTTCGCTATGGCCGATAATTTGTTAGTAAGCGCCTTTTTGGTGTCGTTTTGATGTTGGCTCAGGCGACTGCCTAGCTTTTGAAACAAGCGCATTGGTTTGAGGTGATTACAAAAAAATGTGGCTGCCTGCTTCTTTCAACATTTTCAGCGAGCTCTAAATATTTTCCATCGCAGACATTGTAAAGTTTTTGAGACTTCGCTGCAAAAGAGGGTATAGGTCTTTAGATGAAAAATTCATTTTACTTGTTCATAATTAGTAGGTAGCTTGCTGTACGTAATTAAAGTAAAAAGTAAAAGGCATCGGTAAAACATATTTCTGCACGAAATTTCGCAAAAAAATATTTTATCATTGCTGTAAAAATATTTTATAGTAAATGAAAATTAAACTAGATACAAGCGCAACATAACGAACAGTCATCGGTGCAATTCACATGCAAAATCATTGTCTAATTCGCCCCGGAAAAGTTATGGCTCCCTGAACCATAACGATACTAGCCCAACTTTGGTTCGGTTTTTGTTTGTGCCTATTAACCCATTAACGACGAGACCCAAAAATCTTACCAATTAAGCTGAAATTTTCCACGTCGGCTTAAAATGGCTAAAAACACATTTTGTAGAAAAAAGTTTTCTCCCGGATGCCGGGTTCAGGCTCCCGGCACTGTTACATATATGTAACATCAGGCAATCGAAGTACTCGAGGGTGTTACATACATATATGTAACATCAGGCATGATACGGGGAAAGTGTATTCAAAGTATATTTTTGATTTTTTTTCAAAAAGAAAACATTTTGGTAAATATTTTTTAATAAAGCGAAAAATATATGAAAGCCGATATTTTACATGAAGTTTGGAATATAGATAATGCAACAATAACGTAGAAATAATACGAAATGTGTGCGAAAATTGAGCAGCCTTTCAAAAGTATTATGTCAAATATTGTATTATTTTATTTTATTATATATGAGTTTTTGCATATATATGAGTATTATATTAGCAGAATTAAATAGAATAACTAGTCCTTGGCCTCATGAAAATAAAGCTGACTTCTTGCTCCGGATACCCTTGAATCCGGCTATCATTTTAATCCACATAGGACAACTATTGTATCCATATTCCGGATTTCTAGAGTAATTCTAATTCCGACTCTCAATATTTTTCGTATGTTATGCCAAATATGGCCGCTCAATTTGCCAGTCAAGAAGACACAAGGGTCTAGAAAATCATGTGACATGACTAATTTTAGGGAAAACCTAAATAATAGCATTTTTTCTTTTCAATTTTAACATTTATGAAGACTAATAATGATATTTTCCTATATAGAAATATGTATCTTGTTAAAATCCGGAATTTTCGTTAATCCGTATTTTTGGAGAATTCCGATTTTTGGAGAATCCGGATTTTTTTTTATAATTTATCCGGAGTATCGCGTCAAAAGTGTAAAAAATCCCTAAATTAAAAAAAAAAACACTAAAAAAGTACATACTCATACACCTCATATACGAGGAGTGCACTTTCCCCATATCCAGGACGGATGTTACAATAGTGTTATAAAAGTAAACGTAAACTACGGACAATATTTATTTCATTTATTTTTTGTATTGTTTCAAAAATACAATGTAATGACATACCATCAATTTTTTCCCAATTTTTTTCATACAATTAAATATAAAAATAAAATTCCTCTACTACTTTTGCCATCGTGACGATTTTCGTCAACATCGAAAAAACCATCAGAAAGAAACCTCTATAACTTCCACAATCAGTGGCGTATTTACAGGGGGGCACAGGGGCACGTGCCCCCCCTGTGAGTAAATCAAACTTTTTTCACACCATACTAAAAATTGCAGTACCAAATGTTCCCTTTTTATTTTGAGCGTTTCTATTACTAAACTTTGTAAATAATTTTCGAAACATTATCATCACATCTTCTCAATTCGCCAGATCTCCTCGTTGATGAACCCTTTCCGTTTTTCGAACGGGTTGAGTTTATTTTCATAGACGCGTGGTTTCAAGAACAAGAACTCTCAGAGAATAAGTACAAGCTATGATTATGTCAAGGCAACGAGGTGGTCATGAAACGTTGCCCAATCTCGACATGAATCTGTTCGGAAACAAGGACTGCTATTGAAAGTCTCGTCATGTGTGAAGTGACGTATCTTATGTTGATATAAGTTGAGGAGATGTTGTTGCAGTATCGATGTCTTGGAAGGCGCCGAATTGATAAATATTTGAAACAATCGGTCTGATTTTTCGATCGGGCTTGTGTATTTTAATTTGGCCGTAAGTTCGTGTTGGGTCTTTAAAGGTCTTTAAACCAGATGCTTCTCTTTCTGTTAAAATGCTAAAAATTGAAGAGTTTTGGTGCATACATTTTCGAATTCCTACGCTTCGGTGTTTGTGGTGCCCTGGGGTACTTTCTTCAATGTTTCAATTTTCACGAAGTAAACTAAACATCATCGTAGCCATTCCTTCTCATTTCAATTTCGGAATTGATTTGTTAAAGCATGTTGCTTCAGCTTACCATCTAGGACTCGTTTTAAAAAGTATTGCAGATACTATAGATTTGAAGCTAGTGTAGTACATATGGAAATAACAAACAATCATACCTTCCTGCTTACTTTTGTTGCTTCATTTTAATTAATCGATTGATCACTTCCCGGCTCTATGCCACGGATAGTTCCTACATGGCTGAAAATGTTGGTGTAATTTTTATAAAAAAATATATTCATACATTTCCATATAAAAACTTTACCAAAAGTATAATTGGACTATAATAAAATAGTATAAAATTGATAAGCAAATTTATACAATCCGCTCGAAAAAATAAAATTTTAATACGAGTGCAGTCGGCTTCGAATCCACAATTCTGTGATTTGTAGGCAAGCGCGCTGCTCACTGAACCAGACAGACTACAAATCAATAGATTTCTAGGTTGAATGGGTTTCTTGCGTTGATAGTGTAGATTTGATAACATAATAGGATTGATTCTACCTTTTTATGTTATACCAACATTCAATGCAATTTATTCTATCCCGAACGGTGCAAAATGTATAATATTAAAAGGGTATTTGGATAGTTTTATTCTAGCGGTTATAATTAATATAATTTTTGAATAAACTAAAATTATAAGTTACAAAGGATTGATTCAAGTTTTCGAATATATAGGAGTTATACTATTTTATTATAAAATTTACTCCCGCCTTACACCAAAATTTACAACCGCGTAGTCTTCTGGATTGTACTTGTAAAAAATTATTCGGCACTTGTTACGATTTTACGGAATCTGCTACTAGATTTTTGACAAAATATACAAGGGCCTCTTTTTCAGTAAATCCTAATTTTGCATTCAAATTCGCTTAAACTTGCCATGGAATTCAAGACCACAATGTCAGCCAAAATTTGTTGTATCAGCTTTTCATCTGTGTTTTTTTCAAAAGTAAGTAGAACCACTTTTTGTGCGGAATTTGGCAGAATTTCGGACGATATATGAAATTTCTCTTCTAAAGTAAAGTGTTCCGTCTGGAATCCGTTTTGTCATATGGAAACGGTCTCTTTGGTCATTGCATTAATTCCATAGCCAATTAAGTACATATTCGTAAAATTCCTTTTCGGGTTCAGGCTCCTTTGAACTACACTACGCAAACTTGTTTTAGGCGCTCCGTATTTTGGTTCAGGAAAAGCCAAAAGCAGTTAATGAGTGTTAGTCTAAGATCTGTCAGGAAAACTAAACTTTTGGTGTAATAAACCTAAAATGCAAAGGACTCACAGGCCCGTATTTATGAACATACCTTAACTCAAGGAGACCTTGAGTCAAGGATGCCGAAATTAAAATAAATGTAATTTTCCATACTTTTTCATAGAAATCACTTATATTCACGAGTCAATGCATCCTTGATTTAAGGAGAAACTCAAGGAGACCTTGAAATTTTCTATAGTCAACCTCACTTGAAGTCAAGCTAGCTACCCACCTACCTTGAAATATTATATTTCAAGTCTATTGAAAACTTAAAGTCTCCTTGAGTTTCGCCTTAAATCAATGTTTTTCCTATGTAGCTGCCACACCAAAACTTTATGTAACAAATTAGCCCCGTACTCTGTGCCCCCCCTTTGAGAGTTTTCTAAATACGCCACTGTCCACAATAGTTAATCAAATTGAGCTAAATTGATTTCTACGAATTGCTAATAGTGTCAAGTACAGGATAAAATACTTTTTAGTGCCGAATTGATATCCTATTCCTTTAGCAGCCGTTTGAAACGAAGGATGTGTTACTGTTACATATATGTAACATCAGGCATTAATGGGTTAATTCAATTTTTATCTCGTGTAGTACCGCGAGCACAAATTCACAAATTCTGCTCTGTTTGCGGTGGCAATTTCCTCCAATACCCTGCTGAACCCCTTGAATTTACATTTATTCCTGCGCATCACTAGTGATACCCAGAACAATCCTCAGATAATCCAGATTCACGGTGATTTCACTCTTTCTGCACTGAACTCACCAACATAGGAAGATCAAAATGGGAAACAAAAATATAAGCCAAAATTATAGAAAACCATTCGCTCTGACGGTATTCTTCAGAGCGAAGATTGCGGAATCGAATGATGATACTAGGAAATGAAAATCCGCCAAAATCACGAACATGACAAATGTTCAGTAATATGGCTACTCTTAGCCCCCTCCAGGACAAGATCCTGGTTGCGCCACTGGTTGGAGCAGTCTATTTTATATACTACTCCTGATTTTTCTTCAGGAGGGATTTTCGACTTAAAGGGTGTATTCAAAGTCGCGTTTTTTTTTGCATGCGGACGCATGGCTATGTCAAGCTGCGGGACAAAATATTTACAGGACCGTGCAATAGATTCACTTAGCTTTGGTATATTTCTCAATTTTGTTATATGTATTTTGGGGCGCTGATTCCGAATATCAACTTTGCACCCTAAAAAAAGTGCCGCAACATAAAAAAAAAAAATGTTGCCAAATTTCTTGTTTTTTGCATATAAAAAGAAAACGGCGCATTTCCCGGAATGATCTACTACAAAGTAAACATTATTTCCTACAAAATTGGTTAATTTCATTTTTTTGTCTGACTTGTAGTTTGGAAGCTACAGCATTGCTAAATTAGGCAATTTTCGCTCAAAGACTAAATCGATAAAAAAAAAGTCCCTCAGGTTTCCTTATAGTGTTCTATTTGAATATATTTTTTAGTCGGTGAAACTCGAGATCAAAACCGGTTTTTATATGAAAATTGAATTTTCCCTTGCCTTGCTCTTCACGAATCTCTTATAAAAAAAACGGTTTTCACCTTGTTCTTGTTTCGCGTGTAGACAGGCCCAGTAGTTGTTCTATATCTCCTTAGGCAGCAAAAAACCTGTTTGGTTGGCCGGTGGATGAGGGAAACGAGTTGTAACAAGCAAAATATTGAGAATCCTGTTGAAACTGTTAATGATGTAAATAGTAAAGTGAAACAAATCATCATAGAGAAACTTAGATACTTTTTTTGTTAAGATAAAAATTGCCTGTACTTTTACGAGCTCTAGCTCCCAAACTGAGGGTCTGAGAAAAAAATGATCTGCAGCAATTTTGTAGGGAATGATGTCTACTTTATTATTGTAGTATGTATTTTTTTCGGGAAATGCAGCGTTTATTTGTTATGTGCAAAAAACGTGAAATCTGGGTATTTTTGCTCATTTTTTTTTATATTGCGGCACTTTTTTTACTTCATATTCGGAATCAGCGCCCCATAATACATAAAGAAAGAGTGAGAAAAAAACTTCCGTATTTTTTTCACGGATTGGTACTCAATCGACACGATATTACTGAACATTTGCAAGAAAACTTTTTTACGGCATTTGCTGGTAGTGATGTAGAGCCTTTTTCGGTTGATGGGAAAGCATAACTATTCAAGTTAACATTTCGGGTTTGTCGTACTTCGCCAATCATTTTCTATGTCATTGCGGGCGGATAGTTGTTTTTTATGTAATAAAATTTGTTTTATCCGTGTAAGATTTTGATTCCAGAATTTGCGATGGCTGATTCGGAATTCTTTTCGGATAAATTACTGTGCCACATTGGTTTTCATTTTATTCGGATGGTTTGGATAATAATTCAACAACCTGATTGAGGCAATCGGCTTATGGTACCAATTCGTAATGATCCGGCAATTATTTGTGCGATGTCATGTATTTATTGTTTATAGATAGAAAACCCTGAAGATGGTCAATTGACCAAAATATATTGGTTTTAAAGCAAATAAATACAGCTTTTATTTCAAGCCCATCGTGAATCGCCCATGGGGGAAATACAAAATTTGTATCTTATTCAATACAACGATTCTGGCAAAACAACACTTTTTACCCTGGATATTTATATATATTTCATTTTTAAATTTAATGTTTTATATTTCTGGCCAAATAATATTAAATTGAGAAAATTTGATTTGTAAAGCAATTTACTTACAAAATTACTCAAAATTTATGTTTTTCCATTCTAAGCAAACTAAGGATTGAAAATCTGTCAAATTTTATAAATATTTTGCGAAAGGGCGATTTTTATGAGGCGTCAAAGTTGAGCGTCGTCGATTCGACGAAGCATGACCTTTCCGTACTAAAAATAAGCATGACCTTCCAGGGTTTTAACCTTTGTGTCTACACCCAAAAAATTACACGCAAACATACACCCAACACACCCGGGTATGTCATACAAGTTATTTACAATGCAACGTAACGGGAATATAATAATAGGCAAATGTAGTGTAGTTACTACGTGATAAACCTAGTACATCAGATTGCAAAATGTGGTGGAGACAATTTTTTTTTGTTTCTCATGTTTTTTGGGGTGCTGAGCACGAATCCGGAGCTTCCCACCAAAATTTCGTTGCGGAACAGGGTCAAAATCGCGAAAAACCCTAAAATTTTTGCTCTTTTTCCGTTATTCGCCCCCTAATTCTGAAACTATTTATTTCTGGGAAAAGCTCTCCATGAATATTTTAGAAAGCACATAATTGCGCGTTCAAAGAGACATAAATATTAAAAATCTGTTAAGCGGTATTACTACAGTGGATAATTTAAATTTGCCATTTTTAAGATAGTTCCATTTTATGGAAAAAAAATTGAGATTGAACGGTTTTTCATTTTTGGTCGTAAAAGTTGCATTTATCTTGTACATTGTGTATTTTGGAGTGCAGAAACTGAATCTGTAAGTACCCACCAAAAGTTCGTTGCAAAACAGGGTCCAAATTGCAAAAAACGCTAAAAAAATGACTATCAATTGTAGCAATACCGCTTAACACATTTTAATGATTAATGGCGCGTTGGACCTGCGGTTATGTTTTCTCTAATATTTTCATGGACAGGTTTTCGGAGAAATGTACACTTTCGGAGATATAAACAAAAAAACGGGAAAACTCCGAAAATTTTGGGTTTTTTCGCGGTTTTGGCCCTGTTCCGCAACGAAATTTTGGTGGGAAGCTCCGGATTCGAGCTCAGCACCCCAAAAAACATAAGAAACAAAAAAAAAAAATTTCTCCACCACACTTTGCAATCTGAAATCACCTCGGAACTACACTAATGTGCATATAAAGAGATATATTTATCTATTTATTTATTTATAATTACACTGTATTGGGCAAGATAGCCCTTTTATATAAATATATGTCCACGTTAGCTGAAAGCAGATGTTACGAATTCGATTCATTCATAGTCTATAAGTTTTACATGGCTTCTGCGATAAAAGGATGGATGTTATCATTTACACATCGTGAGGTCTATCGAACTGTCCGTGTCCATAATTTTGTCGAACGCGATTAAATCAAGACTACCTCCGCCGTTGACTATTTTTGTAAATTTAGTGAAATATTTTTTAGTGTAGAGATTCAGTATATTCGGTGTTTGGATAAAAAAGGTTTATTCTTTCGCTCAACTACGTTCCGTTTTTGAAAAACAATATTTTATATATTTTTCATATGGAATAAAATAACAAGAATATTTTATCAAAATGGCTGATGGAAAATGGTTAACACCACAGTAGTTGGCAAAGCTCAACTGTGAAGAAAAAGAGAGAGAAGAGAAAAGAATACGACAATTATGGAAGCTGATAGTGACGATGAACAATATACGTTGGCAACAGACGAAGGAGGTAATTACGAAGATGCTAACGTGGAAGCATATGATTCAGATGCGGAAGAATTACCAGAATACTATCCTGCTAATGACACTGATTTCGATGAAGAATTTGAATTATATGCGACTGGATTCTACTAGGAATAATTAGATAGCAAGGGATGGTATCATTTGGTAAATTCAGCCACCACAACCACGCAGAATTTGATCACATAATATTCTCAGAAGTTCCAATAATGGGCTAACACGTGCACCCAAAGATCTTAGTATTATAGACGCATTCAAAAAGTTGACGTCACCAAAAATGTGTGGTAACCAGAAATGTGCGGTATAATAATTCGTGAAACTAATAGGAAACCCATTGTTAGGAACATGATCATATAGAAAACCCAACCAGACCCCTTCGCATATGGAAACCTATTACTACAAAAACCTTCAGGAGGCTTATATAGCTTATATAGCCGGAAACGATGCCACAGTTGAAGAACAGTTGTGTCCTTATCGTGGTGGAACTGGGTTCACTCAATATATTCCTTCGAAGCCGGCGAAGTATGGGATAAAGGTGTGGTGGGTATGTGGCGCTATTACTTCTTATCCAATAAAAGGGCAAATATATGCTGGTATGTCACATTTTGGCGAAGGAGAAAAAAAAACAGGGCGAACGTGTGGTTAAAGATTTGTGTTGCAATCTGTTCCGTGGAAGTGGGCGAAACATAATCTGCGACAACTTCACAAATTACAATTTAGCGTCTATCTTGATGTTGGACCACAACCTATCAATATTCGGTACTGTCAACAATAGACGTACATATAATATAAAAATACCATGGAAAAATATGATTTATAATGAAATAATAATGTTCTCCTTAATTTATTACCAAAAATGCATACATGTTATTCGATGCATACCCGGGTGTGTTGGGTGTAGATGCAAGGGGTAAATAGCAAAAATTATTAATAACTTCGTTCATAAAATTTAGAAAAAAATATTTTTTTGGAATATGATAGAAAACCATATTTTAGGAGGCTATCTAAAATTTCACGTCAATATGACTTCTAGAATCCAAGATATATCAATTTGAAAATGGAAAACACACCCGGGTATGCGGGTGTTGACATAAGGGTTAATCAAATTCGCGACAAAGTTAACTCATTAGTGCATGAAGTTCCCTGACAACATTTTTTGACTTTTGTCAATTAATATGAATTTTAGTAGCGACAAGGAAGTACTTTTTGAAAGATTAAAAAAAAAATAAGTAATAGTAGATTTACAAAAAATCTGTAAGCTGCATTAACGGTATGGAATCACCACAAAGTTCGTAGTGCATTCCGCGGGGTCGGTTGCCCGTTGGACTATCAGGCTCGGTTGGATACGCTTCTTTCCCGCTTTATGGCGGATCACATGAGGTATTACTACCACAGGCATGACGTTTCAACAGCTAGCCCTTTTGAGGCCCGTAGCCGAAGTGGAAGGTCAATCAGCCGTAGCCAACCTGCATCTTGAAACGCCGGAAGGCTTTGTATCCCTCCTCTGTGAAGCTCATGTTGATTGTGGAGCCACTCACACAATTTCTCTATCCCATGACATGGACACAGACCCCACTGAGGGGTCTTTGACCAATACAAACGTTTATTTACTAATTTCGAAAACAATCGCTAGATCGTCTAAACTCTAAATGCAACTCAAATCAGCAGTAAAAATCCCCTTTCATGATCTCCTGTTTCATTGCCATCAATAGGGGTATAGCAGAAATGTTGATGTCTTCAAAAAAGCGGTTCATCGCTTCTAATTTCTCCAAGCTGTAAGTTTATAAAAATATTTCACCAACTGACCTACGTGCACAATGTCCCTTATAAGGGACATTGCAATACTTGCGAAACTACACAAAATCTATGACACCATTTTTCTGTGATTAGAATAATAGCCTATATAATACATTTTAACGATTATTATTCAATCGAAGCGGTAAACTAGCACTTCAAAATATTAGCAATTTCATTTTTTTCTAGCCAGCCCTGAATCTGGCGATTTCTTAAATCTTCGCCACTCATTCTTTTAAATAAATAAACTACACCAAGCAATAAAAGCATTTGAACACGTGTTTGTTTGATAACTGAGATGTTAATATATAGTTGTCATTGCATAAACACATAGAGTGCATAGTCAAAAATCTGACCATATAACGGGAAAAAGTGGGTGTCACTTTAACACGTTGGCACATGCCCCCGGGGGCATTTTTTTACATGAGGAATCGAACCGCGGAGTACAGGCTGAAAGTCCACATTCTTACCACTAAGCCATGGGGATCTTATGATACAATGCTTTGTAACAGATTATAAAATTGAGATTGTACGTTAGGCGAGACTTGCGTCTTTACTGGGTTTTAGAACACAGGGATGATAAGTTGAGAGCCATCGTAATGTATTCGATGGCCGAAAAATTCTGCACGACCATCTGGTTTAATGGCCTTTGAATATATAGCATTTTTTATAGATGCTAAAACTTGGTCCACTGTACCTATATACTCCGCTCACTCTAGCACTTCCGCCGCCCCAGACAAGGGGACAAGAGGTACTGTACCAGGCAAATTTACAGTCGACTCGACTCGTATTTACGTCGTTTAACCCTTCTGTCTACACCTACTACAGTATGCATATTCTATTCTATTCTGGCTGGACCTACTTATAAAACATTTATATTTCGTAGAAAAAGTAAAATTTATATCCGTAGGGTCAGTCTACCAATTCTAAAGTAGCATTTGGAAACAATAAAAGCATTTAGATATATTATTTTCGTAGGTATACTGGAAACATTTTTAAGTAGACATATTTTTAGGTTGTGTTGGTACAATCAGGCTTTTCCCTTATTTTCGTCGTTTCTTGCTTTTCTATTTTCATGGCGTACACTCAGAAAAATGGGCCCCGTAAATTTAAAAGTATTTGTACCATTATTTTAATTGGACGGCAATTTACCAGATTTCTTCACAAAAGTAAACAGATGCAATAATTAATATAACTAGAAGAATCCTATTGAGATATTTTGTATAATGAAATGTGTCCTGTAAATCCAATGGGACATCAGATTATATTTCAATCAGTTTGTCTCATTAAATTTACAAGATCTGATATGATTAACTAATAATAGGATGGATCCCATTTGTTTTATATGACGTCCTATTGCATTATTGGGATAGGCCTTTTAGTTGAATTGCAAGCCTATGTATTTTGCAAGATAACCAACATCATGCTCCGTAGCCGAGATCGTTCGGTTGCCTACCTGTGACTTGGTAAGTTTTAAAGAGTACTAGCAAATCGGATGTTCAATACTCGGCCCTGCCAAATATCGTGATTCTTAAAAAAATCCACAATGACGAAGCGTGTAAGGTATAATAATATGGGAAAATATAAAAAGTATAGTTCGATAAGACTACGAGTGAAACGATTTTTTTTTATTACATAGGGTTGATCCTATTAATTCAATAAGATATATCCTATTGGAAAATAACTAGATCATGTGGTTATTTTAAAATGAGTCAACTATTAAAACAACGGATATTTATCGAGTTGATGTAATGGTTCCTATATTTTTAAAGTAATCTGATTTTTCCTATTGACTAAAAATAATGGGACAAAATGATTAGTTTAATGGGATTTCCCATTGAAATTTTTCTGAGTGTATATTTAGTAGAAAGTTTAATCGCATTTTTTAATTCCTTGGGGAGATATTTGGGGTTTGGTTGGTAGATTACATGCGGATATTATTTCGCAGATTTAGGGAAATAGGTTGAAAATGAATAGGGAATTTACAAGCGCAAAATTCATTTAATTCTAAATTTTTCGTAAATTTCTTAATTCTTCTGAATATATTTCTATTTAAAAAGACTTTTGCAAGTAACTCATACTATTCCTTACTATTATAGAGGAAATATTACTCGTTTGAATTTCATAGAATCAAAATCTCGGACGATTAGATAAAATTAGGCATACCCATTTTCCTATAGCTTCACGGCTCCTTAAAGAAAAATCTTTGAAATTTTTATTGTTTATAGTACAAATTGAATTTTAATTACATTATAACATCACAAATAAGAGATGTTTAAAGGAATTTCATATTTGCACTTTTCAACTGGAAAGAAAAATGGGGTGAAAAAACTATAGGTCTGGCCAGACCTATTGGGTACCAAAAAGTACTACAAATTTAAATTCGTCAAAAACATGCTCAAAACTTCAAGCGATTTTTTTCAAATTTTTGCCAACTGCTTCTAAACCTATTATTTTAGGATATCATGAAGTATGAAGTCGCGGCGATAGCATCTTCAATACTTTTTTGATCGAAAGGTCTTGCCGAAGGTCTGGCCTGGCCAGACCTTTGTGCCGACAGAAAGGTTTAGTAGATGAATAGTTTGCCATAACTTCTTTGCAGCCGATAAACTTCGAATAGCCGGATTTCTTCAGTGGTTCCAACGTCCGTGGCTTATTTTCATAAATGTGTAATTTTGAGAATCATGGGCGTCGCGCGGGAGGTTGGCAGGGCAGAGAGTGAAGCTTTATTTATAGCTTTGCTGGGATGCGATCGGGGGCGGACGGTAGTAGACAGGAGTTTGCTGATACCTATTGAGAGGTCACAGCTTTCGAGATGCTCATTTCATTCTTCTGTTTCGTAGTTTTTGACTTGTCGTTTCATTTTGGCGGTTAGGTGCTGGATTCTGGGAGCGTCTTACGTCCACTCGACATGTAAAACGTTAAATTAAATTGGAATTCGCTTGAAACACACATTGGTTATTTTTTAATATCGTCGCATAGTTCTCAGATGATGCTGATTCGAAGCTTACTTGTATATCTTATCTAATGGTTAGTCTAATCTAAGAAGACGCACATAATTTTCAGGAAGCTTTTACATTACATATATTGAATTGAATTGTTGTTTACTTTGCATAGTGATGCCATATTTTGCTTAGTTACGCCATCATCTGAAATTTAAAAAATCATTGCGCAATTTCATACAATTACGTAACCAACCAAGATATGACATAACTATACAAAATAAACAAAAAATTAATTTAATATAATGTAAATAATTGTCTACATCTTCTCTATATAATAAGAATGACCATTAGATAAGATGTACGAGAAACAGGCCCTATAGTTTGTTTTTTATTCTCCCTACTCTTTTTAACGGCAGAATGAATCGAGAAAAAAATTAAAATGACGCGAGGAAGATATAATCTTATGGCAATGCGCCACCTTTTAAAAGGATAGTACAAGTACCTACCTAACCTTGGCAGAAGTTTGAGAAAATGGAAATAGAAAAAATGGTTTCTTTTACGGTGAAATCACAAAAAAAAATATCTTTGGAGCTCGGCAGAAACGGAATCGCTAATCTGATTTCAGTTAGTTAGTTTTGTTTCTTACGAAAAATTATTGGGAAGCTTTTTTCTTCAAGAGCCATATAACGAACCAATATCCCAGAACTGCGAATATTCAAGCAATTTGCCTGAGTCACAAAAGTCCACTGAAGCCTTTGTTTTCGTGTTTGCACGAATTAGAATATCTACCAACGAAAATAGACACGTTCCACTAATAAGTCAGAAAAAAAGGGTTGGGCTAGATGAATACAGTAAAACCCCGACAGTCCGGACCCCAAAAATTTGGAATACCGATAGTCCGGATTCAGATTTATGGTAAATGTTATTTTATTTTTCCAAAAAATTGTAAATTTTCTTTAGTTAGTTATAGCTAGGGACCGGATTATATGCAACTTAAAAAGGCTGAAATAAGCATGCAAATATTCATACTAACCCTTTGAACTATGCAACTAAAATGACAAAATATGTAATATAAAATGAAAGAAAAGACTTATTATTCAGTCTTTATAAGCACTGTAGAGCACGGAAAACACATTTTAGTTGGTTCCAGCCAAAGATTGGTTGTTTTTATAGTAATTAACGATTATATATTGTTCAAACCCAAGCAACAATTCGTTAGCTTTAAAGAAGCACTTCACACTGTAGCAATCATATAGTACCACGAAATCAATTTATCGTGTGACTTCGCTTAAATAAATATTTTGATCCGATAAAACATAAATAAATAACAGGCGCGACAATCCAACATTGGACTAAGGCCGCAGGATGTGTTAGTGACATCCTATTTCCAAGATCTTATCTGCTTTTTGTTGAGGTAATGAGATCAGCATAACGCTCAGCAGTGTTATTTATCCCCATAAATTGGTACTCGTTTAACATCTGAGTGAGATCATAGTCCGTCACAAGCTCGTGAGTTCGAAAAACACCATGGAACACGGTGAGATTTGAACTCATGACCCTGTGCACCGAAGGTGCGCGCACTAACCGCTCGACCAGCCAGAGTACATATGATAAAACATACTTAAAGCATTTTCCGGAAAGCTTCTATCACCATTATGGAATAAATTTAAAAATGGTGGTATAAGACTTCGATAAAACTGTCTCTAAACCGTAACCTAAAAAGATGCTCCTTTAAATACTCCACTCCAACACATGGTTTATTGGATGATGCAGCACACACATGCAATATATAGTTAACTCACACACATGCATATATTCTTCTATAGCACAGTCGGTTTCATTTTTATAGTGTGACATTCGTATGGTCATCCAACAAATTTTTCACCGACGGATGGACTTTCTGATTTTTTAATGAATTGACACTTATGAAGTGCTCTGATATACATAATTTCTTCAATGGAAATCCTTGAAATCTTGCATGAAACACTTACTCATTGTTATCTTCGGAACTAATTAAGGTGATCTCTGCGGAGAAATTGACTGCATTTTATTGAGAAATGTGTGGATTTAATCAACGTCACCTGATTGATATAGGGTGCATTGCAGAAGATTCGATAAAGAATTGTCAAGCATTTCTCTAGAATCAACTAACCATTTGTAGCGTTTACGAGCAATGCTGACTATATGTGAGGTTGGCTCAATGGTAGCCTGTAGGACGGGCAATCAACAGACACGGGTTCGATGCTAGCTGCGAAAATTTTGTTTTTATACCCTTCGCTTATTAAGCGTAAAGGGTATATTAACTTTGTCATGAAGTTTGTAACGCATTGAAGGAAGCATCTCCGACCATATAAAATATGTATATATATGATCAGCGTGACGAGCTGAGTTGATTGGACGATGTCCGTCTGTCCGTCTGTCCGTCTGTCCGTCTGTCCGTCTGTCTGTCTGTTGCGACGCGTTTTGCTCGGCCAGTTTAAAAGCTATGGAGCTGAAATTTTGCACACATGCTTCTTTTTGTTGCAGGCAGTTTGTATGTTTGAATCGCTAAAATCCGACAAGGGGGTCGTGGGGCTGCCATACAAACCTACCCCCCAAATTTAGGTTCTTCTTACAAAAACTTTTTTATTTATGCAGCAATGTCAATCAAATTTCACACAAATGTGTTTTAATTGGTAACACACAATATATGTAAAAATCGACCAAATCGGACAATGGGGTCGTGGGGCTGCCATACACACCTAGTCCCCAAAATTATGTTCTTCTAAGAAAAACTTTTTAATTTTCTCATCGATTTCAACCAAATTTCGCACAAATGTGTTTCTAGTAATACCACAAAACATATGTAAAAATGGACCAAATCGGACCATGGGGTCATGGGGCTGTCATAGAAACCTAGCTCCCCAAATTAAGTTCTTCTAAGAATTTTTTTATTTATACACCAATTTCAACCAAACTTCACACAAATGTGTTTCTATTGATGACACAAAACATATGTATAAATAGATGGAGTCGGACCATGTGGTCATGGGGCTACCTTACAAACCTAGCCCCCCAAATCAAATTTTTCTAAAAAAAAACCTTTTTATTTGCACACCAATTTCAATCAAACCTCAGAAAATTACATTTCTATTGATGCCACATAACAAACGTGAAATCGGACTATGGGGTCGTGGGGCTGCCATACAACCTTGACCCCCAAAATTAGGTTCTTCTAAAAAATACTTTTTTATTTGGACACAAATTTCAACTAAACCTCATGGAAATGTATTTTTAGTGATGGTACAAAACATATGCAAAATGAATTATATCGGACCATGGAGTCACGGGGCTGGCATATAAACCCAATCCCCAAATTAGGTTCTTCGAAGAAAACCTTTTTGACTTGTCCACCAATCTGAACCAAATGGGTTTTAATTGATGCCACAAACATACGTAAAAATTGATGGGAAGGCCATAGGGCTGCCCTACAACCTTCTTCCCGCTCTTTTTGGTTCTTATAAGAAACCCACGTCCCGCTTCGCCCAATAAATCTTCGCCACGGCACTTATGAGAAAAGCATGGAAGCGCCCGAAAAAACTTTTAGACCGAGGGGAGCGAAGGGTATCCAAATTTCGGCCGCGCCCGAAATTAGCCTCGGTCTCGTTCATTTTTTTTTTTTGCAAATTCGTTTAATGACAGGAAATTATGAAATAAAGCAAATGACGTACGCCTTTTTTGAAGCATAATTTAGTGCTACAATAAGGTACTATTGGATTAAAAAACGGCGCCAAATGCCATTGTTGGACTATTATTAAGTGGTTACACATTGTAAAACGCCCCTATTATTTTTAGAAGAGAGTATTTAGTATAGGAATGAAATTGTTACTTGGGAAATTTGAAATGGGCTGTGGCTACATGGTAGCCCTGGGCACTGCGACCGTTGGTCTATTGTGCCATGCTCCGTAGTAAGACAAAAGACAAAATGTCTCCTGTCATTTAATTGTCTTATAATTTGAGAAGGAACGTTCAACATCAGCCGATGTCACTGGACAATATTTAAATTTAGGCGCCATATTAGCAGATTTTTTGCCAGTTAAAGTTTTGCCGATACCGTTGATATAATTGTCAATTTCACATATTTCTTCGTTTCCAGGGTTGTTATCAAGAATTTTGTGAAACTTTTCCTTGAGTTTTTCTGCGAATATAGCGGGTAGCTCAGCGTTCAATCTTTGTACACTTTTCATTAGTTGGATGGAGTCCTTTAACTAGGAGATGCTACATTCTCAAGGTTGGCATAGAATTGAGTACTCGCAGTTGATGGTAATGCTTTCTTTTTCTCTATTTTCAAATGTGCTAGTCGAGAATTATACTAGAAAATATGCATCATCAATGCATTATCAATATAATATGCAAAAACCCAGTAAAATGGGCAATATATGCAAATGCATATGCAGTTATGCATTTGCATATAATCCGGTCTCTAGTTATAGCATACTGGCCCATAAACTTAAGGGAACGCAGATTTCGAAAGTTATTAACTAATGTTAAAATGGTTATTTTTTAATGATTTCATTGTAAATATTGTCCATCAGATTGATATGTAGTGCATTTCGGATATTTCTATAATCCGGATAGACTTCGGTCCCTACCAATCCGGAATATCTCCATTACGATTTTTCAGAGCAAATTCAATTCAATTCAAACTGCCCCTAAAGATCTGCAATTTGGTAAAATTTATTAAAATTATATCAAAATCGATATAAAATTAACCCTATAGTTTTCTGCACTTAAGGCATTAAAACTGTTAGAAATAACGAAGCTAAAATAAAATGATGTAAAAAAAAATGATTGCTAGACTATGCGCCAATTTTGAAAAGAATCGTACGAGCACCTCACCTTGGCAGAAGTTGGAGAAAATTGAGATGGAAAAACATTGTTTTTGGGTCAAATCACAAAAATTTTACTTTGAAGTTCTTTAGAAAGCAAACCTCTTATCCGCTTTTAGTACTGCCAGTTTAATTTTTGAGGTAAATTTGTTAGCTGTAATAATCATCTTATTTCGCTATTCTAGCTAGTCTAGCTTTTGAGATATTGAAGTTTTAGTCGAACAAGAAAATTATTTTTGAAAAAATCTTCAAATGCCTGTGGCAGCTAAGGGGTTATGTTCCGTACAACTTTCCGGGGCGATTATACGACACCCTGTATATACATCTTAATATAGGAAAATCCTAATGTTTCATGCGACCTTTGAAATACATGAACCAAACCAAAACCATAGCAAGCCCCATTCCATATAATTACTCGCAAATCAAACGAAATGGAAATTATTTCCATTTACGCTCCCTACACTTTCATTCCATTTGCATCTACGAATAAGATAGGCTTTCATTACTGTAATAAGATTATGCAGATAATTCGAAACAAGAAGAAAGTCAAGTCATTTCATTTTTGTATATGGTTCTGTCGAAATCGCCCTCGTTGCCATTTTCATAGACAGCTTCTATCGCAACCGTTCTTGTACTCCCGTTCAGTTGTTTCCGATTTCAATGCTTCAGGCTTCAGCAACCCGTCCATTATGGATATGAACGTATACAGATAGTGGCCAACGCGTATATTACACACATAAAACACATAATAAGCAAAGCATAAATGTGTGGAGCATAATAGCAAGGATATTAACAAGGATTCAATGTTATGGGTGACGTTGCTGATGATGTCTTCGTTGCTACTGCTGTTGTTGTTGGATGTGAGCCCGTTGCTATTGTTGTTTCTATTTTCGTCTATTGTTTTTATTTTTGCTCTTCCAGACATTGCCTTCATTTCTATGTCATGAAATTGATTGGCCAGTGCATACTTGCTTGGTTAGATGTTGCCGCTTGGATCTTTAGTGTCTGGACGTTTCAATCCATATTCTAGATACGATTCCTAACACATTCCGTACAAAGAAGGCGCTTCTCGTATGTACGTCGAAAGCATTATTATATCGTCATCAAGTATCGCCTGATGCCAAGTTGATCTCTCACTTAAATGGTCACAACAGCGTGTATACCGTACAAGGATGAATGCGTATGAAAAAACCATAAAAAATCTAACTGACACGTCACACATATCCTTCCACGCGCGAATCGACCCAGATTTTTATGATTCGTGAACTTTTTGATATTAGTAAATGTTCCAGCCGCGGTATGGAGTATGGAGGATTTGTGATGGGATGTGAGCTGTGAGGCAGCCACTGCTCGTCCTTTATGGGCCAATAGACAACGAGCGAACATCTGACGAGATAAATATTATGAAAAATAAGCAAATAAATTATATTTCCAGGATATCCAGAAAATTTATGGTTACCCAGGGAACACCCGTCGCGCTTACGATTCTCATTTGCAAACACTCATAACGGGCGTATATTTTATTTGTTAAATTACATATAACGGATTCATGTGAAGAGACGAGCGAGACTCCGTCAGCTTGTGGAGTCGTGGAGGATGGATGCTATAGGAGTCCTGGACGATGGACCAGAGCGTGGAGCTATATAAACGGATTCTTTTTTAGTGCGCCTCTTTGATTACACTTCCGGGACTATTATTTCATTTTTATATTGAACGTAATAATTTTGTCATAAAGATGGCGACTATAAAGATTTCATAATGTGTGCAGAGATGTCAAGTGTCATAAACTTATGAGGAGACTTCATTTAATGAGAATTCATAAATGATGTTTTTTTTATTTCGGTAGATGTTTTCGAGTATAATTAGACCTTTTTATGGAATTTGCAGAAGTAAGACCAAAACCGTTTCTTCTTTTTTTATATTCACCTATACTATCAAAATTTTAGTTTTACAGGTGAAAAACTAAATGCACAAAAGATCTGTTGAACAGAATGTATCGTGAATCTCTCTCTCTCTCTCTCTCTCTCTCTTCATTACCGTAACTCCTAGTGGAGCATGGTGCGTTGATGACTACCGTGAGTGCGTTCCGGAATTAACTATAGTCGTAGCTGTAGTCATCGCATGACTATTGTCGTAGTTATGAGCGTTATGAGAGGGCTCTCAGGAGAGCATAATATGGAAATGTCACAACAGCCGTTGAATTCAAAAATATGTTTACAAAAAAACAATTTATAACTTGATGGCACTCATAATTAGTGTTCACATTCATTGAAATCAATCTGTACACCTTGTTTATTAACCTTAGTGTCGATTAAAAAGCAAACATTGCCTAAATAGTCATTAACAATCGCAACATTTGATTATAACATCAACAACCGACCCGACATAACCTCACATACTTGAACTTGCCAACGGACATTTTCCATAGCTGTCGATGGATCATCTCGAGAGTGCGAGTGGAAATAGCTATCAACGACAGTGGACCATTTGAAATGTGAAATGTCAAAAGTTGACTCGGAGAGATACCTATTTGTGACTATTGAAGTTTTCGAACAACGGAAAGTCAATGTTAGTAACTATTTTCACTCGGATCGTATAAATGGAACGTACTCCGTGTGTAGTAATCAACGTTACAAAGACAACTGAATTGGGAGTGTGATACCATAGCCATACCACTTCATAGTCGCATTGTTAGTTTATTATTCTACGATATGAAAATTTCTTATCATCTTCTTCTGAATAATAAACTTGCGACGAGTCGTGCCGAGTTTGGAAACTCGTTTCTCTCTGAGTGTCTATTTCACAGAGTGGCGACCGAACGTTCACGGCCACAGAGCACAGCCACAGGATCTCGAATACGCGTACGTTATTGTTTTCAGGAAGTTGTATTCCAGACAGTACGGTACAGTTTACGTTTACGTTTAAAGCGAATCACCTATTAAAAGAGGGAAGTTTTGGTGCCAAAATGTTGGCCACCCACACCTCTAGCAAAGAGGCGAAATTTTAATTTCTTCAAATTTCTTGGAAACTATGAAATTGGTCCTAAATCGAGCTGTTTAGTTAAGTAAATAGAAAAGTAATAGCACTTTTTAGACCGTATTTGCTTTTTATATGCCATGGGCTTCATATTCGACCTGTGATTTGGAGCAAATACATCAACATAAGATTCGTGGCACTATCAGTTATCAATGTTAGGGAAAAGTGTAGCTTGCGGGAAAAAGATTGATGTGGTTATAAAGTCATCTAATGCACCCATAGCCTTTTTTGCGGATAGCGACCAGACACGAAGAGTTGTTAGTTCGTAAATTTGTATTCCGTGCAAGGAGTCAAAAACGCATTTTAACACTACCAAACAGCGAATGCAGAAATATTTTATAGGATATAGTGCAGCCGACAAACTCCTGAGAAGTTTTCCCTTGGGGAAAAATCTTAAATCTAATCAAATTGGATTTTGTATAGGTATTACATTCAAGGAAGGAAACTTTGTTTCCTTCTATTATAATAGTAAAAATTACTCTGCAATCTAAATTTGCAAATCAAGTGTAATTTTACATAAAAAATGTTTAAAAAAGTACTCCAATATATTAAAAAATTTACACCACGCTATGTGTAAAAACACTCCGTAATAATAGGAATATAAAACGGTTTCACTTTTTTTTTTCGTTGTAAAGATTTAAGTGGCGAACCTTTTCAAATAATATAGTTATCAATAAAACTTAAGGATATATAAAATATAAACAAGTATCGGTCGAGTTTGGCTGATCAGTTTTTCAGCTACATAGGAGGTTGCAATATGGTATTTTTTGTGCAATCTGTACACTTCTTCTTCTTCTCAGTACCGTATAGCCCAATGTGCGGCCATGCCCAAGTAACAATTCGTATGCTTTAAAAAAGCACTTAATCCTGTAACAATCGTATAGTAACACAAAATCAGTTTATCGTGTGACATCGCTTATAGAAGTATTTTGATCCGATAAAAACTCCTTAAAACACTTTTCGGAAAGCTTAAAAAGTTCTTATATAATCAATTCACGACTACATCCAGACTTTAAGATTTCGATAACACTTCTCTAAACGTTAACCTAAAAAGATGCTTCATTAAATACTTCTTTGTAGTCTTTATTGAATGACATAAACACACATGACTGAAATCAACACACACACATGCATATAATCTTTTATAGCACTGTCGATTTCATTTTTATAGTGTGACATTCGTGTAATCATCCAATAAATTGTTCAGCGTAGTTTTATAGAAGGATGGACTTTGTGATTTTTTAATAAATTGACACTTATGAAGTGCTCTGGAACACCACGTTTCTTGAATTGAATTCATTGAAATATTGCATGAAACCAACATTTCCTCACTCATTCTTAACTTATGAATCAATTAAGATAATTTCAGCGCAGAAACTGGCTGCATTTTATTGATGAACGTGTGAATTTAATTAGCTTCATCTGATTGACATATAAAGAAGAAGGTGCATTGCAGAGAAGTGTTGAGCATTTCGATAGAAGCAACGAACCACTTGTAGTGTTTACGAGCAATGCTGACTATATGTGAGGTTGGCCGAGTGGTTAAGGCGTCGGACTTGCGTACGACAGTCGCTGGTTCGACGCTGGCTACGGGAATTTTTTTTCTTTTTTTTGCAAACGCGAGATAATGACAGAAAATGATGACATAACACATATGATGTGTGTCTTTTTCAAAGTTAATTCAGTGCTACAATAAGGTTCAATTGGAACAAAAAACCGCGCCAAATGCCATTATTGGACTATTATTCAGTGTTTATACCCTGTAAAGTGCCCCTACTATCGTTTGAAGAAAAAAATCTACGAAGCATTATAGGGATGAAATTGTTACTTGGGTGGTGCGTTACCTCAGCCGTTTATAGGCAATTTCGAGTCAACGTTACGTTGCATATTATCAATTCGGAGTGTATACGTATATAATGGTGCAAGCACTTTATATTTCCTATCCGCACATGTACGGAAATTTTGGACCACACCGAGATTCGATCTCGGGACCTCTATCTAGATTACTAGCATCGTAGAGTGCGACTCAACCAAGTGACCCACAGAGCGTGTACAGTAAACATGAGTTCTAAATGCAGAGGATTTTTGGAAAAATGTGTACACTGTGCTAAGTACAGCCGATTGAAGTATGATAACTGGAGAGCACGCTACAAAAAATGAGTAAAACTTCAACTGCACGTTGTAAAAATACACCACAAATCCGAATTAAACACATAAACGTTGTAAAAATGTACCAGAAAATCTGAATTATACACAAGTGTAGCGTAAAAATGGATTTCACACCAATTTTGGTGTAATTTTCTTATTTTACACAGAAATTGTTGAAAAATGCACTCTGTATGTGATTGTGAGCGGGAAAGTTTGTAAAATTACCGCATTTTCAGCGGAAATTTAAATTCACTTTTTAGAGTGTTCCTTGATCTCGTTTCATTTAGGTATGTATGTAATTGAAAATATGCTATTAAAACAATATAAAAAAAAACATTTCGCTTCGCTTGCTTTATCTCTTTCATAAGTTTGTTTGAAATTAATATATTTCAATAAAAGAAAAATCTATTGTAAGACTGATATCAAATAGATTAATTAAAGGTTCATAGTTTACTTGACAATGTTGAGTCTACAATGAACCTATCAAAATTTCTCGCCATTCATGGCAACACTTTTCCACTTAGTTTTGTTCACACGATAAACTTTACTCTTCAAGATCTATAGTCTATCGGGGAGGTAGCTCGACTAGGGGACTGTACTCGGAGGGAAATTTTGCGAGTTTTACGCCTATTTTACGTGAATTTGCCACCAAGATCGTGTGGTTTCACCCCGAAACACTTTTCTTGTGTGGTTTCCTGAAGTCGAAGACCACACTAATAAGCCGGAATCGACCGATACCCAAAGTCAATATCAACCCAATCAACCAACCTCTCGCACAAATTCAGCAGGATCTATGCGGCAGACTCATTGAAAATTGGACCTCTCGGATCAGTGCACAGCGCCCGCTCTAAGGGGGGGGGCAAGCCGGGCGGTCGCCCGGGGCGCCAAATATTGGGGGCGGCTTTTTGGCTAGTACTCGAAGAAAAAAAAATAGTTAAAAGCCGAAAAGAAAAATTCTATATCAAAATGGATTTAATGGAAAGGATATCATAGAAAATATACAAATGAAATAAAAAGGGGGGAAAATGTCGAAAGACAGGAAACCAATTGACACTCGCAAAAATCATTTTACATTTTTTAGAGACGGTGGAATATGTTTTGTATAGGTAAAGAAACACTTCCTATTTAAAAAAAATGCGTTGAAAATATTTTTTATTTACCAACTGTTTCATTAATTCTCTTTTGAAAGTTTTGGTTTGTCCTTGAGATGCTTTGATTTGATGAGTCTACAATTTACACGAAGTTCTGCATTTAAAAACCGAATATGCTTAGTGAAAGTGGCCCCCAATTTTACTTCCAATAAGCAGGAACAGTTCGTAATGTGCTAATTAAATTCTTCTTAAAAAAAAGTCATTGACTAATTATGCGCTAATTTTCCAATTGAAAATTTAATTCACCAGAATTAAGGATTCTAATTGGGTCCACTTTCATGATTCCTAACTCCTTCTAAAGTGAAGGGACGCTATGGAATATGTCCTAATTTGATTTCCGTGAGATAAAGAATCGCATAAACGCTCAGCATATAAAAGCAATCATATCCAAAGAGCAAAATTTTCATTACTAGTTTTTGGAGCGTTTTCGATAACTTCCACCCACTTTTCGCATCAATTCGCCCGATGTCTTAGCGAATTTCTCCGCCTAATTTGTTTCTGCCAAGATGCTAATATCGGAATTTGGCAAGGGTTTTCCAATTTAACTAGTTCTGAATTTATTCTCTAAGGATTCTCCGCATTTATGAAAATTAGCCGCGGACGTTGAATCATTCGGAAATTCGTCTGCGAAGAAATCCGGCTTATTGAAGTTTATCTGCTGCGAATTGTGTAATGCCGGTCCACACTGTCCGCGGTTTGCGAGACAAGAAATCAAAGTTGTGGACAACACACGTTTGGAAGAGACAGAGACAATGGGGGAATTTAACAAACGTTACTTTTTTATTATTTTTATTTAATTCCCCCATCGTCTCTTTCCGCTGCCAGGCGTATGTTATCTACAATGTTGACGATAAGTACCGCGCGGTTTGGAAAATTCCGCACAATGTGGTTGCGGCATAAGAAAGTTATCAATAACGACTCCAAAATGCAAGTAGTGAAAACGGAACAATCCTTTGGCACAACATTTTCTAAAGCAGCATTCTCGAAAATGTGTTGAATGTTTTCGGGGAACAAATGTTTTCGATGTCCTACGTCGGTTTTAAAGCTGCCAGTTTCCTGTGTGGAATCTGTATATCTATGTATTTTTTTTGTTGGTATGATGGCGAAAATAATTGATGAATTTGATAGTGAGCTTAATTTTTTAATTCTAAACAAACTCTCTACAAAGACTTGTTGAACTTGGCTGAATCGCTCTCAAGAATCTAACCAATCAACAACTATTTTTGAATAAATTTCCGCCAAATTTTGTGCTGCTAATCAGAGCATTGTAGACTCGGTCACCCAGAAACACTGAGGTAATCCAAATCAACTTTGGGAGCCAAAATTGTTAGGATGACTTGTCATAAATTAAGTTTGGAAAGAAAGGTGGCTAAATATGGGCAAAAATTTGTTTGTGATGTGGTCTGAAACAAAGGCATGAACTAGTGAAGCTTATTTGGCTGCAAGGCGAAGAATCGGGTAATATGCTCAAATTGTTATGTTTACGATAGTTCGCATCCATGTGATGTCCTCACTAAATACAGAATTACCTACTGGGTCTTTAAAGCTTGGCCTTCTTTTTAAGAAATGCATTTAAATAAAATGCAATCGGCGAGAAAACTATTAGACAAAGTCAACGACTTCTTTCTAAAGCGAATTTCGGGACAAAACAATTTGTCGAAGGGGTTTAACATTTTTCTACACAAAGGCCGCCTTAAACCACAAATAACCGTCAGCAAATTGTTTGTAGAACTGAGAGAACGATTTCTAAAATACATAATTTAACCTCGAATAAGCCACCGACTTCTTGTCGAAGTTTAGTAAATATCTTAGACTTTAGTTCAACACCTACAAATTTTTACGGTTTTGTGCTGATACATCTTGTGTTTCTTCGACCTAGCCGCGGATAGTACAAAACTGCTAGGTGGGCCGCATGGGGCCCGCGAGTTTGATATGCCTGGCTCAGTGGATAATGAGGCTATTCTCTGAATTACAAGAGCGTCGATTCGAGTCCCACAGTAACCAGGATTTTTTGTGTCGGAGCTACTCTTAAATCGCTTTTACAAAAATAACGACATAAATACTATTTTCCTGGCATAATACAGAAGGGCGGCAAATTGTCCACTTGCCCGGGGCGGCGTAAGTGCTAGAGCGGGCGCTGCGTGCTATCGTGACAAACCGCGGCGAACATTTGAATTATATTATATTTGCTTTGCGAAATCATTGAACAGGAAATGTAATGGGAGACAATTATTCTCCAATTGTTATGACTGCTCAATAGAAATTTGGAGAGTGTTAATATTTTCGCCACGTAAAAAGCTTCACAAAAGCCAGCCTGTTCATTGTTTCAAGATAATCTTTGCCATTAGTTTGGAGACCGTTAGAAGAAGACGTCCATTGAATCGACAACCCTTTTTACATGTGGCCTGGAAATAATACTGCTTGAGGAACGTTTTCATTTACCGATAAAGATGAATTGCAGTTTCGCCGTGTGCTTGAGTAGGCAGTGCGTATGCGTACTTAATCAATATGTCGAGAGTTGCAAAACTCGACACGATATATACCTACATATTTTTTTTCTTAGATAGGATTTATTGAATCCTCGATTTGATTAACAAATGTACCATATTGAATAATGCAAGTACATTATACGATGCATTTTGAATTTAGTGACATACGATTCGATCTAGTATCCAGAGTTTTGGCTCGATTAATTTTAATTTATACTGGTCAAAACAAAATAAGGGCCACTAATAATTTTCTGATTATTTCTCTGTGAAAAAGGAAAATCATAGTTTTGTTGGTCTAATTTAATAAAACAATATGTTTTTCATTAAATATAATGAATTTTATTGAATTTTGACCAAAAGTTACACCCTTTTTAGCATTTTTTCGGATTGCCTACTTTTTGCGGTCATGTAATCGTAACAATAACAATTAATGTGTGTGTCTAATCTGTAAAAAAAAAATTATTCTTAATTTTTTTTTAGTATCGAGCAGTGCCGGATTAACCACGTGGCTGAAGGTGGCAAATGCCACAGGCCCCGCGCTTGCCTCAAAAAATAAATAAGCTGCAGAATTTTGGAAAAAAGCATAAATTTTTATTTTCCCTATCGGTGGGGTATTTTCACGAAAGTGATTCAAGATACTGGTTCGAAAATATCAATCTCTGCACGACCTGATGCGACGAAGGCACTTTTAGGTGGTTTTCCCATTATCAAACGAGTTTTGGGTGACTTATCCAATAACCAAGATCAAAAGCTGAGTGTCGTAATCAAGCTTACGGACTAGCTTCCAAAATGAACAGGCAAGAAACAGAAATATTGATGGTAGAATGGAATGACATTTTAGAACGCTTACAAGCGACATTACAGTCGACTGATCAAGACCTTAATACGGGATAGGCTCTGTATAAGCCATTATACATTGCTACGTACAAGCAATGCGGTTCGCATACAAAGATATAGAATCAAAAGCCATAGATTTAATGGGTTGTGAGGAATCCAATCGATCGAAACCGAAAGCGGAACACAAATTATGACCATTTCAGTGGCTCCTCAATCCCCGATGAAATTGTTGACATTTAAGGACCTGCCTAAACCTTTGAAGTCAATGTCTTTATTGTCACAATTGATAATATACTTTCTGCACTAACTAGACGCATGGAAGCTTATAATCAACTAAATAGTATATTTGGTATACTTCGGGAGTTGATGATTTCATCGGCAGAAGATATCTTAGAAAGAGGCGGAATTAACGTAAGTTCATATCCAGACCTGGGAAAGGAACTGGGGCCGATCATGTAATTCAATTCGAAAGGAATTGCTTTCGAAATAACCAAAAAGGTATCATGTAACTCGAAAATGAATAGCTTCTTTTTGAAAGTAATAGAACTTTCGTTTTTCGAGCACACGAAACGAAAATCCTCTATCATTCAAAAGTGTTCGACGATTTGGATCGAGTATGGCCTCCACTTTTCGATATGCAGTCTCGAAGCCTGAACTCAACGCTTTCAATAAGCCGATCGACACTTTCTTTTGATATCTCGTCCCAACACATTTTTAGCATTTGAATCAGCTGTTGCTGATTGTGTATATCCTCTTCAGCGGTCTGCATCCGGCGTTTTAATTAATCCCAAAGATGTTCTATCGGATTTATGTCCGGACCGTTGGCAGGCCACTCCATGACCTCAATATTGGCCTCCTCGAAAACAGACATTGTCGCCCGGGCAGTATGTGGTCGTGCATTATCCTGCATGAGGATAAAACCAGCCAACGCCTGTTGTAAAAAATAAATGATATATGATTCAATATAACTTTTGGACGTAATTGTCCCGTTATTTAGGATAACAAGGTCAGTTTTGCCTTGAAAGCCAATTCCGGCCCAGACCATCACACTGGGACCGCCTTGCCTCTCAATTTGATTAATGCAAGGATCCAAAAATGCTTCTCCGGTTCTCCGCCAGACTCTTATGCGTCCGCCGTCACTAGAAATTTTTATTTTGCACTCTTCCGAGAAGACCACCTTGCGCCATTGTTACATGTTCCATTGGATATGTCAAGGAGCAAGTCTTAAACGATACGTCCTGGTTTGTTGTGTTCCGGTAACACGTCTCCTTGACCGTTGTTGGTCTTCGTGCAAACGATTTCTGATTGTTTGAGGGCTAAGAATGGTCCCTTAATAGCCTACATTGTAGTCCACGAGCACTAACGGTACGATTCCCTCGCGCACAAAGTGTCACATATCGGTCTTCTGCGGGGGTGGTTATTCGAACTCGGCATGAACCATGACGACGGGAGATACTTCCTGGTAACGGTTCTAAAGATTATGAATGGCTCTTCGCGAATACCCTAATTGCTCCAACATTTCTAAGGCTCTGGACGAAGCGCTTAAATTTAAATGGCGCCGATTTGCTGGCATCTTGTATTTTAGATTAGCTGGCATCTTGTATTTTACAGATTCTCCTTATCTTTAAAAGTGCAACAACTAAAGTCGCAGTTAAAGAACATGGCGAAAACTAATTCTAAATCAAAATGAGAAATAAAACTACCAAATGTAAGACTTGTGACCCCAAAAGAATTGTTTAAGCCAGTTTCGTTAATGCTAATGTTGGCGAATCAAACAGTGATAACCCACATCACATTCAGGTACAGAATGGCATTTTGAAATTAATTTTCACACTAAAAATTCGCCAAAAGACGTTGTTAAAGTCAACGGACATTAGTGGCCCTTATTTTGTTTTGAGCATATAGATAAGGATTACTACTACCATTACTTTTTCAGAGCGTAAAAATCGGATTTGACACATATCACTGCACGAGAATATGTGTACTCATTTTCGTACCGTTGGAAGTGTTCAGTTGACACCTGGCCTCAATCCGCAATTTTAGAAAGATTTCAGTTTCGGTGTCTCGGACTCGGATATTCCGAAAAAGTCTGTCATCGCAGCATGCTGCTAAGATTGCAGTTTAAGGCTAATTGATAACATCACCAGATCGTCTAATTTCAAATTCGCTTAGACTTTTAAACTAAAATTTTTCCATGACTGCGACATCCTAAAGTTTTCGTGTCGGTGAGGATCCTAAGTTACGTATTGTTATATTTTTCTCTTCCTAGAAGTTCCAGTGGGTTCGACAGATTTTCGCGTACACAATAACGAATAACACTCGCTTTACTGTATTTATCACAACACACACGGATATATACACGATTTACAATTTCACTAATTACTGACTAGTTATTGATCCGACATGATCCACGAGTAAAACTATACTGACTAACTGACTCTAGACTTATATACCCATTTCCACTGTTCCGGAAACTTCGGTGATGCACTTTTCAGCAACGGCCAGCAAGTCGCTATGCTATTGCCTAATATTTATCGCTAGTGGCACTAGCGCCATCTGGTGCCAAGTACGGAAATAATACAATTTGGGTTGGTTTATAGACTATATATTGCAGTATGTTTGTGATCATGTTGCCCAACCAACCTCTGTTGATCATTGCAACAAAATATTTGGCAGTACAAACAGCTCATAAGCCCATATTTTCTGTGTTTCATAATTTCATGACTTCTGGACTTAAATGTATCATTTATAACTTTTTCGCGTCCGCCATGTTTTACCGTTAGAGTGAAGGATATGTCCCATGAAGATTTCTAAGAAGTTAATGGAATTTAAAGCGATTTCATCTGAAATGGACAATGTTGTTAACAAAAATGATGATGCAATCGGAGGTAAAATGTAAAAAGTAAAGGCTAAAGACGTTCAGATGCCATTTACCGTTAAAAGGTGATAAAGGTCGCTCTGGATTGCCCTTGCTTCAAATTTTTGGAACCTTTTCTAACAATATTTTGGGAACCATCGATTTGAACTGACGAGATTTTAATTACCTACCCTCGAGCCTCGACCTCATAAAGAAAATCCTGATTAGGATCATGATGTTTAAACAATTTAGGACACCCCTTAACGAAATCATATAACTACGCCCATGATACCACTGGATAACTGTAATATTACTTACTCAGAATTTGAACCTAGCTGTGATGACACTGTTGGAAATATGTATGTAGGTTTTTAGTCGATTAAGGATCAGCGTGCTATTCAATTCAACAGGGGGAACGTGCCCCCCTGTGAGCACATCCAACTTTTTTTCACACCATACTAAAAATTGCAGTACCAAATGTTCCCTTTTTATTTTGAGCGTTTCTGTTACTAAACTTTGTAAATCTTTTTCGAAACATTATCATCACATCATCTTCTAAATTTGCCAGATCTCCTCGTTGATGTACCCTTTCCGTTTTTCGAACGGGTTGAGTTTATTTTCATAGACGCGTGGTTACAAGAACAAGAACAAAGGTTTTTAGTCGATTAGGGATTCAGTTCAACAGGATTCCTCCTTCCAGATGAGAGCAGTAGAGTGTGGGAGCTTGTGATCGTCGCTTCTGATCCGGGCCATTTCGTTTCCCATTGTCTTAGTCGGCAACTAAAGGTATTTGTTGAAAATAGAAAACCCATGTTGATAATGTACCATGTACCAATTATTTTGCGGTTCCTTGAACATTATTTAGACTTAGTTGATTTTTCGAAAATGAGCTTTTATTTTCAAAATGGTCTCTAAGCAGTAATCAATAAATGCCATAAATATAATTGGCATTCTCACTGCGATAATTTTACGTTAATGTTAAGGACCTGTTAATGTTATGTTAATTTGTATAGTTCATGCTATGTTGGTGGTATTTTAATATGTTATGTTACTTACTCATATAATGTTATGGTTATGTTATGTGGCTCATTTAAAATTTCGTTACGTTTTTTTGTTACTTTACGCGTCACACCTCGATTTCACACAATTGAAGAACGCAGTATTTCATGAACCTTGGCTACGCCATGTTATAGTATTCCATCGAAAAAATATTTTCTTTTTCTCTGTACGGCGTAACCCCTTGTTGGGCGTTCACTCAGCCGTTTATAGGCTATTTCGAGTACACGTTTTATTGCATATAATTTCGAAGTGTATATAACGTTTCAAGGACTATATATTTCCTATCCGCACATGTATGGAAATTTTGGACCACGCCGAGATTCGATCTCCGGACCGCTAGATTACAAGCATCGTAGAGTGTGACTCAACCAAGTGAGCAACAGACAACAGAGCGTGAGCGCGAGCCATAGAGCGAAAAATATTTTAGTGAATTGAATAATTAAATTTGTAACCCGACTAATCTTTAATATTATTAACGTTCTTTACTCTTCTAGCGTTCTGTTGTCCTTTATGTCTCTAATCGGACGAGAGAGAGATTGATAGCCTAAAGGTTGAAGATGCTGACCTGTCAATGTAGAAACCGTGATCCGTTAGTTGTTCGCGACTCGATTTTTATTCTTTGGCGGTCTCCATAGAAAGGCAAGCATTATGTAATAAGACATCAGCTTTAATTTTAAGTTGCACACGTTCTTCTGAATTCAAGAATAACATATCCATAACATGAAATATGTGTGCATATGTATCTTTATCAAATATCAATCGACAGCCCACATATGACATCCGCACCATAACCAAAACTCAAACACTTTGGATACCAATTAAGAAATCTCCATACAATTTCCCTAATCGATAGATTCCAGCCGGCACATTGCTCCGGATCTTTTATTCTTTATCCTTTTTTGTATTCTGAACCACCAGTAGCCGTCTGTTTATTCTATCGTATATCGTAACCTAGGAGAGTACAACAGAATAGCCACATTTGCTTTGTAACATATACGTTAGGTATATTATGTTTCTTGTTTATATCTATATCTGCGATAGTATTTTCGTTATAATTATACTTTGTATGAAAATCAATACAGAGCAGAAGAAAAATCTTTAAGATAAGTTTTCCAGACATCCTGGACGTCGTTATCTTCATCGGCCGGTTGCCACCGCACAGTCCACGTGGCGCTCAACGAAGCTCGCTTACTAGGCAAGAAACATGTCTAAGGACATTGTATAGTCCAGCCTTTCGGACAAAGACTGCAGGTTTTCATCATCACGTTCTGCCGTAGAGAGTTGTTGTCCAGAAATCACACATATGCTTTTATGATGTGTTGTGCATGAAAAATGGCCTCTCTGAACAACTTACATACATATGAAAATAGAATCATCTCTCTTCCGAATCTAGCACACCACCCTTTCCAAGGCGTCTTGTCGTTAGTATATTCGGGGAAGTGTTGAATAGGCAAGGGTTGTCGATATAAATCTACCAACATAGTTTTGGAATTCATCATTTGAAATGGTAAACTTTACCAAATAAATTTTTGAAACTCATACGGAAAGATGTATTCCAGATGAATCGAATCCATCTGCGGTGAATCAACCAGATTAAATTCTTTATATTTAAAATTAAAATGTTTTTCTTACTAATTAGGATAGAAATGCATTTTCAATCCGACTTTGATTTTGTATTATTCCTGTGTATTACCCTTATCCCTTAAGTTAAATTTTATCTTCTGACCACAAATTTCAGGTTTGAAAAAAATTGTGAAACAACAAAAACCAAAAAACGTTCGTACGATTTGAATCAAGACTGTCAATATACATATTTTAAAGTAGTACTCACCAAGCCCAGGATTGATGATATTGAAAAAAAAAAAAATAGACAACCAACCAAATTTGGTAACCCATTCCAGCTTTCACACCATTATCCTTATCCAAAGAGAAACGAATAAGGACTCATATGCAAGATCTTCGAAACGCAACACGAAATTTCCTTTTCACCCTACATATTCGCTCAAAACGTGAATAGTTTTTCTTCGTTTCGATTATTTTGTATATTTCGGAATATCTTTAGCATACGTTTATGCCGAAATACGCACAATAGCCAAAATATACATACGTCCACACATCAAATTCAATGTAGTATGTACGACGTATCCTGAATTTTGTATGTGCCACAGGAGATTTGTTATATTGCGTTTACGGTTGTGTTGTGTATCCCTTAGTTGTGTTCTTTCGTCCTGTATTGTGTTGGCTTCATTTGCGAGGGACCAGCACGCTGCTACGTGGTCGTAGAAAAATTATTTCTCTGAAGTATAATCCCCAATCTGATGTGTCATTTGCAAGTGTCCGGAGAAGGATCACTAATGGAATTTATGTTAATAATGCGAATATAATTACTTTTACGTTTGTTGACAGAATGTTACTCATACGTCGCCAATATGCATATAGCGCTAAGGGAAACGGATGAATGAATCAGCGATGAAAGCGAAAATAAAATAGGGATATTAATATTAGGTTACTGCGTATCAGAGACAAAAATATGAAATGCGTAATAGCAAAACAGATTTCTGAAACAATGCATCTCTACATACCTACATATACACAAGCTTGTCATAACTACAGCCGAATCATAAAGCCGACTGTTTATTGGAAATAATACAAATTGTACAGTGCACAGTTATCTCACACACTGAAAACTTGAGCAATGTCTTAAAGGCAACAAAAAATAATTACACCAAATTTTTTGATTTTTATACTTTTACGCTCTTATTAAGGAATAACTCAAAAAGTGCCCCTACAGATCGGCACTTCAAGCTCCTTATTCGGTATAAGGACCCCTACACGAGTATTCGAAATATCTCCATTACCATTGTGAGGAACTGTATTTTGATACCCAGATTACTCTATACTCTAAATACGGGGAAATATGGTTTCTGGCAAAGACGGCTGATGATTACTGCTCCTACACACAAATGGGGAATTTGCACACATCATCGTACTGAAAAAACCTGAGTCGGTTTTTAACCCGGTACTCAAAAAACCGGCTTATCATCATCAATGTGGCACGATAGCCCGACGTCGGGCCTTGGCCGCCTGAATCGTTGACCTCCAATTGTCGCGGTTACGTGACCTCGTCCTCCAGTTTCGGAAGTTCATCACTTTCTTTGGCATGCGATTATCGTCCATCCGTTGTACATGCCCCGCCCATTGCAAACGTTGAAGCTTCACGATTTTCGATACTTCCAGCTCATCGTACAATTGATACAACTCATGGTTGTACCGGATACGCCATTGGTCTCGCTCGCGAACGGCCCCGAAAATTCGTCGAAGGACCTTTCGTTCGAATCGGTCTAGCAAAATTTCGGAGGCTTGGGTGAGGGTCCATGTTTCGCAGCCATAACATAGCACGGGTCGGATGATCGTTTTGTACACGCGGAGCTTCGTGTTCCTGTGCGCAAGTTTCGAATTAATTATAGGGAGGACCGAGAAATATGTCTTATTGGCTAGTTGTATCCGTCGCTTGATTTCGTCGGTTTCGTTGGCGTCCTTTGATAAGTTACAACCCAGATAGTTGAAGTTGTCTACATACTCGATATTAAGGTCCCCCACTGTGATGCTTGAATTTGCTGGCGTCCTTGTTTTCGATTGCATCATGGCCTTTGTTTTGCTTTCGTTGATATGTAGTCCAACTTCCTTTGCGGCGTTATTGAGGTTATGCAGAACGCTTTCTGCATCACCCAACCTTCGAGACATGATGTTGATATCGTCGGCGTACGCTACTACTTGAGTCGATTTGATGAGTAGCGTTCCGCTGCTGTCCATATTCATGGCTCGAATTACATACCCCAAAGCATGGTTGAAGAGCGTCGGCGCCAGCCCGTCGCCCTGCTTGAGTCCAGTACGAGTTTCAAATAGGTCAGTGAGTCGATTCTGCACTCTGACCTGCGAGACGGTATTAGTCATCGTCATCCTTGTGAGTCGCACTAACTTTGCCGGTATACCAAAATTCAGCATAATGTTGTACAGTACACTTCGATCGATACTGTCGTATGCCTGCTTGAAGTCGACAAAGATTTGGTATACGTCGATGTTATATTCCCAGCACTTTTGGAGTAGTAGCTTCACTGTGAAAAGCTGATCGGTCGTTGATCGACCAGGTCTGAAGCCGCCTTGATACTCGCCAATGATTCGTTCTGCGTACGGATTAATTCTCTTTTCAAGAATTTTGGATAATATCTTATAGGCCGTACAAACTAATGATATGCCCCTGTAATTCTCACACTTCAGCTTGTCACCCTTTTTGTGGATTGGGCAGATTATGCTTTTGCGCCAATCTTCGGGGATTTCCTCGTCGTTCCATATTTTCAGCAGTAGCACATGTATTGCGTTGGTCAGGCACGTTCCACCATGCTTCAGCAGTTCTGCTGGGATCTCGTCAGCGCCGGGCGCTTTATTATTTTGAAGCGACTGTATGACAAGACTCACCTCCTCTACTGTTGGGGGTAGAACGGGAGGGCCTGGTTCGGCTAACTGCTCAAGAGCTGGCTCCGCGGGGGATGTTGATGGTGCATTGAGGAGCTCTTCAAAATGCGAGGCCCATCGTTTGTTGACGCTTTCGATGTCGCTGATGATGTTACCATCCTTGTCCTTACATAGGCTTGTCCTGGGTTGATATCCGTTTTTAACATTATTTATAAGTTTGTACGCCTGTCTAATGTTCTTACTGGCTAATCTTTGGTTTATTTGCTGTAACTGCTCGTCAAAATGTTTGCGTTTCTTACGTCTAATTAACTTATTAGATACTCGCCGAAGCTCGTTATATCTTTCTTTCTTGGCTCGGGATGCGCGTTGTGTGTATTGGCGATAGGCTTCATTTTCCGCCTCAATCGAGGCCCTGCATTCGTCGTCGAACCAGTCTGCTCGTCTGCGCCGGCCTTTATAGCCCACGACCTCTTCTGCGACCCCCTTGATGCTGTCTTTGAGCTCCTCCCAGAACTCATGGATGCCTACATTGTTGATGTCATCAAGCATGGGCGACAGTTTTTCCTCTAGTGCTGTTGTATACGCAGCCGCCGTGGCATCATCAATCAAATTGTCAACCTCGAAGATCTTGGCAGGGTTGATTCTCGTTAGGTGCACCGAAGAGATTCTGCACCTGTAGGTCGTCTTCACCAAATAGTGATCGGTGTCGCAGTTGGCTCGTCGATAGGATCGAACATCTAGGACATTAGAAGTCCATCTCTTGCTGGTCAGTACGTGGTCGATCTGGTTCACGGTGTATTCATCTGGAGACTTCCAGGTCTGCTTGTGGATTCGTCGATGAGGGAAGCATGTAGAGCTTATTACCAGGTTTCTGCCGCTCGCGAAGTCGATAAGTCGCTGACCGTTGTTGTTGTTTTCGTCGTGGAGGCTATGACCTCCAGTAGTTCCCCTATGCCAGCTTTCATTTCCGACTTTGGCGTTAAAGTCTCCTAGCAGCAGCTTGACGTCGTTTGATGGAAGTGAGTCGAAGAGTGTTTCTAGGTCGTTGTAGAACTCGTCCTTAATCGCGTCTTCTTTTACTTCTGTAGGGGCATGCGCATTAATGAGCCAGAGATTAGCGAAACGGGTCTTAATGCGGATCGCACATAGCCGCTCGTTGATGGGTTTGAAGCCGATAACGTGGTCCTTGAGCTGCTTATTCACGACGAAAGCTACTCCAAACTCCTTGTTGCCCTCCTCTTTACCACTCGTAAAAATAGTGTGCGAATTGAGGTCGTTAATCTCGCTTTTGAGCCATTTAGTTTCCTGGATTGCAACTATGCTCAGCTTGTATTGTTCTACCTGATCCAGGAGGGCCCTTAAGCAGGGGCGGCCGGTCTAAGTGGGCAGGTAGGGCACTGCCCACCCTACAAAATGCTAGCTAAAAATAAAAATAAAATAAAAATTATTTCTTAGAACATAATTGATTCACTTCGGTACCTACATGCATATCTAACTTAACGTAACGTAACTTTCCTTAAAATGACAATAGCCATTATTAGTACTTAATCACGATTAAATTGCCAATATAAAAAACTCCTCTCCTCTACATAAGCGAAAGCTCATAGTGATATCAATTGAATAATTATAAGAAGCGCACGCGTGAATCACCAACCATTATGTACATTGCATTGCGCCCATTCATACTTCCTCCATGTATCTGCTCATCATATCAACATCATCATCTCAATGGGCAGAATGCCTTTCTGCCCACATGTACCATCAATCTATTCTATAGCTATTCCATAGCACATAGAGACACGATGAATCTTCTTATATGCTCAACGCATGCGCATTGAAAGTATCTGAACTTCACTAAAGGGCATGCCCAATACTACACTAGTAGGTATCCATGAACTTGTGCAACGTTTGCGAGCGCGTGGCCCGTGGCGCTGTTCTAGTAGTTATGTAGATACTCGTAGCATAGCGCGTGGTGCATGGATACAATAATAAGGCCGTTTCGCATTTAACCCTTTCATGCCCAAATTATGGATTTTAAGCGGAGAATTTTTCTAGCAACATTATGTCGTTCAGTAGGCATCTTTTAGAATATTTTCTTGAAAAAAAATTTTTTAAGTGCTATAGTTAACAAATTAGAGCATGATGCCATATGGCATCATTGGGACTGAAAGGGCACTTCGCAAGTTCCGTGTGAAAAATGAGATATTTGGTCAGCAAAACTCCTACATCTGAATTTTTTTTGCAGAATGGTTGGTGACGACCCCCAGATTATGGGAAAAAAAGTCCCAACCGATTGGGGGTCCGCAACCTCAAAAAAGGGGGAAAGGGGGAAATGGGGATCATTTTTCGATTTTTTGCAAGTATTTCAAAAACGACAAAAGATATAAAAAAATAGTCTGAGAACGAAAAAAACTACATAAAATTATCTTTGCAATGATATATAATACATTAGAGTATTAATCAACGATTCGGCGCTAGCTTAAAAATAAATTAAAACTTTTTCATTTTATACCTTTTTTAAAAGCCCCATAACTCTTGAAAGAATGTTAGTTCAGCCGTAAAAATTCGTACACGTATTCACAATAAGTTCAATATCATTTTGGGAGAAACATTGAGTCGCTCCGATCAACGACCTCCATTATCCCCCCATTTGAATTTGGCGAAAGGACATGTCCATAACTCCCCCCAAAATTAGAGCAGAGTGCTAAATTCTGGTTTATTGCGATTGGAGCTCATAATCACCCAACCCACCAAAAATTAGCTCATTCGGATAAAAACTAAGTGTGCCTTCCATACAGCAAGCAACTAGCATTTATATGAATAGGGGACTTGCTAATTTGCCTTTCACGCCCAATGATGCCATATGGCATCATCCTCACGCAAAACCACTTCATAGGGTTTTCCTAAAAAAATATCGAAAAATCTTTTGATTTTCTCTCACAACAACCTCTTTACAAAATAAAACCATTAAAATTATTTGCATAAAATTATTATTATCAGGAAATATTGGGAAATGGATAAATCAGTTTTTCGGCTTTACGACAATCGTCAAACCTTCCCTAAAATTTAATTAAAAATAACATCCCAAAACCAAAAAATTCACGCTGGAAAAAATCAACCAGGTAAAACACTATTGGAAGAGTCTAATATCACACAAAAAGTTAAAATTTATTTCTTACATTTTCTATGAAAAATCATTAAATTTCATGATGCCATATGGCATCATTGGGAGCGAAAGGGTTAAATTGTGCATGGTGCGTTGTAGAGTATATTTAATCTGTGCATGTGTTTTTGTCGGATTTTCTTCCTTTTTTGAAGTGGTTTGGAGGCGTTATACTCGTACTTGTAGCAGTAGTGCATGATTACGTTATCAACGGCCGTTTTTTATTTTTTATTTGTTACGTATGTTTTTAGAAAACATTAATCGCTTTTCTCTGATTCCCTACATTTTAGTGTTATTTTACTATTATAAAATATTTACTTTGGTGATGGGATTAATATTAAAATCTTATTTATTTTATCTAATATGTATTTTGCTTGATATAGATACCTATTTATATTTTCTCCTCTATATGATCTGGAAGTTTTAAATTTAGTTTGTATGTACTTAAGAAAATTATTTTTTTTGTTGTTATGTTATTGCATGTGCATGATATAGAAAAAAGTTCCCACTTCTATTCCTCACACCTTTTTCCTCCCCATGGCAAGAGGATCTAAACCCTCCCCGCTAGCTCTTGGTGCATTTTATTTGCATAATTGTAGAAATTCATAGCAGCTTGAAAGTATAACTAACTTCCTAATTTACAGGAATTGTCTTTGATAAATTATTTATTCAGGAAGATTTGTAGGTATGTCCTGTTATTGTGCGAAAGAATGTTGGCATTGCTTTTAAATAAATAATTTTAAGTAAACAAACTTTCGGACATAATGTCTCATCATAATTTAATATATCATTACAATTAATCATTTATTAGGTGATCCGTTTGGGTTGCCTTTTCTAGCCTCAAATGCAAAAAAAGAAAGAGGTATCCAATTTTGAATAACCATTAAAAGGAGCAGTGCTTAATATTTACTTATTGAATATAATTTTATTGAAATATTGTCGCGACTATTGCTGGTCCCTTTGAAAGCTAAATACTGGAGTATTTTTCCACATTGCGACCGTTCTCTGCCAAAAAAATTGATGTAATATAGGATTCCGAACTGTAGGTATCTGTATTCATTTTTATGGTGCGATTGAGCATAACTGATTTGTAAAAAAAACTCTAAACGATTCACCTAATACATACGTAAATACAACAAGCTTACAAACATTAAAATGGACTGACTAACAAAGAGCACAATTTTAACGCATTAAAAACCAGTGTGGATATGCATGTATAGTATTCTTTCCTGATGGTAAATCTGCCCACCCGGCTCTGTACTTCACGAGCCGCCACTGCCCTTAAGGCCCCCGGTCTATTCAGGGAGCGTACATTCCAGGATCCGAAAGAGTAATCAGTTGTTCGTTTGCGGGGTCGTCGTTGTTTTGTATCCGTCCAATCCGAGGCTTTTGTTTCAGGTTTCTTGACTTGAAGTTTTTCTTAGGATGAGTTGTCGGCACATCGCTAAACCATGATAGGGTTTAATCGTTGAGTAAAGGCCATCATGGGCATGCCTCGAAGATGCTGCTTTAGTGGTTGACTTAAATGTTTTCTGTCACCTATCACGTTAAGTAACCTGAGACGCTGCAGATGTTAATGCAGCACTCAGGCGCAGCGGTTACTCGGATAATTGGCCGAAGTCCTTTTCCTATGAATTGGCCGAAGTCCTTTTCCTATGAAACTCCTCCTGCATAGCTAAGGGTCCGCTGTTATGCCACAACTGAAGAAGATATAGGAAGTAGCCGAAGCCTTTCAACCTTTATCTTCCCCCTTACGGGAAAAAAAAAAAAAACGGCTTATGGTTAAAAAAAAAACCTGAAAAAAAACCTGAGTCAGGGAAACCGCTTGTGGTACCGGGTATTGAAAAAACCGAAACCCGGTACTGAAATCTCGGTACCGAATAGGCCTACATTTTAAAAAACTGTTCTGGACTCAACAACATTGTATAGAATCTGCTGACAACAGTCGTCATCGACTTCCCAACAACATTAAATGATGGCACACAAATCGACTGAGAAGGCACACCAATGAAACCTTTTCTGTTTTACCACCTCCACGGATTATTCAAACTGCTGCCAAAAGATTCATCACAGCAGGCCGCATCTGAGACCGCATTTTCCATCCTCCGCAGCCAAATTGAGGGATGAGCTTCGAAGAAGTGAATCGACGACTTGAAACACAGAAATTGCCAAGCAAATAAAAGACAACAGAAGAGAAAAATTTAATATCCACCTAGAGAACTGCTAAATTAAAATCGGTCTCAGCAATCTATGGAGAACTGTGAAAGTACTTTCCATCCCCGTTAAACCGAAAGGAAAGGTAGCCATCAAGTTCGGTGATAAGACCTACAACCATGGGCGTAGCCAATGGGGTAGGGAGGGGCGGAGTTTACGTATATCCTTAAAAAGCGATTAAAACCATTCCATAGATTTAGTTTTATTAAGTCATTAAGCGATTTGAGATTGCAAAATGTGGTAGGACATTTTTTTGTGCTGAACTCGATTACGGAGTTTCCCATTAAAATTTCGGTACAGAGCAGGGCCAAACCCGCAAAAATCCCCAAAGTTTTTGGAGTTTTTCACTTTTTTTTGGCTTATGGCTCCGAAACTGTACATTTCTGCGAAAACTTGCCCATGAATATATTATAGAAAAAATGATTGCGGGTCCAAAGCGACATAATTCTTCAAAATACGTTAAGCGCTATCGCTACATATGATAATTTAATTTCTGGCGTTTTTTGCGATGTTAACGAAATGTTGGTGGGAAGCTACGAGTTCGGGCTCAGTACCGCAAAATACATAAAGTACAGAAAATGTAACTTTTGCGACCAAAAATGAAAAACCCTACACTGAGAAAAAAAATCCTGTAAATTCAAAAAATACGCATATGATTCAAAGAGATTCAAATATGATTTTGCTTCATATTTGTTTCCCTTTGAATCATTGTATAATCCCTTTATTTCAAACGGATTTCCCTTTGAACTAATAAGATATTCCTTTTGAAAGTCTATCTATAATCACTTTAAATTAAAGTGATGCAGTGTCAATTTAATCAGGTCACAACCATAAATCGAAAGGATATCCTTTTAATTTAAAAGGATGGACTCTTTGTTTTAAATGCATGAACTCAAAAGAATACTTTAAATTACACCAAAAGGAGTAATTTTCACAGGGTGTTCTTTCCCTGTGAAAATTACTCATAAATGAGTTTTGTATAACTGACCTCGCTATAGTTGTTGGCGACATTTCATTTACCTCTTTGCTCTAAAATGCATAATAAATTACCTGCCTACAGTGGGATTCGATCCCGCGACCCTATGATTTGAAGACTAACGCCCCTACCTACTACACCACACAGACTATATGGGACGACGTTTATAATTTACACCATACATTGTGACATCGCTCTACCACACTGCCGACCAACTGCGAGTGTAAACAAAAAAAAATCCTATTGGAAATTTGGATTTAAAGGATTTGCCATTAATTTAAAAAGATTTCCTATTGAAAATTTGGATTTAAAGGATTTCCCATTAATTTAAAAAGAATGAATTTGAATTAAAGCGATATATATTTAAAAGGAAAGGATTATATTTAATAGGAATGTAACTCGATTTCAAAAGGATATCGAGTTAATTTTAAGGGACGTTATTTTTCTCGGTGTAAAAGGCTTGACATTCACCGTTCTCGTAAAAAGGCCGCATTACTCTAATACCCAAACCAGGTAAAGAAATTACTCTTTGAGATCACACCGTCCGATAACGTTTCTATATCTCCTGTGGTCAAAATACTCGAGCCGACACTCTTCGGGCACATCAACCTTGCCAGTCACCAACACGGCTTCCGCAAGATGCATAGTAAAACCACCGCTCTTGATATTATTACATCTAAAACAATACAACACAACCAGCCGAAACTTTGCAAGCGCATACCATCCACGTGGTTATTGATCTGTCTAAAGCATACGGTACTACTGACTGATCTTAGGAACCCCCCTCCGCCCCAAATTCACAAATGAATTGCCACATCTTGCCGGTCGTCAGTCCTTGACTGAGCTTAGAGACGGGGAATCTAAGCTCAGAAAAATAAAACAGGGTGCTCGAAACAAAAAGAGAAAAACGATCCTTCTCAATAAACTATGGCAGCTGCGTTTCCTTGGATCCTGAAGACCTGAACTGAACTGACCGGTTTTTCAAAGCATAATTTGTTTTATTTTTTTTAGCTTATCAATGTGTACTTCACAGAAGTTTAAATTAAATGAAAGTTTCAAAAATCCCCCAAAAGTTTGCGGCATCGGGCAGTTCGCTGGATTTCGAGGATTGATCCCGGGCTGATGGTTGAAATTCATTTCCCGCGTCAGCATCAGCATCGGCAGAGGCATCGGCATCAGCAGAAAAATTTCAATTTAGAACACACGCTTTTGCCTTTGATGACCCACATTGACAGCAGCAGCGGCAGAAGCATTTTTTCTGCTTCTGCTGTCAATGTGAGTCATCAAAGGCAAATGCGTGTGTTCTAAATTGAAATTTTTCTGCTGATGCCGATGCTGATGCTGACGCGGGAAATGTATTTCAACCATGAGCCACTTGCTCCGCGGACCGCAGATCGCTAACCATTTTAATTTGATGTCACCTACACTTATAAACATGAACTCTAGACACGTTGTACCTATTCGCTTTGCACCCGAAAGCCCGAAACACCAACGTATTCAAGGCCTTCGGCGCGGCGCGTGGATCCTCGTTAGAACTGTGCCCCTTTTGGCTATTTTCTAAATATGGCACTTTTCACATGGCTTTATTTTTTACCCTATTTGTATGAGCAATTTTTTAAAAGGCAGTAACAAAGGATTCTACCTTAAATTAACGTCGTTTACAACTTTCTAAAATACTGCCTTATCGAAATAGTTAGTTTATAATTTAAAAATTTATCGTGCGTACTGAAACCCTGTGATTTTCGTTTAAATATCAATTTCGTATTTTAAAAATATGTGCTATAAAAAAATATCCCGACGTTGCGTCAGTACTAAATGTTACATTTCAAATGTTAGTTTATACCAGAATCCTAGAATGAATCGCCTTTTTAGAAAATGTAAGGGAATTTACCATGCTTAAAAATGTGTGGTTCGTAGCGACGTATTGTTAGGCTAAGTGGTCCGCAGACATTTGTGAGTGACGAACCACTGATAAATTGTGAAAATTTTTGGGCCGTCTCAGAAGTCAAACTCGCATTTTTACGCCTTTGAACTATGCTTAGAGCACTTTTAGTAGAGTATATAGTACATGAATAAGTAAAAAAAATCCGTGATCATCCATCAGGGATGATTAGGTTTGCGGGCATGTTCCCAGTGCGTGTTCGGCCACTAGAACGCTGAAATAATTGTGTCTGATTATTACAATTAATTTGGTTCAATCAATGAAAATTATGATGTCAAAATATGTAATCCGCAACGACTCGTGAATGCTAGGCCATGAAAAAATTTCATATTGCATTTCCTGGTTTAAAAATTGTGAAATTGGACTTTTCCCCTCCCTATATGAATCCTACGCATTTTAACATTACGGGTTTCGTTTTAATAGGCTGAATGCTTCCCTTTCACCATTTCGGAGATCTTGTGGAATAAAGGTGCAAATCTCATTTATTAAAGGATTGCTATAGTATACAAATGACCATCTGGATATATACATACATAGATAGCCTTGCGGGCGAACCTTATAGAACTGGACCAAAATATTATAGTCGAATGACTATTCCAATAGGACACTAGGAGTTACCTTATTGTTTTACCTACATATGTTTTGCATAATTCTTGCCAGAACCGATACACAATAATCCCCTCCTTCTTTTTTTTCGTTTAGCTTATGTACATTTCAGTGAACGGGCCGATTTCTCATAACTGGGGCATTCGGTAGCTCAGTGGCAGAGATGTCTATCTCTGAGTTGCCGGTGCGTGGGTTCGAATCCCACTGTGACCCATGGATGTTTGTGTTGTCCATAAAATGCTCCTACGGCAGCCGGTTCTTCGATATAAATCGTCCCGGAGCTACCCGTTGTTAAAAAAAAACGGCCAAGAGCTGCCAAGACCCCCTTCGATTCATGAGAAAAAAAAAATCGCTACAACAACAACATTTCTCATAACTCTTACCTTACCTGTCGGCTGGCTAGTCTTATCGTAGGTATAGAGAAAACGCATACACTTTTCAGAAAGCTTCTTCATTATCTTCAATTTAATTTTTGTTTATTTTGAACATAGTTATGTCATATTTTCCTTGGTTACGCCATTGTATGAAATTGCGCAATGAATTTTTCAATTTCAGATGATAGCACAACCAAGAAAAATATGGCGTAACTATTTTTAAAATAAACAAAAATTCAATTCAATATAATGTAAAAGCTTTTTGAAAAAAGTGTGCGTCTTTTCTATACGATTAGACTAACCATTAGATAAGATGTATGAGAAACTGGACCAACAATATCTATAAACTCTGCAAATCTAAATGCAAAAAGATAATTTAGCAGTTTGCATTCAGGAATAATGTAATTTATTTAATTCGGCATTATTATATCCTACACCTATTCAAAACGATCTATTCAACGCGGAACGGTTCACTAATGCAGTTTAATAGTTCGTAACCATTTTCATTTATTTCGAACATTAATTTAAGCTCATCCGTCATTCCCTCTATTTTTTGTTGAAAGGTTAACGTTTATAAAAACTGCATTCACTGCCGCCGTATTAAATCTCTACAATCGCAATCGAAACAACCCCCATAGACTCAAAAATACACTTCAATTGAGTCTTACCACTTCATTAGACCCAACATTTTTCGCTTTTGTCAAAAAGTTAGAGGGCAATTGCTTCACCTTATGCCCAAACTCTAAGGCGAAAATCCTATGAATTTTCCATTTTTCACCACTTTTATTCCTTGTGGTCGTGTCGTATGCATTAGCCACCCAGCCTACATACTCGTGGGCAGGATTCAGGTCAATCGAAAAAATATTACCGTGAAAAAATATTTTTACTGCTTCGTTTTTACAAAAATTTCGAAATTCAGTAGTCAACCCTCATCTGAAACATGAAATTCATGAAAATTTTTCAGAAATCTGTTTTTTATTCATTCAATCCGAGAATTGGATTTTCCACGTGCAATACGAGGGGATGGATCTTACGTGTTCGTGTATGAATGACGACGGTAAAGAAAATATGTATGTATAGGGAAATGTGAAAAATTGCGTAAATAATGTTAGATATAACGCGCCGCAGGTTTTCGTTGAAACATTTTTCTAATATTTTTCTACGTTTTTGTGAATTTTAGAAGAGGGTGTCGTCCTCTTCCCATTTTCATGTTATTTTCGACAATTTTTCGAATTCCTGATATTCGATTGTGGCATACGAGCTGAACAACTATGAAAACATTTATATGGATATAAAGGAAGATGTATCCTCGAAGGGATTGTATATGTTGTTAAATTCATCCCCTCGATATTTGGAGTGGAGTTTTGAATGTAGTCATTTTTTGACAATTTTGAATGGCTTCGTAAATTTTGTGTTCTTTTGTGATGTAATAGAGCGTTTGACAAGCATTTTGGATGATACTTTTGTATTCACGTGAGCGTGGGCATTTGTTATGGATGAGGTCGGAGCATAATGTATATACTATACATTAGTTGAAGTTGAGCAGTTGAATGAAATGAAATGAAGTAACAAAGATTATTATGAATCTTGAATATAATAGAACAAGTGAAACGAGTTAATTTAATTTTTGACGACATTCTGAACGAACATCTTTTCATGAAAACTTGAAAGGGAGATTTTTCAAATGATTACATTACTTATTAGTTAACAATAATAAATTAACAGAGACTCCTTTAGTCAACCTTTCATTGAAATCCTTATGTGCTGTATTTGTATAATTTGAAGTAATTAAATAAATCTTAACGTGTAATTTTACATTAACATTTTCAACAGTTTCCTAAACTTCTTCATGTAGCAACGCTTCCAATACACACCATCAATATTTTTGGGTAAACAATGACGGCATTGTACAGCTGAGTTGCGGCTATGATATATCTAGATGGTGTTGCTGTAGGCCAGCACAACAGCACCACATACAACGTCATATAATGTCCCACTAGCACGCATCTTACAGCAGGAGCACATCGATTAACAGCATTGAGCATCCGCACTCAACAAGCTCGAATAGTATAAAAGGCGAGCCAGGCAACAAGTCAACAGCATTCAGCATTCTACACGGAGAGAAATTTCTGTAGTAAATTTTACTAAAACGAGTAATAAAATTCACTAAAAATTAAATAATTACAGGAGGGACTCGATAGTTTGAACTAATTAAAACCAAGTGAGTTCAAATGATCGAGGGTTTCAAATTTGTGGGGGAGCTTTGTTATTGAAAGAACTTGCATACATAATTTGGTTTTATGTATTTATTTATTATTCGTAGTATAGTATTCATATTAAACAAAATAGGATTCAAATTGAAACAAAAATTAATAAATAATTCATATTTACAAATGGTTTTACACATTTTCGAAAAAAGTTACGCAAAATTTATTTATTTATTTGTTTGAGACACTTTCTATGAATATTCGTTTTAACACATAAACACTACGGGCTAATAAAAAATGAATAAAAATTTAAGACACGGCTAAACAACGCAAATGTAGTAACGCGTAAACCGTTTCGTATGTTTAAACGAAATGTCATATTCATATCATTACAGAATCATTACTTGTTCAAATTATAGAGGGAGTTATTTCGTTGAAAAGTTCAAATTATAAGAAACGAAATATTGCTAGATGAGCGTTCAAATTATTGGATGTTCAAATTATAGAAGGTTCAAACTAGCGAGTCTCTCCTGTAATATTTATTACATAAATAATAAACTTTTATCAGTTTACTACAAAATGTTGTGAACTTGACATATCGGTTGCTAATACACTTTTCATTACATTGCAATGAAAAAAGTTATTACACTCTATTTCGGTGAAATTTAATTACAAATACAATAGATTTTCACAGAAATTTTGTTAAAACATAAATGTCAAAAAACAATATTTTTATACGGAAAAAATTAGCTTGGTGTCGACTCGTGAATTTTAATTGCAGGATTTTCCTTCAATTTAGCTGTGTAATACATGGTAAGTGTATAAATATTTTAAATTTTTTGCTATTTTGTTCTGATTAGAATTGAATTATTACAGGAAGTACAAAAATTGAATCTATTGATGGAGTGAAACCTGAAACATTACAAGAGCTTAGTGTTAATCTGCAAGATAGAAGCTGTTAGTCTGCAAATTGAGAATGAACGCGGAATTAATTAAACATTCATTAAGCAAAAGGTGATTCCTAAATTTATATTAATAATTATAATTTGATGTATTTTATAGTCCTAAGCCTCGAAACATAAAATTTAAAATTTGCAATGGAACTTTTTTTGATACCAAATTTAAGTTTCTTCCAATTTAATTAGTTGATTTTTTTTTTATATCTTCTAGGAAAAAACACAAACAGGATGTAAATTAAACAAAACTTTACGCTCAGAGAAAGTCGATCCATTGAAGAAATAAAAGAAGATTAAAACTATCATTGTCCATTTCTATTCTATATTCTAGCCCGGATCGGCCCTGCTTAAATTAGTCCGCATTATCGAAAATGATGTGAATATTTATAAAAATTAGAATTTGATAAACATTTACATTTGGAGTTAACTTGTTAACAATGTGAATTTCTTTATTATTATATACATATTTGTTAACAAAATCTTCATAGGATTTCATGAATAAATAAGTACCGTAGCGTTGAATATAAGATTTTCTTTTCGTTCATTGCAGAAAAATATTAAGAACGTACTATTTACTTCACTGGAAAATGTAGTTAAATTTTACAGAAAAAAAAAGTTAACTTTAATGATAATCAACGATAAATTATTACTACCATTGTAGTGAACTTTTACAGTAAAGGAACATTAATTTTATTACAATGTAATAAAATTATTCACAACGCGAGTAGTTAATTTTACTACAAATGCGATAGGGTCAAAATTCATTACAATTTTGGAAAATTTTTGATAAAATTTCACAATTTTTTTCTCTCCGTGTAGTCTTGGCATCGAAGCATCCACAATTTGAACACAGGAACAAGATTGGAATCATCCACGTCCGCAAATGCGTACAATCCTGGACCTTCCGGACAGCATGTTCAATATAATTGAATCGTCCGCAATTCACGTAAGAAGCGAATGCGTACAAACCTGGGCTATTCGGTCAGCGTGTGATGATAATTATAATTTTTATATCATTGCATTAAATGGTAATATTTAAAAGTAAAGATTAAACTTATTATTATTATTATTTATCGATTAGACTTAATATTTAACACCGCTTATCTTTCTAAATATACGTTTTACCAATTTCAAACAGCGATTATAGAGCAAATGTTCAACGGTTTTCTCTTTTATTTTAAATTAAAATTTATTTTTCGTAAATAATCCTAATCCTTTCAAATTCATTGCCAAGTTCCACTTTCTCATCGGTCTTCTGATGCCCAAACTAAATTAAATTCGCACTTGCGTCGACACCTTGCCACTATTTAAGTGCAAGCGACATGCAAATTCGTTGCACTCTGACACTAGTCGGAGTGCAGGACAGATTGCAAAAATGGTCGTGCTACACACTGGTATGAACAAGGTAGCAGAGAAGCGCTTCCCATCTCCATGTATTTTTTAACATTGCATGTCCGCGGAGGCAAGCAGTTCCTAAAGATGCGCTCCAGAAGCGCTTCCAGAGAAGTGAGTGGTAAGCGCTTCTAGAGAAATGAGTAGTAAGCACTTCTGGAGCAGTGTGCTATAAGCGCTCCAAAAGAATTTCACATTTCAATCATTTAAGTGAGTGAAATGCGCTTTTAAAAGATTGAATGCAAAAACCGAACATGGTGCATTGTATAAAAAAAGCACTTCATATTTAAGTGAAATTTTCAAATTTATTAAAAAAAATATGTTCATCCGTTTTGTTTTTCAAATTATGAGTTTGCTGAAAAAAATCACGACTTGAGAACTTTAAATTCAACAAGATGAATGACGTACACTTTTCACGTTCTAAAACAACGGCGTGTGCTACAATCGTCGCAAATAGTCGATGCTTTTCTATTACGATCATAAAATGCTTCCTCACCATTCGTAAATATGCTTCTGTGGAAGCGCTTCCTCCGAAGCACATTTGGAAATGGTGACGTAGCGCTTCTACGTCGCTTCTATCGGAAGCGCTTCTATTTTTCCTATTGGGTCCTGATGAGTCGTCATACCAGTGGACGAAACCATATAGCAAATGTGTAGTCCATAGCGGTGAATAATTTTTGAGGGGGTCATACCATATCCATAGTAGTTGACTGGTTGGTATTGACAATAACCCCACTTTCATTCTTAAACAAACTAAATTGATGCAAAAGTAAGTTTCCCCAAAAAGAAAATCTATCTGTAAATAAAAATTACATTATTTCAGGAATTTATGTAATTGAGTCGATTATTACTTTGGTCAAAAGGTCAACCCTCCTAAGGGACACTGCAAATGCTACATAGTCATAAAAAAGGACCTATGTATTTTTTCTTTTTTTTTTCAATTTTGTTGACGCTATAAACTCAATAAACCTCACAAATCGACTTTATATTGTGGTACGGTGACTTTTAAAGAAAATGTAACCAAACCACATCTATCAAAAAATTTTCTTTTCAAATTTTTCTTCATCCCATCCCATCGGTGACGATTAGAGCCCCGAAGCACTGAAACATTTATGTGAAATCATTTATCAGAGGAAAAAAAGTAATTTCGCTCACTCCGCTCTTGAATGGGTGGACCGTGGGGTGAATGCTGGAAATGAATGTACACATAGGAACGGAGACAGCAAAATTTTATCTTTCGGTTGCAGGCGGTCAAGATTTAGATTGGGTTGACTATACGGTTTGGGGTATAGTACAATTGACCAACGCATAAACTTTCCACTATGTATTTGAAATTAATTTTTGGGATTTATTCCAAATAGTGTGGAGACGCTCGCACATGTTGCCGAATGGATTTCATCAGTTGTGATTTTTCATATTATGCAAGATGTATGAAAAGTTAATGTGGTCAAGCAAGGACGATATTTTCATGTATGTTTCTGAGTACCTTTAAACTTCATGATAACCTACCAGAAGAGTACCAGTGCACGCATTTGTTTCTTATCTTTAAAATGATTCCATTGCAGGATTACGCCATTTTTTATTATTTAAAAAGGAATACGTACGTCTTAGAAAATTAAAGCCCCCCTTTTTTCGACAACAAGCTTAGACATCTCTTCCAACAAGGTGCTTAATAATTCACGAAAAATCGGATATCTTCAAATACATTATTCGAAATATTCTTCCATCACCCTCACAATACACTTGACCCGCCAGCACCGTCATGTCAAGTTATATTTTTATTTTCTTATAATTTCACAAAGAAAACGAAAAAAAAGATACAAAAATGTCTGAAACCCAAAAGCAAAACCAATTTTTAGGGGTGACTTTACATTGCAAAGCTGTGTTGTTATTGTATTTGTAGATTTGATGTTACCACCCTTGTAAATGGCACTATATCTATTTGAGATTGGATTATTCTACATTTTCAGAGGGTTTTTTGAATTTTTGATGGTTGAATAACATCACGTCGCGTCACAGTCGTCCTCGTCCTTTTTGGCTGTATGCAGTAATATTGAGCAGTTGTAATGGTTTTGAATTTTCGATAATAGGATAACATTCTACAGGGAGCAATTTTTATCTTGGGCGCCTGATTTGGGGGAATGGAAGAAGAATTGTAACATTGTTTTGTTCGTGAAGTTATAAAAATTAAGTTGCGGGAAAAGTATATTGAAAATTATGTTCAAAGTTGATGGTAATTCATTGCGACATTTATTCGGATAATTTTAGGAATTTTGAAATCGTATATATTTTTTCTAGGAAAATGGTGAAATGGCATTATGCATATCACCGCGGTTATGTTTTATTAAGTCGTGAGATTGCAACACTTTGCCGCATTACAAAATATATATCGTTCTTCCAAAAAATGGATAAATAATACGCTTCAAATCGTATATAGTGCTAGGTTACTTTATTCGTTGCACACGGGCGCACGCGGCGTAATGTTTGATGGAAATCACTTCGTATTTGCAGTATGCGTCATTATCCCTATAGCTAGAAGTTAATAAATAAATAAATCCATCCTGATGACTTGGATGTTTTACTGTAAACAACCCTTTACCCCTTTGTTTATTCTGGAGCAGAGCCTCGTTGACGTTAACTCCGTTTAAATTAAAATTTTTCGGTTAAGCAGTATTCTTCAGGCGAGATTTGTAGAGATCAGAGTGCAGTATTTTGGTTGTAACATTACTTGCAGTGGCGGATTTATGGGGGGGGGGGGGAGAAATGAGGGAAATTTCCCCCCTAAGCGCAAAACATTTTTTTTTTCAATTACCAAAAATTAACTTTTGGTTTCATACTTGAAAAATTAGAACCTAAAATACATAGGTATAGGTACAACTCCATAAACTCATTATAACTAGAAGCGAGTTAAATTAACACGCAGTACAAAATAATAACTCTGCTGTGGTTTGTGGAATGCCTTAGCTTGCTGCTATGTATTTATCATAAGATTGAAAAAAGGCGCCATAATAATAATGTAGGATCATATTCACCTCACCGGTATCCACCACATATATGTACGCAAAAACAAAATAATTTCTAGAGAGTCGCCAAATAAGAAAGACGTACAAAGTTTGAAACTTAATGGTGAGTTGAGTCATTGGATAAATTACTGGAATAACAAAAAAAGGCTGGAGACAATCCCTTGGCAACTGATACATTGGAGACTCTGAAAAAATGTGAGGAGGACATGTATCCGATACTCCACAGATATCTCCGGATTTTTTGTACCTTTCGAATTGTTAACGCGAGTGCTGAGCGCTCATTGTCAACTCTCCGTAAAATGGAAACTTGGCTCCGGACAATCGAGGCGTTACCATAAAACGTCTACGAAAGAAACAATAATTCGAAGTAGATAATTTTGGTAGACAAGAAAAGATATACACTCTTCGAAGTCAAAACAAATGCTAAATTTATTGTTCCTCTCTTACCAGGTCCCTTAGATAAATAAATTTTATATTGTCCGAAAATCTTTGAAAGTTCATAAGACACTCAGGATCCTCAAACTTGTTTGTAAAATTTGCTTTGCATGGCTGCGCTATTTGCTGTACTGTAGCCGCGGTTTGTAATCCGACCCACACTTTTTCTTGCCAGGCACGATATGCGTAAAAAGATTCTTTAGGTTGCTCTGCAAATAAACTATCTTAAAACATTTTTGGTGATAGTACCTTTTCTAAACTTTCGGACTAAATTCCAATCCACTTTGTCATGAACTATTAAATATGAGCAAAATAGTTTCAGAGTGGTACTAAACTTAGTTAGTTACTAATCTAATTAGTACGGCATGTATATGTTGTTGAAGGCTAAAATATTTTATTTTGCTTTCGGTATACAGGGTGTCCGGAAACTGCCGCATAAACGCACCAGATTATGATTCCTCAGTTGATTTCCAGCAAAAAAGTTGTACGGAACATACCCCCTCAGCTTAACCCTTTAGCTGCCACAGGCATTTAAAGATTTTCGAAAAAATCATTTTCTGGCACGACTTAAAGCCTAATATCTCCAAAGCTAGACTAGCTAGAATAGTGAAATAAAATGATTATTACAGCCAACAAATTTACCTATAAAATAAAACTAACCAGACTAAAATCGGATAAAAGGTTTCGTGATTTGACCCAAAAACAATCTTTTTTTCCATCTCAATTTTCTCCAACTTCTGCCAAGGTGAGGTGCTTGTACGATTTTTTTTTTAAATTGGCGCATAACCTTACGATCATATCTTTTTTACATCATTTTATTCTAGCTCCATTATTTCTAACAGTTTTAGAACGTTAAGTGCAGAAAACTAGGGTTAATTTTGGCTCGATTTCGACATATACTTTGAATAGATTTTATCAATTGCAGATCTATATGGGCAGTGTGAATTGAATTGTATTGAATTCGAGCTAAAATTAACCCTAGTTTTCTACACTTAACGTACTAAAACTGTTAGAAATAATGAAGCTAGAATAAAATGATGTAAGGAAGATATTATCGTAAGATTATGCTCCAATTTTTAAAAGAATCGTACAAGCACCTCACCTTGGCAGAAGTTGGAGAAAATTGAGATGGAAAAAAAGATTGTTTTTGGGTCAAATCACGCAAATTTGACTTTGAAGCTCTGTAAATACGAAACCTTTTATCCGATTTTAGTCTGGTTGGTTTTATTTTATAGGTAAATTTGTTGGCTGTAATAATTATTTTATTTCACTATTCTAGCTAGTCTAGCTTTGGAGATATTAGGCTTTAAGTCGTGCCAGAAAATGATTTTTTCGAAAATCTTTAAATGCCTGTGGCAGCTAAAGGGTTAAGCTGAGGGGGTATGTTCCGTACAACTTTTTTGCTGGAAATCAACTGAGGAATCATAATCTGGTGCGTTTATGCGGCAGTTTCCGGACACCCTGTATACACGGTCATTAGGGCTGTGGTGCGGAGGCCACACATTTGGTTTGAAGAAAGTCTTGCCAAGATTTCTGTATTGAAATTAATATTATGTACAAACGTTCTTCAAATTGAAAAATCTAGTGATCAATACTGCGCTGCGTGAGAGTTTTTATTTTAAAATAAAAAAAAATACATTGATAGATAGTAATAAATTCTGACAATCTTTCAACTTGAGTGAGTGCTTTCGATTGATTTTACTCGGTTTTTTTCTCAGTGTAGGGGCCATGGGGGCCCACTCAAAAAGTTGGTGGGAGGGCGGGCCCCGAGTGAAGTTGTTCCGCCACTGCGTCCACCATACTTTTTTCATCTATTTAAAGATTTCATTTATTCATTGAGAAAGGTACCCCGATTTTGTCATGGAAATACTCGTCCAATCAGCGTAGTAACATATTAAAGAAATTTTAGAGCATTAATTCAGAATTTGACGCCAAGACCAAAATCATTTTTTTTTTTTTTGTGGCTGATACTGAATGATACTCAATTCAATTCAATTCATTTTTTTTCTGAGGCGAGCAATCTATGCACATTTTTCTTTTTTCTTGCTTTTACCTTCAAATTTGGTATCATGGATTCAAAAACTACGCCGATTGGATTTCTGTATGAATGAATGAAATCTTTAAGCAGATGAAAAACCAATCGCCGCTTCAATAAAGAAAAACCGTGCTAAAATTCGATTTCTTCTTCTTCTTCGATTTAATTACGGTTTTATAAGTTTTTTTTTTTTGTTTTCTTTAGTCAAGCTACGATTGCTTTTGGGAAATACTCGTCGAATCAGCGGAGTAAAGGTTTTTGTTGCATGAGACGACTCATGTGATGATCGCTCAGCGGTGGAGCCAAAAATAAAACTGATAAAACGGTTCTGAACCGCTGCTGCAAAAACCGGTGTTGAAAAAAATCCAGATATCGATACCGGTGTTAGCCCCAAAACACCTCTTTCATTAGGGTTGTTAAAAAGCCGCTGTTTCGCATACGAACTTCAAGTGCTCCCTGAAGCTTAGCCTCGAGTCAATCATAGCTCCAAAGTACCTAACGGCAGACTTAGACTTCCAAATCTAAATTTGAGTTTTTTTCGGCGCTTGCTAATTAGCGGTTACCCTGTACTCCTTTGTTCCTTCACAAGTAATATATTATAGGTTGCAATCTGAAAGCTAGCTCTTAACTTTACCGGACAGGAAGTAGGGCACACCCATATTCTGCAATGCGGCGTGGATACACTCCCAACTCCCTAAGTTAAATTCGTTTCTTTCTCACATCTAACGTCACCATAACACAAAATGTGCCTTTGCTAAGAGAGTAGGTTGCTAAGTTTGTTGCCAATATGATTGCTCGCAGTACGAATTCGGCTCTTTAGCCGGCTTGATAGGTTTTGGAATAAGCACCTGGTTATGCTTTTTTCCATCGGAAAAATCTCCTCCGCTTGACAGGTTTCAAAGACTTCGATAAACTTCCCCGGCATTGTTTACACTACTACACTTACGGTCAAAAGTATCGACTCAACCTAATAGCGCGTGTATTTGTACGTGTTTTTTGGAAAGTATGATAGTTATTCATAAAAGTCATATGTCGTTTAAAACTTCAAAACCTTAGCTACCTGTTTGTACCCTTTTTATCAACATTTGCTTTGCACTTTTTAAATTATTGCCACTTGTAACAAAAAACCCAGAAAAATTGAAGTTTCAGGTAAAGGTCAGGTCAGGTAAACTACCCCTATAAAAGCGCCCGTAATCGGTTTCTCATTATCAGTTGCATCAGGAAAGTTAGGTAACTTACCTCTGAAGTAATTTCAATCACTGTTTTCTCATCAATGGATACGACGCCAGATCAGGCGGCACAAGTTGTAGCCCTATTGTCGGAGAATCATAGTCAGCGAACCGTCGCTCGCCGTCTTGGAATGAGTCAGTCTGCTGTCTCGAGAGTTAGCAGGAGATTTCGAGAGACTGGTAGCTTTAATTCGAGACCAAGAACGGGCCGCCCTCGATCCACTTCAGAGAGAGACGACCGTTTCATTGTAACAAGTACGTTACGAAATCGTTTCCTCACGGGTGTTGCTGCGCAGCGGAACCTGAGGCGTGTTCGCGGAGTAGCTGTTAGTGACCGCACGGTAAGGAGACGATTATGAGAAGCGAATATCACTCCAAGACGGCCTGCCAGGGGCCCCAAATTGACTGCACGACACCGACAAGCGCGCCTCTTATTTGCTCGTAATAATCTTACTTGGAGCGATACGGAATGGAGCTCAGTATTGTTCACTGACGAGTCGAGAATGTGTCTGCACGGCAGTGACAGAAGATGTCGAGTCTACAGGCGTCCAACTGAGCGATTTGCGCAGTGCTGTTTCACTGAAACGGTTGCATACGGCGGCGGTTCCTGTATGATGTGGCCTGGCATTTCATTGGAGGGAAAAACGGATCTCGTATTCGTGCCCGCAGGAGGCCGAGGAGGAGGGCTGACAGCTGAGCGATATGTTACCGATGTTCTCCGTGTCCACGTTGTGCCCTATGCAGCATTTATTGGCGAGAACTTTACTTTGATGCACGACAATGCCCGGTGTCATGCGTCGCGCCTCACTCGGCAGTTCTTGAATGAAGCCAATATGTCGTCACTTAAGTGGCCTGCGCGCAGTCCCGACATCAATCCCATTGAACACTTATGGGACGAACTCAAGAGAAGAGTCCGAGCCAGAAATCCAGTCCCTTCGTCCACTGAAGAATTGAAGGCAGCCCTATTAGAAGAGTGGAACGGTATTCCTCAAGATACCATCAGCAACTTGATCAAATCAATGCAGAATCGACTGGAAGCTGTCATTAGAGCAAGAGGAGGAAATACCAAATACTAAAATAATAAATACTTAACTTATTTTCCAACAGTTTTTGTTTTATATGCAAAAAACCTAACCAAAATCCATTTTCATATTTGCTCATTTTCGCTACGTTTTCGTTCAAAGAGCATCAATTTTAAAAGTGCTCACCAAATATTGGTTAAAATGGTACTAACGTAAAGCTGAGGCCTTAAGCTTTTCAATGACATACGATTTTTATGGATAACTGCTATACTTTTCGAAAAACACGTACAAATACACGCGCTTTTAGGTTGAGTCGATACTTTTGACCGTAAGTGTATTTTTAGAGTTATGTTTGGAATGCCATCCGAATCTGGTGACTTACCTTCCTCCAACCTGAATGAGGCTAGTAGTAAATGTGGCGTTCCGTTAATATGGTGCTTCGGTCTCTGGTCTCCAAGTAGTGTGATGGGAAAAGAGTTGAGACAATTTTTTACAACAATACCGAACATTTAAATGGTGGAACTCTCTATCCTACTTTCTTCATTACCATCATGCTCATTTGTATCAGCATCCTGACATATTTTTCAAACTTCGGTAGGACATATCAGATATCCTTTAGTTTTTGCAACGACGCTCCATGCCCGTGTTGCGTAATCTGGCCGCAATTTGTAAGACTAACTAAGATGGATTATTATTATTATTATTATTTATTTACAATTCACTGAACAGGATACATTCCCAATAATACAGTAAATAATACAGTAAAGAACAATTATAAATTCAAAGCTATTAAACAAATTAGCTATAATATTAAAAAGAGAAAAAGCAGTAATAGTAAAAATATAATTAGTAAAAAGAGAATAAGGTGTGGAAAAAATAAGTAAAGAGTAAGATGTATAAATAAATAATGTGTACTATGCAAACGATTGAAATTTAACTCATTGCCGGACACAACGCCAAAATTTGACACGATTTGTATGGTCAAATGCTCAAAATTGGACGTCTATAGACGTTGTGTCCGGGAAAGTGTTAAATAGCAAATCAAACTTCTGGATTCAAAAGAGACACTTTATGAATTAATGCTTGTTTAAAAGTAGCGATTGAAGGAGGGAGAGGACCAAGCTCCAGCTCATCATATTCGTGCATAAGCCTGATCAAAGGGGAATTAAAACGAGACCGAGGTTAATTTCGGGCGTGGCCGAAATTTGGATACACTTCGCTCCCCTCGGGCTAAAAGTTTTTTTCGGGCGTACCTATGACTTGTGTTCAGTCCTCCCCGCTTCCATGCTTTTCCTTGAATTTTCACATAAGTGCCGTGGCGAAGATTTATTGGGGGAAGCGGGGGACGTGGGTATGTTTGTGGCATCAATTAAAACACTTTTAATTTGGTGGACAAATAAAAAAAGAAACTAATTTGGGGGTTGGGTTTATATGCCAGCCCCATGACCCCATGGTCCGATTTAATTCATTTTTGCATATGTTTTGTAACATCAATAAAAATACATTTCCATTAGGTTTGGTTGAAATTTGCGTCCAAATAAAAAAGTATTTTTTAGAAGAACCTAACTTTGGGGGTTAAGTTTGTATGGCAGCCACCACCCCGTAGTCCGATTTCATTTATTTCCACGTTTGTTATGTAGCATCAATAGAAATATAATTTTCTGAGGTTTGATTGAAATTGGTGTGCAAATAAAAACGTTTTTCTTAGAAAAATTTTATTTGGGTTGAGTCGAGAATGTGTCTGCACGGCAGTGACAGAAGATGTCGAGTCTACAGGCGTCCAACTGAGCGATTTGCGCAGTGCTGTTTCACTGAAACGGTTGCATACGGCGGCGGTTCCTGTATGATGTGGCCTGGCATTTCATTGGAGGGAAAAACGGATCTCGTATTTTGTTTGATTGAAATTGGTGTGCAAATAAAAACGTTTTTCTTAGAAAAATTTTATTTGGGGGCTAGGTTTGTATGGTAGCCCCATGACCACATGGTCCGACTCCATCTATTCATACATATGTTCTGTGTCATCAATAGAAACACATTTGTGTGCAGTTTGGTAGAAATTAATGTATAAATAAAAAAAATCTAAGATGAACTTAATTTGGGGAGCTAAGTTTGTATGGCAGCCCCATGACCCCATGGTTCGATTTGGTCCATTTTTACATATGTTTTGTGTTACCAATTAAAACACATTTGTGGGAAATTTGATTGAAATTGGTGCATAAATAAAAAAGTTTTTCTAAGAAAAACCTAGTTTTGAGGGTTAGGTTTGTATGGCAGCCCTACGACCCCCTTGTCGGATTTTAGCGATTCAAACATACAAACTGCCTGCAACAAAAAGAAGCATGTGTGCAAAATTTCAGCTCCATAGCTTTTGAACTGGCCGAGCAAAACGCGTCGCAAAAGACGGACAGACTGACATGGCCCAATCGACTCCCCAAGTCATGCTGATCATACACTGCTTGTCATCAGATTAGCACACCCCTTCGCATGAATAGTTTCGGCTGATTTCCAACGAAACTAAAAGAGCTGAAATTTCAAAATTATAACTGTTAATAGTCTACTCAATTCTGAGTTAATTAACACAAAAAGAAAATTATGTTTACATTTTTTATTATTGATTTATAATTGTTTTTCGAAAAAGAACACACAAAATAGCCATTTAAAATTTGTCATCAGGATAGCACATGCAATTTCTTTTTTGTCTATCTTCCACAATTAAAAACGTAGGACCCCTAATTTTTTGTGGTTGTTTGAGTAAGATATTTACTTTGATATGAATAAGGGAAAATCATTATCTGCGGAAGAGGGATCAAAATTTAAGGCTTACAAGGAGTCAAGGTGGTTAAAAAGTGAAATTTCGAGAAAAAAATAATAAAAGTCGATAAGTTGAATCCGAATTCGTGTGTAATAAGTAGCGTTAAGATAAAAATAACAGAGGCGATAAAAATTGAGTATTTGTCAATCCCTATGAGAGAGTAATTTTTAGAGAAGCATCCAGTCCTCATGACTCGGTCGCAAGGATTAGGGTAAATTTTGACATTAAGGTGAGCCTATTGTTCAAATAGTGATACAAAAATGCTCCACATCTAAAGAAACCAAAACTAAAGGAAAATGCGCTTAAATTAAACTCGAGAGCACTTGACATCTAATAAAGAATGGCGCGCTATGTTGTCTTTTCGAATAAAAAGAAGTATCATCTCACAGTATCACTTGGCCCTCGAGACCATTACACAATCTGTCTGACAATGAATGCGATCCTAATGGTGTCCTTCCTAGCAAAGATCCTGGAAGTAGACATTATAACTGTGGTACTCTTCTAAAGTGAACTTCTTCTTATCCGAAAAAAAACATACCGCCATTGTTTGTTCCATGTCAAGTGTTCTCATGATTATTGTTAACGTATTTCCCTTCGGGGAAAGTTTAGTTGGAGTTTATTCTGTAGTTTTAGTTTCTTGAAATGTGAAGTTTTGTTATCACTGTTTGAACAAAAGATAGGCTCGCCTTAATGTCAAAATTTACCCGAATCCTTGTGACCGAGTCGTGAGGGCTAGATGTTTCTCTCAAAATAACTCTCTCATAAGGATTGACATGTACTCAATTCTTATCGCCTCTATTATTTTTACCTTGACGCTACTTATTACACACGAATTCGGATTCAACTTATCAACTTTTATTATTTTTTTTCTTGAAATTTCACTTTTTTACCGCCTTGACTCCTTGTATGCCTTCAATTTTGATCCCTCTTCCGCAGATAATGATTTTCCCTTATTCATATCAAAGTTAATATCTTACTCAAACAACCACAAAAAATTAGGGGTCCTACGTTTTTAATTGTGGAAGATAGACAAAAAAGAAATTGCATGTGCTATCCTGATGACAAATTTTAAATGGCTATTTTGTGTGTTCTTTTTCGAAAAACAATTATAAATCAATAATAAAAAATGAAAACACAATTCTTGTTGTGTTAATTAACTCAGAATTGAATAGACTATTAACAGTTATAATTTTGAAATTTTAGCTATTTTAGTTTGGTTGGAAATCAGCCGAAACTATTCATGCGAAGGGGTGTGCTAATCTGATGACAAGGACTGTATATGTATACTTTTTATATGGTCGGAGATGCTTCCTTCAATGCGTTACAAATTTCATGACAAAGTTTATATACCCTTTTCGCTTAAGAAGCGAAGGGTATAATAAACCGACATCTCAGTTGGAGGTGGGTCAAAAACAGCTATAGATCGCGTGTTGTAAGCTGGGACGCGGTACTGAATGCGGTCGGATAATGCACTATGCAGATAATTTATAAAGGAAACACATGTCCAAATAAACTCTTCTTTGAATCAAACTCATCGGATTTAAAGTTCGCAGACGATCAATGTAAGGTATGTAAGGAAAATTCGATTTGAAAATTAATTGGCGGTAGAATTTTCTTTGTACTGATTCTAAATCTTTCGTGCTGTTATCTGTCGATGGTGACCAGACGATTGAGGCATATTCTAAGATGCTACGCACTAACTAAACATACAAACTTACACTGGAACCTAAAGTATTAAATTCATGGGACCATCTTAAGGTAACCCAGCAAGTTTGGAAGCACGTTTAATGATGTCGGAGGAATTCAACCACCGCCGTCTATATATTAAGGCCGCAATGTAGACTCGTAAACGTCAAATCCGCAGTTGAAATTGCATTGCATTGTTGTTGCCTGTTATGACATTGTTGTTGTTTGCCCGTGTTCGACGAACAATTCAATACGGATCCATGACGTCATTGTACAGCTGAGTTGCGGCTATGATATATCTAGATGGCGTTGATTCAACCCCCAGATCATTAAATGTAGAAACGCTCTGAAGTTGGACCGAATCCAGATTATAAGGAAATGTTATGGGGGATACCTTCAACGAATAAGTCATTGCTACGCATTTCGATATATTTAAGTAAGATTTTGTGCGAGAGTACGCTCAGCAATGTTATTTATCCCCATAAATGGGTAGCATCTGAGTGAGATCATAGTTCGCCACAAGGGGCGTGAGTTCGAAAAACACCATGAACTGAATTCGTTCACGGTGAGTCTCGAACCCATGACCCTGTGCAAAGAAACTGCGCGCACTAACCATTACACTAGCTAGACTACTCTAAATTATGTCTAACAATATTTTGAAAGAAAATCTTGTTGTTGAAAAATGTCGGTCTTGTCCCCCCACCCCCTCCCCCGCCCTGACCGAAATCCGGGCTAAGCCCATGAATATATAATGGAAAAGCTTTCCGAAAATTGTGTGTGTCTTCTCTATGCGATAAGACTAACCATTCGATAAGAGTTTTGAGAGAATGGGCAATTGAATTTTATCGATACGTATAACAGAGTGAAGTTAGTTACTTGACAAATAAAATATATTAATGCTGCTTCTAAATCAATTAAGAAATGTCAATACTTCACATCTTTCCACTGAAGCTTAGTTATTAATAATTCAATAAAATTTATAATTTTAATTCCAAATAAGTATTTCACTTGTCCATGCTTAATAATAAACCAACCGATTGTATTTTGGCCAACACTGTCTTTAATGTCTTAACGTGACTTTGAAAATTTGGTCCTGTTACGACATTGTCATCCATGAAATTAACACAATTTGGAATACCCCGCAATAACTCCTCAATCGTTTTCTGAAAAATAGACACTGTTACTTTAACTCCAAAGGGTAAACGTTAAACTCTAAACAAATCGATGTGTAATAAGAGTACACAGTTTTTGAGAATCTTCGTCCAGTTCTATTGGTTAGAGAAACAAAAATTTCTTCGATCCGTGGCATCCGATATCTCAAATCAACAAGAAATTTGTTAGTAGTTATTACACTAAAATCCCCACAGATTCTTAAATCTTCAGACGGTTTTATAATTGGGACGATCGATGTTCCCCAATCTGACTTATCAACGGGTTCCAACATGACAGTAGATACAAGATCCCGGCCAGGCCAGGCTCCCGTGTGCCATTTTTATATTTTTTTCGGACGCTAGTGAAAAATATGTTGCTCTATCTATGGCAATGAATAGCAAGCTTTTACTTTGGAAACCCCACCAAACTTTCAACAACACAGCCTGAACTGTACTGAATTGAACTTAAGAGCCTGAAAGATATAGCGAAATAAGTTTACATATGTACCTACTATCTGGGCCTTCGACAGCTTAGTGGGTAGGGTCTCTTTTCTCTGAATTACTGAAGCGATGGTTCGAATCCTTAAATGACCATGACTACTAAAGATGCTAAGATGTACATCGTTTCGGAACTACTCGCTGTTCCAACGACCAACAGCTGCCAAAATTATTCGTTTCAAGAGAGATTCGGTATAGTCTCGAAAGGGCGGCAAATTGCCCTCTTACCTGGGGCGGCGTAAGCGCTAGTGTGGGCACTGCAAGCACTTTAGTATACATATAGTTGTAATACCATCAGAATGGCACACTTTACATTCCTTTTTACGGTAATGCCCCCGAAAACTCGCCACCATCGATTTTTCTACTCATCCAAGATAGACAAAACGAAGCACAGAAAATGAATATTTATCATATCAATACATTCATTATTTTACCTCCATTCCCCATTACTACAGCAACAGCTTGCACCAATATGCATGTCACATCTTGAGCTGCAAATGTTTTCCTCCTTTCGTATATTTCCAATTTAAATACTAAATCATTCGTCTCGACATCGTTAATTATAATCCAAAACACGTTACCATGACCAGACTATATTCCATTCCATACCATGTAATAACTACATCCATAGACTTCCTTTTGTAATTTTATCATAACAACAACAAAAATATAGTCTCCTTCCTCCTTTTAATCTGTGAAGTACTCATTCCAGCCACTATACACTAGATCGGTATACTCGTAGATAGCAGCTATTTACAGAAAAGGATATGTGTGAAATCGACGTCCTTTCCTTACTACCCCTTGTTTCTATTAGTTGCTGTGGACACCATACCATACCCTTCACTCGCGCAACCTTGTCCATTCCCTTGAATATCCAATGTCCATTTGCCACCCTCACATCACTTTGTTCTGTCGCTCTGCGTACTTCTCATTCCAATGTCGGATTTACTTTTTGAACTCATTATTTTCTGCATGTGTTCCTTTCTACATATAAATTGGTTTCCGTCCTCCTGTTCTCATAATGAGCACAGCGAGATAATAAGACATGGTTCCCGAGCGCGATGCGAGAATACAACAGGGAGAAATGGAAATGGAAAGGAGCTAAGGAGATTGGTGTCCCTAGTACTTTCATTAGTATAGTATCAGTATGGACCCCGGGACGAAGAGGATGTAAAGGGCTTACCTTGCATCTTTTGATTGTTTTCGCTTGACCGTTGAGATGGAGATAGTCACAATAATTATCGTTTGAGAGCAAAAATATTATTTGTAGTTGTAGTGTGTTTTATTAGTACATTCTCTGTTTCCATATCTGAAATGCCAATGTAAATTCATATATAATTGCTAAAAAAATGCCACACCACCTTACAAATCAATCACAAACTGAAACAACGATTAATTGTATTGCTACCAAATTTAGTATTTTCTTAAATTGCGTTCATTCCCAACAGAGATATGGTATGTGCATGTGCAAAATCGATAAAATATCTCTTTGTATTCACCTTATCGTTCGGTCACCTTAATTCATCCCCCAAATACGTTATTATTGATATGTTCGCCCAACCGATGTTCTTGGCTCGCATTCAAACTATCGTCGCTCTCCAATTGCATCCCCCGAAAACAGGTCAGCTGGCAGAGAAACGAACTACGGTTGTGCCAAACCAGATGTGAGGCAAAATCCTTAAAGTATGTGTACTGACTGTGTATACAAACATTCCACATTCATATGCCATAGGATATAATATACACGTGAACGCAAGATTTACATCCCTTTCTGCATAAGAATACCCTCAACCCTTATTGGTTAAATAATAACTTCGTTTGCAACCCCAAGGCAATGATGCTGTACTATGTGTACTGTGCTGTGAAGACTATCGTATTGCACACGTTGCCGCGCTCACCTCCACCTCCTTTTTATCGAAATCCTGTCGACGATGTCGTTGCCGTCGTCGGTCGTTCCATAAGTACATTGAACGCAGAATACTGCTGCTGCACGTTCGTTTGGAAAAATTTAATGGGGTGTTTTTCACCCTTTTGGGATGCTGTTGATGGTCATATGTGTCGTTTTATGTATGCAACGAACAGTGTAATGCGAATTATGAACATGCGCATTGGCAGCACGATGTATTGAAGATGATGATGGGGTTGGGTGCTTCCACCAAACCCTGTTTTGAATATAGTCGTGCTTTTGAACGAGGATATTATGTAAATATATGTATGAAAAGAGTTACCAACTCTTTTTTATGAAAAGGGCGTGTTTTTTTATTGATACGCAAATGAAAAGGATTTGAATTGAAAAATGGCGAATATCATTCAACCTTATATAGGTACTCTCTTCAGCTCACTAAAACTAAAATTGAAGTAAATAATAAAAATAATTTTTCATTTCGAACTAATTAAAATCTATCAAAATGCAATTTTAATTAGATTTCATTTGATTATGAAGACGCATGGAATGTAAAACTGGAACCCTCAAAGTTGAAGTAGGAGGCGAAATGCTTGTTTATCACCAAATATCAGGTGCAATCCTATACACAGTGACCCAACACGTCGATTTATTAAACGTCACTTAATATGGGAGGCACCCTTATTATTAATCTGATTGAGCTGATTTTTGCTGAGTGAATGGCATGAGGTTTTACCAATTTCAAATGGGAAACAATGGGGGTCCTGTATCGGAGCGACTTAATTTTCGGCAAAAATCATCTTCAACTTAATATGAATATTCACATAAGTTCTCAATGTGTGCTTTCTGCTTTTCCTTATAGAGTTTTGACGCATTTGACAACGACCAAAATGAAAATACTCTAATTTATGTTCTAGTATCTAGTCTAGCGCCAGTAAGTAGTAATTTTCCAAGAAAATATCTAAGGTATTATTACATGTTTATCGATGAAAAGGAGGTTGTTTTTTTCTTTTTTGTTTCCTGCATACTTACTGTATTCCCAAAAATTAGTTCCAAACGAATCCCTAAAGCATATACATATACAACCGAACAGGATCGCCCCATGTGGTCCTGAAGCTATGTCATACAAAAACAGGGAACATCCCTTGTTCCGTTCTCATACGAGTAGGATGAATTTTCTGGGTCTTCTTATCGACACGAGTGACACTAACTGTACCATCTGCAACGGTAAATATCGGAAACACAAAAGCTCTCCCTTTGAAAACGGATCCCTTGTATTGTAAATGTATTCCTATTGAAGCCGCAAAACTTATACAGGGTGTCCGGAAACTGCCGCATAAACGCACCGGATTGCGATTCCTCGTGTGATTTCCATCAAAAAGGTTGCATGGAACATACCCCCAATTCTTAACCCTTTAGTTGCCACAGGCATTTGAATATTTTTGAAAAAATAATTTTCTTGTACGTCTAAAACCTCAATATCTCTAAGCTAGACTAGCTAGATTAGCATAATAAGATGATTATTACAATCAACAAATTTATCTAAAAAATAAAACTAACCGCACTAAAATCATATAAAAGGTTTGGTTTTTACAGAATTTGAAAATTTAATTTTTATTATTTGACCCAAGAACACTCTTTTTTTCCTCTCTCAATTTTCTTCAAATTCTGCCAACATGAGGTGCTCGTATGAATTTTTGAGAAGTTGGTGCATAATCTAAGGATAATTTCTTCCATACATCATTTTATTCTAGCTTCGTTATTTCTAACAGTTTGAATGCCTTATTTGCAGAAAACTAGGTATGACATAGGGGGTCCTTTCCAGGACAAGCGTCGGAAACGACACAAAATCTGCAAGGGAAAATCTTATCTACTTTCTTGAGAAAAATTGTTTACGTAATGATAATAAATGGGAGTGAATATTTTATTATACTTTATTTATTTACGTTTTTCACGTATGCAAAAAAAATTCAAGAAGTATTTTGAAAAATCTTGTTTTCCAATCAACGGGGAGATTTTACCTTGCAAAATTGGGGACTTCTCAAATTTTTGATGTGTTATAAAGACAGGTGGGGTAAGTTAAAATCCAAGTTTGCGTCACTTTCCCGCCTGTGCTCCCGCCGCAATCTTGAAAAAACCATCTAAAATCGGCTCTTTTATCAGCTTGCGGTCTATAACTCCTTCGCAGTCCATTTGAGCACGAAATGTTCCGATACAATCTTGTAGAGCACAGAATTTCCTATAAATTTCATTTGACAAGTTTTGCTCTACAATCAAAATTGGCAGAGTTATAGCGTAAAGAATATGCTAAAAATTCAAAAAATCATTACTAACAAATTTCAAAACATACTTCGAGAACTTTATACTAAAATGCAGAGGAGGCTTTAATATTCTATTAATATTTAATTAATATTCAACGTTTATTCGCTTGCAGTCTATAATCGAGTGCCCGTATATTTATTATTCTCCTTCACAATTTTCACAAATCAATTTCATCGATAACTAGATACTACATCGCTATCTTTTTTTTTTAATTATTGTTATTTTATTGAATTTATTTCCCATCGACAAGATTCTTTATTTTATTTTAATTCATTATTTTTAAGTTTATTTCTTCTTCATCAGCCTGGCCGATTCCCGAGCTGCATATTCAATATCCGGTTCGACGTCGTCTGTGCACATAGTTGAGTCCTCTTCACTTGGAATGTTTTTAAGGTATGAATCATTTCGACGATATTGCTGAATGACTGGGCCAGCGTCTTCACGTAATGGAATATCAACAACAATATTCTTGATTTTGCCGATTGTTTTTGTCCGCATATTGTCAGCAGTGATACTATTGATATCGTTCTCAATTTTCAGGATACCAAGTTCAATTGCTGAAATGCGACCAATAAGTAGCTTTCCTTCTTCTTGTATAACGTAGAAGTCGGTTGTTATTTCTTTTCCCCCTACTTTCAACCGTGCCTCGAATACTCCAACGACAGTCAGCTTAAGTCCACCATACACTTTAAAGATTTTATCAGTACTAGTCCGTTGATTGGTAACAATGATTTTCTTTTCTTTTAGGTCGCACCATGTTTTGCTGTCAATTATATTGAATTTAGAGCCTGAATCGATTACGGCTGTCGTAAGAACACCACGAATTATACATTTGATTGAGTCTTCGCCATAATTAATACAAAATATGTATTCATCGTTTGTCTCCTCAATATAGTTTAGCTTGTTGTCATTTTTCATTATTTTCCCCGATGATAACTGCTCTTTTTTGTAAGGCTTCTTTCGAATATTGTCATTGAGGTACGGCTGATATTTAGTTTTACATTTCGCACTAAAGTGATTTTGACCACCGCACTTTTTACAACTCTTGCCTATGGCAGGACATGTTTCCGAGCTGGCCTTATGTCCGGTATATCCACATCGAAAACATTCAATTTCTCTATTTGACTGTGCTTTTCGTGCCAATTGTACGTTTATTTTGTTTATTTCTGCTTCAATGCTAGGTCTTGATTCATTGTTCGATAATACCTTTTCCTGTTTTGTGATAGACTCCAACACTCTTGCCACTTTCACCACCTCATGTAAAGTCTCATCGCCTTTCTTGAGCATTGTTCTACGCATAGATGTTGACCGACATTTTTCAATAAGCTGGTCTTTGATGTTGTCGTCCATTTTGTCTCCAAAATCACATCTTTCTGCTTGTGCTCTTAACCGTATGACAAACATACTAATTTCCTCATTCTCTTCTTGTTTCATGAGTCGGAATTCGTGTCGCTCATACGTTAAATTTTGTTTTGGTGAAAAGATCTCATTCAGCCTTGAAACAGTTTCATTATATGCAGATGTTGGTAAGATATACTCATTCGCCCATGGCCCTGCGTTTTCCTCTCTTTTGAGTTCGGGTAATTGGACAACAATTTCCTGGATTTTTCTTCCCGCAAAATGCAACAACATTGCTAATTTCTTTTCATCATCCTGGATTCCGCTTGCCTTCATACAAAACTCGAATGACGTCACCCAAGCCTTCCATTCCTTCCATGCGTTTTCTTGATGCGTTGGGTAATCAAACGCTGGTACCATTAATCCAATTTTTGGATCACCTACATTAAAACATACAAAATTCGTTTCAGTTTGTATTTGTAAATAATAATAAATAGTCTTAAGTTACTATAAAAACAATCTTTCATTCGTGTATCGACACCGCATTTAGTCGAAAACGAAAACTTAATTATGCTTCAAATTAAATCATGCAAAAATCAAATTTAATCAATAGTCCCCTTTTCTTTTATAAATCACAAAAATATCAAATTGAATCAGCGAATTTAATCAATAGTCCCATTTTTCATTTATGTTAATATAAATCACATAAAAACATCGAATTGAATCAGCGAATTTAATCAGTCCCATTTTTCATTTATGTTAACATAAATCACATAAAAACATCGAATTGAATCAGCGAATTTAATCAGTAGTCTCCTTTTTAAGATGTTAAAGTACGTCACATATAAAAACAATCTTTCATTCACATTTAATTCTGCCTCAAATTAAATCATGCAACGAATCAATAGTCTCCTTAACTGTCTAAAAATGTCGCAAATTTAATTTTCCATTGAATTAAATCAAGCCTCGAATTGAATCATCTATTTTAATTATAGATTTCAATCATCTCCGTAATGTAATGTCGATATTACGAAAACAAAGGAAATACATTTTCGCTTTCCGCTCTTTTTTTTTTACATATAATTTTTTTTCCACACATCAAGTTTCTTTAATTTAATCTTAACGATATTCTTTCTTTTTATTTCTTTATCACATAAATAGAAATTTTCTTACCCACTTTCGATAAATCCATATTATTAATATACAATGTTTTTTTCACGAACAAATTAATTTCACATGCACGCACAACCAACTTTTTCACACTTCATATTTTTCTTTCCAATTGCCCTTTCTAACTCCATAAATTCAAATACTTATTTTCCTTTACCGCTTCCTTTCGTTTGCATTTTTTTTCCGTAAGTTCTTACAAATCCTCGTCGCCACTTTAATATTCTATTAATATTTAATTAATATTCAACGTTTATTCGCTTGCAGTCTATAATCGAGTGCCCGTATATTTATTATTCTCCTTCACAATTTTCACAAATCAATTTCATCGATAACTAGATACTACAGAGGCAATGAGTTATTGGTATACAATGCGTTTTTAGGGTTTCTTAGATTTTACAAAAAACCCTTATGAAATCGATTTTGTCCGTCCGTCTGTCCGTCTGTCCGTCTGTCCGTCCGTCTGTTCACTAAATAACTCGCGAACGGCTTAACGGATCGTCATGAAATTTGGTAGGAATGTGTAGAATGGTAACAGTCTTTGGCATGAAATACTTGAAAATTGGTATGGCCAAGATAAAAGGGTGTCCCGGACATTTACAAATTTGTTCACTAACCGATAGTTATGAAATTTGGTAGAAATGTGGAGAATCGTAACAGTCGTTAGCGCGAAATACTTAGACGTTGGTAGGACAAAGCAAACAGGGTGTCCCGGAGATTTGAAAAAGTCGACTTTTTAAGTTTTTATTAAATCAAAGAACTCGATGGGTACATTTCATATCAGTCGCTTTTTCCCAGTTTGGAGTCATGGTAACGGCGTTACAGCTAATAAATCCAGTTAATATGTGGAGCCATGATACATAGTAAATCTATTTTTGGATTGGTCTAACTAAAATGTGTTTATTTAGACCAATCCAAAAATAGATTTACGAGAAGCATTTCATTAACATTGTGCATAATTCTTATTATTACCTACAAAATATATGTGCAAAATTATTCACTATGTATGTATCCAAAATCTAAAAAACCCTCGTATTGCGGGCGCAGCCCTCTGTACGCCGGTATTTTTGTGAATTTGAAATTGGCATGATTTTTAATATTTTCTCCGTTTACTTGGCGCTATAACTCTGTTAATTTTGATTGTAGAGTACAACATCTTAGATTAAGCTTGTAGGAAATTTTGTCCTCTACAAAATTGTCTCGGCAGATTTTGTGCTCAAATGGACTGTAAAGAAGTTACAGGCCAAAAACTGATGAAAGGGCCGATTTTAGATGGTTTTTTTTTGAAGATAGCGGCGGGAGCACAGGGGGCAAAGTGACGCAAACTTGGATTTTAACTTACCCCACCTGTCTTTATAACATATCGAAAATTTAAGAAGTCCCCAATTTTTGCACGCTAACCCCTATTATTTCGTCTCTATTGATTGGAGTAATATTATTTCCAGAAAAAACGCAACCTTATTTTCCACATTGTTTGGAAACAATATATATATTTTGTGCGATTTTTGGTCCTTTATATTGGAAAAAATGAATCACTGGGAATAGAGCCTCCCACATACTAACATATAACCCAAAAATTAAGGAGTATTCATACGTGAGAGGAAAGCCGAAAAAATAAATGCTGGACTGCATCTCACCGATCGGGTTTTCCTGACACATATGTGCCAAAATAATACGATTTACGCTATAATTTTCTACCCGAAAATATGTGTGCGTATGGGCAGATACCAAAGTTTTTGGGTCAATTCAAAAAATTAAACTTTGAAGTTCTGTAAAAACCAAACCACTTATCCGATTTTAGTGAGGTTAGTTTTATTATACCCTTCGGTCATAGAGTGAAAGGGTATATTAACTTTGTCATCAAGTTTGTAACGCATTGCAAGAAGCATCTCCGACCATATAAAAAGTATACATATATGATCAGCATGACTTGGGGAGACGATTGGGCGATGTCCGTCTGTCCGTCTGTTGCGACGCGTTTTACTCGACCAATTTAAAAGCTATAAAGCTGAAATTTTGCATAAATGCTTCTTTTTAAACTTGATGTGTTGAATCGATAAAATCGGACAATGGGGTCATGGGGCTGCCATACAAGCCCAACTCCCCAAATTAGGTTCTTCTACAATGTAACAAAAGTGGTGTTAATAAAACCCCAATCCGGTGTTCCATGGAGTCCAAGTCCACCCTCGACTGGTGTTTATTTTATTTCAAAAGATCGGTATTTAATAATTACCTCAGAAGGGAAATATTTGATTATCCGAAAAAATGATTAATTGTTTTTCGGTTGGTGTTTTTCAAAAACCGTAATTGGGAGTTTCTAAATTATTTTTTTCTATTGAAAAAAAAATCCACCTTGGGTAATTAAGCATATAGAATGCTGCTCTGTTCTTTTTAATTTAAAATATGATGTACGGAAATTTTTGACCACGCCGAGATTCGATACCCGGACCTCTAAATTACTAGCATCGTATAGTGCAACTCAACCAAGTGCGCCACAGAGCGCACACTTGCACTGATTATCATAGAACCATCATGAAATGTCAATATGGAAATGCGAACATTCTCAATTGGTGTTTTAAAAAAACCCAATCGGATAATTTACTGATACTTGACCAAACATGTTCGTCTATTGCATTTCTGGTGATTTTGGTAATGCTCATCTGGGAAATTAATTAGAATTTCTATATTATTCGCCAGTTGGAAATTATATATTCCAAATACACCACTCGGTGATTGGCTTTTTTAAACCCCACATAGAGGATAATATTTTTTAATAAAAAAACACCAACTAATGTTAAAATGTTACTTATCCAAGCATGGTGAATTTTTACACCGTCTTTTTTTAGTGTGTGTAAGAAAAACTTGTTTATTTGTGTACCAGATTGGATCAAATCGGACCATGGGGTCATGGGACTGCCCTACAAACCTAGCCCCACAAATTAGGTTCTTCTGTTTTATTTGTTCACCAATTTCAACCAAATTTCACACAAATGTATTTATACTGATGACACAAAACATATGTAAGAATGGATCAAATCGGACTGCCATGCCAACCCAACCCCCCATTTTGTTTCTTCTAAGAAACATTTTTTACACCAATTTCACAAAACCGTGAATTAATGTGTCTTTACCAAAGCAACTAAAAAGGTCAAAACAAATGGAATCGTACTATGGGGCCATGCTCCCGCATCCCCCAATAAAATTTTCTGAGTAAATATTTTTATTTGCCCACTCATTCCAACCAAATCCCACTCAAATATTATTTGGTCGGCGCAACGGGAGGCAGAAGGAAAGGCCCCCTTTCCTTCTGGGATTAAATACAAGTCGTACGGCCGAAAAAACTTTTATTACGAGGGGAGCGAAGGGTATCTAAATTTCGGCTGCGCCCGAAATTAGCCTCGGTCTCTTTTTTTTATTGTGATTTAATTTCATTTCAAATTATTATATATTTTTTTTATAAAAAACCTTATGCCGAAACTTTCATTCGAACCCGGTCCGCCTGCGTGCCAGTCTGTTCACTCACAATGCCATGAGACCAGATGTGGAATGTTGTCAACGTTTCTAAAATCTTAACTACTCGATACGCGGTGCAATACAAAATTAAAATGTTTATACATAGAGGCTATTCAAAATTATCATAGTTCCCATGAATTTGACTTACTTAGTTCTAAATCATTTGTTGCGTTAGTTGTATGTGGGAATGTTTTAATTCTATTACTACTGAGATTTTAAATTCTATGAAAGTGTATTTGACCCAATGGCATTTTTAATTAAATATATTATTATTAACTTCATATTTTTAAAGAAATTTTATGATTACTATAATCAAAATGGATACTTCATTGGGTTTGATACACGTTTTTAGGGTTTTTTAGATTTTTCAAAAAAAACCCTTATGAAATCGATTTTGTCCGTCCGTCTGTCCGTCCGTCTGTTCACTAAATAACTCGCGAACGGCTTAACCGATCGTCATGAAATTTGGTAGGAATGTGTAGAATGGTAACAGTCTTTGGCACGAAATATTTAAAAGTTGGTAGGACAAAAATAACAGGGTGTCCCGGACATTTTAAAATTTGTTCACTAAATAACTCGCGAACGGCTTAACGGATCGTCATGAAATTTGGTAGGAATGTGTAGAATGGTAACAGTCTTTGGCATGAAATACCTAAAAATTGCTATGGCAAAGATAACAGGGTGTCCCGGACATTTACAAATTTGTTCACTAAATACCTCGCGAACGGCTTAACCGATCGTCATGTATTTCAGTAGGAATGTGTAGAATAGTAACAGTCTTTGGCACGAAATACTTAGAAGTTAGTAGGGCAACGATAACAGGGTGTCCCGGAGATTTAAAAATTTGTTCACTAACTGATCGTTATGAAATTTGGTAGGAATGTGTAGAATTGTAACAGTCCTTAGCACGAAATACTTAGACGTTGGTAGAATAAAGCTAACAGGGTGTCTCGGAGATTTTAAAAAGCCGACTTTTTTAGTTTTTATCGGACATGGACGTATGGGTACTCACATCAAAGAACTCGATGGGTACATTTCATATCAGTCGCTTTTTTCCAGTTTGGAGTAATTGTAACGGAGCTACAGCTAATATATCCAGTTAATATGTGTAGCCATGATACATAGTAAATCTATTTTTGGATTGGTCTAATTAAAAAGTGTTACAGAAAGGCGTTAGCCTTTCATTCTTGGACGCGTTTATGAAAATAAGCCAAAGCCACGCGCGTTAAATCCGTTAAAGAAATCTTTCCGTGAAGGGATCCGTGTTGATTGAAATTTATCTGTTGCGCAGCGTGTAGGGAAGTTATCGAAAACTACTCCAAAAGGCTAGTAATAAAAACGAACACCAATTTTTGGCTCCAGAGAGGAGTTTTCTAAAATGTGTTAAGTGTTTTAGTAGGAAATTTGGTTTTAGAAGCATGTGAGATATAATGAATTACGCTTAAGAGTCTGAATGAATAGGTTTCTACTACATGCTAACTGGGCCTTCAGTAACTCCAATCGATTGTACAATAAAGCTATTTTTTTAGGTTCCACTACCGATGTCGCTAAGGAAAATGAGCTTTTACCAAAGACAATGAGCTTTATGGTATCTACAATCGATTGGATAGTCTATGGCGACTGTTAGTCCTTATTATGTCACACCTACACTCGTAGGCATATGTATTTCGACATCTGGTAGTCTCGAGCCCCGACGCGGATTTTGTTTAGCTAGAGCGAATAACGGTAAATGTCATATAAGGAAATCAAACAAATATGCTTAATATTTTCCCTGTCCTTTTTCGGATATATGCCGATTTTCCACTGAAACTGCTATTTATTTGTTACAAAAAGAAGTACAATATATTTTATAGAAATCGATATCAATGATTTTATGCTCGTCAAAAGTGGAAAAATCACACTTATGTGTACAAAACCGTGGACAGAGAGGAAAATGGGTTAGACGGCCTCTACTGTAGTATTGATTTATTTGTCAAAGACGGTGCTCAACACACTTCACGTCTATTTTGTAGAAATTCGCTTGAGATTTTGACTATAATATCGGTACAAAATCAATGAAAATATATTAGAAATATCGTCTTGAATATTGTCTTTATCAAAATAAGCATAGCTATTCAGCCGATTCCAAAATGTAAATTCGTTTCGGAACTTCTCCCCAGCAAGCAATTTCTATCGTCCGCGATACGAATTCAATTCGCCTGTTAGAAAACATTTCTCGAATTCGAATTAAAGGCGTCACTCCCTTCCCTTATTTTAATTTTGCCTTTTTACCCTTTTCTTCTTCTACTGGGAATCGAACCGGACGCCTATCGTTTCGTAGTCCTACGTCCTAACCTGACCTATCTACGATTACAAATTATGGGAATAAATTAGTCGTTTTACATTTTAACAATTCGCTTGTTGTGAGGAATTACTCTTTTATCATCCTCGCAATGATGAGAAGATATTTCGTTTATAGGAGTCACGTTCCTGACAATCAAGCGATTTTTCGTCGGGGAAACAAACATACGATAAATTTTTCATTTGAAATATTTCGTCTTGGTATCATTTTTGTGATTTTATATAATAAACGATAAATTTTTTGTGGCGCTGTTAGAGCCACCAAGAGCTGCCTGGTATAAACAGATTGTCCTCTTGCAAGAGGCGCGTAAGTGCTAGAGCGGGCTCTGAATACCAGTAATGCTTTAACTAGGTCAGATTCCCAATGGATGGCATCATGTTGGCAGTAAAATCAGATTCTGTCAAATCTTAAGTGTTGAGAGTTTAAAGTTTCACGAACAATTTGAATATAGTAGTACACAAAACTCAACCTAGAGGGAAAGAAGTAAAAGTTGGCTGCTTCGAATATTTCTTCACATTATCCTGTGCTCAATCCATATTCACAGATGTTCTATGTAAAATGCTATTGTGAACTATACAAACTAAACTACACGAAAAATTACTGTAGCATAACCGCGAACCACTATGCTACAATAAAGCAAAGACACGTACCGGAAATTATAGCAATTTTATAGAAACCATCCGTTTTATGTTTTAACCGCTACAATTGAAATTCCATTATTTGTTGGATGTAATGGCGAGAAATGTTTCAAAATGTTTATGTTTCAATGTGCCTGTCTACACACTTTCAATGTTCGTTCGTCTTCGTCATTTTGACAATTGAAACTTGGGATATCTGCGCTGTTGAAGAGAGGAATTCAATATTGTCAGTGGTACTGGTAACCAAAGTTGATTATGTCAAAATCGAAGAGGAATGGATGGAAAATTGCAACCCACTGAAGTCGGGTATGCTATCGTTTTCTTTTTAAAAAATTTTAAAATTTGCTGTATGCAAAGATTGTGAACTAAAATTGATCGGCATTTATGTGTCTGCGACTTGAGAAAAGAGTGTTTTCGTTTCTTAGCGATTGGACAAGTGCTAAAATGTATTGACATTAAATTTCGAAATTGAAAAATGAACAGTTAGGTCAGTCAATAAACGGAAATATAAGGCGGTCGCAAAAAATAGCTCGGCTTTGGTTTTTTGGGATATTGATAGGATAGATACCAGTAGTGTACCACCAAGTTTGCAACTTCGAAAAACCTGTGCTAACGCCGTGACCCTCAAAATGTTCGGACTTTTTTCATATTTTGGTTTGTAAATTTTAAAAAGTGCTTCCTACAAGAAAGTCATCCACTGCACTTTTAAAGCTAACAAAATCTTCTTTAATTTGAGTGCAACCCCAGCTTTGTAAGTACAAAGGATCCCAAGCATTTTAAAAGATGTTTTTTTTATAAAAAAAGTTCAAAATTGTAATACGACGCACTATATGATGTGTTCCGATTCCATCTGTTCCTGGATGCGTTGAGGCTAATCCAGGAACACAGTTGGATGAATTTTGGTTAAGATTCAAAGAAAAAAGAACCTAATATTTAGGGGTTGGTTCGTATGACAGCCCTATGACGTAATGTTCCGATTCCATCCATTCCTAGATATGTTTTGAGGCTTTACTAGGAACACATTTGGGTGAGGTTTGATTAAGATTGGTTCGTAAAGAAAAAAATTTAAATTTTAACAAAGCAAGTAATTATTTACGCGTTCTGAACAAGTTGCGATAAATATCTTACGACGAATTATGAACAAATGTGACATTCATCTCTTCTGACAATCCATGACAAGTTCAATGGTGAAAGAGGAAACGAAACTTTTAGACGATAGCGAAGACGAAAGACGCACATGTGTAGACATAGCAAATAATCCTGACAGAGATTCCCGAGGTGAACTATAGAGATACTTGACACAGGCTTCACTGGTCTATTAAAAAGCTGTTGGGTTTTTGTTTGACTGGACAAAACCACATTGCAGGGATTCCTGGAATTAATGAAATTTTTCAAGTCATCTCCGAGCAGTGGCGTATTTACAGGGGGGGCACGTGCCCCCCCTGTGAGCACATCAAACTTTTTTCACACCATACAAAAAATTACAGTACCAAATGTTCCCTTTTTATTTTGAGCGTTTCTATTGCTAAACTTTGTAAATCTGTTTGGAAACATTATCATCACATCATCTTCTCAATTCGCCAGATCTTCTCGTTTATGAACCCTTTCCGTTTTTCGAACGGGTTGAGTTTATTTTCATAGACGCGTGGTTACAAGAACAAGAACTCTCATAGAATAAGTACAACCTAAGATTATGTCGAGGCAACGAGGTGGTCATGAAATGTTGCCCAATCTCGACATGAATCTGTTCGGAAACAAGGACTGCTATTGAAAGTCTCGTCATGTGTGAAGTGACCCCATCTTATGTTGACATAAGTTGAGGAGATGTTTTTGCGGTATCGATGTCTTGGAAGCCGCTGAATTTATAAATATTTGAAACAATCGGTTTGATTTTTTCGATCGGGCTTGTGTATTTTAATTTGGCCGTGTTGGGCTGCTGTAAAGGTCCTTAAGCCAGATGCTTCTCTTTCTGTTAAAATGCTAAAAATTGAAGTGTTTTGGTGGGAAAGCATTTTTAGCATACATTTTCGAATTCCTACGGTTCGGCGTCTCTGGTGCCCTGCCTGGGGTACTTTCTTCAATGCTTCAATTTTCACGAAGTAAACATCATCGTAGCCATTCCTTCTCATTTCTAGTTCCTACACGGTTGAAAATTTTGGTGTAATTTTTATAAAAAAATATATTTATACATTTCTATATAAAAACTATCAAAAGTATAACTGAACTCTATTAAAAGTATAAGTATTCTTCATAAAAAATTTACTCTTCAATAGTATAAAATTAATAAGCAAATTTATACAAACCGCTCGAAAGAAATAAAAATTGTAATACGAGTGCAGTCGGCGTCGAATCCACAATTCTGTGATTTGTAAGCGAGCGCTGTTCACTGAACCAGACAGACTACAAGTCAATAGATTTCTATGTTGAATGGGTTTCTTGCGTTGATAGTGTAGATTTGATAACATAGTAGGATTGATTCTACCCTTTTATGTTATAACAACATTCAATGCAATTTATTCTATCCCGAACGGTGTAAAATGTATAATATTAAAAGGGTATTTGGATAGTTTTATTCTGTAGCGGTTATAGTTAATATAATTTTTGAAGAAACTAAAATTATAAGTTGAAAAGGGTCAAATTTGATTCAAGTTTTGGAATAGATAGGAGTTATACTATTTTATTTATCAAATTTACACCAAAATTTACAACCGTGTAGTATTCTGGATTGTACTTGTAAAATATTATTCGGCACTTGTTACGATTTTACGGAATCTGTTACTAGATTTTTGACAAAACATACAAAGGCCTCTTTTTCAGTAAATCCTAATTTTGCATTCAAATTCGCTTGAACTTGCCATGGAATTCAAGACCACAATGTCAGCCAAAATTTGTTATATCAGCTTTTCATCTGTGTTTCTTTCAAAAGTAAGCAGAACCACTTTTTGGCGGAATTTCGGACGATGTATGAAATTTCTCTTCCAAAGTAAAGTGTTCCGTCTGGAATCCGTTTTGTCATATGGAAACACTCTCTTTGGTCATTGCATTAATTCGATAGCCAATTAAATACATATTCGTAAAATTTCTTTTCGGCTTCAGGCTCCTTCGAAATACACTACGCAAACTTTTTTAAGGCCTCCGTATTTTGGTTCAGGAAAAGCCAAAAGCAGTTAATGAGTGTTATTTTAAGATCTGTCAGGAAAACTAAGCTTTTGGTGTAATAAACCTGAAATGCAAAGGACTCTCAGGCCCGTATTTATAAACATACCTTAACTCAAGGAGACCTTGAGTCAAGGATGCCGAAATTAAAATAAATGTCATTTTCCATACTTTTTCATAGAAATCACTTATATTCACGAGTCAATGCATCCTTGATTTAAGGAGAAACTCAAGGAGATAAATTATATTTCAAGTCCATTGAAAACTTAAGGTCTCCTTGAGTTTCGCCTTAAATCGACTAAGGGATCGTCTTGCCAATATTTTCCTATGTAGCTGCTCTCGGGTATCCCCACACCAAAACTTTATGTAACAAATTAGCCCCGTATTCTGTGCCCCCCCTTTGAGAATTTTCTAAATACGCCACTGTCTCCGAGGGAGTTAAACCCCGAAAACCACTTATGGTGGCAAGGTCAGTGATACCAGTTTTAAGGCTATTTGCGAATATTTCGAGTAACGTGTACTAGCAACCTTCAAACCCGATTTTTCGTACTTGTAAGGCACACTCTGGTACAAACTTTTGAATTGTATGTACATGCAAAAGACTACTTACTTAACTTTTTTTTCTATTTTAGATAGAATTTAGAAGTGAAAAAATGTCAAATTTGTTAGAAATTTGGTTCACTTTGTATGGGGGTACCCTTAGTTTTGATTGGATGGGAATAATTTTTGGTGGGGAGCATAATGGAGCTTAGACTAGGCACCCCACCAAATTTGATCTGCCTGGCTCAATTTAAAAAGAAGCTACAGGCATGCCTTTTTGAAAAATGTTAGGTGGAGTGAGGGGGGCGTCAATGGTAGGAGCATTCCAATTTTTGGTAGAAATTTCTGAGAAAATGTCTAGAGTGCTACATATCATTACAAAGGTAATTTTATGTAGTTTGTTCTGTCCTCAGCATATTTTAACGTCAGACTCATAGTTTTCCAGATATTTACAAGAAACTAAATTTTCACCCTTTTGCCACCCGCTCCCCCTTTAACCCATGGCGCAAATTAGTGTAACTTTTTACTGCGTATATTAGGCAGTGTATTCAACAATCTGGCATCAACAATTTCTTTTTTTTTTATGTTTAGGTTTGGGGCTATTTTGGACCAATTGTACTGGACTACTAGTTGCAGCACACAATCTGAAAGACTAACGTGTAGGGAAAAAACATGATATAAATTGAAAACCATCTCATTCTATTCTCCGGGGCCCCGATAATGTTAGAACTCGGCAATCTTTGTCCTGGATTAGATTAGGCCGGATTAATGCCCGACGATTATTAACGATGAGCTCAGCTCAAATTTCGAAAACAGTAAACGGACTTTTTACTTAGAAGAACATTTGCTTTACTTTTATTCATGAAATGATATTTGCCGCAAATTTTTTTAACCGAATAATTTATTTATTAGGGATAAATACTAGCGCTTAACGGAAGACGATTAAATTGAAAATAGTTATAATAAATAACAGGCGCGACAATCCAGCATTGGACTAAGGCCGCAGGATGTGTTAGTGACATCCTATTTCCAAGATCTTATCTGCTTTTTTTTTTTTTTTTTTGTTGAGGTAATGAGATCAGCATCACGCTCAGCAGTGTTATTTATCCCCATAAATGGGTACTCGTTTAACATCTGAGTGAGATCATAGTCCGTCACAAGCTCGTGAGTTCGAAAAACACCATGGAACACGCTGAGATTCGAACTCATGAGCCTGTGCACCGAAGGTGCGCGCACTAACCGCTAGACCAGCCAGACTACAAAACAAAAATAGTTATCAGTATACTTAAAAACGTATGTCAATTCAACTCTAAGAAAATGTTATTCTGAGAAAACTTTATTTATGAGCGAAATCCCACACGAATGTGTTTCTATCGAATCCCCAAAACAAAGGTAAAAATGAACAAGTTCTGACCATGGGATCATAGGTCCATACGAAACCCATCCCAAGTTTGTTCAAAGATATATTCTTTACTTATGGATCAATTTCAACCAAACTTCACTCGAATGTGTTACTATCGTTTCGAGTCACCAACAATATTTCAAAACGAATGGATTTAGTCCATGGGGTCATCGGGCTACAATACAAGCCCCACTCCCAAAAAGCAGGTTATTTTTATTTATAGACCAATCTCCACCAAACCTCACAAGTATTTCTATCGAACATATCCATAACACTTACAAAATTCGCCTATTGGGTCATGGGGCTGCCCTAGACAGAAATATTAAAACAGATAGAAGAACACTAAAACCAGGCCTGCCATGAGACAACTATAGAATAAAAAAACAACGGTAACCAAATTCCGTCTGCATCCGAAAATAGTATCGGTTTCGTGGTCAATTGTTGAAAACAAAACTTGTGTGTGATGTTAAGCGCTGTTTTCACGATGGATTTGTCGTCCCACTTTTGAGCATTCAAACAAGTTGGACAACAAATCCATTGTGTAAACAGAAGTTGGACAACAAGTTTGAAGTTGAACGAGCATTCAAACAAATCCACCGTGAAAACAGAAGTTGGACAACTTGTTTGAGATGCATTGATTATAGTATAAAAATATACTTTCTAATAATAAAGAGTTAATGCGCCTAGCGTTTTTTTTTTTTTGTAAATTTTAAGATACAGAGATTGTTCTGGTAATCAAACTGGAATCATCCGACCATATAAAATATACATACATATACACATATGGCCAAAAAAATAAGTACACCTCTCATGTACTATTTTATGCCAAATTTTCATATCCTTTTTAAAATTGAATTACTCCAAATAGACAGCCATTACAACAATTAGGATACAACAATGCCAACGGAACCGAAAAACTAAATGTCATCCCCCTATTATCTTAGTCCCTCCCGATATTAACTTTGAAGTGGGTTTTCAGCTTGGTCAAAATAATAAGTACACCATCGGTTTTTTAAATTTTTTGACAACAACTTACTATTTTCCGTAAGGATTTGTTTTTTTTATTAATTGGTGTATGCAACAAGTGTTAAATTAAAAATAAACAAAAATACTTAAGGGGCGAAAAATGCATGGTAGGTACGAAAAAAGACGTTTAGATTCCGAAAATGTGAAATAGTAGAAAAATTATTCTCTCATTAACGAAATAAACCAGCCAAACGTTGTATTTACTGTGTAATTCATTGAAAACTAAATAAAAGTAGTCTCAAATGCGGTTAGGTCCATGTAAGGGCCTTAAGGATAACTGCCGATCTCATTACCACTATGGCGAAAAAAGTTCCCTTGGCTTGACTGATGATTTTCGCGGTAAATATTGAAAATAGAGAATCCCTTTGAAAAGTTAATCGGAGAATACAAGAAGTAAAGCAGTTTTGGTAAAAAGTTTAGAACTTTCCATGGCGATGTCAAAAAGTGTTGACAGTACAAGAAAATTTTGTAGGGATAGTTCCTTTTGTTCCAGACCGAACAATGAAAACTCACAGAATATTTTGTTTTATTTATGAGATCGTAATGAATTTGATTGGAAACTACTCTTATCGTAATATTCTTCATCCAGGAAAAAATAATATGATATACGGTACATCAACTGGCTATTTCCCAAGGAGGCGGAAAAAACTTAGTCTATCGCTTAATTTTCATAGTTTGGTTTCGTTCAAATGTACCTAATAATCATTACTATGAAGCAATATCCATATAAGAAATGTTAGTTGAGAGTCACAGAATATTTTACTGATGAGGTCATACACTTTAAATGGGGATTTCAGCAGGATATTAACCCTAACCATACCTCACAAACTGGTCAAGGATCCGCTTCAGCCAAATCGAGTGGCTTTTCACGTTGTTACTAGAGTCAAATTGAATCCAGAATGTTTAGGGAGAGTTGAATCAATGAACTAGTAACAAAGTTTTCACAAAAAGGATCAAATACGAAATTTCCTGAGTAACTGGATTAATGGATGTAAAGGAACATGCCATAAGAATTATCTCCAGAGAGCCAACAAAACACCTTTTTTTCTTTTTTCAAAATAATGGACCATTTACTTTTAAATAATAAAATAAATCAAATTCTTGACGAATCAGAACATAATATTTTAATTAAAACCACTTTTAATCAAATTAACTGACATGTACTTATTATTTTGTCCAGCCTATTTTAGTCAGTTCGTACTTTTTCAAGGTATATGAAAGCTGTTATTTATTATAATTGGCTAATTTATATATTATTTGATTCCTGACCAATTAAGTATTTAAATCTTTCCATATGATTTTATTTACTCAAATAACTACTTGGCTACAGGGTGGTATGAAAAATTCGATAGCGATATTCATATTTTATTGTTCGACGCGACTTGCGTACTATCATGCTCACACCGCTCGTGTGAATAACACGATGAGTGTATACAAAGCTACAACGCACCCAAAACTCAAAATACTTTATTAACTGCAGCCCAGCCCGAAAATTAATTGTTTCGGCTTTGAAATAAAATTGTCATTATTTTTGGAATCGAGAGATCGAACTATTTGATTCATCAATGTTCAAATACCTTTCAGCTAGCTTCTAACTACCAATATCTGTGCGCTATCATCCAATTCCGACTTTCCGTTGACTTTGGGGCACGCTGTATACTCATTCGGACATGTTTCCATCAATGTTTAAAATATTCACGAAAAAAATAAAAGAAAAAGCAAATATATTTTTCCTGTACTAATACGTATTGCAAAAACTGATAACGTTTTACGACCGCTCCAACTTTCAACTACTGTTTATATGGCCAACAAGTTTGATAGGATTTGTTTGAGAGAATATCGTACGTGTAAACAGCCTTCCAACTTGGATAAGTTTGAGAGAAAAGTTGGATGCAAACAAGTTTGAAGCCGTCTAGCTAAAGCGAGGTCGTATTGTTAGGTCGTGCCGGTTAGTTACACTCCAATCATAAAAGTTTATATAATCAAATTTACAAAATTATCTTCTTTATTTCATTTCATTACTAATTACAAACTATAATACAATAGTTACTACATTATGCAAATTTTACAAAAATGTCAATATTTTGCTTTTCAATTGGCTACTAAAACTTCCATGCATAGACATTAAACGGATAGAGTAAAAGCAGCCAATTTTACTACAATTCCTTACAAAATACATTCCTTCATTCATATTATCAAAAATAATTGAAATACTAATTTAAATCCTATTCTAACTTTCCATTAAATTTTTAGCTCCTTTCTTTTTTTTAATGGAAAACAATTAACTTGAAATAAATACTTGTGAATGATTGCCGGTACACGTACAAATGCATTGAAATTACATTTATGTATTATGAAACCAACGGCACGGCAACGGTATTAGAAAGAAAATTTATAAGTAGTCTTGTTTTGTTATCTATTTTTTATATGGACGAGTAGAATCAATAAACTGTGACTGGATTGCTGTTTGTGTATTTAATTTTTAATAGAATTTATATTTTTTGTTAATTAATTGTTAGAAATTGTGCAGATGTAATGAATAGTGTTTTTCTCTTTATTCTTGTCAGCTCAATACATATAATAAAAAAAAATATTTATTATTATTTTTTATGATAATATACGTTTATCATCTGATGAAAATGTTTAATATTCGGGGAATCTTTAAACCATGTGTCATTCAGAATACAGCACAAAAAATATTCAGTATAAAATTCAAATACATATAAGATCATAAATTGTAAAATGGTGAACCGATCGCATCGCTCTCCAATATTATTGTGAGAATTACACCATTTGTATTACTTTACAAAACCGAATAATTTTGTTTATTGTGAGTAGGCCATTTTTAGTAGCTGACCACAGCGACTCTCTTATCTTTATTATCTTTTTTAAATTTATCGTATAATATTCCTGTATCCGTAATATTTTCAAAATTTCCGGAAACGTTCAAATGTATATGAAATTAATTTAAATCATTAGCTAACTGCATAAAGTCCTATTAACATTTTACTCATTAGTTTTCTTACTGTTTTTTTTTTTCTTCTAAAACTTGATTCATAGAGTTTCAATTGATTTCTAATCAAAAGTACAAAATATAACATTGAAACCGATTCAAGGAAAAATAAATAAAGAATTCGGCTTATAAAGATAATAAAAAACTGAAAGAAATAATCGAAATGCCATTTGATGTTATTGTCTGTCGGACCACACTATTGATATCAGTATTAAATATTAATTCTCATTTCTCAGCTCCAAATTATTTGGACTACTAACAACATTTAATTTTCCTACTATATTATATGAAATACTTGTCTTCTTTTTTGCAGTCTAAATTATCCTAGGAACGAATAACATATTCGAGTTTGGCAAAAGATCTTAAGAGAGTTATCCTTCACAGACTTGGAAAAGGATATTAAATAGATACATACAATAAAATTAAGATCATCTACGCAAGCAACATATTGCTCCACAATCATCGCCATTATGCATGAATCGACTTATTCTTTAATGGAATGCCTTCTTCGGTATCAACATCGCCATTTGTCAATGTTTTCTCTGGCGGATTGTTCCACGATTGTAGCTCACCCGAACCGAACAGTACGTAGAACAACGAACCGAAAATGTAGGTGACTGCGAGGACCCAAAACACGATCTGCCATTGATGATATGTTTGCTGGAAGAAAAAAAAATCAATAAACAACATTTACTCGGAATTTAATGCATCGAAGACTTACATTTTGATATGTCAGAGCACCAACCATATAAGCTGACAAGAAACCGCCGCACGACGAAAGCGTATTGGCCAATCCGAAAATAGTTCCACTAAAGTTCGGAGCAATATCGAGTCCGTTACTGAGGTAGCCAGCCGTTACAGCACCGTTGAGAGTTAAAGCTATCGTGAAAATGGCAACGGACCACGCTTCGGCATGACCAAAGTATACTTGCGCTACCATCATGAAACCAGGCAAACTAACGGCTAAAAATACACAACAACACAATTAAATTGTACAAAAAATGTCTTGAAACTTATAACTTACCAAGTCCAGTGAAGATTTTACGTGTGGCGGTCGTTGTTAGCTTCCCAGTTGATCGCAAATAATCAGCCAGATATGATGCAGCCACAGCCATGACATATTTGCCCAAATAAGGCAGTGACGAGAGGAGACCATTCTGTAAGAAAGGATAGAAAATATAATGGTGTGAATCAATGATAATTTTTAAAATTATATACATAGATAAAATAAAACTTAATAGCGCGATAATACTTGGAAACAGTACTTTGCTCTCTAAGATGTTTTATATTTCGACCAATATTCATTATTTTATAAACAGAACTAGAAAAGGGACTTTGGACCATATTTAAATGACTTCGAAGAAAAAAGCTTTTAATTCAATACGGAATATCATTAAATAATTGACATAAATATGTATATTCGACGAAAGTTTTGAAGTGGCAGTACGCATGTGTCAATAGCCGAAGAAAAGCAAGCCAAAATATGGTCATCAAACGGCGAAAATCCCACATCGCTGGATTTTTGCAGGATGGTTTGGGATGGCCCCCAGATTATGGAAAAAAAAGTCCCTACCGATTGATGGTCCGCGACCTTAAAAAAAGGAAGGGTGTAGCATTTGTTACGATTTTTTGCGATTACTGCAAAAGCGGCAAAAGATACAGAAAAATGGTCTGAGGACGAAAAAACTACATAAAATTTCCTTTGCAATGATAAATAAGACATTAGAATTTTATTGAAAAATTTGGCGCTAGACTAAAAAATAAATTAAAATATTTTCATTTCAAACCTTTTTTAAAAGCCTCATAACTATTGGAAAAATGCAAGTTGAGCCGTGAAATTTTGTGCAATTATCCACAAATCAGCGCAATCGGATAAAAACTAAGGGTACCTCCCATACAATGTGACCCTCCAGGAGTTTGTTGTAAGCTGTAGAACATAGTTGTCTCGGTGGGGACTTTTTTCCCCATAATCTCGCCAACCATCCTGCAAAAATCTAGCGATGTAGGATTTTTGCTGACCAAATATCGAATTTTTCTTTGACTACAATGGGAGTTTCACAGATATGAATCTTCATGAGGTGCTGCGTTCTGTCGAGCACAGTCTTGACCACAAACAATATACGCTATTTGGTTTACTCGGCATAGAAGAAGCATTCAACAATGTCCACATTGAATCTTGTTATGATGCTGGCTCAGACCTATGAGTTGAGCCAGGGAGTGGATAGTGACACTACTAACGACGAGTAATCTGCAATGCGAACTTAGGAAACAGTTATCTGAATAAATTCATGTGCAGTTATCTGAACAAATTCATGTGGCTAGTAGTAGCTAATAAAATCTTAGACAAAAACCAAAATACCATATTTCTCGCTTCCAAAATTAACCCGGGAACACTAATGTGAGTCATTTTGACTCACATATAAAAGTTTTTCACTTGCCCTTGAAAGGGCCGTACGCACACCGCGCGCTACTTATCTATTCCTCGAGAAACTAGTTTTGTACCGAATTTCATTGTGAGTGGTCGATTTTGTTTTCATGGTGAGTAGATATAAGTGTTTTCCTGCAAGCCAGTGAGTCAGATTGGCTTACTGTCGATTCTGCAATTACAAAATAAGAAGGAAGACAAAAACATTTTATGCAAAATGCAGTGTTCCTGTATGCGGTGAACATACAAAAAAAATATGTTTCCAGTGCAATCAATTGGAATCGTAAATGTATAGCATTATGATCGTTCATTTGTTGAGGCTGTTAAAATCACAGAGCTCTTTTTTATGGCTGTGATAGTCAATGATTTCTTATTTTTATTTTTGGTTAATAAAGAATTTTCTATGAATTAAATTATCCTTAATTGTTTTCCTTTGCCGTCTATGATTTTTATTCACACTCTCCGATTTTATGTAACGAAAATCTCATAGTGAGTCAAAATGACTCATGGTTAGTAACAAGCGCCTAAAATTAAGGTTAGTGTTCCCGGGTTTTAAACAGACTTCATCTTCAATTATCACCCAGCTTCAGCAGAAAATGGAGTCTGAAGCGAAGCATGGTACTTTGGACGAACGTATAGCGACAATACGGCCTATTTATACATACAGGTCACTTGTCTGGTGGCCAGCACTTAGTAACTGCTATAAATGTAACGAAACTTGCACAAAGATCGTTTTGCCTTAGCATCATAGAGAGTACACTGAAAAAAAATCATCATAATATTAATGAACTAGGAGCATAGACTTTTTCATTACCATGATGAATTATGTAGTTCATAGTAAATAAACCTTCTCTTCCTTAAAGATAATACAGAGTTCATCTTTTTTAGGAAACACCGGTCGTTAGTATAACGAAAACAAAACTTCAACTTAATGTAAAGCGATCATGAACACAATTAACTTCCAGTAGAATCTAATGCATTGTACATTCCGGCTATGAACCCATATATTAGCCGCAATGTAAGTAAATAAACCAAAATTTGATGTTATTGTTCATTAATTACATGACATCGTTCATAGAAATATGTACTACTATGAACGATGTCATTATCGCTTTAAGTGTATTTTATAAACCTTAATCACGTATAGTCTGCGTGGTGTAGTAGGTAGGGCATCTGTCTTCAAATCATAGGGTCCCGGGATCGATTCCCACTGTAGGTAGGTAGGTAATTTTTATGGCTTTTCAGAGCAGAGGTAAAATGTAGAATGAATGTCGTCAACGCTTATGAACCTGGATGCCGGCCTGCGCCAGTTTTTTTTTTCAATTGATGAACTCAGTAATTATATCAATGAACAAGTTGTTAATTTTATGAATTAGTTCATAATTTTAATGAACTTTTTATTTATTTATTTATTTATAGAAGTTATTGAACGGGAATGTATCCCATAGTACAATAATATACAATAATATACAACGCCAGAATCAGGAAGTGAGTAACATGACTTACAAAAGTATATAGTAAATTTTTTTAATACAAGTTTGGGTAAAAAATAAAATAAAATAATGTAAGAAATAAGAAAAGAAAAAAAGAAAGAAATGAGAAATTAATGAGGTTAAGTACGCAAAAGTAAAAGAAATTAATGATTAAATGATTACAACTCAATCGTTTCAATTTGACGAAGAAGTTTTCTTTTGAAAATTGTAAGCGAAGGAGGTAAAGGACCAAGCTGTAGTTTGTCATAGTTGCTTAGCATGCGAGGCATTGGAGAATTCTGATAAATGGAGAGCTCGGCAGCAGGTGGATAAAAAATTGCACCACTACGAGTAAAGTGACTATGATGATTTTTTGGTCGTTGTTTTGATAACAAAAAATTCATAAGGCTGATGAAAGCCGTCTTCGGTGGGATATCGGTGTAAATATTCATTACTTTAATGAACAATTTCATTGTTTCAGGGTACCTTTTTTTTCAGCGTATGTGAACACGCCCGAGGGATGTACTGAATATAATGCTGCATTTTCCATTACCATCTATCTTTTTTTCAAGCAACTGGCAGCATGCATCACTATTATAAACCAGCTACCACAAGACGCACGCAACGCTATAACGCACTTCACAGTCAGGGTTGCCGTTTTCAGATTTCTAAGTGTAACATTTATATCATAAAATTGTAACATTTTTAGGTTCAGTGTAACAATTTGAAAATATTGGTTTTAATGAACAAATTAAGCAATAAATGTGCGAAAGTCCAAAATAAATTACCTATTTCTCGCGAAAATAGTGAAGTGTTATAAATTAAAACAAAATATGTATTTAAAAAATGGCTGACTTTTCCGAATATGTTATCCATTCTTTTCTACAGGGTGGGCCACGAAATACCTACCATTTTTAAACGCGTATAACTCTTGTAATTACCAATTGTTTTATTTAATTTTTTTTATATGGAAATTAAGTATGAAAGATGACATCAGACAAATGTGCACCATTTCGCTCGATGCAGACATGGGCTCTTTTTAGTGCATTTTCCATTACACCACGTAATGTTTCTGGTTACAGGCTCCGTATTTCGCCTCGAATATTATGCTTTAGTTGTCTAATAGTCTCGGGTTTATTAATAGATATTAATAGACACTTTGTCTTTTAAATATCCACATAAAAAAAGTCGAGCGCAGTTAAATCTGGTGAACGAGGTGACCAAGGGAAATCTGAACTCAGTCACTCCATCCTGTTGAAACCACAAATTAGGGTGCTCTTCCACCATTGACCGCAAGAAGTTGTCGATCATTGTTCTGTATGAAGCCCCGGAAATCGTTCCTGGCGTTTCATTTCCATTTTTGAAGAAATATGGGCCGATAATTTTTTCGGCCATAACACCGCACCAAACAGTGCATCTTAATGGATGTAAATGTAACTGATACGTGTGTGTTGCCCTTGTTGTGTACTGTATGAACTTATTATAAATTTCCAAGAGTTAAATTATAATATGTAAAAAGAAAAAAATAAAAATAAAAAAGATATACGCGTTTCAAATTGGTAGCCCACCTGTATAAAGTCCGTATATTAAAGCGATTTAACGAAAAAATTCACGTCATAAGTATTTGTAATAAAAAACAAAAAACAAATTTATATTTAAAGGCAATGTGGATAGCTACAGCATTTCAGGGCACTCCTGAACTTTAACTAAGGAAATAGAAATCTCGCAATCAATCTTGGATATCATAATACTACAGGCACGCACCGCAGTTGGTTTGTAGAAGAAACGATATGTCGAAGTTTCCACAATTAGTTTAAACTCGAACCCACGGTTTGCGAACAGATTTGAAACAACACCAATTGTTTAGAAATCTCGCAATTAATATTGACACTGCTTTGCACAGAAGCTTTGGTTCCGAATGATTGAAGGGGCATCCCAGTTCTTTTTGTTGTCGCAAAACCAGATGCTCCCTTCAGTACCTCAGACAATGCTTCAGCTTTCAAAGTGAATGTGAAAAAGGTTCAATGTCGAACGTTGTCTGACAAGTTAGCTCATCTGCTCTTTCCTGTCCATTAGAATACCATCAAACCACTCGCAAATTAATTTGAATTAAACTACCACGTTCGTTCTTAAACATTTTTTTGATTTAAAATGAAATTTGGTGCCCACATGAAGTTTACATTCCAAATTTTGCTGAATTGAAAAAAAAACATTGGCTACCGTAAATATGTTTCGTTTGAATCTGCGTCAAGGTAAAATTCAATTCTTTTACTGAACTGAGTCGAAGGCTTGGCGCAATTTAGCTTGTATAATTAAATGATGAACACGGATCCTGAATTAATGAAAGACCAGCAAAAACGGGCACTTAATCCAGGTGTGTCAAACTGAAAACCTGACCTGAGCCAAAATACCCATCGTCATCAAGTATTAATGCTGATGATGGCTTATTCTCCATAGTTGGAAGCCAAAATGCATTTTGAATAAAATTTACTGAAATTAGTGGAAATTGTGCCGTTTTTTAAACTTCATTTTTCGGCTTATCTCAGTTTTGAGAGTTCCAGTCCATAAGGATCAAAAAGACGTATCTTTTGTGAATCAAGACCACAAAACTTTTCCTCAAAATTTAAGTAATTAAAAGCTTAATTCCCCCTTTTCTATTATAAATGCTCTTCAAACAAATTTAGAAACTTTTGACAAGAAGTTAAAACGTCGAAATTTGGTGGATCGATCAACAGCCACTATTTGCGAATTAATTTACTCTACATTTTGGACAGCTGATCACAACCAGTCATCCAGAAATAACCTTGGGATCCAAAATTATTCGTCGGACAATAATTAGGCTTGAACGAAAAGGTCGAATACCTGAAAAAAATGTGAACACAAGTTATAATGCAACTGTGACAAAGCTGCTTTCTAAAATAAATTTCACAAAAGTACTTTGAACAACCGCTAGCTTCCTAGAACAGAGGGCAGGATTTTTAAATACATAATTTAAGTTTTCATAAACCATCGAATTCTTGACGAGTTTTAATTAATTTAGTTCAACCCCTCCAACCCCAATTTTTTTTACAAACATATGCAGTTTTTTATTTTTACACATTGTGCTTCTCCGATCTGACCGCGGGCCGCACAAAACTGCGAAGTGGGTCGCATGTGGCCCGCGGGCCACAAGTTTGACATGCCTGACTGGATCGATGGGTGAACATGCACAAATCACAAAAATAGAAAATTTGTTTTTCAAAATACTTCTTCATGCCACTTATAATAGAAAAATATTAAAATACAGTTGAGTTCTCCTCCACTATTGCCGGATTGTAACAAAATTGGTCGGGGTGTAACATTGTAACAAGAAATTGGAAATTGTAACAAAATGTTACAATTGTAACACGAGTGGCAACGCTGTTCACAGTACCCAAACTAAGTTTTGAGAACAGCTTTGATAGCAAATAGCTAAAGGTGAGTGGAAGAAGGGTGACGTTGTGAAGCACTTTGACATCAGATTTATCACCACTGGGTCTAAAATGGACTGTGGCGTTGCTGTCGGAACCTTAGGCGATACGCCTTCCTGATCATTCCAATATTTTCCAGGCCGAAAAGGCCTGCCATGCACTTAGGAACGTATAAGTACAAGACATCCAACAAATGAACATTTCTTCAGATAGCATTAGCATCGGAAGTCAGCTACCAAGCCCTGTTTAACTATGTGAGAAACCGTTAACCAGCCTACACGACAAAGAATCATCCTATACTTTTTGTATTCAGACATAGAAGCTCACGAGCAGGCCGATGAACTGGCTGAAATGGATGCGGCTTGTAGAAACTCTCACGCGGAGCACAGTTCGCACATCAGTAGCACAATGGAAACGATCAGCTTTCTCCATTATTCTCAATTCAAATTTCAAAGCAAGCCAACAGTCACTGTACAAAATCAGCCAACTGATTTAGAAATCCCTGAATGACAATAAATTGCCAATGTGCCTTTTTAGGCAATACGGGATGTGATAGTCAGATACGGCATACCTTCCTCCAATATCAGGTGGATAGCCAGCATGCTTCAAGCTCTCTCTTTCATTGTCGGTACCCCACGTGGGGTGTGGTTCGTCGACTTACATAGCTATGCATATGGATAGGTAAAGTTATACCAAGTCCGCTGTACATTACATTTAGGTCCAAACGTAATTGCATACCAGAAATTTTTATCGTACGAGAAGGGATCTTAGGGGTATAGGTTATTAACATCGTAGAGCAACGACGCTCTGTGGCTCACTTGGTTCAGTCGCACTCTACGATCCTAGTAATCTACACGGTTGGAAATTTTGGCGTAAACCGGGAATCAATTTTATAAATAAAATAGTATAGCTGCTATCTAATCCAAAACTGGAATCAAATTTTTATATTTTGTTGCTTTGGTAAAGACACATTAATTCAAGGTTTTGTGAAATTGGTGCAAAAAACGTTCCTTAGAAGAACCAAAATGGAGGGTTGGGTTTGTATGGCCACCCCATGGCCCCATGGTCAGATTTGATCAATTCTTAGATATGTTTTTTGTTATCAAGAGAAACACGTTTTGTGTAATTTGGTTGAAATTGGTGCACAAATAAAAAAGTTTTTCCTAGAACAACTAAATTGGGGGGCTAGGTTTGTATGGCAGCCCCATGACCCCATGGTCTGATTTGATCCATTCTTACATATGTTTTGTGCTATCAATAGAAATACATTTGTGTGAAATTTGGTTGAAATTGGTGCCCAAATAAAAAAGTGTTTCTTAGAAGAACCTAATGTTTTGTGTCATGAAAAGAAACATATTTGTGTGAAATTTGGTTGAAAATGGTGCACAAATAAAAAAGTTTTTCCTAGAAGAACTTAAATTGGGGGGCTTGGTTTGTATGGCAGCCCATTGGCCCCATGGTCCGATTTGATCCATTCTTACATATGTTTTGTGTTATCAGCAGAAACACGTGAAATTTGGTTGAAATTGGTACACAAAAAAAAAAAGTTTTTCTTAGAAGAACCTAATTTGGGGAGTTGGGCTTGTATGGCAGCCCCATGACCCCATTGTCCGATTTTACCGATTCAAACATACAAACTGCCTGCAGCAAAAAGAAGCATTTGTGCAAAATTTCAGCTTCATAGCTTTTAAATTGGCCGAGTAAACCGCGTCGCAACAGACGGACGGACAGACGGACATCGCCCAATCGTCTCCCCAAGTCATGCTGATCATATATGTATACTTTTTATATGGTCGGAGATGCTTCCTTCAATGCGTTACAAACTTCAAGACAAGGTTAACATACACTTTCACTCTATGAGCGAAGGGTATAATTACACCAAATTTTTCAGCCGTGTAGAGGTCCGGAGATCGAATCTCGGCGTGGTCCAAAAATTTCCGTACATGTGCGGATAGGAAATATATAGTGCTTGCAACATTATGTACACTCCGAAATGATATGCAATGTAACGGTGACTCGAAATTGCCTATAAATGGCTGAGTTAACGCATCATGGCCCCACATGCGGCTATACGGTACTGAGAAGAAGAGCAACGACTCAACTATACAATACTCAAAGTTTCTCATCAGCAAACTCCAACGACTTAACTATACAGGTTCTGATACTGCTAGTTCTAGAAGCACTCTGAAGAGTTACGGCGCTGCATACATTAATTCGGGAAAACTGCTCTTATATGGGTATCCCAACGCATACTTTTGGATCCTACAGCCAAACCCTGGCTTTAACATTCTGCTTTAAACAGATCCGTGAATCAGGGGTATTAACTGGGCCACTGGAAATTCGAACACAGTACATTACACAGTACATTGAGTTATGTTTCAGCAATAAGTTACAGTGCAGACCCTCATGCCAGACAATCTTCTAGGACATTATGGGTAGAGAAACAAAAGTAGGCGTTCTTCGTTCAGCCCTGCTCTGTTTACCTATCTTCATGCCCCTTCTTGCCTTACCGGACGAAAATCGTGGTTGAGGTGGCAGCCAGAAACTCAGCAAGGACATTTCTGTGCGGAACCAGAGATTTATTTATTCAGCATTAATGAGCCACAAACTTTGTTTTTTTTTTTCATTGTATGTTTCATGTCAAAACATTGCTTTCCGGAAGATGTTATGCTAATTAAGAAATAAACAATGTGTCGTATACCAGTGTTCAATAGATCTTGTGATGGTCAAGTAATGTGTTTTTCTTTATCAATTACGAAAGCTGTTCACATACATTATGTATTTGTATTTAAATTATCCGTTTACAAGAGCCAATAGATAAGTTTTCTTTAAGAAATGTAGATTACCGTCGACTTTGATCGATTGCCTACTTCCTTAACCGCACTGACACTGTAAATCTTAATCTTTATCGTATTCATGCTAACGCATATCTGCAACAATAGAATACAATATTGGAGGTCAAGTGCAATTAAAGGTAATTATTGAAGTACATACAGAGGGAGTCAGAGATCATTATAATAAGCGCCTGCATTTCACTCAATTTATTAAAGTGGCGACAACTATTCTGTATTTCCCAGAACATAATTCATTTCCATTTGATCAATTAGTTAAGCTTCTAATTTACACTGTCAGTAAAAAAATTATGTTGATTTATTTCCCTGGAACTGGCAGAATAAGTTGTTTGTTTTTTACTTCATAGGCTTTTCCATATTGCAAAGAGTTCTTCTGGTATAAGGTATAGTAACAGATATATTTATTATAGAAATTTCTAACCGTTTAAAAAGGCTTCTATGGGGTAAACAAGTCATGCTGCTAATCCCAATGCTTCTACAAAGATCGCGAAAAGATTAGGAAAACCAAATGCCGCTAACTCGTCGATAATCCAAGCTTGAACTAGGGCGTGACGCGTGAGCCTCATACAAAGTCTGTAAATGAAGAAATTACTGGAAAACTGGTAAAGGAAAACAAGTAAACCTACTACTGTATCTCTGTAAGCTGGAAAAATAACAGCCGCAACATGTAACGAATTTTAGTCTGGTCGGTCAGGTTATTGGTTAGTGCGCTGGCGTAGTTAGGTAGAATCCGAGTACTCTATTATGAGAGTAAATAACTCAGCAGATCATGATGATTTTGGTCTCCGCCCCCTCAACCTACGGTGATTTATAATGACTATATATCACTTACGCTAAATGGTCATCAAACAAATAGTAAGAAAGTCGTAGATAATGCGCAGTGCTTGTTTTTGTTTTGTTATTCAAAAATAAATATCTACGTGCAATACTACGTATTCTGAGCAATTTATTCTGTATTTGGTCGTGTATTTTTTCAAGAACGTGTCTCTTTGTGACTATTGTGAGAATGGTTTTTCCGCTCCGTGTCTGGAAATAACTAGGAAAAACTACGTCGTATATTTTCGGTAAGATTTTATCTACTATAAATGCTATTAAAGCAACTCTATCTTCTATCTCAACTTATTAGAATAATTAGTGCGCGGTTTCATTGAAAAACGTTGTTTACTTTACATGGGATGTTAATTGATTTGTATTACAAATAAATTATCTTTTTGTTGAAATTGTATAGAAGTCGTGAAATGATAAATGAGGAAATGGAAATGAAGTATTTTGGTTAGGTGATGTCTTATTTATAGACGTTCGGAAAGCCTGAATTCTTATGAGTTCTTCATTATCTCCACACGTATTATCCATTAAATGTGTTTTCAATTTCAAATGCAAAATTAACACTCTACCACTTACCTTCTTAATATTGAAATGCAATATATATTTCATATATGTTGGCAACTGATTAACAACCGTGAAATAGCAAAATACTGAACAGCCGTGTGTAATAACAATCGCCCAAACTGGTCCAGAAGTCAAAAGTTGACGCCATGGAACGTAGCTGGGACGTTTCTTTGATGTGGATGTACCAATAGCCTCTTCAATTTCACGTCTTTCTTCAGATGAAATACGTGGATGTACGGCCGGTGAATCATATATAAAAGTGAACCATGCCAATGACCAGATAATACCAATACCACCTGAAAAACAAAAGAAATAAAAAAATATGAAAATAACATATACGTTGGATATATGGGACACAGAGGCAAAAAAAAACATGAGAAAAGGTTTTGAACTTTGGGACTCGATTTTAGAACAGAGCAGATCGTATGGCGGTCTGCATGAAAATTGAAAAATAATATCGGCGATTCAATAACCACAGGAGAATACTTTTACGGGTATCATTTGGATATTTACAAGGATAATTAGTTTGGCACAGTTCACAGAAAATAATTTTATTTAAAAATACAGTAAAACTTCGTTATACCGCTCCCGGATATAACGCTTTCCCGGCTCTAACGCTCTTTTTTCTCAGTCCCGGTCCCATTAGCATTTATTACAGGGAATTTCGATTTGTTATAACGTTACTATTTCCCGATTATAACGCTCTTTTCCCAGCCTCATTTTCTTAAAACAATTTATATTGACAAATTCATTGAGCACGTACATTGTAATAATCACAAAATAAAACCATGATGCACAAGTTCTTCCGTTAATTCACATCAAAGTCAAATTTCCTGGAAAATGGAAACAGAAACACATAACAACAATTGGAAGTATAATTGAAGATCTCGTAATTGCATCAGCATCCGTCGACGCAGAAGAGAACAAGAAAGAGGCGTCAAGCATTCCACAAAGATTTGCAGTCTTAGTAGCAATAAAAAAGATTCGAGCAATTTTTGCCTATAGCATGGAAATAGAGGAAGGATCTTTCAATAAATTGAAAACCTCAGTATTATTATTTTGTCACCTAAAAGGTGTATGCGTCTATGAAGCATATTTCATGGACTTCCCCGGCTATAGCGTTTTCCCGGTTTTAGCGCTTTTTTGGGTTAGACCCCAGAACGAAGTTATAACGAAGTTTTACTGTTTTTGCATTTGTCAGGGTTCAAAACAGGACAGGATAACCTAACTCTCGCCTACATAAATCTTTCTCCGGAAAAAAAATCCATATTTTCCTGATCCTTTCCTGCACGTTTAGATTCCTCTAACCCCTACATATGGGTACAAAGAATCCCGCGTTACATATTGTTTACATATTTATCATTTGGTGCTTCCCAAGATATTAGGTCCTAATATGATCTGGAACCCCTGCTCAAAAAAAGACCCACCGCAACGCAGCAGTCACTCATACAGTAGATGTAAATACTAATCATTATTTTATTTTTCAATTTTATCAATTTTTTTTATTCACTTTGATGTATTATTCTGGCACAATATTCTTTTATCTAGATCTAGACAAACATGAACCATGAACCACATGTTTTCATCGATCGATTTGTTTTCAAACTTAGCTTAGGTGCTCTCACAGTAGGTGCCCCCTGCTTGTACCACATTCGGTTTCAATAATTGCTTTACGAGCAGACAAATAACACAATTAATGAATTAAAAAATATAAAAAATCACCATGCTTCAGGTCTCGTGACTGTATTTTTTTTTTTCATTTAAATTCATGGTTGGTGTTTATCTTTTTTTTCGGCCGATCACGCGAACCAATCTTCAGCACACCTGAAAATAACTTAAGAAGTTAAAGTGAGTTCTTAGTATTGCCGATACTCGAATGAGTCGTATGTGAATAATTAGTCAATTCTATAAACTATACCTCACCGGTTCTTAACCAGTGGTCCGGAGGTGGTCCATGAGACACCCGCAGGTGGTCCGCGGGGAGACTCTGGATACTTCTTACAAAAAAAGTTATGTTTTCTAGTGACTAAGTAAAGTCACATGTCAAACATGCGGTCGTATTGTCATGTAACAGATTATCCAATAAATACTTTGCTACTAGGTATGTGATTATGGGAAGGCGATGGGTTGTGTAGGTTCGTTGCTTATAGGTTTTTCGAGCTAAACACTGTCATAAATCCGAGTTTGAGGACCGAGCTATACCGTTTAATAGATAAGTTTTAATCGAAGTTACCTCTTCCAGACCAGAAGACACCTATTCCTGTGCGAGAAAAATTTCAGCTGGTGAGGCTATGGTTGACAATCTTAAATTATGCTTCCTACAATATGGTGTTCGCATAAAAATTATAATATAATGTGTCTTAGACGTTAGTGCGAAACGTGTTGCTGATATTGGCAGTGATCATCATCTTGTCATCGCAAAAATGCGCTTACAAACGGCAGCAATCCAGGCTCCCAATCGTACAAATATTTGCCGATATAATGTGCAGAAGCTCTAATTTCAACCAACCAAGCGTGCGTTCTCCACCGTTTTGCGCGAAAAAGCTAATGCACCACCACCAAATGAGAATCAGACAATTGCGGATAGATGGAAAGTCGTTAAGGATTTATTTATTTAGTGCAGCGAAAAAATTGTAGGACGATTGGATCGCGGTAGTAGACCATTTAATAGCGACTCCACTTGTTCTCTTATCTCAGCACGCAAGAAAGTTAAGGAGCAGATTAACTCAGCGATTCAGCTAAGGAACGTTACAGAGCTGAATACCGTTTGCTCCAAAAAGGCATTCAAAGACGTGTAAGACGTGATAAGCGTATAATAATATCATTGCGCTTCCGAAGGAGGCAGAGGTTGCGGCTCTCCGCGGTGACAGTGCATTGACTCTTCAAACTTATCAAGCCATTAACTGGCAGAGCTTTATTAACGGAACATCCTGTGAAAAATAAGGAAGGTATTCTGCTCGTTACCGAAGAACAACAGCTGCGATGATGGAGAGAACACTTTTTAGAGATCCTGAATAACACCTTCGGGCCTGCAAGTGCATCTTCGTTGCCAGCAGAAGACGTCCCTCAAATAGACGGCATTAGTTCCGGTCCACCATCTAAAAAGGAATTAACAGACGCTATCAAATCAATGGACCCAGGTAAAGCCCCGAGGATTGATGGAATTCCGAATGAATTTTTAAAAGCGGATATTAGCGCTGCAGCGGATATTCTTCTTCCCTTAATCCAAGAGTGTTGGGAAACTGAAACTCTTCCCTGTGAGTGGAGAAAGGGCGTAATTATTAAGATTCCAAAGAAAGGTGATCTAAAGAATTGGCGTGGGATCTGTCTACTTCAGGGGTGGGAAACTCAAAGCCTAGCCGGGGCCAAATTTCACTGTTTTCAGATTGAAGCGGGCCGCAGAAACAAAAAAAACTCAAAACGCGTATGAAAGGTTATGTATTTTTGAAATTTTATCACAGAATATAATCTTTACCATGTGACTATAAACCTGAGTCAGTAACTTCATCGGGATTATGCCCTCTAGAAATTCCATCTTTTGAAAAGGTTCTTCACAGAAATTGAGGTACATTGAACAAGAAGCTTACACGTTCACTATGAATCAAATGTGCACACAGCGTTCCCGGTTCACGTCTATGAGTATTGTGAGTCATGTGACTCATATGAATTTTCGGATACCAGACGACATTGTAATGTCGACGAAAACCGGTCAGACAGTGAATGTGTTCAAATGCCAAAATTTGGTTAATCGATCATTATCATTCGTTCATTATTTATGAATGAATTTCCGGCAAATTTTCGGCAGCTTATCACATGGTAGCACCCGTCATTCCAAAGAAATAGCAAAAAAAGAACCTTGGGAACGAAACTTGCTAGTGACATAATTGAACATCTTTCTGGCTAAATATAGACAACATTTTTTTTTTGTGTTGTGGTGTTGAAACAGACGCATGTACCAGTAAAGCTTGATTCGCTAAGCGGCAAAAATCGCGTATTTGGGCTGAAATCGTCATGCTTACGAAAATTTAGAACTTGGGCTTAAAATAAATATTATTCCAAGATGGGAACGCGAATTACAGTGGAACCGTGGGAGGTAACTATCACGTTCGGAAAAACCTAAAAGTTTTTCTGGACCGAATTTCGGGATAAAACAATTTTATACGGCTGTCTTAAACAATGTACCTTGCAAAATAGTCGGGATAATTATTTGTAGTACATAGAGGAAGATTTCTAAAATACATAGGCTGTGCTTGCATAAGCCACCGACTTCCTGCTGAGTTTGAGTGAACTTCTTATTAAACTTATTGAGTTCAACATCCCCAATTTTTTTATTTTTACGCATTTGTGCTGATACACATTGTGCTTCTTCGACCTGGCCGCGGGCCGCACAAAACTGCGAAGTAGGTCGCAATCGGCCCGCGGGCCGATTGCGACCTACTTCGCAGTTCCGGCGAGTTCCGAGTTCCGGCGAGTTCCGAGTTCCGGCGAGTTCCGAGTTCCGGCGAGTTTGACATGTCTGGCTACTTCCTGCTATTTCTAAGTTGATGGCTAAGATTATTTTAGGGCGAATCAAGGAAAAAATCGATGACACATTGAATGATGAACATGCTGGCTTTCGCGAAGGGGTTTCCTGTAACGACCACATCAACACCCTCCGTATTATCATCGAGCAATCCGCCGAGTGTTCATCGACTTTGAAAGAGCCTTCGATAGCGTTCTTCGTCACTACATCTGGAATTGGATTTTGGGACAGGCAGTCGAAAAAGTTGATGAATTTTGCTACCTCGGAAGCGTAGTTACAGCAGATGGCGAAGCGGATGCTGATGTAAGATCACCAGTAAACAAAGCAGGGTGGCTTTCTTCAATTTGACTCCTTTCTGACCAAAAAACAATATTTCCAGACACACCAAACTACGTGTCTTCAGTTCCAATGTGAAATCCGTGCTATATGCCTGTTCAACCTGGAAGGTGACTAAAGAGATTACTGACAAGTTGCAAACTTCTGTAAATCAGTGTCTACGGTGCATCCTACATATTCCTTGGCCGCAGATCATTTAGAATGAGGATCTCCTTACTATAACTGGCCAGGAAAGGATAGGCAATTCGATCAAGAGACTTAAGTGGCAATGGATAGGTCACACCTTCCGAATAGGGCCCAATAACGTCGCAAAAAAGGCCCTAAACTGGAATCCACAGGATTCCAGAGCAAGACGGCCTAGGAACAGATGAAGAAGATCAGTATTTAGCGAAGCGAAAACGCTTAATCTTAGATGGTCGCAGCTAGCGCCGTTGGCGCAGAACAGAACGAGGTGGAGAGTAGGCGTAGTAAATGCCATATGACCCACAATGGGTTGACAGGAACTAGAGAGAGATACAAATTCAAGCCCAATGGCAAATGTGTTGGGAGTTTGTGGACTGCACCTTCAAAGAGATGGAAGCCGAACCTAATTTTCAATAAATCATCTTCCTCAGACTAAAGCACCAAGATAACGCATGTATGCTTTATGCGAAAGATTTTTATATGATCAGTGGTTTTCCACTTTATTTTTAAGTAGGAAATAAAAAAATAATAAGGGCAATTTGTGATGGGAGATAGACCGTGAGCTTTTGAATACAGTACCTCGACAAAAGAAAATCGAGAACTAAATTCGTTTCATTATTATTGAATGGTGGTTCGTCAAGATCCATTTTCAGGCTAAGTGGTCCGAAGACGATTCTAAGTTGGGAACCACTGCTAGTGTTCCCTGGAAGCTATTTGAAGTGGTTCGCGAAGCCTTTGCTTCATTTTTTATAATACAATAAAGAAATTATTAATTTAATTTAATCACTTTTAGCCGTCAATTTTTTGCATTATGTACGAACTCCACCACTTCGTCAGATAAGCAACAGACCTTTTGAATCAAATGGTTTGCCAAGTGGTTCATCAACAAAGTTAAAAACCACTGGTACACCTGAACGTATATATTTATTATACTCGTATGTATATACCTATACATTTATTGGTCAAATAAATGGTTATTAGAACTTGATGTACTCTGCCATTATATTTGACATAATGCTGAATGAATGTAGCGTTATTATTCAAATGCCTCGAGCTGTATTAAGTAATGAGAATAAACAAACAACTCTGTTGACTTTAACGATAGATATGTAGGCAAGTATATATGCATGGGGATGGGGTAACATACACTGAGAGAAAAAAGTACAAAGAAATGGGTAATTTTCCCATTCCTTATTAGTAGAGCCCGGATTCTCGTGCAATTGCACGTTAATGCACGAAATTGCACTTTTAGGGTATATTGCACGAAATTGCACGTTTTAAGGTTTTTGCATAAAGGCGAACATTTGCATTTTTAACCCTGTTTCATAACAATTTTTCCTAGAAATTATCCAATGTGCAGTTAACACATTGTCCACTGCTCCGAAGCCTAACTTTATAAAAGCCTAAAAAATTACTTTTTTTCATATTGCACAGAAAATGCATTTTCAGGCATTTATATTGCACGATTTTGCACGTTTCGGGATTTTTATGTACGTTTTTAAATTTTTTACTGCACGAAAATCCGGGCTCTACTTTTTAGTTAAAACATAAATTTACAAACTTAAGTAATTTATTTATAAAAATAGATTTTATTGCGTATTAATTGACCAATGTTTAATAGTTGAATTGTTTTGAAGAAAAGTTTTACTATTTCACAGAAATATCAACGATTGTTTGTAGTTAAATTTCATATTTGAATAATACACTCAACAAATTTACTGGGAGAATTCACTAAACTTTTTTAATTTAATTTAATAATATTTTCAGCTGCGAATTTAGAGTGATTACTCTATTTCTTTAATAGAACTATCTAAATTTAAATTAACTACTTCACTTTAGTCTAAATCATTTTTCTCAGTGTACATTCATCATGTCTATGGTGAATTGGCATTATTCGTACATAATTTCGATGAATTGAGTTACTCGCATTTTTACGCGCCAAAAAAAAGCGAACAAATTACTTTTTTGCCACTCTGTTCGTTAGGATTTATAATTAAAGTGAGTATACTTGGATGTAAACATGTTGATCTTTTATGAATGGTTTACGAATCAGTCTTGGTTGATATACAAACATGATTATGCTAATTTTCATTACTGCAAACATTAAAAAATACAGCCCAAATTCGTTACGCTTGAGGTGCGATACTTAGAAAATATTCCTGTTTTGCTGGTCTGCAAAATTGTGCCGAAGAAGCGAAAATTGTTGTCGCTATGGTTGTGGGTGAAATATGAATACGAGCTATGTAGTTTTGTACGCGATATTATTGACAGAACAAAAACTATTACCAAACGTCCCTCTTTTTTCATTTAAGATTTTCAATTGACAATACTCTTATATAAAAAAATGTCATTGCGAATTTTGCTTGACTATTATTCAAATAATTGTGTAGGTACCTAACTATGTTACATCGATCAGTCTGTTTGGAAGAACATTTCTGCTCTATTAATTCCGAATTACTTTCATAATAAGAGTTTCGCAATTAGAACAGATTGAAAAATCCAATAAAAACTGCAATCGAAATAAATTGGTTCTGCCAATAAATTCAGTATACAATAATCCAACCAGAATAATTATTATCTGAATTGTTAAAGATGGGCATGCAATTGAGAACATACACATACGTTTACGTACATATTCAATTTCCAATTAATTATCACGTGCTAATCCACGATAGGCAGAACTTTGAATTCAAGTCAAAAATGTTCAGTAATCTTGATGGCGATCGCCCCCTCAAGACAAGATCCTGGTTATACCACTGCATTACAGATTATACGAAAACGACCGTACGGCTAACAAACGTAAGGCGAGAGCTTTTATAGTGGCCGGCAGCCAAGCATTGTGCATTTCACATTGGGTGGTTTCACATTGTAAGACGAAACCGGACGGCTAATAAACGGAGCGAGGGCTTTTGTATAGTGGCCAGCAGACAAGCATTTAACATTTCACATTGTAAGAACGCGTCTTACGAAAGAAAAAATCGTGACACGATTGTTTTTCTTTCGTAAGAATCGAACGTTCGATTCGTAAGAATTGTACGACCGATAAGACGATTGCATCTACCGATAGTTCAGGCGTTCTGCGACGACAATTAGCGCGTGTTTTACGTGCATTTTTATCTTGTTGACTCGTCACTTCATTGTACACTGACTTTGGAGCGTGCATGGCAATATTTTATACATACTTGCTGTGTGATTATTGTTCGCCCGTCCGCGTTCTGATCGGATAGTGCGAAATTATCGTACGTTCCGTTCTTGTCGTGCAAGTTTGCCCGTCCGGTCGTTTTCTTATGGTTTGAATTGGCCCATTGTGAGAGCACGTCGTACGAATCGTACGTAAGATTATCCATGCTATTTGTTGTTGTAAAGTTTGATCGTACGGTCGTTTTCGTATAATCTGTAATGGCCCAATGTTGGACTCTCGCGCCTGTTATTTATTTTATACTACTGCTCCTGCATCTATGTACGCCAAATATTTCAGCATTGATACACTTGTTGGAACTACTTATGGAGCCGTTTTACGAAAGAAGTTTTGTTTTATTTTTAGTCACATAGATATCTATAGTGTTGAAGTAAAGCCAAGGACAACATTAACGGTTTTTCGGTCTTGACCCACACTTTTTTATCAACTTCCACCGTCTAAAGTGGATTTTAGGGAGGATTCTATAATTGCAATGCAAATAGGGAAACTACAGTCAAAAACAAAAATGTCTACAATTTTTTTAATAGTTTGCGGGACCTTGTTGAATTACTACGTATTTATCCTTGTGACATCGACCTATGAAGGTCTGGTTTGGTTACCCAATAGACTGTAATGTAGGTGTAATAGCTGACTGGTGTTGTTAATAATTGTTTACCCACAAAACTAACATTACTTCTGCGACTGCATATCAATGGGTGAGACAGTCCTACCATATTCCATGAAAGCTGACAATGTTGGCATCACTCAACATCGGCGATTAAACTGAATTTCTTAAATGAGTAGTCATGTAATTATCAAAAAACCTGAATATGGAAGAGACACCGGTCTGGTCAGCTACCTGGAACATAATTACGATATGCAAATCTGGCAATGATCAAATTTTTGATTAGGCAATAAATTCCGTGTAAGTACCTTTCGCAAATCAATCAGACTAAAAAGGAGGCAGTTCCTTTCAGCCGCAATGAATGTGTGAATGAATGGAAAACAATAAAGTTTTGCTTCTGGGGTTCTTGGGTTCAGAACCAGGATATAAATTTAAATTAAAACTTAGCCCAACCGGAATCGAAACTCACCATGGAGGTCTACTTCAGGAAGATTATAAAGAAACGTACAAAATACCTATACGTTTTTAATTTAGTAAGATTTTCACGATCGCTAAGGAAACAATTTCTATTTTGTGATTTGTGGACTAACAAACCGGACACCTTTACTCTAGTATAACAAAATGTCTTAACTGCCAATAAACGGATCCCTAGTACTTTTCCGTGGGTTAACCCTCTTTCATATACATATATGGTATAGCAACACCCCTCTCCACGGGAACTGTAATTTCGAATTGCTTTCATCCAGTTTTGAAGGCGGGGGCTGCATCTGGAGAATGAAGGTGAATATGAAAAAAGAACTTCAGATCCGGATCCAGATTTGGAGTCGAGACCCTTCGATTCATACCAATTTCACTAGACATTACAGAAACTTTAATTTCGATTTGCTCCTAGTTCCGAGAATGGAGGATCCCCGGGCAAAAGGAGTTCAGATCTGTTCATTTGGCGTTAAGACCTTTCTTTATAACAACTTTACCTATATGGCAGAAAAAAGTTGAGAAATTTAGGGATACAAGCTGAAAAGGTCGTAGGTGACTTGACGAGTTCAAGAGCTCTGAGTGTCATCAAGACTTAGGATAAGAACAACAAATAAGGGAAAACCTACCTGTGAAATAAAATACACTTGCCCATCCCAATGAAGAAATCAAATATCCGCATACGGGCATCGTGATTGCAGCACCCAATGATGAAGCTGAAAGTACAAAAAGAAAAATGAATGAACTTGTAACAAATCCTTAAATAATTGAAAAAAAAAAACGAAAACTGTAAAATTTTTATTGATCTTTAAAAAAATAATAATTACCCATCATATTAGCAATAAATTTGGATCTTTCCATCGGTGGGATCCACACTGCAGTCATTGGATGAATGGCAGGCCATGAAGCTCCTGTGGAAAAATGTACCAAAAATAAGTATTTAATTTTAGATTCTTAACACATTCTTTTTTATTTGCAGATTCCTAAAGATGCTATTTGCCCTACTAAATTTTCTACTACTAAACGTCCAAATACTAGCAGAATACGGAAAACTCAGAACTATAGATTAATTAAGGACATGTTCCTAATTGAGTATGTCTGGGCTTATTCCATCTGCATGGCATGTATAGTGTCTCAAGAAATTAATACTGTGCGTGTATGTACATATGTATGTACTATTCACATTTATATATGTAGTCGCATATAAATTTATTAGTTCTATGACATAGTGGCATATATTTATTAAATAATTTTATTAAGAAGCAATAAATTTGCTCACATGGATCTTAATGCGTAGCTCAATTTCATTAACAATCTTCTGCGCTGCTCCTCATAATTGTTGAACGTTATAGGACTATCGTAGGACTTAATTTATTCGCGGGCAATAATTTTACACACCATGATACATGGGAACAAATTTCTTATTTTTTTTATCATAAATATGATCATGTACAGAGCATGATTCACACTTATTAATTGTTAATGATATGCCAAGGCAACTGGATTTTTCTTTTGTTGATTTTCCCATTATTGATAAATTACAAGCATAATACATTATGTAGGTATTATGCATAGGTACTATAATCATTATTATCGTTCTACTTCTGTCAATAACAATAATTCGTTATATCGCATAAAGCAATTGCATCAAGGTATGGCGCGTCCTCAAAAATTTAATTTTATATCTTTTATTAGTCATTAAATAAACAGTGATTATACATGTAACATATAAGTAATTCTGATTGAAAATCTACTTACCCAACATGAATCCCAACAGCACACGAACAATGATCAATGTAACATAATTGAACATTGCTGCAAACGGTGTCAACATCGTGAGTATACTCGCCCACAACATGGAATGACCGAAAACACGACGACCGCCAATTAGTTCCGCCAATCTGCCGCCTGGCAACTCTGTCAGAATGTAGCCCCAAAAGAAGCTGCCCAATATGAAGTTCTGTTGATATTCGTCCCAAACAAATCGACCCGACACTTCATCGGATGTGCTGGGCGGCGGTATTGTACTGTTTTCATTTGCTATTCCCAAGTTTGTGACATTGGTTTTGACCATGGCAACAATGGCTATTGTTAAATTCACTCGGAGGGCATAGTTGAGCATGAAGCCCATAATTACCATAAGATTTAATACTTGTCGGCATGATAGAAAGCCTGTAATGAAAAATGTAAAGAGAAATCGTTAAAAATTTAATTAAATTAATTTCAATTATTTTATTTTTTAGCGTTTAATTAAATGAAACATTCAATGGTCATTCACAAAAGAGATAAAAACAGTCCAAGGGGATGCACTGCATGATATCATTGCGACATCGAGCCGTTGCGTTGGTTTAATGAACTATTGTCAGCTAATGCTAAGCAATATTTCTGCCAGGACTCTCACTTTACAGAACATTTTTCTAACATTAAATTGGTTATTTTCAATAGCAAATTGAGTATCATATTTTGGTATTAAAAATCGTCAATAAGCCACACAACATTGTACATTCATACATAAATTTATTAACTTTTCTTTTATCCAAATGAATTTTGGAGGTTTACCCTTCATTTTGTATTAAACGTCGGTTTAATTTACGGTCGAAACTCCAAGAAAACCCTCACATCATAAACCATAAGAATTACTCATTCAACCCATTAAAAATTGGATATGCAAATATTTGACTTAACTACTATTTTTAACAACCGGCATAAAGCCGTCACTATCGCGCAAATTCAATTCCAAATAAACTAAAACTAAATGTTTCCGAGAAGAACCGGTCGGCGATATTTATTCACGTTTATAATATTTATTTATTTGCATGGTTAGTCAGACGACCATTGACGCCATTCATGGTGATCACGAGACTTTCAAAAGTGAGAATATTTTGCGACCCAAGTGCCATTAATCCGGTAAATTTTCAGATATTACTAGAGGCGAATCTTTGGCAGCACGAAAAAAAACAAGAAGTCTAATTTATATGATAGTAAGCGCGGGTAATTTGCATATAAAATAAAAGAAAATATCATCTATCAAATATATATAAATATATTAGTATAGTGGCACACGACCTTGCCGAATATAGGACACATGATTGTGTTTTGATTGTTTTTTTCGATTTTGCACTATGTGACAATGTTGTTTTTTTTTTCAGTCTGCAAATTTACATACTGCAACTATTGGATCTTTCTTGAAAAACAAACACACACGGATTTGTATATTGAATATCTATCAAAATTTCTCAGAATTCGAAAACTATTATAATTTCAATGTCGAAAAATTCATGTAAAACCGGATATATCGACACAACGGTGAGAAAGGCTTTAATTTATCTTTAATTCCCCAATTTAAGATTCCTTAATTTTTTGCCACTTCAAATGAAGAAAACAAATTATTTTGTGAAGGATACCCGTATTTTCGAGCCCAGCAGAAATGTAACCTTTCCGAAATGTGTTGCGTAATAATAACATTAATTTTGAAATATGTATTGCACAATTGTAAGTGGAGTAGCTAGGAGAGACTCACGAAATGTAACTATTTATATTTTTTATATTTATTTTTTGTTAGAGAACTAATACAGTATTGATCCGGTAATCCATACTAATCCAGACTACTAAATGTTCCCACTATGTATTTTATAGTCCGGAGATTTGAAATTATAGACTTTTGTTCTTCTTTTTTATTTATTTGGGCTGCTTTTACTTAGAAAGAAATGATTGCGCTAATCCGGATGTTCCGTTGGTCCGGATTACCCGTTGCAATGATTGATCCGGATTATCGAGCCAAGACTGTACTCACGCAGAAACGAATTTGCTTTATAATCTATTGGAAATGTTTTCCAAATTTCCTAAGGGCTTAAGTTTATGGCTTTGAACTTTCTGCTGCAAAGATCCTGAGCGTTGCTAAGGAAGGACATTGCACGGCTTCTCAGCAGAATGAGTCTAATTTACCATGGCCGAAGATTAGTTATAAAATTCTATATTGGATAAGCTGACCACAGATTGGTTTGTCACTCTGTGTCCTCCATTTAAGGCTCGATTCGCGCCGTGCTAGTCCTCCTTACAAATAAACAAGTGCCAATTGCCCAATCGACGAAGTTTGCCTCTGAAAGAAGTCACGGCATTAATATACAAAATGTCATCTGTGTTCCACATTGGAGTAGGTATGGAGTTGGTTCACAATGTCAATGATCCACATTATTTAGCCATAACAGACGCCCATAGTCGTATTGAAAACGAAAACCTGGGAATAGGATATGCGTCCTCATGCAAATGTCAAACATTCATTTTGTTTAATGAGAAAACAAAAATTAATCTTTGAGTATGTTGTAGGAGAAGTAACAGTGGAGTTCTTTAATTTAAGATGTAAATGTGGCTAAACGCCGTTCCCAAGCTTAATTTTAAAAATGTTGTCAACTAAAGTGTGTGACTCTAGTGACTGAAATAATTTGGGCTAAATATTTCACAAATTCCATTGTACTTGTTCGAGGCATCTATTTTTCGAAATTAGCATAAACAAATATTTTATTGATTACTTTACATAACACCTGGAACTCCAAAAATAATGAATTAATTTTCAAAAATTCCACTGACGGCTATGCTAAGAATAAACTCATACAATAAGGGACTTAAAGCTGCATACTTAGCTGTACTTATACTTACATACGAGTTTGTAGAATTTCTTCATTGTCTGGTTGTCTGATAACAACACTCTTCCCACAGTATAATTCCACTGACAGCAATCAATGAAATAAAATCCATGAACTTTGAATCATATTGAATTGTTCTAATTAATGACGAACGTCAGAAGGAAGTCCACCGGTTAACAGAGATAATGCAAGCAAGCGTATCTACATGGCGACAAGCCCCCTTTAACCCAGATCATTTTCATGGTAGATTTTCTTATCAGAAGCAGACCGAACTAGTCATTTTGAGTTTATAATTAAAGTGGAATATGTACTATACTCTGAGGGCACTCAGAGTGTCCAAAATGTACTCTAACATTATAGAGGATCACCGAAATGCAGACTAAAAGAAGATTGTAAAAAATCTAATGGGAAAACCATCATCCAATCTGCACGCGATATCATCATCCAATAAAGAGATGTAAGTTGGTGGTAATTGGCGTTTTTTTACGGCTCCTATGGCCCCATCTGAATCCGAGAGTGTAGATATGCCTTTATTAAACGTTTTCTCACTATTGCAAAACCATCTTTTTGAGTTTTTTTTTTACAAAATCTGTACAGGTTGTCAAAAACACCTGCTCCAGTATTTTCTCAATTAACTACTCCTACCAAGCATTTATGAAAGAACCATAAATGTTTGTGTTCGTATATGCGTATATTTTTTATACGGACATATTCCTAAGTTATACTGGATACTAGGAATGTAGCCACATTCAAAAGATATACAAATAGGTCTCAGAATTTACTGGTGAACTACGATCAAAGATCAATCATCGTATTTGTCGTCTCTAGCAACACAAACATTAAAGAAGTTGACATGCAATGTTGGAAGGTTTTTGAAAGGAATAGACAATATTTTTTTTTAATAATCCTCGAAGAGCACAAAAAATCGTCTTATTATGTATAGACTCAGCGATTTATCGGCCGATCAAAGCTCATTTCTGTGGAGAAAGCACATCTTTTAGGTTCCACTACCAAATTCGCAAGAGAAAATGAGCTTTCTACACAGAAAATGTGCTTTCTCCACAGAAATTAACTTTGATCGGCCGATAAATCGCTGAGTCTATTGGGCCCTTTATAAACCTGATAAGCTAAATGTTGTATAAATTCTGTGGTCAAAAGTCAAAACAGCATAACTCGAGTTATGTCAAAATTGAGTTACATATGCCATCTTGTTAAGCATTTTTTGTTTTATTTTGTAAATTTTTTTCGTGCACATCGGATAACAGGTTCCAAAGTTATTAATAAAAAACCTAACAGCATATCTCGCCACGATCAGAGTTACAAAAGGTATAACAGCATAATTCCAAAATTATGTCGTTATTCCTTTTCGTATTTCGACGAATGAACACTGTTTTACAAGTAGAGGAATAACAACATAATTGAGGTATGCTTTTATTCCCAAATCAAAAAAGGTATACCAACTTCACAATTGACTTATGCTATTTTTCCAAAATGTATAATAGTTTATCACTTGGTACAATTTGAATAGTGTTCTTTTTCCATTTTGATATACGTAGCTCGTGCATACATAACTAATCTTGTGCTGTTATTCAGATTATAAATTCTCAAACTGAGTACACATGTGGAGATATGTTATTAGTCAAAATTCACTTTCTGCGAATTCCAATATGTAACTAGAGTTATGTTTTTATTCCGTTGACAAATCTGTTTCAAAAGAATAAATAGTACTGGAATTATGCTATTATGCTACGCTACTAGTGTGATATGCTATATCATAGAAGTAACTTTATATTATATATAAGATTATGCAGAAGGCTTGCTGCATAGTTATTTTTCGACACATGATTTTGATGATATCGACAAAGTAGCGTTCCACTTCTGTCCATTTTCCAGGCTCGAATTACGTACTTCAGAGCAAGGTTGAAGAGCGTCGATATGCCAGTGCATCGCTCTGCTTCAGCCCAGTGCGACTTTAAAATAGGTCATTGAGTCTATTCTGTCCTGTAACGCAAGTCAGACGGCAAAAGTCATCCTCATATGCTCCAGCCTCACTAGCCTCGTTGGTACACCAAATTCCTGCATTATGTCCTACAGTGCTATCGATACGCTCCTTCAAACTAATTAGATGCCCCTGTAATAAATACACACTTCAGCTTATTATCCTTTTGGACTGGACGATGACGCTTCTGCGCCAATCTTTCGGCATTACTTCGTCGCTCCATATTGCAAGTAGTAATCTTGTGATTGTGCTCGTTCCACCGTGCTACAGTAGTTCCACTGGGATTTCGTCAGCACCTGGGTGTTTAGTAGGTGGAAGTTATTGAATGGCATCTTATGTTGGGGGTTAAACGGTAGGGTCTGGCTAAGTCAACTACTCAGCTCTTGTGTGGGGGAGTTTAAGAAGCCGCTCAAAATGCAATTTCCATCGCTTATTAATAATGTCAATGCCGCTGGTAATGTTACCATCCTTGTACTTACAGAGAATTGTCTTGGCTTGATATCCACTCTTAATAGCATTTTTTAGCTTGTATGCATGTCTAATGTTTTTATTGGCTAATCTTTGGTTAGATTAGATTAGATTGTGGGGGGGGACCCGAAGGGGTTTCATAGCACTGAAGCAGGTGGGCCTATTGTACTACCGCCCTGGTCATATGTGGGCAGGACTATGCCTGACGATCGAGGTTTATCGTGCTAAGAAATGAGCTGAGTTTGCTGATTGACGTCGAAGCTATGTCGTCCGTGTCTGGATAGGCCACTCCAAATTGTATCCAGCGGCGTTGGGCCAGATCACACCCGCACAGGATGTGGGTTGAGGTCTCGTCATCTTCTTCACAGAATCGACAGCTCACATCATGTACGAGCCTCATTGTGCGCAGATGTGATCTCAGGCAGGAGTGGCATGTAAGAATCCCATTTATGCTACTTACCTTATTTCTGGTTAGCTGAAGTAGCTCAGCCGCTCTTTTATGGGAGTATCCTGCTAAAAACAGTTTGGATTACCTGAGCCCGGGTAGATTGCCCCAGTGCCCATAGATGCCTTAAGCTGTTCCTGGTCTTTGATTAGTCTTTTTACTATACATGTAGAGATGCAACTAAAGGGTTTTGTAGAACTCATCCTTAACTGATTATTCTTTCGCTTCGGTAGAGGAATGCACATGAATAAGCCGGAGATTACCGGAACGGGACTAAACGCGGATCACGCACATATGCGAATCCGATGACGTGCCCCTTGAGCTGATTATTACTATGAAGGCTACTCGAAACTCTCTGTTACCTATTCTTCACCACTCCAACTCGCAATTACTGTCGGTAATCTTGCTATTGAGCCTATTTGTTTCTTGGATTGCAACAGGCTCAGTTTGTATTTTTTTGCTTGATCCAGGAAAGTCCTAAGGACACCTGGCTTAATCAGGCAGCGTACATTCCAGGATCCAAAAGAGTAGTTGGTTTTTCGTTTGCGGGGTCGTTTTCGTCCGTCCAATCCGAGGCTTTGTTTCAGGTTTCTTGACTTGATATTTTTTAAGAATGAGTTCACGGTTTTAAATTTTTACAGCTTTCAGAGTAGGCAATTGGTTGCCAACTTTCAGAGTTGTAAATTTACAACACGCATTTAAAATTACATCAATATATTTAACCCATTTCCAACAAAGATTTAATTTTAAATTCATAGAGGGAAACAAGTCCCATACCCATGTGTAAAATTAAATTTTTTATTTAAAATTAACTTAACGTTAACTCAGCCGTTTATAGGCAATTTCGAGTCAACGTTACAATGCATATAATTTCGGAGTGTATATAATGTTGCAAGCACTATATATTTCCTATCCTCACATGTTCGAAAATTTTGGACCACGCCGAGATTCGATCTACGGACCTCTAGATTACTAGCATCGTAGAGTGGCGACTCAACCAAGTGCGCCACACAGCGTAGCAGAATACTATCGACAAGATTTACGAAATGTAAAAATGAAATGATGAAAAATTACATTCATTTGATTTAATTTTACATTAAATGATGAAAAATGACATATCACTTGATTTAATTTTACATTTTTTGTTGGTAAAATTACAGTAGCAATGTGATTTCACAATATTTTATTTAAAATTTAATAGTTTTCATTTATTTTAACCTTTTGCTAAAGAAATGTGTAAGATTAAATTTCAAATTTTTTTTTAGCTTTTTTTTGTAGTAATTTTTACTACACTTTGTGTGGGAAATTCAATAAACTTTTTACTGTGTTGATAAGGTTAACCGCGGAGGAAGGCCATCATGGGGATGCGTCGAAAAGCAGCTTCAGTTTTTGATTCTATAGGTTTTCCGTCGCCATATTACGTGAAGTAACCTGAGACGCTGAAGTTGCTAATACTAATTGTCGTACCGAAAATGATATGACAGCCCTCTACAGTTACATCGAGGAAGACAATAAGAGAAGGCCTTTGTCCCCTACTGATTAATTCATTGAAATTAGTAAAAAATAAAGTTTAGTGCTATCAAAATCTAGGGCGGAATGCATAGTCCCCACTTAAGTAATAAGAAATTCCTTAAGGAATAAGGGGTTTCTCTAAGTGGCCCTTAAGGAAGCTTCGTATTCATAGACATCACTTATTAGGGCATTGCCTCATTTAAAAAACGATTTACTTATTGGACATTTCTGTTGAAAGTGACAAATAAAATATAAAAAAATATCAAGTAGTTAAAAATTCAAAACTTTTCAAAAATTTCAAAGTGTTTGAATAAGGATATGTCAACATATATATGAATGAATAAGGTTACTAGATATATACCTTAACGAATAAGGAAACCCTTAAGCGTTTGCTTATTGAGTGACTATGAATAGCGTCAGTCCTTTAAGGGTTCCCTTAAGTATATGTGGGGACTATGAACTCCGCCCCTAGTGTTTTATTTTATTTTTCATAATTTAAAAAAAAACCTTATTCATGAAATCGTGCAAATAGTATCAAAAACTTTAAATCGCGACACCTCATAACTCAATTATAAGACACTTAAGAAATAGCAAAAAAGCATATCTGTACATAAACTGTATGCAGCTCAGTTGTAGGATTCGGAAGAACAACTTATGTGTAAATATCATAGTCGTGGCCTGAGATTACAAAATGGAATAATGACATATATCGAATTACGCTTTATAATATATTTTCCCTCAACAAAGAATAACAGCATAAGTAGATTTTTCGCTTTAACTACAAAACTGTTATAGTTATCAACAAAATTATTATCCTATAAAAACTTATATTTTTTTCAATGTATATATTGGAAAAACACGCATTAAAATATTTATAAACTTTTATCACAGAATTTTTCAAAACTTTAAAATGCTCTCCTGAAAAATCAACAAATCGGACTTATGCTGTTTTACCTTTTGACCACAGAATTTTTGTGCAAAAATTTGCAAATGAGGGGATTTTTTTACAAAAAATTCATACAAATTTTTTTGTACAAAATGTTTCTTGGCTTGGTTTTGCGGGATTTTCAGGTAAAAAATAAACACAAATTTGAATATTTTTACTCAAAAGTCTGCTAATGAAAGGTTTCTTTTAGTGAAAATGTTTGGCGAAAATTTAACGACAAATTTTGTAACCAAAATTTTGACAACCAAATTTCTAACAAAATGTTTGTTTAAGGCCGCACGCACACGGTCAGTTCAAACTAAATATGTAAAATGAATTCGAATCTACAGTCCTAACTCGTGCAAATACGATTAATACCGTTGGGACATAACAGTATATGAGATAGAACCAGATGTTTTGGCGGTCACGTTTAATTGTTTTTGACTACGAGTAATTTTTAGTTTCGCATTCAGTTCGTCCTCAAAGTTACCTCTCTAATTTTCAGGTCTGGATTGCATTGGACTGGAATTTCATAGGTAAATTGAAAAATTTGCTAATAAAAAGTATAAGTTTGACTGGCATTTTACTAATTCATATTATCTATGGAGTAAACTCGGTTGATGCTTAATTGACCGAATTAGAGATGACACACAAAAATTAACCAATAGCTCTGTAACCGCAAGATCGGCTGATATTTGTAAAGAAGCGCAATATTATACAGTTTTACATTTTCGATACGTTAATTAGAAAACCATTTTGAAGGAACCCATCTATTCCATTCTTAGAAAAACATTAAAGAAAGAAGGATTTGCTATACAGCTTGACTCATTGATATTTGCTCCATTATGTGAACGCTCCCTGTTTTGATCAATTAGTTAGTCTACCTTACTTGAATTACTATCTTTAGGCTTTACTCTCACAGCGACACTTTAGTCTACGTGACCCGACTGCCCTAGAAGCTCTATAATGCGACAAAATGACGATATTAACTATTAAATTGCGGAAACTAGAACATACAACATAGTGTGTAAGCAACGCCATCTAGATATATCATAGCCGCAACTCAGCTGTACAATGACGTCATGGATCCTGCTTAAATTGTTCGTCGGACACGGGCAAACAGCAACAATGTCTTGAGAAGCAACAACAATGCAATGCAATTTAATCTGAGGATTTGACGTTTACGAGTCTACATTGCGGCCTTAATATATAGACGGCGGTGGTGTGACGTGTAAGGCCTTATTCTCACAAACATACACACAGTGATCATAAAGTCATAAATCTAGTACTAAACTAGTATAAATAATCCGTGCTCGTTACAACCGAGTATCAAAGTATTTTATTGGATTTTCTTCTGTCAAAATCCAAGAAAATTGATCCTAATCCATTTTATAGAATTCGGACTAGGGATGTCAAAAACCGGCCCATTAGCCGGTTTTCGCTTTTTATTCGGTTTCTTGCAAAGCCGGTTAAACCGTCCTGTTTTAACCGGGCTCAAAGTACCGGTTTTCCGGTTAACCGAGTCTTTTCATAGATTTGCTTAGAATTTTAGTAAAAAAAATTCACACACACTCGTATTGCTGGTTTTCGTGTCGTATTCAAAATCAAATCAAAGAAACAAGGATAGGTAATTTAACGAAACGGTGGTTCTACGAGTAATAGCAAAGTGGAGAGGGTTCGAAAATATGTTCAACGGCTGAAATTTTAAAACGAAATTTTTGATAGGGGACAAGTAATAGAATTGCAGACGGAAAAATCAAGAAAATAAAGAAAATGTATGAATTTTGAAATAATTTTTCTTCGGTGTTAACCGAATGAAGAAACAACCGTCCGGGTTAAAACCGGGAGCTAATATTTTCCCTTTTTTCAAAATTCACGCCGTAATAGATTTGGCTTGTCCCTAAACAAAATGCCCCTTACCAGTGGCGGCTCGTGTCATTGGAAATAGGTGAGGCAGAAAATTTCTAATCTTAAGAAGCCCCATTTAATTTTTCAATACAGTAACTGAATGTGTGGAAACTAGAAGAGAGAGTTTTAGCATATCGTTTGAAATAAAACGACATAATTTGACATTCAATATAAAAATTCGCTTGCTTACCGTATACGAAACAATATATCTTAATTTTGCATGTCCCAAGTAGGCATGGGTGTATTTCCGTATATTTGATGCTCAGGAAACAGTCGAAATTGGCGAAATATGTAATTTGTCGTGATTTTACACCTATGCCTACTTAGGGCATGCAAAATTAAGATATATTGTTTCGAATACGGTAAGCATGCATTTTGCTGTACAGTACAGCACTGAGAAATGTACAGCAGAATGTACAGCATTCCGAATGTCACTACAGAATAAGCTCCTTGGCGAGGCCTGTGATCGGACTTGCCTGCTTTCAAGGTGTAAAGTTTGACCACTTACGATCAATATTTAGCGAGATAAAAGCACTTTTATGTTTGGCAACCGTTCATTTCCGATACCTCGTGAACCCTTCTCAATCTCTCTGAAATTTTGCATACACTTGTAGAGGTACTTGACGCTCATATTTTCTCAAAATTTCACGGCCCACCTATCCGAGTTCGGAAGTTATAGCTGCCCAAAACGCACTTGTGTGTTTTCTAATCGAAAATTGTCCGTAACTTGGCAATACTTGAGCGGAATTTTGAAATTTGGCAAACATGTTAGGCACCGTACTGCCCATATAGGGTGAACACTTCAAAGCTCTAGCTGCCAAGGTTGAGAAGTTCAGCCACCGAAAGATGCGATTTAAATTAATTTTCCCTATCACAAAACGATGATAAAATCAGCCACTGTACTCCATCCGATTTCTTTATCAGCCTCCATAGGAAAATTCATATTACAGAAAGAACTCGACATCAGTTTTAGACAAAGTTTTTTTCCTATTACATTGCTTTAGAATCCATTTAAAACGGTGTGAAGAGCCCAGGGGACCAGGATGGCATCATCAATGTAACGACGGAGGAATGCATACTCTCCTCCAGGAATAATGCTACCAGATTTAGGTAAAATTTAGGTTTACTTTAATCCTGTGGGTCGCCCTTCGCTCCACTCAGATCTTGGATTGTTTGTTGCGCAGTAGAGAATTCGTCAACTTTTTTGACGATGTGCTGTTGCGAAATAGGTGCGAGCGTAGCGAGCGGTGAGCCTATGGAAGGCAGTTCGTAAGATTTAAGCCTGTGATTCGTTCATACGTTTATTTAGAACCTGTGGCTCGCTCTTCGCTTCGCTCAGACCCTGTTCTGTCGCACTTTTCATAGTTACCAACGTACTTGCGACGGGCACTGGTGGGAACCGGGTAAGGCGAGGTGCGATCGCAGCTGAGTCGGTAGAAGTGAATTCGTAAGATTTAGACCGCTGGCTCGTCCTTACGTTTACTTAAATCCTGTAGCTAACCTTACAATTGGTAAGATTTAGCCCTCTGGCTGATGCTTAGGTTTACATAAATCTTGTCTATCACTCTTTTCAGAACTCACCCACATTTTTGCAACGTATCGCTGCTGGGAAATAGGATAAGACGAGCGCAGCGTGCGGTGAGCCAATGGAAGGCAATTCACGAAACGTAGACCTCTGGCTCGTCCATACGTTTACTCAGATCCTGTGGGTCACCCTTCGCTTCGCTCATACCTCGCTCTGTCTGTCACGCTTTTCATAATTCTGACGCTGATGGGAACCGGATGAGGCAAGGTGGGAGCGAAGCGAGCGGTGAGTTGATGGAAGGCAATTCGTAAGATTTAGACTTTTGGTTCGTCCATAAGTTTACTCAGATCCCGTGGCACGCTCTTCGCTTCGTTCAGACCTTACCCTGTCTGTCGCGCTTTTAAGAATTTATCAACATTTTTACGACGCAGTGCTGCTTCGAAGAGTGACACGGCGTGGAATTTAAACCGATGACTCCTCCGTTTGATTACTTAGATCTTGTAGCTTGCCCTTCGCTTAGCAAAGACCTTGCTCTGCCCGTCGCGCATTACACAATTTTTGCTTACGCAAATCTTGGGTCTAGAAGTATGACTGAGGATTTGCCTGAAATCCGAATTGCCTAAGTATTTGTACAGCATTGGGCCTTTGGGAGTCTGGTCACCTTACATTAGGGTAATCTACGACTACCAACATTGAATTCACCCAATACCAGAAACAAACCGAGAAGTGAGAAGAAAACGATTGTGAATGAACAGTGAAGCGAAAGCTAGGATCGCCTCACTGGCATCAGTATTCTTCATTTCTATAAGAGAATCGTCAGCATATAGCGATGTATAATATATGTACATAATATTCTAAGTTGTGAGGTGGTAAAAAATTCGCCTCAGTGTTGTACTTATACATTAACCCTTAAATGCATGGGGTCTGAACCCAGTATCGTAACTGACCTCCCTTTATGTAAAATCGGTCACTGAACACGGAATCAGCTTTTATTTTCCCAGGAAATAGCCCGTTTTCCCAGAAAAGCGAAAATAGTAGAATTTTCATTGTGTACCAAATATGGTACGCCATGCATTCAGGCCATATGTTGTAAATGAAAGACATTTTTCAAATTTTATTTAATCTGCCTCTTACTTTAATATAAACAATGCAAAACAGAAAGGATAATGATTATTGAGAGTTTCGATCGAAATTATAGTAGAAACTCGATATAATGAACTCTTCAATAAAGAAAAGGTTGTCATTTCGATCCAAATTCGCGAATATTCAGTTTTTTTAAAAGGGAGCTCGGGTAGGACCGTGATTAGTTTCCTATTCCTTATTGAAATTTGTACCGATGCCTATTTGTGACATATATCCTGGAAGTTGATGGAAAGTGGAGTAGGTCTTGCTACCCCTACATCCTCTACAAACCTAAATTTAGCCGTATCTTTTGATAGAATGTCGCGAAAAACGTCAAATGTGTGTCAAGTGGTGGCTGTTGGATGTCCTTGTTAAATATTAAAAGTGCGCCAGATCCGACTCATATACCCCTTCCTCCCCTACAAAAAAACATGGAATTGATTATTTTGGGTTTTGCGTGCCGTCTAGCTCTGTACATGGGTATAGGGTATGCACTCAATATGCTATTACAGCGATTAGAACTCGGTCTCCTTATAAAATAACATGTTCCACTGTTAAACGTATATTTCGATACTTCTTTTGACTTATCATAGCTCATGGGATCTTGAAAATTTCTTTAAACGTATATAGATCGGATTGACTTTGGTAGGATATGAATATGGAAATGAACTGCTGGCTGCTTTATAGCACAAATTTGTGCAGGTCCCTGGACCTGTCCACAAGAATTACATCCATGTAATTTTTTGTTTATCGAATGTGGTACTCCACATAGTCTTCCATATGGAATGGTTTACACTAGCAGCATATTTTTTGAGGATCCTGAACGTGAACTTCCAAGACAATACTTGTCATAATCAAATGTTTTAAGAAATTGGATATCAAGGCGCAGCTGCTTGAGTCCTGGTGAAAGTCCAAGCATTTTACTAAGATGTTAAGCACGGAAGCTCGGTTTTTAGTGGCGTGTCCTACGGACAAAACAAATGATGTGAACATTTTTTTCAGTATGCTTGCCAGCTAAAAAGACTGGGATTATAAGAAGCAGCTACAGAAAATCTAAGCCCTGACCGGTGTGCTATAGAAAATAAAATTACAAAAACGATCGTTCCAAATCAACTACGACAGCTCCGTTTCCTTCGATCCGGAGCAGGACTGATTAACCTAGCTTTCATAAAAAAATGGCAGTAAATGTCCTGGAAAAATGGATCGGTGGCATAATTTGTATGAAAATTTAAATTATTTGGACCTGTTCTGGGCCCAATAAAACGCACCATAATATTGAAAGAGCTGATAATTAAAATGTTATGAACATATCCTACCCTTCCCAAGACTAAAGGAGAATAATTTCATCAGCTAAGAACGATTGGAATGTATGTACATATAGATATTTCCGAATATGCCCCAATGCATGGTGTACCAAATATGGTACGTCGCAAAATTGGTGCAAACAATACCTTTGGTGACTTTTTTTGGCCGAAATCTCAAAAGAACCTCAAGAACACATTCCAATTTACTCACCAGTATTTTTCCTTTTCCAAATAACGGTAAATTTCGCCAATTTTTTTATCTCTAAAGAATGGCTTTTAAAATTCCACAAAAAATAACATTTGTCCACTTTTACGGCGCACTGGCAATTCAGGGAAAGCTTCGGGAAGCCAAAATTTAATTTATGTGAAAGCTTGTTTTGTCTTCTTCGGGAAAAAGTAAAAAAAAAATCAAAAATTGAATAATCCCTTGACTTTTACAGGAAAATAGCCATGTACCATATATGGTACGCTATGCATTTAAGGGTTAAACGAAATTGTATACCTCAGATGCTTCACCCGACAAGCCGGCACTGCCCCTTACAGGTAGTATGTGTACAGCATTGGTCATTTAGTCATTTGGTCGAATTACCAGTCATTTGCCAAAAACATAATCAAACATAAATGACAAAAATTGGTGTCTAAACCGAATTTCAGTTTTTTGGGTATTAAGAACATTTTTGCATGTTTTATTAAAGGTACAAATAAAAATTTAATTATATTCCTCTGAAAAAAAAACACCCCATATTAACCTAATGTGTTCCACGGAGAAAAATATCAATGCTTAGTAGCCCGCGATGTGTAAATTCACTTAAAGACCGCCGTTCTACAAAAATAAATCACGTGCGTCTTTTCGTAATTGCATACATATATGTACATATGTACGAGTATGTAATATTTCATTACTTAACAAATTTGGACGAAATCCAAAAATATGACAAATCAGTGGGGTGTGTCTGCATTTTATATTTTTGCCTATAGGAAACGCCTCAACGTTTTTTATTATATACAATATTTTTCCCAGCTGACTTACAGCGTCCATATGAAAAGCATAAAATTTCAAAATATCTTATCTAATGTGACTTCAATTGACTTTCCTTCTAAAAAACTGTATCAACGATTCTTGGTAAATTTATTATTTCTATTAATTAAATTTCAGAGAATGATATGCCAACAAGCGCTATAATAAAAGGATAACAAACAAAATATATATTTTTATAAAATGTACATTTTCTTTTTGAAAGTAATTTACACACTACCTAAGAATTGTTTATCTACATTTTACGCCGAAATGAAAATTTGACAAGCGGTAAAAATTATGGTAAATACTAATGTCAACTTTGCGTAAACAATATATAATTTTAAAATCGATTTAGAAATGACCCAATCCGTCTATTGCGCACTTATTAGTGGACACTGTGAAGTATCCTTGAAAGAAGTGTTTTGAAAACATTTCACAATGACTATCGTATTTAGGAACCATATTTTGCGAACAAAATATTTAAAAAAAAGCGCAAATACGTGTATAATGAAAATGAAATGGCATATTTATGGAATCCGATAAAAGCAAGGCAATGAGAATATTACAGGACGGTCTAAACAAAAGTTAGATACAAACTCAAACCTATAAAGTACTTTTAATTTTAAAAGCAAAAAGAACACAAATTCAAGCTATGCAAACTCATTTAAATCAAAAATTTGTTCAAAATAATTTTTATTAAATAAATAATTTTTTTTTTGATTTCTGTCCTCGTGTATTTTTGATTTTCAAATTTTCGGTGTTTGTAAAGTATTCAAGTATTATGACTTCCTATTCGATGCGTAAGCATTTTTGGCATTCGTTCATGTTTTTATCCGGTATCTTTTCTAATTGACGTCAAACTTAATGCAGTGTAGTACCTGCACTTGTATTACTAATACCTTTAGTAGCCACACTTGTAAAGTATGAAATTAGTAAATTGTGCTTCGGCTTAGTAAAAAAATTGCCGAATCGACTGAAATCTTTACTTTAAATAAAAATCTTCGGGAAGTTGGTATGGACGCCAAAAACCTTAAATTCACATACAGTTTGTAATATTTATCATTTTTAAACTTTAATCTATCTTGCCAAATTATCCCATTCAATAGTTTAATTAGCACCTGGCAGTGGCGTATTTAGAAAATTCTCAAAGGGGGGGCACAGAGTACAGGGCTAATTTGTTACATAAAGTTTTGGTGGATACTTGAGAGCAGCTACATAGGAAAAACATTGGCAAGACTGAGAGATCGTTGATCCTTGATTTAAGGCGTAACTCAAGGAGACCTTAAGTTTTCAATAGACTTGAAATATAATATTTCAAGGTAGGTGGGTAGCTACCTTGACTTCAAGTGAGGTTGACTATAGAAGTTTCTCCTTAAATCAAGGATGCATTGACTCGTGAATATATAAGTGATTTCTGTGAAATCCATGAAAGTATGCAAAATGACATTTATTTTAATTTCAGCATCCTTGACTCAAGGTCTCCTTGAGTTACGGTATGTTTATAAATACGGGCCTGAGAGTCCTTTGCATTTCAGGTTTATTACACCAAAAGTTTAGTTATCCTGACAGATCTTAGAACAACACTCATTAACTGCTTTTGGCTTTTCCTGAAGCAAAATACGGAGGGCCTTAAAAAAGTTTGCGTAGTGTAGTTCGAAGGAGCCTGAAGCCGAAAAGGAGTTTTACGAACATGTACTTAATTGGCTATGGAATTAATGCAATCACCAAAGAGACTGTTTCCATATGACACAACGGATGCAAGACGGAACACTTTTCTTTGGAAGAGAAATTTCATACATCGTCCGAAATTCTGCCAAATTTCGGCCAAATTCCGCCAAAAAGTGGTTCTGCTTACTTTTGAAAGAAACACAGATGAAAAGCTGATACAACAAATTTTGGCTGAAATTGTAGTCTTGAATTCCATGGCAAGTTTCAGCGAATTTGAATGCAAAATTAGGATTTATTGAAAAAGAGGCCTTTGTATTCGTTTTGTGAAAAATCTAGTAACAGATTCCGTAAAATCATAACAAGCGCCGAATAATCTTTTACAAGTACAATCCAGAATACTATAGGAACTATCCGTGGCATAGAGCCGGGAAGTGATCAATCGGTTAATTAAAATGAAGCAACAAAAGTAAGCAGGAAGGTATGATTGTTTGTTATTTCCATATGTACTACACTAGCTTCAAATCTATAGTATCGGCAATACCTTTTAACACGAGTCCTAGATGGTAAGCTGAAGCAACATGCTTTAACAAATCAATTGCGAAATAGAAATGAGAAGGAATGGCTACGATGATGTTTACTTCGTGAAAATTGAAGCATTGAAAAAAAGTACCCCAGGCAGAGCACCACAGACACCGAACCGTAGGAATTCGGAAATGTATGCTAAAAATGCTTTCCCACCAAAACACTTCAATTTTTAGCATTTTAACAGAAAGAGAAGCATCTGGTTTAAAGACTTTTACAGCAGCCCAACACGAATTTACGGCCAAATTAAAATACAGAAGCCCGATCGAAAAATCAGACCGATTGTTTTAAATATTTATAAATTCAGCGGCTTCCAAGCCATCGAAACCGCAACAACATCTCCTCAACTTATATCAACAAGATGGGGTCACTTCAGACATGACGAGACTTTCAATAGCAGTCCTTGTTTCCGAACAGATTCATGTCGAGATTGGACAACGTTTCATGACCACCTCGACATAATCATAGCTTGTACATATTCTCTGAGAGTTCTTGTTCTTGAAACCACGCGTCTATGAAAATAAACTTCGAAAAACGGAAAGGGTTCATCAACGAGGAGATCTGGCGAATTTAAAAGATGATGTGATGATGTTTCGAAAAAGATTTACAAAGTTTAATAATAAAACGCTCAAAATAAAAAGGGAACATTTATTTCTGCAATTTTTAGTATGGTGTGAAAAAAGTTTGATGTGCTCACAAGGGGGGGCACGTGCCCCCTGTGCCCCCCCTGTAAATACGCCACTGGCACCTGGCAAATTTCCATTTAAACCATAAATTGCCGACACACTGTTTTTCAATGATAAAATAAACAAATCTTCTTAAAAAAAATATTGTGCCTTCCCAATATTGTAGTTTCAATATTTGATACACCAATTTGCATTCATTTCCTAATAAATGACCCAATTTTCGCATTTTAGGTTAAAATTGCAAATTAAAGACATTGAACAGAACTCCCCCGACAAAAAATTGCTGGCTGGAATCTGTTTTCTTTGACTAGAAGATGTTTATTTTGAGTTGAGCATGAGTAACATTTGTTTTTGTCATATTGCATGTAAGCCTACGATTGGAAAGTGTTGACATGGTATTGACGTAAAACATTATAATAGTAGTGGGTGGTGGCTATATACTTCTTCGCGCAAAATAACTCAAATTATAGAGATGCCGAAGAGAAATGCAGGCAAACCCACAAATTTATTTATATCTGTACTGTCTGTACTAAGAAAAGCTGACATGCAATTGTCTGAAGAATTAGGAATGTATGTGATGTACTGTATACAAACTGATGCGAGTGTATGTATGTATTTTCATTTGGGGATGAATTGAAATTACACTGATGATGATTTATATAAATAGACATTTGTATTGATTTTCCATTTTCAATGTTGTCAAGGTTGATTGTGTGATTGATTTTGTAGTATGCAATAATTTTTAATAATCACTGGTCCCATCGTCAGTCAATCAAATATTTCACTTTCCTTAAAGATTTTCAGAAACTGGAAAAATATTTTAAGATTTTATAAAAACCAAAAGGAGTAAATGTGTTGCCAAAGAGCTATAAATTTATCACTTCATACAGTGGGCTAGGCACTTTTAAGTCCGATGATACCCAGAACCTGAATCCGACCAATGGTCAAAATATCTTTTCTACACTGATTATTAAATTATTGTAATAATAATTTGGCTAATTGCCTACAAAATTTAGTTGCATAGTCTGGATAGTGTATTAAAGTTATAAACCAACTTCATCCACGCACAGATTTCATTTTACATCCAATATAGCGAAAATTATACATTTCCTTCTGTTTGATTAATTTAATTTGAAAAAGGTTCCAATCATTAAGTGGATTGCAATTATCTCTATTTGCAGTTTCGTTTAATGAATTGTCAATATGGTCTTTTGTTCACTTTTCTGAAAATAATCCAAAATATCGAACAATCCCCGGATGCAATTTGCCTATAAATGTTTTGAGTTTAGTGATGTACTTTATTTCGATGAAAGTCTTTGATCGTGATTTGATATGTGGATGTAGAGCTCAAAATGCAGTAAAAATTTGTTTACAGACTCTAAATAAGAGTCTTTATCAAATGGTTGCGTAATGCATTGCCATACATATTACACATAAACGCAGAAAAATCGAATGCTTTAAGTCTCGTGTTTTATGAAGTAATAGTTATGCACAGTGGTGTAACCAGGATCTTGTCCTGGAGGGGGCTATAAAGCCATCTATATTTCTACAGATTTTAAATGGCCTCCGCAAATTGGGTGATGACAACATTTTTGTAGTGTTGACGCTATACGATGGTGTTTTAACCTACCATTGCTAAATGCTAAACCAAAAGAGTGCGGATGCGGATATAGGAAATGCAGCACAAGCGATTCCTTGTGACTCCTTAGAATACTGCTAGGGTAGGTTGGTTACAGGTGGGTATTGAAACAAACGGCCCACCGCATTTGAAGCAGAATGTGAATGTCCTATATACTATGCGAGAAAAATAGAAATTAAGGCGCAAACACTTAGATCTTCAATTACACACACAAGTTAGTTGGTGCAGTTTAAGTAAAACCCAACTTTCAAAATACGGTAAAGAGTCCTCATATATACTAGCGAGTTGGTTTAAAGCAAGGCGTTTTGGGGGCCATTTTTTACCGCAGAAAAGTGGACAGGCTATAACTATGTATAATAGAGAAAAGATGAACTGCGGCTGTCAATTACACAAGATAGGCCTGTTCTGTGCCTATCACCTACATCGGTTTTAAGCCGGTGTTTAATCAGCACGGGTACCAATATTTTGAAGTACCGATATTCCAACCATATTTCAACCATGGGTCGGTCCCGGTTTTTTCAGGTTTTTTTAGCTCCTGTTCAATACTGTTTTTTTTTCAGGTTTTTTAGCACCAGTTCAGTACCGGGTTTTCAGGTTTATAGCACCTGTTCAGTACGTTTATTTTAGGTTTTTTAGCACTTGCTAAGTCCGGTTTTTATAAGGTTTTTTCTTAACGCCTGTTTAGCACAGGTTTTTTTAGGACCTGTTCAACACCAGTGTTTTCAGATTGTTTTTAGATCGGACAGAGCTCCAAAGTCAAATTCCTGTGATTTTACCCTAAAACAATTTTTTTTTTTAATCTTCACATTGCTTTTTTTGTCAAAAAAATTTAACGGGCTAAAAAGTCTACTTCTTTCACCTCTTTGCGGAGACTGTTATTTTTGTCCTACCATCTTGAAGACTGTTCCTATCAAATTTCAAGTCGATCAGTTGGGCCTTTCACGAGATATTTAGTGAACGGACAGAAAAAAATCTATTAAAAAAAACATTCCACAAAACCATAAAAACGCCGTCCGGCTCATGTTCATGGTTTAAACAAACAAATAAAATAGCTGTCCTGTATTAAAAATGTACTAAACACCCGGTACTAAATAGGCGCTGAAAAAAAACCTGAAAAAAAAAACCGGTACTGGTCAGATGCTAAAAAAAAGCCGGTACTGAAAAGGTGCTTAAAACCGATACTGAACAGGTGCTAACAAACCTAAAAAACGGTACCGAACAAGTGCTAAAAAACCTAAAAAAAACAGTACTTGACAAAAATCGGGTCATGTTTAAAAAAAAATTGGTACTTGAAAAAACCGGGTCATGGTTAAAAAACAGGGTCACGGTTGAAAAAAACGGTACTGGAAAAAAAACCCAGCCCATGGTTGAGAAACCCGGGTGTTAAAAAAAACGGCGGGTTCCTGACCACCGGGTGTTGAAGAAAACCGGTATCCGATACTGAAATCTGAGTACCGAACAGCTATAACACAAGAATCAATGCGCCAAAGCTAAATATTAATCAATAATCAAGAGCAATTCAGCGCTTCCCAAAGGGGGCCCTGCGGATGCGGAGGCCTTTCAAGGGGTTCAGCGAAAATATAAAAAAAACATAGAAGCGCTGGCCGCCTTTTTTTCGATTCGATGTTTAAGTTCATTGTGCAAGGAATACCTTCCAGAAGTTACGGGCGATGCACTCCTTTTTATGTACTCACACGCGGCTAACGCTCTTTTGAAGCTTCTGGACGTAGCCATTCATCTTAATTCATTTATTCACTATCGAGTCGAGACTGTAATCATAGTCCCGATTCGATAGTGAATAAATGAATTAAATTGGGCGAAAACAAAATAAACTGGTAACCCTCTATCAGTGGCGCAACAACGAACTTGCCCTGGAGGGGGCTAAACATCCAATGAAAGTTTCTGTTGCCAACTGATTGATGGTGATTTTATCTCGTAATGACTCTATAAGGTAGTGATACCGTTGCATTCACGATTATTTTTAATGCAAATTTATCATAACTTAGCACCGCCATCGCGTCCTGGAAAGGTGAGTGAAATGTCAGTTGTGGCACGTTCTTTTCTTGACTTCGTGGAAACCCAATTTTAGTTAACTTTTTCAGTATTGCAATTGGCGCGTTTAGAAAGCATAAACAACCGAAACTGATGGAAATTATATTCGATTAAATTTGAAATGTAATAAAAAAGATAGGAAATAATTTGATTTTGTCATTTTTCTTATTTTTGCGGACTTCGAGGACTTTGTATATGATAAAATATAAAGGTGCCGATGGACCAATGGATTTTCTTGATTTGAATATAGCTAAGATGGTGGCGCGTTTATAACGATATAAACCGAAGCATACATCGTTTGGATTCAGTTATTTGTTTTACAAGAAAATATTTGTACAACGATTTTGTTTGAAATTTCGTACAGAAAATTGTATTATTCTAATAGTTACCCCTTTTTTATATAAGTCAGGTGCATCAAGCCACCCAATTTCGATTAAAGGAATTTAGCACCTATAGATCCCAAAACCTTGTTTCAAAGGTAGAATCTTCAACAAAATGCAATGGAAAATTCAATTTTAGTATGTGTCTGCCTCACACAAATTATTTCACATGTAAAATATTTATAGCTCGGTAAAAATTATTACTATCAAAGCGGCAGGATTTTATTTACCAAAATTACCTCAGATTTGCGCACTTGCTCTTTACATTTTTTACACAAAAATGTTTCTAAAATTCTGATAAGGATGTTTCAAACTTGCACAGGCCATCAAAACTATACCGAGAGTGAACAAGATGCATAATTTTATAAAATTTTATGATGCATTCATATTTCATATTTTGCAATTGTTACTTTTCCTTTTTCAGCCTCTCCCGTGGTTGCGCCACTACCTTCAATTTTCGTCATTTTTTAAAACAAGCATTTACATATTCAAAAACACACAATAGTACGATTCAAACAGTTTATAAGTAAGAACTTTCGTAGGAACTGTTATTCTGAAAGTGTATCAGATTTCAGAAAGGCAATTTAAACAGCTCGCGAGTTATCGAAAATGTCCAATTGTGAAACATGAAAGTGCGATTATCTCGCTTTTTATATCACCAAACGCATTCTACGAATACGGAAAGTCGGAAACGCTATTTCATTCATTGTTTTTTTTTTTGGTTCTAAAACAGCACTAACATAACATAATACAATAATAGCACTCTCCGTGGCTCACTTGGTTGAGTCGCACATGTGCGGATAGGAAATATATAGTGCTTGCAACATTATATACACTCCGAAATTATATGCAATGTAATGTTGACTCGAAATTTATGGCTGAGTTAACGCACCATGGCCCCACATACGGTACTGAGAAGAAGAAGAATACAATACTTACTTGCTAGCTTCTGGATTCCTTTTTTCTCTGTGTTTGCCATATTTACAAGTCAGTTTCCCCACTCTTTCCTGAAAAAAAGAGAGAGAAAAATGTTAAATCACATATCATATGCTACAATTATAAGCAGTTATTTTGCATAAATTTTCTATTAAGCAAACATCTTAAAGGTTTGTGTTCGTAGAGCCGACTCATGGGATCATCGCTCAGCGATCGAAGCTCACTGAGCACTATATGGGTTTATTTTCTATACAGACTTGTTCCTTTAGTCCATAGTCGATACTAGGAAAGTAGAACCATTCAAAAAATATTTAAATACGGCTCGAAATTGGATGCAAAACTACGATCGCTGAGAGATGATCCCATGAGTCGTCTCTACGAACACAAACTTTAAGAGCGGATTTTCGTCGTAATTTCGCCAGAATTCTTTAATTTGTTTATCATACTATTTTACTTCCATTTTTTTAATGACTATGATTTCATTTCAACATTCAGTATCAGCATAGCACAACCCAGGTTCTATGTACCCACATATAGGCCTGTTCGGTACCGAGATTTCAGTACCGGGTTCCGGTTTTTTTCAATACCCGGTACCACAAGCGGTTTCCCTGACTCAGGTTTTTTTTTCAGTACCGACGGTTTTTTTAACCATAAGCCGGTTTTTTTGAGTACCGGGTTAAAAACCGACTCAGGTTTTTTTCAGTACCGACGGTTTTTTCAACCATGAGCCGGTTTTTTTGAGTACCGGGTAAAAAACCGGTACCAAAAAACCTGAAAAAACCGGCTCATGGTTGAAGTGAATCGTTCTTTTTAACTCGGTACCAAAAAACCGACTCGTTGGTCGGTTTTTTAACTCGGTACCAAAAAAACCGGGATATCGGTACTTTAGAATATCGGGTCCGGTACCAAGTGAACACCGGTTTTGTACCGGGATCCCGGTTTTTGGAACAGGCCTACCCACATATTCATAATGTAAACATAATACAGAATATACAGAACAATTGAAAAATTATAGCATTTCTCGCCTTGACACTCAAACAATAAACAATGAAATACAATCGACACACAAGGATACCTCTTACAAAAACTCAGTTATGGAGAAAGGATCATTAAACTGTATTTTACTACCCGTCAAGTTTACTATCCATATTTTCAAATCATCGAACCCACCATACGAACTCGCGGATGAAGTCATGCCAATATAAATGTACGCGTCACATTGTGTTATGAGTTCATCGAATTCAAAATGTTTCGGATAGAGCTTTCTTTTTGTCGCCAGATACAAATTAGTATTCACGCACTAATTAAATTAAAATGTGACAGAAATGAAGGACAGGATATAACAATTATTCGAGAGAATGTGTATAATCATCGAGGAAGAGTGTCTGGAAATTTGAGAATATAAGTACATAGTCACCAGGTCATTGTCGGTGAAGATCAATATGTTTAAGGTTATTAGGAAGTAAGATATAAAATTAATTAAGGATAATAATGAGCTTAATGCAATTTGAGATGTGAGTATGTACTATCGATTAATAAAATTGTATTTTTTTTTTTTGTGTATTGAATTATGATAGGAGATTATCGTAACTTTTCGTACATAAAAGAGTACATAAGAGATAAATAAAAAAAGGAATTTAATTAAAAAAAGATACATTTAATTAGATTTCTTATGAATAAACGTTAAAACCACCTCAAGATCTAAAAAGTCATACGATGGGTTTTACCAAACTTTTATGATGAAATTGTAAACATATCTTGCACCTTGTGCAAATGCAAATGATGCTGAAATATTCATTAATATTTTATAGCAAAACTGGTTGAATTGCTGATTTTATTCAAATATGCCCTCAAGCCTAGTCGTAAATATTTAGGGCAGCATATAGGATCAATTAATACGAGTAGAATAGCCCTTAACGATTTTACACACTAGTTCTGTTCTCAGTTCATAGATTGATATAGCCATTTTAGCTACCATCTTAAGAAAGTAGATATGCAGTACGCCTCAAGCCTAATTAAAATTCTCTAGCTTCAGTCGTTCGACGTGATCGAACTAGATGCATGAAAGAATTGCTACCATAACTAACCTATGATAACATATGTAATTAAAATAATATTATAGTAGCAGTATATTGAATTGAGTCATGTTCTCGTTTCATCGTTAAACATTCGCTCCGGTGTCTCGGTTTTGAATATGTGATTATAAATTAATATAAACATTTATTAACTGCGCTAAACTGCATCGTTTAGATACCTGTCGACTGTCGTTTTATATTATACTAATTACGAATATCTAAACAAACGTGACGGTTATTACTCATAGGAAAAATGCCTACATTTTATGGCAATAATAGGTGTCCAGTAAATAAGTATTGTATGGAAGAAAAATTAAACGAAATTTATGACATAAATATTGAATAAATTAAATCTCATATAAATTTTATTAATATTTAACTACACAGGGTGAATGCTTCACATTTTAAGAAAAAAATCTATTAAACGAAAGTTAGGAACTGTCTGCAAAATAACCGCCTATTATATAGGTACATATAAATCAAATATAAAATATATAACAAAAAAAAAAAACAAACAAACAAATAACGAAAAATCAATGCATCACTATAATAATTTAATAAATGTATTTGCAAAAAAAAAATTATCAAAAAATAGCTAGTATGTAAATGTATGTAAAATAAATAAATGTAAATTCCCGATATTTTTTCGAGTCTAAGTAAATGTTGATGCAAGTTTGTATTTTTGAATTTTGAATAATTTTAAAAATGCCGATTGCCATTTATCTAATGCGAAAATTAATACATTTTGTATGTACAGTAGGACTCCAATAAACGGCACCTCGATAATCCGGATTCGGATTTAAACCAAATGTTGTCTCAATTTTCAGAAAATTTGAAAATTGGCTAAAGTTCGTCCAGGAGAATTGCTCATGGAGCAAACTTAAGGGAAGGTATATCTTAAATGCGAAATTATTTATTAACCGTGGTCATTTTAAAAGGATTTTAGTATAAATGTTATCCACCAGTGTGAAAATGAGTACAATTCGAAAATTCAGATAATTCAATAATCCGTATTGGGTCCGGTTCCAATCAATCCGGAATATCGGAGTCCTACTGTATATGTATTATGCAACAAAATCATTCTTTCTTACATATGCATTATTAAAGAGGCAACTCTAATTTTAGTTATAGGTCCGATTTGGATGCCATAGTGCATTCAAGCATGATTTTATATCATTGATTGATATATGGTAAAATAAACAAAAACTCATAGTAGATAATAAATTACCAAACTGTCACTTTGTTAAACTTTTTGCATATTAACACGCCGTTTGTCATTGCATTCGAAGATCGTCGGGCTGATATGCATACGAAATGGCAAACGTTTGTGGATTTTACTAGTAGAGAGTGCAGCTACCTATAGAGATAATTACAAATGACCTTTTGATGCAAGTTTTTTCGTTTTCTTTCTATCCGGGAAAAACAAAAGTTCACCGCTATGAAAATGGAATATTATGGCAACAATACAAGGTAGGCTTTAAATTACAGCTTTCATTGATTTAAATTAGTTTATGAGGAGTACACGTATTGGGGAAAAAATTGTGAATAACTTTAGAACTCGACGGGCTACAAATTTTCTATATACAACTTTTTAGTAAACTTCGCAGTTATACGTAACTTCTTAGTACCTACATGTAACCGTTGTCGAGATTTCTACAAAAAAAAACTATTTTTGCAGGGGGTTGACTCCGTGTAGCGCCCCTAACAAAACACCCACAGATGGCGACTTCCAGGTCTTAGGTTTAAAGCCTCGAAAGGAAAACTTATGCAAAAATCCAGCTTACTATACAACGTACTACTACTCCACTAAGTCAACAAAAACAAGAAAAACACGGAAAAATATTGGGCCTAAAGATCCCTAAAAGGGCAAAACAGGTCATGAATGTATTTTTAAAAGTAAGCACGTTGGAGAAGACGACTACTACATTATACTTATCTGATGTGTTTATCTTATTTCAGGCACCAAAGACTCCGCATTGAAATTAGGAAAAAGGGGCTTATTTTCAGTGACTCATGCTGCGGTTGACTCGGGGCCCTCCCGCTAACTTCTTGAGTAGGGCCCCTTGAAATAAGTCAAAATTTTTCTGTGATTTTTGAAAAAAATGTCTACCATTAGCAAGATAGCTAACAATGTTATGCTTTTTAAAGCTTAAATAACACTGTCCCGCAAAAGGAATTGGTTCTTGTTCTCTAATCATTTATATGGTGATTTTTATGTAAAATTATACATGACTGGTTTATCGCAAGGAAAAGAGAATGAGGATATTAAAGAGATCTACTACCACACGATTGTGCAAATAAAAGACAAATTACTAATTTAGTGGCTAAGAATCGAAGTCTTCAGTCTTCGAAGGACGATGGACAATATATACGTATATCCTTCATATCTTGTTGCCTTCGTTTAGCAGTATCGCTATCATGGCAAATACCTAGATGCCTAGATCGACACCGCTCGACTAACCATGGTTTTATGATGAATTTGGCTAGTCAGCTCGATTTTAATCGACTTCTCCTCCACATGTTTACAATTTCTTAAATTTTGGGGACAAGAGCTTATGTAAAATCCTTCCTTCCTTTCTAGAACAAGCTACGGCTATTTTTCGTTCGCATCTTTTTATTTGAAATTTTGGGCTTCTGGTGATTTGTCTGAAGAATTCTCTGAACGTGAAGGCTTAGCTATAGGGAGTAGCTGTTATAATGCTCGTTTCTGTTTCTGTTTCGCCAGTTTCTGTGTTATGTCTTTACTGTTGGCGAGGATTTGTGAATCGTGAATTGGCCGAAAGACCTGATGAGGTTACTATACTGCAGGAAATTCCATCGAGTTATCAAAGGCTTCAAGGCAGTGATTTTACTTGCGGCGATGGCAGAAGAAAATGGAAGTGACCGATCGTCGTGATAAGCCCGATAAGGAAGCCTGTGATCGTTAATGCCGGTACCTACACAGTGACCAAGGCTTTCTCTGTTGACAAAGCTTTTAGTGTAGGTACTTGCTTACAACAATTTATAAAAATATATAAACTCTGATAAAGAAAGCTAGTTTTCATGCTATATATACTTCTAGAGCTTGCAACATTATATACACTCCGAAATGATATGCAATGAAACGTTGAATCGAAATTGCATATAAACGGCTGAGTTAACGCACCATGGGCCAACATGGGGCTATACGGTACTGAGAAGAAGAAGTATAGTAGCATCCCGTGGAGAAACGAACGAATTGACCAGAAATACTGCCTTCATCTACCTATTTGGTGGTAAAATGTTTGCCAAATGTAGGCTGAGATATTACCGCCAGAATGTGAGATGTGCCTACACCGCAGATCGAGCGACGCGACACCATTGAGGCAAGGAAGAAGAAGATTTTAGGACTACTCATGCTTCAAAGACGATTAATTAACTAATTAATTAATTAAATTATCAAAATTCAATTCATATTTACACCTTCAATACTACAATTCGGTCTGTTCGAAGTAAACATTTTTGAAATCTGCCCCTCTAAAAAAAAAAAAGTTTGTCGACTTCTGTTTTAGGTCGCAGGGAGGTGTAGATCCGAAATTTGCAAGTTGTCTGAGTGTATATACCTATACAATGAAACGTTTACAATGAAACGGATAAATTTTCAATACGTGCCACTCTGTGGCATACAAGCTAGAAGCTCCCAAAGCAGAACGATGCATATAGTTGTTGTGTTCTCCCAGGACATTATGATTATGAACAGATGAGTCTGCGTGATGGGATAGTTTGAGAACATAGTTTATCCACTCTATACTGTCAGTTCCCTTTGGTATTGTCCAGAATGTGCTACTGCTGGCCGTCATCCCCATAAATCTGGAAATTTAGAACATCGCTCGGACACCTGAAGATGGCCCAAGAAACCCCGACAGACAACCCCACTTTATATTTTATGGAGTTTAAGCTGAAGCGACCGCTTTGCTCGCCCGCCCGCCCGCCCGCTCCTATCAAATTCAATCATTTCCTTGAGTGTCTTTGGTTGTAAGTACCAACACCTCCTCCACCCAATTTATTAACACTAGCGTCGAAGAAAGATAAACCAAAGTACACAAAGCCATATTAGAAACAGGGCTGTAGAGAAGAGAAAGGGACGAATGTGATTCGCCTCGGGTTGCGTATTTAGGAAACCTAATCGATTTCGTCCCCTTGCGTGGGGACGAACTGAACTAGGGTTCCTAAATACGCCCCGGACCCGGATGTTGAATGGTTTTGAAATTTCGATTCAGTGTTCAAAATCGTATTGAATTTTCCGAACTAGGGGCCCTACCCAACGAATCCAATCAACAAATCAATATGATCTTTTCTTTACTAAATTTTTTGATTCGATCTGCCCTCGCCCGTTGTCAATCCTGGAACCTCCAGCTTTTTCTGGTCTATCGGTTTATTGATAAATGAAATCAACTCTTCATATACAGTCTTGACTCGATAATCCGGATCAATTATTGCAAGGGGTAATCCGGACCATCGGAACATCCGGATTAGCGCAATCACTTTTTGCTAAGGAAAAACAGTCCAAATAAATGAAAAAGAGGAAAAAAGCCGATAAATGTATTATTTCTTTGAAATTAGTTAGCATCATGTCATTTGCCAAGCCGTCCCGTAAAAAAGTACGAGACCAAATCTACCATTTCACCCCTAAAATATCAAATATCCGGATTATAGAGTCAAAATTGCTGCTGAAGCCCGGATTATAAAATACTTAGTGGAAACATTTAGTGGTCCGGATTAGCGTGATATCCAGATTAAAGGAGATCCGGATTACCGAGTCAATACTGTACCTGTAAGTATTTTTTGATTCATAGCGTAAAAATATATTTCTTTACTGTTTTACTTAGGTGTTTCGGGAAACTTTCCTGGTCAGTCAATAAGCGCAAGATGTGCCCCAAACGAAGATCCCAAGTTACAAAATAACCCCCAAATAAAAAAGTCTGCCGATTCAAATTTCAAAATTTTCCCGCATAAAATATACTTTAGCAAAATCGATCAATTGAAAACTTAAAATACTTTTTTTCTCGTCTCACGACAAGGGCTACTATGAACTTAGGTCGCCCACAAATGGAGAATCCATGGATTCTTCGTTCTGTTAAATTCCAAATAAAAATATTGCCAGCTGGGCAAGTTGTAATTTTTTTATATGGAGTTTAACAGAACGAAAAATCCATAGATTCACAATGTGTGTGCGGCATTAGGAGGTGAATGGATACAGTTAATATGCGTAGGGCCCCAATTTCGATGTACAGGACTAAAAATATTTGATGCTTCTTATTTATTAATACACGTTTATAGTTGTTCGAAGATATCTCAGCCTCGAAAGTGAGCAGATAGTGGACTTAGACTGTACAATCCAAAATTTACTAAAACAATCGTGTTCAGCTGAATCGGTTCAGATGAAACTGTCAGTTCCAGGAACATTTGTAACTGACACTTACAACTACTCAAACGATCTGAACTGCACAGTTCGACCTTTCAGATAAATCTGTCAGTTACGCCCTAATGTAGATACACTAATATGTTTGGGTTTATTGCACAGTGATTTTCTGTATGAAGAATGAAGTGACTAATATAAATAGAATTTAAGATCTCTAAATTTAAAAATAAAACAAATATATCTATTATATGCAAATTATGAATATAAAATTCAAAATATTCACAACAATAGACCTACGCCAATTTATTATTGCATTGTACGAGTACTATACATTCGAATATACGAGTGTATGATGTTTAAAATTGCAATTATTCATACATAACCGACAAAATCGTGTGTACAGCACGTTTCGCCTTTTTCACCATTCGCGAGGTGCGAGACGAATCGTGCGACATTAATTTGCAATACTAATTTAATGTTCTTTTTCATTATACGCGCTCATTCAATTTCTTTCATTAGCATATTCTTTACGCTCTCACTTAATGGATACATACGACAACTTAAAACTTTAAAAGAGCGACCGCGCAAATTGCACATAAAAAGCGTTTTTAATTAACACTTACCTTTTTCTTAAGCAAACACACCAAGCACTTAATTAATTTGGTATTGATGCAAATAAATTTTTGTCTTAAAGATTTGCCCACCACACAATAGACACTTGGAATAGACTCGCGACGCACTAGATTAAGGAGACGGCGACAAGACTAGACGACACCAAAAATATGGTATATAAGTAAGTACGTCACTCGCACTATTTGAATGAAATTAGATATTCATTCGCGGCGGCACACTTTGCGTTCACGCTTTAAGAGTAAATAGAGAAAACCCAACAAATAACGATTTTCTGGTCAACACTTTATGAGCGTTTAAAAAATTTATAAATTAGGTTTAAAGTTGATTAAAAATATTTAATGACAATATTTAATAAATTGCCTTAAAAATTTACCAAATATGACCTGGATCCAAAATAGGATCTTCAGTCTACAAAAAATCAAATCAGCTCCTTTTTTGTCTAGTTAGAAATTTCACAGTCTCAACTGCACACACTTTAAAAATTATTGTGCATACTACAGCACTACTTTTTATTTAAACTTCACAATTATCCTTATCAAATTTATCACATTCTTTCATTAATTCCAACAATTTTATTTTTTTTTTAATTTTTATGTCAATTAATTTTTGTTTAAAAAACACTTCACTGGAATAATCCTTTTCTTATTCACTTTGCACTTTTTTGAAAATTTCTCAAGTCCTTTAATATCTTCCTGCCCGTTTTCGGATGATTAAGAACTCGTCTCTAGCTGTGATGCGAACGAACTAACTTCAATTGTACAGTGGTTGAGTCTTTTTCACTGTTTCACATGCGTCCACTTGCGAAACATTATTCAACGTCGTCGTAGCAGTCGTTTTCTTCGTTGACGCCGGTCGCCTGAAATATAGCCGCGCCATCACATCACAACAGCAACGTGTCGATCAAAGCAACATGTACCAAGTACCATGTATAAAAGCAGCAGCTGCCCAGAGATACTCTCATCTCGTGCCCGAGGATTTAAGATTCAGATATGAACGTAGCTCTATAGCTCGTATGGGGCCCTGCAGATATAAAAGTACACATAGGAGCATTTCTGATCAGAAGGAAGAAATACTAACTCAACTACTGATTTTTTTATTTTTGTAATTATATGTACATTATTTACATAGGTGCTTTATATACTAAAAAATTGCTCTGCAGACACATATGTATTTAAATGACATGCTTCATTGAATAAATAGAATAAAAACAGCTTCGCAACACTATGATGCCCCAATCGCTACATTTACACATGGACTAATGCCAAAATATTTGGTATAAAGACGTCGTGTGGGATTCTGACGATATGGATTAGTAATTTTGTAAAAAAATTAACCTTGAACTTGTATATGTATCTGTAGCACTTGATAGATTTATTCATTTTTCCACATGTTTATACAATAATTCTATTCAATTTTTTCCATTTAATTTTGTCTATTTAACTCATATTTGCACTATACAAAATAACGAACAACTTCGAACATAATTTTGTATCTCATTTACCAACGATCGTACACAATGTTGCTAGCAACATTTCATTGATGACGACTACATTATTTCATATGAAGATAGATATTGCTTGGCGCATGTTGAAGTTCATTCATGGAGGGTGTGTTCGGCCTAAATGCATTTACGACACGGCTCTACATGTGAGTAGAGAAAGTATAGTACGCCGCAAACATCTGCAAATGATCTGGCCAAAGGGATAATAATAGATACATTCTGGAAACGACATATGCCGAAGAGCGTTATAGAAAGGATCAAAAATAGGTAGGCAAGTAAAGGTATGCATAGGTAGCCGTGTAGGTGATACAACATGTTAGGGTAACTCTGTAGGACGATTGATTGATGTTTGCGCCCTCTTGATACAAGAAAAATGAAATGGATGAAAAAGCATTGGGAATTCGATGTTTGTCCTTGTTTTAATTGCAGAAACAATATTTATAACTCAACATCGGTGATTATAATTTTATTGACAATCTGAGTCATTTGAATTTTAGTCTCAAATGAATGTGGTAATATGAATCCCGTGAAAGAGTCGGATAGCCGATAGGATAGCTTCATTCAAAAACTGGTAATTTCATTTTTTTAGGATGAAGTACCGTTACCCAAAACTAAAAGGAATCAAAGGAATACAAAAAACCTCACCCAAAAAAGGCTGAGAGTATCGCGAATAAATTAAGAAAAAATCCGCACTACTAGGTACGTTCCTGCAAATATGCAGCATGTATGTGTATACGTATTTGTAATAAAATTTGAAATTTAATAGATTTATTGAATTCTCATCTCAGAAATTTATTAAATTTTCATCTTTACTTCGAATGCCTACTTGATGTGGCTGGCTAACTTTGACTGTGACTCACTTTGTAGAGTATATACATACTGTATGTACAGGGTGTCCGGAAACTGCCGCATAAACGCACCGGATTATGATTCCTCAGTAGATTTCCAGCAAAAAAGTTGTACGGAACATACCCCCTCAGCTTAACCCTTTAGCTGCCATAGGCATCTAAAGATTTTTGAAAAAATCATTTTCTTGCACGACTTAAAGCCTAATATCTCTAAAGCTAGATCAGCTAGAATAGAGAAATAAAATGATTACCACAGCTAACAAATTTACCTGTAAAATAAAACTAACCACCCTAAAATCGGATAAGGGGTTTGGTTTTTACAGAGCTTCAAAGTCAAATTTGTGTAATTTGACCCAAAAACAATATTTTTTTCCATCTCAATTTTCTCCAACTTCTGCCAAGGTGAGGTGCTTCTACGATTCTTTTAAAAATTGGCGCATAGTCTTGCAATAATATCTTCTTTACATTATTTTATTCTAGCTCCATTATTTCTACCAGTTTTGGTACCTTAAGTGCAGAAAACTAGGGTTAATTTTGGCTCGATTTCGATTTTGAATAGATTTTACCAATTGCAAATCTTTAGGGGCAGTGTGAATTGAATTGTATTGAATTCGAGCTAAAATTACCCCAGGTTTTCTACACTTAACGTATAAAAACTGTTAGAAGTAATGGAGCTAGATCAAAATGATGTAAAAAACATATGATTGTAAGACTATGCGCCAATTTTTAAAAGAATCGTACAAGCACCTCACCTTAGCAGAAGTTGGAGAAAATTGAGATGGAAAAAAAGATTGTTTTTGGGTCAAATCACACAAATTTGACTTTGAAGCTCTGTAAAAACCAAACCTCTTATCCGATTTTAGTGTGGTTAGTTTTATTTTACAGGTAAATTTGTTAGCTGTAATAATCATTTTATTTCACTATTCTAGCTGGTCTAGCTTTGGAGATATTAGGCTTTAAGTCGTGCATGAAAATTATTTTTTTAAAAATCTTTAAATGCCTGTGGCAGCTAAAGGGTTAAGTTGAGGGGGTATGTTTCGTACAACTTTTTTGCTGGAAATCAACTGAGGAATCATAATCCGGTGCGTTTATGCGGCAGTTTCCGGGCACCCTGTATAAACAGTGGCACAACCAGGATCTTGCCCTGGAGGGGGCTAAGACCATTTATATTACTGGTCATTTGAGGTTGTTGTTGCAGGTTATATGGTGGTGCTATTTTCCCGTAATAACCCTATAAGATGGTGTTGCTAGGTCCTGTTGCATTTACGCTTATATTAATGGAAAAATCGTGGATACAATTTTGACAATTTAGGAGGAGGTTCGAGTCCCCAAAACGCCTACCTAAGATCACCACTGCCTAGTAAATACTAAAATCCTAGTAATGCCGGCTGGCGCCTGCTAATTTATAACGTTCCTATACTAAGCCATCCAATTACAAGTAAAATGAATTTAACAATTCTATAAATCTACATTTTATTTTCGAAGCGTCAAACTTTTCGTTGCAATACAAAATTCAAATTTTTGGTCGATATGCCTCATACATATGTTTGTATTTTATATTATTTCGATTTTTTTTAAATTTATTTTGAAGTATTTTTTTTTTTATTAAAATTATTTCACACCTACGTACGTGCTTGTCTCCTTTATTTTCGCACAATGACGTTTCTAAAACTCTGGTAAGAATGTTTTATCCTGAGCAACCATCGAAACTGACAGATAATGTATGCTTACGAAGAGAATACGCTTATTATTTAATTTGCAAATTGTCTTTTCGCAATTTCTGGGTCTGGGTGGGGCTTTAGCCCCCGTTAGCCCCCAACGTGGTTGCGTTACTGTTGTAAAAATTTTGATGATCGTAAAATCGAATTCGTTCGGAGGTACCAAACCGGTATCTCACAGGGTAAAGGTAAGGGTCAATCAGGCCGCGAGTACACATTTATTTTAAATTTAGTGAATCAAAGAGTTCACGAACCATTTTTCACGGGAGACACAAATGCAAGTTTTTCACTTGGCCAACATAGTACTTACCTTTATTAGAAAACTCATGATACAAATTACACTGGTCTACAATTTTCAAACTTTTTTTTGTCACACGAAAGTTTATATCATAAAAATGAAATGTCAAGATTCTTTGTAACAACTTAACCAAAAATTAATTAAAAGTTCCAAAATTTACTATAGTAAGATAAATTATTTCATTCTGATTTTTATATGGACAACATTTGCAGGAATATTTACGAATGAGAGCAAGAGAATCCTAATGAGTTTATCGATTCTGCCACTTCGATAGACATCAATTTCGCTTGCAGTCAAGGAAACTGTAATTTTCGTTTGTAGTGCAGTCAAATATCAAAATTCAGGCTTCCAAATAGAACAAAATAGAGTAAGGCTAATTTTTGTTGTTTTTGAATCAGTGGGCTCCCAGGAATCTACAACTGGTTTTGCTAAAAAAAAAATTTGATCGGAAAGGTCCCAAAAAGGACAAAAAAGAATACTCTTTAATACTTGACCGGAGGTCGGCATGCGGGCTATCATATCAAAGGGGACGTCGAGTATGTGGCGGCTATATTTAATTGAATTGCTAAATTTAATATTTTGAAATATTTATTCTTATTTAAATACACTATTAAAGTATTGCACGAAGTTAAAAGTATTCCCAGTTTCAATTATAGTGCAGTGTATATTTGTGCCTATGAATTTGTGTAATTGGCACGCCTACATTAGCATACTAGTTTAGCTACACTTCCGATCTAGTCGTCTAACCAGCCGGTCACATCACCCACTCGCCCACTAATCTAATCTGATTTATAAATTAAGTTCTCAATAAGTTCTTGTGTTATAATTAATTCAAACCAAACCAAAAGTTATAATAAATAATTTTATATTATACCTAACTAAAGTGTTATTATTACAATTATTACTAATAAAATAACACACATATAACACAGAACAACTACGAGAATAATTCAAGGTGTCCCTACTTTTATCACTTTTCAGAATCTATAATAGCTGGAGATTCTACCATTAAATTTGCCAAGAAAAAAGTTGATCGGAAAGCTCTGAAAAAGGGAGTGTCATATCAAAGAGGATGTCGAGTGCATTGCATATCCGGTGCTTGTTTCCTCTCTCAAGAACACTAAATGGAATAAGTCGGGCTTAAATGGAAAATTACGGCTTTAGAAAGATACAGATAGGGGAAACACAAAAATTTTTAAGTTGAGCCCAATTTTCTCCTTTGAAGGTCCTTGGAACAAGTAACAAATGCCGGATATGGAATGTACTTGACATCCTCTATAGAGGTTTATTTTATTAATTATAAATATTGGTCTCTATATATTAAGATATATTTAATTATATATTTAAATATTTTTAAACATTATATTATTTATAATAAAAATTGAATTTTTAAGGAATGAATATTTTTTTATCTTATTGAAATGAAAAATAATTTTTGAATTTAATTTTTTTTTTACATTTTTTTTTATCATAATAAAAAAAAAACTAGATTGATTTTTTTTATAATAAAAAAATGGCTAAGTGGATTTTTATTTTTTAACAAGTATAAATTTATCTTACGTTAATTAAAAATCCACGACATTACCCCCCTCCTTAGAAATAATAATAATTAATTAGCATATGTATGAATGATTTTATTGTCATTGAATGACACTTTCTTGGTTGTTGATCGTGGTTTTGGAAATGGTGATGATGATTCCATAAACGCTGGTTTTAGGCGGTCAATGGAGACTTTGATTTTCTTGTCACCAACTAAAATTGTGTAGACTTTATCACTTCGATCAACGACCAAGAAAGGTCCTTCGAATGGTGCTTTAAGAGAGGGACGAACTGAATCAATGCGACGAAAAACGTGCGTGCAAGATTTAAGCTCATTGGGAACATAAACATATTTATTCGTATTGATTCTAGGCTCTACACATTTGGAGCATTTAACGAATTGACGCAAACGTTCGACATAATCAGTTACTGATTCTTTTGATTCGGATGGATTGACGAAGTCATGAGGGAGTCTGAGATTTTGACCGTAAACCAACTCAGCTGGTGTGCATTCGGAATCTTCTCTGATAATGGTACGCAGTCCCAATAATATAAAAGGAAGTTCTTTGGTCCATTGAGTGTTACCTCGACTCATGAGACTTTCTTTTAAAACTCGATGCCAACGTTCGAGAAAACCATTTGCCTTCGGGTTGTAAGCCGTAGTGCGTTTTCGCTCAAAACCAAGATAAGTCGATAGCTCTTTAAATAATAGAGATTCAAACTGGGCACCTTGATCCGTAACAATTGTTCGAGGAATACCGAAACGTGGGAAAAATTCTTTAACTAAAGTATTGGCGATGGTGGAAGTACGCGCATCAGGTATTGGAAAAGCTTCAGGCCAGCGAGTAAATCGGTCAATGATTGTTAGACAATACCGACAATTTTCAGATAAAGGAAGTGGTCCCACAATGTCTAAGTGAATGGTACTAAACTTCTCTTTACTCGGAAGAAAAGAGCCTACTGGTGATTGTGTATGTCGAGTAATCTTTGACTTCTGACAAGATATGCACTGCCTCGCCCAGGTTTTAGCATACTTTTAAGTAGTTTTGTGGTAGCTCTTAGGCCTGGATGACAAAAATTATGTACTTTGTTAAAAACCAAACGCCTTAAATCAGAGGGAACGTAAGCTCTGATCGGATTAGTAGATGTGTCACACCATAGTGGAACCTCCGAATCAGGGATACATACTGGTTTAAGAATTAAAGTCTTTGATGATTTTAATTTTTCCAGTTCTGGATCCCTGGATTGTGAAAGTGTCATTTGATGGATACTAATCGCAGAAGGAATTTCGATAACATCGACTCTTGACAAATTGTCAGCAACAATATTATCTTCACCTTTGATGTGACGTATGTCGCTGGTGAACTGGCCGATAAAATCGAGATGACGCACTTGTCTCGGTGAAGCCTTATCTAATTTTTGCTTAAATGCAAAAATTAGAGGTTTGTGATCCGTAAACAAAGTAAACTCTCGACCTTCAACCATAAATCGGAAATGTTTGACTGCTAAATAAGCCGCCAAAAGTTCTCTGTCATACGCGCTATATTTACGTTGCGTTGGACTTAATTTTTGAGAAAAGAATCCTAAAGGTTCATTAACACCTGCATAAGACTGCTGTAATACAGCCCCGACAGCTATATCAGAAGCATCCACCAATAAGGATACTTTTGATTCGTTCCTAGGAAATGCTAGCTGGGAGGCATCAGCGAGTAATTGTTTAGCTTTATTGAAAGCAGCCAAAGACCGTTCATTCCAATCAATAGGACTTTTGTCTTTCTTTTTATGAGATCCGAGCAAAAAGTCGTTTAGTAGCGCTAAATGTTGTGCAGCATGTGGAATGAAACGACGATAAAAATTGAACATGCCAAGAAATCGACGCATTTCATAAACCGAATTAGGAGGTTTTAAATTATGTATAGCTTCCACTTTGTTAGGAAGCGGTTTTACACCATTGGCATCAATTTGATGGCCGAGAAAAGATACAGATTCTTTTAGAAAATTACATTTGTTTATATTAATCAGTAAACCATATTGTTTGAAACGTTCAAAGACACACTCTAAATTTTTATAATGTTCTTCTATATTTGTAGAAGCTATCAGTACATCGTCAATATAAGGAAATACAAAATCCAGATCACGTAAAACAGAATGGATAAAACGTTGGAAACTTTGTGCAGCATTTCGAAAACCAAAAGTCATTTTGGGAAATTCGAATAGTCCAAAAGGTGTTGTTATGGCTGTCTTTTCAATATCATCTTCATTGACTGGAATTTGATGATAAGCTTTTACTAAATCAATTACAGAGAAAATTTTCTTTCCACTTAATTGTTGGGAAAAATCATGAATATGAGGTATTGGGTAAGAATCAGGCACAGTCATATTGTTTAAAGCTCGGTAGTCACCACAAGGTCGCCAAGATCCATCTTTTTTCTTTACCATATGTAGAGGTGAAGCCCAAGGGCTTTTCGATGGACGACAAATACCTTGTTCTATCATGTAATTGAACTCTTTCTTGGCAATATCTAATTTTTCAGCATTAAGACGACGAGGTTTTGCTGAAATCGGCGGACCTTTAGTTATAATATGGTGTCTAACTGAGTGAAGAACTGGTGCCTTGAAGTCCGGTTCACACGCTGACCCGAAATATTTTTCCAAAAGACAAGCAACTCGTTTGTCAACATTTGGGTAAGAAATTAATTCTAATTTGGGTATATTAGTTTCAATTAACTTACCCTGTTGAGATTTACAAGTTGTTGTTAGATCGATAATACGACGATTATGTAAATCCACCATCAATCCAAAATGTTTTAAAAAATCTGCGCCAATGATAGGTTTGGAAATATCCGCGACCAAAAATTTCCAAGTAAAAACGCGACGAAGTCCTAAAGTAACTTGTAGTTCGCGATAACCGTAAGTTGAAATATTTGTATCATTGGCAGCCTTTAAAACGAAGTAAGAGTTGAAATTTTTCCTTTCAGCAATATCTACAGGAACGATTGACAAATCAGACCCAGTATCAATCAAGAACTTTAATTTGGATTTGTCATCATCAACTATGAGACGGCTTGATGGATTAATGAAATTGGAAACCGTCGATTCCAACTCCAAATTTAGTTTTTTGAGAAGTGTTTACATGGTGTATAACACTTAAAAGCTTTATCTCCAAATTTTTCGTGATAACGACAAAGTCCATTCTCGTTGATTTTATCTCTTGATTTTGAACGCGAACGGTACTTTGAAATTGGACGTGAAGTTCTACGAGGGTTATGATTTGCTGAGACATTGGTCTGCGATACCATGAACTGATTTACCAAAGCCATCATTTCATTAAGCTTATCCGATAGTGTGTTGATCTGGTGTTGGAAAGACTCTCGTTCATTAGAGGGTGAAGTTGAATTTCTCGCGGAAACAGTAAATACGGAAGGACTGGTTACAACTTCATGAACCTTATCTGAAACTTCAGCAATTTCAGCTAATGAGCCTTTTGCTGCTACAACTATTGTTCTGATATTTGTAGGGAGTCTTTCCAGCCAGAGACAACGAAGTACATTATCTTCAAAATTTGGTCCAGCTAGACTTTTCATTTCGCTTAATAAATGGCTTGGTTTACGGTCACCTAACTCTAAGCCAGTTAATAATTTATGAATTCTTGATGAATCCGATAAACTATATTTCTGAATGACAGCATTTTTAAAATCTGAATATATACAATTATCTCGGAGTCCCTCAAAAACTCCATCCATATTTTCTAAATCCAAAGGTGAAAACATACTTAACGCTGTATTAAACTTTTCAATTTCACTAAATATGCCGAACGCTGAAAACTGTCTTTCCAATAAAGTGAACCATCCCATTGCATTTTTCGACCAAAATGGAAATTTTTTCAAACAATTTTTTTTAATACGATTGGAACTTGAATTTTGTCTGGTTCCAGCTGGTAATACGGGAGTGTCATTATTTTCAATTTCGATTTCTGTATTGTTGTCCTCATCTGATGAGGAACCATGCGGGAGCGGGGCAGATGTCGTGGATTGACTTCTTGTTACGGGCATTTTTTAGATACTATCAACAATACTTGTTAAAAATTATTTAAAAATCCACTCACCTTACACTTTCGTTACAATTTCAATAAATTTAAAAAAAAAAAAATTTCTTGAAATCTTCTTTCTTGAAAATGATTTTGAGTTCTTGATTTAAATAATTCGTTTTAAAAGTCTTGTTTCGTAACTTCTTGCTCCAAGCCTCCAAGTATTCTTGCTTCGTAACTTCTTGCTCCAAGCCTCCAAGTATATTAGTAGTAGTGTTTAACTTTCATTCCTTTCTTGAATAATATTGCATTTGTTGTATGTTGTTATTTTCTTTAAAATAATCCAATTATCTCCAAATCCAATATTGTAGGAACTTTCCAGTTCATGCGTTTTCTTCGAAATAATCCAATTTTATAGAAACTTTCGAGTTCTTTCGGGGTCACCAATTATATAGAGGTTTATTTTATTAATTATAAATATTGGTCTCTATATATTAAGATATATTTAATTATATATTTAAATATTTTTAAACATTATATTATTTATAATAAAAATTGAATTTTTAAGGAATGAATATTTTTTTATCTTATTGAAATGAAAAATAATTTTTGAATTTAATTTTTTTTTTACATTTTTTTTTATCATAATAAAAAAAACTAGATTGATTTTTTTTATAATAAAAAAATGGCTAAGTGGATTTTTATTTTTTAACAAGTATAAATTTATCTTACGTTAATTAAAAATCCACGACACCTCTTTGATATGACACCCCGCATGCCCACGTCCGACTAATGTGTGCAATTAGTGTCCTTTTATGTCCTTTTTCAGAGCTTTCCGATCAACTTAGCAGAATTTTTATATTTGGAAACCTACAAAATCACTGTTATTTCCTTTTCCTTAGGAAAAGTCAACAGTCTTAATATTTAACGTATATAAGGCCAAACTGACCAATCTTTGTGCAAAGTTTCATATCGATCCCTATAACGGTTTAGAAAAACGGAGGTCGAAAAGGAAGTTTAATTTTAAATACCAATAACTTTTTAACCGTTTATTTGAAACTGGAATTTTAAATTGATATGAGATGTACTCGTTTAGATCTTTGATTTAAATACCCATACGTCAATCTCCAATAAAAACTAAAAAAGTCGACTTTTTTCAAATGATCGGGACACCTTGTTATCTTCTTTCTCCAACTTCTAAGGTATTTGTGCCAAAGACTGTAACCATTCTACACATTCCTACCAAAGACGGACGGACGGGCGGGCGGACAAAATCGATTTCATAAGGGTTTTTTGAAAAAACAAATTCTAAAAAACCCTAAAAATTGAACATTCAAAACCAAAATGTAGGTAAGTACATGGTCAAAGTCGCTGTTGCATTGGATGGGAACCATAGGTTCAGAAACTTAGAAATGCACTTGCAGATTTTTGAAATTGCGAAGCATTTAGGTTTTGGATCATTCTCCGAAAATATGCCTATCAAAAAAACAAATATTACACAAAGCATTATTAAAATCGTAAATATTGACTTAATCGCGAAGAAACATTACATTTTTGTAAGTACATAATCAGAATCTTCCGGGGACCAGCCCCGAGACTCTCACGGACCACCTTCGGTCCGTTGGGAAACAATGCGCTAGAGACTAAACCTGCAAATTCACTTTTATTAGAAGCTGGGAGGGCATTTCCAACAATAACATGAAATAGTCTCGTCTTTATCGTTATGGTATTTTCTGCTCTGTCCTTCGGTTTGGACCTTTATCGATTTACCGACACCGTTTTCAGTTTGAATTGGGTATCCACATCAACATCAAATCATCGCAACCCCAACAGCAAAATGGGTAAAAGCAACGCCATCTAGAAATATCATGGCCGCAACTCAGCTGTACAATGACGTCATAGTTTAGCTCTTAAATTTTAGATTTACACGAACAAACAACAACAACCATATGACGTCATCAAAAACAAGAACAATACAATGCAATTTCACCTCTTAAATTGACGTTTAAGAGTAGGGATGTTGCGGATATCCGCATCCGCACCGCAACTGCGGATAATCCGCATCAAATTCTACATCCGCATCCGCATCCGCATCCTCATGTTGACATCCTCATCCGCATCCGCAATCCGCATTTTTGTATGCGGATATGATGCGGATATCAATACAAATTTCCCATCTAATCATCTACATTCTAAGCCACTCATAGAATAGAGAATTGATAGATATGGCCGTCGAACGGCAAAAATCCTAAATCGGAAATTTCTTTTTGATTATGGTTGGGGATGGTTCCCAGATTATGGCATTAAAAGTTCCAACCGATTGGGGGTCCGTAACCTTAAAAAAGGGGTGAAAGAGGGGCATTTTTTCGTTTTTTTGGGATTATTACAAAAACGGCAAGAGATACATAAAAATGGTCTGAGGACGAAAAAACTACATCCAATTATTAGTGACCTAAGACAACTTTGTCTACAGATTATAAAATGAGTAGTACGTAGAACAAACTGCTGATGGGTCACTTTGTATGGGAGATACCCTCAGTTGTTATCCAAATGAGCTAATTTTTGGTGGGTGGGGTGACTATGAACTCCAATCGCAACAAACCGAAATTTAGCACTCTGCTCCAATTTTGGGGGGAGTTATGGACATGCCATTTTGACAAATTGAAATGGGGGGATAATGGGTGTCCTTGACCGGAGCAACTCAATGTTTACCTTAAAATGATCTTGAACTTATAGTGAATACGTATACAAAATTTTACGGCTGAAATAGCATTCTTTAAAAAGTTATGGAGCTTATTTAAAAAAGGTTCAAAATTAAAAAATTTAACGGAAAAGAAAGGCTTTCGACTATGAAACTGCTTTTTAATGAAGCAGCACTCAAAAGGATTGCACATTTTGCCAAGCTGGCCCTTACTTGTACTTTTACTTTTGTACTTTTACTTCTAACATGTCGAATATTCTTGAAAACTGAATAGTATCTGATTTTCGGTATTAGTTAAATTCATTTCATATATTTTTTTAACTAATCCGCATCCGCATTTGCAAATTTTATGACATCTGCATCCGCATTCGCATCCGCATCCGCAAATTTGCATTTCCATTGATCCGCATCCGCATCCGCTAAACCACATCCGTTACATCCCTATTTAAGAGTCTACATTGCGGCCTTAATATCTAGACGGCGTTGGTAAAAGCCCATTTCCAATACCATTATGTTTTCGACGAATAACATGTTTAAACTTGAACATTTCTGTAACGATTCAACCTACATACTTAGAGCATATTTAGAGGTAATGGTCCCCGATAATAAATTGTTACGTATCTGAATGCAAAAAAAAATAACTTTCCTTAAAACAATTGCAAAGAAAGCTATTCTTCCCACGACTGCATTTCATCTATTCAGAAAATTATCAAATCCTTATTTGGATATCCGTACTTACTTCTTTCGGAATTCGATCATGTCTTCATCAGGAGAAAACAACTCTATCAAGTGATTAATGATGAAGTAGGAAAATAATGATTAGACACGATAACAACAGAGTGCGTCAAATGAAGAGGAACCATGGACAATAATAATAAATAACTTTCATCGCCATAAAGAATATTTTTCTTGACGCCAAAATATGAAAATATGTATATGCCAATTTGAAAAGTTGTTATTTATTATTATTACTATCCGCATTTAGCAAGAAAGAAATGTACTTGATGCTTGTCATAGGCATCTTTCTTCGTTATTTATTATAGAATTGAAGGTATTCAAGTTGTTAGCTTATCAGCGAAATACATTATGCCCTTAACATGTATTCAAGAATATTTTTAATAAGTAACAATTTCAATCAATGTATAAATGAAAACGGTAATTCATAATCTTAAAAAAAAAGCTGTGTTGGGCGGTTCATACAAATTCGTTTCATGGCCCTGATGCTGAAGAGCCAATCATCAAAGGAGTTCTGTGAACTAAACGATTCTGTTCCATCAAGTTTACTTCCCAACACCATAACAAGATAATGCATTACTTTCTATCATTTAGTAAGTAGTACTCAATTAAGTAAAACTTCTCCATATGTCGCATTTAAAAAGTAAAACTGTTCAGAAGAGTTTGGTTTAAATCGGTTCAATGTGCATTGTACAACATTAAAAATAGAATAATCTACTAACCACACTTACGTTCTCGCATGTCAACGAAAGTACGGAAAACTATATTCTGACATATTCTGTCAGAAAACTTAAAACATACAAACAACTGCAATTACGCAATTGCAATACTATATGACGATATGGACCTTTCATCTCGGTCTAAATATTGAACAATTTTAATTTTACTATGATGTATAAATACATATATTATTTAATACATTTCATTAATAAATATTTTTACTACAGAATATTTTACTGATATGTGGAAAAATTTCTTTCAAACGCAATAGCAATGTGATTAATCTTTGCATATGACGATTACGATTTAATCCATATTACGATGTGGTAATAGCGCAACAGCATTTATACGTAATCTACTTTTATTCTGAGGTCAATGGCTACATTCGAACTTATTCTACATTATAATTTAAATTGGATTTTGTTTCTTTTTTTCTCTTTTTTTTTTGAAAATGGATTTTGGACAGTCGAGTAAAGTGCAAGAACATTGAAATGAGGTCGAGTTCTATATTCCATTTTTCTGAATATGTGTACTGCCTGCTATTTATAGTAAACGAAATTTACATAGATACTTAAATTAGATACTTTTAAAGGTAAATGCTACCTATTTCACAATGACATTCACCTGCAGTCAGATACCTGTTTGACTTTGCGCGTATACATTCCTTTAAGTTTTAAGATATTAGTTTTATTATGTTCTTCTCTTCTTCTCAGTACCGTAAAGCCCCATGTGGGGCCATGGTGCGTTAACTCAGCCGTTTATAGGCAATTTCGAACATGTACATTGACCACGCCGAGATTCGATCTCCGGACCTCTACATTACTAGCATCGTAGAGTGCGACTCAGCCAAGTGAGCCACAGAGCGGGTTTATTATGTTATGTTCGTAAATATATTATTATTTTTTTTAGTTTTAATCACTTATTTTTAAAGTTATTGCTAAAATAGTGAGAAGAATTTTCATTTTAATACTCGAAATATCTAATCATTTTAACAATTCTGATACTACAATGCCAAGACACCCTACCCTACTTTTTAAGTCTCTGCACCGGTAAAAACTTTGAAGTGGAAAATGGGCTTGGCTCAAGTACGCCATCGCTTATTACATTTTTTCACAGTTTCGGACTTTTGTTTTTCTCTTTTTTGGGTGCAACTATCATTAAATTCAAAAAAAAATACTTAAAGGGCGAAAGAGGCATGCCAGGCTCAAGGAAAGGCGGTTGTGCTCAAAACTTCGAGACGGCGGCCAACTACTCGCTCAATCGCTAAAAAATCAGCTGACCATTAGAGTTTAGTACATATTTCGTAAGAAGTAAAGAAATTCCGTCCAAAGTACAATAAGCTTTATACAAGGGCCTCAAGGATAACCGACAATCATATTATCACTACGGCGAAAAAAGTCCCTGGGCCTGGGCATTATCGACGCTTATCGTGGCAGGTATTGCAAATGTCGCATCTCTCCAAAAAGTTAATCGAAGACCACAAGAAAGTTACTGTGCATGTCTGTAGATATGCTCTAAAGCCCCGGATAGAGTTCGAGCGGAATGAAAATGAAACGGTAATGAACCGGCATAAAAACCGTGGTGAAATTAAAATTTTAGCTTCGAAAATTGCTACAAAGGCGTTTTACTTCCTAAATCATCTTGGAAATAACTAAAAAAATAATTTCCCCCTTGTCCAAATGCTTTAAGTATGTTTTATTGGATAAAAATACTACTTTAAGCGATGTCACACGATAAACTGATTTCGTGGTACTATATGATTGCTATAGTGTGAAGTACTTCTTTAAAGCAAACGAAGTGTTACTTGCGGTGTTTCATAGGTTGGCGTAATTGAGTGGGGTTCCAAAACAGAACAGTTGCGTATGTTCCGCAAACATGTTTGCCATTCTGATCCATTTTGCGTATCAGAAATCATCTCCAGTTCTTTTCGTTAACATATTTCACAAAGGCAGACAAAGGAAAAGAGCCGGAGAATATTCCTGATCCGCAAAATGGCAGTTAGGGCACAGATGAGATATAGTGGTTAGGGGATCAGAATGGCAAACATGTTTGCGGAACATACGCAACTGTTCCGTTTTAGAACCCCACCCATTAAAATGTATCTAAAAACCGTTATACTGTCAGACAATTCCAGTGTATGAAATGTTTGTTGAAACTTATCGCATTATGCTAAAGAATCTATACCTGTTATGTATGGTCATTCCAGCAGGATAATAACTCTGGTCAAGGACTAGCTTCATCAAAATGGAGTGTCATTTTGTGAAGTCGTTTATCAAACTTGAATATGTAGGTAATATTCAAAAAAAAATTGCAAAATGGGAAAAAGGTATGTCGTAATAAGGACACAGTTAAGAGTTTTCTTTCTTGGTCAAATTATTCACAGTAAATCCACAAGAACGGATTTTTCTGGAAAATAATGGACAAGAATAAGGAAAAGAAATAATAAAGGAAATCATATTCTTGTAATATTGCATCATAAAGTTTGAATTGGAAGTAGTATAAATTAAATAAGTTGAAGAAATGTACTTATTATTTTGTCTAGCCTTTTTAGTCGTTTCATATTATCTTTAAGGAAATTTAAAACTGTTTCTTATTTCAAACTAATGTACTCTCCCATTAAGTAACAAAATATGAATTAAACTGTGTGGGTGTACTATTTTTTTTTATCCATATGTGTGGATATACTGCAGTAAGTCGAGTAATCATTTTAAATATGCATGTACATATTTAGTCATCATCATCTCTGGTGAAGACAGATTGTCTTTCTATACATATAGTCTTGTCGCGGTAATCCGGATCACCTTTAATCCGGATATCACGCTAATCTGGACCACTAAATGTAATTACTATGTATTCTGTAGTACGGATTTTGAGAGGAATGTTGACTCTATAATCCGGATTTTTCAGATTTTCAGTATGCAATGACAGGTTTGGTCGCTTTTTACCGAATGGTTCGGCAAATGATATGATGCCGACTAATTTCAAGGACAAAATATATGTATGGACTTGTATGCCACTTATTTGTTCATTTGGACTGTTTTTCTTTGAAAAAAAAAATTACTGCGCTAATCCGGATGTTTCGTTAGTCCGGACTACACCTTGCAATAATTGATCCGGATTATCGAGTCAAGACGTACTACCAACAAACATTGGTATCCCATAATAAATCCTAACTAATTACTTTATGATAGTATGTAGGCACTCGATGGGATATTTAATACATAAATATCCGATGTACTCGTAGAAGCGCGATCTCAGACTTGCTATTTTAATGATGCATTACTTTTATGACTAATCTTAAGATTTTCTAAATCGATCCAGATTAAACCAGTCGACGATCACGATAAAATCAAGAAACGAATTACAAAAATCTAAGTATGCAGACAGTTTTCTCGACGACGACGACGACTAGAAGATGCGAAGAGAAGAAGCACGTTCTACCGCGTTCGCGATGTAACCACTTTACTAAGAAAACAGTCAATAGCAAAAATGGCGATAAAAAAAACGAATGAAACATCAGTATGTCATCTGAGTACTACATACATTATTTAAATGCTGTGCGAGATTCATCAATATGTATCTAAATCTAACTAAACCGAGCAACATTTATAGATAGATGTAGACGTTGCAAGGCAATCTGCTGCTGCTAGCGCTGTACAAAGCAAGAGGCCAAAACGATCGAGCCCCCAAACGTCACACAAGCCCCCTGATCAGGCAATATTGGACGAGCTGCGATCGAGAGCTTTTCATTTTCGCTACACGTTTTGCGTGGACGTGGACAAATATACTACACACATATGAGATAAATAACATACATAATGATGTATAATGCCAATGTTTTTTTTTTTTTTGATCAAGAAATTTAAAAATACAGTGAAATCCGGTTATAACGATATTCAGCGGACCGAAGGAACTACATCGTTATATCCGGAAATCGTAATATCCGGAACCAAATTTTATACCTACAAACAAGTTCGGGTCCTAGTTTATAATTATTGAAAAACTAGGTTTCATTTCTTAAGACTTACATAGAATTCAATTAAATGCATATAAAACGGTATAGATAAATTAAACACATAAGTACATTAATTTTCCGCGAAAAAGTCCGTGATTTTAGTTTGCTTTCTTTTTTTAAATATAAATTTTTGCTGACATGCTGGTTTAGTTCTTTTAAGAAAGTTGTGGTTTCCGGCTTATTTATTTCATCGTTTAAGGCCACGTACGTCCGAATGACTCCTAAAGCGCCTTAGTCTTGGGACAAAGTTAGAGTTTCAAATAGGTCTTCTTCAGCGCCGTCGATATCTTCGTCGTCCTCCTCCTTGCAATCATTCAAAACTGAAGCAACAATTGCTTCATCGGTCGGATCCTCTGATGTATAGATGTTAGCATCGATCTCTGCGCATGACTGTACATCACCATGAAAATTAAAATCCAGTATTTGGGCCCAGTCATTAAAATTTGTAGAGTCGCCTTCATGATCGGTACCAGCTTCATCTGCATTTCCAAAGGCATGCTTGAAACAGTTTTGGATAGTTTTTTGAGTGACGTCCCAGGAATCGGAAATCATTAGGATGGCATCGAGGAGTGACACTTGAAAATTGTCTGATTGATCCAACATTTTCAAAATCGGAAAAAATCGGAATTTCACCTTGAGGGATTGGATAATCCCCTGATCCTGCTGGAGCACAGAGGTTGTATTCGGTGGTAAGAAATGGAGTTTGATATTTCTGAGATTCTTTACCGATGGATGGAAAGGGCAATTATCAACAGTGAGTAGAATTTTCCTTTTCTTATTTTCAAGTTCCTTGTCCCATTTACTGAGCCAGCTGGAAAAAATGTCGCTAGTCATCCAAGCTTTCTTGTTGTTTGTGTAATCGACAGGAAGTTTTTTACCATTTTTGAAACAACGAGGAGATTTTGATTTTCCCATTATTAGCAGTTTTTTTTTACCTGTTCCAATCATGTTGCTGGCAACTAAAACGGTTATGCACTCTTTAGAATGTTTGCCTCCATGGCATGATTCATCCTTAAATCTAAATGTTTTATCCGGGGTTAACCGATAAAATAGTCCGATCTCATCAGCATTATAGACATTCTCATCAGTGAAGTCTTCTCGAACTTTTGGCCAGATGTTCTGAAGCCAGTTCTTAACTCCCGACTTGTCTTTCCGAATACGATGTTATGTCTCTCTCGGAACCTGGTAATCCAAGACATAGTACAATTGAAATTATATTTGTTCATTATATCGTTATAATCGGAATGAAAAAGTACTTTTTTTCTTACGTTTTAGATCGTTATATGCGAAATATCGTTATATCCGGAATCGTAATATACGGATTTATTTCTTCAGTATTTCATTGAAAACCAAACTAGATACGAATTTTACATCGTTATATCCGGAATATCGTTACACCCGGAATCGTTATAGGCGGTTTTTACTGTAGTACCATGCAGTATTGGGAGCTTGCGTGTATGTATGAGCAAACAAACGATATTGTGCTGGGTGTCAGAGTAACGAAACCTTTTTCTTAAAATTCATTTCACTCCAAAAATTTTAGGGGAATAAACAATAGGTAATATGTATTTGGAAGACAACACCCAACTAACAATTTCATCCCTATAATACTTCGTAGAATATTTTCTTCTAACTATAATAGGGGGCACTTTACAGGGAATAAACACTTAATAATAGTCCAATAATGGCATTTGGCGCCGTTTTTTGCTCCAATGGAACCTTATTGTAGCACTGAATTATGCTTTGAAAAAGACACACATGATGTGTTATGTCATCATTTTCTCGCGTTTGCAAAAAGAAAAAAAATCGTACGCCAGTCCGACACCTTAACCACTCGGCCAACCTCACATATAGTCACCATTGCTTGTAAACACTACAATTTGTCAGTTGCTTCTGTAGAAATGATTGAAAATTCTTTATCGGATCTTCTGCAATGCACCCTAAATCTATACTACATTTATCAATAAAATAAGGTCAATTTCTGCGCAGAGATCACCTTAATTGGTTCCGAAGATAGCAATGAATGAGTAAGTGCGGGTTTCATGCAAGATTTCAAAGATTTCTATTGAAGAAATGATGTATTTCGGAGCTCTTCATAAGTGTCAATTCATTAAAAAAACACAAAGTCTATCCTTCTATAAAACAATTTATTGGATGACCATACGAATGTCACACTATAAAAATGAAACTGACTCTGCTATAGAAGATTATATGCATGTGTGTGTGTTGATTTCGAGTCAGACCTATTGCATGTGTGTAAATGTCATTCAATAAAGACTACAAAGAAGTATTTAATGGAACATCTTTTTAGGTTAACGTTTAGAGAAATGTTATCGAAGCCTTATTGGATGTAGTCGTGAATTGATTATATAAGATCTTTATAAACTTTTCGAAAAGTTTTAAGGAGTTTTTATCGGATCAAAATACTTCTATAAGCGATGTCACACGATAAACGGATTTGGTGTCACTATATGATTGCTACAGGGTGAAGTACTGCTTTAAAGCATACGAATTGTTACTTGGGACCTGAGAAAAAAATATCTGAAATCAAGCATATTTGTTCTTAATATTAGAAAGTTCATAATCAACACAAAATGCGGTTGAAACTATTCTGATCACAATTGTTGTATTAATTTTGGTTCCCAAATTTCGTGGGTTCGAGTATTACCTAATTGTGGAAATCTTGACTTATCGTTTCATTCTATACATTAACTACGGTGCATGTCTGTAGTATTTTTGGCATGGCAACTTACCAGCTCTATGGAAACAACGCGGAACTTTGTCTGTTGGAGGAGAAGAGCCCCAATCGGGATTCGAACCTACGACCTCCAGTCACAAGGTCAGTTTCCATAGAGCTGTAAGTTGCTATGCCAAAAATACTACAGACATGCACCGCAGTTGGTGTATAGAATGGAATGATAAGTCAAGATTTCCACAATTAGTGTTCTGATCAGTTTTAAGCTGTAACTACACTGATTGCCATTTGGTTGGCCGTTCAGTTTTGATATTCAATATGGCAAATGAATCATCGGTTAGTTGACACCTTAATGCTGATCGAATTCAAATTGACAATTTTGCAACTTTTGTTCTTTTTCCGTGTAAAATTGTATGTTTCTTTAATGGCCTGAAAATAATCTAAACGCACAGAGTCCAATTTTGATAATTAAATTAAAAACGAGACGGAGGCTAATTTCAGGCGCGGACGAAATTTGAATACCCTTCGCTCTCCTCGGGCTAAAAGTTTTTTGGGCGTACCTAGGACCTGTATTTAATCCCCCTCCATTCTTTTTCTTCCGTCTTCACAAAAGTTTTGGGTTTTGGGTTTGGTTCAAATAAGTGGGCAAATAAGAATATTTACGCAGAAAATTTTATTGGGGGATGCGGGAGCATGACCCCACAGTACGATTCCATTTGTTTTGAACTTTTTTGTTGCTTTGGTAAGGACACATTAATTCAAGGTTTTGTGAAATTGGTGCAAGAAGAACCAAAATGGGGGGTTGGGTTTGTATGGCCACCCCATGACCCCATGGTCCAATTTGATCCAGTCATCAATAGAAATACATTTAAGTGAAATTTGGTTGAAATTGGAGCACAAATACGAAAGTTTTTCTTAGAAGAACCTAATTTGGGGTTGCTGGGTTGTATGGCAGCCACATGACCCCATAGTCCGACTTGATTCATTCTTAGATATGTTTTGTGTCATCAAGAGAAACACAAAGTTAATATACCCTTTCACTCTATGAGCGAAGGGTATAAAAAACCTCCAAAATGAAAGTTTCATTATATAATTTTCAGCTAGTCTGGATGTTAAGTAGCTCCCAAATGGCAGCTCGGGATACCAATTCGTTTAAGAGTTGCCAATTGGAGTCTGTGTGGATGCAGCTTATTACATTCTTGAATGTATAGTGAATGTTCTTAATTTAAGTGTGCGCAAAGTTAAAAAGAGTACTTTCGGTGTTATATTAATGTCAAGCAGCATTGGTTTAAAATTCCCTGGAAAGTTTCAACAATAACGCCATTCTCAATATAAGAATGGCTGAGTTAAAATAACTTTTGGCAAAGTTAAAATATTTCTTGGCAACATTTTTTTTAACTCCAACGTTCTTCAATTTAGTAGAAACACTGTAACGTCAAAATCATGTTTAAAAAGAGTTATTTTAAGCGTGTGTTCGATTGATTGCACTCTGTTTTTCTCTCTGTCTCAGTATAGGTACAAAATGAGCGCCTTCCCCACTAGGAAAAAGTGTACTTAATAAGACCTTCCGAAGAACTTTCTTGGAAGGAAGGAATGCCTTCTTTTTACCTCCCTTTATATCTACTATTTTACATAGCCATGTCCGCGGAAAGAATTCATTCCAAGAAGGCATTCTGTGGGAGTACTTTGGAATGATTCAAAAAAATCTTCTTTGGAGGCCTTATATTTAGTTCTTTCGAAGTAAACAGTAAGGGCTTATACAAAAGTAATTCAGAATGAAATAGTAAGCGTTTCTAAAAAGGCCTTATTTGCAGTACTGGAATGGATTAGAAAAAGCTTATAGAATAGTAATTTTTCACTAAAAATAAGACTTCTTTTTTTGTGCAGCCAGTGTGATTTTGTTTCATATAACAACATAGAGTACTTCATAAGAAAAAGTACTTTATAATAAAACTTCTTTCCGATAAGAATGAAAAACATTGGTTGACAGCTAACACTTCTTAACAGATTGATTACTGCGATTAACTGGTACTTAGATTATAAAAAAATAACAAAATTGTGCGTTCACCACATAATTGTGAATGATTTGCATTTACATTTTAAACTCATTCTAAAGTCCTCCTTTTTACTTCCTTCGAATGAAAAATAATCATTCTAGACACCTTCGAAATGTCTCCCCGAGAATGATTTCACATTGTTTTTTATTTCATTCGCAATCCCTCCGCAATTACTTCCTGGGAATGAAAAATACCTTCTAAAAACATTCTCCGGGAAGGACTTCTAATTTTTCCTAGTGGATGAACAAAATATATATACATATACATATACGAAATGATAGTCCCATAATTATTGGAATAGCACTTGTGCTGATTAGGGATGTCAAAAACCGGACGGTTAGTCCGAAAACCGCTACTTTCAGAACGGTTAACCGGTTTTTCTTCGGTTTTTCCTCATTACGGTTTTTTGTCCACCCGGTTAAAACCGAAAATAAAAACTCTCAAAATTCATACAATTTTTTATATTTTCTTGCTTTTTCAGTCTGCAATTCTATTACTTGTCCCTTATGAAAAATTTCGTTTTCAAATTTCGGTCCTTAAACATAATTTCGAACATTCTCCTTATTGCAATTACTCGTTGAACGCTTCGTTAAATACCTCTTCTAATCTTTTCCGAGGCAGACATTGTTTATGCTTACATTGCGTTTCACGTGTATCTTGGTTGTGCGTCGTGAATGTGATATGTATTAGTGTATAGTGTATCAGTGCATCCGCGTTTCATTGTATCACTGAAAAATCTGGTATTCTGCCCCTGGCCCCTGTTGCAAATGTTTGGAAAATTTTTTCAAAAACTATTAAAATTATAAAATCACATCTGACAATTTTATTTGATTATCTTTTTTGTTCAACATCTCTTTTAAATTAGCTGTCTTACTACATCATGTAGGTACATGAATTTTGATTTGATTTTGCACCAGCCATACGAGTGTGTAAGCATTTTTTTAAGAGTAGGTACTAACATCATCTGTAAAAATTTTGATGATCGTGAAATCGAATTCGCTTGGTTGTACTCACTTTACATTAAAGTCTCCACACAAGTTTTTGACATTTCGCCAGCGAAAACAATGCAGTTGCACTTTATTTCAAAGTGAAATGGTGTAATTGACTGACAATCAATTAGACAAGGAGTGTACATTTACCATAAATTTAGTGAATAAAAGGCAAGTCTCTGCGGCAATATTTTCACCGGAGACATAAATGCAAGTTTTTCGCTCGGTGATCTCAGTACATACCTTAAAGTAAAATTCTAAGCAAATCAATGAAAAGACTCGGTTAAGCGGAAAACCGATACTTTGAACCCGGTTAAAACCGGACGGTCTAACCGGCTTTGCAAAAGAACCGAAAAAACCGAAAACCGGGTTATGGACCGGTTTTTGACATCCCTAGTGCTGATACTATCTGGTTTGTTGAATGCACATATTGTATTGATTTTCACGAGGAAATTATAGGAGCAGAATGAACTGTCACAAAGGAGTCTCGGGAGGCATAGCATAACAATATACATATGTATGTATGGTTCGAATAGCCCAAACTGTAGACTGTAGTCGAAATTTTGTCAGCTTTGCAGGTTTGTCAGATTAATTTACCGTTACATAAAATGGGTTTAATTTTAACATAATAAGTTGGTTTTTACATTTCTGAAAAATTCAAGCGATGGAAATGGAAACTCAGAAGCCAAGAAGAGCTTCAGAGCCAGTGGCGTAACGTTTCTAGAATATATTGTGTTCGAGATCGAGATTGGGGGCCCCTCACAAAGTAATAATTTCTAATTAAACAAAATTGTTGAAATCACTTTTTTTGCCTGATTTGGAAAAATGTTGAAATTACAAGTAAATCCAGGGCTATGTTTGTAGGGAATTTACACTTGCGACAGGATATACTAAAACCTCACGATTCAATCCAGTGAACGGGTTGAAATTAGTTTATTTAGTTTAAATCCAGGATTTCTTTGTGTGTAGACGGCTATCAGGTTCTGGTAAAACGACATTTACACTTGACAATCAAATTTAGGTTTATTATGAAATCTCGGATCCTGTTTACAATATCGTCCTAATTTATTACACAAATTTTACACGATCCGACTTATGTCGCACACCCCAGGGACGTAGCCAGGATTTGGTTTCGGGAGGGGTCCAACGCTCAATATTATAGAAATTTTAGTAAAGCCGTTATGGGAAATCAGTATTTTATTTATTGGTAGCGGAGACTAGTGTTGCAATTTTCACAATACATGGTCCTTGAAAAGTATTACTTCACCACTAACGATCGTTGTGTTAATCAATTTGTGTAAAAACCCCAAAGTGAAAGTCAATCCGATTTACTGACTAGAGAATGGCATTACGTTAGTGGCCGAAGGCTATAACAATTTGAAGTGAAGTACGGAAACTCTGACACACGGTGAAAATTGAGAACGTTTTAAAAAAAATTCATAGAAAATTAATGAAAAAATTAATTTTTCACATGCAGTGATATTCAGTTTTACTATTAATCATGAATCATGATGCATATCAGCAGCATTTTACTGAAAAAGTAATAGTTGCCTGCATTTAAAAGTTACAGTTGCGACCCAGGGACAACAAAATTGGAAAGGTGCCAAGGACAAAAAAAAATCGAAAAGAGAAGACAAAGCGCAAAAGGTCTCGATATTCCTAAAAATTGTGGATAGAGAAGTCAGTTGCTTAGATGGATGAAGCACCGATAGTTCGATCACTTTGAGTTGAAAAAAGGCAGAGATAACGAATGATTTCAGTCAAAAGGGGTCACAACACAATGCTGCATAAATTTATTGCTTTAGGCAGCTATACTTCTTATACACAAGTTGTATGTATAAGAAAACAAACTGAAACTGAACTTAACTAAATCTCAATCGAGTGAACTAAGTAATTCACACTGTACTGTAAAGACAAGAGGCTATACTTTCTAAAAAGGTCATCAAATCTGTAATTAAAATGTTCGTTTTATGGCAATCATATTTTTGTAACCTAAATTCTACTTTCCAACGCACTTTTTTGTGCTATTTTCAAAATCCGCGATGAAACAATAGGAAAAAAAATTATATTTAAAAACGATTTACAGAAAAAATCGTGTGGAAATAATTGATTCAGTTGTTCAATCGCTATTCAGGCGATTGTATGTACTGATCTTCCAACACATCCATTCGAATGAAAGGAGTGTGCATTATTACAGCTTCCATGTTATCATTACATTGAAAACATTTCGGGAGGGGTCCGGACCCCATGGACCCCTCCTCTGGCTACGTCCCTGGCACACCCGCGAAGAATCCGAATACATTTTTTTTGATTTTCACTTAACCATAATCCAAGAAAATGTGTGGCTTTGACGAACGAGTATCCAAAAAAATGGATTCGGATTGACCGTGTGTGCGGCATTATAGAAATTTACGTCAATGGTTTGTACTTGGGTGAGAAAATCAAACTTATAGGCTGTAAAAGTGACATTTATTTTCAAAGATGTGTGTTGCATACACCCAGCGAAATTATCTACATTTTACCACGATTTCGTATAGATTTAGTTTGAGATTTTGGTTGAAATCGCGTTATGAACCGGATGGATTTTTTTCTGTTCATTGGAATTTTCTTTTAGTACTACAACAGTTAAAAGTAATTTATTTTGTTAATATGGATGAATCCTGTTTTTATTGCAGCTATTTAAAGGCTTTCAGCTTCAGCTTTATTAAGCTAATAAATATCATACTTTTGAAAGCGACCCAAAGTGCAAATGAAAAACTTAAAAATTAACGGCATAAAATAACTGCAATAATTAATTTAAATTTTTCTTGTGTGGGTAACGCTCGTAAATTTTTTTGCGGAAAATGCTGGACAAATGCTCCAAATATCATCGTTATTAAAATATCACGACGTGAAAAAGGATAACCAGAAATACAAATAACGCAAAATTTTGAACTCGTAATTTTTACGTACCTTTCAAATGATTCAGGAATAACAAGTTTTTTGCATACTAAATAGCTAACATTGTAGTGTGATCAGAGAACAATTTTATTTTCTGCCCTCGCTCCTTGGCATGCGTTTTGTAGTCCCTGTATTGTGATGCATTCCTAGCTTCGACACGATCTGTAACAATTCATCGAAGCTAATACGTTCTAATATGTATGTATTTGGTAATCGCTATCCAAAACTTCAGTATCTGTATGTCCTAAATGGGGACCCGCGCCAGGCTCCGTGAAGGACAGTATATGCCACAAAGCTGTCTGACATTTGGTGAAATGCCTACTTGACGTCCAAAAACAGGACAAATCAGGATAAAAGCAAAACATTCGGGGTAATAGCAGGATGACAGGTTAACAGGTGACATGTCTTGTCAAAAACAGGACGGATGCGAGCATTAGGTATGGGCCTCGCCAAAGTTAAGGCCATCCCTGGTAACAGGAATGCAGCTCTTCAGCGCAACAATAAAAATTTTGAAATTTTCGCTTCAAACCACATCGAAACAAAGAAAAACGTTTAGCTTCAACGTTGCAATGACCCAAAAGTCTAACAAAAACATTTTTTTTAAATCACAGTCCAAAATTTCCAACTCCTCTTCACTACGTTAGGGGCCCCTAATGGTTAGGGGCCCCTAATGGTTGGGGGCCCGTGTGCGACTGAACACATGGAACACCGTACATTACGCCACTGTTCAGAGCATTCGAAGTTTCAATTCAATGAAAATGCTATGTAGTTTAAGTAAGTTTTTGGTAGTAACTCAAACGCAAGAAAATCAAAGTTTGTAGAGGTCGTCATGGTTTTTGACAAGACTCACAAAAAATGCTACTACTCCGTAACGGTAAAAGTTAGAGGCAAAATTTGGCAAAATTTTTTTCCGGCAACAAATTCTAGAATCTACCATATGTATATAACGAACCGGTACGGTAGCGGGACAGTCCGTATAAATCACGATCAGCCTAAATCGATCCGGCCGACGTGTAGAGAGATAAAGAGACATAAGAAAGCACTATACCTACGTTTGTATTTCACATATCATTGTCTGCTGACGAAAGCCGAAGGTTTCATAAAGGACTACATAATCCGGATAATAAAATGTATCTTAGGCATGGAGCTGTTAAGCTTGTCGTATACATATAACATAAACTACGCTTTTTTTGTAGTATAATTAATTTTTGTTTCATCCGAAGTTTCCCTTATTTCTAAGTACACAGAGAAAAAAAATTAGAATGGTTATCTAAAGAAATAGTCGAATTTATCTAAAGTTCGCGTTGATTTTCAGCTTATGATTCTATGTAGTTGAAACAGTTACGAAGATATGGATAATTTTTCTATTCGTCATTAGTTGAAACATCTACTATATTTGCAAATTCAATTAATTCATTTGTAAAGACAGCTATTCATTATCTATAAATTGTTAAATGTTGGATAGGTAAATTGTGTTGAAGAAAAAAGAACGATTGTTTGTAGTTAAATTTTATATTTGAATAGTACAATCAACAACTTTTGTGAAAGAATTGACTAAAGTTTTTCTTCTAATCTTGCGTGGTTAAATGAACGAATTTAATAGTATTTTCGGCTACGAAGATTAGAGAAATCAGCTATTTCTTTGGTAAAACTATCTAAATTTAAGTCAACTACTTCACTTTAGATAAAAAGTCTAAACCATTTTTTTCAGTGTATCTTTTCGGGGATTCCATATTTTATGGTTTTGGCATACCTATACATAATCCCGAAAATCAAATCCCACCCGTTCATAGTTCAGCCTTTTACAAAAAATCCCACTTTACAAAATCCCATCCTCTTGAAACATCGCTGTTTTATAATTCCGCTGAATATTATAAAAATTTCCGTTAAAACACCGCCAAAAAATATTTACTTTTCCGTCTCCATCTGCTGAAACTTCTGTCAAAGTGAGAAGATTCTTTCAAAAGTTGCCTTACAATCATTTCTTTTCTCACGTCGTTTTATTAGGTGTGTCTTTTTGGTTATTCCGTGCAGGTTTGAATAACGAAACTTCATATAAAAAAATGACAGGTGGATCAGCTGGCATTTTTTATATGGAGTTACCCAAACCTGCACGGGATAACCAAAAAAACACACCTATTATAACTCCAATATATCCAGCAGTTTCAATGCCTTAAATGCTAAAAAAAATACAAATCATAGAACATTAGAAGCATTTTCAGTTAAATTGAGCTAATTTTAATCCTAATATTCCGCATTCAAGTAAAGAAAACTACTAGAAATAATGGAGAATACACTTTTTCTTTCACTGTTATTAAAATAAATTTAATTAGAAAAATTAGGTACACTGAAAAAAATGGTTTAGACTTTTTATCTAAAGTGAAGTAGTTGACTTAAATTTAGATAGTTTTACCAAAGAAATAGCGGATTTCTCTAATCTTCGCAGCTAAAAATACTATTAAATTCGTTCATTTAACCACGGAAGATTAGAAGAAAAAGTTTAGTCAATTATTCCACAAAAATTGTTGATTGTACTATTCAAATATAAAATTTAACTACAAACAATCGTTCTTTTTTCTTCAACACAATTTAGCTATCCAACATTTAACAATTTATAGATAATGAATAGCTGTCTTTACAAATGAATTAATTGAATTTGAAAATATAGTAGATGTTTCAACTAATGACGAATAGAAAAATTATCCATATCTTCGTAGCTGTTTCAACTACATAGAATCATAAGCTGAAAATCAACGCGAACTTTAGAAGAATTCGACTATTTCTTTAGATAACCATTCTAATTTTTTTTCTCAGTGTAGGCTCACTTGATATTTTCTCTCTCTCTCTTCCACGCTTCATTTTCACCTTTTCCTGTTAGTGGTCATTGCTTTTAGCTGGTCCCATAATTTGCGTGTAGATTTTCCTTCCGCATCAATAGACCTTCCCCATGTATTTCTGGGTCGTTCCACACGTGTACCGTCGTAGACGGTACCCTGCGCATTCAAATCTAGAGCCTCTTTTGCAATGTTTTGTGGTTCTTTTCGAAATGTTTTTTCGACCTATGCACTGCCACTTCCGCCTTTTGATATCGGTGCCTATCCCGTTTTGGCCAGTAATTACAGGGAGGTCGTCGTTAAGATATTACCTCAGGCTAACGAATTCGTAGGATGCGCAGGCGTAGGCACTGATTCACGAAAATTCGCAGTTTGATTGTTTTGTTAGTGGTCACCTTCCCAGTGGAACAGCCATAAAAGCGCCGATTTGACGATGCTTTAAAAAATCCTGAGTTTGATGTTTCTATGGAGATGTTTAGGTTTTGCCAGACAGGACTGAAAAAGAACTGCTCGGGTATTATTTATACGTGATTCTACATCAGCATCAGCCCCACCATCTGCTATTGCTATACGCTTCCGAGGTTGTCCAGAGATAGATATTGTGCTATGCCCTCTTGGTGTCAAGCTCAGGTATTTACACTTAGCAGCTCTGTGGCTCACTTGGTCGAGTCGCACTCTACGAAACTAGTAATCTGGAGGTCCGGAGATCAAATCTCGGCGTGGTCCAAAATTTCCGTACATGTGCGGATAGGAAATATATAGCGCTTGCAACATTATATATGTAACGTTACCTCGAAATTGCTTATAAACAGCTGAGTTAACGAACCATGGCCCCACATGGGGCTATACGGTACTGAGAAGAAGAAGAAGCATTAATTTTTAAAGCCGCACCTCGACTTTCACGATGCAAAGCATTCGTCTTTTGAGCGAGTTGTTAGAGAGAATGCAAATTTTGTCGGCGTAGTCCGGTGAAGGTTGTCAAATCATTTTCATACTGATACACTTTATTTTATGGGCACCGTAGAGCGTCGCAAATAACGTCGTTGATGGTAATCAGGAACAGCATTGGTGATATATATAACACCATTATTCACCTCAAAATGCCTAGACAACTCACCTTTGTGCAACACCACATACCATTGGGCTCTGTTATAAGATTACTTGAAAATAAGTTTTTCTGGTATGTCTCTTCTGCATAAGGCTTTTCAGATATAAACACGGTCAACGGTAACATAAGATGTAACGGGGAGCTCCATTGGTAAATAGCTCATACGTAAGGGCTCCATTACACAGTCATATTTCTATTATCATATCATTAAGCCTACTCGATTCATTTGGTTTAAATTTTTACACGTGCACTAAACGAAATCGAGTAGGCTTATGGATATGATAATATCCTTTTTATATGACTGTGTAATGGAGGCCTAAAATTTGTTTCCAGTAGCTAAGTAGCTTTATGAGCAAAAAGTTCCACTATGTCACCACCGTAAGCCGTCTCCTCTGTTATTGTGCTTGAGCAGAGCGTATTCATTTCTTATTTATAAGAAACATTTTTAAGTTTTACTATTCACTCCCCGAAAAGGATTCATGAGTGAGATGAGATGGTTCAGACAGGATTGATTCCAACAATAACAATCCCCTGCAGGCATGTTTTAAATACTCGAATCGTATATCGCAATTAAATTATTGGGACCTTCGAATCCAAGCAAATTGCTTCCAACATGTATACTCTGCTTTAAAGTAGGTAAATTATGTATTTCTTACCATAGACCGTGTATATACCGGAGCAAAGATAAAAAGTTTTAGGCAAAATTAAATTATTTTTGGACGACTTATACGGGCTGCACTAACTAATCGAAATTTAATTTAGTCCCACTCGCAACAGATGGCGAGGTGCTTGCCAATCCATTATGCCTAGACAAGAGACTGTCTCTGAAATTTATGCAGGAAGAGCGATATTAGTCCAGTACAATTGGTTCAAAATAGCCCCAAACCTAAACATCCAAAAATAAAAGAAATTTTTGATGCCAAATTGTTGAATACACTGCCTTATATACGCAGTAAAAAGTTACACAAATTTGCGCCATGGGTTAAGGGGGGAGAGGGTGGCAAAGGGGTGAAAATTCAGTTTCTTGCAAATATCTGGAAAACTATGAGTCTGACCTTAAAATGAGCTGAGGACAAAACAAACTACATAAAATTACCTTTGTAATGATATGTAACACTCTAGACATTTTCTTAGAAAATTATACCCTAGACCCAAAAGTATTATAGTGAATTTACATTTTTTGAGTTTTACATTTCGCACTGTAACTTTTGATAGAATGGACATACTGTCATAAGATCTTGTCCATATATTGATAACAAAATTAATTTGACTCGTACCAAAAATTGGAGTGCTCCGACCATTGACGCCCCCTCAGTCCTCCTAACATTTTTCAAAAAGGCATGCCTGTAGCTTCTTTTTAAGCTAAATCAGACATATCAAATTTGGTAGGGTGCCTAGTCTAAGCTCCATTATGTTCCCCACCAAAAATGATTACCATCCGATCAGAACTAAGGGTACCCCCCATACAAAGTGAACGAAAATTCTAACAAATTTTCCATTTTTTCACTTCTAAATTCTATCTAAAATGTAAAAATAAAACTTATCTCTTAGAAAGTCATTATGATAGTTAATTGTAGTCTTCTGAATGTATGTTCAAAATTTTGCATCAAAGCGTACACTACAAGTATAAACAAATTGTGTTTGAAAGTCATTGGTACTAGTTCAAAGGCTAGTTCCGAATAATATCGAGTAACGTGTACTAGCAACCATCAAACCCCATTTTTCGTACTTGTAAGGCACGCTCTGCTACAAACTTTTGAATATACATTAAGAAGACTACAATTAACTGTTATAATGACGTTCTAAGAAATAAATTTTATTTTTTCGTTTTAGATAGAATTTAGAAGTGAAAAAATGTGAATTTTTTTAGAATTTTGGTTGATTTTGTATGGGGAGTACCCTTAGTTTTGATCGGATGGTAACAATTTTTGGTAAAAAGCATAATGGGGCTTAGACTAGGCACTTCACCAAATTTTATCTGCCTGGCTCGATTTGAAAAGAAGCTAGAGGCATGCCTTTTTGAAAAATGTTAGGAGGAGTGAGGGGGGCGTCAATGGTCGGAGCACTCCAATTTTTGGTACGAGTCAAAAAAAATGTTGCTATCAATATATGGACAAGATCTTATGACAGTAGGTCCATTCTATCAAGAGTTTCAGTACGAAACGTAAAACTCAAAAAATGTAAATTCACTATAATACTTTTGGGTCTAGGGTATAATTTTCTGAGAAAATGTCTAGAGTGTTACATATCATTACAAAGGTAATTTTATGTAGTTTGTTTTGTCCTCAGCTCATTTTAAGGTCAGACTCATATTTTTCCAGATATTTGCAAGAAACTGAATTTTCACCCCTTTGCCACCCCCTCCCCCCTTAACCCATGGCGCAAATTTGTGTAACTTTTTACTGCGTATATTAGGCAGTGTATTCAACAATTTGGCATCAAAAATTTCTTTTATTTTTGGATGTTTGGGTTTTGAGCTATTTGTACTAGACTATATCGGGGTGATATCGTTTCGCTACAAAAGGTGTGTTTTTTTTGGTTATCCCGTGTGGGTTTGGGTAACGAAACTTCTTATAAAAAAATGACTGGTGGATCCCTACACGGGATAATCAAAAAAACACACCTATTGTTTACATGAAATTCCTGGTTAGAAAAAAAGCGAGATTAACAAATTCCAATTATGCCGCAACTCGCTGGAGTAATCGAATTATAATATTGTTCGAATAATCAAAATGTCAGATAAACCATTTATAAACATCTGCACATTCCACAACCAATTCGAATAAAAAGAAGAAGTTAATACGCGAACTAGACTAGGACGGTATATTCACCCTATGGAAAAGGTACTATCTCCAAAAATGTTTTAAGATAGTTTAAGTTAAGAGCCCGTATATAAGCGCTCATAGTCAGCTGCTCGGGACAATATAAGATTATCGCTCCTTGTAGTGTTTAGTAATTGACGAATGTGTGTCACTCTGGGTGAGAAAGTACACTCATTGTTTCAGCGACAGCATTTAAGGTCTTATGAGTCTGCTGAGGGCAAATATGCAAGAAATGGTAGACCAATGTTGACGTTATTGACATAATCTTTCGATACTTAAGGTATCATTAGCAAAGTAATTCTGAGCAATAAACAACCACAACCAGGATCATATTTAACGTGATTTCATAATATTGTACCGGCCTAAACTACTATTAGATAAATGACTCGATTAACCGGAAAACCAGTTTTAACCCGGACGGTCTAAAGGTCCCTCTAGATTAGCAGCCAAATGGCGACACGTGCAGCCAAATGGCTGCTGTCATTCCGTCCAAACATGTCGCCATTTGGCTGTGCGTCCAGTTTTGATATTCAATATGGCAACTCAACGAACCGCTTTGACAACCGCTTGTCAAACTCAAAGTGACAATTTTCCAACTTTTGTTTGTTCTTTTGTGTGAAAATGAATAATTCTTGAATGGCCGTGTAATAATACAAACGCGCAGAGTCCGATTTTGATAATTGAATTTAAAAAAATCACCAAAATGAAATTTTGGTTATGTCATTTTCTGTCTACATTTGGCTGCTAGTGTGGATGCTAAGGAGCAGCCAAATGGCTGCACGCGATGCCAGTTTTTGGACGCGCAGCCATTTGGCTGCTAATCTAGAGGGACCTTTAGCGTCTTCAAAATCAACCGGAAAACCCGACAACCGGGTCCTGGGCGCTTTTTGACATCCATAGTCTGAAATATTGTCCAAAGTACCTGCAAGGTGGTGGCACTCAGTACAAATTTTTTGTAGAATGGGATGCATGATTCTCAGCCGCACACATATTTAAAAAAATTTCAACGCAATATTCCATTGAACAGAAAAGGACGGAACTTTTTCAATATCAGCTGCTTAGCCCATCTTTACAGGCCTTATACATCTGCAACTTGGTTGCCAACCTAGGTTGCAGGTACGTTACTACACACTTGCAGCATTCCGGGAACCACACCATTCACATTCTTGCAACCTGGTACTGCAACCTGCAACATGCCTACAAATCAATTATTTTCCTGTTTAAGGTATGTACTGAGTTCGCCGAGCGAAAAACTTGCATATATGTCTCCGGTGAAAATTGTGCCGTGGAGACTTGCTTTTTATTCACTCAATGTAAGATCACGTGAACTGACGATGTTAGTACCTACTTTTAGGAAAGTATTAGTAGCTTAACTCGCTTTTAAGCCCCGGATAGAGTTCGAGCGGAATGAAAATGAAACGGTTATGAACCGGCATAAAAACCGTGGTGAATTTAAAATTTTAGCTTCGAAAATTGCTACAAAGGCGTTTTACGTACTAAATCATCTTAAAAATAACTAAAAAAATAATTTCTCCCTTGTCCGAATGCATTTTCAACGTGAAAATGAGTCGACTCTGTAGCATATTCTCCGTCGGGCGTGGTGAGTTTTGCAAACGTCAAACCGATTCACTGTCCACGACGAGTTCATCGTGGAAATTCTCTAATGACCGGGAAATCGAAAAATAACACATAAAATGGCAGAGACAAATTGTGAAACCATTCTCGGATTTTAATTTATGGAATTCCCCAGCATTTACCACATATTCCACGACAGTATGTATGCATTTTCATTGAGAAAATCGCAGCGGACTAAAATTTCATTCTCATTCCGCCCCAGGTCTATCCAGGCCTTTAGGGATGGATTGGTGTGACGTTCGCTAAATTTAGTGCTGCCCATATCCCGAAATTGCAGAATTTTCGGGTTGCCAAATGCAAAATTGAAAGTAAAATGAGCACTATGCGAAACTGTCCAGTTGTTCTTCTCTTTCAGATTTACATGATCATTGTGAACGATTATAGGGTGTCTCTGTTTCGCAAATTCTCGCAACTTGAATGTGCACGTATAGAAGAAATTCATTCAAAAAGAAAGGCTACAAACTCCCTTATAAGGAGTGCCTGTTCTTGGTATTTCTATTTTCGTTGGTACCTGTTCAAAAACAATTTTTCCATATTTTATATTTTTAGAAGTACGAGTATGTAATTGTTGTTTGTTGTATTCGAATACGAATTATAATTTGTTAAATTATTATGGGTACGGAAAGGAATAAATTTATTGCAATGACATACATGGAGCCTAGGCGTAAAGTCGCGATAACTAACTGTAACAGTAACAGCTGCTAGTAGCCCCACGGTTAGTTGTCGCAACTGTCTTGACTATTTGCAATTTGAATCTACCAGGGGCGTGCACAGAAAATTATTTCGAGGTGAAAGTCGACCTAGAAGTACAATGCTCCTGTTTACCCTACACAACCAAGTGTTGATCATCTGGATTCTGGAGAGCGAACATATTTTAAGTTATAATACTGAACGGCAGGGATTGTAAAATGGCTCAATAACTGCGTTTAAAAAAATAAGCGTCTTCAATAATTGAGCCCTAAATTCCAGTGCTGTTCAATAAACGACAAGCTTTCCTAAAAAAGTATCGATTCTCCTTTAAATCCAAAATCTAAATCGTCTTTACAAGAGACATTCGATAAGCCCCAATAACTAAGTTGAAGATCTGACTTTTCTGTCCGTCTTCTTTCTATAAACAACATCTTATAGAGACAGCCAAAGATTCTTGACCTGTCTGAAACCTAATGCATATTCATGTACATCTGTAACGAAAATTACACTTTTTAAATTAATGATAGAGCTGATAGGAATGTGTAGATCTCATGTATCTTTCGATCGAGAATGCATTTCTATATCGGAGACATGGTCAACTCCCAAGAAAGTAAAAATAGACAGACGGGAAACCTGTTCGAGTATTCGTATAATAAATGTTCTAAAAATAAATCAGATCGTCCACCTCAATTTATCCAGCGACATTTTTTCAATTCTTATTTGCATTTTTGTTAGTACGACGTGTATCTTCTGCGTGGAGTTTACAGAACACCATGTAAGGTAGCTTCTGCCTAATAACACCTTGTGGTGCACTCTGCCAAGTGCGACACGCATAGAATGTCTTCCATGGACTGGACTGGACATAACACACTCTTCTCTATTTCTTAAGAGTCCATCTGATATGCCCACAAAGGTTCAGTGGAACAAAAAATATGGGAAACATGGTCAGATTCATTGGATACAACATGTTTAGCGAACTATGTTTGTGCACAGGTAGACGACAGATATTTATGCTAATAAACTGTTTATTATTTTGCGCTACTGACTCCACCATAGTCCAGCGCCAGCCGATGCTTAGCTGGACACTTGATAATAACAAGGGACACTGGCATAGACGGAGACAGTCGGCGCACCCATTTGGAATAGGCAATTAAAAGGGACTGTCGAGTGGATCTAGTTGAGGCCGTTTCTGATTTTGTTTTTTGTTCTGGAATTCCAAACTAAAAATAACCGTGTACATACGAAGATGTTTTTATTTTTATATCCTATACCCATAAGATGGTATACACGGTATATTATTGTTTTTGTTACGCCGATATTATGTAACACCTCAAAGGAGCAACCGGAGGTATGCCAAAATATATTATATATAAATGATCAGGGTCGGTCCCTGATTCGAATAAGCCATGTCTATCTATCTGTCCGTGTGTCTGTCTGTTCGCACGATAACTCCCGAAATAATGAAGCTAGCGGTTTGATTTTTTTAAATTAATGCCTTATTATGACATATACTTTGACCTGATGGAAAGTGAAAAAGGTGTAACCACCCCTAACCCTACCTCCCCTACAAAGCTATATTTAGCCAAATCTTTTGATAGAATGTCGCGAAATATTTCAAATTTGTGTCAAATTGTAGCCTTTGGAAGCCCCTTTAAGATATTAAAAGTGCACCAGGTCTGACTCCCCTACAAAAAAAAATGAAATTGTAAATTTTAGGTTTTGCGTGCTTTCTAGGCCTGCATATGGGTATAGGGTATACACCCATCGCACGATTAGAACTCGGTCTCGTTTTTATGTGTTGCATGAAGCTAACCAAAGATAGTAGATTGGTGAATCAATGTGATATTTGATATTTTATCACACAGTTTTTAACTTTGGATAGCGTCCACCATAGCCCAATATTAGGAAGAAAAAGGGGCTTGCATTATGTCGCCATATTTTGGGGATTTGCAAAAAAAATATACTTCCACTCATAAAATTATTTATTTCAACCTTTTTATTACGTAAAAATAAATAACAGGCGCGACAATCCAGCATCCCAAGTAACAATTTCATCCCTATAATACTTCGTAAAATATTCTCTTCTAACGACAATAGGGGCACTTTACAGGGTATAAACACTGAATAATAGTCCAATAATGGCATCTGGCGCCGTTTTTTGATCCAATAGAACCTCATTGTAGCACTGAATTACGCCTCGAGAAAGACATACATCATGTGTTATGTCATCATTTTCTGTCATTTTCTCGCGATTGCAAAAAAAAGGAGAAAAAGAAATAATTCCCGCAGCCAGCGTCGAACCAGCGACTGTCGTACGCCAGTCCGACGCCCTAACCACTCGGCCAACCTCACATATAGATAACATTGCTCGTAAACACTACAAGTGCTCGACACTTCTTTATTGACCCTTCTCCTATGCACTTTCTTCTTTATATGTCAATCAGTTGAAGCTAATTAAATTCACACATTCTTCAATAAAATACAGACATCTGTGCTGAGATTATCTTAATTGATTCATAAGCTAACAAGGAGTGAGGAAATGTTGGTTTCAAGCAATATTTCAATGAATTTAATTCAAGAAACGTGGTATTCCAGAGCACTTCATAAGTGTCAATTCATTAAATCACAAAGTCCATCCTTCTATAAAACTACGGTGAACAATTTATTGGATGACCATACGAATGTCACACTATAAAAATGACACCGACTGTGCTATAGAAGAATATAATGCATGTGTGTGAGTTAACTTAGAGAGACCATTGCATGTGTGTGCTGTATCATCCAATAAACACAAGAGCGGAGTATTTAAAGGAGTACGTTTTTAGGTTAACGTTTAGAGACAGTTTTATCGAAGTTTTACACCATCATCTTTAAATTTATTCCATAATGATGATATAAGCTTTCCGGAAAATATTTTAAGGATGTTTTATCGGATCAAAATATTACTTTAAGCGATGTCACACGATAAATGAAATTCGTGGTTCTATATGATTGCTACAGTATGGAGTGCTTCTTTAAAGCAAACGAATTGTTGCTTGGGATTAAACTAAGGCCGCAGGATGTGTTAGTGACATCCTATTTCCAAGATCTTATCTGCTTTTTTGTTGAGGTAATGAGATCAGCATCACGCTCAGCAGTGTTATTTATCCCCATAAATGGGTACTCGTTTAACATCTGAGTGAGATCATAGTCCGTCACAAGCTCGTGAGTTCGAAAAACACCATGATCCACGGTGAGATTCGAACTCATGACCCTGTGCACCGAAGGTGTGCGCACTAACCGCTAGACCAGCCAGACTACTTTTATTACGTAAAGTGGGCTTACTTAAATACAATTTAAAGAGTATATACAAAGAATGTTCTGTTAAAATGAACTGAAAACAATTAGAATAAAAGGGATTGGACAGTTGGACTGTTTACAGTTGAAACAGAATTTAGTGACATCCTATTTCCTAGATCTTATCTGCTTTTTTGTTGAGGTAATGAGATCAGCATCACGCTCAGCAGTGTTATTTATCCCCATAAATGGGTACTCCTTTAACATCTGAGTGAGATCATAGTCTGTCACAAGCTCGTGAGTTCGAAAAACACCATGATCCACGGTGAGATTCGAACTCATGACCCTGTGCACCGAAGGTGTGCGCACTAACCGCTAGACCAGCCAGACTACTTTTATTACGTAAAGTGGGCTTACTTATACGTAAATGCAATTTAAAGAGTATATACAAAGAATGTTCTGTTAAAATGAACTGAAAACAATTAGAATAAAAGGGATTGGACAGTTGGACTGTTTAAAGTTGAAACAGAATTTCTGTGAATGTCAAGGGTGAAGACCTACCATTACCATACTTTTTACATTTTACGCATAAAAAATCTTTCCGCTTGACTATTATGTGTATTTCTTATAATTAAGAAGATAAGTGCAAGAGTGTAGAAGTCATGATTGTTCCAAATTTTTTAGATTATTATTATCTATTCTTCCCATTATCAGTTCTCCTTCTCGACGCATTTCCATGTTTTAGAATATCTTCGCGAAAAAAAAAAACAAACAAATATTCAGGGAAATGAACATTGGACATCGTCCACAATGTATGTCAATGTTAAATCTGAATCTGATTGACTTGACAGACATTTTTTGGTCTGAAGGTGATTGCAAAAAAAAACTTAAAAGAAAAAGTGAAAACATGACATTTGTTTAAGTAGCAAGCATTAATATCAGTTCTTACAAAAAATAATTGATTAAGAACCTTGTGGAGAGCATAAGAAGAGTCAGTCAATTACAAGCTTGACATATATCCTAATCATTATGACGATAATCCGTCATAAAGATGAAAGTTCGAAATTGAGGTGACACATATGTTTTCGTCATTAGAATTCGTCATTTACATTTGACGTTTGTGTAAATGATGAAAATGTCCCTAACAACAGCGATATTTTGATGAATATTCTTTTCAATAATTTAAAGGCACACTTTTTTTGAAGAATTTGAATAGAAACGTGTAAATTTTGATAACAAATTTCATATTTTCAAAAATTATTGTTCTTCATTTTTGCAACAGATGGCGTCCCCTGTCATTATTGAGCAAATGATGTTCCAAATGTGTAATTTGGAATTCGTGCTAATGATGGTAAATTTTCGTCATAATGAAGTATTTCCGTCATTCGAAGATATGTGTGTCAATGTTATAATTCATTAATATTTTAGAAAATAAGATTTACTTTTGTTAATATGCATACATAATGTACATAACACATGTGTATTATATTTTGCAAAATCGAAAATAAAAATACAAGATTGGACAATATGAAAATGAAGCAAAACAAAAATTTGCTCGTGCTTTTTACGCCCACTTTCATTCAATTTAACGTATGCCGAATATTTTTTTTATGATTTTTTTTTAATAAAATATTTTTATAGAATTGTTGCTCGGCGCCTGATTTTGTATTTTCAAAAATCGTACCATCATTTTGATAAATAACAACAAGAAGTCAGTGCCGTAATTTTTTTTTGTGAAATAGGAAAAAATTGCCACGTGAGAGTGTCACGGAAAATTTTCGATTCAAACAAAAGTGTTAGAATTTATTTTCGGATACTTCTAAAAAAATAATTCAAACAATTTGGAAGCATGTGATGAATAGGATTATGGCATTGATGCGCAGACAAGTTAATGCCATTTTTTAAAAGATGTAAATATTAACATAAATCATTTAAGATTAACAATTTGAGCAAATAGTAATACGTCCGACAATATTAAAACAATATAAAGGTGCATCTAAATTGGCTTCTAAATGAAAGCGCGTCCAAAAACTGGCATCACCATCAGGAACAGCTACACTAGGAACCAAATGGAGACAGAAAACGACATAACCAAAATTTCATTTTGGTGATTTTTTTAAATTTAATTATCAAAATCGGAATCTGCGCGTTTGAATTTTTACACGGCCATTCAAGAATTATTCAATTTCGCACAAAAAAGAAAAAGTTGCAAAATTGTCACTTCGAATTTGACAAGCGGTTGTCAAAGCGGTTGGTTGAGTTGGCATATTGAAAATCAAAACTGGACGCCCACCCAAATGGCGATCAGTTTGGATGCAATGACAGCTGCCAGTTGGTTACACGTGCAACCATTTGGCAATCAATCTGGATGGACCTTAATAAATAAAAAGGTTTACTTGCAGTTTTAAATGCGCACCGGGTAATTATTTTCGAGAATAAGCAGTGCAAGCCAAATCGAACGCATTTAAGGCATGGACGAAATGTGAGTCAAGCAGTGAAACCGAACGGGTTCAACTTCGCGAAAATTATATGCAATGCCGGAAGAAAGTAAAGCGCTTGGTAGCTCAAGCAAAGGCGAAGGCAGCTGAGAATTTCTACCAAGAATTAGAAACTCCGACTACGACCGAAGGACCGTCTTTTGCGCGAGAGACCTAAGCACGACGCCAGGATATTTAGGGTCGCAGCCCAAAGGAGAAGGAACGCTCGGGAAATACAGGCGCCAAAGTACGTGGAGGACTCGCAAGGAATGTTGCTGATTGACGATACGGCAATTTGTAGCAGGATGCGAGAGTATTTTGACGAACTTCTAAATGAAGAATTTCCTCGAGCAGCTTTTCAAGATGTTGAGCCGAATACCACAAATATTGAAGATATCTCAGAGGAAGAGGTGATGGAGGCAATGCATCAGATGAAACGCGGAAAGGCAGTCGGCCCGGACAAAATCCCCGCGGAATTTTGGTTGAAAATGGAAAATGTCGGGCTTAGTTGGCTCACAGTTCTCTTCAACAAAATCAAAGGTGGGCAACCGATGCCTGATGCTTTCAGGGAAAGTTTTCTTCTTCCTTTCTATAAGAACAAGGGAGACTCACGCAAACTCAACAACTATAGGGATATAAAGTTAAAACCTCATACACTAAAGATCTACGAGCGAGTTGTCTGCAACCGATTGAGAAAGACTGTGCGGTTGAATGACAATCAATGCGGCTTTGTTGAAGGTCGATCTACAGTCGATGCGATTCAGTGCATTCGTATTGCGATGGAAAAGTATAGAGCAGCACGAAAGGACTTGTACTTTGTGTTCATCGATTTGGAGAAGGCATTCGATAGAGTACCTCGTGATCTGATATGGTTGGCCTTGAGAGCACTTAATGTCCCCGAGGCATACGTCAGGATGATACGAGACATGTATGATGGAGCTACGACTAAGGTTAGATGCACAGCCGGTGAATCAGAAGAATTTCCGGTGAATGTCGGAGTACACCAGGGCAGTGTATTGAGTCCGTTGCTCTTCAACATCATCATGTGCTACTTATTAACACGTGTCTCCGACGGCCTAGAAATATCTCTTCTTTTTGCTGATGATATAGTCCTCTAGCCCAAACATCGTTGCCTTGCAAGCTGCGCTTACAAAATGGTGTGACATTCTGGAGGAGCGTGGACTGAGGGTAAGTATAACACAGACTGAGTTCTTATGCTGCCAATTCTCAGACCCAAATGCATCGATACCTGAAATGTACGTCAAAGGAGAGCAGCTTAAGTCTTGTACCAAGTTCAAGTACCTTGGCTCGATGGTGAACAGCGGAGCTACATGCGATGATGACATCAAACATCGCACAAAGGTTGGGTGGATGAGGTGGCGAGAAAACTCTGGAGTTTTCTGCGATAAGAAAATGCCACTGAAGCTAAAGGGCAAGTTGTACAAAACGGTTGTACGTCCCGCACTCATGTATGGATCAGAATGCTGGACCATGTATGAAGGTTACGCGAAAGAAATGACAGCGACTGAAATGAAAATGTTACGCATGTCAGTTGGTGTAACCAAAAGGGACCACATCAAGAGTAGCTACATCCGAGGCAGCTTGTCCATAGACCAACCAATCACCGAAAAGCTCGAAGACCGACGAATGGATTGGTATTGCCATGTTCAAAGGCGTCCGCCTGAGAACCCCGCAAAGAGAGCGATATCAATGGAAGTTCCACTTGATGGACCCAAGGCCATAGAGGCAGACCGAAGAACACCTGGATGTGTCAAATGAAAAAGCAACAACAACGCATTGGTCTCGGCGATGACACGATCCAAGATAGAGCTGCCTGTAGAAATATGCTGAGAAATTATCGCCAAAACGGGCGATGTGCCTACACCGCAGGTCGAGCAACGCGGAACCATGGAGCGGTATAAAGAACGAGGCAAGGAAGAAGAAGAAGAAGAAGAAGAAGATTTATCTCTATTCAGTCTATTCAGACGGTTTTACCCAATTTGTTGTCACCCATTACAAATACATATGTACATATGTACCTTCAATTAGATCGTTGAACGTTATATGCATTTGGTTAAATTAGTATAAACATTAATAGGTTCGTTTTTTACTACATCCCGTGTAGGTTTGGGTAATGAAACTTCGTATAAAAAAATGACAGATGGATCAGCTGGCGTTTTTTTATATGGAGTTTCGTTACCCAAACCTACACGGAATAGCCCAAAAAAACGTACTTAATAAATATAAAACTTGTTAGCAAATTGTCTCGGATGAGAGATTTCCCAGACATGTGTAGAATGTCGATTAATCCCAAACCCAACGAAATTTCTTCAGACAAATCAACGACATGCCATTCACGTTTTCGGTGGCTGATGCGGAACATAAGGCACGTTTTATTGTGTTTATCCCGTGCAGGTTTGGGTAGAACTTCATATAAAAAATGACACTTACCCAGGTAAAGTTCACGCGTGTAACTACCCTACACGGGATAGAACTTAGATGAATTAAATGTAGATGGCGGACGCATAGAGAAAATATGAGGGAATTTGCTTTTTCAAATCAAATGTGAGAGTTTTTCTCATCACTGTCAAATGTCAGCTGTTTGGTCTTAACCGGGATGTTACCCGCGATGGTTTTTTTTTTCGAGTCAAATTTAGCCGCGATACGAAAAAAACGTCGCTATAGAGTACTTCGGCGAATCAGTTTTCCCAAGAAACGAAGTTGCTCCAAGCAGGAACCACCTGCCACGCGAGTTCGCCTAGTATGAATTTCGCTGCCGGAAAGGGGTTGGCCTCGATATGGAGCATATTTCCACAACAAACGTCTCCCAAATGTACAGGGTGGCCCATTAAAAGTGAACTAGTCTAAATCATGCATAACTTTTGTATTTTTTAATATTTTTTTTTCTGAAATTTGGTAAGAATAAACTAGACACATGGGAGATACGTTTACACTACTTTCCAGGTAAATACGCGTTGAGGAAGGGTCGATTTAGGTAGGTTTCATGAAAGAGTTTATTTTTGAACCATTTCATTCACAAAAAGTACGTATTGTAATAATTAGCTTGCAACTGTCAGGGTTCATAGTGAAGTAGCAAGCGCGACGGCATGTGCTTGGATGGCTCGAACGGTAGATTAATTGGCGGGGTAATGCTTGTCCACGAATTATTAACAGACATATATATTTTTTTTTCACATGCCTACACACAAACAAAAAAATCAAGACGGCCATATTCTGTCCGGCAAGTATCAGATTTTGGTTTAGTTTTGGGTATTGATTTTTCTTTTGGAAGGAAGAGGAGGGTTCCCGCAAAGAAAAAGTGTATGTTTGTTTAATTCATTATAATTTTATTTTTGGTTTCCCGTATGAAAAAGAATAACTATTAAGAAGAAAAACTAAACGTATTTTTATAAGTTATAATTAGGACAATCGTATTTTTTTTTATATACGTACGTGCATAGTAAAAAGAACTTCATTCACCAACACATTGGTTAATAATATACATTTCTTCACGCCTTACAGTTTTATTAACTTGAGACGCATCAAAAATTTTTTTTTTCTTTTTTTTAATCTCCTTCAACTATTTCTTTACAGGCTGCACGTGCACGGATATACGAGGGCCATCGAGTACTGACAGTCCTGGGCGGCCGCTAAAGAGTGGTTTGTAACTAAGGAAATTCACGTATCCGAATCTGCAGCGCGGTGCATCCCGTTTACAATTCAAGGCTGATTAATCAAAATTTTATTGAAGCACGAACGTTGGCAATCATCATCAATGTGGCACGATAGCCCGACGTCGGGCCTTGGCCGCCTGAATCGTTGACCTCCAATTGTCGCGTGACCTTGTTCTCCAGTTTCGGAAGCCCAGCAGCTGGTGGGCGTCTTCACGTACGGAGTACGTATCGCAACCTCGATCCGTCAATTCGTTGTGCGTTCATCACTTTCTTTGGCATGCGATTATCGTCCATCCGTTGTACATGCCCAGCCCATTGCAAGCGTTGAAGCTTCACGATTTTCGATACTTCCAGCTCATCGTACAATTGATACAACTCATGGTTATACCGGATACGCAATTGATCTCGCTCGCGAACAGCCCCGAAAATTCGCCGAAGGACCTTTCGTTTGAATCGGTCTAGCAAAACAAAACGGATGATCGTTTTGTACACGCTAAGCTTCGTGTTCCTGTGCGCAAGTTTCGAATTAATTATAGGGAGGACCGAGAAATAGGTCTTATTGGCTAGTTGTATCCGTCGCTTAATTTCGTCAGTTTCGTTGGCGTCCTTTGATAAGTTACAATCCAGATAGTTGAAGTTATCTACATACTCGATGCTAAGGTCCCCCACTGCTTGAATTTGCTGGCGTCCTTGTTTTCGATTGCATCATGGCCTTTGTTTTGCTTTCGTTGATATGTAGTCCAACTTCCTTTGCGGCGTTATTGAGGTTATGCAGGAGGCTTTCTGCATCACCCAACCTTCGAGACATGATGTTGATATCGTCGGCGTACGCTACTAATTGAGTCGACTTGATGAGTAGCGTTCCGCTGCTGTCCATATTCATGGCTCGAATTACATACTCCAAAGCCAGGTTGAAGAGCGTCGGCGCCAGCCCGTCGCCCTGCTTGAGTCCAGTACGAGTTTCGAATAGGTCAGTGAGTCGGTTCTGCACTTTGACCTGCGAGACGGTATTAGTCATCGTCATCCTTGTGAGTCGCACTAACTTTGCCGGTATACCAAAATTCAGCATAATGTTGTACAGTACACTTCGATCGATACTGTCGTATGCCTGCTTGAAGTCGACAAAGATTTGGTATACGTCGATGTTATATTCCCAGCACTTTTGGAGTAGTACCTTCACTGTGAAAAGCTGATCGGTCGTTGAGCGACCAGGTCTGAAGCCGCCTTGATACTCGCCAATGATTCGTTCTGCGTACGGATTAATTCTCTTTTCAAGAATTTTAAATAATATCTTATAGGCCGTACAAACTAATGATATGCCCCTGTAATTCTCACACTTCAGCTTGTCACCCTTTTTGTGGATTGGGCAGATTATGGTTTTGCGCCAATCTTCGGGGATTTCCTCGTCGTTCCATATTTTCAGCAGTAGCACATGTACAGCGTTGGTCAGGCACGTTCCACCATGCTTCAGCAGTTCCGCTGGGATCTGGTCAGCGCCGGGCGCTTTATTATTTTGAAGCGACTGTATGGCAAGACTCACCTCCTCTACTGTTGGGGGTAGAACGGGAAGGCCTGGTTCGGCTAACTGCTCAAGAGCTGGCTCCGCGGGGGATGCTGATGGTGCATTGAGGAGCTCTTCAAAATGCGAGGCTCATCGTTTGTTGACGCTTTCGATGTTGCTGATGATGTTACCATCCTTGTCCTTATATAGGCTTGTCCTGGGTTGATATCCGTTCTTGACATTATTTATAAGTTTGTACGCCTTGGTTTATTTGCTGTAACTGCTCGTCAAAATGTTTGCATTTCTTACGTCTAATTAACCTATTAGATACTCGCCGAAGTTCGTTGTATCTTTCTTTCTTGGCTCGGGATGCGCGTTGTGTATATTGGCGATAGGCTTCATTTTTCGCCTCAATCGAGGCCCTGCATTCGTCGTCGAACCAGTCTGCTCGTCTGCGCCGGCCTTTATAGCCCACGACCTCTTCTGCGACGCCAAAATTATTGATATTATCAAGCATGGGCGACAGTTTTTCCTCGAGTGCTGTAGTATACGCAGCCGCGCCGTGGCATCATCAATCAAATTGTCAACCTCGAAGATCTTGGCAGGGTTGATTCTCGTTAGGTGCACCGAAGAGATTCTGCACCTGTAGGTCGGCTTCACCAAATAGTGATCGGAGTCGGAGTCCTCGATAGGATCGAACATCTAGGACATTAGAAGCCCATCTCTTGCTGATCAGTACGTGGTCGATCTGGTTCACGGTGTATTCATCTGGAGACTTCCAGGTCTGCTTATGAATTCGTCGATGAGGGAAGAGCTTATGACCAGGTTTCTGCCGCTCGCGAAGTCAATAAGTTGCTGACCGTTGTTGTTGTTTTCGTCGTGGAGGCTACGACCTCCAGTAGTTCGCCTATGCCAGCTTTCGTTTCCGACTTTGGCGTTAAAGTTTTCTAGCAGCAGCTTGACGTCGTTTGATGGAAGTGAGTCAAAAGTGTTTCTAGGTCGTTGTAGAACTCGTCCCTAATCGCGTCTTCTTTTACTTCTGTAGGGCATGCGCATTAATGAGCCAGAGATTAGCGAAACGGGTCTTGATGCGGATCGCACACAGCTGCTCGTTGATGGGTTTGAAGCCGATAACGTGGTCCTTGAGCTGCTTATTCAGGATGAAAGCTACTCCAAACTCCTTGTTGCCCTCCTCTTTACCACTCGTAAAAATTGTGTGCGATTTGAGGTCGTCAATCTCGCTTTTGAGCCATTTAGTTACCTGGATTGCAACTATGCTCAGCTTGTATTGTTCTACCTGATCCAGGAGGGCCCTTAAGGTCCCTGGTCTATTCAGGGAGCGTACATTCCAGGATCCGAAAGAGTAATCAGTTGTTCGTTTGCGGGGTCGTCGTTGTTTTGTATCCGTCCAATCCGAGGCTTTTGTTTCAGGTTTCTTGACTTGAAGTTTTTTCTTAGGATGAGTTGTCGGCACATCGCTAAACCATGTTAGGGTTTAATCGTTGAGTAAAGGCCATCATGGGCATGCCTCGAAGATGCTGCTTTAGTGGTTGAGTTAAACATTTCTGTTACCTATCACGTTAAGTAACCTGAGACGCTGCAGATGTAAATACAGCACTCAGGCGCAGCGGTGCTTCTTCCAAATGTCGCATCAGATGATTTGACTTAGCCGTTAGAAGTTTTACCCGCTAACGTTACCACAGGGCGCCCGCCCGGAGGACACATGGAGAAGTATTATTTTGCAACGTTGGCAATAAATTATGGAAATTAATTTTTTTTAGGGTTTTTGATTTTCGAAATTATATTAAGACACAAAAGATGCATGCACAAACTAACTACACATAGCCTTATCTGGAGAATTTTGGCGATTCTGGTTCCTTTGTTTTATCTGGTTTACCCGTCCAGCGACAATTATACGCATCGATCCCCACGAAAGTGGTAACTCCTTGTTCCCGTGGAGAGAGGGGAAAAGGACAAATTGCCATACATCAGCTGATTCGACTACGGCCGCTCGACCTACTGGTGGTGCTTGTGTTGCTGTTGCGGCCACCACCTTGAGTGAGTGCTGCAACTGGTTTCACACCTTGTATCCCTCGGTAATTCCTTCGGAGCTGTCGTAGCACACACGAGGGAAAATCAGATGATGAGATCAAACCAGCAGGTCGAGGAGGCGATGAAAGGATGGTATCGTGTCGAGTGGCCGAAAGAAAATCCACAATAGAATTGTCGTCACCAGCAGCAAATTCGAAGAGACGATTGACAAGCAGCCTTTTTAACTTTTCCGTCTTGCAATGATGAGAATTCGTCGCTGCTGCACACACTTCGCGAGTTTTCTCTCGACATCCATAACTTTTTTGCCGGATAATTCGCAATCGGTTGGTAGCACGTCTCCAGGATCGCACAATAAACCCAGATTTGGCGACAGGCGAGTGCTCAAAATGCGCGTAAAAGCCCAGCATAAAAATTGTCTGTCTCGAAAAAAACGGAGACGGGTTCAAGAAAAAAACGGCGTAAAAGGAATTAAATTCTTTGATAGGAAACATCTCCGTTCATAGAAACAAAATGATACATACCACTGATGTCTCGAAATGTGATACTTTGACCGTTTTTTCTTCTTTTCTGCTATTTGCTGGTTAGCAACAGCGTAGAGCCTTCTCGTGACTTGTCGATACGTCTGCTCCCTCTGAACTCTTGGGCGGAAGTGACCCACCTCGTGGCAGTCTAAATGACAGCTCGACAAGCACGGCGAATTCACCACTTTTAGTAGTGCCATGCTTATCGAGTTGTCATTGCATTGAATAGACAAGTGATGAGAAAAATGCAAATATATTTCCAAGTGATCATTACAGTATGTGGACTGGTAGATTGGAATTTTGGTAACGATTCATTAACTCAATGTTTAAAAGGTCATTTCTGCCAAAATTACCATTATTAGACAATGTTAGAAATTAAGTCGTAAAAATGCGTCAGCTAATGACACCATAATAACAAAAAAATGAATGAATGGTAATGAATGCTTGTCTCGTTGCTCAAATTTATCAAGTTTTTATAAAATTACATTGATCAAATAAAATGGAAAGGACTCATATGCGTTAGTATGAAAAAAAAAACAACATGAGGTACGTTTTATTGTGTTTATCCCGGGCAGGTTTGGGTAGAACTTCATATATAAAAAATGACACTTACCCAGGTAAAGTTCACGCGTGCAACTACCCTACACGGGATAGAGCTCAAATGTAGATGGCGGACGCATAGGGGATATATGAGGGAATTTGTTTTTTCAAACCAAATATGAGAGTTTTTCTCATCACGAGAAAAGATTTTGCAAAGAAATAATCATCTTTTGTGATAAAATCCAGCACATCTAAAAAATAAGCCGACGAAGGTGAGTCAAAGATGCGCAAAAACTGTCAAGTATCAGCTGTTCGCGATCGAGTCAGATTTACCCGCGATACGAAAAAAACGTCGCTATGGAAAGAGGTTGAGCAACGAGTTCCAATAATACAAATTTACACGCAGAATAATAATTCGATTGTCAAGGCACAGCGCGAGTATCGACGAACGCTCCGTGTAAGAGTTGTTCTCTCGAGATCAACGATTCGCAGAACGCAGAGTTGTTCGTTGTTTTCGAGGACAAGGAACCGTTAATAGCCCTCGACAAGCCCGGAGACGACGTGCGAGGACGGACGAAATCATTGAGCGGATGGAAGCCAGTGTCGAATGTGCCTGTCTAGACACTTTCAATTACCGTTCGTCTACATCATTTTGACAATTGAAACTTGAGATGTCTGCGCTATTGAAGAAACGCATTCATTCTTGAACGCGATTGCAAATGTTAAATATTAACAACTCATCATCTATTCATACTATTAATGAAAGAATTTATAATTTACCCGTCCTGACCAAAGCCGCGACACATATTTAACGATAAATAATGAACAGATGTGGATAGAATGAGGCATTGATCTCTTCTGTTCACTTGACGCAATCAATGACAAGTTCAATGTTGAAAGTGGATACCAAGCTTGAAGACGATGGGGAAGACGAAAGCGCACATGTGTGGACATAGCCAATCAGATGCAACAACATCAACCCGAAGAAGTTCGTTTCAGTTGTGAGATGCTCAACAATGTTATTCGTTAGTTTGTTGTTATAGAAATGAAAATCGCGAACTCCACAATATTATTATTAATTAATAATTTACTCAATAATAATAATGTTATTCGTCTTTTTGTCCAAAACCGACCAGATATGTGGTTGCAGCAAGATGGAGCGCCTTGCCATACCGCTGCAGCCACAATGGAGATTTTAACGGACGTTTTCGGCGAAAGAGTCATTTCCAGAGGATCTGCAATTAACTAGCCGGCTAGATATCCAGACTTAGCTCCACTAGATTTTTTTCTGTGGGGATACCTAAAGGAGAGAGTCTACAATTATAAACCAAGGAGAATTCAGGAATTGAAGGTTTGCAGCCAGAAATATTACGAAAGGTAATGGAACTTACCGTAGAACGATCCCGTATTTGCGAAGCCGCCCGGGCGGTCATCTAAAGGATATAATTTTTCGAACATAGTGTAAACATATCTCCCAAGTGTCTATTTTTTTTATGTGAACATTTTAAAAAAATCGGTTTAGAAATAAAAAAGTTATTAATGGTTTCCACTAGTTCACTTTTATTGGGCCACCCTGTATATGAGGTATGAGGTTCACTTGCACAACAAAGGAATCGGATTATCAGCAATTCTGAGGATATCCCACCATTATTGTATAAATGTATTCAACTTTCATATCATGAAAGTGATCCAATTACTATTGGAAGAGAATATACGAGTGCTATGAAAAGTAAGAGGGGTAGGAAGCTTCAGAAAATCAAAAATTATATCCAAAAATTCTGGCTACTTAACCTTTTGCCGTTTTTCCTTCAGTATACTCTGTCGTTGCAAAATAGCTGCCAAATGGCAGCTCGTGATGCCAATTGGAGTCAGTGTGTGTGTGTGTGTGATACCACCGCCGTCTATTTATTAAGGCCGCAATGTAGACTCGTAAACGTCAAATCCGCAGATTAAATTGCATGGCATTGTTGTTGCTTCTCATGACATTGTTGTTGTTTGCCCGTGTCCGACGAACAATTTAAGCAGGATCCATGCCGTCATCGTACAGCTGAGTTGCGGCCTTGATATATCTAGATAGCGTTGGTGATATTTTAATTTTATTTTTATTTATATTTATCTCTATTTATTTATATTTATTTTTATTTCTTTACATTTAATAAATTAGTTATATAAAAATACATTTTTATTTTTGCAAACGTTTGACACAAACTAACTATTATTAAAAAAAATATTTTTTTACATTAGCGACGTTTTTTTCGTATCGCGTGTAAGTCTGACTCGAACAAAACGATCGCGGGTAACATCCCGGTTAAGACCAAACAGCTGACATTTGACAGTTTTGTGCATCTTTGACTCGCTTTCGTCGGCTTATTTTTTAGATGTGGTGGATTTTATCACAAAAGATGATTATTTCTTTGCAAAATCTTTTCTCGTGATGAGAAAAACTCTCAGATTTGGTTTGAAAAAACAAATTCCCTCAAATTTCCCCTATGCGTCCGCCATCTACATTTGAGCTCTATCCCGTGTAGGGTAGTTACACGCGTAAGCTCTACCTGGGTAAGTGTCATTTTTTTTATATGAAGTTCTACCCAAACCTGCACGGGATAAACACAATAAAACGTACCTATTTTTATCGTATGCCACTTTGATGAAGTGGATTTTGAAATACTGAAAATCCACGACACAGCTTTATATGTAGAATAGCTACTGGTTTCACATTAAAAAGAAACTAAATAACACCATTGAATTACGGTGCCATAACCACAGAAAAATTATCGATAAAACAACACTCTAAATAAAATAATCAAATTTCAAACTGTTCAAACATGATGTACATATGTTAATTAAAACCACTCACCCTGTCCTTTCCCAAATAACCATTTTCGAAAATCGGCAATCATCTCCATAGTTGAAATAGATTGGCTGCGTCAGCATCAGCATCGGCAGAGGCATCGGCATCAGCAGAAAAATTTCAATTGACATTGACAGCAGCGGCAGAAGCATCGGCAGAAGCATTTTTCTGCTTCTGCCGCTGCTGCCATTGTGGGTCATCAAAGGCAAATGCGTGTGTTCTAAATTGAAATTTTTCTGCTGATGCCGATGCCTCTGCCGATGCTGATGCTGACGCAGCCAATCTATTTCAACTATTCCACTTTCACCAAAGATAAGAAGAAGATGGAAGTCACTTCTGACGTTTCGGACATTACAGGTTATGTTTGTGTTGACGTTTGACTGGCGTTCGCGTATACAATTTTTTCTGGTTAATTTTCTAAATAAAAAGTTAAAAGTGGAAGAACAAATTAAAATTACTTAAAAATGGCACAAAAGCGTACATCAAGTGCCCTCGTAATGGCGCCGGAACCGAAGAAAACTAGAAATGAAATTGTCGGCTACACAAATAAGGACAAAGCTTTGATGGAAATTGTTAGTAAAATTCGCAAAATAATTCAACAAGATTGCTATAATTTCATAATTTGCTATTACAACTTTCAGGGAGTTCAACGAACATCCAATCTTCTGGCACCGATAATGCTATTGGAAGGCCATCAGGGTGAAATATTCACAACCGAATTTCATCCTGAAGGAGAGCTGTTGGTGTCGTCCGGTTTCGATCGACAAATTTGTAAGTTTTCGCGGAAGTTAATTCTGAAATTAGCTCCTTAAATGAGTTTTGTTTCTAGATATGTGGAAAGTGTATGGCGAATGCGAGAATATAATGGCCATGTCGGGTCACACTGGAGCCGTGATGGAGGCCCATTTCTCTACAGACGGTGGAAATTTGTACTCTTGTGCCACAGATAAGACAGTTGCAATCTGGGACGTTGCGTATGGAGGACGAATTCGAAAACTCAAGGGACACAATGCTTTTGTCAATTCCGTTCAGGGAACACGTCGTGGCGTACAAATGTTGTGCTCCGGATCAGATGATCGAACCATCAAAACGTGGGACGCTCGTAAGCGATTTGCAATTCAAACCTATGAAAATGGATATCAAGTGACTGCGGTTTGTTTCAATGACACTGGAGAGCAGATTATTTCAGGCGGAATTGATAACGATATCAAAATCTGGGATTTAAGGAAGAATGAAATATTGTATAAGCTACGCGGACATACTGACACAATTACCGGGTTGTCCCTGTCGCCGGATGGATCGTATATTTTGTCGAACTCAATGGACAACACTTTACGAATTTGGGACATTAGACCATTTGCGCCGGCGGAGAGGTGTGTGAAAATATTCACCGGCAATCAGCATAATTTTGAGAAGAATTTGCTGAGGTGTGCCTGGTCACCGGATGGTAGTAAAATTTCAGCTGGTTCGGCTGATCGATATGTGTATGTTTGGGACACAACTACGAGGAGGATTTTGTATAAGTTGCCCGGTCATAATGGCAGTGTGAATGATGTCGAGTTTCATCCAAAGGAGCCGATCATATTATCGGCGTCTAGTGATAAGAATTTGTATTTGGGCGAGATTGAAGGGTGAATAAAGAGAGTTTTATGATTGTGTACATTCTTAGTTAAAATAAATAATGGGCACAACCGTCTAGCATTGAACGTCTAAGCCAGCGGATATGTTTACTCAGCAGGTGTTAAAATCTTTCATCAGGACACGAGGCTAGAGGTCCTCGATCTTGACGAAGTCACAACAAAGGACATATGTGTGACGTTCCAGGAATGACTGGAAGTTAACCTTCAGATTGAGGCGGCACTCAGATCCCTAAGGGGTGGTTCAAGTATTTAGCATTAACACTTTGCGAAGTACTGCAGCACGGAGTATGACACCATTTTTTTGATTTAATTGATTTTCGTTCTGTCAAAATCGAAGATAATGTATGCATTTGGTAGAACGAAATATCTAAAAAAAATGGATTCGGACGTTTCGTGTGTGAGCGGCCTTTGTTAAATAATGCCACAAAGCAGCGTTCTGTGAAAGTGATCATCATTATTTATTGTGCTAGGAAGCAGGTAAGGAAAACTGGAACTATCAAATGGGAGAAGTTAAATATCCACTGTATCGGGAAGCATTGAAGCAAATCCCTATATGAGGTGTAGTCGAATCTAAACTATTGTCAGATAGCACATGATCTTCTGCTGCAAACTGTAAAGGAGGGAGCTATCGTCGTCGTAATTATCTGTAACCAATATAATAACTGTGGCTCACTTGGTTGAGTCGCACTCTACGATGCTAGTAATCTGGAGGTCCGGAGATCGAATCTCGGCATGGTCCAGCAAATATATAGTGCTTGCAACATTATATACATATACACTCCTCTATTTGCAATGTAACGTTGACTCGAAGTAGCCTATAAACGGCTGAGTGAACGCACCATGCCCCACAAGGGGTTACGGTACACAGAATAAAAATATAATAACTAACGCAGATATTCGCACTACCGTTGTGAACCAGTCAATATGGAGATTAGGTGGGAATAGAGTCCTCTCAGTGCTCCCATTACCTATTTCACCTGAGGAGACTAGGCTCCCGAGAGCCACTAGAGCGACACTAGCCCAGCTTAGATCAGGCTGGTGTTCACGCCTCAATTCTTACCGAATTGGAATAGACCCGGACATCCAGGGGAATTGCAAAGCGTAGGGCCGCATTGTGACAAATACACAGGGGAGAGTACTTCTTGCCGCATTTGCATAGCTGGGCGCAGGTAATACCTATGCAAAGGGAAATGTGAAACACAACCCAGTTTATGGGGGTTATGGCACTCTTCATGGAAGTCTTGCGTCCAATCGAAGGTTCTGCGGAACAGAGGTCAACACAGATCACAAGGCATATGATGAGGGCCTGCGACGCATCTTCGTCTCGGAAGAAGCTACCAAGTCAAAGAAATGGAAGCTACTAGTGGACTGAGGAAATTGCTGGGCTCATGCGCAATCGTCTGAAGGCGCGATGTCTATGTCCGCATGCAACGCAAAGAAGCGCTCATGATGTCCTACTATAGTCATCATTGCAACGCTAGAAGATCACTGAAACTTGTTATTTAAAAAAGCAAAAACTGCTTCAAAAAACTCTGCAACGACGCGGACATAAACATGAAGAAGATAAGGCAAAGGTCACAACAACTGAAGTCCTCCACGACGCTCCAAAACATTGACTTGGTCATGTTCCCTCAACATGAGCTAGAGCCAGTAGGACGAGGTTCGTAGAGCAGAAAGTATGCATTCCTGAGGTAAAAAATGATTACCTCTGGGTAAGCTGTCTTCCGATTGGAGGAGTTCATCAGATAGGCGACCCCTAATAAGGCATGGAATATGCAATATGTACTATTCCTGAGAAGAAGGCTATACAAAACTAGTCTCACATTCCTGAAAACTATATCAAAGTCTTCCAAACTGTCTTGGCCGTTTCCATCACATTAAAAACTACAAAATTTGGTGCTCTGGAACATTACGCTATCATCTCTCGCAAGAAGAATTTTCATGTTGTTCTTATTCACTCTAAAAACACTTATCTTTCCGTCCGCCATATAGCGGAAAATATCGGAAACACAAAAGTTCTTCCTATGAGAAAGGATAGCAAAACAAGCCCGCGATTTTTAGATATCTTGAAATTAAATTTGTTTAGTGGCTATTTTGGTGCGATTCTTGTATCAAAGTCGCAGCAATCGCTCTGGTCAGCCAACTTTACTACACACTGGAACCAGGATGTAATCGCGACTGCTCTGCTTAGTTTCCAACTAATGAAAACTTAATTCCACGTGAGCCCAAAGCTCATTTCGGAAGGGTATTATTTTAAGCGAGAAATCTTTGTTAAATCACTAGGCATAAGTACTATGTTCGAGAATTTACGAGCGGCATTTGAAAAGTCTTCGTTCTGATCATGTTTAGAGCGTACTCATGGTTTTGATGGTTGTTAACACTTACCTACTCATTTCAGGCGGATAAACTTAGTTACTCTAGGTTTTTCATGCTTTCAGAATTTTAGAAGCACTTCTTCTTCCTTGCCTCGTTCTTTATACCGCTCCATGGTTTCGCGTTGCTCGATCTGCGGTGTAGGCACATCGCCCGTTTTGGCGGTAATATCTCAGCATATTTCTACAGGCAGCTCCATCTTGGATCGTGTCATCGCCGAAACCAGTGCATTGTTGTTGCTTTTTCATTTTACATATACAGGTGTTCTTCGGTCTGCCTCTGGCTCTCTTTGCGGGGTTCTCAGGACGCCTTTGAACATGGCAATACCAATCCATTCGTCGGTCTTCGAGCTTTTCTGTGATTGGTTGGTCGATGGACAAGCTGCCTCGGATGTAGCTACTCTTGATGTGGTCCCTTTTGGTATCACCATCTGACATGCGTAACATTTTCTTTTCAGTCGCTGTCATTTCTTTCGCGTAACCTTCATACATGGTCCAGCATTCTGATCCATACGTGCGGCAAGAGCCCCGGCAGGAGCCCTGAAGGTTCGATGCAGGAAGGTTGTGTTTGTCTGTGTATATGTGTGGGTACGATATGTGTGTTTTTTCGTCATATTGGGAGCATTACATCTCGGCGCGGCTGCTCTCAATTTTACTAATTCGCGCCGGTGTTGAAACAAATCCAGGCCCAGAGGTATGGATTTGTAGTGTCTGCAACCAACGAATCGGTTCGAATGCCAGATCAGTGCAGTGTAATTGCTGCAGGGAATGGGTTCACTTTAGGTGTTCGGGGTTACGAAGACAGGGTCAACACTCCTCAGCATATGTTGCGGCAGGTTGTATGAATTCCGGGCAACCCAGGGCTGCTCCTAGCCCGCCTTCTCCACCACTGCCCTCTACACCGCCAAACAATATGATAAGGAATGCCAGACACAGTCTTACGCCTGGCCCTCCCCCTCCAGCAGTTTTCACTGCGCTATCTATATTACAGTTTAACTGTAATGGCATTCACCGAAAAATCGCTGAGATCACACACTTCTTGAGTTCCAACAGAATTCTCATCGCCGCCATCCAAGAGACGTTGCTTCACGCAAACTCGTCTCTAAAGCGTCCATAGCGAATATGTTATACTGCGGAAAGATCGACCGGCCGCCACGGATGATTCTCACCCTGGAGGTGGACTTGCCTTCCTAATACACAAGTCCGTACATTACTGTGTATTAGATGTAGTTGCTGACGGTACGGCGGAAATTCAAGCCATCTCAGTTCCATCAGGGAGTACTAATATCGACATTTTTAATATTTATGTACCACCTCATTCCAGTTGCCCTTCAGGCTACCGTTTCGATATTGGTCCTCTCCTATCCGGAGAGCACAGGGTCATCCTTGGCGACTTTAATCAACGCCGTCTAGATATTAAGGCCGCAATGTAGAATCTTAGACGTCAAAATCAGCTTATAGTTTTAGGTTATGTTCGCCAATGTTGCACTGTTTTGTTTTTGCTTTTTATTACGTCATACTACTTGTTTTTGTTGTTTGTTCGTGTAAATAAAAAATTTAAGAGCTAAACTATAACGGCATTGTCCAGCTGAGTTGCGGCTATGATATATCTAGATGGCGTTGCTTTAATGCGCACCATGAGCTCTGGCATTCGGACCTCAACAACAATGCCAGGGGTATAACTATCGCCGAGTCACTTGACGCCTCAGAATTCTGTTCACTTAATGAAGACTCGCCGACTAGAGTCGTGGGCACTTGCAGTAGTTCTCCTGACATAACTATTGTCAGTGCCAGCCTAATTGCTGCTTCCCGATGGGAAGTACGTACCACCCTTAGATCAGATCACCTCCCAATCATTATAAAAATTGACAAACCAGCGAACATTTATTTTATTTATTTTATTTTTATTTATTTCAACATTTATTTATTTATTTATTTATTTAAATCCAGTTACATTCTATAATTTAAAATTAGTGTCGAATGTAACAACATAACAATTTCTACAGCAAATATATTATTATTGTGGGGTGATGCAAATTGAACAATTATTATTAATCAGTTAATTCTAATAAGAAAGTGAATAACAAATAAATATAAAAACTAGTAAAATATATCACAGAGCAAACGAGGAAATATATTACGAGTACGTTAATAAGTTAACATCAAATAACAAAGAAAAATAAAAATAAGAAAATAAGAAAATAAGAAAACAAGCAAAAAAAGCAACGAAGGATGAGACAATGATAAAAATAAAAGTGTACATCAAACCAACCGATTATATAATACTATACAAATATCAGAATGATTGAAATTCATAAGCCACAACTTTACTTGTTGAAGAAATTTTGAAAAAGTTTGTATGCTTCTGATAGCGAGCGGTAATTTGTTGAACAATCTTGGCGCAGAACATGTGAAAAATTTCAAGAAGCAAACTCTATTATGTCGAGGTATGTTCATTAAAAATAAGTGATTGTTGCGTAAGTTATAAAAACCTGAATTTCTAGTTTGTAAATAGCCGCTACGGATAAAAAACAACTTTAAAATTTTATAACAGTATAGATGATGGAGAGGGAGGATATTTAAACTTTTGAATAGAGGAAAACTGCTGTGGAATCTATTTTTATTACATAATAATCGTATGGCATGTTTTTGGGCAACAAGCATAGTGTTTAGTCTATTTCGGGACGTGCCACCCCAACAAGATAAACCATACTCCAGTTTAGAATTAAAAATACTAAAATAGACCATTTTCAGAACATTGACCGAACAAAAAGGACGTAATTGGTAGATTTGCCTGATGGCCGTTGACAAATTGTTTCTTAAAATTGAAATATGATGTGACCACTCCAGATTACAGTCCACAAAAACACCGAGATATTTGAAGTGCTGAACAGCCTCAATTTGAAAACAATTATCTGAGCAGCTATCTTCAGAGGCAAAGAAATCAGCATTTGATGAAATAGGATCTAACAAGAAACATTTGCAGTCATGGTTATGATATCGAAACTTTAAAGAATCCAATGAAGTATTACTCGCATTAAAAATCAAAGCTTTTGTTTTGTCACTTAATACCAATTTGTGAGTGGTGAACCAATGTCGAAGGATATCTAGATCATAGTTAATGTCAGAAACTAAATCTAACATAGAGTTACTAGTAAAAGAGCATGCTAAGTCATCTGCGAATGCATTAATGTGACTTTTGAATTTTTGTTTAAGTAATGAATTAATAAAAACAAGAAACATAAGAGGTCCCAAGACTGAACCCTGAGGAACACCAACAACATTTTTTCGAGCGTCACTAAACACATTTCCAATTTTCACTCTTTGTAATCTATCAGTCAAAAATGAAGAAAACCAATCCATCATGAAATCTCTAAACCCAGCAGCATGTAGTTTCTTCAATAATATCTCATGATTGACCGTATCAAATGCTTTTTTTATGTCTACAAAAAGAGCTCCTGAAAATTTGCCATTATTCACTCCATCATAGATATGACTACAGAAAGAAAGCAATGCATCCTCTGTAGACTTTCCCTTTCTAAAACCGTATTGGTTGTTGCTGAAAAACCCAGTTCTATCCAGGAATTTAGTCATTCGGTTTTTTATGGACCGCTCAAATAATTTAGAAAAGGGCGATAACAACGAAATAGGTCGGTAGTTGTTGGTGTCAGTTTTGTCGCCTTTTTTCAATAAGGGGATAACTTCAGCTATTTTTAGTTTCTCAGGGCAAATGCCAGCAAAAATACTTTTGTTAAAAATGAAAGCTAAAATATCTACAATGTTAAAAGCTATTTTTTTCAGAATAAAATTTGGAAGACTATTATCAACAACTGAATTTGAGTTATTTAGTGCCATTATTAAACGATATATTTCTAGAGGCGAAATGTCTTCAAAGAAAAAGCTTTCAGTTTGAGCAATATCATGAACTAGACGATCTGAAACAAAGGTATTTGGAAAATCATTAGAAATAGACTGCGAGATATTAGAAAAAAAGTTGACAAAAGTGTCAGCAATATTTTTTGGATCAGAAGATATTATATGTCCGCATTGTAAAGTATTAACATTGTGTTTAGAGTGCTTCCTATTAAGAATTTTATTTATAGTTTCCCATTCTCCTCTAGGATTACGCTTGTTTTTGTTGAATTCATTTATGAAATAGTTTTCTTTTGTTTTTGAGATTTCAATTTTCAATTCATTACATAACCTCTTATATTGCACTCTAAGAGTTTCATTGGTAGGGTTTTTTAAACACTTTAATCTAAGCTTATTTCTATTTTTAATTTTGGTTATTAGCTCATGTGTAATCCACGGCTTAAGTTTTTTTACCTTACGGCTTCTACGATGATTTGAAAGTATACAATTTGTGGCATGTTCTAACAATATATGCAAAAACTTATCAAATGCCTCGGACGGATTAACACAAATATATACATCATCCCACGATTCGTATCTTAGAAGATTGTTCAAGCTCGAGAGATCGTAAATATTGGAGGATATATATCCTTCAACAACATTGTCATTCTCAACTAAAGCATGATTGAAAAAAAGACTAGTCAAGCTATGATCCGATATTTTCAGGTCTAAAGTGGAGCTAGTTAGAGTAAATTTAATACTATTATTATTCAAGCGGACAAAAATGTGATCAAGACAGGAGCTGGAATTTTCAGTTATGCGAGTTGGGACATTAATAGCCGATTGAAACCCATACGAAGCCATAAATAATTTATAATTGTCTACGTCAGTAGATTCTAATAGTAGGTCGATATTTAAATCTCCCAAAACAACGCAGTTTTTGCAATTTATATTCGAAAGTAAATTATCAAATTCCTCTAGAAATGCTTCCTTTGTGCTAAAATTAAACCTATAGACACATAAAAATATAAATTTTTCATTTTCTATCTTACACTCTGCTTTTAAAATGTCACAACTGTTCAAATTTAGGTTCATAGTATTACATACCAGATTATTATAAACAAACACAGCCACACTGCCCGAAGCATACGAATTATTACAACAAGTGTAAAATGTGTACCCCGGAATATCATACAAGTCCTTTTCATTCTCATATATCCAAATTTCTGTCAAAAAAATTAAATGCGGCTTATTGACCAACGAATTCAAATTACAAACAAATAAATCAAAATTTTTTCGCAGACTTCTAATATTTTGATGTACTACATAAAAGCAGTTTGAGCTTATTACCAACGAGTCGAAATCATTGCAGTAAGTTATGGAATCAGAAATATCATAAGCAAGTCCAAAAGAGGGAAAGTCATCTGATGAATCAATTTGGTGCTGCATAATATTAAAACTAGAATAAAAACAACATCAAGCACTAAAGTAGTGCAAGATCATTGAATGAATTAACAGAATTGACTTTACCACCCTCGACCTTTCTCACCAATATACGATTTTTTCCAAACCACAAGAACTTATACTTTTTTTGCTTGCATATCATTTTACACTGTGAAAAGAGAGCTCTATTAAACTTAGTTAAAGCATCATTTATGTATATCTTCTTTTTGCTACTGTTGCTGTCACCTTCCGCGTCACCGTTTCTCACTAGTTTACTCCCATTCTTCCGTTTCTGATTCATAATTTTCTGTTTTGTTGCATAGTTAGTAAACTTCACACAAATTACGCTCTGTGCCGTATTATTTTCATTTGAATTTTTATTGATCTTTTTCACAAAGCATCTCTCGATGTCGGAGTCGCGAACATCAACCGACAATGCTGTGCTGAAAAGTCGTTTCGCACTATCGACAACATTAGATTCGTTCACTCCTGCCATCCCGACGATGTCAATACAATTTTGCAATGAAACTTGTTGTTGTAAATTGCATTTGCCTTCCAAGTATCCAACTTTGGCCTTTAGTTCAGCATTTTCGGCCTTAAGTTGATTAACTATGGCAAGAAAACGAAGGTTGGTTTGCTCCATATCCGAAAGCTTCATGTAGATCTTCTGAAGAGTGCATTCATTTTCATCGATCGCTCTACTTGTAGGTGCAGATGATGTGCCATTGATGTCAGTGCTGTTGTTGCTTGTGTGGCTCGTCGTGTGTTGGCTGTCGCTAACCGAAACTGGATCTGTCCCGTGCATAGAACGACGCCTGAGGGCATTGCACCGATCACAACGAAAAGGTTTTCCGCTAGCTCGATAAAAAGATGCATCTTCCACTGTTAAATTCACACACGATAAATGAAATAGATTGGAACAGACACTGCATGCAATTTTAGCTACACAGCTTCTTTCAATCTTTTCCGCGCACAGTAAACATTTCATTTTCGGTAATTAGAAAAATCAAGAGCGAATATTGACTAAACGATGCGCACCCCACGACCGTCAACTGTCAATGACCAAGTCTGAGAAGCGAACGTTTGTCAATCACAAGAAAGCCGATTGGGATGGTTTCAAAGCTTACTCGTCGGCGAAGTTCATCGAGCTAACATCACCTACCAACATTCATGAGGCCGAGAAAAATATTAGGAACGTCATTACCACAGCCGCGGCACGTTTTATTCCGGCAGGACGTATCCCGAAAGTTCGGCCTAACTTCCCCACGAGTGCCGCCAGATTAGTCGATGAACGTGATCAGATCAGAAGCGCTCACCCTGACGATCCCAGAATTCAGGAGCTTAACTCCGAAATTGACCGACAAGTTAAAGACTATAGGAAGGCGAAATGGAATCAGCACCTCGATGAATGTAACCTCAATGAAGGTGTCAGCAAATTATGGTCTACCGTCCGCGCCCTTTCCAATCCTCGGAAAGAAAAGGGCAACAACGCCATTGAATTTGGCAACACAAAAACCTGCGATCCTCTTCAGTGTGCGGGCCTGTTCAATAAACAATTTATTGAACATCCCAAGTCTGACGGCCTCAAGCGCAAAATTAGAAGACGGATTCGCAGCCGGAAAGCTGACACCATACCATCTTTTACAGCGGACCAGGTTAAAAAAGTCATCGAGAATGCTAAAAACTCCAAGGCCCTCGGACCAGATGGCACTTCGATGACCATGTTGAAACATCTCGACCTTCCAGCCATTGGCTATGTCCACACATGTGCGCTTTCGTCTTCACTATCGTCTTCAAGCTTCGTATCCACTTTCAATATTGAACGTGTTGTTGATTGCGTCAAGTGAACAGAAGAGATCAATGCCTCATTCTATCCACATCTGTTGATTATTTATCGGGAAATATGTGTCGCGGCTTTGATCAGGACGGATAAATGATAAATTCTTTCATGAATAGTATGAATAGATGATGAGTTGTTTATATTTAACATTAGCAATCGCGTTCAAGAATGAATGCGTTTCTTCAATAGCGCAGACATCTCAAGTTTCAATTGTCAAAATGATGAAGACGAACGAAAATTGAAACTGTCTAGACAGGCACATTGAGTATCTCACGGCCGCCTTTAACTTGTCGATGTCCACGCTTGCCATCCCTGGGAAGAGCGCAAATCTTGGGGAATCCTACCGCCCCATTACGATACTTTCTCCTGTCGCAAAGACGCTGGAGGCCCTTATTCACCCCACTCTTGTTGCACATGCGAAGCTAGAACCTCACCAGCATGGCTCCAGGAAGATGCATAGTACCACCACTGCCCTCGATGCGATCACTACACGCATTCGTGATGGGCTAAATCAACGCAGTCGTTGTCACAGAACTATTCTGGTGGCAATAGACCTATCAAGTGCATTCGATAAGGTCAATCATTCAATGCTCTTAGCAAACCTGATGAATATGCATCTTCCTGCACAAGAGATCCGTTGGATTGCCAACTATCTAGCTGGTCGGCACTCCTTCACCGAGTTTCGAGGCAAACGTTCTAAGCTTAGGAAAATCAAATTAGGTGTTCCACAGGGAGGGGTACTCTCCCCCACTCTGTTCAACATCTACATGTCCGGCCTTCCCACACCACCTGAAGGAATCGAGGTGATTTCCTATGCTGACGATTGCACCGTACTCGCCACAGGGAATGATAAGGATGAAATGCGCCTCCGAATTAATCGCTATCTAGGACGATTACAGGCATTTTTCCAAAGCCGAAACCTCACTATCTCTGCGTCCAAATCCTCTGCGACTTTTCTAACCACTTGGTGGGAGGACATCAGATGGGAGATGGATATACATACGTATTGGCAACAATTCTGTTCCTACTGTTAAAAACCCCAAAATTCTCGGGCTTCACCTAGAGAACATGATGACGTCTGCAAATCATGCAGCTTCAGTCTGTGAAAAAATGCACAGTAGGAACAACATTCCTAAAAGCTCTAGCTGGTAGCACCTGGGGCAAAGATAAAGAAACCATGCTAGCTACTTATAAAGCGGTGGGTCGAGCGGCCGCTGATTATGCAGCCCCAGTTTGGACATATAGTCTATGTGACACAAACTGGTCCAAAGTTCAGGTCTGCCAAAATGCCGCTCTACGCATCGCAACAGGTTGCCTTCTGATGTCTGCCCAGGATCACTTACATCAGGAGACAAAATTGATGCCAATACGTGATTACAATCTCCTACTCTCAAAACAGTATCTTGTTGGTTGCTACCGTGAGAATCATCCCAATAATCATCTCATGGACCGAATTCCTCCACCACGACATGTCGGGCGTGGTTTACGAGACCTTGAGAGAGAGGTTCAGGGATACCAACGGGACCCTTACGATGAAGTTACATACCGAGCCGCCATTGCAGCGATCCACACTGAAGAAGTGAATAGGTCTATCGCGAGTTTAGGTGCGAATAGAGTCCTCTCAGAGCGCCCACCACCAATTTCGCCTGAGGAGATTAGGCTCCCGAGAGCCACTAGAGTAACACTAGCCCAACTTCGGTCGGGCTTTTGTTCACGCCTTAATTCGTACCTTTCTCGCATAAACCCGGACATCCAAAACATCTGTCCAAACTGCACAAACATTGACGAACCATAAATCGTACCCACATAGATGCACAGAGGTTTCACACCTTTCTGCACCGCTACAAGAAGAAGAAGAAGATACGTGCGGGACGTACAACCGTTTTGTACAACTTGCCCTTTAGCTTCAGTGGCATTTTCTTATCGCAGAAAACTCCAGAGTTTTCTCGCCACTTCATCCACCCAACCTTTGTGCAAAACTAAAAAGTTAATTTCAACATTTAATGTGAACCGCTTTCCCCGATTTAAGATTACATGTTTGGGATCCAAAAGCATTCGATACCCCCTTGTAGCTCAATTATTGCAATTAGGGCGATGTGAATCGGCATGAATGCAACTTGGCTTTGTCATCCGCTCTTCACGGGGCCATATTTTCTTAAATACGGCTCCACACCTACCGGAAAACCCGTTGAAATATTAGTGAGTGTCTGGCTGCCCTATGCCCTGTAGCATGGGTCAAGAATAGTACCAGTGCGAATAGTGCGCTCAACGGTCTGAATATGTATGTCTTCGCAAAACACCGGATGCTCCTTCAATTAATGATAGATGCAGCATGTTGTTGTTGTAGCGATTCAAGAATTTTTTTTTTCTTTTGAATCGAAGGGGGTCTTGGCAGCTCTTGGCCGTTTTAACAACGGGTAGCTCCGGGACGATTTACATCGAAGAACCGGCTGCCGTAGGAGCATTTTATGGACAACACAAACATCCATGGGTCACAGTGGGATTCGAGCCCACGCACCGGCAACTCAGAGATAGAGTGATGCAGCATCGTGAAGGACGCTTTTATATATTTATTTATATTATGCTGCGAGTTTTTTGTGAGCAAACTTCAGCGAGGAAGGAGACCATTTATCAGCGACGATACGGACAGAGTACAATTCTCTTCAAGGAAGAGTGCAGAGAAGCGTAAAACGTGATAAACGCAACAACATCAACTCGTTAGCGTTAGAGGCGGAAAAGGTTGCTTACCGTTGTGACAGTTAACAAGCTCATAATAAAGCCACTGACTGGCAAATCTTTTACCCATGGGTATCCTATAAAAGATAAAGATGGGTCTCTGCTAGTCACAGACGAACAACAAACTGCGTCGCCGAAGAGAACATTTCATGGAGGTCCTTGACAATAACTTTGGGCCTTCAAGCCCACCTCCACGGGAAGCAGTAAAACTTCCGCAAATAGCCATGGTTAATACCCGTGTACCATGAAAGCTGGAAATAACTAAGCCCTTCAATCATTGGAAGCTGGTGAAGCTCCGGGGACAGACGGAAGCCCCATGCAGCTTTTGAAAACAGAAATCAACACCACAGCAGATCCAAGAGTGTAGGACAACGGAGACTTAAAGAATGGAAAATCTCAAGGATTGTAATAATTGGCATGGAATTTGTCTTACCCCTGCAGTCTCCGAACGGACGACCGCCCTCTGAACAATGAAGAAGCTGGTTTTCGTGAGGGTTTCTCATGTAGCGATCAAGTCAACACCCTCTGAATTATAATTGAACAATCCGCTGAATGGAGATCCCGAAAATTCATTTTTCATATAAAACCAGTTTTTTTGTTCTTATTCCAAAAACGCGAGAACAAAACCGGTTTTTATATGAAAATTGAATTTTTCCTTGCCTTGCTCCTCACGAATCTCTTCTAAAAACAACGGTTTTTCATCTTGTTCTTGTTCCGCGTGTAGACAGGCCCACTCAGACTAAAAATATGCCTGAGCTTCACATCAGAAGGGCAAAAGGCCGCAATGTAGAATCTTAGACGTCAAAATCAGCTTATAATTTTAGGTTATGTTCGCCAATGTTGCACTGTTTTGTTTTTGCTTTTTATTACGTCACCACTTGTTTTTGTTGTTTGTTCGTGTAAATAAAAAATTTAAGAGCTAAACTATGACGGCATTGTCCAGCTGAGTTGCGGCTATGATATATCTAGATGGCGTTGGCAAAGCACGTTTGGCGCGGCTAATGCCGATGTATACAGGGTATCCGGAAACTGCCGCGTAAACGCACCGGACTTTGATTCCTCAGTTGATTTCCAGTAAAAAAGTTGTACTAAACATACCCCCTTAGTTTAACCCTTTGGCTGCCACAGGCTTTTGAAGATTTTTGAAAAAATCATTTTTTCATCTCAGCTTCCTCAAACTTCTGCCAAAGTGAGGTGCTTGTGCGATTCTTTTAAAAATTGGCGTATAGCCTTACGATCATATCTTTCTTGCATCATTTTATCCTAGCTCCATTATTTCTAACAGTTTTTATACGTTATGTGCAGAAAACTAGGGTTAATTTTAGCTCGAATTCAATACAATTCAATTCAGACTGCCTTAAGATCTGCAATTGGAAAAATCTATTAAAAAAATGCCGAAATCGCGCCAATTTTTAAAAGAATCGTACAAGCACCTCTCCTTGGCCGAAGTTGGAGAAAATTGAGATGAAAAATAGAATGTTTTTGGGTGAAATCACACAAATTAAACTTTGAAGCTCTGTAAAAACCAAACCAATTTTAGTGTGGTTAGTTTTGTTTTATAGGTAAATTTGTTGGCTGTAATAATCATTTTGTTTGACTATTCTAGCTGGTCTAGCTTTGGAGATATTGAGCTTTAAGTCGTGCAAGAAAATTATTTTCTCAAAAATCTTCAAATGCCTGTGGCAGCTAAAGGGTTAACCTAAGGGGGTATGTTCCGTACAACTTTTCTGCTGGAAATCCACTGAGGAATCATAATCTGGTGCGTTTACGCGGCAGTTTCCGGACACCCTGTATACCAAACTCCGGATATTCGAAAGCAATGTAAAATCTGTGCTCCTATATGGGTGTTCCACGTGGAAGGTGACCAGTAATAACATTCGCTGGCCTGAGGTAATATCTGTAACGACGGCATCCTCTAAATTAGGATAGGAATCGACATTAAAAGGCGATAGTGTGGCAGTAGATAGGTCGCACATACTTCGAAAAGATTAAAAAAAAATCATTGCAAAACAGGCTGTACAGATTTAATACTCAGGGAACCCATGCAAGGCGTCCTGCGGGACGACCCCAAAATATGTACATATCTTTCTTACATTATTTTATTCTAGCTACATATTATTTCAGTTCAAATGTCTTAAGTACAGAAAACTAGGGTTTGAATGAATTCGAGCTGAAATAAGTATCATATCATCATATCATGGGTCGACTCGGACCAAATAGGACATACAAATTTAACAGGAGTTTGTTCTCTATAGAGCAGCCATACTACTATCTGATTTGCATAAAAGTTGTGCTGTCTGCCCTGTACTGACCCAATCAGGGAGTAGATATGGAGTAGACATAATGATGAAACTGCATGTAAAAACAACAACACTACATGGGACGAAAAATCTTGTCCATGGGCTCTCTCGTTCAGCGGTTCACGGTACACTTACGTCAAATGCGACCAGTTTTGCCGCACACAGCGACAAAATCGACTAGTTCAGCCACTCACATCAATACACACACCGACAAAGTCATCCGGTTCTGCTAGTTCTGTAGCACGCGCGCATTCTCTATTGTCAAATTCGATAAACGCGGAAAACGATCCTCGCCGCGAATCTCGTTTGATTTAATTCGATTGCGCGAAATAGTTACGTTATTGACTACAACATTACGTTGCTCGGGTAATTTGTGGTTGTTAGGAGCTGTTTTATGTCATAAAATGCAAACGTAGTGTGTTATCGACGGGTTGTTTATGATTCACTCATCAATTAATGTACCGTTGTTTTCCTCTCCCATTAAACAAGCAAACTTATCCCGTCTCATTTTACGTATGCCATCTCCTTCCTTATCTACTCCCTGGACCCAATACAAAACTAACAAATTTTAATTGAACTTCCGATCTAGTACATTTTCTTAGTACACTCCGCAAGACCAAATTTTGGCGGTCCTTTTTTATGCAAATTTAGTGAAAACGAAATGTTTTTAATTTGATTTCATTCTTGAAGGAGAAATATCAAATCCAATTGCAATATCTTCGCAAATGTGCAATTTTTTGGAGTAATTATTTATGAATTTGCTAAAAAAAATCGTATACATAACATACCCGAAATTCGAATTTCCATTATATCCGCATATGGCAACGTTCATTTTTCCAATTTCGAACTCATTATCATTTGTTGACATTTCGCTGGCTGCTGCGTTTTCTAATCGCTAAACGTCTGTCAAAATCTTATCTTTCTCGTCTAACGAAAACATCTTAATTCATTGCATTTCTTATTTATATATTAGTCCAGTCAGTCAATTAATCTATCGCCTGACTACTATCCTCCTTCAAAATGGCCAACTTAAAGCAAGATCTCGACGAATATTTGCTCTTGCAAAGTGATCAAAAGAAGACATTCAAACTAGACATGAAAGTGCCCTCAATAAAAGTTCCTGAATTCGGACGGCTATTTGGTGGCCCGTCCAACGACACACCGGAGGCTAACAGTTGGCTAAAGGACACACAGGAGTCATGTTGCCCAAAGCTGGTAAGGTCTTTCTGTCATCTAATGTTTTGTGATGAAATTCCACCTGGAATCTTGCTTCATCTGCTTTTCAGACACGTCTTCAGAGAATCGTGGGATTTGTGACGTGTCTAGGTTTGGGAGTCTTCTGCATGACTCTGTCGACATTCTACATTCCCGTTCTTATACTCAAGGCACGGAAATTTGCACTACTCTACACACTGGGAAGTGCCTTCTTCATATTGAGGTGAGTCATCACAAGTCTTGTCCCGACACCATTCTAATTCCCTTTTCTGTGGTCAGTTTCGGTTTTCTTCTAGGATTCCTGGTTTTCTTCCGGCAAATGTTCTCCAAGCCGCGACTACTCGTCTCGTTAAGTTACACCTCCTGCCTGATTGCCACCCTCTACTTTGCCATGATTGCCCAGAGCACTGCTCTGACTGTGCTGTTTGCTGTTGCACAGATAATTGCGCTGCTGTTTATGTTGCTGGGGACGATACCTGGTGGAGCTACGGGAATAAAGTTTTTTGGACAAATGTTCAAGAGTAGCGTGTCAAATACGTTGCCCGTTTAGCAGAGTTCATGTCTGCTTGACTCAACATCACTTCGCTGCAAAGCAAATACAATAATTGTGATAATATTTAATCAATTTTAATGAATTTACGACGGGAAAGAAGAGCGTAATAGCGTTAAGGCAATAACGGAAGTTTATTTTTATTGAGATGTGCGCGAAGCGGATTGTAAGGCTGCAAGGAAATTGATGAGTTGCAGGAAAGAGTGGGAAGAGATTGAATTGTACGAGACGGTTTAGCCAGAAATGGAGTTCAAATTGACATACTAGATATTTTTACATGTATTTAATGGTAAATAAAAAAAAATCATTTATTCGAAATGTAGTTTACTTCCTACTGTTGTGGTTACTCCATGAGCAAGCAACGAATTGATTTCGCCGATGATATGATCCAAGATTGACTTCTCTGTAGAAAAAAGCTGACAATTTGTGTACAGAGAATAAGGAACATTAAACCTCTCCCTAAGGTCTCAAACTGCTGACAGCAGGTTGAAACGCAATCGAGAAGACTGTCGCTCCGAATATTCCAAAGAGCAGAAAGGTGTAAATTGCTGTGCATATCTGTGCTCTAAGTTTCTTCGTCGCTCTCGCCTATTGTCTCAAGCAACAAGAGCGTAGCAGCTGCAATCAGGTTGGCCTAACTCCCTCGGAGTGAGGTTAGTGGGTGCAGTTGGGCATTGATAAGGTGATCCACATCATGAGGCGCACCACCGCAGCTCGAATAAATATTCTGGATGCCCGGGTCTATTTAAAATAGGTAAGAATTGAGTCACGAACAACAGATTGACCTAAGCTGAGCAAATGTCGCTCTTGTGACTCTCGTGAGCCTAGTCTCCTCAGGCGATATGGGTGGTGGGGGAAGAGGAGAGGACTCTATTCCAACCTAGTCTCCCTATTGACCGATTCTCAACGGTTGTGTGAATAGCTTCGTCCAATAGTGGTCCTACTGCCCGCTGTCATATGGGAGTTTCAATCTGCTTCGGGGCGGAACACATCCCTTTCACAAAAATGGGCATGAGTTGCCGAATATCCTCCCTTGCAAGTGCCAAGAAGTTTTTGTGCAGGAGGGTTGTGCATATCAAAAAAGAAATAATAACCCTCTCCGAAGAAGCAGCTGCCAGATAAAAATAAATAAATAACATGTGCGACAATCCAGCATTGGACTAAGGCCGCAGGATGTGTTAGTGACATCCTATTTCCAAGATCTTATCTGCTTTTTGTTGAGGTAATGAGATCAGCATTACGCTCAGCAGTGTTATCCCCATAAATGAGTACTCGTTTAACATCTGAGTGAGATTATAGTCCGTCACAAGCTCGTGAGTTCGAAAAACACCATGATCCACGGTGAGATTCAAACTCATGACTCTGTGCACCGAAGGTGCGCGCACTAACCGCTAGACCAACCAGACTACTAGCTGTCAGATAAGTAACGTGAAAAGGCGGTTGCAGTGCCAAATCCTGCTTTTAACGATGAAACGAACACTAACTCAAGGGCTGAGTTCAGCGAACGAAATTCACTGAAAAGAGAATCTAACTGGATTAAAACTTTTCTTCAACATCAAAACAGAACAACTAAACTACACCCCCAGAATGAGGCAGCCTCAGACTTAGATTAAGAGGCACTTGAATCAGACTTCGTTCCATAGAAACTATATCTGTCGGATGTAGATTAACCACTCCGCATAGAACGCATCATTCGCTGTACTATGCAGAAGCGGGCACGGGTTACCGCACCACTAAAAAAGGTGAGCTCAAATTCCGAAAATCCACAAAAAAACCAATAAACGCCGGGAGGCCTTCCGGATCCTCTTAGAGTAGAGTGCCTCGGTTCCTAGGAGAGGAAGGGCACTTGCAACGAATTCTAATCCATAGGCCCTAACTCACAAACGCCAACGTTCGGAGGTTGAGTGCTTCCAATACCGGGAAGCAAGTCAACCTCGACTAGGGGGCGGCAACCTCCCCAAACCTAGTTGGGACGCCGAACCAAAATCGGTAGGAGACAAGGATAGAGGTTCTTGATCTCAATGAGGTCACAACAAGGGATGACGTACGGGCGGCGTTCGTAGAGAAATTGGAAATGGAGATTCCTCTCGACGCCGTGAAGTCGTTGAGGAAGGCATACGGTGGCACGCAAACAGCAACTATAAGCTTGCCTACAGATGTGGCCAACAAAGTTCTGGAAGTGGGCAAATTGAAGGTGGGATGGACGATCTGCAGGGTAAAATGGCAAATCTCTCCGAGGAGATGCTTTAAGTGTCTGGCATTTGGCCACTTTGCGAGGGACTGTTATAGCCAGCAAGATCGGTCGAACATGTGCTTAAAGTGTGGTGCGGATGGCCACAAAGCGGCATCTTGCGACAAGGAGCCCAAATGCATTTTCTGCAAAGAGGCAGCTAGGGCCAACTACAAGCACCAAACTGGATGCGTGAAATGCCCAGTATATCAGTAGACCATCAAAATGATCCCTAAATGTGAGGTTCTTGCAGCTTAACTTGAATCGCTGCCAAGCAGCTGAAGACCTGCTATCACAGACGGTAAAAGAAAAGGAGGTAGACGTTGCAATTATCTGCGACCAATATAAAAATCTGCGTAGTTCGGTTTGGATCGCAGAGCAGGACAACGAGGTAGCAATTTGGACTTGTGGACGTTATGCGTTCCAGCAGGGTGTATCGGGAGGGTTAAATGGGTTGATCACAGCTAGGATCAACGACATTTACGTGTATAGTTGCTATGCTCCACCACGGTGGAGTGACACAGAGTTCGAGTGTGATAATTGCGGGAGACTTTACCGTGTGGGCTCGGGAATGGGGCAGCCGCGAAACAAATAAGCGGGGACGCACACTTTTGGACGCTTTCTCCCGGCTCGATATCGTTCTAATGAACTCGGGGAACGTTAACATCTTTAGGAGGGGAAATACGGGGTCCATTATCGACCTTACACTCGTAAGCAGCTCGTTAGTCACAACCACGGAGTGGCAAGTTAGTGAGCACCATACGCACAGCGACCACCAGGCAATTCTATTCTCGATAGCGGATAGATCACATATGGGTACAACGACAGCTCCAACTGAGGGATGGTCTACGAGACGCTTCGATAAACATTCGTTCATAGAAACCCTATCTACATAGTTTAGGTACAACTAACGGTTCATCCGAAGAGAAGGCCTTGCAATTGATCGACCAACTATCAATGTGCCTGTCTAGACAGTTTCAATTTTCGTTCGTCTTCATCATTTTGACAATTGAAACCTGAGATGTATGCGCTATTGAAGAAACGCATTCATTCTTGAACGCAATTGCCAATGTTAAATATTAACAACACATCATCTATTCATACAATTCATGAAAGAATTTATCATTTACCCGTCCTGACCAAAGCCGTGACACATATTTAACGATAAATAATGAACAGATCTGGATAGAATGAGACATTGATATCTTCTGTTCACTTGACGCAATCAATGACATGTTCAATGTTGAAAGTGGATACGGAGCTTGAAGACGATAAGGAAGACGAAAGCGCACATGTGTGGACATAGCCAGTAGCATTCAATGCCTGCATGCCAAGAAAAAATTCGGTCACTAATCGCCGAGAGAACTACTGGTGGACCGAGGAGATTGCCAATAAGAGACGTGAATGCTTAAAAGCTCGGCGCCTTTGTCAACGCTCCATCAGATCAACGACGTACAATGTTCTACTCGAGGCTTATAAAGTAGCCCGTAGATCTCTCAAAAAGGCTATTAAAACTATTAAAAAAATTGCTTCAGACAGCTTTATGAGGACGCCGACACAAATCCTTGGGGAACGGCGTATAGAGTGGCCATGAAGAAGATTGGACAGAGAGCTCCCCAACTGAAATGCTCGGTACTGCTCGAAGATATTGTCTCCACTTTGTTTCCGCAACATGATTTGGAACCAGCGACACAAAGACTTACATCGAATCGAATATCAATATCATTCCACCGATTACAGAGTTAGAACTCCTAAAGGCAGCATCAAGGCTTGAGGACGGTAAAGCACCAGGTCCTGATGGTGTCCCTAATAGGGCGTTGAAGGCGGCGATTCTGACGACGCCACCAAAAGTTTATCGACGTCTTTGGAAAATGCCTAGAAGAACGGGCTTTCCCACAACCATGGAAAAGACAAAAATTGGTGCTTATTCCAAAGCCTAATAAGCCTGCTGGTGAGTCTAACTCCTACCGCCCTATTTGTTTGCTAGACACAACGGGAAAAGTGCTAGAGCGAATCATATATAACCGATTATCGGATGTAGTGGAAGAACAGGGGCGATTATCGGTCCGCCAATACGGTTTCAGACGGACGCGATCTACGCTAGACGCAATTACCATGGTAACTGCTATTGCAAGGGAGTCATTACGTAACAGCACTTGTTGAGCTGTTGTAACTCTAGATATTAAAAATGCATTCAATTCTGCGAGCTGGGTTTGTATCCATGCAGCTCTACAAAGAATGATTGTTCCCGACTTTAGCTATGATAATTAGGAGCTACCTCTCGCAACGCGTCTTAACCTATGACACTAGTGCGGGACGCAAGGAATAAGTGGTCACAGCAGGGGTGCCGCAAGGATCCGTTCTAAGCCCACTTTCGTGGAATATCATGTATAATGCTATTTTGGAGCTTGCTATGCCAAAAGGTGTGACTATGGTAGGTTTTGCTGACGACATAGCTGTCGTTTCGGTCGCAAAAGACCCGGAGTTGGTCGAGATATACACGGGCGAGGCGATTACAACTATCAAGCTATGGCTTCAAACCGTTGGATTAGAGCTCGCTGATCAGAAAACGGAAGCGGTTCTCATTAGCAGGCGGACAAAAAAGTGTTCCTTCAAGATCCGAGTCGGAGAGTATGACATAGCCTCTAAGCAAGCCGTTAGGTATTTGGGAATCATGATTGACTCGAGGTTCAGCTTTGGAGAGCACTTAAGGTATATCGGTGACAAGGCGGCGACTGCCACCGCAGCACTGGCACGCATGATACCAAATATAGGTGGTCCGAGAACGAGTATGAGGCTGCTACTGTCAAGAGTGGTAACATCTATCATTATATATGCCTCATCAGTTTCGGCCAGTGCATTACGTTTCGCATGCAATGCAAAACCTCTAAACGCGATATATCGTATGTGTGTTTTGAGAGTGTGTTGTGCGTACCGCACCACATCGCATGAAGCGGCCTACGTGGACTGGCTGGAAAGATGCCTTTGCCGATCCTTTTAGACGAGATCAGCAGACTGTATTGCGATCGCCAAGGCGAATCACAGGACAGGCACCCAGGGCGAAGAAACATTGAAAAGATGGAATCTATGAGAAGGTGGCAGGTTCCATGGGATGGAGGCATCTACTGGCCGATGGACACATACCCTTATTCCGGACATAGCCATATGGGCTAATCGAAAACACGGGGATGTGAATTTTTACATGACCCAATTTTTAACAGGTCACGGAGGGTACCGACAGTATTTGCATCGGTTTAAGCTGGGCGACTCGTCAGAATGCCCGGGTTGCAAGGGAGTTTCGGAAGATGCCAAACACGTTGTGTTTGATTGCTCCAGATTTCGACATATCCGCAGCCAACTAGAAGCAGAACTGGGAGACATCATAAGTCCCCAGAATCTAGTGGCTCTAATGCTACTATCAGCGGATAACTGGGATTCAGTAAGCAGGGCTGTTATTGCCATTCACATGGAGCTACAGAGGGAGGAACGCACCGGCGCATGACGACAGAAAATTGCTTTCATTCGATTCAAGAAAAAATTTCTATAGCGCTGTAACAATAATATGTATGTATTTATAATAGCTAAGGACCTCGGCCAAAAGACAACTGAAAATATTTTAGGCCGAGAGAAAAACAACTAAAATCTACGCTCTTGCTGGTGACTGGGAATTTTATTTATTTCTTATTTGTTAGGACACTATGGGATTGTGCTAGCTCCTGTAATAGCATGTCTTTACTTTTCGACGTATCGCTTAGCCAAAAGTAGGCCTTTTGCGTGAAGATGAGTTCATTTGTCAAATAGCGGAATTTCGACAAACATTTGAGTCTTGTCTTTGGTTCGGCAGCAAAACTCTAAAAGGATACGCCTAAATCCAAACGGAAAATAATTCTTTTGGCTCTTTACCATAACGAAAGCCGATCTCCATAAATTCGTTGCGAAATTTTTACTTTACTTTTTTAAAAAGTTCTAAAACTCAGCCTCCTTTAACTCTGCAAGGCTCTTGCCAGAAAGGATATTTTGGCAATTATTGGCCGTTTCTTTTGAGGAAACAGATGTGGTCAGCCCCGATGAGGCTAGTAGGTCCCGTGGGGCAGCGAGGGAGTGAGGAGCAAGGCAAGATAAAATTCTTTTTCATAAAAAAACGTTTTTTTTTGTTCTTGTTCGCTTATCACTTATTTTCCTGTTTTTTTTTTTTTGCGTGTTCCCAACCTAGGTTGGCAACCAAGTTGCAAGTGTATAAGGTCTGTTACGGCCGTGCAGGCGTGGGTTTTTCCGCTCGCAGCCTCAATTCCTTCACATATTAGAAAAGGGGTTAACATGCCTATAGGTAAGACGAACACAAACACAGGGAGAAAAAAAGGGAAATTTAAATTGAATCTGGCGTCGGCTAGCTCACATGCTCCAATGACAGAAAGCCTTCTTCATAGTCACAATGCCGCCGCAAGGGAGGTTGGACTACATATCAACGAAACCAAAACCAAGGCCATTATGCAATCAAAAACAAATAAATTCAAGCATCACAGAGTATGTAGACAGCTTCACTTACCTGGGTTGCAATTTGTCAAAGGACGCCAACGAAACAGATGTGATTAAGCGACGGTCACAACTAGCTAATAAGTGTTATTTTTCTGTTCTCCCAATATTGAAATCGAACCTGGTGCACAGGAACACGAAGCTCCACGTGTATAAAATTATCATCCGACCTGTGCTGTGCTATGCCTACGAAGCATGGACCCTAACCCAAAACTCTGAAGATCTGCTGGGCACATTCGAGCAAAAGGTTCTCCGAAGAATCTTCGGGGCCGTTCGATGAATGGCGCATCCGGTACAAACATGAGTTGTATCAGCTGTACGATGAGCTACATGTATCGAAAATCGTGAAATTATAGCGACTACAATGGGCGTCTGGCTGGTCTAGCGGTTAGTGCGCGCACCTTCGGTGCACAGGGTCATGCATTCGAATCTCACCGTGTTCCATGGTGTTTTTCGAACTCACGAGCTTGTGACGGACTATGATCTCACTCAGATGTTAAACGAGTACCCATTTATGGGGATAAATAACACTGCTGAGCGTGATGCTGATCTCATTACCTCAACAAAATGCAGATAAGATCTTGGAAATAGGATGTCACTAACACATCCTGCGGCCTTAGTCCAATGTTGGATTGTCGCGCCTGTTATTTATTTACAATGGGCGGGACATGTGCAAAGGATGAACGACGTTCGCATGCCGAAGAAGGTAATGAAGGCGAAACGAGTGGACGGAGCCAGATTATGTGGACGACCTAGAGCTCAATGGGAGCAATCAGTATGTGAGGACGCCCACCAGATGCTGGGCTTCCGTAACTGGAAGGCAAGGCCGCGTGACCGCGACAATTGGAGGTCAACAAGCCAGGCGGCCAAGGCCCGACGTTGGGCTATCGTGCCGTAAAGAAGAAAAATGCCCCGATGGCGCTGGACCTTGGCCGTCTGCACCCGCAAATATAACCCGTCTTTGAGGCCTATGACCTATAAAAAAATTAAAATGGGGCCTCCTTTAAAATGTACGCCTCTGGAACACGGGTAAATAATGTCCCTGGCATGGGGGTATTAAGTGGGGGCTAAGATGGTCAGGCTATACTTATCTGTATAAGTTTCTGTTATCCTTTCATCGGGCAGGTGGGGTGTAAAATGTCCCGTTATGGAGCCTAGGCGGGTAGTCACACACCAAAACCTTATGCAGCGAGTTCGTCCCGTACTTTATGCCCCGCCCTCTTTTGAGCATTTTCTAAATACGTCACCGAATGGCCATCTAAACTACGTGCAGCCCAGACAAGGAATCGTAGAGCTTAGTTCATGGACAATTAATTGGGTATCTCTGGAAATGTAAAACTCTTCAAAATGCGATCTGTATTCCATGGTAAACAGATATTCGCAACGATCATAGTCAGCCAATACCAAATACACTGCGCGACAAATGCTTAGGTTCACTCATATTTCCTTCCATGAAGCGGTAAAATAAAACCTTACCAGTTCAAGAAATGTTATTTTTGGAAGTATTAAATATCACAAACAAAATGAATGGACTGAATCCCCACAGGACATTTTCCTTAAATTACAGTAATTGATTTAATTCAAAGAGTCAATTTCCAGTGCGACAATTGCTTAGGTTCAGGGACGATTTTACCGTTTTACATAATGTTTTCGCTGAAAAATATTTCAGAAAAGTATGAAAGAGGATAAATACGAAAAAACAGGAGCATTTTTTTGTAATTTAATAGTGTGTATTTTCGCCATTTTTATTTATAATTTCATAAAGCCTTCGAGGCTGGTAATCGTATAAAGAATGCAGCACAGATATCGGTATTTTAGACCAAGCTGTTTTAATTCCATGAATTAACTCTTCTTTAGAGTCGTATTGTTTACCACTACTGTAAACCTCCCGAACAAGCCACCCCCAAATGTTTAATGCCAGGGGAGATGGGCACCCAGTCTAACAAAGCCACATTTTTCTTCTCAATAAGCGATTTAACCACCCTCGCTGTATGAATTGGGGCAAGATCATGTTGCAATATCCAAGGATCGCCTCCGTACATGACATTTATCATAGGGATTTCCTCTTCTAAGAGCTGTTTATAAGATGAACTGGTTTGGTAACCTCGTAGAATGACCAAGTCGATAGTTCCATGATATGATATGGCTCCCCATACAATAACGGAACCTATTCGGAAGTGATGGCGTGACAGGTACATAGGGTCCTTCCTATATAATCATGATAGTAGGAGAACTCATCTGGACCGTCCACACAAAGCCGTTTTCCATCCGTAATTAATTACCTGCCTCCATTGTGATGTCCAGTTCATGAATCTTGAGGCGAATTCCAGGCGCTGTAGGCGATTTTGCGGGGCTAAGGCTATTTTTTTCTTTTATCGTAAACGTTTTAAGCAAGATGAAGATCTAAGAACTCGTTGGATGGTCCTTACACTTGCTGATAACACCAAAATCTCCCCAAGCTTACGCGCAGTAAAGGCCGAGTTCGAGGCTTCTCTTAAGAGACTTCGGCTTGATGCACCGGAAATAGCTTTTTTTCTGTCTCCTGCGTATCGTCGGCCATAATTTCCACTATCTCGTATAAAATTATTAACAAGGTTCAAGCTCCGCTGAATCCGTATTGCAATTTGTCGGTTTGAATATCCTTCTTGCTTTAGTATGGAAATTGTCGCCTTTTCCTCGGCAGAAAATTGATTTCCTTTTGACATTATCCACTATACGACTTACAGAGTATAACGCGAAAAAAAATGTTTCCACAAACACTTCTCACCAGGACGAGATAACTCTTTAAAGTAAGTGAACCTATACAATTGTTGCAGTGGAAATTGCGATTTTCATTTTAAAAAATTCCGTTAGCTATGCGAGTTGCTTAATAGAAATGTAATATTTATTAAAATAACCGTAAGTTGAGAGAGCATTATTTCAAAATTATTTCCGATCAGAGTACATAGAAATTATATAATGTTAAAGGAAAATATCCATGAACCTAAGCATTTGTCGCGCAGTGTATGTATGTAGTGAGTATATTGGGATGGGCACGCTCATCTGGCCTTCAACAGCACATTCATTAAAACTCTAGCGCAAATTCAAATAAATAAATTACACAATTTAGATTTATTGCTTCAAAGCACATTTATATATTTTTCATTATTATCGTTAACTCTTGCCTTTGTATTTAATCGCATTAACGATTGAAAAATAAGAATTCCTCCCAAATTGGGCGGTAATACAAAAAATTACATTTTAAAATAGATATATTTATTAAAAACAAAGAAAACAATGAAAATATACACCTTTCGTTCGAGTTTTACTTGAATTTCTTTTATATATAAAATAGTAGTATCATATACAGGTTGTGAATCTCTTTGTATCCATATGTGTGTAACAACAAGAACCAAATTCATATATAATACTAAATAGTACATAATAAGAATAACTAAAAAAAATATTTTTCTAATAATCTCGTCCTAAGCATCCGACTCATTGCCTAAACACTTTTTTTACGTTTTGCTTTGCATAACTATTCCTAATTTTAAACACATTCACCATTTTTTCTACTATACAGTATTTATACGTACATTACTTTTCCGCTGCAGCATTATGTCATGCACGGTGCGCACTAGGGCTATAAAGATGTGTGTTCCTTCGGACGAAGCGGTGATTGTGAAGCGATCGTAGTTTAGCAACAAGTTTATTATTTACAAATATTTTGTATGGAGTTTCGCTAGCTTCATACAAAATAAATGCGAATACTGAAGTTGTTGCTGAACTATCATAGAAATTCACGATTATCGTTTGGGTCACCCAGAGGACCACCTACCTTAAATGATGACAATAGAAAACTATAACATTCATTTTGATTCAATAAAAAAGGGAAATCATATTTACAGTAGCATTAACGAGTATGTACTAGAGAACTAAATGAGTTTTTTGAATTCAATGCAGCGCGTTGTTTAAACTAGCCAGTTGGCCACGAGTATACACAGTTATATAAATATATATTATGCTCAAGAATCGAACCAAACATCGCTTATTTTGAAGCCATATAGAGTAATTAATGGATGTCTGATGTCTTTATGTAAATTTACTCTGCGTCTGTGATGTTCTGTTCGGGCTCATCTTTTCTTTTTATTATTGCTATCATCATTCAACGATTGTCACCTCAACCGGGGGAATAAAGCGCCACACATGCTGCGTTTCATAGAAGCTTGTCTGATTGGATGCCAGTGTCGATTGTATCAACTGTTGATGGGCTGTTGTTGTAATGTTGTCAGTGGTCGATGCAAGCGATCGACATTGAATGTTGGCTTTGTAACGGCCCGGAGTAAAAAAGATGATGGAGCACGTGTGATGAGCTTTTTCGTTTTGTTGTAGCAGAGGTATGAGAGTTCTGTGAAATTGAAAAGAGCGAAGATAAGTTTTAAATGTAAATAAATCATATGTCCTGGGTATAAGGAGTACTTACTGGTTTGGTCCAGACATTGCTATACGAGTTTCTAAGTGATAGTTATGTACACCGTTCTGATAGTCCTGATAGAATTGTACAGTTAAAGCTAATTGACGAAGCGGCGTTTGTGAAAGATTGCAAACGGTCACGGTGAGTGCTATACATTGTCCCGATGAGAATACAATTTCAGATTGAGGCTGGACTAGTTTATTGTCAAATGTAACGGCTGGAAGGAGAATAAAATAAATAATTAGATAATCCCTTCACACGCTTGATTTGGTGGAATTAGATTCAAATAAATAATTCGATTATGAAAATCGATTTACATTACAAATCTCGCTTGCAAGTCAGCATTTAACATTTACGGTTTTCGTTTCCCTGAATTTCGGACTATATAAAATCATGAATAATTGCACATCGATAATGTATCTTTACCATTTCTTTACTATGGCCCTCAAGATGCCCATTCCATTTCAAGTCATCTCTACTTCCCTCATTTCTAAAATTACTTGTCGCAGTGGTAGGGACGTTACACTCTTAAATCTCATTGGAGATCACAATTTCGGAGAAATAAGATAACCAAAAAATGGTTTTTAAAAACCAAAAACAAAATTTTTCTTCCAAGCTGGCGATTTGCTTAATGGGTAGCCGTTCCATCGTTTTATGGTCAAAAGGAGACTCCTTTTCGGAACATGTTATTTCCACGACTTGTTCAAAACTTTTTTTACCATTATCTTAACGTATTAAGCATTAGACGATACACAAAAAATGAGAACAAATCGTCTTATAGAATGTCAGCTCAGATCTCTGTAGCTCCTTCCTATCCCAGTTCGTTAAGTCGAAACTCATAGGGGGAACTTTTGTGTTTCCGATATTTTCCGCTGTGTCCGTTATATGCCGAATGGAAAGATATGTGTCGCTAGTGTCGATAAGAAGAACAAGAAAATTCTTCTTGCGAGAGCTGATAGCGAAATGTTCCTTTATACCCCTCCATGGCTTCGCGTTTCTCGACCTGCGGTGTAGGCACATCGCCCGTTTTGGCGGTAATATCTCAGCATATTTCTACAGGCAGCTCTATCTTGGATCGTGTCATCGCCGAGACCAATGCGTTGTTGTTGCTTTTTCATTTGACGTATCCAGGTGTTCTTCGGTCTGCCTCTGGCCTTGGGTCCATCAAGTGGAACTTCCATTGATATCGCTTTCTTTCCGGGGTTCTCAGGCGGACGCCTTTTAACATGGAAATGCCAATCCATTTGTCGGTCTTCTAGCTTTTCGGTGATTGGTTGGTCTATGGACAAGCTGCCTCGGATGTAGCTACTCTTGATGTGGTCCCTTTGGATACACCAACTGACATGCGTAACATTTTCATTTCAGTCGTTGTTATTTGTTTCGCGTAACCTTCATACATGGTCCAGCATTCTGATCCATACATGAGTGCGGGACGTACAACCGTTTTGTACAACTTGCCCTTTAGCTTTAGTGGGCCTTGGGTCCATCAAGTGGAACTTCCATTGATATCGCTTTCTTTGCGGGCTTCTCAGGCGGAAGCCTTTGAACATGGCAATACCAATCCATTTGTCGGTCTTCTGGCTTTTCGGTGATTGGTTGGTCTATGGACAAGCTGCCTCCGATGTAGCTACTCTTGATGTGGTCGCTTTTGGTTACACCAACTGACATGCGTAACATTTTCATTTCAGTCGTTGTCATTTCTTTCGCGTAACCTTCATACTTGGTCCAGCATTCTGATCCATACATGAGTGCGGGACGTACAATCGTTTTGTACAACTTGCCCTTTAGCTTCAGTAGCAATTTCATATCGCAGAAAACTCCTGAGATTTCTCGCAACGTCATCCACCCAACCTTTGTGCGATGTTTGATGTCATCATCGCATGTAGCTCCGTTGTTCACCATCGAGCCAAGGTACTTGAACTTGGTACAAGACTTAAGCTGCTCTCCATTCACTTACATATAAGGTATCGGTGCATCTGGGTCTGAGAATGGGCAGCATAAGAACTCAGTCTTTGTTATACTTACCCTCAGTCCATACTCCTCCAGAATGTCACACCATTTTGTAAGTGCAGCTTGCAAGGCTACGTTGTTTGGGCTACTGAGGACTATATTATCGGAAAAAGAAGAGATATTTCTAGGCCGTCGTGTTAATAAGTAGCACATGATGATGTTGAAGAGCAACGGATTCAATACACTGGTGTACTCCGACATTCACCGGAAATTCTTCTGATTCATCTGTGTGCTGTGCATCTAACCTTAGTCGTAGCTCCATCATGTATCGTATCATCCTGACGTATGCCTCAGGGACGACCATATCAGATCACGCGGTACTCTATGCCTTTCCAAATCGATGAATACAAAGTGCAAGTCCTTTCGTGCTGCTCTATACTTTTCCATCGCAATACGAATGCACTGAATCGCATGACTGTAGATCGACCTTCAACAAAGCCGCATTGATTGTCATTCAACCGCACAATCTTTCTCAATCGGTTGCAGACAACTCGCTCGTAGATCTTCAGTGTATGAGGTGTTAACTTTATAGCCCTATAGTTGTTGAGTTTGCGTTAGTCTCCCTTGTTCTTATAGAAAGGAAGAAGAAAACTTTCCGTGAAAGCATCAGACATCGGTTGCCCACCTTTGATTTTGTTGAAGAGAACTGTGAGCCAGCTAAGCCCGACATTTTCCATTATCAACCAAAATTCCGCGGGGATTTTGTCCGGTCCAACTGCCTTTCCGCGTTTCATCTGATGCATTGCCTTCATCACCTCTTCCTCTGAAATATCTTCAATATTTGTGGTATTCGGCTCAATATCTTGAAAAGCTGCTCGAGGAAATTCTTCATTTAGTAGTTCGTCAAAATACTCTCGCATCCTGCTACAAACTGCCGTATTGTCAATCAGCAACATTCCTTGCGAGTCCTCCACGTACGTTGGCGCCTGTATTTCCCGAGCGTTCCTTCTACTTTGGGATGCGACCCTAAATATCCTGGCGCCGTGCTTAGGTCTCTCGCGCAAAGACGGTCCTTCCGTCGCAGTCTGAGTTTCTAACTCTTGGTAGAATTTCTCAGCTGCCTTCGCCTTTCCTTGAGCTACCAAGCGCTTTACGTTCTTCCGGCATTGCATATAATTTTCGCGAAGTTGAATCCGTTCGGCTTCATTGCTTGACTCACATTTCGTCCATGCCTTAAATGCGTTCGATTTGGCTTCCTTACTTTCGGTGTTCCACCACCATGTTTCTTTCTTCGTGAGGAGTGGACCTTTCGAAACTCCAAGTGCCTTTTCCGCCTCTCTTATTGACATTTCAGCGAAACTATTCCACATTTGTGTTGGACTGTGCTCGTGGCAGTTGGTGTTGTTTTGAAACCACTCCGTCATTTTATCAATGAATGGAGTTACTACAGGTTCAAGGTTGTCGTTTGTTTTTTTCGACTGGCTTCGGAGTTCTTCTATTTCTTGCTCCACCTACTTTCAAAATAAATTCTGACAGGAGCAAACAATGTTGGCTAACGACAGATTCACCCATGATAACCTTGCAGTCTTTTACCCATCTTCTCATAAAATCGAGGCAGAGGTGGTAATCGATCCGCGTTTCGTGTTTCCTATCTCCGTGTCCACTACTGTAGGTGATCAGGTGTCTCTTGTTTTCCACAAACCATGTATTTCGGATGACCAAACCGTGCGATCTGCACATGGTCAGAATAGCTTCACCTTCGTAATTTCTGACCGTTGAAGGGCTACGCTTTCCACCATGGCAATCCTCGTAATCATAATTTGATTCACCCACATGGCCATTTAAATCTCCTCCAACACCAATTCGGTATCTGGAATGGTCTGAATCAGGCTGTCAACGTCGTTCCAATTTTCTCCCACTTGGGGAGCGTAGGCATTTATTACGTTCCACATACTTCCGGAGATAACCAATTTGATGCTCATCAAGCTCACTTATTATGCTGCCAAGTAAAGCCGACGCCAGAATAATGCCAACTCCGTTTCTTTGGTTTGTAATTCCATAGTAGTACAATTTGTAGTTCATGGAATTCGCAAGAAACCGGGCTCTGTCCATATGGGTATTTCGCCACTTCGTCTCTTGCGCGCACATAATGTCTATCCCTCTCCGCTTCATGATATCCTCAATCTCCTCGCTCTTTGACGTCATGGAACGGACATTCCAGCTTCTCCACAATGTAATTGGACTGCCTTATATTGCTGGCCCCCGGAAACCGCTCTGGCGCGGACTAGGTTCGCCCCGGGATCACTCAATTGCATAGCAGAAGTAGTGCCCAGCGGAGTAGTGCTTGTATCTGCGTCAATTTCCATAAGGCCTTACATTATTTTACACCTTTTGGAGAAAGATTGTATATTTTGGCACTAGTGTGTGGAAAGAAGTAAATTTATGGACTTTCCTTTTACGCCCGCTGGCAGTCTCCAGACACGGCAACCCATACACACACACCCACTAACCTATGGGAGGCTTCAGATGTCATGGTTGCCTGCTACCTTCGCATACTAGCGACCAAGCACCCTCTTGACCATGCATCCCTCGGCGGTTGCTGATCCACCTTAGATGAGGATCCCTCTTAGTCGCCTTCTACGACACGCCGGGAAAGGCGGTGGCATTATTCGCGGCCCTTGCCACAGGGCAAACTGGCCAGGTAATATACCGGGAAAATAAAGTGCCCCATGTAAAACGGTTCAGCAGAGAACGCCATTATGTTCTATTTGAATATCCCAGTTTCACAGATGATTCTCTAGAAAGCAACTAACAAAATAAGATTTTGAAAGAAATAATCACGCTCTGTGGCTCACTTGGTTGAGTCGCACTCTACGATGCGGAGTTCCGGAGATCGAATCTTGGCGTGGTCAAAAATTTCCGTACATGTGCGGATATGAAATATATAGTGCTTGCAACATTATATACACTCCGAAATTATATGCAATGTAACGTTGATTCGAAATTGCCTATAAACGGCTGAGTTAACGCATGGCCCCAAATGGGGCTATACGGTACTGAGAAGAAGAGATTTGCGACTCCTTCCTTCAGATAATACCGAGAAGATATTAGGCGGCACTTGTTAACGGGGTGCCGCTATACGCACCACATTCTGTCTTGCCTAATCTTTCCTCCAATTGGTATTGCGACCCGACCGAAGTTTAACAATCAGTTGTTGGTCTGTGTGGGACGGGCATACTTTGCCTTCCAGTTTAGGCAATAATAGAGAAACGATGTTGCACACATAAAAAGCAAAGCTATAACAACGGGTCCCATTTGAGGTGAGCTCTATTAGATGGTTCAACTGGTATATTACTATTAGCGCAGAAACCTTGCCGACGTCATCAAGTTATTGGGCAAGTCACCCAACTAACAGCTCCGTGGTAGGAGTAGGACCGAGAATACACTTAACTAGACTTTCTCCTTTGGCCATTGTTTGGCCAAGGCGGCGATAATACGATAGTATTCGCCTAAGAGCCTTCTCTTGCTCCAACAGACCCCGACGGCTATGAGTTATTGCAACTCCTTACAAAATATTATTGATTATTTTCGGCGTAATAATTAGCATGAAGCGTATACTTCTAGCAAATTTATTTAGTCCGACACGATGCTGTGAATCAAATCAACGTCACATACCGTCAGCCCCAAAAAAATTCATACAAGACAAATTCATGGTCACATTTCATTTTTACTTACCCCATTGAAGTGGAGCGACTGTAATCAAATCAATCATAGCCGGTGACAGTGTGATGCCTTTTAGCGAAGCAATGCCCTTTGTCTCCGTCCCGGTGAGAGTCCAATTCAATTTCACTCTTTCCGCGATGTGTTCCGAACAAATTTTTTCACTTATTTCAATGAACGGTGATGGAGCGTGCACTGAGTCATCTGTAAACGAAGCAATTTGTGAAATTTCTAAATGACGGTAAATCCTTGGGTTTACATGTACAAACCATTATCTTTGCATTTACTATCCATACTGCTCATTTTTTCCATGGAGCACCGATCAACCGGGATCGGAACACGACAGCTTTCCTTTGCCTCGATGAGAATATTTTTCGTTTCTGTGTAATTGAGCGACATTTCCTGAGTTGTTAGATTCGAGACATCGAGAACCAAGTAGAATTGAGAAGGGCTGCAATATGGGAGAGTGTTTTAAGAAAAAATTCCGAAATTTTGTCATATTAATATGAACTCACGTTTCAGCCGGCAAAACATCCCAATTCGTGATCTGAGAACTCGGCAACATTTCCAACGAAAACGAAATTGCACACTGTCGACAATATCCCTCGTGATATCCTTCGCCACCAGAATAGCGCAAACGCAACTGAGCTTCCAGATTTTGAATATTTCCCGCCGTCGGTGGTGGAAAACTGAGTGTCGCCAGCGATGAATGACCACCCGAATGGGATGATCGAAAACTTGACGTCAATTCAGTTCGTCGCACCGTCGCTGCATGTGTCGGTGAACTGACACGACTCGGCAAACTAGCGTGTCCAGACGACAACATTGAATAGTTCAAACTATGCATACCATCATTCTGCGTTCCCAACGCTCCGCCGGTCGCCGAATGTGACGACGATGATCCCAGCCCGGCCAGCTGACTGTGCAACGACAAAAAGTCCGCTTCACCAAAAATTTGCATTTTGAAATCAATCGACTCTTGTGGCTTGATCGGCAATTGAGCTTGCACCTCTGCAACGTTCAATCGAAATATTTTACCCTGCAACTCCGAATCTATACTGGAGTGAATGGACAAATCCAAAAACTCAATGGCAATTGTCGTGCTTTCATTTTTCAATGTAATCAGGCACTCGGTCGTCTCGCCGTTATATATTGTCAGACTGGCGGACGTTATGACGCTATCGGAATTCGATAGATTGCTAAATGTGGCCGTTTGTGGAAGGGATGTTTTCGCACTAATCTGAGGCAAAGCTGGAATTACATCGATCAGATAGTTGGGCGGAAACGAACGTTCTTTCATGTGTTTCAGTCGACAATTTGATTTGACGCCTAGTGCATGTGTACTGTAGCCTTGAAGTTCCAGTTGGCCGGCTTCAATCGGTGTGCCGTGTAGCGTAACGGTAGTCGGGACGGCCGGTTGTAGGACCACCGTTTGCGGTAGAGACTCAAAAACTATTCCGGTTGTTAGTAGGCGCATATCGCTTACGGTGAGTTCGAACGGAAGAGTATTTCGTAGTTTGAGTGTGACTTCGGATAGGTCGTTCTGAACCCAGTTGAATGCTGGGAAATATAAACAAAGCAATTAGAAAGCAATTAAACGGAAGAAAACGAGTGGACAACTTACAAATTTTGTTCTCCGACTTTTTGGTCGTTCGTCTATCGATTGAACTGAAGTGAATGGGTGTGAATAAGAACGGCCCGTTGTCCACTTTGCTTATGCTGATTTTGTGGGGTTTTAGATGCGAGGGCAAATCCTTCAGTTGCAATTGAATGCAGTAGGGAATATCGGTCAAATTTGATGGTGGTATAACAGTGCCGTTTTCAAGGACTAAAGGCACCGGTGATCCTTCACATTGTGCACTGAGATTCTAGTAAAAGGAAACAAAAATCATAATCAATTTAGTTCTGAAAAAAAAATGAAAATTCTGTATAGAAATTGTATAATATTAAGTTGTGAAATATCCTGCGAGTTTCACGCTTACAATGAGATGTTCGTTCGTTATGCGAATGCCATTATAGATTTGCAATTTGATTAACAATTTCGATCTTACTATGATAGTACGAAAGGCTTCCGTTATGACAAGAGAAGCCAATCTTTCCTTTCGTATGAAAGTTATAATAGGTTATTTTACTAATCCAATACAATGCTTTTGGTTGCTGGCCCCAACTCTTTTCCATGACTTTACTGCACGAATGAAGTTCTTTAATTTTTTGTTAACCCTCTTTTGAATATAAGCTAAGCTTCTATCCAGATTAGCTCGATTTCAATTCAATTCAAACTGCCCCTAAAGATCGGCAATTTGGTAAAATTTGTTCAAATTATATCAAAATCGATCCAAAATTAACCCTAGTTTTATGCACTTAAGGCATTAAAACTGTTAGAAATAACGAAGCTATAATAAAATGATGTAAGAAAGAAATGATCGTTAGATTATGCGCCAATTTTTTAAAGAATCGTACAAGCCCCTCACCTTGGCAGAAGTTGGAGAAAATTGAGATGGAAAAATATTTTGTTTTTGGGTCAAATCACAAAAATTTGACTTTGAAATTCTGTACAAACCAAACGTCTTATCCGATTTTAGTGCCGTTAGTTTTATTTTTTAGGTAAATTTGTTGGCTGTAATAATCATCTTATTTTGCTATTCTAGCTAGTCTAGCTTTTGAGATAATGAAATTTTGGTCGAAAATGTTTTTTTTTTCAAAAATCATCAAATGCCTGTAGCAGCTAAAGGGTTAAGCTAAGGAGGTATGTTCCGTACAACTTTTGTGCTAGAAATCACATGAGAAATCACAATCCGGTGCGTTTATGCGGCAGTTTCCGGACACCCTGTATAAAGTGAAATATGCGGCTTGAAAGCGATTAATAACCAAAAAGACAATGTCAAGCGTTCTGCTATTTTTCTTTGCATATCGTGTTTAGGAAAAAAGTGAAAATAAGTGTTGAAAATCGCGGGTGAAAAATATAGTTCTCAGACAAGCATCAGGTAGCCGATAACGGTACTCGGAACGGCTAGCCGACGACGCGTCGTAGTAGTCGCCTGCACCTGATTTTCGTGAATTTATAAATTTGTCGCGCGTATTAAATCCACTTTATTCGGGTAGTAATTTCGCCGCCGTAAGTTGAATTTGCGTATTTCTTTCACGGTGCACCAAATTGCTTGGTCGAAATTACTTTGTTATTGAACCATAGTTTCTAAGCATCCCAGCAGCACTAGAGGCTGCGAAAGTGAAGAGTGGGCCCTGTGCAGCCGACACTCGTACACAGTGATCGTGGCGTATCGAATACACTTTTTGCGGGTGTTTGGATGTGTTTCGTTTCGGTGTCGTTACCAGTCGTTTAGCGCGTTTTCACGTTATCATCATCGTTATCGGCCAGATAACTCTGGAGGCGTAGATCACAAAAAGTGTGGACGTCAAAGGACTCGAAGAGTTGGTCGTTCAGCTATTATTGATTCCGGTGCAAACACGAGTAGCTCTGAGTCTAAAGCGGCAGAAAGTCGTCACGGCAGACGGACCAGCTCTTTCATACGCTGAAGGGGCAAAGAGCTGGATTGAGCTTGCTATCGGCGACCGAAATGACGCGGACGGTGGCATTTCGGTGTATGGTCGAGGGCATCCTTATCATCAATTTCCAGGGTGCTATGAAGGCTTTACTAGGACCTCCTCCGGTTTGTGAGGATGGTGGCTGGTTTCAGGGTCTCGTGTAGCAAGCAAGACAGGAGAACCTTGGCCAAGCTGGAGGTCGTAGATAAAGCTGACATTCCCACACGTCCGAAGGACCGCGTACGGTTGCCCCCGTTGGTGCCCGACAAGGACCAAATCCTGCAAATCATTCGGTTGTGCAATCCTGGTATTCTAACGGACGATTAGCAAATCATCAATTTGGAAGATTCCGTCAATGACCGCAGATGTGCGGTCATCAATAAGCCATCCATGGCTCCACTCATTCAATTGGGCGGAGTAGTGAGCTTTGGTTTCATTAAACTAAAGCTTAAGGTCTACAGGGCGATATCAATAAAGCCTACAGGGCAGTATCAACCCCCGCTGAATAGCTTATAGATGTCGCCGCCTACTTTCGTCGAATTAGAGAAAGCCGTTGCGGTTTAAACGTCTTCAGGTACTAATGTAACCCTCGGATGCGACTCGACATGTGGTCTGGGGCAACTCGGACACAATCGACCGAGGTGAATTATCTTCTGGGAACTAATCTCCTAATCTGCAATGTAGGTCGTGAACGTACTTTCGTCACACAAAAAAAAAAAACAGACAAGAGGTGCTGGACATCACTCTTGCATCGGAGGATGTTATGCATTTAATTAACGACTGGAGAGTGTCGGTGGAGCCCTCCTTCCCTGATCATCGGTATCTGCAATTCAGTTCTGCTGCGCGCTCTGATGTGGACCCGCGCCCTCTAAATCGCAGGAAGACAAACTGGCCCAGGTTTCGGAATAATCTTCTCGTTTCTCGCTGGTTTCGCTTCCATATACTCCATGCAATGGACAACAACTGGAGGATATGGTGAACCGCTTCACTCATGCTATGAAGACTGCGATTACTGCATCATCACGAACAAGAGTCGTGTGTAGGACAAGCTTTAATAAAGCTAAGGCCTCGAGGTTCGAGTCGGATTGGCAATCCTATAAGATACATCTTAGTCCTTTAAAAAAAAAAGAACTAAGAAGAACTAAGCGAAGCGCTTGGAGAAGGGGTCTTCCGAGATATCTAGACTCAGGAAAGTCTTGGCGTCTAACCCATCCCCATACCAAGCTTTCTCTTAAAAGAGGACGGATCATGGACGTATTCATGTATCGAAACTATCGAGTGTTTCCTTGATACACATTTTCCTGGAACCTTCCATTCTTAATCATGAGAAGCAACTGTATCCATATATTACGTACTTATCTGGAGAGAAGTTACTTTTATCCCAAAAACGGGTAGAAATTCGCATGCAAGTCCAAAGGACCTCCGGCCCATCAGCCTTTCATTGACTATGCTGAAACTGCTAGAGAGACTAATTGATATTCATCTACGAACGACCATTCCACCAAACCTATTATCCATGTCACAACATGCATATTGGGAAAGGGAGGTCGTTTGATACAGCTTTACACTCGCTGGTCAGTTATATTGAAGCATCTCTTCATCATAAAGAAACCACGATGGAAGTGTTCCTAGATATTGAGGGGGCTTTTAACAATATTAAACCCAGAGCGATTACAGATACTCTTGTTAATCTACAGGTTGAAGATCCAACCTGCACTTTCGTGAATATGTTACTTATCTCTAGGCGAATTCACAGTAATTTGGGCACCTCGTCTGCTGGAGTAATGTTGTTGTTGTTGTTGTTGTAGCGGTGCAGAAGGGTGTGAGTCGCTGTGCATGTCTGTGGACATGTTCTAAGTTTCGTCGTCGTTCTCGCCTATTGTCTCAAGCGACAAGAACGTAGCAGCTGCAATAGGGTTGTCCCATAACGCCCTCGGAGTGAGGTTAGTGGGTGCAGCGGGGCATCGAAACAGGTGGTCCACATCGTGTGGCGTACCGCCGCAGCTCGGACAAATGTTCTGGATGTCCGGGTCTATTCGAGATAGGTAGGAATTGAGACGTGAACAAAAACCCGACCTAAGTTGGGCTAGTGTCACTCTTGTGGCTCTCGGGAGCCTAGTCTCCTCAGGTGATATGGGTGGTGGGGGCACTGAGAGGACTCTATTCGGACCTAATCTCCCTATTGACCTATTCACAACGATTGTGTGAATATCTGCGATGGCCGCATGGTATGCTGTGTTATCAAATATATCGGGAGGTACCCGTTTGTATCTCTGGACGTCTCTCTCGAGATCTCTGACTCCACTCCTGACATGTCGTGGAGGGGGAGTATTGTCCATGAGATGATTTGGGTGATCCTCTCGATAGCAACCGACCAGATATTGAAGAGACAAGAGGTGATTGTGATCACGCACTGATAACATGCTGGTTTCTTGATGAAGATGCTCCTGGGACGACATGAGATGGCAACCTGTGGCGATACGTAGAGCAGCGTTCTGGCATACCTGGATCTTATTCCAGTTTGTGTCACTGACGGTTTGTGACCACACCGGTGCTGCATAACTAGGGATTGCTCTACCTATCGCTTTGTAGGTGACCAACATTCTTTGTCCTTTCCCCAGGAACTCCCGGCTAATGCCTTTAGGACGTTATTTCTACTGTGCATTCTATCGACTACGTTTGTGACGTGATTTTTCGACTTCATCATGGTGTCTAAATAGACACCAAGGATCTTGGGGTTGGTTACAGTAGGAACAACGTCATCAGCATGCTTACCAGTACGGATCCCAAGCACCTCCGAAAATTCCTGCGTCCAGGTGGTAAGAAGTGTTGCGGTACATTTAGACGGTGAAATGACAAGATTGCGGATATTGAAAAACTCCACCAGTTTCTCGATATAGTCATTTAGTCGAGCACACATGCCATTTAAATCATTCCCCGAGGTGAGTACGGTGCAGTCGTCCGCATAGGAAATTAGTTCGATACCTTCCGGGGGAGTTGGAAGGCTCGACAGATAGATGTTAAACAGTGTAGGAGAGAGTACACTACCCTGTGGAACTCCCTGCTTAATTTTTCTATGCTTTGAACGACTGCCCCGAAACTCTGTGAAGGATTGCCTTCCAGCTAGATTGTTGGCAATCCATCTAACCACTTGTGCAGGAATATGCATATTGAGGAGATCGGCCAACAGCGCGGAATGGATAACCGTGTCGAAGGCTTTCGACAGGTCAAGTGCTACTAGGACAGTTCTGTCACAGGGCGGTTTCTGGTTGAGGCCATTATGGATATGATGGGTGATCAGATCCAGAGCTGTTGTAGTACTTCCTGAAGCCATGCTGGTGAGAAGCTAGCTCAGCATGTGATACAAGGGTGGGGTGGATGAGTGCTTCGAGCGTCTTCGCAACGGGTGATAGAATTGTGATTGGACGGTAGGATTCGGCGAGTTTCGCGCTTTTACCGGGTTTGAGAAGGGGGATAATCTGCCCCTTTTTCCAGAATTCGGGGATGACAAGCGTGGATATCGACAAGTTGAAAGCCATCGTTAGGTATTCGATGGCCGGAAGGTTGAGGTGTTTCAGCATGACCATTGAAATGCCATCTGGTCCAATGGCCTTTGATTTTTTTTCATTCTTGATTGCTGCTGTAACTTGGTCCGCTGTAAAGGTGGGAATGATGTCAACTGTACGGTTGCGAATCCTTCTTCTTATCTTGCAATTGAGCATCTTGGTCTTGGGGTGTTCAATAAATTGCTTATTGAACAGGCTCGCGCAGAGTTTTGGATTGGCAGTGGTTTTCTTACCGAATCTGATGGCTACACTGCCCTTGTCTTTTGTTGGGTGAGACAGGGCGCGGACTGTAGCCCATAGTTTGCTGACACCTTGTGAGAGGTCGCAGCTATCTAGATGCTCGTTCCATTTCTCTTTTTTGTAGGTGTTGACTTGTCGATTTATTTCTAAGTTTAGCTCATGAATTCTGGGGTCTGCCGGATTTGCGCGTCTTAAATCGTCCCGTTCGTCGGCTAACCTTGCGGCAGTAGTTGGGAAATATGGCCGAACTTTGGGGATACATCCTGCTGGAATGTAGCGAGCTGCCGCTTTGACAATGACGTTCCTTATGTTCTTTTCGGCTTCCCGTGTGTTCGTAGGAGTAGGTAGCGCGGCGAACTTCGTCGTTGTGAACGCAGTGAAACCCTCCCAATTTGCCTTTTTATGGTTGATAAACGTACGCCGTTCTGATGTCGTTAGTTCGGCTGGTTTATCTATGTTTATTAATATGGGGAGGTGATCGGATTGGAGAGATGTTGTTGTCTCCCATCGGGTTTCACTTATCAAACTGGCGCTCACAATAGTTATGTCAGGAGAACTATGACAAGCGCCAGCGACACGTGTAGACGAAATTCCATTGATAGCGCAGAAGTCTGATGGGTCTAGTTTGGACGCGATATCTATACCTCTGGCATCATTTTCGAGGTGAGAGTGCCAGAGTTCGTGATGCGTGTTAAAGTCGCCAAATAGGATCCTATCCTGTCCTATGAGGAGTGGACCAATATCGAACTTATAGCCAGAGCCACAGCTAGAAGCTGGTGGAACATAGATGTTTATAAGTTCGATATTGGTATTGCCGGATTTAACTGCAATAGCTTGCATTTCCGCCGTGCCGTCGTTGAAACGAAGATCTAATACACTGTATTGCACGGTTCTGTGTATTAGGAATGCAAGCCCTCCTCCTGGATTAGGACCCTGCCTGCCGACTCTATCACGCCTTAAAAGTATGTAATCGCCGCGGATGTTAAAATCGGGAGTTGATGGTTGGAGCTTTGTCTCCTGAAATGCCGCTATCAGAATTCTGCGCGTAATCATGAAACGGACTATCTCGTCGATCTTCAGACGGATGCCATTGCAGTTAAACTGCAATATGGAGAGTGGGGTGTACACTGTGGCGGGGGGTGCAGGTGTTAGACTTGAGCGATTATGTCTTGTTGTATTGTTGGCTACGGGTATCGGTGGTGGAGGATTTTGGGTGCTGGGGCCAGGATTGGCCGGAGACGGTGGTGGACCATTAGCTTGTGAGCTAGGGCCTGGGGTGGCTGGGGGCCGACCCGCGTGCAGACACCCTGGAGCAACAAATGACAACTTGTCATAATGTCTCATTTTTCTTAAGCCTGAGCAGTAGAAATGACACCATTCTCCGCAGCAGGTACACCTCAAGGACCTGGCGTTCCCGAAGATACGTCGGTTGCATACACAGCAGATGTAGATTTCGGGACCTGGATTGGTCTCGATGCCGGCGCGGATTAAGAGAATTGAGAGCAACCGCGCTGAGATGAAATGCTCCCAATTTGACGAAAAAACACACAGAACATGTCCACACACATACACAGACATACACATCCCTCCTGCATCGAACCTTCATGGTTCTTGCCATGGAGGGGTTTTTTGGCAACTCTTGGCCGTTTCGGTTTTGGATGAAACGGGTGTGGTCCGCCCCGGAGAGGCTTGAAAAACCCGTGTGGCAGCGAGCTGCCACCGGGAATGGTTGCACGTAGGACCACTGCTGGAGTAATAACGGGACATTGTCCTAATGGGGAGCACGCAAGAAGACTCCGAATTCACAACGACTTTTGCAGAAGTTTTGATGACGATGAAGAGAAAACTTACTGTGTCACTGTCCCGCCCTGTCCGAGAAACGGAGGCGTTTTCTGGGCTCAAGGTATTTTTACGATATCGATGACCTTCGAGATGTGAGTCCAATACTGTTCAATAGATTTATTGTTAGCACGAACTGGTTTCCTAGCATTAGCGGTTAGTAGAGGCATGATTCTCTCGGTGGTATAACAATGGACCAATTTCTAGTCTAAGTGCGCTGGGTGTAAATCTGGCGGCTCCTGTACCTAAAATAAGATGTTGCTTGAGGAAGATGCGCACAGTGCGTGCGGGACGCTCTGCTAGGCTGAATTGTAAATACCGACTATCAGAGAAAAAGTTTCCTGACAATACTCTCCAATCTTTGATTAAATTGCATTACATTCTTTCTTTATCCCTTTTGTAATAAAAGTAACTACACAACCCACATTGCAAATTAGAAGATCGACAGCCAGAAGGGGCACTCGAAAAGAAATCCCCCCGGCTCATTTGTGTCCGAGCTGCCGAGACTATTGGCCATTGGCCAATCATCCGTTAGAATATTTGAAATGCGATTTGCAAAATTTGGTCCTTGTCGGACACCAAGAGTGAAAGCCACACACGGTATCGTGCGTCGACAACACCTCTCTTTCCCTACCTTATTGATTGCAATTTTAAGCATAGAGACCATAAAGACGTCCGCAATCGACAGACATCTATATCCACCTCATCTCCTTTCTATGAGGGGTTTACCTTGGCGACTTTTAGCAATTTCTAACCCTGGTTTTGCAACGAGAGTTCTTGTTTGACGAACCAAGAGGACAGTCGAGCGACTTTCAAATTTGGAGAAGAAGTTGCGGACACGAAAGACGTAATTATTTGTTTGCGCGTTACAGTTTGATGGGGCATCGTGCTATCGAGCTTCGTCCATTTTTTTGGGGTCCCGGCTCAACCACATCCCCAGACTTGCATGCAGCCTTAAGCGAGGACAACCCCACTGGGTTATTGCTCTTGAAAGGACTGATAGCCTTGAGCATTAAAAAAATGGTGATGGATTAGTAATTATTAACTTGCAACGTTCCTGCGACGTGAAATTTACCAAGATAAAAATGTTAAGCTTTTTAACGATACCTGATTGACAGATCATAAAAAACGAGCCATGTCCGTCTGTTCCGTTCTCTAAGTCTCTGACACCACGGTTGACATGTCGTGGAGGCGGAGTTCTGTCCCTGAAATATTGGCTAGAGTGGTCCTTCCGATAGCAAGGGGCTAGATAGTGGAGTGAAAGCAGGGAATTAAGATCACGTACCGGCAACTTGTTAGTTTCCTGATCGTGGTAACCTATAGCAATACTTAGAGCAACATTCTAACATGCCTGCATCTTGTTCCAGTTTATGTCACATACGGCTAGTGAATAATTCGGTGCTGCATAGTCAGGAACTGGTCGACCTATGCTTTATGAGTGACCAGAATGGTTTCTTTATCCTTGCCCCAGGATCTGCCAGCAAGTGCCATTAGGACGTTATTTCTACAGTAAATTTTGCCGATAACGACTTTGACGTCTTGATTTGATTTCATGATGATGTCTTAGTGGAACCCAAGGATTTTAGGGTTGGTTACAGTACAGGTTTATAACTTCCTCCTTCCTGCGTTCAGGTGAAGATTTGCAGTGAATTTAGATGGAGAAATGACTAGGCCGCGGATATTGAAAAACTCCATCAGTTTTCCAATACATATATGAATTTAGACGTGCACGCATGGATGGTAAGTCGTTCCCGAAGTGAGAACGCTACAATCTTCCGCATAGGAAATCAAAACTCTTCCTCTCCCAACTCTGTTTGAACGGTGCCAATTCATCATTATCGATTTGATCGTCGCATTTGAAATCATCACCTGGCGTTGATTCAGTTATCGATCTAGCATCAAACACTAACGGTAGTCCGGCTACAACAATATCGTCATCCACCAATATCGAATGAATGAGCATCGCCATGTGCGACAACAAATCGAAAGTGAAATGACCGATACTGAATCGGAACCACGTCCTAAAATTCTACTGGACAGTGACAGTAAAGCATGTCTCCAGGTGGTGTTGGGAGCTAACACTACCTTGAACGTTTGCCTCGAAACTCTGTGTAGAATTGCGTCCCAGTAGTTGGTAACCCATCTTATCTCTTGTTCAGGAATACGCATGTTGAGGAAGTTTGCCAGCAGCGGAGGCTTTCGAGCCACTATATTGGTTCTATAGACCATAGTGGATGTAGTATGTGATCGCATCCTGAAACCATGCTGATGCGAAGCTAGCTGAGCATGAGAATTATAAGTGGGGCGAATAAGTGCTTCGAGTGTCTTTGCAACGGGTGAAAGGATGGTAATTGGACGGTAGGAGTCAGCCAGACTTGCGTCTTTCCAATGTTTTTTTTTCAGTATTCATGGATAACAAGCTTTAAAAACTTCCGTGATATATTCGATGGAGGGAAGCTCTATGTTTTTGAGCATGGCCATTGAAATGCCACCTGGTCCAATGGCCTTGGAGTGTTTGACATTCTTGTTAGCTGCCAAAACTTGGTCCGCTGTATAAATGGTATGATGTGCGAATTCTTCTTTTTATTTTACGGTTGAGCCCTGGGATGTTCAATAAACTGTTTATTGTATAGGACCGCGGAAACTTTATGATTCACAGTTTTCTTGGCGAATTTTATCCCTTGTCATTGGTGGGTTGTGACAGGGCGCGGACAGTAGACGATAGTCTTCTGACACTTTATTTCAGAGTTTGGCTCACAAGCACACAACTTTCTTGCATCGAACTGATGCAGTTCTTGCCGGTTTTGAATAAAACCGGTGTGGTCCGCCCCGAAGATATTGAGAAATGCTATATACTCGTACCATAGGTATGGGCAATGGGTACCAGTAGGACACACCTTTGTCGTGATTACAGATTCCAAAAATGTTAGTAAACATCGTCAGGTCTACCGTCTTATGTTTTTAGGAACATCTGCAATGTACAATTTGTGTTTTAAGCGGTCCAGAATCAGCCGAGTTTATGGTTCTTCTTTCGCTATACATTACGAATAATTACGTTATGTATAGGGAGAGGAGATTTGTTATACGAGTACCCTTCGCTCATAGAGTGAAAGGGTATATTAACTTTGTCATGGAGTTTGTAACGCATTGAAGGAAACATCTCCGACCATATAAAAAGTATACATATATGATCAGCATGACTTGGGGAACCGATTGGGCGATGTCAGTCTGTCTGTCTGTTGCGAGGCGTTTTACTCGGCCAATTTAAAAGCTATGAAGCTGACATTTTCCACAAATAGTTCTTTTTGCTGCAGGCAATTTGTATGTTTGAATCAGTAAAATCGGACCATGGGGTCATGGGGCTGCCATACAAACCTAACCCCCAAATTAGGTTCTTCTAAGAAATTTTTTTTTATTTGTGCACTAATCTCAACCAAATTTGAGACGACAAATATGTGATTGATGACACAAAACATGTGTAAGAATGGATCAAATCAGACCATGGGATCATGGGGCTGAATACAAACCCAACCCCCTAAATAAGGTTCTTCTAAGAAAAAAACTTTTTTATGTGCGCACCTATTTCAACCAAATTTGACACAAATGTGTTTCTATTGATGACACAAAACATATACAAGACTGATCAAATCGGACCATGCCCTGCTCCCGCATCCCTAAATTAAATTTTCTGAGCAAATATTTTTATTTGCCCACTTATTCCAACCAAACCCCACACAAATCATTGTGGGCTCCAACCGGCTCCAAGTACACATTGTGTGTCGCATTGATTGCGATGATAGCCCACACAAATGTTGTTTTGTCGACGCAACGAAATTAGCCTCGGTCTCGTTTTTTTTTCTGTTGAGTCGAGAAAAGTAATGCAGCTCTTGGCTCATTGCAATAATGTATTTCTCAGAGACGATTTACATCGTTTTTGTTGTTTTAGTAACGAGTCAAATTTTCTTTTCCTGAATCAAAGGGGTTTTTTGCAGTTCTTAGTCGTTTCAACAACTGGTAGCCGCGGGACGATTTACATCGAAGAACTGGCTGCGGTAGCAGCATTTTATTTACATACGCCGGTAGGAACTTTTCTTATATAAAGACAAGACCAAACACCATGGTCACAGTGCGACTTGAATCCACGCTCCGGCAAATCAGAGATACAGTTTCATTTCTCCTCACTGAGCTAACGATCATAGCAGGAAGGTCAGAGTGCAATATGAACCAATGAAGAAAATGGTCCTCATCATGAGGCGTGCCATGGCCATAAAGCTTATTGTTTTGGACGTCCTAATGAGAAAGATAGCTCGATCAAATTTTTCAAAGGGCTATTCTCCTGAAGCCGTGTACAAAATCACCCACCCACCGGATATCTCCAATGATGAAATACAGCTACCTAGAGCCACACGTACCACCTTGGCTCAGCTTCGCTCCCGATTGTGGTCCAGACTCAATTCATTTTGGTCCCGCATCGATAACGCCATTGCAGACATTTGTCCAGCGTGTGGAGCCAGCCAGCACAACGTTGACCATCTTTTCAGTTGCACTGCCGCACCAACGCACCTAACACCCATTGCGCTTTGGGAAAATCCTATTGAGGTGGCAATCTTCTTAGGTTTTGAGCTTGAGGAGAGGATGCCAACTATTTATGAATAAGCCCCCCTTACCTAAAACAACAACCCAGTAGCTGTAGCATAGAGCAGCATTCTCGCATGCCTGAATTTTCCATCAGTAGTATCAGAATAAGAGTACGGAGTACGACCAAATTGGAGTAGTGTAACAGATGCGCCTGGACCCAATGACAGAATTCTTAATGATTACACCAAGTGCGCTGCTGGGGGCAACTTATATTCTTCGCAGAATGACAAGTTGCCATCATGATTTCTAGGTGGAAACTGACAATTTTTTTAATTAACTACAGCAGCAACAGAGATTTTGAACAATCATCATGCTATAATTACCAATATATCGAATCTCTTGTGCAAAGTGCAAAATTATGTATTTTCAGCCGTTTCGCAAGAAGCCTGTAGTGATTGACTTTGTCGAGGGCATTCGATCGTGCAACTGGTGTTCTTTAGCCCGGCCGACACTGATTCGAGCCATCTCGAATGCGTGTAGTGATCGAGAGCTGCAGTTGTGCTCCTATTCGTGGGTTTCTCATGGTAGGCATTGAGGTCACCAAAAAATTATTTCGAAAATATGGGGCTAACCCCTTCTTTCATGGTCCTCCCCGTGGGCGTCCCCTGAAAACGGTAGGAAAAGCCTCTAACAGCGAAATCATGTCATCTTGATGCGACATGATAGAAAGAATGACCAATGCGCCTAGCTAGCTAGTTGGTGGTTTGACGTCCACATAGACCCGAGTCAAATTACTGACTAGTATGCTGAAGAAGCCATCTGGATGTGAAAAGCAGTGCTACCCGGCATGCGTCGGTTGTACGTCGGAATTCAGCCTTAGGCATTTAATCACTGAATGTGCAGGAATACGATACGCGGCTGCTATGATAACGGGTTTCTCATGGTAATAAAAAAAATCAGTTTAGTGGTTGGAGCAGGTTATTAAATTGAAAGAAAATTTCCTTTACAGGCGAGGAAAACATCGACACAACGTTCATACTGCGACCGGGTCTACGAACCGGAACGCCCCATGGCCAAGAGTCGCAACGACCCCCTTCGACGCAAGAAGGGGAAGGAAACTATGTATCTTATTCGTACCGTTTTTATCCTTTGGAAACAGTCTTGGCCGGCCCAGCTGCTCCGCACATTGCTATTACGTGCTATTACGATATGCTGTGTCTGCGGAAATAGGATTTGGCTGGACCAATGTACAATCGTCGGTTAAATGCACGTGTTGTGGAGAATGGGTTCACTTAAAAAAATGGTCGGGACTTACTCATATGAGTCGATGGGGCACAACGTATACTGCGAGCAGATGTAGAAATAGAGGGCGACGCTCAACATCTAACTCCGCTAAACAGCCTCCCAGCCAAGGTTCCCAACAATTATCACCCTCTACCCCTGCAAACTCTGTCCGACATGTGCCACCAAGACCAAGTTTGATTCGAGCTCCACGAACCATCGACGTGAACTACTCCACCACTAAAATCGTCCGAATTAATTGCAACGGACTCCAGAATAAAATCGCCGAACTAACAGAGTTCATGGATCCAGATAGCAGCTGTTCAGGAGACTAAACTGAACTCCAATAATTCGCTTAGCTCACATGTGAACTATAATGTCATCAGACGCGCCCGAGAAAGCAATGCAGGAGGTGGTTTAGCTTTCCTAATTCATAACAACCTACGGTACAGCATCGTCGATATCACTTGCGCCGATAACATCACGGAACAACAGGCGATAATTGTCAAATCAGGAAATATTGACTTTGAAATCTACAACATATACTCTTACATTCCTTCAGTCTCCAGCTGTCCCACTAAATACAAAATCAATATTAGCTCCCGACTAACCGGCCAAATACGTCTTCTGCTTGGTTATTTCAACGCTAATTATGATCGTTGGCACTCCAACCTGCACAACAACACCAGAGGTAACATCATCGCCGATCAACTGGATGCATCCGATTTCTGTCCCATCAACGACGATAAACCGACTCGTATCACTGGATCATGCACCAGCTCGCCTGACATTTCCATCGCTAGCGCTGGGATTATCAATGACATCACATGGGAACCAATCCTCACTGGGTCTTCTGATCACATACCAATTCCACTAATGCTGGATATGGCGTCCAAATTCGTCCATTCCGACAAGAAAACGTACACAAACTTCAACGAAGCTGACTGGGATAGCTTTAAAAGGTTCACTAGCGAGGCTTTTGCTGGTATAGGAGAGTCCTACCGCCCGATCACGCTTTTATCTCCTGTGGCAATGATACTGGAATCGCTGATACATAAAACTCTTGCGATGCACATACAACTCGACAATCACCAACACGGCTTTAGGAAAATGCATAGCACCACCACTGCATTAGACCGAATCATGTCCAAGGTATTTCATGGGATTAGCCAGCCTAGCCGTTTAAGCGCACCATCCTAGTAGCATTAGATATGTCGAAAGCGTTTGATACGGTAAATCACTCTTCCTAACACATCCACACCGTCACATACAGTTAAATGGGTTGCAAACTACCTTGCCGGACGTCAATCCAGTACGGAGTTTGGAAATGGGAAACCTAAACTAAGAAGGATCAAACAAGGAGTATCACAAAGTGGAATCTTATCCCCCACCTTGCTTAACCTCTACATGTCAGGGCTTCCCACTCCACTCGAAGGAATCGACATAATATCCTACGCTGACGACTGTACCATAATGACATCCGGCAACGATACTTCTGAAATGTGCGACCTAATCAATGGTTACTTGAAAAACCTCAACATCTTCTTCAACAGCAAAAACCTGAAGCTATCAGCGCCTAAATTGTCGCCACGCTTTTTACCACATACAACCTCGAATACAACTTTCGATCAGAAATCAAAGTAAACAACGCCGTAGTCCCCCCACTGTTCGTCACACCAAAATCCTCGGTGTCACAATGGACAATCAGGAACAAGATTCGGAAATCTCTTGCTGGCAGCAAATGGGGAACAGAAAAGGAGACGCCATCAGTCGTTGTAAGTTATGCGGCACCTATACGGACGAACGTGTCAGAATGCAGCGATGCGTACAATAACTGGATGTGTAGGTACGCATGACATCTCAAGATCACCTTCACCAAGAGTCAAAGCTGCTAAATCTGAAAAGTCATAATGAGCTCCTCCCTAAGCAATATCTTGTTGGTTGCTATTACAGTGAACACCCGAACCACAATCTGATGAACAAAACCACACCGCCACGTCACGTAAGACGTTCGCAAAGGGACAAGGAAATGGAAGTCCGAAGATTGAAAAGAGTTCCCCTCGATAACACCAACACTTACAAGACGGTTCTAAAGGAATTGCATACTAGCGAGGTAATCAAAGCCACGAATGATGTGTCTCGTGTCCTACGCGTTCTACCACCCGACACGCATTGGGCTCTGGAAAAATCCCATTGAGGTGGTAATATTCCTAGGTCTCGAACTGGAAGAGAGGATGCCAACGATATACGAATAGTAACGCTATTTACTACCCACCCCCATCCCCCTACTTCTATCATGGTAGTTTCAAAACTGTTTTTGAAACGTTCGAGTCTATGCATTTAGGCGTGAAAATAAGACCTACCGAAGTTGGGCTAGTGTCGTTCTACTGACTCTCTGGGGCATAATCTCATCCTCATCAGATTGAATAGGTAGTCGAAGAAGCACATTCTAGCATGTGTAGGTACTTAAATTTTATTCCGCTTACCTGACGCACACTTCGGTAGGCGTGGGATGGTTACTTTATTTTTACCTCAAGTGCTGCCAGCCAGCTTTTTTATTGATAAATTTCTTGTAACAAACGACCCGATATAATAGGCTGATATTAGCATGGATTCGAAATCCTCTAAGAGGCTTGTAACTATCGTGTGGTTGCGAGGCTGCCATCGGGAATGGTCGCCAGTATGACCACATATTTTTTTAAGTGATCGGAATGCAGTCGTAGCTACCAATCAGAAACTTAACATATTTTCGACAAATGTTCGCATTCTAGAGAGTTTTGGCGGTTGACTGTTTAAGTTTTCAATGCTTTTATTTGATTGAGCGATTAGGGGACGCCCCCACCCGTCTACTACGGCAAGCGCGACAATTGAAGAAATCTTGTTTTTGCCAATGCCAATTAATGAACATACATTAATATGCAAATCTCCGGGTTCAACTTTCTGCTAAGGAAACAAAGCGAATTTGATATTTGACAAAAATGCCGAGACTTAAAGCATTCGCGCTTTATTCCTAGCCCACTGGTAGTTTTGTTTCTGTTTATTGGGGAACACTTTGATCGGTAACTCATTGGAGTCTCCGAAGAGCACTTCGCGGATAGAGCTTTGACAAACCTTAGTGGGGTTCTGTTTGCTGTTGAGAATGATCATCACGGACTTTATCTTCTGTATAATTAGTTAAAACCAACGAACTGCTCACAAATATAAGATAAGAAACTTACTTGCAACTGCAGCGCCAGATCCTTCTGTTCGTTCGGGCTCATGTTGTTCCACTGCGTCTGCAACAAATAAGTCATATGGCGTGTCGCCAGCGCTGAGTGTCCCAACCGTTTTGCCGCTATCACCAACTGCTGCAACAAATCAATTTGCAGCATCGACCAGCCCGCATTGTTATCAATCACCTCAAGTGGATCCAACGACAACATGTGCCCGGGAAAACTTTCCAACATCAATCGATAAGTTTGCGCCCAGTCAGGCTGTTGATTGCCCTGTGCCACGTGTCGCCACGCTGCCAATCGTTGACAAAAGGCCGCCTTTCGTCTGTAACCAATCTTCTGATACAACTCCGTGAGTACTTCAAAACGCTTTGCACGCTCCTGCTCCGTTATGTTCAGATTGATGTACAGCACATTTTGCAGAAACATCGAAACGTCCAAATTCTTATTCTGCTCAATACAGATACGTGCCGCTTTCAAAGCCGCTTCAGTCTCTATGACGCCAGCATGACGATATTTGCTATAATTAATAATTGCTTTACGATAATGATTGGGAATCTCTTCGGGCGAGAGTATGTTTGACGGGAGGGAATCGTTGCGGAATGTACTGCTCTGATTGCCCGATAGTGTGGAGCTCGAGGACGATGTGAGAATCGAGGAGACCGATGACGAGGATGAGGAATTCGATGAGACAGACGTTTCGATTGAATTCTGTTGTTCGGTGATGGTGGAGAACATTGGCGGCTTTCGCGCTTCCAATCCGCTCGAACGTCGTCGTTCGCCCGCCAATTTGCTAGGCGATAAGCCCTCTTGCAGACTAGCATTTCGATAGAATGATTCGGTTTGTCGGACACTCGGATAGAGGAGGATAGCCGAGGCGGCACAGAGGCCTTCGTCGGCAGCACCCAACCACAGAGAGTCCGTTATGGCACGTAGTGTTTCGCTGGCCGCATGGAATAGGTTTAGGGATTCCGCAACCAGACCTGCTTGTAAAGTTAAATCTCCCAGGTTTTTCGTCACGCGTCCGATGCATCGTTTTCGATTGTTTCGCGACTCAAGGTCCAGTCCGACGAAATCTTTTTTCTCAAAAGGCGCGAGCAAGAGTGGCACCTTGTCGATTTTTTCACGCGAGCGATCCAGTCGTTTCGACTCGAGAATCCAGAATAGTGAACTAATGAATTCGGACATGTGATCCTCCAGGTTGCTGCACGTGTCGTTTTCCTGATAGAAAAAGGCGCGACTTTTGAAATTGGACGGAGTGGTGAAGACGTCCTCTAGTTTGCGCAACGGATGATTGAGTGTTTCTTTGGGCCGGTCCTTGATGTGCTGTTCGTTGTTGGTAATACTGTTGGGCGCGTCCGAGCTGGGAGAAGCACCGTGGGGGGATGAAAGCACTGGTCCGAAAAGGATTGAACGCGAGTCGTACAGCGTGCTGGTGTATTTGACTTTGAGTGATTCGTGTAGTCGACACAATTCGTTAAGCTCCGTTTGGGTTTCAAATTTCCCTATGGTGACCAAGCCCAGGAGTCGCCTGTGCGTCTGAAAGTCGCCCCAGTCATTGTTCTCGACGGGATGATCAAAGACGAACCGAACCCAGATGTCACGCAGCTGTCCGGAAGAGTCTGAAATGGAAATCACACGTAAGGCTGGCGAGGTCGCACAGTCACAGCCGCCAAGACTCACCTGTTATCTTCACATTATTGACTTTTTGCACCTTCTCAAAGATTCGCTGCAGATAGCGCGGCTTGGACGGTCCAATGCCGCGCAACAGTACCAGCAAGCAGCCGTGATGATGTGCATGTTGCTCGTAATCCGGATGAGACATTATTGGCTCCCCGGGTCCATGTGACAACATGTAGCTGACCGTCGATCTCATTTACAGTGACCGCGAAATTTTGAAACTCGGAATCATTCACCCGGGGCCAGGTCGTCGTCGACACAATCACAAGACAAACCTTCACGCTCAATCAATAATGCAATAATCCGCAAAAAGTTGTTTCGCAATGCCAGCACAAAGCAATTGGAACGCGACCACGAAGACGCAACGTGTGTGTCCGTGTCGTGGCAAATTGCGCATCCAAATAAGGAACTGTTGCGTGCTGACAACTTTTTTCACGTATCCTTTTCGTCGCACAGCTCGTTCAAATGAAAAACACGATGACCCGTCCACTTACACTTAACGCCCCTTTTGGTTCAGAGTTAACAGGCCGCTCGGTGGTCTTTTGCATTTTCGTAGAATTCTCACTCGTTCTACATTGCCGCCAGCGGATGCTTTCGAACGTAAGTCAGTGGAACTTGTTGTGCTGTTGCGGGAATACAAATTGGATGGCTCGTGTTCGGTCAATTTGCACAAAATTTATTGCGAATGTCACGAAGACGAAAATTTTTTTCCCACAGTTGCACGACACCCATTGACAGGTGTCAGAAAACTTAAAATATTTGACAGTGAAATTTGGCAGATTCCATTCCAGTGTCAAAGCAAAAAATTAGACAGACGTACCATGTCGCAAGAGAGAAGAGAGCCTTTAAATTTTTTAGTACAAAAGACGTAAACAAACTAAAACCGAATGTACTAGATTCGAATGGAATGTTTTTGTATTTGTTTTTGCATGAAGCCGTTGTGCAGCATGCGTTTATTTTCATTTGCATTTCGTCCGGCCGGCAGTTTGTATCGTTGGTAAAATTTTGAGGAAATTTTTAGAAGTTGTGGTGTGATTTTTCATTTTGCATTTGCAATGTGAAGTTCTAGTGTTCTAGTTTGTCTTGTGATATTGTGGTGATTAATTTTTTATTAAAAAGCAGAGGAAACATTCGAAAGCCGGCCCTCTTATTTCACGCAGTAAGTAACGTTAAAACTAGTAACTTCTATATTATTCTCAAAAATACCAGTTAATTTCTGCGCCACATGCCGTGAAAAGAAATTTAACCCCTTGCTTTTGTTTTTTTCTTGCTGGAGCATTCCGTTTCTGTTTTTCAGAAACTTTGGTAAATCAAATGCATATCATCACTAGAAAATTCTAGTAAATGGACTTCAATTGGGAGATATAGGAATTTGGAATATGCACAATAAGAAAACACGTGGATACATGCAAAGTTGCATTTGCTATAAACCATTGAATTGTAAAGGGTGTCCCGAAACTATCGGATAAACTACGTACTATAAAATAAAAATATTCTCCAGTCCTCCAAAACGAGTGGTTGTTACGTCACGGCGAACATCCTTGGGAGGAACATGTTGAGTCGGTTCGTTCTGCCTCTTGCTGTCCAGTCCAGCTTCCACAGAATTCGAGGTTCTTTTTGTTTGCTCTTATTTTATATTTGCAGCATATTTCTGCAACCTCCGCATGGAGAAGTTAATGGCTTTGTGGTGATTCCCTTCTCTTTATGGTCCCGGAAATATAGAAGCCACGCACTTGATACTGGCTGCATTCAGCGAACAAAATTCACTGGAAAAACACTGGAAATGCTACAAGAATTGCCAGCCACCGACCTCTTACTCCGCTGAAAAGCAGTCATGCGAAATGAGAATCTAATTGGAATACAGCTTTTTGCTACATTGCTACAAAAATGTAGCAGAAAAGTCGCGCTCTGTGGCTCACTTGGTTCAGTCGCACTCTAGGATGCTACACATTATTGGCCGTGTTTTTTCAACATCGGGGGCAGGTTTGCTGACCCAGACGCGCAAAAAAAGTCATCGAGGGTAGCATCCAGGTTAAATTTCAAATTGTCACGTAGGCATTGCCATTAATTTCAAAACATTGCTCAAAAATATTAAAGCCCCGTTTTACCTTAACAAACGCAAAAGTTAACATGTAATTTTTTTAATGAAAACATATTTTATGTAAACTGTTCCATACTTCTTTTTATGGAGTTTTTTTAAGTCGCGTGCTTACGTCAACAAGCCTCAGACTCTTGAAGCCCTTAAGGAGAATAATCGCCAGGAATGCGAAAACCTGTTGCCCGATATTCTGGGAAGAGTGATGGAAAATGCCATAAAACGGGCCCGTATGGTGGTCAACTGTGGCGGCGGCCACTTAGCCGATATCATTTTTGCGAATTGATACAATAATTTCTAAGGGATTAAATAAACGTATTTCATAAGCAAAACCGAAGTTTTTTTTTTATTAAGAAAAATACAGCAAAAGAACATCGGATGATTACTTTTGGCCCACCTTGTATATTCAAAATATTTATTATAAGGCTTAAAAACAAAATAATTAAATGCAGTAAAACGACCAAATTTAACAAAAAAGAATTCAAGCAAAATTGTAAAATCAACAAAATATGTACATATACACATATGGCCAAAAAAATAAGTACACCCCTTATGTACTTTTTTATGCCAAATTCTCATACCCTATTTAAAATTGAATTACTCCAAACAAATAGCCATCACAACAATTAGGATACAAAAATGCCAACGGAACCGAAAAACTAAATGGCATCCCCCTATTATCATAGTCCACCCCGATTCTAGCTTTGAAGTGGGTTTTCAGCTTGGTCAAAATAATAAGTACTCCATTGGTTTTTTAATTTTTTGACAAGAACTTGCTATTTTCCGTAAGGATTTTTTTTTATTCATTGGTATATGCAACAAGCGTTAAATTAAAAACACACAAAAATACTTAAGGGGCGAAAAACGCATGGTAGGTACGAAAAAAAATCGTTTAGAGTCCGAAAATTTGAAATAGCGGAAAAATTATTCTCTCATTAACGAAATAAACCAGCAAAACGTTGTATTTACTGTGTAATTCATTTAAAACTAAATAAAAGCATTGTCAAATGCGGTTAGCTCCATGTAAGGGCCTTAAGGATAATTGTCGATCTCATTATCACTATGGCGAGAAAAGTTCCCTAGGCTTGACTGATGATTTTCGAGGTAAATATTGAAAATAGAGAATCTCTTTGAAAAGTTAATCGGAGAATACAAGAAGTAAAGCAGTTTTGGTAAAAAGTTTAGAACTTTCCATGGCGATTTCAAAAAGTGTTGATAGTACAAGAAAATTTTGTAGGGATAGTTCTTCTTGTTCCAGACCGAACAATGAAAACTCACATAATATTTTGTTTTATTTATGAGATCGTAATAAATTTGATTGGAAACTACTCTTATCGTAATATTCTTCATTCAGGAAAAAATTATTTGATATACGGTACATCAACTGGCTATTTCCCAGGAAGGCGGAAAAGCTTAATTTTCATAGTTTGGTTTCTTTCAAATGTACCTAATAACCGTTACTATGAGGCAATTTCCATATAAGAAATGTTAGTTGAGAGTCCCAGAATATTTTACTGATGAGCCCATACACTTTAAATGGGGTTTTCAGCAGGATATTAACCCTAACCATACCTCACAAACTGGTCAAGGATCCGCTTCAACCAAATCGAGTGGCTTTTCACGTTGTTGCTAGAGTCAAATTGAATCCAGAATGTTTAGGGAGACTTGAATCAATGAACTAGAAACAAAGTTTTCACAAAAAGGACCAAATACGGAATTTCCTGGAAGTAACTGGATATATGGATGTATGGGAATATACCATAAGAATAACTCTTCACCAGAGGGCCAACAAAAACCTTTTTTTTTTCAAAATAATGGACCATTTACTTTTAAATAATAAAATAAATCAAATGCTTGTCGAATCAGAACATAATATTTTAATTAAAACAAGTTTTAATCAAATTAACTGACATGTACTTATTATTTTGTCCAGCCTATTTTAGTCAGTTCGTACTTTTTCAAGGCAAATGAAAGCTGTTATTTATTATAATATGCTAATTTACATATTATTTGATTCCTCACCTTAGAAAAAGCATAGTAACCCATGCCATGCGTTAGTCCAGAATGGCTATGTGATCACACAACCCATATGTGTTTCACTCCAAATTTATTACATTACACTCCACGAAATAATTCAAACGCCAAAATATTGTCGATGCAATTATTAACCCTTCTGTCGTCGCCTACGAGCTATTATGCCTAAGGTGTAGCTGAATTTTCTGTGAAATCAATCTTAATTTTTGAAGAGATCTAATTTTGGATCTTGAAACAGTTTACATATAATGTTTTACGATGATGCGCCGTTTTTTCGTTTCTTTAGACATAGTTTACATTTCGCCGAACGTTTGATCGCATTTGTGGCCGTCGGTTCCTTTGAAATATATATGGAAAGGGGTGGAAAATATTGTTGAACGATATTTTTCATCAAGATATAGTACCAATGGTCTGTCTGGATCTATACGCCAACAGAAGGGTTAAATATCACATTGGCATTTTTAGAGAGTAATAAATATTACGCAGATTTTATATTCTCAGTTGTAAACAAAAAATTGACGTTTGAATAAAATTTTCACGCATACTATGAACTGCAATAGTGTGAAAACGGTGCCATTTTTATTTTCTGATGGCCACTCTGGACTAACGCATGGATTGTGTTACTATGCTTTCTCTAAGTTCCTCACCAATTAAGTATTTAAATCTTTCCATATGATTTTATTTACTCAAATAACTACTTGGCTACAGGGTGATAAGAAAAATTCGTATGGGTGTACTTATTTTTTTTGGCCATATGTGTATGTATAAACAATTTTTTTTTCTCCTTTGATCAGTTACTATGCACTGATCGGGATAGCTTAATCCAAGTAAGGATTGTATAGCCAGCGGGAACCCTTTTCCGTAATATAAGTTAAGAGCGGTGTATGATGCTGATATTGACCTCAACGCGGGCGACGGACAAATCCAGCCCAGGCACATGTACTATTCATAAGGAGGTTTTCACACTTGTACAGATTACGTAATCTGCGGTGTGGTGAGTTAAAAAATGTATGGAATTTGACAGCTCGAATTAAGTAATTTGCACAGATTACGTAATCTGGCCCTAAAGCCCCGGATAGAGTTCGAGCGGAATGAAAATGAAACGGTAATGAACCGGCATAAAAACCGTGGTGAATTTAAAATTTTAGCTTCGAAAATTGCTACAAAGGCGTTTTACGTCCTAAATCATCTTAAAAATAACTAAAAAAATAATTTCCCCCTTGTCCGAATGCATTTTCAACGTAAAAATGAGTCGACTCTGTAGCATATTCTCCGTCGGGCGTGGTGAGTTTTGCAAACGTCAAACCGATTCACTGTCCACGAAGAGTTCATCGTGGAAATTATCTAATGACCGGGGAATCGAAAAATAACACATAAAGCCCCGGATAGAGTTCGAGCGGAATGAAAATGAAACGGTAATGAACCGGCATAAAAACCGTGGTGAATTAAATATTTTAGCTTCGAAAATTGCTACAAAGGCGTTTTACGTCCTAAATCATCTTAAAAATAACTAGAAAAATAATTTCCCCATTGTCCGAATGCATTCTCAAGGTGAAAATGGATCGATTCGGTAGCATATTCTCCGTCAAGCGTGGTGAGTTTCGCAAACGTCAAACCGATTCACTGTCCGCGGTGATTTCATCGGGGAAAATATGCGATGATCGGGGAATCGAAAAATAATACATAAAATGGCCGAGAAGAATTACGGAACCGTTCTCGGATTGAAGCTTATGGAATTCCAAAGCGTTTGCGGCATATTCCACTGCAGTATGTATACATTTTCATTGAGAAAATCGCCGCGGACAAAAATTTCATTTTCATTCAGACCTTTAAGGCCTGAATAGAGATCGGGCGGAATGAAAATGAAATTTTTGTCCGCGGCGATTTTCTCAATGAAAATGCATACTTACTGTCGTGGAATATGTGGTAAATGATGGGGTATTCCATAAACTAAAATCCGAGAATGGTTTCACAATTTGTCTCTGCCATTTTATGTGTTATTTTTCGATTCCCCGGTCATTAGATAATTTCCGCGATGAACTCGTCGTGGACAGTGAATCGGTTTGACGTTTGCAAAACTCACCACGCCCGACGGAGAATATGCTACAGAGTCGACTCATTTTCACGTTGAAAATGCATTCGGACAATGGGGAAATTATTTTTTTTAGTTATTTTTAAGATTATGTAGGACGTAAAACGCCTTTGTATCAATTTTCGAAGCTAAAATTTTAAATTCACCACGGGTTTTATGCCGGTTCATTACCGTCACCACGGTTTTTATGCCGGTTCATTACCGTTTCATTTTCATTCCGCTCGAACTCTATCCGGGGCTTTAAATGGCAGAGACAAATTGTGAAACCATTCTCGGATTTTAGTTTATGAAATTCCCCAGCATTTACCACATATTCCACGACAGTATGTATGCATTTTCATTGAGAAAATCGCAGCGGACTAAAATTTCATTCTCATTCCGCGGTCTATCCAGGCCTTAAGCCCCGGATAGAGTTCGAGCGGAATGAAAATGAAACGGTAATGAACCGGCATAAAAACCGTGGTGAATTTAAAATTTTAGCTTCGAAAATTGCTACAAAGGCGTTTTACGTCCTAAATCATCTTAAAAATAACTAAAAAAAAATAATTTCCCCCTTGTCCAAATGCATTTTCAACGTGAAAATTAGTCGACTCTGTAGCATATTCTCCGTCGGGCGTGGTGAGTTTTGCAAACGTCAAACCGATTCACTGTCCACGACGAGTTCATCGTGGAAATTATCTAATGACCGGGGAATCGAAAAATAGCACATAAAATGGCAGAGACAAATTGTGAAACCATTCTTGGATTTTAGTTTATGGAATTACCCAGCATTTACCACATATTCCACGACAGTATGTATGCATTTTCATTGAGAAAATCGCAGCGGACTAAAATTTCATTCTCATTCCGCCCGAGGTCTATCCAGGCCTTTAAGTGTGAAAACCTCCTTAGTGATATGTCACTTACAGTGCGTACTCGATAATCCGGACTAATAAAAACCGGGGTAGATCCGGACTACAGAGGAGTTCGGACTAGTGGAAGCCTTTTATTTGCTCTGAATTTCGAGGAAATTGACGATTTCAAGCAATTTTTTCGGAGAATCGACTTTCTATTTTCGAAGAATTTTACTCTGTTATTCTACTTATTGTTGTTTCCAAGAGGAAAGAAAAAAGTTGTTTTTACTTCGGACGATAATATTGCTGTTAATATGAGAAAAAAGTGAGATTCGGACTAGAGAGGCTCTTGAAATTCGGACTAGAGAGTGTACAATGCAATCTTTGAGGTGATCCGGATTACTGGAAATTCGAGGTTTCGAGGCTTCGGACTATCGAGTACGCACTGTATATCATTTTATCGGCGCCGTACAATTTCTCCAGTTATTAATTCGACTTTCCTTTTTCAATTGTGAAGTTTTTTTCCGGTTCCAAATAAAGGGCTGAATTAAGATCGAGAGTGAAATTTTCCCGCTGCGATTTTATAAATAAAAATGCATACTAACTGTCATGGAATATGCCACAAACGGTGGAAAATTATATAAGCTACAATCCGAGACCGGTTCCATATTTTTCCTCGGCCATTTTATGTATTATTTTTCGATTTTCCGGTCATTTGACATTTTACGATGAAATAAATAAAATTATGGAACTGTTTTCGGATTGTAGCTTATGGAATTCTCCAGCATTTCCCACATATTCCACTACAGTAAGAATACATTTTCATTGAAAAAATCTAAGCGGACAAAAATTTCACTCTCGATGTCAGTACTAGGCTTAACAAGCAAGAAAAAGCATGAACTTTTGAAATATTGGGAATATTATTAATGTGCAAATAGGCTAAAACAGGGAGAAGAGAAAATATCACCATAGACGTCGACATCTTATCATGGCGATAGAAGCAGTTCGTAAGCGCCAAGAAATACTATTTTCATTACTCCCAAATGCTCGTGTATGGCAGATCATCATCAATGTGGCAGGATAGCCCGACGTCGGGCCTTGGCCGCCTGAATCGTTGACCTCCAATTGTCGCGGTTACGTGACCTTGTCGTCCAGTTTCGGAAACCCAGCAGCTAGTGGGCGTCTTTACCTACCGATTTCTCCCAGCGAGCTCTCGGTCGTCCACGCATCCTCGCTCCGTTAATTAGTTTTGCCTTCATCACTTTCTTTGGCATGCGATTATCGTCCATCCGTTGTAAATGCCCCGCCCATTGCAAACGTTGAAGCTTCACGATTTTCGATACTTCCAGCTCATCGTAAAATTGATACAACTCATGGTTGTACCGGATACGCCATTGATCTCACTCGCGAACGGCCCAGAAAATTCGCCGAAGGACCTTTCGTTCGAATCGGTCTAGCAAAATTTCGGAGGCTTGGGTGAGGCTGATTGTCCATGTTTCGCATCCATAACATAGCACGGGTCGGATGATCGTTTTGTACACGCGGAGCTTCGTGTTCCTGTGCGCAAGTTTTGAATTAATTATAGGGAGGACCGAGACATATGTCTTATTGGCTAGTTGTATCCGTCGCTTAATTTCGTCGGTTTCGTTGGCGTCCTTTGATAAGTTACAACCCAGATAGTTGAAGTTGTCTACATACTCGATATTGAGGTCCCCCACTGTGATGCTTGAATATGCTGGCGTCTGGCGTCCTGGCGTTGACGAGCGTAGCGAGCAGGGGGCGAAGCCCCCTAGTGATATTCAATATGGCAACTCAACCAACCGCGTGTCAAATTCAAAGTGACACTTTTGCAAGTTTTGTTCGTTCTTTTGTGTGAAATTGAATAATTCTTGAATGGCCGTGTAAGGATTCAAACGCGCAGAGCCCGATTTTGATAATTAAATTTAAAAAAAAATTTGGTTATGTCATTTTCTGCCTCCATTTGGTTGCTAGTGTAGACGCTAAGTAGCAACCAAATGGTTGCACGCAATGCCAGATTTTGGACGCGCGTCCATTTGGCGATCAATCTATATGGACCTTTAGACGCACTGGAAAAGGCATTGATAATAGCGTTAAGAATGCGCCTTTAATAATTAAAGTTTGCTGTGCTATTCACAATTCCTTGATAGAAGTAAATGACGAATTTAGTCAAAAATTGATAAATGATTCAGAAAAGCAGCACTCTAATGCAGAACAACCTGAACAACCAGAGTTACTTTGATATTGACAATGATGGCGTAAATATACGCATTGCTGATTTATTTATGTAAATGTCCCCTCTTATATCATTTCTTCTTATTTATTGTGAATATGCTCTTAAATTAACGGTCCTTCAATATTATTCAGTTCCAAAAGCATCGAGGGAATGAAAAAAGAAGAGTCCCTAGAACGTAGTCGTATTTTCTCCGCAGGATTTTTTTTACCAAGCTTTATCATAATTAAAATAACATTTCTAAAAAGAAGCAGTATTTTTTATTTGATATAATTGATAATTACAGACTTTCGCTCACTGTTATCAGAAATTAATTTGGCTGTGTCTTTATTTATGTCTAAAAGTAATTTATTCCTTTCTTCTTCCAATTGTATAAATTTTTGGTCCGCCTCTTCAATATGTTTTACCAAATTTTGAATTAAATTATGGCCAATTTCTATTTCGGCAAGTATTTCACTTTGTAAAAACTTTTGTTTTTTTTTTCGAGGACTTTCCGTTTCTTGCTGAAAACTTGTTGACTTATAATTGAAATTTGCGAACTGTGAATTTTCTGTTAATAAATAAAAAACAATTTTTATATCAATATTTTTTTTACCATTGATCGGCTCCATCCAATATTTTTAGCCACTCTAATTTTGAAAAATGCCGTTAACAGCACTTTCCATAATAGATAGATCGGAGATTCTGTATAAATTTCTCAGTGGCAAGTATTCTATGAAAAGTTGCTCCGTTCTGCACGAAGGAAATATGTATACATATTGTATATTGTATATATATTTCACAATTTACCACAATATGCAGTATACTCACCGTTTGTAGATGTGGGATCAGGCTCAAATTCTAGGTTTGCAGACGAATGATACACATCATACTCCCTGCTCGTCGAATCCCAAAATGTAGGCGAGCGAACCGGATCTAGAGAAAAAAAAAAGAAGTTAAGATCATGGAATTGGATGTCACTAACGCATCTGCGGCCTTAGGCCAATGTTGGACTGTCACGCCTGTTATTTTATTACATATTCTATATATTTTCCAAGTGATGCTTACCATATTCATAAAATTCGTCTATGATAGTGACATTTTCTGCTGAAACTGAAAACACAAAATCTCAAATTAATATGTATCTTTAAGTATTATGCATGTGTATAATTTTCAACTTACTTTCTAACGACTCTTGAGCCAGGTCCTGTGCTTTAAAATATTTAAAACTTCCAAGAATCTGGTGGACTCGTTTGAAATGTATCCAGGAAGATGGAGAGCCACCTGATTTTCCCACGGTTCTTCTCTCCTGAAATATTAAAGAATTGCGCACATTTTAAATGTTATAAAATAACTAAATAAAAGTCTATTCAATACTTACTTATATGTTTGGGTCATGTTATGTAAATGTATTTTTATTTGAATTTCTTCCTTGGTATATTTGAATCCATATGTTTCTAATTTGCTCGCCATCGACGAGCACACATGGCTGTTTTTTCTCAAAAACGCCAGCTCCTGTGGATCCTTCCACACAGTCTTCTTCTTCATTGGTTTTCTGGTATTTTTGCTCATATTTAGGATTTATGCAATGATCAATCTATATATTTTTTAAGTTCGATGAATGAATGTCATATTTAAAAAAAAAATACATAAGAATAACACTGGCCAACAATTTTCAAACTTTTTTTTGTCACACGGAAACTGTTACCATATTTTGAATCTACTATGATTACCCATACAAAAAATAGGAACAAAAAAAATTTGGCACGTCAAGTTTTTTTTTAAAATAATAAGAAAAAAATGGCGAATTAGCTTAACATTTTGCATTTTTATTTAAAATAATATGTACCGTTAATAACAGCTTATGAATTTCGAGCGTGTTTAGCTTCAGGTATGTCCCTTTTAAGTTTCCAGCAGTAGTCAGCTAACATTCGAGGAGAATATTTCCCCTTATAACGCTTTTCGATTGAGGAAATGTCTTGATGGAATCTTTCGCCTTGTTCGTCACTCACAGCACCCAAATTTTCGGGAAAAAAGTCTAAATGAGAGTCCAGCATATGTAGTTTTAGTGACAAGTTGCATCCTAAAGCTTTGTATGATAATATCAATTCCTGTACTAAATCCTTGTAGTTTTCCGACCTATGGTTTCCTAAAAAATGTTGAACGATATTGACAAAACTTTTCCAGGCAGATCTCTCCATATCATTAAGCTTTTGTTCGAAGCTTTTCTCCTTAATGATATCCCGTATTTGTGGGCCAACGAATATCCCTTCCTTGATTTTTGCGTCACTGAGCTTAGGGAATTTCTCTTTCAGGAATAAGAAACCACTAACAGTTTTATCCATAGCCTTTACAAAAATTCTTCATGAGTCCCAGTTTAATATGCAAAGGTGGTAAAAGTATATCATCTAGATTGACTAAAGGATCATATTTATCATTTCTGTATCCTGGCGTAAGAGATTCGCGTTTAGGCCATGTCTTCTTAACATAGTGGCTTTTTCTATCTCGACTGTCCCATTCACAAATAAAGCAGCAGAATTTTGTAGAACCGAGCTGCAATCCTAGCAGAAGAGCAATGATCTTAAAGTCTCCACAAATTTTCCAATTATGTTCGCTGTACTTAATTTTTTCGAGAACAAATTTCATGATCTCGTACGCTTCTTTCATATCGGATCCATGAGCTACAGGAACAGAGCGAAGTTTGTTTCCGTTGAATAACAAAACCGCTTTCAAGCATATTTTGGAATAGTCTATGAATAACCGCCATCGAGTAGAATCGTATTCGAAGTTGAGTATAGTCATTATTGCAGAAATATTGATGCAATAAACTAATCTATCTTCCTTCGAAAAGAATTGTTTCAGTTCTTCGTCGCGATTTCGAAAATATGAGATTCTGGCCTCAGGAGAAAGTAGATTCCACTCATTCAACCTAGAGCCTAGAAGTTCTGCTTGTTTTTTTGATAAGCTTAAATCGCGTACTAAATTGTTTAGATCACTTTGTGTGACTAAATGCGGTTGTTTCGAACTACAAGGTTGATAGGATGGATCACTTTCTTCATCCATGTTGTCGTCTTGACTACATAAAACAGCTTCAGACTCAGCGTATTCTGCTATCCTTGGGGGCTTTGGTACCGGAAATTCGTCACTATGGGGGATTGGTCGGATGGCCGATGGCAAGTCAGGGTATTTTAAAGTGTGTTTGGACGTAGTTGTAATGCCCGTTGTATAAACCACGCAAAAATAGCAATCCCTTACGTGGTCTTTGGGTTCCGCCCAAATCATTGGCCTAAATAGTGGAGCTATTTAGTCACCGAAACGAAAACGAATAAGTCAAAAGCACGCTCTCAGTGCAATTTGAATATCTAACTGTTACAAACTAACGGGACGTGATAGAAACGAAATAATATTTTTTTTTGTAATGAGATTACATCGACATTAACAAATATTATCATAGACTTCGTGTGACAAAAATTATGTTCTCCAGTGTAATTATACGTACCTACCCCACTGATGGCTTGTTAATTAGCAGTTAATTAACCAATATATGTATATTTTATTTCGATAGATCTGTAGTATAGTAAATTGTTTTAAAAATAATAATTATTTCAGTATTCACAAGAATAATTATACGTACCGTAATTATACGATAGGCTTCCTAATTCTAAATTAATTAATTAATTTTCAAACTTGGCATTAAAAGTGTCATTTCGACTTTTAAAACGTACTCAAATTCACCTCAACTACATGGTGAATAAAAAAGGAGACCGAGGCTAATTTCGGGCGCGGTTGAAATTTGTATACCCTTCTCCGGGCTAAACGTTTTTTTGGGCGTACCTACAACTTGTATTTAATCCCCCCCCCCCCCCCCATCCCATTCTTTTCCTTCCGTCTTCACAAAAGTTCCGTTGCGTCGACAATAAGTGTGTGGTATAAGTGGGCAAATAAAAATATTTACTCAGAAAATTTTAATGGGGGATGCGGGAGTATGGCCTCATAGTTCGATCCCATTTGTTTTGACCCTTTTTGTTGCTTTGCTTAACACACATTAATTTAAATTTTTTTTGTGAAATTGGTGTAAAAAACGTTTCTTAGATGAACTAAAATGGGGGGTACGGTTTGTATAGAAGCCCCATGACCCCATGGTCCGATTTGATATTTGTGTTGCTTTGATTAATTCAAGGTTTTGTGAAATTGGTGTAAAAAACGTTTCTTAGAAGAACCAAAATGGGGGATTCGGTTTGTATGGAAGCCCCATGACCCCATGGTCCAATTTGATCCTTTCTTACATATGTTTTGTGTCATTAAATAGAATTACGTTTGTGTGAAATTTGGTTGAAATTGCTGCACAGATAAAAAAGTTTTTCTCAGAAGAACCTAATTTGGGGGTGGGTTTGTATGGCAGCTCCATGACCCCATGGTCCGATTTGATCCATTTTCACATATGTTGTGTGCATTGAATTTATAGAACATGGAATACGCTTAGACCAATTAAAAAGGGTCCCAACATCTGGGTAAACTTTTTTGGTCTAAATTCTACAGTGCAATGTCCAATCAATGAAAGTTCAGTGGAACTATGTCATTTACTAGTCTAAATATCCGAGCTTTCAAATTGACAATTCTGGACTGTCAGTGAAATTTTTGAAATATTTTTGATTTTGGACGTAGTTGCGGCTCGCGTTTCGTCGTCGTTCTCGCCTATAAGGGATAAATAGACCTCGCGAGTGAAATTTTTGTCCGCTGCGATTTTCGCAATGAAAATGCATAGTTAGTGTCGTGGAAAATGTATCAATTGCTGGGAAACTCCATAAGCATCAATTCGAAAATGGTTCCGTATTTTTTCACGGCCATTTATGTATTAGTTTTCGATTCCCCGCGGTCATAAGATATTTTCAACGATGAAGTGAAAAGTTTTCGGATGGTAGCTTCTGAAATATCGATTCCCCAGAATTTGCCACATATTCCACGACAGTAAGTATTCATTTTCATTGAGAAAATCGCAGTGGACAAAAATTTCACTCGCTAGGCCTATTCATCCCTATAGTCTCAAGCGACAAGAACGTATCAGCTGCAATAGTACCAACGCCCTCGGAGTGTGGATAACGGGTGCAGCGGGGCATCGGAACAGGTGGTCCACATCGCGAGGCGCACCACCATAGCCCGGACAAATGTTCTGAATGTCCATGTCTACTAGAGATAGGTAGAAATTGAGACATGAACAAAATTTCGACCTAAGCTGCGGGCTAGTGTCGCTCTTGTGGCTCTCTGGAGTTGTAAAACAAAACGGAAACAAATTCCGTCACGCCAAAACAGATTGCCCTATATGCCAAAATTGCTGTTGAGTAATCTCCTTTGGGAATTTGCGAGTCCCGTGCCTGAATCCTGATTCAAACTTTTTCACTATCGAACTTTTACATATCAACACAATGTCAGACCGCGCGACCATCATCGCTAATTGCTCGACTTTTCACCGTAAAATTGCCCATAAAACCACTACTTTAACAGTGAATGCTAGAAATGACGCTAATATGACAAATGACATTAAATCTGACGAATTTCTGATAGTGACGTTAAACAACTCGCTAACTAGTATACATTTGAAAATCTGGTCTAAATATTCAAAAAGTTTACCCAGATGTTGGAGCCACATTTTGATCACATTTTCATATTGTATGCGCATTCCATGTACTAGAAATTCAATGGTTGTGTGTCATCAAGAGAAATACATTTGTGTGGAATTTGGTTGAAATCGGTGCACAAAAAAAAAAAGTTTATCTTAGAAGAACCTAATTTGGTGTGTTGGGTTTGTATGGCAGCCCCATGACTCTATGGTCCGATTTAAACTATTCTTACGTGTTAAGAAAGTAGTATTTAATCACTAAACGATTTAAAAAAAACCAAATAAGTTTGGGGTCGTATATATCAAATGTTGTTATTAAGTCCTTATTGACCGCAAAAATCGAATATAAAAACAGGATTCCGCCCACGGAAATTAATAAAATTAAAAACACTGGGTTTCACTTGTAATTAAAATTTTAATACGAATGCATTTCGGTCTCGACAGTGGGAGACCATCATCAGCAATGGCTTGATGAGCACTAGATGGTACATAGTATGATAAAATTTACATATGCGTATGTGATGAAACAACAAGTCAATATGTCAAAATTAAGTGTTACCGTACAAAATAAATTAATATAAATATAATAACATAATAAATAAATAAATTATGAGCAAACAAACAAAAGTAAATATTCAAACCGTTAACATTAAATAAAACAAAAGAGACTAACTAATTTAACTAAAAAACAAAAAGTAGAAATAATTTAATTAAAAAGTTGATAAATGAGAAATAAAAAAAAATATTTTAAAAATGAAATACTAATTTGGATGTCGTGGTTTCTTTCGCTTAATTAGATTGAAAAGGGGAGACTCAATTGCACCGTTGCATAAATTCATTAAACTCTCTGATGTACTAATAAAAAGCGATTGATATGCATCAAGTTTTCGTGGATTCGAGATGTTCTTGATTAATTTAACATTTTCGTCCAAAGAGTTAATTTTGTGAAGAGAAGCGTGATCGGGGTCATAAACATGGGATGCTATAGCTGAGCGCATATCTTTGTTTTTTTATATATCGCATGTGTTCGGCGAAACGAAAATGAACAACGCGTTTCGTTTGTCTCTCTCTTCACAAGAGGAGCATTTAATTTCGTATATTCCGCTCCGCTCTTGTATTGGAATTTTGTCCTTTGTCGAACCTAAGAGACAACTTAATTTGTTGGGGTTGGTATTGACTAATTTTAAGTTGGCCTTGTCAAATTTGTCTCTTATCTTATTTGTAATATTTGGTGCATAAGTAATGGCAAGTACCGACGTTCGTTTGGTACTTGCCTCTTATTTTGAAAAAACAGAGTAGATCGTTCTTGTTTTTTAAGTTTGTCACTCGTCTTCTTAATTAGTTTGTCTACCATGGATTTTATAAATCCATTGATGTCTGCTATTTTAATAATGTGGTTGTATTCCAACATATATTCTGACGCGGAGAGAGGTATTCGTAACAATCTATGGATCAGAGACTGGAACGCTGCAGTTTTATGTTCATATGTACAGTACGAATCAAATGTTATGTATCTTTTCGTTGTTGTTGGCTTTCTGAAAACACGAAATTCAATATTGGTACCAACTCGTTTAACCCTAGAGAGATAATCTACGTCGAATCGACGTACAGAAATTTTTCTTTTTATTATATCTCATTAGTGAAGCTTCATAATTTGTTGGTTCCAAGATTTAACTCAATTCATGTCTGTAGGCGTAATTACGTGGCAAAATTATTGGCTTGGGTGCCGCACAGCCTAAGATATTGGGGGTCATAAGTCAAATATACGTCGAATCGACGTATGATTATCTTTAACAAATTTGTACTGAAAAATATTTTAATTGCCCCGAATTGACATTTTTATAAATCTTCATAATGTGAATGTGTATTCACTTGGATATAACCACTAAAAGCCTGTTTCGATAAAGATATCCTTTATTTTAATCTATTGAAAGGACAGTCCACTTTCTCCTAGTACCACTTTTTTTTAAATTAATATTATATAAACAAACAAATGATAATTTTGCAAAACCACGAGTTTAACAGATTAATATTAAATACAAATGATTATATATCTACCTTTTAGCAACATGTTACTCTTAACAAAGAAGTTATAAGGATGTTAACTAGCAACACGTCGAATCGACGTATGATTATCTTTTCAGGGGTAAAAAATATGATTATCTCTCTAGGGTTAAGTTTGACATCGAGAAAATTTATGGTATGATCGGAATCATTCTCTAATTCGTGCGTAAATTTGATTGAAGAGTACCGATTGTTCAGAGTGTGAAGGAAATCGTTGATTTCATGTCTCTTTACGATAGCAAAGGTATCGTCCACATATCTCCACCTCTACGCGCTAAACGATTCTCGTTTTTTAATTCAGTTTCGAAACGACACATAAACCCTCTGGATTTTATTTTTGATTAATACGAGCGATTCATGGTCGCCACCGGTACATAGGGTATCTAGCTTCGTTTACCAGCACATCCGCTCCTTCGTTCATTGCAATCCCGCAATGAGTCGGTACCCATAAAGTGAAGATATCTTCGTGTATCTTACAGCACACACTCAAAGGTAAAATGTTTTTCAGTAGATTTTAATGTTATATGGAGTTCCATCTCTATTCCAATTACTTACTTTATGACATTACTATCGGTGAAGATAGTAATGCGATCGACTTTGTAGTTTTTCACCCATACAGTGGTTTCCAGAATTGCCACTAGCTCGGCGGTTACGATCGAAGTAACATCCGGTAGTTTAAATTTCATGTTTAACAAATCGTCATGTGTTACGAACGCCGCACAGTGGTTCAAAAACGGCATTTTGCGGAAAAAACTACTTTTTACAGTGAAGACGTACAGCTACATTAATGAAATTTGCTGGGTATGTGCTAAGGGTCCAGCCCTTAGTGGAAACTAAAAATAAGAATTATGAACTGATTTTAAGGGGGGGTCCCCATAGAGGGGAAATTTTTTTTTTTTTTTTTTAATTTATATATGTCATGTGGGGTATCATATCAAAGGGTATTTTGTGCACATCCCATTTTTGAAGTCCTTTCATAATTTCAAATAAACGTAAAGTAGTAAAAAGACGAAGTTTGTAATATTAACCCATTTTTTTTTACTTTTAGAACTACTGCGAGCCCTATTATCAATAAGGGCTGCAAATTATGCAGCAAATTTAAGTTACCACCATTAAGAATATGTGTGTCAGTCTCCATAACGATAGGGTAATATTAACCATAATTTATTGAATTTAAAATTGAGATTTTTTGCACTAACCATAAGAAAATCCATGATAGATTATCGAAAATAAGGAAAAACAAGTTTAATTTTTTTTTTTTTTTTATTGTTTTGATTTTAAATACATACATATATACATCTTTCAAATAATTAAATTCCATCTTAAGAGACTAGCAAATTTTTAACTTCATCATGAAGCTCAAGAATTTTTTTCTTGGGCTTAATTCGATAACTATTAATAATTGGATCTGATGACATAAGAAGCATGTTCATGACATCCTGGTTAGTTGCAACCCTAGAATATTTCCTAGAATTGTGAAGGCGGAATTTTCGGTAGTCCTTTTTCCTTGCTTCCTGGGCTTCCTCCGTTAGCATGCCTATCGGTAAAACTGCCGCACGTATTATTTCACGTCCATGAATAAGAACTCGGTGAACTGAGTGCGGCATGTACTACCAATTGTATAGACGTACATAAAGCTCCGCAGTTTCGCTGCAGTATTCACCAAACTTTTCTGGATCAATTGTTTCGCCGCTGTTGATCGATTCTAAAATTATGGCGAAACGATGAATAAGACTTTCGTCAACACCTGTGATTTCAGCAGTGATGGCAGGGTGTTGAAAAAATCGCCTCGATGTATTTCCATCATTTGCTGTTCCTGCGCCTTGCTTGACTACGTCCACATTCAGCCCTAATACTCGCTTAAATTTGGCCTGCACTTGTTTTTTGGTTTCTTCTCGAATCGCTTTTGTCTCGCTATTGGTCCTCCAAGATTTAAACGGCATATTGTATGCTATATGGAGAATACACTCCATGAATTTAATTCGGGCATGTAATGGGCTCATACCTAACGATATGGCCTTCATTGAAATGTCTTTGAGTTGAAGCAGGTCCAATTTGTTCATCTCTGTAGGTTTGGCTTTGCAAACGCAACATACAGCCATTGATGATGTATCTGTTACAGTTGAAGCGACTTTACCGTCAATCATTGTGAAAATCAACTGATGGTGAACAACTATCGTCTTATTACCAACTGTTACTCGTGACGGTTCCAAGGCAGCAATCTCAGCTTCAATTTTTTCCACTTCGGCCCTTATAACGTCCGGCGTTTCTTTGACAAATTCGAATCTAACCGGCCGACAGAAGCGAGTCGATGACGGTCTCGGATTCCTCCAATATTCAGCTGACAAATAATTTCTTTTTGCCAAGCTTAACGGCACAAGTGACGTTAAAAACATATTTGCATCGCAAATATTTTCATCAGAAAATGATTGCTGGTATTCGCTATGCCCGGATGAACCGTCACACCCCCACTTCGTTATCAGGGTAACTTCGTCGTCCATTTCGTCCGCTTCGGCTTCCAATGTTGACTGCAAGATTCCCTGGCAAGTGTGGTCGAGTAACGCTTGAAGTCTTACTTTTCCGCCCTTTTCTGTGATGTCAATGCCGTCGGCGGGATAGCAATTTCTTTTTACCTCCAAAACGTTATGGTAGGCCGGAAATATGTTGAAACCGATTTCCTTCGTTGATTTCCGGAGTACTTCGTATTGGTATTTTGACAGTGAGGCATCGAGAATGAGTGCTAATGCCTTCACTGCCGTATAACCAACTTCATCCGATTTGCCTATCCGCGCAGCAGCATCCGCTATTAATTCGTCCGGGCATTTTTCGCGTAGATGTTGGACCTTGTACCGCTTCGCTCTACTGGAACACGCTTCGTAGGGCTTCTCTGGTCGACCACCGGATGAAAACGATTCTTCCCAACTATTTTCCGAATCGGGAATAGAATATATATTGTTGAGCCATTCTTCATTTTTTTCAAAAAATCTAGTTTTTTTTCGCCAAGCTAATTGCCATCTATTATTGAACCGAGGAACAAATGTTTTCAATAGGTACTGGCGGATATCAATTAAATGATTTGGTTCCAGATGTGCGTAGCTACTTTCAATATACGCGAGCAACTTATCTAGTTCACGGTATGTAACTTCGAACGTCGACATTCTAAACAGAATTCAAATATAACAAACGGTATGTTCCAAAACAAAATAATGAATTATTCCATTGTGGAGTTGTTATATTTAAAAAATCCATTCATACGATGGATTTTTTTTTTTATTACATCTTCAAAAGTTGAATTTTATGAATTCGCGCAATTGTCACAAATTCTGCTCTAAAAGTAATAAACCCCAGTAATTAGCATCAGTATCATCATCAGCATACACTCTTTCCCATATCCAGGTACCCCTTTCAATAAAAATAAGGTAAGATCTACATTGAATTGCTAATAATAACAAAATTGGATCATGGTCCGAAAAAATGATCGAATATTATGAGTATTATTATTATTACAACAACAGTAAAATTATAGTAAAATTAATTTTAAAAACTATTTAGTTTTGACTTTTAAATAACATTTACCGGCATTCTAAGAAAAGGTATGTATTGGAGTATGGAAACAATAGTGTTGTCGGGATTAATGCCAAATTTAATGTCCAAATATGCTATTTTTCGGAAGGTAGAGGTTCGGTAAAATGCAAATAACTTGGAGGGGCGCAGCTTGCCGCAGCCAATTCTTGTTTTATTAATTAGCTAAGACTCTAACGCGTTTTTTAATACCAATATGAGCACCGCGATCGACCGCGCACGGTTAATTTTTCTCTCCAAAAGTTGAAATCTCCCGAAAAAAAACACCATCTTAACTAAAGGCTATCATTTATGAAAAAAAAAATTTCCCAAATTTTTTTTTTTATTATATTTTATTTCTTGACATCATGGAAAAACATATCCTAAGCATTGGCAATTCTCGCATCTACTGAACAGCAGCCGTGTTAGTTTGAACTTGCCTCAAATTTTAGATGTATATTTGCAATTTCATAAATATTCCAAATTGGGGGCCTCCTGTTGGCATATATGCTTGCCAAAAATTTTTTTTTATTGATATATGTGTTAGTTAGTATGTTTACTTTAAATAAAAGTAATTGAACATATGAAATTAACACTTCACAAAAGGGGGGTTTTTTCCGCTCTTGAACCACTGTGCGCCGCCCCAACCGAATCCTGCGTTTTTGAAGCATCCGTGAAAAACAGTTTTATCCAATGTTTGCTTTGTTCGTGAAAGTAACGTCCAGGGCCGATGGATTCCCACTGGTGTTTTGAAATGTTGATTCCCCATTGTTCAGGATTGTAAGACCATTTGCCGACGTTGTAGCCTCTAGAAGTGCCCCTCTTATGTCATCCTTATGACTACCCCACTCTTTTCTATGGGCGTTAAAGTTGCCTGCCACAATAATATTGTCATTTATTAGTTCTTGAAGCTCAAGAAAAACTTTGTTCAGTTCCATACGGAGCCATTCTTCCTCTTCTCTCTCCCTCGCAGGTGGGATGTAGCAATTAATGACAACAATGTTTTGTTCGAGGTTGGTAGTCACGATGGCTACCAAATTTAGTGGCGTATTAATCTCAACTTTCCTGCATCTGACATGCTTTGCGACTAATATAGCCACTCCCCCATATCAATCATGTCTATTGTTAAAAAAACTGAAATATTTCGTAAAATATGTTACTCGTTTATTTTCATTTACAAAGATTTCTTGAATCGCTGGTCGGCACAAAAGGATTCTAATAAATCCTTATTGTCACTTCCCATACCCTGAATATTAAGTTGCAGACACATTTTTAGTAACTACTAAAATTGCCCCCCTGCTCCTGGTAGTCACCAGGTTTTAGCCTCTTGAAATTAGTTTTAACTTTGTTTATGAAATCCTCAATCTCTTTACTATTCTTCACCCAATTATTACAAATGAAGTCGGATCAACTGACCGCATATAGCCTCATAACTATTCTCTCGGATGACCCGCTCTACCACCCGGCACCATCCTCGAGTCTTCAGCAGACAATAAGCTGCTCTGATTCCCGTTGGGATGCATGAATGCTAGCTCTCTGGGAGTCGGATTGGACTCTTGATTATTGCGCGTCATGTTTGCAAAAGTTCTCTTCCTTATTTGGAGGTAATTAGTGTCCTCTACCCTATTCCTCATGTTTTGTCTGTTAGGAACATTTGTTTTTCTCCTTGGACTACCCTCCTCAATTCCCGGAAACTCTTCAATGTATTCCCTTGAACCTAGGATGATATAGTAATTCCCGTAATTGCCCTCAGCCACCTCTTTCCTGGTCTTGTTAGTAACAGTCATTATGTTGAGAATTTCTTGCTCACGTTGTCTCTTCGGGCAACTGTAGCTAAAGAAATCGTGATCGTGTGCACCACACAGAATGCAGTACTTTTACTTGCAATCATTTCGAAAGGCTCCCCGCGTTTCAAGCATTTAATTCCTTACCTTCGAAATCTATCTTGATTGACTTTGTGGGTACAAAGTTACCGTCCTCATTCTTTCTGTTCAATCTTTGAACATTAAGAACTCTCGCATGTGATTCAAGTCTTAATATATATCGTTTTCAGAAATATTCAGCGGAATGTCCCGAATGATCCCAGAAATTGCTACACGGTTGTGGGGGTGGTATGCCCTTTAACCATTACTCGATAGGGTTGTATTTCCCACTAAGTTGTTCGCATCTCGTGGCTTATCGAATGAAACTTTAACCGTTCTGAAATTAGCAATTAAAAAATCATTGATTTCGATGCCATTTATCCTTTTCTCCTCTACTGTTTGAACAAGAACCGTAAACTCATTCTTGTTTGTTTTGTCATTATACTGGTACGATCTTGCCTTTACCGATGCGCCATTGGGTGCGGTTCTGAAACGCACCGGTCGCACATGTTCCCACAACTTGTTGTCCATTCTGATCCAAAAACTGCGGTTTTGCAGATCAGCAATAACTTTCGGTGTTGTCCGTATGTCTGCCTATGTGGAATATGTAAACGAAAAGTCCCGTAGATCATTTCTTATTCGTAAAATCGCAGTTAGAGAATCAGAATGGACAACATGTTGTCGGAACATATGCGACCGGTGCGTTTCGGAACCGTACCCATTGTTCATCACACTACTATTGTTCGCCGACATACCTTGAATTCCCGGAGTATTGTTAGTCAGCGACGCTCTATTGTTTGTGCTGGTGTTACTATTCACCCTAACCTCATTTCCGCGGTCCTGACCACTTTCTCCCTTATTGCCTTTACGGGGCTTTTCCGAAGCAACACTATTCTTACTGCTTCTAATTGGGGACCTCTCCCTCGACCTGTCCGACATATTTTGTTTTTTACGCGTATTATCCGCTATATCAGGTGGCCCCGGGACCTCCGTTTTCCCAAAATTAACCTCAAAAAAAATTTCCCAACCAGGATTTGAAAACGATAAATCCGTTTTTTTTTTTCCTTTTTCAATCACGACTTCTTTGTAGTAAAACCACAGATCAGATATACATAGATCAGGAACTTAGAACAAAATAATTTTTCCAGAGGGGAACCACTACAAATAAATAATGTGAGACGAATAGAATTTCCATTAAACTGCCCATTGTATTGAGAAAGACAGCTATAGCTAATTTTTGTTTACCAGAGAGTCATAAAGTTTTACTTTTAAGTGTATGCGTGGTCGGAAACATTAATTGCAGTCGTGTGCGTTAACTTTTTCAATGAATTGCATTAGTGTGTAAATTTTCGTCGACATTTAGAGTTGCCGTGTAATATTAATTCCCTGACCGCAAATGGATTGTCGTCAACTCATAACATCAAATCATACTTCTTTACGTACAATAAATCGATTCACAATTTGAGAATGCTTTTCTATATAACTACCACTCTAAATAACACTTTTCAATTAACATTTTTAACATTATGCGCACTACGCTATTGTACATACCGAAATGGTAACACCGAAAACGAAACGAAAATGACACAAACCCCGCCCCGGTGCCATTTTCGTTTAAAAACAATGGTTGTTGGTGTTACCATTTCGGTATGTACAATAGCGTAGTGTGCATAATTTTAAAAATTTCAATTGAAAAGTGTTATTTAGAGTGGTTGTTATATAGAAAAGCGTTCTTAAATTGTCGATATCGATTTATTGTACGTAAAATAGTATGATTTGATGTTATGTGTTGAAGGCAATCCATTTGTGGTCAGGGAAAATATATTACACGGCAACTCTAATGTAGACGAAAATTTACACGGCCATTTCTTGAACAATACGACATTTTGCATGCATTTTTTTTATGTACACTTGCGTGTAGATCCACTTGGAGACGAAAAATGTTGATAGTTTGTTTTTTTTACATAATTTTCCATAATACCTTAATATAACGAATATGATCTTGATCCTCAATAAACAAATATGAAGTGCTTATTCACGGGGCATTTCCAGTTTTAGATGGAGACTCCACCCATCTCGACCCAGTACTGAAAACGGTCAATTTGTGTGCCTGTAGCGAGAGAGTGGAGGTGGACTATTAAGGAGGATATTTTTTTACATTTAAGAAAGAGATCGAATCGTTAAGCTAGTTAGCCTGTTCATTCTTATGGATTTAAATGATGCTAAGGGGAAGGCTTCGATTATTCAGTATCTTCCTGTATGTGCACGTTACTTACAGTACACACTCAAAGGTAAAATGTTTTTCAGTCGATCTTAATTTTGTATGGAGTTCCAACTCTATTCCTACTCTATGGTAAAACTACTTAAAATGCAATTCTTATTTGGAGAAAACCACAACCAATGCTTAAAAATGGAATTCCTCACCAACACAAAGATTCCAATTGCAAGAAAAAATGCAACACAAATTGGCCGCCACGCCGGTTAATTCCACACACTCCCGAACAATAGACTGTCGCACTAAGGTCCGGTTACTGAGAACTCTTAGTCATTACCTATCGGCTGGTTAGTCTTTTCGCATAGAGAAGACACACACAATATTCAGAAAGCTTTTCCATTGTATTGAATGGAATTTTTGTGTATTTTGCATTGTTACGCCATATTTTGCTTGGTTACGCCATCATCTTAGATTGAAAAAATTATTGCGCAGTTTCATACAACATCGTAAATGAGCAAAAGATAACAAAACTATGCGAATTAAACAAAAATTCCATTCAATATAATGGAAAAGCTTTCTGAAAATTGTGTGTGTCTTCTCTATGCGACACCTACGACTAACCATTCGATAAAAGTTTTGAGAGAATGAGCCTAACTATTCCAGACAGTAGACCAAAAGCACAAACACGTCCGAACGCGATCACGTCCTTAGCCAGAGTGATATAAAAAAAATAAAAACAATAATTCATTAAAATATTGCACTTTTTTCATTTGTGTGAAATTTCATTAATCAATTGTTAATTTTATTATAGCAAAGACCAACGCCGCATTTTAAACAAATTGTTTGCGTGTAGCCTTTGCATTCAGAAAGCTTACGGTGCATTCTCCGGTCCTCCCAAACGGACAAGTGGTTTGTTTCGTCACGGCGAACATCCTTGGGAGGAACATGTTGAGTCGGTCCGTTCAGCCTCTTGCTGTCCAGTCCAGCTTCCACAGAATTGGTAGTTCTTTTTTTTGCTCTTATTTTGTATTTGCAGCATATTTCTGCAACCTCCATGCGGAACTCTGCAGAAGTTAGTGGCTTTGTTGTGATTCCCTTCTCTTTATGGGCCCGGCGATAAAGAAGCCACGCATTTGATATTGCCAAGTCAAGGAAATGATAAAAGAACCGCATGTCCCATCGTTTACTTCGGAGAAGTATTTTGTATCTTCCCATGATGCTATCTATCAAATCTACTCCGTCCACATGCCTGTTGTACTCCTTTATAACATATGGGCAGTCGATTGGAATTTGTTTTTTGGTTTTTCTGTCAAGCCGTTGTACAGTATCCATAGGGATTGTTCCAGCAAATGTCGATGCCAGGTTCAGGATTTTGTTGTCCCTCCATCAAGTTGCGGATATGTCGACTCCATTGAATAAGCCAACATATTCCACTGACGATCCTCGTTTTTCCTTATTCATTGACTGGTCGTCTAATGGTACCTAAGCTCAAAATCCTTTCTTTTGCCAAAAATTCTAACAAAGGCAATGATATAAGTAATTATCAAAATACAATCGATAATTCATATTTTTTATGATCAGTCTAGCTACCCGAACGACTGTATTAGACGAAGGACCTAAATCCGGCTTCTTCTTTTAGCGGTGCAGAAAGGTGTGAAACCTCTGTGCATCTATGTGGGTACGATTTATGGTTCGTCAATGTTTGTGTCCGTAAGGTCTAAGGACAAAAACATACACAGAGAAAAAAACCATCACTTAAATTTGATGTGAAACATATTAAAAACAAAATCGGATCACATCAATAAATCATTTTAAAAACAAATAGTTTTATATTAAATTTAATATGATTCACTTTAATGATCTGTTCAAAATTGACTGAAACATCGATTTAAATGTATTCAACTTTGTTTTAAAGTTTCATTTTGAAGGCTCTGCCCGTCACATGTACATAAGCCCCCGGTTCAATTCCCAGTAGAAGCAAAGTGAGAAAATAAAGTTTTTAAAATATTGTAAAAAAAAACAAAAAAAAAAATAATAAAAAAACAAAAAAAAATAATAAAATAGAAAAAAAGGGAAAAAATATTTTTTCAATTTTTTAATTTTACAATCAAAACATTTGAAATTTAAAGTGAAACACTTTTAAAATAAAGTGAAATTACTTTGAAAATAAAGTGATATTCAATTTTGATTTGACATGCAGCAATTTTAAAAGTACATACAAGAATCACTTTAATATTTCCACTATTGATTCAAAATGAAACATATACGTAAACGTATATGGAGCCAAATCATATTTGAAAATGTTTGAATCATAGCTATTATTTTTGATTTTATATGTTATGTGTAGTTGCTGCGATAGGGTTTTCCCACAGCGATATAGGGGTAAGATCAGTGGGCGCAGCGGGGCATTGAAAGAAATGACCCACATCATGAGGAGTACCATCGCAGTTTGGACAGATGTTTTGGATGTCCGGGTTTATGCGAGAGTACGAGGTACGAATTAAGGCGTGAACAAAAGCCCGACCGAAGTTAAGCTAGTGTTACTCTAGTAGCTCTCGGGAGCCTAATCTCCTCAGGCGAAATTGGTGGTGGGCGCTCTGAGAGAACTCTATTCACACCTAAACTCGCAATAGACCGATTCACTTCTTCAGTGTGGATCGCTGCGATGGCGGCTCGGTATGTAACTTCATCGTAAGGGTCCCGTTTGTATCCCTGAACCTCTCTCTCAAGATCTCGTAAACCACGCCTGACATGTCGTGGTGGAGGAATTCGGTACATGAGATAATTATTGGGATGATCCTCCCGATAGCAACCAACAAGATACTGTTTTGAGAATAGGAGATTGTGGTCACGTATTGGCAACAATTTTGTCTCCTGATGTAAGTGATCCTGGGCAGACATCAGAAAGCAACCTGTCGCGATGCGTAGATGGGCATTTTGGCAGACCTGAATTTTGGGCCAGTTTGTGTCACATAAACTATGTGTCCAAACTGGGGCTGCATAATTAGCGGCCGCTCGACCCACCGCTTTATAAGTAGCTAACATGGTTTCTTTATCTTTGCCCCAGGTGCTACCAGCTAGAGCTTTTAGAATTTTATTCCTACTGCGCATTTTCTCACAAACGGAATCTGCATGTTTCGCAGACGTCATCATGTTCTCTAGGTACCTAAATCCGGCTCATTGGCGCCAACAACATTTTCGTGGTCGCTGTAAATTTCAAAGCTGTATGCAAAACCCGATTCTGCTCCGCTCAAAACGAACGCCTTGAAACCCCATTTGCTTGGTTTGTTTGGCATGTATTGTTTCAGATAATTTCTGGCTTTAGTTGAAGACATTTGTTCAGGAACTCTGCCAAAGTTTTTGTTAAGTCATCACTGGCCTCATTTTATATAGCCTGTCATAGTTTGGGTCATCTCGGGGAAATGCTTTATAGTTATCGCAAAAATGTAGAACTTGACGATTTTTTTTCAAATTTCTGGTGAGTGAGCGTATCTTTGATCACCTGAGGCCCTATTTTGGACCAGTACGACCGCACGTTGGGCATATGAATAATAATAGATGTGCATATAGACTGAGCTTCAATGAAACCGGGCCACACGGTAAGCGCGAACTCTAATCAGGCATTGTGTTTGTTGCGTGAGTTAACGGTACTTCAGATAAAAATCATAGTCATTTGAATTGCCATTAAATTCACTTTCTGTAGATATAACTTTCATAGTTAATACAGAAAAAGAAACGTATGTTCCTACTACAAAGAATTTTTATTTTGCATATATATATATTTCGAGAGCCACTTACTCTCTTCTTCAGTGTTCCTTTGTAGTAGGAACATACGTTTCTTTTTCTGTATTTGTGTACACTACAAACATCGGTAGGCAATTTTCATTTTTCATAGTTAAGTTTCATACTTTTTGAGAAAATTGAATTTGAGTTCGAAAGTGGCGAGTGGCCCGATTTTTGTGAAGCCGCGTGTAGTATACAAACCCAATAAACTGCCGAATTTTATTAATTGAAATGTCGGCAGGTTTATAAATAAATAGCAGGCGCGACAATCCAGCATTGGACTAAGGCCGCAGGATGTGTTAGTGACATCCTATTTCCAAGATCTTACCTGCTTTTTGTTGAGGTAATGAGATCAGCATCACGCTCAGCAGTGTTATTTATCCCCATAAATGGGTACATACTCGTTTAACATCTGAGTGAGATCATAGTCCGTCATAAGCTCGTGAATTCGAAACACACCATGATCCACGGTGAGATTCGAACTCATGACCCTGTGCACCGAGGGTGCGCGCACTAACCGCTAGACCAGCCAGACTACAGGTTTACTGGGATTTTTTTTTATATACTATACAATTTTGCCTTCTGGATAGTATCCAGTAAATCTTCAGGAAACAGAAATGAGTAAAACTGAAAAGGAGTTTCCATTTCCATAATATTGAATTAATAGGACCAATCCTATGTAATAAAAAAATCGTTTCACTCGTAATCTGATCGAAGTTTTAATAAGTCCCGTATTATTATACCATCCACGCTACGTCATTATGAATTTTGTTAAGAATCACGATATTTGGCCAGGCCGAATATTGAACATCCGATCGGATAGTACACTTTAAAACTTACCAAGTCACGGGGAGGCAACCGAACGATCTCGGCTACGGAGCATGATGTTGGTTCTCTTGGAAAATACGTCTACAGTCGAACTTCCCTAAACGGACACTTCTAATAACCGGACATTTCTGATAAACGGACACTTTTATTTTCCCCGACGTTTTTCCTTATATTTTATTAGAAAAATAACTTCCAATAGCCGGACACTCTCATAACCGGACACGGACAGTACTTTTATATCCTTTCTGAACAAGCAAGTCTCTAATAAACGGACAGTTCCACAAATAAAAATCGAAATTCTTGCGTTACAGAATTGTATTTCGAGCAAAGAAGTTTTGAAATTACCGGAAAATCGGTCTTTTGCGAAAATCAAAATTCACTTTCCGGAAATCGCTGTACAAATCTTGTTTATCTCTCCGTGTAGAATGTGGAATTTTTTAGAGATTCAAGAGTTCAATTTATGTCGCGGCATTTAATCGTAAAGTTTTCTATTCTTTTAAAATATGAAAAAAAAATTTAAAAAAGTTTGCCTTTTCAAGAAAAAGTGCAAGAACAAGTCGTTTTAGAATTCACGAATAAATAGTGTTCTTGATATCGAGAAAAATTGTTTTGGAAACACACAGTTGAAATCAAACATCGTGGCTTTGAATGGATTCGCAGCGCAGTCCAAATTAGTTTTATAAAATGTTATACCTTTGTGAAATATTCTCATAAGCGGACACTTCCAATAACCGGACAAAATCTCAATCCCCAATGGTGTCCGCTTATGGGAAGTTTAACTGTATATGCTCGAAATTCAATTAAAAAGCATATCCCATTAATGAAATAGGACAAATGGGATCCATCCTGTTATTAGTTAATCATATCAGATCTTGTTAATTTAATGGGACAAACTGATTAAAATGTAATCTGATGTCCCATTGGATTTACGGGACACATTTCATTTCATACAAAATATCTCAATAGGATTCATTATTGCATTATTATTAATTATTGCATCTGTTTACTTTTGTGAAGAAATCTGGTAAATTGCCGTATAATTAAAATAATGGTACAATTACAAACCAATTCAGGACTTGGAAACGGAGCAATGAAATGAGTCTAATCTCCCCGTTACTCGAAGGTCAGATTTCTCTCAAAATCAAAAAACAGTCACTTTTCGTGTTGGGCTGCAATTGATACAGCATTTTAATGCCGTTATAGTGTGAAAAGAAAATATGAGAAATATTAACATTTGCAGTTATAATGTATTCATGGACAATCACATGTGTATAGGCGACCTTAGGCCACCCACACACCGTCAATCCATGAATCGACCATATGTGTGCGGTGTTAGGACACCTTTACTTTAGGGCAGCACAAGGATTCAATCTGTCCAAAAACATGAATAACGGTTACGTATAGGGACAAAATCGTAGCTTCTTTGCCTTTTTACTGAGATAGGCATAGTCTAGCTAGTTGGTACAGTGGTTAATGCGTTCTCCTTCGTAGCACAGGGTGGTGGGTATCGTGGTCTCACTCACCGTGAGAGAATTCAGTTTATGATGTTTTTCGAAATCACCACCCATGTGACGGGATAATGATCTCACTCAGATGATAAACGAGTATCCATTTATGGGGATATATAACACAGCCGAGCGTGTGCTGTTGATCTCAACTACTTAAAAAAAAAACAGTTAAGAAAGTGGAAATTGGATGTAACACATCTGTGGCCTTGGTCCAATATTGGACTGTTGCGTCAGTTATTTTTTTATTTCGATAGGCGACGATCACTGTCATTGTAATTAACCTGAAATGGATGTCTACTTTAAAGTTAGTTGGTCTTAGGCGATCCGAGGCATATTCATTTTCTCTCTCTGATTACTTTTAACTTCTATTGGGGCATTGACTACTCTTCTTTTCCACCTCTCCCTATTAGCTGCCATCGTTTTTAGCTGGTCTAACGATTTGCACATAGATTTTCCCCTCTGCCAGACCTTGTATTTCTGAGTCGTCCCATACGACGGCTTGCATCGGTTCCCTGAGGATTCCAATCTAGTCTTTTGCAATGTTTTTTTTTTGCTCTTTTCGAAGTGTGTGACCTATCCACTGCAACTTCCGCCTCTTGATGACGCTGCGTATTCTATTTTGGCCAGTAATTTCAAAGTGGTCGTCACCCATATAAAAGCACATACATATTGTACATTGCTTACGAAGATCCGGAGCTTAGTATTTCTGGAGATGTTGTGGCTTTGCCAGAGATGTGTCAAAACTGAAAACACTGCTCGGGCTTTATGTATCCGCGACTCTACATCGGCATCAGCCCCATCATCCGCTGTCACTACCCTTCCAAGGTAAGTAAAGCTCTCAACTATTTCTATCGGTTGTCCAGAGATAGAAATTATTGTGCTTGGCTCTCCTGATGTCAAGCTCATCCGTCATTTCAGCCAGATAATCTGCCGTTTTTGAGAGAAGGCAAATGTCGTGGGCGTAGTCCGGATGCTGAAGGTAATCAAATAATTTCCATCTGATACTCTTTCTTCTATGGTGGCCTAGACTTTACAGTCTCGTTGTTTAGTCATCTTAGAAAAAAATTTCTTTAATTTTTTTTCAATTTTCAACTATTAATCTAGTAATTTAAATTAATCAACAAAAAAGCTATCTAAAGCAAACCATAAAAATTAAATTTTTCCTTAAAATGTAAAAAAAACATGGAATGCAAATTGCAATAATTCAGTTTCTAGTTCTAATTTCTAATTTGGTCAAGCTTTCTTTAATTTTATTTTTTTCTGATCCATTCTGTTTTTTCCTTTTTTTATTGCATCCTTTACGTCCCGTTCGAACTCCTCGTAGGAGTAGTAATGGGGGTGTAAGCATTCTATAGAAGAGAAAAACGTTACACTTATTTTATTATGTTTTTGAAAGATAAACTTACGATACAAAGTAAATGTAAAATTTGGAATTTTTTATGGCCATCATTTTTTGCCGCCCATCCCAATTTATTTTCTGTAGTAATTCATCAGAAACAATTATAGCCAGGTTTGCCGACAGCTTCCCTCGTAATCTTGTTGATAATTGATGTTTCTATGAAAGTTATTAAAATTTAGTGAAAATAATATAAAATATACATTGCCAAATCAACTTACTATATCCATCTCGAACTTATCATCCGTTTTTAATTTTTATCCAATTCTTTCAATTATTCCAAGTTAGTTATTGGAAAATTAAAAACCTCCTTCGAAGATTTTCCGAATAGCTTTTCATATAGGTATGTATTTTGTTAATTTTTGCCGATTGTTCCGCAATAGCAGATGCCATTTGCGAATGGACTGCAGTCAGGTATCTTTTACATCTGAAATAATTTACAATAATTAAATTAGATAAAATGTTTTTCTGTAATAAAGTTAAAAAGAAAGAATTTAAACATTTCTCTAATTACCTTTCAATTGGCTCATTGTTCTCTCAACCTGCAAGTTGCTGACCGTAGTCATAGATGAAACAGGTGACATTTGGTTGGGTATTTCGCTCTTCTGTTGGCAGGATGATCAACTGGTACTAGTCTAATCATTGGTTATTGTTATTAATAAATAATAATTCAACGACAATTATGGTTTAGTTCTAATTATGAGTTTAATCTTGCCTTCTTGTTAATGCGACGGTTACGATGAAGACCAACGACTGAATCTATTGATTTGCCTTATGTAAAAGGGGAACAACGATAATAGAATTATTATTGTTGAATGGAAAGTATTTTAGGTAAGAAGAATTAAATGGGAAAACTTCTTCCTGTCCGGCAAACCCAGAAATTTCGAATATATTCCTATTTGTTTACAAATTCAGAGGCGTCAAGAAAAATGGTGACATATTTAAGGCTTTCCTACCAACAACGTAATGTTTCCCGTTCTTAATCCCTAGCGCTACAATTTTAATAACATTTCCATTTAGTTGACAAAAATTATTAGCGAATTTTTTAGAAAAGAAAGTTTGATTAAATTTTATAGATACCAAAGAATTATCGATGATTTCGTTTGCAGAATTTAAGTCTTTTTGAATGTGAATTTCATTTAGTTAATTATTTAGCTGCATTAAAATATGTTGTGGTTTTTTATTTTTCTTTTGATTAGTTGCAAATGATTTTCAAAGATATATGTAACTATCTGTCACTCCAATTTCTTTTATTCAATCCAAACATGCACCTTGTATGATACACTATCATCTCCATAAAACTTTGAGAAATCAGCAACAAATTTCTCAAACATTTTCCTTACTATTTCACAGTTTGCTTTGAACAGTCGTTTATCCTCACAAATTCTGTAAGCACAGGATAAAAATAAAAAATGATCACACAACTGTTTGTTTAAAACATCTTTGAAAATCACCTGCCTGTATTCATAATAATTAATTGTCTGAACTCTGTTCCCTTCCACCTACAAAGCTCATTAAATGTTTTAGGTCGTCTTGAAAAGTCTTTTGGGATACTTTGGCTTAATTGAAAAAGCTTCATTGATAAAAATAATTTATGTGGTGATGTTTTGTGTTGCCTCCCAAGGTGAATGGTTCGCGAAAGTTAAAACAATGTTTTGTGCAGTAACCGATATATTTCAGGCCGGTGGGCCCATCTTTAGGGTTATTACAGTATGCATAAATAACAATGTTTCAATTAAAAAGTTATCTTAAATTAATATAATGCATACCTTCAAAAACTTAGATGTAACCAAAAAAGAAATTTTAAAAAAATTCTTTGGAACAATATTACACAAAGGTTTTGTTGTAATTGTCAAATTGAACAGTGAAAAAATATATATATATCGCTCACTTACTTCAAAACTGTCGTAACTCAAAAAAGGGAATTTTTCAAAAAACGCATTTAAAGGTTTTACGTTGATGCTGTCCCGATAGAAGTGACAAAAAAAATATAATTTAAAAAGAGATTAGTCGCATTTTATGTATTCACCGTGTCACTAAATGAAATGTAAGACTAAAGCGCCATTTAAGGTTTTTTCTTATACTGCAACTTTCTCTACGTTAGATTGTGACACTATTCTTGCTAAAATATATTGATTTGAGTGTCGTAAGTGGGATGTGTCCTTATTGTTGAAAAAAAAGAACAGTTGTTGTGTATTAAGTCAATACTTTTTAATATTTTTTTTTAAATAATAACAAAATTTGGTTTTAATTTTCTTAAAAATTATAAGTTATCATAGAAATCTTTGTAGAAACGTGGAATAAGATTTTTTTTAATCAAGTCATTTATATCGTCTCGTTTATTTTTTGGAATTCCCGGTTTTTGTTGAAATGCTTTGGTTAAAGTAATTGATGTTGGTAGTTTCTTTTTTTTAATTACAGTAACCTCTCGAAATTCGTCCTCAGTATATGCCGATTTATAGAAAACTGAATAAGGCGACCCGCGTTGAACTTTAAGGACTCTAACTTGCGATAGTTTCAATTCAGTCATGTTCAACGGACCGATGTCATTGGCCAATACTTTCAAATCAACGAAATCCTCGAAACACATCTCCTTGACAATAAAAGGATCTCCTGTTTTCTTTGCCGATCGGATTATTGACACAAATGATTCAGTAGTGTAAATAGGGCCACTTCTTAGCATTCGTTTGGTTTCCCTCTCGATTAAAGAATGCGCTGAATCACCTTCATTTTGTGTGTGTCCTTTAATGAGATACTTATGGGTGATTGATTTTATACCTAAGTAGCGAACGGCATATAAATACATGGCAACCATAAATTTATTTTTTTGTTGTCCGGCACAGTTATCCGAATAAAATATTAGCTCGGCTTCATTGGAATTTGGTAAATCCTTTATGTATTTAAGTACACACGAGCCTAATTCATTAACACCGCGGTGACCATTGGCTTCGTCCCAAACAAAGCATTGACATTTGTTTGTTTTTAAGTCGTATATGGTAAAGTTAAGAACATTTAGTTTTGACTTGTAATAAAACGCAGATGCTTGGCCCTTCGGTAATTGCATTACTGCTTGTAAATCGTACACAGCTACGAATTCGTGATTTTCTTTGTCTTGTTTTTTCTCCTCTCTTGATAAATTTTTCTCGAGCAAGTGGGTTTCATATTTTTCTTTATTATTTGCTTTCTCTGTTTCATCCATATTACTGTAGGCTGTACATTCTTCACACAAGTCTTTTTTTGGAACGAAGAATGAAATGTTAAAGTCATCCGTAAAAGTTCTATAAAAAGAAATATAGGTACAAAACGGTTCATTTTTTTCTTTACAGATTTCTACGTAATCTCTATATATTCCAACTATTGTTTTGCTTCCCTCAATAAACACTTTGGAAGTGTGTGCCCGAGTATAGTGGCTTTCAATTTTGGGAATAGTTTCAATAAATGCTTTAATACCGGCTTTTAATTGAGGATCAATCGTTTTTTGCTTTCCGTGTTTTCCTCTTTTGTCCGGTTCCAATAGTTGGTTGGCAAGTTTATTTCGTTTTTCCAAGACGGTCCTAATAGGGCGATCGTTAATATCAAGAGTTCTTTTAAAAAAAAGTTTACAAACACGCATAAACGTATCACCGCGTTTGAAAAAATACGCGTTATTATTTTGGCGAGGACCTCTGGTCCCCCCGATGCGCACGTAGCGGTATGTGGGCTCGATTGTTTTCAAACAATTAGTAATAAATTGCCTTTGTTTTTCGACGTCTCCAAGTCCCCAGTATGAGGTGAAAATTTGTTTCCTTTCATCCTCGCTAAAATTTGTTGTGCATTTGAACTTACATGTTTCAGCACATGGTGCTTTCATTCCTCTTGCAGGTCTAGCTTTACCCATAGACTCATATTGCTCTCCGCTATTCCTTTTTTTCTTGATTGTGTTCTTTTTCCACTTTTCTGGATTCTTAGATCTTTTCCGGCCTTTTTTTGACGGGCTGGTTAAAATTAACGCCGGATTTCCTGAATTTGATATCGGAAAATTTAACGTTTCAGTTGGTGAAGTGGCTGAATGTTCCAAAGTTTCACTACTAGCATTCGGCGAATTTGGGCAGTATGTTATATCATCGATGGAATCATCACAATCTTCGGAAAACGACGATGATCTCGATGAACTAGAAGATGATGATATTGGTGGTGAGGATCTGCTGCTGTTACCATCTGCCATATTAAATAAATCTGCCAAAAATTTAAAATCAGCTATTGTTACCGCATAATTAAATTCTACAGTACATTTTTTCAGATACATCGTCTTATTTTGCGTTATTTAATGCATTTGTGAGTTACCGAATACACAATTATCTTAAATAACGATACATTGTCATATAGTGTAAGAGCCTAACTTCCTACTAGCTTATTTTTTATCATCAACAACGTCGTAAGGGAAATAATTGAAGTGATTATAATTTTCTTTACAACAAGATCGTCACAAGTTGCATTAAAACAAGTGAAACATTTCCACAACACAGTCACAACGCAAAATAAGGCACTGTACGTGAGACTGTTAAAAATATTAGAGTTTAATATTTAAACTATATAGTATTCATTGAAGTCATATGTAAAATAAATTATATAAAAATATTATCCTGTCAGTTGAATATATATCCTGTTGATAATAAAACATATTATAAAGATATTCCCCTGACTTTATAACTTTAACAGAGACTTCTATGCACAAAAAAATCATCACCTTTTCACGAAAAATGTCAGAACACAAAAAACGACGCTTTTTCGGATAACCGAACGATCTCCACACCACGATGTCTGTAACACAACTAAGAAATGTCGCTCTTACAGATAAAAACAATTGGAATATATGAAATGAGAGAACGACATATTATTATCTCAAACGGAGAGTACACACAGTTGCACTATAAAACTAGCGCACAAGATCAAACATGATAAAACGGTTTTTTTTGCATCATTCATTCAAAAATCGAACTTTTTGAGTTATGTCAGTATTGAAGTAAGTGAGCGATATATTTACATGTGTATCTATAACGACAAAAAACGCGGTAAAAACGATTTGAAAAATATAATGAAATAACAATTAAGTGTATATAGGGACAACAACGCGGTAAAATTAAATAAATTAAATAAATAAGTGTATATAGGGACGAAACGAGGTAAAAAAAATTAAATAAATTAAACAGTTAAGTGTATATAGAGACAAAACACTTTAAAATAAATAAGTAAACAATTCAGTGTAAAAATAACAAACACGCGGTCCAAACAAAAACTTATCTACAATTTTTTATTAAATTTATATACACATCGGAATAATGCTTTTTGTCAGTTTTTTCATTACATATTTTGTTTTCATGGATTATTATTTGATTGACCTCTTGTATTTGAAGCTGTCGTGCTCTGTGGCCGTGATCGTTCGGTCGCCACTCTGTGAAATAGACACTCATATAGAAACGAGTTTCCAAACTCGGCACGACTCGTCGCAAGTTTATTATTCAGAAGAAGATGATAAGAAATATTCTTATCGTAGAATAATAAACTAACAATGCGACTAGGAAGTGGTATGCATTGAATAGAACATGGAATACTCTTAGACCAATTAAAAAGGGTCCCAACATCTGGGTAAACTTTTTTGGTCTAAATTTTCAGTGCAATGACTAATCAATGAAAGTTCAATGAAACTGTGTCATTGAGTCTAAATATCCGAGCTTTCAAATTGACAATTTCGGTCTGTCAGTGAAATTTTTGAAATGTTTTTGGTCTTGAACGTAGTCGCGGCTCGCGTTTCGTCGTCATTCTCAATGAAAATGTATACTTAGGCCTCCATTACACAGTCATATTTCTATTATAATATGTATGTCATATGCCTAAGCCAAATCGATTCATTCGGATTAAATTTTTACACGTGAACTAAACGAAATCTAGTAGGCTTAAGGATATGATAATATCTATTATAATATATATTACCAATATATGACTGTGTAATAGCGCCCTTAGTGTCCTGGAATAATGTATCAATTGCTGGGAAGCTCTATAAGCATCAATTCGAAAACGGTTCCGTAAAAATATGTTCCCTACCGAGTGTCGAAGAAAGCGGAGGGTTCTGATTTTATGGTAAGCAGCTATTCGTGTTTTTCTGTGACGTCGTTAGTACTAAAGGAACCTTTTTTGTGAGTCAAAATTACTCACGTTAGTAATAACCGCCTATGTTTTGTACTTTACATACTTGGTTTCTGGGTGATATTTTACAGTCTATCCAATTTATCAAACACACATTCTTATTATCCTTATATAAAACAAGTATTCCGAGGTATTTGGCGCATCCTTTCATACTCTTCTCCTTGATATACCAAAGTTTCTGTAGTGAGTCAAAATGACTCATGGTTAGTAATAAGCGCCTAAAATTAAGGTTAGTGTTCCCGGATTAATATCGAGACTTAGACCTCTCCCGAAACCAAATCCTTGCTTTTTGGTGGGGATAAATTTAAGAAATAATCGAACACACGAAAATTTGTTGTTGGATGAGTTACTTGCTTGGGGGCGTTTTGAACTTTCCAAAGGATGGCTATCACCAAAAATATTTTTCGTTTTTTTTTTCAAGTCTGGGGCAATTTCAGAGGCTTGAAAACAGTAGCTGGCAGCCAAGTACTCGCGTATTTATATCATTTAATGTGGCTTCAGGCATAATGTTTAAAGTAAAGCCAAATACGATTTTTACTCCTACTCTCATTGAACTAAAGGCCGCCACGCCATTCAGAGTGAATGAGTGTATGCTTCATGCAAAATTTTACGTAGTCCCAATTTTTGAAGGCGGAATCACACTAAAATTTTAATTGAAGGTTGCGATTAGGTGCTTTGGATTAAGACGAACCGGTACATCTAACTAGAATAAATTAAAAAAGCAATTTATTTTCTACAATTATTTTTGAGTTCTCAAAATCCATCTTTCCCCTAATTTTAGACCAATGAAAAAATTTAAGAATTGGCCGCCCCTAAAATTCTGCCGCCCTGGGCAGTAGCCCAGGTTGCCCATATGGGAAATCCGGCCCTGGTAACATTGATAGGCCCACAAATAATAAAAAATATACCTCATCGAGCAAACTATTTCAAAAAATTTAATCAGAAATACTTTTCTGGTGGATAACGACTTTTATTGTTATAGATTTCGATCGAGTATTGAAGGGTTAAATGTCCATACTTCCGGTTTGGATGAAAATATTCAAATGAAATTCCGCAGATCAAATCCTGACAATAAGTAAAGTTTTTTTCGAGTTGACGCATTCGGCCAATATAGCACGGCAAACATTAAAAATGCTGTCCTGAAAAGTTATACTTTTCGACTTATCCACTTATTCCCCCCAACCCTAGAATTATTTTGCGAAATTTTTTTTTTCTATTTTGTTAAGGCACCTAACAAGCTGCATAGTTTTTCGAAAGTAACTGGTAGCATGCGAACATTTTGCTTAAAAAAATCATCGCCATTCACTTGATAATCCACTTCCCAAAATTGTTTGGTTCGTTCCTTAAAATTAACGAAAGTAAAGGAATTGTACATTTATGTATGTATTTCATAGTTAATCTTACCAATGACCATGTCACTTTCGCTGCCGCTATTGTTTGTGAGATAGCCTCCAAGAGAAGCAACCGCTTGCGTTTTAAATTATTTAACATTTCCAATTGCAGTCGTCGCTTCCTTCGGCCGATTTTTTTGGTATATTCCATAGATATTTTTTGCTTGGCTGGCACGCTAATTGAATAAAAGAATTAAGAATGATTTCGACTTTTGCATCCATATCGAAAAATTGACTTTTTCAATAAAAACTGTCGAACTACTTTAGAAATGTCATATAAAATCACGAATAGTGCACTGTGAACACTTTTCGGTGATTTCTGAAAATATACGGCGAAATCAATAAGTTTTCGACCACTCTGAACATATTATAAGTATATTTAAGGATGTGTGAAAAATTAGGAGGAATTAACAGACTACAAGAGCAAATATTATATTTTGTCGGTAAAGTTCACATCTTATTAGTCTTCAACTGGGTTAGGTACGATATACCGCCCATCATATTCCTGTTTTCGAAAATCCCGACCTTAATTTTCCCGCCATTTCAATATCCCGCCAGTTTAATATCCCGCTCACTTGAAATCCCGGCAAATAAAAACCCGCCAATTTATTACCCCGCCATATAAAAAACCCGCTAATTTAAAATACCGCTTTTCAATATCCCGCTTTTTAAAATCCCGCCATAGAAGCAGGGGCGGCGCATAAGAGCCCGCAGGGCCTGCGTGGCGGGGGGGGGGCACGAGATTTAGGGGCCCAAAGCCACATGAAGAGTTTGTCGAACCATATAACATCTGCGAAAAAACAATAATTCGACGTAGATATTTTTGGTACTCAAGAAGGATATACACTTTTTGAAGTCAAAACAAATGCTAAATTTATTGTTCCTCTCTCATCAGGTTCCTTAGAGAAACAAATTTAAAATTGTCCTAAAATCTTTGAAAGTTCATGAGACACTCCGGATCCTCAAATTTGCTTTGCATGGCTGCGCTATTGTAGCCGCGGTTTGTAGTCCGACCCACCCTTTTCCTTGCGAAGAACGATATGCGCAAAACGATTCTTTAGGTTGCTCTGCAAATAAACTATCTTAAAACATTTTTGGTGGTAGTACCTTTTCTAAACTTTTGGACTAAATCCCAACCCACTTGTCTTGTTAAACACGAGCAAAATAGTTTCAGAGTTGTACTACACTTAGTTCAAATTCAAACTAGTTAGTACGGTCTGTATATGTCGTTGGAAACTAAAATATTTTATATTGCTTGCGGTATACATTTGGTTTGAAAGGAGTCTTGCCAAGATTCTGTGTTGAATTTAATATTATGTATAAACGTTCTTAAAATTGAAAGATTTAAATTCGAGCACACTTAAATTTAAAGCTAAAACAAGGAATAGAGTAAATCCATTTTTTGGATTCTTCGTTGTGTCAAATTCATACATTTTCTTCGATTTTGACAGAATGAAAAAAAATGGATTCGGGTTGACCGTGTGCGTGCAGCATTAGGGTAGATAGGGCGTTCGTATTCAAATCATAGGTTCGCGGGATCGAGAAGAAAGAAAGAAAGTCTCAGTCATTTACCATACAAATTGACCAGATTGTAAGTCAATCAATTAACTGACAATCCGTCAACTTGTATGGAAAATAACTGTGCCTGATGACTGAAAAGTGTGGATCGACATTCAAAAAGCACTCTTGAAGGTCGATCCACACTGTTCAGTCATCAGGCACAGTTATTTTCCATACCTTTGACAGATTGTCAGTTAATTGATTGACTTACTATCTGGTCAATTTGTATGGTAAATGACTGAGACTTTCTTTCTTTCTATCCGATTGATTATACTGTTTTTATCTCAGTGTAGGGGGGGCCCACTCAAAAAGTTGGCGGGAGGGCCCCGAGTGAAGTTGTTCCGCCACTGCATAGAAGATAAGTATTCTTTCAAAAATCGCGCGCGCGATTTATGAAAGTTTACTTATCTGCTATGATGGCGATGTTATATTAAAAAGCACCACCACATTTACCGTTAAAATAATGGTTCTCCTCGAATGGGGATGCTTGATTCTCAGATATCCAGAGATCAGGTGACTTAATTTGAATATAGCTGCTTTTTCATCGCACCCGGAGGCGATTGCATTTATCCGTTCTCGACTGTATATCATTGGAAAGGGGATTTTGTATACAGTAGGGCCTCGATTCGCGTCTGTAATTGGTTCCTTAAAAGCGCTCACGCAAATCGAAACAACGCAAAAGGAGTCGTGAATTTTCGATAGCGAATTGCAGCTGTTTTTTTAAGAAAGGGCGAGTAAACAAAACGACGCAATTCGAATTTTCACAACGCGAATCGAGAATCACCTTTGCTCTTCAAATAACGTAAATCGAAAACGACGCATTCTGATTCGATGCAAATCGAGGCTCTACTGTATTTGATTTTCCTTTGGAACTTTTTCTCCTAAGCGTTATAGTTTTTGATATATTGGCCGAAATCCAAAATTTCACTCCTCCACACTCTCCATGCTAAATCCGGCATGCATTTTCATGTAACTTTTTACGCCGAATCGAGAAATATAGAATAGATATAGTATATAATATTCTACTTACCAATTTCTAACTCCGATGCACACGACACGTGTCACAACACAATATAAATTCCAATTAAAAGACTCCGCTTCACAATTCTTTTGTTCGTCTTTTACCTTCTCACTTCCAATTTTGAACTCCGATGCACACAACCCGTGTTAACTGCAGAACGGAACAACACAATACGAGTTGACTCGCTACAAATTTTTTTGTGCGTCTTTTCTCTTTCTGTCTTAAAGTGCACTATCTCTCTCTAGTTCCTGTCAACCCCTTGTGGGGCATAGGGCATTAACCTTCCGTTAGTCGCAATCAAAAATGTAACACAGTTGTGTTCTAGCAGCCTGCCAGCACACACTTACTGATATCGCGCACTGTTCGTAGTGAACCGCCTCTTTTTCCCCAAGTTTTTCTTCCTTTTTACTGTGAAATCCGTGGACTCTTCACACGTATACCTTCGATATTTCCTCCGCTAAGCGTACAAGGTCATTATCACCTGCCGGCGGTGATGTGGACGTGATTTCTTTTAAAATGCCAAAGCCGAAGAAAATTTATCGTGAATCAAGAGCTACTGTTAGCTCAAACAGGTTCGCTCCATTAAGCCAGCTATCGACGGATGACGTTCCCCCGATTCCCGAAGCAGAGAAACGAAATATGCCACCTACCACCATCATTGATCTATCTAGAGATCAAATCGAAGCGGAGTTAAACGCGCTCAACATAAAGGATTACTTGCTTAAATTCACAAGCATTGGAACAAAAGTGTACTCGCTAAACAACGAGGAATACGACAAATTTATCGCCCATCTAACTTCACTGGACACAAAATTTTTCACCCACAACCCGATGGCAAGTAAAATCTTTAAAGTTGTACTATCCGGCCTAGATATTATGCCTATTGAAATTCTCCAAGAAGAATTAAAACGCAATAATATTGATTGTATGGCAATCAAACCTTTGCCAATAAAAAATCCCAGGTATCACAACCAAGCGTCATATGTCCTGTCATTCAAACGCGGACAAATAAAGTTGACTGAACTTCAAAGCCGTGTCAAATACTTGTTTCATTCAGTTATTAAATTCAACCATCTACGGAAAAAGCAAAATACTGGTCCCATCCGCTGCTTCAATTGCCAGACTATGGGACATGCTGTTAGTGGATGTCATTTAAAGACCGTCTGCAATTTATGTGCAGGAGCGCATAAAACTAGTGAGTGTTCTCATAATGAGAACCCAAACGCGAAACGTAAGTGTGCAAATTGTTCGGGTGATCACGCGGCAAGTTTTCCAAATTGCCCAGCGAGACTCAAGTACATGACTCTCTTACAGCGACTGAGATCTAAGCGCACCAACAATAATATTGCACAAGTTAAATTCGATTCTGAGTTGAACAATGGAAAAGCTTTTCCTTCACTTCGTGATGCGCCGATGTCGATGTCAACAACAACAAATACACCTAGAGCCAGTGGCGGCTCGTGGTGGAAAATACCGGGGGTTCACAGGGAAACATAAAAATGTATTGATTATATGGCAAGAATAGTGATGTAGCTAAATTTTTCATAGTTTGTATTTAAAAAAAAATACTGTTTTTATACCCTTCACTCGTAGAGTAAAGGGTATATTAACTTTGTCATGAAGTTTGTAACGCATTGAAGGAAGCATCTCCGACCATATAAAATATGTATATATATGATCAGCATGACGAGCTGAGTCGATTGGGCGATGTCCGCCTGTCTGTCTGTCCGTCTGTCCGTCTGTCCGTCTGTTGCTACGCGTTTTACTCGGCCAGTTTAAAAGCTATCGAGCTGAAATTTTGCACACATGCTTCTTTTTATTGCAGGCAGTTTGTATATTCGAATCGCTAAAATCGGACCGTGGGGTCATGGGGCTGCCATACAAACCTAACCCCCCCCCCCCCCCCCCCGATTTGGTTTTTCTAAGAAAAACTTTTTCATGCGTTCACCAATTTCAACCAAATTTCACACAAATGTGTTTCTATTGATAAGACAAAACATATGTAAGAATGGATTAAATCAGACTATGGGGTCATGGGGCTGCCATACAAACTTAACCCCCCAAATTAGGTTCTTCTAAGAAAAACTTTTTCATTTGTGCACCAATTGCAACCAAATTTCATACAAATGTGTTTCTATTGATGCCACAAAACATGTGTACGAATAGTTGGAATAGGACTGTGGGATCATGGGGCTGTTATACAAACCCAACCCCCCAAATTGAGTTTTTCTAAGAAAAACTTTTTGATTTGTCCACCAATTTCAATCAAACCTCATAAAAGTGCATTTCAATTGATGCCACAAAACATATGTAAAAATGAATGGAATCGGAGAATGGGGTCATGGGGCTGTCATACAAACCCCCCCCCCCCCATTGAGTTCTTCTACGAAAAACTTTTTTATTTGTGCATCACTTTCAACCAAAACTCGTAAAAGTGCATCTCTATTGATGCCATAAGACATGTGTAAAAATGAATGGAATCGGTCTTTGGGGTTATGGTGCTACCATACAAACCCAACACCCCATTTTAGATCTTCTAAGAAACATTTTTTCCACACGAATTTCAAAAACACTTAATGCGTCCTTGTCAAAACAAAAAAAAATTAAAACGAATGGAATCATACTATGGGACCATGCTCCCGCATCCCCGCAATAAAGTTTTCTGAGTAAATATTTTTATTTTCCCACTTAACCAAAATCACACAAATATTGTTTTATCGACGCCACAGAAGGAAAAGAATGGGGAAGGAGTAAACACAAGTCATATGTTCGCCCAAAAAAAACTTTTAGCCCGAGGAGAGTGAAGGGTATTCAAATTTCGGCCGCGCCCGAAATTAGCCTCGGTCTCGTTAAATTACATATTATCTTCCGCAAACTATTTCCGACTTTTGTTAGCTGGAATGTTCGTTTTCACTCCCGCACAACAAACAGGCAAAACACACACATGGGGAATCCATGGATTTTATTAAATTTTCATTCTGTCAAAATCCAAATCGGCCTGTGGAAAGGCGCATTGGGCAGAACGAAAATCCATACATTCCGCATATTCCCATAAATCTACGTGTTTTCCGCGTAAATTGCCGCTTTAATTTCACGCCGAAATTGTTATTTTCCGTCGTTTGCACTTGCACTAAAGAAATCAAGGGTGTAGTTCTTCCGCAGTTTTTTATTTTAATCTTATTTTCTATTAGAAGACTTTTAACATTTGCTTTAAAAAAATCAACCATTTCAATTTCATTCATCGTGATTTCAACAAAACAGACGGATGCGAGCATGCGACACAATCTCTCTGCTTTTACAATTTAGTTCATACAATTTACAAGGCGCTGTGCACAACCTCTTTGTGCACAAGCTCTAGTGTAAATTTTGCACTACCCCCTTGCCCCGGAAACCGCTAAGATATCCTAAATTTGAGCGTGTGCTCCTCTTCCCAGATTGTGCACCCATCGTGATTGCAGGTTGTTGGTCGCAGTGTCGTGACCATGTCGTATGTGCAGTGAGCAGTCGGCATAGTGTACCTACATTCATACACATAGATATGGGATGGGCATATGGATTCAGTAGGTAGAATGTGTACTTGGTATAAATAGAATAAGGCCGTGTTGCGGGCTAGATGTGCGATTTGTGCATTTTCGATTTGAAGAAATCAGTGAATTACGTGCCCTTACGATTTTTTTGTCAGGGGGTGCACGTGCACTTGTGCACATATGGGCGAGCCGCCACTGCCTAGAGCTTTTTCAATCAGTTACGCTGATGTAGCTAGAAACGTATCTTCAAAAGAACCAACTAGTTCATCAAAACAATTATTTAATCCTGAAGAATTAATAAATTTATCGAATGAAATGATAATTAAATTAAGTAAATGTAACACTAAAGAAGATCAGTTTCGAGTTATTACTGAATTATCTGTCAAATATCTTTATCATGGCAAATAACTCACGATTTTTGAAAATTGCTCTATGGAATGCCCAAAGCATTGTTCCTTTAGCAAAGCGCTTAGAATTTTTCGCGTTTTTAAAGCAAAATAAAATAGATGTAGCCATTATCACAGAGACGTGGTTGAAAGTAGATAGTATTTTGTATGATAGTGACTATATAATTTACAGATTTGACCGCAACAACCAGCGAGGCGGTGGTGTAGCAATCGTAGTTTCAAAAAGCATATCGCATCAAGCAAAACCTGCTTTGAAAACGCATATATTCGAAACGGTTGGCATAGATGTGCACCTTTGTAGCTCAACATTTTCAATTATCGGAGCATATTTCCCAGGTGGAAATTCAGACTCCAATAAAGATTCGAACTTTAATAGGGATTTAAGACTCTTTAATCGGCTTCAGGGCAACTATTTAATAGCGGGCGATTTCAACAGTAGGCACCTCGATTGGAATTGTGCTAAAACAAACCATTGGGGAAAGTTACTGAAAAATAATCTCATAATTAGTAACTATGACTTCTCCGACTTTCTTTCCTAGGTCAATTAGAGGCCATCCGTCAACGTTAGATTTCATGCTAACAAACTGCCCTCAATTTGTTTCGCCTCCTGTTACTACTACAGATCTCGCTTCGGACCATCTTCCAGTGCTATTTGACCTTTATGATCATGCAATTTTGAAAGATACTCCACGTACTTTTCTATTTCGCAAGGCGAATTGGACTCGTTTCATGCTAAAAACAGGCAGTCTTACATGCCTTGATAGTACGAACTCGAACATCTTAACGGTGGATGACATTGACCAGCACATTGTGAAATTTAGCGATATTCTCTGGAAAGCAGCTGAAGCATCTATTCCTCAAATACAACATAATAGATCAATTGGTGAAATAGTACTTACGCCAAACATTAAACGCCTAATTACGGAACGAAATTTAGTGCGTAGACGGTGGCAACGTTCGAGGTGGTTAATTTACAAGTATGAATTGAAGCGGTTGAAATGTCAAATTGATGAAGAAATGGTTAAACTTAGAAACCTCCATTGGAATAACCGGATAAAATCGCTTAAAAAGGGAAGCAAAAACTTCTGGAATATTTCAAAGGCACTCAAAAAACGTGGAAACACAATTCCCCCCATTCGCGACTCAGATTCATTTCTGATGACAAGTGCTGAAAAAGCACAAGCCTTTGGGAATTACTTTCTAAAGCAACACCTTGCTACTCGTGCAATGGGAAATGACGAAACTAACCTTATGGTCAATGCATCCATCGAGTATATTAATAATATATCTAATTTTGATGTACCTTTTCTAACTGTTGCCTCTATCAAGAATGCGATTGAAAAATCAAAAAGCAACAAAGCACCCGGTCCAGACTCGATTTCTATGAAATTATTGAAAAATATGCACAAGAAAACACTCATCTACTTATGCAAAATATTAAATTCTTGCATTAAGTTGGCTTATTTTCCAAAAGCATGGAAAACTGCCTCTGTTATCTGCATCCCAAAGCCAAACAAGCAGAAGTCTTTAGTAAGCAGTTATCGTCCTATAAGTTTACTGAGTAATGTAGGAAAAGTTTTTGAACGCATTTTAAAAGATAAAATCGAAGAGCAAGTGCGAGTTAAAAATATTCTTCCAAATGAACAATTTGGATTCAGAAAACAGCACAGCACTGTACATCAACTTGCGCGAATTAAAAAAATTGTTCAATCTACTTTAGATGCAAAGAACTCCACAGGTATGCTAACTTTAGATATTGAAAAAGCCTTCGACAGCGTATGGCATGAAGGTCTTATTCACAAAATGCATAATTATGGATTTCCAACTTATTTAGTGAAACTTACCTTGAACTTCCTTACGAATCGCTTATTCAGTGTAAATATTAATGGAACAAATTCTGCTCCATTTGCTCTTCCAGCAGGTGTTCCCCAAGGATCAGTTCTGAGTCCATTATTATATAATATTTACACTAGTGATATACCTATTCCCGCCCACTGTAAAGTATGTCTCTTCGCTGATGACACGGCACTGTTATGCAGCTCACCGTCACCAGACCTCATCTCTAACGCTTTAATAAGCGGTTTTAACAACTTCGAAAATTATTTCACAAAGTGGAAAATTAAAATAAACCCTATTAAAACTGAAGCGTTCTTCTTCACTAGAAAACGTAAACCCAGCTTAGTCCCCTCAGGACCTCTCTTACTAGGAACCTCTACTGTAAGATGGAATAACGAGCATATAAAATACCTTGGTGTGCTCCTGGATAAAACCATGACTTTCAAGGCGAACACGGACAACCTGTTAAAAAAAGGTGAGAAATTAATAAAAGTGTTGTATCCGCTAATAAACAGGAATTCCCCCTTGTCTGTTGACAACAAAATGCTTTTATTCAAAGCTATCCTCCAGCCTACACTAACTTACGCCGCTGCTGCTTGGGGATCTTGCGCGCCATCCCACATCGACAAACTTCAAGTTAAGCAAAATAAATTTCTTAAAATGATTAATAATAAGCCTAGGTATTTTTCCACATCTTTGCTTCACAATATTGCTAAGGTTCCCTTAATACATGCTAAAATTGCACATATTGCTATTAACTTTAAACTATCCTGCGTTTGCTCCACCAACCCTCTTATCAGCGACCTCTCTATGTAGTACGTCACCTGTAATCAAGTCTCTGTTTGTCACGATGCTCCTTTCATTATCTTTGCATGCAATCCATTAAGCTTTTTTCTAAAAATCAGTCGTTAATCGCATAATTTAGTTAGCACATAGTTAGTTCTTAAGTCTAGTATAGTTTAGGTTAAGTTTTTATATATAATTATAAATTCGAATAAGAGGTTTTTTCGAACCCACTTTTCCTCTTACCAATTTTCTTTACATTTCTTTGCACATTTTCCTTTTCTGTTTGAAAATAATATTTCACTACTAAATTTTATATTTAATAGATGCAAGAGAATAATCTCGATCACTTAATTATAAACTTTGTATGTTGTATCACAAATATGTTATGATTGGTTGAATAAAATTGAATTGAATTGAAAAATGTAACACGAATAGACGCAATGCATCTATTACATGCCAACTTTGTCATCCTGTTGTAAGGTAATGAATATCTTCATAAGGTTTTTTTCTTCATTATCTGAATATTTGAAGCCTTGTCATACCAATAGTCAATATCAAAAGAAAAAAATCGGGTCTGTTAATAATATTTTTTTTATCGAAAAAAGGTCTTAAAAAATGAGATTTTTTGAAATTGTCTTACATAATTGCAGTTTTACAGCTTTCTTAGCATAATTAAATTTTAAAATGGACTTCAATGGTAAAGTAAAGGTGTAATAGTGTAACACAAAAAGTATTTCACTTGTAGTAAATATTTTTATTTATCCTATACTGCTGCGCCTATATCCATCCACGTTCAAATCACTTACACGAGTGCTCGCAATGCATCTAATAGATGCCCGAGCCTGCTACGTAAAGCCAAAGGACCTCACAATTATCACTTTCAGACTGAAATGCTTCCGTACTCTGTATACGAAGCTACTATGAGTTAGAAAGTGTAATTCGTAATAGAAAAGAAGTTACGGTAAAAAAACAATGCGAGGCATCTGTCAGATGCATTGCGTCTAACGAAAGGTTAACTACGCCTACTCTCCACCTCGTTCTGTTTTGCGCCAACGGCGCTTGCTGCGACCATGTAAGATTTAGCATTTTCGCCTCGCTAGTTACCGATCTTCTCCATGTGTTCCTTGGCCGTCCAACACGGCGTCTTGCTCCGGAATCCTGTGGATTCCAGTTCAGGGCCTTTTTTTGCGTCGTTATTGGGCCCTCTTCGGAAGGTGTGACCTATCCATTGTCACTTAAGTCTTTTGATCGAAGTGCCTATCCTTTCTTGGCCAGTTATAGTAAGGAGATCCTCGTTCGAAATGATCTCCGGCCAACGAATATGTAGGATGCGACGTAGACACTGATTTACAAAAGTTTGCAACTTACCAGTGATCTCCCACGCCGATTATTACAATTCTTCAGGTCACCTTTCTTCGGAATTTTAATAACTAGGCCCTTTTTCCACTCACTGGGAAGAGTTTTAGTTTCCCAACACTTGGATTAAGGGAAGAAGAATATCCGATGTATCGTTAATATCCGCTTTTAAAAATTCAGTCGGAATTCCATCGTTCCCCGGGGCTTTACCTGCGTCCATTGATTTGATAGCGTCTGTTAGTTCCTTTTTGGATGGTGGACCGGATCTAATGCCGTCTATTTGAGGGACGTCTTCTGCTGGCAACGAAGATACACTTGCAGGCCCGAAAGTCTTATTCAGGACCTCTAAAAAGTGTTCTCTTCATCTTTGCAGCGGTAGTTCTTTGGTAACGCGCAGAACGCCTTCCTTATCTTTCACAGGATGTTCCGTTAATAAAGATCTGCCAGTTAATGTCTTTATAAGTTTGAAGAGTGTTCCACTGTCACCGCGGTGAGCCGCATCCTCTGCCTCCTTCGCAAGTGCGTTGATATTGTTACGCTTATCACGTCTTACGCTCCTCTGAACGTCTTTTTGGAGCGAACGGTATTCAGCTCTGTATCGTCCTTAGCTGAATCGTCAGCAGCTGAGTTAATCTGCTCCTTAACTCTCTTGCGTGCTGAGATAAGAGACCAAGTGGAGTCGCTAATAAATGGTCTCCTACCGCGATCCAATCGTCCTAAAATTTCTTCGCCACATGAAATAAATGAATCCTTAGCGACTTTCCATCTATCTTCAATTGTCGGATTCTCATTTGGTGGTGGTGCATTAGCTTTTTCGCGCAAAGCGGTGGAGAACGCACGCTGGGTTGATGGAAGTTTGAGCTTCTGCATATTATATCTAGGGCAAATATTTGCACGATTAGGACGCTGGATTGTTGCTGTTCGTAAGCGCATTTTGCGATGACAAGATGGTAGTCATCAGCACCACGTTTCGCCCTAACGTCCAGGACACAGTTTCTCCACGTTTTGGAAACAGCAATATGGTCTATCTGGTTCTCAGTTCTGCCATTTGGAGAAGTCCAGGTTGATAAGTGGCAATCTTTGTGTTTAAACAGAGTTCCACCAATGACGAGAGTTACAAAACTCTATAAACATCTCGCCATTTAGGATTCTGTCGCCTAACCCATGATTTCCCATAAGATGTTCCAATCGTTGGTTATTTGACCCAACTTTAGCGTTGAGATCTCCCCCATTATGATTTTAATGTCACCTCTGGGAGCCCTATCAAAGGTGTCGCCAAGTCGTTGGTAGAAGACGTCTTTATCAGCTGGATCAGCTGGTTCGGCTGGTGCGTAACACTGAATTATGGTGATATTTGTACTCTGGATTTTAGTCGGGCGGTGATAATACGGTCGGAAACTGGTTTCCAATCGATAAGGGATCGACGTGCATTCCTTGTCAAGAGGATTCCGACGCCTGCTTGCCGAGGAGTCGCTCCTAATCCGAGCCATCTAGTTTCGCTCAGTCCTAATATAGCGATGTTATACGCGGTCATTTCTCGTACGACTTCAGTGAGTCTCATGCTGTTGCACTCGCCCCACATCGTTCGAACGTTCGAAACCCCAATCGTGGTCCGTTGTTTATAGCCAAAAGTCGTTGCTGGTGAATCAGTCCGAGGTATCCGAGGCTCGTTTAATATTTCGAATGTAAAGAAAATTTCAAGTACACGGGTTCAAGCCTACGTACCCTATCCCTCAAGTCGCCTTTTAAGACAAGCCGGGAACGCTGTGGCATAATTCTAACCCCAAAAACCACAGGGGTCAATTTTCTGTTAGCCTTCCTGCATATCTGAACAAGTGCACGCAGGCAATCGTCTCGGGCACAATTGGGGAGTTTTATTCTCTCCTGTCCCTTTAGTCGCCTTTTACGAAACGCCGGGAAAAGCGGAAGCACTATTCTATTGAAGTTGTAATATTTTTTTACATTTTCCTTAGCGGTAAGTCTTATATAATTATACGAATAAGATTTGATCGTGCAAAAGCTATTTCACCTTACTGAATGCTTCAGTTCAGTAATACAAAAGTCTTTTCGAAGTCTTATTTTATAGACCTGACGGAAATTTTGCTGGGCTTTCAATCCGTTCGTTATTGTGCATCTTTAATAAAAAAACGTACAGATACATTGCATACACACAGTAGTTTTAGTAGTTTGAGAAAGTACAGTGGTGGAAATTGGAATAGGTTCACCTTGAAGGGCTCCCAATAAACGCATTTATTTCTGTTACTTAGCAAATCAAAATCAAAGCAAGTCAAACCACCTTAAAGTAAACATTCCACAACGCTGCCATAACGGTGTTTGCCATATGCCAGTTCTAGAGAATTTACTCGTCAGTTCGATCAATTCATGGCGCTTGAAGCCAACCAATAGCCGGAAATTAGAATAGATTCATGTGAAATGTTGTAGTTTTTGAATCTAATAAAAATAGAAGTTTTGATAAATTTGGGACAAAAACGAAAGAAGGTTATGTTAGGATTCTAATTGGAAAAATTGAGCCGCGCTTGCATTACAATTAATGACTTTTTTAGGAGATGGGAAGAAGAAAGCGTTTATCTGCAGAAGAAATTGCGAAAATTAACGCATTCAAAGAAATGCAACTGAGTAACCGGGAAATTGGGTAGAGAATCCGTCGTTCCGCAAATGTTATTAAAAATTTTGTCAATTTAGGAAATAATCATGGAAACAGAGGTACATATGGGATGAATCGCAAAGTGAATGATTGGACTGCTTGAGCAATTTTACGAAAAGTGAGCTGTACGGGGGCAAAAGACTTCTCCATGTGTCCTCCGCGCGGGCGCCCCCTGGTAACGGTAGTGGGTAAAACCTCTAACGGCTAAGTCAAATCACCTGATGCGACATTTGGAAGAAGCACCGCTGCACCTGAGTGCTGTATTTACATCTGCAGCGTCTCAGGTTACTTAACGTGATAGGTGACAGAAAACGTCTAACTCAACCACTAAAGCAGCATCTTCGAGGCATGCCCATGATGGCCTTTACTAAACGATTAAACCCTATCATGGTTTAGCGATGTGCCGACAAGTCACCCTAAGAAAAACTTCAAGTCAAGAAACCCGAAACAAAAGCCTCGGATTGGACGGATACAAAACAACGACGACCCCGCAAACGAACAACTGATTACTCTTTCGGATCCTGGAATGTACGCTCCCTGAATAGACCGGGGGCCTTAAGGGCCCTCCTGGATCAGGTAGAAGAATACAAGCTGAGCATAGTTGCAATCCAGGAAACTAAATGGCTCAAAAGCGAGATTAACGACCTCATTTCGCACACTATTTTTACGAGTGGTAAAGAGGAGGGCAACAAACAAGGAGTTTGGAGTAGCTTTCATCGTGAATAAGCAGCTCAAGGACCACGTTATCGGCTTCAAACCCATCAACGAGCGGCTATGTGCGATCCCCATTAAGACCCGTTTCGCTAATCTCTGGCTCATTAATGCGCATGCCCCTACAGAAGTAAAAGAAGATGCGATTAAGGACGAGTTCTACAACGACCTAGAAACACTCTTCGACTCACTTCCATCAATCACGAATTGATTCAGAAACGGAGTGATTCAATCAGTTACTAAATGGAAGGATTCATCTTAATGTCATTGATGAGCACATGTATTTTATTTAGTGAACCTATTCTAGTTTCCACCCTAAAATTTGCTTTTTTGTGAATAAGTTAATAATTAAACTATTAATTGTAAGTTTAATAACGAATAACAATAAACTTACTTAATACTTGTGTTTCACACCAAATCACTTTCTTATTCATGGTTTCAATTTCCGTAGAATAAACCTTTTTTAGATGAACCTATTCCAATTTCCACCACTGTATTTTTCAAAATCATTAAACAACTGTGGTAGCTGAAGGACCAACAATTCGGGGTATTTTTCGTACATTTGTATGTATTTTTTGCTGGCAATCACATGAGGAATTTACTTTTTAGTGTGTTTGTACGACTGTTTCTGGACACCCCGTTTAATTCAATATTTCAAAGCATATGCATCTTTTCCAAATGTGTTTTCTTATTGTGCATCTTGCAAATTGAAACATACCCCCCAAATATTCTAGGGACAATGCACATGATTTGCCAAATTTTACAAAAAAAAGACAAATTCTCCTGCACGAGAAAACAAAAGCAAATGGATTTTTCATGGCATGTGGCGCAGAAATTTACTGTTATTTTTCAAAATACTATAGAAGTTACTATTGTTAACTTTACTTACTGCGTTAAATAAGAGGTCGGTGTTTCGAATATTTTCCTGTTTTGTAAAAGAAATTCAATTAATTGTATTTTAAATTCAATTAAATTACAGTAATGTAACTGGATTCGGGTGGAGTGTTTTTGTTTCGAAAAAAGCCCGAAAAATCTCGCCATGCATCACACCACACGTTCATCATTTGCATTTCGTCTGGCCGGCAGTTTGGATCGTTCGTTAATTTATTGTAGAAATTTGGAGAAATTGCGGTGTGATTTTGTTCGTTTTGAAATGTGAAGTTGTAGTGAAGTGGTCTTGTGATATTTTGGTGCTATCTCTTGCATTTAATTCTTTTTAAAAAGCAGAGGGAAACATTATTTTACGCAGTAAGTAACGTTAACAGTAGTAACTTCTATAATATTCTCATAAATAACAGTAAATTTCTGCGGCACATGCCATGAAAAGGAATTTATCTACTTGCTTTTGTTTTCTCTTGCTGGAGAATTCCGTTTCGTTTTTTTTTTAATTTCTTGATTCATGTCCATCATCTCTAGAAAATTTCTTGCTCCCAATTTGCGGATGTTTCAGGAATTTCTAAGATGCACAATAAGAAAACACGTGGATGTTTGGCAAAGTTGCATTCGCTATAAACCATTAATTGTTCAAGGTGTTCCCAAACTATCGGATAAAAGCACTTAAAAGTAATTCTTTTTGTGATTTCCAGCACGGAACACCGAATTGTTTCGGCTATCAAAATCATTTAATGATTTAAAATATAAAAATGCTTCTTCAAAAAAAAACTGAACATAAAAAATATTCCGACTTAAATTAGGAATAACATCAGTACCGTTATGGAGTCTGGAAAAAATTCAAAATCTTTTAAAATTACTTGACGCAAAGCCCTTGCGCGATTTTTACGGTATCTACAGTTCTTTGAACTTAAACGATCTCTCTGTTCCACAAAGAGGGTCGGATCAAAACCGAAACAGTTATTTATCGGACTAAATTGCAATTGATAGTGAAGTTTAATGTGGTTATCGCGCAAAAAAAAATCAGAAATATTTTGCAGTTACAATGCATGAACAATCACGATCACCACGTGCATTAAAACTGTACACCTTTTTGCTGGAAATCACATGAAGACTAGTTTTTCGGTGCGTTTATGCGGCAGTTTCCCTCATATATATTTCTCTAACAGTACCTTAACCAACCTTAACAAAAAAAATCCTTTGTGACAAATTTTAAGCTTGTGTAGCGCACGCGTTCTTTATGGTCGAACTGATGGTGTCGAAACGTCGTCAAATCGCAACTTCTTAAAGGTGAGCGCAGATTGAAATAATGTTAATAACCGTTGAAGTTCTTCGTCTGTCGGTTGATGTTCCGCTAGTTCTCTCGTCGAAAACGTCGTTGGCATGTTCATAGCATGGCAACGAGGGAGTGCATCTAGAACCTATTAGTTTCGCTTTTTTTTTTCGAAAAACTCATATTTTCTAGCTTCCACTTTAGCCAGATCAATGTTTTTCATTTTCTTCTGAAAGTACATAAAATTTCCAATAAAAGGATATATCGAACGTTTCGAACGGTTTCGTATCATCCGAAATACGACGTTTTGAACTTTGCAGAAATGTCAATTTCGATTTTTAATGTCAAAATTAAACCCGAATTTCGTAACGGTACATTGTAGTGGAAAATCTGCAAAGTTGACAAAAGTTGGCGTAGTACAGCTCAATCTCAAAAAATGCAACTAAAATGTATATGAGGTCGTTGCGTTTTCTGAAAAGTTGCGTTTGTAGAGCGTGCCATTCCGTTTCTAAAAATGCAACTAAAGAGTTGCGGTTTTGGATTATATACGTGACATTTAAACTTTATTTCAAAAACACTTTATGAGATTAGTATGTTTTGTCAGTGAGCGATAGAAATTAAGACAAAACAGCGTACACGTACTTTTAAGGTCTTTATAAGTTTTATTGAAACTTAGGTACATAATTTGAATACATAGATATATGTAATTTATACTTCTTGGAAAAAGTTATCAAGAGTCGTTTGCTTTTTCTCTTGTGTGGAGTAGTTTTTGACAATGTTTTCACGCAAATTTATCAAATGGAACATTTGACCAGCATCGCCACTATTCTCGCACCATTTGATTAAAGTGTTAACACTATGGATTACTTCTGAATACTTGACTCTGTCAACTGTCTCAACCACTTCATCCTCGGAATCACCTTCGTCGGTTTCGATTATTTCTTCGTCTTCGATCAGGTCCTCATTCCAATTCTCGATTTCCTCCAAAGGTAGACTAGCGTTCAAACCAATTGTCGAAAAGAGCGATTGTAATTCATTGAGTGAAGAATTATACACGTGATTTGATGAGAACAACTGAGCCAAGGGAATATCATCTTCAGCCTCGTATTCGCTGGGATCCCAATTCTTAATTTTTTTCCATGCATTTTCCAAAACTGTTTGTGGCAATTCAACCCAAGCCGACTTCAGTATTAAAATAGCATCGCGAATATTATGCGCTTTTAGTAAAACTTACAACTGGTGTGTCGTTTCGTGCTATAATACTGTACAAAAGTTTGTTTCGATATGCTAATTTAACCATTTTTATTGGATTTTGATCCATTGGTTGCAAGACAGCGGTGATATTGGGAGGAAGAAGCATCGCGAAAATATTTCCATCATCACTTTTAAGCAATTCAATTGGTTTATGTGCGGTGCAATTATCAATCAAAAGTATTGCTTTTGGCAGCAAATTATGTTCTGTGGAGAAACGACGAACTTGTTTGAAACAATACCAAAAGATTAATTTAAATATGTAATGGACATCATCACAATTTGTGCTTTGCAGAATAAAATCTTTACCTCCTTTACAAAAGAGTTATGAAACCAATCGAAAAAAAGCGCCGATGTCATCCATGCAGATCTCGAACTTCTATAAGTCAATGGACTTTTCAATCTGTTGAAGCAGCGTGGTTTCTTTGATTTGCCTACTACCATCGGAGTTATTTTATTGGAACCATCATACCCCAGGAAAATTGGAATTTCACTTCGGAAAAATTAATGGAAAGCTGGATTTTCGCATGAGCCTTCCTTTCGAGGTCCTAAAGAAGTCCCTAAAAGTCCCCGTCCCTACGACTGCCGCTAGCGGTGCTACAGAGGGTCAAAGACCCTCGAAAACAGGTTTTTCTGAATATTTCGATAACGGTAGCATATACAAAAAAGTGGTGTAGGGCAAATTTAAAGCTCTTGTGAATTCTCAATAAACGATGCAAAGACCGAATACTTTCGGGCACTCCTAACGGCGCCAAGAGGTCTAACGGTATTTTTAACAAGGTTTCATTAAAATCTCTATAACGGTAACTCGTACTAAAAACTTTTGTATGAAAAATTTGTAGCCTATGGGGTTTTGAAGAAAGTGGCCAAATTTCATATCAATATGTATAGCCTTAAGGGCGCTATGGGGGTTCCAACCTTAAAAAAACGTGTTTTTTGAGGTTTTTCGTAAATGGTGCTAAGACGAGGGAGTGCGCTCTAAGGTGTTCTAGGAGAAATTTGTAGCTTCTATGACTGTTAGTAAGACGCCAAAAGTCCCCAAAGATGGGAGCCCCCCTAACGAAGTTATGAGGGCCCAAACATTCAATTAAGCAGTTTTTGGGGAATATCTCTATAACGGTAACGTGCACCGAAAGCTGTTTTAAGGCAAATGTGTAGCTTATATAACGCCACATATTAATAACTACCATATCTCTCACGCCATACAAAATATTAACCCTGGACGCATACCGCAAAATATCCAATATTGGATATTTCGTGATTCAAACCAAAGTCTCTTTCAAAGCTCTTCAGCAAAGACCCGTTCCACTTTATTTGTAATCCAAATACTCAATCCACTTACTACCCTGACATCTTCCGGTGCCATATCATCTTTTAATGGTAAATGTATGGCGGGGATTCTGTTTGAAATTCAAATCTACGTGCATCCCAATCGGAAAAATTGGAAGCACTTCGCCCAGAAACAGCTTTTCAGCGCTTTCTCTTTATTCATAGTTGTGCTTCTGGGAAGCGCTCCCACTGGATCAGCTTTGCTTCGCTTTCTTTTAATTTGCAATGACGCTTATAGAGACGTGCCATTCGCGATTGCGCTTCTTGGAAGCAGTTCCGTAAAAAAAAACATGTATACCGCTTCTTGAGAAGCGCTTACCTCTGCGGACATGCAGAGGCCTTCTAGAGCGCTTATTTTCCCATCGGGATGTTTTTAAGTCATTAGTGCACATGGGGCGGCCTTTCTGCCAAATTGTTGGCACGATTTTTGTCGACTTGTGTTGACTTGTGTGCGTGTTATCATAGTAGTTGTAAATTTCCAGTGGAGCCGGTAATTAGGGATAGATTGTAAAAGAAGGGTCATGTATTTGGCGCGAAAAAGTTTAAAAGAGAATTTTCAATAGAATCATAAAAAAAGGAAAAAGAATTTTTATTTTATGTAGTTATACTATACCGCCGCACAGTGGGTCGAAATCGATAATTTTTCGGACATCGCATATTTGCGAAGATGTCCTGTTGCAAAATCCACCATGTTAAAGCTATAAGTTGAATTTGTTTGTGCTGAATCGAATGGTGAATTCCATTTTCAAAAAGAAAACACTTTCTTCTATAGCGGCTTTAAGGATGCTTTTACCAACCCCATAGTATAGATATACCGTTTCTTCTTTCTGATGTTACAAATGATGCTAATAGATAGTACGGCTAATTTAGAGTAAAATATTATATGGCCATATGGCTTTCTCATTTACCGTTACAAAAAAAAACTATTATTTATTCAACCTTTAGGAAAACTAGAGTTACCAAACAAAACCCAAAGTTATTCCGTCTTGATTGGTGCAATATAGTATTTGGGTTAAGGTTCTACAAATACATTTATATACATTTGTTGTAATTTCACTGCTCCCCCGTTGAAAAACTCACTGTTATTTCAAATTACAAAATTTATGAGACGTAGAAAATGCACACGCTTATATCATAACGGTTCTTTGAATGGATAAATCTGAGTAATTCACAAAAGGTCGTCGCGTCTTTCAACGGCTGTAACTTCCGAACGGAAATTTGCAGTAAAAACTGTCCCAAGCCATCCTCTACGTCGAACCATTCAAACATTTTCATTTTCGCCAAAAAAGGGCGATCGATGTTTCAGAGTTTAGAAGTTTTAATAAAAAAAATCATCAATGCTGGGATTATACCACACGCCTCCCTCTTCCTTTAAAGGACCACATATATTTCAAACATAATTTTGAATCTCATAGTTTATAAACGGGCTTGGGACCGTCTTCGGCGGAATTAAGGTGTTGGCATCCTTGTTTCAATTGTGTGAAAAGAAGCAATAAAAATAAACCATACATTCATTGAAATATTTATTACATAATAACAAAAATGGGGGGATTTCAGTATCTGCGGCGATAAATTTTGATGATGCCATTTCATTAATATTGACCTGAAACGACCGAATCTGCGAATTTTGCGAAGTATTCAATGTCAAAGTTTGACTTTTCTATGAAACCATATTTAAGTAATTTGATGAGCAAAGGGGGATATTTTCGCTTTACACATTGGGGAAATTGTGTGATGCCATCAAATTGACGTTTTAGTTTTAATCAGTCCCTCAAGAATAGTAAGTTTACCAATTTGGCAAAGATGTTAATAACATGAAAAGTCGAAATATATTTGCGGGCAAGAATAGTAAAGTTTGCTAGACAGGGAGGCAAATGAAATTTAAAATGTTATATGCGGTGCAATGCTATTAATTCACATCAACATGTAGTAAAAATGCCCCCAATTTCCCATTAAACACTGATTAACCCCATATAAATGTTAAACTTTGACAGTGAATATCTGGAGAACCGTTACGATTTCGCAAAAAGGGACTGCAGATTCGGTCGTTTCAGGCCAATATTAATGAAATGGCATCAAAATTTGGCGCCGCAGATACTGAAATTGTGCCACAAAAATTATTAATCATGACTTGCCCCCAACAGCAAAACGAAAATTGTTACGACTATGGACTGCGATGGACACATAACAGAAAAAAAAAATGATATATCCTCTGAATGTCAAACAGACAGTTCGGTGAAAACAAAAGTGTTCTGCGGGTTGTACGTTTCTTTTAAAACGCGGAAAAAAGGTATTTTTCGTGCTGTGGAAGTAAAAGTGAAACTTTTCAGCGAAAGTAGATACAATATAGAGAACAATTCTAAGGTTTACCTGTGGAAAGACACTCCCTTCGAATAAAGAGCTCTCGAGTTCCAGGATCCGGCAACAACACACTGCATTTTACGTGTTTTTGGAGACTATGCGTTTGAAAACATTCGTACAAAGGTACACTCCTCGCAATATAGTATTGTTAGGCACCAGAAATCACTCAAAAATATTGCAATACGCACAGATAACTAAAAGTTTTCTTCGCAACACTTGGTGAAATCGTAAGAATCGTAAACAATAGCTGGCAAGTGACATTTGTAGGTGACAAATGGGCGGGGCAAATTGACAAACAGTTTTACGTTCCTGGATATTTGAGGGGTGAAGGTGAGGTAAGGGGAGTCAATTTTTGTGCCAAACACGTACGCTCATATACGGGAAGTAAACCTTTCCATCTTATCTTGTGTTCCGTGTTAGTGCATCTCAGCAGACATGTAATACCGCCTGGCTTACGCAAACCTATCCATGCGGTAGATGTGCCTGCGAAAACTTCATATAGAAAAAACATGAAAGATGACGCAGGCTGCCGCTGAGGCCGCTCCGGATCAGCATGTCGTGCGTGCATTGCCTATGCCACGTGGCTTATGCAAATGCAATGAAGTGGCGGTACGCGGTATCTGCGCAAAAAAAAAACACGCAAGATGACCTAGGTAGCCGCTGATATCGTGCGCGTGCGGTTTGTTGATATGTTTTTGAGATCTTATGAGAATAAGAAATAATCGCTCTGTTGTATTGGAAGATATTACCATACAATTTTCGTACAATCTGGCATATGATTGATTGACAATTATTCGTTATTCTTCGTTGAAAGTAGCGATGGCTACCCTGGGGTCACCTTGAGTTATCGAGGTCGCAAAATATCTCTCTGTAACCGATTACACAAACATGAGAATTTAGACAGAATATGCCTTATTGGTCCTACAATTTCTATACATATAATATGTTGAAACTTTAATTTACATGTATTTGCCGGAATCGAATGGATAGATGGATCACAATAACAGCAACACAAAACATCCAACAAAGTCCTCGAACTATGCTAACAGTGAGTTCAGGGGATCGCGGGATTTACTTGAGTTTTCATTCTTCCTTTTCGTATCTTGCAGCTACATAGTGAATTGAACGTGTATCATTTATTTCTCAACGTGATGATTTTTTTTGTTTATTTGCTGTCTTGAAAACCTTTTTCAGAATGGTTAATTTGCAAAATATTGAGTTGCGGCATACCTACTCCTTTTCATTCTTGCTTTCCATTGATACCAAATTTATTTACATACCACGCCCACAAAACGCTTTTGCGCAGCAAACTGTTTGACATCTGTGCTGGGAGATCCTAGTTTATGGCCCTTTTATTGCCATCAAGTGTCCTCATATTGCCATTGAATAAAAACTATGAATTGAAACTCTTGCATGTGAAAACTGTCGCATTATTGCATACATATGCGGTAATTTAGATTTTAGATTTCATTCATAGTCCCAGGTACTCGAAGTTGTTGTTTAGGACTTATTTTTTATTGCAAATATACCCATCACAAGACCCCAGCTAATTTCGGGCGCGGAAGAAATTTAGATACGCTTCACTTCCTTTTTGTCAAGGATTGAAATCGAGAATGTTTGAGCACAATCAAATGTATATGTTTTGTTGTTCAGATTTTGTTTTTTTTTTCTGTTGGCTGATACATTAAGGGCGGAATTCATAGTCCCCACTTATACTTAAGGAAACCCTTAAGGGACTGACGCTATTCATAGTAACTCAATAAGCAAATCTTTCAGGGTTTCCTAAAGGGTTCCCTTATTCGTTAAGGTACATATCTAGTAACCTCCCAGCTAGACAATTGTCTCCGATACCCAACGGAATAGATAAGTCCTCGATTATATATCGATAGCTGCCATCGATATGTCTCCAATAACCTACTGAATCGATCCAATTTCGATTATTTACGTCCAATTGTCTCCGATACACAACAGAATCGAAATTTCTTCGATCCCAAATCGAAGACCTACATTCAGTTGTCTTCGATATCATTGTCATCAAAGAGTAATCGATCCGAAAACGACGACTTTTTATCCATTTGTCATAGATACCATCTAATCGAAATGTCTTCGATCACATATCGATGACTTTCATCTAAATGTCTCTGAATTAAATTGAAATTGTCAAAAAATAAAACAACTAATTTATTCTCGTAATTAGTAATCCTAGATAGCTTAGGTGTAGGACGTAGGACTACGAAACTATATAGGTGCCCGGTTCAATTCCCAGTAGAAGCAAAATGTAAAAAGGTTAAAGTTTAAATAAGGTAAAAAAATAAGTATAAAATAGAAAAAAAAAATAAAAAAAAGGAAAAATAAAAAATAATAATTTTTCACCACGGTCATTGTTTCTCCATAAATCCTTCATAGTCCGTAGTGGTCGATTCTACATCAACGACAGTCTTCGGAATAAGATCGATTCCAGTTCTCACTTTCGGTATCGAAAAAACGGCCAAGCCCATACAAATGTCTCCATAGTTTGATCGAGAAAGTCATCGATTCCTTAATAGAAGGCGTTCGATTCTTTATCGATGAATTGTCGATTCTGTTCTAACTGGGCTCTTGTATGAAATCATATAATTGTTGACATATCCTTATTGAAACACTTTGCAATTTTAAAAAAAATTTGAATTTTTAACTATGTACTTGATAATTTTTTATATTTTATTTGTCACTTTCAATAGATATGCACAATAAGTAAATCGCTTTATTAAATGAGGCAATGCCCTAATAAGTGATGTCTATGAATACGAAGCTCCCTTAAGGACTCACTTATATAGAGAAAACCCTTATTCCTTAAGGAATTCCTTATTTCTTAAGTGGGGACTAAGAATTCCGCCCTAAATTTATTAAAAAAAAACAAATTCTGATGGAATAATGTAATAAGTAATATTCATAGGGTAATTGCGGTCCATATCTGATCAGATGTTGATTATTTTTGTGTTTTGGCAGATTGAAAAATACGAGACGTAATAATATTTCCGCGCAACGCCAAAAATGACTTCACAGAAAACCTTATTTGAGGGGATTGGGGTTTGTATGGCAGCCTCATAACTCTAATGTAGGATTTTGTTTATTTTGCATATATTTTTGTGGTTTCGATGTAAGGTTCGATTAGAATTTGTGAACAAATAAACACATGTTGAGTGCATGCATCTTAACCTCCTAATTGCTATGCATACATTCGCACTACACACACATGGATCTCTTCTAAAACGCTTTTCAAAGATACGCTTCGACCTTCCACTTATGGTCTTGAGATGGTTCGTCACATTCGACATTCGATCTACCTGGCTGGGTGCGGACTGGTGTGTTCAACTCGCGCATCCGTGCAGCGTATTTAAATACATATAGGATAGGTAGGTACATGCGACGAAACACAAATTTGAGAAAGAGGTCAGCTCGTAAAGGTTATATGTCGTCCATCTGTTGGCTGCTTTTGGTGTGGATAGTATGGTTTGTAGACACGAACCATTGCTTTGAACGAGCTTTTGAACTTTAATTGAATTGTTCCAAGCTAGATGGCACTGTGGTAGGATTTTAAGCTCCAAAATACCGATAAGGCATCTGGTAGATTGTCTGTGATAACGCTTAATTAAATATCTGAATTTCAGATTGATGCGTGCAATACTAAGGGCGCTATGAGGGTATGAACCGTACAATAACGGTATTTTTTCGTTATTTTCGTGGATTTCTTCATAACGGGACCGCAATCGGTTGGGAAGCCTGTAACTATTTGTTGCTTCTATAACGTCAACTTAAAATGCCAAAACAACTTATTTATGCGGGCACCCCTAAGGAAGCTATAAGGGGTCAAAACTAAACAACTAACTAAACAAAAAAACCGTTTCTCGGATTTTTTGTTAACGGGAACCTCTAGAGGGAACCCATCTGGAATAAATTTGTAGCTCCTGTTGCTGTTACTAAGACGCCAAAAGTCCCCAAAGATGGGAGCCCCTCTAACGAAGTTATGAGGGTCCAAACATTCATTTAAGCAGTTTTTGGGGAATATCTTTATAACGGTAACGTGCACCGAAAACTGTTATACGGCAAATTTGTAGCTTATATACCGCTTAACTAAATATCTGAATTTCGGATTGATGCGTGAAATGCTAAGGGCGCTATGAGGGTCCGAACCGTACAATAACGGTATTTTTCGTTATTTTCGTGAATTTCTTCATAACGGGAGCGCTTTCGGGAAGGAAGCCTGTAAATATTTGTTGCTTCTGTAACTTCAAATTCAAACGTCAAAACAACTCATCTATGCGAACACCCCCAAGGAAGCTATTAGGGGTCAAAGTTAAACAAAAAACCGTTTCTCGGAAATTTTTTGATAACGGGAACCTCTAGAGGGAACCTATCTGAGGGAAATTTGTAGCTGGTGTGTCTGTTAGTGTGACATCAAAAGTCCCCAACGATGGGAGCCCCCCTAGGGAAGTTATGAGGGTCCAAACATCCAAATAAGCAGTTTTTAGTGAATATCTCTATAACGGTAATGTGCACCGAAAACTGTTATATGGCGAATTTGAAGTTTTTACAACGCCTAACTTAATGTTCCAATTTCAGATCGATACGTGCAGTACTAAGGGCGCTACGAGGTTCCAAAACTTGCAAATTCGGCATTTTTGGTTATTTTCGTGAAAATCTCCTTAACGGTAACGTATACCGGAAGCAGTCTGTAAAAATTTGTTGTTTCTATGTTTCAAATAAAATGCTCCATCGATTTGTATGCACCTGGAGCCACCATACGGGCATTATAACGTTTTAATAAACTAATTTTTAGAGAAGGTATGTGTAGTGTATGTCTTTACGTACGTCCATATGGGCCTAAAAATTAGTTAATTTATACGTTATAATGCACGTATGAAAGCTCCAGGAGCATACAAATCGGTGGAGCCTCTAATTTGGAACCATAGAAACAACAAATTTTGACAGACTGCTTCCGGTATACGTTACCGTTAAGGAGATTTTCACGAAAATAACCAAAAATGCCGAATTTGCAAGTTTTGGAACCTCGTAGCGCCCTTAGTACTGCACGTATCGATCTGAAATTGGAACATTAAGTTAGGCGTTGTAAAAACTTCAAATTCGCCATATAACAGTTTTCGGTGCACATTACCGTTATAGAGATATTCACTAAAAATTGCTTATTTGTATGTTTGGACCCTGATAACTTCCCTAGGGGGGCTCCCATCGTTGGGGACTTTTGATGTCACACTAACAGACACACCAGCTACAAATTTCCCTCAGATGGGTTCCCTCTAGAGGTTCCCGTTATCAAAAAATTTCCGAGAAACGGTTTTTTGTTTAACTTTGACCCCTAATAGCTTCCTTGGGGGTGTTCGCATAGATGAGTTGTTTTGACGTTTGAATTTGAAGTTACAGAAGCAACAAATATTTACAGGCTTCCTTCCCGAAAGCGCTCCCGTTATGAAGAAATTCACGAAAATAACGAAAAATACCGTTATTGTACGGTTCGGACCCTCATAGCGCCCTTAGCATTTCACGCATCAATTCGAAATTCAGATATTTAGTTAAGCGGTATATAAGCTACAAATTTGCCGTATAACAGTTTTCGGTGCACGTTACCGTTATAAAGATATTCCCCAAAAACTGCTTAAATGAATGTTTGGACCCTCATAACTTCGTTAGACGGGCTCCCATCTTTGGGGACTTTTGGCATCTTAGTAACAGCAACAGGAACTACAAATTTATTCCAGATGGGTTCCCTCTAGAGGTTCCCGTTATCAAAAAATCCGAGAAACAGTTTTTTTGTTTAGTTAGTTGTTTAGTTTTGACCCCTCATAGCTTCCTTAGGGGTGCCCGCATAAATAAGTTGTTTTGGCATTTTAAGTTGACGTTATAGAAGCAACAAATTGTTACAGGCTTCCAAACCGAATGCGGTCCCGTTATGAAGAAATCCACGAAAATAACGAAAAAATACCGTTATTGTACGTTTCATACCCTCATAGTGCCCTTAGTATTGCACGCATCAATCTGAAATTCAGATATTTAATTAAGCGTTATATAAGCTACACATTTGCCTTATAACAGCTTTCGGTGCACGTTACCGTTATAGAGATATTCCCCAAAAACTGCTTAATTGAATGTTTGGGCCCTCATAACTTCGTTAGGGGGGCTCACATCTTTGGGGACTTTTGGCGTGTTACTAACAGCCACAGAAGCTACAAATTTCTCCTAGAACACCTTAGAGCGCACTCCCTCGTCTTAGCACCATTTACGAAAAACCTCAAAAAACACGTTTTTTTAAGGTTGGAACCCCCATAGCGCCCTTAAGGCTATACATATTAATATGAAATTTGGCCACTTTCTTCAAAATCCCATAGGCTACAAATTTTCCATACAAAAGTTTTTAGTACGAGTTACCGTTATAGAGATTTTAATAAAACCTTGCTAAAAATACCGTTAGACCTCTTGGCGCCGTTAGGAGTGCCCGAAAGTATTCGGTCTGTGCATCGTTTATTGAGAATTCACAAGAGCTTTAAATTTGCCATACACCACTTTTTTGTATATGCTACCGTTATCGAAATATTCAGAGAAACCTGTTTTCGAGGGTCTTTGACCCTCTGTAGCGCCGCTAGCGGCACTCGTAGGGACGGGGACTTTTAGGGACTTGTTTAGGACCTCGAAAGGAAGGCTCATGCAAAAATCCAGCTTTCCCTTAATTTTTCCGAAGTTTGGCCAAATTTTTGTTCAAATTTCCTGGCGTATCAGCATTAGAGCATAATAAAAATGTGACTCTTTCCTTGGAAACTTTTCTGCCAGGTGCATTTTTCTCTGTAGCAGCAACAAAAGTTTTTTGGGCTAATAATCTATAATATAGTCCAGATTCATCGGCGTTATATAATTGTGCATCTGTGATACCCATAGCACCAATTTTGCTGCGTAAAGTGTGAATGAATGGTGTTATTTCACTAGTATCACTCGATATAATTTCTCCACACACTTTTAAAAAGCGGATTCCGTGCCGTCTTTTGAATTTCGATAGCCAGCCATCACTCGCGTTGAAGGCACTTGGATCTTTTCCTGGATATAATTTTTCAAATTCGACCTTTGCTCGCATTTTTATCATCGGTCCAGTTACTGCACAGTTTCGTTCACGCTGCTTTAGAAACCATTCAAACACTTTATTATCAAGATCAGTATATTCCGGCTTATGAAGTGTTTTTCGTTTGCCTCCTTCAAGAGTGTTCGATGCTGCTTCCAGTATGTTTTTGCGATTTTGTTGGATTCTTGTTATTGTTGATTGGTGCACACCATAGTCACTGGCCAAACGATTTTGTGTCACACCACTATCAATTTTTTTCAAAACTTCTACTTTTTTCTTTAAGTCTAGTCTACTTTGTTTTGGTTTAGACGACATTTTTACAAAAAAATAAAAAGTAACACAAACTGCAATTGCAATTCAGCACTTCTGATTTCACAGAAACATGTATCCTTACTACAGAAGAGAACACAAACTATCAAATGCCACAGTTTAAGCGAAATCTAGTACCGTTAGCAGACTATGTTTAGAGAGTCTTACATTGCAGCGAGCCAGGGGTTGCGTTTTCTGGACGGTTGCGCTACTCAGGAGTTGCATTTTCTGAGATTGAACTGTATCTTAGCTTTCCAACGGCAAATAAGTATAAAGCACAGAGTCATCCAGTTTCTGAATAATATGTATAAATGCAAAAAAAACATAGTCTGCAAATGTACCAAACCGACTTCAATCTTGAAAAGGAAGTAAAATTTTTACATTAAGCATAGACTTGGTTGTTATGCATTATGGAAAAATACTTTTCGCTACTGTTGTAGATGCTAATTATAACGGTAAGTATAAACAAATTTGTTTTATGTGTTGAATTATTTGTACGAAGGTTCGCTGTGTACACATTAATATTGTGAGAGTATTTTTCATTTTCATCGTCTAAAAAAGGATAAACATTTTAATTTGTCAGGTATTAATTAGTGTCCTTTTATGTCCTTTTTCAGAGTTTTCCGATCCAATTTTTTCTTAGCAAATTTAATGATAGAATCTTAGATTCTAAAAAATGGAAAGATACAGATCAGGGACGTACCGAGCAAACATTTGTTGGGGGGGTGAATAGTAAATTTTGCCGACTTCTTTTGAAAATTCACCTATTATAATTAGAGGCACGGAAATTTCGTTTTAACGAAATAGATGCGAATTTCGGCAAAAATAGCTCGTTTATGCGAATAAATGCAAAATGTTCTAATTTAAACTTTACCAACAAAAAAGTTTTTTTTTGCCGAAAAATGTCAATTATTGGAGATAATTGCTCATCTCAGATTTTTTCAGACGATTTCCGTTAATAAGAATAGAGAAATTGTTAAATGCAGAGAGTTCGCTGAATCACGAGCACGATGGCTTGCCGAACACCGAGAAAGCACTTTAGTTGGAGGTTTGATGAATGAACTTATTTGCTGCAATGCGATTTTTTTATGGAGAGATTTTTTAGTGGTTCGGCGGGCCCCAAAATTGAAATGAACTTTACAAAGATAAAAGCGTAACGATATTAGCGGCATATGCCTCCACAGTTTTTCGTTTTACTGTTACCGTAACTCCTTAAGGAGTGGTCTTGTGTGCGTTTTCTGAATTCGGAGTATGATGCAGTTGGCTAACACACTTTATACTGAATAATAAACACGCGACGTTTTATTTTTGTAACGCGAGTTTGGAAAAGTCGTTTGTGAATCTTTAGAATTTCTAGAGTTATAGAAAATTATGTTTTTATGCAAATTTCAGCGAAATTTCCAATTTCCAAAATTATTTTATGCGAAACTCCTGTTTTTTATTTGCGAAATTTTCGTACTCCTAATTATAATATTTTTTGAGCATTCATGTAAAAATCGAAATATACAAAGACGAAGGATTGTGTGAATACGAGTATATAGATATTTGATTCAGCCAGTTAAGTTGTCACCCGTCGTAACTTTTGGACCATCTACACAATTCGATGGAAGTCCATCTTATCAACAATATCCTTCGCAGAAAACAATAGCATACAATTGTCTGAACCTTCACTCCCCATTAACGTTCATAAATGATTGATTTATTAATCTTAATTTACTAAATGATCGTTCCCTCGAAGCTGATGTGACTGTACATGTAAAAATAAGCTGAATAATTTTGTAAGCTTTCGGTCCTTAGTTTGAACGCCCCTCTCGCTATCACCCCAAAATTTTGACACTCGGAGCAATTATCAAGAAGAATTTGAATTTCAGCAAAAAAATAAAAAAATAAGAAAAATGTCTTGAAATGGTTGGAGCAGCTTGGCAATTTTTTTAAATTCTTCTGTGGACTGAGATAAAAAAATTAAGGATTTTAAACTCTTTTCGGTAAAATGCAAAGCCTATTTCGGCTGTAGTTTAAAATGATTCGTCCAATTTTTTGGGAGCACGACGAGTTCGGTGTTGTTTTTTGTAGTCCGATTCAGGGTCAATATCTAATTTTCATTCCAAAATTATGGAGCTTTGCACTAACAATGTCTTTGTTAATATGCCTTCAAAAGATTTTATTGTACTGTACATTCAATTACATACTTTCAATATTGCAACTTTCAAATGTTTATGTCTTTAAACATCAACAGGTATTCTTTTGTAAATTTATGAATGCCGAAAATCGCAAGCCTACATATTCTCACTGAGGTCAAATTTGCCGACTGCAGATGAAAATTGAAAAAGTTAGGGGGGTGAGACACCCCCCCATACCCCCCCCCCCCCCCGTAGCTACGTCCCTGATACAGATGATTACGGGAAACACGAAAATTTTCCATTAAAACGTGATTTATTCCGTTTAGGGTCCTTGAAATAGGAATCAAACACCGGATATGTAATGTACTCGGCGTCCCCTTTGATATGATACCCCGCAGTGTCCTTTTTTGTCCTTTTTGAGACCTTTCCGATCAAATTTATTTTAGTAAAATGAGTTTTAGACTCCTGGACGCTGATTCAAGACCAAGAAAAAATAGCATTACTGTATTTTTTTCTATTGGAAATGCTTATATGACTGAACTATTTCCAAGTAAAAGCAAGATTTCTCCCACTTACGGACTATGTTTTTTCCCTTTTACACATATTATTCACAAACTGGATGATTCTGTGATTTATTCTTATATGCCGTTCGAAAGCTAAGATACTACGCCAACTTTTGTCAACTTTGCAGATTTGCCACTTCAATGTACCGTTACGAAATTCGGTTTTAATTTTGACATTAAAAATTGAAATTGACATTTCTGCAAAATTCAAAACGTCGTATCTCGGAAGATACGAAACCGTTCGAAAGGTTCGATATGTCCTTTTATTGGAAATTTTGTGTACTTTCAGAAGAATATGAAAAACATTGATTTGGATAAAGTGGAAGCTAGAAAATTGGAGTTTTTCGAAGAAAGTCGTGTTTTTTTTACAAGAATCACAAAAAAGGCGATTACTCCTTAACGGTAAAAGCTAGAGAAATAATTTTGGCGACATTTTTCCTAAAACATCCCGTAGAGTCTACCATTGGTCTATGGCTAACCAGTTGCGGGACACCCTGTATAATCGAGCTGCCGTACCTGTCGTGGACTAGCCTTATCCAATCGTTGTTGGAAAGGAGAAACAAGTGGCTTGTGGTCCGTGATAATTTGCAGCTCGCATCCTTCAATGATAAGTCGGAAAAACTTGACAGCTTTGAATATCAGCAACAACTCCCTGTCATACGCGCTGTATTTTGCCTGTGTGCGATTCAGCTTTCTCGAGAAAAATCTCAAGGCGTTGTTGATGGCCGTCCTTCTCCTGGTTCAAGGCTGCCCCTATGCTCGATGCGTCACAATAAAGCGTAAATGTGGCTGCACTGGAAGGATGGGCTAAAGTGACCGCTTGTTTGCTCCAGTTCCGGTGTCCAGACGACGGGTCGTTTATCGCGCTTTTTCGCACCAGCAATGACATTGATAAGTGGAGCTTGCACCTGGGCTGCTTTCGGAAGGCATGATCGGTAAAAATTCCACGCACCAATAAACCGTCGAAACTCGTCGATGGTGGCTGGCTTCTTGTATTCGGTGATCGCTTGTTCACGTTCTTCTGGGGGTCTGATACCATTTTCATCGACTTGGTAACCCAGAAAACGTACTTGTTTCTGGCCAAAAACGCACTTCGAGGTGTTGATAGTCAGCCCATTGGCTTGAAGTCGGCTGAAAATTTTGGCTAAATGCTCCATGTGCTGCTCTTCATTCTCCGACGCTATTAACATATTGTCGACATAGCAGTGGCAATAGTCGAGCCCTCGCAAGACACTATCCATAAAACGTTGGAATGTCTGTGCTGCGTTGCATAATCCAAAGATCATAACGTTAAACTGGAATAGACCAAATGGCGTTGCAACCGTTGTCTTCGCTCGATCCTCCGCAGCAATCGAGATCGATTATCGAAAAGATCGTAGTGTTCGACAGTTTCTCGACGAAATCGTTCAGATGGGGTATCGGATACCGATCTGGAACCGTGATGCTGTTCAGACGGCGATAGTCACCGCATTGTCGCCATCCACCAGACTTCTTTTTGACCATATGCAAAGGAGACGCCCAGATGGGTCACAAATTCCATGCGCCAGCATAAAATCAAACTCTGCTTTCGCGGCTGTTAGTTTTTCCCCAGTCAACCGTCGTACGCGTTCGGCAATAGGAGGTCCCTTCGTAACGATGTGGTGTTGCGTTGGATGTACTGGCGACTTGTAGTTTGACGGCAGGATTTGGTGAAATTGGATAGCATTTGATGATACGCGTCTCCCTTATCGTACGTCTGTACCGCCGCGCCGGTTGTTGCGATACCGCTACCACTCCTTCAGCTCGCACTACGCACTCCCGTTTTTTTAATCCAGGAGCTTTTTGTTTCGTAGGTCCACCAATAGTCCATAGTGCCGCAGGAAGTCTGCATCCAAAATTGGCTGTGTCACCTCGGCTATAACGAACCGCCAGCTGAAGTTGCGACGGAGTCCAAGGCTTAACTCCAGCTGTTTTATTCCATATGTATTATTGGTGGTACCGTTCGCAGCATAGAGCTTTGCACCAGCTACTGGGTGGCGATTGACGTTGGATTTTGGCAGAACTGATATGTCGGCTCCTGTGTCGACAAGAAATTTGTGGTCGGACTTATTACCAAAAATCAGCAGACGGCAGTTTGTTGATGTGCCACATGCGTCTGCCGGACCGCACGTGGTCGTTTTTAGTTTTTTGGCCAGTTGCAAGGTTCGAGGCACTTCCTCACCTTGTCGCCAAACCTAGTGTGGTAAAAACACAAGCCGGTGTTATAGGTGCTGCTGGTGTGGGTGCTGCTACCGTCGATTCGACTCTTCGATCGTGGCCGATGGTGTTGACGGGACCGTGATCGATGCCGTCCTTCCGACCAGGCATTAACCTGTTGCAATTTTAGCAATTTCAGCCTGCAAACTCTGTAGACTGACTGTGTCACCAGTCGAATGGATAGACGGTCGTGACAGCTCGAAAATTTTGTCGGCTTAAATGGCGAGCTTCGACAAATCTGTCACTTCGCTTATTGCCAGAATGCTTCTGACGTGTTCGGGCAGCTGTTCCATAAAGAGGCTTCGCAGAATTGAATCGCTCACCTCACCTCCTGATAGATTGCGGACACGCTGGAGGAAGACTTGTCATCTCCCATGTCGATGCCTCGAAGGAGCCGGTGCAATTTCGTTTCACGCGACTCGCGAACGATTCAATAATTCGCTTTTTTTATGGCCCCGTATTTTCCGGTGTATGGTGGAGCCGTGACAATAACAGCCACTACCGGAAGCACAGCTTGATCCAGATGCAAGACCCCATGACGAAATTTTGAACGGTCATTTATAATGTTTCCAAGATCAAATGCGGCGAACCCCAAGGCGGAGTTTTCTCGCCAAAAAGGTGGTAGTTGCACTTTTTGTGCCACATGTACATGTATATTTGGTCGCGGCCCATCGTGAGACTCACTCGAAGGCGATAGACTTGACGGCGGATCCGTAGACATTTTCGATATGACTTGATAAGGCAATGCAAATGTTCGAAAGCACTTTTTTACACGTTCGCGGAGCACCCCGAAACTTGTCTAAACATGGATAATGCACTCGCGTTCCCGGATCACGTCGGGGTCACCAATTTGTAGCGCGCGTGTTCTTTACAAATAAAACGCAGAATTATATAAACGAAATACTTTATTAGAAACTCAAATCGTGTTTACATTTTTAGGAACGCGTTCATGCTCGCGGAAAACGTTAACAGCTGTTCGCCACACTTCTATGCCGTCAAACAAAATCTCAAGAATCCTCGTCGATTCGAGCCACCCAAAGAGTCGAAGCTATAAATACACAAGTTTTCGGAAATATTTCTTATAATAACGTTACGGGAAAGTAAGCTATAACAGCAGCTAAGGGGGGGTCCTTATTACTCCCAGGGAGCTCTCGGTCGTCCACGCAATCTCGCTCTGTCAACTCGTTTTGCGTTCATCACCTTCCTGGGCAAGCGATTATCGTCCTATCGTTGTACATGCCCCGCCAATTGCAATCGTCGAAACCTCACGATTTTCGATACTTCCAGCTCATCGTACAATTGATACGTAATAGAATCCAAAATTGTTGAGAAAAGTACACTTACAGTTATCCGATGGATTTCATTTTACCGCTATTCGATAGAACAACTCTTCGGTCATAACAGGACTAAACATGATTTCAATTGTGCAATCAAGGGCCCGGCTAGGTAATTATTTGTGTCGCATTCTGATTTCGTATTTGAAATGGAGCAGATCAAGTACCGCGCGGTCATTGAATTCCTTTTTTTGAAAGGATACACGGCGTCCCAGATTCGAGATGAACTCTTCACCATCCCAGGCGACTATTTGCCGGTGGATTTTGGAATTCAAGCGAGGAAGGACGAATGTTTTTAATGAACCCCGCACCGGACGCACAATAACTGAGACCACCGAAGAAAACGTCCAATTAGTCGAGGAAGTTGTATTGAGTGATCGGCGGCTAAAGTTATCAGAGATTGCAGAAAGGACAAGTCTAACAAAAACAACCGTCGAAAGAATTATTACCGACCATTTGGGGATGAGGAAGATCTCGGCAAGATGGATCACGAAACTCCTCTCAGCAGATCAAATGAAGCAGCGGATGAAATGTTCGAAAGACTTTTTGGAGCTGTGTCACGCCGACTCGGATGCAATTATCAACAGAATTGTGACAGGAGACTAAACCATGATCCTTTACTATGATCCCACGACCAAAAGGGAGTCCATGGAATGGAGAAGGCCTTATGAGGAGCGCCCCAAGAAGGCTAAGGTGCAGCAGAGCCGGAAAAAGATTATGGCCACCATCTTCTGGGATTCCAAGGGAGTTATAATGATTGACTTCAAGGAAGAGGGCACATCAGTAACAGGGAAATATTATGCAGATCTTTTGACCCAATTGAGGGCCAACATCGTGGAGAAACGGTATGGAAAACTGGCGACTGCTGTGGTCAAATGCGGCTTTGAAGAAATTGAACACCCCCCGTACAGCCCAGACCTGGCCCCAAGTGACTACTTCCTGTTCCCAAAATTAAAAAAGGACCTCCTAGGTCGAAAATTTGAGACTGAGAAGGAACTGTTTTGGACCATTTTCAAGACAAACCCGCGGACTACTTTTTGAAAGGGATGCAGGATTTTATTAAACGATCTCATCGTTGTATTGAAGTAAAGGGGAGTTACATTGAAAAATAAAACTTAAATGAATTCAATCGGATAACTGACAGTGTGTTTTTCTCAACAATTTCGGATTCTACTATGTACAACTTGTGGTTGGGAGAGATTTCAATATCTTTTGCGTCAAGGCAAGTTCAGTACTTTGATAGGAAAAGAGGGATATTTCCGTTTTACCGATTAGGGGGACAGTGTTTGATGCAGTCAAATTTAAGTTTTAATTTTAATCAGTCCTACTAGACTAGTAACTTTTACCACTTGGGCAAGATCGAAATATGAAATGTCAAAATATATTTGCGAACAGAAATTATTAAAAAATTTGATAGCGGGGTCAATTAAAATTAAAATGTTATTTTCGGTTGGATCGGATGCGATATAGTCCAACTTCTTTTGCGGCGTTATTGAGATTATGCAGAAGGCTTTCTGCATCACCCAATCTTGGAGACATTATGTTGATATCGATCGCGTATGCTCTGTGTCAACTTAATGAGTAGTGTTCACTGCTGTTTATATTCATGGTTCGAATTACGTACTCTAAAGCTAGGTTAAATAAAGTCTGTGCCAGCCCATTGCCCTGCTTGAATCCGGTTCGATTTTCGAATAGATCAGTAAGTCTATTTTGCATTCTAACCTGTGAGATGGAATAAGTCATCTTCATCTTTGTCAGCTTCACTAGTTTTAATGGTTCTGTTCGCTTTATACCCCACGACTTACTCTGTAACTCCTTTGATGTTGTCTTTGAATTCCTCCCAGAACTCACAAGCGCCTAAATTGCTGATCTTATTAGGCATGGGCGCCAGTTTTTCCTCAAGGGCGGTAGTATACGCTACGCGTCCGCCGTGGCATCATCGACCAAATTGTCAACCTCGAAGATCTTGGCAGGGTTGATTCTCGTTAGGTGCACAGAAGAGATTTCTGCATCTGTATGTTGTTTTCACCAAATAGTGATTGGAGTCGCAGTTGGCACCTGGATATAATCGGACGTCTAAAACATTCGAAACCCATCTCTTCTGCTGATAAGTTATGTGGTCGATCTGGTTCACGGTATATAAATCTGGAGATTTCCAAGTCGACTTATGGATACGTCGACGACGGAAATATAATCATATAATATAATAATATAGTATAATATTATGACCAGATTTCTGCCGCTCGTGCAGTGGATGAGTTGCTGACCGTTGTCGCCTTCATCGTGGAGGCTGGAGATCTCCAGTAGTTCTTCTATGCCAGGTTTCGTTTCCGACTTTCTCGTCAGTCTCCCACCAGCAACTTAAAGACGTTTGATGTAATTGAGTTGAAGAATATTTCTAAGCGGTTTTAGAACTCATCCTTAATCAACTGTCCCCTTAACGCGCAAATTAGTGTAACCTTACTGCGTATACTTTTATAAAGACAAATGTTTTCGATTATTATTGTAGTAATTTTCATTTTTTTTTTACTTTTAGGTAAGCATAACCTACACTCGTGTGTTGTTATATTTGCTAGCGTATCGGTAAGTACATTAATTTTACCTGTTAATAAAATTATTGTTCTGGTGCCCTATCAGCAGTGGAACAAACTGTACATTGTTAAAATGGTTCTCTTCTAAATTTTTAAATAGGAGATGTCCTTTCCATTGTTAATCTTTTGGCATTCCTTTATTATTTTATTTCAGCAAGTTTGCTTTTTTGAAAAATTGTCTTCCGGGATCATGTCTATCATTGTACCGGTAAGAACAGAAATCTTCCATCCTGATGATTTTACCAAGTCTTCTCAACGCTCCTTTTTTTGCTACTATTACGGTTAGTAAGAGTTAGCTTCTTTGGCAAATCACTTTTCAGTGGTTATTTCCGATAATTGAAAGTCTCAAAAATTACCTGTTTGTGGCGTTTCTTTTTTCAATACATTCATTCCAATTCATTTCATTCTTTCAAACTCCCGATCACTGTCGTGGAAAGTTTTGATCGATTACCTTAAAATATCCATTAAAAATAGTAGTTTTACAGTTTTTGTTTTCTGAGATAAAAAATCTGTCCGAATTATCTAGGGACGCGGGAGCGTCCCGCACGCCAAAGAAAAACGAAGAAATTTGAACAAATAAAAAGTGAGAAGCGACTAAGACTATGTTTACACGACGGAACAAGTACGGGTTTTCGGACCTCTGTAGCTCGAACCCTGGTTGGTCCTGAGTCTTCAAATTCGGTAAGCGTTGTCGCTCGCGCCGTCTTACGAAGTGTATAAAATTTCAAGATGATACGATAAGAAACACCGGAGATATAAGAGTTTGCAAATCGCATTTTTTCAAAAATCTTGTTCTCGTTGTTCTCGTTGTTCTTGTCGTTCATTGACAGGGCTACAGCCTTGCAGAGGGCATCTCGGGATTTGGTCTCTTTTCCCATTGATAGAGTCTGTCGTGAAGGTGTGCATAGGCTATCGTTTGCTCCGATCCGTGAAGTAGAAAAAATATAGTATAGTATAGTATAGTATAATTGGACCGAACAATCTTATAAATACATTCCCGCCAAAATACTCGCATCTTGTCTCAATGATGGTGGTGGAGCAAATTTTTTTCAACGCTATTTGGCGGGGAGCTTGAATAAGGTTAATAACAAAATAAAATCAATGTTAAGAAATTTATGAAAGAACTTTTATCGTATAGAAAAAAAAACGAGTTCCATACGAAGGAAAGCTAAATAAGGTTCTGAAACGCATTTTTATTTTCTATAAGACTGGAAGCTTCAAAATTATCAAGAAAAGAACATAGCAGCAAATAGTACCCTCGTTCAGCTCCCCGCCAATAAGCGTTGAAAAAAATTTGCTCCACCACCATCATTGAGACAAGATGCGAGTATTTTGGCGGGAATGTATTTATATCAATCCTTTTTGCGGCTGATGACTTTTTCTTTGGCGGACACCTTTTACAACACAGTTGTTTTTGTGAGATAAGATTATCCTGATTAGATTGCTCCCAATATAATTAGACTGATAGTACCACCACATATTCCGTTTTGTGTTGCAAATAAGATGTAAGAGTTCATTGGATTCCACTGTATAATGATGCATGCAGCACATTTTTAATCACTGTAGGGATTAAGGAAAGGATGTCCACTCCTGTCGGAAATCACTTTGAACTTGCAAAGTCGTCAGGCACCTAACTTTTAAACAAAAGGACTCGTTGTGCGTGCATCACTTTCTTTGGCATGCGATTATCGTCCATTCGTTGAACATGCCCCGCCCATTGCAAACGTTGAACCTTTACGAATTTTGATACTTCCAGCTCATCGTACAATTGATACAACTCATTGTTGTACCGGATACACTATTGATCTCGCTCGCGAATGGCCCCGAAAATTCGCCGAAGGACCTTTCATTCGAATCGGTCTAGCAAAATTTCGGAGGCTTGGGTGAGGGTCCATGTTTCGCAGCCATAGCATAGCATGGCTCGGATGATCGTTTTGTACACGCGCAGCTTCGTGTTCCTGTGCGCAAGTTTCGAATTAATTATAGGGAAGGGAGGACCGAGAAATAGGTCTTATTGGCTAGTTGTATCCGTCACTTAATTTCGTCGGTTTCGTTGGCGTCCTTTAATAAGTTACAACCCAGATAGTTGAAGTTGTCTACATAGTCGATATTGAGGCCTCCCATTGTGATGCTTGAATTTACTGGCGTCATTGTTTTCGATTGCATCATGGCCTTTGTTTTGCTTTCGTTGATATGTAGTGCAACTTCCTTTGCGGCGTTATTGAGATTATGCGGAAGGCTTTCTTCATCACCCAATCTTCGAGACAGGATGTTGATGTCGTCGGCGTACGCTACTAATTGAGTCGACTTGATGAGTAGCGTTCCGTTGCTGTCCATATTCATGGCTCGAATTACATACTCCAAAGCAATGTTGAAGAGCTTCGGCGCCAGACCATCGCCCTGCTTGAGTCCAGTACGAGTTTCAAATAGGTCGGTGAGCCGGTCCTGCACTCTGACCTGCGAGACGGTATTAGTCATAGTCATCCTTGTGAGTTGCACTAACTTTGCCGGTATACCAAAATGCAGCAAAATGTTGTACAGCACACTTCGGTCGATACTGTCGTATGCCTGCTTGAAGTCGACAAAGATTTGGTAAACGTCGATGTTATATTCCCAGCACTTTTGGAGTAGTACCTTCACTGTGAAAACCTGATCGGTCGTTGAACGACCAGGTCTGAAGCCGCCTTGATACTCGCCCATGATTCGTTCTGCGAACGGATTAATTCTTTTTTCCAGAATTTTCGATAGGATCTTATAGGTCGTACAAACGAATGATATGCCCCTGTAATTCTCACACTTCAGCTTTGTCACCCTTTTTGTGGATTAAGCAGATTATGCAGAACAGGCCCGTGCGCAGGGGGGGGTTTTGGGGGTTGAAACCCCCCCCCCCCCCCCCCCCATTGGCAAATGTTGCCAGAATTTCTTATTAAATACTATTGTTCTCATAAGGCAAAAATTTAACTTCATAAAAATGTAAACTGGCGTTGTTAATTTATACCTTGCCAAAAGAATTTTCTCTCGCCGCTAGACACCATCCAGTTCCGGAGTTCCGGACAGTTCAAGCACATTCGTGGTAGAAACTCATAAGTGTTGGTATGCAATCCGAAAAGCGGTATTTTCCCTATACCGAACGTATTGTAATTCAAAGATAAATGTAACCGCGCGGCATGTGTAGATTGTAGTGGGTGAACTATTGTAGGGCATTGCAGGAGATTTGTTGTTGATTGCGACATTTCAAGGCTCTAGCTGCCAAGGTTTAGAGGTTACATCCGTCAAAAGATGAGATTTTAAGATGAAAAAATCAGCCATTGTACTCTATTCCGAATCCTTTATCAACCTATATAGGAAAATGCATACTAATGAAATGACTCAGCATGGGTTTTAGGTAGTTTTTTCCCAAATTTCATTAAAATCCATTTAAAACGGCGTTACAAGCCGTGCTCTGTGTTCGGTCACTACTCTGTGATATAGAGATTCATAGAGAGAGAGAGAGTTTCTAAACTCGTCATGATCCGCCGCAAATTTATTATTCAGAAGAAGATGATAAGAAACATTCTTATTGTAGAATAATAAACTAACAATGCGACTAATAAGTGGTATGGCTGACAACCGTATCACACTCCGAATTTTGTTGTCTTTGTAACGTTGACGATTACACATGCCACACGGTAGTCGTCAACGCACCATCCTCCACTAGGAGTTAGGGTAAATCAAGGTAGGTAAAAGCCTAGGGGAACGACATGGCATCCCTATCGTAACTATGAAGAAATCCTTATTCTCTTCGTGAAATATTGCCACCAGGTTTAGATAAGATTTATACCTCAGGCTCGTCCTTTGGTATTTGGTTTACTATAATTCGGTGACTCACCCCTCGCTCCGCTCAGATCTCACACTGTCAGTCTCGCATTAAGGTACGTGTTCGTAGAGGCGACTCTTGGGATGATCGCTCAGCGATCGTAGTTTTGCATCCAATTCCGAGCCATATTTGCATATTTTTGTAATGGTGTTACTTTCCATGTGTCGACCATAACATGTCTGTATAGAAAATATGCGCGTATAGTGGTCAGAACCGATGGTTTAACTGCGATCGCTGAGCGATCATCTCATGACTCATGAGTCGTCTCTACGAACACGTACCTTTAGAGAATTCGCCAATATTTTTGCGAAGCAGTGCTTTTGCGAAATAGGATAAGACGAAGTGCAAGCGCAGCGAGCAGTGAGCTAATGGAAAGCAATTTGTTGGATTTAGATCTCTGGCTCGTCCATACATTTACTCAAATCCTATAGGTCGTCTGTTAACTAAGATCTCGCTGTCTGTCGCCCTTTTCACAATTCGCCAAAAAGTTGATACGTAGCGCTTGGAAATAGGATGAAGCGAACGCAACAAGCGGTGAGTTAATGTCAGGCAATTCGTAAGCTTTATATTTCTGACTCGTCCATACATATACTCAGACCCTGCACCTCGCCCTTTACTCCACGCAGACCTCGCTTTATCTGTCTCGCTATTTAGTATTCGCGACGTAGTGCTGTTGCGAAACAAAGTAAGTCCAGCGAGCGGTAAGCCAATGGATGACAATTCGTAAAATTTAAACCTCTGGCTCGTCCTTAAGTTTACCTAAATCCTGTGCCTTGCCCTTCGCTTCATCCAGACCTCGCCATGCCTTTTGTGCTTTTCAGAATTCGCCTAAATTTGCGACGCAGTGATGGTGCTAAGAATGATAAGGCGAGGTGCAAGCGCGGCGATCGGTAAGCCAATGGACGCCATTTCGTGAAATTTAAGCCTATGACTCGTCCGTATAACCTGTAGCTCAGAATACTCTGCGCGCTCACACTCTGTCTGTCGTGCATTAGAAAAACAGCCAACATGTTTGCGACATAGACCTCGGACCTGGAACCTATATATATTATGGTTGAATTAGATATCCCGCGTCAGCATCAGCATCGGCAGAGGCATCGGCATCAGCAGAAAAATGTCAATTTAGAACACACGCATTTGCCTTTCATGACCCACATTGACAGCAGCGGCAGAAGCATCGGCAGAAGCATTTTTCTGCTTCTGCCGCTGCTGTCATTGTGGGTCATCAAAGGCAAATGTGTGTGTTCTAAATTGAAATTTTTCTGCTGATGCCGATGCCTCTGCCGATGCTGATGCTGACGCATCTAATCTATTTCAACTATTACTCTGGATTTGCTTGACAACCGAATTCCGCTAGTTTGTGTACAGCATTGGGCTTTTGGGAGTCTGGTCACCTTATTATAGCCTGTATATTTTAAACTTTAAATATACCTTTCAATGAAAAATTTGAATATATAAGTTAAACCCCCCCCTTGGATGATTCCTGCGCACGGGCCTGATGCAGAATGCTAACATCAATGGAAGTCAGAGTGCATTGGTCCCTCGGATAGCTCAGGAGGACCTTACGAGTGCTCTTGAGATTTCTGAGGATGACCTATTGAATGCTATGCGTGATCTTGATGTTAGTATTCAGGCCGGACCTGATGGCATTCCTAATATATTTTTGAAGAATTGCATGCAATCGTTATGTCGTCCTTTAGCCTTTATTTTTAATTTGTCCTTGACTTCAGGTGTTTTTCTTGATGAATGGAAAGTTTCATACATAACGCCTGTTCACAAAAAGGGTCCGAAGCATCTTATTGATAACTATAGACCCATAGCTAAATATCTGCAATACCGAAGTTGTTTGAAATGCTTATTAAAAATAAAATAGATGTTTTAATTAGCCGTTTGATATCGCCATGTCAACATGGATTCCTGAAAGGAAAATCAACTTCAACAAATTTGGTATCATTTACTAAATTTGTTGCTGATGGTATTGAGCAGGGAATGCAGGTTGATGTGGTATATACCGATTTTTCGAAGGCTTTTGATAGAGTAGATCATAATATTTTACTTAAAAAACTAGAACATTTAGGAATACAGTCAATTTTTCTAAGCTGGGTGAGATCCTATTTAACGGATAGGACTCAGTTGGTGAAGTTAAATGGCTGTACATCTCGCTCTGTTATAAAGTGTTCATCAGGGGTTCCGCAAGGAAGCCATTTAGGACCACTTTTCTTTTTAGTTTTCATAAACGATATCATCCAAAATTTTAAATTCGTGCGTGTATGGCAGTATGCCGATGATATGAAAATCGCTATGAAAATACGCAACATTGATGATTGCCTTAAGTTGCAATCCGATTTAGAAAAGCTGCAATTTTAGTGCCGCGATAATAATTTAAATTTAAATGTTAGTAAATGTAAAGTACTTAGCATATATAAATTGAAAACTCCGGTCTTCTTTGAGTACTCCTTAACAGGTAGTGTTCTTGAAAGGGTTGCCGAAATATCAGATCTTGGTGTAATTTTCGACCATGAGCTTTCATTTCGACAACACATTGATTACATTATTTCAAAAGCGAATAGTATGGTAGGATTTGTTAAACGTAATGCGCGCGAATTTAATGATGCTTTTACTTTAAAAATATTGTATGCAGCTTTCGTTCGTTCGCACCTGGAGTATTGTTCTATTGTGTGGAATCCGTTCTATAAGGTGCATATCGAGCGTATAGAAAGAATTCAACACAATTTTACACGGTTTGCCATTTATCAAATTGGCTGGCGTTTCAAGCCAGATTATAAAACTCGCTGTTCCTTATTGGGTTTACAAGCCTTAGATTATAGAAGAACATTTTTAAACGCTATGTTTATAAGAGACCTGTTTTGCTCTCATATTGTTTGTGAAGATATATTAAATAACTTTCAAGTCAGAAATATTCCTCACAATTTGCGGCGGAACAACCTTCTTGTTCAGCCTTATCATAGAGTAAACTATGGGCTTAATGAACCAATTACAAGGTCAATTATTCTTTATAATAGTTTGAAGGACTTAGTTAATTTTATTTGTACTAATAAACTAATGTTTAAAAGAAGTTATTGTGATAAATTTCCTTATTAATATATTTTGTTTTCAGTTTTTTTTTTACGATCTGCTAGAGTTTACACTCGATTGATTGATTAGTCACTTACGTACGGATAGTAAGTAAAGTGATGCCGAGAAGCCTAGTCCCGGGACAAAAGTTTCTGTGAGGCAAAAAAAAAAATTATGCTTTTGCGCCAATCTTCGGGGATTACCTCGTCGTTCCATATTTTCAGCAGTAGCACGTGTATAGCGTTGGTCAGGCACTTTCCCCCGTCCTTCAGCACTTCTGCTGGGATCTATTCAGCGCCGGGCGCTTTATTACTTTGAAGCGACTGTATGGCGAGACTCACCTCCTCTGCTGTTGGGGGTAGAACGGCAGAGCCTGGTTCGTCCTAACTGCTCAAGAGCTGGCTCCGTGGGGGATGTTGGTGGTGCATTGAGGAGCTCTTCAAAATGCGAGGCCCATCGTTTGTTTACGCTTTAGATGTCGTTGATGATGTTACCATCCTTGTCCTTACATAGGCTTATCCTGGGTTGATATCCGTTCTTGATATTATTGATAAGTTTGTACGCCTGTATAATGTTCTTACTGGCTAATCTTTGGTTTATTTGCTGTAACTGCTCGTAAAAATGTTTGCGTTTCTTACGTCTAATTAACTTATTAGATACGGCCGTGCAGGCAGGTCAAAAATACATAGGAAAAATAACAAGCTTCTCTGCAAGCTTAGCAGAGAGACATGAGCTTGCTGTAGCTCAGGTTCGGTAAAATGGGCTGGGTTTGTGCTACTCGCAGACTCATGTCCTCTACACGCCATTATATTTTGTGCTATAGACCCCGATGGCAGTGGATTCTGGCTGTCTTTACTCACAAATAAACTAAACTATTTCCGATCGTGAGGCCTCCATGGCCAAGAGAAATTTATAATGGCTTTCTTAAAATTTAGAATATGTCCCTGGAACGTGGATCTGGAAAATGTTGTGTGGACCGCTTACTCCAATGTGCATCGGTGCGGCAGGGTGGTGCCGATCAAGCGCCTCGTGGCGACATAACCTGCAGTGTGGCACTTGGAGACTGGGGCACTGTGGCTTTTAATTTGCTTTATTATTATATATTATTATACACCGCACTAATCACAGCACCCGCTTGCAAATGCACAAGAAAAGGTCAAAAGAAACACGGATAGCTAATAGAATGATTTACGCCGCGCGATGCCCATATGACAACGCGCACAGCTTTTTAGTGTCGGGTAGGCACCGATAAGGAAAGTTCTTCGGTGTTTGTGACTTGATTGTCGTGTTTGAATCGATCTTAAGAAGTCTTAAGAAATCATGCAATTGACCGGAGACTGCGTTTGAATCAACCGTAAGCGATGGAAGTCTATAGAGGTTTATTTATTTTAATTTATTAAAATGCTCTATATTATGTTCTATATATTTTTTTTTTATATCAAATTCGTATTTATAATATGTAATGTGGTCAGCTGGAGAGGATCTTTAGGAGGCTAACATCGGACTCATGGCAGCGGCATACGTCGTCGGCAGCTCTTTACGGGAAGTGGGGTGGGGTCTTGCCTGTCCGGTGTTTCCAATACATTACAACTAAAAATCGTATGCCAGTTAACGGACGAACACTAGGAGCTAAAGCTGGAAAGGAAGAAAAAATAAAAATACGAGCGGAAATGGATCACCATCGAAGAACTCGGGCACTGAATCCGGATGGTATCCACCACGAGCCTATAGATTTTCTTGGCCGAATATTTGAAAATCTCCCTGAAATAAAAAAAAAAAACACGACCCAAGTGCGCCTACATTTCTATCCTGTAATGAAAAAGCCCGTCAAGGAAAAGATCCAAATGTTTACAAGATCACAACATCATTTATTGCCGAATCGCATTATAGACAATATAAGTATAGCATAGATTGTCTGTTTAAAAAGCTATATACTCACAAAATTATAAACCAAATATACAATAAATAAAATAATTATCATGAAAATGGTACTCACTCCGCTGCAGTTGTAACGGCCGCCGTTCACGATGCGACGAGGCCAATCAAATTTTATCACAATTCGAAAAATGCTAATTACTGTAGATTCGGGTTTAAATAAAAAATCTGCTTAAAGTGAAGTTAAATAAAACAGACTCAATAGACAAAAAAATATTACAAAGACGTAAATACGTATTGAATTGACATGATATGTATTAGCAATATTAGTGATTAACCCTCTAGCAGGACAGACCGCCTTTTGGCGGGCTCTGAATTTATCCACGTAACTCCTAATGTGATGACTTTTTTTGGCAACTAATGCTATAACAAGCTGTGTTTGGTACTGTACAAGCGCCTTAATATTCCAGAAAACCGGGCAAATACCGTTATCCTATTCTATTGCCAGTTGAATGCGAGTTGGTGCGAAAATGGACCAAATAAATTATTGACGCAAGCAGTGCGCATTTCGCAATACAAAAACACCTCTTTGTTATTAGCTTTGCTCTACAGAAAAATTATCATAGATGAGAAATATTGTTTATTTCATATGTGAATTTTGATTTTTTGAAAAGTAATATGTATTTTAGGTCCGATAAGTTAAGCCCGCCAAAAGGCGGTCTATCCAGGTAACCCAAACTTTTTTCTACATTTATCGTATATACTCATGTATTTTTTTCGAAATAATTTTCATTGAATTTTCAACAAAATTATTACTGCTTGGATGTGAATCGATATTATTTGAATCTTTTTATGCTGTAGCGTCTTTCCAGAGCAATCAATCGATCAGCTAAAAAATCCGATTAAGCTCTGGAGAATCAGCTGATAAATTTAGAGCCGATTGGGACTATGGAGCCGCTTGGAATTATAGGGCCGACACTCTACATATGGCCAAAAAACTGGAAAAAGCGACATTTGTACAAAACAGGAATATGAACCGGAAGTAACTGTTATAACTAACTTAAACTCAGGATCAATTACAAGATTAAATGGGGTCATATCGTGTTGTAAAGATTTGGGAACAACGGTTATCCACAATCCTAAGAAGACTCAAGAAGCTAGGAAAAAGTGATTGAAGTCAGAGAAGGAGAATCATTTAATGCTTCCTAGGGAGAGTCTAATCAATACTAGTCTGCATTGAATGTGTGAGATCCGACTTTGCAACGGAGGACTTAGGAATTCTAGGCGCTATGTCAGTTTCGTGAGTGGTCGACCAAACCAGGGTCCCATTTTTTACATACCCAAACTGGTGCTGTGTATTGTGATGCAGCTGGTAGTGTTAGCGGTGGTATTTGCTTTAACCGACAATTTAGTAGCTATACAGGCGACAACCTACATCACGATGACTGGATGACTGCCCATAATCATGCTGTTATGCTCCCCCTTCTCCTAAATTGGCATATGTATTTGAAACACCCAAAAATGTTTCTAAATTCACAATAAAAAAACTTAATAGTAATAGTTAGTACTGGTTGGAACTTACCCAAAAGTGGGCACAGATGTATCTATTTTTGTCACGATCCACCATGTAGAAAATCCTTTATAAAAGAACTAATAAGGGCTAAAGAGTAAACAAGATGGCCCAATCTTGCAAGCTCCTTATTTCTACCTGTGTGATCCCCAATACATAAATGGAAACATAATTCTTAAAGATTGTTAGGTATGTACTCAAACCAAACCAATGTCGAGTATTGTTAAAGCACCCCCAAACCATTTTGGATTAATTTCTGGGGGATAGAGCTTTGACTAAAGACGCACTGCTAGTCAGAAGAATATAGTGTTATGGTCGCCATAGAAACCGCTCCCAGTATCTACCAGCCGCAGATTTCAAACACTTCAATATATATACAGGGTGTCCCGCATTGGGTGGTCAATACTGTAAGGGCTGATAGCGCAACTTGTTTCAGCAAAAAAATTCACAATACAATCGGAATTTTTTTTACCGTTACCTTGCTATCGCTCTTTTTGTGAAAGTCATCGAAAATCGTGACTTGTCACGCAAAATCGTAATTGGCAGCACTCCTGATGACTTGATCCAAGATTTGATTTCAGTTTCAAAAAATACATAAAATTTCACAAAAACTGAAGTTTTTCCTGTTGCCAACATTATCGGCACTTTCAAGATACAGTTACTCAAACTTAACAGAAATTTTAAAAACGATTTTTCATCGAAAATTCAAACAGTAATTGCATAACGGTGCTTTATACGTACAATTCTGCAAAGTTGATAAAAGTTGCTTCAACATGTTGGCTTTCCAACGGTATATCACTTTTCTTATTTGCATTGCAGAATTTTAGGTAAACACGCATTGAATGGTAAAAACCATGGTTTCAGTGGAATCGTTAACAATTTTCCCTTGACTCGAAAAAAGACATACAATTATAATTCGGGATAGAATCTCGCTACATTATTTTGACCAGAACTGTAAGATATTTGAAATTTGGTACATTTGGCAAATGCAACGGTACTTATAACAGTTAAAATTTAATATTTGCTACTTATGGCAGATAGACGGGTGCCCGCTCATAATGCGAGACCTATCAAAGAATACTTGGAAAACGAATTTCCCGGAAAGTGGATTGGCAGATTTGGGACAGTTGCGTGGCCTGCGAGAAGTCCTGACCTTACTCCCCCAGATTTTTATTTATGGGGTAACTTAAAAAAAACAATGTCTATTCCGAGCCGATTACCTCCCGGGAACAGCTGCTGCAGCGAATTAATGATGCTTGTGATAACATTAAGGAAACCCCTCCTGAAATCCTTCGGGACGTTTCTTCCATTCGCCGAAGGTGTCGAGTCTGCATACAAAATGGAAGAGGCCAATTCCAGCAGCATTATTCCAATTCATCAAACAGACCCATTTAATCATTAGTTAATATTTTTAGGTTATTGGTTCTTTCTCATATTCAAAATTTTATTTTCATTTTTATTTAACAAATTTTACTAAAATATAAAAAATAAATGAATAAAATTTCAGTTTAAATAATCCGATAACAAAATAAATACCTGGTTTTCTTACATTCAATATGTGTAATTCCAAAATCCCGTAATGTAAATATGAAAAGTTATATACCGTTGCAAAGCCAACATGTTGAAGCAACTTTTATCAACTTTGCAGAGTTGTGCGTATAAAGCACCGTTATGAAATTACTGTTTGAATTTTCGATGAAAAATCTATTTTAAAATTTCTATTAAGTTTTGAGTAACTGTATCTTGAAAGTGCCGATAATGTTGGCAACAGGAAAAACTTCAGTTTTTGTGAAATTTTATGTAGTTTCTGAAACTGAAATCAAATCTTGGATTAAGTCATCAACAGTGTTGCAAATTACGATTTTGCGTGACAAGTCACGATTTTCGATGACTTTCACAAAAAATACCGGCGTACAGAGGGCTGCGCCCGCAATACGAGGGTTTTTTAGAATTTTAATGCATAGTGAATATTTTTTGTATATATATTTTATAAGCAATAAATAAGTATTGTGCATAACATTAATGAAATGCTTCCTGTAAATCTATTTTTGGATTGGTCTAAATAAACGCGTTCCAGAATGAAAGGCTAGCGCCTTTCATTCTGTTCCACCTTTAATTAGACCAATCCAAAAATAGATTTACTATTTATCCAGTTTGTATAAAAGTACTCCAAGGCAAATCTAAAGGCAACGATTTAAGATTTCTGATGGCCTTTGACCAAAAAGAAACTCAGGCAAACGTAAGGATGGCTTGGCTTTATATATGAACTGAATTATTAGCTGTAAATCTACTGTTACTGTTTTTTAATCAAGGAAAAGCAACCTTATATAAAATGATTCCATTGTGTTCCCTGTCATAAGAGCCAACGCAAGCTATCCTATGAGTATTGAACAAGTATACTTTTGCAGCTATTCAGGGACACCCTGTTAACTTGGTTCTACTAACTTCAAAATTTTTTGTGGCAAACACTATTACCATTCTATGCATTTCCACCAAATTTCATGTTCATTGTTTCATCAAGTTAAAAGATATATGTACATTGAAGAAATGCTTAAGAGGCTTGCATTTTGAAAGGCCCTTACTAAATACTTATTTGGCTATATTTCCGGTTTGGATACAGTTATTCGAATGAAAATTCGTGGACATATTCTATATGTAATTTTCTAAAAACCCTTAGCAGCATTTTCATATTTGGAAACCTAAGAGGGGCTAAACACGAACAAATTGAAATTTTACAAATTTACTGTTATTTACTTTTCCTTTGCGAAAGTCAGCAGTCTTAATATTTAACGTATATAAGGCCCTACCGACCAATCTTTGTGCAAATTTTCATATCGATCCCTATAACGGTTTAGAAAAACGGAGCTCGAAAAGGAAGCTTAACTTTAAACGCCAATAACTTTTTTACCGTTACCGAAACTGGAAAATTTTAACTGATATGAGGTGTACTCGTTTAGATCTTTGATTTAAATACCCATACGTCAATCTCCGATAAAAACTAAAAAAGTCAACTTGTTTCAAACGTTCGGGACACCCTGTTGTCTTCTTACCTACCAACTTCTAAGGTATATGTGCCAAAGACTGTAACCATTCTACACATTCCTACCAAATTTCATGACAATCGGTTGAGCCGTTCGCGAGCTATTTAGTGAACAGACGGACAGACGGACAGACGGACGGACGGACAGACGGACAGACGGACGGACGGACAAAATCGATTTCATAAGGGTTTTTTGAAAAAAATTTTCTAAAAAACCCTAAAAAGCGATAACAAGGTAACGGTAAAAAAAATTCCGATTGTATTGGTAATTTTCTTGCTGAAACAAGTTGCGCTATCAACCCTTACAGTATTGACCACCCAATGCGGGACACCCTGCATATAGATACGCATAAATCATAATAAATCTCTTTTCTACCAAACACCGGTTTTTTTAGAGTATTTATAACACAATTTAGAACACACGGCAAAGTACGCAAATCTACCAAGCAGGCCAGGCGCAGTCTCTTTTTCTTTGCCGCTCCCTGGATAGACTGCCTTTTGGCGGGCTACACATTTTAGTGTCTAAAAACTAAACCAATTACCAAATTCAGTTTTTGGTTCGTTTTATATAACTTTTTCCTGTTTAATCGTTGAAATTTTCAGACCGTGCCGGTAATTTTTAATTTATGCCCGAGCGCAATCGTTATCAAAAAAGAATGTTGAAGCACCGCACTTCGCAGAAAAATGGTGGTGGCTGACACAACCAATTAGCGAACCACTGAAGTCGTGTTTTGACTTTAATTTTTGTAAGTTTCGGTAATCATGGGTAGAGGAAAAAGCATTAAATACCGCGCAAATGGCTCAAATCGATGTTTTGAGAAATGAACAACACAGATTACGCGAAATTTCGAAAATATTGAAAAAAAGTAAATCGGTTGTGTTTAACTATTTAAAAAATAAATAATATTCAAGTGACCCAATTTTGAACATAGAATTTATTAGTGCATCAGCATAATGTTGATGAAACATAACTGTTGTTATTAAATGTTTCATTTTTTTTCTCGCAAACTATGAGCAACATACAAATAGCCTTTGTAAACAAATACTGAGTTATGCTCTCTGCTGCAAGGAAAAGGATATTTTGAGATAAACAATTCTCGAAAAGTTTGTCCCTATTCAAGTGACTGGGAGTGTATGTCGTCGACGACGACATTAGCGGAATGCAATGCAATACAATGAGAAAAAAAAGATGGTTTATTACAAATAGTAGATTCAAACTTTTTGTAAACTTTTCTTTAATTAGAACTGAGAACTGAATAGGATTATTATTTATTAAATAATGTTTAATTAATAATTTTTTTAATGTATATTTTTACGTATATAAATAAATAATTAGATTGACTTTTTTTTAAGTAGATTTTTCTATTCAAACAAGTAATTTTGATTATTCCTGTCAAACAATCATTATAAGGAACGTCACTATCTACAAGATAATTTAAATAGGAATAATAGGGTTTCGGGGACATTCGGAATCAACTACTTCTCTTAATCAAAGAAATACATAAAAGAAATGATAACTCCGTACAATTAACAGCTTCTGTCATATAGAAGAACAATTTTTTATGGAAGTAGTGCTGCCTTGTACTCGATCCAATAAAACAGAACTAATATTAAGGCATGAGCAAATGCGTTCCATCGTAGCATTTAGCGTTTAGGATTTTAGCAACTGTACCGAAAAAAAAAATGTATCGCAGAAAATTGATTGAGATATTCATTTCACTCTTGTGTGAATGCTTACCAAATTATTATACAGGGTGTCCCTGTATAATAATTTGGTGTTCATGGTGGAGGAAATCTTAATGGTATAGTGATGGCTCATTTGGGGAAAATTAATGAACAACGGGACCTCTCTATTTTTAACCGTTACAATGTAATAGCATTTTTTGTAAAAAATGCCAGACTTACTGGACTAAATCAAAATTTGCCACACCACCAAACATTTTATCCGAGATATGACACTTTCTAAAACTACATAAAATTCCCAATAAAACGACACCTCGCCCGTTACGAAGTTGCTCGTATCTTCCGAGATACACCCGTTCAAAAAGAAATTTAAAAATCACTTTTTCGTCAATTTTTATCATTTGATTTTTTGGTGAAACCCGATTTGAAAATTTCCTTAAAGAATGGACGTGTTGTGTCCATGTTCTGAAATAGCTGCGCAATAACCTTCTATTGTTCGTGCACATTAAGCGCAAATGCCGTGCGGAGGATTTGTGGCCAAAGTGGCAACACAGCGGAGTGATTGTTGTGTGGTTCCACGTGCAGTGGCCCTCGTTCAGGGCGATCGTGAATGAAGACTCAAAATCAGTTATTTATGTGCTATGTTATGACTGCATAGTATAGACCCTAACCCAAAACTCGGAAGATTTTTGAACACATTCGTGCAAGATTCGGGGAATCTTAGGAGCCATTCGTAAACGAGATGAATGGCGCATCTGGAACAACCACGAGTGGTATCAGCTGTACTATGGACAAGTTACGAAAGAGTGACGATTACAATGGTCGCGATATGCATAAAGAATAAACGACAATTGCATTCACGACGGAATGGACGAATCATTATTGTTTGGAGGACCGAGAGCTGAAACATGAGTAGACGACCTAAAGTTGGATGATTAGTGTTCCCGGGCTAATGCACACGGAATTAAATTTATGGGAAAGGGCAGGCTTCGCCACTTACACTTACCAGAAAAAGTCCCGTACCCAATGTAAGGAGAACAATGTCCTCTAAAATTTTTACTTATTTTACTATTTTATTTCTACAAATTATTTTATTAAAATTCGGTTATAAATAAAATTTTCCAGAAAAAAAACTAAATTAGAAACGAATTAGAAAGTACCTCCGTACAGGACCATATTATTTACAATCACTCATTTTTTCACAGAATATCATAGAGTTCACAACCTTTTCGGTTGACGACCTCCATACGTTGTTTCAACATATCCAGTCTATGTCCAATATGACTGAGCCCTGACCTCTTATTTTGTTCCGCTTTCCAGAATTCCTTTGTAAATTTTGAGGTGCTTGACGGTACCTGCGTACTAACAATTTCTTAAAATGCTCGGTAAGACTAAGCTCTCGGGATTAGTATACGCGCGATATGTTTTGTGTTATAAAGCGTTCAAAGCGTCGCAATCAAAGGCATGCGTCAGGCATCACTATTTGGCGGTAAGCAGGAATCCTCGCGAATGACTCATTCTTCGTACGGATTAATTTTTTTTTTCAAAATTTTCGATAAAATCTTATAGGCCGTACAAACTAATGTTATACCCCTGTAATTCTCGTACTTCAGCTTGTCACCCTTTTTGTGGATTGGGCAGAATATGGTCTTGTGCCAATCTTCGGGGATTACCTCGTCGTTCCACATTTTCAGCAGTAACAAATGTATAAGAGTTGGTCAGGCGCATTCCACCGTGCTTAAGCAGTTCTGCTGGAATTTCGTCAACCCCGGGCGCTTTATTACGGTGGAGCGATTGTATGGCGAAACTCACATCCTCTACTGTTGGGGGTTGAACGGGCGGGCCTGGTTCAGCTAACTGCTCAAGAGCTAACTCCGTGGGGGAGGTTGATGGTGCATTGAGGAGCTTTTGAAAATGCGAGGCCCATCGTCTGTTAACGCTTTCGATGTCGCTGATCATGTTACCATCCTTGTCTTTACATAGGCTTGTCCTGTGTTGATGTCCGTTCTTGATATTATTTATAAGTTTGTACGCCTGTCTAATATTCTTACTGGCTAATCTTTGGTTTACTTGCTGTTACTGCTCGTCAAAATGTTTTCGTTTCTTTCTTACTACTACTACTACTAATTAACTTATTAGATACTCGCTGGAGTTGTTGTATCTTTCTTTCTTGGCTCGAGATGCGCGTTGTGTATATTGGCCCTGCATTCGTCGTCAAACCAGTCTGTTCGTCTAAGCCGGGCTTTAAATCCCACCACCTCCTCTGCAACTCCTTTGATGCTGTGTTTGAGCTCCTTCCAGAACTCATGAATGCCTAAAGCATGGGCAACAGTTTTTCCTCAACTGCGGTAGTATACGCAGCCGCCGTGGCATTATCAATCAAATTCTCAACCTCGAAGATCTTGGCAGGGTTGATTCTCGTTAGGTACACCCAAGAGATTCTGCAGCTGTAGGTCGTCTTCACCAAACAGTGATCGGAGTCGCAGTTGGCTCCTCGATAGGATCGAACATCTAAGACATAAGTAGCTTATCTCTTGCTGATCAGTACGTGGTCGATCTGGTTCACGGTGTGTTCATCTGGAGACTTCCAAGTCTGCTTATGGATTCGTCGATGAGGGAAACATGTAGAGTATATGACCAGGCCGTTTGCGAAGTAGATAAGTCGCTGACCGTTGTTGTTGTTTTCGTCGTGGAGGCTATGACCTCCAGTAGTTCCCCTATGCCAGCTTTCGTTTCCGACTTGGCGTTAAAGTCTCCTAGCAGTAGCTTCACGTCGTTTGATGGAAGTGAGTCGAAAAGTGTTCCTAGGTGGTTGTAGAATTTGTCCTTAATCGCGTCTTCTTTTACTCCTGTATGCGCGTGCGCAACAATGAACCAGGAAATAGCGAAGTGGGTTGTGATACGGATCGCTCATAGCCGCTCGTTTATGTGTTTGAAGCCGATAACCTGATCCTTGAGCTGCTCACTCACGATGAAAGCTACTCCAAATTCCTTGTTGCCCTTCTTCTTATAGCCGTGCAGAAAGGTGTGAAACCGCTGTGCATCTATGCGGGTACGAGTTACGTTTCGTCAATATTTGTGTCCGTTAAGTCTAGGGACAAAAACATAGTTGCTGCGATAGGGTTTTCCCACAGCGATATAGGGACGCAGCTGGGCAGTGAAACAAATCACCCACATCGTGAGGAGTACCATCGCCATTTTGACAGATGTTTTTGGATAGAGGACTGAGAGAATTCTATTCGCACCTAAGCTCGCAATTAACTGATTCACTTCTGTGTGGATCGCTGCGATGGCGGCTCGGTATGTAACTTCATCGTAAAAGGGTCCCGTTTGTATCCCTGAACCTCTCTCTCAAGGTCTCGTAAACCACGCCTGACATCCGTGGTGAAGGAGTTCTGTCCATGAGATAATAATTGGGATGATCCTCACGATAGCAACCATCAAGATATTGTTTTGAGAGCAGGAGATTGTGGTCACGTATTGGCATCAATTTTGTCTCCTGATGTAACTGATCCTGGGCAGACATCAGAAGGCAACCTGTAGTTGTGCGTAGAGCGGCATTTTGGCAGACCTGAATTTTGGACCAGTTTGTGTCACAAAACTCGGAAAAATAATTTTTTCTCGAAAATTGAATCGATCGAATTAAAGGAACGTACCAGGCGCGCGGAAAGTCTATTATCGGAGTATAGTGATGTCCACGGTCAAATGTTAGAAGTCGCAGAGGACAGTGATATAAAAGAATATGAGGATCAACGTGAATCATTTGAAAGCGACCTATTTCGCATTTGTGCGACAGCGCGGTCAATTCTCAATTCACAAGAATCGGATAGTCTTGACCAATCGGTAACCAATTCTGTGGACCGCTATTTTCATACAAGTGAAACGAATAATGTGAAACTGCCGACATTGAAGCTTCCCGAATTCAAAGGGAGTTTTGAAAGGTGGCTCGGTTTTTTTGACACATTTAAGACTGTCATCCTTGACTTACTTACTTACTTAATGTGGGACGATTCACCTACGGAGTTCTCCCAGCGAGCGCTCGGTCATCCACGCAACCTCGCTCCGTCAATTCGTTGTGCGTTCATAACTTTCTTTGGCATGCGATTATCGTCCATCCGTTGTACATGCCCCGCCCATTGCAGACGTTGAAGCTTCACGATTTTCGATACTTCCAGCTCATCGTACAATTGATACAACTCATGGTTGTACCGGATACGCCATTGGTCTCGCTCGCGAACGGCCCCGAAAATTCGCCGAAGGACCTTTCGTTCGAATCGGTCTAGCAAAATTTCGGAGGCTTGGGTAAGGATCCATGTTTCGCAGCCATAACATAGCACGGGTCGGATGATCGTTTTGTACACGCGGAGCTTCGTGATCCTGTGCGCAAGTTTCGAATTAATTATAGGGAGGACCGAGAAATATGTCTTATTGGCTAGTTGTATCCGTCGCTTAATTTCGTCGGTTTCGTTGGCGTCCTTTGATAAGTTACAACCCAGTTGAAGTTGTCTACATACTCGATATTAAGGTCCCCCACTGTGATGCTTGAATTTGCTGGCGTCCTTGTTTTCGATTGCATCATGGTCTTTGTTTTGGTTTCGTTGATATGTAGTCCAACTTCCTTTGCGGCGTTATTGAAGCTTGTGGTATGTTTTGGATTGGACAGAATACGTTTTAATTATTTTGAAGTGATTTGAAAATTTTATTCTCTATACATACATAGACTTGGGACAAAGAACTTGCAATTACGGCACAATTATGGATAAAACGATGCAAACCATTAAGTTTAGATCCGTGTACAAACGTTGCAGCAATAGCAGGTGGTACGTGATTCACAGAAGCAATGTTTTTCTATTTACAGAAAATGTTTTTTATTATGTTTTCAGAATACCGGTAAACTCCTACCATTACGGAAAGTGGTTCTTAAAAAACCCATGCGCTGCATGAATACTTTATATGTCTAAAGTTTGTATTTTGCAAGGCGATGATCATATACCTTTACCCGTGTGAAACGAAATTATGAAGTGGTAAGGAGTCCATTTTATCCAAAATATTTTTTACAATCAGTCATACGCACGTGGTATATAAAGAAAAATCACATGAAGCCACCAACAAAAAATACAACTGGTGACATCACCTACTAGCCGTAGGCAAAATAATTTTACAAGTTTAGGACACGCTTGGGTCACAAGAATAGGATGAGCCATGATAAAAGGTAATCCTGGATGGCGGCGATAAGAATTTTGTTGGAACTGAAGAAGTGTGCAATCTCAGGGATTTTACGGCGAATGTCATTACAGATAAACTGCAATATGGATAGTGGAGTGAAAACCGCTGGAGGAGGAGGGCCAGGAGTAAGACTGGATCTGACATTCCTAATTACATTGTTGGCGGTGTAGGGGACTGTAGAGGAGAAGGTGGGGTATGTGCAGCCCTTGATTGCCCAGTTTATACAACCTGCTGCGACATATGATAAGGAATGCTGACCCTGTATTCGTAACCCCGAACACCTAAAGTGAACCCATTCCATACAGCAATTACACTGCACTGATCTGGCATTTGAATAGATTCGTTGGTTGCAGACACTACAAATCCATACCCTTGGGCCTGGATTTATTTCAACATGGGCGCGAATTAGTTAGATTGAGAGCAGCCGCGCCGAGATGTAATTCTTCGAATATGACGAAAAAACACAGGCAATCACAACCTTCCTGCATCGAACATTCAGGGTTCTTGCCAGGAAGTCATATTGGCAGCTCTTAGCCGTTTTGTAAAAAACGGTTGTGATTCACCCCGTAGAGTCAGTTGCCGTAGGACCACTCCTTGTGGTATCCTTGTTGCCCTACTCTTTACCACTCGTAAAAATTGTGTGCGATTTGAGGTCGCTAATCTCGCTTTTCAGCCATTTAGTTTCCTGGATTGCAACTATGCTCAGCTTGTATTTTTCTACCTGATCCAGGAGTGCCCTTAAGGCAGTTGTTCGTTTGCGGGGTCGTCGTTGTTTTGTATCCGTCCAATCCGAGGCTTTTGTTTCATTTCCGATGGTATAACACTCCGCTCCTTTTATCTTTTTTACTGTTTTCCAGAATGATTTCGAGTCTCTATACTCCCCCAATAACTGGGCTTGTTGGAAAAACAGTGCTTTTCGCTGCCGACATAATGTTTTATACTATCGATTTGCTTCAACATACATCTTCCTGGACAATAATTCATCGTTATTTTTCCTAAACAGCCTAAGCCAAGCGAATGATCGGTCTCTCATTTTCTTACAAAGGTTGTCATACCAGCGCTTTCTTGCAGTATTTTTCGGCGGTCGTAAACTGCGCGCACTTATTTGCAGAATCTCTACTAATCGGTTTATATTTATGTTATCAACTCCAGTTAAATGGGCATTAACATTATTTTCGAATTGCAGTTTATATTCTTCTCGCCATACGAAGGAGGAGGTGCATTGATCTAGTCGCAGTTCTGCCGATGCAATCCAACCCAATGGTAGTGATATTTGGGAGATGATCGGAGAACTGCTTACTTTCTACCATGCAGTCCGTTACGAGATGCTGCCAAATCCCCCCCCCCCTTCCTTCCTGTCTGTATTCGAAGATCCATTCATTACCTTCATGCCGAATGAGTCGATCAAATGTTTCATTTTCCATACATCCGTACATCATTGAATGTGACTTTGACTTTTAGTAAACTTAGAAGTAACTAAGGAAGTGAATTATTTGTAGACAAGATCGATTCTTCTTTCTTTCTTGAAGTATAGCTTAAAACGTTCTCGTAAAATTTGCCCGAACGCTCAATATTCAAAAGAAGTTATTTTTTTCAACTACAATTGAAGAAAGATATGTATGAATACGCTTCAAACATGAAAATGACCTTTCGGTAGATGCACTACTTACAAGAGTAGTTATAATCAGCTTCACCAGACCTACATATTATCTCAGGAAATCCTTTCAATTTTGGAATTTTCACTACGTTATTAACCATCTTCCTCCGCAAGTACTTTAAAAAAAGCGACACGGGTTGAAAATTTAATTTTCCGATAAAATCATCATCAATGTGGCACGATACCCCGACGTCGGGCTTTGGCCGCCTGAATTGTTAACCTCCAATTGTCGCGGTTACGTGACCTTGTCCTCCAGTTTCGGAAACTCAGCAGCTGGTGGGCGTCTTCACCTACGGAGTTCTCCCAGCGAGCTCTCGGTCGTCCACGAAACCTCGCTCCGTCAATTCGTTGTGCGTTCATTACTTTCTTTGGCATGCGATTATCGTCCATCCGTTGTACATGCCCCACCCATTGCAAACGTTGAAGCTTCACGATTTTCGTTACTTCCAGCTCATCGTACAATTGATACAATTCATGGTTGTACCGGATACGCCATTAATCTCACTCGCGAACGGCCCCGAAAATTCGCCGAAGGACCTTTCGTACGAATCGGTCTAGCAAAATTTCGGAGGCTTGGGTGAGGGTCCATGTTTCGCATCCATAACATAGCACGGGTCGGATGATGGTTTTGTACACGCGGAGCTTCGTGTTCCTGTGCGCAAGTTTCGAATTAATCATAGGGAGGACCGAGAAATATGTCTTATTGGCTAGTTGTATCCGTCGCTTAATTTCGTCGGTTTCGTCGTATGAAACCGCGCAATGATTTTTTTAATCGATGATTATGGCGTAACCAAGCAAAATATGGCAGAACTATATGCAAAATAAAGAAAAATTCAATTCAATACAATGGAAAAGCTTTCTGAATATTGTTAGTGTCTTCTCTACGCGATAAGACTAAACAGCCGATAAGATGTACGAAAATTTGGCCTTAAGTATAAAAAGATAATGAATGTTTTAAGTATTTATATCCTTCGACTTTTGGCGCGCCGCTGGTTATCAATGAAGGTTTTTATTTGCTGAGGATTTCGATGTCCTCAAACAGTCCCGGTTAGTTTTAATTAACTGGGTGCATTCGCTTATGGAAGTTAGCTTCGCCAAGCTTTCAAGATTGCCGAATTTGCTTGTTAAAACTTGCCTCTCCTACAAAATCTATTTCGTCCTCTTCGTCTTCCCGTATGCTGAAAATTATTATTACACCACGAATCTGTGAAATTTTTTAATGTCTACTTACTGTTACGGTGTTTGATTTTAGATCCAGCAAGTTCATCTGACGACAATTTCGAAGTAGATGCTGTGCTGTTCCCATGTGGACTTAGAGAAAATGTGCAATCTGTAAATAAATCAATTAAATTCAAGTCTTATTTTAGCTGGTTGCTACGACCTTCTTTGGCTTTAGATCCAGAAAATTCAGCTGGTTTAGAAAATTGTGATATTGAAGTATAGATTCTGTGCTGTTTCTATGTGGACTTAACGATATTCTTAAATCTGCAAAAAAAAACATTGAATTCATGTCTTTTATTGCAACTAATTGCTACATACTTTTACGACGTTCCAGGCAGATTCTGGATACATGCAACGGTTCCTCGTCTAGTCCAGCTTCATTTTTAGGGTTTTTTAGATTTTTCAAAAAACCCTTATGAAATCGATTTTGTCCGTCCGTCTGTCCGTCTGTCCGTCTGTCCGTCTGTCCGTCCGTCTGTTCACTAAATAACTCGCGAACGGCTTAAGCGATCGTCATGAAATTTGGTAGGAATGTGTAGAATGGTAACAGCCTTTGGCACGAAATACTTAAAAGTTGGTAGGACAAAAATAACAGGGTGTCCCGGACATTTTAAAATTTGTTCACTAAATAACTCGCGAACGGCTTAACGGATCGTCATGAAATTTGGTAGGAATGTGTAGAATGGTAACAGTCTTTGGCATGAAATACCTAAAAGTTGCTATGGCAAAGATAACAGGGTGTCCCGGACATTTACAAATTTGTTCACTAAATACCTCGCGAACGGCTTAACCGATCGTCATGTATTTTAGTAGGAATGTGTAGAATAGTAACAGTCTTTGGCACGAAATACTTAGAAGTTAATAGGGCAAAGATAACAGGGTGTCCCGGATATTTAAAAATTTGTTCACTAACTGATCGTTATGAAATTTGGTAGGAATGTGTAGAATTGTAACAGTCCTTAGCACGAAATACTTAGACGTTGGTAGAATAAAGCTAACAGGGTGTCTCGGAGATTTTAAAAAGCCGACTTTTTTAGTTTTTATCGGACATGGACGTATGGGTACTCACATCAAAGAACTCGATGGGTACGTTTCATATCAGTCGCTTTTTTCCAGTTTGGAGTAATGGTAACGGAGTTACAGCTAATATATCCAGTTAATATGTGTAGCCATGATACATAGTAAATCTATTTTTGAATTGGTCTAATTAAAAAGTGTTACAGAATGAAAGGCGTTAGCCTTTCATTCTGGGACGCGTTTATTTAGACCAATCCAAAAATAGATTTACGAGAAGCATTTCATTAATATTGTGCATAATGATTATTTATTACCTATAAAATATATGTGCAAAATTATTCACAATGTGTGTATCCAAAATCTAAAAAACCCTTGTATTGCGGGCGCAGCCCTCTGTACGCCGGTATTTTTTGGTATTGTTAATAAAGTAAAAAGTTTTTAATGCTGATACTAACAGCCGGTGATCAAAGTAACTAACATCTACGCAAAGAACTAAGTACGTAGAGTGGCCTACTCTTTAAAAGTATTCACCGTCTCCGTCACGGTCAACAGCATCGTGTACCGTATTTAAAGACGATGTGGTCAACAGCACTGGGTATGAATTCCAAAGCAGGCATATTCGCACGTTGTGCGACAGGAAGATCATTTCCATCACCGCCATTTTCTTCTTCGCTACTTTCATCGTCGGCTTCCAGTAGAACATCATCTTCCCAATTGCGGCCATAAGCAAACGAGATACTTGTGTTATTTCTGCCACTATGGAACTGGAACTCGGTATATTGTTTTGTGGATATCTTTTTGATGACCTATAAAATTTGCTAGATGATCGATTTGTGCTTCTTCCCCGTTTAACATTAATGTATGCGTAGCAATATGTTTCCTTTGCAGCGTACCCCTCGCAGCGAACTAGGAATCGGCATTCAGCCGGAAAGCGTCGAATTAGTGGAGTTACAAGTTAATCGACGTTCGTTAACGGCCGTCCGACCAACCACAGGAAGATGGGTCGTGGGCTCCACGTACACTCTATGAAATTTTGACTCTTATAATAGAAGGAAACTTTATTTCCTTCTATTATAATAGTGAAATTACTCTGCAATCTAAATTTGCAAATCAAGTGTAATTTTACATAAAAAATGTTTAAAAAAGTACTCCAATATATTAGCAAATTTACACCACGCTATGTGTAAAAACACTCCGTAATAATAGGAATATAAAGCGGAAACGTTTGCTCGTTTTCCACTTAACAAATTTAATTCAGCAAATACTTTAAAACAAAAAAAAACTATCAAACGACCGGTCGACACTTTACGTTACTTAATACTACTTAAATACCTTACGCACTATCCTATCGCGAAAAGAACTAAACCTACTTACGTGGCGGTAAATTACTCCCTACTCGAATTCGACGATCGTTGACTATCTTATAGCTCCGTTCCGCTCGTACATTCGATATCACCTTGACTCCTTGCTATTGTCTCGGCTGCAATAAATTACACGACTGCAAGACGCCGTCCCAAATTATCGCTCTGCGTCTCGGCTTCTTAGGACAGAGCAAGATACTCGACTCGGTCGTCTACTTCACAACGATAAGATTCTCGACTTCTTCACCACTTGACTTGATAGCTTCGCTATTTTTTTCTCCTTTAGTCGCCGGGGATAACAAAGAAAAGAGAATCAAACTTTTGTTCACCAATAAATATTTTTTTTCCAGGGGATTGGTATTGCACACTGAATATACATTTATTAATTTTTTGGATCGACTCCAGCATGATCTCTAAATTATAGTAAGGGGTCCTCTTATCTCAATACGGGCGAATTGTCTAGCAAATTGTTGAGTCGATTCCATCTCCTTATCAACAACTTTTGCAGTTCACGACTGTCAATCGTTCAATTTCCGACGATTGAAAAATTGTATTAAAATTAATGTTGCTTCGTTTGACCGCAACCACACAGCAAAGTCAAAATCTTCATCCAGTTTTAAGAGGCATTCATTGCATTGATTTTGCAAATATTTGTATAATGTTTTGATGTCTTTTTTTTATTCGGAAGGGCCATATTCTTGTTGCGTTTCTGATTCGTTTGATTTTCATGTGCCTTTCTATTCATAAGTGTAGAAATATTCGTCTTCCATAGGTGCAGGAAATCCTGGGTATATTTTTGTTTTTCGGGATCCTTCCTTATAATACATTGGCTTTCAAATATTTCTTGACACTTTCTTACTAGTGTGGTCATATTTTAAGCAACTGCTGGTTTTCGAAATTCCATTATTTCCGGGTCCCAATGTGAGACCTTACTTAAAGCGTCCACTGCTATCTCCAAATTTTCTGGATCAAAAATTTGACTAGGCTCACCGAATGACTTGTCCATATTTTTCACAGAGTAAATTTCCGAAGAGAATAATAAGTTCGTCATACCTTATGGCTTTTACTCTAAACGATGGAAAAACACGATAGCGCAACATGTTGTTTGCTCTTATAGGCTGGTTACACAGTGCGAGCTATCGTGCGAGTTGGCCTAGACAGCTACTGCAGAGCAGCTACTTGCACCATGTGACCGCATCATACGAGTTACTGTCATGTGCGATTCGGTCAGTAGCTCGCATCCGAGTTACTACAACATTTTTTGTTTTGACTCGGCCACTCGCCGACAGACAGACAGACATTCGAAATTGCACCGATTGCAAAATAACAATTGCTCGAAATTAACCGCCGGGTGCATTCGTCTGTAAATTTTGTCGTTTACAGTGTGAGCTTATTGTGCAACAATGGATAGATGGACTCCGGATTAGAATTTGAAATTTGTCGATCCGAGCTAAAAATGAAATTCTGAAAAATATCGACAACAACCGATACGATATTCCAGACGAAAGGTAGACCAAGGTTATTTTCATCTTCACCCTTGCAGGTATGGCTTCTCTCATGTGGGTGTTCTCACGTTAAATTTTTTGAGCAATTAAATTCAATAGCGTTTCCAATTGTGTAGGTGTCACTCTCATTATAGCTTTATATTCTCGGGGATCTTTATTGTATAGTTCTTTAAATATTTCATGGGTTGCCCCTTTCCTTTGGATCCAATTCCTGACCCAGATACTTTTTTTTGGAAAACTCTTTCAGCCCGAAGTACGCTAAAAGCTCAAAGAATGTTTGTAACCGCACTTATCACGATAGAAGCAGTGTTCGCTCGTTCACTTTGCATATAGGTATAATATATGAGACATGACATGCTACTGAGATGCAACTACATACGTGCAGCAGTTCCCTACTCTGCCGACAGCTCGCACTTGTGTGACCGGGCGATGCGAGTCGAGCTACTTTCATGCGAGTACACAGGTGCAGTAGCTGTCCACTGTCAGGTCAGCAACTCGTACTGTGTAACCAGCCCATTAGATGGGTAAAGCCAGTTACAAATCGGCCAATAGCTGGATTATTTCGACTTCCTTTTTTATATTGTTCACTGCATGCTGAGTAGTGGAAACAAATTGAAATACGAGAAAAAATCCTTTACACGTCTTGCAACAAACATAATGTTCAGCAGGGTTGTAAGACATGTTTTGCTGCTGCCTAGGAACTATCAATATTCCTGTATTCAAATCAGGAGTGGTGTTATGAAGCAAATCTCCCTTTTGCGCAAGGTTGCTATCATTCTTGTCCCTTCAATGCTTTTCTGCCCTAAATATTTAAACGCTTTTACCTTTTTTTGTTATGTTCGCCGACTCCTTATTAAACACATTTTAATGCAGCTGGCCTGATTTTCCTATTTAGTATAAATATATAAAATTCCATTTGCTAGTAAAAGGAAAAATCACCAGATTTCGAAGTGTTACCAGTTCTAGAAGATATTTCCTCCATATGCGGCTGAACAAGAGCATCTGGACAGCGGATGCCATCTTCTTTTTTTACGTTCGCTTAACGTCCTCGTCCTTTGAATATAATTGCGGCGTCACGTCGACAGCTATAAAGATGTCAAGTGTTAGTTTTCGAAAATACTTACATTTCTAAATATATGTATGAGCTTACCATAGGTTCAAACAAAGCAACGAAAACATTGTTGTTGGACGGTGGATGTTGTAGCATGCTCAAAAAATGATTTGAGTATGGAGTATGCTTACCATAGGTATCGATATCAGGTCGATATCGCATTTTTTCTCCAAACTCGAATCAACAAGGTCTTTTTTATCGTTCCCGGCTTCGAATTGCTGCGCGATTTGCCCCAATTCGACAATTTTTTTTTGTAAATATTTTTGATTATTTACAGATTTTTAAAATCATCGAAAAAGGTTACAAAATGAAAGTAATTAAAACGTTTACTTGACTTAAGAATCAACTTCGCATTAAACCTTCCGCTTCTACACGATGATATTTTTATCCTTGTCATATCTGATCCTTTTATCAGGCACAATAGCATATTCTATTCCTCTTTGTCGAAGTGCACTTTTTTACAATACAGGTATTTCAACTGTAACAAAAAAAAAAATGAGTTTAATTTCTCGGTTCCACAAAGAAGGTCCTATTCCTCTTAAAAACAAAACAGTGATTTTTCGAGTTGGCCTGAAGTTAAAAGAGCATGCCGTTACCCTCCAAAAAGAAAATTTATGAAACACGGTGGAACATGACGATTTTTAAAATGTCGTACAAAATCGGAAATTTATGCTACACAATTAATTTTATGCCACTAAAACACTCAGGACAGTGGCGGAATTTATATGACACCCTTTTAAAATAAATATATGCCAAGGCATGGTGCCAGTGTGCATTATTAAAATTTTCGATTCGTTTTCCGAAGTTGATCTAAAATCTTTACAGCATATCCACTTCAATTTCCCATCTGTGCCGACGACGGTCATCCAGAAAGCGTGTTTAGGAAACTTTTTTCTAGTGTCTAAACAGAAAACCTTTCCTAGTGTCTAAACGCGCTGCAACAGAGAGACAGACATCGGCTAATTGACTCTCCTCGTCATACTGGTTAATTAAATTTTTTATACAAAACCGACGAAAAAAAGCGAAATTGAGGCCACTCTAAATGGAAATGCGACGCGCTCGTTGAAGAAGATATTTCAGCCCCGACACTAAAACATTAACGCGATACAAATTTTTTACAAGCATGTGTAGGCGTCAACGACAACAACTTAATCCAGAGGGGGAAAAATGAAGTAATAAATAAATTCACAGATAGCCGGAGTCCAGCGTTTGCTGTGGCTGAGAGCGGTTGATGTTGGCTGGGTTTGTGCTGCCCATTGTTCTCTACATCAAAAACGGATCTCTCGCATTTCTATAGGCAAGCGGTCTCGCAACATAGGGGATTAAAATTGAGATAATCCAATGTATAGGCTTGGCTAGAGCAGAAAAGCGAAATGCTGCGCGGATTCCTCAACCGATCTTCCTATTGTGGGTGCTACGCCGGCCGTCCCTTGTGGCTTTCTGTGCGGAACCACCGTACTACAGCCTACAACGTACACGCCGAGGAGGATGCGAGCGCTTATTGTTGCGCATCCTCAGCCGGCGGCATTCCATACGATGGCCAAGTGCGGGTCATTCGGCACCAACCTCCTTAGTCAACAAATTGCATCGCCACGCAATTTTTCCACCACGGCGACGGAGAACCGTACATTTGTCACAGCGAAACGAATTCCCGCTGGTATGGAAAGTTTCACACACAACATTTGAAATAAACTAGAGCATTCACAGCACTGAACTGAGATGCGCACCCCACGACACTTCAATGTCAACTGATGAGTAACATGTTAACTAACTATTATAACACCATTCAGGAGAATTAGCCAACTGGCCCGGTTTGTAGCCTCACCTGTGGACTTCCGCATAGCGGCGATGACATCAGGAACAAAGCGCAACCCTGGCCAAAGGAGAAAAAAAAACTATTATAACACAAATACAAATGTTTTATCAATTTATTTATTTGGTAACTAGCATAATGCTTATCAAAGCCAATTTCTATTTCGTTACAAAGAACAAACACTTTTTCTAGAACAAATAATAATACAAATTATTTCAAAGAAATTCAAGGCATATCTTTTTCACAATATTTTATATTTCTTACCTTTCTTGATCTTTTTTTGGGTACGAATATTGCTAATGGTGGTTCATACCTAGCGAATATTCCTCGGAACACACAAAGTGATAACTCTGGGCTCTCAGATTTTTCCGAATATAGTTTGTGTAAGGTTGGCAAATTTATATCTGGGGCCAAGTAAAGGCGGTTACTCATTTTTCTGCAGTAGTGTGATGGCACTTTTGGAGATGTTGATAGAAAAATGTTCACGCAGCGAACAACTGCTTTAGGGGTGCGGTTTCGTGCAGGTTTTCCAATCCTGAGGTCATGACCAATATATGAGCCGCATGGGATTTTCGACTTTAATGCATTGTTGACCATAGTCTTCTTCTTCTTTTAGCGGTGCAGAAAGGTGTGAAACATCTGTGCATTTTTTGTCTAAGGACAAAACATAGCTGCTGCGATAGGGTTTTCCCACAGCGATATAAGGGTAAGATCAGTGGGCGTAGCGGGGCATTGAAACAAATGAGCCACATCATGCGATGGTACTTCGCAATTTGAACAGATGTTTTAGATGTCCGGGTTTATGCGAATTAAGGCGTGAACAAAAGCCCGACCGGAGTTGAGCTAGTGTTACTCTGGTGGCTCTCGGGAGCCTAATCTCCTCAGGCGAAATTGATGGTGGGCGGTCTGAGAGAACTCTATTGGCACCTAAGCTCGCAATAGACCGATTCACTTCTTCAGTGTGGATCGCTGCGATGGCGGCTCGGTATGTAACTTCATCGTAAGGGTCCCGTTTGTATCCCTGAACCTCTCTCTCAAGGTCTCGTAAACCACGCCTGACATGTCGTGGTGGAGGAATTCGGTCCATGAGATAATGATTGGGATGATCCTCACGATAGCAGCCAACAAGATACTGTTTTGAGAGTAGGAGATTGTGGTAACGTATTGGCATCAATTTTGTCTCCTGATGTAAGTGATCCTGGGCAGACATCAGAAGGCAATCTGTCGCTATGCGTAGAGCGGCATTTTGGCAGACCTGAATTTTAGACCAGTTTGTGTCACATAAACTATGTGTCCAAATTGGGGCTGCATAATCAGCGGCCACTCGACCCACCGCTTTATAAGTAGCTAGCATGGTTTCTTTATCTTTGCCCCAGGTGGTACCAGCTAGAGCTTTTAGGATTTTATTCCTACTGCGCATTTTCTCACAAACGGAATCTGCATGATTCGCAGACGTCATAATGTTCTCTAGGTGAAGCCCGAGAATTTTGGGGTTTGCTACAGTAGGAACAGAATTGTTGCCAATACGTATATCAATCTCCCATCTTTTATCCTTCCACCAAGTGGTTAGAAATGTCCAAATCGCAGAGATGGTGAGGTTTCAGCTTTGGAAAAATGCCTGTAATCGTCCTAGATAGCGATTAATTTGGAAGCGCATTTCATCCTTATTGTTCCCTGTGGCGAGTACGGTGCAATCTTCATCATCATCAATGTGGCACGATAGCCCGACGTCGGGCCTTGGCCGCCTGAATCGTTGACCTCCAATTGTCGCGGTTACGTGACCTCGTCCTCCAGTTTCGGAAGCCCAGCAGCTGGTGGGCGTCTTCACCTACGGAGTTCTCCCAGCGAGCTCTCGGTCGTCCACGCAACCTCGCTCCGTCAATTCGTTGTGCGTTCATCACTTTCTTTGGCATGCGATTATCGTCCATCCGTTGTACATGCCCCGCCCATTGCAAACGTTGAAGCTTCACGATTTTCGATACTTCCAGCTCATCGTACAATTGATACAACTCATGGTTGTACCGGATACGCCATTGGTCTCGCTCGCGAACGGCCCCGAAAACTCGCCGAAGGACCTTTCGTTCGAATCGGTCTAGCAAAATTTCGGAGGCTTGGGTGAGGGTCCATGTTTCGCAGCCATAACATAGCACGGGTCGGATGATCGTTTTGTACACGCGGAGCTTCGTGTTCCTGTGCGCAAGTTTCGAATTAATTATAGGGAGGACCGAGAAATATGTCTTATTGGCTAGTTGTATCCGTCGCTTACTTTCGTCGGTTTCGTTGGCGTCCTTTGATAAGTTACAACCCAGATAGTTGAAGTTGTCTACATACTCGATATTAAGGTCCCCCACTGTGATGCTTGAATTTGCTGGCGTCCTTGTTTTCGATTGCATCATGGCCTTTGTTTTGCTTTCGTTGATATGTAGTCCAACTTCCTTTGCGGCGTTATTGAGGTTATGCAAAAGGATTTCTGCATCACCCAACCTTCGAGACATGATGTTGATATCGTCGGCGTACGCTACTAATTGAGTCGACTTGATGAGTAGCGTTCCGCTGCTGTCCATATTCATGGCTCGAATTACATACTCCAAAGAAAGGTTGAATAGCGTCGGCGCCAGCCCGTCGCCCTGCTTGAGTCCAGTACGAGTTTCAAATAGGTCAGTGAGTCGATTCTGCACTCTGACCTGCGATACGGTATTAGTCATCGTCATCCTTGTGAGTCGCACTAACTTTGCCGGTATACCAAAATTCAGCATAATGTTGTACAGTACACTTCGATCGATACTGTCGTATGCCTGCTTGAAGTCGACAAAGATTTGGTATACGTCGATGTTATATTCCCAGCACTTTTGGAGTAGTAGCTTCACTGTGAAAAGCTGATCGGTCGTTGAGCGACCAGGTCTGAAGCCGCCTTGATACTCGCCAATGATTCGTTCTGCGTACGGATTAATTCTCTTTTCAAGAATTTTAGATAATATCTTATAGGCCGTACAAACTAATGATATGCCCCTGTAATTCTCACACTTCAGCTTGTCACCCTTTTTGTGGATTGGGCAGATTATGCTTTTGCGCCAATCTTCGGGGATTTCCTCGTCGTTCCATATTTTCAGCAGTAGCACATGTATAGCGTTGGTCAGGCACGTTCCACCATGCTTCAGCAGTTCTGCTGGGATCTCGTCAGCGCCGGGCGCTTTATTATTTTGAAGCGACTGTATGGCAAGACTCACCTCCTCTACTGTTAGGGGTAGAACGGGAGGGCCTGGTTCGGCTAACTGCTCAAGAGCTGGCTCCGCGGGGGATGTTGATGGTGCATTGAGGAGCTCTTCAAAATGCGAGGCCCATCGTTTGTTGACGCTTTCGATGTCGCTGATGATGTTACCATCCTTGTCCTTACATAGGCTTGTCCTGGGTTGATATCCGTTCTTAACATTATTTATAAGTTTGTACGCCTGTCTAATGTTCTTACTGGCTAATCTTTGGTTTATTTGCTGTAACTGCTCGTCAAAATGTTTGCGTTTCTTACGTCTAATTAACCTATTAGATACTCGCCGAAGTTCGTTGTATCTTTCTTTCTTGGCTCGGGATGCGCGTTGTGTGTATTGGCGATAGGCTTCATTTTTCGCCTCAATCGAGGCCCTGCATTCGTCGTCGAACCAGTCTGCTCGTCTGCGCCGGCCTTTATAGCCCACGACCTCTTCTGCGACCCCCTTGATGCTGTCTTTGAGCTCCTCCCAGAACTCATGGATGCCTAAATTGTTGATGTCATCAAGTATGGGCGACAGTTTTTCCTCTAGTGCTGTAGTATACGCAGCCGCCGTGGCATCATCAATCAAATTGTCAACCTCGAAGATCTTGGCAGGGTTAATTCTCGTTAGGTGCACCGAAGAGATTCTGCACCTGTAGGTTGTCTTCACCAAATAGTGATCGGTGTCGCAGTTGGCTCCTCGATAGGATCGAACATCTAGGACATTAGAAGCCCATCTCTTGCTGATCAGTACGTGGTCGATCTGGTTCACGGTGTATTCATCTGGAGACTTCCAGGTCTGCTTGTGGATTCGTCGATGAGGGAAGCATGTAGAGCTTATTACCAGGTTTCTGCCGCTCGCGAAGTAGATAAGTCGCTGACCGTTGTTGTTGTTTTCGTCGTGGAGGCTATGACCTCCAGTAGTTCCCCTATGCCAGCTTTCATTTCCGACTTTGGCGTTAAAGTCTCCTAGCAGCAGCTTGACGTCGTTTGATGGAAGTGAGTCGAAGAGTGTTTCTAGGTCGTTGTAGAACTCGTCCTTAATCGCGTCTTCTTTTACTTCTGTAGGGGCATGCGCATTAATGAGCCAGAGATTAGCGAAACGGGTCTTAATGCGGATCGCACATAGCCGCTCGTTGATGGGTTTGAAGCCGATAACGTGGTCCTTGAGCTGCTTATTCACGATGAAAGCTACTCCAAACTTCTTGTTGCCCTCCTCTTTACCACTCGTAAAAATAGTGTGCGAATTGAGGTCGTTAATCTCGCTTTTGAGCCATTTAGTTTCCTGGATTGCAACTATGCTCAGCTTGTATTGTTCTACCTGTTCCAGGAGGGCCCTTAAGGCCCCCGGTCTATTCAGGGAGCGTACATTCCAGGATCCGAAAGAGTAATCAGTTGTTCGTTTGCGGGGTCGTCGTTGTTTTGTATCCGTCCAATCCGAGGCTTTTGTTTCAGGTTTCTTGACTTGAAGTTTTTCTTAGGATGAGTTGTCGGCACATCGCTAAACCATGAAAGGGTTTAATCGTTGAGTAAAGGCCATCATGGGCATGCCTCGAAGATGCTGCTTTAGTGGTTGACTTAAATGTTTTCTGTCACCTATCACGTTAAGTAACCTGAGACGCTGCAGATGTTAATGCAGCACTCAGGCGCAGCGGTTACTCGGATAATGCGGGAAAGTAACGCCCCGTAGAGAGACATAGGAATTGGCCGAAGTCCTTTTCCTATGAAACTCCTCCTGCATAGCTAAGGGTCCGCAGTTATGCCACAACTGAAGAAGATATAGGAATTAGCCGAAGCCTTTCAACCTTTATCTTCCCCCTTACGGTGCAATCTTCAGCATAGGAAAATCACCTCGATTCCTTCCGGTGGTGTGGGAAGGCCGGACATGTAGATGTTAAACAGAGTGGGTGAGAGTACCCCTCCCTGTGGAACACCTAATTTGATTTTCCTAAGCTTAGAACGTTTGCAAATCTTTTCGGAGTACCATTTCGGAGACTTCATTTACAGTAATATCTCTTTCCAAATTTCGATCGTTTGTTTCTATAATAAAGGGACATTTATGAGTATTTTTAAAGAATAGTTTCACCAAAATTACCACCAATTTCATTTTGTATTCTCCGTTTGTCTCCGTTTGGGCCTGACTAAAGAATTCTATAATTTCCTAATTTAAGGCGAATGTTGATGTGAATTACACTACATAAATGTAGCTAGTTAATAGGAAAGCTTAACTTATGGTGGTTTATGTTTTATTCCCTTATTCTAAAACGAAGCCAATATAATTCTAACGGAATATGGTTATCTTTTCTTCAGTCTGCTTGCATAGAAAATCCGTCGATGACCGAAGATTTTAAATGCTTTTTTAATGATGTTACTTATGTATTTAGTTGTTTTTGAACAATTAAAACATAAACCTAAAATATTTTATTATTTCAACAACTGAAATACTGTTACTGCACCACAAGTATGTTTGTGCATGTATGGACTTAGCACAAACTAGCACTACATTTTAAATTTTCGGGACATATCATTTTTGTGCAAAAATTCTGGGATTAATCTTGGACATAGAATTTTGTTAAAATTATCTTTGTATCTAGACCTGAAAATCAATTTGGAAAACGGTGTATTCAATACTTCCCTTTTTGAAGTATTGAATCCAAATATTCAATTTTCTCAAAATCGGAAAAAATGAATTTGCACTTTTGTGCTGTAACGTATCGATATGGTATCTAACCGAGGGGGGGCTTTAAAGTCCGGTTAACAAGTTGACCCAAAATATTTTTCTAACAAACTAGCAACTCGTTTGTTAACATTTGGGTAAGAGATTAACTCCGTTTATCCGTTTTAATTATTTTATTTTATAATTTGTTGCTAAGTCCACAACACGACGATTGTGTAAATCCACCATCAAGCCAAAATGTTTTAGAAAATTTGCACCAATAATACATAGATCTGGAAATATCCGCGACCAAAAATTTCCAGATATATGTAAATGCGACGAAGTCCTAAAGTAATTTGTAGTTCGCGATGATGAAATATTTGTATCATTAGCAGCTTTTAGAACAAAATAAGAGTTGAGATTCTTCTTTTCAGCAGTACTTACGGGAAAAATTGACAAATCAGATCCAGTATTCATCAAGAAGATTAATTTGGATTTTTCATTATCAACTATGGAGCCGAATTGAGGGAATAATGGCGTTGGAAACCGTCGATTCCAACATCAAATTTAGTTTTTTTGAAAAGTGTTTTCATGACGCATAACACTTTAAAGCTTTGTCTCCATACTTTTGTTGGTAATGAAATGACAAAGTTCATTCTCGTTTGCTTTATTTCTTAATTTTGAACGTGAACGATTATTTGAATTTGAACGTAATGTCTTACTAGAGTTGAGGACGGTTTTTTTTTTAAAAGCAAACAATCGACTTTTTATAAATTTTTCAGGAGGAAGTTTTTTTTTTTGAATAAATCGGGATCTCTAATTCAGATTTTAAAACTTTAAACGTAATTTGAAAGTCCTACCAGGCTCGCATTTGTGAAAAGCACTTAATCTAGTTAAAGTTGGATAGAATGAGAAAACCTGCCATTTTAAGTTTGCAATTGTTTCGTTTTGAAATACCGTTTATGTTTGCCTGCATAAACTACTGAATAAATTTACCTAAAATGTGAAACATTTATATTGCGGGATAGTTTTAAGCTAACAAATGCATGGTGCATGTTGTAGCTGTCATCGAAATCTAAACGTCAAAGTAAGATTTTCCTGAAAAATAATTTTATTCATGGAGCAGTTTACCAAACGTCAGATTTTGTTTCTCTAAGGATTTCTGTAAGATTTACGTAAATTAGAATTTATTGGCGCCATACAAACGACGTTTGATTGTAGAATCAAAGCTAATTTTTGTGGAGAAAGCACATTTTTTAAGTTCCACTACCGAATTTGTAAGAGAAAATGAGCTTTCTCCACAAAAAAATGTGCTTTCTCTATGGGAATGAGTTTTGATTCTACTATTAATCGTCGTTTGTATGGCGCCCTAAAACAAACATGCTCATTGATTACTTTTACAATTATGTAACTTTGAAATTAATGCGTTTATCTTACTCAAACTATTTATATGTGTTTTTTTTTATCTCTCATTTGGTCAGGATAATATTTCGAGAAATACCGAACTATAAATTCCATTGTTTGAGAAATTTCTTTCGGTTACATTATATTGATAGTGTAAAAGTTCCCAATTACTTCCGCTATTAACTCAAGGATGTTGAACTTGTTCCTTTTAACCACTGCCACCTTTTCAATGAAAATATAAGCTATTTGCTGAACGTCCGATGTATCTGTAATAAGGAATAACGTTCATATTAAAAGCTTTCAACGAAAATAAAGAGACTATTAAATTACACACTGCTAGAAGTGTCAATGTGAAAAGCATAAAATAAAAAAAAAATATTTGATTATAATATATATTTATATTTAATGATAATTTTTGTCTTTTTTTGCCATTGACCTTTTCTCCATCAATATTTTTTCTAGTAAAAAAGCTTTATCTTCCTACGACTATGCCTATTTCAAGACAACAAAATATACACGAAGTGAATTTTTTGTTTTTAATGTGCTAATTCGACTGGACTACTGAACATTTTTTTACACTTCATGATTATTAAAAAATGCGAAATTAATGATTTTTAAAATAATCGGCTGTTTGAAGCTGAAACTGATCAATTATAGCGAAAAAAATAAGCTATTTTTATCAAATTGTCGGTTGTTTACCAAATGAAAAGTCCGTTATTTGTTTATGGTTATGCAAAATGTTTAGCATGGATCAAAAATTTAAAATCCGAAGAATATAAATACAATTTAATTAAATCAAATGAAGCTACCCAGATTTTTAAATTGATTGAAACGCAAACCTTTAAATATCTCGATTCATGAAGAGTTGGACGAGCGCTCCACATATGTGTAAGCGAAATGAGAATTAAAAGCAATCTTGACAAGATGGTTAATTATAGTGTTAGTTAAACTTCTACGAGAAAATTGACTTTAGAGCGGATCCCAGATTCCTTTGAAGCACATTGTGTAATAATGATTCTAAGATGCCATTCGCAATACAAAAATTTACAAGAATCATCCTGTTTTGATCATTTAGATTTTTGTTGGAAAATGCTTTGGAAATAAAATTTGTGCTTGAGCATCCGATCAATTCCACGGGTCTCCTAGCTGGTTGCTTGCTCCTGAAGGTCTGGTGATAAATAAACATAATTTAAAAAATAAAGCAATTGTTTAAATACAGGGTGTCTGAAACTTTCACATTAACTGCCTGATATCTTCTATGCTATCCAGTAAAATTGAAGTAAATAAAGGTATTTTGAAACTCTGTGAAAATGTAATCGCTTCAACACGATCTGAACTCCACATGTGACCTATATGCTGGAAGTATAATGAACGCAGCAACGATAATGGAGTCCAATGCGTTTTAAAAAAGGGACGTTATGTTGACAGCCAAAGTACTTCCATGGCTTTTACGCTTATAGGTTTCACTGCAACTCATTTAAATTGCACTGAACTGCATTATTGCTGTTGCTATTGATGCCGCCATTCTACTTGCAGCATGACACAAATTATTATTTTTTTCATTTTAATTTCTTTAAACTTGTTTTTAGAAGAGGTGATTCCACTATCTTTTACAAATGGTATCGATCATATCTTTTAAATCATTTAACTTAAATTATATTACTTATGGCATATGATACCTTTCGAATTTAACAATTTTTGTGAATTATGTTAAATATGAGCTAATGTTCTGTTGGAAAGAATGAAATATAATAGAAAGATGTGTAAAATATTATGATTCATATTTAAAAAAATGTACGTGCAACTCAATAATCATTAAAAAAAGAAAGTACTGTCAATAGGGTTATTGCTATCAATACAAATATTGGTTAAGAACATACAAATTACGTACCAACGATGGCTATCCACGTTGAATTCGTAGGATTTATGTTTCGAATGTCCTCCAGTGTGCAGCCAATCTAAAGTACCACAAAGAATTAAAAGAAATTTCACAATGTGATGCAAGCGCTTATAAAATTATACATACCTCGAATTTCATAAAGAGAAATTCCGAATTTTCGTTAAAATACTGGGCGATTGTCCTCAAAATTTCATCCGCTCCAGAATTGCAGGATACCATCGACGAGATTTGCTTTCGCGTCGATAACATGAAAAACTTAATTATGTTCTCCTTCTCCGCATCGAATGTCATAAGGAAATCCTCAAGATTAACGTTCATTAGTTGGTTGAAAAGCTGGTAGATAAATTCCTTTTCAAACAGATACGGCCAATTATTTTTAATCGCCTCGGCCGTTGGTATATTTTTTTGATCGTTTAAAAATAGCCTTTGAATGGCAAAGCAATCTTTCATATATTCTTTGATTCTTTCGTTTTCTACAAAAGTAATAGTCCTTTTTATACATTTCAACTAAATACTTTTGCTTATATATTAATGTGTCTTTTGACTCGCCAGGGGGTATACTACTGGGTTGCCAGTTTTCGCATGTCTGCTGGAGTATACACGCTCGTCTTTTTCTTTAACTGGTATGAAAGGTGCTAATTCGGGCGATTTTCGTTTTGGAGGCCAATTAAGGAAACTGTTTCTGTTTTTCATTTTGGTAATAAGTGCTACCGGAACAGTCGAAATGGCGTTACCATCGTCATCCTTTTCGATAAAAGAGCTGCAACTTGATGTGCGACTGATCGCACAATTTTCATTGGTATAACATTTGAAATAATCCTGAGATCATCAATCAGTATATGTGCAACAACATTGATGCCGCGTCCCAACTTTTTATCACTGCGCAGTACCGATAAAATGTCAGTGGGAAATTTTTCCCACGGAATAGTGAAACAAGAAAACAACTTCATGCTTTGCGCACAGGGTGATGTCATTGATAAAGCGGAGCTGCTCATCGTCATAGTTGTGGTAGTTGCAGCTGCGGAATCTGTATCTGTATCATCCAGGCATATCAAATTATTTATCGTTGAACTTGCTGCGGGTATTACAATTCAATTGGTTCTGAAGCGATGCTAAGAGGTTGACCTCTACTGGAACTCGCCGCATTTATAAAAGAATCGGGTATTATAGAGTCCGACATGTTAAGTATATTTTGTGGGGTCCAAAACTGTCCAGGAGCCGAAATCATAAGAATAACCTTGTCCTTTCCATAGAATTCGATACAGCGATCATCACAAATTTCTGAGCCATCGTTTTCAACAACTAAACTCGTTCCGTCAATTCCGTTTTTGTTGGCTAAAAAATCTTGTATTAATATAAGTTTGTACAACATATTAAGACTGTAAACTGACCATTTTCAATGACGTCTGCAATTGTAACTCTGCTGACAAAATATTTTCGAATCATCCGGTCGAAGCTCCAAACTTTGAAGATCAGTTCAGTAATTTTAAAAGGTACTTCTTACAATATATATACATATATGTATATACATCCGATTTTATAACCTATCTATCTTACGTTTTTTCGATTGTTAGTATATAATTTGAACTGGGCAGACAAATGATGAGCTTGGAGAAAATAAGTATACATCTCTATATTTTAGTATATTTTGTGTTTTTTGTTCCTTAACCCATTTCTTCCCAAGGGTAGAAATACAGTGAAAATATAGGATTTTTTCACAAATTCGGCCTATTCGCACTCTAATTAGGATAACACATTTTCAAAAATAGCTGTAAGTGCTACCAGTGGTTCGCAACGTAATGTTGCGTTGACGCAACGTTGGGAGTTTTCCGGAAAGAAAAATTCAATTTTTTTTTTTGCTTTTATTGTCATTAATGGTCATTTTTATAACAAGAAATGAAGAATTTAATTGTGAAAAATTGCAAAACACTCTGTGTGGAGGTGTACATTACATTTTTGGCATATATACATATATCGTTTGGCTTTTGCATATTTTGCACCTTCTTCTTGCATTTTCGTGGCTTCTTACGATAATATGGTCAGTCCTGTCAGCCCTTACTGCATTAGGCAACGAAATTTAGCTCGAATGGCCCAGATTTATATTATTTTGAAAATTTTCGATATTCTCTGCGGGATCCTCTGATTTTAATAGACTTAAAACAACCTGGGATCTATCTATTTGACTTATAGTACACCCTGAGGCTAATTGGTATATTTTCCAGGCATTGACTATGCCACTGTCAAGGCCATTTATGAATAAGGACCACCACCATTTCTTGCCACGGATCCTTATCCTGTAATTCGCTATAGCATTGTCATGAAGATCGACGCCTCCCATGCCTTGGTTATATGCGTTGATGACGTTTGGCTGAGCTACCGCATTATGTTTCTTCTCCTTTCGATTGTACCTTCTGACACTAATACAGGCGTCCCCCGCTTTTCGCCGTTCCGCTTTTCGCCGATTCGGTCTTTCGCCGCTTTTCAAAATTCACCACAATTCGTCTATTCGCCACAAGTTCCACTCTTTCGCCATAATTAAAAATTGCCGATTTTGAGGAATGAATACCAAAAACTTTTAAATCGTTGTTCCCAATGCAACTCATCATCTGGAGATAAATTCCGTTTAAATAAATTTTGGTGGTTAACATTATCCGTTTTTAAACAGAATCCATCTCCAGATGATGAGTTGCATAGTGAATGCCGTTTTTTTTTCGTATTTACGAGTATTCCTGAGAATTGTGGGAATTCAAATCGGTTTAGAAATCGCCTTGGTGGCACTTTTGGGTTATAGTAAGCGGTTAATGTTAGAGTCTGTAGCCAACACTGTTAAGTTTCTTTTACAACTGTGTGTTCTTCTTCGAATCGCGTTGCAAAATTGTTCTTGTTTAGTTGTGAAGGAATTTTGTTTTAGACAAATTTACGTCGCGAGTCGCTTTGTTTTTGTTTAGAATCGACAACTCGCGGTTTTTTTTCTTTACTAGGTGCATCGTGGTAAAGAAAGAGTCAAAAGAACTCATAAAGTGCTAACGTTGCAGGAGAAATCGGATTTGATAAAGCTCGCCGAAGGAGGAATGTCTGTCAGCCGTAAATTAAATATTCCTCGAAGAACAGTGGGCACAATTATAAAAAAAAATAAAACTAAAGTGTTGGACGAGATAAAAAATTCCACGCCTGTCCATTCAAAAATAATAGGAATAAACGACAGTATAATTGCCGAAATAGAAATGCTTTTAAGCATCTGGATTCAGGACCTGACTCATTACAATATTCCTCTGAATACCTCAGTTATACAGACCAACGCTTTAAGTCTTTTTAACACCAAGGAATGAAAGAGGAGAGACGGAAGAAACATCCGTTGCTAGTAAGGGGTGGTTTAATAGATTTAAGGGGCGTTCCAATCTACATAACATTAAAATTGATGGGGAAGCGGATAGTGCCGATACAGTGGCAGCCGAGGCATATTCCGCGGAACTAAAACAAATTATGGATGAATGGGGATATTTGCCAATACAAATTTTTAATGTGGACGAGACGGCATTATTTTGGGAAAAAATGCCATCCAGAACCTTCATTTGAAAGGAAGAAAAAACGATGCCAGGATTTAAAGCCGGTTGACCCTTTTGCTGGGTGCCAACACAGTTGGCAATATGGATTTAAAACCGATGATTTACCATTCAGAAAATCCTAGGGCACTGAAAAATTATCTAAAAGCAAGTTGACCACTGCACTATCGGTGGAACTCAAAGGCATGGATGACGGCCGAATTATTCCGAGCATGGTTTAAGGAGTCGTTCAAACCGAGTGTGGAAACTTGCGTCGCTATGTTTTTTCTCTCCCTCAAAAGCTCACGATAACAGCTTACCTGGTTTGGGGGCCACTGTTGACTTTTGAGCTCCTTTCAAAATTTGGGTCCACCATTTCCCAAAATGCCATAGCGTCTTCAACCTTTAAAATATCTTCCTCCAGTTGCTTGATTGTTAAGATTCGTAGCTCGGTGTTTTTGCTTTCTTCCTCATTGAATCTTCGCTGCTCTTCTATTGACATAAGATCTTCGTCAGTTAACTCTGTATTTTGTCAAGAAAGCAACTCCTCCGCATCTTCCGGATAAACATCTAAATCCAACTGTCTCGCCATCACTACAACATCAGATGTTGCATAGTTCACAAGATTCCCACTAGCTTCAATGTCGGCTGATATCCACTGTAGTTTTTTCCATGCGCCTTTTGGGCGCCACATACCTAGCGATTTATTGGTCAATCGATTGCGCACAATCGATCTGCCGCCAGTACAGCACACACACTAGGCAACTTATCGGGCAATCTGAAATTGACAGTCTCACGGTCCACAAGACACAACACGAAATAGAGAAAATTATACCGATTTTGGCGATGGAAGATGGACATCTGTTGCTACTTTTGATGGAGAATGACCGCCACAACCACAGCATGAAGAACGACCACAGGGTTATGTCAAAAAGCCAGCAACTGAGAACGCAATAAAAAAAATCTCGCCAATCGATCGGAGGGTCTGTGGCGCTTCTTTAACATATAAAATTTATTAATGTATGAGTTAAGTGATTAATAAATTAGTTCACATTTCAAAGTAGGTTCATTGATTTCCTTCCATGCATCTCTAATTGTTTTGATTACATCCAAAATTGTAAAGGATTTCCAAAAAGATTTCAGCTTGTTGTGTTTTGGCACATTAGATCAGAACTATCGAGGTCTATCGCCGCTATCGCTTTTGAAAAAGTGCGCCGTAGATAATAAGATTTGATGGTGACAATTACGTCTGGTCCATTGGCCGCAAATGGATGACGTGTTTGGCGGAAGGAAAATCTCTTCATATAAATCACTTAATTGTTTCGGATGACAGGGAGCATTATCCATAAATAGTAAGACTGTGAACGGGATTTTTTGCTCCCTACAAAAAGTTTCCACACTCGGTATGAATGACTCCTTAAACCATGCTTGGAATAATTCGGCCGCCATCCATGCCTTTGAGTTCCACCGGTAGTGCAGTGGTAAACTTGCTTTTAGATAATTCTTCAGTGCCCTAGGATTTTTTGAATCGTATTTTAAACCAAAAACTCAGCCATTATCAACCACATCTAACCACATGGAATGAACTTGTCGATTTAATATATAAATGAAGTGATTGAAATCAATTTTTGTGCAATTTTGTTTTTATTATTGTTTACTTTGGATTTGTGAAGTTTTTGGATATAAAATACGAATTTTAATTATAGCTCTTAGGGCATCATATGCACTGAAAAGTCTCCGCTTCACCTTTCGCCGAAACCCGCCTTTCGCCGAAACCCGCCTTTCGCCATTACTCCGGTCCCTAACCCGGCGAATAACCGGGGGACACCTGTAACTGGCTCAATAGTTCCGAAGTTAGTTAGAACAGTCACCACCGAATTATCGTGCCACCTTACAGCTAATATGTGGTTGTTCGTATCGAACCTGTGGTCAAAGCTTCCCTTTGCCACTTTGGCAAGGGCTTTATTCGTTTCCAGTGGGCAGGATGCAACTCGATTTTCCCTCACGGTTCCAGCTGCGAAGAATTTCATTTCGGATAGCAAAGATACAAGATAGTGGCTAGTGAAAAAGTTATCAAAAAATACGGTATGATTTTCGGGATCTGGCACAACTTTCAACAAATTTGTGACAACGCTTTCACCCAAACTTAAACCGTCATTTTTCTGCGAAGCACCACCATAAGGTGCGAACTGGTATACATATCCTGTCGCTGAGGCCATGCACCACAATTTAAAGCCAAATCTTACCGGTTTTCCACGTATGAACATTTTGACAGAGTGCCGTCCAAAATAAGGCACCATCTCCTCATCGATTGACAGCATATGAGAGAATACCCCAAACTGCATAAAGCGTTTGTTCAGTCCATCAAAAAAAGGCCTTACCTTGGATAACTTATCAGATTTATCCAAATTATCATTGTCGGAGAGATGAATATATTTTTTTATTTCATCAAATTTATTTCGTGACATTGTCTTTCGTATAAGAGGAATTCCTTTGTCGTCGCCAAAGCTCCAATAATACTTTGTTTGTGGGAGAGTGTGATATCCGCTGAATATGAGTATGCCGATAAATTTTTTTAGCTCGGTGCGTGAGAGCGAAAAAGTATGATTATTTTTGGTTCGAGCATACTTGGTAGAATAATCGATGATTTCGTCCAAAAATGCGTTATCGAAAAACAACTCAAACATTTCTATAGGAGTTAAATTCCCATATTTACTCTGAATTTCATCGACACATGCAGCTTCGCAATTGTTAGGCAATTCTGGATATATCGGGTCACACTTCAACCAGTTAGCTGATGGTTTCTTCTTTTTAGAACTGGACCCAGATCCGGGATCGGAGACGCTTTCCTCAGGTTCTTTTGGTGGTTCCACTGTCGCGTGGATTTCAAAAGTACCCACCGCGTCATTGGGTAACTCACCACCACCGTCATTAATGAGACACAGTCGTCCTCGACAACCTCTTCGTCCGTTAATTGGTCCACGTCCGGCGGTATAATTACATCGTAAATCACGTCCTCAGTCTCCAGCTCTTCGATTATGGAGACTATTTCCTCTGCGGTCAATGTCTTTTTATTGAAGAAGGCCATTCTATTTTAGCAATTCAAATTTACGAGAACGAAAGCAATTAGAACTAGTCTATTATATAATAAGTCTGGTTTACTTACAGAGAATTTCCAGTAACTCGAAATTTGAATAATAGTAGATTTTTAATGTCACCTCAGAAGTCACTACACAACTCGCCACTCAAAAACTAAATATCTACTGTGAAACAATGAATCCATCTCACACCATAGACAAAAATCATGAGCATATTTTTAGTTCCAGAGAACTCCCAACGTTGCGTGAACGCAACGCTTGTGTTTATCACTTGCTTCTGTCTCCGTCTGAACCTTTTTCCAAGAACAAAACACACCAATTGTTTTTGCAATGGCTTGGCAATGAGGAAATGTATAGGAAATTTTATAATTTTATATTTTAGTTCTTAGAAAAAGGTAATACAAAACAGTCTGAAAAACATGTGTCTACTTATCTGCCAATTTCCGTGGAACCATTGGCCAATACGGAATAAAAATTACGCAGTACGCAAGCTAAGAAATGTAGTATGTATACCATACTACCTACCAGTATACCAACACAATTTTCAAAAAAAAATAAATTTTCATTGTGTTTTAACACGTTAAACTTTGCGTTGCGTATACGCAACGCTGGGGAGAAATGGGTTAAGCAAACACTAATTTACCGAGCTATAATTACTTTCTTTGCTAAAGCTTTCGTAAAGAAAATTATTTTCGTTATAACACATTTTTAAAGTTATTCCATAAAATATTGCTTTCTTGTATGATTCATGTATAAAAATTGCCTTAATTTGCATAAGTGTAATATTTGACAATTCATCAGTATCAAGTAAAATATAATCGTTTTCTTTAAAAATTGTGTTATGGAAAGTATTTTTTTTGATACGAATCGAAAATCTTTTGGAAGTTGTACATAGACAATGTCACTAGAAAATATGTCTACATTATTCGAAATAATTGAAGAGCAAAACCTGTCTTCAAAAAATCCGGCTTGAAGCATTTGATGATTTTTGCTTAGTGTTTGAGTCAAGTTTTTGTAATTGTTGCACTTTTTGGCTACTGTTTTGAAATACATACCTATGTTTCTGCTCAAAAATAATGGTCCAAAGCTTTTTTAAAGGACCAAACTTCCAGATGAGATCCGGGTAATGGCAAACGTAGTGATGTTTTGGTCTTAAACCAAGTGAAGGAAAGCATTCCTTTCGATGTTCAAAATACAACTGAATGTAATGAGAAAGTAGTATTGTCTGTTCAAAACTAATTTTGGAGGCGTAGATTAATCGAACCATTTCAACCATGACGAAAAAAAATTCCATACGCCGTCATCATAATTGTCAATTCGATCAAACATTACGAAAGGTAACAGTATTAGGAAATGATATATTTCGTCTGATTTACCAGGTATTTTTGCCATGTTTATTTCAATAAAAGGAAAGCTAACGATAATTTGAAAATTTTCTTCAGAGACTTAAACTTCAAATTAATATAGTGCCCTCTGTTTGGAAAATAATGACTATTCTCCTTTAAAATTGCCCTCTTTTCCCAGAAAGCAGTCATTAATATTGTGTTTTTATTTTGTGACACACAGGCTGTCGGATGATTCTTGTTTGATTTGAACTCATTTTCAATATTTTTTAAAAAAATCAGAAGTGATTTCGTTGGATCCTCTTCCTGCTAGTGTTTCAAACCATGTATAGAATGTTATATCTTTCTTTTCCTGTTTTCCTTTATGAATGACGATTCCCAAATTATATAGCCACACTTGTCTTGAATAGAAAACTTCTCCAATGGAAAGCTTCGGAAGTGGCTGATTTTGCTGCAAATCAAACACGATATCAACTTCTTAGCTCCCATTTCATGGAGCCCCTTTGGGTTCTAAGACTTTGTCGCTTCTCCAAATCGTTGGTTTCCGCTTTTATTTTGGTGCTAAATAGCTTACACGTACAACATGTATCGCTATGCGGATTTCCAAATCCCCAAGTTGATTTTTTTTTTAAATATTTTTTTTTGTATTTCGAATTTCGAAAGCGAGCAATGACCAGACAAATGATAATAATATAGGAGTCGTTTCTCAACGCCGTACACGGATCTTTTTTTCCTTCTTTCCCATAATTGACGGCGGAGTTTACGAGTTGATTTAGTCGCTGCGTTTGCACCGCTATTAATTTATTATATTTTTTTTTTTTGACTCAACACATTCCTGTGCCAAACAACTTCGAAAATTTTGGGAAGTCGAGGAAGTTTCAACACAAAGGGTTGTTACGACGTAGGAAGCTAATTATGAAAGCTTCTATTGTCAAAATACATTTCATAATTCAGACCGACGATTTACGACAAGATTGCCTTTTAAGAATGATTACAAGCTTCAGCTTGGTTCCTCAAGACAAATTGCTTTAAACAATTTACAGCAATAGAAAGGAGATTAGCGAAGGATCCCGAATTAGATGCTAAATACAAAGAATGTATTAATGAATATTTAAAATTGGGGCATATGCATTGATGTTATTGAGGTTGGTGATGGACGAAAAATCTGCATCGCAACTTACAGCCACACCGTCGTAATACCTCTGTTTCCCATATTCATACAATTTATTGGAATACCATGTCTCCTTCTCCTTAAGTTCATGGTTGTTCGACTTTAGAATTTCATCTAATGTTGATATAAAAATGTATCTTTTCACATGGGAATTCTCCAGCTCTTCTTTGTTGTACTTTTCATTTATTACTTGATTGTCGCCCTGACCCATTATTATTCCATTTTGATCACACATTTCTAATGTCGACTTAATTGCGCATTCTGCAATATGTGTCCATTTTTTCTGTTGCATGCCCTCGAGTCCCCCTCTCAAATTATTCATGAAATAAGGTCCAGGTATTGGGTACCCAAATTCATCAAAGTCGGGTGAGCAGAGTCGGTTGTTGTTGAACATCGATATATTCAAGGAAAAAGCATGGCTGTTCTCGAGTATATTCTTTTTCCCGAATAATTCGTCATACATCGTTTTAGCCCCAACTGTGCTTAGATGTCTCTGGAAAAGACACCACTTCTTCATATCCAATCAGATAAAGTGTGCCCCAGACTTCATCTCAGATAGCATTTGACTGACATTTCTTAGTTCTCCATCGGTCATTGATTGTTCAGGCACATACGGGAATATAGACTCTGCTATATTATGCTCCAGAGCAGTCTGAATGAACCGTTGATTTGCTGTCTATTTTGTAAAAGCCCTTCCATGGTATGGTTTCAACTCACATTCTTTCCCGCATTGTACACATATATGGTCCTCCTCTGGGTAAATGCCGCTTTCTCTCTCATCTATGAGTTTTTTGATTATCCCTTCATCGGATGTCAAAAATGCATTGACAAATCTCTTAGTTGTGTGTGGCGAGAGAGAGTGGCTTTTTTGTAGAAAGATGCTGGCGGTCTTTTATTGTAAAGCACTTTAAAGGCACACTTATCGTACATTAAACCCCAAGAGCTCAAATTTACATCAGTTGCTGAGTAATTAACTATGTAAGTCATAAGTTTCTGGACAGTTATCGAACACCAGCGTTTTCCCAAACTTTACTAAAGACCATGCTTGGTATTTATTCATCATCTCAGGGCTTATCAGTTTGTTCTTCTCAAAAATGCCTTTTAGTATGTCGGGGTAGCTTACAACCACAGGATAATTTTTATTCTTTTTGTTGTAGTTTATACAAAAATCTCGACGCATAATCCGATCAATCTGAACTAGCACATCAGGGTTTATCTCATATTTATCCTCTACACCATACTCTTTAAGTTGATCAAGCAATTTTTCGGTTTCAAGAGTGGGGTAACCAAAGATTTGTACCTTGATCTAACTGGCATGGTAAAAATCTTTGGTTACCCCACTCTTGAAACCGAAAAATTGCTTGATCAACTTAAAGAGTATGGTGTAGTTAACACTGTGTTTTTATCTGTGTCTGGTGGTAAAATGGTTCTTCTCCAATATCTCTTTCATCTTTCGGAGCTGGGTTTTGAAAAGCTCAGTACAACCGAGGTCGTTTTCGTCAGCTATTGTCCAGCCAACGATCAATGGTTCGTATGTTGCCATAAATGAGTAAAAGTTCTGTTTTAATTTTGCTCTTAGCGGTTCGAAGGCTGCGATCAACTTGCAACCAGTATCAAAAATTGATTTTCCCGGATACCTAGAGAAATTATCTGCCAATTTCCAGTAAACTTTTAATAAAAAAAAAACGACTGCATTTTGTCCAATGCGCATAATACCATAGATGTAGGGAAGACAACCATCTCATCACCATACGTTAGGATTGAGATCTCTCATTCGAAATAGCCTCCTGATCGAGATATAAAATCACCCATGTTCTGTTCTGAGAAACAGATTTTTTCCTTTAAATCCTCTGCTATCCTTTTCAGATTGTACTCTTTGTTGAGATCATCCAACAATGCTTGACCATTTTCTTATGGAAGCTATCGTACTCTATAGTGTTGTCAAAGCTAGGTCTCAAAAAATGTTCTTTCTGATACATTCTTATGCCGATCGTTTCCAAAACAGTATGTAAATCTTTCCTATAATTACTATCGTTTTTATAAATGACCCATTCTTCTATCTTTTTCATCGGATCTGGGTAGATAATATATTTTACGATAGCCTTTTTTCTAGATAATAAAAAATTGTTAATGCTCTTATGTCTTTGACATGAAAAATCTTTTATATCATTGTCTATTACAAAATCAATTTCGAAGTCATATATATGGGACTGGCCAAATGTCCTGGGATGCAACTTTTTTCTCGAAATACCTCCTTACTTAGTAATTTTTTATCCTTCTCATCTTCCTCCCCTAACAATCCTACTAGTTCATCATAATCTGCTAAATCCATTTTTGATTCTTTAATTTTTTGTTGGCTTACAAACATTTCGAACATTTTTTTCAAATTCAGCTCTGGCGGTAAATAGCTCCGTTGTATTTTAAACCGGGAGTAATTATCGTTTCAATAAATTGTCCTGTCTCCTCCACGTCTTTCGGTCGGAGTTTCCGCGCAATGCAAGTAGTAACTATACACAATAATTTAGGCAGTAAATACATAGTGAAAAGAAAGCGTATAAAATACCTTGATATTATTCTTTGCGCCCGTTACATTTTAAATAAAAATTTGCACAGAATTGCACTGTTTTATTGATAGAGTAGTTCCTCAAATAATACACGACGCTGGTCATACGAGGTTTTTTCTTCTGCGACTCGCGTTTTCGTTTTGGATACCTAACATGCATATGCTTAAGTAAAAATTGATCTTCCTTTTGTTCGGATTCTTGCATTTTCAAATGAACGAACGAATTCTATTAGAAACCAGCGACTAATGAAAAAGAATAACTTCAGATACTGTCTATACATGTTTTCAATGTATTCTTGATCAATGTCCCACGAAAAGCACTTTTTGTTTAATTTATTTGACATTTGACCACCGGACAATGTTTTTGCAACGATTTTACTGGGGTTTCCTGTGTTTTTTCGTTAATATTTTTTTCCTACCTTGAGGCATAACTTGGACTGGACTATTACATTCACTGTCCATTTTACACTTTAGAACTACACTCGACCCCAAAAGTATCCGGCCACCCGCAACTTTCGAACTCTAACCCAATTTTCTCAAAAAGTATAAAAGTTACAACTGTGAAAGTTATATCTACAGGAAATTCATTCTATGAGAATCAAAATGAATGGAAACAAATAAGAGTCGTTTCCAGTCGTTTTCCGGTCTTGTAATCACTAAGTGAAAAGCTCAAATTTAAGCTGAAAACAAAGTAAAAATTTCAAATAAAGTGTTTGGTCAGTATTCAGTGTTCCCTACCCTTGCTCGAATAACTGTTAGCATCCTTGTATTCATAGACGTCACGAGGCTGATAATGAAGTCTTGGGAAATTGCATTCCACTCCTCTTCAATTGCGATTCGCAGCTTTGGAAGCGTGGTTGGAGCAGGAACGCGGGCTCGAATCCGACGTTTCAGCTTATCCCATAAGTGTTCCATTGGATTCGAGTCCGAGCTTTGAGCTGGCCAGTCCATCGGACGAATGCTGATGTCCTGTAGATACTGGGTCACCACATGAGCAACATGAGGCCGTGCATTATCCTGGATCAACTGGATATTATGCCCGATATAATCTGGGTAAGATATCAGATGGACTGCAACGATTTAATTGATGTAGCGATGTGAAGTCAATCCACGTTTACGGCCCGTGCGTCGGTTCGATGAAAACTAATGCTGTATGTCCGGTTAGCGAGATGCCGCCCAGACCATTATAAATCCTCCTCCAAGAGCAACTGATTCCGCGATGCCACACAGAGAATAACGTTCTCCAGGGCGACGATATACTCTCTGACGTCGATCAGTTTGATATAGACTCACCCTGGTCTCATCAGTGATGAGTACATTACCCCACTCTTCTAACGTCCAATCCCTATGCTCTCGAGCGAATTCAAGTCGTGCTCGACGGTGGGCTGCCGTTAATTTCGGACGTGCTGTCTCGTTCTACCGGTAGAAGAACTTATAACCACTTGGGGATCGTCACGCAGCTTTTGTTGGACATGAACTGCGTTGAGGCGGCGATTTTGCAGAACATTGAGTTGGATATAACGATCATCTGCTGTTGATGTAGCCCTAGGTCTTGCCGTAACTGGACGCCGATCGAATGCTCCAGTCTCTAAGTATCGTCTGTAAACTACAACGATGATCTGCTGATTCGAAGTCTCTGAACGACCTCACGTTGTGCAAAGCCTGCTTGCAGTAGTGCTACAACTTTAGCTGCTTTCTCCGGTGTCGAATTCATTATTGGTTGACAAAAGTAGCAAAAATACATGCGTCTAAAAAAGCAATGAATAACAACTAAAGAAATCATAAAAAATATCCTATACCCTCACTGTAGAAGAAAAAAAAAAGTAAGGGCGAACTCAAGTCAAAACATACGTTATCATTGTGTTTGATTGCTATGCGATTTTACGGTACTTTAGATCAAATTGATAGTCATTTAAATTGCCATTAAACGCACTTTCTGTAGATATAACTTTCGTAGTTTTAAGTTTCATACTTTTTTAGAAAATTGAGTTAGAGTTCGAAAGTTGCGGGTGGCCCGATAATTTTGACGCCGAGTGTAGTTTCCGCGAGTGAGAAATTCCAAAGTGAATTGTAAGAAATTGACTTAAAACAGTGTAGGCCGTAAGGGTGCGAAATCGTTTCAATTTTAAAAAAAGCTAAAAAGGTTTATTTCAGAACATGAAGTGCATTGTTGTCGAGTTGTTCCAGCGACCAACAGAGAAAGACAATTAGATGAGTGTATCTTTTCACAGGTAATCGCGTGTGTACGTACATTTTAGTAGTGGTATATGAATTTTGGTGTCAAAATTATAGTTTGTCGCATTTTTAATACATGTTTTCTTGAAAACAAGTGGACGATTAAGTGGTTGACAGCCAATACAATACGCGTTCGTAAGCGTTCGCACCAGGTTTGTACCTTGTTGGTGCATGTTTGGTACGAAGCAGGCACAAAAGGTTACGACGGAAATTCGTCGATGTGTTCATAGTCATATCAATTTCCTTCTGTTTCGGGGGCTCATCAGATTGTTAAAGTTTTGCAATTTTCGTGCAAAGTTTCAGATCAATTTGACAATTAATCTGCATTGACAAAATAATATGTTAATTCTTTCATTATGTAAACCGTTTCTTCTAGATTTCCAATTGATGAGGCAAACGCGCTGTGTGGATAGACAAACTACAGACCCTCAGTCGGCGGCATAGGTACAAATGTACCTTTTCCATTTTCATACTGTTGTACCTTTTTTGGGCAGCCTGTAGAAGTCTGGAACTTTCTGACATCTCTACGTTTTTTGTTTAGAATATTTCTTGCAAATTTCAGAAAAAAAGTACCCACACATTTCGGAGATAGGGTTCCCCCCTATCTTTTGAATCTACACACTTTGACGGCGACAAAGGTACATTTGTACCTTGGAACATTTTGAAGAGTGGAAAATGTGAAAAATGAAAATAAAAATGTGGTTTAAGTTAATAAGAATGAAAATTTATTAAATATTAACATTGTTTTAACATTATATAACTTAATAACAAAAATATTTTTAAGTTTGATCGCAATTATTGCATATTTTTTGTGTTCGTCGCAAATTGGTCGTGCGCAAGTTATACAAGATTTTCTGGTCTTTCGTTGCTTTCGCTTCAAATTGCTGCAAAAATAGCCGCTTCCGACAGACCATACAGCTGAGACCAAAGGGGGCTTGGATATGGTAATAGGACGACGAAGCACCATTTCAATGGCACTTCGCAAAAAATTATTTTTAGTCAATTGGCGGCAATTAGCTTGAGTTTCAATTTCTTGCATGCATAGCTCCTTGGCAAGGTTTTTTAGGAAAATCCTTCGTTTGATGTTTGCCTTATTTTTTGCATTGTTTATAAATGATATATGATGCTAAAGCGGCCACGTCGATCATATTATCAAAAAAGGCTAAGGGCTAGCGAAAAGTTTTTCGCTTCACTGTATACTCTTGCAGCATCTTGCCCATAACATCTACTCCACCTTTCGTTTTATTATAATATGTTATTATTTCGGGTTTAGCCTTTTCCGTTGCTTCGACTTCTCCTGTCATGTGCATCGAAGAGAAGAGCACAACCGCTTTGTTTCTTTTAGGAACATGAGAGCACAATGTTTCGTCGGAGTTGAACGCGAAGGTCGTAGAATTCAATATTCGCTCTTTGGAGGGTTGCATCGCGCTCGGAATGAATGTTTTGCTTTTTCGGACTGTTCCTACTAGCGTCATGTTCCATGAGTTCAGCGCCTTAGCTAAATTCAAGCTGGTGAAAAAGTTGTCTGTTCCGTCCAGAGCCCTTATATTTTTGCTCAAGGTCCATAACAGTCCTTTCGCCAACATTAATTTGACGAGGGCCATCAACTGGCTTTCCAGTGTAAAGTTGACCTTGTAGTGGATAAGCGCTTGATGAATCACAGGCCCAGAAAGCCTTTATTCCATATTTAGCAGGTTTTGATGGAATGTACTGGGTAAATCTCGTACGGCCTCGAAACGGAAATAACTGCTCGTCCACAGTGATACATTCGTGGGGCTTGTAGGCATTCGCCAAGTTCCGATTCAGCATCGTCCAAATATCGCGGATAGGTGCAGCTTTGCCGGCTTGAATTCTCTCTGCACGAGTATTTTCGTTGTCAAACCGGATAAATCTTAGCAGCATCTTGAATCGATCCCGGGACATGGCTGCTCTATTGAGTGGAAATCCGTCAGCCTTCCACATATCGGCCAAATGTAGCTTGTTGTCCCGGTGAACGCCAGAACCAATAAAATTCCAAGGAATGCGTCGAACTAAAGGGGTTGAACTGCTTCGGCTTGGGACGGTTTGATGGATCGGGAAATTTTTCGATGACTTTACTATTGTATGCTTCGAACATACGCTTGCCTTTTCTATTGGTTTCACGTAGAATCATATCGCAAATTTTCTCAGTAATAATGGTCTTGAAAATTTCCATTGGGGTATAAAGTTGACTCTTCGCAGACGGTCCACCTCGCTGTCGTATGATATTACGTAACCGAGTCTGCGCATTCGGCGAAGGATCACTGCTCCATTGTGTACCATCTTTCGCAATAAAACTTTTAAAACTAAATAAATTGACTAATCACCGTTTTCCCCGGTGTGTACTTATTATTATTACTCTTGAGAATCGAACTGTGCTCAAAGAAAATGCATTTCCGGAACTGAATCCGTCTGGTATTACGGTAAGTAAACAAATAAATTTAACCGACAGTAGTTGAATTATTAAAATATAAATTGGTAGTATGCATAATGATTTCTGGATTGTTTTCAGATGTCTAACGAATCTATCGGCGAGCCAAATGCAGTTCAGGCAGCTTTAGGAGCGTCGCATGCAATGGTTTATATTTTCATCTTTTTAACAACCAATTAAGCTTCGCTCAAACGATGAGCCGTACGAGTTGCAAACTCAAGATATAAAAATCCATTAGCTTATATGGAAACCTACGAAGGATGCGAGCCGTGAATCTGCGGGACAGTGTCTACAAGGGAAGCAGATATGCTCCGCCGCCTCGAGAGGCTTCTGATATTGTCTATCCAAGCACCCGAGCCCCATTCAAACATATCACCACGTGCGGCATTTTCAAATCTAATCAATTGACTTTTGTCTTTTGTTTTAACTTTTGTTTGTTTAGTGCAGGAGCACAACTTTGGTAGGGGAAGGAAAATTAAGGTAAGGGAAAATTGGAATTTGGAGTGATAAGTAGGTGTTGTTTCGTGTTTGTGTGGCCGAAGGGACGTAAGATGGCAGAAAAATTTATTGGAGTTGATGTCACGAATAATTCAAAAGGTGAATGAATTCATTTTTGATTTTATACGCCGTGAGAAACAACAAAGTTAAGTTTAGCTGTACACTAATATCAAATTATAAGTGCTTAAACCGAACCAAGCCGACAGTAGTGTTAGGCCTACTATGACGGCCAAGAGCTCTAACTAATATATGTATTTGATTTAGGCGGCTGAAAATAGTTTTTTTATTCCACGACACATGGTGTTAGGTATGTAATTGGAACGTGCTCACCGAGATAAGAATTTCCAACCAAACCAAAAACAAATTCACAATCACTATGCACTATGCACTAAACACGCTGGCATTGAACTAATCTAATACAACAGTAATTTTCAAACTAGTTGAAAAGCACCGTACACGAAACGACGCGAGTATTAATTTAGTGAGAGGACGAAAATTGCGTCCGATCGCGTCGACAGCTCACTTATCACTCAAGCAAACGTTGATTCCTTGCGTGCTGCTTAGTGCATTGATCATTTTCTCGGTGACCTTCATGTATGTAACGATCATTCCCGATTTGGCCGACACTATCAACGAGCGAAATACTTTCTATCAGATATGGGACGCTCAAATGGGCTCGGCGGTGGGATTTACACAGATGGGTTTGAAAGGAGCTCTGGAGTTATTGAGGATTATGGCGCCGGAGTTGTAAAAACGAATCTAGAACCACAAATGTAAAGATATTACAGCACAGTTTAGTTTGGGTGACAAGGAAATTGTTCGATTGGTTCAGGCCACTCATCCGCATCTGAACGTTCGTCAAACGATTCGCGATATGCACAATGTCAAATATTTGATTCACCAAAATACGCAGTGGAAAATAAGTCCAGTCGATGCAGACGGCACTGCATTGTCTTTTGATCATGTACATATTGGCATTGCGCGATGCTCAAGCCTACAGTCTTGCAATTTTGAATCCCCGCCTTTCGTTCACGTGTTCCGTGTACAATAAGCTACAGAAGTTCTTCTTTTATGTTGGACTCATCGGACTAGCGCTTGCATGCAAACTGATTGTTCGGTACAAGCAATCTAAAGGCGATGCTATGGCCTATTTGAACGACGAGATCATGAATCATTTAATGCGAAAGGCAGCTAATAGTCGAGACGAGCCGCTGGTTGTTGTGAATCATCTAAGGGACAAGTTGATTCCGCTGCATAAACGCCGAAGCATGGAGTGGGCGTGGAACGGACGCAATCTTAATCACCTTAATTCCGCCAAAGGCGGTCCGAAGCTTGGTTATTAAAGGAAAAGGGAGGCGATTAACGAAATAGAATTTTGTAACTAATCAAAATGTGATAAATAAAAAATACATTCAAGAGTATTATTCCCCTGGAGGAAATTAGTATAATGGTGAACAACTTCCATACAAATTTCACAAAAGTTGTTTTGTATAGACCATCGTATGGAAGTTGTGCTTTTCTGTCCTGTAGTAGACCCTATAAAGCACACCTGATGCCTTATTGATACGTTACTCATATTCCTATTACACCGATATGAAAATCATAAGAAAACTTAAACGTTATTTGCGGAAAACAAGAATTTCGATTTATGTATTTGTTGTTACTCGTAATAATACAATCAGGTGATAGCTTTTTCCAGGTTTGATTGATTGTGGTTTGTTACACTTCATCCCAAGCTGTCTTTATGTTTATTGCAATAATATCAAAGGATCGTCAGTAATTTCAGACTGAAATCTCTCTTGATACATTTTCATCGATAGTTTCGACTAGTTGGCGAAATATGCATCGTCGATAATACGCGTTGAACGTCAATATCATCATCCATGGGTTGCAGCAAAAGGGTTCTATTCGAAGGTAGAAAAAATTACCTTTACATGGTATTCATGTCGTTCACAATTTCTGGACGTCCTGCCACATTGTCCAAAAGTAATAGAATCTTTTGTGACAAATTTGTCTGCTGACAGAAATGCTGTACAGAGGGGAAAAAATAAGTTTGGAACCATTTCACAAATAAACTGGTCGTCCATCCTTTTTCATTTGATCGAAAAAAACTGTCAGACGATTTTCGAACCCCTTTCATTGCACGCGGGTTCTCAGAATGAAATGTATTGTTTTTTATACCCTTCACTCGTAGAGTAAAGGGTATATTAACTTTGTCATGAAGTTTGTAACGCATTGAAGGAAGCATCTCCGACCATATAAAATATGTATATATATGATCAGCATGACGAGCTGAGTCGATTGGGCGATGTCCGTCTGTCCGTCTGTTGCTACGCGTTTTACTCGGCCAGTTTAAAAGCTATCGAGCTGAAATTTTGCACACATGTTTCTTTTTATTGCAGGCAGTTTGTATGTTTGAATCGCTAAAATCGGACCGTGGGGTCATGGGGCTGCCATACAAACCTAATCCCCTCAATTTGGTTTTTCTAAGAAAAACTTTTTCATGTGTTTACTAATTTCAACGAAATTTCACACAAATGTGTTTCTATTGATAACACAAAACATATGTAAGAATGGATCAAATCGGACCATGGGGTCATGGGGCTGCCATACAAACCTAACCCCCCAAATTAGGTTCTTCTAAGAAAAACTTTTTCATTTGTGCACCAATTTGAACCAAATTTCACACAAATGTGTTTCTATTGATGCCACAAAATATATGTAAGAATAAATGGTATCAGACTGTGGGGTCATGGGGCTGTCATACAAACCCAGCCCCCAAATTGAGTTTTTCTAAGAAAAACTTTTTTATTTGTCCACCAATTTTAATCAAACCTCATAAAAGTGCATTTCATTTGATGCCACAAAACATGTGTAAAAATGAATGGAATCGGACGATGGGGTCATGGGGCTATCATACAAAGCCAACCCCCTAAATTGAGTTCTTCTACGAACAACTTTTTTATTTGTGCACCACTTTCAACCAAAACTCGTAAAAGTGCACTTCAATTGATGCCATAAATAATCGGACTATGGAGTCATGGGGCTACCATACAAGCCCAACCTCCCCATTTTGGATCTTCTAAGAAACATTTTTTCTACACCAATTTGAAAAAACCTCAATGCGTCTTTATCAAAACAAAAAAAAAGTAAAACAAATGGAATCGTACTATGCGGCCATGCTCCCGCATCCCCCCAATAAAGTTTTCTGAGATATTTTTTTTTTTATTTTACCACTTATTCCAACCAAACCTCACACAAATATTGTTTTATCGACGCCACAGAATTTGTCAATATCAAATATTATGCGAAAACGGAAGGAAAAGAATGGGGAAAGGTTAAATACAAGTCATAGGTTTGCCCCAAAAAACTTTTAGCCCGAGGAGAGTGAAGGGTATTCAAATTTCGGCCGCGCCCGAAATTAGCCTCGGTCTCGTTTTGTTTGATTTGGAATTTCTATGGCAAAATGCATCGACGTAAAAGCGGGGAAGCAAAGACGCAATGTGAAATTTGAAAACGACGTAAAAGCGAAACGACTTATAACGAGGTGACGTATATCGGGGCTTACCGGTATGAGTAACGAATCAATAAGGCTTTTGGTATGTTTTATTGAGTTATTGTTGTAGCGACTCAAGAGATTATTTTTTCTCTCTTGAATCGAAGGGGATTTTGGCAGCTCTTGGCCGTTGTGACAACGGGTAGCTCCGGGACGATAACATCGAAGAGCCGGCTGCCGTAGAAGCATTTTTATAGACAACAAAAACATCCATGGTCACAGTGGGATTCGAACCCACGCTCCGGCAACTCAGAGATAAGAGTTTCATCTCTACCACTGAGTCACCAAAAAATGCCCATGTTGTACTGGGTCGAGTACAGGACAGAATAGTACAACTTTCACACGCTGGTCTATATAGAACAACTCCTGTAAAATTTTTATGAAAGTTGTTCTGTTCTATCCTGTGCTGACCCAATAAAACGTACCTACTAATTTGCTCCAATGGAATGTATATTTATTGTATTATTTTTCACAGTTTGTTTGATTAGAGAATAAACTATAATTCGTCAATCGACTCCTTCTTCCTTTTTTAACCGGGCTTGGGACCGGCTTCGGCGGAATTCGCCTTTTATTTTTGGAACATATTCCAACTTTATTATTATCTACTCGTATTGTCATAAGCAACGGAAACTTAAACGCCGCTGAAATGGACGATGCTTCTTAGATGGGGTGTGATAAATATATTTTGTGATAATTTTTTTGCCTCATGGTGGAATTTTGTTTTAAAATACGTATCGCATATGGCTTTAATTCGAAGGCTGTAGTCCATCGTTGACTATGTGCTTAAATTGTTCTTCAAATCAATTTCGCCCAATGCATTTATTTTGAATCTCATATATTATTGACCGGAATGATTTTTCAACTAGCAGAAGTTTGCCATTGAACTATTGGGCGCGCCTTCTTCCTCGGCCTTTTTGCAAACGAAAAGTACGCTTTGAGACGGCACTTTCAAACCGCCCCTATTTCTGTACACTAGTAGGGATCGTTCATTTATTTCTCTTTGAGTTGCTTAAATGCAACAGTCGCATTTCATGGTGGAAGATAGATTAAATATTACAAACCCTGCTATATATTCTACAGCATGCTCTACGTAAATGGATACTTTGGCTTCTCCCAAATCAAAGCGTCAGTTGTGATATTCTTCCACCATTACAGGTCCTTCCGTGCTTTCATTTATTTGCTCGACGGCACTTCTTAAGCTACCATTTAATATGGGAATATGCCCTAAGGGTAAGCAATTGCCCAATTGCCCATTCCTCCATCTAGTATCTGGGCTCTGAACAAAAAATTCTCTAGATGCGAAATATACATAACTGTGTGATTCGTGTTATATTCTAATCCTATAAGATTAATTCCAGCTGATCTTGGCTCATCTTATAAAGTGGTAGGAACTTTAGGATTTTTGTTTCTGTGAAACGTTTACATAAAGTTTCGATATTTTGCAAACTTTTAATGAGGCCGACGAACAACATTTGTTCTGGACTCGATGATGAGTTGCCCTGAGGGATGTTTTAGCACTTTTATGTAGGTAACAGTCTCGTCCACAATTTCCAATACTTCATATACTTTCACATATTGCCTGTTTAAACTTTTGCTATTCCAATAACTTCCGGATATTCAACACATCAAACGCGTTATTGAATATGTTAATGAATATGCAGGTTGCTTCACTATCCAGGAATTGCTTCAACCCTATGATTTGTCTGCAATATTCGATAGCAATATGTACTGATCGGCGCAGTGTTTGTACTACTTAAAGGTACGTACATATTTTGTTTCGAGAAGTATACATGTGCTCGCCTCAATTTATTTCCAAGATACAACCCTTCTTTCTCATGCAGCTGCTGCAACTGAACTATATACGCCCATTTGACTGTGTTGCCTTCTCCGTCAGTCAACGTTTTTAGGTCGCCTAAAGTATTTCAGCAAAGCTTCAACATGTGGCAGCTGTCGGGATGTTTACATATTCATTGTTTCCTGAAGTTCTACGTTGTTCACATCGTGAATATCTGCACCTGTTATCTTGGTCATTTGCAAATTGGAAACAAGACCATCAAAAGTTACGCCAGCAAGAAGGACGCCAGTGTCCAAAAGGTTTTTAATGCAAAGCTGCAGGATATTTTGTTTCTGCTCTGCTGTTATAGTTGCTATTGGAAAATATGCTACTGGTTGTGACATATAAAATTGTACTTTTTTAATGATGCCACCATTTTTTCACATTTGCTGTTTTTTCGGTTGATCGCACGTTTTTCTTTCGCAAAGCATATTTCTTTTGTTTTTTGATCTAGCTTTTTTAACAAATTGTTGATTTTAGCTTGTATTTCTGCGATGGCAGCGGTCTTTCTTTTGCACTCTTCACATGTAGGATACGTAGTCGGCTAAACGACTACGAAATGATTCTTGAATATTGTAATGGTTAAAAAAAAAATCTTGGAAGATGGATCGATGACAATTATTATCATTTGATGATTTATAGCTATATCCGGGGAAATACTCTGACTCATACTCTTGCACACCGGTACAATCAGTACATTGTTTTTCCTCTCTGCGGCTGTAAAGCTCGACCTGGCTTCCCACAATTTTCGACCAGGCATCAACAATTGAGTCGTATGCACTTATTCTCAAGTATGTATTGTTCATTTCATCGACAGCCCCTCTCTTATATCGATTGTTATATCTTCTGGCGGTCCTTATAAAGAGCCGCTGATATCCTGTTCTCTATTAAATTAATGGCATAATTTACAATTGAACATTGCATGACTTCTAAAAACTGCTTAAACGCATGACTGTCCAACACAGAACATGCGATAATTTACACAATTGCATCAAATGGGCACGTATTTTGAATTTCGTATAAATATCATTTTTTGTTGGCCGGAAGAGTGCCATTTGACAGTAGATTACACAGTTTCTTTGGTCCTAGATTTTTGTTACGATACGTAACCTCTGGGCAATCTTGGAAGTATTCGCTTTTTTTACTCCATAGATGGTAACTAGGAAATGATAATTTCAATAGATTGTTAGATGTGTAAATAATGTAGATAAATACGAGTAGGAATAAAAGTGCTAATTATTTTGTTTCGTGTTTGGTTACTGTGTTTTGTAACGCAGGACGCCGTACAGGCCACTCAAAGTTACAAAAAGATAAGAAGCTTCTCTGTGAGCGGCACATGGTTGCTGTAGCTCAGTGACGGAGAATTTTGGCGGGGGTTTTGCCGCTCAAAGCCATGCTCCTGCCCTGCACAATCATGTGCTCCCCTTTCAATGCGGATGAGGACGGGAAGACGGCCTCTGAAATTTTGGGGTGTTGAGACGAATTCATGCGTTGCTCGACATACCACCATCATTAGATTTACCAGAAATGAAACGGAAATGAAAACATTAACGTGGCAATAACATAATTATAGCATGTTAGGTTGTTTCTAAGCAAGGAAGCCTGACTACACCTACCTATTACTCCGCCCACATTCCCGTTAGCTGAGCTAGGGCATCGGTACGCGTCGTAGTCACCGGTACGCGATGTTGTCATCGATTTTATAAACCATACAGTCGATTTTATTATCCTGTGGCTGTTAGTCAAAATATTATAAATGCATGCAATAATGAAAATATCTTTTAAATATGAATATAAAATTGAAAGAGAAACATTTCATTTCATCATGCTTTAGTATATTTATGTATGTACATATAATAGTTCAATGTATAAGTACATGTACTCACCACTCGAAGACGTAGTTATACTGTATCTGCAATTCTTCCGCACAGGATCACCTCTTATTCCACGATAACTTACACACTTTTTATATTGTTGAAATTGAACATTTGTTTCCTTAGTTATATTCTGTTTTACAGCAGCGTTCTTCTTTTTAGTTTACTTATTATAATTTCTATTTTTAAAAATTGACCTTGAAGGACGTCGTCCCATACCCGTCCGCGATACGTTTACAACAACATCAACAATTAAAAATTCAACAGAAAATTTGCACTTTTTTGGCCGACCTTCGTCGATTTTGCACCCCCGCAATATTTCCTCGAAATGCAAGTCCCTTTCAATTATTCTCGACATATCTATATTCCTGGAAATTGCAAAGTTTTTTTATGGAGCCGGCACAAAACGCGTATCATGTATTTGCCGCACACTTTCGACTAGTTTCAATTTATCTTTTATTAGGCCCTACTCCATTCACGAATTGTACGAAAAACCGCGACAGGACTAAAAATTATATTTACGTGGACGCAAAAAACTCTTGCGTGCAAAAATTCGTCACACTATTATTTTCAATAGTGTCGTCACGCATGCACCTTACAAATTCACATATAGAAACGTGCGCACGAGTTATAGTAGAAGCGACAAAAACCAGGTCTGAGTCCCAAATCCAACTGGACAATTATTTTATTCAAATCAATTCTTTTCGAAGTCATACACCCAAATATACATGTATACAGTTAATTCAATGTTCAGCCCATTACAGTTGAGAAGAATTATATACTAATTTTAATTATTAGTTAGATAGATATAGTATAGTGACTTTAGCTCTAGACCCAAACATCCAAAAAAAGAGCTGACTTTTGATGCCAAATTGTTCTATGGCCTGACCGCATTACGCAGTAAAAAGTTAGTCTTTTTTGCGTGTCATATTTGGGGGGGAGGGGGTGGCAAAGGTGTGAAATTATGATTTTTCGCCAATATCTTGTTAACTGTAATATTTACAGCAAAATGTTCTGAGGACGATTTAAACTACACAAAATTTCCTTTCTAATGATATATTATATCATATACCTTCTCTTGGCAGATTATATACTAGACCTTAAAACATTTGGTGTAATTTAGATTTTTTGATAGTTACATTTGGCGCTCTAGCTCCTGAAGTAATTAAATTGGAGCCATGGTAATTGAGATAACTATTCCTAACAATATATAGCTGTCCCACACGAAGACTCAGGCTGCCCCGACATAGCATTCCCCTATACTCCCTATTAACATTTAAAAAAAGACATGCCTGTAACTTTTCGCCGAATCACAGCAGGCGGGAAAAATTTTGGTAAACGATAAGGCTAAGTCCCATTAGACCCTCCACCAAATATTACTTCGATCGGATTAAAACAAAGGGTAATAAAAATCATAATTTCACCCCTTTGCCACCCCCTCCCCCCCAAATGTGACGCGCAAAAAAGTCGTAACTTTTTACTGCGTAATGCGGTCAGGCCATAGAACAATTTGGCATCAAAAGTCAGCTCTTTTTTTGGATGTTTGGGTTTCATCATTTTTTCAGCTAAAATCACTATACTAATAGATAAACATTTTATTAATTCAGATTGATGTTTTCACAAAAAAAAATCTTTAGAGCTACAGACTAGATACATTAGTCTTTTCATCTATGTTTTAATGTTTGCATTAAGCAGATAATAAGGATACATACATTAAGTTCTTGCAAGGAAAATTGTCAAAAAACCTTGTTTCTGGGAATTTTAATTATTATAATAGATACAGATTTATTAATATGGAAAAAAGTAGTTGTCACCACTGAGATTCGAACCCGATACCTCCGGTGTGTATACTGCCGCCTCAACCATCTGAGCCATAAACGATTGTTGTAGTATGCAATAATAGACGTATTGTGTTGATATTGTACAGGGTGGCTGATGAATATTGCTACATTAAGAAACTCAAATAACTTTTTACTAAATCCATTTAATTCATTTTTTCTTTATTCATTTCAAAAATTAAACATTTTTATTAAGTTATTTAATTGGTTTTGAATATGTATTATTGAATTTAAGTGGCCTCCACGCTCAGTGATGCATGTACAACATCTTATCAAAAAGTTGTTCATTACTGCCTGTAGGGTAGCAGCGGGAATTGCCTCAATTATCGATCGAATTGATAGTTTTAAATCGTTGAAATTTGTTGGTTTTGTCTTGTAAACTTCTTGTTTGCAATAACCCCATAAGAAAAAAACAGATGCAGTAAGGTCAGGATACCTTGCGGGCCAACGGAATGTGGAGTTTCTTGAAATCAGCTTATTGGGGATTTTTTGCTGCAATTCTGTCCTAACTGACATTCGTTGAAATAAATTTTCATTCTGGATAGAATAACTCTCTCAACATCTTTAAGTAACATCGTCTTCTTCAAAAAAGTATGGGCTTTGATGAAACTGTACACCACACTGTGATCTTTTTTTCGACTGTCCCACGTTCGGCGAAGCTATTCATGAGCCTCATTATTGTTTATCTGCTAGGAGGTGTGCCACCGAATGTGCGCCTATATTCCCTTTGGACGCGTATTACGGACTCCCAACGTGTGAAAGCGGCACACTATCCAAATTTTTTTTTCGATGTCCCAATCCTCCATAATCTTAAATTTTCAACATCAATTTATAAGAAAAGAAAGAAATAAGGCAGATTACTCAAACAGAAATAAATTTATTATGATTTATTTTAGTAGCAGCTTTCATCAGCCACCCTGTAGGGTAGGGCGGGGCTAGTTGAGCAATTTTTCACTTTAGCGTTTATAGCTCCTCACCGGTAAGTCTTAATGGCTTCTTATGCATACTGATAGATTGGAAGTATATCCCTTTGCAAATGTGCCCAACAAAATTATTTCTAAAAAGTCAAATTATGGAGATGTATCTGTTTAAATGAAGAAAGTCAAATATGCTCAACCTACCCCATGGGTGGGGTAAGTTGAGCTAGGGTATGGGGCAAATTGAGCACATAGAAAGTTTAGCCGAACCATGTCTTCAATGTTAGCTAGGCATGAAATAGAATTTCCGTTTCATAATTAACTATTTATTTATAGACTTTAAATGACAAAACAACAAAACTTAAATCAATTTTGTTTCAAAATTTAAAGTTGGGGTATAGCTTCAAAATGTAGGGTTGGCGTTAGTTGAGCAAGTATAACTCAACTAACCCCAACCCGAAAATTTTGAAACAAAATTGAGGTTATAAAAAAAACGGTTAGTATTATACCCAAAAACTATATATATATCAAAAGTAGAATACATTTATGAACTTTTAACGCTTATTTGATTAAAGAAGGATAATATTAGACTATTACAGACGAAATATTGAGGGTTACGATTATTTCACTTTTTGGTCACAAAATAAACAATGCGCGCGTGTACTTCAGTTAATCGACGAGTCGCTACTGACGTTTGTGAGATAAGTTCTACTCCCGCGACTCGTTATTTCCGCTATATGATGATTTTGCGTGCGGTGAATAGTTTCGGAGTTATTTCGATTGCCCAACTTGCCCCTATGCTCAACTAGCCCCGCCCTACCCTACTACTTCTGGGACTTGCACAATTTTCGCGTGTCCGTACGCGACAAAGAAGACGAAGATTGCATACACACAAGACACGCTGCTCGACTTCAATACGATGGAGGAGCAACAACGGTGTATTGTGAAAGAAGCGTCCAAAATCCCGGCAAATACAAAACGAGACGACTGAAGGCAATTTTCTTTTATTTTTACGCGGAAAATTAAAACACTAAAAATAGTACACGTATTTCACTGAATAAATTACTAATTAAGCTCTAATACTCACACATTTATTATTTTCAGCCAAAGTTTTTTATTATCCTTGAAAAGGAGTGATTTCACACAAAAAAAAACTAACACTTGACTCAAAACTAAACTTAACCCTTCCTGGTGCACTAATTATAATGATTGTACTGGCGCGCATGGAATTACCTTATCCGTAGGAAGAAGAATCGTGTTGCGACCAGAGTTGCCAGTTGTTTTAGAGGTTTTTCCCTCACAAGCTGGCCAAAAATCCCACAATGTCGTACAAAAAATCCCTCAACTCTAATTTTTTTTAAATCTTCATGGGCAATTTTACATAATGTAATGCAAAAAACTAAATAAATGAATAATAATAATATTTCTTTATTGCAAAAAATAAATAATAATTCATTCTTTTTACATAAGTCACATTGTAGTATTTCCAGTGTTTTGCCATTGAATTCCGTTCGCTGCAGCCAGTATAAATGATGAGTTTGTTCTTCCAACAAAACTTCTAAGAAATAGAATATGGATAATAATGGATTAGATTAAAATATCAGTTCATACTTACAAACTTTTAAATTTTATGAGAAATTAGGATTAATATTGGAACATTAATCGTAATTTGAGCATTTTTTTTTGTAAATGCTTTTTCGTAACATTAAACGTTCGGCAATCGATACCTCTGCTTTTAAAAGCAGATTATGTCACGCAAATAGAGTTTAGCAAATCTTTGCCGATTCGATTTTTTTTTTTTTGGTGTTCGTGACGACAGTGAAAACACGCTCACAATCAGCATTGGCGGGGGAAGTAGCAATACAGCTTGAGCCAAAACTACAAGCTGCGTACAAATTGGTTCGCCCGAGAAATCTGTCAATTCGCCAACTTACTCGCAAAATGGTTCAGGGCCTAAGTGAAGTATAGTTTCTCCTTTTCCGAGCTTTCCAAGCGCCCAGGCAAAGTACGCCATTCGAAAGCTATAGTTGATATATCGAGTTCTAGTTTCTCCTAAAAAGGACATTTTAAATAAATATAAATATTGGTCAAACTGTACACTAAAATACGTACTTGTAATTGACCGGCAATATTGGCCAGATCTTTTATTCTGTCACTTTGAAGGCCAGCGTCTCGAACATTTTTTGGGTCGATAAATTCTAATTCTGCAAAGAGTGGTTTGTTTTGTTTTTGAATTTCCTGCGCTGCTTTTATTAAAAAATCCAAACATCTGTGCTGAAAGTGCACAATGTCCCGTCGACCATCTCGAGATGTTCCAACAAGAATTTCTTTCAGAGCTTTCATGCACTCTGGTCCAAAATATATCTCGTCCAATTCTAACTTATATTACAAATCATTGATTGACATGCCGTTAAGAAATTCAAACTAATTTACCTGCATATTTGGATCTCCAGGTTGAACAGCCATATAGCAGCACGGATTTCAGATTGGACTTGAAGACTCGAAGTTTGGTGCGTCTGGAAATATTGTTGTTTAGCCAGAAAGGAGTCAAATTGAAGAAAGCCGCCCTAGCCTTGTTTATCCGTGATTTTACATCAGCATCCGCTCCACCATCTGCTGTAACTACGCTCCCGAAATAGCAAAATTCATCAACTTTTTCGACTGCCTGTCCTGAAATACAAATTCCGCTTTGCCCCCTGGATATGTGCTCAAGAACTTAGTTTTGGCAGCATTGATTTTCAGCCCCGCATTACGACTTGCGCAATTTAGAGCTTCTGTCATTTGAGCGACATCATCCGTATTAGTTGATAGAAGACAAATGTCGTCAGCGTAGTCAAGATGTTGAAGGTGATCAAACAATTTCCACCTGATACCTTTGTTACGATGTAATTGAAGTGCGGAGCCGAGTGCATCACTAATGACAATAAGGAAGAGAATAGGTGACAAAATGCAGCCTTGTCTCACTCCACTGTGCACCTCAAAAGGATCTGAAAGCTTGCCCTTATGCAAGACGTGACATTGGGCTCCATTGTAGGATTCCTTAATGATGGAGATTATCTTATCTGGAATATTTCGTCTTCGTAAGGCATCCCAGATGTACTGACGATCAACGCTATCGAAGGCTTTTTCAAAGTCGATGAACATGAGATGTAATGGGAATCTCCACTCCGCGGATTGCTCGATGATAATACGGAGGGTGTTAATGTGGTCGCTACAGGAGAACCCTTCGCGAAAGCCAGGCTGTTCATCGTTCAATGTGCTATCGACTTTTTCCTTGATTCTTCCTAAAACAATCTTAGCCATCAACTTGGAAATAGCAGGAAGTAGACAGATCCCACGCCAATTATTACAATTCTTCAGGTCACCTTTCTTCGGAATTTTAATAATTAGGCCCTTTTTCCACTCACTGGGAAGAGTTTCAGTTTCCCAACACTCTCGGATTAAGGGAAGAAGAATATCCGCTGTAGCGTAAATATCCGCTTTTAAAAATTTTGTCGGAATTCCATCAATCCCCGGGGCTTTACCGGCGTCCATTGATTTGATAGCGTCTGTTAGTTCCCTTTTGGATGGTGGACCGGAAGATACACTTGCAGGCCCGAAAGTCTTATTCAGGACCTCTAAAAAGTGTTCTCTCCATCTTTGTAGCTGTTGTTCTTCGGTAACGAGCAGAACACCTTCTTTATCTTTCACAGGATGTTCCGTTAATAAAGATCTGCCAGTTAATGGCTTTATAAGTTTGAAGAGTGTTCCACTGTCACCGCGCAGAGCCGCATCCTCTGCCTCCTGGCAAGTGCGTTGATATTGTTACGCTTATCACGTCTTACACTCCTCTGAACGCCTTTTTGGAGCGAACGGTATTCAGCTCTGTATCGTTCTTTAGCTAAATCGTCAGCAGCTGAGTTAATCTGCTCCTTAACTCTCTTGCGTGCTGAGATAAGAGACCAAGTGGAGTCGTTAATAAATGGTCTCCTACCGCGATCCAATCGTCCTAAAATTTCTTCGCCACATGAAATAAATGAAATGAATCCTTAGCGACTTTCCATCTATCTTCAATTGTCGGATTCTCATTTGGTGGTGGTGCATTAGCTTTTTCGTGCAAAGCGGTGGAGAACGCACGCTTGGTTGATGAAATTTTGAGCTTCTGCACATTATACCTAGGGCAAATATTTGCACGGTTAGGACGCTGGATTGCTGCCGTTCGTAAGCGCATTTTTGCGATGACAAGATGGTGGTCACTGCCAATATCCGCACAACGTTTTGCCCTAACGTCCAGGATACAGTTTCTCCACGTTTTGGAAACAGCCATATGGTCTATCTGGTTCTCAGTTCTGCCATTTGGAGAAGTCCATGATGATAAGTGGCAATCTTTGTGTTTAAACAGAGTCCCACCAATGACGAGCTGACGAGAGTTACAAAACTCTATAAACATCTCGCCATTCTGGTTTCTGTCGCCTAACCCATGATTTCCCATAAGATGTTCCAATCCTTGGTTATCTGACTTTTTATGATTTTAATGTCACCTCTGGGAGCCCTATCAAAGGTGTCGCCAAGTCGCTGGTAGAAGACGTCTTTATCAGCTTGATCAGCTGGTTCGGTTGGTGCGTAACACTAAATTATCGTGATATTTCGTACTCTGGATTTGAATCGGGCGGTGATAATACGGTCGGAAACTGGTTTCCAATCGATAAGGGATCGACGTGCATCCCTTGTCAAGGGGATTCCGACGCCTGCCTGCCGAGGAGCATTTTGGTCATCATTTCCAGAGTACAATAAAACAGTATGAGAGCTTGGTGATAAAGTCGATCCTGATCCGAGCCATCTTGTTTCGCTCAGTCCTAATATAGCGATATTATACGCGGTCATTTCTCGTTCGACTTCAGTGGTCCGTTGTTTATAGCCAAAAGTCGTTGCCGATGAATCAGTCCGAGGTATCCGAGGCTCGTTAAATGTTTCGAGTGTAAAGAAAATTTCAAGTACGCGGGTTATAAGCCTACGTAGCCTATCCCTCAAGTCGCCTTTTACGACAAGCCGGGAACGCTGTGGCATAATTCTAACCCCAAAAACCACAGGGGTCAATTTTTTGTTAAGTTTCGTACATATCTGAACCCTTGAGCGCACAAAACCGAGTCGCTGCGCGCACAATTGTAGAGATATATTCGAAACTCAGGAGAGTTTTATTCTCTCCTGTCCCTTTAGTCGCCTCTTACGACACGTCGCGTCTTGACCCGCGCCACAGGGCGGGATGGGTGACATTTATAGTGGCTAATTTGGTTCAGAATTCCGGCTTAATATAGTTTTGACATAATGATGATTAGTAGTTGTAGTTCTGATTTTGTTTGATTTGTGTACAAGCGTATCTCTTGATCGGAAAAGCCCGTTGATTTTTTGGCAAAAAATCCAGAATGTACTTATGAAAACAAAGGTAAGCTTTTGTAAATGTAATTTTAAGTTCCGCATAAATCCACGCAGCTTCTTGATCCTTCTCGTCTTCGTAGCAGGCGATTCGAAAATACTCTTGTACATTGTATAGGCTTATGAAGCGGACAATACATGGGTATAAAACCAGCCAACGCGTAAATGAGAGCTTCAGAAGCTTTCCGTGCTCCTCTTCGTATATTTTTTGAAATTCTTCTAGTTCAGCCGACCGTTAAGGACTAGACGAGATATAATTCGAAGTATTGGATAACATTTTTTTGATAGTCGATAGTAATTTTGCGCAGGCCTTGCTAGATATAAGTTGGATTGAATGGCATATACAATTCAACAAAATTAACCATGGACAAAGTGCCTTTAAACGAGAGTCGAAACTATTACTAGCGTCAATCATAACACCAGCATTGTCGCAAGCAAGGGCAATTATATTTTTTTAGGTATTCCATACACGGAGAGGAATGAATCGTCAAAACAAACGGAAAATCACATTAAGCTGTACGATTTTTCGTTTAATATGGCGCCTAACGCAAAAACTTTTAATACAACAATAGTAGCGCGTTTGAATTAAACGCGTAAGAAATAAACATTTTCGCATTTATATTGACGCATTTTGGCGTTTATTTTGAATCAATGGTATATTCATTTTTAAACGTTTTTTTCGTTCACTTCGAAAGTCTTCGCATTTAAACTGACGTTTGGTTCAAATAATTTTAATTGTCAATATGAACATTAAAACGTTACGGGCATTTCAATATCGCCCGTTCGAAGTGAAAGAAATATAATTAATTTGAACGCGGCGCAAGTTCGTTCTTATATATGTACTCAAAATGAACGATCGTTCTATTGATTCAAACGTGTTTGTGTTTGTCCCGGATCCGGGACAGTCCAGTATTCCATAATAAAAGAAATAAATTTAAATTGAAGTATTTCTTATTTGAATATTATATATACTTATGTTTATAGATATATATATTAAATAATCATAATAATATTTATGCATTTTTTTTAAATGTCTACACTACTGTAAAATTTGGGGAATCATCCCACAGCAAAGATCCAAGGAACACGAATGATAAAATGGCGTAGCCGGCTTAACGAACAGGCAGGATTAAACGAAAAAACATGGAATTTTAGATTCATAAATGCTTCTTTTACTTCTCTTATTTAGCTCACTTCATAGATTAAAATATAATTTTACTTACCGAATATTGCATTGTAAAAATCAGAAGAACGAATAACGGGGTTGAGCCAGAACAATAACGATGGCGATGACGCTCCTGAAAAGTAGCTCTGGAAATTAAAAAGAAAAAAATCAAATTTGAAAACTACAAATGCGTCTCCTATTTAGTTCCCATCATAAACATACAATTTTACTTACCGAAATGTAATTCCAAATAAAAATGTTTCCAGACACCACCGCACACTACTGCTAAAATTTGGGAAATCATCCCACAGCAAACATCCAAGGAACACGAATGATTGATAAAATGGCGTAGCCGACTTGGCTAACAGACAATATTTGCAGATTAAACGAAAAAAAAAACATATGTACATACATAGCTCACTTCAAAGACAATTACAATTTCACTTACCGAAATACTATGTCGCACTAGAATCTAGAAATGCACCGCGAGCCACCACCGACACCGACGATACCACCGACACCGACCACACCACCGCGCACTATACTGTTAACCGTTTTAACTACAATGCGCGAATGAGCTTAAAATTTGAAATCGAACCAACGATCAACCTGTACTAAGATTAGGCACTCCTTATAAGCGACCGATTGTTTTTTTTCTAGCCTATCAGAGCCCATCTTTATGAATGTGTTAAATTTCTTCTATCCATGCACAATCATATCGAGAGAAAATCACAGAACAGAGACTGATACATAATCCATCATAAGAACATATAAGTATGACAGAGAAAAAAAACTGAACAGAGCGCAAACTGAACGAAAGTGTTTCGTTCAGTGTCCATTTACTCTGAATTTGGCTTTCGGGGACCCGAAAATGTCCGATCAATGAACAAATAGATAACCTCACTTTCCTTTAAATAATTGTTTGTTAAAATGTATGAGGTCAGAAAACTAACTCATCAATGTGGCACGATAGCCCGACGTCGGGCCTTGGCCGCCTGAATCGTTGACCTCCATTTGTCGCGGTTACGTGACCTCGTCCTCCAGTTTCGGAAGCCCAGCAGCTGTTGGGCGTCTTCACCTACGGAGTTCTCCCAGCGAGCTCTCGGTCGTCCACGCAACCTCGCTCCGTCAATTCGTTGTGCGTTCATCACTTTCTTTGGCATGCGATTATCGTCCATCCGTTGTACATGCCCCGCCCATTGCAAACGTTGAAGCTTCACGATTTTCGATACTTCCAGCTCATCGTACAATTGATACAACTCATGGTTGTACCGGTTACGCCATTGGTCTCGCTCGCGAACGGCCCCGAAAATTCGCCGAAGGACCTTTCGTTCGAATCGGTCTAGCAAAATTTCGGAGGCTTGGGTGAGGGTCCATGTTTCGCAGCCATAACATAGCACGGGTCGGATGATCGTTTTGTACACGCGGAGCTTCGTGTTCCTGTGCGCAAGTTTCGAATTAATTATAGGGAGGACCGAGAAATATGTCTTATTGGCTAGTTGTATCCGTCGCTTAATTTCGTCGGTTTCGTTGGCGTCCTTTGATAAGTTACAACCCAGATAGTTGAAGTTGTCTACATACTCGATATTAAGGTCCCCCACTGTGATGCTTGAATTTGCTGGCGTCCTTGTTTTCGATTGCATCATGGCCTTTGTTTTGCTTTCGTTGATATGTAGTCCAACTTCCTTTGCGGCGTTATTGAGGTTATGCAGAAGGCTTTCTGCATCACCCAACCTTCGAGACATGATGTTGATATCGTCGGCGTACGCTACTAATTGAGTCGACTTGATGAGTAGCGTTCCGCTGCTGTCCAAATTCATGGCTCGAATTACATACTCCAAAGCAAGGTTGAAGAGCGTCGGCGCCAGCCCGTCGCCCTGCTTGAGTCCAGTACGAGTTTCAAATAGGTCAGTGAGTCGATTCTGCACTCTGACCTGCGAGACGGTATTAGTCATCGTCATCCTTGTGAGTCGCACTAACTTTGCCGGTATACCAAAATTCAGCATAATGTTGTACAGTACACTTCGATCGATACTGTCGTATGCCTGCTTGAAGTCGACAAAGATTTGGTATACGTCGATGTTATATTCCCAGCACTTTTGGAGTAGTAGCTTCACTGTGAAGAGCTGATCGGTCGTTGATCGACCAGGTCTGAAGCCGCCTTGATACTCGCCAATGATTCGTTCTGCGTACGGATTAATTCTCTTTTCAAGAATTTTAGATAATATCTTATAGGCCGTACAAACTAATGATATGCCCCTGTAATTCTCACACTTCAGCTTGTCACCCTTTTTGTGGATTGGGCAGATTATGCTTTTGCGCCAATCTTCGGGGATTTCCTCGTCGTTCCATATTTTCAGCAGTAGCACATGTATTGCGTTGGTCAGGCACGTTCCACCATGCTTCAGCAGTTCTGCTGGGATCTCGTCAGCGCCGGGCGCTTTATTATTTTGAAGCGACTGTATGGCAAGACTCACCTCCTCTACTGTTGGGGGTAGAACGGGAGGGCCTGGTTCGGCTAACTGCTCAAGAGCTGGCTCCGCGGGGGATGTTGATGGTGCATTGAGGAGCTCTTCAAAATGCGAGGCCCATCGTTTGTTGACGCTTTCGATGTCGCTGATGATGTTACCATCCTTGTCCTTACATAGGCTTGTCCTGGGTTGATATCCGTTCTTAACATTATTAATAAGTTTGTACGCCTGTCTAATGTTCTTACTGGCTAATCTTTGGTTTATTTGCTGTAACTGCTCGTCAAAATGTTTGCGTTTCTTACGTCTAATTAACTTATTAGATACTCGCCGAAGCTCGTTATATCTTTCTTTCTTGGCTCGGGATGCGCGTTGTGTGTATTGGCGATAGGCTTCATTTTTCGCCTCAATCGAGGCCCTGCATTCTTCGTCGAACCAGTCTGCTCGTCTGCGCCGGCCTTTATAGCCCACGACCTCTTCTGCGACCCCCTTGATGCTGTCTTTGAGCTCCTCCCAGAACTCATGGATGCCTAAATTGTTGATGTCATCAAGCATGGGCGACAGTTTTTCCTCTAGTGCTGTTGTATACGCAGCCGCCGTGGCATCATCAATCAAATTGTCAACCTCGAAGATCTTGGCAGGGTTGATTCTCGTTAGGTGCACCGAAGAGATTCTGCACCTGTAGGTCGTCTTCACCAAATAGTGATCGGTGTCACAGTTGGCTCCTCGATAGGATCGAACATCTAGGACATTAGAAAACTAACTAATCATAGAAATTAGATCTTTACATGAATCTACTATGTATTGATATAATTCTTACAAAACATTTCAGTCAATATTGGAATTTAATTGGAGCCAAAACACTGGCTGAGAGCAATTTGCAACTCGCTCTTATCTGCTCTGAGCAAAGCAGAAGCATTGACAGCAAGGAAGAAGATGTCAACTTGGCCTGTGTTGATGTGTAACCTAAACGAACAGAGTGGTAAACGCAAATCATTTTCAGAAAACCGCAAAAACCTTTCCTGAAAAATATCAGCGTAATTCAGAAACATGGAAAGGAACTACAAAGAGGATAAACAAAATGAAATAGAGGCACTTGATTCGATCTATTGCGGCGAAATGGAGAGTGAGTAACATGATCTATTGGGAAGAGGTCTTTGGTGTAATGGTACATTTTCTTTTCAGTTTTACAATTGGAGCCTCTTCACAAGTTCAAAATCCCCATCGCCACGGAAGAGTATAATGCCGCCGAGGATAATGGCTTAGCATGCAGTCTTGTCTTCACATAAACACAAAAGTACCCGGATGAAGCGCCCGTTGTTTAAATTGAGGACACGCGACAATTTCGAAGAAGACTACGAAGCTTGTTTGCTGGAACACATCAAAACTACTATCGAGGAAAATTTTGGTATGGAAATGATTTTCTCTCTGGTGAGCGAGCAGTCTTGTCTTCACATAAACAGAAAAGTACCCGGATGAAGCGGCCGTTGTTGAAATTGAGGACACGCGACAATTTCGAAGAAGACTACGAAGCTCGTGTGCTGGAACACTTCAAAACTACTATCGAGGAAAATATTGGTATGGAAATGATTTTCTTTCTGGTGAGCGAGCAGCAGTGCACAAGAGTGGCTGAACGTGCGATGGGATGAACACAAAACGCGACAAGAGGACGAACGTGAACGCAAGCTCCGCGAACAGGAAGAAGTCGAGCGGAAGAAATTCGAAGGCACACATGTTAATGTCGAAACGTTCATGAGTTGGAAGCTGAAATTCGATGAGGAAATTGGCATTGCTTTGAAACGCGAAAAGGCTCTAAAGCAGTGGCGGCTCTTCAGGTGAAGTAGGTGAAGAGCCCAGCCCCTTCACTACAAAATAAAATATGAAAATGTCCTCTAATACGATTATTTTAAAAATAGTAAAAATTAGCTTCTAACAATAAACAACTCCTCAATAAACAATCAATGAAAACCATAATCAAAATGTTCATAAAATACATATTTTGTTTTTTTTTTTTTTTACTGCAAACGCGTTCGCATTGACTGAATTGAACGTTCAATGCTCGGTGTATTCAAAATGACTATGTGCGCGTTCGGTTTAAACGGTCAAACATTGTTCGTTTCGCATTAAGTGAATGGTAAAATGACTACGTGTGCAATCAAATCAAACACTAAATCCAATTGAAATGAATCTATTAAAATTATTGTCGAAGTTGATTAGCGAAAACGTTCAAAATGATTGTTTTAATATTTAAACTGAACTGAAAGCCATTCAATAGCATATTGATTAAATTAAACGTTATTTTTGAACGCACGCATTTTTCCACGTTCAAGTAAATTCGTTTAAATTGAATGTTTTACCTTGTAAAAGAAACAGAAAATACTCATATTGAACAAAATTGATTGAACGCATCATTTAAAGACGATGCGCGTTTCAAATGAATATGGTTTTTTCTCTCCGTGTAGCCTTCTAGGCAGTTCTGAAAAGCAGTAAAAATTGCACTGCAGTCTTTGGCAGCGAGCTCTATTAGTTGCAGTAGATCTACTCGAATACTTCCAGTTTTCGGATGCCTATATTTGACGACAACACACAACTTTTTTCGACGCTATGTCAGTGCTCTCATCTATTAAAACAGAAAAGACAGTTTGTTTAAGACTATCGACAATTTCTTCCATTTCTGTTTTCGCACCGATCTTTTTAACAATTGCTGAACACTTTGTTCTATCGAGTGTTGAGTCTGCAACTTTTTTTTTTAAACGGCTATCAAATGGTCAGATTGGTCAGATGTTTGTACTGGAATAACAATATTCCAGTACAAACATCTGTTCCGCAAACACAGCCTCCAAGGAAATTTCTAAAGTTTTATCATTTTCAATGTGTTTTCTTTTTTCTTCAGTTTGTGGATTGGCAAAACAGGTCTTTATTGACTTATTAGTTTGAATTCGTCGAACATTTTGTTGATGGCAGTCCCGCTGGCTGTGCTTAACTATTTCTGATTTGCCCCTCTTAATGCGTTTATCATATGGACAGCAATATGCATATTGAAGGATCCTTTTTTGGGTCGGTTTGTAGCCACCCTTTAAACGCTGGCTCAGAGAGCCAGTTTGTTTGAAAGCTTTTATTTCGGGCGGGGTATGTACGGTCATAGACAAATTTCGTTTTTGGGCAGTATCTGCAGTACATTCTTTCTGCATTTCTGGAACCACTTAAAGGCACATAGTCTCTAATATGTTCAGATCTGAAATAAAACGCACTTTCGCTTTCAGTTCAACTTAACGAATGACGATTCTTTATTGACTGTTTCTCTTTTTCGCCACTCAGCACAACAGCTGATTTTCTCGTTCCTTGAATACACTCGTTATGAAAATTTTCGTTATGAATATTTTGGGGGATTCACACATTTGCTCATTAAAGATATGCATTTATGAAAGCACCACATTCTCCATTTTAGTTTTCAAACGTCAGAGTGTGTGCTGATGCCATTCTGAACAAATTAGTGACTCCCCAGAAACGTGAAATATCCCGCAAAGTTGTTCGAAACATTGATAAACGAGACCGAGGCTAATTTCGGGCGCGGCCGAAATTTGGATACCCTTCGCTCCCCTCGGGCTAAAAGTTTTTTGGGGCGTATCTATGACTTGTGTTTAGTCCTCCCCGCTTCCATGCTTTTCCTTGAATTTTCACATAAGTGGGGGAAGTGGGGGATGTGGGTTTCTTAGAAGAACCAAAGGTGTGGGGGGGGGGGGTTTGGTTACGGCAGCCCTATGAACGCATGGCCTTTGCATTAATTTTTACGTATATTTGTGGCATCAAATTAAACACATTTCTATGAGATTTGGTTAAAATTGGTGGATACATAAAAAAGTTTTTCTTCGAAGAACCTAATTTTGGGGTTGGGTTTATATGCCAGCCCCACGACCCCATAGTCCGATTTCATTTATTTCCACGTTTGTTATGTGGCATCAATAGAAATCTAATTTTCTGAGGTTTCATTGAAATTGGTGTGCAAATAAAAAAGTTTTTTCTTTGAAAAATTTGATTTGGGGAGCTAGGTTTGTATGGTAGCCCCATGACCACATGGTCCGACTCCATCTATTCATACATATTCAATTTGTGTCATCAATAGAAACACATTTGTGTGAAGATTTGTTGATATTGGTGTATAAATAAAAAAAATTTTCTTAGAAGAACTTAATTTGGGGAGCTAGGTTTGTATGACAGCCCCATGACCCCATGGTCCGATTTGGTCAATTTTTACATATGTTTTGTGATATAACTAGAAACACATATGTGCAAAATTTGATTGAAATCGATGAGAAAATAAAAAAGTTTTTCCTAGAAGAACCTAATTTGGGGGTCTAGGTTTGTATAGCAGCCCCACGACCCCATTGTCCGATGTGGTCGATTTTTAAATATATTGTGTGTCAGCAATGAAAATACATTTGTGTGAAATTTTATTGAAATTGATGCATAAATAAAAAAGTTTTTCTAAGAAGAACCTAATTTTGGGGGGTTGGTTTGTATGGCAGCCCCACGACCCCCTTGTCGGATTTCAGCGATTCAAACATACAAACTGCCTGCAACAAAAAGAAGCATGTGTGCAAAGTTTCAGCTCCATAGCTTTTAAACTGGCCGAGCAAAACGCGTCGCAACAGACAGACAGACGGACAGACGGACAGACGGACAGACGGACATCGTCCAATCGACTCAGCTCGTCACGCTGATCATATATATACATATTTTATATGGTCGGAGATGCTTCCTTCAATGCGTTACAAACTTCATGACAAAGTTAATATACCCTTTCACTCTATGAGCGAAGGGTATAAAAATCCCCCGATGTGGGATACCCACGATTTGGCAACATTGGTTGCGACTAATAGTGGTGGGAATAGTGCGATTGGTGTACTACGAGCTCAGAGTAATAAGTAAACTGGAGACGTCATATCGTAAATAAGACGGCAAGATATTGCTGTCATATGGAGGAAACGAAAAACGGTACAAGTGCACCATGGGCGTTTGGTATGTATAAGTTAGGGTACTGCGTTTGGCGGGTTTCAAATTCAAATATGTATTATAAATTTGTTGACTGAATATTATTCCAAATAGGTTTCTACCAACATAGATGATGATATCATCCATTTGCGGTTGCAGTTTGTACCGACCATACCTGCAATACATACATACATGCATATCGTGTGGCTCAGACGGTTGAGTCGCACTCTATTCGTTCAGTACGAGTAGGAACCAGGAGCAAGTCTCGGCATAAATAAAATGTCCGTACATGCTTAAACAAATAGCAATGCGGGGTTATGGAGGAAATTTATAATGCTTGCAACATTATATACACCCGAATCTATATGCAGTGTAACGGACTCGATATAGTTATTCATGGCTGAGAGAACGCACTAAGCCACATACTAATAACTTTTTTTTTTCTTATCTGTGACTAAGCTCGACTAGGGGTTACAGAGTATACAGAGAGAAATCGATATGAATGGGTGAATTCAAATCGTAAGACGAAACCGGACAATTATTAGCACAAACAAACGGACGGCGAGAGCTTTTGTAGTGACCAGCGTATTCCGTCCAACACACATCTGAATCGATAGGGTCAACTGATCAGTCAGCACACCAAGGATAGTACTTGGCAAGTAACGAAATACGTCGCGAGCCTTTTAAAAGTGAAATCATGGCGCAAGGTTTACTGGAAACTATGGGGCCATTGCTACCACTTGTACTGTTGTATTTGTGAGACTCATTTTCCTGCCTATCAGGTTCGTAATTCTTATGTTAAACATTATGTCATTTTCTAATCTGATTGCCTTTCTTTAGATGATGTGGTGTGATTACTATTCAGAACAACCTCAGTTTCTCGGACCCATCACGGAAGGTCGCATTGCATGACCTGATGTAATATCATCTCGGAAAGTCTTATTGCAGTAAAACCTGTTAATTTTCCATTTTATTAATAGGGATGGCAGTATCGTGAGCACATCAGATCAAGATCGTGCCATTTTCAGGTTGGCGCAAGGCGCATCCTTGTACGAAATGCGTTCGACAAAATCTCGGAGTGTGGGTATTTCTGATCCTCGTTGGGCGGGCATTTCACTGATACCCGTTAAACGCAGACAAGGATTGCTTCCACCTCTTCATACTGAAGGTAGGGCTTGCAATTTGTTTGATTTGAGTTTATTTAATGTGTTTGAGTGTATTTGCAGAATTCCGGGGAAAACAACCTCGTCGCTACCACCAACCGTCTCGAATGGCTGATTCTAGCAGTGAAACTGAATCAAGCGAGGGTAACGCGAAACGATATCTTCGAAAGCAGCTCTCGACTAGTAGTGACGGCTGCGAGTAGGAAGCTGGCAGTCCTCGTCAGTATCCGATCAGATCTCGAATAAGGTTTGATTTTGTTATTTTTTAATTTGAATATCTATTGAGATCAAAAATATAACTGTTTTGCAGACTCGGCAAGACTAGTGGTCGTTTTTGGTGTAGCGAAATGTCAGCACGCAGCAATCAATGCGAGTTCGAGGAGAAAATTATGAAATAAATAGCGACAATGGTTAGCAAGAAAACCGCAGACGAGGCGAATATTTAGTACAGTAACTATCAAAGTCGTGGCGTTTATGTGAAATTGGAGGCCGACTGGCGTGAACAAGTTGGACAGAAAAATTGGAATAAATTGAAACTGAAGTAGAATATAATAATCAACATCTTTTAATGCTGAAGTCCTACCTTTAAAATGATAACTCAAGGAATAAAAATATGTCTTAGCAAATCTATAGTTTTTAGAACTCAAATGAGAAAAATGTTTTTATCGCCGTACTAGCTGTAGTTACTATTACATAAATTTCCTGTTGTCTGTAAGATAACTACAAAATAATTAGTAAATCCGCTGATTATAAGTGTTTGGCTTCAATTTAAAATTTTTCAGTAACTAAAGTAAATATCCGACCACAGGCCAAGTGCGTGGCGTTAAATTGTATACATACACATAAATGATAAAAAATTAAAACCCACAAACGAAAACGCTTCTAAAGGCCTCAAAATTGCAATTTTCCTATGTCATATGAACATTTTCAAAAAGAGGGTTTCGAAAGTCGATGATCAGGCCACCTTCACTTGCATTTTGCTGCTCCTATAGGCTGAGAGAACGCACCAAGCTCGACCAGGGGTTACAGTATACAGAGAGAAATCGATATGAATGGAAGTTCCTCTTGATGTATGTTCCTTTACACTTATTGGTTAAATCTTTCACGTGGGGTCCTTTCTATTTTAAGCATTGCTTTTTGGAATTCCTTTCGTTTCCACGATGTATTGGCAATTTTTTATTATTTATAATGAAAACAGTGGGAAAACGCCAGGAATTCAAAAAATTAAAGCGAAAAGTAAGTTCTTTTCGTTTTGTCCTTGTGTAATACGCCATTAGGAAAGAACGGAAACTTTTTTGTAAAGAATAAATAAAAACATATACAGCGACTCCCCTCTTCCTTTCACAACTGGGCTTGGGACCAGCTAAGGCGGAATTAGAGCTGCTGCTCAGCGTGATTCTTTCGTGGATATGCATAATAATCATTAATGCAAAAACATATTAATAAAAAAACTATTTCAGGCGGTTTTAATTTTTTATTCTCCGTTGAAATGAGTAATATTATTTAGATGCTGCCGACTGGAAACTTTCTCGGAAAATTTTTTTGCGATAAAATAGTACCTTGTACGTAAGTAGCAGTCGACTACAAGTTTTATCAAAATATGATCTGAACAATCGGGAAAAAGGTCCTTTCCTATAAAATTCCGTAGGACAGCTGCAGATATATAGTGAAAGCTTCGTTGGTTTAAGATAGTCGACTCTTCAAAATGTTGCGCTCTTCGGATTTCTTTTTCAACTTTTTCGCAAATTGCTACAACGTTTTTTGAAGGCACTTTTAAAAGCCCTCTAGTCTTATACTTGATAAATGATTGTTCGTGGAGGTCACCATGTAGTGCGTCAATACACTTTTCGCATTTTATCTTTTTATATAGACAACGAACAACAAAACCAGCAATATATTCACAAACGCGTTGCTTAAACGGAGATAATATAGTGACGTCTGTTGCGTAATTATGTTCGACGTAAAACCTTTCGTGGTCTTCTGATGGCGGTTGTGTAAAATCAAATTCAGCAGATAGATTTTCGCTGTTACCGTTTCTTCGGCTTAAAGGATTTAGTAAAGAAATTTCTTCCAGTGGAATGCAGTTTCCAAGACCCCCATCTCTCAACTGGCTGCGGAATAAAAGCTTTTTGTAGCGCGCAGTTGTTGTTGTTGTATTAGCGGCACAGACAGGAAACGTTTAATTTGTTGCATCATATTTATTCGAAGATGGTGGGCATTCCATCCTCGAGGTCGAGGTTTAGAAAAAAAGCTGCTTCGATTGGTTGTAACCATAACGCAAGTGGTGTAAGTTGCGTGGGAGCAGCTGGACAATCGAAAATGTGGTCTACATCGTGTGGACTGGTTCCGCAGGCTGGGCAGGTGTTTGCAACTTCATTATTTATGCGCGATAAATAAGAATTTAGTCGCGGGCACCAACCGGATCGGAGCTGAGCTAAGGTGGTACGGGTAGCTCTCGGTAATTGTTCTTCGTCAGGAGATATGGCTGGAGGTTTGGTGCCAAGTACACGATTATTTGTGAGGCTTTGAGTAGCTTTACGAACGTCTTGTGTGTGTATGTCTGCAATCGCCGCCTTGTAGTCGGAGTTATCGAAGGGAACCTTTTTGTATCGCTGGACTTCGCGCTCTTTGTCCCTGATAGAGCGTCTTATTCGTCGTGGCGGTGGTGTTTTGTCCATGAGTTCATTGTTCGGGTGATTTGTACGATAGCATCCGACTAGATACTGTTTGGTAAGAAGTTCGTTGTGGTTTCTCAAAGTCATCATCTTAGTCTCCTGGTGCAGATGATCCACTGAGGACATCTTAACACAGCCGGTGATGGTGCGAAGTGCCGTGTTCTGGCAGATTTGTATGTGGCCCCAATTTGTGTTGCAGAGACCATTTGACCACGTCGGTGCTGCATAATTTACTAGGGGGCGACCGATGGCTTTATAGGTAGTCAGAAGTGTTTCTTTATCGGTGCCCCAAGTACTACCGGCAAGAGCTTTAAGAATTTTGTTTCTGCTCCTGAGTTTAGAGCAGATGTTATCAGCGTGTGTGTTAAATTTGCCGGAGTTGTCTATCGTGACACCTAGGATCTTGGGAGTCCGAATAGTAGGGATGACGTTTGTGTCGATAGATATCGGGAGTTGCATATTGTACTCCTGGTTGAAGCTGGTGAATAAGGTGGCGGAGGACTTTGGTGCTGAGAGCTTCAAGCCTTTACTCACAAAAAAGTCGTTGAGTGTCAGCAGGTATTCATTGATGTGGTCGCACATTTCGGGAATGTCGTTGCCAGTCGCCATGATGGTACAGTCGTCAGCATAAGAGATGATTTCGAGTCCCGTGGGTGGTGTGGGCAGTCCTGACATGTAGAGGTTGAAGAGGGTGGGAGATAAGACTCCGCCCTGTGGAACGCCTTGTTTAATTTTCCTGAGTTTGGACTTCCCATTCCTAAACTCGGTGCAGGATTGACGACCGGCAAGATAATTCGCGATCCATTTGTGAATATACGGAGGAGTAGTGTTGCGTAGGTCTGTCAAAAGTACTGTGTGGTTAACAGTGTCAAATGCTTTTGACAAATCGAGAGCTACGAGGATAGTGCGCTTGCAGGGTTTCGTCTGATTTAGTCCATTGAAAATGTTGGAGGTGATCCTGTCTATAGCGGTTGTAGTGCTATGCATTTTCCGGAAACCGTGTTGGTGATTGGCAAGCTGGACGTGCTCCAGGAGTTTAGGCAACACTAGTGCCTCAAGTATTTTGGCCACGGGGGACAGTAGCGTTATTGGACGGTATGATTCTGCTAGAGTATGATCTTTGCCTGGCTTCGGTATGGGGGTGATACGGCCTTTTTTCCATAGCTCGGGTATGATGAAGGTTTTCAGCGACAGGTTCATCGTAGCAGTGATATACTCAATGGCCGGAGAGTCGATGTGTTTGAGCATAGTCATGGCAATGCCGTCTAGTCCGTACGCTTTGGAGTTTTTCGCATTTTTGATTGCAAGCTTGACTTCGTTTGAGGTAACCTGGAGGTGTTGGTCAGTGGTGCTGTTTCGGATAGCTCTGGTAATTTTGCGCTTGAGCTTATCTTTTTCGGGATGTTCGACGAATTGTTGGTTAAATTTGTGAGCGCATTTGTCGTCGTTGTTGTATGTGTTATCACCGAATTTTATAGCTACCTTACCTTTGGGTTTTGTGGGGTTTGATAGTGCACGTACCGTTCTCCAAAGGTTGCTTACGCCGGATTTTACGTGGCATCTAAATTTATGATTTTGTATTGCCGGGTCGTAAGGGATGATGCAACTTTTTGTATTGCCTCCTTTTTAAAAACCCGAATAAGAAAAAACACTCAAATTTTTTCAACTCTTCCAATATATTTCGGGCATATTTATTGGCCCATCTTCAGGGATTCTAAAAATGAAAAATTTTACAATGTTTTTACAATTAAAATCTTAAAAATATCAAAATTAAGGTTTATTTACCTAAGTTTGTTGTGTTCTTTATTCCTTTGTCTAGAATTTGACAAGTTTTGACACTTTGACAGTTTATAGAAAAAACCATGAAAAATAAAATATTGTGGAGAGTCATATGTCAAGAAGTATATAAGTATATGAGGAGTGTCATTATTTCCAAATTACATTTATCATGGACTATGTGTACACATCACAAAATTAATTTAACATAGATCTTAAATTTAAAATGACTAGATATTGTAAAATTAGTAAAAACAACAACAACAATTTAAAATGACTATAGATTGTAAAATTAGTAAAAAATAGAAAACAAAATAAATTAAATAAAAACAAACAAACAAAATGATCGAAATAAACAAATGAAAACACGAAAAGTATTATAAAACATGAATAAGTGTAAATATCACAGATGTGTTCCTCGAAAAATTTTTTTTTTTTTTTTTTTTTTTTTTTTTTTTTTTTTTTTTTTGTCAAAAGATGAAAATTCGAAAATAGGTCAAACCAATGACCCCTTACACTACGCATCACTAACATATGTACCTAATCTTAGTGAGTCCATTTCCCGGTCATGTAAATACTTTGTTCCGGATCTGAAGTTATCTATGCGGCCACATAACAAAAACAACATCATGTTTACCAATCTAAAAACTAAAATCCCCAAAAATGAAAAATCTGGAGTAGTATATAAGATTGACTGTATGGACTGTGAGCAAACATACATAGGTGAAACTATCCAAAAACTGGGAACACGTATTGGCCAGCATAAAAACGATACCAAAAAACCATTAAGCAATAATTTATCTGCATTGGCTAAGCATTCTATTTCGAAAAAACACCAATTCAACTTTGAAGATGCTCATATATTAGTAAATCAAAAGAATAAAACGAAACTTCAGATACACGAGGTCAACCAGATAATACGACATGAAGACAAAGTTTGCAATGACAAAAGCGACAAAAAAGATTATACGAATACTTATTTTAATTTGATCAAAATGGGACTAAGATAAATTAAATATTTTTTGTATAGTACAATGTAAGGAATGTCATTTTACCAATTGTTATTTATTTATTTTTTCGAGGAACACATCTGTGATATTTACACTTATTCATGTTTTATAATACTTTTCGTGTTTTCATTTGTTTATTTCGATCATTTTGTTTGTTTGTTTTTATTTAATTTATTTTGTTTTCTATTTTTTACTAATTTTACAATCTATAGTCATTTTAAATTGTTGTTGTTGTTTTTACTAATTTTACAATATCTAGTCATTTTAAATTTAAGATCTATGTTAAATTAATTTTGTGATGTGTACACATAGTCCATGATAAATGTAATTTGGAAATAATGACACTCCTCATATACTTATATACTTCTTGACATATGACTCTCCACAATATTTTATTTTTCATGGTTTTTTCTATAAACTGTCAAAGTGTCAAAACTTGTCAAATTCTAGACAAAGGAATAAAGAACACAACAAACTTAGGTAAATAAACCTTAATTTTGATATTTTTAAGATTTTAATTGTAAAAACATTGTAAAATTTTTCATTTTTAGAATCCCTGAAGATGGGCCAATAAATATGCCCGAAATATATTGGAAGAGTTGAAAAAATTTGAGTGTTTTTTCTTATTCGGGTTTTTAAAAAGGAGGCAATACAAAAAGTTGCATCTTTACGTGGCATGTTTTTAAATGCGAATTCCATAACTGTTTCCTGTGGTCGTTGACTTGCTGGGTTATAATGTTGTTGAGATCGCCGATGCGAGGATCATTTGGGTCTGCTGTTCGGAGTTCATCTCTCGTTTTTGCCAATTCTGCAGCAGATGATGGGAAATGCGGTCTCATGATTGGGATGCGGCCCGCTGGAATGTATCTTTTGGCTGCATTCTGGATAATCCGTCTCAGGTTTTTTTCAGCAGTACGTACGTCAGTAGGGGTTGGAAGGGCAGAAAACGCTTCATTTGTGTAGGTTTGGAAGCCAATCCAGTCGGCTTTGCTGAAATTCGAGTATGTCTTCTTCTCAGTGTACGTAAACTGAGACGGTTTATCAATCGTGAGGACGATAGGCAAATGGTCTGACGAGAAAGTTATGAACGGTTCCCAAGTAATACTGTTTATGAGCCCAGGGCTGGCGATGGATATGTCAGGCGAGCTTCTGCATGATCCTGCAATGCGGGTTGGTGAGTCGTCATTCAATGGACAGAAATCGGAATCATCTAGTTGGTTTGCAATGTGGTTGCCTCTGGTGTCGTTGTTGAGGTTTGAGTGCCATAAATCATGGTGAGCATTGAAATCGCCCAGTACTAGGCGATATCGCCCGGTGAGTAGGGGGGAAATGTTGGCCTGGAAACCAGTGGGACAACTTGATGCTGGTGGTATATAGATATTGAGGATATCTATATCAACATTTCCCGACCTGATTGATATCGCTTGTAATTCTGTTGTGGTATCGGCGGCAGCGATGTCGATTAATGAATATGGCAGCGAGTTGTGTATCAGGAAAGCCAAACCTCCTCCTGAGCCAGTGGGTCGATCGCGTCGGATGATGTTGAAGCCTCCGTAAGAATTTAGCGATGAATCGGCATTTAGTTTGGTTTCCTGGATTGCAGCAACTAGTATGTGATGTCTGTCCATAAAGTCAGTGATCTCAACAATTTTATGTTGTAGACCATTACAATTTAGTTGGACTATCTTTGTGGTGGAGTAGTTTGCAACTTGCAGTGGTGGTGCTGGTGTAAGAGTGTGTCGTGGTGCTGTGTGGTGTGCAGAGACTGTGGGGGTGACAGGTGATGATTGTTGGCCCTGATTAGTGGGTTGTTGTGAGGTCGATGAAGACTGTTGGCCACAGATTTTGCAATTTGGTGCTATGAAGGTGCTGATCGTTGTTGTTGATCGTAAGTCCGTCTTGTTGAGCCCAGAACAATTTTTGAAATGGCACCATTCCATACAGCATGAGCACTGCACTGAGGATTGTACGTTGGAATAAATCCTCTTACCACAGACGCAGCACATCCATGGACCAGGATTTATTTCGATGCCGGCGCGTATAAGTAGAATTTGGAGCAACTGGGCCGGCATGGGTTGCTCCGATAGTGTAAAAAAGATGTTGATGATGTGATGCAACTTTTGTTTCCTGTATGTGTCGAGGGGGGTGTGCGGCTCTTGGCCATGCATAAAATGCATGGGTGGTTCCGGGGCGAAGACCCGGCCGCGATAGGAAGTAGCGCGCAGTAAACTGTTTTACAGTGGGGTTATCGTTGAATCCCAAACCAGTTCGTATAGAGGAAAAAAACAGTTCTATATGGTCTTGGTTTATTTTGTATAATGGCAGGAACTTCAAAATACCAGTCTCAATGAACCTTTCATACAAAATTGTTACATTTCGGAGCGCTGCAATCATCCCAATAAATCCAACGCGCACTGTAGATTTTACAATTTTTTGGCCAGATTCAAATTTTAGTGCAGTAATATATACCTTTTTTCCTTCAAGTTAACACATTTACGGACCCAATGGACAAATTTGCGAGTGAAATTGACGATTTTACGAATCAAGTTAACAAATTTGCGAAACAAACGAACTTTTTTTCGGGTCAAATAACTTATTTTGTCGATGAAAAAAATGCTTTATTGGATGATTTTAACAATTTTGTGAATCAATTTAACAAATTTACGGATCAAATGAAAATATTTTCGGAACAATTAAGCACATATGCGAATGACGGAAACATTGTTTTGAATGTAGTTAGCAACTTTACAGACCAAATTGACAAATTCGCGTATCAAATTAATAATGTTTCGAACCTACCCAAGCAACAATTCATTTACATTTCAGGTTTTAAGGATTGAAGGCGAAACAAACGAACATTTTTTCGAATGAAATAAATAATTTTGTCGATGAAAAAAATGCTTTATTGGATGATTTTAACAATTTTGCGAATCAATTTAACAAATTTACGGATCAAATGAAAATATTTTCGGAACAATTAAGCACATATGCGAATGAAGGAAACATTGTTTTGAATGTAGTTAGCAACTTTACAGACCAAATTGACAAATTCGCGAATCAATTTAATAATGTTTCGAACCTAGTATGTATAATTGTTAATCAAATTTTTAATTCATCAATCAAGTAAATTTCGATTAATGCAACTCCCTTCCGGCTGCGGCAACTGGCAGTTGCATCATCATATCTAGTACAAAGTTTGTACAATCCGTAGAAGTTACTATTTGCACTCCTTGAGCAATGAAGTCAGTTAACCCATTCACTGCTAGTGTGCCATATGGCATCGTTTTCAAGTATCCTGTTAAATGGCCTCTAAATATTGAGTACGAATGCATTCTGTTGAAAATTTCACTTATATCTACAGTAGACAAGTTTAACTTTAATGTCTAACATAAATTGTGCCAGTATTCCTATAGGAGCCAGAGCTAGCGGATCGTAAAAGTGAACAAGTTTTTGAAATTCGTAAAAAAGTGAAAAAATGTCATACAGCTAAATGTAAACTGATTTTTTAAGGTTTCAAACTAGTTTTTTTTCCTTGAACTATATCTAATACAAAAAATGCATTGAAAAGTGATTCCATTCATGTTAAATTAGAAAAAAAAATTAATTTTAGTATCTGAAATTTGGATTCGAAATTGGTTGATGCCATATGGCATCAACGTTGGTACAGACTACAAAGGAAATTTTAATGGCAATTGAAATTTAATAGCTATTTTTTCGTATTTGTATTTGTTTGAGGGGTTTTTCGACTAGAAAACATTTAATTTGATTACCAGGATAGCAATAACTATGGCGTATCTATTAGATTAGATTATGGGGGGGGGGGGGGCGTGAACCCGAAGGAGGATTCGCACCACTGAAGCCAGTGGGCTTTATCTTGCTTATTTCGGGATATATATTGATTTTTTATAAACAAAAATATTGATCACGAGATAATGATTTGCAATCCTTCTAATCGAGCGATGTATTCACTTTGCTCTCTAAATCCTCAGGCTACTAAGTTTGGTGTTTAAATACACCTGAGGGTTATTTAGTGTAATTTGATGTCTATCAAAGAACTAATCCAAGAATTCATCCTGATCTGAAAAGGAATTTCGAAAAATGCATTGCCCCCCTACTTCAGATGATAAACGAGTTTCCTAATAATATTATTATTGTAATTATATAGACAATTGCAATTATTTTGACAATATTTAAGTCGATCGCGGATCAAGAATTTAGGTAAATGCACTACAAAGTGGATGGACAATATGTGTGACAGTATCATCTTCGCTTTATCGAACCGAGCTTATTACTGATGCCAGTCGTTTTTGTCGAACTAAAAAGGAACGTATTCCAGTCAATCATCCAAATGTTGTTAAAAACTACAACTTTGCATTAATAGCGATTTATTTTAAAATAACACACAAAATTATAAAGAAACAATAATAAATATCGGCAAATATTATAATAAAAACATGTGAAAATTCGAAAAAAAGGTCTCCCGCAGGTAATGGGTTAAAACATGAAACCCTATTGAAAAACTGTTCGCAAAAGTAAAAGGATTTGTACGTCAAGAACTTGGTGATCTTACACGAGATCATGTTTTAACTGACTTGATTGCTCAAGGAGTGCAAACAGTAACTTCTACGGATTGTACAAACTTTGTACTAGAATCAACGGTTCTTAACCGGTAGTCCGCGGACCACTGGTGGTCCCTGAGGCGACCCTAGGTGGTCCGCGAAGCCTTTGCTGTGGTTCCCTTATATTCCGATACGACAATTTTCGAATTTCACGCAGCTCGATCATAACTTTCTAATAGAAACTTGAAGGTTGGAAGCGGATGGGTGTCCGTTTTGACTGAGCAGGACAGCCTGTTTTCATTGAGATTGACTGTTTATACGGTGTAAGATATTTACTGCATTGTATTGTATTGGTCGCAAAAAGAAATGTGAGTGTACCTTATTACAATTATATTATATTACAGAGATTTAATTTTGCATTTCTTCACTAAAGCTTTGAATTGAAAATTTGTTTCATATGCTTCTTTTTTAGGGGACGAACGCAAGATGATTGCGGTGCAAGAAAACGAGGACGGCCGAGAGCTTGATTGGAATGTTCACTTTATGTGGAGAAGCTACGTGTCTTTATAGACTTGAGGGTTGTCATAATTGTAGGTAAACAGTTCAGGTGTTTAAGGCGATGAATATTTTGAAAATCTATTCTTTTCCGGCCAGACCATGATGGTAATTTACATTGCTGAATTAAGATAATTAAGCTATTATTGATCTTCGGTGGCACTTTTAAATAGGGTTACAAGTTACTGTTGGTACAACATGAACTAACAATGCCACATTCTATTTATGTAAAAATTGTTGTTCTTCCAGTAAGAACTGTAAGGAAGGGCTTTATAATCTGATAAACAAAACTGGATTTAAAAATTATGAGCCATCTCTGGATTAAACAATTCGAAATATTGAGGGTTTTGAAACTCGTTCAGACTTAGCAAAATCACACCCAGACTCCTTTGCAAGACGATTTCTGTCAGTCGACTCTTTCTGGAAGATGGTCTTAAAAGCAGCAATGTCCGTTTGGCGGAAAAGGTAAAATTGGTAAAGGTGAATTGAATTAATTCAATTAGTTTGCCTATTGATATTACCAAGGTGCGGTACGGTCACCGCAAGATGTAGTCTTCGGTAGAAGATTTCATGACTTGAATCGTTCTTATCACAATTTCAATTTGGTGGTCCGCAACAACTAACGAATTTGATCAAGTGGTCCCTCATGTGCAAAAGGTTAAGAACCACTGAGTGAGCAACTCTAAAGTAATATTTTTAAGTGACAAAACCGTAGCTGTGTAGTTTCTTTGTACCTTTGAAGGATTTGCTACTTTTTAGTGAAATTTAGAACAATGCGGAGGCTACTGTTACTTGAAAGTCCTATTGGGAACTTTAAAGTACCATTTGGAGCTGTCAAATGATTGTCGCCATATTTTCCAAGGTTATACAAAATCACTTTTTACACATTTCGAAAGTGCAGCTATTTTTTGATGAATCCAATTAGAACTTTTTTGTTTTAAGTAACTATTTTAGTTTGCTGAATATTTAGAGTGGTAGAATTAGAAAGTTGAAGAGAAAACTAACTTTAGTGAGGTTATGTTTTGACAATTTATTTAAGAAATCTTTAGAAAAATGAGAGGGCATCACTTTTTTTCTAGGTAGAATATCCACTTCTACAGTGAAATTGTCCTGGCACAAAGTTTTCTAGTTCAAAAGAGCTGGCAAATGAAAAAAATAATGCAATCACGCAATTAACTCCTTTCAGATTATATTCTTGGATTGTCTGAATAGGCTGAAACACAACTTCAGCAAATGTGTAAAGTATGTATATGTAAATGCATTCAATTTATGTTTACTAAAATTGTGTCGAATTTTACCTACACATATTCACAACTATGTATGATTGTGTGCGAAAACGGGACCGATAAAGTCCCAATTGGGTGGTTGGACAAAGAATGCCACTTGGTTAGTGCGTTCCAATCACGTTGCCACTTACTGGTGGCAAACCAAACTTTTCATTCTCCATATTAGGGACTTTTCGGTGACAAAAAGGCCCTTATCACGGAACGATTGGAGGTATTTGCTACTCCCAATGGCAATATTGGAGTGGTATCTACCTTTTCGCTTCAAAAAATGCTAGTTGGGTTGCCGCAGCCGGAAGGGAGTTGCATTAATCGAAGTTTACTTGATTGATGAATTAAAAATATGATTAACGATTATACTTACTAGGTTCGAAACATTATTAATTTGATTCGCGAATTTGTCAATTTGGTCTGTAAAGTTGCTAACTACATTCAAAACAATGTTTCCTTCATTCGCATATGTGCTTAATTGTTCCGAAAATATTTTCATTTGATCCGTAAATTTGTTAAATTGATTCGCAAAATTGTTAAAATCATCCAATAAAGCATTTTTTTCAACGACAAAATTATTTATTTCACTCGAAAAAATGTTCGTTTGTTTCGCAAAATTGTTAACTTGATTCGTAAAATCGTCAATTTCACTCGCAAATTTGTCCATTCGGTCCGTAAATGTGTTAACTTGAAGGAAAAAAGGTATATAAGATAGCATCTCGGCAAAAATGGCGGACGACATCTATATTGCTAGAGCAAAGGGCTCTCTTCTTATATTCGTATTCCGCGATACTTCGGCTGTTTAGGATATCAAACGAGCTATTCATTATTCTAACGAACTCAGAAGTAGCCTCGCTCCCCTCAAATTGCTCTAGCTGCAAAACGTCCCTGCAGTAATCAAACGCAACCGCAACAGATTCGCTTAATAATTGAGTGGCCAATTTCACTTTCATCCGTTGCTTCTCGAAAAATATGTGAGCTTTTCGTACTTTATTGGCGAGGTGCAGACCTTCAGCCTCTTGTAGCTCTAAGAGGGCTGCGAAGTACTTCCACTCTATCTTCTTACCATTGCCATTGATAAGAACGCCCTTTTTATGTAATGAATTTCGAACCAACTTAATCATATGGCATGGGTCCGGATGGAGGACATATTTTTCGTTACTACCTTCGAAACTAACATATCCTTTCGATTCAGTAGAGGCTACATTAGATCCTAAAAGTTGCGTCATTTTTAAATTCGCGGCAGCCCCATCAAATGTCACGCCGACTATCTGGACACCCGTATCCAAAAGATGACGAATGCAGATTTGTACTAAATTGGATTTTTGTTCAGCGGTGATTTTCGATATAACAAAATATGCCAGAGGCACTTTCCACGATTTATTTATGCAAACAGCTAAAAATGTTAAAATCTGCGTTCCAATTATTCCACTTTCGCCACCATCTCCAAAATCGACAAAGCCATGAGGTTTTTTGCCATCCCATTCTATATGATGTCTTATAAAGATCTCATCGAATACGACGTTTACAACGATTATTTCACTGCTAGACTCTACAAGCTTTTTTATTGCGGAAAATGATTCAGCAGTCAGGCCAGGAGAACAGCCTATGTTCTCATACCATTTACCAAGAGTCCGTTTGTGTGGTAAAACATTGTCGAACTGTTTACGTACATACTCGTAGGCTCGGGGCGACAAAAAATTCAAATTCAATGCAAACGATTTTAGTTCTGGAGAGAATGACTTGGTTTTCGATTGTCCTTGTAATTGCAGAAGTTGACGCTTAATAATCGTTTTGTTGGGCCCACTCACTTTTTCCAAATGTTCGCAAGTTGACTCATTTACTAAATTCTTCTTCTTAAGACTTGTTATTAAATCTTGATTTCTTTTAATTTGCGAGTTTCTACGTTTAATCTGCCGTTTAAGATTACTTATTATCTTATCCCTACGTTTAATTTTGTTCTTGAGGTCACTTATCTCCGTTTTCATTTTTCGAATAACATTAATCGCGTCTTCTAAATTATTTATATCTGTTTCCTAGAGTGGTGTGAAATTCTTGATAAGTTTGACGGTATGTACTTTATAATACTTATCCCCAGCAACACTTTTATACATACATACATATATTAAAGGGAAACATTTAACTACCAGGAATAGACATTACACGGAGGATTAGAGGGGACAATATGATTCATGTTCTATTTTGTATAATTAGCTGATATTCTTATTGTTCCCTAAGCTCACGATTTCCATGAGCGGATGGGCCAACACTCACCACTATAAGACATCGCCAACCTGTGTAAATAAAAATCTACCACAAAAGCACCACCACCATCATAATCTTCTCACAGCCATTATTTTACCTCGAGTCTAGCCTTATGGTAGTTGTGGTCCATGTGAAATCTAGGTAAATCTGCAGCTGTCGTTTCAACCTATAATGCAGCATATTAAAATATTGGAAAGTATGTATTAAGCTAGCTAAAAATGTTCTCAGTTGAAACAAACAAACATGCTGTTATTTAAAAAACAGTCTTTTATATAAAGAAGATAAAGTCAAATACTATACCTTATGAGGGGCATGAATATCCACATGCATCTCGATATCCTCCTCTACCTCTCCACCAAAAGAGCTTGTCATACCAAACTGAAATAGGTTTTTTGAAATGTGAACATAAATATGGATACAAATATGAAAATGTTGTATGTTTACCACATGGCCACGCTGATGTAACTCTGCATTTGCGGCAGGCATTTTAAACTAAAAAACGGCAAATTAAAAAAAAAACAAGTTCAATTATATTAGCAACAATAAATTTACTACTTATTAATTGTTTTTTTCTTCAAATATGAAAGTAGGTACATACCTCAAGAGGGGCATAAATATTTAAATGCATCCCGATATCTTCTAGTAGCTCTCCCTCCGTAGAGCTTGTCATACAAAACTGAAATATACGTTTTGAAATTAGAATATAATTATGTAGATAAATATGAGATTGTTGCATGTTTACCTCATGGCCACTTTCGATATTCATATACTCGTATCCAGAAGTGTTAATATTGATAGGTTGATATGTCTCTGCATTTGCGGGTGGCGGTTCAACCTTAAACAGGGCAAATTAAAAAAAAAGTTAAATTCTATTACCTGACTGCGGGTTGTAAGACTATAAAAATAAATCATAATTAACACTTTATGTGTACCTCATCGCTGTTTTCTACGTCCATATGTGGGAAAGGATTGAAACCATCTATTTGTTTCCCTTGTGAGAACACCATTTCCATCTAAAGTGTAAAAAAAAACATTTATTAAATGAAAATGCCGACTATTGCTTAGTAAATATATATCACCTTACTCGCTGCACTGGGCTTTAAAATCAGGCTGCCTTCCTCTTGCGCTCCGCGTAAATCAATCTGAAATATACAAAGTGAATCAACAAAGGTTAATATAATATCATACGTTAACGTTAACCTTGTTCAATTCGATCAATGACTCATAGGATAATTCCGCTAGTGGAACTCTTCCAGCCTGAGAAATTGTATCAATCTGAAACAAACAAAATAAAAACGTCGTAGAGGAGTGATCTACTGATTTCTACAAATATTACAAATATTATTTCGTAAACAATAAGGATTTTAATTTTTGTCTTACCTTATTCGGCACGGAGCCCGCCTTCAAAATCATTTTTCCACATATCCGGATTCTTGAATCGGGTGGAAAATGATCCGAACAAATAACAGTATATTTGTTTATAGCTGCTTTCGAGTAATTGATTGCAGCCAACCAAATAATCTGCTCATCGAGATTTTTCGGAAACCTAAAATTGAAAAGCAAAAAAAAAGTCATCCCTTCGTCTGAAACGCCACTGGTGAGAATTTGACAATTATCTTCTGCACCAGCGGTTTATTCTATAAGAATTTAAGTCCTATTTTTCCACGACTATTGAATTAAACAAGCACTAAACTACTACTACTTAACTAATACAGAAATCTAGTGACTTACCTGTGGAGCGATACTCCTTCCGCATGCTTCTCCTGGCTGTTTGGGCAATCCGTGATTAAGCACTTCATTTTAGTTTCTACTTCACTAGCCGCACTTTTTTTTCCAAAAACCGATAATTACGCTCACAAGCACTGAGAACGAGTCAAAATGACTTGGCGGTACGTAATAAAACTACCGAATAAAGTGTTGAAATAATAATCGCACAACTCGCGACGAACACCGTTTGACACTTTTGACAGAAGTCTCTTAATGTGACAGACTATGATGGAAAAAAAGAACACGATTTTTCTTGCCATATGCTGTCATTTTTTTTATATGAAGTTTTGCGATTTGGGCTTCTCCTGTTCTATACCCCTCTGTTACTACGAGTACAACAACGCGTGCACGGTACACTATCATTAATGGACGCGACACATGCAACACTTGGAAAGGTAGGGGGTAAACAAACACCCGAAACCAAGTAGGCGAACATTTTGGAAAATATCGAAACCGCACGTCCTCCATCGCCTACTTGACAAATCTCAGAACATTATGTAATGGCCATGCGTTTGTATCTTTTTTTTAGACGGCCGGGTACACCATGCCACAGACAAGCTATTATTAATATGTGACCATGCAAAAGGATACTTGTTGCAACGCGTGCGGTTGCTCTTGTTTAGTCTTTTTTTCTAGTTTCATTTTTCCTTCGTTTTTTTTCTAGCTTTCGTTTTCGTTCGTTTTTAGTTTCTTGGTGTATGGTACTTTTGGAGGGGGAGGTGATGGTGGCATGTCTATTTGTCGCGCAGCGTCATGTCACCCTCTAATTGTGTGTGCCCTGCTCTGTTTAAATTTTTTTCCCACGGTTCGACGAAGCAGTTTTCAACTCGGCCGGTGGTTCTTAACCGTGTATGGTTCGCGGACCATATAATTCGATTAGAAGATTATGGATTTCGCGATTATTATTAAAGAAGTAATTTCTTTCAAATAACCCGCGATCAACCGATCATCATGAATTTTGGTGGGAATGTGTAGAATGGTAGTAGCAGCAGCCTTTGACACGAAATACTTAGAAGTTGGTACGGCAAAGATAACAGGGTGTCCCGAAGATTTGAAAATTTGTTCACTAAATAACTCGCGAGCGGCTCAACCGATCGTCATGAAATTTGATGGGAATGTGTAGAATGATAACAGCCTTTGGGACGCAATACTAAGAAGTTGATACGGCAAAGATAACAAAATTTGAAAATTTGTTCACTAAATAACTCACGAATGGCTCAAAACCGTTCGTGATTAAATGTATAGAATGATAACAGTCTTTGATAGGAAATACCTAGAATCATGATATGATATGAATATCGGTGTGAAACATTACACCGTAAGGACATCTTCCGTTTTTTTTTTTAAAGAAATATGTGTTTGACACAGCCTTTTTAATATATTTTTTGTGTCTATTTTTGTAGGTACTAGAAGTTGTCAATTACATCCACATCCCTTCTAAAAAATACAGTGGAACCATGATAAGACGATTCTGAAGGGGATTATTAAATATTCGTAATACCAAGTAATTTGTTAAAATGAGGTTCGTTATATAGCGGTCAGGTTCGTCTAAGATTCGTTATAACAAGGGTGATTTCCATTTTAATTAAATAAAAACGATATAATATAGACAATTTTTTTTTAAAGAGTTTATAAAGTTTTCTTTTACAAAATATGTATGACTTTTTCTAATCAAGAGTTTTGATTACATGCATGAATCAAACCTCTTGATTAGAAGAATGGGGTATTTGGCCGGATTCACTGAATAATTGTGTTCCTCGATGAGTTTCTCCCAAAATCAAAGCGTCAGTTGGATCTTCTTCCACCATTACAGGTCGTTCCGTGCTTTCATTTATTTGCTCGACGGCAATTCGTAGGCTACCATTTAATATGGGAATATGCTCTAAAGGTAAGCAATTAATTGCCATTCCTTCATCTCGTATCTGCGCTCTGAACAACAATTTCTTATATCTAGATATGAATTGCAGAACTGTGGGATTCGTGTTGTAACCCAATCCTATACGATTCAATCCAAAAAATAATTTAGCACTTTTATGTAGGTAATAGTCTCTTCCACAATTAATGTTCCTTTCGCATACTGCCCTCTTCAACTTTTGCGGTTGCGACAACTTCCCAGACACATCAAATGCGTTATTGAATATGCGAATGAATTTGCAGGTTGCTTCACTATCCAGGAATTGCTTCAATCCTATGATTTGTCTGCAATATTCAATAGCAATATATAGCGATTGGCTCAGTGTTAGTACTGCTCGAGGTACATTAATTTCTTGTTCAAAAAGTATATATGTATGTGCTTGCCTCAATTTATTTCCAAGATACAACCCTTCTTTCTCATGCAGCTGCTGCAACTGAACTATATACTCCCATTTAACTATGTTGCCTTCTCCGTCAATCAACGTTTTTAGGTCACCTAAACTATTTCGGCAAATCTGCAACATGAGGCAACTATCGGGATGTAGTACGTATTCATTGTTTTTTGAAGTTCCTACGTTGTTCACATGGCGAATATCTGTACCTTAGGCATTTGCAAATTGTAAGCAAGACCATCAAAATTTACGTCAGCTTACGTCCAAAAGGTTTTCAATACAAAGCTGCAGGATATTTTGTTTCTGCTCTGCTGTTATAGACGCTAGAAAATATGCGACTGGTATTTTTCATTACCGATTAATGAATACCAACATTTGTTTCGCTATTGTGTCGCTGTAGCCACCATCGCCGATGTTAACATATTTGTGAAAGCGTCTTCCATCCCATTGCACATGCTTCCTTATGTACATTTCAAACACAAGGTTGACGATAATGCGCTCGTTTTCGAAGGTTTCAACAACTCTTCTTATGGCGTCGAAGGATTCCTTTGTGAAGCCTGGAGCTCAGTTAACACTTTCATACCATTTCCGTATCGTTCAACTGTGGGGTAGGCAATTGTTGAATATTGTGCGGACGTATTCATATCCTTTGGAAGACATGAAGTTCAAATTAGGTGCACAATCTCTTATTTCAGGATCATAATGTTCTTCCCCTAGTAGCACATTCATTAAAAAGTTGCATTTCTGTTTTTTTATTGTCCCACTTATATTTTCGAGCGTCTCTAATGATGTTATCGATTTTAATGCTAATGAACAATTACATTTTATTAGAATAATATTTTAGACACAACAGCTACATATGTATGTATCTATGATTAAAATTATACAGTGATTATAGCATTGCCAACACTCCGCCTCAATTACGATATTATAAATTCAAAATTAGCGGAATTGCCAATTAATGAAACGTTAACATATTTATCAATGAAAATTCAGAATTATTAAGAATTTCAAATCAGCTTTTAAATCAAATTCTTGCGCAATGTGACAATCTTTGCGACCGGTGAATATGTGTAACGTCGTGCACACATTCGTGTACCTTCGCTAGCATTGTTGGTCCGCGGCCGTGCCTTGTGGTTTCTCCTCGCAGCCTTTTTCCGAGGACGTTGGTTTTGTCGCACTTTTTGTTCCTCCTGAGCCCCAAAAATCGCGCAATTTGTGAATTTCACATTGTGCCGGTTTGCTAATCGCACCAATTGGGCCGTGGTTGTCGCGTATGCAGTCAGTTGGCCGCCGTCGTTGCAAGCTCCCCCTCAATGTACCTCATTGATGCATACACCTTTTAGGTGACAACATTTATTATTCGATTGATGCATGAAATGAAATAGTAAGGAAATGGTAATCAATTGATTATTGGTTAAAAAAAAGATATTTGTTTTTAATTTAGACTGGCAACAGACCTCAGTAATACTGAGGTTTTCAATTTATTGAAAGATCCTCTATGTCCATGCTATAGGCAAAAATTGCTCGAATCTTCTTTGTTTTTATTATTACAATGTAAAGATAGACTACGTGCTCAATGAGTTTGTCAATATAAATTGTTTTAAGAAAATAAGACTGGGAAAAGATCGTTATAACCGGGAAATAGTAACGTTATAACGAATCGATATTCCCTGTAATAAATGCTAATGGGACCGGGACCGAGAAAAAAGACCGTTATAGTCGGGAAAGCGTTATATCCGGGAGCGAAGTTTTACTATATTAAAATTGAAAAGATTTCACTCGAGTGTTGACCAAGTGACGTTTCCGACATTTTGTCTATGCCGAGAGAGTTTGATAAAAAAAAGGAATTTTGTTTGTAAATTTTACATTTTGTTGGTGGAATTTTACAAAATTTTGTTCAGACTAGTTAAAAAAAAAATATTTCCGTGTTGAGTAATTTGTGAAATTTATGAAAATATGGTGCAAATTCGATCAAAATTGGAGGAATTGTAAACATAACCTCAAACGGCTTCTTGAACTTCCATACCTCCATACTGTGTTTTACCACCAATTATGCTGAGTGAGCTTAGAATTTCGGTTGAAGATTTTTGTTGGCAACATTTTTTTTTAGTTTATTCGGTATACAGAACAAGTTTTTTTTGTGGTTCGACTAGATTTAAAATGAACTTTCGATAGAAATAGCATTAAGCTTATACTCGCTTCAATTTAGGCGTTAATTTTTAAGGGCAAATTCGAATTCGCAAGCGAATTATGTAAAATGTTTGAATACCATAAGCAAGAAAAGATGAAGAGACAAAAAGTGTCAAAATAGAAATGTCGTAATGTGAATACATACTAGAAGACAGCTCAAGTTGGTTGACATAACGTTTTGGTAAAATTAAGAGAATTGTTTTCATTTGTTTGATATCTGCTGTTTTTTGGTTATAAACCTAATGTGTAAGGACTTACTTGAATAAGAATGCGTTTTATACTTTTATACCGAAAATTTGTATACCTTATTACATTACAAATAGAAAAAAAATGAATATGAAGTAAACCAGTAATTTATTTGCTTTCCCTCCTTTTCCCGATGGCCCGTCCCGTTTCGTGATTTCGCTGAGTGCATTTTTTTCAGTAATGTCGTCGCTGTTGATGCAGTGCTAGTTTTTTTCTTTCATCATTACAGTTTAACGCGTGAAATATTTTGTGACGAAAAGAGGCAACGCGACCGCACAGGAACCCAACCCACATTCCCGGTAGCTGAGCTCGGGCACCGGCACGCGTCGCGGTCCTTTTAACCTGGGCAGAAGCTGTCAGGCTTTTGCAGCAGTTCGCCTTGAAAATCGTTACATATGTCTCATAAAAATCGAGATTTTCCCGCTGTGTGAAACCTCGAGCGACTAATCGTGCCTTGCACAAATCAAGATGACCTTTCTTATTACGTTTCCGGGAAAAATCCCATTTGCAGCTAATGACTGATCGATTTGGTGGTCGCTTCACCAATGTCCAAGTTTTATTTCGCATCAGAGACTCCATCTCAGTTTGAATCGCACCCATCCAATGGGAAGCATCATCCCGCTTCTCTATTTAAGCAAATGTCTTTAGAACATTGTCAACAAATGCAACGGCATTCAAAGCAATTAACGAAAATTCATTTTCTTCATCCTTCTTAGAGTCTTGATTTGTCCATAGATCGACACTCATTTTGCTGAGATTCAATCGATCGGGCATCATCTTGCCCAACATCCACCACTCCGCCTGAATCGATTACTTTCTCTTTGACAGACACATTCTCATCGATGTCATCCACATCACTTAAATCCTCCGCCTCGTCACCACCATCTGCGATTGACTGCATTTCATAGATGACTATGACTGAACATTCGGCTGCGTTTCATCAAAAACGACGTCGCGTCGTATCACAATAGTGCCTGAATTCGCATCGCACAGCCTATAGCCATTGATACCATAACCGACTATTTTCATTTTGATGGACTTCGGATCCAATTTCTTTCTGAGTGGATCTGGGACATGAGCGTAAGCTGTTGATCCAAATGCACGTAGCTTCGTCAAATTGGGTTTCTTGCCTGTCCAAAGCTGAAATGGTGTGACATGCAACTTTATCGCACGAGTTGGACTACGGTTCAAAATATAAACTGCACACAATATAGCCTCGCCCCAAAATTCTTTTCTCATGTTAGCGTCAGAAATCATCGATCGTGCCTTTTCCATAAGTGTTCTATTCATGCGTTCGGCAACACCATTTAACTCTGGTGTGTGAGGTGTACCGTATATTGGATCTGAATCCCATCGTTTTGACACATGGACTTGAACGTGTTTGAACTATACTCGCCGCCATTGTCGCAACGAAATTTTGAAATACGCTGCTGAAACTGTGATTCGACCATTGATTTATACTTCTTGAACATATCGGTAACTTCAGATTTTCGCTCAATCAAATATGCTACTGTAAAATGCGTATAATCATCAATGAAAGTTACCATATATCGCTTTTCATTCCATGTACTAGGCGTTACAGGTCCACAAACATCACTGTGAACAATTTCCAATATACGGCCCGATCGTGCTCCGCCTGAACCAAACGAATTTCGAGATTATTGCCCAAGGATGAACGGTTCACAAACTCCTTCCGAATCGTCCACAAAATTTCCTATTCCATCAACCATCAATGGTAAGCGCTTCAAAATTCGGGTACTTATCCGTTATCAAGAGTATCGTCGGGCTCTCACTCCTGTGGCATGTGCCGAGGCCCATGCAGGCGATATCTAACCTAATTTTTTTCACTCTTAGGAACCACTTTAATTTCCCACTTTTCACCCTTTTTTTACTTTTCTTTTTATTTTACTCGGCACCAAGACACTCCGCAACACTTGCACGCAAAAAAAAATATTAAAACTATAATAAATAAGTTAACAAAAAAAACGAAAACTATGAAAACCAAAAAGGAAATTGCGGACCAGAACGCGCACGTCGCGTTGTTTCGCTCTCACGATCGGTACCCGCTTTACTTCGATTTATTCCAAATATAAACAATTGACACCACAAATAATTTTTGGGAAAGGTTTCTTCTTCTTTGAGAATTCAAGAAATAGTCAGTGCGTCGATGCTGCAAGAACCCGACTCCCCGCCCGACACGGCGAATCTCAAACCGGCCACTTGCAACCGTTTTTCTTAATACTAAGATGATTAAAACCAGTTTTGCATATATGTAATTGCATGCACTTGTTTTAATCATCAAAGTATCAAAGATGCCTTGTGTTGGTGTGTCGACGAGACACTTGGGCTCGTTGACACAATAACAAAAGAAGCTCAAAGTGATTTCAAGTGGATCATTAAAGTCTTTTCGTGAACGTTATCGATTTCACTTGGGATTAATGGAAACTGAGACATGGGAAACGAACATATGTAGATAATTTTTTCTAGTTTGTGTCTCCTCTTCTGGTCAACAACTGAAAATATGTATTTTTGTTTCACTTGTGTTGCTTCTGAACCGGTGAATTTCCTTCTAAATTATCAACTGGGAACCAGAATTAATTCAATGATTGTAAATTTACATTATATTCAAATATGTACAGTTTTCTAGAAAAAAATTTAATACCGTAATGTGATTAAAAAAAGTTTTCTTATATGTAATAATAACTTAATTCCAAGGGCTACACTAGACTAGGCCATATCATATCTTTAAGACTACTCACTAAGATATTTTGCCTTGAAACAGACGGACATTGCTTAATAGACTCCACTGACACGATGATCTGAATGAACCGCTGTATTTACCGCTTTTTCCAAATCTTTTATGTTTCGGCGTGTTCGATTGCAGGTATGCCTAATGGTTCAGATTGTTTTAGTTCCTAGACGTTATTCCAGTTAACGTCAATATTTTTTTTTTAAATACTCTTTATTCGTAGAGACACATATAATCTTATAACGAATTCCTGCTTTTCGTTTTTACATGGACATGCATTGTTTGGAACATTTTTCATCACATCATCATCACATAGTGAACGCTTTAATTTGATTTCCAGAAATCTCGTCGAAATTCGTTCTAAAGTATTCTTCTAACTTCACGACGTAATTGAAGATGTTTCTCGACGGTCGATATAAATTTGCACCTTCATATTCCTTTAAATAAATGATTCTTCGTCCGGATATATCTCCCAATACTTCTTTAACTTATCTTCTAATTTTGGCAATGGTTTCCACATTTTGTGTGTAGGGCTGTTTATGTTGATGGTATAGTTGGCGTGTTGTATGTACTACCTGAAGATACTCGGTATATTGCGTGTCCGTCCACGGGAGGTGCGTGCGCACTCGTCAAACTTCACGTACCGCTTCGCTATATATCCGGTAATAAAATTGTAAGCATTTCTATCGTGCATGTCCATATGGGAAGTTTCACTGCTCCTAAATAGGTGCAACGACGAACTTACGAACGGCAAGGCGTGTTGAATTTGTTGCTCGCAATTTGCGTTATCTACTAATTCTACAAATTTCGCGAAAACTGCTTTTCTAAACGTATAGGCAAATTGTAATGCTGTTGGATTCGAGCTATTTCCACCTTCTTTTCGAATGAATCCATCTATCTTGTTTCAAATGTCGAGTTAATATAAACGATATATGTACCTAAATTCGAGCAAACTTTTCGAAATACGTCTTCCATTTATAAGATTGACTCTTACCGGTCTTCCATCTTTTTGTCTGTTTCATTTTTCTGGACTGCAAGTTTTTCAAATAAGTTCGGATATATATGCTTCTTTGTCAGTTTTAGCGCCAGTCGCATAGAGTAACTCTGATCTTCTTTGTAAAAATTTACGATGTCCTCCCAATACGCGGTTTTTCCCTTGTCGTGCCAATTTTTTCCGATCGAGTTTCTCCGTCATCCTCGAAACTATTATTATATCATTTTTTTTGTCGTTGTCAAAATGAGTCTGTATTGCAATTTCATCAATGCATATCATGCATGTCTTACCAATTTCTGGAAGAGTAGCTGCCTTCAACTTTAACCCTCGAACCGTAAAATTTTAATAAGTGTATACTTTTTTCATGGGAATTTTTAGCTTCCTATTTTGGATAATCTTTAGAATTGGCACATTTTGAGAAAAGGAATTTAATATTTTATTTCATTTTATATTTTTTTTTAGTTTTTTTTTCTTTTTTGCGTTCTATTTACGTAACTAGCTTTTAAAGAAAGTCAGTAACCTCATTCCTTTTTGCCTTTCCCATAAATGTACATTGCACAGGGTGTCCGGAAATTATAACATAAATCCCACGTGTAAGCATATTACCCGTATAAGAAGATGACTTCTTTCCAAAAAAAGAAAGATGTACGCGACATATCCCATATTCTTAGTTACTACCTTTTAAATACGTCAATTTGCATGTATTCCTTTCCAAGTTAAGAAAAAACTGTAAATGACAAATAAATACAAAATCATATTTTTCTTTTGAAAGAAATCAACCGATCGACTGGTATGGATATCTATTTGTCGTGCAGCCTTTTCCATTCTGTTAAGTCTATATTTTACGAATGATGCGGCGCGCGCTACTAATATGGTTAAAAAGTCCAACGATTATCAAATCTTGATTGTCTTTTGCCTTCATGTTCGATTAACGAGCGTATCCATAATAGTTAGTCATAAATCTAAAGATCGCGATTGTTTAACGTCGCAAGGTATTAAGTGCGAAGGGTTTCAACAGTTTCCTCAACCAATAGTTTAAATTTCTAAACAATATCCACTCGTAGTAAGTCAAATGAATTGTGTGCATATATTTTTATGACCCACTGTTAATAAGAGAGAAAAAATCTCCCAAAAGTTGGCATTGCGATTTTGCTACCCAATATGAACGATCTACTTCCGGAACTTGGCCATTGTATGGCAGATCAGTTCAGCTTTGCGCAACGAGAATGGCTGAAACAGGCCGGTAAGTTGTATGCCATCGTATGGTAGCTCTCTGACAATGATCACAAGGGATGGTTAGTTGAATAATATTCGTTGAAGGATGTGAATTTGCAAAGCGCCGTATCTGGAAAATCTTACTGAAGTTATAGACAGTATTTAGTCTGTATGGACTCAATTCATCTAACTACTAATTAGTGGGTAAAAAACAGCTGAAAGGTGATCTGGCGAAAATTCTGAAACTCGTTCGTATTGCGGAATTGCGACGAACGCTGGCAAACCATCCGTGGTTGTGAGATGGATAAATAAAGTAAAATGTTGGATATGTTCGGTGGCATTGTTATAGGCAAAAGTTAATGAATTTTTTTTAATGTGGAAATTATTAAATTTATAGAATACAAATAGATTTTGAAATTAATTATTGGAAAAGGTGGCCGACTGGAAATTCAACCAGTTCGGATAAGCACGTTAATGCACAATTTTGCCATCATCTAAACACACTTAAGCAAAAATCAATTTAATATTAACAAAAAGGATAAAATAGTAAGTACTCGTAAGCTCTGTTGACTTAATTTGGGCGTGTTTTTTTCTAGAAGAACTCTGTTGTGTCTTCCCTTTCGTCCGCAGTAGATTTAAAACTGCGAATTTAATTTTGCCTGAAATCTTATATTTATGTATATCTTGGAATGTAGCAACTTGAAATGTGGGGCTAACAATTCAAGGTATATCGTGTCCATTTTTTTTTGTTCGTTGTTATATTTGAAATCATTAACGTAATAGCGCATCTATGTGATATAGTTTTCGGACACTCTGTGTACAAATTTTGTTTTTGATGGCCTTTCTTTCGTTAGAAACCTAAACTTGGAAAATTAGCAATGTCAAACTATTCAATTTTCGTTACCAATAACTGCGTATCTGTAAACAGCTTTTCTCAAACAGTTCTCTGTACTGTTTCGATATTCCTCACCTTGTAATCTATTAAATTTCTTACTTAACATAACATCCATTGCGAGGATTTCTCTGAAAACTCATGCCAACGGCTTAGAACTCCCAATTAGATTTAGTCAATTACATTGGAAACAGCACTTTTGTTGAGTTGGGTTTGAGACTTGGTTTTAACTAATTTATGGGGCGTAAAGTTTTTAATCTACAGCACATCCGTTCTTTGCCCTAATAGTCATATAAAATTCTCATAAAATCGATAAAAACAAGATCTTACCTTATATGTTGTACATACTTATACATATTGACACATATTAACGCCTATAGCTCTTCCAGGCGTATTTCATCTCTGAACCCTCTCTTTTGATGCTCCAATAGTCCGCTATCATATGTTCATCTCATCTGCCTTGGTAACGCGTCTTCATTACCTTCAAATCTTGATGAAACCTCTCACCCTGTTCATCGCTGACAGCACCAAGATTTTCTGGGAACTCGTCGAGATGGCTGTGCAGAAAATGCATTTTTATGCTCATGTTGCATTCAATTATTCTAAAACTCTCCAATAGATCCTGTACAATTTGGGTGTAATTTGGCGAATGTGAATTTCCGAGACAACATTTTTGAATGATAAGCATACATTATTTTCAACATCCGTCATTGTTGTAATAAAATGATCATCCCTCAGGACAGGAGCTGTCTTATTTGCATACCGTCAAAAACACCAGCTTTTATCTTTTCATAAGATTGGGAAGGGAATGCCGAAATAAGATATTTGAAGCAGTCTCCTTCAATTGGCAAAGCTTTAGCAAATTGCTTCATAAGTTTAATGTGAAGAAGCGGAAATATGATTTTCCTTCTGTCGACAAGTGGCTCATGTAAAATATTGGGGTCACCAGGTTTTAGCTCAGATCTGGATTGCCACGTCGATTGCTACCAGTACTTACCACGAGCTCTACTATACCACATACACAAAAACAAGGAAAATTTCGTATAACCGCGTTGCTTCTTGGCCAGCAGGAAGCAGACCATTTTAAGATCAACCCATATGATCCATTGGTGCAAGTTATATTTTATCCAATCAATTACCATTTTTATATCCTCATATTCTTCACGAAAACAAACTGAATGGCCTATTGGGACTGAACCGAAAACATTACCATTATGAAGGACACATTTCAAGCTCCGAGCTATCGATGAACAATCGCCATTCATTTGGGATATACGCTGAAATCCCTAATTCTTCCATGAATCCGGGTATATCTTGGCAATATATACAAAGCCTGCCTCACTTTGAAAGTACCACAGAAAGGAACTTTCTCTCGACCTGAAGTAGGATATCTTAGCCCCCTTTCAAGAAGATTATTTTCTTTTAATCTTGAAGCTAAGAGTTCCAAAGCTTTTTTGATAGACCCAAATCTCGTGCTAAATCGTTTAGCTCATTTTGATGAATCCTTTCCGAGTGTTTTATCCTCAATTTCGAAATCCTCGTCATCAGAGTCATTCTTATTCTTGAAATTGATCTTTCTCTACTTCCAAACAAATTTTCGATGTCTCAACACAAATTCACGATCCCCAAAATGAAATTATCGGTATCACAAATGAAAACAATGATCTCAGAAATGAAATGAACGGTCTCACAAATGAAACAACTTTTTTTACCAATGAAAACAACGCTCTCACAAATGAAATCAACGGCCTCACAAATGAAAACAACACTTTCACAACACAAATTAAGCATTGTTCAACACAAAATTCCGATCAACCAAGTCAAAACAACGGTATAACAAATCGAAATAACGATGTTCCAAGTCGAACTAAACATCATATATAGGAAATATTAAAAATTTGTAATTATTATAAAAAAAATACTATTACGATTAATATCACCAATATATAATTAGATTATAATATTAAATATTCATTGCTTAACTACATAACAGTAATAGCAAACTTTAGTTACAATGCCGAAAAGTCCGTTCCGTGCACTACTTAATAAAAATGCTTGGAAAACCTTCGCAAGACGCATAAGTTATTATGGGCATTGGAAGAATCCATAAGCTTTAGTGATTGCTCATATATTTAAATTTTCGCCCCCATATTCGGGAAGGGTGTCTCTAAAGTAAAGCTGCCTATGCGGTAAACTATGGGTGGTATTTCGAAGGAACCGACTTTTAGAGATATATTAACCCTCCGATGAATGACAGTTCCGATACCCATTGATGAACGACAAGGTCCCTGGGGACCTGTAACAAATTGTGTTCTTTTCGGCTCGTCATTGTTTTTTTTAGTTAAATAAAGCCCACATATGGTTCAAGTGTTAATGTTTATGCAAAAATAATACTTTTCCGTTTTAAATTTTGTATTTCAGTTGAAATAAAAATAAAAAAAAAATGTATCAAAATCATATTATTTCGCTTCATTACGTTCAATATTTGGGGTTGCTAACTGCTTAATTAGGAACTGCAAATGAGTTTTCTGGCCAATTACAATTAAAAAAATAAATAAATAACAGGCGCGTCAATCCAACATTGGACTAAGGCCGCAGGATGTGTTAGTGACATCCTATTTCCAAGATCTTATCTGCTTTTTGTTGAGGTAATGAGATCAGCATCACGCTCAGAAGTGCTATTTATCCCCATAAATGGGTACTCCTTTAACATCTGAGTGAGATCATAGTCCGTCACAAGCTCGTGAATTCGAAAAACACCATGGTTTACGGTGAGCAGTTTTCTTTCTCATCGATGAGAAGAAATTGTCGGCATAAATTGTGCGACCGGAGCTTATTTTTCAGTCAATTATAGGCAAAATTATGGTCCTTATTAGTCTCTCGCTCTTGACATCGCACCACCCAGCATAAATCATTCCTTTCAAGGGGTAGAAAGGTTTCGAGTCACCAAACCACCATACCTTTATCCCATATTTATGTGGTTTTGACGGAATGTATTGAGTGAAATTGGGCGAGCCCTGCATGGAAAGAGTTGCTCATCTACTGTTAGAGAATCGTGAGGATTATAAGCTGTTGCCAAATTTGCCAGTAACATCATCCCCGCATAAAAACAATAGCCACAAATGCACCGAACTCTTTCAGGGTCATAGGCTTCCACTTATTTTTATTCGCGGGGTTTTCTGAATTCCATTTGGCTATAATTTGAAACGCTTTTCGTTTTGAGCAAGATTGAGAATTAGAGATTGTCAAATATGATTCACTTGTACAAGATTCCAAAAAATTGTACACAAGCCAAGCAGAAAAGAGCGTACTACTTTCTGACACTGTACACTGCCAATGGTATTCAAACACTTACCAGCTGCCTCCCTATTCTAAAATAAAAATACTCAATGCAACTCGTGCCAACTGTTAAAAGTAGTAGTGCGCTGTTTTTTACTTGGTTTTGCTCAATTTCGTTGAATCTCGTCTAAGTGTATGATATTTGACAATTTCTAATTCCCAATCATGGTCAAAACAGTACAAGGTCCCTACGGACCTTGTTGTTTATCCCCGTACAAAAAGTTGTAAAACCTACATAAAATGCTAATCGGTGGTTATATTGCTTGAAACGCGTTATTATACGTTTCATTATGCTTTTTTAAAACACGCCAGGAAGAAGTAGTAAACAATCAAAAATCGAAAAGGTCCCTAGGGACCTTTTCGTTCATCGGAGGGTTACTGCAACTCGTTTCCAGCAGCAGCGGTGGGTAGTTGCATCATCATATCCATGTAAAAATTGGAGCAATCTGATGGTGATATATGCATGTAGGGCTTAGAGCAGACGTGTCAAACTCGCGGCCCGCGGGCCACATGCGGCCCGCCTCGCAGTTCTGTGCGGCCCGCGGCCATGTTGAAGCAGCACAATGTGAATCAATACAAAAATGGTGAAATTAGTAAGATGAGCAAATTAAGCCGTTGAAATCAAGTCTTCAAAAATTACTGAAACTTGTCAGTGGCTTATGCAAGATTATTTTAGGATTTTTTCACAAAATACTACCAACAATCTGAGGTCGGTTGTTTGATTTTATAAGACAGCTCATCTTTTTCGTACAGCACAATACTAAGTCTCTTCATGAAACTGTTCTGTCCGGAAATGCAGTTAATAACAAATTGGTTTGCTTTACCGAACATGAATTGAGATTTATTTAGAAAAATGGCAAAGCTTTAAAAACTACATACATAAATCTTGGAATTGTTAACTAAATCACCTGGATGTGAAATTACAACATAATAATCACAGCCCAAGTGCCTGATTTTTAGACCTACTTATCAAGCTGTATTGGTGCATGAGTTTGTACCACAACTATAATATTGATACCATCAATATATTAGGGCTTGCTTAATTATAGTTTTCTTGCGAACTTCTTTCGAAATATGTACACCAGGAGGTATAGTGTAGTTCCGAGGTGATTTCAGATTGCAAAGTGTGGTGGAGAAAATTTTTTTTTTGTTTCTTATGTTTTTTGGGGTGCTGAGCTCGAATCCGGAGCTTCCCACCAAAATTTCGTTACGGAACAGGATCAAAACCGCGAAAAGACCCAAAATTTTCGGAGTTTTCCCGTTTTTTTGTTTATAACTCCGAAAGTGTACATTTCTCCGAAAACCTGTCCACGAAAATATTAAAGAAAACATAACTGCGGGTCCAACGCGCCATTAATCATTAAAATGTGTTAGCGGTATTGCTACAATTGATAGTAATTTTTTTGGCGTTTTTTGCAATTTTGACCCTGTTTTGCAACGAAATTTTGGTGGGAACCTACAGATTCAGATTCTGCACTCCAAAATACACAATGTACAAGATAAATGCAACTCTTACGACCAAAAATGAAAAACCGTTCAATCTCAAAATTTTTTTCATAAAATGGAACTATGTTAAAAATGGCAAATTTAAATTATCCACTGTAGTAATACCGCGCAATTATGTGCTCTCTAAAATATTCATGGAGAGTTTTCGCAGAAATAAATAGTTGCAGAATTAGGGGGCGAATAAGGGAAAAACAGCAAAAATTTTAGGGTTTTTCACGATTTTGACCCTGTTCCGCAACGAAATTTTGGTGGGAAGCTCCGGATTCGTGCTCAGCACCCCAAAAAACATAAGAAACAAAAAAAAATTTGTCTCCACCACATTTTGCAATCTGATGTACTAGGTTTATCACGTAGTAACTACACTAGTAATCGGTTGTTGTAAAATGGCAAAAATTGTATTTTCGTCGATTAATTCGCTGCTACTAAATCCATTTGATGAACACCGTTGGGAATATTTTAGGTCGAGAAAAAAATAAAAAATCTCTTGATACGGCTGATATAATCTTTAAATAAAAAGTAATATTAATTTTGCTCAAGAAATTCAGGAAGCGGAAATCATGAAATTTAAATAATACTAAAATTCAGTAGTTCCAAAATATGGATCTATCAGCAGATCAGGCAAAGGGGGGCCCGAACTGGATCACCACTGCGCTAAAGTGATCCAGACTTTCTGTCATATTTTAAAAGTAATATTCTGTAATCAACTGTCGTAATACGATTAAATAAAAGTTTTTGAAATTTTCCTCCTGCGGCCCACCTAAACCTGAGGAGAGGCTTATTTGGCCCGAGCCAGGTTTTGAGTTTGACACCCCTGGCTTAGAGCATGAGTGGTCCAAGTGACAAAGAATAGATGCTCAGAAATTCAGACACACGCCTTTCGTCCTACAAATCCCTATCTGCTAATAATTTTTAAGTTCTCTTAGTGGATATTTATCTATTATGATCCTGGTTATCTATAAGTGTATGAAATTAAAAAGTCGGTTGTGTAATAACAGAGACATGATTGTTTTTTGGCTATTGACCGTACATAGACCACTATTGCATAACCAAGTTAATGTTTTTTTTCTGTAATGTAAATGTAAATTGTTATGAAAGGCATAGAATAAAGGTTTTTTTTTAATGACAAAATAGTTGGTAGTATGAAGTAATTAGTACAAGTTTAAAGAATTTATATTCATTTTCTTCCGATTCTCCAGCATTTGAAAGAGTAATCATCTGGTTTTAGTCAAGATTTCCTCGTCTTGGAACAAACGGGATAGTGTAATGAAAGGGGTGATGAATTGGCGGAACGTATTTCAACTTCTTACGGATATCGTTAATTTTTTCGTAAGAAATTGGAAATGGTTTTTCATCGGCGAGTAGTTCCAATTGTCGCAATTTGTTAAGGCATTCGGTTTCTAATTTATTCTTGCAAAGATTAATATTTTACGATACATATGATGTGTTTCAGAGGCAGTTTATTTTCGGCTTTACAAAACTCACAATAGAGTTTATACATCTGGGAGAGGTTGAGTCCAGGCTCAAGATACTCTCGTTTGGAAATGACTGTAGTGGCTCTTGTAGCGTGGGAACTTCGAAAGATGTTCCTTCACGAAATCTAAATCTTGTGCTGGTAATCGATTTTTTCTACCTGGGGAAGCCATTTTTGTTTCCGGATTCATCTTTTGACGTAATGCATAATCAAATCGATGATTCGATATCTGTATTACACCCAAGAGTATCTTTTTGCAAACACGCTGATCAGTTAAATAAATTTTCCGGCTACTTCATCTATTTGGGATTTATTCGAGTTCGTCTCTGTGGAGGCACAACTTGGCCGCAGGAACAAATGAAATTTGTTTGAGCATCCCATGTGAGCAGCTTATAAAAATCATTATATATTTTTTCTTGCTGTTGAAAAGAATGCCATCCGCGTACTTCATTTTGCAGCAGTCTTGGATTTTCCTGAATATTTTTTTAGGAACTGTCGTTCGTTCCATTACCATTTGTGTATCCTGTCCACTGCGCGCAACGCTTTATTTTTGTTTCGCTTCCAACCCGATTCATTGCATTGGCGTTTTTTTTTTCAAGGTGGATAGGTGCTTCAGTAGTATGTCTTCGGATTTAATAGAAGCTGGAGAACGAATAATGCTTATATTTATGATCATTCTCTGTACGAAATCGCCACATCATTTACACCCGTACATGATCACACCGCAGCTCTGATGATCCTCTTGTCGAATCGTTGCTCAGTTTCACCTGTATACGATCACATCGATGCTCTGATTATCGAATCGCTGCCAGAGTTTCATCCTTCGATCGCACCGCTCTGCTTATGATGATCGCCTTCCAGTGTCCCGTCGAATCGCTGCTATCCTGGAAGTTGAAAGGGGAACACAAAGTATCATGTTCAGCCAGAAACAAATCACATAATACTTATCTAACTCATTCCGTCGAACACTAGTTGCAATGTTACGCAACGATTGTCCAGCTGGCTCGCTCTGTGCTTCGTTGATTGGCAATTTCTTGAGAAATTACATCTGAAAAGAAAATTTATATAATATTAATCCAATTATAATATAAAGGATATATTTGAATTTAAAAACATAAACACGAAAACACAATTGTCAAATTGCCCAGTAAACTAATTATACTGAGCAATTAATTATTATTTTTTTTATAAGTTACAAGTTTGCAGTCAGCAATATTTTTATTATAGTATGTATTTAAATTTATAGTAAAATGTGTAATGTCACATTATATGATCACTTGTCGCTCGAACGCCCACCTGAAGACATCACAGGATTTGGGTTGTTAAAATATACCCTGCACAACTTGGAATTTCGAATCTTTTACTTATACTGGATATACCGAACCGTATTGGAAATCAAAGAGGTGATCATAATACAAAGGATTTGCGATTCACTACACTTTTCGAATTTGGATACTCCACATTCTCTTAGTTGTATTTTATCATTAACTCGATTATGTGTCAGACATTATTCTTGGTTTTAGATGATCGACCTTATAGTCGTCGGCATATTTGGGCAAAATTTACTTTTGACTGTGAGTATTCTTTCTGGTTCTTACATTTTTTCTCCAAGGCATGTGTTTACCATTTGCAAAAAAAAATCCATTAGCATTAAAATGAAAGAATATTTAGCAGTTCAATAGAAGCAATAACTCAATTTTGACCAAAATGTCACTTGGACCACTCTTGCTCCAAGCCATTCAATTAATACTAATAATAATATTTTATAGTGTCTTTTATTTTAGAGATAGAGTGTACCGGTTTATTGGAAATTCCTTAAAATACTCAAAATGCAAAAAAGCCAAAGGGATAAATTACTTGCTGATTTTCTTACATATTTAGAATTTTGTATTTTTTTTTATAGGAAAATCCATGATCTTTTTTTACACTTGAAATAAGTAAACACATAGTGAATTCAAACTGATTTGCTCTAACTTCCGTTCCGTTTGTGGGTGGCCTAACAATGTCTAATTCCTTAAGTTAGATTTATATTAGCTTACCGCGGAGTTTTTCCTGTGATCGTTGGTGGTTTCCAGCATTTTCTTCGCCCATGCTGTTGTTGTCGACTTGTATATTCGGAGCTCGTTGGTGATAAAATCCAGGCCGGTGTGGTTAATCCATAAATAGGCAAATGCTTAATGGATAGCTGCTGCCGGTGGAAGAAGGTATATCCTGAGGCTTTGACGGTAAATATGTATAGAATCTTAGAGTTTTCACCTTATTTACCATTAAAACATCGATTTCGTTTACGAAGATTGGCATGCTGGGGCATCGCAAAACAATGAAAAACCATCTTTTGCTTCTCCGGATGGTTTCAGGTGCATTAAATTGTTACATTTGCTACAATCGATCTCAGTTGGAAGCAGCCCCCAATCGATGAAATGTTCCACTCCTTGGTTGTTAAGAGGGTTTTCTATACCTCCCCCTTGGAAAAGTTGGGATATACTTTCGATATTGATTCTTTCTAATAAAAGAAAAGATAAGTGTAGGAAGAACACCGGATTCCATAGTATTTTTAGTTAAATAATTTTAAGGTCATATAGACGGCATACTTTTGCTAAATAACATCACTTTTCATTAAAACTGGTACTTTCAAAATGTTCAGGAGCCTTTTGACTATTGAAATTATATTGATATAAACCTTGGGATTCAATCTTTGAAATAGTATTCTGATTAAAATTAGAAATAATGAAGCAAATGCGAAACCCCTTATGGAATCTCGACAGCAAACTTTTTAAATTATTTGCCGAAAAGATCTTATAATATAATGGCGGCAGCAGCAGCGCGAAATTTAAAACAGAATACATTTTAAATTGCCGAACAGCACATTTGTCAGCCATGCAATGCTGCTGCTATTGCTGGATCATATGCATTTCGATCACAATATCCGTAGATCAACGATACTTACGTGCCATTGCGCTTGCACAACTCACTTCTCTTAAAAAATCGCAAAAGTATAAACACAATTCAAAGTACACTCGACCGTTGGCAGCTCGGATTTGAAGTAGAAACTCTCGACCGTTGGCAGCTCGGCTTTGAATACGTGCATGGCATGTACGCCCCGATTTCATTTGTTCGACATAGGATGTACGCATTTTTCAGCGAACCAAAATAGTCATTATAAAGGCGGCCCCAGACCGACCGGAGTGTGGCACACACCGCACAAAAGACCGGTTCCAAGAATGATACCTTGGAGTCGCCCAACCACGATTTTTCGTATCAATCTTTTGTGCGGTGTTTGCCACACTCCGGTCGGTCTGGGGCCGCCTTAAGGCTGCTCCCCACAGACATCCAAAATAATATTTCAAAAATTGAAAATAAAATAAACATTTTGATTGTCAGTCCATCCTGTTGCAGCTTACTACGCGAATTTTAGGTATTGAGCTGAAATAAACCTGGACTTAATTCTATACAAGTATGCCTTAATCACCAATATTGAATTATGGGGTTTTATACGAGTTTAAGCGAGCTTGCACAGCTTATGTTTCACCGCATGATTATAGCGGAAATGACAAGCTCTATGTGGGTCTAGGGCGGAATTCATAGTCCCCACTTAAGCAATAAGCATTCCCTTAAGGAATAGGCATTTCGTTTATATAAGGGAACCCTTAAGGAGGCTCCGTATTCATAAACATCACTTATTATGGCGTTGCCTCATTTAATAAAACGATTCACTTATTGGGCATATGTATTGAAAGTGACAAATAAAATATACAAAAAAATCAAGTAGTTAAAAATTCAAAATTTTTAAAAAATTTCAAAGTGTTTGAATAACAAATATATGAATTCATATATTTATTTATTTATTTATTTATTTATTTATTTATTTAAACGGACAAATGTCCTTTAGTAACAATTGTAGATTATAATGCTTAACATAAGTGACTAAAATTCAACTTATCCTAACTTACTAAAGATTAAAATTCTGATTATAAAAAAAAACGTTAAATTTAAAAGAAAAGAAGAAACAGTAAAAATCTTGTGCAAATTTTAATAAAGCGAAAAAACTGTAAAATATAATATTGATAAAAAACTTAATTAAACATGCTAAATATACAGTGCTTAACCAATTCTTTATTAGTATTTAATACATCCAAACGATTATTAACCATATTACCTCTAGCTTTGAGTCTTTCAATAGGCGAATTTATTAAATAATTACAGCGAAAGTACTGTATATAAAAAAGGTCTTGGTTCCTTGTATTTCTACTGGGTACTCTAAATGATATTTCTTCTAAAATTTCCGGAGCATCAATGATTCCATTTAGTAAATTCACTAAAAACATTATGTCATAGTAACATCTTCTACTCTCCAGAGAATTAACATTAAGTAAAGATTGTATTTCATAATAGTTAATATTATCATATGTTAAATTCATCTTATAGCCAATATATCTTAGGAATCTATGTTGAATTTTTTCAATTTTTTCTGAATGCGTTTTATAGGTTGGATTCCAGACAACAGACATGTATTCTAATTTCGATCTAACCAAACAAAAATATAATGATTTTAGTGCATGTACGTTTCTAAAATCTATAGAGTGCCTAATGATAAAACCCAACATACGACGCGCGTTCTCAGTGATATAATTTATGTGTTCCGTAAAATTTAAACACTGATCAAACATAATTCCAAGGTCTTTAATAGAATTCACTTGCAATAACGGAACACTATTGATAGAGTAAGTAGGTGAAAAATTTGTTGAAAATCTATTAAAGACAATGAAATTACACTTTGATAAATTAAGCTCTAACTTATTATTAATGCAATATGTGTAAAATGCATCTAGATTACGTTGAAGAGTTAAAATATCATCGACAGTATTAACACTCTTGAAAATTTTGCAATCATCCGCGAATAGTAGAAATTCAACGTTATGAAACACATTAATTATATCATTGATGAAGATGAGGAAGAGTAATGGACCCAAATGTGATCCCTGAGGAACACCTGATGTGGGAACTATTGACTTAGATAGATTGTTTTTAATATTCACAATAAGGGACCGATTTTTAACGTAATCATTCAACCAAGATAGTATCGAACCAAAGAAACCGAATTTTTCCAATTTTTTAGAAAGTATTGAAAAATTTATCTTATCAAAAGCTTTGGTAAAATCTGTATAAATGCAATGAACTTGATCATAGTTATTAAAAGCTTTGTAGATATATTTTTCATAACACACAAGGTTTGTGGCTGTTGATTTCCCTGAACAAAATCCATGTTGATTTGAAATAATTAAAGGTCGAACTAATGGAGTTAACAAATCGGTAACCAGACTTTCAAAAATTTTAGGTATACAAGAAAGTTTATTTATCGGTCTGTAGTTTGTTATGTCAGCTCTATCACCAGATTTAAAAATTGGAAAAACAAAACTCATTTTCCATTTTGTAGGAAATTGCCCAGTTCTTAGAGATTTATTAAAAAGTGTTAAAAGTGGAATTATTAAATTAGCTGCACAGTTTTTAATAAAAATTGCAGGAAGTCCGTCCGGCCCTGAACTATTAGAATCATCTAAGTCTTCAAGTTTTTTAATTAATGATTGAGCATCAATAGAAAGGTGCGATAAATTAAACGAGCTATTAGATAGAGGAGGGTCATACAAACTATTCCCAGTGGTATAAACTTTTGAAAAATTTTCTGCAAATAAATTTACAATCTCTGTGATGTCGGAGCTACTATGACCATTAAAAAACAATGTGTTTGGTAAGCCACTATCAGCTTTTAAGGAATTTACATGGTTCCAAAAGTATTTAGTATTATTAGGAACTTGTGACTCAATCTTATATATGTAACGTTTGTAATCAAGCCTAGATTGATATTTACATAATGAACGAATAGAAGAAAAGTAATTGTAATCGGTTAATTCACCGGTTGATTTATATATCATATGAGCAACTTTTTTCTTGCTAATCAAATCTTTTAGTTCTGCGGAAAACCAAATCGGAAAATGAACTCCATATAATTTAACTTTTGGGACATATAGTTCTACTAAATTGTTTAAAAAGTTATAAAAAGAATTTACTGCATCTTCCATAGACATATTATGTAAAATTGACCAATCATATTCAAATAAAGAAGCATTTACATTATCGAAATTAGCTATTTTAAAATTATAGATACGTTGTGCGGTATTAGTATGTACATTACGATTTTTACATGGCAAACAAACTGCAATTTCGAGAGCAGGATGGAAAGCGTCTAATGATAAAAGTGGATCATCACATTCAATAATATTTAAAGTATCTAAGTTTGAGAAAACTAAGTCTAAAATATTATTTGAAACATTTTTTATATTATTGAATTGATTAAAATTAAGGAAAGAGAAGATATCGATAATTTCATTACTTTTTAAATTATTGTTGTTACATGACCATGTAGCAGATGTCCAATCAACGTTCCGTAAATTGTAATCACCAGTAACAATGAGGCTAGATGTTGGGTAATTCTCAGATGTGTTGAGGATGTCATCAGCATGCAACTGGTAGAGATCCGAAGAAGCGTCAGGTGGCAAATAAACAGTCGTTATAATTGTTCGTATAGGTTTAGTTTCAAGTGAAACAAAGAGTTGCTCGATATTGTTATATTTGCATTTCAGTAGAGTAGATTTCAATGAGTTCTTGATGGCTATAAGCACTCCTCCGCCGTGTAGTTTATTGGAAGCAGTGGCGTATTTACAGGGGGGGCACAGGGGGCACGTGCCCCCCCCCCTGTGAGCACATCAAACTTTTTTCACACCATACTAAAAATTGCAGTACCAAATGTTCCCTTTTTATTTTGAGCGTTTCTATTACTAAGCTTTGTAAATCTTTTTCGAAACATTATCATCACATCATCTTCTCAATTCGGCAGATCTCCTTGTTGATGAACCCTTTCCGTTTTTCGAACGGGTTGAGTTTATTTTCATAGACGCGTGGTTTCAAGTACAAGAACTCTCAGAGAATAAGTACAAGCTATGATTATGTCGAGGCAACGAGGTGGTCATGAAACGTTGCCCAATCTCGACATGAATCTGTTCGGAAACAAGGACTGCTATTGAAAGTCTCGTCATGTGTGAAGTGACCCCATCTTATGTTAATATAAGTTGAGGAGATGTTGTGTCGGTATCGATGTGTTGGAAGCCGCTGAATTGATAAATATTTGAAACAATCGGTCTGATTTTTCGATCGGGCTGGTGACTGGTGTATTTTAATTTGGCCGTAAATTCGTGTTGGGCTGCTGTAAAGGTCTTTAAACTAGATGCTTCTCTTTCTGTTAAAATGCTAAAAATTGAAGTGTTTTGGTGGGAAAGCATTTTTAGCATACATTTTCGAATTCCTACGGTTCGGTGTCTGTGGTGCCCTGCCTGGGGTACTTTCTTCAATGCTTCAATTTTCACGAAGTAAACATCATCGTAGCCATTCCTTCTCATTTCTATTTTGCAATTGATTTGTTAAAGCATGTTGCTTCAGCTTACCATCTAGGACTCGGTATTGCAGATACTATAGATTTGAAGCTAGTGTAGTACATATGGAAATAACAAACAATCATACCTTCCTGCTTACTTTTGTTGCTTCATTTTAATTAATCGATTGATCACTTCCCGGCTCTATGCCACGGATAGTTCCTACACGGCTGAAAATTTCGGTGTAATTTTTATAAAAAAATATATTCATACATTTCCATAGAAAAACTTTATCAAAAGTATAATTGAAGTATATTAAAAGTATAAGTATTCTTGATTAAAATTTTACTCTTCAATATTATAAAATTGATAAGCAAATTTATACAAACCGCTCGAAAAAATAAAAATTGTAATACGAGTGCAGTCGGCTTCGAATCCACAATTCAGTGATTTGTAGGCAAGCGCGCTGTTCACTAAACCAGACTACAAATCAATAGGCTTCTAGGTTGAATGGGTTTCTTGCGTTGATAGTGTAGATTTGATAACATAGTAGGATTGATTCTACCCTTTTATGTTATAACAGCATTCAATGCAATTTATTCTATCTCGAACTGTGTAAAATGTATAATATTAAAAGGGCATTTGGATAGTTTTTTTTCTGTAGCGGTTATAATTAATATAATTTTTGAATAAACTAAAATTATAAGTTGAAAAGGGTCAAATTTGATTTAAGTTTTGGAATAGATAGGAGTTATACTATCTATCTATCTATATATATAAAAATGGACGTGTATTTGTGTCTGTTGCCAGTAAACTTCTAAACCATTGGACCGATTTGGATGAATCTTTTTTTGTTTTATCCGTCTTACATTGGAGAAGGTTTATGGACCAAACATTAATATCGAAGTTCCGCTTCTTTTTCAGTAAATCCTAATTTTGCATTCAAATTCGCTGAAACTTGCGATGGAAATCAAGACCACAATGTCAGCCAAAATTTGTTGTATCAGCTTTTCATCTGTGTTTCTTTCAAAAGTAAGCAGAACCACTTTTTGGCGGAATTTGGCCGAAATTTGGCAGAATTTCGGACGATGTATGAAATTTCTCTTCCAAAGAAAAGTGTTCCGTCTGGAATCCGGTTTGTCATATGGAAACAGTCTCTTTGGTAATTGGATTAATTAATTAATAGCCAATTAAGTACATATTCGTAAAATTCCTTTTCGGCTTCAGGCTCCTTCGAACAACACTACGAAAATTTTTTTTAGGCCCTCCGTATTTTGGTTCAGGAAAAGCCAATAGCAGTTAATGAGTGTTATTCTAAGATCTGTCAGGAAAACTAAACTTTTATTGTAATAAACCTGAAATGCAAAAGACTCTCAGGCCCGTACTTATAAACATAACTCAAGGAGACCTTGAGTCAAGGATGCCTAAATTAAAATAAATGTCAATTTCCGTACTTTTTTCATAGAAATCACTTATATTCACTAGTCAATGCATCCTTGATTTAAGGAGAAAATCAAGGAGACCTTGAAATTTTCTATAGTCAACCTCACTTGAAGTCAAGGTAGCTACCCACTTACCTTGAAATATTATATTTCAAGTCTATTGAAAATTTAAGGTCTCCTTGAGTTTCGCCTTAAATCAAGGATCAACGATCCCCTCAGTCTTGCCAATGTTTTTTCCTATGTAGCTGTCTCGGGTATCCCCAAACCAAAACTTTATGTAACAAATTAGCCCCGTACTCTGTGCCCCCCCTTTGAGAATTTTCTAAATACGCCACTGATTGGAAGTGCAATTGTTTCGGTCGCAACGATAAATGATGTATCCATGAATGCCAAGCTCAGACGAATGGAAGTTGTTGTTTAGCCAGGTTTCAGTGAGAATAATGACGTCATAGGAAATTGTAGAAACAGCAAGACGTAAGTCATTTAATTTAGTTCTGATACCGCGAGTGTTTTGATAATAAATTTGTAACATCAGTTTTTTGTTGAGCGACCAGATATGATTCGGGGAATGGTGTTAATATACTTTATAGTCGCATTCGGGTTATTTTTCTTCACTTCGTCCAGCTGAATTCGTAAAGTATTGAGATGTTCACGTTGTTTAATTGTTAAGTCGGCAAAAACTTTCAATTTATTACCATTTAAATATTGCAATGCTTTGTGGTCATTCTTGTTTTTAATAATCGTAAGAGCCAAAGAAGGGCTCGTAGTTATGACTTTTAGTGGTCTATTGCCAGATGAATTTGGCTTTCCAATTCGTATACACCTTAAGTCTTTTTCTTCAACTTTCAGTGATGGTGATACATGCTTTATTAGCTCCACTGTTTTTTTCAAATCAGTCTCAGAACTGCTTTCAACCATGCCCCGAACTATGATATTCGAAGATCTTCTTCTCCGATCTTCAAGCTCGCCTATTATATCCTCGGTGTTAAAAGGAATTTCATTCGATACTTTTAATGCGTTTATTTCTTTTTTCAAATCGGTGATTTCAGCCTTTAATTCAGCCATTTCGGCTTTCCACGATTTTAACATTTTATTATTGTCAGTACATACCGAGCAAACGAAAAGTGATGGATTCGTAGTGGATTTCAAGGCCGATATCTGTCCTCTTGATAAGCCCGAGCAGATTGGATGTTCAAGCCTTTTGCAAAGCGTGCAAGTAAAAAAGTCGTCGTTCGATTGCAATGTTTTGTCACAACAATCACACGCGATTTGGCTAATTGTTGACATATTGCAGTTTTATTGTAGCACACACTGTAGCTATTAAAATCACTCAAGTGGACTGTCAGATGTTAAAATCACTCACTAGCTTATTTGAGTAATATATGTCAATGAGTCAAAATGCATAAGATGCCACTAGATGTCTTTCTCTCTTTTCTTATCAACAAGTCACTGCACTTCAATTGCACACAACAAGTCCGATGGGCTAAGAAGTTTGGAGCGACTTTTAAGTCAATTAAGCAAGATGCAGACGAAATAAATGTAAGATTTTTGGTTAGCACTTGAAATGTCAACTAGTCACTTTTGACAGCGCGCGTATATATATAAGGTTACTAGATATGTACCTTAACGAATAAGGGAGCCCTTTAGGAAATCCTTAAGCGTTTGCTTACTGAGTGCCTATGAATTGCGTCAGTCCCTTAAGGGTTTCCTTAAGTATAAGTGGGGACTATGAATTCCGCCCTAAAGTAAATAAAAATCGTGTAAAGCGGTCATGTAAAGCGGTAATAAAAAGCTCTGTGTAGGACATAAGCGGACAAGTATAGTGCAAAGAGGGCCGCATAACTCTAGTGGTAATAAAAAGCTCAGTGTAGGACTACAGTGGACAAGAGTAGTGTAAAGCGGACACGAAAAAAGGGGCCGATTATAGCGGAAGTAAAAAGCTCAGTGTAGGACTATAGCTGACACTGGACAATAATAGTCTAAAGCGGACACGAAAAGAGGGGCCGCTTATAGCGGAAATAAGCTTAGTGTAGGACTATAGCTGACACCGGACAATAAGGCTTCATGCACACGACGCGAAAACGGCTCGCAAGCTCGACACATCGAAATGCATTGGCTCTTATGGGAAGCTCACGACAGCGAGAGCCGTGCCGCTGTCAAATCACATCAAGCGAGACATGTTTTCACATATCGTGCACCACAATCCGCAAATTCACGGCTCGCGAGCCGTGTTTTGACTGTGCATGGCTCTCGCTTGCTTTCGCTCGTCATGAGCTTCCCATAAGAGCTAATGGCTGATTTCAGATTATAAGACCAAACCGGACGGGTAAACTTGCAAGACAAGAGAGCTTTTGTAGTGGCCAGCAGACAAGCAGTGTGCAATTCACATTATAAGAACGCGTCTTACGAAAGAAAAACAATCGTGATACGATTCTTATGAATTGTACGAACCGGACCTACGATAGCATCATCCGATCGTTCGTATGCACAGTGGCAGTAGTGCGGTGATGCGAGCTTACACATTGTACGAATGATAGTCGTACGGTTAGCACGTAATCCTGCCCTTACACGTTTGATTTGACGATATTCTGTGTTTGCGAAATGGCAGACTACGACGTTGACGTCGACCTTTTGATTAATCTGATACAAAGCAAGCCCACGGTGTGGGATAAACATTTGGAGATTTATAAAGATAGGAATGCAAGGCGGCGTGCATGGGAAGAAATTTGCGCCGCGTTGCGATCAGATTTCAATTCTTTAAATGATTTAGAGAAAACTGACTTCGGTAAGTTTTTTTGCATTTTTTATTATTTCACTCGTACATACAGTCTTGACTCGATAATCCGTATTAATTATTGCAAGGGGTAATTCGGATCAGCGGAACATCCGGATTAGCGCATTTTTATGAGGAAAAACGGTCCAAATACAGTCTTGACTCGGTAATCCGGATCAATTATTGCAAGGAGTAATCCGGATCATCGGAACATCCGGATTAGCGCAATCACACTTTTCTGAGGAAAAACAATCCAAATAAATAAAAAGGCGGAACAAAAGTCGATAATTGTTTTATTTCTTAGAAATTAGCCAGCATCATGTCATTTGCTAAACAGTTCCGTAAAAAAGTACGAGACCAAATCTACCATTTAACCCTGCAAATCTCAAATATCCGGATTATAGAGTCAAAATTGCTGCCGAAATCCGGACTATAGAATAAATAGCGGAAATATTTAGTGGTCCGGATTAGCGTGATATCCGGATTAAAGGAGATCCGGATTATCAAGTCAAGACTGTATATAAAAAAAGAAACAACAGTCGATCAAATGTATTTATTCTTTTAAATTATTCAGCGTAATGTCTTTTACTAGACCGTCCCGTAAGTAATTGCGAGACGAAATCTGCCATTACACACTGAAAATTTCAAATATCCGGATTATAGAGTCAACATTGTAACCGAAATCCGTACTATAGAATACATACATACATGGAATCATTTGGTAGTCCGGATTAGCGTGATATCCGTGATATACTGTATAGATAGATAGATAGATAGATTTTAAGTCGATAATACCATTTTGCATTTCCCGAAATCTTGATTTATGGTAAAAAGTCATTTTCCGGTAATCATATAGAGGGTGTTTTTTTTTAAAGAATGATAGAACTTCAAATTGAAAAAAAAGAACACAAAATATTACATTTTAATTAATCCATTTTAATGTATCCACGTTATTTCGTATATGGATCGGATCAGGTGCATGGCAAGCGCAGTCGTTCGTTTCATTCCAACTCCATATTAAATAGCATTTTCAACGCATAAGAAGCAGAAAATACATTTTTTTTGGATAAAATTAAAAGTAAATAAAAAAGTTGCTAAATTCTGTTTAAATTCATTTTATTTTAATTCAAAAATAAGAATTATTTCATTTTGGATAGTATATATTTTTTTGGGGTATTTTGTTTATTCGTAAAAAAATTATATTTTTGACAGCTGCCACGGTACACTTCCGGCGTCAGAAACAAAATATTTGCAAAGAACATTTCGGATATTATTTGCTGTCAGCCCTCCCCTCACTGTTTCTTCTGCAGCTAAGCTCTGTAAATTTGTTTTGGTTGTGAGATCATGCTTATTGTATCCATCTCTTTCTATAACAAAATTGTGCAACAAGATGCAAGGCCTCACGATAATTATGGCAAAATCGGGGTCAACATTCAAGGGTCGGTCGAATATACGCCACTTCTTGCAGAAAAGCCCAAATGTACATTCTATAAATACTCTTGCACTTGAGTGACGATAATTATATATTCGTTTTTCGACTGTTAAATGAGTTCCTCCATATGGTCTTTGCATATGCTGGTGCTGTGCGAACGCCGCATCCCCAACAAAGAAGTAAGGAATTTTTGGACCGTTTGTACCTGGTAGAGGTCTTGGTTCAGGAAGCTGCATTGATTTATTCATAATTGATTGCCATAGACTACATCGCTTGAATATTGCAGAATCGCAATCTTTACCATAACTTCCGACATCAAAATATATAAAGCGAAATCTCGAATCAGCGACTGCGATCAATACAATTGAGTAGAACTGTTTATAATTATAATACATAGCTCCAGAAGCATTTGGACAATTGACACGAATGTGTTTCCCGTCTGGAGCTCCAATACAGTGCGGGAAATGGGCATTTCTTTCAAATCCAGATGCTATTGATTCCCACATCTGTGGCGTTGGTTTTGGTATACACTCCTCCTTCATAATGTCCCAAATCGCACAACACACATCCCTTACTATTGCACTCGCCGTTGAAACGCCGACTCTATAATTGTAATGTACTGAGTCTATTTTGAGGAGGACAAACAAAAGAAAAAGTGGGCTTCGCCCAAGAAAAGATGGAAAAGTAGTCAAACCTTAAAGTTGATCCCGACATCTGATTACTATACAATGAATAAATTTGTAAATGCTCTCCCCTTTTCCATTAACGTAACAGAAATTGAATTGAATTAATATTATCTTATTCTTTTTTTTTTTATAGATAATTATTTATAATTGATGAATTTCTCAAAATTAAATTTGAATTAAATAATACTTTTAGGGGGAGCGTGTTGAGTATTCACAAAATAACCACTTTGGTTATTTATTATTATTATTAATATCCAAAATGTTTTATTCTTTATATTGTGAATACATACCATGAATTGTACTTTTAGAATTTGACATATAACATAATACATTATCGTCTCGTACAGTTCGGTCGTTTTACTTATTCCCTCCCAGAACATTACAATAAATATGAACACATAGCTTAAGAAAATGAAGTCCACTACCGTCTCAAATCTGAGTAAAAAAAAAAACAAAAAAAATAAGCAATTTTGAATTTATTGAATTAAGTATTTTTTTTTTGAATTAAGTGTTTTTCGCGTCGTGTGCATGAAGCCTAAGGCTACATGCACACGACGCGAAAACGGCTCGCAAGCTCGACACATCGAAATGCATTGGCTCTTATGGGAAGCTCATGACGAGCGACAGCAAGCGAGAGCCGTGCACAGTCAAAACACGGCTCGCGAGCCGTGAATTTGCGGATTGTGGTGCACGATATGTGAAAACACGTCTCGCTAGTTGTGATTTGACAGCGGCACGGCTCTCGCTGTCGTGAGCTTCCCATAAGAGCCAATGCATTTCGATGTGTCGAGCTTGCGAGCCGTTTTCGCGTCGTGTGCATGAAGCCTAATAGTGTGATTACTATAGCGCTAATAAAAAGCCCAATGTAGGAATAAAGCGAACAAGATTACTGTAAAGCGGACACGCATTAAAGGACCGCATTACTATAGCTGAAATGACAAGCTATGCTAAAGCATATAAGAATCGTGTAAAGCGGACATGAATGGACGGGCCGCATGACTAATGCAGTAAGAAAAAATCGCTTTCTTTGGCATGCGATTATCGTCCATCCGTTGTACATGCCCCGCCCATTGCAAACGTTGAAGCTTCACGATTTTCGATACTTCCAGCTTATCGTACAATTGATACAACTCATGGTTGTACCGGATACGCCATTGATCTCGCTCGCGAACGGCCCCGAAAATTCGCCGAAGGACCTTTCGTTCGAATCGGTCTAGCAAAATTTCGGAGGCTTGGGTGAGGGTCCATGTTTCGCAGCCATAACATAGCACGGGTCGGATGATCGTTTTGTACACGCGGAGCTTCGTGTTTCTGTGCGCAAGTTTCGAATTAATTATAGAGAGGACCGAGAAATATGTCTTAGTAGCTAGTTGTATCCGTCGCTTAATTTCGTCGGTTTCGTTGGCGTCCTGTCATAAGTTACAACCCAGATAGTTGAAGTTGTCTACATACTCGATATTAAGGTCCCCTACTGTGATGCTTGAATTTGCTGGAGTCCTTGTTTTCGATTGCATCATGGCCTTTGTTTTGCTTTCGTTGATATGTAGTCCAACTTCATTTGCGGCGTTATTGAAGTTATGCAGAAGGCTTTCTGCATCACCCAATCTTCGAGACATGATGTTGATATCGTCGGCGTACGCTACTAATTGAGTCGACTTGATGAGTAGCGTTCCGCTGCTGTCCATATTCATGGCTCGAATTACATACTCCAAAGCAAGGTTGAAGAGCGTCGGCGCCAGCCCGTCGCCCTGCTTGAGTCCAGTACGAGTTTCAAATAGGTCAGTGAGTCGGTTCTGCACTCCGACCTGCGAGAAAGTATTAGTCATCGTCATCCTTGTGAGTCGCACTAACTTTGCCGGTATACCAAAATTCAGCATAATGCTGTACAGTACACTTCGATCGATACTGTCGTATGCCTGTTTGAAGTCAACATAGATTTGGTGTACGTCGATGTTATATTCCCAGCACTTTTGGAGTAGTAGCTTCACGGTGAAATGCTGATCGGTCGTTGAGCGACCCAGGTCTGAAGCCGCCTTGATACTCGCCAATGATTCGTTCTGCGTACGGATTAATTCTCTTTTCAAGAATTTTCGATAATATCTTATAGGCCGTACAAACTAATGATATGCCCCTGTAATTCTCAGGGCTCCATTACACAGTCATATTTCTATTATAATATCTATTATGAAATAGAAATATTATCATATATATGACCGTGTAATGGCATTTCATAATAGATATTATCATATGTACTATAAATAGAACCTATCATCATATCTAAACGTCAAAATAAAAATTCGTAACAATTCCGTGTTCTTCGCGTCTGGCGACCCAGGGACGTACCCAAAGAGGCTTTTTCTACCTGTTCTTCTTTCTTAGAATCAAATAGAGAGTAATAAGCGACCCGAAAAACGCACAATTCGCCATTATTTGATGCATTTCCGCGACTAAAGGAATAGGCCAATCAAAGAAGACATTATAGAGAACATCGAAGGGGGTGACGATTTTTTTCTTCGGTATTTTGCTAGGAGTAGTTAGGAGGTACTAATTTTACTCGAAGCTGAGTGGTGCGCTAAAGCGGGGGGGGGGGGGGGAGTAAAGGTGCAATTTTTTGTGTTTTGGGCTATATCTCGAAAACAGTGAGTCGCAGAGAAAAAAGTTGTGAGTAAGCATTAAAGCTTTGTAAATGTCCTATTTATTTGTCCGTACTTGCTAACGGTTCTTCCAAAATTGTTTATTAAAAGTGGAAAATTTTAAATTTATTCAATTTTCTCTATTTACAAGGATAAAGACAAACGTTGTGATAAAGCGGTAGGGGAAGGGGGGGGGGGGGGGGGTTGGTAGTGACTGTTTTTATTTCATGGATCCATAATGGATAGTTCGGAGTAAAACATACATAAACATACATAAACAATATCGGAAGAACCGTTAGGAGTTTTGCATATGTATGGGCAAATAAATAAGACATTTAGAAAGCTTTAATGTTTACTCACAACTTTTTCTCTACGACTCACCGTTTTCGAGATATAGCCCAACACACAAAAAATAGCACTAAATTGCACATTTAAACCCCCCTCCCCGCGTTAGCGCACCCATCAGCTCCGAGTAAAATTAGTAGCCTTACCTCCTGACAACTCCTAACAAAACACTGAAGAAAAAAATCGTCCTCCTTCGATGTTCTCTACACCCGCTTTTTATGCGTTCATTGCTTGGCCTAGAAAACAAATTTTGTATTTGACACTTGAATAAACAATAGATATTATGATATAAATATGATGTAGTGTAATATGTAAAAATTTGATTTTCCATGATAGATATGATCATATCTATTATAATATATATTATAATATAAATATGACTGTGTAATGGAGCCCTCACACTTCAGCTTGTCACCCTTTTTGTGGATTGGGCAGATTATGCTTTTGCGCCAATCTTCGGGGATTACGTCGTCGTTCCATACTTTCAGCAGTAGCACATGTACAGCGTTGGTCAGGCACGTTCCACCATGCTTCAGCAGTTCTGCTGTAATACTAGTAGTGTTAAAATCAATTACTTCAAGGAATTCATTCTAATACGAATTGTGTTAGAAAGTATGCCAAATTCAATACTAAATTGTAATCAAATTTGATTAAAATTTGAACCAAAAAAATATTACTTTTTAATACTGGCAATGAATGCAGTTTACTACATCCAGTATTAAATTAAATGTGCACGTTCGGTAACCTGTAGTGAAACCTATATCAGAAATGAAAACACAAGATAATCGAGAAAATCCAAATTTTGTAGTTTATTATTTAAATTCATTCATTTAAAGCCTCCACTAAAACATATAAATTATCATTTACATTATATAAGCCTTTGGGTTTTTTGAATATTGTAATACGTTCTTATACACACTCGACTTACAAGATCCGGCTCATAAAAGAAGAAAGGAAATGTTGTTTTGATATCAATTGGTTCTAAGCACATGACTTTTCTAAGATCAAATGTTTTTTTTTTCAGCTTATCTATAAGCACATGTCGCTGTTCACAAACGACGCAATTTTTGAAAAAATCCAAGTCTTCATTGCTGATTATGATTACGTTATGCGATACAATTGGTGAATTTTCGGGATGACCTTGGGATCGCCTTCTATTCTTATCCGCTTTCCGTTGAAGTTTTTTAACCTGGCTGCAATGTATCCCGTGTTGTTTGCAGGGTTGTAGAATATTTCATATTAAAAAAAATCATGTTTAAATTTAACAAAATAAATTAGGAGCACTAGTTAATGTAAAATCCTAACTTATGATTCCTACGGAATTTTTGTTAGTCGTCGTGTACGAAGAAAACAGCTTGACGATTCCATAGCCAACGTATTTTTTTCGTGCTTGGTGGGGTAGTTTCCACAGCACAATCTTCACAAATTTCACAATTTGGCTCACCTCTACTTTCACAAACATTTTGTTTTATAATCAATTACATGCGACACGCTTAGCATGACAGCACATGTATGACTTGATGAGCAGTTACGTTTAAACGAAAGCAGTTTCATTAATTAATTAATACAATTTTATTAAAATGTAAACCAACGAAGATTGCATTTTAATACATTGATGGGAATAAATTGTTCATTCTGGCTTTAGGAATACAATCTATTACTGGCGAGAATTATTTTTAACATTGAAAAGATTGATTTTAACACTATCCATACTATAATCACTTTTATATTGTAAATGTATTAGAAACAATGCCAAGAAGAATTAAAAATCAGCCTAATATATTCCAAGTATTACTTTTTAATACCACGTAGTATTAAATATCTCACAAAAACAACTGTGTTGTAAAAGGTGTTCGCAAAAGAAAAAGGCATCAGCCGCAAAAAGGATTGATATAAATACAATCCCGCCAAAATACTCGCATCTTGTCTCAATTATGGTGGTGGAGCAAATTTTTTTTCAACGCTTGTTGGCGGGGAGTTGAACGAGGGTACTATTTGCTGCTATGTTCTTTTCATGATCAGATTTAATTTTGAAACTTCCAGTCTTATAGAAAATAGAAATGCATTTTAGAATCTTATTTTGCTTTCCTTCGTATGGAACTCGTTTTTTTTCTATACGATAAAAGTTCTTTCATAAATTTCTTAACATTGATTTTATACTGTTATTAACCTTATTCAAGCTCCTCGCCAAATAGCGTTGAAAAAAAATTGCTGCACCACCATCATTGAGACAAGATGCGAGTATTTTGGCGGGATTGTATTTATATCAATCCTTTTTGCGGCTGATGCCTTTTTCTTTGGCGAACACATTTTACAACACAGTTGTTTTTGTGAGATATCATATCTTTTTGGAGTTTTCGATTTACAAAATTCGTAAATAAATTATGAAGACGATATTCATTGCCCTATTGTCGCAAATTTGTTTGAGAACGATAATTATAAGAATGATAAACCCCTTGCTAACCTTTGTCTACCTGGTCCCCTTGGTAACCTTGCTCGCCTTGGTAATCTTAGTAACCATAGTACACTTGACAACTTTGGTGATCTTACAAACCCTTAGTAACCTTGGTAACCCCGATGGCCTTGGTAGCCCCAGTAACCTCGCTAACCTTGGTATCTTTATACATCACATTAAACTTAATGATAACCCTAACTTTGACCATAATCCTGGCCTATACCTAAACCTCTAACTCAGACTTAACCTTAACCCAAACCCTATCTTTACATTTAACCCTAATAATAACGTTAACTGCGACGTAACAATAGAGAGTTTTAGTATATCGTATGGAATAAAACGACAGAATTTGACATTCCATATAAAAATTCGCTTGCTTACCGTATACGAAACAAAATATCTTAATTTTGCATGTCCCAAGTAGGCATGGGTGTGTTTCCGTATATTTGATGCTCTGGAAATAGTCGAAATTGGCGAAATAATATGTCGTTTTTTACACCTTCGCCTACTTAGGACAAGCAAAATTAAGATATTTTTTTTCGTATACGGTAAGCAAGCGAATTTTTATATGGAATGTCAAAGTATGTCGTTTTATTCCATACGATATGCTAAAACTCTCTATTAACTTTAACCCTATCCGTTACCCTAAACTTGATTTTGACTTTAACCTTAGCCATAAATTGAGTCTAAACCTTTACTTCATCTCTATCACATTCATCCTAATCTTAAATCTTAATTTTTAATGTAACCATTAAGCCTCACTGTGTACTCAATATGTGATTCAAATTACATCTATATTTCCTAAGTTCCACATTGCGCCTATTAACACCAAACGGTTAAGATACAAGTCCCGTAACTACAGACCCAAGACTGTCGTTATATCCAGGTTCCATCATTGTCCCTTTTAAAATACCCCTATCTACTACTATTGGCTTTTTGATCTTCATCGTCGTTGCTACGTTGCATTACGTTACGCTTGTTATTTACGATATAAAATGTATATCATACCATAGAGAAAGACAAGTACATGTGAACATATCCTTTTATTCCTCATCAAAGGTCCCGAAAACCTGTTGAGTCCTGACCAGCATTGCTTTTACAATAATAAAGTGGTTTCATGACCAGGAATCAGGGATAGCTAAGAAATTCACTATACAGGGTGTCCCATTCATGGTGGAGAATATTTTAATGGTAGGTAGTATGGTTCATTTGGGGAAAATTAATGTACAACGGGACCCCTCTATTTTTAACCGTTACAATGTAATAGCATTTTTTGTCAAAATGCCCGACTTTCTGAACTAAATCGAAATTTGCCGCACCACCAAACGTTTCATCCAAGATATGACTTCATTTTCTGAAACTACATAAAATTTCCAATAAAACGACACCTCGTCCGTTACGAAGTTGCTTGTATCAACCGAGATACACTTGTTCAAACTTTAAAGAAATTTGAAAATTTTATACGATTTTATCATTTGAATTTTTGATGAAAAACCAATTTTAAGATTTTCTTCATAGTTTGAACGGGTGTATCTCGGAAGATACGAGCAACTTCGTAACGGGCGAGGTGTCGTTTTATTGGAAATTTTATGTAGTTTCAGAAAATGAAGTCATATCTTGGATGAAACGTTTGGTGGTGCGGCAAATTTTAATTTAGTTCAGAAAGTCGGGCATTTTTACAAAAAATGCTATTACATTGTAACGGTTAAAAATAGAGGGGTCCCGTTGTACATTAATTTTGAAATGAACCATACTACCTACCATTAAAATATTCTCCACCATGAATGGGACACCCTGTATAACTAACAGTACCTTTTTGCCTACCACAACAGGATCAAATCGGGTGGAATTACAAGAATAAATCTACATGCCAAATTTTGTTAAAATTAACTCATCAGAATTCCTTGAAAAATCGATTTTCCACATGCCATCATCACGTAACTCTGGTTTGAACACAACAGAATACAGCGTCTAGACAAAACCGATTTGGTGTCCCAGCGCCATATTTAAGCTTCCACCGAACCAGCGCAGAACGGTAGCGGTACGTGTCAGAATGTATGAAATAGTTTCCGCCGCGGTACACCACGGAGTACTTGTCAATTCTTGTGGTGTGTGTGTTGTGTGTACCGCGTACCGCTACCGCGCTGATTTGGTGGAAGCTTTAGGATCATCGGGATGAATGAAACAGTGCGTATGAATCGCACTATATGCTCATCCAATATTAAATTAACCCATTTACGGCCAAGCATAGAATCAATGTAGAAATGAATGCTTTTCTTGCCTAAATATGTACATTTGGGTTAGGAATAGAAAATTCAATGGTAAAAAAAATTTTTTTTTTACTATAACTATGAACTTTTTGCTGTTGCGAAAACGCAACGTTGGCTGGATACAGTATACAAAGTGCCCAATATGGGTTGAAAGGAAAATCATTATTTCTTTGATTTCTATAGAGGAAATATTTATTTTCATTAAATATATGTATCAAAAAATTAAATATTCATATTATTGTAGTATTATAAATCAATTCTTTGTGTGATATTTTGTAAAACATTTCGAATGAAGAAAAAAATTGCACTTGGAAGACATGTACGGCGTTTGGCTGTGACATTCAATGCATCTTCTTATCTGATTACAAGTATTTTTAATGTTTACCAGGCAGGAGTCTAAAGAATTGATAAACAGGGGCCACCACCATTGTTTGCCTCGAATTTTTATACGATAATTAGCCACACCATTGTCGTGTATGTCTACGCCTCCCATGTTTTTGTTATAGTCCATCACCATATCCGGCTAATCAATTAGAACTGCTTTTCTCTCACTTCGGCTAAATCTTTTGACTTTTTGCAGAGGATGAATAAATCCATGTTTTTTCGCTACCGTAACTAACACTGTTGTTCATTCACCTAACGACGGTTATTTCATTTTTTTGTCGAATGCTGCATCGTAGGTTCCACGTGGAGACTTTTGTATAATTTTTGTTTTCTTTCAAATTAGCTGTTCCTGTTTCACGCACTGTTCCGGTGGCCCAAACAACTTTTGACATCAAAAGGGCCAGCATATGGTATGATGTACAAAAATTATCAAAAAATACCCGATGATTCGAAGGGGTTTTAACTACTTTTGGCAAATTTGGCTTCCCCCTAATAAACATTTTGGAAGAATGTCTGCCAAAGTAGGGGACCATTTGTTCATCTATTGAAACGTTGTGGCTGAACACACCAAATTGCATGAATTTCTGGTTCACGTAGTTGAAAAGCGGTTTCAATTTTGGAAATTTATCAATTTTGTTCAAATTTGAATTATTGCATAGATGAAAATTTCTCTAGCGATGTCGGCTTAGAGTCGTAGACTGGGCGATCGTGTTTCTTCCAAATAGGATTAAACTTCTGTTGAACTTTTGTTTTTTGATTTTGTAAGACTCCGTTTCTTCAGCTCGTCTCCTTTGTTTGTGTGCAGCTCGAAAGTGCGAGCAATGTCCCTATCTAAAGCCGGCTCTAGACTATTGTGGGTAACAACATTATCGTCAATCGCCTCCTCATCTGTGACTTCGTCCACTTCAGGTAGAATATATACCACATCAATCTCTTCGACTCCCGAATCAGAAAAATCAGATTCCTCCAAAATAGCATGCAATCCCATCGAAGTCCAAGCTCTGATAGTATCCGGATTCTAAAAAGTACCATAATTTGCATATTTCTACCAATATGCAACACAACTGTTTCGGATTGAGTATTGCGAAGAACATACATTTCAACGCAGTGGATGCGGATGCCCCGAGAGCGAAATTCAATAGTGACGATATTTGAACTCGTATAACGCCAACGTTGCGAAAACGCAACAGCTACTTCAAACACAAATTTTCATGATATAAATGATAAAATTGACTGAAGTTATTTACTTCTCGCTCAGATGGAATATTATGCTATAATAAAATGTGCGAATTATATCAGATATTTTTTAATATTTCCCTAAAAAAATCTTCAAGGAAAACCCTTCGAAATTTATGAAAACTGACTTGATATAAATTAATTTATGAAGATGAAAAACTTAACATTTTTCAATCAATTAATTTATACGCATAAACAACATGTTGAAGGATTATACTAACAAATAAAATATTCTTAACAACAAAAAATAACGGCTAGAAAAATGATCAAAGTTGGTGTTGCGTTTTCGCAACGTTGGCCGGAAATGGGTTAATATGTACCTACGTACTCGTATATATGAGACGAACCAAAACAGGAACTTTGACTCGCCCCCGCTCTTGTAGACAATCTAAAACTGAAAATTTTGGATACAAAAGATTGTTCGGTCCTGCCAACTATACTATACTATAGGCTTTTTCGGGCCTATCCCCGACTTTTACAAAATGCTTCCATTAAAACATATAAAAAGACTTACGCGAGAAACTCGATGCATTTTTTCAACATTTTTCGCTGTATCTTTTTTTCTACCGCACGGATCGGATCAAATGATAGCCTATGCACACCTTCAGGACAGACTCTATCAATGGGAAAACAGAGCGAGTCCCGAGATGCTCTCTACGAGGCTGTAGCCCTGTCAATGAACAACAAGAACAACGAGAACAAGATTTAAAAAAACAATGCGATTTTCAAACTCTTATATCTCCGGTGTTTTTTATTGTATCATCTTGAAATTTTCTACACTTCGTAAGACGGTGCGAGCGACAACGCTTACCGAATTTGAAGACTCAGGACCAACCAGGGTCCGAGCTACAGAGGTCCGAAAACCCGTACTTGTTCCGTCGTGTAAACATAGCCTTAGTCGCTTCTCACTTTTTATTTGTTCAAATTTCTTTGGCGTGCGGGACGCTCCCGCGTCCCTAGATGATTCTATTTCCTTGGTTTGGTTTAGAAAATAGTCCAAGATTTTCAACCGTGCGGACATGCAAAGAGGACCCGCTTATAGCGGAAATAAAAAGCTCAGTGTAGGACTATAGCTGACACTGGACAAGAATAGTCTAAAGAGGACATGCAAAGAGGACCGCATTACCAGAGCGGTAATAAAAAGGTCAGCGTAGAAGGGCCGCATTAAAATAGCGGAAATTAAAAGCTCTGTGTAAAAGAAAGCGCGCAAAGGTACAAAAAAGTTTAAAGCGGACGTGCATCGACGGCTCGCATTACTATAGCGGTATAAAAACCACTGTATAGCACATAAGCGGACAAGTATAGCGTAAAGAGGACGTGAAAAGTGGGGCCGGGGGAATAAAGCGGACCTGAAAAGTGTAAAGCGGATATACATAGAAGGGCCGCATTATTATAGCGGAAATTAAAAGTTCTGAGTAGCTTTTCTCTTGTATGGACAGCAACGCCTTTTTCCATAGGAAAAGACAATCTTTGGGAGCGAATATCTTCCGAACGGGGGGAGTTGACCACCGCGGCTACCATATCATATTTAACCTCAGCACATCCAGCTAGACCGAGCCTTCAGGAAGCCACCGCTGTCCAGCCATTGTGGCGAGAGTAACAAGCAAAACGGGTCAAAACTGCGTTTTCTAGATTCGGAATTGTTCCCAGGTCGCAGTAAGTAGAGTTGTTATAGTGATTGCGTAACGGCAGCCGAGCCCGGAGCTATCAGGCAGCGGAGTGCTCGAGCCATCAGGCAGCCGAGCCACCCGAGCCATTGGGCCGTTTTAGATTGTAAGACGAAACCGGACGGGTAAACTTGCACGACAAGAACCGAACGTACGATCATTCCACACTATCCGCTCAAAACACGAACGGGCGAATTATAATAATAAACCAAATGTGCCCATGCACACTTCAAAGTTAGTGTAGAACAATCATGAAGTGTCGAGTCGAGAAGATCAAAATTAAAGTAAAACAACTAGCCGCATTATGGGTTTATTATTATTATAACGATCGGGAGATGCTATCGTAGGTCCGGTTGTAATTCGTTCGTACAATTCATACGAAAGAAAAACAATCGTGATACGATTGTTTTCTTTCGTAAGACGCGTTCTTACAATTTGAAATGCACAATGCTTGTCTGCCGGCCACTATAAAAGCTCTCGCCGTACGTTTGTTAGCTGTCCGGTTTCGTCTTACAATGTGAAACGACCCATTAGGCAGCCGAGCCGCCGTAGCCATCAAGCAGCCGCCGTTGTCCAGCGACATAGCCGAGAGAAGCACGAGTGTGTGTGCGACAGACGTCCGTCCACGCGCGCGGCCCCCTAACCGGGAAGTCCCAACACAGGGACCGTCATCGCTTTTTGATCGTTTTGGGGCCCGTCGTTTTGTTTTTGCACGTCACGGTTTCAAGTGCGAACATTTTTCCTTGGGTCGCCACCGAAATCATTATTTTTATTTTTTTTCGACACATTTGGAAAGGAAAATTTAGTTTTCCGGAATTTGTGAGCGATCAGATTCGGAACGAAAGATTGGAAGGCAGGTAAGTGGTAGTGGTGGTGGTTTTCATGCCGGACGAGCGATTAATAAAAAAAAAAAACAAATAGAAACAAGGATTCGTGATTGAGATTTAACGTACATATTATGTAGGTAGGTGCTATGCGTTACTAGGAACCAAATTCAGACACCAGTTGAATGAATTCCAAAATATAAATTAATTAATAATAAATAATTGCGTAATAGTCCTGACACACCTAAACGAGTTTACGAACGAATGCAGTTTTTGAGTCGAGAACGAGTTTATATGCGGTTTATAACGAGTTTATGAGCCGTTTGGAGTTTACGAAAGCTCTCATAACCTCGTTATAACCCGCAATTCGGTGGAGTTTTCGATTCCTAACCCTTATTATAACCAGCAAAAAGCTGTTTTTTTAACGTAGTTCGCGTATGATTATTTAAAAAATGTCATTATTTATACGTCACGTTGCCAAATACCTGTCATGATCTTTCATTGCGAGAAGTTTTACAAGAGCTTATTTCCCGATTTTTGATTGTGATTACCAATGCCTGAGGAGAACTGTTTGGGCGGATCGATAAACGGTAGCTGAATTTGAATTCGGAAAATTGAAGGCGAAACCGCAATCTGTCGAGACGATCCAATATTACTACAAAGTGTAGAGTGTGTCATTGATCACCTACAGTAGTGGACACGGAGATAGGAAACACGTAACGCAGATCAATTACCACCTCTGCTTCGATTTTATGAGAAGGTGGGTAAAAGACTGCAAGGTGATCTTGGGGGCATCTGTCGTTAGCCAACATCGTTTGCTCCTGTCAGAATTTATTTTGAAAGTAGGAGGAGCAAGAAAAAGAAGAGCTCCCAAGCCTGTCGAAAAAATCAAGTCGCACAATCTCACAAACAACAACTTTGAACCTGTAGTAACTCCATTCATTGATAAAATGACGGAGTGGTTTCAAAACAACACCAACTGCACCCAGCACAGTCCAACACAAATGTGGAAAAATTTCGCTGAAATGTCAGTAGGTGAGGCGGAAAAGGCACTTGGAGTTTCGAAAGGTCCACTCCACACGAAGAAAGAAACATGGTGGTGGAACACCGAAACTAATGAAGCAGTGCAAGCCAAATCGAACGCATTTAAGGCATGGACGAAATGTGAGTCAAGCAGTGAAACCGAACGGGTTCAACTTCGCGAAAATTATATGCAATGCCGGAAAAACGTAAAGCGCTTGGTAGCCCAAGCAAAGGCGAAGGCAGCTGAGAAATTCTACCAAGAATTAGAGACTCAGACTGCGACCGAAGGACCGTCTTTGCGCGAGAGACCTAAGCACGACGCCAGGATATTTAGGGTCGCAGCCCAAAGGAGAAGGAACGCGCGGGAAATACAGGCGCCAAAGTACGTGGAGGACTCGCAAGGAATGTTGCTGATTGACGATACGGCAATTTGTAGCAGGATGCGAGAGTATTTTGACGAACTTCTAAATGAAGAATTTCCTCGAGAAGCTTTTCGAGATGTTGAGCCGAATACCACAAATATTGAAGATATCTCAGAGGAAGAGGTGATGGGGGCAATGCATCAGATGAAACAGGGAAAGGCATTCGGACCGGACAAAATCCCCGCGGAATTTTGGTTGAAAATGGAAAATGTCGGGCTTAGTTGGCTCACAGTCCTCTTCAACAAAATCAAAGGTGCCTGATGCTTTCAGGGAAAGTTTTCTTCTTCCTTTCTATAAGAACAAGGGAGACTCACGCAAATTCAACAACTATAGGGCTATAAAGTTAACACCTCATACACTGAAGATCTACGAGCGAGTTGTCTGCAACCGATTGAGAAAGATTGTGCGGTTGAATGACAATCAATGCGGCTTTGTTGAGGGTCGATCTACAGTCGATGCGATTCAGTGCATTCGTATTGCGATAGAAAAGTATAGAGCAGCACGAAAGGACTTGAACTTTGTGTTCATCGATTTGGAAAAGGCATTCCATAGAGTACCTCGTGATCTGATATGGTTGGCCTTGAGAGCACTTAATGTCCCTGAGGCATACGTCAGGATGATACGAGACATGTATGATGGAGCTACGACTAAGGTTAGATGCACAGCCGGTGAATGTCGGATTACACCAGGGCAGTGTATTGAGTCCGTTGCTCTTCAACATTATCATGTGCTACTTATTAACACGTATATCCGACGGCGAAAATATAAAAGAAGAAATATCTCTTCTTTTTGCCGATGATATAGTCCTCAGTAGCCCAAACATCGTTGCCTTGCAAGCTGCACTTACAAAATGGTGTGACATTCTGGAGGAGCATGGACTGAGGGTAAGTATAACAGAGACTGAGTTCTTATGCTGCCCATTCTCAGATCCAGATGCACCGATACCAGATATGTACGTCAAAGGAGAGCAGCTTAAGTCTTGTACCAAGTTCAAGTACCTTGGCTCGATGGTGAACAGCGGGGCTACATGCGATGATGACATCAAACACCGCACAAAGCTTGGGTGGATGACGTGGCGAGAAAACTCAGGAGTTTTCTGCGATAAGAAAATGCCACTGAAGCTAAAGGGCAAGTTGTACAAAACGGTTGTACGTCCCGCACTCATGTATGGATCAGAATGCTGGATGTATGAAGGTTACGCGAAAGAAATGACTGCGACTGAAATGAAAATGTTACGCATGTCAGTTGGTGTAACCAAAAGGGACCACATCAAGAGTAGCTACATCCGAGGCAGCTTGTCCATATACCAACCAATCACCGAAAAGCTCGAAGACCGACAAATGGATTGGTATTGCCATGTTCATAGGCGTCCGCCCGAGAACCCCGCAAAGAAAGCGATATCAATGGAAGTTCCACTTGATGAACCCAAGGCCAGGGGCAGACCGAAGAACACCTGGATATGTCAAATGAAAAAGCAACAACAACGCATTGGTCTCGGCGATGACACGATCCAAGATAGAGCTGCCTGTAGAAATATGCTGAGAAATTATCGCCAAAACGGGCGATGTGCCTACACCGCAGGTCGAGCAACGCGAAACCATGGAGCGGTATAAAGAACGAGGCAAGGAAGAAGAAGAAGTAGAGTGTGTCATTAGGGAGTCAGCAATTGGGATATGAAAATATCAAAGTCTCGCATAACAATATCCTGGATAACATCCCATTTTGATACTTTTACGACAAGTGTTAAATTGTCTCTTATTTTGTAAGAAAAAAAAAATATGTAATTTGTTACTCAATTGTATTGGTTCCTCGAAACCAGCTATTATAAAGGCTTCAAAATAACGAAAGTGGTATTGGCTTTATTTCTTGCAGATTTCCATCCAGCCATAAAACGAACGGCTGCCTTTTGGTTCTAATACGTCGATGAATTGCAGCAAATATGATGCTGGCAGAGAATTCTATCCACGATTTAGTACCATTAGCTCTAATAAAAGTTCGGCGAAAGGTTTTATCCTGTATAATATCTACAGTTTCAAGTCTCTACAACACTCAATTTACATTTTTTAGCAGGAAATATTTTTGAATTGTCAATTTTCGAAAATTAATTTAAATTTTTTGACATTCATAACCCGCAATTGTATAGTGTGTCATGGTATCGTGATTAGGAAAGCTCGGAGCTTTTAGCGGTTTATGACTACGATTGTTGGATACTTCCAGCATAGGTCACATGTCGAGTTCAGATCGTGTTGAAGCGATTACATTTTTACAGAGTTTCAAAATACCTTTATTTACTTCAATTTTACTGGATAGCACAGAAGGTATCAGCCAGTTAATGTGAAAGTTTCAGACATTTTTACATTATGTTTATTTATCGCCAGACCTTCAAGAGCAAGCAACCAAGCTTAGAGACCCGTGGGTAGTGCTCCAAGATTTAATCGGATGTTCAAGCACATGGCCAAATTTTATTTCCAGAGCTTTTTTTCGACAAAAATCTAAATGATCACAATAGAATAATTCTGTGGTCAAAAGGTAAAACAGCATAAGTCCGATTTGTTGATTTTTCAGGAGAGCATTTTAAAGTTTTGAAAAATTCTGTGATAAAAGTTTATAAATATTTTAATGCGTGTTTTTCCAATAAATAGAGTGAAAAAAATATAAATTTTTATACGATAATAATTTTTTTGACAACTATAACAGTTTTGTAGTTATAGCGAAAAAATCGACTTATGCTGTTATTCTTTGTTGAGGGAAAATATATTATAAAGCGTAATTCGATATATGTCATTATTCCATTTAAAAATCTCAGGCCACGACTATGATATTTACACATAAGTTGTTCTTCCGAATCCTACAACTGAACTGCATACAGTTTATGTACAGATATGCTTTTTTGCTCTTTCTTAAGTGTGTCTTATAATTGAGTTATGAGGTGTCGCGATTTAAAGTTTTTGATACTATTTGCACGATTTCATGAATAAGGTTGTTTTTTAAATTATGGAAAATAAAATAAAACACTAGGGGCGGAGTTCATAGTCCCCACTTATACTTAAGGGAACCCTTAAAGGACTGACGCTATTCGTAGTCACTCAATAAGCAAACGCTTCAGGGTTTCCTAAAGGGTTTCCTTATTCGTTAAGGTACATATCTAGTAACCTTATTAATTCATATATTTGTTGACATATCCTTATTCAAACACTTTGAAATTTTTGAAAAGTTTTGAATTTTTAACTACTTGATATTTTTTTATATTTTATTTGTCACTTTCAACAGAAATGTCCAATAAGTAAATCGTTTTTTAAATGAGGCAATGCCCTAATAAGTGATGTCTATGAATACGAAGCTTCCTTAAGGGCCACTTAGAGAAACCCCTTATTCCTTAAGGAATTTCTTATTACTTAAGTGGGGACTATGCATTCCGCCCTAGATTTTAATAGCACAAAACTTTATTTTTTACTAATTTCAATGAATTAATTAGTTGGAGACAAATGCCTTCTCTAATTGTCTTCCTCGATGTAACTGTAGAGGGCTATGTCATATCATTTTCGGTACGACAATTAGTATTAGCAACTCCAGCGTCTTAGCTTACTTCACGTAATATGACGTAATATAATCAAAAACTGAAGCAGCTTTTCGACGCATCCCCATGATGGCCTTCCTCCGCGGTTAACCTTATCAAACTTATTCTTATAAAATATCAAGTCAAGAAACCTGAAACAAAGCCTCGGATTGGACGAACGAAAACGACCCCGCAAACGAACAACCAACTACTCTTTTGGATCCTGGAATGTACGCTGCCTGATTAAGCCAGGTGTCCTTAGGACTTTCCTGGATCAAGCAAAAAAATACAAACTGAGCATGTTGCAATGCAAGAAACAAAAAGGCTCAATAGCGAGATTACCGACAGTAATTGCGAGTTGGAGTAGTGAAGAATAGGGTAACAGAGAGTTTTGAGTAGCCTTGATAATAATCATCAGCTCAAGGGGCACGTCATCGGATTCGCATATGTGCGTGCTCCGCGTTTAGTCCCGTTCCGGTAATCTCCGGCTTATTCATGTGCATTCCTCTACCGAAGCGAAAGAATAATCAGTTAATGATGAGTTCTACAAAACCCTTTAGTTGCATCTCTACATGTATAGTAAAAAGACTAATCAAAGACCAGGAACAGCTTAAGGCATCTGGGCACTGGGGCAATCTACCCGGGCTCAGGTAATCCAAGCTGTTCTTAGCAGGATACTCCCATAAAAGAGCGGCTGAGCTATTTCAGCTAACCAGAAATAAGGTAAGTAGCATAAGTGGGATTCTTACATGCCACTCCTGCCTGAGATCACATCTGCGCACAATGAGGCTCGTACATGATGTGAGCTGTCGATTCTGTGAAAAAGATGACGAGACCTCAACCCACATGCTGTGCGAGTGTGATACTCTGGCCCAATGCCGCTGGATACAATTTGGAGTGGCCTATCCAGACACGGACGATATACATAGCTTTAGCTTCGACGTCAATCAGCAAACTCAGCTCATTTCTTAGCACGATCAACCTCGATCGTCAGGCATAGTCCTGCCCACATATGACCAGGGCGATAGTACAATAGGCCCACCTGCTTCAGTGCTACGAAACCACTTCGGGTTCCCTCCCCCCCCCCCCCACAATCTAATCTAATCTAACCAAAGATTAGCCAATACGAACATTAGACATGCATACAAGCTAAAAAATGCTATTAAGAGTGGATATCAAGCCAAGACAAGTTTCTGTAAGTACAAGGATGGTAACATTACCAGCGGCATTGACATTATTAATAAGCGATGGAAATTGCATTTTGAGCGGCTTCTTAAATTCCCCCACACAAGACCTGAGTAGTTGCCTTAGCCAGACCCTACCGTTTAACCCCCAACATAAGAGGTCATCTTGCCATTCAATAACTTCCACCTACTAATCACCCAGGCGCTGACGAAATCCCAGTGGAACTACTGTAGCACGGTGGAACGAGCAGAATCACAAGATTACTACTTGCAATATGGAGCGACGAAGTAATGCCGAAAGCATTATGCAGAAGCGTCATCGTCCAGTCCAAAAGGATAATAAGCTGAAGTGTGTATTTATTACAGGGTCATCTAATTAGTTTGAAGGAGCGTATCGATAGCACTGTAGGACATAATGCAGGAATTTGGTGTACCAGCGAGGCTAGTGAGGCTGGAGCATATGAGGATGACTTTTGCCGTCTGACCTGCGTTAGACGAAGGTGCGTTCCGCTACACCCCCCACTTTGGAAAATTACTAAAAAAATCATTGCACCGTTACGTGCTCATTATGTGCTAATTATGTACCACATTTAAACATTTTGTGCTAGTCAACTTTTAGAGATATTAGCAATTCAAAGGGGGGGTGTAGCGGAACGTTCTTCTACACCCCCCCACCAAAAAAAATCAGCTTACGGACTTCGAACCTATATTTTCGTAATTGTTAAGTTATGTGCTAATTATGTACCGAAATTAAACATTTTGTGCTAGTCAACTTTAGAAGATATTAGCAATTGAAATGGGGGGGGGGGGTGTAGAAGAACGTTCTTCTACACCCCCCCAAACAGAAAAAATCAACTTACGGGCTTCAAATCTATATTTTCGTAATTGTTGAGTTATGTGCTAATTATGTACCGAAATTAAACATTTTGTGCTAGTCAACTTTAGAAGATATTAGCAATTGAAATGGGGGGGGGGTGTAGAAGAACGTTCTTCTACACCCCCCCAAACAGAAAAAATCAACTTACGGGCTTCAAATCTATATTTTCGTAATTGTTGAGTTATGTGCTAATTATGTACCGAAATTAAACATTTTGTGCTAGTCAACTTTAGAAGATATTAGCAATTGAAAATGGCGTGTTTAGTCCAGTCAAATTAGGGCTCTGAATTGAAAAAATAGGTGACGGCTCATTTTTGTTGTTTTTAAATCAGTTAGCTTCCAGGAATCTAAAGCTCATTTTACCGAAAAAAAAATTGATGGGCAATGTCCCAAAAGGACGAAAAAGGATTATATTTAATACTTCTCCGGAGGTCGGCATGCGGGGTATCAGTGCAAAGGGTAGGTCGAGTACATTATATATCCGATGATTTTTTTTTGTTTCAAACACCTTCAACGGAGTAAACCGAGCTTAAATGGAAAATTATCGCTCGCTCAAGTCAAGTTGAATATACTTCTTACATGGGAAGAGAATAGTAAAAACACGTCGCGAAAACTCCGAAAATCTGCAAATTCGTCGTACTTAATTGCGGTGCGTACAGGTTCAATTAACGCCCTCGGGACGTATGAAAATTGGCCAGATACATGACGTGAAATTGTGCGTTCCGTATTCCCCCACTTCCATAAATTACGTAAACAATCATTGTTATGTACCGCATTTTAACATTATGCGCTAGTCAACTTTGACGAATATTAGCAATTTAAATAGGGGGAGTATTCTTTGCTAATACTTATGTTCCAAACTGATTAGTAAAAAAAAACTGCAGTACATAATAACTAGCACACAACCAGACCGTTATATTAATATAGGTTTGAAACCCGCAAGTTGATTTATTTTATTTGGGGGTGTAAAAAAACTCCGTCTACACCCCCACTGCTAATATTTTTATCAAATGTCAAGTAACAAAAAAAAAAAAATTCCATACATAATTACCACATAACCAGACTGTTACAAAAACATAGGTCCGAAAAGCGAAAATTGATTTTTTCTGTTTAAATTGCTATGCTAATATTCGTCAAAGTTGACTAGCGCATAATGTTAAAATGCGGTACATAACAATGATTGTTTACGTAATTTATGGAAGTGGGGGAATACGGAACGCACAATTTCACGTCATGTATGTGGCCAATTTTCATACGTCCCGAGGGCGTTAATTGAACCTGTACGCACCGCAATTAAGTACGACGAATTTGCAGATTTTCGGAGTTTTCGCGACGTGTTTTTACTATTCTCTTCCCATGTAAGAAGTACATTCTACTTGACTTGAGCGAGCGATCATTTTCCATTTAAGCTCGGTTTACTCCGTTGAAGGTCTTTGAAACAAAAAAAAATCATCGGATATATAATGTACTCGACCTACCCTTTGCACTGATACCCCGCATGCCGACCTCCGGAGAAGTATTAAATATAATCCTTTTTCGTCCTTTTGGGACATTGCCCATCAATTTTTTTTTCGGTAAAATGAGCTTTAGATTCCTGGAAGCTAACTGATTTAAAAACAACAAAAATGAGGCGTCACCTATTTTTTCAATTCAGAGCCCTAATTTGACTGGACTAAACACGCCATTTTCAATTGCTAATATCTTCTAAAGTTGACTAGCACAAAATGTTTAATTTCGGTACATAATTAGCACATAACTCAACAATTACGAAAATATAGATTTGAAGCCCGTAAGTTGATTTTTTCTGTTTGGGGGGGTGTAGAAGAACGTTCTTCTACACCCCCCCATTTCAATTGCTAATATCTTCTAAAGTTGACTAGCACAAAATGTTTAATTTCGGTACATAATTAGCACATAACTCAACAATTACGAAAATATAGATTTGAAGCCCGTAAGTTGATTTTTTCTGTTTGGGGGGGTGTAGAAGAACGTTCTTCTACACCCCCCCCCCCCCCCCATTTCAATTGCTAATATCTTCTAAAGTTGACTAGCACAAAATGTTTAATTTCGGTACATAATTAGCACATAACTTAACAATTACGAAAATATAGATTTGAAGCCCGTAAGTTGATTTTTTCTGTTTGGGGGGCAATTACGAAAATATAGGTTCGAAGTCCGTAAGCTGATTTTTTTTGGTGGGGGAGGGGGGGGGGTGTAGAAGAACGTTCCGCTACACCCCCCCTTTGAATTGCTAATATTTCTAAAAGTTGACTAGCACAAAATGTTTAAATGTGGTACATAATTAGCACATAATGAGCACGTAACAGTGCAATGATTTTTTTAGTAATTTTCCAAAGTGGGGGCTGTAGCGGAACGCACCTGTTAGACGACAGAATAGACTCAATGGCCTATTTTAAAGTCGCACTGGGCTGAAGCAGAGCGACGCACTGGCATATCGACGCTCTTCAACCTAGCTCTGAAGTACGTAATTCGAGCCTGGAAAATGTACATAAGTGGAACGCTACTTTGTCGATATCATCAAAATCATGTGTCGAAAAATAACTATGCAGCAAATCTTCTGCATAATCATATAAAGTTACTTCTATGATATAGCATATCACACTAGTACCGTAGCATAATAGCATAATTCCAGTACTATTTATTCTTTTGGAACAGATTTGTCCACGGAATAAAAACATAACTCTAGTTACATATTGGAATTCGCAGAAAGTGAATTTTGACTAATAACATATCTCTACATATGTGTACTCAGTTTGAGAATTTATAATCTGAATAACAGCACAAGTTTAGTTATGTATGCACGAGCTACGTAGATCAAAATGGAAAAAGGACACTATTCAAATTGTACCAAGTGATAAACTATTATACATTTTGGAAAAATAGCATAAGTCAATTGTGAAGTTGGTTTACCTTTTTTGATTTGGGAATAAAAGCATACCTCAATTAAGTTGTTATTCCTCTACTTGTAAAACAGTGTTCATTCGTCGAAATACGAAAAGGAATAACGACATAATGGGGAATTATGCTGTTATACCTTTTGTAATTCTGATCGTGGCGAGATATGCTGTTAGTTTTTTTATTAATAACTTTGGAACCTGTTATCCGATTTGCACGAAAAAAATTTACAAAATAAAACAAAAAATGCTTAACAAGATGGCATATGTAACTCAATTTTGACATAACTCGGGTTATGCTGTTTTGACTTTTGACCACAGAATTCTTGTAAATTTTTGTATTGTATCTTGTAATTTTTGTATTTCGGGATAGTAATACGCGGGAGATTTATCTCATCATTCACGGATCGCGGCTCATTTCGTTTGGAGTCTGTAGGGGGTACCGGGTTTGCGAGAGGGGTAGGGGTGCACTCGCTTATTAACTCTTGCATCTCTATGGAAAATTCGAGGAACAAGTCCTCGAAACTAGCGCGGGTTTCATCCGCGTACCCAGGCTTTCCGTCTGCGCTGTCATCGTAGCCACTGAGCAATGACATGATGGCTTCGTCGTTTTTGATAAATTCAACTTGGACCGCATTTATACGATCCAAGAGGCTCTTACCGTATATAAGTGTACGTCTCGGCTTACCCGCCTTTTTGTGATTGGAATAATAAAGGCGCTCTAATGTTTTCAGAGCAACCTTTTGCTTGGCAACCAACTTTTCCATAGTCAAGGGGGAAACACTACACCCAACGGTAGACATTTAAACACAAAATTTCGCACACGGCGCACAAAAGGTTAGTTCAAGAAGCGCTACGCACACGGCGTACAAAGTTGAATTCGTGAATTACACACACGGCGTACCAAGTTAATATATTACACATGGTGTAAGTGTTAAACACACGGTTTGATATTGCAGCACACTGCCCACACACAGGGTAAAGATTTATCGCGAGAAGAACACTCTGCGCACACGGCTAACAAAAGGAGTTGATTGTGGCAAAAACACTGCGCAAACGGCTAACAAAGGGATTGTTACACTTAATACACGGCGCACACGGCGTATAAAGAAAAAACCCACGGTTTTAACTAACTTTTATTACACGAAATCCGGCTCGACGGACCAAAAATGTTTCGTATTAAATACACTCGATGGACCATAAATGTTTTCTCGAAAAATTAAACACGTTAATTTTTAAAATAATATAAAAATATATTGTTCCACGACACAATCCAATACAAAGATTTCCAAATCAATATCAAAATCAAATTTCAAGGGCTAGCGGCTTAATCACGATTAATATTCAAAAATTAGTTACGCTTCCAATACGGCTTTCTGCAAAGTCAACGTTATTACTTATATTACTTCCTTTGAAACCTCGTATCGAACGATAGTAATGTTACAAATTCAACTTCAAGGTTAAACGCCAGTGATATATCATATAATGTAATGTATTCATTGTTGTGGTTTGCAAATTATGTATTATCAAATATCGTAATAATAGTTAATATTTAATCCGGATTTAATATTTTATCTTATAATACGTTCACAGTGAACGAAATCATGTAATTTGGGGCTATTTTCATGTTTTCGTATGAAAACAGCCCGAAAACATTTCAATTCCCATACAAATTGACACATTGAAAATACGCTAACTTGCGTGTTTTCTATGAAACCTTGATTTTTTTTTTCAAATGAAAACGTGTAAGCACCCAGGTCTCAAACCTAAATTCCCATATTCAGCACATTTCGGCTCTCTCCAATATTTTTTAACTGACACCCGACAAAATTGTTCAGTTTCGCGTGTTTGCCAATGTTCTTAATTTCTCCATTATAAGGAAATGGACGGTCAGTTTGAAGTTACGAAATATGTTGTAAATGACTATCGATGACTGCACCAGCACATTTTTAAACTTAGAAAGATTTATAGGCAAAATATTATTGTCGGTTGTCATATGAAATTACAAACAGTGCACTGTGAACACTTTTCGGTGATTTCTGAAAACGTACGGCGAAATCAATCCGTTTTCGTCCACTCTGATTAGAATATTAGATTCCAACCCTACCGGAAGAAATCTGTTAGATTGACATTTTAATTAATCATTGAACGCACTACCACTTGACATTATATCACTGTACACTAATTGTCATTCAGTATAATTTCACTCTTTGACCAATAAAGACCTCTTAATAGAATACCGCCTGTTTGAATCGAAAAGGTTATGGGCCCAGCCCGGTATTTTAAGTGGTAGTTCGAAATTATAGTTGTACCGGTACGGACGCGCAGATATAGTGCTAAAATAGTTACACGCAAATCTAAGCAGTTCGGGATTGAATTCGCACAAATGGATATGAAAACCATGATGGAGCAGTCGATTGTAGCTCATCGTTTGGATGGCGGAAATTTTCGCATGTGGAAGTTTCACATCAACGCGATTCTTCGAAGTCAGGAACTATTAGATTTGGTGGACGGTACGGATCCTAAACCCGCTGCTGGTGAGGCTGAAAAGCTCAAACGATGGATTCAGCGCGACGGCAAGGCAATGGCCATTTTGTTTGCTTCCATCAATGCAGAGCAAAGCCTTCACGTTTTGGATTGCAAGTCGGCGAAAGACATTATGGACGTTTTGGAGAGTATTCACCAGAAGAAAAGTGATGTGCGTATCATGTCATTGTATGAGGACTATTTTAGTCTAAAAATGAATGATGACGAATCAGTCACCGCGTATGTGTCGAAAGTTCGCACGATTGCATCAGAGTTGGAAGATCAGGGTGAAAAGCTATCGGACAATTTGAAAATGTGTCGAATTGTGAGCAGCTTAACATCTAAGTTCCAGAATTTCCGAACGGTCTGGTACAATATTAAAGAGTGCCGTACTATGGATACACTGTTAGCAAAACTACAGTTAGAGGAGGACCAGTTAAACAAGTCGAATCGTGAGCGTGAGTCAGAACAGCTCATCCGGCGGCAGCGGAGCATTTTTCAGCACGCACCACAAAACAGTTAATCGTGCCGTGAAAGTTTCGTTGAAAGATCGTAAGGCGAAATCGAAGTGTCATTCGTGTGGCGAAACGGGCCATTGGAAAACCGACAGTGTGTGTAAAAACAACAAGAACAAAAAACAAAATGGCGCCGAACACAAATCGAAAAAATACGTAGCATTTTTTGCATACGAAGATATTCTATCTGCCGAGTACAAAGAGGTTTGGTTGGCCGATTCGGGAGCAACACGTCATACAACTTTCCGACGCGATTGGTTTCAGACATTTTCTCCCGAGACTGCACGAAAAGGAGTTAAGATTGCGAACGACGAGTTTTTGGATGTCGAAGGCAGCGGATCTATTGAACTCAAAGCCTGGATTAATGGTGCATGGGAAGTGAGAGTTCTGGAAGATGTTCGATATGTTCCGAAATCCAAAGTGAATCTATTTTCCATCAGCCAATTGTCAAAGAAGGGTTTCGAGGCTCACTTTACGAACAGTGGATGTAACGTCGTTGACAAATCGGGCGATGTAGTAGCGATCGGTTACATGGATTCGAACGATCTTGTACGGATGGCATTCAAGCCGTCCATGACGGAACGTGTGTGTTATGCATCAAGTGCCAAGAAAGCAGCGTGTTCATTGGAGAAGTGGCACAAGCGACTAGGGCACGTTAATGTAGCGACAATCAAGAATATGTGCGTGGCTGGTTCTGTGAATGGCATGACATTAACTGATTTTAATGATTTTTTTTGCGAAGAATGCCAATTGGGAAAAATGCATCGAGTCTCGCATCAATTGAGTGGAACGCGTAAATTGGAGAAAGGTGGACGCATTCATATTGACCTGTGTGGACCCATGGAACAACGCGGTATACGTGGTGAGAAATTCTTTATGCTTTTAAAAGATGAAGCGACAAATATGCGATTTATTTTCTTTCTCAAACAAAAATCGGAGGCGTACAAATATTTGGAAGATTTTCTGTTGCAATGTGAAAATGCTTGGGATGTTCGTGTCAAATCTATTCGGTGCGACAATGGAACCGAATTCGTTAACAGTGATGTTGCAAAGATCTTAGCGAAACGTGGCATAGTGATGGATCGAATTTCGCCGTACACGCCTGAACAAAACGGATTCATCGAAAGAGATAACAGAACCGTTCAAGAATCTGCACGTACTATGCTAATTGCAAGCGGCTTGGCAAAGTTTCTCTGGCCAGAAGCAGTCCGAACAGCGGTATACATCCTTAATCGAAAACAAACTCAAGCGATACAAATCATACACCTTTCGAGCGATGGTTTGCTGAGAAACCGCATATGATCACCTGAAAATTTTTGGTACCACTGGATTTATGCACATTCCGAGAAATATTGGACGCAAGAAGTGGGACCCCAAGGCGAAAAAGGTCTTCTTAGTTGGGTTTGAATCGACTCAAAAGAATTTCCGACTTTATGATCCAGTTTTGAAGAAAATTGTCATCAGCTGTGATGTGGTATTCAACGAGATGCAGAACGAGTACATCCAATTCCCCATTGATTCCACTGAGATCGAGGCAGATCAGAACAAATGCGATGACATTTTGAGCGACGGTTCCGTGAAAGACGAGCAGGCTAGCAAATCACCCGAATGCATTTCCAGCGGCGATCAAGAGATAAATGGATATACTCCAATGAAGTTGCGACCCAATCCTAAACGAATAGTTCCATACGATGCATCTACTGGATATTTCGCCATGTTTACTGAACCTGAAACATATGAAGATGCAATGAATTCCGAACAGAAAGCAGAATGGACCGACGCTATTCAAGCCGAGCTGAAGTCATTGTCAAAAAATGACACATGGGAAATCATCCAGAAGCCAGACGATTGTACAAACATTGTGGGAAACAAGTGGATTTTCAAAATAAAATCTCCTCCAAATGAATCACCGAAGTTCAAAGCGCGATTAGTGGCAAAGGGATATTCTCAATGCAGCGGAGTTGACTATAAGGAGACTTTTTCACCAGTAGTGCGCTACGAATCAGTGAGATGTGTCTTGGCATTGGCGGCTATCTACGATATGGACTTGGTACAATTCGACGTGAAGACGGCCTTCTTAAATGGTATATTAAAGGAGACAGTCTATATGGAAGTTCCAAAAGGAATCGAGCATAAAGATGGCGAAGTTTGCAGACTGAAGCGCAGTTTGTATGGATTAAAGCAATCATCACATGTCTGGAACTCTAGCTTTGTTCAATTCATGAGGGAATGTCAGATGAATCAGTCCCTTTCGGACCCATGTGTATTTTATGGAGAAATTTGTAACGAAAAGGTAATTCTTTTGCTATATGTCGATGATGGTTTAATTTTATCGCCTAGTAAGAAGTCGCTTGATACGATGATTGAGATGTTGGCAAACAAGTTCGACATAAAACTGGGAAACTCTGACTATTATGTTGGATTAGAGATAACGCGCGATCGGAAGGCGAAGACAATAAGCATTTGTCAAACATCATACATTGACAAAATAATCCGAAAGTTTAAAATGGAAGAATCGAAAGCAATCTCTACGCCAGCTGACATTGGAACATTTTTAACTTCGTTTACGGATGACGACAGCGAGATACAGTTTCCCTATCGAGAGGCTTGTGGTTCACTTATGTTCGCTGCAACCATTTCTCGACCAGACATATCATTCGCAGTGGGAGATGTTTGCCGCTTTATGCATAAGCCTAGTCAAATGCAAGTCAACGCAGTTAAGCGAATTTTTCGGTATCTGAATCATACGAAGCAGATGAAGATAACATATGGTTCGAATATGAATGATGCTGAGTTGGTTGGCTACACCGACGCAGATCATGCCCGTGACTATGAATCAAGCCGTTCAACAACTGGTTATGCCTTTTTGTTGGGAAATGCAGTTATCACCTGGAAGAGCGAGCTACAATCTGAAGTCACATTATCCACAACGGAATCAGAGTACGTGGCATTATGTGAAGGTACTAAGGAAGCGATATGGTTGCGAGATCTACTTGAGGAAATTGGCTTTGGACAGTGCGAAGCAACACCAATTTTTTGTGACAATTTGAATACTGTCCGCTGGGTGAAAAATCCTCAACATCATCATCGGACCAAGCATATTAACAAGCGTTTACATTACACTCGAGAAAAATACAGTCAAGGTTTGATCACAGTTCATCACGTTGGATCCGAAAATCAACTGGCAGATGTACTGACGAAACCGTTGCCTGCAATTAAGTTTAACTTGAATATCAGAAGACTTGGATTAAGCGATTAAGTATGGATTTTAATTACATTACATTTGTTTCTTCTTTCTTTGATTAATATTGCGATAAAATGAAGTAAGAGTAAAGTAATTTACAAAGATCCTACTATTCCATTTTTTTGAATTTGCATATTTTTTTGTAACTTAATGAATTACTTCTCGTAAATTGAATTTAATTTGAGTAATTCAAATGAGTGGGAGTGTTAGATTGACATTTTAATTAATCATTGAACGCACTACCACTTGACATTATATCACTGTACACTAATTGTCATTCAGTATAATTTCACTCTTTGACCAATAAAGACCTCTTAATAGAATACCGCCTGTTTGAATCGAAAAAAATCAATTATGCTCATTTCAAAACTGGGTCAAATACATATGTACAACATAATCAGCTGATCGGTAGTGACAAGTAGCAAAATGTAAACAATGCAAAGGTAAGTAATTTCTGATTTCAAAGTTAGTTAATTTGTTTAATAATAAATATATTTAATTTCAGTTACGATGATCGAGGATATCGAGGACTATTGCGACGATGCCGACCACGACCAGAGAAGGCACACAAAAGGCGAAACGGACTCTCAGATAAGTATTCGATTCTACCAATAAATTGCGTGATTCTTTGTGCCTTGCTTTTCCTTTCCAAGAGGACGGAATATGATGTCGTCATGCAGCAAAGAGGTCGTGTGTATCTGGAAACTTTTCTTTGGCCGACCACCATCGAGCTGCGTGTTGTCCACATTATTATCCCAAACAAATGGGGTCCCAGAATCTTTATTACACAATGTGCTTGAAAGGAATCTGGGGTCCGCCTACTGCATAAAAGTATTTTTTTGATTCCGAAGAGAGCGATGTTTGGCTTTCCAGAGCATATAGTATAAATATAATCTTAAAAAATGATCTATCTCAATGGAAGATTATATTCTAAATAAACTTAGTGCTTTCAAAAATGAAAAATACTGAGAGGACAGAGGCCTGCGACACCAATACAAGAGTTTTCTAGATCATTTATACATAGTGAATAATTCTGTAAATATATTTTATAGGCAATACATAAGAATTAAGCACAATAATAATGAAATTATTCTTGTAAATCTAAAAAAAAAAGCTTTTACTTAACTATGTGTTAAAGCTACACATATTAACTGAATTTAATAGCTGTAAATCCGTTACCGTTTCTCGGAATCAAGAAAAAAGAACTTCTATAAAATGGTTTCGCTTAGCCCGCTGCCCACATACAGCTCTCTTATGAGTTTTGAAGCTATTCAGGAGCACCCTGTTAAAACTAGGTACTACAACCTTCATAAGTAAGAAACACTATTACCACTCTATGGTCCATCTTCTCGTAGCAGTTTAACTAACACTATAATTAACCATCTTGTCAAGATAGCTTTAAATTCTCATTTCGCTAACACATTATGTATTGATAGTTAAAATTTCGCAATTCAGTACTATACATAATGTAATCTTGTAAAATGAGTGTTAAGTATTCATAGTTTTTAAAAGATATATAAATTAAATTATATGCTAGTATCTACTCACTTTTTGAATGGAAGCTCACATGCCTTCATAGTGATCAACGAATAAAATTCACTGGAAAAACACAGGAAAAAAAATATTAAATCAAATGTAAAATCCTACATTATAGACAAAAAATATAAAAATATACATTTATATATTCATAATTCGAAAAAGAAACTCACATTTTCTTTTTTATTTTCTCATAGAATCTTTAAATAAGCCTGCAGAGACAAAATTCTGAAAATACACAATAAAAACCATGAAATTTAATAAAAGATTTATTCCGTCAGCGTAATCCAGAATGCACCGCGGGGAAGTGGAATCTGATGGCATTCCATTGGAGAGTGATTGAAAATCAAACTCCGATTTTTTTTTGTGGGAAATTTTGTAGGAAATAACCTGAGTGGTCAAATTAAATTAAGCAATTAGTCCGAATCTAAAAACTCTACTCAGAAAATAAATAAATCAGAAAACATATCGACCGTACCCTCATCTACATCCATTTCTGCGGGCTCTAGTGGTGGAGGGTAACGATCCTCTTCTTTTTCCTCCGGGAATTTAATATCTTTAAGATTCTGATGACCAAGCTGTTCCCCTAGGACGCCTTTGACGTAACCAGGATATACTTTTTTGAGATCGAGCAGAAATTGAATGATCTGTGATCCCTTGCACCCTTTAAACTCCTTCTCCAATATATGGCGTCGATAGAAATTCAATGCCATATATTATTTAAGAAGTTTATTACTCCGCCTGGACCAAATCGACTTTTTCAAAATTTATTCTGATTCTCGAAGTCGTTGATCGTATTGTTACTATTATTCGGATCAACGTATTCGCCTATGGTGCTTTGTTTGGAGGAGAAAAGACCTTGGATATTACGATATTGTCGAGCCGAATCGGTACAGACAAAGCTGGTGTTGAAGTTAACAAACCTCCGTATATAGGGATACATATGTTTGCTTTTCTTGCTTTTCACTCGAAAACATAAACCAGTTTTGTCTTCTTTACAATAAAGGCCGATTATCGGAATCGACTTTGTTCCGTTATTCGGCCTTTATTATATTTTCGTTTTGTTAAAAAAGTTTCGTCTATCTGCACAGTCTTGCCCGCTCCTCCTAGTTGGGTATACGAATGTGACGAAATCATTTCAGCTACTTCTCGCCAGTAGCTGTAATAATTGGTCACAGTGAATGAACCAATTTTCCCCCTCCCTTGTTGGGCGCGCCATGCTGTCATCGATTAAACAGCTTCATTCACCCCCATTTGAAGTATAAATAATATGATTGTAAGTAATACATCCCTTGGACGTATGCGACACTCTCTACCCTCCAAGATAGTGCGCTCCTTTGGATTTATTACATGACGGCAGCCGCTATCATTCTTTTTTTTTACCACGGGGGATGAACAACGCCAGACCCATCCCAGCTAATGGGACTTGGAGCACTCGACTTTCATCGGTGCGTCCCATAAGCAAACCCCACATTTTGGTGGGATGGAAGACTTGGAAGGCACCAACCTCACATCTTCCAAGAAAGAGAGGGTAGAGGCATCGCTATCAACTAGAGCGTTGCACGACGAGAAAATAGCGATGTAGCTGAGGATGAGAGTTTATAATAATTGATATTCAAAAACGCGAGCAAATTGAAAAACTTCTTGAAAATATTAAATTTAAATTTACCAAGGTAGTTAAGGCCGATATGTAAAATTTACCAACGCAAAATACTTTTTAATAAAATGTTATATTAATTAAATACCTGGCGTTGTTTATTTGTCTTTCATTTTTGTTAAGCACAGGATTTTTAATCGCAAAAAAACGCGGTTACCACTGACGAAATTTGATTTTGATTTGACAAATGTGAATAGCGAACTATCCATTTTATCCGTTAGAAAACTGTCCGCTAAAAATTCGGTAAAATTCGAAAATCGCGGGAGCGTTCAAAAATCCTCTACTAATTTATTAACAGGTTGCTTTTGGAACTATCATTAATTTGACCCAGAATACACAATAAAAGCAGCCAACACTAACAGCAGCACACAGTAGCAGCTTTAATAACGTTATAAAATTTATCTCACGATTCCAAACAGTTCCTATAGAAAAATTAGTATCCAGTGCTCCACGAACATGTGCTGATCTGATTACATACTTCTAAGTGTAATGCTGGAAATAGAATAACGGCAGAAAAAGCAGCAATGCACAATCTCAAGCACAATGCATTTTATATTGCTGACAAAGATATAACCATTTGCTGCTCAACAAATTCGTCAGCCATGGAATACTGTTACATAAGCCAAAAATTCATTTTGGTAATTTTTTTAAATTTAATTATCAAAATCGGACTCTGCGCGTTTGAATTCAAGAATTATTCAATTTCACACAAAGGAACGAAGAAAAGTTGCAAAATTGTCACTTTGAATTTGACAAGCGTTTGGTTGAGTTGCCATATTGAATATCAAAACTGGACGCGCAGCCAAATGGCGACTCGTTTGGATGAAATGACAACAGCCATTTGGCTGCACGTGTTGCCATTTGGCGACTAATCTAGATGGACCTTAACTCGGCAAAAAAAAAAGAACGAAAGCTGCAAAATTGGCAAATTTGTCAAAGCGTCAACTGGCATGTGATTGAGCTGCTGTATTAAATATCAATACTGGACAAACATAACCAATAGGCGGTCAGTTTAGACGCACTGACAACTACCGGTTGCTGCCATATGGCAGTTTGGATGGACCTTTAGGCTGGAAATTCAATTCAATTCAATTATTCAATTATTTATTCATCGCCAGTTTCATTTTATACAATAAATTCAATTAAAATTAATTTTAACAAAAATTAAGTAATCTTTGGCACGTCTCACTATAATCATTGAGCTCGAGTTGTGAGACGGATCGATTTACATGTTTAATTCATTGATTTCATTTGATATAATATATGAATTCTATTCTCGAAACAAAAAATATTGAATGGATGTAAATGGATGATTAATATTAAGATATACATACATCTATATTTTTTAAAGATAAAATTAATCATGTTATACCATTCGCCAAATGTCCTTTGAGTGCGTTCGTAAAAGCCCTAATATTAACCGATTGGCATATTTCAACGGGAACCAAATTAAATAATCTTGGAGCATAATAATAAGCATGCCTTGAGGCTGTATATGTACTAAATCTAGGCTCATGTAAAGCTCTTCGTAACTGTCTACGCGTTGTATAGCCAATATCTGATCCGATAGGAAAATGTTGTCGGTGGCTGTATATATAGTATAGAAACTTTAGGGACTTTAATTTGGAATGATCAATAATAGTCGTCACATCAAAATCACGGTAGAATTGGGATGTAGGATATCTCACGGGTTTACTTAAACATATTTTTATTATTCTTTTATGCAATATTATTAATGGTGATAAAATACTATAGAGTGCTGCACCCCAACCAATAATTCCATATTCTATTATAGAGTTCACAAGTGATGTGAAAATAATTCTTAACAAGCTCTTCGGTAGTATTGATCTAAGTTGAACAAATTTATAGATGACTTTTCTTAATCGGTCACACATATAGACCACATGTTCTTCCCATCGTAAATGCCTGTCAATTATTACACCTAAATATTTAACGCTATCTTTATTAGAGAGTGATGGACATGTACAGTCATCAGCTGATGTACAGTTATGTTCATGCATGACAATATGTTCAGATGCCGGAGGGCCTCCGATCGTTGTTAGAGAGAACGGAATAACGACCGTTTTACTAACGTTTATGGCAACAGCATTTGCATAGCCAGCGAAGAATAACTTTAAATCCAGTGTTGGCATAAGAGTTTGCATCCTCCCAGGTTGAGCCATGAATCGTCAGCATATGCATACATTGAGCAGTTTGGTATAAATAGAAATATCAAGCACATTGTAATTTATATTGTCACAAAAACTATGAACAGCTTTGTGCTGCTGGCAATATTTTGTTGTTTTTTGGTTTTTAAAATTAAAATAATGGTGATATTTTCAGATGATTGCATTATAGAAGGTTTTCACACATCCGGCTAGTTTACGTAATCTGCAAATTAATTAATTTGAGCTGTCTAGTTCCATGTATTTTAAACTCAAACTCAAAATTTTAACTATAAAAGTGTGCGTGCAAATCAGAATAGGGCTATGAAATATCCTGGCCCGCGACGCACGCTGGTGAGCCTTCGGTTAATTCTAATAGTCTAGATCTAGACTAATGTCTTTGGCCCAATAGAGCGCAATAAGGCTTTCTGCTAACGTCCCATGCGGCTATTTTACACTAATTTATTATACACTCGGCCGCAAAACTATCGACTCAACCTGAAAGCGCGTGTATTTGTACGTGTTTTTTGGAAAGTATGATAGTTATCCATAAAAATCGTATGTCGTTTAAAAGTTTGAAACTTTAGCTAACTGTTAGTACCCTTTTTATCAATATTTGCTTCGCACTTTTTAAATTATTGCCACTTGTAGCAAAAAACCCAGAAAAATTGAAATTTCAGGTAAAGGTCAGGTCAGGTAAACTACCCCTATAAAAGCGCCCGTAATCGGTTTCTCATTATCAGTTGCATCAGGAAAGTTAGGTAACTTACATCTGAAGTAATTTCAGTCACTGTTTGGTCATCAATGGATACGACGCCAGATCAGGCGGCACAAGTTGTAGCCCTATTGTCGGAAAATCATAGTCAGCGAACCGTCGCTCGCCGTCTTGGAATGAGTCAGTCTGCTGTCACGAGAGTTAGCAGGAGATTTCGAGAGACTGGTAGCTTTAATTCGAGACCAAGAGCGGGCCGCCCTCGATCCACTTCAGAGAGAGACGACCGTTTCATTGTTACAAGTACGTTACGAAATCAGTTCCTCACGGGTGTTCCTGCGCAGCGGAACCTGAGGCGTGTTCGCGGAGTAGCTGTTAGTGTCTGCACAGTAAGGAGACGATTAAGGGAAGCGAATATTAATCCAAGACGGCCTGCCAGGAGCCCCAAATTGACTGCACGACACCGACAAGCGCGTCTCTTATTCGCTCGAGATCATCTTATTTGGAGCGATAAGGAATGGAGCTCAGTATTGTTCACTGACGAGTCGAGAATGTGTCTACATGGCAGTGACAGAAGATGTCAAGTCTACAGGCGTCCAACTGAGCGATTTGCGCAGTGCTGTTTTACTGAAATGGTTGCATACGGCGGCGGTTCCTGTATGATGTGGGCTGGCATTTGCTTGGAGGGAAAAACGGATCTCGTATTCGTGCCCACAGGAGGCCGAAGAGGAGGGCTGACAGCTGAGCGATACGTTACCGATATTCTCCGTGTCCACATTGTTCCCTATGCAGCATTTATTGGCGAGAACTTCACTTTGATGCACGACAATGCCCGGTGTCATGCATCGCGCCTCACTCGGCAGTTCTTGAATATGTCGTCACTTAACTGGCCTGCACGCAGTCCCGACATCAATCCCATTGAACACTTATGGGACGAACTCAACAGAAGAGTCCGAGCTCGAAATCCAGTCCCTTCGTCCACTGAAGAATTGAAGGCAGCCCTATTAGAGGAGTGGACCGGTATTCCCCAAGATACCATCAGCAACTTGATCAGATCAATGCAGAATCGACTGGAAGCTGTCATTAGAGCAAGAGGAGGCAATACCAAATACTAAAATAATAAATGCTTAACTTATTTTCCAACAGTTTTTGTTTTATTTGCAAAAAAACCTAACCAAAAACCATTTTCATATTTGCTCATTTTCGCTACGATTTCGCTCAAAGAGCATCAATTTTAAAAGCGCTCACCAAATATTGGTTAAAATGGTACCAACATAAAGCTGAGGCCTTAAGCTTTTTATTGACATACGATTTTTATGGATAACTGCTATACTTTTCGAAAAACACGTACAAATACACGCGCTTTTAGGTTGAGTCGATAGTTTTGCGGCCGAGTGTATTTCTTATAACTTTAGGAAGAATAACCTCAAGTATAAAGGGAAAGTAAATAGAATCCCGATTAAAAGCAGAGATTCCATAAATTTGCGTTCATGTAACAATGGTTCAATGTCCCCGTCTAACAACAGTCCTTTGTAGGACTTCAAGAAAACAACCAAAAACAACAATCCTCTTATTATTATTATACCCTATGCCCATAAGATGATGAACACCTCAAAGGAGCCACCGGAGGTATGGTAAAGTATATATGTATGTATATAAATGATCAGGGTTGGTCGCCGAATTGAATAGGCTATGTCTGTGAGTCTGTCTGTTCGCACGATATCTCTCGAAATAATGAAGCTAGAGGTTTTGGTTAGATGTTTGTTTTGTTAAAATCTGGGAGGGCCAAAACGGACCAAGGGTTCCTCTACCTCCCATACAAACTACCCCTCCTTGTTATTTAAATTTGTCAATAACTTTCGACAGAATATCGCTAGCAACCTGAAATTTAGAGGAATGTCTTATTGAGACATATGCATCAAGTTGAAGTTTGCACCATACATACAGTGCAAAATGTATAGCGCTGTTCACACATTACCGAACATGCGACTTCGACATAGGCAAATATCTTTGCCAACGATTTTTTCCTATGACTGACAAGTTTGTCATTTGGCTTTGCCACTTTGAGGTGTAATAGTAGCGGAATATAGGCTGGTTCGTTTAATTTTCCATATCTTTTTTTTTTACGTTAACTTTCACTGTGACGGTGACTGTAGGGCTGTAAAAAGTGGATCGACCTTTATGCAGAAATTATTCAATTGTTTCTGGCTTACGGCACCCTCCTGTTTAATCTCGAGTATTATGTCATCCTTACCAGAAAGGTGCAATTTTTGGTGTTTTGGGCTATATCTCAAAAAAGTCCCACAGAAAAAAGTTGTGAGTAAGCATTAAAGCTTTCTAAATATCCTATTTATTTGCACATACTTGCATATGCAAAGCTCCTAACGGTTCTTCCGATATTGGTAAATAAAACTAAAAAAAAAAGGCTAAAGGATTCATTTTTGCATGTTTTCGACTTAATTTCGGATATATCTCGGAAGGGGTGAGTCCTCCTGAGAGTATTTGTATGGCAGTATTAAAGCCCATTAAATTTCCAAAAAGTTATTTGAACATACAAATGCCGAATTCCTAACGGTTCCCCCGATACAGGTTATTGAAATCCGAAAATTGTTAAAAATCGTTTTTTTATTTGTTTGGCTTTGGTGTCTCCCGCGATTCTTTTTCGGAAAACTGTTTTACGACTAATTTGTACGATGTTTAATTGGCTTTCATTTGATGTACTCCCCGTTGTCCGGTCTTCAACCAGTCAAAAGCTTAACAGCCCATTCAGACTGCGGGCGATGCGATAAGAAGCGATAAGCTTCCCATCGCAAGAAAAAAAATTTCTTAGCATTTAGATAGGAACCAGCACGAACCTGCCTGTACCATTCAGACTGCTTGCGATGTGACGTGCGTCGGTCGTAGTCTTCTACCAGCGACATGGGGGATGTGATTTGTCTTTGGATCGGGTTTGTAGTGGCACGGAGTTGTACGGTTGTACGATGGAGAACTTTTCCATGTCGATTCACCGTGCTGTTTAGACGATGCAATGTGCATTGCCGCTGCCGTAGTCTTCCACCAGCGACATGGGGAATGTGATTTGTCTTTGGATCGGGTTTGTAGTGGCACGGAGTTGCACGGTTGTACGATGGAGAACTTTTCCATATCGATTCAACGTGCTGTTTAGACTATGCAATGCGCATTGCCGCGGCCGTAGTCTTCCACCAGCGACATGGGGGATGTGATTTGTCTTTGGATCGGGTTTGTAGTGGCACGGAGTTGTACGATGGAGAACTTTTCCATGTCGATTCACCGTGCTGTTTAGACGATGCAATGCGCATTGCCGCTGCCGTAGTCTTCCACCAGCAACATGGGGGATGTGATTTGTCTTTGGATCGGGTTTGTAGTGGCACGGAGTTGTACGATGGAGAACTTTTCCATGTCGATTCACCGTACCGTTTAGACGATGCAATGCGCATTGCCGCGGCCGTAGTCTTCCACCAGCGACATGGGGGATGTGATTTGTCTTTGGATCGGGTTTGTAGTGGCACGGAGTTGTACGGTTGTACGATGGAGAACTTTTCCATGTCGATTCACCGTGCTGTTTAGACGATGCAATGCGCATTGCTGCGGCCGTAGTGTTCTACCAGCTACATGGGGGATGTGATTTGTCTTTGGATCGGGTTTGTAGTGGCACGGAGTTGTACGGTTGTACGATGGATAACTTTTCCATGTCGATCCACAGTGCTGTTAAGACGATGCTATGTGCATTGCCGCGGTTGTAGTCTTCTACCAGCGACTTGGGTTATACGATTTGTGTTTGGATCGACTTCGTATTCGTAGTGGCATGGTGTATTGTATGTCCATATGAATGGAGAGGTTGGTTTCGCGTCGTTTGAGGCTGTTTGATGCTAATCTCTATCTCCTTCCGAAGCAAACAAAATTTGGCGGCCATCATCCCGAAAAGTCTTTCAATGCATTGTCTATTTGCCGACAAAAATGTATTAAACGCTTTTTGTTCTGGCGTGAGTGATCCTGATCCTCCAGGGTACGGTCGCATTACGTTTTCTAACAGCGGAAAAGCTTCGTCTCCAACCACTACCATAGACATGGGAGTAGGTGTGTTAGGCAAAGGCTGGGGTAGATGCCAGTTTTCGGAATTATTAAAAAATTCTTTGTACAGACGACTTGCTTGAAATGTTCCACCATCTGATTGTTTGCCGTATCCCCCAATGTCGACTGCTAATAGTCTACAATTAGCGTCACATATCGCTAAGAGGACTACGGAATAGAATTTTTTATAATTATAGTATGTACATAGTTCCGGAGTTGCATTTAATTCTGATTTGTTTTCCATCAACAGCACCCCAGCAGTTCGGAAACTTCTTTTTTGCGTACATTTCCTTAGTAGCGGCTTGAAGTTGAGACACAGAAGGCCTGGCAAGGTGAATGGGACGTAAAATTTCACATATCGCTGCACAAGTTTCATGTACAGCCTCTCCAACTGTAGACACACCCATGCGGAATGTCTGTGACAATGCATGAAAAGACATGCCCGTTGTTAAATATCTGTAAAAAAAAAAATATTGGTTACTGACCGGATCAGATTTTAATTTAATCAAGGGACTCACACTATGACCGGATCTACTAAAGCTACTAAATTATTCTTCTGTCAATGAAATCCAGACTTAAGCAAATAGTAGAAGTATTTTTTCTTATAATAATTATAATGTTTTACATTTAAAATAAATGACATGCATTTTATATTCATTCCGTAAATAATACTAACTACTGAAAATCGGCATGCCAATTATACTGCATTTTGACCTTATTATATCCTGTTTTAAGGATATTCGTTTAGAAAATTGTATCTGACCAAAAACAACAAAGTTGTAAAAGTTACCCCGCCAAAGAAAACTTCATCTGCCGCAAAAAGAATACATATCACTCCAATCCGCCGCTCATATGTAATTTTGTTTTAGGTGTAAATGCTAGAGAAGTTTAAATGTACCGGATTACTTCTTAAAGTAATTTGGTGGGAGCCGTCAAAATGGCACTGAATAAAATGTTATCAAACGGCCAAGAGTTGCCAAAAACTCCTCTCTCTAAAAGAACTAAAACGTGAATTTGCTCATCCCATATCAATTACATTTATATACCTTTTTCAAGACAAATTTCCGATATCTCAACACAAATTCACGATCCACCAAATGAAATTATCGGTATCACAAATTAAAACAACGCGTTTACCAATGAAAACAACGCTCTCACAAATTAAATTAACGGTTTCACAAATGAAAACAAGACTATCACAACACAAATTAATCATTGTTCAACACAAAATTCCGATCTACCAAGTCAAAAAAAAAAAACGGTGTAACAAATCGAAATAACGATGTTCCAAGTCGAATTATACATCATCATTGCTTAACTACATAACTATACCTATGTCGTGCTCTGTGGCCGTGATCGTTTGGTCGCCACTCTGTGAAATAGACACTCATAGAGAAACGATTTTCCAAACTCGGCAGGACTCGACGCAAGTTTATGATTCAGAAGAAGATGATAAAGGTGTGTGTTCGTAGAGACGACTCATGGGATCATCGCTCAGCGATCGAAGTGAAACCACCGGTTTTTAGCACTATATGAGTATATTTTATATACAGACATGTTCCTTTAGTCCATAGTCGATACTAGGAAACTAGAACCATTCAAAAAATATTTAAATACGGCTCGAAATTGGATGCAAAACTACGATCGCTGAGCGATGATCCCATGAGTCGTCTCTACGTTCACAAATATATATATAATATATTTTAATATTTTTATCGTAGAATAATAAACTAACAATGCGACTAGGAAGTGGTATGGCTGACAACCGTATCACACTCCGAATTCAATTGTCTTTGTAACACACGGTAGTCATCAACGCACCATGCTCCACTAGGAGCTACGGAAATCGAGAGAGAGAGAGAGAATCAGAATTATCAGTAGTAGCAAACTTTAGTTACAATGCCGAAAAAGTCCGTTCCGTGCATTACTTAATAGAAATGATTGGAAAACCTTCGCAAGACGAATAAGTTATTATGGGCAATGGAAGAATCCGTAGGTTTAAGCGATTGCTCATGTGTTCCCTCGAAGTATCAGCCAAAGTTTGGCAAACGTGTAATTTTACTTTAGAGAAAACTTTCTCTATCGGGTTCAACAGGCCGGCTGTATTTACAATCTCTTTAACTTCTCTCCCCTTATGGATTGCAAGTAGAGTTGGTTGAAACTTTACAGTGAATGATTTCCTCAGTAGTCATTGCAGCAATAAGTGTAACATTGCGGCCACGAACAGTGGGCAATGATCCGCGCCCGGGTGTTCTTTTTTGACCTGGCCTGACGACGCCGCAGATGTGGATTGAATCCACACTCGTCGATACAAATCATTTTTGGTCGTGTTTGCTGGCACCTTCGCGATAGCTCTATGGCAGATTCCTTTCGAAGCTCAATCGTTCGTGGAGCGTTTACATTGATTAGCTTAAAATGTGCCAGCTTTAATGTTATACCAAGTCTTGCCAGTCTATTGCTGATTGTCGTCATGCTGATGTTAAACCCTTCCTGCGCCAATTGCCTTTTCATTTCCTTAATTGAAACTGTCGGATTCCGTTCGATGCAGCATTCAATTTTTGATAGAACGTCTTCCGTTAGTTTCTTGTGCCGACAACCTCCTCGTGGTTGTTCCACCAACATGCAATCGTTTTGGAAGTAGAGCCTTATAATTGTCCTTGGCGTATCATATTAAATATGATACGGCTAGGACAATTATAAGGCTCTACGAGGCTCCCGCGGCTTTTTTAATGGACATTCCATCCTCATAAAATTTTATGAGCAGCTCCTTCTGTTGTCTGCTGTATTTTGAATAGCGACCGTTGTTTCTTCTTCTTCGCCGATTCCGATTCGTCGTCCCTGAAGCCAGTGAGGGTTGTGGCGCTTCAACGTCAGAAGACCTCTGGCTTCTCTGAGACCCCGGTGAGTAGAGTTCATCTATGGTTATGTACAAAGGGGTAAGTAAGTACTTAAAGCTTTATTGATCTTTACATATACCTGATCCGGAACTAAAATCCATTCCACTATTTTCGCTTATATTGTCGTCAGACATTACCAGTGACGTAACGTAAAAACCGTCTTTTACGTATTTGAGAGCTAAAAAATTAGTAGTTTGTATCAAGATTGTGTACCTGTATATTAATTCACTGAGAGTTTTAGCAATTCGTAAAAACCGTTAAAATTTTCGGTTTTGTAAGCCAGATGGTCAATATCAACATTAGGCGTGTTTTTTATACTCTGGTGTAGGTTATTTTAGTGCAACTACATGGGGTTACAATACAATACAATGGCCGGCTGTATTTACAATTTCCCTGTAGATACATTAAAATTACAGGGAGTTACAATGAACAATTGTATTGTACATTATAATATACAGGGTGTCCGGAAACTGCCGCATAAACGCACCGGATTATGATTCCTCAGTTGATTTCCAACAAAAAAAGTTGTATGGAACATACCCCCTTAGCTTAACCCTTTAGCTGCCACAGGCACTTGAAAATTTTTTAAAAAATCATTTTCTTGTACGACTTAAACCTCAATATCTCCAAAGTTGGAACAGCTAGAATAGTGAAACAAAAAGATTACACTGCGTGACACCAGAAAACCGTCAAAAAAACTGAATGCTATTTTGGTTAGCTATTGGTTCCCATATGACAAAAATGCAATTAATTTTTTTCCTGACCCTCAGGTTTTCGAGTTACACGCCGAAATCTTTTTTAATGGTCCTCATATAGTATCTGCTACTCAATTACTGCAATTTGCAATAAAATAAGTAAATTTCTTATCAGTATCCTTAAGAGGACTCTTGGCAATAAAAATCGCCGAAAATAAATATAATTTGCTCGGTTATTTTATTTTTATTCCCTTTTATTGTGACTTAAAACCGTGAAAAACCATCTTTTTTATCTTTTCGCGGCTACATATCTTTACGTAACTTTAATATTTATTATATTTTTACCTGTTATACTCGTTTTTTATTGTCCCTATATTATCCCTTTTGTTTTTACCTGTCATATTATTTTTTTAATATCCTTATAATACCCCTTAAAGAGCGAAAACCGTCAAGTATAAAAATTAAAAAAAAAAACTTAAAAAGATATTGTTATGGTATAAATAGCACGTGTTGTAATAGTTTTACTTTAATTGGTTTACAATATGGAATCTGAAAGAAGTATTCGCAACCTGTGCAAAAATTCACCAAATAAATTTTGCTACGTGTGTGGCAAATATATTTTTAAATCGCTAGAGAGAAAAGTAACACAAAAATTAAGGGATGCTTATTATGGCCGCGTTGTGTGTCAGGATAAGCCTTGGATACCCGATTTTTTTTTGCATATCGTGTTGTATGTCACTGCACTCTCAAAAAACTGGAAAACAAGAAATGCCTTTCGCGGTTCCAACACTTTGGAGCGAGTCTAGCAATCATCACGACGATTTCTATTTTTGTGTGTTCGATTTTCGGGGTGCTACGAAAAAGCATAAGTATAAAGTGGAGTACCCTATAGTGAGTTCTGTCACGAAACCTGTGCCTCACAGTGTAAACAGCACTGTTCGCCCTCCTCACAGTGATAAAAGTAACGACCCTCAGGATACACAGTTTTCCCCTCTCCTTCATCAAGCGATCAACGAAAACCACAGCTAATTCGCCAAGAGGAATTGAATGATTTGGGACATGGTACATGGACTTCATTAAAAGCTGTTCTAAAAGGATTCTTAGGAAATCACAAAGCCGAAAACGCAGAACTTTTAGTAACAAATATGTTTAGATATAAAGAGATGGGGTGCAGAATGTCTTTGAAATGCATTTTCTTCACTCCCATTTCTCTTTCTTTCCTGAGAACCTTGGAGCCGTAAGCGATGAACAAGGTGAGCGGTTTCATCAGGACATAAAAAGGTTTGAGGAACGTTTTCAAGGTCATTGGGATGCAGCGATGTTAGGAGATTATTGTTGGCGCTTACAGCGAGAAGACAGTTCTAAACATAGGAGAAAAAGTTGATTTTTTTATTTTTCCCTTAAAATAAATGTGTTTAACAATTAAGTTTATAATTTTAAGTATTTAAATATGTTTATTATATTGTTTTATGTCCGTTTTACCAAAAAAAATTAATAAATAATAACCGATTTGTTACTGGAACTTTATTTTGTATTATTTTCTGGGAATATCAATATCTTTTCATATCTCTGAAACTGGGGGGTCAAGGGAAAAAGTAAATATGAGGTTTTAGTAAGAATTAAATGAGAATTAAAAAAAAATAAAAATTGGAGATGACGGTTATTTTTTTTTTAAATTTGTCACACAGTGTTATTATAGCCAACACATTTACCTATATTTCGCGACATGCGAAGAAAGAGAAATGGGAGTGAAGAAAATGAATTTTCAAAGACATTCTGCACCCCATATGTAAAGATATGTAGCCGCGAAAAGATAAAAAAGATGTTTTTTTACGGTTTTAAGTCACAATAAAAGAGGAAAACATAAAATAACCGAGAAAATTATATTTATTTTGGGCGAGTTTTATTGCCAAGAGTCCTTTTAAGGATACTGGTAAGAAATTTACTTATTTTATAGCAAATTGCAGTAATTGAGTAGCAGATACTATATGAGGCCCATTAAAAAAGATTTCGGCGTGTAACTCGAAAACCTGAGGGTCAGGGAAAAAATTATTTTTCGATTCCCCGGTCATTTGACATTTCACGATGAAATAACTGGGGAATCGGAAAAAATACATAAAATAGCCGAGCAAAATTATGGAACTGTTTTCGGATTGTAGCTTATGGAATTGCCCAGCATTCCTCATATATTCCACGACAGTAAGAATGCATTTTCATTGAAACAATCGTAGCGGCGAAAAATTTCACGCTCGAGGTCAGTGCTAGGCTTAACTACTTCACTTTAGATAAAAAGTCTAAACCATTTTTTTTCAGTGCAGACTGACTTATTTCAAGACGGCGTGCGACGGTTCGCCAACTAAGACCTTCAGACAATAGGACTACAACTTGAGCCGCTTGATCAGGCGCCGTATCCAAACAGTGATTGAAATTGCCTTAGATGTAAGTTAGATAACTCTCCAGATGCAATTGATAGTGAGAAACCGATTACGGGCGCTTTTGTAGGGGCAATTTACCTGACAGTTAGCCATCATAAATTTCAATATTTCTGAGTTTTTTGTTACAAGTAGCATTAATTTAAAACAGTCAAGCGGTGGTTAGTGCTCGCACCTTCGGTGCACAGGATGATGAGTTCGAATCTCACCGTGGATCATGGTGTTTTCCGAACTCATGAGCTTGTGACCGACTATGATCCCACTCAGATGTTAAACCGAGTACCCATTTGCGGAGATAAATAACAGTGCTGAGCGTGATGCTGATCTCATTACCTCAACAAAAAGCATAAGATCTTGGAAATAAGATGTCATTAACACATCCTGCGGATTGGATTGTCGTGCCTGTTATTTATTAACAGGTAGCTAAGGTTTAAAACTTTTAAATCACATACGAGTTTTATGGATAACTATCGTACTTTAAAAAAAAATACCTACAAATATACGCGATTATAGTTTGAGTCGATACTTTTGTCCGTAAGTGTAGTTCCTGGCTGTTAGTAACGATGGTTTTATACAGAAGCCTACTTAGCAATAAAGAATTTTTAAATATCAGCTGATGCGATTGAATTGTTTTTTCTGTTCAGTTTCGGATGTTGAAAGTAAAATTGTTTTGGTGACGCGAGTAATTAAAGACACTATTCCGTGTTTAGCACGGTTAACGTTAACAAAATGCAAAATAAATTTGTATAATTGATGAATGAAATACGGCTTTTTGCAATGATACGAGAAAATCCGTAAAGGTGTCACATTGCAATTTTAAATTTGTTTTCTCGCCATCTGCCGCCACCGATCCACTCAATAGAACAATTCGTTGGCCATTGTTTCCATTTCCAGATGTTCAGGGAAATTTCCAATGACTTATAGCAAAGAGGAATTTGGTCTAAATTCCCCTTTTAATTAGAGATTTAATGGAATAGATGGATGCAATGGAGTCTTCAAGGGATGTCATGTCCGGCTCCGCGCTCCGACTCCATTGCAATTAGCAAATCAGTTGAACGTGTGAAATAAGCAAAATTTTTGAAAAGACATTCGATTCGTTTTTGCAAGTTGGATATAGCTTATAAAAAAGCAGGTAATAAAAAGTAATTTATTGATAAGAATACACATTTTTATATATTTTTGTTTTGTTTTGGTAGATTATCTGTGCAAAAATTGGTGCAGTGTACTCCGCCGCCACAAGTCTGGCTTCAATAAGCAATACGCGCTTATCGATCAATTTGCCGCTGTTGTCCCACCAGGTAAGTTAATAATAATTTATATTATGGCGTGGCGAGCACGGTGCAATCGTCTGCGTATGAAATCATCTTGATTCCTTCCTGTGGTGTAGGAAGTAGATGTTAAAGAGAGTGGGGGGAGAGAACCTTCCCTGTGGAACACCTAATTTGATTTTCCTCAGCTTAGAACGTTTCTCACGAAACTCAGTGGAGGCATACCGACCTGGATAGTTATCAATCCAACGAATCTCTTGGAACGATTTCAGTATCTGCGGCGCCACATTTCGATGATGGCATTTCATGCCTGAAACGACCGAATCTGCAATTCTTTTTCGCGAAATCGTAACGGTTCTCCAGATATTCAATGTCAAAGTTTGACATTTATATGGAGTAAAAATTAAATTAAAATTTAATTTGCCTGCCTGTCTAGCAAATTTTACAATTCTTGCTCGCAAATATATTTCGACATTTCATATTATGTATTAACTAACATCTTTGCCAAATTGGTAAAACTTACTATTCTAGTGGGGCTGATTAAAATTAAAACGTCAATTTGATGACATCGAACACTTTCCCCAATGTGTAAAGCGGAAATATCCCCCTTTTTTATCAAATTACTTAACTGGCTTCATAGTAAAGTCAAACTACGACATCGAATATCTGGAGAACCGTTACGATTTCGCGAAAAAGGATTGCAGATTCGAACTTTTTAAGCCATTATTAATAAAATGGCATCAGCAAAATTTGGCGCCGCAGAAACTGAAATCTCCCCAATCTCTTGTACAGGAATATGCGTATTCAACAGGTTAGCGGGAATCATCGAATGAGTGATATTATTGGATAGGTAAATTGCCAAAATAAATGAATCTGTGGCATGGACATTGTTGAGTTAGACCTTGTCAGGTGGTAGTACTATGCATTTGCCTGAAGCCATGCTTGCTGGTGGACAATTCGTCATCTTTTCCAGATTTTTGGTATGGCAAGAGTGGAGATCCACAAGTTAAATACTCCCGTGAGATACTCAATGGCTGGAAGGTCGAGATGTTTCAACATGGCTATCGAAATGCCATCTGGTCCGAGGGCCTTGGAGTTTTTAGCATTCTCAATTACTTTTTTAACCTGGTCCGCAGTATACGATGGTATAGTCTCATCATTTCTGCTGCGAATCAGTCTTCTAATTTTACGCTTGACTGCCTCAGTATTGGGGTGTTCGATAAATTGTTTATTGAACTGTGAAGAGTGGAGAGGATGTCTCATTTTCTTACGGCTAAATGTTATGACATTATTGCCCTTTCCTTTCCTAGGAATGGATAGGGCGCGTACAGCAGACAATAGTTTACTGATACCTTCATTGAGGTTGTAGACATCGAGGTGCTCATTACATTTCGCCTTCCGATAGTCTGTCACTTGTCGATTGATTTCGGAGTTGAGCTCCTGAATTCTGGGATCACCAGGGTGATCGTGTCTGATGTTATCTCGTTCATCGGCTAATCTGGAGGCACTAGTAGAAAAATTTCACTCTCGATCTTAATTCAGCCCTTTAAGTTATGGTAACCAGCATTCGATAAACAGTTGTAGGCCTTAAAAAATTGTTTGTTAGCATAAATGTAACTATCTATTAATAGAATTCTTACACTCCAACAGTCGGAAACTATCGTTGTTCCGGGCTCAATGTTGTCTTCAATAATGGAATGAAGGATATCGGTATCCCTTCTTGCCACGGGTACAAAAAAACAACGGCCATCATCCTTTTGGACCCCACCGAAGGCTCACGTCCCTTCGACGTAATTGCCGCGGTGATATTTGCGTCGGCCAAGCTTCGATTCGTCGACTTCGACGATTTTTCCGGACCTAAGAATTAACAATATGAGATGAGTTACAATATTATTTCACCAGCATAGTGCATACTTGCATCCAAACAAGCATCCATGAGCTTTCGCGCCTTCTACACGCACCAAAGCATAACTTGATTCTTGCACAAAGATCCAACAGCACTTCTAACTACACAGTAGTGAATCTGTGTAAATAAGGGGGGCATCAATGCGGCCACGAAATGATCGACGGACACTGTTTTTTCGTTTTGTTAATTATATTCTGAATATTCTAAATTTCTGTTCACCAACTTCAAGCAAAATAAATCCATTAATACCAGAATAATAAAAAAACAACAAAATGAGTTGGAAAACCGATTCAAAAGAAAAATCACCAACGGAAAGGGCGCGAGCGCCCAAAGGCGTGGCACACACGATCCCACGACTCAGTCGTGACTACCTTCATTCCGCTGGTTTTTAAGTGCGTTGTTGCCCTTTTGCCGGCCTATGTGACACATCCGAGTCAGGTCATCCTCATTGCTGATAGCAATCGACAACAATTACCTGTGGAACGGTTTCGTAAAAATTTAAGTAGAAGCATAGTTATAACATTATGTAAATGTAATAGCATACAATATTGCTATGCTTGATTTTAAATGAGTACATAACCCGACCGGTCGGCAAAAGATTTCTTCCATGTGTCCTCCGCGCGGGCGCCCCCTGGTAACGGTAGTGGGTAAAACCTCTAACGGCTAAGTCAAATAATCTGATGCGACTTTTGAAAGAAGCACCTTTGCGCCTGAGTGATGTATTTACATCTGCAGCGTCTCAGGTTACTCAACGTGATAGGTGACAGAAGACGTTTAACTCAACCACCAAAGCAGCATCTTCGAGGCATGTCCATGATGGCCTTTACTCAACCATTAAACCCCATCATGGTTAAGCGATGTGCGGACAACTCATCATAAAAAAAAAACTTCCAAGTCAAGAAACCTGAAACAAAAGCCATTTTTATGTGGTTGCCCCAGACACTAACGTCTTAAGCATTTGGTCACCCATGTTGGCGCATTGATTCTCTAAGGGGAAGTTCGTAATGAACTTCTAACTCTTCCGTCTGGATAGTTCATTGGAGTACCAGCAACGTCCAAAAGACTAGTCAGAGTGGGTCCCGGGTCAGTGATTGCTCAAATGAGGGTCTCCTTGGAAAGTCGGTACTTTGCTCATCTTATTTACGCGAGATGCATTTATTTACTTGCTTTTATTAAGTTTCAAAAATGTGAGCAGTTTTTGTGTAAGATATTGGGTCCTTTCTCAGTAGCTATCTTAACTGAGAAGTCCCTATGTAATGTCTTGCACTTGGGGGCTGATTCCTTTGCTGCTTTTCTGTTTAGCCTTGCATTGGAATCAGGTGTTTTTCTAAATTTTCCTAAACTCTTATAAGATTTTTCATTTTTATCAAATTTCTTCTAAATTTAATTATTTATTTCTTCCAAAATTATTGTTCTAAAATTATTTTTCTAGTATTTCTTCTAATCACTTCTTTCAATTTTATTTCTTCTAAAATTATTTTTCAGTTATTTTTCCATAATTTTCCTAAATTCCTCTTTCATAATTTTCTGAACTTATTTTTCTATATAATTTTCCTAAAATGCTCTTTCATACGCTCTCTTGATTCTACAATTTATAACGTGTGGGCGCCTATACCGGTTTCGTCCCCTCCCAAAGGGACTCGTCACTAGGCTTTCTATGCTATGTTACCCTATTCTAGTTTCTAAAACATTTACTGCTATTTGGTACTTACTATTATTGTACTCACTATTGTTGTTTTTGATGTCACTCACTCTTGACACTATTCTCACTTTTCAATACTGACTATTACTACTTTCACTGTCACTACTTTTACCGCAACATGTCGTGTAATAGGGGGTGGATTGGGGTAAGATGGATGGGTGTGCATAGTTACGTCCTTTTGTGAGACAATCGGTTGCCACTTTTTAGCAGTTGAGAGCTCTCGTTTGCACTTGTGCGAGGGATGAGTCGCATCACGCATCTCTTGAGGTTATGGGGTTGGCTTTGGGGATTTTTTGTCCCTATTTTCTACTATTTCCTATTGTTGTCCTCCCTATTTGACAGTTTTGTGTCTCTATTGTTTGGCTAGCGTACTTGTCGGGAAATTAGGTAGGTTGGCGTGAGAGGGATGGGTGCGCACAGTTACTCCCTTTTGTGAGTCAATCGGTTGCCACTTTTTAGAATTTGAGTGCTCTCGGTTGCACTTATGCGAGGGATGAGTTGCATCATGCATCTCTTGAGGTAATGGGATTGTTTTTGGGGAATTTTTTTTTTTGGGTTTTGTTGGAGTTTTTTTGTTGTCCTATTTCATTCTTTGTTGTGTTGTATTCCTTCCTATCTTCCTGATCTTATTTCGTATTTTATTGATCTTTTTTCTCTTTTGTTCCGTCTGCTTGTTGTGTTCTGGGTCTTGACGAGCGCGCCTGGCTAATCAGGATCCGCTTCGTCCGTCCATTTGTTTGATGTTTGCGTGATGCATTTTTTATAGGGGTTTCAAGGTTTTTGTCGTGTAAAAACTTGGGCGTCGATCCCATTGCAGCTTTAACTTTTTTTTGTATTTATAAGTGCATGTTAGGACTAGGTAAGGTTTAAGGAATTTTTTTATCTATCTACATCTAAGGATTTCACTTGATTGAGATTGAATTTTTTTTATTCCTTATTATATAACTACATAATTAAAATATACATTACCATCCATTATAGTGGATACTGAAGGCTCGATATGAGCCCCTGAAATGCACCGATTCTGGAAGTAGATCTAGGCTTTAGCCTATTTCCACCAGAATGCACCGCGTGGAGGTAAAACCTAGTGGCATTCTATTTCAGGAAGCATGGAGAGACCTGCCACGAAAAAAATAAATTCAAACTTAATTCAATGTTAAAGTAAAACAACTCTTCGGAAAAACCAAACATCGATGCGCACCGACGCTTTGCCGAAGCATCACCGATTGCTGCTTCGATGTTAAAAAGGTCTAATCCATCGACCAGATTGACATTGACATACCCGGAATAGACCTTTCTGATATCGATCAGATACTGTGTGATTTGGGATCCCAAATCAAATTTGTAGTTTCTTTCCAAAATATTTTGTCGGTAAAAATGCCTCCATATATTGGCGAAGCAGTTTATCCGATCTACTATTTTTAATGGACCGCTTAAATAAACCATTTTGGTTTTCCAAATCGTTTATCGTATTGTTCTTATTATTGAAATCGACATAATCACCTTTGCTATGGTTTGTCGTCAAATTAGCCGTTTCCGACGAAAAAATCTCATGTAAGTTGGCGTATTGCCGAGCGCTGTCGGTGCATACAAAACTTGTCGTTTTATCGATAAATGCACGAATGTAAGTCCAAAGATCGGCTTTACTTTTCGATGGCACTCGGAAGAACAAACTGGTCTTGTCCTCCTTACAATAAAGACCAAGGACGACAATAGTCATTTGGTCGGTTAAGCGGCCCCTATTGTACTTTCTTTTCGTCAGGAAGGTCTCGTCTGGACGGTTTTGCCAGGCCCACCTAACACTGAATAACAGGGGTCGTACGCATTACACAAAATACAAATATAGGAATATAGGAGAATATTCGAGAAAATATAGGAGTTATATAGGAGGTATTTTATTTATAATATATCATCACACATACTCGGATACAGCAATGCCAGGGAATCTGAAAAAGAAGAAGGCTCTCCCCTATCTTCCTGGTCCCGACTGGAATAAACTCTGAAGTGGATAATGAGCTTGGTCCAAATAATAAGTACGCCATCGTTTTTTAATTTTTTTCACAACAGTTTCCGACTTTTTATCAGGATTTGTGTTTTGTTCTTTTTTGGTGTGCAACTAACGTCAAATTAAAAACAAAAAAATACTTAAAGGTCGGAAATCGCTTACCAGGCCTATAGAAAGGCGTGGGGGGTCCAAAACTTTAAAATTGCGGTCAAACTTTTCGCTCAATCATGAAAGGAATTGGCTAACCGTGCATTCAGTTCATAATTCATTACGAACTGTACACTCAGAAAAATGGGCCCCGTAAATTTAAAAGTTTTCGTACCATTATTTTAATTGGACGGCAATTTACCAGATTTCTTCACAAAAGTAAACAGATGCAATAATTAATATAACTAGAAGAATCCTATTGAGATATTATGTATGGAATGAAATGTGTCCCGTAAATCCAATGGGACATCAGGTTACATTTTAATCAGTTTGACCCATTAAATTAACAAGATCTGATATGATTAACTAATAATAGGATGGATCCCATTTGTTTTATATGATGTCCTATTGCTTTAATGGGATAGGCCTTTTAGTTGAATTGCATGCATATGTATTTTGCAAGATAACCAACATCATGCTCCGTAGCCGATATCGTTCGGTTGCCTACCAGCGTTGCCACTCATGTTACAATTGTAACATTTTGTTACAAATTCCAATTTCTTGTTACAATGTTACACCCCGACCAATTTTGTTACAATCTGGTGAGAGTGGAGAATTCAACTATATTTTAATATTTTTCTTCTATAATGAAGAAGTATTTCGAAAAACAAATTTTCTATTTTTATGATTTGTGCATGATCACCCACCGATTCAGTCAGGCATGTCAAACTTGTGGCCCGCGGGCCACATGCGGCCCACATCGCCGTTTTGTGTGGCTCACGGCCAGATAGGAAAAACATAGTAGGGGATTCATGCTCGCTTCGTATACCAGAAATCCTTGTTATTGCGTATTTGAGTATTATAACACAACAAAATTTGAATGAACGCCCCCAAAAATCATAGTCGTATATGAAATACTATGTTATACTATGCAACAACAACAATGAACAGCTGATTTTTTGACAAAAAATATCACAAATTTTCGTTTTATGTGTCATAATTATAATTTTAAATGAGAATTGCGAGAAAGTCTCTCTTTCCGCTCAATTAAAAACAACCTGGTTACTAGGAAAAAATAAATTTTATACGATTTTCGTATTTTCTGTCCCTATTCTGCCTATATTAGTTCTCGTATTCGATAACAAGCCCGAACCCGTGTTTTTATTAGGTATGTTATTTTTGGTCAAATAACAGGCAATCAGATAACCATGTGCAAAATGCTTGATTAACGGTTGACACTATGCTTATAAAGCATAGTTTTTTCATCAATGAAAAAGGTAGATGCTCAAACAGATTTATCCCTCTAATGCTATGGCCTCAAAACGCTGACCATGACTTCAGCATAAATCCAAAGCGGGCAAAGCGGAATAAGATTTCGGGGCAGGCAGCCAAAAAAAGTAGTAGCTTGGATAGAAATGTAATATTAAACAGTGAAAATGTATATGCAATCCAACATCAAGCCTTTATATCTGGTGTACGTATGATGTACTTTCTTTCGTTTAGCTGTGCCGAAAGGAGCACAGTCACCGTGTTTCAACTTAATCTTTTTTGCTGTTGGTCGTCGCTTTCCTTCGAGATGTGGGGGAGACACTATCGTTTCAGTTGCGGTAGGGCTCCCCACAGTAATAATGGAGATTAGCCAGTGGGCACAGCCGGGAACTGGAAGGCCTATATCAATAGGAATATGAACAGATCTTTGAGTGTGCGAAAGGATCTATTCAAGATAGGTCTACTAATGTAATACAGATGGGTCCTGTTGGCTCGAAATATTGATAATGGGCTTTAACCGCCCGAGAAATATATTGGTTACTAAACATTAAAAACTACAGTCATTTTCGTGAACCTTGGATATTAGGCTCTCCTGTTCAATACTGAACAGGTGATTCTGTAAAAATGAATAGCAAATCTATCTTGGACCGGTTACTGAGAACTTTTATTCAGTACCTGTCGGCTGGTTAGTCTTATTGCTTATATTTAGAAAGCTTTTCCATTGTATTGAATGGAATTTTGGTTAATTTTGCATTGTTACGCCATATTTTGCTTGGTTACGCCATCATCTTAGATTGAAAAAATCATTGCGCAGTTTCATACAACTGCGTAAATGACCAAAAGATAACTATGCGAATTAAACAAAAAAATCATTCAATATAATGGAAAAGCTTTCTGAAAATTGTGTGTCTCTTCTCTATGCGATAAGACTAACCATTCGATAAGAGTTTTGAGAGAATGGACCCTTATCTAGTGCCTATCGGCTATTTAGTCTTATCATAGACGCACACCATTGTCCGATAGCTTCAATGCAATGTGTGTTGTATTAAATTGAATGTTTGTTTACTTTCCATAGCTACGCCATATTTTGCTTGGTTACGCCATCGTATGAAATAACGTAATGATTCTAATGTATGTGCAACCTAGAAAAAAATCATTACGCATTTTCATATGATGGCGTAACCAAGCAAAATATGGCGTAACTATGTAAAGTAAAAAAACCTTCAATTCAATACAACGTAGAATTGCCGTGTATTTGACATTAATTGTTGTGAGTATAAATAAATGAGTGAAAGTACACAACAAAAGGCAAAAATATACTTCTCCTGCTCTCGTGACGACTGCACACGAGAGCAGAAAAAGTATAATGTTTGGCTACATTCTGCATAGGCCGGATGAATACTAATGCCGAGGATGGATACAGCAACTGCAGCAGCAATGATAATGCAGTCTATTGCAATTTAAATGAGTGACGTAATGTTGGCAGCAACAGCTATAAAAAGATTTTGCTGACAACATGACGTCTCCCATTTAAATTGCATTGGACTGCATTATCGTTGCTGCTGCTGTTGCTGCACCCAGTCTGTTTCCAGCATAATACTCATACTCGGACTTCGCAAAAAGGTTAGTACTAGAGAGAAGTATAACTTGAAAGTAGCCCGCCCAAGAATGGTTCCCCGATTTTTCTGAAAGTACATACTGCAATTGTCCCAATTCATCCAATTGGCGTAGTAGAAGCACTAAAGTAATTATTGGTCACTGATTCGTGAGACCAATGCTGAAAACATTTTGTGGCTGCCCATAATTATCCCCTGTTCTCGGGAAATACACGTCGAATCGGTACGGCAAAAATTTTAAGGTAATATTAGGTCACAGATTCCAAATTTGAGGTCAAAACAAGAAAGAAATTTCAATGGCTGGACCAGAGTTATAACCCAGTTTTCACATAAGTTCCGTGGCTCCGAAAAAAACAGTATTTGAGTGAGTTTTGCTTGGAATAATTTAATCGAAAGTTTGATGAAATTGGTGATGCTAAAAATGTTTCTTAGAAGAACCTAATTTGGGAGTTTAGGTTTCTAGGGCAACCCCATGACCCCGTTGTCCAATTTTACCGATTCAAACATACAAACTGCCTGCAGCAAAAACAAGCATTTGTGCAAAATTTCAGCTTCATAGCTTTTAAATTGGCCGAGTAAAACGCGTCGCAACAGACAGACAGATGGACGGACATCGCCCAATCGACTCCTCAAGTCATGCTGATCATATATGTATACTTTTAATATGGTCGGAGATGCTTCCTTCAATGCGTTACAAACTTCATGATAAAGTTAATATACCCTTATGAGCGAAGGGTATAACAAGAAAGAAATTTGGATTGCTATCCCAAATTTTAAGTAAAAAAAAATGTGTGTTTACACCTCTTCATGCATGCATATTCCACAAGCTTTACCTGTTTCCTCCATCCACCGATACATTCTTCCAAATGCCACAACTCTTTTTTTCCATGTCTCACAAACGAGTTGAATGGAATGCATGTTTCCACAAATGTTAATTCTTTCACGGTAGTTCATTTGAAACTTAAATTCCTAATCCGTCGATACTAAACAACTCACCAATTTATAAAAAAAAACACCTACACCATAAAAAAAAAGCCCGAAAAGGATAAATTTTGTTTCCACAGGAACACAAATAGGCAATTATAGTTTTTACTCATATCATACTATGCCAAATACGATATTCAAATAACACCCCAGCACAAAATGTTATTTGAGGTATCGTATTCGGAGAGAAATAACAGACTTTTGAATTTAATGACAACCGAAATACGATATAACATCGTATTTCCATATACGAACGCGAGCATGAATCCCCCTAATATGTATCACATTGTGTAAAAATAAAAAATGTAAATGTTTGTAAAAAAATAAAAAATGAGGCGTTTAGCTAAAGTCCAAGAAATTTATTAAAACTGGTCAAAAATTCTATTGCTAATGCAAACTTAAATTCTGTATTTATAAATCCTACTCTCGGTTTTAGGAAGCTAGCACTTTTTCAAAGTACTTTTGTGGAGGAAAATATAATGCCCATTGTGAAATTTTTTTCTCCCGAAATTTATTTAAGAAAGCAGTATTTGGCTTTGCCACAGTTGCGTTATAACTTATGTTCACATTTTTCAGGTACTCGACCTTTTTGTTCGAGCTTTATTATTGTCCGCCGAATGATTTTGGCAGCCAAGGTTATTTCTGGATGACTGGCTTTGATAAGCTGTCCAAAATTTGAAGTTAATTACTCAGCAAATAGAAGTTGTTAATCAATCCACCAAATTTCGGCGTTTTTTTTAAGTCTATAAGTGTTTTCATAATTTTTATCCTGCGGTCCGCTCAATCCTGAAGACGCTGACATTTGGCCCAGGTCAGGTATTGATTTAGACACCCCTGGATTAAGTAGCCGCTTTTAATGGTCCTTCCTAAATTCACTATCATTCAACTATACCAGCTAAATTGTGCCAAGCCTTCGAGTCAGTTCAGTAAATGAATTGAATTTTACCTTGGCGGAGAGTCAAACGAAATATTTACAGATGCCAATGTGTTTTCTCGTCATTAAAAATTAAATTTAGAATGCAAGCTTTATATGGGCACCAAATTTCATTTTAAATCAAAAGAACATTTAAGAAGGAACATGATAGCTTAAGTAAAATTGATTTGCGAGTAGTTTGATAGTATTTTGATGGACAGAAAAGAGCAGATGAGCTAACATGTCAGACGACGTTCGACATCTTCACTTACGGGTCCTGAGCCTTTTTTTACAATGACTTTGAAAGCTCAAGCATTGTCTGAGGTACTGGAAGGATCATCTCTTTTTGCGACAACATAAAGAACTAAGATGCCCTTCCAATCATTCGGAAACTACGCTTCTGTGCATATTAATTGCGATATTTCTAAACAATTGTTTTTGTATTGAATCTGTTCTCAAATCGCGGGTTCGAAATTAAACTATGTTTGGAAATTTTGACATATCGTTTCTCCTATACTGCAGTGCGTGCCTGTATTAGGACACCAAGATTCATTGCGAGATTTCCATTTCTTTATTAAAGTTTTAGTGTGCGGAGTGCCCTGAAATGCTGGCTATCCACATTACCTTTAAAAAAAAATTTGTTTCATAATACCTTACATAATACCAACTATCACGCTAATTTTTCGTTAAATCCATGGACTCGCCATAATATACAGAATTTATGGAACAGAATGGATAACATTTTCGGAAAAAGTCAGCCATTTTCAAAATCGTTCGTTTTAATTTATAGCTCTCCACTATTTGTGCGAGCAATCATTCATTTCGGACTTGCGTACATTTATTGCTTAATATGTTCATTAAGACCAATATCTTCAAATTTGTTACACTCAACCTAAAAATGTTACAATTTTATGAGATAAATGTTACACTTAGAAATCTGAAAACGGCAACCCTGTTGCCTACCCGTGACTTGGTAAGTTTTAAAGAGTACTAGAAAATCGGATGTTCAATACTCGGCCTGGCCAAATATCGTGATTCTTAAAAAATCCACAATGACGTAGCGTGGAAGGTATAATAATATGGGACTTATAAAAAATATAGTTCGATAAGATTACGAGTGTAACGATTTTTTTTATTATATAGGATTGATCCTATTAATTCAATAAGATATATCCTATTGGAAAATAACTAGACCATGTGTTTATTTTAAAATGAGTCAACTATTAAAACAAACGGATATTTATCGAGTTAAAGTAATGGTTCCTATATTTTTAAAGTAATCTGATTTTTCCTATTGACTAAAAATAATGGGACAAAATGATTAGTTTAATGGGATTTCCCATTGAAAATTTTCTGAGTGTAGAAAATCAGACGGAACTATGATAAAGTCCATAATTAGGCTCTCAAGGATAATCAACAATCACATTATCACTATGGCTAAAAAAGTTCCCTTGGCATTATTGATGCTTATCGCGGGAGTATTGGAAATATTTCATCTCACCGAAAAGTGAATGGAGGACTACAAAAAGTAATTACAATTACAATTTTGGCTAATAGATTCGAAGTTTCCTTCGCCATTGAAAAAAATATGGAAGCTGGGATCAATTATGGAGAGAGATAGTCCTCCTTGGTCGAGACAAAACAAAGAAATATTCAGAATATTTTATTTTAGTGCTAATATCGTAATAAATTTGAATCATAAAGGTCTCCTATCGAAATATTCATTGTCTCAGAGAAAAATAAATTTGATCGACGCTACATTAAAGGACTTTTTCCAACCGGGGCCAAAATATTATGGTCTAAGAAATAATGTCTGTTAAGAACAGTGGCGGCTCGCCCATATTTATTTATTTATTTATTAGTAAACGGACGTAAGTCCTTTATGTACAAAATCGAAAAATAGCTGTCTTAATGCATAATTATTACTAACTTAAAATATAATGTGTAATTCAATTTAAGGTATAAATAAATCAATATGATTAGAGACTAAATTTCCAGTAGCTTTAATTCTTTCAGTTGGTGCATTCATTGCGTAATTTGTGCAAAATGTGTTAAGGCAAAATAGTTCACGATGTCTTGTATTCCTAGCCGGTATTTTCAAAGGTATACATTGTAGAATTTCTGGCGAATCAATTAGGCCATTAATTAAATTGCACAGTAAACTTGCATCAAAACAAGGACGTAGCCAGGATTTTGTTTCGGGAGGGGTCCAAATATTGCCTCCCGAACTGTTTTTTGTTTTCTATAAATTTGATGAAAACGATTTTAACCTTTAAATTTAAATTATGGTCTGTGTTATTAGGTTAATTTTAACAGGGTAGTACACCAAGAATTACTACAATATTCCATGTGTCCCGAAAGAAATTAAGGGGAAGTCCTTTTCGAAATGAACAGTGTGATTTTGTAAAATGTGTGTTACTGGAGTTCTTTTGCTAGAACGGTACAGTATTTAATAGCAAAGATTCTAAATTAAAAAGAAGGGAGGGTTTGTTAGGAGCACCGAAAAGAAGATTTATATTTATGGTTATTTCACTAGGGTCCATCGTTAGAAAAAAAATATATTAGAGCTCCAACCAGTGGTGCAACTTGGATCTTATCCTGAAAATGGCTAAGGCCACCCATGTTACTGGACATTTGAAGCTGCTGTCGCAAGTTGATGATGGTGCTATTTTCCAGTAATGATGCTATACGGTGGGGTTTGTATATGTGTAGTTCCCGTTGCATTCGCAATAATTTTCGATGCAAATTTTTGCGTATTTTAGCGTCGTAAGAACACGAGTGTAATGTTATACTCGAAATCAGCATTGGGACTTTCTTTTGTTTTCATGGAAACCCAATTTTGAATCACTCTTTTCAGCATTGTGGTTGACGAGGGAGTGTTTAAATGTATGTCACAACGGTCTACAAGTTAGATCAAGGCGCGCATCCGGATTTTTCAAAAAAGGCATGAAAAATGCAAAAAAGGAATTTATGCACAAACAAAACCTGGACTGATGTTGCGCTAATATCTTCCCAGGTAAAAAAAAAACAAACATTGGGATCACCGGCAGGCAGAACTACAACTTGTGTATTATGTATATATTATTTTCATATTAAGCCTAAGGCCTCAGTCGCCAGTGCTCTAATATAAGCTGTATTTAACTCAATTGTTATTTTACAACTTTTAATAAATAAATATTTTCATATTTTCCTTTCACAATTTCTCGGTCTACCCCTCCCGTTGTTGCGCCACTGTCTCCAACTAATAATAGGGCAAATTATTGATTGTGGCTGCATGTTTCACAATTTTGGTCATCAGCATGATTTAAATGCCGAGTTTCCCTAAAACCAATGTGGTATAAAGTTGTATTTGGCTCGCATTGAAGGTCTTAAAACTTTCCAAGAGCATATAGTTCGTCGATTGATGCATAATACACCACCGTCAAAATTATATAGTTTAAGCACAGCCGAATAAGTAGTTTAAGCTTACTAAATTCGGAATGTGGCGAGGCTACAATGGATGTTTTTCTATCTGCGGTTGTTTTTTTATTAAGGAATCGTAGGAAGAAATCTGGGATTCGAACTTAAGTTCGTGGCATTTGGACTGGAATGGGGAGCACAGAGAGTAAAAGCAGGACATATCCACCTAAAGAGAGATGTCTGGCCACCCTATATCGTGCACATTTTCAAATGACTAATATATTATTTTAGCCATAGGTGTAAGCTGGAAATCTATGGAACTATGTTGCACTCTGGATTTTCAGCAATGCTCAGGCTAAACTATTGTTCATCGCGTTCTGAAATTATTTCTCAGCAACATTTAGGACCTCAGCAGCGGAAAGTTCAAAACACCAAACTCTTAGGCAAATTAGGATAAATAATAACGAGAATTCTGTACCGAATAAAAATTGTCTACTTATAATTAGTAGTGTTCAGCCGCATCACTGCTAGCGGCACTTTCAACTAAAGCTAACAGTTTGAAAATATTGATATATGATAAATTCTGAAATCGACTGCTATTTAAGTGAATGAGTAATGATGTCTGAAAAAATAGCGGAGCTAAGAAGACGTCAATCTTATTGAAAATTATGTTATCAAAACGCTGACTCCGATTATTTCTGCAAGCTAAAATTAACCCTAGTTTTCTACACTTAATGTATAAAAACTGTTAGAAGTAATAGAGCTAGATTAAAATTATGTAAGAAACATATGATTGTAAGACTATGCGCCAATTTTTAAAAGAATCGTACAAGCACCTCACCTTGGGAGAAGTTGGAGAAAATTGAGATGGAAAAAAAGATTGTTTTTGGGTCAAATTACGCAAATTTGACTTTGAAGCTCTGTAAAAACCAAACCTCTTATCCGATTCTAGTCTGGTTAGTTTTATTTTATAGGTAAATTTGTTGGATGTAATAATCATTTTATTTCACTATTATAGCTGGTCTAGCGTTGCAGATACTAGGCTTTAAGTCGTGCAAGAAAATGATTTTTTCAAAAATCTTTAAATGCCTGTGGTAGCTAAAGGGTTAAGCTGAGGGGGTATGTTCGTACACCTTTTTTTCTAGAAATCACATGAGGAATCACAATCCGGTGCGTTTATGCGGCAGTTTCCGGACACCCTGTATTCTAATTTACTTCTTACCAGAGAGAAATATAATGTTTTCAAAGAATGTATATTGCGGAACTCCGACGAATTTCTAATAATGAATCCAAGCATCCGTCTTGATTGTTCAGCAATGTTCATAATGTGGTCTTTGAAATTTAAGGATGTGTCGAAAAGTATACCAAGATCATTAACAGTATTAGTTTGATCAATTGGAAAATTTGCAATGGAATAAAAAGTATTAAAATGTGTTAACGTTCTATTGAATACAATATAATGACATTTAGATACGAGGGTGAATCAAATATAAGCGGTAATTTTTAAAATTATATTTATTGAATAATATTATACAAAAACTATACACTCAACATTTTTCAATATAGTCTCCTGCATTATCTACACACTTCTGCCACCGATTTGGAAGCTTGAATATTCCTTCTTCATAAAAAGATTGAGGGCGAGTTGTCAACCAATCGCGTACGTGCTTCTCGACATCGTCATTGCTTTCAAATCGTTTTCCTCCAAGTGATTCTTTCAAGGGCGCAAACAAAAAGTAGTCGCAAGGGGACAAGTCTGGACTGTAAGGAGGGTGTTCGAGAGTTTCCCAGCCCATTTGTTCCAATTTATCCCTTGTTAACAATGCGGTGTGAGGTCTTGCGTTGTCATGGAGAAGGATGACATCTCTAATGGGCACACCTCTTCTTTTGTTCCGGTAATTGGTTTTTGCCGACTGTAGGACCTGGCAGTAGTAAGCTGCATTCACTGTTCGTTGATCGTGAAGAAAATCAAAACCTTGAGTAAAAAAAAAATTGTTGCAAAAACTTTTCCGGCTGAGAGACGAGTTTTGGCTTTCACTGGGCAGCCTTCATCATTCCTTCGCCACTCCTTACTTGCCATTTTCGATTCGGGAGTGTAATGGTGGACCCACGTCTCATCACATGTGACGATGCGCCCCAAAAAATCTTCACCTTCTTCTTGAAATCGATGCAGAAGTCTCCCAGCGATCTCCGACCTGACCTGTTTTTGATTTCCGGTCAACAACCTCGGAACCGCATCGAGCACTAATCTTTCGGAAGCCAAGGTGGTCTGCGATTGCAGACTGAGCACTCCCGTAGCTGATACCAATTTCCGACGAGATTTCTTGAACAGTTAACCGGCGATCACCTTCAATAAGCTCTCGAAGGACACTAATGTTTTCATCTCTAAGACTTGACCTTGGGCTTCGACGGTGACTTTCGTTTTCAACACGTTCTCGTCCATCCCTAAATTCTCTGGCCCACGTATACACTCGATTCTGAGACAGAGTAGTGTCCCCAAACTGTGCCCGCAAACGAGTTAAAATTTCCGAAGGTTTAACAGCTTCATTTGCTAAAAATTGTATGACGATGCGTTGCGCAACAGATGGATGTACCTCTTGCTCGGTCATGTCTGTACTGACGGCAGAACACAACACTGCTGCGAAGTAAGCTGTTACCCCCACTCCTATTAAACAAAACAACAACAACAACACCGCCACATCAGCTCCGAGCGTGTTTGGTACAGTCAACAGTAAAATTACCGTTTATATTTGATTCACCCTTATATTCACCCCAAGGTTATTCCAAGAGCAGTAGGTAGAAAATTTGTTGAGATTGGTTTGCAGAAAGGCTATATCATCATAACTAGATATTGTTTTGTAAATTTTGCAATCATCTGCAAAAAGTTGGAATTCCACATCAAGAAAAATATCCTTTATGACGTTTATGAAAATTAAAATGTGCACATGTGCACGTGCACCCCCAGATAAAGCTACCTTAATGAACTCATAATTTGCTGATTATCTTCGAAAAAAAACTTCACAAGCGCAAGCGAAGTACATACTCCGGGTGTTAAACGTACATATAACACAAGCCACGTATTGAATATGTCGCGACCAGCATCCAACATCTTGCATCCATCCATCTAGCACCCTCGGTGTGATGCACACTGCACAGAGTCATATCAACTGGTGCACTCGCTCCAAAATCAGAATGATGAAGAATTTAGGGTGAGAATTTTCGCTGAAATATAAGAGTGAGTAGAAATTTTTTGATTCACTTTAGAAATTTTGTTTTCTTGTCTGATATGCAAAAATCGCCTAGTGATTCTGTTTAGTAAAAAAAATATAGATCTTTGTTTGCTGGTAAATATAAAATGCCAAAACCAGGATGAAAACAGCTTTAAGGAATTGTTTTTATTTTCGCAAAAACCTGAAGGCGAGTGCACTCATTAAATTTCATAGATTAAAACCGGGAACAAGGATTTAACTAAGATTCCACCAACGTCTTAATTTAGGAGAGAGGATTGAATTTGAATTTACGATTTGAATATGAATCAGGATTTAACTGGCTACTGTAAATAGTTCAAAGGTTTTTAGGGCCTGTTAGAAATCCACATAATCAAAGGTTGAATTTTCATTGGGTGATTTTTTTCTTTTGAGTGAGGATTTAAACATAATCTCTATTTGTTAATGGGTGAAGCCTTCTTTCGGTTAATGGGTAAAGGCTTTTTTGCATTGTTTCCGTTTTTTTTCGAGGCAATAGTTCGGCCAAAAGGATCTTCATTTTAAGCACGGTTAGAATTTCAACATCTATACAGAATTTATGTTTTTTATTGAAAATATTTATTTAGGGGCTGTATTTTTAACAACATCCTCGAATTTTCGTTTAACTGTGCTACGAGGCAACGTTAAACATTTCGCACAGGGATAATTTCCCCCCTATGCGGCATTCTATTCTCTGGCGGCTGTGGCCCGTGTTCCAACGAGCACTTGAAACACCATACGTTACGCCACTGCGAAAGGGTAATAAAGCTGAAAACGAAAACAATTAAGCCCATATTTACATATTTTTAAAGAATTGGTTGCTCTTGTTTGTTTTATGTGAATAGTGAACCCAGGTTCGAAGGTCGTGAGCCGCCACTGGTTAAGAATCATATCGCATTATGCTAAAGAATCTATACCAGTTAGGTGATCATTCCAGCAGGATAATTATTTTAACCACACCTCCCTCATAAAGGCCTGAATAGACCTCGGGCGGAATGAAAATGAAATTTTTGTCCGCTGCGATTTTCTCAATGAAAATGCATGCTTACTGTCGTGGAACATGTCGGTAATGATGGGGAATTCCATAAGCTACAATCCGAATATGGTTCCAAAATTTTTCTCGGCCATTTTATGTATTATTTTTCGATTCCCCCGTCATTAGATATTTTCCACGGTGAAATGACCGGGGAATCGAATTTTTTACTTGGTGAAGTCGTTTATCGAACTTTAATTCACTCGAATTTTCGGAAAGAATTAAGTTAAAGAGTTGGAAAAACGTATGCCGAAACAAGGACAGAATCTTAAGGTTTTTCTTGAATTTACTTGGTATACGGTACCATTTGGACCATGCGGCCAAATTGTCTCCAGAAAGTCAACCAGAACGGATTTTTCTCTGAAGAAAAGTGGACAATATGATGAATAATAATGAAAGATTCTCGTTAAATTAGAGCATGAAGTTGGAACTAAAGCTGGTTTGAATTAAATTAGTTGCAATGTATTTATTATTTTGTCCAGCCTTTTTTAGTCGTCTCATACTTTTATAAGGAAAAAGAGACCTGTTTTTTATTTTAAATGGTTAATGTATTTATTATTTCGTTTCGATTTCCTTTTAAAATTGTTTTATGTTTCAGTACATATATTGCAATTTTTCAAACCCGTGTCTATGAAATTTTTAGCCTTTTTTAGCATTTTTTAGAGAGACAAATGAAAAATATTGGAATTATAGGAATAGGCGCAAAATATAGGAGAATATAGGAGGTGCGATACAAATATGGGAAATATAGGAGGAGTACGGACCCTGGAATAACTATGAGATGAAACTATCTCAGCGACGCCTCGAAAATTATCGTAATACCTGTCCAATGTTGAACAGCTCATTATTACGCCGGCGTGCTGGTCCTGTCCTGTTCAGCGCCTCCATCGTGTAAGTTGATCTTGAAGGCGTGTGATCGGCATATCCATTATGGAGGCTATAATGATAGCCAGCACTTCCTTCGGCCTTATGCGGCATTGGCCACCCTGCACGATGGTAATAATTAGGATTAATAATTGCATTGGTCGTCGGTGGACAGTGAGTCCTCAATTGACGAAAAAATATTCAAATCTTCCAAAGTGGAGTGAATGTCTGGATAAGACATGATAATTACAATCAAAACGTATCGTATCGGAATATTTAGAAAAAAACGTATATCTAAGAGCAAAAACTTAAAACTATTTGGCAAATACGAATTACTAAAAAACAAGATGAACCGGTCACAAATCACAAAAAAATCTATCCAGAAAATATTGTGACGACGGACACCTGCGCACAAATTCCACTGCAGGACTTATTGGATCACATTTGTAGGCGAGTATTCAACAGTGGTGTGCTAATGAGTGGTGAGGCACTAAATTAAAAATTAATGCTTCATACTAAATGGGATGCAATTGTGCAAGTGGCCGAACTCAATACATGTAGAATTTTACATCCATTGAAAGCGAACTTTTGGATGGACAAATATTCTAGTCTTCAATAGTTGCCGTTAAATTAAAGTCATTTAGTCGAACCTACGACAATTTGACAATTGGAGATTAAGTCCAAATCTACAATTGAAAAAAAAGGAATCGCAATAAAAAATGTAAAGAAATATAGGCTTGTTAAAATTGTAAGGATCGTCTCATTTTTGTAATATGAAAGTAATCAACTGCAATATGCTATGGAGCATCATCAACTAAGTATAAATGGCTACGGTTGGCGTCACAATTTCCGTGTTTTTCACACTTAAGGTTTTCGGTGCCATGTCATTTTGTTTCTCCCAAAATCCATTTAATCTGTGCTATAAAATGCCAATCACTCCGGAGAGTCTATGATGGGTACAAATTAATTAAAACTATCGCCCAATACGATATTCAAATATACGGTTTTACTTACCTATATTGATTTAAATGTAGATTTGAAGTAGATGGAAATGTCTTCAACGTCGTGCTGATCGAATTTTCAGCCAGTCGGATTCCATGATATTCTCGAATATCCAAATCAAGGAAAATTACATTATTAAATTCGTAATTTGTCGACGTGCTTCCATCGCAGCTATCGACGTTGCAAGTTGCCTTTTTTTGAAGTACCCCTTTCTCTAATATACATTGTATAGACTGAAATCCATGCTTTCCAATAGTTTCATGGTCCACATCTAAAAACGGCCTGGCCAGAGTTTGATTCGCACATTTCTCATTTGAGCCAACTATTTGACAACATCCACTATGGTTTCCCGGATCCGTCTCCACCATCTTACTCCATGCCGAAGTTATACTGTCGAAACAATCAATGGTCACGTTCTGGGGTAGGTTTTTTGTCGAATCTTGGCTCATACATATCTTGCAGCCAATTCAGGCGGTTTTTGTACGTGACTGTAGAGGCCCCTTTTGCCAGAAAATTTGTTATAAACATACACAATCGTGTTTTTGAGCTTTAAAAATTTTTTTTGAAAGTCGGATTGTCAAATATGGAGCACGTCAGGAGTTGAAAAATCGAATCGAACGGACATGTGATCATCAAGAATTTAATTCTTTCTCCTTCTCTTCTCGAAGATAACGATGATCCACTTTTAGGCACGATTTCAGTATCTGCGGCGCCAAATTTTTATGATGCAATTTTATTAACATTGGCCTTAAACGACCGAATCTGCAATCCTTTTTCGCGAAATCAAAACGGTTTTCCAGATATTCAATGTCAAAGTTTGACATTTCTATGGGGTAATAGTAGTCTCTAAAAATAGAACCGTTAGAAATCCATGAAAAAGGATTGCAGATTCGTTCATTTCAGATCAATGCAATGAAATTCTTGGAATTCTACCCAATTTTACCAAATTTATTACAATTAAATATACATACTCTAAACATACTCACCTTACAGCACAACCTTCCGGCATCATCTATCGCAATTCGCAATAAAAGAAGTTCGCATCATCTCCAAGGCCATGCCAGCTGAAAAGGAAAAAGAAACAAAAAGCGTTAACATATGTTAGTGAGTTAATCGTCGAAAGGACTCACAAATTTCCTCGATAGTTTCCCGACCGCAACTTCGCGTCCTGGGCCAGACTAATACTTTGTTTACCCGCTTTTGATTAATCAAATGTCATTGTCATTAAGATATTTTCGAACATTGTCGACAATATTTCGAAAAGAATAATGTGCGTTCCGAAAATAAAAAAAATTTCATTTTAAGACACGTTGCTAAGATAACAGACTTTTTTTGTGCGATTCAAAGAATATTATTTCTTATATTATGTAAATAGAATCTACTATACAAAAAATGGCAGAAATGTGAGTTTAAATGAAATTTTAATTTTAATTAGGGCTGTATTCCATACAGTTATATTTTTATTATCACAAATGTATATAAGTCAAATGCTTTAAGGTGCATCTAGATTGACCGCCAAATGGTTGCGCGAGCGAGTAGAACCTAAGCGGACGAGAATAGTGTAAAGCGGACACGAAAAGAGGGGCCGCTTATAGCGTAAATAAAAAGCTCAGTGTAGGACTATAGGTAACACCGGACAAGAATAGCCCAAAGCAGATATGCATAAGGGGGGTAGCAATTATATAGCGGTAATAAAAAGCTCAGTGTAGGGCTAAAGCAGACAGAATTAGTGTAAAGCGGACACGCATAGAAGAAACGCATTACTATAGCGAAAATGACAAGCTATTTGTGCAACTAATGCCTTCCAAAATAGTGTAAAGCGGACATGAATGGAGGGGTCGCATTACTAAAGCGGGTAGAAAAAGCTAGGACATAAGCGGACAAGTATAGTGAAAAGCGGACATGCGAAAAGAGCCGCGTAACTCTACCGGTAATGAAAAACTCAGTGTAGCACTAAAGTGGACAAGAGTAGTGTAAAGCAGACATGCAGTAGTGTAAAGCGGAAATGAAAAGCTCTGTGTAGAACTTAGGCGGATATGCGAATGGCGTCCCAGAATTTTTATTATACAATGTGCTTCAAAGGAATCTGGGATCGGCCTACTACACAAAAGATAGGCAAAGAAGAATTTCATACCGCTTTTTTTTGATTCCGAAGAGAGCATATAGTATAAATATAATTTAAAAAAATGATCTATCTCAATGGAAGATTATATTCTAAGCAAACGTAAAGTGCTTTCAAATATGAAAAATACCGAGAAGACATGAGGCTGCGACACCAATACAAGAGTTTTCTAGGTCTTTTATACATAGTGAATAATTCTGTAAATATATTTTATATGCAATAAATAAGAATTAAGCACAATATTAATGAAATGACTTTTGTAAATCTATTTTTAAATTGGTATAATTAAAAGCTTTAGAGAAAAGCTTTTACTTAGACCAATCGAAAAATAGATTTACTAATAGTGATGGTTGTATTACCTCATAGATCCAACGATATTGGAAAAACCATGTCCTTTTTCTTTTTAAACCGATATATTTCGGGCAGCGCCCATCTTCATCAATTTAATCTACATCAATTTAATTAAAAGCTAGTTTTCAATTTGACATTACTATTATCTCATATCGTGTATGTATGTATGTAATATATGTAAGTAACGAAATTGACAAATGTAATATAAACATTCTTTGTCTATACTATCAAGTTACCATTGTTCTCGGCTGTTTCACTATTTTGTTAATTTATTTTATAACATAGTCTAGGTAATTTAATTTATATTGTTATTTATTATTGTTGGTAAATTGTGTCTTAATTCTTTTAGTATATAAACCCTGAAGATGGGCGCTGCCCGAAATATATCGGTTTAAAAAGAAAAAGGACATGGTTTTTTCAATATCGTTGGATCTATGAGGTAATACAACCATCACTATTATTCTGTTTCGATCCCGGCATTACTACACTTGGAAGTTGTTTTTATCAACTTTTATCACATAATAGATTTACTGTGTGCATAGCTACACATAATAACTGAATTTATTATACATAGCTGTAAATCCGTTACCGTTTCTCCGAATCAAGAAAAAAGGACTTCTATGAAATGGTTTCATTTAGCCCGCTTCCCAAATACAGCTTTCTTATGAGTTTTAAAAGAGTAGACTTTTGAAGCTATTCAGGAGCACCCTGCTAAAATTAGCAAATGGTACAACAATCTTCATAAGTAACAAACACTATTACCACTCTATGGTCCATTTTCTCATAGAAGTTTAACTAACATTATAATTTACCATCTTGTCAAGATTGCTTTTAATTCTCATTTCGCTTACACATATGTATTGATAGTTAAAATTTCGCAATTCACTACTATACATAATGTAATGTTGTAAAATGAGTGTTATTCATAGTTTTTAAACATATATAAATTAAATAATATGCTAAGATCTACTCACTTTTCGAATGGAAGCTCACATGCCTTCATTATGATCAACGAACAAAATTAACTGGAAAAACTAAGGAAAAAAATTATTAAATCAAATGAAAAATCATACACCTTAGACAAAAAATATAAAAATATACATTTATATATTCACAATTCGAAAAACAATATTTTTTCATAGAATCTTTATATAAACCTGCAGAGACAAAATTCTGAAAATACAAAATAATAACCATGAAATTTAATAAAAGATTTAGCAGATTCCGTCAGCGTAACCCAGAATGCACCGCGGGGAGGTCGAATCTGATGGCATTCCATTGGAGAGTGATTGAAAATCAAATTCGGTTTTTTTTTTGGCGAAATAACCTGAGTGGTCAAATAAAATTAAACAATTAGTCCGAATCTAAAAATTCTACTTCCTCAGATAAATCGGATAACATATCGACCGTATCCTCATCTACATCTATTTCTGCGGGCTCTAGTGATGAAGGGTAACGATCCTCTTCTTTTTCCCCAGGGAATTTAATATCTTTGAGAATCTGAAGTGCAAGCTGTTCCCCTAGGACGCCATTGACGTAACCAGGATATACTTTTTTGAGATCGAGCAGAAATTGCATAATCTGTGATCCCTTGCACCCTTTAAACTCCTTCTCCAATATATGACGTCGATAGAAATTCAACGCCATATATTGTTTAAGAAGTTTATTACTTCGCCTGAACTGAATCGACTTTTTCAATAACTTATTCTGATTCTCCAAGTCGTTGATCGTATTGTTACTATTATTCGGATCAACGTATTCACCTATGGAATGATTTGTAGTCAGGTGCTTTGTCTCGGAGGAGAAAAGACCTCGGAGATTACAATATTGTCGAGCCGAATCGGTACAGACAACGCTGGTGTTGAAGTTAACAAACTTCCGTATATAGGGATTCAGATGTTTGCTTTTCTTGCTTTTCACTCGAAAAAAATAAACCAGTTTTGTCTTCTTTACAATAGAGGCCGATTATCGGAATCGACATTTGTTCCGTTATTCGGCCTCTATTATACTTGCGTTTTGTTAAAAACGTTTAGTCTATCTACACAGGCTTGCCCACTCCTCCTAGTTGGGTATACGAATGTGACGAATTATTTCAGCTACTTCTCGCCAGTAGCTATAATAATTCGTCACAGTGGATGAACCAATTTTCTCCCTCCCTTGTTGGGCGCGCCATGCTGTCATGGATTCAATAGCTTCATTCACCCCCATTTTAAGAATAAATAATATTATGGTAAGTAATGCATCCCTCGGACGTATGCGACACTCTCTACCCTCCAAGATCGTGCGCTCCGTTGGATTTATTACAAGACGGCAGCCGCTATCATTCTTTTTCTTACCACTGGGGGATGAACAACGCCAGACCCATCCCAGCTTATGGGACTTGGAGCACTCGACTTTCATCGGTGCATCCCATAAGCAAACCCCGCATTTTGGTGGGATGGAAGACTTGGAAGGCACCAACCCCACATCTTCCAAGAAAGAGAGGGCAGAGGCATCGCTATTTACTAAAGCGTTGCAAGACGAGAAAATAGCGAAGTTCCGCAGCTTAGGATGTAGCTGAGGATGAGAGTTCATAGTTAATATTCAAAAACGCGAGCAAATTGAAAACTTCTTGAAAATATTAAGTTTAAACTTATCAAGGTAATTAAGGCCGATATGACAAATTTACCAACGCAAAATACTTTTTAATAAAATTTAATATTAATGAAATACCTGGCGTTGTTTATTTCTCTTTCACTTTTTTAACAAGGTAAAGGTTTTTAATAGCAAAAAACGCGGTATTCACTCACGAAATTTAATTTGATTTGACAAATGTCAATAACTGAATCCATTTTATCCGTTAGAAAACTGTCCGCTAAAAATTTGCTAAAATTCGAAAATCGCGGGAGCGTTCGAAAATCCTCTATTAATTTACTAACAGCTGAATTGCTTTTGGAACTATCATTAATTTGACCCAGAATACACAATAAAAGCAGCCAACACTAACAGCAGCAAACAGTAGCAGCTTTAATATAACGTTATAAAATTTATCTCACGCTTCCAAACAGTTCATATTAATGAAAAATTAGTATGCTTGAAGAACATGTGCGGATCTAATTACATACTTCTAAGTGTAATGCTGGAAATAGAATAACGGCGGCAAACGCAGCAATGCAAAATCTCAAGCACAATGCATTTTATATTGCAGACAAAGATATAACCATTTGCTGCTCAGCATATTCGTCAGCCATGGAATACTGTTACATAAGTTTAAATTGAAAATTAAGCCTAGTATTGAAATCGAAAGTGAAATTTTTGTCAGCTGCGATTTTTTCGATGAAAATGTATACTTACTGTCGTGGAATATATGGGAAATTCTGGGGAGTTCCATAAGCTACAATCCGAGACCGGTTCCATAATTTTTCTGTGCCGTATTCGTGCATTTTTTCGGTTCCTCGGTTAGGAGGTTTTCACACTTGTACTTAATCTGGCCAGAGTACGTAATCTGTGCTGTGGCGAGTGTAAAAATGTATGGAATTTAAATACTCAAATTAAGTAATTTGCACAGATTACGTAATCTCGCCGTAAGTCTAAAAACCTTCTTATTTCATCGTGAAAAGTCAAATGACCAAGGAATCGTATAATAATACATAAAATGGCCGAGGAGAATTATGGGACCGATCTCAGATTGTAAGTTTTGGAATACCCACCGTTTGTGACTTATTCCACGATGGAGTATGATTTTTAGGGTTTTTTAGAATTTTTTTTTCAAAAAACCCTTGTGAAATCGATTTTGTCCGTCCGTCCGTCCGTCCGTCCGTCTGTTCACTAAATAACTCGCGAACGGCTCAACCGATTGTCATGAAATTTGGTGGGAATGTGTAGAATGGTTACAGTCTTTGGCACATATACCTTAGAAGTTGGTAGGAAGAAGATAACAGGGTGTCCCGAACGTTTGAAAAAGTCGATTTTTTTAGTTTTTATCGGAGATTGACGTATGGGCATTTAAATCAAAGATCTAAGCGAGTACATCTCATATCAGTTAAAATTTTCCAGTTTCGAGTAACGGTAAAAAAGTTATTGGCGTTTAAAGTTAAACTTCCTTTTCGACCTCCGTTTTTCTAAACCGTTATAGGGATCGATATGAAACTTTGCACAAAGATTGGTCAGTATGGCCTTATATACGTTAAATATTAAGACTGTTGACTTTTGCTAAGGAAAAGTAAATAACAGTAAATTTGTAAAATTTCAATTTGTTCGTGTGTAGCCCCTCTTAGATTCTGCTAAGGGTTTTTAGAAAATTACATAGGGAATATGTCTACGAATTCTCATTCGAATAACTGTATCCAAACCGGAAATATAGCCCAGTAAGTATTTAGTAATGGCCTTTCACAATGCAAGGGAAGCCTCTTAAGCATTTCTTCAATGCATATCTTTTACTTGATGAAACAATGAACATGAAATTTGATGGAAATGCATAGAATGGTAATAGTGTTTGCCACAAATATTTTTTGAAGTTTGTAGGACCAAGTTAACAGGGTGTCCCTGAATAGCTGCAAAAGTATACTTGTTCAATACTCATAGGAAAGCTTGAGTAAGCTCTTATTTCAGGGGACACAATGGAATCATTTCATATAAGTTGCTTTTCCTTGATTAGAAAAACAGTAGATTTACAGCTAATAATTCAGTTCATATATAAAGCCAAGCCATCCTTACGTTTGCCTGAGTTTATTTTTGCTCAAAGGCCATCAGAAATCTTAAATCGAAAAATGCCTGTATAGATTTTTGGGTAAATAGTAAATCTATTTTTGGATTGGTCTAAGTAAAGGTGGAACAGAATGAAAGGCCTTTCATTCTGAATGCGTTTATTTAGACCAATCCAAAAATAGATTTACAGGAAGCATTTCATGAAAGTTGTGCACAATTCTTATTTATTGCTTATAAAATATATGTACAAAACATATTCACTAGGCATCAAAATTCTAAAAAAAACCCTCGTATTGCGGGCGCAGCCCTCTGTACGCCGGCATTTTTTATTAATAAAATCGCAGCGGGAATAATTTCGGTCTCATTTTATTCTAGCCCATAATTCGTAATATTCAGTTCAAGGCACAAAATTGACCTTATGCGATATAGTTTCACAAAATATACCAATAATTGAAATATACAAACACATCAAATTCACAATGCAGTTATTTATTTTTTGTTTCCCTCCCCGTCCACTCTTCCATAAATTGCACTGTGCTGCTTTCGTGTGCTGCTTTTTTGCTTCATTTTTGTTTCAGCATTTCATCTTTAAATTAATTAGTAGAAGATTTTCGAACGCTCCCGTTCATTTTCGAATTTAAGCGGAGGTTGGCCTCCATCACCGCCATCTTGATAGACAGGCCGGATTATAAACTGATAAAATAAGCTTAATGGCTGTGGGTGCCTCCATCTTATATGTATGTGTGTATGTTATAAGGATACATCTAAACTGGATTCTAAATAGGGGCCAAAACCTGGCATCACGAACGAACATTTGGCAGTCACTTTACATTTACACTACCTACCAAATGCAGGCTGAAAATGACATGACTAAACATTTATTTGGATTTTTTTTTATTTAATGATCAGACTTTGTGCGTTTGAATTTATTACTCGGCAAAAAAAAAGAAAAGAAAACGAAAACTGCAAAATTGGCAAATTTCTCAAAGCGTCAACTGGCATATGATTGAGCTGCCGTATTGAATATCAATACTGGACTAACATAACCAAATGGCGGTCAGTTTAGACGCAATGACAATTACCAGTTGCTGCGATATGGCAGTTTGGATGGACCTTTAGGGTAGAAATGGAAACATCAAGCACAATGTAATTTATATTGTCCCAAAAACTATGAACATCTTTATGCTGCGGGCAATATTTTGTGTTTTGGTTTTTAAAATTAAAATAATGGTGATATTTTCAGACGATTGCATTATATAAAGTTTTCACACATACAGCTAGATTACGTAATCTGTGCATATTAAATAATTTGAGCTGTGAAATTCCATATATAGGCCAGTCAATTACCGATTTTAGGTCGCAAAAAATTGCTCGGGTCTGGTTTTTTGGGATATTGTTAGGATAGATACCAGAAGTGTACCACTAAGTTTTCAACTTCGAAAAACCTGTGCTAACCCCGTGACCCTCAAAAAACCTCAAAATTTTCGGACTTTTTTCATATTTTTGTTTGTAATTTCTAAAAGGTGCTTCCTACAAGTAAGTCGTCCACTGCACTTTTAAAGCTAAGAAAATCTTCTTTAGTTTGAGTGTAACTCCAGCTTTGTAGGTGCAAAAGAATCCCCAGATACAGCACATTAAAAAATGTGCTTTTTTTGTAAAAAAAAATCCGAAATTGTATTTTAGGAGGTTTGTATGACAGCCCTATGACGTAATGTTCCGATTCCATCCATTCCTAGATATTTTTTGAGGCTTTACTAGCAACACATTTGGGTGAGGTTTGGTTAAGATTGGTTCATAAAGAAAAAAGTTTTTCTTAGAAGAACCTGATTATCAGGGGTTGGTTTGTATGACAGCCCTATGACCTAGTGTTCCGATTTCATCCGTTTCTAGATATGTTTTGAAGCTTTACTAAAAAACACATTTGGGGGAAGGGTGGTTAAGATTGGTCCATAAAGAAAACAGTTTTTCTTAGAAGAACCTAATTTCCAGAGGTTGGCTTGTATGACAGCCCTATAACGTAGTGTTCCGATTTCATCCGTTCCTAGATATTTTTTTATGCTTAACCAGCAACATAATTGGGTGAAGTTTGGTTAATATTGGTACATAAAGAAAAAAGTTTTTCTTAGAAGAACCTAATTTTCAGGGGCAGCCCTATGACCCCATGGTCTGATTCCATTCGTTCCGACATATATACAGCTAAGGAACTGGTTTATAACTTCATGTCACATGACTTTCTCTGTAAAATGCGCATTTAAGCCGATATTCAGCTCGGAACATGACTGAAATTACAATTTCGAACTTTTTTTTCAAAAAACAATGTTTAAAGTGCTGTTTCTTGGGATCCTTTGCGCCTACAAAGCTGGGGTTACACTCAAATTAAAGAAGATTTTCTTAGCTTTAATAGTGCAGTGGACAACTTACTTGTAGAAAGCACCTTTTAGAAATTACAAACAAAAATATGAAAAAAATCCAAAAATTTTGAGGTTTTTTGAGGGTCATGGGGTTAGCACAGGTTTTTCGAAGTTGCAAACTTGGTGGTACACTTCTGGTATCTATCCTAACAATATCCCAAAAAACCAGAGCCGAGCAGTTTTTTGCGACCTAACGCCTTATTTTTCGGTTTATTGACTGGCCTAATATTCTTAAACTCAAACTCAAAATTGTAACTATAAAAGTGTGCGTGCAAATCAGAGTAGGGCTATGAAATATCCTGGCCCGCAACGCTGGTGAGCTTCGTATGAAACTTTTGCCAATAATGTCTAACAGTCCTTTTTAGGACTTCGAGAAAACAACCAACAACAACAGTCCTCTTATTATTATTATTATACCCTATATCCATAAGATGATATAAGGTACATATATTGCTTTTGTTACATCGATATTATGTAACACCTCAAAGGAGCCACCGGAGGTATGGCAAAGTATATAATATAAATGATCAGGGTTGGTCGCCGAATCAAATAAGCTATGTTTGTTTTTTCTGTTCGCACGATATCTCTCGAAATAATGAAGCTAGAGATTTTGGTCAGATGTTTATTTTGGTAAAATCTTGGACAGTATTGAAAATGAGCCAAATCGGACCAAGGGTTCTCCTACCTTCCACACAAACTACCCCTCCTTGATATTATATTTATATTTGTCAATAATTTTTGACAGAATATCGCTAACAACTTGAAATTTAGAGGAATGCCTTATTGAGACATATACATACATCAAGTTTAAAGAAAATGAAACACTTTAAGTTTGTGCCAAATGGTAGTTTTTGGAAGTTCCTTTAAGATATTAAAGGGGAACAAGATCCACCTATTAAAAAGTTGACAAAGAGCAAACAAACAACAGTCCTTTTGAGAACTACAAAGAACCTATACAAAGAGCAAAATTCTGTCTTTCCAGCCACTGATTATTTTCTTAAAAGGTAGTATTAAAAAAAAAACTAGTTGAACGTTTAGATGATTTATTATTATTATCAGACAATCAAACAAAAGAAACCATTAATTTTGTAGCAGGATACTTTGCGATGAAGCAATACAATCGACGCAGCATGTACCCTATACCAACGCTCGCATTGATCCAAATTCTGTTATCAAATAAATACATGGATCTGGAATTGATCCATTTCCGGAATGTACAAGAGCAGTTGAACCGGCCACTACTGTTTTCAGGGAGCAAAAACAAAGTATAAAATGATGATTGGACATCTATGTATTCTTCTCTCAGTGGATGTCGTGAAGCTTATACCGTTCAAGTAGGTGGACCCGGTCGAAGTAAGAACATTTTCTGGGCGATTATTTTGAATATACCTATTGTAAATTTGTAGGGAGCATGATAATGATAAATATTAATTATAATTGATCAGACAAATGGGCTCAAATAATTGTAGCTCTGGAGCAGATTTTTCCATTCTCGATCCATCCCCGAAAGTAGAAAACGTTGATATCGCCATACAATCGTTAAACAGAATATAGTCCTGGGCGCTGAGATTCCAGCTGAAAGGCTGAGAGAGTTGGTGGGGTCCTAGCTATATACGCACAACTTGTGAAAGTGTGAAACTGCATGATAACCAAGGAATATGGCGAAAACTATAATTTGCCCAATCCACAAAAAGGGGGATAAGCTGAAATTTGAGAACTGGGCAATTAATCCATACGCGGAACAAATCATTGGCGAATACCCATGCTGATTCAGACCTGCCGTTCGACGACCGTAAAACTATTACACCAGAAGTGCTGGAAATGTAAAATCAACATAACGAAAGTTTTTTCGACTTGCAACACTCATACGGCAGCATCGATCGAAGTGTACTATACAACATTTTGCAGCATTTCGGTATACCAGCAAAGTTTGTGCGGCTTACAAGGATTACGATTACTAATACTGTCTCGCAGGGCAGAGTGTTAAACAGACAGATCATGCTATGGCTGCGAGGCACCGGAAAAATAATGAGTTTGTTAGGAAATTAGTGTTTCTTTATTAATTTTCACAATAATATTTACAATCTTTATTTATTTTGTATTGCTCTCATTAATCATAAATAGAACTAATTTTTTAAATACAAAGTTTGTTAATTTCTAACTTTTATAACTTTTTCTGTCTCAATAATTTTTTTATCTGACATCTCAGAAATCAATACAAAATAGAATTTTTAATTGTTATCTTTTTTTGCAAGTATGTATTTTTCTTTTTACATATTTCGAAGAATCCTCCACAAGCTGTGGAGTTGTTTTTGATCAGCTACATGTATGGAAGATCATGAAATTTCAGTGCCCACAATGGGCCACACATGTACAAATGATGAACGAACAACGAGTAAACATAGCCATATTACATGGACGACCGAGAACTCCATGTGATTATGCAGTATTTGAGGACGCTTGGTGGATGCTTGGCTTCCAGAATTGGATGTCGTCAATCCAGGTGACCAAGGCCTGACGTCGAGCTATCATAGGATAAAGAAAGAAGAAACGTTATCGTTGAGAAGATACATTTTAATTGTTATAATACATTTTCATTATCTCATTAATATCAAGCTATATAGAGTATATCTGTTGTTGTGGAATGTTGCTCTCCGAGTGATTTCCCGATTTACGGGCATATCCACTCGGAGAGTGCAAAAATGTAACGACATTCGTCGGTTTCGACCGAATGTATATGACACGGCACTCTCATCAGGTGCTGCCGCTAGTGCCGTGCCATATACATTCGGGGACAGCACGACCGAGAATGCACCGGGATAGTTGTTGCACACCGTATTTAAACCAAAAAAAATCGTACCATGCTACGGATCACATTTTTAGCGAATAGCCACTTGCTATTTCTGTGATCCGTGCAACATCCCACTTTTTTTGGTTAAAACACCAATGGTATACACAAAGATCACTGTGTTTGGTTGGGACGCAGCCTCCGCATCCCACGATACAGCTGTGGGGCCCTCCGCTGCCGTCCCGCTTCCCTTTAGTGCGGGTACACGATTTACAAAGAGTATATCTGTTGTTGTGGAATGTTGCTCTCCGAGTGATTTCCCGATTTACGGGCATATCCACTCGGAGAGTGCAAAAATGTAACGACATTCGTCGGTTTCGACCGAATGTATATGACACGGCACTCTCATCAGGTGCTGCCGCTAGTGCCGTGCCATATACATTCGGCTACAAAATTGCACGTGTCAGTGAACATACCTTAGGCCTTCATTACACGGTCATATACTATCATAATTAATATTATAATATGCTTAAGCCTACTTGATTTCATTTACTACACGTCTGAAAATTTAAACCGAATGAATCGCCGCTTAAGCAAATGCCAAACATATTATAATAAAAATATGACTGTGTAAAGATGTCTAAAATGAACGAATTGTTCATAATTTTATGAACAACAAAAACATTCACGAACAAAAAAAGTGTTGTAATAAGAAGAAGTTTGTCCAGAATTGTACACAAATGGTTCTGTTAACTTTCACGAACCAGTTCATTGCCATTCCTAGAACTTCTATCTTAGCAATATTGAGTATAAATAAAAAATATTATTATAAATAAAAGGATTTGAACATACCAGTTGAGACTATAAAGAATTTATTTCAGAAATGTACGCAACCGACGACCTTTCATTTGCGCGGAATATTTTGCACTATTCTTTTTTCGAAGCCAGGCAATTTTTCGGCCAAGTCAACACGATTGAAGCGTACAGGTACAAATTGACATCATATCTCGAAGATTGCAAAACGTCTTTTGCATCCGTTAAGAATTCGCGAAAAAGGATTGCAGATTCGTTCGTTTCAGGCTAATATTAACGAAGTGGCATCATCAAAATTTGGCGCCGCAGATATTGAAATCTCCCCCACTTTTAAGAAGAGAGCATTTTTTCTGAGCCTCAGGATTCCGAAATTTGCGGGTTAGACCGGAAGTACTTGGATTTCTTAGGGGTACTTTGGCAGACGGTTACTGATGGTAAGAGCCCGGTGACTATAAAGAATGTCATAGTCAAAATGTATTTTAGTTGAACATGTATAGGCTAATCGTGATGCCAGTTTTTGGACGCGCAGCCATTTGGCGACTAATCTAGATAGACCTGTAGGTATTCACATATTGTAACTATGGCCAGGAACCACTCAAGTAGTGGGCAAATAATAATGAAAAGAGAGTGGACATCACTTGTTTCATAATGCTGTATAAGATATGCAGAGGATAAGGGCACTTTTATTATCTGAGGTTGTAAGCAGGGCCAGGGTACAATGAATATTTCACAAAACTTCAAATTTATTACACAAAACACATAATGTATCCAGCATCTACACTGCCAGTCATAATCATAGCCGTACCATAAAACAGACTGATCCTTGGAAATTGAAAGAGAGCACAGTTATTCCACATACTATAAACTTGAAGTACATTATATTAAAATAACAAATAATTTCATAAAAAATTTCCTCTTAACGGATTTAAGTTATTCCTCTATAAACAAAAATCTGAATTTCTGGTCCGTCATAACTATAGCCGCACTTGGAATTAGTATGGCAAAAACTGATTAAAAAGCGGAAATTGAGGAAATATACACTCGGGTGCAAAACTATCGACTCAACCTAAAAGCGTGTGTATTTGTACGTGTTTTTCGAAAAGTATAGCAGTTATCCATGAAAATCGTATGTCATTTAAAAGCTTAAGGCCTCAGCTTTACGTTCGTACCACTTTAACTAATGGCTGAATTCAGATTGTAAGACGAAACCGGACGGGTAAACTTGCAAGACAAGAGAGCTTTTGTAGTGGCCAGTAGACAAGCATTGTGCATTTCACATTGTAAGAACGTTTCTTACGAAAGAAAAAAATCGTGACACGATTGTTTTTCTTTCGTAAGATCTTTCGTACGATCGATAAGACGATTGCATCTACCAATAGTTCAGGCGTTCTGCAAAGACAATTAGCGCGTGTTTTACTTGCATTTTAATCTTGTCGACTCGTCACTTCATTGTACACTAACTTTGGAGCGTGCATGGCAACATTTATACATACTTGCTGTGTGATTATTCTTCGCCGGTCCGTGTTTTGATCGGATAGTGTGAAATGATCATACGATGGTTCTTGTCGTCCAAGTTTACCCGTCCGGTCGTTTTCTTACAATTTGAATTCAGCCAATATTTGGTGAACACTTTTAAAATTGATGCTCTTTGGACGAAATCGTAGCGAAAATGAGCAAATATGAAAATGGTTCTTGGTTAGGTTTTTTGCAAACAAAACAAAAACTGTTGGAAAATAAATTAAGTATTTATTATTTTAGTATTTGTTATTGCATCTTCCAGTCGATTCTGCATTGATCTGATCAAGTTGCTGATGCCCTACTATCCATGGCATAAGGAATGCATCGATGCCGGCATCATGAATCTCTAGATGAACCGAATCATTCCATTTGTTCTAGCCGCGGGACTAGATTCCCTTATATATTTTTCACAAATATGGTGAACGACTGCATGAAGACCACGTGAACCCAAACATGACTTTCCCTCATGATTTCATTAGAGAGGTACTGATGATAGATGCGGTGCGGATCATCAATGAATTCATCAGAAAGGAACTGATGAAAAGTACGATGAGTTTCACTGCCGAATTCATCATGCTGGAACTGATGACAGATTTAATGAATTTCCCCGAAGAGTTCATCAAGTTTGACCTAATGAAATAATCGCTGAATTTCATTCATGCGTTCTTAGATGAACAAGGTATGAAATAATCGATTAGTTTAATCAATTATTTCATCAGTCATTTATTCATTTAGCACGCTCTGTGGCTCACTTGGCTGAATCGCACTCTACGACGCTAGTAATTTGGACGTCCGGAGATCGAATCTCGGCGCGTTCTAAAATGTCCGTACATGAGCGGATAGGATATATGTAAATAGTGCTTGCAACAAGCACTCCGAAGCTATATGCAATGTAACGTTGACTCGAAATAGCCTATAAACGGCTGAGTGAACGCACCATGCCCCACAAGGGGTTCCGGTCCAGAGAAGAAGAAGAAGAATTTATTAATTTATTCAAATTACTCGATGCACACACTACGAAGGTCAACTTTAAAGTGAAAAAGGTTCCGCTATACAATGAAAAATATTACCCCGGCGCCAGTGCCGGATTAAGCAAGCGCGGGGCCCGTGGCAAATTTTGAGCGCGGGGCCTATGGAATTTCGATTAACCAAACTAATAAAGGAGTCCTAAAATTGATATTTCGGTTTATGAGTCATTTCTTAGAGGGTTTTCCTCTCTCATTTTCCTCTCAATAGAGCACCTGTGAAGCATTATGAAAAATGGGGGAAAATCATCTGTTTGGAAAATGATTCAAAATTGTTTCACAAAAATGCTTCTCATTGACATGTGTAGGTTTGCCAAGATTTCAAATTATATTTATTCGACGAGGAAGAATTTATTTTAGCAGTCCCATTTTGGACGACATTTGAAAATTTAAAAATTGGTCATTTTCCGAAAAGTGATAAAATATGTATGAGAATATATTTCATTTTATAAATGTTGCGTATTAATATAGCCTTCGATTGAATTGTCCCTTTTCGGGTTTACTCAGGTTCATAAAAGTTACATGGCCAAACATCTAGCTAAAAAAAAATCCGCGAATCGCGAAGGTCATACCAGGAGCCCAAATTTAAGTTAACACTTTCTATTTTAATAATAAGTGCGTTTTTTTGGTTATCCCGTGTAGGTTTAGGTAACGAAAACGAAACTTCATATAAAAAAATTACAGGTGGGTCAGCTGGCATTTTTTATATGAAGTTCGTTACCCAAAACTACACGGGATGACTCAAAAAAACGTACTTAATATAATTCTAATTTCTTAATTCTATAGGTGTGTGCAAATACATTGCCCAACATGAACTTCAAAAATCTTATGTCCCGCTAGAACAGTGGTTCCCACCCCACCCAAGCCTAAAAATGTATTTTTGCGGACCATACTTTCTGCACGATGGGATCTCCCTTTTTCTCATTCGTAGCCCAACAATTTTAAAGTTTTGGCTACTGCTCGAGTTCGATATAAAGTGGTAGATCCATGTCAAAAAAAAACAAAGAAGGGCAAACGGGGTTAAATTTTGAATGCATGCTACTCATAAACAAAAATTTTTCAGAAGAGATAGCCAAGCGCGAACGGGTACGAATTTTGATTTTTTTTAATTAAAAAGCAGTTTAAGGGGCCTATATTGCGGTGCAAATTTTGCTGAAATTTTCAGACTCTTGTTTGTATTGTGAAGATACAGCCGTTTAAAGATGCTACCCAAAAAAACAAATTTCAAAGGTTAAGGGCAAATGGATTCAAAATTTCATGGGACCCATGAACAAAAAAATGCAAAGGGTGACTTAGCGCAATCGGCACAAATTTCCAAAAGGAGGCCATAGTATACAGTAAGGGACACTGCGTTTCACTAATACAAAAATTTTAACAGTGATAACCAACATTATTCGGTAAAATATAGGTAAGTACACGGTCAAAGTCGCCGTTGCATTGGGTGCGAACCCGGTTCAGAAACTTCAGAAAGTTGAGAAAGTTCAGTTGCAGCATTTATGTTTGTGGTTATTCTACCAAAATATGCTTAGAAACGAATATTATACAAAGCAATGTTAAACAAAAATCTTAAACATTGGCTGCATTCAGGGAATGAAATTCACTGGAAATGCTGCAAGAATTGCCCGCCACCAACCTCTTTTTCCGCTGAAAAGTCCCCATGCGCAATGAGCACTTTTCTGCTACATTTTTCGTTCGCTGAATATACTCATTGATTTCATTTCGGAAAAATATTACATTTTTGTAAGTATATAATCAGAATCTTCTGCGGACCAGCTCCGAGACTCTGACGGACCGCATTCGGTCGGCGGACCACCGGTTGGGAAACAGTGCGCTAGAATGTGAATTTGAAACATTGTAGACGTAGATATACGGGAATGCCATCATGAATTAAAAAGGAATATTTCTGTATTTTTATGTAATATAAAACTTGTTATAATTTTGGAACACCCTAGCGTAAATTGTTCAACGATAACGTGTTATAACAATTTAGAAGGAACTGGCCTTTAGAATTTCGTTGGCATCTTAATTGTTACAGTTTTTGCTTGAGCTAAACGCGGGGCCCCTTAAAGCGCGGGGCCCGTGGCATTTGCCACCTTCTGCCACGAGGTTAATCCGGCACTGCCCGGCGCAAAATGACGACAAGGAAGCGAAACTGACCGAAATTTCAAGAAAATGTCTCTCGATGAATTGGCACCGATTCTTCATCGAGACAGTCATCGGGTGATGGAGATTCAGTCGAAGTACATAAGCCAACGCGTGTGGATGAGAGAGTGTTCACGAATACTACGACAATTTTTGCATTCCCCCGTCTCTTTGAATTTATCGTTCACCGATTGTGGCTAGCAGGGTGGTATCTTGAGGAATACCGTTCCACTCCTCTAATAGGGCTGCTTTCAATTCTTCAGTGGACAAAGGGACTGGATTTCTGGCTCGGCCTCTTCTCTTGAGTTCATCCCATAGGTGTTGAATGGGATTGATGTCGGGACTGCGTGCAGGCCAGTTAAGTGGCGACAATGTTGTTACGTTTGCGTGTTCTCAGCGAGGAGATTATTGCCGATTCTCCCGATTGTAGTGTTGAATGGGAGAGTGAGGTGTTTTATTGTAAGCCCCATGAGTCTCATGGTGGTGATTTGGCTGCATGTTTTGTGTCTGTGTTATCTCGCATTGAATAAATGTTGTTAAAAGGAAAAAAGGTTTTTTGTTTTGTTTTAGTCCCTCCCCATTATTTGCCCGTTTGCGAGCTGTGTGCCGCCAGCGTGGCTGTTAAGCTTTTAGCCATTATTTTAGCATGAGGATCTGTTACTATGGGGCTTCCTGTAATTGCTTAGACCCAGGGTATTTATTGTTGGATCCCATTTATGGCTTTCAAGCATACTATTTGGTATGGTGATTGTTTAAGTTGTGGGGCTTGTATTCATTCCCCTTGATGTAATATTGTATAATATAATGTAATATGGTGTAATATAATAATATAGTGTAATATAAAAATATAGTGTAATATAGTAATATTGAATGTTCCTATTGTTGTATTTTTGTGATGCATATGGGGAAAAAGAAAACCAATGGGATCAGTATTGGGTTTTGTTTTTCAATTATTCTCCTTCAACATGTGTGGAGTTTGTTCATCATTCGCTGTGTGTGATGATGATTATGTTTGATTACAAGTATGGTCTGTTGTGGAGTGATGATTTCCAAAAATCTTGTACTATGTGATTTGTTTTGTAGTGTGTGTCCAAAAAAGATTTTTTTGTTTTTAATTAGACTGTTTGTTTTTATTATTATTAGAAAAGTTTCTTTGACTGTTTTTTTATTTTATTTTTGAAAAAATTGTTGTTGTAATTTATCTCAAGTAAAAGCGACTTTTGGATAAAACAAGAATTTTTGAAGAAAACATTTTTTGAAAAGTTATTTTGTGGTTGAGAAAAACTTTCTTAAAGAGAAAAAAAAATGTTATATAAGAAGTGTGCGTAGTTGAAAGAATATATAATCTTTTATGTACAAATAAATTATTATTGTAATTGTTGAAAAAATTTTTTGATAGAAAATTATTTAGTTAGGCAAAAAAATTTTTGAGTGTATGTACTCGAGAAAGAATGAAATTTTTTGAAAGTCTCTTGGAGAGCTTTTTGAAAAAATAGAAAGGAAAAAGTTGTTTATTGTTTGCAAAAATATGGAAAGGAAAAAGTTGTTTAGTTTTGTGTTATTTGTTTTTATTGTAATTTGCTTGTACCTTGGGCGCCTATACGCGTTTCATCCCTGCCCCTAGGGAATCATCAGTAGGCTTCGGATTTTTGCTGATTTTGTTATTTTGTAAATTTTATTAATTTGTAAATTTTATTATTTTGCAAGTTGTTTACTAATGAGTGTTCACTCATATAAAGTATTTGTATAGGAGAAAAATTATGATTTTGTTCTTGTCACCACTCGACTGAAAGCTTCCATCCTCCAATCTTTCGCTTGCAATCAAACACACGAATATTGTCGGTGTAAGCACTTTGGCTTATTCATATATGAATGTGAGGGAAATTTTAGTATTTTTCGATCCTCTACTTATGATCAAGTAAGGATGTTGTCCATGTGAGGACTTTGGTTTTTCAATATATGTATATATACTTATATAAGTATGAGGAAAATTCTGTTTCCACTTACCACCCGTTTCCTTTATTGTGTACGTATTCCTTTGTGCACTTTATGTTATAACCCGTTACCCGTTCGCGGATTTAGATATGTTTTGGTTTTAGCTATATCTTTATTACCCCGTACGCGATTTTGTTTATGTTATTAATTATGTGTTAGGATGAGCACTGCACTACATAATTTAGTTTTCCCTTTTCTGTTGTTGTGTATGCCCTGTATTTTCTTTCTTCGTTTTCGGCCTTACAGCCGTGACCTTGTGTTTAGTATTTCTTTCCTCTCAAGAGATGGTTTTGCTTTGTTTGAATTTCTCGCTAGATTACCCTTTTCCTTATTATTTTGCCCGTCTCCCGTTTTGGCCGTTTGGCTTTTGATTCACTACACTTTAGCACTTCAGATATATTTTTTTATATTTTTTTCCAAAAATATGAAACTTTGATTCGAGAATCAATTGTGAAATATTTTTCAGTTCACGAATATTTTATATCACTTGTGTAATAATTTCTAACTTTTCGATCGCTTGGCGTTGCTTATGCTTGGCGTTGCTTATGCTGTTCGGACTGAGTTTCTGAGTCTTACTTGGAGGTGAATTGCGGGAATTGGCTTGCTGTCTCATTCTACCCCATGTGGACAGGTTGGGCGTGCTTTCAAGTTTTATAATCCAATTGGATTTTGCTTGCCGCTAAATTTTCGATTCAGCAACCTTCGTGTACGGATCGCACGTAGTGTTGTTGTTTCTAAGGAGTTTTGAGTACATACTGTTATTGTACTTTTTTGGGTTTGTTCGTTATTTTTAAGGGGGTGCTGTGTAGTATTGTTCCTATTTTTGATTTTGTATATTGTATAGTATTTTTGTCACAGGATTTTGTTCTTCTGGGTTATAGAGTTTTTTAAGGAGAAAAAATGGTGCTGATTAACGTAGTTGTACTTTTCACCAGTATTTGTTCAGGGAATTTCTCACCCTTTATTATATTGTAAATTTTGATGATGTTTTTCGTCGGGTCCATAATTTTTTCTTTAATGGCGACGATATCAACAAATCTGCTAATTTGTTGTGCTCCTCTCATTTTGTAGGAGTGACTTTTCTTAATGTTGATTGAGTGGTTCCCTTGCATATGTTTGCTAATTATGCATCTTGGGTCTTTTAGTATGTTACCTAATGTTCTGTTCATTCTATGCCCTCCCACTATGTATGTTGTATCGCAATGGTCACAGTGTATAACCCCTACACTTCGCCATGTTGTGAAGGGATCCTTCTTATCCTTGGGATATTTGTAGAAGGATCGGTTTGTTTTGGTAACATAAGTAGTTATATTGCGTTTTCCATTGTGGAGTAATGTTTTTATCTTTCTATCTTTTCCTATTGTGAGGGGTATTGAGGCCCAATTTGTCAATAGGGGTTTCTTGGTGTTGTTGCTTTGCGTGTCGTCGCTGTCGACCTCGTCTTTTTGGGTGTTTCGTTCCCCTTCCCTATGATTTTCTTCCCATTTTTGTATGATATCTTGGTATATCTGCATATCTTTTGTGTTGTTTGGTCTTATTTTATACTGTTTGGTATTTCTTGGGTACATGTTTTTCATGTCTAGTTTTCTTTCTACTTTTTGGAAGATGAAATTAATGTACTTGTGTGAGTAGTTATTATTAATTAGAAGTCTCCTTAATTTTTGTGAGACTAGGGTGTTGAAGATTGTGTTACTCAATAGAAAAAAATCGTCTGCAGAATTCTGTTATTACCGCTCTTATCATATGTTCTGGGTGTTTTGAAGTAGCATTCATTATTCTATCGGATGCTATTTCTTTCTTGTACCAGACAGTATAGAAATATTGTTGTCCTCTAATAATGGTTATGTCTAGAAAGTTTATGGCTGAGAACTTATTTTCATATTCTGTTGTGAATAAAATATTCCCCTGATCTTGGTTGTGCATCTTTAGTGCTATAGCTTTATTTTGTAGCGCTTGTTTCGCTAGGAGGATATCATCTTTGTATTTCCAGATTTTCTTGACACCTAGGGTGTGTAATTCTTCCATGCATGATTCAAATAGTAGGTCCATGTATAGGATTGCCATGATTGGAGCCATTGCGCTTCCCATGGGTAATCCTCCTTTTTGCCTGTACAATGTGAATACATTTTGGAAGAAGTTCAATTCCTTGCATATAAGGTCTAGTATTTTCTTTAAGTTAGCCTTTTCTATGCCGGTTTCATTTTGGATTTTTTCTCCTAACTTCTCAGCTATATGTTTGATGGTGGTGTTGATGGGTATATTCGTAAACATGTCTTTAACATCGAGTGAAGCAACTATATTGTTGTCACTTAGACTGTTTACTTCATCTAGCCTGTGGATGAGATCTTCTGAGTTCTCTATATTGTACGATCGGTTTTGGAATTGTCTCAGGATTTTTGATACCAGAATGGAGAGGGGACCATTGACACAATTTCTGGTGTCTGTGATCGGTCTCAGTGGGAGATTTTGTTTGTAGACCTTTATGACTCCATACATTCTAGGTATGTCTAGGTCTTTTTTGGCTAGGTCCATTTTGAGGTTTCTGTCTATACTTGGATGTGTCCACTTGATTCCTTTTAGTAAGGTTTTGGTTTTGTCACATACCAGCTCATTCAGTTTTTCTTTTGCTGTATGTATAGTGACGTTATTGATTTTGGAGAAAGTTCCCATTTTTATTCCTTCCTCCAGGAAATTTCTCATTTTTTCCCAGTATGTATCATGTTGTATTGCTATTGTGACATTCCCTTTGTCAGCATTCATGATCATAATGTCTGGGTTTTCTTTTAGGAAGCGTCTAGTTTTTTCAAATGCTATTTTAATTAGCTTTGTTCTAGGAGCATATTCCTTGTGTGTGCTTTTGGGTTTATTTATGATATCTATGTACTCTCTCAGTTTGTTGTTTGTATCATAGATGTCCCAGTTGTAATCGTATTTTTCAGTAAGGATACCCACTATCTCCTCATGTTGTGGGGTATCCTTGTGTGCATATTTCATGCCATAGCTGAGTAATTTTCTGACTTCTGGAGAGATGTTGGCATGTGTGAAGTTCATGAACCCACCAGGCACCTCTCTCAGCGTTATGTAATTACTTTTCCTATTGTATTTAATTTATTGGGGATATTCTTTCTTAATTTTAGCAATGTCCCCCTATTGTTGTTGACCCTAGTTTTCTTTTTATTTGTTTTTGCCATATCTTTTTGTGTGTGTAAGTATGTGTTGGGGGATTTTTTCCTATTATATTTTAATAATGTTTTTTATTTGGTTGGTGTGCGGGTTAATCTTTCCTCCTGGGTGTCGTTGTCTTTTCGGGTTTGTTGTTGTTGTTATTCCTCCTGTAAGAAAAAGAGAGAAAAAAGGGGGTTTTATTTAGATTTTTGTGTGTTTTGTGTTTTTCGCTTGTTGTGGTTTGTAGGTTGCATCATGAGTTTTAGGATTTCTCTTAGTTATTCCATTAGTGTGTTGTTTATTATTATTTTGGTGTTTATTGTCTACCTGGGAAGGTTCCAATTTTATTGTTGGTGTTGTCCTTGGTTCTCGTGTCTTGTGTTTTTATGGCTTATGGTTGTATTATATGGTAACTTTTAAGGCTATTTGTAATTTTAACCATTGATAAGTTGCGTGTTCGCCTCAGTGCGTTCATTCATCGAATGTGTTTCTTCATTCTTGCATTTACACGGTACTCGTAATTTCTTGTATTATCATCATTGTTTACATCATGGTTGGACATCGTTCAAATCATCCATCACCGGCCAGGAGGGCCTCCAGGCGCAGACGTAATCGTTTTCGTAGAGCCATGAGGCAGAATTTACGACAGGACATGGCTGCTGTGTGCGAGGGATATCTGGAGAGCCTGTTGATCAACGGTTGTCTGACACCTGCTAGTGCTGATGTGGCCGGAATTTCGTCGAATGTCGAGCCTCGATTCTCGATCGGGCAGCTTTCTGCCGTGATTGGTGCTGACGGAGTTGAGCTGCGAGTGACCGATGAAGGAGACTCGTCCGTCGATTCCTGGTTGGTCGATTTGTTGGGCCGGTTATCATTGACGATCTTGCCTGTGTATACGCCTGTGGATCCTGTGCGGATTGGAGTCGAGTTTATCTGGACTAATTATTTCGATTGCTCTGTGGAGTATTTTTTCATGGGATGCCTGCCCGAATACGACTTCATCATCGTAGACCGATTAGCCGAGTTGGGTTATCATCTTCCCTATTGGATTTTCCAAATGATATTGGAGTCTCGTATGCGAGTTTGCCGGTGTTATTACTTTCGAGGAGCTATACACGTATTGCACGGAGTGAGGCCACGCAATCATGCGTTGTTAAACGCTTTTTATAATTTCTTTTTGCACCTGTTGTTGGCCAACTTTTTAGCATATACGGATGTGTTGGAGAATTTAGAAATTGAGCTAGTTTATGTTCGGCCATTTGGTAGAGTCGTTAGCTTTGTGTTTGCCAATAACCTTAACGTACGTGCTAGAGGGCAACAGATTTATGATTTATTTGTGAATTTTTTGAATTTAGCTTTCCGCGACAATTCCTATGTGTTGCCCATAACTTATCAGCTTTTTGTTTATTACGATTGATTATGTGCTTTTATCCTTTTTTATTCATTCTTATTAATAAAAAAAATAAATAACAGGCGCGACAATCCAACATTGGACTAAGGCCGCAGGATGTGTTAGTGATATCCTATTTCCAAGATCTTATCTGCTTTTTGATGAGGTAATGAGATCAGCATCACGCTCAGCAGTGTTATTTATCCCCATAAATGGGTACTCGTTTAACATCTGAGTGAGATCATAGTCTGTCACAAGCTCGTGAGTTCGAAAAACGCAATGGAACACGGTGAGATTCGAACTCATGAGCCTGTGCACCGAAGGTGCGCGCACTAACCGCTCGACCAGCCAGACTACATTCATCATTACTGTTCTTAAAAACATGTTTTTTGGTATTTGGTTTTGGTTTTTTCAATAAATGTATTCTGATATGTATATTGGTCTTTTCAATAAATGTATTCTGATATGTATATTGGTCTTTTGTTGATGTTGTTTTTCTTTCTATTTGGCTGTGGTGCAAGTTTATGTGGGGTATGACCATGTCTGAGTGGAAACTGCCCGAACGGTTCATTGTGGTTGTTCGTTCTTCTCTTCTCTTTTTCTTCTCCTTCTTTGTTTGTTGTCATTGGAGATCGGTTGTCCTGGTTGGGACTTTAATTTCTTCATCAATTTTTTGTATGTGGTATTTGTATGATTTTTAATATATATGTTTTTTTTGGAGGACCCTAACTGTGTTGGGGTAGGTGTGATCACTCCTATCCTCCGTTTTTGAGTCTCCCCCCCATCCCCTCCCACGTGTCACGCCAGCCCCTTCCTTAGTTTGTGAAGGTGCGCTGTCTACTTTTGGAGTCTTTGGTAGAATTCTGAGTTCTGTTTAGCATGATACTATCAATATAGGTTCTAGGGGCATTAGCCCTTTTTTCCCAAGTTTTCCCTAATAATTGTGTGTTTCTTCAATAGTTAGTGTTCCTAGTGGTATTCTTGCTATTCTAGATTTTCTTCGTTAAATCCTATTGTTTGTGTGTGAGTTTCTAGTGGTATTTTGCTATTCTTGGTTTTCTTTCGCTAAATCCTGTCTTCTGTGTGTGAGTTGATGTTTATCTTTTTGTTTTTTGACCTGTTTTTTCTATATACAGGGTGTCCCGCATTGGGTGGTCAATACTGTAAGGGTTGATACCGCAACTTGTTTCAGCAAGAAAATTACCAATACAATCGGATTTTTTTTTACCGTTACCTTGTTATCGCTCTTTTTGTGAAAGTCATCAAAAATCGTGACTTGTCACGCAAAATCGTAATTTGCAGCACTCCTGATGACTTAATTCAAGATTTGATTTCAGTTTCAGAAACTACATAAAATTTCAGAAAAACTGAAGTTTTTCCTGTTGCCAACATTATCGGAACTTTCAAGATACAGTTACTCAAACTTGATAGAAATTTTAAAATAGATTTTTCATCGAAAATTCAAACAGTAATTTCATAACGGTGCTTTATACGTACAACTCTGCAAAGTTGATTAAAGTTGCTTCAACATGTTGGCTTTCCAACGGTATATCACTTTTCATATTTACATTGCGGGATTTTAGAATTACACATATTGGATATAAAAAAAAAACAAGGTAATTATTTTCTTATCGGATTATTTAAACTGAAATTTTATTCATTTATTTTTTATATTTTACTATCGCAATTTTGAAAATTTGTTAAATAAAAATTAAAATAAAGTTTTGAATATGAGAAAGAACCAATTAACTAACAATATTAACTAATGATTAAATGGGTCTGTTTGATGAATTGGAATAATGCTGCTGGAATTGGCCTCCTCCATTTTGTATGCAGACTCGACACCTTCGGCGCATGGAAGAAACGTCCGGAAGGATTTTAGGAGGGGTTTCCTTGATGTTGTCACAAGCATCATTAATTCGCTGCAGCAGCTGTTCCCGGGAGGTAATCGGCTCGGAATAGACATTGCTTTTCATCCCATAAATAAAAATCTAGGGGAGTAAGGTCGGGACTTCTCGCAGGCCACACAATTGTCCCAAATCTGCCAATCCACTTTCCGGGCAATTCGTTTTCCAAATATTCTTTGATAGGTCTCGCATTATGAGCGGGCACCCGTCTATCTGCCATAAATAGCAAATATTAAATTTTAACCGTTATAAGTAGGTACCGTTGCATTTGCCAAACAATGTACCAAATTTCAAATATCTTACAGTTCTGGTCAAAATAATGTAGCGAGATTCTATCCCGAATTATAATTGCCTTTGTATGTCTTTTTTCGAGTCAAGGGAAAATTGTTAACGATTGCACTGAAGCCATTATTTTTACCATTCAATGCGTGTTTACCTAAAATTCTGCAATGTAAATAAGAAAAGTGATATACCGTTGGAAAGCCAACATGTTGAAGCAACTTTTATCAACTTTGCAGATTTGTACGTATAAAGCACCGTTATGCAATTACTGTTTGAATTTTCGATGAAAAATATATTTTAAAATCTCTGTTAAGTTTGAGTAACTGTATCTTGAAAGTGCTGATAATGTTGGCAACACGAAAAACTTCAGTTTTTGTGAAATTTTATGTAGTTTCTGAAACTGAATTCAAATCTTGGATTAAGTCATCAGGAGTGCTGCAAATTACGATTTTGCGTGACAAGTCACGATTTTCGATGACTTTCACAAAAAGAGCGATAACAAGGTAACGGTAAAAACAATTCCGATTGTATTGGGAATTTTCTTGCTGAAACAAGTTGCGCTATCAACCCTTACAGTATTGACCACCCAATGCGGGACACCCTGTATATGTATCGCTTTGTTGTTGGATTCGTATTTCCCTGTGGCGAGAGCTTTGAGTCGTTCTCGCGAGAGTGCTATTGAGTCTTATCTGAGAGTGTTAGAATTAACTATTGTTGTTGTACTACCTTCTTTCGATGTATCATGTCTGAACCACATGAGAACATGTACACATCTGTAGGTACAACTGTTAATGACTCCCTTGTCCTCCGGTATTCTGTGGATACACTGAGGTGATGTTAAAAGAGTAGCATGTGTGAATTGATCTTGTGTTCTGGCACCGATCTCTAGTACTCATGTTAGCACTATTACGAATTTTTTCTATTGTAGGGGTTGTTCGTTGAGAACTTTTGTGGGTTCTACTTGATAGGTTTCTACTTCAGGTTTGTCACAACCATCTTTATTAAGAGGGTTAGTCTCCCTAAAGTAGTTGCCGTCATGTAGTCCACCTATTTCCTTTTTTAGGTTTTGAAACGTTAAGTTTCATGGTGAGTTGTTTATCCAGGGGCTCACCTATAAAGGAAAAGTTCCTCATGTGATCATGGTGTTCCTCAGGTTTTCTGATCATCATGATGTTTTCGTGTTTTGGAAATTCCATTGCCGCTATGTTTGTTATTTATTAGACGTGCATGTTGGAGTTTCCTGTCCTTATTCTGGGAGTTTCTTCTATTTGTGTGTGTTTTTTTGTTTTTTGTTTTACTAAGTGTGTTTTTCACCTCTATTCTGTTTGTTCGTAACATCCTTGGTCATCTGTTGTGTGTGTCTTGGCGTCTTCCCTGGCTAGGCAGGTCTACTTCCGACCTTGCATTCGTTATGTGTTGTCTTGACAGGTACGCCTGTCCAGTCAAGTCTGTCAGGGATCGCATCGTCTGTGCATGTGTGTTTTTCCTGGCTCTCCAGGCTCTACTTCCGCCCGTTCATTTGTTGTATGTGTCTTGGCGTGTTCCCTGTCTAGGCAGGTTTCCTTCCGCCCTTCCATTCGTTGTGTGTCGTCTTGACGAATACGCCTGTCTAATCAGGGATCGCATCATCTGTCCATGTGTTGTTTTTGTGTGTATCCTGGTTCTCCAGGCTCTACTTCCGTCTGTACGCTCGTTCCGCTTCCGTCTGTTCTTGTCTTCTTTCCTTTTGTGTTTTACCTGTTTGTGTATTTGTTTATTGGCTCCTGTTCTTTGTATGTTGGAGATAGTGGTTTTATTATCTAGGTAACTTGATGTTGTTGCTATATATTGTGAGCTGTGCCGCTGGTAGGGTTCATTTATCGTCTATCTACTGATGGCTGTCATGACACGCAAGAGAAGCGCTGAGAAGAAACGTGAGAGTCGACGTGCTCATCGTGCACGGAAGTTGGTCCGGGCTCGGAGTTCCTTTTATCCCTCAGATGGGGTTAGGAGGAACTCTAGGCGTAATTTATTTCTTCGGTGTCAGGGGGATCATCGTTTGGTTTCTGCAGTTGGGCGGGTATCCTCTAAATTCCCTATGCTTGATTTTCATACAAGACGGGAGGAGGTGGTTATTACTGCTTATATCCCATCTGATTATATGTTTGCAAATTTATTGTTTTGATAATCTTTCTAATTTGTTGTGTGGTTTTTTCTCTTCTTCTTTTTCTTTTCAGAAGACTGATTGGACTGATCTGCCTGGAGGTCGGCTGGTGGACGAGTGTCCGTATGTGTTAGCTACGGTTTCCAATCGAGTGATGCCTATGTACAGTGTTATTAAGGCTCTGGTTGATGGACATGGCTCTCGGATCAATGAGACATTTGGAGTGTTACCCAGTCAACTTAGGAGCATGCTGCATTTGATGGCCGTTCGTTGTGGCAGATATGAGTATGATCGGCATGTGTATTTTGTGTTGGCGGCTAAATCTGAGTTTTTTGCCTTATTGAAGAAGGCCTTCATGCTACAGATTTATGAGTTGTTGCGAGGCGAGATGGCAGATACCGGTCGGATTTTGTATCTGTCTGTTCAAGGATCTCAGCTCTATATGTTCTTGTCGAATGTGCGATGGATTTCACATATGTTATTGCGTTTACGTGTTCTGATCGAGGAGATTATTGCCAATTCCCCCGATTGTAGTGTTAAATGGGAGAGTGAGGTGTTTTATTGTAAGCCTCATGAGTCTCATGGTGGTAATTTGGCTGTATGTTTTGAATATCATCATATAAATATATCATATATGTAAATGTCATTAAAATACGAGCGAATTACCCATTATTTTAATGGCTAGGGAAAAGTACTATAAGTACAAGATACGGTATATTATATCATTTCACCTGAATGGACATCATTTTAGCCCGTAGATTTAATGCCGACAAGAGGCAGAGAATTTGTTAAGAACAATTATGGAGAATGAATGGCAACATTTACTTCATACGAGGCAAAGGGGGAAGACTATCCCCTATTTCCCCACATATGAGTCCAGGAAGAAGTGTAAATGGTTAGTACTAGACCACTTTATGGTGCAGTTGCTTACCGGTCATGGGGATTTTAAGGCCAAATTACAATCGATGCGTTTGGTTGATAGTCCGCATTGCGATTGTGGGGAGCTTGAGACATCGTCCTCTTCAGCTGCCCACGTTTTGATCCTGAAAGACGGGCATTGATTGCATCATGCATTGGGAATGGGCGAATAGGGTACTTCGACGAAAAAAAAAGAGAATCCCACCATTAAAATATGTCATAAAAAGGCACAAATGAATCGACGGCTGAGAAATCCCATGCAATTAAGAATATGGAAAAATACAAAATTCATTCCCAGAAGATATTTCACACCTAATGAGAGCATAGTTGCAATACGAAGAAAACAAAATCCATTTGGAAAATTCTATGAATATTGAAACTGAAACTCGAGAAAATCCATTAAGAATTCGACGAAACATGTAATAACTGGGCTTAGAGAAAGCATAGCAACCCATGCCATGCGTTAGTCCAGACTGGCTATGTGATCACACAACCCATATGTGTTTGACTGCAAATTTATTACACTACACTCCACGAAATAATTCAAACGTCAAAATATTGTCGATGCAATTATTAACCCTTCTGTCGCCGCCTACGAGCTATTATGCCTAAGGTTTAGCTGAATTTTCTGTGAAATCAATCAAGAAATGATCATTTACACAGTACAGATCCACTGATTTCCATTTGATGTTCCCTACTTTAACCCTTCTGTCTGCACCTACTACAATATGCATATTCTATACCCAATAGGTCTGGCTGGACCTACTGAGAAATTTTTTTTATTTTTTTGAAAAAGTAAAATTTTTATCGGTAAAATCATTCTATCTATTCTTTACAGCAATTTTTCAACAATAAAAGCATGAAAATAATTTTTGTAGATATACTGGAAACGTTTTTAAGTAGATATATTTTGAGGTGGTATTAGTACAAACGTGTTTCTCCCTTATTTTCTTCTTTTTTTGCTTCGCTATTTGCATTGTGTTTATCTAGTAGATATTTCGATCGAATTTTCTAATTCCAATATCTTTGGGGAAATATTAAGCACTTTATTGGCAGATTTTACCTCGATATTAGTCTGCAGATTTAGGGAAATAAGTGGGAAGAAATAGGGAATTTTCAAGGGAAAAATCATCTAATACTAAATTTTTCGTAAATTTTTTGATCAAATCTATTTAGAAAGACGTTTGCAAGTCACTCAGACTTAGTCCTTACTAATACAAAGGAAATAAAACTGGGTTGAATTTCCTAGGATCAAATCTCAGTTGATTAGGTGGTGTTATAAAATGTGACGAAATTAGGCATGCCCATTTTCCGGCTTCACGGCTTTTTATAGAAAAATCTCAGAAATTTTTATCGTTTATAGTTCAAATTGAGTTTAAATGATATTATTACATCATAAATAACAGAATTTAATATTTGCACTTCTTACTTCAAGAGAAAAATGGGGGGAATAACTATAGGTCTGGCCAGACCTATTGGGTATCAAAAAGCACTATAAATTGAAAATCATCAAAAACATACTCAAAACTTCAACCGATTTTTTCAAATTTTTGCAAAATGCTTCCAAACATATTATTCTAGGATATCATGAAATATGAAGTCGCTGCGATTTCATCTTCTATGCTTTTTACACCAAAATATAGTGCCAAAGGTCTGGCCAGACCTTCGTGCCGACAGAAGGGTTAATATACCTAAAGAAGTAATGGTATCTCCTATGCCCTGTGGCATGGGTCGCGAATAATGCCACCGCCTTTCCCGGCGTGTCGTAGAAGGCGACTAAAAAGGGACCTAATCCAAGGTGGATCAGCATGCGCCGAGGGATGCATGGTCAAGAGGGTGCTTGGCCGCTAGTATGCGAAGGTCGCAGGCAACCATGACATCTGAAGCCTGAGGCACGTTTTAACATCAACAAGACCTCCCATAGGTTAGTGTGTGTGTGTATGGGTTGCCGCGTCTGGAGATAGCCGGCGGACGTAAAAGGAAAGTCCATTAATTTACTTATTTCCATACACTAGTGCCAAAAACACAACCTTTCTCCAAAAGGTGTAAAAGAATGGAAGGCCTTATGGAAATTCACGCAAATACAAGCACTACCCCGCCGGGCACTACTTCTGCTATATACGGTTGAGTGATCCCGGGGCGAACCTAGTTCGCGCCAGAGCTCGACGGTTTCCGGGGGCGAGCAATATAAGGCAGTCCAATTACATTGTGGAGAAGCTGAGGGTTGCAAGCTGGAATGTCGGTTCCATGACGTCAAAGAGCGAGGAGATTGAGGATATCATGAAGCGGAGAGGGATAGACATTATGTGCGTGCAAGAGACAAAGTGGCGAAATACCCATATCGACAGAGCCCGGTTTCTTACGAATTCCATGAAGTACAAATTGTACTACTATGGAATTACAAACCAAAGAAACGGAGTTGGCATTATTCTGGCGTCGTCTTTACTTGGCAGTATAATAAGTGTCGCGAAGAGAAGTGACCGCTTGATCAGCATCAAATTGGTTATCTGCGGAAGGGTGTGGAACGTAATAAGTGCCTACGCTCCCCAAGTGGGACTGCCACAGGAAGAAAAAGAGGCATTTTGGAACGACGTTGACACCCTAATTCAGACCATTCCAGATACCGAATTGGTGTTCTTGGGAGGAGATTTAAATGGCCATGTGGGTGAATCAAATTATGATTACGAGGATTGCCATGGTGGAAATGGTAGCCCTTCAACGGTCAGAAATGACGAAGGTGAAGCTATTCTGACCATGTGCAGATCGCATGGTTTGGTCATCCTAAATACATGGTTTGTGAAAAACGAGAGACACCTAATCACCTACAGTAGTGGACACGGAGATAGGAAACACGAAACGCAGATCGATTACCACCTCTGTTTCGATTTTATGAGAAGGTGGGTAAGAGACTGCAAGGTGATCTTGGGTGAATCTGTCGTCAGCCAACATCGTTTGCTCCTGTCAGAATTTATTTTGAGAGCAGGAGGAGCAAGAAATAGAAGAACTCCCAAGCCTGTCGAAAAAATCAAGTGGCACAATCTCACAAACGACAACATTGAACCTGTAGTAACTCCATTCATTGATAAAATGACGGAGTGGTTTCAAAACAACATAAACTGCACCGAGTACAGTCCAACACAAATGTGGAATAGTTTCGCTGAAATGTCAGTAGGTGAGGCGGAAAAGGCACTTGGACTTTCGAAAGGTCCACTCCACACTAAGAAAGAAACATGGTGGTGGAACACCGAAACTAAGGAAGCCGTGCAAGCCAAATCGAACGAATTTAAAGCATGGAAGAAATGTGAGTCAAGCAGTGAAGCCGAACGGGTTCAACTTCGCGAAAATTATATGCAATGCCGGAAGAAAGTAAAGCGCTTGGTAGCTCAAGCAAAGGCGAAGGCAGCTGAGAAATTCTACCAAGAATTAGAAAATCAGACTGCGACCGAAGGACCGTCTTTGCGCGAGAGACCTAAGCACGACGCCAGGATATTTAGGGTCGCAGCCCAAAGGAGAAGGAACGCTCGGGAAATACAGGCGCCAAAGTACGTGGAGGACTCGCAAGCAATGTTGTTGATTGACGATACGGCAATTTGTAGCAGGATGCGAGAGTATTTTGACGAACTTCTAAATGAAGAGTTTCCTCGAGCAGCTTTTCAAGATGTTGAGCCGAATACCACAAATATTGAAGATATCTCAGAGGAAGAGGTGATGGAGGCAATGCATCAGATGAAACGCGGAAAGGCAGTCGGGCCGGACAAAGTCCCCGCGGAATTTTGGTTGAAAATGGAAAATGTCGGGCTTAGTTGGCTCACAGTTCTCTTCAACAAAATCAAAGGTGGGCAACCGATGCCTGATGCTTTCAGGGAAAGTTTTCTTCTTCCTTTCTATAAGAACAAGGGAGACTCACGCAAACTCAACAACTATAGGGCTATAAAGTTAACACCTCATACACTGAAGATCTACGAGCGAGTTGTCTGCAACCGATTGAGAAAGATTGTGCGGTTGAATGACAATCAATGCGGCTTTGTTGAAGGTCGATCTACAGTCGATGCGATTCAGTGCATTCGTATTGCGATGGAAAAGTATAGAGCAGCACGAAAGGACTTGTACTTTGTGTTCATCGATTTGGAGAAAGCATTCGATAGAGTACCTTGTGATCTGATATGGTTGGCCTTGAGAGCACTTAATGTCCCCGAGGCATACGTCAGGATGATACGAGACATGTATGATGGAGCTACGACTAAGGTTAGATGCACAGCCGGTGAATCAGAAGAATTTCCGGTGAATGTCGGAGTACACCAGGGCAGTGTATTGAGTCCGTTGCTCTTCAACATCATCATGTGCTACTTATTGACACGTGTCTCCGACGGCCTAGAAATATCTCTTCTTTTTGCCGATGATATAGTCCTCAGTAGCCCAAACATCGTTGCCTTGCAAGCTGCGCTTACAAAATAGTGTGACATTCTGGAGGAGCATGGACTGAGGGTAAGTATAACAAAGACTGAGTTCTTATGCTGCCCATTCTCAGACCCAGATGCACCGATACCAGAAATGTACGTCAAAGGAGAGCAGCTTAAGTCTTGTACCATGTTCAAGTACCTTGGCTCGATGGTGAACAGCGGAGCTACATGCGATGATGACATCAAACATCGCACAAAGGTTGGGTGGATGAGGTGGCGAGAAAACTCTGGAGTTTTCTGCGATAAGAAAATGCCACTGAAGCTAAAGGGCAAGTTGTACAAAACGGTTGTACGTCCCGCACTCATGTATGGATCAGAATGCTGGACCATGTATGAAGGTTACGCGAAAGAAATGACAGCGACTGAAATGAAAATGTTACGCATGTCAGTTGGTGTAACGAAAAGGGACCACATCAAGAGTAGCTACATCCGAGGCAGCTTGTCCATAGACCAACCAATCACCGAAAAGCTCGAAGACCGACAAATGGATTGGTATTGCCATGTTCAACGGCGTCCGCCTGAGAACCCAGCAAAGAAAGCGATATCAATGGAAGTTCCACTTGATGGACCCAAGGCCAGAGGCAGACCGAAGAACACCTGGATGTGTCAAATGAAAAAGCAACAACAACGCATTGGTCTCGGCGATGACACGATCCAAGATAGAGCTGCCTGTAGAAATATGCTGAGAAATTATCGCCAAAACGGGCGATGTGCCTACACCGCAGGTCGAGCAACGCGGAACCATGGAGCGGTATAAAGAACGAGGCAAGGAAGAAGAAGAAGTAATGGTATCTCCTACCTGGGTTTATTACCCCCTAATCACCCCAAGTCACTCCCAACTTTTAAGTGCGTTTACCTGCTTCGGATAATATCCTCAGCAACCTTGATTGTATGTTGCCGGTATCGTGATTCATCCTGCAATGTTCCGGTTCCTTAAGAATCGCTAGGCTTTCCACTGTATCGAGCTTGCGCCGATTAACTCCTCGGTGAATGATTACATGAAATGAATGCAACGATTATACAACGTGTACACATCAAATACCGAGAAACAAATTTGACAGAAGAATATTTACATGAAAACTCGAGGAAAAATCATTAAGAGCCGACGGAACAATAAAACCCTTGCGAGAAATTACATGGCTACTGTATTAATAGGAGGGCTGCTACTGAAAGTATATCATGACCTCGAGGAAATACGGAAGAAAATCTAAATAGGAATAATAATTAATAGTTTTGTATTTTTACATATACTAAGAAAGACTTGTGGACTGCCCTAAGCCCGGGCTTGGTAAGCAGAAAGCAAGCACTACCAATGGCTCGGCTATCATTGGCTATGTGCACACATGTGCGCTTTCGTCTTCAAGCTCCGTATCCACTTTCAATATTGAACTTGTCATTGATTGCGTCAAGTGAACAGAAGAGATCAATGCCTCATTCTATCCACATCTGTCCATTACTCGTAACATTAGCAATCGCGTTCAAGAATGGATGCGTTTCTTCAATAGCACAGACATCTCAACCTTCAATTGTCAAAATAATGAAGACGAAAGAAAATTGAAAGTGTCTAGACAGTCACATTGATAGCCAAGTCGGAGGTAGTGAGCTAGCAGAGCTCAGGGATGCGAACCTTATCTGTTGGAACAGCCCCAAAGGCTGTCGAACGGAAGATCGCGCCGGTTTTGGAGGAATCCAAAACAAATGCGAAGCCTCGGGAGTTGAGTAAGCCTTCTGCAGCATTGTGCAGAATTCAACAATTGGAGTGGGATTCGAGAGGGCTGTGGTGTTGGTCGCTGACTATGATTTTCCGACAATAGGGATACAACTTGTGCCGCCTGATCTGGCGTCGAATCCATTGATGACAAAACAGTGATTGAAATTACTTTAGATGTAAGTTACCTAACTTTCCTGATGCAACTGATAATGAGGTTTCTGTTTTTTTGGTACAAATGGCAATAATTTAAAAAGTGCGAAGCAAATATTGATAAAAAGGGTACCAGCAGGTAGCTAAGGTTGCAAACTTTTAAACATCATACGACTTTTATGGATAACTATCATACTTTCCAGAAAACATGTACAAATACATGCGCTTTTAAGTATAGTAATCAGTTCGATGATTCGAGTTTCTATATAAAACATTTTATTGTTAAAAAAAAAACAGAAAACATGGATGCGTTTTTTCTCGTTTGGTTCCTTTGAAAAAAGCTCCCGACTTCAAAAATCTTCTGTTCATAATTAATGGAGGTACATGACAGCCGCCTGCAAGAATAATATTTAAATTGTCATATAAAATTATTTCTACCGCCATCCTCTTCAATTATGGCTCTGTGCTTAATTTCACCTCACATTTTTTTCTCATCGGTAACTTCAATGCCTCATTCATGTTGGGGTTTTCGATTAGAATTAATTCAACCAAAAACTTCGAAACAATTATCTCTGAACAGGTACATACACATATGACAACTTCGACACTATAAATTGCTTATCGTATTTAAAATTTTCCACTGCCAACTATGATGTCTCCAATTCTTCACTTTCGTGAGTTAATTTTGATCAGAGTTTATTTAAACAATTTGTTCCTTCATGAATCTTCTTTATTGATTCCTCGTTTTAAACTAAGATACATATTCAGTACATCTTTCCTATTTATGAGATTTCCTTATCAATACAATATTATACTCTAAAGATATATATAATATATATAAAGATGAATTCTTATTATCTATTCATGTTTTCTAAAATGTTTATCTCTAACATATGTGTGAGAATATTCAATTCTTATCTCTAGCACAAATTGTATTAAATGTCCTTATCTCTAACATACATTAAATTTCTAGATTCTAGTCTAGATCTAGTTATTACGGGGAAAACCGATGGAAGGACACTCTAGTAAGTAGGTTAGTAAGTAAGGTTCGTTATTAGTAATTAGTTCTAGGTGGCGGCTGGTTAGGTTAGGGAATTGCGGCGCGGTAAGTAGGTTTAGGTAGATTAGGGATAGTGTAGAGCAAAATGAGGGAGTGTCGATTTACACCCGAGCCGAAACCACGATCCGAGGGTAGCGTGAGAGACTCAAGAAAAATAAACATCGCAACACCCCGAAGCACGATGGCGACCCGGCGGCGTATAGATTTAATTGACGCATATATGGCTATATTTATATACCACACAAATAACCAGCACAAAATCTTACCGATACACAGTTGATTGCTCGTCGAACCCTGCGCTTCACCGAAATTGCTTGTTGCTTGCTTTTCAAGACGTTTGAGCTCCTCGTTGTATTCCGAGTCGAATTGAGCCTGCAACAGCTGAGCGATGAGTTCATCGGATGTACACGCTTCGCCTTTAAGAAGGACACCAGCTCCTTGCATAGGATCCTCGTGAAATACGCTCGCTGCTTCTGTCGCCGCCGTTACACCGTTCCCAATCGACGAATCAATCTTACTTGGAGTTGGCTCACTGCCACCCAATGCCATGTTTTCCAAATGTGTTTTTGTTGGACCGACTAGTGATTGGTACGGGAGACGCAAAAGTGCTCTTTATAAATATTTTTGGCAGATTAAAAGATGTTGTCAAATAGATATTGACAAGTAGCCAGAAGCTGTAAATGACGAGAGGTGGATTTGTGATCGGCGGGAAAGAACAAAGACCGTACGACAGTTAATGGAGAAACTATAAATAGAGCCAGCAAATAACGGCTCGATCTTCTTTTGCCCGCCATCAACCACCATCAGGTAATCGCCGACCGCCCAGAATTTAAATCGAGTATTGATTCTTTTCTTTTCGACTTTCTCGATCTTCTTTTGCCCGCCATCAACCACCATCAGATTTGAAGAATCGAATTCACCATCTTACGAGTCACCACTTATCAAAGACGCACGGAAAGTCTATAAGACGACGACAACGACACGGCGACGACAACGGAGATCTTTAGAGTGTCGCCGCAAGCAAGTGCCCTCGAATTCACCTCACGCAGTAGCCGAGACACTTAGAGGTTTGGTTCTACAAGACGACGACGACGACACAACGCAACGACAGAATTCAAATAATTGATAGGGTAGAGCCGCCGCAAGGTATTTATTTAGGATAATTATATTTAAGATTAATTTAATGTTAGTTAGAAATCAGTGCGAATACAGAGCTTCAATTCTTATGACAAGTTGTTGTGAAGATTTTTGGAAAGTGTTCTTCCCCGGTAGTTTTAGTAGAAGGTCATATTCCCTAATCGCGGGTGGAAATCGAAACGGTGACGAAGGCAAATTCAGGAACGCGTTTCGTACTTCGTCGTTCCTTTCCTGCCACGGTCGGTGCTATTAAAAAGTACGTGGCGCCCACGACCCCCCCTTCTGAGCGAGGCTGGCCGACCGACGTCCCGTTGAATTACGGAAAACACGTAATAGTGTTATATATCATTACAAAGGTAATTTTATGTAGTTTGTTTCGTCCTCGGGACATTTCAAGGTCAGGCTCATAGTTTTCCAGATATTTGCAAAAAACTGAATTTTCACCCCTGTGCCACCCCCTCTCCCCTTAACCCATCGCGCAAATTAGTGTAACTTTTTACTGCGTATATTAGGTAGTGTATTTAACAATTTGGCATCAAAAATTTCTTTTTTTTATGTTTAGGTTTGGGCCTATTTTTAACCAATTGTACTGGACTAATTGTTATTTTTGTGATTTTGCCTGTTGGGTGTATGTTTCCTTGTTATTGTGGGTGTGTTCCTTTTATTGTTTGTTGTTGTTTTATGACCTTTTACTTTTGTCGCGGTCTTTATTGGGTCCTTGTTATATTTGTGTTTCTGATTTTTCCTTTTTATAAGTATTTGTCGTGTTTCTTTCTGGCTCATATCTCAGATGTTGCTTGCTTGAGCTGCTTGATTTGAGTCTAATTTTAATAGTTGCGGATTTTTTATAAAAAACTTTTAATAGTTGTAGATTCTTTGATCGGTTGATTTTTTTTTATGATTTGTTGATGTAAGTCTTTTTGTTGTTATTGTTTATTTGTGTTTTTTCTCCTTTTTGCTTTGTAAGTTTTAGTTTTTTTGATTAATTTCTTTTCTCTTTGTTTTTGTATCTTTTCAGATTCGAATTTCCTGGTTTGAGGCGAATGTGTTGATCATCGTGGACGTTTTTGTTCTGGAGTACGTTTGTTGGATTCCCGAACTTTGGATTTTCGCTGCTGTGGATAGGAGAATATTTTAGTTTTAATTATTTTTATAGTAATTTAATTGTATTATTGTGTGATTTTTGTATATTTTTTGTAGGTTTCTCTTTTTTGTGTGTGTCTTCTTCTTCTTTTTATTCGTGTTTATAAGTTTCTTGTTTCTTGTGTTCGCTTTTTTTTCTTTTCTTTCTTTTTCTTCGTTTAATCCAATTTTATTCTTCGTTTAATCCAATTTGATTACGTCTTGGAGGCGTTCTCATCCAAATAAAAGGCGGGCTACTCGTTATGTGCCTTTTTCGGAAGTGCCTGGGGGTTTTTTAAATCTTAGTAGTGTGGAGTTTCCTCTTGAGGTTAGGAAGATTTTGTCTTCTAGGATGAGGTTCGGTCATCCTGAGATAGGTGGTCATGAGGAGGTTGTCGGCTTGCTTACCTCCGATTTGTCCAATGGCAATCATAGGTTAGGTCAGTACTTGCAGATTATTAGTGCTAGGGAGAAAACCGGTTCTTTTGGTTCCCTTTTAGTGAATCGTTTTGTTAGGTCGGCTTGTAGGAAGACTCGTCTCTTTTTGAAAAATAATCCTCAAGTAATGGTGATGAATGCTGATGGGCGCTATCACCATTGCTATTGATAGGAGTGCTTATGAGTCCAAGTTGGAGGCTTTCCTCCAGGCTGGGGTTGAGGCCGGCACTTTTCGTTTTTTAGAGTCTGAGACTTTGCTTTCTTTGAAAGTTAGGCTTAATAGTCTCCTCCAGGTTGTGCATAGAATTTGTCGATCGAAGGCTTCTATTCCTTCTACAGTTGGGTTATTTAGGGAGAATTTAGAAATTCCTAGGTTGTATGGTGTGATAAAGGCTCAATTATCCTTTGCGTCCTATCACTGATACTAGGGATAGTGTGAATGGTCCTGTTTCTTCTCTTGTTTCTTCCATATTAGGGGATTTTTCCAGTGTTATTTTTAATATAAAGAATTCTGAGGATTAGGTCTGTAGGTTGGATCAGTTTGATCTTAGTGGTAGGGATGTTATTTTATTCTCCCTTGACGTTAGGGATATGTTTACTAATATTTCCATCAATGCGGTTATTAGTTATATTATTACTAAATTTGGTTGTAGTATTTTTGAGAGGTATAGGGTTACTTGTGTAGCTTTGAAAACTATCTTAGATTTGGTTTGTAAGGAGCTTAATTGTTTTCGTAGTGGCAGTCGTTGTTATCAGCAGGTTGGTGGTTTGCCTATGGGTAGTTCTATGGCTCCCATTATGGCTATCCTATACATGGATATGGTCTTTGAGGAGAGCATCGAGGAGCTTCATTCTGTTGGTGTTTTGAAGATTTGGAAATATGTTGACGATATTCTCGTTATAGGGTCTCGTGGTTCCGTAAGTTTGTCTAGGGATGTTTTAGAGTGGAATGCTTTACGTTTGAAGCAGTTGCATGGTGACATAGGTAGTATTGTTTTCACAGCTGAGATTGAATCTGTTTTCTGGTCGTTAGATTTCTTGGATGTAACCATTATGAGAGGTATTTAAAAATTTTTTACCATTTGGTATAAGAGGGAAATAGCTTCCGATAGGGTTTTGAATGCTATTTCTTCCCATCCAGATCATGTTAAGCGATCTGTTGTTAGGGAGTATTGTAGGAGGGCTTTTTTGTTAGCTAGTGGTATTTTCAATGAGTTGTTATCTCATAAATTGCGTAGGATTCTCGTTAATAATAACTATCCATATTCTTTTATAGAGGGGATTTTTGGCAAGTTAATCAAAGATATGGATATGGGTGCAGTTTTACCTTCTCTTTCTGACACTTTCAAGTCTTCTAAAACTCATTTTGAGGAGCTTTTGATTTTCTTTGAAGTTAAGACTGCTCATGAGGGTTCATCTAATCCGCTATCTCTTCGGAATTTAATGATAGTTAATAGTGTTCCTCTAAATCGTTGTGAGGGGGATTCTATTTGGGTTCCTATTCCTTATTTGTCGGGAAAGGACAAATCTATTCATGTTGTATTGGAAGCGATTTAATTACCCCGAAAATAACCGCCATGACCGCCAATAAATTCGGAATGCACTTCCGGTTGCCGGTTGACCCTCGCTAAATCCCGCTGAATTGGCTGAATAACGAAAACTAGATGACACGTAACAACAGAGATGGCGCTGAAAGTCATATAATACGATAAGACAATAGTACGGCAGCAAAAGTCCAAACCAATTGTGGGTCGGATGGTTTGGTACAGCAGACAGAATTTTTGGACGGAGGTTCGATTTTCGATGAAAACTTTTTTTTTTAATCTTTTGTATTTATGTAGCAACAAAACGATAAACTTCTTCTAAGTTTCTAAGTTTCCGAATTGCTGCAAAAAATCAAGGGATGGTCCAGAACACTCATGGTGAAGTCAGTTTCGCGATCCGTGTCCTTGTTCACAGGATATTCGCAGTCAAAGTTTCTCTTCGTATAAAGTATACTCCTCAGAGTGAGCATTTTAGTTTCCGCGGCCCCTATATTTGATGATGCCAAAAAATCAGGGGATCGTCCAGAACACTCACGCTGAAGTTCGTTTTGCGATCCGTGTCCTTGTTCACAGGATATTCGCAGTCAAAGATATCAGTATTATCTATAATGTGCATTCATCGGAGAACATCTCACAGTAGATCTTTGTGTAATATTTTTTTTTCCTAAGCCCTGTAAGTTCCTTTCCGTTTAATATTTTGTTGAAAAAATGGAGAAACATCCAATTCCGAGGTGTATATCTATTATGAGCTTGTCTATACCGAGGAATCCGTCAAGCAGTTCCTCGAGGAATTGGAACTAGTCCACCCTCCTTCCTCAACTCCGCCGAAGTGCTGCGAGGAGCCTATGAAAGTAGAAATAAAAGCAGATAAAAAGCTTGGGTGGGTTTGGCGCTGCGCGTCCTCTTATGGGAAGCGCAAAATAAAAAAACACATGTCGCGCCACAATAAATCCCGCTCAAGGCACCATTGTTAATGGATATTTATGCCGTCTAAGGCTAGGGGAGGTGTTGCTCCTGATACTTTTTTTTTTGTGGAGCACAAAAACTGAAAAAAGTGCAATATCTGTCCGAATGGAGAAATAGGCGCCGCGAGGTTGAAGTATCTCAACAGTGGTTGACTACTTTAAGTACTTCAGGTAGGTGACATCGGTTATTGCGTCACACCTCATTGAGCCGATAGGAGGTGTTAAAAAGACTGTGCAAATCGATGCAACGTTTTTGTCAAAAAAAAAAAAAGATATGGCAAAGGAAGAACGACACCCCTATGAAGATACCCATCCTCGGGCTCTATTGTAAGGAGGATGATATTGCACTTTTTTCCGAGTAAAAAGCTGCCAGTAAATTCATTTGTGGCCGTATATTGAGGCGTTCGTACAATATGATACCAGTGTCATTTGTACAGATGGAGTGAGACACTATAACAACTTAAAAAGTAAGTTCTCGCCCCAAACGGAGCATTTGACCACTAACCATAGCATTGGGCAATATGTTGATAGTGAAGATCCGCGCAATACGATTAAGGACCTTGAAAATCAAAATCGTCTGCTTAAGCAAACGATTAAAAACGCCTCAGGTGAAGAAATTCTTCAAGGGTACATATTGGAGCATTTTTACCGTTTTTTGTGTGACCTCAAAAAGGTCTACCCAGGCCACGTCAATGGGAAGTTGAGAGAGGGGATTAGAGCTAGAGACCTCGAGGAACTTGTGCCAGGCATTCTACATTGAAAATAAAATTATAATATTTGACCTCATGGGAGGACATCGCCTATAAAGGCTGTTCCTATAACTAAGAATAAGATAATAACACCTACTATTCATGTGTGCATGAATTAATAAGAGCTGTAATAAATTCCTCGCCCTACATGGAGGTAAATACAAAATGAAGCATATAATGTCCCTTTTAATAATTTTTTTTTTTATCCAGAAGGAGCAACCCTTCTAGAGTGGAATGCCAACAGATTCGCCTCCGCGTGGTGCATTCTAGGTAACGCTAAGGGAATCTGATACATAACTTTACGATTTGAAAGGTATATTATTTTCAATTTATGTGACTTCTTTGCAACTTCATTGAACCAACTTTTATCATGGCGTATATATTCCATCTTGATCTTCCAGGCAAGATATAAAAAACATCCAACAGTACTTCAGTTATTCTCTTTTGATTTACATGTCTGGAATGTGAATCTAAACGGGTAGCATGAAGATGTTCTAGATGTTCTTCCATAATATCGCAACATCTTGTCAGTGCGGATTAAAACATCAGTATTTTGTCGGTGGATATTTTTGAAGATAACGTTAGCACAGTCACGCGAAGAATTCTCATGACGCTGAAAGTAAGAGCACACTATGAATCGGAGCTTTAATGCCCATTTCATACTATGAAAAGTTGCAATCCGAAGATGATGTGAGGCTCATTTGAACATTGCAACTGAATCGGATGTTGCTCAAATTCATCGTGATGCTTTGCACGCCGGCAATGAATTACCATCCTGAGTTTTTTTTTCTACCAGGTACTTTTCTCAGGCTCCTTTAACACTAGCGAACGCTGGTTGCAACGGCAAGGTCGTCGTCGTCAAATATATCCAATAGATTGGTTAATGCGCACCATGCGCTCTGACATTCCGATCTCAATCACGATGCCCGGGGTATAACTATCGCCGAACCTCTCGATATAGGTATATTTGTAAAATATAGATGGAAAGTAGTGGGACTCCGAACACAGCGGTATGTTATATTCCTGCAGAACATACCCAGAATTCAGGAATTAATCGACTAGTTAAAAACTATCGGAAGGCGAAATGAAACGAGCACCTCAATGACTACAACCTTAATTAAGGTGTAAGTAAATTATAGTTTACTGTCTGCGTAGTATCATCATAAAATTTGGCCTTAAGAGCACCAGCGCCGCTGTTGTTGTTGATCGAAAGGATATAATTTTTCGAACATATCTCTCAAGTGTCTATTTTTTATGTGAAAATTTCAAAAAATCGGTTCAGAAATAAAAAATACCGGCGTACAGAGGGATGCGCCCGCAATACGAGGGTTTTTTAGAATTTTAATGCGTAGTGAATATTTTTTGTACATATATTTTATAAGCAATAAACAAGAATTGTGCACAACATTAATGAAATGCTTCCTGTAAATCTATTTTTGGATTGGTCTAATTAAAGGTGGAACAGAATGAAAGGCGCTAGCTCTGTAAAAACCAAACCTCTTATCCGATTTTAGTGCGGTTAATTTTATTTTATAGGTAAATTTATTGGCTGTAATAATCATTTAATTTCACTATTCTAGCTGGTCTAGCTTTGGAGATATTAGGTTTTAAGTCGTGCAAGAAAATGATTTTTTCAAAAATCTTTAAATGCCTATGGCAGCTAAAGGGTTAAGCTGAGGGGGTGTGTTCCGCACAACTTTTTGACTGGAAATCAACTGAGGAATCATAATCTGGTGCGTTTGTGCGGCAGTTTGCGGACACACTGTATAGACGATATCCTTATAGTAGGTTCTCCTGGGTCAATTTCAGTAGCTAGGGAAATTTTGAAAAAGAACGCTGAGCGTAGCCGAAGGTCAAATGGGGATATAGGTAGGATTTTATTTACGATTGAGTATGAATCTGTTTTTAGGTCTATAAATTATTTAGACGTTACTATTATGAGGGGATGTGGTAGCATTTACACTATGTGGTATAAGAAGGACATGGCATCAGATAGGTTGTTAAATGCTATATCTAATCATCCTTCTTATATGAAGAAATCAGTAGTTAGGGAATATTGTAGGAGGGCATTTCTGCTTACTAGTTCACTCTTTAACCATGTTTTAGCTAATAAGCTTAAAATTTTGATTAATAATAGTTATTCACATGCATTAGTTAATCAGGTATTAGATGGTCTTATTAAGAATATGAATATGAGGCATGTCTTACCTCATCTTAATAAAACTTATAAAGTGAAAAGGACCAATTTAGGAGAGCTTGAGATTCTTATGAAGATAGTGGTTAATCATGAAGCAGTCATGAAACTTCCTTCACTTCGGAATGATATGTTGGCTAATAAAGTCCCTAGTAAGTTTAGACAGAAGAATTGTACTTGGGTTACAATACCCTTTATTGTGGGTAAGGATAAGGCAATAAAATCTTTGATGGGTAGTAAGCGGTTTAGGTTAGCAACATATGTTTCTAAAACAAATCGTAGTTTTAACTCATATCCAAGGGATAAGATAAGTCCATTTCATAAGTGGTACTGTATTTCAGCGATTCATTGTACGGCTTGCACTCAGATTTATTTAGTAGGTATAAGAAATAGTCAGTTGACTTTAGGGAAAATACTTATGCAACCTTCTTGTGTAGTTAGAAAACATATGGTAGATGGTCATAATATAGATGTTCAAAAGAGTCATACTTATAAGGTTCGAGGTTGGCAAGATCTAGATAGGTTGATAGATATTTTGGATATTAAAATAAAATTAGAGAATCCTAATTGTAATAAAATTAAGGCATATAATATTAAAAATAATGTAATGTGTCCTGATGTAAAACTCCCAAATAGTACTGCATCTATGATTAAGAATATCTTTAGTTCATAAGTTATGGTTTTAATTCTATTCTGAAATTTATGTAATTATGATTATAAAATCAAAATTTTTCCTTTTTCCTGTACTAAAGTTTATTTTGTTTTAATTTCAAATTGGGGCTCTACTTTTATTTTGATTTATACTGATTTCAGTTTTAAGTTGGGGCTCTATTTTTTTATATTTTTATTATTTTGATTTATATTGATTTCACGTGCATCAAGTTAGCGGAACAACTTTTGAAAATCGACTCGGCGTCTTTACAGTAATTTGCCGCTAATTTGTTGTGAATTAGTTCTGGAAAAATTAATTTTGTCGCTCTTCATTTTCACTGAGAAAATGGGTGTTCCGCTAACTTGACGTCAAGTTAGCGGAACAACTTTCAAGAATCAAGTCGGGACTTGCACCGTTCTCTTCCGCTATTTTGTTGTGAATTAGTTGTGAAAAAAAAAATGTTGTCGCTCTTCATTTTCACTGAGAAAATGGGTGTTCCGCTAACTTGACGTCAAGTTAGCGGAACAACTTTCAAGGATCAAGTCGGGACTTGTACCGTTCTCTTCCGCTATTTTGTTGTGAATTAGTTGTGAAAAAAAAAATTGTCGCTCTTCATTTTCACTGAGAAAATGGGTGTTCCGCTAACTTGACGTCAAGTTAGCGGAACAACTTTCACGGATCAAGTCGGAACTTATACCGTTCCCTTCCGCTATTTTGTTGTGAATTAGTTGTGAAAGAAAAAAATTTGTCGCTATTCACCATCAGCGGGAAATTGTAGTTTCCTGTTTGTGACGTCACGATGGAACAGCCCCACTTTACCCGCTCGAATCAAGTCGCGGAGTATGTCATAATTTGCTGCAAGGATAATACGAATGAGATATTAAAAAAACGATTTTGTCGCTCCTCGCCATTAACGGTAAAATATACTTTTCCATATTACGTTGACGTCACTATCTCAAACAACCTACTTTTCCTGATCGCACCGTGTCGGGGAGTATGTGAAAATTTGTCTCTTGGCTAATTACAATTAGTTGTGAAAAGAATGATTTTGTCGCTCTCTTCTATACGCGGGAAAACGCGGTTTTCCAAATTATAACGTCACTATGGGAGAAAACCCACTTTTCTTTATCGGATCGACTTGGTGAGTATGGCATAATTTGCCGCTTGGCTAATACGAATTAGCCATGAAAAGAATGATTTTGTCGCTCCCTTCTAGCCGCGGGAAAACGCGGTTTTCCATTTTATGACGTCACTATGGGAGAAAACCCACTTTTCCTGATCGGATCGACTTGGTGAGTATGGCATAATTTGCCGCTTGGCTAATACGAATTAGTTGTGAAAAAATGATTTTGTCGCTCTTCGCTATCGGTGAGAAAACGCGGTTTTCGATTTTATGACGTCACTATGGGAGAAAACCCACATTTCCTGATCGGATTGACTGGGTGAGTATGGCATAATTTGCCGCTTGGCTAATACGAATTAGTTGTGAAAAGAATGATTTTGTCGCTCCCTTCTATCCGCGGAAAAACGCGGTTTTCCCTATTATGATGTCACTATGGGAGAAAACCCACTTTTCCTGATCGGATCGACTTGGTGAGTATGGCATAATTTGCCGCTTGGCTAATACGAATTAGTTGTGAAAAGAATGATTTTGTCGATCTTCGCTATCGGTAAGAAAACGCGGTTTTCCCTATTATGACGTCACTATGGGAGAAAACCCACTTTTCCTTAGTTACATTAGTTACAAAGTCAAAGCGAAAAGAGGCGAGAGTAAATCTTGATCTTTAATTCATTAACATTTTGATGCAAATATTTTTGTTGTGTAAAACTTAGTCCACCAATAATAATAAAATAATATTTTCTGTTTCGTGAACTGAACGTAAACGGAAAACTGTACGTGATTCTAAAATTCTCTAATGATTTATCCAACCTAATTTGATTTCAATCTACGTTTGCTGAATTGCTGGGCTGGGACATCTACGGGCCAATCGCAACTTTTTTATTTTGGTGAATTCGTTAAAATTGTTTCAGATTTTTGGAAACATAACGCTTTCCGGTGTCGAAAGAAGATTTCTTTTTATCAACACTAGCGAAACTTACCTTACTATCCATCATAGAGCGTCATATAGCGGAAAATATCGGAAACGCAAAGTTCTTATTAGAACGATTAGCAGACCAAGCTTGTATCGTGTTTTGTGTCGCAAAAATAGTAATTTTGTACTTTTTTGGTGTTTTTCATTTTAAAAATGCCTCGTGGACGTCCGTGTTTAACCGAAAAGAAAGAAATAGTCGACGCTATTTTACAATTTAAAAATGAAATTGTGGTATCTGGTGCGATTGTTCCGGAAAGTAATCCTGTTTGGGGACAGATATCAATTTCGTTAGCGTCGAAAATTAAACCAGCATCGCTTTATTCATATGTGAGATGCAATAGATTTAACTTAAGAGCTTTATTATTAGAGGAGGACTATGTCGCCCCCAATAGTTCCACCACAGACTCCATTTCGACCGAAAGCTTTGACTCGCCAGAGTCGGAAGCGACCCGTTTCGTCTTAACATTTTCAAAATCGGAATTTGATAGTCTGATAATGCAATCATCGCCTCAATACCGGGATAAAAAACACATTAAACGCTGCCGGCTTGTTAACATTATGCTTCCCAGCAGATGGACCGAAGCAATAGCAGCAAAAATTTACAATGAGCTGAGTCTTTACAACGATATATATATATATATATATATATATAGTTATATCAGCAAAGATAAAGAGTCGGGAGCATTTAAAGGTTTGTATATACCCAAATTCACGATTCCTATGCGGAACACTTCATAAAGTATATAATTTACTTTATGTTAAAGTGTTATGCTTGAAATATATTGGATACAGCAAGAGTAGCAGGATTATCATACACAAATATCATTTGACATATTTTGCTGCTGCCACTGCGGGTTCTTAAGGGCTAGTATGTGTTTTCTAAATAGGAATTTTGCTGTCGACGTTATTGATTCTATTTGCTGCGTCTACTCTGTTTCAAGCATACTACGTAAGTTAAGTTAGTATGCATTTTCTATCAAAATTTAATATATTGGTAGTCGCCTGGATCTATACAGGGAACCTATCCAAAAAAATCAACATCAACTCGGAAGCGGATGAGAGCGTATATAGCGCCCCCTAGAAGAAAATATTAAAACTGTTTGAGGCACCAATATTTTTCAACTAAGCGCGGTTTACATGAGTCAAGTAAATGCTTGACTGGAGTATAATTTTTCCATGTTAAAAGAATAATCTTTTCACTTGATTTCAGTAGAGTAGAGTTGGAGTCTGTCGACTAGAAAATAAAATATTTCTCAAATTACTGTACTGTATGTACTGCATCTGAAATCAGATCTATTATAACATTTTTGTTTGTCTAAGGGCTCCAGTACACAGTCATATTTGGTAATATTTCTATTATAATATGCTTAAGCCTACTTGATATCGCTTACTGCACGTCTAAAAATTTATACTGAATGAATCGAGTAGGCTTAGGCATATGACATACATATTATAATAGAAATATGACTGTGTAAAGGAGGCCTAAAAGCTACACCATAAATGCACCGGAAAATTATACCTCGTGAAACTTCTAGCAACAAAAAAAAATGACAATACTTTGATACTAAAGCTTTCCGGTGCGTTTATTCGGCAGTTTCTGGGCAGCCTCTATAAACAAGTCACTGTAAGTTTAATTATCTGATTTCAGGTCATTGCGCATGTGGGAGTCAATTAACATGTACAATTATCCCACCTCACCAGGACTAACTCGTATTAGCCAAGCGGCAAATTATGCCATACTCACCAAGTCGATCCGATCAGGAAAAGTGGGTTTTCTCTCATCGTGACGTCATAATATGGAAAACCGCGTTTTCTCGCCGATGGCGAAGATCGACAAAATCATTCTTTTCACAACTAATTCGTAGTAGCCAAACGGCAAATTATGACATACTCACCAAGTCGATCCGATTAGGAAAAGTGGGTTTTCTCCCATAGTGACGTCATAAAATGGAAAACCGCGTTTTCCCGCGGATAGAAGGGAGCAACAAAATCATTCTTTTCACAACTAATTCGTATTAGCCAAGCGGCAAATTATGGCATACTCCCCAAGTCGATCCGGTCAGGAAAAGTGGGTTTTCTCTCATCGTGACGTCATAATATGGAAAACCGCGTTTTCTCGCCGTTGGCGAAGAGCGACAAAATCATTCTTCTCACAACTAATTCGTATTAGCCAAGCGGCAAATTATGCCATACTCACCAAGTCGATCCGATCAGGAAAAGTGGGTTTTCTCCCATAGTGACGTCATAAAATGGAAAACCGCGTTTTCCCGCGGATAGAAGGGAGCGACAAAATCATTCTTTTCACAACTAATTCCTATTAACCTAGCGGCAAATTATGCCATACTCACCAAGTCGATCCGATCAGGAAAAGTGGGTTTTCTCCCATAGTGACGTCATAAAATGGAAAACCGCGTTTTCTCGCCGATGGCGAAGAGCGACAAAGTCATTCTTTTCACAACTAATTCGTATTAGCCAAGCGGCAAATTATGCCATACTCACCAAGTCGATCCGATCAGGAATAGTGGGTTTTCTCCCATAGTGACGTCATAAAATGGAAAACCGCGTTTTCCCGCGGATAGAAGGGAGCGACAAAATCATTATTTTCACAACTAATTTGTATTAGCCAAGCGGCAAATTATGCCATACTCCCCAAGTCGATCCGATCAGGAAAAGTGGGTTTTCTCCCATAGTGACGTCATAAAATGGAAAACCGCGTTTTCTCGCCGATGGCGAAGAGCGACAAAATCATTCTTTTCACAACTAATTCGTATTAGCCAAGCGGCAAATTATGCCATACTCACCAGGTCGATCCGATCAGGAAAAGTGGGTTTTCTCCCATAGTGACGTCATAAAATGGAAAACCGCGTTTTCCCGCGGATAGAAGGGAGCGACAAAATCATTCTTTTCACAACTAATTCGTATTAGCCAAGCGGCAAATTATGCCATACTCCTCAAGTCGATCCGATCAGGAAAAGTGGGTTTTCTCCCATCGTGACTTCATTATATGGAAAACCGCGTTTTCTCGCCGATGGCGAAGAGCGACAAAATCATTCTTTTCACAACTAATTCGTATTAGCCAAGCGGCGAATTATGCCATACTCACCAAGTCGATCCGATCAGGAAAAGTGGGTTTTCACCCATAGTGACGTCATAAAATGGAACACCGCGTTTTTTCACCGATAGCGAAGAGCGACAAAATCATTCTTTTCACAACTAATTCGTATTAGCCAAGCGGCAAATTATGCCATACTCACCAAGTCGATCCGATTAAGAAAAGTGGGTTTTCTCCCATAGTGACGTCATAATTTGGAAAACCGCGTTTTCCCGCGTATAGAAGAGAGCGACAAAATCATTCTTTTCACAACTAATTGTAATTAGCCAAGAGACAAATTTTCACATACTCCCCGACACGGTGCGATCAGGAAAAGTAGGTTGTTTGAGATAGTGACGTCAACGTAATATGGTAAAGTACATTTTACCGTTAATGGCGAGGAGCGACAAAATCGTTTTTTAACATCTCATTCGTATTATCCTTGCAGCAAATTATGACATACTCCGCGACTTGATTCGAGCGGGTAAAGTGGGGCTGTTCCATCGTGACGTCACAAACAGGAAACTACAATTTCCCGCTGATGGTGAAGAGCGACAATTTTTTTTCTTTCACAACTAATTCACAACAAAATAGCGGAAGGGAACGGTATAAGTTCCGACTTGATCCGTGAAAGTTGTTCCGCTAACTTGACGTCAAGTTAGCGGAACACCCATTTTCTCAGTGAAAATGAAGAGCGACAACTTTTTTTTCACAACTAATTCACAACAAAATAGCGGAAGAGAACGGTACAAGTCCCGACTTGATCCTTGAAAGTTGTTCCGCTAACTTGACGTCAAGTTAGCGGAACACCCATTTTCTCAGTGAAAATGAAGAGCGATAAAATTTTTTTTTTCACAACTAATTCACAACAAAATAGCGGAAGAGAACGGTACAAGTCCCTACTTGATCCTTGAAAGTTGTTCCGCTAACTTGACGTCAAGTTAGCGGAACACCCATTTTCTCAGTGAAAATGAAGAGCGACAACATTTTTTTTTTCACAACTAATTCACAACAAAATAGCGGAAGAGAACGGTACAAGTCTCGACTTGATCCTTGAAAGTTGTTCCGCTAACTTGACGTCAAGTTAGCGGAACACCCATTTTCTCAGTGAAAATGAAGAGCGACAAAATTAATTTTTCCACAACTAATTCACAACAAATTAGCGGCAAATTACTGTAAAGTCGCCGAGTCGATTTTCAAAAGTTGTTCCGCTAACTTGATGCACGCACGCTTAGTGAAACAAAATGATTATTACAGGCAACAAATTGACCTAACTAACAAAACCATCCACACTAAAATCGGATAAGAGATTTTTTTTTACAGAGCTTCAAAGTCAAGTTTGAGTGATTTTACCCAAAAACAAATAGTTTTTTCATCTCAATTTTCTCCAACTTCTGCCAAGAAGAGGTGATAGTACGATTCTTTTAAAAATTGGCGAAGAATATATTCAGGAGCTATTGGCAAAGAACAAGCTCATTCAATTCAATGAGCATGGAAAAGGAATCATGGAATTAGGATGTGAGATGTTAAATCTCAGTGCCGTGCCAAAGTTGTCCTTTAGTCCTGTACGGGCTAAATTAATTAAGTCCGATGATAGTATCCGATTATTTTATATTAATTTTATAAATACCTCATTAGATTTTGAATTGATACAGATTATAAATAGGTTAAGATTTTACTTAAGTATGTAGTTTTATCTTCGTTTTCCACTTAAAAGTCTTGTTGTGGAAGTTCTTATTAGTTTTGTTTTTTTTTTCTAATTTGTTTGAAAATATGGAGATCCTGGAAAAATATCCAAACATCAATTCAAAGCTGAACAACATCAGCGAAGTTTTCAGTTCTTACGAAATCATATATTCAGACGAATCCACCCTTAAATTCCTCGAGAATTTTGAGCTAGTCCCCTCCCCTTCCCCGACTCCGCCGCGCATGTGCTGCGAGCGGTCTATGTGCGTAGAGAAAAGAGCTGATAGAAAAGCTTTGGTGGATTTGGCGCTGCGCTTCCTCTTATGGAAAACGCATGTGCAGTCAAAGTGAATCCAGCCCAAGGCACTATTGTGAATGGCTTTATGCCGTCTTAGGCTAGGCGAGGTGTTCCTTTTTTATTTTTCCGAGCAAAAAAGTGTGAAAAAAGTGCAATATCATATCTCAGAATGGATAAATAGGCGCCGCCAGGATGGTGTAATAGCTCAACAGTTGTTGACTACTTTAAATATTGCAGGAAGGTGACATCGATAATTGCCTCGCATCTTATTCTGCCGATAGGAGGTGTCGGAATAACTATAAAAATCGATGAAACGTCCTTGTCGAAAAAAAGTATGGCAAAGGAATAACGACAGCCATGATATTACCATTCCACGGGCTCTATTGTAAGGGGGATAGTATTGCCAAAAAATACATTTGTGGCCTTACATAGAAGCATTTGACCATTACGACACCAGTAAGTTTTCGCGTCATACGGAGCATTTGACGACTAATCATAGTATTGGTCAAGATGCCGATGCCGACATGGACGACCCAAAGAACACCAACGTTCTCGAGAACGAGAACAGATTGTTTAACGCTTAACCAGACGATTAAGAACAGCTCTAACGATGACATTATACAAGGCTATACCTATCGGGAGCATTTCTATCGTCGACAAGTTCTTTTCAAATCATACAAACGTCATCTGGGATTACAAATTATGACTTTTTTTTGTGATCTAAAAAAGGTTTACCCAGGACAAGTCGATGGGGAATTGAAAGGGGGAATTAGAGAAAGAGACCTCGAGGAACTAGTGTCGGACAATCAGGATATAAACATAATTAGATAGTATGCTATCGGATGATTCGTGCAAAAAATTTGATAATAATGTCCCCGTTGAATAGATATTTTTTTTATCTAGAAGGGCAAACCCTTCAATGGAATGCCAACAGATTCGCCTCCGCGCGGTGCATTCTGGGTAACGCTAAAGGAAACTGATACATAACCAATTGGATCGTATATTATTTCCATTTTCGATTTATGTGACATACGCACTTATTCATGAATATTTTCACAGCTCTTGAAGCTGCTTCGCACCGTTCTTTGTTCTGATTGCAATAAAACGGTAGATGTCTAAGTATGCCAAGGCATTGAATCAGAAGTACTCGAATGGTGAATAACAAATATATACACAGCACGACTTTTATTGTTATAGATTCCGATAGAGTATTGAAGGGTTAAATGTGCAAACTCGTCCCTGGGATGTGGAAAGGGAGTTAATTTGGCTGAACATAAAAGGAGAACAATATTACTCTATCCACCAAAAATGAGTTCAATCGAATTAAAAGTACACTCGGTACAAAGAAAATTGCATTTGACACTTTGTTCACTTTAAAGAAAGAAACTAAGCGTATAATAGTGTAGTTACTACGTGATAAACCTAGTACATCAGATTGCAAAATGTGGTGGAGACAATTTTTTTTTGTTTCTTATGTTTTTTGGGGTGCTGAGCACGAATCCGGAGCTTCCCACCAAAATTTCGTTGCGGAACAGGGTCAAAATCGGGAAAAACCCTAAATTTTTTGCTGTTTTTCCGTTATTCGCCCCCTAATTCTGCAACTATTTATTTCTGCGAAAAACTCACCATGAATATTTTAGAGAGCACATAATTGCGCGTCCAAAGAGACATAAATATTAAAAATCTGTTGAGCGGTATTACTACAGTGGATAATTTAAATTTGCCATTTTTAGCATAGTTCCATTTTATGAAAAAAATTTTGAGATTGAACGGTTTTTCATTTTTGGTCGTAAAAGTTGCATTTATCTTGTACATTGTGTATTTTGGAGTGCAGAACCTGAATCTGTAAGTTCCCACCAAAATTTCGTTGCAAAACAGGGTCAAAATTGCAAAAAACGCCAAAAAAATTACTATCAATTGTAGCAATACCGCTTAACACATTTTAATGATTAATGGCGCGTTGGACCCGCAGTTATGTTTTCTCTAATATTTTCATGGACAGGTTTTCGGAGAAATGGACACTTTCGGAGTTATAAACAAAAAAACGGGAAAACTCCGAAAATTTTGGGTTTTTTCGCGGTTTTGATCCTGTTCCGCAACGAAATTTTGGTGGGAAGCTCCGGATTCGAGCTCAGCACCCCAAAAAACATAAGAAACAAAAAAAAATTTCTCCACCACACTTTGCAATCTGAAATCACCTCGGAACTACACTATAACTTGTCGTATACCTAGGTATTTTATTTCTTAGAAATTCGAAAGGGGTGTATCTTCGTTTTACTTAAAATTTTAATTCAAAACTGAACAACTTCAGGGAAGTTTTCAGTTATTACGAAATTATTTTTTTAAAAGGAAACTGAACTTCAGTTCCTAGAGGATTTGGAGTTAGTCACAGCGAATCCCCCCGAAGGCACTATTGTGGATGGCTATTTCTGAAGTCTTAGGCTAGGTGAGGATTCCTCCTACTTTTTTATTCTGTCGAGCAGTACCTCATTGCCTCGCATCTTATTCAGCCGATAGGAGGTGTCGGCAAAACTGTACAGATCGATGAAACGTTCTTGTCGAAAAAAAATTGGTAAAGGAAGAACGACAGCCCCCATGAAAATACCAATCATCGACCTCTATTGTAAGGAGGATGATATTGCGCTTGTTTTTCGAGCAAACAGTTGCCAAAAAAAGGACGGACTGATATTCGTTCATTCAAATCTATTCAGATCCTCTCTGAAGGAGAGTTTGCGTTTTTTATTCTCCGTTTTAATCGTTAATTTTTTTTATTTAATTTTAATAATAAATTATACAGTTATATTGTTTGTATTGTTAATTTTTCTCTTTTCCGTGTGCTTAGTTTATCTTCGTTTACCTTTTTTAACTCTTGTTGTGGAAGATTTTATTAGCTTAGTTTTTTTCTAATTTGTTTGAAAATTTGGAGATTATGGAAAAATATCCCAACATCCATTCAAAACTGAGCAACCTTAGCGAAGTTTCCAGTTAATATGAAATAATATATTCAGTTCCTCCAGGATTTGGAGCTAGTCCCATCCCCTTCCTCGACTACGCCGCCAAAGTGCTGCGAGCAGTCTATGTGCGTAGAGAAAAGAGCTGATAAAAAGGTTGGCTGGATTTGGTACTGCGCTTCCTCTTTTGGAAAATGCAAAATAAAAAACCCATGTCGATCTACAGCGAATCCAGCCCAAGGCAATATTGTGGAAGGCTATTTATGCTGTCAATATGAATCTCTCAGAATGGAGACATAGGCGCCGCGAGGATGGTGTAAGTAGCTACAACTTTATATATTGCAGGAAGGTGACATCGATCATTACCTCGCATCTTTTTCAGCCGATAGGTGTCGGAAAACTATACATATCAATGAAACGTTCTTGTCAAAAAAATATATGCAAATGAATAACGACAGCCCCCATGGAAATACCAATCCACGGGCTCTATTGTAAGAAGGATGATATTGCACTTTTTTTTCGAGCAAAAACAATCGATGACATTCTACAAGACTATATCATGGAGCATTTTCATCGCCGGCAAGATCTTCTAAAATCGTATAAACGTCATCTGGAGTCACAAATTATGATTTTTTACGTGACCTAAAAAAAGGTCTACCCAGGACAAGTCGATGTGGGGTTGAAAGCGGGAGTTAGAGAAAGAGACCTCGAGCAACTAGTGTCGGGCAATTAGAATATATCGGATGTTTCGTGCGAAAAATATAAAATTAATCTGCCCTTTGAATAGATATTTTTTATCCAGAAGGGGAAACCCTTCTGAAATGGAATGCCAACAGATTCGCCTCCGCGCGGTGTATTCTGGGTAACGCTAAAGGAATCTGATACATAACCGATTTGGAACGTGTATTATTTGCATTTTCGATTTATGTGACTTACGGATTTATTCATGAATTTTTTCCCAGCTTTCATTTGTTCTAATGGCAATTAAAACGGTAGATGTCTAAATATGCCGAGGCACTGAATGGTGGATAACAATAATATGATCAGCACGACTTGACACTTTGATCACTTAAAAAAAAACTAAGCGTATAACTTGTCGTATAGGTATTTTATTTCTTAGAAATTAGAAAATTTTAAATACACTTACGGTCAAAAGTATCGACTCATCCTAATAGCGCGTGTATTTGTACGTGTTTTTTGGAAAGTATGATAGTTATTCATAAAAGTCGTATGTCGTTTAAAAGTTCGAAACCTTAGCTACCTGTTGGTACCCTTTTTATCAACATTTGCTTTGCACTTTTTAAATTATTGCCACTTGTAACAAAAAACCCAGAAAAATTGAAGTTTCAGGTAAAGGTCAGGTCAGGTAAACTACCCCTATAAAAGCGCCCGTAATCGGTTTCTCATTATCAGTTGCATCAGGAAAGTTAGGTAACTTACATCTGAAGTAATTTCAGTCACTGTTTGGTCATCAATGGATACGACGCCAGAACAGGCGGCACAAGTTGTAGCCCTATTGTCGGAAAATCATAGTCAGCGAACCGTCGCTCGCCGTCTTGGAATGAGTCAGTCTGCTGTCTCGAGAGTTAGCAGGAGATTTCGAGAGAGTGGTAGCTTTAATTCGAGACCAAGAACGGGCCGCCCTCGATCCACTTCAGACAGAGACGACCGTTTCATTGTAACAAGTACGTTACGAAATCGTTTCCTCACGGGTGTTGCTGCGCAGCGGAACCTGAGGCGTGTTCGCGGAGTAGCTGTCAGTGACCGCACGGTAAGGAGACGATTAAGGGAAGCGAATATCACTCCAAGACGGCCTGCCAGGGGCCCCAAATTGACTGCACGACACCGACAAGCGCGCCTCTTATTTGCTCGTAATCATCTTACTTGGAGCGATACGGAATGGAGCTCAGTATTGTTCACTGACGAGTCGAGAATGTGTCTGCATGGCAGTGACAGAAGATGTCGAGTCTACAGGCGTCCAACTGAGCGATTTGCGCAGTGCTGTTTCACTGAAACGGTTGCATACGGCGGCGGTTCCTGTATGATGTGGGCTGGCATTTCATTGGAGGGAAAAACGGATCTCGTATTCGTGCCCGCAGGAGGCCGAGGAGGAGGGCTGACAGCTGAGCGATACGTTACCGGTGTTCTCCGTGTCCACGTTGTGCCCTATGCAGCATTTATTGGCGAGAACTTTACTTTGATGCACGACAATGCCCGGTGTCATGCGTCGCGCCTCACTCGGCAGTTCTTGAATGAAGCCAATATGTCGTCACTTAACTGGCCTGCGCGCAGTCCCGACATCAATCCCTTTGAACACTTATGGGACGAACTCAAGAGAAGAGTCCGAGCCAGAAATCCAGTCCCTTCGTCCACTGAAGAATTGAAGGCAGCCCTATTAGAGGAGTGGAACGGTAATCCTCAAGATACCATCAGCAACTTGATCAAATCAATGCAGAATCGACTGGAAGCTGTCATTAGAGCAAGAGGAGGAAATACCAAATACTAAAATAAGAAATACTTAACTTATTTTCCAACAGTTTTTGTTTTATTTGCAAAAAACCTAACCAAAATCCATTTTAATATTTGCTCATTTTCGCTACGTTTTCGTTCAAAGAGCATCAATTTTAAAAGTGCTCACCAAATATTGGTTAAAATGGTACCAACGTAAAGCTGAGGCCTTAAGCTTTTCAATGACATACGATTTTTATGGATAACTGCTATACTTTTCGAAAAACACGTACAAATACACGCGCTTTTAGGTTGAGTCGATACTTTTGACCGTAAGTGTATATGCCGCCAACAATACGCCGATCAAAACGTATAGACACCGCATCATGACGCTCGACCTCGTCTTGCGACGACCGTTTACTTCTAATACTTCATAACTTTCGGTGACAACAATGAAAACCAGCGAGAGTTACCATCACATTCTGAAGGAATTTGTTGACTTCACAATTCTTTCAGACACAGCGAAAGTGATGGCACATGGCGTCATCCACCACATCCTGATGAAAGGACCGCTCGTTTCTGATCGACCGAGACGATTAACAACGGAGAAACTGCGTGAAGCGAAGGCTTAATTTGACTGAATGCTACAACAGGGAATATGACAACCTTCGTGTTGCCCATGGACGGGCCTGTTACACATGGTGCGGCAGAAAAGCGGACAAGATAATCGGTGCTTGAATTCTGTTACCGTTCCGGGTAAGTATCCCATCGCTCACATAAGTGACTTTGAGCACAAACTGAGAGGATGCAAGATATTTTGCACGATTGATCTGACACCGGCATACCACCAGATTCCAGTCGCGCCAGAGGACATTCCGGAGATGGCCGTCAATGACGTTCGGCTTGCACAACGATCGATCGATCGATCACGCATTTCGAGAATTGGATTTTTGCTACGCCACAGCAGGTATGGCAAAGTATATACAGTGCTGGAAAAAGGGGGTCTGACCTTTTAATGGCCATTTTCCCTAATGTTCTTTTAAGTAATTAGTTTAACAACATTTTAGTGGATCAGATAAAAACAAAAGAACCCATATACAAACGATCTAAAAATAGTTAGAATTTTATGAACGAAGTTCATTAACTTGGAGAAATTAGTGTTTTTTATTAGGAGGCCGAATTTAAGGAAAAAAAGAGACAGGTTAGTACAGAACTAAAGACTAATATGTTGGTTTTGTCACAAGAAAATCTAACCACTCGTGAAATAGGTCGTAGGGTGGATATTCCTCAACGCACTGTGGCGTGGCATTTCAAGAATTTTCGAGGAAGGGGCACCACTGAACGGAAAAAAGGCTCTGGGCGACCGAGGTAAACTACGCATTTGGAAGATCGCTTCATCGTTTTACAAAGCCGTCGAAATCGATTTAAGACGTCGTCGGACATAAGGAACGATCTAGTTCGAGCAACTGGGAAGAAAATTTTGGCGAGATTGGTAAGAAGTAGGCTCGTAACAGCTGGATTATGTGCGCTCAAACATGTGCATAAACAAAAAATTCCTTTAAGAGTCAGGCAAAAGCGCTTAAAGTGGGGTCAGGAGCACATTAAATGGGAGATCTGGGAGTGGGTCATTTTTCTCAGACCAGTCAAACTTTAAGCTTCATTTAGGCGACGGAAGGATTCTAGTTCGGCGGGGCCCTCTGAAAAGGGTTAATGATGAATGCCTGCGAAGACTTCCTCCAAAGTCAGAAGGAGTTATGGTGTGGGGCTGTTTTTCTGGAGACGAGACGGGCCAAATATGCTTTATTCATTCGAAAGTAATAGCTTCGGTCTACCTACACGTCCTAGAAAGCGAGTTCGAGCCTTGCCTGTTAGATCTATTTGGCGATACCGGAAGATTTGTGTTCCAGAATAATGCACCATGACACACTGCTAAAGATGTAAGTATAAAGTACAAAAAAAACCTTCCATATTTTTCTTTCTATTTTATTTTTGTTTTTAAGGATCGAGGAAAGGAATGTTGACGTTTAGCCCCGAAAGGAGTCCCATGGAAAATATCTATGGTCCATCCTAAAACTTTAAGTGGCCTATAATCGCCCGGACTCCATTCAAACGTTGAAAAGGTTAACCCTCGGATGGTTCAGTGGGGTCTGACAGACCCCAGAGAAATTTAAATCTTAATTTTTTTATAGAAAAACTTGTTGAATGGTATTTTTATGCATATGTAATTTAAGTATGTGTCACATGCGTTCATTTAAGCATGCATTTGTTTGAATTTGTGATTTTGTTAATAAGTTATAGCACTTTGAAATTGCTCTGGGGTCTGTCAGACCCCACGAACCATTTACGTATGTCTTTTTTACAAAAGTACATTTTTCGTTTTGTGGGAAATTTCCAAAGTATGTTATTTGGAAAACGATAAAATGTAATAATAATAGTCGGGAAGTGTTGAAACTTTGTAATTAGAGTACATTTGGGAAATTAGAAATGTTAATTTTGAAAGAAATGAAAAATTAGGGTGTTTTGAATTAGGGGGTTTTAATTTTTTTACTCAATTCACTTAAAACTATGCCGTTTTTTTAGCTGGTTTTCATTTATGAGGATCTCTTTTCAATATTGTGTCATTACCTTATGTTTTTTTAAGTCAAGACATAAATTTATGACTTTTATGAGCGTAAGAATTAGGTGGGTATTTTACATAATCATAAAGCTTCCTCAGCGAACTTGGCTATACACTTGTCGAACCTCTTCTAAGAAGGAGGAAATCATCGGGAAATATTCGCCGAAGCACTGCGCAAAATATTGAAGATATTTGTGCATTATTCAGCTTGACCCCCCCCCTATGGGGCTAATGCTCCAGGTCCCCCAATGGGATCAGATGGTCCCCCAAAAAGGCAAAGATGTTTTCTATGCCCACGACCAAATGATCGGAAAACAAAATACAATTGCAACGAGTGCAAAAAGCCAATTTGCGAAGACCATCGAGGAAAAAGCTGTGAAGAAGAATGCTCTAAATATTGACTAACTTTGGATCCCCATTTAAGAAAAAATATTAACCTAAAACCTAAAAAATCTTGATGTACTTGTCTTTGTTAATTAGTATTAAATACGTTTTGACTACTAAAAATAAAATTTTGTTAAAATTTTAGTTTTTATATTGATTTATTTGTGATAAGTTCAAATTACCCTCAAATTTGACACCACTTAATTTTTTCTTCCACATACTAAAAGCTACTGTCCGAATTACACTTTTTTTATATACCACTTAATCAAAAGGCTTCAAAGTTACTTCTAGCTCAAACAAATGTGGCAAAAAAGCCAAAATTTAAGTTTTAGAGCGATTTTTGCCTTGGGGTCTGTCAGACCCCACTGAACCATTTACGTATGTAAAATTTACCTGAACCATCCGAGGGTTAATAATAGACACTTGGCAATAGATTCCCAGAATATCCCGGAAAAATTTTATCAGAGTCGGTGAATCGAACGTGTTCTACGGTAATTGATGACATAGGTGGCCCAACAAAATATTAATGTTAAGCTATGATGTCTTCTTCTTCTTCTTTATGGCACGATAGCCCGACATCGGGCCTTGGCCGCCTATGTCTTAAGAACCAATAAAAATATAAAAACGAACCGAAATATTTGCTTACTTTATTGTTTCGAAACAATCTTTTTACAGGTAAAAAAATCCGTTTTCCACTTTATCGAACTTGTCTCTCGGAATCACAAATAATCGTATAATTCAAGGGGAATACACAAGGGCTGGAAGGAGGTCGAAAACTTAGAATTTAATCAACAGTACCTTATAATGTTGGGCAGAAAAAATGAGAACTTTTGGAAAAATGGTAATAAAACAACACAAACCGCGATATAATTTTAATGCAATGAAACGCAAGTCAAATATTGAAATGAATTCCGGGAGCATGCATTCCAAATGCCAGATTTCAAGCTGGGCTGAAAATTGGGAAGGAAATGTTTCATGTGTACAGAGGGAGCCGTCCGAAATAACATAAATAATATTACATGCGAAATAAGGTATGCAACATTTTTTCCTGAAGCTGAGCCTCGCCATATGCTAATTTATTAATATTAGCTTACGATGGATTGGACGCAATATAGCGCCTTTAAGCTGACTATTCTGTACGAACCCGATAAACTATTTTGAAGCACATAAATTGCAAATATTAAATTTAATTTTAACCTTTTAAAATGAAATTTGTCAATAAATTTTTCTATATAACATATATTTTAGGAAGCATAGCCAACATACAAAATTTTGAGTTTTTACATATTTATTTCGTGACCACATTTTAGTAATTCCGCGTAGCCAAGGGAAGGGGGTTTCGGCATTTTCACTTAACTACTTTGTCGACTGCAAGCTGTAATACACTTTCTTATTGCGACAGATTAGTCAGATGAATTGGATATCCAAACAGACTGAACAATCTACATATTATTTAATTACACGCTTGACTCACAAGGACTTTACGGCTTTGCAATCCGTCACACCTTCCACAAATTATCCAACTTACCATCCCTTGTGATCATTGTCTCAGCCAGCTACCATACGATGGCATACAACGTACTGGCGTATTTCAGCCATTCTTGTTGCGCATAGCCAGAAACGGATCTGCCATACAATGGCCAAGTTCCGGAAATCGGGTTTTGTACATTAGGGGAGAAAAATTGCAATGCCAATTTTTGGAAAGAGGGAATACGGATAAAATCTTACATAAACGTAGAACTATTACACAATTCATTTGACTTACTGAGCGCATATATTCGCAGATTGAAAACTTCAGATGATGAACGCGCCGAAACTCTTCCTGGACTTGCTACATCATAGTAAATCTGTAGTCCTAAAATTCAAAGTACTTATAATACTTGGCCGTGAAGTCTCTGAATATTGGCAATGCTTCAAAAAGAACAGAACAAAAAGTAGCAAGGCAACAGACGAAGCAGCACCATGCATTTTAAATGGATTACTTCATTTTGCAATTGCACGTCTCCCATTTAAAATACATGATGCTGCTTTCGATTGCTGTTTGTTGCTTTTTGTTTTATTCAAGCATTAGAATAAAGAAAATCAAAAGTTTGATTTGTAAGGATTTTTGACTAACGTATTCGGGTGCGTAGAGAACGCCACATTGGATTATAAAAACAATAGTGCATATCTTATCTCACTTACTTAATTTTTTTTTCAAACCATTCTCTTTAACTTACAGTCCAGCTTGTAATCTTGCATTGTGAATGCACACTTGTTTGCTGAATATTAATTTCCTTATTGTAAATTTCGTCAACCACTTGTATTATGACATTCATTGCATTAAAGTTAAGACTTATTTAAAAATAAAATGTAGGGGCGAAATTCTTAGTCCTCAGTCCTCAGTCCTCACTTATACTTAGGGAAACTACACAGGTCAGGTAAACTACCCCTATAAAAGCGCCCGTAATCGGTTTCTCATTATCAGTTGCATCAGGAAAGTTAGGTAATTTACATCTGAAGTAATTTCAGTCACTGTTTGGTCATCAATGGATACGACGCCAGAACAGGCGGCACAAGTTGTAGCCCTATTGTCGGAAAATCATAGTCAGCGAACCGTCGCTCGCCGTCTTGGAATGAGTCAGTCTGCTGTCTCGAGAGTTAGCAGGAGATTTCGAGAGACTGGTAGCTTTAATTCGAGACCAAGAACGGGCCGCCCTCGATCCACTTCAGAGAGAGACGACCGTTTCATTGTAACAAGTACGTTACGAAATCTTTTGCTCACGGGTGTTGCTGCGCAGCGGAACCTGAGGCGTGTTCGCGGAGTAGCTGTCAGTGACCGCATGGTAAGGAGACGATTAAGGGAAGCGAATATCACTCCAAGACGGCCTGCCAGGGGCCCCAAATTGACTGCACGACACCGACAAGCGCGCCTCTTATTTGCTCGTAATCATCTTACTTGGAGCGATACGGAATGGAGCTCAGTATTGTTCACTGACGAGTCGAGAATGTGTCTGCATGGCAGTGACAGAAGATGTCGAGTCTACAGGCGTCCAACTGAGCGATTTGCGCAGTGCTGTTTCACTGAAAAGGTTGCATACAGCGGCGGTTCCTGTATGATGTGGGCTGGCATTTCATTGGAGGGAAAAACGGATCTCGTATTCGTGCCCACAGGCGGCCGAGGAGGAGGGCTGACAGCTGAGCGATACGTTACCGATGTTCTACGTGTCCACGTTGTGCCCTATGCAGCATTTATTGGCGAGAACTTTACTTTGATGCACGACAATGCCCGGTGTCATGCGTCGCGCCTCACTCGGCAGTTCTTGAATGAAGCCAATATGTCGTCACTTAACTGGCCTGCGCGCAGTCCCGACATCAATCCCATTGAACACTTATGGGACGAACTCAAGAGAAGAGTCCGAGCCAGAAATCCAGTCCCTTCGTCCACTGAAGAATTGAAGGCAGCCCTATTAGAGGAGTGGAACGGTATTCCTCAAGATACCATCAGCAACTTGATCAAATCAATGCAGAATCGACTGGAAGCTGTCATTAGAGCAAGAGGAGGAAATACCAAATACTAAAATAATAAATACTTAACTTATTTTCCAACAGTTTTTGTTTTATTTGCAAAAAACCTAACCAAAATCCATTTTAATATTTGCTCATTTTCGCTACGTTTTCGTTCAAAGAGCATCAATTTTAAAAGTGCTCACCAAATATTGGTTAAAATGGTACGAACGTAAAGCTGAGGCCTTAAGCTTTTCAATGACATACGATTTTTATGGATAATTGCTATACTTTTCGAAAAACACGTACAAATACACGCGCTTTTAGGTTGAGTCGATACTTTTGACCGTAAGTGTTTTAGCGGAATCCATATTAATTTTGCAAATCATAATCGTTCATGTTTTAGTGGTTTAGTGGTTTTAGTGGATGGTTGGTGCCATCATTACGGGAAGTGCTCACCTCTCCGCGATGGCCGCTAGTACCAAACTGTAGGGGGGGCCGTGGTCATAGGATCTCTTTTCGGACCCGTGCCCATCGGGGGAAGGTGATTAGGGCGCAAATGATCGTTACATTTTTTTCTAGAAAACTGTTTTTAAATATAATGTAAATTTACAATTATTGAATTAATTCTAGTTCCCAATTTCGTGGGCGCGATTATTGTGGAAATCTTTACTTATCGCTCCATTCTACAGGGTGTCCGGAAACTGCCGCATAAACGCACCGGATTATGATTCCTCAGTTGATTTCCAGCAAAAAAGTTGTATGGAACATACCCCCTCAGCTTAACCCTTTAGCTGCCACAGGCATTGAAAGATTTTTGAAAAAAAATCATTGTCTTGCACGTCTTAAAGCCTAATATCTCCTAAGCTAGGCCAGCTAGAATAGTGAAATAAAATGATTATTACTACCAACAAATTTACTTGTAAAATAAAACTAACCACACTAAGATCGGATAAGAGGTTTGGTTTCTACAGAGCTTCAAAGTCAAATTTGCGTGATTTGAACCAAAAACAATCTTTCTTTCCATCTCAATTTTCTCCAACTTCTGCCATGATGAGGTGTTTGTACGATTCTTTTAAAAATTGGCGCATAGTCTTGCGATTATATCTTTATTTAATTGAAACTTTTTTTCGTATTTTTCTTATCTTTTTTAACGATTTTTATCAATTAAAAACAATTTATTATTATATTATTATAAATATTTTTCATGATATGGTTTACACTGGACCTCAGAAATGAAATTCCATGAAAACCCCTAAGCGTTATGTATATAAATTTATATTTTTTATTTATTTTTGAATTAATCGATGTTTTAATAATAAAAATTAATTAAAATTATTTATATTATTTTTTTTTCGTACCTGAAACTGATTATCTTCTCTATCGGAAAAATGTATAAAAGCTTAATATTATGTTAAAATTATCACTTTAGGCCAATCAAAGAAGAGATTATAGAGAACATCGAAGGGGGTGACGATTTTTTTCTTCGGTATTTTGTTAGGAGTAGTTAGTAGGTAAAGGTACTAATTTTACTCGGACCTGAGGGGTGCGCTAACGCGGGGAGGGGTGTTAAAGGTGCAATTTTGTGCAATTTTTGGTGTTTTGGGCTATATCTCGAAAACGGTGAGTCGCAGAGAAAAAAGTTGTGAGCAAGCTTTCTAATATCCTATTTATTTGCCCATACTTGCATATGCAAAACTCCTAACGGTTCTTCCGATATTGGTTAATAAAACTCAAACAATTTTTTTTGCATTCCATTGACTCTGGTGTCCCATCGAATTGTTTTTCTAAGAACTTTTGTAGGGCAAAGTTAGTAAGCGTTAAATTTGCTTTAATTTGATACACTTCTTCTTGGCTTGTCTCCTGTCATTCGAGAGGTAAAAGAGTCTCAACGAAGTAATATTCTATATTCATCAGAATGAAAACAACCATTGTGGAAAATCGGGAGGGGGTGGCGGTTTTTTATTTCACGGATCTATAAGGGATGGTCCGGAGTAAAACATACTAAAAGCTCGCGGTCATGAGGTGTGCGCTAACGTGGGGAGGGGGGGCTAAAGGATTTTCGACTTAATTTCGGAAATATCTCGGAAGAGGTGAGTCCTCCTGAGAGTATTTCTATAGCAGTATTCCATTAAATTTCCAAAAACTTATTTGAACATACATATGTCGGATTCCTAACGGTTTCCCCGATATAGCCTATTCAAAACCGAAAATTGTCGAAAAGGTCGTTTTTTCCATATTTGTTTGGTTTTGGTGCCTCCCGGGATAGTTTTTCAGTAAAACCTTGCAAGACAATTTTGTGCAGTGTGCAATTTGATTTCATTTGATATACTTCCTGTTACCTGGTCTTGAATCAGTCAAAAGTTCAAGAGCTTAAACCAAACTTCCAAATTTAATTTTTCCCATTTATAAGTATAAAGACCAACATTGTGCAAAATCGGGAGGGGGTGACGGTTTTTTATTTCATGAATTTATAAGGGGTGGTTACGAGGAAAACATACTAAAAGCACGCAGTCATGGGGAGTGCACTAACGTTGGGAGAGCGGGTTAAAATATCCCATTTTTGTGCTTTTCAGCTCTATCCCCGCTATATCTCCGAAACCACGAACTCTACAAAAAAAATTTCTGAGCAAGAATGAAAGCTTACACAATTTCCTATAAAGTTCATCTTACATGCATAGGTCGAATTCCCAATTCAAAATCAGAAATTTCACATAGAAAACATCAACACAGCGTACATGCATATAGCCAATCTATAGATACATGTATACTAATAATTATGTTATGTGGATGTTTAGAATTCCGTGTCATATGCATTCGATCGAAACCGACGAATGTCAATTTTTTGCAATCTCCGAGTCGATATGCCCGTAAATCGGGAAATCACTCGGAGCTCAACATTCTGAACAATGTCGTATTTGTGTATATTGGATGTTGATGTATCCAGTCAACCGCATCATTTAGAGCAGCACTTGCAGGAAGTTAGTCGGCTTTTCTGTTTGACGTTCGACCGGAAATGGAATGCTTCGCGGCGTTACCTGATACTGTTATAGCAACGTTTCGCCGATTGGCTCAACCAGGAGATTGATGGCAGTTGTCCTAGCGGTAGCAGTCAGGACCAACATCGAAGAGATGGACGAGGCCGACCACGAAAAGCATTCGAGGACCTTTCGCCGTATTCCAAAAAACGCCGAGTAAGGGATTTCATCCGAGCAACATCACCGAGTGACCTGCAGTTAGCACAGTTGGCAACGGAACCCAATGTACCTGCGACGCCATCCTCTTCTCTCTCCGTCCACAAAACGATAGCGTTGTGGTTGGACTTGGATTTATCCGAAAGGAAATACATTTTATTAAGATCTGTGAATGTGAATGCTGTTAACAAAGATTTTTTCCCTTTGTTGTATGCGGTGAAGCACACAAAAAACAGTCTCCTCCCCTTCAGCATTCATGTTTCGGAGACGGTTGCCGAGGTTGACTTAGGTCAACTTCTCAAAACAACGGCTGAAAGCATTTTACGGCTGGTCGGCCCAGAGGAAGGAGATAAGCTGACTCTCATTTGCAAATGGGGATTGGATGGTAGTGGCGGTCATAGCCAATACAAACAAGTTTTTGCCGAAGAAGGATCTACTGGCGAATATATGCTTGTGACTGCGATGGTTCCTATTATGTTACAGAGCTCCCGAACAAGCGCAGTCCTATGGAAAAACGAGCGACCATCATTCACGTCCTACTGCAGACCGATAAAGTTTGCTTTTAAAAAGGAATGCGCGACATTGGTTCGGTCTTAGGAAGACTACATCCAAACGAAGCTAAGGAGCCTGGGTCACATTCAAGTGACATCTCCGAAGGGACTGCAGTTTCGACTGGATCTGGACATGCACTTAACCATGATCGATGGTAATTAACGTGTTGTCCAACACAAACGCGACATCGAATTGTTACATTTGTGGAGCCACGCCCAAGGAAATGAATTCCAGCGAGGTATCCGCTCGACGACAACCGAATCCAGAGCACTATCGCTATGGATTGTCAATTCTGCATTGCTGGATTCGGTTTTTCGAGTGTCTTCTTCATATCGCCTACCGATTACCGGTGAAGGTATGGCAAGTTCGAGGAACCGAACACAAGGCGCTAGTAGCCCAAGAAAAGGCGAGGATCCAGCGAGAATTCCGAGCAACAATGGGTCTGCTTGTGGACCAACCGAAACAAGGGTTTGGCTCCACCAATGACGGTAACACAGACAGAAGATTTTTTTTAGCCCAGAAATAAGCGCTAGGATAACTGGAATCAACGAAAGGTTAATAAACAAATTTTCGATATTTTTAAGGGTGCTGGCGAGCGGTCAAAGCATTAATAAAGAAAAATTTAGGGAACTTCTAAATCAAACCAAAGGGTTGTATTTAGAATTATACCCGTGGTATTACATGCCCAGTACTGTGCACAAGGTTCTAGTGCACGGAGTTGAGGTAATCGATTCCTTCCAGTTGCCAATTGGAGTTCTATCTGAGGATGCCTTGGAGGCACTGCATAAGGAATCGATTATCTCACACTCGTAAGTTTTCAAGGACCAGTTCCAATAAGGATTTAATGCGGATGCTCCTCTTAAACTCAGACCCTTTCTTAGCGTCCCTGCGGACTCCAAAAATTAAGAAACAATACCATATAGTAATAATTAAAAAAAATTTAACAGCTGCTCCTAACTACAAATTTATTTTTTATCGCATATACGTATTTCGGGAGCAATGTGCTCCCTTCTTCAGTGCGTTAGCTATTGATACATTGGCAATTGTACAAGTGTCAAGTGGACGATCATGGCGACATCAGCATATCCTACATCGCAAAAACTCGCGGCATACAATTCGATGATCCACAGGCTTTATACTTACCCGCTATCAAAAAACGGTTTCGATAAGGAAAAGGAATATATCCTTGACACAGCGACAAAAAACGGATACAACACAGAAATAATCAATAAGCTCATGGCGAATAAACAGCAGCAAATATGGAGGAGCGAACGCACTACATTATACGATCAAGCGAAAGACGAAATGAGATGGATTAGCATACCGATGGCCAAAAATTTCTACAAGGACATTTATGAGGAAATTCGACATCAACATCGTAGGATCAACCCGAGGAAGCACGCTGAAAAGTCAACTAGGCAGCGAGAAGGACCGACTAACGAAGGAGGAAAAGAGCGGTATCGTGCGGCGACTGCGGGAAGCAATACATTGGTCAGACGAAGCGGCTTATCACACTTTGGATGCTTGGGAGAGCCTCGAAATATTGCGACGAAACCCGGAGACATTGCTCAACACAGACGAAGGAAATTGCCCAACCAAATTAATTAGAGAGATGGCAAAAAACAAACCTTACTCCAATTATAATTAACCCTTTTACCTGAATTGCCGTGTTTTGTTTTTTCTTTCTTTTTTCTTTTATGAACCTACCTGGGGTTTCTGAGTAACTTTTAAAAAAATGTTTTCGTAATATAAACACTTGTACAATTGCCAATGTATCAATAGCTAACGCACTGAAGAAGGGAGCACATTGCTCCCGAAATACTTTTTTCTGAGAAGAACCTAATTTGGGGAGTTACATTTGTATGGCAACCCTATGGTCCGATTTGATCCAATCTTACGTATGTTTTGTGACATCAATAGAAAAATATTTGTGTGAAATTTGGTTGGAATTGGTACACAAATAAAAAAGTTTTGCTTAGAAGAACCTAATTTGGTGAGGTGGGTTTGTATGGCAGCCTCATGACCCCATTGTCCGATTTTACCGATTCAAACATACACACTGCCTGCAGCAAAAAGAAGCATTTTTGCAAAATTTCAGCTTCATAGCTTTTAAATTGGCCGAGTAAAACGCGTCGCAACAGACAGACGGACATCGCCCAATCGACTCCCCAAGTCATGCTGATCATATACACTCCCTGTCATAACTATAGCCGCACCATAAAACAGACTGATCCTTGGAAATTGAAAGAGAGCACACCTATTCCACATATTATGTACTTAGGGGATATTAAAAAGACAAATAATTCTACAAAAAAAATCCTTATATTTTAAACCGTTATTGTTCTATAAAGGAAAATCTAAATTTCCGGTCCGTCATAACTATAGCCGCACTTGGAATCAGTATGGTAAAAACTGTTTAAAAAGTCGAAATTGAGGAAATTAATAACGGGAAAAATCTTTTTAAAGAATATTGACTCTGAGGAATTATTTTGTTTATTTCTCAATAAATCACTATAACGGTTTTTCAAGATTTTTGCTTATTGACTTCTCAGTATCGATAATCGTTTCTTTTACATAGAAAACTCTTTGAAATTGTATTTATTTTATGAATTTCACGTAATAATGTTTCCTAAAGATTTCCTGTCTAATATTTAAGAAAGAGGAGCAACCTCCGTAACATCTGTTACATTGGAACCTTCTTGAAGTGCAATGATTGGCGAGAGATGATGCAATCTCTTACTAGAAAATCCGTTATGTGCCAAGTCTTCTGTATTAAAACGAAAACAGTTTATCGTTAGGATATTCCAGAGAAGTTTTTATTGTATTAGAGGTTGTTACATCAACTTTTAAACACAAAATCAGCCCTGCTTAACACTATTAAGAAACCCTGTCCAAAATTTGTATTGAGATCTATGAAAATCTGGCAAGTGCGCATTAAAAGTATTGGACAGGATAATCTACGTATAGAATACTTGATTTCTTTACTTCCAGCATAGGAAAAACTTCATAGGATTGTCCTGACGATAAACGGCTTTCATTTTATAAGGCGGATAGGACACATAACGGATTTTAAAGCAAGAGATTGCATCATCTCTCACCAGTCGTAGTACTTAAAGTTAGTTGCAATGTTTCAAATGATGGGAAGGAACCTCCCATTGATCCAAATTAGACAGGAAACCTTCGAGAAACATTATATCGTAAAATTTGGTAAAAAAAACACGAGTTCAGAAAGTTTCTATGTAAAAGCAGCGGTTGACGATGCTAACAAGCTAATAAGCTTAAAACTCGAAAAACTGTTAAAATGATTTCGTGAAACATAAACAAAACAGTCTCTCAGAGTCTATTTTATTCGAAAAGAATCTCTCCCGTTATTAATTTCCTCAATCTCTGCTTTTTAATCAGTTTTTGCTATAATAATTCCAAGTGCGGCTATAGTTATGACATACCGGAAATTTAGTTTTTCCTTTATACAGAGATAACGGTGTGAAATGGAAGGAAACTTTATGTAAAATTATTTGTGTTTCAAGTATCCCTTTTGTTTATAGTATGTGGAATAACTGTGCTCTCTTTAAATTTCCAAGGAGCAGTCCGTCTTATGGTGCGGCTATTGTTATGACAGGCAGTGTATGTATACTTTTTATATATGTATACTTTTTATGGAGATGCTTCCTTCAATGCGTTACAAACTTCATGACAATGTTAATATACCCTTTCACTCTATGAGCGAAGGGTATAAAAAGGGAGGTTAGATGTTGCCTGCATGGTCTTCGGCACATGCCACAGGAGAGCCTGACGATGCTCTTGATAACGGATAAGTACCTGAAATTTGTGCCATCGTGTTTGTGATGTCTTCTTAATTTATTATGTAGATCCCCACCCCGTTCCAGGGTATAGAGTGCATCATTTAGGGAGCTCCCAAATTTGAAAGACATTTTTCGTAGCCACGGGGCTCACGGTCGGATCATTTAATTTTTGAATTCACGAGTAAAGACGGCCAAGGCCTAACTAGTGTTAGCAGCCCGCTAGCATCTAGAGCAATTGAGTTGGCGGACATTGCATCCCCTTTTCACTATTTTTCTATCCTCCTTGTGTTGTGTTTGTTTCAGCCCCCCAAGCCACATGATATCCCGTTAGTATGTGCAGGACAGGGGCTATGAGCGGCAAAACCCCGCCCAAATTCTCCGTCACTGAGCTACAGCCAGCAAGTGCCGCTGCTTAGCTCAATGAGAAGCTCCTTATCTTTTTCTAACTTTGAGTGGCCTGTACGGCATATAGAGCTTCGTTCCCCTAGACCACTTCGGTGAGTCCTGCGTTACAAGACACAGTAATCAAACACGAAATGTTTCGCAACGATTCGTTATTCGAACGTATTCATCTATAACCGAATCATCAATAATTAGCACTTTTATTCCTATATATCTACATTATTTACACCAGTTACGATCTACGGATCTACGGAGGTTACAAGATTACCCAGAGGTAACGCATCGAAACAAAAATCTAGGGTCAAAGAAAAAGGGGTAATTAACTGTCAAACGGCAATCTCTTACGTCCGATAAGAGTTGGCAATTTTAGGAAATTTACTGTTAATACGCGCACATTCGATGCAATTGTGCAAATCATCGCATTTTCGGCGTTGGACAGTCCTGCTTTTAAGCAGTTTGTCGAAGCCATACAATAGTCAATTGCAGATTTCACCATTAATTTAATAGAGACAATACATACTTGAGAATAAGTGCATACGCCTCAATTGTAGATGCCTGGTCGAAAATTGTGCGAGGCCAGGTCGAGCTTTACTGTCTCAAAGAGGAAAAACAATGTACTAATTGTACCTGTGTGCAAGAGTATGAGTATTTCCCCGGATATAGCTATAAATCATCAAATGATAATAATTGTCATCTATAATCTTTCCAAGATTTTTTTGTTAACCATTCCAATATTCGAGAATCATTTAACTTCGATTAGCCGACTACGTATCCTACATGTGAAGAATGCAAAAGTAAGTCCGCTGTCATCGCAGGAATGCAAACTAAAATCAACAATTTGTTAAAAAAGCTAGATAAAAAAAACAAAAGAAACATGCTTTGCGAAAGAAAAACGTGCGATCAACCGACAAAACAGCAAATGTGAAAGAAATGTTGGCATCATTAAAAAAGTAAAATTTAATATGTCACAATTAACAAGCGACGCTCGAAAATATAAGTGAGGACAATGAAAAAGAACAGAAATGCAAGTTTTTAATGAATGTGCTACCAGGGAAAGAACATAATGCTCCTGAAATAAGAGCTGTTGCCCCTAATTTGAACTTCATGTCTCCCAAAACTTATGAATACGTTCGCACAACATTCAACAACTGCCTACCCCACAGTCGAACAATACGGAAATTGTATGAGGGTGTTAACTGCACTCCAGGCTTCACAAAGGAATCCTTCGATGTCATAAGAAGAGTTGTTGAAACCGTCGGAAACTAGCGCATTATCGCCAACTTTGTGTTTGATGAAATGTACGTGTACTTGTCCAATGGGATGGCAGACGATCTCACTGATATTTAAACATCGGCCATGATGGCTACAGCGACACAAATGCTGGTATTCATTAATAGGCCATGGAAAATACCCCAGTGGCATATTTTCCAATAGCTCTATAACAGCAGAGCAGAAACAAAATATCCTGCAGCTTTGCATTGAAAATCTTTTGGTCACTGGCGTCCTTCTAGCTGGCGTAACTTTTGATGGTCTTGCTTCCAATTTGCAAATGTTCAAGATAATAGGTACAGATATTTCGCGATGTGAACAACGTTGAAATTTCAGTAAACGATGAATACTACTACTACTACATCCCGATAGTTGCAACATGTTAAAGTTTTGCCGAAATACTTTAGGCGAGCTAAAAACGTTGATTGACGGAGAAGGTAACACAGTCAAATGGGAGTATATAGTTCAGTTGCAGCAGCTGCAGGAGAAAGATAGGTTGCATTTTGCAAATAAATTGAGGCGAGCACATGTATACTTCTCGAAACAAAAAATGAATGTACCTCTAGCAGTACTTACACTGGGCCGATCGGTATATATTGCTATCGAATATTGAAGACAAATCATAGGGTTGAAGCAATTCCTGGATAGTGAAGCAACCTGCAAATTCATTCGCATATTCAATAACGTAGGGCAGTATGCGAAACGAACATTAATTGTGGACGAAACTATTACCTACATAAAAGTGATAAATTCTTTTTTGGATGGAATCGCATGGGATACAAAACGAGTCCCACAGTTCTGCAATTCACATCTATAGATAAAACAAATTGTTCAGTGCGCAGATACGAGATGGAGGAATGGGCAATTGCATACCTGTAGAGCATATTCCCATATTAAATGGTAGCCTACGATGTGACGTCGAGCAAATAAATGAAAGCCTGACCTGTAATGATGTAAGAAGATCCAATTAACGCTTTGATTTGGGAGAAACTCATCGAGGAACACAATTATTCAGTGAATCCGGCCAAATTATCCATTTACGTAGAGCACGTTGTAGAATATATAGCAGGGTTTGTAAGATTTAAGTTATTTGACATCAAGAAATTCGACTGTTGCATTAAAGTGACTTGTTACAGTTGCTTGGAACAAGGCAAGAAAAATCCTAGGGTCTAGCTAGGGGGCGGAAGGTATTGACTACGACGCATGCCGGTGCCCTAGCTCAGCTAACGGAAATGTGGGCGGGGTAATATGTAGGTAGGTGTAGTCCAGCTTCCAGGCTTGTCGTGCTCTGTGGCCGTGATCGTTCGGTCGCCACTCTGTGAAATAGACACTCATAGAGAAACGAGTTTCCAAACTCGGCACGACTCGTCGCAAGTTTATATTATTCAGAAGAAGATGATAATAAATATTCTTATCGTAGAATAATAAACTAACAATGTGACTAGGAAGTGGTATGGCTGACAACTGTATCACACTCCGAATTCAGTTGTCTCTGTAACGTTGATGACTACACATACACACGGTAGTCATCAACGCACCATGCTCCACTAGGAGTTGCCGTAATGAAGAAGAAGAAGTAGTCCAGCTTCCAGGCTTAGAAACAACCTAACACGCTATAATTATGTTATTGCCACATTAATGATTTTTTCATTTCCGTTTCATTTCTGTTAAATTTAATGATGGTGGTATGTCCAGCAATTCATGAATTCGTCTCAACACTCTAAAATTTCCGAGGCCGACTTCCCGTACTCGTTCATCAAGCCGTGTCGGATCTCATCCGCATTGAAAGGAGAGCACATGATATCCCGTAAATATGTGCAGGACAAGGGCTTTGAGCGGCAAAACCCCCGCCAAAATTCTCCGTCACTGAGCTACAGCAACCATGTGCCGCTCACAGAGAAGGCTCTTATCTTTTTGTAACTTTGAGTGGCCTGTACGGCGTATAGAAGTTCGTTCCCCTTAAGTACTTCGGTGAGTCCTGCGTTACAAGACACAGTAATCAAACACGAAACGAAATAATTAGCACTTTGATTCCTATATATCTACATTATTTACACCTGTAACAATCCATTGAAATTATAATTTCCTAGTTACAATCTATGAAGTAAAAAAAGAAAAAAAGCAAATACACTTACGGTCAAAAGTATCGACTCAACCTAATAGCGCGTGTATTTGTACGTGTTTTTTTGGAAAGTATGATAGTTATTCATAAAAGTCGTATGTCGTTTAAAAGTTCGAAACCTTAGCTACCTGTTGGTACCCTTTTTATCAACATTTGCTTTGCACTTTTTAAATTATTGCCACTTGTAACAAAAAACCCAGAAAAATTGACGTTTTAGGTAAAGGTCAGGTCAGGTAAACTACCCCTATAAAAGCGCCCGTAATCGGTTTATCATTATCAGTTGCATCAGGAAAGTTAGGTAACTTACATCTGAAGTAATTTCAGTCACTGTTTGATCATCAATGGATACGACGCCAGAACAGGCGGCACAAGTTGTAGCCCTATTGTCGGAAAATCATAGTCAGCGAACCGTCGCTCGCCGTCTTGGAATGAGTCAGTCTGCTGTCTCGAGAGTTAGCAGGAGATTTCGAGAGACTGGTAGCTTTAATTCGAGACCAAGAACGGGCCGCCCTCGATCCACTTCAGAGAGAGACGACCGTTTCATTGTAACAAATACGTTACGAAATCGTTTCCTCACGGGTGTTGCTACGCAGCGGAACCTGAGGCGTGTTCGCTGAGTAGCTGTCAGTGACCGCACGGTAAGGAGACGATTAAGGGAACCGAATATCACTCCAAGACGGCCTGCCAGGGGCCCCAAATTGACTGCACGACACCGACAAGCGCGCCTCTTATTTGCTCGTAATCATCTTACTTGGAGCGATACGGAATGGAGCTCAGTATTGTTCACTGACGAGTCGAGAATGTGTCTGCATGGCAGTGACAGAAGATGCCGAGTCTACAGGCGTCCAACTGAGCGCTTTGCGCAGTGCTGTTTCACTGAAACGGTTGCATACGGCGGCGGTTCCTGTATGATGTGGGCTGGCATTTCATTGGAGGGAAAAACGGATCTCGTATTCGTGCCCGCAGGAGGCCGAGGAGGAGGGCTGACAGCTGAGCGATACGTTACCGATGTTCTCCGTGTCCACGTTGTGCCCTGTGCAGCATTTATAGGCGAGAACTTTACTTTGATGCACGACAATGCCCGGTGTCATGCGTCGCGCCTCACTCGGCAGTTCTTGAATGAAGCCAATATGTCGTCACTTAACTAGCCTGCGCGCAGGCCCGACATCAATCCCATTGAACACTTATGGGACGAACTCAAGAGAAGAGTCCGAGCCAGAAATCCAGTCCCTTCGTCCACTGAAGAATTGAAGGCAGCCCTATTAGAGGAGTGGAACGGTATTCCTCAAGATACCATCAGCAACTTGATCAAATCAATGCAGAATCGACTGGAAGCTGTCATTAGAGCAAGAGGAGGAAATACCAAATACTAAAATAATAAATACTTAACTTATTTTCCAACAGTTTTTGTTTTATTTGCAAAAAACCTAACCAAAATCCATTTTCATATTTGCTCATTTTCGCTACGTTTTCGTTCAAAGAGCATCAATTTTAAAAGTGCTCACCAAATATTGGTTAAAATGGTACCTGAGGCCTTAAGCTTTTCAATGACATACGATTTTTATGGATAACTGCTATACTTTTCGAAAAACACGTACAAATACACGCGCTTTTAGGTTGAGTCGATACTTTTGACCGTAAGTGTAGCTCCAAAGAATAAGTATTTCGATAGTTTAAATTTCATTATTCAAAGTCAAATCACTGGAGAACTTCATTCGTAAAAATCCATTGACACCGTGATCGACGAGAATTAAGCGACCAACTATTCAACGGAGTATTTGAACTCGCTTGATGTGCCAGGAGCCCCGCCGCATAATTTACAGCTGAAGGTGGGATCGATCATAATCTGAATCATCCGAAATTGTGCAACGGTTCGCGGTTGTCTGTCACGAAACTGATGAACAATGTGATTCAAGCGACGATAGTCAAGGGAAAATTCAAAGCAGAGGAAGTACTTATCCCACGAATTCCGATTATTCCAACTGATCTTCCATTCCAATTCAAGCGAATTCAGTTCCACGTTCGATTGGCTTTTGCGATGACAATTAATAAATTGCAAGGCCAATCGTTGGAAGTCTGTGGGATTAATCTCGAATTTCCCTGTTTTTCACACGGTCAGCTGTATGTTGCCTGTGTGTTGGCAAACGGTCTTCTTTGTTTGTTTTTGCGTCAGAAAACAAAACGAAAAACATTGTTTATAATATCGCTCTCTACTGATTTTGATTCCATTCATATAAATCACCCTGTCAAATTGTGAGCCAAACGAACAACGCGAGCGTAGCGAGCGCTAGATGATCTCACCCGTGGAAAGTAGCGCGGAGTGTTGTCGTTGTGTTGCGTGTGGTGCTCCTCGAGGTAGATGTTTTGGGGCGCCGCCGTCGCGTTCGTCGTAAGGTAAATTATCCGCCGGAATTTGAAATTTTCTGGCGTCTTTTCGGGAGTTTTGTGCGCGTTTTCAGTTCGGGTGTTTGGAACTTCCCCCCGCGGCGAGGGAGGTGCTTGTTCATTGCAACGGTTATTTAACGTTTTCGTCACATTGTGAAAAAGTGTCGCGCACGTGTTAATTTTCAAAACTTTTCGGTTTGTTTCGTTGTTCAATGTTGTCGACGGTGGCTTTTCGTTTGCCGGTCGGCATTTTCCCTGCACGTGTCGCGCCGCGCCAGCATTGTTTGCATTTTGAGAAGCGGGCCGGCCGGCGAAACCCGAGGAAAGTTTTGTAATTGTGCCCGCCCCCGAGAATGTCACCCGACTTCAACGGTCGGATGACATTCTCAGGCAACAAGTGATCCTTTTTCGACATTTGGCTAACATCAATTTTCTTTCCTTTTCCAGTTTTGACCGATTTTCCCGCTGTCGTTCTGCCATCCACGGCCAGCCAGGAGCGGATCTGCTCTAAGCTAAGTGCTGTTTTTTTAATTCTCTTTTTTTCTGTGTATTCCTTAAGGTTTGTATTCGTAGAGGCATGTCATAGAAAGTGTAAGCATGCAGTGCTCCTTAACCGCCACCGTTAAGCGATCATCACATGAGTCATACGTCTCTACGAACACAAACCTTGAATTGAAGCTGTATCAAGACTCGCTTCCAATTGGCAGTGAGTGTGGCTACAGACATTTACATGGTTTCAATTTTAATTTTTGTTTTGTTTTTATTCTTTTCAGATTCGATTTGTGGTAATTTATTCGCGTTGAAGGTTTCAACTTATGAAAGGTAAGTGAATTTTCTATATTTTTTTTCTTAAATTATTTGGACACGAATTGTGTCCTGGCTTGTTGGAATTTTGTCGTGGCCGCCAAATTTTGTCGTGGCCGCCAAATTTTGTCGTGGCCGCCTAATTTTGTCGTGGCTGCCAAATTTTGGAGGATATTAATGAGGGAACAGTCGCCTTGAATTGCAACGTGCGTCGTTCTACGGCAGCCATTATTACTATGTATTTGTGTACAGTCGAGCTTGCCACAAGCAGACACCATGCGGTGCTAGTATAATACGAATTGAAAACACTTCTAATCGTTTTTAACAGTTGGAACAGGATAGAATTAATTTGTTGACATGTTATAGAAGCTGTCCGAAAACTGCCGCATACACGCATCGGATTGTGATTTTCAGAAAAAAGGTTGTACGGAACATAGCCCCCAATTCTTAACCCTTTAGCTGCCACAGTCATTTGAAGATTTTTGAAAATATCATATTCTTGCGCGACTTAAAGCTTAATATCTCCAGAGCTAGATTAGCTAGAACAGTGCAATAAGATGATTTATTAAAAGCCAACAAATTTACCAAAAAAAACTGAACCACACTAAAATCGGATAAGAGGTTTGGTTTTTATAGAACTTTAAAGTCAAATTTGTGTGATTTGACCCAAAAACAATTTTTTTCCCATCTCAATTTTCTCCAACTTCTTCCAAGGTGAAGTGCTTGTACGATTCTTTTAAAAATTGGCGCATAGTCTAAAGATCATTCCTTTCTTATATCATTTTATTATGGCTCCATTATTTCTAACAGTTTTACTGCCTTAAGTACAGAAAACTAGGGTTAATTTTGGATCGATTTTGATATAATTTGAATAGATTTTACCAAAAAGCAGATCGTTAGGGGCAGATAGGAAGTTATTTAGTTTTTAATCACTAAATAAAAACAAAAGTTTTAGGGTCTTGACTTAAGAAAGTTTTTTGAGAAAGGGTTCCTTATTGACCACAAAAATCGAAATAAAAATAAGGTCCACTACAACGTTAATAAAATAAGTTATAAAACATCGCATTTCACTTATTTTATATAATTTATTATGAATGCATTTCGGTTGCCAACAATGGGACAACCATCATCAGCAAAGCTTGATGTGCACTGGTTGTTAGAAATATGTACATATATTGTGCATGAGAAAAAATGTTTGTTAAATAGATAAAAGGTGTTGCCATATTACCATAATAAAATACATCGAATTCTTATTAGAAAATGAACACGAAAAGACTAGTGTAAATAAATAACAATTCTAAAATTACAACAAAAACAAAGACAATTAAATAAATAAATAATGAAAAAATCGCGAATAAAATCAGGTACTTTAGAAAAATGAAAATAAAAACTATATCACAGAATTTTTTTAGGGCGTTACGTTAAAAGGAAAAATAAATAGACAAATAAATAAAAAATATCACAGTAAAATCGAATTCATGGTTTCTTCCGTTTTGCCAAATTAAAAAGTGGAGACTCAATCTCATCGCTACAATACAAAACAAATACAATCCATTCGAAGGTCAAGGGGTGAGGTTACTAAAAGCGCTTCCCAGTTGTAATATACTCTGGAAAAAATTTAAGCCACTTTGTATCCGTTCACCGCTCGCTGCGCTCGCACCTCGCCTTTAATGTGGCCCTTCAATAATTTCCACACAATGCGTTTCCCGGTTGTAATAGACCCTGGAAAAAATTTAGGCCACTTGGCATCGGCTCACCGCTAAGCTACGCTCGCACCTCGGCCTTTGTGTAGCCCTTCCAAAATTCGTGTAAAGGCGAGTTTACCATAAAGCAGCTTGCATTGATACGCATAATTTACAATTGATTTAAAAAAAAAAGACCCAAAATATTGTAGGAAAACTTGACAAACGTAAGAATAAAATCCAACAACAAAAATTGGTCGAATCATGAGTGCCTGTACCTCCTGAAAAATCCACAGCGAGACATTGACAATCGACAGTCACGGCGAGACAGAAACAGAACGAAATAATGCCTGCATGAAAGATGAGAGCTTATGGAGCAGATTGCGCCAATTCAAACCATAAGAAAACGACCGGACAGGCAAACTGGCACGACAAGAACGGAACGTACGATAATTTCACACTATCGGATCAAAACGCGGACGGGCGAACAATGATCACACAGCAAGTATGTATAAATGTTGTCATGCACGCTCCAAAGTCAGTGTATAATGAACATGAAGTGACGAGTTGACAAGATAAAAATGCAAGTAAAACATGCGCTAGTTGTCGTCGCAGAACGCCTGAACTATCGGTAGATGCAATCGTCTTATCGGTCGTACAATTCTTACGAATCGATCGTACGATTCTTAAGAAAGAAAAACAATCGTGTCGCGATTTTTTCTGGGTAGCATGTTAGATATCATAAATAAATAAATCCAAGATACGAAAGAATATTATTATGGAGTTAAAACTATTTGTTGGCCGTTATCGTCTATGACCATTATATTACGAGGTAGCAAAGTAGCAACCTGTACTTTTTCCGACTAAAAAATACAATAAATAAAATAAATTGAGTATAATTCTTAAGGTGGTATTACACTATCAAATAAAGTTTGCCCAGTGGGTCACACAAAATGTGTCCAACTTTTGCAATGACCTAAAGTGTTTTTCGAGACCTATTACACTATAGGACAAACAAATGACCAATCTGTTTGACCAATGACGTAGTCAGTCGGGTTTTGGGTCATTTGTTTGACCAAGGCAAATTTCCCTATCACACTAGTATGACCGTTTTAAAAAATGACCAAAGCTAACTTAGATTCAATTTGCATTTAGTGTTTATTTGGCATTGTTTCATTCCTTTGTCGAATTTGCAAGGGTTTAGTTTAATAAATTTTTGTTATATAGAAAATCAGTTTAATTTTGTTTGAAGGCGTAAACTTGTAATCTTGTTATTTAAAAGGACTCGTGTTATTTCATCAATCATCAATGTGGCACCTCGACCTCGTGCTTCGGCCGCCTTTGTTAGAAGACGAAAAGTGCCGGGAGAATAAAAAGAAAAGTTTGGGTTCGTGAATGTTAGAAACAGATTAGAGAGGCAGCCAGTTTTTTTTTCACAAATTTTCTGTGTGTTTCATGCAGGGGCGTACGCAAGAAATAATTTCGAAAGGGGTCTTAGAAATAAGGTTGACGGTGCTAATATTTGATAACTGCTCTGTGCATACAAATCACTGAGCTTATACTAAAGAGCACTGGAAAATTATCTTGAGAGTTATATGGATCATCTGATTTTTACACCTTCAAAAAATGTTCTCCGCCTTCTCGTTTGTAGCTTGAAAAATATAGTCCTCTTTTATTTCTAAAAAAATTATTTCTTTTTTACCAATAAAGCGAACGTTTTACTTAACTTACAGACTAGCAACTAATATAGGTAAAGGTCAAAATCAAGTGTTTCGTGCTCCGAGATCCTCGATATTAGAAGAAGTATTCAGTTTTCTTTTAGTATAATTTGCATTGGAGAATTTCTTCACCGCTCTGTACGGTAGTAAAGAAAACGTTAAAAGTACTGCAAAGGTTCATAGTACCTACATAATTGGACGAGGAACTTTTAGTCACTAATCAGGTTCTTTCTCTCCACCCATCTAAAATTACCAAAAGACAAAATTCAAAATTAACTGCGAATCTTAGTCTCAAGTAGGAAAAAAATTGAGAAACACCGGGGAGTAGTTTCAGTTGTCCTATTTCGTACCTGAGATACCCTACAAACAATCTTTGTCCAGTGGTTCATAATAAAATTTGGAAATTAATTCCGTGATAATTTTTGTGAAAGAAGAAACACCTCTGAAACAGCAAAAACATCTTGATATCATCTATGTAATGTTGTATCCCTTGCTCTTGCTCACTGTCAGTTAGGTTCCTACAGATTACTTGTATGCCGGGCTCGAAATTTGGAGGGGTTTGGAACCCCCAAACCCATATACATATATGTTGGATCGCGTCTAGTTTCAAGTCATAATTTTATTGTGAGTCCGTTCGACCATTTAAAAAAGCTACCTTCCTGAGCGAAATAATTGGAGCACGGGAACGGTTTTATCGTGACATAAAGAGTGCCAATGACAATGATGACGATATGATACTATGATGATATGAAACTATGTATATCTCCGTTCTCGATTTATTGCGAATATCTGGTAGTAAAGATACAATATCTTTCCTCTGGAAAAAAATATTAATTTGATTTATAAATCGTGAATTTCTAATTGTATATTGACACTATGGCCAAGAGGTTCTAAGTTGTTAAGAAAAAAAAGAGAACTTGTAGAACCGGAAAAAGTCGAGAAAATGATTGAAGCGACATGCGTCTATCAACATTTTTTGATAGAGATGAGATCGCCAAAATAGAGTTGTGCACAGAACTCGCAGATGTTCCACTTCGAAGCTATTACCGAGAGTTCAATTCAACATTTTCTTCGATGTAATTCCACGGGTTAATTTAAATTTTCAATTTTCCAATATCTCACAGTTTTCAGAAAAAAAAGTATAAAATTGTCGTTTTTTTATTTTGATAATTAAATGCACCCAATCGAATCATTTCGTTTGACCACCATGCACCACACAAAAAGTTAGTAACTTTTGAATGACCGAATGACCGAAAACGACAAAAAAAATTTGACCAAAGATGTGTTTTGTTATTACACTAAGGTCATATGTTTGACAAGAAATGAATGACCACGATAGTCATTCATTTTTGGTCAAACACATTTTTGGTCATTTATTTTGCTATTACACTAGTGGGACAAACTTTTTGCGTCATACGTCAAATTTTATATGATAGTGTAATACCTCCTTTAGTAGTTAACATTTGCATAGCAAATTATGACCGTCAGATGCCACACCAAAAATCCACAAATTTCGAATGACCATTCGACCAAAAACTGCTAATTAAATTTGACCACGTCTGTGTTTTGTTATTACACTAGGGTCATATGTTTGACCAGAAATGAATGACCAGCATGGTAATTTATTTCTGGTCAAACTCATTTTTGGTTATTTGTTTTGCTATTACACTGGGGTGACAAACTTTTTGGGTCATTGGTCAAACTTTATTTGATAGTGTAATACCTCCTTAAGTCGAATGTATACTTTGTTCCATTGCGTTTTGATGCATACAATAGCAACTTTACCAACGTTTCCTAGGTGGATTTCACAAGGCTTACACAATTTAATTGACAAAGTATATTGAAATGAATTCCGTACATACGAAATGTTTGGCATATTTTTATCGTTCCGTAGTGTTACGACAAGCCGGTCCAGCCAATTTTTTTTTGCTGGTAACACGAACCTCGACCATTTTACAGTGCAGTCAAACAAGGCCATACATTTTATTGCTTCCTTCGCTAACTCTCTTTTTTACTTTTCCAAGGAGATCCTTTGTTCCTGTGCTAAACATATTTGAATATCGACTCTCGATGACTTTATACAATTTTTTTTTGTATCACTACGCCCATTTTGATCGCCTAATTTGACTAAATTTAGATTCTGAAGGTATTATAAACATAAGAACCTTTGCGTTTTTGCAAAAAAAATCATTCATCAAAACCAATTTAACAAAAAGATTAAAAAAAATCAAGAATTTTTTTACCTGGACACAGGTGGATAAATTATCCACTTCGGTAAATTATGCACCTGTGTCCCGGTCCAAAATTCTTATTCATTTAGATTTAATGCATAAAAAAATTATTTTTGATTCCCACGCTCAACTTGAACAGATCATTTTTGGCGAGAATTAGACAAGACAAGAAACGGATTAGCCAAAATGAATATCATGACTGTGGGAAAATTTAATTGTCTTGCTTCTCACCGTTTTTTTTAGTCTCTCGCAATTCGTTATGTACGAATATGTATGTACATACTTCTCCTTCTCTAGAGATTCATTCTAATCGAATCATCATGAGATATAAAATCAAAGGCACACAGCTTGCTTAAACTACTTTATTTGGACTGCAATAGTACAAATTGTCTTATCCTAATTTATACTATATCTTATCACTAGGATACATTACATATTTATCAACTATCTATATCTATACCTACATGGGTTCTGTTGACCACATGTTGCATATGGACTTAAGGTCCACGAGGTCATAAAAGATACGATGCATATGCAACTCAATGCATCTTTACCAATTGTACATTTTATGACTCTCGTCTTATTTAGGTTTGATAGCCAAATGTGTTTTCCTGGTTGGTACATAACTCGACCCTACCGAAAATAGATTTGGTCACCAAATCTCAATATGAATAAAGCGATCATTTCTGAATATTGAATTAACAAATGCTTACATTTACATTTTGATTAGCAATTATTATGGAGGATTTTAATTTTTGACTTCAGTGTTCAATATTTCTAGATTTATGTATAATATCAGATTTGTTCAAAAATGTATAATAGTTAAAATAAAAATTGAAAACGGACTTCAAAAGTGAGACATTACATAGAGTTAATCTTTCATAGTTGAAAGTTAAAGTACAAAGGAACAGTTATATAAAATATGATTTCTAACAATATCCAAAATTGTACCGAAATTTAATTAGGATATGATTTGGGAAATATAAGAGTAGTATGATTTGAGAGATATAAGAAATATAAGAGAATTAAATAATTTTATCTTCATATTTTAAATGTATCAAAGATAAGATCAGAACAATTAAATGAACAACGATTTTCTTGAAAAGTGTTTGAGGGTTATTAAGACGCATGTTGCTTGTGTAGCTTGTAAAATAGAAACAATAATTATACATTTTTTTGATTATAGGTTGACATTTGTTATAAAAATATAATAATGTAAATTCAGAACATTCATTTTTGTAAGTAATCCTCTATAAATTTAATAACTAGCAATATATATATTGTTTTGTGTTTTAACTGAACGCAGTGGCAATTTATTACAATTGATTTGATTTAAATATTCCAAATATTGCTTACTTATCTATTTCTGCATAATATCCTTACTATTTGAATACTCAATCCTCTGATGTTTACATTGATGACATATAGCTTCGTTTACTTTCTGGCTTGGATAATCTCATTTGACACATAAGCAATCCTTTCGCAATTGTGTCAGACTAGTCTCAGTGATTGAATGAAGATATTTACTTTGAAGGCGTCTTCATCTATTGATACGCATTACATCAAAGTAAGTGAAAACTCTTGACTGAAACTGTCTGAAAATATTCAAAACTCCAAATTGTAAATTAATATTATTAATTTAAATGAGTTCCTGTAAAACATTTTTTTTTTCCAAATTCATTCATTAAGAATGTTTCGACATCGAAACTAAATATCAGCAGTTTGAAATCCTAGCATTTTTTAAAGAACAATTTAAAATTTGAGTATTATTCGGATAATATAATATGGAATAGATAATACTAAAACCGTTGTTGTCTCACCGCCCTTAAAAATCAGCGTCCTCGATGATTATTACACCATATCAATTATTTATAAATAAATTCATTGATTTGAATCTTTTTTCGGGTTTTCCTATTATAATATGGTTTCGAATGCATTAAAATGTCTTGGCAATGTTTATATAGCACTTGTTTCACTTTTCTGTTCAAATTACACTTGCTTTTGTAAATTTCTTCACGAATCGAAGTATACTTGCGTTCACGAATTAAATTGAAGTTATTTTTTAAACTCGTGGATTTTAATTTCTTTTCACGATATTTTGGTATTTTTATCATTCGCTTTGGTCCTTTATTTTCGCAATATATTGTCAGTTTGCGTTTTTTGATTTTACATTTTTGAACTTGTTTCAGTTTTTTATATTCAAGATTTTTAATTAAACATTTTATGAATTTACTGTATTTATTATTATTATTTGGTGTCAATTTTTTATTACTGCGGTTATTATTATCGTTCCGAAATATTATATTGGTGAATTCACGTGTATTATTGTAACGTATTTTATTTAGTTTTACTGTCTCATTTTTTATGAAAAGTCTTTTTCGTGTCTTCCTGTTATAATGTCTTTCGGAATGCACAAATATTTTTTGATAATTCCCACGTATTCTTCCTTTCACTTTTCTTTTATAATTATACTTGCTTTTACAAATTACTTCATTAATCGAACTGTTGTCTTCATTTAGTAAACTTCTAAAATTTAGCACTTTTTCACGTTTGTCTATGGGAATTTTCGTTATATATATTTTATCTCCATTTTTGTCAATTATACATATCTTTTTCTTCATTTTAAATTTTGCAATGTGTTTTAGTTTTTTATGTTCACAATAACTACGATATTTAGTCAGTTTGTTTGGTTTCATTTTAACTTTAGTTTTTATATTATTTGAGTAACTTTTATGCATAACGCAACGTATTTTATCTGGTTTCACTATGCTCTTTATGTTCGAAAATTTTTCATATTTCCACTTTCTTTTGTCGTTATAATTTACATTATTCACTACCGTAGGCTTTACCACAATTTTAATATTCTTTTGCACATCACAAATTTTAATTTCTTCAGATAAATTTTTAATTTTATTATCTTCACTCTCCGTATTTTTATCTTTTATTTTAGGTTTAATGATTATTTCTTTTTTATCCTTAGCTTCAACGAATTCAATTTTTTCAATTATTATTTTTGAAGTAACCTCGCACTCATTAATCACTTTAGGAATTATATCTTGATTTTCACCGTTAATTTTTAATTTCTTATTAATTTGTTTTTCACATATTATATTAACACTTGTTTGTTTAACTTCATTATTTTCTGGAACTTTGATGGACTTCCGTGAATTTTTACTTTTATCACTTATTTTACTCTTTACCGCTTCAGCGTTGGATGTCTTTACTCCATTCGTCCCGAAAAACCATGTTAAAATTTCGGTGACATCCTCCCATTTTCTCCATCTTATTTGGAGTCTGGCAGCCTTGAACGCTTCGCCGACAATTTTTGTAGTGATCATTTGATACACTATGTCGAATTCTATTTTATCAACTTTCAATTCATGCATTGCAGCAATGAATATATCAGCCTCATGTATCCAGCTGTACACGTCGTGATTATAGCCATCAAACTCCGGTATTTCCGTGGCATAATCGTACAACTCGGTAAACGAGTAACGACGGTATGAAATATTTTCCGGATCCATTGCTTCCGGTGGCGAGTCCTCAAGTAGCAGCTTCATTTGCTGTGCCTTACTTCACTTGAAGATTCCCTTTTATTTTATGGGTAATCTTTTTTTTTTACATTTCACACGTTTCACTATTTCGCGAATTAACCGTGTATACGAGTAATTGTTCTTAAATCCGTAGTTATGTCTCACCGACAGAGACTTTATGGGTTTCGTCTTTCTAAAGACCCATAACTACGCGAACAATTTTCCGTTTCCGACTGCGCCAGATATAAAATCAAAGGCACACAGCTTGCTTAAACTACTTTATTTGGACTGCAATAGTACAAATTGTCTTATCCTAATTTATACTATATCTTATCACTAGGATACATTACATATTTATCAACTATCTATATCTATACCTACATGGGTTCTGTTGACCACATGTTGCATATGGACTTAAGGTCCACGAGGTCATAAAAGATACGATGCATATGCAACTCAATGCATCTTTACCAATTGTACATTTTATGACTCTCGTCTTATTTAGGTTTGATAGCCAAATGTGTTTTCCTGGTTGGTACATAACTCATGACAATGTGGCGAAAATGGGGTGGCGGGTAGGTGTGCATTTAACAAAATGATTGTAATCTCCGTAGATTTCCGAAAGTACATTTGGCAACATGATATTAAGAATAAAGTGTTAAACAGATAATAATTCATAGATGTTTCTTTGTTTTTTTAGGTTCATAGGCTACATGGCAGTTCGTATTAAAAAAAACATTTAACTGATTTAACGAACAATATCGATTTGTACAATGTGATTTGCAGTGGGTGGAATCAACACTGTTTGGCCGAAACCAATGTTTTTCCTTCAGTGTATGTTGTTTTGTTTCAGTGCGATTCGCGAAATGAGCAAGTAGCATGTACTCATCAAACATGTTTATAACTCTGCCTGGTAATTTCAAAACAACCATAAAAATTATCTCTTCTTAAATATATTATAATTAATTCGAAACTTGCGCACAGGAACACGAAGCTCCGCGTGTACAAAACGATTATCCGACCCGTGCTATGTTATGGCTGCGAAACATGGACCCTCACCCAAGCCTCCGAAATTTTGCTAGATTGATTCGAACGAAAGGTCCTTCGGTGAAAATTCGGTGCCGTTCCTGAGCGAGATCAATGGCGTATCCGGTACAACCATGAGTTGTATAAATTTTACGATGAGCTGGAAGTAACGAAAATCGTGAAGCTTCAACGCTTGCAATGGGTGGGGCATGTACAACGAATGGACGATAATTGCATGCCAAAAAAAGTAATGACCGCACAACGAATTGACGGAGCGAGGTTGCGTGGACGACCGAGAGCTCGCTGGGAGAACTCCGTAGGTGAAGACGCCTACCAGCTGCTGGGCTTCCGGAACTGGAGGACAAGGTCACGCGACAATTTGTTACGCTGGCGCGTTCCTAGTACGTTTCTCCTAAAAAAGAAATAAAAAATATTATAAAATTAGGTAGGTTAGTTTGGCGACGTTTAGGGGGTGGCGTACTTACCTACTCTAAGTCAGCAATCCGTCATCCTGTCACTCCTCATCCGAAGTCCTGTCGACATCCGTCCTGCAAGTGTCCACAAAGTACCGCACTCTAATAAAAAGGACGTGAAGTATACTTATCTAAAAAAACAGCTTTCCGTTGGGACGTAGCCACGACATCGGCCGACTAAGAAGCCACCTGTCCTGTGCCAAATTGTTCAAATGGGCGATTTCCTGTGGCTTAACCGTAGCAGATTGATTTGAGGCGGCCGTTTGCATCGCACAACATGGCTCGAATCCTACAATATTCGAGAAACCCGAAATTCAAAAATTTCGTTGATTGTCGCTTTGCGTGTCTTTTGACATTTGTCAAAGAAATGTCAAGAATTCTAAATCACGTAAGACTGCATAGCCGACGTAGAGACGGATTCTCGTCAAATGTGCTAAAATAACTGATCGAATTTTCTCCGTTGAGAGCAAGTTATAAAAGCAGGTGAAATCCAACGGGAACCCTCTTTGTTCCAATATATTCCAAAATCAAAGATTCTTCCGAGCGATAACTGGACGAGACTCTGCAAAAGAGCAACGAAAGCTTAAGATCGGTAGATGTCCACGATAAGAAGGTCGATAAGACCTGCAAGGTGAAGAGCGGAGAAAAGCTTCACGAAGGAAGTTATTGGTAGTTGTCAACGGAGAAGCTGCTGAGTGCCGAAGACGTGTGTCAAGTGAACGACACTTTGAAAGCACGAAGAAAGCTACGGGTGTTTGCCATCGAAAATCTGCGGTACGACGAAGTATCGTGAGTAGAGTCGCCACCTAGGCAGGTCTAGTCTTAAGCTATATATCATTATTAGAAAGCTCGTTTGATTTGAATTTGATCGATCAATACTAACGTAGATTCGCGAATTGGAAGTGCTATATATGTATATTTGCGTGTGATTTCCCCAGACATAAAGTGATTTATCAAAATAAATATTTTGTATACGGTAAATCGTTTCACGATTCGTACTTGCGGTAAACGGTCGCGGACGGCCGAATACAAGTACGTCGTGCCCACGACCTTTACCTTCATTGAGCTGGTCGGCCGGCCGTATTATTTTAATCGTGTACAACTTTTCGTTGCGGAAAAGTGTAACAAATTGGAGCTCAACAATTCCCGACGTCGGGCTATCGTGCCACATTGATGAAATATATTATTATAAGAACCAATAATAAAAAGCAATATGTTTTCTAAGGAATCGTAAAGTAAATTATAACAACTATGTTTTCAAAGGAGTCATAAAAATTACCTTTTTACTAATTACACATTTCGGTATGACATGTGCGAATATGTCTACCAGGCAATTTGTCACTATGCATAAGATAATAATATACTTTGACTTGCGTGTCATAAATAGAAATAGTATAAAAATAGTAAGGAAATCGTTTGTAAAATTCATTTCAATTTCGGAAATAAAGAAGATCGTATCGATCGTATCGCGTATTTTACTTTAAAATACTTAATTGGCGCCCAACTCGGTCCAATTCTTGTATTAGGATTAAAGATAAATAAATCCACAACCCAGGGATAAAGTTTTACAAGTTGTTTACGCATAACATTTAATTCGCGAAATCAAAATCCATCATCGAAAGGCATTTGTGAGTGAAAAAGTGGATCGGTCGTCAAATTCGAGGCGGAGGAATAATCAACTATCGAAAGGAAAAATGAAGATTTTGTTAATGTATGTACTGGGTTTTAATTAATTTTACTCTATATTTATTTTTATTACTAAATAACTGCAATAGATAATAATAATGTCTGCAAAATCGAATAGACAGTGGTTAGGATGTCATTGAGTGCAGAAGCTATCACTGAGATGGTGGAGAGGATTACCCTTTCCGTGGCCACTCAGCTTAGACAGGAGTTTCAAGCTTTCTTGATGGAGCTAAGGCCTCAGCAAGGTTCGTCTGTTCAACAACGTTCAGAAATTGAATGCGTAGCCACTCAGCTCAAACAGGAATTTCAAGCATCATTAACTCAGCTAAGGCAACCAGAACCGTCCGTTCAAAAGTACAAAGCGATAAATATTTCCAGAAGTATTGATTGTAATTTAGGGCTCGATTTGCCGAAATCAATGCCTCAATACAGTGGAACTATGGAAAGGTATCCATCATCGCGACAGTCAGCAAAGGCTGCAATCAAGTCATACGAAGGATACATTGGTTCCGAAATTTGCTACCAGGCTGTTGCTATAATTCGCAACAAAATAACTGGTTCGGCTGATATGGTTTTATCATTATTCAGCCCTTCGCTAAATTGCTATAATTGCTCGATTAGACTACACCTATTCAGATAAAAGACCTTTATATTTGTTAGAACAGGAACTCTCAACACTTCAACAAGGCCGCTTGTCGATTACACAATTTTATGATACAGTCAAAAAGCAGCAGCTGACTCGGAATTGAAGTAGTGAAGCCTTAAAAACGCTAAACCAAAAGTATAGATGCTATGCCTTACGCACATTCATTTCTGGACTTAAACGGCCTATCAGTGACATATTATTTGCCAGTCAACCAAGTGATTTACCATATGCGTTGGCTCTCGCTCAAGAGTTAGCTAATAGACCGAGGTATAATTTCGCAACAGCTTTCGCAAACTCAAATAGTAATAGCGAACATGGCTCCAAAAAAACCCACACTATAAATTAGTTCAAAAAGAACATGAAAATAGAGGTCAGACTCCACTTGAAGTGATGGATTCATCTTCGTCTAGATTTAAACATAATTCTAAAAAGAATAGCAATTTCCATGCAAAATCTTCGAAAAAACATCAATTAAATACGTGCAGAGTTGGAAAGCCTGAAAATAATAATGATGTTACGATTCTAGAGTCAGGAGCCTCTCTTCCTTATATCGAACACACTTTGATAGATGGGCATACAATTAAACTCCTCTTAGACTCAGGAGCCGACAGGAATTATATAAAGCTTCTTCCAATTTTGTTTAAAAATGAAAAGAATCTTCGCTTTCGTGCAGCTCTTTAATTTGTCTGATGTATATATATTGTTGGACGACGTTTCGCTATACATATTATGATAGTATCTTCAGGTCTACAAGTTAATTTATTATGAGTCACAATTTCCTTTTTAATATGTTAATATCAATAATCAAATAAGTCGCCATAAGATATATATAAACACAGTGAAAAATAAACAAAAGTGATTTTTACAATAGAAAATAAGTTTTTACTTTTTAAACTGCGATAATAGAAATAAGATAATCAATAATACCTTCAGCGTACACTCTATGTCCAATAAATTTTTTTTGGACAAATCTCTAATTTTTTTATTCTTCCCACTATAAACGATATGGACGGAGTAATAGGCTACGATTTTATAAAGAAAATTAATACAATAAAGTATCAATATAACGATACTAAGGAATCAAAATTATCAGACCGGTTTCAAATAACCTCAATTAGAAATTCTGCTAACAAATGCTGTGTACTCAATTACCTTGGCGCAGTTAAATGACAATAAATGCCATTCTAACGGACTAAGAAGTCCTGGCAATTGTAAAAAAAAAGAAGGATTACCTATTACAATCAATGAATTAGACTCTCCATCACGAGTAAAAATATATATTCGACTGAACTAGAAAACTAACTGTCTGAAATTAAATATGTATTTGAATCATCTCAAAAGCATCAACAGATATGATAGAAAACTTTACATCAGTATTTCCGCGTGCTCGTTAAAAACGTATGTGCAATGGAAGTTTTGGATAAAAAAAAAGTCAAATGTGTATTCATGTTCTTACATTGCTTCTGCATCTCTAGGAGTCATCTATAACTATTCTAAAAAATATATTTTTGCAGGAATCCTCAGAGTTTTCGTCAACAAACAATGCATCCGGTTTGCCACCCTGAACAAACGAGCAAAAAAATTAAATTTACATGGGTGTAGCCCAGTGGCGCAACCACGGGAGGGGCTAAGGGGGCTAAAGCCCCTCCCAGACCCAGAAATGGGGAAAGGAAAAATGTCAAAGTGAGATTTGAAACAAAAAATATGAAACGTACTTTTTGCAAATTAGAAAACAAAAAAATCGCAAGCTTCGAAAATATTAATGTTGAGCCCTTACAGCTGAAACATATTGTGGGGCATAGCGACTAAAAATCAAATTGTTCATTGCAATTTAAGAAGAAAAAGAAGAAGGCATCGATAAAAGATATTTCCGTATGGCACTTCGTAGAAATATTTAAATTTAAATTGTTGAACCTACAAATATTTTTTAGTAATAAAAATTGAACTGAATTCAATTGTTGCATCCTTTGATCTTTTTTAGTCAGTCGCTATTGTATCAATTCTCATTCGAAATCAATTTTTTCTTTGCAAGATACAGTCCTCTAAGGGCTCTCATTGTTTATTTAGTTTTTGTTTTGAGCCTAAATTCCTATTTTTCTTTCAAGAATCCGCTGCAAGCCTTGACCTTAATAGGTCATTGCGAAATTACGCTATATTTCGACAGCTAAATACCACGGGTGATAACGCCAACGATTAGACAAATCCGCATAATAAATCGCCGTGCAGTGTCAATATTTTTGCACCGGTAAAATTAATCAATAACATGGCAAAGTGTCAATGCCTTAACATGTAACGCTACGAAAAGTTTAAGATCGAAAAAAAACGTGAATTCATCTGCATTTTGAAACACTTCTGTATAGCGCTCTGAAAATAGCACCAAATAGTACCCCAACTTACGGCAGCAACATCAAATATCTAGTAATATGGATGAAATTAGCCCCCTCCAGGACCAAATCCTGGTTGCGCCACTGGTGTAGCCTATTTTATTGCCACCTGCGTTTGCCGTTTAACACGGTTAATAAACAGGGCTTTAAAGTTATGATGAAATGCGCGACACCAGCCTAGGAGCCAAAAGGAAAGAAGCTCTTGTCGAGAACTACATGCCGAAACTGCCTGAGTCAACAAAGAGTACATTAGAATCGGCAATCAAAGATACTCAATATGTACATATATGTATATCATTTACATACATCTAATGTGTGGACGTCAGGCTCGAGCGAACCGTTTCACTTACTGCCCAGTTTATTGGGAAGGAAAAATGGATGCTTTATATAGGAGCATTGAATTGCCGTTCGTTCCACGTGGAGCACACTGCCAGTAATATAAAGGAATGGTTCAACCATTCTTTCGTCAAATAGGGAATTTCACGTTAAAAAATATCATTCATTACGACGAATAATGGGGAAAATATTCGGTTTGCAGTACAATTACTCGATCTTCCTAACGTTCGCTGTCTTGGAAATATGATTCAAACGGGAATGGCAAACGTAAAAAAAACTTGACGTTGTAGTTGCAATGATGAAGAAAACCCATACCATTCAGCAGTTTTTTGCAACCCGAAAGGTGTTTTGGACGTATACGAAATTTATATTAGAAAGGCAAGGCATCTCTCTAAAGGCCCCTTCAGGGCTTTGTCTTACGCGGTGGTAGAGTTAACTTCGACTCAACCATGCCATCATTGAGGACACACAATATATTCGGCTGTTTATTGCCGTTTATGAAAATGGCAATAAAATTAACTTGCTTCCATCATTCAGTAACATTAAATTTCTCCGACTATATAGGGCGACACTGGATCGACTTGACGAGTTCACGCAAAGTATGTCTTCCAAAGCATACGTTACAGCCAGTTCTAGGAAAATTCCGTTATCATACAAATAGAGAGAGTTTCCAACAAGATCGACGCGAGCGCCAATTACCGGATTTGTTGACTAGAGGAACTATTAGAAATTAGTGGAACCGGATGACAATGCGACTGGAACAGGAAGTGATCTGTCAAAGTATATAAACAAAACCATAGCAAAACATTTCTGTTTGGTGCAGCTCGTTTTAAAAAAGGACGTGACGCATCGAGGTCCGTGACGCATCGAGGTCCTTGCTCTATAACCTTACAACCCCGTACTGGAGGTTGAAATGCATGAAATCTTTATCTTCACATGAATTGGGGTACATGCAAATTCAAACCCCGGAACCAGTTCACGCTCAAACATTTTGACGGCAAATCATGATGCTTGAATAGATGGAAAGATACTTTGCGGTAAAGGCAAATTGGGTAGTGACGCGGCAAACTTAACCCGGAAAATATTCCCCGTCGATTTTCCTCGCGAAAGGGCAATGTGTCGTGAATAAGTGTGTAAAATGCGATAAAAAAAAAAATCCCGAAAAAAAATTATTTTCTACGTGTTTTCGCTAGTTTTATAAAAGTTGACACGGTTTGGTTACATGCGACGAAATGTAAACATGGCGGTAAAAATGTGGAAGGTTTTGTGAAATTAGTGTATAGTTTTAGTATTTTAAGTGATTTGTGATAAATACGTGCTAAATTGAAAATGAGCGGTATCGAATTGAAGGCTTGGGCATATTATTTGAATGGTCGTGATTAAATTCCATCAACGTAATAACTTCATTTTGAATTTCAGCACTAATATTTAATAAGTAAATTGAATACGATGAAGAGATTAATTGTTTTCTTTTGTGATCACCTTTTCTTTTGTAAAGACTCGGTAATCCGGAAATCACGCAATACTGGACTCCTAAATGTTGCATTATTCATTTTGTAGTCCGGATTTCGTCAAGAATTTGGACTCTTTAATCCGTTTTTGTTCCTTTTTCAGTTAGTAAACGTAATTTTCCAAAATAATGGTTGATGATGTTGAATAGTTTCAAGGTAAAAAAAACATTTACACACTATTGTGCCACTTATTTATTTATTTGAACTGTTTGTCTATAGATAAAAATGATTGCGCTATTCCGGATGTTTCATTAGTCCATATTATCGAGTTGTTGCTATTCAGCTATATCCAAGACCGTCACAGCCTTGCAAGCCCCGATGAATGCCTCCACAACTCTACAGTGAAATACAAGCAACAGTAGATGTCCTTCCCGTCCTTTTTCGCCAACCCATGGCATCCATTTAAATATAACGTGGCAGCATTCGAATAACCATTTGTCGTTTAGTTACAAGGTATCATATTGACAAATACCAGTTTTTTTTTTACAGATTTTGCTAATTCTTCCATTTGTCTCCAAGTTGATACCAATAAGCGTATTAAAAAACTCTAGAGCCTCAATTGATAGTTATGCGAAAGGTAGCCGCGCTTAAATATAATGCTTCCAATATGACAAAAAAACACATATCTCGAATCCACACACATACACAGACAAACAAACTCTTCCTCCATCGAATCTTCAAGGCTCTTAATTCTGTTACTCGAAACTGGAGAAAATAACTGATATAAAATGTAATAATCGAGTGATTCAAGTACACATACATCCATCTCTGATAAAAAAAAAAAAGCTAATCTTCGGGACACCCTGTCATCTATCAACCTTTAAGATATTCGTGCCAAAAAATGTACCATAACGTCTACACCAAAATTCAGCATACAGTGGAACCTAAACGACGAATAAGTGTAACCTATACTAAGGAGCTTTATGCCCCAATACAGAAAGTGATGGAGAAGCACGCCATCGAGGGAGTAGCATCTAGTAGGAGAACCACATTGAAATCGATACTCAAGTCAGAGAAGGACCCCAAGAAACCCCAGAGAAAAAAACCGCATTTACAAATTAATATGTGATTATTTCTCCCAAGAATGTATATGCCAGACAAAACGCCTTGTAGACACGAGAATAAAGGAACACCTCAGAGAGGCGGAGTTGACCAAGAAACAGAAAAAGACGGATATAAAATCAGCAGTGACGAAGCATATTGTCGTGGGCCAACCACGACAAAATTAGAAATAATCAGGGAAGTCAAGGCACATATACTAGACGTTTACGAGAGCTATTACATAGGCAAGGTTCACACTGAACAAAGAAAGTAATTTTCAATAATTGTTATATTTATAATCCAAAACCACTGGTTAATAATAAATTATCTATATTCAGAATTTGATGGCGATGTAACCGCAATTTTGATATTAACAAAGATAGCAACAACTGTTGGAAATAGAATTGGAAAATATGAAAAATACAACATTAAATTTTCGTAAGGTGCGCTTTATAACCATCATTTCTTACGAATTAGTATCTAATTTTTATACCCTTTGCTCATAGAGTGAAAGGGTATATTAACTTTGTCATGGAGTTTGTAACGCATTGAAGGAAGCATCTCCGACCATATGAAAAGTATACATATATGATCAGCATGACTTGGGGAGTCTGAAATTTTGCACAAATGCTTCTTTTTGCTGCAGGCAGTTTGTATGTTTGAATCGGTAAAATCGGACAATGGGGTCATGGGGCTGTCATACAAACCCAACTCCCCAAATTAGGTTCTTCTAAGGAAAACTTTTTTATTTGTGTACCAATTTCAACCAAATTTCACACAAATGTGTTTCTATTGAACACACAAAACATATGTAAGAATAGATCAAATCGGACAATGGGGTCATGGGGCTGCCATACAAGCCCAACCCCCCAAATAAGGTTCTTCTAAGAAAAACTTTTTTATATATGCACCAATTTCAACCAAATTGCACACAAATGTTTTTCTATTGATGACACAAAACATACATAAGAATGGATCAAATCGGACCGTGGGGTCATGGGGCTGCCATACAAACCAAACCCCCATTTTGGTTTTTCTAAGAAACATTTTTTACACCAATTTCACAAAACCTTGAATTAATGTGTCTTTATCAAAGCAACTAAAAAGGTAAAAACAAATAGAACCGTACTACGGGGCCATGTTCCCGCATCCCCCAATAAAATTTTCTGAGTAAATATTTTTATTTGCCAACTTATTTCAACCAAACCCCTGACAAATATTGTTTTGTCGACGCAACGGAACTTTTGTGAAGTCTGAAGGAAAAGAATGGGGAAGTTAAATACAAGTCGTAGGTACGCCCGAAAAAAACTTTTAGCCCGAGGGGAGCGAAGGGTATACAAATTTCGGCTGCGCCCGAAATTAGCCTCGGTCACGTCTTTTTTTTCTTCAAATTGGCGCACTTGTCCAAGAGGAGTTTTATGGAAATAAACCACATCTGATACTACGAGGCTGCTCTAAATAGGACATATCACTCTACTGGATTGCAATAGATGGGAGAGAGCTATTACTCATAAGTAATTCAACACAACCTCTTTAATTGATAATGCATCCACGATTTAATACGAGTATAACTACTATAACAATACTACATACAATACAATACCACATCTTGAAAAACAATAATAATAAATGGTTTAAAACTAAGTCAATATGTTTTATTACATTTATAACGAAAGGTTTTCTTGGCGAAAAAATAAACCATAAAACGTTTATGTGTCTTTCGCTTAAATCCTCTAGTGTATTTTCTTTCGTTTCCGTTTCTGGTAACTAAAAGCTTCCACAGACAGACGAACACGATCTCGTAACACAAGTACAAACACTCGTTATCTTAAGTAAGTAACATGTACCTTATGCTTTTCCATGGAGATAGCCCTTATGTTAAAAATTTGTGATGGCGAGTGCGTGAGCTTCTGAATACAATACCTCGACAAAAAAAATCGAAACCTTAATTTCATTGTATGGTGGTCCGTCGAGATCCATATTCATCCTAAGTGGTCCGCAGACGTTTCTGAGTTGGGAACCACTGCTATAGATTGCATTTATGTATTACCGTAACGTAAATTTCTGCCTATTTTGTTAAAATTTTCATTAAAACTACTTTTTTTCGTCAATCATTATCATGCGCTAGTAAAGTTAAAGTGTTTTCTCTGGGGAAGTGCCCCTTCATATTTCTTTTTACAGCGGAATGTTTTCAGTAAAACCTTTGGGAGTCCTTAACAAATGGTCAGGACCGTTGGTTGGTGTTCGGGTATTGATGGCCAAAGTCCATAAAACGTTTCACACAATTCATCCTGTGCAGCCCTTACACGAAAGCAAAACGACTTTAATTGCCATTTGGTGTATCAATGTTATGGCGAGAGCCCTCAAATCACACAAGCGATAATTTACACTATTCCAATTTAACCCTCGGATGGTTCAGTGGGGTCTGACAGACCCCAGAGCAATTTAAATCTTAAAGTTTTCATAGAAAAACCTGTTGAATGGTAATTTGATGCATATGTAATTTAAGTATGTGTCACATACGTTCATTTAAGCATGAATTTGTTTAAATTTGTGATTTTGTTAATAAGTTATAGCACTTTGAAAGTGCTCTGGGGTCTGTCAGACCCCACGAACCATTTACGTATGTCTTTTTTACAAAAGTACATTTTTCGTTTTGTGGGAAATTTTCAAAGTATGTTATTTGGAAAACGATATTAGGGTGTTTTGAATTGAGGGTTTTTAAATTTTTTACTCAATTCATTCAAAATTATGCCGTTTTTTAGCTGGTTTTCATTTATGAGGATCTCTTTCACTATTGTGTCATTACCTTATGTTTTTTAAGTCAAGACATAAATTAATGACTTTTATGAGCGTAATAATTAGGTGGGTATTTTACATAATACATAAAGCTTCCTCAGCGAACTTGGCTATACACTTGTCGAACCTCTTCTAAGAAGGAGGAAATCAACGGGCAATATTCGCCGAAGAACATTGCAAAATATTGAAGACATTTTGTGCATTTTTCAGCATGCCCCCCCCCCCCTTTGGGGGTTGATGCCCCAGGTCCCCCAAATGTGGTCACATGGTCCCCCAAAGAGACAAAAATGTTTTATATGCCCACGAGCAAATGATCGGAAGACAAAATACAATTGCAACGAGTGCAAAAAGCCAATCTGCGAAGCCCATCGAGGAAAAAGCTGTGAAGAAGAATGCTCTAAATATTGACTAACTTTGGATCCCGATTTAAGAAAAAATTCTAACCTTAGCTAAAAAATGTTGATGTACTTATCTTTGCTAATTAGCATTAAATACGTTTCCACTAATAAAAATGAAATTTTGTTAAAAGTTTAGTTTTTATGTTGATTTATTTGTGATAAGTTCAAATTACCCTCAAATTTGACACCACCTAATTTTTTCTTCCACATACTAAAAGCTACTGTCCGAATTCCACGTTTTTTATATACCACTTAATCAAAAGGCTTCACAGTTACTTCTAGTTCAAACAAATGAGCCAAAAAAGCATAAATTTAAGTTTTAGAGCGATTTTTGCCTTGGGGTCTGTCAGACCCCACTGAACCATTTACGTATGTAAAATTTACCTGAACCATCCGAGGGTTAACATCGGCGAAAAGATGCAAATTCTGCTGAAGTTCCAGTGCCAGTGTAACAATTATCTCCATCGCCTTCTGTGGACGTAAATATTCTTCTAAGTCCGTTAACATCATCACTCAGGGACACAGGGACGTATTTTTGAATGCGCTTTTAAATTTCAGTGACAACATGAAACATGGACACTGTAATAAGTTTCCATTGGGTTTTTTCTATGATTCCTTCCCGTAATTTCCTCTTTTCTAAAGTGAAAATATAAGGTGGCAAGAGCATAAGCATAAATATGGGGCGACACAGTCCAGTGTTAACATGATCAGCTGTGGCTGTAACTTGGCTTCCACTTCTAAGCCGGTTCTCTCTCGTTTGATGAAATTGAGCTACCGTTGTTATGTGTAAAAGAGCTGCAAAAACAATTGTGGGTTATTCCCGAAAACGCCTCCGTTGATGAAAAGACGTATGAAATTTTAGAATTTTTATAAATTTTTGAATCAAATCTCCCGCGTTTCAATCTGTGTAAAGGTTCCCGTGATACGTGAGATCATTACGGTAGGTGCGTTTTTTTCATTCTTACAAATTACAGTTGTGTTCTATATAGAAAAACTCGTAACCAACTTCATGTTCGAATTTGTATGTGAAGTTGTGCCGTTCTGTTCTGCACTCGATAGGCAGAAAAAACTTGTCAACGTCATGATTTTCGTGACTCAAAATTGTCACGAACTATGCGTTTTTAGAGTTTAAAATAAATGAACGTTATTAGGCATGCGGGTTTCAAAGCGCACATTTTATTATTATTATTAATGCTATAAAACGAACGATTTGGGTGTCTAAATATGGCTTGTTATGCTATCCGTTCTCATAAGGAAAACTTTTGGGGTTCCGTTATTGCCCGTTATATGGCGGATGGTAAGGTAAGTGTCGCTAGTGTCGATAAAATGAAGAAGAAATTATGATAGCGTAACGTTCCTTAAATATTAAGTCAGTGTAATTCGTGAATATTGGTCAAAGGGTATAGGTTGAAATCTAGAAGATCGATGGAAACATGGTTCTTTGGAAAATGACGGAAAGTTTCATAAAGTCTCAAACATGTGAAACCATTTTTTTTTTTCTTAATAAATGAAGTGACTTTTCCTCTACCATCGGACAATACTATATCTGCTAGAATCAATACCAAAACTCTAATTTCAAAAAATATCTTTACCTGGTATTGAGCGTTGGACCCCTCCCGAAACCAAATCCTGGCTACGTCCCTGTAGCAAAAGGATTTAAACATAACGAGCTGAACGATCTGGGGCATTTAAAAAAAAGCTTCAGAACCGTAAGCGTCTAAAATAAAAAACAGGCGCGACAATCCAGCATTGGACTAAGGCCGCAGGATGTGTTAGTGACATCCTATTTCCAAGATCTTATCTGCTTTTTGTTGAGGTGATGAGATCAGCATCACGCTCAGCAGTGTTATTTATCCCCATAAATGGGTACTAGTTTAACATCTGAGTGTGATCATAGTCCGTCACAAGCTCGTGAGTTCGAAAAACACCATGGATCCACGGTGAGATTCGAACTCATGACCCTGTGCACCGAAGGTGCGCGCACTAACCGCTAGACCAGCCAGACTACTAGTTAGCGTCTAGGCTACAGGAAAAACATCTCCTGGAACCAGAAGCTAAAGTATCCTCACTGAGAGAATTTTTTGTGGTTAAACTAACATAATCTTTCTGTTAAAAAAACTAGGGCGCTTCGCCCCCTGCTCGCTTCGCTCGCCAGCCCCGGGGCCGAGGCTAATTTCGGGCGCGGTCGAAATTTGGATACCCTTCGCTTGGGCTAAAAGTTTTTTCGGGCGTACATATGACTTGTATTTAATCCCCCTCCTCATTCTTTTTCTTCCGTCTTGACAAAAGTTTTGGGCTTGGTTGAAATAAGTGGCCAAATAAAAATATTTACTCGGAAAATTTTATTGGGGTTGCCGGAGCACGATTATATTCGTTTTGAACTTATTAGTTGCTTTGATAAAGACACAATAATTCAAGGTTTTGTGAAATTGGTGTAAAAAATGTTTCTTAGAAGAACCAATATGGGGGGTCTGGTTTGTATGGCAGCCCCATGACCCCATGGTCCGATTTGATCCATTCTTGCATATATTTTGTGTTATCTATAGAAACACATTTGTGTGAAATTTGGTTGAAATTGGTACACAAATAAAAAAGTTTTTCTTAGAAGAACTCAAATTAGGGAGCTAGGTTTGTATGGCAGCCCCATGACCCAGTGATCCAATTTGGGTGAATCAAACATACAAACAGCCTGCAACAATAAGAAGCACGTGTGCAAAATTTCAGCTTGCTAGCTTCAATACCCGCCGAGTAAAACGCGTCGCAACAGACAGACAGACAGACAGACGGACATGCTCCAATCGACTCCCCAAGTCATGCTGATCATATATGTATACTTTTTGTATGGTCGCAGATGCTTCCTTTAATGCGTTACAAACTTAATGACAAAGTTACGAGACCGAGTTCTAATCGTGCGAATAGCACGATGAGTGTATACCCTATACCCATGTACAGACCTAGAAGGCACGCAAAACCCAAAATATTCAATTTCATATTTTTTGTTGGGGAGGGAGGGGTAGATGGGTCGGACCTGACACATCTTTATTACCTTGTCAAGACATCCAACGGCTACCATTTGATATTAATTTGAAGTTTTTCGTGACATTCTATCAAAAGATATGACTGAATATAACTTTGTAGGGGAAGTAGGGGTAGGGGAAGTCGGACCTAATCCACTTTCCATCAACTCAAAGTATATGTCAGAATGAGACATTGATCAAAATTTCAAGTCGATAGCGATATTCTACCGAAAGTTATGGCCGAATTAAAATATCAAGGAGGGGTAGTTTGTATGGGAGGTAGGGGAACCCGTGGTCCGATTTGGCCCATTTTCAATACCGTCCAAGATTTTAGCAAAACAAACATTTGACCAAAATTTCAAACCGCTAGCTTCATTATTTCGGGAGTTATCGTGCTAACAGACAGACACACGGACAGACAGACAGACAGACAGACAGACATGGCTTATTCGATTCAGGGACCGACCCTGATCATTTATATATATACTTTGCCATACCTCCGGTGGCTCCTTTTAGGTGTTACATAATATCGGCGTAACAAAAACAATATACCCTTTCACTCTATGAGCGAAGGGTATAATAACCGGGAAATCTGTTGTAGTAACAAAATATTTATTACATAGTTCAACAGTCAAATTAGATTATTCAAGTGTAACTTAATTTTCCAATCAACAGAATTTCTGTTAATTGACGGGTGGAAATTTGATTAAACGTCTTCTTAAGAGTTTTAACGTAAATTCTGTTGCTTTAACATAAATTTCTATTAACATTGAAATTACCGTGAAAAATTATATTGTTCTGTTAGCCAAACAGAATCGTTTTGTATTTTCCAAATTTCTTTAACATACGATTCTGTTGAAATCACAGAACTAGGGCAGTATTAACAAATACTCTATTTGAGTAACACACTTATATAGTCTGGTTAGTCTAGTAGGCAGGGCATTCTTCTACAAATCATAGGGCCACGGGATCGAATCCCGCTGTAGACAGGTAATTTATTATGCATTTTAGAGCGTTAAGAGGTAAATTAAATGTCGCCAACACCAATAGAAAGGTCAATGCTAGTTAAACAAAACTCATTTATGACTTAAATGTTCTTTCCCTATGAAAATTTGTTTTTTTTTATTCAAATGGGAAATAATGTTGATATTCCAAAAATTAGGGAGTCACATTCTGTTAAGTAAACAAAGTGATATGTTAAAAATACAGACAATTCCGTTACAAATACAAATCACTTTTCTGTATTGGTAACATAATTGGTTTAGTTAAACTAACAGAATATTCTATAGGCTCGAAATCAAAAGAATAATCTGTTAAAATAATTAGTGTTTTTTGTTACTGTAACAGAATAATTTTTTGAGTGCTTCTATCGTTCCAGGAAGACCTATTTTCTACAGTACTTCCGAACCGAAAAAGGATTTTGTCTATTGCCACAATTTCTCGGGATTGATGAAAGAGCTGGGAATTAATTCCTACATACCAGCAGAATGGCGATTGTTTATCGACAGTTCCAAAAGAAGCCTGAAATGTGTTCTACTTAACAATGGGAACGCATTTGGTTCCGTTCCAATAGGTTACTCAGTTTGTTTACGCGAGGAATACAACGACATGAAAACAGTCATGGACATAATTTACAATTGTTCCCTTCGATGGTCTAAATGGAGGAGATTGATTCGCTGTAAAGACAATCAGAGGATCATCCCTAAAAAATCATAAGAATCCCGAAGCAATTTATCCTGCTGCCCCACAAACCTAAGGGTATTATCAGATGGATTCAAAATTATTGACTTTTTAGTTGGCTCTTTTCAACAAATACTTCGTTTTGATAACCTGCTGCAGCCTATGGACCACTTGATTTTAGACAAAGTGTATTGATAAGGTCCGATGGTGACTTTTTTCAAGATTTGGTTATTTGCTTTTCTAAATTTGGTTCGCTTTGCGTTATCCCAGTCACAGGTCAAAATTGTGTTTTCTGATTCTTTCGTCAGAATCATCAAGGGATCATGCATACCGAATTTGGTAAAGATCGTACCATAGGAGGATCGATTATTATGTTTCGTTACATTTTCACGGAATGATCCCTAGCATAGACATACAGGTTAAAAACGAATGAATCGAGCATGCTTAAAGCTAGGAAAATGATTATTATTGACATGATTGTGTAATAATAAGTCCTTAAACAACCATAACTGCGTTTTAATCGATCAAGTAGTGGACGGGATAGAACAACTTCCATACAATTTTGGCTGTTAGTTTCAATATAGCAAAACTCGTAGCAAACTCAGTGTTCAAATTTGCAAGGACGCGATCCCCTCCTGTACTTAAATCGAGTAAAACGCAGCTAGAGTTTCTGTAAGGCGGCAGAGCAATTGTATGGAAGGTGTGTTTAGTTATTCTGTCATTTACTCTAAGCATATTAATGAAACAAAAAAAAAATTATTTAAATGAATTTCATATTTATTTTGATTATTTTGTTAATTAATATGTCCCGGTAAAATCGTCGAAATCGACGAGTCCAAGTTTGGCCGGAGAAAACATCATCGCGGTTATCATGCGTAGGGCCAGTGGATATTTGGCGGCATCCAACGCGACACCGGGAAATTTTTTTTCGCGCCTGTTGAAAAAAAAAGAGACGCCAGCACTCTCCAAAAAATAATTAACGAACATGTTGAGCCAAGAACAACAATATATTCAGATTGTTGCAGAGTAAAAAATACCTACATACAACGAACTGATTGAAAATTAAAAAAAAATTCTTTAAAGGCTTACTGTTACCTCTCTAATGAGGACTTCCAGCACCTAGCCGTTAACCACACATACCATTTTGTGAATCCATAAACGAAGGTGCACACCAACACAATCGAGTCCGAGTGGCGCCATGCAAAAGCCAGCTTACCGAGATACGGAGTAAAGAAGAGACTGTATAATAAATACCTGGCAAAACACATATTTGTCAAAGGATGCCGTATCAAACGAGTCGACCCAACGAGGGAACTGTTTGAAGCAATTGGCCAACTTGAAGAATAGGAGATCCAAACGGAGTTATAACTTTGAGTTCTGAATTATTTTATTTTTCTTCATTTTAGCGCGGGCAGTCGGGTTGCGAGAGAGTGAGCAGTGAAACTGTCTGGCAACAAGTTCACACAGTAGCTCCCCGGTGTAACTGCTGGTAACTTCGTTCTATGGACGAAGGCTGAACTGTATTGGGCGCCAATTTTAAAATCAACAATAAGCTGTGACCGCATTTCTGCGTGAACCACACGTATAAACTTGTGGATCCCGATACGGAAGTCCACACGGACTCTATCGAGTCGAAGTGACGCCATGCCAAAGCAAGCTTGCCGAGCTACCGAATAAAGAAACATTTAAAACTAGAATAAGAGACACTTGTAATAAAGCAGTAGCTGTGAACAGACGTGTTTCAATTACAGAATATTACATGGCGCAGCCATGGGTATAGAAAAAAACTAAGATTAGGGCTAGGTCTTTAGTTTTTTGGACAACAATTAACAATTAACGACATTGAGCAAATAAATTACGCGATTCCAGAATTTCCCTTCAGAAAGTTGGGAGCAGATATAATGTTGTTTTATTAGGATATATCAATCAAGATTTTTTTACGTCTCTTTCTGACTGAAAAGAAAAACTCACATTGCGAGGGATTGTGCAGCTTCAGGAATGGCAGCTTATTTCAATAGAAGTGTACTGCAGTAAATGCGACAGCTCGATGCCCCTCAAGAAAACGTGCACAAAATATGGCTTTCGGTGGATTTGTAGTGCTCCACGTTGTAATTTTTCGTAAGTGAGATGAATGTTCGGTTATTTAATAAAGAAAAAAAAAACTATTTAAGTTTTACGTTTACAGACAAAACATTCGCAAAAAAAAGGTTTTTTGAAGCTCACAGATTATCCATAAGGCAAATATTGAAATTCGCTCACTTATGGAATCAATACAAAGCTGGAGACGATTGGTCGGCAGGAAATGCTAAATAAATCGACGCTGACAGTTTGGAACCAGAAGCTACTGGATATCGTCGAACGAGTTGTCGCAAACAAATCGGCGGTAAGTAATATCTATATACATATATGTGTATTGTTATGTATGGATGTAAAATGTAAGGTACCATGGCTCAGCGAAACACACACACACATTCCCAACACAACAAGCAGTCAGTTGTAGAAGTCGTGCGTGCACAATCGGTCGTGGAAGTCGTGTGCGCGCAGTCGGTCGTAAAAATCGTGTGTAAGCAGTCGGTTTTCGAGCACATATTTTCAAACAGTGAAGTTAAAAACCTTGTCATTTTCTTATTATTAATAAATAGATGCGTTAATCTAATTACATTATGTGTTATCCTTACATTTGGGGACTCAACCGTGGAGCGGCAAGTTTGTTTTTGGAAGCCGAGAGCGTGAGTGAGTTCGTAGAATTAAAGAACAAATTAATCGAGGAGTTTGAGTGCCAATTGGATAGTGCTGATGTTCATCAAATGCTGCGCGAACGAAAGAAGAAGAGAAACGAGTCGTTTCATGAGTACATGCTGAGCATGAAAAAGTTGACATTCGCAGGACACATTGAAGAGGCGGCGTATTGCGCCATATAGTGAACTGAATTCAAATAAAGGATGAGTTTAAGTGTCCGATGTATCGGTGTAAAACTTACACTCCCAATCAATAGGATAGTTCCACTTGTAAAATGGCTGTATCTCGGTAAGTGATAACGGTATTTTCTTAAAACTTGGTGACAATTTTGTCAGTATCCTGCTTGTTCGCATAACATAAGGTCTCAAATCCGGAGTCCCGTTAGGATTTTCTTACGATAATTCTGAAAAACAGTACAAATAGTGAAGTCAATAGGATAGTTCCAGTGGAAATAAAACATCAAATAATGGTACGAAAATATAATTTTACTATGAAAAATGTAGCTGGTAATAAGCAGAACTTTATTTAAGTAATTTAAGCTCAAAAAGTTAATCTTAGATAGAATTGTATAGGTTTTAACGGTAAATTAAATTAGTTTCCCCCAAGCTTCTCTAAACGTTATCACAAGATCTTGAGTGTACTTAAACTATCGTCTAACGGTATAGATCTTCCTTGTCATTCATCCCCACACATTTTTGATAGTATTTAGATCTAGGAAGTATGGGAGGTCTCTCCATAACCTTGATTAGTTGGTCTTGAAATCAATCCTTCATCAGCCTTGCATCATAATTGGTGTCACTATCTTGTTAGATCTAAGTATCATCAAAAATGTGTGGGAATGAATGACAAGGAAGACCTATACCGTTAGACGATAGTTTAAGAACACTGAAGCTCTTTGACGAACGTTGAGAGGAGCTTTGGACGAAATCAGCTTAATTTGCCGTTAAAACCTATACAATTCTATCCCCGATTAACTTTTTGAGCTCAAATTACTTAAATAAAGTTCTACTTATTACCAGCTACATTTTTCGAAGTAAAATTATCCTTTCGTACCGTTATTTGTTGAATTATTTCCACTGGAACTATCCTATTGACTTCACCGTTTGTACTGTTTTTAAGAATTCTCATAATAAAATCCTAACGGGACCCCCAATTTGAGAACTTCGATTTATTGAAAGAACAAGCAGGCTACTGAAAATATTGTCACCAGGTTTCAAGAAAATACCGTTATCACTTACCGAGATACAGCCATTTTTCAAGTGGAATTATCCTATTGATTGGGAGTGTATAAAGATCTTGAAGCGGAGTATGAACTATATGAACTCCTCATGTGTGAAAGTGATAACACCAAAGCAGCGAGGAACAACAGTGCTCAACTTACATAAACCTGCAAAAAAGAGAGAATTTTGTTTTAATTGCGGTTTGTCAGAACATAAAAGAAAGAACTGCGTATCAAGTACAAAATGTTTCCAGTGTAATGAAAACGGACATATTTCGAGTATTTGTCATAAAAAACCCCAAAGTGCGAATGATACACGTAGCTAGTCGCGTAAAGACAATTCTGATAAACGGTGGAAATGTCGAAAGCTCTGTCGATACCGGCTCCGATGTATCTCTAGTTAACGAGAGTGTACTAGAAACACTGAACGTTGTTTTGTGTAGAAGTTCCTCTGCCTTGCGCGGTCGAGGCAACAAGTATACGAAAGCGGTCGGATCTTCTACCGGAAATGTAGAGATCGACGGGTCGTATACTGAACACAAATTCTTCGTGGTTTCAGAAAAAATAATGGACTGCAATGCTCTAATAGGATACGATTTTATTAAAAAATTTCGTATGTCTGTTGATGGAAAAGGATTCCAATTTACAATGCGTGATAAAGCAGATGCATCCTCGGTAGACGATTTACCGCTTGATGTGTATACAATTTTCGAAGATGTGAGTGTAGTTTCAGTCCCGACACAATATAAAGTGAGTGTCGAGCAGCTTATCGCGAGTAGCTATTCAGTTCCAGCACGTGCGGAACAATGTCTAATTGCTTTGAAAATCATACCTGATGGAGCAATAACACCATTTCACCAAGCACCGAGCCATTTATGATTTGCTGTAACAAATCAACTTGAAGAATGACTGCACCAGGGTAATTTACGAAAGTCAACATCTCATGTCAAAAAGAAAGATCAAAGCTTGAAAGTATGTATTGATTATAGAAAGCTGAAAAGAATGGTTTTGACAGATCGCTTTCCTGTACCAGTAACCGATGAGGTCTTGGAAAAGTTACAAGCAGCCAAGTTCTTCACAGTTTTGGACCTCAAAAACGGGTTTTGTCATGTTCGTTTTAAGCGCGTTCGTCACCAGAGTAGGACTATTCGAATTCAACAAAGCTCCGCTTGAATTTCGAAACTTACCAGCTGTTGCGGCAATCACTGATTTAGTTTTTGCTACTTTAGAAAAACATAATATTTCCCTGGACGACTGTCGGGCACAAGGATACGACAACGTAAGAAGTATGAAAGGCAGAGTACACTCTCAAAAAGGAAAAAAAATTATGGGTTTGGAAAATAATAGCATGTAAACTGCAGTTTACATTGGGATTGAGTGGAAACTTTCTCAAATTCAAATAAATGACGGCAATATGAGTTATTTGGTTTTTATTATGGAATAGATAAAAGAAATTTTCGCGATGAGTAAGACTAAGGTCCCAGGCCCGTGCGCAGTAATCATCCAAGGGGGGGGTTTAACTTATAAAGGGTCCGCCAATAGGGACGCTCGATCTTTGACAGCTCATGGCGGCCATGTTGTTTGTGGTAGAGTTATCAAACCTAGTTGTTATTATTCAGTGTATCTTCACAAATCACCATGAACCAATTCAGCCGCGAGCAACATGTGCAACTCATTCAACTGCATCAACTGGCCACCGAGATCGTGCAATTTAACCCTACTAGACTATTTCTTGTGGGGTTTTCTTAAATCGCAGGTCTACGCAAACCAACCACAAAACACTGATGACCTCAAAGTCAACATACGCCACGCCATCGATGAAATACAGCCCGATTTGTGCGCCAGAGTCATTGAAAATTGGACTTCTCGTATGCGCGCCACCAAGCGAAGCCGAGGTGGCCACTTGAAAGATGTTATTTTCCATACATAATGCCTTCGAATACTCTTTCAAACAAAAAATTAATTTCATTTATACCTCTCACACAACTTGCTTTATTTCATTTTAAAGTTCGAGCGCGCTTATTGGCGGACCCTTTATATTCAAATTTTTCATTGAAAGGTATATTTAAAGTTTAAAATATACAGGCTATAATAAGGTGACCAGACTCCCAAAAGCCCAATGCTGTACACAAACTAGCGGAATTCGGTTGTCAAGCAAATCCAGAGTAATAGTTGAAATAGATTGGATGCGTCAGCATCAGCATCGGCATCAGCAGACAAATTTCAATTTAGAACACACGCATTTGCCTTTGATGACCCACAATGACAGCAGCGGCAGAAGCAGAAAAATGCTTCTGCCGATGCTTCTGCCGCTGCTGTCAATGTGGGTCATCAAAGGCAAATGCGTGTGTTCTAAATTGAAATTTTTCTGCTGATGCCGATGCCTCTGCTGATGCTGACGCGGGATATCTAATTCAACCATAATATATATAGGTTCCAGGTCCGAGGTCTATGTCGCAAACATGTTGGCTGTTTTTCTAATGCACGACAGACAGAGTGTGAGCGCGCAGAGTATTCTGAGCTACAGGTTATACGGACGAGTCATAGGTTTAAATTTCACGAAATGGCGTCCATTGGCTTACCGATCGCCGCGCTTGCACCTCGCCTTATCATTCTTAGCACCAGCACTGCGTCGCAAATTTAGGCGAATTCTGAAAAGCGCAAAAGGCATGGCGAGGTCTGGATGAAGCGAAGGGCAAGGCACAGGATTTAGGTAAACTTAAGGACGAGCCAGAGGTCTAAATTTTACGAATTGTCATCCATTGGCTTACCGCTCGCTGGACTTACTTTGTTCCGCAACAGCACTACGTCGCGAATACTAAATAGCGAGACAGATAAAGCGAGGTCTGAGCGGAGTAAAGGGCGAGGTGCAGGGTCTGAGTATATGTATGGACGAGTCAGAAATATAAAGCTTACGAATTGCCTGACATTAACTCACCGCTTGTTGCGCTCGCTTCATCCTATTTCCAAGCAGCGCTACGTATCAACTTTTTGGCGAATTGTGAAAAGGGCGACAGACAGCGAGATCTTAGTTAACAGACGACCTATGGGATTTGAGTAAATGTATGGACGAGCCAGAGATCTAAATCCAACAAATTGCTTTCTATTAGCTCGCTGCGCTTGCACTTCGTCTTATCCTATTTCGCAATAGCACTGCTTCACAAAAATATTGGCGAATTCTCTAAAGGTACGTGTTCGTAGAGACGACTCATGTGATGATCGCTCAGCGATCGCAGTTAAACCATCGGTTCTGACCACTATACGCGCATATTTTCTATAAAGACATGTTATGGTCGACACATGGAAAGTAACACCATTACAAAAATATGCAAATATGGCTCGGAATTGGATGCAAAACTACGATCGCTGAGCGATCATCCCAAGAGTCGCCTCTACGAACACGTACCTTAATGCGAGACTGACAGTGTGAGATTTGAGCGCAGCGAGGAGTGGAGTCACCGAATTATAGTAAACCAAATACCAAAGGACGAGCCTGAGGTATAAATCTTATCTAAACCTGGTGGCAATATTTCACGAGGAGAATAAGGATTTCTTCATAGTTACGATAGGGATGCCATGTCGTTCCCCTAGGCTTTTACCTACCTTGATTTACCCTAACTCCTAGTTTAGGATGGTGCGTTGACGACTACCGTGTGGCATGTGTAATCGTCAACGTTACAAAGACAACAAAATTCGGAGTGTGATACGGTTGTCAGCCATACCACTTATTAGTCGCATTGTTAGTTTATTATTCTACAATAAGAATGTTTCTTATCATCTTCTTCTGAATAATAAATTTGCGGCGGGTCATGACGAGTTTAGAAACTCTCTCTCTCTCTCTATGAATCTCTATATCACAGAGTAGTGACCGAACAATCATGGTTACAAAGCACGGCTTGTAACGCCGTTTTAAATGGATTTTAATGAAATTTGGGAAAACACTACCTAAAACCCATGCTGAGTCATTTCATTAGTATGCATTTTCCTATAGAGGTTGATAAAGGAATCGGAATAGAGTACAATGGCTGATTTTTTCATCTTAAAATCTCATCTTTTGACGGATGTAACCTCTAAACCTTAGCAGCTAGATGTCGCAATCAACAACAAATCCCCTGCAATGCCCTACAATAGTTTACCCACTACAATCTACACATGCCGCGCGGTTACATTTATCTTTGAATTACAATACGTTCGGTATAGGGAAAATACCGCTTTTCGGATTGCATACCAACACTTATGAGTTTCTACCACGAATGTTCTTGAACTGTCCGGAACTGGATGGTGTCTAGCGGCAAGAGAAAATTCTTTTGGCAAGGTATAAATTAACAACGCTAGTTTACATTTTTATGAAGTTAAATTTTTGCCTTATGAGAACAATAGTATTTAATAAGAAATTCTGGCAACATTTGCCAATGGCCTCAGTAAAAAGGTGGGACCTTACAGGCCCGTGCGCAGGGGGGGGGGGGGGGGGGGGTTTGGGGGTTGAACCCCCCCCCCCCCCCCCCTGCGCACGGGCCTGTAAGGTCCCACCTATTGACTGAGGCTATGTTTAGAAACCAATAGTGCAAAATACCGGCCAATCCGGATTATTTTGTTTGATAATCCGGATTTAGGGCTATTTATCATAAATTAGAGTTTATAAATTGAATTAAATTTATAAAAACTGGCAAAATTATAAGTTTCACTGATCGAATCTACTGTTGCCAAATTTAGTAAATTTAGTTAAAATTTTAGCATAAATGATATATTATAGACGAGTCTGGAGTCTTTATCGGTGCATTTTGGAAATGCGGACAATCTGATAATCTGGGCATCGATCGGTCCCAATCAATCCGGAATATAACCCAATAGGGTGAAACCGCCCATATTTTCACCATCTGAAAGGGTTTATGCTACTTTTTTGCGCCTAGTTCAGCTTTTTCATATCGAATTCATTCCAATACGGGCGACAATATTATAAACCAATGTAAACCACAGTTTACATGTCTTTCAACGTCCCCCAATGCCACGCTATTCAATTTTTGCCAACGAAAATTCCGGCAAATTAATCTTTTGTTGTTGGCGAATAACGCTATATTTTTTTTCACGGATGGATTTTGCACCTAGAATTATGTAGAAGGGGAGCAATTCACCACCTGTCATAATGGTCGAAAACACTGACGGCCTTAATTCTCAATGCGTTCATAAAAATTTCAATTCATATGCATTAACGAAATGATTACTATACGAATGCTGTTATATGTAAGTTTTAGTGTATGTCACTCATTTTCATTGAAAGTAAACCAAAAGATGGAAAAGGTGTTTTAAAGTGGATGTAAACTGCAGTTTACAATGGGAATGAAAGGGTTAATGAGTTTCGAAATTTAAATGCCGCATACTCTTTTTTATGGCGATGGAGGAGAAATTATCGCCAAAACGGGCGATGTGCCTACACCGCAGGTCGAGCAACGCGAAACCGTGGAGCGGTATAAAGAACGAGGCAAGGAAGAAGAAGGAGGAATCTGAGATTAACAATGCTGCTGCTATCTTTGTCAAAGAGTACGAATCCGATGTTTCACACGAATTGGAAGATGTAATCGTTCGTCTAAAACTTACATATTTACAATAGCAATTTTGAGTCTGATTTCTCACCATTTTAATTGCTTAATACTATTTTTTCACAAAATCTTGAAACGATTTTGCAGAATATTTGAGTTGTTTTGCGGATATTTCGCAGTATACTAGGGCTGAACGCTCTTTTCGTGTTTTTAGCAGAATCAAAAATTACCATCGTTCGTGCTCGTTACAAGAGCGTGATTCCAGGACTTGCTACTCTATGTATCGAAGTGCCGTGTCTGGCTAATTTCGATAATGTTATCAGTGAATTTGCTGCCCAGAAGGCAAGGAAATTAATTTTTGTTTAATACTTTGTTTGATTTATTCGACTCTGGCTTTAAATCTCCCTCACTTGTGCGTGGATTATTTGTGTTGCTTGTATCTTAAAGTGAGGAATCTCTTGTCTCTCTCTTGTGTGGTGTACGTGAATTTGTGCGCTGTGTGCGTCCTTTTGTTTTATTACTTGTGTGTGATCGGAAGGTGTTGGCGTGATGGTTGCGACCGTCGAAAAGCCGCCGAAGAAAAGGCGGAGACGATTCTGGTGACGAAATGAGTGATATGGCCGAGTCAACTGTCGAAGTATCTGAGGCAATTGAACAAATAAGTGACCATTGTTGCAATTCTGGTAGTTTTTCTAAGGCGGAGGAAAAACCGAAGCCTAAGGATATTTATAATAGGGTGAAGAATATTAGGAGTAGGTTGGATGATTTGATTGTAGAAGAAAATGGTATGCGGTACTTCTCAAAATTCACGAAGTAACCAGGGAGTTTGAAGAAATTATTTTGAGGTAGATTGCGATCAATGAAAGGCTTAGAGGTAAAATAGATGCGTTTAGGGAAATTGCTAAATCGAAGGGAGAGAAATTGGTGTCGGTACAGCCAGTGCAACAGGCTACTGTTCAACAACAAGGGGATGTTGAATTGGCTATTCCGAAGCTGGTTCAAACTTTTTCGTGTGTGGTTAGGAGCAATGATGGCGTAGAGTCAGCTGAGAAGGTTGCAGAAAAAGTTATGAAGGAAGTAGGTCCGACTTTGGGTGTTAGGGTTCATGGTGTTAGCATGGTTAGCATGGTGTTAGCTGTCAGAATAAGTGTGCCGTATGTGAAAGGAAAATTTAGGGCAAAAGGTGACGATTAGGGAAGTTAATTGTTTTATAAAATCAGAGGAGTTGCTGGAAAAAAATTTTATTAATAATACCAGAGGTAGAATTAGTAAGGCTGAAGTTAAAAAAGGCTTGAAGATAATTAGTAGACCCATTAAAGAAGCAATTGACGCAGTTTCAAATGTAGGTTTGGAAGGAACCAATGAAATTATAGATTGGTTAGTAGAAGATGCTCCAGCTTATGTGCAGTTTTATTCTTTCAGGGTGCGGCGGTATGGATGAAATTCAAACGTGGTTTAGGTGTGTAGGATTTGACCATATTGCAAGTAGGAAGGACAGTACAGGCAATTTGCTACAAGTTTAGTTTAGGGACATAATGCACGTTAATGCAGTGCATTGCCACAATGTAGAAACTGTGCATACAGGAATCTTCCTGTTGGGCACACTATGAAGTCGCCGTTTATGCTGCAATGGTTGCTAGGAAGAATGCTAGGAACTAATTATGGTTAGGATGTTCCAGCTTAATTTTCAAAGGAGTGCGAGTGATATGTATGATGTAGGTCAATTGTTATTGGAAAGTGATTATTCTTTAGCACTTTTGCAGGAACCTTGGTTAGCTTTTGATAGTGTTAGGGGTCTGCCATCTAGTATGACAGTTTTTCCTAGTTCCAATTTCAATGCGTGTGTAGTTAATAGAGATAGGACGATTCAAGGGGTGCGAATCGAACATTTAATGAACGAATGTGGTGTTTGTGTCAGTTTAACAGGATCTTTTGGCGAAATTTTTGTTGTTAGTTTATATTGTAGGGGTCTAGATGATATAGATGAGTCTATTGAGTTTTTAACTAGAGTTTTATAGTTGCTAATAGGCCTCTTATGGTAGGAATGGATGCTAATGCCATTTCTCCTCTTTGGTTTAGCAAATCGATTACTAGTTTAGGTGATTTTAGGTATGTTAGGGGAGAAATATTAAGCAAGTGGATAATTGAATCTGGTATGTAAAGTGGTGAATGCGCCGAGTGAGCTGTACCCATTTGATGGTCCCAATGGTGTGAGTTACATCGATGTTACGATTGTTAATCACGCCCTTATGACCCTTGGATGTGGATGGCAAATTCTAGATGGCAAGGGGATTAGTGACCATAATCCCATTGACATCAGAATTGGTATTCGCGATTTGAATGTTAGAAGAGACAAAGTAGGTTGGAATACGGCTGTGGCTAATTGGTGCGAATATGGTAGGAGAATTTCTGAAGCTGCGGATTATATTCCCTTCTCGGAATTTAGTAATTTGAGTGTGAATGAGCAGTGCAGAGTGGTTGAAGTGTGGATGATAAGCGTGGCTTATTCTGCTTTTAGCTCCAGAGGAAGATCTGTGATAGAAGCGCCACTTGTGTATGGTACTGTAATTAAAATTCCATCCACTCGTTCCGTTTCGTCTTTTCTCCGGTAATTCCACCCATTCCACAAAATGACAGATGTAAGTAAATAGTTTTGCCACAAGGACGACGTTTATTTAACCCATCGCGAATGCGTGTAGTGATTGCTTTGAGGCTGTTCGTCAGCTGGAGTGAAGCTCTATTGTCCGATCACCTCCCAATCATAATGTTAATATAAATATTATAGATTTGGATATTGGTGCTACACTGAAAAAAAAATCATCATAATATTAATGAACTAGGAGCATAGACTTTTTTCATTACCATGATGAATTAGTTCATACACCCAGAAAAAGAATTACTTTTATCAAAGAAAAATTACATAGGAAGTATGAAATTTTGGCTATGATTTGGAGCCGATGAAATAGCCTTTTTGGGACAATAATAGAAATATCATTGAAAATATCAAGTGAAAATTTGATTATAACAATGAGATTGTTCATCGATTTTTTTTAAAAATTTCATTGAATTTTATTAAAAAAAAAATAGAAAAGAATATTTTTAATTTTTTTTTTATTTTTTTTTTTTATTGTGATTTAATTTTATTTCAAGCTTTCATATTTTTTTATTCATAAAAAACCTTATGCCGAAACTTGGATTCGAACCCGGTCCGCCTGCGTGCCACTCCGTCCACATTGCCATGAGACTAGATGTGGAATGTTGTCAACGTTTCTAAAATCTTAACTACTTGATACGCGGTGTAATACAAACTTAAAATTGTTTATACATAGAGGCTATGCAAAATAATCATAGTTCCCATGAATTTGATTTACTTCATTCTATGTCATTTGTTGCATTAGTTGTATGTGGGCATGTTATAATTCTATTACTAATGAAATCATAAATTCTATGAAAGTAGGATTTGACCCAATGACATTTTTAATTAATTATATTCAAATTTCATACGTTTAAAGAAAATTTCTGTTTACTAGAAGTAAAGTAAAAACTTCATTGGTTTTAATACACGTTTTTTGCTGGGTGTAGTAAATAAACTTTCTCTTCCTTAAAATAATACAGTGTTCATCTATTTTACGAAACATCGGTCGTTAGTATAACGAAAACAAAATTTTAACTTAATGTAAAGCGATCATGAACACAATGAACTTCTTACATTTTCCCCGATAGTAAGTAAATTTGATGTTATTGTTCATTAATTACATGGCATCGTTCATAGTAAAATGAACTACTATGAACGATATGTCATTATGGCTTTAAGTGTATTTTATAAACATTCGTAACGTATAGTCTGTATGGTGTAGTTAGGTAGGGCGCGCGTCTTCAAATCATAGGGCCGCGGAATCGATTCCCACTGTAGGTAGGTATGTAATTTTTGATGACTATTCAGAGCAGAGGTAAAAAAAATGTCGTCAACACTTATGAAGCTGGATGCCGGTCTGCGCCAGTTTTTTTTTTAATTGATGAACTCAGTAATTATATCAATGAACAAGTTGTTAATTTTATGATATTGTTCATAATTTTAATGAAATTTTTGTTTGTTGTTTTGATAAAATCAGATTCATTGGAATGATGAAATCCGTCTTCGGTGGGATATCGGTGTAAATATTCATTTTTTAATGAACAATTTCATTGTTTCAGGGCCCCTTTTTTTTCAGTGTACCTGATAAAACTGAAATGGCTTGCAACTCCGACGTACCGGCAAAAATTATATCTAATACACTGTAATGTACAGACTTGGTATAGGTAAGTCAACCACCAAGGAGAGAATCATTCATAATAATAAACTAAATAAGGTGTTTTAGCAACTCATGGTCGTTTCCTTATTAAACGGGTGTGGTCCGACCGAATACAATTACCGTGAAGCAAAGGTAGACGCTCTGTGGCGCACGTAGTTGTGTCGGACTCGGACTCTATGCTATGCTAGTAATCTAGAGTGTTACGTTCCAACTAAAATGAAGAAATTTTGAAGCAAGTATGTAACGGGCGGCTCAGTTTAGTGGCGGCTTAGGTAGTATAGTTACTTGTTAGGGATTCCACGGGCTCCGGCGCGAATATCTGCGACGCTCCTCGAATATCTGCGACACTCCTCGATTAGTTGCAGCGATCGGCGAATATAAGCAGCGACACCTTTCAAATATATGTAAAAGGAACGCACCGAAAGAATCTTCACCTTTGTTTATTTATATAAATGATACTACCTAATACAACGGACGGTTCCATCTGAATGCGTCGACCAATGCAATACAAAGGCAGAGTGGGTTTCGTCAGACTGTCCAGCAAACGGATCAAAACATCTGAACAGACGGCGGCATCAATGTGATCCGCCAGCCTGATTACCATCACCACCGCCGGCATTTCCAATTGGTTTGTGCCTTATGATTTTAATGTCTTCGTTGATTTTCTCGGAAATCAATTTGTTCCGGAGTTCCTTTGAATGTGAACATCTTTCCATCTGGTGGACTCACTGCACTGCGATTCGTTTCACAATAAGCTCCGGATTGTTGATTGATAAGTTTGAGAGTTTCGCCGCCACGATCGATAACAATTAATAACAATAAAAGTTATGTGTACCCGAATCATAAACAGACACTGACATACGCCAGTGACAGTTTCCTAACGTCACGACGGCCATTAAACGGCCATTACGTATCGGGCGAATAAAACATGGGACAAATTGGGACACCACGATCGGTGTGAGCCCCGGCTTATGCGACACGTACCAGGTCATCAACCCATAGGCATACGGTTTGTATTTGAATCTCAAACCGGGAATATGCAGAGGCTATAAATAGAAGAGCCATCGTACGGGATATCCTCTTTGGCTTGCGGACGAAAAACGACAAGGTGGATATTCCCGATTTGTGACAAGGTGAATTTCTATGCGGCGAAGATATTCGAAGAAGGAGGTGTATTTAAGACGGCGAGTACGAGACGGAGACACGTTCAAGTGGAGTGTATGGAACCAGCGAGCGCTACCTTTTCTTGAATTAAAAACGGCGAGTTCGACGCGAAGAACGCGTACAAGTGTGAAATTAACGAGCCAGCGAGTGGTTTTTTTTTGCCGAGTCAGCGGAGCCGACATCGTCAACGTATTTTGTTAGGATATTTTTTGAGGCGGCCGCCCGAGTTGAGTGAGTAATAGACAAGTAAGGTAGTTTTTAGAATCCTCTATTTTAGTGTTTTTCTTTTTCGTCGGCCGACTTCTTTAACGTAGAATCATTAGATTTAATCGTTAGATCAAATACAGTGAATTCCTCCTAAACATCTTTTCTTTTTTTTTTGCTCTTGAAAATCGGTGAATCGCGGTGTGACCGAAAGCGACGGATTCGCGCTTGCCGTAGCTATTGTCTTTGGTGACCTAGTGCGGGGAAAATTAAAAGAGCGTGGCGCCCCACGACCCGCTCCGCAGCGAGCCGGCCCCCCAATGCACTATCCGGCGATTCACGTGTAATTTTTTTTTTTTGTAATAAGAGATTCGAATCTAGTCGTGGTCAATATCCGTATATGTACGGATAGGAAATACATATAAAATACTTGCAACATTATATACACTCAGAAATTATATGCAATGTAACGTTGATTCGTTAATGGCCAATAAAAACGGCAGGGTGAACGCATCATGCCCAACAAGGAGTTGCGGTACACATAGAACAAGAAAGCTTGCCAGTAAGACCACCACTCATTCGAGGTTCTGTAGTCGTCTCCGAACCAGTTTGTTCGTTTATGTCGTGGTTTATGACCTCCTCTGTCACTTCTCACGTTAAGTAACTTAAGACGCTGAAGATAGTACTACCACAATCAGGCAGGCTTCTAAAGCCGGCCCCACACCGACCGGAGTGTGGCACACAAATTGTCATTTGCTTTGTTAAGTAAAAAATTATTATTATCATTAATCATTTATATAAGGATTTTTCTCTTTTCTGTTACAAATGAGCTGAGCGGGATTTCAACAGGTAGCTAGGAGTTATTATAATGGACGGCAACATTGATTTCCAGAGCCAAAACGTCAGATAAATTGAACAAAATTCTTTTTCCTGTAATGTGAGATTGTTTTCGCTTTTTATTACAGAAGACGACGCGTTATCGTTCCTTCAACGAGGCTGCTGTGTAAACAATGGAATGATGTCCCAGTCAGGTATTTTTTTACAATACAATCCAGATTATAGAATAGAATTGAAGTTGGATAACAAATGCAGCTACAAGTAAGGCTTAAATTTGTTTGACCAAGTATTTACATCTATGATTGGTCTATTCTATGTATCTGTTAAAAATAGGTTTGGTTTCGAATATTAGGTATTTAAATGAGAAACTAAGGTTAAAACCTAGTAATTTTTAGCTACTTGCTAATTGAAAACAACTATAATGCTATTGAAGAGTTAACTTAATCTATTAATCGTTTACGGCGACAATAGCCTATTAAAGCTCGAGTGTGTGGCTTGTCAGAGGTGTAGCATTTTGCAAGAAACCTTCTTTGTAGCAAATTTGCTTTTTGTGAAATATGAGGTGTATTGTTGCTAAGTACGTACACGTATACTAGAAGGAATGCACTGCTTTTCTGAACTGAACAACATTTATAAAAGAACGACCCCGCCCAGGACGCTTCCCAACGCCAAGAAGTGGCGTTGCCAACACTTTTATAAAAACTTAATTAATTTCTTCCTTAGAAGGCACCGGCTGCAGGAATGTTTTGAGCTTAAAAAAATGAGATATGTACATTCAAATACACAATCTATGTAATTTCAAATTTAAAAAAAATACAGTAAAATGTAGGAATTGAAACCACGACCCCCAGAGTACTATCCGTCTTCTAATCCACTAGTCTACGCCGATTACGCTACATTGCGTCTGGCAACTGATTTGTTTCTACTGGAAAATAAGACTTACATGAGCATGGCAAATAGATGTAACCGAACTCTGGTCTGGGAGTGAATGACTGAAAAGTGTGAATCGACCTTTAAAAACCAAATTATTTACAATTTTAGTCAGAATATTTGGTTTATTTTAGATAAATGATGGGAGTCGTACTTTTTTCTCTTGAATCGAAGGAGCCTGGTAGCTTTTGCTGTTGGTACTACAAGTGGGAGAGCTTTTTTGAAGATCTGGCTGCCATAAGAGCTTTAAAAACAAAAAAAAATCATGGTCAACAGTGTGATTTGAAGCCCCGTCAACTCAGAGATAGAGGACCTTCTCTAATCTTATGTACTCGTATATATCATATATTTAACAGCTGACTGAATTCGCTGGAAGTTAAACGTACGAGTCATTCAAAATCGTAACGCCAACGGTCACGAGTGTTTTTTTTAATTTTGAATTTTGGAAGTGAATTAAGTGAAATGGGACGTAAGTACGAACGTTTTACGACGTAGGTCCCGTTGTAAAAGGTTGCCAATACCCTCCCACCGACAATCTGCTGGTTTCCCGATGAAAATGATCCTGGGATGACATCAGGTGACAACCTGTAGCGGTTACGTAGAGCAGCATTCTGGAAAACCTGGATCTTACTCCACTTCGTGTGACAAACAGTTTGTGACCACGTCGGTCCTACAAAGCTAGAGGTTCCTCTTCCTAGCACTTTTACCAGCATGGTTTCTAATCCATAGGAGCTGGCGAGCAGTCCCTTTAGAACGTTGTCCTTTTTCTTTTAGCGGTGCAGAGACGGTCACGAGTGTTTTTTTTTTAATTTTGGAAGTGAATTAAGTGAAATGGGACGTAAGTACGAACTTTTTACGACGTAAGTCCCGTTGTAACAGGTTGCCAATACCCTCCCACCGAAAATTTGCTGGTTTCCCGATGAAAATGATCCTGGGATGACATCAGGTGACAACCTGTTGCGGTTACGTAGAGCAGCATTCTGGAAAACCTGGATATTACTCCACTTTGTGTGACAAACAGTTTGTGACCACGCCGCACAGTGGTTCAGAATCGGCATTTTGCGGAAAAAAATATATATTTCCGGAATGGCTTCATCTAGGTACATGAAATTTTGTACGAATGTGTAGAAGCTTAACCCAATACCAGACATTTAAAAAAAATTGTAAAAAGGACATTTTAAAGGGGGGTCTCCATATAGGAGTAATAAGGATACAAAATTTTTTTTTTGCGAAGATAGGCGTGTGGGGTATCATATCAAAGGGGAGATTGAGTACATTTCAGCTGTGAAGGAATTTTTTCTATCAATGCCTCTTCTGAAGTGTAAAATGTCAAACAAATGGAATTTTTCAGTGTCCTTGTGGAAACGAACCCCGCCACACCCCCCTTATTTATCCACACAAAATAAAATTGTTTTTTTTATAGCTTTAACTGTAATGCTAGTTACTTTTGCGTAGTTTCATAATAAACGTAGCATTTTTGTAACACATACAAACGTTTTTAGTAGCCTATGTCGTCACACCTAGTCCAACCAACCTAGGAACTTTTCATCAAAGCAACCTTTACTTAGTAGGATACTATTTTTTTATCATTCATTAATAATTAATGACCTTTAAAACACAAACTAGTTTTTTTTTTGCAATATAACAATCGAGTTTTTTTTCTAGAATATAACAGGATAGGATAAATTTCCGCGCAAATTTTATAGGAGTTGTCCCGGATAAATTTATCTGGGGCAACTCCTATAAAATTTGTTTGGGTGGTTATCCTATCCTTTCCTGTTTTGAACCAAAAAACCGTTATATAATTATTTTTATTAAGCATCAAATACTATAAACTAGAAATTAAATTAAAAATTAAATCAAAGGCCCTACCACATCTTCGTGAAATTCATTTGTCCTTAATTTATGCTGGCTGCGAAATTGTTCAATATATGGAGCCGATGATAGAAGTAGCATACTCATAACATCCATATTTGTGTCCATTCTACTGCACTTTCTAGAGTGAGAATGCCATATTAAACGATAAATCTTTATTCCGTGCCTCTTGTGCTTCTTCGGTTAGCATACCAATGGGTAAAGTAGCCGCTTGAATAATCTTACTACCATGCACCAACATTTTGTGAACTGTATTTGGCATAAATCAATAAATGCACAACAATTATCCTCGACATTCTCTACCTGGGTACAATTAGAAAGAGAATGTTGCATACTTAGAGAAATGTATGAATTTCGACTTCAATTTTCAAGCGAAATGTGTCTGACCTGCCTCCACAAATATGTTACTAGCAGCAAGATTTGCAGATATTTGCAGCTGGAATTAGTTTTAACTTTTAGCCAGGACCCTAGTTGACATTTAGTAACTAGTCCGAGACGGTCGGTCGCGGTCGCTCAGGAGTTCTGCTCTAACAAAGCGGAAAAAACTTGTATTTTAAAAGGACCTCCAAAATTTTTAACTTTTAGACAACTCTAAAAGTAAAAATATTTTTTTTTCCTTTTTTAGTAACAAGCACACTTGCATAATTTGAGATTTTAGCATTTTTTTGGATTCTGAATGTTTTAAGGTGTATGTGAGGACTCAAAAGAGTAGGTTAATTTGAAGCAGAAACATGATTTAGGCTCTTCATGCATATTCAAACCGCCCTCATTCATTCAGTGTTGTAAAAAAAACGATTTTTTTTGTGGAAACATAATCGAAAAATAGTTGTGAAAACAAACCAATCAAAAAAAAAAATTTACGACGCTATGAATTTTTCGATTTTTTGCCGCCCATAAACCACTGTGCGCCGGTCCTACAAAGCTAGAGGTTCCTCTTCCTAGCACTTTTACCAGCATGGTTTCTTATCCACAGGAGCTGGCGAGCCGTCCCTTTAGAACGTTGTCCTTTTTCTTTTAGCGGTGCAGAGAGGTGTGAAACCGCTGTGCATCTATGTGGGTACGAGTTGTGGTTCATCGATGTTAGTGTCCGTGAGTTCTAGAGACAAGAACATAGCTACTGCGATAGGGTTTTCCCACGGCGATAAAGGGGTAACCTCAGTAGGCGCCGCTGTGCCTTGAAACAGAGGACCCACATCATAGGGAGTACCATTGCAATTGGGACAGACGTTTTGAATGTCCTGGTTTATGCGAGAAAGGTACGAATTTAGGCGTGAACAAAAACCCGAAAGGAATTGTACTACTCTTGGCCATGCCAGCGGCATGGGTCGTTCCGGTTTTCAGACTCGGTCGCAATAGGAACGCGGTGCAATCGTCAGCATAGGAAATCAACTCGATGCCTTCGGGTTGTGTGGGAAGGTCCGACATGTAGATGCTTAACAAAGTGGGTCTAAGCTTACAACTTTTGCCACGAAACTCGGTGAAGGAATACCGACCAGCTGGTCGGTTGCCAAACCAGCGGATCTCTTTTGCAGGAATATGCATATTCAACAGGTTAGCGAGAAGCATACAGGGTATCCGGAAACTGCCGCATAAACGCACCGGATTGTGATTCCTCATGTGATTTCCAGCAAAAAAGTTATAAGGAACATACCCCCCTAGCTTAACCCTTTAGCTGCCACAGGCATTTGAAGATTTTTGAAAGAATAATTTTCTTGTACGACTAAAACTTCAATATCTCAAAAGCTAGACTAGCTAGAATAGCAAAATAAGATGACTATTACAGCCAATAAATTTACCTAAAAAATAAAACTAACGGCACTAAAATCGAATAAGAGGTTTGGTTTTTACAGAACTTCAATACAATGGAAAAGCTTTCTGAATATTGTGTGTGTCTTCTCTATGCGCTATAAGACTAACCAGCCGACAGGTACTGAGAGCTATCAGATACCCGGACAATATTTATTTGGAATAAACTTGCGCTGAAGTTAAAACATTATTTTTTTTCGTAACGCATTGTTAATTGCAAGGAGTTGCAAAAAAACTTGAAATTTATTATATTTATTAATTCATGTGGGTAGGGGCCTAACGAAATTCCCGTCCCGTGCCTGGAATTTCTCTCGAAGGACCTGCATACAGGGTGTCCGCTGCCCGGAAACTACCGCATAAACACACCGGGATGTACATAGTCATATGATTTCCAGCAATAAAGGTGTACCCACCACATGCATTTTAATATTAAAAAACAAGCATTTCCTGACACAACACAAACCTTAATATCCCCCAAAATTACAACAGCTAGAATACCGAAAGAAAATTATAATCACAGCCAAAAAAAAAAAAACTTTCATAAACGAGACCGAGGCTAAATTCGGGCACGGCCGAAATTTGAATACCCGTCACATTTGAATGAAACTTAAGCTTCTTTTCTGTTAAACATTTCTACCGCAGCTCTATGACGTGTTCCGATTCCATATGTTCCTGGATGCGTTGGGGTTAATCCAGGAACACACTTGGATGTATTTTGGTTAAGATTCAAAAAGAAAAAAACAAGAACCTAATATTTGGGGGTTGGTTTGTGTGACAGCCGTATGACGTAATGCTCCGTTTCCATCTATTCCTAAAAATATTTTTAGACTCTACTAGGAGCACATTTGGGTGAAGTTTTGTTAAGATTGATTCACAAAGAAAAAAAGTTTTACATACAAGAACCTATTTTCCAGCCCTATGACATAGTGTTCCGATTTCGTCTGTTCCTAGATATGTTTAGATATGTTTATTAAGAACACATTTAGGGGAAGGTCGGTTACAGTCGGATTAAAAAGGAAAAAGTTTTTCTTAGAAGAGCTTCATTTTCAGTGGTTCGTTTGTATGACAGCCCTATGACGTAATGTTCGGATTCCATCTGTTCCTAGATATGTTTTGAGGCTTTACTAGGAACGCACTTGGGTGAAGTTTTGTTAAGATTGGTACACAAAGAAAAAAGTTTTCTTAGAAAAACCTAATTTTCAGGGGCAGCCCCATGACCCCATGGTCCGATTCCATGCGTTCCGACATATATACAGCGTACACTAAAAAGATACTTGCATACCAAATTTCAGCCCGATAGCTTCAAAACTGAGGGACTAGTTTGCGTTGCAACAGACGGACAGACAGACAGACAGACGGACATGGCTTAATCGATTTTTCTCGTCACACTGATCAATAATATATATACTTTATATAGTCGGAAGTGCTTCCTTCTGTGCGTTGCAAACTTCATGACAAAGTTAATATACCCTTTCACATAGTGACGGGTATAATAACCGAACTAAAATCGGATAAGCGATTTGTATCTTACAGAACTTAATGGTTAAATTTTTGATATTTTAACGAAGAAAAAAATTATTTTTACATCTAAATGTTCTCCAATTTCTGCCAGGTTGAGGTGCTCGTACAATATTTCTAAAATTTGGCACATTACCTCACGATCATAATCTTCCTTTCATCATTTTATTCTAGCTCCATTATTTTTAACAGTTTCAATGCCTTAAATGCAGAAAATTAATTTTTCGCTGCATTTTGACATTCATTTTGCCAAATTGCAGAACGTAAGAAGCAAATTGAATTAATTTGAGCTAAAATTATTAACACAGGAGGGCAAAAGACTTCTTCCATGAGTCCTCCGCGCGGGCGCCCCCTGGTAACGGTAGTGGGTTAAACCACTAACGGCTAAGTCAAATCATCTGATGCGACATTTGGAAGAGCCCCGCTGCGCGTGAGTGCTGTATTTACATCTGCAGCGTCTCAGGATACTTAACGTGATAGGTGACAGAAAACGTTTAATTCCACCACCAAAGCAGCATCTTCGAGACATGCCCATGATGGCCTTTACTCTACGATTAAACCCTATCATGGTTTAGCGATGTGCCGACAACTCATCCTAAGAAAAAAGTTCAAGTCAAGAAACCTGAATCAAAAGCCTCGGATTGGACGGATAGAAAACAACGACGACCCCGCAAACGAACAACTGATTACTCTTTCGGATCCTGGAATGTACGCTACCTGAATAGGTAGCGTAACGACGTCAAGCTGCTGCTAGGAGGCTTCAACGCCGAAGTCGGAAACGAAAGCTGGGGAACTACTGGAGCACTGGAGGTCACAGCCTCCACGACGAAAACAACAACAACGGTCAGCGACTTACCGACTTCGCTAGCGGCAGAAACCTAGTCATAAGCTCTACATGTTTCGCTCATCGATGAATCCATAAGCAGGCCTGGAAGTCTGCAGATGAATACACCGTGAACCAGATCGACCACGTACTGATCAGCAAGAGATGGGCTTCTAATGTCTTAGACGTTCGATCCTATCGGGGAACCGATCACTATGTGGTGAAGACGACCTACAGGTGCTGAATCTCTTCGGTGCACCTAACGAGAATCAATTCTGCCAAGATCTTCGAGGTTGACAATTTGATCAAGCTACTACTCCAAAAGTGCTGGGAATAGAACATCGACGTATACCAAATCTTTGTCGACTTCAAGCAGGCATACGACAGTACGGATCGAGGTGTACTGTACAATTGCTGCATTTTGGTTAGTGCGACTCACAAGGCTGACGCTGACTAATACCGTCTCGCAGGTCAAAACACAGAACCGACTAACTGACCTATTTGAAACTCGTACTGGACTCAAGCAGGGCGATGGGCTGGCGCCGACGCTCTTTAACCTTGCTTTGGAGTATGTAATTGGAGCCATGAATATGGACAGCAGCGAAACACTACTCATCAAGTCGGCTCAATTAGTATCTTACGCCGACGACATCAACACCATCTCTCGAAGATTGGGTGATGCAGAAAGCCTTCTGCATAACCTCAATAACGCCGTAAAGGACGTTGGACTACATATCCATGAAAGAAAAACAAAGGCCATGATGCAATCGAAAACAAGGACGCCAACAAATACAAGCATTACAGTGGGGGACCTCAATATCGAGTATGTAAACAACTTCAACTATCTGGGTTGTAACTTATCAAAGGACGCCAACAAAACCGACGAAATTAATCGACGGATACAACTAGCCAATAAGACTTATTTCTCGGTCCTTCCTATGATAAATTCGAAATTTGCGCATAGGAACACGAAGCTCCGCGTGTACAAAACAATCATCCGACCTGTGCTATGTTATGGCTGCGAAACATGGACCCTCACCCAAACCTCCTAAATTTTGCCAGACAGATTCGAACGAAAGGTCCTTCGGCGAATTTTCGTGGCCTTTCGCGAGCGAGATTAATGGCGTATCCGGTACAACCATGAGCTGTATCAATTGTTGAAAATCATTTTGTATTTTGAGCGGCATCTTTTTTCCATTTTATTAATAAAAAAAAAACAGTTTTCAAAGTTTATTAGAAAAAAATTAGATATTTCTAGATTTTGAACAAATCAGAAATAGCATACATATGTCATAGTTTAGGTGGTATTACCATAAAGTAAGAAATTGGAATAGAGATGGAACTCCATATAACATTAAAACCTACTGAACAACATTTTACCTACCCTACCCTTTTATTATTTGAGCCGCTCAGAAGCCAATGTGTCTAAGTCCATTTTTTTAAATTTTCGTTTTATTTTAAATTTATACAAAGTAAATGGTGTTCTTTCTTATTATCAAACAATTTTCTAATTTTTACTTCATTTGATTATTTTATCAGAATATTTTTTATGGCTTCAGAAAATTTAAACAATTATTTCAGAAGCGATTACGGCTAAGTCCACTATTTTGTTGTCTAAAATTTCTACTATTGTAACAATTGAAATTTGCCAAGACTGCACAAGCTATCAAACAAAAAAATACTTAAATTACCGTTATTTTAATAGGAGTTAAATTTCGTTGCATGTATCGTGCACAGGGTGACCCATTTAAATGGATATGACTTGAAGTGGTCATAATTTTTATTTTTTTTTAATTACGAAGAATAAACTAGGCAACTGGGAGTTTTTTTTGGCTTGATTTTCAGTAGGTTGGTAATATTACGAAGCTTAAAATAATAAAACTGATTTTGCACTTGAATTGATTCAATAAAAAAAAAGTTAAAAGAAATTAACCAACATTGGCGTAATCAACAGTTATGAAAAAAACCTAACATTTTTGAAATTCAAAAAATACAAATACATATGCAAATTAAAATATTTACAGCATTAAGCGCTGTTTTCACGATGGATTTGTCGTCCAACTTTTGAGCATTCAAACAAGTTGCACACCAAATCCATTGTGTAAACAGAAGTTGGACAACAAGTTTGAAGTGGAACGAGCATTCAAACAAATCCACCGTGAAAACAGAAGTTGGACAACTTGCTTTAGATGCATTGATTATAGTCCAATCGAAATATAAATATACTTTCTAATAATAAAGAAATAATGCGCCTGATTACCAATATCTGTGCACTATCATCCAATTCTGGCGTTCCGTTGACTTTTGGGGCACGCTGTATACTCATTCGGGCATGTTTCCCTAAATGTTTAAAATATTCAGGAAAAAATAAAATAAAAAGCAAATATATTTTTCCTGTACTAATACATATTGCAAAAACTGATAACGTTTTACGACCGCTCCAACTTTCAACTACTGTTTACACGGCCAACAAGTTGGATAGGATTTGTTTGAGAGAATATCGTACGTATAAACAGCCTTCCAACTTGGATAAGTTTGAGGGAAAAGTTGGATGCAAACAAGTTTGATGCCATCTAAACGCGCCTTTATGCTGTATTTAACGGACGAATTATTTTAAGATGTTTTTTTAAGATTTTCATAGGATATATTCGACATGTAATTTCCTAATGTGAATCAACCTTCCTAATGTTAATCAATATTTACAAACGAAGAAATCATGATTAATTTTATCGAAAATAATGATTCTATTTTTAATAGTTTCTAATCAATGTCCTATTTACACAATGTAATGAATGGTAATGACTCGCACTCAGCGTGTGACGATTTTTAAAACTTAACTTTTTGCAGCAGTTCCCCTTCAATTCAAACCGATGTCTAGTTATATTTTGGCGTAGTTAACATTCCATTCCTTGGTTAAAAGTGTCTCCGTTGGTAAGATGGAGCAGCGAATGATTGGACAGAGGGAAAAGTAGAAGGAAGTTACCAAAACCGATTCTGCAAGTTAAGTGATGAAAACGGGCACCATTCTTATTGGCACGTCCCGTGTGTCAACCTGTATATATTTTTTAAATTTTAATTTTTTAAGTAGCCTAGAAGGGTAGGTAGCTCTTGAAAAGTACGTCGAAACCCTGAGTGCAACCTAACAATGGTAATCATTTAGCTATAAGCCACCCGTTCACCGTTATAAATAGGAGTTCGGCGGTAATTGCCCAATTTAATGGTATCAATGGACAAGAATTGGATGGATAACTATGATCAACTGTTAAAATTTCAAGCTCAATAGCTTTTATAATTACTGTTAATTAAAAAACTGCTGGCTTCAACCGAAAAGCTACTCGAAAAGTTAGACGCAAGCGCAACTACTGTGTTAATACATGTTACGATTTAAACCAGGACAAGAAACAGCGAATGTGCATATCGTTTAATTGATGTTTTTTTTCCAAACCGAAAAATATTTTTTTAGAGTCCGCGATCTTGCAGTAATTGACTTAAAACATACAGGCTGGATATGCTCAAAATATTGCAACTTAAATGGTAGAAACAGTGTTTATAAATACTTTCTTTTGTTTACCGTTGTTTGCACATAGTTGATTTTCATTGAAATGAGGAATCAAATGTTTCTTACTACAATTTAGTTTTATTTTCCCATATACGTATTTCAGAGCCACTTGGTCCCTTCTTTTTGTTTCTGAAAAAGGATAAAACTAAAATTGTAGTAAGAAATATTTGTTTCCTCATTTCGATAGTGTTCATAGTATATTTGTTAGTTTACAAAAAAATTATGAAATTTTTCTCGCTTTGTGTGAAACTATTACAGGTAAACAGATTCTCTGAAATTACTACTTCTATATTATTTATGTTTTAATGCCCATTAAAAGCGTGGTTTGACTTATTATATTAGTCAGTGGAGTGGCTGAAAACTACCTACTAAAAATACTTGGAAACGTCACGCATTCGCTACCATTTTCATGTATTATCTGCCACTGCCATAAGAATAAAACCTTTTAAATTAAATTGTTGGTATTAAAATATTTTAAGTAATCGGATCAAATTTACTGCGGATATGACGCTAATCCAGACCACAACGTGGTTTATTTTTTTTTTCTTTGAAAATTTTCGTTGGCCCTAATTTTTTTTATAGCCAAATGGACTGCGGACTCCTTTTTGTACTAATTGATCCAAATTATCAAGTCAAGACTGAATTGCTAGTTTTTTATTCGAATAAGGTTAAGTCATGTTCACGAAAGTCCTTATCAAAAGGGCAAAGGGTTAAGAGCGTAATCTTGGGAACACCGGATATGTTACATTTACTTTACCGAACGGTCACTGATTCCACCTTCTAGCTACTGGTCAACACCATTATTCTGAAAACGTGTTTTTTAATTAAATAAAGGCAAATTAATTTAATTCTGAATGTACTCGATCATAATTTTCAGAAGCCAAAAAATATAAGTCCATACATTTTAAGGCTAGACGGATTCTTCCTTAAAAATATTTATGCTTTTGTTCAGAAAGCTTTGTGAAATATATTCTATTGGATAGCCTACATCCTAATTATTATTTTCGTGTGCCATTCTAATAAATAAAATAATTTACCATAGAAAGTTTTGTAAAATGTTAATTTTCTCGATTTCGACAAAAGTGGACTTAGTCGCTTTGGCAACTGAGCCACTCATTTACAGGAAGATATCTTCCTTTATGGTATTACACTATGAAATAAAGTTTGTCCAATGGATCACACAAAGTTCGTCCATTTTTTGCAATGACCAAAGGTGTTTTTCGAGACCTATTGCACTAAATGACCTTTGTTTGGCCAAAGACGTCAGTACAGTTTTGGCATATTTGTTTGACTAATACCAATTGACCTACCACACTCTAGTATGACTGTTTCAGAAAAAAATTGATAATAGTTAACTTAGCTCCAGTATGTGTTTATTGGTAATTTCGCATTGTTTCATAGTTCTTAGCTTTTTAAAATTTGCAAAAGTATAGGTAGTTGAATATATTTTGTTGTGTAAAATTTTTAGTTTCCAATATTCCAGCTCTGCAAAAAGTATCAAAATGCCGTAATTTTTATACAGGGTGTCTCATTTATGGTAGAGGATATTTTAATGGTAGGTAGTGTGGCATGTTTGGGGAAAATTAATGTTCAACAGTACCCCTTTTTTTAACCGTTACAATGTAAAAATTTGCCACTCGACTAAAAATACTTAGTTTGAACGAGTGTATCTCAGAAGATACCAACAACTTCGTAACGTGCGAGGTATCGTCTTATTGGAAATTTTCTGTAGTTTCAGAAAATGAAGTTATATCTTGGATGAAATGTTTGGTGGTGAGACAAATTTTGATTTAGTTTGGCAAGTAGGGCATTTTGACACAATTTACAAAAAATTATATTACATTGTAACGGTTAAATATCCCGTTGTACATTAATTTTCCCCAAAGGAGCCACACTACCTACCATTAGAATATCCTTTACCATTAATGGGACACCCTGTATAGATCGTTAAATGCATTTGACCACCATGGGCAACACGGAAAACTGGTAATTTTTGAATGACCAAAAACTATATTTTGTTATTTTACTAAAGTCAAATGTTTGACCAGAAACGATGGTCATTCATTTTCGGTCAAACACATTTCGATTCATTTATTTTGCTATTATTAGTGTGACAAATTTTTTGCGACATTGGTTATTTGATAGTGTAATACCTCCTTTACACGAATTAATGCGATAGCACGATATAACGATACACATTTTATCATTTGTTATGGACTAGCTATTCCAAAAATTGTACAATCGACCTTACCAACATTACCCACTCAATGCGGCACCCATTGTTCAGGTAGCCATTTGTATCGGGTCATTGCACTTTTAATACCTAGTTATCGAGACATGTAATCTTTTTGTAATGTAATCAGACGGACTGTACAATTGACCGCTGTTCTGTTTGAATTTAACTAAATTCATTGCGGCATATGGATAAATCAAAAATGGAAATTAAATGAAGTACGGGTACTCACTCTTCCCGATCGATCCACAAAAGGTTTTTCCCAAAGTTGAACTTTCATTATTTCACTTCACTATTAACTGTACCCGAAACCCGGCAGATCACCTTTACGAAACGAGCATCAAGAGATCAATGCCACTAGCACTAATCGAAATATTTTACACGAATTCCGACAACAAAAGAAAGGATTTGCACACATTTAATAGGCGTAATGCAAGCCTCGCTTTAGCAAAATTTTGTAAATTTTTCTTTTGCAAAAGGACTTTTAGTACCGAATTTTGCAAGTGTGAAGGGATTTTTGTACACAAAATGCCTACGAAATTCAATTGAAATTTTAGTTCAAAATTTCACTAATGCGAAGCTTGCTTGATAAATTACAACTACTGAACTATGCAAAAACAATCAAACTAATGAAAATAATAATTACATTATGCTAAGGAAAGTCCTTAAGAACTTTGCTTTGCATAATGTAATTTTTATTTTCGTGATCTTACGGTGAGAATTAGAATAATTTTGGTTAATTTAACATCGCGACAAAGAACGAAAGAGAAAGGACTAACTAAACGAACGGCATTGCATTAGTACCTACTAGTCGCAACCGGCATCACTCAACTCAACACACTTTGCCCGCAATCCACAAAACCACAAAATCATTTTGAAAACCGCAACTCAACAAGAGCCCATCATTATGATCATTGTTTGAGCAATTATGCGATTGTGACCGATCATAAACACAGACGGGTACAATTCTTGATATTGGGAGCTGTGCAGCTGTGGAATATTCTACGGGTATGTATTGAGGATTACCCGTTAAATCTGCGGCTGGTCTGGTGCATAGTGAATATCGTTTACAGTGGAGGAGACTGGAAAAGCGTCACGTCATGTATTTAGGTATGCAATGGGTATTTTTTTTAAGCCAGATAGAACTTGAAATTGTAAAAAATAACACAAAAAAAAATTTAATTCAAAGTTTTTTTCTTACTTGAAAGAAGAATACTTGGCATTAACATTTGAAAATGATGTCGGGCATATGGACGATTATGTGCACCAAAAAAAAACATACAGGGTGTCCGGAAACTGCCGCATAAACGCACCGGATTATGATTCCCCAGTTGATTTCCAGCAAAAAAGTTGTATGAATATACCCCCTCAGCTTAACCCTTTAGCTGCCACAGGCATTTAAAGATTTTTGAAAAAATCATTTTCTTGCACGACTTAAAGCCTAATATCTCTAAAGCTAGACCAGCTAGAATAGTGAAATAAAATGATTATTACAGCCAACAAATTTACCTATAAAATAAAACCAACCACACTAAAATCGGATAAGAGGTTTGGTTTTTACAGAGCTTCAAAGTCAAATTTGCGTGATTTGACCCAAAAACAATTTTTTTTCCATCCCAATTTTCTCCAACTTCTGCCAAGATGAGGTGCTTGTACGATTCTTTTAAAAATTGGCGCATAGTCTAACGATTATATCTGTCTTACATCATTTTATTCTAGCTTTATTATTTCTAACAGTTTCACTACCTTAAGTGCAGAAAACTAGAGTTAATTTCGGCTCGATTTCGTCATATTTTGAATAGATTTTACCAATTGCAGATCTTTAGGGGCAGCGTGAATTGAATTGTATTGAATTCGAGCTAAAATTAACCCTAGTTTTCTACACTTAACGTATAAAAACTGTTAGAAGTAATGGAGCTAGATTAAAATGATGTAAGAAAGATATGATTGTAAGACTATGCGCTAATTTTTAAAAGAAGAATAGGTAAATTTGTTGGCTGTAATAACCATTTTATTTCACTATTCTAGCTGGTCTAGCTTTGGAGATATTAGGCTTTAAGTCGTGCAAGAAAATGATTTTTTCAAAAAATTTTTATGTCTGTGGCAGCTAAACGGTTAAGCTGAGGGGTTATGTTCAGTACAACTTTTTTGCTGGATATCACATGAGAAATCACAATCCGGTGCGTTTATGCGGCAGTTTCCGGACACCCTGTATATTAGTTGCGCGAATCGACGACGGATTTTCGAAGTAAATTTGGATAATTTGGTAGTGTTGTTCAAGCGAAAGTCTCTTCATGATGATTATCTAGTCTAGAGCATGCATTCTCAAAGTGGTCCCTACGGACCCCTTGGGGTCCGCAAAACCGTGATGGGGGTCCGCGAAGCCGTGCTGGGGGTCCGCGGGATGTGTGCTAAAATTTGGGGGTCCGTGAAGCCGATTAGGGGGTCCGCGAAAGATTTCGATAAAATAAAATATTTATTAACCATTTGTATTCCATTTAAAATTAATTTTTACGAGAGACATTCATTGATAACTGAATTCCACAAAAATGTGCACACAAATTTAAGATGCGAAAATACGAGTATGTTATCAGCGGTAATATGTATCAGAAATCGATAACACAAAATTTCGTTCAGAATATGCCAACGGCAGATTCAAATTTATTGAAATTAGACAATTTCACAAATCATTGCCTCATTGAACTGTCAAAGCTATGTTATCAGGCCGGATTCACACTTAACAAGAAATAAAGTTATATTTGCAAACTTGCCTAAACAAAATGAAGACCTTTTGGTTTACTGCGAGCACCTTGAGGAACTTCATTCGGATTTTAAAAGATGGTTCGAAGGTATTGTTAAACTAAATATTCCTGAATGCGTGTTGAATCCGTTTTCATTTAGTCAATAAGAGGACATTTTCAAGCAGGAGCAACTTTTTGAGTTGTTAACGAATGAAGAGTTGAAACATAAATTCTAGGAACCAATTTTGGCTTCAAAAACCATACCAAGTCTGTATCTCGAATTGTGGCCAACGGTTGATATCGCTTTTCCCTCAACGTATTTATGTAGTTCAACGCAGTTTTAGCGCCGCTATGAGGCATATAGCTAAAAAAAGAAACCGATTAGACATAAATGCTCGTGGGACTTAAGGCTTTTATTGACTAATATGGAACCCAACATCAACAAGCTCATATCGTCCCATTAAAAGCATTATGATGCAACTTTTTTATATTTTTGGAGTAGTTATATGTATGAGTCAGTGGCGTAACGTTTCCCCCATTTGATCTGTTCGAAATTGGAATGGGGGCCCCTTATATTCGATTTTTAACCAGGAAATATTGACAAAACTTGTATTTAAAGCAGTCACCAAATGAGAAAAGCAACGAAGATCTTTTGTTTTAGTAGCATGATCCAAAGGTTTTTTTTTAAGACAAAAATTTAAATTTTTATAATTATACCAGAGAACTTATAAGATCATCTACATGACCTAACTATTTATCACTAATTTCAAGAGGAACGGCAACGGACGGATTATAACAGTATGGAATTTAAGCTTGGTGTTCAATATGGAGTGCTTAATTCGTTTGACCTTTCACTCCATAAGCGAAAAATTTTTATTCGTGAGTTTTTTCGATTCAAGTGTTTTTTTTTAGGTAATTTTCATGTATTAGGTTAGAAAGAATGGTCAATAAAAAAAAAGCAGGTGGTATCCGGACTCATGGATCCGTCCTCTGGCGACATCCCTGCTTGGTGGAGTGCACCTACATGCTTATCTCATGCAATAGTTATCGTCCCTAGACTAGAAGTTTTTACCCTAGATCTGAGGATCACGTCAGCTACGTCAGCCACATGTAGAGCTTTGACGAACCTGGCCAATTTACTAACTACCACCAGCAATTCGCGTATCCATGTCCAAGTTGAATTAAATCGACAGAATACAAGTTCAGGGTAGCTTCTCCAAAGATATCGATTTCATGTGTCCTAGAAAAAAAAAGACAAATCCCCACTTAACAAGCTTGGGAGACAAATGCCTTGTAATTTATTGATTGATCTGATTGTTTTATTGTGGTATACCGTTCAATAACACTAACGAAACTATATTATACTTTTCGGCTTTGGGGGCCCCTGTGGATAGGGGGCCCGTGTTCCACTAGACATATGGAACATAGTACACCATTGATATTACAGGGAAAATAAGAAGTCATGTCAAACTAACAAATGTCCGATATATGGCGGATAGTAAGATAAGTGTCGCTAGTCTCAATAAGAAGAACATGAAAATTCTTCTTACGTGAGCTGATAGCGTAATGTTCCGAAAAATTGTTAAAATATTTCGGAGTATAATTTGCTTTTGGTATTAATTTTATAAATAGACAGTACGAAGAAGACATATATTTGACACCTTTTTCCAGTTGCCTCTTTTGAAAAATCCAAATTTTGCAGTTGAGCTGGTGAGTATAAAGTTTCTTTTCAACGAATAGGTTTTTAGCAATTTCTAGTTTAAAATCGATTTCAAGGACTGGTACCCAGGAAAGGAGTACTGTTTGACGGGGTCCTGGGACAAAAATATACAAGCATTAAAGAATTTGTTTCTGAAAATGTTAAAGACCATGCGTGTAGGTAACTGTTGCGTCTCCTAACGCTGTTAACAAAAGTAAAAATTGTTATTACCCTCTGTATCATAGTGTAGACTGTAGGCAACATACCATTAGAGTACCTCAAAATAAATACAATCAAATTTCAAAACGTAATTGGGCACTGTAGCCTGTGATATACACACCGACCTAACAAACATGATCAAAATAAAACAGTTAGGTAACACTACTTGCTTGAAATTGGCATTTTTGCTTTGACTGTCGTCAATTCTGAGAAGTACCGGTTAGAGAACATTTCGGAAATAATTAGAAAGTGTCCAGTTTGAGTTTAGCATGCTGTTTTGAGAAAATAAAGAGGTAAGCTTTTGAAGTACATTATTAAATGAAGATTCTGAGCACTTATTGCGTTTTGCCTTGTTTTTAGTGGCAAATAAAGATTGTTGCCTGTGTACATCAGGCAAAAAGTTTAAAATTTTGTCAGACCGGGGAAATGCCGATTACTGTTTATTTGGGATATTTTAGAATGTTTCGTTAACGAGTTCTTAGCGAGAAAAAGATGGTTTCGGCACACAACCTACTTTTTGAGACAAACAAAAAGATAGTAGCTTCAATAGTATTGAATATTCTTTTTTGTGGAACACATGATATTCCACTTAGAGGAAAAGAAAATCAAGGAGGCGTTTTCGAAGACTTGATTAAATTTGGCATTGAAGCTGGTGACGCCGTTTTGAAAAATCATGTTGAGACCGCTGCAAAAAATGCTCTATATACATCTCCGGACATTCAGAGTCAGATCATTACTCTGTGCGGGGATGTTATTCGCGACGATATTATTAGGGATGCTAGAAACGCGCTAGCATATAGCATTCTCGCTGACGAAAGTTGCGATATATCGGGCAAGGAGCAGCTATCCATCGGCGTAAGATTTTTCGACGCACAGCAAATGGTGGTTCGTGAAGAGTTTCTAAGGTTTGTCGAGCTGACATCAATGGATCCGAAATCGATTGCCTTGCCCTTGGCCATCGATTCATTTATGAAAAATGCCGGATTTAACCCCGAAAAATGCGTGGGCCAAGGTACACATGGGTGCTCGACAATAGCAGACAAAGACGGCGGAGTTCAGAAAATATTCTTCGAGAAATTTATAATAAAGCGCTATATTTTCATCTGGTTGTAAATGACCTGAACCAAGTGGCGGTTATACGAAACACGGTCGCAACAATTAAAGAAATAATCAAGTTTTTCCGGGAATCGGCCCTTTGGCGAAAAGAAATTCCGAATATTCCCATGCTGTGTGAAACCCGTTGGTCACAAAAATATGAAAGCATCAGTGTTTTTAAGGAGAATATAACACACATAATTAGTTCATTAAAAAAACTTTGTATTGATGGCAACAGTGGGGCCAAAAAGATGGCTTATCCGTTGCATTGCGCAGCAGTTAGTTCCGAGTTTATAATTGGCGTTTGTCTAATTGCTAAGTACTCGGAACTCTTGCAACTGCAGTTGCAAATGTCCTTCAGTCTAAAAGAATGGACCTTTTGAAATGCGCGAGTCATATCGAACGAATTAAAATTAAAGAACATCGCGATAGAGCTGACGACAACTGCCGTAGTATAATCTCGGAGGCTGAAAAAATAACGGAGGAAGTTGGAACGGAGTTGAAAACTCCAAGACTTGGAAGTCGACAGGCTCATGGAGCCAATCTGCCATGTGAGAATGCAATTGAATACTGGAGGAGGTCTCTGTTTATTCCGTAACTTGACTCACTTATTGTGTCACTACAAAGCAGATTTTCCCATTAAAAACTGCCTGCTTATTCATTGCTCGTTTTACACCCACATCTAATGCTTGGATCTCTCCTATGAGCAATCAAATGATTTTTGCAAAAATTTTATAATTTAGGTGGCCTCCCTAATGAAGCTGAACTTTGGTTTAGCCATTGCAGAGACAACAAAATCCCCAGAGACAAACTGAAGGAAATAGAATTAACTGATTTTGTCAAGGAAGCTAACGATTTCTTTCTGGTCATTAAAAAAGCCCTCCACATATCTCTTGCACAACCGTGTACAACTTGTAGTATAGAACGATATTTTAGTACAAAACGAAGGGTCAAAACTTACCTACGGTCCACAGTGACGGACAATCGTCTTGTAGGACTTTGCATGATGAGCACCCACAAAAAATTGGTAGCCGAAAAAAAGTCAATTTTTGAGCAGGAAATTTTAAAAAGATTTTTCGAAAATCCTCGTCTGTTAATGTTGAAATAAGATTTAGCAACATTTTTTTTATTATTTTTTAGTGATTAGGTAGTTTAAAAAAATTATGAATTACTTCTGAAATATTTTTGAAATATCTTTGCTTTTTGCTTAATTTATTATTTGTTTAAGTTGTTACTTCTTTTGTTTTTATTATTATATTTATATGCGGTTAAATACAAATAAAAATTCAATTGCAAGTTACAAATTTCTCCATAAATCGGCGCCTTTGCAATATATGTATAAAGATGCGCGAGCAGCCTTCTGCAAATACCTTAATACTAATAAGAGTGAGAAAACGCTGTTTCACGGAGATGAAGTTCAAACACATCTCGAAGATTTGAAAAAGAGAATAAAAAGTAAACGTTCGGAATTGTTAGCAACAATTAGTGAATGGCAATCTAAACTGGACGTTGTCATATCGGCCGTTTTAGTCAACAAAGTTGGTCTTTTTGAGGCTAAAATTTAATAGATATGGGTTTAAAAAAATCCAACGTATGTACTGAAAACATAAAAAAAAGAAAGAAAAATGAAAATGCTCCATAAAAATAAATAAATGTGACAAATTATATGTGTAATAACAGGCTATAAATAAAATACCTCCTATATAACTCCTATATTTTCTCGTGTATTCTCCTATATTCCTTATTATATTTTTATTTTGGGTAATGCGTACGACCCCTGAGTAACCCCTATTTGTTTGCCCCTAATCGAAACTCTGCTTAACAATATTTACGTGACCGACACTTTCAAGTTATAAGAAAATCATGATGTTGAAAAATTTCAGGCTTGCGGCCCCTGACTGAAATCTTGGTTACGCCCATGCGACCGAAATGAAATCATGTTGAACTGAAAAAGGATTTGCTATATCGAAAAGTTCTGTGGACAGAGGGCTCTGTCAACTAGGCATAACTTTGAAGAAGGCCTCAGTGGAAATGGACAGGATGAACTCAGAGCAGGCCATTGAAAATCGGCGACAGTTTACTCTCGATTTTAACTCCTGGGTCCCTGAAAACAGGGAACGACTAATTTTCATTGACGAATCGGGATTTAATCTACATCTATGTCGATCGAAGGCGCGATCCAAAAGGGGAACACGGGCCATAACCACTGTACCCACAGTTCGAGGGCGAAACGTAACACTCGTATAGGCTTTATATAGCCAGGGTGTCGTTCACTCAAAAATAATAGAGGCTAGAACTTGCAACGGCCCAAATTTTTGCGAGTTCTTTGTGGAATTAGCCGCAAAGCTGCTGAGGCCGAGAGGCACTCATTCACACTTAAATTCTTAACACCGTATTCGCCGACGTTAAATCGGGCGGAACATGCGTTCTCTAAAATTAAGTATTCAGCGATAGCGCTTCTTGAAGAGCGTCGCCAATCAATGGTCGACGTTATTCGCGAGGCGGTGTCGAAAATTACAGCCACCGACTCCAACCAACTACGTCATGGACATGCTATTGAAGCTGCCAACGGCAATTGAAGGACAGCCATTACACTAATTTCGTTTCAAATTTTATTTTGTTTTTATTTACGAGAAAATATGTAAAACCATAAGATTTAAGTTAATTTTAATTAAAGTTTAAGCCTTAAACCCTAGACAGACGGCATAAGTTAAACATATTTAACTCTTGATTATGTTTAACTAATGCGTATGTCATGTGCTGTTTCTTCTAACGATCATTGAACATCATCATTCTGAACGTAATTAACAGAACGTCCTTACGACTTAATGAAGTTCGCCTTTAACTGCTCTCTGCGCCACACGGTGTCGGCTACTCGATTTTTTTTGGAAAAACTGGAATAAACAGCTGATTTACAGTTGTCAATATAAATTGTCACAAATATAATTCAATATATCAATCAATATAATTGTGAAACAGTTTCACCGGCCAAGAGATGGACAAAAACAAAGGTAATCTGCAAGCAATATTAATAATATTCGTATACCATTTAAAATTCTAAATTCTTTCAGGCGAAATAATAAAAAAACGAACGGTTTGGCGGGATGCTGACCTTTTAAAATTATTTGATCTGTGGAGGGATCATGCCAACGACTTGCGCATGGCGAAAAGGAATGGACATGTTTATAAGCAAATGGCCCTCAAACTGCGATCAGCGGGTGCGGAGTTCTCCGCAAATGAAATCAAAACTAAAATTAATAATTTGACGCAAAGGTACCGGTAAGTACCTAATGTCACCGACTTTAGGCGCCTCTCTTAATACCGACTACAGGCGACACTCTTATGTTGCCACGTCGCGTCGTCACCAATACAAAAACAGATTATGTGTATATGTATTATGTAGTGAGTAGATATTAGACTCGAGGCAGTCATCCGTAGACCGTCGCGAGGAATAAACGATTCCCAAATAATTCCGTGTTTTTATTATTTCGAATATTTTTGTCTGGTCTTAATCCACTCTGCCCTCCTGACAGAATTCAGAAGTGGGATTATGGCCAAAGTGAAAGTAGATAGTTTGACCGCGAAACAGTTGCGTGCGTTATTACAAGCGAAAAATCGGGCGTCGTCAGGTTCGAAAGCCGAGCTCATCGAACGGTTGATCAAGGAAATGGGTACCGACGAGATCGAAGAGTCGGAAATTCCCAGTGACCCGCCGCCGCAGTGTAATAATGTAGTTACTCGTGCCGAATTTAGTGAATTGAAGACAGAATTGGCTTCAATTACCGCCATTTTGAGCCAGTTGGTCACCGCTCGAGAACATTCCGGATCAAACACGTTCGCTACCGAGACAACGCATACTCCCGCAACCGGCGTGGATGTATGCTCGTCCAGACATGTTCTTTCGCCAACTACTCATGACGTCACCGCTCACACCACCATCGTCCATTCTCCGACACAAACAATATCGTCCGCAGCATCGTCGCATAGCATCTCCGTCGATACGATTCCATCATGCTTCAACCCGCCGCCGCACACCACCGAAACGTCAACACCGATTCCGCCGACAATACCGACCACCGCCATATTGGCTCCGCATCAAACCCCGAATCTTGCCATTACTTCGTCGCAATGTCGTGCGCACACACACGCGCACCCATACAACGGACAAAATTCTACATCGTTGTCAACCCGCTCAGGTGGCCGCGCGCTCACAATACGCGAAGTGAGTGAAATGCTACCTGACTTCGATCCCGATTCTGAGATGTCGTTGTCAGCGCAACAATTTGTGTGTCGAATAAATACCCTCCGCGTTGCATTTGAATGGGAAGAGGACATAGTTTTACTCTCCGTGCCAGCAAAATTCCGTGGTACCGCAAAATTATGGTTCGACAGCCACCCCGTGCCGCACACCTCGTGGGAAATTCTCGCGCGTGACTTAGTGATAAATTTCCCAAACGATATAGACGAAAGTGTCGTGCACGAACGCCTGATGTCAACGTCGCGTAAGTCAGGTGAGACTGCGGAAATATTTTTCCATCGGTTTTGTGCAATCGCCCGTCGCGGAAATGTTAGTGAAAAAACAGTAACCCGGTACATTCGTAATGGACTTCGTCATAGTGCCTTACAGAACGCGCTCGCTTGTCATGAGTTTGAGACAACATCCGACCTGCTTCTCGCAATACGAAGATTCTTCGCGAACCGACCGCGACAGAGTCACGATTCTCCCGACCGTACACGTCATCGTGCAACCGCTAGCGCTCCCCCACCGTCATACTTGGTTCAGCCAACCGTCGCTTCCGCGCAGAATCAAGTTCGTAAAAATGATAGCCGTCCCCGCAAGGAAGTAACGTGCTACAATTGTTGGGCTCCAGGCCACATCTCCATCAATTGTACGCAGCCGCAACGGAAGGAGCGTTGCACGGTGTGTTCCCGAACAACACACTCATCCGCGCAATGCCCTAACGGAAGTCGTGCAAATATCCGACGGATAACCAGTTTCCCGCAGTCACATCCGTGTGACAAAGTCGTGCGAATAAACGGACATGAAGTGAAAGTATTTGTAGACCCCGGCAGTGAACGATCCCTCATACGAGGCAGTGTCGCGTGTAAATTGTCAAACGTTGTTCAAGGACCGACAGTGACTTTGAAAGGGTTTGCAGGTGGAACGTTTACCACTACTACCCGAGTTATTGTATCGTTGAACATTGACTGTCACAACAAATCGGTAGAGCTTTTAATCGTGAGTGACGACCTCATACCGAATGAGGTACTACTAGGTAGCGATGTACTGTGCGCCCGGGATACGAGTTTAATATTTCAATCGGGAACGTGCCACGTTAGGCGAATCGATCCGTCGCGTTTGAAAATCGGTGCAGACGTTAGCGACACTGACCGTGAAAAAGTGTATGCACTCGTTAACGAATCTCCTGAGTGTTTTGCCGACAACATCGCTGATTTAGGCCGGTGTAATCATACTGAACTAAAAATCGACTTATCATCTGACGCGAAAGTGAACCTCCGACCCTACCGTATCCCATTCGCTAAAAGGGAGGTCGTGAGTCGAATCGTCAACGATTTGTTAACAAACAATATCATACGGAAAAGTGACTCAGACTATAGTTCGCCCATCGATAGTACGACGTCTGCCAGTGATGTCACCGAATCCGTCATGCGAATCGAAGCTGACTGCTGTAACGACAACAGTGACTTGAGCCCCAGCCGATACGACACATCCGAAACCGATCATCCGAACGCCAACGCTACCGAAGCCGATCAACCGCATATCGCAACCGACATACCGCACACTGAAGCCGATAAATCGAATACCGCAAACGATAAACCGAATGCCGATGCCGCCGAAGCCAATTATCCGAGCGCCGCTGTCAACCGTTCTGATACCGATGACAACGTTAATGCACACCCAACCGTCTACAATGCCATGCTTATCGAGATATCCACCGATGACTGGGTCGCCGCTATGCAATCTTCAGACCCAGACGTGAAGCTAATAATCGACGTCTTGAATAAGGTTCAAGATTCACCGCAGCGAAAGCAGCTGATTGCCGATTATCAGCTGAGAGCCGGACGCCTCTACCGAGTCGAAGGTAGCGATTGTAAATTTGTCGTACCTCGCGCTATCCGTTGGCGCATCGTGAAATTGTGTCACGACGATATGGGACACTACGGAGTAGAGAAAACTCTGCAGCGGATACGCCAAAATTTTTGGTTCGCTAGAATGCGAAATTATGTCAAGTCGTACATTAGTTCGTGCATCGAAGGCTGCTATAACAAAACCGCCACGGGTAAACCCGAGGGACAACTTCATGTCTACGAGGTTGACCCAGTACCATTTCGCGTGCTACACCTTGATCATCTCGGACCGTTCCCGCGCAGTACGAAGGGGAAGACATACATAATCGCAGCGTCCGACCCGTTCAGCAAATACGTGGTGCTGAAAGCCGTTCGATCGACTAAGTCAACACCTGTCATCGAGATGTTAAATGAATTAACTGCATTCGTTGGATTACCGCAGCGTATCGTCACCGATCGAGGAACAGCATATACGTCGAAGGAGTTCGAATCGTATTGCCGCAACAACAACATTGAACACGTGAAAGTTACAGTCCGTTCACCGCGTGCAAACGGGCAGGTTGAACGAGTCAACCGTAATATTCTCAACTTCCTTCGAACGTCAGCAGCCGATCGATCCAAATGGGATCAAAAACTACGGGACATGCAATGGAGCATGAATTCAATTCCGAATTCGACAACTAAATTCAGTCCGAACGAAATTGTATTCGATTTTCCGTTGAGGGACATCATCCATAACCAACTTCTATTAGCTCTCAACGACGACCCACCGACACCGCCTGAGGAACCGACCGACACCATGCCAATCTCTGAGAAACGCACCGAAGCTGCCCGAAATATAATTTCCGAGCGAAATAAGTGGAAAATCCGTTTCGACGATCGTCATAAGCCGCCCCGTACATACACGCCTGGCGATCTAGTTTTAATCGAGAACGCCTTACCATCAATTGGAGAGTCACGAAAACTCGAGCCCCGGTATCGTGGACCTTACCGGATCAAGAAGGTCTTGCGATTCGACCGTTACGTCGTGGAAGCGTTTTCGAGGAACGAATCTTCGAAATTCTCGTCCGTATTCTCGAGCGACAAGCTAAAGCCCTGGTGTAATGCACACCCCGAGTTAGACGACACCGAAAACGCCGATGCGGAACTCGGGACGAGCTCCAGTCAGGACTAGCCGAGCTGTCACCGACTTTAGGCGCCTCTCTTAATACCGACTACAGGCGACACTCTTATGTTGCCACGTCGCGTCGTCACCAATACAAAAACAGATTATGTGTATATGTATTATGTAGTGAGTAGATATTAGACTCGAGGCAGTCATCCGTAGACCGTCGCGAGGAATAAACGATTCCCAAATAATTCCGTGTTTTTATTATTTCGAATATTTTTGTCTGGTCTTAATCCACTCTGCCCTCCTGACACTAATTTAGAACATAAATGCATAATTGTATGTGAATTGCAAGGGATCTTAAACTAGGATAGATTGAGATCCCGTTGCAACACATTTGTGCACTAGACCATTATGTTTATTGAAAAATTGTCTGTTTATTTTATAGCGCAGAGAAGAAAAAAATTGGGCCTTCAGGAGGCGCGCCATCTGACTGGCAGTATTATGATAATGTCCATGAAGTCGTTGGACGATTCATAAGCAACGATCTAACAACTATGCATGAAAGCATAGGTCCAGAGGTCTGTACAAATATAAAAGTCTCATTTAGTAGTGTTTAATTTTTTTTTTATTTCTTAATAGAATTTGTCGACATCATTTTCAGCCGATGATCACTTTGGAGATGCCGACGCCGGCCCATTGGATGCATCATCCGTAACCAATTCCCCGGAAGTCGTGGGAATTGAAAGTGACGACACTATTTCGGATGCCGCTGGGGGGTCGTCATCGGAAGCAGCAGTCGCCTCTTCTCTTACGGCGACTGGTCCGTCCTGTCGTGCTGCAAAAAGAAAACATAAAGTGAATGACATGTTATCGGAAATAAAACGATTGGATCACATTATTGAAAAGGACATTAAAGACACGAACAAACTGTTGGTTGAAATGAACCAACGAGACAAAGAATGGTTTCGCACAATGTCGGATTACCTATCGCAAAGTTTGGAGTTGCAGCGTCAAGAGTTGGAGGCGAAACGAGTCAAATACTGAAGCGATAGGTTACTGCTTTTTCAAGCTTATTTTGTTCTTAATGTTTTTGGCCATTCATGGTGTTGAACAGTATTTTTTTATTTGTATGTCCCGCTAGGGAGTGTCTGAATTATGTGATATTATATAAACTGAATTAATGTGATTTTTGTTTTAGTTGACTAGTTTTTTCCAAAGAAATAAACTAATTTTGTTATATTGCTACATTTATACATACTTTTATTTATTACTTACCAAAAGCCGCTGCAAGCGTGTTTCGTATTAGTACTCCTTCTGTGCAGTAGTTTTGATTACTAACGTGTTGTGGTTGCATTCGTGCTTGAGATGCTTGCTCCATTTCATCCAGCCAACTGTCCAAAACAAGGTCGCGCTCTTCCATTAAAAAATTATGCAAGAGGCAACATGCCCTTATTATCTTATGCGCGTTTTTGACCTGAGTTTCCAATCCTCTTCCTATTTTGCGAAAACGTGCTTTCAAATATCCAAATGCATTTTCGACGATTCGCCTGCATTTTGAAAGGTGGTAATTAAATGCTTTCTGTTCGGCGCTTGCATTCGCATCAAAGGGATATGGCTTCATCACTATGTGGGAAAGTCGAAAAGCTGAATCCCCAATCAGCATAACTGGGATATTTATCCCGTTGACCAAAACGCTATTACGGCGAAAAATATCGTCTGTTTCGTGAATTTCTTTCAACCTCGAATTTTCAAAAACGTACGAATCGTTGTTACGGCCAGTAGCACCTACGTTTATGTATGTGAATTTTCCTCTGGAAAGAAGTAATATGTTTAAGAAATAAAATAAAAGTGGTGTAAATCGTACGTACTGGTAATCTACCGCCGCGAATAAAATAATTGAGTACCATCCTTTGAAATTATAGTAGTCGCTGGCATCTTCTTTAGGAGGACACACTTCAATATGCGTTCCATCTGTAATAATAAAATTCTTGAAAATCGACTCACATTATTCGATACACAAACGAACCAATTGCTCCGTAACACTGAATGAATCCCATTTTTGTAAAGCCATCAACTATTTCTTCTAATTTTTCCTGGGTTGGTATGCACTCATATATTCGGTTTGGAAATGTTCAATCACCGCCTCGCAAAACTCCAGTACTATCTCGCCGACGGTAGTTCTGCCTATTCCAAATAGACTGGCGACAGTTCTATATTCTGCAGATGATGAAATTGCATATAATGCAATTGCTATCCTTTTTTCTAATGGAATAGCCAACCGCATAGCTGTATCGCTGCGCTGGAGGCATCGCAATCTGGACACAAGTTTTGCAAAAGACTCGCGGGTCATTCGGAAGTTTGCTTTGAATAACTTCTCATCATACGTGGGAACTTCTTCTTCCCAAAATCTAGAGCGACGATTCTGAAATCAATAAATATGTAGCAATTCACTCATCGGCATAATGCTTTATATCTTACGAGTTTCCATATATTTCTTTGCTTGACCTGCTTTATAGCCAATGTTAGAAGAAATCGCCGTCTCATAATGTTTCGTTCGATCCGTTTCTTCTTTAGAATAAGGGTTCGCCTCAGTTGAAGCGAACGCCGTCTATACGCCTCGAATTCCGTAATGATATTCATTGTTACACTTCGAATTCTACTCATTTTGTCCGCTTGATTACTTACAACAACACAAAATTACACAATTACGTAGCAAAACACAAAACTCCGTGATGATGATGAATTCACTTATGCAATTTTCTGTCACTCGACTGACACAACTACTTGCCGCGACATCCAGTGTCGAGTACATGAAAATCATCATTGTCGTTATTATGTGTGTGTCACTAGGCATCGTTAAACATGTTTGGACTTGATGATAATTGAATTAAACATGTTTAACGACTACCGTCTGTCACGGGCTTTAGATTTACGCAAATCCACTCTAAACATTTTGGAAATTATAAATAGTAGTAGTCTATTTGATTCATTAATAAAAATAAATACATTTTTAAACTTCTGAAAAAAAAAATTTTCTTAAAAATATTCGGACCAATTTATAGAATGAAAAGCGTTAGTTTTAACCCGCTGCCTCACAGGGTATAAAAGCCAGTCACGATCACAAGTACGTCTGTCAGACGCGTATAGCGAAAAATCTAAATATTTTAGATGTTTGTACAGCTATTTGAAAGATAATAATTACACTGGTCTACAATTTTCAAACTTTTTTTTGTCACACGAAAGTTTATACCATTTTTGGAACCTACTGTGACCCCTGAACAATGCTGCATAAATGAATAAAATTTGACACGTCAGGATTCTTTGTGACAGCTTAACCAAAATTTTAATTATATCTTCCAAAAGTGTCTGTACTAAGATAAATTGTTTCAAACTGTAGGTAAGCAGTTATGATTTTCTTGGGTATATGGCTTCTTGTAGGCAGCTTTAAAGCTTCCGTTAGTTATCAGATACCTCTCTTGCACGTAGGACTATTTAAACCCCCGTGGAACCATAGGTTACGTAGCAGTATCATGCAGTGGTTAATATTCACATTTTTAGAGCTTTCTACAACAAATTAGGAGCTTCTGCTATATTTTCGATTATGGTGCAGGGAAAACCTTCGTATAGTTCAAGTTCATTAATTAATGTTAGAAATTTTCAGCTCCATTGCTTCCTAAACTTTTTTAACAATATTAACCAACTATTTTCCAAAGGATCCTTTAGGATCATTTAGTTGCTGTTGGCTGTTTTCATCCTTCATTATATCCCGTTATTATCCTTCACATATACCCGTTTAGAGAATTTTCATTTAAGGAATAAAACCACCACAACTTACTTCCATTAGGACTTGTAAAATTCGCTAAAAGGAAGGACTTGTTTTTTACAAACTGCTTACAATTCTTCTTCAGGGTACACCAGCAATATGTTTTCAGAATTTTGATATCCTTGCATAATTTATTTCATAGTAATAACGTCACTGAAATTTAAAATAATAACACCAAACCACGTAAATTATGGAAAATTAATACATAACGGTAAAAACATAACAGGACGTGACTGGAACGAAGTAATGGTGTTTTTGTAATGAGGGGGCACTAAACTAAACAAAACTGATCACAAAGTTCGTGTGACAAAAATTGTGTTCCCCAGTGTTATTATCATCTTCCGTATAATTATTAAAATAAAAATTTAAAAACTTACTGACGAATAGACAAATGCAGCAGGGCTGATAGTTGTCTGTCTTACGAAATAAAACCGTTTTGATAAAACGTATGCGTCAACTGGACGTGCCTGTGACGCAACGAGTTAATTGAACCAATCCAAAAATTGATTTGCTATGTACCATGACTGCACACATCATCATCATCAATGTGGCACGATAGCCCGAAGTCGGGCTTTAGCCGCGTTCACTCAGCCGTTTATAGACTACTTTGAGTGAACGTCTTAATGCATATAATTTCGGAGTGTATATAATGTTGCAAGCACTATATATTCCCTATGCGCATATGTACGGAAATGTTTGGACAACGCCGAGATTCGATCTCTGGACCTCTAGATTACTAGGATCGTAGAGTGCGACTCAGCCAAGTGAGGCACAGAGCGTGTCATGGCTTCACACATTAACTTAATTTATTAGGTGTAAATCCGTTCTTTATAGGTGTTTGCGGCAACCACTATTACCATTCTATGTATTTACACCAAATTTCATGTGCATTCTTTGGTACAGTTATTAAGTCACTCGAATTATAATTTTCTGGCCTCTTTTTATGTAATTTTCTAAAAAAGACTCATAATTTTCTAATTTGCAGACCTGGGCTACACACGCACAAATAAAACTTTTGATTTAAGTAAAAACTAAAAAAGTCGACTTCGACTTCAAACCTTCGGGGCACCCTGTTATCTTTGCCCTACTAACTTCTAAGTATTTCGTGCCAACGACTGTTACCATTCTTTACATTCCTAGCAAATTTCATGACGGTTGAGCCGTTCGCGAGTTATTTAGTGAACAAATTTTCGAATCTCCGGGACACCCTGTCATTTTTGCCCTACCAACTTTCAAGTATTTTGTGCCAAAGACTGTTACCATTCTAAACATCTCTACCAAATTTCATGACGATCGGTATGCGTATGTGATGAAGATCAAACGCCACAAGGAACTTTACGTACGAGTATACAATTTCATAGATGTCCAACCACGGCAATTGCATTATCCAACCCCACGAAGCCGATCCTACAATTATCCTTAATAACAACTTCTTCAGCGCACAAGCTACCTGTAGTAGCTTTTGTGCTGAAAAAGGGGGTAAGTCGCCCCCGAAATATATATACACTGAAAATTATTTTTTTGTAGTTTATTTGGCAAGCTACTTGCATAACACAATGGATTTTTTCATTTGGGATATGGATTTTTTCATTTGGGATAAGGATGTTTTCAATTGGGAAATACTATAGATGCTTTAATCTCAGCCAGAATGAGCTAACGGGTTATCCCAGCAAAAATACGTTTTTTTGTTGGACTGCAGTTCGGCTACATGAGCTCGAAGTTGATATTATGGAAAGGTACGCAAATGATTGCAAACTAGTATGCCAAAGTTATGATGGAGGCTCAGTAATGGCTGGAGAGGTAAACGGATTACAGGCACGTGTTAAAGAATCCTTTCCTAATGCATATGTTTTGTACATCGTTTAAACCTCGTACTTTCTCAATCATGTAATAAAATCCGCGAGATTTTCCGACCTTATTGGCCTATTCCGAACCTCGTCCTTCCTGCTCCATTACCAGGGCAACCAAAGTATGCAAAATGCATATTTTGTTGGGATGTGTTATCAACATATCGCTCACGGAATGCTATAGTGGCACATCTTCGAAAATCACAAAATTTGAGTTATAAATATAATTAATGGCCCAGCAATATACCCTATCATATGACACAAATCGACACAACGAAAATTCAATAATAAGCTGCTAGATGGCACTTATGCCACTATAGCATGCGCATGACTTTTTTTATTCAAACATGCTATAGTGGCACAACTTATCAGTGCATAACACGTGTTTAGCGAGCGGAAAGTGTAATAACGGGAAATTTTTCAAATAAACCATTAAGTTGACTATATTGTCTTATTTGCTTATGGACAAAGGTGTCCAATTTACAATTTCCCAGTATAAATTCGGAGAAAATTAAATTTTGTTTTTTTTTTTTGCATAAAGTTTTTCGCAAAATTTTAAGCTGTGCTACAGTTGCATACCTAAAACAACAGGTGTTTCGAATATATAGATTTAATGCAGTATGTATAGTAGTTTTTCAAATTAAGCCATTTTGATCTAGAAGAATACTTCGGAAGTTAGACGATAGGCCGTATTAATGTGTTTCTTTCAGCTAGAAAAAAATGGAGTCGAGAAGTGAAATTTTTTGGGTACGTTGGGTCTCAAACTCAGAAAAAGGACAGATTCAACGTGGGTAATCGCTCAAAATGAGACTTATCATGATCCATCGAATGTAGACTTGGATTTTTCATCGAATGATTCGGTAGCAGACCCCAATTATATATCGACCACAAGTTCCTTAGGACCCTCGGATAATGAAAACTTTAGTGACAAAGAAAACCATACTTTGAATCAACCTGTTATGGAAGAAAAGAAAACAAGGAAAAGGAAAGCCAACTATTACGGAACAGCGGAAAATCGTATAACTCAATAAGTAGTGGAAAATCTGTACCGGCTAAACAAATGCAGGATCCTTGTCATGATAGTTGTAAGTTAAATGTTATACAAAATTTTCACAGGAAGAGCGATTGGCCATATTCGAAAGATACTGGAGTTTGGCTGATATCACCAAGCAAAAAGTTTTTGCTTCCACTCTCATGGATGAAGTAAGTTCTAAATATCGACAAGAAACAACCCGATCAAGAAACAATGCATTTTATTTAATAAAGGATGGCAATAAATGTCGGGTATGTAAAGTATTTTTTATTTCAACCTTGGGAGTAACCAATCGTTTTGTCAGAAGTTTTGTAATAAAAAGAAAAGAAGGAATTTTTGAAGATAAACGGGGTAAACACATAAAACAAGAGTTACCAAACTGCGTAAAAAACGATATCAGAGCACATATTTCTACAATACCCAGAATTGAGAGTCCCTATACCAGAGCCCACTCTGAAAAAGAATAAATTGAAGGAAGTAAGACTATCGCGCAGCTATACCGTGACTACAAAGCTGACTATGAAGCCCAAGGTAAAGAAATCGCCGGTTTCGGTACTTATCGAAACATATTCAATAATGAATTCAATTTGTCGTTCTTCTCTCCTAAAAAGGATCAATGCCAGAAATGTGTTGAATATGAAAATGCGGATACTGAAGGAAAAAAAATATTGGAAGAAAGCTATTTAGGTCATCAGAGAGAGAAAGTATTAAGTAGGGACGAAAAATCAAAAGACAGAAGAGAAGCTTGCCAGCTCTTCATACATTGTTGCTTGCTTCGACTTACAGGCTGCATTGCCGACACCAAGAGGGGATGTCTCTTCATTTTATTACCGATCAAAATTATCGACCTACAATTTTACTGTGTGCGATCTGGCACAAAAAAGTCAAGGGCCAGTTACCTGTTTTATGTGGCATGAAGGACAAGGAAAAAGGGGACCTAATGAGATCGGTACCTGTTTGCTCCATTATCTGAAGCTGAAGAGTGAATCATACAATCATCATCATCAATGTGGAACAATAGCCCGACGTCGTGCCTTGGCCGCCTGAATCGTTGAGCTCCAATTGTCGCGGTTACGTGACCTTGTCCTCCAGTTTCGGAAGCCCAGCAGCTGGTGGGCGTCTTCGTCTTCACCTACGGAGTTCTCCCAGCGAGCTCTCGGTCGTCCACGCAACCTCGCTCCGTCAATTCGTTGTGCGTTCATTACTTTCTTTGGCATGCGATTATCGTCCATCCGTTGTACATGCCCCGCCCATTGCAAACGTTGAAGCTTCACGATTTTCGATACTTCCAGCTCATCGTACAATTGATACAACTCATGGTTGTACCGGATACGCCCTTGGTCTCGCTCGCGAACGGCCCCCAAAATTCGCCGAAGGACCTTTCGTTCGAATCGGTCTAGCAAAATTTCGGAGGCTTGGGTGAGGGTCCATGTTTCGCAGCCATAACATAGCACGGGTCGGATGATCGTTTTGTACACGCGGAGCTTCGTGTTCCTGTGTGCAAGTTTTGAATTAATTATATGGAGGACCGAGAAATATGTCTTATTGGCTAGTTTTATCCGTCGCTTAATTTCGTCGGTTTCGTTAGCGTCCTTTGATAAGTTACAACCCAGCTAGTTGAAGTTCTCTACATACTCGATATTAAGGTCCCCCACTGTGATGCTTGAATTTTCTGGCGTCCTTGTTTTCGATTGCATCATGACCTTTGTTTTGCTTTCGTTGATATGTAGTCCAACTTCCTTTGCGGCGTTATTGAGGTTATGCAGAAGGCTTTCTGCATCACCCAACCTTCGAGACATGATGTTGATATCGTCGGCGTACGCTACTAATTGACTCGACTTGATGAGTAGCGTTCCGCTGCTGTCCATATTCATGGCTCGAATTACATACTCCAAAGCCAGGTTGAAGAGCGTCGGCGCCAGCCCGTCGCCCTGCTTGAGTCCAGTACGAGTTTCAAATAGGTCAGTGAGTCGGTTCTGCACTTTGACCTGCGAGACGGTATTAGTCATCGTCATCCTTGTGAGTCGCACTAACTTTGCCGGTATACCATAATTCAGCATAATGTTGTACAGTACACTTCGATCGATACTGTCGTATGCCTGCTTGAAGTCGACAAAGATTTGGTATACGTCGATGTTATATTCCCAGTACTTTTGGAGTAGTAGCTTCACTGTGAAAAGCTGATCGGTCGTTGAGCGACCAGGTCTGAAGCCGCCTTGATACCCGCCAATGATTCGTTCTGCGTACGGATTAACTCTCTTTTCAAGAATTTTCGATAATATCTTATAGGCCGTACAAACTAATGATATGCCCCTGTAATTATTCTCACACTTCAGCTTGTCATTTTTTGCAATACAATCCTTATTATAGAATAGAATTGAAGTAGGATAATAAATGCAGCGAGTGAGTGGCTTGTCAGAGGTGTAGCATTTTGCAAGAAACCTTCTTGGTAGCAAATTTGCTTTTTGTGAAATATGAGTTGTATTGTTGCTAAGTACGTACACGTATACTAGAAGGAATGCACTGCTTTTGCGAACGGCTTGTGTTTTCACGCAGAAATATCGGTTCATCAGTAAGGACTGAACTGAACGACATTTATAAAAGAACGACCGCGCCCAGGACGCTTCCTAACGCCAAGAAGGGACGTTGCCAACAATTTTATAAAAACTTAATTAATTTCTTCCTTAGAAGGCACCGGCTGCAGGAATGTTTTGAGCTTAAAAAAATGAGATGTGTACATTCAACTACACAATCTATGTAATTTGAAATAAAAACGAGACCGAGGCTAATTTCGGGCGCGGCCGAAATTTGGATACCCTTCGTTCTCCTGCGGGCTAAAAGTTTTTCGGGCGTACCTACGACTTGTATTCAACCCTCCCCCATTCTTCTCCTTCCGTCTTCACAAAAGTTCCGTTGCGTCGACAAAACAATATTTGTGTGGGGTTTGCTTGGAATAAGTGGTCAAATAAAAATATTTGCTCAGAAAATGTTATGGGGGGATGCGGGAGCAGTTCGATCCCATTTGTTTTCACCTTTTTTGTTGCTTTGATTAAGACACATTAATTCAAGGTTTTGTGAAATTGGTGTCAAAAATGTTTCTTAGAAGAACCAAAATGGGGGGTTGAGTTTGTATGGCAACCCCATGACTCCATGGTCCGATTTGATCCACTCTTACATATGTTTTGTGTCATCAATAGAAATACATTTGTTTGGAATTTCATTGAAATCGGTGCACAAATAAAAAAGTTTTTCTTAGAAGAACCTAATTTGGGGGGTTGGGTTTGTATGGTAGCCCCATGACCCCATGGTCCGAGTTGACCGATTCGCACATACAAACTGCCTGCAGCAAAAAGAAGCATTTGTGCAAAATTTCAGCTTCATAGCTTTTAAATTGGCCGAGTAAAACGCGTAGCAACAGACGGACAGATAGACAGACGGACATCGCCCAATCGACTCCCCATGTTATGCTGATCATATATGTATACTTATTATATGGCCGGAGATGCTTCGTTCAATGCGTTACAAACTTCATGACAAAGTTAATATACCCTTCGTTGACTTAACGAACGAAGGGTATAAAAAATACAGTAAAATGTAGGAATTAAAACCAGAGTACTAACCGTCTTCCAATCCACTAGTCTACGCCGACTATGCTACATTGCGTGTGGCAACTGATGTAACCGAACTCTGGGAGTGTATGACTGAAAAGTGTGAATCGACCTTTAAAAACCAAATTATTTACAATTTTAGTCAGAATATTTGGTTTATTTTAGATAAATGATGGGAGTCGTACTTTTTTCTCTTGAATCGAAGGAGCCTGTTAGCTTTTGGCTGTTGGTATTACAAGTGGGAGAGAGATCCGGCTGCCATAAGAACTTTTTAAAAACAAAAAAACAAAAATCGCGGTCAACACTGGGATTTGAACCCCCGTCAACTCAGAGATAGAGGACCTTCTCTAACCTTATGTACTCGTACATATAATATATTTAACAGCTGACTGAATACGCTGGAAGTTAAACGTACGAGTCATTCAAAATCGTAACGCCAACGGTCACAAGTGTTTTTTAAACTTTTGAATTTTTGAAGTGATTTAAGTGAAATGGCACGTAAGTACGAACGTTTTACGACGTAGGTCCAGTTGTAACAGGTTGCCAATACCCTCCCACCGAAAATCTGCTGGTTTCCCGATGAAAATGTTCCTGGGATGATATCAGGTGACAACCTGTAGCGGTTACGTAGATCTGGATCTTACTCCACTTTATGTGACCGCGCCGGTCCTACAAAGCTAGAGGTTCCTCTTCCTAGCACTTTTACCAGCATGGTTTCTTGTCCACAGGAGCTGGCGAGCAGTCCCTTTAGAACGTTGTCCTTTTTCTTTTAGCGGTGCAGAGAGGTGTGAAACCGCTGTGCATCTATGTGGGTACGAGTTCTAATTCGTCGATGTTAGGGTCCGTAAGATCTAGGGACAAGAACATAGCTACTGCGATAGGGTTTTCCCACAGCGATATAAGGGTAAGATCAGTGGGCGCAGCTGCGCATTGAAACAGATGACCCACATCATGGGGAGTACCATTGCAATTGGGACAGACGTTTTGAATGTCCTGGTTTATGCGAGAAACGTACAATTTAGGCGTGAAGAAAAACCCGAAGGGAATTGTGCTAAACTCACTCTGGTGGATCGCGGGAGCCTAATCTCCTCAGGCAAAATTGGTGCTGGGCGTTCTGAGAGGACTCTGTTCAGACCTAACCTCGCAATAGATCGACTCACTTCTTCTGTGTGAATCGCTGCAGCTCGGTATATTATTTCATCGTAAGATCATGTATCCCTGGATCTCTCTCTCAACATCTCGTAAGCCATGCCAGACATATCGTGGTGCAGGAATTCGGTCCAAGAGATAGGATGGGATGGCATATATGGTGAGGTTTCGGCTTTTAAAAATGCCTGTAATTGTCCTAGATCGATTAATTTGGAGAAGCATTTCATCTTTATCCTCCCACCTGAGGCGAGCACCGTTCTCGCCTCAGGCGTTGTTGTTGATGTAGCGGTGCGAGCAGGGTGCGGGGCTAATTGTACCATCATTCATAGATTGTAGGCATCCTCTCCTCAAGTTCGAGACCCAAGAAGATCGCAATTTCGGATGGGGATTCCCAAAGTGCGATTGATGTTAAATACGTTGGTGCGGCAGTACTGTCGAATATGTGATCCACGTTGTGTGGGCTGGCTCCACATGCTGGACAAATATTACCAACGGCGTTGTCCATGTGAGACCAAAACGAATTTAATCTGGAGCAACATCTAGAGCGAAGTTGAGCCAAATGGGTGCGTGTCGATCTCGGCAGTTGTTGCTCATCTGCAGAAATATCGGGTGGTTGAGCGCGAAGGATACGGTTGGCGGATAGCCTGCTTTCGTTACCTCGCTCATGTGCAGTTGTAGGGCCGCCTTGTAGGTGTTGGAGTCATAGAGAGGAGCTCGTTTGAACCTTTGAACTTCTCTTTCCTTGTTTCCTAACGAACGTCTAACATGACGTGGTGGTGGGGTCTTGTCCATAGGGTCGTGATTTGGGTGTTGGCTTCGATAACATCCAACAAGATATTGCTTAGCCAGGAGATCATTATGTGCCTTGAGGTTTAGCAGCTTGGTTTCTTGGTGCAGGTGGTCTATTTGATAACATGCGTACGCATCCAGTAATAGTACGCATGGCACGTTTGAATCCGTTTCCATTGAGTATTACAAAGGGTATCCGTCCATATCGGTACTGCATAGTTTACCACAGAACGACCGACGGCTTTGTAGGTGATGTGTAAAGTCTCCTTATCTGTTCCCCATTTGTTTCTTGTTTCTGCCCTTCATTTTGTCACAAATGTTATCGGCATGTTTGTTGAAGAGGCCGTTGTTGTCAATTGTGACACCAAGAATTTTGGGGTGACGGACAGTAGGTATTTCGGAGTCATTTACTCTTATATCTAGCCGAAGATAGAGTTCCTTATTGTATGTGGTAAAGAGGGTCGCGGAGGATTTGGGCGCTGATAGCTTAAGGTTCTTGTTGTTGAAGAAAAGGTTCAGCTCTACCAAGTAACCATTTATAAGATCGCACATGTTGGAGATGTTGTTGCACCTTCATGATGGTGCAGTCGTCAGCATAGGATATAATGTCGATTCCTTCAGGTGGGGTGAGAAGCCCTGACACGCATAGGTTGAACAGGGTGCTGGTGAGGTTATAGATTCGCATGTGCTACAAGAGTGGGGTGGATAAGGGTCTCCAGCGTCTTTGCGACAGGAGGCAGCATCGTAATGGGACGGTAGGATCCATCGAGGGTTGCACTCTTCCCTGGCTTGAGATAGGAAGCTATTCGACCTGTTTTCCAGATTTCAGGGATGGCAATCGTGGAGATCGACAAGTTAAAGGCAGCCGTGAGGTACTCAATGGTTGGAAGGTGGAGATGTTTCAACATGGCCATCGAAATGCCATCGGGTCCGAGGGCCTTGTAGTTCCTAGTATTCTCGATGACTTGTTTAACCTGGTCCGCAGAAACGCTTGAGGCCGTCTGTCTTAGGATGTTCATTAAATTGTTTATTGAACAGGCTCGCGCAGTGAAGAGGATTGCAGGTTTTAGTATTGCCAAACTCGATGGCGTTATTACACATTCCTTTATTGGAAAGGGCGCGGACAGTGGACCATAACTTGCTGACACCTTCGTTGAGGTTACATTCATCGAGGTGCTGGTTCCATTTCGCCTTCCTATAGTCTTTAACTTGTCGGTCCATTTGGGAGTTAAGCTTCTGAATCCTTTTATCACCAGGGCGAGCGCGTCTGATATTATCACGTTGATCGACTAATCTGGCGGCACTAGTAGAGAAGTTAGGCCGAACTTTCGAGATACATCCTGCAGGAATAAATCGTGCCGCGCCTTGGCAATGACGTTCCTAATATTTTTTTCGGCCTTGTGAACACTGGTAGGTGTAGGTAGCTCGATGAACTTCGCCGACGAAGACTTTAAAACCATCCCAACCGGATTGACAAACGTTCGCTTATCAGACTTTGTCAGGCTAGCTGGAAGCATGAACCTCCCATCAGGTAAAGGAATTAGGCTGGGACTTACAATGGTTATGTCAGGAGAATTACTGCAAGTACCCACGAGTCTAGTCGGCGAGTCTTCATTGAGAGGACAGATTTCTGAGGCGTCCAATGAATCAACGATTGCTATACCCCAGGAATTGTTATTGAGATCCGACGAGATGCGACACTTGGCTATGATGATAGCATGGGTCGTTCCGATTCATAGATCTATTCGTAATAGGAACGGTAGATACGTGTACATGTGGTAGAGAAAGACAGATCTGGAGATCCCTGTTTAGTTTTCGTATGCAGCTAATGCCACCTCTTCAGCAGGAATTCGTTAGGAAGCGCAGCGTCAATGACCGGGTCGAACGTTTTCTACAGGTAAACGGCCTCTAAGTTGCTTTTGAAACAAGGCTGCTTCTGGTTGAATTCTTTGATGTTGTGCTAAGGAGCAAGCTCAGAATGTAATGTGGGGTGGATGAGAGCTTCGAGTGTCTTTGTATCGGGTGATAGAACTGTGATTGGGTGCTAGGATTCGACGAGCATCGCATTTTTACTGGGATTTAAGAGGGGGATGATTCGCCACCATTTTTGAGAATTCAGGAATGGCAAGCGTGGATACCGACAAATCAAGCATAATGCAGATGCAAAGGTTTCACCTAATCACTGTACTAATCACTTCTTGTAATTACTATGTTTTCATTCATACTTCAATAAAGCTTTTTATTATTATTATTATTATTATTATTAAAAGCCATCGTGATATATTCGATTGCCCGAATGCCTAGATGCTTGAGCATGACCAGTGAAATGCCATGTCCTTAGAGTGCTTTGTGTTCTTGCTTGCTGCTTAAACTTGGTTCGCTATATCTTCTTATTTGTACCGTAACCCCTAAGTTTCGGTTTCCTTAGTAGCTAATGGCTACACAGCCTTGTCTTTTGATGAATGAGACAGGGCGCGGACCGTATCCCAGTGCTTGCTAACAATCTTTGAGAAGACCTCTTCAATGTCCTCGTTCCATTTTCCTTTTTTGAAAGTGTTAACTTATCGAAGTTAAGTTCCTTGATTATGGGGTCAACTGTATTTTCCCGTCTCAGGTGGTCCTCTTTGTGGGCTATCTCTGCGGTAGTGTTTGGGAAATATGGCTTCGGGGATACCAATTTCAGAATAAAGAGAGCTTGCTTATTATTTCGACTTCGAACCAATTCTTTGGTTCAGCGCCTAACCTTCTAACCGAACCTCACACAGGTATGTTTTATCGTGGTAACGAAATTTTCGTCAAAACGCACGAAACAGCAATAAGGAGTGGAATGATTTAAAGTCATAGGGTACCCCGGAAAAAAACTATTGGCTTAGAGAGAGTGAAGGATATCTAAATTTCGGGCGTGCCTGTCATTAATTAGCCCTAGCCGGTTTTAAGATAATGACTATAAGTTCCGCAATAAATAGTACATATGATTCTTTTCATTTTATTAGGCCGCATCAATGTCAAACTTTTGCATACAACTGTTTTATTTAAATGCCACAAAATCGAAATGGGATAGTTTGAAATGGTTTACCCATCCTTTTTTAACTTTAAATTATCTGTTTTACTTTATAGGTATAAGTGTAGTTTTAGTACCCTAACATTAGGGTAAGTATGGTAGGCATATGGATGCCGAGACAGTTGTATGCTGAAAGTTCAACATAAAATCTGTAATTTAAAAAAGTATCTGTCTATATTTCACAGTATATATTGTTTTATATTGTCTACTTTAAGGTCCCGGAATGATTGTAGAGGTGGACGAATCTAAATTCGGCCACCGTAAGTACCACCGTGGTCATCATGTAGAGGGCCAATGGGTTGTCGGTGGGGTGGAACGCGATACGGGGAGATGTTTTTTTGTCCCCGTCGCTAGGAGGGATGCCGCAACTCTGCTGCAAGTAATAAAAGACCACGTTCAGGAAGGGACCACAATTTATTCCGATTGTTGGAAGGTAAGACTAATATAAATTAAACGAATATATCTGTATTTCTATTTATATTTTTTAAAGGCGTATGACTGTTTAGGCGATGAAGGGTATGAACATCTGAAGGTGAATCACTCCCTTCATTTCAAAGATCCTCTGACTGGTGTTCATACGAACACCATAGAGTCGGAGTGGCGACATCTGAAATCATTTATGCCCCAGTATGGGATAAAGAAACGGTCGTACGATCTATATTTCGCCAAATATACTTTTTTGAAAAGGTGCCGTCGCCTGGATCTTGATCCAACAAAGGAATTCTTCCTAGCCATTAATGCCGACGTCTAGTTCAGATAGGTAAGTTTTAAAATTCATGGATACAAATGAATAAATACATACATACCGTAAAATCCTTTGATTACAGTTACAGACCTTATCATTCTATTTACGGATTAGGTACGATATCCCGAGGTTCAAATTCCCGCTTTTCAAAATCCCGACTTTCATAATCCCGCCACTTTAATATCCCGCCACTTTAAAATCCCGCTCGATTAAAATCCCGCCTAATCATAAGCCCGCCAACTTAATATCCCGCCATTTCAAAATCCCGAAATTTGAATTCCCGCTTTTCAAAATCCCGTTTTTTAATATCCCGTCATTGAAGGTAAGTATTCTTTCATAAATCGCGCGCGCGATTTATGAAAGAATACTTACCTTCAATGACGGTACTATACATTTTCCGCTAAAATGTTTTTGCAACAAGGCAGATTTGTCAGTAAATGATAGTTAGCTAGTATTTACTTATCAGTGAACTGTGATCAGTGAGATTGAACATAATATCGCAGTTAAAATACGTATAAAGTGAGGTCCAGCAAGCCATTTTACAATTAGATGTGAAAAAACGAAAATAACTATTATTTTCACAGGATATCATGAGTGGAAATATTAATGTCGAAGTCGTGGAAAATAATAAAGATGGTGACAATCCTGTGGTGGACGGGTTTCATTACCATCTTGAACGGAAACAAAAGGAAACATTTCGATGGGTTTGTGCCAAGAGAAAGTCACTTATTTGCAAAGCGAGAGTGCAAACAAAATTATCTGCTGAAAAACATATCATCAAGAAAAACCCTACAGCTCATAAACATGAATTAATAAATTTGTACAAAACTGAACATTTTATTTATCGACAATTGAAATAAATTGTTTGACGGGATTTTGACGGGATTTTTTTATTATACATTAGCGGGATCTTGATATAGCGGGATTTTAAGATGGCGGGATTTTGAGATGGCGGGATTTTGAGAAGGCGGGATTTTGAAGAGTCGGGATTTTTAAAGGGCGGGAAATTGAAATGGCGGGATTTTGTAGGACGGGAATTTTCAGAAAAAGCGGGATTTTAAACAGGCGGGATTTGGTTTTTCGGGAAAACGTAGCTATCCCTCTATTTACATATGTTACCAATAATTTTTTTTTCTTGCAGGCTCGATGTGGCACTTAATTTCATAACGTGGATTATGCCTACAGGGGATACCACTTAAAAAAAACGCACTTAGAGCCTTACCTCATGGGTAGTGTGGAAACAGGCTCATGCCACAAAGTAAATCCAAAATCGGTGTATTTCATTTCATTCAAAATGAAATCGATCTGTAGTATGGAAATATTCTGCATATAATGACATGTTCTCTTTGAACGCGATTCTCCTCAAGCCCTAATCCAAATGCAAAACTGACTGAAAATGGAACGCTTGGGTAATATAATAAAATATGGTCATCCTCGAGGGTAAAACCTAACGATGCGATGCAATCAAAAACAAGAAAAACATCCAAGTTTTGCGGGCTGGCTCCACACGCTGGACAAATGTCTGCAATGGCGTTATCGATGCGAGACCAAAATGAGTTGGGTCTCGAGCACTATCCAGATCGAAGCTGAACCAAGGTGGTATGTGTGGCTCATCATTAGAGATAGCCGGTGATCGAGCGCAAATTCGTCGATGTTAGGGTCCGTAAGATCTAGGGACAAGAACATAAGATCAGTGGACGCAGCTGCGCATTGAAACAGATTACCCACATCATAGGGAGTACCATTGCAATTGGGACAGACGTTTTGAATGTTCTGGTTTATGCGAGAAAAGTACGAATTTAGGCGTGAACAAAAACCCGAAGGGAATTGTGCTAAACTCACTCTGGTGGCTCGCGGGAGCCTAATCTCCTCAGGCGATATAGGTGGTAAGGGCACTGAAATGACTCTATTCGGACCTAATTTCCCTATTGACCGATTCACAACGGTTGTGTGAATATCTGCGATGGCCCCATGGTACGCTGGTATCATCAAAACTATCAAGAGGTACTCGTTTGTATCTCTGCACTTCTCTCTCTAGAGAGATCTAGATCTCTGAGTCCACTTTAGTAGAGTATAGAAGATTAATCCTAAGTAACAACTTTACCCATATAATACTACATAGAATATTCTCTTCCAACGGTAATAGCTAATAGGGGCACTTTACAGGGTATAAACTCTGAATAATAGTCCAATAATGGCATTTGGCGCCCCTTAGGACCATATTGTAGCATTAAATTATGCTTCGAAAAAGGTCTACATCATGTTCTGTCTTAAGGGATGGATAAACCTCAAGAGTGAAATTTCTTCCGCTGCGATTTTCTCAATGAAAATATATACGTACTGTCGTGGAATACATCGCAAACGCTGAAGAATTCCATAAGCTACAATCCGAAAACGGTTCCATCATTCTTCTCGATCATTTTATGTAATATTTTCCAATTCCCGGTTCATTGATACTATCCACGATGAAATGAACGGGGAATCGAAAAATAATGCATAAAACGCCCAGAGTTTGCGATATATTCCACGACAGTAAGAATAAATTTTCATTGAGAAAATCTCAGTGGAATAAATTTCACTCAGGGGTATCCATTCCAATATGTATTATATTTTTTTCGCTTTTGCAAAAAAAAAAAAAGAAAAAAAAAAAATTCCCGCAGCTAACATTGAACCCATGATCAACGTATTGCTAGTCCTACGCGCTATCCACTCGGCTAAGCACCCGTTTTATTAACAATGCTCGTGACCACTACATGAGGGTTATATTGTGGATTATATTCAAAAGACTTCCCCCCGTTCAGCCAAGACCCACACCTTAAATCACAGTTTCCAACCGTTTCGTTCCATTCTTGGCGACACCCGCCACCAGGTGGCGCTAGTGTCGGTAAGAAGAAAAAATAAAAATTCTCCCTATGATAGCGGATAGCAGAACGTTCCGCTGGTGGGCCTCCTCACCTACAGAGTCCTCATAACGAGCTCTCGGTCGTCCACACAATCTCGCTCCGTCAATTCGTTGTGCGTTCATCACCTTCTTTGGCATGCGATTACCATCCATAAGTTGTACATGTCCCGCCCATTGCAAACGTTAAAGCTTCACGATTTTCGTTACTTCCAGTTCATTGGTACTCATTGATACAACTCATGGTTGTACCGGGTACGCCATTGATCTCGCTCACGAACGGCCCCGAAAATTCGTCGAAGACCTTTCGTTCGAATTTGTCTAGCAAAATTTCGGAGGCTTGGGTGAGGGTGCATGCTTCGTAGCCGTAACATAGCACGGGTCGGATGATCGTTTTGTACACGCAGAGCTTCGTGTTCCTGTGCGCAAGTTTCGAATAAATTATAGGGAGGACCGAGAAATAGGTCTTATTGGCTAGTTGTATCCGTCGCTTAATTTCGTCGGTTTCGTTTGGTGTCCTTTGATAAGTTACAATCCAGGTAGTTGAAGTTGTCTACATACTCGATGCTGATGCTTGAATTTACTGCGGTCCTTGCTTTTGATTGCAATATGCCCTTTGTTTTGGTTTCGTTGATATGTAGTCCAACTCCCTTTGTGGTATTATTGAGAAGGCTTTCTGCATCACCCAATCTCCGAGGCATGATGTTGATGTCGTCGGTGTACCCTACTGCATAATAGAGTCGACTTGATGAGTGGCGTTCTGCTGCTGTCCATGTTCATTTGATAAAATAAAATAAAAAATAAAATCATCAGTCGTACAAACTAATGATAGGCCCCTGTAATTCCTACACATCAGCTAGTCACCCTTTTTGTTAATTGGGCAGATTACGCTTTTGCGCCAATCTTCGGGAATTGCCTCTTCGTTCCATATTCTCAGCAGAAGAACATGTATAGAGTTGGTCATGCACGTTCCACCGTGCTTCAGCAGATCTTCTGGGATCTCGTCAACCGTTGGAACGATTGTATGGCCAGACTCACATCCTCTACTGCTAGGGGTTGAACGGGAGCGCAAGAGCGCCTTCGCAGAGGAGGTTTATGGTGCATTAAGGAGCTCTTCACAATGTGAGGCCCATCGTTTATTTCAAAATGTCAGCCTCGAAGATCTTGGCAGGGTTGATTCTCATATTAGGTGCAGCAAAGGGATTCTGCACCTGTAGGTCGTCTTCACCAAATAGTAATCGAAATCGCAATTCAAATCAATAGAAGCGCACGTCTAAGACATTCGAAGCCCATCTCTTGCAGATTAGTATGTGGTCGATCTGGTTCACGGTGTATTCATCTAGAAATTTCCAGGTCTGATTATGGATGCGTGGACAAGGGAATCAAATAGAGATTGTGAGCAGATTGCTGCTCACGTTGAATTCTACTCCAAACTCCTTGTGAAAATAGTGTGTGATTCGAGGTCGCTAATCTCGCTTTTGAGCCATTTAGTTTGCTATATTGTAACTATACTCAGTTTGTATTGTTCTACCTGATCCAGAAGGACCCTCAAAAATTCTTAGATATATACATAAGAAAACAGAAATGCCTAATTTATGAAGTATTTTTTTTTAATCGCAAAGAGAGTATGAACAATATGTTGAATTATTATGTTGGTTTAATGGTCGATCATTTTATGATCGATTTTGCAGGTGGATGTATTTCTACCATTGATTATTTCTGCCTATCGATGTTTGGTTCCGAAACACAACAGAAAATTTAAATTATTTTGCACAATACCTGAATGTTTCGTTATTTGGTGGTTATAACACCTTGTCGGGTATTGAACGTCGACTTTACCAGAATAAACTGATGTTTCATAAAACAATGAAAGAGGATAACAAATAGATATCTAAGTGTGTAGAAGCTATTCTGAGGAAGTTTAAACTAATACTTCACGTTTTAGCTAGTTTTTAGGAGGTAAATATGAAGTGTTTTGTAGTAGTGATTTAGTAGATTGGGTATATGTAACATATATTAAATATCTAAATCAACGATGTTTTTATCAACAATGATCTAATCTTATGTGAAATTGTTTGGTCACTTTAAAATTAAAAACAATATAATTAAATTTACATTACCAATTGCAAACAAAACTTCAACCATCGAAACAAAAACATCGATGTTTGATGCTCATCCCTAGCACATATTTACTAATTGCAATTGGATTAAATTATTGTTCGATGCTCATCCCTAGTACATACTTACTAATTCCAATTGGATTAAACGGTCGCGCCATTGTTTTTCTATACTCATCCCTAGTACATACTTACTGATTCGAATTGGATCAAACGGTCGCGCATTTGTTTACTAACGAGTCTTAAAGAGTGATTTTGTGCAAAGTTTTTTAAAAAAATAATATTAAAATGGCAAGTAAGTATACCAATGAGTGCTTCGAGCGTCTTGGCAATGCTGGTGAAATTTGTTAGGTTGTTCAGTGTGTTAGGAATGCAAGCGCATCTCCTGGATAAGAACCCTGCCTGCCAACTCTATCGCACCGAGATACATCCGTTTAAATTTTGAAGAAATTTTTTAAACCGGTTACGTTTACGATTTTATCATTTAAATTGTCAATAAAAACCCGATTCTAAAGCACCGCTGCCACACGGGTTTTTGAAGCCTTCTTGGGCGGACCACACCCGTTTCCAACGAGAAACGGCCAAGAGTTGCCAAAAAAACCCTCCCTGGCAAGAACCATGAAGGTTCGATGCAGGAGAATTGTGTATGTGTGTGGATGTGTTCTATGTGTTTTTTCGTCAAATTGGGAGCAGTTCATATCAGCGCGGTTGCTCTCAATTCTTCTATGTAATCCGCGCCGGCTAATCCAGGTTCCAAATTTACATCTGATGTGTATGCAACCGACGAATCTTCGGGAATGCTAGGTCTTTGAGGTGCTACATTACTACGATACTACAATGCCGTTGAGGTACAGAAACTCTTCTGGAATTGTTTATGGAGAACAAGCAGGACTTGTTCGATCGTTGCCACCATTTGGAACGAACAATTGCGTGAACTTATGTAAGTAGCGCCCTCGGAGTGAGGTTAGCGGGTACAGCGGGGCATCGAAACAGCTGGTCCACATCGTGAGGCGCACCACCGCAGCTCGGACAAATGGCTCAGCATGTGATACAAGGGTGGGGTGGATGAGTGCTTCGAGCGTCTTTACAACGGGTGATAAAATCGTGATTGGACGGTAGGAATCGGCGAGTTTTGCGCTTTTAACGGGTTTTTAAATTCAGGGATGACAAGCGTGGATATCGACAAGTTTAAAGCCATCTTGAGGTATTAGATGGCCGAAAGATCTAGGTGTTTCAGCATTGCCATTGAAATGCCATCTGGTCCAATGGCCTTAGAGTTTTTAGCGTTCTTGATCGCTCCTGAAACTTGGTCCGCTGTATAGGTGGGAATAATGTCAACCATTCGGTTGCGTATCCTTCTTTTTATTTTGCAGTTGAGCGACTTGGTCTTGGGATGTTCAATAAATTGTTTATTGAACAAGCTCGCACAAAGTTTAGGATCTGCGGTGGTTTTCTTGCCGAATCTGATGGCTACACTACCGTTGTCTTTGGTTGGGTGTGACAAGGCGCGGACTGTAGCCCAAAGCTTGCTGACACCTTTCGAGAGGTCGCAGCTTTCAAGATACTTGTTCCATTTTTCTTTCTTGTAGGTGTTGACTTGTCGATTTATTTCGGAGTTTAGCTCCTGAATTCTGGGGTCTGCCGGATTTGCGCGTCTTAAGTTGTCCCGTTCGTCGGCTAGCCTTGCGGCAGTAGTTGGGGAAATATGGCCGAACTTTGGGGATACGTCCTGCCGGAATGAAGCGAGATGCCGCTTTGAAAATGACGTTCCTTATAATCTTTTCGGCTTCCCTGGTGTTTGTTGGAATAGGTAGCGCGGCGAACTTCGTTGTAGTGAACGTAGTGAAACCCTCCCAATTTGCCTTTTTGTGGTTGATAAACGTACGCCGTTCTGAACTGACGACAGCTGGTTTATCAATTTTTATAAGAATGGTGATCGGATTGGAGGGAGACAGTTGTCTCCCAGTGGGTTTCACTTATCAAACTGGCGCTTACCATAGTTATGTCAGGAGAACTATGGCAGGCACCAGCGACGCGTGTAGACGAAATTCCATTGAGTGCGTAGAACTCTGGGTCTAATTTGGTTGCGATATCTATACCTCTGGCATCATTACCGAGAAGAGAGTGCCAGAGTTCGTGATGGGCGTTAAAGTCGCCAAGTAGGATCCCATGCTTTCCTGTAAGGAGTGGACCAATATCGAACTTATAACCAGATCCACAGCTATGGATGCTGGTGGAACATAAATGTGTATAAGTTCGATATTGGTATTGCCGGATTTAACGGCAATAGCTTGCATTTCCGCCGTGCCGTCGTTGAAACGAAGATCTAATATTGTACGGTTCTGTGTATTAGGAATGCAAGCCGTCCTCCTGGGTTAGGACCCTTCCTGCCGACTCTATCGCGCGTCAAAAGTATGTAATCGCCGCGGATAGTAAATTCGGGAGTTGAGCTTTGTCTCCTGAAATGCCGCTATCAGAACTCTGCGTGCACTCATGAAACGGACGATCTCGCTGATCTTCTTGCGGATGCCATTGCATTAATTTTTTTTTTCATTTTTTTTAAGCCGGAGCAATAAAAGTGACACCATTCTCTACAGCAGGTACATCTCAAAGACCTGGCATTGCCGAAGATACGTCGCTTGCATACACAACAGATGTAAATTTCAGGACCTGGATTAGTTTCGATGCCGTCGCGGATTAAAAGAATTGAGAGCAACCGCACTGAGATGAAATGCTCCCAATTTGACGAAAAAACACATATCTCCATAAAAAAAGAGCAGATCTGGAGATCAAGCAGGCCACTTTAGCTTGACGGGTATGGCAATGTGCTCCGACTTGCTTCTTGAAATTAGGGGAGCTGCTATACTCCCTAAACAACAATGGCTGGTTTAAGGCATCTCTGCACTCCTAAATTCATCGCCTAATCTTTATTATATACACTAGTTCAACTTCATGGAGTTTGTAGTTTTAAAACGGCGCTTTATGCGCTAATTGGGCTAATTTCTGTCTAAGCCACCACGTTAACCAACCAACCATTATATGTTTATTTGTCATTGCAACATTATGTAATAAATATGAACTGCACAACTTGTAAGGATTTCTAGTTGGCTATATATGTGTCTTTATTCGTTTATTTTTCCTATTAGGATTTATCAATGAAGAATTCATTATTGGACTCTTTGACGGAGTCGGGCAGGATCGCCCCCTGACACCAAGGAGCATGGACCAATTGCAGGAGTGGATGTTGGTGGCAGACGAAGCGTTCTGTCCTAAGTGTGATGATACAATGGAGCTTCAGGCCACTGTTCGATGTAGGGATGGATACAAATGGCAATGTAGGACCACATCATGCCGTTATTCGTAAGCGATATTCAGGTGGCAAATATAAAAAAGCTATATAGTTTATATATTTTCAGGCAAAGCATCCGAACCACCTTCTTTGAGGGGCAAAGGTTGAGTATTAAGCAAGTCTTAAAACTTGTTTATGGCTGGGTCCACAACTTGCCCCTCAAAATGATTGGTATTTCAATAGAGGCGAATAAAACGACGGTATCCCGTTGGGGCCAAAAACTTTTTGAGGCTGTGGGACAAATAGTTAGCGAGTCGACATCTGAAAAAATTGGCGGTAACTTATACTGGTATATTGCAGATTATGTCCAAATTGTTGCATACAGCTGTTTTCTTTATATCTCCAATTTCGAATTTTGGATAATTTGAAATCCTTATCCGTGTTCTGCTGCATTGATGCATTTTAACATTCAGCTGCCCTAACCCAGGTTAGAGCAAGCACCTGACTTACGAAACAGTTGCATAATATAAAAGTAGTATAATAAAGTACATATCGATCAAATTTACTACATCCTAAATTTAGTTCACAATATGGTACATATTGTACTGCAATTGAATAATGCAAGTACATTCTTCGATGTTGAATTTAATACGATTTAATCTAGTTAGTGGGTTTCTACTCGATTAATTTGGTGGTTTTAGTAAATCTGTCAGCAGTATGAATCCCCTATCACTGTGTTTCATAATATTGTAACTAATCTCATATTATTAATTCTTAGGTCGCGGGAAAATCGTCGAAATCGACGAATCAAAGTTTGGCCGGCGCAAGTATCACCACGGCAGATACGTCGAAGGGACGTGGGTGGGATCCAAAGGGATGATGGCCGATGTTTTTTGTTCCAGTGGCAAAAAGGGATGCCGATACTCTTCTTTCGAGTATCGAAGATAAAATTGAGCCCGGAACAACGATCATTTCCGACTGTTGGAGGGTAAGAATTACATTAATAGATGGTTACATGTATGCTAGAAAAAAATTTCTTAGGCCTACAACTGTTTATCGAATGCCGGTTACCGTCACTTAACGGTGAACCATTCGATAAACTTCGTAGACCCCGATACAGGGGCGCATACAAACACAATAGAATCCGAGTGGCGGCATGTCAAACAAAGTCTTCCCCCGTATGGGATAAGGATGGCTTCGTATGACTTATATTTGGCAAAATATGTGTTCATGAAGAAGTGTCACCAGGATGGTGTTGATCTAGTGAAACAGTTCTTAACGTCTCTTGTTGGATGTGTTGAATAGGTATAGTTTTGAATTTATTTACATACCAATACCATACATATATAATGTTCATTGCTTTTAATTTCAGGATCGAATGCTGTTAGAGATCGGGGCTGCGATTTTGATCTTGCCAGGGGCTTGGAGCCCATGTATTTAATATTATCGGTCCTTTTCAGGACCACCAGACCTTTAAAGACCAGAGAGCAAAATTAATTTAAGAACCCAAACCCCACTCTTCCTCCATTTCCCACAAAAGAAAACACTTGTTTTGTATAAGGAGGTTTTAACACTTACGGCCAGATTACGTAATCTGTAAAAATTACTTAACTTGAGCTGTTAAATTTCATACATTTTTGAACTCACCGCAAATTACGTAATTTGGCCAGATTAAGGACAAGTGTGAAAACCTCCTTACCAAATGACTTGCTATTTTTTTCATCTTGCAGAGTGACACGGGGATACTCAACAGCAGCATCGGCGCTCATTGCCTGGAAAATAGGACGAATCGCTCCCTGACCACTGCAGTGAAATGTTGTAACATTAATAAATTAATAATGTAAGTTAAGCTGTAATTACAGTATTGGAGGCAATAATAATTTTTTTTTAATATTTTTTGTTTTGTTTTATTTAACAAAGCCTATGAAATGCTTAGGATCACTTTCATCATCAATCGACTACTTTCAAAACAGTATCTTGTTAGGTGCTATCGAGAGGATCATTCCAATCGTGATGTCATGAACCGAATTCTTCGGCCACGCGACACTAAACGTGACATGACCTTGAGAGAGACGTCCAGGCTTATAAATGGGATCCTTTCGAATTATACCTAACGAGTGCATTTGACAATGTCAATCACTCGATGCTTCTCGCGAACCTGCTGAATATGCATATCCCTGCTCAAGAGATCCGTTGGATTGCCAACTATCTAGCTGGTCGGCATTCCTTCACTGAGTTTCGTGGCAAACGTTCTAAGCTGAGAAAAATCAAATTAGGAGTTCCACAGGGTGGGGTACTCTCCCCCACTCTGTTCAACATCTACATGTCCGGCCTTCCCACACCACCGGAAGGTATCGAGGTAATTTCCTACGCAGACGATTGCACCGTGCTCGCCACAGGGGAGGATAAGGACGAAATGCGCGTCCAAATTAATCGCTATCTTGGGCGATTACAGGCTTTCGTCCAAAGCCGAAACCTCACCATCTCCGCGTCTAGATCTTCTGCGACATTTCTTACCACCTGGTCGGGGGATTGTCGGTGGGAGGTTGATGTACGTATTGGCAACAATCCAATTCCTACTGTTGCTAATCCTAAAATTCTCGGGCTCCACTTAGAGAGCATGATGACGACAGCTCATCACGCGGCATCCGTATGCGAAAAGATGCGCAGTAGGAACAAAATCCTAAAAGCACTAGCAGGTAGATCCTGGGGCAAAGATAAAGAAACCATGCTAGTTACATACAAAGCGGTGGGTCCAGCAGCTGCTGATTATGCAGCCCCAGTTTGGTCACATAGTCTAAGTGATACAAACTGGTCCAAAATTCAGGTCTGCCAAAATGCTGCTCTACGCACAGCCACAGGTTGCCTCTTGATGTCTGCCCAGGATCACTTACATCAAGAGACAAAATTGATGCCAATACGTGACCACAATCTCCTACTGTCTAAACAGTATCTTGTTGGTTGCTACCGTGAGGATCATCCCAGCCACAGTCTCATGGACCGAATTCCTCCACCACGACATGTCAGGCGTGGTTTACGAGACCTAGAGAAAGAGGTCCAGGGATACAAGAGGGACCCTTACGGTGATGATGCATACCGAGCTGCCATCGCTGAGATTCACACTACAGAAGTGAGTCGGTCTATTGCGAGATTAGGTGCGAATAGAGTCCTCTCAGTGCGCCCACCACCCATTTCGCCTGAGGAGATTAGGCTCCCGAGAGCCACCAGAGTGACTTTAGCTCAGCTTCGGTCGGGCTTTTATTCGCGCCTCAACTCGTACCTTTCTCGCATAAACCCGGACATTCAAAATATCTGTCCAAAGTGCGCAGGCGCTCCACATGATGTGGGTCACTTGTTTCAATGCCCAGCTGCGCCCACTAACTTAACCCCTATCTCACTGTGGGAAAACCTTCTTAAGCTTAGAACGTTTGCCTCGAAACTCGGTGAAGGAGTGCCGACCAGCTAGATAATTGGCAATCCAACGGATCTCTTGTGCAGGAAGATGCATATTCAACAAGTTTGCTAAGAGCATTGAATGATTGACCTTATCAAATCGACAAGAATTTTATTCCTGCTCTTTAACTTGAAATGTCTTGGTTATTGTTACGCCGAGAATTTTGTGGTCCCGGACAGTGGGAACTGGGAACCTCCAAGTTGTCTACGTTGATGTCGAGTCGTAAGTTAAATTCCTGGTTGAACGCTGTGAAAAGAGTGGCTGAGGAGTTGGCTGCTAATAGCTTGAGGTTCTTACTGACAAAAAAGTCATTTAGATCTTTCAAGTAACCGTTGATGAGGGTGTACATAGCCGGAATACCATTGCCGGTTGTCATGATGGCACGAGTACAATCATCCGCGTACGAGATTATGTCGATCCCTTCAGGTGGGAGTGGTTCGTTTGTACGGCTTAGGTTGATTTAGTCCATTAAAGAGCTCGGGCGTGATATGGTCGAGTGCAGTGGTAGAGCTTTTCATTTTCCTAAAGCCGTGTTGATGATTCGCGAGATCACGAGATTCGCGTCCTAAGTATTGGTAATATCAGCGAATCAAGTATTTTGGCCACAAGGGACAAAAGCTTGATCGGACGGTTTGGGTAGTGGGATGATGCGGCCTTTCTTCCAATACTCTTGTTTCTTGTATGATGAAAGTTCGTAGGGATAAATAATTCATCGTTGCTGTGATATACTCTAAGGCCAGTGTAGCAAGGTGTTTGAGCATTATCATCGCAATACCGTCGGGACTAAACGCTTTGGAATTTTTAGCTCTCTGTATGGCACGAGTGACTTTATGGGTGGTGACTTGAAGATACTCTTCTACCGTCGAATTTCATATATCCCTTGTAATTTTGCGATTGATAAATTCGTGTTCGACGAAGTGCTTGTTGAATCGGTTAGGGCATTTCATGTCGTCGCTAACAGTAGTGGTGCCAAACCTGATCGCGACCTTTCTTTTCGTTTTCACGTGGTTATTAAACTGTTTAACGATCTCAGCTGAAGCACTGTTGTCTGCATCGCGGACCAATTTTGCCGCTGATGTTGAAAAATTAGGTTTTAAACTAGGTATGTGGGCTGTCGTTTTTGGCAGGTTTCTGTATAATCCGACTAATATGTTTTTCGGCAATATGTATAGGTACATCGGTGGGTGGAGCCGGACTAGCGAAATATCCACTAGTGAGCCTTTTAAAGCCGTCCCAGTCGGCTTTGCTGAAGTTAACGTATGTTCTCTTTTCAGAGAGAAAAAATTTAGAGTGCATGTCAGTGTCAGGACAATTGGTATATGTTAAGATCCCATACTGTTGACAGGTTCCCGGATGATGTTATTTATGAGTCCAGGACTGGCGATGGATATGTCCCGTGAACTCATGCATGACCCAGTTACGCGCGTGGGTTTGTCCTCATTAAGAGGATAGAAATCTGATGCATCTATATGGTTCGGGATGGTGCTACCGGCATCATTGTTCAGGTTCGAGTGCCATAGCATAAGATGTGCGTTGAAATTACCAAGTATTTAGAAGGCGGTAGCGTCCGGTGAGTAGGGGGCTGATATTGACTTTGTATCTTGAAGGACTGCTGTATACTGGCAGGATGTAGTTGGGTCGGCCAGAACTGCTCCCAGTGGATAAAAAACAAGACAGGAAGTAGTGATTGGGATGTTGTATTTCTTTTTCCCCTCTTGCGTGCATGGGTCAACTCTTGGCCATGCAATATGCATAGACCCGGTTTCTGTAAGAACCTTGGTAGTCGATGGCTCGGTAAATCCTTCGGTTGATTACTCAGTGGATCCTTCGGTTGATGGTTCAGTAGTTCCTTCGGTAGGTATCGAGCGGTGCACGACGAACCCTTAGGTGTGAGTGGCTCGGTAGATCCGTCGGTAAATAATTCAGTGGATGGGACCACCATATCTCGTTCATCAGTTAGCCTGGCGGTAGTGTTTGGAGAATTTACATTGCGGAGGAATGCGTCCTACTTTGACAATTACGTTCCCTGAAGATGCTCAGAGGAAATAGTAAGGATTGTCTCTCAGTGAGTTTCACTTATCGGACTGCCACTAGAATACGTATGCCGGGTGAAATACTGCAAGTGACAGCGAAAACGCGTTTTAGCGAATTTCCATTGATGAGTCTAATTTCTGGGCGATGTGTATACCTCAGGAATCGTTGTCAAGGAGTAAATACCAGAGTTCATAGTGCACAACTGGATGCGAGTGAAACGTAAATACGAATCGATTTTTTCGATATTAGTGTTGACAAACTTAACAGTGATTATTTTCATTTTGTGGCGACGTGATTAAAATTTAGATATTTTATAATGTATTGTACGAACCCGGAGAAACGTTTTCATAGGAATTAAGTCGTCGGCGAAGGATTACAACAAAAAATCTTCCTCTTGCATGCTACTTGTAGTCTTCACTGTCGGAATCATATCTTCAATTCATTTTAATTAATTACAAAATTTAAAAAATAAATAATTTCAAAAATACATTCCTAATAAGGATTCAAATACATTATTTTAACGAATAAATCAAAACAAACATCGCCAGCCATTCACCACGCAAGTCGTGCAACATGATCTGTTTTCTTCTTTGAACTTTTGATAAACCCTAAAAATTGAAGCTCTGCGACAGCTCTTGAAAATCTCGCTCTGAAAAAAATAAAATAGAACCCAAAGTCAGCATAATTTCATAACTGAAATCCAATTGAAAACTTACTGAATTTGCGGATGAATTTCCGTTTCATCATCATCACTGTCCTGATTGGGATCGACAGCATATCGAAATGCCACCAGCCAATCGTTTATTGAAACGAAATTGATTAAACGTCCCGACTCCAAATGTAATTTGTAAGCAATCGACAAATCTGGGGCCCTATCATGTAATTCGATTCGAAAGGAAATGCTTTCGAAACGACTAAAGTGGTATCATGTAACTCGAAAACGAATAACATCTATTCGAAAGTAATAGGACTTTCGTCTTTCGACCATACGAATCGAAAATCCCCTATCATGTAATTCGAAAGCGTGCGAGAATGTGGACTATTCTATCGAAAATTCATTCGAAAGGTAGGGTACTCTCGAAAAGCAAACGTTAATATGTTTTGTTTTAAGCGAAGGTTGAGTCTTACCCCAAAAATTAGTGTAACGGACTTCTTAAGACAAAGACTATAAGTTTTCCTCAAAATAATGAATTTATAACACGTATAGAAAAATGTTGTATTCCGGGAATTTTCGTTTATTTTTTAAAACTAGACAAGCTAGGAGGACAAGATGAATTGAATATAGTTAACACACACATACATTATTTTATATTTTACAAAAATCCACAGTTTAAAAAATAGCATCTACATCAAAAATTGCTTTATTAAAATTATACAATTTGTTTGCACATCCTAAATTTTCGTCGTGACGATGGGGGCCGCGTTTTCTCCCGTCGACCCGATACACTGAATTCGTGCGTGTGTTCGAATCCCAATCGCGACTCGAACAATTTAACGTCTTTTCTCCGTCACTATTTCACTTTTTTTTAACCGAATACTACAAAAATGCTATATTTTATATTCGAATTTAACTTGTTTTTCACACCGAAACACTCAAATATAATCTAAAACCACAGACAATACAATCTACCAGATGCCTTATCGGTATTTTGGAGCTTAAAATCCTACCGCAGTGCCATCTAGCTTGGAACAATTCAATTAAAGTTCAAAAGCTCGTTCAAATGGTTCGTGTCTACACACCATACTATCCACACCAAAAGCAGCCAACAGATGGACGACATATAACCTTTATGAGCTGGCCTCTTTCTCAAATTTGTGTTTAGTCGCATGTACCTACCTATATGTATTCAAATGCGCTGCACGGATGCGCGAGTTGAACACACCAGTCCGCACCCAGGCAGGTAGATCGAATGTCGAATGTGACGAACCATCTCAAGACCATAAGTGGAAGGTCGAAGCGTATCTTTGAAAAGCGTTTTAGAAGAGATCTATGTGTGTGTAGTGCGAATGTATGCATAGCAATTAGGTGGTTAAGATGCATGCACTCAACATGTGTTTATTTGTTCACACATTCTAATCGAACCTTACATCGAAACCACAAAAATATATGCAAAATAAACAAAATCCTACATTATTGTTACATAGTTATGAGGCTGCCATACAAACCCCAATCCCCTCAAATAAGGTTTTCTGTAAAGTCATTTTTGGCGTTGCGCGGAAATATTATTACGTCTCGTATTTTTCAATCTGCCAAAACACAAAAATAATCAACATCTGATCAGATATGGACCGCAATTACCCTATGAATATTACTTATTACATTATTCCATCAGAATTTGTTTTTTTAATAAATTTAATGTATCAGCCAACAGAAAAAAACAAAATCTGAACAACAAAACATATACATACATTTGATTGTGATCAAACATTCTCGATTTCAATCCTTGACAAAAAGGAAGTGAAGCGTATCTAAATTTCTTCCGCGCCCGAAATTAGCTGGGGTCTTGTGATGGGTATAGTTGCAATAAAAAATAAGTCCTAAACAACAACTTCGAGTACCTGGGACTATGAATGAAATCTAAAATCTTAATTACCGCATATGTATGCAAAAATGTGACAGTTTTCACATGCAAGAGTTTCAATTCATAGTTTTTCTTCAAGGGCAATATGAGGACACTTGATGGCAATAAAAGGGCCATAAACTAGGATCTTCCAGCACAGATGTCAAACAGTTTGCTGCGCAAAAGCGTGTTGTGGGCGTGGTATGTAAATAAATTTGGTATCAATGGAAAGCAAGAATGAAAAGGAGTAGGTATGCCGCAACTCAATATTTTGCAAATTAACCATTCTGAAAAAGGTTTTCAAGACAGCAAATAAGCAAAAAAAATCATCACGTTGAGAAATAAATGATAAACGTTGGTTCTATTTAATTATCTATTAATTGAAAATTAACTCGAATAATACTTACTAAAGTAGTTTTATAATTTTATTATTATTATTAATTATTATTAATTTTCATTTAAATTTATTTTGTTTTGTTAAGTATTTATTTATAGTGTTGTGTTGTGATAGTGCAGTGGTCGCAGCAAAAAAAAAACAATGGAAAAATTGGTAAGGTCGATTAAATGCATGGTTTTGTGTTGTCAGGCTACCCCCTCTAGTTACCCCCATAGAAGATTTTTCAGATTTCCCAAAAAAAAATCAGCTAAATGGTATTCTTGGCTTGAGGCTTGTCATACTTCTGAGGAAGAGATTCAAGGCAAAAAATCCCTCATCATTTGCAACATTCATTTCGAAGATCAATTATTAGGGAAAAAAAATTAAAAATTGAAGCCATACCTTGTCTTTTTTTAGATGATGTTTCAAGATCTCGTTCCCCGTCGCCTCATTTACATTTCTCGCAAGTGAAGAGAACTTATGGAACACAGTTTCGCTTAACTAATTCTTCTTCCCCACATTATTCTGATCCTTGTCACAAAGCCGACGAAAATGATATTATAGAACACCGATATTGTGAGAATTGCTTCAAATTCCAAAAAATTATAGTAGGTTATCAAAAAAATGCAGGAAGGCTTCTCAAGCAAATCCGAATGCTCAATAATCGAGTATCGCGTTTTCGGAAAAAAATTTCGCTTTTTAAAAAAGACAAAAAACAACACCAATTGTCAGTAGAAAATGGGCAAATGATACATGCTGAAACATTCAGTAAAATGATTAAGAAAAATAAGTCTATCAAATATACAGAAGATGAAAAATGGATTTCGCAGTGCTTGTTTTATAGAAATACATCACTGTATAATTTTATGCGGGACATTTTGCATTTTAGAATGCCTCATCCATCGTCTATACAAAGATGGGCCCCCTTAAAGCAACTATCTCCAGGTTTCAATTTCCAATTGCTAAAAGAAATAAAGAAAGCCGTCGATTTTCTGGATTCGAAATCCAAGCAAGTTGTCCTTATTTTTGATGAAATATCTATTCAAGAAAACATCACGTACAATGCTGCAACCGATCGAATTGACGGTTTCGTTGACTTTGGAAATGGTTACAGAATTAATGCAAAGGCTAAACATATTTGTGTTTTCATGGTGCGTAGCATTTGTGGGAAATTTAAACAAATAATTTCTTATCTCGTTGCACCGAGAAAAATAACGTCCCTTAAAATTACCTCGATATCCTTTCGAAATCGAGTTACATTCCTATTAAATATAATCCTTTCCTTTTAAATATATATCGCTTTAATTCAAATTCATTCTTTTTAAATTAATGGGAAATCCTTTAAATCCAAATTTTCAATAGGAAATCATTTTAAATTAATGGGAAAGCCTTTAAATCCAAATTTTCAATAGGAAATCTTTTAAAATTAATGGGAAATCCTTTAAATCCAAATTTTCAATAGGATTTTTTTTTGTTTACACTCGCAGTTGGTCGGCAGTGTAGTCGAGCGATTCAACAATGTATGGTGTAAATTATAAACGTCGTCCCGTATAGTCTGTGTGGTGTAGTAGGTAGGCGCGTTAGTCTTCAAATCATAGGTTCGCGGGATCGAATCCCACTGTAGGCAGGTAATTTATTATGCATTTTAGAGCGTAAAGAGGTAAATGAAATGTCGCCAACACCTATAGCGAGGTCAGTTATACAAAACTCATTTATGAGTAATTTTCACAGGGTGTTCTTTCCCTTTTTGCTGTAATTTAAAGTATTCTTTTGAGTTCATGCATTTAAAACAAAGAGTCCATCCTTTTAAATTAAAAGGAAATCCTTTCGATTTATGGTAGTGACCTGATTAAATTGACACTGCATCACTTTAATTTAAAGTGATTATAGATAGACTTTCAAAAGGAATATCTTATTAGTTCAAAGGGAAATCCGTTTGAAATAAAGGGATTATACAATGATTCAAAGGGAAACAAATATGAAGCAAAATCATATTTGAATCTCTTTGAATCATATGCGTATTTTTTGAATTTACAGGATTTTTTTTCTCAGTGTGGCGCAAGTTCTGTACCGCAAGATGTATTACGTACACATTTATTGGAGGGTATTAAAATCTGTGGAGATATTGGCTTAAATGTGAGGGCTATTATTTGTGACCAAGGGTCCACAAATCGAGCACTTTTTAAAAGTTTTAACTTAAATTCAGAACAACCATATTTTGATTGTGATGGGAAAAAAATTTATGGTATATTTGATGTTCCTCACTTGTTTAAATCAATCAGAAACAATCTAATGTCAAATGATCTGATAACACCTGATGGAGTAGCTAGTTTTAAAGTTGTCAGGGAGCTCTTTTCAATAGACAGCCAAAACGCTACAAGACTATGTCCAAAATTATCAGAGAAACACATCCACCCAACAAATTTCCAAAAAATGAGCGTTAAACTTGCCGTTCAAATACTAAGTCATACAGTTGCTTCTGCAATTTTCTCATTAGCATCCATAAAAAAATTTTCATCTTCGAATTCTGATAAGGCTGTATCTACTGCGACTTTTTTGGAAAAAATGAACAAATTATTTGATGTACTCAATGGCAGACAATCTCTTAGAAGAGGTTGTATGGAACTGACATTTATTAAAGAAATGTCGAAATATTTTACACAAATCAATATAAGTAGTAAAAAACGTTCAAGTGTCTTTTTCCTTAACGGACTTCAATTATCAATCTGCTCAATACTCGCCTTGACCGAGGAATTATTTGCGGAGTTTGATGATCTTTTTTATTTATATACTTCAAAATTAAATCAAGACCCTCTCGAAAACTTTTTTTCTCAAATTCGTGGAAGGAATTGCAACAAGCGAAATCCAAGCACGCACGAGTTTGGCCAACTTTTTGCCAAAATAGTGTCCATAAAATTATTATTTTCCACAAAATACGCTAATTGTGAAGAAGATTCTGATGAAATTTTGAATCTTGACTGGTCTGCCATTTTACCTAATAACGATAATATATCAGAAACTGTGGCGGAATCAAATTTAGATTTTGAACATGACGAAGATCATGAAATGGTTCAGCCATCAAATGACGATGGAGATGTAGGGAAAGAAGCAGCAGGTATGTCTACGCGTTATTTCGCCGGCTACTGTTGTCATAAGCTGCTAACGTCATTTGATACTCCATGTGAAACTTGTGTTAGGACAATGATAAAACCCAGTGGATCTACGCCAGTCGAAATTTCTGAAATATTTCTTATGTTTAAAAATTACGGGAATCGCCCAGATTTTGGAAGTCTTCTTTCACCAACAGACCTGTTCTTTAAAATATGCCAATTACATATAGCGGTTTTTATAAATATATTCCAATCAACGCCTCACATAGTTGATATTAAGAAAACTATTATCTCCAAATGTAAAGATGCTACTCAAATCTCCTTTCCTGATTGGTTTAACACTGATTCCGATCATAAAATACAATGTTTAGAGTTTTTAATTTTAGTTCTGCTTCGAAAACACTGTCAATGGGAATCTCAAGCCTCTTTTAACAAAATTTCCAAAGACCAAAAACTTCGTAACCTAAAGCATGCATAAATCGATCCTTACCGGTTTTAGAAAAATTTAATTAAAAATATATCATACAAATGCACTTATTATCTTATTGGATCAGAAATTTTTAACTGATTTCATTTTTCAACTAGTTTTGTTATTTTTGTACGTTAATTATGCGACTTTGTTATTAATTTATTTAATTTATAAACTTATATAGTATGTATTAAAATTTAATTCCATTCATTTTCCTTCCAGAAAAGGTGAACATTATTTTGTGAAAAAAAGTAACTAAAGGAATCTTTAAGCTTTTGTTCTCATACATCCTTGCAAATGCACAACTAAGTCTAATCAATTTTCGAAATATGGCGCAGTATACCGTCATTTAGTTAGTTCATTTTAGATGGAAAATAGGCCTACTGGGGATACCGACCATCATAAAAAAAAACGGTAACGCATCATTGTAGTACCTCATGGGTGATGTGGAAATCTACTTTTTGGTGAAATTGGTTGTGAACTAACTGAACTATAATAATTTAAAACATTAAAATAATTATAGGAAAGCTTCTTCTTCTCAGTACCGTATAGCCCCATGTGGAGCCACGGTGCGTTAACTCAGCCGTTTATAGGCATTTCAGGACACCATGCTAAGTATATATTTCCAAAGGCAGACATAAAGCATTAAAAGGGCGGTCAGCAGAGAAGCCCTTAAGTCGAGCAAAAAATGGGATTATGCGGCAAACAACAATGATCACTTTTTCCCTTTTCTGCACCACTCTAGGCACGTCTACTGATCGTCCTTTTAAAGGTTTTTGCCTGCATTTGGAAATATGTATACAGGGTGTCCGCATAAACGCACCGGATTATGATTCCTCAGTTGATTGATCATTTTCTTGCACGACTTATACTTAAGTACTAAAATCAATAGAAACGAAATAATAGGGGTTAGCGTGCAAAAATTGGGGACTACTCAAATTTTTGATATGTTATAAAGACATGTGGGGTAAGCTAAAATCCAAGTTTACGTCACTTTCCTCCCTGTGCTTCCGCCGCTATCTTCAAAAAACCATCTAAAATCGGCCCTTTCATCAGTTTTTGGCCTGTAACTTCTTTACAGTCCATTTGAGAACAAAATCTGCCGAAACAATTTTGTAGAGGACAAAATTTCCTACAAATTTAATCTAAGATGTTGTACTCTACAATCAAAATTAACAGAGTTATAGCGCCAAGAAAATGGAGAAAATATGAAAAATCATGCTAATTTCAAATTCACAAAAACACATTGTATACCAATAACTCATAGCCTACTCTGCATTTTAGTATAGAGTTCTCCAAGTATGTTTTGAAATTTGTTAGTAATGATTTTTGGAATTTTTAGCATATTCTTTGCGCTATAACTCTGCCAATTTTGATTGTAGAGTAAAACTTGTCAGATGAAATTTATAGGAAATTTTGTGCTTTACAAGATTGTCTGTGACACATTTCGTGCTCAAATGGACTGGCAAGGAGTTATAGACCGCAAACTGATAAAAGAGCCGATTTTAAGGTACGTTGTGCTCGACACGACTGCATCGACTCTAGCGATTTCATATAAAAACTCGTTTTCAGAATGAGAGAAAAATGAGTTTTTATATGAAATGAGCGAGTCGCTGTCGCTAGAGCCGATGCAGTCGTGTCGAGCACAACGTACCTTTAGATGGTTTTTTCAAGATAGCGGCGGGAGCACAGGGGGAAAGTGACGTAAACTTGGATTTTAACTTACCCCACCTGTTTTTACAACATATCAAAAATTTGAGAAGTCCCCAATTTTTGCAAGGTAAAATCTCCCCGTTAATTGGAGTAAAGGCTCAACACCTCCAAATCTAGAGCAGCAAGAATAGTGAAACAAAATTATTAATACAGCCAACAAATTCACCTATAAAATAAAACTAGCGGCACTAAAATCGGATTAGACGTTTCGTTTTTACAGAACTTCAAAGTCAAATTTGTGTGATCTTACTCCAAAACAATCTATTTTTCCATCTCAGTTTTCTCCAACTTCTGCCAAAGTGAGGTGCTTGTTAGTCTAGTACAGATAGCTCAAAACCCAAACATCCAGAAAAAAAAGAAATTTTTGATGCCAAATTGTTGAATACACTGCCCAATATACGCAGTAAAAAGTTACACCAATTTGCGCCATGGGTTAATGGGGGAGGGGGTCGCAAAGGGGTAAAAATTGACTTTTTTGTAAATATGTGGAAAACTATGAATCTGACGTTAAAATCTTTTAAGGACGAAACAACCTACACAAAATTGTAATGATATATAACACTTTAGACGTTTTCTCGGAAAATTATACCCTAGACCCAAAAGTATTATAAGGAATTTACATTTTTTGAGTTTTACATTTCGCACTGTAACTCTTGATAGAAAGAACCTAGGGTAACAAAATTTTGTTCATTATATTACTAACAAAATTTATTTGTTTTGTACCAAAAATTGGAGTGCTCCGACCATTGAGGCCCCCCTCACTCCTCCAAACATTTTTCAAAAAGGCATGCCTGTAGCTTCTTTTGACATTGAGCCAGGCAGATAAAATTTGGTGAGGTGCCTAGTCCAAGCCCCATTATGCTACTTACCAAAAATTATGACCATTGGATCAAAACTAAGGGTACTCCCCATACAAAGTCAACCAAAATTCTAAAAAAAAAACACATTTTTTCACTTTTAAATTCTATCTAAAATGAAAAAATAAAATTTATTTCTTAGAACGTTATTATAACAGTTAATTGTAGTCTTCTAAATGTATATTCAAAAGTTTGTACCAGAGCGTGCCTTACAAGTATGAAAAATCGGGTTTCAAGGTTGCTAGTACACGTTACTCGATATATTCGGAACTAGCCTTTGAACTAGTACCAATCTTTTTCAAACACAATTTGTTGATACTTGTAGCGTACGCTTTGATGCAAAATTTTGAACATACATTCAGAAGACTACTATTAACTGTTATAATGACGTTCAAAGAGATAAATTGTATTTTTCCATTTTAGATAGAATTTAGAAGTGAAAAAATATGAAATTTGTTCGAATTTTCGTTCACTTTGTATGGGGGGTACCCTTAGTTTTGATGGGATGGTAATAGTTTTTGGTGGGGAGCATAATGGAGCTTAAACTAGGCACCCCACCAAATTTGATCTGCCTGGCTCAGTTTAAAAAGAAGCTACAGGCATGCCTTTTTGAAAAATGTTAGGAAGGGTGAGGGGGGCGTCAATGGTCGGAGCACTCCAATTTTTGGTACAAATCAAATAAATTTTGTTGTCAATATATGGACAAGATTTTATGACGGTAGGTCTATTCTATCAAGAGTTAAAGTGCGAAATGTAAAACTCAAAAAATGTAAATTCACTATAATACTTTTGGGTCTAGGGTATAATTTTCTGAGAAAATGTCTAGAGTGTTACATATCATTACAAAGGTAATTTTATGTAAATTGTTTTGTCCTCAGCACATTTTAAGGTCAGACTCATAGTTTTCCAGGTATTTGCAAAAAAAACTGAATTTTCACCTCTTTGCCACCCCCTCCCCCCTTAACCCATGGCGCAAATTAGTGTAACTTTTTACTGCGTATATATTTTTATATATATTTTTTTTTATGTTTAGGTTTGGGCACAGACAATCTAGTTATTAATATGTAGTTTGGGGCTATTTTGAACCAATTGTACTGGACTATGTACGATTCTTTTAAAAATTGGCGCATAGTCTTACGGTAATATCTTTCTTACATCATTTTATTCTAGCTCCATTATTTCTAACAGTTTTTATACGTTAAGTGCAGAAAACTAGGGTTAATTTTAGCTCGAATTCAATACAATTCAATTCGGACTGCCCCTAAAGATCTGCAATTGGAAAAATCTATTCAAATATGTAATGTCGAAATCGAGCCAAAATTAACCCTAGTTTTCTGCTCATAAGGTATTAAAACTGTTAGAAATAATGGAGCTAGAATAAAATGATGTAAGAAAGATACGATCGTAAGACTATGCGCCAATTTTTAAAAGAATCGGACAAGCACCTCTCCTTGGCCGAAGTTGGAGAAAATTGAGATGAAAAAATTGAATGTTTTTGGGTGAAATCACACAAATTAAACTTTGAAGCTCTGTAAAAATCAAACTTCTTATGTTAGTGTGGTTAGTTTTATTTTATATGTAAATTTGTTGGCTGTAATAAGCATTTTGTTTCACTATTCTAGCTGGTCTAGCTGTGGAGATATTGAGCTTTAAGTCGTGCAAGAAAATGATTTTTTTTTTTAAATCTTGAAATGCCTGTGGCAGCTAAAGGGTTAAGCTAAGGGGGTATGTTCGATACAACTTTTTTGCTGGAAATCAACTAAGGAATCATAATCCGGTGCGTTTATGCGGCAGTTTCCGGACACCCTGTATACTAGCATGGTGTTCCGAATGATATCCATTTTATGAAGAAATCGCGACTGATGGTCCATCGAGTGATATTAGGGGGAAATGCTGCCATGAGAGATAATTATTGTTGTTTCTCGCAAAATTCAATTTCATGAAATGGTATATGAGTCAAAGGCCAGGAAATAGTTGGAAATATTCGCAACTATTAACGACTTTGAAGTTGTCTGCCACCCCTTTAGCCCCACTGTCCAGGAGGCCGACTACCGTTTTGGGGCATCTCCAATCGTGAAATTTGCGATAATGTGTGACAGAATGGATAGGAAATATATAGTTATAAATAATTTCAATTGGGGCTCTTAGACTACAAACTCGACCTCAAAAACTGTCGGCGACCCCCACCGCTACAGCCACAACATGAAGAATGATCACTGATTTATTTGAAAATCAACAACTGACAACAAATTATTGGCAATCATTGTACGTAATTTTTATGAAAATATTTACCAATGCAAAAGAGCGATTATTTCTTAGGTTTGCCATACACATTCCAATTTATTGCACAGTCGATTGCACACAATCGATCACCCGTACGGGATATACATTATTCAAAATATCGTACAATCTAAAATGACAGCCTCGCGGTCCACCTGATGGACGGACATTCATTGCTACTTTCGAGATCATCATATTAGCGGCTACCTGTGTCATTTTCTCTGTTTCCTATATCCTGTTTTTTTCAGGCGCTGATACCACCTACGAACACTTCACTGCATTCGCATAAGCCACACAGCACGCTCCGCGGCTGTCGGCGTCATCATCCACGTTTTTTCTGTATGAAGTTTTCGCAGTCGGCCTGCCGCATGGTAGCATGCATAACCTACGCGGTCTAACATTTCATGCCGCACGGGTCTGCTGAGAAAGATGCACGTTTTTAACTGGACCTGTCTACACGTCCTACAAGAACAAGAACAAAAACCTGTTTTTTTTAGAAGAGATTCGCGAGGAGCAAGGAAAGGAAAACTGCATTTTTCATATAAAAGCCGTCTTTTATATTGTTCTTGTTTCGCGTGTAGACAGGCCCATTGGGATGTACATAAATTTGAATTTCAAACTGAGTTCCCGCCATACATTCGCCATTAGATCTAATAGCACCGGAAGATGTCAGGGTAGAGAGTGGATTGAGTATTTGGATGAGAAATAACGTGGAACGTGTCTTTGCTGAAGAGCTTTGAAAGAGACTATGGTTTGAATCACGAAATATCCAATATTGGATATTTTGCGGTATGCGTCCGGGGTTAATATTTTATGTGGCGTGAGAGATATGGTAGTTATTAATATGTGCTAAAACCCAAAAATATTAAATTTGACTTTGAATCATGTGACATGGTCTACTACGTTAGTCGATTCAGTCTAGTACATTTAGGGAATTTTGACTAATTCATGAGGCAATACCAATTACTCGAAACGAACGAGTTACATGATACCAAATTGCTTTCGAATCGAATACGAAAGCGCCGAGACTTTCGTTTTCGTTTCGAATTACATGATAGGCCCCCTGGCATAGTTGACAACAATTCATCGTCCTCTTCCAATTTACAACATTTACACTTCAAATAGTGATGTGGATTGTTGAGAGCGGTGTGCAGAGCAGTTCGCGGTGAACCGACAATATGTTGTCGAGTAAGCAATATCGAAAAATACAAACAATTCCAAGAGTGGTGGGCCATCGTCTTTCGTGAATGGCAGACCAGCACGCACGTTTCTCGGTCTGTTTGTTTGTGGAAGGTGTGGAAAGAAATAATACGGGGTTTACTTTAGATTCGGTACCATCCACAAGTGGCACTACTATCGCGAGAGCTCAAAGCGTAAATAGACAGTATTTGAATGAGTAAAGTTCCGATGCTTTGTGTTTTTTTTTTGTAAACACTTAGTTTACACCAGAGGGCGCCTATGTCACTAACGAGAAATAACGTTGACGTATTAGCTTATACAACAACCCAAATTGTATTTCGGTACTTGGCACCTGATGGCGCTAGTGTCACTAGCCAGAAATGCAACGACTTTCCGGAAGTTTCCAGAAAGTGCGTCACCGAAGTTTCCAGAACAATGGAAACGAGTATATAAGGGCGTCGACGAGTCAATATAGTTTTACTCGTGGATTATGTGGGATCAATAACTAGTCAGTAATTAGTGAAATTGTAAATCGTGTATATATCCGTGTGTGTTGTAATAAATAGTGTTACAGTAAAGCGAGTGTTATTCATTATCGTGTACGCGAAAATCTATCGAACCCACTGAAACGTCTAGAAAAGACGAGAAAAATATAACAATAGCCAATAAAATATAACACTTATACCAAGATATTTCAACTAAAAACAAAAATGAGCATCAAAAAAGAAATCGAGGAGCCAATGGAACTTGAAGATTGAAAGTTGTGTGTATGGCTTTTTACTTTTCAATTTCAATTTGTTTGCAATGACCTAATCATATCCAATTTCATCTTCGCAGGTGATGTTCCGATAGAGACGACGATCGCCAACAACATTCAGGCCGTGGAGCCGATGGAGTGTAAGTAGATGGGGGACAAAACGGCTCTTTTTCTATTGATCTTTTGTGTGCAGTTGGCTATTCAATAGATATATGATATTATTATTGGAATATACAGGGTGTCCCGAGCGCATTAACACAACGGAAAGTGATTTAGAGCATACAAAATATGTATTTGACAAGCATACGCGTTCCTAACCCTTTAGTCGCCATAGAAATCTTAGCTTAAATTTATTCAAAGTGAAATTTGACAAGTGTTCTTCCAATTATTCTAAAATTGGACTAAACCAACCCAAACCCAAATTTTCTACATTTAGTGCATTTTAAAGTTGTTTAAGGAAGCCAGAATAAAATAATGTGAAAAGATATGATTGCAAGATTGTGCCAAATTTTAAAAGAACCGTACAACAACTAACATCGACCAAACTGAGTGAGTGAAATTACTAAAATTCGCCTTTGAAGCTCAGTAACGGATGACCAAAGTACTACCATGGCAAAATAGCTCACATAATAAAAAATACTAGACAAGTTATTTCCAAAACTTCAAAAGCAGCTTTATTGAATACAAAAACATTGACAATGTTTCAACATTTAAAAAATCATTTAAGGCGGAACTTAAGTAACAGCTCTTTATTATAAATTTCCTTTAAGATACAGAAACATTTACGAAAATGCCTAAAAAGTTTTGGGTGCCGGGTTGCAATTCCTACCAAATACCCATGTTCAGTATTCTAAAAGAGGCTGAAAGAAGGAAGAAATGGATTTTTTCTAAATAAACAGCATACACTTTTCAGCGTGCAGCAAACACTTTTTGGACCGCATAATGCTTAGGGAGGATATAATAAAGGATGCCGGAAAAAATCATTTTGTTGCACGACTTAAAGCCTTATCTCCAAAGCCAGATCAGCCAGAATAGTGAAATACGAGACCGAGTTCTAATCGTGCGAATAGCACGATGAGTATATACCCTATACCCATGTACAGACCTAGAAAGCGCGCAAAACCCAAAATATTCAATTCAATATTTTTTGTAGGGGAGGGGGGTAGATGGGCCGGACCTGGCACATCTTTATTATCTTATCAAGGCATACAAGGGCTACCATTTGATACTAGTTTGAAGTTTTCCGCGGCATTCTATCAAAAGATATGGCGGAATATTGCTTTGTAGGGGATGTAGGGGTAGGGGTAGTCAGACCTTCCCCACTTTCCACCAACTTCAAGCATATGTCACAATTAGGCATTGATGAAAATTTCAGGTCGCAAGCGATATTATGTCGAAAAATATGACCGAATTAAACTATCACGGAGGGGTCATTTGTATGGGAGGTAGGGGAACCCTTGGTCCGATTTGGCCCATTTTCAATACCATCCAAGCTTTTATCAAAACAATCATCCGACCAAAATTTCAAAACGCTAGCTTCATTATTTCGGGAGTTATCGTGCGAACTGACAGACACACGGACGGACAGACAGACAGACAGACAGACAGACAGACAGACGGACATGGCTTATTCGAATCAGGGACCGACCCTGATCATTTATATATATACTTTGCCATACCTCCGGTGGCTCCTTTGAGGTGTTACATAAATCGTCGTAACAAAAACAATATACCCTATACCATCTTGTGGGTATAAGGTATAAAAATGATTATTGCAGCCAAAAAATTTACCTGTAAAATAAAAATAGCCACACTAAAATCGGATAAGAGGTTTGGTTTTAACAGAGCTTCAAAGTCAAATTTGCGTGATTTGACCCAAAAACAATCTTTTTTTCCATATCAATTTTCTCCAACTTGATCTGCAAAATGATGTAAGAAAGATATGATTGTTGGACTATGCGCCAATTTTTAAAAGAATCGTACAAGCACCTCACCTTGGCAGAAGTTGGAGAAAATTGAGATGGGAAAAAAAGATTGTTTTTGGGTCAAATCACGCAAATTTGACGTTGAAGCTCTGTAAAAACCAAACCTCTTATAGTCCTGACACACTAAACGATAAACTCCTTTCGTAAACCGCTAAAAGCTCTGAGTTTTATAAACTCGAAAGGCATGACACACTAGTCGAATGCGGGTTATGAGTGTCAGGATAAACTCGTTGAGCTTTTGATAAGTGACACAAAATCCAATTAAAATAATGAAATGCCAGTTTAAATTGCTTAAAGGTTACCTATTAGGAAGTTATAATTCATTCTAACCATAAACAGGACAAGAAACCCGGCAAGCGAGATGAGAAATGTATTGTATGGACGTAACAAACCAGAAGCTAACCCGGATAATGAACCTCTTTCATACCTACATGGCCATAATCATAAAACCGATTGCATGGAAGGAAAAGCACATAAAAACAGTGGCAGTAAATAGGCAGACAGTGCATTTATAGAACATATTTTATTAATATATGGATATGATTTCTTCCCATTGATAATTCTTCTTTCTTTCTTTCTTTTTTCGATGCAGTTTCCGGCTTTGCGCTATTCTATTCAAACCGCTCGCAAACATTTACCGCATACATTCTGGGTTTTGGTTTAAAGATTGACTTCCGTCAAAATTGCTGGCGTATTCAAAAATTATTCCGACGGTATCTTCAATTTAATCTAAAATTTTAAGAAGATAGGTGACTTAAATAATGCAAAAATTATCTAGCGACGCGGGAGCGTCCCGCACGCCAAAGAAAAACGAAGAAATTTGAACAAATAAAAAGTGAGAAGCGACTAAGACTATGTTTACACGACGGAACAAGTACGGGTTTTCGGACCTCTGTAGCTCGGACCCTGGTTGGTCCTGAGTCTTCAAATTCGGTAAGCGTTGTCGCTCGCGCCGTCTTACGAAGTGTAGAAAATTTCAAGATGATACGATAAGAAACACCGGAGATATAAGAGTTTGAAAATCGCATTTTTTCAAAAATCTTGTTCTCGTTGTTCTCGTTGTTCTTGTCGTTCATTGACAGGGCTACAGCCTTGCAGAGGGCATCTCGGGATTTGGTCTCTTTTCCCATTGATAGAGTCTGTCGTGAAGGTGTGCATAGGCTATCGTTTGCTCCGATCCGTGAAGTAGAAAAAAAGATACAGCGGAAAATGTGAAAAAATACATAGAGTTTCTCGCTTAAATCTTTTTATATGTTTTAAAGGAAGCATTTGGCAAAAGTCGGGGATAGGCCCGAAAAGAGCCTAGAAACGAATCGTATAGTATAGTATAATTGGTAGGACCCAACAATCTTTTGTATCCAAAATTTTCAGTTTTAGATCGTCTGCAAGAGCGGGGGCGGGTCGAAGTTCCTGTTTTGGTTCGTCTCATATATACGAGTACGTACATATTAGTTTAATATTGGATGAGCATACGCACTGTTTCATTCATCCCGATGATCCTAAAGCTTCCACCAAATCAGCGCGGTAGCGGTACGCGGTACACACAACACACACACCACAAGAATTGACAAGTACTCCGTGGTGTACCGCGGCGGAAACTATTTCATACATTCTGACACGTACCGCTACCGTTCTGCGCTGGTTTGGTGGAAGCTTAAATATGGCGCTGGGACACCAAATCGGTTTTGTCAAGACGGTGTATTCTGTTGTGTTCAAACCAGAGTTACGTGATGATGGCATATGGAAAATCGATTTTTCAAGGAATTCTGATGAGTTAATTTGAACAAAATTTGGCATGTAAATTTATTCTTGTAATTCCACCCGGTTTGACCCTGTTGTGGTAGGCAAAAAGGTACTGTTAGTTATATAGTGAATTTCATAGCTATCCCTGATTCTTGGTCATGAAACCACTTTATTGTTGTAAAAGCAATGCTCGTCAGGACTCAACAGGTTTTCGGGACCTTTGATGAGGGATAAAAGGATATTTTCACATGTACATGTCTTTCTCTATGTGTCTTAGGCGCAATGTGGAACTTAGGAAATATGGATGTTATTTGAATCACATATTGAGTACCCAGTGAGGCTTAATGGTTACATTAAAAATTAAGATTTAAGATTAGGATGAATGTGATAGAGATGAAGTAAAGGTTTAGACTCAATTTAGGGCTAAGGTTAAAGTCAAAATCAAGTTTAGGGTAACGGATAGGGTTAAAGTTATTGTTACATCGCAGTTAACGTTATTATTAGGGTTAAATGTAAGGATAGGGTTTGGGTTAAGGTTGAGTCTGAGTTTGAGGTTTAGGTATAGGCCAGGGTTATGGTCAAAGTTAGGGTTATCATTAAGTTTAATGTTATGTATAAAGATACCAAGGTTAGCGAGGTTACTAGAGCTACCAAGGCCATCGGGGATACCGAGGTTACTATGGTTACTAAGATTACCAAGGCGAGCAAGGTTACCAAGGAGACCAAGGAGACGAAGGTTAGCAAGGGGTTTATCTTATAATTATTGTTCTCAAACAAATTCGTGACAATAGGGCAATGAATATCGTCTTCATAATATATTTACGATTTTTGTAAATCGAAAACTGCAAAAAGATATGATATCTCACAAAAACAACTGCGTTGTAAAAGGTGTCCGCCAAAGAAAAACTCATCAGCCGCAAAAAGGATTGATATAAATACATTCCCGCCAAAATACTCGCATCTTGTCTGAATGATGGTGGTGGAGCAAATTTTTTTCAACGCTATTTGGCGGGGAGCTTGAATAAGTTAATAACAAAATAAAATCAATGTTAAGAAATTTATGAAAGAACTTTTATCGTATAGAAAAAAACGAGTTCCATACAAAGGAAAGCTAAATAAGGTTCTAAAACGCATTTTTATTTTCTATAAGACTGGAAGCTTCAAAATTATCAAGAAAAGAACATAGTAGCAAATAGTACCCTCGTTCAGCTCCCCGCCAATAAGCGTTGAAGAAAATTTGCTCCACCACCATCATTGAGACAAGATGCGAGTATTTTGGCGGGAATGTATTTATATCAATCCTTTTTGCGGCTGATGAGTTTTTCTTTGGCGGACACCTTTTACAACACAGTTGTTTTTGTGAGATAAAGGGTTACTTTACCCACCATGGTTAATGTGAATCCGTATACATATTATCATCAACTATGTGTGTTATTATGTACACATGTCACATTAAAATCAAAAACAGATGATATATTTTGACATTTTGACGTACTTATTTCCAATATTTTTGACTTAAAATTCGCCAACTACGAAATAGTTTTTTTAAAAAAGAGCTTTTTGATGGTTATAATGAAGGTTTAGAATCAAAAGCTCCATCCAAGTGCGGGTTACAACGTGGTTACGAGAGCTTTCATAAACTCCAAACGGCATATAACCTCGTTATAAACCGCATATAAACTCGTTTTCGACTCATAAACTGCATTCGTTCGTAAACTCGTTTAGATGTGGGAGGACTATTATACGATTTTAGTGTGGTTAGTTTTATCTTATAGGTAAATTTGTTGGCTGTAATAATCATTAGGCTTTAAGTAATAATAATAATCATTAGGCTTTAAGTCGTGCAAGAAAATGATTTTTTCAAAAATCTTTAAATGCTTGTGGCAGCTAAAGGGTTAAGCTAAGGGGGTATGTTCCGTACAACTTTTTTGCTGAAAATCAACTGAGGAATCATAATCCGGTGCGTTTACGCGGCAGTTTCCGGACACCCTGTATTATAATATAACATGTTTAGAGTAGTGAAAACGAGATTATTTCGTCGTTTTTTTTTTCTTTTTTTAGTTTTCGATATGGATAGAAAAGTCCAAATTAGCTTTTAGGCCAGTCAATAAACCGAAATATAAGGCGTTAGGCCACAAAAATAGCTCGGCTCTGGTTTTTTGGGATATTGCTAAGATAGATACCAGTAGTGTACAACCAAGTTTGCAACTTCGAAAAACCTGTGCTAACCCCGTGACCCTCAAAAAACCTCAAAATTTTCGGTATTTTTTCAAATTTTGGTTTGTAATTTTTAAAAGATGCTTCCTATACGAAAATCGTCCACTGCACTTCTAAAGCTAACAAAATCTTCTTTAATTTGAGTGCAACCCCAGGTTCGTAGGTACAAAGGATCCCAAGTTACAGCATTTTAAAAGATGTTTTTTTTTAATTGTAATACGACGTACTCTACGACGTGTTCCGATTCCATCTGTTCCTGGATGCGTTGAGGCTAATCCAGGAACACAGTTGGATGAATTTTGGTTAATATTCAAAAAGAAAAAAAAGTTTTTCATAAAAGAACCTAATATTCAATTGGTTTGTATCACAGCCCTATGACGTAATGTTCCGATTCCATCCATTCCTACATATGCTTTGAGGCTTTACTAGGAACATATTAAGGTGAGGTTTAGTTAAGATTGCTTCATAATGAAAAAAGTTTTTCTTAGAAGAACCTAATTTCCAGAGGTTGGTTTGTATGACAGCCCTATGACGTAGTGTTCCGAATTCATCCGTTCCTAGATATTTTTTGAGGCTTAACCAGGAATACACTTGGGTGAAGTTTGGTTAATATTGATGCATAAAGAAAAAAAAATTTCTTAGAACCTGATTTTCAGGGGCAGCCCTATGATCCCATGGTCCGATTCCATTCGTTCCGACATATATATAGCTAAGTAACTGGTTTATAACTTCGTGTCCCATGACTTTCTCCGTAAAATGCGCATTTAAGCCGATATTTAGTTCGGAAGATGACTTAAATTACAATTTCGAACTTGTTTACAAAAAACAATGTTTATAGTGCTCTCTCTTGGGATTTAAACCTTCACACCTACAAAGCTGGAGGTGGACTCAAATTAAAGAAGATTTTGTTAGCTTTAAAAATCCAGTAGCCGCCTTTCTTGTAGAAAGCACCTTTTGGAGATTACAAACTTAAGTATGAAAAAAGTCCGAACATTTTGAGGTTTTTGAGAGTCACGGGGCTAGCACAGTTTTTTCGAAGTTGCAATCTTGGTGGTACACTTCTGGTATCAACCCTAACAATATCCCAAAAAACCAGAGCCGAGCTATTTTTGGCGACCTAAAACCATAAAATGACTGGCCTATTTAATTATTTATTCCATATGCATCTAAGCCAAGAAAAAGATATCTTTGAAATATATGAAAAAAATCGGGCGTTATAAAAGAAAGTCCCTGTCCCTTCCAAGCGTGTGTTGTCCACAATTTTGATCTTCTGTACCGTACAGTTTGGGAAACCCCGGACAGTGTGGGACCGGCATTAGAGAAAACATAGAAATGTGATAGATATTGGCCGATTCTTATCGAATGGTTAGTCTTATCGCATCGAGAAGACACACACAATTTTCAGAAAGCTTTTCCATTATATTGAATGGAAGCATCTCCGATCATATAAAAAGTATTATGATCAGTTTGAATTAGGGAGTCGATTGGACCATGTCCGTCTGTCTGTCTGTTGCAACCACACCACGTGTATTGAAGCTAGCAAACTGAAATTTTTCACACGTGCTTATTTTTGTTTATAAACCAATCCAAAATGGATCCCTATTGATGTCACACAAGATATGTAATAATGGATGGAATCGAACGAGGGGGTCATGGGGCTGCCATTCAAACGCCCAAATTAGGTTATTCTAAGAAAACCTACTTTTTTACTTGGGCACCAGTTTCAACCACGTTTTTAAAATCCATATTCGCCTTGTGTCAATTTTGCTGTTCATAATCTGGTGAATGGCTGGTTGATGTCTGGATGCTTTAATCCACCTCGCAATTGTCGAAGTCGTCGCTAGGAAAAATTAAAGGTACATGTTTGTTTATGATATTTATATAAGATGCCTAAACATTTTTCGGGACATATTTCGATGAATGAAGAAACAACTGTTTCCAAACTGCAAGCATAATGAAACATACATAATGTGCATGCTATGATTTGATAACAGCCGGCCCAACACAGCTTAGCCTTCGCTATATACGGGGTGCATCTCACTTAATGCAAACAGCTTTCTTATTCGGTATAATAATATTTCCGAATTTTAACGTGGCGCACCCTGTATTTAACGAAGTTCCCAGCGGCTATCGCAAAGAGTTGCTGTGTGGACTTGGTTGCGTTGAATAATATAAGGACTCGATTAGACGATGTCATATTTGTATTATCATTTCCTTAAGCCTACTTGATTCATTCTACTTAAATTTGTACACGTGCATCGAATGAAATCGATTAGGCTAAGGCCCCATTAGACTACGTCATATTATTATTTTTCTGTAATCATACCCTTAAGTCTACTCAATTTCATTCAGTAAAAGTATAAAAATTGAAACTAAATGAATGGAATCTCTCTCTTGATACCGTAACTCCTAGTGGAGCATGGTGCGTTGATGACTACCGTGTGTAGTCATCAACGTTACGAAGACAACTGAATTCGGAGTGTGATACGGTTGTCAGCCATTCCACTTCCTAGTCGCATTGTTAGTTTATTATTCTACGAAAAGAATATTTCTTATCATCTTCTTCTGAATAATAAACTTGCGACGAGTCGTGCCGAGTTTGGAAACTCGTTTCTCTATGAGTGTCTATTTCACAGAGTGGCGACCGAACGATCACGGCCACAGAGCACGACACGAAATTAATGGAATAGGCTTATGTATATTCTATGACAATCGAAATATAAAAATATCCCTTAGTCTACCCGAGGGGATTTGTATCTGTGTGTTCGTCCTACACCGAGAAAAATAAGGTCCCTTAAAATTAAATCGATATCATTTTGAAATCGAGTTACATTCCTATTAAATATAATCCTTTCCTTTTAATTATATATCGCTTTAATTCAAATTCATTCCTTTTAAATTAATGGGAAATCCTTTAAATCCAAATTTGCAATTGGAAATCTTTTTAAATTAATGGGAAACCCTTTAAATCCAAATTTTCAATAGGATTTTTTTTTTTGGTTTCCACTCGCAGTCGGTCGGCAGTGTGGTAGAGCGATGTCACAATGTATGGTATAAATTATAAACGTCGTCCCGTATAGTCTGTGTGGTGTAGTAGGTAGAGGCGTTAGTCTTCAAATCATAGGGTCGCGGGATCGAATTCCACTGTAGGTAGGTAATTTATTATGCATTTTAGAGCGTAAAGAGATAAATGAAATGCCGCCAACACCTATAGCGAGGTCAGTTATACAAAACTAATTTTCACAGGGTGTTCTTTCCCTGTGAAAATTACTCCTTTTGGTGTAATTGAAAGTATTCTTTTGAGTTCATGCATTTGGATAAAGGATAAACAATAAGAAAAATCCTTTAATTTTAAATAAAATGATATCCTTTTAAAAAAAAGAGTCCATTCTTTTAAATTAAAAGGAAATCCTTTCGATTTATGGTTGTGACCTGATTAAATTGACACTGCATCACTTTAATTTAAAGTGATTATAGATAAACTTTCAAAATCAAAACCCGTTTGAAATAAAGGGATTATACAATGATTCAAAGGGAAACAAATATGAAGCAAAATCATATTTGAATCTCTTTAAATCATATGCGTATTTTTTGAATTTACAGAATTTTTTTTCTCAGTGTATGCGGCCGGCCGGCGCGCGTCTAGAAAGGTCATTGGAACTGTGAAATCGATCATTGAAATTCTTCGTGTAATTGTCTGCAAAAATACTTTGCACCATTTCGTAACTAATTTTATGACTCACATTTCACTATTATTTCCACATCGACAACAATCCATTCCTTCAAAAGTTTCGTCGAAAAATTGTATTATTGCAGAATAAAAATGTGCAATGTGCACAGGACACAAAAAAAAATCTTCGAACTCTTCACTCATAAAGGTTTGAAATATCTTCTATGCGTAACATATATAGGTACCTAATGAAAATTGCGAAGGGCATTTCAAAAAACCACGATTTAAATGCTCAAAATAAGCATTGCTCGAATCCACGACAACTAATTTCATCCTTTTCAATGACCTTTTTGCCGCATATCCTGACACAGAGACAATTGAAATTATGTTGTCATTATCGATTTCGATAGATGTGAGCTATCAATTATTAAATCTATAATATTGTTCGCGCAAGTTCCGTGGTCACCAAACCAATCAACGTAACAAGATCGTTCATATTAATATCACCACGATTTCATTAAATTTTTAGTATGTTGTAATCTCTAATTTTTTTTCTGATTCAAGGATTTGCTGCACGGAAACATTGTAGTTTGAACCGGTCATTAGCCGATATCTGCCAAAACAGTACTCTAGAGGGTCGGTTTGAAACTTTCCAAACGTTTAAATCGTTTAACAAGTGCCGAAAGTGTCCTCGAAGTTAGTCACTTATAGATATTTTCATTATCCTCCCAGGAGTTATGCCACTGTGTGAATTAGGTGATTCAGGAGAGCTGATGGGATCTGCGTAATTATTTCTTAAGCTTCTGCCTTCGTGTGGATGTTTAACATTGACAATTGTCCACCATATCAGAATAACTTTCATGAATCTCTCTGATCCGCTAACATGTGGCTCGTAAGTTTTTACTACCTCAATAGTTTCCTCATTGAATAGTTTCACCACAAATGGCACACTTTACCTCTCAAATGAAGTCGGATATAAAGATTTATAACTTAGGGCAGCGGCCAATTTCATAGTATTGAATTGTTCATGATTATATATCCACTTCAAAACCTCAAGTTGCGCAATTTCCTTCACAATAGGTTTTGAGTTTTTTTCGTTGAACCGCAATTATTGCGTATAGATTTAAATCGGTGGACTGAATCGGGAAAAAAAGATTTTTTTCTGGGAACGTATGCCTGGTTAATATACAGTGGAAGCTGGTTGAACGGAGAACATTTTTCGAAGGTCTTTTTATTGACAGCGTTGTTGTCTGTTGTTACAGTAACGGCCTCGAAGCCAATCTCATGGATAACTTCTAGAATTTTGTGAGGTTTTTGTAAAGAAAGGACTTTGAACATCCGAAGATGCCCAGGGGACGAAGCCAATGCCTCTATATCAGTGCAGGTTAAGCATTGACGATAGGGCTCCTCAACGAGCGTGCAGCGGCATGCTCTTGCTGTAGCTCAGTAGCTGGAGAATTGGGCGGGGTATTTGCCGCTCATTGCCCCTGTCCTTTTACAAATAAAAAGGGATATCGCATATGCTCCAGGTAGACGATACATACAAGGGGGTTAAAATGGGGAAAACACGCGAATTGTAGCCAGCGAGTACAGGTGCCATCTTTTCGATGCTCCGTAGACCCGGATGGAGTCGGATCTCGGCCGTGCTAAACCCACACAATTTCAAAATGAAACCCTTTACATTTTCGGGTGCCTATACGTACTTTCGTGATTCGGGTTTATTAACTTTGACGTACCCGTAATGTAATGCATTAAGAGTTTTTCTACGTGGAACCAACGTATCAGAATCGACATATTTGAAAGAAAAGAAATTGAGAAAATTTTAGAACCACCTGACAGATTTATATCTAAATCTGATTGCGGACGAAATTCACGTCAAAGCAAGAGATTTGCAACAAGGGAAAGAAAGTAGAGGGGTTCGCTCAGAATTTGGTGGATTTGTCGGAGTTGCAGCCAGCATCCGCAGTGCAAACATTCATGATTACGTCCATACTTTCTAAAAATAAGGAGATTGTGAGTCTTTTCCATGTAAAAATTTTGATGCTGATTTTATGTTTAATAAAATGTAACGAACCGATTTTGACTCTTTTTGAGCTTGAAGCATTTTAAGAAATATTAATAATTTGATTTAATTCAAATCATTAATATTTCTGAAAATCGGTCGATTCAGTCGAGACAGAAGGAAAATGTGGCGAACTCCAGGGGAGTCGGGTAACAGACTTCACTTGAGTGACACGAGTTTACGCGGCTAGCGGCGGAACAATTTAGATTCAGACAGAAGGAAAGAAGGAGCAAAAGAACAGACAAATAAGTGGTGTTTTCTTGTGTTTTGTGCGTTATGTGTGTCGTTTTGTTCAGCAACGAGGCGTCCCATCACCAGCCGAGTGCGTTGCATTGAACCGTTGCGGTAATTTCGTGTTCATGTAACAGATTAAATATAATTGTGATTTTTTTGAAGAGAAGGGCGCCCATTTCTTTGTTCGGCCACGGGCGTCTTAGGATGGGTTTAATTTTTTTTTTTTTTACTTTTTTAGTTTTCCCCATTAACCCCCTTGTGTGTATCGTTTACCTCAGGCATGCGATATCCCCTTTTCTTTGTAAAAGGACAGGGCCAACGAGCGGCCAAGACCCCGCCCAATTCTCCCGCTACTGAGCTACAGCAAGCGCATGCCGCTGCACGCTCGTTGAGGAGCCCTAGCGTCATTGCCTAACCTGCACGGTTATAGAGGCATTCGCTCCGTCCCCTGGGCATCTTCGAATGTCCAAAGTAATTTCTATACAAAAACCTCACAAATTCTTGACGTTCTCATGAGATTGGTTTCGAGGCTGTAATAATAGACTACAACGCTGTCAATAAAAAGATCTTTGAATTTTTTTTCCATCCATCCAGGTTCCACTGCATATAAACTAGCCATACGTTCCAGGAAAAAAATCTTTTTTTTTTCGATTCAGTCCACCGGCTTAAATCTATACGCAATAATTGGTTCAACGAAAAAACTCAAACCTTTTTCTCTCTGTCATTTGACGATTTTACTGTGTAGAAAATTTCGCAAGTCGAGGTTTTGAAATAGAAATACAGTAGAAACTCGAAAATTAGAATCCGCTAAATTAGAATTGCTTGGAAATTAGTACACCTTTTGTTCTATTAGCATAACTCTGAAATTGGAATTGGAAGTTTCTAATTTACGAGGTAACTCTGAAATCGGAATTCCTATTTCTAATTTAAGAGGTAACTCCGAAATTGGAATTCGTATTTCTAATTCACCAGGTACCTCTGAAATTGGAATTGTTATTTCTTCTTTCTACTGAAAAAGGAGGAAGGAAGAATAGCTTCTCAGAATCCTTCGTAAAATTTTCCGTTACAGTACAGTTGTTGGAACAAAAAGTTTTGCTTATGTACATAATACATAGTGTGTGCGGAAAAGTGCGCGACTAACTTATTTTGGAATAAAAAATTATGTACTTGGAAATTGGAAATCCTTGAAAATTTGAATTGGGAGAACCTTTTGTCTTCTAATTTTCGAGGTTCTACTGTATATCTATGAAATTGGCCCCTGCCCTAACTTTTAATCATTATATCCGATTTCGTTAGAGAGGCAAAGTCTGCATCTTGTGGTGAAACTATCTAATGAGAAAACTATTGAAGTAGTAAAAACTTACAAACCACATGCTAGTTGTGTAATAGCGAGATTCATGGAAGTTATTCTGAAATGGTGGACAATTGTCAATGTTAAACAAAGGCCAAAACTTAAGAAATAGTTGCGCAGATCCCATCAGTTCTTCCGAGTCACGTAACGTTCAATTTTTCCTAGGCCTAATGCCTAGGAGGATAATGAAAACATCTATAAGGGTGAAAACACACCGAGCGAAACAAAACGTTTTTGCTTTTTTAAAGAAACAAGAATCCATTGATTCTTATCAGGCAACACACACTAAAAACCGAAACAAAACAAAACGTTTTTGTTTCAATGCATCGAATCAAAAACACAACATGTTGTCGATAATAAATGGCACCAGACGCAACAAGCATGTTTCAGTTTAGCCTCTTTGTCGATAATTACATATATACTTTACTATGCGTGCAACACACACCTCATGAATCGAATCATAAAAACAAAGAAAAACATAGTGTTTTGTTGTGCTAGTTGTTTTCTGGAAACAAATTCACAATAATCGTTTCAAATGGAAGTTGATGCGAAAAAGCTACTATTTTTAATTGAAGCAAGAAGCGTTATTTATAATGCAAGACATAAAGACCATTGTAATAAACATTGGTAGAAAAACATTGGGCAGAAATAGCTGAAGAAATGAATTGTGAAGGTAAGTTTAAATTGCAATTTGCAAATTTTGTTTTCCATTAAAACACACCAAACGAAACAAATTATCAGTATTGCTTTGCTTGGTGTGTGTTCGAGTAAAAAACGTTTTTATGCCTTATGAAACAAAAACGTTTTGTTTCACCCGGTGTGTTTTCACCCTAAACGATTAACTTCGAGGACACATTTGGCACTCGTTAAACGATATAAACTTTTGTTATGTGCTCCTTGGAAAGTTTCAAACCCTCTCTAGTACCGTTTTGGCAGATACCGGCTAATGACCGGTCAAACTACAATGTTTCCATGCAGCCAATCCTTGAATCAGAAAAAAAAGTTTCCAACATACTATAAATCAAAAGAAATCGTGGTAATATTAATATCAACGATCTTTGTTACGCACAACGAATTGACGGAGCGAGGTTGCGGGGACGACCGAGAGCTCGCTGGGAGAACTCCGTAGGTGAAGACGCCCACCAGCTGCTGGGCTTCCGAAACTGGAGGACAAGGTCACGTAACCGCGACAATTGGAGGTCAACGATTCAGGCGGCCAAGGCCCGACGTCGGGCTATCGTGCCACATTGATGATGATCTTTGTTACGTTGAATCGTTAAGTGATCACGAAACTTGCGCGAACAATATTATAGATTTGATCATTGATAGCTCACATAAAATCCAAAACGATAATGACACCATTATTTCATTTGTCTTTGTTTCAGGATATGCGGCAAAAAGGTAATTGAAAAGGTAAAAAGCGATAAGTGTGTTGCTCTTAATTGATAAATCAATTGTCGTGGATTCAAAGTAATGAGTAACTTTGAGCATTTAAATTGTGGTGGTTTGAAACACCCTTCGCAATTTTAATAAGGTATAGGTGTTTACGCATAGAAGATATTTCAAACCATTGTATGTAAGTGAAAAGTTCAAAGATTTTTTTGTGTCGTGTGATTTATCAATGCAAATTTTTATTTTCTGTAATAATACAATTTTTGGATGGAACTTTTCAAGAAATCCTATGTTGTCGGTGTGGAAAAAATAGTGAAATATTAGTCAAAAATTTAGTTTCGATAAGGTACAACGAATTTGTGCATACAATTACGCGAAGAATTTTAATGACAGATTTCACAGTTCCAATGACCTTTCTAGGAGGTTTTAATTTTTATATGTGTATCGAATGAAATCGATTCGACTGAACGACATGATTACAGAAAGATAATGATATGACATAGTCTAATGGGGTTTAGCCCATGGTATACAGGTATGGTCATAAGCTCTTTCCGTCTTTCCTGTGACGTCATCAATCGAAAGAGAACGTATACTACTGAATGAGGACGATTACTATGATTTCTATATTACCATGAAAATCAAAAACAAATCGTATGCAATGACAGCTCAGTAAATAAGTTGATCTTATATACAGTAAACCTTTTCTAAACAGACACCTTTAATAGTAAAATGTCTTATTGAGTATCTTATTTACAATATGGCAAGAAAAAAACCATCCGGATCGCATTGAATTTATATACAGGCTTCGAAATTGTATATTGGGTTTTAATGAAGGTTTTATATCTGACAACGCCAACACTAATGTACATACACATAATAATTTTTCTTTTTACAGTAATTAAGAGGCGAATGAGAGCCATGATGCTCCAACAGTTGAAAGATCAAAGAAAATTAATAAGAAAAACGGAAGCAAAGATGTAGAGCTAGGTATCATGGCCACAAAACATAAGAAGCTCATAAAGGTACAAACAGATCCAATAGTGGACGCCCTACCATTGGGGCAAAAGTACCCTATTGCCACCCAGGACACCAACAAAGAAAACAAAAAAACAACCTTTGATATAAAGAACTAGGGGGCTTCGCCCCCTGCTCGCTTCGCTCGCCAACCCCCGGGGCCGAGGCTAATTTCGGGCGCGGCCGAAATTTGGATACCCTTCGCTTGGGCTAAAAGTTTTTTCGGGCGTACCTATGACTTGTATTTAATCCCCCTCCTCATTCTTTTTCTTCCGCCTTGACAAAAGTTTTGGGCTTGGTTGAAATAAGTGGGCAAATAAAAATATTTACTCGGAAAATTTTATTGGGGTTGCCGGAGCATGACCCCACAGTACGATTCCATTCATTTTGAACTTTTTAGTTGCTTTGATAAAGACACATTAATTCAAGGTTTTGTGAAATTGGTGTAAAAAAACGTTTCTTAGAAGAACCAATATGGGGGGTTTGGTTTGTATGGCAGCCCCATGATCCCAAGGTCCGATTTGAATCAATCTTACATATGTTTTGTGTCATCAATAGAAATACATTTGTGTGAAATTTGGTTGAAATTGGTCCACAAATAAAAAAGTTTTTCTTAGAAGAACCTAATTTGGGGGGTTGGATTTGTATGGCAGCCCCATGACTCCATGGTCCGATTTTATCCATTCTTACATATGTTTTGTGTCAACAATAGAAATACATTTGTGTGAAATTTGGTTAAAATTGGTGCACAAATAAACAAGTTTTTCTTAGAAGAACCTAATTTGGGGGGTTAACTTTGTATGGCAGCCCCATGACCCCATGGTCCGATTTGATCCATTCTTGCATATATTTTGTGTTGTCTATAGAAACACATTTGTGTGAAATTTGGTTAAAATTGGTACACAAATAAAAAAAAATTTCTTAGAAGAACTCAAATTGGGGAGCTGGGTTTGTATGGCAGCCCCATGACCCAGTGATCCAATTTGGGTGAATCAAACATACAAACAGCCTGCAACAATAAGAAGCACGTGCGCAAAATTTCAGCTTGCTAGCTTCAATACCCGCCGAGTAAAACGCGTCGCAACAGACAGACAGACAGACAGACGGACATGCTCCAATCACTCCCCAAGTCATGCTGATCATATATGTATACTTTTTATATGGTCGGAGATGCTTCCTTTAATGCGTTACAAACTTATTGACAGAGTTAATATACCCTTTCACTCTATGAGCGAAGGCTATAAAAATAGTACTAGAACATACGCGGAACTTGAAATGCTGATACAATTACACACCATAAATTACAACATATTATTGCAACTTCAAAAGTACGACAAAAGAGTTAAGTACGACCTAACCATAACAACGAAGGACACCAGGGCATATTTACCCATAGAGGGGACATTAAAAGCCGCCTATGAGAAGCCTGAGACTAGAAAAGCTTCCGATGTTAGAAAGACGCCCTTGAGCACCTTAATTAAGGTGGCAAATGAAATACTATTAGCCAACCGAATCATCATTTATCAAAACAAAACATTCGTTAGTGACGAAAATTGCAGCCAGGACGATACATACAGCACAATCCATAAAATATTACTAAAAGTAATCATAAGGGAAACCGTACCGGGCGCAACACACACAGCGATACACAACCACAAAATATATATTAAACTAAACAACGAGGCAGACCGCAACAAAACTGCAAAAACTTTTGAAGAATGGGGTAAAAAAATTTCAACAAAATGGAATACTGTAAAAGAAATTGATCATGAAGTTATAATTAACAATTAATAATAAACAAATATTAATACAAAAACTACTATTTTTCATTTAATCAATATCAAAGACTTTTCTATCGAAATTTACAGAAAATAGAGTTAAAATACAGGGGGTACAAGCAAACAATTTCCAACAAGCTTAACTAGAACAAAAGAGTGGCTATGGAAATCAAACTTATGACACGGACAGATGAACGATACAAAACACACACATATAGCATTTTAAAGATTTAGTAACAAATATTCTAATAAAAGCCTACTGATGAGTCCCCTAGGGCAGGGGCGAAACCGGTCTAGGTGCCCGTTTTTTCAAGAAATGTTAATTTTATTTGAAGAATAATCAAAATTCAAAGTTTCAAATTTTATTGAATAATTTAACAATATTACACAACAATTTTGATATACATACAGAACAAACAAGTTTTATAAGTTCTTGGGGTTAACATGCTTAGCAAGGATTTCAGACAATAGGTCTGAAATCAAACAATAGACTTAAAGAGTCTTGAGGTTGGCCTAACAAGTAATTTGTAATTACGTCATTCAACTGCCCTTCAACCATGTATTACCTACACTCTAAAAAATGAATTTAAATTTCCGCTGAAAAAGTGGTAATTTTACACTTTTTCCCATTTACAATTACATGAAGAGTGCATTTTTCAACAATTTCTGTGTAAAATAAGAAAATTATACCAAAATCGGTGTGAAATGTATTTTTACGCTACACTTGTGTATAACTCAGATTTTCTGGTGCATTTTTAGAACGTTTATGTGTTTAATTCGGATTTTTGGCGTATTTTTACAACGTGCATTTGAAGTTTTACTCATTTTTTGTAGCGTGCTTTCCAGTTGTCATGTTTTATTGATAAATGGATTATTTGAAAAGGTTCGTCAGTTAAATCTTTACAACGAAAAAAAAGAGTGAAAACTATGTAATATTACAAATTCCAGGTGGAAATCGCTTTATACTTTATTACGGAGTATTTTTACACATAGCGAGGTGTAAATTTGCGAATAAATTAGAGTATTTTTTTAATTATGTAAAATTTATTATGTAATTATGTATTTATTATGTAAAATTACACTTGATTTGCAAATTTAGATTGCAGAGTAATTTCACTATTATAATAGAAGGAAACAAAGCTTCCTTCTATTATAACGAGTCCGAAGATCTTCTACTGGTATATGATGGACTCGAACATTTAGCGGGTTACATCTGAGAGAGGTGAGATTTTCAAATTCCGAAACTAGCGTTAATCTAAATGAGGATAATCGTTCTTATACTTGGATCAATCATTTGGACAACGGTGGACTCTGCAAACCAACAGAGGATGGTTCATGTAGAGGAATTGAATAATATATTCCTAGAGACGAACGGGGAAAAATTGAAATAATGTAAAAATTATTAAAAAAAAAAATATTTTAATTGCTAATGAAAGGGAAACTGCCTGTGAAGAAAAGGTGAAAAAATTGTTTTTTAGAACCCGGATGTATTTTCGCATAAGACAACTAAATTCTGAAATTATTAATAACAAATTTTCAAAAGAAATATACACAAAACTGTATTATAAAATATAAAAATAAATAATAGGCGCGACAATCCAGCATTGGACTAAGGCCGCAGGAAGTGTTTGTGACATCCTATTTGCAAGATCTTATCTGCATTTTGTTGCGGTAATGAGATCAGCATCACGCTCAGCAGTGTTATTTATCCCCATAAATGGGTACTCGTTTAACATCTGAGTGAGATCATAGCCCGTCACAAGCTCGTGAGTTCGAAAAACACCATGATCCACTGTGAAATTCAAACTCATAACCCTGTGCACTGAAGGTGCGCGCACTTACCGCTAGACCAGCCAGACTACAATAAACAAACAATATATGTTTTATGTGAATGGTCTTTTTTATCATGTTACTTTATACTTGCACAATACATACATAAGATATGTATTTGCTTCCGCCATATTGGGTGGCCAATTATGGAGATTCTACTGTACATGTATTTTTTTAAATAAAACGAATACTTTGATTCGCCTTTAATACGATGGCGTTGCTATGCAAAATATGGAGTAACTACGGAAAATAAACAAAAATTTTCTATTACACCAAATTCAATCCGGTGACACGTCAATTACGTCGTCGTTGTGCACAGTGTTGTGCCTAGTAAGAGCGTTAAGAAAAATTACGTCACAGGAAAGAATACGTCATTCGTTTCTCTGACTCTCCCACTTGTCGCTATCTTATATTCTTTATATCGTGGGTTTAGCTTACTCGATTTCATTCGATGCAATTTAAACATAATGAATCGAGTAGGCTTAGGAAAATGATAATATACAAATAATATGACACCGTCCAATCGAGTCCTTAGATTATTCAAAGCAACCAGGTCCAAACAGCACATTCGGAAAATATTATTATACCGAATAAGAAGGCTGCTTGCATTGAGTGAGGTGCACCCCCTATATAGCGAAGGCCAAGCTGTGTTGGGCCGGCTTTTATCAAATCATAGCAAGCATGTTTCATGATGCTTGCATTTTGGGTTGTTTCTTCATTCATCGGAATATGTCCCAAAAATGTTTAGGCATCTTAAGCCGGCCCCACACCGACCGGAGTGTGGCACACACCGCACAAAAGACCGGTTCCAAGAATGATACCTTGGAGTCGCCCAATCACACAGCTGCACTGCTGCTGCACGTTTTTTCGTATCAATCTTTTGTGCGGTGTTTGCCACACTCCGGTCGGTATGGGGTCGGCTTTATATAAATATCCGAAACTGGAAGCCAAGGACTCGAATAAGAATGACAAAATTAAAAATGCTACACATAATATATGAAGAGCGACCCCAGCCTATAACAGAAGAATAGAAACATGCAGAAGCCAGGAGTGTGAGGTAATATGTGATTTTTTATTTAGAAAATTTGTAAGTGAATCCAAAACACCGAGAGAGTCCTTCCAAGAAATGGATTTTATATATGAAGCGAAAAACTATGGAAATCAAGACAAGATAAGATCGAATATTCTAAATTTAAGGTATGAGCCACAACTTATGTCCCCATTTGGACAGAGTTAACATTTCATAGCAGCTTATGAGCGTAGCGAGTAGGGGCGAAGCCCCCTAATAACTTTAAAAATAACAATTTTAATAGAAATATAAATTAAAAACATTTGAACACGAAAAAGTGTAACCATTGTGGTAAAATTGGACATTTAAAAGCCCAATGTTATTACTTAAAAAATAAAAAGTGGATAAAACCTAGAAAACAAAATTATAACCATCAAGTTGAGTGGCGACTAAAGAATCTTCCCGTTTTGTTTTCATGGTAGGAAATATATGACAGGAAGACAGAACTATATGCACCTCTAATTTTATCTCTCGCGTTATTACAAACGAAGGAATAAAAGGCGAGCTTATAAATGTAGTCTGGGTGGTGTAGCGGTTAGTGCGCGCGCCTTCAGTGCACAGGATCATGAGTTCGAATCTCACCGTGTCCCATGGTGTTTTTCGAACTCACGAGCTTGTGACGGACTATGATCTCACTCAGATGTTAAATGAGTACCCATTTATGGGGATAAATAACACTGCTGAGTGTGATGCTGATCTCATTACCTTAACAAAAAGCAGATAAGATCTTGGAAATAGGATGTCACTAACACATCCTGTGGCCTTAGTCCAATGTTGGATTGTCGCGCCTGTTATTTATTTTTATTTATAAATGTTCTGTTTTGTGCGGATATTCCCTAAAACGTTTTGTCAGTTAGCTACAAGAAGATGGATTAGAGTCGTAGGTAAACGACTCCTAATTTTATCATAAGATTACTTGCTGAGTTTATTTTAAGCACACGCGTCTCTCATTGTGTCTCCTCTCGGCCAGACTGGACTGCTATTGTCCAACGAGGCGCGGTACAAAGCGAGCGTTTTCTAGTTTTAAGTTATAGTTTTAAGTCTTATTTTTAATTACATACATGAATAGGATGTGGTCCCCTAGTTTCCTTCTACATTAGTTACAATGTAAAGAAATTCAATCTATAGGTACCTACTCTCATTCTGGCACAATAACTCGTTTATTTAGAGATGTAAGAGTAGAATAATTATTACTCGTTCACTCAAAATTGTCATATAATCAAGTACAGTTAAACACTATTATTATTTGTTTGAATAAATTAAATGTGAATCTGAACAATAGTTTTTGTCTCATCAGGAGTACGAATATTACAAAACAGTGAAATAATTTGTGAAGGTGTTTCAATTGGTAATTTAATTAATATTAGACTTGTTATTGATAATCGTAATATGAGAACATGTTAAAATGTTGAAAATAGTGATGTATGAGCTATGGCACAAACGATTTGGTAATATTGGTAAAGAAACATTTTTGAAATTAAAATCGGGAGATATAATCGAAGATTCTCAATTAATTGGTAAGATTTTTCCATCTAATGATATTTGTGAAGATTGTGTTAAAGGGAAACACAGTTCGATTACCATTTAATAAAAATAGAGATAAAAGTAATATATCACGGCACCTGTTTATTGTACATTCCGATGTATGTGTATCGATGGAAACATACATTATAGTGTGGTGTATTTATTGACACATAATTCGTGTATTTGAATCGTTTAAAGATTTTATTGCAAAGAGCGAATCTCATTTTGATCTTTGACCTTTTAGATTTTATCGAAAATTATGGAAAAGAGAATTAATCCGAACGCAGGCGGCTTCAGACCTGGTCGTTCAACGACCGATCAGCTTTTCACAGTGAAGCTATTACTTGTGCTGGGAATATTAACATCGACGTATACCAAATCTTTGTCGACTTCAAGCAGACATACGACAGTGACAGTATCGATCGAAGTGTACTGTACAACATTTTGCTGCATACCGGCAAAGTTAGTGCGACTCACAAGGATGACGATGACTAATACCTCTCGCAGGTCAGAGCCGACTCACTGACCTATTTGAAACTCGTACTGGACTCAAGCAGGGCGATGGGCTCGCGCCGATGCAACAGAACGCTACTCATTAGTAGTGTACCCCGACGACATCAAAATCATGTCTCGAAGATTGATGCAGAAAGCCTTCTGCATAACCTCAATAACGCTGCAAAGGAAGTTGGACTACATATCAAAGTAAGCAAAACAAAGGCCATGATGCAATCCAAAACAAGGACGTCAGCAAATTCAAGCATCACAGTGGGGTATGTAGACAACTTCAACTATCTAGGTTGTAACTTAGCAAAGGACACCAACGAAACCGGCGAAATTAAGCGACGGATACAACTAGCAAGTAAGACTTATTTCTCGGCCCTCCCTATAATTAATTCGAAACTTGCGCAAAAGAACACGAAGCTCCGCGTGTACAAAACGATCATCCGTCCCGTGCTATGTTATGGCTGCGAAACATGGAGCCTCACCCAAGCCTCCGAAAGACCGATTCGCGAGCGAGATTAATGGCGCATTCGATACAACCATGAGTTGTATCAGTTGCGAGGCTGCGTGAAAGACCGAGAGCTCGCTGGGAGAACTCCGTAGGTGAGGACGCCCACCAGCTGCTGGGCTTCCCAACCTGGAGGACAAGGTCACGTAAACGCGACAATTGGAGGTCAACGATTTAGGTGGCCAAAGCCCGACGTCAGGCTATCGTGCCACATTGAAGATGATGATAAGTACATACATGAATTTTCGTTCCTTAGGGTACGTTTGAGCAAACCAGAATTCTCGATGAGAAAGACAAGGAGTTGGGATTGGCGGAAGAAGGAAAAGATTATACGGAGATAACGATTTTAAGCCATTGTGCTTTTAAGCGGTTTGGTTTTTACAGAGCTTCAAAGTCAAATTTTTTTGATTTAACCCAAAAACAATCTATTTTTCAATCTCCATTTTCTCCAACTTCTGTCAGGGCTAGGTACTAGTATGATTCTTTTAAAAATTGGCCAAGGAATCTATCGATCTATCTATCATTCCTTTCTCACATCATTTTATTCTAGCTTCGTCATTTCTAACAGTTTTAATGCCTTAAGTGTAATCTAGAAGTCCGGAGTTCGAATCTCGGCGTGGTCCAAACTTTCCGTACATATGCGGATAGGAAATATATAGTGCTTGCATCATTATATACACTCCGAAATTATATGCAATGAAACGTTGAAATAGCCGATAAACGGTTGAGTGAACGCACCCATGCCCCACAAGGGGTTACGCCAAAGCCACCTTAATTTAGAAAGCCGGGAAGCAGCAATACATGCACACAAAGCGAGCCTATGAATATGTCGTACACTGTAAAAACAAGGTTGAATTTTACATCGAAAATTCGGTGAATTTTACACCTTTTTTCTCGCAAAATTACAGTAAACGTTTATTTTTCAACCAAATTTCTAGTAAACCCACAAAATAGTGTAATATTACACAGATTTTTTAATATTCCTCTATTTTGGTGTCATTTTACACCACATTTGGTGTGAAGATGTGTCATTACTTAATTTTTGTGTAATTTTCATAATATTACTATTTTGGTGTGAAAATTACACCTACATTTGTGTAAAACTTTTGTGAATTATTGTATCTGTCAAGTGGGTTGTTCTGTGTGCAGTTAGTCTGTTCCGTCCGAAGTGCGTTCGTGTGAGCATCATATTATTGTTGTTGTTACCTATAGCGTTTTTTGCTGTTGAACCGAAGGGGGTGTGGAAGCTCTTGGCCGTTAGAATAACGGCTAGCTCCAGGACGATTTAAATCGAAGAACCGGCTGCCGTAAATATTATTAATTAATTACATAAACCCGGATGTTAATTTACATATTCGCCGGTGTAAATTTAAATCTGTTCCAGTGCAAATTTGCTTATTTTTGATTTAAATTTACATAATTCTAAGAGTAAGTTTACTTATTTATGTAAATAATTTTGTAGTAAATATTTACACCGTAAAGTGTAAAATTACTCTCGTTCATATCGTGGTGTAAATTTACTACTATAATAGAAGGAAAAAAAGTTTCCTCCTATTATTGGAGTAAAATTTTTTAGAGTGTATATACGTTGCACGATACACTAACACAAGCACAGCGCATGTAAAAAAAACCGTGTCTGCTCTGATAAAAACCGCGAAAACACGTGGAAAACTCACTTTTTTATCGGGATTTTTTTCTTTCACTGCATTATAGACACTTCAATTCACGACACATTGCACTTTTCGCGACGAAAATCGACCGGGAACCAATACTTTTCGTGTAAAGTTTGCCGCGACCCAACCCGATTTGCCTTTACCGCTATGTAAATTTTCCAACTAATCGAGCCTATGATCTGCCGCAAAAGTATATGAGCGGGTTCTGGTTCCGGGCTTTGAAATATAGATGGCTTTGGGTTACGCGGTACAGAGAAGAAGAAGAAGGAGCAAACTATGAGTCAGAATATGAATGCGATTCCCAACTTAAAATTTTCCGGGTCCGATAATGTAGCAGCGAAATGGAAGGAATAGTGGCAGCATTTCGAACTATATTTACTGGCAGCTGGTTTCAACGGTGCATCGCAAAAACGAAAAATCGCCATAATGCGCCATAGTGTGGGTCCAAAGGGATTGAATATTTTCAATTCATTTACCGTGTACATAAACAAATCGTCATTCAAAGAAGTGAAATCCAAATTTGATTCATATTTAATGCCCAGAAAAATCTCACTGTCACCCGCACTGAAAAAATAATTTGCTAAAAACAAGAAAAAAATACAATAAAAAACAGCCAAGGAAGAATTTTTCCTGCTTTAAGATGTATTTTCTTGTTCCAAGAAAAGTCTTTGCTTAAAATAAATAAATAAGCATTATTTTAAGCAAAAACTTTTCTTGCAACAAGAAACTACATCTTAAATTAGGAAAAATTATTCCTTGGCTGTTATTTATTGTATTTTTTCATCTATTCTTAACAAGAACACAAAGTTCAGGTGAGAACATAGATTAATTTCTTACGGATCGTGAAAACAAGTGCATTGTGTGTGATTTTGGTGATCTACGTAAGTCGCTTGTCCGCAATATTTTCTACGCAAACATGTCATCCGAATTCAGCAATTTACGCCAGCGTCTTTAGCAAGAGATGGATCCAAACTTACAAAAGGCTATTGAAATATCCAAAACTGACATAGCTGTCCAAGCTAATACTGAACAAATTTCCAAATCAAGTCCTCAGGTCGAATCTGTTTTACACGTCACTCATCAGAATAGTCGAAAGTACAATTCGAAGTCTCAATCAAAGCATGACACGAGTAAAACGAATAAACAACAATCTTCAAATAATGTGTGTGGCAGATGTGGCCAAAAACATCGCTTAAAATGCCTAACTACAAACATAAATTGCCAAATTTGCCATAAGAAGGATCACTTTGCAAAATTTTGTTTTAGTAACAACAATGTCTGTCTAGTGCTAGCGCTAGTGAAAAATTCTTTGTAGGTACACTCGAGAGTCCTAATTATTTGGGAAATCATTCAAACCAGCCGGATCAGTGTTGGTATCTACATATTAAAGTTAATAACGTGAAATGTATATTGGATTCGGGAGACGACACTAATATATTATCTTTGCTTTCAAATAAAAAATAAATTTGCCCCAGTCGGAGTTAAAAGAATGTAATGCTAAAGTAACTGGTTTTAGTGGAGAGTTGATACCCATATTTGGACAATGTTCATTAAAGTGTTTACTCAATAATTCAAGTGAAGTCATCTCATTTATTATAGCAGAGATAGACTGTCCAACTGTGTTACAACTTCCAACTTGTAAAAATAATCGGTGTACTACAAAGAGTATTTTCACTAAGAGCATATACATAATTTTAGTGATATTTTAAGAAAATATGAAGATGTATTTCAAGGGTTAGGATGTCTTCCTCATGTTTGTCAACTAAAATTACGTGCAAATGCTGGGTTGGATACGATATCCAGCCCATCATATTCCCGTTTTTAAAACTCCTGACATTCATTTACCCGCCATTTCAATATCCTGCCGGTGTAAAATCCTGTTAATGCAAACCCCGGGATATTCGAAGTCGTCCTGCGTTTACGAGCCCGAATCCCGCGAATCGGGCGAATCGTGCCGGGAATATTAGAAGTCGCCTGCGTTTTGCGAGCCACAATCCCCGTGGATCGTACCAAGAATATTGGAATTCGCCTTGCGTTTTGCGAGCCACAATCCCCGCTGATCCTATCAGGGATATTCGAAGTCGTCCTTCACCCTACGAGCCACAACTCCCGCGAATTGTGCTGGGAATAGCTGAAGTCGCCTTGCGTTCAAGAGCCACTATTCCCGCGAATCGCACCGGGAATATTCAAAGTCGTCCGCCACCCTACGAGCCACGAGTTCTGTACTCTACAATTGGGGCCCCCAACGTCCGACCGGGTGTGGCAAAAGGTACCTAATTTGAAATCGAAAATACAAGACCTGTACAGTTTTTTAATTGATCATCTTTTATTTCTGAAGGAAGTGGAGTTTTGATGTTTTCGCGCCTTTTAATTTCGCAGCACTAAGTGCGGTAATCGATGTGTGGTCATCCATCAATTTACTTGTTGTGTCGCGAGGAGTATATCCGTGGCGGCATTTTCGCGTTTCTGGCCGCGGTGTACGAAATTATTACAAACGTGTGGCGTGGGCGCCCGTATCCGTTGAGCCGGCCTACTTTCGGATATTCTCCACGTGCCGCAACGTAGTCGAGTTGAACCCGCTACACGAGTAACCCGTAACACTCTGCGTATGTATGCGTTTGTATGGCTGGCGGTTCGTGTTGTATGTGAACCACGGAATACAAGATAAGATGCAAAGGTTTACTTCCCGTATATGAGCGTAAGTGTTTGGAACAAAAATTGACTCCTCTTACCTCACATATTCCTCTCAAGTATCCAGAAACATAAAACTCGCAGTCAATTAGCTCCGTCCATTTGTCAACAAAAACTGTCACCTGTCAGCTAGTGCTTAATGGTTTCAGCTAGTGCTTAATGGTTTCAGCAAGTGTTAAAATCGACACGAAGAAAATTTTGCTATTCCCCTGCTTATTTCGAAAATTTTGGTGTTTTTCGTGCCTACCTGTGTTGTATTTCAAGAAGCGCTGTTGTGTTCTTCATTTCGCGTACTTTTTCAACCGCGGTCGCGAGAAACGAAATAAAATGCAGTGTGTTGTTGCCGACTGCTGGAACGGAAGGGGTGTTAATACACTTTCGCTGAAAAGTTTCACTATTACTTGCGCAACACTTAAAATCTTTTTTCCGCGATTGAAAGGACACGTACAACCTGCACAACGTTTTTGTTTGCATCGAACTGTCTGTTTGACATTCAGTCGAAATATCATTTTTTTTCTGTTATGTGTCCATAGTCATAACAATATGTTTTGCCGTTGGGGGCAAGTCAATATGAATAGTGTTTTTTATTGCTTAATAATTATTTTGATGAATTTATGGTTTATTTATATTTCTTCATTTCAGATTTGCTTCCGACGGGCCGCGACGAGCATTATGGCTCCAACACAGTAAAAATTCTTGGATTAAATTGTACACCATGTCATTTATTACTGCCAATTTCCAATACAAACAGATCTAAATTTAATACTTTTCAAAATATTACTTTTTTCATAATATATTGTCTATTAAAACTTAATCAAACTTGGTGTCACATACATTTTTTAATATAATAAGTATTATTTCCTTCAGGCACTTCATACTGAGCTAATACAAAATTGGATTAAAATGGGTTGAAATAAGGTATTTAATTCAAAACTGATAAAACTTATTCCCATTTGTATTCACTTTCAATGCGAAGGAATTATGATATATTCCTTATTATATTACCATACCATATTTAAGAAGTTGTGAATTATATTGTAAACCTGAATGCTTAATTACTCAAAATGTTTAATACCGGACTTATTGAATTTGATACATTTGTGTAGATTTTGTAATAAAACATACACTGCGTTTCACTTGAATAGCACATTCCGTTTTCTCACCGTTATTTGCTTATATATCAATATTCTTATAATTTTGCTAGTAGTTATTTTTTGTCTTGTTGTTGTGGGCTCACCGAGACAAATTGTGCTCTCGAAATTTACCGTTACTTTTTTTCACCAATTTGATTCAAAAGCTAGCAGATTTTTTGTTTCACTAGAATAGCACAGTTGGGTTTAAGCTTCACATACGCGGTGCACGTGGTCACAATATCACAATTTATAGTTGTTTTGAGTATTTTAAATACGATTCGTTAACTTAAAGAAATTATGGGTCGTGGTAAAGCCTTAACAAGCGAAGAACAAGTTAAAATAAAAACCTACAGGGATTGTGACCTTTCAGTGACTGAAATATCGAAAAAAATGGAAAAAGCAGAAAAGTGATTTGCAATTTTATTGAAAATGGTGAAAATTATGGAAAAAATATGAAAGTTCGAGTGAGCAGTGTACTATCTAATGCAGACAAGCGGTCTATTTTGCGTGAAGCATCGAATTCACATGATTCTGTGGACAAAATTCGGTCAAAAGTTGGTGTCAGCGCGAGCAAAACAACTGTATGGCGCGTTATTTCAAAAGCTAAACACCTTAAGCGTCTAAAATTAAAAAAAAAAAACACCACTTAACCCCGCTCGTAAACAAGCTCGGTTCACTTTTTTTCGTCATGGACCAAAGAGTGGTTTCACGTTGTTTTTTCCGATGAGAAGAAATTCAATTTGGAAGGGCCCGACGGATATAACTATTATTTTCATGATTTAAGGAAGGAGACTCACCAGTTGGATCGGTTGCACAGTCGAGTTGGCGGCGTTATGGTCTGGGGAGCCATATCCTACTATGGAACTTGCACTTGTGAACTCCAATTCTTAGACACCACTATGAATGCTAAGTCGTATCAAGGTGTTTTAGAAAAGGCTTTTCCGACATTCGGAAGTCTCTTTGGACCATTGCCGTGGACTTTCCAACACGACAATGCACCAATACACACTGCCCGTGCCGTAAAGTCGTTTATCGAGTCCAAAAATGTTACTCTGTTGAACTGGCCACCATACTCGCCTGATCTAAACATAATAGAAAATGTTTGGGGATGGCTGGTCAAAAAAGTTTATGAGTCTGGTAAACAGTTTTCAACCAAGAGTGAACTAATTGAAGCCATTAAGCGAGCATGGGCTACCATTTCCCTTGCTTACATCAAAAGTTTGTACGATTCTTTGCCTAATAGGATCTTCGAGGTTATTTCAAACGGGGGAGGCCCGACCCATTACTAAAATCGCTGATTTTAATTCATATTGATCTCAACTTGCATTCTGAACAATAATAAGTTATCCTAACTACATGAAAAGTTAATTAAAATAAGTTTAAAAAAAAGTGTGCTATTCAAGTGAAACAGAATTCATGTCTTTTTTCATTGGTGTTTTACTTTTTTTACTTTCTAGGATTAAATGTTGGAAAAATTCGAAATCTTTTTAATTCAAATTAAAGCTTATCAATCAAATGCTAATAAAAATTACAAAAAAAAACGTTGTCTTCATTTTTTTAAAGATATTGAGAAAATAAATTTAATGTATAGAGTGTGCTATTCAAGTGAAACGCAGTTGGTCTTACATTCTACTGGTAATACAGTCGGGTATATATCCAATACTAGAATTTATTAAAATTCAAAATACATAATATTCAATACAGAATAAGGTGGAAATGAATACTCTTTGTATTAAAAAATGTAATAATATTTAATTTGCGATATATTACGCAGTGTTATTAGTTTCAGATTATTAGCCAGTGGTAGAGCGATGTCACATGTTGTATAAATTACAAACTTCGTCAGTTAGTCTGGTTAGTTTAGTTGGTAGGGCGTTAGTCTACAAATCATAGGGTCCTGGGATCGAGTCCCACTGTAGGTAGGTAGATTTATTATGCATTTTTCAGCGTAAAGAGGTAAATGAAATGTCGCCAACACCTATAGAGAAGTCAACACTAGTTATACAAAACTCATTTATGAGATATATATACGTATGTTCTTTCCCTTTAAAAATTGTGTTTTTTTTTTATCCCAAAAATATCGAGAATAATTACTTCTTTTGGTGTAATTGAAAGTCTTTTTTTCAGGTCATCCATTTGGATAAAAAATATTGCTAAATTCCAATCCACGAACTTCTTGTTAATAATAATAATAATAAATTCATTTATTTCAAATTAAAGTATTACATCTAACATTCACATTTCAAATAATTTTCATTTAATAAGAAAACATTACATATTTAACCATATCAAAAAATTAAAAAATTTGTATAAGATATGGAAAGTGAAATAATTTAACTTGTGTATACAATCCAAAATTAATAATTCAAGTTCATATATTTTATAAAAACATCAGTAAAAAATTAAATTAATGCGATTAAATATCATTTCTGTCCTCTCTTCTTCGATGGTAGTAATCCTTCAGGCGCTTGTTGAATATCCTCATGTTATACGCATCGGTAATCTCAGATGGAAGTTTATTATAGAGCTGTAGACCGCTTATTGTAGTTGAGTTCATTCTCCGATTAGTCCTTGCAGTTTCGTATGTGTATTTATTTTTATTTCTCGTGTTATATTTGTGTTTATCAAGATTTTTTATTAAGTTATATTCTGTGTTTAAGTCTTTATTTTTAATTTTATGTATTATTTTCAGCTTCTCCATTTCTATTATTTCATATATATTAAATTTATTAGTCAGTTTATACACTTCTTTAGTCGGCGTCATTCGATTAAATCCAAATAAAATTTTAAGCGAGCGTGTCATTAATTTACTTATATCGTCTAGCAGTCCTTTTGCGCATTGTCCATAAGTTGTTATATTATATTTGATTTTAGATAAAATATATGCGTTATATATAAGATTAGCAATGTTAGGATTAACGTGTCCATGTTGTTTTATTGCGAGTACAAGTCCAAGAGTTTTATGTTTAATGGTCTGAACGTGTTTGTCCCATTTTAGGCTTTCATCGATAATTAGCCCCAGATAATGAGTCGATTGCGTCCTTTTGATGGTCATATTTTCGATCAAAATATTTATATTTTCGTCATTTCTTTGTGATGTATTGAAAATCATAAACATAGTTTTGTCAAGGTTCATTACCAAGCCTCTTTCTTTGGTCCAGTCATAGTACTTATTAATATCATTATTCATTATTTCCTGTAATTCATCTATAGTCTTCGCATGATAGATTATGCTGGTGTCATCGGCGTATATTGTATAATTGCCTCGTAAATTCAAAACGGCCAAATTACGAATAAACAAAATATAAAGCTTCGGTCCCAATATAGAGCCTTGTGGGACACCTATGTTTATCGTCTTTTCGTCACTTAAAGATCCATTACATTTCGTTTGTATTATTCTATTCTCCAGGTATGTTTCAATTAATTTTCCAGCAGTTCCTCTTATTCCTAATTCGTCAAGTGATTCTATCAATATCTCGTGGCTAACCGTGTCGAATGCTTTTTTTAAATCAATAAAAACCGAAGCGACAATCAAACCCTTGTCCATAAGCGATGTGATTTCTTCCATCATTTTGAAAATTGCGGAATCCGTACAACCCTTGTCAACGAAGCCGTGCTGGTTCATGTCAAATCCAATTGTTGCTCTAATAAATGATGTAATTCTGATGTCAATTATTTTTTCGTACACTTTACTAATTGCGTTTAATATCGAAATTGGCCTGTAATTGTTTACGTCGTCACGAGCTCCTTGCTTAAACAAAGGTATAACAATAGCTTTTTTCAAACAGTCTGGGAATGTTCCTGTACATAAAGTCTTATTTATTTCTCTGGCTAGAATGTCCTTAATTTCATTTCCGATTAGTTGTAAGTCCTTAACACTTATATCATCATATCCAGGAGCTGCGTTCTTATTCAATGTTTTTAAAATTGTCAGTACCTCATTCGGATCTGTAGGATTGATGAACATCGTCTTATTATTATTTATTTTTCTCGATCTTAGATTTGGTCTCGTCACATTTTTTGTTATATTCGTTCCAATTGTAGCGAAATGCATGTTGAACAAATTTTCAATATTGTCAACATATTCCCCATTTTTTTTAAGTTTTATGCGACAATCAGTCATATTATTGGATTTGTCCGTAACTGAGGATTTCAAAAGTTTCCATAGTTTTCTCGAGTCATTTCCAGCTTTTTCAACTCCAGCATTAAAGTGTCTTTCTTTAGCAGCCTTTATAAGTATATCAACTTCTTTCTTTTTCTTTAAAAATTGGGTCCTTTTCAAATGATTGTTAGAGTCTGCCTTCATTCGTTTAAATAATGTTTGTCGTTTCTTTATTTCATTAACAATATTATCGGTAATCCATGTGTTGTTCCTAGTCCGAATCGTTTTCATTGTCGTATTATTCGCTTTACAAGTACCTATGATGTCAATAAGCTTGCATACATCGATGTCACTGCTAACCTGCAGTTTACACTTAATGTCGTTCTTAAATTTATCTTCGTTCAACTTCTTTATTTTTGTTTTAGTCATTCTAATTTTGGGTTTCTTTTTTAATGTCGCTGATATGTGTAAAATTTTGTGATCGGATAAGTTCGTATGTTCTGTTTTTGCTTTTAAGTTATGCTTTGAATAGCAGTTGGAAATGATATGATCAATACAAGTCTTACTGTTTTCAGTATCTCTAGTTGACTCATTTTTATTCACAATTTCATAGCCATTCGCTGACAATATATCAAAATATTGTTGTGTAGTTGGATTACTGGGACTAAGAACGTTAATATTAGCATCGCCGATTAAAATAATATCGTTATATTTAGAAAGTTTCTCTTCCACATACTCAATAAATTGCTTACTGCACTCGTTCGGAGCTTTGTAAAATATCCCAAGGGTGATTTTTGGGCTAATGTTTTCCAGTTTGACTACCAAAAAATTGTAGTTTGGTTCAGATTCAAGAACTTTGAAATCAATTCCGTTTTTAACGAAAAAACACGAACCTCCTCCTCCCTTGTTATCTCGACAGTTGAATACAGACTTATAATTTGAAAGAATTGCTGCTGGGGTCTCATATGAGGATAGCCATGTTTCCGTTAGGCCTATGATGTCAATTGAGTTCATTTTAGTCATTATTTCCAATTCATTCATTTTGTATCTCACACTTCGTATATTTAGATACATCAGTTTTAAGTTATTTGAAACTTTTTCCATGTTACTCGTCAAAATTTGTCCTGTTTCGAACTTCCTCAATCTTTTTCTGGTGAATTGGGCACTCCATGGATCCTGCTCTGTGATTTACTTGACAATCTAAACCATGATCTCTCATACGGACGCAGTTAATGCATTTGAAATTTTCAGTCACCTTACAAGTGAGGGACGAGTGGTTTTCAGCACATTTGGAACATTTTTCCTCATTTGTGCTTGAACAATTCTCGGCTTTGTGGTGGTAACGTTGGCATTTGTAGCAGCGCAGGACATTGTTGTCATCTTTGATGGTGTACAACTCCCAGTCCAAACATATCTCCTTGTTGATTATTTTTTTATAGAGTTTACCTCCGACTTCCAAAATATACAAGTATCGATTGCTCTTTGTTGTTCTAGAGTGAAGTAATTTCAGATGGTCGCTTTCTTCGATATTGTGGTTAAGACTTATGAGTTCGGTCTTCAAGTCATTCTCTGCGTATTTTTTTCTGACACCATTTAATATAACCTTCGGTAGCATTGTTTTGGGAACTGTGATTTCATAGTCGTCACTCAATTTTTCGTTTGCCTGCTGAACAAATGCTCTATGTCCAATTTCTTCTGTTGTATGCACAATTATTCCGCCTTTCGCTATTTTCTTGACACCGGCTATTCCTGACTTGGCTTTAACTATATCTATCTTTGTTTTTACTTCTTTTTTCGTTTCGTCACAAGTTTTCATTGTTTTTGGCTTTATTATTATTGCATTTCTCGATTTAGATTTTTCATCCCCGCTTTTTACTGCTTCAGAATAAGTTATTCCTTGTGGCTTTTCAAATTGGCTTGTTAATGTTTTCGCCGCCTCCTTTATAACTCGACTTGCCTCTATCACGTCCACGTAATGCGACTCTCCCTTTTTATACTTATTCCACTTTTTCTTATCAGCATCACATATCCACATAATGTTTTTCTTATTTTTTAACGATGAAAGAAACTCATATTCTTGCTTAGAAAGGTTAGCGCATTCAAAGTGAAACCAGGAACAGCAGAATCCATCACAGCATACACCTTTCTTATCAGAAATTTTCTTCTTACATTTAAAACAATCTGGATCATCATCAACGTTCCCCATGGTGGATGCAAAAATATAAAAATATATTTATTTTCAGACTTACCAAAAAGAAACGATTATACCGCTTAGTATTACTTCCAGGTCGACCCTTCGGAAAAGTAACACCAGAAAAATCGCACAAAAAAGTCAAACAAAATAATTATTGTTTTCAACTAGGGTATTAATGTTATTAAAGAACACTCATTCGGTTTCACTCATTTTAAAAAATCACTCATAAAAACTTGTAAGACACTTTGTGCTTATGATAATTACAATGTGAGAGAGGTATATATCTACTTAAGCACAGCTGATTGTTTCGTATACTTCTGTCACTTCACTATTCACTCAGTCTTATTCCTGTTCTCGATTGATTCACATTCACATACTAGTAAGAGGCTGATTAACGAAGTAAGCAAGATTTTGTGAAAAATCTAGGCGGGATGTCAACAACCAGGCAGTAGAAAAATGGAAAGAATTTTCCATGTAATTGGACGAAGGGCTTTTCTATTCGAGGACATTCATTAATAAACACTTTTGGGGGATCACATACGAGAGAAAATAGGTAAAAAAGTGACTTTAGAATTATTAATATTGAAAATTATTCGCAGCTAAAAGTAAACACGACTTGGCTATCTGACATATGTCATCCAAATGCACTTTTTATTTGGTTTTAATACAATATATATTAAATGTAATAAATAAAATAATATATTTAATTACACTCATTGATACACGGTAGTGTATTCTGCATTATATTTTCAAAAGTTCGTATTAGAATGAAATTGAGATAAAATTCGATTTTAACATCCACTGGTGTGAAAAAATCTTTTCATTCTTTTAGAAATATTAAAATCTAATAAAAAATTGGTGTGGTGATATATACAAGACCAAAAACGTTAGAATTTAGTCCAAGAATTTTTACTGTGAAAGATTAAATTGACTAGAGACGGATATTTCTAAATATACGCACGTATGTTCAAACATTTTCGCCTGGAAGACATTTTTAAGCTAGAGAAGCGAAATGTGCTGAAATATGATGCAGTTCCGGAATTAAAACTGTATCATATCACGGTAAGTATGTAGATTGATTAGTAGACAATTTATAAACATGGAAAATTGCATATCTTGAGCTAATCATAATGGCATTATGGAAGCTAGGATAAAAATCCTCAAGAAAAAATTATCAGAAGTATCCGTACACTGCGACGACAGAATTCCCGCTACAAAAAGACGACGCAAGCATTGAAATCAAAACGAAAAACATGTATGTCCTCCGAAAGCATTCCAGCTATTAGTGGCGCTAAAAAAAATTGCAGACAAACAGTTAAGGGAAAATAGATCCACACGTGGCAGAAGTTAGAGCCTTTGCTTTAAATTTACATTTCATATCCCCTAAGGCTTATGAATACGTACGTACAAAATTTTTAAAATGTTTGCCGCACAACCGTACCCTAAGAAAGTGGTATGCGGGGGTTTATTGCGCTCCAGGGTTTACAAAAGAAGCATTTGATGCAATAAGAAGTGTTGTTGAGTCCACTCCAGCCGATGAAATATTTGCAAACCTTATATTTGACGAGATTCATATCAGGAAGCATATCCAGTGGGATTGACAACATGCTTTAGGATATGTCGATTTGGGAGATGGTCCATCCGGAGACACTATAGCAACTCAAATGCTTGTCTTTATGGTAGTGTTTTTGAATAAACCATGGAAAATTCCAGTGGGATACTTCCCGATTGCATCCATCACCGCCGAACAAAAAAACAACATGGTGCAATTTTGCGTCGACCAATTGAAAGATACGAGTGTCATAGTAGTGGGTGTCACTTTCGACGGGCTATATTAGAATTTTTTAATGGCCCATCACCTTCGATCGGATATACGGAACGCCAGTCCACCCGATGAAGATTTGGATGAACGCGGAATTGATTATATTCTACATCCTGACCCTTGCCACATGCTAAAGCTATGCCGGAATGCTTTTGCCAAGAAAAAAAGTGTTTGTTGATAAAGACGGCAACCTTGTTAAATGAGACTTCATCGTGTCTCTTCAAAACCTATAGGAGAAAGAAGGCCTGCGCCTAGGCAATGGAATAACAAAGGCACATATATAGACAAAAGATGAATGTCTCGTTGGCATCACAAACAAGTCAGTGTCCGATGCCATGACATTCTGCTCAGAAGTATTGAAACTTCAAGAATTTGCTGGTAGCCAGACGACATCCAAATTTATTAGTATTTTTAATAATATTTTCGATATATTGAACAGCCGAAAGTTATCGGCATCACAATTGCAAAAACAGGCACTCTGCGATAGGAATGCGGCCGTTGTATTGGAAATAGCTAAGAATGGCATCGAGTATATTAAGGGTCTAAAGCATTTCCTTACTGGTGACCTTGTTATTCATTCCCCATTGCGTGTAGGATTTGTGGGTCTAATTAAGTGCCTGCAAAATTTGGAGACTTTATTTAAACGCTTCATAGAGACCCACCTGCTAAAATTTGTGATTATGTACAAGATAAGTCAGGATCCTCTAGAGTTGTTTTTCGGAGCTATTAGAACTGCGCTAGGGTGTAACACCAACCCTACCGTCCAACAGTTCACCTCCAGATATAAAAAAATTACTATTTAGAGTTCAGCTGCGAGATGGAGGAAAGGGCAACTGTTTGCCGCTGGAGTATATACCACCACTATTGAATGCCACACAACACAATGCGGTTAAGGAGATTTACAGAACCGCAGAACGTGCAGGAATGTTGGAAGATCTAGAATCTCCTGAACAGGATGATGACATCCACTTTGATGACGGCGACTTGCATCGCTTAGAGGATATTATGGATGAGCACAACTACAACCAAGATCCTAGAATGCTGTCACAATTTCGCAGTAGCTGTATCAGAATATATATAAGGGTTTGTTGTGAGAAGCTTATTTAGAACCCTCAAATGCAGCTACTGTATCGAAGCGATACAAGGAGAGGTCAATGAAAAGTCCTTACTTGCGTATAAGACCAGAGGTTTTTTGAAGGTCCCTTCTACAAGTGTGGTGTTTGTATGTAGAAAGGTCGAATAACAAATAAGTCTATCGGATCTATGTGGCACAGACCTGCTGCTAAGCAAAGCCACATTCTTGACAATATCGGTCAAAGTGCAAAAATAATGTCTGGGCAAAAATTTATTTGCCGAAACAGATGCAACAAGCTGCATGCACTATAGTCTGCTGATCAAGGCAATAACACAGGTACGATTCCATTTCTAGGCGAAAAACTTTCCGAAAGGATTCCGATTGGGCCATATTTGAGAAGATTAGCGCATTTTCACAATGACTGATCCCTTAGTAATGTTTCCAATAAAAGAATTTCCCTTAATAAAACTGTAATATATACAAGACCTAGATGATCGGCTAGTATGTCTGCTTTTTCACACAATGAAAACAAGGATGCCAACACCTTAATTCCGCCGAAGACGGTCCCAAGCCCGTTTATAAAGGAACTATGAGATTCAAAATTATGTTTCAAATATATGTGGTCCTTTAAAGGAAGAGGGAAGCGTGTGGTATAATCCCAGCATTGATGTAACTGTAATGATCGAACCTTGGATCTCGTCCTAAGTAGTTTTGATTCCTCTTACCTAACAACGTTTAAAGCCCCAGTTGCTTACTTACCTACTGACATGCACCACCCAGCCCTATTAAACGATATCTATATTCCATCCTCCCCAATCCATTCTTACAATCCTCACTCTCGTACCAACTTTACAAAAGCGGATTACACTGTAATCAACCAAAAGTTGCACGAAGTCGATTGGGTGAAAGTTCTTCATAATCACAACTGCGAGTCGGCTCTGGCTCTGTTCTATTCAATTGTGAATAACATTATTCACAAATATGTTCCTGTTAGGATTTGTAGGAAACGAAAGGGTCCCATTTGGTTCACCCCATTAATACACAAAATGTTAGGTAAGAAAAACCGCGCACACGCTCGATTCGTGCGTTCTCACCGCCAGGCGGACTATCTGGTTTTCCATAACCTCCGTTCCAAAGTGAAGAAACTAATCAGTGGTGCCCGCGCAGCCTATTTCTCAAGTGTTGAACAAAGCCTACACAATAATGAAAATAAACTCTTCTGGTCTCATGTCAAAAACATGAGAGCTACATCTTCTCATCCGTCTTCGTTATCGTTTAACAACACTACGGCCGATACTCCGGAAGATATCTGCGAGCTTTTCGCTACTTTTTTCTCCAGTACGTATCGACAACCTTCCGCTCCCCCTACTTTAAACAGTGATCAGCAATCTTTTCAACCGGCTTCTGATATAACATCCTCTTATGTTGAACTTGTAATCTCCTCTCTTGACGTGAACTCGTCATCCGGACCGGATGGAATTCCTAATCTTTTTCTTAAAAAAACCGAAAGCACCATAAGTATCCCTCTTGCAATTATTTACAATAAGAGCATTAGGGAAGGTGTCTTTCCGGCAGAGTGGAAAGTAGCACAAGTGGTCCCCATTCCTAAAAAAGGCAGCCCCAATTTGGCTGAAAACTACCGTCCCATCTCGCTTTTATCGGGATGCTCAAAGGTTTTCGAGAGAATTGTTTTCAATTTCATCTATGAAAATTTCGGACATACCATATCCCGACATCAGCACGGCTTTCGCAAAAATAATTCAATTACCACTAATTTAGTTGAATTCTCACACTATGTGGCTAAATCATTTGACAGCCACCTGGATGTTCATGTTATATACACGGACTTTTCGAAAGCCTTTGATTCCGTAAACCATTCCATCTTACTTAACAAATTACTACTGTGCGGCTTCCCTTTTCACTTAGTGTCGTGGCTTTCTTCGTACCTTGTCGACCGGTCTTCTTGTGTCGTATTCGAGAATTTATCTTCATCTCCCTTCTGTCCAGTTTCTGGTGTTCCTCAGGGTTCAATCCTAGGCCCTCTCCTATTTCTGTTTTTCGTCAATGATCTTCCACCTCTGTTAAATTGCAAATGCTTGCTATACGCCGACGATTGTAAGCTCTTCTCTAAAGTTAGTGATATTGCTGATTGTCGGATGCTACAAAACGACTTGGACATCCTACATTCTTGGTGCGATTCCAACGATCTGCATCTCAATATATCAAAATGTAACGTAGTGATATATTCATTAAAGCCGTCTCCGCTCTCATTTCCATATGAAATCAACTCCATCGTTCTGAGTTCAGCTGAAACTATAAAAGACTTAGGTGTGACTTTCGATTCTAAATTAAAGTTCACGGAACATTACTCGAACCTTGTCAAAAAGGCTTTTCAGCTTTCTGGCTTCGTTTTACGAAGCTCAGCCAATTTTAGATCGGTGCACACTGCCTTAAAGCTCTTTGCATCTCTGGTAAGAAGCACTTTAGAATACGCTTCAGTCGTATGGTCTCCTACTCCAATGATAGGTGCTAATTCATCAGGGGCATCTGATGATCTAGAGTCCGTACAACGAAGGTTTACCAAATCGCTGTTTTTTAAATTTAAAATCCCCTACCGTTCATACCCCGACCGCTTGAAATTCCTTCAAATGCTGTCATTGAGCGAAAGAAGAAAATACTTAGACATGTGCTTTCTGTATAAAGTTTGTAAAGGTCATCTTTCTTCATCTGTCTCCAACGACATTAATTTCCGAGTTGCTACCTATAACACACGATCGTCTGCCATCTTCGAGCATCCATTCAGCCATCTTTCTGTTTATATGAACTCACCACTTATAAGATCCATGCGATATTATGACAGACTTGAGCTTGGTCCTTTACCTAACTCCTTGAATTCTTTTAAGCGACTAGTCTTAAGTAAAATCAAATCTAATAGCTTACATTGATTTCGTACACTCTTTACCTTTTTCTTTTTTATTTTTATTTTTTCTATTACATAGTTATAACTATTTTTGAATTTATGTACTAAAAATTCTATGCTTGAATTGATTAAATCTTAAGATTACTATTAAGGGAACGTGTCTCCTGTTTGTAATTATCAAATAATAAATAAATAAATAAATAAATAAATAAATTATGATTTTTTTTTATTAAAACTCCTAAATTTTGAAACATCGATCGCCCTTAGAAAGTACGCAGACATTTTAAGCCCATGAAGACATGTTGAATATATTCCGGAAACTGCCGCATAAACGCACCGGATTGTGATTCCTTATGTGATTTCCACCAAAAAAGTTGTACGAAACATACCCGCTTAGCTTAACCCTTTAGCTGTCACAGGCATTTGAAGATTTTTGAGAAAATTATTTTCTTGTACGACTAAAACTTCAATATCTCAAAAGTTAGACTAGACTAGATACGTGTAACACGTATCTCATTTTCTGAAATTCTACGGAAATAAGGAAATTATTCCCGTTATTTCACATGAATTTTCAATTTACTTTATGTCTGGAGCTCTTGTGAAGTTTGCATTGTTTAGTTTTTTGTGCAAGAAAGCCAAATACGTTAGAGTACCATCTTGATTATGGTACTACAGACAAAAATTGTCGTAGTAGTATTTCGCGAGTGGAAAATGGGTGATGTTAAGAAAATTGTTAAATTATCTCTCAATCAAAAAAGTTAAATCCTTTCGAAGATTAAAAAAGGTGTTGCAGTAAAATCGTTATGCGAGCAATACACTGTGAACAAGTCTACCATTAGCAGAATAAAAAAAGATGAAGCAAATGTAAAGCGTTTCGTTTGCAACTCGGAAAGTGGGCGCGGAAGAAGAAAAACTTTGAAGCAATGCGAGTATCCTAAAATGGAATCCGCGCTTTACAAATCGTTTACCAAGCGAAGGATAAATCATGTTCGAATATCCATAGAACTACATATAATTAACAAAAAACAAATGAAAATGTCACTTTTTTTTCAAAAATTAAAAGTCCAATAAATTATATACCTATGTATTATGCATTAAGCAATACAAATAAAATACAATTGAAGAGTTTGCAACTTTAAGCTCTATCATAAATTTTGTTTTTCTTCTCTGCTTCGGTTAATGCAACAACTCAGTTATTGCAACTACCCCAGTTTTTCGAGGTCGTACTGTAATAAAAAACTCAGGTCGTTTTATTTAATAATAAAAAATGGCTGCTTATCACAACGGCGGTATATAACTACATAAAATCAAAATTATTTTTTCTCTTTTTTATGATTCTACTGAAAATTAAATTTTAAACTTTTTCGCGCCAAATATGCCCCTTATTTTACAATATATCCCTAATTACCGGCTCCACAGGAAATTTACAACTACTATGATAACACGCACACAAGTCGATAAAAATCGTGCCAACAATTTGGCAGAAAGGCCGCTCTTTGATGTGAACAAATGTGTTGAGATTTTGCAAAACCAAAGTCACCATTTGCAATTCGTTGTGTGGTGGTTGTTTGTTTATGTTTACAATTTGTTTGTGTATTCTCATTTTATAAGTTTTGTTGTTGTTTTTTCTCTTCGTCACCGTCCTCTGCTGTTTAAAACTATGACTTCCGAAGGAGATTTTAAAACAGTAACGAAGGAGTACAATTGGGGTGGAATGGTAGTGAGTGTAACGGACACTCCGGAAGTCCATCAAAGACTGCAAATTGGTAAGTTTAATGAGAAAAGGATTATGTTATTAAAGACTCCGTTAACATTAGCAGTTTTCAGTCTCGAAAACTCCGATTTTGCATTCTTGGAAGGTATGAATGGCGAAAACAAAAACGAATGTTACGATTATGTGCAGTATTACAAAATTCCATTCATATTTTAATTCATATTCACCTATGGTCTCCCGAACTTGTGCCGAGTGCTCGCATCAACAAACTTACTATACATAGTACGCTAGTGCCACGGCCAAACATGCTGATTCCGAGTGGTGGAGATTCCATTCTGACTTCTCTCGATATTAGAGAATTTTAATATTGGCGTATAAATTATAGTTAACTGATGTCTACCAAAAGACACAGGAAAGCTCGTACAATGGTAAAGTGTCTAAATGAACCTTGAATACAAATGAAATATCCTACTCTTTCGGTCGCGGAGCCTAAAATCTGTTAGTGAGCGGAAAACCTAAATCAATACCTAAAGTGAAACTGTTTTTTTTAATTTTTACAGATTCCGATTTTAGAGATCGGTATTCTCGGACTGAGTCCTGTACTGAAATTATAAGTGTGGATGATTCGGTGGTTGATGAAAATGGTATACACATATCTATTTTTTATTCAATTTTTCGGAAAACAAACTAACATTCTTATTCTCATACCAAAATCTTATTTCAAGTGTACCCCGGCGGCGACGAAGAGCTTATTGGCTGCATACCATAAAAGAAAAAAATAATTTAGAGACCCGACAACCAAAAAATTATTTGGGCAGAAATTGATCTTGAAATGGAGTCGTGTGGTTATCGCGTTGACTGCACTGGGGTTGACCGCAAAATGAGGAATTTGTGGAAAACATATAAGACAGTAAAGGATAACGCAAACAAAACTGGTACGCAGAATAAATATAAAAATTTCTAGCAAAAAGCTAATTATTTTCTTTAATAGGAACGCGAAATGTTCACTGGGAGTTTTTTGGTGTTATGGAGGAAATATTCACCAAAGATGAAACCATAAATTGGTATTTCCTCCATGCCACCCGATATGCAACCACCCACCGAGCAAGCAAATACCGCGGTACGACAAAATATTAGCGAAGAAGCAACCAGCCACGAACCACAGTAAGGAGGCTCTTCTACTGCCGGACCCTCGCGAAGCGAAGTTCCCCCTCAGCAATCAGAACCATCAAGAAGATCACCACCCAAAAGACCGTGTTAAACGGCTCAAAACCTATAAGGAGCTACAGGAAATGAATCGACTGCTGAGGGAGCGCAACCAAATAGTACAATCTGCAAATGAAAGTCAAAACAAATTGATGCAGGAGAGAAATGAGTTGATTAAAGGATTGTTGCTGAATTATAATAAGTATATTATGAAGTCATTTTTTATACTTTAAGGCCCGCTAACTCTTATCTAATTTTTGATATTTTAATTTTTCACAATTATAGCCAGTCTATTTTCTTGAAATTCTTCATTTTTTTTTCAAAAAAGCGCGAAACAAAAGTATACACCAGGAGTATAAAACCCAAAATTTATTAATTGTTAACCACATATCAAAAAAGAAAACAATTTCGAAATAGACCTGAGGATGCCCAGTGAGGCGAATCGTTGTCATAAAAATAAAGGAAGAATTTTAAGAAAAGGCTGGCTATAATTGTGAAAAATTAAAATATCAAAAATTGACTAGCACCAGTGATAAACTAAGAATAATACTCTTAACTAATGGTGTTGGAATACCAAATAATAATTGGCCAACACAGCAACACAGTAAGCTATGATCGATGGGTATAAAAGCTTCCACTGAACCAAATCGCCTGCTAAACTAAAGAAAATATTGGTAAAGAAGAGAAAAAAGAGAAAAAAAAACAGTCAAGGAATTTTTCACTTTATTTGAGGAGTTATCACATTGATCCAATTAAAATGCTAATACATATCAACTTTTTAAGGAAAAGTAACGTTGAATCAAGCAAACTTTTCTTATGAAAAAGACTATAAATAATATATGTAAATAAAATTAAAAAAAAACACACACACCTTTAGTTTACATATGCCAATGGCTTATCATAATTGCATGCTTTAGAATAAGTATCTTGCAGGTATCCTTCGAAGTGATCATCTAAATATTCATCTTATGGAATATTCCCTGCCTAGGATCCCTTCGCTGCCAACTCGTACACCACAACCGTTTTACGACTTGCTAAAACTCTCTCTCGCTTGGGACACCCTGTATATTCCAATTCCAATATTAATATCATCTATCTATCTATCATCTATCACACAAAAGATCAATAGAAAATGAGACTTTTTGCCTGCAATCTACTTGCACTCCATCGGCTGAATGTTGTTGGCGATCGTTGTCTCTCTCGGAACATCACCTGCAAAGATGAAATTGGATAGGATTAGGTAATTGCAAACAAAGCCATTCACACAACTTACAATCTTCTAGCTCCATTGGCTCGTCAGTTTCTTCATTGTTCTTCATTTCGGCGTTTGATTGAAAATCTTACTATCATTCCGACGACAAGAAACGCGCACAGCTGAGGAATATTACGCAACAAACTATGATGGATACGCAAAAATATGCAAAAATTCACAATCGCTAGGAAATTGTCTATGATAGTCAAGCCATGCATCAGGTGATTAAGATTTAAGTATGATACGCAGAATTTACGGAAATGGAATATCTATGAGACTAAAAATTTTGTAATCTTGATTTTTGGCCGAATTGTAGCGAAAGTGTTCCCTGATTTTGGGAATTGAGGTTGAAAAATTAAGAATTGGAAAAAGAAAATCGGAAAATTGAGAAATGAAAATTCCAAAATTAAAAAAGGAAAATGAAAAAAAAACCGAGCAAAGAAAAATGAACAATTTTGAATGGAAAATTTAAAATGAAAAAAGATAAACGGAAAATGGAAGATGAAAAATGGACAACTCCCCCGACAAAAAATTAATTACGTTTTTTCCGCTGCCGCAATACAATGATCCCGACACATAGATGTCGGGATTTTGAATATGGCGGGCCTTTTACAAATATTATTACATATTTCAAAATAAATCAAACAATTAATACTTGAGAAAAACGCACCAATCCAAAAACACACGTTACGTGCCAAAAACCGTTACAATCTTTTGGATGTTACCGCGTGAGGAGCATAAATATTTTCGGGAATTCGAAGGATTCCAGTTTCAAGTCGGCTTAGCAGAGTATAGTGACGGGTATACAAAGCGCTACCCAGTGAAATTTATTATATTATTTATTATGACTTGGAAGAAACAGCAACACTGTCCGAATGGATTGAAATCGAAAAACTGATTGTGGCGAAGAGATCACTGAATGGCTTAGCTAAGACATTTGTACAAGGCGAGCGCAACGTGACATCGTGGCCCAAACTTAAAGAGGCCTTATTTGATGAGTTTGGTGGAAAAATTAATAGTGCAGATTTACATAAACTTCTTACACTACGTAAAAAAAAAAAGAATCGTGTATGGAATATTTTTTCAAGTTTCCGATGTAATCGCTTTGGTCATATTTCGAAAAATTGTCCCTCTGTGGAATCGAATACTAATACGCGAAGTTTGAAGCCGCAAAATAATATGATGCAGAAACAATTGACGATTGAAGGAGGGAAAATTACAGCCTTATTTGACACCGGTAGCAAATTCAAAATAATGACGAATAGTGTACACATATGAACAATTTGAAAATGTTGAATTGCAAAAAACGTGAATTTATTTCTGGTCGGTTTCGTTAATAAAAATAGTAACAAAACGAGACCGAGCTCTAATCGTGCGAATAGCACGATGATTGTATACCCTATACCCATGTACAGGCCTAGAACGCAGGCAAAACCTCAAATTTATAATTCAATTTTTTTTTGAGGGGAGGAGGGGGTATATGAGTCCGACCTGGTGCACTTTTAATATCTTAAAGGGGCTTCCAAAAGCTATCATTTCACACATTTGGAGTGTTTCGCGACATTCTATCAAAATGTTTGGCTAAATATAGCTTTGTAGGGGAGGTAGGGGTAGGAGTGGTAGGGCCTTTTTCACTTTCCATCAGCTCAAAGTATACAGGGTGTCCGGAAACTGCCGCATAAACCCACCGGATCATGATTCCTCAGTTGATTTCCAGCAAAAAAGTTGTACTGAACATACCCCCTATTCTTAACCCTTTAGCTGCCACAGGTATTTGAAGATTCTTGAAAAAATAATTTTCTTGAACGACTTATAGCTCAATATCTATTAAGCTAGACCAGCTAGAATAGTGAAACAAAATGATTATTACAGCCAACAAATTCACCTATAGAATAAAACTAACCACACTAAAATCGGATAAGAGGTTTTTTTTTGTAGAGAGCTTCAAAGTCAAATTTGTGTGTTTTAACCCAAAAACAATATATTTTTTCATCTCAATTTTCTCCAACTTCTGCTAAGAAGAGGTGCTAGTACGATTCTTTTAAAAATTTGCGTATAGTCTTACGATAATATCTTTCTTACATCATTTTATTCTAGCTCCATTATTTCTAACAGTTTTAATACCTTAAGTGCAGAAAACTAGGTGTAATTTTGGCTCGATTTCGACAAACTTGAATAGATTTTACCAATTGCAGATCTTTAGGGGCAGTGTGAATTGAATTGTACTGTATTCGAGCTAAAATAAACCCTAGTTTTCTACACTTAACGTATAAAAACTGTTAGAAATAATGGAGGTAGGGAAACCCTTGGTCTGATTTGGCCCATTTGATTGATTTTATCAAAAGAAACATCTGACCAAAATTTCAAACCACTAGCTTGATTATTTCGCGAATTATCGTGCGAAGGGACAGACACACGGACAGACAGACAGACATGGCTAATTCGAATCAGTGACCGACCCTGATCATTTGTATATATACTTCCGGTGGCTCCTGATGAGGTGTTACATAATATCGGCGTAACAAAAACAATATACCCGATACCAACTTATGGGTATAGGGTATAATAAAACCAATCAGTAGCATCACAAGCTGAAATCAGGTAGAGAGATTAAATGCAGTCATTATTTCAGTTCTCTTTAAGCTAAGCATCGATGATCCATCAAGTGGTACAAACATGTAAGCACCAACGAAGAGCGACACCGACGACGAGTGTAAAGCCAACGACGAAGATAACGACGAGTGGGGAGAAGCCAACGACGAGATACAAACCAACGACGACGGGAATGACGACCAGCGTTGCCAACCCTAGCCAAAAGTAAGAAGATCTACTTAATTTTTAACATTTTTGCATTCTACTTACCTACTTACAAGTCACTCAATTCTACTTACTGTTTTTAAAATTTGGAACGGATATTTCAATTGCATTCAGTCAATGCAATTAGGTCATTACCGACAATACTTTGAGCTTGATCAATGAATAAGAAGACATGTACATGACCAGGTTCATACAGTCACATACACGAGTATGTCTCTTCCTTTTCTATTTTCTTATTCAATGAGCTAAATGGATACAACAAATCAACAAGATACTGTACGGGCACTTATTAACACGAGAGCTTAACTATGCTATACCGTGTGTGTCATTTTTGTTGTCCACTGTCTCCATTGTCAAAGTTACTCGCTACCCGTTATTTAGTGTCGCATTTTTCGTTTGTGAAAATTTAAAAGTGGGGGCTCTTATAAGTTGATTGGTCCAATTTTTCTCCCGCATCGGTTGAATTCTGCTGCATTTCTCCATATTTTAGAGGACCAAATATTATCTTCGATTTTGGACAATTTACCTATTGCCCAACAGATCAATATTTAGTGGCAGATGGATGGTTGCCCAGCCCACAATGGGAGGGTAATTACGGACTTATTAAATACAGAATTTGGAGAAAAATGGATAGGAAGATTCGGACCAGTCGCATGGCCACCAAGGAGTCCAGACTTAACACCTCTAGATTTTTAGGTATTAGTACAGTATTTAAAGACACAAAACGGCCGTTTACTTAAAAAAAAATACGTAATGGCTGAAATTTGCTGGAGATGTTAGGGGACATGTCTTTTATCTAAAACTGAGTTTTCGTATTCGTGGGGGTGGGGGAAATTGGAGTATATTGCCTACTTATAGGCGAATTTTGCATTTTTCGTTAATATCATTCTTACTGTTGACCCTACAGTAAAGTGATGTATAGAAGTTTTGTTTCTAATCAAATTATCTATCTTACGGTACCTACATTAATTTCATCGGTCAAGTAGTTCCGTTATAGTTACCAGCTAAAAGTGAAAATAGTGGACTGAAAATACTGTTAATACTGTTAAGGTACCGGTGAATAGATTATTTGATTGGAAAGAAAACCTCTACCATTTTACTGTAGGGTCAACATTAAGAATGATATTAAGCAAAAACGCAAATTTAACCTATAAGTAGACAATTTACTATAACAACCCCCTCCCATAAATACGAAAACTCAGATATAATAGATTTAGGACGTATCTCTTAACATCTCCACCAAATTTCAGTCATTACGTGTTTTACTTATGCCAAATATTCTCATTATTAGTGCTATTTTGCCCTTTAACCGGTCATTATAACGGAACTATTTGGCCTACGATATTGGCTTAGGTACCATTGAATAGACAATTTGTTTAGAAACATAACGTTTATACATCATATTACTTTAGGAATACCAGTAAGAATGATGTTAAGGAAAAACCCAAAATTCGCCCATAAGTAGGCAAATTACTATAACTTCCCCCACTCCCACAAATACGAAAACTCAGATTTAGGCTTAGGGCACGTTGCTTAACATCTTCACCAAATTTCAGCCATTACGTATTTTTTTTAAGTAAAATATACCCGATTACTGTACTATATGGGGAAAAATCAAAAGCGAAGTTTACACCCAACCGATTTTGTCTCGAGAGCAACTGATGGAACAAATTCAAACGGCCTGCAATAATTTGAAAATGAACCACCAACAAATCCTTGCAGCAGTTACATCAACGTCTAAAAGATGCCAATTATGGGTCGGGCACGATGGAACTCATTTTGAACAATATCTGTAGGATAAATTTGATGAATAACCACACCATCCTAATATTTTCAAGCCGAATTAATTAGTTTCAAATTGCTCGTAATATTGTATGTAATTGATTTATTGAATTTAATTTTTTTTAATTTATAAAAAGATAATTTTGTTCACTTTTGCTTACTATAATAATAAAACGTAATTATAATAACTATTAAAACCACTTCGTTCATGTGTCAGAGTGTCAATTACATTCCCACGTGAAACCAATTTTTTTTTCACTTACGGATTATGTTTTTTTTACTTTTTACACATATTATTCAGAAACCGGATGACTCTGCGCTTTATTATTATATGCCGTTCGAAAGCTAAGATATTAGGCCAACTTTTGTCAACTTTGCAGATTTTCCACTACAGTGTACCGTTACGAAATTCGGGTTTAATTTTGACATTAAAAGTTGAATTTGACATTTCTGCAAAATTCAAAACGTTGTATCTCGGAAGATACGAAACCGTTCGAAACGTACGATATGTCCTTTTATTGGAAACTTTTTGTACTTTCAGAAGAATGTGAAAAACATTAATTTGGCTAAAGTGGAAGCTATAAAATATGAGTTTTTCGAAAAAAGTCATGTTTTTTGACAAGAATCACAAAAAAGGAAATTACTCCTTAACGGTAAAAGCTAGAGAAATAATTTTGGCGGCTTTTTTCCTAAAACATCCTGTAGAGTCTACCATTGGTCTATGGCTAACCAGTTGCGGGACACCCTGTATAAGAAGCTCGAAACGTTTAACCGATTTTATTTCTTTACAAACATTTTTCGAAATTAAACCACTGAAAATTCTTTTACCTTCACAAACACGTTGGTTGTCTCCTCTTCAACGTGTTGCTGGAAAAATATGAAATTTTAACTGCTTTTTTTTTTCAATGAGTAAAGGTTTCAACTCTTCCGTCGGCTGTACGGATGTATTTGTCATTTTTCGATTATGTTCTTTTAAATAATTTGAATAAGCTTTTCCAATCAGAAAATTCACAGTTACATAATCTTTATGTATCCGTTAAGAGCTTAGTTTTAACATTTTTAGGGAATTACCTTAAAAAAGAGTATTTAATGTCGGCAGACATTGGGGGAATTGAAGTGGACAAGAGCAGCGAGTTTGAGGAACTGAACAACATATATTGTGGTTTTTTTGAGCAACAATATATTTTGGACATATGATATCGATCCTGACTCGTTAAAATCATTCATATTAAATTGCCAATAATTTTATATTGAAAGTGCTCGACAAATATTTAAAAGGTTCGATTTTAATTCAAAATTTTTGAAAACAATTGAAATAATTAGCCCTGAGAATATTATTCAAAACAAATTTAACTCTATCATTCAGCTGTCAGTACAATGCGTTAACTCAGCCGTTCATAGGCAATTTCGAGTCAACGTTACATTTCATATCATTTCGGAGTGTATATAATGTTGCAAGCACTACATATTTCCTATCCGGACATGTACGGACCACGCAGAGATTCGATCTCCGGACCTCTAGATTACGAGCATCGTAGAGTGTAACTCAACCAAGTGAGCCACAGAGCGTGATAAATGATAGTTTAAAATAAGCATTTATTTAGAAACTATGTCCTAAACCGCTACCTAACTGTAGCTGTATACTATTTAGTAAACAATTTTTAAAGCAATATTTCAAGTGAACTTTCACTGTTTAAATACTGCTAGCAAAAACCATTTTTAAAATATTTGGCAGTGTGCAGCAGTCTTAGTATAAACTGCACATGCTTTTATTCTATCTACTTATTTTTTCCCTTAAAAAAAAAGGACTTACTTATCAATTAAATGAGTTGGCAACACTGATGACGACTCACTTTGTGTCTAGACGCCGTCGCTGAGCGAAGAAGAACAATCCACGAATTGGGGTAAACCACTTTTCAATTATAAAAGTATCTTCTAAGTACTCGTCCCGAATGGTCATTTATTTCTACCGCTCTTCAATTCACGGGTTTTCTTCAGAACTCCTCTAAACAAGGAAAATTTTGCGTGTTTTTAGGATGTTCTGTCGACGCATAGTAACGGTGATTAGGCGAGTCTATGAGTCAAGTTCATATTTCTTAAAGATAAAATTAAAATTACATTCAGATATAGAGGGTTTTTTAATGTGTATACTGATATTTATAAATGCAGTTTTAGTTAATTTTTCATTTACTTAATCCTAGCATATCTGGTAACCCTGCCATCATAAATAGTGGTAAATAACGTTTATCATTCCATCGCACCTGGCAACGCTAATACTTACTGTCAGATGGTGGTGAAAAAGAAGAGTCAGTCAATATATTGTAATATACCGATCCACACGGGTTTTGAATGCGGATATCAGTTTACAGAGGCAAAAGTAGGCGATGTTATAATGGAATTTTATAAAAAATAAAGAGTTATAATAAAATTGTGTTTAATTAACTAAAAAATTGTGATTTTCTGCGATCCATAAAGGGATTTAACGCACCAGACTGAAATCAAAGAAGAGTCAGTTTAATTCGAAGAACATCACGCGTTTTTATTGCGATAATTTATCAAAAGTGGGCAATGAATTTTGTTGAAGCTAAATCTTGTTCAAAACGACAAAAAAAAAATATTTTTAACTAATGCGTATGTCATGTGCTCATTCACTTGATGATACTCGAAAAATTTAATTTAAACATGATTAACAAAACGTCATTAAAATTTGTTGATGTTTACACGCCGTGTAATCCGGCACATAAACATTAAACATTAAAATTTTTGGAAAAACTGGAAATAACAGCTGTTTTTGAATTCACAGTTTAATTCAAATTCAAAATGCGTAGCGACAGATTCATTTTGAAAAAAGGTAAAAATAACTTTTGCTTCAATTATCGTTCAATGACATGTACATATTTTATTTTAGCTGATTGTAAAAAACGAATGGTTTGGAAGGATGTGGATGTTCGCAACCTAATGGAAATATATATCTTAGAATGGTCAAAAGAAATAGTTATGTGTTTGAAAGGATCTCAGTAAAACTGAGGTTATTGGGAACACAATTCTCTGCTAATGAAATTCGTGTCAAAATTAATAATTTGCCTCAGTGGTAGCGGCAAGTTCCCATCAATTTTTATTGGTCAATATCCGCCTTAACTTCACAGTGTGGAGAAAAAGAAGATTGGACCTTCCGAGGCGCTCTTTCGCAATAGGAGTTATTCGATGAAGTTCATAAGGTAATCGGAATAATTGTGATTTTTGTGTTACCTCATTGATCCAAACGATATCGAGAAAAACATGTCCTTTTTCTTTTAAACCTATATATTTCGGGCAGAACCAAAAAAAAGGGGGCAAGAAATCTAATTTTAATAATGCATCGTTTACTACATCATCGAGAACTCTTTCTACTAAAATTGGAGCTAGACTAGATCCCATAAAGAGTCCCGATTTCATTGTTAGCATCAATTTGACAGCTATTCAGTCACTATTATCTTATATTACATATGTATGTACATATTATGTTAACATATTTGACAACTAATTTATTATAAACATTCTTTGTCTACCATACCATCTAGCTAACATTGTTCTCGCTTGTGTTCAGTTATTTTGTATTTTATTTTATACATAGTTCTAGGTAATTAATTTATATATTTACTCATTATTGTTGTTCAAATATGTCTCAATTCTTTGTAGAAAACAAACCCTGAAGATGGGCACTGCCCGAAATATATAGGTTTGAAAGAAAAAGGACATGTTTTTCTCGATATCGTTTGGATCAATGAGGTAACACAAAAATCACAATTATTCTAATTCGATCCCGGCAATACAACATACGAAAGTTGTTTTATCAACTTATATCACGTAATCAGAATGTTCAAATGCAATGACTATATTATAATATGCATGAGAGCATCGATTCCGAATACGTAAGAATACAAAATACAATTAAATTGAAACATGCAATAATTACAATTTGTTTGTTTAGATACTGGTAACGGACGACAATCCACAATCCACCAGCGTATGATCACCAACTGTAGTGGAGCTAGATGGTTCAGATCCAGGGCCCTCTCGTGCTAACAAGAGGAAAATTAAGAATAATGATACGGCCCAGGAAGTCAAGAAACTAAATGACTAAATCCAACAAGACATAAAAGACACAAATAAATTATTAGTGGAAATAAATGACCGCGAAAAACAGTGTTTCGCGAAAATGTCCGATTATTTGGACAAAAGTTGGGAGCTTCAGTGGCTGGAATTGCAAGCCCAAATTGCCAAAAAATTAATTTTGATCAATGATGGAGTGTGGAATAAGTCTGACCAAAGGATTCCCTAGTAGGTCACGAGACTTCCACCTGAGTTGCGGATTTCATCTAGTTGTCTATGGTTTATTCCTCATTACATTATTTTTCGGGTATTAATTGGTAGTAAATGTTCAGTTGTGGATTAATTTAATTTATGTCATCTTACTTCAGTATTGATAAAATTATCGAAATTGTCAAACAATACCCCATATTGTTGGACATGTCACATGAAGATTATAAAAACATTAGGAAAAAAGATCGGGTTTGGAAGGAAATCGTCGCTAAACTTCGAACATGTCATTGTAAGGGTACAGAGTACATAGCATTTTAAATTTAACGTAATTTAATTTTTATCTTTTTTTATCACAATTATAATTACAGTGTATTTAAATTGCACAAATTACAAACCTGAAAAATTTCTTTTTCCTTTCACACAATATGCAAACTGTGCACGGTTGAACGAACGGATGGGTCACAAAGGTTCATTCAATCGTCAGCATAATCTCTCTATAAATATTGTAAACAAAATTGTAATTAGTTAGTAAGCGAAATAAACTTATTCAACGATAATCGATAACGTCTTTATGTCAATCTGACATTGGTCCGTCGAGCGAAAATTATTCCTGATTGACAAAATTTTCAAATGCAAGTATAAACCTTTCGAATAGAGTGTCGTAAAGGATACTTATATTTGCAGGCGAAAACTAGTCTTTCCTGAATAAACGTGCGAGTTTCGTACTACATTTTGCCGAAAAGTGAAAAGCGTGTACTGGAGAACATCGCGATTAACAGTATATCATCGAACATTCATAATCAACCCGAAAAGCGTATACTTGAGAACACCGCGATTGACAGTATATCATCAATCATTCATAGTCAACTTGAAAAGCGTATACTTGGGAACATCGTGATTAACCGTATATCATCAAACAATCATAATCAACGTGAAAAGCGTATACTGGAGAACATCGCGATTAACAAGTATATCATCGAACATTCATAATCAACGTGAAAAGCGTATACATACTTGGGAACATCGCGAGTAACAGGATATCATCGAACATTCATAAATCAATCTTTTCGAACAAAGTGTCGTAAAGTGTCTTCGTGAGAAATCAATTAATTTCTATTTGTTGTGTTCTCCCATCTTCGACATTGTCAAACCAAACCACAGTCGCTTGACACAAACAATCGGTCATTATTAACCATTTCTACCATTTGTATCCATCTATTCTACAATTTGAATCCGTTTATCTATGGACAATCTTTTAAAGGAGCTGTTTAAAGTTATATTTTAAAAGTGACTCAAAATATAATAAAAAGAAAGTGAAATGCTTTGAGTGTAAAAAATTGGGACATTTCGCGCGTCAGTGTCCGAACAAAAATAAGAAGCGAACCAGTTTATTTTGTTTTAGTGCACTAAGTTCTCAGAACAATTGGTACGTGGACTCCGATACTATAAGTCATATGACTAACAATAAACAGAATTTAACAAATTTGCGTGATCCTCCAATAAACTTCATAACAGTGGCTAACAGGGTTAGCAAAAAAATTGTATGTTCCATACAAAATTACATGAGGAATCACCATCCTGTGCGTATGCGGCAGTTTCCGGAAACCCTATATAGAGTAAAGAAAATCGTACAATTTTCCGATACGAGTAGCAATTTGAATAACGAACTGAAAAGAATTCAATACGAAAGAAGAAAATCTGAAGGAACAGCCTTACAATTAATTCAAGATTGCCCAACCTGCTGGGACTCCACGTTTGTTTTGTTGGACCACTTCTTACGTTATCGAAAATTTTAACTATCATCGCATTGAAATTCCCGAACGAAGTTCAAATGGTATCTGCCGCTTAGCTGGCATCACTTCGAACGCTAAAAGCTGTACTTCAACCTTTCTCAGAAGCGACAAAGGAGATGTCCGCAGAGCTAAGCTAGAGACGTACACAATAACCCGGAATACATTGAGAGTGTTAGCCATAACGAGTAAAAACGCGACAGCTCTGCTCAGCTTAACGTTTATTGACCAAGTGGACGGAAATACATTATAGTTACAATAGAATAGTAGTAGTAGTTATAATAAACAGTATTTAAGCAAGTATTAGAGAAAGTACAAGAGGAAGAGATAATGTGCAATTTGGGAGTGCACTAATACATTCAATTCAACAGAGAGGATAAATATACCCCACCATAGATAACTTATAAAAAGATTCCGAAAATTTAGTATGGATAAAATCAATCGACGATTTAAAGAATTCGAAACTTGTCTTTTTGGCAATTGCAACCATGGTTGACCCGAGATTCCAAACCACATATTTTCGAAATACATACAATGGATGTAATGTACGTTCGTTATTATGTGGAACACATTAGGAAAAATTAAATGCAGGAGGAATTGATTCACAGCTAGATGACAGAAAATAACATTATAGATATCGAAAGCGAAGAGGAGCCACAGGTAAAACAATAAAATACGTAAATGAGGGAAGCTCATGACGTAATGGTTGCTATTGCCTACAATAAAGGTCAAAAAGGTCAAAGGAGCACCTATTTTTTTCTTAAGGGGTTATTTATTTTCACTTAAATCCTGTCACAAAAAAACCGTAGAAGGTTTTAAGAAAAACGAATAAGAAAGCTATACAACGTATTGGTAATATCTTTAAGAACGATTTACGAAACTGATAAGAAACAAGTAAGAGCTTACGGCATTTTATTAAAGACAGATAGAAGAAATAGAAGAAAAGATTAAATAAAATCATGAGAACAACTAAAAACGAACATTAAAAAAAATTTATTTTTGGTTTATTTCTGTAATTAGATATTAATAGTGAGAACTTGTTGAAAGAAAGAAAAACAAGTTTTTTACTTTACCGGGATTCGAGAACTCATGACCTCTCGTTCCGTAGTCCACTGTCCTTGGCTCTGCTCCCCACATCTGATGACAAGTATGCTTGTACACATTGCGTACACATCAATATCTAAGGCTTCATGCACACGACGCGAAAACGGCTCGCAAGCTCGACACATCGAAATGCATTGGCTCTTATGGGAAGCTCACGACAGCGAGAGCCGTGCCGCTGTCAAATCACAACTAGCGAGACGTGTTTTCACATAATCATGCATCACAATCCGCAAATTCACTGCTCGCGATCCGTGTTTTGGCTGTGCATGGCTCTCGCTTGCTGTCGCTCGTCATGAGCTTCCCATAAGAGCCAATGCATTTCGATGTGTCGAGCTTGCGAGCCGTTTTCGCGTCGTGTGCATGAAGCCTTAATAATAGCTTTAGATGTGTCAGTAAGAAAAATTTAAGCAGCGGACTGTTATATTTAATTAAATTTTACGGTTAGTACGATTATTGTGTTTAAATTCACTATGCAGTGCAAACATGTTCGCAATTGTTCAATAGAGGAAAATGATAGAAATTGTGCCGTAATCTTGACTGATAAAAAGCCAAGAGGGCAAGGAGGTTGTGGTGTGGTGGCCTAACGGTGAAATTTGTAAATTACAGAAATGGTATATTTCTGTAGGGTAGGGCCCATTAAACAGGGCGTTGAAAACTGGACGCCTGGAGCACAGAAAATCAAACGAAAAGACCTCATTTCGTTTGAATCGAAGGAAGAGACGCTGAAGAAAATGATTTACACGGAAACGGATTCCGAGTGTGACGAGATTGAAACGCAAGCCTTTACAAAGAATTTCAAGCGGGATCAACATTCCGACTTATGTCCTGACAACTGAAGAAAAGTCGGCACCAGTTAAGCGCAGTATAGACCTCGGGCGAAATGAAAATGAAATTTTTGTCCGCTGCGATTTTTTCAATGAAAATGCATGCTTACTGTCGTGGAACATGTCGGAAATGATGGGGAATTCCATAAGCTACAATCCGAATATGGTTCCAACATTTTTCTCGGCCATTTTATGTATTATTTTTCGATTCCCCGGTCATTTCACCGTGAAAAATATCTAATGACGGGGGAATCGAAAAATAATACATAAAATGGCCGAGAAAAATTTTGGAACCATATTCGGATTGTAGCTTATATGGAATTCCCCATCATTACCGACATGTTCCACGACAGTAAGCATGCATTTTCATTGAGAAAATCGCAGCGGACAAAAATTTCATTTTCATTCCGCCCGAGGTCTATTCAGGCCTTTACAATGGAAACCAACAAGAGATACTGGAGGATGATTCAATTGTGGTAAGTGCGTTGAACAATTGCTTCTAAGACAACTGAACTGTATTGTATTTATTTTATATATTTAAATGCATCGACAGACACCAATGGAAGAAGAGGCATGTGTTGCAGTGGTTTACAGTGATAAGTTTTCAGCAATATACACCAACCAAGAAACAATACTTCGAATGATTATTAACGGAGAACATTCAATCAGAACTATGGAAAAGGACATTGCCGAAATAAAAAATAAACTGCGCGCCATTATAGAAGTGTTACAAAACAATTGTGGTAATAGAACTGCAGAAATATCCCCAGAAGATTTGAATTAGCAGATCGCTCAGGTCGACAACGAAGACAACCCAATCGAATTGGAAAAAAACTTGAAATCAATGATTTCAGAGCTAACTTAGCCAAAAAACTGGCTGAAAGACCTGGCTCCAAGCCAAACTCGAAGCGTGAGCGGAACGACAGTGCTCTCTCGTTGAATGGAAGATAGTTCACAAATAACTTCTGGTCGTCAACGGCATGGTCGGCGATCAAGACGAAGAAGGAAGATGGCAAGGACAAATTCATGTTTGCAAAGCATACAATTTTTTTGAACTTTATGGTTCATGTAATACAAATTATAATTGGAAGCACTATGAGCCAAGATGAAATAAAAACATTTGTTCAAGGCCGATCGAGGAACTCTTTTTATACACCAAAAACTGATCGTGCGTCTTGTTCTCGAAACCGGACATCAAATATCAATTAAATTATAAGAAATAATTTATTTATTTTATTTTGAAATATTTATATTATATGTTTTGGTTTGTCTTGAACATTTTTAATTTTCTTGTTTATAAACGGAATTAGTTAACATATTAATGGTTGCATTATCAGTATCAACATCATTATCGCTCCCACAATAGCTGATATCGCTTTTGTCTTCATACTTTGGTAAATATGATAATGGGAAAAGTTTAAATAAAATATCTGTTGCACACAGGTTTGTTGATTGATAGTGTGGTCTCGCTTGGTAAGTGAATAAGCTGGAAGAATCTATCGGGCGCGTAAAGAATGGCTTAATTTTAATCAATTCTGTCACATTTACAGTGAGTCACAAGCAAAGTCACCTTGAGTAACAAAAGAAAATCCTAGAAAAAACCATGTAAAGGAGATCAAACTAAATTGTATTTTATATTATTTTATTTGCTTAACATCAGTCTCTTATTTCTACGAACACTTTTTAAAATTAGTCTATCAATAAGAATGCTTCTTCACGAAGAAGACTGTATTCGAAATAACGAATGTGCTAAGATGCTGTTGGAAGATTTCGTCAAAAATGTTCCCCATTTATATTCCACTGATTTTTATACGTTTAATTTACATTGCTTGACGCATATTCATTTGGATGTCTTAAATCATTTATCATCTTTACATAACATCAGCGCATTTAAATTTGAACTTTTTTTTTACAATATAAAAAACGAAGTGTAAAACGTGGAAGTAACGTACGCGGCCAAATGTATAATAGATGTGTTGAAAAGACTGTTAACCATAAAAAAAAAATCCCCAAAAAAATATCCTATTTTTGGACGGGAACTAGGAAGTTAAAGTTTTCAAAGTATAATTTGAGAAACATACAAATTATCAATGAAAGAGCCTAACAATTTCGTCCTGATTAAGAAAAATTTATTAAAGCTAACTAAAATTGCGAAAAACGAAAGGAATACAATTCAATTCCACGGATATTCAATGGAAAATCTTCGCCCACTATTTACAAATCCAATTAACTCAAGAAAATCGGTGGAGAAGACGCTCAGCAATTTGTGAAGAGAAACTTAGGGAAACTGGTCACCGATATGCTAGCAAAAGAGCTTTCAGCGTTAAATCTTTTACGCTAATCGCTGCTTTAAAACGTATATTTTATCTGTATAATGTTACATACAATTTTTAAAAATTGATTTATATTTAGGAGCCTGTAGGGCAGCAGTTCCTAACTAGAAGAAGAATCTATAATCGAAAAACACATAAAAATGCAATTTCCAATATGCCAATGAGCAACTGGTAAAATATTGTATTAATATTAATTTAATTAATAAATTTATATATTTCAGAAAGGTCCAAGGGAAAGAAAGTGATTAATATGTTCACGTTTTATTTTATTTCATTTGTTTTTCTGCTGTATACCTTTTACCAATCATCACATCACTCTTTATAATTTAATTATAGTATACATTGTTATTATTCAAATAAGTTTGATTTATGTTCCTAGTTTTTGTTTAAAAAAAATAATTTTAACAATAAAAAAAATAATAACAAAAATCTAGGGCCTTTTATTTTAATTAATTAATTTTAATTAGTAGCATGTGATGTTTTAATTGTGAATTTTGCAAACTATAGCTTGTTTGATGCACAGAAAACTAGCCTTTTGGTAATTTGCAATTAATTTGACTTTAATATTCTATCGAGAGTGGACGAAAACGGATTGATTTCGCCGTACGTTTTCAGAAATCACCGAAAAGTGTTCACAGTGCACTGTTTGTAATTTCATATGACAACCGACAATAATATTTTGCCTATAAATCTAAAAATGTGCTGGTGCAATCATCGATAGTAATTTGCAACATATTTCGTCACTTCAAACTGACCGTCCATTCTCTTATCATGGAGAAATTAAGAACATTGGCAAACACACGAAACTGAGCAATTTGGTCGAGTGTCAGTTAAAATATTGGAGTGAGCCGAAATGTGCTGAATAGGGGAATTTAGGTTTGAGACCTGGCTGCTTATACGTTTTCATTTACAAAAAATCAAGGTTTCATAGAAAACACGCAAATTAGCGTATTTTCAATGTGTCAATTTGTATGGGAATTGAAATGTTTTCGGGCTGTTTTCAAACGAAAACATGAAAATAGCCCCAAATTACATGATTTCCCTCACTGTGAACATATTATAAAATCATATACTGAATCCGTTCTGAAAACACCTAATGATTTCACTTACCATTCATCTACGGAACTCACTCTGAAACCATCTAATGATTTCATTTAGAACTCATATTCTGAAGTCGTTTTGAAGCCACCTTATGGTTTCAGCTGGGATTCATCTACTGAATTCATTCTGAATCCACCTAATGATTCCATTTCGACGTAAAAATTTTCATACGTAGGTTAATCCGATATGATTTCAAACTGAAGCCTAAATGAAGCTCAAGTGAATTCACTTTCATGAAATGAGTTCACTATGATTTCAGTATGAATTTGGCGAAATTATCTACTTGTTGTGATTATACGCTCATGCCTAATTGGAACATGCAAAATTGTGATATACTGTTTCGTATACGGTAGGCAAGCAATTTGTTTCCATAGACTGTCAACCTATTTCGTCCTATTTATACAAAAATTAAAAGGCAAATTGGTCCTCAAATCAAAGATTATGTATACACCCCGTTATACGTCACTTCGTTATAAGTCGTTTCGCTTTTACGTCGTTGTCAAATGTATATGTACCATGTTTCGCATTGTGTCCACAGTGCCCCGCATTTACGTCGTTCCATTTTTCCACAAAAAAAAATGCAAAACTGCATTGAGTGAACGAAATTCACTGGCAAAATACTGATAATGCTTTCCCGCCACCAACTTTTATTACTGCTGAGAAGCCCTCATACGAAATGAGCATCTAATAAGGGGAGAGCTTTCCTGCTGGACTGTTCTGTGCAAATTTTATTCCACAGCTAGCTGAAACTTTCATTCCACACCGCTACAAATATGCCCCCCTTTCATTTGGAATGGAAACAATGCCATTTCCATATTTATGTCAAACTGAATTCAAAGTGTTTGGGGAAGATTCCAGTGCAAAGTCATGTAAAAGTGAATCGGTACATATTTTTTATATTGGTTTGTGCATACATAGTTGGATCATATGAGTGGCAAAATAACAAAAAAAGTACGCACGAGTATTACCATCCAAAAGAAATTGGATGTGGTGGCAAAATACGAGAAAGGAGCGAAAATTATGGACATTGTGCGCGAACTTAATTTAAATCGCACTACAGTGCAAAGTATAATTAAAAACTCGGAAAAAATACGCAGAACCGCTCGTGAAGGAACGTCAAATCTGTGCACAATTGTTACTAAGTCAAGGAGTGTGGTTTTTTAAAAAATGGAAAAACTGTTAATTTTATGGATCGAGGACTTAAATCAAAAAAACATTCCAGTTAACACAAGGAGCTTTAAAGCTTTATTCCGATCCAAACGTAAACGGCGGTGAATGCGGATCATTTGGTGCGAGCAGGGGCTGGTTCGACCGTTTTAAAACTAGAGCCAAACTGCACAACATCAATTTGTCAGGGGAAGCAGCAAGCGTTGATTTAGAAGCGGCTAAGCAATATTTAACATCTTTCACTGCAATTATCGCAGAAGGTGGATATAGTCCCCAGCATGTACACTAACCTATTATGCGCATATTATTAAAATAAATAAATAACAGGCGCGACAATCCAACATTGGACTAAGGCCGCAGGATGTGTTAGTGACATCCTATTTCCAAGATCTTATCTGCTTTTTGATGAGGTAATGAGCTCAGCATCACGCTCAGCAGTGTTATTTATCCCCATAAATGGGTACTCGTTTAACATCTGAGTGAGATCATAGTCTGTCACAAGCTCGTGAGTTCGAAAAACACAATGGAACACGGTGAGATTCGAACTCATGAGCCTGTGCACCGAAGGTGCGCGCACTAACCGCTCGACCAGCCAGACTACCGCATATTATTAGCTTGACAAAATATTTAATGCTGTTAATTTAAGGTATTCAATGTCGATGAAACCGCCCTATTTTGAAAAAAAATGCCTTCGAAAACATTTATTTCGGTTGAAGAGAATAGCAAGCCGGGCTTCAAGGCATGTAAAGATCGGTTTACCTTACTTTTGGGTGGAAACGCCGCTGGAGATTTCAAACTGAAGCCGTTTATGATTTATCATTCTGAGAATCCTCGTGCAATGAAAGGGGTTCCAAAATCGTCTTTGCCAGGTTGGATGACGTCCAGTTTATTTGTGGATTGGTATCAAAACTATTTTCATCTCGCTGTAGAAAAATATTGCCAGCAAAGTAATTTGGCACATAAAATTCTACTAGCTGTGGACAATGCACCAGGACACCCACAAATAGTTAACGACATAAATCCTAATGTAAAGGTTATCTTTTTACCTCCAAATACAACTACTTTGCTGCAACCCATGGATCGAGGGGTAATTTCGAATTTCAAGGTGTTTTATATACGATGCACGTTTCGCCAACTTGTCGAAACTATCGACGAAAACGTATCAAGTGAGAGTTCAGTCCGCGATTACTGGCGATGCTTTAATATCCTGAAAGCAATACAAAACATCAAGACTGCTTGGGATGAAGTGCAGCAAACCACAATGAATCGAGCCTGGAAAAAGCTATGGCTTGATTGCATGATTAAGAATTACAACGACAATGAAGGAGAAAACATCGAGGAGGAAATCGTACAAGCAGCAAGGCAAGCTGGATTTGCATCAGTCGATGAGTCGCAAGTTATGGATGTTCTGCAATCGCATAACGTCCGAATTATCGAATGAAGAACTCTTACAACTCCTCGATTCGTCGGAAAATGAAGTCAATACCGAAGAAATTGTTGCAGAGTCTGGTGCAATTTAAAATCCCGAAGGCGCGGACATCTCATTTCCAAAAGCTCGACTGGCCGAAGCTCTTAAACAATATGATGAGCTTATGCTATTTTGTCAAACTCATGACAAAGACACTAACCGAAGTGAAAAAGTTAACGAAAATATAACAAGAGCCATAATACCGTATAAACAATTGTATAGGGAAATGGAAAAAAATGTTCGACAAAGGACTATGGATAAATTCTTTAAAACTTCGAATAAAAATTGTTGATATCAAACAAATTTGTGTAAATGTCTACCCACATATAGGTATGATGTACTCATAATGTACTTAAATGTAATAATACAATAATTCATTACTGGTGTTTATTTTTTTCTCATTAGAAAATGTAGTACATCATGTTGTCTATTCGTAGATATGCATGCGTTGGCAATTCATGATAGTGACTTGCACCAGAGGTCCGACTTTTTATTGCTTCGATATACGTCGTTTCGACTTACGTCGCAGATTTTTGAAACCAATTAACGACGTAAGTGGGTTTTACTGTACATAATCTGGGCTAAAAAATGCCAGACATACAATAATGACCGTTAGGAACCTTATAGGCTCATTGGGTTTGATTTCTTTAGAGCAACAAAACATGCTCCAAAATGTTACTGGTACCAACAAGAAAATAGCTGAAAAATAACTAAACAAATTCAAGTCCGCATATGGAAAATAACAAGATCCCGAAATACGAACATTTGAACATTTTATCACCTTTTGCTTATGAATATGTAAGAAGACCTTTTAACGATTGCTTGCCACATAATCGGATGTTTCGAAAATTGTATGAAGAAGTGGATTGCAGCCCGGGGTTCACAAGAGAATCATTTTATGCAATTAGAAGAAAAACTGTGGTTAATTTAACATTCAATGAGATTCATATTCGAGAAGTCGTGCACTGGGATAGAAAGAAATCCCTTGGGTTTGTTGATATTGGCGATTATGGAAACAGTAATATCATAGCGAAACAAATGCTGGTCTTCATGGTTGTGTTCATCAACAAATCCTGGAAAAAAAACGACAGAGAAACGTTATGCATCGAAAAGTTCGAGAAAATCAGTGTCATTGTAGTTGGCGTAACATTTGATGGGCTGTCAACTAACGTTTAATTGTGTAAGGCTCTTGGAATTAATTGCCGCAACACTGACTCCGTAAATGTGGATGTGAAATACATCATGCAGCCCGACAGTTGCCATATGTTTAAGCTTTGCCGAAACACATTAGTCGACTATCAAATATTAATTAATGGAAATGGTAGTATATTGTGGCATTATAGCAGCTACCGGAAAAGGAAGGTCTCCATTTAGGAAACACATTGAGAAAATCTCATACATAAATACTTCCACAAACAAAAAATGAACGTATGCTTAACCGTTCAAACACTGAGTGAAGCCGTGGCCTGTGCAATCTTGTATTGCTCCGACGTATTGAAAATGAAAGAGTTTGAAGATAGTCAAGCCACCATAGACTTCTTCCGATTATTCAACAATATTTTGGACGTTCTGAACAGCCGCAAATTATCAGCTACAAAAACAGGCACTTTGCACTACGCCCAAGTTATGGATATATCGAAAAGAGGCATAGAATATATCAAAAAGTTTAAGACTGTGGAAGGGCAGCCGCTGATATGGTCGGAAAGAAATACAGGATTCATCGGATTGATAAGATGCTTAGAGAACCTTAAAATTTTGTATATGCGGTACACAAATCCATTATATAGGGTCCGCCAATAAGCGCGCTCGAACTTTAAAATGAAATAAAGCAAGTTGTGTGAGAGGTATAAATGAAATTTATTTTTTGTTTGAAAGAGTATTCGAAGGCATTATGTATGGAAAATAACATCGTTCAAGTGGCCACCTCGGCTTCGCTTGGTGGCGCGCATACGAGAAGTCCAATTTTCAATGACTCTGGCGCACAAATCGGTCTGTATTTCATCGATGGCGTGGGGTATGTTGACGTTGAGGTCATCAGTGTTTTGTGGTTGGTTTGCGTAGACCTGCGATTTAAGAAAACCCCACAATAAATAGTCTAGTCGGGTTAAATCGCACGATCTCGGTGGCCAGTTGATGTCGCCTCCGCGCGAGATAACCATTCCTCCGAAGCGCTCGTGCAGAAGATCCATTGTATCGCGCGCTGTGCGGCTCGTAGCGCCGTCCTGCTGAAACCACATATCCTCGACATCCATATTATCGATTTCATGTCAGAAAAAGTTCGTTATCATGGATCTGTATCGCTCGCCGTCGTTCTCGAAAAAATACGGCCCGATGATGCCTCCGGCCCAAAATCCACACCAAACAGTTACCTTTGCTGGGTGCATTGCGACCTGTTGGACCTCCTGTGGATTGTTCTCGGCCCAGCAACGGCAATTCTGCTTGTTGACATTCCCATTTATCCAAAAATGTGGCTCATCGTAAAATTGGCGGAGCGCGCGGAACGTTGCTCGAACCGATGAATGATTTTCGTAATAAGTTTTAATGATTTGCACATGTTGCTCGCGGCTGAATTGGTTCATGGTGATTTGTGAAGATACACTGAATAATAACAACTAGGTTTGATAACTCTACCACAAACAACATGGCCGCCATGAGCTGTCAAAGATCGAGCGTCCCTATTGGCGGACCCTTTATAAGCTCAGTCAAGACCATCTGGAGTTGTTTTTTAGTGCAATATGGACAATATGGATAGTTTTTTAGTGCAATATGCAATACAAAACCCGACTGTTCAACAATTTGTGTCGAGATACAAGAAACTGCTTTTTAGGCCTTAACTTAAATATGGAGGTATGGGTAACTGCATTAAACTACACAGCAAAAAATGCGGGGTACTCTAGCACGAAAATCCGACAGGATCAAAAAGCAACATTTTTTCGAAGTAAACGTTTTCACCGTAAACGTAACACCGCTATCATCGGTTTTATTAGAAAAGAATCCGGAACGGACAAAAACCCTAAATCTAAACCCGAATATATTTCAAATATTTACCAATTTGGTATTCAGTATTACACCTACCGGATCCATGAAGTTCTTATGCTGGCTTTTCATTGTGCTAATTGCATCTGGTTTTGGCATTTTCCATCCTCAGAGCGAATTTGGTGATACGTGTAATCATGTTTTCGCTTGGCACCATTCGTTTCCTATTTACCGTTTGGAATGAGTTGTTTTGGGTAGTCGGGAATAGTTTCCACAAATACAAGGACGCAAGTGATGCTAAGCATTGTTTACAACGGTATACAGAAATGTGTTCTGACGTAAGTCACAGTAAAAAAGTGAACGTTTCAGATATATTTACTTTCATATTCATCGGTAAGGTTTAATATTTCCGAACGTGAATTATACTTGTGCGAAAACCGCGAACGAACATCTTAATGGCTGAATTCAAATTGTAAGACAAAACCGGACGGGTAAACTTGCAAGACAAGAACCATCGTTCTTACAATCTGAATTGCACAATGCTTGTCTGCTGGCCACTACAAAAGCTCTCGCCGGGTGTTTGTTTGTGCTAATAAACGGACGGCGAGAGCTTTTGTAGTGGCCAGCAGACAAGCATTGTGCAATTCAGATTGTAAGAACGATGGTTCTTCTCTTGCAAGTTTACCCGTCCGGTTTTGTCTTACAATGTGAATTCTCCCAATCAATTAAAGCGCTGTTCGTTACCAAAACACTTCGAAGTGAAAATACTTCAAAACTACGGTAAGTGCAATTGTAATTTGTTTAAAAGTAGTACGCTTGGAGAAAGTACGAAAAATTGAAATATTTTAAGCTGGACAGTATTTGACATAAAAATGGTCTTCATAGCATAAACTTCATGATACAGTCTTCCAAAACTGCAACATTTTCAGATTCGATTACTTTGAGTCGCATATGTAGCAGATGCTATACCACTTAGGTCCATTGCATTCCCTTTGGACGACTACCCGAGGTTTTTGGATACACCCGGTTTATAATATGTTCATAGTGGTCGAAAACCGATTGATTTCGCCGTATGTTTTCAGAAATCACCGAAAAGTGCAGTATTCGTGATTTCATATGACATTTCCAAACTTATCTAGTTAGTTGTTATAGTTTTTATTGAAAAAGTCAATTTTTCGATATGGATGGAAAAGTCGAAATCATGTTTAATTATTTATTCAATTTGCGTGCCAACCAAGCAAAAAATATTTATGGAATATACCAAAAAGAAATCGGGAGTTATAGAAGGAAGCGAAGACTGCAATTGCAAATAATAAATAATTTAAGACGCAAGCGGTTGCTATCTCACATACAATAGCGGCAGAGAAAGTGACATGGTCAATGGTAAAGGTAACTATAAAATATGTACAATTCCTGAAATACAATTCCTTTACTTTCGTTAATTTTAAGGAACGAACCAAACAATTTTGGGAAGTGGATTGTCAAGTGAATGGCGATGAATTTTTTAAGGAAAATTTTCGGATGCTACCAGTTACGTTCAAAAAACTATGTGGCTTGTTAGGTAGCTTAAAAAAACCCGAAACAAATTTTCGCCAAACTATTCCGTGGGAAAAACGCGTAGCAGAAGCTCTGTACGCTCTAGGCTCATCCGCTGAATACAGAACGATTGCAAATTTATTTGGAATTGGCAAATCCACGGTATGCCAATTGGTACTCGATTTTTGCAGAGAAGCGTGGAAAACGTTGCAACCGCTTTATCTTCAAAATTTTCCATTAACAAAAGAAAAAATTGAAGAGTGCGTCCAAGGCTTTGAGGCAATGGGACTTCCACAGTGCTTTGCAGCGATGGGTTTATTTTTGTTCATTTAAACACGTAGATTTGCATAACTGATTTTGCTTTTAATAAAGATGGCACTCATGTAGAAATGTGTTAAGGGTCGTTTTCGTTTTTATACTAACAGTTTGTGTACACAATTACACAATTTCTTAAACGAGAACAACAATGTTATTAATTCGCAATAGTTCCGCGAACAGAGAAATTATGAGTCGAATAGTACAAACGAACAACCAGTGTCAGTACAATCTGATTTGGATCCGAGTGCTGAACAAATAAGAAGAGCACAACTTCCTATACAGGGTGTCCCGCATTGGGTGGTCAATACTGTAAGGGTTAATAGCGCAGCTTGTTTCAGCAAGAAAATTACCAATACAATCGGAATTTTTTTTACCGTTATCTTGTTATCGCTCTTTTTGTGAACATCGAAAACCGTGACTTGTCCTGCAAAATCATAATTTGCAGCCCCACTGATAACTTTAGGAGGTTTTCACACTTGTACTTAATCTGGCCAGATTACGTAATCTGCGGTGTGGTGAGTTTAAAAATGTATGGAATTTGACAGCTCAGATTAAGTAATTTGCACAGATTACGTAATCTGGCAGTAAGTGTGAAAACCTCCTAATCCAAGATTTAATTTCAGTTTCAGAAACTACATACTGAAGTTTTTCCAGTTGCCAACATTATCGCCACTTTCAAAATACAGTACTCAAACTTAATAGAAATTTTAAAAAAGATTTTTCATCGAAAATTCAAACAGTAATTTCATAACGGTGCTTTATACGTACAACTCTGCAAAGTTGATAAAAGTTGCTTCAACATGTTCGCTTTCCAACGGTATATCATTTTTCATATTTACATTGCAGAATTTTAAAGAAACACGCATTGAATGGTAAAAATGAAGGATTCAGTGGAATCGCTAACAATTTTCCCTTTACTCAAAAGAAGTCAAACAAAGGCTATTATAATTCGGGATAGAATCTCGCTACATTATTTTGACCAGAACTGTAAGATATTAGAAATTGTGTACATTGTTTGGCAAATGCGGTATTTATAACAGTTAAAATTTAATATTTGCTATTTATACGTACCACTTTACGCAAATTCAGGAATTACTACTGAGCGACTGTCAGAGCAGGATACCATTTTGCAATTGGTTTCTTCAAAAAATCCGGGAAGACCGTGACTTTCAGACTAAAATAGTGTGGACGGATAAAGCCACGTTTACACGCAGTGGCGTTTTCAACACCCGGAATAATCAGATCTGGGCTCAAAGCAATCCCCATGAAACTCGATTTCAATATTAGTTTCGTGTCACTGTTTGGGTAGGTCTTGTGGGTGATAAGCTTATTGCCCCTTTGATCGTTTCCCCTCGACTAAATTCCAGAAGTTTTCTCGAATTATAACAAAACGAAATATTGCCCATAATCAATCAGATGCCTCAGCGTGCTGAAATCTGGTGGCAGATGGACGGGTGCCCCGCTCATAACGCGAGACCTATCAAAGAATATTTGGAAAACCCGAAAATTTCCCGGAAAGTGGATTGGCAGATTTGGGACAGTTGCTTGGCCTGCAAGAAGTGCCGACCTTACTCCCCTGAATTTTTATTTATGGGGTAACTTAAAAAACAATGTCTATTCCGAGCCGATTACCTCCAGGGAACAGCTGCTGCATCGAATTAATGATGCTTGTGACAACATAAAGGAAAACCCTCCTGAAATCCTTCGGACCGTTTCTTCCATACGCCGAAGGTGTCGAGTCTGTTTACAAAATGAAGGAGGCCAATTCCAGCAGTATTATCCCAATTCATCAAACAGACTCATTTAATTATTAGTTAATATTTTTAGTTTATTGGTTCTTTCTCATATTGAAAACATTATTTTCATTTGTATTAAATAAATTTTCACAATTGCAATAGTAAAATATAAAAATAAATGAATAAAATTTCAGTTTAAATAATCCGATTAGAAAATAATTGTCTTGTTTTTTACATCCAATATGCGTAATTTAAAAATCCCGCAATGTAAATATGAAAAGTAATATACCGTTGGAAAGCCAACATTTTGAAGCAACTTTTATCAACTTTGCATAGTTGTACTTATAAAGCACCGTTATGAAATAACTGTTTGAATTTTCGATGAAAAATCTATTTTAAAATTTCTATTAAGTTTGAGTAACTGTATCTTGAAAGTGACGATAATGTTGGCAACAGGAAAAACTTCAGTTTTTGTGAAATTTTATGTAGTTTCTGAAACTGAAATCAAATCTTGGATTAAGTCACCAGGAGGGTCGCAAATTATGATTTTGCATGACAAGTCACGATTTTCGATGGCTTTCACAAAAAGAGCGATAACAAGGTAACGGTAAAAAAAAATCCGATTGTATTGGTAATTTTCTTGCTGAAAGAAGTTGTGCTATCAACCCTTACAGTATTGACCACCTAATGCAGGACACCCTGTATATATATATATATACTACTTTGAATTATACTTTACCTGGATTCAATTTGCTCTTAATTCATTTTTTTTCCTTTCCGTTCTTTTTTTTTGTAAATTTATCATACTTGAATATACGCTTTATAATGAGTAACTAAATCTTTCTATCAAGAGTTCTTCTGTGTCCCGAAGGATGGGCACGTCCTTCCGCACTCCTTTTCCCTTTCCCTACGTTTTGTAATTGTGGCTCGACAAGGATGGGAGCACACTGGCTTAACAATCCACGGCACGCGCTGGACTTGCCGGACTAAAATGCCACCAAGTCAGTAGTGCTCCTATTTTTTTTTTTTTTTGTTGTAGTGACGACGGCTCGTCGTTGAACCGTGGTCCGCGACACTTTATACAAGAAAGTTTCGGTTCTAAACCAACAAATTTGTTTTGTGTAAATTTGTTTGTTTCGTTATTTAGTTGTTTTACCACAGAAATGCTGTTCAATGAGCAACTCACTGGTTATCTCCAAATTAAAATGAAAAATAACAGGAAACGCATAAAAGACTTTGATGAAGAAAATTTTTCCATCGAAAAACCTCATTTAGGCAATGACAGCGACGAAGAGTATGTTCAACGTGATTTGCAGGTCTAACATGAGGCAAAATTACGAGCGAAAATATATATTGTTAAAGAAAAATTAAAAGCAACAAAGGATCATCGCAAGTCGGAAATTATGTCGCTTTCTCGATTGTTTTTTACATGTCCCGAGCTAGTATATGTAATAACTTTTCCAGTAAATCATTGTATTCGAACATAAATTGTTTTTTTTTTTAAGGTTAATTTCGTTCACGCACGGCAACACGGCCTTTCAAAGCATATTGCTTAGCACTTATAAAAATAAAGTGTTTTCTATTGTTAAATCGGCAGGGAAAACTATTTTATATACAGAAGCTGATCCCAACTTGGGTAAGTAAGTGCACTCCCATCAGAGTGAATATACAAAAAATGTAAACATTTAGTGTACACATACTAATGTTTGAATATTTTTAATTATTGATTTTAAAATGGAACAGTGATGTTCTTTCTGTCCTGAATTTGATTCGACTTTTACCCCAACGGGGACGAAGAAGCTCTCTCGATTGACAGACGAAGGCTGTATCGAACGTCTCTTGGTTTTTAAATCGGTAAGTTGGTTTGATTTTCAAACAATAATGATGTTTTAGAAATGCTTGTCGTGCTCTGTGGCCGTGATGGTACGGTCGCCACTCTGTGAAATAGACACTCATAGAGAAACGAGTTTCCACACTCGGCACGACTCGTCGCAAGTTTATTATTCAGAAGAAGATGATAAGAAAATATTCTTATCGTAGAATAATAAACTAACAATGTGACTAGGAAGTGGTATGGCTGACAACCGTATCACACTCCGAATTCAGTTGTCTTTGTAACGTTGATGACTACACACGGTAGTCATCAACGCACCATGCTCCACTAGGAGTTACGGTACTGAAGAGAGAGAGAAATGCTAGAACTGATACCTAAGTTATATTAAACAACATTTTATTTACAAATTCAAATCAGTTTGTTCGCAAAGAGTGTATAGTTTCAACGTTGCTAGATAAGTTCTACTATATAAAGTCGGCACTTTTTAAGCGCCTTTGACATTCTGTTTAAAACGCATTACATCTTAAATTTAAAATTTGATTGAAGGTTAAAAAAATATTTAGTTTCTTTGAAGTATATATTTATAAAATATATGATGGGTGTGGTGAGTACTCTTTATAAAAAATTAATAAAATAAAGTACACTGCAAGTCTTTTTTCTAGTGTTTTACTAGACATGTTCTAGTAAAAAAGATTCGCTGGTTTTCTAAAGATTTTCACTAGAACTCACTAGATATCTATTTATTTCAACTGTATTATCAACAAAACGAGGCATTTTGAAAAGAATTACTATGTTCCCTAGTAAAGTTCACTAGTTTTCCAGTAATTAGGGAAAACAAACTAGAAAAACAGCAAAACCTACAGTTTACCTAGTAAATATAACTGGAAACCATTAGATAAAAATCATGTAATTCTAGTGAAAAACACTACAAGTCTAGTGAAATGCACTATTCATCTACTAGAGAAAGACACTACTAATCTAGTCAAATACACTATAAATCTAGTGAAACTCACACGCAATTTCAGATATGTTTGCGTAACGTTATCGCACGCAATATTTGAACAGAATGTGTTCTAGTGTCTATAGTCGTTGTGAATTGCTAGAAATTGCTACGGGTCGAATTAACGTTTTGGAGAAGTATACTAAACTTCTAAGCTACAAAGGTGCCATCGTAAGTTAACGGCGCTTCATTCACATGATGCAATTGTATTTTTTTTTTTTTTTCAAGGTAAATCGAGAGTTTGAGCTTATGACTTTGCATATAGGAGCGGCATATTCGAACTAAACAATCTTGCAATCCAAAGGATTTTTGAACATAAAACCGATTTCATAAAATGCGGTAAGAACATTATGCTTTTATTTTGGGCCAAATTTGATAGATATAAAAACATAAATTTTGAAAAGTATAAATTAAATTTAACATCAAAATTAATTATCATTTTTAAATTTGTTAATTCCGTTTAAACAGCTAACCTTTCGTTGTTTCGTTGATGGAGGCCCTTCCAAGTCGTGGGCTTAAGCGAACAATTGGAATGTCTCAGGCCCAATCACCGTTGGAGTGGAAAGAAATGGCGCTCGTTGAAGCTATTAAACCATTGGATAACCAATGGATAAGTGTAAGTTTACCAAAAAAATTTTCAACGTGTGATTATTAAAAATAATTTTATACTTTCCTAGGTCAACGAAAATGTGGACGCGGATCGACGTACTGTCGTAGGTAACATATCTCATCCAAATATTCCCGGTGAATTCCAACACTCACCTACGAGTAACGTTATCCGAGTTTCAGATGACGCAAAAGTTAAATGCACATTCATCCAACTCGCGACGACGAATGAAATAGGATACCTACACATCTCCATAAGCATAAGAACCTATGGGAATTTCTTAATTAAAGATCAAGTGCAAAATATGAAATTCCCATGCTTAGGTAAGCTAATTTTAAGATAGTTGAATTATATAAATAAGGAAGTTAAGTGAACAATAAAGATAGTATAATTTGAGTTACTCGGTCATCCCTCAGGAGTTAAAGCTTATCAGCTGCTCCGCTTCAACCCCAGGAGTTAAAGCTTCACAGCTGCTCCTCGAATTAGGAGTTAAAGCTTTACTGCTGCTCCTGCGTTCCCTCCGGAGTTAAAGCTCTACAGCTGCTCCGCTTCAACCTAAGGAGTTAACGCTCGTTGAGCTGCTCCTTCGTAGGAACAAGAGCGGAAACCACGCTCCGTCTACCTCGTTGCCGCTCGAGACGACCAAAATTACTACAGTACGATCCACAAATATCCACATCTGCTGTGCAGATCGACAGGCGTCTCCACCGAAGATATTGAAAACATATATTTATGTGTGGACGGGTTCCGAATGGAATGCGAGAACGATTTTCTAAGTGCATTAGACATATTATTCAAATTCCGTTACGTTTTGAATTTGAAATTCGATTCACAATAAAAAAAAATATTCAACTTTTTTTAAGCTTACATTTATAAAATAAAAAATGTAAAGCCGTATAGATTTTTCTTTTTAAATCATTTCAGAAAACAATAAAACAAATAAAAACATTTAATTTCAAGCTGGAAAGACAGAGCTCTGATACGACTACAATTATGATAAATTTGTTTATGAATCAAATTAGGTTCTCATCAGATAAAAATGATTAGGAATGGTTCCGAGTTATTATTCAAGATTTACCATTTTTCAATGAAATTTTTTTATTGGAAATCGAAATTTTTCTATAAAACTACATTTCCATTGGAATTAATTGCATACTATAGTTATTTAGTCAGGATTACTATACAACATCTTTTATCAATAGAAATCTAGGATAGTCATTCACTAGAAATCTAGCTTTTATATTATAGATTCAATTTTATTTATCTAGATTTTCATTGGGATAAATTACAAATAATCTAGTCAAAATAACTAGACTATCTTTTTTTATCAATGAGGATCCAGGGTAATGCTTCGCTAGAAGTCTAGCTTTTCTTCGGTACTTTCCAGTTTATTTCACTAGATTCCTATTGTAATAATTTACTAGTTATATAATTAGAACGACTAGAATGTTTGGTTTTATCAATAGAAGTCCAGTGAAATGATTTACTAGAAATCTAGGACTTATGTGATGGATTCCAATTGATGTAACTAGATTCTCATTGAATACCATAACTGGAAATCTAGTAAATATTTTATTACTAGATTACCTACTAGAAAATCTAGGAGCTTGACTCTAGTGACGAATTACTACATTCTAGTTTAAAAAAACTTACAGTGTATGTATAACAATTTTTTATATTTTTAAATTTTACAGAAAACTAAAAAAGTTTTTGATGTTAAGCCATCGCATTCAAAATGCTTTCGAGCTGAAAAGGGATGACTAGGGACTAGAATCACATTTTACTAAAAAAGTATCCAATAAATACGAAATAAATAATCATCAAATTTTTCTAAATAAATTACGTAATCTGCAGGGTGGTGAGTTTAAAAAGTGTATTTAATTTGACTCCTCTTAAGTAATTTAGATAAATTACGCAATCTGGCCTTAAGTGTGAAAACCTCCTTAACTATATATGAATAAAAAACTAGCAATCTAGTGAAAGCGACTAGAAATGTTTTTTTTTTATTGAAATTCAGGTTAATTATTCATCTGTTTAGTTAAAAATGTGAACAACAAAATTAAGGCTCATTTTCTAGATAGATTTAGTAATCGGAGACAATTTAGCTTTGAATTGGATAATAGGTTATGCACGTTCTTTTTCATCCAATTTTTACTGTAGATTTTGCAAAAGGAGTAAAGAAAGGAAAACATTAATACGGGAAGAATATGAATAACTTCGAAATAATTCCAATTATGAAGAAAATTTAAACACTTCCTCTGTAGAGCTTAACGAGTTCAGAGAGCATTCCATTTTTAATACCGTTCAAGATTTTCATGTTACTAGTGACTATTCAGTTGACATCATGCATGCATGATGTTTTTGAAGAATCGAAAATTCCAGAAGTTTCAAGGGTGGGTTAAGGGCAACTCCCGAGCCGCATGTCTTCTCTTTATTTAGTTCATTCCGTTTGTTCGGCTCTTATATTCAAAGCATGTTTAAATTATCAGTGACAGTGTTAGACCAAAGCACCAGAAATTTTCTTCTTCTTCTTCCTTGCCTCGTTCTTTATACCGCTCCACGGTTTCGCGTTGCTCGACCTGCGGTGTAGGCACATCGCCCGTTTTGGCGATAATATCTCAGCATATTTCTACAGGCAGCTCCATCTTGGATCGTGTCATCGCCGAGACCAATGCGTTGTTGTTGCTTTTTCATTTGACATATCCAGGTGTTCTTCGGTCTGCCTCTGGCCTTGGGTCCATCAAGTGGAACTTCCATTGATATCGCTTTCTTTGCGGGGTTCTCAGGCGGACGCCTTTGAACATGGCAATACCAATCCATTTGTCGGTCTTCGAGCTTTACGGTGATTGGTTGGTCTATGGACAAGCTGCCTCGGATGTAGCTACTCTTGATGTGGCCCCTTTTGGTTACACCAACTGACATGCGTAGCATTTTCATTTCAGTCGCTGCCTCTACGGGGCGGACCACACCCGTTTTGTTTTGCAAAACGGCCAAAAGCTGCCAATATGCCTTCCTGGCAAGAGCCCAGGCAGGAGCCCTGAAGGTTCGATGCAGTCGCTGTCATTTCTTTCGCGTAACCTTCATACATGGTCCAGCATTCTGATCCATACATGAGTGCGGGACGTACAACCGTTTTGTACAACTTGCCCTTTAGCTTCAGTGGCATTTTCTTATCGCAGAAAACTCCTGAGTTTTCTCGCCACGTCATCCACCCAACCTTTGTGCGGTGTTTGATGTTATCATCGCATGTAGCTCCGTTGTTCACCATCGAGCCAAGGTACTTGAACTTGGTACAAGACTTAAGCTGCTCTCCTTTGACGTACATTTCTGGTATCGGTGCATCTGGGTCTGAGAATGGGCAGCATAAGAACTCAGTCTTTGTTATACTTACCCTCAGTCCATGCTCCTCCAGAATGTCACACCATTTTGTAAGGGCAGCTTGCAAGGCAACGATGTTTGGGCTACTGAGGACTATATCATCGGCAAAAAGAAGAGATATTTCTAGGCCGTCGGATATACGTGTTAATAAGTAGCACATGATGATGTTGAAGAGCAACGGACTCAATACACTGCCCTGGTGTAATCCGACATTCACCGGAAATTCTTCAGATTCACCGGCTGTGCATCTAACCTTAGTCGTAGCTCCATCATACATGTCTCGTATCATCCTGACGTATGCCTCAGGGACATTAAGTGCTCTCAAGGCCAACCATACCAGATCACGAGGTACTCTATCGAATGCCTTTTCCAAATCGATGAATACAAAGTGCAAGTCCTTTCGTGCTGCTCTATACTTTTCCATCGCAATACGAATGCACTGAATCGCATCGACTGTAGATCGACCTTCAACAAAGCCGCATTGATTGTCATTCAACCGCACAATCTTTCTCAATCGGTTGCAGACAACTCGCTCGTAGATCTTCAGTGTATGAGGTGTTAACTTTATAGCCCTATAGTTGTTGAGTTTGCGTGAGTCTTCACCAGAAATTTACAGCTTATGATTTTGGGAAGCCATTGTAGCGATGAGTGCCATTAATTAGGCCGTTATAATCGCAAAAAGCAAGGAAACCAAAGCAGAAAAATAAAAAAAAATCAACAGCTCAGAAACACTTGTTTACAGTGTGGACATGACACAATTGATCAGCAACAATATGTGGCACAATTTTTTTTTTTAAGAATGAAAAAAAAATTTCGGTTCGACATAGTTGTGAATAGTAGTACAATTCATACTGACTTAACTCATTTTATGCCTGCGATGAAAACTACATCTACTTTTTGCGTAGCTACAAGTAAGTAATTCACACTGAACAATGATCATTGACATGGTCCTGTGGGCGTCCCCTGGAAACGGTATTGGGTAACACCGCTAACGGCTGAGTCATTTCAATTGTGATGTGACCATTGGAAGAAACACCGCCTGAGTGCTGTATTAACAACTTCTGCGTCTCAAGTTACTAAATGTAATAAGATGACAAAAATCGGATAGTCAACCACCGAAGCAGCATCTCCGAGGATTCCCATGATGGACTCCTTCGATGTACGGAAACTATCATGGTTTAGATATGGGCCGATAACTCATCCTTCGAAAAAAAATCCACGTCAAGAAACCTAGACTCAAAGCCTTCGATTAGCTGGATACAACTCAACGACGACTTCGCAAACAACTCAATACTCTTTCGGAACCTGGAATGTGCATATTGTTTGCAGTGTTTTATGATTGCCCAGTGATTGGCGTGCAGTTTAAAATTGCATTTTTTATTGTTTTCCTACGTAGGTATTGATAGTTGTTCTTAGTGATAGGAAATAGGTATAGTATAAATTAGGTTAAGAGAATCTTTATAATTGCAGTCCAAATAAATAGTTAAGCAAGCTGTGCCTTTTGATTTTATATCTGGCGCATTTGGAAACGAAAAATTGTTCGCGTAGTTATGGGTCATTATAGAAAAACGAAACCCATAAAGTCTCTGTCGGTGAGACATAACTACGGAATTAAGATCAATTACTCGTATACACGGTAAAGTCGCGAAAAAGTGAAACGTGTGAAAAGTAAAAAAATATTACCCATGAAATAAAAGGGAATCTTCTAGTGAAGTGAAGCTACTTGAAAACTCGCCACCGAAACCAATGGCTCCGGAAAATATTTCAAACCGTCGTTACTCGTTTACCGAGTTGTACGATTATGCCACGGAAATACCGGAGTTTGATGGCTATAATCCCTGTACATATGGCTGATACATTCATTGCTGCAATGCATGAATTGAAAGTTGATAAATTAGAATTCGACATAGTGTATCATATGATCACTACAAAAATTGTCGGCGAAGCGTTCAAGGCTGCCAGACTCCAAATAAGATGGAGAAAATGGGAGGATGACACCGAAATCTTAACATGGTTTTTCGGGACGAATGGAGTAAAGACATCCAACGCTGAAGCAGTAAAGAGTAAAATAAGTGATAAAAGTAAAAATTCACGGAAGTGCATCAAAGTTCCAGAAAATAATGAAGTTAAACAAACAAGTGCTAAAATAATATGTGAAAATCAAATTAATACGAAATTAAAAACTAACGGTGAAAAGGAAGATATAATCTAAAGTAATTAATGAGTGCGAGGTTACTTCAAAAATAATAATTGAAAAAAATGAATCCGTCGAAGCTATTGTAAAAAAAGAAATAATAATCAAATCTAACATAAATTATGAAAATACAGATAATGATGATGTTAGTACTGAAAATCTATCTAAAGGAATTAAAATAAACGATACATCTGCGGATGTGCAACCAGAAGTGAATATGAATCTTGAGCCTGAAAAAGTGAGTGACCAATGCTTAGTCAAAAAAGGTATAGTGAAGCCTGTTGCCAAAAGTGACTTAAAAGCATCGCCAATTTATTTATCTAAAAAAATGTAATAAACAACACGGCAAAAGAAAATTTAATCTAAATTATAAAAGTGAAAGCTTTACCCGCAAGAGAAAACGATTAGCAAAACATAAAATGCGTAATTGTCGACTTGGAAGGCTAAAACAAAAACTAAAAAAATATAAAAAATTCCATATACATGAAAATAAAAGAGCGAAGAAATTCAGAACAAATATAGCTAGAGACAAATAAAATTAGTGTATCTCCAGTCGATCACAAAATAAGGACAAGAATTGTTTCGATATTTTTTCATAAATTAACTTTAGTTTGACTATTTAATTCCATGATACGTTTAGGATTTACCTAGTGCTGAAAAATAGTTTTCGCTTTATGTTGGAACAAAATTGAATTACAGGTGAAAGCACACTATTGAAGGAAAGCCTTTAAAATGGTTGAGGCAGTGTCGCGAAAAAAAAATCCGGTTGGAGGAGCTTTGCTGAATTGTGAAATAATTTATTTTATTTACATAGTCCCTTTTTTCGATAATTCGAACACTCAATAATTCGAAATTTTTTCGGTCCCTTTGGCTTCGAATTATCAAGAGTCGACATATACATCCCTTGTGCAAGAAACGGAGATAAGGAGAGCATTGGTGGAGCCTCAGTTCTAGACTTAACTTTATCAAAACATAATTACTAATTGGCATTTTTACGATATTAAAATTTTCGGGTCGTATCACATTCCCATCATATTCAAAGTAGAAAGACATACTAATGTAAAAACAAAAATCATTATCCAATCCATACTTATGATTTATGAATAACATCAAAAACCCTAAATTCAGTAATAATGTCGAAGACTTTACCACAGCAATGCAAGGCTCCATCAAAGACGCAACCTGCAAATCTAAAAAAAAAATATATACCCCTAAAACATGGTGGAATGAAAACCTAGCAACCCTTTTTCAAACTTATGCTCCCGCAAATTCCGTAGGAATAGTTCCTCACAGAATCTGAGGGATCTGCAAAGGGTTAAAAAAAATTGGAAAGTGGCGGTAAAAAGATCAAAAAAATTATCCTGGAAAAGTACTGTGGGATCTCGTCAGCGATCGCTCTGCCACTTATTTGTAGGTATATTTGTAATCATTGAATTGACTTACTTTTGACTCGAAAAGTAAACTGGCAAGTCGCGACGAGAACACACAGCTCCCAGCATCATCAGAAACGGCAATAAATAGTGTGTAAGAAAACTGCGTGTTTAATTACATTGTTATAGGAAGCACAAGTCCTACAGTGGTGACCCCGCGTTTGAACGTATACCGCGTGCGCAAGTATTTCGCGTTCGTACGTACATAAATATAGTAGCTTGAAAAACTACGCAGTTTTCAACATGCCGACACCCGGAGAAAGAGACTCCGTCGTTGATACACCACGAGTCACCCTGCAACCACATACAGCAACAGGCCAGCCGGCAGCCATTTTGCAGACACCGCTTACGCCCTCATGAGAAAATTTGGATACGCGACGTTATTTTCCAGAAAATTATGTGGATGCGATCCAAGGCAAAATACCTGCGTTTTGGAAGCAGCGACCGAAATTATGGTTCAAGTATATTGAATCCCATTTCGCCACCAATCGAGTTGTCTCCGACGCCTCGAAATTTCATGCAGTTGTGTCAGCATTGGACATGACAGTTCTCGATGAGGTAGCCGACATAGTGGAAAATCCGCCGCATGAAAATAGCTCATTTCGCGATTCTCGGACTCCCCGCAAGACGGACTTAAGGTACGTTGTGCTAGACGCGGCCGCACGACTGCGACTCGCTCATTCCATATAAAAACTCGTTTCTCTCTCATTTTAAAAACGAGTTTTTATATGGAATGAGCGAGTCGCAGTCGTGCGGCCGCGTCTAGCACAACGTACCTTTACTAAAGCCTTATCCGAATTAGAGCTAGGCGACTACAAGCCGTCGCAGTTGCTGCGTAGAATGCAGTATTTAGTTGGGGAACAAATCAGCAGTGAAACGCTTAAAACTTTTTGGCTAAAAAAAACTCCCCACTCGGGTTCGAGAAATATTGACTGTCACGTCACATGTGGAAGTCAATGCATGGCTGAGATGGCCGACAAGATCCTCCGGAAAAAGGAGGAATTTCCATCTGTCGCTTTAGTAGCGGACGCAAGGCAGCCTTACGACCGTCATAATGACAGTTTCGACATAGCCAGCCAAATTGCAGCTATCAGTGAACGCCTTGGTAAATTCGAAGCGCGATTTTCAAGAGGTGATTTACAATCTAGCAGGCGTTCTCGTTCTCGCACACCCAGAGGACAAAACCGAAACAATGAAAACCACAATTCATCGTTTTGTTTTTATCATAATCGATTCGGGTCGAAGGCCCGCAAGTGCACAAAACCGTGTCGATCGAAACAGTGTCGACAGTCGATAGAAACAACGAGTTTCACAGAATTTTATCTGAATTCCCGCAGCTGACTTCAACAAATTTCTCAGGCGATATAGCCAAGCATAATGTCCGTCACACCATCGAGACCCGGGACCACCAATCGCCGACCGTCCTAGACGATTACCCCCGGATAAATACAAAGCCGCTCGGATCGAATTTGAATACATGCTAGAGCATGGAATATGCCGACCGTCCAAGAGTCCGTGGGCCAGCCCCTTGCTGATGAAAGAATAGGTAAACGGATGGCGACCATGTGGGGACTATAGAAGACTGAATGCTGTAACAGTCGCCGACAAGTATCCAATCCCATACATCCATGATCACCCAGCATTTGCAAGGCAAACAAGTATTTTCGAAATTGGACTTAACGCGTGCGTTTCACAAGATCCCTATATCTGATGAAGATATACCGAAAACAGCTGTCATAACCCCTTTCGGCCTCTACGAATTCAACGTTATGACCTTCGGACTGCGGAACGCCGTGCAAACATTTCAGAGACTCCTCGATTCCGTGCTGCGAGGTCTAGATTTCTATTTTAACTACTTGGATGACATACTTGTGGCTTCAAGCCCACTCGAGGAACACAAGCAGCATCTGCGATTCCTGTGCAATCGCTTAGAGGAGCATGGTCTCCGGAATAACCTGGACAAATGCATTTTTGGCGTTGACCGAGTCGAATATTTGGGCCACTTGGTGACTAAAGATGGGATTGAAACATTGCAGCATAAAGTCCATGCTATAAAGAATTTCCCAAAACCGAAAAAAGTGCGAGATATGCGACGATACCTAGGGATGGTTAATTTTTACCGACGGTTCCTGAAAGACGCAGCATTCATCTTAGCACCGCTGAACGGATATTTACAAGGCAGTAAACTCAATGATAAAAGCGATATCATCTGGACTCCGCAACCATCACAGGCGTTCGAATCAAGCAAAGAAGCAATCGCTAAGAGGTCATTACTGACATATCCGATTGACAACGCACCGCTTCGCATATCCACCGATGCATCTGATACAGCTGTTCTTGAACAGTTCACCAACAAGGAGTGGCGACCACTTGGGTTCTACTCCAAGAAATTTACCCCGGCGCAGACGAACTACAGCGCTTACGATCGCGAATTGTTAGTGATGTACTTAGCTGTAAAATTTTTCCGGCATATGGTCGAAGGGCGATAGTTTATCATTAGAACGGACCATAAACCGCGCTGATTTTTGCATTTCGGCAAAAGGCGGAACGAGCATCGCCCATTCAGAGTCGATTTCTTCATTATATCTCACAGTTTACGACAGAAATTGAGCATACATCCGGCTCTCTCAACACCGTTGCTGATAGGCTTTCACGTGGTAACGTGGAAGTAATCACCATGCCTACGTCGATCGATTTCCAGCAGCTCGCAGCACAACAAGACGCCTACCCAGAGCTGCGCGACATCTTAAGTTCTGGTTCTTCGCTACAACTCAAGCGAATATCAGTGGACGACAGTTCGAGTCCAGTATTTTGTGACGTTTCACAGGAACGGATTCGTCCGTACATACCGGCGGCGCTTTGGAAAACAGTGTTCAACGTAATCCACAACCCGGCACATCCTGGTGGTAAGTCAACAAGCCGCCAGATTTGCAGCAAGTATGTATGGCCGGAAATGGATCGAGACATCCGGAAGGGGGCGCGTGAATGTCAACAGTGCTAGCGTGCTAAAGTTGGAAGGCATGTACACTGTGAGCCAAAACAATTTAATCTACCTGACAGCCGTGTCAACGAGGTTCAGCTCGACATTGCCTCCGTCGAATGGTTCCAGATACCTCGTTACCCTGATTGACCGTTTCACGAGGTGGTTCCTATCGCAGACGTCACGGCAGAATCTGTTGCAGCCGTTTTTTTCCAACACTTGGATAGCTCGTTTTGGTGCCCCATCCAAGGTCACAACTGATCAAGGGTCACAATTCGAGTCTGCACTTTTCCGCAGCCTCTTGGAACTGACGGGTTGCAAGCGAATTCTTACCACCGCATATCACCCGGCTTCGAATTTGATACTAATTTCAACATGCTTCTGATTTAGCTATTAAGTTGAAATTTCCGGTAGTTTCGTAAAATATTGTTAGCTTCAGACTTGCGTAGCAACTATATAGCGATGAATTCCACAAGGATAGTTATAAGGACATTTTGATGTATATGTCACATTCGTAACACACAGGTCTGGCTAAACCCACTGAAATACCAACTGATTTCTTATCGTATGTTGACATACAATACAACTTGTGTACATAGTATACATTATAGAAACAATAGAAAAAATGTTGTACATGCACATGAATGTCCTTAAAAAATAAACAAAGCCGAACCAAGTTCATCCATCAGACTCCGTCAATATAATAATTATGCGTTTCGAGCCGGCCCGAAGGAGATAACTTTGCTGCCATTTGAGGTATTTCACTAATTTTTCCCAGAAGATATTCGTTTCATTATCGACAAGGAAACAAATCGATATGGGCGCAAATCCATAGATAAATGGAATTCTTCTAATCCAGATAAAAAACGTAAGGTTTGGAAAGATTTGACTGACACGGAGCTAAACACATTTGTTGGCATTCTTTTAGCGGCCGGTGAATTTTACAACAATTTACAAAAGGCGGAAGTATTGTGGTACAATAGACGAGCAACTCTTCCTGTACCGTGGTAAAAACAGTTTTACCCAATATATTCCTTCTAAGCCATCAAAATACGAAATAAAAGTATGGTGGGCTTATGATTCAAAAACTAAATATCCGTTGCTCGGTAAAATATAGACCCGACGAGAAAAAGGGTGCCAACGAAAATTCAATCAAGGAAAATGTAATGTTCCAACTTGCAAAACCATACAGTAACACAGGCCGCAAAACTATCGCCGATAATTGTTTTACCACTTTAGATGATCAAAAAGTTGGCCAAAAGAGTAAAATCCTGTTTATCAGCAACATTTGAAAGTGAACTATGTTTGTTTCAATTGTTTTCATGGAAAACAATAAAATACATGATAACCAAAAGCAAGTAATTACATTTAATTCAGAATTTGTTCATAATATTTCACACATATAAATACGAAAATTACTCAAATATACAAATAATAAATGCCCACATAACATTAGTGTTCAATTAAGTAACAAGAGTTTCAAAAAATATTACCTACAAGAGTATACTAGGTACAGTGGGTCTGGCCAGACCCCAGTGTTACGAATGTGACTATCTTAACATGTGTCTGACGGAGGGTTAAACTAGTCAACTAAACGGTGGTTTAAATTATGATTATACAAATTTCATTGGGTGATGCAGGAGCATGGTCCCATAGTACGATCCCATTTGTTTTGACCTTTTTTGTTGCTTTGATTAATACACATTAATTCAAGGTTTTGTGAAACTGGTGTAAAAAATGTTTTTTAGAAAAACCAAAATGGAGGATTGGTTTTGTATGGCAACCCCATGGTCCATTCTTACAAATGTTTTGTGTCATCAATAGAAACACATTTGTGTGGAATTTGGTTAAAATTGGTGCACATATAAAAAAGTTTTTCTTAGAAGAACTTAAATTGGGGGGCTAGGTTTGTATGGCAGCCCCATGACCCAGTGATCCAATTTCGGTAATTCAAACATACAAACAGCCAGCAGCAATAATAAGCACGTGTGCAAATTCAATCGACTCCCCAAGTCATGATGATCATATATGTATACTTTTTATTATGGTCGGAGATGCTTCCTTCAATGCGTTAAAAACTTCATGACAAAGTTAATATACCCTTTCACTCTATGAGCAAAGGGTATAATTACTTCCTTCCTTTCGTTTTAAAAATCTGCTTTCGATGTTTTTTTTTATAATAGTCAGTCATAACTACACACCTGTAATTTTTTGTATTTATCTACCTCAGGATCAATATGCCTTCAAAAAAAAAAAACGTAAATGGGAAAAGAGCTCGCTCAATATAGAAAGCATATAAATAAAACACTATAACAAAAAAATCTCGTAGACTAATATCAGTAAGCGAAGTCAATATTTTAGAAAATATTGCGGAAGATACTGATTCTGACAGCGACAATACTGAATCGCCTGTTGCAAAGTGTATTGCAGAGTGGGCTGTACCGTGTAAAATAAGCCATATTCATGTAACAGAAGACTGAAGACTCTAACTAATTGCGGTATAGAAAATTTACCTCAAACAGCTCATACACTGCTTAGACCTCCTCGAACAAAAATACGACTCTCTAAAGTTCATCCAGGAGAGTATTACCACTATGGTAATTAACATTTCTTTTCCCCATCAGATATTGATTTGAGTAAGGAGTCATTAATTGAAATAGACATTGGAATAGATGGCATTAGTACCTTCAAAAGCTCCAAAAGGCAATTGTGCCCATCATCGGATCTATCTCCAATACAAAAAATATATGTTTATTTCTGATTGGCTGTTATAGCGGTGAATCTAAGCCGAGTGGTGTAAACGAATACATATTTACAAGAGCTTGTTCACGAAATTAAATATGTACCTTAAGGCTAATGGCATAAAAGTCGCACAGAAAAATGAAGTAACACCATTTAGTGTACGTGCGATTCACCAGTAAAATCATTTTTTACCGGATGCAGATACCTTACCGGAAAACACGGCTGCCCAAAATGTACCCAGAGTGGAATGTACATGAATCACAAAGTGGTGTTTCAAACCACCACGCTTAGAACAGATGACCAATATACCCAAAGAAGTGAACAGAGTTTCCACCAAATCGAATTTTTAAATAATCAAAACATATTGGAGACAATAGGAATTGGTATGATATCTCAGTTCCCTATGGACCCCATGCACCTCATCGATCTGGGCGTCGTAAAAATACAGCATTAGCTAAAAATAAAACTAAAAACCCATCAAATAATATCTTAAAATTAATGAAAATATATAGAAAATATAAATGAATTTTCACGAAATTCGAAAACACTTGACCATCTATCTGCCTTTGTGGAAAGCGACCGAATTTCGCACGTGTTTGTTATACACGGGAATTGTTGTATTAAAATATGTAGTTCATGATGATATACCTATATATTATTATTTTTTATTATTGCATTCAGCTGTGCGAATCCTTGCCAGTGAAGAATCCTGCAAACTAAACTTGACAGTGGCGAAAGAAATGTTGCAAGTGTTTGTCAAAAGTTTTCCAATGCTTTACGAGGAGGATAATGTTAGCTTCAATGTGCATTGTCTTCCCCATATTAGCGAGTCTGTTAAACAATACGGAGTACTCGACAACTTCTCAGTTTACAAGTTTGAGAACTTCATACAGTATAGGTATTATGAAGTCATTAATCAGATCACCAAAAAGTATCCTGCAACAGCTACATAGAAGATTGAATGAGGGCATGACATTTAAAGGGAATAATAATTCGGATGTAATTGACGTAAATTATAAAAAGGAATCGGATTCCTACTGCCTTATTCACCCAAACAAACCCGTGAAGATTGTAGGCCAAGGTCAAGATGAGGCAGTTGACACAGTAATAGGCCATATATTCAAAAATGTAGATGAATGAATGAAACGCTGGGAATTGTAATGTAATCAAATATAAGGGCGGAATCGCAATGCTTTAGGAACACCGATATAATATACAAATATTTTCACTCAGAAATGGAATCGAGAATATAATTAATTCTATTAATGGATTGTTTTCAAGCATTTCAACATTGAGCATCATGCAAGCGCAACGCCTACCTGACCTCCACTATCCCCAATTATATAAGGCTACGAAAATTCACTAAATAGGGAAAAAGTTGATGTTGGGTTCATCACGTTAACACCCATCGAAAAGAGCCCAACAATTTTTAAGAAAAGGCGATTCAATGTGCAGAAAACTGCCAATGGTGAGTTAGTAAAATGAAATGTAGATAAAATGTTATTGTGTGTGTGTGTTTTTCTTAAATTACAGATCGGATCAATAAAGATATTTCAACTATAATAATGGATAAATTAAACAAAATTAGTTCAGAAATAGATATGATAAAACAGACACAAAAGGATATCATGGTAACATTTTAAACACATTAACAATGAACAAAAGTGATATGATAAAACTTTAGATTGCGAGTTTTGAAGAGAATCAGAATGCGGTCCATTATGCAGACAATAAAATGCTAAGAAGCACTCGAAATAGAGCTGGAGGATGGAACGTCTGCTACAAATCCTGTAAGTTTATTATAAACATTAAATTTACGAACTTCTACGGAACATTTCTACTAAGTTCTAAAATCACATGAAATTGCCCACAACAATCGTTCTATTGATTTTACGTCCTCGGCGACCAAACCGTCTTATCGCCAGTGCAGTCTCTTAATCTATCTTTCTTAAATTCTACTTTCATGAGGCCTTTTTCCATTGACACCGTTTTTAGAGCAATCACAAGTGACCAGGTTTCTTAAAAATTAAACGTGGACGGAGTATGCAATAAAGAAAACCTTATGGGTCTTAAATTTTTCGACCTTTATTATACAGTAAGTGCCAACATATTTGGTCATCATGCAGTCGTTCACCATATCTTTGAAAAATATATAAGGGAATTTAGTCCCGCACCTAGAACAAATGGAATGATTCGGTTCATCCAGGGACTCATGATGCCGGCATTGATCCATTGTTTGTTGCACGCCATTCACTGGGCAATCATAAAACACTGCACCCAATATGACTCGATAGTGTGATTCACAGGGCTGTCCAACTCGAGGTCTGCGGACCGCATGCGGACCGGCATGATATTAGGATTGATTGTGATTGTGATTAACAACAGTTTATGATGATTCATATCACAAACGAAGATCGCACCATATAGAAAAAGGAGAAATGAAAATATAATGATACTTGAAAAAATTAAATGGACGTAGCTAGAGCGTCTCCACTACTCGATACGCCTGCCGTCCATTACCTGCTTCGAGCGGGGCGGCGCTCCCGCGTTTAAAGCTTTTCCGAATTTTAATGGCGTAACCAAGCAAAATATGGCGTAACTATGCAAAATAAACAAACATTCCATTCAATACAATGGAAAAGCTTTCTGAATATTGTGTGTGCTTATACCTTTTACTAGTAAAAGCTTTTTTCGCACATTTTGTGAAAGCTTTGCCGCTGGAGCGCCGCGCCGCTCAAGTTTACGCTTGCAGTGGAAGAGAGCCCATAGCCAGAACGAGAAGAAGGAAAAGGAATCGAAACAGACAACAAGTGATGCCTATTTACATTTTAGATTCGAAATTGATTTCTGTAAGATTTGCATAAGTCGTTCCCAGGATTCGAGAGGTCCGAGTTGGCTGCGAACGCACTCAAATGTATTAACTCTTTCAATTTGCTTCACCAGAATTGCCACAAGAAAAACATCCCTCCGTGTTTCCGACTGAGACCCTGCTGGAGCAATTGGAAGATTTCATCCATAAAGCGGTGGATGAAATAGCAGAGAATGATGATTTGATGTAAGAGTGCAATGTTGATCACGAAAAGTGTTCGGCTGAGGATAAGGGTGAGGATGAGGTTCAGATTAAGGTTAAGGTTGACGTTTAGAATGAAGATAAGGTTGAGGATGATGATGAGGATATGGACAAAGATGAAGTGTTGTGGGTATCTGACCGAGCAGGCCAATGCCAGGATCAAGAGTATGCTGCTTCCGAAAACAAGGAGCATCACGAACATCGACAAGAATGATTTAAGTCGTGATATGTGGGCTGCGAATTTAAATGATTTTTGTTTTTATGTAAACTCTATGATTGACGCGCGGCTTCGTATATTACCGCACTTGAGGAAAAACTGTCGCCTATGCTTAATAACATCAGCAATGGACGGAGCCAAATTACGTGGAACTGGGGGACAAGGTCGCGTGACCGTGACAATTGGAGGTCAACAATCCCGGCGGCCAAGGCCCGACGTCGGTCTATTGTGCCGTAAAAAAGAAATTTATATATCAAAGGGAACCTTTCATCGGTTGCTTCTTTCCGGAAAAACAAACATTTTTTGACTTGATTATTGTTTGTCGAATTTAAAAATCGAAACACAGAAAACAAAACAAATTTTCCAGGGAGACTCTAAAGGCACTTCGCAAAGATTGCAGTGATTGTAAAAAATTGGGAACCAATGAAGCCATCGACCTGAAGCACTATCAGTTCAGCACGACAGGCCCCAATTATCGACGAAGAAGACGTAAGTTTCGAAAACAGTGTCCCAATGAATTTTAATTTTAAATTCACTATTAGGCATTATGCAAGTGTAAGAGTTTTTTTTTTGCAAATCGGATGTTTTGGCATTGTATTTGGGCTTTCACTTTTTCGTATACGTTACTTTTAAAGATGTTCATGAAAATACATGTGGAACGGAGATAACCAGACACACACCCAGATAACATTTTGGCATTAATCTTGGAGTATCAATAAGTCTTCAATAATTTAAAATAAATTTACAGACCCTGAAGATACCGCATAGGCGAAACGTCGGGTAATATCAACAAAATATTATCAAAAAAGGAAGCTGGTTTCATGTGAAGATAATATCCAACTATTCAACCCTTCACCAGTGAACATAACAACACCCAGTAATACTTCAATAATTTCTCCTCTTTGCGATTGATTCCAAATTGGGGATTTATTGATCCCTTTCATCAATAATTATTAAGATGAGAAGTATCGATGTAGAATCAGAACAAAAATGATCCGTGTAACCAATACTGTTATGATAAAATGATTAGAACGGGGATTTCCACGAATTTACAAGCAACGCACGTTCACTCTTTGTGTGATCGCGCAATTGTTTAACGTGTGTCGCATTTCGCAGACGAAAATACTGGTGGGTTCTTGTGTTGTTGTGTAAAAGCAAAATAGTGCAGTCATATTGGCATTTCAAATAGAAAAAAATAGAGTAAGGCTAATTTTTGTTGTTTTTGAATCAGTGGGCTCCCAGGAATCTACAACTGATTTTGCTAAAAAAAATTTTGATCGGAAAGGTCCCAAAAAGGACAAAAAAGGATACTCTTAAATCCTTGACCGGAGGTCGGCATGCGGGGTATCATATCAAAGGGGACGTCGAGTACATTACATATCCGGTGTTTGTTTCCTGTTTTAAGGACTCTCGACGGAATAAATCGAGCTTAAATGGAAAATTTTCGCGTTTCTTGTGTATCTTTCCAAAGCCATAACTACGAGAATAATTCAAGTTGTCACTACTTTTATCACTTTCCAGAATCTATAATAGCTGCAGATTCTACCATTACATTTGCTAAGAAAAAAGTTGATCGGAAAGCTCTGAAAAAGGACATCAAAGGACACTAATTGCACATCTTAGTCGAACGTGGGCATGTGGGGTGTCATATCAAAGAGGATGACAAGTACATTCCATATCCGGCATTTGTTACTTGTTCCAAGGACCCTCAAAAGAGAAAATTGGGCTCAACTTAAAATTTTTTTGGGTTTTCCCGTATCTGACCTTTCTAAAGCCGTAATTTTGCATTTAATCCCGACTTATTCCATTTAGTGTCCTTGAGACAGGAAAGAAGCACCGGATATGCAATGCACTCGATGTCCTCTTTGATATGACACCCCACATGCCCACGTTCTATCAAGGTGTGAAATTAGTGTCCTTTTATGTCCTTTTTCAGAGCTTTCCGATCAACTTTCTTCTTAGCAAACTTAATGGTAGAGTCTCCAGCTATCATAGATTCTAAAAAGTGATGGAAGTAGTGACAATTTGAATTATTCTCGTAGTTATGACTGTGGAAAGATACACGGAAAACTCGAAAAATTTTCATTTAAGCTCGATTTATTCCTTTGAGGGTCTTTGAAACAGGAAACAAACACCGGATATGTAATGTACTCGACGTCCCCTTTGATATGATACCCCGCATGCCGACCTCCGGTCAAGGATTTAAAAGTATCCTTTTTTGTCCTTTTTGGGACCTTTCCAATCAAATTTTTTTTTAGCAAAATCAGTTGTAGATTCCTGGGAGCCCACTGATTCAAAAACAACAAAAATTAGCCTTACTCTATTTTTTTCTATTTGGAGGCCAGATTTGGGATATTTTGACTGCACTAAAATAAGTGTGAGCGTATCGCGTGTCTTGTGGGTTATTGTGTTGTGCAATAAAAGCAAAATAAGTGTGAGCGTGTCGCGTGTCGTGCCCAGTAGGACAAAAAGATAAATATTAGAGTTTTCTAAATATGCCGAGATGAGAGTTGATGGTTGCAGGTGTTTCAGCAAGGCATTTTCGCAGAAAAGTAGCGGAAGAACTTCGATAAATGCGATCCCATTCCGTGCCAGAAAAAAATACATCACTTACGGAATTTTGAGGCATCTGCGCCTGAGCCGAACTGTGAAACACCAGAAAATACATTTTCTGATTGCGTCGAACCTATGAATTAAAATGAATTTGTGGTGAATATAGAGTCCGAAATTGAAAACAGATAAACGTGGAAAGATTGTATTGCCCGGTGGAGCGTTGCCTACAATATAAAACAGAATGCAATCTCAGCCTTGTCGAAAGATTTGTCGAATGCAGGATTTGCAGTGGGAAGCAAAGATGCGAGAACCGTGTTGTGTACACCAAAAAGAGTCTATGCTACAAAACCTGTTTATCCAGGAGAATACTTCGATTTTGGCTTGAAAGAGTGTATAAACCAAAGATTTTGCGATGAAGAGTATTTGTCCGAAATCATTTTTATCAATATTGGCATCGATGGACTGCCACTTGCGGAATCATCTGGCTTATGCTTGTGGGCAGTCCTGGGTCTCATTACTAATCTTGATAGCTCGGATGTTTCCATAATTGGTGCATATATCTACTGGAAAGAAGAAACCAGGCGATGCTAATGAATATTATGTATATATATTGCGGACATCGTCCATAAAAAGTATCACTAATGGAATACTGAAGGTATCGATATTCTGATGCCCCAGTATCAAACAAATATCAATATTTCATCACTACTGTGCTATCTGGGCACGAACCTGTCGAGAGTCGACCGCCGAGGAGGAAAGACGTGTTATATTCTATGTAAAGTGAATAAATACATACATTGAAATAAATTCGAGTTCTTTTTATATGGGGGCTCAACCGGGATCCCAGACATACTGTCGAATAATAGAGAAAACATTAGTCAGCGAACAAGGCAATGCTGTACGAGGCGAGAACAATTGCGAATCTGAAAACAAAATTTGAGGAGTATGTGAAAGTGACCGAAAAAAAGACACGGAATCCAATTAGGAAACAGGAACATAATCAGCAATGAATGCCGATATATTAATCGAAAAATCCGAATTAATTTTTGAAAACGGTGGACTATGTTATAGCTTCAGATTGTGTGACGATTAGGTCGCGTATGAGAGCGGAAGACGTGCCATGGAATTCGGAAGATTCATGTGACAACAACTGGTTGATGAAGATCTCATTCGATGACGGCGAAAATGAAACTTTTATCGGTATTCAAAATGAGTTAAACGACATTGTGAAGGGCTTGGTCGAGTGTTACACGTCAAATGAATCCACAAAACCATGCACCGAGACTGTTATAACATTAACGGATAAAACGCCCATATATCATCGCATTCGATAGATCAATTGTGGAACACCAAATTAAAGAATGGTTTCATGAAGGGGCGACGACCATCATCGAGTGAATTTGCCAGGCAAGTGGTTGTCGTGAAGAAGAAGAACGGTTCACACAGACTTTGGATAGATTACCGTGGTCTTAATAGTAAAATTGTGAGAGAAAGGTATCCGATGCCGAAAATTGAAGACCAGCTAGATCGAAAGGCTACCGCACGAGTTAACACTATGCTTGATTTTAAAAATTCGGATTTCCAATTACGAGAGCATGCATAAAATCGAAAAGAAGCGAGCAGAAAATCGGCATAGTTATAATTTGCGTATAGAAAGCCTCCGCAGCAGTATTGTGCTGAATCCTTTGTGGCGATAGAGAAGACGTAATTTGGAGTCGGACAGAAGATGAAGTCGAAATATTTAGGACCGTATCGAATCGAGAAAGTGCTGCCAAACGAGCGATATCAACTAAGCAAGCAAGGCGATTTTGATGATCCAACACAGACATATTCACTCACTGATAAGATGAAGGCATAGGGTACATCATCCTAATCGGATGACGATCAGGAAAGGCCACGTGGAAGGGAGATAACCAGACACGAACGAACCAGTCAAAAGTCGACGGCGAGGAGTAAAGACATGTTATGTTCTATGTAAAGTGAATAAATTCGTGTTCTTTTTATATACATAGCTAAAATGACAATATTGTATGGTTCGAACCATCATAGCACCCTTAGGACTGCACGTATCGAACTGAAATTATTTATGCGTTCAACAAGCTACAAATTAGTTAATAACACTTTTTAGAAAACATTGCCGTTATAGAGATATTCCCCAATAACCATTAATTTATGTGTATGGCTCCTCATAATTTCCTTAAAGGTGCACGCATTGATGAGAAATTTGGCCACTATCATCATAATTGTATGGGCTACGCATTCGCCATACATTTTTTTTTAGCCAGAGCTACCGTTATGAAACCTTTTTAAAAAATATAGTTTTTCTTCGTGGTACCGTTTTTCCCCTGGCACCGTTAGGAGTATGAGAATCAAAATCGACTTTTGACAGTTTATTCAACCACAAGAGCTATAAATTTGCTATATACATCAATTTTCAGAACTTATCACGTTATCTAGATATTCAGAAAAACCTGTTTTTGAGGGTCTTTGAACCTCTAAAGCGCCGCTAGCGGCACTCGTACAGACACTTTTCGAGTCTTGTTTAGGATCTTGAATGGAAGGATCGTGCAAAAATTCTGATTTCTCGTAATATTTCCGAAGTTGTTAAATTTCCTGGGATAAGGAGTGTTTCAACATCTTTTGGCAGTTGTAACATCCTGTAGGTCTGGGACGACTCATATCGTAGAACTAACTACCGTAGGAACATTTTTATAAAGATAACGCAAGCATTCATGTTTACAATGAGATTCGATTCCACGAGCTACCGAATTTCTTCTTCTTGTTTCCCTTTCAAGTATAGAAAACTAGCAACTATAGAAAACAATCGTTATTGAAGCAAACACTTCCTCGCGTGTTGCAAATTCGAAATACATACTTCCCAGTTATACTGCTCGAAGCAGCTTCGACAACCGACTGCCCTAAAAATTAGACGCCTGGCTACATTTCTTTAGGCTGGCTCTCTAGAGTAAAATACCAGCAGCATTTTTGTAAACAAATTTTGCTTTTTCTTGGAAAGTTTTTCACAATTTATTTACACCTCATATTTACAATTAACTTCTAAACTAGTAATTTATTATTTAATTATCATTATTGTCTTAAGTATTTATTGTTTTACGTTTTAATAATTCAAACAATTAATTTTAATAAATGTGCAATACTTGAGTCCTTTTCCTCAAAACCCCTCAAATTACATTAATTTATCTGCCAGATAACATGCACTAAAAAATGGATTGAAGCTACATACAAATGATACAAATGTACAAAAAGGTACACGAATTAATGTTTTATTTTGTTTTGTTTAGTTACGTTAAATAAAGTTGATTGATTTGTTGATTGTCCTTTATTTGTCTTAAGCAACAGCCATTCAGCGGTATGTTTCACATTTGATCCAACCTATCAGCCGTCGTTAGTTTCAGCCGTCCAAATGGCACTTTTCTGGCACACCGACGACGGCTGGAATCGTGCGGACATTCCTCTGAGCCAATAGAAGCATCTTTAAAGGATCAACAAAAAATTTAAAAGGCTTTGTGTCGGCTCACACTCCAGCCGAGAGGCCCAATTTTTTACCACTTTTTGCAGCAATTGGGGCCGTATGTCAGCAATAACGCGCCGAATATTCTCTTCCAAGGCGTTAATCGTCTCGGGCTAATCTGCGTAGACAAGCGACTTCACATAACCCTATAAAAATAGTCCAGCGGTGTTAAATCGCACGATCTTGGAGACCATGCCACAGGCCCACGACGCGAGATAATGCGCTCATCAAAAGTTTCCTTCAATAAATTGATTGTTTCGTTGGCTGTATGGCGTGTAGCGCCATCTTGTTGGAAACAAAGGTCATCCACATCAACATCCTCCAATTCAGGCACGAAAAAGTCATTAACCATGGCTCTATACCGTTCCCCATTGACTGTAACATTATGGCCGGCTTAATTTTTGAAGAAATATGGACCAATGATTCCCTCTGCCCATAGAGCACACCAAACATTTACTTTTTGGGGATGTAACGGCGTCTCAACAATTGCTTGTGGATTATCATCACTCCAAACGCGACAATTTTGTTTATTAACATACTCATTCAACCAAAAGTGAGCTTCATCGCTAAACAAAATTTTGTTGTGAAAATCGGGATCGGTGGCCATCTCGTTTTGGGCACGATTTTCAAACGTTGTTCCGGAGTAAGTCTATTTATTATGAAATGGCAAACTAAGCTGAGCATAAATCAAGTGACAGCTGTCAAAAAAACCAATTCCGAAAAAAGTTATGCCGGATTGAAAACCACACGTCTAAAAAAACGCCCTATAGAAAACTTCGTCTTCTTCATTATTCCTTAACTCGCGCAATTATGTGCTCTCTAACATATTCATTGGCAGAGATTCAAACTAAACTGAACTTTCACTGGATTAAGAGGAATTCTTCTTAAGTCAAACCAGAACAAGAATCACTTTAAAAAAAAAGCGTTACATAATCAAAATATACGAAAAGAAATGTAAGTTTTGAGAATCGAGGCAATTTTATTTCGTTTTTAATATATTTCTTTTCTTGAGGTCTAACATATATAACATGTTAACGATGAAATGAATTCCGAATTCATTTAATTTACTTTCATGTATTTATAATTTTGCTTACACTTTGTATACTCGATAAAGTATGGAAAAAAATATAAAGAAGTAAGAAAGTGAACATATATACAGTAAAACCCCGACTTAGGTCGTTAATTGGTTCCAAAAATATGCGACGTAAGTCGAAACGACGTATATCGAATCAATAAAAAGTCGAACTCCTGTTGCAAGTCTACAATAATGAATTGCCAAAACAGGCAACGAATAAGCAGTAATTATGATGCGTTATTGTATTCAAGTAATAAGTATGTGGGTTCATTTACATAAAACACTTTTGGCATCAACAATTTTTATTTGGAAGTTTAAAAAACTGTTTCATATGGTCCTTTGTCGAACATTTCTTCCCTATATAATTCTTTGCGCGGTATTATTTCATGACCAATTCACTTCGTTTAACGTCTAGCATGCGCATGAGCTCCTCATATTGCTTAAGAGCTTCGGCGAGTCTAGCTTTTGTGAATGACTTGTCCGCGTCTTCGGAATCTTACTCGGTAGCAGACTCTTCAAGGACTTCCCCAGTGTCGAGCTCATTTTCCGACGAATCGAGCAGTTGTAACGCCGCACACACACCGAGAATCCGATTCCATTTTTTTGGATTTTCGTTGTCAAACTGATAGATTTTCTTGGGTTTTGCCAGAACGTAAATCTAAAAAAATGGATTAGGATTCTCCGTGTGGGTGCGGCATAAGAGCTTCTCAGTCGATATTGCTGCGTTATGCGATAACTTGCGACTGATAAGAACGATTTCCTCTTCGACGTTTTCTCTTATATCGTTTTTGTTACTCGTAATAATGCAATCAAGTCAAAGATTTTGCCAGGCTCGATTCATTGTGGTTTGTTGCACTTCATCCCAAGCAGTCTTTATGTTTATTGTTATAATAATATCAAAGGATCGCCAGTAATCTCAGACTGAAGCCTCACTTCATACATGTTCATTGATAGTTTCGACTAGTTGGCGAAATGTGCATCGCAGATAATTCGCCGTCGATATTACCCCATCATCCCTTTACATGGGATTCATGTCGTTCACAATTTGTGGACGTCCTGCCACATTGTCCAGAAGTATTAGAATTGTGACAAATTTCTCTGCTGGCAGAAATTCTCTATACAGAGGGGAAAAAATAAGATTGGAACCATTCCACAAATAAACTGGAAGTCGTCCATCCTTCATTTGATCGAAAAAAAAACTGGCAGAGACGATTTTGGAATCCCTTTCATTGCACGCGGGTTCTCAGAATGAAATTTATTGTTTTGTCTAATTTGGAATTTCTGTGGCGAAATGCAACGACGTAAAAGCCGGGAACTATAGACGCAATGTGAAACATGGTATAAATTTGATAACGACGTAAAAGCGAAATGACTTATAACGAGGTGACGTATAACGGGGTTTTCCTGTAGTATTGAAAACATGGAATTTTTACTGTACGTTTTTCAATTTTTTACTGCACAAAAATCCGGGCTCTACTTATCATCCACTAAGGGCGAATATGCAAGCCTCTCCGGGGCCATTTGAGAAGCCGCTTTAAGATTGGTCGAGAATCTGGTCTTCCACTCTCGAACCAAACTCGTGGACAATAAAGATCATTTCATCCGACAAGCTATCAACACCTATACGATCAGCATAAAGTTTCTGCCTACCGAAGAAATGACAGCTTATGTTCTAACGAAATCATTATCGGGAATAAAGTTAGATAATGATCTTCGCGGTTTGGGACTCAAGAACTGTTAAATGTTGACTCAAAAAACTGATTGAAATAGAGGGGAATGGTTAGATGTACAATAGCGTGTCCCGAAAAAAAATTTGTTGTTGTTTTCAACGCAAGACTCTCAAAATTTGCGTAATCGTTCGTAGAGTAGAAAAACATCTTTTAAAATGAAATCAAAATACATCTTCAGGGTTCTATCGCTCTTGAAAGTTTTAAAAAAGCAAAATAAATAAAATTTCGTGCTGCGATAAAAGTAGTTTACGCTTGCTACATAGCAGGTTTTGTGGAATCAGTTGAATGTCTATCTGATAACTTTCGCAAGTTTTGACTTGTTTTGGGGACTATTTCGAATCAACTCGAGTGTTTTGTTTTAGTCAATGAATAAGAGAATCTAAAAAGAAAATGCAAATAACTGCATAATACACTAGATATGCGACTTTTTTTGGGACCAAAATATTTTCTATGTTGACTTGATTTTGTAGCTTCGATGACATTTTTCATTTGAATTTTATATGGAAAATTACTTGTAAACAAAATCATGCACATGCGCAGCTTAATGTTGTAACTTCATGTAGGGGCGTCGGAAAAATTGGGGCAATGAATACGAAATTTCAAAATTAATAGATGCTTAAAATTAATTAATCACCGTTCCTGTTCCATAGCTGTACCCCAACAGCATCAACATTTACATTATTGTGAAAAGTACATTTAAATGGGATTGCAAAGCGTTGCGTGGTATAAATTCGTTTAAATACAAAATTTTAAATAGTGCGTATTTTAGTGCATTGCGGTTGAATGCTCAAAGCAATGAAAAAGCCAAAAAGTATTAAACCACAGCCCCAAACACTAAAATTTCCTACGCCACTGCTAGCTATAAAAAAATCAAATTGTCCCCTTTATTTTCAGATATTTCGTTTCCTTCCTTTTCTTCTTCATTGGTTTTAGTACAGTTTTCGGTCGATTAAAGTACATTTTTATATTATAACATAGCTGCTTTTGTGGTTTATAACGAGTTCAAGGCGTAGTGCGACTACTTGAGACATGTACATATATTGGAGCCATATAAAGAACTTGATCGGCTGCTACCGACTATAAAAGACGTCCTTAAAAGTATTTTAATTGTTAAGAACGAGCTGAAAATGACATTTAATGGAAAATATCCACCAAATTCTGATGTTAACGCGGTTAGTTTTAAACACGTTAATGTTATCTGGACCAAAGCGTTGATTCCGATTGCAACCAAAGAACTCAATTAGTAGCATCTTATTTCCATAAGTACCTCGATTTGAAAAGATACCCCAAACGCAAAGGAAATGTTAGTTTTGAAAACAAGCTGAAGTGTTTCCTCGAGTCTTCTGAATAACTTTTCGACGTTGCTTCTGGTAAATGTCCTTCTTTTGACTCGTGTTTGTGTCTTAATCTAAAAAAGTCCCCATCAAATGAGAGATGTTTTTCATCGCATCAACGAAATGAGAGGAAAATGGCAATTGGTGGTGTTGACAAAAAAGAAACGTCTAAATAAATAAAAAGACAGCAAAGAAAAATCGAGAAGTCGAACAGGGCCACAAAAAACTCGTTTTTCAATTAAGAAACCCATTTGACCCCCCTAAATAATGTTGAGGATGATTCCGTATGTGAATCTTCACTTGAAGCTTATCCAAAATAAAAAAAATATCCCCGAATCCGTCGTCCCCTCACTTAAAAATATGCCCTCGATGGATACACCATCGACTTCAAGAGCGAGCCGAAATACACTAGCATACCAACAGTCGCTAAGGTTTGTGATAGGTATGGTTTATCTACCCGAGCTGCTAGTGATGTAGCCTCTGCAGTTCTGGTTAACGTCGGTTTGATTTCTACCGCAGATCTTACTATGGTTATCGATAAAAATAAAGGGAAGGAAGGGTAGTAAAATTCAGTATTTGGAGGAATATCTGGAGAGACCTTTGCAATGGTGCGTTTGCATGCTTCATGTTAATGAGCTACCCCTTCGTCATTTGTTCTTGCCGCTAGACCTATGGAATATTCTGGCCCTATCGGAAAGCAGTTAGCTACTTGTGAAAGTAAGCCTACCTTGTGTTTTCGTTCGGTAAATGGTAACTAGTCCAACAACTCAGTACGGACCAAAAATATCTTTACGAGATATGTGAAGCAGTATCGATTCTTGTACACCCGAGCTTGCAAATCGTAAACCAGGGAAAATTACGCACTCAAGATGACTCACTACTGCTAATCGTATCCTCCGACTTTACGTAAGCACCGTGAATCCATCATCCGTGCTTGTCAACTACGTAATTAAGGTATACGCCTCAATTTGGTTTTCGACCGTTAGATGACCAACAAGGTCCCTGGGGACCTATGTGATATATGGCGGTGAAACACAACTAGGTCCACTGGGACCTTTATGTATTAAGAGCGTTATTTGCGAATTCACTGGATATGATATGATGGTATGAAGTTTTTCGTTTAAATTTTATTGGTAAACACCGTTCCGTCCTGGCAAATTCAATTGAAAAGGGCAATAAAAACAAAAATCATCGCTAGACATTCTTGTAATCAGTGGCAACTTTTCTTATTAGTGTGTTCGATTGGTACACATGGGATTTGACCAATTCGATTTTGTTTCTAAGAACCATTAGATTCTGGGAAGTTCTTGTGATTAAGGTATATAAAGAAGATCTCGCTGCACCTGCATTCATTCAGTTCAAGGTGTTGCTACTACTTCAACGCATTCTAACGCTTAACCCATATTGTCCGAAAGTAAGAAGGAGTTGTGCTAGTATTACGAAAATTCACACAGTAGTTTGGCGTTTGGAAACATATGCAAATTTCGAAGAAATGCATTTGCTGGGTAGCATGTTGCGAAAACGCAACGCTAGGGCTTTGCGTGTACTTTTTTCATCAAAGAAAAGTGTCTTCCATACACTGAAATCGTCTTATAAATTTTTATAAATAGCCTAAAATATAGAAATAACAAAAAGTTATTATTAGTATTATAATGGATCGACCCACCAATTTAGTCGTCAAAAATAATCGAGAACTGGTGGAGTCCGCATGGGGATGCATAACCCCTCATTATCTGTGCACTTTCGATTTTTACCAGGGGTGGAATTATGTATCTCGAATCACGAAACTTTTTCGAGTTTCGAGCAAAATTGGTATCATCAATATCGATATCGAGCTCGAAATATAGGAATGTACTAGTTTCGACATAACCCCGTACTACGTATCTCGATATCATCACATTTTGACAGTCGAAAAAAGTGAATAGTGGTCGAAAGCAATTAAGTATTCGAGTAGGATATTTGTGGCGTGTTTCCCAGGAAAAGAAAGTATTATTGTATTATTTAAAGTATATTTACATAGCATCTTTTTATAAACTCTCTCAAATTAGGGCAATGGAAGATTCAAAAATAAGTCAAGGCATAAACCGTAAGCAAGTCGAAATATTAACGAATTTCATGGCACTGCATGAGGGCTTGGCAAAAGGACATTTAAAGGCTGTTAACGCAAAGAAAACATCATCAAATTTATGGACGTCCTTGAAAACTTCACTTAACGAAAATGGGCCGCCAGTGCGGTCTGTAGTCGAATGGAAAAAAGTATACACATAACTTTTGAATGGTGTTAATGTTGAATTAACTTTTCGTAATTAGGTGTGGGCAGACTACAAATACAAAGTTAAAACTAAACTAAAATTTAACAAAGATAGTAAGAGGAAAACTGGTGGAGGACCTTTCCATGAAAAATGTTTAGATATTTTTGAAGAAAGCGTCGTCAAATCGGCTGGTTTAGAGGCTGCTGTTGAAGGGATTCCGTCGACTAAATCTTATGGATGTTTTATCGGAAATGCAGAAACTTATCCTGTCGCCGTTGAACAAGTAGAAATGACTGAGGAGTTTTTCAACGGAAACCTCAGTGAAATGAATGGGCATGAAATCGAGGCGGAATCAAGCGACACGCAAACTGTACCAAAAAAGACAGCTAAAGCCAACAAATTAGATTACATGCAACAATATATTGAAAAATTGACAGAGGCGAATAAAATACAAGCTGAAATTTTAGAGCAAAAGAAAAAAGAGACTGGATTCAGAGAAGAATTATTGGAACTAAAGAAAAAAAAATACTATCTTCAAAAAGAAAAAATTAAAGATAAACGCATGCACAGAATAGAGAAATTTTAGAGCAAAAGAAAAAAGAGACTGGATTCAGAGAAGAATTATTGGAACTAAAGAAAAAAAAATACTATCTTCAAAAAGAAAAAATTAAAGATAAACGCATGCACAGAATAGAGTCACTGAAATTAAGAAAAATGCTCATTGAAGCCAAAATAGAATCGAATCGACTGAAGGCATTACAATTAAGCAAAACGTAACTAGTTGAATTTTAAATTGTTACCTTTTTGTATCTTCAGACGGTTAGGATTTTTTTTGTCGTTATTATCTCATAAAAAAGATTGTTGATCATTATGACATGCATATTATTTATTATTTTGTTACGCTAAATGTTTGAGTTAAAAAAATATGTTGATTTTTTTTTTGTAAAAATTTGAATGGTTTTACTAGAGAAGGTTTTACATTTTTTTGCATACATATCTCAATTGCTAATTAAAGAATTTTTAATTCGATTGCGTATTTTTTCGCCCATGTTTGATTGTGCTCCCGAAGTTTCTTCCAAGTCGGGATTCAGATCGGAATGAGGGTTATACGTTTGAATTTCATTAAAAGGCACTTTGAATGATAGACATATATTATGTAAAGCTGCGCAGACATTCGCAATTGATGCCACTTTTTCTGGCGAATATCTCATTCGTCTTTCGTCTTGCAAGCAGCGCCAACGTCCTTTCCAAATCCCAATTGTTCGCTCCACAATACTCCTTCCTATGGAGTGCACTTTATTAAATATTTCCTCCCCAGTGTTCGAATCCGCTGTACGGTACGGCGTCAGCATCCAAGGGGCTAAGGGATAACCACTATCGCCTACAAAATGTCAAGATTAGATATTTTTTTTTTTCAAAAATTTAATATATTACCTAAAAGCCACGAAGTTCTGTCTCCATGTTCGAAATTCCTTTCAAAAAAGATTTTTTCCTCGCTTAATCCCCAGATGAATGAGTCGTGAGCTGCTCCTCCGTAACATGGGTTGATTGCCAAAATCCGATATGAATGGTCGCATATCTTTGAAAAATATAAGTATACACAAAGATTTTATACAAGATTGGAATTATAAATCTTACAATCATGACGTTAACGCTATGACATCCTTTCCTATTGAAATACATGTGTTCATTTTCATTAGGTTTGAGAATGAACACATGGGTGCCATCGATACAACCCACTACTCCCGGTATCTTATGTTTTGCGAAAAAATACGCTTTTGTTTGCGGGAAGTGCTCCGGGTTGAGTCGTATCCACTCCTCGCACAATTGATTCTCCAATATATTGATCACTTCGTTTGTGATTTTGGAGACGGTTGATTGCGCCATGCCTAGCAAAAAATTATGTCCAACACCAAGTTGATAGGAGCCGCTTGCTAATAAATTAAGGGTGGCGGCTAATTTTAAAACCGGGGGAATTACAGTTCCTTTTGAGCCGCAGGGTATATTTATTTTATCCAAAACATACTTAAATGCTTCCCTGCTCAACCGAAAATGTTTTTGGAATCTAAAAATAAACAATACACATTAAATAAATCGACAATTACAATCAATGTAGTTTCTACATACTCTTTTTCCCGCAAAGACAGAGGACTACTTTTGTCCCTCAGCGACCGACGAACAATCTTCATTTCGTACAACTCTTCCTCGTCGCTGCTACTTTCCATAAATAACATTTTAATGTTCACAAATTAACACAAAACTAAGCAAATTTTTGTTCGGTGACGTTTGCAGGAATGCAATCGACACAGAAAATCTAGTATATTTTTACTTTCATCTAGTATTCGTAAATTTTAAACTCGATCGAGATTGGTGATATCTGGACAAACTCGAATCGAGTTCAAATTAAGTCGAAACGAGTGACTCGATTCGAGATACGTAATTCCACTCCAGGTTTGTTGGAGTCACCAACCAATGCTCGATGGTATACCCAAACCGGATCGCTCATAATTTTGCTATAATAGGTAGTGGCTGTGTCATAAAACCAAATAAACTAAATGTTGTAATTCAACTTTTTTATTTACAAAGCAACTTTCTACTAATATTTCTTAAATTTATCGAAAACTTATGTACCAAAAATGTTCACCCGCTTTGTCTCAAGAAGTTAAACAGAATTAAACAATAAAATCAAAAATTAAAAAGCATGGAAACTGAATTTGTAGTAAAAATAATGGAAATTATCTGTCCATAGGATAGGAAAAAGAGAATATCGTTATAGTCGAACGTTGCGTTTTCGCAACCTTCAATTTTGACCGTATGTTCTGCGCTCATAATACAACTTTTTGACAAACTCTGTATATTGTCGCATCTGTTGTAGTCTTTCTTATGTTATTTCCGTAGATTCCAGGAAAATATTTGATCTGAGTATTTTTATACACAAATTAGCATCCATACCTAAAAGCATGGAACTTCCACAATTTTCAAACCCTCAAAAATTATAGAAAATGTCAAAATACATCTTTGAGCAAAAACATGTCGATTAGATAATTGCTAAATAAACATTTCTTCTTCGGGGATCAAGTTGATATTTGTTACCAGAAAAACGTGAAACATGAAAATGTAAGGCGTTGCGAAAACGCAACTGTAGGGCAAATGGGTTCATTAAAGCTCCCTCAATATCAAAGCCGTTGTAAGAAAGTAATAAGAATCGGAAAACATAAGTGATTGGGATAAAATAGATCTGCTGATAAACCGGCGAACGCGTTTTCAATGCCTAAATGCCAGGATGGAGCCGTGGGGTATTCGGCCAGATACTTGGAGCAGGATGATGGAGATGATCCTTTTGCCGACGAGAAGAGTGATGATGCGTATATTCCGTATGAAGACGCGTCTGATGCCGAAATCGAAATGAAAGTGGAAGTGGCAGATTATTCACATGCATCGGACAATGATGGCCTGTTTAAAAACCCTTCAGCCTGTGCAGCATCATTTCCCAATAAAAAGCCTTTATTTCAGGAAGTGGCCACAAATGGTAAGCTGATCCACCCGCTAGTGGCCGCATTCGAGCTCATAATGCCGTAAACTATACCCAAAGTCGTCCAGGGCCAGCTGGTGGAACTGTTACGGATCCTTTGGGAATATTCAAGTCCATCATCACTGATCTCACGACATCATTATCCGCGAGACAAATAGGGAAAGGGAAGGGGAAAGAAAGCGCAGCAAAGTGGAATTCCAAAAACCCAAATAAAAACCAAGGCTCTCAATGAATTTCACGCTTATATAATAATCAAGTTGCCGTCAGTCGAATTCGAAGCCCCTAAAAGAATTATGGAGCGATACACATTGGCCTCTATACAGGGTGTCCCATTCATGGTGGAGGATATTTGTATGTAAAAGGGACAGTTAGTTATTAATCCAGAATTCGATGAAGCGACTCAAACTACTTTGGAAAAACGGCTCCATTAAGGGTTTCAATGTTGAAATACAAGGTTCGATGCAAGAGGAGTTTTTGTTGAAGCAAAAAAATTTGAGACAGTTACTATGTACTTTCAGCATCTCTTTACAATTTCCGGGAAAATATATATATATATATATATATATCTCAAAAACCATAAATTATGCCAATAATGAATGAAACTCACCCTTAAAATATACCTTTAAAAAAAATTAAAAAGTGAAAAATACAAAATAGAATTTAAAAAAAACTAGAACAACAAAATAAAGAAAAATCAATCGAACACAATGAATCTTTGCACAACTAAAATAAAGACGAAATCATATTCAGTGGACAAAGACTTGCCGAAATCTTGAGACGTACGGAAATCTTGACCTATTTTTATATGCTTAAATATAACTTCTTAATCAATTTCACAATGTCTTAAATTAGATAAAACCTATCACACTTGTCGACTTGCAATCATTCTCAACAGACCATCACGCGTCTGCAAACTTTCACTATCCATATCCGCATCCTCAACATAATGAAACGGTTGTACTCGTCCATTTTCTAGCTCGCGCGCTTCCAGCTCATTAAGCCACGCTCCCCAAACATAATCGTTTTCATCAACCAAAAAATTATGCAAAATACAACAGGCATTTATGACCAAATTACAATTTTTACGTTGAATCTCCAGACTTGTACTCAGTCGGGCGAAACGTGCTTTCAAATGATCATAAGTATCGTCCGATTTTTTCAAACATTGGGCGTGAATGTCGTTAAAAGATTTTTGATCACTTGTTAGATTGGGCACGTTATCAAAAGGTTTGACGATGAATTTGGACAGGTGGTAAGATGTATTACTTACAAGAATGATGGGAATTTTTATGTTATCAACTAACTTGGCGTTTTGTTCGGTGAATAGCACGTTTTCTGTGTGCTCACTTTTTATCGGTGATTTGTCGAAGATTTCACTAAGTGGACTGTTGCCACTAGTGCCGACATTAATATAAGAAAATCTACCTCTGTGGAAAGAAAGAAAAAACATAATATCAACAACATTGTTACAGCTAGGCAAGAACGTTATTATAACTTACTTATGATCGATGACTCCCAGCAATACTGTTGAAAACCATCCTTCGGAGTTGAAATATTCAGCCGAATTCGGCTGGTTGGACGTCACCTCGATGTGACATGATCCTAAAATATATTGATTAGGATAATATTTTAATACATAGTAAACTACTATAAGAATAAAAATTGAAGTGTATAATGTGAAGATTATAAAGTAATGTTTATAACAGTGTGTAAATAAAAACTAGATCGTACTCAACTAGAAATTGTGGCGCAAAAGGCAAAACCCGATTGAGCCTGTCTACACGGGAACAAAAACGCGAGAACAAAACCGGTTTTTATATGAAAATTGAATTTTTCCTTGCCTTGCTCCTCGCGAATCTCTTCTAAAAAAACGGTTTTTCATCTTCTTCTTGTTCCGCGTTTAGACAGGCGCAGTGGAATTGATATTATTTACACTAGACACAATTTCAATTATATTTCTGTCGCCACTGACGAATCACGAGTTCTTGAAAATTTGATTTCTATTGCGTTGAGTCTGTTCATTCTTTTTAATCTTCACGCTCAACTTGAAGGAAACCACGACGATCAGATATACACGCACACAACCCAATACCTATCGCAATGTCTACGGATACGGTCTAGCAAAAACATTTTGCCAATATGGTATGATATTCAAACATAAAATCCTTTCATATCCAACAATCCAACCATCATTAATATACACATTAAAAAAACGATGCTATAGATTTTCTCAGAATCAGATTTTATGAATAATAAACCTTAGTGATTTTAATGACTATAGAGAAGCTGATGACTAATAAATAATGGTTCATATTTCCAGAGAAATTAGTCACACTTCGACTTGGACATAAACGCGATTTCAAGTGGAATGAGAACCCTTGTGTTAGGGTGGCCAGATATCCCGTATTTTACGGGTTACCCCGTTTTTCGGGCACGAAAAGTCCAAACACCCGTAATCCAAAAAATAAAATACGGGGCAAACAATGGATGATCCGCAAGGAAAGAACTCCATCAAAGGGTAAGAGACAACTATTTATTGTATTAAAGTCAACCAAACGCTTCAAAATTTGCCGGGATGCGAAAGTGACGTATTCAAGGTAGTAATAGGCACTGTTAACAAAGTACATGACTTCGTTGCAGTATTTGCAATCAGGATTCGATTTTGCCGAACACACTTACGTGTACTGTCTGCAACCCTTAAATTTGCAGCACGAACTGAAATTTGAGCAACTGGAGACAATAGTCGAATGTCTAAACATAACTACAGTCTACAGAACTTTATTAGGAATTTTGTGTAATTTCGCCCCTAATTAATAAATATGTTCAGGAGATGAAGAGATGCCGATGAAGTGATAAGCCCTGACACACGGAAAAAAATATTTAAAGCTGTCAATAATACCAGCAAAATATCATTAGAATTTTGAAACTGTCTTTTCTATCCTGGTAGCTTATTTCGGAACATTTACGCCTGCCGTCCATTACCTGCTTCGAGCGGCGCGGCGCTCCCGCGTTTAAAGCTTTTCCGAATTTTACCGAGAGTGCATTCCAACTCTCACAACTGGAATTTGCTTTACTCTTACTGCACGCACAACAGGAACAGCACAGGCGCACAGCAAATTCGTGAGTCGAGAGTACATACGAACTCTCTTTACGAACTGCCTTCTATCAAAAACAAAACACAAGTCGTCATGCCAATAGTTTTTTCATGCTTCGCGCGACTCGTGCGATTGTTTCAATAAGTGTTGGATTTGATGCTTATTGCCGCACGAACTTCAGGCGTTGAGTGTTAAAAGCTACTTTTCAAATCAGGTGTATTAAATACACCAGATTTGAAAAGTCGAATACAAATTTTGTATTTTATATCTAACAATGGATATAATGTAGATAATGAGAAGTTAATAAATGCCGCTCATGGGCATTCCCCACTATGCGGGGTAGCCGGTACCACCGCCGGGATATCCAATCAAAATTATGGGCTAGTATTTACCTTGATAATTTCCATTATATTGAATTGAATTTTCGTCAATTTTGCACAGTTATCTTATCTTTTGCTTATTTACGCTGTTGGATGAAAGTGCGCAACGATTTTTCAATCTAAGATGATGGCGTAACCAAGCAAAATATGGCGTAACTATGTAAAATAAACAAAAATTCCATTCAATACAATGGAAAAGCTTTCTGAATATTGTGTGTGTCTTCTCTATACGATAAGACTAACCAGCCGACAGGTACTGAATATAGACTATCAGAAACCCGGCCCTAATGTGTGAACCCGCTTGGGTATCCAAAACGACCGAAAAACTTTTCCAGTGTCATGCTTGAAATAGATTACGCGCATCAGCAGCAGCATCGGCAGAATTTCATAGCTGACAAATATGCTGAATGCCAAGTTTTCTGCTCAACATTTTTGTCAGCAATGTAAAATGCATTGCGCTCGACGTTTCGCGATGCCGATGCTGCTGCTGATGCGCGTAATATATTTCAAGCACAAGACATTTTGTTACCATCAAATCGTGAACACTGCCCACAAAATCGTATAATATAGGTAAATAATTTTCGCAATACTTATCGCTAATGTACACCCGAGCAACACTCCACTCTCTTTTGTAGATTACAAGCGACTAAATAACACTTCCAGTTCCAGTGGAAGATGTGCTTACTTGTAAAAGCTTTAATGCGCTAATTTTGTGAAAGCTTTGCCGCTGGAGCGCCGCGCCGCTCAAGTTTACGCTTGCAGTGGACGAGAGCCCTTAATCAGTTCGTCCAAACGCAGGTGACGAAATCGATCAGCTTTTCTAGTGGCTAAGTACCAAAAAACCCTTATCGATTTCGTCCCCTGAAAGTGGACGAGTTCAAACTAGGATTTCGAGTACATTTTACGCCAAAAACCATTGTTCAGTCGAACGAGTTTTTGGCGTAAAATACACTCTAAATCCTTTGCCAGCTCGTTCACTACAGGGGACGAAATCGCTAAGGGTTTTGGGTAGTTTTGGCACTAAAAAAGCTATCGATCTCGTCCCCAAGCAGGTGACGAACTGAACAAGGTTTCCTAAATACGTGTCACGGCAATAAATTATTCTCCTGTAGGAATATTCTCGCTTTGTGGTAACGCATGGACAGATAGCCGGAACCCACTAAATATTCGCACTGTAAAGGCTGACCATCAAATAAAATGCAATTTTAAAATGACATGTAAAGATTTCTATAACTTTTCATTGCAAAATTAAGAGTTATTGGAGACTGTGTCATCAAATAAGAAATATTGTTACAAAAAATAAATGACACATCGGTATAAAATAGTTTTTTTAATGTTTGCCCCGTAAACAAATCAAAAACCCGTATTTTCTAGGCTAGTGACCCGTAAATCGAAGGCAGGTAGGTGATCACCCTACTTGTGTAGTCAATAAATTCAGAAAACCATAAAAATAAGAATCAGACACTCCAAAGAGACGTTTAAAAAAAATGTACGAAAAAGCTACGACAAGCAATTAAACATTTTTAATAGATACGGGAATCACTAAAATCGAATTCGAATACATCATATTTAATTAATAAAATTGTATATCTCAGAGCTTTTTTTTTCCTAAAATCATAGACCGTTTTTGAAGTCAATAAAATTTGGTATATTATATTAAAATACTTATTCTAAAAGCATTCTGCGCGGCATCATGGGTACATGGCGCCGATTGGAGCCATCAATCAGCAGCATCATCATTTCTACGATCCTACAGCTCGGAAGAAGCACTCTAATTACGCAAAAAAGATGCTGATAAAAACACACCAAATTATGGCAGGTTACTGTAATAACAGGAAAATTATATTAAAGTTATCCTCTGTTGCCTTCTACTGAGATGTTTTCGTAGTGGTGTGCTTGCCTCTCATACACAATTTTATGCAATGCTGATACAGTTACAACACTGTATCTCTGATCACTAAAAAAAAAAACAAATCATTCGAAATGTGTTTAACTAGTTTCACTAAGGATGAATAGTTGACCGAAAGTGATTGTAAAGAATTTTGTCAAATTTGATCATATCATTTGACTGACTAGTGACAACCAGAGCGATGCCTAAGATTACCGACATTTTCCATGCAACTTCTATAAGATTTCAACAAGATATTACCCCCATTCTCAAAGGCTGATAAAATATCGGATTCAAGATCAATCCATCGGCACGTTATGAAATCATATACTCCCTAGAACTAAATATCATCGACACTGTTTGAAAATTGATGACAAGGAAGTTTTACACCGTTAGACGATATTTTACGAACACTGAAACGCTTCTGCAAGCAATTAGAGAAGCTTGGGACGAAATTAACTTAAATTACCGTTAAAACCTATACAATTTTATCCCAGATTGACCTTTTGAGCTCAAATTGCTTAAAGGAAGTTCTACTCATCATTAGCTACATTTTCCAGAATAAAATTATTCTTTCGTACCGTTATTTGATGATTTATTTCTTCTGGAACTATCCTAATAACTTTCGCATTTGACTTGTTTTAAAGAATTCTCGTAAGAAAATCCCGCCCATCCGTAATCCCGCTTTTAAAAAAATCCCTTTTTACATTATCCGGACATTACTAAATTCCGCCTTTTAAAAGTCCCGCTATGTAAAGATATCTACGTGTAAAGAAAGTTTTTCCCGTACATACTAATATTTTACTTTTTTCAGAGATGCTGTACATCAAATAATATTTAATTAAGACTTACCTAGTACGCCATAACACTGAGGCATTCCCAGTTTCCCAAAACCGGCCAAAACTTCATCAACGTGTTCTGCAGTTGGCGGATAACCCCTAACATATTCCTCTTGCATGGTATTGCACACGGCACGTGCAAAACTTGCAACCAATTCGCCAACTGTTGATCTTCCAACTCCAAACAAATTCGCCACAAATTTGTAATATTTACACGATCCAAGCGTATACAAGGCAATTGCAATTCTCTTCTCCAATGGAATGGCTTTTCGGATCATCGTGTCCTCGCGGGCGAGGAATTTAAATCGTTCGCAAAGTTTATCAAACGACGAGCGATTCATCCGAAAATGTTCTTTGAATTCCTCATCCGAGAAAGTCGGCACGTCCTCTTCCCAAAATTTGGCATTCTGATTCTAGAGCGGAAGAGAAGATTTAATTATCAGTGCAATTAATAAATCTGGGTAGTGGACTTACAATTTTCCAAATTTCACGTTGCACCGGTCGATGTACGATAAACTCTTCGGAAAGTTTGAAATGTTCGAACAAGTCCATGTTCATGATATTATTGACGCTGCGTATAATGTTTGCACTGTGCACTTGGATAAGCGTTTGATTGTCCAAGTATTGTTTCATGCATTTTCGTTTTTCCTCCTCCAATTTCTTGTGCTCGGTCATGAAATGTAAATAGCGATCACGTAGCGTTTTTCGATTCATTTTTATATGATACAGCTACAGTGTTCTGGACACAAGCAATCGAACAATCTAAATAAACATAAGGATCGCCGGCAATGTTTTGTTTTGACGGAGGGGCGATGATAACCTCAGAGAAACTGTGTGGAAAGGAAAGTTAACGTAATGTACTTGACGAAAATAAACGGACAATGAATTTGAATGGAAATAATTCAAAATTATTAGGGCGGCCGGGGAGATTTCAGTATCTGCGGCGCCAAATTTTGATGATGCCATTTCATTAATATTGGGCTGAAACGACCGAATCTGCAATCCTTTTTTGCGGAATCGTAACGGTTCTCCAGATATTCAATGTCAAAATTTGACTTTTGATCGAAGCCAGTTAAGTAATTTGATAAGAAAAGGGGCATATTTCCACTTTACACTTTGGGGAAAGTGTTCAACGCCATCAAATTGACGTTTTAATTTTAATCAGTCCCACTAGAATATAAATTTTAGCCAATTTGGCAAAGATGTTAATAATGAAAAGTCGAAATATATTTGCTAGTATGAATTGTACAATTTACTAGACAGGGAGGCAAATTAAATTTAAAAAATATTTTTTTTAGGAGGAGGATGTACAGCACAACCAAAATATCGAACCTTCAAGGCAACTTGTGGCAACTCTTGGCCGCTTTTGTGTAAAAAAAACGGGCTGTGGTCCACATCGAACAGGCTGAAATTGCCGTGAAGCAAAGTTGCCATAGTACCACTAGGATCTTGAAGGTTCGATGCAAAAGGTTGTGTTTGCCTGTGTATATGAGTAGATTCGAGATATATGTTTTTTCGACCTATTGGAAGCATTACATCTCTGCGCGGCTACTCTAAATGTTACTAATACGCGCCGGTGTCGAAACAAATCCAGGCCCTCGGCCCCTAGGGTATGGTATTGTAGTGTTTGCAACCAAAGAATTGGTTCGGATGGTATTCAGTGGAGTGTAACCGCTGTCGGGAGTTGGTCCATTTCAGATGTTCCGGCCTGAGCTAATACGCGCCGGTGTCGAAACAAATCCAGGCCCTCGGCCTCTAGGGTATGGTATTGTAGTGTTTGCAACCAAAGAATTGGCTCGAATGGTATTCAGTGGAGTGTAACCGCTATCGGGAGTGGGTCCATTTCAGGTGTTCCAGCCTGAGCAGGATGGGTCAGCATAATAGGTAATATATTGCAGCGGGTTGTAGAAATGCAGGGCGGCCACGGGGCACACCTGGCCCTTAATATAACCTCCACAACAGCTCCCAACTCCCCCAATGATGTGATCAGGAATGCCAGACTAAGTTTAACTCCTGCTCCTCCACCAGCAGTTTGCTCTCCATTGTCGGTTGCGACCGGGTCTACGAACCGGAACGAACCATGCTATCTAGCATGACCAAGAGTCGCAACGACCCCCTTCGACGCAAAAAGGGGAAGGAAAATATGTGTCTCCGTTTCTATCCTTGGGAAGCAGTCATGGCCGGCCCAGCTGCTCCTCATATTGCTACTACGTGCCGGCATCGAATCGAACCCAGGTCCATGGATATGCTGTGGCATAAGATTTGGACCAATGTACAATCGTCGGTCAATGCACGTGCTGTGGAGAATGGGTCCACCTAAAAAATTGCTCGGGACTCACTCATCTGAGTCAAAGGAGCTCCACGTATACTGCGAGCAGGTGTAGAAACAGAGGGCGACGCTCATCATCTAACTCCTCTCAACAGCCGCTCAATTAAGGTTGGCAACAATTATCACCCTCTACCCCTGCAAACTCTGGCCGACCTGTCCCACCAAGACGAAATATGACCCCTTCTCCACGAACTATTGACGTGAACTACTCCACCACTAAAATCGTCCAAATTAATAGCAACGGACTCCAGAATAAAATCGCCGAGCTAACACAGCTCATGGACAGACACCACATCCAGATGGCAGCTGTTCAGGAGACTAAACACAACTCCAATAATTCGCTTAGCTCATATGGGAACTATGTATAACGTCATCAGACGCGACCGAGAAAGCAATGCACGAGGTGGTTTAGCCTTTTTAATTCACAACAACCTACCGTGCAGCATCGTTGACGTCACTTTCGCCGATAACACCATGGAACAACAGGCGATAACCGTCAAATCAGGAAATATTGACTTTGAAATCTACAACATATACATTCCTCCAGTCTCCAACTGCCATACTAGATACAAAGTCAATATAAGCTCCCTGCTAACCGGCCAATATCGTCTTCTGCTTGGTGATTTCAACGCTCATTACATGGGAACCAATTCTCACTATGTGTTCTAATCACCTACCATTCTTACTAACGCTGGATATATCGTCCAAATTCGTCCACCCCGACAAGAAAACGTACACGAATTCAACATAGCACCGAATCATGTCCAAGGTCTTTAACGGGATTAACAAGCCTAACAACATCCATCCCGTCACAGATAGTTAAATGGACTGCAAACTACCTTGCCGGACGTCAATCCAGCACGGAGTTTAGAAATGGGAAATCTAAACTAAGAATGATCAAACAAGGAGTACCACAAGGTGGAGTTTTATCCCCCGCCTTGTTTAACCTCTACATGTCAGGGCTTCCCACCCCACCCGAAGGAATCGACATAATATCCTACGCTAACGACTGTACCATCATGACATCTAGCAACGATATTTCCGACATGTGCGAACTAATCAATGGTTACTTGGAAGACCTCAACACCTTCTTCAACAACAAGAACCTGAAGCTATCAACGTCCAAGTCCTCGGCCACGCTTTTTACCACGTACAACCTCGAATACAACTTACGGCTAGCGGGTACGATATATGTGTTTTTTCGTCATATTGGGAGCATTACATCTCGGCGCGGCTGCTCTCAATCTTATTAATTCGCGCCGGTGTTGAAACAAATCCAGGCCCAAGGGTATGGATTTGTAGTGTCTGCAACCAACGAATCGGTTCGAATACCAGATCAGTAGTGTAATTGCTGTTTGGAATGGGTTCACTTTAGGTGTTCGGAATTACGAAGACAAGGGCAACACTCCTTAGCCTATGTTGCGGCAGGTTGTATAAATTCTGGGCAACCCAGGGCTGCTCCTAGCCCACCTTCTCCTCCACTGCCCCTACACCGCTCAACAATATGATAAGGAATGCCAGACCCAGTCTTACGCCTGGCCCTCCTCCTCCAGCGGTTTTCACTCCACTATCTATATTACAGTTTAACTGTAATGGCATTCACCGAAAAATCGCTGAGATCACACACTTCTTGAGTTCTAACAGAATTCTCATCGCCGCCATCCAAGAGACGCTGCTTCACGCAAACTCGTCTCTAAGCGTCCATAGCGAATATGTTATACTGCGGAAAGATCGACCGGACGGCTCGGATGATTCTCACCCTGGAGGTGGACTTGCCTTCCTAATACACAAGTCCGTACATTACTGTGTATTAGATGTAGCTGCTGACGGTACGGCGGAAATTCAAGCCATCTCAGTTCCATCAGGGAGTACTAATATCGAAATTTTTAACGTGTATATTCCACCGCAATCTAGTTGCCGTTCGGCCTAACTTCCCCACTAGTGCCGCTAGATTAGCCGATGAACGCGATCTTATCAGAAGCGCTCACCCTGATGATCACAGAATTCAGGAGTTTAACTCCGAAATCGACCGACAAGTTAAAGACTATAGGAGGGCGAAATGGAATCAGCACCTCGATGAATGTAACCTCAATGAAGGTGTCAGCAAATTATGGTCTACTGTCCGCGCCCTTTCCAATCCTCGGAAAGAAAAGGGCAACAACGCCATTGAATTTGGCAAAACAAAAACCTGTGATCCTCTTCAGTGTGCGAGCCTGTTCAATAAACAATTTATTGAACATCCCAAGTCTGACGGCCTTTAGCGAAAAATTAGAAGACGGATTCGCAGCCGGAATGTTGACACCATACCATCATTTACCGCGGACCAGGTTAAAAAAGTCATAGAGAATGCTTAAAACTCCAAGGCCCTCGGACCAGATGGCATTTCGATGACCATGTTGAAACATCTCGACCTTCCAGCCATTGAGTAGCTCACGGCCGCCTTTAACTTGTCGATGTCCACGCTTCCCATCCCTGAAATCTGGAAAACAGGTCGAATTGTTCCCTGTCTCAAGCCAGGGAAGAGCGCAAATCTCGGGGAATCCTACCGCCCCATTACGATACTTTCTCCTGTGGCAAAGACGCTGGAGGCCCTTATTCACCCGCACTTTTTGCACATGCGAAGCTAGAACCTCACCAGCATGGCTTCAGGAAAATGCATAGTACCACCACTGCCCTCGATGCGATCACTACACGCATTCGTGATGGGCTAAATCAACGCCGTCCTTGTCACAGAACCATTCTAGTGGCAATTGACCTATCAAATGCTTTGGATAAGGTCAATCATTCAATGCTCTTAGCAAACTTGTTGAATATGCATCTTCCTGCACAAGAGCTGTTCGGCACTCCTTCACCGAGTTTCAAGGCAAACGTTCTAAGCTCAGGAAAATCAAATTAGGTGTTCCACAGGGTGGGGTATTCTCCCCCACTCTGTTTAACATCTACATGTCCGGCCTTCCCACACCACCTGAAGGAATCGAGGTGATTTCCTATGCTGACGATTGTACCGTACTCGCTACAGGGAATGATAAGGATGAAATCGGCCTCCAAATTAATCGCTATCTAGGACGATTACAGGCATTTTTCCAAAGCCGAAACCTCACCATCTCTGCGTCCAAATCTTCTGCGGGAGATTGATATACGTATTGGCAATAATTCTGTTCCTACTTTTAAAAAACCCCATAATTCTCGGGCTTCACCTAGAGAACATGATGACGTCTGCGAATCATGCAGCTTCATGCATGAATGCGCTTCATGAAAAAATGCGCAGTAGTAATAAAATCCTAAAAGCTCTAGCTGGTAGCACCTGGGGCAAAGATAAAGAAACCATGCTAGATACTTATAAAGCGGTGGGTCGATTGGTGGTGATTATGCAGCCCCAGTTTGGACACATAGTTTATGTGACACAAACTGGTCCAAATTTCAGGTCTGCCAAAATGCTGCTCTACGCATCGCGACAGGTTGCCTTCTGATGTCTGCCCAGGATCACTCACATCAGGAGACAAAATTGATGACAATACGTTACCACAATCTCCTACTCACAAAACAGTATCTTGTTGGTTGCTATCGTGAGGATCATCCCAATAATTATCTCATGGACCGAATTCCTCCACCACGACATGTCAGGGGTGGTTTACAAGACCTTAAGAGAGAGGTTCAAGGATACAAACGGGACCCTTACGATGAAGTTACATACCGAGCCGCCATCGCAGCGATCCACACAGAAGAAGCGAATCGGTCTATTGCGAGCTTAGGTGCGAATAGAGTCCTCTCAGAGCGCCCACCACCAATTTCGCCTGAGGAGATTAGGCTCCCGAGAGCCACTAGAGTAACACTAGCTCAACTTCGGTCGGGCTTTTGTTCACGCCTTAATTCGTACCTTTCTCGCATAAACCCGGACATCCAAAACATCTGTCTAAACTGCGATGGTGCTCCTCATGATGTGGGTCATTTGTTTCAATGCCCCGCTGCGCTCACTGATCTTACCCCTATATCGCTGTGGGAAAACCCTATCGCAGCAGCTATGTTAGACTTCACGGACACAAACATTGACGAACCATAAATCGTACCCACATAGATGCACAGAGGTTTCACACCTTTCTGCACCGCTAAAAGAAGAAGAAGAACAATCTCTGCGACACCCAATGGAAGCAGATTCAAACGTTTCAGAATGCAGCGATGCGTACAATTACTGGTTGTGTATGCATTATATCTCTAGATCACCTTCACCAAGAGACAAGCTGCTAAATCTGAAAAGTCATAATGAGCTCCTCGCTAAGCAATATCTTGTTGGTTGCTATCGTAGTGAACACCCGAACCACGATCTTATGGACAAAACCCCACCGCTACGTCACGTAAGACGTTCGCTAAGGGACAAGGAAATGGAAGTTTAAAGATTCAAAAGAGTTCCCTTCGATAACACCAACACTTACAAGGCGGTTCTAAAGCAATTGCATACTAGCGAGGTAATCAAAGGCACGAATGATCTGTCGGAAAATCGTGTCCTACGCGTTCGACCATCTAACATCTCTACTGACGAACAACAGCTACCTAGAGCCACATGTACCAAACTTGGTTCAAGCTTCGCTCAGGATGGTGCTGCAGACTAAGCTCATTTGCTCTCGCATCAATAGCGCTATTGCCAACATTTGCCCAGAGTGTGAAGCTAGCCCTCACGACGTGAATCATCTTTTCGGCTGTGCAGCCGCCCCAACGCACCTAACACCCATCGCGCTGTGGCAAAATCCGATTGCAATCTTCCTAAGTCTCGAGCTGGATGCCAATGATGTACGAATAACGACACTAGCCCCCTCCCCTTTTTTTACTTGCGCCACAACAACTCCATTGTCCATATTGCAGTTAAATTGCAATGGCATTCACGAAAAAATTGCCGAGATTACCAACTTTATGAGTTCCCACAGAATTCTGATTTCTGCCATCCAGTAGACAAAGCTTCATCCGAACTCGTTTCTCAGCGTCCACGGTGATTATATTATAGAGATAGACCAGCCGCCAGGAATGATTCTTACCCTGGAGGTGGACTTGCCTTCCTAATACACAAGTCCCTACATTACTGTGTATTAGATGTAGTTGTCGACGGTACGGCGGAACTGGAAGCCATCTCAGTTTCATCAGGGAGTACCAATATAGTTAATACTTATGTTCCACCTCATTCTAGTTGTCCTTCTGGCTATCGTTTTGATATGGGTCCTCTTCTTTCCGGAGAGCACAGGATCATTTTTGGTGGCTTTAATGCGCACCATGAGCTCTGGCATTCTGACCTACATATACACAACGATGCCTACGGTATAGCTATCGCCGAATCTCTAGACGACTCAGAATTCTGTTCCCTCAATGAAGACTCGCCGACTCGAGTGACTGGCACTTCCTGACACAACCATTGTAAGTACCAGTTTGACAAGTTCAACGCAATGGGAGACGCGTACAACAACGAGCTTAGGTAGGTGAGTCCTCTCAGCGCTCCAACAACCTATTTCGCCTTAGATTAGGCTCCCGAGAGCCACCAGAGTGACTTTACCTTAACTTCGGTCAGGCTTTTTTTCACGCCTTAATTCGTATCTATCTCGTTTCAATGCTCATCTACGCCCACTGATATCACCCCTTATCGCAGCAGCCACGTTCCTGTCCCTGGAGACCACGGACGAGAACGATGACGAACCATAAATCGAATCCATTATGTAGATGCAAAGCGGATCATACCTTTCAGCACCGTTAAAAGAAAAACGAACGCCGAGATATTACCGCCAAAACGGGCGATGTGTCTACACCGCAGGTCGAGCAACGCGAAGCAATGGAGCGGTATAAAGAACAAGACAAGGAAAAAGAAGAAAAGAAAAACGCACGTGGCCAGCCAAATTAAGAGCTCGCTGAGGGAACCCCAATTAGGTGAGGACGAGACGAAACCAGCTGCGGAGCTTCTTAAACTGGAGTACAATTTCGCTTGACCGCGACAATTGGAGGTTAACGATAAAGGCCGAAGGCCCAACGATGAGCTGCCGTGCCTCACTGCCGATGATCAAAATGACAGTGGTTATAACAGAACCACGAGAGTCCCATCTCTAGTCAGGCCCAAACGTACGTGGCCACGTTCGTTGCCAAGAAGGGAAATCTTTCGCCACCAACGAGTACAGTAGCGCAAAGGGAGTAGTTGTTGACGCGCTATGCCCCATTAGGGATTAAGGCAAAATACATGTGCAGTATAAAGTAACTTTTGCCATACCCAACTGCCGATAATGTACCTACATATTAACTCCGACAAGGGACTGCAACAGATAAAACAGGGTTATTCGATCCTTGATACCGCACTGATCTAAAAACATATTCCCGGTGATTTTAAATGGGCAAGGAAAACGATAAATATGTAGTTGGTAGGCAAAATTAGTGATTTTTTAAATGTTTCAAGTATTAGCCCATCACGACTAAACAACTTACCAAAAAATAAACACGGAAATATCGTTGCACTCATTTTCTTTATGATTTTCAAATCTTCACACGCGAAACTCAAACGAAATCACACGCGACCACGAACTTTACGGCAACATCCAACCAAACGGAACGGCACGAATTTGAATCAAGTCAAAATGAAAACAAACTAGGGTTGGAAAAATCGACGATCGGATAACTGATTGTTCGAATAATTCATTACGAATAATCGATTAATCTTCCTCGGAATGGAGATGTGGATGTGGATTAATCGATTTAATCGAGCAAACCCATTAAATAATCGATAAGAAAATTAAGAAAAAAGTGTGAAAGTCTGATGGAAAAAAGAAATACAAATAAGAAGCATTTTTTGTAGTATGGTGTATAAGGAAGTCACTAGTGCGGGAGTCGAAGACCGATTCTAAGGGTCGTGGGTTCGAAACCGAGTCATATCATAAAGCCTACTCGATTCATTCGGTTTAAATTTTTACACGTGCCGTGCACTAAACGAAATCGAGTAGGCTTAAGGATATGATAAATATCAATTATCATAATACAGGGTGTCCGGAAACTGCCGCATATAGACGCACCGGATTGTGATTCCTCATGTGATTTCCGGCAAAAAAGTTTTACGGAGCATACCCCCCTAGCTTAACCCTTTAGCTGCCACATGCATTTGAAAATTTTCGAAAAAAACATTTTCTTGTACGACTAAAACTCTCAAAAGCTAGAATAGCGAAACAAAATGCCAAAACTTCTGCCAAGGTGAGGTTTTCGTACGATTCTTTTAAAAATTGGGGCATAGTCTAACGATCATTTCTTTCGTGCATCATTACCTTCGTTATTTCTAGCAGTTTTTAACGCTTTAAGTGCAGAAACTGGGGTTAATTTTGGCTCATGATCGATTGATCTTTAGACTATGCGCCAATTTTTAAAAGAATCGTACGAAAACCTCACCTTGGCAGAAGTTGGAGAAAATTGAAATGGCAAACAGATCGTTTTTGGGTCAAATTACAAAAATTTGACTTAGAAGTTCTGTTAAAAACCAAAATTCTTATCCGATTTAAGTACGGTTAGTTTCAGTTTTTAGGTAAATTTGTTGGCTATAATATTCATCTTATTTTGCTATTCTAGCTAGTCTAGATTTTGAGATATTGAAGTTTTAGTCGTACAAGAAAATTATTTTTTCAAACATTTTCAAATGCCTGTGTCTGTAGTCGCCATTTGGCTATGCGTCCAGTTTTGATATTCAATGGCAACTCAACCAACCGCTTTGACAACCGCTTGTCAAATTCAAAGTGACAATTTTGCAGCTTTTGTTCGTTCTTTTGTGTGAAATTGAATAATTCTTGAATGGCCGTGTAATAATTCAAACGCACCAGAGTTGATAATTAAATTAAAAAAAAATCACCAAAAAGAAATTTTGGTTATGTAATTTTCTGTCTCCATTTGGCTGCTATAGTGTGGATGCTAAGTAGCAGCCAGATGGCTGTACGCGATGCCAGTTTTTGGACGCGCAGCCATTTGGCGACTAATCTAGATGGACCTTTAAGGGTTTAAGCTATAGGGCGGGTATGTGCCGTACATGAGGAATCACAATCCGGTGCGTTTATGTGGCAGTTTCCGGAAACCCTGTATATATGACCATGACTGTGTAATAGAGCCTTAAAATAACTAAATATAGTTAAATTAATAAAAAAGGAATTTCAACTTCCGCTTCCTATATTCCCCACAACGACCAGTGCTGCCACCAAGCGTCCTATCAACTCACCAATCAATTTGACACACGAACATTGCACGGTTGCCAACTTTCCAAACAGTTCCCAGTTGTATGATGTGGCGAACACATAAGTGTCAAACGATGTCATGATGAAAAATTCCGTGGATTTACTAATTTATTTCGTTTTGTTTAGTTCCTTAACTACACTAATAAGCTGTGAGATATCCGATAAGCGATTGTGCGCGGATCCAGAATGTAAAAGTAAGTAGAAAACGCCGTGAGCGCGTAAGTCTCAGTGTCTGGTCGAGTGAAAGTGGTTCAGGGTTTGTCGTCCAAGAAAAGTCGCGAAGATTTCGTTGCCCTCATTCCACAAACACACACGATTTTACACATATTAATCCACAATCGATTGCAAATACTCATTTCAATTCCATATTGATTTCTCTCGTTCGGTACAGCGTTAATATCGTTAGCCAAAACTTTGCTTAGATATAACTCGGTCGAGGATGGTGTCCTGTCATTCCAGATCAATAAGGATGTACGGGTGTTCTCCAAGTCGGCTGGCTCCAATCCGGATATGTGGGGCGTCGAGATTCAGGGTCAACGGGGCTACGTCAATAAGAAGCATATACGTGAAAATCGTGTTCTCGTGAAAAATGCCGAAGTCGCGTACGAGGTGCCCACTGAGTTGGAAGAAATACGTCGAAAGAAATTTGAGAAAGAAGAGAAGGCTCGATTACAAAGTTCAGAGCCAGTGCAGGCGACAGTGGAGCAAACCACCACGGCACCATTGCCTGAAAATGTTGTGGAGAATGTGGTTGTCGAGAATGCGGCCAATTTTGCACCGCCCGCCGAGCAACCGACTCGGGTGAGGAAAGAAGTTATCGATGGAACGACAGTGCTTGTTCCAGTGGTGGATGATGAACCACTTATCGTGCCACAGGTGGATAACCCCGTGCCTGTACCAGAAGTGACACCTCCGCCAGTCGAAGAGACTACTCCACCGCCTAAGGAAGAATCAACGCCTGAAACAAAGTCGGCTGACAGTGGCGACGAAGAAGATTCGGGCGAGGAAGATGACGATGAAGAGGAGGAAATTATAGCCGAAGATGATGAGGAGGAAGAGGAGACAGATGAGGAGAAGTCTGAAGAGACAAATGTTGCAGCGAAAGCTGCTGATGCTAGCGCTTCAAGTGAACAGCAAACACAGGTCAATAACGGCGAAGAAATTCCACCATTTAAGCCAGTTCCCGAAGCGACAGCACAATTCTTTAGTGCGCAATTGGAGATCGACCCGACGCAAAACGTGCAAGAAGATATAAAGCCTGTGACTGAAGAAGTCGATGAAACTCCTCAGACAACCCAAAGTGATGAGGTAAATACCACCGATGCCACCGTTCCAAATACCGAGCAACCTGCTGAAACGCCGACCAATTCTATGGAGAACAATCCTCAGAGTCCGGTGCCCGTTGAACCAGCTCTGGCAAATGTAGACAACACACCTGAAACGCCCGTGAGCTCAGAACCTGTTGCCGAGTCGGTTACCGAACCGCAAGTCGGAAGTAGTGCAACTCAATCAACTAATGAAGCTGTCGAGAATGTGACTGATTTGAACAGTGCCTCATCGTCCACAGAACCAGCGACGTCCCAAGATACACAAGGTACAAATTCTGATGCTTTAAATACAGAAATAGGCGAAAATTCCAACACTTCCGAAGCTCAAAATATCCCCGATAACACACCTAACTATGCTAACTCGGATTCAAGTGCCGGAAATGTTGAAAGTGCAACTGAAGTGCCTTCTATTCCGATGTTCCAGCACCATCACCACTATCACGATCACCAACACGTTCACGAACATACCGTTCCACAAACTAACGACTACCATGCTAGTCATTTACCCGCATACGATTCAGTGACTCCGTCGCCAGGATCACCACCAAATATCGTCGATCCGTATGCCAGTTTACATGCACAACATAATCATTATCATCATTCCCATGGTCACGAACACTATACACAACAGCCAACTGAAAATATCCAAGCTAACTATCCAAATGAATTTACTACTCCTACATACCACGATCATAACGTTCCTAATCCATTGCTCGATGATACGGTGACACCACCGTCTATTTTAGAGGAGACCACAACACCTTCACCTGCTAGTTTCGAAACTCATACCGAAGCTACCGTTTCACCGGTCATAGACGCCACTCAATCTCCCAAACCGGTTGAAACAAAACAACCGGAGACGCATGAGCCAGTGCAAACGCAGGAAGAGGAGAAAGTTACAACACCCAGCGAAGCGACAGATTACACTCCGGAGCCAGTACAACAACAACAGGAAGAGCAAAATGTTCAGCCACCCAGCGAGCCAGCCGGGTACATTCCGCCGGAAACGAAGCAACCTGAAGAGACTGCTCAGTCCGTTGATTCGTCCTCTTCCACTCCCAGTACGGAACAAGTTGTTGGGGGCAATTCAGAAACGGTGACTGATTCTTCGACTGGACTCGAAACTAAAGGACTTTTTGACAATATTCTGGATACGGTGAATAGTTTCTGGTCGCAATCAAAAGAAGGCGACGAGAAACCGGCTGAGAACTTTGACGATGCTTTGGATAAATTGCTGTTTCCCGATCGAATAGTTGCTGACGAGAAACCGGAACAGAAAAATATTGGCGCTGGTGAGTATTTGCATTGTAGTTACATTTCTTCATGCATGTCATACAACAAATCAAAATACACATTCACAGAATATTATATTTAGACTCCTGTCATTATTAATCGGCATTGCATAGTTAGTCGGCGAGTCAGTTTTTACGTAAGAGTCTACAACAATACAGTTAGTTAAGCATTTCTACATATATTGTACGAGCTTTCTTATTATACCCTTCACTCGTAGAGTAAAGGGTATATTAACTTTGTCATGAAGTTTGTAACGCATTGAAGGAAGCATCTCCGACCATATAAAATATGTATATATATGATCAGCATGACGAGCTGAGTCGATTGGGCGATGTCCGTCTGTCTGTCTGTCCGTCTGTTGCTACGCGTTTTACTCGGCCAGTTTAAAAGCTATCGAGCTGAAATTTTGCACACATGCTTCTTTTTATTGCAGGCAGTTTGTATGTTTGATTCGCTCAAATCGGACCATGGGGTCATGGGGCTGCCATACAAACCTAACCCCCCCAATTTGGTTTTTCTAAGAAAAACTTTTTCATGTGTGCACCAATTTCAACCAAATTTCACACGAATGTGTTTCTATTGATAACACAAAACATATGTAAGAATGGATCAAATCGGGTCATGGGGTCATGGGGCTGCCATACAAACCTAACTCCCCAAATTAGGTTCTTCTAAGAAAAACTTTTTCAATTGTGCACCAATTTTAACCAAATTTCACACAAATGTGTTTCTATTGATGCCACAGAACATATGTAAGAATGGATGGAATCGGACTATGGGGTCATGGGGCTGTCATACAAAGCCAACCGCCCAAATTGAGTTCTTCTACGAACAACTTTTTTATTTCTGCACCACTTTCAACCAAAACTCGTAAAAGTGAATTTCGATTGATGCCATAAGACATCTGTAAAAATCGATGGAATCGGACTATGGGGTCATGGGGCTACCATACAAACCCAACCCCCCATTCTGGATCTTCTAAGAAACATGTTTTCTACACCAATTTCAATAAACCTTATGCGTCTTTATCAAAACAAAAAAAAAGTAGGTATCGTACTATGAGGCCATGCTCCCGCATCCCCCCAATAAAGTTTTCAATTTTTTTTTGTTTTCCCATACTTATTCCAACCAAACGTCACACAAATATTGTTTTATCGACGCCACAGAATTTGTCAATTCAAAATATTATGCGAAAACAGAAGGAAAAGAATGGGGAAGGAATAAACACAAGTCATAGGTTCACCCCAAAAAAACTTTTAGCCCGAGGAGAGTGAAGGGTATTCAAATTTCGGCTGCGCCCGAAATTAGCCTCGGTCTCGTTCAAATTTAACTTTGCTTAACCTAAGGTTTGATAAATTTTTGGAGCCTGTCCAAGGAGCGGTTGATTAGCAGATTTTCCTGTCCTCCAATAGGACTCTTCGGTGAAATCTGATGAATGATGATAAAGTTTCTACCATCCTTAACTTCAAGTTATTTATGTTATCTTTTATTCAATTTGCTTAAGTTTTCAGTTCGTTCGACGTCATAAATAACAATTGTGTTGCGTTCGAATTGCTGAAGGAACACACCAGTGTTTTAGTAGCTAATCGGGTTTATTCCCGTAGCTTCTTAGACTAAAGACCCCGGACCTAAGTAGATAAATAGTTATATGTTTTATGAAACATTTAAGGTCAACCACTAAGTAAAGACAATGAACCCTCCCTGTCAGGTTCATCTGCTCATTTATCCTTCTTCTTCTAGATGCACAAAGCGTATTTGCCTTAGAATTCGTCGCAGTTTTCGTTTGTAATGTCTAGAACGTACGATAGCTGCTTCAATACCGTGAGCTAAGGGTAAATCATCATCTTGAGGAACGTCAGCACACTTTCAACCGTTACTTTGAATATCCTAATGGATACAAAACCCGACTAGTTGGTCGAATATCGTCCTGGGGACTCTTATAGTCTTTTCAGACGGGATTGGTAACAAAAACACTAAGAGGATTATAGGCGGTAGAACTAGAAAATGTTCTAATTATTCAAACAACCATGTAAGAGTTCGCATAATAGAATTTCTTAGTAACATTCAGACTGATGTCGGATTTGCTTCATGACGAAGTGTTGGCACTTCTTTCGATTTCAAACGGTTAAATTTATCGTTGAAACTGCAGCACCATCAGCCGTTTCTGGGATTATGGTTTTCCCTGAAATTGACTTATTCTGCGTTCAGTGGCAGTGATAGTCAAACCAGATCTGATTTAGGCTACTCCATCTTTTGTACATACTAGTATCCCTGATATGTACAACTGGCAAGTATACGAGGGTTGTTCGAATAGAATCCAAATATTATAAATAGACGCGCGAATAAATTCTTGTTCAAAAAGTTGCTGTACTGGATATTAAATTGGTACGTTATGAAACGTGGAGAGCAGCTGGAGGATATGAGTGAAAAGTATGTACATACAGTGACTGTTGCGCATCGCATCATTTATCATTTTTGGTCCAACATAAAGTAAGATCTGCGGATATTTATCGAAAGTTTCTCAAGCAGTTTGATGATATGCGCCTCTCCAAGTCCCGAGTGTATGAATGGGTTTCCGAAAAGGCCGAGAAGTCCAAATGGGAACGTGAGCGCCGTTGAACAATTCTTTTTGGCTGACCGACGCCATAGAGACATAGGTGCATCACTATATGCTGGAGAGTAAACGCGTATCTTTGGAATAGAAGCAGTCATCTTTCTGTCTTCATTTCAAAGATGCGCGTTTACTCTCCGGCGTATAGCTAAAGCGAAAGATCTTGGGGGCTATCGCGCTTAATTTTGTCATTGAACCAAGAACTGTGAAGGCGTAGTATCACAATAGCGATCTAAAAAAAACACCGCAAAGCCTTTTGCCTACAGATCGAAACGACGCGATTTTCCAAACCGTAGTGTGATATTGCTTACAATTGAAACATTGGGAAAATGTTTAAAGTCTTAACCGATTTCAACATCCACATCCTCTCTATACAGGATTTCTCACGACTCATACAATAGTCATACAATAGTGGACGATAGCACAGCTCATTTGGGTAGAATTAATGTGAATTAACCGTTATACAATTTCATCATTATTTGTAAATAGTGTCAAAAAGCTCGACAAAATCGAGCAAAATCACTGTTCACCACACTCCCAAATATTTAATCAGAGATTTGATCTCAGCCTTTTCGGAGCGAACCACACTCGTTTTCAATCGAAAACGGTCAAGAGTTGCCACTAAGCATGTGTTTTTTCGTCATATTGGGAGCATTACATCTCGACGCGGCTGCTCTCAATCTTACTAATTCGCGCCGGTGTTGAAACAAATCCAGGCCTTAGGGTATGGTTTTGTAGTGTCTGCAACCAAAGAATTGGTTCGAATGGCCGGTCAGTGCAGTGTGATTGCTGTTTGGAGTGGATCCATTTCAATTGATCTGGCCTGAGAAGGTTAGGTCAACATTCTATATCATATGTTGCAGCGGGATGTAGAAATTCAGGGCGACCACGGGCTTCTCCTGGCCCATCGTCTCCTCCACAGCCGCCCACACTCCCCAATAATATGATCAGGAATGATGAATAGATCTAGGTTAACTCCAGCCCCTCCTCCACCAGCAGTTTTCACTCCGTCGTCCTTATTGCAGTTTAACTGAAACGACATTCACCATAAAATTGCCGAGATCCCTCACTTCATGAATTTCCATAGAATTCTGATTTCCGCCATCCAGGAGACGTTGCTTCATTCAACTCAACTTCAAGTAAAATTAGAGGATTATAAAGTATCTTCGTAACTCATTGTCTTTACTTTAAACAAGGACACGGATATGTCATATGCTTCTATGTCTATTTTTATAGGAAACCTAGAGCCTAATTAATTATTTAGGGTTGCGCTAAAGATTTTGTGCACTACCCTGATATTAGGCCGCACACACACGGTGAAACCGAATTCATTTTTTGGATTTTCGTTCTGTCAAAATCATGCATTTTCTTCAATTTTAACAGAAATCCATAAAAATAGATTAGGATTTTCCGTGCGTGTGCGGCATTAGAATTTCTATTACTACTTTAGTTTTTTCCCAATTTTGAATTTGTTGGAAAGCAAGCATTTTCAGTAACATGTTTCCATCGTGCCAATAGACTTAAAGACAATTTTTGAAGTTTTGAACAAATTTTTACGTTTGAATTATCAAAAATATGAAAATTTCTTCAGAGAAAAACGGAAAATTTCATTGCCGAAAAATCATTTAAAATTTAGGCGTCGAATGGCAATTCCCGAAAAACTAATTTTTTAGGTTATCTCTTTCACCAAAAACAAAAAATTGAGATCAGCTTGCACTAAATTTTTCGAAAGCCCCACATGAAGTCGAAGAGTTCTCATCGAAATCTGCCTTAAGCTTACGTTAAATTGGAATGTTTGTCAATAACATAACAGGAACAGACTACTTTTATTTTCGCCATGATGTTTTCGTGTCAAATATGACGCCAATTGCATTTTTTTGTAGGGTCAACAAGGAAACAGTCACCTCAGAAATTAAAGACGTAATAATAAGTGTGCATTATGAGAATTTTTATGTCGCCTTTGGAATTACAAGGCAAACAATTCCGGCAACGACCAGGACCGCTCCCCTGGCCACGTCCTGGGAAGCAACATATTTTCAAGCAAACAGAATTCGTCGCTTCCCGGTAAAAAAAACCCTCGCATACGTTTCGTATTCAACTACATACTACATTCAAGGTCTACCAGTGGCGAAGGGCGGCGATTTCGGTACTGCCCAGGGGCGCCAAAGAAGCTAAATCCGGCCCTGATCTGGAGAGCACAGGACTATTCTTGGTGACTTTAATTGGTGCCAGGGGTATAGCTACTGCCGAATCTCTTGACGCTTCAAATTTCTGTTCACTCAATGAAGACTCGCCGACTCGAGTCACAGGCCCTTGTAGTAGTTCTCCTGACATAACTATTGAGACGCGTACTGCTCTCCAATCCGATCACCTCCCAAACATTATAAGAATTGACAAACCAGCAAACCTGACTAAGTCTGAGAAGCGAACGTTTGTCACAAGAAAGCCGATTGGCACTGCGTTAAAAATTACTCGTCGGCGAAGTTCATCGAGCTATGTACCTACTCCAACAAGCATTCACAAAGCCGAAGGAAATATTAGGCACGTCAATTCCAAAGCAGGCACGTTATATTCCTGTAGGAAGTATCCCGAAAGTTCGATCCGACTGTCCTACCAGTGCCGCCAGATTAGCCGATGAACGAGACAACATCAGACGTGCTCACCCTGGTGATCCCAGAATTCAGGAGCTCAACTCCGAAATCAATCGACAAGTAAGAGACTATCGGAAGGCGAAATATAATGAGCACCTCAATGACTGCAACCTCAACGAAGGTATCAGCAAATTATGGTCCGCGCCCTATCCAATCCAAGGAATGAAAATGAAAAGAAATGCCATACAATTTGGCTGTAAGAAAACCAGCGATCCTCTTCACTGCGCGAGCCTGTTCAATTAACGATTTATTGAACATCCCAAGACTCGCAGCCTCAAGCGTAAAATTAGAAGACGGATTCACAGCAGAAATGTTGACATCGTATACAGCAGAAATGTTACCATCGTATACTGCGTACCAGGTTAAAAAAGCCATTGACAATGCTAAAACCTCCAAGGCCCTCGGACCAGATGGCATTTCGATGGCCATGTTTAAACATCTGGACCTTCCAGCCATTGGGTATCTCGGCTCGGTATCACGGCTGCCTTTAACTTGTCGATCTCCACGCTTGCCATCCCTGAAATCTGGAAAACAGAATGGATTGTCCTCTGTCTAAAGCCAGCGAAGAGCGCCAGTCTCGGCGAATCCTACCGTTCCATTACGATACTGTTACCTGTCGCAAAGACGCTAGAGGCCCTTATTCACTCACCCACTCTTGCCGCCATGCTAAGCTAGAACCTCACCAGCATGGTTTCATGCATTTACCACCACTGCCCTTGATGCGCTCACTAAACGCATCCGCGACGGGCTAAATCAACGACGTCCATGCAACAGATCCATTCTTGTGGCAATTGACCTATCAAATAGATTGCAAACTATCTAGCTGGTCGGCATTCCTTCACTGACCCTACTAGCCATGGCATAAGGAATGCATCGATGCCGGCATCATGAATCTCTGGATGAACCGAATCATTCCATTTGTTCTAGCCGCGGGACTAAATTCCCTTATATATTTTTCAAAGATATGGTGAACGACTGCATGAAGACCACGTGAACCCAAACATGTCTTTCCCTCATGATTTCATTAGAGAGGTACTGATGATAGATTCGGTGCGGATCATCAATGAATTCATCAGAAAGGAACTGATGAAAACTACGGTGAGTTTCACTGGCGAATTCATCATGCTGGAACTGATGGCAAATTTAATGAATTTCCCCGAAGAGTTCATCAAGTTCGCCCTAATGAAGTAATCGTTGAATTTCATTCAAGTGTTCTTAAAGGAACAACATACGAAAAGGTCGATTATTTTCATTAAATTATTTCATGAGTAGTTTGTTCATTTAGCACGCTCTGTGGCTCACTTGGTTGAGTCGCACTCTACGACGCTAGTAATTTAGACGTCCGGAGATCGAATCTCGGCGTGTTCCAAAATTTCCGTACATGTGCGGATAGGGAATATATAGTGCTTGCAACAAGCACTCCGAAGCAATGTAACGTTGACTCGAAATAGCCTATAAACAGCTGAGTGAACGCACCATGCCCCACAACGGGTTACGGTACAGAGAAGAAGAATTTATCAATTTATTCAAATTACTCGATGCTGAGGCACACACTACGAGGGTCAACTTTAAAGTGAATAAGGTTCCGCTATACAAAGAAAAATATTACCCATCGGCGCAAAATGACGACAAGGAAGCGAAACTGACAGAAATTTCAAGAAAATGTCTCTCGATGAATTGGCACCGATTCTTCATCGAGATAGTCATCGGGTGATGGAGTTTCAGTCGAAGTACATAAGACAACGCGTGTGGATGAGAGAGTGTTCACGAACACTACGACAATTTTTGCATTCCCCCGTCTCTTTGGATTTATCGTTCACCGATTATGGCTAGTAGGGGAGTCTCGTGGCAAACGTCCCACGCTCAGGAAAATCAAATTAGGTGTTCCACAGGGTGGGGTACTCTCCCCCACTCTGTTTAACATCTACATGTCCAGCCTTCCTACACCACCGGAAGGTATTGAGGTGATTTCCTACACTGACGATTGCACCGTGCTCGCCACAGGGAAAGATAATGATGAAATGCGCCTCTTAATTAATCGCTATCTTGGGCGATTACCGGCATGCTTCCAAAGGCGAAATCTCACCATCTTAGCGTCGAAATCTTCTGCGACTTTTCTGATAGGACGATTGTCGGTGGGAGGTTGATTTACGTATTGGAAACAATCCAGTTCCTACTGTAGCTAATCCTAAAATTTTCGGGCTCCACCTGGAGAATATGATGACGTCAGCTCATCACACGGCATCCGTTTGCGCAGATGCGTGGTAGGAAGAAAATCCTTAAAGAACTAGCTGGCAGTACTTGGAGCAAAGATAAAAACAAAGCGGTGGGTCGAGCAGCCGCTGATTATGCAGCCCTTAGAGCAGGTATTAATAGAAGGAGAGGGAATGTCACTTAAAAAGTGTGCCGAAAGCGCAAATTAATGGGAGAGAAAAATACAAAAACTACACTGGTGAAACTATCAGAAGAATTTTCTTGTTCTTCTTATCGACACTAGCGACACTTATCTTACCGTCCGCCATATCGCGGATACGTAGCGGAAAATATCGGAAACACAAAAGTTTCCCCTATGAGAACGGATAGCAGAACAAGCCTTGGTCACATAGTCTATGTGATACAAACTGCTCCAAAATTCAGGTCTGCCAAAATGCTGGTTGCCTCCTGATTTCTGCCCAGGATCACTTAACATCTGAAGACACAATTGATGCGGCCACAATCTCCTACTCTCAAAACAGTATCTTGTTGGTTGCTACCGTGAGGATCATCCCAACCACAATCTCATAGACCGAATTCCTCCACCACTCCATGTCAGAACCCTTACGATGAAGATGCATACCGAGCTGCCATCGCAGCGATTCACACTGCAGAATTGAGTCGGTCTATTCCGAGTTTAGGTGCGAATAGAGTCCTCTTAGCGCGTCCACCACCAATCTTGCCTGCGGAGATTAGGCTGCCGAGAGCCACTAGAGCGACATTAGCTCAACTTCGGTCGGGCTTTTTTTTTGTTCGTGCCTCAATTCGAACCTCTCTCGCATAAACCCGCACATCCAAAACATTTGTTCAAACTGCGCTGGCACTCTTCTTGATGTGGGTCATTTGTTTCAATGCCCAGCTGCACCCACTGATCTTACTCCTATATCACTGTGGGAAAACCCTATCGCAGAAGCTATGTTTTTGTCCCTTGACGTCACGGACGTAAATATTGACGAACCATAACTCGAATCCACATAGATGCACAGTGGTTCTGACTGCTAAAAGAAGAAGAAGAGGAAGGCCAAAATGATTGCTACACCTTAAATAGAAAACCACAAGGAGCCAATGCAGGACGCCGTGTTGAACGACAAAGAAACACGTGGAGAAGATCGGTTGATAGCGAGCTTCCTCATTAAACAAGAGGTGGTCAGACCTAAAGACGATGGCATAGAACAGAACAAGGTGGAAAGTAGGCGTGGTTGATGTCCTATGCCTCACAAGGGGTTAACAGGGTTAATATCACGTATTGTTTCTTTTCAAATAGAAAACGACCTTCACACGCCATCCTTATGTGGGTGGTTGGAAATGTTCGACTGTTTTAATAAGAATGTGAAATGTTCTTCTAGTTTGAAATGCAACGCTGATCCTATCCAGGGACAAGTGTTTAGTGAACGATTTCGGATCAATAGTGGAAGCCAGGATATTCACAGTATTCAATCCACTTCTACTCGGAATGGTGGGTGTCCAATGGAAGTTCTTGTCTTGAGTCAGAGTAAGGTCGAAGGGGCATATCGCGCTCATATGTAGTGCCTTCCTGTTTGATTTATCGATTTGAGATCGTTTGTAGATAAATTGAAACCAAATGGTCTTACAGGATAGAAAGATCACTTAAAGAGCCCTTTTGATGAAGAATAGGATGACTTTTTACATTTCAGCCAGTTAGTTATTTGATTTAATGGCTCCCTTCATTTGTTCTGTTCACCAGATTAAAAGTGGGGGCACGGGGCGCAGCCATTGCTTTTCTGCAACCTTCTTCTTACCTTGTCTGTCATACGAATAGAGCAGACCTCAGAATTAGCCTAGTCCTTCCATAATCATCCGAATCTTAACAGTGCGTATCTGTATGAGCATTATTATGAATGCGATTAAATGAGTTCAACTAGAAAAATAACAATTCAGACTTATGCAAGCCAACGAAAAGATTCAGCCAACCAGAAAAAAAAATCCAAAAAATTGGAATAAGATATTCTTTAATGTTGCTGCATCAATTGCCAGAATCTCAGCGTGTGTTGTATACACCGTTCATCATTCGTATATGCATATCTATCGAATCGGTAAATCAAACACGAATCATTCTTGCAGTCAGTGTGTGCGCCATATCTTGACCGATTATAAAATGGGTCGTTCCGGTCTGTGACTTCGGCCAACATGTAGCTCTCCGAATTTCCATTTCTATGAAATTTCAACGTTCATTAGTAGTATGATCATCATTGAACACAATTGTTGGTGCTGTGATGCAGCAGTAAAAATATAATTCGGTACTGGTAACAAAATACCTAATGACTGGAGATTTAAATATGTTGTCCCAAGTTATTTTCCAATTCCTTAATATCACTTCATTCGAAGGTAATTTTAGATTATGTCAAAGATCAGTAGCTACCGTTACTTGCTCTACATTTTATATGATCAAATAATTTTAATTTGTATGCATCTAGTATTTAACCTATTTTTCTCCTTTTTTACTTTCAGCTGATGATGGCTACTGTGAAAATCTGTCACCCAACGCACCATGTCCAACTCGTCCAAACTATCATCATAATCACGACTATCAAAATGCCGATTGCTCGTGCGAAAATGACTATATCTCCCTCACAATGCAAAAACTCTACGAGATGACTGACCTTATCGTCTGTTTGGGAGTCACTGCTCTTACAGTGTTGCTCTTCTCGTTGGGCTATTATTGTACGGCGAACGGACGAAAAGAAAGTTCGCTCGTTTCAAAATTGAATATAGTGGAACGTAGTCTATTGGCGTCCAACAAGGAAACGGCCATACTTAAACACGATCTTATGGAAACCTTAAATAAGTTAGCTAGTATCGAGGATAATTCATTCGGTTCGAATGATATGGTGATTGCATTGAAAAAGGAATTGGAAGAAAATGAAGTGGAGAAGACTAAATTGAAGGAGCAAGTTGCCAGTTTGGAGAAGGTAATTTTATTTATATTGAACGTTTCATCTCCCTTTTTTCTGTAAATGGTTTTTAAACTTCTGTCGTTCAAAATGTGTTGCCTTAAAAAATATCCTTAACACATCCGTATTGTTTCCCATTACAGGAGCTCGAAAATGCCGCCGAAGCGGGTCTAGAATTGAACAAAATGGTCTCTGAACTTCTCAACAACCAAAGTGGCGACGACTCAATTATCAGCAGCGTCGAGGAGTTGCAACAACAACTGAACGAGCAACAAAGTGAGTTTACCTTGATTTTCTCCTTTTTTATTGCGAACAATAACCATTTCTCATCCCCTACAGACACTATTCTCGAAATCAATGCCGTACTCGCCGAAAAGAGTCGTGAAAATAGCGAGCTACAAATCCTCATCACCGAACTAAGCGGAAAACATCAAGAAGAAATTGAGGGACTCAAATCCGAAAATGAAACGCTACTAAACGAACGCAATTCGTTACAATCACAAGTGAGTGATGCCAAAAACATTTTCGAAATGGAGTTGTCGAAAACTCTAGCACCGAAAAATGAGGAAATCGAAAATCTTACGAAGGAATTGGCGACGCAAGCCACGAAACTTGACGAACTACTTAAGAAATATCACAGTAGTGAGGCAAGAGTTGAGGTACGATTGACATGCGCATCTATTGAGTGTGATCTAATTCAGTGAATGATTATTTCTAGGCTCTCGAGGAAACTTTAAATAGTGTTAAGAAAAATCCGAATGTTAATATAAAGGAATTGCTTCAAGTTACCGATAATAAGGCCGAAGTACTAACAATTAAAAAGGAACGTGACTCTCTGAAGGAACGTTTGGAGGGAGAAGTCGAGGCACGTAAACTGCTGGAGGATCATGTTAAAATCGTTAGCGAGGAAGTGTCGTCATTGAAGCAAGAGTACACGCAATCGGAAAAGGAAAAACTGGAGGCACAGACACGATTGGAAGTGTTGTCGAGCTACTTCAAGGAGAAGGAGACGCAATTACAAAGGTGCGTTCAATTTTATTTCCTTTAACAGTCATATATTTACGATAATTTTCGTCCATTCACAGAGAACTTAGTGTGAAGGAAGCAATGTGGATGAAGCAACAGGGCGAGACCACTAGCACAGTGGAGCGAGTTCGTTTGATGCAGGATGAAATCCAAGCTTTAAAGTGAGTACATCTTTCAATTTTCTAATAAGTGAGTTACTGATCTTGGAATTTGACAACAGATCTCAAAATGATTCGTTGCGTGCGGAAATCGAAGCCCAAACAGCAGCGCATAAGGCACAAATCACTTCGCTTGAAAATCGTGCCCACGAAACGTGGCTTGCATCGCGACAGGCCGATCGTAAACTAGAAGAAGCGCGTGCCGAGGCAACAGGACTTCGTAGAAAACTGACGTCCATTGCTGGAAATGGAATTATCAATGATATAGGTTTACAAAACAGTAAGTGAATGATCGTCCATACAAATTTGAGAGAAAACTAATTTTCTGAATTTTACAGAAGTTCCAAACGCCATGGACGGCCTAGTGAATCACGATCTGAATCAAGCACCCTCACCCATACATATGGAGTCACCAGGTTCTCCATTATTAGGCGGCTTGCCGCCACCACCACCATTCCTTCCGCCTCCCTTCATGGGTCCTCCACCGCCGTTCATGTCAATGCCGCCTCCATTTATGCCGCCCGGCGAAATGCGTCCGCCACCCTTAGGCCGGCTAATGTCACCACCACCACCGCCACCTACCAATAGATATTCGCCTAGTTTAGTAGATGATCGCAATAGATATACGCCCGAAAATGGTAGATACACGCCAGATAGTAGATACAATTACAATACCGATCTGATATCAACATACGATACAGAAACTGATTTTAGTCCGCCACCAAGTCCACATGGACGTTCACGAGGTGGTGGTTATAGTAGCCGAGAGCGGGATGATGATGATGATGATGATCGCGGTCGCGATCATAGGGATCGTGATTGGGATCGCGACCGGGAACGTGTACGTGATCGTGATCGAAATAGCCATAAAGCATTCTCGCCACCGCCGCCGCCCAATTCGGACAGGAGTAAAAAAACAAAAGGTAGTTGCTATTCGGACTCGGAAGACGATCACGATTCGGATTGGTGATGTGATTGAGTGGTATTCGAATTGTGTTTTAACATTATTGAGTTCATCTTCGTCATTTACGTAGTCAGTTGTGCTGTAGAGTTGGGGATAGTTGATCCGAATTTATATTTAGATGATTTTGTCATTAATACTGTACATGCAATATAGTAGGGCATTTCGGCTTTTGGTGAATCATTTTTCCTTTTTTTTTTTCTTTTTTTTTATTGCTCACTAAAACGGTTATTTATTTCACATTTAATGTTACGCTCAGCAAGCCAAAAAGAAGACATGCTTAGAATGCTGTGTAGTTTAATGCCAAAAGATTCATTGTACATACATTTATTCAATATTGCTGTTTTTTGTTTTTCATATTAACAAAGTTAATTTTTTAAGACAATATGGAAATATATATATTTCTCATTAGAGTTCATATACGTTTTCATTTGAGTTGAAGATGGTTTAGTTCACATTCATAGCATCCCCATTTCATCATCGTACGCTTATGATTTCAATCCATTGCTTTAATATTATTTGATTTGATTCATTTTGGTTTTTGAAATTCGTACTTTCAATGGATTCTTTTAAGTACATACTTTATTTCCTTTCTGCAAATCTCTAATCACTTAGCAAGAACACTTAAAGCGCTCAAAAAAATTATGAAGTGCGACATTAAGTTTAAATCTCGACAATTTATCGGTTCAAGGAGAACACAAAAATCCGGACAGGACAGATTTTTGTTATTTTTCAAACTAGTCGTCTTTCAGGACGATCCTCAGATACTCTATATGCATATGCATTCGTCGCGAACCTTGTCCACAAAATTTAATGATAACTGTACAAATAGTCATGTCGGTAAAGGAAAAGCAGTACGTGTACGTAAATTCGCCGAAAGTACCTAAATGTTGTCAGTGGCGTAGATAAAGAGTGGGGTATCAAGGGGATTAATCACCTCTGTGATCGCACGCATTTTTTTATCATTTTATTTTTTCGGATTTTGCCCTTTTTGATATTTTTCGACTCATCATCAATGTGGCACGATAGCCCGACGTCGGGCCTTGGCCGCCTGAATCTTTGACCTCCAATTGTCGCGGTTACGTGACCTTGTCCTCCAGTTTCGGAAGCCCAGCAGCTGGTGGGCGTCTTCACCTACGGAGTTCTCCCAGCGAGCTCTCGGTCGTCCACGCAACCTCGCTCCGTCAATTCGTTGTGCGTTCATCACTTTCTTTGGCATGCGATTATCGTCCATCCGTTGTACATTCCCCTCCCATTGCAAACGTTGAAGCTTCACGATTTTCGATACTTCCAGCTCATCGTACAATTGATACAACTCATGGTTGTACCGGATACGCCATTGGTCTCGCTCGCGAACGGCCCCGAAAATTCGCCGAAGGACCTTTCGTTCGAATCGTTCGTCTAGCAACATTTCGGAGGTTTGGGTGAGGGTCCATGTTTCGCAGCCATAACATAGCACGGGTCGGATGATCGTTTTGTACACGCGGAGCTTCGTGTTCCTGTGCGCAAGTTTCGAATTAATTATAGGGAGGACCGAGAAATATGTCTTATTGGCTAGTTCCGTCTATCCGTCGCTTAATTTCGTCGGTTTCGTTGGCGTCCTTTGATAAGTGACAACCCAGATAGTTGAAGTTGTCTACATATATTTTTCGACTGCCTTGGATAAAATTTGGGCAGAATTGGAATTGGTAAAAATGGTCCTGACCTCAGACCCCCTCCCTCTCTGAAAATTTTTCTACGTCACTGACTGTCGTAACCGAATTAAGTCAACATGGGTCCGGATGAGTGAAACGACGAAGCCTTGTCCTTGTTGAAAAGCACTTTTTTCTGCTGTAAACGAGGCCTCGAGGCGAATTAATAAATTACTAGTACTTCGGCTTGATCATTCTTCCCGTTTTCAAGAAATCAGTTTGGCTTGCGATTAAATAAAACAGCCGGCATGACCTATCTGGCCTCCTCCTTTTTCAGAGAAGATTCAACTGGAAATTCTTGTAATAATTTTTATAAAGACAACACAAATGTCGATGGTGACAACGAAATTCGAACCCACGCTGTGGTAATTCACAAATAGAGTTTTGCTATACCTACTGAAGTATCGAATGCCCTGACTATCTCGATATTATGACCTTTGCAGACCATGGACCATTTATTAATCTACGACTGCTTTTTGACGTCCACTGCGTTATTAGTTATTACTCATCATTGGTGCTTGTTATCCAGGAACTGGCAGTTTAAAATGAAAGAGATACCATAAACATTCAGCAAAAAAGCACGCATCCCTGTCCCCAATTTTCTATCCATCTATAATTGCATCAGTCATCATTTATGCATTTAATTCATAAAACTGCTTGGTAAAAAATAACTATGCTCTTCATCTATCTGAAAATTCGACAGCTTTCCCAAAATAACTTCGCGCTACATACACATGTCTATTTCGCGATAGGCACTTACTTCCGGGAAACTTTTTAACCTTCTCTCTCGTATGCGAACGCCAATTAACTCTCGGTTTGGCTCTATTTGTTGGCTTCCGCGATTAAGACGAATTTAGCTAAGTAAAACATAGCTCTGCACGAAGAACACAGATCCATCCGGAACTTTCAAAAGCCTTACAGCAAAATATAAGTTGGAAGGATTTTCAAAACGTAAAAAACCATGCCAGGTGACATCCCTGTAAAAAAAATTTAATGCCAAAGAATGCTGCTCGTTTTCATCCGCTTTTGAACTCGTTTTCCGAATCTGGCACAGTGTTGCCAACCCCATAATCTGGAAGTCGTCACCATCCATTCTACAAAAAAATTTTCAATGTAGGAAATTTTCCGACCAACTATCTCATTTTTCTTAGAGATTTTCACGGAACTTGCTAAGTGCCCTTTCAGTCCCAATGAAGCCAGAAAATCGGTCAAAAACATACAAAGCAATGACATTGCAAAATAATATATGTATGTATGTACATAATAAAAAAACGGATACATTCATTTCGCTTATTCCACGGCTCAAAATTGGGCTCTAAACTTTTAAATTCAAATTCAAATATTTAATAAAAAAAAATTCAATATTCTCTTCCATCAATTTAGTTTAGATTTTATCATCATTATAAAAATTAAATTGGTTAAGCAGAATATGATTCAAAGAGTGCAAAATACTTCTCCAAAACAACCCCATGTCCTAGGACTCACTCAGCAAATAATTTTATTTAATATGAAATTGCTCTACACTTCGCAAATTATTCACCAGATTGATGCTAGTCTGCGGTAGCCCAGAAATTTAAAACAATTTCTTCTTGAATTAAATGGCTCAACGTATAATATTTCTAACAATTCTAAAAATAAAAAAAATAATATTTTCACCTCGGTAAATTATTATTTTGCAAATATTGGAAGTTGAAGTGCATTCCGTTCTATTTCCAAATTAAATTAGATATTAAAATTTAAAAGAATTGTTTTAGTCAGACAAACTGTCGAAGAAAATGAATTCCGGCCTAAATTCCGCCCAGCCGGAATTAAGAATTTCTTCCGGCTGATCAGTACAGTTTCCGGCTAAATTTTGCTGGAAAACTGCTAAGTTGGCAGCACTTGGCCAAAACTCTTTGAACAGATCCATTCGATACCGACGGTCGATCAGGTAAGGTAGTGGTGCGATTAGTATTCCACTCATAGGTTAAAAGCGTTTCAGTTGATAAGATGGAAGAGTGGACGACTGAATACCGTCTTTATGCGTACGATGAATTTAAGTATATAAAAACCGTACGAAAGCAAGAGTTTCACCATCCCTTCAATATTAATCGGAAGCCAACTGTTCCTTCGTGTAAGAACATTAGATGAGGTTATAAAACGTCTGTTCCGCAAACGTGTTTGCGGCTCTGATCCTCTAACCGCCATTTTGCGGATCAGAAATAATCTCAAAAGAACCGGAGATTATTTCTGATCCGCAAAATGGCGATTTGGGGATCGGAAACGCAAACATGTTTGCGGAACAGACAGAACTGTTGTATTTATGACCCCACCCATTGAGTGAAAATAAAAACTACGAAAAAAGTTGTTTCGGCAATGTGGGACCATACAGTGCCAGAATAGCATTACTCCGCAAATTGCTCCCTGGCAGAGTCATATCGATATTTGGCGACGTCCCAGTCAGTTCCCGACTTAATCAGCTCTGATTTTATTTTCTCGACATTTTTAAACAACAGAAAGAGTCCATCCGCGAATATTGAAGTTAATCGGCTGGGAAAAGTGGAAAGGAACTATACCGAACTGAACTCCAAAAGGTTAGTGATTAAAAAGGACACTATTCTTTGGCTTGCAATTTACTACCAGGGGTGTCATTTAATTCATCAATTTGTGCTGAGTGCACCATTGCACTGGCATTTTTGTTAAGAATAAATTCCCCTTGCGGGGACTCCAAAAGGCTAACGATTTCAACTGGCAATTCACGATGCCTAGCGTCTCATCAGATACTTTCTCTACTATACGCGGTGAAAAAAGGCTTGACTTGGGTCAATTCAACCTGATGGGAATTCTCCTTATATATTGTCAGGGTTCATACACTTCTCATCAGCAAATTTAAAACCATTTTGTAATCAAAAACTAGACTAAATAGCGGCTGCAGAAGCTACCAAAGAGTGCGAACCGCGTTGCAAAAGCTAAATCGAGCTGATCATGCTCCGCTCCCTTGTTGCTTCTTAATGGCGTTTCCCTCAAAATTAACTGAAAATTGATTGAAAATGGAAAAAAATTATAAAATTCGGTGGCTCAGTGGTAGTTGGTAGAGATGACACTCCATCTTTGAGTTGCCGGAGCGTGGGTTCGAGTGCCACTGTGATCATATTTGTGTTGTCTTTGCAATGCTCAATCTACGATAAAAACGTCCCGAAGATACCCGTTGTTTTTACTACAACGGCGAAGAGCTGCCCTCTCGATTCAAAAGAAAAAAAACTCTTGAATCGCTACTACAACAACAACAGCAATTCCTTGTCTAAGGAACTAAAGCGCGTGTCGCATAAGTGCAAAGAAATATATTTCACACGACTGCAGTGAGTGATTTGAAGTGGTTCGAATGGGCTGAAAAATCGTATTAATACGATTGAAGATTAGTGAGGGAATCGTATACCTAATAAATCCTCTATTTTTATGGAATGATCTCCCAAGGCCAGAGGCTTTTTTACACAATCTACGGCCGACTGGATCTTCTCAACTTTGTTTAGAGACAGAGCAGGATGAACCGTGCTTAGCGTATTGGAGGGGTAGCTTCGCACCGAAAATTTTCTTAACTTGCATTATTACAAAATGGAGCACAGAGGAGTGCGATTTATCTCAAATGCATTCGCAGTTAACAAAAATGGTAACGGAAAGACTACGAAACAACAGCTCGTTTATTGAGCCCAGTAAAGCCTTACCACGGTTTTCAGTCGGTAGTTAGCGCAATAGAGTCTATGGCCAATCAACGAAACACTAAGAGATTACTTTAGGACCATAGGGCTCAGAGAAGACTTAATCTGTCGATTTTTTTCAGGAAAGCGTTGAGATATCTATGCCAATGCGAGTGCAATATTCTATCACGTCTTTTACACTCATAACATGTGCATGTGCCCAGGAGGTTTTACAATAAGCGTCTCCTTATTTTTTTTAGGAGCCCGGAATCTTCCAAGGATTTCACTAAAGAATTCGCGAACGATCGTCATGAAATTTGGTAGGAATATGTAGAATGATAACAGTCTTTGGCCGAGTACTTTCGAAATTGAAAGGGGAAAAGATAACAGGGTGTCCCGAAGAGTTGAAAAAAGTCGACTTTTTTAGTTTTGATCGGAGATGGACGTATGGGTACTCAAATCAAAGGACTCGACGTATGTCAGTTACTTTTTTCCAGTTTCGAGTAACGGTAACGGTGTTATGGGTGTTTGAAGTTAAGCTTACGTTTTCACCTCGGTTTTTCTAAACCGTTATAGGTACCGATATGCTACTTTGTATAATATTGTATAATATTGGTGGACTTGAGCTTATATACGCTAAATACTAAGACAGTTGACATTTGCTGAGAAAAAGTAAATACATAACAGTAAATTTATGAAATTTCAATTTGTGCGTGTGTAGCCCTTTTTAGGTCTATTGAGAACTCATCAGAAATTATAAATCCAAAAATGTCTGTACATTTGCCGTTGAGTACTTTTATTCAAACTGGATACATTACATACATAGGTAGCCTTTTATATTTCGGGATGGGGCAACTAGTGTAGCAGATCTGGGAATGTTTTGAAAAACAATAAAGCTATTTTCGATGATTCTCTAATCCCGAAATATAAAAGGCACCCTACACAGAGAAAAAAAATTAGAATGGTTATCTAAAGAAATAGTCGAATTCATCTAAAGTTCGCGTTGATTTTCAGCTTATGATTCTATGTAGTTGAAACAGTTACGAAGATATGGATAATTTTTCTATTCGTCATTAGTTGAAACATCTACTATATTTGCAAATTCAATTAATTCATTTGTAAAGACAGCTATTCATTATCTATAAATTGTTAAATGTTGGATAGCTAAATTGTGTTGAAGAAAAAAGAACGATTGTTTGTAGTTAAATTTTATATTTGAATAGTACAATCAACAACTTTTGTGGAAGAATTGACTAAACTTTTTCTTCTAATCTTGCGTGGTTAAATGAACGAATTTAATAGTATTTTCGGCTACGAAGATTAGAGAAATCAGCTATTTCTTTGGTAAAACTATCTAAATTTAAGTCAACTACTTCACTTTAGATAAAAAGTCTAAACCATTTTTTTCAGTGTAGTAACACTTTTAATTAGACCAATCCAAAAATAGATTTACAGGAAGCTTTTTTCATTAATGTTGTGCACAATTCTTATTTATTGCTTATAAAATATATGTACAAAAAATATTCACTATGCATTAAAATTCTAAAAAACCCTCGTATTGCGGGCGCAGCCCTCTGTACGTTCGGTAATTTTATTTACGTTTTTTGATACTCTGTATGTACCGCACAAGTACGTCGACTCATTCAATCTCTCCAGTTTTATTTTAACTCTGCTATTTCAGAGTTGTGTCATCTTGCAGGTCCCAATATTGCCGGTTCTCTTACATAAAAAATAAATTTGTTTTAGATTTACGCCCATCGCTCCGCCTGAGACTCGATGTGCATAAGTATTCCATCGACCCGCTTAAGGCCTCGCCACATGGGCGAGAGACTCGAACCTTTCCATACTTCTATAATCAGGAAGTACCTCTGGTGTGTTTCCTTCGGCATTCCTAATCCATGATGTGATTGGATTATGTACACACAATACACTCTTAAAGAAGACATAAAATGAATTTAGTAGTATACTTCAAGTGATCTCTTTTACGGCTTTACGGCGATTCCATAAAACGGAGTTCCAGCATGGTATGCAGTTACCTATATTCCTTGTGTCCATTTCTAGTGTCATATTATAGACCACTGTCGCAGTGTAAGAGGTAACTTACAAAAATCATATTTTCCAGAGACACTGTACATCTGAGCTGAGGCGATTTCTTCATCAGTACGAAATACGCCACGCTCATATCCTCACAAAACTATTACATTAATTTTGTGTGCTATTTTAAAAAGCAAGGCTGACTTTTTTGCCGCTTATTGTTCGAGCTTTTGCTTGGCGTGAAAACATTGCATGATATTGTCAGTTAATCAGTGTGTTGTAAAGCGATCTGATCCACCAATGCCGAGAGGCGACGATTGTGTATTGCAATAAAGGCGACTCCGGACGGCTTCAAACTTGTTTGATCAAACTTTTCCCTCAAACAAGTTGGAAGGGCGAGATGGAATTCTGGCGAAGCCATCTTCGCCTTACCATTTGTGATAATAAGTAAGGATTGATTGACAGAGAAAGGTACTGGCTATTGAAAAAAGCATATCAATCTACTCAGAATATCTTTCACTGCCTCATACAAAATCGAACACGAATAGGTTACTAAAGATTCCAATAACCTTTACTATACCTTTACTTGCGACGTCAGCTGATCACCATTCTATTATTATTTAATACGAAACCTCTGGAAAATTGTTTTGCGCAAGATACTGCTATGTTCTTTATGCATACCTGCTCTATTCTAAAGTATGCCTTGATGCTTCTATATACATTTTTCATTGCTTTATAATAACGCCTATTTCTTCTTATACTCTAATCCTTAAACCCTTAAGCATATCTTTTTCCTCCAATCATCGCATATTCACATTTTCACTCACCGTTTAAATTAAAATTAAAAAATTGATCTGAAATGAAAACTCACTTCAATTTTCATTTTGTACATGTCGTTGTCCAAATAACTTAACTAACATCAACCACTGCATGAAGATTCATCAAGGAAATTTTCACAAGTAAAAATGTTTTGGGAGTGTTATGGAAACGTCTAATTATAAAGGTGTTAATTATTATGTATACTTTTTATTTTCTGTAAATACGTTAAATTTACTTTTATTCGAATGAAGTCTTTACCAAATATTTGTTAAATAATTGAATTTAATAATCTCTTAAATTCTTAATTTCAGGTGTTCTTAGTTCCGGATCGGCAGATTCATATGACTCCCGTAAAGTAAATCGGGGAAAGGGCAATAGGAAAAAATAATTAGAATAAAACAAAACAAAAAGTTACTCTTATATTAGAATTTATTAAATGTGAATACTATTAAGAAATAGATGCCTAGTCTTTTCTAATGTAGATCAATCAAAAAGAAAAATTATTTAAATATGTTTTTATATTGTGCAGGACAAAAAGGAAATAATTCGCAATAAAAATAGGTAACATTTGATTGAGTTATATATAGGTAAATATCAGAAATGGAGACTACAGCAAATGTTATCGCTGAACTGTTAAAATATTATTAATTATTTTTTGTTTACTGTGTACTTGACCTCTTACTCTTATCTTCCAACCTTTCCCGCGTTTTATGGCATTTAAAATTACATAGGGCTATTAACTCTTTAATATGATTTGCAGCATATAATGTTCAAGAAGAATATTCCGAAGCAACATTTTAAATTTTTTTGTTTGGTTTTAACGTATTTAATTCATGTATTTTGTTTCGACCATTAATCCGATATTGCAATAAATACGCAATTGAACATGAGTTGCTATATAACCAGTAGTATTGTTATAATTTTCCGAATCCCCAAAATGTACTGCGATAGCAACTAATTTGTTCGACCTACGACGATTTTATTACAATCCGAGAAATAATGTATTTCGATACAAAATATATGTATATTCAACGAATGCGAGTCTTAAATTGGCTTTTTGTTTATAATATTCCGAAATAAAACAGAAAGTTACAAAGACATATAAATTGGATGACTTTTTTATTTAAAATACATTTATATTTTTTTAGATGGCAACATGTCAAGCTTCAAAGAACCGCCATTCCTAATGTGATAGATCGTACGTAGCGGTCGTTTGCTTTGATTTTGACATACCCCTCTAGTGAATTCCGTGTTGCTTTGTTTGTTGTTGATCTTTGCTTTTTCGCAAACGAAAATGGCCATAGATCATGGATATGGATATCGTTCATCGTATATGAGATGGTCGATAATGGTCGTTTCTGCCTATAGTACCCTTTCCATCATGACAAACGCCGTAATTATAGTTTGATTCACCCAGAAGGCTTTTTTAATTACCTCTCGGTATTTGATATTCTTTTAAGCAGTAAGTCAACATCGTTTCACAATGATTCTTTTTCGGTTGGCTACAATCCTTCTAGTGGAGCGTAGGCATTTATTAACTCCCAGATGTGCTTGCAACATTATACAGGGTGTCCGGAAACTGCCGCATAAACGCACCGGATTATGATTCCTCAGTTGATTTCCAGCAAATAAGTTGTACGGAGCATACCCCCTCAGCTTAACCCTTTAGCTGCCACAGGCATTTAAAGATTTTTGAAAAAATCATTTTCTCGCATGACTTAAAGCCTAATATCTCCAAAGCTAGACCAGCTAGAATAGTGAAATAAAATGATTATTACAGCCAACAAATTTACCTATAAAATAAAACTAACCAGACTAAAATCGGATAAAACGTTTGGTATTTACAGAGCTTCAAAGTCAAATTTGCGTGATTTGACCCAAAAACAATCTTTATTTCCATCTCAATTTTCTCCAACTTCTGCCAAGGTGAGGTGCTCGTACGATTCTTTTAAAAATTGGCGCATAATCTTACGATTATATCTTTCTTACATCATTTTATTCTAGCTCCATTATTTCACAGTTTTAGACCGTTAAGTGCAGAAAACTAGGGTTAATTTTGGCTCGACTTCGACATATACTTTGAATAGATTTTATCAATTGCAGATCTATAGGGGCAGTGTGAATTGAATTGTATTGAATTCGAGCTAAAATTAACCCTAGTTTTCTACACTTAACGTACTAAAACTGTTAGAAATAATGGAGATAGAATAAAATGATGCAAGAAAGATATGATTGTAAGATTATGCGCCAATTTTTAAAAGAATCGTACAAGCACCTAACCTTGGCAGAAGTTGGAGAAAATTGAGATGGAAAAAAAATATTGTTTTTGGGTCAAATCACGCAAATTTGATTTTGAAGCTCTGTAAATACCAAACCTTTTATCCGATTTTAGTCTGGTTAGTTTTATTTTATAGGTAAATTTGTTGGCTGTAATAATCATTTTATTTCACTCTTCTAGCTGGTCTAGCTTTAGAGATATTAGGCTTTAAGTCGTGCGAGAAAATGATTTTTTCAAAAATCTTTAAATGCCTGTGGCAGCTAAAGGGTTAAGCTGAGGGGGTATATTCAGTACAACTTTTTTGCTGGAAATCAACTGAGGAATCATAATCTGGTGCGTTTATGCGGCAGTTTCCGGACACCCTGTATACACTCCGAAATGATATGCAATGTAACGTTGACTCGAAATTGCCTATAAACGGCTGAGTTAACGCACCATGGCCCCACATAGTGCTATATGGTACTGAGAAGAAGAAGATAACCAATTTGATATATTTAAGTGGTCACTTATCATCGCGACACTTTTGATATTGCCCAGCAAAGTCGACGACAGAATGCCAACTCTGTTTCTTTTTTTTTGTGATTCCATAGTATAGTACAATTCGTTCCTCTCCTTCTCGGTGAAGTTGGCCGGCCCCATATTACTTTCCTACTCACTTATATCTACATGCGCAAAGTGACCTATAACAATAAGGGCTAAAGAAGGAGCTGGCGCGCTCTCCTTGCTAGCTCGTTGCCTCCGATGCTCGTGTTCAGGTATCCAAGAAAGGATAAGAACAGAGCCTACCAGTTTAAGGGTTTCCTGATATAGCCACACGAGCACCATCCATATTACTGGACATTTTAAACTCATCTCATTGTTGAAGCATTCAAAACACAACACCTTAGAATTAAGGCCATTAAGGCCGGCATCTAAGGCCCATATTTATGAACATTCCTTAACTTAAGGAGACCTTGAGTCAAGGATGCCGAAATTCAATAAATTAAATGTCATTTTCCATACTTTTTCATGGAAATCACTTATATTCACGAGTCAATGCATCCTTGATTTAAGGAGAAACTCAAGGAGACCTTGAAATGTTCTATAGTCAACCCTACTTAAAGTCAAGGTAGCTACCCACCTTCCTTGAAATATAATATTTCAAGTCTATTGAAAACTTAAGGTCTCCTTGAGTTTCGCCTTAAATCAAGGATGCATTGACTCCTGAATATAAATAATTTATATGAAAAAGTATGGGAAATGACATTTATTTTATTGAAATTTGGCATTCTTGACTCAAGGAGACTTTTTTGTCTCCTTTGACCAGGGTTGTGCTTTGTTCCTGATGTCACCGCCGCTATGCGAAAGTCCACAGATCAAGGAGACCTTGGGTCAAGGATGCCGAAATTCAATAAATTAAATGTAATTTCCCATACTTTTTCATAGAAAAAAAGTCTCCTTGAGTTAAGGAATGTTCATAAATACGGGCCTTAATGTATGAATTTGCTAATCAAATTATTATTATACCTGAAATAAAGTTTGTTTGAAGTATTACTGGACATTTGGATGTCAGTTGGGTGATGCGTTGTTGTTATCCAGTAATGACGCTATACGGTGATGTTTCAATGTCCTGATACTTGTGGTGCTGCAGGGTATTGAAACGAATGGTCCACCACATTTAGATCCGAATTTGTGAGAAAAATAGGAATTTGGCCAGAAACAAAAACTGGACCAAAGTTGGGCTAATATCCTTCTAATAGCCCCAGTGTATCTTATCTAATCTGGTGAAATACACAGTAAGAACATTAAAAGGAAGAGTCTCACAAAGGACCAATTGATATCTCGGATGTGAATTGCTGCGATGGCGGCTCGTTATGTAAAGCTGTATCTACATTGACTGCAAAATGGCGCTCGTGAAAAACTGGTATTCACCATATAACGGACAGTATCGGAAGCAAAAAAGTGCTCCTTATGCGAACGGATAGCCGAAGAAACCTAGAGAGATGCAACACTTTAATTTCGAGGCATAAAATCTTACATAACTTAAATTGCAGTGAAAATAATTTTAGTTCATATGCTCTAAAAAGCAACAAAAATACCAGATTTACAAATAGGAACAGGACCGCTGCGCTGCGATAGAACCACTAGAGAGCTTAAATCTCCCATTCGGCTTAATTTCCAGCGCGCTTCCAATAAGCGGTATAGAAGCGCTTCGAAAGCATTTGATACGGAGCATTTCTACATAATTCTGGTAAGGATGATCAATTGCTCGAATACTGCATCATATTTAATTTTGCAATTTTTCCTTTCCCAAATCTTAGGTCTGGTAGGGGCTTTAGCCTCCGCATTCCCTCCCGTGGTTGCGCCACTGCAGCCCTTCAAGCATGGATTTGTAGCATTTTGTACGGGGTCACGGCAGCCTTTAACTTGTCTATATCTGCGCTTGCCGTATGGGCGCAAGTCTGAAAGTTAGGACGTATTGTTCCCTTAAGCTAGAGGCTCTAATTCACCCCGGCCCCCTCTTTCATGCATGCTTCCAACATGCCTTCGGGAAAATGTCAGCGAAACTTCAGTCCCACCGGAGAAAGACTGAATCAGCCTTGCCAAAGATAAATTCTCAATTCATTTATTATTTGCTGGCTGGCAAACTGAATACGCCGCCATATGCCTGATCAAGAGCTTCGTTGGACTGCAAACTACCTAGCTGGTAGGCAATTCTACACCGAGTTTCGAGAGAAACGTTCAAAAATCACATGTTCCACAGAGCAGAGTACTCTCTCCCACCTTCTTTTACATCGACATAGTCGGAGTTCCAGACCCTCCAGATTGCGCCGTACTCGCCGCGAGGAAAGTCTAAAATGAGACTCACCTCAAAGTAAACCGTCGTAGCTTTCTTTTATAGAAAAAAACTTACTTGCATAAATCTGTGTCTAAATCCTTAACGATTTTTCTATGTGTTTATTGGCAAAATAAAGTTCCCACTGTATATAACCCGAACATTCTTGATGTAGGTACACGATGTAGATCTACATTCCATAATACGTGCGTTTTTAACTATCCAACACAGGACAGAACAGCATAATATCCACACAAATTTGACAATTGTGTTCTATATACAACAACTCGTACCCAACATCATTTTCGAATTTGTATGTAAGTTAAGCTATTCTGTCCTGTACTGGATAGTTATAAACACACCTAATGTCTAAAGCACATCTTCCGCTGTTTGTAATACAATTCTCATTTGGAACAAGATCCTAAATGACCTTGCTGGTATCTCCTGGGGCAAAGATAAATAAACCATGCTGACCACTCACGACCCGGACGTGAGCTGGTGACCATAATGCAAATGCAGATTTTGGTGAGTAGTGACTCCACGGACTCGGAGCATAACAGGACCCCTGGTATGGTTAATACGCCATGGATGGCTTGGATCTGTACGAAGACCATTGCCATCGGCAAAGAACCACCCTGAAAAGTAGCGCTATCCATCGGCTTAGGCCCACGAGTAGTTATACAGGTCAATCGGGCCTTCGATATGCACGTCGAAATCTGAAAGGATGATCACACCTGCAATTGAGCTGAGAGGACTCTATTCGTACCCAAGCTCGCAGTAGACCGACTCACATCATCGGTGTGAATCATTGCAATGGCGGCCCGGTATGTTTTTTACATCGAAAGGATCTCGTTTATATCCCTGAACCTTTCTCTCAAGATCACGAATATGTGATGTGGTACTAAACTATGCGAGCAAACTGCAGCAGCAAAATCAGCCGCTGCTCGACCCACCGGGCTGGGGAGGTGAAGATGTGCAAGTGAGACCCGAGGCCGCCCTGCATTCCTTAAACCCGATCCACCATATGACCGACTCATCCTGCTCAGGCCTGCACACCTGAAATGGACCCCCGGCAGCAGTAAAATTGAAAGCAGCCGCGAGGTGTAATGCTCCCAAAAGGACGAAAAAACACATATCTCGAAACCTTCAAGGCTCTTGGCTCTCAACGCCACGGAGGCGTTGTGGCAACTCTTAGCCGTTTTTGTGTAAAAACGGGTGTGGTCCGCACCCAAGAGGCTGAAATTGCCGTGAAGCAAGGTTGCCGTAGGACCACTTCTCTGTTTTCTGGGCGAAAGAGGCGTCCAATCGGCGTGGCAGAAACACTAAGGTAATTCTAGGTCGCTAATTCAAGATAAAAATCAAGAAATAAAAATTTTACGGTTGCCGACCTCTAAGTGGTACTCCTATTTTCTCGGGAAAATATTGGGTTGGGATGCATTGCATGTTTCCACAACTAACATATCTACCGGTACCTACAATAATTCATTCCAAATCCGTACGCCGTCCGAAATGTTCGGAAACGTTCGCGTACGTAACAAACCCTGATGTTTCCACAAATGTTACTTCTTGGACCCATGCATAGATATAAACAACGATTCTTGTCAAATCACAGTACCGCCCCTTTTTATACATATATGATCAGCATGACTTGGGGAGTCGATTGGGCGATGTCCGTCTGTCTGTCTGTTGCGACGCGATTTACTCGGCGGGTATTGGAGCTAACAAGCTGAAATTTTGCACACATGCTTCTTATTCTTGCAGGCTGTTTGCATGTTTGAATCACCGAAATTGGATAACTGGGTTCATGGGGCTGCCATTCAAACCCACCCATCGAATTAAGTTTTTCTTATGTGGTAAAAGTTGATAAAAACAACTTCCAAGTGTTGTATTGCCGGGATCGAGACAGAATAATAGTGATGGTTGTATTACCTCATAGATCCAACTTTATTAAAAAACCATGTCCGTTTTCATTTTAAACCGATATATTTCGGGCAGCGGCCATCTTCAGGGTTTATATACTAGACTATGTTATAAAATAAATTAACAAAATAGTGAAACAGCCGAGAACAATGGTAACTTGATGGTATAGTGTCTCTTCATGGTATAGTGTCTCACGATACCATCAAGTTACCATTGTTCTCGGCTGTCCACCAAATTCAACCAAACCGCATATATATGTTCGCAATAGACTGCCCCCCCCCCCCCGATTCCCACTAAAAAAATATCAAAGAGCATTTTGTTTATTGCCCCAATTATTCCAAGCAAACCTCACATAAATATTGTTTTATCGGCGCCACGGAACTTATTTGAAAATGGAAGGAAAAGAATGGATGGGGAGGATTAAACACAAGTCATGGGTACGCCCGAAAAAACTTTTAGCCCGAGGAGAGCGAAGGGTATCCAAATTTCGGCCGCGCCCGAAATTAGCCTCGGTCTCGTTTTTCTTGTGATGGGAAACTTCTCGCTTCTTATCGCATTGCATCGCTCCCGGTGTGAACGGGCACTAAGGCCCGTATTTATGAACATGCCGAAATTCAATAAATTAAATGTCATTTTCCATACTTATGATTTCTATGAAAAAGTATGGGATATGACATTTAATTTTTTGAATTTCGGCATCCTTGACTCAAGGTCTCCTTGAGTTAACGAATGTTCATAAATACGGGCCTAAGAGGCGGAAATAAACTGCCTCTATCACAATATTTCACTTACAACCAATTTTCTAAAAGACTGCGAAATTGAAATAATACATACAAAATTTCAGTTTTGTTCAACGTATTTTATTCAGATATTTTAATGTTTTTTTAATGGGCAGCATTGCGCATTTGATTCACTGAATTTTGTAATTAACTCATGCAGCATCACACGCACATTTAATTATTTATAATTTATTTATTTTTTATCCTTTTAGGGTTATATTGAATTTTCTCTGCTTTTATTATGTTAATTACAAGACTTTGGATACTTAAATTCTTAAAATTCTATTTATTTTTCTTATTTTGTTCACTGTGTCTCTTTAATTAACGTTTCACCTTATACTTGGGTTTGCCGGGTTTTCTGTTTCCGTTATGTAATTATAATAATTATTTAAATATATATAATATAAAAACAACTAGACTTTAATCTAAAAGTCATTCTTTTCGGATAAACGTCCGTCCCCTGGAAAGAGAAAAAGGGTTGCGGATTAGTGAAAATTTTTGACAATATTTTTGATATAGAGATAATAAGAGTTGCAAGTTGTAAGGCGGTTAGGGTCTTTTACGAATTGCTTGGATTGAAATAGCAATCAAGCTTTTGAAAAAATGGTAAGCTTCAACGCAATTACAAGCAGTTTAAGCAAATCGCAATTCGCCAAACATCGCAGTCGCAGCCTAAGAACGTACACCACAACGGTTCTAACTAATTCCTAATTCAAACATTATTTTATAGAATCAAATCTTCAACTAATTCTAGCATAAGACTGTTGATTGAATTGAAACAGTAATCATTCTTCGGTGGTAAGAACTGGTCATTCCAGCATTTACATAACTGTTTCTCCCAGGTCCAGTTGCTGATGATTTGAGTCTATACATCATATTACTTGATACTTACGTGATTGTTTTCTTCTCGGTAATTTTGGGCTCGGGTCTGGCTCGATTTAGTACTTTTAGGAAATCTGATGTTTTTGCTCGCATTCGTGAATGAATGTAAGCTTTTGAACACTGCAATAAACAATAAAACAATAAACCTTTGGAAATTAACAGAATTTATGCGTTGCAATCTTACCTTAATGTGATAATGTAAATAATCTCGGAACATGTGTATTAAATTAATAGTATTATCTCTTGTTTCTTTACATGTGTGACGCGGGAATAAAACTGTAAAGAGAAGAGAAAATTGTTTATTAGTAAAATTACTACATATACGATTTTTTTTATTTTATTTATCTTCGATGTAAATAATATAAAAAAACATATCAGGGGAACATATATCAGTAAATTGATGAAGCCCATGGTACACCAGAAGCAAGTTCATATTTAGGATAGATTTGCCAATAAAATTGTTAATTTAGGAGATTTCGACACTGACACCGTTATAAAGAGAGAGAGAGTCCAAATCGCCATCCAACCTAACCTGCAAAATCTACAAACATTCCTGATATGTAGAATACATTTGAGAGGTCGGTATGTTAACAAATGGATAAAGAATTTGATATACAATAGTCAAAAAGTTTGGGTAAATATTTGCTACCAATTTAGGAGGGTTCGACACGGAAGCGGCTAAACAGAGTGTAAAAGCAACCTCTAACCTACCCATCGAAAAATAAATGTGCCCGATGGAGAAAAGTAGAAAGGAGCTAAGTCAACAGATTGGTGAAGTAACGATTTTAATACCCCTGTGTGTTAAAAATATACCAATTCAAACCAGACTGAAATCGTAGACTACAACCCGCAAGCAGTACGCGCAATTTGCAAAGCAACCTAACCGTAGCCTTAAGGTTTGTGTTGCTTGGAGCGACTGAAGCGATGATCACTTAGCGACTATTGCCCTTTTAAAGTCCTAGAGCGCTATTTACATCTTTCTTTTGCTTTTGTCGATATTAAGAGCACAGTTTGTCGATATTAAGAGCACAGTTCCATAGATAGTATTTTTTTAAGATGCTCCAAGACTAGAGACAAGGCAGTAATAGATTGGCGATGATCGCGATAATCGCCTGAGGGGATAAAGGTTCGTGTTCATAGAGGCGACTCATGTGATGATCGCTCAGCAATCGCAGTTAAACCACCGATTTTCAGCACTATATGCGTATATTTTCTATACAGATATGTTCCTTCTACATGCAATTCCGAGCCATATTTGGATATTTTTTGAATGGTGCTTCTTTCCTTGTATCGACTATAACCTGAATGAACATGTCTGTATATAAAAAAATACGCATATAGTGCTGAAAATCGGTGGTTTAACTGCGATTGCTGAGCGATTATCACATGAGCCATCTCTACGAACACGAACCTTAATGGTACAGAGATCATCGCATGAGTGCTTTCCAACAACACAAACCTTTAAGGTTTAGTTCGAAGAGACGACTCATGTGATGATTGCTCAGCGATCGCAGTTAAATCACCGGTTCTGAGCACTATATAAATATATTTTCGACACCGACATGTTTATTTCACAGTTGTTGTGGTTGTAGCGGCGCAAGAGAGGGGGGGGGACTTGTATCTTCATTCATATATCGTAAGCATCCTCTCCTCAAGACCTAAGAAGATCGCAACTTCGATGGGGTTCTCCCATAGTGCGACAGATGTTAGATGCGTAGGTGCGGCATTGCAGTCAAATATATGATCCACGTTGTGTGGGCTGGCTCCACATCGAGGACAAATATTTCCAATGATGTTGTCGATGCTCGACCAAAACGAGCTTAATCTGTAGCAACATCCAGAACTAAGCTGAGCCAAGGTGGTACATATGGCTCTAGGCAGTTGTTGTTCGTCGGCTGAGATGTCGGATGGTCGAGCGCGAAGGACACGGTTTGCGGATAGCCTGTTGGTGGCTTTGGTTACCTCGCTGGTGTGCAATTGTTTAAGGGCCGGCTTGTAAGTGCTGGAGTTATCGAGAGGAACTTGTTTAAACCTTTGGACTTCCCTTTCCATGTCCCTTAACGAACGTCTTACACGACGTGGTGGTGGAGTTTTTTCGTTCCTACTGCGACCGGGTCGACGTACCGGAACGACCCATGCCTCAGGCATGGCCAAGAGTCGCAAAGACCCCCTTCGACGCAAGAAGGGGTGGGATACTACTACTTATTTCACAGTCGTTACAATGAATGTAGCCACATTCATAAAAATATGCAAATAGGGTTTGAAATGGATGCTGAACTACGATCGCTGAGTGATCATCGCATGAGTTGTCTCTAGCAACATAAACCTTTAGGGTATGAACTATAAAACATTTCTTTCGACTGATGCTTTAGTGAAAAGTGTACGCTGATATTGTATACATTAAACTAACGCACTGTTGTGTGTTATATTTACAAACCATGTCAGCGTTTAACACTTTATTTTTGGAACGTTTTCTAAGTATTTTGTCCAATTTACAGATAAAACACCCTGTTTCCGTTCCATAGAAGCATCCTCATAATTTATTTAGAATTTGGTTTACGAGTCCATGAATTTCATTACAAACAGTAGTGTATGTCAGTTATGCAAACTGCCATCCCGTAGACGAAGAGAAAATAGTTTTGTATGCCAATGAAAGTCTTCTGAAGTAACACAAATCGTTTATTCGAAGTGCCATTCGCATTTTTGTTTTCTTCACTTTTGGAGCTGTTGAGAGACAAATCCTAGTTTTTCGGAAGTGTCCCACTTTTTACTCCGACTGATATTATTAAAGGTTAATTATGATGGAGCTACGACTAAGGTTAGAAGCATAGCCGGTGAATTTAAAGAATTTCGAGTGAATTTTAGAGTACACCAGGACAGTGTATGTATTGAGTCCGTTGCTATTTAACATATAATGTGCTACTTATTAACACGTATCTCTGACGACCTAGAAATATCTCTCTTTTGCCGATGATATAGTCTTTAGTAGCCAATAGAGGGCAGAACAGAAAGCTGTTTGTCAACAGCGTTTTGCTCTAATTTTTTTGTTAGGACGGGCGTGATGAAGAAAAACGCTTTATTCGATTAAACTCCCGATACACATAATATGTATTGGAAATTTGGTGAGCACTTTTTTCTCCTTTTTTTAAATTTTCGACATCAATCTGATTAATTTTCTAGAGATCGAGAAGAAAATAATTTTGTATGCCAATGAAAGTCTTCTGAAGTAACACAAAATCGTTTATTCGAAGTGCCATTCGCATTGTTTGTTCACTTTTGGAGCTGTTGAGAGACGAGTCTTAGTTGATTCAGAAATGTCCCACTTTTTACTCCGAGCTTTTATACTTATATTATACACTATTCTTAAATAAATCCAAATGTATTCCAAATAATCAATGAGTGCCTAGAGTGCATATATGATGACAAAACACGTAGCGTGTTTTATCGGCCGTCCATACTAAGTACACAGAGAGACAATGCATTCAAGAGATCTCACAAAAATAACCTTTAACAAACGCAATACTCATCAAGATGTTTGGGTCTAATTAGGGTCAAACACTCGATTTGATGTTAACATCGTGTAACAGAAAAGCATACGTGGCCCAAGAGAAATATTCTTCGACACTATAGTTTTTTTATTTGCTACGTCGAAGTAACTACATATTTAAAATAATCAAGAAACTATTCCTAATAACCAAAGATGTATGCGTACCAGAAGATGTTAAAGAAATTTTAAAGATTCAAATGAATTTTGTTGTTGTTGTAGCGAATCATAAGATTTTTTTCTCATGAATCGAAGGGGGTCTTGGCAGCTCTTGGCCGTTTTAACAACGGGTAGCTCCGGGACGATTTACATCGAAGAACCGGCTGCCGTAGGAGCATTTTTATGGACAACACAAACATCCATGTGTCACAGTGGGATTCGAACCCACGCACCGGCAACTCAGAGATAGACATCTCTGCCACTGAGCTACCGAATGCCCCAAATGAATTTTACCCTTTTGTATAGCACGACGACGTCCCTTTATAACATCGTTTACTACTTACTATTGACAATCATGTACAAAGCTTGTTTTAAATATAACGAGCATTTTTTAGGTAAAAATATATTTATTGATACCGGATAGTTAGTAACGTTCCAGAAAAATTCAACAGCACGAAAACAATCCTTTAAAAATCGGTAATTTTGCCAGCAGCACTTTTGCCAAATTCTCGTGAATAATTTGCACCAGATTAGGGTTCGTTGATATAAAACTGAATTGTCAATTGTCAAAACTCTAAGTAAGAGAAAAATGTCACGTTCTTGATCAACAAAATGATTTGATCTGTGTGGAAGAAGTTTGGTAAACTGTTTGACAATAGACGCTGAAATGCTATAGCAGATTTCGAGCTACCGAAAGTTTACTATGTACGTATCTCCTTTCCTCATTATATATGACAAATGACATGTTAAGCTTTAGAGCCGTTACATTTTATGAAAGTGTGCTGAATTATGTAACCGACTCAACCTGCATTAGTTGCAAGATCTCATTGACATGTTGATTGCAGATATAGAATTCAAGGAAGAATCACCTTAAAAATTGACTTCGGTTCACATGTGAAATGATTTACTTTTGCTCTCTACGTAGGCGGCCGGTAGGAACAGTGATTTCCATTTATATTTTTCAAATTTCTAAGACTAACCTACAGTACCAAACAAAACTCAAGTTTGAATTCTATTCCATCAGCAATATTTTTCACTGTCAGACGGTCAAATCCTGACGTCCGGCTATCGTGCCGATGAAATAGTCACAGTTGCTAATCGAATAGGATTTCAAAACAGAGAACAGGTTTGTATGCAAATGAAAGTCTTCTGAAATAACACAAATCGTTTATTCGAAGTGCCATTTGCATTTTTTTCTTCACTTTAGGAGCTCTTGAGAGACAAATCCTAGTTAATTCGGAAATGTCCCACTTTATACTCCGGATGATAATATCAACGGTTAGTGAAAAACTATTAGTGTGAAAACTGGATGCTGCTGCTGCGATATATGGCTGGGTTGTTTGGTTTTTGAACCACAGCGTCGATTGGAAGGAACCGGATTGGCGAGAAAACCTAGAGATGCTGACTGCTACTGGGACAAACTAGCTGAGTGAAGGACAAAGTAAAAATTTGAGGTAAACGCAACTTGATGTCGGTTTTGCGGTCGTGACACTTTTATGCAATATGTTCGAACAAGCAATGCGAATGCAAGCATTGTGTCTATTTTCATGCATTAGCTAATGATGCATGAAAACTCTTTCTGTCGAAAAATCATCCCGAGAATAAAAAAAAACTGGTGGCTGTTTTTTGCAACGAATGCTGTTTATTCTTTCCGGCTCTCCTCTGCAGTGAATGCAGTGTTAATGTATGGACAGCGACTGTAAATCAATCTCATTGCACTAGTAGATAAAAACTACCGAGAAAATCTCGTTTGCAACGATTTTACCTGAAACTACATAGTATAGGCGACTATCACGTAGAGCAGGGGTGTCAAACTCAAAAGCTGGGCTGGGTCAAATCACATTGTTTCCAGGTTTGAGCGCAGGATGAAAGTGCATATTGAAATTTACTTTTAAAATTCGAATGCAGAATACGGCTTGGATTTCTTTTCAAATAAATCCCAATACAAACTGTTCTTGTCCAATATACGAGTTTTAATTCAACAGTGGTGGATAACTATGTATCAAGTTCGGCAAACTAACAACTTTCTCTGAGCCGTATTTGAGTACAATTCAATTCACGAAAGAGCTTAATATTTTCCAGTACAAGTTTTTCGAGTTTTAGTAGAGACTTGAGTTCAACACCTTTTAAATTTTTCATTGTGTGCATTTGTGTTCCCTGATATACACATTATGTTACTTGGATCGGGCCGCACAAAATGGAAAGGTGGTCCGCATGCGGCCAGTGGGCGGCGAGTTTGACATGCCTGACGTAGAGGGTTGGGTATTAACATAGGTGGCTTTGAAAAGGAGTAACATAAAATAGCCGAACCGTAATGTTCTCCTTATCAGAGCGCTGTGCTCTAATTGAGTGTTAGAAAAAGTTGACCAGACGTACAGCATTTAGACCCGTTGCACAGCATTGAGAAACGTACAGAAAAATGTACAGCATTCTCGACCTCATGCACTATACAACAAGCTGTTCGTCCCAACCTGTGTTCTACGTTGTGTTTCCTTATTGCACGGCATTAATAAATGAGCCTTTCCTATCCTATCCTATTAAAAACGATAGTAAAATTTTAGCCGGTAATTAAAGAGAGAAACTAATTTTTACTCATATTAGGAGCTCACTTTTTAGGAGGCGGTTTCAGTTCTCTATGATACCCCGGTGGTTCGTCAGTGCATCGTAATAACCCAGCCCAGAGTAAAGAGGCAGCAAAACTCACACTTTGAAAAGCCCCAAGCAGAATCCTTGCATCCTGAAGGCTATTGTCATAATTGATTCAAAAAATTGCTAATATTTCGGGAAGGGATTTGGCAGATTGGTTTCCCTGGGAGTATCGCCTACTCTATCGTGATACAACGATTATCGACATGGTTACTTCTTTAATTTTAGAGACGACAGGAATACTATACTCACTGTCAAATCCCGAAAGCTCAATAAATTTACAGAGACGAGCACCCCGACTTGGCGCTTCTTTCTAGTGTCTGGGGTTCTCTATCTTTTCTGAAAATAGGGGAGTGTAATCATGGGTTCCTCTTTTTGTGTGAGTGAAACATTGTACACGATTGAATATTATTGAAAATTAGTCATAACGGGCACAGTGAAATAATGTAGATACCTTGCAATATGCTCGACAAATTAGAGCAAAGGTGAGCTTTTGACTAGGGCGTCTCTTTTCCCAAAATTTAATTGCTTTTTTACGATCAAGTTTATTTTTTATTATTATGGAACGCTGGGAGATAATACCATCCATGCTGCGTACATGAAAGTCGATATTCAATCTGCTGTATTCTTGTCTCTGTTCTTGAGAGCTACGATCACCGGAGCAGTTTAAATTATAATCAAACTTGCTTCGAAACCAAGTTAGGATGCAGACCGATCAGAACGATTTTGGTCTTGAGTAATTTTACTTTGACCAACATTGTATGTACAGCATTGGTCACTCGGGGATCTGGTCACCTTATGTTAGAGCGGACATACCACCCTACACTGGTGCACTATTTTTTTATTCTAAATTATTATTATTAATTCAATTTTACACAATTTCGTCTGATGTCCTACCATAGAAGAAATTAATTTTGTATGCCAATGAAAGTCTTCTGAAATAACACAAATCGTTTATTCGAAGTGCCATTCGCATCTTTTTGATTTCTTTTGGAGCTGTTGAGAGACAAAACTTAGTTAAATCAGAAATGTCCCACTTTTACTCCGTTATACCTTATATTTATATAAGGTCGCACGCAAGCTGTTAAACACCTAAAAGTGTTTAAACCAATCAATGTGAGTCGAAAGCCCACAAAATGACTAAACTGTAAAATAATTTGTCAGCCCAGAGATACCATATCAGTGCTCACATATAAGCCATGTTTATGTCTCATATAAGCCATGCACTCGAGTTAGTGTTAAAATTTCGTTAACAGAAGAGCGTACTATGTACTTTTTGTCCCCTGGTCCTCGTCCAGAAAGGATGATTCACGTCTTCTTCGTTGAGTACATTTCGCTTAGAAAAATGCCACTATCCCTAGTGGGCCATGAAGCAAAGTAAATGGCGGAATTTTTTTTGAATTATGAAGAAATGTGATATAAAAAACATATTTCTATGATTGTTTCCATGATTCGCGTTTGTAATTTGTTATAACACTTCTTTTTCAAATTTAAAAAATTTCGAGTCGAAACACGCGATGTAGGGTTCTTTTACAAGCATATTGGCGAAATTCAGTTGCCAAATACCTTTGATATAAATTTTGAGAGTATTCTAGAACTTATCTCTATTTTCTATTTGGGAATAAGGATACCTCTAGGAACACCAATGTACGATTATGGCGCCGTGATGCTGTCTACCAGTAGAGTGAAAATAGCTCTTGAAACGCTTAGTTAACATTGGCCTGGCTTGGTGTGCTTCAGCGAGGGTAACATAACCCAATTGAAACGTACAGGTTGCATAAGTATTTCAAGCTGTATTACTAATACCTTGCAAATTTTGCTTGGAGTCCTAGAGAACTCTACCTAGTCACTTACTAAATGAATTAATATTCCAGTGTATTAAGGGGACAGTGACCCTCTCGGTTGATTTTAGTGCACGTTTAAGAAACTCACCGGACTGTTTTTAGTCTCCAGTTTTTTTTTACAAATTAGGATTTTAACGTATAATAGAAATCAGGTGTGTATGCCAATGAAAGTCTTCTGAAATAACATGAATCGTTTATTCGAAGTGCCATTCGCACTTTTATTCACTTTTGGAGCCGTTGAGAGACAAATCTTAAGAATGTTCAGAAATATCCCACTTTTAACTCCGAAAAATTTACTGCATACATAATGGTGACACTAAAACTTCTGTGTTATTAGTGAGTTTGAGATTTTTATCAAATTTTAACGCAATTAACAGGTTATTTCAAGATAGTTTTTGATTGTTTTTTTTTGACGAAATTTTTCACTATAGAAATGAACAATTAAGACAGTTTTATGGAAGAAATTGAAAGAGAGTACTCTAAAACAGATAGTAGACCATCAAAGTGTGAATTTTTGAACGAGAATTCAGAACAAATTTAACCAAAATGTACGATTTGGTATAAGTTTAAATTACTGTTCGACGATTCCTATAAACAACAAGCCATCGTTGAATGCTTGTCATTCTCAAATTCGCCTATTTATTCTAGGATGGCGTTTAAATGAAAACTAATATTAATCAGCTCTCATTATCTTTACCTCCATAGAAAGGCGGTGGCGCCTTTCTCAATAAAACTGTTACCGTGCTTACACATATAAGAAAATAATCAATTTGTACAGTTACTCACCAAATGTAACATATCCGATATTATCACCAACTCGTGCATCAGTATTGGCCAATTCGAGAGGAGGTTCACGATGTGAAAATAATACTTGTGGTGCCGTGTGTGACGCTCGTCGTCCCTCTCTCAATTCCTGCATAAAAACTTTTCCTAAAACTACATCGTCTTCATCACGAAATATTGTACTGAATACAACAGTCACACGATCGGCCTTGGCTTCAACATATCTGTGTTTTGGATTAAGATAAAAAGAAAAACAATATTTAAATAAATCTGCTGTGTTAATGAATAGAAATTAATAAGTACTTACAATGTCTCATCGTTACGATAATTAATAACAGCCCGTTTTTGTCCTTCTTCGCCCTTCTCCTGAAAGTCAAAATATTTCTCGAAAACTGATGCAAAACAATTTCTCTTCAGCAAACCGATTTTTTGAGCAATTTTTTCCCAATCGGTTGGGATATTATCTAGGTTAATAAGTACTGAGACATTATAGCCTGAAAGTAGAGAAATACGAAATGATGGTTGAGTGGATAATAGAAATTAAACTTTTATATCTTATACGTTTTTTACTGTTCATTGTTAAAATTATCATTTATTTTGGTACTGTTTTTTAAAAAGTTCAACTGCCGTGGTAGTGGACAATTTAATTGTAAGCGTAGATTTAGCCGTATGAGCCACTAATAAAAAGCTACAACGGTTCATGTAAACGCTATTTGCTATAGGAATCGTGATGGATATCTTGATTTTGTATTACCAATCAAGATTAACGAATGATTCCGATAAAAATGTTGTTTTATTTATATGAATTAAAAAAAAATAATCTATTACCGACGCGCAAGTGGAAATCTGATTATTTTTCGTTTTATTTGCTCAAATTGATTCACGACCTCAAAATTGCTAGAAAATGTACGTTTCTACCAATTATTAAATCATGAATTTCCATCTAGGAGTGTTACGGAAGCATTGTACATGAGATGTAGTAACACCATAAAGTAAGTAATTGGAATAGAGATGGAACTCCATATAACATTAAAATCTACTGAAAACATTTTAGATATTTTTTTTAGATATCTTCCTGTATGTACACGTTATTTACTACACACACTCAAAGGTAAAATGTTGTTCAGTAGGTTTTAATGTTATATGGAGTTCCATTTCTATTTCAATTTCTTACTTTATGGTAATAATATTGATAAGTTATACTCCAGAAAAAAAACAGTTATGCTTGGCTTGGTCAGTTAGGTCAATTCTCTGCTAGACAGATAAGAGTTTCAGCACTTGTTTGGCTCCTCAGCATACTGCTTCGAAAAATAAAAACATTTCACCATCTAGGTTAAAACTAATTATTGGCATCAAAACGAAACTTCACCATTTATACCAGGGAACTATTCCAGAAAACATTTCAATTGTTCACTTCGTATATTTCGGGGAATTGGTCCCGTGATGCATGAAAATTGTAAGATCCTAAGAGGAGTCTAAAATGTTTTTATTTAGAAATATGTAGGTTCAAACATACGAACATGATCCTTGCGTTGTATGTGCATATATGCTTTTTATTTCGTTGATGACCACCACTGTCGGTACCGTTTACTTGAGCAACCGAATCGAGAATATACTTTGCAGCCGGCTTGGGCCCGTTACAGTTTGAATCTGCGCTCATATTAGTTAACACTCACTATTTTCACGATTCTCGATTTTGGGTTGGGCGGTTTTGCTTCGAAGCTTGTTCGACTCGCAGCTCACAAACTGCAGGAAAATGGTAACATTGCACTTAACAAAGACGAAGAAATGTATGGATACACCAAGTCGTCAGCAGGTGAGTTACTACCCGAATACTGACTAAACCAGTGGTGCCAACCATTTTTAGTTCTGGCCCCCATACGAGGTCAACAGAGGCTGTTTTACACAAAAGGATTCAATTTTCACAATTTAAATTATGATCGGGTGTGATCTTGAATTTTAAAATAAAAATAAATAACATTGGACTAAGGTTGGACGCAGACGTGTTGGTGACATATAATTTCCTAGATCTTAATTGCTTTTTTTTCGAGATGTTGAGATCAACAGTGTTATTTATCCTTTTAAATGGGTACTCGTTTAACATTTGAGTGAGATCATAGTCCGTCACATGGGTCGTGAGTTCGAAAAACACCATAAACTTAATTCGTTCACGGTGAGTCTCGAACCCATGACCCTGTGCACCGAAAATGCGCGCACTAACCACTACACCAGCCAAACTACTGCTCGAAGAAAAAAAATCCGAAACCATATCTCCGTACCGTATAAAAAAAAGAACAATTTAATAAATGTTACTGGAGTAGACTATCTTCACTCTTCATACGCATTTGAGTTGAGCCGACTGCAAAGTGTGCAGTGCGCACACTTTCGGTGAACGAACAAGGAATGATGAGATGAGCGGAGAAACAAATTCAGATTCCAATATGTTAGGGCTTTTTGATAGGGGACAAGGCAAATGGTTGAATTTCACGCGGAATGAGGAGATATATTCCCAGGGTATTGTCAGAAACATAAACGGTTCTCGAGAATTTTTTTTTTGTAAGTTGGGTTTGCAGGGTTTCTCCTAACACTCGTTGATCATAGGCCAGTGGTTCCCAACTGAGAAACGGTTGCTCTTATTATTTTTTTATTTTTTATTTCCTACTTTAAAAGAAAACTGAAAACAGCACTGATCATATAAAAATCCTACGTATAACAAATGCATACCTTATCTTGGTGCTATAGTCTGAGGAAGATGACTTATTGAAAATTAGGTTCGGCTCTATCTCTTCGAAGGCGCAGTCCACAAACTTCCGATGCAACCGATTGTCATTGTGCTGGAATTTTTATACTAACACCATCTAGTTAGGAAGCATGATTTAAGATTTGCCAGATTTAGAGAAGGAGAAAACTGTTTTGTTCGCGTCAACACTCGGCTCACCAGCTGAGATTTTTCACGCACAGGAATAAGTGCCTTCTGGTCTCGAAGAGCTAACTTCGATTAAAAGTTATCCAGTAAACAATATAGCTCGGCCCTTAGACTCGGATTTGTGACAATGTTCGGCGAGAAAACCCTTTTGAATTTTTTTCAATCGAGTTCGAATTTTGATAAGTATGAATAATTTTAGAGTTAGGCTATACGCAACGAAAATAAGCAACCCATCACCTTCCCATAATCACGGATCTTGCAGCAAAGTTATTACTGGATAATCTGTTACATGATGATGAGAGCGCGTGTTTGGCATGTGATTTTAATTAGTCACAAGAAAACAACTTTTTGCATGATGTGTTCAGAGTCTCTTCGCGGACCACCTACGGGTCCCTCAAGGACCACACCCGGTCCGCGGAAAACCTGTTGGGAAACAGTGTCCTATACTAGAAATGATTATCCTAAATCTGAACATCACATCAGGCAGCTCACATAGCGGATCTTTTCCGTGGAACAGCGCTTCAGCAGGAAATTTTCCGTTAACACTTCGGTTATGCTGGGATGGAACTTGGTAGTGGTACATTGTCCTCAGATGCAGTTTCGCCGACGACATACATGCAACCTACGTTGCCACGGTACACGATTTAGTCATGGGTCGTATATCTTCTGTTGAGGCATGGTGCAAATTTCATAGAAAAATCTCGAACACGATGCCATTTCGAACAGAGTGATTACGTGTGATCCACACGAGCTCCTCCTATTGATTTCCGATATCCTATCATCTGAAGTAGACCGGTTTGTGAAGAAAGACTTATTTCGACTATTGTTTGACAACCCAACTACCCATGAAAAACAATTCTCAGACATTAACGTTAACCGGATTGAAGGAACTTTTTATCTATATAAGGGACCCTATCATGTAATTCATTTCGAAAAGGAAAGTGCCGATACTTTCGTATTCAATAACAATTTGGTATCATGTCACTCGTTCGTTTCGAGTATTTGGTATTCTCTCGATTATATCCAATTTCCCTTCAGGTACTAGAAATAAATCAATGGATGTATTAGGTCGAATGTCAAAGTGGCGAATCTTTTCGGGAGCATATACCTTGATCATGGTGATTCCATCCGACGAGGTATAAATGGTTTATTGAAAAATTCTGAATGTTTTTAACGAAAGGGTCAAAATGTCAATCAAACTGAGTACGTAAAGTGATAAAACATGAAACACATTTAGGTTTTTGTTTCATAATTTTGATGAAAGAGTTTCATTATTGCAAATATCAATTGTGAACTTATATTAGGTTTTAAGAAACTCCATGATTCTGGATTACAATGAATCCTTCTTCTTCTTAGTACCGTACAGCCCCATGGGCGTTTATAGGCAATTTCGAGTCAAAGTTACATTGCATATCATTTCGGAGTGTATATAATGTTGCAAGCACTCTATATTTCCTATCCGCACATGTACCTACGGACATTTTGGACCACGCGGAGATTCGATCTCCGGACCTCTAGATTACTAGCATCGTAGAGTGCGACTCAACCAACCAAGCGAGCCACAGAGCGTGTCACACAATGAATCCTTATTGACAATTAATTATTAAAGACAAAGTCATGCAAATCCAAACGTTTCGAAGATGATACATTTTTTCTTCACAGAGGCAATCATTAAAATTGGCCGCATTGGCGTGAATTTCTTGAGTTGTTAATGGGTCGCATCTCTTTAAAATTGTTCGTGTGGCTTTTTAAAATTGGCCGCATTGGCGTGAATTTCTTGAGTTGTTAATGGGTCGCATCTCTTTAAAATTGTTCGTGTGGCTTTAGCCTTAGATCCGAAAACTCAGCATTCAAAAAAGTTTCTATATTCATAGTTGAGAAGAGTGTAAGTGGCCATTGTCTTGAAAAGTGTATATTTCACTTTTAAAGTCTATTAAACCACTATTTTTTTAGGAACTGTCAGAGGAATGTGATCATACAAATTAAAAAGTCAAAACACTCCACTTGGTAGCTCCACGATAGCATTAGTCATTAAGGGTCGGCACAAACTTTCTGTGCGATCAGTTCTCGGTGATAAATCTATTTTAACATTAAACACACGCTCGATATGCTCTCACTCCTGCTCCTAGTGGAGCATGGTGCGTTGACGACTACCGTGTCAACGTTTCAAAGACAACTGATTTCGGAGTGTGTCAGTCAATGTAATTGGCCGTTTGTCTTTAAATGCATATAATCCACATTTGAAGTATATAAATCCAATCGATTTTATGTAGGAACTGTCAGAGGAATGTAATCATTTAAATTAAATAACACTCCACTTGGTAGTTCCGCAAATAAAACCCATTGTTTTTGTGAATAGTGAGGCTTTGCTTGTCATATTATGTTATTTTATACCAACACATACTTAGCAATACTTTAAGGCCTCGTACACACAACGAGCCGAACGGCTTGCAAGCTCGAGACATCAAAATGCATTGGATTGGAGGCCGTGGCGATTCGTGCTTTCGAACTGCAAAGCATTTGCACCTAGAGCTGTGAATTGGCGGCTCGTGGTGCACGAGATGTGAAAACCAATAGAAGCCCATGCATTTCGATATCTCGAACTTGCGAGCCGTGCGACTAGTCGTGTGTACGAAGTCTAAGAGTGCTGACGAAGAATTGAAGATATAAGCTCTTCAAACAGCCACCGGTTTGAATTGAGGACATACAAACACGTCGACTATTCAATTTTACAACTGCTTTCATTAACATCGAATACTATTATCTTAAGGTGACCATCAAAAGCATTCATTTTTGTTATCAATAAAATAAAATAATAATCACACATTTGTGTTTAATTGCGGAAAACGTTCGGAAAGGTCCAATATGAATGACCGTCATCGATCAAATCTACATATGTAATTGGCCGTTTGTCTTCAAATATACTGAATTCCCATTTGAAGTATATAAATCCAATCAGCTCTTTCTAGGAACTGTCAAAAGAATGTGACCACTTTGAAACGAGTCAAAACACTCCACTTTCTAGTTCCATGAAGATTTACATGAAATTGCTAATCTACTTAAAACTGAAGTATGGAAACGAATTGAATATAGATAGGAATAAATCTATCAAAAATAAATTTGATCAAAACAATGTAAATGGGGGATTATCTTCAAAATGTGTAACATTTCACATCCGAAGTATATTGTCCATTCAATTTACTCTAGGAACCGTTAGAGGAGTGTGACTACTTTATAAGAGTCAAAACACTCCACTTGGAAGTTCCATGAAACAGCTAATTACGTATTTTTTCGCTTTTGATCTTTCTACTCACCATAGAGAATTCGGTTAAATTATCATCGAACATTTTGTTTGACAAAAAACACATATAGAAATCCACCCCAGCCAAGAATTTCTATACGTTTCTTTATTAACTTTTTGCCATCCGACTTCTGAAACACCAAAAAAGGAGGAATTTTGAATAAAATTGTTTTTTTTTATCGGATTTAAAGTTAGAATGACGAATATTTTTAAAAGATCTACATCTGATGGCAAATCAAATATGATGATTTTATCTATTTCAGAGAGTATTGTATTGACGTCTTATCTATGGAACCAGAATTCTCTATTGGTTATTCATATTATGTGTGAAAGTCACTTATAAAATAAAGTGGGAACCGAAAGTTGACACGCAAATTGAATTATCCGAGATTGACTTACCTTCCTCAGTGTCTGTGAGCAAATCACCATATTCTCTTTTAAGCAGCTCATCTGCTCCGTGTTCTTGTAATTGTTTATAAAATTTTAATGCTATACTAGTCTGTAAATGAAAAAAAAAAACACAATTAGTGTTATGGCTAATAAAATGCTTTTATAGCGAAACTTACCCTAACTTTAGTTTTATCGCCATTGATATTGGAAATGTGAAATAGTACACCATCGAAATCAGCGATTGTGACATCAATTGATTCGGGCTTTTGACTGGAAAGAAACGATAGAAGACATTATTGAATTTTGGGAGGACAGTTTGAAAAAAAATATATATACGGATGTAATAATTTGAATTAAAGAAATTAAAGTCATTGCTTTTGAGTATATTGTTGTATGTACTATATTTATTCTCGATAAACAAATTGTATTGCATATACTTTTGGAAAAGGAAGAGTAGGTTCGGCTAGGTTATTGCTAAGCTTGAGAATCTATAAAAATATAAAAATTGTATTTAGAAATGTAATTGTCACGTGAACTTGAGATAATAAACTTATCAACGATACAACAAGATTACACATCTCTTCCACTTATTTAATTTCGGAGTTCACGTTCGCTAATATCAAAAGAAAATTGAATTTAGCGTTATTATAACTCCATATGTTACACAAAATAGTCTTCAACACCTACAATTAACAATCTTTAAGAAGGCGTCTGATACGGTGCCTACACCGCAGACCGAGCGACGCAACGCCATGGAGCGGTATAAAGAACGAGACAAGGAAGAAGAAGAAGGTGTCTGATACATTGACGAATATTAAAATTTATTAGGTAAGTAGATTTGTCGGGAAAATACACATACCTTTTTACGGTAGAGTAGGCCTTACTGGAATGAAACTCGAAGCTGAAGGGATTTGACCTATTCTTTTGTAATTTTCTCAGCATTTTATCAGTTAAGTACGAATTTTTATTAAATTTCTCATTTCAGGAATTACCTCAATGCCCGTTTGATGTAAAGTATTTTGTAAGAACACTTCGGCTAATACGAGTCTTGTCGACTGTCACACTAAAAATTTGACTTCGGGTTTTAAGAGTTTTACTTTGAGATAACGAGTTGGAAATCTGGTTGCCCTCCTTATGGTATTTTTCGAGTTATCGAGTTTCCACTGTAATGTTCTGTCGGTGTGACATGCTCTGACGACAAGGTCGCGTAAGATTTTCTGAATTTTTGTCTCTAAACCCTAAGAAACCTTCGCACGGTTAGTCCGTGATTGATTTATTAAAACACTTTAATTTATCCGCTTCCTATCCTAAAGCTTCAGCCGAGTTGCATTTACATTTAAAAGGGAAAGGGCAAGGTAAGTGGAACCAGTAAGCCAGACATGGAAACGAATAGACCACACCGTGGAGCCTGCCATCTTAGTTACAACTGATATTTTTAGAACCAGATCTTTACAAGGTGAAGAAAAACAGACAAGACATCACACGATTAGGTTGACGAATCAACTATGATTGTAAAAGGTCCTTGCAAGACATTAGGAGGATTCCTGCAGCGTTGCATAGAGCAACATTGCCGCCGTTAATTATGCGGTCAAGTGGTAGGAAAAGGAAGGAAGTTTTTCTCGCTGAGATGGGACATTCGGTTTTTTTCGAAACGTTAATAAATGCCTGGAAAAATGAAGAATTTCTATTTATTTGACAGATTCGAACCGAAAGACCTTCGGTGAATTTTCAAAGCAGTTCGCGAGCGAGACTCCACGATTTGTATCAATTGTACGAGTTGCAAGTATCGAAAATCGTGAACGCTTCAACGACTGTAATGGTCGGGACATATACAACGCATGGACGATAATCGCATGCCTAAGAAACTGATGAATGCGCAACGAGTAGACGGATCGAGATTGCGTGGACGACCGAGAGCTCTCTGGGAGTACTCAGTATAACTTCATGCACGGAAGCCGTAGCGGGCTCTAGTGAGCACACCTCAAAAAAAGGGAAGCACAAAGCTCGACTTTCACCTAAATATTCACAGAGGCCTGCGGGATTCTCATCGAAGAGGACTTGGAGGGCGGACTTCAAGGGCATGCTACCAAAAAGGCAAGGGCAATCGCAATTTATCCCCACTTCTAAACGTCAACGTTCGAAGACAGACGGTTCTTCCAATTCCGGGAGGCAAACCGCTTTCACCAAAAAACCAAGACCTATAGAGATCCGCAATTGGGATGTTTCAGCTAGTCCATCTGGATCAGTGTTCACCTCTGCGAATACAGCCAAAAGGAATAGGAGTGATCCCAAGAGACCTCACCGGTGGCAGGCATCAAATGCCACTCCTCAAGCAGCAGTCGGTAGAAGCAGGAATACCCGACCACAGAAAGCTGACTCAATACGCGACCGATATGTATCCCCGGCGGGATCAGCAGGCCCGTCTTGACTATCTTTCACTCTTCTGACATCCACCAGCAGGAGCATGAGTACGTACTCACAAGTGACCTCAACTATTCATTTCTGCGAAAAACTCTCCATAAATATGTTAGAGAGCATATGATTACGCGTCCAAAGAGACATAAATATTATAAACACGTTGAGCGTTATTACAACAATTGATAAATTTAAATTTGCCATTTTTAACATAGTTCCATATTATTATTTGTTGTTGCATTTTTCTTGATCTTTATGTATTTTGGGGTGTTGAGCCCGAATACGTAGCTTCCCACCAAAATTTCGTTGCGAAACAGTGTCAAAATCGCAAAAAAGCCAAAAAAAATGACTATCAATTGTAGCGATACCGCTTAATGCATTTTGAAGATTAATGTCGCGTTGGACCCGCTATAATGTTTTCTCTAACATGTTCATGGGCAAGTTTTTTATAGAGATGTAGTTTCAGAGTTATAAGCCCAACAAATTTTAGGGTGTTGAACCTGTTCCGTAACGAAATTTTTGTGGGAAGCTCCGGATTCGAGCTCAGCACTCCAAAAAACATAGGAAACAAAAAAAAAATTCTCCACCACATTTTGCAATCTCAAATCATATAATGACTACAATTAATGTGTATGATGAAGACACTATAATTGAAAATATTGTGAGTAACCCGCCCTCCACCGTTTTCCCGGAGTTCGTTTGCGGCCCAGATTCGACTTGACAAGTATTGTTACCCCACCCTCAACCCACAGGAAGGAGCCACGCTGCGTGGTGCTACAGGGGACGACATACCCCGTTCAACGATAACGACCCTCTGCCTGTCTCGAAGTACCGACGCAATGAGTGCCTCTGACCAGGTAAAACGAGAAGCTACGTACTAGCGAGTAGACGACAGAGGGAGGTGGACTCTCATTAACTAAACTGTGACCCGCTAGGGCTGGAGGCCAACGCCAGGCGTAACTCCCAGGTGTCTTCCTATCGCTTCGGATAAACCGCAGTTGAGCTAAACTCGCTCCGATTGCTCTTGGAAGACTAATATCCTCAGGCGAAACGAGTGGTATGAGCGCCGAGAGGATTCTATTCGTACATAAATTCGCAACAGACCGACTCAACCCATCCGTGTGTATCATTGCAATGCCCGGTATGTTTTTTCATCAAAAGGATCTCGTTTATATCCCTGAACCTCTCTCACAAGATCAAGTAGACAACACTTAATATGACGTGGTGGAGAAATTAGGTCTATGAGATGATAAATTCGATCGCAACCAACAAGTGTCTCTTGATGTAAGTGATCCTGGGCAGACATTAGGAGGTGCCCTGTTGCTGTGCGAAGAACAGCATTCTGGCAAAATTGGATTTTACTCCAGTATGTGTCACATAAACTATGCGACCAAACCGGAGTAGCAGAATCAGCCGCTTTAAATTGGCTAGCATTGTTCCTTTGTCTTTGCCCCAGGTGCTACTAGACAGTGCTTTAAGAATTTTGTTCCTATTGCGCATCTTTTCGCCCTTTCTGGCATTCCACCCAGTCCCAACTTTGAGTTGGACGATGAAGAATTATCGTGATGCAGAGGAATAATTTGAGCATTAGCGTGGTACAATGCAATCTGGACTTTTTTTTCTGCTCTGCCATTTTGACAACGATTCTGTTGTCTTCTTCTTCTCAGTACCGTATAGCCCCATGTGGGGCGATGGTGCGTTAACTCTGCCGTTTATAGGCAATTTCGAGTCAGCGTTACATTGCATATCATTGCGGAGTGTATACAGGGTGTCCGGAAACTGCCGCATAAACGCACCGGATTCTGATTCCTCGTGTTATTTCCAGCAAAAAAGTTGTACGGAACATACCCCCTTAGCTTAACCCTTTAGCTGCCACAGGCCAACGAAGTGAGCCACAGAGCGTGAGAATTCTGTTGTCAGAATCGTTAATATGATTTCTTAGCTTTAGTTATGATATTTGTGAGAGGCTATTCTAATTCTTTCGAAATGGCAGCAGGAGAACGACTTCCAATTACAATTCTGGGGAATTTATGATGGTAACATCCATAAATACCGGTTTACAAGATTTAATCGTGGTTTGACTGACAAAACCAATCAAGCCGGCAAAATGGGCCCGTCAACAAGGCTCTGACGAATGTTGTTGTTGTTGTAGCGATTCAAGAGATTTTTTTTTCTCTTGAAGCGAAGGGGGTCTTGGCAGCTCTTGGCCGTTTTTAGCAACGGGTAGCTCCGGGACGATTTAAATCGAAGAACCGGCTGGCGTAGGAGCATTTTATGGACAACACAAACATCCATGGGTCACAGTGGGATTCGAACCCACGCACCGGCAACTCAGAGATAGACATCTCTGCCACTGAGCTACCGAATGCCCTAATCTAAGGGTACATTCAAAGCGCTAAGTGGAATTCTGTTCTGGGCCCTATTAAGTTTTGGCCAGTTTATATCCCCCCAAAGAGTATTTTTTCAGTAACTTCGTTCTTTGCGTCACAACATTTATGACAAATTAATCTTTCTTATCACTTACGTGAATGGTTAACGCGGTTGCTTATCAAACGAGGTACATATTTGCACACGAACAATAGTGGGGTTGTAATCATTGACGTTATGGAGCTCCATATCCAATATATGTATAGAGCAGCAGAACTTTAATAAAATCGCTGAATATCTGATAGTCAAAGTTAAATAACTTTTTCATTTTAGTGCAAAATATGACTAACACAGATTGTACGAATAAAGCTAGTTCCCTGAAATTACCTGGAAAAACAACACTCCCAAACGAACATTGACTCTCCCACGATGGGGGCTTACTCACACCCAGCGTAACAGCACATTAAATCATCCAATTTGTGTCAAGAGCTCGGCACATTCATTGGACTATCATCACCCGGACAAGTTAATATGCGCAAAGTGGCCATGGATGGAAAATATGATACAGCCATCCGCTGTCGCAACTGTTTGCTAATCTTTTGCCGGGCATTATCATAGCAGCATATTTTGATGATACATACACTACTAGTGACTGATGGGTGCATTGTTCTCCAGTAGACAGTACAAAAAAAACGTCAGTTTCCCGGCACATGCAACTGCCCTAGTAGATGACTCAATGCAATAGTGGTGACGTTACGTTATACGATCGCTTTCAACTCGGTCAATTGCTTTCAAGAGATAGCGCGCGACACAAACTCATTTAGCGCCAAAAAAGGCAAAGAAGTTGCAGCGGTCGATAAGCACTTGAACTGGCTCATGGAAATCATCTTTTTTGCTGTCATCCATTTATGGGGTGCTCAATGTCTTATCCGAGATCGATAAGATATGGAAAGAGTGCGGGCAAGAACCACACCTAAAGGCGAGTTAAAAATACCATTCGAGTGGCTGAGTCAGGAGTGATAAATGATTTCTTTTCAAGAAAAATTTAAGAAAGTAGGCAAAAATTATTGAAATGCAGCACATACCGCACGGCTGGAGGTTAACCGTAAACGTCCTGACATTCGGTCACCCACGTGTCGGAAATTGGGACGTGGTAGTATTCCCAATCCACTTGACCCTTAACGATCCGGTTTTCACAAGGTGCGTTCCTTTACATTCCACTTTCAATCGGGATGAATTCATATTATGAAAACACACAACCGAGACATAAAAATATCTCGAACTTCACTCATAACACGCCCCCGGGGGTAAACGACGGCGACGACGTCGGTTTTTTTTCGGATACTCACCCAGCAATTGCATTCCGGAACTTCAGGAGCAACGTCTCCTCGACGATGCGATTGTTGATCTCGAGAAGAATCATCCTGAGCTCGACTTCTTAACGTTATTTACAAGTGCTTTACTGAAATGCGTACGCCAGTTTTATCACTCTTTTTTCCCCGGATTCTTTGCACAAGAATAACTCCGCGACCACGCACCCCGGCCGAGTAGCTGAATCACTTCATTTTGGCTGGAGTGAAGTTGAATGCGGAAGTCGGCTCGTCATGGAACGTGTGTGTGTGTGTGGTTGGTAGCAGTGTTGCGGGTGCGCTCAATGGCGTTCAAGGTATGAAAATTAACGGACTATTCCGTTAAATTACGGAAGTTGGATTAAATTGTGGAAAGAAATGAATAGAAAATGAAAATTTAGCTTTTTTAAGCCCCAGTGTGGGGCAGGATAATAAAACATATAGATTTGACGAGAGTTGCTTGGGGAATCAATTTAACTAAGACAATTTTGACACAATTTAAATTTTTGATGTGGAACAACAAGCAGAACCACATTCCACATAATTTTGATTAGAAGTTCAGGATATACAAAGGTGTTACAAGACAGGATTTGTGTATCTTCAGCTCGTTACATTTTATGGAAAGTTTTGGATACCCACTATAGACAAGTGAGGTGAGTTGCCGTAAGTAAAAATTGTTACTCGTTTGAAACAGGAAATTTTAATTTTCGAACCAAATGTATCAGCTGTACTCTGCCAATTGTCACATTTGTCACTTTCCGAGAGATGGCGATGGGAGCACCAAGTCTGTCCCAAGTAACAATTTCATCCCTATAATACTTCGTAAAATATTCTCTTCTAACGACAATAGGGGCACTTTACAGGGTATAAACACTGAATAATAGTCCAATAATGGCATCTGGCGCCATTTTTTGATCCAATAGAACCTCATTGTAGCACTGAATTACGCTTCGAGAAAGACATACATCATGTGTTATGTCATCATCTCATCATTTTCTGTCATTTTCTCGCGATTGCAAAAAAAAAGAGAAAAAAAATAATTCCCGCAGCCAGCGTCGAACCAGCGACTGTCGTACGCCAGTCCGACGCCCTAACCACTCGGCCACCACCATCTTTAAATTTATTACATAATGATGATAGAAGCTTTCCAGAAAATACTTTAAGGATGTTTTATCGGATCAAAATATTACTTTAAGCGACGTCACACGTTAAATGAATTTCGTGGTACTATATGATTGCTACAGTATGGAGTCCTTCTTTAAAGCAAACGAATTGTTGCTTGGGCAATCATATATAGTACCACGAAATTCATTTATCGTGTGACATCGCTTAAAGTAATATTTTGATCCCATAAAACATCCTTAAAGTATTTTCCGGCAAGCTTATATCATCATTATGGAATAAATTTAAAAATGGTGGTATAAAACTGTCTCTAAACGTTAACCTAAGAACGTACTCCTTTAAATACTCCACTCTTGTGTTTATTGGATGATACAGCACACACATGCAATGGTCTCTCTAAGTTAACTCACACACATGCATTATATTCTTCTATAGCACAGTCGGTGTCACTTTTATAGTGTGACATTCGTATGGTCATCCAATAAATTGTTCACCATAGTTTTATAGAAGGATGGACTTTGTGATTTACTGAATTGACACTTATGAAGTGCTCTGGAATACCACGTTTCTTGAATTGAATTCATTGAAATATTGCTTGAAACCAACATTTTCTCACTCCTTGTTAGCTTATGAATCAATTAAGATAATCTCAGCGCAGAAAATGTCTGCATTTTCTTGATGAATGTGTGGATTTATTCAACTTCAACTGATTGACATATAAAGATGAAGGTGCAATGGAAAAGAGTCGATAAAGAAGTGTTGAGCACTTGTAGTGTTTACGAGCAATGTTAACTATAGCGAGGTTTTTTTCGCATCGCGGGTAAATCTGACTCGAAAAAAACGATCGCGGGTAACATCCCGGTTAAGACCAAACAGCTGACATTTGACAGTTTTTGCGCATCTTTGAATCGCCTTCGTTGGCTTATTTCTTAGATGTGGTGAATTTTATCACAAAAGATGATTATTTCTTAGCAAAATCTTTTTTCTCGTGATGAGAAAAACTCTCACATTTGATTTGAAAAAAAAAAAAAACAAATTCCCTCAAATTTCCTCTATTCGTCCGCCATCTACATTTGAGCTCTATCCCGTGTAGGGTAGTTAAACGCGTGAACTCTACCTGGGTAAGTGTAATTTTTTTATATGAAGTTGCACGGGATAAACACAACAAAACGTGCCTATTAATTGTCTTATTAGGTACGTTTTATTGTGTTTATCCCGTGCTGGTTTGGGTAGAACTTCATATAAAAAAAATTACACTTACCCAGGTAAAGTTCACCCGTGCAACTACAACTACCCTACACGGGATAGAGCATAGATTAACCCAAAATATAGATGGCGGACGCATAGGGGAAATATGAGGGAATTTGTTTTTTCAAACCAAATGTGAGAGTTTTTCTAATCACGATAAAAGATTTTGCAAAGAAATAATCATCTTTTGTGATAAAATCCACCACATCGAAAAAATAAGCCGACAAAGGTGAGTCAAAGATGCGCAGAAACTGTCAAATGTCAGCTGTTTGGTCTTAACCGGGATGTTACCCGCGATCGTTTTTTTCGAGTCAGATTTACACGCGATACGAAAAAACGTCGCTTATATGTGAGGTTGGCCGAGTGGTTAGGGCGTCGGACTGGCGTACGACAGTCGCTGGTTCCACGCTGGCTGGGGGATTTTTTTTCTTTTTTTCACAAGAAAATGACAGAAAATGATGACATAACACATGATGTATGTCTTTTTCAAAGCTTAGTTTAGTGATACAATAAGGTGCAATTGGACCAAAAAACGGCGCCAAACGCCATTATTGGACTATTATTCAGAGTTTATACCCTGTATTGTGCCCCTATTATCGTTAGAAGAAACTATTCTATGAAATATTATAGGGATGAAATTGTTACTTGGGCGGTGAGTCTTCATTGAGTGAACAGAAATAAGAAGCGTCAAGAGATTCCCCCTGGCATTTTTGGGGAGAGTGGAGGTCGGAATGCCAGAGCTCATGGCGCGCATTAAAGTCACCAAGAATGATTCTGTGCTCTTTAGATAGGAGAGGACCAATATCGAAACGATAGCCAGAAGGGTAACTATAGTGTGGTGGAAAGTTCACTTTAAAAGTTTCGATAATAGTACTCCCTGATGAAACTGAGATGGGTTGCAATTCCGTCGTACCATCGACAACTACATCTAATCCACAGTAATGTACGACTTGTGTATTAGGAAGGCAAGTCCAGGTCCTCCAGGGTGAGAATCATTCTTGGCGGCTGGTTTATCTTTCCGCAGTATAACATAAACACCATGGACGCTAAGAGATGAGTTCGAATGAAGCAACGTCTCCTGGATGGCAGAAATCAGAAATCTGTGGGAACTTATGAAGTGAGTGATCTCGGCAATTTTAGGGTGAATGCCGTTGCAGTTAAACTGCAATATGGACAACGGAGTGAAAACTGCTGGTAGAGGGGCAGGAGTTAAGCTCAGTCGCCCGTGGTCGCCCTGAATTTCTACATCCCGCTGCAACAAATTGGTGTAAAAAATGTTTCTTAGAAGAAACAAAATGGGGGGTTGGGTTTGTATAGCAGCCCCATGGCCCCATCGTCCGATTTGATCCATTCTTACATATGTTTTGTGTTATCAATAGAAACACATTTGTGTGAAATTTGGTTGAAATTGGTACAATGTTTTTCTTAAAAGAACCTTATTTGGGGAGTTGGGTTTGTATGGCAGCCCAATGAACCCATTGTCCGATTTTACCGATTCAAACATACAAACTGTCTGCAGCAAAAAGAAGCATTTGTGCAAATTTTCTGCTTCATAGCTTTTAAATTAGCCGAGTAAAACGAGTCGCAACAGACAGACAGACAGACTGACATCGCTCAATCGACTACCCAAGTCATGCTGATCATATATGTATACTTTTTATATGGACGGAGATGCTTCCTTCAATGCGTTACAAACTTTATGACAAAGTCAATGTACCCTTTCACTCTATGAGCGAAGGGTAAAAAAATCCAGATAATAAACTCTTAGCAATATATTTTGCATTTTATGTAATTTTTATATACAAAATTATTTTTTTTCTATAAATTTGAAATACATAAAAGTACATGCATTAACAAAATAATGATATCTTGCTGTGTGCCTAGGTGACTCATAATCACATAAATACTCGTCTTGTTACAAAGCCTCCATTTAACCCATATTGATTGTTAAATTATTCGTAGGCTCATTTGCCGTTAGCGTCTGGAAACAAAAAAAAAGAGAAGGGATTTGTGTAAGGATAGTGTTGTCTTCCAATTCAAGGTATGTTGTGTCGTAACCTCACCCATTTATGTTCATTTGAATTTAGTTTAAGTAAGTTTTCAGATTTTAGACAAACACTAGGTTCGTTTTTTGTATCAAGTTTAGGTCAGAACAGCACAATTTCCATATTCCAAATTTTAACATGAAGTTTGATACGAGTTGTTCTATTATTATAGAACACAACTATTAAATTTTTATGGAAATTGTGCTGTTCTGTCCTGTAACCGATTGAAATAATCGGAACTTGATAAATTAGTTCATCAAAATTTGTGTACATATGTGTCAATAATTTAGATTTGTTAGTTAAGGAAATAAAGTGGTAGGTGATAGTACAAGACATGAATTTCCGCTTTTTAAAAGTCCACGTAATAAGGCCAAATCATCAGGTGTTAATGCCCAGCCGCTAAGTTGTCCAATGCTTTGCAGTTCGGGGCATCTGTCCATGAGAAGCTGGAAGAAAATAGAAAAAGTATTATCTCCTGAAGGTAAGTTATTATTTTAATTGAACTATTTGTTACTTGAATTTAATATTCTTTTAAAAATGAAGACAAAAACTAAGGACTATAGTCATAAATGTAACACTAAATATATGATAAATGATCATACTTAAGGGCGCTTGAAATAGATCAGATGCAGCTTAACAGCGGACGAAGCAACACCATGCATTTTTAGGGTTTTTTAGATTTTTCAAAAAAACCCTTATGAAATCGATTTTGTCCGTCCGTCTGTCCGTCTGTCCGTCTGTCCGTCCGTCTGTTCACTAAATAACTCGCGAACGGCTTAACCGATCGTCATGAAATTTGGTAGGAATGTGTAGAATGGTAACAGTCTTTGGCACGAAATACTTAAAAGTTGGTAGAACAAAAATTACAGGGTGTCCCGGACATTTGAAAATTTGTTCACTAAATAACTCGCGAACGGCTTAACGGATCGTCATGAAATTTGGTAGGAATGTGTAGAATGGTAACAGTCTTTGGCATGAAATACTTAAAAATTGGTATGACCAAGATAACCGGGTGTCCCGGATATTTACAAATTTGTTCACTAACCGATCGTAATGAAATTTGGTTGGAATGTGTAGAATCGTAACAGTCTTTAGCACGAAATACTTAGACGTTGGTAGGACAAAGCAAAAAGGGTGTCCCGGAGATTTTAAAAAGTCGATTTTTTTAGTTTTTATCAAATCAAGAACTCGATGGGTACATTTCATATCAGTCGCTTTTTTCCAGTTTGGAGTAATGGTAACGGCGTTACAGCTAATAAATCCAGTTAATCTAATCTATTTTTGGATTGGTCTAATTAAAAAGTGGAACGCGTTTATTTAGACCAATCCAAAAATAGATTTACGAGAAGCATTTCATTAACATTGTGCATAATTCTTATTTATTACCAATAAAATGTGCAAAATGATTCACTATGTAAGTATCCAAAATCTAAAAAACCCTCGTATTGCGGGCGCAGCCCTCTGTACGCCGGTATTTTTAATGAATGCACGGAATGGGACGGAAGCAAAATACTACAGCTCTTCGGCACGTTAAGTAACTGAAGCGGTCTGTTTGTCATTTTACCTAATGTCCCTTCTGGTTGCATACGCATCAGTGCCGGATTAACCACGTGGCAGAAGGTGGCAAATGCCACGGGCCCCGCGCTTTGAGGGGCCCCGCGTTTTTCTCACACAAAAATTGTATCAACCAAGATGCCAACGAGCTTCTTCTAAATTGTTACAACACGTTATCCTTAAACAATTTACGGGTGTTCCAAAATTATACTGTACTGCAGAAAAATACAGAAATAGTTCTTTCTAGTTCATGATGGCAAAAAGAACAATCAATCAATTCTTCTGTGTCAAATAAATGTAATTTGTCTACAGAAATTCGGTTTTACTAATTAAAATAAAAAAAAATATTGGCATACTTTCACACGTCAATGAAAAACATTTGTGTGAAACAATTTTGAGCCATTTTCAAAACAAATAATGTTGCCCCCATTTTCATAATGCTTTGAGGGACGCCACTGCACATGAGGGATGTAGGTGTAGGTGTAGGTGTTATTCCTATATTCTATTGATATCTACAATCTACACAATACGCCCATCAAAATCTTCAGTAACCGCATTATTTTACTCTTTTGATTTTTGTCCCGTTATGTGGTTCCCAATAATTTTCAGTGTGTGTCCCCCTTATTAGGTGTCCATAATCTGGCGCTCCCAGAAAATGTTGGCCACAAACGGAAACATTTTTGTTTTTCTGCGATTTAAGTGTAGTCCACTACGCGTGTCAGCTTGTGGACTTAATTTAAATATTTTGTTTCTTCGGCTAATTTTAAAACTAAATTTGATCAATCACACACTGATTTTTGACAAAAATATGCGAACACTTTTTATACCCTTCGCTCATAGAGTGAAAGGGTATATTAACTTTGTCATGAAGTTTGTAACGCATTGAAGGAAGCATCTCCGACCAAATAAAAAGTATACATATATGATCAGCATGACGAGATGAATCGATTGGGCGATGTCCGTCTATCTGTCCGTCTGTCCGTCTGTTTGAGTTGACTACAAGCGCTACGGCAGCCTCACCGTAGCAATTAAAAAGGCTTGGGTACTTGTGTTTTGCAACTGGTTTATTTTATCGTTCTAATGGACTTATATACTAAACAATTGAATAACTTACTGCTAGGTCAGCATAAAACTGTGGGAATCCGAAAATACGGAATACAGAAAGTGAATAGAATACAAAAACGAGGAATGCTTGCGTCAAATGTGCAAGATTGCACATTTGCAATCTTGCACATTTGAGCATGAGTGAAATTCAATATGTAGGTAAATGTAGGTATGTATTGTATAACTATGAATATAATGTACTTAATTCTAAACACCGTCTGTTGCAGTGCGTTTTTCTCGGCCACTATAAAAGCTACGGAGCTGAAATTTTGCACACGTGCTTCTTATTGTTGCAGGCTGTTTGTATGTTTGATTCACCCAAATTGGATCACTGGGTCATGGGGCTGCCATACAAACCTAGCTCCCCAATTTGAGTTCTTCTAAGAAAAACTTTTTTATTTGTATGCCAATTTCAACCAAATTTCACACAAATGTGTTTCTATAGATAACACAAAATATATGCAAGAATGGATCAAATCGGACCATGGGGTCATGGGGCTGCCATACAAACTTAACCCTCCAAATTAGGTTCTTCTAAGAAAAACTTTTTTATTTGTTCACCAATTTCAACCAAATTTCACACAAATGTATTTCTATTGATGACACAAAACATATGTAAGATGAATCAAATCGGACTATGGGGTCATGGGGCTGCCATACAAACCAAACTCCCCATATTGGTTCTTCTAAGAAATATTTGTTGCACCAATTTCACAATTAATTTCACATTAATGTGTATACCAAAGCAACAAAAAAGTTGAAAACGAATGGAATCGTACTGTGGGGTCATGCTCCCGCAACCCCAATAAAATTTCCGAGTAAATATTTTTATTTGCCCACTTATTTCACCCAAGCCCAAAACTTTTGTCAAGACGGAAGAAAAAGGAAAAAGGGGGGGGGATTAAATACAAGTCATAGGTCGTGCTCTGTGGCCGTGATCGCTCGGTCGCCACTCTGTGATATAGAGACTCATAGAGAAACGAGTTTCCAAACTCGGCACGACTCGTCGCAAGTTTATTATTCAGAAGAAGATGATTAGAGATATTCTTATCATAGAATAATAAACTAATAATGCGACTAGGAAGTGGTACGGCTGACAACCGAATCACACTCCGAATTCAGTTGTCTTTGTAACGTTGACGATTACGCACGGTTGTCGTCAGCGCACCATGCTCCACTAGGAGTTAGGGTAATAAAAGAAGAAAAGAAGAATAGGTACGCCCGAAAAAACTTTTAGCCCAAGCGAAGGGTATCCAAATTTCGGCCGCGCCCGAAATTAGCCTCGGCCCCGGGGTTGGCGAGCGAAGCGAGCAGGGGGCGAAGCCCCCTAGTTTAATATTCGAATTATGGCGGATCCAATGTAAGATTTACTTCAAATAAATCCAACATACCCACGCGCAACCTAGAAACATTTTTTTTTTGTTAGTGGAGGCTAAGTTTTAGAAGTATGTAGTAATATATAAATTCCGTGACGTTCGGAAAAAGCCAAGATTTAGGCGTATGTCCATATACGATTTTGCTGCAAACCAAAGACAAGACTCAAATGTTTGTCGAAAATCCGCTTTTTGACACAAGAACTCATCTTCACGCAAAAGGCCTAGTTTTGGCTAAGCGATACGTCGAAAAGTAAAGAAATGCTATTACAGGAGCTACCACAATCCCATAGTGTCCTAACAAATAAAATTTATATCAAAAGTCCCAGTCTCCAGCGGGAGCGTAGATTTTTTGTTGTTTTTTCTCGGCCTAAAATATTTTCAGTTGTCTTTTGGCCGAGGTCCTGATCTAGTTTAATTATTATTTTTACATCGAAATACCATTTTTTTCTTGAATCGAATGGATACGAGTACAAATCTTATTTGCTCCGTTGTATTGCAATAACAGATTAGATTTGCTAGCAGAAATTGGCACTTTTTTTTAATAAACGACATCAAAACTTGAGTTGTACTTACGCCCCCGTTTCCAAACCATCTACATCTGATTACTACAAAAGACTTATACCATGTGGTCCTCCACGCGGGCACCCCCTGGTAACGGTAATAGGTATGATGGTGCCATTCAGTAGGAATAGGAAGGGGACGCTACGAGCATTGAAGTGTCCCTCAATGTACTCACAATTAACCATGCCAGAAACTGTCAAGTATCTTAATCTCAAGTAATTACTCTGGAAACAGCACCTCAGGGTGGGAATAGAGAAAGTAACTAAGGGCTTATGGATTTGCAGAAGCTATGCGGATAAGGCATGGGGTATTAAACGAGATATAATTCTGCGGATCTATAGGGCAATTGTTAGACTTATTGTGAAATACGGGCGGTAGTGTGGTGGAGAAGGGCATCCACTGCATACGGTAGTCTGCATCTAGACAAACTTCAGAGGCTGGCCTGTCTAGCTGTCCTTGGGGCCTTCATCTCCCTAAGGGGGCGCGCCCCATGGTTTGGGAATCACTGCCTAGAATGTGAATCTGAACCACTGTGCGTCGTGTATCTGCCTTAGTGCGTCTTGGCAATTTGAATTTGGCTTTCAGTAATACCAGTCGGCGTTTACAATGACTTAATAACCGAAATATTAATTTTAAGACCCCTTTATTAGTTTGGTTAATCGAAGTTCCATAGGCCCCGCGCTCTACATTTGCCACGGGCCCCGCACTTCCTTAATCCGGCACTGATACGCATAGGTGATCGTTGTAACGTAGATGTACAATTTTTAGTAAAATTCTTTCAAGGCTTATTTGTGTTCTCCTCTTAAGATTTTTAATGTTTGAAATGTTGTTTGAATGGTTGAAATCTGTGAAAGAGAATCCTGTTTGTCAGCCAAACTACTTCACACAAATATTCATAGTTCTAAATAGTACTATTCTTCGAGTTTGGCTATTACTAAACCAGTAGTGGGAGAATAATCTACAGACGAGATGCCGCATTACTGAAATATCCTCCCAGGCAACACAAGCACCGTAAACGTCCTTAGAATCTCAGAGAAGTAACAGAACATGCCCATCCCGAGCCCGAACAAAATGTTGAATGTTGTCCATTATCAACATTATTCGGGTCTCTTAAATATTCTTCCTGATAAAACTGGGCAACCACAAAGAAAATGGAAAACACTTTCCTTCTTCTTCTCATCCCCGCAGCTTCTACAGAGATCTTTATACGGAAGTGGAAGATTAAGCTGATCCAAGGTGGATCAGCATGCGCCGAGGGATGCATGGTCAAGAGGGTGCTTAGCCCTAGTATGCGAATGTAGCAGGCAACCATTACATCTGAAGCCTGAGGCACATTTTAACATCAACGATATCTCCCATATATTAGTGTGTGTGTGTATGGGTTGCCGTGTCTGGAGTTAGCCGGCGGACGTAAAAGGAAAGTCCATAAATATACTTCTTTCTACACACTAGTGCCAAAACACAACCTTTCTCCAAAAGGTGTAAAAGAATGGAAGGCCTTATGGAAATTCACGCAAATATAACCACTACCCCGCCGGGCACTACTTCTGCTATGCGGTTGAGTGATCCCGGGCGAACTTAGTTCGCGCCAGAGCTCGACGGTTTCCGGGGGCGAACACTATAAGGCAGTCCAACTACACTGTGGAGAAGCTGAGGGTTGCAAGCTGGAATGTAGGTTCCATGACGTCGAAGAGCGAGGAGATTGAGGATATCATGAAGCGGAGGGGGGTAGACATTATGTGCGTGCAGGAGACGAAGTGGCGAAATACCCATATCACCAGGACGTGTTGCATATGGTGAGAGATGGTTCCTGAATGGGGAAAGAGTTGAAGTAACTAAAAATTATCAGTACTTGGGAGTAACACTCGTGCCAAATCTAAGCTTGTCTCAATATTTGAAAGATAAACTCAAGTCATCGATGTGTGCCATCAATTACACGTGGAAGAAAATATTTGGAAATATACATATAGCACACAATATAAAATACAAAGTTTTTATTTCTGTGGCAAGGCGGATCATGTTTTATGGAGCTCAAGTCTGGGGCTTTCGCGAATATGAAGAGGTAGAGAAATTGCTGAGGTTTTACTTAAAGAAAACGTTTCGATTACCAAAGAACACACCGAATTACATGCTGGCAATAGAAACAGGACTTCCGACAATGCATATCAGCACCTTAAAAATGCACTACGATTTTATGTTAAACATCATGAAAATGCCTCATGGTCGATTGGTTAAGCGTTTAACGCTCATTTCAATGAGCGACGATGTGGATTGGTGGGAGGCGATCAAGAATAATGCTGAAGATGTAGCACTACAAATCACGTCTCATTCGGATATCGCAGTTCGTTATACTCCATAGTAGGGATGTCAAAAACCGGCCCATAACCCGGTTTTCGGTTTTTTCGGTTTTTTTCGCAAAGCCGGTTAGACCGTTCGGTTTTAACCGGGCTCAAAGTACCGGTTTTCGGTTAACCGGTTTTTCATTGAATTGCTTAGAATTTTAGCAAAATAATGCATACACACTCGTCAAGCTGATGTTCGTATAGAAATATGACTGTGTAATGGAGCCCTAAAAGAGAAACATGTTGAACAAAAAAGATAATCAAATAAAATTGTCAGAAGTATTCATAATGTTTCAAAATTAGTTAACTGAGTTTTATTGCTAGACAATGTACACGGAGAGAAAAATGTGCAATGAATTCAACAAAATCATACAATGAAATTCACAACATACAATTTCACTAAATTTGTAGTGAAAGTTATTAAAATGTAGTGAAATTGATTACAATGTAGTTGTTTTTACAACACCAGTAAAATTGTAAAAATGATTGCAGTGTAATGACAAAAATCATTGCATGATATTTGTATGGATAGTTACATTTATTGGGTTTGAGGTAATTTATTTCGTATAACTTGTAATCTTAGATAGCTTAGGTGTAGGACGTAGGACTACGAAACGATAGGTCGGTTCAATTCCCAGTAGAAGCGAATTGTAAAAAAGTTAAAATAGGGAAAAAGAAGTAAAGGATAAAATAGAAGTAAAAAATAAAAAAAGTAAAAATAGGAAAAGGAAAAAATAAAAAAAAACACTTTTTGTATTTTTTCTATTATCGCCGAATGATCTTCCTGGCAAATTTTATTATCAAAATTTCACAAACCAATTGTTAATTTTATCACAGCGCAATGACATTTTTCATTTAATCTCGATTTATTACGTTGAAGGTCCTTGAAATATGGAACAAACACCTGATATGTAATGTACTTGACGTCCCCTTTGATTTGATACCCCACATGCCGACCTCCGGTCAAGGATTAAAGAGTATCCTTTTTTGTCCTTTTTGGGACCTTTCCGATCAACATTTTTTTTAGCAAAATGAGTTTTAGATTCCTGGGAGCCCACTAATTCAAAAACCACAAGAATTAACCTTACTCTATTTTTTTCTATTTGAAATGCTAATATGACTGCACTATGATGTAGATGTTGAAGTCTTTGTGGACACGACGGATGTTGAAGTGGACGCGGATATCGATGTGGACGCGGACGTCGTAGCAACTGGCCGATCCGTCTTCCTAAATGAACTCTAAATGCACTGATCTGATACACATATACATTCACGACGCACAAAAGATACACGTGTGACACGCAATGTAAACAATATCTCCCTTGGAAAAATGCAAGGAGCGGTAGTTTGACGAAGCGATGGTTCTTGGAATAATAGCACTAAGGAGAGTTTTCGGAAATACGAAATTTTTCATAGAAGACAAGCAATAGAATTACAGACTGACAAATCAAGAAAATATAAAAATTTTATGAATTTGGAAAGTTTTTTTTTCGGTTTTAACCGGATGGGCAAACAACCGTCCGGGTTAAAACCGGGAGGATGAAAAAACCGAAAAAAACCGGTTAACCGTTTTGAAAGTACCGGTTTTCGGACTAACCGTCCGGTTTTTGACATCCCTACTCCATAGTACAACACGTTGATGAAGCGCAACGAACGAAAATCATCGAGGAAGCTTTGTCCAGTGAATCTAGATCTGTCTACCCTAAGTTAGCATATGATCTTCGGGAACGAAACTATTTTAGAGATTTGCATTCTGTGCATGAAATATCGACGATCTTTAGGGTCAGGGGAGACCTACTGCGACTTAATTACATTCCGTATGTGCGAACAACGTCTGTCTGTCAGCTTTGCAACATGGGACAGCGAGAAGATTCTTTTCATTTTTTGGCCGTATGCCCCATTTTGAAAGAGATTAGATTGTTATATTTGAAAAGAGCAACTTTAACGTTAGAACAGGCAATATGCGAATTAAATGGAATTAGTTGGGATAGTCTCTATCAATATTGTAAACACGCACTTAGGTATAGAGCCGATCTTATATAAATCTATTGTAAATATTATGTAAATTCATATATTCCTTCTTCTGCAGACGAGTAATTTACTCATGCTTAACTTTCATTTACGAATAACTTAGTATTATATTATTTAGTCTTGAAAAATGAAATACGCATTAATTTATTTTTGTAAACTATTTTTTGATTTAATAAACGAATTATCTATCTATCTATCTATCTATCTATCTATCATATCGACAGAGCCCGGTTTCTTACGAATTCCAAGAAGTACAAATTGTACTACTATGGAATCACAAATCAAAGAAACGGAGTTGGCATTATTCTGGAGTCGTCTTTGCTTGGCAGCATAATAAGTGTCGCGAACAGAAGTGATCGCTTGATCAGCATCAAATTGGTTATCTGCGGAAGGGTGTGGAACGTAATAAGTGCCTATGCTAACCAAGTGGGACTGCCGCCAGAAGAAAAAGAGGCCTTTTGGAACGACGTTGACACCCTGATATAGTCCTCAGTAGCCCAAACATAGTTGCCTTGCAAGCTGCACTTACAATATGGTGTGACATTCTGGAGGAAAGACTGAGTTCTTATGCTGCCCATTCTCAGACCCAGATGCACCGATACCAGATATGTACGTCAAAGGAGAGCAGCTTAAGTCGTGTACCAAGTTCAAATACCTTGGCTCGATGGTGAACAACGGAGCTACATGCGATGATGACATCAAACATCGCAAAGGTTGGGTGGATGACGTGGCGAGAAAACTCTGGAGTTTTCTGCGATAAGAAAATGCCACTGAAGCTAAAGGGCAAGTTGTACAAAGCTGTTGTACGTCCCGCACTCAAGTATGGATCAGAATGCTGGACCATGTATGAAGGTTACGCGAAACAAATGCCAGCGACTGAAATGAAAATGTTACGCATGTCAGTTGGTGTAACCAAAAGGGACCACATCAAGAGTAGCTACATCCGAGGCAGCTGGTCCATAGACCAACCAATCACCGAAAAGCTCGAAGACCGACAAATGGATTGGTATTGTTCAACGGCGTCCGCCTGAGAACCCCGCAAAGAAAGCGATATCAATGGAAGTTCCACTTGATGGATCCAAGGCCAGAGGCAGACCGAAGAACACCTGGATGTGTCAAATGAAAAAGCAACAACAACGCATTGGTCTCGGCGATGACACGATCCAAGATAGAGCTGCCTGTAGAAATATGCTGAGATATCACCGCCTAAACGGGCGATGTGCCTACACCGCAGGTCGAGCAACGCGAAACCATGGAGCGGTATAAAGAACGAGGCAAGGAAGAAGAAGAAGAAGGAAGATTAAGCCTCCTGGTGTGCTCCCCTATAACGGGGGCAACGATCACGGCAACTCCAATAACTTGCCTTTTCAGCGTTAATAATTTGGAAAAGCAATAAATATTCAGAATACGCCACATCAGACAAAATGTGAAAACATTCTCGAATTTTAGTTTATGGAACTCCTCAGCGTTTGCGAAATATTCTACGACAGTAAGTATATGCATTTTCATTGAGAAAATTTCAACGGAAAAGGAGAAATTTTGTGTCTCCGATATTGTCCGTAAATGTCGCTAGTGTCGATAAAAGAAGAAAAAAATCTTCTTTCGAGAGCTGATAGCGTAATGTTCCCTCCGTTGCACATATATGCTCTTTGTGATTTTTGAAGGATTTTGACGGGCTATCTTATGCTGGAAATAGAACGGAAAGCAGCAAGACAGCAGACGAAAGCAGCACCACGCATTTTGAATGGATGACGTCATTTTTATGATGCATGCTGATGCTGTTGACCAGCATTACGCAAGAGTAGTGTCCCTGAACCTAGTGGCAACATACAAAGGTAAGGTTTGTTAGAATTAAATTTTAGGAATAATTATGTGGACTGTTATGTGATACTTGTAGGAAGGTAAAATAAAAACTCATTGCGTACTTTACTTAGCAAGGTGAAAGTGGTGTTGTTGATTTCTTAAATTAGTCTAGTTAACGCTAACAATTTCGAATGAAACTTACCTCAACTGTATTTATGGTAAGATTGGCTGCCGATGTAAACCATATGTCTTCCAAATAGAGAAAGTCATGCTGACCGAAAATACTATTTTAGAAATTTCCAGATTATTACTGATTCCTTAAAAAAATAAATCACGTTTACTTACCTAAACATATCCTCATCAGTAAACGCCACCGTATCTACCGCAAGTCGTTTCAACGAAGTCGATTTGCATACAAAATTTCTCAACGAAATCAAACTCAACGGACTGCTCAACATTTCAATGCCTTGTAAACAATTAAACTTCGCATCCAGATTGTATAAAATCATGTCCATCATATAGCAATCGAGATCCACTAGTCCGGGACATAAGCGTGCCAAACGCCCTAGCTCCAACACACCATGACCCCGAATCACTGTCAGATGCACCATATTGCTGCCGATGTTCTCCAACAATTGCACCAATTCGTTACAATAAAACTTGTAAATTTTTAATTTTTGCAAAGGCGTTCTGTTCAGTTTATGCAAAATTCCATTATTCGGTGAATCCAGATACAAACTTTCCAGCTGAGGACAGGTCTTGGCTATTATGTCCAAATTTTCCAGAGTAGTTTTTGTATCGTGAGCGTATTTTAGACGACATTTGAAATTCTGATCGACATTGTCGTGAACAAAACGAAGTGCCTGACCGACAAATGAATAGGTAACCAAATTCTCTAGCGTTGGACAATTTTCCAAGAGCATTGCAATGTCGGAATGGCAAATGTTCTCCTCGCCCAGCATGCCGATGTCGATAACCGTGAGTCGTATTTGGGTGGCCAGGCCCTGACAAAGGGATTCGATTCCATTTTCGGTGATATCCGTTTCGCCGGATACATTTAAGTATCGAAGCTTTTTGCTGTACTTGGCAATGACATCGAGAAGATCGTCGTTTGCAATGTAGGGAATACAGAGTTTGGTGAGATTTCGACATTTCCGGACAATTTCACACATGTAGTGCATATGATCCTCCTTGACCCAGACACCTTTTAGGTTGAGCGTTCGCAGTCCGGATCCTTGAGCAGCTATCACCTGTAGGATCTTCTCATAGTACGAATACGGAAAGACTTCAGTTATGAGCACCTGAACACTTCCGTTGAGAAGCATTTGTAGACATGCAAATCGAATGGATGCCTCCAAATTGTCTGAAGCCAAAATAATGCGCAGTAGATCTTGATAGATATTGCTTGTTGCACCACAATTCTCGAGATATGTGTTGACTTCGACCATCGTAATAGTCATGTCATTGTCCAAATCCGAGTGGAAAGTAAAGCCAATCGATGAAACGACTAGATTTGCTAGTTCGGCTAGAGCTATTTCGCCCAGCGAACGAACCGGACATTTTTTCGCCATTCTAATGATTTACATCAAAATTTGTATCACTGTACTAGATCAAACATTTCATTATTATATCATATACTAAGTTCAATGTTTCTAACGTATAAATTCGCCGATACTTGGCAAAAAGCCCGAGAATATTCGAAACAAAAAGAAACAGCTGACGCAGAACGAGATTACGAGTTCGACTATACAATCGATCACTATCAAAACATATCACTTTTATGATGTTTATAAATAAAATAATTATAGTTTGGAATTATGGCCTATTTCGTGTTGAATTTAAACAAAACACCGTGGACACGTACCCGAGAATAAAATGGTTCGATCAAATCTTCGAAGCAAACTAGCGACGAATCTCAAAAGATTTTATCGTCAAAACGAAGAATACAAAATTTCAACGATTTTGAGTTGCTAAAATTAACTCGTCTTGTGTCGTGCCAGAGAAAAATGTTCTAGTTCTTCTGTTCCACGTTGTTCTAAACTAAACAAATCGAAAAATACTGTGCCGGCTGTTTTGTTTTGATATACATAGAAATGCTGCAAAGTTGTGCATGTTCGGCCTCAGAGTAAAATACCGACTTCTTCGTCAAATAAAAATTAAACGAACAGATTAAGAGATTTGGGAGATCCAACGTTTTGGCGGATGGTACTAGAATGTTTGGCAAAGATAGACCGATTTACAAGGTGGTAGGGTGCCATTCTTACGGGAAGTGCTCGCATTACCTCCACGTGGTTGTCCCTGGAAGTATTGTAAAGGCTGAATTGTGCGGTCGTTTGCTCGTAGGACTTCTTTTGAATACTATTTATAGTTAGTCGTGTCTTAAACTTAGGTGCATCTAAAAACTACCGTTGAACTTCGCCGACACGTATATATCTCTGAATTCTGTACATATTACCCTTGTGGGGACTCTGTAATTAAGTAGCTATATCGAGTCAACGTTACCTTTCATAATAAACGAAAAACGAAAACACTCTACTAACGAGGTGTAAGCTGCACATTCTCTTCTGAGCAACAGGTAACGTGCAAAAGGATTATGTTGTCCCGATTGAACGCGGCACTACATAAGGTCAGACTCCAAGAAACCCCGACGAACGAAGCGACTGTTTCTCCTTAAATGCGACATCGAATTAAACCCACATAGGGTCATTGGGTGGTTTGATAAAAAATGTCATCAAAAGATTTGGAAATCATTTTATACCGTTATAGTGCGATCGTGGTTTTTGCGGAAGTTGAAAAAAATCACGGCAGCGAATTATCTACAGCTAAAAAACGAACACGCTGTCAACTATGCAGTTTCGACAGCTTAAAGTACCGTTATGTTTATTGTTTAAATATTCAATTAATCATGTATTTCTCTTAAAGTTTTGGTATTTGTATCTTAACGACAGCGTTAATCTTTCCAATCGCGAAAAACTTCATTTATGCGAAATTTTGTGTAGTTTCAGAAACTAAAATCGAATTTTCCATTTATTTATTAAGTTGTGTCTATACGCGCTGCTAATTGGCAGCTTTGATGCAAAAAAACAGCCATCACGAGCTGTCAATTGACCGGTACTTAAGATCTATGTACACGCGCTACCAAACGGTTGGCTACAAAGGATTAAAAATGCAAAAGCAAACTTTCCATTTTCAAATTTTCAAATTTAATAATCAAAAACACTTTAAAATTAAATTATGACTAATAATTCAAGAATTAAATGTGTAGTTCTACATAAAAAAGAACAGTTGAAGAATTGTCCAAATGAATTCCATAAGCGGTAGTGTCACCTGACAACCATCAAAACTTAGCAGACAGCCAAATGGCAGTGCGTGTAGATTACAACTGCCATTTGGCATCGCGAGCCGCGCGTGTTGATACAGTTTCATGGAATTGTCAAACCAGCGAACCTGACTAAGTTTGAGAAGCGAACGTTTGTCAATCACAAGAAAGCTGATTGGGACGGTTTCAAAGCATACTCGTCTCGTCGGCGAAGTTCATCGAGCTACCATCACCTACCAACATACATAAAGCCGAGAAAAATATTAGGAACGTCATTACAACAGCTGCGGCACGTTTTATTCCTGCAGGACGTATCCCGAAAGTTCGTCCTAACTTCCCCACTAGTGCCGCTAGAATAGCCGATGAACATGATCAGATCAGAAGCGCTCACCCTGATGATCCCAGAATTCGGGAGATTAACTCCGAAATCGACCGACAAGTTAAAGACTATAGGAGGGCGAAATGGAATCAGCACCTCGATGAATGTAACCTCAATGAAGGTGTCAGCAAATTATGGTCTACTGTCCACGCCGAAAAGGGCAATAACGCCATTGAATTTGGCAACATAAAAACCTGCGATCCTCTTCAGTGTGCGAGCCTGTTCAATAAACAATTTATTGAACACCCCAATTCTGACGGCCTTAAGTGCAAAATTAGAAGACGGACTCGCAGCCGGAATGTTGACACCATACCATTATTTACCGCGGACCAGGTTAAAAAAGTCATAGAGAATGCTAAAAACTCCAAGGCTCTCGGACCAGATGGCATTTCGATGACCATGTTGAAACATCTCGACCTTCCTGCCATTGAGTAACTCACGGCCGCCTTTAACTTGTCGATGTCCACGCTTGACATCCCTGAAATCTGGAAAACAGGTCGAATTGTTCCCTGACTCAAGCCAGGGAAGAGCGCAAATCTCGGGGAATCCTATCGCCCCATTACGATACTGTCTCCTGTCGCAAAGACGCTGGAGGCCCTTATTCACCCCACTCTTGTTGCACATGCGAAGCTAGAACCTCACCAGCATGGCTTCAGGAAAATGCATAGTACCACCACTGCCCTCGATGCGATCACTACACGCATTCGCGATGGGCTAAATTAACGTTGTCCTTGTCACAGAACCATTCTGGTGGCAATTGACCTATCAAATGATTTTGATAATGTCAATCATTCAATGCTTTTAGCAAATCTGTTGAATATGCGTCTTCCTGCACAAGAGATTCGTTGGATTCCCAACTATCTAGCTCCTTCACCGAGTTTCGAGGCAAACGTTCTAAGCTTAGGAAAATCAAATTAGGTGTTCCACAGGGAGGGGTACTCTCCCCCACTCTGTTTAACATCTACATGTCCGGCATTTCCACACCACCTGAAGGAATTGAGGTGATTTCCTAGGCTGACGATTGCACCGTACTCGCCAAGGGGGTGATAATGATGAAATGCGCCTCCAAATTAATCGCTATCTAGGACGATTACAGGCATTTTTCTAAGGCCGAGACCTCACCATCTCTGCGTCCAAATCTTCTGCGACATTTCTAACCACCCGGTGGAAGGATAAAAGATGGGAGATCGACATACGTATTGGCAACAATTCTGTTCCTACTGTAGCAAACCCCAAAATTCTCGGGCTTGACATAGAGAACATGATGACGTCTGCGAATCATGCAGATTCCGTTTGTGAGAAAATGCGCAATAGGAATAAAATCCTAAAAGCTCTAGCTGGTATCAGCTGGGGCAAAGATAAAGAATCCATGCTAGCTACTTATAAAGCGGTCGGTCGAGCGGCCGCTGATTATGCAGTCCCAGTTTGGACACATAGTTTATGTGACACAAACTGGTCCAAAATTCAGGTCTGCCAAAACGCATCGCGACAGGTTGCCTTCTGATGTCTGCCCAGGATCACTTACATCAGGAGACAAAATTGATGCCAATACGTGACTACAATCTCCTACTCTCAAAGCAATATCTTATATCAATAATTATCTCATGGACCGAATTCCTCCACCACGACATGTCAGGCGTGGTTTACGAGACCTTGAGAGAGAGGTTCAGGGATACAAACGGGACCCTTACGATGAAGTTACATACCGAGCCGCCATCGCAGCGATCCACACTGAAGAAGTGAATCGGTCTATTGCGAGCTTAGGTGCGAATAGAGTCCTCTCAGAGCGCCCACCACCAAGCTTAGGCTCCCGAGAGCCACTAGAGTAACACTAGCTCAACTCCGGTCGGGCTTTTGTTCACGCCTTAATTCGTACCTTTTTCGCATAAACCCGGACATCCAAAACATCTGTCCAAACTGTGATGGTACTCCTCATGATGTGGGTCATTTGTTTCAATGCGCCCACTGATCTTACCCCTATATCGCTGTGGGGAAACCCTATCGCAGCAGCTATGTTTTTGTCCTTAGACCTCACGGACACAAACATTGACGAACCATAAATCGTGCCCACATAGATGTACAGACGTTTCACACCTTTCTGCACCGCTAAAAGAAGAAGAAACTGCAGCATTCAATTTCTGTGGTATACCTAACTGGATAGCAAAGAAGCAAAAACCAACTAGTAGCTTCGGAGTGTTGGGGAACCTACCAGGACTAAGACAATATAAGATATTTACACAAGGTATTCTTATAAAAGATCATCAACTAAGCAGAAGCAAATTCCAGTGAAGTAATTTGTAGTTTCACACTTTTGCCTGAATTACATAAAATTACATGATTCTGTGAAGAAGACGAGACGTCAACTCACATTCGTTGCGACAATAGTGCAGTAGAGGCACTGACCGTATTGTTTCGGATCCAATCAGTCGACTCGACGATCTACTCCATCGTCAGCCGTAGTTGTGTCCTTCTTGACAAGACCTAAAGCATAGTATATGTGCCCATGGACTCAGTGCTGTAGTGGAAACTAAAAGCAATGTCGATTAGGAATAAAAAGTGTGTGAAAAATGATATTTAAAGGAGGTTTGAGCCAAGACAAATCGGTTGGTGATAATAATAATTTATTACGATTAAAAATAACACATTGACCTTAGACAATGAATTTAAATAAAGTGTACCTTCAATGTCCTTAATGTATGGGATACAATTAATAAAATGGTCACTTCAACCGTCTGTTGCTACATATTTCAGTCTATTCATATTAAATACTTGCTTAATATTAATTATTTATTTATACTTTTGTTTTAAGTACTTAAAAAATAAACTCAGAATATTATATTTAGAATACGTATAGGTATGTATATAAAAATAATAAAATCTCCACTTTCGTTTTTTTTTAATCTAAGTTAATCTAATTTTTGGACATTTTCATCAACTTAACTCTATTTATGTATTTAAATCACATTACTTTATGCCGTGGCATTTAACTCAACATTTTCCTTATTCAACTTGCGACGTTGTCTTTGATTTAACATTTTATTCTCATCGGCACATTTTGTTGTGATTGCCGTGCGCACATCCTTATCGGAAACTCCACATTTTTTTGTAACAATTGCAATTATATCGGCCACACGTTCGGGATCCAATTGATGTTTAGATGGTTTTTCACGACCGTGAAACGCCGGGGAAGGACGTCCAGTCAAAGAGTGCGTTGCCAGAACCTGACGACTAAAAATGGTCGTAAGCAATTTCCTGGTTGAAGCCGAGGCCGATTTCCATTCCATCGATTCATAGATCGACTTCAATATGCACGTGCCGTTCGGGCCGATTTTAACCATTTCATTGGATTGGGGCTGCGATTGCGGCGAATTATTATCTTGCAATGTGTATTCCTGAAGAGCTGGTCGATTTTCAGGTGTTGAGCTCGTTGAATGGTACATTTCCTGTTTAATATTCTTTACGACGGGCTTGACAATATAATTGCTTGATCCTAAGATGTTCTTGTTATTTACGAACGGATATTCAATTTTCGGCGGTACGGGCGATTGCTGATGAAATTGAATATGTTGTTGTTCTTGTTGCTCGAAATTTGGCAGTTTGTAACTGTTTCCGTAACGATAGATGGGCGGCAGCATTTGTGTAGTTGGACTTGCGGTTGAACTTTGCACGGTTATCTGATTTTGTATCTTAGCAGGTTCGTAATGAGATGTAACGTAGGTTACAGCATCTGGTGGAAGTGTCTCTTCAATGATATCTTCGGGTTTTACCGGTTCAATGGATATGGCATCTTCGCCGCTGGTTACAATTTTATAGTTTGAATTTTCCGGTACAGGTGTTGAGCTTGTGGAATTATGAAGGATATTGGTGCTTTGATTGTTGTTATCCAGGACAGCATTTCGAATTTCGTTTAAAATGGAATCATGTTTGGAGAGAACTTGAAAGATTCGTTCAATTTGTTTTTCCAAATTTCGGCATGATGAACCGCTGCTGCTATTGTCGACATCAGTTTGTGTGTAGGCATCCAGAGTCATGGGAATTGTGTTTACCGTAGCCGTACCGACATCGCGCATTGGGATCGGTGAATTGGAGCTCGTTACTGTTCCTGTATCCTCGAGGAGGCGTCTTTTGCGGAAGTTCTGGAAAAGAAAAAAAATAAGATGTTAGTTCTTTGAGTGAAGAATATAAAGAAAATAACATGTTTGATGGAAAGAAAATGTAACAAATTAAATTTTAGTTAGTAGTGGGAGTTATGAGCAATAATTGATTTACTGTATAGAAAAATGTCGCTTGAAACAATTAAACCGCATAATATATTTCATAAATTAGAATTCATTCATTCTCCGACATCCAAGCTTTTCCAATAACATTCAAGTGTAGTGGAGAAAAATTACACTACAGACTCTAAATGGCAGCAGTTTGCTTCAAAACCTCGCAATTTACGGCAGTGGGAGGAGAAAGTCTCTGGAACTCCTCTCAGCTAATACATCTGAGAATCATATAGTGACATAAATGACCCTAGCCAATTAAAGCTGTTTGCTTGATGTTGTTGTCCGGCGTGTTTCCGCATGCTTCTTTTTAATGCTCTCCGAAACTCAACTAGTCAACCTAAGTACCTACGGTTACCTATAAGTTATGATGTCTATTCACTTATTTATAAGAATAGCACGTGTTTTTGTGTTCAGTAACTCCCAGGCTGGCAGTTTGCAGCTTCGTTTTCTTCGCTCCTCCAATTTTGTTAAAGATGACAACTACATGTTGCTATATCTGTGGACCCTACCATTGGCGATCATTTAGTTGCATACGCTCACTGATTCTTGAGGCAATAAACCCGAGTAGACTGGTCAACCATGTCTGCTTATGGCAGGGATACCCAATCTTTTTCGTATTGCGATTTCGTTTTAAATTCATCTTTTTCGTGACGCCCCTCTTAAAGGAGGTTTCAGCAGACTTTACTATGTTTCCATTGTTCTCTCTCTCTCTCTCTGGTGGGCAATAAGTAGAGGTACGGAAATTTCGCATTTAAGAAACAGGAATTACGGATAAAATAATTTTGAATATTAGAAATTTCGCTGAAATTTGCATAAAAAAATTGTACAGTGGGAGCCCATGGCTTATAACATTTTTATCAAAGTTGATATCGTAATCGGGTGGTGGTGGTCCTGGCTTCAGTTTTTATACTGTACTGAAGGACTGTTTGTTGAATTTTGATTATTTTGAAGAGAAAATTCGTTTGCTTCTATAAAAAAACATAATAGCACAATTAATAAGAGTGTTTAATGTTCACCCGTTCTATGGACGCGGTTTTACCTGAAACAAATTTTTCTATATCGACCCTTTCAGTATTGCGGAACATTCTGTATATACACCCCGTATTTTCTTATCTAAAAAATGCTTTCGTGAAATAATGAAAATACAAAGTTTCTGTTACGTTTTCACTCATATATTTATACAGACGTTGGCGTATGTAATCGGGCAAAATCCCGACCCATTCCCCGTTAATGATGTCATATAGCATCAGTAACAGTTTCATACTCGGGAGTGCCCAACGGGCACCCTGTAACTAGTGAGAGCAACAAACAAAAGTCTTCAAAAAAATTGTCAATTCCCCAATTAACATTGGGGATTGTACAAACTTTCAAAAATTACATACTCTCATTAGGATTTTTGAAGAAAGAAAATGTTACAAACTATAGGGTAAATTCTCTGGTTTTAAATAGCAAAAAAAATGTTCCATTAACGGTAATTTCCTAGGTGATAAGGCGTTATAAAGTTTGATGATTCCTTACATCATTGGCGTAAACGTATTAACAAAATTTTGCTTAGATGATCGGGAAAAAAATCAAATTTGCATGACAAAAAAAAAAAAAACGATTTAATTAATATGCGCTTTTATTTGATTCTGAAAATTAGTATTTGGTATTAAGAGAAGTGTCCAAAATTGTTTACCGTTTTTTTCTATTCTGCTCCACTTGCCCTTGGGAACGGGACACCTGTGCCTCTTACTAAAAACGCTCACGGCATTTGGAGTCAAGGACCCTTAAACATTAGAACTGATTTTCACCCTCAAATCGAATTTCACACAAAGGCAGATTTATTCAAAAAGTCAATAAAACTATTTTTTCATATAAATCTGGAAGTTTTATTCATTCGTTTAAGAAAAACATTGAATCGTAACGGGCAAACGGGGCCTCGTAGAAAAAATGGAAAATGGGTTTGGATTCAGGACCTTAATCTATTCAATTTACTAATTTTCATGCTGGAATTCGAAAAAAGCGTCTCGACAAGGAAATTGGTTAATCACGATTAAATTAAAAGAGTAAGGCCTCCATTACACAGTCATATTTATATTATAATATGTATGTCATATGCCTAAGCCTACTCGATTCATTCAGTATAAATTTTTAGACGTGCAGGAAGCGAAATCAAGTAGGCTTAGGGATATGATAATATCTATTATAATATATATTACCAATATATGACTATGTAATAGCGGCCTAACGGTACATATTACCAACGAAAAGTGAAGTACAAATGAACAGTAACTAATAAGCTTAATATTTTTCCTGTCGCGTTTTTTATTCTCGTATTGTGAGTAGGACGAGGTAGAATTTTCTTTTCAATCCTTACACGTTTACTTGCAGCCATTGGTGCAGAAAACTTTTTATTGTTGTTTTATACGCTAATCGCTTTATATTTCGGTTACGCAATCTGTCTTCGTGTATTAGGCGCCTTACTATTCTCTCCCAGGATGCTGCAATTCGATTGCAGACGACCTCAATGGTGCGTCCCCATCGGTTGATAAATCCAATCTCGCTAAATATGCGACGTGTACGTAATAACGCAAAACATGTACGGATAGCTCCGACGGACCACATTATATGTTGACCGGCCTTATTAATACCACCCATATTGTAAGGGAGCTACATATCGTACCTACTCTGGGCCTGCTATCTTCCATCAGTCAAATCTGTTCAGTTCCGCAAAAAAACTTCAACAATTGTGAATAAGGTGGACCCTTACAAATAATCAATAATTGAAATTACTCAAATCAAAGATGTTTGCGAGGCTGAGTGAACTGCAAAATTTAAAACTGCATATGTGTTGGGCTAGTATATGTTATTTAAGTAGCTGCGATTTTTTGAATTCTCAGAAATGCTTCTTCCTTACTTTAGAAATAATGAAAAAATGTTTTCTCCCTCATATAAATGTCCGGCCCGCTATCGCCTTGCAGTTTTATCAGCATTGAACTTTGCCTTCTTGTGTTGAGGCTTTACTAATTCTTGCCCATGTCTAGAACCACTGCCATCTAGATAGACAGGCCGAACTGCAGAAATATTTTCGTCCACGAGTGGACAAGTACGTTCGTGACGAGTGACAGTTGGCATTTGTGAAGCCCATAAACTACAGTGCTTCTGAACGCAAAATCAACGCGCTGGCAAGTGTATATCATAGCAAGTGGCACGAAATGATAGGCTGACAGCCACTGATATTTGGATTGTGGACAATTTGTGGATTGTACTGAGCGGTACTGTGGCAGTACTGAGCGCGGACCATGACCCACCATGGCAATACCTGTGTTGCATGACGACTGACAGATCAGCTGATAATCCGGCCTGTCTATCTAGATGGCAGTGCTAGAACCACTGATGAAAATTTCTCCTTGAAATGTAGAACGTAGCCGCTCGCCGCCTATTTAAAAAACGCTTGAAAATTAGAAAATCTCGGAAATTAGAATTGGCTAAAACTTTTTCGAGCTTTTACTGTAATACGTTTTCAAAAACGCTTATAAGAAAACAATTAAATAATGTTTAATGCCCTTCTCCAGGTCACCTAAGAGGGACGTGAAAAAAATTAAGCATACATGTACCGTTATATCTTTCATTACATTATAACTGAGTAAGGTTACGAAACATAACAGTTGCGTATGTTCCGCAAACATGTTTGCCGTTTAACTGCCATTTTGCGGATTAGAAATAATCTCCGGTTCCTTTCGTTTACATGTTCCAGAAAGACAGACACACCACACGAAAAGAACCGGAGATTATATCTGATCCGTAAAATGGCAGTTAGATCAGAACGGCTAATATGTTTGCGGAACTTACACAACTGTTTTGTTTCGTAGCCTCAACCATTAAGGCAGCCCAGAAAAGTTTGGAAATTTTGACGAAATACATTATGCCAACGATTGTACGTTTATTAATCAGTAAATTAGAAAACTGCACAATTAACATCAAATGCGTATTATTTAATAATAATCTCAGATAACATTGAAAATTTCGGCTAGATAAACATTTACCCATTCACCATTTTATACGAATTATAATTTAAAACCCATCTGTTCTAATATTAATTGCACTAACTGTATACTTTTCAATTGAACACAAAACAATTTTCATTCATACCCAGCAGCAGCTGTTCTCCTATTGCACTTTGGCTCTAATGGGAATAGACGCGCGTTCTCGTTGCTCAATATGAATCCAGTTTATAGGAATCCAAGGCGATTCCAATTTAATCCTCTTGAGTGGTGGTTATTCATATGAACTGTACTATTGTAAGCTTACTCACCGAATTCAATTCCATGATGATTCGTTTTGCTATCAGATCTCCTTCAATCGGCACGCACTGATTTGATTACACGTCTGGAAACTTAATTTGCAAATAGCGTTACTTTCAAAATATTCAAATCGAAGTGTCAACGCAAACACTGCAGCGAACGATCGACACCGACAGACAACCACCAACCACTTTCACCAAGTTACAAATGCAAACTGCCACCACCGTGAGTAAACAGTTAACACAACACTCTCGGTTCAATATCCGCGTTGAATGTGAACGAACGATCTTCGGGTTCATGGGAATACCTTGCCATGCCAATGGACGGCGACATGCAACAAGGAGCACGGGAAAAGGATCATCGAACCAGTGGTAAAGTCCCGCCAATTGTAGTCGCCAGGCATATTATGAAAAGGGTCCGTTCCGCTGAAATTGTATGGTACGAGGATAGTGTATGTTGAGTGAGAGAAAGGTACCAGGCAGGCAGCCTGTGCAGAAAAATTTATTGTGAAAACAGGATAAAATGTTCGAGATCGAGTGTTTCGTTTCGTTGGGATTTTTGCGGGAATTCAAGATTTGCATTTGGCGGAATTTTCAGAGGATTTTATGAGGGTATTCCGAGAAAGTTGAAAACACTTTGCAAGGACATGACCTGTTCGGTTCATTATGATGTTGTTTTGTTGAAGGTGTAATTATATTGTGGGTGTGGATGAGTTGTTCCTTTTGCTTCTCTGAATTACAAGGTCAAGCAGGCAAAGGGAAGAATTGTACATTTTGTATTTTAAAGAATCGAGTGATTTGTCGAATGGAATGTTTGTAGCAATCGTGTGTATGTTTTATACAAGTATGTAGGAGTATGATTTGCAAAGATTTCGATAAAATCCTTCAGGGTAAAGTACAAATAAGATTGCAAGTTTATAATACAAAATTATAATCTAGAAAATCTTTCTTTTACATATACAGTGAAACCTCGATAAGCCGGACCCTAAAAATCCGGAAAATCAATAATTCGGATTTAGGCGCGACTTGTCTTTGATTTTGAAACTTTGAAAATTTTAATACGGCTTGAATTCAAAGAAACGCAGCATTTAATTACAAAACTACTTACACATTAATACATATGGTAAAAGTGATAGATTTTATAACAATTTTAGTATGAATTTCATAACAATTTTAGTATGAATACTGCTTGCCGGGGTGGAAATTGGTGTATTTTGAAAATCCGGAATATTCAATAATTCTAATGGGGTGCAGTGTAAATCGATGCGAATTATCGGGGTTCTACTGTAATGCTAATAAGGGTGTTTGAAGTCTAGTTCTCGGTTACCAACAGGATGTCCAACTATAATTTTGCAAAAAGATTTAATTGGAGACTTGACGCAACACAAGCATGCTGAATAAGAACACAACCGATTTGGTTTGTTTGTTTTTCAATATCCTCAAATTCTCAAGTTCTTTTACGATTCTTTCAAATGTGTCCTTATTGTTTTTAAAGCTTCCAGAAATTAAAATTTTTTTTTCGATATTTTCGGAGATAGTTTCGATTTTAAAGGTGCACATGCATGATGAAATCAAGGATTTCACTTCATTAAAGTTCGACCTTGTATGGGCTCATTATAGACAGGGTTTAATAAATTTGATGATTTATTTCATCTGTAGGGAATTATTAAATTGTAATTTTGATAGTTCTACCAATGAAGTTATAGTCAATTTCATTAATAGTTCAATAAACACGCGATAAAGCCACTACAGGACTTGAGATTGCCAAATATGATGCACCACTTTTTTTTTTATTTTGTATGTTTTTTTTTTGGGTGCTCAGCACGAATCCCACCAGTCTTTGCCATACATTGTATTTTTATATAAGTTCCTCGGCGTCGATGAAACAATATTTGTGCGAGGTTTATTGGGGGGGTGCGAAAGTCAGGGGTCAGGTTTTGTGAAATTTGTGTAAAAAAATGTTTCTTAGAATAAACCAATTGCGGGGTAGAGTTTGCACGGCAACCCCATGACCCCATGGCCACTTTCCAATTTTTAGGGTTTTTTAGAATTTAAAAAAAAAATCGATTTTGTCCGTCCGTCCGTCCGTCTGTTCACTAAATAACTCGCGAACGGCTCAACCGATTGTCATGAAATTTGGTAGGAATATGTAGAATGGTTACAGTCTTTGGCACAAATACCTTACAAGTTGGTAGGAAGAAGATAACAGGGTGTCCCGAACGTTTGAAAAAAGTCGACTTTTTTAGTTTTTATCGGAGATTGACGTATGGGTATTTAAATCAAATATCTAAACGAGTACATCTCATATCAGTTAAAGTTTTCCAGTTTCGACTAACGGTAAAAAAAGTTATTGGCGTTTAAAGTTAAACTTCCTTTTCGACCTCCGTTTTTCTAAACCGTTATAGGGATTGATATGAAACTTTGCACAAAGATTGATCAGTATGGCCTTATATACGTTAAATATTAAGACTGTTGACTTTTGCTAAGGAAAAGTAAATAACAGTAAATTTGTAAAATTTCAATTATTTCGTGTGTAGCCCCTCTTAGGTTTCCAAATATGAAAATTCTGCTAAGGGTTTTTTGAAAATTACAAATAGAATATGTCTACGAATTTTCATTCGAATAACTGTATCCAAACCGGAAATATAGCCAAGTAAGTATTAAGTAAGGGCCTTTCACAATGCAAGGGAAGCCTCTTAAGCATTTGTCACTGCATATCTTTTAACTTGCTTTTCCTTGATTAAAAAAAACAGTAACATTAGATTTACAGCTAATAATTCAGTTCATATATAATGCCAAGCCATCCTTACGTTTGGCTGAAGTTCTTTTTGCTCAAAGGCCATCAGAAATCTTAAATTGAAAAATGCCTTTAGATTTGCATTGGAGTAGGTACTTTTATACAAACTAGGTAAATAGTAAATCTATTTTTGGATTGGTCTAATTAAAGGTGGAACAGAATGAAAGGCGCTAGCCTTGATTTACAGGAAGCATTTCATTAATGTTGTACACAATTCTTATTTATATATTTTATGTACAAAAAATATTCACTATGCATTAAAATTCTAAAAAACCCTCGTATTGCGGGCGCAGCCCTCTGTACGCCGGTATTTTTACATATGTTTTGTGGCATCATAGAAAAACATTCTTGTAGAGTTTGGGCGTTATAACTGCAATTGATATAAATAATAAATAATTTAAATTTTCCACTTTTAGAAAATTCCCATGTTCTGCAATAATTTTGAGGTTGATGGGTTTACATTTTGTGTCGCAAAATTCGTTACGAAACAAAAAGCGAAAATGAAATTACATACTATGAATTATGGAGATACCACTTAACACATTTTGAAGATTTATGTCACGTTCGAAGCGCAATTAAGGTCCATCTAGATTAGTCACCAAATGGTGTCATACGAGCAACCAAATGGCTGTTGTCATTGCATCCAAACTGATCGCCATTTGGGTGTGCGTCCAGTTTTGATATTTCAATATGGCAACACAATCAACCGCTTGTCAAATTCAAAGTGACAATTTTGCAACTTTGTGAATAATTCTTGAATGGCCGTGTAATAATTCAAACGCACAGAGTCCGATTTTGTTAATTAAATTAAAAAAAAAAACACCAAAATGAAATTTTGGTTATATCATTTTCTGTCTCCATTTGGCTGCTAGTGTAGATGCTAACTAGCAGCCAAATGGCTGTTCGTGATGCCAGTTTTTTGACGCGCAGCCATTTGGCGATCAGACTCGGGATGCCAGTTTTTGGACACGCAGCCATTTGGCGATCAATCTAGATGGACCTTTATGTTTTCTCTAATATATTAATGAACACCTATTTGAAGAAATGTGTCGTGCTCTGTGGCCGTGAACGTTCGCTCGCCACTCTGTGAAATAGACTCTCATAGAGAAACGAGTTTCCAAACTCGGCACGACTCGTCGCAAGTTTGTTATTCAGAAGAAGATGATAAGAAATATTCTTATCGTAGAATAATAAACTAACAATGCGACTAGGAAGTGGTATGGCTGAGAACCATATCACACTCCGAATTCAGTTGTCTTTGTAACGTTGATGACTACACCCGGTAGTCATTAACGCACCATGCTCCACTAGGAGTTACGGTAATTAAGAGAGATTTGAAGAAATGTACAGTTTAAGAGTTTAATAGATAAGCCAAAAACGGAAAAACTCAGGATATTTTGGAGATTTTCGGGATTTTGACCGTTTTGCAACAAAATTTTCCAGATGAAGAAAACCACGACAACAAAAACAAAACAAAAAATCCCCGTCACATTTTACAATATCAAACTACGTAATGACTAGACTATCATCTTTGGAGCAGAAAAAACAATAAAATTCCAGGCAGGACTAGATAAAATAGTTCAGCCTCAAATAGTTAACCGCAAAAAAAAATCGCAGTGATTTACACTTCGAATCGGTGTCGAATAGTGTCCATCCGAATGGCATAGCATTGGCATAAAACTCGAAGCAAGGTGTTGCTAAAGTAACCGAACAAATGTAATAGCTTTACTAGAAAAAGTGATCTGGTTTTGTCCATTTGGTGTTAACATTTCGATGAAAATATAGTCAAAAAATGTCGTCAGGGAACTTCATGCACTAATGGGTTAATACCTCAGAGAACTGACTACGACAGAACAGCATGAGATACTCATTCATAACTATATATATTTAAACAATAATGTATCTAACATACAACATCACTGAGTGTATTCACGTACAAGTGAGCAGACTAAAATTTGGACACAAATTCTACTTATATTTTCCACCACCAGAAGGCACACGGAAGTTAGCGGCGAAGGTGGTGTGTGAATGCAATGTAACACTTATGTCAAACGACATTCATGATTATGACTAAAATCACATAAAAATATGTAGATGAGCATAATCTGCGTTATAGTACGTTAGGTACGTTTTATTGTGTTTATCCCGTGCAGGTTTGGGTAGAACTTCATATAAAAAAAATGACACTTATCCAGGTAGAGTTTACGCGTGTAACTAGCCTACACGGGATAGAGCTCAAATGTAGATGGCGGACGCATAGGGGAAATTTGAGGGAATTTGTTTTTCAAACCAAATGTGAGAGTTTTTCTCATCACGAGAAAAGATTTTGCCAAGAAATAATCAGCTATTGTGATAAAATCCACCACATCTAAGAAATAAGCTGACGAAGGCGATTCGAAGATGCGCAAAAACTGTCAAATGTCAGCTGTTTGGTCTTAACCGGGATGTTACCCGCGATCGTTTTTTTTTGAGTCAGATTTACCCGCGATGCGAAAAAACGTCGCTATTATTTCCACAATATATTTCTTCATAATTTTCAAATTTGTTTGGCTCGATTTCGACATACTTTGAATAGATTTTACCAATTGCAAATCTTTAGCGGCAGTGTGAATTGAATTGTATTGAATTCGAGCAAAAATTAACCCTAGTTTTCTACACTTAACGTATAAAAACTGTTAGAAGTAATGGAGCTAGATCAAAATGATGTAAGAAAGATATGAGTGTAAGACTATGCGCCAATTTTTAAAAGAATCGTACAAGCACCTCACCTTGGCAGAAGTTGGAGAAAATTGAGATGGAAAAAAAGATTGTTTTTGGGTCAAATCACGAAAATTTGACTTTGAAGCTCTGTAAAAACCAAACCTCTTATCCGATTTTAGTGTGGTTAGTTTTATTTTACAGGTAAATTTGTTGGCTGTAATAATCATTTTATTTCACTATTCTAGCTGGTCTAGCTTTGGAGATATTAGGATTTAAGTCTTGCATGAAAATGATTTTTTCAAAAATCTTTAAATGCCAGTGGCAGCTAAAGGGTTAAACTGAGGGGGTATGTTTCGTACAACTTTTTTGCTGGAAATCAACTGAGAAATCATAATCCGGTGCGTTTATGCGGCAGTTTCCGGACACCCTGTATAATTTCTAATCAGTGTCGCTTGTATTTTTTATTTTTTTAGAAAACAAATTTGTTTCTTCTGCATATCGATTTTTAGAGGAGGTGGGGGCGTCAGGATTTGTAAGCCTTTCAGGGGGGGGGGGGGGGGCACGGTATCCAAAAGGTTGAGAATGACTGATTTAATAGGAATACCAAATTGGTAAATATTTGCAAAATGTCCGAAAAAGGTTTAGATTTAGTTTTTTTTTGTCGGTTTTGGATTCTTTTCAAATGGCGGTGTTATTTTGAAGATGTTTACTCCGAAATAATGTTGCGTTTAATCCTATCGGATTTTCCTGCTAGATTACTCCGCCTTTTTTTGGTGTGTAGGGATCCTTTGACTAAAGTGATTATAAATTGTGTTCTTAACCTTTCGTGCTTTGGGGAACACTTGGTCACGTGCTATAATGGTTGCGGACAATCATGTTTGCAAAATCTAAGGAGTCATAAGGGCGGCCTCACACATCCATTAATTCCATGTGTGGCCGCCCTAACATAACCATTGATGTACGTCCATCATCTCCAAAATTCAATCAAACATTTTCATACAATATTACAAACAACGTCAGTTCGATTTCTATTTTCGATTAGAGAGGCAGGTATTAGCTGTTTTGTGCTTTTCAAGTTAGCAAAATTAGTACAATATGCCTGATCGATTTACTTCGGCTCATAAGCTCCAACCCAGATGTAAATACTCTTGTAAATCAAGCTGAAGCTCAACCTGGTGTTGTTTTGCCGGAATCTTTGATGTTTATTTGGTGGTGTTGTGGTGCCTCCAGGATTCGCGAAAATCAATTTTTTACTGTAGTAAAAAAATGTATTTTATTTTTCTCGAATCTTTGGGGCACCACAACACCACCAAATAAGTAAATACCCTTGTTACAAATGCCTCATTTTATACGACCTAAGATACACTCTTGTCAAGATAATCAGCACAAAAATAGTTTTTTCTTCCTTTCCATTTAAAAAATTTCAATAATGTGTAGGTCGAATGGCGATTTAATAAAGACACATCAGTCATAAGACACCTAGAGCGGAAATCCGCTACAGTAGGGTTACGTTCACTGAAAAAAACGTAAAATATTGATCACAAAAAAACCATTGAAAATGAGGGCGCTCACTGAATTTATGAATCTAACAAAATTTGTGATTTTTTGGTCCTAAATTCGATTTGGTAATTGTAATATTGTGGCCTATAAATTTCTATCATTATTTTGTGATTAAAATATTTGGTTTCCCCACGAATGCAAACTTACTGCACTCCCTTTCTCTGGCCGACCTTCCCTAACTGGCATAACATAGATCCTGCTGATAAAATCACTGAGAGGAAAACCGATTCGGGAAGTGTATAAATAAATTAATGCTTTACTCTCGTTTATCCTTATGTATTCATGTTCGACAACCTAGGCCTTCAACACACGACTTGTCGTCGATAAAGTTTGAATAAGTCGAAACCCGGGTAACGGATAAAACTCTTTATCATAAGAAAATAATACGCCATTATGTTGTAAGCAAGTTTTTATAAAACTATGTATAGGGTGTTTTTTATAGAGGTGTGGTTTTCAAGAAGAAATAAAACGCATATAATTTAATGATATGGCCAAGAACTTAGCTTTATTATAAATTTAAGGGTTTGCCATTATGTTTTTAAAAAGATTTCGGGCAAGTAGCCGCCGCGGCTGGCACGAATAAATTCCAGCCGAGAGGCCCAACTTTCGACCACTTTTTGCCGCAATTGGGGCCGTATGTCACGTATGTCAACGCGCCGAATATTCCGTTACAAGGCGTCGATCGTCTCGGACTTATCTGCGTAGACAAGCGACTTCACATAACCCCTTAAAAAATAGTCCAGCGGTATTGGAGACCACGCCACAGGCCCATGAAGCGAGATAATGCGCTCACGAAAAGTTTCCTTCAATAAATTGATTGTTTCATTGGATGTATGGCATGTAGCGCCGTCTTGTTGGAACCAAAGGTCATTCACATCAACAACTTTCAATTCAGGCACGAAAAAGTCATTAATCATGGCTCTATAGCGTTCCCCCAGGGGCGGCGCATAAGGGCCCGCAGGGCCCGCGTGGCGGGGGGCCCACGAGATTTAGGGGCCCAAAAGCCACATGAAAGATTTCTCGAACCAAAAAAATAGCACGACTGCGAAAAACAACACCGACGTAGATATTTTTCGATGTCAAAACAAATGCAAAATTTATTGTTTCTCTTTCACTAGGTCCCTTAGATAAAAAAATTTAATATTGTCCTAAAATATTTAAAAGTTCAAGAACAATCCGAAACCTCAAATTTTCACAAAAAAAAATTGCTCCTGTCATGGCTGCGCTATTTGCTGTAACTGTAGCCGCGGTTTGTAATTCGACCCACCCTTTTCCTTGCTAAGTAGATTCTTTAGGTCCCTCTGCAAATAAACAGTCTTGAAACATTTTTGGTTATTACCTTTTCTAAACTTTCGGATTAAATTCCAATCCGCTTTGTCATGGACTGTCAAACACGAACAAAATTGTTTGAGTGTGGTACTAAACTTGGTTCAAACTAGTTAGTACGGCCTGTATATGTCGTTGAAGACTAAAATATTTTATATTGCTTGCGGTATACACACGGTCATACACACTTTTGGTTTGAAAGGAGTCTCGCCAAGACTGCTGTATTGAATTTAATATTAAGTACAAACGTTCTTAAGATTGAAGGATTTAAATTAGATCACACTTAAATTGCCGTGCTCTGTGGCTGTGATCCTTCGGTCGCCTCTATGTGATATAGAGATTTATAGGAAAATGAGTTTCCAAACTCGGCATGGGCCGTCACAAGTTTATTATTCAGAAGATGATAAGAAATAGTCTTATCATGGGCCCACTCAAGAATTTGGCGGGAGGGCCCCGGGTGAAGTTGTTCCGCCACTGCGTTCCCCATTGACTGTAACATTATGGCCAGCTTAATTTTTGAAGAAATATGGACCAATGATTCATTTTGTCCATAGAGCACACCAAACAGTGACTTTTTGAGGATGTAGCGGCGTCTCAACAATGGCTTGTGGATTATCATCACTCCAAACGCGACAATTTTGTTTATTAACATACCCATTCAAACAAAAGTGAGCTTCATTGCTAAACAAAATTTTCTTGTGAAAATAGGGATCGGTGGCCATCTCGTTTTGGGCCCGATTTTCAAACGTTATTCCGGAGTAAGTCTATTTATTATGAAATGGCGAACTAAACTGAGCATAAATCAAGTGACAGCTGTAAAAAAAAAAACAACTCCGAAAAAAGTGATGCCAGATTGAAAACCACACGTCTAAAAAAACACCCTATATATGGACAAGCTGTGTGAAAATCGCGAACATAACCAACGTGTTTGAACTATAGCAAAAGCTTCGCGGACCACTCTTAATGCGTCAAGGGACCACCGGTTAAGAACCGCTGATCTAGAAAAAATGGAATGAGGGCAGAATTTGGTGAACCCTAATTCGATTACGTTAGTCCAATTTTCAACAAAAAAAAAAAACAGTATCAAAGTTCTTCGATGATTTTTTTGGTATGTTTTGTTTTGTCAAAATCCAAATCCACAGGCTGGATGCGGATGGGCTCATTTGACAGAACGAAAACCCATTGAGATCCATGGATGAGATCCAGCCTTGGGTGTTCGGCCTCAGTTTTCAGCAAAAATCATTTTCAACTTAATGTGAATACACACACAAAATTTCATGGCTGAACTTTTTTTTCAAGAGTTATGAAGCTTTTTAAAGAAGTCTAGAATTGAAATACGTAATCCAATTTATTTTGTAGTCTAGTGCCAAATTTTCCAATAAAGTTATAATGTATTACATATATCATCGCATAGGACATTTTAGTTCTGTCATCCTCAGACCAATTTTCTGTAATATAAATGCATTTTGGGACGCAGCCTCCGCATCACACAAAACAGCCGTGGAGCCCTCCGCTGCCGTCCCTATTCTCATTTAGTGCGGGTGCACAAATTATACACAAGTACAACATTTTTAAGAGTGATGCTCTCCGATCGATTTCCTGATTTACATGATGTTGTACTTGTGTACAATTTTCTGTATCTTTTGCCGTTTTTAAAATAATCGCTAAAATCTCAAAAAATACTCCCTTTCCCCCTTTTTTAAAGGTTGCGGACCCCAATTAGGGGGTCATACCCAAACCAACTGTTCTTCAAAAATCCGGAGGATATATGATTTTTGCCGAGCAAATATCGTATTACTTCTTTGACTATTAATTTTGTAATTTTCCTATAGGTCTTTCTATCAATTTAGTTTCGATTTTAGTCACTATAAGAATAGATAAATGAAAATGCGATTTCAAAATAGCAAATACAAATTGGCTAGGGTTCGAGTGCAAAGTTATTATCCATGAACCAGGACTTATTCAGCATATAATATTTTTTTAAGAAATTGTGCTTTATTTTGCACATTTTGCACCAGTTTCATGATGGTTACTTACGAGTATATTCTACTATGAGAGAGCCTAGAAAGAGTAAAATAATTTGTTCTTGGATTAAATCATTAAAACCATACCTTTAGTCGTCAAGCTTATACTTTTTTTTTTGCGCTTATATACGGCAATGCATGATTGTGTAGATATGATTTCACAAGTATGAATTATTTTGGTACGAGTTTCAAATATTGAAAATTTAGGTTAGCATTAAATCTATTTTCTAAGCAAATTAGATTTCAATATTGATAAGAACCAGACGGAGGCTAATTTCGGCCGTGGCCGAACTTTTAATACTCATCACATTTGAATTAAACTTAAGCTTCTTTTGTGTTAATAATTTCTACCGCAGCCCTAGGACGTGTTCCGATTCCATCTGCTCCTGGATGCGTTGAGGCTAAGCCGAGAACTACTTGGATTAATTTTGGTTATGATTCAACAAGGAAAAAGTTTTTCTAACAAGAACCTAATATTTGGGAGTTGATTTGTATGACAGCCCTATGACGTAATATTCCGACTCCATCCGTTCCTGGATATGTTTTGAGGCTTTACTATGAACACCACACTTGGATGAAGTTTGGTTAAGATTGGTACATAAAGAATAAGTTTTCCTTGGAAAAACCTAATTTTCCGAGATTGTTTTCTATGGCAGCCCCATCACTCTATGGTCCGATTCCATTTGCTCCGGCATTTATGCAGCCTACACTAAAAAGAAACTTGTATACAAAACGGGACTAGTTTGCGTTGCAACAGACGGACAGACAGACAGACGGTCATTTCTCAATCGATTTCTCTCGTCCCATTGTTCAATAATATACATATACATATACCTTATATAGTCGGAAGTGCTTCCTTCTGTGCGTTGCAAACTTCAGGACAAAGTTAATATACCCTTTCACATAGTGACGGGTATAATGGAAAACGGACGAAATAATAAAAAAAATATGATTAAAAGTTTCGTATCAATCGATTTTTTATGCTGAATCAAACTATCTTTTGAATCTGAATTTGATGTTCCATTCTCCTGCAATACTTCCAGAAGAATATTGATTTTCTGGGACCTTTACGATGTGAGTATAAAAAAAACTAAAAATAACGGTTATTTGAGGTATTTATAGATAGCTTATAGAAAAAGTTTTAAAATTATCCCAAGAAAGTAAGGTGGCTTACACACTGATTTTCGAATGAGGGAAATGCGTCAGTATTACACAAATTTACCATCAACACGAATTCCTAATTACGCATTTAGAGCATCATTTGCTCAATAATGACGGGAGACGTTAAAAATAAACAACAGGTGCGACAATCCAACATTGGACTAAGGCCGCAGGATGTGTTAGTGACATCCTATTTCCAAGATCTTATCTGTTTTTTGTTGAGGTAGTGAGATCAGCATCACGCTCAGCATTGTTATTTATTCCCATAAATGGGTACTCGTTTAACATCTGAGTGAGATCATAGTCCGTCATAAGCTCGTGAGTTAAAAAAAACCCCATGGCTCACAGTGAGATTCGAACTCATGACCCTGTGCACGAAAGGTGCGCGCACTAATCGCTAGACGTTACGGGAGACGTTATCTGTTGTAAAATTGAAGAACAAGAATTTCAGCAAAAATATTAAATTTTTTACATATTAATATTTACACATATCTGTTCAAATTCTTTAAGAAAAGTGTATATTAAAATTATTGAATACAAATTTCATCAAAATATCGCTATTGTGAGAGACATTTTCACCATTTACAACACAAATATCAAAAGTAAATGACGAATTCCAATGACGAAAACATATGTGTCACCCCAATGTCGAACTTTCATCATCATCATGGATTTTCGTCATAATCCGTTGTCCACTATGGAATTAGATGCGGAACGTTACGGTAAGTACACAACTCACTCAAAACATAGCGAAATTTGTTCTAAAGAGGTTTATAAGAAGGTATGACTTTAAAATGTTACATCCTTCCGGATGTCGATTTTTTCTTTGGCTAGAGGTGCAATAAATCTTTTGTGACATTATTTACGAGCTGGAATGTGAGTAATCCACGCGAAATGAAATGCATTCGATAAATTTTCGAAATATGCATTCCTAATGAATTTCGGAGTCCTACAAATATGTGTGTTAATTTGGATATACAGTAGAGCCCCGATATTGCGGATTGGTTGGGACCGGATTATCGAAATGTCCGAGCTTTCGAAATGCCATAGACGCCACGCTGCCGGACAATTTTTATACTGAAATCATTAAACAATTTCAATGATACTTAACGTCCCCTCAAGTTTATAGAGCTAAAACAAATTTGAGAAAGTTTTCAATTTTTTTTTTCAAAAACGCAAAAGAAAACAAATAGTCCGTAATTCCGAATCCGGATTATCGAGATTTCGGATTTTCGGGGTCCCGATTATCGGCGTCTTACTGTATAATTTTTGATTCACGTTAAATCGAAGATTAACATATTAACCACTCAGGAAAAAGAGAGAGGTAACCTCGCCTGATGAAATAAAGATTTAAATTATAAAAAGTTTTAAGGAAATTTTCAAAGAACTGTGATATTTTTCCGAACGACTAAAATAATGAGATGACGATTTTTTTTAGCACAAACTGTCGCCTTGCCACGCCATATATTACGAGCAAATGGGAAAATCCAAGTGTACAGCATCATAAAATTAAATTTACTTCAATATGCATTTTTGTTTTCGTATCCTCTCCTATCCAGCGCCAGTGTACGAAGCGATCTGCCAGGTAGGTTAATACCTCGCCCCTTATAAGAACGTACAACTCCAGGTAGGATATTTCGTGTACGTGTACATGCGAGTGCTCATGCACACAAGATCCTCTCACAGGTACGACTATGTTAAATTGGGATTTGCAATTTATGATAGTTTTTTTTTGGTTCTAGGGGTTCTGTAGGTATTTTGGAAAATGATAAAGGATTCCTTCCTAAAAATCTAATACATTTATATACGGTCAGAGTCATACAAAATTACGAAAGACTCAAACCCAAGACTATGTTTCCAATGCATTCCAATTGAATTCTTTCGTGATCGGAGAAAAATAAGAATATATCCTGTTGGAATTTAATGTTTTAGTGAGCGCGATGGGAAAAAAATCGTATTGCTCCATGAGCAATAATTGTTCTTATAGTGTAGAATAATTTGCTATCCAAAACATGTATATTAATTGAATAACAAAAACTTCCAACAGGACTAAATGATTTCGTCCTATAAACCATCTAAAAGAACTTTTTTGGCTTTTCGGAAACGAACATTTATCTCTGTTTTTTTTTTTTGTCAAAAAGACATTATTCGTTTCTACTGAATGTCCTTCAGGCGACAGGATTAATTGGAACAATTTTTGAAGAATGCTTTATCTTCTCAATAAATCTCATAGTAAGGATTGGCAATCATCCAAAAAGCTTGTTAATAACTGCAATTATATCTTTTTCAAGAACAAGGAAGGTGTAGAGGAAATCCATTCAATCCCCCTAAAGGCCTGAATAGACCTCGGGCGGAATGAAAATGAAATTTTTGTCCGCTGCGATTTTCTCAATGAAAATGCATGCTTACTGTCGTGGAACATGTCGGTAATGATGGGGAACTCCATAAGCTACAATCCGAATATGGTTCCAAAATTTTTCTCGGCCATTTTATGTATTATTTTTCGATTCCCCCGTCATTAGATATTTTCCACGGTGAAATAACCGGAGAATCGAAAAATAATACATAAAATGGCCGAGAAAAATTTTGGAACCATATTCGGATTGTAGCTTCAGTGCCCGCTCTAGCACTTACGCCGCCCCGGGCAAGAAGACAAATTGCCGCCCCAGGCAGATTTACAGTAGGTAATATGTACGTCGTTGAAGTAGATGAGTAGTTTCCCATAACATCCTTGCAGACTGCGCAGCCGATAAACTCCAATTTGCTGGATTTCTTCAGTGTGGAACGTGCGTGGTTTATTTTCATAAATGCGACATCCTGAGAATCATAGATGTAGCCCATGAGGAGATTGGGGAGGCAGGGCAGGGAGTGGCGCTTAACCCTCCCTCCCTCTGGCTGGCGGTTGATCAAGGATACATTTTTTTTACTGCTGTACTATCATTAAAAGTTCATGCTCTACGTATAAAAATTTCAGTACTACAAATGTGCGTGTTGGTGGTGTTCAGTTGGCGCCTGGTCTCAATCGCAATTTTAAGAAAGATTTCAGTCTGGTGGTCTCGGTTATCTCGGATCCTAACCACCTATGTTTCCGATCATGTTGCCCAACCAACCTAATTCAAGAAAATATTTAGCCGCCAAAAAGGCCATATTGTCCGTGTTTCATCAATACATGACTTCTGGGTTTAAATGTACTTTATAGAGTTTTTGCTGTCCGCCATTTTTTACCGTTAGAATAAAGAATTCCTCACGTGAAGTTTTCTTTGGGAAGTTAATTGATTTAAAAACATTTCTTCAGCAAGGGATAAATTTTGTGACAAAGGTCATGTGATGTATTCAAGAGTAATACTCATGTAGATGCCATTTATCGTTAAAAGGACAGAGGTGCCTCTGGGTTTACCTTTCTCAAATTTTTAACCCTTTTTCTAAAAATATTTTTGTTGTCATGTAGTTTAATGAGAATGACATACCCTCCGACCCACTAAAAAAATTCCGGGCTAGGGACATGATGTTGACAAAATGTTTATGTCTTGAGGAAATCCAACCTACGCCCATATTGAGAATTTTTATAAAGAAGAAGTTCAGAGTTAGCTAAATTGGGGGAATCAAGCCAAGTCCTTATTTAGCTTGTCCGAAAAAAGGAAGTACTGCTATTGCGGCTCTGGTAATATGTACTGTGATTCCATCCCTCATCTCATCTTGATGAAACCCAAACAACTTTGTTCGAAATTCGTCCTTTAAATGCTAGTCGAATCATTGCAATTGGGGCCAACTAAGGCGATCCATCCACGAGGAGATTTGGGCAAATTGAAGTCAAATTGCCGCCAAAGGTTTATAGAAGTTTTCAAAACTCCTGCATGGGTATGACATTTCTCACAGGAGAGTTTGTTTTAATCGCTTTTATGTGTTTAGTGTTTATACGACTCATTATTTCTAATTAATATCAATTTCTCCGTAGGTTCAATTTTTTTCAGGGGACGTGCTCTCCTCCGATTCAATAGACTAAAATAAAATTTTAGACCTTACTTCCGAAAATTAAAATGCGACGTTCCGCATATAAACTCAATAATAAGATTACGTTCTATAATTTCGTCCTCTATTTAAAAAGTAGGTGGATCTCCCCTTTGGTAAAAACAAGGGATCATGCATAGAAAGATCAAATATAATCCTCAATGCTGGTCAAAAGAAGAGATAATGTTCAATTAGCACATAAATCTCCAATTTCTGTTTTTAAGTTGAACTTGAATAGCGCATAACTTCGGAAGTGGGGCGGGGGCTAGCATCAAAGACGTACAATTTACGCAAATCTTACTCAGTAAATCCGTCTATCAATTGTGGACTCTTCAAAGCCTCTCAAGGACTTTGCACCTTCAAAACACAACTTTCAACTTTTTATTTCATTTGTAGGATTCGTTTCCACTTAATGGAAATTGATATTGAATTTTTTCTTCTGGCTTTTATAATTTTTTTTTATTCGAGTGCTAGCCAAAAAGCCGCCCCTAAAATTTGGCGCCCCGGGCGACCGCCCGGCTTGCCCCCCCCCCCCCCCTTAGAGCGGGCGCTGTGTAGCTTATGGAATTCCCCATCATTTCCGACATGTTCCACGACAGTAAGCATGCATTTTCATTGAAAAAATCGCAGCGGACAAAAATGTCATTTTCATTCCGCCCGAGGTCTATACTGCGCTTAAGAGGGCACGTAAAATGTACACACGCTTGTCTTTCGTTTTTCGTACAACAAGATTATGTGATACGAGTATGTACGAATGTAGTATGTACGTCCATTGTAGGATCTGATCAAAAGGCTGTAAGGATTCTGGAATGAATTAGGACTTATATTTGGTTGAAGACACAAGCCCAATGAAATTAATTAAAAATGAAATAGAAAATCAATTTAATTGTCTCAAAACCAGTTTAGCTATTTTCTTTTTATTCCTTACAAGTTAGCCAAGAGCTAGTATACCTAAATATATATATTAAATCGGCTCATTCACAATATGTACGATAAAACTTGGTCTATCTGTGTGAAGGATACAAAAACCATTGTGCAGGCATTAATGCCCATGTAAGACCTTTACACTTTCTCAAAGAATATTGCTTCGTATTAGGGATGTCAAAAACCGGCCCATAACCCGGTTTTCGGTTTTTTCGGTTTTTTCGCAAAGCCGGTTAGACCGTCCGGTTTTAACCGGGCTCAAAGTACCGGTTTTCGGTTAACCGGTTTTTCATTGAATTGCTTAGCAAAATAATGCATACACACTCGTTAAGCTGATGTTCGTATAGAAATATGACTGTGTAATGGAGCCCTAAAAGAGAAACATGTTGAACAAAAAAGATAATCAAATAAAATTGTCAGAAGTATTCATAATGTTTCAAAATTAGTTAACTGAGTTTTATTGCTATACAATGTACCTATATAGTGCAGTCAATATATCCCATTTCAGGCCTCCAAATAGAAAAAAATAGAGTAAGGATATTTTTTGTGGTTTTTAAATCAGCGAGCTCCCAGGAATCTAAAACTCATTTTGCTAAAAAAAATTTTGATCGGAAAGGTCCCAAAAAGGACAAAAAAGGATACTCTTTAATCCTTGGCCGTAGGTCAGAAGTGGGGTATCAAATCAAAGGGGACGATTATATATCCGGTGTTTGTTTCCTGTTTCAAGGACTCTCAACGGAATAAATCGAGATTAAATCGAAAATTATTGTGTTTTCTGTGTATCTTTCCAAAGAACTACGAGAATAATCCAAGTTGTCACTACGTTTCTCACTTTTCTGAATCTATGATACGTTAAGATTCTACCATTCAATTTGCTAAGAAAAAAATTATCGGAAAGCTCTGAAAAAGGACATTAAATGACACTAATTACAAACCTTGATTGAAAGTGAGCATGCGGGGTGTCATGTAAAAGAGGACGTCGAGTGCATTGCATATCCGGTGTTTGTTTCCTATTTCAAGGACACTAAATGGAAAAATTCGGGCTAAAACGAAAAATTACGGCTTTGGAAAGATACATATACGAGAAACATGAAAATTTTCCATTGGATCCCAATTTTCTCCTGTGAGGGTCCTTGAAACAAGTAATAAACGCCAGATATGGAATGTACTCGACGTTCTCTTTGATATGACACCCCGCATGCCCACGTTCGATCAAGATTTGTAATTAGTGTGCTTTTTGAGAGCTTTCCGATCATTTTTTTTCATAGCAAATTTAATGGTAGAACCTTTAGCTATTATAGATTCGGAAAAGTGAGAAACGTAGTGACAATTTGAATTACTCTCGTAATTAGGGCTTCGGAAAGATACACGGGAAACACGATAATTCTCCATTTAATCTCGATTTATTCCGTTGAGAGTCCTTGAAACATGGAACAAACACCGGATATGTAATGTACTTGACGTCCCCTTTGATTTGATACACCACATGCCGACCTCCGGTCAAGGATTAAAGGGTATCCTTTTGTGTCCTTTTTGGGATCTTTCCGATCAAAATTTTTTTTAGCAAAATGAGTTTTAGATTCCTGGGAGCTCGCTGATTCAAAAACCACAAGAATTAGCCTTACTCTATTTTTTTCTATTTGAAATGCTAATATGACTGCACTATGATGTACATAGATGTTGAAGTCTTTGTGGACACGACGGTTGTTGAAGTGGACGCGGATATCGATGTGGACGCGGATGTCGTAGCAACTGCCGATTCGTCTTCCTATAACAACCCAGCAAAAAATCTGATCAGGTTTAAGGAATAGGTAAGGGAATCGATTTCAGCTTTGGCCTTATAATAATTCTTACGAAAGCTTTATTGTTACTTTCTGTCATGGATAATTCGCGTTCGCTTTGTTTAATATTAAACTAAGGCACAATTCAGACTTACTTTAGTTTATTGCCAGCTTTACTTCCAGACAGGTATAAATAGTAATTATAATAATGGTTACGTAAGGCTCTTTATAATTTAGTTCAAACTTTAATTCATACCAGAAATAAGACAAAATTACGTTTCAGTAATTTAAAGTTTTTGTAAGCCTTTAAATAAGGTCATAGATGTTTGTTGTTGTGTTGCCTCTCTGGATCCGCGAAAGTGAAACTCATTGTTTTTCTTCAGGTGACCAATATATTTCGGGCTGAGAAGCCCATCTTCAGGGTCGCTTATATCTAAAGGACAATGATTTTCACAATAAAAATGATAAATAAATAAAATATTAAAAAGTGTACCTAATAATAATGAACGATGATAGTCATCGTTCATTATTATTAGGTACATAAAAAGTGACAAAGAAAACGACTAACAATCAAATATTTACATACAGTAAATATATATGTATAGTATATTCTCATATTTGATTATCTGGTTCACTTCGTGGATTTGAAGTTTGCATTTATTACGTTCGTTTTTCAAAATTTGAGCATTATTGAAATCAAAAGTATGTTTATTAGTGATGGAGTGCTTTGCAAGGGCGGATATATTATCGTTAAGCGATTTTTTCGTGTCGTTCTTATGTTGACTTAGACGAGTACCTAATTTTTGAATTGTTTCGCCGATGTATGTTTTGTCGCAATCTGCACAATCGATTTTGTATACAACCCCGGACTTATCTTGTGGTGGAATTTTGCTCTTAAGGTTTGTAAACATGTTACCATTCTTTAAGTGAGGACGCATTGCCACATTTAACTGTGGTACAAAATATTTACAAGACCTTGATATTGATTCGCTTAAACCGGGGATGTATGTTAGTGCCGAATATTGTTGGATGGTTGGTTCAGTAGGTGGTGATGCTGCTGCTGTTGAGTCGCCTTCGATTGATAAGAAAGCATAGCTCATTGAATTTGTAGTTTTTTTGATGTTTCGAACTTCGTTAATCATTTTGCCGATCATTTTCGTCGGATAGTTATTTTTACCAAGGATATTATAAATCCGTTTCAAATTTTCGTTCTCTTTCGTGGATCCAGAGAGGCAACACAACAACAAACATCTATGAAAAATATCGATCCCGGCAATTTACAAAAAACATAGGCTATTTTAACATTTAGCTTATTTTACAATTTAAATAAGGTATCTAAAATGTTTTTTTCTGAAAACCTTTCCATTCCCTTATTAAAAATATCTAAAGATCTTAAGTAACTCTTATTATAAGTTTCTTTCCAAATTGAGTTAAGTATCATTTTGCGATGAGATTACCATGACAGGCTCTGTGGCTCAGTTGGTTGAGTCACGATGCTAGTAATCTAGAGGTGCGGAGATCGAATCTCGGCGTGGTCAAACATTTCCGGGCATGTGTGGATATGCACTATGTCCCACAAGGGGGTAACACAGAAGAAGAATAATGCCATAATAGTTCAGAAAAATACCATTTTTTTATAATTCACTAAACATTATCAAACCATTTACATAAGGATATGAAAAGGTATTATAATCTTTTTTTTCAGGCATCCGTATAACTTATTAAAAGCTACTGTTAAATCTCTTTTAAAGGATTAAATAGTTTTATTATAAGGTAAAAGTTACGTATCTGAGCTTAAACCTTATCGCCAATGACATGGCCTGTGCTTCGGTAAGGTATCTGACAGGTTAATGCCTTTGCAACACGTAATTCCTTACCGAAGGTTTCCCTTACTTCAAAGGTATACAGCGTATGGATACAAACCTTAAATAAGCCTTCCATTTTTTGCTGGGAATGAACTCTAAATGCACTGATCTGATACACATATACATTCACGACGCACAAAAGATACACGTGTGACACGCAACGTAAACCATATCTGCCTTGGAAAGGAAAAATGCAAGGAGCGGTAGTTTGGCAAAGCGATGGTTCTTGGAATAATAGCACTAAGGAGAGTGTTCGGAAATACGAAATTTTTCATAGAAGACAAGCAATAGAATGACAGACTGACAAATCAAGAAAATATAAAAATTTTATGAATTTGGAAAGATTTTTTTCGGTTTTAACCGGATGGGCAAACAACCGTCCGGGTTAAAACCGGGAGGATGAAAAAACCGAAAAAAACCGGTTAACCGTTTTGAAAGTACCGGTTTTCGGACTAACCGTCCGGTTTTTGACATCCCTACTTCGTATACATCCCTGAACAACGGCAGAAATTAATTTGTATTGCTATATCCTTACACAACATATTATATCCTTAATAAAGCGACAGCTTAACTTCATGCGAGTGTCGTCTCAACTGGCAAAGGAAAAAAAACAACTTTCTTCTTTTAATTTGCTTGGCTGACTTAATCAGAGCATTTAACGTCGCACGGAAATTATTCGGTACGTGCTTGTGCTTGTAGCGCGTGATATTTTTCTTCGAATTTTCTCATCAAATTGCCATTTGCAGATCAGGTGGAAAAGTATTTTTCTCTCCATCATCTCGATGAAAACAGGCCTAATTAGGTTCTCAACAATGCAGTGGGAGTTTCTTAGGTTCTCTGGATTTATCTACACGAGAATGTGTTTCCCATTTACGATACGATTATTCGAATATTTCGCATATCCAGACATAATTCACCAAATTTGTTAGGGAGAGAATCCCGCATACAATTAAATTTTGTGTGTAAATCTGTTTATGATTACATTTCGATTGAAATGCTTGGCATTCCCGAAAGGATTTGCAATACACATTACGTACACAGGCAATCGTCTATCAATTTATTTGAACAAAAATGAGATATTGAGTGCAGAGAACGAAATGGGGATTTGTTAGACTTTGCCAATTGAATAGCTTCCAGAAAAGGATACTAATTAAGACTTTGTTATATGCCAAATAAGGCCTCTAAGGGAAATATGTACATATAATATAACATTGGAATTGATTGTTTTCTGTCCAGATATTACCCGATATTACCCATACTCATAAAATGAGAGAAAGATTTCTATAGAATTTGGGGATTAGTCAAAATTTTTCGGAACAGTATACAGTAAAACTTCGTTATAACGCTCCCGTTTATAACGTTTTCCCGGCTATAACGCTCTTTTTTCTCGGTCCCGGTTCCATTAGCATTTACTACAGGGAATTTCGATTCGTTATAACTTTTCTATTTCCCGGTTATACCGCTCTTTTCCCAGTCTCATTTTCTTAAAAAAATTTATATTGAGAAATTCATTAAGCACGTAGTCTATCTTTACATTGTAATAATCACAAACAAAACCATGATGCACAAGTTGTTCCGTTAATTCACATCAAGGTCAAATTTCCTGGAAAACGGAAAGACATAACAACAATTGAAAGTATAATTGAAGATCTCGTAATTGCATCAGCATCCGTCCACACCGAAGAGAACAAGAAACAGGCGTCAAGCATGCCAAAAATATTCGCAGTCTTAGTTGCAATAAAGAAGATTCGAGCAATTTTCGCCTAAAGCATGGACATAGAGGAAAGATTTTTTAATAAACTGAAAACCTTAGTATTACTGCAGTTTGTTACCAGTCTAAATAAGAAACAAATATCTGTTTGTTTTTTAAACCAGTGCCTGTTTTTTTTAACCAGTAATCAATTGATTGCCATTTCCTTACTATTTCATTCCATGTATCAATCGAATAATAAATTTTGCCACCTAAAAGGTGTATGCGTCTATGAAGTATATTTCTTGGACTTCCCGGCTATAGCGTTTTCCCGGTTATGGCGCTTTTTTGGCTTAGACCCCAGAAGAGCGTTATAACGAAGTTTTACTGTACATCGATTTAACATTCAAAGTTCGAGAAAATAGGCTTCTTGTTTAATTTAGCCCTGAGCACGGCTTAGTATAGAAAACCTCTCCATTCAACGTCATTCTACCACACTTGTCCACCTATGTATTTAATTTTGAATGAAAGAGAATTCTTTATAGAACTAAATCAAGACCTGGATACCAGGAGCTTTTATTTTTTACCCTTCTGTTATTTTAAAACCAACTTGTACATAATTGAAAAAGAAAATATTTTACATCTCTTATTTATCACTTGTATTTCATTTTAATAACAAGTTACAATTATAAAAATTCCCATTTAATATATTTCATTTAAACTTGATGGAAAATTGCGAAAATTATAGCAATGATGACGAGAATCCTTGAAATTCATTCATTTCATTCTAAGGAGCATTCTAAAAACGGGAAATTGCATGTAGAAGTTTCAAGTAACTATTTTCCGTACTGAAAATGTTGGAAAATGCTTACAAGTACTTAACGATATCCTTATTCGTGTGATTGCTTAGGATTGCTTTTAGTCTACATCGTGATTAATGTTTTAATTGCTCGAATCTAGTGCGGTCTTGCAGTGTAGCTACCACTCGTATACACAGTTATGATTACATCTACGAGTCTAATATCCTTAAAACGAAAGGAACAATTTGAATTGAGACACGAAATGCAGTGATAGTTTAATAGACTACGAACTTGACAAGAGTAGGCACTTGGCTTTTGGCAGAAATGTTTCTCTTACAAACAGGTCTTGTGTATTTGAATGGGCTCTAACGGCTAAATGAAAAATTTAGTTTAAAGTATTTGTTCGTGTCATCCTTTGGTTTTCTAAATGGGCTAACGTCAATTTTAGGTTTACTTATTCTCCATGCAACGGGATGAACGAGTTGATGGACTTCTACTCTTTGATATTTTATAACCCCCTATCGGATGTAGGCCACTAACAGTGTTCGATGTCTCAACTCATTGTGTGCTTTCAAGCTACGGTCGACCTTGAAAGCACATAATTGATAGGAAAAATGTCCCTTAAGCTTGTTGTTGAATATCGCCCGAATCGATCCTTTAGTCATTGCTGGCGCTTCCTCGGCCTCATCATGCTCGACCTGTAAACTCAAAAGGAGATCACAAAATATCGGCACTTATATTCAATAGTGAAACTACTTATCTGATGTTCATTCCGCCCTCATAAACGTCGTCGGCTCATAATCCCGTTGGATCATCATACATAACTAAACAAAAAGAGAATACAATTAAATTTGCATCGAATATACTTTAAATTATATGATAGTCCAGTACAATTGGTTCAAAATAGCCCCAAACCTATAAACATAAAAAAAAAAAAAAATTCTTGAATACACTGCCTTATATACGCAGTAAAAAGTTACACTAATTTGCGCCATGGGTTAAGGGGGAGGGGGTGGCAAAGGGGTGAAAATTTAGTTTCTTGCAAATATCTGGAAAACTATGAGTCGGGCGTTAAAATCTGCTGAGGTCCAAACAAACTACACAAAATTAACTTTGTAATGATATGTAACACTGTAGACATTTTGTCAGAAAAATATACCCTAGACCCAAAAGTATTATAGTGAATTTACATTTTTTGAGCTTTACATTTCGGTCATAAGATCTTGTCCATATATTGCTAACAATTTTTTTTTTATTTCTACCAAAAATTGGAATGCTCCGACCATTGACGCCCCCTCACTCCTCCTAACATTTTTCAAAAAGGCATGCCTGTAGCTTCTTTTTAAATTGAGCCAGGCAGATCAAATTTGGTGGGGTGCCTAGTCTAAGCTCCATTATGCTCCCCACCAAAAATTATTACCATCCATCAAAACTAAGGGTACCCCCCATACAAAGTGAACCAAATTTCTAACAAATTTCACATTTTTTCACTTCTAAATTCTATCTAAAATAGAAAAAAAAAGTTATCTCTTAGAACGTCCTTATAACGGTTAACTGTAGTCTTTTGAATGTATATCCAAAAGTTTGTACCAGAGCGTGCCTTACAAGTACGAAAAATCGGGGTTGAAGGTTGCTAGTACACGTTACTTGAAATATTCGCAAATAGTCTTAGAACTGGTATCACTGACCTTCAAACCCAATTTTTTGATACTTATAGCGTACGCCTTGGTACAACCTTTTAAACATACATTCACAAGACTACAATTAACTGTTATAATGACGTTCTAAGATATAATTTTTTTTCTATTTTACATAGAATTTAGAAGTGAAAAAATGTGAAATTTGTTAGAATTTTCGTTCACTTTGTATGGGGGTACCCTTAGTTTTGATCGGCTGGTAATACTTTTTGGTGGGGAGCATAATGGAGCTTAGACTAGGCACCCCACCAAATTTGATCTGCCTGGCTCAATTTAAAAAAAAAGCAACAGGCATGCCTTTTTGAAAAATGTTAGGAGGAGTGAGGGGGTCAATGGTCGGAGCACTCCAATTTGTGGTACAGATCAAATAAAATGTTGTTTCCATTATATGGATAAGATCTATTCTATCAAGAGTTACAGTGCGAAATGTAAAACTCAAAAAATGTAAATTCACTATAATACTTTTGGGTCTAAGGTATAATTTTCTGCGAAATTTTCTAGAGTGTTATATATCATTACAAAGGCAATTTGATGAAGTTTGTTTCGTCCTCAGGACATTTCAAGGTCACCTCATAGTTTACCCAGATATTTTCAAAAATGAATTTTCACCCCATTGCCACCCCTTCCCCCTTTAACCCATGGCGTAAATTAGTGTAACTTTTTACTGCGTATATTGAGCAGTGTATTCAACAAATTGGCATCAAAATTTTTTTTTTATGTTTGGGTTTTGAGCTATCTGTACTAGACTAATGATCATTTATCTTTGAAATCAATTTAATGTTTACATTTGAGATTGTCAATTGATCAGCTGTTTGTTTTTTGCATTGACCTACATATATTTGGAAGAAATGTAACAGCTAGAACAAATTTTAATACGAGTAGTAATCGATTTAGCAAGTACATAAACCGTATCAGAAAAATAGGGCGGAATTCATATTCTTTAGGAATAAGGATTCCCTTAAGGAATAAGTATAAGGGAATGCAGAACGTCACTTATAAAGGCATTGCCACATTCAATAAAGTAATTTAATTCAGGAGTCCAATTATACAAGGTGGGGCAAAAGTAATCATCCGATGTTCTTTTGCTGTATTTTTCTTAATAAAAAAAACTTCGGTTTTGCTTATGAAATAATCCCTTAGAGTTTATTGTATCCAGTCGCAAAAATGATATCGGCCAAGTGGCCGCCGCCACAGTTGATTACCATACTGGCCCAGCAAAAGAACATCGGATGATTACTTTTGCCCCACCTAGTAGTAATTGACAAATAAAATATAAAAAATTATCTAGTAGTATCAAAATTAAATTTTATTTTTTAAGTATTGATGACTATGAATCGAAAAACTAATAAGGATTCCCTTAAGTATAAGTGGGGACTATGAGTTCCGCCCATAGAAACATAAAGGTCCACCCAGACTGATCGCCAAATGGTTGCGCGTCCAAAAACTGGCAACACGAACAGCCATTCGGTTGCTACTTAGCATCTACACTAGCAACCAAATGAAGACAAAAAATCAAAATGTCGTAATAGTATAGTGATTTTAGCTGAAAAAATGATGAAACCCAAACATCAAAAAAAAGAGCTGACTTTTGATGCCGAATTGTTCTATGGCCTGACCGCATTACGCAGTAAAAAGTTAGACTTTTTTGCGCGTCACATTTGGGGGAGGGGGGGGGGGGTGGCAAAGGGGTGAAATTATGACTTTTCGCCAATATCTTGTTAACTGTAATATTTATAGCAAAATGTTCTTAGGACGATTTAAACAACACAAAATTTCATATCTAATGATATATTATATCATGTACCATTTCTTGGCAGATTATATACTAGACCTTAAAACATTCGGTGTAATTTCGATTTTTTGATAGTTACATTTGGCGCTCTAGCTCCTGAAGTAATTTAATTGGAGCCATGGTAATTGGGATAACTATTCCTGACAATATATAGCTGTCCCACACGGAGACTCAGGCTGCCCCAACAAAGCATTCTCCTATATCCCCTATTAACATTTAAAAAAAAGACATGCCTGTAACTTATCGCCGAATCACAGCAGGCGGGAAAAATTTTGGTAAACGTTAAGGCTAAGTCCCATTAGATCCTCCACCAAATATTACTTCGATCTGATTAAAACAAAGGGTACCTTCCATACAAAATGACCCAAAAATTGCCTACGAGCAAAACTTTAATTTTGGTTGACTTGTTCCCTTATTTCTTAATAAACTAGTGGCATTGAATTTGAATAATTTGTATGGGAGGTACCCTTTGTTTTAATCCGATCGAAGTAATATTTGGTGGAGGGTCTAATGGGACTTAGCCTTAACGTTTACCCAAATTTTTCCCGCCTGCTGTGATTCGGCGATAAGTTACAGGCATGTCTTTTTTTTAATGTTAATAGGGGATATGGGGGAATGCTCAGTCGGGGCAGCCTGAGTCTCCGTGTGGGACAGCTATATATTGTTAGGAATAGTTATCCCAATTACCATGGCTCCAATTAAATTACTTCAGGAGCTAGAGCGCCAAATGAAACTATCAAAAAATCGAAATTACACCGAATGTTTTAAGGTCTAGTATATAATCTGTCCTCAGAACATTTTGCTGTAAATATTACAGTTAACAAGATATTGGCGAAAAATCATAATTTCACCCCTTTGCCACCCCCTCCCCCCCAAATGTGACGCGCAAAAAAGTCTAACTTTTTACTGCGTAATGCGGTCAGGCCATAGAACCATTTGGCATCAAAAGTCAGCTCTTTTTTTGGATGTTTGGGTCTAGAGCTAAAGTCATTATACTATAAGCAAAATTTCATTTTTGTGATTTTTTAAAATTTAATTATCAAAATCAGACTCTGTGCGTTCGAATTATTACACGGCCATTTAAGAATTGTTCAATTTCACACAAAATAACGAACAAAAGTTGCAAAATTGTCACTTTGAATTTGACAAGCGGTTGGTTGAGTTGCCATAGTGTGGACGCACACCCAAATGGCGATCAGTTTGGATGCAATGACATCAGTTGGTTGCACGTGGAACCATTTGGCGATCAGTCTGGATAGACCTTTAGAAATTTGTTAGTATGTTACAAACAACTTCACATCAATGTATATTTGAAATTGGCCTTGAACTACGGGTTAACGGGTAGTTCACCCACGAGTAGTTTACGAGGAACGTAACGTAGAGAAAACCGATCACTCTCGTTACGAAAGCTGTTGTTTGAACCTAGTTTTGAAATATATGTATTTTATTTGCCGGAATAAATTTGTATTTTGTTTAACCCTTTCTCGGACAGAACGTCTATAGACGTCCAATTTTGAGCATTTGACATACAAATCGTGTCAAATTTTGGCGTTGTGTCCGGCAATGAGTTAAATTAAATAATGTTCCATTATTTTCACTCAAATTGATAATGTTCCATTATTTGAGTGACCCGCACTTAAAAGGGAAAAGTGGACGGCAGCGAGTAGGGCCCCAAATCAATGAGGTACGATAGTCCGACGTCGGGCCCTGGTCGCGTGAATTGTTGAACTCCAATTGTCGCGGTCACGGGACTTTGTCTAACAGTTTCGAAAGCCTATCAGCTGGTGGGCGTCCTCATCTACTGAACACTCCAAGGGTCCGCTCTGTCAACTCGTTGTGCGCCCACCACCTTTTTCGGCGTGCAATTATCGACTTTCGATACATCCAGCTCATCGTAAAAATTGAAAATCTCGGTCGAAAACGGCCCCGAAAATTCGCCGAAGGACCTTTCGTTCGAATCTGTCCAACAAAGTTTCGGTTGTTTGGGTGTGAGGGTCCATATTTCGCAGCCATTGTACCTATAGCACGAATCGCATAACCGTTTAATAGACGCGGAGCTTTGTGTTCCTGTGTACATGCCTCGAATCACGATGCCGACCTCATTATAATCTTGTAATGGCACTATGGAAGGAAATCAGATATCATTTATAAAGTTGCAAAAAAAAAACTACGTACTTCATACTTACGAATGAGGACTGCCGGGTGAACAGTTCCCACCCTACTAACGTAGTATGTTTCTTCCATCTATACTACTTATAGCTACCCTCATTCCGGCAAGGAGATTCTTCCTTGTTTACAGTTTTTCAAAGATACTTATCTCGCAATGCGTAATGGTCAAGATTATCGGCTTAAGCACTTGTAGATGTTTTTCTCCATTCAGGTAACAAAAAGCACAAGGAATAGAAATCGAGAATTAGTTGTTATTTTTTCTATGGTGCTCGGTTTACACTCTTTAAAGATATTTTTCTCGATTTTATGTCGTACGTTTGAGTAAAATCTACCATAAAATTGATTTAAGGAATAACAACGTTCAAGTAGAATTTCGTAACACAAAGCACAGGCGCTCAGGTATTTAAAAAAAAATGAATGGTCGGATGATGTAGCACAAGATGTGAAAAAAAGAAAAACAGCCAACAAAATTTTAAACATGAATTGGGAATCCTTAGCGGTAATTATAAAAACTTAACGTCGTAGGTTCAATGATTTTCATGAATGGCTGACCTAAAGAAGAAATGTAAACTGCCAATTCTCCTCGAAAATTGGGGAAAATTTTATTAAAAGAACAACAACAAATTCTATAATTTATTCATACATCTTTCAAAACCATTCGCACTAAATATATTTTCGCATGACGACATATTCATTGTACTATAATGTCAACAATTGGTTGCGACATTTTTTTCGTCCTGCTTGTTTATAAGTTCCGGAAAAATACGGAAGATCCCCCCTCCGTTTCATCGAAATAAATTTGCATTCCATTTGAGTGCCACACGTACGTGAATACATCGTGACAAATCTATGGCACTTTCAAGTAAATTATCCTAGACTAGAGTCTCTTCTCTATACTTGTGTAGTCTATCAAAAATGTATTGAAAGGTATTCTCGTAGTCTCCGTATTCTGTATTCGCACTAGTGTAAATAAAATCTCTCTATAAATTTGCGAGCGTAAATTTTTGGACGTTTTTTCTCTCTCTTTGGTTTGGCAAAGTATGGCATGAAATGTATGCGGTATTCACATACACAATAGGAAAAAAATCACCAGTGTACAGAATATAAGAGAATACTTGAGTAGATTCGTTTTACGTTTAGTTTGTTTACGAAAAAGTGTTATTTTAGAGACAGGGTTGCTTTGGGCGCATTAGTTTAACAGGATATGGAAGCAAACATGTATGGTAATGTGGGTGTGTGTGAGCATGTCGTAAGCACTAAACACAAACTAGTCGTGGATGTTGTATAGTTTTTGCTTGCAGAATACGAGTACATTAGGGAGGACTTCATAGTAATCAGTCATGCTTGAGTTAGGAAGCTCCATGGCCACTTGCTGCTGTTGGATGTGTTTTTGCAAGCTGTTTTGTTAACATTCTGCTAATAAATGGCAATCAATCTTCTGGGCATATAAAGTGTGTGCTGTTGGGACGGATATTACACCACAAACGGAAGTTGTTTTTCGCAAGATGTTACAAAGTCGATAAATAAGAATATTATTGAAGTGGTTCGTACTGGTGTTTATAAATGGACATATGCGAGACAAATTCAGTATGTTGTTTACGGGTTTGACCAGTGGCGGAACAACATGACTCAAGGCACTCCCGCCAACTTCTTGAGTGGGCCCCCCTACACTGAGAAAAAAGCAGAGTGAAATTAATCGAAAACACTCTTGAAGGTCGATCCACGCTTTTTAGTCATCACCATCAGTCACAGTCATTTTTTATACAAGTTGACAGATTGATTTACTGCCAATCCGTCAATTTGTATGGGAAATAATTGTGACTCTGACTGATGACTAAAAAGTGTGGATCGACCTTAAACCAACTCTTTTGAAACATGATTTTGACGTTACAGTGTTTTTAGTAAAATTAAGAATGTCGTACTTAAAACAACTAAGAGCTACTTTCACTCTTGGCATTCTTATATTGACAATAGCGTTCTTATTGTTAACCTTTATTAAATTAATTATTTCATCAGTCGTTTTCAGGGTTTTTTAGATTAAAAAAAAAAATGAAATTTAGTAGGAATGTGTACAATGGTTACAGTCTTTGGCACAAATACCTTAGAAGTCGGTAGGAAGAAGATAACAGGGTGTTACATGTGTTACATAGGGAATATGTCTACGAATTTTCATTCGATTAACTGTATCCAAACCGGAAATATAGCCAAGTAAGTATTTAGTAATGGCCTTTCGCAATGCAAGGCAAGCCTCTTAAGCATTTCTTCAATGCATATCTTTTAACTTGATGAAACAATGAACATGAAATTTGGTGGAAATGCATAGAATGGTAATAGTGTTTGCCACAAATATTTTTGAAGTTTGTAGGACAAAGTTAACAGGGTGTCCGTGCAGTGGCACAACCACGGGAGAGGCTAAGGGGGCTAAAGCCCCTTCCAGACCAGAAATGTAGAAAGAAAAAATTGCAAAGTGAAACATGACGCAATGCAAGGTGCTTTAGAGTTTATAAAAATATTAATTGCGTGTTCATGCGCATAGGTAATTCACCAGTTTCGTTTTAAAGTTTGGAACACCAAACACCAACACCAAAATGTTACAAAAAAAAAAAATGTACAAAAATGAAAAACGCAAGTTCTATGTAATCCTGTAAATCCGAATTTTCACAGCATATCGACTGAAATTTTTTCTCGTGTAAATCTGCTCTAATTGTAGTGGGCCATTAGTATCAATACCCCGTAGAACTCCTTGACTTCAACAACAACGATTACGGAATTGGAAACGCATCAATTGCAGTGATGGAATGAGTGATTTAATTATTATCTCTCTCCCTCTGGTTCCTTTTAACCCCTAGTGGGGCATAGGGCATTGACTACGCCTCTTTTCCACCTCTGCCTATTTGCAGCCATCGCCTTTAGCTGGTCCCACGATTTGCTTATAGATTTTCCCTCTGCCTCTACAGATCTTCTCCATGTATTTTTGGGTCTTCCCACACGACGCCTTCCATCGGTTCCCTGAGGATTCCAATCTAGAGCCTGTTTCGCAATGTTTTTTGGCTCTTTTCGAAGTGTCTGACCTATCCACTGCCACTTCCGCCTTTTGATGTCGATGCCTATCCTATTTTGGCCAGTAATTTGGAGGAGGTCCTCGTTAGAGATTACCTCAGGCCAGCGAATTTGTAGGATGCGTCGAAGGCACTGATTCACGAAAGTTTGTAGTTTGGTTGTAATATCACTGGTCACCTTCCAAGTGGAACACCCAAATAAAAGCATGGATTTTACATTGCTTTCGAAGATCCGGAGTTTGGTATTTCTGGAGATGTTTTTGTTTTGCCAGAGAGGAATCAAACTGAAAAATACTGCTCGGGCTTTATTTATGCGCGACTCTACATCAGCATCAGCCCCACCATCCGCTGCTACTACGCTCCCAAGGTAAGTAAAGTTCTCGACTTTTTCTATCGGCTGTTCGGAGATAGAAATGTTTCTTTGCCTTTCTGATGTCAAGCTCAAATATTTAGTCTTAGCGGCATTAATTTTTAAAGCAGCACTACGACTCTCACGATGCAAAGCATCCGTAATTTGAGACAGATGATCTGCTGTGTTTGAAAAAAGGCAAATGTCGTCGGCATAGTCCAGGTGCTGAAGGTGATCAAATAATTTCCACCTGATACCCTTACATTTATGGTCGCCTAGAGCGTCGCAGATTACGTCGTTGATGGTAATAAGGAACAGTATTGGTGATAAAATACAGCCTTGTCTAACTCCATTATTCACCTTAAAAGGACTAGACAATTTAATTATTATGCTTTCATGAAAACAAGCGAAAGAACGTGTTGCAAGTATGCTATTTATTACACCCGCGTTTTTACCATTTTAAGCTTCGATTTATACTGAAAATAAACGCCAATGCACGAAGACCTTGAAACACCACCGTATAGCGTCATTGCTGTATAGCAGAACCATATCACCATGCTAATGTCCAATCCAGTAATATGGAGTATGACGTATGTCTTAGCCCCCTCCATGACAAAATCCTGGTTGCGCCACTGTGTCCGTGAATAGCTGCAAAAGTTCAATACTCATAGGAAAGCTTGCGTGGGCTCTTATGTCAGGGGACACAATGGAATCATTTCATATAAGTTGCTTTTCCTTGATTAAAAAAAAACAGTAACAGTAGATTTACAGCTAATAATTCAGTTCATATACAGGGTTATTGGTTAAGTCGACCTATTCCCTGCAGCACGTTATAATAGGGGAAAAATGCAACAAAATGAGGCCATAAATGTTAGGCCGATTTTCAACGGTCACTGAGATATTTGAATTTTCAGGTTTTTTTAAATAACCTCGAATCTTACCATTTAAAGTAAGAATTAAAAAAAACTACTAAGGTAATGGGTTAAAACTTATTTTTGGATTTTAGTCAACACTATAGCAGACATTTCTTAATCATTTAAAATTTCAAAAACCCATCACAATTTCGGAATTTTTAATTTTTAATAAAAAAAAATTATCTTAAATTTTTTAAAGTTGATTTTTAATATAGCATTACTAAAAAAAAATTATATGACACGGAGTCTGCAGACCGCTGGAAAAACATACTCGTGTTGTCAGCTTTCCAAAAAGGTGTCAATGTCAATATAAATATTTGAATTAATTGAAACAGTTAGCTGCATCTTGTTCGGGGACCATAATTTCGTTTGATAAAAAACGACAATTCCATAAAACGATAAAAACAAGTCTGTCAAGTTAGCACTACCACTTTAAAATTTCGATAAACGCTGTGACCGTTGAAAATCGGCCTAACATTTATGGCCTCATTTTGTTGCATTTTTACCCTATTATAACGTGTTGCAGGGAATAGGTCGACTTAACCAATAACCCTGTATAAAGCGAAGCCATCCTTACGTTTGCCTGAGTTTCTTTTTGCTCAACGGCCATCAGAAATCTTAAATAGAAAAATGCCTGTAGATTTGCCTTGGAGTACTTTTATACAAACTGGGTAAATAGTAAATCTATTTTTGGATTGGTCTAACTAAAGGTGGAACGCCTTTCATTCTGGAACGCGTTTATTTAGACCAATCCAAAAATAGATTTACAGGAAGCATTTTATTAATGTTGTGCACATTTCTTATTTATTGCTTATAAAATATATGTATGTACAAAAAATATTCACTATGCATTAACATTCTAAAAAACCCTTTTTTTTTAATTTTCGCTTTGTCAAAATCGAAGAAAATGTATGAATTTGCTAGAACGTAGAATCCAAAAAATTGATTCGGACGCTTCGTGTGTGGGCGGCCTGAGTTTCTAATTCGCTAGACGATTGAAAAAGCGACACGTTATTAATTCAACTCTATTCCTTGTTTCCCATTTAAATGTTAGTGTGCTGCAATTTTGGCAAGACTCCTTTCAATCCAAATGTGGCCTCTGCACCACAGCCCTAATTACCGTGTATATACCGCAAGCAAGATCTTCAACGACATAAATACAGACTGTACTAACTAGTTTGGTACCACTCTCAAAATATTTTGTTCGTGTTTGACAGTTCATGACAAAGTGGATTCGAATATAGTCCGAAAGTTTAGAAAAGGTACTATCACCAAAAATGTTTTAAGCTAGTTTATTTGCAGAGGGACCATAAGAATCTTTTTGCCCATATGGTACTTGGCAAGGAAAAGGGTCGGATTACAAATCACGGCTACTGTTACAGCAAATAGCGCAGCCAATCCATTTGAGGATCGGGATTGTCTCATGAACTTTCAAAGATTTTAGGACAATATTAAAGGGACCTGGTGAAAGAGGAACAATAAATTTAGCATTTGTTTTGACTTCGAAAAGTGTATATCTCTTCTTGTTTTCAAAACATATCTACGAATGAGTGTTGTTTTTCGCAGTCGTGCTGTTTTGACAGAGGCTAATTAGACAATCAATAAGTAGACGGATTTTTTTCTCCCGGGGCCTCGCAAAAGCTAATACCGTCTCTGTTAAAAGAAATGCTGTTCTGCAGCGTAACAGTAAAATATTTCTCGAAATTCTTGCTTCGTAACAGAGAAAACTGTTTTCTATAAAGCACTAAAGCATCCGTCCCACATTAAGGTTCAACATTCCAATGACACAGAAATCTACAAAAAGTTATTTTTAAATCTCAGTTCAAAATTTCCCCACTCCTAGCCACTACGCTAGGGGGCCCCTGGTGGGTGGGGCCTGTGTTCGACGGAGCACATGTAATACCGTACGTTACGCCACTGTATAACCATAAAGAACAAACGCACTCTTCTGGAGAAGGGAAAAAACAACATGTTCCTTGTACTCGTACTTTATGTAATATAAACAATATACATATCCCATTTTCGAGACAGATACACCATTTTCTCAGAACATATAATATAATGCTTTCATATTCTGGCCTAATACGAATGTTCAGCTGTACATAAATATGTAGGTATGAATTTGATTACTTAAAACTAATTTTAATCTTTAATTTTAGAAACAAACTAAGCAAAAATGTATAGAAAACAATAAAAGCAATTAACATCAAAACTAAAAAAAACATAAAGATTATTATTAATTGATTTTTCAAATTAAAAATACTATAGTCCATTAATTATCTTAAACACGTTAAATTCTAATTTTCCGAATTCCCTTTATAAAGATTTTCTAGTCGTTTTCGACGTAGTCGCTCGCGTTTGCATCGAAGCTTACACACATCGGCACATTTCGTCGTAATTGCTATACGAACAATTTTCTTAGTGCACTTGGTGAATCGACAGACAAATTCGACAATGTCATCAGTAATACTCGTGTCCAATTGTCGCTTTGTTGGCATCTTTTGGTCTAGAAAAGCAGGCGAAGGTTTTCCACTAAGCGTATGCGTTCTGAGAATATCGTGTGAAAAAAAGTGGCTAAGCAGTCTTCTTGTCATCTTGGACGGTGTTAGAGAATCATCCATTTTAAGGCTCTGATAAAACGAGTAGGGAATTGTATTTCTATTTTTCCCGATAATGTACGGCCTGTCGCCATTGTCTTTCACAATTCCCACGGTATTGGTATCATAATCGGGCAGCTGGAAATTTTCTTTGCCAAATATCGAGGACATAGCGTAGAGCCAATCGTTAACATGTGCCATTGATTCCATTTGAAAACGATCCAGCAACTTTTTCTTGAAATGCGAGGCTGTGTGAAGTTAGCCAGTCATTTTTTTGAAATTAGGTCCTTTTGCTCGGTGAACCGTTTGTTCTACAGCGGCTACGTTTGTTCTTGATTGTTCGCCAATTAATATCGTTTGTTCTTCTCTAATTTATTTAATTATAGCAACTTTAAAATTGTGAGTGTGAACTTAGCCAGTCATTTTTAAATATGGGTCGGAAAAGTATAGGTTTGGTATCAATCGAAAGCCAGACGTTTGTTCATTTTGTAGGGCGTTTGTTCATCCTGGAAACGGAAGGATACAGGAATCATTAAGGAAAAAGGGATTAGTTGTGGCACCATCTACACTCGACTAGCGAAAACGAGACACAAATGTGTAGGAGTTCATAGTACGACCATTGACCACACCTAACCGATTGGCGCTGCTACCATCAAATTCAAAATGTCAAATACACTGTATGAATTTCACAATCGAGTCGCCATTGTTAAATACATCAGACGTAAAATTTTAGCTGTGTTTTAATTAATATCGTGGTTTTCAAGTGCTAGCTTCCTGCCCTCTTATTGACAATTACTTTAGCGGCATCCATTGCCACTAAAAATGTCAAATCATTTTCGCTAGTCGAGTGTAGATGGCGTCACAACCAATCCCTTTATAGGGATTACGATGTGGCAAACTAAATCCCTATTCAATAATAAAACTATTTGTGTTGAACGGTTTAACATACTTTATTGGATGAATTACATTATTAAACGCGTGTTAATAATAGGACGCCACAACCTCGACTGAAAGTTCTAGTCGAATTTCAATTGACGTTCGATGTGAGCGCCACGGTAGAAAGTAGCAGAAGCACTCAGCTGGTCGCTACAGTACTCCCCCTTGAGTGACATTGCAGGAGTTGCAATGCGAACGGTGTCGTCGGAGATCATCGTGTCGTGTGTGCCGTATTGCATGGACGAGGATCGATGCGTTCGAAGCATGGTGCTGCAGGGTGCAGGACAGTGGAGTCACGCGCGTAGGTGTGCGGTTGCACGTTGCATGTTGCAGTGCTGTGACGACTGTGTTGCGGGGCTGCGAGACTGCTCGTTGCAGTGATTGTGCGGTCCATGATGTCCTTTGCGAGGCGTACGGCGTACCTTTCGACCCGGCAGTCGTAGCACTGGTGGTCACGAATATGCAGGTTTGTCGAATTGTCGGTGCGGTAGATACACGGATGAGCGGACAATCTGTGTGCCACTGGGGCGATGATCGTGGAGCAGATTGCGATTGAAATATCGGACACTCTCTTGTTGGGTGCAGGGTGCTATAATGCTGCCGCTGGGCGCTCGATTGGCAGTCATTGAGCGCGGTATGGTGGCGCTCCGGATGACGGGTGCTTGGTGGAAACGTTGTGAAGTCGCAGGTGCAGCTACGTGTAGTATGTGGAGCGTGTTTCTACATTCGGAACGCGGGGTCACGTAAACCGTGTCGGGTTAGGCATGACACTCACAGCACCAGCTTGTAAGCACACTCGTGGCCGTCGTTTTTGTGGCATTGATAACCCAGAATGCGACGTCTTTCTGGGGAGTCGAGGTCGGTATTCACATTAAGTCAGAAACATGAGCGCGGAGATCGGACGCGAAATTTACACACTTTGCGATGTTCCAATACGGGGTCACCAATATAGGGATTACGATGTGGCAAACTAAATCCCTATTCAATAATAAAACTATTTGTGTTGAACGGTTTAACATACTTTATTGGATGAATTACATTATTAAGCGCGTGTTAATAATAGGACGCCACAACCTCGACTGAAAGTTCTAGTCGAATTTCAATTGACGTTCGATGTGAGCGCAACGGTAGAAAGTAGCAGAAGCACTCAGCTGGTCGCTACACCTTTTTCCTTAATAATTCCTGTATCCTTCCGTTTCCAGGATGAACAAACGCCCTACAAAATGAACAAACGTCTGGCTTTCGATTGATACCAAACCTATACCTTTCCGACCCATATTTAAAAATGACACACTCACAATTTTAAAGTTGCTATAATTAAATAATTAGAGAAGAACAAACGATATTAATTGGCGAACAATCAAGAACAAACGTAGCCGCTGTAGAACAAACGGTTCACTGAGCAAAAGGACCTAATTTCAAATAATGACTGGCTAACTTCACACAGCCGGTAAAAACATTGGTAATTTTAGGCGTGTTTTTGTTTTTTGTGCTCCGGTAAGGGTAAGCTTAGTGTCACTAGATGGGGTTATAATAACAACATAAATTGTATGAGTCATGCTATTGTAACCACATGTAGTTACCCTAAAACAGGAGTGTCAAACTCAAGGCCTGGTCTGGGCTAAATATCGCTGTGTTCAGGTTTGAGCGGGCCTCAGAAAAAAATTTCGGGCACGCGCATAGAAAATTATTTTCGAAATTTAATCATAGAATATTTCCTTTAATATTAAAAAATCTGAGCTTACCTCGGCATTATGTCCTTCAGAAAAGCCAACTTTTGAAAATGTTCATAAAACAAATTGAGAAATCTTAGGCCAAAATGTGGTTGACCGATCATATTATCAATCAATCACTATTTGTGAATTAATTTACTCAAAATCATCTCACCGAATGTACCTAATAAACTATAAGCTTAATATTTTCCTCGACAAAAAGGGCGCCTCAAACAAATGTACCTTACATAACCGATTATAGAGGAAGAGTACGAGTAAAGCCTAGTACTGACATCGAGAGTGAAATTTTTGTCCGCTGCGATTTTTTCAATGAAAATGCATTCTTACTGTCGTGGAATATGTGGGGAATGCTGGGGAATTCCATAAGCTACAATCCGAAAACAGTTCCATAATTTTTCTCGTCCATTTTATGTATTTTTTTCGATTATTTCATCGTGAAATGTCAAATGACCGGGGAATGGAAAAATAATACATAAAATGGCCGTGGAGAATTATGGAACCGGTCTCGGATTGTAGCTTATGAAATTTCCCACAGTTTGTGACATATTCCACGACAGTAAGTATGCATTTTTATTGATAAAATCGCAGCGGGAAAAATTTCACTTTCGATCTTAATTCAGCCCTTAAACAAAAAAAAATTAAGTTTCCATAAGTCACCGACTTCTTGACGGGTTTTAGTAAATTGCTTTGACTTGATTTCAACAACTCCATTTGTTTTTATTTTCTACGACATGGCTGCGGCCGCGAAAATTGCAAGGTGAGCCGCATGCGGCCCGCGGTCCGCTAGTTTGACATGTCTGCCTTGAAGTAACTTACATCGTGTACAAAAAACACGCCTAATGTAGGTATACATGGTGTTGAGGTTTGCACTTTCCGAACTTATAATCATTTTCGAACTTAGAACATAATGTGGCAACCCTTGTTGTCTGTTTTCTGTTCCTTTGCTTTCTTCTCGGTCCGACTGTCGAAAAGTGCAAACTCCGTCCATTTAATGAAACTTAACATTATATTTTCATTTCCTTTCTATTAACCAATTGCGATATTCTTTTATAACGTGGTATTCGATACATATAATACATAAATCGTGAATTAATAAATAGTTACATACATTTTCATCATAACTCAAAACATGGATTAGGTCAACGCACCGCCGTCTTGATAGACAGGCCGGACTGTCGAAATTCGATTTCGAAAATTTGGTACCTTAGCGCCTGTGGTTGTTGCTATTGCTATTGTTGTAAATGCGGTTCCTTAGCCACATGACAGCCAATTTTATCAGCTGATAATCTGGCCTGTCTATCAAGATGGCGGTGGTCAACGCCATCTAGATACAACAAGGCCGTAACTCAGCCGTTCCATGCCGTCATAGTTTGCCTACTAAGTTTTGGATTTACACGAAGAAACAACAACAACAAGCATATGACGTCATTAAAAGTAACAACAAAGCAGTGCAAACAGTAGGCGAAAAATTTCTACATTGCGGCCTTAATATAGAGACGGCGGTGATTAGGTTCGTTTCAAGGTAGAACAATAGCTAGTGAGAGTTTTGAAAAATCGTTTTTAGAAATTTATGGAAGACTCTGAATTGTCAATTCGGACTACGTACATAATAAAATTTCCCAAATGGCTTTTCTGATCATCAATAAAGGAGGACAGTCAAAACGGTCGTTTGATGAACAGCAATTAAACGTAAGTCAAATGAAACCTAGTGACATGTAGAATATTGTTTGTTTTCGCGATATGTAGTAAACAATGAGTTTGGAGATACAATAAGCGATTTTAATTTTTACCTAAAATTAACAATTTTACTAGACAAAAAGGACAATAAATAATAAAGTATTTCACTTATATACTTATATATATATAAATAAGCTGTAAAGAACTTCTAATGATGAGCTAATATCTGAAGAAAAAAAATTTGAAATTGATTGATTTATCTCTAAATTATAGATTTTTAATTTTAAAAATTATTATTTTTTAATTACATATTTATTTTTTGGTTTTCTTTTTAATCCAATATTCTCAGCCCTTGTTTGGCCATAAACATATAACCTTAATAAATCTTTACTCTATTTTCACAAATCGACAAGTTATAGACGTTCAAACGACGCAAAGTATGATATAAAAATCAAATAATATTATAGCTTTCAATGGTAACTAATTCTTGCCGAGAAAAATACAAAAGCAACTGGGAATCACCTTTTCATTCGGATATCACGCTAATCCGGTCAACCAAATGGAACCATTATGAATTCTATAGTCCGGATTTTGACAGGAATTTGTATTGTATAATTCGGATTCTCTAATACTACTGCAATTAGCTCTAGACCCGAACATAAAAAAAGATGAAAGTTTTGATGCCAACTTGTTGCACACCCTCCCCTCTATACGCAATAAAAAGTTACACTAAATAGGAGCGTCACATTAAGCTTCTTAAGAGAAGAAAATGTGCAATTTGGCAGATTTCATGTTCACTTTTTAGGGGAGGTACCCTTAGCTTTGATCCGATCGAAGTGTTTTTTGGTGGAGAGTATAGAGAGAGAGAGCTTGGGCACTTAACCAATTTTTGTTAGCCTGGCGTAATTTAGAGAATAGTTACAGGCATGCCTTCTTGAGAAATGTTAACAGGAGCATGGGAGGTATTATTCGCCGGAGCAAGCTCATTTTTGGTTTAAATTAAATATACACTGCCTGTCATAACTATAGCCGCACCATAAGGCAGACCGATCTTTGGAAATTGAAAGAGAGCACAGTTATTCCACATATTATATACATACTTAGGAGATATTAAAAAGACAAAGAATTCTACAAAAAATTTCCTTTTATTTTAAACCGTTATTCTTCTATAAAGGAAAATCTAAATTTCCGGTCCGTCATAACTATAGCCGCACTTGGAATTAGTATGGTAAAAACTGTTTAAAAAGCCGAAATTGAGAAAATTATTAACGGGAAAAATCTTTTTAAATAAAATTGACTCTGAGGAATTATTTTGTTTATTTCTCAATAAATCATTATAACGGTTTTTCAAGATTTTTGCTTATTGACTTCTCAGTATCGATAACCGTTTCTTTTACATAGAAAACTCTTTGAAATTGTATTGATTTTATGCATTTCACGTAATAATGTTTCCTAAAGATTTCCTGTCTAATTTTTATGAAGGAGGGGCAACCTCCGTAACATCTGTTACATTGAAACCTTCTTGAAGTGCAATGATTGGCGAGAGATGAGAAAATCTAGTTATGTGCCAAGCTAGGAAATTTGTTATGTGCCATGTCTTCTGTATTAAAACGAAAACAGTTTATCGTTAGGATATTCCAGCGAAGTTTTTATTGTATTAGAGGTTGTTACATCAACTTTTAAACATATAATCAGCCCTGCTTAACACTATTAAGGAACTATGTCGAAAATTTGCATTGAGATCTATGAAAATCTGGCAAGTGCGCTTTAAAAGTATTGGACAGGATAGTCTATCTATAGAATACTTGATTTCGTTACTTCCAGCATAGGAAAAATTTTATTGGATTGTCCTGACGATAAACTGCTTCCATTTTATACAGCAGATAGGACACATAACGGATTCTAAAGCAAGAGATTGCATCATCTCTCACCAGTCGTAGTACTTAAAGTTGGTTGCAATGTTTCAAATGTTGGAGAGGGTCCTTCCAATGATCCAAATTAGACAGGAAACCTTAAAAAAAACCGTTAAAACATTATAACGTAAAATTTAGTAAAAAAAAACACGAGTTCAGAAAGTTTTCTATGTAAAAGCAGCGGTTGACGATGTTAACAAGCTAATAAGCCTAAAACTCGAAAAACTGTTAAAATGATTTCGTGAAACATAAAAAAAAACCGTCTCTCAAAGTCTATTTTATTCGGAAAGGATCTCTCCCGTTATTAATTACATCAATCTCTGCATTTAAAATCAGTTTTTGCTGTACTAATTCCAAGTGCGGCTATAATTATGACATACCGGAAATTTAGTTTTTCCTTTATACAGAAATAACGGTTTGAAATAGAAGGGAACTTTATGTGAAATTATTTGTGTTTGAAGTATCCCTTATGTTTATAGTATGTGGAATAACTGTGCTCTCTTTAAATTTTCAAGGATCAGTACGTCTTATCGTGCGGCTTTTGTTATGACAGGCAGTGTATGTATACATTTAATAGGAAGCATCAGCACCAGTTGTTTTTACACTACTTTTACCCTTTTAAAAGTTACAGTGCGAAACGTAAACATAAAGAAATGTAAATTCCACATAATACTTTTGGATCTAGGGTATAATTTTCCAAGAAAAGGTCGGGCGTATATATCATTGAGAAGGAAATTAATTCTAGTTTATTTCGTTCTTTGGGCATTTTGCAATCGGACTAAAGTTGAAGGTATTTTGGAAAACAAAAATTTCCCCTCTTCGTTACCCCCTCCCCCTTAATGTGACTCTCAAATTAGCGTAAGTTTTTAGTGCGTATGGACGGGAGGGTGTGCAACAATTTGGCATTGAAACTTTTGTCTTTTTTTGGATGTTTGGATTTGGCCCTTTTTGACCTAATTTCCTTATAATGTACTATACCTACATATTAAAAAAATTAATTGAAGTTGAGAAATTGCAAAGAAAAAATACAATGGATGGTTTTTATCACAGAAAAAAATTATTGCTTTAAAATCGACGACCTCTTGCACTTATTTATCCGGTTTATCGAGTCAACACTGCACGTATTTCTGTGAAAAGTTGTCCATGAGTATGTTAGAGAGGGCATGATTGTGCGTTGAACGAGACATAAATATCCATTATTAGCTTAGCGGTATCACTACAATTTATAATCCGAATTCGTGATGTTTAGCATATTTCCATATAATGGTATACCTACTTGAGAGATTGGACGGATCTGGTTGCAACAGCTGGCATTTGTATTGTGTCTTTTTTATTTTCGGGTGCTGCCCACGAATCCGAAGCTTTCTACCGACATTTCGTTCCAAAACAAGGTCAAAATTGCAAAAAAAAAAAAAAAAAACAAAAAATGACTATCGATTGTAGCGACAGCGCTTAACACATTTTGAAGATATGTCGCGTTTGATAAACAATCATGTTCTCTCTAACATATTCATCGTCAACTTTTTGTAAGAAATGTACAACTTCAGAGTTATAAGCCCAAAAAAAGAGAAAAAACTCCAAAACATTTGGGATTTTTTTACCCAGTTCCGCATCGAAATTTTAATGGGGTGCTCTGTAAGCGTGCTCCGCAGTCCCAAAAAAAAAGGAAACAGAAAAATAAGTTTCTCCACCAAATATTGTAATCTCAAATCATTTAATGATTAGACAAATAGTTTAAGCTTGCATAATCTACCAACTTCTTGATGGGTTTTAGTAAATTTTCCCGAGTTGAGGGGTGAACAATGCGAAGTTACCGATGACCAAATCCCCAATAGCAAAAATCCAAATACATAATCCCCAAATGCCTAGTCCCAAACTTCATTTTGGACAAGTACCTACAGCACGTTTTTCGGATTGTACTGTAATAACTAAATTTCCACTTTAAATAGGATAAGCCAACTTGTATATTGTGTTGGTCCATTTAAAACAAGAAATCAGCCTTTACGCTTTGATTCTTAGCACCGATAGCTCTCAGAAACGGGTTGTATACGAAACCCCACGAAAGTAATCCCCAAACAAAAATCCCCGATCAGAAAATACCAAAACACAAAATCGCCAAATCCAAAATACCTACTCCACAGTAGTGATCGGTGTGTTTCGGATTGGGGACGGCTGCCGGTTGATCTCGCGGAGACGGGCGTGGGCGCCACGCATTTCAATAAGCTCCGACCGAGCCACCACCAAATGCAAAGAAGTTGGCCCAAAAGGGATAATCACCCCAATCCAAAACACACAGACACACATTTAACGATACTGCAGAGCACTCGCAAATCACGCTGTCTTGCTTCACAAACACAATTTACTTCTTATTGATCGGTTTCACCGCTGTTTGTAGCTTATTTTTAATTTGTATTAATCAAAAACACTTTTTCCTTACTACAATTTATTTTTATTTTTGCAAATATATATTTCGAATCCAACTTGCATTCGAAATATATATTTGCAAAAAGAAAAATAAAAAAAAGTGTTTTTGATTAATACAATTTACTTCCTTAGAGAAATATATACATAAAAAAACGTTATTTTATTAAATTCGTAAATTCAAAACTTAACTCACGGATTATTCAAACGTCGATGGCTTGTACTGTAGCTTAACGTCCACCAGAAAAACTCGCTCAGCTTCGGGCAGTGGGTTATGTCCTTTTCGGCGACACTTACTCCTCGCGGCTTCGAGGAGTCGGGACTTGTTTAGCCCTTACGGCTTCAGGGCATCGGGGAATGTACTCGTCGGCTGAATTCTCCGCTTGGCCCTTACCGCTTCGGGAATTAGCGAGTGATTCCGAAACCGGTCTCGTGACCGATGTTATGCCAACAATCCAGAAACGATTCAAGCACTTAAGACCAATATCATCCACGCAATCCGTGAGCTACAGCTCAAAACCAGCAACAGGGTCTTGAAAATTACTGCGACGCCAGCCGGGCCAGCCACTTGAATGAAGTTGTGTTCTATCATTAATGGGAGCTTACTTACTTTCTAATAAAGCCATAAGACGTTGAAAAAAAAATTAATTTTGTTCATTTTATTGCATTTTTCAAAACAAACTTGTAATTGGCCCACCCGTTATATACTCATTTTATAATGAGTTAGCCACAGAAATCTGAGAAAAGAAAACCTGATAATTCATGTATATAAAATAACAAAATAACTGGCATATATTTCGTTTGCGCCGGAGCTGTGTCACAAATGGACATTCTTCTTTGTGTGTATTATTTTATTTGTTGTGAAACGGCTTTAAAGTTTAAATTAAAAGTAAAATAAATGTATCTACCTAATTACCTATTTAAAAAAAAAAATTCTACATCTTCAATTTCAGTGATTTTAAATTTTTTTTTGCATCAAAAATATTTAGAAATAGAAAAAATTGAGTAAGGCTAATTTTCAATCAATTTTTTTTTTGCAAAATGAGTTTTAGACTTCTGGCATCCTACTGAATCGAAAACAACAAAAATTGGCCTTACTCTGTTTCTTTTTTCTATTTGAAATGCTAATATGACTGGACTAAAAAACATTGCTTGAATAAAGGTTCCAGTAGTCGCACTCACTCGACATATCCGTGGATTCGATTCATAGATTCTTCTTGTGTGTGCAGCCTAAGAAGACTTAAAGTCACATTCATGAGTCTCAAAATAGATCCAATAACCGAAGCTTGATATGGCGATGATGAAATGAATTCAGGTGCCAAATGAAAATAATAACGATAACGATAACATCGAAAATGATTACCTAATCTTCTCCGGAAATATAAACCCTCAAAAGAAGATCCATATCTCGAAAAAGGAATCAGATTAATTGAAAAACAAGTGTATATAAAACTAGTATTTATTTTAAAACTTATAAGCGAAAATAATTAATACATAGAATCTTCACGAATGTCAATAAAAATGGTTAACAATACAACATGACAACAAAAGATGGAAATACAAACTATATCGAATACTGGTAGAGCGATATTCATGCTGCCGAACAATGTATATTATCATTGACATCCTTCTATGATCCAAGCTAAGCGAAATTCCTGATTTCCGGCGGCGCTGATTGCCTTCGTTTCTTACGCCAAATCTTATTTTCATCGGCACATTTTGTCGTAATCGCCGATCGGACAATGTGCCTAGTACAATTGGTCGTGCGGCACACAAACTCGGATATGTCCTCTACGATGCTAGGATCCAACTGGTTCTTCGATGGCTTCGTATCCTTGAAAGCTGGCGACGGTTTTCCACTCAGCGTACTCTGCGCCAAAACCTCACGACTAAAGAAGTGTGAAAGTAGTTTCCTGGTCATTTGGGAAGGATTTAAGTTCCCTTCTTCGACTACGGCCCGGTGCAATGAGAGCGGGATACTGTGTCCATTGCGTCCAATAACATAGACCAGAATGTTTTCGTCGAGATCGCCTAGATTTGGCGATTCTGATCGACACGGCGAAATGAACTTTTCGCATCTGGTACTCGTTGAAGGCGAAGGTCCTGGAGATGCAAATTGATCGACTTCCATTCTCGTTGAAGGTGATGGGACCGGCGAAACGGATGCCACAAGACGGCCACGGTACTTTTCGGTGAAGCTGGAGTTGGAAGTGGCGTCATCACTCATTGGAATGGCTTCGATTTTTACTGTGTTGACAGCCGCCGGTTGCGGTTTTATCGGCGACGCTTGTTTTGCAGTAGTGCGAACTTTGGTCGGCAATGTAACAACCGCTGTGACGGTAATTTTTGTATTAGAATTCTGCAATTTCGGATCACGGCACTTTACAATTGATTCATTCGCTATATGATCGAGCCACAATTTTTTGAAATGTGTCTGCTTGTAAATTCTTTGTACTAGCGGAAGAATATCCTTAGACTTTTTGGCAATTTTGCGCCGATATAGGCCCTCACGCTCGACAGGATTTATACAGGTATTAGTCATCCTGATATAATGTTCTAAACTGATTTCTCAAAAACGAATGATGATCTCGAATTGTCAAGTTTGCATATTATATAGTTCAAATATTTGTTCGGATCTTAGCCAAAAACAGATTTTCGGACCAATTCCTTTAACCCTTGTAAAAGTCATAAAATCCGTTGCAAGGGGTGGGTCGGGATTGTTTTAGTACTTCGCGCGATACGCGGTGTCTAATCGGACGAGTTTTATAACTTTTAAAAAGGTGCACCTGATGTTTTACCTTTTTGTAGTATGTACATTGGAAGTGAATGCATTTACTCGATTTGTGTGCAAATTGTGTATTGAGGATTATTTTTTAGGTTATTATAGTAATTACTCAGAAATAATTATACACATGTTCAAATTGTTTAAGCACCTGTGTATGCCTGAGTATACGTACATATATGTAGAAGATAACGTTATTTTGAAATGCGTGAAACGATTTTTTTTTTTACATTTGCATCTTTATTGTCATTTAACGGTTAATTGAATATTTATTTAATTTATGTTTCAACAAATACCAAACCACACTATTATTTTCAACTTATACTTGTACTCTCAACTAGGGATGTAACGGATGTGGTTTAGCGGATGAGGATGCGGATGCGGATCAATGAAAATGTAAATTTGCGGATGCGGATGCTAATGCGGATGCGGATGTCATAAAATTTGCGGATGCGGATGTCATAAAATTTGTTTTCAGCAATATTCGACATGTTAGAAGTAAAAGTACAAGGAAAGGCCAGCTTAATAAAATGTACAATCCTTTTGAGTGCTGGACAAAGTCATTAGCTTCATTAAAATGCAGTGTCTTAGTGGAAAGCCTTTCTTTTCCATTAATTTTTTTTTCATTTTGGACCTTTTTTAACACTTTGGCTGCCAATGCATCACCGGTGAACACGGCAAGTGTCATTCCCCAGGGGCCAGTGCATCACCGGTGAACACAGCAAGTGTCATTCCCCAGGGGCCAATGCATCACCGGTGATGCATAGTTAGATTTTTAAATTTATTGTCCTTACGGGTTTGAAAAACAAAATATTATAATAAAACTGACAGAATACTTTCAGTAACTGTTTTTTGCATCACATTTCAATTCGAAAAAACTCGCATATTTGCCAAGTATCAAAAAAAATACCTTGAAAGTGCGTAACTCCATAAAAGCCAAAAAATGTCTTTAGTTTTTTTTTATTAGTAGAAAGGTGAAAATTAAAAAAAAAAATAGTTAAACAAAACATATTCATGGTTCTATAATCCAAAAGAAACAAACAAATGACGGTTCACAAACTTAGTTCAGGTTTAATGAAAATCTTGAAAATGTTTCAGGCACATATATGATGCACCTCCCTTTTGTCTTTCCAATTTCCAATGCAGACAAACATTACAAGACAGAGAGCGTCCAGTTGTTGTCTCTGACTTTCCTGAGTAGAGTTTTATGTTAAATGTGTATCCCTCAGTAACTGTAAGTTTAAAGGATTTTATCCCGTATTTATGGCGTAAGCGTCCACGAAAGGGTATCATGCTTTCGTCGATAACCAATTGTTTGCCTGCTGACCGATAAACTTCAAAATTGTAAAGCACCTCTTCAATAATTCGTTCCACTTTATAGGTTTTTGAAGAAGTATTTTCGTTGTCGGCGAAATGTAAAAATCTTAGGAAAATCTGAAATCTGTTACGGGACATAGTGTTAACGGCGAATTGATTATTATCACAGATCTGTCATTTCTGGGTACTTGACGAGACCCATGCATATCATCAGTCCTAGAAATTTCCAAAAATTCAGGCCGGTAGGTGTCCTTCCACGTACTTAGGCGATTACTCCTCCTCCTCAGTACCGTATAGCCCCATGTGGGGGCATGGTGCGTTAACTCAGCCGTTTATAGGCAATTTCGAGTCAACGTTATATTGCATATCATTTCGGATTGTATATAATGTTGCAAGCACTATATATTTCCTATCCGCACAAGTACGGAAATTTTGGCCCACGCCGAGATTCGTTCTCTGGACCTCTAGATTACTACCATCGTAGAGTGCGACTCAACCAAGTGAGCCACAGAGCTCCCATTCAATCGTAATTTCTAGAATCTCATCCGTCAGAAGGAGTCGGTATATTTCATAAGGACTTTTGTTTTGAAGTGCTACTCCACTAGCTTCTCTACGTGAAATTATCAAACTATCGAACTTCACTAAACTCTCTCCGGTAGCCGGCGAAATCCAATCCGACAGTTCCTCGGAATTCTCCGAACTGCATCGTTATTTATCGGAACTTCACTATCTAAATCAGGTGTTCACGGGTGATGCATTTGTGTTTATAATAATGATATATACTTTCCCAGTGCCAATGCATCACCGGTGAACACGGTCGAGAAACCACTTGAATATGGCTTTTTTAAGTATATAAATATGTGTACAAAATATTTCCGGGGGGAAATAATTGGAACAGGAAAATTTTGCTTTGGCCCCTGAGGAATAAATTGTGCCGTGTTCACCGGTGATGCACTGGCCCCTGGGGAATGACCTATGCCGTGTTCACCGGTGATGCATTGGCAGCCAAAGTGTTAAATAAGCTCCACAACTTTTGAAAGAATGCTATTTCAATTAGTTCAAGATCATTTTAAGGTGAACATTGAGTCGCTCCGGTCAAGGACACCCATTATGCCCCTATTGGTATTTGTCAAAACGGCATGTCCATAACTCCCCCCAAAATTGGAGCAGAGTGCTAAATTTTGGTTTGTTGCGATTGGTGGTCATAGTCAACCCACCCACCAAAAGTCAGCTCATTCGGATAAAAACTGAGGGTATCTCCCATACAAAGTGACCCATCAGCAGTTTGTTCTACGTACTACTAATTGTATGATCTGTAGACAAAGTTGTCTTGGGTCACTAATAATTTGATGTAGTTTTTTTCGTCCTCACACCATTTTTCTGTATCTGCCTTTTTTGAAATAATCGCAAAAAAAACGAAAAAATGCCCCCCTTTCACCTCTTTTTTTAAGGTTACGGACCCCCAATCGGTTGGGACTTTTAATGCCATAATCTGGGGACCATCCTCAACCATAATCAAAAAAAATGTCCGATGTAGGATTTTTGCCGCTATCGCTATCAATTCTCAATCTATTCTATGAGTGGTTTAGAATGTAGATGATTAGATGGGAAATTTATTTTCTATTGATATCCGCAAACCCGCATCATATCTGCATACAAAAATGCGGATTGCGGATGCGGATGAGGATGTCAACATGAGGATGCAGATGCGGATGCGGATGTAGAATTTGATGCGGATTATCCGCAGTTGCGGTGCGGATGCGGATATCTGCAACATCCCTACTCTCAACATGCAATGCATATTTTGAGAACTAGCGTATTCTTCACCGGATAATTTTTTAGAATATTTTGGGCTTGAATTTATTATCGAAAAGTGTCCTGAAACCAATTGGAAGAAAAAGGTTTGAAATTTTTCCATTCACTATCTATTCCGTCATAATACTTTATTGATTTGTTCGGCTAATCAAAACAATAGAATCTCTAAAGCAGTGGTTCCAAACCAGTGGTTCAGTTCGCCCCTTCGAGGATATTACATTCGAAAACGCAGTAGGGGGAACACTTTTCGGCAGAGATGATTGCATATGATATTTTTTACTTCTGTATTCTTCAGAACTATGTTTTTTTTATTAATTGCTTCGCCCACCCATCAAGATTTAGAAATTGTGCGATCTATATTTTTCAACAATGATACAGTGATAATTATTTTGGACAATTCCTAAATTATATTTTTGCAATTTGCATTATGGTCGTGTTTAACTCAATTAACTATTCAAACACGTCTTTGCAGAAAACCGCTTTCAAAAGTCATAGTGTGAATAATTAGTATATTTAATTAAGACTACTTTGCTTGGATTTAAGCGTGCGTCAAAATAGTCCTTATACACACAGAAAAAAATCATCACTTACATTTGAAGTAGGAATGTCAAAAACCGGGCCATTACCCGGTTTTCGGGTTTTCTCGGTTTTTTGCAAAGCCGGTTAAACCGGGCTCAAAGTACCGGTTTTCCGGCTAACCGAGTTTTTTCATTGATTTGCTTAGAATTGTAGTAAAAACACACTCGTAATGCTAGTGTTTGTATCGTATGCAAAATCAAATCAAAATGCATGTACAGGGTGCGCCAGAGAAACTGACTTACTTGAAGAAAAAAACTTCCGAGAGGTGAGTTAGTCGGGTAGATGGGTGAGAGGGGGTGCATCTGGAGGGGGAAAGCTCCAAGTTTGTTTCCCATTCTAGTCAGTTGCCATGATGCTCTGTTCTAGAGATCAGCGGGCCTTCGCCTTCGAGAGCTTATTTTCTAACGGTCGCTCACTATTTTTTCACACATTTTTATTTTAAATGAACGCCACACCACACACAGCAGGAGGCTGAATAAATTTGTTGCGACAACACTTCCTCGACCGCCTCAGCTCTCTCAGAGGCGATTTCCCATGGCCCGCACGCTCTCCAGATTTGCTCCATGCAATTTTTTTTATGGGATTATTTAAAATCTCTGGCTTATGTCGATCGACCACGGACCATAGCTCACCTAAAAAACAACATTCACGACGCCATTGCTAAAATACGGATTGATATGCTGCAAAGAGTGGAGACGAATTTCACCGATGTCATTTTCAAGACTGTATGAAAAAAAAGTTGGGAGATTGAATTCTCTAATAGAAAAATTAAAACAAAAACTATGAAGTACCTACTTTTGTTTTTATTGACCCTTCAAATAAGTAAGTTTTTCTGACACCCTATAGCCATAAGGAAAGTGTTCGAAAATATGTTTAAGGGGTGAAATTTGAAAACACAATTTTTCATAGGGGACAAGTAATAGAATTGCTGGCTGAAAAATCAAGAAAATATAAAAAATTTTATGAATTTTGAAAGAACTTTTTTTCCGGTTATAACCGGATGGACAAACGTCCTGGTTATAACCGGGAGGAGGAAAAAACCGAAAAAAAAACGGTTAACCGTTCTGAAAGTACCGGTTTTCGGACTAACCGTCCGGTTTTTGACATCCCTAATTTGAAGTGAAACATATTAAAAACAAAATTGGAATACATCAATAAATCATTTTAAAAACAAGTAGTTTTATATTAAAATTAATAAGATTCACTTTAATGATCTGTTCAAAATTGACATCGATTGAAACATCGATTTAAATATATTCAACTTTGTTTTAAAGTTGTTTCATTTTAAAGCCTGTGTCCGTCACATGTACATAAGCCCGCCGCTATTTTGTTCAGTGCAAGTAATCTTAGAAAGCTTAGGTGTCCATGAATCACTTTAATATTTCCACTATTGATTCAAAATGATTTTTTTTTTTGAATTAAACGTAAGCGTATATGGAGCCAAATCATATTTAAAAACGTTTGAATCATAGCTACTGTTTTTGATTTCATAACGTTTTTTTTTCTGAGTGTACTTACAAGAATTGAACCCGGAATTAGGTCGAAAATTTAGACACCATTTGCTACAATTTTCATGTCGGATTTTTGCAGGTTCCCTGATCATATCCTAATTATTATTCTTACAGTTTATGACTTAGCAGGATAGCTGTAATATTTACATTTAGTGGTAAAATTCGAATTCAAAATAAAAGGGATTTCTGGGCAAGTTGTCCTCCTTTTCCTTTTATAATAGTCGGCGCTTCATCCAAAATAATGCGAGTGTCCAGGCATGCAATCGATCTTCAGATTCCGAAGACCTAAAGAATTGCAATAATTGGCGTGGGATCTGTCTACTTCCTGCTGTTTCCAAGCTGATGGCTAAGATTATTTTAGGACGAATCAAGGACAAAATCGAGACACATTGAATTATGAACAAGCTGGCTTTCGCGAAGGGTTTTCCTGTAGCGACCACATTAACACTCTCCGTATTATCATCAAGCAATCCGCGGACATCCCCACTACATCTCATGTTCATCGACTTTGAAAAAGCCTTCGATAGCGTTGATCGTCTCAACATCTGGGATGCCTTACGGAGACGAAATATTCCAGATAAGATAATCTACATCATCAAGGAATCCTACAATGGAGCCTGATGCCACGTCCTGCATAAGTGCAAGCTTTCAGATCCTTTTGAGGTGCACAGTGGAGTGAGGCAAGGCTGCATTTTGTCATCTATTCTCTTCCTTGTTGCCATTAGTGATGTACTCGGCTCCGCACTCCAATTACATCGTAACAAAGGTATCAGATGGAAATTGTTCGAACATCTTCATCTTGACTACGCTGTTGACATTTGCCTTCTATCAACAAACACGGATGATGTCGCTCAAATGACAGAAGCTCTAAATTGCGCGAGTCGTAATGTGGGGCTGAAAATCAATGCTGCCAAGACCAAGTTCTTGAGCACATATCCAGGTGGGCAAAGCGAAATTTGTATCTCAGGTCAGGCAGTCGAAAAGTTGATGAATTTTGCTATCTCGGAAGTGTAGTTACAGCAGATGGTGGAGCGGATGCTGATGTAAAATCACGGGTAAACAAGGCTAGTGCGGCTTTCTTCAATTTGACTCCTTTCTGGCTAAACAACAATATTTCTAGACACAAAAAACAACGTGTCTTCAATTCTAATGTGAAATCCATTCTGCTATATGGCTGTTCAACCTGGAAGGTGACTAAAGAGATAACTGATAATTTGCAAACTTTTGTTCATCAGTGTCTACGGCGCATTCTAAATATTCGTTGGCTGGAGATCATTTCGAACGAGGATCTCGTTACTATAACGGGCCAGGAAAGGATAGGCACTTCGATCAAAAGACTAAAGTGGCAATGGATAGACTCCTTCCGAAGAGGGCCCAAAAACGTTGCAAAAAAGGCTCTAAACTGGAATCCACAGGACTCCGGAGAAAAACGCCGTGTTTTGCGGCCAAAGAACACAAGAAGAGAAGATCGGTAATTAGTGATGCGAAAACTCTAACCCTTCAATGGTCGCAGCTAGCGCCGTTTGCACAGAACAGAACGAGGTGGAGAGTAGGCGTAGTTAATGCCCTATGTCCCACAAGGGGTTGACAGGAACTAGAGAGAGATAGTTTTTAGGCATAAGACCAATTCGTTTGTTAGCGCTATCCATATCTGTCCTGATATGGACCTCCTGGATAACCCAAACAGAAAAGGACCATATCGAATCCTTTTACTTTCTTGCAAGATGCTCCTGGAATCCAACCCTTTGAAATCCATTTCCATATTATTAATAGGCGCTATCACAGAAATAAGCTTATGGCTCTGGTGGATAGATTGTTATTTAGGAATGTGGATAGATTGCTTTGCTAATAAATAATAATAAACAACTTTAAGTCGGATTAGGTACAGAAAGCACCAGAACAAATCGCCAGACAATTCGTTTCAGTTACCAAATCTATTCTAATTGTTTTTAGTATATTTGCAAAAAAAATCTAAAAGGTTATTTATGAACATATGTTGTATTAAATTACACTTGAAAATTTATGAGCCAATAAATGTAATTGAATCAATCCATTGTAAGTTCAAAGAGAAATTCCTCCTAAATATGATTTAATATTTAAACGATCCATTTCTTAAAAAACAACCTACTCAGGACTTACGTTGAACACAACGCCCACAACTTCCTCTATTTAACCGAAGCATCCTCTCAATTGATAAGAAAGATAATATGAAACAATATGTGGAGAGATTTCGACTCTTGTATATTTGTGGGAGTTGCGCATGACTCATAACTTCCAAAAAGTCTCCACACATCTTAGATTTAAAGGAATCCTCTGGACCAACGGATCCAACATCGTTCAGATGTGAAAAAGGCGTTCGTGCGGGCGGATGCAATTTTCTATGTTTCGCAGATAAAATTTCAAAAAAAAAAACTTGTAGGGGAGAGATGTAAATTAGATGACATCTCCCCTAGTGCATAGTCCAACTCAAGGCGATGTGGTGTAAGTGAAGGAACAGGTGAATTAGCAAACGGTTCGATGAGTTCACTATGCCCGTTCGTTCGGTGATAAGAGCAGTGCATGAAACGGTTGTGTGAAAGTGAGTGAAAATCAGTGCTATACCCGGAATCATACTAAGGTTCGTTAGCATTCCTGTTGCAAAAAGTTCGTTTTAATCGATTTGTGTTTTTGTGGTGAATAGTTTGGTCCAAATGAAAATTTATTGCAATTCAGACATTTGAATTTATTCGTGATGGGCGTTTCGTAGCTCAGGCGTATTGTGTAATGCTGTTGATAGACCGTGATAATAGGAATTTATAAGCAAAAAGACGACAAAGTCGACTGATGCGATGTCCATTCAACTGCTCACATAGTTTTCTGCTTCACTTGCCCCACTGAATGGATTAAGTCCCTCGCATACTGGAATAGTATACTATTGAACGCGTTTCTAGGTCAGCGTGCAGACCGAGTCTATACCTGTTACATGTAAGTTGTTTATTTCCATACTTCCTATTTACTTGCAATAGAGACAAATAGTGATTTGTCAGGACATAAAAAAAACTTTTGAGATGAAATGAAACCATGAAAGCATTTTACTTCTATGGTATGATTGTGACGATGCTCCTTTTATATGTATGTATGTAGATACTAGTATATGAGTGCTCTAGAAAAGTCTTCGGCGAAGAATGTAATTAACGCCGGCATGGCATGAATTCCTCCAGCATCCAGACATTACTCCACTTCAACTTACTGTCGCCTTGCGTACATTTTTCAGATGATTTCGATTGAAGTGTCACATGAATGTGTCGACGAAATAAATTCAACAATGTAGGGACATGTCTTATTTTATTCCGATTGTCACACACGATGTGATATAAGGGTTTATCGTGTGGACTGTTTTCCGGAATTTTGCTGAATGGAACATGGATAGAATTTACTTATAAGTGATAAGGGAAACTTACACGACATGGACACGTATTATTTTTCTTGACCTACTGCCTAATGTATGGTCCCTGCGAGACGTATTGCAGCAATATCCTTTTGTACAGATTCTATGTGAATATCATGAGAAAGGCTCTGATTGGATTGGATTCTGTTGTACTTTTTTCCAAGGAAAGTGATACACAATGTTAAGTTTGGCATGTTTTTCATTTGTTTTATACTGTTATAATGAAATGTGATTTTTTTACCAAAAAGAAAAAAAAAAAACATGAAATTAATAACTTTCTTTTGTCGAATTTACATATCTAAGTGCATTTCAACCAATTTTATTAAAATTAGTTTTGATTCAAAATGTATGCCTTGATTCGATAAGCTTTTGATTTCCTTTACTGAGAATATTTTTTATTATTCTCTAGAATCCGTTCTTGTTGACTTACTCTGGAGATAATTTGACGGAATGCTCAAAGTTGTAGCGTATACCAAATTACTTTATTAAAATTCTTATACGAGTATGGACTGCTTAGCACAAGGGTTCATGACAGGTGGTGCGAGGACAACTGGCGATCTTTGAGAAGACCTTAGGAAGTCTCCGAAGTCTTTGATGTGGTTCTCACATAATCAATATACAGATTTCCTATTTTCACTAAGCTCAAACTAGGTTTTGGTTTGATTGGTATGAAGCAGTCTCTTACCTCTAATCAGTGGCGTAACGTTTCAAAAATATGTTGTGTTCGAAAACGAAATGGGGCCTCTGCATAATATAATATTATGTATTAGCCAACATTTTTGCCACGACAACATTTTTTGTCTGCTATGGCTATTATTTTTATTGCAGCGGTTCGTATCCTCTTCTTTGATGCAGTGGCTTAGATATCTTTCTTCTTGGAGAAGGAGGGGATCTGTGACTATATTTTTCTTAACAAGGAAAATGCAATTTAAAGGAGTATAGGGGATCGTGAAAGCTTTTGTACAAATATTTGAGAGAAATTCTTTGAACAAAACTTAAGACCACTGCGGTCTGGTCTGGTCATTGTGCAAACGAAAATTTTGTACAAAAATACAAAGTCTGAAGAGAATTTCGTCCGGAGTCTATACGTAGTTTAATTAATCGATCGTACTTAATTTTTGTACAACATTTTATGCAAAAACCAAGTACAAAATGCTAGTGTGGGGTTCCTGAACTCATATTTCATTGCTTCAAAATTCAATTTTAAATATCGCTTTTACATTAATGATTATAAATTTTCATCATCTTGTAAATTACGCAGTAAAAATTTCGCCTCTCGCATCCTACAACCAAAGTTGAGGAATCATTTTTTTGTTTTACTTAATTCAGTGCCGAACTAAAATTAATACCCTTTGTGTCACGATCACAGCGGCAAGATGTTCGACCTAAGGCGGATTCTGTTGACCCTCCCCTTATCTAGGCCACTGGATAGGAGAGTAAGGTTTACCTACCACCATTAGTTGTAAAACTACCCAATAACAGTTTTTAAGAGAATAAGAGAATAAGTAAGTCATAACCCCCAGCAGCTGTATGTATTTTCAAAGTTTTGATCCTCGGCACCTTTACCGATCGGCACGCCGCGCCAGTGTGATTTTTGTTTAACTTATTTGATGATTGGAAGTTTTACTAACTCCTTATTGGGAACCGCGTTTTAAAATTTCTAGGGCTCCACCTTAGCGATTTCCACCTTTTCAACTACTATGTAATAATGATGGGTTTGACCGAGTGTGTTTTTCACGTTGAGTGTTTAACTTTCGAACAATTTCAACAGAATAGAAGTTAATATTAAAATTGTTCCAATTTAACAAGCAAGAGCAGGGGGAAATTACCTAGGACCTCGCACTTTCCGGGGCATCCTCAATAAGCTTGTGAGGAACTTTCTCCATAATTGACTAATTACTCTGATGATATTGTTTTATTGCAAAATTATGACAGTTGTTACCGCCCTCCAGTATCCATAGTTAAATGCTTCGAAGTTCAAGCTTCCAAGTACACAAAATTATAGTTTCGGAATCCATGTTTTCATTCGAACACGGGCCCTCACCTCAACTCATTAGTCAAGAGCACCACAACGTACAGACCAGCCGCAGGAACAAAAGTGCCAAACTATTTCCGCCGTTTTTGCCTTAAGTTAAATTTAATATACTCATTTTTTAAGTTAAAAGTATTGACACAAACATGCTCCAAATTTAACACCTTCCATGACAAGTTGGCAAATTTTAAAATGATGTTGACGAATTTCCATTACAAATTAACGATTTTCTATGACCTAGTGACGAAGTACCATGTTATATTGGCGAATTTCAAAATATGTATTGTGAACGGATTCGCGATACTAATTGAGGAAATGCGATCACATATTGGCGAATGTCTTAACAAATCAAGAATAATTTGAAATGTAAATCCGTTAATTTGATCTGGAAGTTCGTCAAGATGATTTGACAATTCGTAAAGTTGACATGTAAATTTGATCTCTATGTTAGATTCTGCAGCTGGTTTGCCTATTGTATTGCAAACTAATAAAAATAAATGTCTTGAAAAGAACAGTTACCCAAGGATCTATAAAAAGAATATTCTTTTTATTTTCAGCCTGGGGGCCCCAGTAGCTTGGGGGCGTGTTCCACTGAATGCATGGAACACCGTACGTTACGCCACTGGCTACAAATCATTTTTTTCGAAAACTGACCTCCTTGGTACTGTATGCGAACAAATATCCCAGGACTCCAGTTTATTTGTTTCAATATTTAAAAAAAATGATAAAAAACAGTATGCTATGTTCAAATCGTATACTTGTACATATATGGGTCTCCCTATACAGGAATGATTAAAATAAATAAATCCAACATTGGACTAAGGCCGCAGATGTGCTGGTCAAATCCAATTTCCAAGATCTTAATTGCTTTTTTGTTGAGATGTTGAGATGAATAGCTCAGCAGTGTTATTTAACCTCACAAATTGGTACTCGTTTAACATCTGAGTGAGATCATAGTCCGTCACATGGGTCGTGAGATCGAAAAATACCATAAACTGGTTTTTTATAAAAAAAAAATCTTGTTTACTAAATAAAACTCGTATAAAAATTGTGGAAACGTTTGCTTTGGTTTTCTCTTGGAACCACGTTCTTTGATCTTTAACACGTAATAGTTGAAATAGATTGGATGCGTCAGCATCAGCATCGGCAGAGGCATCGGCATCAGCAGAAAAATTTCAATTTAGAACACACGCATTTGCCTTTGATGACCCACATTGACAGCAGCGTTTCTCCTTAAATCAAGCATTTTTCTGCTTCTGCCGCTGCTGTCATTGTGGGTCATCAAAGGCAAATGCGTGTGTTCTAAATTGAAATTTGTCTGCTGATGCCAATGCCTCTGCCGATGCTGATGCTGACGCGGGATATCTAATTCAACCATCAGATATGCAATTTTTCAAATCCTAAGACCCTAATTTTACTATATGTTGTTCAAAAGCTAACAGTATGAGGCAACTTTTGTCAACTTTGTACATTTGTCAGCTCAAAGTACCGTTACGATTTTATAATTTGAATTTTCAATGAAGAATCTATTTTCGAATTTCATTAAAGTTTGAATGTTTTTTAAATTATTTAATTGGGAAAAGAGTTTTTTTATGTGGAATTTTGTACAGTTTCAGAAAGTGAAGTCAAATCTCGTATTAAATATTTGGGAGTGTGGCAAATATGTAGTGATTTTGATCGACAAGTCGAGGTTTATGACACTATTTACAAAAAATGCTAAAACTTTAAAACGGTTAAAGATAGAGGGGTCATGGGGACCACTAATTCTACCCAAATGAGTTGTGCTCTATACCATCCAGTATTGTATGTACCATAAGTCGTGAGACACCCTGTAGAATGAAGAGATGCGATGGCAAAAGTTACAAAGTGGGAGAAAAGGCCAAATGCTCCACCAGGAGATGAAAAAACCTCAGAGGAAGAAAAATTGCGACAAGACTTTATTCAAGAGATATTCGACAGGACTATATTGCAAGCTGCAAGCAGTGGCGTATTTAGAAAATTCTCAAAGGGGGGGGGGGGCACAGAGTACGGGGCTAATTTGTTACATAAAGTTTTGGTGTGGGAATACCCGAGAGCAGCTACATAGGAAAAACATTGGCAAGACTGAGGGATCGTTGATCCTTGATTTAAGGCGAAACTCAAGGTGACCTTAAGTTTTCAATAGACTTGAAATATAATATTTCAAGGTAGGTAGGTAGCTTGACTTCAAGTGAGGTTGACTATAGAAAATTTCAAGGTCTCTTTGAGTTTCTCCTTAAATCAAGGATGCATTGACTCGTGAATATTAAGTGATTTCTATGAAAAAGTATGGAAAATGACATTTATTTTAATTTCGGCATCCTTAACTCAAGGTCTTCTTGAGTTAAGGTATGTTTATAAATACGGGCCTGAGAGTCCTTTGCATTTCAGGTTTATTACACCAAAAGTTTTGTAAAATCGTAACAAGTGCCGAATAATATTTTACAAGTACAATCCAGAATACTACACGGTTGTAAATTTTGCTGTAAACCGGGAGTAAATTTTATAAATAAAATAGTATAACTCCTATCTATTCCAAAACTTGAATCAAATTTGACCCTTTCCAACTTATAATTTTAGTTTATTCAAAAATTATATTAATTATAACCGCTACAGAATAAAACTATCCAAATACCCTTTTTATATTCTACATTTTACACCGTTCGGGATAGAATAAATTGCATTGAATGTTGTTATAACATAAAAGGGTAGAATCAGAAGCATTGAAGAAAGTACCCCAGGCAGGGCACCACAGAGACCGAGCCGTAGGAATTCGAAAATGTATGCTAAAAATGCTTTCCCACCAAAACACTTCAATTTTTAGCATTTTAACAGAAAGAGAAGCATCTGGTTACAAGCATACCATCTACGAGGTTACTGTCTAAGGGTCACCTAGCCTAGTGGCTTTATACCCTGGTCCTAGCTTATGCGGTTTGGACCTCCAGCTTGTTTACTGACCCGGATCTGTAGTCAGATGGGGATTTCTCCATCCGGTGAATGCATTCACCTTCAGGAACCCAACCCCGGGGCTGCATCATCTGGTTACAACGAAATTACGGCCAAATTAAAATACACAAGCCCGATCGAAAAATCAGACCGATTGTTTCAAATATTTATCGTGGATTCGAAGCCGCCTGCACTCGTAGTACAATTTTTATTTTTTCGAACGGTTTGTATGAATTTGCTTATCAATTTTATACTATTGAAGAGTAAAAATTTTATCAAGAATACTTATACTTTTAATATAGTTCAATTATACTTTTGATAAAGTTTTTATATGGAAATGTATGAATATATTTTTTTATAAAAATTACACCAAAATTTTCAGCCGTGTAGGAACTATCCTTGGCATAGAGCCGGGAAGTGATCAATCGGTTAATTAAAATGAAGCAACAAAAGTAAGCAGGCAGGTATGGTTATTTCCATATGTACATACTACACTAGCTTCAAATCTATAGTATCTGCAAAACCTTTTAAAATGAGTCCTAGATGGTAAGGTGAAGCAACATGCTTTAACAAATCAATTGCAAAATAGAAATGAGAAGGAATGGCTACGATGATGTTTACTTCGTGAAAATTGAAGCATTGAAGAAAGTACCCCAGGCAGGGCACCACAGAGACCGAGCCGTAGGAATTCGAAAATGTATGCTAAAAATGCTTTCCCACCAAAACACTTCAATTTTTAGCATTTTAACAGAAAGAGAAGCATCTGGTTACAACGAATTTACGGCCAAATTAAAATACACAAGCCCGATCGAAAAATCAGACCGATTGTTTCAAATATTTATCAATTCAGCGGCTTCCAAGACATCGATACCGCAACAACATCTCCTCAACTTATATCAACATAAGATGGGGTCACTTCACACATGATGAGACTTTCAATAGCAGTCCTTGTTTCCGAACAGATTCATGTCGAGATTGGGTAACGTTTCATGACCACCTCGTTGCCTCGACATAATCATAGCTTGTACTTGTTCTCTGAGAGTTCTTGTTCTTGAAACCAAACGTCTATGAAAATAAACTCAACCCATTCGAAAAACGGAAAGGGTTCATCAACGAAGAGATCTGGCGAATTGAGAAGATGATGTGATGATAATATCGAATTAGTGTCTGCGATTGTATACGGTTCCAGAATTAAGTGAAACTGCCGTGCTAGGCTAGAAAAATTGTGAGATTTTTCCGGTTCTCCAACTTAATCGATTCCGGGGACTTTTTGATGAATTTTACATTACGGATGAAAATTCCTCTCATTAGGGGCTTTTGTGAAGGATGCTTTTTTGGCATCTGAAGAGATTTACATTTCAACAAAAGATAACTTAAGATAACTACATACACTGCTTTTTGCCTTTTTTTATTTCTCTAATCGAAGGACATACGATCATGAAAAGGCAAATAAATGACATTGTCGTATATTACCTAATCCGAACATAGCTATAATAATTTTCCTTTTTCAGACAATAAATCTTTTGGCGACATAGCCATAAACTAGATACGAAAAACTCTTTTCCGTAGAATAGTATAGTATCTTATTCGTCAAGGACAATCAAGTTGTTTCCTTTTTAATCCTCAGAGAATTGAATGTTATTGGAAAAGAATGATTCCATTTATTGGATTAAACCCCTTGTGAATTTTGCTTTTTTTTCCAAAAAAAAAGAAAGAAAATAAGCAAAAAAGGTTTAAGGTACAATAAACAACTGCGTATACATCCCCAAACATATTGGTGGAGAGGGAACATCAAAAGCCACTGAATTAGATCAACCTTTTCGAAGCTCATCCGTTTATTGATTTCTTATGCGTGGGAAAAGCCTTTATTCGTATATTCTGTTCCGTGGAAGTAACATAATCCGTTGATTTCACTAACATCTTTTCACAAATATCCGATGACCAATGTGTGTGGTGATGGTGCTCCCCTTTGAACTGCCCTAAAATATAAACAGATAAATCCAAAATAAAAGCAAAAAAAAACGTTTAAATTTGATCTCCAATCATGTCGGCCGTCAACACATTTATAGACAGGTTTTCTCAGGCTCTATATCACTTACGGAATTTTTCTCAGTTCTTTTCCTTTCTTTTTTTTTCAATTTCAATTTCAATGCTTTTTCTTCTTTTTTTTTGTTCATCCAGTTTCTTTCACTATGTGACCCCACATGCCTTCTTGACATTCATAATATGCCTTCTGCCGCACTCGTCACAGGATGATGGAAAAAATACGGAAGAAACTATATGAAAAGCTAAGCGGCCATAAGTATAAGATTTATCTGGGAGAAGAATTTAAAAGGTTGGTTGACTGCACAATGTACAAGACGAAGTGACGCGCCGGCCGTTGTATTAACACAAAAAAAAAGGATAGAGGAAGGATACAGATGTGCCCATGACAGAAAAATGCTATCTGCGTCAACTATTAAAGATCGTCGTCTTCGTTGGACGGTGGGGTACGATAGCTGTTTTTTTTAAGGACGAATGTTGAAATGAATGACGTTATGTGAAGGTAGTCATGTTGTATATGGACGGCTCTATATGTCTCTAAATATGCCTTCGAGATTTTTTTTTCGGAGATTTTAGCCTTCTCGATTAAATTGCTGTGATGCTGTCTGAATTTGCGCAATTTTTCCTAGTCGAAATAGGGCAGTCGTGTACACGGAAAGCTATTTTAGACAAACATTAAATAAATGAATGGTTATATTTCATGGGGTTTTCTTTTATGTGGGTTTTTTTGTGGTCATGTTGTGTTGTGAGGATGTATTGAACATGGGGCGCATGTAGCGTGTCTGTTTTTGAACATTTTTGAGTCGTTTTAGTCACGATTATTTCCTAAAATTATGATTTGACTAAAAGGCCAGAATTTAAGTATGATTTGTACAGCGCCAATGAATACCGATTCTTATGACCTTTTCATTTTCACCAAGTCGATTATTTTCATATTGTCTATCTATGATATTCTCGTTCACTGTATTGATTTGTTTGGTTTAACTCTATACTTTACTATATGTATGTGCACAAAAAGAAAGCGTTTTCATTCTCACTGCACGAAGAACACATTTTAGGTTTATTGCTCGATTTCCATATCCATGTATGTAAGTATGTAAGTATTTCGTATTTTTGCTACATATCAGCCGATCAAAATGTCTCGTATCGAAACCCACCATTCCCGACTTTTATGATAACGACCACGATTTATTAATAGTAATCTTTTAATCAATATAATACAATCCACCGCAGATTATAAGATTCTCAGTGCTATTCAGGTTGAGTGCCGCACTCAGTCTGCTAAGTCGGTATTTATACACTGCTGCCTCTTCTTCCTTGCAGATTACTCACTATAGCATCCACCAGTGCGAAAGCAAAACACTTATTGGTTGATTGATTTCAATTTCAGCTGAAATTCTATTGAGTGTACTGAAGTGGCTTGCCGGATCATCTATTTTGAATGAGCCTATATTGAAGAGCATTAGGCAATTGATTTTCGCCAAGCAAATGTCAGGAAATAATGTGAGAATTAGTATCCACAGTTCTTTGTTGAGATTTTCCCAAATTGTTTTGTGGTTTGGAGTGGATGAATGAACTGTATACAAACGATTAAAATTAAGTAAATTATAGATACATGTTCCAGGGTTGAAATAAAATGCCCAGTTGAGTTTGCAACTTAAGTTTCTTACATATCGTCACCAATATGCCGCGAAACGAACAATTGAGAAATTTTTAAAAATTGCGATTTTTAACCTTCATATTTATTTGTTATTCAACCAGAACAAGGTAATACTCGTACTAGTTATGAAGAGGCTTTAAAGGGATCAAATGTCAAAATTGCCCAACTTATGTCGTACGTGAAGATACCTCTTGCTGCTGCTCAATCAGAACTATTAGTTCTGTTGGATGGATTCACGCAGTCGTGGTTGTCATTCGCGTTGAGTCTTTGGTTGGTTGGTTGGTAAAAGTGGCGGCTTAGGCAGAGGCTAGCCAAAAGCCCAATTAGCGCATAAAGCGCCGTTTTGAAACCACAAACTCCGTGAAGTTTAGCTAGTGTATATGATGAAGGTAAGGTAATGAATTTAGGAGTGGGGAGGTGCCTTGAACCAGCCAGTGTCATTTAGGAAGTACAGCAGCTCCCCTAATTTCACATTAGCTGCATCCTCCAAGCCTCCCAGAAAAGCCCTACCGAGCGTCCTATACCGGGTTCTGGCAAGACCCGGGCATTCACACAGAAAGTGAATCAGGGTTTCCCTCTCATTTACATTACCGCAGCTGCGGCACTGCGCGTTGTAGGCGATGCCCTGCCTGGCAGCGTGGATCCCCATTGGCCAGTGCCCCGTGATAACAACAGTAAGCTTGGCGATATCTCTACACGGTTTAGGAATCTCAGACGTTCTTTTCCAGTCGTAGGAGGGCCACATCTTCCTTGATATAACGCAAGTCCTCAGATTTCGCCAGTTGGAATTAGCAGCCCTTATATAGTGGGTGGAGATCTTACTCTTAACAGCTGCCATCGAAACGCAAACACGCTCCGCATGAGAGCTGTCAAGAGTGGCACCCATTTTGGCTAGTTCGTCAGCCATCTCGTTACCCTCTATGTTCCTGTGTCCGGGGACCCAGAGTAGGGTGATTCTTTGTCGTGAACCAAGGCTGGTTAATGCTTCCTCACATACTTCAACAACTTTAGAGGTCATTTTCACCGATTGTAAAGCCATGATAGCAGCCTGACTATCTGAGCAGATGGCGATATTCTGGTTGTTTTGTATGTCCCTGAGAGCAAGACAGGCCTTTATGATTGCAAGCATTTCTGCTTGAAAAATGCATGATCAGGAAGACGGCAATATTCAGAGATACTTAGTGATCTGCAAATGATTCCAGCACCCACACGTTGAGTCTAGTCTGCAGCTGGGGAAATGGGTTGCTCCTTTCAGAGTTTTGATAGAGCCGCAACCGTACCCAGTCCCCACTGCGCTTGGCCCTGTTAAACAGCTGCCTCACTTTTTTTCTGTGGCTAGCTAGATGGTTCCACCACGGAACAGAGGTACTCATATTCTTTAATCATCCATAGGGGGCAGTTTTCTTCATAGGAGGACACAATTACCCTGGAGGTCTCGTGAAACTCTCGAGACTGAGCCACCCTGTGACTTTCTTGTCGATTTGCTGTGGATGTTCCTGTTCCTATATCCGGACCAGTTAGTATTTTGTAGAACTTTAGGCTCAATTCTAATAGAAAACAAAATTATTCACGTAAAAACGCAATATAAATTTGTTTTGTATATTTATTTATTTTTTCAAAACAACACAAAATTTTTCACCTTATTCACCTGTTTATGCTCAATTGTTGCAGAATCCAGTGGCGTATTTACAGGGGGGGGCACAGGGGGCACGTGCCCCCCCTGTGAGCACATCAAACTTTTTTCACACCCTACTAAAAATTGCAGTACCAAATGCTCCCTTTTTATTTTGAGCGTTTCTATTACTAAACTTTGTAAATCTTTTCGAAGCATTATCATCCCATCATCTTCTCAATTCGCCAGATCTCCTCGTTGATGAACCCTGTCCGTTTTTCGAACGGGTTGAGTTTATTTTCATAGACGCGTGGTTTCAAGAACAAGAACTCTCAGAGAATAAGTACAAGCTATGATTATGTCGAGGCAACGAGGTGGTCATGAAACGTTGCCCAATCTCGACATGAATCTGTTCGGAAACAAGGACTGCTATTGAAAGTCTCGTCATGTGTGAAGTGACCCCATCTTATGTTGATATAAGTTGAGGAGATGTTGTTCGAATTCCTACGGTTCGGTGTCTGTGGTGCCCCGCCTGGGGTACTTTCTTCAATGCTTCAATTTTTACGAAGTAAACATCATCGTAGCCATTCCTTTCAATTTCTATTTTGTAATTGATTTGTTAAAGCATGTTGCTTCAGCTTACCATCTAGGACTCGTTTTAAAAGGTATTGCGGATAGTTCCTACACGGCTGAAAATTTTGGTGTAATTTTTATAAAAATATATATTCATACATTTCCATATAAAAACTTTATCAAAACTACACCAACGGACCTTATAAAAAGTATAAGTGAACTATATTAAAAGTATGAGTATTCTTGATAAAAATTTTACTCTTCAATAGTATAAAATTTATAAGCAAATTTATACAAACCGCTCGAAAAAATAAAAATTGTAATACGAGTGCAATCGGCTTGGAATCCACAATTCTGTGATTTGTAGGCAAGCGCGCTCTTCACTGAACCAGACATACTACAAATCAATAGATTTCTAGGTTGAATGGGTTTCTGGCGTTGATAGTGCAGATTTGATAACATAGTAAGATTGATTCTACCCTTTTATGTTATAACAACATTCAAACGAACGGTGTAAAATGTATAATATTAAAAGGGTATTTGGATAGTTTTATTCTGTAACGGCTGTAATTAATATAATTTTCGAATAAACTAAAATTAAAAGTTGTAAAGGGTTAAATTTGATTCAAGTTTTGAAAAAGATAGGAGTTATACTATTTTATTTATAAAATTTACTCCCGGCTTACATCAAAATTTACAACCGTGTAGTATTCTGGATTGTACTTGTAAAATATTATTCGGCACTTGTTACGATTTTACGGAATCTGTTACTAGATTTTTGACAAAACATACAAAGGCCTCTTTTTCAGTAAATCCTAATTTTGCATTCAAATTCGCTTGCCATGGAATTCAAGACCACAATGTCAGCCAAAATTTGTTGTATCAGCTTTTCATCTGTGTTTCTTTCAAAAATAAGCAGAACCACTTTTTGGCGGAATTTGGCCGAAATTTGGCAGAATTTCGGACGATGTATAAAATTTCTCTTCCAAAGAAAAGTGTTCCGTCTGGAATGCGTTTTGTCATATGGAAACAGTCTTTTTGGTCATTGCATTAATTCCATAGCCAATTAAGTACATATTCGTAAAATTCCTTTTCGGCTTCAGACTCCTTCGAACTACACTACGCAAACTTTTTTAAGACCCTCCGTATTTTGGTTCAGGAAAAGCCAAAAGCAGTTATTGAGTGTTTTTCTAAGATCTGTCAGAAAAACTAAACTTTTGGTGTAATAAACCTGAAATGCAAAGGACTCTCTGCCCCGTATTTATAAACATACCTCAACTCAAGGAGACATTGAGTCAAGGATGCCGAAATTAAAATAAATGTCAATTTCCATACTTTTTCATAGATATCACTTATATTCACGAGTCAATGCATCCTTGATTTAAGGACAAACTCAAGGAGACCTTGCAATTTTCTATAGTCAACCTCACTTGAAGTCAAGGTAGCTCATTTTCTATAGTCAACCTCACTTGAAGTCAAGGTAGCTACCCACCTACCTTGAAATATTACATTTCAAGTCTATTGAAAACTTAAGGTCACCTTGAGTTTCGCCTTAAATCAAGGATCAACGATCCCTCAGTCTTGCCAATGTTTTTCCTATGTAGCTGCTCTCGGGTATCCCCACACCAAAACTTTATGTAACAAATTAGCACCGTACTCTGTGCCCCCCCTTTGACAATTTTCTAAATACGCCACTGGCAGAATCTGCAAAGAATGCGTAAAAATACGAAACTGAAGATGTTGAACGTAAAGGTCCATCTAGATTAGTCGCCAAATGGCGTCAAATGGCTGTTGTCATTGCATCCAAACTGATCGCCATTTGGGTGTGCGTCCAGTTTTGATATTCAATATGGCAACTCAACCAACCGCTTTGACAACCGCTTGTCAAATTCAAAGTGACAATTTCGCAACTTTTGTTCCTTCTTTTGTATGAAATTGAATAATTCTTGAATGTCCGTGTAAAAATTCAAACGCGCAGAGTCCGATTTTAATAAATAAATTAAAAAACTAGGGGGCTTCGCCCCCTGCTCGCTTCGCTCGCCAACCCCCGGGGCCGATGCTAATTTCGGGCGCGGCCGAAATTTGGATACCCTTCGCTTGGGCTAATAGTTTTTTCGGGCGTACCTATGACTTGTATTTCATCCCCCTCCCCCATTCGTTTTTAACTTTTTTGTTGCTTTGGTAAAGACACATTAATTCAAGGTTTTGTGAAATTGGTGCAACAAATGTTTCTTAGAAGAACCAAAATGGGGGTTGTGTTTGTATGGCCACCCCATGACCCCATGGTCAGATTTGAACAATTCTTAGGTATGTTTTGTGTCATCAAGAGAAACACGTTTGTGTGTAGTTTTGTGGAAATTGGTGCACAAATTAAAAAGTTTTTTTAAAAGAACCTAATTTGGGGGGTTGGATTTGTATGGCAGCCCCATGACACCATGCTCCGATTTTATCCATTCTTACATATGTTTTGTGTCAACAATAGAAATACATTTGTGTGAAATTTGGTTGAAATTGGTGAACAAATAAAAAAGTTTTTCTTAGAAGAACCTAATTTGGGGGTTGGATTTGTATGGCAGCCCCATGACCCCATGCTCCGATTTTATCCATTCTTACATATGTTTTGTATCAACAATAGAAATACATTTGTGTGAAATTTGGTTGAAATTGGTGAACAAATAAAAAAGTTTTTCTTAGAAGAACCTAATTTGGGGGTTAACTTTGTATGGCAGCCCCATGACCCCATGGTCCGATTTGATCCATTCTTGCATATATTTTGTGTTATCTATAGAAACGCATTTGTGTGAAATTTTGTTGAAATTGGTACACAAATAAAAAAGTTTTTCTTAGAAGAACTCAAATTGGGGAGCTAGGTTTGTATGGAAGCCCCATGACCAAGTGATCCAATTTGGGTGAATCAAATATACAAACAGCCTGCAACAATAAGAAGCACGTGTGCAAAATTTCAGCTCCGTAGCTTTTATAGTGGCCGAGAAAAACGCGCTGATACAGACGGACAGACGGACAGACAGACAGACAGACGGACATCGCCCAATCGATTCATCTCGTCATGCTGATCATATATGTATACTTTTTATATGGTCGGAGATGCTTCCTTCAATGCGTTACAAACTTCATGACAAAGTCACTCTATGAGCGAAGGGTATAAAAAATACCAAAATGAAATTTTGGTTATGTCATTTTCTGTCTCCATTTGGCTGTTAGTGTAGATGCTAAGTAGCAGCCAAATGGCTGTTCGTGATGCCAGTTTTTGGACGCGCAGCTATTTGGCGACTAATCTAGATGAACCTTAAGTTCGCGAAATTTACCAAAGCTCGTCAAGAAGTCGGTAGCTTAGGTACGCTTATCCCAAGTAACAATTTCATCCCTATAATACTTCGTAAAATATTCTCTTCTAACAATAATAGGGGCACTTTACAGGGTATAACCACTGAATAATAGTCCAATAATGGCTTTTGGCGCCATTTTTGAATCCAATGGAACCTTATGGTAGCGGTAACTTATGCTTCAAAAAAGGCGTACGTCATTTGCTTTATATTATCATTTTCATTTCGTTCATTGAACGAATTTGCAAAAAAAAAAACAATAGAAAAACAAAATTTCCGCAGCTAGCATCAAACCCGTGTCTGTTGATTGCCAATCCTACACGCTACCACTCAGCAAACCTCACATATAGTCAGCATTGCTCGTAAACACTACAAATGGTTAGTTGCTTCTATAGAAATGCTTGACAATTCCTTATCAAATCTTCTGCAATGCACCCTAAATGTATACATTTATCAATAAAATAGTTTCAATTTCTGCGCAGAGATCACCCTAACTGGTTCCGAAGATAACAATGAGTTAGTAAGTGTTGGTTTCATAGAAGATTTCAAGGATTTCTATTTAAGACATTATGTATTTCAGAGCACTTCAAAGGTGTGCTACTATATGATTGCTACAGTGTGAAGTGCCTCTTCAAAGCAAGCGAATTGTTGCTTGGGACATTATGTACTAAATTGTACCACAAACAATTTGCTTACGGTTAAAATAATAAAAATAACAGGCCCGACAATCCAGCATTGGACTAAGGCCGCAGGATGTGTTAGTGACATCCTATTTCCAAGATCTTATCTGCTTTTTGTTGAGGTAATGAGATCAGCACCACGCTCAGCAGTGTTATTTATCCCCATAAATTGGTACTCGTTTAACTTCTGAGTGAGATCATAGTCCGTCACAAGCTCATGAGTTCGAAAAACACCATGATCCACGGTGAGATTGGAACTCATGACCCTGTGCACCGAAGGATAAAATGATGATACCAAAGTCGTTAATGACTCAGTATAGTCACATTTTAAAGGTAAGTTTTCAAAATTTCTAACCTGCGGCCCTCTCAAATATGAAGACAATGATATTTGGCCCAGGCCAGGTTTTGAGTTTGACACCCCTGGCCTAGGAAATATTGAAAGTGCATTAGGGCTCCATGACACAGTCATATTTATAGTCATATTTCTAGTCATATAATTAAGCCTACTCGATTCATTCAGTTAATTTTTTTCACGTACACTAAACGAAATCAAGTAGGCTTAAGGATATGATAATATCTATTATAATATATATTACGAATATATGACTGTGTAATAGCGCCCTTAAATTGTATACATATGAGGCGACGAACTAATTACATTGCCAATCGAGTAACCTGATTCGCGAAACGCGTTTCGGACAGTTTGGATCTAGATTGGGTGGTGACAAAAACTATAGACTACTAGATCATGCATTGCGCAGGAATGTTATTTCATCCGATACGAATTTGACAGTCGGCTATCGTGCTGATACAAAATTCAGATTCATTCGCAAAGGGGTGAACATTCAGTTTTTTGTAAATATCTCGAAAACTGTGTGTCTGGCCGCAAAACGTCTTGAGTACGAAATGGAAAACATAAAATTACCTTTGTAATGATATAGAATACTCTATACATTTCCTCAGAAAATTATACGCTAGACCCAAAAGTGTAATAGTGAATTTACATTTGAGTGTTACATTTCGCACTGTAACTCTTGATAGAATAGACCTAGAGTCATAAAATTTTGTCCACATATTGCTAACAAAATGCATATGATTTGAACCAAAAGTTGAATGGCTCCCACCATTGACATCCTCCTCACTCCTCCTACCATTTTTCAAAAAGGCATGCCTGTAGCTTCTTTTTAAATTGAGCCAGGCAGATCAAATTTGGTGTGGTGCCTAGTCCAAGCCCAATTATGCTCAACACCAAAAAACTATTACCATTCGATCAAAACGAAGGGTACCCCCCATTCAAAGTGAACCAAAAATCGAACAAATTTTACATTTTTTCACTCGATTTATCTCTTAAAACGTACTCATAACAGTTAATTGCAGTTATGTGAATGTATATCCAAAATTTTCTACCAGAGCGTGTCTTACAAGTACGAAAAATTAGGTTTAAAGGTTACTCAATATAAATATTTGGAAATAGCCTTAGAACTGGCACCATTAAGCTTCCAAGTAAATTTTTGGACACTTGTAGAGTACACTTTCGTACAAACTTTTGAACATACGTGAAGAAGACTACAATTATATGTATATGTTACGACGATTTATGTAACACCTCAAACGAGCCACCGGAGGTATGACAAAGTACAGTACGACCTCGATTATTTCAACTAATAAAAACTGGGGCAGTTGCAATAACTGAGTTGTTGCAATAATCGAAGCAGAGAAGAAAAGCAAAATTTATGAAAAAGCTTTAAGTTTGAAGTTTTAAACCGAGTTCTTTTACTTTATTGTGAAGCATGCTTAAAAATGGCGTATGCCGTGAGGCATAGGGTGGGGTATACACTCATAGTGCTTTAATTTTATGTACTTAATTTCGTGCTCAAGACGTTTTCCAGATATTTGCAAAAAACCTGAATTTTTCCCCCTTTGCCACCCCCTTAACCCATGATGCAATTTAGTGTAACTTTTTACTGTGTATACTTGGCAGTGTATTGAACAATTTGGCATCAAAAATTTCTTTTTGTTTTGAATGTTTGGGTCTTTTTTCAGCCAATCGTACTGTACTACTATAAAAGGATATTGAACAATCTACCCATATTCATTGAAATATTAAGGTTAAAAAATTGTTCTTTCGAGCGACAATGTTTTTTTAAAATCATGAAACTAAATAAGAAATAGAAGAAAGCACCTACAAAAATATATGAAAACTGCATAAAATTACGTCATAATCGATTGTTTTAGATTATAAATTTAAAATAGCAATTCATTTGAGAGGGGTGACCAATAGGTTTTTTTTTGCATTGAGCACTCTGTCCCCGTTAAATGATTCAAAAGCAATAACAAAGAAATATGTAAAAGCAGCTAAAGGGTTAAGAATTGGGGGTATATTCCTCACAACTTTTTTGCTGGAAATTACATGAGGAATTACAATCCGGTGCGTTTATGCGGAAGTTTCCGGACACCCTGTATAACAGATACATATGAGAATGTTTTTTTCTTTAAAATGTCCGCAAACAGCCGAAAAAACGCATAAGAAATTTATTTCCCATGTTGTTTCCAATAAAAGGTGTACGGAACGCACACCAAAGTGAGGTAGGTGCTTGTAAGATTATTTTAAAAATTGGCGCACATCCTTAGGATCATATCTTAACAAAACTAAGGATTTTTTTGGCAATATTTGCATAATGTTACCAGAAAACATGAGGAAAAATTTCGACTGTGTTTATCCAATACTTTCTCGACACCCTGTATAACAAGGGATAAAGGAATGTTTCTTGCGAGGGCTCTTTTTGTTTAATTTGTAGATGAATTTTTTTTTTCTACAAAATCGAAAAAATTCCATGCGACAAAATGATTTGTATTACGGCTGAACAATCATTTTTCCAGGGTTTCCCTACGGCATTTAACTTAACAACTCCTCACCTCCAGAATATACAAAATTTGCGGCCGTCTAAGCAGCAATTACACTTTTCTTTACAAATTTGTTCTTGAACTTAACAATTCTCATATACTACCCATATACTATAGGTCTATTGTGACGTAGATGCGCAGAACGAAAAATTTTCGTACAGCTATCCGCGTGATCTAGTAGTCTATAGTTTTTGGGGTGGTGACACACTAGAAATCGACGTAATATGTGTCAAAGGTATAAATCAACACAAAAGTGATTGAAATAAAATCAAGTTTATTAAATTATGCAAATGTACGCAAAGTGCAAATATCATTCATTGTTTGGACTTCTCCTCGTCTTTGAATCGCAATTGATCATCCGATAATCGTCTTCGCAACGAAGTCGTTTGTGTCACGGTAAATATCATCGTCAACCCCATTATATCGTCTTGGCAACATCGCTTCTGCAAAACACAAACGGAAAAACAAAGTACACTTGTCGTACACTTTGGAATTACATAATGAATACTTATCTGAAATTGGTTTCGCCTATTTTATTCCAACTATCGTTTTCGTTGGCATCCTCGCAATATTCGCCACTCGTTGTCATCTTCGTCATCATCGTTGGGACCTGCAAAATCAATAACTATCATTAGTTAATTTGATCACTTAGAATTTAACACAATTACTCACCTTAAAATTGTATACTTTATTTGTTTACATTTAATGTCATTTATCAGCTGATCAGCTTATGTATACATATTTGACCCGATTAGAACATTAGAATCCTGCAGCATGATATAATCGAAATCTTGGATAAAGTTATCACATGAACCTATTATTATACTCGTGTAAACGTGAACTGCGTCAAACGTGAACAGCCGCTTATGTGAACAATTTTAGGTTCATCCACTCCACACTACTCTGAAACGTGGACAAGTCCTGAAAGCCCTAAAACATGAACACTTACTTGTCTGAAAAAAAAATAACTTATTTTCTAGATATTTAATGAAGTTTGCAATGTGTGGAAGACAGTGTGATAAAGTGTTTCATTACCACTGTTATAACTCTTTATGGGGAATTGTGCGTCTATTGCACTTACGCGTCAAAACGTACGGTTTCTTGCAATGTCTCCTAATTGGCCACAGTTTTTTCTCAAAGTCGAACACTATTCATCCAGAGATCTGTGCTACATTATTTTAGGGTGACTCCTTTTTCGGCCTCTTTGGGAAAAGATGTTCCATTGGCTAGCACGACTAGCAAAGTAGTTACGTGAGGTGACCAAAATACTGCCACTTTCGCTTGGGACTCAATTCGACAATAGGCATTTGAGATTATATCCGCGCCGGCGCGCGCGGCGGCTTAAAATTCGATAAAGACATGAATTGACGAAAGTTTGCTGCTTTTCGGTAAGTTTTCCAAGTGCGGCTCTCATGCAACAGCTGGCATAATTAGGGAGCGGAAACGGCAAGGCTTGGTTTTTAAACTGAGATAACTGCTTTGCCAGATTTTGGAGAACATACCGAAAGAGCGATGACTTCGGTGGCACACCGCAAGGACGCAGTGATAAAATCTAAAGAGGACTTTAATTGGGCTAGTTGATCGTATATGTGCGTTTTATTGGACACCATATACGGAGAAATTCGCCTGCTGAGTTATTATGCGAAGTTGTATCGCTGTGACTGCGGTTCGCTCGTGAGATTTAATTTTTAGTGAAATCACTTTTCCCATTTTATGGTGAGAGCAACGCGCGGCTGTGAAATTTAGTTTTTCTCTTAGGGAAATTGGCCGGGGAAGCTATTGTAATGCTTAACACTGCCTTAAGAAAAATTAGAGTCTACGAGTGGTCTTAACTTTTCAATGGTTGAGAAATGTAAAAAAAAAAACCGACCCCATTCAAGCCGCTCCTCAACGTCAGGAAATGACGTTGCCAACAATATAATTGTCAAAAGCGTAGCTGAACCATTGATGATCTATACCGTTCGATGTCTATGTGATTTTTACGTAGATTTTTACAACAGAAAACTTACTGGCCAATTTCTCCCTCGTTTTTTCACAGACAAGCAATGGGAGTTTTTGCTGCAGGCATGTTTTGAGCTGCAAAATAAGCTCAATGAGGACACTGCATTTTTTCCAATCGTAGTGCTATGGCTATGAGCTTGAAACAAAAGTTGTATATTCAATCGTATCGTTGTGGCGTTGGTCCAAAAAATGCTCACGAGCGGACAGATGCACTAACAGCGACACAACTGTGCATAATAACTCAAGAGACATATCCCCAACGGATACCTGGACGAACAATGGGTTCTACCCACCCACCGCACCTACTCGTATGTTGTTTAAATTTATTGTTTCGCGAAGTTTATTTACCCAACCTATGCATTTTCAAGCTTTCAAACGATATTGGAGCTCAATGTTGTGACAATTGTCATCCAATGACAAAGCTAGATAATTCGCTGCCATGTTGTGTCAGACATTTAGGGTTTCGGCCGAGAAACCTCGGTGCATTCTAAATATGTATGCATTTTGAAACTAGTCTAAAAGGTAAAAAAAATGTTCGTGAACAACTGCAGAACATGAACCCCCGTTAAGGTGAACAGTCGCGGTTTTAATTAGTTCGCGTTTACGCGAGTCTACTGTATGTACATACTTTCACGTTACATACATACTGATGTTTTAACCCTTAAATGCATAGCGTACCATATATGGTACATGGCTAGATTCCTGTAAAAGTCTAGCTATTATTAAATTTTGGATTTTTTTGTTACTTTTTCCCAAAGTAGACAAAACAAGGATTTACATAAATTAAGTTTTGGCTTCTCGAAGCTTTCCTTGAATTGTCTGTGCGTCGTCAAAGTGGACGAACGTTATTTTTGGTGAAATTTTAAAAGCTATTCTTTAGAGCTAAAAAAAATTGGCGAAATTTACCGTTATTTGGAAAAGGAAAAATACTGGTGAGTAAATTGGAATGTGTTCTTGAGATTCTTTTGAGATTTTGACCAAAAAAAGTCACCAAAGGTATTGTTAGCACCAATTTTGCAACGTACCATATACAGTCCCAATCAATAGGATAGTTCCACTTGAAAAATGGCTGTATCTCGGTAAGTGAAAACGGTATTTTCTTCAAACTTGGTGACAATATTTTCAGTAGTCTGCTTGTTCTTTCAATGATAGAAAGTATCAAATCCGGAGTCCCATTAGGATTTTCTTACGAGAATTCTTAAAAACAGTACAAATAGTGAAGTCAATAGGATAGTTCCAGTGGAAATAAAACATCAAATAACGGTACGAAAGGATAATTTTAGTTTGAAAAATGTAGCTGGTAATAAGCATAACTTTATGTAGGTAATTTAAGCTCAAAAAGTTAATCTATCCCAGATTAACTTTTTGAGCTTAAATTACTTAAATAAAGTTCTACTTATTACCAGCTACATTTTTCAAAGTAAAATTATCCTTTCGTACCGTTATTTTATGTTTTGTTTCCACTGGAACTATCCTATTGACTTCACTATTATTACTGTTTTTAAGAATTATCGTAAGAAAATAGTAACGGGAGTCCGGATTTGAGACCTTATGTTCTGCAAAGAACAAGCAGACTACTGAAAATATTGTCACCAAGTTTTAAGAAAATACCGTTATCACTTACCGAGATACAGCCATTTTACAAGTGGAACTATCCTATTGATTGGGAGTGTATGGTACACCATGCATTGGGGCATATTCAGAAATATCTATACATACATTACGATCGTTCTTAGTTGATGAAATTATTCTCCCTTAGTCTTGGGTAGGGTGGGATATGTTCATACAATTTTAATTATCAGCTCTTTCAACATAATGGCGCGTTTTATTGGGCCCAGAACAGGTCCAAATAACCTAAATTTTCATACAAATTATGTCACCGATGCATTTTTCCAGGACATTTACTGCCATTTTTATGAAAGCTAGGTTAATCAGTCCTGATCATGATCCAAGGAAACGGTGCTGTCATAGTTGATTTAGAAGGATCGTTTTTGTCATTTTGTTTTCTATTGCACACCGACCAGGGCTTAGTGTTTCTGTAGCTGCTTCTTATAATCCCAGTCTTTTTAGCTGGCAAGTATACGAAAAAATGTCCACATCTTTTGTTTTGTCTTTAGGACGCGCCACTAACAAACCGAGCTTCTGTACTTAACATTTTAGTAAGATACTTGGACTTTCACCAGGACTCAAGCAGCTGCGCCAATTTCATAAACCACTTGATTATGACAAGTATTGTCTTTGAAGTCCACGGTCAGGACCCTCAGAAAATGTGCTTCTAGGGTCAACCATTTGATATGGAAGACTATGTGGAGTACCACATTCGATAAACAAAAAAATACATGCATGTGATTCTAGTGGACATGTCCTGGGACCTGCACAAATTTGGGTTATAAAGCAGGCAGCAGCTCATTTCCATATTCATATCCTAGCAAAGTCAATCCAATCCATATACTTTTCAAGAAAGGAATCCCATGAGCTATGATAAGTCAAAAGAAGTATCGAGATATACGTTTAACAGTGGAACATGTTTACAACGAACTATTATATAAAATATTTATTTTATATCGAGACCGAGTTCTAATTAGGCCAGTCAATTACCGATTTTAGGTCGCAAAAAATTGCTCGGGTCTGGTTGTTTGGGATATTGTTAGGATAGATACCAGAAGTGTACCACTAAGTTTGCAACTTCGAAAAACCTGTGCTAACCCCGTGACCCTAAAAAAACCTCAAAATTTTCGGACTTTTTTCATATTTTTGTTTGTAATTTCTAAAAGGTGCTTCCTACAAGTAAGTCGTCCACTGCACTTTTAAAGCTAAGAAAATCTTCTTGAATTTGAGTGTAACTCCAGCTTTGTAGGTGCAAAGGATCTCAAGATACAGTACTTTAAAAAATGTGATTTTTTGTAAAAAAAAGGAGGTTTGTATGACATCCCTATGACGTAATGTTCCGATTCCATCCATTCCTAGATATGTTTTGAGGCTTTACTAGGAACACATTTGGGTGAGGTTTGGTTAAGATTGGTTCATAAAGAAAAAAGTTTTTCTTAGAAGAACCTGATTATCAGGGGTTGGTTTGTATGACAGCCCTATGACCTAGTGTTCCGATTTCATCCGTTTCTAGATATGTTTTGAAGCTTTACTAAGAAACACATTTGGGGGAAGGGTGGTTAAGATTGGTCCATAAAGAAAAAAGTTTTTCTTAGAAGAACCTAATTTGCAGAGGTTGGTTTGTATGACATCCCTATAACGTAGTGTTCCGATTTCATCCGTTCCTAGATATTTTTTTAGGCTTAGCCAGGAACATACTTGGGTGAAGTTTGGTTAATATTGGTGCATAAAGAAAAAAGTTTTTCTTAGAAGAGCCTAATTTTCAGGGGCAGCCCTATGACCCCATGGTCTGATTCCATTCGTTCCGACATATATGTATACAGCTAAGGAACTGGTTTATAACTTCATGTCACATGACTTTCTCTGTAAAATGCGCATTTAAGCCGACATTCAGCTCGGAACATGACTGAAATTACATTTCGAACTTTTTTTCAAAAAACAATGTTTAAAGTGCTGTATCTTGGGATCCTTTGCGGCTACAAAGCTAGGGTTACACTCAAATTAAAGAAAATTTTCTTAGCTTTAACAGTGCAGTGGACAACTTACTTGTAGGAAGCACCTTTTAGAAATTACAAACAAAAATATGAAAAAAGTCCGAAAATTTTGAGGTTTTTTGAGGGTCATGGGGTTAGCACAGGTTTTTCGAAGTTGCAAACTTGGTGGTACACTTCTGGTATCTATCCTAACAATATCCCAAAAAACCAGAGCCGAGCAATTTTTTGCGACCTAACGCCTTATTTTTCGGTTTATTGACTGGCCCATAATCGCGCCAATAGCATGATAAGTGCATCCACCCATATACAGAGCTAGACGGCACGCAAAGCCCAAAATAATCAATTCCATGTTTTCCTGTATGGGAGGAAGGGGTATATGAGTAGGATCTGGCGCACTTTTAATACTTTATAAGGACATCCAACAGCTACCATTTGACACACATTTGAAGTTTTGCGCGACTTTATATCAAAAGACAAGGCTAAATTTTGGTTTGTAGGGGATGTATGAGTAGTAACACCTAATCCACTTTCCATCAACTTCCAGGATATGTCACAAATAGGCATCGATACAAATTTCAATAAGGAATAGGAAACTAGTCCCGCACCCACCCGAGATCCCTTTTAAAAAAATGAATATTCGGGATTTTCTATAGAAATTACCATACCTTTCCTTTAATGAAGAGGAGTTCATTATATCGAGTTTCCACTATAATTTCGATCAAAACTCTCAATAATCATTATCCTTTCTTTTTTGCACCGTTGCTATTAAATTAAGAGGCATATTAAATAAAATTTGAAAAATGCCTTTCATTTACAACATATGGCCTGAATGCATGGCGTACCATATTTGGTACACAATAGAAGTTCTACTATTTTCGCTTTTCTGGGAAAACGGGCTATTTCCTGGGAAAATAAAGGCTGATTCCGTGCTCAGTGACCGATTTTACATAAGTGGAGGTTAGTTAGGATAATAGGTTCAGACCCCATGCATTTAAGGGTTAAATTTGCATTAGATTTAACCTTGGAATTGAATAACGTTTCAATCGTTCGATACAAGGTTTCAAGGAAAGTCATATTAGAAATAACGCACACTTTAATTTTTGACCCCATCCGGGAACAGACTTTTCGATTCGTTCAACTCTTAGCGGCTCTTTGAATTTGATGATTTATCTTTGATTTTTAACTTTGAACCCCTTAATTTGAAATTTTGAACTCAGCTAGTTAACCTGTACCTTTTGAGAATATATTATATTTAAATCGAAATATTTCGCGAGTTTTTTAATTCTTGAACATATGGTCCGTCGAGTAACGATCTTATCTCAAACATTCATCAATATCAATAATTAGAAGCATTAGAAGTGTTCGAACTTCGAATTCTTTTCCGTGCGTACAAATAGATTACATATGTATTTAGTTCGATCTCAGACTGTTTCAGCTCAAACTCAGCAACAACCTCCACGGACCTTTTATTACTACCTGGGTGCTTCCTTCAATCCATTGAAACTCTTATCTGGCAAATGCTGTACCTTAGAAACCTTCATCATCTGGTTGGTGTAGTAGATAGATTCGTCTTCAAATTATTTTGTCCCAGGATTGAGTCCCACTGTAGGTAGGTAATTCATGGTGTTTTTCAAACTGACGTAAATTGATTGTCGTCAACACTAGTAGACGCCTCTGTCCAATGCTGGGCTGCGTCAATTTTTTTTTACAAAAAGACTGATGGACTTAATTATTATCAAAGAACCAGTTGATTGAGCTAATACCTAGGTCATTAATTTTTACGACTGAAGTCCCATTACAGGGTTAGATAAACGTTTCATTGAAGTCCACACCATGCACTCGATTGAATCCACGTCCTACAAATCGGACATTAAACTGTATTTACACGATGGCACATGCAGCGCATTTTCAAGTGTTTTTTTTGCCAATTATTCCCACCAAATCCCATGATTTGAAACTCTCCCATTTCGTCTACGAAATTAACCTCGCCACTCGCCGTAATAACTTGTCTAATTGTTTCCAGTTCCTCTGACACATTTGCAAGCTGTTTCAAACCACGTTTGTGGTCAGGGCAGTATTTGACTTTGATGCAGCTATATCACTTCGTCTGAGTTGACTCCACCTTGTGTTTTAACCTCAGTAGTCTGGTTGGTGTTGTGGTTAGTGCGCACACCATCGGTGCACCGGGTCGTGGGTTCGAGTCTCACCATGAACCATGGTGTATTTTCGAACTCACGACCCATGTGACGGACTATGATCTTACTCAGATGTGAAACGAGTACCCATTTTAGGGGATAAATAACACTGCTGAGCGTGCTGGTGACCTCAACACCTCAACAAAAACAAAGATAAGATCTTGGAAATTGGATGTCACTAACAATGTTGGACGATCGCGCCTGTTATTTATTTATTTTTTTTGTGTTTAACATTTCGTTTTACCTGGGCTCGCCGCAAATCCAAGGGTACACGAGTATTTTGAGCGATTCTCCGCTCAGATCCAAACAATATCCCGTTAAAATAAATAGATGGCACGTCGGTTCAACATTGGACCAAGATTGAGATGTCCCCAGAACACTGTTTTTTAGCCTTTCGTCAAATGCCTAGAAAAACGTTCACTACGCAGTGTTTTTTATAAGTATGGGTAAAAAGGAATCCTCAGGTTCTCAGTGAGGTTTAACCGACGGTTCAAACCACGAAATTAGTGTTTTGGCTCATGAAACAGGCGACAGTCTGAAATGGTCTCTTTGAGGCCTAATTTTCACAATGAAGACTAATCCGTCTTCTCTCGCCCGCTTTGCGATTTCTCCGAATACTTTTGGCAAACAAATGATTGGTTTTACTCAAAATTGATTAGTTCAATACTCCTTAAGCAGAACGGTAGATTGTAGCCGTAGATTGTAGAGGAACTTGAACCCGAAGGATTCGCAACACTGAAGCCAATGGGCCTAATGTGCTGTCGCCCAAGTAGCAGGTGGGCAGGACTATGCCTGATCGTCAGTAAACCATTTTATGGTCTGTGGGTGCAGCCTAGCGAAATTGGAGCGCCACTTCTCTCTACTCCATGTTCCAGCCCGGAAACGGCGGCCTCATGAGATCTCCTTTGCAAGGTGGTCGGAAGGCATGTTCACGATAGTGATGTTATTGAGGCTTATTAGCTGCCCCCTAGTAAGCTACAGATTGGCATCGAGCGCCAAGAGTCGTGCAAGTGCTAGTTTTGTTTTGGGTGTAGGTGTAGTAAAACGTCTAGAGCGCTGCTAGGGCAAGATCGGAGGTAATGGGACATGCTAGTCTCTATACCTTGCCTAAATCGTAGTCAGGGTTCTTTTCCAACAGACTACAGCACCGTAGTTTAGGGTGGGTCTAACTATTGCTTTGTAAATCCATAGCATAATGCATGGAGAGTTTCATTTCTCAGGTTTTCCCTACGAATTTTTTGAATATCCAAAAGGGCGCCACTTCGATATATTTTTGCCAGTAAAGTTTACAAGTATACCATCTACGGGGTTTTCCGTCTAAGGGTCACCTAGCCTTACGGCTTTATACCCCGGTCCTTGCGAAAGCGGTTTGGACCTCCGGTTATTTTACTGGCACGGATCTTGTTGCCAGATGGGGATTTCTCCATCCGGTGAATGCACTCACCATCAGGAACCCAACCCCGGGGCTGCATCACCAGCTCGATGTCTTGCTTAACAACCGACAGCCCCCTCGAGACCAACTCCAAGATGGGAAGGGACCATGGTCCCCTGGGCTCACCCATCCCCGAGGTACACTATTCGCTAAAGACTTCTCTTTAGCAGGTGTGATCAACCTTCGGCCCCCTAATGGTTAGGCCTAACGTTAAATTCAGATGTGCACATCCCAGGTTCGTTGGACCGTAGGCACGTAGGCATTTTCACCAAGGCCATTCTCCCTAACTAGTCCCTTCGTGGCTTGGGTTATGCGAAGCCGCCAACTCCGAAGCTCTACACGGCCGCTTATAAAGGACTCCTCCCCTACGAGGAGACACTGCGTATCGTGTTTGACTTGTATGACTGCCTTTCCGACCGAATAGGGAAAAAGGTCAGCCATGTCGTGAGCTACCCATACATGACTCGGGAGCACGGGAGCGTCATCGCCCGAATGGTCTTTGCACAGATCCACGCCATGGCGTATCAACTATACAAGGGGCCTCCCTGCGCTGCTCGGGTACCTGGTGTCGCAAACCACCAAAGATCTCTGTCCCACTACAAACAGCCTTCCTTGGCTGAGTGTCACAAGGACACAGACCCCCCTGCGGGGTAAGTTTACAGTTGAGGATTACCCCGAGGTATTTGACCACCAATTGGGAGTCAATTGGTAGAGGGGATTTGTACATTATCGGGCGTCTGAGTTCAGCCGGACTTCTGTTCGTGGAGAGGAGTATGATGATCGTTTTGAATGGGTTGACTCGGAGCCCGTTCCCATCACACCATTCTTGTATTATTTTTAGTGCTGGTTCGGATAAATCTGGTAGTATTTCCTGAAACAAATCCTTGACCATTATAACCACATCGTCGGCATATCACTGTATGGAGAAACCATTAGATGTGAGCTTCCACAAGAAGTCGTCAGCAACCAGGTACCACAGGAGGGCGAAAGTAACCCCTGGTAGGCAGCCTTTTGTAACCAGAACCGTTACTTGTTTACCCGGAGGAACAGGGGCGGAAGTGCTTAGTGAGTGAACAAAATCAGCAAAATAACTCACTCTAAACAACGCAAATATTCCACTAGATTATTCGAAAAAAATCCACCGTAAGCTTCGTATTATTGGTATTAGAGTTTCTAACGGAAAGCAGGACAGAAAAACATGCTAACTTTTTTTGCTGTGACGTTTTCAGATCAAATACGATTCTAATTGCAAATTTTATTTGTTGGGTTTTTTCGTTTATTTATTGCCAAACGATCAACAAAGAAATTGAAAAGGTAACTAGAAAATATGGACGCATTCTGAAGAAGATTTACAGCTGAATGTAAGGAGAATTGTTCAGTTTCATACCCTTCCGTCATGGAGTCAAAGGGTATATTAACTTTATCATGAAGTTTGTAACGCATTGAAGTAAGCATCTCCGACCATATAAAAAGTATACATGTATGATCAGCATGACTTGGGGAGTCAATTAGGCGATGTCCGTCTGTCCGTCTGTTGCGGCGAGTTTTACTCGGCCAATTTAAAAGCTATGAAGCTGAAATTTTGCACAAATGCTTCTTTTTGCTGCAGGCAGTTTGTATGTATCTTCTTCTTCTTTATGGCACGATAGCCCGACGTCGGGCCTTGGCCGCCTGGATTGAAAACCTCCAATTGTCGCGGTCACGCGACCTTGTCCTCCAATTCCGAAAGCCTAGCATCTGGTGGGCGTCCTCACATACAGAATGCTCCCATCGGGCTCTCGGTCGTCCACGCAATCTGGCTCCGTCCACTCGTTGCGCGTTCATCACCTTTTTGGGCATGCGATCGTCGTTCATCCTTTGTACATGACCCGCCCATTGCAATCGCTGCAATTTCACGATCTTCGACACCTGTAGCTCATCATACAGCTGATACAACTCAATGTTATATCGGATGCGCCATTCACCTCGTTCACGAACGGCCCCGAAGATTCTTCGGAGAACCTTTCGCTCGAATGTGTCCAACAGGTGTTCAGAGTTTTGGGTTAGGGTCCATGCCTCGCAGCCATAGCATAGCACAGGTCGGATGATGGTTTTATACACGTGGAGCTTCGTGTTCCTGTGCACCAGCTTCGAATTCATAATTTGGAGGACCGCAAAGTAACACTTATTAGCTAGTTGTATCCGTCGCCTTATCTCATCTGTTTCGTTGGCATCTTTTGACAAATTGCAACCCAGGTAAGTGAAGTTGTCTACATATTCTATATTGAGCTCCCCCACTGTGATGCTTGAATTTACTGGCGTTCTAGTTTTTGATTGCATCATGACCTTGGTTTTAGACTCGTTGATATGTAGCCCAACTTCTTTGGCGGCGTTATTGAGATTATGCAGACGGCTTTCTGCATCACCCAATCTTCGAGACATGATGTTGATGTCGTCGGCGTAGGCTACTAGTTGAGTCGATTTAACGAGTAGCGTTCCGCTGCTGTCCAAATTCATGGCTCGAATCACATACTCCAGAGCCAGGTTGAAGAGCGTCGGCGCCAGCCCGTCGCCTTTTTTGAGTCCAGTACGAGTTTCAAATAGGTCAGTGAGTCTGTTCTGAACTCTGACCTGCGAGACGGTGTTAGTCATCGTCATCCTTATGAGTCGCACTAGCTTAGCCGGTATTATAAAATGCAGCAAAATGTTGTACAGTACGCTTCGATCGATACTGTCGTATGCCTGCTTGAAGTCAACAAATATTTGGTATACGTCGATGTTGTATTCCCAGCACTTCTGGAGTAAAAGCTTCACTGTAAAAAGCTGATCTGTCGTCGAACGACCAGGTCTAAAGTCGCCTTGGTACTCGCTAATGATTTCTTCTGCGTACGGATTAATTATATTTTCCAGAATCTTAGATAAAATCTTATAAGTCGTACAAACTAATGAGATGCCTCTGTAGTTCTCACATTTCAACTTATCCACATTTTTGTGGATTGGGCAAATGATACTTTTACGCCAATCTTCCGGGATTATTTCGTCGTTCCATAACGATAAGTGTGTGTATAGCCTTAACAAGGCTCTTCCCACCATGCTTCAGCAGTTCAGCTGGAATCTCGTCAGCGCCCGGGGCTTTATTATGTTTTAGTGCTTGCATGGCGAGATCAACTTCTTCTACTGTTGGGGGTTGAACGGGAGGGCCTGGTTCAGCCATCAGCTCCGGAGCTTCTTGTGTGGGGTTGTTCGGTTGAATGAACATTGAGGAGCTCTGTGAGGCCCAGCGTTTATCAACGCTATCGGTGTCGCTAATGATATTGCCATCCTTATCCTTACAGAGGCTGGTCCTGGGTTGGTATCCACTTTTAATTGAATTAATCAGCTTGTACGCTTGTCTACTGTTCCTACTAACAATTTTTTGGTTTATTTGCATCAACTGCTCGTCAAGATGCTTACGTTTCTTACGCCTAATTAACCTATTCGAAAATCGTCGAAGCTCGTCATATTTTGTTTTTTTGGCTCTAGTTGCGCGTTCAGTCCATTGGCGATATGCCTCGTTTTTAGCATCTACAGCATTTTGACATTCTTCATCAAACCAATCATTTCGGGCTCGCCGGGCTTTATATCCGACAACCTCCTCTGCGACCCCTTTGATGGTGTATGTTTGAATCGGTAAAATCGGACAATGGGGTCATGGGGCTGCCATACAAAGCTAACCCCCCAAATTAGGTTCTTCTAAGAAAAACTTTTTCATTTGTGCACCAATTTCAACCAAGTTTCGCACAAATGTATTTCTATTAATGACACAAAACAAATGTGAGAATGGATAAAATCGGACCATGGAGTCAAGGGGCTGCCATACTAGCCCAACCCCCCATTAAATACAAGTCGTAGGTACGCCCGAAAAAACTTTTAGCCCGAAGGCAGCGAAGGGTATCCAAATTTCGGCCGCGCCCGTAATTAGCCTCGGTCTCGTTTATGTTGTCGTTGGAATATCAATCTTTCTAAAAGAGTTTGTGGAGGGGCCCGGAGCCCCTGGACCCCTACCCTGGCTACATTCCTAGGAGGTCCCATCGCTTACTCGTAAAAAATATGAAATCTTGGAGGTGTGGCTTAAGAATAAGCAATTGGTCGAATGGAAACCAGCTTGCATGGGGCATAACGGGATGCAGATTAGGCGCCAATTTATCACATTTTTGACAAACGAGGCAATATTACCTACTGTACCTATTGTTATATTATCGAAAACCCCCAATTTTGTCCTGCGTTGACACCACAAACCCTTATCATTTGCAAATGGAAAATATTTTACGTGGACTACCTATCCTACGCTGCGGATTTCAAGGATTGCTTATCTAAAATTCTCTTTGTTTCCATTCAATTCCTAACACAAATACTCTTATTTATACATTCGTCCTTCCAATTCCCTTTTTTTTGCTCGAAACAACTTTTCAACAAGTTGCAAGTCTGGGATATTATTCTTCCACTTAATGTTTCTGAGAAGTTTATGGAGCTATCTACCGACACACAAACAACTCCATAAATATTCATGGTAATAAAATTTCTTTTTTTAAAACCATTGGCTTTCACGACAAAATCGTCATAAAAATATCTTATGGGCTTTTATGGAATTTGTAAGGTGTCTGCCCATATTAGTACGGGTAATGTGAATTCAATAAGCATTTTATCGATTGACAAGGGGCACATATCCTGAATGTATCCTTGTGTATCATGGTGCCTTTTATAAATTTCAGAGCAATATGTGGTGATGATAGAGGTGTTGTGCGAGACAAGCATATATATGTATGTGTAGGTGAGGATGTGAACACATGTAGCATCATTGAATGTATCCAATTATGTTATGAGGTTGCGGAATATTATATAAATCAATAATAACGTGATGGATTCGGGTAATCATAAATAAGTTGGAAATGTTGCATGATAAATAGTTTTCAATTTAATTGATGGCATAGATAATGATGGATTGAATAATTGAAGTGCAATTTGTTTAAAATGGCAAATGAAATCAGCAACATTATTTAAATATCATTTTGTATGTTTGTATGAGGAATATGAGTCTCAAAAGCTATTTATTTCCAATATATACGGATCGAAATCCATAAATCAATAAAATTGTACATATTAACTTAAGAGTAGCAATAGCTAAGTAATAAGAATATATTCGCTTTTGAATTACATATACATACATAATTAAGTTTTTTAAATAAGTTACTATAATCTTAATATCGTGGACTTTATCATTGTGGAAATCGATATATGTAATTACAAAGTTCATTACCAACACGTTTTTGTCTGTCAATAGGGGAATTCCGTATATAATTAAGTCAATTCAATTCAATTTATTTTCTCATTCTTATTCTAACACAATGTTCGCTGAGATTCTTAAATACTAGTTTGGAGTTCAGGCTTAAATGTGCCTTTGCAGCTCTTAAAATATTCTTATTTGATTTTTATTCTTTGCTGAGTGAAAGGATTGACGAGGAAAAATGTTGCAAAACCTCATTGAGCTAATTTAATAAAATTAAATACTAAAAACTAAACTATAATAACTTATATTAATAAGGGTGGAGGTATTTTTATTATTAGTTTTAATGCTTTTAATCATATAAGCAATTATATAGAGGGTTGCTTGCATGAATGTGCAAAATTGTCCTTTCTTTTAACCATTGATAAATTCTACACCTGTGATACCGTGTAAGTGGGCGGTTGAGTGCCATGGGGGAAGATTTAACATAATCTTAAGAACTTTGTTCTGCTTCGTTTGCAGTTTGTTTCGGTTAGTTGGAGCGGCCCTTATAAGTATAGGGGAGTAAAGTAGCGTAGGTTGAAAAATAAGTTTGTAAATTAATAGTTTGTTTTCTAAATTTAGAAGGGAATTGCGGTTAATCAAGGGGTAAAGGGATCTGATAAGTAAATCGCTTTTTTGTTATTGGTCGTGAATATGCGTTTTTAAAATAAGCTTCTTGTTAAGTTTAAATCCCAGATATTTTACGGACGATTTCCAGTCAATGTCTTGGTTTTTCAGTTTTAGTCGTCGTTCGGGTAAGAATTGTGGCGCTATTCGTTTTGTAAAAAATATAGCCTGTGTTTTATCGATGTTGAAGTTTATTTTCCATTGCTTATAGTATTCAAACTTTCTTCCAGTTTCTGAATTATAATTTGTGGATCAACGTGTTAGGTATATATGGCAGTATCATCTGCGAATTGGGCCAGATTGCATGTTGGGAGCTGCTGGATATCGCTGGTATATAAGTTGTAAAAGGTCGGGCCTGAAACCGAACCTTGGGGTACTCCTGCCGGCACAGAGAAGAGCTCGGATATATTGGAATTTATGATAACACGAAATTTACTTTCTTTAGGAAAGCTTTGAATTATTTTGATTATTTCTAATGGATAATTAAGTGTAAATAAGTTGTGCAAGAGGCCATCATGCTAGACTTTGTCGAAGGCTTTTCCAAAGTCAAGAAATACGGCACCAGTTGAGAGGCCATTTGAAAACTCGAGTTTGACGTCTCGAGTGATCCTTTTTAGTTGCTGATCTGTGCTGAGCCTGGTTCGGAAGCCACATTGATGATTCGGAATGACGCTGTTGTCATTCGTAAATTTACTCAATAATGTATGAATGAGTTTCTCAAAAATTTGAGACAGTCCGTTTAAAAGACTAATGGGTCTGTAACTGGCAATATTTTTTGGATCCTTACCAGACTTCAGTATAGGTATGACTCGAGCAGTTTTCCATATACTTGGGAAATAAGAAATAGGTACTCATGCAGGCATTATAGATTTGCGTCAGGAAGACTAAGGATTTCTTGGCAAGATTTTTAATTATTATTGGTTTCATTTGGTCTTCACCTGCTGCCTTTTTGGACTTTAGACGCCGAATTTCCTTAATCTCCTTAGGACGAAAGAATGATTTAGGAGTTACATGTGCGTTATCGATTGATGCTATGTTTACTTGGACGTTCTGCTCATTCCTATTTTGGGCACAGTTTGGCAATAGGTGATGCGCGTTAAATTGTTTTCCTATAGTAGCTCAGCCTTGCCTTTGGGGTCAACAATAACTTTGTCATAGTCTCGTAATGACGGGATTACTTGGAATCGTTTTCTTAGTGTTTTTGACAGGTTCCAGAAGGGCTTAGATGATTTCTGTTAGCCTTGTAATTTGTAGCTCCAGCTTATATTTTTGTGCTCATTAATTTTGCAACTAACTTGCGCGCACAGTATACTATAGACTGATTGGGTCCTGTCATTACGGGTTCTTTGCCACAATCTTCTGGCTTTGTTTTTTTCCTTGATTAATTGCTTAAGGTGGTATAGTATGGAAGGGGTTCAAATGAGGACCTTTGATGAATCTTCGGCACGGCAATAAAAATAGCCTCGTTAACACTAGTGGGAAATCTTTGGAGGGCGTTATCGATATCGATGGGCGTGCGAAGTGTTGTAAGCGAAATTTTGTTAAGATTAATGTTGTTATTAAATGTGTCGAAAAAGCTACCAGTTGGCGCGGGCAAAGTTTGGGACACTATTTTGTCGACTGATAGTTGATCCAGCGAATGTGAAGACAACCGGTAAATGGCCGCCAGATAACGAGTCTTTTACTGTGGGGTGAGCTAGGAGCACAGGGGAGTTAGTGATGACTAAATCTAATGTTGATGGGCGGAGTTTTTTTTTGTGGGGTAGAATGTTGGAGTTGGTGGATATAATATTGTGAAATTTCTAACACAGTGAAGGGAGTACAGAGAATTTCCCCAAATATTGTGTCTCATGCATCCCCACATGGTGTGCCTAGCATTGAAATCGCCCGCTAAGATATAGGGCTTGTTATGATTCGCGCTACTGCTGAAAATATGGAACGACAAGGTAATCCCCAAAGATTGGCGCAAAAGCATAATCTGCCCAATCCACAAAAAGGGTGACAAGCTGAAGTGTGAGAATTACAGGGGCGTATCATTAGTTTGTACGGCCTATAAGATATTATCGAAAATTCTTGAAAAGAGAATTAATCCGTACGCAGAACGAATCATTGGCGAGTATCAAGGTGGCTTCAGACCTGGCCGCTCAACGACCGATCAGCTTTTCACAGTGAAGCTACTACTCCAAAAGTGCTGGGAATATAACATCGACGTATACCAAATCTTTGTCGACTTCAAGCAGGCATACGACAGTATCGATCGAAGTGTACTGTACAACATTATGCTGAATTTTGGTATAACGGCAAAGTTAGTGCGACTCGCAAGGATGACGATGACTAATACCGTCTCGCAGGTGAAAGTGCAGAACCGACTCACTGACCTATTTGAAACTCGTACTGGACTCAAGCAGGGCGACGGGCTGGCGCCGACGCTCTTCAACCTGGCTTTGGAGTATGTAATTCGAGCCATGAATATGGACAGCAGCGGAACGCTACTCATCAAGTCGACTCAATTATTAGCGTACGCCGACGATATCAACATCATGTCTCGAAGGTTGGGTGATGCAGAAAGCTTCCTGCATAACCTCAATAACGCCGCAAAGGAAGTTGGACTACATATCAACGAAAGCAAAACAAAGGCCATGATGCAATCGAAAACAAGGACGCCAGCAAATTCAAGCATCACAGTGGGGGACCTTAATATCGAGTATGTGGACAACTTCAACTATCTGGGTTGTAACTTATCAAAGGACGCCAACGAAACCGACGAAATTAAGCGACGGATACAACTAGCCAATAAGACATATTTCTCGGTCCTCCCTATAATTAATTCGAAACTTGCGCACAGGAACACGAAGCTCCGCGTGTACAAAACGATCCGACCCGTGCTATGTTATGGCTGCGAAACACGGACCCTTACCCAAGCTTCCGAAATTTTGCTAGACCGATTCGAACGAAAGGTCCTTCGGCGAATTTTCGGGGCCGTTCGCGAGCGAGACCAATGGCGTATCCCGTGGCGACCCGTGCTATGTTATGGCTGCGAAACACGGACCCTTACCCAAGCTTCCGAAATTTTGCTAGACCGATTCGAACGAAAGGTCCTTCGGCGAATTTTCGGGGCCGTTCGCGAGCGAGACCAATGGCGTATCCGGTACAACCATGAGTTGTATCAATTGTACGATGAGCTGGAAGTATCAAAAATCGTGAAGCTTCAACGTCTGCAATGGGCGGGGTATGTACAACGGATGGACGACAATCGCATGCCAAAGAAAGTTATGAACGCACAACGAATTGACGGAGCGAGGTTGCGTCGACGACCGAGAGCTCGCTGGGAGAACTCCGTAGGTGAAGACGCCCGCCAGCTGCTGGGCTTCCGAAACTGGAGGACAAGGTCACGTAACCGCGACAATTGGAGGTCAACGATTCAGGCGGCCAAGGCCGACGTCGGGCTATCGTGCCACATTGATGATGATGATGAGTCGTTAACTTTATAAGATCATTTTTTAAATATTTATGCTTGCTGAGACTAGAATTTCCTCCATTAAGATAAGCTACAATTATTTTGAAACAAGGATAGTCTCTAAGCATAACATCAATAGCAATATTCTCAATTGATTTTGTAAGTATTTGACTTGCTCAATGCTCTTTTTGATAATAATAGCAACACCTCCACCTCTACTATCTAAGCGATCGAATCTATGTACATGGTAATTAGGACAAAAGTATTTTTTAGTGGGCTTCAACCACGTTTCAGTGATTAATACAATATCTAAATTAATATCGTGTATAAAATCATTTAATTCTAGATGTTTGTTTACTATACTACCCGCATTCCACGTGCATATTTTCAAATTTTGTATCTCAACCATATACGTACTTGATAAACCAGATCGGCAATTACATGAAGTTGATCTTCTTTAGAACGACATTCTTTGAGATTAGTTATTAGTTCCTTAGTTAGGCTAAGTAGCTCAGCTGGAGAAAAGAGATCTTGTTGGTTAGTAACATGCGCATAGCTGTTGTTGTTTTTCCAATTGTTCGGTAATGATGTTGTCGTTTGCGATTTGGATAGAGCTGGGAAATTGCGATAGTTTAATTCAGGAGCAGGTTTGTGCGGAACAGGTCGCATTTTATTGTGATTCCATTTCTCGGCTAGTCGTCGTTTAATGTCCAAGTACTCCACCCTTTTCGGACAGTTTACATCTGATGCTGCATGACAAAAAACAGCCAAGGAATATTTCTCTTTATTCGAGAATTAATCCCATTGATCCGAGTCAAATGCAATAACATCGCTTTAACCCTTCTGTCGGCACCTACTACAATATGCATATTCTATACCCAAGAGGTCTGGCTGGACCTACTGAGAAAAAAATTTTATTTTTTAGAAAAAGTGAAATTTTTATCCGTAGAGTCATTCTACAAACCCTTAACTAGCATTTTTACTCAATAAAAGGATTTATATATTTTTTTTAGATATACTGGGAACGTTTTTAAATATGCATATTTTGAGGTGGTATTAGTACAAATGTTATTCTCTTATTTTCTTACTTTTTTGCTTTTGTATTTTCATGGCGTATATCAAGTAGAAAGTTTGATCGCATTTTCCGATTCCAATATCTTTGGGGAAATATTTGGCGGTTTGTTGGTAGATTTTACTTCGATATTATTCTGCAGATTTAGGGAATTAGGTGGAAAGACATAGGGATTTTCAAGCCCGACAATCATTTCTTTCTAAATTTTTCGTAAATTTATTGGTAAAATCTATTTCGCAAGTCACTCATACATAGTTCTTACTATTCCAAAGGAAATATAACTGGATTATATTTCCTAGAATCAAATCTCGGTTGATTAGGTGATGTTATAAAACATGATAAAATTAGGCATACTCAATTTCCGAACTTCACGGCTTCATAAAGAAAAATCTCAGAATTTTTTATTGCTTATAGCACAAATTGAATTTTAAAGATATTATTACATCATAGATTTGAAAATTTTAAAAGATAATGATATTTTCACTTTTAACCTGTAGAGCAAAATAGGGTGAAAAACTGTAGGTCTGGCCAGACCTATTGGGTATCAAAAAGCACTATAAATTGAAATTCGTCAAAAACATGCTCAAAACTTCAAACGATTTTTTCAAATTTTTGTAAAATGCTTCTAAACATATTATTTTAGGATATCATGAAGTTTGAAGTCGCTGCGATTTCATCTTCAATACTTTTTTGACCGAAATATAGTGCCAAAGGTCTGGCCAGCCCTTCGTGCCGACAGAAGAGTTAAGTAAAAGTTACCTTAAATCAAGCAAACTTTTCTTATGAAAAAGACAAGAGAATTTGAACAAAAATTAAAAAAAATGGACTTGCAGCCATCCAACATAGTTACGTCAACAGATCAGTCTACACGTCCTCCATTAGCTATTTCTGATAATCAAAATATATTTTAAGTTTTATAAACAATCAGTTTATAAAACTTAATCATCAATATCCAATTCAAACCGTAACATATTCTAAAAAAATACAATAAACCACTTCCCGTCATTAAAATCGTCAGCATATCCTGCGATATTCAATTACCAAATCTTTGTTTATAAAACAGATGTTTTCTTTGAAATCAATTCGCGAAACGCGATAACAATATGCACAAGCATCTTCTTGGTGGCATATACAATATGCTAAATAAACAAAAAGCATCTCGAATAAGAAATGGACATATTAGAAAATAAGTCAGTCAGTCAGTCTTGGACGGAATTTTGCTAAAATAACATCGAGTTTCAATAAAATAAGTTCTGAGTAATCTTGTTGTTGCGTTTACTTTATGTTGTGTCATTAAAGTTCCAGAAAAGGCTCGAAAAGTGTTACTGGCGCAGTCGGTCACCGAACTTGTATCGGTCGCGAAACCTTACGTTGTTTGGTGAAAACAATTTATTGATAATTGCTGTTTAAAAACTCTGTGATTTGTTAAGTGCAAGGTGGAAAAGCACTAGTGAAAAATTATTATCAGTGAAAATAAAAGAAAGCAAATCTTCAGTGAAAATAAAAGAAAATTATTATCAGTGAAAAGAAAAGTCATATTACTATCTGTGTGAAAATAGCATTGCATATCAGATACCAGACCATATACCATAAAATCAGAATATGATTCGCCCAGCCATTCTAAATCCACAACCCCAACAACAACAACCACAAGCACAGAATAATGAACCGGAGGCCAGGAGAAGTTTAACTATAGACCCGGTAGTCTATGCCAACAAACTACCAACATTTGACGGATCCTCGGAAAATCTCAAAACATTTCTAAATGCTGTTGATGCCTTAATCCCAACGTTAAGTCAGTTTGATGTCGAATCTCAGCGCATTATTGCAAATATCATCAAGACTAAAATAATTGGTAAGGCTCAGACTATTTTAAACATTAACAGTAACGCATATACGTGGGCAGAAATACGTGTCGTATTGATTTCGAATTTTGGAGAAAGAAGAAGTTCATTCCAACTTTTGGATGAACTTAGAAGTACACACTTTAGAGGTACGGTCCTGGATTTTTATAATAACATACAGGAAGTCCTTCAAAAAGTAAATGTAAAAAGCGAACTCGAAGGACGTAATGAAGATATTGACAACAATAAAAGAATCGCATTAGACGTATTCAAAAATAAAATGATCGAACCTGTACGATGTATTCTTTTTAGTAGAGATCCACAAAGTATGGAAGAAGCACTAGCTATATTGACTGAGGGCAATTACTTAGAATATAAAAAATTACAAAATTATCAAAACAAAAATCAATTTCACAAAAATCAGTCAAATTTCAAACAAAGACTATACCCTAATTTTCAAAATTTCCAAAATCAAAATTTCCAAAATCAAAATTTTCAAAATCAAAACTTTCAAAATCAAAATTTTCAACAAAATCATCATCACCCAAATCCAAATTTCCAATCAAATTTTCAACAAAACTTACATCCAAATTATCAACAAAATTTTCAAAGAAACATTCAACAAAACTCGAACTTTAATAGAAACTCACAACAATTCAGATATAATAACCATCGCAATAATTTGAACAGAAATTCAATGCAATCACGCATAAGTAGATTTGGCCAACCACAACCCATGGACGTTGACATTAATTCTCAACAAATTGTGCAAACGAATGAAAATTTTCCGTTAAAAGCCTCGGACAACAATTTAAATGCCCTTCTATTAGAATAAACTCATATGGAAAGCCCCTCAGGTTTTTGATAGATACTGGTGCAACAGTTAATCTGATTGATCCAGGTATATGTCAATCAAATTTAAAAACATATAAAAACCCATTTTGTATTGTTGGATTAGATTCTGAATTAAAGTTTAATCATGTTGTTTGCATAAAACCTTTTAAAGAATTTGGACCAAATAACGGTCCTAAATTTGAGTTAATAGAACATAAGTTCTCGAACTTCTATAATGGATTGATTGGTAATAGTATCCTGTTGATGTATAATGTTAAAATCGACTTGGGATCAAAACAATTACTCGTTAACGATGAAGTAATTCCAATGTTTTTCGATGAAAACGAAGAACAAGAAGCATTTTCTTATCCTTGTAAGAATGAAGAGGAGTTAATATGCTTCAATCAAGAAAGAGTACCTTCTAAAAGTATATTAGAAGATATTCGTACTAACCACTTAAATGAAGAAGAAAAGTTTTCACTTTTAAATCTAATAGATAAGTATTCAGATATATTTTACAGAGAAGGAACCGATCTATCGTTCACTCACGAAATTAAACATGAAATAAAAACAAAGCATAATGAACCAATTTACAGAAAAAAAACATATAGATATCCTGAAATCCATAAAATGGAGGTAGATAAACAAATCAAAGAAATGCTTTCTCAGGGAATAATTAGATGTAGTACCTCACCGTATTCTGCTCCTATATGGATAGTACCTAAAAAGATCGATGCATCCGAGAAAAAGAAGTGGCGGATCGTCGTTGATTATAGAAAGTTGAATGGAGTTACCGTAGACGATAAATTTCCGATTCCGAACATGGACGAAATATTGAAAAAGGTAGGAAGATCTATGTACTTTACCACCTTAGACTTGGCTAAGGGTTTCCACCAGATCGAGATAAAGGAGGATGATATCCATAAAACCGGGTTTTCAACAAATTCTGGACACTATGAATTTGTTAGAATGCCATTCGGTCTAAAAAATGCTCCTGCTACGTTTCAACGGTTAATGAATAAAGTACTTGAAGATCTTATTTGTAAAATCTGCTATGTATACATGGACGATGTTATAATTTTCAGTACAAGTCTATCGGAACACCTCATTTCAATTGAAAAAGTATTTAAAAGACTAAGAAATGCAAACTAGAAGTTACAATTAGACAAAAGTGAATTTATGCAAAGAGAAACCGAGTTCTTAGGTCATGTTATTACTTCAGATGGAATCAAACCGAACCCTAAAAAAGTTGAAGCTATAAATAAATGTCTTATTCCCAAAACGCCTAAACAAATAAAGCAATTTCTTGGACTTGTAGGGTACTACAGGAAATTTATTAGGGATTTTTCTAAAATTGCAAAACCTATGACATCAATGTTAAAAACAGGTGCTAAAATCGATATAAATAATGCAGAATATCAAGAAAGTTTCAATAAATTAAAAGTATTGATAATGTCAGATCCAGTTTTAAAATACCCAGATTTCAATAAAAAATTTACAGTAACAACAGACGCCTCAAACTATGCAATAGGTTCTGTTTTATCACAAGAAAGTCATCCAATTTGTTACGCTAGTCGAACTTTAAATGAGCATGAAATTAAATTTTCTACAATAGAGAAAGAACTATTTGGTCTCTAAAATATTTTCGACCTTATCTATATGGTAGAAAGTTTACTATCAGAACCGATCATAAACCTTTGACATGGATTGCGAATCTTAAAGAACCAAATCTTATATTACAAAGGTGGAAAATTCAGTTAGAAGAGTTTAATTATGATATTGAATACATTAAAGGAAAGGATAACGTTGTAGCAGATCATCTATCAAGGCCAATAATTAACACAAATGACATAGAAGAAGATTTTACTTCAGTTCAAGCAACTTGCCACAGTGCAGATGAAGATAACTCCCAGTACATCGAAATTAGCGAGAAACCTTTAAATCTTTTTAAAAATCAAATGATTATAAAACGAGGTAGATTCAATGAAGCAAAAACTGAGAAACATTTTAACCGAAATAGGCAAATTTTTATAACTTCTAATCCAGACTCAAATTTCTTTTCGTATTTACTTAAAAATCACACTCCTAGTAAAGGCATATTAGCCGTATACATTCCAGATGAAACAATTTTTAATGAATTTCAAAATCAATATGTCAAGTGGAAGTCACCTCATAATCCTGTAAAAATAATTAAAGTACCATACATGCTATTCGATTGTGATGACAAGTCTACGATACACGAAGAAATTCTGAAAGAACATTTAAAATCCAATCATAGAGGAATTGAAGAAGTTTATTCTAATATTCGTCAGAAATATTACTACCCGAGATTAAAGGATGAAATAACTCATCTTATAAATAAATGTAGCATTTGTAATATTGCAAAATATGACCGAAACCCACCCAAAATTCCATTTTATAAATCGCAGATACCTGATGGTCCTAACGAAATAGTAGATATGGATATTTGGTTTAAAGATCGAAACCATATGTTTTTAACATTTATTGACAAATTCTCTAAATTCGCGCAAGTAATTCCCATTAAATCCAGAACGTGGCCCGAAATCAAAACAGTACTTAATCAATTTTTTAATTCTAATGGTAGACCAACTTTCATTATTACCGATAATGAAGGAGCATATAATTGTAATCTGAAACAATTTCTTCAGCAAGAAAATGTAAACTTGCATTTGACTACTCCAAATATTAAGACAGGCAATGCAGATATAAATAGATTCCATAATACACTTAATGAGCACTTAAGAATCATGATAGAAGAAAGTAAAATTGACCCAACTCGAGACGTATGTGTTCAGGAAGCTACAAAATATTATAACCATTCAATCCATAGCTCAACAAAGGAGCGCCCAATTAATTTTAAAAATGGTAAAATTACACCTGATCAATATTCAAAGATTAAAAATATTTTGGAAACAATTCAAAATAAACGGTTAGAATATCATAATGCGAATAGAAAAGAAGTCGAATTTGATAAAACTTTAATCAGAAATATACCACGCAAAAAATTAAATCCCCAATTTAAGAAACCTGGCAAAAACAAAACTAAAGTCCACAAACAATTACTTAAACGTGCTAAGAAATTTCAACCAAATAAAATATCATTACAGGAACAATCCTCATTTTCACCATATGTTTCTTTGGAATAACTTATGGACAAAGCATTGAAGTATCTGAAATCCCATATGGAAATGGATATACGTTAATCCGAACTAAAGAATTGCAAATAATAGATAATTTCGACAAATCAGTTCACATCATAAATCAGGATCATTTCAACCAAATGTTGAAAACTTTAGATTCTAGTATTGCACCAAACTTTTACGAAACTCATCCATACCATAACCAAATTCGTGAGCAAATACAAAAGAGATTAACTGCCTTAGAACCGCACAATTTTAGGGAGAAACGAGGGTTAATAAACTTATATGGACATTTTCTTAAATGGATAGGAGGAACCATGGATGATAATGATAGACGAGATATTGAAAACCACTTTAAAGTAATCGAGGAAAATGATCAAATAATTGCTAATGACCTAAACAAACAAATAAATATTAATAAACAAATTGATGAAGAATTACAAAATCTAACCAATTATATTAACAATGTACAACACAACGTTATAGAAAAGACAAATAAAATGATAAGTAAGACAAACATAATGGAAAAACAACTTTTCGAATTTCAAAAAAGTCAAGATGTAAAAGAAAATCTGCAAATTATTTTAAACACTCTTTCTCAAATCGAAAATATTATATTGTTATCAAGATTAGAAGTATTAACCAGAGATATTTTAACAATAAATGAAATACAGAAGTTTAATATAGATATAAATAAGCTACAAAATATTAGAGTTGCAGTAGCGGAACAAAAAAGAGTTATTTATATAATATTACAAACCCCTAATTTTACTACAGATGAATATTTTCTAACATCCATCATACCAATACCAAATAAAAACAATCTAGAACTTAAAACAGAATATATTGATGTTATAGTTATGAAAAACCAAATATATGTAAATAACAAAGAGAATGTAAAACGCAAACTAATTCCAGTAATAGACACATGCTTGAGTAAATTATTATCTAATCCAGAAAATTGTATCATGATAAAAAATTTAACAGAATCTATAGAACAAGTTTCCGAAAACATTATTATTACAAAAAATTTAAAACCGACAAAAATGTACCAAAATTGTAATGATCAAGAAATAACATTAAAACAAAATAACATCATTAAATTCACAAACTGTAAGCTAACCATTAATAACGAAACATTCAAAAATGAAATTAAATATATAGAAAATAATATTATTTTACCCAATGTAATTAGAAATGTAAGCTACCAAGAAGAGAGTAATTTAACCTTACCATTCGTTCACCATAAAAGTTTGGAAAATTTGAAAGAAATAAAATTATTAAAATATGACACCAACAATTTTTCATGGATAAGTATCATATCAGACATCGTAATAATTGCTATAATAATTTTTGTAATACTTTATCTTTATTGCAAATCTAAAACAAATAAAACAAACGTAACCCTTAAAATAAAAACTAATCACGTGGACGTGATTCATCCTAAGGAGGGGCGAGTTACGTCAACAGATCAGTCTACACGTCCTCCATTAGCTATTTCTGATAATCGAAATATATTTTAAGTTTTATAAACAATCAGTTTATAAAACTTAATCATCAATATCCAATTCAAACCGTAACATATTCTAAAAAAATACAATAAACCACTTCCCGTCATTAAAATCGTCAGCATATCCTGCGATATTCAATTACCAAATCTTTGTTTATAAAACAGATCTTTTCTTTGAAATCAATTCGCGAAACGCGATAACAATATGCACAAGCATCTTCTTGGTGGCATATACAATATGCTAAATAAACAAAAAGCATCTCGAATAAGAAATGGACATATTAGAAAATAAGTCAGTCAGTCAGTCTTGGACGGAATTTTGCTAAAATAACATCGAGTTTGAATAAAATAAGTTCTGAATAATCTTGTTGTTGCGTTTACTTTATGTTGTGTCATTAAAGTTCCAGAAAAGGCTCGAAAAGTGTTACTACATCGAACCCCATTCTTCCCAGTCACACGCTCTACCCATTACACCAGAGACACTACTGAATAATCCACTACAATGCTCTAATATAAGCTAAAGCTATAATAAAGCTTTTCCAGAAGCTTTACACGGAAAATGTCAAAAAAATCTGTTATTAAGCATTTGTTTGCTTGAATTCAGAAAAATAGTTTGTGCTTAAATCTTGAATTTGTTTTGTTTCAAAACTAAGACTTGTCACTGGATCATTTCAAGAGCAAATTTTTTAAATTTTGCCTAGATTTGAGAATTTTGCAAACAAGAAAGCTATTTCTTCATTTTAGATAGCTTTATTTTTTCCGTGTAATTCGGATGAATGGTGATGACTGATGAGATTTGAGCCACGTCTCAGTGAGCATAACCACCGCCGTCTGTATATTAAGGCCGCAATGTAGACTCGTAAACGTCAAATCCGCAGATTAAATTGCATTGCATTGTTGTTGCTTCTCATGATATTGTTGTTGTTTGCCCGTGTCCGACGAACAATTTAAGCAGGATCCATGACGTTATCGTACAGCGGTTGCGGCCTTGTTATATCTAGATGGCGTTGGTATAACGATATCCGAACAATTGGTGAGAATAGTTTGACGAAAAGTGTCAAGTTTCGAAGATATGCCACGAACGTTTTGATAGTAGAGAGAAATAGAGTTTAGTTTTTTGACGGGCGTTGCGTTAGGATTTTCGGTGTGCCGTTGATATATTTTATGGTCGCGTTCGGTTCGGAAACTTTCCTGTGTTCTTAAGTTCTTTACGGGGGCTTTTCATGTGTTTGAGCTGGTTTAGCGTTTGATCGGGTGTAATTTGAAGATTCCTACTACGAAGAAATTTCCGCAAGCCCTCCTCTCGCTTCTTCGATAAAATTCGTACCGCTGTCTCCTGATTGGGTGTTATGATTTTAACAAGACGTTTTTTTTTACCAGTAACAGCCTTTCCCAAACAAATAATTTGTACGTGCTCGGGAGTCAGACATTCCGGTTGAATAATTGTATTCACAACTTCCAATCGTCATCGGGTAGTCTGTGCAAGATGACATTAGCAGATTTACGTTTGCGATCTTCCATCTTCGAGAAAACGTCTTCGAGGCTGAATTCGTGCCTAGTCGCGTTAACCGCAGCCAGTTGCTGCTTCAGTGATTCGACTTCCACGGTCAATTTGTTCAAAAGATCATAAAGTCGGTTTGAGTCATTCTCCTTTTTCGCACAGCTGTTGCACATGTACAGATTCTTCTTATTTGCCGATTTGAGAGATGCCGCTTCTAAACGAGTAACACCAGCGCAGATAGCATGTTTTGTTTTGATAAACTGTCACGTGCGAAAATATTCACGGCGAATTCAAGTCCAAGAGATGTTCGAAACAAAGAAAAACAATTTCTTGTCTATTAGTAAGAATATGAAAGAGAGCACGAAATCTCACGATATGTTATGAAGGGGCTTAGAAAGAGTCCACAAATGCAAAGAGCGTATTAGATAAACTATTAAATTCGAGAGAATTTCACTTTCAAATGCGCGAACAAAATTGACGTTGTTTTGTTTTGGTTGCTACTTGACATCCTTGACATTATCCTAATTGAACGGTATTAAGCTTTCTTGAACCCACCGTTATCCTCGTTCAATTTAAAGTTTAAACGACAAATAAACATCTACAGTGTTTGACATTTTCCTTAAAATCCTCCTACTCTCTATGAGGACACAACACTCAATCGGAGATATCGGTTTAAGTGGTTGTCATCCACAACTGTTAACATTATCGACAATGACCCCTTCAAATAGCCTGTCAATTGCACGCTTTGATAATGCTTTAAATTTCCAAGCTTGTCGACTACATCACATTTATACTTTTCAACAAATTTCTAAAAAAGCTTCTTATTCAACTGTGCTGCGTATGTACGTCCCTATCCTATTGTATAGTAGGTACATCACATTATAGTCGTGATGCTGAGTAGTGAGTATTGACTCGGAGTTTCAAATTTAAATCGATAAAATGTCGACGGGTATATGATATGCCAACATTAGCTCCAACATAATCAGATTTTATTCAAACTTAATACCTAATGGGATTTATTATTTCGATTTAATTGAAATAAACCTATTAAAGTATTTTCAAAGGGAAAAAATTAAAATTACGTTCATCCTTGCCTTTTCAACTTTCACACTTTACCTTCGAGGTATTGAATCTTTCATCAACACTACCCGGCAAAAGCCATTCTATATATTTCACCCTAACTCATTTTATTCTGTCCGTTTCTATTAGGACATTTCGGCTGTTGTTCTTCTTCTTCTGAAGAAGCAGCCGAGCCGGTCGGCCGTTTGTTTTGCTGCCGGCAAACTTGGTTTGTTTGTCTTTTCGCCATTCCATTGACTTTTGTGCTGTGTGTATGTATGCCAAATCTCTTCCGTTTCCCTTTGTTTGGTCAGGATCTTTTCTGTGTGCTTTTATAAGGATGGAAATTCGACCGGATGTGCTAGGTCTTTGGTTCGTTTTCTTTTCTTTCTATTTCTCTTCATTATGTGTGCGGGGGAGGTATTTAAACTTTTCATTTTGGTTTGTTGTTCTTTATCGTTTTTGCTCATTTTGGCGTTTGGTAAGATGTGGCGTGGTGACGGTAGGTAATTCAATATATAACTTTAAAAAGTTTGAAAAAAAAATAAATTAGTGTGGAGGCTGTTTGAACGCTTTTATTTTCAGTTTGTGTTGGAAATTTGCTATATTTATTGGGTCGCACGTATTTTCTTGCTGGTCGAAGACTCTATTTATCAAAGAAGTAAGGATTCTGAGAATTTTATTAAATAAAATGGAAATCGTTCATACTCTTCATTGTCCTTCACGTTCTGAGTACTTATGCTGTATCTAATAGATAGGGTAGTCGTGGGTACTTGGCATCATTTGACGCCGCATTTAAAGTGGGATAATGGGTGAATAATTAAGCGTAAGGTGATGCAAAACCCACCGGTATCCTTCTATAGATTTGGAAAGGTTTACCTCACCTTGTTGCTACATTCGCAGGGACTCCGTTACCAAATTGGCGATGCAGATGCAATCTCGGGAACAATCTTGATAAATAAGTCACACAAATAGTATGGATGGGTACTCCATACTATGGTAAAGATCTATAAGGTCGAGAACAGCGTTCAGCTCACCAGGTCTAAATGGTACCATGCTATTCTAGATTCACCCATAACTATCGACGAGATTTCGACTGCTATCATTAAGAGTGAGGATCACAAGGCACCTGGAAGTGATAGAGTCATGGTGGAGTTCTTTAAATATTTGAATGAGAAACTGACGGAGATGTTGTGCAGGGAATTCAATCGAATCTTTGAGAGTGGCGACATACCGCACGAATCTAAAGATGCAGTTATCTTTCCGATATTTAAACAGGGCAAACATCAGTGGTATGAATGCTGCTATAATGGTATATCGTTTTAGAACGCCAGGCAAAACACAACTCACAGCTCTGTTACAAACAACATTTACTAGTAGTATAGTGATGTCCTGCTTTGTCGCCGTGATCGTTCGGTCGCCACTCTGTGAAATAGACACTCATAGAGAAACGAGTTTCCAAACTCGGCACGACTCGTCGCAAGTTTATTATTCAGAAAATGATAAGAAATATTCTTATCGTAGAATAATAAACTTACAATGCGACTAGGAAGTGGTATGGCTGACAACCGTATCACACTCCGAATTCAAGTTGTCTTTGTAACGTTGATGACTACATACGGTAGTCATCAACGCACCATGCTCCACTAGGAGTTACGGTAGTCAAGAGAGATAGTGATTTTAGCTCTAGACACAAACATCCAAAAAAAGAGGAAAGTTTTGATGCCATATTGTTGCACCCTCTATACGCACTACAAAGTTACACTAATTTGAGCGTCACATTAAGGGAGGAGGGGGTGACGAAGTTGGGAAATTTTAGTTTTTCGAAAATATCTGAAAAACGATTAGTCCTATCGCAAAATGCCCTAAGGATGAAATAAACTACATTTAATTTCCTTCGCAATATACAGTGTGTCCCGCATTAGGTGGTCAATACTGTAAGGGTTACTAGCGCAACTTGTTTCATCAAGAAATTTCAGTTCTTCTAGGAAAAACTTTTTTTCTTTTTGCACCAATTTCAACCAAATTTCACACAAATGTGTTTCTCGTGATAACACAAAACATATCTAAAAAGGGATCAAATCGGATAATGGAATCATGGGGCTGCCATACAAACCTACCCCCCTAAATTAGGTTCCTCTAAGAAAAACTTTTTTTATTTGTGCACTAATTTCAACCAAATTTCACACAAATGTGTTTTTCTTGATGACACAAAACGTATCTTAGAATGGATAAAATCGGATAATGGGATCATGGGGCTGCCATACAAACCTAACCACCCAAATTAGGTTCTTCTAAGAAAACCTTTTTTATTTGTGCACCAATTTCAACCAAATTTCACACAAATGTGTTTCTCTTGATCAGACAAAACATATCTAAGAATGGATCAAATCGGATAATAGAGTCATGGAGCTGTCATGCATACCTGACCCCCCAAATAAGGTTCTTCTAAGAAAAACTTTTTTATTGGTGCACCAATTTCAACAAAATTTCACACAAGTGTGTTTCTCTTGTTGACACCAAACATATCTAAGAATTGATCAAATCTGACCATGGGGTCATGGGGCTGCCATACAAACCCAACAACCCAAATTAGGTTCTTTTAAGAAAAACTTTTTTAGTTGTGCACCAATTTCAACCAAATTTCACTCAAATGTGTTTCTCTTGATGACACATAACATATCTAAGAATTGATCAAATATGACCATGGAGTCATGGGGTGGCTATACAAACCCAACCCCCATTTTGGTTCTTCTAAGAAACATTTTTTGCACCAATTTCACAAAACCTTGAATTAATGTGTCTTTACCAAAGCAGGAAAAAGGTTCAAAACCAATGGAATTGTACTGTGTGTGTACAATGTCAAGCTGATCAGGCAGAGGGCACTTATTGCAACACCCTGTTTTTTTTTACTTTATTTTTTTTGCTTTACTTTCTGTTCATGAACTAATACGTTTATCATAGAATTTTATCATTGTATTCGAAGTTCTTATGTGTTTATAAATAAAACAATTTATCTGTCTATCAAATAGTATGGATGTTAATACCCTCGACAATCCAAGTTTCCTAATTGATTTCCGAATGTCCATTCGCCTTTAATGTTATCGTAGCGTGCTAAATTCCATTGCTCGCCAAAGTTTTAGTCAATCTTATAATTCCCCAATTACCTATAGAATCATGCTTTACATGTTATAACTGCTTTCCGGGCTAATTTGGCAATCAAATTAGCACTACCATAGTTTTTTAAATACACACGCGACAATTTTTTTTCTTTTGCCATTGAATCACGACAAAATCGCGGCATTTAATGCACTATAGCGTTTGTTGAAAATTTAAAGTGGTAGTGCTAACTTGACAGACGTCTTGCGAAAGTTTTCTTGATAACGAAGATGATTAAAACAAGTTTTGCATACAATTGCATGCATGTGGCTTAATCAAAACCATCTTTATACAAAGCCCGGAAGCAGAACACGTTCATATACTTAAGCGCCAAATCATAGGCCTGTTCAGATCGAAAATTTACATTGCGGTAAAGGCAAATCGGGTTGGGTCGCGACAAACTTTACACGAAAAGTATTGGTTCCCGGTCGATTTTCGTCGCGAAAAGTGGAATGTGTCATGAATTAAAGTGTCTAGAATGCAGTGAAAGAACAAAATCCCGACAAAAAGTGAATTTTCCACATGTTTTCGCGATTTTTATCAGAGCAGACACGGTTTTTTTACATGCGCTGTGCTTGTGTTAGTGCATCGTGCAACGTATATACGACATGTTCATAGGCTCGTTTTGTGTGCATGTATTGCTGCTTCCCGGCTTCTAGTGAAGGTGGTTTTGGGCTTAATCATCAAAGTTATCTTGTGTTGGTGTGTCGACGAGACAATTTGGGTTTGTTGAGACAACATTAAGAAATTCAAGGATCACAAGTGTATCATTACAAGTCCTGTTCGGTACTCAGATTTCAGTACTGGTTCCCCGTTTTCTTTAGCTCTCTCGTTTTCGAGATAAAGCCCTTAACCCAAAAAATTGCACCTTTAACCCCCTCTGCCCACGTTAGCTCACCTCTCAGGTCCGAGTGATTTTAGTATGTTTACCTCCTATCTACTCCTAACAAAACCCCGAAGAAAAAAGTCGTCACCCCTTCGATGTTTTCTATACCCCTTTTTTGTGAATTCATTGATTGGCCTAATAGTTTCGGTAACATTTTATTCATATAATTTTTAAGACAATAAATTTGAATTAAAGATGTTACAACACGGGAGAAATACTAATAATAACAATTAGGATTCTGCAGTTTGACCTGTCCATCAAAATGGCAATGGCTCAGCCCAGTGGCGTAACGTTTCCCAAATTTGTTGTTTTCGAAATCGAACATGAACAGCTGGAAAGTGAAGTCATGTAGCGTTGAGCGCATTCAGCGAATGAGATTCACTGGAAAAACACTGGAAATTATTATTATTTTATGTTAGAGTTCACTCGATCTCGGTTTTGATAGCCGGATCTAATCTGCAACGGACGCAAGCGTCAAGTTGCTAGGCTCGGACGTTTTCGGCTGATGTTTCGCCTACATCCAGTCGAATATTATTAGGTGGAGTTACAAAACAGGATCAGCTGTCATTTTACAAAACCTGCTCCCTATTCCGCTTCATACGTTCGCCCCATTCAAGGCGGAATATATGACATAAAAGGGGAACATCTTGTGCAAAATGACAGCTGATCCTGTCCTGTAACCTCAACTACTGAGGCTGCCGAGTGCCTTCCGCACTAATGCACACGTTTGCAGAAGTACATACTTCTGCATGGTGTCAATAATACTTGTTGTTGAGTTTGTCTAGGGAAGACAGAAGGGTCTTAGGTATTATTCCGGTAGCCGACAATATTACAGGAACTACCTGCACTTGCTGAAGATGCCAAAGTATTTTGATTTCTTCAGCAAGTGCCCTGTAGTTATCCCTCTTCTCTGCGTGTTTTCTTTCGATATTGGTGTTGTGAGGAATAGCAATATCGATAATCCACGCAGAGTGACTTGTCTTGTCGACTAGGAGTATATCGAGTCTGTTGTGGGCGACCGAGTGATCAGTAAGGACCTGGCGATCCCAGTACAACGTGAAGCGAGTGCTGTCGAGCACTGCTTGTGGGCTGTACTGGTAAATCGGTTTTGTCTCACCGATCAACTCGTGCTTGTATGCAAGGTGTTGATGGATTACCTTGCATACCGCATTGTGTCTATCCGTATACTCCGCCGGTGCCAATACAGGACAGCCAGAAATGATGTGGTCTAGCGTTTCTTGCACCGAACCACACATTCTGCATCGGTCATCCCGTTGATCGCAAATATGCTTAAGATAAGCACGGGTGGGGACCACGCCATCCTGAATAGCAATCATAGACCCTTCCCATCCTGAATAGCAATCATAGACCCTTCCGTTTCAGCAAAGAGGAACCCTGCACTAAGTCATCTGTTTTACAGGTGAAGATCAACAAATGGCTGCCAAAGGCAACCCACGTGCTTACCATGAATTGCCTTTGCCTTCCATTCATCAATCCTCACTTGGTCTGACTTCACTAAACTTAAAGGAGCAAATGAATGATCCTTCAACTTTAGTGGAGTAAGGCCGTCGTCCGCCTTACAGACAGCGTCATGCAGAGAACTCGTTATTGCTTTGCCGTAAAAATAAGTGCGAAGCGAATCGACCTGCCTATGATGTTGAGCGGCAATGTCGATTAGGCCTCTGCCTCCGATGTTGCGAGGCAGGTACATTCGCTCCACTGTGGATTTGGGGTGCAACATTCGGAATGCGGTCATTGTTACACGAACCCGTCTTTGGACTGCCTCCAATTCGGTGGCACTCCAAGACACTATTCCGAATGAATACGTCAGTGAAGGAATGACATAGGCCTTAATCGCACTTATTTTATTTCTTCCCGACAAGTTTGTTTTTAGCACCAGTTTCAACCTACGCATGAACTCCCCCAGCAGTTCCTCGCTCAGGTCAACAACGCTGGCGTGGGCGCCTTGCAGAATTCCTAGGTACTTATAAAAGTCTGCCTCCGACATTGCACCTATGTGGATATAACCCAGGGTGAAGACGGGATGCGGGTCGTGAACACCTTTACGGATGGTTCGGATTCGACATTTGTCCAATCCAAAATCCATCCGAATGTCACGACTGAAATTTTCGGTGATCCGCAGCAGACTTTTAAGATGGTCGTCGCTTCCCGAGTATAACTTCATGTCATCTAAGTACATCAAGTGGGTCACATGAAACTTTGACAACAAACCGTGCTTGATGGCAAAACCGAACCTCTTAGCCGAGTTCAAAAGTGATGAAAGAGGGTTCAGTGCCATGTAGAACCATAGGGGACTCAATGAATCCCCTTGGAATATGCCTCTCCGGATATAAATGGTTTGGGAGAACATATTGCCTTCAGCTGATGGCACTGAAAGAGTTGTGCGCCACTCTTCCATCACTTTTGACAGGAAATTTATTAGGGCAGGATCCACTCTATATATGCAAAGGACTTCGATTAGCCAAGTGTGGGGGATGCTATCGAAAGCTTTGGCGTAATCGATGTAGCACGAAAACAGATTTCTCCGTTTTCGTGTAGCTTGTGTCACTACAACCGAGTCGATCGTGAGTTGCTCTTTGCATCCCCTTGATCCAACTCGGCAGCCCTTCTGCTCCTCGACAAGGATGTTATTTGCCTCGAGGTGGCAGTATATCCTGCGGCTAACTTCATAACGGCTGTTATGAATTTGTAGAGGGTCGGCAAGCACGTTATCGGCCTTGTATCAGCAGGGTTACCCACCGTTTCCTTTTTAGGCAACTGATAGGTGACTCCTGCTGTTAGGAATGGTGGAATATCCTCTGGGTTAATAATAAGCCGATTGGTTTGCTGTGCAAGTAGACCCCATATACTCGGGAATCGTTTGTACCAGAAATTCTGCACCTTGTCAAGACCTGGCCCTTTCCAATTTTTGCTCCGCTTGATGACTTGACAGATGTCCGATTCGGTAACTTCAGCGAAATTCATGTCAGGTAAACTGGCATGGCGGATGGATTCAGCTTGAATCCACTCAGCTTCTTGGGAGTGCCGAGCTGGGATTTGCCAAAGTCCACCCCAGTACTGCTCCGCATCAGCCACCGAAAAGGTGAATGTAGGGCCGGCTTGTCGTTGTTCGGTAATTTATCTGAAGAAGTTCCGCTGGTTTTTGGCATAAGCAGCATTCTGGACACGTCTGGAGTAGCTCAGCGTATATCGTCGTAGACGATTCGCTACAACCGCGAGCTTCTGTTTTAGTGTGTCCAGTACTTCTACCAAGGGAGCATCGGAAGGGATGGAGTACTTCCGAAGAATTTTATTGACCCCATTCTTCCGCCGTCTGCTGGTATTGCCCGCGACAGATTGAGTTAAACGGCCAATATCTTCACGCAGCAAGTCTCCCTTTCGTTCAAGACGGATTTTCCAAGCTGATTCTTGTTGTTGTCTCAAACCAGTGACGTTATCGCGAATCTTTTGACCATGCAACCTGATTGTCGCTACTGCACCGCAATACACAAGGGATTGCAGTTCCAATAGCGACATATCAGGGCTTAGTCTCGATGCGATTTCGCCATCGATTTGAGAAAGAATATCAGGAGTTGCACCAGATGAATGGAGCCTGGGGATCCCAGGCCTGTGCAATGGATCTGTTTCCTGATATTCCAAGAGAGCTCGCTGAAAAGCGTCTTGAACTTCAGCAGAGACTTGCGCTTGACGATGAAGAAGGGTACTTCTTCGGGAATTATACGCAGTACTCCTTCTAGGGGCGGCAGGCGGAGAAGACCCGTCATCTGGCAGATTGGGCGACTCTTGTTGCGGGGTTGCCCCTACAACCTCAAGACTTATCCGCTCCCTAGTCACTTCCGGTATAGTATTACTGCGCAGGATAAAACGGTACTGATCCGCAACCCGCTGCACAGAAACATGCGCATACTGCGGAAAACGCTCGAAAAACCTTTGGTGCAACAGGGTACGATAAGATGTTGTAGTCCCCTGTGTGATTTCGTAGTAGGCACGGATGATGAAAAGGTTCATGTCATGATTCCATTTCATCCGTGTCCTACGCGAACCTGCAGCCATGGTCGCCTGAATGTCAGGCGAAACAAGCGGGTCGAAACCCCTGGTCGGCGTGGAGCCTAATCGTCGCTCTGCCCCACGTCTAGCTGGAGCGACATCGTGCTGTGGAATAGTAGAGTTGGACCCAGTCACCAAATCCAACTCTACCCGGTTATCCGAAAGTCCGGCCGTTTGCGATCTTGTAATTCGCCTCATTTTATTGGTTGTCGCATTTTAAAGCTACTGCCAGCTTGGTGGTAAAAAAAAACAATAATAATAAGAAGGATTATACCTAGTTTAATTTTATTGTTTTGTTTTTTAACTTATACATGTGGATATACAATGAAGAAATATTTTTTTTTGTAAGGATTTAACTATCAATACGAAAGAAAGTTACCTCATTGTACATTCATCATGTCTAAGCTTTTTTTTTATATTTATGTATACACATGGACTCATATGGACATATATGGATTATTATTATTATTATTATTATTATTATTATTATTATTATTATTATTATTATTATTATTATTGCCATTAAAAGAATTTACAATTGAATGACAATTAAGAATTAAGGATATTCATTATTTCATCAATTATATACACATGTACATGGCTATCTCACTAAAAGCTAAGCTTGTACTGTGAGATACATCAACGTTTTTTTATATATTTACATAAAATTCATTACGCGTTATTATTTATTTTATAGTGAATATGCTTATTTAAACCGTTTTAAAGTATCCGTTCCAGTCATTCCTGCTAAGATATTGTCTTAAGAATTTACCCGCCACCGAACCCTTTCTCTGCTGAGTAATCTATATATGATATGAGAATCCAATTGGAATAAAACTTTTCTGCTACATTTTCCGTTCGCTGAACGATGAACTTTGTTCGCTAAATGCAGTCATTATGTCACAGATGAAAAGCTTGGACCTGTTCTAAATCCGTTTTCGTTAATTAATAAAATTACGTAATTTCATTATTAAATATAAATTACCTAGAAAGACGAAAGTTTCAAAATGACCACCCCACTTCTATTCGAGGTCAAATGTCCACCATCTTTTTAAACCGTTGAAATATGTTCCAAAACGAGCCATATTTTCAAAACCTTGTCTTTATTAAGTCAGACATGAAGAATCCTCGCCAACACATTGAAAATGATTACACCCACATTACACTTCACTATATTGATGACGTAAAAACGAACGAAACAATTTCCAACTGCCGAGAGTGCCGAATAGTTTGCAGAAAACTTTCACCCAACTATTTCGGATATTACTCGTAAAACGCAAAATAAGCAAGTTTATCCTTTACCGATTGAAACCCAAATCTCTTTCCTTTTTTTCTCCCAACACCACCAGAACATTTTTCGTCTGGATTTCGAAACAGAATGTGAAATTTCAGTGAATACATACTTGTATGGATATACTAAAACCTCATTTGCATCTGAATAAGCAATTTCCTAGACCAGGATTACGACAAATTTCCTCGAACCCACTTATTCCTGAATACATTAGATGGGACAACAAGTGGCGACGATGTTGCCTTCATTGGGACCAGCATAGCCAGCAGGACCTTTTATTATTGTTTCGGGAGCTGAAGAAGTTCGGTTATTTGGTTGAAAGGCCGACGATACAACATATGAGAACTCAAGCACCTTTGAATACAAAATTATGGAAAAATTTTATTTATGTTTATATTATAATGCGGTATAGAGAGGTCAATTTCACTCCTGAACATGTGGCGAGTTCACGAAGGACTTTTGTGTGTAGACAATATGGGAATACAGATATTCTCCGAAGGTATGTTTCAATGTGCACAAGGGTCTGTCATTAGTGAATTATTATGGTTGACTAATAGTCTGAAACTTTTTAGGGCTTCGTCCGAAAATTCAAAGGATTATGAGAGTTTCCTAATATTTTGTTGGTTTTTTAGGAGATAGGACAAACGATGAATCTGCAATGATATTGAATCGATTCTAAAATTATTTGGCTTAATTGCGATTTCGGCTAAAGGAATTTGTCAGTTATTGTTACAGTTATATCTGTGAATTAATCGACCATTATTCACCACAAAACTCCCGTTTTTAATGTAAGAATCGTGTCTTCTTCCACATATTTTGTTTTAAATAAATATTAATTAACAACATTGGCTACATTCATTCGTGCAACAGGTGGCATACTCACGAAATGAGAATTAATCCTTCGATGTACGCCCTATTTGTTCCAGGTCAAAGGTCAACACACCATACCACCACAATCTTCGTCAACAAAGGACGACTCTTACTAACGGAGTGCCACTTCGCATGGAATTCAACATCAGCCGCAGCCACGCTGCTGTTGGAAAATTAATTAAAAGTTCAGTAATTGAAAGGTGAGAGAGGGGGAGTTGGAGAGATGAAACAAACAAGATAATGTAACCTGAGCAAATGTCCGCTAATTTAGAAAGTTTACTTGACAAACCCGTAAGCGTTTGGCCAATTGACACAAGTGAAATTTTGCGATTAACGCTCGGATATTGAGCTTGCCATTATCTTGTCTGTAGTCATCGGTGCGTGCTTGTATCGCATTTTCAAATCCCTTGCGGCTATGAATTCTAAAGTGAAAGGTTGTGGTTGTATGTGCCGAGGAAGCTTGTGTACATATTTATTAGACGACGACCTAAGAGTTCAGCAGAGACTCCTCGATAGCAAGAGTTTGAGAAAATGATTTAGGAAATTTCCGAAATTGTGTCTATTTTACGTGGCTAAAATGTTATGGGAAATGCAAATTGTACTTGTCCCTAGGTAATAATTATAACTTCTATAATAATTGAAGTTTCTTGTACTGAACTCTGAACATAAGATTACTACTAAGGGCTAAAAATATGTTAAGAAAATGTCAATGCTATCATTATTAGTTTTTCAGCTAATCGATTTAAAGTAGTCTGGTTCGTGTGGTTTTAGCGGAGGGTCGGGGGTTCGAGTCCGGATTCCCCGATTCGGTTTTGAATATTTTCAAAATCGTGATTCATGTGACGGACTATGATGTGTCGATCTCATCAACTCTGCGACAGTTCATGTAAATAGGATGTCACTAACGATTTTACGTACATTTTAAATAAAATAAGAACTAACCCTTAAGATCTATTAAACTTTACATTTATATGACGCTATTGCCAATTTTCATTTGCTTCCACAGCATATAAAAAGGGCTTTACACCTTAACTCGTTAAAATATTTTTATCGTGTCCTATCCACTAAATTGAAGTCTGGCTGGTCTAGTGGTTATTGCGCACACCTTCGGTGTACAGGGTCATGAGTTCGAATCTCACCGTGGATCATGGTGTTTTTCGAACTCACGAGCTTGTGACGGACTATAATCTCACTCAGATGTTAAACGAGTACCCATTTATGGGGATAAATAACACTGCTGAGCGTGATGCTGATCTCATTACCTCAACAAAAAGCAGATAAGATCTTGGAAATAGGATGTCACTAACACATCCTGCGGCCTTAGTCCAATGCTGGATTGTCGCGCCTGTTATTTTATCCACTAAATTAATCTTGTGACAATGCTACGTCAACTCCCAAACCCAACTATTTTCCTGAATGTCTAACTGCCTAAAAAAACACAACCGTTTACACCCTCAAAACTTCATTATATTGCATATTCGTTGGGCCCCACTAATTTAATCCGTATCTCTTCTTCAAGCGAAACCACAAACAACCGAGCAGAGCAATAGTCACGCAAAAAGAATTAAATTGTTTCATCCGACATGAAGTTGTTCCAGAACGACTCCGAATTCGGAGTCAGGACAAAAAAAAAACTCTCGCCCATATCGTCGAACATACAAAAACAGGCTACTTTATACGACATCAATTCTTCTTATCTTCTGCACGGAAGAAAACCATGTTCGTCGTACAGTGCCAAAAGGACATGCACGGACGATTCCTAGTTGAGCGCAAATTCCCATTTCAATTTGGCCAACTTTCAGGAAGCGATATGGAATGAAAGTTTCAGATAAGGGACAGTTGTCATGTCATATACTCCATGGATGGATACTGGTACATACACGGCTTGTACGTAACGTATGATGGTGGTGTGGGAAGTATTTAACGAGCCTATAAAAATGACATACAACTCAACCACTAAAGCGGGTCTATTGCTATCGCCTAGAAGGCGGGTTTGACCACTACAATGTCTAGACATTTGTTTGGGACTGAATGAATGTCCCTCTTTTCTGCAATAGTCAAATGAAAAATGTGTTCACTCAGTTGTTTCTTATTTGCCGGAAGGATAAATGTTGTGACAAACCCAAGAAAGTTTGTAACTTGTCAAAATGAAAGGCAGAAGTAACAAAAACATCTTAACGAAAGTTAAATAGATTAGAGCCAAGGATAAATCTAGGAGTCAAGAGTTCATGCTAGGGATGTCAAAAACCGGACGGTTAGTCCGAAAACCGGTACTTTCAAAACGGTTAACCGGTTTTTTTTTTCGGTTTTTTCACCCTCCCGGTTTTAACCCGGACGGTTGTTTGCCCATCCGGTTAAAACCGAAAATTTTTTTTTTCCAAATTCATAAAATTTTTATATATTCTTGATTTGTCAGTCTGTAATTCTATTGCTTGTCTTCTATGAAAAATTTCGTATTTCCGAACACTCTCCTTGGTGCTATTATTCCAAGAACCATCGCTTCGTCAAACTACCGCTCCTTGCATTTTTCCTTTCCAAGGCAGATATTGTTTACGTCGCGTGTCACACGTGTATCTTTTGGGCGTCGTGAATGTATATGTGTATCAGATCAGTGCATTTAGAGTTCATAGGAAGACGAATCGGCAGTTGCTACGACGTCCGCGTCCACATCGATATCCGCGTCCACTTCAACATCCGTCGTGTACACAAAGACTTCAACATCTACATCATAGTGCAGTCATTAGCATTTCAAATAGAAAAAAATAGAGTAAGGTTAATTCTTGTCGTTTTTGAATCAGTGGGCTCCCAGGAATCTAAAACTCATTTTGCTAAAAAAATTTTGATCGGAAAGGTCCCAAAAAGGACAAACACGGATACTCTTTAATCCTTGACCGGAGGTCGGCATGTGGGGTATCAAATCAAAGGGGACGTTAGTACATTACATATCCGGGGTTTGTTCCATGGCATGTTTCAAGGCCCCTTAACGGAATAAATCGAGATTAAATGGAGAATTATTGTGTTTCCCGAATATCTTTCCGAAGCCCTAATTACGAGAGTAATTCAAATTGTCACTACGTTTTTCACTTTTCCGAATCTATAATAGCTAAAGATTCTACCATTAAATTTGCTAAGAAAAAAAAATGATCGGAAAACTCTCAAAAAGGACACTAATTACAAACCTTGATCGAACGTGGGCATGTGGGGTGTCATATCAAAGAGGGCGTCGAGTACATTCCATATCTGGCGTTTATTACTTGTTTCAAGGACCCTCACAGGAGAAAATTGGGATCCAATGGAAAATTTTCATGTTTCCCGTATTATGTATCTTCCCAAAGCCGTAATTTTTCGTTTTAGCCCGAATTTTTCTATTTAGTGTCCTTGAAACAGCAAACAAACACCGGATATGCAATGCACTCGACGTCCTCTTTGACATGACACCCCGCATGCTCACGTTCAATCAAGGTTTATTATAATTTTGGACTTAATCTCGATTTATTCCGTTGAGGGTCCTTGAAACAGGAAACAAACACCGTAATGTACTCGACGTCCCCTTTGATTTGATACCCCACATGCTGACCTCCGGTCAAGGATTAAAGAGTATCCTTTTTTGTCCTTTTTGGGACATTTCCGATCAAAATTTTTTTTAGCAAAATGAGTTTTAGATTCCTGGGAGCTCGCTGATACAAAAAACCACAAAAAATAGCCTTACTCTATTTTTTTCTATTTGAAGGCCGAAAATGGGATATTTTGACTGCACTATATACATTGTCTACCAATAAAACTCAGTTAACTAATTTTGAAACATTATGAATACTTCTGACAATATTATTTGATTATCTTTTTAGTTCAATATGTTTCTCTTTTAGGGCTCCATTACACAGTCATATTTCTATACGAACATCAGCTTAACGAGTGTGTATGCATTATTTTGCTAAAATTCTTAGCAATCCAAAGAAAAACCGGTTAACCGAAAACCGGTACTTTGAGCCCGGTTAAAACCGGACGGTCTAACCGGCTTTGCAAAAAAACCGAAAAAACCGAAAACCGGGTTATGGGCCGGTTTTTGACATCCCTAGTTCATGCATTCATTTCAACTTTTTTTTCTCTAATTAAAAAATATATTTCTAAGCTGTGGGGTCATATCATTATATGATTTTAGGATACATACCATAGCATTTTAAATAGCAAAAAATTGGGTACATTGTTTTTTCATCAGCAGGATGCCAGGAATTAAAATGTATTTCGCTAAAAAAAATTTGATCGGAAAGGTCGCAAAAAGGACATTCATTTATCCTTGATCGGAGATAGGCATACACGTTATTTTGTTTGCTTCTCTTCGGAGGGCGAGAGGATTCCCTTATTTAATGTTTCAATATTTGTTTAAATGAAACTCCTCATTCAAATATGAATATCACCCCAGGAAACTTAGCATTTCACTTTGCAGAAAATAGGCAAAACTTGATTATATTTGCATGCGCCTTCCTGTACGCCAGCGCACGACCTTCATTTAATATATACATTTTAGTTACCTACCTCTGATATGATAAGATCTTGTTGAATTAATTTTTTATTAACATCAGGTCATCTAAATGTTACGCCCCTCTTCTTCTTCCTTGCTTCGCTCTTTATACCGCTCTATGGCGTGGCATCGCTCGACCTGCGGTGTAGGCACATTGCCCGTTCTGGAGGTAATGTCTCAGGCTATTTCTACAGGCTTGGATCGTGTCATCGCCAAGACCAATGCGTTGTTGTTTCTTTTTCATTTGACACATCCATGTGTTCTTCGGTTTCGCTCTGGCCCTGCTTCAGTGGCATTTTTTTATCGCGGAAAATTCCAGAGTTTTCTCGTTACTTCATCCACCCAAAACGTTTGTGCAATGTTTGATATCATAATCGCGTGTAGTTCCTTTGTTTACCATCGAGCCAAGATACTTGAACTTGGGACAAGAAGCTGCTCTCCTTTGATGTACATATTTGGTATCGGTGCATTTGGGTCTGAAAACGGTGTGGTTGTGGTGTACTCCGACATTCACCGGAAATTCTTCTGATTCACCGGCTGTGTATCTAACCTAAGTAGTAGCTCCATCATACATGTCTCGTATCATCCTGACGTATACCTAAGTGGTCTGAAGGCCAACCATATCAGATCACGAGGTGCTCTATCGAATGCCTTTCCCTTTACCAAATCGATGAACACAAAGTGCAAGTCCTTTCGTACTGCTCTATATTTTTCCACCGCAATACGAATGCACTGAATCGCATCGACTGTAGATCGACCTTCGACAAAGCCGCATTGATTGTCATTTAACCGCACAATCTTTCTCAATCGGTTGCAGACAACTCGCTCGTAGATCTTCAGTGTATGAGATGTTAACTTTATAGCCCTATAGTTGTTGAGATTTCGTGAGTCCCCCTTGTTCTTAAAGAAAGGAAGAAGAAGCATCAGGCATCGGTTGCCCACCTTTGATTTTGTTGAAGAGAACTGTGCTCTGCTGCTATAGGAAATTCTTAATTTAGAAGTTCTTGTCGTCCATACCTTAAATGCGTTTCATTTGGCTTGCACTACTTCTTTAGTTTCAGCGTTCCACCACCGTTTTTTTTCGTGTGGAGTGGAATTTTTGAAACTCCAAGTGCCTACTGACATTGCAGCGAAATGATTCCACGTTTGTGTTGGACTGTGCTCAGTGCAGTTGGTGTTATTTTGAAACCACTCCGTCATTTTATCAATGAATGGAGTTTTTGCAGGTTCAAAGTTTTCGGTTGTGAATGTGTGCCTCTTGATTTTTTCGACTGGCTTGGGAGTTCTTTTATTTCTTGCTCCTCCTACTTTCAAAATAAATTCCGACAGGAGGAATGCTATGTTGGCTAACCAAAGATTCACCCAAGATAACACCCAGATAACAAATTTGATGCCAATCAAGCCATCACTTTCCTCGCGACACTTACTACGCTGCCAAGTAAAGACGATTCCAGAATAATGCCAACTCCGTTTCATTGATTTGTAATTCCATAGTAGTACAATTTTTATTTCTTGGAATTTGCAAGAAACCGGGCTCTGTCGATATGGGTATTTCGCCACTTCGTCTCTTGTATCCTTCTCCGCTTCATGACATCCTCAATCTCCTCGCTTTTGACGTCATGGAACCGACATTCCAGATTGAAACCCCCAGGTTATCCACAATGTAGTTGGACTGCCTTATATTGCTCGCCCCCGGTAATCGTCGAGCTCTGACGCCCGAGATCACTCAACTGCATAGCAGAAGTAGTGATTATATCTGCGTGAATTTCCATAAGGCCTTCCATTCTTTTAAACCTTTTGGGGAAAAGTTTTGTATTTTGGCACTAGTGTGTGGAAATACGTAAATTTATGGACTTTGTTGTTTGGTTGATGTTAAAATGTGTTTCAGGCTTCATAATGTTACGGTTGCCTGCTACCCTCGCATATACCCGCACCCTATGACTATACACCCTCTTGACTATGCATCCCTCGGCGCATGCTGATCCATTTTGGATTTGGGACTTTTTACACTGTAAGAGTTTTGATCTCTCCTCTCCCTTTTAGTCGCCTTCTACGACACGCCGAATCGAGTTAAAAAGAGATTCACTTCTGCGTGTTGGCGTTTAACCCATTTTGCAATATCAGGGATGAGAAAGTGTGAGTGAGTCCATTTTTCCAGTTGCAGCTTCGTCCCACCGCAGTTGCCACTGTCTAATGCTTTCCTGTCTTTCCAACCTTTTTAGCATTTCACGTCCACTAGTGTATTGTCTCCTCAATCAAAATTCCTATTGGGATCAGTTTAGCAACGAAGCAAGCAGCCTCGTGCAAGGTTGTTAACAACCTTGGCCAGCAACTATCTCCTGCTTGATCTTGGGCGCGCTCATATTTAGCTAAAGCGAAGTCTTGAAACAATCAGAACCCACAAAAACCTGCATCATTTTCTGCGGTTACTGAAAGTAACAGCCTCAGTTTTTGGCGCAGCAGGCTCGAGGCCATCCCTTAAAAGTTTTGTGTTGTTGTTGTAGGGGTGAAATAATGGTTTTTGTGATCCTCTCGATAACAACCGACCAGATATTGAAGAGACAGGAGAAGATTATGATCACACACTTGTAACATACTGGTTTCCTGATGAAGATGATCCTGGGTTTGTGTCACAAACGTTTTGTGTTTTGCTCTACCAATCGCTTTTTAGGTGACCAACAAAGTTTCTTTGTCCTTGCCCCAGGAGCTCCCTGAGTGCCTTTAGGACGTTGTTTCTTCTGTCGACTACTTCTTTGACGTGGCTTTTCGACTTCATCATGGTGTCTAAATAGGAAATAAGGATCTTGGGATTTGTTACAGTAGGAATAACGTCGGCATCATGCTTACCAGTACGGATCGTAAGCTCCTCCGAAAATTCCTGCGTACAGGTGGTGAGAAGTGTTACAGTGCATTCAGGCGGCGATATGACTAGGTTGCGGATACTGAAAAACTCCATAGTTTCACAATATAGTCATTCAGTCAAGAACAGATGCCATTTAAATCATTCCCCGTGGTGAGTACGGTACAATCGTCCGCATAGGAAATTAGTTCGATACCTAGTTGAGGCCATTATCGATGTGGTGGGTGATAAATGTGATACAAGGGTGGGGTGGATGAGTGCTTCGAGCGTCTTTACAACGGGTTATAGTATTGTGATTGGACGATAGGATTCGGCGAGTTTCGCGCTTTTACCGGGACGACTCGACCCTTTTTCCACAATTCAGGGATGACAAGCGTGGATATCGAAAAGTTGAAACCCATCGTGAGATATTCGATGGCCGGACGGAAGATGGAGATGTTTCAGCATGACCATTGAAATGTCATCTGGTTCAATAGCCTTGGAGCGTTCTTGATTGCTGCTGAAACTTGGTCCGCAGTATAGGTGGGGTGGTGGGGATGATGTTAACCGTTCGGTTTTGAATCCTTCTTTTTATTTTTCAGTTGAGCATCTTGGTCTTGGGATGTTCAGTAAATGGCTTATTGAACAAACCCGCGCAAAGTTTCGGATTTGCGGTGGTTTTCTTACCGAATCTGATGGCTACACTGCCCTTTGTGTTTGGTTGGATGAGACATCAGGGCGCGACAAACTTCGTCGTAGTGAAACCCTCCCAATTTGCCTTTTTTGTGATTGATAAACGTACGCTGTTCTGATGTCGTCAGGTCAGCTGGTTTATCAATATTTATTTTGATGGGGAGGTGATCGAAGGGCAGAGACATACTTGTCTCTCAGCGAGTTTGACTTATCAAACTGGCGCTCGCTATTGTTATGTCAGGTGAACTATGGCAGGCCCTAGCGACGCGTGTAGACGAAATTCCATTGAGTGCGCAGAAATCTGATGGGTCTAATTTGGACGCGATGTCTGCACCCCTGGCATCGTTGCCGAGGAGAGTGAGAGTGCCAGAGTTCGTGACGGGCGTTAAAGTCGCCAAGTAGGATCCTATGCTGTCCTGTGAGGAGTGGACCATTATCAAACTTATAATCAGAGCCACAGCTGGATGCTGGAGGTGCATATAGATATTTATAAGTGCGATATTATTATTGCAGGATTTAACGGCATTATCTTGCATTTCCGCCGTGCAGTCATTAATGCACGGTTCTGTGTATTAGCAAGCTTTGTCTCCTAAAATGCCACTATCCAGAAGTCTGCGTATACTCATGAAATGGACGATCTCACCGATCTTATGACGGATGCCATTGCAGTTAAACTGCAATATGTTGAGTGGGGTGTAAACCGCTGCAGGGGGAGCCTACGTTAGATTGGAGCGAGTATGTCTAGTTGTATTGTTGACTGCGGGTGGCGGCGGTGGAGTATTGGCTCGAGAGAGAGGAACAGGGATGACCGGAGAGGGTGGTAAGACATTAGCTTGTGGGCTGGGGCCTGGGGTGTTTGGTAGCCGACGCGCGTTCAGACACCCTGGAGTAACAAATGACAACTCGTCATACTGCCCCATTTTGTTGAAGCTTGAGCACTAAAAATTACAACGTGCTCTGCAGCAGGTACACCTCAAAGACCGTGCATTCCCGAAGATGCGTCGGTTGCATACACAGCATATGCAGATTTCGGGACCTCGATTGGATTCTCTTGGCCGTTTCTTTGATGAAACGGGTGTGGTCTGCGATCGGGAATGGTCGCCAGTTGGAGCACATGGTTCCAGTTTTCCTTATCTGCTATCTGACATTTTTCCCGTAAGGGAAGAAATATAGGTTGAAAGGCCCTGGCCGATTCCTATATCTTTTTCAGTTGTGGCAAAACTGCGGACCCTTAGCTATGCAGGAGGGGGATCATAGGTTGAACGGCTCAAACCAATTCGTATGTCCTCTACGGGGCGTTACTTCCCGCATTATCCGAGTAAAACCCCTGTGGTGTGGGGGCAGAATAAACCTCAGTGCTCCTGGCTTGTCGTATAAGGCGACTTAAAGCATAGGATGTGTATGCCAGCAACTTGCGCATATGAAAATTAATTATGCTAACGAAACGTCTACTAGGCCTCGGATTAGGACTGACTTACCGGTTATGACTTTTGGCTTTCGCACAATGACAAAGATTGGATTCTGGAACGTTTGTACTCTCTTGGACAATGGTTCAGTGGGCCCACAAAACGCACGATTTCTTCAAATAGAGAGTGAGGGGCGATTCAGACTATCGACAGGATTTACTAAATCCTAGATTTAGTTGACAATTGTACCATATTGTACTGCAATTTGAATAATGCAAGTACATTCTACGATGCATTTTGATTTTAATGACACACGATTTAATCTAGTAGGCGGGTGTTGACTCGATTAATTTAGTGGCTTTAGTAAATCCTTCCATAATGTGAATCGCCTCTGAGTTTAGACGATACAAACTCAACCTCTTGGGTCTGAGCGAAATTGGATGGTTGAATAGTGGGGAATATTTTTCTCCTACTCGTAGCACGGTATTATTGTATTCCGGAAAAGCTTCTGGTAGTTCTCGGGAATCAGGCGTTGGGCTCTTATTAACCAGAGCAGTTCATAGCGGTCTGATTAGTTGGGAACCAGTTTCTGATAGAATTATGACCGCCAAGTTTTCTACTAAAATGAGAAACATTACAATAATTCAATGTTACGCTTCAACTGAACCTGATAGCGCCGAAGCGAAGGACTCTTTTTACGAACAACTGAACACCATCCAGTGTAAAACACCTAAGGGCGACATTGTAGTGGTGATGAGAGATTTAAATGCTAAGGTTGGTGCCGACAACGATGGACTGAGACACTTGATGGGGAGACACGGTCTGGGTAACCGGAACGATAACGGTGAGAGGTTTGTAGAGTTCTGTAACTTCCACCGCCTCGTCATTGGTGGAACTATGTTCGAGCGTAAGAATTGCCACAAGATCACCTGGGCGTCTCTTGATTGATACCGAACCGAGAATCAAATCGACCATTTTGCCATTTCTAGCAGATTTAGAAGTTGCCTTCTGGATGTCCGTAATAAGAGAGGTGCTGACGCAGGTATGGAAAGAGACCACCACCTGATGATTGCAAATGTTCGTTTGCGGATTGCTTTCGTGCAATCTCGGCGAGATACTTCGTCCCGGCACCGTAAGTTCGACACCGCCAAATTAAAACATCCAGCTGTAGCTCAACAGTTTAACAATCACCTTGCGCAGAAAACATCTGTGATTTATTAGTCACCCAGTTGATGACTTAAATGCTCACTGGGATGTAATAAAAAATGCGTACCTGGAGAGCGCTGAGACCGTTCTTGGACCAAATCCGGCCTCCCGGCCAAAGCCTTGGATGTCGGACGCAACATGGTAGCGGATTGTCGAACGGAAAGAGCTTAGGGTGGGTCTAGCGTTGGCAATAAACGAGAATCGTAACAACATTGAGCTCCTGTACCGTTCGAAAGCTCGGGAAGTTCGACGTAGTGTACGCCGTGAAAAAACAGTATATACCAACTCTCTTCTTGCTATGGCAGAGGAAGCTGCACGGAATAATGATTTAAATACCGTTTACAATATCATCAAGGAGTGTAAAGGTGGCCGTAGCTCCTATCAACACCCGGTGAAAGATAGTGATGGAAGCGCACTTATCCATACCGACGATCAGTTGAGGCGATGGAAAGCGCACTTTGCTGCAGTTTTAAATCGAGTGGCTGATGGCGAAGTCCCCCCTCATATTGATAATTTAGCTTCCCGTCAAAACGCAGGTATACGATCAACTCCCCCAACGAAACAAGAAATTTTGGACGCAATTATTGCACTAAAACGTGGCAAGGCTGCTGGGCTCGACGGAATTCCAGCCGAACTTTACCAAGCAACACCGGGCTTAACAGCGGAGTTGTTGCACCCTCTTATTGGTATAGAGCGTGGGATTTAGAATCTTTTCCCACTGAATGGAAGGATGGTTTGATTGTCAAACTTCCAAAAAAGGGCAGTCTTACAGAATGCAATAATTGGAGGGGCATTTGTGTGCTTCCTGCTGTTGCCAAAATAATAGCTAGGATAATCTTGGAGAGAATCAAGCTCCACCTAGAAAGCAAAATTGATGAAGAGCAGGCTGGGTTTCGATCTGGGTTTTCTTACGTGGACCACATCAACACCTTGCGGATTGTAATTGAGCAATGCGTCGAATATAGATCTCCGTTGCACATGCTCTTTGTTGATTTTAAGAAGGCTTTCGACAGTGTGAACCGAGAATGTATCTGGGCGGCCTTGCGTAAGAAGGGTGTTCCAGAGAAAATAGTGGCTATAATTAGGGCAACATACGTCGATGCAAAATGTCGCGTACTCCATAAAGGTAAGGTGTCTGAGGGTTTCGAAGTTCATAGCGGTGTCAGGCTGGGTTGCATTCTATCACCCATCCTATTTCTTTTGGTGATCGGTGATGTACTCCATGTAGTTTTGCCAGAAGAACGTAACCGTGGCATCCAGTGGACTCTGAAATCCCTCCTACAACATTTGGACTATGCTGATGACATTTGTCTACTCTCGCATAAGATCATGGATCTGAATGAAATGGCTCTGGATCTCGAGAGAAAGGCAAATGTTGTCGGGCTAAAGATTAATACCAGCAAGACCAAAATCCTTAGCCTGACTGAGAATACCACTCTCCCTATAAGTATCAATGGGCAACTTGTTGAACAGGTAGACGAATTTGTCTATTTAGGTAGCACTGTTGCTATTGATGGTGGCACAGATCAAGACGTCGTTCGCCGCATTAACCGTGCCAAGTGTTGTCCAAACTCTTCGGCATGTTGTCCAAACTCTGGCAAAACAGTTATCTCAGTGTTAAAACCAAACTGGGGCTGTTTCGCTCCCTGATACTTTCAGTGCTCCTATACGGGAGCAGTACTTGGAAAGTTTCCACTGCAGTTACCAAGAAGCTGCAAGCTTTCGTTAACACTTGTCTTCGTCGAATCTTAAGAATTTTTTGGCCCGAAAGAATTTCGAATGAAGATCTTCTTCGGCTTACGGGTCAAATACCTATCGACGAATTGATTCGCAGACAAAAGTGGCAGTGGATTGGTCATACGTTGCGGAAGGGTGATAACTGCATTGCTGGTCGCGCTATGCGATGGAACCCCTTATCACAACGTGGACGACAAAGGGGTCGCCCTAAAATCACGTGGCGTAGATCTGTGGATAAGGAATGTGCGTCTTTGAGAAAGAACTGGGGTCAAATACGTTACATGGCCAGAAACCGTACGCGATGGCGAGTAGGTGTAGTAGACCCGCTATGCCCCACAAGGGGTTAAGGCAACTTAGTAGTATCTGACATAATATACAATTAGGATCGCTTTCGCAGGACGCCACTTTACGGTCCCACACTTAAAACATATTCTTGGCTGCAGCAAGCACAATAGCTCCTGCAGTCTTTCGCAAAGTGTCCCCCATCCAGAAATTTGTTGAATATTTGGGTCTAACCGGATCTGTACTGTACTCCCTTATCAGTATGATGGGATTCTACTCGTAAAACAATACAAACATTGAAATCAATTTAAATGACACGTGATGTCAACCAAAATTCACAATTGTCATAATTGATCATGTGTGCAAAAGGAAACGCAATTTGAACACGTAACAATTACAACATTCATGCATCTTCCCCCCAAGTATTTATTATACTCTGTGTAAATACGAACACTGTATCGCTCTCTAAAATCATCTTCCTGTTCCTGATGCTTGGCATATTGTCCTTCTGGTTCTATTACCGTTACTTCATATTTGATACGTTGAAAAATATGAAACAACCGCATCATTATAAATCTCAAATTTGAGAATACACGATTTTGTTGATGCTGAATACACGAGTCACGACGAGTACATCCTGAAAATGAATGGTATGGAATGTATGCAGAACATGTGACTAACGTATACAGCTAGCTGGCAAAGTTATTTGGCGGGTGTAAACAGAATTGTATGGGCTGTTACAGTGAGAGAGATGTGAGGTACAAAGTCGCCAATGTGAACAAGTTTGTATGTATAGGCATACTCTCTTCTTCATATTAGGGTGTAGGAGTAGGTACATAGGTACTTGCTCCCTATGCTATAACAAGCGATATATCCTTATCGCTGATGTTGACTTTCAAATAACGATGTTGGATGTGAATGAAGCAGGAAGGTTCAGCTGCTTGTACACACATTTTGGTTACGTACTGGCATATCTAGCAAGCTATGGGTGATAACTCAAATATCCTCTGGAGTCGTAAAGCCACAGCGAATGTTTTAAATCGATAAAACCGTGCGGAAGTGAGGATTTCTACTCAATAGAAACGAATAATGCTAAAATGCTTGGAAAGAACATCCTTGTTCTATTTAATAGCTTTGGCTTACTCATCGATATTTGATTGTCTGAAATTTAGAATGGAATTGAGCTGAGGAAGCTTGGTGTCCACTTATTTAAACTCCTAAGATCAGCTTATATGCGTTTATATACAATTTAATTTTTGTTTTATTTGTACATAATATTCTTTCCAGATTTGGCTTTCACGAACTCATACTTGTATTAACTAATCTACTGATAATACTCGATGAACCTATACTTTTTACGAAAGCGCTTGTTAATCAAGTTTATTTCATGGGGCCATATTGATCCCTGGTGCGCACTTGTAGCAAGAATTTCAAGATATGCATCGAAGGGTTAAATTCAATCTGCTCATCATTCTGTTGACCTATTTTCAATATTTTTTATTCAATTTGTCTAATTTCCTTGTCAAATACTCTGTCTTCTCTAATTGGGTCATAACGATATACAGCGAAATTTAATCCTTCCATGATCAATGTCCCTTAATTATTCAAAGTCATTTACTGTACCAAACAATCACATTTCCATAGAATGGTTCTCGATAAAAGGATGCCCATCAATATCCATGAAACTTTAATACTCCCCGCAGCATCCAACCAGCAACAGCATCCATAACTCGCTCTCGTTGCACGAAAAAGGACTTCAACAACCCAATGGCCGACGGATAAATTGATTTCCGTTATTTACCGTATTCAATCTGAAGACCAACTTTTCATTTTAGTCAGGAAGTGTGTGTGTACTTGTAGTTCTATATTTAAATCCGAGGGGCATAACTTCAAGGCATTCCGCCTCGTCCTCTGTTCCAATTGACTTGTTGACTTCTCGGCAAGAGAGTATAGACCCGCTATATGCGGAAGGCAGTGGCGTATTTAGAAAATTCTCAAAGGGGGGGGGGGGGGGGCATAGAGTACGGGGCTAATTTGTTACATACATTTTTGGTGAGGGGATACGTTAAGTTTTCAATAGACTTGAAATATAATATTTCAAGGTATGTAGGTGGTTAGCTACCTTGACTTCAAGCGAGGTTGACTATAGAAAATTTCAAGGTGTCCTTGAGTTTCTCCTTAAATCAAGGATGCATTGACTCGTGAATATAAGTGATTTCTATGAAAAAGTATGGAAAATGACATTTATTTTAATTTCGGTATCCTTGACTCAAGGTCTCCTTGAGTTAAGGTATGTTCATAAATACGTGCCTGAGAGTCCTTTGCATTTCAGGTTTAATACACCAAAAGTTTTCCTGACAGATCTTAGAATAACACTCATTAACTGCTTTTGGCTTTTCCTGAACCGTAGTGTAGTTCGAAGGAGCCTGAAGCCGAAAAGGAAATTTATGATTATGTACTTAATTGGCTATAGAATCAATGCAATGACCAAAGAGACTTGTTTCATATGACAAAACGGATTCCAGACGGAACACTTTTCTTTGGAAGAGAAATTTCATACATCATCCGAAATTCTGCCAAATTTCGGCCAAATTCCGCCAAAAAGTGGTTCTGCTTACTTTTAAACGAAATCCAAATGAAAAACTGATACAACAAATTTTGGCTGACATTGTGGTCTTGAATTCCAAGGCAAGTTTAAGCGAATTTGAATGCAAAATTAGGATTTACTGAAAAGAGGCCTTTGTATGTTTCGTCAAAAATCTAGTAACAGATTCCGTAAAATCGTTACAAGTGCCGAATAATAGTTTACAAGTACAATCCAGAATACTACACTACACGGTTGTAAATTTTGGTGTAAACCGGGAGTAAATTTTATAAATAAAATAGTATAACTCCTATCTGTTCCAAAACTTGAATCAAATTTGACCCTTTTCAACTTATAATTTTAGTTTATTCAAAAATTATATTAATTATAACCGCTTTTCGAGCGATTTGTATAAATTTGCTTATTAATTTTATACTATTGAAGAGTAAAATTTTTATCAAGAATACTTATACTTTTAATATAGTTCAATTATACTTTTGATAAAGTTTTTATATGGAAATGTATAAATATATTTTTTTATAAAAATTGCACCAAAATTTTCAGCCGTGTAGGATCTATCCGTGGCATAGAGCCGGGAAGTGATCAATCGACTAATTAAAATGAAGCAACAAATGTAAGCACGAAGGTATGATTTTTTGTTATTTCCATATGTACTACTCTAGCTTCAAATCTATAGTATCTGCAATACCTTTTAAAACGAGTCCTAGATGGTAAGCTAAGGCAACATGCTTTAACAAATCAATTGCAAAATAGAAATGAGAAGGAATGGCTAAGATGATGTTTACTTCGTGAAAATTTAAGCATTGAAGAAAGTACCCAGGCACCACAGACACCGAACCGTAGGAATTTGAAAATGTATGCTCAAAATGCTTTCCCGCACCAAAACACTTAAATTTTTAGCATTTTAACAGAAAGAGAAGCATCTGGTTTAAAAACCTTTACAGCAGCCCAACACGAATTTAGGGTCAAATTAAAATACACAAGCCCGATCGAAAAATCAGACAGATTGTTTCAAATATTTATCAATTCATCGGCTTCGAAAACATCGATACCGCAACAACATCTCCTCAACTTATAGCAACATAAGATGGGGTCGCTTCACACATGACGAGACTTTCAATAGCAGTCCTTGTTTCCGAACAGATTCATGTCGAGATTGGGCAACGTTTCGTTGCATCGACATAATCATAGCTTGTACTTATTCTCTGAGAGTTCTTGTTCTTGAAACCACGCGTCTATGAAAATAAACTCAACCCGTTCGAAAAACGGAAAGGGTTCATCAACGAGGAGATCTGGCGAATTGGGAAGATGATGTGATGATAATGTTTCGAAAAAGATTTACAAAGGTTAGTAATAGAAACGCTCAAAATAAAAAGGAAACATTTGGTACTGCAATTTTTAGTATGGTGTGAAAAAAGTTTGTGGTGCTCACACAGGAGGCACGTGCCCCCCGCACGTGCCTCCTGTGCCCCCCCTGTAAATACGCCACTGGCGGAAGGTATACTCAATGTGCATTCATTGGCATATTCAACAGGATGGGTTTTCCGGCTCCACGTGTTGGCACTCAGAGTGTACGGATAGTGAATGCCATTTCAGTGTAACGTGGAAGTTACACCATTGCCATCCTGTGAGAACACTTTATGGCTTTTGAAGGAAAGAAATCGGGGTTACATCAACATTTGAACGTTACTTTGGTCTGCGACAGTTGTATAATGAAGGTTGGGCTTGGAATTTCCATCAAGAAGTCTGTTTGACATTTGATAGAACATTTCGGGATTTCGCGTTCACCTGGCAGAGTGAAAGGCATGCAAGACTTTGACGGAATACGAAAACTTGATCTGAATATCCTGCTGACTCAGGATTTCTCAAGCGAAAAATCAAATTCGCATAGGCATAAAATTAGGTTTATCTTTTGCTTTTCAACTATGATGGGAATGTCTCAAGGAAATTGGAATTATGTGATGATTTGTGCTAGGAATTGAAACGGCAAACACACACCGAGACCGAGTACAACTTTGGAGTATGTGACAACTTGCTGCTAGCATTCATAGATATGAGCTCTATGAAAGATAACGGAATGATACAATTTTTCCCTTCAGGTCTATCCTCACCTTCATCATTTTATGGTACAATTAACTCAATGAAGTGAGAATAACCGGAATAGTCTATTTTTCTCGGTCTGCCATTCTATACCAATGTGCGTAAACCGCAAAACGTAATGGCACCATGACGAGTATACAACGCAGGCTATGGCCAGATGCTTTGCATATCATGGAAAAGGAAAAGTTAGTTCCACTTGTGCTTAATGATCCCAACATAAGATAGCATTATGCCCCAACCGCAGCCAACGCCTTCTAAATGGTATACAAGTGTCCTGTCACGATACTGTCTGACAAACTTTAACAAGGATGTAAAGCAGCATGAGTGAAAAGCTTAAGCTTTAGGCAATGTGCGTGTGAATTCGCTTGTTGTTGGAGACGAAAAGAAAGCAAAATTGATGGCTACGGGCGCTTAGGAGTCGGTTGGGAGTTTGACCATTCTCTCTGGGGAAAGGAAACGGTCCATAAAGTCATAATGACCGTTCAGGTTTACCCAATCTAATTGCTTTGGTACAACACCGAGGTGGTATAGGAACTCAATGCTTGGTTATTGCTGTGGGCCCTGAATAGACATTTTGCAAATTTACAAATAAATGCTAACGAGGGCCAAGCCTAATAGGTGCCTAATTTTCTGTGAATTTTATTTGATATTTTATTGTTGATATTGTTGTGCGTGTGATAAATTTTGTAAGCATTTTGTTATACCTATTCAAAAGAAAGCAAAAAAAATGTTCTTCTACATTAAAAAGTGAGGGAGGTGTCTGAGTTCATGCATGATGACCGCTTTGGTTATGGTTCCCATATGTCCCATATATTGGTGTGGCCCACCACAGAATTTCCGCTTTGCGGGGAGTTATCGTTGTCGCAACTGAGAGAAATGAGTATCGTTAGATTCACTTAAGTATGGTTGAATTTGGTTGAATAAATAAGCAACGAATAAACTCATATCAATATGAATTGTGAAATTGGGAACTGTCACTATTCCGTTGTAACTCCTTTCAGCAATATTATCGATTGATGGTTAAAGCAGAGCCGGCCTTAAGGTACATTTTCCTCGGCACGACCCCAGCGGCTCTAGCTACAGCGAGTCGCTCATTGATCATTCCATATAAAACCGTTTTTTTAAATTAGAGAAAAATGAATTTTTGTATGGAATGAGCGAGTCGCTGTCGCTAGGCCGCTGCAGTCGTGTCGATGAAAATGTAACGTTAGCTTTGTTTTTTAAATACATATGTATCGGTAAACATTTTCAGTTCAATTCAGCAATAAGCGAAAATTATCGTCTCATAGCCTAATCCGACAGCACACTGTATTCCAGAAACTTTATCTAAAAAATGTTAACATTGTTTCTTACAATATTTTTGGGAATGACAATTTAAACTGTCGGGAAATCTTAATTGTTGTCATAAATTTCAATTACATACCCCCGACCCCCTAAAAAAACTCCTGACCACTATATGATGTTTAAACATTTTTGGGCGTGAAGCTCTGCAGTTTCAGACAGTGACTCAACGAGGTCGCATTAGATTTTCTGATTAGTGTATTGTACTCAGTGAGCGAGCGTCTCGACTAGACCAAGTCTTTGAACTAGAGCCAGTTTTTTTAGGGCAAGTGGATTTATCCATGGAGTACAATAAAACCTGTAAGATTGTATCAAATATGCCAGTCAGAGATGAATTGTCGATTTTACTTTGTTTTTGTCGAAATAACACTAGAGATGCTAACTAATCGTCTAGCCCTAGCGGGAACTCCGATGTAGCTTGGCCTACGAACCCGCCGGTATTCTAATCAAACTAATCCAGTCCAAGACAATCTGCTGAGAAATGTTAAGGACATTTTCCCTTGTCGCGATTACGAAGGTGGGCCTTACATCCCTTGTTTAGGACTATAACACATTGTTAGACATAAAATAGTCAACAAGTTTCTTACCTCGAATGTCAACGTCCGTACTTCCCCACACAGTGGGATTAGCGTTAGATCAGATTATAATAGAGTTGGCTGCTCGATGCCATGGGCTCTTCGACCGGTGTATTGTGTCATTGCCCTGACTAAAGGTTAGATGAACCTTTATGCAATATCCTCCTCTAAAGGGAACGCAATGAAGAAACATTCCAGGATGCGCATAGCCAGCCTGTCACATTCACAAATAATGTGCGACGCTATGTCTCGTCATCAGCCTCACAAAAGCGACAGCTCAATGGATAGATAGATTTTAAATTATCCTTCTGTAGTGTATGCTCTCCTCCACCATACAACCACCCCGTATTCTACACTAGGTCTAACAATTGTATTATAAATCTACATCTACATCTTTGATGTCCCATGCTTTTCCCGCATAGCTTCTGCAGATCCATAACACCTTGCTTTCTCTGATATCACACTGAAGTGTTCTTTCCAGAATAGTTTCTTGTCAAGAGTGATCCCCAGGAATTCTAAATTGTGCATTGAGGGACACTTCAGAGTCCTTAGCGTACCCTTTCTACTATATGCCATCACCGCAGCTTTAGGATTCGAAGGATGTGTTGTGAAAGGAACCCTCGATGTTCAGAAATACCACTTTGTTGTTAAACATGGCCTCTTCGATTTCTACCACTAAGTTTTATAGTGCCGACTCGGGTGATTCATTGATGGAAATATTGCTTTGAGTGCAATGGCCGCATCTTAAGAAGTGCACTCCGACTGAGGGTCGTCCATGAGTCTTTTACCGATACGAATAAATGAAGACCACCCTGTAATGGATGGCCGGAGGGAAGAGCAGGGATGACCATTAAGGTCCAAAGGCATCAAAACGCAAAAACCCTATCTGGTGACCACTAGTGACGTGCGCTGGCAGACCAGCTCAGCTGTCGGGAGTAGTGGGGGTCTTTAGGGTCACCAGCCTCCTCATTATCAAACGAAAGAGACTCGCACGTCTGCCCGATTAAAAGAAAAACGAGACCGAGGGTAATTTCGGGCGCGGCCGAAATTTTCCCCTCAGGCTAAAAGTTTTTTTTCGAGCGTACCTACGACTTGTATTTAACCCCCCCCCCCCCCAAATATTTTTCGTTTTGTCTCCACAAAAGTTCCGTTGCGTCGACAAAACAATATTTGTGTGGAATTTGGTTGGAATAAGTGCGCAAATAAAACTATTTACTCAGAAAATTTTATTGGGGGATGTGGGAGCATGGCCGTACTATGAGGTTCCATTTATTTTTACCTTTTTAATTGCTTTGATAAAGACACATTAATTCAATGTTTTGTGAAATTGGTGTTTCTTTTTTTTTGCCTTACAGAAAATTAGAAGAACCAAAATGGGGGGTTGGGTTTGTATGGCAGCCCCATGACCCCATGGTCCGATTTGATCCATCCTTACGTATGTTTTGTGTCATTAACAGAAATAGATTTGTGTGAAATTTTTTTGAAATTGGTGCACAAATAAAAAAGTTTTTCTTAGAAGAACCTAATTTGGGGGGTTAGGTTTGTATGGCAGCCCCGTGACCCCATGGACCAATTTGATCCATTCTTATATATGTTGTGTTTTATCAATAGAAACACATTTTTGTGAAATTTGGTTGAAATTGGTACACACATCAAAAAGTTTTTCTTAGAAGAACCTAATTTGGGGAGATGGGTTTGTATGGCAGCCCCATGACCCCATTGTCCGATTTTACCTATTCAAACATACAAACTACTATGCAGCAAAAAGAAGCATTTGTGCAAAATTTCAGCTTCATAGCTTTTAAATTGGCCGAGTAAAACGCGTCGCAACAGACAGACAGATGGACATTGCCCAATCGACTCCCCAAGTCAAGCTGATCATATATGTATACTTTTTATATGGACGGAGATGCTTCCTTCAATGCGTTACAAACTTCATGACAAAGTTAATATGTATACCCTTTCACTCTATGAGCGAAGGGTATAAAAATACCCTGAAGATGCCGCATAGATGCTTTTGTTTAAGGTCAGCACGAATAGATACAATGGCGATGAACACCACAAACTAAATCACTAAAATTTCACTTTCCGAATATAGGTACGCTCTATCAAAATCTTTCACGTATGTATACTCAAAAACGTTCTTAATGGTCATGATACATGTGCTTACCTGTAAAAAGGTATTTCTTTACGCCCGGAAATCTTTCTGTTCTTGCAAGCTTGCATCGCGCACTCCATTTCTGTAAAAATTCACGCACAAAACGTACTTATTTTATATTTTTTTCTACGCGAGGTAGTAAACACTAATATACATGAGTAAAATCAGCTATTTGTTTACAATTACCGATTATTTAAAGAAAATTTTCCACCAAATTACAGTCCAACACTAATTGGTTTACACACACAACGCGGCGACGACAACTCAAACTGTCATTGAAGTAGAAACAGCTGATTTTTTAGTAAAAAAAAAATCGGTTACCTACACGTACAGTCACATACACGATTATGTTCTATCCCTTTCTATTTTCTTTATCATTGGCGGCGCACTCACTTCATCAAAAAAAATAACTACACTTTCCTTTGGGGTTAGAAATATCATTGCATTCCTGGTTTTCAAACCAAAATGGAAATGAATAACAGATCGATCGATGGCAATAAATTTGGAACGACTATGTCCAATGCACGTTTTCTTTCACTTTCTTCCCCCTTTTTTTCAAAGAAAAACAAAAACGAATATTTAAAACGCGCGAACTTTGCTACTGACAGCGATGCAACGTCTTGGCGCTTACCTACTCCCAACAACGCACCCGGCAAAAAGCAAGAAAAGATAAATTTATCGTTTCGTCCGAACACGAACAACATGCACCAGTTCAATCAAATTATATGAAAGATTATCAACGATTCTTCGGTCGGGTTATAAATTGCAGCTTATGCCGGACTTTGCGTTAATTCCTTTCCGCATACAATTTGCACAAACGGACTTTTTTTTTAATTTCCTCGGTTTTCACGCACGATGAACGATAGGGCACATCTATAAACTACCAATACACCATATTACTCACCCCGATTCACTGATTTTATTTTTCTATTACCGCACATCGCTCAGAACAAGGAAACTGCGTTGTACCGTTAGGACACTTAGGACCACGCGACCAAATTCCAATGGGTGGAGGTACGACTCTGGGACTTTTCGCAGCTGTGATGGGCCCCGTTTTCGGCGAGGGTGCAGCTTCTGCTTTGGCAACCACCTACTTTGCAGGCGTTGTCGCGACGACCGCTTGAAGAACCAAAAGTTTTCTTTTTTTTCGTTACGCTCCTCATGCACGGCGCTTACCTGTCGTTCGTTACACAAGTCAAAACCACTTACCCTCAGCTCGAACGGAATCGAAGTGCCCCCGTGTTCTCCTTTCAGAGTGTTAATCACACTGCGACCCCTTGTATTTGTAGCCAGTACTTTGTGCATAGCCTAGCAGATTTACTTATAATGTTGAGGCGATCGCAAAGGTTTCCCTGTTACGTCTTCTGGTGTCTCTGACCCCTTTGTTGTATTTCGTGAGTGTAGAGCGGGACAGGTCCCAGTCCACATCGCGCTGCTAGCTCCTTGCTCCACGACGAAACGCACATGTTTTCCTTTATTACCTTTAACGGATAGTTTTCTTCGTAGGGGACACAACTGCCCTTGTGGTATCTTCGACGAGTTTCTGAGGCTGATCTGCCCGCTGATTTTCCTGTCGATTTGGTGCAGATGTTCCCTCAGTGCCTCGGAATAGCCTTGCCAGCTTGTATGCCTTGTATAGGCTCATCCGACACATGCCAATTATGAATTCGGTCCTCTATTAAGCTACTACACACAGAGTTAAATCCAGGATTTCCTGTCTTGCTATGGTTACAAAAGTAGACATCCGCTGTTGAGAATGTTGAGGTCCGGACACATTAGCTTCAAAAGGTTTCCTTCTCTATTTAAGCGCAGCCCAGCAATGAAGCGTTAATGTTACAAACGATTACGAATTGACAGTTGGTGCTCTTGGAGTAGTATATCAAGGTGGAGTCTCTTTTCGCTGAAATAGAGTCTGTCTCGGGCATTCTGGCGAGTCGGTCAGCTATTCACATCCACTAGGATCGGCAAAGGCTTCATTCCGGCTACCACATAGGCTGCACAAAGCACACTAACAATAGATCGCGTTTAAGGGTTTTACGTTACAGGCGAACAGTAGTACACTGACTTAAACTGGCGAGACAATGATTGATGTTACCACCCTACTCGTTCTCGGGCCACCGATAATTGACATCATTCTTGCTAAAGTCGTCGTGCCGGTTGATGCATTTTTGCCTAGATACTTTAAGAGCACTGCAAATTTAGTTAACTCCCAAATACGTAACGGCTTGCTCCGACTCTGATTTTGAGGGAACACTTTTTTCCGCTTATGCTAATTAGGACAGTTTCAGTTTTCTGATCGGCGAGCTTCAATCCAGGTTTCCAGCCACAGTTTGATAGTTGTAATCGCTTTGCTTGTGTACATTTCAAGAAACTCCGGGTCTCCGGTGTGACACCTACGACAGCTATATCGTTAGTGAAACCTACCACTGTCACTCTTTTCAGCATAGCGAGCTCCAAGATAGCATTGTACATGGTATTCCACAAAAGTGGGCAAAGAACAGATCTCTGCGGTACCCCTGCATTCCTTGTGTCCCTCGCTTGTGTCGTAACTTAAGGGGCGATGTGAGAGGCAGCTCCTAATTATCGTGGCTGGGTACATTCATCTTTTGCAGAGCGGCGTGAATGCACGACCAGTTCACAGAAATGGAATGGAATGGACTAATCGGAATCAACTTATCGAATTTCATGTTCAGACCACAGATGCGGCCTTTTGCAATCTGCGTAATCCTGGCTTTTTGGCTAGTTTTCATTTTGCATGATTGCGGTTCCCCTGAAGTACCTTGACGGTACTCATTTATTCGTTCATCGTCGCGTCTAGTCCACCATTGTCGATCGCTGAACTGACCGCCACGATCCTTGGAGGCGCTTTTTCTTATAAAATGAGCCAAGGTCCGTTAACTCCTTCGAGTTTTTTCTGGGGGACGTTGATGAGGGACTGTCACTGTCATCATAAGAGTCAACGTGGGACTCAGTCCCTTGATTGCAAAGAAATGCATGCTGAAGCGGAGAATCTGCTGCTTCACTGTTACTCTGTTTTCTGGTGAGCTGGAATGTCCACGAGGTTTTGTTTTGACTGACCACCTCATTAGTGTATTTGATGTGCCCAGATGGCGTTCGGAAAAATCAAATTTGTATCCCCTAATCGGTAAAATTCTTTAAAGAAAAAAAAAAAATCGAGGCAAATATCTTAAATTAATTTTTTAGGCAGTCTTTTGATTTTTCTCTTGGCATTATACGCAACCTCTTGATAAATATAAGACTAGACATAGACGCTTAATGTTTCAAAATCATGTTCTCTCAACGTCTTTTTTTCCACCGGAACACGTATTTACCATTTTTCACTCACCTTGATACATATACGCCTACTTCTAGTGTTTGGTATCGTTGAAGCCAACATTCTAGAATTGTCGATCCGTATCCTAGAATGAGCGCAATTACCTGCATGCTCGACATGAATAATTTAATCGACAGCAACCAGAGTACACGTGAATTTTGAGCACTCATGCTCTCCTTTATGTTTTGCGTTTTTTTTAACAACTGCTGCTGTTTCATAGTCGCATTGGGTTCTTTCGTAAAACAAGAGCTTTCTGGTTATTGCGCCTTCTTACGGGAGGAGGATACACCCTCATTCATATTCATCATTTTGTTTTCGCAACGTTCAACGTACCTTTTGAAAATACACCCCAGCCGCCAACATCGTTCGTTGTCTTGTTTGTGGTATTTGAAGCCCGCCGGGCTATTTTAGCATCGCTTTTTTTAAAATGATAAATTGGATCCTTTTCCAGTCGAAATCCTTTCGGGTTGACTTGGTTTTTATTTTTTGTTTGTTCGTTGTTTTTTTTGTTTGTCACTAAATGTGTCGACGGTTATTAACGTTTTTTGTCACGATTTTAACGAGATCTATAGCATCCGTTTCGTTCAAAGCTTGTGAAGGACATACTGTAATTATATTAAAAAGACAGGACCCAGCATTGTTTACATACCAAGAAGGACGAAACGCTTGTTCACGGTTATTATTATCAGCTTTTTTTTTAATTTTCAGAAAAATTGTTTTGGAATTAACACTGTCAAAGTTTGTATGTTAAGGACGTGCTGAAAACCCAATTTTCATAGTAATCATGTTCTATTTCATGTTATATGCGGCGCTGTCTGAAGCGTGTTCCTGATCAAATTCGTGGTTAACAACAGCATAATTCTTTCGTCCAGCCTACACTTGAGTTCGGCGAGAGGGCCAGACCCAGACTGGAGCCATTCTATTCAACTACGTAATACATTATAACATGCTGAGAATATTTTAAATATTCATCACAAGTTGTTTTCGGCAGCTTAGCGAATAATGAATGTGACAAGTGTTTTGGGCGTAAATGGGCGTCAAATTTCTTCTATATTATCGGATACACGAAATAGACATTTATTCGGGTCGCTAATTCGTTTAACTTGGAAGCTCCTTATTAACGGAAGCATGAATTTCGTCTATCAATCAAGCTATCCGGCATCATTCAACTGTTACGTGCATTGAAGGAGGTACCTTTGGATGATGTTCGCACGTAAAGATTTCGTGTAAGGCGAGTGAGGAGCTTTCAATCTGGAAATTAATTATTCAATTTTGTAATCATCAGGAGGGAAAGGAATTAGTGAAAACACCTGTTGCTATGAATAGGACTGGGAGATTAAATGAAAACAATAGGCAGTTCACAGAATAAGATAATTCCAATGGAGTTTTTGTCGAATTTCACTGATGTGAAGCATTTTAAATATGCAAAGAGTTTTCTCGCTTATAGGTTGTCAGGAGGAGGAGCTTTAGGCTTTGCTGTTTCTGAAAGGTTAATAACGTTTTTGTGATCGCTATACTCTTTTAGTAACATAAGACATTGCTTGTTTTGTTATATTCTTTGTGTTGAACATGAATAAATTCAAATGAAATTTAAAATGAATTCTCCTTGTTTATGACTTGATAGCTCGACGTCAGGCTTTGGCCACAACACATGAAATTGTAACCGGAAAGCTCAAAGCTATAGACGTTCACATGGATTCACGTACAAGGGGAAAATATATACAGGGTGGGCCACGAAAGACCTACCAATTTTAAACACGTATAGCTCTTTTATTTTTCTTTTTTTTTTGTTTTTTTTTCTTTTTACAGATTTTAATTTAACTCTTGGAAATTCATAATGAGTTCATACAGTACACAACAACGAGTTAAAATTATCGATTTTTTCTATTCTTATCAACGATCTATTGTTATGACACAGCCAAAAAATCGCCAATATTTTAATTCAGGATCAGCGTTCATGATTAGAAGTTTGGTCGACCGTTTTGAGGAACGGGGCTCAGTGGCCGACCGTCCTGGAAGAGGTCCTAGTCTAAATATTCGCACTGAGGACATGGTGTTGCAAATGATCAATTTGTCTCAACTCGTCGTCGCCCAATTGGCCATGTCCAGAAAAACATTGCGGAGAATTTTAAAGTAAGTTCTTAAGATGCACCCATACAAAATTCAAATTGTGCAAACTCTGCTACCCCAGGACCACCAACAACGCCTACAATACGCTTACTATGGATCTATTGCGTGAAATTTTTAGCGGACGTTTAATTTCAAAAAATTAAGATTTCCCTTGGCCACCTCGTTCACTAGATTTAACTGCGCCCGACTTTTTTTTATGGGGATATTTAAAAGACAAAGTGTATATTAATAAACCAGAGACTACGAGTATTAGACAACGCAAGCAGAATATTCGAAACGAAATCCGGAGCCTGCAACCAGAAACATTACGTGGTGTAATGGAAAATGCGCTAAAAAGAGCCCATGTCTGTATCGAGCGAAATGGTGTACATTTGTCTGATGTCATGGTTGAAATACATTTCCCGCATCAGCATCGGCAGACGCATCGGCATCAGCAGAAAAATTTCAATTTAGAACACACACATTTGCCTTTGATGACCCACATTGACAGCAGAAGCAGAAAAAATGCTTCTGCCGCTGCTGCTGCTGTCAATGTGGGTCATCAAAGGCAAATGCGTGTGTTCTAAATTGAAATTTTTCTGCTGTAGCCGATGCCTCTGCCGATGCTGATGCTGATGCTGACGCATCCAATCTATTTCAACTATCATCTTTCATACTTAATTTCCATAAAATGTATTTCATATATAAGACAAATTAAATAAAACAATTGGTAAGTACAAGAGTTATACGCGTTTAAAATTGGTAGGTCTTTCATGGCCCACCCGGTATTATTGGAAGTAATTAGGGGAGTTTTGCATCGATACTGTTTTCCTTTTCTCTATGAAAAGTATCGGAAGTGTTCCTCACATCTTAGTTTTTACGGAAATTCGTTGGCCGATGTGTTGATTGGTCGGAACTTGACTATCGTATTACAGGTTAGTTGGGGAGACGCAATGAACATCGGATGCATATCCGATACCGGTAGATACCATATGCAAGGAAGGGGAGAAGAGCGCTTACAAAATATTAGTAGATACACTCAGAGAAAAAAACGCACATTCATATTAAAAGCTCCACATTTAAATTGAACGCAGTATTCGTTTGAAAAATCTCGTTTGATTTGAACGAATTCTCATTTACGCTAAGAGAATTTCTTTTAAAACAAAAGAGCAGCCAAACCGCAAACGACGGTCGTTTAAATCAAAAGATTTCGCATTACATAGTAATGTGTATATGTACATTCCTTTACGTAACAAATACACATACCTAAAGGACGCGATGCCAAAATGTAATTTGTTTCAACGTAGCACAACAGGTAGTTAAATACTTCCGGCCGGTCCGATGAGTCTCGCGTGCTCATGTTCATACCAAACAAATGTGTAGTGTCCAACAACAAACGCGTATTAGAATCTTCGTCGATGTTAGGAGTGTTTTGAATAATTTACTTTTGCATTCATCTGGAGGAATGGACGCTTGCACACGTGCAATTTAAGTTTAGCGGATGTTAGAATAAAAGTGTAATGTATTAACCATATTAAAATTAGACCTAAATAAAAAATAAAGTGTTTTTCTAAAGTTTTCATAAGTTGTATTCTTTATTGATTTGTCAACCCAGGTAACCGTAAGTATCTAATCGAATGGAGAATGGACAATCAAACGGAATGTATTATTTTATTTCAGCAGAGTTTGCTTTTAATTCCATGTAAAACTCAATTATTTTGAATGAGGTAATTTAACCGTTTCATTAAAAAGAATGCTTCGTTTATTTTAAATAAGAAAAATGTTCAATATAAAAACGAAGACGTTTGATACAATTGCCTTTCATTTATTTAAAGTGTTTTACCCGTTTACAGTAAAAGAATAAGTGTTTATTTCAATGAAAAATACGTTTAAATCGACTGGCTCCTTCTTTCCAGGTAAACGTAAATACTTTTAATTCAAACGCTTCTTTACAACTCATTATGCTTTTGAAAGAAACGCCACTCGTTAGAATTAAACGCATTTGCGTGTGGAGCCAAATCAAAAGCGCAAATCGTTTGAATTAAATATATTTCGTTCAATATTAGTGAATATTTCTCTGAGTGTATAAATTCGGGAAGCGCACACCACGAAATACTTTTAATGAAAATTGTATTAATCCTTCTTTAACATCCTCGCCACTTTGTTCCGGCCAACATTAGCCTCTTCTTGCAGATTTCTCGCCATAACGGATTCGATGTCTTAATAGCATCGCATATGAGCCGCACGATAAAGTTAGAACTTATGAGAGCTAATTAGTATTTCCTAGGACAAGCCTTAGATTTATTGCTTCAATGTAGGTCATTTAAGATAGGTAGGCATATCTGGAAATTTTCAGTGAAAAATTGTCGGTGGCGCCGTCGGCACAATTATAAGTGGATAAAGGAATATCATCGGTTCCTTCTCAATGTGTAGCGTAACTTTTAGTAGCTCTCAGCTCCCACCTTTTTTAAATTCGAGGAGGGTTGCCATCATATTTTCTCTCTTGGTATTGTACTGTAGGTGGTATAGGTACAGGGGTCGCCAGGTTTACATAGTGATGTGCGGTTCCGGGTTCCGGTTCATCCGTGTCCGGTTCTAAGTGGAACCGGGTATTGGAACCGGTTCCAAAATGTCCAAACTGTTGAAAAAAGTGATTTTTTTGTTCATTTTCATCTACATGTTGTACCTAAATGTACTTCTCTGATTCATTTGATTTTCGTTAAACTATGAAAGAAAAAACAATTTATAAAATTACAGCGCAGGGCAAAAAAAAAACACGCAAAAACAAAAAAAAAACTTGACAATCCTTTATTGCAAATTAATTATCACATTTGGTGAAATATTCCATTGCGCCACTTTTATCAATATTTTTAACATCTACCTTACACTTTTTTCGATACCCAAAAACACTAAATGATTAAAATATAATCTTGATTACAATGCCTTCATTTCATTGAATTCCGTCAATCATAAAATTAAAATCTAAACACAATTAGAATATTCCTAGCGTATCTACTATTCATTGTTATCTTTTAAATTCAGCCTTTAGCATTCATAAAATTCATATAAACAAATCATAAAAATACAAGCATCATTTTTAAACATATAATATACACAAACAAACAACATCCTAACAAAACAACGCGCTTACAAACTGCGCACACACAAAAAAAAATCTTCCGTTTGACAATGTTTGAACTTACCAACAACAACAAGCGCAATGTAATGTTCAATCTAGGGACGCCCGCCAAAGAAAAACAAAACGAAGACATTTGAACTAATCAAAAGTGAGAAGCGACTAAAGGTACATTTTCCTCGATACGACTGCAGGACAGCCAATCGCGCATTCCATATAAAAACTCGTTTTTAAAATGAGAGAGAAACGAGTTTTTATATGGAATGAGCGAGTCGCTGTCGTGCGTCGACGACAACTTCACCTTAAGACCCGTCTGACTGACCCAAATTTACAATAATTGAAGGCACTTATCTGACTATCTTCTTGCCCAGCAGTTCTTCGCGATTATTATGTTTACACGACGGAACAATGACTAGTCTAAGAAAATTGGACCAAAATATGGCCATCGAACGGCAAAAATCCTACATCGAAAATTGCCTTTCCAATGATATAAAACACATTAGAGTTTAATGAAATATTTCGGCGCTAGTCCAACATAATAAATTAGAATATTTTCATTTTAGACCTTTTTTAAAAGCTCCATAACTTTTCAAAGAATGCTAGTTCAGCCGTAAAATTTTGTACAAGTATTCACAATAAGTTTAAGATCATTCTAAACATTGAGTCGCTCCGTTCAAGAACCACCATTGTCCCCCCATCTAAATTTTTCAAAACGGCAAATCCATAACTCCCCCCAAAATTGAAGCAGAGTGCTAAATTTTGCTTTGTTGCGATTGGAGGTCCTAGTTACTCCACCTACCAAAAATCAGCTCATTCGGATAAAAACTAAGGGTACCTCCCATACAAAGTGACCCAAGACAACTTTGTTCTACAGTTTATAAAATGAGTAGTACGTAGAACAAACTCCTGATGGGTCACTTTTTATGGGAGATACCCTTAGTTTTTATCCGCATGAGCTGATTTTTGGTGGGTGGGGCCACTACGATCTCCGATCCCAACAAACAAAAATTTAGCACTCTGCTCCAATTTTGGGGGGAGTTATGGACATGCCGTTTCGACAAATTAAAATGGGGGGATAAGGGGGGTCCTTGACCGGAGCGACTCAGTGTTTACCTTAGAATGATCTTAAACTTATTGTGAATACTTGTACAAAATTTTACGGCTGAACTAGCATTCTTTCAAAAGTTATGGAGCTTTTAAAAAAGGTCTAAAATGAAAATATTCTAATTTATGTTCTAGTCTAACGCTGAAATATTCAATTAAACTCTAATGTGTTAAATATCATTGCAAAGATAATTTTATGTAGTTTTTTTCGTCCTTAGACTATTTTTCTGTATCTCTTACCGTTTTTGAAATAATAGCAAAAAACCGAAAAAACGCCCCCCTTGCCCCCTTTTTTTAAGGTTGCGGACCACCAATCGGTTGGGACTTTTAATGCCATAATCTGGGGACCATTCCCAACCATAATCCAAAAAAATTTCCGATATAGGATTTTTGCCAACCAAATATGCCATTTTTCTTAGACTATACGGGTTTTCGGACCTCTGTTGGTCCTTAGTGTTCAAATTTGATAGAGGTTGTCGCTCGCACCGCCTTACGAAGTGTAGCAAATTTCAAGAAGATACGATGAAAAACATCGGAGATATAAGAGTTTGAAAATCGCCATTTTTAAAAAATCTTGTTCTCGTTGTTCTTGTTGTTTATTGACAGGGCTACAGCCTCGTAGAAAGCGTCTTGGCATTTCCCATTGATAGAGTCTGTCCTGAAGGTGTGGGGTGTGCATAGGCTATCAATTGATCCGATCCGTTAAGTAACAAAAAAGATACAGCGAAAAATGTGAAAAAAAATACATGGATTTTCTCGCTTAAGTCTTTTTATATTTTAAAAATCAATTTTTTAAGGAATTTTGATGAGTTAATTTTAACTCAAAGAAAAAAAAAATTCGCATGTCGATTTATTCTTGTAAATCCACTCGGTTTGATCCTGCTGTGGTAGGTAAAAAGGGACACTCTTAGTTATACATATATCTAGTGACTGAAACAGAGACTGGTCCTGTTCTGATACCTATAGCTATCTCTGATTCCTGTGCATTTTATCATTGTAAAAGCAATGCTTGGTAAATCAGTTCAGTCAGGACTGAACAGGTTTTCGGGACCTTTGATAAAGGATTAAAGGATTTTTGGTATGTATATGTCTTTTCTCTGGGGTCTGGTATACATTTTGTAACGTAACTAACTAGCGTAACGTAACGTAACGACGCGACGCAACGACGATGAAGATAAAAAAGCCAAAAGTAGTAGTGTAAGAAACAGATATTTTTAAATTTTTATTTCTTATCTTGATTCTTCAGTTGTATTCGTACGATAAATCTGAAAGCATAAAAAAATACACCTGAGCATAAATTAGGAACAAAACGAAAGCAATTTAAATCATATTGATCAAGTGAAAAGTATTAAGAAATACGCGAAGCCAGTTTTCCTACCCGGAAAACTGTCGATTACAGGTCTGGATTGAGAGGATAACCTCCCCTCAACCACTATGAGGATAACCTCCTCACGACCCCGAAATGGCCAGGGAGTGCACGTCCCTACGAGGTTGTAACCCAACCTCGGACCTCACCCAATGATAACCTCCTTGGGGATCAGCCATCGCTTTACAATGAACTACCAAAGATAACCTCTCTGGAGTTCATTTAACGAAAACACATTATCAATATTACGACACGACCACGACACTTGATCAATAATATGAAAAGCATACAAAGGTATTAAACTACAAGCAAAGAAAAATATGCTCGTAAGGCTACTTACAATTTAAAATCCAAATAATAAAAGATACACACACTTCAATATAAAAATAAAAATTCTTCACTTAATATAAAAAATAATTAACTCGACAGATATGACAGTACTAAATTATTAATTTAAAACTACATATCAAAATTCTCTACAAGTCTATGCTTGCTTGTAGAATATTTTATATGCATAATAAATAAAATACATTTCTTACAGTAGATAGGGGTATTTTAAAAGGAAGAATGATGAAACCTGGATATAAGGAAAGTCTTGGGTCTGTAGTAACGGGAATCGTGTCTTAACCGTTTGGGGTTGATAGGCCCAATTTGGAACTTAGGAAATATGGATGTAATTTGAATCTCATATTGTGTACACAGCGAGGCTTAATGGTTACATTAAAAAATAGACTTAAAATTAGGATGTGTAAGGATAGGGTTTGCGTTAAGGTTAAATTTGACATTTAGGCTTAGGCCAAGGTTATGGTCAAAGTTAGGGTTGACATTAAGTTTAATGTGATGTACAAAGATACTTAAGTTTGCGATCGATGTTACCAAGGTTACTAAGGACTTCCAAGATCACCAAAGCTTTCAAGTGTATTATGGGTACTAAGGTAACCAAGGCGACCAACGTTACTAAAGTTACTAAAGAGACAAAGGTTAACAAGGGGTTTATCATTATTATAATTATTGTTCTCAAACAAATTCGTGACAATAGGGCAATGAATATAGTCTTCATCATTTATTGATATGTTATGTCGATTTTGTAAATCGAAAACTGCAAAAAATATGTTATCTCACAAAAACAACTGTGTTGTTAAAGGTTTTCGCCAAAGAAAAAGTCATCAGCCGCAAAAAGGATTGATATAAATACAATCCCGCCATATACAGGGTGTCCCGCATTGGGTGGTCAATACTATGAGGGTTGATAGCGCAATTTGTTTCAGGAAGAAAATTAGCAATACAATCGGAAATTTTTTTACCGTTACCTTGTTATCGCTCTTTTTGTGAAAGTCATCGAAAATCGTGACTTGTCATGCAAAATCATAATTTGCAGCCCTCCTGATGACTTAATCCAAGATTTGATTTCAGTTTCAGAAACTACATAAAATTTCACAAAAACTGAAGTTTTTCCTGTTGCCAACATTATCGCGACTTCCAAGATACAGTTACTCAAACTTAATAGAAATTTTAAATTAGATTTTTCATCGAAAATTTAAACAGTAATTTCATAACGGTGCTTTATATGTACAACTCTGCAAAGTTGATAAAAGTTGCTTCAATATGTTGGCTTTCCAACGGTATATCACTTTTTATATTTACATTGCAGAATTTTAGGGAAACACGCATTGAATGGTAAAAAACAAGGCTTCGGTGGAATCGCTAACAATTTTGCCTTTACTCGAAAAAAGACAAACAAAGGCTATCATAATTCGGGATAGTATCTCGCTACATTATTTATACCAGAACTGTAAGATATTTGAAATTTTTTACATGGTTTGGCAAATGCAACGGTACTTATATAACAGATAAAATTTAATCTTTGCTATTTATGGCAGATAGACGGGTGCCTCGCTCATAATGCGAGATCTATCAAAGAATATTTGGAATATGAATTTCCCGGAAAGTAGATTGGCTGATTTGGGACAGTTGCGTGGCCTGCGAGAAGTCCCTACTTTATTCGCCTATATTTTTATTTATGGGGTAACTTAAAAAAAACAATATCTATTCCGAGCCGATTACCTCCCGGGAACAGCTGCTGCAGTGAATGAATGACGCTTGTGACATCATAAGGGAAACCCCTCCTGAAATCCTTCGGAACGTTTCATCCATGCGCCGAAGGTGTCGAGTCTGCATACAAAATGGAGGAGGCCGATTCCAGCAGCATTATTCAAATTCATCACACAGACCCATTTAATCATTAGTTAATATTTTTAGTTTATTGGTTCTTTCTCATATTTAAAACTTTGTTTTCATTTTTATTTAACAAATTTTCCAAATTGCAATAGTAAAATATAAAAACTAAATTAATAAAATTTCAGTCTGAGTAATCCGACAAGAAAATAATTACCTTGTTTTTTTACATCCAATATGTGTAATTCCAAAATTCCGCAATGTAGATATGAAAAGTGAGATACTGTTGGAAAGCCAACGTGTTGAAGCAACTTTTGTCAACTTTGCAGAGTTGTACGTATAAAGCACCGTTATGAAATTACTGTTTGAATTTTCGATGAAAATTCTATTTTGAAATTGCTATTAAGTTTGAGTAACTGTATCTTGAAAGTGCCGATAATGTTGGCAACAGGAAAGACTGCAGTTTTTGTGAAATTTTATGTTGTTTCTGAAACTGAAATCAAATCTTGGATTAAGTCATCACACGGAGAGAAAAAATGCAGTGAAAGGTATTAAAACTGTAATAAAAACTACTGCATTTGTAATGATTTTTTACCCTATTGCAACTTATGTAAAAGTTAATACATCTGTAATGAAAAATCTCATTGCGCTGTAATAAAATTAACAATTGGTTGGTAATAAAATTTGCCAGGAAGATAATATGGCGATAATAGAAAAAAATACAAAAAGTGATTTTTAAATTTTTCCCTTTTTTAATTTTTTTTTATTTTTACCTTTTTTTTTATTTTTTACTTCTATTTTATCCTTAACTTCTTTTTCCCTATTGTAACTTTACGTTTTTACAATTTGCTTCTACTGGGAATTGAACCGGGGACCTATCGTTTCGTAGTCCTACGTCCTACACCTAAGCTATCTAAGATTACAAGTTATGCGAATAAATTAGTCGTCTTATTTTTTGACAGTTTCATAATTATTACGTGCTGTTGTTAATTTCATGTACGAAATGATGAAAATTATTACACCATGCAATAATTATTATTACAGACAGACATGAACACAATAAATGTTACTATCCATACAAATATCATGCAATGATTTTTGTTATTAGTATTACACTGCAATCATTTTTACAATAGGCCAGCACCAGTAAAAACGACTGAATTGTAATCAATTTCACTACATTTTAATAACTTTCACTACAAATTTAGTGAAATTGTATGTTGTGAATTTCATTGTATGATTTTGTTGAATTCATTGCACATTTTTCTCTCCGTGCAAGAGTGCTGCAAATTACGATTTTGTGTGACAAGTCACGATTTTCGATGACTTTCACAAAAAGAGCCATAACAAGGTAACGGTAAAAAAAATTCCGATTGTATTGGTAATTTTCTTGCTGAAACAAGTTGCGCTATCAACCCTTACAGTATTGACCACCCAATGCGGGACACCCTGTATACTCGCATCTTGTCTCAATGATACGCATATTCAAAAGAGATTGAATTAGTTAATAGCTTCCATCAAATCAGCGCGGTGCGGTAGCAGTACGCGACAGAAATAATGTTCGCGTACCGCTCCCGCGCTGGTTTGGTGGAGCAAATTTCTTTCAAGGCTTATTGGCGTGGAGCTGAACGAGGGTAGTATTTGCTGCTATGTTCTTTTTTTGATCAGATTTCACTTTGAAGCTCCAGCCTTGTAGAAAATAAAAATGCCTTTTAGAACCTTATTTTGCTTTCCTTCGTATAGAACGCGGTTTTCTTTTTTTCTATAGAATAAATTCTTTCGTAATTTTCATAAGACTGGTTTTGTTCTGTTATTAATTTTCTGATTGGAGCTAACACTGATCAATTCGCACAATCTACTCGACATTTGCAGCGGTCGTCACCGCTGCTAGTCATCTTGAAAGCTAGTTGATAGTCAGAATGGCTACTTCCCGTTTCACCAATATTATATAGGGTTCTATGAACACCTAAACACCCTTACAAGTTTCTATGTCATAGACCGTTACGTAACAGCTTCCAAAATATCGAGATTACAGCATAAGCATATTTTGGGGAAACTTACTAACTTGAAATCCCCAAACCACCTAATGTCCTTCCCAAACGAAAAAACACCGCACTAAAATTGTACTCGAAACAGCAAAGCAACAGTCATAATTCATAAATTACAACAGCACGGTAACATTAGCATGTCGTTCCAACTTTACCAACGAAACATCATTGTCTGCATTATTTCCACCTCGCTACACCATAGCCACAAGAGGCGGACAAAATGTAATAAAGCCCGTCGTTATTATCAATTCACAGTTCCGTTCCACCGCCACTTTATCCTTTTAAATCGACCAACTATAATCCATCGACCTGAAACTTTTTTCTTTTTTCTGCCGAAACTGCTGTTCTTCTACCGCACTCAGTGTTGCCAACTCATTATTCGGAAGTAGTTTTTTTTCGGAAAAGTGAGGAGAAAGGTATAAAAGTAAGTAGATTGAAAAAAAAACACGCATTAATGCAATCTACTAAAACAATTATTGCGCTGCAACGTTTCTTATTTAACCTTCATCTTCCCCTGAAAAAAAAAACTTAAATCATGTCCACACATATGCAACTTAATTGTAATTTGGGCGAATTTCTTAAAATTAGAAATGTGCTTTATGTTGAATTGTCCACTATTCCGGTTATGAGAAGAGTATATCGTTGACATTTGACATTAAGGGTCGGTTCATCAATGCCATGATAAGCCGTAGTTACGTAATACTACAGTTGACTCATTTACATTTAAGCTCGATTTATTACCTTGAGGATCCTTGAAACAGGAAACTAACACCGCATTTGTAATGTACTCTACGTCTCCTTTGATATGATACCCCGCATGACTACCTCCGTTCAAGGATTAAAGAGTGTCCTTTTTGGGTCCTTTCCGCTCAAATTTTTTTTTAACGACAATGGGTTTTAAATTTTTGGGAGCCCATTGATTCAAAAACAACAAAAATTAGCCTTACTCTATTTTTTTCGTATTTGAATTGTGCTAATATGACTGAACCACCAGGACCTGAGTCTGCATGTTTCAAAAGATTTTCAATTATGATGTGTCCTAGACCAGAATTTCATCATGAATCACATTTTTCACATAAATAATTTACTTCAAACGATATCGATTCATGCATTCTGTGGAAAAGTAGATTTCGCAATATTATTACGGTAAAAACGAAATTCACCCATATAAAACACACAACTACTGTGTGAATTTTCACACATGAGGGTACTTAACGTAAGTTTTTAAATATCTAGAAATAAAAAAGAATTTTTTTTTGGAAACTCATGTTTTTCTTTTCAAATCGAAGTTTTAGGGAAAAGTCAAGACGAGTTATAGGTATCGGTTGGAAAAGTCATGGGGAAAAATCGAAAATAAAATGCCTTTGTGTGATTTTTCACACAAGGGTAAGATTAAGGTTAAAAAAGAAAGTTGCGAAAATCCCAAGAAAGATAGGAAAAGGAAAACCATACTACCAAACCCAACTAACAATGTTTACACTTTGAGACTTCCTACATCTTCTGGCGATCAACCTTTTTATCAAAGCACTAGCGGCATGTAGTGCGATCAGGCTTAAAGAGTCGGGTCGCTGGATTCCCAAGCTACTCTGATAGTCTCAAACAACTGCCACAAGATACGATCGAAGCTACAACGGACTATGCCGTGACTATACTAAGTTTCGGGAATAACTTCGATGTCAGATTTCCCACCACGAGCCAATGGATGGGGAGTGAGCTATCAGGGGAATACGATTTCTCCCTTTTCACAGATGGATCCAAAATGGACTGGCGTGTGGGTGCAGGAGTTTTCTGTGACTGTGGCACAATCAGTATCTCTGAATCTTACCGTCACCCTGATCCTGCCAGCATTTTCCAGGCTGAATTGTTTGCAATCACGAAAGCATGTCTCGGACTCGGGATCCTACAAAACAACAAAAACATAGCCATCTGTTTAGATAGTCAGGCTGATTTCATGGCACTGAAACCCGTAGGAATATCCTCCAAGTTTGTAAAAACCTGTAGAGTAGCAGTAAACAACATTGGAGGAAGGCACACAGTCACCCTACTTTGGGTGCCGGGCCACAGGAACATACTGAACAAAATGAGTTTGCAGATGGGTTGGCCAAACTGGGGGCAACTCTGGACAGCTCTCAAGCGAAGCGCGTGGACATTCCGATGACAGCTGTCAGAAGAAAAATCTCCTCTCATTATCTCGCAAGTGATAATCGTTATTGGCGGAACCTTAGAACCTTATAATATCAAGGAAGCTATGACCGGAAAAGAACGTCTGAGATTCTGACCAGACCGCATGAAGATATTGCTAGACATACAGTGGTAATTACTGGACAGGCTGCGTATTCCCCATGCGTCCGTGGCGAAAATAGGGGAGGTGCTTCACTTCCTAAATCTCTCTAAATGGCTCTAGGTACGTCTCCATACTCAACATTATATCTTCTATAAACTCCATCCTTTAAGTAGGTTAACGGAGTTCTGTGGTTTCAAAACGGCGCTTTTCGTGCTGATTCGGCTCTTGGCATGTCGCACCTTTAGCCACTACTTTTACCAACCAACCAGACTTCATAGAACATTCTCCCCAATAGTAATTGGAGGACACTCCTTGCTATAAAAGCGAAATAATGCCATAAATTTGCTATTTCGTTCAAACCAATTAAATTCGAATTATCGCTGGCGGCCGAGTAATAATGGAGATTTTCGACCTCAGGACTTTAGATATAGAAGACATTGCAGTTTTTGGTAATGGAATCGTATTTACATTGAAAGAATGTAATACAAATATCGGTTCATAATTTTTATCAGAAGTAAGTAGATTTGAGTGACCAGTAAGTATAGGTAAGTAGCAATGTGAAAAAGTAAGTAGATCTACTTACTTTTAGCTAGAGATGGCAAGCCTGCCGCACTAGACAGTTGTAGTTGTTGCCTCCCTTCTATTATTTCATTCTGTGCTTTCGCATCCGTTTCGTATTAAATTTTTCAGATTAGCCCAGCGGCTATACGGGGGCCGAAGATAAAAGATGTCGCTTTCGCTTGGACAGTAGTAAAACCGACAATAGCCATAAATAATGAAAACTTTCACATCAGGCATTGCTTTTGTATTATAGTAGTATAGCACCCGCTAAAGAAGGATTTTGTTTCCGCCATTTAGTTGTTGCTGAGTTGCCTGGTCTTCTGGAAAGAAGTAGCTAGCAACAGTCCATAACAGCTTGCTAGTAGATAATATGCTCGTCCTCGTTGTGACGAGCTAACTAAAATGACTCAATAAAAGTGGTCAATTGCGGAAGGAACAATTTAACTTTGATGTAAACTTTGTTCAGGAAAATATAGGGTTGGGTTTTACACGACAGATTTAATAGATACTTGAAGTTGATGGTAATAACGTGCAACTATTCAAATTTGATCGAAAAGTCGTAAACTAGCCAACTTCCACAATCCATTAAAAATTTATTAGTTTAGAGCAAAGCCACCTTAATTTAGAAAGCCGGGAAGCAGCAATACATGCACACAAAGCGAGCCTATGCATATGTCGTATATACGCTACACGATGCACTAACACAAGCACAGCGCATGTAAAAAAACCATGTCTGCTTTGATAAAAATCGCGAATACACGTGAAAAATTCACTTTTTATCGGGATTTGTTTCTTTCACTGCATTATAGACACTTCAATTCACGACACATTGCAGTTTTCCGCGACCCAACCCGATTTGCCTTTACCGCAATGTAAATTTTCGATCTGAACAGGCCTATGAATTGTCGTTTCAGTATATGACCGTGCTCTGCTTCCGGGCTTGTATGAAGGTGGCTTTGGTTTAGAGTAAACCTCACACATGGAAAACAGATTCTTGGACTCAATTGGAAAAAAAACATAGCTACCTTGAATTTTGGTTAGAGTATTTCCATGTGAGAAGAGCCAAATTAAAAAAAAACTGCCTTAATACTGCCCTATGGGCCTGTCTACACGCGAAACAAGAACACCGGTTTTTTCAGAAGAGATTCGTGAGGAGCAAGGAAAGGAAAAATGCACTTTTCATATAAAAACCCGTTTTTTGTTCTTGTTCTTGCTTCGCGTGTATATAATAGCATCATCTACAAACCGTGTCTAGGCATGTGCATCTTTATGACTGAGTTTCATTGCATTCTCACAACATCATTGTTGACATTTTTTTATAGGACAGGACGGTTATCATGTCTGTACTCTCCAACCAGCAGGACATAAAGTATTTAGTGAGTGTGACGGACACGAATTCTGGATCGTAAAAAAAACTTTTGGCAATAAACTAGATTGTTGGGGTAGGTAATGAAAGAAGGGCAGTCGTTTTGCGGCATAAGCACAGATTGTTAACCATTTTCGGTGAAGTTTATGATTAGACTACGCCCCATGGTGCAATCAATTTCTCTCATTTTCCTACCAGCGCAGCGTATGTAATTTAGTAGCTAGGTCGTCTAGAAGTAAATTTAGATTCATTACAATGACCTAGTCTAGCTGCGCTGTGGTAGGCGTATTAGCATTTTGTGGAGTTTATTGACAGTAAATTGGATTGGATACGATATCCCCAGTCACAAAATCCCCAAACCAAAATCCCCAAATAAAAATCGCCATAATCAAAATCCCCGAAATCAAAATACCCAAAACCAAAATCCCCAATCGAAATTCCCCATTGATGAATGGAGATTTTCTTTAGGCTATTGTAGATGGTAAATGATAGATGTTAAATGGCAGATAATAAATGGTAGATGGTAAATGGTAGGTGGTTAATGGTAGACGGATGGTAGCTTGTAAATGGTTGATGACAGATGATAAATGGTAAATTGTAAATTGCAAATGGTGGGTGGTAAATAGCAAACAGTAGATGGTAAATGGTAGATAATAAATGGTAGGTGCTTTAGACTATTGTAATTGAATAGTCCTACTATGCAATAAAAAAATCACCGTCGTGGACTGATATATATGCTAATCAACGGCAAACTCTTTGAAGTAACACAGAACAACAGCAGATAATGTGCAGGCGATTAAATATGCAATCGGTTCCAACAATAAGCCAACCAAGTTTTCCGCGAATATTCGTTAGAATGAGGACTTGTCTCGACGATGTTAAAGAAAACCTATTATGTTTAGAACGATATATGCAATGGACTCGAATATTTTGTTTGTGCTAATCAAAAAATAAGTTAGTATCGATTTACGTCCCTCCTATAGTGCCATTTACCATCTACCATTTAACACCTTCCATCTACCATCAACCATCAACAATTTACAGTCTTTCATCCATCAACCATTTACCATCTATCATTTTTTACTACCATCCATCTACCATTTACCATCATATTTCGGGTATTTGGGGATTTTATGATTGGGGATTTTTTATATGGGTATTATGATTATGGGGATTTTGTATATGGGTATTATGATTATGGGGATTTTGATTTTGGGGATTTTTCTACGTTTGGGGATTTTGTGATTGGGGATTTCGTATGGTTCCCCAGTAAATTATGTATGGAATGATTACGATTTTTTATAATAGCTTTTTTATTTTCATATACATATTTACTTATGTGTTATCTTGAAAATGTTTTATATATGTACATTTTTTTTTTTCATATTTACAATTACACTCGACGTCAAATAAAGTGGGCCACTCGCCACTTTCGAACTCTAATCCAATTTTCTCAAAAAGTATGAAACATACAATTGAAAGTTATGTCTACAGAAAGTGCGTTTAAGCAACTATCAATTTAAATGACTAGCAATTTGAACTAGAGTACCGTAAACAAACATTGCAATCAAGCAACAAACACAATGCTAACGATTTGCTCTCCTTTGACTAGAGTTCGCGCTTACCGTTATTTTCTGCTACAGTGAGGGTATAGGATAAATCTTATAATTTCTTTAGTTGCTATTCGATGCTTGCTTCGACGCGTGTATTTTTTATAGGTACGTAGCAAGAAAATCGGAGTGATTTTCACTCCGAATCGGTTTCGAATAGTGTCCATCCGAATCGGATAATATTGGCATAAAACTCGAAGCAAGGTATTGCTAAAGACTCCGAACGAGTGTAATGATTTTATCCTTTTGATGTAATAATTTGAACTCAAAAGAATACTTTCATTAACACCAAAAGGAGTGATTCTCGATATTTTTGGAATAAAAAAAAACACAATTTTCCCAGGGAAGGAACATGTAACTCATAAATGAGATTTGTATAACCTCTCTATAGGTGATCATTTACCTCTTTACGCTCTAAAATGCATAATAAATTTACCTACATACAGTGGGACTCGATACCAGGACCCTATGATTTGCAGACGAACGCCCTACCTACTAACCCAACGAGACTAACTGATGGAGTTTGTAATTTATACAACTTGTGACGTCGCTCTACCACCAAATTCACTCCGATAGGTGCAATATTCAATACCAAATGGGATATTCCTTGCAATATGTCCGAAAAAGGTTTTAATTTAGGAGTTTCGTCCGTTTCTGATTCTTTGCTAATAAAACCACTGATGCCGGTGTTATTTTGAGCATGTTTACTCCGAAATAATTTTGCTTTTTTATCCTATCGGATTTTCTTGCTCGAATACCCGGCATTTTTATACCCTACTAGCTGAGAAAGCTCGCTTCGCTCGCTCTCTTATCTAGTGCTCGCTTCGCTCGCATCATTGGCTTCACTCACAACTTGACACTAATTTGAATGGCAATCAACCTGCTAACTATAATTTATTGGGATCGACCTCTCGATGATGAAACCAAAGTGAATAATGGAAACAACGCTATAGATTTCCGTCGGGGGGCTAAGCGGTCAAGGTAATACAACAACAACATATGTACTCAACCCCCTGACTGATTGATGATACTGCACTTGCCCTTCAACTATATTAGCGAGTTATCTCGAAAATCATTAATTTAATAAATTTCTATTAGATATGTCAGCACACTCATTTACTCAGTTTTTCGTGCACTAAAATGTGCGCACGCCACCTACAATGCTCATACTATCCCAGAAACCATCATACATCCTGGTTGACGGTTGTTAATGTAACTTAATTGTAATTAATTGTAACCTTGCTATGCCAACATCCGGGCTGACGGTTATTAGAAAAAAACCCCATGACCCTTTAGGCAATTTTGTTGCGAATCCGGCGACATCTCAATCGTGTCGTTCCGCCAAAGGATTGCGGAGATATCGACGGATTCCCGAAGTAGTACGAAGTCTATTGTGAAATTGCTGTGACCAACATCAAGGATGTGTGTACGTAAAAACATAGTCACCTTGACTACAATTAACACTGCATTTGATCCAATGACATCTAAAATATTCCCATTAAATTTAAATGTTGTCGATGAAAACTTGATTGCAACAGGTGACTCTCATACAAAATGAAATTTCGATATTTACCACCACTTCCTTCGAGATTTTCAAAAATTTTTTGGTCCATAAACCTTCTCCAACGTAAGACGGATAAAACAAAAAAAGAAAAATCCAAATCGGTTCGTGCGTTCTGGAGTTATAGCGTCAGGGAGGAAAACCCGACTTATTTTTATATAGTAGACTAGCTGAGAGAGCTCGCTTCGCTCGCTCTCTTATCTAGTGCTCGCTTCGCTCGCATTATTGGCTTCACTCACAACTTAACACTAATTTGAATGGCAATCAACCTGCTATTTATAATTTATTGGGATCGACCTCTCGATGATGAAACCAAAGTGTATAATGGAAACAACGCTATAGATTTCCGTCGGGGGGTTAAGCGGTCAAGGTAATACAACAACAACATATGTACTCAACCCCCTGACTGATTGATGAGACTGCACTTGCCCTTCAACTATATTAGCGAGTTATCTCGAAAATCATTAATTTAATAAATTTATATTAAATATGTCAGCACACTCATTTACTCAGTTTTTCGTGCACTAAAATGTGCGCACGCCACCTACAATGCTCATACTATCCCAGAAACCATCATACATCCAGGTTGACGGTTGTTAATGTAACTTAATTGTAATTAATTGTAACCTTGCTATGCCAACATCCGGGCTGACGGTTATTAGAAAAAAAACCCCATGACCCTTTAGGCAATTTTGTTGCGAATCCGGCGACATCTCAATCGTGTCGTTCCGCCTAAGGATTGCGGAGATATCGACGGATTCCCGAAGTAGTACGAAGTCTATTGTGAAATTGCTGTGACCAACATCAAGGATGTGTGTACGTAAAAACATAGTCACCTTGACTACAATTAACACTGTATTTGATCCAATGACAACTAAAATATTCCCATTAAATTTAAATGTTGTCGATGAAAACTTGATTGCAACAGGTGACTCTCATACAAAATAAAATTTCGATATTTACCACCACTTCCTTCGAGATTTTCAAAAAAATTTTGGTCCATAAATCTTCTCCAACGTAAGACGGATAAAACAAAAAAAGAATCATCCAAATCGGTTCGTGCGTTCTGGAGCTATAGCGTCAGGGAGGAAAACCCGACTTATTTTTATATAGTAGATAACCCATAAGATGGTATAGAGTATATTGTTTTTGTTACGACAATTTATGTAACACGTCAAAAGAGCCACCGGAGGTCTGGCAAAGTATATATATAAATGATCAGGATCGGTCCCTGATTCGAATAAGCCATGTCCGTCTGTCTGTCTGTCCTTCCGTGTGTCTGTCAGTTCGCATAATAACTCCCGAAATAATGAAGCTAGCGTTTTGAAATTTTGGCCAGATGATTATTTTGATAAAAGCTAGGATCGTATTGAAAATGGGCCCAATCGGACCAAGGGTTCCCCTACCTCCCATACAAATGACCCCTGCGGGATAGTTTAATTCGGCCATATTTTTCGTCAGAATATCGCCAGCGACCTGAAATTTTCATCAATGCCTAATTGTGACATATGGTTGAAGTTGATGAAAAGTGGAGAAGGTGTGACTACCCCTACATCCCCTAAAAAACAATATTTCGCCATATCTTTTAATAGAATGTCGCGAAAAACTTCAAATTTATATAGCAAATGATAGCTGATGGATGCCGTTATAAGATATTGAATATGTGCGAGACTCGACCCATCTACCCCTTCCTCCCTTAAATAGAGGAAATTTTTCTAGGTCTGTACATGGGTATAGGGTATACACTCATCGTGCTATTCGCACGATTAGAACTCGGTCTCGTTTTTTCTGTGTTCGTTGTACTTGCCTCGCCCATTGCATACGTTGGAGCTGAAGGACCTTTCGTTCGAATCTGTCTAGCAAAATTTCGGAGGCTTGGGCGAGGGTCCATTTTGTTGAAATTATATACTATGTATAACGTAATCAACAATTCTAGTACAACATTGCACATTGCTTTAGTACACTCTATGAAATTTTTACTCTTATAATAGAAGGAAACTTCGTAACTCTGTAATAATAGGAATATAATGCGGTTTCACTCTTTTTTCGTTGTAAAGATTTAAGTGGCGAACCTTTATAAATAATATAACTATCAATAAAACTATTTAAGGCTATATAAAATATAAACAAGTATCGGTCGAGTTTTGCTGATCAGTTTTTCGTCTACATGGGAGGTTGCAATATGGTCTTTTTTGTGCGATCTGTACACTTGTTCCAGCGCCCGCTCTAAGGGGGGGCAAGCCGGGCGGTCGCCCGGGGCGCCAAATTTTAGGGGCGGCTTTTTGGCTAGCACTCTAATAAAAAAAAAGTTGATAAAAGCCAGAAGGAAATTCCCTTTTAGCGGAAACGAAACCTAGATGAAATAAAAAGTTGAAAGTTGTGTTTTGAAGATGCAAAGTCCTTGCGAGGCTTTGAAGGCAATTGATACAAAGTGCTGCATTTAGAATCCTAAAATGCTCAGTAAAGGTTAGTGTTCGTAGAGACGACTCATGGGATCATCGCTCAGCGATCAAAGTTAAACCATCGGTTTTGAGCACTATATGGGTATATTTTCTATACAGACATGTTCCTTTAGTCCAAAGCCGATACTAGGAAACCATTCAAAAAAATATTTAAATACGGCTCGAAATTGGATGCAAAACTAGGAACGCTGAGCGATCATCACATGAATTGTCTCTACGAGCACGTACCTTTAGAGTTGCATAAATTGTACGTCTGTGATGCCAACACCCGCCCTACTTCCGAAGTGGGTCAATTCGCACAAGTTATGCGGTAATCAAGTTTTACTTTAAAATAGAAATTGGAGATTCATGTGCTAATTTCGTGCTCCAATTGAAGATTTAGTACCTCTTCTTTTGACCAGCATTAAGGATTATATGATCCCTTGTTCTTACCAAAGGGGAGAGCCACCTAATTTTTTAATAGAGGACGAAATTACAGAACGTAATCTTATTATTGATGCGATACGTCGCAAACACTTTATTTTAGTCTATTGAATCGGAGGAGAGCACGTCCCCTAAAAAAATATTGAAACCCCAGAGAAATTTATATTAAATGAAAAACTAGGGGGCTTCGCCCCCTGCTCGCTACGCTCGCCAACCCCCGGGGCCGAGGCTAATTTCGGGCGCGGCCGAAATTCGGATACCCTTCGCTTGGGCTAAAAGTTTTTTCGGGCGTACCTATGACTTGTATTTAATCCCCCTCCTCATTCTTTTTCTTCCGTCTTGACAAAAGTTTTGGGCTTGGTTGAAATAAGTGGGCAAATAAAAATATTTACTCAGAAAATTTTATTGGGGTTGCCGGAGCATGACCCCACGCTACGATTCCATTCGTTTTGAACTTTTTAGTTGCTTTGATAAAGACACATTAATTCAAGGTTTTTTCGAAATTGGTGTAAAAAAATGTTTCTTAGAAGAACCAATGTGGGGGGTTTGGTTTGTATGGCAGCCCCATGACCCCATGGTCCGATTTGATTCAATCTTACATATGTTTTGTGTCATCAATAGAAATGCATTTGTGTGAAATTTGGTTGAAATTGGTCCACAAATAAAAAAGTTTTTCTTAGAAGAACCTAATTTGGAGGTTAAGTTTGTATGGCAGCCCCATGACCCCATAGTCAGATTTGATCCATTCTGGTATATATTTTGTGTTATCTTTAGAAACACATTTGTGTGAAATTTGGTTGAAATTGGTACACAAATAAAAAAGTTTTTCTTAGAAGAACTCAAATTGTGGGGCTAGTTTTGTATGGCAGCCCCATGACCCCATGGTCGGATTTGATCCAGTTTTACATATCTTGTGTGTTATTAACAGAAACACATTTGAGCGAAGTTAGGTTGAAATTGGTACACAAATAAAAAAGTTTTTCTCAGAAGAACCTAAATTGGGAGGTTAAGTTTGTATGGCAGCCCCATGACCCCCTTGTCTGATTTAAGCGGTTCAAACATACAAATAGCCTGCAACAATAATAAGAATGTGTACAAAATTTCAGCTCTCTAGCTTTTATAGCGGCCGAGAAAAACTCACTGCAACAGACGGACAGACGGACAGACGGACAGACGGACAGACAGACAGACAGACAGACGGACATCGCCCAATCGACTCCCCAAGTCATGCTGATCATATATGTATACTTTTTATATGGTCGGAGATGCCTCCTTCAATGCGTTACAAACTTCATGACAAAGTTAATATACCCTTTCACTCTATGAGCGAAGGGTATAATAATGAGTCGCGATTAAAACAAACTCCCCTGTGAGAAATTTCATACCCATGCAGGAGGCAGAAATTTGACTTCAATTTGACCGATCTCCTCGTGGATGGATCGCCTCAGTTGGTTCCAATTACATTGATTCATCTAGGATTTAAAAGACAAACTAACGAAGTTGTTTGGGTTTCAGCAAGATGAGGGATGGAATCAAATTCAAATTTATTCTAACGGTAAAACATGGCGAACATCAAAAACTCTATATACATTTAAGCCCAGAAGACATGGAGGGATGAAACACGGATAATATGAGTTTTTTGGTGGCGAAATATTTTCTTGAGGTTGGTTGGTCAAGATGATCGCAAACATAGGTGGTTAGGATCATCACAAAGAGAACTTAGGATGTCACTTAGGGAATAATTTAAGTCGAAAGTCTACGCACAGACGCGTAGGATATGCATATTATGATGTTAATGACACCTACATGTGGGTGTTCAAGTTTCGGATATCAAATGCCTAAAACTATCTCAATAGAATTGCGGATGCGGATGATACACTTTTAGAATTTCTGTCTCGGAATAACCGACACCACCAGACTGAAATATTTCTTAAAATTGCGATTGAAACCAGGCGAAATTTTTCTTACGTAGAGCATAAATTTTTTATAAGGTAGTTAGTACAGCAGTAAGACAAATATGTATCCTTGATCATTGGCCAGGAGGAGAAAGGGTGCAGTGCCAATCCCTGCCCTGCTCCCCAAACTCCTGGGCTACGCCCATGATTCTCTAGAGAAATAAACCACGGACGTTCAAAACTGAAGAAATCGACGTACCTACATATTACCTACTATCAATCTGCCTGGTCAAGCACCTAAGGGGCGGCAATTTGTCCTCTTGCCCGGGGCGGCGTAAGTGCTAGAGCGGGCGCTGACTTGTTCTTCTTCTCAGTACCGTAACTCAGCCGTTTATAGGTAATTTCCAGCCAACGTTACTTTGCATATCATTTCGGAGTGTAATGTTGCAAGCACTAAATATTTCTTATCCATACATGTACGGAAATTTTGGACCACGCCGAGATTCGATCTCGAGACCTCTAGATTACTAGCATCGTAGAGTGCGACTCAACCAAGTGAGCCACAGAGCGTGTACACATGAGTTCTAAATGCAGAGAATTTTTGGAAAAATGTGGTACACTGTGCTAAGTACAGCCGATTGAAGTATGACAACTGGAGAGCACGCTACAAAAAATGAGTAAAACTTCAACTGCACGTTGTAAAAATACACCACAAATCCGAATTATACACATAAACGTTGTAAAAATGCACCAGAAAATCTGAATTATACAGAAGTGTAGCGTAAAAATACATTTCACACCGATTTTGGTGTAATTTTCTTATTTTACACAGAAATTGTTGAAAAATGCACTCTGTATGTGATTATAAGCGGGAAAAAGTGAAAAATTACCGCATTTTCAGCGGAAATTTAAATTCACTTTTTAGAGTGTTCATTATTGTATTGCCATTTAACACGCTTCAATAAAGTCTCACTTCCTTTTTGATTGTCACAGATCCAAGTGTGTTTTACTTTACTCTGCAACAGGTTATGGAATAAATTAATCGCGAATCGTAAAGTACCTAGTTGACGGTTTAAACTTTTGTTTAGTAATCGCGAAATCGTATTTATTTATACGGCGACGGAATTTGTTTTCGATTTTCGACTAAGGAGCTAATTGTGATACGCAGTGAAAATGTCGCACAGCTTACTCTCATCCATCGAAAAGCTACAAGGTCGCGACAACTACAATACGTGGGTGTTTTCAATGAAGCGAAAAGTGCTTAAGCGATTTGGGATACATTGAAAACCACTTTCGATGATTCTGGACTTACAAGGAAAGTCGCGCTTCTACATACATTGATTAATACGAAGCTTGAAGTATGCCAGTCATTCGAGGATTTTATTAATCAAATTGTCAAAACTGCATTTCAGCTCAACGGTATTGGCATGGATATCAGCGATGAGTGGATCAGGACATTTCTACTAGCGGGGCTATGCGACGAATACAGGCCCATGATCATGGCTATAGAAAACTCAGGACAAGATATCACGGGTGACGCGATAAAAACGAAATTGTTGCAATTGTTTGGCCGAAAAATTCCGAAAATGCATTTATCGGGAAAGGATCGGCGAAGTTTAAGCCTAAACGTATTGCAGATAATCAGTTGCGGTGTTATGGATGCAAACAGAAGGGGGCATAAGCTCAACAAATGTCCAAACAAGACTCGAAGTGTTGAATGTTCTTCAAAGTCTGCACCTGCATTTAGCACTACATTTACATTTAAACTTAAACGTAATAGCAGTGACTGGTACATCGATTCCGGCGTTACTTGTCATGTGACAATGCGAGACGACTGGTCTCGTCGAGTGGACATATTGATTTACATGTCACGGCTGACAATGGAATCCAGACAAATTGCAAATTAAAAATGTTCCTCACGACAAATTTACTGTCAGTGAGTGAGATCGTAAACAAGGGGAATTCGGTACAATTCACATCGACCGGTTGTAATATATACGACATCAATAATCGTTTATGCGCTTCGGCAAAGCTCGTTGCCCCATGTGGGGCATGGTGCGTTCACTCAGCCGTTTATAGGCTACTTCGAGTCAACTTTACATTACATATAGTTTTTTTTTTTCGTTTACAACATTATATATGTTGTAAGCACTATATGTATATTTCCTGGACCACGCCGAGATTCGATCTCCGGACCTCTAGATTAGTAGTATCGTAGAGTGTGACCACTGCCATCTAGGCCGAGCTGCAGAAATTTGTTCGTCTACAAGTGGAAAAAGTGCGTTCGTAACCAGTGACAGTTGACATTTGTAAAGCCCACAACCTCCAGTGCTTCTGAACCCAAAAGTTTAAAGGTTTGTGTTCGTAGAGACGACTCATGGGATCATCGCTCAGCGATCGAAGTTAAACCACCGGTTTTGAGCACTATATGGGTATATTTTCTATACAGACATGTTCCTTGAGTCCATAGTCGATACTAGGAAGGTAGAGCAATTAAATTTTTTTTTTAAATACGGCTCGAAATTGGATGCGAAACTACGATCGCTGAGCGATCATCACATGAATTGTCTCTACGAACACGTACCTTAAATATGCCGAGCGTTTATTACGAAACAAAGGTTATGGTTTGCTTTAATGTGTTTTTGATGTGCAAGTGGTAAAATAGTATACATCAACATCGTACTTACCATATTTATCTCAAAAATCAACGAACTGGCATGTGTATATCATAGTAAGTCACACGAAATGACAGGCTGACAGCCACTGATATTTGGATTGTAGACAATTTGTGGATTCTGGATTGTACTGAGCGGTACTTTGGCAGTACTAAGCGCGGACCATGACCAACCATGGCATTACTAGTGTTGCATGACCACTGACAGATCAGCTGATAATCCGGCCTGTCTATCTAGATGGCAGTGGTGTGACTCAACCAAGTGAGTCACAGACCGTAATGTAATCGATTAGGCTTCAGGATAATGATAATATAAATGTGATTATATGCCGTAGTCTAATGGAGCCTGTAGATATTATTATATCATTAGGCCTACTTGATTCCATTCGGTTTACGTATACAAATTCCAACTGAATGAATTATGCTTAACGATATGGTTAAATCTATTATGACAGATTTAAATTTAAATTCAAAATAAATTGCTGTTGGGAATGTTCTCTTGAATGGATGTGCATTGCTTTGTTTGTATGAACTTTTTATTTTTGACAAAAAAAAAAAAACAAACAAAACATTTATTTTCTCCATTATTGTTTTCCAGGTGAACCAATCCTCGAAACAGGAATCGATTTTGTGTGCGCAGCTAAACGAATTGTTGGTAAATTCTGAAGTGCAATTTAATTTCATTAGCATCGTGTCAAGTGATGTCCAACAAGTTCAATTTCAAGTGGCAAATAAAACGGACTACAATTATTTTGGTCTCCAACTAGTGAGTGGTACATAGTGCATCGGATCGTCCTCGAAATACCAACACCCATTACCTCGCCGGGGATAATGCATAGTCCATTGAACGATTGCTTCCATTCAGTGTGCAATTTGGCGTTGGGTGCTTATCACTGCATTAATTCTGAAAACCAAACTAATTGCACAGCCAAAATGATGTTGGATGTCATTTACAAGTACCTATCTGAAAATGAAGTGGAATCCTTGCCCGAATCGGTAATACCACTCGTGTAGTTGACCATTAATTTAAAACGACTCATTCAATTTGCACGTTGGCTCCATATGGACGTTTAGTTGGTGCACACAAAAGCAAATTCAAGGATTTATTGTAATGGCCTGACATGAAAGATACTACAGTGTGCCCTGATTGTGGTGGCCGGTTCACGGAGATATGCAAACTCTAAGATATGGATGGCGAAAATCGGATTATTCTCAATGTGGGAGGCATAAGGTGAGTACAATTTATATCTTTAGTTACGTCTAGATAGCATAAAGGACATATTTTCACCTGTGTCGGTGTGATTCTGCAATTTGTTCATGTCCTTTCACCATTGCGGTCGCTATTTTTATTGTCGCTCTAATTGAAAAAGTTTCACACGGTAACAATGCTTTCATGGAAATTAACGACGGCAATTATGCCGCATGATCTAGGTATTTTAAAGGAACGAGAAACTTCTAGTCCACTCAAAAGATCCCAATTCAGGCCTCAAAATAGTAAAAAATAGAGTAAAGCAAATTTTTGATGTTTTTTAATCAGTGGGCTACCAGGAATCTAAAGCTCATTTTGCTAAAAAAAAATTTGATCGGAAAGGTCCCAAAAAGGACAAAAAAGGATACATATCCGGTGTTTGTTTCCTGTTTCAAGGCCCCTCGGAATCGAAAATTGTCGTGTTTTCCGTGTATCTTTCCAAGGCCATATAGCTACGAGAATAATTCAAGTTGTCACTACTTTTTCACTTTGCAGAATCTATATTAGCAGAAGATTCTAGGATTGAATTTGCTAAGGAAAAAAATGATCGGAAAGCTCTAAAAAAGAACATAAAAGGACACTAATTACAAACCTTGATCGAACGTGTGCATGTGGGGTGTCTTATCAAAAAGGACATCGAGTGCATTGCATATCCGGTGTTCGTTTCCTGTTTGAAGGAAACTAAATGGAATAATTCGGAAATGACGGCTTTGAAAAGCTACCTGATACGGGAAACACGAACAATTTACATTTCAGCCCAATTTGCTCCTTTGAGGGTCCTTGAAACAAGTAATAAACGCCGGATATGGAATTTATTCGACGTTCTCTTTGATATGACACCCCGCATGCCCACGTTTGATTAGGGTGTAATTAGTGTCGTTTTATGTCCTTTTTCTGAGCTTTCCGATCATTTTTTTAGCAAATTTAATCGTAGAATCTTCAGCTTTTATAGATTCTGAAAAGTGAGAAAAGTAGTGACAACTTGAATTACATATTCTCGTATTTATGGCTGAAAAATACACGGAAAACACGACAATTTTCCATTTAAGCTCGATTTATTCCGTTGAGGGTCCTTCAAACAGGAAATAAACACCGGATATGTAATGTACTCGGCGACCCCTTTGATATGATACCCCGCATGCCGACCTCCGGTTGAGGATTAAAGAGTATCCTTTTATGTCCTTTTTGGGACCTTTCCGATCAACATTTTTTTAGCATAATGGGTTTTAGATTCCTGGGAGCCCACTGATTCAAAAATAACAAAAATAAGCCCTGCTCTATTTTTGTTCTATTTGAAATGCTAATACGACTGGACTATTCCTCGTAACGCGAGATACGAAGTCGTGCGGGACATTTTCATTAGAATTTTCCTATGATTGAAATCTCAGTGGTTATTTATAGGTTTTTTGAAAACATTTCATCGTTTTTATTTATGTGAGAAATTCAATTTTGCATCTTGAAGAAAAAAATGTGCGCTACGCTACATTTTCATGAATGGTGTTTCTTCAATTATGGTCGTAAAACATATTTTAGATTTAGTGAATAAGAGATTGATTACTGTTTGTTGATGTGGATGGTGCTGTGAAAAATTACGACCATGCTTGTTTTATGAGCATTTTTGATGAAAACATGCTTATAAATAACAAACAATGTATAGTGAAGACATTCAAAAATGGAAGTGTATTATGGGTACAATAGAATTTGTATGATGTACGTACTAATTGAAACTTGGCATTTGTTTGACATTATGATTTCGACATTTCGACAACGTATACATTGTTGATATGAAAATTTGATAGATTTTTCTTCTTGATTTATTGATTTCCTTAGATCTAATAAGAAGATCATAAGCTATTGTTTATGACGTTCCGTTTTAGAAATATGTATACAAAATTGATTTAAATATTTGAGGCTTTAGATTAGGCGTTAGGAGAATAAGCTTATTAGAACTTTGCATATAGGTTGGGCAAAGTGAACATGACATGAACAATATGTATGAAAGCCGATTTCTCTCATTTTTTCTTTAGTATACAGTAGATTTTTTTTGTACCGATATCTAAGGAGCCCCTATGCGTCTTATTGTTGTTATAAGCAATTATAAAGCAAAAAAATTTACTACCCAATTCGTGATCACGACCTTTTGATGGTTCACTCTGTAAATAATGTGGTGTCCCGCAACCGGTTGGCCATATACACCTATGGTAGATTCTACAGTTTATGTGTCTAAATTTACCGTTATGGAGTATGTAACTGCACTTTTTTGCAGTTCTTCTCGATAAGCATGACCTTAACTCTCAATCGGAGTCGTCATAATTTTATAAATAAATCGGTGTCGTTGTCGGTGGGGTACGTCGCTATGTCAGTACCTACCTATCCCAAAATGTTATTAACTTTTTTCGAAAATAGAAATGGGGTATGTTGACATACTAGCTAGTTTAATCAACTGGCTAGTATACCCCCGAATACGTACGGCGAATAATAATAATAAAGCAAATGTGTCCATGGACGCTTCAAAGTTAGTGTAGAATGACAATGAAGCGTCGAGTCAACAAGATCAAAATGAAAGTAAAACAACTAGCCGCATTATGGGTTTATTATCGTCACACGAAAAACGTCAACTATCGGGAGATGCTATCGAAGGTCCGGTTGTCATTCGTTCGTACAATTGATACGAAAGAAAAACAATCGTATCACGATTATTTTCTTTCGTAAGACGCGTTCTTACAATGTGAAATCCACAATGGCTGAATTCAAATTGTAAGACGAAACCGGACGGGTAAACTTGGCAGACAAGAACCATCGTTCTTACAATCTGAATTGCATAATGCTTGTCTGCTGGCCACTACAAAAGCTCTCGCCGTCCGTTTATTAGCACAAACAAACGGAAGGCGAGAGCTTTTGTAGTGGCCAGCAGACAAGCATTATGCATTTCAGATTGTAAGAACGTTGGTTCTTGTCTTGCAAGTTTACCCGTCCGGTTTCGTCTTACAATTTGAATTCACCCAATGCTTCTCTGCCGGCCACTATAAAAGCTCTCCGCGTACGTTTGTAAGCCGTCCGGTTTCGTCTTACAATGTGAAACCACCCATCAGGAATTACGTTTTGAGCGTGCTAACGAGTAGCTCGACCACTACAATGTGTGTGATGCATCCCAACACGTTCGATGGAATTAGGCGTTACCACCTCGACCAAGACCCTTGCCCGGCACCTGCCTGCAAGAAGGAAAGGGAGGGGGGGGGTGTGTTAAACATTTTTTTTTTGAGAGTATCCTATTTTTGAGGCGCAGTTGCTAAGACAGCCCTATGAAATAAAAGCTTAATTGATGAGATCAGACTATTCGATTGATAAATTAATAAATCCTATGAAGGAACTTTCTATAATGGCAGAGGAAAGTTTGGTAGGGCACTTACACACACACAATCGGTTCAAAAACGAGTCTCAACCATGCCGGCTCTATAGAGCGATATTAGCAGTGCTAATAGTCATGCGAAGGAATGGTAAGGACAATCAACAATTCCTTTTAATGAGCGAGAGTTTGATGATTACATCAATAGCGCATCCGAATCATTCTGAACCGATTCGTAATAATAGAAGAGACCCAGTTCATGACACAATTTAATAGAAATCGGAGGAGTCATGCCTGCACATTCCATTCGCTGCGCCACTCCCTTCTATTCCTTTATATCCTGGCTGTCAAACAGTATCCATTGAAATTGATACCCTGGTAATAAACCTAATACCTTCAGCAAAAATTACCAAATTATAAACATTATTTGGCTGAAAAGGACTGCCTATTTTTCACTCTGAGCTGGCTAGAATTTATTTGTATGTACCTACAAAAATTGTGTTTGAGAATGTATGTCCCCTTTCAGAGATGCTAAATTGTGCGTCAACCGGTTTCGACCGACAGTGTATGGAGCGTCTCATCAGGTGCCTTCTCAGCCGCTCCATGCACTGCCGGGGAAGGCACGACCGGGAGAGATTCCAGCCAGATGGAACTTTCACTTACATAGTGTCGACGACGTTTTGTAGGTACACACATTTGAATCGTGTTGTCCACATCATGGACGGCAACGAGTAGCCCATCGTAACTGACGATGGTGTGGAATTTATTGCCTAAATATAATTTCACGGTCATCTGATCTTCTGCCGGCCCCACACGGATCGGGGTCCGTCAAACCGCGCGGTACAAAAGATCCAAGTTGTGGACAGTACACGTCTGGAAGAAACAAAGGCAATGAGGGAATTCAACGAAAAAAAAAACGTCCGTTGAAATACCCTATTGCCTCTATCCCTCCCAGGCGTGTGTTGTTCAAAATTTTGATCTTTTTTAGAACACGGTTCGGTGAGCCCACGGGATCCATCCACGTTTAAAATTCTACGAAGTGAAACTAGAGCGGCAGTGTTTTCGATAAAGAGTCGATCACGTAAAAAGCAGGAATTTTGCAATCTTGTGAGGCACAGACATTCCAATCAAGCTTTAACTTCAAATTTAAATTTTTTTTTGGCTTAAGGACCAACTAGTGTAGTAAGTACGTGATAAACCTAGTACCTACTTGAGATTTCAAAATGTGGTGGAGCTTTTTTCTTTTTTTTCTTCTACTATTTGTTGGAGTGCTGAGCCCGAATCTCTATCCGAAACAGGGTCAAAATAGCCAAAAATCTCAAAAAAAGTACCATCAATTGTAGCGATACCTCTTAACGCATTTTGAAGATTGATGTCGCCTTGGACCCGCAATCATCCCAATCACGGCCAAGTTTTCGCAAAAATCTTCTCCACCACATTTTGCAATCTGAAATCATGTACTGACTACACTAATTTATGCCCAAAGAAATTTCTGTGGCTTAAGTGGGAATATTGTAACAGTTTTGGAGACATTGATTGTAGTTTTTCAACTTTTTCTTATAAAACACATAAAACGATACTTTTCAATTGTAATCTTGGTAAAAATAAAACATTAAGATACTACAATTACTATATTTTGTTGAGAATGTTGCTCTCCGACCGATTTCCCGATTTACGGGCATATCCACTCGGAGAGTGCAAAAATACGTATGACATTCATCGGTTTCGATTGAATGCATACGAGAGTGCCGCATCAGATGCCGCCGCTAGTGCCATGTCATATGCATTTAAGGACGGCACGACCGAGAATGCACCGGCTGGTTGTTACTCGCCGTATATAAACCTACAAAAATCATATGATGCTACGGATCATATTTTGAATGAATGGCAACATGCATGGCGAGAAAACTCTGTAGAAAATGCCACTGAAGCTAAAGGGCAAGTTGTACAAAACGGTTGTACGTCCCGCACTCATGTATGGATCAGAATGCTGGACCATGTATGAAGGTTACGCGAAAGAAATGACAGCGACTGAAATGAAAATGTTACGCATGTCAGTTGGTGTAACCAAAAGGGACCACATCAAGAGTAGCTACATCCGAGGCAGCTTGTCCATAGACCAACCAATCACCGAAAAGCTCGAAGACCGACGAATGGATTGGTATTGCCACGTTCAACGGCGTCCGCCTGAGAACCCCGCAAAGAGAGCGATATCAATGGAAGTTCCACTTGATGGACCTAAGGCCAGAGGCAGACCGAAGAACACCTGGATGTGTCAAATGAAAAAGCAACAACAACGCATTGGTCTCGGCGATGACACGATCCAAGATAGAGCTGCCTGTAGAAATATGCTGAGAAATTATCGCCAAAACGGGCGATGTGCCTACACCGCAGGTCGAGCAACGCGGAACCATAGAGCGGTATAAAGAACGAGGCAAGGAAGAAGTAAAGCAACATGCTATTTCTATGATCTGCGCAACATCCCAATGTTTTGGCTATAACGCCAATGGTTAACACAATAGTTGAATGTGTATACTGGGACGCAGCCTCCGCATCACGCAACAGCCGTGGAGCCCTCTCCGAGTGGATATGCCCGTTGCCCGTAAAGCCTCAATCGCAATACTCCGTTCCGTTCCATTCCGTCAACCATCCAATCCGTTCCGTTTTGTCAAAATATTAGTGCAAAGCGCAATGCTCCGTTCCGTTCTGGCAGTTGTCATACGTTTTGTTGGAGTTTCTTGAAATGTTAGAATTGTTTTTTCATTTATACTTACTGTAGCTAATGTACGGCTTCGATGTACTACTTGTCATCCATATTAATATCCGTTTGTTATGCTCCTGAACTGTCATTTTCCATAAAGTGAGGTTATGTGATCCGTAAAAGTTGAATTTTGGTCAACTCTTCCGATCCGTTCCGTTCCGTTACAACCATTGTGTGCGTTTACATACCCAGTCCGTAAGGTCTACTTTTGACAGCTGAACGGAACGGAACGGAGTATTGCGATTGAGGCTTGATGCTTAAATCAGGAAATCGCTCGGAGAGCAACATTCTCAACAAAATATAGTAATTGTATTTAGTGTGTACCCGCACTGATGGGAAACGGGTCGGCAGCGCAGGGCTCCACGGCTGTTGCGTGTGATGCGAAATTTCTATTTGAGGGTGTGTAGCCCCTTTTAGGTCTACAAATGTGAAAATTTTGATGAGGGTTATTGGGAAATTACATATGGAATATTTATGCAAATTTTTATTCGAATAACTTGATCCAAACCGTAAATAGCGAATGAAATATTTAGTAAGGGCGTTTCACAATACCAGGGCAGCGTCTTAAGCATTTGTTCACTGCATATCTTGTGACTGGATCAAACAATGAACTTCAGGGTGGGATGGCACAGAATGGTAATAGTGTTTGTCACAAATACTTTTGAAGTTTGGAGGACGAAGTTAACAGGGTGTCCCTCAATAGTTGCAAAAGTCTACTTTTTCAAAACTCATAGGAAAGGTTTCTGTAAGTTGAGTACTCATATAAACTGGCTCAATGAAGTCACGTCATATAAGTGCCTTTTTCTTGATTATGACAAGTAAGATTTACAGCTAATAAATTCAATTTATATTAGCCATGCTTACGTTTGACGCTTTTCATTCTGCACTTTATTTTGGACCAAAAGAAAAATATATTTGCAAGAAACACTTAATTAATATTGTGCATAATTCTTATTTATTGCCTATAAAATACATATACATTGTATGTTCAAAATTATTCACAATGTATTAAAAATCGAAAAACCCTTGTATTGCGGGCGCAGCCCTCTGTACACTCAGTATTTTTTCAGTTGTTTTGAGCACCTGTTCAGTATCGTGTAGGTTTTTTTTCGGCACCTGTTCAGTACCGTTTTTATTCAGGTTTTTTTTTAGCACCTGTTCAGGGTTTTTCTTCATTTAAGCCACGTTTGAAGACTTCATCCATTCTGAAAGGTACCAAGATTTTCTCAGGGAAATACTCGTCCAATCGGCGTATTAACACTAAGGTAATTTTAAAACGCTGAATTGGAATTTGACGCCAAAACTAAAATAAAAAATTTTTGGGTGCGTGCTCGCACACACTGTATTACGCTACGCTATATTTCATTACTATACACTTCAAATAAAATGCGTGATGAATACGCGATTTGACAGAACGCAGTGCGTTCTGTGATCGGTTATAAAATAATAGAAACATTGCGTCACAACGAATGCATGTGACGAATCGCCGCCAACCCGTCCGATACATTGAATTAACATTTTTTTTTTAATTCAAGAACTTCGTTTTTGGCTTCATTAGCTTTTCGCCATGACACTGTAAACAGTATTTAAATCATAATTTCGTGCAGCTTCCTCTTCCTCTGCCGTCCCAAGAAGAGAGTTGGTATAGACTATTTTGTCACGGCGTACACTCCGTCGGACTTCCCGAGCTTTCGAGCGGTTCAGGAGCTCAATGTTGTGACGATTCTCGTCTGTTGCTGACGCTAGACCCACCCTAAGCTCTTTCCGTTCGACAATCCGCTGCCATGTTGCGTCAGACATCCAAGGCTTTGGCCGGGAGGCCGGATTTCGGCCAAGGACGTTATCAGCGCTCTCTACGTACATATTTTTGATGGCATCCATGTGAGCATTTAAGTCATCAACCGGGCGGCTAATAATCACAGCTGTTTTCTGCGCAAGGGTATCGTTAATTGTTGAGTTACAGCTGGATATTTTAATTTGGCGGTGCCGAACTTACGGTGGCGGGAAGAAGAATCTCGCCGAGATTGCACGGAAGCAATCCGCAAAACGAACATTTGCAACCATCAGATGGTGGTCTCTTTCCATACCTGCGTCAGCACCTCTCTTATTACACACATCCAGAAGGCGAAAATTGTCCCCACTGTTCCACCATCTAATTTCGCTCAGCCCCAAGATGTTGAGTTTGTATCGTCTAAACTCACTCTTTATTCGAAGAAATCGTGTGTTTTGTGGGCCCTCTGAACCATTTTCCAAGAGAGTACACACGTTCCAGAATCCAATCTTCGTCATGGTAATCAGTAAGTCAGTCCCAATCCGAGGCCTAGTATAGACGTTTCGTTAGCATAATTAGATTTCAGATGCGCAAGTTGCTGGCATTCACATCCTATCCTTTTAGTCGCCTTATGCGACAAGCCAGGAACACTGAGGTTTACTCTGTCCCCACACCACAGGGGATTTACTAAGATAAGACGGGAAAGTAACATCCCGTGGAGGACATTGGAATTAGCCGCAGGCGTTCAACCTTTGACCCTCCTCCTGCGTAGCTAAGGGTCCGCAGTTTTGCCACAACTGAAAAATATATAGAAATCTGCCGGGGCCTTTCGACCTATCCAATCAGAACGAAATGTTCTTTTTTCGTCCTGGAAGATACAAGTAGGCAACGTGGATATAAAATTTCAGAATTTTCTTGAAGGAGTCCCCCGCAATACTAATATTTTTAATCCTTTTCAGAGGATCCTTAGGTTAATATGGACAAGATGAATTTCATTTAAAAAACGAGGCTCAGGAGAATGCTTTTGATAAGTTTTTGAATTATTTTCGTCCTTTGAAAGCAGCAAGATAAAGGAAAATCTTAGGGAGATTCAATGAAATTGTGATTATTCTATACCATCTGTGGCGTATTCTGTGGACGTGATCGTTCGGTCGGTTCGGTGATATAGAGATTCATAGAGAAACGAGTTTTCAATACTCTGCATGCATCAACGCATGTTTATTATACAGAAGAAGATAAAAAACGTTCGCCTACCGTGTGATTAGGGTGTCTCGTCAATGTATGAAAAAAAAGTTTTTTTAAGCTACACTATCGCAGGAGGTATCGAAATTTGTGTAATTTCGCAGAGATTAAAAAAACAATAAAGAAATTAAAATTGTGTTTGTTAATTTGATTTTTTCACACACCTAAGCCTATGCAACACGTGATACAAAATTGAGTTTAAATGCTATTTCATCAACTAATTCTAATGTGAAACAATGTACTAGAAAAACAATTGTCGAAGTTAAGCTAAAAAACATGAAATTTTTAATTTTTTGGAAAAAGCAAATTTGCCACTTTTGCTCAAGATTTGATCATGCCTCCAACAAAATAGTTAAACTTTGTGTCATCTGTATTACTATACAGTTTTAAACACGTGCCAACAATTATTTTTAATTTGGTTGGTGCAGTGGCTCGCAGCCTCGCCTTCAAAGTGCAGAATCCATGGCTGACAAAAATGCTGGGCAGAAAGCTCGGCATTCAGCATATTTGTCAGCTATGAAATTCTGCCGATGCTGCTGCTTCTGCGCGATATGTATTTCAATCATAATGCTGGACTGGGGCCTCCTAATACGAATCCGAATTCCCGAGTTAGATTGAACACTATTTATGCAAAATGAAACGTCTTGTAAAATATATTTTATCTCTTAACCTTCCGGCGGGCGCACTACTAATCCTAACACGATCGAGCACAATGCATCTGTCTGCCAGATGCATTGCACCTGATCGTGCAGAAAAATTTATGAAACTGAGTTTCTGTATATTTTTCGCTCTTATTTATTGTTGTTGTCGTAGTCTGGCTGGTCTAGCGGTTAGTGCGCGCACCTTCGGTGCACATGGTCATGAGTTCGAATCTCACCGTGTTCCATGGTGTTTTTCGAACTCACGAGCTTGTGACGGACTATGATCTCACTCAGATGTTAAACGAGTACCCATTTATGGGGATAAATAACACTGCTGAGCGTGATGCTGATCTCATTACCTCATCAAAAAAAGCAGATAAGATCTTGGAAATAGGATGTCGCTAACACATCCTGCGGCCTTAGTCCAATGTTGGATTGTCGCGCCTGTTATTTATTTATTTATTTTTATTTATTGTTGAATTCTCTTTTTGAAACAGTTCTTCGAAATTGTAGAAGCAAAAACTGGCTCTCAAAGTTTTAAACTTTTCACATTTTCAATTTTTTCAGAATATTATAAATCGCTTCAATATTTCAGGAATCACCAACAACTCGACAGCATCAAAAATGAATTTGATATTGAACGATTTCCTTAACGTAAAAGTTCGAAATAGCGTTATTAAGCAATGTGACGAGTATAAGAAGTGAAAATTTTCATAGAAAAAGAGAAAATAACCTGAGATATTATTTCATCACTCCCGCCCTTCAGACATATGGTAGATAGAAACTGAAAACTAATTTGGGTAGTTGATCGATCAAGATTAAGATAATTTCAGTTTCAGTTCATGGCTCAATATCGCTGATTGGCGCAAGAAAAATGGGTCACTTAATCTGTCAGATGCATTGCGCCCGCCTGAAGATTAATAGTATACTTAAAGTTAATATTAGTAAAAAACGAGACCGAGACTAATTTCAGCCCAAATTTAGATACCCTTCACTCTCCTCGGGAAAAACGTTTTTCGGGCGTACCTATCAGTTCTGTTAAATCCCCCTCCCCCATTCTCTTCCTTCCGTCACATAAGTACCGTTGCGTCGGCAAAACAATATTTGTTTAAGCCTCACAATAAGTGGGCAAATAAAAATATGAACTAAGAAAATAAAATTGGGGGGATGTGGGACCATGGCCCTATACTACGATTCCACTTTGAGAGGTATTGCGTTAATGAAAACCAAAATTTTTTTTGGGACACCCGAGTGTGTAGTCCTCGCCATGCTCCTCAAGGAGTTAAGACAAAAGAAGAGAAAGAACCTCTTTGTCCATACCGATTCCGCTATTTAGACCTCGTGATGAGGCCTTTCTGTAGTTAGATGTACCTGCTCTATTAGCATGTGTTTAGAAAAAACAAATAACCAGTTATCGGAACTTTCATGTTCTCATATTCGCAAATTAAACGCCAAAAGCCATTATTTCTTGTAGTATAACACAGTTCTTTATAAATCAATTAATAAGCACGCACGCAACTTGTTTGATTCGTAATGTTAACGCAAAGAGCAAACGCACAACTTTTCCCTCTATTCGTTTGATGAAACTTTATTCACATTCCTCTGCGTATGTTCAACAAACCGTGATAAATTGCTTAATCGCAACTAATGTGCTTATTTGCCAAACTCCTACTTTTCTCAGTAACACGTACATATTAATTTCTCTCACTATAACCTACGCCACCATCCAACTCCACTAACTTCCAAATAAAATTAATCACTTTTATCGTATCGGATGCTCTTCTGTGAACAGAGCTCATAAGCTCCAATATAATAAGATTTCCTGCTTAGAAAATCTTTTTTTTTTTCTCGACACCTGAATAATAACCCTGATTATGTCTTAACTTTGCACGCCGGTTCGCCCTCATCCTTTTTTTTTCACTCACAGGATGCGAACATAATCAAAGCATTTTCGAGTAAGTTTTAATTTACTTTCCAACTGTTAATGAAAAAAGGTTGTCGCTTATAGGATTTCGCAACTACTATACGCGACGCGACTTTAGTACGCGTAACGTAGTAGGCCACCATCATAGAAAAGAGAAAAAAAGTTGGCTTTTTTGTGCGCCTTTCTTCGCCGCGCGTGCTACTCCGGGAGGAAGAGGAATATTTTGAATTCTGCCGGCAAACTCGCGTCGTCGGATGGAAAAACTAATCCAATTTTATTTCAATTACAGAAAGTTTTAAACTGAGAAATTTACCATGCAGATTTTTCAGCGTGGACTTTCGCCCTCGGAATTGTTAGTTTATACCTACAGGGTGTCCGGAAACTGCCGCAAAAACTCAACGGATTGTGATTCCTCATGTGATTTCCAGCAAAAAAATTGTACGTAACGTACCCCCTTAGCTTAACCCTTTAGCTGCCACAGGCATTTGAAGATTTTGAAAAAAAAAACATTTTCTTGTACGACTAATTAATGGATCTATAGATGCCCCTGAAATTCTTTTTGAAATTTCTTTCAAAGTTCCTAATCGTCTTACACGACAGCGAGATACGTTTGAACTAAGAACTTTTAGAACTAACTATCAATGTAACTCACCTATAGAAAGAATGAAATCAATCGGGAATTTAGTTTTTAGCCATTTGGATTTATCTAACACCAATAAGGAAAAAATGAAAAAATATATTTTTAGTTTACTGGAGTAATTTTTTAGAAAATTTAAGCGTTTTATGAGTTGAATTATTATCTTATGATTTATTATTCTTTAATTTTTCGGCAACTTTTGTAAAAATAGATGTAAGTACATATTATTAAGATTTTAGTATATAAGGCAGCAATTTTGTATTTTTTATATATAAAGGACATTTGTCCGTTTATCATCAATAAATAAATAAATAAATAAATATCTCTTTTAATGCCTTAAGTGCAGGAAACTAGGGTTAATTTTGGATCGATTTTGATATAATTTGAATAAATATTATCAAATTGCAGATTTTTAGGGGCAGTTAGAGCAAAAAATTAACCCTAGTTTTCTGCAGTTAAGGCATTAAAATTGTTAAAAATAATGAAGGTAGAATAAAATGTGGTAAAAACGAATGATCCTTAGACTATGCGCCAATTTTTAAAAGAGTCGTACGATCACCTCACTCTGGCAGAAGTTGGAGAAAATTGAGATGGAAAAACATATTGTTTTTGGGTCAAATCCCAAAAATTTGGCTTTGAAGTTCTGTAAAAACCAAATCTCTTATCCGATTTTAGTGCCGTTAGTTTATTTTTTTTAGGTAAATTTGTTGGCTGTAACAATCATCTAACAAAGTAAGTCTAACTTTTGAGATATTGTAGTTTTAGTCGTACAAAAATATTATTATTTCAAACATGCCAAATGCCTGTGGCAGCTAAAGGGGTATGTTTCGTACTACTTTTTTTGCTGGAAATCAGATGAAGAATCACAATCCGATGCGTTTATGAGGCAGTTTCCAGACACCCTGTACTGAAGTTTTTGTTGAATTGTGCGGGTCATATCGCGCGTAGTAGGTACGGGCATATTTATTTGAAAATGCAATTTGATAAGTTTATGAATGAATTTGTTTGAGTTTAATGTGATTTCGTCAACATTTCAATTATGTCGATAAATTAGATCTGCGCGGTGTGGAAGGTTTATAGGAAAAAAAGGAAAGTATTTTGGTTTTTCCTTCTACTAAATCGTCCCAGTGTCTGCCTCATAGTTCACTGAATGTTAATAATAAGTACCCCAATTCGCTGTATATAATTTTGTATAACTAATTTGTTTTAATAAACTGAAGGAGATGGTAAATAAAATAGACACTTTTTCGGTTTCTTTTCATATTCCTTTTTAGTTTCATCATTACCAATGTAGCAATATAGTCCTAGATTGCCTCGGCCCTTGGCCGACTGAACCGTTGACCTCCATTTGTCGCGGTCACGAGACATTGTCCTGTAATTTCGGAAGCCCAGCAGGTCGTGGGTGTCCTCACCTTCCTTTACGTAAATAAATTTAAATAAACATAATCGCATTACTGTTTATAATTTAAAAAAAAATATCATAAATTGTTCATGATCGCCCCAAAACATGTTAAAATGAATAAATTTTTATCAATGGAACTCCTTTTTATAAGACAAAGGACAACGCCAAACTACTGGTAATAATATACGGACAAATTTCCAAATCGTATGTATTGAATTGCCCTGGTCTTTTAATATTCTAATGTAAACATTTCATATCTTTCTGCCACGATGCTAGACCAAGGACGTATATTTTTCTACTCTTGGTAAATATTTTTTAAACGCCATTATCAAACACTGACTGCAAAATCACAGAACAACGCTTCAAGGAATCTAGCGATTTTCCACAAAAAAAAAAAAAAATTCCCAGTCGAAGACTAGCGAGATTTTCCCAACCACATTTATATACTATGTACATATACTCGTACATATATGTGTTTTTGTCGGGGGCGAATGAGAATCTGATTTTTCAATATTACTTACTCATATAAATATGTAAACGGGACCTGCATCATGTACAAGCGTCGTATGCATGAATACGACTCTAAGCGTTCGCTCTCTTATCTGGAATTCGTCCTTTATGGATAGCAGTATAGAAGAGCACACAAAGCAACAACGTGCGGGTAGGGCAAATCGATTCTATTAAGCTTCTCCCATGGGTTTTTATAGGAACAATTTTTTTTTGTTTTCATATTCCGGGCACTCATAAGCTTCATGAACGAAATGTTCCTTTCTTATGAATAAAAGAGGATTGCAAATGCGACTGGGGAAAAATCAGAGATAGAAGGTAGTTATCTTGGAATTGTTTTCTTTTCCATCGTTTAAAGAGAATAGGGCAGATTTGATGCCTAAACCACGGAATGAATGTAGAGGTTTTTCTGATAAATAGTATTTCATGCTTTTATATTGGTTTTCAATAAAAATAATATGCTTGCTTATACTTGTTCCTTTGTCCTGCGTTCTGTATACATTTCAGTTGTTGTATTAATGCAACCATATCATAACCTTAAGATCATATTCAATCTCAGATTTAATTGCATTACATTGTACAATAATTTAGATGAAGACGACCGTCGTTTTTAGTAGTCGGCTACAAAAAGAACAAGAACAAATATTATCCTATCGTATACGTATAATAATAATAAATATTAGAGAGTTATAATATCTTAATTTTGCATGTCCCAAGTAGGCATGGGTGTATTTCTGTATATTTGATGCTCTGGAAACAGTCGAAATTGGCGAAATAATTTGTCGTTTTTTACACCTATGCCTACTTAGGACATGCAAAATTAAGATCTTTTGTTTCGAATACGGTAAGCAAGCGAATTATTATATGGAATGTCAAATTATGTCGTTTTATTCCAAACGATATGCTAAAACTCTCTATTATCCTTTACTGGTGATGTGAGGTGCGATTGGGGACTTCAAACCCTAAAGTATGTACTGTAAAGTTTACAGATTTATTTATTTATTGACGCACATTTTGTGGTCGGTGTCTCGTGAGTGAGTGGCGAGTGTATGCGAGTTTTATTTTAGCGTTAATAATTATATTTTCTGTTTTTTTTTTTTTTTTTTTTTTTTTGGTTTACGGCAGCCATTGGATGAATTCACATTGTAAGACGAAACCGGACGGGTAAACTTACAATGTGAAATGCACAATGCTTGTCTGCTGGCCCCTACAAAAGCTCTCGCCGTCCGTTTGTTTGTACTAATAAACCGATGGCGAGAGCTTTATTACACACTTGAACTTGTTATTACGTGTTCCGATTCCATCGTTTCCTGGATGCGTTGAGGCTAAGCCTGGAAAACACTCGGATGAATTTTGGTTAAGATTCAAAAAGGAAGTTTTTCTTCTTCTTCTTAGTACCGTATAGCCCCATGTGGGGCCATAGTGCGTTAACTCAGCCGTTTATAGGCAATTTCGAGTCAATGTTACATTGCATATCATTTCGCACATGTACGGAAATTTTGGAAAAGAGCTGAGATTGGATCCTCGGACCTCTAGATTACTAGCATCGTAGAGTGGGACTCAACCAAGTGAGCCACAGAGCGTATTTTTCTTACAAGAATCTAATATTTGGGAGTTGATTTATATCACAGCCCTATGACGTAATTTTCCTGGACATTTTTTGAGACTTTACTACACTTTACTTTACTACACACTTGAACAGTTTTAATGCCTTAAGTGCAGGAAACTAGGGTAAATTTTTGGTATATTTCGACATAATTTGAATAAATTTCACCAAATAGGAGATAGGGCAGTTTGACTTGACTTAAGATTGAAAAATAATTTGTTGTTTGTACATCTGCGAAAATCACAAAAAATTGACTTTGAAGCTCTGTAAAAACCAAACCTCTTATCCGATTTTAGTGTGGTTAGTTTTATTTTTTTAGGTTTTTTTTTATTTTTTAGGTATTATTTCATTTAGTTATTTCACTATTCAAGCTGGTCTAGCTTTGGAGATAATAAGCTTTAAGTTAAGTTTTAAGTTAAATTATTTTTTCAAAAATCTTCAAATGCCTGTGGCAGCTAAAGGGTAAAGAATTGGGGGTATGTTTCGTCCAACTTTTTTGCTAGAAATCGCATGGGGAATCACACTCCAGTGCGTTTATGCGGCAGTTTCCGGACATCCCTTTCACATAGTGACGGGTACGGGTATAAAAACGTTTTCCTGGGAATCGCTTTACGAGTATAAGGGTTGCATATATGGGAAAAAATACATGTGACGATTTTGGAGGTCTTGTGGCTTGAACTAAGATGCTGTCCCCATCAATGAACCCTCCCTCCTCTTAACCCTAAAAAGCAAATTTTTTTTATTTTCAGTGAAAAAAATCGATAAGGTGTGTTTTTACGAGTAGTTTTCTGAAAAAAATTTGGTATGTCCCATTTCCCTACATTGTACCTGCGCAAAACGGCATAAATAAAAACAACAAAATGGAATCCTATTCTTAGAATATAAAACAATATAGTAATACAATTCTTTGAAAAAATACAAATTTTTAAAAGTTTACTGAAGGAAATCTCTAAATTATTAAATTATGCTCACTCTGCTCACTTTAACCATCCCCTTCAGAAGGCTTCACCTTCCGTATAATGGTCTCTGCAGAAACTGCGGGGATGTGAACGCAGTGCAGAGTATTTTCTTTTTAGTTGCTTGCCCAGACCTATCAGACAGAATCGACTCTCGGGACATACTTCTTGTCGAATTGGGAGACCTGGAGGAAGCGGTCAATTTCAACGTTTCATTGGACGCCTCCAGCGAACTTCGTATTACCCTACCATCTTTTATTTGCAATCAATTGATGTATAGTCGCAACGTTTCAACGACAACTAAAAATAGTCAAATTTAGTTTTTACCTTTATTGGTGACATGAGCTCGAAGCTATAATCGATTTCATGGTTGTTGGATGTAGCAGAGTGGTTGGTTATTAATCGTTGCCTAAGAAAATTTTTATGACGCCTTGTTGACTGACTGCAACGACCTAAATCTGGTCGATTTTTTCGATGGCATTATATAAGTCTAAAATACGTATATAAGAACTTGTTGACAGTGTACCATAAAATTTACCTTGCACTTCTTCAGGACTCGTTTCAAAAAGGGAATTTGTCGACTTTCGAGGTTATGAAATTTTAATTCCTTTTGTACAGTGTACCGTGTATTTTTTTTATATATCTACATAGTTTCAGTGACAATTTTTTCTATAGCTTTACTAAGGGGCGATTCAGACTATCGACAAGATTTACTTAATCCTAGATTTAGTTCACAGTTGTACCATATTGTACTGCAATTAGAAATATGGAGGTACAGTCTACTATGAATTTTGAATTTAATGACATACGATTTATTCTAGTAGACGGGTTTCGACTCGATTAATTTAGTGGTTTTAGTAAATCCTGTCCATAGTGTGAATTCCCTCTAAGGACTCAATATCTTTATCTAATTCAAATGTGATCGATGAAAACATGATTGCAACAGCTGTCTCTCATACAAAAAGGAATTTCGATTTACCGCCACATCCTTTGAAATTATCAAAATTTTCTCGGTACTTAAACTTTCTTCAGCGTAAGACGGATTTAACAAAAAAAGAATCATATAAATCGGTCCAGCGGCTTTCAAGCTTATGCGTTACAGAGAAATCACGCACCATTTTTATATATAAGAAGATTCCCTTTATTAAAACAGAGCGCGACCCCGCATATTTTGCAGGAAATATAAGTTAGTCTCTTGCATCCAGGCATTTTGCATTTGGTGCGATTCTCAATGGCCGATATTATCAGTCCGGAATGGTTTTGGTGGAGCATAGCTTGCTAGTCCCCGCATTTTTTTTGGCCTGGATTTCTTTTTCAACGTTGTTTTGACTTGGCCTACCACGTTTGGACGTTGAAGCTGCTGCTGCTATGTCAGTTTTACATAGGCATTCTGCAACTTCTAGCCTAAAGTCTGCTAAATTTATGGACAGACTTTTCTGTAAAGTAAGCAACTGTTTACTATTGCTATATCTATTAAATGGTAAAATATCTTCAGATGTCACTTCCGAGTTCTGCTAGATAGGTCGACTCCTCCCATGTGGCGATGGTACTCCTTAAGAATAGCTGGACATTGCACATCGATTACTTTTTTCTGTTTTTTTGTCAAACCTCTGCACCTTTTCTAAAGGCAGTTGTGAAATTCGATTCCATCTTAACAATTTTGTTGTCTTTCCAAGCAATATTGGCTATTTCTCACCCATTAGCATTAGCTGCAAATTCGTACACTGTACGGATCTTTTTTCGTCTCGGTTTCGGTGGGTATTTGCACTTTGGGACTCGATTCCTTCTTATAGTTCCTAAGGCCAGTATACCGATAGACGAGAAAAATGAAATTAGAGGAATCATGGTATAATATTTATCAAAGAAAACTCTATATTTTACGAATCTTGGTACATCCCAAAGGATACGGACTACCACATAAGCGCAATATCCCAAGTCAGGTTCAGATGGTAAAGACTTGATATTCGAGCCGGTGTATGTTTCAAATTTGTATGCAAATACACTGACACTACTAAGGACCAAAAACTTAAATCCCCATTTATGGGGCTTCATATAGGCAAATATTGCTTCAAGTAATGCCTATTTTTTCTCGCTCAGATGTGTTCATCGACGCATAAATATTGTTCATGAGGAATGTTTTATTTTGATGTTGGCCCTCATAACTTCCTGAAGTTCCCATCGATAGGGACTTTTGGTCTTTTATTTGCAGACACAGTATAGCTAAAAATTTGTCATAGACGACCTTTCACCATGGTTGGTTGGTTAAAGTAGCGGCTTAGACATAGGTTAGCCAAAAGACCAATTAGCGCATAAAGCACCGTTTTGAAACCACAAACTCCGTGAAGTTTGACTAGTGTATTTAATAAAGCTTAGGCGATGAATTTAGGCTTGGTGAGATGCCTTGAACCAACCAGTGTTGTTTAGGAAGTACAGCAGCTCTCCTAATTTCACATTAGCTGCATCCTCCAACCTACCTAGAAAAGGGTTGCCGAGCGTCCTATACCGGCTTCTAGCAAGACCTGGGCATTCACACAGAAAGTGAGTCAGGGTTTCCTTTTCATCTACATTTCCGCAGCTGCGACAATGTGAGTTGTGGGGGATGCCCAACCTGGCAGCGTGGAGCCCTATTGACCAGTGCCCCGTGATAACAGCAGTAAGCTTCGCGATATCTTTACGCGGTTTAGTAAGAATCTCAGTCGTTGTCTTCCTGTTGTAGGAGGGCCATATCTTCCTTGATATAACGCAAGTCCTCAGATTTTGCCATTTGGAATTAGCAGCTCCTATATAGTGGCCGGAGATTTTACTCTTAACAGCTGCCATCGGGGCGGAAACATGCTCCGCATGGGAGCTGTTAAGAGAGGCATCCCTTTTAGCAAGTTCGTCAGCCATCCCATTACCCTCTATGTTCTTGTGTCCGGGTACCGAGAGTAGGGTTATCCTTTGTCGTATGCCAAGGTTGGTTAACGCTTCCTCGCATTCTTCAACAACCTTGGAGGTCGTTTTCACCGATTGCAATGCCATGATAGCAGCTTGACTATCTGAGCATATGGCAATACTCTGGTTATCTGGTATGTTTCGGAGAGCATGACAGACCTTCATGATTGCAAGCACTTCGGCCTGAAAAATGCTGGCATGGTCATGCAGACCGTAATGTTCAGAGATATCCATTTAGACCCATCCGTGGAAAAAGTGATGTCAAAATCCTTGACGACCTCACTCTCTTTCCTCACCTCTAGTTTGGAATTTGAAATCAAAGTTCGTCCTAAAGCTTAGTTTGGACACTTGAAATCCGTTGCAACGTTGCGTACGTCTTGTGGATGCTGGTTTAGAATATTGGTGTGGCCGTATGGCCTAGCACTACATGCTGCTAGTTGGTTGATAAAAAGATCGATGGGTGGAAGATGCAGGATTACATTCAGTGCATCCCTCGGGTATGTGCGCATGCCTCCTGATGATCTCTGCACTCTACCAAGTTTTGTTACATTGTAGCCTTTATCGAGCGCTGGCCACCAGACGAGTGCCCCGTATGTTAGGATGGATCGTACCACCGCCGTGTATACCCAAAGTACCATGTTTGGTTTGAGACCACATTTCTTGCTAAATACTGTCTTGCAGGCGTAAAAAGCAATACAAGCTTTTTTAACGCGCTCTTCAATGCTCAACTTCCAGTTGAGCTTTGAGTCCAGAATAACGCCCAAATACTTCGAGCTGGGCGATAATTGCAGTTGCTGTCCATTTAATTTCGGGAGCGAGAAAGGCGGTATTTTGGTTTTCGTAGTAAACAGCATCAGTTTTGTCTTCCCTGGGTTTACGCCCAGGCCACAACTTGTGGCCCATTTGCTGACCAAACTAAGGGCTCTTTCGGTGATCTGACTGACCACGGAGAGATACATTCCTGATACATACTACAATCGCTACATCATCCGCATATGCGACCACCTTAATCCTCTCCTTGTCAAGCCTAGCTAGGATTTTGTTAATTACTACTAGCCATAGTAGTGGAGAGATGACACCACCCTGAGGTGTTCCTCTGCACACAAATTTAGTCAAGTGACTGCTTCCTAAGTCACCATGGATTACTCTGGTCGTTTGTAGTGTCTCTATCCAGGACCCAAGCTCTGGCTCAACTCCTGAGTCTGGGAGAGCCTCATAAATAGATTCAATGCGAACGTTATTGAATGCCCCCCCCCCTATGTCGAGGAAAGCAGATAACGTGTTTTGTTGGTATTCAAGGCTGTGTTAGATGATACGGACCACTTCGTGGAGAGCCGTTTCCGTGGACTTTCCTTTGACTTGACTTGACTTTGCTTTGATTTCGAAAGTGCTGAGTTCTCAAGACTTTGTCGGATGTGTAAGTCTATTAAGTGCTCTAAAGTTTTAAGTACGAAGGAAGATAAACTAATCGGCCTGAAATCCTTCGCGGTCTCATGCCCTCGTTTACCCACCTTCGGTATGAAAACGACTCGAACCCGTCGCCACGACTGGGGAACGTGGTTGAGTAGCAGAAGGCTTCTGAAAAGTAGCAGCAGCTGTGGAACTATAAAGTCCTGCATCTTCTGAAGCATAATCGGTAGTATGCCATCTGATCCTGGGAATTTATAAGGGGAGAAGCTATTCTTCTTCTTCCTTTCCTCGTTCTTTATACCGCTCCAAGGCTTCGCGTTGCTCGACCCGCGGTGTAGGCACATCGCCCGTTTTGGCGATAATATCCCAGCATATTTCTACAGTAGTCTGGCTGGTCGAGCGGTTAGTGCGCGCACCTTCGGTGCACAGGCTCATGAGTTCGAATCTCACCGTGTTCCATTGTGTTTTTCGAACTCACGAGCTTGTGACAGACTATGATCTTACTCAGATGTTAAACGAGTACCCATTTATGGGGATAAATAACACTGCTGAGCGTGATGCTGATCTCATTACCTCATCAAAAAGCAGATAAGATCTTGGAAATAGGATGTCACTAACACATCCTGCGGCCTTAGTCCAATGTTGGATTGTCGCGCCTGTTATTTATTTTTTTATATTTCTACAGGCAGTTCTATCTTGGAACGTGTCATCGCCGAGACCAATGCGTTGTTGTTGCTTTTTCATTTGACACACCCAGGTGTTCTTCGGTCTGCCTCTGGCCTTGGGTCCATCAAGTGGAACTTCCATTGATATCACTTTCTTTGCGGAGTTCCCAGGCGTACGCCGTTGAACATGGCAATACCAATCCATTTGTCGGTCTTCGAGCTTTTTGGTGATTGGTTGGTCTATGGACAAGCTGCCTCGGATGTAGCTACTCTTGATGTGCTCCCTTTTCGTTACACCAACTGACATGCGTAACATTTTCATTTGAGTCGCTGTCATTTGTTTCGCGTAACCTTCTTACATGGTCCAGCATTCTGATCCATACATGAGTGCGGGACGTACAACCGTTTTGTGCAACTTGCCCTTCAGCTTCAGTGGCATTTTCTTATCGCAGAAAACTCCAGAGTTTTCTCGCCACGTCATCCACACAACCTTTGTGCGATGTTTGATGTCATCATCGCATGTAGCTCCGTTGTTCACCATAGAGCCAAGGTACTTGAACTTGGTACAAGACTTAAGCTGCTCTCCTTTGACGTACATATCTGGTATCGGTGCATCTGGGTCTGAGAATGGGCAGCATAAGAACTCAGTCTTTGCTATACTTACCCTCAGTCCATGCTCCTCCAGAATGTGACACCATTTTGTAAGTGCAGCTTGCAAGGCAACGATGTATGGGCTCTCTCTCTAGTTCCTGTCAACCCCTTGTGGGGCATAGGGCATTAACCACGCCTACTCTCCACCTCGTTCTGTTTTGCGCCAACGGCGCTAGCTGCGACCATGTAAGATTTAGCGTTTTCGCTTCGCTAGTTACCGATCTTCTCCATGTGTTCCTTGGCCGCCCAACACGGCGTCTTGCTCCGGAGTCCTGTGGATTCCAGTTTAGAGCCTTTTTTGCGACGTTTTTGGGCCCTCTTCGGAAAGTGTGACCTATCCATTGCCACTTAAGTCTTTTGATCGAAGTGCCTATCCTTTCCTGGCCAGTTATAGTAAGGAGATCCTCGTTCGAAATGATCTCCGGCCAACGAATATTTAGGATGCGCCGTAGACACTGATTAACAAAAGTTTGCAACTTATCAGTGATCTCTTTAGTCACCTTCCAGGTTGAACAGCCATATAGCAGAATGGATTTCACATTAGAATTGAAGACACGTATTTTGGTGCGTCTGGAAATATTGTTGTTTAGCCAGAAAGGAGTCAAATTGAAGAAAGCCGCCCTAGCCTTGTTTACCCGTGATTTTACATCAGCATCCGCTCCACCATCTGCTGTAACTACACTTCCGAGAAAGCAAAATTCATCAACTTTTTCGACTGCCTGTCCTGAAATACAAATTTCGCTTTGCCCACCTGGATATGTGCTCAAGAACTTAGTCTTGGCAGCATTGATTTTCAGCCCCGCATTACGACTCGCGCAATTTAGAGCTTCTGTCATTTGAGCGACATCATCCGTGTTTGTTGATAGAAGGCAAATGTCGTCAGCGTAGTCAAGATGTTGAAGGTGATCGAACAATTTCCATCTGATACCTTTGTTACGATGTAATTGGAGTGCGGAGCCGAGTACATCACTAATGGCAACAAGGAAGAGAATAGGTGACAAAATGCAGCCTTGCCTCACTCCACTGTGCACCTCAAAAGGATTTGAAAGCTTGCCCTTATGCAGGACGTGACATTGGGCTCCATTGTAGGATTCCTTGATGATGGAGATTATCTTATCTGGAATATTTCGTCTCCGTAAGGCATTCCAGATGTAGAGACGATCAACGCTGTCGAAGGCTTTCTCAAAATCGATGAACATGAGATGTAATGGGGATCTCCATTCCGCGGATTGCTCGATAATAATACGGAGGGTGTTAATGTGGTCGCTACAGGAAAACCCTTCGCGAAAGCCAGCTTGTTCATCATTCAATGTGTCATCGATTTTGTCCTTGATTCGTCCTAAAACAATCTTAGCCATCAGCTTGGAAACAGCAGGAAGTAGGCAGATCCCACGCCAATTATTGCAATTCTTCAGGTCACCTTTCTTCGGAATCTTAATAATTACGCCCTTTTTCCACTCACTGGGAAGAGTTTCGGTTTCCCAACACTCTTGGATTAAGGGAAGGAGAATATCCGCTGAAGCGATAATATCCGCTTTCAAGAATTCAGACGGAATTCCATCAATCCCAGGGGCTTTACCGGCGTCCATTGATTTAATAGCGTCTATTAGTTCCTTTTTGGATGGTGGACCAGAACTAATGCCGTCTATTCGAGGGACGTCTTCTGCTGGCAATGAAGATGCACTTGCAGGCCCGAAGGTGTTATTAAGGACCTCTAAAAAGTGTTCTCTCCATCTTTGCAGCTGTTGTTCTTCGGTAACGAGCAGAACACCTTCCTTATCTTTCACAGGATGTTCCGTTAGTAAAGATCTGCCAGTTAATGGCTTGATAAGCTTGAAGAGTGTTCCACTGTCACCGTGGATAGCCGCATCCTCTGCCTCCTTCGCAAGCGCGTTGATATTATTGCGCTTATCACGCCTAACACTCCTTTGAACGCCTTTTTGGAGCGAACGGTATTCAGCTCTGTATCTTTCCTTAGCTGAATCGTCAGCAGCTGAGTTGATCTGCTCTTTAACTCTCTTGCGTGCTGAGATAAGAGACCAAGTGGAGTCGCTAATAAATGGTCTCCTACCGCGATCCAATCGTCCTAAAATTTCTTCGCCACACGAAATAAATGAGTCCTTAGCGACTTTCCATCTATCGTCAATTGTCGGATTCTCATTTAGTGGTGGTGCATTAGCTTTTTCGCGCAAAGCGGTGGAGAACGCACGCTTGGTTGATGGAAGTTTGAGCTTCTGCACATTATATCTAGGGCAAATATTTGCACGGTTAGGACGCTGGATTGCTGCCGTTCGTAAGCGCATTTTTGCGATGACAAGATGGTGGTCACTGCCAATATCAGCACCACGTTTCGCCCTAACGTCTAAGACACAGTTTCTCCACGTTTTGGAAACAGCAATATGGTCAATCTGGTTCTCAAGGCAACGATGTATGGGCTACTGAGGACTATATCATCGGCAAAAAGAAGAGATATTTCTAGGCCGTCGGATATACGTGTTAATAAGTAGCACATGATGATGTTGAAGATCAACGGACTCAATACACTGCCCTGGTGTAATCCGACATTCACCGGAAATTCTTCTGATTCACCGGCTGTGCATCTAACCTTAGTCGTAGCTCCATCATGCATGTCTCGTATCATCCTGACAAAGGGCAGAAGCTGTTGATTGCCCAGATAATTTTCTCCTGAGTAATAATTGAGAGAATGAAATCAGTCCGTCGTTCACCTCGATTATTCAACTGTGGGCTCTGCGTGCAAGTGCTCATGTACCCAGGGAAATGCGTATTCATCAAAAGCTCAAGAGATTCGCCAGATGATTCTGCCATCCTCTCTTTTTATTACGGATGAACATGATCCTGCTTTGGACAAAATCTTACTGATTCTAGCTGAGCCTTTGACGTTGTCTAATGATTGGCGGAGATCGTCCCAAGCTTGGACCTTTGCAGATCTAATAGCTTTTTTGTAAATTTTCAGGCAATCCTTGTATGGCTGCCAGAATTTATGCCTTCTGCAAATGTTGAATATATCCCGAGTTAGCTTCCGTAACTTAGAAAAACGCATGTTCCACCATGGAGGCAGAACTTTCTTGCTCCTTTTCACTGGACACGAGCCCTTGAACGCTACTTCCAAGGAGTTTTCCAATGACTTTACTTCCTTGTTCAGCTCCTCCAAGGAGTTGATCAAGGAATTTGGCGCAGCTGATAGTTTCGCTCTACAGATTTGCCTGAACGTATTCCAGTTTGTCGCCTTAGGGTTTCTATAAGGTTGCGGCGTCTCCCTGGAGACATTAATGTTAAAAAGTATCCAGTTATGATGAGAAGGATCTCAGTTCTGATACTCTTCACTGTTCCACTTTAAATGTATCGTTGTTTGACAGGAGCGTAAGATCCAGGACCTCTTCCCAACCCGCGTAATTGTTTAAACTCGGAAAAACGAAGGTTGGATGATCCTATGTTGCGCACTGTAAGGTTGGTATTTATGATAAAATCAAAAAGCGACTCACCTCTTTCATTTATTTCGGTACTACCCTATAATGTATATCGTGCGTTAGCGTCGCATCCTATCAGCAGGGTTGAATTCCTAGAAGTTGTGGAAGATACCAGCAGCTGCAGCTCTTCCAGTGGTGCGGGCCTTGCATGAGTCATATAGGCAGATGAGATATAAAGCTCTCCAATGTCTTGAACCTCCATTCTGACAACTGACAGAACGGAAGTACTAAAGTGAGGACAGAGAAAGGCATAAATACATTTCTTTGCTAAAATGCAGGTTATTGGCTTACCTTGATCTAGGTTGCTAATATTGTAGAATAAATTGTATTGCTTATCCACGATCGTGAACCTAAGGCTCCTGAACAAGCGCGATGTCAATGTCTTCCTCCCTTAGGACGAGCAGATTATCCGAGGCAAGCTTAGAATGCTGGAGATTAATCCGCACTATTTTCATTGTTATCATGAGTTTCGCCTGCTTCGATGCACATATCCTCCAGCAAGAGGTCGGCTCCGTCCACCGGATCCTGCTCTTCCCGTTACAATTCATGTAAAACTCCGAAAATCCCATTTTTCTAAGGTTTGAACCCGTATTGATAAGAAATTTGGCCACTTTCTTCAGAACCATATATTCGTTTAATTACACTTGTTTCACGTTATTATGTTCACGACGCTCATTTAGCGACTCGTTACACCTTTCCTGACGATCCTGACGATCACTGTGACTGTGGTTTTGACTGACGTACAAAGTCAGCCTAACTATGGCACTAAAGGATTAAGCTCAATATAAGCTCGATTTTAAACAGTCTGATTGTCTTTTTCTTTTTTTTTTAAATTACAATTTGTAAATAAAAATGACCTTTTTTCGCGAATGCTATAACTTTTCTTTTATTTACCCTTTATTCTAATAAAGAATCCTTTTCCGTTTTGTTTCTTTAGCATACAAAAAAAAAAAAACAAAAGTTAGGTAAAATTTTGTCATCCTTTCGATGATACGACAACAGAAAAATTCACTTCGCTGAGTCGTATCAAGGACATCAAACATTTACATCCTTCACACCTCTTAGCAAACAAAATACACTTTTTTCCTTTATTCTTCTCACCGCAATTTACACTCACTGCAAAAAAGAGCTCAAATTTATATCCTCTCAGTCTTTTCCACTTCTCTGAGCTTACAAGGAAACTTGACTCCTTGGTTTGATCTCGTCTACTCTACACGATTTATACTCGCTGTTGAAGTGAATTTCTTGTGTTACGAAAGCGAAGACACTATGAGAAGTGGATTCTTGTTTCTGTTATAATGACTTGAACGAGGTTGACGTAAAAGGACTATCCCGGAGAGCTTTGTCCTTTTGCCAGGTTTGTTGGGTTACTACGACTGTTTATACAGACACGTCGAAGTACTTAAGTAGGTTGTTGGCACGGCGAAAGGGACATTAGATTCTGCACATGTGTTAGATTCTAATTAATGTACGGAAATTTAGTGTCACGTGGATACTGCTTCGAGAAGATGGATGGAAGCTATGTACGGTATTATGTATTACGAGAACCCGTAGTTCACTTCAGATGTCATTTGGGTATTGGCGTATTCGACGTACATTTGGCGTAAATGCCTTTTCGTGAAAGTTAATATATTAAATTAATGAATGTCCCAACGGTTTTATTAGTCCGTATAGGTGTAAAGAGAGATATAGTTTTAATGGAGTGTTTTTCTTCTTCGTGATTTTTAGAATTAATGTCAGTAAAAAACCAATACGATTAACTTTTCGAGACGGTTCATTACATTTGGATTTGGATAAGTCGTCGTTAATTAACTTTTAACATTTCTCTTGGCACATACTTAAATTTATTTGTTTCAATATAATTTAGTTACTCAAGACGTTTTTTTAGAAAGCGTTGTCGTGGGCGTTTATTAATCTTCCACAACACAAAAATTAAGGCCATGAATCGTCGACCTCGAGTTCCAAATAAGCACGCGGACTTTCAAAACTGATTAATTTTGATACATATTTGATAAAAAGTCAATAAACGCTTATTCACCAGCGCCAACCCAACTAAAAGCTTTTTCGAGTTTTTGCCCCATCAAAATGGCTAGATAATTTCCTCCTTCACTTAGACTACATGGAGTCATTGATCTCACACCCAAGATTATACTCCTTACCCAACATTTCCTTAAGACATATCTTAACTTAAATCAATCTCCCAACGATTCTTCATGTGCAATCTCAATTTCACTAAAATGACGAAGCGCTTAAGCGTACTTGCTCTTTCGTTTTTCTGCCAACCGGGTAACGGATGCCGTCAATTTTTCCACAGACGAAAGAGATTCATCGCGGAAATTAAGTAGTCGACCTTTTTTCTTCGGTATACAACATGGAAACGAAGCTATCACGAGCTCATGATGTTGTCATGTACCCAAAAGCCCCCTGGGACTAGGACACCAGACGCGACGAAAACAGGACAACGAAAAAGGATGTTATGCCATACGAGACGACATGATATAAAAAATGTATCCATATCCTGAAAGTTTAAATTTGTGTAAGCCATATATCGAATCCCAAAGACATCAATAATTTTTCAAATCAAATATTTCTACGAATATTGTTACAATAAATGGATTCAATATATTATTGGGGAGATTTGCATGACATGGACAAAAAGCGAGTCCCAAGAATCACTATGTAGTGCAATATAAGATGTTATTGTGGAGCAGTAAATAAATGTCATGATATTTTCATTTTACATGCATGTTATATGTGTGTGGGAAACATGACAGAAGTTGTTATCTCATGATGAATTTATTGGCAATGAAATATTGTGAAAAATATAATAACATTTTGTGTATGTTGCTGACATACGTATAAAGCTGAAAAGAGAATAATTTGATTGATATTGTTTGAAATTTGAATTAATCCAAATGCAACGAAAGGGAATTTCTGTTATATTGACTATATATATATATATGTCTATTCCGCTCTGTGGTTCACTTTTGAGTCACACTCTACGATGCTAGTAATCTCGAGGTCCGGAGATCGAATCTCGGCGTGGTCCAACATTTCCGTACATGTGCGGATAGGAAATATGTACATATTCATATATATAGTGCTTGCAACATTATATACACTCCGAAATGATATGCAATGTAACGTTGACTCGAAGTTGCCTATAAACGGCTGAGTTAACGCACCATAGCCCCACATGGGGCTATACGATACTGAGAAGAAGAAGAATATATAAGGAAGCTACGTGTCGCTTCGTTTAGGAATCGAGAGAAGAAAGGCACTACTGCTGCAACGAGTATGTTGACTTAGCTTGTCTCCTAAGCGTCTTAATGCTTCGTTCTAACATGAAATAAAATGTATTAGGACATTCTCGCTTGCTAGTTTGGCAAGTTTGAGTCACCTGATCGATACTCCTACACTAGACCGATTCATAATATTTCTGCGTTTCCACTTAAATCAGTGCCATGCACTAACTCAATTGTCGAAAATCGACTTCCTGTCTAAAGTTTCTACAAATACACTCTCAAAAGATAAAATTGTGAAATTCGGAATAGACCGTTTTGAAATTCATTTTCTATATTATTTAGCCCAGGCCGAGTTTTGTGGTTGACACCTCTACAAAAGAGTTTGATCGAAAGGTCTGATTGGAATGTAATAATTTTTTTCCAACGGATGTGATTTTGTTACCTACATATATATTTTCTACAATGCTAAAAAATTAAAATTTTTAGTTTTACAAACAAAAAAATCACGAGAACTGAGGTAAGTGCGAAGCCAAATTGTCGTAAATCGAGTTGTGAGGTGGGAATTACTCAACGACTTAAGTGCGAAGCGACTTATATCGGGGTATTCCTGTATATCATTTTAAATTACATATTGGTTAAATATTATATTATAATATGTATATGATGATTTAGACATAATAATAAAGTTATCTGAGTATGTTAATTTTCATTGTAATGCAGTATTTTATAAATGTTTTCTAATTATAAATATTAATTCAAAATTAAATTCTCAAGCAAGATGATCCATTGAATGGAAAAAATAATCATAAGATTGCGCATGATTAATTAATCTCATGAAACGAGAAATTTGGAATTGTACGCTGAAATGGAACTTTATAAATCGTGTTCTTGTTTATTGACTGGATACATGAAATCGTAGTTCAGAAAGATGACAAATGACATTGATCATACTGTTCAATAATTTGTGCACTTAACACGCATCAAAATAATCAATTCTTTGTTCCATCTTCATCATCAATGTTGCACGATAGCCCGACGTCGAGCTTTGGCCGCCTGAATCGTTGACCTCCAATTGTCGCCCAGCAGCTGGTGGCCGTCTTCACCTTTAGAGTTCTCCCAGTGAGCTCTCGGTCGTCCACGCAATCTCAGTCAATTCGTTGTGCATTCATCACCTTCTTTGGCATGCGATTATCGTCCATTCGTTGTACATTGCAAACGTTGAAGCTTCACACTTTTCGATACATCCAGCTCATCGTACAATTGATACAACTCGTGGTTGTACCGGAGGCGTCATTGATCTCGCTCGCGAACAGCAGTTTAAGTTGTCTACATACTCGATATTGAGGACCCCACCGTGATGCTTGAATTTACTGGCGTCCTTGTTTTTGATTGCACCATGACCATTGTTTTGGTTTCGTTGATATGCATTCAAACTTCTTTTGCGGCGTTATTGAGATTATGCACAAGGCTTTCTGCATCACCCAATCTTCGAGACATGAGATTGATGTCGTCTGCGTACGCTACTAATTCAGTCGACTTGATGAGTAGCGTTCCGCTGCTGTCCATATTCATGGCTGGAATTACATACTCCAGAGCAAGGTTGATGAGCGTCGGCGCCAGCCCATCGCCCTGCTTGTTCCGTCTTAGAAATGAAACATTGGCAAAACATAGTAATTCATAAGGTATATCACGATAATTTTACCCTAATCTAATACCAATGGTTCTTACGAATCGCCTTTGAACTCTTTCTTGCAATATGTATAACATTCGGAAGATGGTCTCCATACAATGCAGGAATATTCCAATATAGGTCTCACATTGTAGTATACAGTAACCGTAGTTACTGTAGTAACATTGTGGTATACAGTAACCGTAAAACAATTTACAATTTTTCGTAGTTCGTATAATGTAACCTATAGTCTGATTATCCTTTTTCACAAAAGTTCAATCTGATTATTAAATTAAAAAGAGCGATCAACCTGAAAAAACATTAAATTAGATTGAGTGCTTCTACTCTTTATAGATTTGTTGATTTAAAACAACAAAGTTGTGAATTAATGGATAGAGTTTATCTCATAATAAAGACTCAAATAATTAAGCAACAGATCATTGAGTGGTGGTCGGTCTGTAGTAGTTTATATCCGTTTATATGATATTAAGCGCAGAGCTATAGTTACTAATGCCACGATCGGCCAGATTGTTCTCGGGCTAATTTTGGGTTTGATTCCCATAGCCATGATAAGCCCTGTGGCCTTGCTTATTAATTTTTAGCTCGATTAGATTCGTCTCCCCATATTCTCCGAAAAATAACGCTCTGGGTCAGGCCCTAGGGACGGGCGATCTGGGCTGTCGCGTAGGTCCACCACTTTGAAGGGGTCATACTCTCAAGCAACTATTTAATTCCAAGGGCCACCACTTAAAATGGCTCTCACTCTCAAGTGGCCTCCACACAACAGCCTTTTAAAATATTTATTCAAATTAAATTAAAGTCAATATCTAGCGTTAATATAAGCTTAGTTCCTGGCAACATAATTACTAGCCTCGCTTTCATTTTTAAAAACAAACTGCAACATCAAGATCAAGCGATTGGCTTGGCTTAGCTGTCAATTAGAAATGAGTTTGCAACAACTAATTTGGCGCTTCTTGTTGAAACATACGATAATACGTCAAACCAGGGCTGGCGCGTGAATAAGCGAAATTAGACAGCCACCTAGTGCGCAACGCTTCGGGGCGCAGGTCAAGTTCTTCCAGAGAAGGCGCTTTACTCATGTTGAACTGTGACATTTCGGACAACAACTAAGTTTATAATCTGATGTTCAGCGTCTGAAAACTTTCTTTTGAAATAATTCATTGATTACGTGACTTTTGGCACTGTTCTTTTGAAGCAACTTGACGGTGACCATCTCCTAAATTACAACTAACGATATTTCCAGTCGAATTTTGAAATTCTCGAGGATTTTATACACCCGCTTTCGCAGAATGCGCATTCAGGGATTTAGAGCGACACTTTTTTTCGCTCCGCTCCGCTCCCGCTCCGATCGATTTGAAACCGCTCCACTCCAGCGCTCCGCTCCGACTAAAATTTGTTCGCTCCGCTCCGCTCCATTACAAACATACAACAAAACTTCATTGTTCTTAGTAAATATTTATAATTTTCCGCGAATTAATCAATTCAACTTATATCTTCTTACGTATTATAGAGTATGGCTTAAAAGGTGCGTTTTATTCGATCAGATACAGAACAGGATAGCACCAATTTCGTACAAATTTGAACATAAAATTGAGTTGTTCTAGATTGGGTGTCCGAAAACTAAACTATCGCATAAGCGCACCGAAATATGATTATTAATGTCATTTCCAGCAAAATAGGCGTACCGGGAATATCCCGAATTCTTAACTCCTTAGCTACCAAAAGCATTTAAAGATTTTACAAAAATGCTACCACTAAGACCTCCGTCGGAAAAAAATTTTATATGAAGTAAGATCACAAAATTTTGTATTTGAAGTTTTTTTACACAGCTTAAACTGCTTATCCGATTTTTATTGGGTTTATTCTTAGGAAAAATTGTTGGCCACGGCCGAAAGAAAATATGTAGGTAATGAGTATTAAATTTTTGAAAAATCTTTAAATGTCTGTGGTAGCTGAAGAACTAATAATTCGGGCTTTTTTTATACTCCTTTTTGCTGGAAATATCACCAGGAATCATATTTGGGTGCCTTTATGCGATAGTTTTCGGACATCCCGTATAGAACGAGATCTATTGAATTGTTATGGAAGCTCTCCTGTACTCCATTCAATAAAATGCACCTAATAACTAATTTAAATTAAAACGGTCGTTTCAGTCAGCGAGTACATGACAAGACTTTTCTGTCATGGAATTTCACAATAACCCGAAATTTCGTCTCTCAACGAATTCTTCGCCTTTAAATCGTCCAAATCATCAAATAGTGCCATAAAATGAAAAATTTCGTCGAAAAAATTAATTTTTTTGTCTCGGAATTTTCTTGATTTTTTACTTCGGAGCGGAGCGGAGTGGAGCGACTTCCAAAGCAAAAATCGCTCAGCTCCTGTGCGCATTATCCAATTTGGGAATGAAATTTAAGAAAACCTCCAAATTAAAGTTGGATTATGTCAATTTCCTGGTTGCGATTCGAAAGTCTGTTTGGATGCTTCTAACTAGCAGCTAGCGATGCCAGTTTTTTTGCGTTTTTTTTTTTGGTTCTGTGAATACAGCTCAACATTCCGAATATTCCTAGTACCTGTTTTTTGTTTTGTTGTTAAGATGAATCCTCTTTAGTTCGTCAAAGTTTGAAAGTAAAACTTTGACGAACTATGTAAACAACTAAACTGCAATTAAAATGCAAGTCTTTAGGTCTAAATTGTTTGTTAGAATGCTATTAACGACTTGGCGCTAGTGATACCAAACGAATGGAATTAATTGGTGGTGAAACATAGGCAATTTGTGGCATCTGCGGAAAAAAGTCACAATATTAGCATTGCGATCATACGTAGGGGTTTTTGGAGTTTCAACCCTCTCTCAAATGAATTGAGGTTACATTAATATTTTCCTAATGATTACTGCCTGAATATCACAATGGGGACACATAGGAGTGCAATAGTGGCAGAAAAACTGTTGTATTCTACAATCTTCTTTTCTGGGGTATTACATGTTTTTCTAAAATATAAAATTTGAATACAATTTGTATGTTTGTATCAGGGCATAACTACATGTTCCCAGTTCGCTCTCAAAAACTCCTCCCGAAAGTAATTTCTGCGTACGCCCCTGTTGAAAGCACACAAGATCCAAAGTGTCCAACACATGTTTTTCAGGGTAAAAATAAATGCAAATTTTTCACTCGGAAATGATGTTGACATTTATTTAAAATCGATTTTTCGAATTGTTAACGTTTGGCATGAATATTTGAAAAACATTTAAATTATTAGTCGCCATTTTCACATTCGAAAAATTGAAGAAGTAAAATTTAAAATAAAACCAAAATCGGAGATATAACAAAATTTATTTTTAAAAAAACCTAAAAACTATAAGTACCAAACTGCTTCCAGCACAACCAAGGGGCGCAATATGCAAACTTCGCTTAGGGCGCAACGGACACATTTGAACGAAGGAACCTGAATTTCCAATTGTTGTTTGCTAAAAAAAATTGTTTGGGTACTAATAGGGGCCACCATCCTCGATTTGGCCCAGGGCGACTACGCTAATATTTTTCAAATAATTAAAACTACTTAGAAAATATTTCTCGGTTAAATTATGACGAGACAACCATTCGGAGACTTGGGTGAGTGTTCAGTGTAGATAAGGGAGTCGAGGAAATTTAATGCGCATGTAGGTAATACTGGTTCATTTCCAGAAAACTTTTTTTTCACATTCGGAACAATTGTTCGATATCCCGATAACAAACATCCTGATTCTACTGACATTTCGTCTTGCTTATTTAAAAACGGCTTAGATTCCAAATCCTTAAAACTCCTATTTTGCTGTTTTTCTGTCGCCAATATCGTGTTCACTGGATGGAGTATAGTATATAAGTAACTAATTGAAATTCAATGATATTATAACTGTAATTTATAGAAAGTAAGAGTATAACTGTAATTCTAAGGATATGGCCACAGGTACAAAAATTGAATTAATTAGCTCTTACTCCGTTAACGTTATATAGAATTATCAAAAGATACCTGATAAAAAATGCCATCGATAAGCCCTTTAATATCACATCTCTCTCCGATGAATAACAAAAAAGTCGACTTTTCAACCTTGTGTGGGATACCCTATTGACGTGGCCCTACAAACAACCAAACTATTCGTAACAAATATCATTTCCATTTTATGCATTGCTACCAAATTTCATATCGATCAGTTAAGCCAATAACGAGATATTTAGTAAACAGGTGGAAAGACGCTAGCCTGGCAATGTCAAACATCCTTACCAAATATAAGATTCGTTATATTTCCAGTTTGGATAAAGATGTTGAAATGAAAATTTGCACATAATATTCTTTATATCATTTTCAAAGAAACCCTCATCAACATTTTCAAATTTGTAATCCCAAGAGGAGCTACACTGAAATTTCATAAATTTACTGTTATTTAATTTTCTTAGCAATTGTCAACATGCTTGTACATGTATTTAACGTATGTATATATACGTATGCTCATACAAACCAATCTTTGTGCAAAGTTTCTGTACCTAAAGCGGCTTAGGGGAACCGTAAACTTAACTTTAAAGACCCATAACTATGCATACTCCTGCGAGTTCCGGCATACAGAGTGCACTTCGAGCGGGTTTCGAGCTAGTATTACATGGCGCGCTGCAATTCTGTCCCACTATGGGCAAACTGGACGGTGGAGAACTCAAATAATTTTTTTTCTACATCCACCGTCCAACAACAATGTTTTTTTTGCTTTGTTTAAACCCCGTTATTCAGAAATCAGAAATAGGTAGCTGATATTAAATGTACTCGTCGAGTTCTTTGATGTGAGTGCACACACGCCACATCTCCAGAAAGAATAAAAAAGTCGCCTTTTTCACCTCTTCGGGGACACCCTGTTATCTTGGCCCTACCAGCTTCTAAGGTATTCGTGGCGAATACTGTTGTCATTCTACATATTCCTACCAAATTTGATATCGATCGGTTGAGCCGTTGGCGAGTTATTTAGTGAACAGACGGACGGACGGACGATGTTTGAGAGCGTAAAAATGTAGGTTTGTTGGAGCCAATGACGACGACCAGGGTCTGCAAACAGGAAGAATTAATAAAGTTCACTAGAAAACACATCACTCACCTTGTCATTCACAGCCCGTCATCAGAATCCTGGCACGATCGACGATCCGCTGTCCTTTCCGTCCAGTGTGCAACGTGCTTCCGCCCGTCCTTGAAGTTTCCTGAAAAAGACACAATATGAATAATATAATTGATGCTAAGTCGAGTCCTCAACCGGAACACTCGCCCGCCATCACCAAAGTAAACAAACTCCAAACAACCTAACACAAGTGACAGCACGATCAGCTGACGACATTTCTCCATACCTATTATGCAGGGTGTCCGGAAACTGCCGCATAAACGCACCGGATTCTGATTCCTCATGGTATTTCTAGCAAAAAAGTTGTACGGAACAAAATAGCGAAATAAGATGATTATTACAGCCAACAAATTAAAAAAAAAAACTAAACACACTAAAATCGGATAAGAGGTTTGGTTTTTACAGAGCTTCAAAGTCAATTTTTTGCGACTTGACCCAGAAACAATCTATAATCTATTTTTCCATCTCAATGTTCTCCAACTTCTGCCAAGGTGAGGTGCTTGTACGTGCTTGTTCTTCTTTACATCATTTTATACTATCTCCATTATCTCTAACAGTTTTGATACGTTAAGTGTAGAAAACTAGGGTTAATTTTAGCTCGAATTCATTTCAATTCAATTCAAACTGCCCCAAAAGCTCTGCAATTTGGTAAAATTTATTCAAATTATGTCAAAATCGAGCCCCAGGAAATTTAGCATTTTACTTCAGAAAAATTAGGGGAAAGCTGTATTTTTACAGGAGCCTTCCCTTCGAGGTCCTAAACAAGACCCCAAAAGCCCCCGTCTGTACGAGTGCCGCGAGCAGTGCTACAAAGGGTCAATGACCCTCTAAAACAGCTTTTGTGAATATCTCGATAAACGTAATGTGTACTGAAAAGTCGTGTATGGCAAATTTGTAGCTCTTGTGGTTCCAGAATAAAATGTAGATTTTGATTCGAGTACAGATCGGATGTTTTGACATTGTATTTGCATCTATAGAAGAAACATATTCACTGCAGATCACTTTCCCGCATCAGTTACCGTTATTGAGATATTCATCTCAGCATACACCCCCTTTTCAGAGATATTCACGATAAAACCAAAAATTCTGGTTTTTCTATGGTTTGATCCCCCGTAGAACCCTTAAGGGTGTAAATATAGATAATAAATTAGGCCACTTTCTTCTGAACCGTATTTGCTACAAATTAGCCATACATCATTTTTTAGCCAGAGTTGCCGTTATAGAGATTTTCGTGAAACCTGGTTTTGACATTTTATTTTGGAACCACAAGAGCTATAAATTTGCCATACTGAACTTTTCATCACATATTACCGTTATAGAGATTTTCAGTCGTTTTGAAGTTGAAAGAGTCATGACAATTTTGTGATGCAGGCACCATTATTGATCCATTTTAGCAATTTGTCAATATTTATTTCAACAAGCACGTATTTATTACTTTGTTACTTACCCCATTCCCATCCAATTTTATTCGCTAAGTAGGCACATGCTCTCAAACATTATACATAGTTACGTAGGTATGTATGCCACAATGTTCCAATTTTACAAAAAAACTTCCTTTTTGTTCTTTTCCCCATTTTACAAAAGTATTTTAATGTATTCTAAAGAATTTCTTCAGACCGACTGTCGTAATCGCTGTCATTTCTAGTTTTCAAAGGTGCAATAGTTTCATCCAGACAATTCCCGATTATTCTGAAAGCACCGTTTTAGAACTCCATGAATAGAGAAAACGTTTATTGAAAAGCACTTATGCTACAAGCATCTACGTAACACTAGTGGCGTAGCACGTGCATTTCACTATTCCTATTCCATTTTTTTTAAGGACACTGTGTACAGGAACTGACAATTTTCTGAACTACATCCATGCAACTTCTCCTGAAGCACATCTTTTAGCTTAGCGTCAATTCCTCTCGTCTGTCTGCACAGTTTCTCGTGTTCTGCATGGTACAGTTTCACTTGAATCACGTTTCACGGTGTTAAGTGCTCACAAGTGGTTCAGGATGACTTTAATTACTACCAGTGTGGTATTGCGGTACTACGTGATATATTTCTCTTCTCTTGCGTAATATAAACGCCTTTTCATCGTTCTACCACCTGAAACATTACAGTGGAGTGGGATTCATATTCAAAACGATGATTACAGTATGTACTCGTTGTTTAACACAATCATGACGAGTAGTCTGTCGGTCATTTACCATTTGTGCCAACTTCCTGAATTCAGAATATCAAATATCCAGATCTAAATAATAATGGCTACTTAAGTACTATACAAAATCCTCGGATCTAATGGCATCGCTCGATATCTCATCAATCAACATCGGATTAATGGAGCGCCATGCCAGGCATAGAAGAGCCTACTATCTCTCAACGACGATAGGACTTATTTTTGTGATTTTTCATGGAATCCAATATCGTTTTTGGCGGAATGCCATAGACAGCCCCAGCGCTAGGATTGCCATTATGGAAATCGTCGTCAGACAGGATACTCGTCGTCTTCATAAATTATACGTAGGTGGGGGGCGTACTTGATTTATTATCAGTTATGCTGCTAATCTCTTTATTGCCACAAAATGTTTCTGAAACTTTTAAAGTTGTAATTGCTCGTAAATGTTTCTAATGGTAGCGAATCAGGGTTAGCACTTGTCGGTCGGGATTATGGTGCTAAAAGTATATGGAATAAATTAAATTAATGAGACACAAGTGAAATGTATTCGAAAACAAGTTGTGTGATTTGCATCTAGTTAATGAAATGATTGATGTTTTGCTGATTTGGGAAGATTAATGGAAATTATGGTTTTCGCAAATTGTGCAATGAAATGTGATAATTACAATTTTAAATTAATATTACTTAATATAAATTTCATTACTGTCAGCAGAAGAAGCAGATTATTGTAGTGAAAACTACAAATTAGGGATGTCAAAAACCGGACGGTTAGTCCGAAAACCGGTACTTTCAAAACGGTTAACCGGGTTATTTTCGGGTTTTTCCTCCTCCCGGTTTTAACTCGAACGGTTGTTTGCCCATGCGATTAAAACCGGGAAAAAAGTTCTTTTAAAATTCATACATTTTTTTATACGTTTCTTAATTTTTCAGTTATGGAATTGTTCATTTTTAGTTCCCTATGAAAAATTTCGTTTTTAAAGTTCAGCCCTTAAATATATTTTCGAACAATCCCAATCCCAATTTTATTCATACAGTCTTGAAAATGGCATCGGTAAAGAAAGATTCATTGAGTCCCGTACTGTCTGTTCTGTGGCTCCATCTTGCTGAAACCGTACGTCCCATACTATTTTTTCGAGGCTTAGAAGAAAAAAATCCTCGATCATGTTCCAAGTGAGCGACCGTTAGAAAAGGTCCGCTGCTCTCTAGACGAGAGCATGATGACAACAGACTAGAATGGGAAACAATCTTGGGAGCTTCCGCCTCCAGATGCACCTCTTCCCACCCAACTCAAGTAAGTAAATTTAAGTAAGTTTCTCTGGCGCCAGTGGCGTATTTACAGGGGGGCACAGGGGGCACGTGCCCCCCTGTGAGCACATCAAGCTTTTTTCACACCATTCTAAAAATTGCAGTACCAAATGTTCCCTTTTCATTTTGAGCGTTTATATTACTAAACTTTGTAAATATTTTTCGAAACTTTATCATCACATCATCTTCTCAATTCGCCAGATCTCCTCCTGTTTCTGTTCGGAAACAAGGACTGCTATTGAAAGTCTCGTCATGTGTGAAGTGACCCCATCTTATGTTCATATAAGTTGAGGGGATGTTGTTGCGGTATCGATGTCTTGGAAGCCGCTAAATTGATAAATATTTGAAACAATCGGTCTGATTTTTCGATCGGGCTTGTGTATTTTAATTTGGCCGTAAATTCGTGTTGGGCTACTGTAAAGGTCTTAAAACCAGATGTTTTCTGTTAAAATGCTAAAAATTGAAGTATTTTGTTGGGAAAGCATTTTTAGCATACATTTTCGAATTCCTACGGTTCGGTGTCTTTGGTGCCGTGCCTGGGGTACTTTCTTCAATGCTTCAATTTTCACAAAGTAAACATCATCGTAGCCATTCCTTCTCATTTCTATTTCGCAATTGATTTGTTAAAGCATGTTGCTTCAGCTTACCATCTAGGACTCGTTTTAAAAGGTATTGCAGATACTATAGATTTTAAGCTAGTATAGTACATATGGAAATAACAAACAATCATACCTTCCTGCTTACTTTTGTTGCTTCATTTTAATTAATCGATTGATCACTTCCCGGCTCTATGCCACGCATAGTTCCTACACGGCTGAAAATTTTGGTGTAATTTTTATAAAAATAATATATTCATACATTTCCATATAAAAACATTAACTTTTTAAAGTATAAGTATTCTGGATAAAAAATGTACTCTTCAATAGTGTAAAATTGATAAGCAAATTTATACAAACCGCTCGAAAAAATAAAAATTGTAATACGAGTGCAGTCGGCTTCCAATCCACAATTCTGTGATTTGTGCGCGCTGCTCACTTAACCAGACAGACTCGAATGGGTTGGGTTTTTTGCGTTGATAGTGTAGATTTGATAACATAGTAGGATTGTTTCTACCCTTTTATGTTATAACAACATTCAATGCAATTTATTCTATCCCGAACGGTGTAAAATGTATAATATTAAAAGGGTATTTGGATAGTTTTATTCTGTAGCGGTTATAATTAATATAATTTTTGAATAAACTAAAATTATAAGTTGAAATGGGACAAATTTGATTCAAGTTTTGGAATAGATGGGAGTTATACTATTTTATTTATAAAATTTACTCCCGATTTACACCAAAATTTACAACCGTGTAGTATTCTGGATTGTACTTCTATTATTCGGCACTTGTTACGATTTTACGGAATCTGTTCCTAGATTTTTGACAAAACATACAAAGGCCTCTTTTTCAGTAAATCCTAATTTTGCATTCAAATTCGCTTAAAGTTGCCATGGAATTCAAGACCACAATGTCAGCCAAAGTTTGTTGTATCAGCTTTTCATCTGTGTTTCTTTCAAAACTGTCTTGCTAATGTTTTTCCTATGTAGCTGCTCTCGGGTATCCCCACACCAAAACTTTATGTAACTAATTAGCCCCGACTCTGTGCCCCCCCTTTGAGAATTTTCTAAATACGCCACTGTCTGGCGCACCCTGTACGTGCATTTTTATTTTATTGTGCATACGATACGAACATCAGCTATACGAGTGTGTATTCATTTTTTTACTAAGATTGTAAGCAAAACAATGAAAAGACTAAGTTAACCGGAAAACCGGTACTTTGAGTCCGGTTAAAACCGGACGGTCTAACCGGCTTTACAAGAAACCGAAAACAACCGAAAACCGGGTTATGGGCCGGTTTTTGACATCCCTACTACAAATGTCTTACACAAGAACATCCTGAAAAGGTTATTAAGGGTTCTATTACTGAAAGTGGAATAACAAATGCCCCAATGGAGAGAGCATTCAATGGAGGTACTGCCTTAGCATCCGCTTTGAATTTACCTGTACAGGAAGCAGTAAGACTTCGGCAAATGGCTATAGACTTAGTATAACTTACCGCTTGGAAATAACTGATAAAGTCCTGGAGCCGAGACTCATTTTCAAGAGTGTTAGAATACATAATCCTTAAAATTCCTGCAGAATCTGCTGGAAGCCGATCTAAGTTTCCGGTGTCCGGTTGATAGATAATAGAGAGTTTTAGCTTATCGTTTTAAATAAAACGACACAATTTGACATTCCATATAAAAATTCGCTTGCATACCGTATACGAAACAATATATCTTAATTTTGCATGTCCCTAAGTAGGCATGGGTGTATTTCCGTATATTTGATGCTCTGGAAACAGTTGTCTGGTTGAGTGAAATTGTATAGACATTGTATCATCAGTGGCGGCTCGTGCATATAGAAATAGGTGAGGCGACAAAAAAAAAACACGAAGAGGGCGGGGGAGTTACATTCATAGAGGATATTTTTACCTATAAAATTACCTTCTAAAAATCGAAATGTTTTTTTTTACGTTTTGTGCAATATCATTACACAACTTTATTTAACGCATCATAATCCCCCATTTTTAATTTTGGCATTTCGGCATGAATCATTCAAAATAAGTTTGAAAAGTTTTGCCATCAAAATATTGAATTTGAAAAGTTTTGGAATTAAAATATTGAACTCTTGCATAAATAAACAGTGACATACAGCAACTATCGATTTTGCCCCTTTTAAGATCATATGCAACATCATCTAATAATTTATATTTCCATTTCAAACAAAACACAATAAAAAAACTAAACTTTAAATTATGCACAAAAAGTTCTTGTCTCAACATCATTTTGCAGAGCTAGATTTCAATGCGCACAGCATACAACAAAGCGAGCAAAAATCATCGTACTGTTCGACTCAGATGCACACTGTGAGGCGATTTCTGTTTCGCCTCACTGGCATTTTTCTTCCCGTACATTGGTACGCGTTGAGTTGTTGTTCGGGATCGTGCGGCGGAAAAATTATCGCCTCACTTGTATGAATTTGTGTACAGAAATGATGTTAGGGATTTTGCGATTGTGTAAAGAAACTTGTAAGTGATTTTAAGGATTACTTTAGGCCTGTTTATCATATTTGATGAATAATGTTTTGTGATAAATTAAAATTTATATTTCAACGGAAATAGAGGTGAGGCGCCGCCTCAGTTGCTTCATCTGAGGAGCCGCCACTGCAAATCATGATTGAAGGCGATAACTATACTAACAAGGAAAGGTGGGGAAACAGGCGAAATAGATGCCTATTAGTAATTGAAGTAAGGACAGAGAGAATAATGAAGACGATATAGACGGAAGCCTCGGAATCTAAATATCTTTTCAAATGGTCATAAAAATATCCCGCCATTTATCTCTTACGATGATGCATGGCTAGAGACTTTTAAAAACATTAAAAGCGAGTTCTATGGCCCGAATGACATTTTTGACAATATCCCGAAAACTTCGTAAGCTTATACCATCCACCACGTAAATTAAACATATTATGCTTTACCAAGTTCCACGTAAATCGTTTTTCTTACAAAATCCACCACCGGCAATATTGCTTCCGTATTATGTATATCTTTTGCAAATCAACAAACTATTCTTTCGCTCGTAGTTTTCTTACGCTCAAGTGAATTCGCCATTACGCTAACGCTTATACGAGTATCGTATCACGTGGAATCAGAAACTTTTCAAAATGTAAACAAAACTTCTTTTTCAGACGATATAAGGTTCTGTTATTGGAAGATATAGAGCTTCCGGGTTAAAGGAAAGATACACCGAGCCGAGAGAGACTTTAAAATTCGGAACATACTTTTCGTTTGACTTCGAGGAAATTTTTCCTAAAATTAAAGAAGTTTGATTGCCAATATATATGTATGTATTGAAAGTGCGATTGATGATGCTACTGTGGGATAATGTTTGTTCAGGTTCAGGAGATAAAAGAATAAGATAGAAGGTTCAGAGATTACTCTTGAAAGAACATGTTTTTAACTTCAAGGTATGCGAGGACTTTGGATTCAGATTTATTTTTTCAGATTTTTTTCACACTTCAACTATATTGATTATCCTACTGACGCAATTATCCGAAGTTCAAAAGAGAACGTGCAGCCTCGACCACGTCTCTCCGCCGTCACAAGCAATCACGTGGAGGTCGAAGTTTTAGACAGTACCATTACACTTCAATCTTGATGATTTTCGGATCCTTCAAAAAATGAAGGATCCGAATATCGTAATTCCAAAATTTTGATCTGGGTGTATTTTTCCTCTTTCTTCCCTTTTTATACCAATCCGTGAAGTAGTGGCCTCTTGTGTCATCACTACCGGCTTTTCATGGTATAATCTCAGGCTTATCCTGCACCTTATCGAGCTTGGATATTGGTAAATTTTTTCGATAAGTTCTAAAAATCAAACTTCTTTCAAACCATGCTACCGTCACTGGAATTTTTAACAAACATCAAAGACATCAATGGTGACGTTAGAGAGCAGATATTGCAATATGTTTCAAAAGAGAGAGCTCTCTCGTGGAGGCCCCTTTTGAGTGATCCTTTTTCCGAGTGGTGGCCCTTGAAAGTAAAGGTTTCTTGAGAGTGGTGGCCTCTTAAGTGTGGTGGCCCTGGGCGACCGCCCAGTTCGCCCACTCCTGGGGCCGGCCCTGAATATGCGGTATGTTCAGGTAGTTTAGGTACACGGTTTCAAAATTTTACAGCTTTCAGAGTTGGAAATTTGTTCCCAACTCTCAGAGTTTCAAAACTACAACATACAATTTATATTAAATATCGCATATTAAAACAAAGTATTTAAATCATACATATAGTACTTCCCAATTGAAAAAATCCCTGTCCCAAATGAAAAACTCCCTTTCCCAATTGAAAAAACCCTTATTCCAAATGAAAAAATCCATATCCCAAAATGAAGAAATCCTTATCCCAAAAGAAAAAATCCTTATCCCAAATTAAAAATCCTTATGTGTGAGTTAAAATAAAATTAATTTAGGGGTGTTTTAAGCTGTTTCTTGCATTGAATTATGATCCGTGGTTGATGTTGTTGAGAGTATGGATAGGATCGGCTTCTTGGGATTGGTAATTGCAGTTGCCGTTGTCAAATATTTATGAAATTGCATACTCGTACGTAATGGTTCTTGTGTGTTGTTGGTTTTGAATCTTAATCACATACGACAATTAAGTGGCTCGAAGTAGGAATAACGCATAACATGAGAAGCGCAAGGATTTTTACGTGTTTTTTTTTTGTTTCTTTTGTAAATTTTACTACATTTTAAATGGGAAATTCAACAAAACTTTTACAGTAAACCACTTTTTTTTTGACAATCTTAGCTTAAAGTTAGTGTATTTTCAATGTCTTCTTCCGACTTCTCATACAAAAAAACGTCTGCCCGTTTTTTATGCGCAGTTAAGTTTTAAAGCCTTCTGCATAATCTGAATAACGCTGCCAAAGAAGTTGGGCTACATATCAACGAATCTAAAACCAAGGTCACGATGCAATCAAAAACTAGAACGCCAGTAATTTCAAGTGGGGACCTCAATATAGGCTATGTAGGCAACTTCACTTAACTGGGTTGCAATTTGACAAAGGACGCCAACCAAACAGATGAGATAAAGCGACGGATACAACTAATAAGTGTAATTTTGCGGTCCTCCCAATTATGAATTCGAAGCTGGTGCACAGGAACACGAAGCTCCACGTGTATAAAACCAAAATCCGACCTGTGCTATGCTATGGCTGCGAGGAATGGACCCTCACCCAAAACTCTGAACACCTGTTGGACACATTCGAGCGAAAGGTTCTCCGAAGAATATTCGGGGCCGTTCGTGAACGAGGTGAATGGCGCAGCCGGTACAACCTTAAGTTGTATCAGCTGTATGATGAGCTTCAGGTGTCGAAAATTGTGAAATTGCAGCGACTGCATTGGGCAGGACATGTACAAAGGATGAACGACGATCGCATGCCCAAAAAGGCGATGAACGCGCAACGAGTGGACGGAGTCAGATTGCGTGGACGACCGAGAGCCCGATGGGAGCATTCTGTATGTGAGGACGCCCACCAGATGCTAGGCTTTCGGAACTGGAGGACAAGGTCGCGTGACCGCGACAATTGGAAGTTTTCAATCCAGGCGGCCAAGGCCCGACGTCGGGCTATCGTGCCATAAAGAAGAAGAAGAAGTTGAACTGCAATTTTTTTTTAACATGGTCCACTGGAACTTTGATTTGAGACTTAAGACTTGCCCAAGTCGAACAAACATCAACATTCACTGCTGCCTTCCTTTCATTAAAATCTTCGGAAGTACGAGCTCTTTCAGGTGGCATCTCCGGATTTTTCAAAATGTGTGAACATAAGCGTTGCACTCTAGATCGCCCCACTTGCCGAACTGCCAAAAAAGTTTTTCGACAAACAACAATATTTTTGGTGACTCCTCCTCGCGTCGGTGAAAACTCTGTGGTAAATGTTCGTCTTGAAGCGATCGATGGTAAAAATTCCGCTTTGCTTGTGCAACACGAATATGCCTCAATATGAATGACCGAGTAACGTTTTATCATTAAAATATGCGTGATGAATACGTCGAACGTCTTGGAAACTATGTTCTTTGCATCGAAACCCCTTTCTATTATGTGAATAAGTTGGCATTTGTGAAAGTTATTTGGACGAGTACCTGATGGACAGATAATAAAAAATGGACAGACTTTTTCTCGCTTAACATTAATATTTTTTTCGGACATTTCATTTCAAAATTACTGGATTGGCTTGCTAAAACTAGGTTAAAAAAACCTACATAATTTGGAACGAATTGACTTACATTTGTAATTTGACCTTTTCTGAGGATCTGTACAATTTTGGAAGCCTTTATTGCAATCGCCTAAATTAGCTACTTTCAGCGAACGAAATTCACTGGAAAAACACTGGAAACGCGACAAGAATTACCGGCCACCGACACGTTTCTCCGCTGTATATGCTGTAGCTTAGCTTTTCTGCTACATTTTTCATTCGGTGAATGCACTCTTTGATAAACAAGCAATTTCGCGGTAAATGAAGTGGTATTCGAAGAAAATCTGAATAAATAAATAAAATACTGAAAATACTAAACAAGACACTTTTAATATGTATATAGTTTGATTATAATTTGACTTAGCTAGGAAAACTTTAGATAAACTGTCGTTTAGTATTGAAAATAATCTCAACGATCCCAGTCATGAATAAAGTACAAAAAATATCGCTGACCTTTTTGCTTTCTGCACATTTCTCTTCCATTTTTTCGGTGGCAGTTTTTTCTTGCGTGGTTCGGTTGTTTCTTCACCGGATCTTCTCATGATATCATTTTCCGTATACAATTCTGGGACTTCCTGAGGACCTAGTTTGGACATCCAAAGGCTCCAAAAAATAACCGTAACAATAAGGAACAGCAACTCTTCAAAAGAAAAGAAAAAAATCGATCACATTGAGAAAGTGGATCAATACGAAAGAATATAATCGATACCTTAAAGCACAATAGTGCTAAGTCCATTTTTTTCGATTTTGAGATTTTTGCATCGTATTATTCCTTGTCAAGTTCTCCATCGAGTAGTTAATCTTAAAACAACATTTACCCAGCTAAATCCAAGGAAATTAACATTTACAAAAAACGCTATTTATCCTAGGTTGATCGAACAAATTTTGGACAAAAGTGCTAAGTTATAGCGCTATTTTGTGCTAAGTCCATACTTGGAACAATTAGAAAGTCAAATTTGTGGTAGTAACTTCCATAAAACGAATGCTTACCATTATGAAAAATAAAAAGGATTAGCCAAGGCTGCTTCCTGATTCGAATAAGCCGGGATTGGCTGCTGGCTCATAGGATATTGGGATGAATTGTTTGCAAAGTGTTTGCATTGGCATATTCTTCCTTTGGATGGTATTGAAATGGGTAAAAACTGACTGAAGGATCGTCTACCTCCGATACAAGGGTTCAAATGATCACTGGTGGTCAATGTAAGCCCTTACATCAAATGCTTTAGTTTGGATTCTCTATTTTCTCCACAAAAGGAAACCTCCATAACATACATTGGGGTTTCTGTTAAATGCCAGCTTACATTGAATTTAGTGTAAGGCCATCCCTCTCTAAAATCTACAGTTCAGCGTTAAATCTGGCATTCGCATGTTCAACGCATTGTCACGACATATATTGATCAGCTATACTCAACCACTGTGCTCCAAAAGATATACTTTTCAAAAGAGCTGTTGAAAACGGTAAATAAAACCATACTTCAAAAAATTAAAAATTGTTTTAGACCCAAGAATTGCTTACTATGTCCACAAAAAATTTTTGAAAGCTCTTTATCATGCAGGCTGAAACAAGGGTCCTTCGGGTATTAACAAAACCAAAAAATAAACTTGCATTTATAACAACCGGAAAGGTATGATTATAATAAATATCAAATTGGATTTTAACAGAGTTAAACAGTGGTTGATACAGTGAATAGTGTGCTCGCGTTCGAAGCACAGAGTTGTAGTTTATGGTAGTTTTCCAATTGACGATCCAATTGGCGGGATATGGTCTCATTTAGATGTTAAACAAGTGCCCACTTATGGGGATAAAAACCTCTGCAGAGCGAGCTGTTGATCTAAGCAGTTTAAATCTTAGGGATTAGATACGAATCTCTCTCGATTACCGTAACTCCTAGTGGAGCATGGTGCCTTGATGACTACCGTTATAGTCACCAACGTTACAAAGACAACTAAATTCGGAGTGTGATACGGTTGTCAACCATACCACTTCCAAGTCGCATTGTTAGTCTATTATTCTACGATAGAATATTTCTTATCATCTTCTTCTGAATAATAAACTTGCGACAAGTCGTGCCGAGTTTGGAAACTCGTTTCTCTATGAGTGTCTATTTCACAGAGTGGCGACCGAACGATCACGGCCACAGATCACGACAAATGCGAATGGCAGCTATTTATTTATTTACGATTTGACGGAATCGACATATCTCGAGATTAAATTGAAGCTGACTGAAATCAAAATCGCGATCCAGGAAAAAAGGACTAATTTGAAAAAGATCTGCCAAATTAAAAAAGTAAATGTATAACTATTGATATACGTGCTTAATCCTAATGAGTGTCTTGCGTTTGCATTTCGCCAGCTTATGCATGCAGAGAGTTGATAATATTCGAGTCTAAGCTAAACTCCATACAAAAGAAAGGGGATGTCATTTGGGACTGATTTATGGGATATATGTGTGCATTTCTAGTTCATTTACACAGCAATAAAATCGGAGTGATTTGCACTCCGAATCGGTGTCGAATAGTGTCCATCCGAATCGGATAATATTGGCATAAAACTCGAAGCAAGGTATTGCTAAAGACTCCGAATGAATGTAAGGATTTTATCCTTTTGGTGTAATAATTTGAACTCAAAAGAATACTTTCATTAACAGCAAAAGGAGTGATTCTCGATATTTTTGGAATAAAAAAAAAACAATTTTCACAGGGAAGGAACATGTAACTCATAAATGAGATTTGTACAACCCCTCTATAGGTAATCATTTACCTCTTTACGCTCTAAAATGCATAATAAATTTACCTACCTACAGTGGGATTCGATACCGGGACCTTATGATTTGTAGACGAACGCCCTACCTACTAAGCCAACCAGACTAACTGATGAAGTTTGTAATTTATACAACATGTGGCTTCACTCTACCACCAAATTCACTCCGATCGGTGGATACACAAAATACCAAAATCGGATGAAATTAGCCCCAGCACAATAACTTTATTGAACATGTTACGGAATTGATCCGATAGGTGTAATACTCAATACCAAATGGGATATTCTTTGCAATGTGTCCGTTTTAATTTAGGAGTTTTGTCCGTTTCGGATTCTTTTCTAATAAAACCCCTGATGGCGGTGTTATTTTGAGCATGTTTACTCGGAAATCATTTTTCTTTTTTATCCTATCGGATTTTCTTTCTCGAATACCCGGCATTTTTTTTGCTGTGTATACATACCTATTATTATCACTACCACCTGGTGAAATTAAAGAATTTGAATCTTCTAGTTTTCATATCACATATCATACGATTGCCAGAGAAGCTTAAAGTCCACCGAGGTTACTCCCAGCATAAATAGAAATATGGTCCGAATTAACATTTATTAATCAGTTGTTTGAAACTATGTGATTTTGGCAATCTTATTAAATTCACATCTCTAGTCGCAAGTCCCCTGCTCAAAGGCAAGTCCATTGCAGGAACTTTTGGGCAACACCTAAACATGCTGCACTTGTCCAGCGGGCAATGGATTTGGGCAAGACACGTGCGTTTAACTAAAAAAAATTATATCTTATATCGAAGAATCAAATCAAATTTTGTCGCCGTTGACAAAGAAGCAACGTTTCTTGTGGCATTGGCTTCACCCAATTGAATGACGACTTAAGATGATCCGTGTCATAAAAGTGTGCCTAGTGCCGAGCAATGACAGAACAGTTACATCACCCTCTCTTTAACCTCACAACTTCTGAAGTAGTAATTGTGATGAAGTTAAGTCTTAGTGTCCTGGCGAGCTTCATAATAGGGCCATGTCCTGTTATGACCCCCAATTAGCTTCCTGTTAAATGACAGTAGTAAGATAGAAAGGACAACGTCTAATCTTGACCAGATCATCCTTTGGTCATCCACGTGATCATTACCACTTTCGGAAAGCATAAACTGATGAGACACATTTGCTTCATGGATACGAACTGGTGGAAATACAATTAATTGCTTGCGTGTCATGGTATGTACGAATTAAAAATATTCTCACTTCATCCACATTTTACAATATTGTAACGACAATACGAACATTCTTCTGTCAAGTCCATGGTTGATAAAAATGAAGTGCTCAATAGTAGTGTAGTTCCGAGGTGATTTCAGATTGCAAAGTGTGGTGGAGAAAATTTTTTTTTTGTTTCTTATGTTTTTTGGGGTGCTGAGCTCGAATCCGGAGCTTCCCACCAAAATTTCGTTGCGGAACAGGATCAAAACCGCGAAAAAACCCAAAATTTTCGGAGTTTTCCCGTTTTTTTTGCATATAACTCCGAAAGTGTACATTTCTCCGAAAATCGGTCCATGAAAATATTAGAGAAACATAGCTGCGGGTCCAACGCGCCATTAATCATTAAAATGTGTTGAGCGGTATTGCTACAATTGATAGTCCTTTTTTTGGCGTTTATTGCAATTTTGACCCTGTTTTGCAACGAAATTTTGGTGGGAACTTACAGATTCAGGTTCTGCACTCCAAAATACACAATGTACAAGATAAATGCAACTTTTACGACCAAAAATGAAAAACCGTTCAATCTCAAAATTTTTTTCATAAAATGGAACTATGTTAAAAATGGAAAATTTAAATTATCCACTGTAGTAATACCGCTCAACAGATTTTTAATATTTATGTCTCTTTGGACGCGCAATTATGTGCTCTCTAAAATATTCATGGAGAGTTTTTCGCAGAAATAAATAGTTGCAGAATTAGGGGGCGAATAACGGAAAAACAGCAAAAATTTTAGAGTTTTTCACGATTTTGACCCTGTTCCGCAACGAAATTTTGGTGGGAAGCTCCGGATTCGTGCTCAGCACCCCAAAAAACATAAGAAACAAAAAAAAATTTGTCTCCACCACATTTTGCAATCTGATGTACTAGGTTTATCACGTAGTAACTACACTATAGTGCTAAGTCCGTACTTTCCTCTTTTTTCTAGATTTTCTTTCGAAATTATAATGACTGATTGCCAGATTTTAATATAATTATCTTTTTGACAGTGTAACCTGCTTAAAAAGCTAAAAATATTTGCAAAAATTTAAGTTATCTAAGATGGGAACAAGGTTTGATACATTTATTTTCGCGTTTTCTCCAAATGTTGAAAAATGGACTTAGCACTATTGTGCTCTAAGGTATCGTATAGCATATTTTGCAAGAGTGAACTCATTGCTTCATTTCAGTCGAAAATTGGCAGGTTTTGCTAGTGTAAAATGTTTTAGCAGTTTTTACAAGTACAATGACCACAATTAACAGGTTTTGACAGAGTACCATTTATTTTCTCTTTACGTTTAAAAGGATATTCTCCGTTTTTTATTTTTCAATATTAAATTATTATTTTCTGGTAGAGAATACAGAGACCTTTGAAACGTACATTATAACTCTATTTTTCCAAAAATTGCACTTAACAGGTTTTGATATTGGACTCATATAATATCGACTAATGGAGGCGTAATCCTGGCTGGTTACGAACGAAATTATTAGTATTTTTAGATTAGTGAGAATGAAACGACTATTTCTTTAGTAGAGCTATCCAATTAGTAATTATCTACTTCACTTTTGATAAAATATTTAAATCATTTTTCTCAGTGTAGCTATTGAGCCGAACCATTTCAACACCAAGTGTGCCGTTCTTTTAACTCCCATTTTCTCATTCTAAGTGGTCTAGGATCTGGCTGATTACAATGTGTGCACTCTAAAGTTTAGCTCAGGCACTGGCAAATGAAACGAACACGGTTTTCCGACTCTTTTAGTCCAAAAATGTACTGTAAGTCATATGCAAGCCCATATCTTTGAAAGGACTCGATAAATAATAATTTTAGATGACACCAAAAACGTTTGCCCGATCTCGTTCCCAAGCAGGTTACGATTATTTAGCTCGGTTTCCGAAACCCATCACCGGATGAAACTCTGAGCGTTAGAGTACGTGTTTCGTTCAACAGTCGGACTATTATCAAAACATGAAGCCTACAGTTCAGCCTATTGCATCATCAAGTAAGACAGTTATATAGCCAAACCTTCATGATGTAGGCTGCTAAACCTGATTTAGTCGTGCTATGTGGCCGTGATCGTTCGGTCGCCACTCTGTGAAATAGACACTCATAGAGAAACGAGTTTCAAAACTCGGCACGACTCGTCGCAAGTTTATTATTCAGAAGAAGATGATAAGAAATATTCTCATCGTATAATAATAAACTAACAATGCGACTAGGAAGTGGTATGGCTGACAACCTTATCACACTCCGAATTCAGTTGTCTTTGTAACGTTGATGACTACACACGGTAGTCATCAATGCACCATGCTCCATGAGGAGTTACGGTAATCAAGAGAGAGAGAGAAACCTGATTTAGTAATTTTACCAAAATACAAAATATTGTATATTGTATATCGGGATATTAGCTGCTCAATAACCGAAATTTAACGCCGCATATAATCTACGAAATAATATCTCAAACTATGGATCAAAGCTGCCTAAAATATCATTAATAACGCCATCTCCCAATTAGTGTAGACTATCCGTCATAATATCTACTGACATGAATGGTTTCAACCCCCTCTAACCACACTTTGTTGTGTGCCCTATGCCCGATTTAAAGGGGCTACGTGAGTAGTGAGCAGGGTTGGGGACTGGTCTGCGCACTTATTTTATATGACATGCCCATATGGAAAATCCATTGCGGTCTTTGATGCGAGGATGCTGCAACCAGGGAGAATGAAGGAAGGAGATGGCATACGTAAAATGAGACGGGACAAGTTTGCTTGTTTAATGGGAGAGGAAAACAACGGTACATTAATTGATGAGTGAATCATAAACAACCCGCCGATAACACACTACGTTTGCATTTTATGACATAAAACAGCTCCTAACAACCACAAATTACCCGAGCAACGTAATGTTGTAGTCAATAACGTAACTATTTCGCGCAATCGAATTAAATCAAACGAGATTCGCGGCGAGGATCGTTTTCCGCGTTTACCGAATTTGACAATAGAGAATGCGCGCGTGCTACAGAACTAGCAGAACCGGATGACTTTGTCGGTGTGTGTATTGATGTGAGTGGCTGAACTAGTCGATTTTGTCGCTGTGTGCGGCAAAACTGGTCGCATTTGACGTGGGGGTACCGTGAACCGCTGAACGAGAGAGCCCATGGACAAGATTTTTCGTCCCATGTAGTGTTGTTGTTTTTACATGCAGTTTCATCATTATGTCTACTCCATATCTACTCCATGGCTGCAACTAAAAGAATTTTTCGAAGAATACCAAAATTAGGTCAAAAATGTAGGTAAGGCAATTCATTTTTTAAGCGTTATCACACTTCTCTCTATTATATTATGCATTTTTTAAGTAAAAATAAAAGTGAATTCATGTGTTTATTGTTGCTTCATTTACACATATTTTATCAAATAAAAAAACTTTAACCCATTCCATCACGATCATTCCCCCAAATATGAAATACATTATGTTCAAGTGCTCAGCTGTTTGAATAATCTAACAAATTGGATTTCACTTGTTACGAATATGTATGTACTCCAGTTTCCTCCCATACAATAACTTTAACGTTCTGGAAGCTAGAACAGCATGTCCTTTTCTAGGCCACGCTGCGCTCTGTTCGCTGCTTCGCGTGTTGTTGTTCTTCCTGCAGGAATTGGAGTGAACATTTTCATAGACTGCGTGCAATTTCCACTTATTTACCCTTTTGTCGACATCGTCGTCGGTGCGGTGTTGAAATTGATGCTATGCTCCCAGGAAATGTGAAAATTTTCAGAATGAATTTTCATGCAAATTTTTCTCAACAACAGCAACAATTTGGAGCATTCCAGAATCATGATGTGATGAAAACATGATAGGGTGAAAGTGATGTTAGACGCAATGTAAATAGATATGTTTGTTGTACACACTATATGACTACAGTTAGTTCTATTCACATGTATATTGTACTGTACATGGATGTTTACTTCAAATCACCTGATTCAACAGGATTCGTATAGTCCTTCTAGTTTTCCACGTAAACCCCACTCGTATCTAGAGTCGATTTGTGTAAACTTTCAATTTTCATTCTGGATATCGAAAACCCTAGGGCAAACGAAAAAAAACTGTTTTTTTTTGGCAAGGCAAAAAATGTGTACCTTAACGTTACAACTCGATCTACATCGACTTTTTAGGTGTATTAAGTTGGGTTAAAATAATCCCAGTAAAGTGCTTTGCGAATTGAGAATTGGAAGTACTTTTTATTTTTGAGTATGTACTTGAGAGAAAATACAATGAATAGATTCAAACAGGGAACTGAATTACACTCTTTGCAGATCAAAGGGATAAAAATATTCTTGCAATGCATCGTAATGCGGCTTGGTGTACTGGAAAATGACAAGAGAGAAACATACGCTGTGAAATGCATATTTTACATTTGAAATGATAGTGAGTAATAAAAGGCTTGAACACAATAATGATAGTATGGGATCTTAGGGAGTTGCTTTGCATGAGATGAATAGCTGTTTTCACATCCATGGAGAGTTATTGATGATCTTGAACTTGTAATGTAAGGCTTCAATATAAAGAAGCGTGTAATACTAAACGGGCCTAGTACAATTGCGTTTGTCGCTTTTTCTGTATTTCTATCTATAATTACAAAATATAAAGAAGTAAATTAGTTACGCGCAGGCGGAGTTCTTTAGAAAATTTGTATTTTAACAGTATGACGAGGTCACCTCGTATGTTACGTTGTTGCAACGTGACCTGGCAAAGTCGTAGGAACGAACAATTCGTTAATTCACATATTCGGAATGTTTTAGGTGTCAGTTGACCGGCACGTGAATGATGGAAATATTGTTGGTTTCAGTTGACCCAGGCATGTATGAACGTTGTTGGTGTCGGTTTACTGGCACATGTTTGATGGTAATGTTGTTAACTTGAACATAACTTCGAATTACATTTACAAAACGCTTAAGCAAAAGGATTTCGTTGAATTTCATCGGAAGTTTCAAGCTTTTCAATAGTCCTTACTTGAAATTCCACATGCATTCAACGAGACATTTTCATAGCTTGTTAAGTCAAGACAGCTGATTTATAACGCAATAAATGTTGTAAATCAATTTGAATAGATGGCGGGTTACCGGCAAACATTTCCTACCTATAAAATGCTTTTTACTAGCAGCTGCATGCTCACAACTCACAATCTAGTCAGGAGGAATATCTGACTCTCACTTTTCCACTTGGCAGCGTTTTCTATACAGCATTTTACAACAAAGTGTTCTTTAAGTCATAAATTATGACGGTGCTATTGAAAAGAAAATTAAATGAAAATTTTATAGATTCTGTGAAACTTCATTTTAATTTATTACTATGTTTCTGACAATGTATAGTCATTTTAGAAAAATAATAAATTTCTATTAATTTGTAACACTTACCACACACAAAGGAGGGTTGAGTTTTTCTGAAAAGATTCCTTTGTATTCATTAACACTTCTTGACGCAAGACAGTTATAAAAGAAGAGAAGCCTTTATTATTTATATACACATATGGCCAAAAAAATAAGTACACCCATACGAATATTTCTTATCACCCTGTAGCCAAGTAGTTATTCGAGTAAATAAAATCATATGGAAAGATTTAAATACTTAATTGGTGAGGAATCAAAGAATATGTAAATTAGCATACGTAGTAGAATCCAAAATTGTTGAGAAAAATACACTTACAGTTATCCGATTCAATTCATTTTACCGCTATTCGATAGAACAACTCTTCGGTCATAACAGGACTAATCATGAGTTCAATTGTGCAATCAAGGACCCGGCTAGGTAATTATTTGTGTCGCATTCTGATTTCGTATTTGAAATTAAGCAGATCAAGTACCGCGCGGTCATTGAATTCCTTTTTTTGAAAGGATACACGGCGTCCCAGATTCGAGATGAACTCATATCCGTGTACGGCAACTCTTCACCATCCCAGGCGACTATTTACCGGTGGATTTTGGAATTCTAGCGAGGAAGGACGAATGTTTTTGATGAACCCCGCACCGGACGCCCAATAACTGAGACCACCGAAGAAAACGTCCAATTAGTCGAGGAAGTTGTATTGAGTGATCGGCAGCTAAAGTTATCAGAGATTGCAGAAAGGACAAGCCTATCAAAAACCACCGTCGAAAGAATTATTACCGACCATTTGGGGATGAGGAAGATCTCGGCAAGATGGATCCCGAAACTCATCTCAGCAGATCAAATGAAGCAGCGGATGAAATGTTCGAAAGACTTTTTGGAGCTGTGTCGCGCCGACGGATGCAATTATCAACAGAATTGTGACAGGAGACGAAACCATGGTCCTTTACTATGACCACGACCAAAAGGGAGTCCATGGAATGGAGGAGGCCTTATGAGGAGCGCCCCAAGGAGGCGAAGGTGCAGCAGAGCCAGAAAAAGATTATGGCCACCATCTTCTGGGATTCCAAGGGAATTATAATGATTGACTTCAAGGAAGAGGGCAGATCAGTAACAGAGAAATATTATGCAGATCTTTTGACCCAATTGAGGGTCAACATCGTGGAGAAATGGTATGGAAAACTGGCGACAGGGATGCTGCTTCTTCACGACAATGCACCAGTTCACACCGCCGCGGTGCCCAAGGCTGCTGTGGTCAAATGCGGCTTTCAAGAAATTGAAAACCCCCCGTACAGCCCAGACCTGGCCCCAAGTGACTACTTCCTGTTTCCTAAATTAAAAAAGGACCTCCGAGGCCGAAAATTTGAGATTGAGAAGGAACTGAAAGATGCTGTTTTGGACCATTTTCAAGACAAACCCGCGGACTACTTTTTGAAAGGGATGCAGGATCTTATTAAACGATCTCATCGTTGTATTGAAGTAAAGGGGAGTTACATTGAAAAATAAAACTTAAATGAATTCAATCGGATACCTGGAAGTGTGTTTTTCTCAACAATTTTGGATTCTACTACGTATTTTAATAAATAACAGCTTTCATCTACCTTGAAAAAGTACGAACTGACTAAAATAGGCTGGACAAAATAATAAGTACATGTCAGTTAATTTGATTAAACTGGTTTTACTTAAAATATTATGTTCTGATTATCAAGAATTTGATTTATTTTATTATTTAAAAGTAAATGATCCATTCTTTTGAAATAAAAAAAGGTTTTTATTGGCCCTCTGGTGAAGAATTACTATTAAGTTCCCATACATCCATATATCCAGTTACTTCCAGGAAATTCCGTATTTGGTCCGTTTTGTGAAAACTTTGTTTCTAGTTCATTGATTCAACTCTCCTTAAACATTCTGGATTCAATTTGACTCTAGTAACAACGTGAAAAGCCACTCAATTTGGTTGAAGCGGGTCCTTGACCAGTTCGTGAGGTATGGTTAGGGTTAATATCCTGCTGAAAACCCCATTTAAAGTGTATGGGCTCATCAGTAAAATATTCTAGGACTATCAACTAACGTTTCTTATATGGAAAGTGCCTCATAGTAACGGTTATTAGGTACATTTGAACGAAACCAAACTATGAAAATTAAGCCATAGTTTTTTCCGACTCCATGGGAAATAGCCAGTTGATGTACCGTATATCATATTATTTTTTTCCTGAATGAAGAATATTAAGATAAGAGTAGTTTTCAATCAAATTTATTACGATTTCATAAATAAAACAAAATATTCTGTGAGTTTTCATTGTTCGGTCTGGAACAAGAAGAACTATCCATACAAAATTTTCTTGTACTGTCAACACTTTTTGACATCGCCATGGAAAGTTCTAAACTTTTTACGAAAACTGCTTTACTTCTTGTATTCTCCGATTAACTTTTCAAATGGATTCTCTATTTTCAATATTTACCGCGAAAATCATCAGCCAAGCCGAGGGAACTTTTCTCGGCATAGTGATAATGAGATCGACAATTATCCTTAAGGCCCTTGCATGGACCTATTTGACGCATTTGAGACTGTTTTTATTTAGTTTAATGAATTACACAGTAAATACAATGTTTAGCTGGTTTATTTCGTTAATGAGAGAATAATTTTTCCGCTATTTCAAATTTTCGGACGCTAAACGTCTTTTTTCGTACCTACCATGCGTTTTTCGTCCCTTTACAATTTTTGTTTGTTTTTAATTTAACGCTTGTTGCATACACCAATGAATAAAAGAACAAATGCTTACGGAAAATAGTAAGTTGTTGTCAAAAAATTTAAAAAACCGATGGTGTACTTATTATTTTGTCCAAGCTGAAAACCCACTTTAAAGCTAATATCGGAAGGGACTAAGATAATAGGGGATGCCATTTAGTTTTTCGGTTCCGTTGGCATTGTTGTATCCTAATTGTTGTAATGGCTATCTATTTGGAGTAATTCAATTTTAAAAAGGGTATGCAAATTTGGCATAAAATAGTACATGAGGGGTGTACTTATTTTTTTGGCCATATGTGTATATAAAATAGAAACATTTAAAAGAATATGCTCCTTTCGCATTTTTCTCAAAGACCAGAATACTTAATTTCCCAAACCGTATGTGTTAACTTTAGTAATTTAATTTGAACCAAACGGTGTGTTAACCACAACATTTACCTTTTAGCACAGAAAGGCAACCAAGCCGCATGCTAATGGACACATTTCCTTGCCAGTAAAGCGTATGCTATTGCACTAGAAGCAATATGAGCAATTTGTTCTCTGCAAATTTAATTTAAAAGCTATTTCGCACTTCCGTTCTTTCGGGTTCGAATGAGGAACGATGCAGGATGCACAGACAGACGCTCACTGAATTTTCTTGCAAATGCAGGTGCATTTTCAACTATGTGCCTTAATAGCAGTGGTTTAACCCGCATTTTAGAAAATGAATGGGTAACCTTGCGGAAATGTTATAGAAATTGTTGAATTTAATTACATTTCAAAGATAAAGAATGTGTTAAAAGGCCTATTTCACGGTAGTGCATTTGTATTGAATAGCCAAAAAAAACTGAATCAAGTTCTATTTTTATTTTGCTTCTTGAAGGTGAATCAGTTCCTTCCTGGATTATTATACCCTATACCCGTAAGATGGTATAGGGTATATTGTTTATTAGTTACCATTGCGAACATGAATTCGGAGATGAAGCTGGAGAATACGGCCGAGCCGGTGGGCTCTCTAAGAATACATCAAAGGTGGCTATTCTATAATGTTAATTTACAAACTTTGTATAAAATGCGATACTCACCTAGTCTATACCGTTCCTACCATCTATAATAAAAATGAAAATACAACTCTTGAACCTGTAGTTATATGCATCGAAAATACAAAGTAACTTGAAACGAATATAAAGTTAGCTATCAATCTTAGCTCGACCAACAAACAGAATAAAGAAGAGAGCGAAGGAGAACCCGTTTCATCCATTGTTCATCTTGGCATCATCATCGGATTCTCATTGTATCGGTTCATTCTGCTGCTTCTCCTCGGTTCAATCCCACTTCACTAACCTCCTCATTCTTCTTTATCCAGAAGTAAAGCCTTTCTATCTAAGGCACACAACTTCTGGCGAAACATTTATCTCACATTTAGGTATTCTATGGTAGAACGCGGAGGGGGAAACCACAACCTCCTAGTTATTACAGAGGGGGATTAACTCCGGAGCGGAGCACCGAGCTTCTACTCACATCTCAGAGAGGGGACACACCACAACCTCTCCGAAATGTAAACTCGGTGCACGGAGGGGGAACACCCCAACCTCTTGAGTTTACCACAATATAGAAAGGGGAGACACAACAACCTTTCTACACGAACAACACTGAGAAGGGGAAACCACAACCTTTTAACAAGTCAATCGGAGGGGACCAACTCCGAGTTGGAGCAAAAAACGGAACCTGCCTTAATAAGTGAGCGCATCAAAAAGTGTTCACGCAAAATCAAAGCCGGGCGAAATAGAATATATGTATGTACATACACTGTCTGTCATCATAACTATATAGCCGCACCAGAAAACAGACTGATCCTTGGAAATTTAAAGAGATCACATTTATTCCACATACCATGATATTATGAAAAAAAAATCTCAAAAAGTTTCCTTTTATTTCAAACCGTTATTTTTCTATAAGGGAAAAACTAAGTTTTTGGTCTATCATAAACTAACTGCATTTGGATTTAGTATGAATAGAAACTTGGTTTAAATAAGAAATTGAGCAAGTTAATAACAGGAAAGATTTTTTTTAAATAAAATAGACTGAAGGATTTTTTTTATTTGTCACTAAATAATTTTAATTTTTGCATATTGACGTCTCGGTATCAATAACCGCTGCTTTTAGTTAGAAAACTCTTCGAAATGGGTTTTTTTTTTGAAATTTTACGTAATAAGGCTCATTTAAAATCGGTCTTATATTCTCTTTTCTATGAAAGTGTGCTTGGGGTATGTCCAGTATCGAGAAAATTCTCCAAATTAATACCGACCCGAAACCTGCAACACATTGTCAAAAATATTACGGGTGCTCATATTGCCCAGGGCAAAAGGACCATAGGACGAAAATTGAGCAAATCTGCAGTATTCAGCATTTTTAAAGTTCTTATTGCACTATATTCTTTCTGTTCTGTGTTCCCCCTTCTTTTTTTCAAGAAAAATAGATTTTCAGTTCAGTGTCATAAAATGGTTATACACTCAGAGAAATATTCACTCATATTAAACGAAATATATTTAATTCAAACGATTTGCGCTTTTGATTTGGCTCCACAAGCAAATGCGTTTATTTCTAACGAGTGGCGTTTCTTTCAAAAGCATTATGAGTTGTAAAAAAGGGTTTGAATTAAAAGAATTTGCGTTTACCTGGAAAGAAGAAGCCAGTCGATTTAAACGTATTCTTCATTGAAATAAACACTTATTCTTTGATTGTAAACGGGTAACACATTTTGAATAAATGAAAGGCAATTGTATCAAACGTCTCCGTTTTTATATTGAACATTTTTGTTATTTAAATTAAACGAAGCATTCTTTTTCAAGAAACGGTATGTATTTCGAAAGTAACGAATCCCGTTTTCATTTTATAGAAATTACCCCTTTCAAAATAATTGAGTTTTATATGGAATTAAAAGCAAACTCTGCTAAAATAAAATAAAACATTCCGTTTGATTGTCCATTCTCCATTCGATTAGATACTCACTGTTACCTGGTTTGGCAAATCAATAAAAAATAAAATTTATGAAAACTTCAGAAAATATGATTAATATATTTCACTTTTATTTTAACACCCGCTAAACTTAAATTGCACTGTGCAAGCGTCCATTCCTCCAGATGAATACAAAAGAACATTCTCAAAAATACTTCTAAACATCGATTCTAATGACATACGCGTTTGTTGTTAGACACTACACACTTGTTTGGAATGAATATGAACACGCGAGACTCATCAGACCGGCCAGAAGTATTTACTAACAACTGTTGTACTACATTGAAGCAAATGATATTTTGGCATCGCGTCCTTTGTTGTAGAGAGAGAATGTATTTTATCAATGCACAAATTGACTTACACGCATTTATGGCAAAAAACGAGTTAGGGATGTAGGTAGGTGTATTTGTTACGCAAAGGAATGTATACACATTTTTATGTAATGCGGAATCTTTTGATTTAAACGACCGGCGTTTGGGGTTTAGCTGCTCTTTTGTTTTAAACGAATTTCTCTTAGCGTAAATGAGAACTCGTTAAAATCAAACGAGATTTTTCAGACGAATACTGCGTTCAATTTAAATGTGGAGCTTTAAATATGAATGTGCATTTTTTTCTCTGAGTGTATGAACCGTTATTGTATTATTTACTGCACAAAATTCTTTCCGTTACAGGTCCTTTTTTTCAGAAAAATAGATTTTCAAAATTCTTACTGCGAATATCATATTTTTGTTCCGAGTTCTCTCTTTTTTCAAGACTTTCAATTCAGCATTTGCAAAATTTGTCTTTATTCCTTCGTTTCGCGTTCCTTTTTTTCAATTGAGTATTTTAAAAATTCCAAACTTTTAGGATCGAAAATCAATTTTTATTCACATGGAAAACTATGATGCAGTTTTGCATATTTTTCGATAAATTTCAGAAAAGTTACCATATTTATACATTTTCTATATCTACCCTGTTTCACTTTAGCCTAAGTCGTCTGGCTAATAAAATTGTCTTATAAACCAACTTTCAGCTAAATCGGTTCAGTACTATTGGAGGAACGGCACTACTAAAATATATGTACAGTATAATTTATTAATAATTTAGAAAATATCCCATCTATGACCTCTTATTTGGATTTCGTCTGTGGTCAAATTTAGTACGTTTCAAGATAGAAACATATTTATGTAGATTTTGACTGGTATTGGTCTTTAGGAAGCACATTTTCTAAGAAAATCATTATTTTAGAGGTGATGTTTCTATGGCAGTCCCATGACTCCACATGGTCTGATTTTGTTCATTCTTATGCTTGAAACAGATTGGACGAGCTGGATACTGCCGAGGAAGGCAGCAGAATGCTTTTTAAATGGGTCATGGACTAAATGTTCACAACAAAAGCTGTCTTAAAGCTTTTGCTGTCTCCCATTTAAAATGCATTGGGCCGCTGCGGTTTTGCTGTTGCTGCTTCCATTCTATTTCCATCATTACACATAGTGTTTTATTTCAAAATAGGCAATGTTGAGCGAAGTTTGGTTGAATTTGATCCACAAATAAACAAGTTTTTCAAGAACCTACTTTTGGAGGCTGCGTTTGTATAACAGCCCCATGACCTTCATTTAGCATACATTTCTGTAGCCCAAAGTCATCGCGAAACATCATAGACAAACTTGACTGAAGTTTGCTCAAAATTGGTCCACAAATAAAAAAAAATCATCGAAGAACCTGCTTCCAAACCAACCAATCAACTGGAATCAGTTTATCTGGCAATTCGTTCAAGGAATACAGAAAAAATATACATATACGAAAAATAAATCATTATAATTTTGCTCATTGTGAATTTTTTCGCGTGTTTCAATATTATTCTGATATTCAGGGAGAGGGTCAAAATCTTCCAAAAATCCGCTAAGACGTTAAAGAAATATAAACAAAAACATCTGAAAACTGTGAATTGTTGCTAATTGTGAGTTTTCTGCTTATTTCAATGGTTATACTGCTATTCCCGCCCGAGCCTTGTGCAGACCCATCCGATGGGGTCACTCTTTTTTAATGAAAAGAAATATTTTGATTTTTTTTTATATATATTTTTTTTTTTAGAAAATAGTCGAAAATTTGTTTTGTTTTTTTTTGCATTGAAACATTTTGTGATATGTATCTTCTGTTTGACGAAAGAAATAAATTGCTTTTACTTCATATTTATGTTTCTGTTCTCTAAAACTTTTTAGTGCTAAAAATAAAGATACAAATTATTTGGGTACACCAATAAATTTTTATTGAGCAAAGTTTGGCGGAAGTATGTCACACCTCGTTGTCATTTACAGTAGCGTAACGCTTCCCTAATTTCTTGTGTTAAAAAAAGGGGGCCCCTCACGTCCGATTTTTTTCACCTGGAAAAATGACAGAACATAATTCACATTTGAAGCAGTCAAAAACTTGATTTTCTGTTAAGCATCACTTGTCAAAGGTTTTTTAAGACAAAATTAAAAATTGGTATAAAAAATCATCTATCTTTCACAAAAGAAATAAACCATCTATCTTTCTCGGAACAGTCATTGATCCTAGACTAAAAGTGATTGCACTGGATCTTAGGATCGCATCATCTAGCTCACATGAAGAGTTTTGACGATTTACCAGCATGTTCGTCCAAGGCAAGCTAAATACACTGAAATATAATTCAAACTAGAGCTCCTCCAAAGATGCTTTATGTAGGGGAAATGACTGATGTATTATCTGCACTCACTATAGTAAATCGGCAGGCATCTATTTCTTGATTTCTCGAATCTTAGGTTTTCTGATTTAACCTTCCGATGCTCGCGCGTATGCTTTTTGCGTGCTCATTACTCATATATAATACAAACCGCTGGGAGCCTTCTAATCTCCTATAACGCTAAAAGGAAGCTTCCAACCGCTTTTGAGTGCCGCAGGATCCTCGTGCTCCGATGGATGAGTAAATTGTACCTATGACTTACATACGCGCGATCATTCTCGTCATTTTTTCAATTTTATCGGTTTATTAATAATACTAGGTAATCCAAAACTACAAAAAACATCGCAAATTGATGGACTTGAACTCGGCGACGAAAACACAATATAATTGCTAATTATTAATTTGCTAAAGATCCAGATAATAATGTAACTAATAATTGTCTTGAAGCTTGGAACTGCTTCGGAAGCCTTTCGCATTCAACATTCAAATCAACATTTATTTAATTGGGCCGAAGTGCCCAACTTTTCATAAAACTGCCTGAATGCCTGAATAATTCCTTGCATTTCCCTGAACAGTGTTTGATTTATTCTAGCCAAATCACATTGAAAAACATATGCGTATGTGAGACATACGCGCGATCATCCTTGTCACGATAGACGTGCGAGCATCGGAAGGTTAAGCCTTATTGAGCAATCAATAACCGTGTTTAGCTATCTCGGTCAATAAATCAACATTGTTAACATTGTGAACATATTCTTCCTCATGAACAATCACTTTAAGATTCAAATACTCCTACAACTGGATAATATAGGCTCAATTTTACGCAATAACTTTCAAGGGAGCCACTCCTACTAGCAAATTGAACCTTTATTTCTTTCATTTGATCAAAAAACCAGAAGATTGATATCCAGATAGATTAATACTCAACAATCTTACGATACGCTGACTAAAAAGTTGCGTCTCTCCGGCATAAACAATGGTCAATAATATGAGGTCAATGCTTGTGCGTACACAAAATTGAATGTTTTGTTACTATCATAGATTCTGCAGCTGAATCGCGTATTTTTTTTTGTGGACTTAAAATATGAAAGTTTTTAAAACATCGTACCTAAGGATCTGTCAAAGAAAATTTCTTTATGTTTTCGGATTTGGAGGCTCATCTGGCTCATTACGCTGAACACATGGAACACCGTACGTTACGCCACTGGTCATTTATGTTACAAAAATCGAAGTGTGTCATTTGAGGGTTTACAAAACTTACTTTCAGGGTTTTTTTCCGCAGACCTGCAATTTTACTGTACGTCTCCCTCGTTGATTTTATATGTAGAGCGCTAGGTCGTATTTATACGTCCAATCTATCCACAAATTATTTCCAGATTTCCTCCTTCGTTATAACCTCGTCAAGATCGGGGCACTCAATTTTGGTTTCTAGACGCAGGAGTACCGAGTACGCTGTTACAATGGATATACTCTTCCATTGAATCCCCCCACCCATGTGTTATCAGTTGGAACAACAGTTTCTCCTTCTGTGTGCCTCGTTTCTTGGGTTCTCGATTTTTCCGGAGAAAAATTTTGTTTTACTGACTCCTCTTCTTGGGGCTTTCTGTTTTGGAGAGACAGTCTCTGACAAGTCCCACCTAATTGTCAACTTATCAGCTGTCATCACCTAATGCTTTGGAAAAGGCTTGAACTTATTTGTCCCTCCGTTTCCCTTGTGCTTCCAATAGGCTTAGTTGCTCTTCTGGCCCTATTATACATAATGCGTATATTTTTTAGCCTCTTTTCGACAGCATAGTGTGTATATTGGGTTGAGTTACAGAGTTGCCTTTAATCGCATTATACGACAGGCCAAGAGTGGAGATCATGGGAATTGGCCGGAGCCTTTCAACCTATTTACTCTCTCTTACGGATCCAATGGACGAATCTGAAGTGCTTTTCCAGGGGTTCACTCTCGTTCTCTCGCTACATTGATCGTTTTCAGTACTTGGTAGAACGGGTCCCAAATTACAATTTCCATAATGTCAGAGTCAATCGAATTTTTTCGGACTTCCCAAGAATAGATCTGATGGGGTCCTATCCTATCCTTTCCTATCCCCGTTCTCCCGCTAAACTAAACTGTTCGCTATTTGCGATTCGCAAAACATTGATTATCATGTGGTAAACGATTTTCGAAAAAACAAGCTTTGCGGAAAAAGCAAACAAACAAAAATTATTGTCAATCCATCAAGTTGTTCAAAAACAAAAAACCTTAATTGATTACATATAGCTAATCTAATGGACCTGTTTTATCCCTTGACATTAGCAATGTCATCAATCTTAATGGACGACACACAATCATCGGGACAAATATAGAGTATGATTTAGTTTCGTGTCACAAATGTCCTAATAAATAGACTCGTGATTAAATCCATTACAGCCAATAAGGAATACACGCACTATGTCTGTCTCCCAAGGCCCACGTAACTTACAACAACCCTCGATATAAGTCAATTGTGTACCATCGATTTAGTCGGATGTTTGCTCACTTAATGCCTGGGAAGAAGATTAAACATATAAGATGGATCAAGGACATGGCCTTGGGCCCATGGACTGAATATATGTACATGCATGCAAACATAAATCATTCTTCTTGTATTTTCCGGTAAATTGGATTGGAACTATCTTGTCAGCTTTTTGTGTTATTTTATTACATATACATATACATACTTGAATCAAATTTCATCAAAGTTATTGATAAATATTTGACTAATGGATGAGACCATTCGATTTCATATTTTCTGTTATTGAAGACAAGTCTTAAAAATGTGTATTTGCATACAAATTAATTTTAGCATTTTCGGCAATTAACTGTAAGCGTCAAGTCAAAATGATAATAATTTATTCATAAGTTGCTAATCGAAATAATCGAGTGTCAGTGTTATTAAAAATAAAAAAAAGTCATTTCTTTTAGTTTAGTTTAAAAGATCGTTTATTAGCATTAACTATACACTACTGAGTACATTTTGTTTTTAAGTGTTTCAGATACAATTAATCTATACATCTTAATACTTCTTAGATAGCATAATACTGAATATAAGTTGATGATAGCAAATATGACGTGTGTAAGGAAAATTCTTTGAACAAAAACCTTGTCTGATGTAACTTACAACTACCTTATACCTAACCTAATAGTAACCCTAATGCATATTGTACTTTAGTATGTACAAACTTAGCAACTAAATGGCTAAAAAACGGATTTGGTTGCATTAAGCAGGCAAGAATAATGACATGATCAGTGGGTTGTCAGTAAGGCTCATTCTTCTTTGAAATGCAGCAGAGGTTTTTTCCACGAAGTCGTCGATTTGCAGAATTTTAGCAAGGTGATGAAGACGCATAGTTGAGAAGTACCAGGGTTTATTCAGAATTATTTTCAAGCATTTGTTTTGCGCGACCTGAAGTTTGTGTCTGTGGCTATGGGCACAATGTCGCCATACTGGTGAAGCATAAGTTAGTATTGGTTGCAAACAACTCTTGTATAGAAGGAGCTTATTGTCGAGAGACAGCACCGAATTTCTGTTGATTAGCGGGTAGAGAGAGTGAATGCTTTTTGAAAACGCCAAGACCGTGTTTTCAATGTGATCTCTATAGATAAGTTTTTTATCCAGAGTAACTCCGAGGTATTCTATGTTTCTCTTCCATGGTATGTTTACTCCAAGAAAGTCCAGATTCCGTTGTGGCAGGTTTTGTTTTTTGACTTTATTAGAGAAAAATATTGCCTTGGTTTTGGAAGCGTTTAACTTTAGTCGCCATCGGAAAAAGTACTGGTAAAGTTTTTCAAAATAGGATTCTAGGTTGAGTATGATGGTTTCCGGGTCATCTGCGCTTGTCAGAAAGCAAGTGTCATCGGCGTAGACAGCAAGCTGGCAGCCTGAGTGTGCTGGTATATCAGCTACGAATATGTTGAAGAGAGTTGGACTAAGGCAGGATCCCTGAGGGACGCCTGCCGGAATTTCCCTGGGTGTCATTTCATTAATAGAGAAAAAATGTTCATAATTGTTTCCTATCAAAAATAACCCGTCTAACGTCCGTTTTCAGTTTTTCCACTTTGATTATCATGAATCTGACATAATGTGATGTTTCCAGTCAAGCGAATTTCTACCAAATTTCTGGATAAGGGTTGATGTTTGCATACATGAATTTCATAGCGCGGCAGATAATCGCGTGTATGGAAATGAACGAATATGCATTTCGATGAGGACTTCTGCAAATTTTAGAAGCGCAGAGAGAGATAGAGAGACATAGAACGACTAGTCATGAATATGGGGTTGGATAGGTTTAATTGTATGCGGAAGCTTATCGATTTTGGCTTAAAGGATGATTTCGGGTTCGTTCAGATTCGATATGAATTTTAGATTAAATTGGAATAAAACCATTGCATGAATTATACTTAAAGCTGTGATAAATTGCGCTCTAGTTTTCAAACACAATAAAAAAGAAAAATGTAAATTTTACATAACAGTAAAATAAAAGTTATTTTTATCCGTCATTTTTATTAAAAATTTTCATTTTCTTCTACTTGCAGATATGAGACCTACAAAGCAACTCTAAAAAAGATTCCAGCAACGCGGCTCTCGCGGTTAACTGAAGCTCTCGCCAACTATGACCCAGTTCTTAACGAATACTTCTTTGATCGGCATCCCGGTGTCTTTGCGCAAATTCTCAATTACTACAGGTAACCTGACTGCATAGCACAAAGTCAAACTGAAATGTTCCCCCGTATTTCAAAAGAAAATACATAACCTTACACAAGTAGGTACTTTCCTTGAAGAGATGACAAGAGTGTACTATAGATATATATTTCAATCTAATTTGAGAGCCATCAGGGAGTAGCTATAGTCAATCTTAACCCAAAGTCCTTTGACTTTGAAATACTAGATGTAGTCAAATAATATTAGAAGAAGCTTAATCTACATGGAAATGATCAGTCCGTAATTGAATTTTTATCTTCTCTTCACTGTCGCTTTTCACGCGGAAGAACTGGCAAATTACATTATCCGACGGATGTTTGCGGACCATTATTCGAAGAGGAATTAGAATTTTGGGGATTGGATTCTAATCAGGTTGAGCCATGCTGCTGGTCGACGTACAGTATACATCGTGACACACAAGTAAGTATATTCTATTCTACATATTTCTACGATGTCATATTTAACATAATTGTTAGAAGTTTTAGTGTTGACAACAGAATGTATCTTAATCGGAATATATTAACTCGAAAAACTTAAGTAAAGTACTCGTAATGAAGTCTATTGACGCATTTTGACAAACAATCTAAAATCTGCATAATGGGACATAAGGATTGTAAAGCCAAAAGCGAATTATTTATCGCCTAAACTCGGGGGTCGGGGGGTATCAGTAAAATGCCCCAGGGAGTTTGCCGATTTAAGATATGTTCTGACCTCTGCAAAGAAATCATCGTTTTGCAAACTTTACAGCTTTTAGCCATTTCAAGATGAAAAGTACTGATAAATCGTTCAAGCCTAGGGTATATGCTTGAACGATTTGAACAATTTTTATATAAAAAATGAAAAAACCGCTTAAGGCTAAAATTTGACTTAAAAGATTCCTTGAAATTTAACGGCGATATCTCTGATCTGCTAAGTGATAGTTATGGAATCGGGTTAATTGCATTCTAGGCCGAAACACCAGCTCAGCTTGTTTGGGAAAAAATGAAGCAGTTGCGTTTTTGAATTGGAGCCATGGTCGTCGAAAATCGTGAGGTTATCGAAATTTGATTAATCTATTTGAAATCAATTGAAACCCCAAAAATACTTTACACTTTTAAAAACCTGACTGACTCTCGACGAATCCACTCGTACCGTGAGGGTTCCGAATTAAAACACTAGAGCAGCTGACTTTGTAATTGTTCTGGGCTAGTACGCACCTTCGCACATCGAATGTAACCGTTGTTACCAAGACGCGTATCTGGGAAACCCTGTTCAGGTCGTCATCTACAAGGGTACCACGGGTTATACGTAAGCCTACTGGTGCCTAAACAGCAAAAAAACATTATCCTTTTCGTCCCCTCAAAGTAGACGAGTTCGGAGTACATTTGAGTAAAACCATTTTAAGCTCGTCCGCTTGGAATAGAAGAAATCAATCAGCTTTGCTAACATCCTAGTAGTTAAAAACCCTTGTTCATTTCGTCCCCTAAAATATAAGGAAGTACTGTATGCTTTTTAATGCATTTTTTGTTTATTTGGTTAAAATTGGTTCATGAACAAAACATTTTATCTCAGAAGAACTTAAATTGGGGGGCTAGGTTTTTATGGCAGCCCCATGATCCAGTAATAGAATTTCGGTGATTCAAACATACAAACAACCTGCAACCAAAGGAAGCATGTGTGCAAAATTTCAGCTCGCTAGCTTCCCGGTCCCATTAGCATTTATTACAGGGAATTTCGATTCGATATAACGTTACTTTTTCCCGGTTATAACGCTCTTTTCCCAGTCTCATTTTCTTAAAATAATTTATAATGACAGATTCATTGAGCACTTAATGTCCCCGAGGCATACGTCAGGATAATACGAGACATGTATGATGGAGCTACGACTAAGGTTAGATGCACAGCCGGTGAATCAGAAGAATTTCCGATGAATGTCGGAGTACACCAGGGCAGTGTATTGAGTCCGTTGCTCTTCAACATCATGATGTGCTACTTATTAACACGTGTCTCCGACGGCCTAGAAATATCTCTTCTTTTTGCTGATGATATAGTCCTCAGTAGCCCAAACATCGTTGCCTTGCAAGCTGCGCTTACAAAATGGTGTGACATTCTGGAGGAGCATGGACTCAGGGTAAGTATAACAAAGACTGAGTTCTTATGCTGCCAATTCTCAGACCCAAATGCACCGATACCAGAAATGTACGTCAAAGGAGAGCAGCTTAAGTCTTGTACCAAGTTCAAGTACCTTGGCTCGATGGTGAACAGCGGAGCTACATGCGATGATGACATCAAACATCGCACAAAGGTTGTGTGGATGAGGTGGCGAGAAAACTCTGGAGTTTTCTGCGATAAGAAGATGCCACTGAAGCTAAAGGGCAAGTTGTAAAAAACGGTTGTACGTCCCGCACTCATGTATGGATCAGAATGCTGGACCATGTATGAAGGTTACGCGAAAGAAATGACAGCGACTGAAATGAAAATGTTACGCATGTCAGTTGGTGTAACCAAAAGGGACCACATCAAGAGTAGCTACATCCGAGGCAGCTTGTCCATAGACCAACCAATCACCGAAAAGCTCGAAGACCGACGAATGGATTGGTATTGCCATGTTCAAAGGCGTCCGCCTGAGAACCCCGCAAAGAGAGCGATATCAATGGAAGTTCCACTTGATGGACCCAAGGCCAGAGGCAGACCGAAGAACACCTGGATGTGTCAAATGAAAAAGCAACAACAACGCATTGGTCTCGGCGATGACAGAGCTGCCTGTAGAGGTATGTTGAGAGATTATCGCCAAAACGGGCGATGTGCCTACACCGCAGGTCGAGCAACGCGGAACCATGGAGCGGTATAAAGAACGAGGCAAGGAAGAAGAAGAAGACAGATTCATTGAGCACATATCTATCTTTACATAAGACATAACAACAATTGAAAGCATAATTGAAGATCTCGTAATTGCATCAGCATCCGTCACCACCAAAGAGAACAGAAAGAGGCGTCAAGCATGCCAAAAACATTTGCATAGTTGCAATAAAGAAGATTCGAGCAATTTTTGCCTATTGCTTGGGCATAGAGGAAGGATGTTTCAATAAATTGAAAACCTCAGTATTACTGAAGTCTGTTGCCAGTCAAAACAACAACAAATATTTGTTTTTTTAATCAGTAATAAATTGATTACCATTTCCTTACTATTTCATTCCATGTATTGTAAGAAATGCATTATGTTTATTCATATAAAATTTTCTACAAGCTGGCATAGAAGGCTTGTAGGAAATTTTGATAGTTTAAAATTAATATTCTGTATTTATAAAATGTGTTTTTTTATACATAGTTCGTTGACGTATTTTTTTTATATAAAAGTGTTTTTCTTTGTGTGTGCTTGAAGAAGAATAGTTTGCTGTAATAATTGTAAGTAGTCTTACGGGCAAGTGTTTGTTGCTTCTTATTATTATTTTTTATATTTATATGATCAAATGATAAAATAAAATAAATTAGTAATTAATAGTATTGAGCTCCAAGGAGGTTATCCTTGGCAGTTCATTAATAAGCGATGGCTGGTCCCCAAGGAGGTTATCATTGGGTGAGGTCCGAGGTTGGGTTACAACCTCGTAGGGACGTGCACTCCCTGGCCATTTCGGGGTCGTGAGGAGGTTATCCTCATAGTGGTTGGGAGGAGGTTATCATCTCAATCCAGACCTGTGATCGACAGTTTTCCGGGTAGGAAAACTGGCTTTTGTATTGTTAGTGAATGTCATTTGATCAATATGTTTGTAATGCTTCATTTTATTTATAATTGTAGTGCTCAGGTCTGTCTTCTTTATATTTGCAGATCGGCTGGCCGAATACAACGAAAAAAAAAATGATTTAAGCTATTTTTTAAGCTATTCTTACAGTATCAATCGAATAATAAATTTTGTCACCTAAAAGGTGTATGCGTCTATAAAGTATATTTCTTGCACTTCCCGGCTATAGCGTTTTCCCGGTTATAGCGCTTTTTTGGTTTAGACCCCAGAAGAGCGTTATAACGAAGTTTTACTGTATACCCTTTCATTGTATGAGCGAAGGGTATAAAAAATCATTGCGGAATTTCATACAATGGCGCCAGTGGCGTAACGTTTCCCAATTTTCTTGTGTTCGAAATCGAAATGGGGGCCCCTCACGCTCGATTTTTTTCACCAGAAAAAATTGACAAAACAACCCAAATTTAAAACAGTCCACATTATGAGCAAAAGCAACGAACATCATTTTCTAAGTTTTTTTTTAATTTTTTTAAAACAAAATGGGAATTAGAATAATTACATAGAGTTCGTCTATTTATCACAAAATTCAAGAGTCGTGGCGAAAAGATAACCTTCAAAAGTGCCCTACGAGATAGATATGTACCTACTATCTCGTAAGAGTGGTTGATTCTCTAGACTAACACTGATTACTCTAGATCTGAGGATCACAAGGAAAACTAAATCGACTGAAATAAAATTCATGGTAGAGATCTTCCAAAGGCAAATACTTTATGTATCTTGACTCAATAGTGTGTCGACGCACACTTGTTTTTTGATTTCTTGAGTCGCAGTTAAAAAAAGGAGTTTTCTGACTTAAACCTAATTGAAATTTAACTGTGGTTAGACATTTCGATCACTAGATCATCCTTTATCCTTTTTCCACATTGTGAACATATTTTCCTTGGTTCCATATTGGCATAATCTCCAATAACTGGATTATTGGCAGCGCCCGCTCTAGCACTTGCGCCGCCCCGGGCAAAACAACGAACTGCAGCCCCTAAGATTTTTTTTTTTTGTTTTGAAAATGTTCATGGTATGCGTCAACTTCATTTTACCACGAAGGATGCTTTTCTGACACATTTTGAATTATTTGAATCTCACCTAAAAGTAAGTTTTCCATTCCTAAGATTCCAGCCAGATTCCTTTCCAGCTCACCCTTTCGTTATACTTATCGAGTGCTGATTGGTAAAAATGTTAACTGGTATAGCCTTTTTATCAGGACGAACTAAAGAACGTCAGTCTTGACTGCAATTTGCCGAGGAAATTGATATATAAAAACCCTTATGAACGAATCGAGAGGACGTATTGTAATGTAGTCGTTAAGAATTCCACCTGAGAAAGACTTAACACAAAAAAATGCGCAAATATATAGCTCTGTTGTTTTTGTCAAATAGCTACAATTAGTATTTTACTAGACGCAACACGTTATTTAAATTTTAGATCAGATCAGATAGGAATCCGGTCTGGGTTGTGGTACTATGTCGTTAGTGGAAATATTAATAAAATATTTGCCGATGAAACACTTCATTACTGGACAAATCCAAAAGGTAATCTAAGGACAGTATACGTCCCTAGGGCTTCAGTAATGCAAACTTGATCCCCCTACAGTGCCTAAATATCGGTAATCTCACGGATAGGGGTACTAGTGAGTGAAATTAACTGAGATTCAGCTTCTCGAAATATGCCTCTATTGTAATGAAACCAGGGTACGTCAAGAAGCAGACACTAAGTAAACCAATCTTGTTGATGAATCCTGGGCGATTGCTCACTTCAGTCTCTCTCTCTCTTCATCACCGTAACTCCTAGCGGAGCATGGTGCGTTGATGACTACCGTGTGTAGTCATCTCTATGAGTGTCTATTTCACAGAGTGGCGACCGAACGATCACGGCCACAGAGCACGACTTCAGGCTCTAGCTTCTGGAAATTTAACCTGTTTCCTGATGTTCATAACTAGTCCAATAATATCGTACTTTCGTCAGGAAAAAAATACAGAAGTTTATTTCTCAATTTTGTTATATGTATTTTGGGGCGCTGATTCCGAATATCAACTTTGCACCCTAAAAAACGTGCCGCAACCTTTAAAAAAGGGGGGAAAGGGGGGCATTTTTTCGTTTTTTTTGCGATTATTTCCAAAACGGTAAAAGATACAGAAAAATGGTCTGAGAACGGAAAAAACTACATAAAATTATCTTTGCAATGATATATAACACATTAGAGTTTAATTGGATATTTCGGCGTTAGAATAGCACATAAATTAGAATATTTTCATATTAGACCTTTTTTAAAAGCTCCATAACTTTTGAAAGAATGTTAGTTCAGCCGTAAAGTTTTGTATAAGTATTCACAACAAATTTAAAATAATTTTAACGTAAACATTGAGTCGCTCCGGTCAAGGACCCCCAGTATCCCCCCATTTAAAGTTTTCAAAACGGCATATCCATAACTCCCCCCAAAATTGGAGCAGAGTGCTAAATTTTGGTTTGTTGAAATTGGAGCTCATAGTGACCCCACCCACCAAAAATCAGCTCATTCGGATAAAAACTAACGGTACCTCCCATACAAAGTGACCCAAGACAACTTTGTTCTACAGTTTATAAAATGAGTAGTACCTACTCGTACGTAGAACAAATTCCTGATGGGTCACTTTGTATGGGAGGTACCGTTAGTTTTCATCCGAATGAGCTGATTTTTGGTGGGTGGGGTGACTATGACCTCCAATCGCAGCAAACCAAAATTTAGCACTCTGCTCCAATTTTGGGGGGAGTTATGGACATGCCGTTTTGAAAAATTTAAATGGGGGGATAATGGGGGTCCTTGACCGGAGCGACTCAATGTTTACCTTAAAATGATCTTGAACTTATTATGAGTACTTATACAAAATTTAACGGCTGAACTAACATTCTTTCAAAAGTTATGGAGCTTTTAAAAAAGGTCTAAAATGAAAATATTCTAATTTATGTTCTATTCTAACGCCGAAATATTCAATTAAACTCTAATGTGTTATATATCATTGCAAAGATAATTTTATGTAGTTTTTTTCGTCCTCAGACCATTTTTCTGTATCTCTTTCCGTTTTTGAAATAATCGCAAAAACCGAAAAAATGCCCCCCCTTTCCCCCCTTTTTTAAAGGTTGCGGCACTTTTTTTAGGGTGCAAAGTTCATATTCGGAATCAGCGCCCCATAATACATAAAGAAACAGTGAGAAAAAAACTTCTGTATTTTTTTCACGGAATGGTATTAAATCGACACGATATTACTGAACTAAACGACTAGTTGAGGTAACGATACAATAACACAGTGAATTCCTCCGGGTGCTTCGTTTGCTTTTCTAAAAATGTCATTTTGGTAAATTAAACACAACTTCATCATCATCAATGTGGCACGATAGCCCGACGTCGGGCCTTGGCCGCCTGAATCGTTGACCTCCAATTGTCGCGGTTACGTGACCTCGTCCTCCAGTTTCGGAAGCCCAGCAGCTGTTGGGCGTCTTCACCTACGGAGTTCTCCCAGCGAGCTCTCGGTCGTCCACGCAACCTCGCTCCGTCAATTCGTTGTGCGTTCATCACTTTCTTTGGCATGCGATTATCGTCCATCCGTTGTACATGCCCCGCCCATTGCAAACGTTGAAGCTTCACGATTTTCGATACTTCCATCTCATCGTACAATTGATACAACTCATGGTTGTACCGGATACGCCATTGGTCTCGCTCGCGAACGGCCCCGAAAATTCGCCGAAGGACCTTTCGTTCGAATCGGTCTAGCAAAATTTCGGAGGCTTGGGTGAGGGTCCATGTTTCGCAGCCATAACATAGCACGGGTCGGATGATCGTTTTGTACACGCGGAGCTTCGTGTTCCTGTGCGCAAGTTTCGAATTAATTATAGGGAGGACCGAGAAATATGTCTTATTGGCTAATTGTATCCGTCGCTTAATTTCGTCGGTTTCGTTGGCGTCCTTTGATAAGTTACAACCCAGATAGTTGAAGTTGTCTACATACTCGATATTAAGGTCCCCCACTGTGATGCTTGAATTTGCTGGCGTCCTTGTTTTCGATTGCATCATGGCCTTTGTTTTGCTTTCGTTGATATGTAGTCCAACTTCCTTTGCGGCGTTATTGAGGTTATGCAGAAGGCTTTCTGCATCACCCAACCTTCGAGACATGATGTTGATATCGTCGGCGTACGCTACTAATTGAGTCGACTTGATGAGTAGCGTTCCGCTGCTGTCCATATTCATGGCTCGAATTACATACTCCAAAGCAAGGTTGAAGAGCGTCGGCGCCAGCCCGTCGCCCTGCTTGAGTCCAGTACGAGTTTCAAATAGGTCAGTGAGTCGATTCTGCACTCTGACCTGCGAGACGGTATTAGTCATCGTCATCCTTGTGAGTCGCACTAACTTTGCCGGTATACCAAAATTCAGCATAATGTTGTACAGTACACTTCGATCGATACTGTCGTATGCCTGCTTGAAGTCGACAAACATTTGGTATACGTCGATGTTATATTCCCAGCACTTTTGGAGTAGTAGCTTCACTGTGAAAAGCTGATCGGTCGTTGATCGACCAGGTCTGAAGCCGCCTTGATATTCGCCAATGATTCGTTCTGCGTACGGATTAATTCTCTTTTCAAGAATTTTAGATAATATCTTATAGGCCGTACAAACTAATGATATGCCCCTGTAATTCTCACACTTCAGCTTGTCACCCTTTTTGTGGATTGGGCAGATTATGCTTTTGCGCCAATCTTCGGGGATTTCCTCGTCGTTCCATATTTTCAGCAGTAGCACATGTATTGCGTTGGTCAGGCACGTTCCACCATGCTTCAGCAGTTCTGCTGGGATCTCGTCAGCGCCGGGCGCTTTATTATTTTGAAGCGACTGTATGGCAAGACTCACCTCCTCTACTGTTGGGGGTAGAACGGGAGGGCCTGGTTCGGCTAACTGCTCAAGAGCTGGCTCCGCGGGGGATGTTGATGGTGCATTGAGGAGCTCTTCAAAATGCGAGGCCCATCGTTTGTTGACGCTTTCGATGTCGCTGATGATGTTACCATCCTTGTCCTTACATAGGCTTGTCCTGGGTTGATATCCGTTCTTAACATTATTTATAAGTTTGTACGCCTGTCTAATGTTCTTACTGGCTAATCTTTGGTTTATTTGCTGTAACTGCTCGTCAAAATGTTTGCGTTTCTTACGTCTAATTAACTTATTAGATACTCGCCGAAGCTCGTTATATCTTTCTTTCTTGGCTCGGGATGCGCGTTGTGTGTATTGGCGATAGGCTTCATTTTTCGCCTCAATCGAGGCCCTGCATTCTTCGTCGAACCAGTCTGCTCGTCTGCGCCGGCCTTTATAGCCCACGACCTCTTCTGCGACCCCCTTGATGTTGTCTTTGAGCTCCTCCCAGAACTCATGGATGCCTAAATTGTTGATGTCATCAAGCATGGGCGACAGTTTTTCCTCTAGTGCTGTTGTATACGCAGCCGCCGCGGCATCATCAATCAGATTGTCAACCTCGAAGATCTTGGCAGGGTTGATTCTCGTTAGGTGCACCGAAGAGATTCTGCACCTGTAGGTCGTCTTCACCAAATAGTGATCGGTGTCGCAGTTGGCTCCTCGATAGGATCGAACATCTAGGACATTAGAAGCCCATCTCTTGCTGATCAGTACGTGGTCGATCTGGTTCACGTTGTATTCATCTGGAGACTTCCAGGTCTGCTTGTGGATTCGTCGATGAGGGAAGCATGTAGAGCTTATTACCAGGTTTCTGCCGCTCGCGAAGTCGATAAGTCGCTGACCGTTGTTGTTGTTTTCGTCGTGGAGGCTATGACCTCCAGTAGTTCCCCTATGCCAGCTTTCGTTTCCGACTTTGGCGTTAAAGTCTCCTAGCAGCAGCTTGACGTCGTTTGATGGAAGTGAGTCGAAGAGTGTTTCTAGGTCGTTGTAGAACTCGTCCTTAATCGCGTCTTCTTTTACTTCTGTAGGGGCATGCGCATTAATGAGCCAGAGATTAGCGAAACGGGTCTTAATGCGGATCGCACATAGCCGCTCGTTGATGGGTTTGAAGCCGATAACGTGGTCCTTGAGCTGCTTATTCACGATGAAAGCTACTCCAAACTCCTTGTTGCCCTCCTCTTTACCACTCGTAAAAATAGTGTGCGAATTGAGGTCGTTAATCTCGCTTTTGAGCCATTTAGTTTCCTGGATTGCAACTATGCTCAGCTTGTATTGTTCTACCTGATCCAGGAGGGCCCTTAAGGCCCCCGGTCTATTCAGGGAGCGTACATTCCAGGATCCGAAAGAGTAATCAGTTGTTCGTTTGCGGGGTCGTCGTTGTTTTGTATCCGTCCAATCCGAGGCTTTTGTTTCAGGTTTCTTGACTTGAAGTTTTTCTTAGGATGAGTTGTCGGCACATCGCTAAACCATGATAGGGTTTAATCGTTGAGTAAAGGCCATCATGGGCATGCCTCGAAGATGCTGCTTTAGTGGTTGACTTAAATGTTTTCTGTCACCTATCACGTTAAGTAACCTGAGACGCTGCAGATGTTAATGCAGCACTCAGGCGCAGCGGTTACTCGGATAATGCGGGAAAGTAACGCCCCGTAGAGAGACATAGGAATTGGCCGAAGTCCTTTTCCTATGAAACTCCTCCTGCATAGCTAAGGGTCCGCAGTTATGCCACAACTGAAGAAGATATAGGAATTAGCCGAAGCCTTTCAACCTTTATCTTCCCCCTTACGGGGAAACACAACTTAAAGAGCAATTTTATTATCATGCAATCTAAAATTAAGTAACGGTTTTATTCCTGCAATTTATAGAGTTAAAGCCCTTTGTCAGTAAGGCCTTCGAGTTAATTACCATTAATTTACTGGTGTTTTAATATTTTGTACCGGAGATAAGTTTCATGAAGTGCTACGCAAAGTGCCGCCAAAAAAAGGCGCCCCAGTCGACCGCCCGGCTTGCTCCTCCCCAGAGCGGGCGCTAATTATTGGCCCAATTTTACGCAAGAACCTTCAAGAGAGGCACTCCGCCTGAAGTTAAACCTTTATTTATTTTTAATATTATCATAAGCAAAAACCTTTACAATTTATGGATTGTTCTGATGATTGTTGAGTTGAGTTGCGCCTCTCCGGGGCAAACAGAGTTTAATACTTAGAGATCCAAGCTTCAACATACACAAAATTGAATGTTTGCTACTATCCTAGATTCTGTAGCTGTACGCATTTTTCTTGCAGATTAGTAAAAATGAATATCTTTTAAAATAACATTTACCCAAGGATCTACCAATCAAAATTTCATTATGATTGGGGATTTGGGGGCTCCTTTGGATTGGGGGCCCGTGTTCCACTGAACACATGGAACACCGTACGTTACGCCACTGTATGGCGCAACCAAGGCATAAAAAATAGTGTGCGTCTTGTCTATATGATAAGACTAACCACTATAAGAGGTATGAGAAATCGGCCCTAAATGCAATTGCCATTGAGTGCATTCACGCACAAGTGAGCGGACGTGAATATGGAGGAGATGGCGGAGATGGCGGAGATAATCGCAAAGTTTTCTAAAATATTTAGTCGAATTGGGAAATTCATCGTGGCTAGACATGCAATTTGTGTATTCAAAAAATGAAGTCATTTGTTTTTATTACATTCCGTGTTTAAATCGGCGAACGCACTATAAATTTGTGACCCCGACGACGCGAAGTTCAAAATCGACTTTAGTTAAAAACTTATCGAATGCGGTGACTGGCGGTGTTAGCAGGAGCGTTGAAGAGTTCAGCGACGTGAGCTTTTACGGGGCCTTCGGTGACGAAAATCATCAGCTAAGTTGTGGAAATCTAAACAATTGTGTACCGGCCAAATCTTAGACAAAGTCGTTAAAACTTTGTTTCTCGAACAGCTTTCCGAGACGGTACGGAGTATCCTCGTGTATTCGGACAGCGACGATTTGTCCAACCTTGCATCGCAGGCTGAAAAAATACTCGAGGTCTTGCATATTCAAATTTTAGCTCCGGCGGCGTCTAAAAACGAAGCGTCCGATGTGAATGCTCTCAGCAATCCGACGAGTGCGTCTCTTGAGATGACAGAAGTAGCTATGCAATCCCTGGGCTGTGTTTTTACCACGCTAATTTCGGCGCAAAAGCGCGCATATGCCTCGAGCCATGCTCATATAAAAAAAAAAAGTCCAGCGGCATCGTTTTTTTGGCAGACGAGTGCAGCCATTCGACAAAGAGCCGACTTAAAATACGTGATAGAAAATCCGGGATTGTGTTTTTAATCGATACAGGAGCCGACATATCAGTAATCCCGACCTCGTTCACTAAGTCCAACGCAAAAAGTGAATTTCGTATGTACGCTGCAAATGGTTTGACGATCGTTACCTACGAAACCCGCTTGCTCAATCTAAACATTGGACTACGGCGCCCATACCACTGGCAATTAACGCTTGCAAACGTACAACAATATTTAATCATCATTTAATCATTAATTTCTTTTACTTTTGCATACTTAATCTCATTAATTTCTCATTTCTTTCTTTTTTTCTTTTCTTATTTCTTACATTATTTTATTTTATTTTTTACCTAAACTTGTATTAAAAAAATTTACTATATACTTTTGTAAGTCAATACTCACTTCCTGATTCTGGCGTTGTATATTATTGTACTATGGGATACATTCCCGTTCAATAACTTCTATAAATAAATAAATAAATAAATAAATAAACAATGAATAATTGCTGCGAATTTTTTTCCGTCACCACAATCCCTTAGTTGACCTACAAGACCGTCGCGGGGTGGATGCGAAACACAATTACAAATTGGAGCATAGCTCGTGAATTATAAGGGCATGGCGTTAGACACTATCGATAATTCTACTAAGTACGCCTTTTTACTTGAGAAATTCCTCGAAAATACCAAATTTACGAAAAGGAAACCACCTGTGGAAGCACCCGTCGAGCACGAAATACACACCGAAGGCCCTCCTGTGCAAGAGATAGCTCGCAAATTAGCAGGGAAATGGCTTATTGTCGCGAAAAAGGAAAACCAATTCCTCATCGAACGGGATATCTGGGAGCCCTAGAGCAGCAGCACCCATGCACCTCGTACCAAAGAAACCCTCAGGAAGCGTACCAGCGGCAACTAAAGAGGACTAAACGCCAAAACAGTCCGGAGCAATACCGTATATCACTACTTTCCGATTTCGCGCACAAAATTGCTGGTAATAAAATTTTCAGTACACTGGATTTAGTCCGTTCGTACCATCAACTACAAATCGCACATCGAGACCAGAACAAAACGGTCATCATCACGCCTTTCGGTGTATATCAATTCAAGGTAATGACATGACGTGACGTGACGCCCGCGCCGCACAGTGAGGCGAAAAACCCGAATTTTGGAAACAATTATAAAAGCAAGTCAATTGTGTTTTTGGCCATTCTAAATCGAATGGAGTACGTTTCACGCATATAGGATCAGCCGCTTTGAAGTTATTTCGATTTTAAGGGGGAGAGGGGATCATTTTTCAGTTTTTCTTAATTATTTCAAAAACGGTAAAAGTTAAAAAGTTACAGCAAAATGGTTCGAGGAGACTTTTGCAATTTTTAACTTTAACTCCGAAAAAAATGCTAGTTGAGCCAGGTTAATTTAGGGAAATATTCTTAATGCAATGAAGTTAACTTTTGCCAAAAATTTAGTTGCTCCGACTAACGACACGCCTGATTCGCCTATTAGAATCATAAAACAAAGTTTTATGCGAATTTATAGTCAAGGTATTCAACTTGATTATGGAAAAATGTGCTTAAACTGCAAATCAATTCTCTACACTTTAAGAGCTGCTGATTTGTTACTGTGACAGATATCGGTCCAAATTTTTTGTAGAAAGAAACTTCAAAATGTTCACTATGCGAAAAATCATTCACAAAAGCACTGCAATAGTATTCATTTTTTAATTTTTTTCTCTACCGCCCCACTGTAGCCGCCCAAACGTTTCAGGGCTCATGGTCTTGTCTTTCTGCCATTGCTATATCGTCAACATCATCATCGCATCTAAGAGCAGCACGAAAAACACCTGCAAATCGTCTTCGAGAGGCTGCAACGTTTCGGGCTAACTATAAACTTATAGCAAAATGGGTATTTGGCCACCAGGAGGTCACGTATCTTGGCCACCTTGTCAACAGTGAGGGTATCCGACCACCGCAAGATCGTATCGATGCCATCAATAGTTACGAAAAGCCAAAAACCATCGAAGAGCTTCACAGATTCTAACTGCCTTCCGAAAGGAGCAGACATCCAAGTACCACTGTTAAAGCTAATCAAAGGCAACCGAAAATTCGACAGACGACTAGTACAATGGGTAAATTCAAATTGTAAAACGAAACCGGACGGGTAAACTTGCAAGACAAGAACCATCGTTCTTTCAATCTGAAATGCATAATGCTTGTCTGCTGGCCACTATAAAAGCTCTCGCCGTCCGTTTGTTTGTGCTAATGGCTGAATTCAAATTGTAAGAAAACGACCGGACGGGTAAACTTGGACGATAAGAACCATCGTATGATCATTTCACACTATCCGATCAAAACACGGACCGGCGAACAATAATCACACAGCAAGTATGTATAAATGTTGCCATGCACGCTCCAAAGTTAGTGTACAATGAAGTGACGAGTCGACAAGATTAAAATGCAAGTAAAACACGCGCTAATGTCTTTGCAGAACGCCTGAACTATTGGTAGATGCAATCGTCTTATCGATCGTACGAAAGATCTTACGAAAGAAAAACAATCGTGTCACGATTGTTTTTCTTTCGTAAGACGCGTTCTTACAATGTGAAATGCACAATGCTTGTCTACTGGCCACTACAAAAGCTCTCTTGTCTTGCAAGTTTACCCGTCCGGTTTCGTCTTACAATCTGAATTCAGCCAATAAACGGATGGCGAGAGCTTTTGTAGTGGCCAGCAGACAAGCATTATGCAATTCAGATTGTAAGAACGATGGTTCTTGTCTTGCAAGTTTACCCGTCCGGTTTCGTCTTACTACATATTTGAATTCAGCCAATGGTCGAGTGAATCGGAGGACGCATTCGACAAATTTAAATCTTTGATACGTAAAGCAGTACTGTTAGCGCACCCTGTGGCCAATACCCTCTTATTTTACGCTGTGACGGTTCGGACTATGTAATAGGAGCGAGTCTACCCCAACAAGCCTCTTTCGTTCGTTTTGCACTAAAAAGCATCTAAAGCTTCGCCCATAGACCTACATACTGGACCGGACATATGCTTAAAACGTTGAAGCATTTTTGTGCGATCCGCGCCTATGTATGTGTGACATGGTCATAGGCGCCGCAAAAAAAGTATAAAATGAAAAGTTTGAGCAGCACTATCAATTATTGTTGATTCAAACCCTAACTAGAATTTAGAGGAAATTATTTTGCGAAGTTTGAGTATTTCATCTTGGAATAAATTAACTCATACAAATGCTTTAGCATTAAAGATACATAGAATTATTATTTAGATATGTGTAAATGGGTGTATTATACTTATGAATTATAGCATCTCGTTTTAGTTGCTGTATAGTTTTTACAATGTCGGTATGTGTATGTGCGTGTATGATAATGGAACTATAATTATGTAGTTAAAATGATGAATAGGTGTTTTCGGATTATTTGTTAACGTACTTAAAAAAAATTACAAACATCTTTGAAATAAACCCAAATATGTAATCAAAGAAGGGTTCAGAAGGTCTAATAAATTCCTTTATTTCAATTCAATTCAATAAATACGTAGTTTATTTATATTATATTTTATATAAATGGAACCATTGATTTCTTTATTTCCAAAATCACCTGAAATGGTGGTTATTTCAAAAAAGTAAAATTAAGTTACAACCTAGGTCCAAAAAATGTGCTGTGAAAATTCGGCGACAATTGCAAGAAGTGTTTCAGATATATGTCACACACGATCAAACCAGCAATAAATACTAAGCCTGAAACGGTTACTCAGCGAAAAATCAAATAATTTATTGGGTTTATTTATTACTGTATTCAAAAAAATTGATGAATTCACTTTCGAGGTTAAAGTGTTAAAGTGTTTGTGACATATTCTGTTTTGTTTCGCAGTTATATTTGTTTTCATTCGGCCTTTTAACCTTCGGGCGGGCGCAATGCATCTGACAGATTAAGTGACCAGTTTTTGCTGTGCCAATCAGCGATATGAAAAGGGAGAGATCTGAAACTCACAGTAGCTTAATCTTTATCGATGAACTACCCAAAGCAGTTTTCAGTTTCTATGTACCATATGTTTGAGGGGAGGGAGGGGGTGAAATAATCTCTCAGATGTATTGTGTTATTGTGTTATTTTTTCTTTTCTATGAAAATATCCACTCGTTATACTCTTCACATTGCGTAATAATGTTGTGTTGACTTTTTGGCACACCAAATCGTTCAATAGTGAGTTTTTAGTAAAATAAGCTCAATTTTTTTAAGCGGTCGAGTTGTTGGAGGTTTTTTAAATATTGAAGCGATTGAAAGCGGAATTTTTTTTAGAAAATTGAAAATGTGAAGGGTATTAAACTTTGTGAGCCAGTATTTGTTTCTAAAATTTCGTAGAACTGTTTAAAAAAGACAATGCAACAATAAATAAGAGTGTAAAATATACAGAAACTTAGTTTCATCCTATTTTCTGCACATAATCTGTCAGATGCATTGCGCCCGATCGTGTTAGGATTAGTATTGCGCCCGCCGGAAGGTTAAAATAGTTAGCCATTGTCTCCTTTGCCGCACTTCTAATAGAATCCTAAAATATATCAAAAATATTATAACACGATCCCTTAAATTTACAAAAATTCACTACACCTCATTCTAATTTTTAACAAATAAAATACATGAACTACAAGTTATACACTTAGTTTTTTTATAGTAAAAAAGTGTCTGCGAAAACACACAAATCCTCCCCGGTTTCGACCAACAGCATATGACACCGCATATCAGTAACAGTAAGTGCCAGTGCTTTGCGGCGCCATGCACTGCCGGGAGTGGCATGACCGGAGGTAATATATCTTGGTTCCGATTATGTGCCTTTAGCAATCATCTAAACTCGGCAGGGAAACGAATCAATGCAATCATGATCCCTGGCCTGTTTTGGCGAACAGAGCATTTCACGTCGCATCTCATCAGATGCCACTTCTTTGCGACGCAATAAATTGCGGTTAGGAATTGCAAATCTGCACTTATGTTATTCTTAAGATGCATATTCACACATTTCGGTTATTAATCACAATCACATTATAATGTCTATACCAATCGGCAGATTGTGTTATAAGATTCCATTTATGGAACCCATAAATGGGTACTCACCACTAACCGCTAGACACTAACGCACTAACCGCTAGACCAGCCAGACTACTGGCTGGCTGTTTGAAATGGAAAATTATAATATTAGATGATGTTGCATTATGATTTTGAAAGGTCCAAAATCGATAGATGCTGTTTTTATTTAAGCAATATTTAGACATTTGACGCCAGCACTAGTTACGTTTTTTGGTATCGAGGTTTACTCTGACTCAAAACTCACGATCGTGTTTAACAACGCTGGCCAAAACTACACGGGATGTATAGCAATAAAATGAGCCTGTTTCTTAAATTTATTATAAATAAATAACAGGCATGACTGTCCGAATCTGTACGAACGCCGCAGATGTGTGACATCCAATTTCCAAGATCTTGCTGTTTTTTTGTTGACGGGTTGAAATCAACAGCACGCTCACCAGTATTATTTATCCTCATAAATGGGAACTCGTTTAACATCTGAGTGGGATTATCGAAAAACACCATGTATAAACTGAATTTGTTCACGGTAAAGGCAAGTACTATGCTCATGCTATGGAGACATGCCTTTTATTCTCTAAGATAAATGAGAACTCGCGGGCTAATTGATTGTGGATGACACCTTTTCCCTGTGAAATAAAGTGCAATGGCATTGTTATCGCAGGCGAAATGTCAAAATACGGTGTGGAGACTTTCGTGTAAAGTAACTACAACCAAGCGAATTCGTTTTCACGATCATCAAAATTTTGACAGTATTTGCATGGATTTCACGTGAAATGAAGATGTTAGTACCTACTCTAAGTCTCCACCCCATGACCCTGTGCAACGAAGGCGCGCGCACTAGCCAGACTACTAAATATTCTGACTCCAACACTTGTTAAATTGTTTTTGCATGGGTTTAAATTCATGCGGAAACGCAAAAATATTTCAAATGAGGAATAATTATGCGTTGAATAAAGCTCTGTAATGTGTTTGCACATAACGTTAGTCAAACATTTAAATTTTTGTTACTTAAAAGACAATTTTATATGTTATTATGCAATGGCGAAATTATCCTCTATGAATGTAACAACTCCACTTCACATGAAAATTTCCACACCGGTTTTGCCGGTTTTGGACATTTCGGCAGCGAAACAATGCAGTTTCTCTTTGTTTCACAGGAAAAGATGTGGTCGACAATCAATCAAAACGCGAGTAAACGTTTATCTTAAATTGACTAAATAAAAAGCAAGTCTCCACGTAAATTTTTTCACGGGAGACATAAATGCAAGTTTTTCGCTCGGTGAACTCAGTACATACTTTTAATGTAAATTTAAGCTTTGCTGAATTTTCTGGTTGAAATTTGAAATATAAACTAACCTGTAAAAAAGGATCTGCTTTTATATTAGACAGACTAACGAAAAGAACCGGAGATTATTTCTGATTCGCAAAATTGTAGTTAGGGAATCAGAACGGCACAACACAACTGTTTTGTTTCGTAACCTCACAATTTTTTACAATGACTGTGATTGATGGCAAAAACAACATTAGTTTTTATCAGCATTTTACCTGGATTGTATTGCCCCATATGGTTTCAGCGGCTAGTAGCTCAAAATCGGAATCAGGGTAATTAAATAGATACGTCGAAACCACTCTCTAAATGATACACATTATCATTATCATAAGACAAAAACAACGACACAATTTTAAGGTAATATGTATCAACATTCAATGTAGCTAACAGCAATTTCTATGAACATTCTAAAACGTAATTTCGGTTAAATTTAGTTTAGTTTACCTTTTTAGCGAACATCCGAAATATTCTAATTAGTTCACAATTCGAATCTTTCGCGCCATATTTTTATCATAAACAATCACCAAAAAAGGTTTGAGGTGAAGGTGAAATTGGAACGATTGGAACAAAAGAACGAGAAAATACATATTACACGGCGCTACTGTGAATTCACCCGAATTTTCCGAGAAAAAATCACTTTTTATCTATGAAATATGCAACTGAAAACATTCTCACATATTTCATTTTCACCGCCACTAATTCAGTTTTTCGGATTAATAGAGCCTTTTACGAGATTCACTGGTTAGCATCATGAAAAATACATAGAAATCCGTGCCACGTATGGGAAAGCTCACCGAAATCATATTTTTACCGAAAATATTTATGGCACTGATAGTACCATCTATAAGAAGGTACATGCGATATTCAGTAATATGTTGTTTACACCTTACAAGTTATCAGTTTACCAGCCGACGTGGTTAGCTATTAAAAAATCTTCAATTTGTATCACCAGAACACGAAGCTTACACGAAAAATGAAATTCAGGCTCAAAGTTTTCGGTAAATCACTTGCACAATTCTTTACAGCGCACTTCATTATTTAAGTTTAAAATGTTGTTAAGGGATTTGAATTATTGAAACTCACTAAAAACTTTAAATTTTAAAGTTATCCCTGAATACAATTCTTAACGATGTGAAAACAGACGGGGACTTGTCACTCATGCCAGAAGTTGGAACGGAACGGAATGAGCGAATTCCCCGCAATTTTCCAGTGTTTCTCAGCATTTTGCGGAAAAGAGTTTTGTAATCAGATTTTGATAATGCGATTTTGTTGTACTAAAAATAAGTTACAGTATAATTCCAAATAAGTGCTAGCTTTAATAATCCAGGAAGAATGTACAAAAATGAAAAAAATGCGGAATCAACGTTGAATGTTCAATGATTTCTTCCGAAAAAAATCAGTTGAGAAAAAAGGTTGAGAGCCAGTGTTATAATCGCAATTTTGGACAGTGACGTGAGAGGGGAGAAAAAAATTGCCGTGTACGAATACGGGAAAATCAAAGTATGTGTGTGGCTTCACGGGTTGCAATAGAACGATATGCTTTCTTCTTATCCAGTATGTATATCTATGGCTTCGCCACACCAGCAATGGCAGCTCGACTACATCGCTCAAATTTGCACCAAAATTGGGTATGTTCCAGGCCAATGGAATTTCGTCGCCGACGCGTTCTCCCGTCTCAACGCTATCTCGATACCAGCAGTGATTGACACAACCGAATTGCCGCAACAGCAATAGATCGACGACGAGCTGGCATTTCTATTGAAAAACGAATCCTCACTCACGTTAAGTTAGGTTAGGTAAAGGGGCCGCCTGACTAGCGCCAGGCGCACTTAGACCAAAAATTGTTCCATTGTGATACCACCGTAATTCCTACGTTCCGTTTAAAACCAGCCAGTGCTAACAATGTACATAAGCAATATAGGGCTCACATCTCGAATATCATCTGTATCGTAAAAACACCTCGAACCCAGTGTACGCCTCCTTTTCTCGGATAAGGCCGGACATTCACAAAGAAAGTGATGAACACTCACATCATCACAACTTCTGCAGAAGTCGTTGTAAGGAATTCGGAGTCTCCTAGCGTGCTCCCCAATAGGGCAGTGCCCTGTAATAACACCCACTATGTTGCGTATATATTTCCTGTCTAGCGACAGTAATATGGCGGAACGGGATATATCTAGTATACGCCAGATCATCCTCGTTGTAGCACAAGTATATCCGCAGGCCCATCTTGCGTTGGTCCTACGCTCCTACGTTTAGAAGCGGCTTCAATTATCGATACACAGACGGCAATAGGTGTTTTAATCTTCTGGTGGTCGCCTTCAACAATACTTGCTACCGCATTCCGAGCCAAATCGTCCGCGCAGCAATTACCTGCAAAGCCATTATGCCCCGGTATCCAGCATAGTGTAATGTTGAAGAAATGACCCATTTCTCTGAGTGCATAGCGGCACCCTTCAATAGGTTTAGATGTTGTAAATGCTGATTCAAGTGATATCTGCTTGGAGGACGCTACAAAAATTAGGGAGGCAAAAAGACAAGCTGATGTCGAGTTCCTCCGAGTAAATGTCAATGCCGACTCCAGCGTCTGTCTTGGAACCATCAGTGTAGATGGAAAAGGACCTGATAGACTGGGTCGTTTCGTTGCTCCAGCTTTCCCTAGGCGGGATTAAGGTAGAATAGTTCCTACCAAAAAAGTGTTTGGGAACAGTGTAGTCAGTAGCCAGTGGCAGGCTGAAATTACGAAGTATCGTTGAGCGACCATAATCCAGCACTCACCACAGACCAGTTTCACGAAGGCGAAACCAAGTTGAATGCCTCCTAGCTTAGGGAGGTTAAAAGTGGGGATTACACGCCTTCTTGTGAACATTACTAGCTCCGTTTTGGCTGGATTAATCTCAACCCCGCTGAGACTTGCCCAGTCTGTAAGGATAGCCAGGGCGTTCTCCAAAAGTCCGCTAAGTGTGTCAGAAAACTTGCCTCTAGCGGCGATAACAATATGATCAGCATAAGCGATGACTTTACATCCCATTCTTTAAAAATTTAAGAGCATTTGATTAATCGTTCCAAAGTAGAGGAGACAGAATACCTCCCTGTGGAGTGCTCCTGCAAACATATCTACTAGCAGAAGACGAACCCAACCTACTATGAATACGCCTAGAAGTGAGTAGCTTATTAGCAAGGGTACAAATTGAACCTTCGACCTGTAAACTCATGAGAGCATCTGTTATTGCTCTGGGTTTAATATTGTTGAAGGCTCCCTCAATGTCAAGGAACGCCACCATAGTATATTCCTTATTATGAAGAGATGCTTCAATATAACTGACCAGCGAATATAGAGCTGTATCAAGAGATCTCCCTTTCCAATATGCATGTTGTGACATGGATAGTAGATTAGCAGGGCCGACCGTTCGTATCAATTAGTCGTTCTAATAATTTTAGCATAGTCGATGAAAGGCTAATGGGCCGGAGGTCCTTTGGACTCGCATGCGAACTTCTACCCGTTTTAGGAATGAAAGTAACTCACCTCTCTCCAGCTGTGTGGAATATGTACCAACTTTAGGCACGTTGTAAGTATGCGCTCTATCCACGGATAAGTGATGTCTGCACATTGTTGTAGGTCCACAGGAATAATGCCATCTGGCCCAGGCGATTGAAAGGGCTAAGAGCTGTTTATGGCCCACATAACCTTCTCATGACTGAGTATGGATTCCGTGTCACATGGCTCTATGCGAACTGTCTGTAGATCAGGTAAAGCAGCCGTTGAACTACCAGGGAAATGAGTGTCAAACAGACATTCGATGGTTTCAATGCTTGGCGACCTCCAAGAGCCGTCTTCTTTTTGAAGAAGCTTGGACTAGATGGGTTAAACGCCAAGACTTTCCTGAATCTAGATGTTTCGCAAGACCCTTCAATGTTTCCGCAAAAACTTCCCCAAGCTCTGCGCTTAGCTTCCCTTAACACTTTTTTGAAATAGCTGAGATGCCTTTTGTATAAGTGCCAATCCGACTCAAGCCTTGAGGCCTTAGCTCTATTGAAACTTCTTCTACACGTAGCTCTTAGCTCGGAGATCTTAGAGTTCCACCAAGCAGGTTTTTGTTTGCCCGACCGTGAAACGGCTGGGCACGAAGCAGTGGTCGCAGTTTTTATAACATCAGTGAAGAGGTCTACCATATTGTCCAGATCTTGTCCATTGTTTGGAATATTTGGAAGGGAAGGTAATCCTGCGAGCAGAGTCTCGAAATCTCTGCTAGTTTGTCCTCCTCCGGTTTAAGATGACTGGAGACGCCTCAGGGTGCGCAGCAAGACAGAACTGTAGATATCGGTGATCGGATAAAGAATGTTCCGCCGATGCTGCTAGTGCTTACCCTGCCAGCGCCCAAAAGTACACCGACACGTGAAAAATATTCCCGAGCCAATTACAATTCCGCAGACCCGTTTCCGCCACGTCCACATCGACATTATAGTCATGCCACTTACGTGTCGCCAAACGAAATCAGTGGCAATCGAAAGGTGCCGACTGCCTTTCAACGATTCCGTTCCAGAACTCGGTTACGATTGTGTCGGCAGTGATATTTTTCAGTGGGGACACCTCTGGCCAGCGTGTAAATCGATTTATTGCTGTAAGGTGGCATGACTATAATATGCCACCTTACAGCAATAAATCGATTTACACGCTGGCCAGAGGTGTTCCCGCTGAAAAATATCACTGCCACAATCGCAGCCGAGTTCTGGAACGGAATCGTTGAGAGGCAGTCGGCACGTTTCGATTGCCACTGATTTCGTTTGGCGACACGTAAGTTTTATTTTGGTCTGCTGCCAGACGTCTTCCGACAAGCAGAGAAAATCGTATGTTTCGATTAATTGTATTTTCGATTAATCGTATTTTCGATTAGTCGTATTTTCGATTAATAGTTTTTGCGATTAATCGTATTTTCGATTAATCGATTTTTGTGTTTCGATTAATCGTATAATCGATTTATTTTTAATAAATCGATTATAGTCGATAATTGAAAATAATAGATTATTTAAAATAATCGATTATACGATCAATCGAAAAACAAAAATCGATTAATCGAAAATACGATTAATTGAAAAAATCGACAGAGGCAGCCAGCTTGAGTCTCAACTTTTCGAAGCGTTAGCGAGACGGAGATATTCAGAAAGGATCAGCGATAACTTTCGGTGTTTTCCGTATGTCTGCCTATGTGGAATATGTAAACGAAAAGTTCCGGGGATCATTTCTTATTCGTAAAATCGCAGTTAGAGAATCAGAATGGACAACATGTTGTCGGAACATGTGCGACCGGTGTGGAACCGTACCCATTGTTGTATTTTGGCAATTCTTTCGGAAAAATGCATATACGAGTACTGTACAAAACAAAATTCAATTTATTTATTGTGGCTTTTCCAGAGAACAAAACTTTTCGTCACATTACAAACATTGTCGTCGTGGCATTATTATTATTGGATTCTTAAAAGTAAAATTCATAAATGTCACTATATCAACACACTCAACCGCTCATTCCTACAATACAGTCAGACTCCATTTGAAAGTCCATTACAATGTGTATGAGCGAAATGTTTTCAAAAAGTGTAAACTCGTTCATGTAGAAGTTCTCCAATGTAATGAGAAGTTATTGTTGTTACATTCTGGGTTAGGTGGAGGACAAAAAAAAGGCTCCTCCAGAAGTTATGACGGTTACATACAGCATACAAACAGTTCGGATTTGCTGAACCGAAAACAAAGTATTGCATTGTTCATTCCACGGTGACAGCTTGATAAACGCTCGACTTCTTGACAAGTTTTCTTTGAAAAAATGTTGGAAATGGAATGATATAAATAAAAAAAGATAAGGAAATTGCCGTATCTGTAATTCCTTCGTAAAGGATATATGGTTATTAAGACACAAACAGCCATGACTGGTTACTTTAGAGAGACTCCGTTGCTTCAGTGTTATTTATTAATTCGCTAGGATATTCGCAAAAGAAGTTAGACTTCATATCAAGAAAACCAAAACAAAGTCAACGATGCAATCAAAAACAAGGAAGCCAGTAAATTCAAGCATCACAGAGTGGGACCTCAATATCGAGTATGTAGACAACTTCAACTACCTGTGTTGCAACTTTTCAAAGGACGTCAATGAAACCGACGGAATTAAGCGACGGATACAACTAGCCAATAAGACGTATTTCTCGGTCCCCCTATAATTAATTCGAAGCGTGTGCATAGGAACACGAAGCTCCGCGTGTATAATCCAACCCGTCCTATGCTATGGCTGCGAGACATGGACCCTTGCCCAAGCCTCCGAAACTTTGCTGGGCAGATTCGAACGAAAGGTCCTTCGGCGAATTCAGAGCAACCACGAGCAGTTTGAAAAGTACGCTGAGCTGGAAGTATCGAAAATCGTGAAGCTTCAACGATAGCAATGGGGGGAGGGGGGGGGGGTTTGATAAACGCACAACGAATTAACGGAGCGAGGTTGCGTGGGCTACCGAGAGCTCGCTGGGAGAACTCAGTAGGTGCTGGGCAATTGGAGGTCAACGATTCAGGCGGCCAAAGCCCGACACGTCGGGCTATCGTGCCACATTGACGATGAGGATATTCCGAGCTTTATTCAATTTTATAGCGTGATAAAACTGATTGCTTCTAGAAATCAAAGTAAATAGATTATACTTATATTCTCCTAGTGACGCATTGTGTTCGGCCTTCAACTTTTAGATCAATAACTATTAGCAATAAATTTAATTTAATTCAATGCAATTAATTGATATTTCAAAATTGTTTCTCCTTTTTACTTTCAGAATACCTTAGCAATTTTAGATAAATTAGATATAGATAGTGAAAGGCCATCGGAAGAGGCCGTAGCTAGAATGTTCGGATTCGAAGATGCTTTAATTAGTGGTCAGCTTTCGTGTTGGCAACGCATAAAACCAAAAGTTTGGGCTCTTTTTGACGAGCCAGCTAGTTCAACAGGAGCCAAGGTGACATTTCTTTTGATCCTTTCAAAAACATTTTACTAACTTCACTCATCGTTTCCTTTCAGATTGTTGCTGGATTATCAGTATTTTTTATATGCATTTCTGTGATATCGTTTTGCTTGAAAACACATCCCGGTTTTCGAGTGGAATTCCCATCGCGTAATACTTTTCTAGACCCAGACTCGTCGCAACTGTCACGAGACACTGATGATAGATATCAAGCTTCCTCCATTTCGACATTATATCGTTCAGCGCGGGATGCGTCCTTTCTATCGGCCGTCGCGTCTGACGTATCAGGGAACTCGAATATGGCCTCGTCAAAAGGCATGTCTGAGTCATCAAGTAAAGCGGGGAGTGAGCCAAAGTCTACAACAACTTCAAAACCGTATCAAGTGTACTCTTCAGACCCAATTCCGGTGAAGTTGCCATCAGCTCATCTAGCCTCGGTGGCGAAAATTGAGCGCAATTCAAATCAGTCAAAAAGTAGTAGTAGCAGCAGTTCTCGAACAAGGAGACCAATTCGTCTTGGTCATGAATCGTATGGACAACCACATGGGGCGTTCTTCTACGTGGAGCTTGTCTGCAACGTTTGGTTTTTCTTTGAAGTTATTGTAAGGTTTATCGTAAGTATTCTGAGGTTTTTATAAAGAAAATCGTGGTTAAGCTGCTAACTTAGACATCAGAAATGTAGACGATTAACTTGAACACACGATTACACCCAAAAATGTCCTTTTGCTGTTTTTTTTTCATCGGACAATAATCCGGACACGGCTTGGTCTCTCGGACAACAATGTTCGGCACCCTATTGCAATTTTTGAAAGACGATAAAACCATTTACCTTTAAACACAAGTCACTCAAACCACAATTTTCTCCCTCTTAACTCAATACCCTGCTTGTGCGAAAGTTAATCCGATATTTGTTAACAATCATGATTCCTCTCTCTTCCTGGCAGGTTTCACCGAACATGTGGCAATTTATCAGATCGCCCGTGAACATAATTGACTTCACTGCCACCCTAAGTTTTTATACGGATGTCATGCAACGGATGGGTGAGGATACCGGACTGCTAGAGGCCTTCTCGATTGTAAGGATATTAAGACTTTTCAAATTGACCAGACATTCGCCTGGCCTGCGTATACTTATACATACGTTCAAGGCATCCGCAAAGGAGCTTACCTTGTTGGTGTTCTTTCTTGTGCTGGGCATCGTGGTGTTTGCAAGTTTGGTATACTATGCGGAGAAATTGCAGGTAAGATGATTTTGATATCAAATTATGATAAATTGGAGCATTTATCGGTCTGGTTCTATAAATATATCGGAACGCAGAAATGGTAGTATGGAGTCCGTCTTTTTATAGGTATTTTGAATTTGAGCTATGATTTTAAGAGAAGATTTCGAATGTCCTTGTTATTAATTTTAACAGGAGTCATTATACAGTCCAAACATTTAAAAAGTTTACCCATTATCTCAATAATGCTTTTTATAATTGCGAAAAAATCCAAAAAGCTACAAACTATTCCTATCTGTCAAAAACATCTTAAGAACATGTAACATGTGCAGAATTGATTAATTAACATTTATCTTTCAAAACCACTCAACGAACAAGTATGTCCTTTATCCTTTCTGACAGAAAAACATTCTTGTTCTTGTTTTTCTCTCTCTGCTCCTGAACATGCATAAAACAGAAGCTTTAGCTGTTGCCGCACTAAATCATCCATTTGACTTTTACATCGGTTTTCAGCTACTCGTCTTAATTAACTCATTGTAATCAGCGGCCAAAAGACCTATTTCACAGGGAACTATGTAGAGGGTGTTTTTTTTAGAATGATAGAACTTTTAGTCAATTTTTTTTATTATATTGGAATGATAAATGTATGACATTTAACATTTGAAAACGCGGCTGTTTTTGACGAAGCGCATTCTTGACGTCCAATTCTGTACTTTTTTTTCGAGTACTTCTGGCCGTATGTCACCAATAACGTTAACAATGTTGGCCTCCAAGGCGTCAATTGTTGCTAGTTTATCAGAATAAACCTGTGATTTAACGTAACCCCACAGGAAATAATCGAGAGGTGTTAAATCGTACGACCCTGAAGGCCAATTGCTTGAAATCAACTTATCACCAAATTTTGATTTTAATGATGGTTGATTTTTTGATGGTTTCTTCGACGTGTTGGTGTTATTGCATCATTTACGTGGTGCGAAATCTATTCACAATTCGACGGATGGCTTTTGCTTTCCTTCATATGGAACTCGTTTTTTTTTCTAAACGATAAAATTTCTTTCATAAATTTCTTAACATTGATTTTATTCTGTTATTAACCTTATTCAAGCTCCCCGCCAAATAGCGTTGAAAAAAATTTGCTCCACCACCATCATTGAGACAAGATGCGAGTATTTTGGCGGGATTGTATTTATATCAATCCTTTTTGCGGCTGATGACTTTTTCTTTGGCGAACACCTTTTACAACACGGTTGTTTTTGTGAGATATCATATCTTTTTGCAGTTTTCGATTTACAAAATTCGTAAATAAATTATAAAGACGATATTCATTGCCCTATTGTCACGAATTTGTTTGAGAACAATAATTATAAGAATGATAAACCCCTTGCTAACCATTGTCTCCCTGGTCCCCTTGTTAACCTTGATCGCCTTGGTAATCTTAGTAACCAGAGTACACTTGACAACTTTGGTGATCTTGCAAAACCTTAGTAACCTTGGTAACCCCGATGGCCTTGGTAGCCCCAGTAACCTCGCTAACCTTGGTATCTTTATACATCACATTAAACTTATTGATAACACTAACCATAACCCTGGTCTATACCTAAACCTCAAACTCAGACTCAACCTTAACCCAAACCCTATCCTTACATTTAACCCTAATAGTAACGTTAACTGCGACGTAACAATAACTTTAACCCTATCCGTTACCCTAAACTTGATTTTGACTTTAACCTTAGCCATAAATTGAGTCTAAACCTTTATTTCATCTCTATCACATTCATCCTAATCTTAAATCTTAATTTTTAATGTAACCATTAAGCCTCACTGTGTACTCAATATGTGATTCAAATTACATCCATATTTCCTAAGTTCCACATTGCGCCTATTAACACCAAACGGTTAAGATACAAGTCCCGTTACTACAGACCCAAGACTGTCCTTATAACCAGGTTCTATCATTGTCCCTTTTAAAATACCCGCATATCTACTACTTTTGGCTTTTTGATCTTCATCGTCGTTGCTACGTTGCATTACATTACGCTCGTTAGTTACGACATAAAATGTACATCATACCATAGAGAAAGACATGTACATGTGAAAATGTCCTTTTATCCCTCATCAAAGGTCCCGAAAACCTGTTGAGTCTTGACTAGCATTGCTTTTACAATAATAAAGTGGTTTCATGACCAGGAATCAGGGATAGGTAAGAAATTCACTTTATAACTAACAGTACCTTTTTGCCTACCACAACAGGATCAAACCGGGTGGAATTACAAGAATAAATCTACATGCCAAATTTTGTTAAAATTAACTCATCAGAATTCCTTGAAAAATAGATTTTCCACATGCCATCATCACGTAACTCTGGTTTGAACACAACAGAATACACCGTCAAGATCAAGACAAAACCGATTTGGTGTCCCAGCGCCATATTTAAGCTTCCACCAAACCAGCGTAGAACGGTAGCGGTACGTGTCAGAATGTATGAAATAGTTTCCGCCGCGGTACACCACAGAGTACTTGTCAATTCTTGTGGTGTGTGTGTTGTGTGTACCGCGTACCGCTACCGCGCTGATTTGGTGGAAGCTTTAGGATCATCGGGATGAATGAAATAGTACGTATAAATCGCACTATATGCTCATCCAATATTAAATTAATATGTACCTACGTACTCGTATTTATGAGACGAACCAAAACAGGAACTTTGACCCCCGCTGTTGCAGACGATCTAAAACTGAAAATTTTGGATACAAAAGATTGTTCGGTCCTACCAACTATACTATACTATACCTACGATTCTTTTCTAGGCTTTTTTCGGGCCTATCCCCGACTTTTACAAAATGCTTCCATTAAAACATATAAAAAGACTTAAGCGAGAAACTCGATGCATTTTTTACACATTTTTTGCTGTATCTTTTTTTCTACCGCACGGTTAAAAAATTTATTCAAATGTAATATTTTGTGTGTTTTTTATATCCTTCGCTTATTAAGCGTAAAGGGTATATTAACTTTGTCATGAAGTTTGTAGCGCATTGAAGGAAGCATCTCCGACCATAAAAAATATGTATATAATGATCAGCGTGACGAGCTGAGTCGATTGGACGATGTCCGTCTGTCTGTCTGTCTGTCTGTTACGACGCGTTTTGCTCGGCCAGTTTAAAAGCTATGGAGCTGAAATTTTGCACACATGCTTCTTTTGTTGCAGACAGTTTGTATGTTTGAATCGCTTTATACACCAATTTCAACCAAACTTCACACAAATGTGTTTCTATTGATGACACAAAACATATGTATAAATAAATGGAGTCGGACCATGTGGTCATGGGGCTACCATACAAACCTAGCCCCCCAAATCAAATTTTTCTAAGAAAAACGTTTTTATTTGCACACCAATTTCAATAATACCTCAGAAAATTATATTCCTATTGATGCCACATGTGGAAATAAATGAAATCTGACTATGGGGCCGTGGGGCTGCCATACAAACTTGAACCCCAAAATTAGGTTCTTCTAAAAAATACTTTTTTATTTGGACACAAATTTCAACTAAACCTCATGGAAATGTATTTTTATTGATGGTACAAAACATATGCAAAAACGAATTATATCGGACCAGGGACGTAGCCAGGAATTTGTTTCGGGAGGGGTCCAAATTACGATTGCCGAAATTTAATTCTTAATCAATTTTTTTTTGTGTTGCTAGTGAAGAACTGTTTTACTGTGTTTTTGATGATATAGAAAAAATACATTAATAAAAAAATTTGTTGACATTCATGCCTTTTTATTCGATATATACCGATTGATTTCATCCGCTTGCAAACAAAAGTGGATCAACGTATATGATCCCTGAGGAATGCCTGATGTTGGTGGAAATTGATTTGAATTAGTTAAAGTTATGGTTACAATCACGGAGCGGTATTGTCTGGTTATTCTGTTAATAAGGGGCCACAGAAGTGAACGTTTATTAGTTTAACTATAGTAAAAGGTTAGATTTAAGTTTATGAATCGGTTTGGTAAAGTGGGACCAATTTTTGAGAGACTTTAAGGTGTAATTTTAATATAAGATTTGTAGTAGTAGGTTTACCTCTGAAAAACCAAAATTATTAGTGGTCGAACTAGAGGTGTAAAGGATGTAACCCTGGTCATCCTCCAGTTCAAATAATTGAAGGATTGCTAGTTCGTAGAAAATTTTCAGTCTCAGCTTCGTCGCCATTTTTAAGTGTTGGCACGAGGCAAGACATAGCTTAAATTCCAGTGATGAGAATAGAGTGATTGGTTAAATAAGCAATGAAAGTGGATACCTTATTTTTTTTCTGCGCAAATTCCTTTAAACAAATCGGAGAAAAATCATCTGGGCTGGTGTTATTAAAGATGTCAAATTAATGTATATATGTTTTTAGAACCTTGGTCTTTTTTCAATTAATCAGAGGGGAAAAACTTGGAGACTTGAAAACTAAACAAATTGGAGGAAAATTAACATACATAACGTTTTCATTTCAGTTGGTTAGAAAAAACTAGAGATGTAAAGGATGTCCGCATCCGCATCCGCAATCGCGGATTATTCGCATAAAAATTAAACTCCGCATCCGCATTCTCATCCTCATCCGCAATCCTCATTTTTGTATGCAGACAATTAGCGGATATTTGCCACTCACGTGCACGTTACATTGTAATGCTTGAAATACATATCGCGCAGAAGCAGCAGCATGGGCAGAATTTCATAGCTGACAAATATGCTGAATGCCGAGCTTTCTGCCCAGCATTTTTGTCAGCAATATAGAATAGAATGCATTGCGCTTGACATTTCGCGATGCTGCTGCTGCTGTCTAATATGTATTTCAAACATAACTATAAAGACATGCATTGAGACAAATTGTATTCTGTATCGTATACACAACTAAACTTCAATTTGTCGGTCAGCTCAGCAGTTCGCAGTTTTGTGACTAGTGTTTGAGTGGTTTTGTTTTGAATGAATTGGGCTGAGGGGGTGAAGTGCTATTTTTTTAAGGTGTAGCGAAGTAAGGACGTATGCAACTTTTTTATTTTTAACCACACTAATAAGAGGAATTTAATTTTTTCCCTTCTTCATGAAAAATATGAAACCTAAATATTTTTTTTTACATATTCGATCTTATCCTCATCCGCACCCTCATCCGCTTCCTCAAAAATGTCTCCATGAATATCCGCGTCCGCAACCGCATCCTCAATCTTATACTATTTTGCATCCGCATCCGCATCCTCATCCACTAAACAACATCCATTACATCTCTAGAAAAAACAGCGGTCGATCAAACACCTTGAGTGATAAACATGAAGCTGTTCTTGAAAACCAATACTTTCAGCAAAATCGGATTCAATGTAGGTTTTCTCGGTTTTGTCCTCCGGGCATTGTAGAAATTTAACAAAATTTATCACTGACAAAGGAACAAATTTAGCATATCTAAATTAAATTAGCTGTGAGAGAACTGAGAGAAGAGGTTACTTTCCAAAACGGGGTAATTTATTGATAGAGCCAAATAGGACAAGAAAATCTAATATTAACTGCGCGGTGACTCAAATAAGCTCATTCCTAATTTCTAACACACGTTGGCTTCTTTGCAGCTATCGCTTCTAACGTGATTCATAGCCAATATCCCTTAGAAAAAGTATTTCCAGCTACACGAACGTTTTGACATGTTCATTATAACAGTTTTTATGTTATCATCACTAAAATTTCAAAGCCCATTGAAAACATTTCGGGAGGGGTCCGGACCCCATGGACCCCTCCCCTGGCTACGTCCCTGTATCGGACCATGGGGTCATGGGGCTGGCATATAAACCCAACCCCCAAATTAGGTTCTTCGAAGAAAACCTTTTTTATTTGTCCACCAATCTGAACCAAATGTGTTTTAATTGATGCTACAAACATACGTAAAAATTGATGGGAAGGCCATAGGGCTGCCGTACAACCCCTTCCCCCCTCTTTTTAGTTCTTATAAGAAACCCACGTCCCCGCTTCGCCCAATAAATCTTCGCCACGGCACTTATGAGAAAATTCAAAAGCATGGAAGCGGGGAGGACTGAACACTAGTCATAGGTTCGCCCGAAAAAAACTTTTAGCCCGAGGGGAGCGAAGGGTATCTAAATTTCGGCCGCGCCCGAAATTAGCCTCGGTCACGTTTTTTTTTTCAATTTGAAGTTCTATCATTCTTTAAAAAAAAAACACCCTACTTGCCTATACAATTAATAACAAAAGTAGAGACTTTCGGGGGATAAGCATAAAAACAGGACAGCTAACAGCATTTACTGCCGAGTTAATGCTTCATATCCTTTGTGATGACTTGCAAAAGTTGAATTTATGTAGAAGAAGTCAGCCTTCGTCATTCCACTTTAGGGAGTATGAGTATCGTGTTTATAATCACAGTATTCTTGTAGCGCTTAAGTGCGACGTAAAAAATTAAACAACCATTTGAAATAAGGAAAGGGGATGTCAACAGATATTAACTGTGTTGGTTATTTAGGTCGAATGTAAAAGTGTTTTCTAAATTTATAAAATTTTTTATATTTTCTTGATTTTTCCGTATGCAATTCCATTACTTGTCCTCTATGAAAAATTTCGTTTCCAAATTCCAGCCCTTAAACATATTTTCGAACACACTCCTTATTGCTATTACTCGTAGAACCGTCGCTTCGTCAAATTACTTCTCCTTGTGTCTTTGATTTAATTTTCCATACGATGCAGTACGCTTCCATCGATATTGTCGTATGCCTGCTTGAAGTCGACAAATATTTGGTATACGTCGATGTTGTATTCCCAGCACTTCTGGAGTAAAAGCTTCACTGTAAAAAGCTGATCTGTCGTCGACCAGGTCTAAAGCCACCTTGTTACTCGCCAATGATTTCTTCTGCGTACGGGTTAATTCTATTTTCTAGAATCTTAGATAGAATCTTATAAGTCGTACAAACTAATGAGATGCCTCTGTAGTTCTCACATTTCAACTTATCCCCTTTTTTGTGGATTGGGCAAATGATACTTTTACGCCAATCTTCCGGGATTATTTCGTCGTTCCATACTTTAACGATAAGTGTGTGTACGATAAGGTCGAACATCCATGATGCTCAATGCCCATCTCTTACAGACAAGGACGTGGTCAATTTGGTTGACGGTATGTTGATCTGGAGATCTCCAGCTCTGCCTGCGAATGCGACGATGCTGAAACAGGTAGAGCTAATGACCATATTTCTGCTGGTCGCGAAATCAATTAGCCGTTGGCCATTGTCGTTACAGTCTTCATGGAGGCTGTACTCCCCCTATGCCAACTTTCGTTTCCGACTTTAGGAGTTAACATCCCTCAGCAGCAATTTGACATCGTTTGATTGAAGTGAATCGAAGAGATTTTTTAGGCGGTGATAGAACTCGTCATTAACCGCGTCTTCACTGACTTCGGTGGGGGCATGTGCGTTTATGAGCCAGAGATTTAAGAACCGGGTTTTAATGCGAATCGCACACAGCCGCTCGTTTATGGGTTTGAAGTCGACAACATGCGGCTTAAGTTGATTGTTTACAATGAACGCCACTCCAAACTCCCTGTGGCCCGGTTTTCCACATGTAAAAATTGTGTGCGAATTTCGGTCATCAATCTCGCTACTAAGCCATTTTGTATCCTCGAGTGCAACTGTGTTCAACTTATATTTTTCAACCTGATCCAAGAGGGCCCTTAAGGGCCCTGGCCTATCCAGGGAGCGTACATTCCAGGTTCCGAAAGAGTAATCAGTTGTTCGTTAGCGAAGTCGTCGTTGGGTTGTATCCGTCCAATCCTAGGCTTTCATTCCAGGTTTCTTGACGTAGAATTTTTTCCAAGGATGGGGTTGAAGTTGTTAATACAGCACTCAGGCCAGCGCTTACTCGGATAATGCGGGAAAGTAATGCCCCGTGGAGAAACATAGGAATTGGCCGGAGCCGCCCACCCTATGAAGCTCCTCCTGCATAGCTAAGGGTCCGCAGTTATGCCACAACTGAAAAGGATATAGGAATCGGCCGGAGCCTTTCAACCTTTATCACCCCCTTACGGGAATGGCGAGGTCTATTAAATGTATATATAATCAACTCTTGGCCAATCTTTTGTAGAAACGGGTGTTGTCCGCCCGAAGAGGCTTGAAACTAGGAATGTCAAAAACCGGCCCATAACCCGGTTTTCGTTTTTTTTTTTTTTGCAATGTCGGTTAGACCGTCCGGTTTTAACCGGGCTTAAAGTATCGGTTTTCCAGTTAACCGAGTCTTTTCTTTGATTTGCTTAGAATTTTAGTAAAAACATGAATACACACTCATATTGCTATGGTTCGTGGGGTTTGGTTGAAATAAGTGCGGGCAAATAAAAATATTTCAGAAAATTTTATTGGGGGATGCGGGAGCATGGCCCCATAGTACGGTTCCATTTGTTTTGACCTTTTAGTTGTTTTGATAAACACACATTAATTCAAGGTTTCGTGAAATCTGTGTGAAAAATGTATCTTAGAAGAACCAAAGCATTTGTGCAAAATTTCAGCTTCATAGCTTTTAAATTGGCCGAGTAAAACACGTCGCAACAAACAGACAGACGGACAGACTGACATCGCCCAATCGAGTCCCCAAGTCATGCTGATCATATATATGTATACTTTTTATATGGTCGGAGATGCTTCCTTCAAACTTCATGACAAACTTAATATACCCTTTCATTCTATGAGCGAAAGGGTCATTGCCCATTTTCACATAGGAGTTCCCACGGGCATTTTGACAAAAATGCTATTACATTGTTCAAAATAGAGGGATCCCGTTGTACATAAATTTTGCCCAAATGAGCCACACTACCTATTATTAAAATATTCTCCACCATGAATTATTGTACACCCTGTATTGTATACTAACTCCATTGCACCATCTTTGAGAGACATTGCGTACAAAACGGAGATGGAAATCTCTCCCTGCGAGGAGAATCTTATCCGCACTAGAGATTTATACTATTTAGTTTGCTAGTTTGCTATAAAAGGAATCCCATTATTCAATTGAAAAAAAAATTAATTCAAGGAACTGGTAGGTTATGGTTAAAATTAGGGATGAGTCAAATCTTGAAACCACAAAACCTGTGATGAAATGTAATTTAAAAAGACTTTATTTTAGTCTTAGGGCGGCCATTTTCATACAGAAAAAAGTATTGGAGGACATTTTAATGACTACTACTTTGAAAAATAAAAGAATACTACAACGCCTTGATTTCAGTAAAACATTAAATAAACCACTGAGCTGTACACTAAAAAGTTATGAGCCGTAAAACAGCGAAGCATTCATATTACACCCCTCTTATTCATTGAAGTGCTTTCAGATTTACAGACTCTATAAATCAAAATTGATAAAATTCATCTTCGTTCAATCAATTTCGTTCATTCCTCCCAAAAGTGACAACCCCAAAGAATCTTTCATCGCCTCTCGCGTATATACTACGCGAAAAAGAAACAACCATTCTAAAAGGGCATGATTATGAATGTAATTTTGCAACATATTTGAAAGCCTCATGCAAAAGTAAAGTGCCTTCCACCGGAGTAGACGAGAAGACTGTTTAATGGTTGAGCTTTCCGCATCTTGGCGTTGGTCCCAAGTAATGACGGCTATTTCGCCAAATATAATACGCGACAATAACTTAGGCTTCCATAATATACTCTCTCATAAATACCGAAAGCATTCTGAAAAGATTGGCAAGATTGGCCAATTCGCATGTCGTTATTATGAAAAGGATCCGAAGAAAGATTGTTTCTTTTCGGCTCCTTTGTCAATAGGACAAAATGGCATGCATACAGTCGTCGTCAGTGTGACTTTGGCCAGGCGCTATTAAGATTAAATTAAAATTCCACCATAGTTCTTTTTGGTTCGGCTACAAGCTGTTGATTTATTTTTCGCTTTTGTGTGCGACAGAAGGAAAATTGGAGTGTTCCTTTTTCTGTTCGGTCCGACCCCTTTTTGTAGTAGGAAGCAACAGGACGTCGAATGAGACATATGGCAGGCAAAGTGTTTCATCAATTCAATTTGTAGTGCAAGATGAAGAGGAGTGAAAGCTGGTCAGAACATTTAACCTTCGGGCGGGCGCAATACATCTGACTGATGAAGTGACCAGTTTTTGTTGCGCCAATCAGCGATACGAAAAGGGAGAGACCTGAAACTCACAGTAGCTTAATCTTTATCGATCAACTATCCAAAGCAGTTTTCAGTTTCTATCTACCATATGTCTGTGGGCGGGAGGGGATGAAATAATCTCTCAGATGTATTGCGCCCGATTGTGTTATTTTCTCCTTTTCTATGAAAATTTCCACATGTTATACTCTTCACATTGCGTAATAACGTTGTGTTGACTTTTAGGTTTACCAAATCGTTCAATAGTGCGTTTTTAGGGTTTTTTAGATTTTTCAAAAAACCCTTATGAAATCGATTTTGTCCGTCCGTCTGTCCGTCCGTCTGTTCACTAAATAACTCGCGAACGGCTTAACCGATCATCATGAAATTTGGTAGGAATGTGTAGAATGGTAACAGTCTTTGGCACGAAATACTTAAAATTTGGTAGGACAAAAAAAACAGGGTGTCCGGGACATTTGAACATTTGTTCACTAAATAACTCGCGAACGGCTTAACGGATCGTCATGAAATTTGGTAGGAATGTGTAGAATGGTAACAGTCTTTGGCATAAAATACTTAAAAATTGGTATGGCAAAGATAACAGGGTGTCCCGGACATTTACAAATTTGTTCACTAAATACCTCGCGAACGGCTTAACCAATCATCATGTATTTTAGTAAGAATGTGTAGAATAGTAACAGTCTTTGGCACGAAATACTTAGAAGTTAGTAGGGCAAAGATAACAGGGTGTCCCGGAGATTTAAAAATTTGTTCACTAACTGATCGTTATGAAATTTGGTAGGAATGTGTAGAATCGAAAGAGTCTTTAGCACGAAATACTTAGACGTTAGTAGGACAGGGTGTACCGGAGATTTTAAAAAGTCGAGTTTTTTAGTTTTTATCGGACATGGACGTATGGGTACTCAAATCAAAGAACTCGATGGGTACATTTCATATCAGTCGTTTTTTCCAGTTTGGATTAATGGTAACATAGGTACAGCTAATAAATCCAGTTAATATATGTAGCCATGATACATAGTAAATCTATTTTTGGATTGGTCTAATTAAAAGTGTTACGCGTGTGGAACGCGTTTTTTTAGAACAATCCAAAAATAGATTTACGAGAAGCATTTCATTAATATTGTGCATAATTCTTATTTATTACCTATAAAATATATGTGCAAAATTATTCACTATGTGTGTATCCAAAATCTAAAAAACCCTCGTATTGCGGGCGCAGCCCTCTGTACGCCGGTATTTTTAGTAAAATAGCTCACATTTTTTAAGCGGTCGAGTTGTTGGAGGTTTTTTAAAATATTGAAGCTATTGAAAGCGGAATATTCTTAGAAAACTTAAAATGTGAAGGGTATCAAACTTTGTGAGCCAGATTTTGTTTCTAAAATTACGTAGAACTGTTTCAAAAAGACAATACAACAATAAATAAGAGTCTAAAATATACAGAAGCTTAGTTTCATCCCTTTTTCTGTACTTAATCTGTCAGATGCATTGCGCCCGATCGTGTTAGGATTAGTATTGCGCCCGCCGGAAGGTTAAATATTGAAGCGATTGAAAGCGGAATATTCTTAGAAAATTGAAAATGTGAAGGGTGTGTGTCAAAGTATTTGTTTCTAAAATGTTGTAGAACTGTTCCAAAAAGACAATGCAACAATAAATAAGAGTGTAAAATATACAAAAACTTAGTTTCATCCTTTTTTTCTGCACTTAATCTGTCAGATACATTGCGGCCAATCGTGTTAGGATTAGTATTGCGCCCGCCGTAAGGTTAAAAATAAGAAGAACCGATTTAACACTCACAAATATCAAAGTCCTGGACACTTGGTTCAAGTTTAGTCCGCAAAATTGCACGTATGCGTAGTATAGGAATATTAAAGTTTCCGAAACTAAAGTAGGTATCCCATGTTGAGGGGAGAGGAGTAATATTAATTTCGAATATTATTCTGCATTGATGACAAACCGAGCGTATGAAAACCTGACAATCCCCATGCCAGAAGCCGATTTCCCGCATAATATTAAAATTAATACTGTTAGCAACTACTGGCTCTTCTGAATCCAATATTCCATTTGAATTGGTTTAATTGGTGAATTTATGAGATTATCGAAAACCGACTGTGTTGGCAACCGGTATATTTACATATCGATGGATGATATATGCGGTCCTGTAAATTTACATATTGAATGATAAATATTAAATTCGCAAACACGCCACATCGCACATTGTCACCATCATTGAAAAAATGATTTATTTATTTATTATCGCGATTAAACATTTAATTAATTATCTTTCAGAGTTGCATCACAAATTGATATAATGCCAAACAACTCTCCCGACAATTACCATCACAGAGGAGCGAAATAAAGCCAATTAGCTTTTGATAATTCCGTTTACCAAATGTTTTTCAAAATATAATGTACCTACATATTCATGGGTGTCATATAGGTGAATATGACACATGTAATCCTATAGCATATCCGTCTAGTACCTATTTATATGTATTTTGCTAAAATTAAGCTCTGGTATTAGCTCTTCAAATACTCATTTCGTCGAAAGAAGCATGTTCAACACGTGTATTGTAGTCGTTCGCATAAATGACGCTGAACTACATTCATATGATGTTCACGTTGTATGAAGTTTCAGGACTTCGTCGACATTTATAATGCGATTTGGGGATGTCAACGTCATTCAGTAACGTGTTTTCAGTCTATATGGATATTATCCATATAGATAATGTAACTCCTAGGTTTGAATTTCCTATTTAGTAGATTGACTGTAATAGAAAGATTACACTATTAAATTTTTGAAGAGAGATTCCAGGAATTTCAGAACTTTTCCACTCGCTTTAATCAATTAACTGGCTTAAATAGGTGCTTTAGTTGATTTTTGTTACATTATTTCTTTATAAAGTTTCATACAATAATAATTTCATACATACACCATCTTCACGTTTTAAGCTATAGTCATAGGAGTATATAATATTAAAACCATATACTTATGTATCACTAACACCTTACAAACGTACATAAAAAGGTACTCCGAACATTTCATTTCTCTTATCTATTATATGAATAGTTGCACGTACTTATCACTGATGATAATGTCAACCATTTCATCTGATACACACAGGAATTTCAAAAATATCCTTGAGTTTTGAGTATCATCATCAGAAAAGCTAACGATAACAACCACTCATTCGTATAAAATGATTAAGCTAACGGTGGTAATAACAAAAAGATACAGCCAGATGAAATATCACACCACAATATTAATGTCCTGGTCGCATAGGACAATAGCACAACACTTGAGTTGAAATATTGTCACAGAGCCGGTGTAAGTGCCTAACAAATTACGTTTTTGTGAGTAATGTTATAGCCTATACAACAAGGACTTTTGGGCAAAACATGAACCCTAATTTCTTCTGATTTGAGAGGATCCATGCTTGCACAATGTCTTTTATCGAACGTTGGTTTACTTTTGTATAACGGTTATATTCATTGAATAGGAAGAGAACAACCCTCAAAAGGACGAAAACTGAATGTACTTGTCTATTATTCGACTAAAAATAAGCGTGTCGTTTTTTAATCCTGTCGCAAATAATCGGTATCGCATTTTCTGTTTCCTGGAGCAACGAAGTGGAGGAATATAGCTGACTAAATGGAGAGCCTCCACACAACCTAGTTAAGCGTACGACTTTTGACAATCGTCGTTCTTAATAAAAAATTGTTTGTGATATGAAATATAAAAAAAAACAAATTGGCAAAAAAAAAACGAAAAATTTTGTTGGCCATAATTTTATATGCAAAAGACTTCTCCATGTGTTCTCCGCGCGGGCGCTCCTTGGTAACGGTAGTGGGTAAAACCTCTAACGGCTAAGTCAAATCATCTGATGCGACATTTGGAAGAAGCACCGCTGCGCCTGAGTGCTGTATTTACATCTGCAGCGTCTCAGGTTACTCAACGTGATAGGTGACAGAAAACGTTTAACTCAACCACTAAAGCAGCATATTCGAGGCATGCCCATGATGGACTTTACTCAACGATGAAACCCTATCCAGAGTTGTTCATTTTCATGTAAAAAACAATTTTTTACATTTTTACTGTAAAAAAATGTAAAAAATAGGTAAAATATGTAAAAAATGTAAAAAGCACGTAAAAAATGTAAAAAATGGAGAGAAAAAATGTATAAATACTATTTTTCGTCTTTCAACTGTTACTACGTGGTACAGTTTCGTTTGTATTATTGCGCGTAAAGCTGCCGTTTGCGTTTGTGATAAATATTCCGAAAAATTAACCGAGGAAAACCGTCCACCACCAAATTCAAAGGGTTGAAAGCAAAAGGCATTTGCAATATTTGCCACAAAGTATTGCAAAACACCGCAAGCTCTCGGCTGTCTACACATAGGTAAATTCTTATTATACCCTTTGCTAATAGAGTGAAAGGGTATATTAACTTTATCATGAAGTTTGTAACGCATTGAAGGAAGCATCTCTGAACATATAAAATGTATACACATATGATCAGCATGACTTGGGGAGTCGATTAGGCGATGTAGCTTATGGTATTCTCCATCGTTTGTGACATGTTCCACGATAGTAAGTATTCATTTTTATTGATAAAATCGCAGCGGAATAAATTTCACTCTCGAGATTAATTCAGCCCTTTACCCGCAAATTATGCTGAATTTTCCTTCAGAAACCGTTGTACAAACACTGAAGAGGCGAGAGGGTGCCGAGCACGGAGTCTGGAAAGTACAAACGAAAACAATGTGGAAACTTCTGAAACCGATTTGATCCCGGTAATTTGTTGGGCTCTATGCTGTTGCTCACGTTCCGTGCAGGCAGGGGCGTACGCAGAAAAATATTTCGGGATGGGTTTTAGGGAAGAGGTTGATGTTGTCCGTGTAAGTTCATCGCGAGTATATATAGCTGCTAAGTGTGACCACATCACTTAGAGACACTTTGATTCATAGCCAGATCAAAAAATCAACATGAAAATTTTGTGTGATACTGGAATCATCTTCTGAATAGCAGAAAACATGTTAGCAGTACGTTGTTCTCACTTTTCGTCTATTGAAACGACTGTAGTGGGTAATGGCCTCCTTTTCTATTAAGACGATCTACTTTCCAAAATGTAGAAGAACACTTGTAATCACTTTGTCTATATCTTTATTTCAGAAAAAAAGGAGAGGGTTTGAACCCTTAAAACCCCTACCTAGGATCGCCAATGAATGCAGGCATAAAGTCGTACTCTTAACATGTGAACGCACGCACGATAAAATGTACTGCCCGGCTGCATATATGTAGCTGAAACAGTATCTTGTCCTGTATTCGATCGAACAAAACGCAGCCATTATGCTAAGTCATATGTATTTCTGGTGCATCAATAATTACAAATAAATCAATCACACTCCAAATCGGTGACGAATTTGTATATCCGATTCCGATAGCAGAAAGTGAAAAAAATGGTATTGGATGTGGTTTTTTACATTTCACTTTTTGACATAATGTAAAAAACTCTTCATGTAAAAAATTGAATTTTTTACATGTAAAAAACTACGTAAAAAATGTAAAGTAAAAAACTCGAACAACTCTGCCTATCATGGTTTAGCGATGTGCCGACAACTCATCCTAAGAAAAACTTCAAGTCAAGAAACCTGAAACGAAAGCCTCGGATTGGACGGATACAAAACAATGACGACCCCGCAAACGAACAAGGCTCCCTGAATAGACCGGGGGCCTTAAGGGCCCTCCTCGAACAGGTAGAACAATACATGATGAGCATAGTTGCAATCCAGGAATTTAAATGGCTCAAAAGCGAGATTAACGACCTCAATTTGCACACTATTTTTACGAGTGGAGGAGGGCAAACAAGGAGTTTGGAGTAGCTTTCATCGTGAATAAGCAGCTCAAGGACCACGTTATCGGCTTCAAACCCATCAACGAGCGGCTATGTGCGATCCGCATTAAGACCCGTTTCGCTAATCTCTGGCTCATTAATGCGCATGCCCCTACAGAAGTAAAAGAAGACGCGATTAAGGACGAGTTCTACAGCGACCTAGAAACACTCTTCGACTCACTTCCATCAAACGACGTCAAGCTGCTCCTAGGAGACTTTGACGCCAAAGTCGGAAACGAAAGCTGGCATAGGGGAACAACTGGAGGTCATTGCCTCCACAACGAAAAAAACAACAACGGTCAGCGACGTATCGACTTCGCGAGCGGCAGAAACTTGGTCATAAGCTCTACATGCTTCCATCATCGACGAATCCAGACCTGGAAGTCTCCAGATGAATACACCGTGAACCAGATCGACCACGTACTGATCAGCAAGAGATGGGCTTCTAATGTCCTAGATGTTCGATCCTATCGAGGAGCCAACTGCGACACCGATCACTATTTGGTGAAGACGACCTACAGGTGCAGAATCTCTTCGGTAGACCTAACGAGAATCAACCCTGCCAAGATCTTCGAGGTTGACAATTTGATTGATGATGCCACGGCGGCTGCGTATACTACAGGACTTGAGGAAAAACTGTCGCCCGTGCTTGATAACATCAATAATAATCTAGGCATCCATGAGTTCTGGGAGGAGCTCAAAGACAGCATCAAGGGTGTCGCAGAAGAGGTCGTGGGCTATAAACGCCGGCGCAGACGAGCAGACTGGTTCGACTACGAATGCAGGGTCTCGATTGAGGCGAAAAATGAAGCCTATCGTCAATACACACAACGCGCATCCCGAGCCAAGAAAGAAAGATACAACGAACTTCGGCGAGTATCTAATAGGTTATTTAGACGTAAGAAACGCAAACATTTTGACGAGCAGTTACAGCAAATAAACCAAAGATTAACCAGTAAGAACATTAGACATGCGTACAAACTTATAAATAATATCAAGAACGGATATCAACCCTGGACAAGCCTATGTAAGGACAAGGATGGTAACATCATCAGCGACATCGAAAGCGTCAACAAACGATGGGCCTCGCATTTTGAAGAGCTCCTCAATGCATCATCAACATCCCCCGCGGAGCTAGCTCTTGAGCAGTTAGCCGAACCAGGCCCTCCCGTTCTACCCCCAACAGTAGAGGAGGTGAGTCTTGCCATACAGACGCTTCAAAATAATAAATCGCTGACGAGATCCCAGCAGAACTGCTGAAGCATGGTGGAATGTGCCTAACCAACGTTATACATGTGCTACTGCTGAAAATATGGAAGATTGGCGCAAAAGTCTAATCTGCCCAATCCACAAAAAGGGTGGCAAGCTGAAGTGTGAGAATTACAGGGCAGGGGCATATCATTAGTTTGTACGGCCTATAAGATATTATCGAAAATTCTTGAAAAGAGAATTAATCCGTACGCAGAACGAATCATTGGCGAGTATCAAGGCGGCTTCATACCTTGTCGCTCAACCACCGATCAGCTTTTCACAGTGAAGCTACTACTCCAAAAGTGCTGGGAATATAACATCGACGTATACCAAATCTATGTCGACTTCAAGCAGGCATACGACAGTATCGATCGAAGTATACGGTACATTATGCTGAATTTTGCTATACCGGCAAAGTTAGTGCGACTCACAAGGGTGACCATGACTAATACCGTCTCGCAGGTCAAAGTGCAGAACCGACTCACTGACCTATTTGAAACTCGTACAGGACGCAAGCAGGGCGACGGGCTGGCGCCGACGCTCTTCAACCTGGCTTTGGAGTATGTAATTCGATCCATGAATACGGACAGCAGCGGAACGCTACTCATCAAGTCGACTCAATTAGTAGCGTACGCCGACGATATCAACATCATGTCTCGAAGGTTGGGTGATGCAGAATGCCTTCTGCATAACCTCAATAACGCCGCAAAGGAAGTTGGACTACATATCAACGAAAGCAAAACAAATACCATGATGCAATCGAAAACAAGGACGCCAGCAAATTCAAGCATGACAGTGGGGGCCTTAATATCGAGTATGTAGACAACTTCAACTATCTGGGTTGTAACTTATCAAAGGACGCCAACGAAACCGACGGATAAGCCAATAAGACATATTTCTCGGTCCTCCCTATAATTAATTCGAAACTTGCGCACAGGAACACGAAGTTCCGCGTGTACAAAACGATCATCCGACCCGTGCTATGTTATGGCTGCGAAACATGGACCCTTACCCAAGCCTCCGAAATTTTGCTAGACCGATTCGAACGAAAGGTCCTTCGGCGAATTTTCGGCGCCGTTCGCGAGCGAGACCAATGGCGTTTCCGGTACAACCATGAGTTGTATCAATTGTACGATGAGCTGGAAGTACCGAAAATCGTGAAGCTTCAACGTCTGCAATGGGCGGGGTATGTACAACGGATGGACGATAATCGCATGCCAAAGAAAGTGATGAACGCACAACGAATTGACGGAGCGAGGTTGCGTGGACGACCGAGAGCTCGCTGGGAGAACTCCGTAGGTGAAAACGCCCACCAGCTGCTAGGCTTTCGAAACTGGAGGACAAGGTCATGTAACCGCGACAATTGGAGGTCAACGATTCAGGCGGCCAAGGCCCGACGTCGGGCTATCGTGCCACATTGATGATGATAATGATAATTTTACATAACAATTTATTAGCAAAGGTCTTAACTCCCAATGAACCGATCTGAACTCCTTTATCACAGATTGACCATTTTCAGTACCAGATTGGACCAAACCTCAATGAGTGCATCCGACCCAAGTTTCTTTCGAGGCACTTCGGGCCGAGATCAGGAGTGTTCCTTCTCCCGTGTGAATTTTGGGTTTTAGAAATGGGAGACCCGCGCTTCCTCAAGCAAACAAGGCAAACAAGCTGGATGGGTTGCTTAATACATAATTTGAATATTTTCGTAGTCACCGCTGCTATGATGTCAATCTGGAAGACGTGGGAGTGGTGTGGCCGTGCAGGCCTAGTCAACCTAAATTTAAAAAAAAAAACCCTCTCAGGAGACCCTCGGCGATGCGTGCTCGAAGACCGGCACAGCTACTGGGAGCAACGAGGTGGGTTGGTGCGGGTTTCCCGCTTCCATTCACCAGACCCAATAACAATTTTCACGCATCTTGCCCGAAAAATTCCAAAATAAAACTTTAATGGAACCGCGACAACATCATGGTGACGCCTACGCGTCAAACTCCCAACACTTAAAAAAAATCCGTTTATAGGCTTCTTCTTCGAGATATAATATTGCAAGCACTATATATTTCCTGGACCACGCCGAGATTCGATCTCCGGACCTCTAGATTACCAGCATCGTAGAGTGCGACTCAACCAAGTGAGCCACTGGATAATTTGAACTAAAATTTTATATATCATTGCAAAGATAATTTTATGTAGTTTGTTTCGTTCTCAGACCATTTTTTGGTATCTCTTACCGTTTTTGAAATAATCGCAAAAAACCGAAAAAATGCCCCCCTTTCCCCTCTTTTTTTAAGGTTGCTGACCCCAATCGGTTGGGACTTTTAACGCCATAATCTGAGGACCATTCCCAACCATAATCCAAAAAAAATTTTCGATGTTGGATTTTGGCCAACCAAATATGCCATTTTTCTTAGACTACGTCACACTAAACGTTCAAAACAGACTCCCCGCACGGCACTATGAGCGAGGACCCTCCCACTGTATATTCATCTATGATTTAAGCAACGGACGAAAAGATCTCCAACTGTTCTTTGTTGATTTCAACGAGATTTTATTCGAAAAGTAAATTTCTTGGGCAAGTCAAGTTCAGATTAATGTTTCGGGCTTGCACAGTTTCGTGATCATTAGGGAAACTAGCATGGTTTTACAATGTCTATTGGCGGAAGAAAGATGTTTGATTTTTCGATCCATATTCTTTTTTCACATCAAATTGTAGGAACGAAATAGTTAAAGTAGAATTTCAATTGAAGCAAATATTGCTCTTTAATGACAGAATTCACCGGACCTCTTTAAATCTATAGAATGCTTCTCGTGCTCTGGCTATTCACGCTAGACTAGGGATCACACCCTATACAACCGGAGTGTTAACAGCCCTATTCGACTGACTGGATCATTGATCCTGTCCAAGTCGAATGAAATCGGATCAAATTTCCCAAATCGGTAACAGCTGACTATCGTGTCATCTGGCCCCAACGCGATATTCTAAATTATAAATTGCATTTGTAATTATGCACCGTGCGAGATACAACTAAAAGGATAATTAGCAAGAAATATTAAAATGATTAACTCTGAATAAAGTTTACAAACCAAAAATACTGAATAACAAAATGACATACGGGAAATTTTAGGAAAATTGTTCGCGGAGACATCTAGGGGATTAGTTTGGCAGATGATCCAAATCATACCCTGGATCAACTTCCAGGACTATCATTTTGTATGGGATTTCCAATAAATCTGGAAATGATCCAGTGAGTCGAATAGGGCTAATGAGCATTAACAGCTATTATTATAAAATCACTAAGGCCCGTATTTATGAACATTCCTTAACTCAAGGAGACCTTGAGTCAAGGATGCCGAAATTCAATGAATTAAATGTCATTTCCCATACTTTTTCATAGAAATCACTTATATTCAAGAGTCAATTAATCCTAGATTTAAGGCGAAACTCAAGGAGACCTTAAGTTTTCAATAGACTTGAAATATTATATATCAAGGAAGGTGGGTAGCTACCTTGACTTCAAGTGAGGTTGACTTTAGAAAATTTCAAGGTTACGGGGTTAGCACAGGTTTTTCGAAGTTGCAAACTTGGTGGTACACTTCTGGTATCTATCCTAACAATATCCCAAAAAACCAGAGCCGAGCAATTTTTTGCGACATAACGCCTTATATTTCGGTTTATTGACTGGCCTAATAAACAAATAATACATAATGTCCAAAGCTCACTCAAAATCCAGTGCACATTTTTTTGGCCCAGTCGTCTGATCTGCGCCTGATGTCACAAATACAACCGAAGATACAAACGTATACAGGCGATTGAGCTTTTGACTCATTGCGTTTTTTCTACACAGTTGAAGAGAGTTGAAATTCTCTGCCGGAGCAGGTTTTCGTGCATGAGTTGACTTCATGTGTGTATCTTTCTCCGCTGACCCATGCCGATGCCATGCAATACCGCGTGGCTTATGCAAATGTACCACGCGGTATGTGCGCGAGAACTGCATACAGAAAGGTGACGCAGGCAGCCACTGAGACCGCGCCGCGCCGGGCTTGTTGTCAATGTATTTCGTTGCCACGCTCGTTGTATTGGATTGAGTGCAGGAGTGCAGGACAAAGTAGCACAACTTCCATACACATTTGAAAAGAGTTATACATATTTCTATACATAACATCAACTGAAAATTTGTGTGGAAATTGTTGTGTACATACTCGATTCAATTGGAGGGATATGAGTACGAGAATGAGTTGTTGAGTATTGATCAAATAAAAATACGATATTTGATCGTATTTTGTTCATCCTTTTGATCATTTTTATTGCTTCAGGCTGGAGACTTGGGTGGAAAATATCTTTTGCATGGGGAGGTGGTTGAATATGTTTATCAACGAGCTCGCAGAAACGTAAGTTATGCGGTCTACTTTTATCCATAAAATCAGTCATATTTTTATATATTTTCCTTTTTTCCTAACTTACAACTAATGAAAAAAAAACTATCGGATAATTGGTTTTGATACCGAAATTTATACTTATAGGCATTTATAAACATACCTTAACTCAAGGCGACCTTTAGTCAAATATGCCCAATTTAAAAAATTAAATGTCGTTTCCAGTAGTTTTTCATTGAAATAATTTATATTTACGAGTCAATGAATCCTTGATTTAAGGCGAAACTCAAGGAGACCTGAAGTTTTTAAAATAATTGTAATATAATAATAGCTCAAGGTAGGTAACTAGCTACAGGAAACAGGAAACAAACTCCGGATATGTAATGTACTCGATGGACGTCCCCTTTGATATGATGCTCAGCATGCATCTAGTTGTGAAACAAATGACGTCGTTAGGAAAAGGGCGATGCAGGAATTCCCGCAGGGCTCTATTCTAGGACAGTTTGTTTAAAAATAAATGATGGACTTGTTAGCAGTTGCGAATGCGGGAACGTTTTTTAAATTAGTTGAACTTAAATCAGGGATATCAGCGAGGGGGCCTACAATTCCTAAGTGCCACCAAGGAAATTGATTTAGGACCTCAAGTACGCGTTTGTAGTTTACAAATAATATCGTCATATCAGAAACACACAACAAACGATGGGCCTCGCATTTTGAAGAGCTCCTCAATGCATCATCAACATCCCCCGCGGAGCTAGCTCTTGAGCAGTTAGCCGAACCAGGCCCTACCGTTCTACCCCCAACAGTAGAGGAGGTGAGTCTTGCCATACAGTCGCTCCAAAATAATAAAGCGCCCGGCGCTGACGAGATCCCAGCAGAACTGCTGAAACATGGTGGAACGTGCCTGGCCAACGCTGTACATGTGCTACTGCTGAAAATATGGAACGACGAGGTAATCCCCGAAGATTGGCGCAAAAGCATAATCTGCCCAATCCACAAAAAGGGTGACAAGCTGAAGTGTGAGAATTACAGGGGCATATCATTAGTTTGTACGGCCTATAAGATTTTATCAAAAATTCTTGAAAAGAGAATCAATCCGTACTCAGAACAAATCATTGGCGAGTATCAAGGCGGCTTCAGACCTGGTCGTTCAACGACCGATCAGCTTTACACAGTGAAGCTACTACTCCAAAAGTGCTGGGAATACAACATCGACGTATACTAAATCTTTGTCGACTTCAAGCAGGCATACGACAGTATCGACCGAAGTGTACTGTACAACATTATGCTGAATTTTGGTATACCGGCAAAGTTAGTGCGACTCACAAGGATGACGATGACTAATACCGTCTCGCAGGTCAAAGTGCAGAACCGACTCACTGACCTATTTGAAACTCGTACTGGACTCAAGCAGGGCGACGGGCTGGCGCCGACGCTCTTCAACCTGGCTTTGGAGTATGTAATTCGAGCCATGAATATGGACAGCAGCGGAACGCTACTCATCAAGTCGACTCAATTAGTAGCGTACGCCGACGATATCAACATCATGTCTCGAAGGTTGGGTGATGCAGAAAGCCTCCTGCATAACCTCAATAACGCCGCAAAGGAAGTTGGACTACATATCAACGAAAGCAAAACAAAGGCCATGATGCAATCGAAAACAAGGACGCCAGCAAATTCAAGCATCACAGTGGGGGACCTTAATATCGAGTATGTAGACAACTTCAACTATCTGGGTTGTAACTTATCAAAGGACGCCAACGAAACCGACGAAATTAAGCGACGGATACAACTAGCCAATAAGACATATTTCTCGGTCCTCCCTATAATTAATTCGAAACTTGCGCACAGGAACACGAAGCTCCGCGTGTACAAAACGATCATCCGACCCGTGCTATGTTATGGCTGCGAAACATGGACCCTTACCCAAGCCTCCGAAATTTTGCTAGACCGATTCGAACGAAAGGTCCTTCGGCCGTTCGCGAGCGAGACCAATGGCGTATCCGATACAACCATGAGTTGTATCAATTGTACGATGAGCTGGAAGTATCGAAAATCGTGAAGCTTCAACGTCTACAGTGGGCGGGGCATGTACAACGGATGGACGACAATCGCATGCCAAAGAAAGTTATGAACGCACAACGAATTGACGGAGCGAGGTTGCGTGGACGACCGAGAGCTCGCTGGGAGAACTCCGTAGGTGAAGACGCCCACCAGCTGCTGGGCTTCCGAAACTGGAGGACAAGGTCACGTAACCGCGACAATTGGAGGTCAACGATTCAGGGGGCAAGGCCCGACGTCGGGCTATCGTGCCACATTGATGATGATGATATCAGAAACACTTAACTCGAATTCTCTCTGCTGAATTAGAGATGTCAGAACGGACAACCCGTTTTTTGTTTTGTGTTTGACCCGAACGGTTGTTCAGGTTTTTTGGGTTTTAGTCGAAATAGGAATTTCCTTTCATATTTATAACAAACATTTTTTTCAATTTTACTTTTGTCTATAGAAAAATAAAACGAGGATGATAGAAAGGAACGTGTTAGCACCTTAAAAGTTTTTGCTTTTGAAGCACTTAGACGTGTCGTACGCTTCAGGTTCTAAATTAAGTGGTAAATTAGCAAAGCTATACTGTTGTGTGTAGGGTGAGCAGCGAGAACCCTCACTGACTCAAAGCCCTAAATCGTATAGAAACTCCCGCGATAAGCAATCGAGTGTCGTTATCATTAATAGTTTTGACTTTAATAACCGTGTGAATCTGGAGAAACATTAACATTTTGTTATAGAACTTTCAGTGATTCATTGAAAGATAGTATTAACTCTGAAAATACAGTGTAATCACACCTGGACAATCTGAAGCTTTAGTGAAATCGGCGCTTGTGGTGTTTTTTTTTGCTGTGAAAAGATTTGAATAAAACAAAAAAGGACATAATTTTGCAATTTCCCTAAAATCACTAAATAAAAATTGATGCCTTGATTAAAAAGCAAGTAGCCGTTGCGAAGGAAATAAAGAAATTAAATGTGCAACTCTTTCGCGAGAAGGACAAGAGAATTCGGCGATGTGAAATTGCAGCAATTAACGAATGCCTGGAACGAGTTCGAAAGTATTGACAAACGATTGGAAGTTTTTCGCGAATCTCAGTCCGAGCAGCGGTACTTCGCGGAAAATTATTTCGAGACCGCTGAAAAGTCGTATGAAGAGTTACGGGAAGCAATCTAATCGCTCATTAGTGACGCAATAGCAGGAACTCAGAGAGCTCAGGACATTGAGCAACAACACCGTCTATTGAAGAAACAAAACGCGCTGATAAACAGCTTGAGCCAGGCAGCCAATGATGCTAAGGAGCACTTATTTCAACCAATGTTCGAAGCATATGGAAGGCAAAAGCAAAAGTTGCTGAGTGAAACTTGGCATCTGGGTGAAAGAGAAAGATGATTACTTCGACGATAATGTATTTCGAGTAACCGAGGCGTTATATCAAGAAACAGTGATACAACTGGAATCGTCAAAATCAAGCAGCCAGTTAACTACCCAATTGTATTGCCCGCGCCTATTGCTCAGCCAGCTACAAGCATAACATCAAATATACAAGCGGAAACTATTTAAAATGGATACCTTTTAATGATCTATTTTCGGAATTAATTCGAAGATTCAGGCCTTCATTCCTTTGCGTGTGCAAGGCTCTCAAATTGGCAGTAGTTTTTGTGCGATTCCTGAGCAGAAATCGTATAATTTGTAAGCGCCAGAGCCTTCGAAGGCAACATTGGCCTCCCTCAAGTGGAAGTATCGTGTGGGATGTGATTTTGCAATCACGTGGGGTTGCGCTACAGTCCGGCGCCGTAATCTTAGAATGACAGCGGTAGTAGAAAGAGTATTCCCGTATAAGTGAAATAATATTTCCTGATTTTGTTGATAGACCCTGAAGTAGGGCCAAATGGACCGAAATATATAGGTCAGCAAAAACTTTGTTTTTTTTTTTTTTTTTTAAATCTATTCATGTGTTTCCACATAGAAGGAAGCGCAAAAGTTGCATATAGAAATAACTTTACTTTTTTTAACTTTAGGTCACGCATTCCACCTTGGTTTTCAAATGTATGCAAAGAATGTTTCCTCTCTCCACTCTCTTGAATCCATTAACCTTTTATGATACACCGGAATCCATAACACTAACTATACCTTTCCTCATTGGTGTCTAATACTAATACATGCTTACCTGTAAAATTTATTATTCCGATCTTTATTTCGTACAATGGATATTAGATTTTAATTTTCCTCTTCGTATAATAATAAATCTGCCCGCGTCCAAATTACTATTCCAAAACAGAACCCTAATTTACTACATATGAAAACTCCTAATGGTAATTTGATTGCCAAAAACAACTCGATTCCATTATCGTAAATATTTGTGCAATCTTTTTCAGTCTCCATTGTAAACACCTTTCTTGCGGGTACCATAATTGGAAGCATTAGTTGCAGAAAGCCAACGGCTACGAATGTACGTGCAGCAGCCAGCTTTACATTTTACTTAAATGCCAGTGAATTTGCATACATATACTCGACATCCTACTGGACCAAACTGCAACTGCATATTGCAGGATGCTCTCTTGTATACCGAACAGAGTAAAGAGTTGGAGTACTTAAAATCTTGCTCCACTGAGTAGAGTACGTCCTTCAGCACAATTTCCGACCAAACTTGAATTTTCTAATTTTTCAACTGCGGCTGAGATTTGAATACACGACGAAGAAGCTGTTTCAGTTGTCGAGCCAGAATGTATTTCGCCAATTTTGTATAGTAGAACGAAATGAGAATGGTATGAAGTGGTATTTGGGAAACATATTTTCGAAAACCATCATAAATAATGAAAGTGTTTCTGTAACAGTTAGGTAATTTTAAAGGGTTCGAAATGAAAGAGTAGCTAATAAAATGAGTTTTGATTAAAAGTGGCGTTTTTCATTGCGAAACACATTGCTCATTTGCACATTTGCTTCCAAACAAATTATGAAATGAAGCATAATTACTTGTACTAAAGGTATTGCTATGTATTTGAATATGTTAAATATGTACTTGGATTGTGCACCCCCTTAATATTATTTTGAATTTATTTAGGTATAGAGGGGTAATGTATAGCGATTAGTTCCGTCAATACTTTCAATCATTATTTTCAGTATCTAGGGACGCGGGAGCGTCCCGCACGCCAAAGAAAAACGAAGAAATTTGAACAAATAAAAAGTGAGAAGCGACTAAGACTATGTTTACACGACGGAACAAGTACGGGTTTTCGGACCTCTGTAGCTCGGACCCTGGTTGGTCCTGAGTCTTCAAATTCGGTAAGCGTTGTTGCTCGCGCCGTCTTACGAAGTGTAGAAAATTTCCAGATGATACGATAAGAAATACCGGAGATATAAGAGTTTGAAAATCGCATTTTTTCAAAAATCTTGTTCTCGTTGTTCTCGTTGTTCTCGTCGTTCTCGTTGTTCTTGTCGTTCATTGACAGGGCTACAGCCTTGCAGAGGGCATCTCTGGATTTGGTCTCTTTTCCCATTGATAGAGTCTGTCGTGAAGGTGTGCATAGGCTATCGTTTGCTCCGATCCGTGAAGTAGAAAAAAAGATACAGCGGAAAATGTGAAAAAATACATAGAGTTTCTCGCTTAAATCTTTTTATATGTTTTAAAGGAAGCATTTTGCAAAAGTCGGGGATAGGCCCGAAAAAAGCCTAGAAAACAATCGTATAGTATAGTATAGTATAATTGGTAGGACCGAACAATCTTTTGTATCCAAAATTTTTTAGTTTTATCGTCTGCAAGAGCGGGGGCGCGGCGGGTCAAAGTTTTTGTTTTGGTTCGTCTCATATATACGAGTACGTACATATTAGTTTAATATTGGATGAGCATACGCACTGTTTCATTCATCCCGATGATCCTAAAGCTTCCACCAAATCAGCGCGGTAGCGGTACGCGGTACACACAACACACACACCACAAGAATTGACAAGTACTCCGTGGTGTACCGCGGCGGAAACTATTTCATACATTCTGACACGTACCGCTTCCGTTCTGCGCTGGTTTGGTGGAAGCTTAAATATGGCGCTGGGAGCTGGGACACCAAATCGGTTTTGTCAAGACGGTGTATTCTGTTGTGTTCAAACCATAGAGTTACGTGATGATGGCATATGGAAAATCGATTTTTCAAGGAATTCTGATGAGTTAATTTGAACAAAATTTGGCATGTAGATTTATTCTTGTAATTCCACCCGGTTTGATCCTGTTGTGGTAGACAAAAAGGTACTGTTAGTTATATAGTGAATTTCATAGCTATCCCTGATTCTTGGTCATGAAACCACTTTATTGTTGTAAAAGCAATGCTCGTCAGGACTCAACAGGTTTTCGGGACCTTTGATGAGGGATAAAAGGATATTTTCACATGTACATGTTTTTCTCTATGTGTCTTAGGCGCAATGTGGAACTTAGGAAATATGGATGTTATTTGAATCACATATTGAGTACCCAGTGAGGCTTAATGGTTACATTAAAAATTAAGATTTAAGATTAGGATGAATGTGATAGAGATGAAGTAAAGGTTTAGACTCAATTTAGGGCTAGGGTGTTAAAGTCGAAATCAAGTTTAGGGTAACGGATAGGGTTAAAGTTATTGTTACATCGCAGTTAACGTTATTATTAGGGTTAAATGTAAGGATAGGGTTTGGGTTAAGGTTGAGTCTGAGTTTGAGGTTTAGGTATAGGCCAGGGTTATGGTCAAAGTTAGGGTTATCATTAAGTTTAATGTTATGTATCAAGATACCAAGGTTAGCGAGGTTACGAGAGCTACCAAGGCCATCGGGGTTACCGAGGTTACTAAGGGTTTGCAAGATCACCAAAGTAGTCAAGTGTACTATGGTTACTAAGATTACCAAGGCGAGCAAGGATACCAAGGAGACCAAGGAGACGAAGGTTAGCAAGGGGTTTATCGTTCTTATAATTATTGTTCTCAAACCAATTCGTGACAATAGGGCAATGAATATCGTCTTCATAATATATTTACGAATTTTGTAAATCGAAAACTGCAAAAAGATATGATATCTCACAAAAACAACTGTGTTGTAAAAGGTGTCCGCCAAAGAAAAAGTCATCAGCCGCAAAAAGGATTGATATAAATACATTCCCGCCAAAATACTCGCATCTTGTCTCAATGATGGTGGTGGAGCAAATTTTTTTCAACGCTATTTGGCGGGGAGCTTGAATAAGGTTAATAACAAAATAAAATCAATGTTAAGAAATTTATGAAAGAACTTTTATCGTATAGAAAAAAAACGAGTTCCATACGAAGGAAAGCTAAATAAGGTTCTAAAACGCATTTTTATTTTCTATAAGACTGGAAGCTTCAAAATTATCAAGAAAAGAACATAGCAGCAAATAGTACCCTCGTTCAGCTCCCCGCCAATAAGCGTTGAACAAAATTTGCTCCACCACCATCATTGAGACAAGATGCGAGTATTTTGGCGGGAATGTATTAATATCAATCCTTTTTGCGGCTGATGACTTTTTCTTTGGCGGACACCTTTTACAACACAGTTGTTTTTGTGAGATAAATCATTCCGCCGGAAATATGCTTCTGCGAATCAAAGGAGCCAATGATATTTCCTATTTTTCCTACTCAATATACCAATTCATACTTTATTTATTTATTTATTTATTTATTTATTTATTTATTTATTTATATACGGATAAAAATCCATTTTATATATTTTTATACATAGATACATTAGATATTTCAAAATTAAAACAAGAAAAAAAAAAAAATAAGAACAAAGCAAACATTAATATAAATTGATATTCAAATGCAAAAGTATGTAAATTTAGTGGAAATTAGCAGGGAATTCAAACAGACCAAAAAAGCATTCATAAATTATTAACTACTTTTTTTATCGCATAACTGTTGGTGTTAAAAAGATCTAACTGATCACATAGAGTGTTTCCAATTCGCTTGATTCTTTCTAATGGAGAGTTTTGGCAATAAGTTGTTCGATATTTATTGTATGAGAAAAGATTATTACATCTTGTGAACCTAGAAGGAACTCTTAATGTAATTTCCGAAAGTATATCTGGTACATCCAGGTTTCCGTTTACAAGGTTGAACAAAAATAATGCATCTGAACATTTCCTTCTTGTTTCAAGTGAAGTTAAATTCATCATTACCATAATTTCATTAAAATCCATGTCAGAAGCTGTTAAACCTAATTTAAATCCAACAAATTTCAAAAATCTTTTCTGAACATTTTCTAATGCATTACGGTGCACACCAAAATACGGGTTCCAAAGGACTGAAGCATAATCAAGCTTGCTACGTACCAAAGAAAAATACAAAACTTTTAATGAATTAACATTATAAAAATCTTGACTGTTTCTAATAATAAAGCCCAAATTCCTAAAAGCTTCGCTGACAATATTGTTAATATGGGTAACAAATGTAAGTGACGAATCAAATGATACTCCTAAATCTTTCATCGAGACAACCTCTTTTAGCATGATCCCATTTATGAAATAATTACAAAGGAAGCTAGTATTAGTGCGATTAAAAATCATATATTGACACTTTTTTATGTTAAGGTCCAGGCTATTATTTGTGCAATACGTAAAGAATTCATTAAGATTTTTTTGAAGTACCCTTATATCGTCATAAGAATTCACCCTTTTAAAGATCTTACAATCGTCAGCGAAAAGTAAAAATTTGACATCTTTAAATATAAGCCCTATGTCGTTAATGAATATTAGAAATAGTAACGGTCCCAAATGAGATCCCTGTGGCACACCAGACACCGGAAAGAATGTTCTAGAATGACATCCTTTAACATTCATTATCAGAGAACGATTTTTAATATAATCGCAAAGCCATGTATATATAGATCCATTAAAACCAATATTTTTAAGTTTTCTAGCCAATAGTGTATGATTAATACGGTCAAACGCTTTACTAAAATCTGTGTAAATTGTATGAACTTGTTCATAAGACACGAATGATTTAATAATATAGTCATGAAATTGAACTAAGTTAGTAGTAGTGGATTTATTTTTGCAGAAGCCGTGCTGATTATTTATAATCAATGGTCTAATCAATGGTGTAATGAAATCAGTTATAAGGCTCTCAAATATTTTTGGTATAGTCGACAGTATACAAATGGGACGATAGTTTCTGATATCAGATTTATCGCCAGACTTATGCACAGGAATCACGAAACTAGTTTTCCAAGTGTTTGGAAAACAACCAGACACTAAAGATTTATTAAATATGTATAAAAGTGGCGAAACTAAACTATTTGAACAGTTTTTTAAAAATATTGGTGGTATACTATCGGGCCCTGCACTCTTACTTGTATCAAGACATGTAAGTTTTTTCAAAAGTGGCTCAAATGTTATAGAAAACCGCGATATATTTAAATGATTTTCAGACAATGGAGGGATGAAGTTGTTAGATGAGGAATCATATATTTCCGAGAAACAAGAAGCAAACATATTAGTAATAGTGTATAAATCAGAGCTTTGGAAACCATCAAGATGCATCATATTTGGGATCGACTCTTCACTTCTTAGAGAATTAATATGATTCCAAAAGAATTTGCTATTTTGCTGTATTGATGATTCTACTTTGAACAAATATGTTTTATGATCGAATTTCAGTTGGTTTTTGCAAACGGATCTGATATTAAAAAAAATGTTGTAATCATCAATAGAACCTGATTTTTTATAGTTAATATGGGCGCGTTTTTTCTCCTCTATTAGGTTCTTTAACTGATTTGAAAACCAAATTGGGTAATGATTATTATGTAACCTTACTTTCGGCACATATTTATCAACAATGTCATAAAGTATACTATAAAAACGACTCACAGCATTTTCAGCATCTAGACCCGATAAGTTAATCTCCCAATTAGTATTACTAAGAGCAGCGTTAATCTCACTATAATTAGCCTTTTTAAAGTTATATATTTCAACCGGTAAAGAGCTTTTGTGTTCTGTTTGATTTACATTAAATGTTAAATTAAGCGCAGGATGATATAAATCTATTGGGATCAGAGGTGAATCACAATTTGAGACTGACAAGTTATCGTTATTCGAAAAAATTAAATCAAGTTGTTTATTGTTGCAATTTAGAACATGATTAAGTTGATTGAAATTCAAGAAAGAGAATGCTTCAATAATGTGATGTATGCACGGAGAGTTCGAAGTAGTTGTCCACTGTTGCATATTCCACTTTACCCCAGGTAGATTATAGTCACCAGTAATTATGTAAGAGGCATTTGGAAATAGTTCGCAAAAATTTGTAACATCCTCAGCGTGCTTCAAGTACGAATCGGATGTCGCGTCCGGAGGCAGGTACACGGTAGAAACAATCAGCTCAGACGTAGAAAGTTTTACAGAAACGAAAATTTGCTCTACTGCGGAATGAATACATTTGAGAACTTTAGATTCAAAACGACTGCTTACGGCAATGAGGACGCCTCCACCTTTACTTTTCCGGGAGGTGCATTCGTTTCTATCTTGACGATAAACATTAAAATTTTGAAATCCCAGTTCAGAGCTTAAATGATTAAGTGTTAACCATGTTTCCGTAAAAATTACAATATCGTAGTGATCAATTGATAATGATCGGCGCAAATCATTGAATTTTGTTGACAAACCACGCGTATTTTGGTAATAAATTGATACTGGCATTAGTTTTTTGCCGGTTCACCGTAAATAATCTTCGGCACACCGTGAATATATTTAATATTTGCTTGTGGATGCGTTAACAAAACATCTTTCAACTTCAATCGCAAGTTCTTAAGATGATTTCGTTGGAGAACTGTGAGATCATTTACGATATTAATATCCATAGACCTTAACTCATCTTTTATGTGACGTTTTTTCCTGATTATATCAAGTGCAATATTAGCATTCGGTAATGTAACCTTCAATGGCCGTTTAGTGTCATTTTTAGGTTTACCTAGGCGAATGGCTCGAAAATCGTCAATCGATAGTGGTGGAGACATAATTTTGTTTAAGACTTCCAAAGTCTTACCTGTATCTTCCTTAGAAGATTTTTCCTCGAGACCGTATATAATCACATTTGCCGACCTCCGTTTTCTCTCCTCGATTTCAAAAATGATGTCATCAACGTCGGCGGTTGCGGGCTGCGACTTCAAAAGAGCAATTTCGTTGCGCAAGGTGTTGATTTCTTCTTTGAAACTGAAGACTTGGCTACATAATTGGTCCCATTGTTCCTCCTTTCGGATACAAATCGAGCATATGAAAATATTTTTGGGGTTAGGCGCTTTCAATGACTTGATCGCCGTCTTAGTGAGTCCTGCACAGGTGGAATGCTCAGGTCGCCTGCAATTATGGCAAGCGAAGGACTCATCACTCGATATAACATCCTTTGCACAAGAGGAGCAGGCATTCAAACTGCGGGTTGCCATTGTTTGTTTACGTTTTGAAACGCACAGCGAGGAAACCACAAAATTCTGGTGAAACTTTGAGAATTCAGCAAAAACTTTATATGGCACGAACGAACGGTTGTCCAATAACCCACTTTCGATAAATGAAATAATTCTTTATCAAAAATTATTAATAAAATTTGATAAAACGAAAAAGGAGAAAACTTAATTTTAACATAAACAGAATTTAAAAGGAAAACTCCAAACCTTATGCCAAATGATTTCTGGGAAATTCGATTTCAAGACTAAATTGATTTCGCTAAATGTTTGTTATTCTTGGCAGGATTTCAATAAGGCTCATTTCGAGTTTCGGTCCTAGTTGTTTTTCATTATTTATCCTTACACGCCGACAACTGTAGACCGGATAAATTCCCAGAGAATATACAATTTCGCTTTCAGTATCAGGGTTGCCAGATATTTTCAGAAGAAATCGCCAAATTTCAGTTTTTTTATAGCCCAAAGTAGCCCAAAAAATTTTATTGCCAAAATAAAACGTAAGAGCTAATCTTTGTACATAAATAATTTCATTAAATGCAAAAATATACTTGGGAGCAAAGAAATCGATCCACCCTAAACGCTTTAAAACATGATTTATGTCTGTCAAGTTAGCACTACCACTTTTAAATTTCGATGATCGCTACAGTGCATTAAATGTCGTAAATTCGCCGTGATTCAATGGCAAAAGCAAAAATATGGCGAGCACCTCCTTCCCTTAAAAACAACCCCTAAGGCCCGTATTTATGAACATTCCTTAACTCAAGGAGACCTTGAGTCAAGGATGCCGAAATTCAATAAATTAAATGTCATTTTCCATACTTTTTCATAGAAATCATTTATATTCAGGAGTCAATGCATCCTTGATTTAAGGCGAAACTCAAGAAGACCTCAAGTTTTCAATAGACTTGCAATATTATATTTCAAGGAAGGTGGGTAGCTACCTTGACTTCAAGTGAGGTTGACTATAGAAAATTTCAAGGTCTCCTTGAGTTTCTCCTTAAATGAAGTATGCACTGACTCGTGAATATAAGTGATTTCTATGAAAAGGTATGGAAAATGACATTTAATTTATTGAATTTCGGCATCCTTGACTCAAGGTCTCCTTGAGTTAAGGAATGTTCATAAATACGGTCCTAAGTGTTTTTCAAGCCCCAAAGAGCGTATGAAGCCTTAAAATCCAAGTTTTAGGCATCGCAATGAAACAAATTGTTTGCATTTGCGTGCTCCTGAGGTTACCTAACTTATCTGCACTCTTACAAAATTTTCCGCGCCCCTCTTACCCTCAAAAACTACCCCAAAGTCAGCTTAAGTCCCCATACAAAGTTTGAAAATTCAAGTTGTAAGTATAAACAAAATGTAAGTTTTAACACAGTTTAATAATAAATAATGTTTTTTTTATTGATTTTACAGAGTTGAAAATAAAAACAGACTTTATTATTTTTTGAGTAATCGTGTTTAGAACGGAAGCATTTGGGGTGGGTCGATTTTTTTTGCTCCCAAGTGAATAAATAAAGTCTATTTCCAATAGGAAAAAGTAATTGGAAATGCCCTTTTCACGATCACCTTACGGAATGTGGCAGAAATAAAACAATAAAAGATAATTTACTTTTTTTTTTTTTTTTTTTTTTTTTTTTTTTTTTTTTTTCAACAGCTATAAATTTTTTTTTTTTATTTATTTATTATTCGATTAAAAATTTCATTATCAAAAATATTATAATAATGAGTAGAGTATTAACTAAATAGATTGGTTAATAAGACGATCATAAAGAATTATATTATTGGATATCTAATACTTAAAAAAATTTAATATAAAAAAAAAAAAAAAAAAAAAAAAAACAAAATCTAAACTATAAATTCAATAAATTGTGCTGGAGTTTTGCGTCTTACGTACTGTATTCTAATCGAATAAGGTATTTTGAATGCCTCACAATGAGCTTTGCTCGTGCTGTGAGACATTGATCCACATTATCATTATTATTATTTTTTCAAATATATTCATGTTAAATTTTAATATTGCGGAAAATGTGTTATTTATTTATAATAATTTCAATTCATTAAGTGACCTTTTAATTTTTTTTGAAAAGCGAAAGTATTGTTAATACTAATAATTTCAGCAGGTAGATTATTATGTTATTATGTTATGTTATGTTATTAAATGTGAAATTTTTTTAACGTCGGCTGTTTTCATTTAAAAAACTTTCACCCAAAATGGGCCGGTGTCATTTGGAATTGTTCCTTCAATTGTGTCTGGCCCATTTAGTGTAAATAATAAACTAAACGCCTTTACCAAGCATTGCTTTTACAATGATAAAGTGACCAGGAATCAGAGATAGCTATAGGTATCAGGACCAGTCTCTGTATCAGTCACTATATAACTAAGAGTGCCCTTTTTGGCTTTCACAACAGGATCAAACCGAGTGGAATTACAAGAATAAATCTACAAATTTTGCTAAAATTAACTCATCAGAATTCCGTGAAAAATCGATTTTTAAAACATATAAAAAGACTTAAGCGAGAAACTCTATGCATTTTTTTCACATTTTTCGCTGTATCTTTTTTGTTATTGCACGGGTCGGAGCAAATCATAGCCTATGGACACCTTCAGGACAAACTCTATCAATGAAAAAAGAGAGCAAATCCCGAGACGCTCTCTACGAAGCTGTAGCCTTGTCAATAAACAACAAGAACAACGAGAACAAGATTTATGAAAAAATGCGATTTTCAAACTCCTATATCTCCGGTGCTTTTCATCGTATCTCCTTGAAATTTGCTACACTTCGTAAAACGGCGCGAGTGATAACCTCTATCAAATTTGAACACTCAGGGTCAACCAGGTTCCGAGCTCCAGAGGTCCGAAAACCCGTACTTGTTCCGTCGTGTAAACATAGTCTTAGTCGCTTCTCACTTTTGATTTATTAAAATTTCTTCGCTTTTCTTTGGCGGGTGGGACGCTGCCGCGTCCCTAGATTTATTAATTCAATACCCTTCAAAAAATCAAATTTGTCTTGGAAAAATAATATTTAAAACTAGCGCGTATTTTATGTAGTCCAAAAAATCGCGCGGCGACTTTTGAGAATTTTTGTCGCCAATTGAGAAGAAAGATAGCCCAATTGGCGAGAAGGAGCCCAATCTGGCAACTCTGTTCAGTATGCTACGAGTACTGTGGAAAAACAGTTAAGTGCACGAGTGAGCAGAAAATTTAAATTTTTTTCGCTGTTTTATTTTTCTGTTTCGTTGGCATTTATTTCGCCCCTTTCGGCATATCTGTGCTCTTTCGTGTTCTCTTGGTTTAAATTACCTTAACGAGAAAATGTACTTTGGTTTAATTTTATATTTTTTGTTGTTGGTATCCATTCCTTGAAGCTAACGTTCTGAAAATAATGTGCCTACGCTTGTGTTTCATTAAAACTTGGCACGATAAGAAGTCCCGGGTGGGTAAATTTTTCTTTTCAAACCGTGGGAATTTTTAATTATTAACGAGAAAAATTATTATCATTTATTCCATTTCAACTGCGATAAATATAGGTATACATAACGGCATATCTAAGGATCTTACATGGATTGGGTTTTGTCTTTTGTTTCGAACAACACGTAAAAAAATCTTAAATGTTAAATGTTGCTTATAACGAACTTTTATTATAGACATCGTTTATAAAAACATAAACGCGTTGGTTTTTCATTGAAATTAAAGTTAGATCAGATTAGTTAAATTCTTTAGAAGGAGAAAACGTCGACATCCCTGGCAATTTGCTCGGTTAGGCCAAGTTAGATGTTTTCTTCAAAGTGAGGTCAAGTAAGGAAGGCTGTAATTTTTTGTTTAAAAAGAAAATAATTAAAATACTTTCAATTACAACAATTAAGTAATACGTAACAAGTGGAAAAATATAAACGTTTTTAAATATTGGTAAAGTTTATTTTTGGAACGAAACTGTAATATGACAGTCCAACTTTGACTAAGGTCGCAGATTCTAAATCTTAACAGCACTCTTAGCAGTGTTATTTATCCCCATAAATGGGTACTCGTTTAACATCTGAGTGAGATCATAGACCGTCACATGGATCGTGAGCTCGAAAAACACCATAAGCTGAATTGGTTCACGGTAAGACTCGAACCCACGAACCTGCCCACCGAAGGTGTGCACACTAACCACAACACCAAGCAGCCTACAATGAAATGAATGTTGCAAAAGTTTGAAAATAGTTTCTTCCTGTCAAAATCAAACTCATATTTCCTAACAATTTGTTGAAATGACATATCTGCAAAGCTGCAAAAAGTTAGAGCGTTCATCACATAAGGCTAAAATGTTAATGATTCAAGCCCAAAAGCAATTTCTTATCTTCTTTTTATTGTTCTCCGAGGAATGAAATATGTAGATCGATCCCTTCAAAGTATCTCCGACCATATATAAAGTATACATATATGATCAGCATGACTTGTGGAGTCGATTGGGCGATGTCCGTCTGTCTGTCTGTCCGTCTGTTGCGGCGCATTTTACACGGCCAATTTAAAGGCTATGAAGCTGAAATTTTGCACAAATGCTTCTTTTTGCTGCAAGCAGTTTGTATGTTTGAATCGGTAAAATCGGACAATGGGGTCATGGGGTTGCCATACAAACCCAACTACCCGAATTAGGTTCTTCTAAGAAAAACTTTTTTATGTGTGCACCACTTTCAACCAAATTTCACACAAATGTGTTTCTTTGATGACACAAAACATATCTAAAAATGGAAGAAGAAGGTCTTACTACCCGTACATCCCCTGCAAACCTAAATTTAGCCATGTCTTTTGATATAATGTCGCGAAAAAACTTCAAATGTGTGTCAAGTGGTAGCTGTTGGATGTCCTTTTAAAATATTAAAAGTGCGCGATATCCTACTTACATACCCTTTCCGCCCCTATAAAAACAACATGGAATTGATTATTTTGGGCTTTGCGTGCCGTCTAGCTCTGTACATGGGTATAGGGTATCCACCCATCATGCTATTAGCGCGTTTAGAACTCGGTCTAGTTATAAAATAAATCTTTGAAATAATAGTTCCTTATAAACATGTTCCACTGTTAAACGTATATCTCGAGACTTCTGTTGACTTATCATAGCTCATGGGATTCCTGTATTGAAAAGTATATGGATTGTATTGACTTTGCTAGGTTATGAATAGGTAAAGGAACTGCTGCCTGCTTTATAACCCAAATGTGTGCAGGTTCCAGGACACAAGAATTACATCCATGTAATTATACCCTTCCTCCTCCCTCCCCGTAAGGGGGAGGATAAAGGTTGAAAGGCTCCGACCGATTTCTAAATCCTTTTCAGTTGTGGCATAACTGCGGACCCTTAGCTATGCAGGAGGAGCTTCATAGGGTGAGCGGCTCAGGCCAATTCCTATGTTTCTCTACGGGGCGTTACTTTCCCGCATTATCCGAGTAACCGCTGCGCCTGAGTGCTGTATTAACAACTTCAGCGTCTCAGGTTATTAAATGTAATAGGGTGACAAAAAACAAATAGTCAATCACCGAAGCAGCACCTCCGAGGCCTCTTCATGACGGACCTCTTTCGTTTTACGAATACTATCATGGTTAAGCGATGGGCCGACAACCCATCCTTGGAAAAAATTCTACGTCAAGAAACCTGGAATGAAAGCCTCGGATTGGACGGATACAACCCAACGACGACATCGCAAACGAACAACTGATTACTCTTTCGGAACCTGGAATGTACGCTCCCTGAATAGGCCAGGGGCCTTAAGGGCCCTCTTGGATCAGGTCGAAAAATATAAGCTGAGCATTGTTGCACTCCAGGAAACAAAGTGGCTTAGTAGCGAGATTGATGACCGAAATTCGTACACAATTTTCACAAGTGGAAAACCTTCGGGCCACAGGGAGTTTGAAGTGGCGTTCATTGTAAACAATCAACTTAAGCCGCATGTTATCGACTTCCAGCCCATAAACGAGCGGCTGTGTGCGATTCGCATTAAAACCCGGTTCTTCAATCTCTGGCTCATAAACGCGCTTGCCCCCACCGAAGTCAGTGAAGACGCGGTTAAAGACGAGTTCTATCACCGCCTAGAAAATCTCTTCGATTCTCTTCAATCCAACGATGTCAAATTGCTGCTGGGGGATTTTAACTCCAAAGTCGAAAACGAAAGTTGGCATAGGAGGATTACTGGAGGGTACAGCTTCCAGACTGTAACGACAATGGCCAACGACTAATATACTTCGCAACCAGCAGAAATATGGTCATAAGCTCTACCTGTTTTCCGCATCGTCGCATTCACAGGCAGACCTGGGGATCTCCAGATCAACATACCGTCAACCAAATTGACCACGTCCTTGTCTGCAAGAGATGGGCATCGAGCATAATGGATGTTCGGTCCTATCGCGGAGCAAATATTGACTCTGACCACTATATGGTGAAGGCGACTTATAGGTGCAGAATTTCTTCGTTGCATCATTCGAGGTTCAACCCGGCAAAAATTTTTGCGGTTGACGAATTGTTGGATGATGCTACGGTGGTCACTTATACGCAGGGATTTGGAGCGGAGCGATGGAGCGGAGCGGAGCGACATTAAATTTCGGAGCGAAAGAGCGGAGCGTGGAGCGATTTTTTGCAGGCTGGAGCGGAGCGAATTTTGCTTTGAAGATCGCTCCGCTCCGCTCCGATGTAAAAAATCAAAAAATTCCGAGAAAAAAAAGGATTTTTGTCGACAAATTTTTCATTTTATGGAACGAATTGATGATTTTGGGCTATTTAAAGGCGAAGAATTCGCTGAGAGACTTGCAAAATTTCGTATTATTGTGAAATTCATTGTGATAAAAGAGGTTTTGCGTTTAGTCATAATCATCACTCTTCATTATTAAGAAATCCAAGATCATCCAGGACAGAAAAGTCCTGTCCTGTACTCGATAAATGAAACGCCCTTTTTAATTTAAATTAGTTATTAGGTGCGTTTTATTGGATGGAGTACAGGACAGCGCAGCTTCCATAACCATTTGAGAGATCTCGTTCTATACGGGATGTCCGGAAACTATCGCATAAAAGCACCCAAATATGATTCCTCGTGATATTTCCAGCAAAAAGGAGTAAAAAAAATTATTAACTCTTAGCTTCCACAGACATTTAAAGATTTTTCAAAAATTTAACATTTTACATATACATACATATTTTCTTTCGGTTGGGCCCAACAATTTTTCCTAAGAATAAACCCCATAAAAATTGGATAAGCAGTTTAGTTTTTACAGTTTTACACAGCTTCAAAGACAAAATTTTGTGATCTTACTGCATATACATTTTTTTCCCACGGAGGTGTTAGTGCGGTAGCATTTTTGGAAAATCTTTAAATGCTAAGGAGTTAAGAATTCAGCACCTATTTTGCTGGAAATGACATTAATAATCAGTCTTGACTCGGTAATCTGGATCTCCTTTAATCCGGATATCACGCTAATCCGGACGACTAAATATTTCCACTATGTCTTCTATAGTCCGGATTTCGGCAGCAATGTTGACTCTAAAATCCGGATATTTGAGATTTTCAGTGTGAAATGGTCTCGTACTTTTTTACGGGACTGTTTAGCAATTGAAATGGTGCTGGCTAATTTCTAACAAATAAAACATTTATCGACTTTTGTTCCGCCTTTTTATTTGTTTGGATTGTTTTACCTAGAAAAAAGTGATTGCGCTAATCCGGATGTTCCAACGATCCGGATTACCCCTTGCAATAATTGATCCGGATTACGAAATTGATGCTATCCTGTTCTGTACTTGATCGAATAAACCTGTTAAGACATATTCTATAATACGTGAGTAGATATATGTACGTTAAATAAAAATAATAAATATTTACTAAGAACAATGAAGTTTTGTTGTATTTTTGTAATGGAGCGGAGCGTGGAGCGGAGCGGAGCGAAAAAATTTTAGTCGGAGCGGAGCGCTGGAGCGGAGCGGTTTCAAATTGGTCGGAGCGGGAGCGGAGCGAAAAAATGTGTCGCTCCAAATCCCTGCTTATACGACTGCCCTTGAGGAGAAGCTGACGCCCTTGCTAAAAAACATCAGGCGCCCTTGAGATCTGGGATACACTCAAAGACACCATCAAAGGGGTCGCAGAGGAGATTGTGGGATACAAAGCCCGGCGAGCCCGAAATGATTGGTTTGATGAAGAATGTCAAAATGCTGTAGATGCTAAAAATGAGGCATATCGCCAATGGACTGAACGCGCAACTAGAGCCAAAAAAACCAAATATGACGAGCTTCGACGATTTTCGAATAGGTTAATTAGGCGTAAGAAACGTAAGCATCTTGACGAGCAGTTGATGCAAATAAACCAATGACTAGCTAATAGAAACAGTAGACAAGCGTACAAGCTGATTAATTCAATCAAAAGTGGATACCAACCCAGGACCAGCCTCTGTAAGGATAAGGATGGCAATATCATTAGCGACACCGATAGCGTTGATGAACGAGCTCCTCAATGTTCAACCGAAGAACCCCACACAAGAAGCTCCGGAGCTGATTGCTGAAACAGGCCGTCCCGTTCAACCCCCAACAGTAGAAGAAGTTGATCTCGCCATGGAAGCACTAAAACATAATAAAGCCCCGGGCGCTGACGAGATTCCAGCTGAACTGCTGAAGCATGGTGGGGAGAGCCTTGTTAAGGCTATACACACACTTATCGTTAAAGGATGGAACGACGAAATAATCCCGGAAGATTGGCGTAAAAGTATCATTTGCCCAATCCACAAAAAAGGGGATAAGTTGAAATGTGAGAACTACAGAGGCATCTCATTAGTTTGTACGACTTATAAGATTTTATCTAAGATTCTAGAAAATAGAATTAATCCGTACGCAGAAGAAATCATTGGCGAGTACCAAGGCGGCTTTAGACCTGGTCGTTCGACGACAGATCAGCTTTTACTCCAGAAGTGCTGGGAATACAACATCGACGTATACCAAATATTTGTTGACTTCAAGCAGGCATACGACAGTATCAATCGAAGCGTACAACATTTTGCTGCATTTTGGAATACCGGCTAAGCTAGTGCGACAGGTCAGAGTTCAGAACAGACTCACGGACCTATTTGAAACTCGTACTGAACTCAAGCAAGGCGACGGGCTGGCGCCGACGCTCTTCAACCTGGCTCTGGAGTATGTGATTCGAGCCATGAATTTAGACAGCAGCGGAACGCTACTCATTAAATCGACCCAACTAGCCTACGACGACGACATCAACATCATGTCTCGAAGATTGGGTGATGCAGAAAGCGATGGGCGTAGCCAGGGGGGGCAGCGAGGGGCGGTCGCCCCCCCCCCCTGGTCGATGAAGATGGTAAAAAATCCTTATCGATGTAGTAAAAAAAATCGCTGCACTATACAACATTTTCAAAAAATTTCTTCAGCAGAGGCCTTTTTTACCACTCCAAATGCCGCCGGAGAAGCCATGATCCGGACAGTTTGCAGTCAGGAGGCGCATGCAAATAGATGACAGCGAGTGGCCTCTCGTAACTGACGGAGGCAACGTACCAGCACACACATTTCACTTGTGAGTGTGCTACTGTGGCTGCGTGGGTCCCATATTTCCTGTTTCATTTCATGGCTTCTGAGCTGGAGTACACAATTTCAACCGGGAAGATAGTGGAATTCAACTTATTTTCATCTGAAAGGGTGACAAATGGTATACAGCTTTGCTGTGTTAGCCCTGTAAGGTCAAGCTTTGTCGAATTGACTACGCATCATCAAATTTGTCCCATTTTTGGTGACAATTCTCATTATTTGGAGCTAAGTTTTCGGACAGCACTTACCGTGCCGATGTACTTGCCGGGTACAGACTAGACGAAGTAATCAGGGTAAGTTGGATTTTTGGAAATTGGCGTCGTCGAAACAATGAAGGATGAACTTTGTGTAACTTTTAGAACACCAGTATTTCTTATGGCTGGTTGTCGATTCGACGATAAGTCTGTGTCCATACAACTAGCTCGTAACAAATATGTTTATTTTTGAAATGTGGGACCTCTTTTTTCAAAAATTATGGAAAAAATATTTACTAGGACAAAAAATGGGACAAATCAGGAAAATGGCTCAAAATTCTTCCTCATTTTAGGAAGATCGGAATCGGCTCCAAAATCTATGTTTTTCCATTCTAAATAAACTTACGATTAAAAATCTGTCAAGGTGATTTGTATGAGGCGTCAAAGTCGAGCGTCGTCGAATCGACGAAGCATGACCTTTCCGTACTAAAAGTAAGCATGACCTTCCATGGATAAGGACCTGGTAAAGATCGGGTCTCATATTTCCATGTCTTTCAAGTTCTTCTTTTTCTTCTCAGTACCGTATAACCTTTGTGGGCCATGGTATGCGTTAACTACCAGCAATCAAATTTTGCCACTGTTAGGTAATACTTTGATAAATTTAGAGGAAATCTTATTAAAACTGTTAACCATATTTCAATCAATAAAGGATTTATAAATATTCTGACGATGCTACTTTGCTAAGATGAAAGTGATAGACGAAACAAACTGATTTCGCAAGTGGAATATACAGTCCGCGATGCAAAAAATGCACTGAAAATAGACAAACTACGCTCTTAAAGGCAGATATTGGAGGCCAGTTGAATGTAATCAGAATGCAGAAGAAAATCATTCTCATCTCCATTTTAAAAATTTTACTCTAAACTTAGCAACAAAAAAAAAACAAGAAATATCATGCGTAGCAGTCCACCAGTAAACTAGGGCCGCAGATGTGTAAGTGACATCCAATTTCCAAGATCTAAACTGCTGTTTTGTTGAGGTGTTGAGATCAGCAGCATGCCCAGCAATGTTATTTATCCCCATAAATGGATACTTGTTTACAATCTGAGCGACATCATAGTCCGTCACGTAGGTCGTGAGTTCAAAAAACACCATAAAATTAATTCGTTCACGGTGAGTCTGGAATCCATGACCCTGTGCACCAATCCAACCACAAACCAGGCTACTCTCAAATTTGCTAACAATATTTCTGCGACCGGAAATTTCAACTCCTAGGAAAATCATGATTTCGAAAAAATTGTGGGCTTGCCCCCCCCCCCCCCTCGACCGAAATCCTGGCTACGCCCATGAGAAAGCCTTCTGCATAATCTCAATAACGCCGCCAAAGAGGTTGGGCTACATATCATCGAATCTAAAACCAAGGTCATCATGCAATCAAAAACTAGAACGCCAGTAAATTCAAGCATCACAGTGGGGGACCTCAATATAGAATATGTAGACAACTTCACTTACCTGGGTTGCAATTAGTCAAAAGACGCCAACGAAACAGATGAGATAAAGCGACGGATACAACTAGCTAATAAGTGTTACTTTGCGGTCCTCCAAATTATGAATTCGAAGCTGGCGCACAGGAACACGAACCATCATGCGACCTGTGCTATGCTATGGCTGCGAGGCATGGACCCTAACCCAAAACTCTGAACACCTGTTGGACACATTCGAGCGAAAGGTTCTCCGAAGAATCTTCGGGGCCGTTCGTGAACAAGGTGAATGGCGCATCCGGTACAACCTTGAGTTGTATCAGCTGTATGATGCGCTACAGGTGTCGAAGATCGTGAAATTGCAGCGATTGCAATGGGCGGGACATGTACATGTATGTAGGATGAACGATGATCGCATGCCCAAAAAGGTGATGAACGCGCAACGAGTGGACGGAGCCGGATTGCGTGGACGACCGAGAGCCCGATGGGAGCATTCTGTATGTGAGGACGCCCACCAGATGCTAGGCTTTCGGAACTGGAGGACAAGGTCGCGTGACCTCGACAATTGGAGGTTTTCAATCCAGGCGGCCAAGGCCCGACGTCGGGCTATCGTGCCATAAAGAAGAAGAATTATATCCTTCGCTTATTAAGCGTAAAGGGTATATTAACTTTGTCATGAAGTTTGTAGCGCATTGAAGGAAGCATCTCCGACCATATAAAATATGTATATATATGATCAGCGTGACGAGCTGAGTCGATTGGGCGATGTCCGTCTGTCTGTCTGTTGCGACGCGTTTTTCTCGGCCAGTTTAAAAGCTATGGAGCTGAAATTTTGCACACATGCTTCTTTTTGTTGCAGGCAGTTTTATGTTTGAATCGCTAAAATCCGACAAAGGGGTTCGTTGGGCAGCCATACAAACCTACCCTCCAAATTTAGGTTTTTCTTAGAAAAACTTGTTTATTTACGCACCAATTTCAATCAAATTTCACACAAATGTGGTTTAATTAGTAACACATAACATATGTAAAAATCAACTAAATCGGGGTCGTGGGGCTGCTATACACACCTAGTCCCCCAAATTATGTTCTTCTAAGAAAAACTTTTTTATTTTCTCATCGATTTCAATCAAATTTCGCACAAATGTGTTTCTAGTAATACCACAAAGCATATGCAAAAATGGACGAAACCGGACCATGGGGTCATGGGGCTGTCATAGAAACCTAGCTCCCCAAATTAAGTTCTTCTAAGATTTTTTTTTTATTTATACACCAATTTCAACCAATATTCACACTAATGTGTTTCTATTGATGACACAAAACATATGTATAAATAAATGGAGTCGGACCATGTGGTCATGGGGCTACCATACAAACCTAGCCCCCCAAATAAATTTTTTCTAAGAAAAACGTTTTTATTTGCACACCAATTTCAATCAAACCTCAGAAAATTATATTCCTATTGATGCCACATGACAAACGTGGAAATAAATGAAATCGGACTATGGGGCCGTGGGACTGCCATACAAACTTGAACCCCAAAATTAGGTTCTTCTAAAAAATACTTTTTATTTGGACACAAATTTCAACTAAACCTCATGGAAATGTATTTTTATTGATGGTACAAAACATATGCAAAAACGAATTAAATCGGACCATGGGGTCATGGGGCTGGCATATAAACCCAATCCCCAAATTAGGTTCTTCGAAGAAAACCTTTTTTATTTTTCCACCAATCTGAACCAAATGTGTTTTAATTGATGCCACAAACATACGTAGAAATTGATGAGAAGGCCATAGGGCTTCCGTACAACCCCCTTCCCCCTCTTTTTGGTTCTTATAAGAAAACCACGTACCCGCGTCGCCCAATAAATCTTCGCCACGACACTTATGAGAAAATTCAAAAGCATGGAAGCGGGGAGGACTGAACACTAGTCATAGGTTCGCCCGAAAAAACTTTTAGCCCGAGGGGAGCGAGGGGTATCCAAATATCGGCCGCGCCCGAAATTAGCCTCGGTCTCGTTTTTTGTTTATCGAATGCTCCACATAGTTTTCCATGTGAAATGGTTGACCCTGGAAGCACATTTTCTGAGCATCCTGACCGTGGACTTCCAAGACAATACAGCGTTACCACTCGTGTTACAATTGTAACATTTTGTCACAATTTCAGTTTTCTTGTTAAAATGTTACACCGCGATCATATTTGTTACAATCAGCAAAAGTTTAACATAATTTACATTACAAGCTTTTCTTAAGTACAAGTCTGTTTTATAGGGCGAAACCCGAAGATCATTGGTATTGTAAAAATATCTTGAACCCAGGAAATGCCTCCGTTTCTCATTGTCTATCACTCCCACCACAGTGCGAATATGCTTTCTGTCCAAGGAAAGTAGCATGGTAGAACGGACATTGTCTAGTTTGGGCCACAGATCCTCGTCGTTGCGCAGGACCATCTTGCGTTGGTCCTGTGCTTTGCAGCGGTCTATACTATCAATGCGCAAGCGACAATAGGTGTTTTAATGTTAGCGCAGCCGTCTTCAACGCCACCTGCTGACGCATGCCAGGCCGATTGCCTGAAAAAGCCGCTATAGCCCGGTATCTATCCGCTATTGCCCAGCATCCAGCAGTAATGTTGAAGAAGCGACCCATCTCTCAATAGATCTTGATCGAATTGCAGCCTGGCTATCAGTAAATAAAAAGACGTCCCTAACAGTGACGACGTGACAACCCAACCAAGCTAGAGCTTCCAAAATCGCTGAGACCTCTGAAATTATGGAGGCGGAAAGACAAATAAATATTCAGTTCATCCGAGTGGATTCCTATACCATCTCCTCCAAGCCAGTTTTACGTAGGCGTAAGGCCGTGTATGCAGCCATTCGTTGGCCGAAAATGTCCAATGGGAGAAGTCCCAGCACCATATCTAATCCGAATGAAGGTATTGATCGAAAAGCTCCTGTTATGAGAAGAGAAGCCAACCTTTGTACTTTGGATAGCTTTCCTACACGAATACAGTTTTACAGTAGCATTACTAACCCTTTCTTCGATGTTGGGCTTCCATTTTAGTTTCTTATCAAAGATAAGATAAGAAATTTCGCGGTGTCCGAAAACTCAAGTTGAAAGCCTCCTAGTCTAAGGAGGTTAAAATGAAATAACGGTACTTTCAGAGCTGGTAAAATTCTAAAGTTGAGATAAGTTATTTTAGTATATCTAGAAATGGGTGAGATCAGTATTAAAAAGGTATCAAAATAACAAAAAATGCATTTCCTTTCCCTCAGATATATAGCTGAAGCTCTGCTGTTTTTGCGCTTGAAAGTCTCCTTGAAACTCGACAGTTTAAATTTCAGTATGAATGTTGTTTATTTATCGGATCCTTCTGCATTGATTGATTCTAAAATTTCATTTTTTATTTTATTCAGCATTCGAAAAAATAAGATTTTTTTATTAATATAAAAAAAAATTAAAATTTTGAAAATAAGTGAATTGCAGTGCACGCACAGTTCTTTAATATTGGCTTGTAATCTTTATAAATACCCCAAGAAATATTTTACCTAGATTTCTAACTGAAAAATTCTTGATTCTTTATTTAAAACAAAAAGCTAAAAATAAATAACATGACAGTCCACCAGCCGTTTAGATTTTGGTCACATTTATTAATACAAATTCCAGTGATATGACTGTCCGTAAAATTTGTTACACTGAACCTAGAAATGTTACAAATTTATGAAGAAAATGTTACACTTAGAAATTTGGGAACGGCAACCCTGGACAATACTTGTCAAAACCAAATGGTTTAAAAAATTGGATATCAAGGCGCAGCTGCTTGAGTCCTGGTGGAAGTCCAAGTATCTTACTAAGATGTCAAGTACGGAAGGTCGGTGTTTTAGCGGCGTGTCCTAAGGACAAAACAAAAGATGTGAACATTTTTTTCAGTATACTTGCCAGCTAAAAAGACTGGGATTATAAGAAGCAGCTACATAAACGCTAAGCCCTGACCGGTGTGCTATGGAAAACAAAATGAAAAAGCGATCCTTCTAAATCAACTATGACAGCTCCGTTTCGTTGGATCCTGAACAGGACTGAATTTTGATATCCATGACTTTGTAAGTGAAAGTGAAGTAAAACCAGGTTCTTCTAAAAACGTTACAAAACTTACGTGAGAAGAGGCGTAATCGGAAGTGAGGATTAATGTGTTTCTTTCGAAATCTAGCAGGCATAAATGAGACTTCCTTCGTTCTCTCCAAGCATGTGGCGGTCATAGAAGCACAACCCTTAAGATAAAATTTTCAAAAAAAAAACCGTTTGTTCGTAGACTAACCTACACTAAACCTTACATAAATGGCTTCCCATCGGAATCACAACACATGTATGGAAACGGATAAAACCGGAGTATGGGATCATGGGGCTGTCACAGAAAGCTCGCCCTCATAACCAGGTTTTTCTAAGGAAAACTATATGGACGAATAGTTATCAAACCTCTTGCATCCCTATTGAAGTCACAACACTCATGTAGAACAGTCGAAATCGAACCATGGGCTCATGGGGTGACCATAGAGTTCCCCCCCCTCTCCCAAAAGCAGCTTTAATGACTTTGGTGGAAACGGACGGATTCGAAACATAAGTCATAGGCTTAACCGAGAAACTTTAAGCCCGAAAAAAGTGAAGGATATCCAAATTTTAGACGCGCCCGAACTTAGCCTCGCTCTCGTTTGATAAAAAAGGTTGAGGAATTTACTTTTGCATGTGTTTAGCTATTGTAAGCTACAGTCCATATAAACTACTGCTACCTAAGCTGCACAAGCGACAACCTCCTCCGAAGCTCACACGATCATTTACTTATAGTGACACCCCCCGGCAAGGAATCGCTGCATCGTGCTCGGTCTCTATGACTAACTTTCCGCAAGAGAATGCGAGAAAGTCAACCATGTTAAGATCCACCCGATATGACTCCCGAGCACAGGAGTGCCATCGACCGTAAGTCTTCGTACAGATGGAAGCCATGGTGCAAGCCCCCCCCCCTGTTCAGCTCGGGTACGTGTTGGCGTCACTCACCAAAAATTTGTGTGAGGCCACAGATGCTCTGTGTGAAAAGGACCCAGAACCCCAGCGGGGCTCCCATTCTACACGAAGAATACGGTACAATGACGCAGCCTATATTCTCATTCGTTTTTTCACATTCACACATTGGGGGTAGAAGTTTAAACGTTCGCCGCCCGTTATCTCCAGATATCTCACCTCTTTCCAGCACCTGATGCTAACTTCGCCCATTTTATCAATCGGGAGACGACTGATTTCTCGGTTGAAATTTCTACCCTCACCCGGGATCCCCAATCATGTACCCTTCGACAAGAATGAGGCATGCCAGATGCGCTTACGTATCTGGCCGGTAATTCCATCCAATCCTGGTGCTTTTTTGCTTCTCTCCCAAGTCTCGAGAGGAGGAATTGCTGCCACTTCAGGAAAACTTAACCGAAGATACACTCTATGAAATGTTTACTCTTATAATAGGAGGAAACTTTGTTTCCTTCTATTATAATAGTGAAATTACTCTGCAATCTAAATTTGCAAATCAAGTGTAATTTTACATAAAAAATGTTTCAAGAAGTACTCCAATATATTAGCAAATTTACACCGCCCTATGTGTAAAAACACTCCGTAAAAATAGGAATATAATGCGGTTTCACTCTTTTTTCGTTGTAAAGATTTAAGTGGCGAACCTTTACAAATAATATACATAGTTATCAATAAAACTATTTAAGGATATACAAAAATAAACAAGTATCGCTCGAATTTTGCTGATCAGTTTTTCGTGTACATGGGAGGTTGCAATATGGTCTTTTTTGTGCGATCTGCACACTTGTTCTTCTTCTCAGTACCGTAACTCAGGCGTTTATAGGCAAATTTCGAGTCAACGCTATATATTGCATATCATTTCGGAGTTGCAAGCACTAAATATTTCCTATTCGCACATGTACGGAAATTTTGCACCACGCCGAGATTCGATCTCTAGATTACTAGCATCGTAGAGTGCGACTCAACCAAGTGAGCCACAGAGCGTGTACACATGAGTTCTAAATGCAGAAAATTCTTGGAAAAATGTGTTACACTGTGCTAAGTACAGCCGATTGAAGTATGACAACTGGAGAGCACTACAAAAAATGAGTAAAACTTCAACTGCACGTTGTAAAAATACACCACAAATCCGAATTAAACACATAAACATTGTAAAAATGCACCAGAAAATCTGAATTATACAGAAGTGTAGCGTAAAAATACATTTCACACCGATTTTGGTGTAATTTGCTTATTTTACACAGAAATTGTTGAAAAATGCACTCTGTATGTGATTTTAAGCGGGAAAAAGTGTAAAATTACCGCATTTTCAGCGGAAATTTAAATTCACTTTTTAGAGTGTAGCCATGTTGGATATCATATCAAAAGGGATATTAAGTACATTTAATTTCAATGGGTTTTTGACAAGACTTACAAAAGATGCTATTACTCCCTAACGGTGAAAGTTAGAACAATTTTGACAAAAATTTTTTCAATAGAAAACTGTAGAATCTAGGAGTATGGCGAACCAGTTCCAGGACACTCTGTATATATCTCACTCCCTTGTGACCATTTATTTGCGATGCTAGTAGGTTCGTCATTAATATTGTAGATTTGATGACATTCTGGGGTACTCGTAAGAGTGAGTAATTGATGACAACGAGGCTTTCCAAAAAAAAAAAAAAAATCTAAATAAAATCTTGAAAGAAAATATAAAATCCTTTTATTCACTTATCCACTTACTGTTATTACAGGCTGGAGTTGATCCTAAATTACATAGTCACACAACTTTATTCCAACTCATTATTTATCCATGACAATCGTCTGAGAAGTCTGTTTGCCAGGATGAAAGTCATCGCCTTAATCGTCTACGATGCCTCAGCATGACATACTAAGGTCTTTCTATATTATTACTCCGCCGACAACAAGCGCTCCTCCGCGCAGCTATTTAATATTAACACCCGATTCCATTCGCAATGAGTGCACTTAGCGAACAGGGATCAATGCATGAAGAACCAGATTTCGTCACTGTGTATACCGACGGAATCACTCCATACTCCATATGCCTTTTGCTTTTGAATTTTTCAGGATCTTATCGTAACATATACATTTCTCTCTTCGTTTGTCGTTTCAGGATAATCCGGATAATCAATTTAAAAGCATTCCGTTGGGTTTGTGGTGGGCCATTGTGACTATGACGACAGTGGGGTACGGCGATATGGCCCCCAAGACATATGTCGGTATGTTTGTTGGAGCGTTGTGTGCCCTTGCCGGTGTACTGACAATAGCACTACCCGTTCCCGTCATCGTTAGCAATTTTTCCATGTTCTACTCACATACGCAGGTAAGTGGTTTTATTATACGGATCGTCAATTTCGCGATGCCATTTTATATTCGTGAAATGACATTCATGCTGGAGGATGCGTGTACTCTGCACTGTTCTGTACCGGTATGCTCTTTTAATTAGGTTGAGTGAAACAAGTGTATATAGTCGCGGTAAAGGATGCTCATTTTTCCCAAGGACTTTGTATTCGAGTCTAACATGTCGCTCGCAGCAGAAAAGAATGGACGTGTCACGGAAAAGACCTTGCGAATATAATAAGCTTTTATGGAAACGTTGTCAAGGGAATACAAGCTGTTTTCTGCTTGTTAAGATTTACCTTGCGTTTGTGGTACACAAGAATGTAATGTCGGTTTTCCGCTTTGCGGTAGATTAAGTCGTGATCTTAGCTGGTTTAATGTTTTCAAAATAATGAGGGCCTTAGAAAGTATATACAATTATTATTTTTACTAAAAAGGTGCTACTTTAATAGGTACATGCAGTAATACTTTTTCAGGTCTTAACTCGCATCTTGATAGATTACTGTAAGCTGTTTATTTTAGATAATTTGGAGTTTTGAATGCAAGGTGCTTCATTTTATATCATAGTGCCGAAAACTGGTGGGTATACTTTACATGACGATATCGACATATCGATAAAGCTGAAATCACACCTTTTCGGAATAAGGATAGCGAATAGCGTTGACAGGCAAATATGATCTAATGCACTGCATCAAGCTTTCTAGTACTTATTCAGTAGAACCGTTCTCGTACAGGGATACCCGCACGCATAACCTGACAAATGCTAGCCAAATCTGATATTATATACAGTCGAGAACGGATGAGTGCAATCGTCTCCGGCAGCAAGGAAAATTTCACTTATATCCGTTTTTTTCACTTATCCTTTTTCAGACAGATTAAGAAAAAAAGATAATTTCAGTAAGAAGGTATCAAGTATGGGTATTAAGCGTACAATAAATGTTATTATTATTATTTTGGTTATTATGTTGGTTCCGCTAAAAAAAAAGAAAAGTAAAACAACATAGGGAGTTAGTATTAGCTTGGCAACGATTAGGGGGGTGGTATATTCTTTAGGTCACCCGTAATGGGAAGGAAGATAAAGGTTGAAAGGCTCCGGCTAATTCTTATATCTTCTTCAGTTGTGACATAACTGCGGACCCTTAGCTATGCAGCAGGAGTTACATAGGGTGAACGGCTTCGGCCAATTCCTATGTCTCTCTACGGGGCGTTACTTTCCCGCATTATCCGAGTAACCGCTGCGCTTGAGTGCTGTATTAACATCTGTAGCGTCTCAGGTTACTTAAAGTGACAGAAAACATTTAATTCAACCACTAAAGCAGCATCTTCGAGGCATGCCCATGATGGCCTTTACTCAACGATTAAACCCTATCATGGTTTAGCGATGTGCCGACAACTCATCTTAAGAAAAACTTCAAGTCAAGAAACCTGAAACAAAAGTCTCGAGCAACTGATTACTCTTTCGGATCCTGGAATGTACGCTCCCTGAATAGACCGGGGGCCTTAAGGGCCCTCCTGGATCAGGTAGAACAGTAAAAGCTGAGCATAGTTGCAATCCAGGAAACTAAATGGCTCAAAAGCGAGATTAACGACCTCAATTCGCACACTATTTTCACGAGTGGTAAAGAGGAGGGCAACAAGGAGTTTGGAGTAGCTTTCATCGTGAGTAAGCAGCTCAAGGACCACGTTATCGGCTTTAAACCCATCAACGAGCGGCTATGTGCGATCCGCATTAAGACCCGTTTCGCCAATCTCTGGCTCATTAATGCGCATGCCCCTACAGAAGTAAAAGAAGACGCGATTAAGGACGAGTTCTACAACGACCTAGAAACACTCTTCGACTCACTTCCATCAAACGACGTCAAGGTGCTGCTAGGAGACTTTAACGCCAAAGTCGGAAACGAAAGCTGGCATAGGGGAACTACTGGAGGTCATAGCCTCCACGACGAAAACAACAACAACGGTCAGCGACTTATCGACTTCGCGAGTGGCAGAAACCTGGTCATAAGCTCTACATGCTTCCCTCATCGACGAATCCATAAGCAGACCTGGAAGTCTCCAGATGAATACACCGTGAACCAGATCGACCACGTACTGATCAGCAAGAGATGGGCTTCTAATGTCTTAGATGTTCGATCCTGTCGAGGAGCCAACTGCGACTCCGATCACTATTTGGTGAAGACGACCTACAGGTGCAGAATCTCTTCGGTGCACCTAACGAGAATCAACCCTGCCAAGATCTTCGACGTTCACAATTTGATTGATGATGCCACGGCGGCTGCGAATAATACAGGACTTGAGGAAAAACTGTCGCCCATGCGTGATAACATCAATCATTTAGGTATCCATGAGTTCTGGGAGGAGCTCAAAGGAGTCGCAGAAAAGGTCGTGGGCTATAAAGGCCGGCGCAGGCGAGCAGACTGGTTCGACGACGAATGCAGGGCCTCGATTGAGGCGAAAAATGAAGCCTATCCCCAATACACACTACGCGCATCCCGAGCCAATAAAGAAAGATACAACGAACTTCGGCGAGTATCTAATAGGTTAATTAAACGTAAGAAACGAAAACATTTTGACGAGCAGTTACAGAAAATAAACCAAAGATTAGCCAGTAATAACACTAGACAGAAACTTATAAATAATATCAAGAACGGATATCAACCCAGGACAAGCCTATGTAAGGACAAGGATGGTAACATCATCAGCGACATCGAAAGCGTCAACAAACGATAGGCCTCGCATTGCGAAGAGCTCCTCAATGCACCATCAACATCCCCACGGAGCCAGCTCTTGAGCAGTTAGCCGAACCAGGACCTCTTCTACCCCCAACAGTAGAGGAGGTGAGTCTCGCCATACAGTCGCTTCAAAATAACAAAGCGCCCGGCGCTGACGAGATCCCAGCAGAACTGCTGAAGCATGGTGGAACGTGCCTGACCAACGTTATACATGTGCTACTGCTGAAAATATGAAACGACAAGGTAATCCCCGAAGATTGGCGCAAAAGCATAATCTGCCCAATCCACAAAAAAGGTTACAAGCTGAAGTGTGAGAATTACACGGGCATATCATTAGTTTATACGGCCTATAAGATTTTATCGAAAATTCTTGAAAAGAGAATTAATCCGTACGCAGAACTAATCATTGGCGAGTATCAGGGCGACTTCAGACCTGGTCGCTCAACGACCAATCAGCTTTTCACAGTGAAGGTACTACTCCAAAAGTGCTGGGAATATAACATCGACTATACCAAATCTTTGTCGACTTCAAGCAGGCATACGACAGTATCGATCGAAGTGTACTGTACAACATTATGCTAAATTTTGGTATACCGGCAAAGTTAATGTGACTCAGGAGGATGACGATGACTAATACCCTCTCGTAGGTCAGAGTGCAGAACCGACTCACTGACCTATTTGAAACTCGTACTGGACTCAAGCAGGGCGACGGGCTGGCGCCGACGCTCTTCAACCTTGCTTTGAAGTATGTAATTCGAGCCATGAATATGGACACCTGCGGAACGCTACTCATCAAGTCGACTCAATTAGTAGCGTACGCCGACGATATCAAGATCATGTCTCGAAGATTGGGTGATACAGAAAGCCTTCTGCATAACCTCAATAACGCCGCAAAGGAAGTTGGACTACATATCAACGAAAGCAAAACAAAGGCCATGATGCAATCGAAAACAGTGGGGGACCTTATTATCGAGTATGTAGACAACTTCAACTATCTGGGTTGTAACTTATCAAAGGACGCAAACGAAACCGACGAAATTAAGCGACGGATACGGACGGATATTTCTTGGTCCTCCCTATAATTAATTCGAAACGCACAGGAACACGAAGCTCCGCGTGTACAAAACGATCATCCGACCCGTGCTATGTTATGGCTGCGAAACATGAACCCTTACCCACGCCTCCGAAATTTTGCTAGACCGATTCGAACGAAAGGTACTTCGGCGAATTTTCGGGGCCGTTCGCGAACGAGATCAATGGCGTATCGGGTACAACCATGAGTTGTATCAATTGTACGATGAGCTGGAAGTATCGAAAATCGTGAAGCTTCAACGTTTGCAATGGGTGGGGCATGTACAACGGATGGACGATAATCGCATGCCAAAGAAAGTGATGAACGCACAACGAATTGACGGAGCGAGGTTGCGTGGACAACCGAGAGCTCGCTGGGAGAACTCCGTAGGTGAAGACGCCCACCAGCTGCTGGGCTTCCGAAACTGGAGGACAAGGTCACGTAACAGCGACAATTGGAGGTCAACGATTCAGGCGGCCAAGGCCCGACGTCGGGCTATCGTGCCACATTGACGATCAGTGGCGGCTCGTGCTGGAAAATACCGGGAGTTCACAACGAAATATACAAGTGTATTGACTTCGGGAATACTAGGTATGATGTAACTAAATTGTTCATAGTTTGTATTTTTAAAAAACTAGTCTGCAAAAAATTCAACAGAAATTTAAAACTTTCGTCAGCTGGCATGCTGGTTTTTACTCCTGCATAATAAACAGGGAAAACAAAAGCCACACACACATATGGCGAATCCATGGATTTCATTAAATTTTCATTCTGTCAAAATCCAAATCGGCCTGGGGATAAGCTCATTGGGCAGAACGAAAATCCATTAAAATCCATGGACTCCACATACATACATACATCTATTTGTTTTTTTTTCGTAAAAATTGCCGCTTTAAACTCACGCTGGAATTATTATTATATAGAAATCACGGGTGCGTCTTCTCAAGTTTTTATTTTAATCTTATATTTTCTTTTAGAAGATTTTTTAAATTTTCTTTAAAAGAAATTGATCGTTGCAATTTCATTCATCGCGATTTCAACAGAACAGACGCATGCGACACAACCTCTCTTCTTAGAATTTAGCTCATACGATTTACAAGGCGCTGTGCACATCGGCTTTGTGCACAAGCTCTAGTGTAAATTTTGCACTACCTCCTTACCCCGGAAACCGCTAAGATATCCAAAATTAGAGCGTGTGCTCCTCTTCCCAGATTGTGCACCTATCGTGATTGCAGGAGCAGGTTGTTGTTCGCAGTGTGTAGTGACCATGTCGTATGTGCAGTGAGCAGTCGGCAGTGTACATACATAATGTAAATATGAATATGGGCATTGATTCAGTAGATGGATTGTGCATGTGCATCTAGATCTAGGTGTGTTTGCATATCTATGGCCTCCATTACACAGTCATATTTATATTATAATATGTATGTCATATGCCTAAGCCTTCTCGATTCATTCTGTATAAATTTTTAGACGTGCAGTAAGCGAAATCAAGTAGGCCATATTATAATATAAATTATAAATATTACCAAATATGACTGTGTACTGGAGCCCTATCTATGAATCGAATAAGGGCGCGATGTGAGCTAGATGTGCTGTTTGAGATGGGCCGACAACCCATCCTTAGAAAAAAAAAACTCTGCGTCCAGAAAAGTGGATCGAAAGCCTCGGATTGAACGGATACAACACAAAGACCTCGCAAAAGAACAACTGATTACTCTTTCGGAACCTCGGATATACGCTGCCGGAATAGGTTGGGTCCGACTTAAAATCCACAAACAAGCTAAGCGCGATTTGCACCAAATCCATGTTCTTTAAGCTCTTGCTCATCAATGCGAACACACCCGCCCCTCTCCCCAAACTTAAAGAAGACGATGTTAAGGACGAATTAAGCAAAAAATGGGAAACAAAACACAGGAGTATCACTGGAAGTCACAGCCTGCATGAAGAATCTAACAATAAGAGTAAATGACTGACTGACTTCGCGACTGGCAGAAATAAGGTCATTATATTTACTTTTTTCCTGCATCGACGCATTCACTGCTGCTTCCACGGTCACCCTTGCAAAAAAAACGATCGGCCGTGCCAAACAACATCAGCAACGAAAAAACCTTTGAGATCTGCGATGAACTCAAAGACATCATCAAAGGGCCGCAGATTAGGTTGTGGTTGTGTGGTTTAATACCCGCCTATAACCCACAACCTCTTCGAAACGATTGGTTTGAAAAGATTATCAAAATATTGCACTCAACGTGCATCCAGAGTCGAAAAAGCAAAATATGACGATAGCTTCGACGAATTTTGGCGTAAGAAACGTAAGCATCTCGACGAGTAGTTGAAGCAAATAAACCAATGACTAGCTAGTAAGAATTCTAGACAAGCGTACAAGCTAATAAATTCAATAAATGCATATCAATCCAGGACAAGGATGGCAACATTATCAGCGACATCAGTAGCGTTATTAAATCGACATCACATTTCGAAGTGATCCGCAATGTTCATTCAAACGTCCCCAACTTAAGAAGCAATAGAGAAGATGGCTGATTAGGCATTCGTGAAAATATGAGACAACGAGATAATCTCGAAAGAATGTCGCAAGAGTCTCATCTGCCCAATCCACAAAAAAGCTGACAAGTTGAGATGGGAGAGCTACACGGGGGATCTAATTGGTTTGTATGAATAGAAAAATAGTAACTATTTCAGTCATTTATTTATGTTTTAATAAAAATAGAAACGACGTTTCGTTAATAATAAATTTATATTATTCTTTTCAAGACGGAAATATTCCCAGAAGTGCTGGAAATATAACAACTGGACTCCCCGTGGGGAGGAGCGTATAGAGTCGTCATGGAGAAAATTGAACAGAGGGCTCCACAGTGTAAATGTCCTGTGCTGCTTAAAAATATCGTTTCTACGTTGTTTCCGCAACACGAATTAGAGCCCGCGAGACAAAGCCCGACACCGATTGGAGCCAGTGTACCCACGATTAGGGAGCCTGAACTTCTGAAGACTGCATCTAGATTAGGGTATGGCAGAGCCCCTGGCTCGGATGGTGCTCCTAATAGAGCGCTGAAGGCTGTAGCTCTAGCGATTCCAGCAAAGTTTATCGATGTCTTTGAGACGCCTGAAAGAACGGACCTTTCCGCTATCATGAAAGAGGCAAAAACTAGTGCTCATTCGAAAGTCAAGTAAGCCGGCTGGGGAGCCTAACTCCTACCGCCTCATTTGCTTGCTCGACGCTACGGGCAAAATGTTCGAAAGGATAAGGTCGCTGAAGAACAAAACTGTATGGTTTTAGACGGACACGATCAACGATACAGACGCAGTCACGATGGTAACCACATTGGCGACGGAGTCACTTCGTAAGAGTATGAGTTGTGCCGTAGTGATCCTAGATGTTAACCTTCAAGCGGGCGCGCGGGCGGTAATTTACCGCCCTGATCATATAAACACGCATAGCTCTTCTCCCGTTGGCCAAATCGAGGTGGGAGAAGTATTTATTCTTAAGTCATACTGTTATACATACGATATAATAAAATGTTGGGTAAATTTTACCTTCCATACCTTTCCAGCGTTCATCAAACGTTCGGGGATGGTATATTTAGGTATATTGTTGCGTTCAAAATGTGTTTGCTCTGTGTAATATCACTGAAGTGACGTGCTTCGCTAAAACTGCAGAACTTGTTTTATTGTTCACCAGATAATAGTTCTTATGATGATAACTTATTTGGGACATGATCTTCTTTCAATTTACCATTATCAGAATGGAAGTTGTAGGGTTGAGCACAAATGGAGGGGAAAAGACGAGGGCGGTAAATTACCGCCGCGCGCCCGCTTATGTCACAAAATGATGCGCGCCCGCTTGAAGGAACGCTTTTAACTTTAACTTTTATGGGAGTGCAATCATGCCGTTTTAGAATCAATGAACGTGCGGGAATACTTAGCCGCGATAATTAAGAGTTACATCTCACACCGCGTCCTCAACTATGATACTGGCGATGTGCACCAGGAGTACATAGTAACGGTTGGCGTTCCGCAGGGTTCCGTTCACAGCCCGTTTCTGAGGAATATCATGTATGTATAACGCCATTCTGGCGCTCGCTATGCCAAAGGAAGTGACAGTGGTCGGTTTTGCGGGCGACATAGCTGTCGTAGTTGTCGCACGGATATGGATAGCAGCGGAACGCTACTCATCAAACCGACTCAATTAGTAGCGCACGCCGACAATATCAATATCTAATATTGGGCGATGCAGAGCGGATAAACGCACAATATGGCGCTATATTTAGAAATAGAAAGTTTCTGTACCAGCACAACATTTGGCACTTCCTATAAGTTTACCAACATGTCAATTTAAAATAACTGGCGCTGGAATCGTATTCCGGAAAATGTCTATGTATGAATTTCAAAATGTACACATGATGTATGCACATATAGAAGTAATTAAAATAGCAACAAATTCACTGAAGGACTAAAGCGTATTCACCAGAAGTCTTGAAGAAACTCACACGTCCTTCTGCTAACAATACCCAAAACCCCAAAAGTGAAGATAACACATTACATAGCTGCAAAGTTTGAAAAGTTTTTGACTTACAAACATACTTCTTTTACATATAAAGTTTAAATATGCAGGTGTGAAGTAATTGGGTGGAAAAACGTACTCGAAGTTAGTATAAAATACATCACCACGAAGAGAAACTCTCCGCAATTCACTCAAGTTTCTTGCACCCTCACCCAAAATTGAGACAGAAGTCTGGAAAAATAATCGGCCTAAATGGAAGGTGATGATGTTGTTCTTGTTGGCACAGTCTGACATCACGAACATCGCGTAAAAGTCCTTTTGATCTGATATTATGTTTTACGTCGCGGATACTTTCAACACTCTGGCGTGGCTTTGCCATTTTACAACCTTTCGAACTTCACGAATCCGAAATAGCTCGCGTATAGCGCGGCTTTGAAATCATCATACGGCCATGAAAAATGTTAAGAACTTTTCTATGCGAATGTTAGGCCGTTTTTCACTTTTATAGATGGCAATATGCGAAATCATTTTGCCTTGTGTAATATTTCCATTTTGCCTGCTACGAGAAATGGCTTTTGAAGATTAGCTTTTCTTTTGCAGAAGTGGTACTGAAAAAACTAATTTCATCTAAATAGAAATTTCATTGCACGAGGAGCAAGAGAAAAATGGTTAATACGTTTAGGCTTGTTAACGGTGCGATGACGCTTGTTGAAAACGGGCTTCAGAAGAAATATAGCTAAATCCTAAATGTACGAATTATACCTTCTGCGTTTGTTTCAATTTTAGAAGTACGAGTAAAATAAAAAAAAAGTTCAGAGTTGCGCGGATGTAGACGACATTTGCGCAATTTACATCACGTTCAAAGTAAAAAAATTCAATCGTGTCGACAAGAGATTTTTTGTTTTCCTTTCACTTTTCGAGTTCCTTGTGCATCGCTTCAGGTGCCTTCTCAGTTGAGCCTTGAACGCCAACGATGCATCAGGTAGCGGCTACATTACTGACTGGGTCGTGTCCTTCCTGATATGATGTGAGGTGCAACTCAGAAGCCACTTGAAGAGATTCGCAGTATTCGAAGAACCAGTAGTAAATCGGCAAATAAAGTCAGTCCGTCCTTCAGCACCACTTCATTTGAAATTTTATTCCACTTAGGAAATCGAATTTATCTCATTTAAGTATAATTTTTTTTTTAAATGTGCGGTGCGGACACTTAAAATATGTGGACTTTAAAATTAATGTAGGTATAATCCCTGTACAGTTCTCTCGTTGGAAAGTTTCAAAAAGAGTTACTATCCCAAAAGTTAATTTACCCGACAGGTCCATTTGTTTGAATTAAACATCCACACACTTGTGCTCCGTAAAATATCCAATATGATTATATGTACCACGCAAAAAAGGATATGAAATGGTTTATTATCTTCTTGGGGGAAGTATAAAATCATACTACAACATCACCACGCAGTATATTTATGAGGCCTACCTTTCTCATAAATTCCCATACGAAATAGTTTCATTTCAACCGAAAGTGTCTGTTTCGAATTGGGCTTTTAGCCGAAAACTTCCTTTCGTTCCTGCACCGCCACAAAACATATCCTACGACTGGAGACGACACATTTCCAGCTTTTCGACCAACTTTTTCGAATATTCGTCAGAATGTGTATAAAACTCATGCGAAGCGAGAGAAGAATGAGAAATGTGTCCTTGGAGATTTTTTCCTATTGGTAAAGTTATTTCGACAATGATATGTATCGCATGTAGATATCAACTTGGGTATAGGCGGAGGGCAAATTGTTTGAAATATTTATGGCCACAAGCCGAAACATGATGACAGGTGGAAAGTTTTTTCTTTCTGTTTCTTGGCTGCTGTTGTTGACAGTTTAGGTTAAATTGTGTTTTTGACACTCGCACAATCAATGGCTCATGGGAAATGGGGTTTCTTACCTCCAATTGCATATGGGGATGGGCCAAGGCGTATTTCAAGCTGATATAATCAACTTGATTAACAGTAAAGAGATAAGCGTGAGAGGTCTCATCTCGTTATTTATATACACACGGTCCATTATACAATATACATATTATACATACAATATAGTGGATCTATTTAAATACCTTAAAAAAACCTAAGTCTAATTTTTGTTCTTTTGGACTTTACATGGCCTTAGGAGTTTGAAACTAAGTTTTTTAGCAAAAATATTGAACCAATGGCGCAATGGGGCCTAAAAAGTCAAAAACATACACCATTTTCTTCGAACAGTGAGAGGCACGTTGCAGGGGCGAAACCAGCAATTTATTTCGGGGGGTGATTTGTATTTGCAAAGTGGCTCATGAAATCCAACGCTTTAAATGTTCTTAGACCTTAGGCTTAAGAGTGCTTATATACTGTCCGATCGATTGACCAATCGATCTGACGCCCGTACAGCACATACACTATGTAATTTATCGCGCAATCTGATATGACAATCTCGCGGTTCACACGAGACAACACTACATAGCGAAAATTATATATTTTGTGGCGATGTCTAGACACTCAATTTTCGTTCGTCTTCGTCATTTTGACAATTGAAACTTGGGAGATCTGCGCTATTTAAGAAAGGTAATTAATTCTTGAACGCGATTGCCAATGTTGAATATATCCATCACCAACTATTCATACTATTAACGAAAGAATTGATCATTAATCTGTCCTGAACAAAGCCGCGACACACATCTAACTATACATAATGAACAGATGTGGATAGAATGAAGTATTCATCTCTTCTGATTACTTGACGCAATCAGTTCAATGTTGAAAGTGGAAACGGAGCCTGAAGACTATAGGGAAGACAAAAGCGCGCATATGTGGATATAGCCAATGACCGCCACAACCACAACATCCAGAATGACCAATAAATCAGCAACTGAAAACACATGATTATCATGACAGATTGTATGAAAAATTGCATGGCAATATGCTCCACAAGTCCAATAAAAAAAATTGATTATGGGCACTCTAAAACGATAGTCTGACGTCGGGCATAGTGAAAATCATCACTTACATATTTATTTGATTTATCAATAAAGATATTTTGTGTGAATTTCATTCATACCTAAAATTTTCATTTTAAAATTTCGGAGGCTGTTTCATCCAACCAAATCCCCTTGGGTTCGCCCCTGGCACGTTGGGTGTTATATCAAACGTCAATCCGGTAACAAATGATAGCCTGACTGAATGGTTTCCGTTACGTAAAAGTTATTTCAATAAAATTTTATGAGTAAAAAAAAATTTGGTTCCGAATCAACAAAACACGTTTCCGGATAAAAAAAAACTAAATTTCCGAAGCAGCATAATATATTTCCGCACCAAAAAATAAATTTCTGAATCAACAAAATACGTTTGCGGTTCAAATAAATAAATTTCTCAACAAAAAAAGCTTCCGAATTGAAAAAAATAAGTACCCAAACCAAAAAATAAATTTTCAAGTCAAATAAATAAATTTGAAGTGCTATTGGCCTTAACGAACCATCTGAAAACTCATGTGGCAGAATTCCAGCAACTGCTGTATCACATGCGCGGTCCTCAGCACTATTGTCTTTTTTGGATCGAAATGAACCGATACTTGATCAGAAGTTATTTCCTTCTTTAACAATTCAAAGGCTCTATTGGCGTCGGAAGTCCAATTAAATTTAACCCCCTTTCGCAGCAAACGATATAGCGGTTCCATTTTCTCTGCGAAATTAGGAATAAATTTTAAATAATGGTTTACCATGTCATTAACGTAACTGTGAAAATTTGGTCCTGTTACGACAATGTCATCCATGAAATTAACACAATTTCGAATACCCTGTAATAACTCCTCAATCGTTTTCGGAAAAATAGCCCCTGCTACTTTAACCCCAAAAGGTAAACGTTTAACTCTAAACAACCCGATATGTATACTAAAAGTACAAAGTTTTTGAGAATCCTCGTCCAGCTCTAGTTGGTTGTAAGCGTTTGATAAGTCTAATTTCGAAAAAAGTTGTCCGCCTTGAAGAGAAGCAAAAATTTCTCGGATCCGTGGCATCGGATATCTCAAATCAACAAGAAATTTGTTAATAGTTACACTAAAATCACCACAGATTCTTAAATCTCGAGACGGCTTAAGAATTGGGACGATCGGTGTTCCCAATCTGACTTATCAACGGGTTCCAACATATCTGTGGGTACAAGTTCTCTTAACTTTTCTTCGATTTTCGGCTTCCACGCAAATGGTCCCGGTCGCGGCTTAGGAAATATTGGTCGAGCTTCTTTATCAATTTCTAAATGTAGCTTTTCTCCCAAAAATTTTCCTGGCTCTTTTCTAAAAACTACCGCAAATTCCCTTTTAATTCGTCAACGCATGAAATACTTTCACTTTCCGAAATTGCATTTATGTACTTGGATTAATTTGAAATTAAATTTGTTCAAAAAATCTACAACCAATAGAATTTGAACACGGTCTATATTCGTGACTATCACCGGGATATCTTGCGTTTGGCCATTATAAGTTATTGTTGGTTGTAACGGATTGCCATTATAATCAGAACATCCGTCGAAGCTTATCCTTAATGATTCACTGCCAAAAAAATTAGAAAATGTTTGCCGTCCCATCAAAGACCGCGGAGATCCGGTGTCGCATTTCATTCTTATTGAAAAACTTTGTTAATCGTCACATTCAGCCAAAATTTTATATCGTTGGATTGATTTCCTTGTTCGGCAATATGGAAAATTGAAAAATCGCCACCTGAAGACGTCCACCCCAGAGAACTGTGTGCAACTGAAACATTAGGAAAATTTTCTTTATTATTTTTTTCATTAATTGAATTTACTCGGCTAACAATATCATTTTTTTTAACTTTATTCCGTACTCCAAATGTACATCCTGGTCGAAAATTCGGGGATGTTGTGTTGCTGGTAGAGCGTGAAATTGCTAACAGCACTAGAACTGCTCGACGTTCCTGTTGCTCTTGTTTCAGCTTTCGACATGTCCAATTAAAGAAATTATTCAATAATTTGAATGATATAACATTTCTAAAAGACTTGGGAAATTCCCGTTATTGTGAAAAATCACTTGACTTTAATCCTCGTCGCCACTGAGATGTTCACTCTTCAGAGTTCAAATTAGAAGAGAGAGCTTTTATTGTCAAAATTACATGAAATTAAAGTTTACCGAAATGTATAACAAAGTTAAGTTGGTTACTTAGCAAATAAAATGTATTAATGCTGTTTCTAAATTAATTATGAAATGTCAATTCTTTACAAATAATATTTTTTTCAATCGGCAAAAAAAAACTTGTTTTTGTTTGTAAATTCATGTTAAAAGTGTCGTTTACCAAATTCTTATTCTGAAAAAATTATGGTTCGCGCATAAAAATAGGTTTTCAATGAAAAAAATAGCGTTTAAACTTTTGCATTTGTAAAGCGAAAACGAGCCTTTAATATAAATGAACAATATTTTGAAATAAATTGCAATGCCTATGTGAGAATTTGAAATTTAATCTGGATAAACCCTCGATGTTTTTTTTGCGGGTCTAGGTCAGCAAACCGATGTTGAAAAACATGGCCATAGAAAACACGTAAAGGCATTTTCAATATGTCGATTTTTATGGGAGGGAGGGTCATGGCCCCATAGCACGAATATATTTGTTTGATTGGAACTTATGCAAAAAACATTTGGAATAAATCGAGATTAAATGGAGAATTATTGTGTTTCCCGTGTATCTTTCCAATTATTATAATACGAGAGTAATTCAAATTGTCACTACGTGTCTCACTTTTCCGAATCTATAATAGCTAAAGACTCTACCATTAAATTTGCTAAAAAAAAAGTGATCGGAAAGCTCTCAAAAAGGACATAAAAGGACACTAATTACAAACCTTGATCGAACGGGGCATGCGGGGTGTCATAGCAAAGAGAACGTCGAGTAAATTCCATATCCGGCGTTTGTTACTTGTTTCAAGGACCCTCAAAGGAGCAACTTGGGCTGAAATGTAAATTTTTCGTGTTTCCCGTGTTTCAAAGCCATAATTTCCGAATTATTCCATTTAGTTTCCTTGAAACAGGAAACGAACACCGGCTATGCAATGCACTCGATGTCCTTTTTGTTAAGACACCCCGCATGCACACGTTCGATCAAGGTTTGTAATTAGTGTCCTTTTATGTCATTTTTCAGAGCTTTCCGATAATTTTTTCCTAAGCAAATTTAATGGTAGTATCTTAACCTATTATAGATTCGGAAAAGGGAGAAACGCAGTGACGACTTGAATTATTTTCGTAGTTATGGCTTTGGGAAGATACACGAAAAACATAATAATTTTCCATTTAATCTCGATTTATTCCGTTGAGGGTCCCTGAAACAGGAAACAAACACCGGATATGTAATGTACTTGACGTCCCCTTTGATTTGATACCCCACATGCTCACCTCCGGTCAAGGATTAAAGAGTATCCTTTTTTGTCCTTTTTGGGACCTTTCCGATCAAATTTTTTTTTAGCAAAATGAGTTTTAGATTCCTGGGAGCTCGCTGATTCAAAAACTACAAAAAATAGCCTTACTCTATTTTTTTCTACTTGGAGGCCTGAAATGGGATATTTTGACTGCACTAGTCTCCATACGCGTTTCGGGGATGCAAGGGCTAGGCGGCAAAAACGTCAACTAGTGTATCGAGCCTTCAGTATACCCGTGTGACTTGTACCTAGGACATAGTTAACTGAGAAACTATTAAAACAAATATCAAAGGAAAGGGAAGGGTATCCAAATATCAGCTACGCCCCAATCGTACAAGGTTTTCAATTAAAATACATATTAGAAATTCATAGGTTACTTGAAAATATGTTGATGCTCAAGTCCATGAGATTATACAAACGACCAGAATAGTGTGTAACTCATTTGTTACTTCATTACACTCGCGTTCAAAATACCGTTAACGTAATTTGAAATTACAAAGGAAAAACTCGCGCGCGTAGCGTAAAAAAACTTTTCCGAGAGTTTTAAACAGGTAATCACGACAAATCAAAATCACGACATGGCAATTTTGACTGTTTACAGAACATCAAATATACGGAAATACACCCATGTATACACTGTTTCGTATACGGTAAGAAAGCGAATTCTATATGGAATATCAAACTATGTCGTTCTATTTGTAACGACATGCTAAAACTCTCTATTGAGTGACACAAAACATTTAGACGTTTTTATTACGCCACTAGAGACTTCCATTTAAAACATCTAAAAAGGTCAAATTCTTATCATTTCGCTTCTCTAATTCCGCGAGTCATATCACAAAACATTAATTGGTTTTACTGAAGAGTATACTTGTTTTTTTTTTATTAGAAAAAAGTTATATTCTAGATACCAATCAAGATACGAAAAAAGAGGCCGTAATTTTTTATGTTTGTCGTAATTTCAAACTTTTTCAAGAAAACAAAAAACCTAACGTGACTTAACATAAATAGCCATGGGCATCCTCATATCATTCAGGGAAATTTGAAACAGTCTTCCGCCTAACTATCTCTACATTTTTTAGGATTTTTAGAAAAAAATTTTCAAAAAACCCTTATGAAATCGATTTTGTCTATCCGTCCGTCCGTCTGTTCACTAAAAAACTCGCGAACGGCTCAACCGATTGTCATGAAATTTGGTAGGAATGTGTAGAATGGTTACAGTCTTTGGCAAATATACCTAAGAAGTTGGTAGGAAGAAAATAACAGGGTGTCCCGAACGTTTCAAAAAGTCGACTTTTTTAGTTTTTATCGGAGATTGACGTATGGGTATTTAAATCAAAGATCTAAACGAGTACATTTCATATCAGTTAAAACTTTCCAGTTTCGAGTAACGGTAAAAAAGTTATTGGCATTTAAAGTTTTTCCTTTTCGACCTCCGTTTTTCTAAACCGTTATACGGATCGATATGAAACTTTGCACAAAGATTGGTCAATATGGCCTTATATACGTTAAATATTAAGACTGTTGACTTTTGCTAAGGAAAAGTAAATAACAGTAAATTTGTAAAATTTCAATTTGTTCGTGTGTAGCCCCTCTTAGGTTTCAAATATGAAAATTCTGCTAAGGGTTTTTAGAAAATTACATCGGGAATATGTCTACGAACCTTCATTCGAATAACTGTATCGAAACCTGAAATATAGCCAAGTAAGTATTTAGTAAGGGCCTTTCACAATACAAAGGAAGCCTCTTAAGCATTTCTTCAACTCAAATCTTTTAACTTGATGAAACAATGAACATGAAATTTGATGGGAAATGCATAGAATGGTAATAGTGTTTGCCACAAATATTTTTGAAATTTGTAAGACCAAGTTAACAGGGTGTCCCTGAATAGCTACAAAAGTATACTTGTTCAATACTCATAGGAAAGCTGGTGTGGGCTCTTATGTCAGGGGAAATAATGGAATCATTTCTTATAAGTAGCTTTTCCTTGATTAAAAAAAACAGTAACAGTAGATTTACAGCTAATAATTCGGTTCATAATAAAGCCAAGCCATCCTTACGTTTGCCTAAGTTTCGTTTTGCTCAAAGGCCATCAGAAATCTGAAATCGAAAAAATCCTGTAGATTTGCCTTGGAGTACCTACTTTTATACAGACTGGCTAGCGCCTTTCATTCTGTTCCACATTTAATTAGACCAATCCAAAAATAGATTTACAGGAAGCATTTCATTAAAGTTGTGCACAATTCTTATTTATTGCTTATAAAATATATGTACAAAACATATTCACTATGCATTAAAATTTAAAAAAACCCTCGTATTGCGGGCGCAGCCCTCTGTACGCCGGTTTTTAGGGTTTTTTAGAAATTTTTTTTTTCAAAAAACCCTTATGAAATCGATTTTGTCTGTCCGTCCGTCTGTCCGTCTGTCCGTCTGACCGTCTGTCCTTCTGTCCGTCTGTCCATCCGTCTGTTCACTAAATAACTCGCGAACGGCTCAACCGATTGTCATGAAATTTGGTAGGAATGTGTAGAATGGTTACAGTCTTTGGCACATATACCTTAGAAGTTGGTAGGAAGAAGATAACAGGGTGTCCCAAACGTTTGAAAAAAGTCGACTTTTTTAGTTTTTATCGGAGATTGACATATGGGTATTTAAATAAAAGAACTAAACGAGTACATCTCACATCAGTTAAAATTTTCCAGTTTCGAGTAACGGTAAAAAAGTTATTGGCGTTCAAAGTTCAAACTTATTTTTCGAGCTCCGTTTTTCTAAACCGTTATAGGGATCGATATGAAACTTTGCACAAAGATTGGTCAGTATGGCTTTATATACGTTAAATATTAAGACTGTTGACTTTTGCTAAGGAAAAGTAAATAACAGTAAATTTTTAAAATTTGAATTTGATCGTGTGTAGCCCCTTTTAGGTTTCCAAATATGAAAATTCTACTAGGGATGTTTCGAAAATTACATAGGGAATATGTCTTGGAATTTTCATTCGAATATCTGTATCCAAACCGGAAATATAGCCAAGTTAGTATTTAGTAAGGGCCTTTCACAATGCAAGGGAAGCCTCTTAAGCATTTCTTCAATGCATATCTTTTAACTTGATGAAACAATGAACATGAAATTTGGTGGATATGCATAGAATGGCAATAGTGTTTGCCACAAATATTTTTGTAGTTTGTAGGACCAAGTTAACAGGGTGTCCCTGAATAGCTGCAAAAGTATACTTGTTCAATACTCATAGGAAAGCTTGCGTGGGCTCTTATGTCAGGGAACACAATGGAATCATTTCATATAAGTTGCTTTTCCTTGATTAAAAAAAGAGTAACAGTAGTTTTACAGCCAATAATTCAGTTTATATATAAAGCCAAGCCGGCCTTACGTTTGCCTGAGTTTCTTTTTGCTCAAGGGCCATCAGAAATCTTAAATCGAAAAATGCCTGTAGATTTGCCTTGGAGTACCTACTTTTATACAAACTGGGTAAATAGTAAATCTATTTTTGGATTGGTCTTATTAAAGGTGGAACAGAATGAAAGGCGCTTCACTATGCATCAAAATTCTAAAAAACCCTCGTATTGCGGGCGCAGCCCTCTGTACGCCGGTATTTTTTTATATGCGTTTAGATATTTTTCTCAATTTTGCTATTCGCTTGTGCGTTATTGCCAGACGCTATAAATATCCGACACGAATTAAAAATCGATTACCGCCCATCCGAAAATTGCTTCCATAAAATCTCCCCCTTAAACGATTCTTGCGCCCTCAAATCAGACAAATTTTAAAAACACCAACCATAATAATAATTACCAAGCACAGTCCCCTGTGGACAATTTAATCCGTATTCTTGACAACACCATGTTTTCTTGTATGTTTTATTCATAGGCCCGCTCGAAATTGCCGAAAAAGAGACGACGTGTGATGCCTGTCGAGCAGCCACGTCGAAAACGTGAAGTAGGACCACCTAATCGTCGAATGAATGCCATTAAGCATCAACACACAACCACAACGACAGGTTCACATCACCATCCAGCTATTTTTAAGGATGCTTTCGGAAGTGCCAAGATAGGTAAGCAATTCTTTGTTTTGAAATTTATTCCGATTTCGTTGAATACATTTTCATGTGCTTTGTATTCAGGACATGTGAATGGAGTGAATGTTATCGGTTTAAGTCTTCAAGGACCGTCTGTACCTCTAGCTGTCATGAGATCGTCCGGTTCTCAGAACGGTAAGTGATGTTTTGTAGTTGTACTTCATGATTTGACAAGTAGTGAGGAAATGTTGCACTTTTGTATTCAGGTTGTTTGTCATTAAAGGATTCAACTAGGACTATTTAGTGATAAGGGGTGGGGGTGTTTTATTTGTTTAAAAAGATAACTCAGTACGTCCCAGGTTTTCAGAGTAGAAGTACGAACCTCTTCGCTATAACCATGGAATACTTTATAAGTACATAAATGCACTTATGAATACAATGTAAGATACGCAAGGATATTTAAATTTATTTCTCAGAAGCGTCCTGACTCTCGACTTCGAATCTTTTATAAAAATATTCTATACTAGGATTCCATCTCCGTATATATGTACTAGAAGACGAACATAATTAATCGATACATTGCCGTAAGCTACACGGCAATGATATTCTACAATGAACTGTCTTCCCAATCTGCTATATTAAGGACAGTATGTATGAACGAATATCTAGGGACGCGGGAGCGTCCCGCACGCCAAAGAAAAACGAAGAAATTTGAACAAATAAAAAGTGAGAAGCGACTAAGACTATGTTTACACGACGGAACAAGTACGGGTTTTCGGACCTCTGTAGCTCGGACCCTGGTTGGTCCTGAGTCTTCAAATTCGGTAAGCGTTGTCGCTCGCGCCGTCTTACGAAGTGTAGAAAATTTCAACATGATACACTGAAAGAAAAATCCATTGTTGAATCAACAATTTTCAGTGATGCTCCAACAATTGATGAAAAATTGTGATATTAAGCAAGAAAGATTGTTGATTTTACTACTTGCGAATTGTCGATTTAACAATTTGAAAATTGTTGATTGTAAATTTGCTAATTTTCTGTAGATATTGTAGGAATAATTACGAAAAATTGCCCTTATACAACCAAATCGATTGAAAAATTGTCAATATACTACAAAAATTGTCATTGAATTCCAAATATTAAAAAAAAAGTGTAACAATCAACATTTATTGTTGGTTACCAATTTTTATTGGTAGAATAACAATATCAAATTGTGTCGCTTAAAAAGTTAATTATTTGTCAACTATTTTTCGCAGTAAAAGAACAACGATTTAACAATGAATCTCGTCAACGATGCCGCTGACGACTTACGTTTACAAGTCAATAAGTATCGTTATCTTCGGGAAGTGAATTTAGTCTCGTTCGGTTATTGTTGTAGAGTGGTTCGCGAAAAAAATATATTGAAATGATAGTTTGTAATAATCCATTTTGGTGTGAACGGTTACATTAGTTTAACGTATAATTTAGTGTCAAGTGTGGACAATTTGCAACAGAAACGCAGGAGTCATTTCCCATGGACACGCTGTCGGGCCACTTCATTACATCAGGACCAGTGGATTCATTTGTTTTTTTTTTTAATTCTTAAAAATCAAAATAAATGTTAACTGTAATTATTGTGAAAAAAATTTAATAACATTTTATTGTAACTTATTATTAAATGGAAATAAAAATAAAATACGATTATACAGTGTTTTTCGTCACACACTTTTATTTCAGATGAAGGGAGCGCATTCTTGCTGAAAGAAACATCCCTAGATACGCTGTTTTCCTCCTCTTCCTTTAGGTATCACATCAGGCGAGATTTTCACATGTCATAAAAAAAACAGACTACTTGTCTGTATTCTTTATATATTCCGTGTTATTTTTCTATGTATATTAATACATAGAACAAGTATTTAAATTAGGTAGAAAAGTAAATACCTAAAAATGTACTCATACTATGAATAATGGTCAGCCTACAATCCACATATTAGTTCATCAACTAAGAATATTGTTACCCAAAAACTACAGATATAGTGCAATAAAAACGAATAGTTGTGGGCTTACTATTATTTTGCTGGTTTAACAACGGATCGTTGTAGTTTGCAAAAATAGCAAACAACAACTTCTAAATTGTTAATTTAACAATTTTCCGTGTTTGACGCAAAAACAACTAAGAAAAATTGTTGATTTTACCACGGTTTTTCTTTCGGTGTACGATAAGAAACACCGGAGATATAATAGTTTGAAAATCGCATTTTTTCAAAAATCTTGTTCTCGTTGTTCTCGTTGTTCTCGTCGTTCTCGTTGTTCTTGTCGTTCATTGACAGGGCTACAGCCTTGCAGAGGGCATCTCCGGATTTGGTCTCTTTTCCCATTGATAGAGTCTGTCGTGAAGGTGTGCATAGGCTATCGTTTGCTCCGATCCGTGAAGTAGAAAAAAAGATACAGCGGAAAATGTGAAAAAATACATAGAGTTTCTCGCTTAAATCTTTTTATATGTTTTAAAGGAAACATTTTGCAAAAATCGGGGATAGGCCCGAAAAAAGCCTAGAAAAGAATCGTATAGTATAGTATAGTATAATTGGTAGGACCGAACAATCTTTTGTATCTAAAATTTTCAGTTTTAGATCGTCTGCAAGAGAGGGGGCGGGTCAAAGTTCCTGTTTTGGTTCGTCTCATATATACGAGTACGTACAAATTAGGTTAATATTGGATGAGCATACGCACTGTTTCATTCATCCCGATGATCCTAAAGCTTCCACCAAATCAGCGCGGTAGCGGGACGCGGTACACACAACACACACACACCACAAGAATTGACAAGTACTCCGTGGTGTACCGCGGCGGAAACTATTTCATACATTCTGACACGTATCGCTACCGTTCTGCGCTGGTTTGGTGGAAGCTTAAATATGGCGCTGGGACACCAAATCGGTGTTGTCAAGACGGTGTATTCTGTTGTGTTCAAACCAGAGTTACGTGATGATGGCATATGGAAAATTGATTTTTCAAGGAATTCTGATTAGTTAATTTGAACAAAATTTGGCATGTAGATTTATTCTTGTAATTCCACCCGGTTTGATCCTGTTGTGGTAGGCAAAAAGGTACTGTTAGTTATATAGTGAATTTCATAGCTATCCCTGATTCTTGGTCATGAAACCACTTTATTGTTGTAAAAGCAATGCTCGTCAGGACTCAGGTTTTCGGGACCTTTGATGAGGGATAAAAGGATATTTTCACATGTACATGTCTTTCTCTTTGTGTCTTAGGCGCAATGTGGAACTTAGGAAATATGGATGTTATTTGAATCACATATTGAGTACCCAGTGAGGCTTAATGGTTACATTAAAAATTAAGATTTAAGATTAGGATGAATGTGATAGAGATGAAGTAAAGGTTTAGACTCAATTTAGGGCTAAGGTGTTAAAGTCAAAATCAAGTTTAGGGTAACGGATAGGGTTAAAGTTATTGTTACATCGCAGTTAACGTTATTATTAGGGTTAAATGTAAGGGTAGGGTTTGGGTTAAGGTTGAGTCTGAGTTTGAGGTTTAGGTATAGGCCAGGGTTATGGTCAAAGTTAGTAGTAGTCAAGTGTACTATGGTTACTAAGATTACCAAGGCGAGCAAGGTTACCAAGGAGACCAAGGAGACGAAGGTAAGCAAGGGGTTTATCATTCTTATAATTATTGTTCTCAAACAAATTCGTGACAATAGGGCAATGAATATCGTCTTCATAATATATTTACGAATTTTGTAAATCGAAAACTGCAAAAAGATATGATATCTCACAAAAACAACTGTGTTGTAAAAGGTGTCCGCCAAAGAAAAAGTCATCAGCCGCAAAAAGGATTGATATAAATACATTCCCGCCAAAATACTCGCATCTTGTCTCAATGATGGTGGTGGAGCAAATTTTTTTCAACGCTATTTGGCGGGGAGCTTGAATAAGGTTAATAACAAAATAAAATCAATGTTAAGAAATTTATGAAAGAACTTTTATCGTATAGAAAAAAAACGAGTTCCATACGAAGGAAAGCTAAATAAGGTTCTAAAACGCATTTTTATTTTCTATAAGACTGGAAGCTTCAAAATTATCAAGAAAAGAACATAGCAGCAAATAGTACCCTCGTTCAGCTCCCCGCCAATAAGCGTTGAAAAAAATTTGCTCCACCACCATCTTCGAGACAAGATGCGAGTATTTTGGCGGGAATGTATTTATATCAATCCTTTTTGCGGCTGATGACTTTTTCTTTGGCGGACACCTTTTACAACACAGTTGTTTTTGTGAGATTATCTTTACGGATTTTCTAATCAAACCTATTCGCAGTCAATGAAACATAAACATACAAGGATAATTTAATTATAATTTTATTTACCGACGATCCACATACAACCGCCCACCTGACACAATCTCATATTACACCACCTAAAATCATTGCATAAACAATATCACACAGAATTCTTCCTGTGTCATAAACACGGCCTAAGAGCTTTATCGTAAAAACATTTCAACCCTCTCTCAATATGGATACAGTTCAGGTATTGACCCTCGTTTTCCTGGAATGACTTCAGAATCTCTAAACCTTATCTTAAAGTCCTTATTGTGAAGTACCACATAAAAATAACCCCAAGGATAGGCGATTTTTCAACATTAAATCGTAGGCCATTGAACGTGTGTACGATTACATCTTTGTTTGATGGTTGTGATGCCATTCACATTAGTGTTCACAGTACGTCCGTTCATAGCAATTAGTCAAAGAAGTTATTACCAACAATCAATTGAGGCCTTGATTGAAAATTGTCTTCTTAAGTGAGGCAGCCACCAATTACGTTTCTCTACGAAATCTCTTCCGTGTCCCTTAAATTCATTTTACCAGCAGTTAAGATTTGGTCGAAACCGTATACCTCCAGCCGATTGAGTGTGGTTTCGGCTACCATTATCTTGTATTGTAACCAGAGTATTCGGGTTCGACTAGGTTTATGATGCTTTCAGATCTTAACGTGCCCGGAAAGCTAAAATCGTTGCTCTTTTATAGTTTTCGCAAATGGCACGACCGAAGGACACGCATTCCACTACGAAAACATGAAACATAGTCGTTGTATATAGTCTTGAATACCGAGGGATTACCTTTGCGGCCTATCGCCAGCCGTTGCCGCCTTTTCGATTTCGACTTCGTGAGAGGAAATCTTGATGAAGACAGAGGTGCCAATTTTGTATTAATCTCGTGAGTGAAAGGTTGAATAATATTTAGGAAGTTTGGATTCAATTTGCTTTATTGAGATAATATAATTGGAATATCCTTCCATCAGATAAGACGAGAATAATAAAAGAATGCTTTCTTGATATTAACGATATGCATCATTATAATTCGGACATCATATTTGGATAAAGTCTAAGCTGTTTTAAGCATATATAGTTTTATCTCAACCAATAAAGGATTCATGGTTATGGTTAGTTGAAGCTGTTTACAGTTAGGAAGATAAAGGGGTTGCAATCCACTGTGATGCCGCTAACGTATCATACCTTTAGTCACTTGTTTGAAACAAGCTTATGCTGATAATTAATTTATTAAGCTGTAATGAGATTGCTTTGGAGTAAGTTATTTGAGCCATGCACATGGGGAGCAGCGAGCCGCTACTCATCAAGTCGACACGACTAGTAGCGGCGACATTAATACCATTTCTCATATATTGGGTGATGCAATAATCTCAATACAGCCGCAACGGAAGTTTATCTACACATCAACTCATGAATGAGGGTAAAACCAAAGTAATGAGGCAATATGAAACCAGAACGTCAGCACATTCAGACATCACAATGGGTGACCTCAATATCAAATATGCATACTACTTCATCTACCTATGTTGCGATTTGTAAAAGGATCCAAAAAAATCTTCTTAGAATCGTCGGAGCCTTTATGCACACGCAACGAGTGGACTGAACCACATTGAGTATACCATCGAGAGCTCCATGGGAGTAATAAAAGGGGGAAGACGCCCACCGGTTGCTAGACGAGCATTATGGTAAGGTCAAGGCGTGAAAGGCCTGTCATCTAGGGATCAACTTATTATCAAAAGCAAATGATCTCTATACTCTACTCCGAATATGTAATCTAAAGGACATACAGCGCTGAAAAAAAACTGTTCGCAGTTATGCGTTGACGTTCACAGAAAAAACGGGGTTTCTGTCCGAAATGAGCTGTCCTTCGGAAGCCTCTTGAAATGTGCCGCTGAGCGACATCTGGCCATGCAATTAATTGCAGTCCTTAGAGCAATTTACACACTTGCCGACCATACCAATATCTACAAATATATTGTTGAAGCAGGAGCATGCGCAGAAAAATAAATTCTTAAGATGGGGCGGAAAGTGGCTCTTGGCCGTTGTAGCAACGGGTGGCTCCGGGACGATCTACATATGGCTGCGTAGGGATATTTTTATAGAAAAAGCCACAAAATAAATATTTGCTTTCATAGTGAGACTCGAACCCAAAGTACCGTATCTAACCAGTGTTCTACCGAAAGCCAAGGTGCTAATGAAGCTCAGACTAAGTAGACTGAGGTTACACTAATGTACAGAGAGCAATTTATTAATGAGAACATTTAAGGATTCAATGTTTAAGGATCATCATGCTAATCATTTATGTAAACTAACGAAAGACTTAATTTAAGATTAATTCCGAGTTTCTGTCTCAATCTCAAGCTAGTGGGGAAAATTGAGAAACTCCAGTAATTTCAATGGTCGCATTTCTGAGAAAAACTACATTCAATCTTTCTCCATTGATCAGATCTAGATTATAATAATCAGCCTGATGATTTTGTGTCAAGAAGAAGCACATTCGGAAAAGCAGAAAGCACCTTGTTATCATTCATGTGATTCTGAGTTCCTTGCCTTTGCCCACTGTCGATTAGATTAATTCAAAGAGCCCTTGTGTGCCAGGTTCTTGAAGTATTCGTACTAGTTCTCACTTTTCGTCTTTCAAAACTGTTGTCCTGGTGTCCTCCTTTCTATTTCAGCGATTTCTTTTTCAAACATTTGCATGCTGGTCAGGGCCGGCCCTAGGGGTGGGCGATCTGGGCGGTCGCCCAGGTCCACCACTTTCAAGGGGCCACCACTCTCAAACAACCATTCACTTATAATGGGCCTCCACACAACAGCCTTTTAAAATATTTCTTGAAATTAGATTAAAGTTAATATCAAGCGTTAAAATAAGCTTAGTTTCTGGTAACAGCTCCACAATTATACTAGCCTCACTTTGCAACATCAAGCAACGATTGACTGGACATAGCTGTCTATTAGAAAGAGATTGCAAACACTAATTTGTCGGTTCTTATTGAAACATTTGCCACTGTCTAATCTCGAAAAATTAAAAATTTGTTTAATTACAAAACAATAATAATCATGAGAATGTAATTGGGCAATAATCCTAACCTAACCTACGAAATTACGTCAGACAAGAGCCGCCGCGTCAATAGGCGAGAGTAGACAACCGCTTTTGACACAACGCTCCGCGCGCCAATTTGGCAGGTCAAGAAGGTACAAAAAAAAAATCGCGGTGCACGCAAACAAAATCATAAGTTTACCAAAAAATAAAATAAATGTTCGAATGTCCCCGAGTATAAAACGTCCCGGAATCAGAGACGTGGAAACCTTTCTGGAAACCCCTCGCTTTCCATCTGTAATCAGGATTTGTTTTTTGCATAGAGAAAAATTAACGAGGAGATAGATAGTTTTTCCAGACAAGGCGCTTTATTCATTTTGAACAGCAGATAGTTCAGTGTGAAATTTCGGACTGTATCTGAACGTTGATTTTGCAATTTAGCGTCTGAAAACTTTTGTTTGAATTAATTCGTTGATTTTGTGACGTATGGCAATGTCTTTTTAAAGCAACTTGGCGGTGGCCATGTCCTAAATTAAAACTATCGATATTTCCAGTGGAATTTTGAAATTCTCGAGGATTTTTTATGCCCACTTTTTCAGCTAGCGGTGGCAACCTAATAATTATTTAAATGCGCATAAAATCTTATTTTGAGAATTAAATTTAAGGAATCCTGCAAAATGGAAATTTGATTAAGTGAGTTTTCCTGCTTGCAGCTCGAAAGCCTGTTGGATGCTGCTAATTAGCAGCTTGCGATCCCACTTTTTTGGCGAACTGTCAATTTGTATCGAGGATGGATACAGCTTAACATTCCGAATGTTCCTAATATTTATTGTTAAAAATAATCGTCAAGATTAATCCTCTTTATTTCGGAAAACGTTTGCTTCGACGAATGAACGTCTTTAGGTTTGAATTCGTTTGTTATAATATTATTAACGACTTAGCGCTAGTGATACCAAATGAATGGAATTAATTGGTGGTGAAACATGCAGTGGCGGATTTACACATTTACCGCTAGTAGGCTGTTGACATTTTGCCGCCCCTACCAAGCTCTACGAGAATATTGCTGAAGGGACATTACCAGAATCAAGGGTCAAGGCGTTTAGCTTTTTTATCGTTTCCCACCCAATCAAGTTGTGCAAAAATGTGCGGAACACTATTGTTTTTTTGAGTCGAGAATTAATACTCCAGGACGAACTTCTTTGATTAACCTTCATTTATTCTCAAATTTTTCCTTTACACTTTAATAGATCAGTTATTTCCACTTCGTGGGTCCTGATCCTGAGTATTCTTCTATTTTTATGTGATAGATAAGTATAAAGAAAAAGCGGTCTAATAATTCCTTGGTTGGAGCGTCATTTTGAAGGGTAGGTTCTTCTTCTTCATAGTGTCCCGCTTTTACTGCTCAATTGAGCAATACTCAGGGCGGGACTTAGCCTCTATGGCGCCTGTGGGCCGACGACATATCTCCGCCCTCCGTCACTGTAAGCTAAGACAATTTTATGCTTTTTAAATTATTTCAAAAAGAGTTAAAATTCCAATTTAGGTACAACTTAGCGAAATGCAAGGACGCGTTGATGTTATTTAGCAAAAGTTTTGCTTACTGATTTTAATTATTTTAAATGATTTTGGCATCGTTGGTATTGTATATTTTTCTCCGCAGAAAAAATTACAAATTCAGAAATTTAAACGTCAAATTTTTTAAAATTTCTTTTAAACATTTTCACAAGATGGATACATACATATTACCTACTTAAAAGCTTGATAGTGAATTTAGCATATAATATCGAGAGGACCTCTCCCGAAACCTATTCGTGGTTACATCCCAGCCAATTTCAAGTGGGGAAAACTAAAGTAGTAACAGAAAACGCGAAAATATGAACTTGCTTTTACTAGGGTTGCCTGTTCTAATTGATCAACTAACCCAGAAACTAGTTTAGAACGAATGCTAATTTTTGACAATGTATTCCTTGTAAAAATTGTTTTGTTTATGAAGGCATTTCCCGTTATACAAAAATTGAAAACTGTTTCAGACTTTGTATGATGATAATTTAAAGATTAATTTGGATTGAAGCATAATATCTGGATCCAAACAAAGATTATATATAGGTATACGTCCGAACAATTTTTAATTTTTCAAATGATCAATACAATAGGGATATCAAAACAGAGAGTGTTCGGAGAGATAAGTTGCTTGCTTAGATTAGGTCGGCTCGGATCCCGCATAATAACGTATCTGTCCCTCTTTAAAAATTCCGAAATTGCACCGCAAAAAATTCAAAGTGTCTCTCATTTTCAGAAAATTGACATGGTTTGCGCTTGCAATTTTTTTTTGCATTTGGTTATCTTTGAACGGCTGTAAATTTTGAACGCGGAGAGCTATGGAATATTCAGCAAAATGTGCACTAGAATACGCCCTTCAACGCAATTTTTGGAAAATCGAACTATGATTCTTGCTCGCTTCTTTTTACGAATTATTTGTCCTTTGGCTTTTGAAGAACAGCTAGGACCTTCTGAAATAGGAAGAAACCTTATCTTTAGAGTCGATTTGCGCTCTCCGGCGGATCCTTCTGACCAAAGACATTATTCATTTTTTTTATCTGGTGGGATTTAAAAGGGGCTTGCTGTCGGAAAATTAGAAATAGTAAAGTACTCGTATATCAAAAACATGTCCAGCATTTAATGTAGATTCTGGAGTTTGATTGCTTCACCCAAAACATCCTCGCCGCCCTTAAAAATCTGCCGCCCTGGGCACTTGCCCAGGTTGCCCATATGGGAAATCCGTGCCTGGAAATACTGATAGAATCGATTATGTTTTTTTTTATTAAAAAAAGATGTCAGATAAATAAAAATAAAGGAAAAAATTGAATTTCAGTCTGCAAGAAATTGACTAAAAACGGCTTTTCGCAGATTTGTTTTCAATAATAAAACGTTCCTAGTGTTTGAAGCTCTGACATAACGGTGACAAACACACTTCACACACTGCTCCCAAAACGTATCTCATGAAAAGGATAAATTCTATATCTGGCGTTATAATTCGTATTTGGAATTCAGTTTTCCACGGTATTAAATGTTTACAATGTGTTTAACTCAAAAAAAAAAATATTTGCTCCAAATTTTCCGCCCCCGTAAAATCTGCCGCCCTACGCTCCAGCCTACTGGTAAATCCGCCACTGGAAACATGGACAATTCGTGGCATTTGTGCTCTTTAGCTTTCCTTTCTGATTTATTTATCATTGTTTTCCATCTACTTTCTAATGCATCTTCGTAAGATTGATTTTCTTTAGCATGTTTCGTGCTTAAAATTACGTTTAAATCGACAAAATCATGCAAAATTGTTTATTTTTTTGTATCAATTTTCAAATAAAAATGTTCTTTAGAATTTCAAAGAGTGTTCGTTCAGTCAGGAGTCAGATACTCTGATAATATTCTTGCGATACAATCTGAGTCGAATGGGTTCTAGAGCTAAATCAAGCCAGAACCTTACCACCACTGAAAGCAAGGGTGCGATCATACGTAGGGGCTTTTCAAGCTGAAACACCCTCCGAAATGAACTCATGACACAATGAATACTTTCTTTAAAAAAAATGGTATGCCTGAAATAAGGGTAAGGGTATAAGAGGTAATCAGGGTATAACCACATACCAGCTTAATCTCAAAAACCCCTCCCAAAATTGATGCGTACGCCTCTGTTGAAAGTATCAAACACATGCTTTTCAGTGTAAAGATAAGTGCAAACTATTTGCTCGAAGAAGGTGTTGACATTTATTTAAAATCAGTATTTCGAAAATTATTAACGATTGGCATGCATATTTGAAAACCATTTATATAGGGCTATTAACCCTATTTTCACATTCAAAATTTAAGGAAGTAGTAATTGCCCAATTAATTTGGTAAAATTTAAAATAAACCCAAAATCGAAGATATAACAGAATTTCTTTAAAAAAAAAAACCTTTTTATTGCTAAACTACTATACCCCTTCCAGTACAACCGGTCCTGGGTCAGACACATTCGAACGAAAGAATCTGAATTTCCAATTGTTTATCGCTAAAATTTGGTTTGGGTGTTGGTAGAGGCCACCATAATCGATTTGGTCCAGGGCTAAGGCCGGCCTTGATGCTGGTGAAAACGTATGGGGCTTAAACCCCTACGTAGAATCGCCACTATGCTGAGGAGATCAATACCAAAGTTAAAAAAGTTGTATTTAAAACCTGTTACCTTTAAATCAGGTTGTGCAGAAAATGTCCGCAACACTAATTGCAGTTTGCGTCAAAAATAAATACTTAGACCTTATTTCCTTTATTTACCTTCTCTAATTTAACCTTTGTTCATTATTTTTCATGTGAGCTTCGAGCTTTGCTTTTCATTTCAATTTGCTCATTCCCAGAATGCTCTCGAATTGGATTGTGTCGTGTCATCTGGACTGGAAGATGGACTCAAACCGGAATACATAATGAAGAAATTGAAAAAAGACAAAAATCTGGTGAGCCAAGATTAACCTTCCGGCGGGCGCAATACTAATCCTTACACGATCGGGCGCAATGCATCTAAAAGATTAACCTTCAAGCGGGCGCGCATCATTTTGTGACATAACCGGGCGCGCGGCGGTAATTTACCGCCCTCGTCTTTTCCCCTCCATTTGCGCTCAACCGTACAACTTCCATTCTCAAAATTATGGTAAATTGAAAGAACTGCATGTCCCAAATAAGTTGTCATCATAAAAACTATTATGTGGTGAACAATAAAACAAGTTCTGCAGTTTTAGCGAAGCACGTCACTTCAGTGGTATGACAAAGAGCACACACATTTTGAACACAACCATATACCAAAATATATCATCCCCGAACGTTTGATGACCGCTGGAAAGGTATTGAAGGTAAAATTTACCCAATATTTTATTTTATCATATGTATAACAGTATGACTTAAGAATACATACTTTTCCCACCTCGATCCGGTGAACGGGAGAGAAGCTATGCGTGTTTATATTATCAGGGCGGTAAATTACCGCCCGCGCACCCGCTTGAAGGTTAAGTGCAGAAAATAGGATGAAACTAAGTTTCTGTATATTTTATACACTAATTTATTGTTGCATTGTCTTTTTTAAACAGTTCTACGAAATTTTAGAATTAAATACTGTCTCACAAAGTTTTATACCCTTCACATTTTAAATTTTCTAAGAAAATTCCGCTTTCAATCGCTCCAATATTTAAAAAGCTTCCAACAAATCGACCGCTTCAAAGATGTGATCTTATTTTACTAAAAACACACTATTGAACGATTTGGTGAGTCTAAAAGTCAACACAACATTATTACGCAATGTGAAGAGTATAACGAGGGGAAATTTTCATAGAAAAGAAAAAAATAACACCATCGGGCGCAATACATCTGAGAGATTATTTCACCCCCTCCTGCCCCTCAGACATATGGTAGATAGAAACTGAAAACTGCTTTGGGTAGATGATCGATAAAGATTAAGCTACTGTGAGTTTCAGATCTCTCCCTTTTCATATCGCTGATTGGCGCACTAAAAACTGGTCACTTAATCTGTCAGATGTAGATCTCTCCCTTTTCATATCGCTGATTGGCGCACTAAAAACTGGTCACTTAATCTGTCAGATGTATTGCGCCCGCCCGAAGGTTAACATAGCCATTCAGAATGGAAACTTGGCAAATTCCATAAGACTTCATAAAAACACCAGAATTTTAAAATAAAATAGTTTTCCTATAATAATGAGGTAGATTTTCTGAAAGCCTTGCGAATGGAGCGCGAAACCATGTTTTTATGTTCATATGTATGTATTCGTTTGACTTTATAAAGTGAAAACGAGACCGAGGCTAATTTCGGGCGCAGCCAAGGCTTTATTAGGAACACACTGGGGTGAATTTTGGTTAGGACTGGTTTGAAAGAAAAGTTTTTTTTTTTATAAGAAACCAATTTTCAGCTGTTGGTTTGTATGACAGCCCCATGATATAGTCTTCCGATTTCTTCCCTTCCAGATATGTTTTGAGACTTTACTAGGATCATACTTGGGTGAAGTTCGGTTAAGATTGCATAAAGACAAAAGTTTTTCTTAGAAGAACCTCATTTTCAGCGGTTGGTTTGTAAGACAGCACCATGACGCAGTTTTTTTTTTTTTTGTGATTGCGTTGTAATAAAGTACACTCCTGCGTGCTATCGTCCTCGTGCAGCCTCGTCAAGTTATAAAATTTGGTTCACTGCAGGAACAGAGAGGCAGTAGGCATGTACTGCAATGCGGTAACAGCCAGTTGACGTACAGCCAGTAGCTTTTCTGAATTCACGATTTTTGATTCACACAAGTTTGCAGTTTGATTGTTATGATTTATGTTTCTCTAAGGGCAAAAATACTCTGCGTCTGTTCCTAGAATTTATCTATCGAGCTACTACCGAAAAAATATATAATAAGTGGTTTAAGTCTCCCGTATATCGTTTCATAGACTCCCGGTACAAGCTTCGTACTGGTGCCCAGGGCCGTGCGAACGGAAGAATCCAAGCCGAAAAAAAATCCTTCATAGCATTAAGTAATGTAAGCTAAATAGCGGATCTAAATCAATTTTAGGTGTTACGGCCGGTTTCTGTCATCTAGAATTATGGGTCCTTTTGCAAATGCAAATCCTTCGGCAATCCACGGGAAAAAATGTACATGATACAATTGTCCTACACGCAAATTCTGGTTTGGATCGGTTAGAATCCCTTCAACCGACTTTTGAATATGTAGACATGAATTGTGTTCATCCGCTAAAAGCGGCTGGATATTAAGCGCGCACGAATGTATGGGTAGACTTCTTGTAACCCATTTCGCACCTCAAGAGTCTCTAATACTGCGGTAGCCGGTACAGCAGGTTATTGGATGTTTATGAAGCAATTCTTCTTGGCAACCTGCAGAATATTGACCATCTGGTTCTCAGAGGCAGTACTTGCAATCAAGTGAAAGAGTAGGTGTAAACGAGACAGTGGTAGTCTCTGAATACGGGTAAACATTTAGTATGGGTATTAACGTCACAGGGGAGGTGTTACGTGATCATATTCTAAATGTATCCCTGCTCTTTATGATACGACTATTGTCATATAACCTTTCAAAACTACATAATTAATTCAGCCCATCCATCACTCTATTTCTGTAAAGTCTACCCTTAAATTAGTTGCGAATTTAATCAACCACTATCTAAAAGCAAATTAACAAACCAAATCTACTCTAATATTCATCGCGTTGTTTAATAGACGTCAAAGCGCTATGTCTTAGGCAAAATCTTCTAATGGCTGATTAATTATTTTGCCTAGATTGCCTATGACAATTTCACCGCGCGTACTTTAATGCAAACTGAAATGAAGTCCTACAATCGAAACCTATGAATAATAAATTCCAACGGTTTCTTCTAGACTTTCAAATTAAATGATGTATTGAGATAAATGGAAATTAAATTTGTATTGAATTAAAGCCACAAATGAGAATAGAATCTATGCCACAGGCACCGCCTACGCATGGTGATTTTTAATTTAAATAAATTTGAACGCGTATCCTTGGCGGTTTCACATACATACATATGTATATGTGACGCTTCATTCATTTCGCGTGTACCGATTGCCCTCAGTGAAATGATGAAGGTTTTGCTATGGTTTCGCTTTCCTCGTATGGCATGTATTTGTTCTGTTGGTGTCATTTGATTGATGTTATGTGGCTGAAGTTTAATTTAATAATGAAGTTGTTGTTAAACAATTTTTTAGGGATCTTCTTTTACTTACAATTAAATGGCTTTTTAATAAAAGCCTAACAATATTAAATTTAAAATAAATAACAGGCGCGACAATCCAACATTGGACTAAGGCCGCAGGATGTGTTAGTGACATCCTATTTCCAAGATCTTATCTGCTTTTTGTTGAGGTAATGAGATCAGCATCACGCTCAGCAGTGTTATTTATCCCCATAAATGGGTACTCGTGTAACATCTGAGTGAGATCATAGTCCGTCACAAGCTCGTGAGTTCGAAAAACACCATGGAACACGGTGAGATTCGAACTCATGACCCTGTGCACTGAAGGTGCGCGCACTAACCGCTAGACCAGCCAGACTACTAATATTAAATTTACTAAACATTTTTTTTTGTTTTTCAATTCTATCTACCACCTACCTTTATTCTCGATTTATTTAAGTTTCTGTTTTAAGAAGTAGTTCATGCTTTATGAACTCATCCGCAATCACACTTAAAATCAACATCAAATTTATCGTCGCCAAATATAAGTCATAAATATTCCTTTTTGAAATCAGAGAATATTTTCAACAAATAACATACTTATCTTGAAATAATAAATTTGACTTACGAAAAAGGTTCCATTTTTCCCTAGCAACTTCATTAAATATTCATAGCACATTTCCACCTCGTTACTACATTCGTGAGAGAACGAAAGACACAATTCCAACACAAACTTCTTTTGGATCGATTTTTTATATTCATGTAAAATCAACTTTCACTTTTTCATTTCTCGATTTAACCAGAAACACCGCATCGCGCTTTTTGATCGAACCTTTTTTCCACTCCTTGTTTCATGGTGGGTGAGGTGTTGAAATGAAAATGAAATCGTCCAGTAATGCAGTTTGGTTGCCATTGGGATACATAGAGTAGATTGATGTACAGTCACAGTAACATATACTCGTAGGTACGTTCACCTAATATTTCATCGTAATGTTCGGATTTGAATCGAAATATGTATCATGTTTACCTCCGGACATTCATACCGAGGCATTTTCTGGTGTCCTGATAACGTCCTGGTGTGTTGACAGAGTTGTATAACCTTAAAACATTGTGCGTTATTCAATTTGCTGTGGAAAAATCATTGTCACCGTCGGATACCTGGTAAAATTGATTTATCAATCTCGTTTCGCTTTCATCATAGTCCTTTTTCGATATATTGGGCGCATTCATGTCACCGAAATCCACTCGGCCGCAAAACTATCGACTCAACCTAAAAGCGCGTGCATTTGTACGTGTTTTTCGAATAGTATACCAGTTATCCATACAAACCGTATGTCATTGAAAAGCTTAAGGCCTTAGCTTTACGTTGATACCATATTTATTTATTTATTTAACCAATATTTGGTGAGCACTTTTAAAATTGATGCTCTTTGAGCGAAATCGTAGCGAAAATGAGCAAATATGAAAATGGTTTTTGATTAGGTGTTTTTTGCAAATAAAACAAAAACTGTCGGAAAATAAGTTAATATTTTAGTATTTGGTATTGCCTCCTCTTGCTCTAATGACAGCTTGCAGTCGATTCTGCATTGATCTGATCAAGTTGCTGATGGTATCTTGAGGAATACCGGTCCACTCCTCTAATAGGGCTGCCTTCAATTCTTCAGTGGACGAAGGTACTGGATTTCTGGCTCGGACTCTTCTGTTGAGTTCGTCCCATAAGTGTTCAATGGGATTGATGTCGGGACTGCGTGCAGGTCAGTTAAGTGACGACATATTGGCTTCATTCAAGAACTGTCGAGTGAGGCGCGATGCATGACACCGGGCATTGTCGTGCATCAAAGTGAAGTTCTCGCCAATAAATGCTGCATAGGGCATAATGTGGACACGGAGAATATCGGTAACGTATCGCTACGCTGTCTGCCCTCCTCTTCGGCCTCCTGTGGGCACGATTGCGAGATCCGTTTTTCCCTCCAAGAAAATGCCAGCCCACATCATACAGGAACCGCCGCCGTATGCAACCATTTCAGTGAAACAGCACTGCGCAAATCGCTCAGTTAGACGCCTGTAGACTCGACATCTTCTGTCACTGCCATATAGACACATTCTCGACTCGTCAATACTGAGCTCCATTCCGTATCGCTCCAAGTAAGATGATCTCGAGCAAATAAGAGGCGCGCTTGTCGGTGTCGTGCAGTCAATTTGGGGCCCCTGGCAGGCCGTCTTGGATTGATATTCGCTTCCCTTAATCGTCTCCTTACTGTGCAGACACTAACAGCTACTTCGCGAACACGCCTCAGGTTCCGCTGCGCAGCAACACCCGTGAGGAACCGATTTCGTAACGTACTTGTAACAATGAAACGGTCGTCTCTCTTTGAAATGGATCGAGGGCGGCCCGTTCTTGGTCTCGAATTAAAGGTACCAGTCTCTCGAAATCTCCTGCTAACTCTCGAGACAACAGACTGACTCATTCCAAGACGGCGAGCGACGGTTCGCTGACTATGATTTTCCGACAATAGGGCTACAACTTGTGCCGCCTGATCTGGCGCCGTATCCATTGATGACCAAACAGTGATTGAAATTACTTCAGATGTAAGTTACCTAACTTTTCTGATGCAACTGATAATGAGAAACCGATTACGGGCGCGTTTATAGGGGTAGTTTACCTGACCTGACCTTTACCTGAAATTTAAATTTTTCTGGGTTTTTTGTTACAAGTGGCAATAATTTAAAAAGTGCGAAGCAAATATTGATAAAAAGGGTACTAACAGTTAGCCAAAGTTTCAAACTTTTAAACGACATACGACTTTTATGGATAACTATCATACTTTCCAAAAAACATGTACAAATACACGCGCTTTCAGGTTGAGTCGATAGTTTTGCGGCCGAGTGTATTTGTATGGGTACCTCCCATACAAAGTGATCCAAGCCAACTTTGTTCTACAGTTTATAAAATGAGTAGTTCGTAGAACAACCTCCTGATGGGTCACTTTGTATGGTAGGTACACTTAGTTTTTCTCCGACTAAGCTGATTTTATGACGAGGGGAGTCGATTCGGCGATCAAATCGGACCATGAGAAAGAAAACTTTTTTATTTGTGCACCAATTTCAACCAAGTTTCACACAAATGTATGTATTTCTATTGATGACACAAAACATATGCAAGAATGGATCAAATCGGACCGTGGGGTCATGGGGCTGCCATACAAACCCAACCCCCCATTTTTGTTCTTATAAGAAACATTTTTTACACCAATCAAAGCAACACAAAAGGTTAAAACAAATGGAGTCGTACTATGGGGCCATGCTCCCGCATCCCCCAATAAAATTTTCTGAGTAAATATTTTTATTTGCCCCCTCATTCCAACCAAACCCCACACAAATATTGTTTTGTCGACGCAACGGAACTTTTGTGAAGACGGAAGGAAAAGAATGGGGGGAGATTAAATACAAGTCGTAAGTACGCCCGAAAAAACTTTTAGCCGGAAGGGAGCGAAGGGTATCCAAATTTCTGCTGCGCCCGAAATTAGCCTCGGTCTCATTTTAAAATTATTGTAATAATCGAAATATATAACCATTGTAACAATTAGGGTCAATCGATACCAATGGCATCGGATAATAGAGCCGAGGCCCTCCCTATATTAACCCTTATGAAATCGATTTTGTCCGTCCGTCTGTCCGTCCGTCTGTTCACTAAATAACTCGCGAACGGCTTAACCGATCGTCGTGCAATTTGGTAGGATTGTGTAGAATGGTAACAGTCTTTGGCACGAAATACTTAAAAGTTGGTAAGGCAAAAATAATAGGGTGTCCCGTACATTTGAAAATTTGTTCACTAAGTAACTCGTGAACGGCTTACCCGATCGTAATGAAATTTGGTAGAAATGTGTAGAATCGTAACAGTCTTTAACGCGAAATACTTAGACGTTGGTAGAACAAAGCTAACAGGGTGTCCGGGAGATTTGAAAAAGTCGACTTTTTTAGTTTTTATCGGACGTGGACGTATGGGTACTCAAATCAAAGAACTCGATAGGTACATTTCATATCAGTTGCTTTTTTCCAGTTTGGAATAATGGCAACGGAGTTACAGCTAATAAATTCAGTTAATATGTGTAACCATGACACATAGTAAATCTATTTTTGGATTGGTCGAATTAGAAGTGTTACACAGGCGTTAGCCTTTCATTCTGGAATGCGTTTATATTGTGCATAATTCTTATTTATTTTATTACCTATACAATATATGTGCAAAATTATTAACTATGTATGTATCCAAAATCTAAAAAACCCTCGTATTTCGGGCGCAGCCCTCTGTACGCCGGTATTTTTAATGTGTTGAAAAACATTAACATTTAACATATATATAACAACTTGGTGTTTTCTGTAAGGATTTGTTTTTTACTCATTTCTGTATGCAACCAGCGTTAAATTTAAAACCAACAAATAATACTTAAGGGGCAAAACACGCATGGTGGGTACGAAGAAAGACCTGTAAGTATCAAACTTAGAAAAGGTGGAAAAAGTATTCGCTCAATAACGGAATAATCCCGATAAACATTAAAAATTAAATAAAATCAGGCTCAAATGCGGTTAGGTTCATATAAGGCAAAAAAAAAGTAATTTCCGCATAATTGATAGTTTCCACGGCGAATATTGGAAAAATGGAATCTATTTGAAAAGTTAATCGAAGAAAGCAGCAACAAGTAAAGCAGTTTTGAGAAAAAAAGTTTAGAAGAAGAATTTTATTGACGATGCAACAATATTTTGCAGGGATAGTTTTTCTTGACCAGACAATGAAAACTCACAGAATATTTTGTTTTATTGATGAGAACGTAATACGCTACATCAATTCGCTATTTCCCATGGAGGCGAAAAAATCATGGTCTATGTTTGTCTTCATATTTTCGTTTTGCTCAAAAACACCTAATAACCGTTACTATGAAACAATTCGCGTATAAGAAATGTTTGTTAAAACTCATAGAGAATTATGCTGATGAATCCATACCCTTTAAATGGGGATTTCAGCAGGACATTACCCATTTTGTACTGGTGGTTCGTTTTCGAACCACCATTTTCAATATTCTTTTTATATTGAACAACTTATATTTTTAACTTTATTTTGATCTTATCAGCACTGTTAGACTGTCGTCTATAGATTTGGGTCATTTGCAGGTTTATAAATTTATTAATAATATTATATTTTGGAAAAATGGGATGACCATATTTTTTCGACCATTTTTCAAAATAAAAAAAATTATCTATAGAATCCATGAAATTTATTGAAATGATTGCATTCAATAAGTAAAAGCATGTATTTTTCTTTTGAAATTATAATTTGAAAAGAATAACAAGAAGTTTTTAGTTTATGAGCTTCTAAATTTGGGTGATTCGAAAACGAACAGCTGGTACATAGTGTATCTAAATGTTATTACGTACTCGTATTGACGACTGTCAGTCTGCTTGCCAGTGTCTACATATTTAGACGTGAAGTGAATGGTATAGTGTTTCGAATAATCAGTGAAGATAATACCTATGAGTTCTGTTGTTTGGATTATTATACTCGGATGTAATTATTGCTGCAAATTCTCAGAAATTGAGGCCTAATGCTGTATTGAATTCGTGGAATTTCATAGACACCATTATGGTACGAAAGCATAACAATGACCTTTCATATGAGTACCCACACACCTCTCTCCGATGAATAATAAATAATTCAACTGTTTTCACCTGTTCCGGGACATCCTGTTGACTTGGCCCTACAAATTTTATGCATTTCTACCAAATTTTGTGTCGATTGGTTGAGCCAATAACGAGATGTTTAGTAAACATGTGGAAAGTCGCTAGCCTGGCAATGTGAAACGCCCTTGGCAAATAGTAGATTCGCTTTATTTAGAAAAACGGAGGGGGATGGTACCGCAAAATCAACTTCAACCACCAATAATTCCGATACTGTTACTCGAAACCGGAAAAAAGAAACTGATATGAAATTTACTCGTCGTACTCTTTGATTTGAGTACACACACGCCAACCTACGATAAAAAGTAAAAAGTCAGCTTTTTTCGTACCTTCTGGGACACCCTGTTATCTTCGTCCTACCAAGTTCTAAGGTATTCGTACGAAAGACTGTGACCATTCTTCACATACCTACCAAATTTCAAGTCGTTCCGTTGAGACGTTCGCGAGTTATTTAGTGAACAGACGAGCGGACGGACAATCGGACAGACGGACAGATAAGTGTTTTCTGGAAAATTTTCTAAAAAACCCTTAAGACCGAAAATAAATATAAAATTTAATAATAACTGTATTTTATTATGTGAACCCACGCAACACCTTCCTCATTGCATACAACACATACCATGTCGCTTACTTACCAAACGGTTCGTTTTCGAACCACCCCATAACACATAAACAACAAATTGGAAAAAAAAAATTTCTTCGGAAACGTCATCATAGTGTGTTTATAGACAATATGTATCAAGGATATCGTTATAAAAATTTTATTTCTAGTACCAGTACAAAATGGGTTAACCCTAACCATACCTCACAAACTGGTCGAGGATCCGCTTTAACCTAATCGAGTGGCTTTTCGCGTTGTCAATAGAGTTTATTCGAATCGGGAATATTAGGAGAGGGTTGATTCAACGAATTAAAAAAAAATTGTCACAAAACGGACCAATAACGGAATATCCTGGAAGTAATTGGATGTATTTTTTTTTTCATTTAGAAGTTGATTTAATTTGCCCGGAAATAAAACAAGTGAATTGACTTTTTACCGATTGTAAAAAATAGCATTGTTTGAAAAATTAATTTTTCACTTTTTTTATAAAAAAAAACAACATATTTTTCCGTTTCGGCCTAGAAAAGGTCAATTTCTGACGAAAAATTAACCTCTAGCCTTTAGATTCCAAAGAATAATCTTAAATACAGGTATCCCTCGACTTAGGACGCTTCGACTTAGGACATTTCGACTTACAACGCGGGAATAATTTAGACCACGACTCGAGTTACAACAATTTTTGTTTCGACTTACAACGCGATTTGAAAAGAAAAAAGATTCGTATCAAAACACACGTTCAAGTATTAAGACAGAATTTTCTTTTCTGTTTTTACTCAGTTTCTTTCCAGGTGCATATAGCTTCTATTTTATTTGTTGAGCTGATATATAAAGAAGGAATTGTGTTTTGGCAAAAGCAATTAGTTGCTTCGTTAAGGACCTTTTAAAGAAGTAAATTTCAACACTAGTGTAAAGGATTAGGCCAGCATAAGTATATTTACCTGCGGCGGCAAATAGTTCCTGATCAATCATTAATTACACGTTTTTGAAACGCAGAGCACTGTATGCCCGAAAATTGAGCATAAAATTAATGCCGGCCCCACACTGTTCAGGGTTTGCCAACCGTGCGGTATTAAAGATCAAAGTTGTGGACACACGCTTGGAAGAGACAGAGACGATGTTGAATTCCCCCATCGCCTCTGTCTTTGCCAGGCGTATGTTGTCTACAACGTTGACTTTTTTTATCGCGCGGTTTAGCGACCCCGGACAGTGTGGGTGCAATCTAAAGTAAACAATATCCCATATAAAAACCAAAAAGATATTAGCTAGGCAACCTCTTAAGGGGGCTTGAGCCTTTCGAATTCAGCTAAATCCTTTATTTGTACCAAGGAACACGCACACAATAGAGAGTTTTAGCAAGTCGTAAAATCGTGGTGGTGCGACTTGGCGGTGTACGTCCTTAAATTGGTAGCGTTAAAATTATGAATTGTTACTGGATCTAATTTTTCGGCCTTAAATTAAGCCGAACACACTATTCACACTATCCTAGGATACGGCAGCAAAGAAATATTAAAATTTTTAGTTAACCTTTTTAGTGTTTGCACGACTTGCTAAAAGTCTAGCTATAGTGTGTAGCTACTCCGAAATAACATTTGTTACTTATTAGACTCCTTTGAATTATATTTATGAAAAATATAATTTGTACACAGAATTTTCCAACTTATGGAAAGAATGAGGAACAGTTTCTGTAAATGTATGAAATTTAATCCCCTCTGCAAATTTTCTACAATGTGAATAGAAATTAGAATCATTTTTCATAAATTAAGTTTCTGTCAAATAATATGAGGTTACATTTTGCTCATCCGTATCACTTTTAGATTTAACGGAACTTTTGTACTAACCTTCTGCAATAGAGTCGTCACTTTTGAATCGACATCCATTTGCCATACGGTAATTTATGTATTTTGAACTCCTTTTATATTTTCGTGATTGAAAAGTAACTGTATGCTGCCTGAATTTTCACTGGCTGGGCTCGAGCTAAACTGCTAATTGCACAATTTTGCGGTGATATTTGAAGTTATGGTGATGAGAATGTGACTTTTTTCTTCGAATATAAGACGATCACCTCAACAAATAATAAGAAGCGCCACAGACCCTCCGATCGTTCGGCCAGATTTTTTGATTGCGAGATAAAACGGAAACTGTAGGGACCAATGGGATTAATTTTTTGATTTGACGTGTGGAACGTATTGCCAATGCAATTTTCCGTACAAGCTGTCATGCCAATCATGTGTTCTAAGTTGCTGATATTTTGACAAAAACCTGTTGTCGTTCTTTATGCTGTGGTTGTGGCGGTCATTCTCCATCAAAACTAGCAATGGATGTCAATCTTCCATCGCCAAAAATGGTATAATTTTGTGTTGTGGTAGTATTTTGTGTTGTGTCTTGTGGACCGTGAGACTATCAATTTCAGATTGCTCGATAAATTGCCTAATGTATGTGATGTACGGGCAGCAGATCGATTGTGGCCAATCGATATCCCAATCTATCGACCGAGAAATCGTCAGGTTTGTGGCGTCCTTAAGAAGTTTTCTATATCAGTGTTTTCTAAATTAAATTGTTAGAAAGGAAAAGAGAATTCTGCCCAAATACTTATGTCGCAACAAAAATTGGCCGTCTTCGTCAGTTCACAATAAGAGAGCCCAAGAAGGGATATGAAAAATATTAGGCACGCAAATTAGTTAATGTTGATGTGCACATGCTAATTTATTTTGAATGCTCCTTTTTCTTAAAAAAAAAACTGTATCATTAGCTAAAAAGTGCCGAGTTTCGAGTTCTGACCGTGTTCTTGCCTACGTGCAATATGATTATTCGACTTACAACGTTTTCGACTTAGGACGCATTTTCCTGGAACCAATTAGCGTCCTAAGTCGAGGTATGCCTGTACTCTGCCGGATTCCCCCTATTTTACGGAGCGACAATTATGAAATCGCTTGTGGCGCTTAATGAGTGGCCTACCTTCTACCCGCATTCGCACTCTTTTGGTTTAGTATCGGTCCTTAAATTCCGTTAGAATTAGGTGCATGAAAAAGTGAAATAACTTTCATCTATCACCTTCTATAGAAAGATCCTATTATATCAAAAGTAATGTCAATATGCTTCAGTTTACGATCTGTTTCTGTTTTCACAACGCTATGCTACGTATAGGTACATCTTAAACAAGCGTAGATGCAATGGAAGCTTAAAGCCTCACCATGGCGTAATTACTTGAAAATAGCACCATCACCCAACTTGCTATAAGCCCTCTTCAAGACAAGAACATGGTTACACCACTGGGGATGTATACTTGTCTCCTAGTGACGCACTGTGCTGAGTCAATTTGTAGTGGTTCATTGTCAAACAACTACGAACTGCAGAAAACACATATTAGTCGAGCTCGTATCGATACTGTGAAAGTTCCGTAAAAATGGCCGCTTGTGAATAAGTGCCTTGGTTCTAGCCACACGATGAACATCCGGTAGTGAATAGGCTCTAGGTTAAGGTGGCCAGACTTCCGAAGGCCCAATGTTGTACTTGCGGAATTCGGTTTTCATGCAAATCTTCAGCCTTACTAAATCCCCGTCACCTTCGCGCCACCAAATTACCTAATATTCTTCTTTCTTTCATAAGTGATATCTACGTAAATAGAATTGAGAAAGACTAGTTAAGTTAGAATAGTTGGTTATGTGATGAACTTTGGAAGGCAAGGTTCTGTTGATATTAAACAGGGAGCGCTAAAGTTCTTAATATTCTCCTTGAAAACAATTATAAACATGTGAAGCACAAACGTATTTTTTAACACGAAAAGCTATAACAACGAAGAGTACTTAAGATAAGGCTATACACATAAAATAGCTGTAAGGACAGTCGTATGATCTGGCATATGGCATTTCATGATGCCCGCAACGTACCTACTTTTTTAATAGCTTCGCTTCGTTTATTGAAATAGATAAACTGATACCATATTCCTATCTTTAGCTGGTGGTGGTTTTCCAGGCACAGAGGAGAGTATGCATTCTTCAATGGCTATATTAGTGATGCTCTACAGGTTTTTCAAATTTCGGAATTCCGCTCAAGAATTTCCAAGGCATTGGGAATTTTCCATTAGAAAACACAAAAGTGCGATTTGAGCAGCTGTAACTTCCGAATGCGGTTAGGTAGTATGTACATACTTTGAAACGGGAACCATACGAAATCCCCAATCACAAAATCCCCAAACGTGGAAAAATCCCCAAAATCAAAATCCCCATAGTCATAATACCCATATACAAAATCCCCATAATCATCATACCCATATACAAAATCCCCAATCATAAAATCCCCAAGAAATATGCTGGTAAATGGTAGATGGATGGTAGTAAAAAATGGTAGATGGCAGGTAAATAGTAAATGGTTGATGGATGAAAGACTGTAAATTGTTGATGGTAGATGGAAGGTGTTAAATGGTAGATGGCAAATATGGCACTAGGAGGGTCGTAAATCGAAACTAACTTATTTTTTGATTAGCACAAACAAAATGTTCGAGTAGATTTTATTGAATAAACGTTTGCATATATCGTTCTAAACATAGTAGGACTATTACAATTACAATACTCTAAAGCACCTACCATTTATTATCTACCATTTACCATCTACTATCTGCTATTTACCATCCAATCCACCATTTGCAATTTACAATCTACCATTTTCCATTTACCATCTGCCATCAACCATTTACAAGCTACCATCCGTCTACCAATAACCACCTACCATTTATCATCTGCCATTTAACATCTATCATTTACCATCTACAATAGCCTAAAGAAAATCTCCATTCACCATTTGAGGTGTGATCTTAGAACGCGCGCGCGTTCTTAGATCACACCTCAAATGGGGAATGGGGAATTTCGTTTGGGGATTTTGGTTTTGGGGATTTTGATTTTGGGGATTTTGATGATGGGGATTTTGATTTGGGGATTTTGGTTTGGGGATTTTGTGACTGGGGATATCGTATCCAACCCCTTTGAAACATGCGTCAATTAGCTCTACAAGTGTGTCAAATTTCGGAAATTTCATTTTTAGCGCGTTTAAATTGTAGATAATCATATTCATACTTATCAAAAATTAATCTGAATCATTCTCAAACAAGCTCAATAAAAATAACTCAATTTATAGGTGATTTCCTTAGTGTGCCGCCTGTACATAGCCTTCAACCACGAGCTGCCACCACTGGAAGTGATTGTTTGCTCCCCCTGCAACCCAAACTGCTGGCCCCACTAGGTGAGTGTCTATATCCCCAGTAACTCATCACTCAATCACAAAACCATAAATACAATTTCCGATATTAATAAATAACCATAAAATTTTATATCTTCACATGCTGTCCTGCCTCGTTGACGATGATTCGTTTACTACTACGGGCGCGTTTCTATCAACAACAACAACAACTAATCGGACCGACAAAACAACATTATATCATTTTATTATCATCACCACCCGGAAACACACTATCCCGCATTCGTAAATAGAACGTAAGGATCCGCCATCCATGTCGTCTTCGACAGCTACATCAGCGATGGGGTCACACTCCATACCGGGATTAACGATAATGGCAACAACTACTACTACGACGACCACAATGGTGCCCGTAAATTCCGAAGAATATTGTACCGTGGCAGGATGCGGAGCACCGCCAACAACAACAATGGCTGTAAACAAGTTGCTGGGAACATCCCAAGTGACGGCTACCACACAAACTATGTCGAAAAAGGATATGGTTCCCCTGTGTCAGCCGAAAGTAACGCTACAAAAGGGTGAATTATCTGATAATGCAGGAAATGAGACACTAGGCGATTAATCAGAATATTCTAGTCTAGCTATAGACCGTTAGGTATTACGTACGCTGTCGTAGTTGGGCCAAATTGAGTTGGATCTAGTCTAGAGAGTGCTGAGTAGAAGTGTTTAGTGAAAGTTTTCAGGGAGTCATATGGGAGCTTCGATTTAATGGATGCAATTAAATGCGACAATTCGAACTTTCTGATAGACAGGGAGTGTACGAGTATTCGAAGGTGAAGTTAAGTTTTTCTTTTAGAGTAATTTGAGTTATCTATACTGCAAATTGATTGTACTTTTTACTGCGTCTTTGTATAAACTAAGTTTGTTATTTTTATGTGTATTGAATTTTCTAGTCAACTTAATCCGAAGGACTTTTAGAACTCTAATTTTATCTGGTCTTATTTTATACCCCATTTAAAATATTAGACATCTAAAAAAAAACAATCCTAGACGTTCAGAAAATTCCATATTACAGGCAACAGAATTATTCAATACATTTTTTGTAGAACAGATGTAGAAACTAAAATACATTATGCCAAATGAAAATGAAATGTGTGATGTTCACACATGCAAAAGCAAGAATAAAAACGGGAAGTGACTCCATAAACCCTAATTCATAATTTTACTTGTAAACTAAGATAGAACGAACAAAAAAAAATGAAATAAAAAATTCAGTAAAATTGTGTAATAACGATAAACTTTTGATAATTTTTCATAAATAAGATTTTATGTATAGATACAATAAATGGTGCATAATCGAATTCATTCAAATTCGTCAGGAATGTAAAATTCTTTCTGTGAACTTTTCAACAATTGGATTGTAATATGTATTTATAAGCAAGACAAAAAAAAAGAAATTATCGATGTATTGTCTCTCGCATTTGAATTATTTTTTCACTTAGATTCCCTGCAAAAAATTCCCCTCATATTCGTTAAGTTTTATACGATTTTATTAGAAATGTTTTGAAAAAAAGATACTCCCTTTCAGAATAATTATGAACAGTAAACATTTTATCATTTCGCGATAATAGTTCAGTAATATCGTGTCGATTTAGTACCATTCCGTGAAAAAAATACAGAAGTTTTTTTCTCACTGTTTCTTTATGTATTATGGGGCGCTGATTCCGAATATGAACTTTGCACCCTAAAAAAAGTGCCGCAACCTTTAAAAAAGGGGGGAAAGGGGGGCATTTTTTCGGTTTTTTGCGATTATTTCAAAAACGATAAGAGATACAGAAAAATGGTCTGAGGACGAAAAAAACTACATAAAATTATCTTTGCAATGATATATAACACATTAGAGTTTAATTGAATATTTCGGCGTTAGAATAGAACATAAATTAGAATATTTTCATTTTAGACCTTTTTTAAAAGCTCCATAACTTTTTAAAGAATGCTATTTCAGGCGTAAAATTTTGTATAAGTATTCACAATAAGTTCAAGATCATTTAAGGTAAACATTGAGTCGCTCCGGTCAAGGACCCCCATTATCCCCCCATTTAAATTTTTCAAAACGGCATGTCCATAACTCCCCCCAAAATTGGAGCAGAGTGGTAAATTTTGGTTTGCTGCGATTGGAGGTCATAGTCACCCCACCCACCAAAAATCAGCTCATTCGGATGAAAACTAACGGTACCTCCCATACAAAGTGACCCAAGACAACTTTGTTCTACAGTTTATAAAATGAGTAGTACCTACTCGTACGTAGAACAAATTCCTGATGGGTCACTTTGTATGGGAGGTACCCTTAGTTTTTATCCGAATGAGCTGATTTTTGGTGCGTGGGGTCACTATGAGCTCCAATTTCAACAAACCAAAATTTAGTACTCTGCTCCAATTTTGGGGGGAGTTATGGATATGCCGTTTTGAAAAATTTAAATGGGGGGATACTGGGGGTCCTTGACCGGAGCGACTCAATGTTTACGTTAAAATTATCCTAAACTTGTTGTGAATACTTATACAAAACTTTACGGCTGAACTAATATTCTTTGAAAAGTTATGGAGCTTTTAAAAAAGGTCTAAAATGAAAATATTCTAATTTATGTGCTATTCTAACGCCGAAATATGCAATTAAACTCTAATGTGTTATATATCATTGCAAAGATAATTTTATGTAGTTTTTTCCGTTCTCAGACCATTTTTCTGTATCTTTTACCGTTTTGGAAATAATCGCAAAAAACCGAAAAAATGCCCCCCTTTCCCCCCTTTTTTAAAGGTTGCGGCACGTTTTTTAGGGTGCAAAGTTGATATTCGGAATCAGCGCCCCAAAATACATATAACAAAATTGAGAAATAAACTTCTGTATTTTTTTCCTGACGAAAATACGATATTATTGGACTATAATAGAAGTTTCCTGAAATAAGGCAAAAATTACCACCACAGCAATTTACCATGTTAAATTTGAAAGTATGTAATTTATTAGTTAGCTTTAAAAATTTTAATTTTATAATTGTTAAATATTAACTAATAAAATAAAACACCTTGTAAATTAGAAAACGAACAGAAATTTAATAATCTAACCAATTTATCCCTTGAAGTATCCCAATTTTAAAACCCAAACGAGAATTGTATTTTAAATACTAGAGAATTAATAAAATAAATTTAGAAATATATATTGGAAATAAAAATTATGTAGTTTATTTTTTTTAATGTTCCAGGTTGAAAATTCAAAATCAAATTCAAAAATTTTTGTCCGTTGCGATTTTCTCAATGAAAATGGATACTTACTGTCCTGGAATATGTGAAAAATGCTGGGAAATTCAATAAGCTACAACCCGATAACAGTTCCATAATTTTTTTCGGCCATTTTATGTATTTTTTTTGCGATTCCCTGGTCATTTCATCGTGGAACATATCTAATAACCGGGGAGTCGAAAAATAATAAATTTTGGAACCGTTCTCGGATTGTAGCTTATGAAATTCCCCAGTGTTTGCGACAGATTTCACGACAGTAAGCATACATTTTCATTGAGAAAATCGCAGCGGAATAAAATTCACTCTCGAGGTCTATCCATCCCTTAATACGGACAGTGATAACCAGGATGCTCAACTTTCTAGAGAAATGATAGCCAGAATAAAGGTTTAAAACGGTTCCTAAATCCCCAATTTAAAAAAAAATAATTGAGAACAAAAACAATGCGAAATTCTCGATTTGAATAATACAAAGGGTATACACATATGGGGTTACAATTGTCCCTTTCCCAAACGTTGACAGCTCTTAAATCTTAACATTGCATCGACAAGCAGCATTTTCCACTTATACCTCGGCGTCTGTAATCCTCGAGCGTTCCTTCTTTTTTGGGCTATAACCGTAAATATTCTGGTGTCATGCTTAGGACTCTCAAACAAAGAAGGTTCTTCGTTCGCAAACTGATTTTCAGACATTTTTGTACGTCCATTTATTTTAGTAGAGAGATATTCATCTACAATTTTTAAACTGAAACGGAAAACAGAATTCCGGAAATATCTTGCTGCCATCTTGTGTAAAGCTTTGTAAATTTTCGATCCAAAGTGGATGATTTTCTACTTGTCATGCGCTATTTCTATGGTCAAAGCAAATTACAGGCAGAGCTGATGGCAGAATCATATTTTACAAACGACAAATAACAATGATCCAAGCTCGGTAATAATGATTCCAATTTTAATTAGTGAATGTAGCTGTTATTAAATTAGAACGCATGAAATAAAAATTTCTACTGTTTCTTGCACTTGAGTTTTAGTCTCCATCAACCATCTCGGATCCTGCATGACAGTAGCACATTTTACAAGTCTGTCTCGCATTGAAAATCGTCCCAAAAATTGGCCCGCAAAGCACCAAAAATGTTCCGTATTTCAAGAAAAGTGCCCCGTTTGCGCTTGCATTTTTTTTTGTTTTCGGCCCGCATCTTTAAATAGCTGTAAATTTTAAGCTAGGCCTCTGAAATATTCTGCAAAATGTGAACCAAAATATGGTGGCGCCTTTGCATTTCGTTTATCCTTGGGTTGCAACTATGGACGGCTTTTTACCGAAGACAGCTGGGACTCTGAAATTGTCCTACCGTTTATCCCCCATATAAACGTTTATTTTTAACATGTGGTATTACTTTTTTACTTGTTTGTCCCGCATTGGTCTTTCCCATATCAAACGAAAAAAAAACCGCACGAGCAACCCTTAAAATGCATTATGCTGCTTTCTTCGGCAGCATTCAACGCGTCTAATCTGTTTCTAGCATTATATTATAACAAAAAACAGCATGGATAATCGTATACGTACGATTGCCACTCGGCCACTCTAAAAGCTCTCACCGTACGCTTTTTTGCCTTATGGTTTTGTCTTATAATGTGGAAAGGCCCATTCCACACTATAAGAAAACAACCGTAAGGGCCAAGTTTGCAAGAACAAACTGCATGGATAGTCGTACCTACGTACGCGTCATACGAACAAAAAGCAATTGTACGTACGCTGTTTGTTTTGTTTGTTTTTGTAAAAGCTTGATCGTAGGGTCGTGTTCGTATAGTCTGAAATCCATAGGCTTCTAAAAAAGTTGGTCGTCTAATGCTTGAAATAGAGTGGACACGTTGAATGCTGCCGAAAAAAGCATCACACTGCATTTTAAAAGGCTGAAAAGTTTTCTGCTGTTGTTCAACAGCAAACATTCAACGCGTATAATCTGTTTCCAGCATTACTCTCGACCTGCAACGTATTGGCTGAATTCAAATTGTAAGAAAACGACCGGACGGGTAAACTTGCACGACAAGAACCATCGTATGATCATTTCGCACTATCCGATCAAAACACGGACCGGCGAACAATAATAACACAGCAAGTATGTATAAATGTTGCCATGCACGCTCCAAAGTTAGTGTACAATGAAATGACGAGTCGACAAGATTAAAATGCAAGTAAAACACGCGCTAATTGTCTTTGCAGAACGCCTGAACTATTGGTAGATGCAATCGTCTTATCGATCGTACGATTCCTACGAAAGAAAAACAATCGTGTCACGATTTTTTTCTTTCGTAAGACTCGTTCTTACAATTTGAAATGAACAATGCTTGTCTGCTGGCCACTACAAAAGCTCTCTTGTCTTGCATCAGCCATTGGCGAGGCCTAATTTCGGTATGTGGCAACTTTGCATTTTTTTGAGGAGAAAGCTTTTACCAAAGTGCATAGTGAAGAAGCTTTTAGCAAAGATTCAGATGAAGGTATTTTATCTGGGATTTGGTCCGATCCGAATTGAACTTTTACGTTCTTCGATGAAATCTACTATACATACTACTGAATGCTTGTCCGTAAACTTCCGCGTAAACACACAAAGGCCCATTCTCTCGTAGATCTTATAGAATGGTTAGTCTTATCGCCCAGAGAAGACACACACAATATTCAAAAAGCTTCTCCATTATATTGAATTGATTTTTTGTTAATTTTGCATAGTTATGTTATCTTTTGCTTATTTACGCTGTTGGATGAAAGTGCGCAATGATTTTCTCAATCTAAGATGATGGCTTAAACAAGCAAAATATGGCGTAGCTATGCAAAATAAACAAAAATTCGGCTGTGTGAAGTTAGCCAGTCATTTTTTTGAAATTAGGTCATTTTGCTCGGTGAACCGTTTGTTCTACAGCGGCTACGTTTGTTCTTGATTGTTCGCCAATTAATATCGTTTGTTTTTCTCTAATTATTTAATTATAGCAACTTTAAAATTGTGAGTGTGAACTTAGCCAGTCATTTTTGAATATGGGTCGGAATGGTATAGGTTTGGTATCAATCGAAAGCCAGACGTTTGTTCATTTTGTAGGGCGTTTGTTCATCCTGGAAACGGAAGGATACAGGAATTATTAAGGAAAAAGAGATTAGTTATGACGTCATCTTCACTCAACCAACGCCATCTACTCAGCTCAGCTGTACGGGCAACCCGTGTCCCGCGAACAATTTATGCAAGATCCACACCATCATCGTACAGCTGAGCTGAGTAGATGGCGTTGGTTGAGTGAAGATGACGTCACAACTAATCTCTTTTTCCTTAATAATTCCTGTATCCTTCCGTTTCCAGGATGAACAAACGCCCTACAAAATGAACAAACGTCTGGCTTTCGATTGATACCAAACCTATACCTTTCCGACCCATATTTAAAAATGACTGGCTAAGTTCACACTCACAATTTTAAAGTTGTTATAATTAAATAATTAGAGAAGAACAAACGATATTAATTGGCGAACAATCAAGAACAAACGTACAAATGTGTGCAATCCCAATCAATTCTAGTACGCTTTCCAATGACTAGCTAAAATTAAATTTTAAAATGAAAAGCTCCTTAGGTATGTTTTACCTACATATGTACATACATGTTGCATGCAAATGGAATCTGCAAAAAAATAGTTTTTGTTTGTAAATTCATGTTACAAATGTCGTTTGCCAAATTCTTATTCTGAAAAAATATGGTTCACGTATAAAAATCTGTTTTCATTGAAAAAATAGCATTTAAACGTTTGCGTTCGTAAAGTGAAAGTGTAGCTTTAAAATAAATAAGCAATACAGCTCAATCTCAAAAAATGCAACTAAAATGTATATGAGGTCGTTGCGTTTTCTGAAAAGTTGCGTTTGTAGAGCGTGTCATTCCGTCTCTAAAAATGCAACTAAAGAGTTGCGGTTTTGGAGTATATACGTGACATTTAAACTTTATTTCAAAAACACTTTATGAGATTAGTATGTTTTGTCAGTGAGCGATAGAAATTAAGACAAAACAGCGTACACGTACTTTTAAGGTCTTTATAAGTTTTATTGAAGGGTAGGTACATAATTTGAATACATAGATATATGTAATTTATACTGCTTGGAAAAAGTTATCAAGAGTCGTTTGCTTTTTCTCTTGTGTGGGGTAGTTTTTGACAATATTTTCGCGCAAATTTATCAAATTGAACATTTGACCAGCATCGCCACTATTTTCGCACCATTTGATTAAAGTGTTAACACTATGGATTGCTTCTGAATACTTGATTCTGTAAACTGTCTCGACCACTTCATCCTCGGAATCACCTTCGTCGGTTTCGATTATTTCTTCGTCTTCGATCAGGTCCTCATTCCAATTCTCGATTTCCTCCAAAGGTAGACTAGCGTTCAAACCAATTGTCGAAAGGAGCGATTGTAATTCATTGAGTGAAGAATTATACACGTGATTTGATGAGAACAACTGAGCCAAGGGAATATCATCTTCAGCCTCGTATTCGCTGGGATCTCAATTCTTAATTTTTTTCCATGCATTTTCCAAAACTGTTTGTGGCAATTCATCCCAAGCCGACTTCAGTATTAAAATAGCATCGCGAATATTATGCGCTTTTAGTAAAACTTCAACTGGTGTGTCGTTTCGTGCTATAATACTGTACAAAAGTTTGTTTCGATATGCTAATTTAACCATTTTTATTGGATTTTGATCCATTGGTTGCAAGACTGCGGTGATATTGGGAGGAAGAAGCATCGCGAAAATATTTCCATCATCACTTTTAAGCAATTGGTTTATGTGCGGTGCAATTTATCAATCAAAAGTATTGCTTTTGGCAGCAAATTATGTTCTGTGGAGAAACTTCGAACCTGTTTGAAACAATACCAATAGATTAATTTAAATATGTAATGGACATCATCACAATTTGTGCTTTGCAGAATAAAATCTTTACCTCCTTTACAAAAGAGTTATGAAACCAATCGAAAAAAAGCGCCGATGTCATCCATGCAGATCTTGAACTTCTATAAGTCAATGGACTTTTCAATTCGTTGAAGCAGCGTGGTTTCTTTGATTTGCCTACTACCATCGGAGTTATTTTATTCGAACCATCAGCATTAGAGCATAATAAAAATGTGACTCTTTCCTTGGAAACTTTTCTGCCAGGTGCATTTTTCTCTGTAGCAGCAACAAAAGTTTTTTGGGGTAATAATCTATGATTTAGCATTAAAAACTATTCCTTACCTTAAGTTTTGGAATACATAATGTTAAAATATTTTGTAACTTTCAAAGCAATAGATTTATTAATGTATAAGATATGTGTCTCCAAACTATGAATTTTATGAAATAAATAAATACAATACAATATAGTCCAGATTCATCGGCGTTATATAATTGTGCATCTGTGAGACCCATAGCACCAATTTTGCTGCGTAAAGTGTGAATGAATGGTGTTATTTCACTAGTATCACTCGATAGAATTTCTCCACACACTTTTAAAAAGCGGATTCCGTGCCGTCTTTTGAATTTCGATAGCCAGCCATCACTCGCGTTGAAGGCACTTGGATCTTTTCCTGGATATAATTTTTCAAATTCGACCTTTGCTCGCATTTTTATCATCGGTCCAGTTACTGCACAGTTTCGTTCACGCTGCTTTAGAAACCATTCAAACACTTTATTATCAAGATCAGTATATTCCGGCTTATGAAGTGTTTTTCTTTTGCCTCCTTCAAGAGTGTTCGATGCTGCTTCCAGTATGTTTTTGCGATTTTGTTGGATTCTTGTTATTGTTGATTTGTGCACACCATAGTCACTGGCCAAACGATTTTGTGTCACACCACTATCAATTTTTTTCAAAACTGCTACTTTTTTCTTTAAGTCTAGTCTACTTTGTTTTGGTTTAGACGACATTTTTACAAAAAAAAAATAAAAAGTAACACGAAACTGCAATTACAATTCAGCACTTCTGATTTCACAGAAACATGTATCCTTACTACAGAAGAGAACACAAACTATAAAATGCCACAGTTTGAGCGAAATCTTGTACCGTTAGCAGACTATGTTCTAAAAACGCAACTACTAAGTTGCGTTTTTAGAGTCTTACATTGCAGCGAACCAGGGGTTGCGTTTTCTGGACGGTTGCGCTACTCAGGAGTTGCATTTTCTGAGATTGAACTATTTTGAAATAAATTGCAATGCCTACGTGACAATTTCAAATTTAACCTGGATGCTACCCTCGATGTTTGTTTTTGCGCGTCTGGGTCAGAAAACCTGCACCCTATGTTGAAAAAACACGGCCTAAAATTTATAAGCAACAAAATTAGTTTATGCGAAATTCCAGTTTTTTATTTGCAAAATTTCCGTACATCTTATTATAATATAATGAACTCCTAAACCAGTGATTCCCAACAGGTGGAGCGCGCCCACTAGGGCGGGCGTGAAGATTTGCCAAGAGAATTTGCTCTGCACGTGCTTTTCGATTGTTACGCTTATCTATTCATCCTTCGTGTCATGCACGGCTTCTGGCCTAACTCGCGAAGATGAGTGTGGGCGCCATGCGTTTCAGTAAGGAGACCCGTTGCCAATCGATTGGGAGCGTGAAATGATCGACGGTAAATAAGTAGAATCGCCACCAATCCGAAACACACACCACCACAGTTTCCCCACTAACACCGTATCGTCGAATCACTGCACCAAGAACAAGAAATTACAATGAAATCCCAGCGTGCTTCACATTCAGTAAATATCACTTATTCTTTTGGAATTACACCATCATCATCATCAATGTGGCACGATAACCAGACGTCGGGCCTTGGCCGCCTGAATCGCTGACGTCCAATTGTCGCGGTTACGTGACCTTGTCCTCCAGTTTCGGAAGCCCAGCAACTGGTAGGTCTTCACCTACGGAGTTCTCTCAGCGAGCTCTCGGTCGTCCACGCAACCTCGCTCCGTCAATTCGTTGTGCGTTCGTCACTTTCTTTGGCATGCGATTATCGTCCGTTGTACATGCCCCACCCATTGCAAACGTAGAAGCTTCACGATTTTCGATACTTCCAGCTCATCGTACAATTGATACAACTCATGGTTTTGCCGGATACGCCATTGATCTCGCTCGCGAACAGCCCCGGAAATTCGCCTTTCGTTCGAATCGCAGCCATAACATTGCACGGGTCGGATGATCGTTTTTTGAGCTTCGACTTCTTGTGCGCTAGTTTCGAATTAATTATAGGGAGGACCGAGAAATATGTCGCATTGGGTAGTTGTATCCGTCGCTTAATTTTGACGGTTTCGTTGGCGTCCTTTACTAAGTTACAACCCAGATAGTTGAAGTTGTCTACATACTCGACATAAGGGTCCCCCACTGTGATGCTTGAATTTGCTGGCGTCTTTGTACGCTACTAATTGAGTCGACTTGATGAGTAACGTTCCGCTGCTGTCCATATTCATGGTTCGAATTCCATACTCTAAGGCAAGGTTGAAGAGCGTCGGCGCCAGCCCGTCGCCCTGCTTGAGTCCCGTACGAGTTTCAAATAGGTCAGTGCAGGGATTTGGAGCGGAGCGATGGAGTGAAGCGGAGCGACCCTAAATTTCGGAGCGAAAGAGCGGAGCGTGGAGCGGTATTCGGCAGGCTGGAGCGGAGCGATTTTTGCTTTGAAAGTCGCTCCACTCCGCTCCGCTCCGAAGTAAAAAACCAAGAAAATTCCGAGATAAAAAATTGAATTTTTTCGACGAAATTTTTCATTTTATGGCATTATTTGATGATTTTGGACGATTTAAAGGTGAAGAATTCGTTGAGAGACTTGCAAAATTTCGGATTATTGTGAAATTCATTGTGATAAAAGAGGTTTAGTCATCATAATCATCACTCTTCATTATTAAAATATTCAAGATCATCCATGACAGAAAAGTCCTGTCCTATAATCGCTGAATGAAACGCCCGTTTTAATTTAAATTAGTTATTAGGTGAATTTTATTGAATGGAGTACAGGACAGCTTCCATAACAATTTTACAGATCTCGTTTTATACGGGATGTCCGAAAACTATCGCATAAAGGCACTCAAATATGATTCCTGGTGATATTTCCAGCAAAAAGGAGTATAAAACGAGACCGAGGCTAATTTCGGGCGCGGCCGAAGTTTGAATACCCGTCACATTTGAATGAAACTTAAGTTTCTTTTGTGTTAATAATTTCTACCGCAGCCCTATGACGTGTTTCGATTCCATCTGTTCCCGGAAGCGCTAACCCTTAAATGCATGGGGTCTGAACCCATTATCGTAACTGACCTCCTCTTATGTAAAATCGGTCTCAGGAAATAGCCCGTTTTTCCATAAAAGCGGAAATAGTGGAATTTACATTGTGTACCAAATATGGTACGCCATGCATTCAGGCCATAAGTTGTAAATGAAGGACATTTTTACAATTTTATTTATTCTGCCTCTTACTTTAATAGGAACAAAAAGATAATGAATATTGAGAGTTTTGATCGAAATTATAGTGGAAACTCGATATGATGAACTCCTCTCCTCATTAGAGGAAAGGTGGCCATTTCTATAGAAAATCGTGAATATTCAGTTTTTTTAAAAGGGAGTTCGGGTAGGTGCGTGATTAGTTTCCTATTGCTTATTGAAATTTATATCGATGCCTATTTGTGACATATCCTGGAAGTTGATGGAAAGTGGAGTAGGCCTTACTACCCGTACAAATCGAAATTTAGACATATCTTTTGATAGTATGTCCCAAAAAACTTCAAATGTGTGTCAAGAGGTAGCTGTTAGATGTCCTTATAAAATATTAAAAGAGCGCCAGATCCGACTCATATACTCCTTTCTTTTCTCCCCTGCAAAAAAAAACTGGAATTGATTACTTTGGACTTTGCGTGCCGTCTAGCTCTGTACATGGGTATTAGGGTATGCACTCATCATGCTATTTGCGCAATTAGAACTCGGTCTCGTTATAAAATAAATCTTTTATATAATAGTTCGTTATAAACATGTTCCACTGTTAAACGTATATCTCGAGACTTCTTTTGACTTATCATAGCTCACGGGATTCCTTTCTTGAAAAATATATGGATTGGATTGACTTTGCTAGGATATGAATATGGAAATAAACTGCATGCCTGCTTTAACCCAAATACAGGTCCCAGGACATGTCCACGAGAAGTACATCCATGCAATTTTTTTGTTTATCGAATGTGGTACTCCATATGAAATGGTTGACCCTACACGGTTGTAAATTTTGGTGTAAACCGGGTGTAAATTTTATAAATAAAATAATATAACTCCCATCTATTCCAAAATTTGAATAAAATTTGACCCTTTTCAACTTATAATTTTAGTTTATTCGAAAATTATATTAATTATATCCGCTACAGAATAAAAATATCCAAATACCCTTTTCATTTTATACATTTTACACCGTTAGGGATAGAATAAATTTTACTGAATGTTGTTATAACATAAAAGGGTAGAATCAATCCTACTATGTTATCAAATCTACACTATCAACGCAAGAAATCCATCCAACCTAGAAGTCTATTGATTTGTAGTCTGTCTGGTTCAGTGAGCAGCGCGCTTGGCTACAAATCATAGGATTGTGGATTCGAAGCCGACTGCACTCGTATTACATTTTTTGTTTTTTCGAACGGTTTGCATAAATTTGCTTATCAATTTTATACTATTGAAGAGTAAAATTTTTACCAAGAATACTTATACTTTCAATATAGTTCACTCATACTTTTTATAAGGTCCGTTGGTGTAGTTTTGATATAGTTTTTATATGGAAATGTATGAATATATGTTTTTATAAAAATTACACCAAAATTTTCAGCCGTGTAATCACATTTTCTGAGGATCCTGAACGTGGGCTTCCAAGACAATACTCGACATAGTCAAATGGTTTGAGAAATTGGATATCAAGGCCCAGCTGCTTGAGGCTTGGTGAAAGTCCAAATATCTTAGTAAGATGTCAAGTACGGAAGCTCGGTTTTTTAGTGGCGCGTCCTAGGGAAAACAAAAGATGAGAACAATTTTTTCAGTATACTTGCCAGTAAAAAGACAGGGATTATAAGAAGCAGCTACAGAGACGCTAAGTCCTGACCGGTGTGCTATAGAAAACAAAATGACAAAAACGATCATTCTAAATCAACTATGACAGTTCCGTTTCCTTGGATCCTGAACAGGACTGATTAAGCTAGCATTCATAAAAATGGCGGTACATGGCTAGATTTCTGTAAAAGCAGGGATTTGGAGCGGAGCGGAGCGGAGCGATGGAGCGGAGCGGAGCGACCTTAAATTTCGGAGCGAAAGAGCGGAGCGTGGAGCGAGTTTTTGCAGGTTGGAGCGGAGCGAATTTTGCTTTGAAGATCGCTCCGCTCCGCTCCGCTCCGATGTAAAAAATCAAAAAATTCCGAGAAAAAAAAAGGATTTTTTTCGACGAAATTTTTCATTTTATGGAACGAATAGATGATTTTGGGCTATTTAAAGGCGAAGAATTCGCTGAGAGACTTGCAAAATTTCGTATTATTGTGAAATTCATTGTGATAAAAGAGGTTTTGCGTTTAGTCATAATCATCACTCTTCATTATTAAGAAATTCAAGATCATCCAGGACAGAAAAGTCCTGTCCTGTACTCGATAAATGAAACGCCCTTTTTAATTTAAATTAGTTATTAGGTGCGTTTTATTTGATGGAGTACAGGACAGCGCAGCTTCCATAACCATTTGAGAGATCTCGTTCTATACGGGATGTCCGGAAACTATCGCATAAAAGCACCCAAATATGATTCCTCGTGATATTTCCAGCAAAAAGGATAAAAAAATTATTAACTCTTCAGCTTCCACAGACATTTAACCCTTTATATCCCAATGTTGTAAATTTACAACACGTTACAAATACTATTACTAATGGCTAAATGTACAATTTTGCTAAACAAAATTGGCGTTACTTGATAGCGACTAGTGTTCTGTTTAGTATTATTTACTGGTGTATTCATAATTTGCTGTTATACCGTAAATTGGTCATTTTTTGTAAATTAAGTTATGAGATACTGCTCAGTAACAAATTTCGCATTTTTCGTTTAAATAAAAAAATAGATTTTTACGAATTTCAGGGATGAAAAAAAATATAATGCCATTCACTGAAGTGTTTTCTGTTTAGTAAAAAAAATTTTAACCGAATAAAAGGGTTTTTGATAGTAATATGCATGAACATGTCTTTGTTGTTTTAAAACAACAGTGGGACTTGAGGGTGTCGATTCCGTGATACTTTTGTGAAAGACGTGTATCAAAAATCCACGCCAATAATGCATTGTACACAGTAAATATGTATGGCATTTATTTAAAAATGTAGTAATATCCGTAGATGAAACATTTCAGCGATTTCACCCCTTTGAAGCTTTTTTTATAATGGGGGGAGGGGGGGGGTTTCGATTCGTCAATAATCAATAATAAGATCCATATTATTGAGGAATCGAAAACCACCACACAATACAATTTGAAATTAAACATTTATTATGCATTTTTACGTTATTTAGAATGGTCATACATTAATTAATCGACACGCTTTTTTCCATAAGAATTATGAATGAACAATAAGAATGTCAGCTTGTGTCCTTTGTATGCATTTTATTGCAATTTTGTCAATTTCCATTTGATCCGGTGGTAATATTATAAATTAGGAGCAGATATGGGATATATTTATTTATTTATTTCAATTTCAACGGACTTGGGGTCATATTATGTAATATAATCCTGTAGCTGCTCCCACCACTAATTTTTCCTCAGCCGAAAAGGCACCTGAGGGTTACTACTACGAGACTACTCCTAAATTGGTCGGGTTGAATTTCGCGCCTGAATTCCTATCAATCTCGAATAGGCCCGGACGGTAGTGGTGCCCTTTCGAAGAGGATAACGTGCTTCGGTATCCCCCTGACCAATGCCTCCAAAAGCCCCATTTCGAGGGCATTGTAAGACAACTCTAATGCAGCTTTTTTAGCTTTTCGACGAGAGACAAGAACGACAACGAATCATAAAACACATCCGAAGACATGCTGATCCGCTCACGCCTTTCGACAGTTACTACAACAATATTCTGAAGGTAACTAGCAAGGATTTTGGGCAAGTATTTGTATCAACATGTCCTTGAATGAGAAATTAAATTACCCTGATTATTCAAAAGGATCCGATAATTGTACTAGAAATGTATTCATTTTCAAATCTGTCAGAAACTTACAAGAAAAGAAAGCTGACTACTTGGAAATAGACGATTTGACCTCAAGCTCACCTCTACTAAGGATAATACAGTATCACCACTAATTGAGGCATCATCTCTCGTCTGAGTTAGCCCAAATATTTAATTTTGCCTAATCATTTTTTAGATCTTTTAGTATAATTACGGTGTATACATATTGGTATAGGGTTATCCTGTAAGGACAAAAAGGACCTTTAACACGACTTCCATAATATTATAATTACACTAATATTCTTATTAATTAAAAGAATTAAATTTTGTTCATTTTTACATACTTTCTTACATATAATTTCTAACTGTAGTACTCTATGCGAACCACAAATAACACCCATTACGTCCCACTGTTGTTTTTAAACAACAAAGGCCTGTACCCAAAAAGCATATAGGGAGGTGCAAAAAATCACCATAATCATCAATCTAAGGTATTTTTAAGACAAAATTAGAAACCAAATATTTTTTTTTCGCCCGAATTCATAAATTGGGATATAAAGGGTTAAAGATTTTTCAAAAATTTAACATTTTACATATACATATTTTCTTTCGGTTGGGCCCAACAATTTTTCCTAAGAATAAACCCCATAAAAATTGGATAAGCAGTTTAGTTTTTACAGTTTTACACAGCTTCAAAGACAAAATTTTGTGATCTTACGGCATATACATTTTTTTCCCACGGAGGTGTTAGTGGTAGCATTTTTGGAAAATCTTTAAATGCTAAGGAGTTAAGAATTCAGCACCTGTTTTGCTGGAAATGACATTAGTAATCAGTCTTGACTCGGTAATCCGGATCTCCTTTAATCCGGATATCACGCTAATCCGGACGACTAAATATTTCCACTATGTCTTCTTTAGTCCGGATTTCGGCAGCAATGTTGACTCTAAAATCCGGATATTTGAGATTTTCAGTGTGAAATGGTAGATTTGGTCTCGTACTTTTTTACGGGACTGTTTAGCAATTGACATGATGCTGGCTAATTTCTAACAAATAAAACATTTATCGACTTTTGTTCCGCCTTTTTATTTGTTTGGATTGTTTTTCCTAGAAAAAAGTGATTGCGCTAATCCGGATGTTCCAATGATCCGGATTACCCCTTGCAATAATTGATCCGGATTACGAAATTGTTGCTATCCTGTTCTGTACTTGATCGAATAAAACGCACCTTTTAAGTCATATTCTATAATACGTGAGTAGATATACGTTAAATTGAATAATTCGCGGAAAATAATAAATATTTACTAAGAACAATGAAGTTTTGTTGTATTTTTGTAATGGAGCGGAGCGGAGCGTGGAGCGGAGCGGAGCGAAAAAATTTTAGTCGGAGCGGAGCGCTGGAGCGGAGCGGTTTCAAATTGGTCGGAGCGGGAGCGGAGCGGAGCGAAAAAATGTGTCGCTCCAAATCCCTGTGTAAAAGTCTAGCTTTTATTCATCTTTTGATTTTTTTTTTACTTTTTCCCAAAGTAGACAAATCAAGCTTTTGCATAAATTCAATTTTGCCTCCCCGAAGCTTTCCTTGAATTATCTGTGCGTCGTCAAAGTGGACCTACGTTATTTTTTGTGGAATTTTAAAAGCTATTCTTGAGAGCTAAAACAATTGGCGAAATGTACCGTTATTTGGAAAAGGAAAAATACTGGTGAGTAAATTGGACTGTGTTCTTGAGACTGTTTTGAGATTTTGACAAAAAATGACACTAAAGGTATTGTTTGCACCAATTTTGCAACGTCCATTTATGGTACACCATGTATTGGGGCATATTCAGAAATATCTATACATACATTCCGATCGTTCTTAGTTGATAAAATTGTTCTCCTTTAGTCTTGGGTAGGGTAGGATATGTTCATAAAATTTTAATTATCAGCTCTTTCAACATGATGGTGCGTTTTATTTTGCCCAGAACATGTCCAAATAAAATAAATTTTCATACAAATTATGTCACCGATCTATTTTTCCAGGACAATAGCTGACATTTTGGTACGCTACGCATTTAAGGGTTAAGGCTAATTCAGAAACACACCTGGATGAATTTTAGTTAAGATTCAAAAAGAAAATTTTTTTTCACAAGAACCTAATATTTTGTGGTTGGTTTGTATGACAGCCCTGTGACGTAATGTTCCGATTCCATCAATTCCTAGATATGTTTTGAGGCGTTACTAGAAACACTTTTGGGTGAACTTCGGTTAAGATTAGTAAATAAAGAAAAAAGTTTTTCTTAGAAGAACCTAATTTCTAGGAGCTGGTTTGTATGACAGCCCTATGACGTAGTGTTCTGATTTCATGCGTTGATTTCAAAACATATCTTTGAGGCTTCACTAGGAACACATTTGGGTGAAGTTTGGTTAAGGTCGGATTATAAACGAAAATGTTTTTCTTGGAACAACTTAATTTTCAGCGGTTGGTTTGTATGGCAGCCCTATGATGTAATGTTCCGATTCCATCCGTTCCTTGAAATGTTTTGGGACTTTACTAGGAACACATTTGGGTGAAGTTTGGTTAAGATGGGTACATAAAGAAAAAAGTTTTTCTTAGGAGAACTTAATTTTCAGAGGATGGTTTCTATGGCAGCCCATTACCCCATGGTCCGATTCCATTCGTTCCGACCGTACACTTAAAAGGAACTTGTGTACAAAGTTTCAGCCCGATAGCTTCAAAACTGAGGGACTAGTTTGTATTGAAACAGACGGACAGACAGACAGACAGACAGACAGACAGACAGACAGACGGACAGACGGACATCGCTCAATCGATTTCTCTCAGCACACTGATCAATAATATATATACTTTATATAGTCGGAGGTGCTTCCTTCTGTGCGTTGCAAACTTCATGACAAAGTTAATATACCCTTTCACATAGTGACGGGTATAATGACGATGGTCAAAGACCGGAAGACTCTTTTCTTATCGGGTTTTAAAGAAATCATCCCTAGTTTAATAGGGTACACTCATAAATTTTGATTCTTCTGGCAATAAGTTAGGACTGTACTGGTTTAGTTATAAACTTCAAGCCCAAACAAAGAACTTTCCGATAATTTTGTCCCCGAAATACGTATTACATAATGACATATCTTCTGCAGGAGATAGGTGTGGCCAAAGCCCGACGTCGGGCTATCTTGCCACACTGGGTGAGGTTACCAAACAGAAAGTTGCGTAGGCTCCGCAAACATGTTTGCCGTTCTGATTCCCTAACTGCCATTTTGCGGATCTATTCGATTCGATTAGACTACGAAATAAAAATATCTCTTCTACTTTGACTCTCATCAGCCAGTTTCTTTTTCTTACACAATTTTTGCCTTTCACAATCGTCTACGATTTCCAATAAAATTGCAAAGCAACAAATTCTGTTTTGCGTGGGAAGTCACACGAATCCTTGCAACACCAGTAGATGATGTCTATTCAAAGACTGTGCTGGCCTTGTGGTTGGTAATGGAAATTAATGGATACTGTGTCATCATTATGGTTGGCGAACTGTATAATTCAATCATCAGTCTTGCTATTGATCCCTAAAATTTATGTCAAGACGTACTCTATTATCCCGCTTTGGGCGGCTATTACGTATATATGAACTATATTTATAGCAGGCGGAAAGTTTCGCGAAAAGCAGAAGCATCAACAGGTTGTACCTACATGAAGTGACTATATAAAGAAGTGGGGCGAAATGGACATGATATAGTGTAATGTGTGAAGTAATTTATTAAGTTTATGATACTTACACAAAATTTTACGGCTGAACTAGCATTCTTTTAAAAGATATGGAACTTTTAAAAAATGTCTAAAATGAAAATTTTCTAATTTCTTTTTTTTTTAGGCTAGCGCCGAAATATTTAATTAAACTCTAATGTATTTTATATCATTGGAAAGGAAATCTTATGTAATCTTTTTCATCCTCAGAACATTTTTCTGTATCTCTTGGAGTTTTTCAAATAATCGCTAAAAAGGAAAAAATGCCCCCTTTCCAACAGACGGTTGCGATTCGGTCGTGATTTCGAAAGTGCTAGCGTCACATCCTAACTGTTTTTGTTTTAATCCGCTCAGATTGTGTTTTGACTTTAATTTTTGTAAGTGTCGGTAATCATGGGTAGAGCAAAAGCCAGTGGCGGCACAACTTCACTCGGGGCCCTCCCGCCAACTTCTTGAGTGGGCCCCCTACACTACGAAAAAAGCAAAGTGAAATCAATCGAAAACACTCTTGAATGTCTAAAATGAAAATTTTCTAATTTCTTTTTTTTTAGGCTAGCGCCGAAATATTTAATTAAACTCTAATGTATTTTATATCATTGGAAAGGAAATCTTATGTAATCTTTTTCATCCTCAGAACATTTTTCTGTATCTCTTGGAGTTTTTCAAATAATCGCTAAAAAGGAAAAAATGCCCCCTTTCCAACAGACGGTTGCGATTCGGTCGTGATTTCGAAAGTGCTAGCGTCACATCCTAACTGTTTTTGTTTTAATCCGCTGAGATTGTGTTTTGACTTTAATTTTTGTAAGTGTCGGTAATCATGGGTAGAGCAAAAGCCAGTGGCGGCACAACTTCACTCGGGGTCCTCCCGCCAACTTCTTGAGTGGGCCCCCTACACTACGAAAAAAGCAAAGTGAAATCAATCGAAAACACTCTTGAAGGTCGCTCCACCTTTTCCACACTCTAAAAAAAATTCATGTAAATTTACCCTGATTATAAATGGCACATGAAAACCATCTATCTACAAAGTAAACTTACAACAAAGTGTATTTTAAAAATTTACATAGCTAATGTTGTAATATACTACATCTAAAGTGGTGTAATTTTGCGTATTTGCGGAAGTATTTATATTTTAAATCTGACTCAGAATCGCGCTGTTTTGTGTAATTATTACAAACAAGAAGTGTAAAATCACACTTTTTGGTGGACTTTTTTAACATCATTATGTAGTAATTTTCCACACTTGAAGAAGAATTCTGATTGGAAATACTGTTTTTTTTTTTTGTGTAATTTTGCACAGAATAAAGCCAGAATAAAGTTAATCGATTGCACACAATCGAACTCACGCCCGTACAGCCAACACATTATGCAATTTCTCGCGCAATCTGCAATGAGTCTCACGATCCACACAACACAACACGACATAGCGAAAATTATCACAACCATACAGCATGAAGAATGACCACAGGATTATGTTAAAAAATCTGGGTATATTAGGCTTTCAGGTCCCCAAGGGAAATTTTTGATGTTTCCGATATTTTCCACTATGTGTCCGCTATATGGCGGACGGTAAGATAAGTGTCGCTAGTGTCGATAAGAAGAACAAGAAAAATTTCCCTTGGGTACCTGAAAGCGTAATGTACCCAAGGAAGAGGATCTTTTGAGATAAACAACTCTCGAAAGGGGTGTCCCTATTCAAGTGACCGGGAGTGTATGTAATAAATTTTGTTGTTGTGTTTAATATTAGTAGGTCCTATTTAGCCCATCCTAGAGGCTAGAGGGCATTGACTCCCATGTAAATTACTTAAATTTTAGTTTTTCCCTGAAAGATCCATTCTAAATACCGATAATGGAAATAGGCACTTATACCAAACCAACAGTGCAACCAAATTCACGAAACAGTTTGCAATGGGCCAATCAACTACGCAAGAGCTTATCCAATTTGAATGTACAGTAGAGCCTCGATTTGCGTCGATTCACGTTGCGTTGTTTTCGTATTGCGCTGTTTTAGAAGTAACACCATTTTTCCTATTTGCGTTGTGAAAATTCGAGTTGCGTCGTTATTTTAACGACTTTTGTTCAGAAAATTCTAAAATTTGCTACCGAAAATTCACAATTCGTTTTGCGTCGTTTCGTGTTGCGTCGCGATTTCTAAGAACCAATTTTCGACGCAAACCGAGGCCCTACTGTATTTCAAATACATACATGTATATTCCCCTTTTCGTATATCTGTTTTGAAATCTTTCGCACAAATAAATTACTCTGTCAGCAATATCCAAATGAAGTCCAACAAATAACTTCCTCAACAATATCATGCAAATATTTCAAGTGCTTCAATTGATATTGTTTTTATGGCTTTCTTGAACAGCACCAACACATATCCTCCTCACTTCATAATAATAAAAAGTGAAAATGCAAAGCATATGGCCTGATTACGTTCATGAATCCTTCAAGTCAAGTAACTGATGTTCTAATCCAACAAGCAAGCAAGCGAGTATCTGAAAATATGTATGATTTATAGCATGTAAATCTGTTCCCACTTCCTTGCGGAAAGTTGCACTGTTCTGTAGAGCCTTTTCTAACAATGGGAATGGTATAGGGTCCTTCGAGCTTCGCCACCTGTGCTCCACTCACTTTTCGCCAGGCGCCTAATACTCGTAGGTGTACCTACTCTACACCTGAAAAACATTTTACGTAATCAAAATGAATTTTCTTTAAGGAATTGTGAAGTGTTCATGAGGCACTTTTATAGTTGTTGAAGGATGTATGTAGCAAGAGGTAGATTGTTGGCGCCAGAAAGTTGGCTGACAGGAATTGGTTATGGTAATTTATTGTGAAAACGGCTTCGACTTGGAAATTTAATTGAAGCGATTTCAAGTGGAAAATTATGAAATATTAGGAGACTATAAAAAAGGAAACTTAATACATTATGAATGTATATTCAATGACTGAATTAGTTGTAATTTTTCTACTCTGCTAAGAAATCACTTTATATTACAAGATTGCGCCTGTAAACTTTCTTAAGCTTATTATCGAACAATTAACCCTACCGCTAATTGAAATCTTCGATCAAATCAAACATCATAATCCCCCATAGAACACTTATAATCACGAATAATCGCCATCTCTACACGTGTCGAACATGTAAATTATCACTTCCAATAATAAATCCCCTTTCAAACATACTCGACAATTTCAATGTCAATTTGCAAAGGATAAAGCGAAATCACACGAATCACAATCATTCTTGTGTTCTAAAGAAAGAACAACAATGATTAGTGTGTAATCTCACCCCAGAGCATTGACAAATATAAATTCCGGCTCCTATCCCTACACACTTGCCTGGTGCCTATGTACTGTGTGAACATTACTCAATCTTAGGACGAAATAAAGATTTCCAATTAGCAGGCCAACAAGCTTGAATCCTTTTTAATCATCTAAAAGAAATTGCTATTAAACTGAAGCAATTTATTGTACTGAAGAGATTTACCAAGTTGCAAATACGGTGGGTATACTCGTCCTAGCAAGGAAACGGTTTTTGTCACTGAAGAAATCCGAAAATGTTTTGTCATGTCTTCCGGATTTTCTTCTCAAGGGTATTTTCTACTTTTCGAATTGTTGAAACATGGTTGACTTTCGTGATATACCTACATCAGGACATGTGGAAAAAAATTCACAAAGTAGAATGAAACGATATAGTCTGTGGAATGTTACCGGAAAATACACGTTACTGTTTCAAGATTGTGTGTTCAAGATATTCTAAAAATCAATAAATTAAGTAGAAGTAAAAAGGGATAATATGGAGAGATTGATTCGTAATTTGGTATTTGATTGCATGTTCGTAAGAGTTCAAAATACTCGACGGACCATCAAATTTCAAAGTAAACACTCGGCAAATAAATGTTAACACTATATTCAAAATTCAGTTCAAATTCAATACAAGGTTCAAATTCACAAATCAAATCGTTATCAGTGTGCAAAATCGCGGTCTATATCGAATCAAAAATATCTTCAAGTTCAAATTCACAAATCAAAATCGTTATCAGTGGGCAAAATCGCGGTCTATATCACATACAAAATCAAATCAAATCAAATGCTAATCAAAAAAGGCTTTCGGAACGAGAGTGAACGTTACATTTCGTTTCACTTTCCTTGAAACCTATGGGTGGAACGTTACCCAAGTTCAAGGTTAAAAGTGCATTACCATTTACATACATATGTATATTCTAACACAAAATTCATATGCAAATTGCATATTAGCCGTTGGTTCTAACATTCTAGCTTCTAATCTAATTTATCTAGTTGCAGGATTCTGTATGCAACGCGATCAGCTGATCATTAAATTGACATAACCAAAATTCAAAGGTAAGTAAAAAACAATGTAAACAAAATAATAAGTATAGTTAATTAGATTATCGAATTTTTGTAGATTTCGATGGAAAGCTGCATCGACGACGAGTCTGGCGATGGCGATAACGATGGCAAATCAGGACGAGCGCTGCCCGTGATGAAAACAATGAGTGTCAGATACTATAATTTAGTTTTCATCCTGTGAAAGTGATTCTTTGTGGAACCCCTCCTTCAATTCCAGATTCTGCGGCGAAGGCACTGTGGAGGCGATAGACGGAACATTGCATACAATTAATTGTTTATTAAATTACTACTAATTGTTTTCTAAAAAAAAACGAACTTTTTTAAACGGATGCGAATATTTTAAGGAAAGGAACCAACAAATGTTTGAAAAACGTAGCTTAGGGGGAGGGGGGTATGGGGATGTCGCACCCCCCGGACATATTCAATTTTCATCTGCAGTCGGCAAATTTAACATCAGTAGGACTATGTAGGATTGCGATTTTCGGCATAAATATACATTTACAAAAGAATACCTGTCGATGTTTAAGGATATAAGTTGCAATACTCGTATTCAAAGTATGCATGTAATTGAATGTACATACTTTAACAGCTATTCGGCATTTCGGTTGCATGTACGAGTATTTTAACTTTTTTATTTATTACAAGCCGCAGTACCTGGCTTCGCCGGGTGGTTTGAAGTTGAAAGAGCATTGAAACAGTTGGAACGTCTGAACAGAAGTTGGACAACTTGTGTGAGATATAGGGATGTCAAAAACCGGACGGTTAGTCCGAAAACCGGTACTTTCAGAACGGTTAACCGGTTTTTTCAGTTTTTTACTCCTCCCGGTTTTAACCCGGACGGCTGTTGGTCCATCCGGTTAAAACCGAAAAAAAATTATTTCAAAATTCATACATTTTTTTAAGTTTTCTTGATTTTTCAGCCTGCAATTCTATTACTTATCCCCTATGGAAAAAAATCGTTTTCAAATTTCAGTCCTTTAACCTTCAAGCGGGCGCGCATCATTTTGTGACATAACCGGGCGCGCGGCGGTAATTTACCGCCCTCGTCTTTCCCCCTCCATTTGCGCTGAACCGTACAACTTCCATTCTCTCATAATAATGGTAAATTTAAAGAACAGCATGTCCCAAATAAGTTATCACCATAAAAACTATTATCTGGTGAATAATAAAACAAGTACTGCAGTTTTAGCGAAGCACGTCACTTCAGTGCTATTAGACAGAGCACACACATTTTGAACACAAGTACATATATTCCAAAATATACCATCCCCGAACGTTTGGTGACCACTGGGAAGGTATGGAAGGTAAAATTTACCCAAAATTTTATTGTATCGTATGTATAACAGTATGACTTAAGAATACATACTTCTCCCACCTCGATCCGGCCAACGGGAGAAAAGCTATGCGTATTTATATGATCAGGGCGGTAAATTACCGCCCGCGCGCCCGCTTGAAGGTTAACAATGGTCGAACGCTATTTTTTTGCTATTACTCGTAGAACAATCGCTTAGTCAAATTACCTCTTGTATCCTATCTCTTCCAAGGCAGATATTGTACAACGTGAAAATGAATTAATATTCGTGTATAATATATCAGTGCATTTCGCGTATGATCGTGTCCCTAAAAGATTTCGTATTCCGCAAGAGAAATTAGGATGGCTCCTGCTGTAAATGTTTGAAATTTTTTTTTCAAAACTCAATAAAATCATTAAATCACATCTGACAATTTTATTTGATTGTCTTTTTGGTTCAACATGTTTTTCTTTTAAATTAGCTGTCTTACTACATCATGTACGTGAATTTTAAGTTGATTTTGCATACGATACGAGCACCAGCAATTGCGAAGTGTGTAAGCATTTTTTTTTAGAAAAAATCTAGGCAAATCAATGAAAAGAACCGGTTAACCGGAAAACCGGTACTTGGAGTCCGGTTGAAACCGGACGGTCTAACCGGCTTTGCAAAAACACCGAAAAAACCGACAACCGGGTTATGGGCCGGTTTTTGACATCCCTAGTGAGATACATTGATTATAGTCCGATTGAAATATAAATATACTTCACACTAATAAAGATTTAATTAAACCAAGCTTACTCATACATACATATATGTATGTATATTTTCCATATACAGGGTGTCCCCAAAGTCGACGTCAAGCCCAAAGTAGATGGTAGCGTAAAAATATATCAAAAAATGTAAATCACCTACACTCTATCTTATAATAGAAAGAAACAAAGTTATAATAGTGAAATTACTCTGCAATCTAAATTTGCAAATCAAGTGTAATTTTTACATAAAAAATGTTTAAAAAAGTACTCCAATCTATTAGCAAATTTACACCACGCTATGTGTGAAAACACTCCGTAATAATAGGAACATAAAGCGGTTTCACTCTTTTTTCGTTGTAAATATTTAAGTGGCGAACCTTTTCAAATAATATAGTTATCAATAAAACTATTTAAGGATATATAAAATATAAGCAAGTATCGGTCGAGTTTTGCTGATTAGTTTTCCATCTACATAGGAGGTTGCAATATGGTCTTTTTTGTGCGATCTGTACACTTCTTCTCCTTCTCAGTACCGTATAGCCCAATGGTGCGTTAACTCAGCCGTTTATAGGCAATTTCGAGTCAACGTTACATTGCATATCATTTCGGAGTGTAATGTTGCAGGCACTACATATTTCCTATCCGCACATGTACGGAAATTTCGGACCACGCCGAGATTCGATCTCGGGACCTCTAGATTACTAGCATCGTAGAGTGCGACTCAACCAAGTGAGCCACAGAGCGTGCACACAAGAGTTCTAAATGCAGACAATTTTTGGTAAAATGTGTTACACTGTGCTAAGTACAGCCGATTGAAGTATAATAACTGGAGAGCACACTACAAAAAATGAGTAAAACTTCAACTGCACGTTGTAAAAATACACCACAAATCCGAATTAAACACATAAACGTTGTAAAAATGCACCAGAAAATCTGAATTACACACAAGTGTAGCGTAAAAATACATTTCACACCGATTTTGGTGTAATTTTCATACAATTTCTGTGTAAAATTGTTGAAAAATCCACTCTGTATGTGATTATCGGCGGGAAAAAGTGTAAAATTACCGCATTTTCAGCGGAAATTTAAATGCACTTTTTAGAGTGTATTTTTACAGTCATTTGCAATCAAAAGATAGTCAGAAGAATGCACGCACTGCAACTACGGATCTTAATATTAATTTTCTTTTTGCTCTATAACGGCAACAAATTAATTTATCAATTTCAGCCCATCCTGAATAGTAGCTGAGTTGGTTTTGAGAAAAATATGCCATTCATTTTGGAACCGAGATATATGGATCCTTGATTCATCCAAGTTCAAATAACTTCGACTATCTTTTGATTGCGTATAAATTTAAAAATAGGTGACTGAAATTTTGTTGATTTTTTCTCGTTGGCGGCATCATGTACACCAGGGGTGTCAAACTCAAATCATGGCGCGGGCCAAATATCACTGTCTTTAGTTTTAAGCGGGCTGAGGGATTAAAATTTAAAAAAACTGAATATAATTTTTTTTTCGAATTTTTTTTTTATTTCTACGAAAGTACAACAATAAATGAGAATCACTAACAACCTCGGTATTTTATCATTTACGAAGGCCACCTTTTGAAAATGTTCTTCAAACAAATTTAGAAACTTTTTACAGATAGAAAAACAAATCATCAAAATTGGGTTTATCGATACTTTATGAATTAGTTTCCGCTAAATGTTGAACAGCCGATCAGAACATTGTAGCACTGGTCATCAAACATTCCGGTAGTCGAAGACTTCCTTGCCTGTCAAAATTGTTAGGCTGATATAAATGAGTTTCGGAAAAAAAAAATAGATTAACATTTTTCTTTCTGATGTGGTGTGAAACAAACACATGCAGCGCCCGCACTAGGACTTACGCCGCTCCGGGCAAGAGGACAAATTGCCGCCCCTTAGGGCGTACCAAGCAGATTGATAGATATTCATACTATTTGGATCAGTGGTTCCCAATCTTTTTCAGTTCGTGCCTCCTTGCGAGGTCTACTGATCCTGGCGCCACCCGAGAAAATAGGTGTGAAAAAATTGGTGTTGGCAAGGAATGCTTTTAATTTTATAGGTTTATATTTCAGGATCTATTTTCACATTAAATTAAATTAAATTGTTTGAAAATTTAGTTGTTAGTTCAGCCGATATTTTGTAACTACTGGAAATTTTTAGAAGTACATATTAATTAAATTTCGTAATCTCCGCATGCTGAATTTCGTCGTAAGTTCGCCCGTCACCATGGCTTCAGTGATACGTCGAGCACGAAAAATGAAATCACCCGGAGCGACCAAAATCCGCAAGATTTTTACCAGGATTTATTCTATTCATACAACAACTAGCTGACTGGTGCGGTTCTTTTTAGAATCGCGAGTTTTGTCAATTTCAATCAGCCATATCATCAAACGCATTTAGTAGCAGCGATTTTTTTTAATCGAAGAAAATAAAATTGTTGGCAATTTGCAACGTTTTGCAACAACGGATTACCCCTGGTGAGTTTCGGAAGAAGTTCGATTCAGAATGGTTTATGTTGAAGGAAACCATAATTCATAAACGGCACCAACCTTAGAGTTGTGCTCCCACCCTCTTCTCTAATCGTCGCGCCTCCTTAAGGGGGTGCGACCCCAGTTTGGGAATCACTGATCTAGATGTATAGAATGGTTGTTATAGAATCGATACAAAGAGGTTTTTCCTTTTGAAGCAAGTGCTTGTACTCATGGTTGTTGCTCCAAAACAATTTACTTAGTGAAACCACCTTAAGAACGTTGTTTTAAAAAACAACACAAAAATTCATGATCGCATTGGGATTCAAACCACCGTTCAGCTATCATTCATACTCTTAAGCACACCACCACGCACCACAGTTCAGCAAGGCCTTATAGAGTTTGTTTGTAGTTTCAAAATGTTAAAGCTTGATGTAAGAAATCGAGAATGCATGCGAAGTTTCGTCTTCCAGTAAAATACTCAATACATTAGGGAACCACCTTGTTCGTAGTTTGCACTCCAATGCTACATGAATCAATGCAATGGGAACCAACTTAAGTAATCGATTCATGCGAAGGTTTGGCGAATTGAAGTTGAATTGCAAAATGCGCGAAGTGTCGATGCAAATTATGGAAAACAACTCCAAAAAATTATTGTCAATAACATTTCTCACAGACGCCTAAAAAACAGACTCCTAAAAACAGACTCCTGTCTGTTTTAAACGCCTTAATGTTTTCAGCGTTTATTCGACTCCCTATTTCTCATTTCATATGAATTTCTTCGGGAGGTCTATTATTTATTTAGTGGACTTTCTCTCCTGTTACTCAATATACTAAACAAAAACTTTAGAAATCATCTTGCGGAAATCAAATCGCATACAAATGAAACAATAATGAATTTCGTGCTATAATTTCGTCCTCTGAAAATTAGGCAAAAATTAGGGTTCATGCAAGGTCCTTAATTCTGACGAGAAGAAGATGAAATGAATGTTAAATCGGAGGACGAAATTTGCACATACAAGTAATTCTCCAGTTAGTATGTTTTTTTTTCGAAGCGCATAACTGAGCGCAATAGTCCCACTTTGCTTTTCGAAAGTAGGGCGGTGGTAGCATCACAGACGTAAAATTTACGCGGCTTACTCATCATTTTAGGATTCTAAATGCAGCACTTAATGGAAGTTTGATTTTTTTCTTTCGGCTTTTTTAATCTTTTTTTTTTATTCGAGTGCTGGCCAAAAAGCCGCCCCTAAAATTTGGCGCCCCGGGCGACCGCCCGGCTTGCCCCCCCTTAGAGCGGGCGCTGAACACATGCAGTAATAAAGCTAAAGCCAATAAGCTTAAAGACAAGAAAAAAATGGCTAATGGACTGAAGACCAAATGCATACAAATTTCGGAGTCTTAACTTTAATGTTAAGCCTTCTTCTGAAATAAATCTCAATCCTAGATGATCTTGTTCCATTACAAAAAAATGCGAACAAGAAATTTAATGCAACCGTAACACATGAAGCTTCGGCAATGCCATTTCATTCTAAATTTTCCGTAAATTTCTTGGTAAAATCTATTTAGAAAGACGTTCGCAAGTCATTCGTACTTAGTCCTTTCCAGTGGCGTAACGTACGGTGTTCCATGTGTTCGGTCGAAAACGGGATAATTGGGATATTTTGGACTGCGATTTAAAATAACTTTTTGATTTCGGGTCCATTGAAGCTATAGATTTAAAGTGGCTGAAAAAGTTGAAAGTGCTCTTGGGCGGAAACATATTGCTAAATTAATTGCTTCATTGTCCTCTCATTTGGCAAAATTCTAATTTTTCCCGCTTTCGAGTTTTTGTTATTTTGTCTTAGTTATCCTGGTTCTCCACACCCTAAATATTGTTACAAACACAGCGTCTAAAATCATAAGTAAATCAAACCATTTAAAGTCAAAACGGCCATAAGTGCAATTATTCCTTAACTGGTACAAATATAGGGTTTGACTGTCGTTCCCGTCAATTTTTGATATAAAAAGCAATCTCAAAAAATTAGTTTTGATACGAAGATTGAATCATATCTGTGGGCTTATGTGCGAAACCTACCTACACGATGAGTCTAATATTATTACAGTCAAACCTGTCTAATCGGACCACTGACGGTCCGATTAGACAGGTTTTGCCAGAAAAGTATAACAAATTAAGAAACTCATTTTTAAACGTTGCTATATATTGGAAATGTCGACCACTTATACATGAATATTGAACATAGAAATTTTGAATATTTTTTCATAGTTTACAAAGCATTTCTATAATGAAAGTCAAATGGATTCCCCATTTCTCAATATGGGGCTCGATTCCTTTGGTACTCATTCGTTTTGTATAACTCGCCCTTTAACTTCACCGGCATTTTCTTGTCACAGAAACTCCAGAATTGTCTCGCCACTTCATCCACCCAACACTGATACAATGGTTGACGCCGTCTATAAAATTTCCAGTGGCCATGGCGAATAATAAAGCTCATTCTAATCGGAACTGAAGTGAATGTAATAACGAAATTTCTAATATTTTTTTAACAACGAAATGTCTTGCCATGTTCACTGTATGAGAACTAGGAAGTACTGTGTATTGTAAATTGTATGTTGGTCCGTGTGGTGAAGTTTACCTCGTACTGCTCCAGGCAAATAAAATTATCAATTTGCAGTTTTGGTCCGATTTTTGAGATTTAACCAGTAGTTGGTCCGATTGTGAAGGTTCGTCTAGTACTGATCCATCCAATTGGAGTCACTGATTGCGGTCCATGGTCCGATTAGGAGGTGGTCCGTTTATAAAGGTTATTTTGTATGAATATGTATCAAATAAAATTGATCGAGGGTGGTCCAATTAGAAGGTGGTCCGATTATAGAGTGGTCCGATTAACAGGTTTGACTGTATTAGCATTATTTCTTTTTTATAAAATTGCTAGATACTAAATTCTTATTTGATGGTTTCGCAGTTTAAATCCATTAGTCGAACTCTCCCTTGCTCACATGTTTTTTTTTTTAACAAAGTCGTAATTCGAGTTAGGGAGGGTTGACTGAAATTTTTCTCAATAAATTAAAATGAAGATTATTTAGAAAATTTGTTGAAAGTCAGCCGGAGAAATAGATTTACCCATTAACAGAAGAAATGGTTTCACCTATTAACAATCGGCTCATTTATTCGTTCTGTCCGCATTATCAACTTGTAAGTGTGATTTTCTCTTTTTACGAACACAAAATTTTGATGTTGATTTTTATATGTTAGATTGCACTTCTTGTTGCAAAAAAAAAACATTTAGTCACACATCAAATGGTCAGAGTTGAAATTCAGACGGATTCGACTGTACTGTCAGATTGTGTAATAAAAGCATTAGCAATAATAGCAGACCCTAATAGCCTAACAAACAAATCCTGGCAAAAAAAAACGGTTTCACCAATTACATTGCGTGGGGGCTCCCATTTTGATCTCGAACACAAGACATTTTAGAAACGTTACGCCACTGGTCCTTACACTCAGAGAAAAAAACGCACATTCATATTAAAAGCTCCACATTTAAATTGAACGCAGTATTCGTTTGAAAAATCTCGTTTGATTTGAACGAGTTCTCATTTACGCTTAAAGAATTTCTTTTAAAACAAAAGAGTAGCTAAGCCCCAAACGGCGGTCGTTTAAATCAAAAGATTCCGCATTACATAGTAATGTGTATGCATTCCTTTACGTAACAAATACACATACATAAAGGACGCGATGCCAAAATATCATTTGTTTCAACGTAGCACAACAGGTAGTTAATACTTCTGGGAGTGGGTGTTAAAATAAAAGTGTTATGTATTAATCATATTAAAATTATACATAAATAAAAAATAAAGTGTTTTCCTGAAGTTTTCATAAGTTTTATTATTTATTGATTTGTCAACCCAGGTAACAGTGAGTATCTAATCGAATGGAGAATGGACAACCAAACGGAATGTATTATTTTATTTCAGCAGAGTTTGCTTTTAATTCCATGTAAAACTCAATTATTTTGAATGGGGTAATTTCTATGAAATGAAAACGGGATATGTTACTTTCGAAATACATATCGTTTCATTAAAAAGAATGCTTCGTTTAATTTAAATAACAAAAATGTTCAATATAAAAACGAAGACGTTTGATACAATTGCCTTTCATTTATTCAAAATGCGTTACCCGTTTACAATCAAAGAATAAGTGTTTATTTCAATGAAGAATACGTTTAAATCGACTGGCTCCTTCTTTTCAGGTAAACGCAAATTCTTTTAATTCAAACGCCTTTTTACAACTCATTATGCTTTTGAAAGAAACGCCACTCGTTAGAATTAAACGCATTTGCTTGTGGAGCCAAATCAAAAGCGCAAATCGTTTGAATTAAATATATTTCGTTCAATATGAGTGAATATTTCTCTGAGTGTACTATTACAAAGGAAATAAAATTGGTTTTAATTTCCTAGAATCAAATCTCAGTTGATTAGGTGATGTTATAAAACATGATAAAATTAGGCATACCCATTTTCCGAAATGCACGGCTTCTTTAAGAAAAATCTCAGAATTGTTTATAGTACAAATTAAATTTTAATGATATTATTATATCATAAATAGAATAATTTTAAGAGAATTTGATATTTTCACTTTTTACCTGTAGAGGAAAATGGAGTGAAAAACTATAGGTCTGGCCAGACCTATTGGGTATCAAAAAGCACTATAAATTGAATTTCGTCAAAACATGCTCAAAACTTCAAACGATTTATTCAAATTTTGCAAAATGCTTCTCAACATATTATTTTAGGATATCATGTGCCGACAGAAGGGTTAATAGAACCACTAAATTAATCGAGTGGAAACCCACCTGCAGGATTGAATCGTATGTTATTATCATTAAATTCAAAATGCATCGTAGAATGTACTTGCATTATTCAAATACAATATGGAACAACTGTCAACTAAATCTAGCATTTAGTAAACCTTGTTTATAGAATCCCCTTTTAATGGTAGAAGAACGTTTAGACAATTTAATGCATATGTTTTATGCAAAGGATAAAATTGATTACTTCGAATTGTAGAGCAATGGTCCAAAATTAAGTTACGCTGGGTTACGGCAATTAGCTGATTTAATCAAATTTTTATATGTATATTCATACAATCCTTCGTGTTTCTATCTTTGTATTTTTCGATGTTTATATGAGTAACTTTTAGTATCTTTGGGAGGTTTGGTTCTGAATCTGTTTAGCAAAAAAAAAAAATCAGTTAGGCTGTTGTTTTTCTGATTAATTGTTAATTATTGCGATTGGGCCGTCTAGTCACCAAACTTGACACCGTAGAAGTTTATGTATTATTTTCTTAATAAAAAGGCAGATACACTGTAAAAACAAGGTTGAATTTTACATCGAAAATTCGTTGAATTTTACACCTTTTTTCTAGCAAAATTACAGTAAACGTTTATTTTTCAACCAAATTTCTAGTAAACCCACAAAATAGTGTAATATTACACAGATTTTTTAATATTTCTCTATTTTGGTGTAATTTTACACCACATTTGGTGTGAAGATGTGCCATTACTTTATTTTTGTGTAATTTTCATGTAATATTGCGATTTTGGTGTGAAAATTACACCTACATTTGTGTAAAACTGAGTGTGCTACAATACTTTTGTGAATTATTGCATTTTGCTGTATCTGTCAAGTGGCTTGTTCTGTGTGCACATAGTCTGTTCCGTCCGAAGTGCTTTCGTGTGAGCATCATATTATTGTTATTGTTATAGCGTTTTCTGATGTTGAACCGAAGGGGGTGTGCCAGCTCTTGGCCGTTGGAATAACGACTAGCTCCAAGACGATTAAAATCGAAGAACCGGCTGCCGTAAATATTATTAATTAATTACATAAACCCAGATGTAAATTTACATTTTCGCCGGTGTAAATTTACAGTTGTTCCAGTGCAAATTTGTTTATTTCTGATTTAAATTTACATAATTCTAAGAGTAAGTTTACTTATTTATGTGAGTAATTTTGTAGTAAATATTTACACCGTAAAGTGTAAAATTACTCTCGCTCATATCATGGTGTAAATTTACTACTATAATAGAAGGAAAAAAAGTTTCCTCCTATTATTGGAGTAAATTTTTTTACAGTGTATGCTGATAATTTTACAAATGTTCTATATTGACTATCCGAAAAACATTTTTTTAGTATCGTCTTTCTATCGAGTAGTGAAAATCCCTAGGAGTAACACACTAGATATGCCCAAAAACGGTAAGGTTGGAGTCGGTTGTCTATTGAAATTTTGAAAATTGACCTATATTCAAACAAGTCCATTAAGGCGCTCCTGCCCATAGAGTTGCGCAAATAATTTTTCATCCTTCTCAGCGTGGAAAATGTTATTTCTGGAGTGGCTGTTATTACGGGTATTTCCGTCAAAATTGTTAGGAATCAGGTTACGTTTGAGAATGATTTTTCATTAATTATTTGAAAAATACACCGAGGTGTCATAAACGTGAAATATAAACATAATTGTTTGTCAACGTTAATACTAACAGTTAAGGCCACAAATATTTTGCATGATTTTATTTCCAAATTCGTTGTCTCACATTTTTACTTCAGAGATGACTCGGTTAACCGCGAAATATGTACTTTTTATCCGGTTTTAAGCCGGACGCCCTAACCGTCTTCAAAATAACCGGGAAAACTGAAAACCGTTTGAAAAAAGCCGGCTCTTTTGTTTTCCATACACTCAGAGAAAAAAACGCACATTCATATTAAAAGCTCCACATTTAAATTGAACGCAATATTCGTTTGAAAAATATCGTTTGATTTGAACGAGTTCTCAATTACGCTAAGAGAATTTCTTTTAAAACAAAAGAGTAGCTAAACCGCAAACGACGGTCGTTTAAATCAAAAGATTCCGCATTACATAGTAATGTGGATTACGTAACAAATACGCATACCTAAAGGACGCGATGCCAAAATATCATTTGTTTCAACGTAGCACAACAGGTAGTTAATACTTCTGGCCGGTCCGTTGAGTCTCACGTGTTCATATTCGTTCCAAACAAATGTGTATAGTGTCTAACAACAAACGCGTATTAGAATCTTCGTCGATGTTAAGAGTGTTTTCGAGAATGTACTTTTGCATTCATCTGGAGGAATGGACGCTTGCACACGTGCAATTTAAGTTTAGCGGGTGTTAAAATAAAAGTGTATTGTATTAATCGTATTAATATTAGACCTAAATAAAAAATAAAGTGTTTTTCTGAAGTTTTCATAAGTTTTATTCTTTATTCATTTGTCAACACAGGTAACAGTAAGTATCTAATCGAATGGAGAATGGACAATCAAACGGAATGTATTATTTTATTTCAGCAGAGTTTGCCTTTAATTCCATGTAAAACTCAATTATTTTGAATGAGGCAATTTCTATGAAATGAAAACGGGATGCGTTACTTTCGAAATACATACCGTTTCATTAAAAAGAATGCTTCGTTTAGTTTAAATAACAAAAATGTTCAACATAAAAACGAAGACGTTTGATACAATTGCCTTTCATTTATTTAAAATGTTTTACCCGTTTACAATAAAAGAATAAGTGTTCATTTCAATGAAAAATACGTTTAAATCGACTGGCTCCTTCTTTCCAGGTAAACGTAAATTCTTTTGATTCAAACGCTTTTTTACAACTCATTATGCTTTTGAAAGAAACGCCACTCGTTAGAATTAAACGCATTTGCGTGTGGAGCCAAATCAAAAGCGGAAATCGTTTGAATTAAATATATTTCGTTCAATATTAGTGAATATTTCTCTGAGTGTAGTAATGCCTGGCCAAAAATCAACCACAATCATCCCCATACCGTACCGTACTCATCAATGAATTTAGACCGATTGAAATGCTTCCATCATCGAATCATCATTTTTTTCAAATCCTCATGCTCTCACGCATTACTTGATTGTTTTAATTAGTGGCTGTAAATGTTCTTTCGATTTTCCCTAGTTTAAAATCTGAGTGTGTGGAACTCCCATTTAAGCGTTTATCGTATAATATAGAATGTAGTGTAGTGTTGCATGGCTTGTAGTAGAGAAGATTTTGGTTATAATGTTTCTCACTAAAGCTGTCTGTCTAGTGTGGCTTCGGAGGGTAGCTGCTTTAAGGACATGTCAAAATTCACCCAATGAAAGATTAGAGGCTAAAAAAGTGATTTGTGATTTAGTTAGCCCTGTTGATCCTTGAAATGAATTCTTTTTAACTAAAACAATTAGTATTCGAATTTATTAATATGTGATGTGTGATGTTGACAAATATTGGTATCATAAAAGATGGAGAAGAAGAACCAAAACACAACTAATTCCGCGACACTTCATTCGAAATAAATGCCTTTTCCTTTCCCATAACCTATTTATTTCGAAGCTTCCGTCAATCATAATTTCTTTTGTTAGCACTTACGAGTATCACACTCGCCTTTTCCTTATGGTATGCATTCAACTCTTCTCGGAGCTTTCTAGAACACACCTTTTTGTGACGAGTATGTAGGTACAGAGAGACATAAATAAGGATACAACAGCCAAGTATAATCAGAGCAGCATTCGTACAATTGAAACCGAATCCTTTTTACCTTTTCGTTCAATCTCCTCCTCAAAATACTCACTGCATATTGAATTTTATAGTAATCGTGATTCTAACAAATTACTCTTGTAAATAATTGCTGAAAGCATGTGTGCTACTATAAAGTACTCTCTTTTGTTTCCTGCAGCGATGGTGACATTAGCGTTTATGCACGACATTTCTACAATACGCGCTCCTCAAGGATTGTCCAAATATTGTCAGTAGTTGTACGAGTATGCTCACGTTTTATACTTCTGCAGGACACATATGGCCACATCTAAATTGATTTCGCTCGTAAAGTCATTGCACCTACATGTACACATCATCGTACGTAGTATGTCCTGTCCATCATATGATTGTCCCACTGCAGAGGAAATGACAGAAATCGGGGGAAATTCGATGTTTTCAGCGTAACAAGTTAAGGAGAGGTGTTCTTGTACGTTCTGAGCATGTGCTCAGCTGCAAAGGACTTTCAATTTGACATTTGAACAAACTTTTGTGCCTAGTGTGTTTCTTGTGACTTCAGTTGACGTTTGCACCTGTGGCTTGAAGTATGCCGTTACTGGCTGAATTTTTCGAAGATGTTTTTTTTATTCATGGCAGTTTACGTGTCCCATTCCCGTCCTAGGTTCTCCTCCTTCGTCTCTTCATCTATGTTACATTCATTAAGCCTACCCACCATATATCCGCGTGCCACATAACTAACTTTGGTGTAATTAACAGTAGATTCCTAGGCCTGACTCATTTAGGAAAGCCCCGAAAGAAAAAACTTTGTTAACTTTGCAAGTGGCTACAATACGACCCCCCCTTTTACTTCTTTATTGCAGGGACGACTCCTGAGCTGTGTTAGTGGAAATTAATATTATGCCAGAGTAGTTTTAGTTCGACTGCTCTCAGTCAGGCACGCCAGTGCTCTTTTAGGGAAACTAAACTAGACGAGGCTGACCGTTGTATCGGAAGAATCAGCAGGCAAAAGTTTTGGGATCTGCGCTCAAATCTGACCAGATTAAGAGGGTGAATACCTGTTTAATGTTATTTGACCTGAAATAATCAAATGGCCAATTAAACTTCGATTTACTCGAAGCAAAGTTTTGACTGTTCGGTGTGTGTTATATGGCAAAAGTTAAATGAAGTGTGAAGGTTTCTTGTCGAAGTTCATCATATTTCATGCAAACAAATTCGTGTTGGGTTCACTTTTGGTCACTATTATGTTAGGGTGTTCATAAGCCTCTACACTTATATTTTCAAGGGTGGTTTTGATTTGCTAAATGCCCTGCAGAAAGAAAGTTACTACTTTGGTCAAAGGGGAGAAAGTCGAAAGTTGTCGGGTTTATTGATAGGTTGATATATACATACATCAAAGGTTGTTCAGGCTCCAAGTGAAAGGAAGGAATTATTGGCTGTAAAAAAGCGATACATACAAAAAACCGAAGGAAAACAACATTATGTCGGTTCTCGAATCGTGTTACGAATTAACATATTTAAATTTAAGAGGAAAAGATAGAAAGCCGAATATGCTTTTATTGATCTCATTGATTTAGTTAAGATTTAAGACTTGATTGAAAATTTATGGTATTGCCAATGAAGGAGACTACATTTTTGGATGGATTAGATAGGAATTAGGATTTGACTTGTAAGTGTTCCGTATATTCTACTCTTGTACATGCTATCCACAACAAAATGTCAAACTGATGTCACTAGCTTCTTGCAGTAACAGAGTGTGAAGATGTTAACTTGCTGCGCCGGCAATAAGCTTGGTCTGCCTTTGTCAAGAAAAAGTTTCCCATGTGCCTTATGCACTTTACCACATTTACTTCTGTATGTGCAGACCAGAATCTCCAATAGGAGATTGGACATAGGAATGGGCTGGATGTGACTTTCCATCTATTAACTGTTCAATGCCCGAGTATCTAGAGACCCAAGCAAGGGTAAATTAGTTAAAGGGAAACAAAGGTGTGGAAGAATTTCCTCACAGATTCACTTGAGTTTAAGTGAAATGGTGCAGATCTACCTATATTTCGTTTACCGAAGAAAGTATGGTTGACTTAAAGAGAACATGCAAATGCTTTTAGGGGAATCGTTTATTCAGAGATAATCGGTAGCACCATTCCTTCCATGTACGAAATCTTTTGTTGCAACCATCATCAGTGGGGTGGTTATCGTTTCGAATGGAGTCGTAACAAATTCGCATCCCTTAGTCTCCTCCTTCATCTCCCAATCAGAGGAAGTGAGAGAGGTGGAGTCCAATATACAAGAATTCTGATGCCAGATCATAATTCGATCATTTCAGATAGCGATGCAGCAAGAAATAACTTCGCGCGTTAAATCTATATAGGGCAGGTTTCTCGTACATCTCGGGCCGATTTCTCATACATCTTATCGGCTGATTAGTCTTATCGTATGGACAAGACGGACACCACTTTCCGAAAACTTGTACATTATATTGGATTGAATGTAAATTATGTAAATAAATATGTCATAGTTTGCTTGGTTACGCCATTCTAATAAATTTCGCAATGATTTTTATACCCTTCGCTCGTAGATTGAAAGAGTATATTAACTTTGTCACACCATATAATATATCATCTTATTATGTCCTTATCTTATCTCTTATATATGCAAATAAGATCATACCTATATATGCATACAAGAACAACCCATCCGTTGACGGTTGGGCGATGTCCGTCTGTTGTAATGCGTTTTACTCGGCCAGATGGCATAAAGGTACGTATTCGTAGAGATAACTCATGTGATGATCGCTCAGCGATTGTAGTTCTGCATCCAATTTTGAGCCATATTTGAATATTTTTTGAATGCCCTACTTTCCTAGTATCGACTATGAACTAAAAGAACATGGCTGTAAAGAAAATATACTCATATAGTGCTAAAAATCGGTGTTTTAACTTCGATCGTCTCTACTAACACGTACCTTAGCCAAGCAAAATATGGCATAACTATGCAAAAAATAATTCAATTCAATATAATGTAAAAGCTTTCTGAAACTTGTGTGTGTCTTGTCTATACGATAAGACTAATAACTACACGGAAAGAAAAATGTGCGATGAATTCAACAAAATCATACAATGAAATTCACAACATGCAATTTTACTAAATTTGTAGTGGAAATTATTAAAATGTAGTAAAATTGATTATTTTGAGTTATGATGAAAAAATAATGTTTTATATGTAATTTATTAATTCACGATTTGTGTGTTATAATTAAATGCCACGTTATAAAGAATATCGGAATATGAAGAGAATGAAAATACAATGTTGCGTTTGATTAATTGGACGGAGCTTGAGGCTTGTGCGTCTGCACTTATCGAAAGTCGGACCGAGAAGAAAGCAAAAGGAACTGAAAAACAGACAACAAGTGTTGCCACATTGTGTTCTAAGTTAGAAAATTATATGAGTTCCGAAAGTGTAAACTTCAACACTCCCTCTCACTTTCTGAACTTTAACAAATTATTACAAATGAACAAAAGCTTTAACTAAATATGAAAATCTATCTTTACTTAAAGGTTTAGTGAATATATCAGCCAACTGTTCGTTTGTTCCAAGATAACGAATGTCGATTTCCTCTCGCTCTTGCATGTCGCAGGTGAAAAAATATTGAATATCAATGTGTTTCGTGCGCTTTGCTGATTCGGGGTTCCTGACTAGCACAATCGCTTGTTGGTTGTCCGAAAATAGAGGGGTTGGTAAGCTCTGCTTGTAGCCGCACTCCAACATCAGCTGCCTCATCCATTTTGTAGATTTCGTCGCAGCACAAAGCGCTACAAACTCCGCTTCAGTAGTAGAAGTAGCTGTGACCGTTTGCTTCCGCGAACTCCAAGAAATAGGACCACCATTAAGGAATAGGGCCCACCCGGTAATGCTGCGTCTTGTATCCAAATCTCCACCCCAATCGGCATCAGAATAAGTGACTAACTGAAATGATTCGGAACACAAATTAAAATGAATACCGTGATTTATAGTACCTTTGAGGTATTTCAGGATGCGCTTGACTCCATTCCAGTGTGTTTTGCTTGGCTTCTCCAAATATCTGCTTAGTACACCAACTATATAGGCAAGGTCAGGTCTGGTGCATACCATAAGATACATAAGAGATCCGATGGCTTCACGATAAGGGACTTTTTCGTTGTCTGTCTCGTCATTCTCCTTCGAAAACCTTCGGGAGACCTCAGCAGGCGTTGATACTGGATAACAGTCGAAATGGTTAAAACGCTTCAATATCTTCTCCGCGTAGACTTGTTGAAAAATTTTTAATGTTTTCTGATTCCTGTCAATTTGAATCTGAAGGCCGACGAAGAATTCTGCGTCTCGATGAGTAATTTCGAATTCCGTATGCAAACGTTGCAGTAATTGCTGGATTACAGTTGCGTTGCTTCCGCATATCAGTCCGTCATCAACGTAGAGTAATAGGTATACGATGTCGTCGCCCATTTCGTAGGTGAACACACAGAGATCCGCCCATGACTGCTTGAAACCAAAATCAATAAGGAATTGTACGATCCGCTTATTCCATTGACGTGAAGCCTGTTTCAGGCCATACAGGCTCTTCTTAAGCAAACATACTCGATCATCTTCTGCAAATCCGTGCGGCTGCTCCATGTAAATGTTTTCGTTCAAGTTTCCATGTAGGAAAGCCGTCTTCACGTCAAATTGTATCAGATCAAGGCCACGAGCTGCAGATATAGCTAATACCATTCTGACCGAATCATACCTAACGACTGGTGCGTATATTTCGTCGTAGTCGATTCCATGAATCTGTGAACAGCCTCTAACAACGAGTCGCGCTTTGTATTTTTCTATGTCACCATTCGCCTTAAACTTTTTCTTGAAAATCCAGCGGTTTGTTATGACGTGCATGTTCTGTTTACGAGGAACCAGAATCCATGTTTTGTTTCTTGAAAGCGACTCGAGTTCATCCTTAATGGCGTCAGCCCACTCTTTGCTTTCAACGCCTGCCATTGCTTCCTCTAAATTAGACGGCTCAGCGAACACAACACATAATTCGGCATCTTCGACGGGTTTCTGTAATTTTGAAGCACTTCGCAATGAATAAGGACTTCGTACTGGTTTTGCTTCAGTGCTCGTTTGGGAATCCGTCGGAACAGCAACCTCACCATCCTGACTGCTGGAGCTAGATTTTGGTTCGTGCACCTCGTTCACACTGCACTGGTTTTCGTTGATTATAACGTCACGTCGTATTAAAATTCTTTTGTTTGCCGGATCGAAGACTCGGTATGCCTTGCTGTCGTCATTGTAACCAACTAAAATGCCTTTTATGGAATTCTTTTCCCATTTTGTTCGCTGTTCTTTGGGAACATGGATGAATGCCTCGCTGCCAAACGCTCGCAGGTGCGCCACAGATGGTTTCTTGCCAAACCATTTCTCAAAAGGAGTACGTCCATCGATGACATCTGATGCTGTTCTATTTTTGATGTACACTGCAGTATTTGTTGCATCCGCCCATAAATATAGTGGCAACTGCCTGTGATGTAACATAGCCTTCGCACTTTCAACCACTGTTCTGTTCTGTCGTTCAATGAATCCGTTTTGTTCGGGTGCTCTTGGAGTCGTAACCTCATGCTTGATTTTGTTTCGTAACAATAGATGGTTCACTTCCTCGTTGCAAAACTCTAGACCTCCGTCAGATCGTATACGCTTTATTGTATGCCCGTCCGCTTGTACTTCAGCCAAGAACTGCAATAACTTGGTGAGAACATCAGTTTTGTTCCTTAAAAAATAGACAAAACAATATCGCGAAAAATCATCTTTCAAAAGGAGAAAATAGTTAGAGCCCCCAATGGAAGGACTACTCATCTTTCCGCAAAGATCCATGTGAAATACTTCACCTGGTTTATCCGCACGCCTTGCACCAGATTTCGGGAATGGATTTCGATGTTGTTTCCCGTAAGCACACCCATCGCAAAAAGGCTTTTCGCTCATGTCCGCTATTTCTAAGTCCATAACAACCTTCTTGGAACACATTTCGCGTAGCGTTTTGAAATTGATATGGCCAAGCCGCTCGTGCCATAGCATTGCGGTTGCCGCTGTCAAAACATTAACTGATGGCGAAGATAACACGAAATCCATGCGGTATAGTCTGTTTTCACTTACGGCCTCAGCGATAGTATGGGTGCCGTTCATAAATAAAACGCGTTTTCCACCTTCTTCAAAAATTACGCGAACACCTCTTTCCGTAGCTCTCGAAATGGAAATGAAGTTTTTATCCAACTCAGGCACTAACAAAACGTTTTTCAATATAATTTTTGATTTACCGCGAAGCTCAATATCGCCGACGCCAACTACTTTCAACCGACGACCGTCACCGACTTTAACATACGAATTTTCCGACGAATGTTGTAAGTTCGAAAACAACTCCCTCTGAAATGACATATGGTCCGTCGCACCTGAATCCGCGTAGAAAACACGTACACTACCTTCACAATTGTCCGTTTTGTTCAGGTTAAACAAATAGGAATTGTCCCCACTGGTTGTTTGAGAGTCTTTCCGAACCGAAGATAATGACAGCGATTGCGGCGCGCCCCGCGCATCACTAGAACTGGATTGATCTTTCTGACGTTTTCGACATTCTCTTGCCCAATGTCCTAACTTATGGCAATAATTACACTTGCCACTTCGCCTGCCCGATGTTGAACTATTACTGGTATTTGCATTAGTTTTGAAAAACTTTCGCTTTGCCACCGTATACACAGCATTCGTAACGTTCTTATCTGCATTTACGCGCGAATTCATGAGGTTTTCTTCGTTGACGAGATATTCGGTCAAGCGCTCGATGTTCTGTTGCTCTCGTGGGAGAACATACCACGCTGTTCGAACGTGATCGAATTTAACAGGGAGACTGCTCAGTATTTTTGCAATTATCATCGGCTCCTTCTGTTCGAGACTCATGTCTTTCAACCGCTGCGAAATAGAGGTGATATTTGCGAGAAAATCTACTACTTGCTCGTCCTCCGCCATTTTAGAGCTAATAAACTTTTCAAGCAACACTTGCGCACTTTGCTCACTCTTTTCAGCATGTACAGCTTGGAGTTTTGACCACATATGTGCTGCCGTTGAACATTCGGTTAGGTGTTTGAGTTGTTCCAGCTCAATTCCTCTCATGATGAATGCCTGCGCTTCTGCGTCCTTCTCGTCCCACCGGGAACCATTTTGCTGGGTCCTCTGCTCCGTCCCTATAATATACGGCTTCAGCTTGTTCTCTGCCATGTAAATTTCCATCTGACGACGCCAAAGTTGGTAGTTTTGGCCATTGAATCGATGTATATGGTACACTTTCGACTCGCTCATGCTTACTTCGGGAATTTGAAGCTCAGCAGGGGTTGCGATATCCAAATTATCGCTGATAATTACACTATCGGCAAGGTCTGCGACTATAGCAGAATCGGATATGGTTAAATCGTCAATTATGATATCACCTTCCATTAATTGGTAATTATGAGCACTCGCGACACGTGGGCATCTGGGCCCATAACCTTTTGAGTTATGATGAAAAAATAATGTTTTATATGTAATTTATTAATTCACGATTTGTGTGTTATAATTAAATGCCACGTTATAAAGAATATCGGAATATGAAGAGAATGAAAATACAATGTTGCGTTTGATTAATTGGACGGAGCTTGAGGCTTGTGCGTCTGCACTTATCGAAAGTCGGACCGAGAAGAAAGCAAAAGGAACTGAAAAACAGACAACAAGTGTTGCCACATTGTGTTCTAAGTTAGAAAATTATATGAGTTCCGAAAGTGTAAACTTCAACAGATTACAATGTATTTTTACTGGTTTTGGCCTACTCTGAAAATTATTGCAGTGTAATTCACAAATCATTGTAAGCTATATGCAGTGGCGTAACGTTTCCAAAATTTATTGTGTTCGAAATTGGATTGGGGGCCCCTTATCTTTGATTTTTTAACCTGAAAATATTGACAAAACCCGCATGTAAAGAAGTGCACCAATAAACAAGCGCAACAAAAATTTTATGTTCGAGCAAAATTTTCCATTTTCTTCTACTTAGACTATTTTGCTTCTTATTACTAAATTCAAGAGCAGCGGCAAAAGAACCATACCTTGAGGAACTCTTCTTCATGCCAGTATCGTAACAGTCATTGATTTTAGAGTAGAAGTGTTCACCCCAAATCTGAGATTCATATATGGAGAGCCCCCCCTATGGGCAAGTTAAACGAAAACTAGTCTTTGACGTATCCGTGTCCACATCTTGATCCAAATCGACTGAAATCTAATTCGTGGAGCTCCACCGAAGATAAATGCGTCATGCAGGGGAAATGGTGAATCTATTATACATATGAACAGGAGGGTATATCGGCAGGTATTTCGTTCTTTATTTCATGAGTCCTAGTTACACAAAGTTCTCCTGGCTTAGACGTTATTGAACGATCTTTGGGTCGAAAGATATAAAGATAAACGTCGCGAACACATTTTCCTTGATGTAGCAGTCACTTTCTTTTCAAGAGTCAAATATTCAAAGAAGTAAATCGCAATGGCTAAATTTTCCGCAAAAACCTTCAAGAGAGGCCAGAGCCGTGCGAGGAATTTTGGTGCCAGGAGCAGAACCTCGCGAAAGCGCCCGTCTATATGTCAAACATGTAAACATGTGAACATGTAAATATGAAATTTTCAGTATTTACGAACACCGTCATTTTGGGGCTTAACGATTCTTAATTAACTTGAAAATCGCTATGATTAAATTTGTAAAAAAAAAAATTTAAGCCTATCTTAATTAGACACAAAGGATAGCAGATAAAACAAAGTCGCATTTGAACTAGCACGGGCGCAGATGGCAACACTTTGAGTGCCAATAATTTAGATATTGGACCTCCAAAATACATAGAAGCGATTCTCGTTTGGAAAGTTGTATCTAAAAAATAAAGGACCTAAAGTGAAAAAGAGCATAGAAGAGCCACTACCCTTGCATATCTTTCGTTCAGTTTTGATTATGATTATTTTGATTTATTACAGCATTATAGACTATAGACAATATATACATTTACTAAGGTGCGGATTTAATTCTATGGTAGACACCCGTTTTGCAAGAAACCTGATACACTACCCCAAAACGCTGAATCCGGGATGGCTCAACACAACTATGGCCAAGTGTAGCCTCATGCGAGAAACCACTTACTGCGCCTGCAACGATCAAAGCTCAACTGCTCCTATCCTACCACCCAAATATTTGTTTGCAGCATATAAGGCCGAATGTCCCTTGCAGAAATACCAAACAGCTGGTTGGCCGTATACAGTACGAACACAAAGTCTTTATTGTTTGCGGACTAATAAAAATGAATGTCTTTAAAAAGACAGTTAGCCAAAAAATTTGTCAAAGAAAACAAATCTCTATATTCGCGAATTGGGGGCCCCTGTAGCTTGGGGGCCCGTGTGCCACTGCACACATGGAACACCGTACGTTACGCCACTGGCTATATGTATGTATTATTGCGTTTGAGGTAATTTTCAACGCTGTTTGTTGAACAACAATTACTGAAATTTACAAGGATCTGTAATAATTATTACTGCATGGTGTAATCGTTTTCATCCTTCTGTACATGAAATTAACAAGAGCGCTTAATAATTATCATTGCGTGTAATATATTTCATTCTTGCGATTGTTATTTGTTTATATTTGATAGCTAATTTTATTATCAAAATTTCAAAGGAAATTGTTAATTTCATTACAGTGCACATTTTTCATTACAGATGTAATAACTTTAACCATCAGTTGCAATAGGGTCAACAATCATTTCAAATCAATAGTTTTTGTTACAGTTTTAATGCCTTTTCATACCTTTGTGTGAGAAACCGGCCCATTGACTGGTAGAATTGACATGCCGTACTTTTTCACGCTTTGTGGCTCACTTGGTTGAGTCGCACTCTACGATCTAGAAAAGCATCAAAAGATATATAGCAACGGATGAAATCGGAATTCTACGTCATGGAGCTGCCATACAAATACAAACCAACCCCTCCAAATTAGTTGTTTTTGAGAAAGTTTTTTTTCTTTATGAACCAATCGTCACCAAACTTCACCTAAATGTGTTCGTGGTAAAGCCTTAAAACATTTCTAGGAATGGATGGAATTGGAACATTACGTCGTAGGGCTGTCAAGCAAACCTACCTCCAAATATTAGGTTCTTGTAAGAAAAACTGTTTTTCTTTTTCAATCTTTAGCAAAATTCATCCAAGTGTGTACCTGGATTAGCCTCAACGCATCCAGGAACAGAGGAAATCGGAATACGTCGTAGCGCTGCGGTATAAATTGTTAACTCAAAAGAAGCTTAAGTTTCATTCAAATGTGACTGGTATTCAAATTTCAGCCGCGCCCGAAGTTAGCCTCAGTCTCGTTTAGAAAAAAATGATTTTTTAAATCTAATTAAGCCACCATTTCTATATAAATATAGATAATTTATTATATTTTTCGATTTTGCAATTCAATAATTTATTTTTTCAATTAATTAAAAACAATATTATTAATGTTTTTATTAAATTAAATGTACAAATAACATCTCTATTAAATATATCTACTATCTTTAACATCATTGGGAATGATCGATAGAAATTGAAATAAGAACGAATTTTTCGAAGGCTGTTACCGGTAGGAATGGTGGTTGTCTTGGATATAATTTTTATCCCAAATACAACACAACAGCACAGGCGGCCTCAACGTATATTTACGTCCTGTTTCCTCACCCTGAAGAACATGCTGCAGACAAACTACTCACAGCGATTCTTTACAACATTTGCGCTCGGAACCTTCAATTTTAAGTTCACCCCGTAACCTTCGAGGATCGATGTTTCAAAGTGTAGAGCGTTTTCTGCGCATTTATAATCTTGCGTCGTCGCCTGACGGAATTAAAGTACCGCGTATCATTCAGGAGGCGCTAGTCAAATCTCGATTAAGTGGGTACACCAACATTAAGAGGGGGATTATTAAAACTCTACATCGGAGGTCTAGTGCGATGTTGCTCGACGTGCAATATTTGCTTCGCAGTGCAAAACCTATTCCTCCGGAATTTCAGCCTTCAAACGACAGCCCATTTTTTCATTCCTCTGTGCCGAAAAAATAATCTTGACCACCCCTCTTCCTTCGAAAAGCTATCTGCGCCACTGGTTCTCCTTGACAAAAAATCATCAGCTGAAGCTCAAACGTATATATATATAACGAAAAGCCAAAACACAGAAGAGTACTCGAAATAAGATAAAACGCATAAAATAAAAGATAGATTTCGGGAATTTAAGATTTCTGTAAGTTGCATAGTCGTATAATCAGGCATCTCGCTTTTTGTGATGCTCGCAAAGTAACTACTGATTTAAAACCTTAGAAAACACAAATGTGCGATTTTGGCAGCTGTAACTTCCAAACGCGGATAGGAAGGACCTTGAAACTTGAATGAAAAATTTGACCAGTATTTCTGAAAGTGTGCAAAATTTCAGAAATTTCGATCGGTTCCTAATTATGGAAAATTAATGATTGGAAAACATAAAAGTGCGATTATATTGCTCGACAGCTAGCGCCTTGAAATTTGTATCAAACATGAACACTACGGTTCTCTACCACACAGCAAAAAAAATGCCGGGTATTCGAGCAAGAAAATCCGATAGGATAAAAAAGCAAAATTATTTCGGAGTAAACATGCTCAAAATAACACTACCATCAGGGGTTTTATTAGAAAAGAATCCGTAACGGACGAAACTCCTAAATTAAAACCATTGCAAAGAATATCCCATTGGGTATTGAGTATAACACCTATCGAATCAATTCCGTAACATGCTCAATCAAGTTATTGTGCTGGGGCTAATTTCATCCGTCTTTGGTATTTTGTATCCACCGATCGGAGTGAATTTGGTGGTAGAGCGACGTCACATGTTGCATAAATTACAAACTCCATCAGTTAGTCTGGTTGGCTTAGTAGGTAGGGCGTTCGTCTACAAAACATAGGATCCCGGGATCGAATCCCACTGTAGGTAGGTAAATTTATTATGCATTTTAGTTATAGGTTTAGATTATACAAATCTCAATTATGAGTTACATGTTCCTCTCCTGTGAAAATTGTGTTTTTTTTATTCTAAAAATATCGAGAATCACTCTTTTTTGTGTTAATGAAAGTATTCTTTTGAGTTCAAATTATTACACAAAAAAGATAAAATCATTACATTGCTAAAGACTCCGAACGCTTTAGCAATACCTTGCTTCGAATTTTATGCCAATATTATCCGATTCGGATGGACACTATTCGACACCGATTCGGAGTGAAAATCACTCCGATATTTTTGCTGTGAGAACCGTGTAATTTTGAAAAAATGTGAGTACCAACTGGCTCTACAAGTGCGCCAAAATACAGAAAGATCGAGAAGGGTTCCCGAGTTATCGAAAATAAAGGATTGCCGAAAATAAAACTGCGATTAATCTCGCTAAATATCGATCGTACAGGGTACAGTATATACTCCAACTTCACATCTTAAAAGCAGACAAGACTAATCACAGACCTCATCGAAGGCCTAATTATGTAGTGGATTAGGCTTCATTGTGATGCATGGAGAATGCTGTACATTTTGCTGTGCATTTCCCAATGCTGTACGACATGTGAAAATGCTGTACTGTACAGCAAAATGCTGTACGTCTGGTCAGCTTACTGTACAACATTTTAGTATGCCGGCAAAGTTAGTGCGCCTCTCAAGGATGATGATGATTAATACCGTCTCGCAGGTCAGAGTGCAGAACCGACTCACTGACCTATTTGAAACTCTTACTGGACTTAAACAGGGCGATGGGATGGCGCCGACGCTCTTCAACCTGGCTCTGGAGTATGTAATTCAAGCCATGAATATGGACAACAGCGGAACGCTACTCATCAAATCGACTCAATTAGTTGCGTACGCCGACGATATCAACATCATGTCTCGAAGGTTGGGTGACGCAGAAAGCCTTCTGCATAACCTGAATAACGCCGCAAAGGACGTTGGACTACATATCAACGAAACGAAAGCAAAACAAAGGCCATGCAATCGAAAACAAGGACGCCAGCAAATTTAAGCATCACAGTGTACACAGTACCGAGTATGTAGACAACTTTAACTATCTGGGTTGTAACTTATCAAAGAACGCCACCGAAACCAACGAAATTAAGCGACGGACACAACTAGCCAATAAGACCTATTTCTCGTTCCTCCCTATAATTAATTCAAAACTTGCGCACAGGAACACGAAGATCCGCGTGTACAAAACGATCATCCGACCCGTGCTATGTTATGGCTGCGAAACATGGACCCTCACCCAAGCCTCCGAAATTTTGCTAGACCGATTCGAACGAAAGGTCCTTCGGCGAATTTGCGGGGCCGTCCGCGAGTGAGATCAATGGCGTATCCGGTACAACCATGAGTTGTGTTGTGTCAATTGTAAGATGAGCTGGAAGTATCAAGAATCGTGAAGCTTCAACGATTGCAATGGGTGGGGCATGTACAACGAATGAACGATAATTTTTTGCCAAAAAAGGTGATGAACGCACAACGAATTGACGGGGCGAGGTTGCGTGGACTACCGAGAGCTCACTGGGAGAACACCGTAGGTGAAGACGCCCACCAGCTGCTGGCCTTCCGAAACTGGAAGACAAGGTCACGTAACCGCGACAATTTGAGGTCAACGATTCAGTCGGACAAAGCCCGATGTCGGCCTATTGATGATGATGATACAGTGGTAAATGATCTCTTAAAATATGTTACATATAAAAAGAAATTTGAATATCATTTAGTAGGTGTCCGTTTATGTTTTGGCAAGCCATGGAAAGTTAGCCTTCGCAAGGTTTTTGATATCAAAACGGCACGTTTTACCATTTGTGGTAAAAGTCTTATTGCTTTCTAATACCGCCGCGGCGTATTCCCTCAAACAGTCTGACAACTGTTGTCTTTTAGATCCATAGGTACATGGCAATTTACAGGGCCGGCTTTAGGTGTAACGGCGCCCGGGGCGAACTTGAAAGAAGCGCCCAGTTTCTATACATGAAAAAATTGCAATAGAACTGGAACTTTAACGTTTTTTGGAAATATTTTTCTCCATTGCCCCGCCGCCATTGAAACTATCCACTTTTAACTCTTTTTAACTTCACGTTAATTTCCCCCTGTTTCCCAATCAATTGTTTGCTTAAAGCGAACAGAAAAGTATGCCTCTATCCATTCACATTTTTTCATAATTCGTCCTAGAAAATTATTATTTCGTTAATATTATAAAAACGCGAGTTTGTGTAAGCAAGAGTAGATCTATTGCAGGATCTATTGTAGTGTTCATTTTTCAATTTTTAAAACAAACCACAAAATACTTTGCCAGTTTTATAATCGTTCAAAAATAAAAACAGGCAATCTCACGTCGGAGAAACATAAGGAACCATGCATATTAGCTCACAAACATTCATTATGTTGAATGGGAAGACGATAGCAATTCCCACTTAAGTAGGTTGCACTTTTCCATTCATATTTTTCGATGTTAAAATTTTTCAAATTAGTAATCATTTTCAAGAGTACACTGCTATCTTCTATTGCGGAATTGACGAAGAAGACGAAAATTAAGGAAAGATGGACAGTTCCAATGACTGCGTTCCTGATTCACATACTCTGGTCCCTGCGAAAACGCACTTGCCAATGGTTCTAAACACGGTTGAATTTGATACCGAATTCAGTCAGTATCGATTTTACGCATAGTAGTCCATATTTTTCAAAACATAAATCCATTTCATTTTGTAATTTCGACCGTGGTTAGAAATGGTTTGTTCGGGAAACCTGGCTTTTTCGCATTACTACAGGTTACACAATGTAGGTACCACCGGTTCATTTTTGAATCACCAAAATTTAAACGTTCATTAAGTTAATAATTTTACAAATACGTTTATAAACTTTTCTATTTTTTAAGTAGTTTTAGTAAATTTAATTGAGCGAGAAAAGACAAAAATATTTGCTCTAAAATGCAATACCTTCGGAGACCCCAAAATTAGAACAAAATGATCCCTCAAACAACACACTTAAATTTTTGTGGCATCATACATATTAACAAAAATCCAAAAACTTTTCTACATATGTATGTACATAAATATCAATAAACGTAAGAGGCGCCACAGACCCTCCGATCGATCGGCCAGATTTTTTGATGACGAGATAAATCGGAAGGTGTGGGAGTCAATTTTTTGATTTGACGTGTGGAACGTATTGCCAGTGCAATTTTCCGTTCAAGCTGTCATGACAATCATGTGTTCTCAGTTGCTGATTTTTTGACATAAACCTGTGGTCGTTCTTCATGCTGTGGTTGTGGCGGTCATTCTCCATCAAAAGTAGCAATAGATGTCCATCTTCCATCGCCAAAATGAAATAATTTTCGCTATTTTGGGTTGTGTCTTGTGGTCCGTGAGACTGTCAATTTCAGATTGCCCGATAAATTGCCTAATGTATGCATGTGCGGGCGGCAGATCGATTGTGGGCAGTCGATTGCCCAATCTACGGCCGAGAAATCGTCAGGTTTTTGGCGCCCTTAAGTTTAATAAAGACAATAGCATAAACATAATCCAGAAATTGCATTTTCCACACAAAAAATATTGATGAAAATGGTTCGAAAACGACTGTGCTTGTTAGAATTGTGTACTGCTTTTCCTTAATTAAAGGTTATCTTTGGAACGCAGTCAATTCCTGAAGTGGGAATCTGATATTATGAGTTCCCAACTAAATTCTCACCTGATTTCTATAAAAATACAGGTGACAATTTGTGTCGTGCGGCCTTGAGTGAAAGTTGTGAAATTGCACATATGTATAATTCTTGTCGCAGGTCTGCGTTTGTATAAAAATATTCTAATAAAACTTGTGATTAGAATGCGCGTTAAATTGATGGTATTATATACATTCATACTTGGATGGTCGTATACTATAGCCTGCATTAGTATTCTTGCTTCATAATAATCAGCAGTTAAACAAAATAAATTGTCTTAAGCAACAAACAAATTTGTAAAAATAAATTAAATTAATAATACGGGTTTCGGCGCCCCTAAACCTGGCGCCCGGGGCGACCGCCCCGCTCGCCCCACCCTAAAGCCGGCCCTGGCAATTTACCACCCATGTTTATTTATGCAGCTCCATTAGGTTTTTAATTTTGCTTTCCTGAGACCACACTGAGGTTATATCCTTTCGGCGTAGTATCTGCAAGTCTGATAGGACTTCACTTCTTTTGCAATAGCTAGTTTGTTCCCCTCATAACCTTTCTTCTATAATCAGTATGCAAATTCCATCGAAACACTGACCATAAAATAAACCCATGGAAACCAAACATTTTTTAAACCAAAAAGTGGCCCTATCGAAAATCATGTTGCACGGCCCTGCTAAGTGGTTCATACGTATTCAATATCAATTTTTAAATTGCTTTCGAATGAAACATGCTTTTTCTTATAAAATACTTTTTTGACGAAGAAATGTTCCACTTTGATAAACATTTTTATCGTTAGTAGCTTATAAACGCGAGGCCTCTTTCATTTTGCTAATTTTCAACTTAATTACTAAAATTGCCGAGCTCACAAAAAGGCTGAGAACGATAATTGCGCTAAGAACGTAACGGCCATACTAATTACACGTTTTTACCCTGAACAGAACATTTTTCGAAAGTATCCTCTTCTCATCGCGGAATCGTGTTTCGATGAAAGGAGTGCAAACGTACCGACAATCATTGTAGAGCAGAAGTCGAGAATGGGAAAGGGTAAAAGTCGAGTATATATATACGTATTTATTAACTGAGAATGGGATACAGGTAAAATAGGATAATTCTTAATTGTTGGTTTATTTTTATGTAGGTGAGAGCATTTTAGGCAATTTATCGAGTAGCTGAACCTTTTTGGGAGCAACGAGTTAAGGGTTAAGTCATATTGGAACATTTCCCATCGGTGAGAATGAATTTTATATTATACTTATTAACTTAGTTTCTTATTTAATATGTATGAATAACACGAGAGAAATTAATTAAAGAGGTAAAGTTTACAAAACATTATATTCCATGACACATATGCATATCCGTTTGATTTTTTAATTAAGTCTCCCGACCTTGTGTCAACTTAAAAGAACACCTCCAGTTCCACACGTTTTCAATTTCCATGTGAGAAAAAGTACCAAAAATCTTGCGGACATAATTAAATAGCGCTCGTATGTATTTCACACATGAATATGAAAGCGTCGACACACCATCCTTTTTAAATATGTAGGAAAATCCCACTACGTGTTCGAGCCTCCTTAATCGCATATTTTCTTAGCCAACATGGAATGCCACAGCTATTTTCCCCAAAAGGGATCTTCGTGGAACTTAGCATGATGGCTCGGAAAAATTTCAATAAGCATGATGAAATCCTTTAATGAAATCTTTTCAACGGTGCTATATCCTGCTGCCGCTGTTGCTTTTGCTGGATAGGCTGATACATTCTTCATTGTATTGTTCTCGTTATGTTTAGCGTTGCTGAGCTTTAGATTTAACATAAATCTTCATTTAATAAGAGCGGCAGACTGAGACTGATACAATTGGATTTCTTATATAATAATACGATTAATGGAGGAAAGATGAAGAAGCTGTACTTAAAATATTTAAATATCAGACCAACAAAATAAAGATTATTTTACGATTGATGTTATGTTTTCAGCAGTATAATAATTACTTTAATGGTTCGTAGGTCTGCAGAAAGAGAAAGTTTGAATTTTTATACCCTTCGCTCATAGAGTGAAATGGTATATTAACTGTGTCATGAAGTTTGTAACGAATTGAAGGAAGCATCTCCGACCATATAAAAGGTATACATCGCACATCCAAAAGAAGAACGACGCAACTGCAAATTTGTTGATTCGCCAGAAATTGCATTTTAAAATTTCTTTCACGTGTTTTTTACAATTCCAAGAGTATTTTTGTGGTGTTCTGTATTATAGGTTGCTGAAAATATTGCTGAATTTATTGACATTCAATTTTAGAATGATATATTTGAAAAAAAATTATCGTGCGTTCATAATGATGATTGGTGAGAAGTTGTTTCAGTCGCGTAATAGTTGATTTAATATTAATCGTGACATGAATCGTGCTAATCAGCCAGGATAAAGAATACAAAAGAGAATTCATTTGTTTTTTCTCTTATTTTGTTATAATTTATTATGAAAAAATAAACATTTATTCAAAAAGATTACGGAAAAATGGTTCGTAATACGAGTAATACCATGGTTTAAGATTGAAGTTTAATAAACTTATTAAGTCATTTTGTTGTGCTCTGATATGGAAATTGTTGATGCATAGATTTGTTTCAAGGGAACAGTATCAACTGAGCGGTCGTATAAGCGGGTGCCTTTAACCCATTGCCCAAATCAGTGTAACTTTTTACTGCGTATATTGGGCAGTGTATTCAGCAATTTGGCATCAAACATTTTTTTATGTTTGGGTTTTTTACCCTGATGAATACTATAACCTTCATTTTGGGTGTGCCCTCTAATGAGAAATTTGTGCTCGATAGAACTTAAATCAAATTTTCTCACAGAATACAAATACATGCTTAACATAAATCTGCCCTACCTGAAATAATAATTAAAGCATAGTCAACAGACACAGACAAACATAAATTGATTATTTTAACCTGTTCTTTGTTTGCATTACAATTATCTAAGTAAAAAAATCAGATTATCGCCAGGATGTTTTGCCGAAACTTCTTCCAAATATAGCAAAACACAACTTCCTACTCTCATTAACCCCTCTGTTTCCCATCATGCCAAATGTAGCATATATTTTTCTCTCGTTAATTCTGCAATTTAATATTCTAAGTTAAACATTTAAATCCTATTCTTACGCCAATTAGAAACTGAAACTAAATCATTTTGCAATTATTTTTGCATTAACTTCCTCTTCAATGTGGTTTCGAATATTAACATCAAGACAAAAGACACAAATATCTAACTTGCCAATCTCAAACATTGATTTGAATTCAATCAAATATATTTTTTACCAGGAAGCATAACCAAAATGAGAGTGTTCACAGGCTATTTCAAAAATCAGAACTCATACCGGACCAGTATATTTTGTTAATAAGTTTCGCAAAACTTTAAATTTAATCAAATTCCGCCTCCTTAAATTTTATATTTTTTAGAAACTGTGTGTTTTGATACAATGAAGTAGGTTGAACATGCCAATGTGATAATAGAGACATACACCGCATTTGCTTTATGGATTGGAACGATACACAGCAAAAAATCCGGTGTGAATTTAACTCCGAAAATTGTCGAATAGGGTCCCTCCGTTTGGATAAAATATTGTTTTATCCAAATGGATGAACACAAAAGTGTACTTCCATTTACACCAAAAGGAGTAATACTGGATATTTTTGGGATAAAAATAAAACACAATTTTCACAGAACATTTAACTCATAAATGAGTTTTGTATAACTAGCATTTACCTCTCTATAGGTGTTGGCGACATTTCATTTACCTCTTTACGCTCTAAAAATGCACAATAAATTACCTGCCTACAGTGGGATTCGATCCAGCGAACCTATGATTTGAAGACTAACGCCCTACCTACTACACCACACAGACTATACGGGATGACGTTCGTAATTTGCACCATATATTACGTGCGGAATTAACTCCATTTTAAGTAAATTTTAACACCATATAAACAAAAACTGATATAATTTCGAATAAAAGTTATTATTTATCCAAATGAATTTTATTTTGAGTGTTTTATCCTAATGGATAAAAGGAAAATGTTATACTCGGGACGGAGTGAAATAAATGTATTTAACTCCATAGGTATAAAAAAATTAAACCTTTTTGGATAAATTTTGGTTCACACCGCCTGATTTTTTGCTGTGATAGATTAAGACTTTCGCAATTAAGTTTTGGTAATAGTCATTAATCGGGTTATGATATTATTTCAAAATTATTTTATGAAGATATATTTCAGTAAATCGAATTAATTAAAAGGCGAATAGTTATCGGGACATTGTAATACTAAAAAAAACCCGTGGTAAATAAAAGAAAATAATACGAATAATTAATTTTCAAATATGATTTGGCTCCATATACGTTTATGTATTTTCAATTCACTATTGAAAAATCCACTTTTTTCTCTATGTTTTAACTCACTTTAAAACAACGTTGCAAATTTATAAACGATCTTCCCTATGAATCATTATGATTTTTCAAAATGTTCAACGTTATGATTTTATAATTTTTAAGTTAAATTTTAGGCCAATCAAAATCGACATTAACCTCGGAATAAATGGAATATTACCGTTCTTGCGCTTATCTGTTAGAGTATTACTGGCTACATAAGTCCAGATTTGCAACCCTGGGGACCCAGTGCTAATTTTTTGCCGAGCGAAAAAGAACCATTTTTTTGCTCTTTTTTACATTTCCAACAATATTAAAAAAAAATATCTTGGAAAAAAAACGATGATCGGCATTTTGAAAGTAGACAATGGTATGCTAACCACTCTTGTAGGTCAAATATTGACGGAGATATAGATTTTCAAAAATAGGGTATTTTCCACAAAAAAGGCGAATTCTAAGCTTATGTTGTTTGCCGAAACGACATTTACTTGAAATTCGCAATTTTTTGTAAAAAATACCATATTTTTAAAAACCTGTAATACCGTCAATATTTGACCTATAAAATTTGTTAGGATATCATTGGATTGGAATTCTGTCTACTTTCAAAATGCCAAACACAGTTTTTATCCAAGACAATTATTTTAAAAAATATTGTTGAAAATTTAAAAAAAAAGAGCATAAAAATGGCTCTTTTTCGCTTGCTAAAAACTTAGCCCAGGGTTGCAAATCTGGATTTATATAGCAAGTAATACTCTAAAGCAGATAAGCGAAAGAGCGGTAGTATTCCATTTATTCCGAGGTTAGGCCTTGTTTTTGTAAAGTTTTACTGGCGTATTTCACACTTGAAATTTTCTGAGTGAATGAATGTTGCGACTTTAATTTTTTTTAATTAAAACTTACAGTGAAATTAAAGATTTAATAAAAAAAAAAAGGCGAAGTTTGTCCCACTGGAATCGGTAACCGAGCTTGCATAAATTCTGGGAAATTATGTTTCGCATAAAACGTTAAACAGACTTGCTTCAATATACAAATACAATTAAAATTATTATAACGGAATGCAAAACGTCACAAATAAAGGCATTACCGCATTCAATAAAATAATTTAATTCAGGAGCCCAATTATAGTAACTGACAAATAAAATACAAAAAACTATCTAGTAGTATGAATCGTAAAATTAATAAGGAATCCCTTAAGGTTTCCGTTAAGTATAAGTGGGGTGTGGGGACTATGAATTCCGCCCTCAAAACTGAATTGATTTATTAATTTCATTCTTATTAGAAAGAATAATTCGTTGTTATTGACACCAACAACACGCACTTTCACCCGGTGATGCTTTGACAAGCAGTTGCAGTTGCGTCGTTATTGATCTGAGTGAATGCTTCCAAACGAGCGAATGGAATAACGACCTAACTGAATTTTAACAGTTTTTTTTACAGAATTTTAAAATCAAAATTATTTTTATTGAAAATATAGCCAATTTCAAACTGAGTGGTATATTTAACTCAAAAACGATAATTTTTGCACTTACGTCATTATTCTTCTGGATGTGCGATGATCAGCATAGATGAGTCGATTGGACGAGTACCAATCAATCTTACCTATCAAGAAATGGAAAAAACTCGCATGACAATACTCATGAAACTATTCAACAAAGTGAATTAACTGAAGAGATAGCTGAAGTCAACGGAAACAAACCGTTAGAAGAAGCTTAAGAAATCTCAATCCCTTTATAGATAAGCGTGGGCCACTACGTGTTGGTGGTAGGCTACGATATGCCCATGTCGATGAGGATTATAAACATCCTATTCTTCTTCCGAAAATGGTGCTCTTTCACTCATCTAATAATTCGTGAGGCACATGAAAGGAACATGCACGGCACAATCAATATGGTAAGAAACTACTTCAGAATGAAGTACTGGATCGCAAACGAAAAAAAGGATACGATACGAAATACATCGATGCCTTACATGTTTCCGTTATAATAATCGACCTAGTCAACAATTAATAGGAAGCATTCCAGCCGTACGAATTACACCAACTAATCCTTTCTCGAGTTGTGCAGTAGATTTGGCAGGACCCTTTTGGACACGAGCGTCGAAAGGACGATCCACAGTCGCACTTAAAGGATATATTTGTGTCTTCGTGTGTATGGTGACAAAAGATTTACATTTAGAGATTGTTAGCGGCTTGTCAAAAGAAGCGTTTCTTGCTGCCTTCAAACCTTTCATATCACGGAGAGGCATGTGCCGAGAGATATACAACGACAATGGAACCAACTTCAAGGGGGCCAGCAGTTTTATCGATGCAGAACTACAAGAAGCCAGCCAAAGAAGTACGTTTCAGATCACCCAAATTACAGCGAAGGACGGTGTTTCTTAGAGATTTAAACCAGTAGCAACACCTCACTTTGGCGGACTCTATGGAAAGCCGGAGTAAAATCCGCTAAAAGACATATTAAATGCATATTCGAAAAGTTAAAAATCGTCCCAACATTTGAAGAGTTCACAACGATTCTATACCAAATTGAAGCATGCTTAAATTCAAGACCATGTGTACAACTTTCATCCGATCCCAATGACTTGGAAGCATTAACAGCTGCTCACCTTTTGACAGTTTGTACACTGCAAACATTACCAGAATTCGATCGTACAGAGAAAACACTCTATCAACGATGGGAACAGTTGAAACAAGGCCATCAAGTGTTCTGGAAAAGATGCACGAATGAATACCTTCACAGTCTACAAAAACGAACCAAATGGGATCAAGATTCTCCAAATATTCAGGTGGGACAGATGTTATTAGTCCACCAGGAAGATACCTCGCCTACCAAATGGCCATTAGCTCGAGTGAAGGAAGTCTGCCCGGGAAGTGATGGTAAAGTTCGCTCTGTGTTAGTTCAATATCATGGAAACAAAACGAAACGAATTGGTATTGTAAACCTGTGCAAGCTGCCAATTGACATACCTTCAGAACCAGAACCGAAGGCTAGCACCGAAAAGAGAAAGCTTCCACGTAAACGGCCTATCAATTCATCCGCGATTATCACATAAAACCAAATCTTAATACCAAAAAAACAAAAATTGTTCCTTGCACAAAACGTCTGCGGAAAATATTATCAAGTATGGAAACCAACAGGGGGATATTTCGTCGAGAAATTGGGATCTGCCAATAAAGTAAGAGGAAACTTACGAATGGAAGTCGATTATTTAATCGCAGACATACTGGACGATCAGAGTATCTCGCGTTAACCTTGAATCAGACTAGCGAAATGTGCAGAATTACCCAGGAACTTGGAAGTACAACAAATTGCACTAACCTACTGCACAATCTGTACGTAAGGTATAGTGAAATTTCATCAATACTAAACGAAATCCTAAATATACCGACGAAACGAAAGCCCAGAAGTATGCTGGGCAAAATTATGACTGCTGTCTTTGGAGTCAATGACGAAGTTTACACTGATATTGAGGTACTACAACGTAATCAACAATCGCTTCTACAAGCAACACCTCAACAAAATATATTGATCAGCACAAGACTGGAGACAGTCAGCTAAGTTCAATGGGCTCACTAACAAAATTAACAGTGTCATTGAAGTTTCAATTCTATGAAGCGTTAGATTGCAAAGTTCGACAATATCTTACTAAGTGTTGAAGTCATTTCTACGTACCTCACCGCCGTCGATTACTACAACGAACTGGAGAGAAAGTATGCGAAATTCTCTAAAATCCTCCATGGGCATGGCGACATACTGGACTTCATTAGATGGGATACTGTCAAGGACACAACTCGATCAGTGTCCATGAAGCTGGGACCTCGGTATTCGATTTCGAGCATACCCTTGGATAAAATTAACATAACTCGAACAGGAAAAGAAATGGTTGTTCATGGATACTTCTATAACAAGGAGAGCAGTCCATATGAACTTCTCCAAATTATCTCAATACCTCATAAAGTACATCCGGGTCAGTTTTTGGTCCCACGAGTAAATACACTTATGCTGGCGGTCAACTTTAACCTGGAGTCTTATTTCGAACTTGATTATAGAGAATTTGATTCATGCAAAACCGAAAACGAAATTCATCTTTGTACACCAAAACTAACTAAAATCTTCAATTTATTTCCTAACTGCTTAAAAGATGCTGTGTACGATCGTCCCAATACGCATCAATGTCCATCTTAGAATAACGACACTATATGGAAGCAACTAGCGCCCCCCAACAGCTGGATGTGCGTAAGCAACAACCCTATCACAGCATCAATCCTATGCGAAGGCGAACGGTTCTAAGTTAGTTTGAAGCGATGCTTTAGATGGCTGCGTCATAAGTACAAATGGTATCAGTCTTCGACCAAGTCTATCCGAAGTCCGTACAGTGGTATCTACCTTAACCAAATAAATTTTAAGGTACGTTGTCCTCGACACGGCTGCATCGGCTCTAGCGACAACGACTCGCTCATTTCATATAAAAACTAATTTTTTCTCATTATAAAAACGAGTTTTTATATGAAATGAGCGAGTCGCTGTCGCTAGAGCCGATGCAGTCGTGTCGAGGACAACGTACGTTTACCAGTTTTGTGGAATTCTACGCAACTTATCGATTCACCGAAAATCGAAATTTCAAAAATATGCAAGCAGATCTTCGAACCACCTTTGTCTACAATGGAATCAACTCCATTAGCTATCGAGGAGCTTAAACACCACAGCCGAATTATGTCCATGACTTTGTGCATATCAATCTGCATAGTCTTCATCGTTCTGCTAATAACATTTTGCAACCGAAAGATGTCAAGTGTAATAAGGATCTGAAAACCTCCTAACACCAACAGAGCCATCATCTTGCGAAGAGATATTATTGTCGGAACGCTTCTATAAAATCATCGCTCGGCCCCAAGAATGTTGAATAATTTCAATACATCGGAACATTAATAACAATAATTTATACTCATCATTTAAATTGTACCATCTTACTCCTGACCATTATTGTCACTCAATGTTTTGTATTTAGTGGCTAAGTAGAACGGCGATTGACTAACTGTAACAAAATGTATGTCAATTGTCGTATTTCATTTATTTCTTTAGTCGTAAGTTTCATAATTTATTGTAAAGTATAAATAGTGAACTAATATGAATAAAGAATTCAGTTTGTAAAAAAAATCAATCAATTGAACAAACTCTTATCCCAATCCTATTACCCAAACGGAGCTAGTAGGTACTCTACTAACATTGAGTGCTCTGCTCTTCCCTTCAAAATAGAATTGCTGCCACTGGAACGGTGATACCTCAATTCTATCCTTACACAATTATGGTTAATTTTGGATCGATTTTGATATAATTTGAATAAATTTTACCACATAGCAGATTTTTAGGGGCAGTTTGAATTGAATTGAAATCGAGTTAAAATTAACCCTAGTTTTCTGCACTTAAGGCATTAAAACTGTTGAAATAACGAAGCTATAATAAAATGTTTATTTGCGATTTAGGCATTACAACTGTTAGAAATAAAGAAGCTAGAATAACATGATGTAAGAAAGAAATTATCGCTAGACTATGCGCCAATTTTTTTAAGAATCGTATGATCACCTCACCTTGGCAGAAGATGGAGAAAATTGAGATGGAAAAACAGATTGTTTTTGGGTCAAATCGCAAAAATTTGACTTTGAAGTTCTGTAAAAACCAAACCTCTTATCCGATTTTAGTGCCGTTAGTTTATTTTTCAGGTAAATTTGTTGCCTGTAATAAACATCTTACTTTGCTCTTCTGTCTAGTAAAGCTTTTGAGATATTGGAATTTTAGTCGTACAAGAAAATTTATTTTTTTCATAAATATTCCAATGCCTGTGGCAGCTAAAGGGTTAAGCTAAGGGGGTGTGCTCCGTGCAACTGTTTTTTTTACAATCCGGTGCGTCTATGCGGCAGTTTCCGGACACCCTGTATTGGGAGAGTTGAGCAGTAGAGTCAAGTCTTCGGAAATCGGTGAAGGATCATGTTTATAATTATCCAAAAAAGGCATTGATTTCGGCTTGAGTTATCGAAAACACCTTTTTGCTCACAATTTATCTTCGATTGTTTTATAATGTCAGTCACCAAAGAATTGAAGTTACAAATCGCATTTAAAATTTCCAAAATGCTCGGGATCTGCTCGTCAACTTCAACTGGCTTCAAAATCGTTCCAGATTCATAATTTGTTTCGCCAATTGCTGATGGACAATATAATCCATTTTCGTTTTCCTCCATTTGAATGTAATTGGTTCAGCTTGAGTGGATGGGGGTGCGAGAAAACCTTTACTGGTCGATGCTGCAGCTTGCTCAATTGTGCTTGCCAATTGTCTTCGTGTTGCCGTAACGTCGTCGATTATAACTTCACAAGTTTCTAAAATTTCGTGCTATTTCAAGAGGTTTCCTATGCAATATCTTCTTCGTCCTACTCTAGCTTTTTCTCCTCATACTTTCTCTTGCAGATGCTGCTAATAACTGCACTATTTCATCATCCGAAATGCAAAAACGACGCGATCTATTCAATGCGGACAATATTCCTCAAATTTTGTTTAATCACTAGACCGAAAAAAAACTGATCTGTGACAATAATCACTCAGAACTTCTTTCCACTGCTCTAAATCGCAAATAAAAACTGTGCTTGCTATTTACCGTAAGTACAAAAACCCTAACATTCGACAAATGATTTCCTAGCAGTTAACATAACATTCGTACTCACCCGTCTGGAAATTCAATATTATCAAGTTTTTATGTTTATTGCTCTATGTAATGTTCGATTCTAAAAATTTACCCATTACGACCAATGGGACAAACACTAAAGGTGGTATTACTCTATCAAATAAAGTTTGTCCAGTGGGTCACACAAAATTTTGCAATGACCAATGGTGTTTTTCGAGACCTATTACACTATGGGACAAACAAATGACCAATTGCTTTGGCCAATGATGTAGTCAGTCCGGTTTTGGGTCATTTGTTTGACCAAGGCAAATCTGCCTATCACACTAGTATGACCGTTTCAGAAAAAATTACAAACCTAATTTAGATTCAATATGCATTTAGTGGTTATTTGGTATTGTTTCATTTCTTTGTCGAATTTGCAAAGGTTTAGTTGAATCAATTTTTGTTCAATAGAAAATCATCTTAATTTAGCTTGAAAACGTAATATTGTTATTTAAAGGACTCGTGTTATTCGAGAAGGCGAAAAGTGGCCGCCGGGAGAATAAAAAGAAAAGTTTGGGTTCGTGAATGTTAGAAACAGAAATAGGGTCTACGGGGAACTTAGGGAAAATTAGAGAAGCAGCCAGCTCTTTTCACAAATTTTCAGTGTGTTTCATGCAGGAGCATACGCAAGGAAATATTTCGAAAGGGGTCTTAGGAACAAGGCTGACGGTGCTCATATTTGATAACTATTATACTAAAGAGCACTGGAAGTTATCTTGAGAGTTATAGGGACCATCAGATCTTTAAAACTTCAAAAAATGTTTTCGCCTTCACGTTTGTAGCTTGAAGAATATGGCCCTCTTTTACTTCTAAAGTGAACGTTTTACTAAATTTACATACTTGCAACTAATAGGTAAAGGTAAAAATGAACTGTTTCGTGTTCCCAGATCCTCGAAATTATAAAGGCTAATCGATTTTCTTTAGTTTAATTTGTATTGGAGATTTTTTCTGTAATGCTCGATTACTAAGCAACTTCACTGCTCTATTCGGTAGTAAAGAAAGCGTTAAAATCGGTGCCAAGCTTCATTGTACTTGGACGACTCTTGGAGCTTCTACTCACTAATCAGGTTCTTTCTCTCCTCCCATCTAAAATTACCGAAAGACAAAATTCAAAAATGACTGCGGATTTCAGTTTCAAACTAGTGGAAAGTTTGAGAAACACAGGGGAGAAGTTTCAGTTGTCCTACTTCTAGCCTGGGAGACCCTACAATCAATCTTTGTCTAGTAATCAGCCTTTTAAATTCTGAAAGTAATTACGCGTGATAATTTTGATAATTGTGAAAGAAGAAGAAGCGCCTTTGAAACAGCTATCATCCATGTAATGTTGTATCCCTTGCTCTTGCTGACTGTCTGTTAGGTTGCTACATATTGCTTGTATGCCGGGCTAGAAATTCGGACATTGAGCTTTTGAAATTTTCGGTGCGTGTTTTATATTAACCTTATTTTTCATCTAAACATCATCGCCAAATTTCGGAGGGTTGGAACCCCCAAACCCATATGTAGGATCGCCACAAGTTCCAAATCATTACTTTATTGTGAGTCCTTTCGACCATTAAAAAAAACAAGCTACCAAGTTGAGAGTCAACAACAGCGATAGTTTCATATCTCCGTTCTTGATTTATTGCGAATTTCTAGTAGCAAAGATACAATATCTAACAGTTACCTAAAGGTGAAACCAAATTTACAAATAAATCAATATTTTTCATTCAGGGGCCTATTGCACAATGGACTAATATTACTAGTCGAACTTACAAGTTACAAGTCCTAGTAATATTAGTACTATTAATTTCTGTTGCACAATGCACTAATATTATTAGTATACTTTGTATGAAAAATACTAGTCGACACCTTAGAGAAAACATAGTAACCCATGCCATGCGTATGTGATCACACAACCCATATGTGTTTGACTCAAAATTTGTTACACTACACTCCACGAAATAATTCAAATGTCAAAATATTGTCGATGCAATTATTAACCCTTCTGACGCCGCCTACGAGCTATTATGCCTAAGGTGTAGCTGAATCTTCTGTGAAATCAAATCTTATTTTTTGAAGAGCTCTAATTTGGGTTCTAGAAACAGTTTACATACTGTGTCTTACGATGATGCGCCGTTTTTTCGATTCTTTAGACATAGTTTACATTTCGCCGAACGTTTGATCGCATTTGTGGCCGTCGGTTCCTCTGAAATTTATATGGAAAGGGGTGGAAAATATTATTGAAAGATATTTTTCATCAAGATATAGTACCAATGGTCTGTTTAGGTATATGTGCCTATGTGCCAAGAGAAGGGTTAATTATCAAGTCGGCATTTTAAGAGAGTAATAAATATTACGCGGATTTTATATTCTCAATTGTAAACAAAAAATTGACGTTTGAATAGAATTCTCACGCATACTATGAACTGCAATAGTGTGAGAACGGAGCCATTTTTATTTTCTGATGCCCACTCTGTACTAACGCATGCTTTCTCTAAGGTCGACACTTACTCGATTTATTCTCCTTTGATGAAATTCAATGTTTTTATATGTTTGTTATTTTGTTACTATAGTAATTTACTAATAACTTGTAATTTCTGTTGCACAACCTAAAACTACAAGTACTAATAATATTAGTGAATTTGCTCGTATTATCTACTAATAATATTAGTTTCTGTTGCACAATCGACTGTGCTTTTCCGAAATATAATTTGCATTTTTTCGACGATTTCGCGTTTATTTTAAAGTTTCGTACGTCGCATGTGAAAGTGCATTGTGCGGTTTTAAAAAAATGGTGCCTTTTATTGAACATTTGTGCCGCCAAAGTGAAAAACTTACCGCTCAGCCGTGTCGACTAATATTTTCCATACAAAGTACTTGTAAAATTTTACTAATACTATTAGTGCACTGTGCAACATTCATCTATGCAACAGAAACTAATATTTTCAGTAGATAATATAAGGAATTTTACTAATATTATTAGTACTTGTAGTTTCTGATTGTGCAACAGAAATTACAAGTTATTAGTAAATTCACTAGTAATTTCCACTTGTAGTTTTTTGTGCAAAAGGCCCCTGGACTACTAATTACTATATTGAACACTATGGCCAAGAGCCAAGTTGTTGAGAAAAAAATAAATTTTTAGAACCGAGAAAATGATTGAAGCGACGAGCGACGATGAGATCGCCAAACTAGAGTTGTGTACTGAACACGCAGATTGATCCACTTTACCGAGAGTTAAATTTTACTATCTAAAACATTTTCTTCGATGTAATTCTACGGATTAATTTAAATTTTGAATTTTCCAATATCCCACAGTTTGCAAAAAAGGTACAAAATTGTCGTTATTTTTTATGATAATTAAATGCACCCAATCGTATCATTTCGTTTGACCATCATGGGCCACACAAGAAATTGATAATTTTTGAATGACCGTATGACCAAAAACTGCAAAATAAAACGACCAAAGATGTGTTTTGTTATTATACTAAGGTCATATGTTTGACCAGAAATGAATGACCATGATGGTCATTCACTAAAAGTCAAACACATTTTCGGTCATTTATTTTTCTATTACACTAGTTGGACAAACTTTTTGCGTCATTGGTCAAACTTTATTTGATAGTGTAATACCTCCTTTAGAGTAAACAAAAAATAGTTTGAAAAAACTGTTGCTACCGAAACTGATGTCGCTGATTACGAATCCGCAAAAAATAATAAATTACCAAGCGGTTAATTTCTGGTTGTGAAAGTGTTAAAAAAAATCATAGAAACGATACAGGTTTAGTTTTTGCATAAATTAAATAATACACTCTTTATGAATTACATTAGTCTGTTTTTTTATTATTTTAAGGACTTATATTAAGATTCTCAGGATTTTCGAAAGCTTACAATACAGAGATGTTTCTTCCGTAGTTTGTACAGTTTGAGTAGCATAACTTTTTTGAGTGATTGTGCAATAAAAATTAATTGTTAAAAACAAATTAAATAAATTTAATTGTTTTGAATTTATAATTAATAGGTTCGAAGACTTTTCATAAATTCGAATAAATACGAAATATATCTGCGAAATTGTTGGCTGACAGAAAAAAATAAGTATCAAAAAATTATTTTGCGGACTGTCATTTCAAATGTCAAAATCCCCTTCTTTTCTAAAAAAAACACGAAAATCTGGGAATGTAGACAACTACTGAAATAAGTCCAATATTGATACCTTTATTTTGTTGAATTTTCATCCTTGTATAAAGTGTTCAAGGGAACACGTCGAGCTACGGAAGCCATGAAGAGATGAAATTATAACGAGGGATATCGACCGAAAGCATGGGTATGCTGCATCTAGTAATAGAAACCCGTTTCCCTAGCTGCAAGACTAGATTATAACGAGTACGATAGTGGTAGTCCTACGGATTTATCTGTGGACGCACGGGTAGTAGTTAGGATTCTCACGAACAGCTACACGGAGAGAAAAAATGCAGTGAAAGGTATTAAAACTGTAATAAAAACTATTGCATTTGTAATGATTTTTGACCCTATTGCAACTTATGTAAAAGTTAATACATCTGTAATGAAAAATCTCATTGCGCTGTAATAAAATTAACAATTGGTTGGTAATAAAATTTGCCAGGAAGATAATATGGCGGTAATTTGTTAATTTCATGTACGAAATGATGAAAATTATTACACCATGCAATAATTATTATTACAGACAGAAATAAAAACAATAAATGTTACTATCCATACAAATATCATGCAATGATTTTTGTTATTACACTGCAATCATTTTTACAATAGGCTCGAGTCGGATTGGCAATCCTATAAGAGACATCACAGTTCTTTTAAAATAGAGCTTAGAAAGGCTAAGCGAAGCGCTTGGAGAAGCTTTTGTGAACAAATAGAGGGGTCTTCCGAGACATCTAGATTCAGGAAAGTCTTGGCGTCTAACCCATCCATGCCAAGCTTTCTCTTAAAAGAGGACGGATCATGGACGTCTTCTTGTATCGAAACTATCGAGTGTTTGCTTGATACACATTTTCCTGGAAGCTCAGCTGCTGCTTTACCTAACTTCCCCATAAGTCGCACAGAGTCGTGCGACACTTCATCCATTCTTAATCGTGAGAAAATAATGTGGGCGATATCTAGCTTTGATCCCTTTAAATCAGCCGGTCCTGATGGTATTATACCAGCGGACTTGCAACAGTGTCCTGATATTACGTATCCTTGGATTGAGTGCATCCTTAAATCATGTCTGAATCTAGTTCACATTCCTCTTATATGGAGAGAAGTGAGAGTAACTTTTATTCCTAAGACGGGTAGAAGCTCGCATGCAGGTCCAAAGGACCTCCGGCCCATCAGCCTTTCATCGACTTTGCTGAAACTACTAGAGAGATTAATTGATATTCATCTACGGACGACCATTCCATCGAACCTATTATCCATGTCACAACATTCATATTGGAAAGGGAGGTCGGTTGACACAGCTTCACACTCGCTGGTCAGTTATATTGAAGAATCCCTTCATCATAAGGAATACACGATGGTGGTGTTCCTAGATATTGAGGGGGCTTTTAACAATATAAAACCCAGTGCGATTACAGATGCTCTTCGTAATCTACAGGTTGAAGATCCAATCTGCTCCCTCGTGAATATGTTACTCATCTCTAGGCGCATTCACAGTAATTTGGGTACTTCGTCTGTATGTAGATATGTTTCAAGAGGTACCCCACAAGGAGGGGTTCTCTCTCCTTTACTCTGGAATATATCCATAAATCAATTGCTTCTGAACTTGGAAGAAATCGGATGCAAAGTCACTGCTTACGCTGATGACGTTGCTATTGCTGTTAGGGGGAAGTTCCCTGATATTCTTAGTGGGTTATTAGAGAACGCCCTGACTATCCTAACGGATTGGGCAAATCTGAGTGGCGTCGGAATTAATCCATCTAAAACGGAATTAGTCCTCTTTACGAGAAGACGGACTATTCCTTCTATTAACCTCCCTAGACTGGGAGGCGTTCAACTTGAGTTTTCTGACACGGCGAAGTTTCTGAGTCTGATTTTAGATAAGAAATTAAAATGGAAGCCCAACATTGAAGAAAGGGTGAATAAAGCTACTATAACACTGTATTCGTGCAGGAGAGCTATCGGGAAGACCTGGGGCTTACAGCCAAAGGTCGTATATTGGATGTATACCGTTATTGTGCGGCCGCCTATATTGCTTTACGGAGTTAGTGTGTGGTGGAAGGCACTGAGCACCACTGCCTATTATAATTTGCTGGCCAAAGTTCAAAGGTTGGCTTCTCTTCTCATAACAGGAGCTTTTCGAACGACACCTTCATTCGGATTAGATATGGTGCTCGGACTGCTCCCATTAGACGTTTTTAGTCAACGGATGGCTGCATACACGGCCTTACGCCTATGTGAAACTGGCCTATGGCGAGCGCTGGATTATGGGCACTCGTCGATACTTCGGAACTTTAACCTGCCCCCATCGACGGATTACATTGTTCCCAATCACTTTTTTGGTAGGAACCAATGCAGCTTGATCCCGTCAAGGGAATCTTGGGATACTAACAGGCAGCTGGTCATTGGATCTATTACAATCTATACTGATGCCTCCAAGACGGATGCGGGAGTTGGTATGGGAATTCACTCGGATGAATTGGATATCAATTTGTCTTACCGCCTTCCCAATTTCTGTAGCATCCTCCAAGCGGAGGTAACAGCGATATTCGAAGCCCTAACCTGGTTGGGCTGCCACGTCGTCACTAGTAAAGATGTCGTTGTATTTACCGATAGTCAGCCTGCAATTCGATCACTTGATTCAGTGCTAACCACATCAAGAACTATTGAGAATTGCCGCGCATTACTTAGAGAGATGGGTCGCTTCTTCAACATTACTCTATGCTGGATACCGGGCCATAGTGGCTTTGTAGGCAATCGCTACGCAAATGACTTGGCACGATATGCGTCAGCAGGTAACGCTGAAGATAGTCGCGCCAACTTGAAAATACCTATTATCAACTGTGCAGTGATAATAGATGATGCTGCAGAGCACAGGACCAACGCAAGGTGGATTAATGGCTGGACTTGCGCAACGACAAGAATGATCTGGCCAAAACGGGACAACGTCCGTTCTAAGATGCTACTGTCGCTGGATAGAAAGCATATTCGCAACGTGGTAGTAACGGGGCATTGCCCTATTGGAGAGCACGCAAGAAGACTCCGAATTCCCCACAACGACTTTTGCAGAAGTTGTGATGACGAAGAAGAGGAAGAGAGTGTGCACCACCTACTTTGTCACTGTCCCGCCCTGTCCGAGAAACGGAGGCGTTTTCTGGGCGCAAGGTATTTTTATGATACCGACGACCTTCGTGATGTGAGCCCGATACTGCTCAATAGATATATTGTTAGTACGGGCTGGTTTCCTGTCATAAGCGGTTAGTAGAGGCACGATTCTCTCGGTGGTATCACAATGGACCAAATTCTGGTCTTAGTGCGCTGGGTGTAGACCTAGCGGCCCCTGAACCTAACCTAACCTAACCTACAATAGGCCAGCACCAGTAAAAACGACTGAATTGTAATCAATTTCACTACATTTTAATAACTTTCACTACAAATTTAGTGAAATTGTATGTTGTGAATTTCATTGTATGATTTTGTTGAATTCATTGCACATTTTTCTCTCCGTGTACGCTAACGTCTTTCAACCAGTGCCAATATACCAATATCTCAGAATCAGTCATTCCAAAAAGGTCTCAATACATTACCATCCAATTTTTCAATTCTTTCACTAATTATTTTGTTTTCGATTATAATTGATTGCAACCCGCCTGTAGAGTTCGGCATAATTAAATTTCACCCTTTCCGCTTATTGACACATTGACACGTTATCGAATTAAAATGTCACATATTGGTCAGGATGTCAATAATTAAACAATAACAGGCACGGAAAAGCAAGCACACGCACACCCACATACTACCTAAGTAAATGCATAATATAACCCCGATGCGGACATGTCCGCATAAATACAAAAAAAAAGATATTTGTATGTAATAAAGGTGAAATTAATGAGATGCTGGATACGATAATTGAATAATAAAACCAGCATCCTGATAAAAAATAAAAAAAGTCAATTAAATAATTTTTTATACATATGTTTTTTATCATACATATAAATAGCTCGACACAACGAGTATGTTGAATCTAATAAATTTATGATACAATTGCTAATTGTTCTAATGGAGCAAAAAATATCATCCACCAAATTAAACGCCTCAAAACCTCAACCACAATACCATTCTACCAATATATCGCCCGCAGAGATGATGATGCTCTAATAAACCGAACATCATAAGCATAACATACAGCGAAATCAGACAAACCACATGGCGAAAATATCACACTTAGCCGCACTCTAATTGAGGTTTAATTGTGCCATTTCGACATCTAGCCCCTTTATACTTCACTATAATTCTATTAACGCCATTACCGTGTGTAAGATTATCCCCGTTAAAGGATAAAATGGTCTCACTAAAAATCTGCGTGGAGAATCAATAGCAAACCGGCTAATGGAAAATAATCTTTCGGTTTGTTCTATATCCTTGGTAAAACGTAATTATTTCATACCGCAGATGATAAGCACTCAGCTTCATGGCCACCCTTAGCATCCCCTCCAACGTTCAGCAAACCGTATGGCCTACTCCATTTGTGTGTGTGTATGGGTCTACTTAACCCATTAATGCCTGATGTTACATATATGTAACAGTAAGACATCCTTCGTTTCAAACGGCTGCTAAAGGAATAGGATATCAATTGGGCACTAAAAAGTGTTTTATCCTGTACTGGACACTATTAGCAATGCGTAGAAATAAATTTAGCTGAATTTGATTCACTATTGTGGAAGTTATAGAGGTTTCTTCCTGATGGATTTTTCGATGTTGACGAAAATCGTCACGATGGCAAAAGTAGTAGAGGAATTTTATTTTTATATTTAATTGTATGAAAAAAATTGGGAAAAAATTAATCGTTTGGCATTACATGGTCTTTTTGAAACAATACAAAAAATTAATGAAATAAATATTGTCCGTAGTTTACGTTTTATAAGTACTTTTATATCGCTGTTACATATATGTAACATCCGTCCTGATATGGGGAAAGTGCACTCTTCGTATACGAGTTGTATGAGTATGTACTTTTTTAGTGTTTTTTTTTTATTTTATGGAATTTTTACACTATTGACGCGATAGTCCGGATAAATTATAAAAAAAAATAAGTCCGGATTCTCAAAAAATCCGGATTAACGAAATTTCCGGATTTTAACAAGACATTTTTATCTAGGAAAATAGCATAAATAGTCGTCATAAATGTTAAAATTTAAAAGAAAAAATGCTATTATTTAGGTTTTTCCTTAAAATTAGTCATGTCACATGATTTTCTAGACCCTTGTGTCAAGGAGTCAAGGCTTTATTTTCATGAGGCCAAGGATTAGTTATTCTATTTAATTCTGCTAATATAATATTTGAAAGCATATATTTTGAGCTACGAAAGAAGAAATGGTTTCTAATGTATACCAAATTATAAATTATAGACAAGGAGGAATTATAGGCTCTTTATTTAGTCCTTTTTAGACAAATTGGGCGGATGGACAAATTGACAAAAAAATTGAAACAATAATTTTATAATTTACTGGCAAATCTTTCATAATCCTCAAAATCTGTATTGTTAACTACTGTAGTTCTATAAACTTTTTTCCTATTCACAAACTGTCAAATCTATTAGTTCTGTGGATGTTCAAGAAACTTCTCAATAAAACAACAACAACTCCACATGCAGAAACACATACATATATAATAAAATAAAATAATACAATATTTGACATAATATTTTTGTAAGGCTGCTCAATTTTCGCACACATTTCGTATTATTTCTACGTTATTGTTGCATTATCTACATTCCAAACTTCATGTAAAATATTGGCTTTCATATATTTTTCGCTCTATTAGAAAAAAATTACTGAAATGTTTTCTTTTTGAAAAAAAAATTAAAAATTTACTTTGAATACACTTTCCCCGTATCATGCCTGATGTTACATATATGTAACATCCTCGAGTACTTCGAGTGCCTGATGTTACATATATGTAACAGTGCCGGGAGCCTGAACCCGGCATCCGGGGAAAAAAAAATTTTCTACAAAATGTGTTTTTAGCCATTTTAAGCCGACGTGGAAAATTTCAGCTCAATCGGTAAGATTTTAGGGTCTCGTCGTTAATGGGTTAATGAAAACGCGCGGCTAGGCAAGGGCGTTTACCAAAATGTGGTTTTATGATGAAAGGTGGATGGATGTTTATACGTTCGCAACCGCTGCTGCTGCTATGCGTCGTTATGTGTGTCGTCCTTGTGCAACATTGTAAATTTAATTTGATTATGATGTGTTTGTTATTCTCTGGCATGTCATAAATTTAATATTGAGTTCACATCCGAGATATGGGGTGAAGCCAACTCTGAGTACATATAGACTTTACAGAGGACCTTCAGTGGAGGATTGACAAAGTTTCAGAGACGAAACTTCTCAGCTATGTTATTAATTTTGATACGCCTACCTACGAAATACGTTTAATTACATATTGAACAGAAAGGACATGTTTTGAACAATTGTTTTGTAAAGTGAATGGTGTGTTAGTTGAGCAAATTCAATATTCACAAAGTCAAGAAGCAACGTTGTTTGAATAATGAGAATGAGAAATAATCGTTTAAACACGAAATGATGCTGTTTATGTAAAAAAAAAAACAATGACAGGGGCAGAAGCCCACACGCACGACCTAATGACCTTAGGCCCATTAGTTACTCTTCAACTATGCTCAAACTACGAGTACTTGCACGACTTGTTGATACACATCTACGAATTACTATTTACAATTTACAATTTGCCTACTGAAAAGGGAGGTGAGTGGATACGGCCCTGCACTCTCTAGTCCAGGGAAGGCAAACTCAAAATCTGACCTGGGCCAAATATAATACTCTTCACGATTGAGCACGCCGCAGGATAAACATTTTTAAAACGCCTGTGAAAAATTGTTTTCGAGAATGCAGCACATAATAAAAGGTTCGTTTTTTGCTACTGTTCGTGTTATAATTTTATTAAACAGAACAATATTATTTATTTCACTTATAATTTAGTGCACATTTGTAAGTAATTTGAACTTATATTTTTACAATTAAATTGCAGGAGCTAGTGGGCGACGATGTGGGCGCTGGTAAATCGAGATCGGAAGTGAGAGAGATAAAAGCAGTGTGGTCATGAAGGTGTGCGAATTGCACAAATTCATGACCATTGGCCAGTGGCGTATTTACAGGGGGGACACAGGGGGCACGTGCCCCCCCTGTGAACACATCAAACTTTTTTCACGCCATACTAAAAATTGCAGTACCAAATGTTCCCTTTTTATTTTGAGCGTTTCTATTACTAAACTTTGTAAATCTTTTTCGAAACATTATCATCACATCATCTTCTCAATTCCCCAGATTTCCTCGTTGATGAACCCTTTCCGTTTTTCGAACGGGTTGAGTTTATTTTCATAGACGCGTGGTTTCAAGAACAAGAACTCTCAGAGAATAAGTACAAGCTATGATTATGTCGAGGCAACGAGGTGGTCATGAAACGTTGCCCAATCTCGACATGAATATGTTCGGAAACAAGGACTGCTATTGAAAGTCTCGTCATGTGTGAAGTGACCCCATCTTATGTTGATATAAGTTGAGGAGATTTTGTTGCGGTATCGATGTCTTGGAAGCCGCTTAATTGATAAATATTTGAAACAATCGGTCTGATTTTTCGATCGAGCTTGTGTATTTTAATTTGGCTGTAAATTCGTGTTGGGCTGCTGTAAAAGCTTTAAAACCAGATGCTTCTCTTTCTGTTAAATGCTGAAAATTGAAATGTTTTGGTGGGAAAGCATTTTTAGCATACATTTTCGAATTCCTACGGTTCGGTGTCTATAAAATTTTTATCAAAAGTATAATTGAACTATATATTAAAAGTATAAGTATTCTTGATAAAAATTTTACTCTTCAATAGTATAAAATTAATAAGCAAATTTATACATACAAACCGCTCGAAAAAATAAAAATTGTAATACGAGTGCAGTCGGCTTCGAATCCACAATTCTGTGATTTGTAGGTAAGCGCGCTGTTCACTGAACCAGACAGATTACAAATCAATAGATTTCTAGATTTGAATGGGTTTCTTGCGTTGATAGTGCGTAGATTTGATAACATAGTAGGATTGATTCTACCTTTTATGTTATAACAACATTCAATGCAATTTATTCTATCCCGAACGGTGTAAAATGTATAATATTAAAAGGGTATTTGGATAGTTTTATTCTGTAGCGGTTATAATTAATATAATAATTTTTGAATTAACTAAAATTATAAGTTGAAAAGGGTAAAATTTGATTCAAGTTTTGGAATAGATAGGAGTTATACTATTTTATTTATAAAATTTACTCCCGGTTTACACCAAAATTTACAACCGTGTAGTATTCTGGATTGTACTTATAAAATATTATTCGGCATTTGTTACGATTTTACGGAATCTGTTACTAGATTTTTGACAAACATACAAAGGCCTCTTTTTCAGTGAATCCTAATTTTCCATTCAAATTCGCTTAAACTTGCCATGGAATTCAAGACCACAATGTCAGCCAAAATTTGTTGTATCAGCTTTTCATCTGTGTTTCTTTCAAAAGTAAGCAGAACCACTTTTTGGCGGAATTTGGCCAAATTTGGCAGAATTTCGGACGATGTATGAAATTTCTCTTCCAAAGAAAAGTGTTCAGTCTGGAATCCGTTTTTTCATATGGAAACAGTCTCTTTGGTCATTGCATTAATTCCATAGCCAATTAAGTACATATGTATTCCTAAAATTCCTTTTCGGCTTCAGGCTACTTCGAACTACACTACGCAAACTTTTTTAAGGCCCTCCGTATTTTGGTTCAGGAAAAGCCAAAAGCAGTTAATGAGTGTTTTTCTAAGATCTGTCAGGAAAACTAAACTTTTGTTGGTGTAATAAACCTGAACTGCAAAGGACTCTCAGTCTCAGGCCCGTATTTATAAACATACTTTAACTCAAGGAGACATTGAGTCAAGGATGCCGAAATTAAAATAAATGTCATTTTCCATACTTTTTCATAGAAATCACTTATATTCACGAGTCAATGCATCCTTGATTTAAGGAGAAACTCAAGGAGACCTTGAAATTTTCTATAGTAAACCTCACTTGAAGTCAAGGTAGCTACCCACCTACCTTGAAATATTATATTTCAAGCCTATTGAAAACTTAAGGTCTCCTTGAGTTTCGCCTTAAATCAAGGATCAAGGATAAACAGGATCCCTCAGTCTTGCCAATGTTTTTCCTATGTAGCTGCTCTCGGGTATCCCCACATCAAAACTTTATGTAACAAATTAGCCCCGTACTCTGTGCCCCCCCTTTGAGAATTTTCTAAATACGCCACTGCCATTGGCGGAAGTGTACATTGCACTTCATTTCAAACTTGGTATAATTTTAATAATGATTTCCAATGTGCAATGTGTAATGTTAAAATTAAACCTAGCCGCCACAGCTACATCCTGTGTAGTTTTGGGTAACAAACTCACGCGGCCGAGATTTGAATACCCCCCAATCAACCAAATATCACGGCGGGCAAATGAGTTCTGTAATATTGTGCTTTTAAAAAGGTTTCATTTTGGCAGTTGGTTGTCGAATACCCTCTTTGAACCTAACGAAATTACCATTTAGCTTAATTTCACTACTTTTAAGTAACAGCCTAGAAACAGCATGTTTACATGCCATTGTTTATTATTATTATAAACACCGAGATACTAAAATCGTCTAGAAACAGTAATTGCACCACAGTATATACATAAATATAATGATTTCTTAGGACCTTTCTTTTTGGCAACACTGTTTTTGGCAGCTCACGCGGGTTTCGTCACTTGTGTTACTGTCAAACATGTTCAGTGTGTTTTTTTATAATTATTTATGAAAACACCGGTTTTTAAATTTGCAGGAAAAAAAACCGGTGTTTTCATAAATAATTATAAATCTATCGGAATTTGCGCTAATCATTCCATTACTAAAATTTTAATAATGTTCAGTGTGGTCTATAATTTAACCATGAATCGACTTACAAACGAACAAAGCTTGCAGATTATTGAATTTTATTATCCAAATTCATGCTCGGTTAAGAAAGTGCATCAGTGCATCAGCGACGAATCTCATTTCTGGTTGAAAGGATACGTCAACAAGCAAAATTGCCATTTTTGGAGTGAAAATCAGCTAGAAGCATTGCAAGAACTGCCAATGCATTCCGAAAAAGTCACTGTTTGGTGTGGATTATGAGTCGGTGGCATCATTGGACCGTACTTTATCCAAGACGACTAACGTCGGAACGTTACTACCGTGCGATGATTACGAACTTTTTTTTTGCCCAAAATGGAAGACCTGGAGTTGGCTGATATGTGGTTTCAACAAGACGGTGGCACATGCCACGCAGCACGCGAAACCAGGGCCCAATTGAGAGGCGAGTTCGGTGAACAATTTATTTCACGTTTGGGGCCGGTCAATTGGCCGCCTAGATCGTGCGATTTAACGCCTTTAGACTATTTTGGGTAGGGCTATGTTAAGGCTCATGTCTATAGCGACAAGCCCGCAACCGTTGACGCACTGGAAGCCAATATTGAAGAATTTATTCGTGAGATACCGGTCGATATGTTGGAGAGAGAATGCCAAATTGGACGCAGCGTAGAAACCATTGGAGGCACAGCCGGGTTAAACTTTACATGAAATCATTTTTAAACATTAAATTATATAGATCGTTCTATCGATTCAAATAAAGATTTCTTATATTTTTCTGATTGTTATGTGTTTTTTTTTTAATCAAATCCCAAAGCTCTTAAAAAATCACCCTTTACTTACTTTCCGAAAAGGTTATTTCCACTGCAGTAGTTCACATGTTAAAAGGTAACTTTAAATACACTGCAGTTTTCATTTGACTCTTTAATTATACCCTATACCCATAAGATGGTATAGGGTATATTGTTTTTGTTACGACGATTTATGTAACACCTCAAAGGAGCCACCGGAGGTATAGCAAAGTATATATATAAATGATCAGGGTCGGTCCCTGATTCGAATAAGCCATGTCCGTCTGTCTGTCTGTCTGTCTGTCTGTCTGTCCGTCCGTGTGTCTGTCAGTTCGCCCGATAACTCCCGAAATAATGAAGCTAGCGTTTTGAAATTTAGGTCAGATGATTAATTTGATAAAAGCTTGGATGGTATTGAAAATGGGCCAAATCGGACCAAGGGTTCCCCTAGCTCCCATACAAATTACCCCTCCGTGATGGTTTAATTCACCCATATTTTCCAACAGAATATCGCTAGCGACCTGAAATTTTCATGAATGCCTAATTGTGACATATGCTTGAAGTTGGTGGAAAGGCCGACTACCCCTACCCCTACCTCCCCTACAAAGTTATATTCAGCCATATCTTTTGCTAGAATGTCGCGAAAAACTTCAAATAAGTATCAAACGGTAGCTGTTGGATGCCTTCATATAATATTAAATATGTGCCAGGTCCGAACCATCTACCCCTCCCTCCCCTACAAAAAAGATGAAATCGAATTTTTGGGTTTTGCGTGCCTTCTAGGTCTGTACATGAGTATAGGGTATACACTCATCGTGCTATTCGCACGATTAGAACTCGGTCTCGTTTTATCTCAAACAGTGACATATTATTACCATTTGGAAACGACTTTTTTCGACTACAGTTAAAATATATGCTATATAGAAACATTTTGGACACTGTAGTAACATAGCCGTCACAAATTAGGCAAATAGACACTGCAGTTATATTATATTATTGATTCACCGTTTACTATTTCTGGTTAACACCCAAGACGCTATTTGTAAACTTTAGGTCGCATTTGTAGTTTCGGGACTGCAGTGAATGGAAGTGGTGTAGTGAGTGTTTTGTTTAGTTTTTGAATTTTTAGATTAAGTTTAGAGTGGTATTTGGTAATAGTCGGCCACTTAACTCTCGAATGTATTCGGTAATTGATATTATTTATACGTATACTCAATTACAGTGGCGTGCACAGCTATTTTGTGAAGGGTATGCAAAATTAAAACCGAAGAAAAGATGATAAATACGAGTATAAACGCTTTTTGATATGTCGAAATAAAAAGGAAGGTTAGTGTTTCCTAAATAATTGAGTAATCTCAGGATAGCTAAAAATGAGGAAAAACCGCCTGATTTATTTTAGAAAGCACTAAAATAAGTATGTATAATAAAAAAAACTTTGTAACGTTAACAACAGTGCTTGAAAATTATTTAAATCAATCAAACAAATACAAACATTCGCATTGTGGATAAATAATAACGAGAATTCTGTACTATTTTATTGATTTTCTCAAATGTGTAAACTGTAGGCATACAAACCTTCTTTTGTAATATGTACATAACACAGTGTGACTAACAAAATGCATACATAGCTATGCAACCAACCCCGTACAAAAATGTGCATTATAATTTGTTTCTGATTAGTAAAATACATTCTCTTTCAAAAAATAATAAATTCCTGTTTCAACATTGTTTAAATATTAAAAAACAAACAAAGGAAACATTTTGTCAAAACTGAACGACACATTTTGGAACCTACTGTTTATTTCCGCTTTGGTTCCCTTTGCTCAAATCTTATCACGACATTTTTCGCCGCTTGTGCTATTGCAACGCCGTCTATATATTAAGGCCGCAATGTAGAATCATAGACGTCAAATTCGCAGTTTACATTGTCGTCATCATCTTAAGTAGTGACGTCATGGTGGCCATATGGCATTTAGCCAGTGGCTTGTTACTTTTTATTTATCTGTGCGGTTGTACGATGGCAGCACCGCCGTCGAAACGTTTTACGTACTTACTCGTTTTTTTCCTACAATATCCGTACTATCTATTCGCGATCACAAATAAACTGATTGGTATCCCTAAATGGGGAAATCTTTCACTCTATGACACATTCTCCATGCACTACATTTTGAGTATAAAAACTTCTGCACACTGTCAATAACCCACATAACCACTATCTTTTTAATTAATTGTTTGCCGTTCAAACAACACATTTTCTAAACGAAACTCGCGAAAAAAAGTACACTCGCCCGTCTGCGTGCCACTTTGTAATGTTTAGTCTCACTGCCTTGTTCTTGCTGTTGATGACGTGCTTATGTTTGTTTCTGTTTTTTTTTGCAGCCGTCAATAAATTGAATACGGATCCATGGCGTCATTATCCAGCTGAGTTGCGGCCTTGATGTATCTAGATGGCGTTGGCTATAGTCATCGTTCGTCCGTCAACTTTGTTCGCCAACGCCAAGGCAGGCGTGCTTCTCTTCGCCATATAAACCTGCAACATTGTTGCAGTTGAAATTTTTCAATTCGTATGGAGATTACAAGCACGGCGAAATGGTGCTTATCGGGCATTCTCTAGTGTCGGCGAAAAAACGAGGTCAGTGGAACCTACACTATTTATATAAAGATGGCGCTGGTACATTTAATGAGGAAAGAATTAACAGTGAAATCAGTAATTATTTTATGAACTTGTATGAAGAAAATGTTTTTAAATGAAAGGGTATGCACTGCTTATTTGCATATATGGAGTGCACGCCACTGCTCAATTATAACTTAATTGCTAATCATTTAATAGTTTTTTATCGTGTAACTTAATATTCTGTAATTTAATCGCATAAACTAAATTTCTTAATCAAATGAACGTCTTTGCATATTAGTTCAGCCTAATGAATCCAAAATTTTCCTTAAAAATTATCAATAATTCATCAATTCGGGAGTAGTTGGTTTGTTTTTAGGGTTTCTTGGATTAAAAAAAAAAAACCTTATGAAATCGATTTTGTCCGTCCGTCCGTCTGTTCACTAAATAACTCGCGAACGGCTCCACCGATCGTCATCAAATTTGGTAGGAAATACTTAGTTGGTGGGCAAATATAACAGGGTGTCCCTGAGATTTGAAAATTTGTTCACTAAATAACTCGCGAACGGCTTAACGGATCGTAATTGAATTTAGTAGGAATGTATAGAATCATAACAGTCTTTAGCACGAAATACTTAGACGTTGGTAGCGCAAAGATAACAGGGTGTCCCGGTGATTTGAAAAAGTCGACTTTTTTCGTTTTTATCGGACATGGACGTATGGGTACTCAAGTCAAAGAACTCAATGGGTACATTTCAATATCAGTTGCTTTTTTTCAGTTTGGAGTAACGGTAACGGAGCTATAGGCGTTTCAAGCTAAGCTTTCTTTTTCACCTCCGTTTTTCTAAACCACTTTGCACAACTATTGGTTAGCATGAGCTTATATTGCTAAGCAAAAGTAAATACAGCTAATAAATTCAGTTAATATGTATAGCCATGATACCTAGTAAATATATTTTTGGATTGGTTTAATTAAAAGTAACGCGTTTATTTAGACCAATCCAAAAATAGATTTACAAGAAGCATTTCATTAATATTCGTCGTGCTCTGTGGCCGTGATCGTTCGGTCTCGCCACTCTGTGAAATAGACACTAAGGCTTCATGCACACGACGCGAAAACGGCTCGCAAGCTCGACACATCGAAATGCATTGGCTCTTATGGGAAGCTGATGACGAGCGACAGCAAGCGAGAGCCATGCACAGGCAAAACACGGCTCGCGAGCCGTGAATTTGCAGATTGTGGGGCACGATATGTGAAAACACGTCTCGCTAGTTGTGATTTGACAGCGGCACGGCTCTCGCTGTCGTGAGCTTCCCATAAGAGCCAATGCATTTCAATGTGTCGAGCTTGCGAGCCGTTTTCGCGCCGTGTGCATGAAGCCTAATAGAGAAACGAGTTTTCAATCTCGGCACGACTCGTCGCAAGTTTATTATTCAGAAGAAGACGATAAGAAATATTCTTACCGTAGAATAATAAACTAAAAATGCGACTAGGAAGTGGTATGGATGACAACCATATCACACTTCGAATTCAGTTGTCTTTGTAACGTTGATGACTACACACGGTAGTCATCAACGCACCATGCTCCACTAGGAGTTACGGTAATCAAGAGAGATTTCATTAATATTGTGCATAATTCTTATTTCTTGCGTATAAAATATATGTGCAAAATTATTCACTATGCATGTATCCAAAATCTAAAAGAAAAACCCTCGTCTTGCGGGCGCAGCCCTCTGTACGCCGGTATTTTTAGTTTTTGCTATTTATTTAAAAAATTGTGTAAGCTACAGGAAAGTGGTTCAAGCGCGAATAAAACTCAGTTAAAGCCATGTCATTTCGTCATCTAAAAATTATCCTACTAACTCCTCCGCCTTATCGGTTAATAGTTAGAGATGGCAACTCGGATTATTGAAATATACAAATTTTATATTTAATTTAACTATGCAATAATTGAATCTAACGATTATGCAAATATAATTATTTCATTTGTAAACTCGTTAATTTCATTTAGTGAATAAACTTTTTACTATGGTAACAAAATAACGTACCCAAATATGTACATGGGTAAATCAAGTAAAAAGAACGTTGAAATTACATTTTTGACACTGACTACAGTTATGGCACTAAAGTGCTAAAACTGCCAAATACACCGTGTTTTGAATAATTTTGGTTGATTGGGCCGTCACAATTGAATGTAACTTAAGGTTGTCTTGTGTTCATAATTTGTACCACAACCCTATCACGTCTTCCGATTCCATTTGTTCCATTTGAAACTTTACTAGGAAGAAACTCTTGGGTGAAGTTAAGAGTTTGAAAGAAAAAAAGTGTTTCTTACAATAATTGACTTGCAAAGCTAAAAACGGTGTTTTAATTTGATTTTTAATCTAATATTTATCGGGATTTGGGTTAATCATTAAAAAAAATCGTAAAATTTTAGTAATTAATTTTCGGGTTGTTGGTTTGTATGAAAGTCCTATAACGTAGTGTTCCAATTTCGTCGGTTCCTGGATATGTTTTGAGGCTTTATTATGAACACACTTTTATGAAGTTTGGTTAAAAGGAACAAAAATGTCTTAGGTGAACCCAATTTTCAGGGTTGAGTTTGTAAGACAGCCCTATGACGTTGTGTTCTGATTCCATCCGTTCCTGGATATGTTTTGAAGATTGACATTAGTTCAAAAAGAAAAAGTTTTCTTACTAGAAGCCAATTTTGGTGGTTGGTTTGTATGACAGCCCTATGACGTAGTGTTCTGATTTCATACGTCCCTAGATTTGTTTTGAGCCTATACTAGGACCACATTTTGGTGAGTTTGGTTGAGATTAGTTTAAAATTAAAATAATTTTTATTAGAAGAACCTAATTGAAAGCCCTATGAAGTAGTGTTCTGATTTCATCCGTCCCGACATATACATATATGGCGTACACTAAAAAGAAATTTGAATACAAAATTTCCGCTCGATAGCTTCAAAGCTGAGGGACTAGTTTGTATTGAAACAGACGGACAGACAGACAGACAAACAGACGGACATCGCTCAACCGATTTCTCGCGTCACACTGATCAATAATATATATACTTTTCATAGTCGGAGGTGCTTCCTTGTGTGCGCTGCAAACTTCATGACAAAATTAATATGCATAGTGACGGGTATAAAAATGACACTTAAGGTTTGTGTTTGTAGACACGACTCATACGACTATTATTGAGTCATTGTCGCCTGACGACTGGTATTGAGTACTGCTTGCATATATTTTACATGGAGCTGTGTGTTCCTCCAAACGATAGTCGTTGAGCTTGTCAGACGACGGTTGTATGGCATGTGTAGAATAAAAAAATTATCGTCGCGACGTTCGCGCTCATTGTTGTACATGCTGCCTCGATGAGTGGTGACCGTGGTGCAAGCCACTTGTTTGTAGGCTTCGGGTAGCGGCTGCTTGGGGTGCTACGCGCATTGTACATAACATTTCGTGCAATGCCCATACATATCCGGATGAGTGACGAATGTGGATGTATATAGAAAGGAGTCGCGCGATTTATTGTCGTGCATACAGCTTCTCTGTATGGTGACCGTGGCGCAAGCCACTTGTTTGTTGGCTTCGGGGAGCGGCTGCTTGAGGTGCTACGCAGGCTGTGTGAAGTTAGCCAGTCATTTTTTGAAATTAGGTCCTTTTCCTCGGTGAACCGTTTGTTCTACAGCGGCTACGTTTGTTCTTGATTGTTCGCCAATTAATATCGTTTGTTCTTCTCTGATTATTTAATTATAGCAACTTTAAAATTGTGAGTGTGAACTTAGCCATTCATTTTTAAATATGGGTCGGAAAGGTATAGGTTTGGTATCAATCGAAAGCCAGACGTTTGTTCATTTTGTAGGGCGGAAGGATACAGGAATTATTAAGGAAAAAGAGATTAGTTGTGACGTCATCTTCACTCAACCAACGCCATCTACTCAGCTCAGCTGTACGGGCAACCCGTGTCCCGCGAACAATTTATGCAAGATCCACACCATCATCGTACAGCTGAGCTGAGTAGATGGCGTTGGTTGAGTGAAGATGACGTCACAACTAATCTCTTTTTCCTTAATAATTCCTGTATCCTTCCGTTTCCAGGATGAACAAACGCCCTAGAAAATGAACAAACGTCTGGCTTTCGATTGATACCAAACCTATACCTTTCCGACCCATATTTAAAAATGACTGGCTAAGTTCACACTCACAATTTTAAAGTTGCTATAATTAAATAATTAGAGAAGAACAAACGATATTAATTGGCGAACAATCAAGAACAAACGTAGCCGCTGTAGAACAAACGGTTCACCGAGCAAAAGGACCTAATTTCAAAAAATGACTGGCTAACTTCACACTCTGGCTCCTTTGAGGTGTTACATAATATCGGCGTAACAAAAACAATATACCCTATACCATCTTATGGGTATAGGGTATAAAAATACGGGAATTTTGTTTTTCTATGTTGGCGCACGTGTAAAAAAATAACAATTAAAACCAAATGCGATAATCTTTCTCATGGTTGTTTTAGATTTCGCAAATAAATAGTCGTCTTTTGTGATAAAATCCATCAAACCTAAAAATTAGCCGACGAGAGTGAGATAAGGATACAAAACAGGCTGTGTGAAGTTAGCCAGTCATGTTTTTGAAATTAGGTCCTTTTGCTCGGTGAACCGTTTGTTCTACAGCGGCTACGTTTGTTCTTGATTGTTAACCAATTAATATCGTTTGTGCTTCTCTAATTATTTAATTATAGCAACTTTAAAATTGTGAGTGTGAAGTTAGCCAGTCATTTTTAAATATGGATCGGAAAGGTATAGGTTTGGTATCAATCGAAAGCCAGACGTTTGTTCATTTTGTAGGGCGTTTGTTCATCCTGGAAACGGAAGGATACAGGAATTATTAAGGAAAAAGAGATTAGTTGTGACGTCATCTTCACTCAACCAACGCCATCTACTCAGCTCAGCTGTATATTAATTGGTTAACAATCAAGAACAAACGTAGCCGCTGTAGAACAAACGGTTCACCGAGCAAAAGGACCTAATTTTAAAAACATGACTGGCTAACTTCACATAGCCTACAAAACAACTGTCAGGTGTCAGGTTTCAACAAGTAAATTAAACGCGATCGTTTTTTATAGTCAAATTTATCCGCGATAGCGATAAAACGCATAACTATTATTTTTATAATATGAGTCTGATTCTATGAGTCACTTCCTCGGGATTGTATTTAAAACGGTTCTTCAAACAAATTTATAAATTTCAGACAAAATTTGGGTTATCGATCAATAGTAACCACTATTTCTGCAATAACTTTCGAGAAAATTTGGATAGCTGATCAGAACATTACCACCGGTTATCCAAACGTATGTACCAGTAAAAACTACTAAGTTTAAGGTAAAAATCGGACAATGGACTCACATTGTTATGTTCAAGAAAGTTTACATTCAAGTGATTTCCTCGTCAAATACAGCATTTTTTGCGTCGTTACAGCGTGACCTTCTTTTCATAAATAACAATCAAAAAAGTTCTTGTCCTATAAATGTACCTTAATTAACCGTCAGCAAATTGTAAGGAAGATTTATAAAACTACATAATTTAAGATTGCATGTCACCAACTTCTTGACAAGTTTTTAACATTTTCTTAAGCTTTAGTCTAACACACCCAATTTTTCTATTTTAAGGCTTTTGCGCTGATACACATTGTGTTTCTTCGACCTGACCGCGGGCCGCCGAGGTGGGCCGCATGTGCCCCGCGAGCGGCGAGTTTGACATGCTTGCTCTAGTCAGATATATTGTAAAATTTATTCATCAGAACGAATACACGATGGCTGTGTTCCAAGACATTGAAAGCACCTTCAAAAATATTAAACATTGGGCGATTACCGATGCACTTCGGAGTAGGGATGTCAAAAACCGGCCCATAACCCGGTTTTAGGTTGTTTACGGTTTCTTGCAAAGCCGGTTAGACCGTCCGGTTTTAACCGGGCTCAAAGTACCGGTTTTCCGGTTAACCGAGTCTTTTCATTGATTTGCTTAGAATTTTAGTAAAAAAAATGCACACACTTGTATTACTGGTGTTCGTATCGTATGCAGAATCAAATCAAAATACACGTACAGGGTGTGCCAGAGAAACTTACTTATTGAAGTTTCCAAGTTTGTTTCCCATTCTAGTGAGTTGCCACCATGATCTCGTCTAGAATGCGTGTAGTTGGCCTCGAGCGCTTCTTTTCCAACGGTCGCTTACTTGGAACATGATCGAAGACTTTTTTCTTCTAAGCCTTGAAGAAACGAATGTTAGGGACGAGTGGTTTCAGCAAGATGGAGCCACAACACACACAGTACGGAGCTCAATGAATTCGTGGCGACAACATTTCCTCGACCGCCTCTTCTCTCTCAGAGGCGATCTCCCATGGGCGGTACACTCTCCATATTTGGCGGATTTGGGGTTATTTGAAATTCCTGGTCTATTTCGTTCGATCACAGACCATAGTTCACCTCAAGAACAATATTCACGACGCCATTGTCAACATACCGATTGATATGCTGCGAAGAGTGGAGACGAGATTCAAAAATCGACATAATCAGTATTTTAAATAAGAAAAGAATTAAAACCATATCTGAAGTACTTTTTTTATTGAACTTTCAAATAAGTACTTAAGTATCTCTTCTGGCGCACCCTGTAGCAATAAGGAGAGTGTTCGAAAATATGTTTAAGGGCTAAAATTTGAAAACGACATTTTTCATAGGGGACGAGTAATAGAAATGCTGACTGAAAAATCAAGAAAAAATAAAAAATGGTATGAACTTGGAATGATTTTTTTCCCCCGGTTTTAACCGGATGAACAAACAACCGTCCGGGTTAAAACCGGGAGGAGGAAAAAACCGAAAATAACCGGTTTAACCGTTCTGATAGTACCGGTTTTCGGACTAACCGTCCGGTTTTTGACATCCCTACTTCGGAGCCTTCACGTTGACGAGCCAATCTACATACTATTGAATGCGCTACTGACATCTAGGCACTCCACACATGGTGGTATTTTATATCCCCTACTCTGGAACATAGCAATCAATCAATTGCTTGTGGATCTTGAGAGGACTGGATGCAAGGTCACTGCATATACTGATGATGTGGCCATCACTCTTACAGGTAAGTCCGCGGAAGTCCTTAGTGGACTGCTTGAGCAGGCGGCTAACAGTGACGTTGGACGTAATTCAGCTAAAACGGATCTTGTGTTCTTCACTAGACGACATATACTCTTCCTTCCATCGACCCTCCCACACTCAGATTATGGGATCTTCTTTTAATTTTCGCTGAAAAAACTAAATTCCTTGGCGTCTTGTTGGACAGCTTCGCTGGAGGCCTAACATTCAGAAACGAGATCTACACTGCTGTTGTCCCTCCTTTCCTACTTCTTCTTCCTTGCCTCGTTCTTTATACCGCTCGACCTGCGGTGTAGGCACATCGCCCGTTTTGGCGGTAATATCTCAGCATATTTCTACAGGCAGCTCTATCTTGGATCGTGTCGTCGCCGAGACCAATGCGTTGTTGTTGCTTTTTCATTTGACACATCCAGGTGTTCTTCGGTCTGCCTCTGGCCTTGGGTCCTTCAAGTGGATCTTCCATTGATATCGCTTTCTTCGCGGGGTTCTCAGGCGAATGCCGTTGAACATGGATTGGTATTGCCATGGCAATACCAATCCATTTGTCGGTCTTCGAGCTTTTCGGTGATTGGTTGGTCTATGGACAAGCTGCCTCGGATGTTGCTACTCTTGATGTGGTCCCTTTTCGTCAACTGACATGAGTAACATTTGCATTTCAGTCGCTGTCATTTGTTTCGCGTAACCTTCATACATGGTCCCGCATTCTGATCCATACATGAGTGCGGGACGCACAACCGTTTTGTACAACTTGCCCTTTAGCTTCAGTGGCATTTTCTTATCGCAGAAAACTCCAGAGTTTTCTCGCCACGTCATCCACCCAACCTTTGTGCGATGTTTGATATCATCATTGCAAGTAGCTCCGTTGTTCACCATAGAGCCAAGGTACTTGATCTTGGTACAGGACTTAAGCTGCCCTCCTTTGACGTACATATCTGGTATCGGTGCATCTGGGTCTGAGAATGGGCAGCATAAGAACTCAGTCTTTGTTATACTTACCCTCAGTCCATGCTCCTCTAGAATGTCACACCATTTTGTAAGTGCAGCTTGCAAGGCAACGATGTTTGGGCTACTGAGGACTATATCATCGGCAAAAAGAAGAGATATTTCTAGGCCGTCGGATATACGTGTTAATAAGTAGCACATGATGATGTTGAAGAGCAACGGACTCAATACTGCCCTGGTGTAATCCGACATTCACCGGCTGTGCATCTAACCCTAGTCCTAGCTCCATTATACATGTCTCATATCATCCTGACGTATGCCTCAGGGACATTTAGTGCTCTCAAGGCCAACCATATCAGATCACGAGGTATTCTATCGAATGCCTTTTCCAAATCGATGAATACAAAGTGCAAGTCCTTTCGTGCTGCTCTATACTTTTCCATCGCAATACGAATGCACTGAATCGCATCGACTGTAGATCGATCTTCAACAAAGCCGCATTGATTGTCATTCAACTGCACAATCTTTCTCAATCGGTTGCAGACAACTAGCTCGTAGATCTTCAGTGTATGAGGTGTTAACTTTATAGCCCTATAGTTTTTGAGTTTGCGTGAGTATCCCTTGTTCTTATAGAAAGGAAGAAGAAAACTTTCCCTGGAAGCATCAGGCATCGGTTGCCCACCTTTGATTTTGTTGAAGAGAACTGTGAGCCAACTAAGCCCGACATTTTCCATTTTCAACCAAAAGTCCGCAGGGATTTTGTCCGGTCCGACTGCCTTTCCGCGTTTCATCTGATGCATTGCCTCCATCACCTCTTCCTCTGAGATATCTTCAATTATTTGTGGTATTCGGCTCAACATCTCGAAAAGCTGCTCGATGAAATTCTTCATTGAGAAGTTCGTCAAAATACTCTCGCATCCTGTTTCAAATTGCCGTATCAGCAACATTCCTTGGGAATCCTTCACGTACTTTGGCGCCTGTATTTCCCGAGCATTCCTTCTCCTTTGGGCTGCGACCCTAAATATCCTGGCGTCGTGCTTAAGTCTCTCGCACAAAGACGGTCCTTCGGTCGCAGTCTGAGTTTTTAATTCTTGGTAGAATTTTTCAGCTGCCTTCGCCTTTGCTTGAGCTAGCAAGCGCTTTACTTTCTTCCGGCATTGCATATGATTTTCGCGAAGTTGAACCCGTTCGGTTTCACTGCTTGACTCACATTTCGTCCATGCTTTAAATTCGTTCGATTTGGCTTGCATTGCACTGCTTCCTTAGTTTCGGTGTTCCACCACCATGTTTCTTTCTTAGTGTGGAGTGGACCTTTCGAAAGTCCAAGTCCCTTTTCCGCGCCACCTACTGACATTTCAGCGAAATTTTTCCACATTTGTGTTGGACTGTGGTCGGTGCAGTTGGTGTTGTTTTGTAACCACTCCGCCATTTTATCAATGAATGGAGTTACTACAGGTTCAAGGTTGTCGTTTGTGAGATTGTGCCACTTGATTTTTTCGACAGGCATGGGAGTTCTTCTATTTCTGGCTCCTCCTACTTTCAAAATAAATTCAGACAGGAGCAAACGATGTTGGCTAACGACAGATGCACCCAAGATCACCTTGCAGTCTTTTACCCACCTTCTCATAAAATCGAAGCAGAGGTGGTAATCGATCCCTCCTATCCTACTATATGGTGTATGTGTATGGTGGACGGAACTCAGTAAGACAACCTATAAGTGTCTTGCGAAGGTACAAAAAATTGTTGTTTTCTCATAACTGTAGCTTTTCGGACCACCCCCTCGGCCGGACTGGATACGATGCTCGACCTGCTTCCACTGGATCTATTCGGTCAATACCCTGCTGCTAGTACCGCTTTACGTTTGCATGAAACTAATCAGTGGCGAACGCTTGATTACGGGCATTCGCTTATACTAAGTAATTTTCACCTCCCTTTGGATACTGATTACACTACTCCTAAATACGCTTCTGGTAAGAACCACTATGGATTCATTCCGCCGAGGCATTACTGGAATAACAACATGGTCCGGAAAATTGAGTCAATGACTATCTACACAGATGGCTCCAAGGAATGGGTATTGACATCCACTCAGATGTACTTGATATTAACCTGGCACGTCGTCTCCCAAACTACTGTAGCGTCATCCAAGCTGCGATACAATTCGATCTATCGAATCAGTCCTGACAATATCAAAAGCTCTCCAAACCTGTCGTTCAGATCTTCGAGAGATGAGTCGTTTTCTCATTACTACCCTTTGCTGGATACCTATAGTCATAGTGGATTAGCAGGGAACTGTAATGTGGATCGCCTCGCCCGTAATGCGATAAATAAGTATTTAGAGGACCATCATTGTAACCTTCTTGTTCTTCTCAGTACCGCATAGCCCCATGTGGGGCATTGCATATCGTTTCGGAGTGTGTATAATGTTGCAAGCACTATATATTTCCTATCCGCACATGTACGGAAACTTTGGACCACGCCGAGACTCGATCTCCGGACCTCTAGATTACTAGCATCGTAGAGTGCCACTTAACCAAGTGAGCCACAGAGCGAGGTAACAATTGTAACCTAAAAACGCCTATTTCCTTCTGGAGGGTGGCAGCAGAGGCGCCTGTTTTGCACAGGGCTAGTGCCAGATGGACTAACGGCAGAACTTATGCGACAACTAGGTTAAATCTGGCTACGGCTTCAGGCGGCCCGATCAACTATGTTATGGACACTGGACAGGAAACACATTGGAAGGGTGCTTGGTGCTATAACGGGGCACTGTCCTATTGGAGAGAACGCGAGGAGGCTCAGTATTCCCCATAACGACTACTGCAGAATTTCTGATGACGATGAAGAGGAAAAAAGCATACATCACTTTCTCTGTCAATGTCAGGCCCTGGCCGAGAAAAGGAGACGTATTCTCGGTTCTCAATAAATACATTGCAGGGACGGGCTGGTTTTAAGCATGACATAGCAGGTACTTTTCTCACATGCTGGTGTCACAATCAACCAATCGTTCGGTCTATGTAAGTGCTAGATGTCAATCTAGTGGCCCCTGTACCTAACCTAACCTAACAATAACTGCAATCTTCTAAAAATGCTAGTGAGTTGCTCTGAAGTCGGACGTTGTATAAAATAGCCTATACTCGCATTTTTAAAAAAATTGAGTGGAAGTACCTTCAAAATTTATTTACTTGATACCCATGTTTCTTTCTTATCAATTCAACTGTTCCAGACTCAACGCATGCACATACAATTTAATCCAGATTTCACACAAAATAAATATTCAATGAAGCATACTGCATACTTTGAATACATATGATTCGGTAATCCGGATCACCTTTAATCCGGATATCACGCAAATCCAGATCAGAAAATGTTTTCAAAATGAAGTACCTACATTTTGAAAAAAATTTCCCTATAGTCTGTATTTTGGCAGGAATTTTAATTCTATAATCCGGATTTTTTAAATACATATTCAGTATTTAATGAATGATCGATTTGGTAACGGGATTCGTTACAGAATGGTTTGAAAAATGATTTCATACTGACTAATTTCATGCAAAAGTACATTAAGGATCTTTTGCGCCACTTATTTTTGTATTTTGCCTGTTTTCGCTCTGAAATAAATAATTGCGCTAAGCCGGATGTTTCGTTATTCCGGACTATCCGTTGCAATAATTGATCCAAATTATCGAGTCAATACTGTACATATTGTCATTTTCAGTAAATGGATCGATCTATTACAAAGCCCAAAAACAGGGTCAACCAAGGAAGAGTAAATTGAGTTGATTTAGATCAACTCTAGTCCAATAGCCGCAAAACGAAACCATGTCGTTATGTTCAAGACTAAAACCACTTCCTCTTCCACATAAAATATTTTTTTGTATATACCAATAACTCGGTGTCAATCTTGCAAACATTGATTTCCCCATACTCCCACCGCTTTATCTTTAATTAACCGGAAATTACTTGTAATTTCTTCCAGACAAATTCCTCCGAATGTCCTGTCAACTATGATTCGTGCATTAAGTTGGTGCGCTCTCTGGGCTCATGCCATACAAACATACTAAACTTTGGCCTTGTCGCACACCATACACACAAAGTACCTTATAAGCTGCCTATTTTCATTACAAGCAATTTACAACAAGACCGAGTATGTAAACAAATCCTTTGGGAAAATACAGAGAATAGAAGCGAGTAAGGCAATAGGCACGCTACATGCTTTCTCTGTTGTGACGTTTATTAAAGTCCTCTTTTGATGTATTTGTTGTTAGTTAGTCATTCGTGCGTATGAAATAGTAAACTTCATTAAAACCATTGTGGTGGCCTTGTTCTTTTTGTGTATATAAAAGGACTATAAAGCGAATTGCTCTTGCAGATGTCTGTGCTTGTGTTGTGGTTGTTACGGTGTACCTTTTTAGCTATTTGCTCAGGGAATTACCCTTTTGCTGGTATAATTTGAAATTTGTTCCAGATGTTAATGTTGTGATTCCTTTTATAAAAAAGAAATAAGAAAATTAATCACTTTCAGGAATTGTTCGTCTCTTTTCCTTAGCCGTTGTCCCTTGGTACAGAGTCATCAGTTATTTGCATGTTACCCTCTGCTTAAAACATTATGTTATGCCTAATCCTATTCAAAATTTTGGAACGTTGATATACGGACAAATTAAAAATATGTATGCATATGTCTGTAAAGCAGTGGTTCCCAACTCACAAATGTCTGCGGACCACTTAGCCCAAAAATATGTCGCTATACGGACCACACTTTTTTTTTAAGCAGGGTAAATTCCATTACATTCTCTAAAAATGAATGCGATGCATTCTAGAATTCTGGTAAAACTAGCACCTGCAATGTGTATAAATGCATAATAGAATATATCAACGAGCTGTCTTAGCCTAATCATTTAGTACCGACGCAACGCTGGCTGGGATAATTTCTATGACATATGTACCCAGCGCCCGCTCTAGCACTTACGCCGCCCCAGGCAAGAGGACAAATTGCTGCCCCTTAGGTGAAGTACCAGGCAGATTGATAGTAGATAGCACATGTTATGTCGTTGTTGTTGTAGAAGCAATTTAAGAGACTTTTTATTCTTGAATCGAGTGATTTTGGCAGCTCTTGGTCGTTGTAACACATCGGTTCCACGATGGCTGCCATAGTATCATATATTAAACACAAAAATGCATAGTCACAGTGGGATTCGAACCAACGCTATAGTAGTTCAGTCAGAGAATAGAATGTCTGCCCACTGATAAAGTCCAGATATTATGTAGTAGATACCTGTTCCGCCATCATTCATACTCTTAAGCGCAATTCAGCTCAGTTCAGCAATGCCTTCTAGAGAGTTTGTTTGAAATTCCAAAATTAAAGCTAAGTATTGAATTTCCCGAGCACATGCTATTCACCACCGGCACAAAATATAGAGATGTCAAACCTTGCGGAATTTAGAATGATGTAAGAGATTGAAAATTAATGGGAACATTTGTTTTCCTCAAAAACACACAGCACGCCAACATATTTTAGAAAACTCCGCTCTCGAAAATGCAATGCCAAAAAATGGTGGAGCGGATAAACATAAATTAGCCGGGTCTCTTCGTGGACGAGTTTCTTCAGCGGTTTAAACATGGGTGGCTTATTTTCATAATGGCATAATTTCGCGAGTTGTTATAGAGAATAAGGTTAGAGCTAGCTAAATAGGCGGAATCTAGCCAAATCCCGATATTAGCATGTTCGGAATCATATTAGGGAGGACTGCTATTGCGGCTCTGGCAATCTGTACATCCCTCATTTTGCTGGAATCCAAACTACCTTGTCCTAATTTTGACTACCTAATTCTTGCTGAATCATGAATTAAAGTTGAATTGATGCCAAATCCGAAAAGAAATTGTATTGAAAACGGTGCATTTTGGCAAGAAATTTCTCATAGAAAATTTTTTTTAACGCTTTTATGTGCTGGGTGTATACTTACTACTTATTTATAATTTCTTATGGTTTCTCCGGAGGTTCAATATCTACTTAGTGGACGAGATCTCCTTTGACGCAACAGACTGAATAAAAATATTAGGCCGCAACCACACTGATCGGAGTTTGCAAAACCGCTAACAAAACATCAAAGTTGTGGACAACACACGCCGGGAGGGACAAAGACTTTGGGGAGATCAATTTTGTCATTTGTTCGGTTCGGTCAACTGATAGCAGTGTGGTTGGAGGAATCCAATCCGATCTTAGAAATATTTATGCTATCAGCTCTCGAAACAAGAATTTTTCTTTCTTTTTATCGCCACTAGCGACCCTTTCTGCACCATTTAACGAACATGTAGCGAAAAATATCAGAATAACAAAAGTTCTTTTTATGAGAATGGATAGCAGTCCAAGCCATTTCAAAATCACGAAACCCTTCCCTTTGACAAGAATTAGGAATAATGCAAGCAAATCCTTAATTCTGATGAAAAGAAGAGGAAATAATTTTCAATTGGAGGACGAAATCAGCACACCATTCTCCAATAAGTTTCTTTTTAAATAAGAACTTAATTAGCACAACTTTACAAGCATAACAGACGTAAAATTTAGGCAAATCTCACTAAACATTTTAAGATTCTAAATGCAGTACTTCGTATCAATTGTATGGGCTCTTCAAAGCCTAGCAAGAACTTTGCATCTTTAAAACACAACTTTGAAAAGAGAACTAATGATACAGTTAGTAACGCGTTTCCTAAAAAAGCTATTGTTGTGCTTCTTTAATTAAACAAAGCCTTATTTCTTCGTTTACACTAAATCCAAGTTGATATTGAGTTCTTACTTTTGGTTTTTCGATTTTTTTATTCGTGTTTGGCCAAAAAGCCGCCCCTAAAATGTTGAGCCCCGGGCGACCGCCCGGCTTGCCCTCCCTTAGAGCGGGCGCTGTATGTACCTATATTTAAATGCGAAGTTAAAAATTTAACGGAAATTAGGGAGTTTCAGCAGGCATATTAAAATTGTCAAATTGTAAACTAAATATTTCAATAAAGCAGTATTTTAGAAATTTGTAAACGACGTTAATTTAAGGTAGAGTCCTTTAAAAAAATGACTCACAGAAATAGGATAAACATTTGAGCTCGTCGCATTATCTTTAGCAAACTGTCATATTTAAAAAATTATCAAAAAGAGCACGCGGTTCATTTCTCATTTCTAAGGGTACTCCGCCGTACCGAAGCCCTTGAATATGTTGATGTATCCGGTTTTCGGGGCAAAATCGAATAGTCAAAACGTGTCTGCCGTTCATGTTCATAACTGTAGGTGTCATCAAACTGAAATGTTAACGATTACTCCGCGGAACAAGCAGCTCTAGAGATTACCTCTGTGTAAATGTAAATCTATTGGGTTCCGACTTCCGAGTCACAGTGGCGTTGAGGGAAATGAATACTCATCGGTCCTGAGCCCTTCTGTGGAATTAGCTTGAGAGCTGCTAGAGGCGTGATTGTTAACTGGTCATCGGGCCCGAGGTTGACCTACTCGACAACGCCTAAGAGTTACAAAAGAGCTATAGTGTGAGTGAGTGAGTGAGCTATAGTGTTCCTTCAGCTACACCAATATAAAATGTGTACGCAGACTTTTAATAGGCTTTCTTACAGTTCATTTCGGGCTCGGCTACCATCTCCACAAAATTGGTTTATCAAGGGAGACCCAATGTCGCCTTTGCCTGGAAGAAGACGAAACTTCCACTCATTTATTATTGGAATGCCCGACGATCGCCAGGTCCAGGTCACCCCTTGGATGTGATGTACTAAGCTTCAGTATGATTAAGAGCTCCTCTCTGAAGGATCTTCTAGCCTTTATTAAGCTGGTTGACAACCTTCGAAATTAATGGACTATGGCACAATATACCTTTTAGGTAGCAGTGCCCGCCACCTTGGTAAAGTCCACTAATTTATTATTATTATTGCGAAAATGGTAGCTCCCGCAAAGAATTGAAGTGGTTCTATTCTGAGTCATCATCATAAATTCCTTTATCCTTGCATAATTGCGGTGTTATAAATGACATATTGAAGCCTAGAAATCATGAAATAATGAAACATAGAAAATATATATATATATGTACTAGCTGAGAGAGCGAGCGAAGCGAGCTCTCTTATCTAGTGCTCGCTTCGCTCGCATTATTGGCTTCACTCACAACTTGGCACTAATTTGAATGCCAATCAACCTGCTAACTATAATTTATTGGGATCGACCTCTCGATGATGAAACCAAAGTGTATAATGGAAACAACGCTATAGATTTCCGTCGGGGGGTTAAGCGGTCAAGGTAATACAACAACAACATATGTACTCAACCCCCTGACTGGTTGATGAGACTGCACTTGCCCTTCAACTATATTAGCGAGTTATCTCGAAAATCATTAATTTAATAAATTTCTATTAAATATGTCAGCACACTCATTTACTCAGTTTTTCGTGCACTAAAATGTGCGCACGCCACCTACAATGCTCATACTATCCCAGAAACCATCATACATCCAGGTTGACGGTTTTTAATGTAACTTAATTGTAATTAATTGTAACCTTGCTATGCCAACATCCGGGCTGACGGTTATTAGAAATTTAGGCAATTTTGTTGCGAATCCGGCGACATCTCAATCGTGTCGTTCCGCCAAAGGATTGCGGAGATATCGACGGATTCCCGAAGTAGTACGAAGTCTATTGTGAAATTGCTGTGACCAACATCAAGGATGTGTGTTCGTAAAAACATAGTCACCTTGACTACAATTAACACTGTATTTGATCCAATGACAACTAAAATATTCCCATTAAATTTAAATGTTGTCGATGAAAACTTGATTGCAACAGGTGACTCTCATACAAAATGAAATTTCGATATTTACCACCACTTCCTTCGCGATTTTCAAAAAAATTTTTGGTCCATAAACCTTCTCCAACGTAAGACGGATAAAACAAAAAAAGAATCATCCAAATCGGTTCGTGCGTTCTGGAGTTATAGCGTCAGGGAGGAAAACCCGACTTATTTTTATATAGTAGATATATAGCTTAGCATTTCACTTGGGAAAAAATAGGAGAAAGCTGGTTTTTGCATGGACCTTCCTTTCAATTCCCGATCCCAATTTCCGCGTCTGTACAGAGGGTCAAACGCTCACATAAACAGGTTTTATCAATATCTCAATAACGGTAGCATGTGCTGGAAGGTGGTGGTGGTGCAAACTGGCAAATTTGTAGCTCTTGTAGTTTTCTGAAGAAACTCTCAAAAGTCACTATCAATAATAGATAGTACTCCTAACGGTGCCAGGGGTCAAACAGTATTTCTGACAATGTTTCATAAAAATCTTTACAACAGTAACTCTGGCTAAAACACGTTGTGTGGCAAATTCGTAGCCCGTGCCCATTGATGGGATATTTTGAAATTTTATTTAGAGGCACACGAGCTTCAAATTTGTCACAGATGCCGTTACGGTATGGTTTGAACCTTAGACCGCACACACACATATTAATCCAAGCATTCCAAATCCAACAAAACTCTATACATATAAAAAAATGTCATCTGGTCAAGTTGTCATTTCTTCTATTTGAAGTTTCGTTGGCTTCGCAATCTATGGATTCACCGTGTGTGCGCGGCCTTATAGCGCCGCGCCATATAGCGTTAAATTCGTTGAACCAGGCAAGGTAATACATTTACCACAACGATCTCATGATGGTGGGACAACGAAGTTAAGCAGTAGATTTGCGATCGCCATAGGAGCAGTAAGCTTGCTATGACCCCGCGGTTGGTTAACGGAGGTGTGCCATGCCAATCCAACGTTTTGGGGTCGCGATATGGCATTATCGCCAATCCAGATAATAAGAGTGCATGGAAATATTGTTCGACGAAATTATTCAGGGTTCCTCATGCAATCTTATGTTTCTGAGGCAGTGCTTTCTAGTAACCCGTAGACTAGCTATTTGGACGTCCACCACGTGGTCTAAGTAGTAGTAGTCTGCTTTGAATAGGCGTCGAAATACTACACTGAGAAAAAAGGTTTAGAATGTTTAACTACTGTGAAGTAGTTGACTTTTATTTAGATGGTTCTACTAAAGAAATAGTAATTTCCACTAATCTGTGTAGCAGGAAACACTATTAAAATCGTTCAATTAACCAGACAAAATTAAATAAAAGAAATTGAGCCATAAATAGTCAATTCTTTCACTAAATTTGTTAAGTTAACCATTTGAATATACATTTTAACTACAACCAATCGTCCAGTTTTCATCGGAATAGCAAAATTTTTCGACAAACCAATTCAACTAAATATTTGTGAAAATTGACTACTTGTGTGAAAATCCAAACACTTTAAAGAGAAAATTCGACTACTTCAACTAGCTGAATTCTATTACCTAAACACACATGTAGAAAAATCAAGTAATCAAGTAGACCAAAAAACCATTTTGATAAATCTCAACCGGTTTTCTGCGTGTTCATTCTCGAACAAAATGCAATCTCCTGTTCCGCGTATTTCGCATTATTTGTAGTTGTGTGTATCTGTCCTACGAGTTAAGTTCAACAGTGATTAAAGTGCGTGTGATACAAGTGAAATAGTAAAATTATTCGTGTTCTTTGTTAAAAAAATGGCTGATGTTTTTGTAGAGTTGCTGTCGAGGATTTGATTTCTTGTGGGGCCTAACACCAATCATCGAGGATATATCGGGTATGTAAATGCAGTTATATGTGATAAATTTTCAAATAAGCTGAGAATACCGACTTCACAGGAAAGTGTATAGATAAAGAGGCACTCAAGGATTTGACGCAGGGTTTTCGTACGCCTTTAGCGGATGTTCAACGCAAAAATATCATCGATTGTTGTTGAAGTTAGATTTTATTTTTTGTTATTTTAACATATTAGAATTTATGCTTGTTATTATTATTATGTGATAAAGAAGATTAATAAAGATATTATATGTATGTCACAGTACCAGATGGAGTATTTGTAGTTGTTTCACATACTTTTCAGCAATAATCCAATCGTTTTCATCTTATTTACAAATGAAAGTAGTCAAATTTTCAAAAGTCAGTAGGTCTTTTGTCTAATGACATTAGATAAATTTTCCAGATTAATTCGATTTATTTAAAAATTCTTTGTTTGAATGAAAGACAAATAATGGATAATTTTACTTCAGAATTGAATGATTCCTGATTTTTTTTTGTTGGCTCTTCTATTCAAAGTAGTAAAACTTACTATATGAATAGAGTTTTTAATGATTCAAAGATACTGATTTATAGACAATAATTAACTATTTTTACTAATAAATTAATTAAGTTTTTCAAGTTTATTAGATATTTTAACTAAAGAAGATTAGATAAATTAGCTATATCTTTGTAGCTATTTTAACTAAAAAGAATCATAAGCTGAAAATCAACGACGAACTTTAGATGAATTCGACTATTTCTTTAGATAACCATTCTAATCTTTTTTCTCAGTGTACAAGTCTAAGCAGACACTACAAATTTCTCCCTGCATGGATCTATGGCTGTTTTTCCTTGATATTTGCGATTTTGCGATAAATTCAAAGTTCAATAGGTCATAGTCCTACACACTGTATGTTTCTGTTTTGCGGTCAAGCGAAGAGGAATAAAAACGGAGACAGACTTTGACTAGCGAGTAATACGGCGATACAATATTATAAGCCGTGTCGATGATAGACAGCGGAAGGAAAGCATTCGCGTGTTTTTAATAGCTGAGGAGGATCCTATACCTAAGAAATGTATACGGTACAACTTCACTCGCTATGCAGGTGCGTGAATTAATACTACAGGGTGGCCCATTTAAAGTGAACTAGTGTAAACCATGAATATCTTTTTACTTCTGAACCGATTTTTTTGAAATTTTCACATAAAAAATAGACATTTGGGAGATACATATGTTTACACTATATTCGAAAAATTATATCTTTGATATCGATGACCGCCCCGGGCGGCTTCGCAAAGACGGGATCGTTCAACTGTATGTTCCATTACCTTTCCCAATATTTCTAGCTGCAAAAATTTTAATTTTACAAGAAACAATCCATTAACAGAAAAAGACGGTCTTAATCTACAAGGTGGGCCTTGAAATACGTTTATCTAATCCCTTAGAATTTATTGTATCAAGTCGCAAAAATTATATCGGCCAAGTGGCCGCCGCCACAGTTGATTACCATACGGGCCCCTTTTACGGCATTTTCCATCACTCTTCCCAGGATATCGGGCGACAGGTTTTCGCATTCCTGGTGAATATTCTCCTTAAGGGGTTCAGGAGTCTGAGGCTTTTTACCGTAAACCCGCGACTTCAAAAAACCCCATAAAAAGAAGTCTGGAACAGTTAAATCGGGTGATTTGGCCGGCCAGTGCAAATCACTAAAACGAGAGATTAACCGACCCGGAAATGTTTCCTTCAGAATAAGCCCACGTTCCTTAGGAGTAAACCGATTCATGACTTGACAGTTCGTATTCTAAGTTTCTTTACTTCAGAAATAAGGAAAAATGAAAGAAAACTAGGGGGCTACGCCCCCTGCTCGCTTCGCTCGCCAACCCCCGGGGCCGAGGCTAATTTCGGGCGCGGCCGAAATTTGGATACCCTTCGCTTGGGCTAAAAGTTTTTTCGGGCGTACCTATGACTTGTGTTTAATCCCCCTCCTCATTCCTTTTCTTCCGTCTTGGCAAAAGTTTTGGGCTTGGTTGAAATAATGGGCAAATAAAAATATTTACTCGGAAAATTTTATTGGGGTTGCCGGAGCATGACCCCACAGTACGATTCCATTCGTTTTGAACTTTTAAGTTGCTTTGATTAAGACACATTAATTCAAGGTTTCGTGAAATTGAAAACCAAACCCCCCATAGTGGTTCTTCTAAGAAACATTTTTTTTGTGGAAATTGGAAATACATTTGTGTGAAATTTTGTTGAAACTGATGCAGAAATAAAAAAGTTTTTCTTAGAAGAACTTAATTTGGGGGGTTAAGTTTGTATGGCAGCCCCATGACCCCATGGACCGATTGAATCCATTCTTGCATATATTTTGTGTTATCTATAGAAACACATTTACGTGAAATTTGGTTGAAATTGGTACACAAATAAAAAAGTTTTTCTTAGAAGAACTCAAATTGGGGAGCTAGGTTTGTATGGCAGCCCCATGACCCAATGATCCAATTTGGATGAATCAAACATACAAACAGCCTGCAAGAATAAGAAGCACGTGTGCAAAATTTCAGCTTGCTAGCTTCAATACCCGCCGAGTAAAACGCGTCGCAACAGACAGACAGACAGACAGACAGACAGACGGACGGACATGCTCCAATCGACTCCCCAAGTCATGCTGATCAGATATGTATACTTTTTATATGGTCGGAGATGCTTCCTTTAATGCGTTACAAACTTCATGACAAAGTTAATATACCCTTTCACTCTATGAGCGAAGGGTATAAAAAAGAAGGAAAACAAAGTTAAAGCGATTTCCAATAGAGTGATTACTTGTGGCCCACCTAGTATAAACACCCAAAAGTAAAATGTGTACCTAGGCCAGCGATGTTCAACTTAACAGCTTTCATGGGCAAAATGCCCGAGCTTCAAGTATAAGTGTACCGCAGAAAAAATGTGCTAAAATCAATAAACTTAATAAGTACGCTCCCGTAGTCTATTTTAATTGTTGTGTTAGCTGCACGCTCTGTGGCTCACTTGGTTGAGTCGCCCTCTACGATGCTGGTTGTTGTTCAGCCGTATACAGGGTGCCCCATTGGGTGGTCAATACTGTAAGGGTTAATAGCGCAACTTGTTTCAGCAAGAAAATTACCAATACAATCGGAATTTTTTTTACCGTTACCTTGTTATCGCTCTTTTTGTGAAAGTCATCGAAAATCGTGACTTGTCATACAAAATCATGATTTGCAGCCCTAAGGATTGCTTAATCCAAGATTTGATTTCAGTTTCAGAAACTACATACAATTTTACAAAAACTGAAGTTTTTCCTGTTGCCAACATTATCGCCACTTTGAAGATACAGTTACTCAAACTTAATAGAAATTTTAAAATAGATTTTTCATCGAAAATTCAAACAGTGATTTCATAACTGTGCTTTATACGTACAACTCTGCAAAGTTGACAAAAGTTGCTTCAACATGTTGGCTTTCCAACGGTATATCACTTTTCATATTTACATTGCAGAATTTTACAGAAACACGCATTTAATGGTAAAAATCAAGGCTTCAGTGGAATCGCTAACAATTTTCCCTTTACTCGAAAAAAGACAAACAAAGGCTATTATAATTCGGGATAGAATCTCGCTACATTATTTTGACCAGAACTGTAAGATTTTTGAAAATTGTACATTGATTGGCAAATGCAACGAGTAGAGCAGAACTTCAGCTGGATATTAATCGGATGACGATCCAAAGGACTCTTCAGTCGGACAACCGGTATCCGTACAACCTTACGCAAGTTGAGGAATTACTACCGAGCGACTGTCAGAGGAGGATAACATTTTGCAATTGGTTTCTTCAAAAAATCCGGGAAGATCGTGATTTTCAAACAAAAATAGCGTGGACGGATGAAGCCACGTTTACACGTAGTGGCGTTTTCAACACCCGGAATAATCACATCTGGGCTCAAAGCAATCCCCATGAAACTCGGCAATCTCGATTTTAATATGAGTTTCGCGTCAATGTTTGGGTAGGTCTTGTGGGTGATAAACTTATTGGACCTTTGATCCTCCCCCCTCGACTAAATTCCAGAAGCTTTCTCGAATTGTTACAAAACGAAATATTGCCCATAATCAATCAGATGCCTCAGCGTGATGAAATCTGGTGGCAGATGGACGGGTGCCCCGCTCAAAATGCGAGACCTATCAAAGAATGTTTAGAAAACGAATTTCCCGGACAGTGGATTGGCAGATTTGGGGCAGTTGCGTGGCCTGCAAGAAGCCCCGACCTTACTCCACTAGATTTTTATTTATGGGGTAACTTAAAAAACATTGTCTATTCCAAGCCGATTCCCTCTCGGGAACACTTGCTGCAGCGAATCAACGATGCATGTGACAACATAAGGGAAAACTCTCCTGAAATCCTTCGGACCGTTTCTTCCATGAGCCGAAGGTGTCGAGTCTGCATACAAAATGGAGGAGCCGAATTCCAGCAGCATTATTCCAATTCATCAAACAGACCCATTTAATCATTAGTTTTTATATTTTTAGTTTATTGGTTCTTTCTCGTTTTTTTTAAACTTTATTTCCATTTTTATTTAAAAAATTTTCAAAATTGCGATACTAAAATATAAAAAATAAATTAATAAAATTTCAGTTTGAATAATCCGATAAGAAAATAATTACCTTGATTTTTACCATTCAATGCGTGTTTGTCTAAAATTCTGCAATTTAAATATGAAAAGTGATATACCGTTAGAAAGCCAACATGTTGAAGCAACTTTTGTCAACTTTGCAGAGTTGTACGTATAAAGCACCGTTATGAAATTACTGTTTGAATTTTCGATGAAAAATCTATTTTAAAATTTCTATTAAGTTTGAGTAACTGTATTTTGAAAGTGGCGATAATGTTGGCAACTGGAAAAACTTGTTTTTGTAAAATTTTATGTAGTTTCTGAAACTGAAATCAAATCTTGGATTAAGTTATCAGGGGGGCTGCAAATTATGATTTTGCATGACAAGTCACGATTTTCGATGACTTTCACAAAAAGAACGATAACAAGGTAACTGTAAAAAAAATTCCGACTGTATTGGTAATTTTCTTGCTGAAACAAGTTGCGCTATTAACCCTCACAGTATTGACTACCCAACGCGGGACACCCTGTATAAGCCGACAAAAGTCATTCGTTGCCACGGATCACATTTGAATGCTATTATGTGAACCATTGGCGTTTTAGCCAAAAAGTAGGAAGTTTAACGGATCACTGAAATAGTAAGTTGCTATTCGATTCAAATGTGATCCGTGGCAACGAATGACTTTTGTCGGCTTATATACGGTTGAACAACAACCAGGAGCACGTTCCATTTATACGATTTGAGTGAAAATAGTTACTAATATTCGCACTTTCCGTTGTTCCAAAACTTCAATAGTCACAAATAGCTATCTCTCCGAGTCAACTTTTGACGTTTCACATTTCAAATGGTCCACTGTCGTTGATAGCTATTTCCACTCGCACTCTCGAGATGGTCTATGGATAGCTATGGAAAATGTCCGTTGGCCAGTTCAAGTATGTGAGGTTATGTCGGTTCGGTTGTTGATGTTATTATCAAATGTTGCGATTATTAATTACAATTTAGGCAATGTTTGCTTTCTAATCGACACTAAAGTTAATAAACAAAGTATACAGATTGATTTCCATGAATGTAAACACTTTATGAATGCCATCGAGTTATAAATTGTTTTTTGTAAACATATTTTTGAATTCAACGGCTGTTGTGACATTTCCATATTATGTTCTCCTGAGAGCCCTCTCACAACGCTCATAACTACGAAAATAGTCATGCGATGACTACAGCTACGACTATAGTTAATTCCGGAACGCACTCCAGCCAGTGCATTCTCGGTCGTGCCGTCCTCGAATGCATATGACACAGCACTAGCGACGACACCTGATGAGAGTGCTGTGTCATATGCATTCGATCGAAACCGACGAATGTCAATTTTTTGCACTCTCCGAGTCGATATGCTCGTAAATCGGGAATTCGCTCGGAGAGCAACATTCTAAACAATGTCGTATGTATGTATATATGTAGTGTTTGCAACATTATATACACTCCTCTATATGCAATGTAGCGTTGACCCAGAGTAGCCTATTAACGGCTGAGTGAACGCACCATGCCCCACAAGGGGTTACGGTACAGAGAAGAAGAAGTTATCTGCGAAAGATACATCCAGTACAATAACGAGTTGTGTCAACTGTACGATGAGATGAGAGTGTCGAAAATCGTTAATCTAAAGAAACTGCAATGGAGGACAAGCGCAAGGTCTAGGACAAGCAGAATGGTGAATCATTACGCGATCCTACACCTACACTTTAAAAAAAAATTCATGTAAATTTACTCTGATTATAAATGGCACGTGAACAACATCTATCTACAGGGTTAAATTACAACGATGTTTATTTTTCAAAAGTTTACATAGCTACTTCTGAATTGTTGTAACTTTGCGTATTTATAGAAGTATGTATTTATCTTTCAAATCTGACTCAGAATCGAGCAACTCTATGTAATTATTACAAATAAGTGTAAAATCACACAAAAGGAGTAACTCTCGATATTTTTACTATAAAAAAAACATAATTTTCACATACATATCGTTGCTGTAAAACAAAACCGGCATAAGTGCAAAAATTTCGTTTTTCAGTTTTTGATATCAAAAAATTGTTTTTTTTTCTCTATTTTTCTGTCATACCGGCACATTGTATAGTTGAGTAAAAATACATCAAATGGGGTTGTGCCGGTGTTCATTTCGGCGCAAGCTGCCCTTCAATTTAGTAAAAGACAGATCTATCGGGCAATACGCCAATCGCTTCAAAAATTTCCGAAGAAAAACCGTTCATAATTGTAAGTAAAACCGAATTATCTTACAATATTCCTTATAGAATACTGTGCAGCAGTGCAAACAGTGCCCCTGTTTTTAAATCAAACTGGCATAACTGCTCTGATTTTAAAACCAAACTGGCATATCTGCAGATTTCTTCTAAATTAAGCATTTTTTAATTTATTCGTAACTACTACATACTTCAATAATAACAGTATGCATATAAACTTAATCCAATTTTGTGTGACTTTGGGGTGCATCAAACGGACGTTTATATTAAAATACCGTTGGCAAAAACTTCAAAACCCTCTGGTGTAAAATATGGACTTTGCAGATATGCCGGTTTTGTTTTACAGCGACGATATATAACTCATAAATGAGTTTTGTATAACTAGCATTATAAATCTCTATAGGTGTTGGCGACATTTCATTTACCTCTTTACGTTCTAAAATGTATTATAAATTACCTGCCTACAGTGGGATTCGATCCCGCGACCCTATGATTTGAAGACTAACGCCCTACTCACTACACCACACAGACTATACGGGATGACGTTTCTAACTTACACCATAAATATTACCTGGCACATCGTGCGGAATTAACTTAGGATTTGCAGTGATTTTGGTGTAAAATTCGAAAATCATGATAATCTGTGTCTTTTTCAACAGAATGTGGTGTAAAAATACGATGTTCATATTTACCTTGATATTTACTTAAAAATCACTTGTATGTAGCAAGTTTTAAACAAATTTTAGTGCAGCGGCTGAATGTGAATATTTCGTCGTAAATTTTACACATAATTTGATGGAAAAGTATATAATTTTATATAAACACTCATATTTGTCTAAGTTTACTTTAATAATAATAATGCTCAAAAATATTGCGATACACAAAGAATGTGTAATTTTTGCACTGTTACTTAATTTTACAATGCTTTTACACACATTTTACACAGAATCTGCTAGAAATTTACAATCTTTTTTTAGAGTGTACAGCTCGCTGAGACTCAGGTTCTCTTCGCGTGTTTCACTTGTCCAGCCTAAGCTAAAACTTCATATTTGGATTTTAAAAACAGGAAGCTCCATCGAGTTTTCGCCATGGGGGACCCAATTCCTTCACAATGGGAAACACGCCAACGCATGCTATGGAGGCATTACTTGGATTATAAAGCAAAGTGCGGCGCTTACAGCAATAAGAATGGAAAGGGATGGCACATGGCATCACTTTTGTAGCAACGGAGATCATTAGTGAATAATAGCGACTCAAGGAGACTCAAATGCCTTTGGATGGTAAACAGGGATCAGCAGAGAAGTTCCTGGAAACGTTTTGGAAACGCATGATTGGGACTAGGATATGTAGCTGGATTGACTCGGTACGTCGGCGACAATTGCGGAGGCTAACCACATGTAGGCTGGCTTGAAACGCAATTACCAGTCCAAGTCCACTAGGGACGAAAGTCAAAAAGGTACTGAGCTATACGGAGTACCCTACGTACGGCTCTGTCTGCTGTGTTTGTTAAAATCATTTCGAGTTTTGAAACACGATTCGAGGCGTTACAATGAAACCAATTGTATTTCATTAATGTCATATTATTCACACGATGTCGGTATAGCTTTACTTATCTACATTTGAAACTATTTCAGGATCCTATCTCAAGAGCTTGAATGATCGTTTATCGCAGACGTGTAAAACTCGCGGCCCGCGGGCCGCATGCGGCCCTCCTCGCAGTTCTGTGCGGCCCGCGGCCATGTCGAAGCAGCACAATATGTATCAACACAAAAATGGTGAAATTGGTAAGGTGAACAAATTCAGAAGTTAAACTCAAGTCTACAAAAGTTACTAAAACTCATCAGTTGCTTATGCAAGATTATTTTAGGATTTTTTTCTCCAAATACTACCAACAATTTCAGGCTGGCTATTTGATTTTATAAGACAGCTCATCTTTTTTGTACAGGACAATACTAAGTCTCTTCATGAAACTGTTCTGTCCCGAAATGCAGTTAATAAAAAATTGGTTGGCTTTGCCGAACATCAATTGAGATTTATTTGGAAAAATGGCAAATCTTTAAAAACAACGGAAATCTTAGAATTGGTGACTAAATCACCTGGATGTGATTTTTTAGACCTATAATCATCAAGCTGAATTGGTGCATTAGTTTGTTTAAAACACACAAATAACTTTTTGCCTCTTTTAGTCACATTTCTGCTGAAATTAATTTATTCCGACTATTTTGCCTCCCAATGTTATTTTCGGCGACCTCCGATGGCTGGTGCTAAACATTTTTTATCATCTCTCCAAAATTTAGCGCAAATCATAATTTTGGTTTCTTGAAGATTAATCATATTTTCACGTTTTTGCTTCTTGTCTTAATTTGTTAATGTTCTTGACAGTGGCGTAACGTTTCTAAAATTTATTGTGTGCGAGATCGAAATGGGGGCCCCACAAAGTGTAATTTATAATTAAACGAAATTGTTGAAACCACTATTTTTGCTGACTAGTACACGCTGTTGTAAATTCGGAAAAATATTGAAGTGACTTGTAACTCCAGAACTATATTTAAAGGGACTTAGACCTTCTTCCTTGCCTGGTTCTTTATACCGCTATATGGCGTCGCGACGCTCGACCTGCTATGTAGGCTCAGCATATTTCCACAAGCAGCTCTATCTTGGATCGTGTCATCGTCGAGACCAATGCGTTGTTGTTGCTTTTTCTTTTCACACATCTAGGTGTTCTTCGGTCTGCCTCTGGCCTTGGGTTCATCAAGCCGAACTTCCATTGATATCGCTTTCTTTGTGGGGTTATGAGGCGGACGCCTTTCAACATGGCAATACCAATTCATTTGTCGGTATTCGAGCTTTTCGGTTATTGGTTGTTCTATAGACAAGCTACCTCGTCCCTTTTGGTTACAACAACTGACATGCGAGGATTCACACTACCGACAGTATATACGTGGACGACCGAGAGCTCGCTGGGAGAACTCCGTAGGTGAAGACGCCCACCAGCTGCTGGGCTTCCGATACTGGAGGACAAGGTCACGTAACCGCGACAATTGGGGGTCTACGATTCAGGCGGCCAAGGCCCGACGTCGGGCTATCGTGCCACATTGATGATGATGATGACAGTATATACTAAAACCCTACGATTCAATTCAATTCAAATCCAGGATTTGTTTGTACGCGGTTATTAGGGTGTGTGTAAAAATGCGATTTACACTCTTGACAAATTTAGGTTTATTATGAAATCTCGAATCATGTTCAGACTATCGTCCTAACTTTTTACACAACTTGACAGTAGAGTAGAATCCGTTTAAATTTACATTCCGAATATTTGATGCATGACTAAAACTGTTTTTTCTTGCAACATAGGCGAAATTAACCACATTTTACCAAGCTTTCTTATAGATTTAGTCAGGGATTTTGTTTTAAATCGCGTTATGAAACCGTTGAATTTTTTTCTGTTAATTGGATTTTACCTTTAGTATCAGAGCTGTTGATGGGTGACGGCAATTCTTTTGTTCATTTAATTCAGATTACAAAAACGTTTTCTACAATTATCTTAATTTTGATTCGTTTTGAATAATTACTTAGAAATGTATTGTATCAATATTTAGGGAGAATAGGAGCAGACAGGGCAAGGCACCACACCACAGATGACAAAACCAAAAATTAAATTAATATATGCATTTAACTCAATAACATACCTTTGTGAAAAAAAATATTTTGTAGAACAGTCAATAGGCAGCCAAACGTTTTCCTCAAAATTATAAAATTAAAGTTAAGTCCTCGCCATTCTTTAAAAAAAATAGGCTTATTCTGCTATCCGTTCTCATAAGGAGTGTTACAAATATTTTCCGCTATATGGCGAGTGCTGCTGATTGTCGCTAGTGTCGACAAAAAGAAGAAGAAACTCCCGTATCGAGAGCTGATTGCGTAATTTTCCCTAAGGATGACCTTGTAACGAAAATGCAGTTCTTCAGCGAAACAATAAGATGTTCCTTGAAGTTCTCATATCAAACTGCTTCGAAGTAAAATAAATTTTTCATTTAAGAGCACTCTTAACTTCTTCATTTGTTTTGAATCTAGCTTCAATGTGTCTATGAATAAGAAATCTAGTATTTTTTTTTTAATCACAGTCCAAAATTGTCCACTCCTCTTCACTACGTTAGGGGGCCCCTGTGGGTTGGGGCAGTGGCGTATTTACAGGGGGGGCACAGGGGGCACGTGCCCCCCCCTGTGAGCACATCAAACTTTTTTCGCACCATACTAAAAATTGCAGTACCAAATGTTCCCTTTTTATTTTGAGCGTTTCTATTACTAAACTTTGTAAATCTTTTTCGAAACATTATCATCACATCATCTTCTCAATTCGCCAGATCTCCTCGTTGATGAACCCTTTCCGTTTTTCGAACGGGTTGAGTTTATTTTCATAGACGCGTGGTGAGAAGAACAATAACTCTCAGAGAATAAGTACAAGCTATGATTAAGTCGAGGCAACGAGGTGGTCATGAAACGTTACCCAATCTCGACATCAATCTGTTCGGAAACAAGGACTGCTATTGAAAGTCTCGTCATGTGTGAAGTGACCCCATCTTATGTTGATATAAGTTGAGGAGATGTCGTTGCGGTATCGATGTCTTGGAAGCCGCTGAATTGATAAATATTTGAAACAATCGGTCTGATTTTTCGATCGGGCTTGTGTATTTTAATTTGGCCGTAAATTCGTGTTGGGCTGCTGTAAAGGTCTTTAAACCAAATGCTTCTCTTTCTGTTAAAATGCTAAAAATTGAATTGTTTTGGTGGGAAAGCATTTTTAGCATATATTTTCGAATTTCTACGGTTCGGTGTCTGTGGTGCCCTGCCTGGACTTTTTCAGTAAATTCTAATTTTGCATTCAAATTCGCCTAAAATTGCGATGGAATACAAGACCACAATGTCAGCCAAACTTTGTTGTATCAGCTTTCCATCTGTGTTTCTTTTAAAAGTAAGCAGAACCACTTTTAGAGGGAATTTGGCCAAAATTTGGCAGAATTTAGAACGATGTATGAAATTTCTCTTCCAAAGAAAAGTGTTCCGTCTGGAATCCGTTTTGTCATATGGAAACAGTCTCTCTGCTCATTAATTCCATAACCAATTAAGTACATATTCGTAAAATTCCTTTTCGGCTTCAGGCTCCTTCGAACTACACTACGCAAACTTTCTTAAGGCCTCCGTATTTTGGTTCAGGAAAAGCCAAAAGCAGTTAGTGAGTGTTATTCTGAGATCTGTCAGGAAAACTAAACTTTTGGTGTAATAAACCTGAAATGGAAAGGACTCTTAGGCCCGTATTTATAAACATACTTTAACTCAAGGAGACCTTGAGTCAAGGATGCCGAAATTAAAATAAATGTCATTTTCCATACTTTTTCATAGAAATCACTTATATTCACGAGTCAATGCATCCTTGATTTAAGGAGAAACTCAAGGAGACCTTGAAATGTTCTATAGTCAACCTCACTTGGAGTCAAGATAGCTACCCACCTACCTTGAAATATTATATTTGAAGTCTATTGAAAGCTTACCCTGCTAGCCACAATCGGTGAACGATAAACCCAAAGAGACGGGGGAATGCAAAAATTGTCGTAGTATTCGTGAACACTCTCTCATACACACGCGTTGGCTTATGTACTTCGACTGAATCTCCATCACCCGATGACTGTCTCGATGAAGAATCGGTGCCAATTCATCGAGAGACATTTTCTTGAAATTTCGGTCAGTTTCGCTTCGTTGTTGTCATTTTGCGCCGATGGGTAATATTTTTCTTTGTATAGCGGAACCTTTTTCACATTAAAGTTGACCTTCGTAGTGTGTGCATCGAGTAACTTGATTAAATTAATAAATTCTTCTTCTTCTTCTCTGTACCGTAACCCCTTGTGGAACATGGTGCGTTCACTCAGCCGTTTATAGGCTATTTCGAGACAACGTTACATTGCATATAGCTTCGGAGTGCTTTTTGCGATATATACATATATCCTATCCGCTCATGTACGGAAATTTTGGAAAACGCCGAGATTCAATCTCCAGACGTCTAAATTACTAGAGTCGTAGAGTGTGGTAAGGTCTCCTTGAGTTTCGCCTTAAATCAAGAATCAACGATCCCTCCCTACTAGCCATGGCATAAGAAATGCATCGATGCCGGCATCATGAATCTCTAGATGAACCGAATCATTCCATTTGTTCTAGCCGCGGGACTAAATTACCTTATATATTTTTCAAAGATATGGTGAACGACTGCATGAAGACCACGTGAACCCAAACATGACTTTCCCTCATGATTTCTTTAGAGAGGTACTGATGATAGATGCGGTGCGTATCATCAATGAATTCATCAGAAAGGAACTGATGAAAAGTACGATGAGTTTCACTGGCGAATTCATCATGCTGGGACTAATGAAAAATTTAATGAATTTCCCCGAAGAGTTCGTCAAGTTCGCCCTAATGAAATAATCGATGAATTTCATTCATGCGTTCTTAGATGAACAACGTATTAAATAGTCGATTAGTTTCATTAGTTATTTCATCAGTAATTTATTCATTTAGCACGCTCTCTGGGTCACTTGGTTGAGTCATACTCTACGACTCTAGTAATTTAGACGTCCGGAGATCGAATCTCGGCGTTTTCCAAAATTTCCGTACATGAGCGGATAGGATATATTATTGGGCAGAGCACGTCTAAATCCAGAGACTACTTTTCGGTAACTAACGTTTTATTCATATAAAGGTACTTACTACTAGTAAATGTATAGTCTATAGTACAAAGAGTAGAATAGTAAGGAGTGGAATGGTAAAGTACATTGAATTCAGAAATCGTTATTCCAACATTCCTCCTCGATTTTTGAAATTCAATCTTTAATATTACAAAGTTTCAAAATGTTAACAAATCTTTGAAATTCAATTTTTAATGTTACAAAGTTTCAAAATGTTATCAAATCTTTTCTTAGGCAAACCTTTAGTTAATATATCAGCTAGTTCGTCTTTAGACGAAACATATTCAACAAATAATTGTTTTGATTCTATTCTCTCTCGAACATAATGCATTTTTATATCTATGTGTTTCATTCTTTTAGTGGAACCCGTATTCTTAGCTGTAGCAATGGCCGCCTCGTTGTCAACGAAAATTGTTAAACGTGTAGCGTACTCACCAAGGAACGCTTCATCGAGAAGATTTTTCAGCCATGTCGCCTCCTGAGCTGCATTGCATAGAGCAGCATACTCTGCTTCACACGTCGAGAGAAACACGTGAGTCTGTCGCCTTACTGACCATATTATGGGACCACCACATGCCAGAAACATGTAGCCTGATGTAGAGCGCCTTGTGCTTGGACATGATGCAAAATCGCTATCGCTGAACCCCACAGGATCGAACTTCTGGTTACCATCATATATGATGCCTCGACTCACACTGGTTGACAAATACCCAAGTATACGGATTGCTGCTTTGTAATGAGCCTCTTTTGGATTCGATACAAATCGAGCGACGTGATTAACTGCAAACGAAATGTCTGGTCTGGAAATAGTAGAAATATATAATAATGTTCCAATTAATTCACGGTATGGTTTTTCTAAAACTTCTTTCCCTTCTTCTTCATTCGATAGAACATTGTTAGCTGTACAGGGTAAATACGTTGGCACAGCTCCTAACGATGAATATTTCATTAAAGTTCGTTCAATATACGTTGACTGAGAAATTTTAATTGTTTTCGACTCTCGGTTTCTTTCGATTTCAAAACCGAGAAAATATTTCCCGGGCCCTTTGGTTACTTCAAATTCATTTTTCATTGCAGTTAAAAAGGATTCAATCAGCTTTGTAGATGAGCTTACGACTAGACCATCATCGACAAATAATACCATGTATATCTCTTCCTCCTGAAGTTTACCGTAGTAGACACAATTATCTACATTACTTTGATTCAAATTGAATCTTAAAAGAAAAGAACGGAATTTCTCATTCCAACATCGAGGTGATTGTTTCAGCCCGTAAAGACTTTTGACAAGCTTCAAGCAAACTGTCTTCTTTCAACTTTCGATATCCCGGTGGCAACTCCATATACACTTCATGGTTTAATTTTCCATACAAAAACGCTGTTCGTATATCGAATTGGGCGATTTCCCAATCCTTGGCAGCTGCTAGTGCTAATAAAATTCGAACCGAGTCCAAGCGCACCACAGGAGCATAAGTGTCTAAGTAATCAACACCATAAGTCTGCGAAAAACCTCGGGCTACAAGACGAGCTTTGAATTTTGTTTCATTCGACTGGGGCGTATGTTTTTTTGTAAATACATACCTGCACCCCACAAGCTTTCTTCCTTCAGGCAACTTGCTGCATTCGTCCCAAGTTCGATTTCTTCGGAGCGAATTCATCTCATCATTAATGGCATTTTTCCACTTGCGGCGTTCGGGGCAATTAAGCGCTTCCTCATATGTGAGTGGAATAAACTGTTGAGCCAGCAGTACATGAGAGGGTTTATTAGACTCCAATTTCGGCTCAGACATCAACCTTTGAGCTCTTGGCCTAAGCTCGTAACGCTTCACGTTCGCATCTTGATCATCGACATTTTCGACATTTGCACAATCAAGCGATTTCATTTGCACGTCAGATCGCGGTAGTGGCGGCGGCGGTGGCGGTGGCGGCGGCGGCGCCAACGACGGCGGTTCAAACACATCGTCATCTTCGATGACCTTCACGGGAAGAGGAGGAATTGTCAAAATTTGATCAATTGTCGCACTTGATTCATTTTCAATTGAGAATTTTTTAACAGATGTCTCGTCAAACTTCGCACAGGATGTTACTTCGATTTTTGCGGACGTCGGATTATAGAGTCTATAATTGTTTGAGTTTTTATCGAAACCGACAAACACACGTAACGAAGACTTCGCGTCAAACTTTCTCCGGAATTGTCTTTGTTCATACTTGTATGCATTAGAACCAAATACACGAATTACACTAAAGTCCGGTTTTTTATTGTACCACAGTTCGTAGAGTGTTTTGTCATGAACAGAGTTCGGACGTCTGTTTAACAAGTAGACCGCAGAGGAAGCGTGCTGGGCCCATAACCTATTGGGCAGAGCACGTCTAAATCCAGAGACTACTTTTCGGTAACTAACGTTTTATTCATATAAAGGTACTTACTACTACTAAATGTATAGTCTATAGTACAAAGAGTAAAATAGTAAGGAGTGGAATGGTAAAGTACATTGAATTCAGAAATCGTTATGCAGAAAAGAAAGCTATATGCAATGTAACGTTGACTCGAAATAGCCTATAAACGGCTGAGTGAACGCACCATGTTCCACAAGGGGTTACGGTACAGAGAAGAAGAAGAAGAATTTATTAATTTAATCAAGTTACTCGATGCACACACTACGAAGGTCAACTTTAATGTGAAAAAGGTTCCGCTATACAAAGAAAAATATTACCCATCGGCGCAAAATGACAACAACGAAGCGAAACTGACCGAAATTTCAAGAAAATGTCTCTCGATGAATTGGAACCGATTCTTCATCGAGACAGTCATCGGGTGATGGAGATTCAGTCGAAGTACATAAGCCAACCCGTGTGGATGAGAGAGTGTTCACGAATACTACGACAATTTTTGCATTCCCCCGTCTCTTCGGATTTATCGTTCACCGATTGTGGCTAGCAGGGCTCAGTCTTGCCAATATTTTCCTATGTAGCTGCTCTCGGGTATCCCCAAACCAAAACTTTATGTAACAAATTAGCCCCGTAGTCTGTGCCCCCCCTTTGAGAATTTTCTAAATACGCCACTGGGTTGGGGGCCCGTGTGCGACCGAACACATGGAACACCGTACGTTACGCCACTGGTTCTTGAAGTATATATTCGAAAGTAGGAAGTTCTCATGAATAATCCCGAAGCCGATCCAGACTCTCAGCTATATTTTAAAAGTAATATTCTGTAATCAACTTTCGTAATACGATTACATAAAAGATTTTGAAATTTTCCATCTGCGGCCCACCTAAACATGAGGAGAGTCTTATTTAGCCCGCGCCAGGTTTTGAGTTTGACACCCCTGGTATATCGTCTAATCCACATTTATTCATAAGGAGATCTCTCAACCTGAAAGCCGAACAATGAAATTTAATCGTACAACAATATCTTCATTACAATAAACCGAAGATCTAAAGCAGGAAAATCAATTCAATCGCTCTGTTCGTCTGTTGTTGCTAATGTGTTCCTGTTACTTACACGTGTGTGAAAAGAGAGTTTTAGCATGTCGTTGGTAATAGTACGACATAATTTGACATTCCATATATCATAATTTTGCATGTCCTAAGTTGGCATGGGTGATAATCACGACAAATGATTTCGCCAATTTCGACTGTTTTTAGAACAGCGAATATTCGAAAATACACCCATGCCTACTTGAGACTGCAAAATTGTGATTATACTGTTTCGTATACGGTAGGCAAGTGAATTTTTATATGGAATGTCAAATTATGTCGTACCATTTCCTACGACATGCTAAAACTGTTTAATATGTATGTTATATCCGCAGCTAACAGTATACTCATATTCACATTACGCTTGGTTGTAGAATCAACAAAGTGCTCGTCCTTCGTATACTACTCAAACGCGCTTCGCTTGCAAAGTTTACCCTATCGATTACCTATCACACACTTTCGTCCTGATTAATAGTCCAAGCGAAGTGGTCTCCCCACAACATGTTCTAGTGTATTCAGTCGTTAACTCTGTGCCGTATCGCCGTGTAATGTAAATCGTATGCAAATTTTTGAGATTTTTCCACCCTAAATGACAAAACATTGCCAATTTACATCAGCGGGAGAATAGGCCCTTCAATGAAGAGATCCGCACCGACTTCTGTGTGTAAAAGACCACCTTCTGCGTACGAGAACATGTACATATTTTAAATGCTGAATAAATTAAATTTGCATTTAATCAACCTGTCGAACATGTTTGGGGCCAAACATAAAAGCCAACTATGTTTTTCAACAATTGCTCAACGGACGAACAGCAATCAATTGTCGATTATATGGTTATGGTTCAAAGGACCATGCCGGCCGCGAAACGCCTTAGGAAACTGCTGATGTCGTATGTGTAATGGTCGGTTTAGGTCAGCTCAATTTATACTGTGTATTATTAAATCCCGTATAAAGGGACCCACCTCACCGCATTTTATTGATCAAAAGTAAATTGTATGCGTGGAAAATATTACCATACTATTACTGGAAAATGTTACCATTGTAAAAAACATACAATAGAGTGCACATGCTGCAGCCATATCGATACTCAATACACATACTATACGAGTATGTGGGCCATATAATTCTCCTTTCCCAAAGAAACGTGATGTCCTTCCGTCCGAATAAGCAAAACAAGAAATTTTGTTTGTGCAGACGACAGAAATAGGAAATAGTTTTCGTGTGCATATCGCAAATAGACGTAGCACACAGGCAAACCTAATTTATATTCCATCTGAGTTCGCCTCACTACACTGCTCAGTACTAACATGCATTAAAAACGGTCGACTAGGCTTCCCTTTTCAATTGGGCGTTGAGACGAAATGTCGATATGGGATATGTGTGCGGATTCGCCATGGATGCATCCAGAGTAGAGATTGAATGGCGATAAAATAAGCTTTCCGAGCTTATGCACACAGCTCGCGTTACACAAGTAACTGTTGCCTTCTATAATTCTGTTTGAAGTGAAATTTAAACTATGTTTTCGTTTTAAAATAAGGAAGGTCACATGGGACATTTTATTCAAGGAGCGGTCCTTTTTCAAAGTATATTATATTAAAGTCTGTTTCCTTATTCCACTTCGATCCCTTTTAATTTATTTGCCTGGAGTAAATGTGTGCTCATTACTATCAAAATGCGTATTACGTACGTGACGCTACTACATGTACTCCAATTTACTTGTACTTCGCGATGATTCAACTTATTCCTCTTTCGCAAATATCATATTTATCTTTTCATTTGTTTATTTGAAAGTGCCAATCAAGTTGGTATAGTTTCGAGAAAATCGTGCGAATCATATTCTACCCGAGAAAGATAATTTTATCCGAAGAACATTCATTTATGGATTCAATTATAAAATAATGTTTATGATGCAATGCGGCCAGAAAACTACTGAGAGTTATCCGCCTTCGAAAATAAACAAAGCCTCCTCTTTAAATTGCTTTTCGAAATGTTTGTGCTACATTCAAAAACGGATTCCCCTAAACACTTACTACATCATTATTAAACATTAATCGTTTTAATACGGACCCAAGAATATTCTCGTTTTGAATGTTTAGTCAGAATATAGTGACAAGGTAAACAGGAATCGAACGATAACTCCATGAGGCGTATGGTGTTAGTCATGCTACAAGAAAATAAGCCAAGAAATCGTTTTATTTAGCATATTGGAATTAAGCATTTGAAACAGAACGAGACCGATGCTAATTTCGAACGCGGCCGAAATTCGAATACCCGTCACATTTGAATGAAACTTAAGCTTCTTTTGTATTAATAATTTCCCTCAGCATATGACGTGTTCCGGTTTTATCTGTTCCTGAATGCGTTTAGGTTAAGCCAGGAACTCTTCTTCTTCTTTGCCTCGTTCTTTATACCGCTCCATGGTTTCGCGTTGCTCGACCTGCGGTGTAGGCACATCGCCCGTTTTGGCCGTAATATCTCAGCATATTTCTACAGGCTCGGTCTTGTTGTAAATTCCTTGTAATGAAAATAGGCAGCTTATAAGTTGCTTTGTGTGTATGGTGTGCGACAAGGCCAAAGTTTAGTATGTTTGTATGGCATGAGCCCAGAGAGCGCACCAACTTAATGCACGAATCATAGTTGACAGGACATTCGGAGGAATTTGTCTGGAAGAAATTACCAGTAATTTCCGGTTAATTGAAGATAAAGCGGTGGGAGTATGGGGAAATCAATGCTTGCAAGATTGACTCGGTGTCAATCTTGGTATGTATATACAAAAAAATATTTTATGTGGAAGAGCAAGTGGTTTTAGTCTTGAACATAATGACATGGTTCCGTTTGGCGGCCATTGGACTAGAGTTGATCTAAGTCAACACAATTTACTCTTCCTTGACTGACCCTGTTTTTGGGCTGCGATCCATTTACTGAAAATGACAATATGTACAGTATTGACTCGATAATTTGGATCAATTTTTGCAAGGGGTAGTCCGGACTAACGAAACATCCGGCTTAGCGCAATAATTTATTTCAGAGAAAAAACAGGCAAAATACAAAAATAGGTGGCGCAAAAGATCCTTAATGTATACTTTTGTTTGAGATTAGTCAGTATGAAATCATTTTTCAAACCATTCCGTTACGAATCACGTTACCAAATCGATCATTACATACTGAATATTAAAAAAATACGGATTATAGAATCAACATCCAGACAATGTAAGTACATTCTGAAAATATTTTCTGATCCGGATTTGCGTAATATCCGGATTTGCGTGATATCCGGATTACCGAATCAAGACTATATGTATACAAAATATGCAGTATGCTTCCATTAATAATTATTTTGTGCGAAATTTGGATTAAATTGTATGCGCATGCGTTGAGTATGGAACAGTGTTAAATAAACTACATTCTTTAGATATTCACAAAGCATGCGGGCCTGATGGATTCTCTCAATATTATGGAATAAGTGCGCGAATAGTTTAAATCTGCCATTATTAATTTGTTTTTAACAAATCCCTATCTGAAGGCTGCTTCCCTTCTTTGTGGAAAAGCAGTTTCATCATCCAAACTTTCAAAGTAGGAAATAAATCTGACCTGTGCAATCACCGACCAATTTCCATACAATCAGCAATTCAAAAAATTATTAGACGGACTTCTAACTGATTTTCTGTATAGCTCTCTTCAGCAAGTAATTATCCTAAAACAGCACGGTTTTAATAAAGGTAAATCTACGCTAACAAACTTACTTTCATATCAAAAAAAACATTATAAAGTCATTGGAAAGATCATCAGAAGTACATTCAATCTATACCGACTTATCAAAAGCATTCGATAAAATTAACATGGATCTTTTAATGCGGAATTTACAAGCTTATTAGTCTAGTACAGATAGCTCAAAACCCAAACATAAAAAAAAAAAAATGTTGATGCCAAATTGTTGAAAACGCTACCCAATATATGCAGAAGAAAGTTACACTAATTTGCGCCATGGGTTAAAGAGGGAGGGGGTGGAAAAGGGGAGAAAATTCACCTTTGTAATGATATATACTAACACTCTATACGTTTTCTCGGCAAATTATACCCTAGACCCAAAAGTATTATAGTGAATTTACATTTTATGTGTTTTAAATTTCGCAGTGTAACTCTTGATAGAATAGACTTAGGGTAACAAGATCTTCTTCATTATATAACCAACAAAATGTATTTGGTTTGTACCACAAATTGAAGTGCTCCCACCATTGACGCCCCCCTCACTCCTCCTAACATTTTTCAAAAATGCATGCCTGTAGCTTTTTTTTTTTAATTGAGCCAGGTAAATTTGGTGGAGTTCCTAGTCTAAGCTCCATTATGCTCCTTACCAAAAATTATTACCATCCGATCAAAACAAAGGGTACTCCCCATACAAAGTCAACTAAAATTCTAAAAAAAATCACATTTTTTCACTTCTAAATTCTATCTAAAAGGAAAAAATAAAATTTACCTCTCAGAACGTCATTATAACAGTTAATTGTAGTCTTCTCAATGTATATTCAAAAGTTTATACCAGAGGGTGCCTTACAAATACGAAAAATCGGGTTTGAAGGTTGCTAGTACACGTTACTCGATATATTCGGAAATAGCCTTAGAACTAGTACCAATGACCTTCAAACCCAATTTGTTGATACTTGTAGTGTACGCTTTGATGCAAACCTTTGAACATACATTCAGAAGACTACATTAAACTGTTATAATGACGTTCTAAGAGATAAATTTAATTTTTCCATTTTAGATAGAATTTAGAAGTGAAAAAATGTGAAATTTGTTAAAATTTTGGTTCACTTTGTATTGGGGGTACCCTTAGTTTTGATTGGGTGGTAATAATTTTTAGTGGAGAGCATAATGGGTCTTGGCCTAGGCATCCGACCAAATTTGATCTGCCTGGCTCAATTTGAAAAGAAACTACAGGCATGCCTTTTTGAAAAATGTTAGGAGGAGTGAGGGGGGCGTCAATGGTCGAAGCACTTTAAATTTTGGTTCAAATCAAATAAATCTTGTTAGCAATATATGGACAAGATCTTATGATCCTAAGTCTATTTTATCAAGAGTTGCAGTGCGAAATGTAAAACTGAAAAAATGAAAATTCACTATAATACTTTTGGGTCTAGGGTATAATTTTCTGAAAAATATCAAGAGTGTTATATATCATCACAAAGGTCATTTTATGTAGTTTATTTTGTCCTCAGAATTTTTTAAGGTCAGACTCATAGTTTTCCAGATATTTTCAAAAAACGGAATATTTACCCCTTTGCCACCCCTCCCCCTTAACCCATGGTGCAAATTGGTGTAACTTTTTACGGCGTATATTGGGCAATGTATTCAACAATTTGGCATCAAAAATTTCTTTTTTTTTATGTTTGGGTTTGGGGCTATTTTGAACCTATTGTACTGTTGGGGGAAATTTGCTGAAATGGATTTCAAAATTTATCCGAGATCGAACTTTTTCTGTTAAAATTCATAAACAGCTATCGAACCCAGTACACGTTACTTCTGAAGTACTTCGGAGGTCGCATTTAAGGCCTCTACTTATTGCCTCTCTAAATCATGTAACCAATGAGGCTCGGAGAAGTCTTGGTTTCATCGCTCGAAATTCAAAAGATTTTTATAATTTTATACACATCATTGGCACGATGTAAGCTTGAATACAACTCAGCAGTTTGGAACCCATATTACCACAATCACTCAGAAGATATCGAAAGGGTGCAGAACAAATTTCTTCGCTGCGTAGCTTTCGAACATAAATTAACTCCTGAAAACATAAATTACTCCTTATTATTGGAAAGTTTAAATATCCAAAGTTTAGAGTCAAGAAGATTGTTGTCTAGTACAATTTTATTGTTCAAAGTAATTAATGAATTCATTAATGTTCCTGCATTACTTTTTGAAATAGGTTTAAAAATTCCTAGTCGATGGACACGCCAACAACAGTTATTTGCGCGTTCACTACATAGAACGAATTATTCTTATAATGCACCAATTGACAGAATTAAAGAATTGACAATGATCTATCTGGATTTATAGATTTATTCAATACTAATATAAATTCCATCAAGAAAATAGCTCCTTCCATGGCACTTCAATAATTTTAATTGATGCAATATTCATATTTCTAATATATTTTGTGTTATTTGTTTTTTATTTGTTTCGCTCTTTAAAAAAATATCACTTGTTATTTCTTTGAAATAATTTTAATTGTAATATTTTTGTTAAATGGGCCACTAGTCCGTGGATAAATAAATAAATAGTGTTTTTTGATACCCAATAGTTCGGGCCAGACTTATAGATTTTCATCCCGTTTTTTCTCTGCAGGTAAAAAGTGAAAATGTTGAATTCTTTAAGAAAGCTATTACAGTAAAACTTCGTTATAACGCTCCCGGATATAACACTTTCCCGGCTATAACGCTCTTTTTTCTCGGTCACGGTATATTGAAATATGCATTGAATGCACTTAGATTGTACTATAAGAGTAATTGACCATTCACATTTATAACGCTTTAGTATAACACTTTTATACCTTTCGCCAAATGTCAAACTATCGTTCTTCTTGAATAAACTTGTGAACTAGTAAGACGTATTTCTCTCTCGCTGCCGGAATTACTTAAAGGTCCTATTAGCATTTATTACAAGGAATTTCGATTCGTTATAACGCTACTATTTCCCGGCCTTAGTCCAATGTTGGATGGTCGCGCCTGTTATTTATTTTCTATTTCCCGGTTATAACGCTCTTTTCCCAGTCTCATTTTCTTAAAAAAACAAATTCACTGAGCACAAATTCATAAATTCATTGAGCACGTAGTCTATCTTTACATTGTAATAATCACAAACAAAACCATGATGCACAAGTTGTTTCGTTAATTCACATCAAGGTCAAATTTCCTGGAAAAGGGAAAGACATAGCAACAATTGAAAGTATAATTGAAGATTTTGTTATTGCATCAGCATCCGTCGATACCGAAGAGAACAAGAAAGAAAAGAGGCGTCAAGCATGCCAAAAATATTTGCAGTCTTGGTTGCAATAGAGAAGATTCGAGCAATTTTTTCCTTAAAAAACAATGCTTTGAATCCGTAACTGGCACGTATAGTCAGAAACGACAGCCGCGTCGAATTGGAAAATAGCAAGTGACTTGTTCCGCACAACATGATTCGACGTCATTGTGTACTTTTGGTCCTATATAAGAGGATTTGACACAATGCCTGGATGCAGGGACGTAGCCAGGATTTTGTTTCGGGAGGGGTCCAAATATTGCCCCCCGTACTATTTTTTTGTTTTCTATAAATTTGATGAAAACGATTTTAACCTTCAAATTTAAATTATGGTTTGTGTTATTAGATTAATTTTAACAGGGTAGTACACCAATTACTACAATATTCCATGTGTCCCGAAATAAATTTAGGGGAAGTCCTTTTCAAAATGAACAGTGTGATTTTGTAAAATACGCGTTACTGGAGTTCTTTTGCTAGAACGGTACAGTATTTAATCGCAAAGATTCTAAATTAAAATCTCAAACTTGTGTAGTTCTTATTTTCATATTTTCCTTACACAATTTCTTGGTCTACCACTCCCGTTGTTGCGCCACTGTTTCCAACTAATAAGAGGGCAATTTATTGATTGTGGCTGCATGTTTCACAATGTTGGTCATCAGCATGACTTAAATTCCGAGTTTCCCTGACACCAATGTGGTATAAAGTTGTATTTGGCTCGCATTTAAGGCCTTGATACTTTCCAAGAGCATATAGTTTGTCGATTGATCCATAATACACCACCGTGAAACTTATATAGTTTAAGCTTTCTGAATTCGGAATGGATGTTTTTCTATCGGCGGTTGTTTTTTTTTATTAAGGAATCGTGGGAAGAAATCTGGGATTCGAACTTAAGTTCGTGGCATTTGGGCTGGAATGGGGAGCACAGAGAGTAAAAGCAGGTCATATCCACCTAAAGAGAGATGTCCCATGATCCCATCCCATGCAGATTTTCAAATGACTAATACATATATTAATTTAGCCATAGGTGTACGCTGGAAATCTCGACTATGTTGCATTCTGGATTTTCTAGCAATGCTCAGGCTAAACTATTGTTCATCGCGTTCTGAAATTATTTCTTAGCAACATTTAGGACCTCAGCAGCGGAAAGTTCAAAACACCAAACTCTTAGGCAAATTAGGATAAATAATAACGAGAATTCTGTACCGAATGCGAATAGTAATTTTCTACACATAATTAGTAGAGTTCAGCCGCATTACTGCTAGCGGCACTTTCAACTAAGCTAACAATTTGAAAATATTGATTAAACTCTGAAATCGACTGGTATTTAGGTGAATGAGTAATGATGTCTGAAAAAGTAGCGGAGCTAAGAAGACGTCAATCTTTTTCAAAATTATGTTATCAAAACGCTGACTCCGATTATTTCTGCAAACATTTCGGGAGGGGTCCGGACCCCCTGGACCCCTCCCCTGGCTACGTGCCTGCCTGGATGAGTCCGGTGATGCCTCTCGCAACAGTGCATGACGCGCCGCATCAGAAGTGGCATCTGATGAGAAGATGCGGAGCGCCATGCACTGTTACTGTTGGTCGAAACCGGCTCCAAAACTACACATTGTGTGCCGCATTGATTGCGATGATAGCATAAAAATATCTGTTTTTTTTTAACCATAGACTGACTGCCATTTCCTTACTATTTCATTCCATGTATCAATCGAATAATAAATTTTGTCACCTAAAAGGTGTATGCGTCTATGATGTATATTTCTTGGACTTCCCGTCTATAGCGTTATCCCCGTTATAGCCCTTTTTGGCTTAGACCCCAGAAGAGCGTTATAACGAAGTTTTACTGTATTTATAATGTAATAAAATAATGTCACTAAAATTCCATTTTTATAACAAACAATAACAATTTCTTAGATTTACCTTTAAGAATCCGTGAAATTAGGATAAAGGGTATGCCTAATTTGATCATGTTGTTCAATATCACCTAATCAACTGAGGTTTAATTTTATGAAATTCCAAAGAGTTTTATTTCCTCCATAATAAACGTTGAAAAGATTTGAACCAGAAATTTACGAATAATTTACAATGAAATGATTTTTGCACTGGAAAATTTCTTTCCATCTATTGATATTGTTTAGCGGACTTATATCAGGATTAAATCTACCAACAAAGCGTCAAATGTATCCCCAAAGACACTGGAATTGATAAATGCGATCAAACTTTCTGGGAAATATACGCCATGAAAATAGAAATGGAAAAAAAAGGGAAAAACATGTTTCTACTAATACCACTTTAAAATTTGTAAATATATGCTAGTAAAGAAATGGTAGAATGACTCTACCTATAAAAATTTAACTTTTATCAAAAAATAAGAAATTAATCTCAGTGAGTGAAACTACACGGGGCACAAAAACGCGAGAACAAAACCGGTTTTTATATGAAAATTTAATTTTTCCTTGCCTTGCTCCTCACGAATCTTTTCTAAAGAAACGGTTTTCATTTTGTTCTTGTTCGCGTGTAGACAGGCCCAGTAGGTCCAACCAGACCTATTCGGTATAGAATATGCATATTGTAGTAGGTGCCGACAGATAGGTTAATTGCAACCTAGTTTGTAATTGTAAGCTTTAAATTGCTAATGTATTGTCGACAATCGCATTTACCATTTTTACGTTATCCAAGATCAATCAATTTGAATCAACATAGAAAAAAATATTATTCTGGCTTTACATTTAAATATTCTATTAGTGGTTAGTGATACACCATTGCGGTTAGTCATCTGCTGCATCATGCCTTTGCAAATATACCTACGTGACACACCTTCACTAGAATCCTGTATCAATTAATCAATTGACTGACTCTAACGTATCGTATCACTACAGTGAGTGATTTAAAATGACGGGAAACCATCAAAATGATGGAATTGACGTCACATACAATAAATTTAGTTTGTGTTTTATGGCATCAAAATATATACAGAAATAGTGTATGATTGGATTCTAGTGATAGATGCTTTATATGCTCTCTTTATTGGATGGATGGTGCATTAGGAGTTACTCCATCTCATTCTGATTTACGATACGAGGATATCGATCCCCCTGATTGTATGACGGGAATCAAATTTGAATTCGTCATTGCTTGATTAGTACCTACTTTGAGAGTTTTACGCTTATCTGAACATCAAACGAATAATGTTAATCGATACCTATACTGATTTTGGGTAAATGATTTTCATGACACGCTTCTTGATTAGCTAAATTATTATTTCAAAAATTATCTAATTATCATTTAAGTTTGATAAGAAGGTAACCGAAAGCATACGAGTACAACAACTTAAATTTCTGCTTTCTATGGTTGCCAAATGCGATACATAAATGGTCTGGGGTGAACTCAAGGGTGGGATTAAAATTTTCTATCGAATTTTCGCGCGTGAAGTTCATGTTATTAAAGCAGTGGCGTAGATAGGGGGGGGGATCAAGGGGATCAATCCCTCTTCGGTCACACATTTTGTTTTATTACTTTAGGTATATGTAAAACAAAGCAAAAGTAACATTGGATCTGGAGTTTCGCACAGGCAAGCCCTACTGAAGTATGTAATCTAGAAGTGCTGCTAGAAAAATTAAATGTAAGCACTGATTGAAAATTTGTTGCCGGAAAATCTTAATGTTCGGCTCAACGGTTCGGTGGAACACAGCACTCCGTGTTCCACTGGAGCGCAATTTCCAATGGGAAATATACAATACATAAGATTATAAAGAGTGGAAAGCTAATGCAAATGAAGAGAAAGCGCTGTAAAACTGCTTCCAATTTTTCAGCATCCTTTATTGATTGAGTTTATCAACATTATTTTTTTCTTTTTTTTTTAATTAAAATTTGACGAAAGGTTTCATCGTATATAGCAGGGCAAAGCAAGTCTTGGCTTTCTCTAGTCATTCGCAATTTTATTTTTTTAATTTAATACGAACTATCAAAGCTATAACCAAGAATATTTATTTTTAACAAAATCTTCTATAAAAAAAAAATTGTAGAAACTTCCAGAATTGAAAGATATACATATAGTCTCATGCATTAATTCGAAAACAAATTAACAAACAAACAAACGGCTTTCCGCGGTACCTTAGTGTTCCGTGAAAATCTCTCAAGGGTTTCGCGAAGATATCAAAAAATAGGAAAAATGTAGAAAAAGCTTAGGACAACAAACAATCCATACGAAAAAATGTTTTAAAATTCCCAAACTTAATCTGCTACACAGCACCAGAAATCAACTTAACTGTAAAATATTTTACTAGCATCAGAGACTCGACCGATTTTCTTTTACAACTTTCCACTATCTAAAATAGAAAAGGAAGACATACCTCGACTAAGGACGCTAATTGGTTCCAGGAAAATGCATCCTAAGTCAAAGGCAAGAAGACGGTCACACTCCAAATTCGTCACTTTTCAGTTAATGATACAGTTTTATAAGGACAAGAGGTATTTAAAGTATAGATTTTGTTCACCTCAACAGCAACTAATTTGCTGAATATTCTTCAAATCTTTCTTTGGTGGTCTCTTATTCTGAACTGGGGAAGAGCTCGGGCCTTTTTTATTTTTATCCTTAAACTTATTTAAGCACTGGTGATGGAAACTTATCTGCATATTATTTGTTGAGCTCATCGTTTTATATTTCAAAAAGAAATTCTCATCGGTGGTTCGGAACAAGAACACAAAATTGAGCAATTCAGTTCAAATCTCTACTCAAGGTAAAAATCCACGCTCCTGTGAGAGGCTAGGCCCAACTAGTGAACACAATTTTTGGAAGCATACATTCCCTTATCAATTCCACCGAATGGCAGAAAGTAAAGGTCGATTCCAAATTGACGACTCAACTATTTTCCTGAAATTTAGAACAAACGTTCAGTTAAATTTTAGTAAGTAATTAAGAACGCATTTATTATGTGCGCGTTCCTCGGTACAAATAAACAATTTTGCTCATATCTATACGTTCTCCGGTATCAAACTTACAATGTATGCTGAAAATTTGCTTTTTTAAATTTTTTTTCATTTCTATTTTTAATTTGCTTCATTTTATAAGTTTTGGTAATTTAGCAGAAACTGTTTGCCGCCAGATTCGTTTTTAAATAAAAGGCCTAATCCTTTACACAATCGTTGAACTCTACTTGCAGGTCCTCAACGAAACTAGGCTAATTGCCATTGACTAAAGAAAATTCTTGAAACAACGGCCCAATAAGTAATAAGAAGCTTTATGGATCAGGAAAGAAAAAGTGTAAGAACAGAAAAGCTAATTATGTCTAAAGTTAACAGGTGTGTTTTGAAAAAATCGAAAATTTGTGCGAAAATTGGTATACTGTGGATACACTCACCATACTAAAAAAAGGAAAAATATCGATGCAATATTTTCAAAACTCTGTTTTTATCGTATGGCAAAATTGATATTTCAAAATTTGCTCCAAATAAAATACAGAAATTGTTATTTTGAAACTCAGCATTTGATAACCGTAAAAGTATAAATAATCTTGCAAAATGATCCCCCTCCTCTCCGAAAAGCTATCTACGCGACTGAATTAAGGGAGGAAGACATTTATAAGAAAAATCTAGGGGGCGTCGCCCCCTTCTCGCTACGCTCACCAACCCCCGGGGGCCGAGGCTAATTTCGGGCGCGGCCGAAATTTGGATACCCTTCGCTCTCCTTTGGCTAAAAGTTTTTTCGGGCGTACCTATGACTTGTATTTAATCCCCCTCCTCATTCTTTTTCTTCCGTCTGGACAAAAGTTTTGGGATTGGTTGAAATAAGTGGCCAAATAAAAATATTTACTCGGAAAATTTTATTGGGGTTGCGGGAGCATGACTCCACAGTACGATTCCATTCGTTTTTAACTTTTTTGTTGCTTTGGTAAAGACACATTAATTCCAGGTTTTGTGAAATTGGTGCAAAAAATGTTTCTTAGAAGAACCAAAATGGGGGTTGGGTTTCTATGGCCACCCCATGACCCCATGGTCAGATTTTATCAATTCTTAGATATGTTTTGTGTCATCAAGAGAAACACGTTTGTGTGTAATTTTGCTGAAATTGGTGCACAAATAAAAAAGTTTTTCTTAGAAGAACCTAATTTGGGGGGTTAGGTTTGTATGGCAGCCCCGTGACCGCATTATCCGATTTGATCCATTCTTAGATATGTTATGTGTCATCAAGAGAAACACATTTGTGTGAAATTTGGTTGAAATTGGTGCACAACTAAAAAGGTTTTCTTAGAAGAACCTAATTTGGGGAGTTAGGTTTGTATGGCATCCCCATGACCCCATTATCCAATTTGATCAATTCTTAGATATGTTTTGTTTCATCAAGAAAAAAACGTTTGTGTAAAATTTGGTTGAAATCGATGTACAAACAAAAAAGTTTTTCTCAGAAGAACCTAATTTGGGGGTTGGGTTTGTATGGCAGCCCCATGACCCCATGGTCCGATTTGATCGATTCTCCCATATGTTGTGTGTCATCAATAGAAATACATTTGTGTTGAATTTGGTTGAAATCGATGGACAAATAAAAAAGTTTTTCTTAGAAGAACCTAATTTGGGGGGTTAGGTATGGCAGCCCCATGACACCATGATCCGATTTCATCGATTCAAACATACAAACTGCCTGCAGCAAAAAGAAGCATTTGTGCAAAATTTCAACTTCATAGCTTTTAAATTGGCCGAGTAAAACGCGTAGCAACAGACGGACAGACAGACAGACGGACATCGCCCAACCGACTTCCCATGTTATGCTGATCATATATGTATACTTATTATATGGTCGGAGATGCTTCCTTCAATGCGTTACAAACTTCATGACAAAGTTAATATACCCTTCGTTGACTCTACGAGCGAAGGGTATAAAAAACTATGCTGAAAACGTAAAATCAACAGAATCTAGGCGCGGCCGAAATTTGGATTCCCTTCGTTTTCCTCGGGGTAAAAGTTTTCCAGGCAACTTTGTGATTTGTCATCCGATTCCGTCCGTCTTATCCTACATAATTCTTGTAACGTGCTTTTTGTGTCGCCCCATTGGACCTCATGGACCGATTTCTGTCGAAGCGAAACTTGACCAGTGTTGCGTAATTGGATTAATTATAATCAAAAATTAAGACCGTCCGGGTGTATGGGTGACTGCCGGATCGAAACCATTTTATTCGATAGAAGACCGCCCCCTGATGCTAAATACACTGGTCGGCCGAACTGCACCCGACCGAAAGGGTTGACAATATTCCACATCTATATGGCCTCTGGCAATGTGAACGGACTGGCGCACAGGCGGACCGGGTTCGAATCCAAGTTTCGGAATAAGGTTTTTTATGAATAAAAAAATAAAAAAAAAATCAAATAAAATTAAATCACAATAAAAAAAAATATTCTTTCAAATTGTTTATACCCGTCACTATGTGAAAGGGTATATTTCATGAAGTTTGCAATGCATTGGAGGAAACATCTCCGACTTGTATAAAAAGTTTCATATATGATGAGCATCAAACTGTCTGTCTGTCTGTCAGTCTGTTTCAACACAAACTAGTCCATCAATTTTGAAAATATCGGGCTGAAATTTTGTATGCAAGTTTCTTTTTAGTGTACGCTGTATATATGACGGAACGAATGGAATCGGACCATGGCGCTATGGGGCTGCCATAGAAACCAATCCCTGACAATTAGGTACTTCTACCACAATTTTTTTTCTTTACACACCAATCTTAACCAAACTTCCCCCGAATATGTTTCTAGTAAAGTCTCAAAACATATATAGGAACGGATAGAATCGACGTCATAGGGCTGACAATTTTCGGGTCATTTTGAATGGAAGGTACCCTTTGTTTTAATCAGATCGAATTAATATTTGGGTGGAGGGTCTAACGTATAATGTTTACCAAAATTATTCCCGCCTGGTGTGATTCGGCGATAAGTTACAGGCATGTTTTTTTTTAATGTTAATAGGGGAATGCTTTGACGGAGCAGCCTGAGTCTCCGTGTGGGACAGCTATATATTGTTAGAAATAGTTATCCCAATTACCATGGCTCCAATTAAATTACTTCAGGAGCTAGAGCGCCAAATGTAACTATCAAAAAATCGAAATTACACCGAATGTTTTTAGGTCTAGTATATAATCTGCCAAGAGAAGGTGTATTATATAATATATCATTAGAAAGGAAATTTTGTGTAGTTTAAGTCGTCCTCAGAACTTTTTGCTGTAAATATTACAGTTAACAAGATATTGGCGAAAAATCATAATTTCACCCCTTTGCCACCCCCTCCCACCCAAATGTGACGCGCAAAAAAGTCTAACTTTTTACTGCGTAATGCGGTCAGGCCACAGAACAATTTGGCATCAAAAGTCAGCTCTTTTTTTGGATGTTTGGGTCTAGAGCTAAAGTCACTATACTAATAGAGATTAAAAATAAAAATTAATTTAAAATTTATATTTAACAAGATAATGACACCAATTATGAAGCAAGGCTGATGATAACAGTTTGATTTCAAGACCAACTAATCAAGGTTATGGAAAGACCTTCATACTTCCTAGATCTAAATATCATCAAAAATGTGTGGGAATGAATGATAAATAGACGATCTATACCGTTAGACGATATCAACTTAATTTACCGTTAACACCTATTACAATTCTATCCCAGATTAAGTTTATGAGCTCAAATTACTTAAATAAAGTTCTACTTACTTACCAGCTACATTTTTCAAAGTAAAATTATCCCTTCGTACTGTTATTTCATGTTTCATTTCCATTGGAACTATCCTATTCACTTTACCATTTATACTGTTTTTAAGAATCCTCGTAAGAAAATCCTAACGGGACACCGGACTTTAGACCTTCTGTTATTCAAAGAACAAGCAGGCTACTGAAAATATTGTCACCAAGTTTGATGAAAATACCGTTATGACTTACCGAGATACAGCCTTTTTTCAAGTGGAACTATCGTTTTGGTTGGAAGTGTATGTATATTTTTGTATATATGTATGTAAATTTTAATAAATAAAACTATAAAAAATAAATAAAATATTGTAAAAATTATTCTCTACAACCCCATGGTCTGATTCCAGTAATTTTTTGTATATGTTGTGGGACATCAATAGAATTGTTTCTTGTGAGGTTTGGTTGAAGTAAGTGCACAAAAAAATTTGGTTTTTTAACAGTACCCAATTTGGGGGGCTAGGTTTGTATGGCAGCCATGACTCCATGGTCCGATTCCATCTATTCATACATATGTTTTGTGTCATCAATAGAAACACATTTTGTTTTGTTGAAATTGGTGCACACAATAAAAAGGTTTTTCTTAGAAGAACTCCATTTTGTGTGCACAATTTCAGCTCCATAGCCGGCGAAGTAAAACGCGTCGGGCGTCGCAACTAACGGACAGACGGACATCGCCCAATCAACTCATGCCGTCATGCTGATCATATATGCAGTGGACATCGTTTATAACGACATCGGTTATAACGACGCATAGGCTATAACGACGGAAATTGCAGGTCCCGAGACCTAAGAGGCTCGTGCGGTACAATTTTTGATGGATATAGCGACCATCGCTATAAAGACCGATCGGTTATAATGACTGAATTTTTCCGAGTCGAGAGGCAAAATGATCGGATATAACCACCAACGCTCGTCACATTTCATTTTTTGTATGCGAAATAATTGCTTTTCCGGCATGCAATGATCAAGTTCAAGTTGAAAATTAAATTCAGTATGGAAGTTTCCTCATATGTAAAAAAAAGTTCCAAAATTCTTGTTTTTGGAAGGCGGGAATGACACGACATTGCATTGCATTCGCTACTCAACCTGAAGGTTTTTAAAACATCGTAAGAAATCGAAAATTCATGTTACGAAATATTGTTTGCAATAGAACAATCATAACAGTATAGAGAATTTGAGACAAATCCTCTCGTGAAAAACTGCACGCCAATAAATTGTGTACGTTTTCATCACATCGTTTTCGGAATCTGCCCTAAACTTTATTTAGCGGTTCCACATCAATTCGGTACCAACGATCGTCCAAGATAGGGGAGCAGTTATTATTCATACACTATTAGCGCCTCAAAATAACAAGCTTGACACATATCCAAATCATTATGACGATAATCCGTCATAATGAAGAAAGTTCGAAATTGAGGTGACACATATGTTTTCAATTCACTTGTTTTTATTTCACTATTCCAGCTTTATTTCTTCTTGTTTTATAACGACGTTTCGCTCTGCATTTTGAGCATCTTCAGGTTTCTACAAAATAGTTGTTGAAAATATGAGTTTACATTGGTTATTATTTCAGACTTACGATTAATGACGTGAATAGTTGTCTATTTTCTAAGATTACTTTACATGTTACCTGCTACTAGTTAAGCTATTTTTGACAAGTTTTGGCGTTTACTTTCGGTATTGTCAGTTATTACAACTAAAGGGGTTGCCATGTTATATATTTTCTTAAATTTAGTTTATTAGGTTGGTATATTTGCTGACTTGTTGCTCAATTTCGTTTTTAGTGTTAAGTGAGTTTTTATAATTTTTGTTAATGTATATGGCTTCTTTTATTAGGAGTTTATTTTTGTGGTTGTCTTTGTTGATGATTTTCGTGTTTTCAAAATCCATTTCATGTTTTTGGTCTACTTGGTGTTTTACTAATTTAGTGTGCATATTGGTATCCATTTTGTATTTACCTTTATGTTCATTCAATCTTGTGCATAATCTCCTAGTTGTTGAGCCATAATACTCTGTTTTAATGTTTTGTTCCTTACATGTTTTGCATGGTATGCAATAGACAACATTTTTATTATTTTCTTTTTTTATTTTGTCCTTTGTATTACTATATAGGTGGTTTATGTTGTCTATTGCATACCATGCAAAACATGTAAGGAACAAAACATTAAAACAGAGTATTATGGCTCAACAACTAGGAGATTATGCACAAGATTGAATGAACATAAAAGTAAATACAAAATGGATACCAATATGCACACTAAATTAGTAAAACACCAAGTAGACCAAAAACATGAAATGGATTTTGAAAACACGAAAATCATCAACAAAGACAACCACAAAAATAAACTCCTAATAAAAGAAGCCATATACATTAACAAAAATTATAAAAACTCACTTAACACTAAAAACGAAATTGAGCAACAAGTCAGCAAATATACCAACCTAATAAACTAAATTTAAGAAAATATATAACATGGCAACCCCTTTAGTTGTAATAACTGACAATACCGAAAGTAAACGCCAAAACTTGTCAAAAATAGCTTAACTAGTAGCAGGTAACATGTAAAGTAATCTTAGAAAATAGACAACTATTTACGTCATTAATCGTAAGTCTGAAATAATAACCAATGTAAACTCATATTTTCAACAACTATTTTGTAGAAACCTGAAGATGCTCAAAATGCAGAGCGAAGCGTCGTTATAAAACAAGAAGAAATAAAGCTGGAATAGTGAAATAAAAACAAGTGAATTTAACTACCAAACCAGTGAGACATAAACAATTCAAAATACATATGTTTTCGTCATTATAATTCGTCATTCACTTTTGACGTTTTGGTAAATGATGAAAATGTCCCTAACAACAGCGATATTTTGATGAATATTCTGTTTGCTTTGCGACAGGGACATATCGAGATACAAGATTCGACGCCAGCTCTGGCTTTATTCTTTTAACCCCTGGAAATCAAGAATTTATGAAAAGAAACCATTTTGAAAAAATAAAGGAGTCAACCGAGGAATTTAAGTTTATCTGCTGTGAAAAGTAGACTGAAGTTGCCGAAAATGACTCCAAAAGTTTAATGATGAAAAACTGCAAAATTCTTTGGCATAAAAACATTCTGAAACTTGAATTTCTTTAATTTTTACAACATTTTAAGATCCGTCTAGTTCATGTGTGTAACCCTGTAGAGATTACAACAAATACAGGTCCTGCTTCAGGTTTTTTCGACAACATTCAAATCCTAATTGAGAATCTGTTGATTTGACTAAAAGATTAACGATGTGGTAAGGAAAGGACATTGCCCAGACCCAGATGTATACCCGGATGGCGTCGGATCTCGGCCATACTAAACCCACACAATTCCAAAATTAAACCCGTCCAGAGACGCCCGTGGAAGAACAGAGAAATGTAGAGCGCCTCCATTTTCGATCAAAATTCGCCCCTGTAATGGAGGCGGATTGTTTATTTTTTACACTCAATTGTAGGGCAGAAATTACAAATTGGACGGGCACATATCACGAAATATAAACATGCACATGCCAGACAAAACTTAGCTGTGCTTCCTTGCTGCCGACCCAGGGGGCGTTTTTCCTCCCTCCATGGCTAATTTTTTTTTTCGTCCGCCAACAGCCAAAATCCCGCGTGTCACCATCGTCACATCTTACACGATGTTTGCTTTTGAATTTGGCGTGATTTTTATAAATATTAATAATTTGAAATAATTCAAGTTGTTAATATTTGCAAAAATTGAGAAAATTCAAAAACATACATGTATGGGGCAAAATCGGTTCGTTACAATGGGTCTAAAAAAGTTGGAAGGGTTGGGGAAGAAAAAACTGTAAAACCACAATTTGGCAATTTGCTAACTTCTCCATTTATGCCCTCATTGGTACTTATAATGTTCTCACGTATTTCTTATTTCCGAAAAAATAATTTAAACAAAATTCAGAAGCAGCTATTCCATTCCATACATTTGTTTGTCAAAAGTTGTACAAAAAGGTTGTACGTCCCGCACTCATGTATGGATCAGAATGCTGGACCATGTATGAAGGTTACGCGAAACAAATGACAGCGACTAAAATGAAAATGTTACGCATGTCAGTTGGTTTGACGAAAAGGGACCACATCAAGAGTAGCTACATCTGAGGCAGCTTGTCCATAGACCAACCAATCACCGAAAAGCTCGAAGACCGACAAATGGGTTGGTATTGCCATGTTCAAAGGCGTCCGCCTGAGAACCCCGCAAAGAAAGCGATATCAATGGAAGTTCCACTTGATGGACCCAAGGCCAGAGGCAGACCGAAGAACACCTGGATGTGTCAAATGAAAAAGCAACAACAACGCATTGGTCTCGGCGATGACGCGATCCAAGATAGAGCTGCCTGTAGAAATATGCTGAGATATTATCGCCAAAAGGGGCGATGTGCCTACACCGCAGGTCGAGCAAGGCGAGGCCATGGAGCGGTATAAAGAACGAGGCAAGGAAGAGAAGAAAGTTTGTCGCACAAGGAAGTATGTAAACCATTGTCGTATACCATTTAAAAAGTGGACCACCGTAAGTTCGTGGTCTAAAACGGAGTTTGAGTTCACATTGCAATGACCGCTTATTCCGACGACAGGACGTTATAAAATCATATATAACGACTGTGGTCGTTATAAGCGATATGAGCGGATATAACGACGATCGGCTATAACGACGTTAAACAGTCGGTCCCTTCGATGTCGTTCTAAACGATATCTCTCTTTTATTACCCAAACTCCTAGTGGAGCATGGTGCGCTGACGACTACCGTGTGTAATCGTCAACGTTACAAAGCCAACTGAATTCGGAGTGTGATTCGGTTGTCAGCCGTACCACTATCTAGTCGCATTATTAGTTTATTATTCTATGATAAGAATATCTCTTATCGTTATCATCTTCTTCTGAATAATAAACTTGCGACGAGTCGTGCCGAGTTTGGAAACTCGTTTCTCTATGAGTCTCTATATCACAGAGTGGCGACCGAGCGATCACGGCCACAGAGCACGGCTATAACGACGTTAAACAGTCGGTCCCTTCGATGTCGTTCTAAACGATATCTATGTACTGTATACATATTTTATAATGGTCGGAGATGCTTCCTTCAGTGCGTTACAAACTTCAAGACAAAGTTAATACATATACCCTTTCACTCTACGAGCGAAGGGTATAAAGAAGTATTTAGGCCTTGCCACAGTTGCATCATAGTTCCTGTTCGCATTTTTCAGGTTAAAGGTCCATCTAGATTAGTCGCCAAATGGTGTCACGTGCAACCAAATGCTGTTGTCATTGCTTCCAAACTGATCGCCATTTGGGTGTGCGTCCAGTTTTGATATTCAATATGGCACCTCAACCAACCGCTTGTCAAAATCAAAGTGACAATTTTGCAACTTTTGTTCGTTCTTTTGTGTGAAATTGAATAATTCTTGAATGGCCGTGTAATAATTCAAACGCGCAGAGTCTGATTTTAATAATTAAATTTTAAAAAATCACCAAAATGAAATTTTGGTTATGTCATTTTCTGTCTCCATTTGGTTGCTAGTGTAGATGCTAAGTAGCTTTTCAAGATGTTGAGCCAAATACCACCAATATTGAAGATATCTCAGAGGAAGAGGTGATGGAGGCAATGCATCAGATGAAACGCGGATAGGCAGTCGGACCGGACAAAATCCCCGTGGAATTTTGGTTGCAAATGGAAAATGTCGGGCTTAGTTGGCTCACAGTCCTCTTCAACAAAATCAAAGGTGGGCAACCGATGCCTGATGCTTTCAGGAAAAGTTTTCTTCTTCCTTTCTATCAAAACAAGGGAGACTCACGCAAACTCAACAACTATAGGGCTAGTTAACACCTCATACACTGAAGATCTACGTGCGAGTTGTCTGCAACCGATTGAGAAAGACTGTGCGGTTGAATGACAATCAATGCGGCTTCGTTGAAGGTCGATCTACAGTCGATGCGATTCAGTGCATTCGTATTGCGATGGAAAAGTATAGAGCAGCACGAAAGGACTTGCACTTTGTGTTCATCGATTTGGAAAAGGCATTCGATAGAGTACGTCGTGATCTGATATGGTTGGCCTTGAGAGATGATACGAGACATGTATGATGGAGCTACGACTAAGGTTAGATGCACAGCCAAGAATTTCCGGTGAATGTCGGATTACACCAGGGCAGTGTATTGAGTCCAAACATCGTTGTCTTGCAAGCTGCCCTTACAAAATGGTGTGACATTCTGGAGGAGCATGGACTGAGGGTAAGTATAACAAAGACTGAGTTCTTATGCTGCCCATTCTCAGACCCAGATGCACCGATACCAGATATGTACGTCAAAGGAGAGCAGCTTAAGTCTTGTACCAAGTTCAAGTACCTTGGCTCGATGGTGAACAGCAGAGCTACATGCGATGATGACATCTAACACCGCACAAAGGTTGGGTGGATGACGTGGCGAGAAAACTCAGGAGTTTTCTGCAATAAGAAAATGCCACTGAAGCTAAAGGGCAAGTTGTACAAAATGGTTGTACGTCCCGCACTCATGTATGGATCAGAATGCTGGACCATGTATGAAAGTTACGCAAAAGAAATTACAGCGACTGAAATGAAAATGTCACGCGTGTCAGTTGGTGTAACCAAAAGGGACCACATCAAGAGTAGCTACATCCGAGGCAGCTTGTCCATAGACAAACCAATCACCGAAAAGCTCGAAGACCGACAAATGGATTGGTATTGCCATGTTCAAAGGCGTCCGCCTGAGAACCCCGCAAAGAAAGCGATATCAATGGAAGTTCCACTTGATGGACCCAAGGCCAGAGGCAGACCGAAGAACACCTGGATATGTCAAATGAAAAAGCAACAACAACGCATTGGTCTCGGCGATGACACGATCCAAGATAGAGCTGCCTGTAGAAATATGCTGAGAAATTATCGCCAAAACGGGCGATGTGCCTACACCGCAGGTCGAGCAATCGTGGAGCGGTATAAAGAACGAGGCAAGGAAGAAGAAGAAGTAGATGCTAAGTAGCAGCCGAATGGCTGTTCGTTATGCCAGTTTTTGGACGCGCAGCCATTGGGTGATCAATCTAGACTAGATGGACCTTAAGGGAACATCTTTGATTGAGATGTATTTGGAACGAAAGCTGTATTTGATGAAGAGATAGCCTGAATATGAACTGTCGTAAGCTTTACAATCTCGGCTCATTACTCAATTTTTTGCCTTTCAGCTTATTAAACTTTACTGCATGTGTTTCTTTCACCACATCACAAAAAAATTTTTGTCTACTCGGTTTTCTAGCCACCTTTATGTTCGAGCTTATGTAATTTAAGTCCGCCTAACAATTTTGCCCCCCAAGGTTGTTTCTGGATTACCGGCTGGTCCAAAATGTGGAGAAAATTAATTCACAAAATGTTCACAATCACAAATGCTGATCGATCAACCAATTTGTTTTGTTTGTTTGTCGGTGTTTTAACTTTTTGTTTGAAGTTTCCAAATGTATTTCAACAGCATTTTATAAAAATGGGATTTCTAAAGGATAAAATCCCGAGAATCCTAATAATTCAGATTGATATTTCGAAAAAAAGTCTATAGGCGTTTTCATAATTTTTATCCTGCGGTCCACTTAATCCTGAATTCAGTGACAGGTTTTGAGTTTGACACCCCTGGTCTATTCTGATCGAGATTAGAACTTGGATTATGTTTGCTGGAGTGAAGACGAAGCATGGACTGAAGAAATACAGAGCTATGTTCCTCATGCTAATGTGAAACCAAAGCAGACTTAGAATTTACGTTTAATATTAAATTAAATGTTCACCGAACATCAATTTGGGTTGCTTTTACTTAACTTACCTAGTATAAACCCAAATTTGCGCAACCTCATAGGTATCCAAAACCCCTACATCCATGCATAAATATTTTCCGTATCACGAAAGCCCAACAATCAATGTGTACATATTTACATAGTTCGCGTATGTACATGTTGCATGCATTTTCCAAATTGTCTTCTCCTGTAAACCATCCGCATACTATGTCCAGGAGCAATCAACTCCTTAAATGTCACACAAAACCAACTTGATACACGACAAGTGTGTTTTGAATGAAAATTCAAAGTTCAGCTCAGAGAAGTACGTACAGCGTTTAACTTCGCCTATATGTACCTCGAGACAAAATAAAGAACATCCTCGTGTACCTAGAGGAGCAATCTATATGCAAATTTGCCACTTTGTAAAAGACTTGAGAGAAGATGTTCGCCGTTATCCTTGAGACGGTTGTTCAAGATTACGTATTGCTGCCACGAAGTATACCTATCGTTCCTAGTGGGCATTCAACAAATACAGAACAGATACAATCAACTTGGTGTACTTGTTTTGTGTTTCCTTTTAACACTTTTTCGTGCACAACAGCAATGCATTGCTTTGTATTTTGTGCAGAGTTGCCAGTGGAGGTATAATACGTTAAGGACAAATGGGAGTATGCCGGAAGATGAGTGGAAACAATCTAAAAACATTTGGTGGGGATTTATTTATCTGATTTTGTTTTGAATGCATGCTTTTGGCAAATTTTGAAACAAAGTTATGACGGAATTAGCAAGCTTAATCTTTTGAAAAATAAAAAAATATATTATGCAGGTTATCTATATCTATCCCATGAAATATTTGCACTCTGAAAACTTGCAACTCGCAAGATTTCCATCATAATGCTATTTCATTTGTTTATTTTAAACTTCATCATGGAATATATTCATGAAACGATACCTTCGACCTAAGCTAAAATATAGTTAAATCGGCTATCACTTACCATTCTATACGTAAGGAAGCATATGCACATTAGCATTCTGTCACGAATCAGGACGGCTATGATTCGAGCATTCGAGGATAATCAACAGGAACCAGCCATGCAACCACAGTGCACGCCAGGCACTCTAAAAACAATTACGGGAAACAATTTGCTTGGCGAAAGCATGTCATTATAATATTTTGGCTGGCCCCAGCCCAAATACAGAATGTTTGTGTCTTATTGAAAATTGATTATCACTCGCATGAAATAAGATAATGTACGTATGTGTGTCGTGTATGTGATGTAATCCGGTGTGTATGTTGCGGAGAGTTTAATATGCCATAAACGGAAATAATGGAAATAATGGCTATGATCGATGAGCGTTTGAAAGACGTGTCTCTGAGATGCTTACACTGCGCAAAGTGTAATTAATGAGCGCGATGATTGTGAACAAAGCATCACGTTACATCATATTACATCATCGATGCTATTATCAGGCACATTAACCGCCAACACAAGGATATTTATACTAGCGAATAGCTAGGCATACGTTTAACTGAAATGTGCGGCAATAAAAAACACGTGCCGTGTACAGGATTAGGATTTAAGCCTGCTATTTGTATGGTGCGTGAAGTATTATGCGGGTGTAAGTATAGCGCGGCTGATTTAAAAAGGTTTCGGGAAGGGTTTATGTTGCTCTTATCTGGGGGGTTTTCAAAACAGATAAGTCTTGTTGTGAATAGTGTTACAGCATCGAACTATGTATGTACATAGTAGCAGCTGAGCTAGTTGCTTCATGATACAAGGTCAAAGTGATAATCACATTATCTGGAGGCTATGGAGGTAATGCGAAACATAAATAGGAAGGAGCACAAGTGTTTGTGAAGCATTTTGAGGAGCAGATTTTTATGGTTTCGTAGTAAAAACGAACCGCTTGAAAAGCTATAAAACGGTATATTACATCTTAGTCTTAGGAAGCATTAAAACTATACAGGATTGAAAGTGGTTACTTATTTTTATATTTATGAAGGAGACTGTAGATAACTTCCTCGAGCAGCTTTTCGAGATGTTGAGCCGAATACCACAAATATTGAAGATATCTCAGAGGAAGAGGTGATGGAGGCAATGCATCAGATGAAACGCGGAAAGGCAGTCGGACCGGACAAAATCCCCGCGGAATTTTGGTTGGAAATGGAAAATGTCGGGCTTAGTTGGCTCACAGTTCTCTTCAACAAAATCAAAGGTGGGCAACCGATGCCTGATGCTCTCAGGGAAAGTTTTCTTCTTCCTTTCTATAAGAACAGGGGAGACTCACGCAAACTCAACAACTATAAAGCTAACACCTCATACACTGAAGATCTACGAGCGAGTTGTCTGCAACCGATTGAGAAAGATTGTGCGGTTGGATGACAATCAATGCGGCTTTGTTGAAGGTCGATCTACAGTCGATGCTATTCAGTGCATTCGTATTGCAATGGAAAAGTATAGAGCAGCACGAAAGGACTTGCACTTTGTATTCATCGATTTGGAAGAGGCATTCGATAGAGTACCTCGTGATCTGATATGGTTGGCCATGAGATCACTTAATGTCTCTGAGGCATACGTCAGGATGATACGAGGCATGTATGATGGAGCTACGACTAAGGTTAGATGCACAGCCGGTGAATCAGAAGAATTTCCGGTGAATGTCTGGAGGAGTATGGACTGAGGGTAAGTATAGGAAAGACTGAGTTCTCATGCTGCCCATTCTCAGACCCAGATGCACCGATACCAGATATGTACGTCAAAGGAGAGCAGCTTAAGTCTTGTAAGTTCAAGTACCTTGGCTCGATGGTGAACAACGGAGCTACGATGCGATGATGACATCAAACATCGCACAAAGGTTGGGTGGATGACGTGGCGAGAAAACTCTGGAGTTTTCTGCGATAAGAAAATGCCACTGAAGCTGAAGGGCAGGTTGTACAAAACGGTTGTACGTCCCGCACTCATGTATGGATCAGAATACTGGACCATGTATGAAGGGTACGCGAAACAAATGACAGCGACTGAAATGAAAATGTTACGCATGTCAGTTGGTGTAACGAAATGGGACCACATCAAGAGTAGCTACATCCGAGGCAGCTTGTCCATAGACCAACCAATCACCGAAAAGCTCGAAGACCGACAAATGGATTGGTATTGCCATGTTCAGCGGCGTCCGCCTGAGAACCCCGCAAAGAAAGCGATATCAATGGAAATTCCACTTGATGGACCCAAGGCCAGAGGCAGACCGAAGAACACCTGGATGTGTCAAATGAAAAAGCAACAACAACGCATTGGTCTCGGCGATGACACGATCCAAGATAGAGCTGCCTGTAGAAATATGCTGAGATATTATCGCCAAAACGGGCGATGTGCCTACACCGCGGGTCGAGCAACGCGAAGCCATGGAGCGGTATAAAGAACGAGGCAAGGAAGAAGAAGACTGTAGATAACTGAATAGATATTTTCTCAATGCAGGATGAGACCACCCCAAACCTTCAGCATTTACTCAGCACAGTCCAACTCAAATAGTTAATACTCAACCCATTCAGTAGTTTTTTTTTAAGTTTTTTGTTAGCACACGTTGCATCCCGGTATTTTTAGCACCTGTTCAGTGCCTATATAAGAGGATCGTACGCCTTTGCCTGGTTGAGTCCAGTAATGCCTCTCCTGTTATGACATGACGCGCTGCATACGTAGAGGCATCTGATGATGCCGGTTTCGAACTAGTATTACGCGCCATGTAATACTAGTTCGAAACCGACTCGAAAGGCACTCTGTGTGCCGCAACTCGCTGGAATATGCATACTTGTGCTGTCCCACTATGGACAAACTGGACGGTGGAAAACTCAAATCATTTTTTGAGCATGCTACATCCACCGTCCAACAACAATGTTTTTGTTGCTTTGTTTGATGTTATTGTTGTTGTAGCGATCCAGGAATTGTTTTTTGTGCATGAATTGAAGAGGGTTTGGCTGCACTTGGCCTTTGTAATAACAGATGGCAGCGTTACACCGGCTGCCGTTGGAACATTTTTATAACGACATCACAAACATCCATGACGAAAGTGGGACTCGAACTCCGGCTCCGTCAAATCAGGAGTAGAGTGTCTTTTCTATCCACTGAGCTACCGAATACCCTCTAGGGGAGAACATTGTGAGTGGCAAACATTTTTGCAATCGTTCTTAGGGGGGAAAAGCCAGGTAGGTGTTTGTGTTTTTTTTTTTGGGAAGTGTCTTGCGGAATGGAGAACGGAGCAGCTTCATCAGTTTTGGCTGCACAATAAGATGCAGATCCTTTTTTTCGAAATAAAAGTTGCTGCGTTAACATCCGATTATTTGCGGGTATTGATCCGCTGGATATTTTTTTATGAAAATTGGAATAACAAGTTATTTTTGGTCCTTCATTCGGAATTTGAGATCAGTTTTACCGTGTGGCTTTCGTGGTCCTTTCCAGAACTAGTAAATCGACTTTCCTTAGAAAAAATGTTAGCATAATGAATATGATGCGATTGAATAGTCTATTACACTCAGAGAAATATTCACTAATATTGAACGAAATATATTTAATTCAAACGATTTGCGCTTTTGATTTTGCTCCACACGCAAATGCGTTTAATTCTAACGAGTGGCGTTTCTTTCAAAAGCATAATGAGTTGTAAAAAAGCGTTAGAATTAAAAGAATTTACGTTTACCTGGAAAGAAGGAGCCAGTCGATTTAAACGTATTTTTCATTGAAATAAACACTTATTCTTTTATTGTAAACGGGTAAAACATTTTAAATAAATGAAAGGCAATTGTATCAAACATTTCCGTTTTTATATTGAACATTTTTGTTATTTAAAATAAACGAAGTATTCTTTTTAATGAAACGGTATGTATTTCGAAAGTAACGCATCGCGTTTTCATTTCATAGAAATTACCCCATTCAAAATAATTGAGTTTTACATGGAATTAAAAGCAAACTCTGCTGAAATAAAATAATACATTCCGTTTGATTGTCCATTCTCCATTCGATTAGATACTTATGCTTGAAATAGATCAGACGCGTCAGCAGAAGCATCTGCATCGCGAAACGTTAAGCCCAATGCATTTTACATTGCTGACAAAAATGTTGGGCAGAAGACTTGGCATTCAGCATATTTGTCAGCTATGAAATTCTGCCGATGCTGCTGCTGACGCGTGTAATCTATTTCAACTATTACTGTTACCTGGGTTGATTAATCAATAAAGAATAAAACTTATGAAAACTTTAGAAAAACACTTTATTTTTTATTTAGGTCTAATTTTAATATGGTTAATACATTACACTTTTATTCTAACACCCGCTAAACTTAAATTGCACGTGTGCAAGCGTCCATTCCTCCAGATGAATGCAAAAGTACATTATCGAAAACACTCTTAACATCTACGATGATTCTAATACGCGTTTGTTGTTAGACACTACACATTTGTTTGGAATGAACATGAACACGTGAGACTCATCGGACCGGCCGCCGGCCGGAAGTATTTAACTACCTGTTGTGCTACGTTGAAACAAATGATATTTTGGCATCGCGTCCTTTAGGTATGTGTACATATTTGTTACGTAAAGGAATGTAATCACATTACTATGTAAAGCGGAATCTTTTGATTTAAACGACCGTCGTTTGCGGTTTGGCTACTCTTTTGTTTTAAAAGAAATTCTCTTAGCGTAAATGAGAACTCGTTCAAATCAAACGAAATTTTTCAAACGAATACTGCGTTCAATTTGAATGTGGAGCTTTTAATATGAATGTGCGTTTTTTCTCTGAGTGTACATAGTTTATTTCAATTCAGGGGTATAAAAAAAAATAAAATTAAATTCAAGAATTTCAAAAATATCAAGAGAAAAAAAAATATATTGAATTCATAGGTTCTTGTTGTGGTACTGATAAAAGCATTTTGGATGCAGGTTCTTAGCACATTTTATGCATTTGAAAACCGATTGATTTTGACACAGACCGCATCGACCTCGTTTATCAGATGAATTTATTTCGTGGCCTATCCAATCTAAACGGAGAATGTCCATAACTTTGGCCCCCGGATAACGTGGTGTCCACGTCGGTTGTGGTTCTTGGCTGCGTTTACGCTTCAGAGTTGACGGAGTACTAACTGGTGTCAATGATCGCCTCGAGTCTTGACGTAAAAGATCTTCAACGACAGAAAGGTGAAAATCCAATTGAGATATTGGTTGGAAATTTTTTTCCCTCCGTTATTTTATCATTGTGTCTTACTAAACGCGCGTTTAGATGGCTTCAAATTTGTTTGCATCCTTTTCCTTCAAACTTATCCGAGTTGGAACGCTGTTTACACGTACGATATTTTCTCAAACAAATCCTATCAAACTTGTTGGCTGTTTAAACAGTAGTTGAAAGTTGGAGCGGTCGTAAAACGTTATCAGTTTTTGCAATACGTATTAGTATATAGGAAAAATATATTTGCCTTTTCTTTTACTTTTTTTGTGAATATGTATTTTAAACATTGAAGGAAACATGTCCGAATTAGGGATGAGCATCGAACATCGATGTTTCGAAAACATCGATGGTTTTGTGTCGATGTTTTTCACCATCGATGGTTTGCGTTTCGATGGTCGATGGTTTTCACCATCGATGGTTTTCAACTATCGATGTTTCTTTCGACTGTATTTGTTTTTACAACTCAACTTTGTCTTTATAAGTGTATGCGAATAACTTCAAACAAAAAGGAGTGTCTTTCTTTATACGCGGCGTAAGGCACAATTTCCAAATGGGGTTTCGCCCTGAAATAGTTTCAACCTTTCTACTGCTATTTACGTTGAAATTTAAAGAGGTGCGGTAGGTGTGTTACAATTTCGTCGCGCATTTCCTCTTTTCATGCACCGACCACTCGTCAAGATAAATGTACGACGGACGGCCGAAGTATATCCGATTATCGTTCTTTCTCCCTCAGTGTTCAGAGAATATGAGGAAGTGGAACAGCAGGCCCACTGCAATTCCGTAGCGTATTTCTCCAAGTCGGCACATGGCCAGATTCCCCCACGGTACCTGTGGTTGCTCTATACCAGCCAGGGGTGTCAAACGCAAAGCCTGGCCTGGGCCAAATATCAGTGTCCTAAGGTTTAAGCGGGCCGCAGAATAAAAAAAAATTGAAAACGCGTGTTGAAACCTATGTATTTTTGTAATTTAATCCCAGAATATTTCCTTTATGATGTGACTATAATTAATCTAAGTCAGTAGCTTCCTAGGGATTATTACATTATTACATCTTTTGAAAATGTTCTTCAAATAAATTGAGAACCTTAGATAAGAAGTTAAAACGCCAACATTATTTGTAGAACCGGTCATAAGCGTCCAGGTATCTCAAAACAACCTTGGGAGCGAAAATACTTAGTTAGTTAGTCTAAGTTACATCAAGTCCGCTCAGAAAGAAAGGCTAAAAATAGACAAAAATTTGGTCTGTGATGAGGTGTGAAACAAACGCATGTACCAGTAAGGCTTAATAAGCTAAAAGGAAAAAAATCAGTACTTGGGCTGAAATTGTCATACTTACAACATTTCACGTCTAGGTGATTTTCTCACCAAATATACGATTTCGGGGCCTTACAACTTTGTCTCTCAAATAAATCTCAGGATGTTCTTGTCCAATAACCTGAAGGATGCGAATGCGAGTTATAGTGCAACGTGGCAGATAAATAGCAAGTTCGGCTAATACTAAAAAAAAATCTGGACCGAATTTTGGGACAAAACAACTTCACGAAAAGGCTTAATGTTTTCCTCCACAAAAAAGGATTCCTTAAGTAAATGTAACTCAAAAAATCGTCGGCGATTTTTTTTAAACGTGCATAAGCCACCGACTTCTTTACGAGTTTTAGTAAATTGTGTTGTCACACATTTTTTTTAAATTAAGTTCTTCGATCTGGCCGCGGGCCGTGAGTTTGATATGTCTGCTCTATGCGGTGGGTTTTGGGAACGATACGAATGCGTATTTTGCAAAAAAAAAAAACGCAAGGAAAAGAATTACATTCTGGTGGGTGGGGGCAGCAATGAATTAAAACCATAAACTAAACCAAATTCAATCGGCTTCATTTTTTTGAGTACTCAAGAAACCCAAAACATCGATGTTTTTGGTTCGATGTTTTCTTACCATCGATTGTTTCGTCTCGATGTTTTTTTGGATGGTAACCATCGATGTTTTTCTTTCGATGCTCATCTCTAGTCCGAATGAGTATACAGCGTGCCCCACAAGTCAAGGGAAAGCCGGAATTGGATGATAGCGCACAGATATTGGTAATTGAACATTGATGAATCAAATAATTCGATCTCTCGATTCCAAAAATAATGACAATTTTTTTTTCAAAACTGAAACAATTAATTTTCGGGCTGGGCAGCAATTGAGAAAGTATTTTGAGTTTTGCGTGCGTTGTAGCTTTGTAGACACTCAAGACTCAACGTGTTATTCACAGATTCACACGAGCAGTGTGAGCACGATAGTACGCACGTCGCGTCGTGCAAGATAACAGGTTTTTTTCGTTGAATATTCATATTTTATTTGTCTTGGCGCATGTTAGCTCAAAAAAGATTATGATTTTCATTTCGTAGTATGTACAAATAATTTTCGAAATTGTGGGTTATGTGTATACATAATGTACATAGGCATATGTACATACATCACTTTTGTGTGAAAGCTATTGAAACTCGCATCAATCAATTAATCCGGAGAATATTCTGTACACATTTTCATACATTATGTATATTTTATATGGTCGGATGATTCCAGTTTGATTGCCACAACAATCTTTGTATCTCTTAAAATTTACAACAAAAAAAAACTAGGCGAATTAATTCTTTATTATTAGAAAGTATATTTATATTTCGATTGGACTATAATCAATGCATCTGAAACAAGTTGTCCAACTTCTGTATTATTGAACATATCGCCACCTCCCATTCGATGATTATACGCTTTCAAGTAGAGATGTAACGGATCTTGTTTAGCGGATAAGGATGCGGATGCGGATACAAAATAGTATAACATTGAGGATGCGGTTGCGGATGCGGATATTAATGGAGAAATTTTTGAGGATGCGGATGAGGGTGCGGATGAGGATATGATCGAATATGTAGACAAAAATATTTAGGTTTCACACTTTTCATGAAGATGAAAAAAAGTTGAAATTCCTCTGATTAGTGTGGTTAAAAATTAAAAAGTTGCATACTTCCTTACTTCGCTTCACCTTAAAAAAAAACGTACTTCAACCGCCTCAGTTCAATTCATTTAAAACAAAACCACTCAACACTAGTCACAAAAATGCGAACCGGAGTGCGTTCCTTAATTCACTCGTAGTCGTAGCTGTAGTCATTGCTGACTACTCAGATCATATAAATGGAACGCGCTCCTGCTGTGCTGACCGACAAACTGAAGCTCAGTTGTGTATACGATACAGAATACAATTTGTCTCAATGCATTTCTTTATAGTTACAAAGTAGCACTTGGGTCGCATATATCCGCTAATTGTCTGCATACAAAAATGAGGATTGCGGATGAGGATGCGGATGTAATTATTTATAAGATGAGGATGAGCATGCGGATGCGAAGTTTAATTTTTATGCGGATAATCCGCGATTGCGGATGCGGATGCGGACATCCGTTACATCTCTACTTTCAAGGTCCCCGGCATTTCAAATGTATTCATTTTTTTCCTTGCGGTTGTAGCACTTTACGCGATGAGTCGGAAGTGGGTGCTAATGATTTGAAGCTACAGTAACAATAGCGAATAGCGTTATCGTTCCACTTTGCAAGAAGGACTTTGTGTTTTGCATCATAAATACGGTCTCTTGTGCCTCTAGGTCTCTTCTTCATAGTTCAAGAATCCATCAAAGGAGCATTCGCTGTTCTATTTTCACGTGTGGTGCCCGTTGCAAAATGGCCTTTTTCTGTTAGTCGGCACATCAGTTTATGCGATGTAAATTTTTTTTTGAAAATATACCGCGCGCATGCTCCTTCGGATCTTCTGCACATTCTAATAACTGTAAGACAACTTTTTCTCCAAGTCCTAAAAATTATTATCCTAACTTTCGGCTGAAACAGAAGCGCCACCATATTGTATGAATTGAAAAAGATACCCAAGTTCCAATACTTGTAACCAAAACGGATGGGCTTTCCTTTTATAAAAATCTTGCAGCTACATTTATGTCGTCCATAAAATGCGATCATTTGCTCATCACTTTACAAATCAATTGCAAAAATCTAAACTGAAGAAACTTTCGGTTTAGTTTTTCGTTCAGGGGAATTACTTGCAAATTTATCTGTAGGATCCAGTGCCAGTCTGTTGTTATAGCTCACGTTTTAAAATGAGAGAGAAACGAGTTTTTATATGGAATGAGCGAGTCGCTGTCGTGCGGCCGCGTCGAGGACAACGTACCTTAAATCAGTTTTTCGCCTACTGTTTATTCCACTTACAAAGAGAATGGCAATGAATTTCTTTATTTCGTCTACACTCGTTGTGAAACTGTCGTCATTGCGGTCCGTTTTTGCGTAATATTCGGTGCAATTAGCGATATAATTTTAAATTTCCTCGTCAACAAAAAGTGTGAATAACTCTTCTGGTGTTTTGTTTCCTGTGCAAAATGCAATTTATTAGCCAACGAGAGCATACGAAAAAAAAAACATACAAACCGTGCTGTTCGTACAACTTGGCTATTTTTTCATCCTCATTGTTGACAGGAGACTCCGAAAAACTTTCGGGCATGGTAGTGGTCCACTTTGGTGGGAACTCATGTCGCTTCTTCTGTCCTTTCTGTGGCATTTTTGATTGACTTGGTTGTAATTTTCGTGGGCTAGATCGTTCTCTAGATGTGGATGGGTCGAAGTCGGTTGTCTCACTTTCAGAACTAGGCTAAAATTTGAATCCAACGGGAAGTAAACATTCTACTTCGATTTTACCGGCAAACTCTTCCGAAAAGTCACAGTTTCGGTCATCGAGTTGTTGGTCCTCATCCAATTCCTCTTCGTCGCTGAGCTTGTCGACTCTTGTTAGTGGGATGATGACAAAATTTACATCTTTTGCTTCCATTACAGCCTGAAGAGTCTCATCGTCATCAGAATTCGAGTCCGTGTTCATTAGTTCCACTAATTCTTTCTGTGTTAGAAACTTATTCTGAAACATGGCCAAAACAACACGAGATCGAGAATTGAAAACACTATCTCACAACACTGCACAAGACTAGACACTAGACTGATTCACAGACACTGCTTATCATTGCACTTGAAATTCCATGAATTTCAGTTCCAAGAAAGTGATGCAATTTTGATGTCGTTGTAGCGCGGGTGTGTCGTTTTCGCAACATTTTTTTTAAATGCACGCGTTGAGCACTTTCCGATATCTGATTGGAATAAAATTTAACCAGATCAAAGAAAACATTCTTTATTTACTTATCCAGTAAATATCTTATGAATTCTATCACAGAATTCTGAACTATAGCGATTTCTTTTTCAAATTTTGAAAATTAACGAAATAGCCATTTTGCACACATTTAAAAAAAAAAGAAAACAAAATTTAAACTTTTAGGATATTTTTCAAATAAAGAGTACGGCGACTGCTTTCTAAATACTGGCCCATTCGTGTACCGGCCGAATTAGTACGACCACGTTTACCACTCATCGGGACCTTATTTATAACATGAGTTCGCGCGATTCAATCGACGATAATCTTCATTGTTGACCTATCTAAAAACGGGTTTCTATATGGAATGAGCGAGTCGCTGTCACTAGAACCGCTGGAGTCGTGCCGAGGAAAATAAACCTTTACTATCCTCAGTTTCCAGATTTAATTGACAACCCCCAAAAATTCAAAGAAAATTTCCATATGGACTATGGAGCTTTCAATACCAAAAAAAAGGATAAGGCCAAGTGATTATATATCACTAAAAGAAAAGTTGGCCGCAGTTTTGGAGTAGGTTAATATATATTTTTTAAACTAACACATATAAATACATAGTTTGTTTTACGGGTATTTAGCATGCGGATCCATGTAGCGCCCTATAGTTTCTATATACCGGATATTCAAACAACATTTCGGTAGAATCTTAGACGAAGTATGTATGTTGTGCCATTGCTAGAAGACCAAATACCACCACTGACATCTGAAACGATAGTGGAAACTGCCAATATTTATAATCATAAATGGAATCTGCCGAATTGTGTGGGTTCGTGCACTCAGAGAAAAAAATGCACATTCATATTAAAAGCTCCACATTTAAATTAAACGCAGTATTCGTTTGAAAAATCTCGTTTGATTTTAACGAGTTCTCATTTACGCTAAGAGAAATTCGTTTAAAACAAAAGAGCAGCTAAACCCCAAACGCCGGTCGTTTAAATCAAAAGATTCCGCATTACATAGTAATGTGTATACATTCCTTTGCGTAACAAATACACATACATACCTACATCCCTAACTCGTTTTTTGCCATACATGCGTGTAAGCCAATTTGTGCATTGATAAAATACATTCTCTCTCTACAACAAAGGACGCGATGCCAAAATATAATTTGCTTCAATGTAGTAGATACTTCTGGCCGGTCTGATGAGTCTCGCGTGTTCATATTCATTCCAAACAAGTGTGTAGTGTCTAACAACAAACGCGTATGTCATTAGAATCGATGTTTAGAAGTATTTTTGAGAATGTTCTTTTGCATTCATCTGGAGGAATGGACGCTTGCACACGTGCAATTTAAGTTTAGCGAGTGTTAAAATAAAAGTGAAATATATTAATCATATTTTCTGAAGTTTTCATAAGTTTTATTTTTTATTGATTTGCCAAACCAGGTAACAGTGAGTATCTAATCGAATGGAGAATGGACAATCAAACGGAATGTTTTATTTTATTTTAGCAGAGTTTGCTTTTAATTCCATATAAAACTCAATTATTTTGAATGGGGTAATTTCTATGAAATGAAAACGGTATTCGTTACTTTCGAAATACATACCGTTTTTTTAAAAAGAAGGCTTCGTTTAATTTAAATAACAAAAATGTTCAATATAAAAACGGAGACGTTTGATACAATTGCCTTTCATTTATTCAAAATGTGTTACCTGTTTACAATCAAAGAATAAGTGTTCATTTCAATGAAGAATACGTTTCAATCGACTGGCTTCTTCTTTCCAGGTAAACGCAAATTCATTTAATTCAAACGCTTTTTTACAACTCATAATGCTTTTGAAAGAAACGCCACTCGTTAGAATTAAACGCATTTGCTTGTGGAGCCAAATCAAAAGCGCAAATCGTTTGAATTAAATATATTTCGTTCAATATGAGTGAATATTTCTCTGAGTGTGGGATGGAAAACATGTTGCCATCAAAGGCCCTCAAAATGCAGGGAGAATCTTCTATAACTCTCATTATTTTGTACGACTTTTAAGATTTTATCTAAAATTTTAGAAAATAGAATTAATCGTTCGACGACAAATCAGTTTTTTACAGTGAAGCTTTTACTCAAGAAGTGATGGGAATACAACATCGACGTATACCAAATATATGTCGACTTCAAGCAGGCATACGACAATATCGATCGAAGCGTCATAGTACGCTGCCATTTGGAATACCGGCTAAGTTAGTGCGACTCATAAGGATGAAGATGACTAATACCGTCTCGCAGGTCAGAGTTCAGAACAGACTTACTGACCTATTTGAATTTCGAACTGGACTCAAGCAAGGCGACGGGCTGGCCTCGACGCTTTTCAACCTGGCTCTGAAGTATATAATTCGAGCCCTGAATTTGGACAGCAGCGGAACGCTACTTATCAAGTCGACTCTAGTAGTAGCGTACGCCGACGACATCAGCATCATGTCTCGAAGATTGGGTGATACAGAAAGCCTTCTGCATAATCTCAATAACGCCGCCAAAGAAGCTGGGCTACATATCAACGAATCTAAAACCAAAGTCATGATGCAATCAAAAACTAGAACGCCAGTAAATTCAAGCATCACAGTGGGGGACCTCAATATAGGCCATGCAGACAACTTCACTTACCTGGGTTGCAATTTGTCAAAGTATAAAGGATGAACGACGATCGCATCCAAAAAAGAGATGAACGCGCAACGAGTGGACGGAGCCAGATTGCGTGGACGACCGAGAGCCCGATTGGAGCATTCTGTGTGTGAGGACGCCCACCAGATGCTAGGCTTTCGGAGCTGGAGGACAAGGTCGCGTGACCTTGTTGGCGATGCATAGTATAAATTCAGCTACCTGGATATCGGTGCACAGGGCACAAAAATTTCCTTCACAAAAACTTGCAGTTTAGATGTTTGTTAGTTTTATTATGACGACGTTTCGCCCCAACCGGGCATCATCAGGTCCTGTCATTTATGTTAATTTATTTTAATCCTATTCCTGAATTTTATTTGAGCATATCCTAGTTTTTGTTCCAAAATTTTTACCGAGTATGTACTTGTATTCTTTTTCGCGCTTAAATTCTCAGATCTGAAATCAGAAAATTCTAAAAAATCAATTAAAAGAATTTAAATAACAGTCTAAAAATTCATTAAAAATCAATTAAAAAAGTAAATTAATAAAAGCATCTTAAATTATCTAAGGCCGTGTTTTTTTTTGCATCGGGGGCAGGTTTGCTACCCCCGACGCGCAAAAAAAAACTATCGAGGGTAGCATGCAGGTTAAATTTCAAATTATCACGTAGGCATTGCCATTAATTTCAAAACATTGCTCAAAAATATTAAAGCCCCGTTTTCACTTTACAACCGCAAAAGTTAACATGTAATTTTTTTTAATGAAAACATATTTTTATTCGGCGAACAACATTTTTAACATGAATGTTAAACATGTTGACATTTGGCGTTGAGAACTCATCTCTATTAACAGAATTTGTCTAAATTAAGTCCTTTAAGTCAAGGAAGTGTGTCCAGGGATACATGCGGGACCCTTACGAAGAAGAAACATACCGGGGCGCCATCGCAGCGATTCTCACTGAAGAAGTGATTCGGTCTATTGCATGTTTAGCTGCGAATAGAGTCCTGTCAGCGCTTCCACCACCAATTTCGCCTGAGGAGATTAGGCTCCGGAGAGCCACCAAATCGACATTAGCTCAACTTTGGTCGGGCTTCCATTCGCGTTTTAATTTGTACCTCTCTCACATAAGCCCGGACATCCATACCATTTGTCCAAACTGCGCTGGTGCTCCTCATAACGTGGGTTTCAATGCCCAGCTGCGCCCGCTGACCTTACTGTAGGAAAACCCTATCGCGGTAGCTATGTTTTTGTCCATGGACATCTCGGACTAAAACAATGGATGAGGTTACGAAACGGAACAGTTACCTATTTTTCGCAAACATGTTTGCCAATCTGATCCCCTACAGCGTTGCCACTCGTGTTACAATTGTAACATTTTGTTACAATTTTCGATTTCTTGCCGTGTTTTTTTTTACACCCCGACCAATTTTGCTACCATCGGCAAGAGTGGAGGGATCAACTTTATTTTAATATTTTTCTATGTACTATAAGTGACATGAACACTTATTTTGCAAAACAAATTTTCTATTTTTGTGATTTGAGCATAATCAGCCATCTATTCAGGTAGGGATGTCCAACTTGTGGTCCGCGAGCCACATGCGGCCCACATCGCATTTTTGTAAGTCCAGCGGCCAGATCGAAGAAACACAGTACGTAGCAGCACATTGTGTAAAAAATGGAAATGTTTGTAAAAAATGTGTTGAACTAAAGTCCAAGAAATTTCTTGAAACTCGTCAATTTAATGGCTTTGTTCTAGGAAGCTGACGGTTGTTTAAAGTACTTTTGTGCAGAAAAATATAAAGCACACCATGAAATTGTTTTCTCTCTACCATAGCTGGATTATAATTCGTGTTCACATTTTGCAGGTACTCGACATTTTTGTTCGAGACTTATTACTGTCCGCCGAATAATGTTGACTCCCATAACGATACGTATTTCTGGAGTATTAATTTTTGAGTAAATTAATTTGCAAATATTGTGGTTGTTGATCAAAATATACAAAAATACTGGGTGTTCACAAAAAAAGAAAACGAAATAATCAACCCCTCAAAATGTATTTTGACGTTTACCTAAGACCACCTATCATCAACCCCTCAAAATGTATTTTGACGTTTACCTAAGACCACCTACTTTGAATTAACATTATTTTATTTTAATGTCAAAGTAGTCCATAGATTGTATAACTAAATAATTACTTCGATTTTCACATAACAGTCAAGAAAAAACATAAAATTTCACGAATCAGTAGCACACCAAAATTTATTTTTTATCATCATTCTCATTATAATTTTTTGGCATTGAATTTTTCCAAAAATTGCTTTTCCATCGTAAAGTTCAGACAATGCAACCCCCAGAACATTTAGCTTTAATTTTTAGTCCTTATAAAAGTTCTTGTCAAACAATTTTTAAAGTTAAACGTAAAATCTCTACTCATTTTTATATTCCATCATTGAAAATACTCACCCGAAATGCATATCAATTCCGTTCAACACTAACTAAGTGGTGTGCTGTGCACAACCTATTTGTGCACAAATGCTAGTGTAAATTTTGCACTATCCTTTCGCCCCGGGAACCCGTCACATATCTGATTTTGGAGCGAGTGCACCAGTTCATAATGACGGTGCACCACCACCGTGGGTGCTAGATGTTGGTCGCTGGACGCGATATACATAGATTCAATGCGTGGCTTGGGTATATCCAACGCCGTCTATATATTAAGGCCGCAATGTAGAATCTTAGACGTCAAAATCAGCTTATAATTTTTGGTTATGTTCGCCAATGTTGCACAGTTTTGTTTTTGCTTTTTGTTACGTCATATGCTTGTTGTTGTTGTTTGTTCGTGTAAATCCAAAATTTAAGAGCTAAAGTATGACGTCATTATAAAGCTGAGTTGCGGCTATGATATTTCTAGATGGCGTTGGTATATCGTTAATGAATGAATATGTACGTACGCTTAGACCTTAGAGTATGTTGCGTCGGGCGGTTTGTTCTGTTTGCTGAAGTGTTTTATTTAGCGAAATTATTTAAAACGTTATTTGTTGATATGGTTGTTTTATCAGGGGGTGCACGTGCACATGTGCACATATGGGCGAGCCGCCACTGACTCCTGGATTAAGCGCCCGTTTTTGTTAGTCCCATGATTGTATGGGGCTGCCATACAAACCCAAGCCCCCAATTAGGTTCTAATAAGAAAAACTTTTTTATGTAAGTCGGGGCTACACGGGGGCCAATCAAAAACGTCAACATTTTGGATTTTCGGGCGTTTTACTAAATTGGTTAAACGACTATTTAAGAAACCGTTCTGCAACTGTTAAAATATTAAATTTATATTCAACTCCGTTCTTTCCTACTTCAGGTGTTCCCCAAGGTTCCCATCTGGGTCCCATACTTTTTTTAATTTTCATAAACGACATAAAGGATATTTTTCTTGATGTGGAATTCCAACTTTTTGCAGATGATTGCAAAATTTACAAAACAATATCTAGTTATGATGATATAGCCATTCTGCAAACCAATCTCAACAAATTTTCTACCTACTGTTCTTGGAATAACCTTGAGGTGAATATATCTAAATGTCATTATATTGTATTCAATAGAACGTTAACACATTTTAATACTTCTTATTCCATTGCAAATTTTCCAATTGATCAAACTAATACTGTTAATGATCTTGGTATACTTTTCGACACATCCTTAAATTTCAAAGACCACATTATGAATATTGCTGAACAATCACGACGGATGCTTGGATTCATTATTAGAAATTCGTCGGAGTTCCGCAATATACATTCTTTGAAAACATTATATTTCTCTCTGGTAAGAAGTAAATTAGAATATACGCCTGTTGCTTGGAATCCCTTTTATATTTCATATAGTTCTATTATAGAGAAAGTTCAACATAAATTTCTGCGGTATATCGGATTTAAAATGCATATATCTTCAGATGATATTAATTATTCTTACCTACTTAAAATGCTTAATATGAACACTCTCGAGGCGAGAAGGAAATATTTTGATGCAAGTTTTCTGTGCAATTTAATTAATGGCTTAATTGATTCGCCAGAAATTCTACAATGTATATCTTTGAAAATACCGGCTAGGAATACAAGACATCGTGAACTATTTTGCCTTAACACATTTCGCACAAATTACGCAATGAATGCACCAACTGAAAGAATTAAAGCTACTGGAAATTTAGTCTCTAATCATTTTGATTTATTTAACTGCAATAAATATAAACTCAGGCAAATCATTTTCGATTTATTTGATTAAATATTTATAATATTTAAAAAAAAAATGTATTAATGCTCGTCAATATTTATGCGATTACCTTGAATTGAATTACACATTATATTTTAAGTTAATTTATAAGTTAGTAATAATCATCCATTAAGACAGCTATTTTTCGATTTTTTACATAAAGGACTTACGTCCGTTTACTAATAAATAAATAAATAAATAAATAAATAAATAAATAAATAAATTACTTTTTTTTGTAATATTTTATGATATGGTAATTAAAGTTTTGACTTTTTTGTATTTAATACTTACTTCTTTAGCAGTGTGACATGGCGCATTATCCTGCTGGAACACAAATCTTCCGGTATCACCAAATAGCTTTTACACGCAAGGCTCCAGCTCGCCTTATAGGACGTTTAGGTAGACCGAAGCTGTTACTTTTAAATGAATAAAGCATATTCCATCCCTCTTGTCTCCCGAAAAACAGCCCCACATTATAACTCCTTCTAACTTAACAATTAGCGCCTCCATGTATTCATCGCTAAGCCTTTCCCGAGGATCCCGCTGAACTAGAATTCTCCCGTTGCCTAATTAAAGCTTAAATTTGGACTCGTCTGAAAAACTGGCCATCCTATATCTCCTGAGTCCATTAAATGTGCTTCTCTCACCGTAAACGTTTTCGCTTGACTTTTAATTGAAATTCTGGTTTATGCACAGGTTTAAGCGCAATTAATCTAGATTTTACAAGCCGATTACTTACCATCCTCGCTGAAATTCGACTCCTAGTTGCTCAAACTAGATTATTCCTAATGTCTGACGATGTCTTAAATCGATTTCGACAGCTTAGTAAAATGATGAAGCGATTCTCCGAAGGTGCAGATTTCTTAGGTGGTCCGGACCCTTTTTTCGGTTTAGAGGTGCCCCCATCCCCCCAACATTTTTCAATGCCATGCCACAATGCGTTGAGGAATATCCATCCTTTGACCTATTTAACGAGTGATTAGATTTTCTTTCGCCAAAACCAAAATATTACTCTATAGTTCTGGACTAACGCGTCTCATTTTTCCATTAAATTCAGCCTCTTTGTGAAAACCCCCTAATTTCACCAAGTGAATCAACCTCATTCATAAAATTCAGACTATTAATAGACCGTTTATATGTCCTTTGTTTTTATATGGCCCACTGAAAAGTTGTAGTTCCAATAACTTTTAAGAATATTATATATTATTATACATTATATGTGTTTCTATTGATGTTACAAAACATTCATGTAAAGATGAATAGAATCGGACCATGGGATCATAGTGCGCCAATCACCCAACCCCCAAATTAGGTTCCTCTAAAAAAATTTATTTGCATAAACTAAACACAAGCCATAGATACGCCCGAAATAGCTATTTTCCCGAGGAGAGTGAAGGGTATTCAAATTCCGGTCGCATCCGAAATAAGCATCCGTCTCGGTCCACCTGATCCTGGAGAGCCGTTAGTGCCCCCGGTCTATTCAGGAAGCGTACATTTGAGGATCCGAAAGAGTAGGTAATCAGTTGTTCGTTTGCGGGGTCGTCCTTTTTTATCAGTCCAATCCGAGGCTTTTGTTAAAGATAATCAGCATATGCTGGAAGTCTCGCTAATGAAGTGATGCTTTGTTTTATCTTACTCACTCAAGACATTTTTTAATTTTGTCCAAAGTTAATATCTAGGTACTTCAGGTACTTGAAAATACCTACACCCTAAATAAAAAAAAAATTTTTTTTGAACTTCAGTTTTCTACTTACAACTTAAGCTAAAATCTCATTTAATTAAATGTGTTTATTTAACGGTATAAACAATAAAAAAGATTAAATATCCGGAGTTCCGCCATATATTCCCCATTTCACTTGTCCGTATATACAAAATACCAGAGAAAATCCTAAATAAACATCCCTTAGCACGAGAAAATTATACGTATAATTGAAAGAAAACCCTGTAAGTTGAAAAAACAATTTCACATTTCACATTTGTAGGATCCAGTCTCGGAGAGCTTTCGTGGTGACCAGGACCACAAACGCTATACATATATTTGTCGTTGTCCCCAAAAAGCTCAAATAATGTCGGCGACTGACAAGAAAAGTTTCATTTAATCGTCCGAATGAGTCGCTGAGTAAATAAACTCAATTAAAAATTTAACAATCTTCAATTTATGTAGCACGAAAATTAAAAATTCATGAGATGGAAGGAACATAAAAGTTCCTGATTATTTTCTTCTTCATTTGATTCACTTTTCCCCAATGAGCGATACATATAGGCGGTGGGGACAAAAATTAAAATAAAAGCGAAACTTTTGTTATACATTGTGGCGCGTAATCATGTTTGAATGCATAATAATTCATTGCATGGTAGATGAAAATAAAAATATTCTTAAAAAGGACTCTTTATCGTCATGCATATTGCGCGATGTAAATTTCCTGTGCGCTACTAAATACCCGTATTACACAGGGCAAAACCTCTTAATGACCTAGTAATTTCCTATTGCTCATTTCAGGAAAAAGTTTCACCCACTTTGTAAACGTCGCCCCGCCCAAACCAAGTTCTTTATTGAGTAGAAAATAGACTTTGTCCAAAAATCGCCCCAAAACATCGACAAACATCCCTTCGAAGAAGATTAAAATTCATGGCCGATCGAAATGAAAATCAGGAAATTACTGTATTTATTCGGTTTACCTTTTATCTGCCTTCATCCTGCCGTAGTGCTAGTCCGGCATACTTCGTCCGCGGGGAAAAGAAGTCTGACGAATGTCCTATATATGGCTGGGTCAAAATTCGAAGTGAAAATTTTCTATCCTGAGTAATTTACATTCTTGTTTGGCTTCGACGGTTTCTGTTATTTGTGGGACGTTTAAAGTTTTCCGTCTCTTCTGGCCTACGGTCGGAGTAGCGGTAGTGGTGGCGGTGTTGGTGGTGGACAACCACAAAACAAGTGATGTAAATTGTTTTAAGTAATGAGATTTCTGAGGATATTCAACAAGGAGCCATTGTTGTTTCGATTTCGAGCTGTGGCAGAGTCTCCGTGTGCAAACAATAAAACTTGGGTTTTAGTCGCCCTTCGGTTAAAAAGCTTTTGCCATGTTTGAGAATTCACCCGTTTTCTGCTGGAGGAGCAAGGACATTTTTCGTTTTTGATTAAAGTCTCTGCCAGCATTGCGGACAGCATTGGTATTGGGTGAAAATTACTTTGTATACAGGCTTAAATCGGGATTTTAAGATTTTAAGCTGGTCGAAAATTATAACTCTATGGATTTCTACTCTTGCTATCAGCATGCTGTGCGAAAGAAGAACATTTAACTTGTCTTGTGTCCATAGAGATACTTTAAGACGCTTGTGTAAATGGCGTGTTTAATCCCTTTTAAACAATTGAATAAGAAGTAGGATCAATTTAATGTTTCTGCAGTAGTATGGATTTTGTTTTGTTTATTTAATCTTTAGTTTTTATAATAAAATTGAATAAGGGAAATACTGGGGAATTGTAGTTGAACATTTTGTATCCGATTTGTTTCGCCTAGATCGAATAATATTTCTTTAATGCATAGAACTCTAGTGCAATGGAGTGGAAGCTAATTTCTTTACGGAACAAAAATAAAAGTCATAAACCATGACTTCCTTCTCCAAACCAACCCCAGGTAATAAAAAAAGCCTACAGTTGAAAACAACTTCCGTTCGGTAGCTCATTCGAACGTGTCAATCAGATTAACGTAAGAAAAATCATCCAACCGGAAATTACTAATAAATTTACTACTTCCCCATACAAATAGTGGAATACCATCAGCATAGACACCCCTTTGTTACTGAGCCTTGAATGATACTGCTTCCCTATGTATAGTAGAAACAGCCGGTAGACTCAAAGAAAACCGTTTCAATTTTGAGTTTGAAATCAACTCCAACCAGAGCAATGAAGACATGACACACGCCTCGCTTTTTACTACAAAAAAAAAGTAGAGTCTACTGAGAATTCCACATTTAAACCTCAATTTCAGATTTAAACAACAGCCACTGTCTGTCACGTTGTTCATGTTCTTGTGGCTTTTCTAAATCTCCCAACAGCCGAGCAGTCTAGTCCTTACTTTGACGGGGGACTATAGTCACAGTCATGACTATGAACACTATTCCTTTGTTCTTTGCCTTGCTCAACTTCATGATGTCGTTTCTGCACAAAAGGTGTTGCTCGGCTTCTGTCCTATGAGCCGTTCCCTCAACGTCGCTCCTTCACAAAATGGCACATGATTGACAAATATCACTGCAGATGATGACTGTGAGTGCGACACGTAAAAGCGACAACGATCTAAATTCCTGCGCGCCGCACCGAAGGAATGTGGAGGGTCTTTTCACCAACTATATGGCATATTACAGGACAAGTATCCTATACCTGTCAGAGAGTCGAGACAAATATAAATGTTTATAAAATTATATCCTGCATCCGGCCGTGTATGTGGTTAGTAAATTTGATAAATGAAAATTCTTGAAGGCCACATATGGTTATCATCCTCTCATCATGTGAAAGTGTTATAAATGACATATTGCGGATTATGGTGATGATGACATGGTGGTAATCATGTAGGTACCTAAAAGACAGGTGGAATGTTGAGTTGAAAACCCGCAACATGCGGAATATGAACAAGTATCTTCAAGAATTATGATTTAAGGTCTAAAGAAATGGTTTCTCCAACCTTTTTCATACTAAAGGTAATGAGATGTAATTTATTGGCATGCACATCAAAGATTCGTATGAATGTGTCAATTACTTAAAATGTCAAATTGGAAATTCGGCAAATATAATTTGTTGAAGTTGACCGTCATCAGTCACAGAATATTTATTCAGAAACGTGACAACAATCCTTTTCGAAAACGGCTCTTATAAAAGCGATTCCGTGTAAAGAAGTTATCTCAATCCTTTAGTTTTTCAAAAGGTTGAATTAGTTAAATGTGAGAAAAACAATTAATTTAAATGTTTTTCAATATAATTTAAAAGCGGCGTGGAGTCCATTAAATTCCTAGTATTTTAGGATAACGCGGACGGCGTAAAAAGATCAACAATGAATGAAAAACTAGAAAAATTTGGATATCCTTCATTTTTCTAAGTTATTAAGCTTAGTTTCTCAGGCCATTTATCCTACGACATATATGGGAGTGCGATTTATAGGTTACCCATAGCCCCATAGGCCAATTTCGTTCATTTCCATCTATTTTACATATGGCATCAATAGAAACACTTTGGTATGAGTATAAGGATTGGTTGAAATTGGTGCACATATAAAAAAGTTTTTCTTAGAAGAACCTAATTTGTGGGGTTTCTATGACAGCCCATGACCCACGGTCCGATTCCATTAATTTTTACATATGTTTTGTGGCATTAATAGGAAAGCTTTTGTATAAGGTTTGGATGAAATTGGTCTACAAATAGAAAAGTTTTCCTTAGAATAACTCGATTTGGGGGGCTAGGTTTGACCCAGTGATCTAATTTCGGTGATTCAAACATACAAACAGCCTGCGACAATAATAAGAACGTGTGCTAAAATTCAGCTTGCTAGCTTTAATACCCGCCGAGTAAAACGCGTCGCAATATACAGACGGATATCGCCCAATCGACTCCCCAAGTCATACTGATCATATATGCATACTTTTATATGTTCGGAGATGCTTCCTTCAATGCGTTGCAAACTTCATGGCAAAATTAATACATATAGGTATACCTTTTCACTCTACGAGCGAAGGACGTGTTAGGTGTTAGGTTAAGCAAGCGCGGGGCCCGTGGCAAGAGTCATGGGCGAGGCTCCCTAGATTTGCAATAGGTGGAACGTCGATTAGTCCAACTAAAAACATGCTCCAAAATTAACACAAAATTGTACACTCACATCTAAATTTATTCATTAATCTTATCTTAAGTAAAATACCTAAAAAAATCGATTATCTTGTTGTGTGTCCCTAGTTCATTCAAAACCCGCCCAACACTGCCCGGAGTTTGCCAAACCCCGCGCAAAAGATCGGTCCTGGCTTGATATCTTGGATTGCGATATGTACATGTACACAGAGTGCCGAAAAGACAAAATTGGCACTTGACGGGTCGTTTGTTTAAGTTAAAAATTGAATAAACTATGAAGTTGGAGAGTATTTGTCGGATTAGTGAATAATAGCGTATAGCGTAGATACTATATTCAGGTACACTTTCTCTGAATAATGAAATTGCGTGATATGGTTACTAAATTCGGAATGGAAATGGGATTGAAAAGAGGAAGATATAGATTTTACAAAATCAAGTGGAAATTGTTTCTGCTGAAAAGTCACAAGTCATGTCTCACGACTCATGGCATGGTACATACAATAGGGAATGATAGTACAGCTCATTTGGGTGGAATTAATGTTTTACATGACCCCTCTCTATCTTTAACCGTTATAAACTTTTAGCATTTTTTGTAAGTAGTGTCAAAAAGCTCGACCTGCCGAGCAAAATCCTTTGTTTTCAGTAAATAGTTAGAAAACATACGCGAAAATGAATAAGATCGCCTGGCACATTGGTGGAATGTAACCTGATTGGAATACCTGGAGTACCTGAAAAAGTATATTGGCGTGGAGTTAGGGGTATTGAGTGATGTGTGCAATTAAAATATTCGTACGTTCATTCACCCATCCCACTTAAAACATTAGTATACATATGTATATGTACATCCAATGATGTACAACTAATTTTTCGGCCTACTGTACCGTACCTATCATTTCAGTTTGCTTACCTTTACCTTTCAGACTATGGAAAAGTAGGCTGGTTTGCGATGTACACGCGCATGTCAAAATGCTTTCCTGGTCCAGGGTCTAGTTTTCTAACTATTGTACAGGGTGGCATGGCGGCATTGCGGAAGCTGACAAAATTTGTAGATTCATTTTCATATATTTCCTACTATTTTTTGCAGCAGGTCAACAAACGAAATAATAAAAACCACCATTCTGTATGAAAATGAGTTAAAAATATAACCTCATCGCCATTCAGACGAACTTCGCCCGCAAAAAGTAAGCAGAATCATTGATATTGATGCAAAACATACGCGCACATAAACATGATTACCTAAAGCCGGCCCCATACCGACCGGAGTGTAGCAAACACCGCACAAAAGATTGATACGAAAAATCCGACAGCAGTGCAGCAGTGTGGCTGGGCGACTTCAAGGGGCTTAATACATACAAATTTTTAGTAATGTTGTATGAAAATACACTTTGGTGTTTGTTTCATACGCTGATGTTTCAGCCAATGCTCTGCCCGAACTTTAGTGATGTTTCTATGGATCTTTTGTATAAATTTTTTCGCGTGGGGTCTCGCAAACTCCACATTTTTTGAAGGTATGAACCACGCCAAATAAAGTAGTGACCTAGGCTTGTAGCCTGAATCACCGAGCATGAAAGATGTGGTGGTTGACAGAAAAGTTGTATGAAACTGAGATTTCCAACGAAAAAGAGGACATATCAATTTCTCTTAAAAGATTTTAAAGTTGTGTATTTGTAAGTACTACAGAGCATAGCATCAAAAATCTTGCCAGCAAATATAATAAAAAAAAAGTAATTTCATTTCTCAGAAGTGGGGCATTCAAGAAGCTCCAAGTGAAGCTGTTCCGCCACTGGTTGAGATAGATAGATAGATAAAGTGGTTTATTTTAAAAATTGAGATTATATGAAAAGAGTACGATGTAGTTTATAAAACCAGTATAAGGCATGGCGTATTGCCGTATTGACGTCTGCCTGAGTTAATTGAATAAAGTTAATTTTTTTTATTTACATTTCTGTTGTTTTTATAACTATGCATTATTTATTTTATTATTTTTAATAAAACATACACATATAATATATTTGCTTCATGCTGATATGTAATGATTAATTGCCGGGTTTAAATAATTTATTATTAGGTGACGTACGGGGGCAGGGTGATGAAAAACAAGGGAAATGTTGTGAATACTATAGCTATTCTGAAAATATGTGTTCGCCTCAAGATCATGATTCAGGTTTACATAAATCTTGCGATGTTGTGAACTTCTCGCTTCTTCTATCTTCGTCCGCATTCGCATGTTCTTTACTTCAGAAATCATTTGGAATAGTATGTTACAATTACCGCTTGTCTCGTCCCAATGTGTGTAGCGGGGAACAACATCGCGAGAACAAAACCGGTTTTTATATGAAAATTGAATTTCTCCTTGCCTTGCTCCTCACCGATCTCTTCTAAAAAAACCGGTTATCATCTTGTTCTTGTTCCGCGTGTAGACAGGCCCAATCGAAGTGAGTTCCCGTTGCTCTGGTAAGTGCTTGCAAATCACTGTAGAAAAGACTTCCTTCATTTACCGCATGTGTCAGCACCTTCTTACAGAGTCTCTCTTCACTCATTTCACCGTGGAAAATATCTAACGACCGGGGAATCGAAAAATAATTCATAATATGGCCGAGAAAAATGTTGGAACCATATTCGGATTGTAGCTTATGGAATTCCCCATGATTTCCGACATGTTCCACGACAGTAAGCATGCATTTTCATTGAAAAAATCATAGCGGACAAAAATTTCATTTTCATTCCGCCCGAGGTCTATTCAGGCCTTATGTAGGTGAAGTGAAGCGTATACTCCACCAGGGCAGTCGTCTGGAATGTCCTTAATGTAGACTGCGCAAAAACGTCTGGGCTTAATTTACAACTTTGTCGCACACCAACGTTTGTTTCGAAAGATTTCGATAGCTGATTGCCACTCCATACCCTTGCCGTTATTCTCTCGTACAATCTTTCCAATAAGTTACCGAATTTCGAAGACAGTCCGCAATTGTATAGAAAACAAAGCATTCCGATCGATTGTATCGAATGCAGCCTTGAAGTCGGCAAACATCATCAATGTGCACGATAGCCCGACGTCGGGCTTTGGCCGCATGAAGTCGACAAAACACGCGTATAATTTTCTGCCTTCATTGATGTGAAGTCTCGCTAGATTTTGGAGCACAAAAATATGGTCGTTCGTCGAATATCCCTTTCTAAAGCCACCTTGATTTTCGGTTATTTTCTGGTCATCATTTAACCACTTCGAGAACCATGCCTGCAGTATAGATGCCAGGATTTTTTCTGTTGCATTCAAGAAAGATATACCTCTGTAGCATCCTTGGTCATTCACATTGTCTTTCTTGAAAATTGGGAATATGATCGCGTCTCTAAGCTCATCTGGAATATTTTCACCATCAAATATTTTATTAAATTCCTGGCATAAGATGTGTTGTTATACCCAAATTCTGTACATATATTCAATAATATATACACTCATACATAAACAAATTAAATTTGTACTCTCATATTTTTCTAAACTTATGTTTAATAAACCAGTCAGTCACTCACTATCCGTCCGTGTTTCAATATGGTAGCAGAGCGTAGTTCCTATTCTCGCGGTTAATAATTGGTGATTCGGTTTTGAAAAACGTGTTTGTTAGCGATAATCAAAATGTCGAAAGAGTTTGATATCGAAAAACTTCGTGGAAGCGATAATTATCACGTTTGGAGTTTCGCCGTGCAAAATGTTCTGATGCTCAAAGGATTGAGCAAGTGCTTGGAAGAGGAGCCGGTAACAGATCAGAACAAAGTGAATAGTGCAAGAGCTATATTGTCCCTGAGTGTTGATCCGTCAATTTATGTCCATATAAATACCTGCACTACAGCTTTGGAAGTTTGGAAAAAATTAAAAGAACTATATGAGGATAGAGGGCTATGTAGAAAAATAAATCTACTAAAAAATCTAATCCAAACTAGACTCGATGACTGTGATAATATGCAAGAATATGTGGACAAAATTATCACTTATGGACAAAAACTAACCGGGATAGGATTTAACATATCGGACGAGTGGATAGGTGCGATCTTGTTAGCTGGATTGTCAGAGAAGTATCAACCATTTATAATGGGTATTGAAGCGGCAGGCTCGAAAATCACTTCAGACACAATCACTGCAAAGCTATTAGATAGCGACAATAAAGTGGCAAGTGGAGAAGCATTTTTGTCCAAGAAAAAATTTCAAAAATTTCACCCGAAGGAGTTTCCAAAAAAGAAGAGATGTTACACATGCGGTTCAACAGATCATCTCAGTAACAGTTGTAATAAACGGAAAGAGAAGGACAAATTCAAAAGTGGAAAAGCCAGATCAGCATTTGGAGTGTTCAGTGCAATTGCGGAGGACGACAAATGGTATGTCGATTCGGGTGCTTCGAACCACATGACCCCAAGAAAGGAGTTATTTGAATCCGTCAAGAAATCGAATATTAAAAATATTACTAGTGCGAGCGGGTCAAAATTAACAGTTAATTGTTCCGGTAATCTTAAATTACAGTTAGCTGAAAACCAAATCGAAGTCAATGACATTTTGCATGTACCGGATTTAACGGCTAATCTGCTGTCTGTGTGCCAAATAGTTAATAAAGGCAATACGGTTGTCTTCGACAAAGACGGGTGTACTATTATGGACTCGAACAAAGAAATCTTAGCCAAATGTAAGCCCGAGTGCGGAGTATATAAAATTTGCGGGGATGGAGTGTGCATGTTGGCCAAAAACAGATGTTCTGCTTTGACATGGCATAGACGTTTGGGCCATATCAATTTCGAAAGTCTCAAAAAGATGCGCGATGGTGTTGTAGATGGGATCGATTTTGTGGATGGCGATAGTGAAATAAGATCCTGTGAAACTTGTGCTAAAGGAAAGCATAGCCGACAGCCATTCAAGACGAGCGAGACTATTTCAACAGAGATTTTGCATCTTATTCATTCAGATGTGATGGGTCCGATGGAAACCAAGTCAATTGGGCATGCAAGATATGTCGTGACGTTCATCGACGATTTTTCGAAAAAAGTTTTTGTGTATTTCCTAAAATCAAAATCGGAAGTATTAAACACCTTTATTGACTTTAAAGTGTACATTGAAAATCAAACGGGTAAACAAATTAAAGTTTTTCGTACGGACAATGGTAATGAATACTGTTCAAATGAATTTCAACTATTCTGCAAAAGGAACGGAATCCATCATCAATTAACGAATGTTTAGACACCTCAGCAAAACGGTCTTGCTGAACGCATGAATCGTACGTTAGTAGAGAAAGCAAAATGTCTTTTGTTTGATGCTGATCTACCTAAGTGTTTCTGGGCAGAAGCAACCAGCATGGCTGCATATTTAATAAATCGTAGCGTTTGCGCGTCGCATAAAAAAAGCCAGACGAAATATTTTTCGGAAAAAAAGTTGACATTTCTAACTTAAAATTATTCGGATCGCGAGTTATGGTACACGTACCGAAAGAAAGACGAAAAAAGTGGGATAGAAAATCTCAAGAAATGGTGTTTGTCGGGTATGACTCGAACACGAAAGGATATCGCTGTATAAACCTAAACAATTACAAATTGACAATAAGCCGTGACGTTATATTTCATGAGAATATAGCAAAACCTACTTTAAAAATAAGTGATAATTCAATAAATGAATATGATACAGAAGTTACGGACAATAATTTTGTATCGGATCGGTGTTCGGACAGTAAAAAATTAATCGGTGTAAATTATTTTGACAATCTTAACAGTGGTACTAATGATAGTTCAAAATCAGTGGACATTAATGAAAGTGCAAGATTCCCAACTATAAAATCGGCAGATGTAGAAGAATGTCTCGATTCATCCCAATACGAAACCGGCGAGGAAGAAGAGGCCGATGAAACGATAAGGGAGCGCAATTTGATGAACGAAATGGAACAACAACCCTCAAGACCAATTACTAGAAGCCAGACACATGGTAAAATCTGTTTCATAAAGTCTAATAGTTTTTCGTTTCTTGTAGAACCTGTTAGTTTTTCGGATGCGAAAAAGGATGCCGACTCACTTAAATGGGAGCAAGCGATGAAAGACGAGCTGGAATCACATGCGTTTAACAAGACATGGTCTCTGGTTCAACTGCCCAAGGGTCACAAAGCGATAAAGTCGAAATGGATCTTCAAGAGAAAGGTTGACGAAGTCAACAACATCCGGTTCAAAGCGCGACTTGTTGCCAAAGGCTGCAGCCAGAAATATGGGCTGAATTATACGGAAACATATTCGCCTGTTATTCGATACACATCGTTACGGTTTTTGATCGCATTAGCGGTTCAAACTCAAATGAAAATTCATCATATGGATGCAATCACTGCATTCCTACAAGGCGATATTGATGAAGAGGTTTATATGGAGCAGCCGGAAGGAGCGAACGACGGAACGGATAGAGTATGTAAGTTGCATAAGGCTATTTATGGACTAAAGCAAGCTGGAAGGCAATGGAATACGAAGGTAGATAATGAATTTAAAAACTTTGGTTTAATTAAAAGCAAATTGGATCCATGCGTTTATTACACTAAGAATCTGCACTTGATAGTAGCTATATATGTAGATGATATACTATTGTTTTACAAGAATGAAACTGAATTAAATCAATTTAAATGCTTTCTTAACAAAACGTTCCAAATGAGAGATCTTGGGTCAGCTAAAGAATGTATTGGTATTAGAATACACCAAAGTAAGAACTCTATAAAATTAGATCAATCGAATTATATCCAAGAGATATTAGAACGATTTGGAATGGAAAATTGCAAACCAATCGAAACCCCAAGTAACTCTAGCATTAAACTTTCTGTGAATATGGTTAATGAGAAGAATTCATTAGTTGGAAAAGTGCCATATCAAGAAGCTGTGGGGAGTTTATTATACTTGGCTCAAATTTCCCGACCTGATATATCATTTGCTGTTAACGATGTCAGCCGTTTTAACAATAACCATAGCGAAGAACACTGGAAGGCCGTTAAACGCATATTCCGCTATTTAAAAGGCACAATAAATTTCAAACTAGCATATACAAATGAGGGCGGCGCAGATATTTTTGCCTTCAGTGATGCGGACTGGGCATCTGACATCGATAAAAGACGATCGTGTACGGGTTATATCGTGAAAATGAGCAACGGAGCCATAAGTTGGAACAGCAAACGCCAAGCCACTGTTGCACTTTCAAGTACTGAAGCCGAGTACATTGCTTTATCTTCAGCGGTTTGTGAAATTAATTGGATCAAGCAACTGTCGGATGAAATTACTGGTATAAACAGAAAAATAACTATTTTTTGCGACAATCAAAGCACCATAAAATTATCTAAAAACGATGCCTTCCAACCTCGGACAAAACACATTGATATTAGATACCATCATATCCGAGATTATATCACCAGGCGCATCATCTTCATTAATTATGTTCCATCAACTGAAATGGCGGCAGATACTTTGACGAAGCCAGTTTCCAAATCACAACACCAGATGTGTATACATTCAATGGGACTTAAATTAGAAGTAAAAAAAGACTTGAAATAAATAATAAAACATTTCTTTATTTTGTTATTTAAAAGAATTCTTATCACTAATTTCTTTATAATGTTTCTTAGATAGCGAAGTTTAATATTTGAATTTGAAAAATACATCATTTTTTTGCTTGAATTAATAATGAAAATTAAAAATAAATAAATATTCCATTACGAGAGGGTGTTGTTATACCCAAATTCTGTACATATATTCAATAATATATACACTCATACATAAACAAATTAAATTTGTACTCTCATATTTTTCTAAACTTATGTTTAATAAACCAGTCAGTCACTCACTATCCGTCCGTGTTTCAATAAGATGTTTATCACATTTTCCCCTGCATAATTAAAAAAAAATCTACGGGAATGCCACTACTCCCAGCCGCCTTATTATTTTGGTTTGCAACAAAAGATATATCATTATCGAACCATGGCTGTTGGAATGTTGTTGCTCTACTTGGTATGCACACTGTATCTGAGATGAGTTGATTCAGTTGTTCAATACTTATGGCTGTTCTCTCGGCTAGCTTTCTATTCAAGTTCGAAACGTAATTTTCTGCATTCGCTTTTCTCCATACTATTTTGGGCAATAGTTTCATAGGCGAGGTTTCAGTTCTGCCGATGCAATCTAACCCAATAGTAGCAAATATTGGGAGATGATCGGAGTACTGCTTGTAATCTACCGTGAAGTCCGCGACGAGGGGAAGCTAGTGCCCTCCGGCCAGGCATAAGTCAATCACTGTGTGCCCTTGTTGCCCAATTTAGGTACACTAACCATTGACATTTGGAACAACCATTAGGAAGTTTAAGCCCATAAAAATCGGTTATCTAGAGCATTTTCTTACCACAGGCATTTAGTAGGTCATCTTTGGACTTCCTCGTTGCATTCAGAATCTGATTTGCAATTGGCTGCTGACATCCGATTCTCGCATTTGTGTCGCCAATAATTAAAATATTGCTGCTATTAATGTGTAGGAGGAGATCATTTAATTTATGAAAATCATTAATCCAGGTGTTACACTTGAGATAAATAGGGACAATGTACAACAGCTTATTCTTAATTCTCATCGTAAGGTATAGGTTAGGTAAGGTTAGGTAATGGGGCCGCCGGGAGTGAGACCAGCGGACTTAGACCAGTAATAGGTCCATTGTGATACCGCCAATGAGAGCCTTAAAAATTCAAATGTTTGTTTGGAACCAGCGCGTGCTGGCAATATATTTATTGATCTGTATTTGGCTCACATCTCTGAGATTATCCAGATCTTAAAAGTACCTACAACCAAGAGATCTTAAACGTTTCTCAGCCAAAGCTTAGCAGTCACATAGAAGATGATGTACACCCTCGTCTTCCTCTTCATCCTCACAGCTTCTGCAGTAGTCGCTGTGAAGAATTTTGAGTCTCCTGGCGAGCTCCCCGATAGGACAATGCCCCGTTATAACCCCGACCACACTGCGAATATGCATCCGGTCCAATGACAATACAGTGCTTGTCATCAGATTAGCACACCCCTTCGCATGAATAGTCTCGGCTCGGCGGATTTCCAACCAAACTAAAAGAGCTAAAATTTCAAAATTATAACTGTTAATAGTCGATTCAATTCTGAGTTAATTAACACAAAAATAATTGTGTTTAGATTTTTTAATATTGATTTATAATTGTTTTTCGAAAAAGAACACACAAAATAGCTATTTAAAATTTGTCATCAGGATAGCACATGCAAATTCTTTTTTGTCTATCTTCCACAATTAAAGACGTAGGACCCCCAATTTTATGTGGTTGTTTGAGTTAGATATTGACTTTACTATGAATAATTAAAAATCATTATCTGCGGAAGAGGGACCAAAATTTAAGGCATACAAGGAGTCAAGGCGGTCAAAAAGTGAAATTTCGAGAAAAAATTAATAAAAATTGATAAGTTGAATCCGAATTCGTGTGTAATAAGTAGCGTTAAAGTAAAAATAATAGAGGCGATAAGAATTGAGTACATGTCAATCCTTATGAGAGAGTTATTTCGAGAGAAACATCTAGCCCTCATGACTCAGTCACAAGGATTAGGGTAAATTTTCCCATTAAGGCGAGCCTATATTTTGTATAAACAGTGATAACAAAACTCCACATTTCAAGAAACTAAAACTACAGAATAAACTCCAACTTAACTTTCCCCGAAGGAAAATACGTTAAAATTAATCATGAGAACACTTGACATGGAACAAAGAATGGCGGTATGTTATCTTTTCAGATAAACAGAAGTTCACTTTAGAAGAGTAACGCAGTTATAATGTCTACTTCCAGGATCTTTGCTAGGAAGTTCACCATTAGGATCGCATTCATTGTCGGACAGATTGTGTTATGGTCTCGAGGGCCAAGTGATACTGTGAGATGATACTTCTTTTTATTCGAAAATACAATATAGCGCCATTCTTTATTACTTGTCAAGTGCTCTCGAGTTTAATTTAAGCGCATTTTCCTTTAGTTTTAGTTTCTTTAGATGTGGAGGATTTTTGTATCACTATTTGAACAATAGGCTCACCTTAAGGTGAGAGACATTAATGTCAAAATTTACCCTAATCCTTGCGACCGAGTCATGAGGACTGGATGCTTCTCTCAAAATTACTCTCTCATAGGGATTGACTACTAAATTTTTATCGCATCTGTTATTTTTATCTCAACGCTACTTATTACACACGAATTCGGATTCAACTTATCGAATTTTATTAATTTTTTCTCGAAATTTCACTTTTTGATCACCTTGACTACTTGTAAGCCTTAAATTTTGATCCCTCTTCTGCTGATAATGATTTTCCCTTATTCGTATTAAAGTTAATATCTTACTTAAACAACCACAAAAAATTGGGGGTCCTACGTCTTTAATTGTGGAAGATAGACAAAAAAGGAATTGCATGTGCTATCCTGATGACAAATTTTAAATGGCTATTTTGTGTGTTCTTTTTCGAAAAACAATTATAAATCAATAATAAAAAATGTAAACACAATTCTTTTTGTGTTAATTAACTCAGAATTGAATAGACTATTAACAGTTATAATTTTGAAATTTTAGCTCTTTTAGTTTGGTTGGAAATCAGCCGAAACTATTCATGCGAAGGGGTGTGCTAATCTGATGACGAGCAGTGTAGCATGGTAGAGCGGATAAAATCTAATTTTGTTCAGATCATCTTCGTTGTAGTACAAGTGCTACCAATGATCCATCTTGCGTTGGTTCTGCGATCAGAATCTGCTGTAATTGCCAATTTGCGGTGGTTTGATGCTTGCGCGTCGTTGGTGGTTTGATGCTTGCGCGGTCGACTTCAACTCTACTAGCTGAAGCACTGGCTAGATGGTCCACACAGCAGTTGCCTGAACATCCACAGTGACCCGGTATCCAGCATAGTGTTATGTTAAAAAATTGACCCATCTCTTTAAGAACAAGGCGGCAGTTTTCAACAGTTTTTGATGTGATCAGTACCGACTCGTGTGATCGAACTGCTGCCTGAGTGTCAGTATACAGAGTGACGTCCCTTTCAGTTACGACATGACTACCCAACCCAATTAGCGATTCCATAATCGCAGATACCTTCGCTTGGAGGACACTTCAGAAATCAGGAAGACGAAGAGATAAACATATGTCCAGTTGTTCAGAGTAAATTCCAATACCAACTCCTGCGTTGGTCTTTGAACCATCAGTGTAAATAGAGATAGCTCCACTTGCCGGGGGCGTATTATTACTCCATTGTTCTCTCGACGGAATCAAGGTATTGTAGTTCTTACCAAAAGAATACTTGGGCCGCGCGCAGACTAAAGGCCTATTGAAGCGTAGCGTAGCGTAAAACCCGTCGCCCAATACAAGCGTTGTATTGGGCGACAGGTTTTACGCTATGCTACGCTCCAATACGCCAATACAATAGGCCGCACGCAGACTAAAGGCGTATTGGAGCGTAGCGTAGCGTAAAACCTGTCGCCCAATACAACGCTTGTATTACTTCTAACAGTTTTTATACGTTAAGTGTAGAAAACTAGGGTTAATTTTAGCTCGAATTCAATACAATTCAATTCACACTGCCCCTAAAGATCTGCAATATTGGTAAAATCTATTCAAAGTATGTCGAAATCGAGCTAAAATTAACCCTAGTTTTCTGCACTTAAGGTACTAAAACTGTTAGAAATAATTGAGCTAGAATAAAATGATGTAAGAAAGATATGATCGTAAGACTATGCGCCAATTTTTAAAAGAATCGTACAAGCACCTCACCTTGGCACCAGATTTCTTCACAAAAGTAAACAGATGGAATACTTAATGTAACTGGACGAATCCCATTGAGATATTTTGTATGGAATGAAATGTGTCCCATAAATCCAATGGGACATCAATCGCTGGTTGACTTACGTTTATATCAGTGGCGCAAGCACGGGAGGGGCTAAGGGGGCTAAAGCCTCCCAGGACCAGGAATAAAGAAATGAAAATTGCAAAATGAAATATGAAAAAATGTTTTTAATTGTAGAAATTAATAAAAAAATCTGGTTGGATGGTCTATACAAGTAGCAACATCCTTATCAGTCGGAGAAAATATATAAAACTAGCTGAGAGAGCTCGCTTTGTTTACTGCGATCACAATTTGACACAACTTTAAATTTATGAGCGATTTTGACTCCTAACTATACCTATAAATATTCGCCTCGCCCAGATTCAACGCCTCCAAATAAACTTTAAAAACACAGATAGTTCAATTTTCAGTGTGATTTATTTGAATGGAATCAAAATCAGTAGAGAGCGATATTATAAACAATGTTTTTCGTTTTGTTTTCTGGCGAAAAAAAAAAACAAACAACGAAGACGGTTTGCCAACACGCGAACAGGCAACATACAGCTGACCGTGCGAAAAACAGGGAAATTCGAGATTAATCCCACACACTTTCAACGATTGGCCTTGCGATTTGCTGATTGTCATTGCAAAAGCCAATCGAACGGGGAACTGAATCCGCTAGAATTGGAATGGAAGATCAGTAGGAATAATCGGAATTCGTGGGATAAGTTCTTCCTCTCCTTTGAATTTTCCCTTGATGATCGTCTTGACGGACAACCGCGAACCGTTGCACAATTTCGGATGATTCAGATTCCGTAACATGTTTATGATTGATCCCACCTTCAGATGTAAATTATGCGGCGGGGCTCCTGACACATCAAGCGAGTTCAAAAACTCCGTCGAATAGTTGGTCGCTTCATCCTCGTCGATCACGGTGTCAACGGTTTTTTACGAATTTTTGAAAATTCAGCAGCCGATGGGTCGTTCTGCAATGCGATTCTCATGTTTGTTGTCAATTTCAACTTCTTGACATGCCGCCACAAAGATGACAATTTCAGGCATGCATTAAGTTCATCCGTAGCAGTAGATTTCGAGATGACGGGAAGCGTTTGACGAAAATCTCCGGAGAGTAATATCAGAGCCCCACCAAATCGTCTCGAATCACCTCGTAAGTTCTTTTATCGTTTGGTCAACTGCCTCCAAAGCTCGTTTATGCGCCATCGTACATTCATTCTAAATGATGATTTTGCATTCTCGTATCAATTTCGCTATTGCCGAACTCTTTGTGATTATGCACGTTGGCTTCTCAGCCAAGAGTAGATTCATCGGCAGCTTTAAAGCGGAATGTGCAGTTCGGCCGCCTTCCAACAATGTATCAGCAATGCCAGAGGATGCAAAAGCCATCGCAATTGACATCTTGACCGAATTGTTGCCAGAATCAACGAAATGACGAATGTCTTGCATGTCCCACCAGGAGCATCGAGAAATTAAATGCCTGCTGTTCCATCGTCTACAACCTTCATAAGAGAATCGTATACGTTCTTCTGCTCGGCATTCTAAAGCAGCACATTTATTCGAACTCGTTCGGCCAGCTCTTCTCAATCATAATCTTGCTCCCGTTGTAAGTCGCGATTAATTGCATCGTCCATCAAACGATTTGGCGCTGGCATTCCCAATTTCGACAGCAGACTGCCGCACATGAGTACGGTCAACGCCATCTAGATACATCAAGGCCGTAACTCAGCCGTTCCATGCCGTCATAGTTTGCCTACTAAGTTTTGGATTTACAACACGAACAAACAACAACAACAAGCATATGACGTAATTAAAAGTAACAACAAAACAGTGCAAACAGTAGGCGAAAGATTTCTACATTGCGGCCTTAATATAGAGACGGCGGTGGTACGGTCATGTCTTCGATCAGAACTAACGCTTCGTTGCGCATCTCGTCGATTTCAAGATCGAAATTCGAAGTTGTTATGTGAAGTCTATGCCAAATATCGTCAGCCATCTCGTCCTTGTATTTGTTCCACAATGCGGTCGGGATACGCCAATATACACAGAAGAACATGAAAGTAAAAGTGTGAGAAAATGCACTGTTCTCATAATTGTGCGCGTGTTTGATAGTTATTCACAGCACAGCAACTATTTATCTCGTTAGCATCTTCACCCAAAATTGAAGGCAAAACGTCTCTTATCACAGTGAATTCCACAATTATTCTAAATTATCAAAAGCTTCATAACGAATTTTCCTCCTTTGCATCGTCTAAAATCATAAAATTATTTGATAAAATGGAAGACTTTCTTCCTGAATTTTCCGAGTTTTCTACTAAGAATTTTATATTTCTTCATTCGAAAAGCTATTGTGGAAAAATTGCAAGCAAAAAAAAATAATTTTCGAGTTTACCAATTTTCCGACTTTTCCGGAGAGTTTTCCCAACATTTTCTATCGTAAAAACCTTCTGCTGATAACTCAAACAACTGAAAAAAACTGAAACAAATCGGTCCAGCAGTTCTCAATTGATGAATTACTATATGTACATTTTTTTTTCGCTCCATTTTTATATACATATATAGATTTGATCGACAAAAATCATAAATCTCTGAATTTGGACAGGTTTATTTGGGACGGGCTCTTAGTATGAAAAAAAGTCCAGACCGATAGGCATGTAAGTGAAAAAGAGGGAAATCTAGACGGTTGATCCTGGCACAAATACCAAATTTTCTAGTTCTGAGACTGCAGTCGTGGAGACTAAAACGTTCGTAATTTTCGGGACTTATCCGGGACGGGAGCTTACGTGGGAGTATCATTAATCGATAACATAATCAGATCCTGCAATCTCTCGTTTCCTCTAGTCTTCGAAGCTTAACTCTTTCGCAGTGGTGCAACGTTTTTCAATTTTAATTTTAATTCCATTTTTTTTATTGCTGAATTTCTAACGTAATTGATTAGTCCAATCATATGGTATTTTCGTCAGGAAAAAAATACAGAAGTTTATTTCTCAATTTTGTTATATGTATTTTGGGGCGCTGATTCCGAATATCAACTTTGCACCCTAAAAAACGTGCCGCAACCTTTAAAAAAAGGGGGGAAAGGGGGGCATTTTTCGTTTTTTTGCGATTATTTCAAAAACGGTAAGAGATACAGAAAAATGGTCTGAGGACGAAAAAAACTACATAAAATTATCTTTGCAATGATATATAACACATTAGAGTCTAATTGAATATTTCGGCGTTAGAATAGAACATAAATTAGAATATTTTCATTTTAGACCTTTTTTAAAAGCTCCATAACTTTTGAAAGAATGTTAGTTCAGCCGTTAAATTTTGTATAAGTACTCATAATAAGTTTAAGATCATTTTAAGGTAAACATTGAGCCGCTCCGGTCAAGGACCCCCATTATCCCCCCATTTAAATTTTTCAAAACGGCATACCCATAACTCCCCCCCAAATTGGAGCAGAGTGCTAAATTTTGGTTTGTTGGGATTGGAGGTCATAGTGACCCCACCCACCAAAAATCAGCTCATTCGGATAAAAACTAAGGGTACCTCCCATACAAAGTGACCCATCAGGAGTTTGTTCTACGTACTACCATATACAAATCATACAGTAGTACGTAGAACAAACTCCTGATGGGTCATTTGTATGGGAGGTACCCTTAGTTTTTATCCAAATGAGCCGATTTTTGGTGGGTGGGGTCACTATGACCTCCAATCCCAACAAACCAAAATTTAGCACTCTGCTCCAATTTGGGGGGGAGTTATGGATATGCCGTTTTGAAAAATTTAAATGGGGGGATAATGGGGGTCCTTGACCGGAGTGGCTCAATGTTTACCTTAAAATGATCTTAAACTTATTGTGAATACTTGTACAAAATTTTACGGCTGAAATAGCATTCATTCAAAAGTTATGGAGCTTTTAAAAAAGGTCTAAAATGAAAATATTTTAATTTATGTTCTATTCTAACGCCGAAATATTCAATTAGACTCTAATGTGTTATATATCATTGCAAAGATAATTTTATGTAGTTTTTTTCGTCCTCAGACCATTTTTCTGTATCTCTTACCGTTTTTGAAATAATCGCAAAAAACCGAAAAATGCCCCCCTTTCCCCCCTTTTTTTAAAGGTTGCGGCACTTTTTTTAGGGTGCAAAGTTCATATTCGGAATCAGCGCTCCATAATACATAAAGAAAGAGAGAGAAAAAAACTTCTGTATTTTTTTCACGGATTGGTACTAAATCGACACGATATTACTGAACTAGATTGGGAAACTGACCAATTGGTATTTGAAATGGAAATTCGTCGATTTGTTTTGAGCAAATTCGGCAAAATGATTTGAAAAATATGTTAATTAGACATGAACATTTACAATTTAGAACTGGCGATTCATCAATTTTTAACGGAAATTCGTCAATATAATTTTGAAATTCGTCAATTTAGCATAAAATTTCGTCTATTTGAATTGAAAATTTTACAACATGTTTTTGAAATTTGCCAATTTATAACGGAAATTCTTAGACCAGATTTTAAGTTCTCCAATTTTTTAAGAAATTAATATAATTTAGAAATTCATCAGTTTGTAATGGAAATTCGTCAATTTGAAAAATCGTCACAATAATTTGAAAATTCCTTATTTTGATTTGGAAATTCGGGAATTTGGCATGGAAATTAACCAATATTAATGAACAAAAAATTCATCAACGTGTTTGTATCAAAAAAGGCATAATTTTTAATTTTATCTTAAGGCATGAATCGGCGGGATTAGTTTGGTACTTCTGATCCTGCGGGCTGACTACGTTTAGTGCCCTTGGTTAATGAGCATTCATATTTGAAACAAATATGTTGCGGGCCCTTTTGTCACGGTGGATCGTGTTCCAACAAACACATGGAACACCGTACGTTACGCCACTGCCTTTCCCTTAGTGAGAGTCTAACATTTCATTTTTGCTATAATACTCTATTTTCTGTGTTTGATCATTTCATGGCTTATACATTAGAAGAAAGGATACGTCACATAAAGGTCTCTCTGAGAAGTTAATGGAATTTAACATAATAAATTAAATTTAGTTTTCCGATTTACCTGAATGAAAGTGATATTTTCAGTTTTCCGAATATTTTAAACCCACAGCAAGCGTATTAATTAGTCAAATAAAATTGAATGAAAACTTTTTCATTATGACTTTGAACAACGTTTATCATTTTCCTGAGCTACATTTTTCCCAAACCATGACAGTCTCTCTCTAGCACTAAGTACAAAGCCAGCGGTAAAAAAAATGGTAGTTTCGCGAGTTGGATGTATCTAATGAGGAATAAAAATCTAACACGTGCAGGTGCCACTTCGTTAAAAGGCGAACAATGGTATTTTCTTAAAAATTTTATGTACAATTTTCCAAACAATATTTTTTGAACCAACAATTAAAAACGACGGAGAATATTAATTGCCAACCCTCCCTGGCTACGCCCATGGATAACCCTCTCAATGTTCGACTCCGGGACGGGTCATAACGACAACTCCTCCTCCTTCTACCCACGGCCTACGCGATTGTAACTTTTCTGTATTGGCAACATAGGAAGAAGATAAATTGCAATGACCAAAAGCCGAAATTATAGAAACCCTAACGATTATGCAATTGCTTGATGCGCATAGTAAGTAGCGCACTTCCCTTCTGTCCTCATACTTATACATACATAGCATTTTCTAGGCCCTGAAAGTCCGTTAGAATTAAGCACATGACAAACTGTAGTAAATTAATGTAATACAACGATTCTGTTTTAAAAAAATCCCAATTGCCATTCCCAAGAGTGATTCAGAAATGGCTCTTAATCGATCTGCTCCCATATCTCCCAATAAAATTTTTTTATTAAATATTTTTTGGGGTTTTTCGTGAATGGCGCTAAGACGGGGTAGTGTACTCTATGGTCTTCTCGAAGAAATTTGTAGCTTCTGTGGCTGTTAGTAAGACGCCAACAGTCCCCAAAGATGGGAGCCCCCCTAACGAAGTTATGAGGGTCCAAAGATTCAATTAAGCAGTTTTTGGGGAATATCTCTATAACGGTAACGTCCACGGAAAACTGTTATATGGCAAATTTGTAGCTTATACAACGCTCAACTAAATATCCGAATTTCAGATCGATGCGTGCAATGCTAAGGGCGGTATGAGGGTCTAAACCATACAATAACGGTACTTCTCGGTTTTTCGTAAATATCTTCATAACGGGACCGCGTTCAGGAAGGAGGCCTGTACCAATTTGTTGCTTCTGTAACCTCAACTTAAAATGCCAAAACAACTCATCTATGCGGCAACCCCAACGAAACTATGAGGGGTCAAAGAGATAACAAAAAACCGCTTCTCGGAAATTTTTTAATAACGGTAACCTCTTGGGAGAACCAATCTGAAATAAATTTGTAGCTCATGTGACTGTTAGTAACGGGCCAAAAGTCCCCAACGACTGAAGCCCCCCAAGGGAAGTTATGAGGGTCCAAACATCAAAAAATGCAGTTTTTTGGGTATATCTCTATAACGGTCATGTGCACCGAAAACTGTCATATGGCGACTTTGTAGCTTATACAACGCTTATTTAAATATCCGAATTTCAGATTGATGCCTGCAATACTAAGGGGCGCTATGACGGTCCGAAACGCAAAATAACGGTATTTTTCGTTTTTTCGTGAAACCGAAGAAGTACCGTTATTGTATGGTTTAGACCCTCATAGCGCCCTTAGCATTGCACGCATCGATCTGAAATTTGGATATTTAGTTAATCGTTGTATAACCTACAAGTTTGCCATATAACAGTTTTCCGTAGACGTTACCGTTATAGAGATATTCCCAAAAAACTGCTTAATTGAATCTTTGGACCCTCATAACTTCGTTAGGAGGGGCCCCATTTTTGGGGACTTTTGGCGTCTTACTAACAGCCACATAAGCTACAAACTTCTCCTAGAAGACCAGAGAGCACACTCCCCCGTCTTAGCGCCATTCACGAAAAATCCCCAAAAATACCTATTTTTAAGGTTGGAACCCCCATAGCGCCCTTAAGGCTGCACGTATTGATATGAAATTTGACCGCTTTCTTCAAAAGTCTATAGGCTACAAATTTCCCACACAAAAGCTTTTAGTACGAGTTACCATTATAGAGATTTTCTTGAAAAATTGTTAAAAATACCGTTAGACCTCCTGGCACCGTTAGGAGTACCCGAACGTATTCGGTATTTCCATCGTTTATAGAAAAAGCACAAGAACTTCAAATTTGCCATACACGACTTTTTTGTATATACTACCGTTATCGAGATATTCAGAAAAACCTGTTTTCGAGGGTCTTCGACCCTCTGTAGCACCGCTAGCGGCACTCGTAGAGACGGGGACTTTTAGGGTATTGTTTAGGACCTTGAAAGGAAGGCTCATGCAAAAATCCAGCTTTCCCTTAATTTTTCCGAAGTTTGGCCAAATTTTTGTTCAAATTTCCTGGCGTAAAAGGTATGTTGAATGACGTGTCGTCCATTAATGATCGAACACACAGCACACATGCGTTTTTTGCTGGCTGGGAAATTAAAGGAAAATGTCACAAAACTAATTCTACTTATTTGGAAGTGATCGTTTTTCGCTATTTCTCACAAATAGAATAAATGAATTTGGTTCTTTCCAAAAAAAAATCATTGTCACTTGCCTTGCCGGACATTTTTCGTGAAGCATTTATTTTCAAAGATTCAGTGAAGTTCTTATGCAGTAATACAATCAAAATATCCCAATCCAATTGAATAAGGCTAATTTTTGTTGTTTCGGAATCAGTAATGTGCGAGGAGTCTAACTCATTTTGCTAAGAAAAATTTTGATCGGAAACGTTCCAAAAAGGACACTAATTGATCGGAGATTGGCATTCGAAGTGTTATATTAAAGGGGGTGTTTGTTTCCTGTTTCAAGAATCCAACTTTTTAGAACATACAGTACACAATTCAAGATTTTTCCATTGCAGACCTAGCAACCATCACCAACCTAAATATTCAATATGTATTCAAAACAATAATTTCTTAGAATTTATCATCGTACCTTAAAGATACATTTTGCCTCCGTTTTCAAAATTTGAATCTAACCCGGAGCCGGAAACATATGTATTTTCCACTATCAAACGATAACATCCAAAAAGAAATCATCAAGTCATTTTCCCACTGGAAGCACTCGCTCCAAGAAATGATTTTAGTACTTTAGTACATTGCGTGCTTGTGATAACACTTTCCTCCATCATGTTTCGAAACTTTTTCGATGTTTTCCTCGTTCTGGGCATGCCCCGAGCCGGCACATGGAAAATTCGGCAAATTTCCCCACAAAGATGTGTGGAAAATTCATAGAATGGACATTTCGTTCGTGCCACTTAAAATCTTCTTACGGTAGTCGGATTCAAAGCTTTCTATCGTTCACACATGGCCCGCGTTACGCTTAGCGCGTCGAAACGGTGGCGTGTCTTGTTTGGTTGAACTTCTAGTGAAAGAGTTTGAGATAGGTGTGCGCGTTTGTGTGCCTATACATATCGCTTTCCACACCTGCAATTATTTTCACGAATATGTTCACTAACCGCACACATGGCTGATCCATCCTTTGCTATCAGATATGCGAAATTTGAATACCTGTAGTCGGCTAATAATGAGTTTTGTTTTAATCTTCGGCGAATCTAGTTTTTCGGCGTTGGCTAAACAATAGGAATGCCCCCGAATAACGGAGAGAACTGATGGCGGTGGCGACGATGGTGTTGGGCAGTTAATTACAAGTGACGTCTGTTGCGAGTGTTCTAGCAGGAACAAATCCTTCGTCCTTTGAGTTTTCAACGGTGGAGTCCAGTCTGAAATTAATAGTTGTAATAAATTCCACTACACCCTCTCGTGAGTCGGTTTGATGGATCAACGCCCCACGAACGAAGGATACTCGTGAACGGGTAAGGCGGTGTCGGGTACGTTCTATACATGCCGTAAAGTGTGTCCCTCCTTTCTTCGTTGTCGTGTCGGGTGTTGTTTGCCGTGAAAAGTGTAACGCATGCAAAAGAAGTCAACCCGTCGCAGTTCGTTTGTGTTTTTGTGTACATCAGTGTAAACTTTAATGAGTGCTCGCGATTCTGGAATGAAACTTCCGTGTCATATCAAATATTACAGGTGAAAAGGAGAAGTTAAGAAAGTTGCATATCAGAGCGAAAAAATAAAATTGAAGTGAGCGTTAAGTGAGAATATAGTGCACGAAACTTACCTACAAGGATTGTTTTATGAACCCGGTAGGTGTCACTTTGATTTTCTAAAAATAGGTTAAGATGTCAAAAAGGAAAATCGCATGATTTATGTCCTGACCGAGTTGTCACTCACGCTCCGCACCATTATTCTGCAAATGATTAGTTCCATCAGGCTGCTTCGTGTGGCGGGTATTTGATCGATAACTTCATTGTTTGTCTAACGTACTAGTTCCAAGGTAACTGAACGTCGAACGAACATTCCGGCGTTCAGCAACACGACAGGCTTTCCATCATAAGATTCATTGTTCTTGACCCCTCCATTTCTATATACGCCAGGCGACAGAAAACTTGTGCTTTTAGCAAATCCATTCATATTAAATGCAATAAGGATATTGACATTAATTTTTCAACAGACTAAAAGTGGAGTTTTTCCGCTGGTTGGATTGCACAGGCTTTAAAAAGAACAAGCTTCTATAAGTCCAGAGTATGAAAAACATTTCAATCTTCAAGGTTTCCGTACTAGGGTGAATTTTAAAAGACATTGAGCATTCCTTTTGAGCATCAAGTATGAAAGGGATAATTCATATTTCAGGACTTTTTTCTATATGCTGCACTGACTCGGAATTCTTCTGCATGACTGAAAGAATAGCAAATATACACTTTTCAGGTCAGAGGAATCCCTTTGGAAGGAACTTTGAGCCAAAGGGGACGTGTGAATTTCGAGGATGCATGAATTCGACGTTGTTAAGATGCGAGTACATATAGGTCGTGTACTCACTATTTTGGCATCCAGTTGGAAGTGATTTAAAAGCTTGAGACTAAGTGCAGAGTGTCCGTAATTAGATTTTTAATTCTCTGAACAGAACAAGATATCGAACATGGAATGGAATCAAAATGGATATAACTTATCGCTCAAAATGGTGTGTGGATTTTTAATCAGCTAAGAGAATATACATATAATCATAATCAAAGTAGAAACGGATATAAAATGGCACGGAGATACAACTTACTAATATCTCTTAAGAAAGAGGTACATGGGTAGCGTAACATATACTGATGGTGGTGGTACAGTGTGTAAAGGAAAGGAGGATGGCCAAAACGGTATGAAACGTATTTCAACAGAAAGCTTGTAGTTCAATAAGCAGGTGTACTTAAGATTACAATATCTGGTGGAGAAATTTGTTCTCTTGTTTCTTATGTTTTTTGGGTTGCCCAGCAGCACGAATTCAGAGCTATCCACCAAAAATTTCGTTGCGGGACAGACAGACAAAATTGCAAAAAAAAAAACCCTAAGTATTCGCTGTTTACCGTATTGTTGGCCCCTAACTCAGAAACTATTCATTTCTGAAAAAAAGCTGTCCATGAAATAACTGTGCATGTGTCGACGCACTGCTCCCTACGCTCGCACATCGCCCTTGAAGTGTTTCATTCGAGATTAATATGAATTCGAATTAACCGAGGTGCGACCGTAGTGAGGGGTGAGCTGATACAAAGCAGGCCGCAGGATGTGTTAGTGACATCCTATTTCCAAGATCTAATCTGCTTTTTGTTGAGGTAATGAGATCAGCATCACGCTGAGCATTGTTATTTATCCCCATAAATGGGTACACCTTTACCATCTGAGTGAGATCATAGTCCGTCACAAGGTCGTGAGTTCGAAAAATACCATGATCCACGGTAAGATTCGAATTCATGACCCTGTGCACCGAAGTTGCGCGCACTAACCGCTAGCACAGCCAGACTATTTAGTCTGTTTAGTTTAGCGATATTACTGCAATAGATAATTCCAATTTTGAGAATAGAACCATCTAGTATTGACTCGATAATCCGGATTAATTATTGCAAGGAGTAATCCGGATCAACGGAACGAATTAGCGCATTATTTTTTTTCTGAGGATAAACAGTCCAAATAAATAAAAGAGAGGATCAAAAGTATCTAAATGTATTTTTTCTTTAAAATTCGTAGGCATAATATTAATTTGCCAAAACGTCCCGTAAGTAAGAACGAGACCAATTCTGACATTTTCTTCTCATTACCGTATAGCCCCATGTAGAGCCATGGTGCGTTAACTCAGCCGTTTATAATCAATTTCGAGTCAACGTTACATTGCATATCATTTCGGAGTGTATATAATGTTGCAAGCACTATATATTTCCTATCCGCACATGTAGGGAAACTTCGGACCACGTCGAGATTCGATCTCCGGACCTCTAGATTACTAGCATCGTAGAGTGCGACTCAACCAAGTGAGCCACAGAGCGTGATGAATTCTGACATTAGACACTGAAAATCTCAAATATTAGGACGGTAGTGTCAAATTGGCTGCTGAAAACCGGACTATAGAATACACAGTGGAAACATTTAGTGGTCCGGATTAGCGTGATAGCCGCATTAAAGGCGATCCGCATTACCGGTTCATGACTGTATTGTAACATTTTAGCGATTGAACGGCATTTTCGGTTTCAAGAGCTGACATTTTACTTGTTTTCTTTTGTTGTGTATTTCGGTGGGCTCACCAAGAATCCGAAGCTTCCAACCAAAATTTCTTTACGAGACGGGTTCATAATCGCAAAACAAACGTCAAAAAATACTATCAATTGTAGCGATACCGCTAACACATTTTAAAGACTTGTGTCGCATTCGACGCGATTTCATTTTCTTTTTAACAAAATCATAGACAACACTTCGCCGAAATGTACAGTTTCGAAGCATGTTCTGTAATGTAATTTTGGTGGAAAGCTATCGATTCTTGCTCAGAGCACCTCAGACAACATAGGAAAAAAAATAAACAAATTTCTCAACCACCACTTCGCAATCTCAAATCACCTAATGACTAGACTATAATATAGTTTTGCTTTGATTGCTCATAATTCAGCAAAATACATTAAAGCCCGTATTTATAAACGTACCTTAAGGAAACCCTTACTCAAAGCGACCTTAATCAAGGAAATACTTAAGGAGATCTTAAGTCAAGGAATGAAATGTCATTTTCGGTAACTTTTTTGTCCAAATATTATATTTTTGACCAATATTTAGGTGCAAACATGAATTATTTGGGGATAATTTGTTGGTGCTCTCTTAACGGAAGATAAATAAATTGAAAATAGTTGTCCGTGTACTCAGAATGCACCCTTGACTAAAGACGACCTTAAATGAATTCCTTTACTTACTCGAATTTAACCCCGGATTGTAAATACTAATGGGTCTGGCCAGACCTTTTTTATTTTTAAGTTGCTTCAAAATGGAAACCGTCGAAAATTTACAAATGAATTTTGATTACAACTTCAAACATTTATCCCATTCATTTCATAACGGTACTTCAATTGCGCAGCTCTGCAAAGTTGTCAAAAGATTCCTAAACATGTTAGCTATAAAATGCATCACAAGCATGACTTATTCGTTGCAGCAGCTGTTCGTGGGAGTTATGGGCTAGCAGTACACAAAATGTTTTGAATTACCCAATAAATAGAAATCCAAGAGAGTTATATCAGGACTTCTCGCAGGCCATACGACTGCGTCAAATCCTCCGATCCATTTTTCGGGAAACTCATTTTTCAAGCATTTCCTTAACTGATCTCACAATGGGAGCGGGGTTAAATTACGGATCGCTGAGTCATTTCGTTTATAATGAGCAATACCCCATTTCGTAAAATATTTCAAGAAAGCGCGCCAAATTTAATCGAGGTGGAAGGATCATGTGACCTATAAGCCTAAAAGAGGCACCCATATATTTACTCTAAACTCGTATTGAACCCGTGATCGACGGGTTTAATGAGGATTGATTTGAGCCCAGATATGGTTGTTACGAGTATTGGATACTCTACTACGAGTAAATGTGGCTTCGTCGGTCGATGCTATTTTAGTAGGAAAGTCACAGTATTTCCGGATTTATTGAAGGAACCAACTGCAGAAAGATATCCTTCTTTCACAGCAATTTCTGAACTTTTGTCAGGTGGTACAGATACCGGTTGTCAGAACCTTTGGGTGGTCATTCGTGAGACATCCAATTGAAACGCTGCCCTTTCTTTTGCTCAACTTTTAGATTTTAATCGAAAGTATTAAGCATATCTTCCTCTCCTCCGACGTTTGTACGGCGAAAACCTTCTCTTGACTTGTGGTTGGGAGTTCCACCAGTCTCTCACAGAAGGCGAATATGCACTTGTCTGGAAGCCGTCTCTGTGGAAACCGCCGACTATATTCCCGAACTGGGTCTACTTCATGTCCTCCTTCACCCCCATAAACAAAAACCATATCTGCATACTCTTTGTCAGTAAACTTATTTCAATAAGTCGATGGTTTCGGTCGCCGTATGGCAAGTAGCACCATGATGTTGAAAGCACATCTCGTCCGGATCAATGTCATCTATATTTTCAAACAAAAAATCATTGATCATGGTGAGCTCCGGCCTCATTTTTAAAGAAATAAGGTCCGATGATGCCACCAGCGTGTAAGCCGCACTGCACCGTACATAAAACATGATAGGTACTATTAGTGACAAATTTCTTGACACAAAGCAGTATTGGTTCCCTTACCTAGAATAACTAAATTCCAACGAATGACGTACAAAAGTACAACAAAGAGTGCTAGCTAATTTATTATTTGCACAAACATATTTATTTCTTATTTTGCACATCTTTGAGAGAAAAATGGAAATATTGTTAAAGTTAAAGTCTTATTTTGAACAGATGGAATTTTTTAGATTTCGGTTTCTGTTGCGCCAAATTTTGATTAGCATTGTTTGATGATGACATTTCATTTACTAAATTGGGAATTTGGGTTATCTTCGCCTCGGTTTGGATATTAAATCAATTGCACCCTAATGAAAACTATGATTTGATTTTTTTAACCATGCTTGGCTATTAAATTGAATTATTATCGTCCATTAATACCAGCGCCCGCTCTAACACTTATACCGCCGCCTGTAAGAGCCCAAAAAAACAAAAATACAAATGGCACACGTTAACCTGGCGGCTTTTAAACCGACGTATGAAATCGAAAATTAATGCTAAGCTTTTAGCACATAATGAGTTCCTTTTTTTAAAGAACTTAATTTGGCAGGTGATAGCATCACTGACGTAAAATTTACTAAGCCTTTTGGAATGATAAATGATATTTCTTCATATCAATTGCCAAAAGCCTCGCAAAAACTCTGCATCTTTAAAAAAGCCAATTTTTAAAAGACAAACTAAAAATAAATTTGATAAGTAACTTCAGCTTTTTATTTTATCTGTTTTTTTTTTTTCAATAATGTCCTTTCCACTAAATCGAAATTAATATTACATTTGTTCTTTAGGCTTTAGCCTTTTTTCGAGTGCTAGTTAAAAAGCCGCCTCAAAAATTTGGCGCCTCGGGCGACCACTATCTAACCATGTGGCACAGATTTTGTGTATTGTTCATTTGAGTACTCTGTTTCAGTCGATGCTTTTGTTTTGTTCTAATCGAAAGGTTTTAATCTTCGAAGGTGCATTTATCAGTGCTTTATCCTGTTTTCTGGACTAATCTCAATAGCTTCTGATTCTTGTCATTTCTGTCAAATGAAAAAGTAACAACAACGCATTGGTCTTGGTGATTACACGATCCGAGATAAAGCTGCCTGTAGAAATATGCTCAGACATTACCGCCAGAATGGATGAAGTGCTTACACTGCAGGACGAGCATCGCGACGCGACGCCATGGAGCGGTATACAGCAGGGATTACGAAAAACTTCTGATTCTCTACGGCGATCGGCACAATATCATTTGTATTTTCGGAGAATCTGAACTGATATGCAATCACATCACATCATCATCAGTAAATAGGCGTCAAAAAGCAAATATTCCAATGTCGATAAGTTTACCACTCATACTATGTATGTGTAAAATGTAAATTAAAGAGCCGTTTGAGCTAGAATTAAGTAAAACTTCGAGTAATTTAGAAATTGAAAATGTTTGAAGAAAGCAATTCAATAAATAATTAAGAAACACTCAGCCAAGAACACACTTTAATACACTTTTTTGCACGATTAGAATCACTTCTTCATATCTACATACTGAAGTTATGTTTTTTGTCTGAATCTGCTCCAAAACGGATAAAGTGAAAAAAAACTGATAGTGCAATTTTTGTTGCTGCCGGAGACGATTACACTTATCCGTTCTCGACTGTAATACTGGGCTAGGCAAGCGAATTTTTCTATAGAATGTCAAAATATGTCGTACTATTTTCCACGACATGCTAAGACTCTCTATTATTAACCCCAGTTTACCGCAACCATTTTCTTGCTAGTTTCATGTTATGGGGTGAAGATGCACCCCACAGTATGTATGCCCATATTTCTGCATTAACTGACTTCAAAAATTTTTTTATACCCTTCACTCGTAGAGTAAAGGGTATATTAACTTTGTCATGAAGTTTGTAACGCATTGAAGGAAGCATCTCCGACCATATAAAATATGTATATATATGATCAGCATGACGAGCTGAGTCGATTGGGCGATGTCCGTCTGTCTGTCTGTCTGTCTGTCCGTCTGTCCGTCTGTCCGTCTGTCCGTCTGTTGCTACGCGTGTTACTCGGCCAGTTTAAAAGCTATCGAGCTGAAATTTTGCACACATGCTTCTTTTTATTGCAGGCAGTTTGTATGTTTGAATCGCTAAAATCGGACCGTAGGGTCATGGGGCTGCCATACAAAGCTAACCCCCCCAATTTGGTTTTTGTAAGAAAAACTTTTTCATGCGTGCCTCAATTTCAACCATATTTCACACAAATGAGTTTCTATTGATACCACAAAACATACATATGTAAGAACAGATCAAATCGGACTATGGGGTTATGGGGCTGCCATATAAACCCAGCCCCCAAATTGAGTTTATCTAAGAAAAACTTTTTTATTTGTGCACCAATTTCAATCAAACCTCTTAAAAGTGCATTTCAATTGAAACCACAAAACATATGTAAAAATTAATGGAATCGGACAATGGGGTCATGGGGCTGTCATATAAACCCAACCCCCAAATTGAGTTCTTCTACGAAAAACTTTTTTCACTTTCAGCCAAAACTCGTAAAAGTGCATTTCTATTGATGTCATAAGACATATATGAAAATGAATGCAATCGGACTATGGGGTCATGGGGCTACCATACAAACCCAAGCCCCCTATTTTGGATCTCTAAGAAACATTTTTTCTACACCAATTTTAAGAAAAAACTTAATGCGTCTTTGTCAAAACAAAAAAAAAAGTAAAACGAATGGAATTGTACTATAGGGCCATGCTTCCGCATCCCCCCAATAAAGTTTTCTGAGTAAATATTTTTATTTTATCACTTATTCCAACCAAACCTCACACAAATATTGTTTTGTCGACGCGACAGAATTTATCAATATCAAATATTATGCGAAAACAGAAGGACAAGAATGGGGAAGGATTGAACACAAGTCATAGGTCCGGCCCAAAAAACTTTTAGCCCGAGGAGAGTGAAGGGTATTCAAATTTCGGCCGCGCCCGAAATTAGCCTCGGTCTCGTTATTTGATTAAATTTGATCGTGTGTTATGTTAATTGAATACGGAAAACCAAAATAAGATAGTGAGTGCGAATTCAGAAATGCTATGTTGAGTTTGAATGAACGGCAGGCATAATATGAATGACATGATAAACTCAAACGAGAGTCATGTTCATGAAACTTAAGTATGGTGTGCATCCCAATCACTTATTTTGTGAGTGTTATGTATCTGTTCGGGTTCCTCGTCATTTGACGTTTTTAGTATAGAACTTATTACTTCAGTTATAAAAGTGAAAGCACTTCGCATAGATAAAAATAGCAGGCCAAGACTCTAATGGGCTCGAAGTGGAATTTTTTTCACAAATCTCGAAATGCAACTCTTTTGAAATCTTATTTAGCAAACTCTTCTCCAATTAGTACCTTCGATCATTCGACTAAGTTTTTGTTGATTATTTTCGAAATTTAGAAAAATATGAAACAGTTTCAAATCCAAATCGTGTCTGAAACACAGCCACATTTGATGTCCCAAAGGTTATTCTGTCTTCTTTCCACAAAAAAATTGTAAAAAAGATATTTATGTAGCCACAATTGTACGAGCACTAAAAACTAAAAAAAATCTAAATTTTGTTAAGATATTGAAACATTTATAATGAAAACTTGAAAAATTTCGAAGTTATATAAACCCTTCGTTAGGCGCGCACCCATTTGTCACGTGGTTAGGCGCGCGGGCTACAATTGTAGCCCAAATTTAAAATTATATAAAAAATATTGTTCAATTTTATTTATTTTTTCTTGCTCAGTCTGTGGTCTCTTGATTACTGTACAGATTAAAAAATATGAAATCTTTAATTTTTTATTAAAATATATGTAATAAAAGAGGACAAAATGCAGATTAGACCTATTTTTAGTCTTTTTTGACATTAACTTACTTAGGTGAACAAAATAGTTACTTTTCAAAATGAAAACCCCAAAAAAGTTTATATTCTCAGAAATCAACAACAAATCTTCGAAATGGAACACTGAGCGGGAGAATGCAGCTAAAAATGCCCAGTTTGTGGAATTCCAAACTTAGCTCATTTTTGGGTACCCAATATTCACAATTTTTAAACTGGGAGTACAGTTTCTTGCTAGAAAGCTAAATATATAGTGAGTCAAACTGATTGAATTTTACTCACAATATCCATATTAACTGTTCTCGCAATATTTACGCTAGAATTGTTAAAAATTTCACCCAGAAACTAAGTAATGTTAGTAACAGGTAACATATCCACGCTGTAAGAAATGACTTTGACTTCAACTCCAGGTTTTTCGTTAAAATAGTAATCTAATTTTTGTACATTTATATTGAAACCCTTTTTTTTTTGTCAAACATTTTACTGTTCCTATTTTCTACAATGTTTTATAATAATATTTTAATTTTAACGGATATCTATGAGTACCAAAAAAGTAACATGATTGGGCGCACGGGCTACACTTGTAGCCCAGTGGACTTTGATCGCAAAAAATATTAGTTTCTAGGCTCAATAAATATCAAAACTATTCTTATTCGATTAAGAAGCAACATTTTAACAGCTACTGAGCAGTTTGAATGAATTCGGTTTATATCCTGAAAATGATCGCCATTTAAAAAAGTGTGGGCTACAATCGTAGCCCGCGCGCCCACTGAAGGGTTAAGTGAAATATGTAGGGCCACGGCGAATAAGTGGATAAGTCGACTTATATCGAAAATGAGTTAAGTGCATTAACCTGCTCTTACAAAAGTTCTGCGTAATATGCCGAAGTGTTTAAGCTTAAAATGCAACCCTTTCTTAGTTACAGAAATGTGTATATTTAGACAACTCACTCATTGATGTGGTTACCCGGTTAAGTCTACTTGTACAGTTTAGTAGGGAAACTATTGGCTGGGAATAATTAGATAAGTCCACTTGTATTGTTATTGAAATTGCGAATAAATTACATTCGGGTTGCCCCAATTTCAGCCTACAATCGGAAATCAACGAATGCAAATAACTATAGATTTCAACGATTAAACGATAAAAAACGGGATATCACAGAACTTATTGACCGTGTTTTTTCAACAGCTCTTTCAATTTTTTCGAAATTTCGCCTAAATGTATGCAATCTCAATCACTTCCAGTTATTTTTCCAATTTCTGTTCAAGAGAATTTTTTTCTTTTAGCATAGCTTCCAAGCACAAAAAAGTTAATTTTAGTTTGCCAATATATATTAAAATGTAATTTGCCATATTATTAATTCGAAAAATTTTTAATGAAGAAAAAGCGTTTAAAATTTGACGACGTTAATATTTTTGACAATTTGAAAATTAAGCTAAATGCTATCCTCGATGATTTTACGAGTCTGGGTGAGCAAACCTGTCCTTAAAAAAAAAACATGGTTACGATTAGTTCACTTAAGGCGATTTTTTACTGACAAATCGAATTACTGTAAAATTTATAGGAGTGTGTCGCTAAATGTCATTGCAACGAGTCCGTATTTTGACGAATCCTGATTTGCCTATTGTGTGTGTCAAAGGCATTAGCTTTTAAAAATTCATAGAATACGTAACTCTGTTGTTTTAGCGAATAAGTTGCCAAAATGATCTATTGTCGCAGTGTATAAGTGGCAGAGTCCCGTTTTGAAAATATTTAACTTACCCACTTATTCGACGGGGAAAACGGAGCTTGGACATTCGTTAAAATTTTTAAAAGCCAAATTACCGTAGACAATTCATTCACCACCTTAAGACCACAGCTTCAGCTGCAATTCACTATATCAATTTAAACCGATATCAACTATGTCTGCAGGATATTGCTTTCAAATTTTAAATTATATAGAATTGTAGTTATAAAACAGTACCGAAAAATGTCTAACGGTTTATTTTACTAAAACAGAGTGGGGGCGTTACATATGGATGACCCGATATAAATAAATAATAAAATTAACAATATGTTTTCTAGAGCAGCAAAAAACAAATATCGCACCTTCGGATGAATTCGAAGGTGATGAAAAGGGTCCATTGTCTATCCACAATTTTAAATACGTCTCCCAGGAAGTTTTCAGTTTATGGCTTCCAATAATTTTCTACCAATCTTCCAACAATTTGGGAAAAAAATATTAATTAAAACAAAAAACTTGCAGCGAGTTATCGATAACTGATTGTCCCAGGGTACAGGCCAGATTTGTTATACAGCGTTCAATTTGATCTATTATGAAATCCATATTATCTCAAAATTACCTTAGCAATGATTTCTCTTAATTTGCCCTAACTCCTAATGGAGCATGGTGCGTTGACGAGTACCATGCGCAGTCGTAACAATGATAGGCCCACAAATAATAAAAAAAAATATACCTCATCGAGCAAACTAATTAAAATTATTTGATCAGAAATACTTGTACGGTGGATAACAAAAATATACTACGCACGACTTTTATTGTTATAGATTCCGATCGAGTATTGAAGGGTTAAATGTCCATATTTCCGGTTTGGATGAAAGTATTCAAATGAAATTCCGCTTATCAAATCCTGACACCGCAGAGGATATCTAACAATAAGAAAAGTTTTTTCGAGTTGGCGCATTCGGCCAATATAGCACGGCAAACATTAAAAATGCTGTCCTGAAAAGTTATACTTTTCGACTTATCCACTTATTCCCCCTGACCCTAGAATGTGCTTGGGTTAATTAATACATTCAACTTTATTTTTGTATAGGATCTGAGACATAACATTATTTATCTCTTATGAATGGTTTCTTAATTGGCATAAATAAAAAAAGCTCAACTTGCACAGTTAATGGCTATCGTCTAAATTTTAGATACCGCGAAGTTAATTCCGTAAAAAATGCTCTGACTAGGCGGATAATCTGCTCAAGAATGCATGCAGAATGATATGATGAAAATACATTCCATGAACATGTTGGGTAGTATCCCCTCTAACAGAACGAGCAGTATACTATGTGCAACGGTTTTTCTATTCTGTGTCGGAGTATTATGCCTATCATTTATTTATACACAAATTCCTTAAAACTTGTAAACAATTGCCAATTACAGTTAATGCGAAAACTGATGGCAATAATTTCAGAATTTGTTTCTGTTTACAGCATTATTGAAATTGTCAGAACAGCATATTTTCACAATTTTCTCTCGGAGCTCCTGGGCTGGTCACATAAGTTGTGAGCAACTTATGCAATTAACAATAATATTGTCACAAAATTATCAGTTGGCATAGATGGTGTGACTTACTGAAAGTTCCAAAAGCTCAAACAATGGTGTATTTCGCCTTCTAAGGCAGCATAGAAAATTAGTTCGGTTGACATAAAATCACCCTGTAAAAGAACTGGTTTCACCTCCACAGGAGACTGCTAAGCGTGAACGAACAGTTTGGTTTACTACGTAAGAAAAGTAAACCGAAATAATGCAATCGAACGGCAAAAACAGTGTACCTCTAGGGTTTGGGAGAGTAATAGTCGATTGATAATGGGAAAAAGTCCTGACCGCAAGGTCTAATTTTTGAGGTTTTTGCGATTACTTCCAAAATGGTAAAGCACACAATGTTCAAAATCGAAATCAACTACATAGTTTTTTGGCAATGATGTATTGCCGAAATCCTTGTTATATCGGAAACCTTGTTATATCGTATGTGATTTTAAAATGAAACCGGAATGGAGCGTTAATCTCAGATAAAAATAATAAAAAAGATGCGATGCAAATAATGACTTATTACTCCTTTGGAAAACCGATTTATTTTTATTTTTTTATTTTAAACTCTACATGGAAAACCCAACAAACTTTTTAATTGGAACTTGAACTCAATTTCAGCCTTTGTTAAAAATTTATCAAATAAAAATAAATAACTTTGACACACTCGTTACATTGTCATCTCTACTTCCATAAAGAATTATCCGCTTCCGTATTTTCTTTGAAAGGTAGAAACAATCGTAGCATAGATGATGGCTGTCTCTACGAGACAAATGCTAACTTCCTCTCTTCTCAGGATGCAGGATTTATGTCAAGTGATTCTTATGCTACGCGTACTTAGTATTTGCATAACCTCTCAACTTCAAGTGTTGCTTTATATTAAAGACGCTTCGTGTTTTCCGGTTCGTGAGCCGAAGGAGCGACTCAACGAAATTCGTCCTGATGGAGTTGTCTAAACTGACATATGGAACACAGCGTGAATGCTTATTCAATGCGCCAAAGGCGACGACGACGACGGACGTAACATTACAGCATTTTTCATTAAACAATGTCTTTTGGTACACTGAAATGGTCGATGGAATTTATGCCCACTCAGGAATTTATTGGCACGCTATTTATAAATGATTCGACGAGAGGAACGTGTCCATTAAACAAAAACCGATCCTAATCTGACATTGATATATGAAGTTGGGTGGTTGCTAGACTATGTCGAAAGGACAAAAACAAAATGTGGCATTCGTCCCACTTTTGAACACTTTGCACGTATCGTACATACAGCCGGTCGTTGTCTGTATGAATCCCTATGAAAATATTTTGCCATGTCTGGGCCAATATAGAAGTGTTGGGGTCCATAGTCATGGATGCAGAGCCATTAATAACGACACGACCCCGGGTTTTCTTTACATATCGTGTGAAATCTGATTAATTTGTCTATCAGTTTTTTTGAAGTACATGTAATAGCATTTGGGCATGGGATGTGTATAGGTTGACGTTTTTTGGCGTTCGGGGTCGATTCTTAATCGTCTTGTTACAATGTTTTTGGGGAAACTCGAAAGGACGGTGATGTGAGGCCGATCGAGTCCTGATAGAAATAGGTTTTGGTATCACCAGCCATGTTTTCTTCTTCTTGTTGATAAGCAAGTTTTTTTTTCTCGGGTTTTGCAAAAAGGAAAAAGTGGCTCGTGTGGTGTATTTTGAAAAAGGGATATATATGAAGACTGACAGACGTGTGAAAGCAACATTCATCATTTTTTCATTTCTTTTTTTTTTGTCGGGGCAACGAGAACATCATTTATTTTCCTATTTTGATTATTTAGCAATTGTTTTCTTATCAATATTTGGATTTTTCTTCGTTAGTGGAGGGAGTTCTTTTGTTAGGATGATGCCTCAGCATATAATACAGTACAATACAGAATGTTATTCTAAGAAAATAATATTGATCAAAACAAAATATTTTTATAGCGAACCCATTTCAGTGATGTTAAGTGGAAATTTATAACTTTGCAAAAACCGTAGTGACGATGAACTCCTGATTTTAATACAGCCTTCGATACACAATAGGCGAATCCTGATTCGTCTATTCGTACTATTTCATTGCAATCACAACTAGCGATACACCAAAATAAGTTTTAACGTAATTCACATTGTAATTCAAAAATGTTCTGAAATTTGCAAAACGGTCAGTTAAAACCGAACGCCTGTATACACCCCACGAAATCGAAACATATGCCTTAGTCCAATGGATTGTCGCGCCTGTTATTTATATTCATAACCGTGACCTTTACATCCGACTATTCTGCCTGTGATCAATTACTCAAACAAGATTACAGAAGTCATCATCGATGCGTGTACTCCTAAAGACGGCTTTTGCAAATATGTATCTTAGTAACGATAACGCATACTGAAAGGCCGCCTAACACGAATTTGTAGCCGCATGACTCCACATAATAATGCCGTCAAAGTCCTCATGCATGCATTAATTATACCCGATACCCATAAGATGGTATAGGGTATATTGTTTTTGTTACGCCGATATTATGTAACACCTCAAAGGAGCCACCGGAGGTATGGCAAAGTATATATATATAAATGATCAGGGTCGGTCCCTTAATCGAATAAGCCATGTCTGTCTGTCCGTGTGTCTGTCTGTTAGCACGATAACTCTCGAAATAATGATCAAAATTGATCAAATGTTTGTTTTGCTGAAAACTTGGACGGTATTGAAAATTGCCAAATCGGACCACGGGTTCCCCTACCTCCCATACAAACTACCCCTCCTTGATATTTTAATTCGGCCATAACTTTCGGTAGAATATCGCTATCGACTTGAAATTTTGATCAATGTCTTATTCTTTGGGTTGATGGAAAGTGGAGTAGGTCCGACTACCCCTACCCCTACCTCCCCTACAAAGTTATATTCAGCTATATCTTTTGATAGAATGTCGCGAAAAACTTCAAATTAGTATCAAATGTTAGCCGTTGGATGCCTTGATAAGATACTATAGATCTGCCAGGTCCGACCCATCTACTTCTCCCTCCGCTATAAAAAATATGAAATTGAATATTTTGGGTTTTGCGTGCCTTCTAGGTCTCGACATGGGTATAGGGTATACACTCATCGTGCTATTGGCACGATTAGAACTCAGTCTCGTTTCAGAGTAGATTTATGAAAGAACACTTACCTTCTATAACAGGATATTAAAAAGAAGCACCTCATTTACTGGTTAAATGGGGATACTGAAGTCTCGGAGAATCAAGTGCCAGGTGACTAAATTTGACAAAATCTAAATTTATATCTTCTTTCGGTCATGGAGACATTAGTATTCCCTTCGTGACGGCCTTATTCTTTAGGGACTCGATTATCATCTTGAGTCAAGAAATAAACCAATTCTGACGGATCTGTGCTAAGAGAAAGTATCTATGAATTAATTTTTCTGCTAACAAAGGAAATAATTGTTTGGCGGTTTTTTGAAGGGATCACTGTCCGGAATTTTAAAACGGCGGAATTTTTAGTAGGTGAGATTTCGAGGTGGGGGATTTTATAATTACGGGATTATGTAATGCCGAATTATGAGCGAACGGAATTTGGTTTTCGGGATTATGTACGCATCCCGTTTAAATAGGGGAGGGTGATATATTGCGAAATCAGTAGAAAATTCAGTGCTTAAGCAAGGACCATTTATCTAAGTTCGGCATATAGAAAAGAACCAATTTTGAAAATATGTAATCAAATAATTTTGGGTAAATGGTCACCAGAGGGTGAAGTTAAGGGTTCAAAACAAAGAAAACTGCTCAGAATCATAGTTTTCCATTGAGTTCCATTTTAGGAATTGTGATGTTCTTCAATATCGGTATAGTCCTTTCAGGCGTTTTTCCCAAGATGTGTTGAGGTACCAGAGCAAATATTCATCGAATGGCATTTTTATACGCCAAGTTTCTTGAAATAAAAGCTTAATGTTCAGGGTGAATGGCCCTAGTAGTCCTAGCGGGTTATAAATGTGCAAGAAACTGCAACAGGCTACGTTTCGTGATGTTTGTTATTCTACATTGATTTGGTCACCTTCTCCAAGTCAACAGCAAGACGGTCGTTCTTTGTGAACCAAATGATTCCAAGCACCTTTTGTACACCGGTGACATTACCGAAGCTTCCAAATTCTTCACATAGTCACACTTAGGAAAATTTAGTCAAAACATCTTTAATTTATATAGAGAAAAGCCTATCACCTAGTCCAGTGATTCCCAAACTAGGGGGCGCGCCCCCCCTAGGGAGGCGTGACGATCAAGGAAGGGGGGCGCGGACACAACTCTAATATTGATGCCATTAATAAATTATGATTTGCTTGCCATTAATGAATTATGGTTTTCTTGCAAAATTCCAAAATGGCAAAAAAATTTGTCTTTGTCTACTATACCATCCAGTTAACATTGTTCTCGCTTGTGTTCAATTATTTTGTATTTTTATTTTATACATAGTTCTAGGTAATTAATTTATACATTCACTCATTATTGTTGTTCAAATATGTCTCAATTCTTTGTAGAAAACAAACCCTGAAGATGGGCACTGCCCGAAATATATTGGTTTGAAAGAAAAAGGACATGTTTTTCTCGATATCGTTTGGATCAATGAGGTAATACAAAAATCACAATTATTCTAATTCGATCCCGGCAATACAACATACGAAAGTTATTTTATCAACTTTTATCACAAAAAAATTATTTTCGTCGATTAATTCTCTGCTACTAAATCCAATTGATGAACACCGCTGAGAATATTTTAGGTCGAGAAAAAAAAATTACTTGATATGGCTGATATGAACCGCATCAGCCAGCTTATAGTCTTTGAATGATTTTTGATAAAAAAAATACGGTCGATGACGGCCGAACTTACGACGAAATTTAGGATGCACAAATTATGAAATTTAAATAATACTTCCTAAAAATTCCAGTTGTTCCAAAATATGGGGTGTACTAACAAAAAAAATGTTCAAACAATTTAAATTGCGACAATGGATTCCGAATTTATGTCCAAAATTAAAAGCATTCCTTGCCCATGGCGATTTTTGCATCTATTTTCGGTTTTGGCCAATATTTTCTCCGGGGGCGCCAGGATCAGCAGATCTCGCAAGGGGGGCAGGAGCTGAAAAAGATTGGGAACCGCTGACCTAGTCTATCTCGTCGCTACCGTCTTTCCTGTTTTATTCGAAACAGGAAACAAACATGAAGATAGTTATCTATGCTGGGCCGGCCAACAATCAGAAGAAGATAACAGCGAAGGAGAAAACCTTTAATCCATGGATGATCTTGGCAAACAGTCTCGTGTTACAGTCGACGTTGCAATCCTGAATACTGAACTTTACTTACTTTGGATGGTCACCGGTTTTTCCGCTGATTCGGCTGCTTCTCCTGGGTTCAATCCCACTTCGTTGTCATCCTTATCCAGTACCCTAGGGTACACAACATCTGACGAAAACTTTATCACACATTCAGGTATTCTGGTAGAAAGCGGAGGGGGAAACGAAAACCTAGCTATCAACGCGGGGAATCATCTCCGGACCGGAGCACTGCACCTCTACCCACGCCTCTGAGAGGGGAGACACCACAACCTCTCATACACACAACAGGAAGAAGGGAGACACCACAACCTCTTCAAAACATAGACTCAATGTAAACTCTGTGCAAAGTGGGGGAACACCGCAACCTCTCGAGTTTACCACAACAGAGAAACACCATACAACCTTTCTACAAACAAAACGCTGAGAGGGTGAAACCACTACCTCTCAACACATCAATCGAAGGGGACCAACTTCGAGGTGGAGCACACCTAGCTCTAATCAACGCACATAAGAAAAATCGGAAAAAATGTGTTGGAAAAGCATGTGGAAACGACGAAAATGTTTATTAAAGATAAAAGTTATTTTGAAAAAGTGGAAAGAACATGGGAAAGAAATGACTAAAACTTATTCGAAAATCCGTCGAGACTAAAAATTTTTATCGCGGTTTTGAATGGACTTGTAGTCTGGCTGGTCTAGCGGTTAGTGCGCGCACCTTCGGTGCACAGGCTCATGAGTTCGAATCTCACCGTGTTCCATGGTGTTTTTCGAACTCACGAGCTTGTGACGGACTATGATCTCACTCAGATGTTAAACGAGTACCCATTTATGGGGATAAATAACACTGCTGAGCGTGATGCTGATCTCATTACCTCAACAAAAAGCAGATAAGATCTTGGAAATAGGATGTCACTAACACATCCTGCGGCCTTAGTCCAATGCTGGATTGTCGCGCCTGTTATTTATTTTTTTGAATGGACTTGCAGATCGTAGTTTAAATCTATTTTATAAAATTTTATACCTTGGTGAAATAAGCGGGAACTTCCAATAAGAGCGGACAAAATCTCATTCCCCATTGGTGTCCGCTTATGGGAAGTTCGACTGTATCATAATTTTGCATTTCCCAAGGAGGCATGTGTGAGGCATTTCGGTATAGTTAATGTTCTATAAAAAGTCGAACTTGGCGAAATTGTTTGTCGTGATCTTAGAGAAAGCATAGCAACCCATGTGGCATGCGTTAGTCCAGAGTGGGCATCATAAAATAAAAATGGCACCGTTTTCACACTATTGCAGTTCATAGTATGTGTGAAAATTTTATTCAAATGCCAATTTTTATGTTTACACTTGAGAAAATAAAATCCGTTCAACAATATTTTCCACCCCTTTTCATATATTTCAAAGGGACTAACGGCCACAAATGCAATCAAACGTTCGGCGAAATACATACAAACTACTATGTCTAAAGAAACGAAAAAAAAACCGGCGCATCATTGTAAGACATAGTATGTAAACTTTGTCTAGAACTAAAATTAGACCTCTTCAAAAAATAAAATTAATTTTACCGAAGATTCAGCTAAACCTCACGCATAATAGCTCGTAGGCGGCGACATTAGGATTAATAATTGCATGGAAAATATTTTGACGTTTAAATTATTTCGCTTCGGTCACAACTTGACATACTTCTTTAAATTATGAGCGGTTTTGACTTCTAATCAACCTCATAACTATACCTTATATTCGCCTCGCCCAAATTTAACGCCTTCAAATAAACTCTACAGTGATAATAAAACACAGATAGGTCAATTTGCAGTGTGATTTATTTGAATAAAATCAAAATCAGTAGAGAACAAACAATGTTTTTAGTTTTGTTTTCTGGCGCAAAATCAAACAACGAAGAAGGTTTGCCAACACGCGAAAAGGCAACATACAGCTGACCGTGCGAAAAACAGGGAAATTCGAGATTATTCCCACAGACTTCCAACGATTGGCCTTGCGATTTATTTGTTGTCACCGCAAAAGCCAATCGAACGGGGAACTGAATCCGCTTGAATTGGAATGGAAGATCAGTTGGAATAATCGAAATTCGTGGGATAAGTGATAGTTATTCCATTTTGCCAATTTTCCGACTTCCGGAGGGGTTTCCCAACATTTCTTTCGTTAAAACCTTCTCCTGGCAATTGCAAACAACTCAAAAAAAGTTTGAACTAAATCGACCCAGCCTTTTCTCAATTGTGAATTACTATACATTTTTTCGCTCCATTTTTATACTTATTACAAAATTTTACGGCTGAACTAGCATTATTTCAAAAGTTACGGAGCTTTTAAAAAAGGTCTAAAATGAAAATACTCTAATTTATGTTCTAGTCTAACGCCGAAATATTCTATTAAACTCTAATGTGTTATATATCATTGCATAATTTGATATAGTTTTTTCGTCCTCAGACCATTTTTCTGTATGTCTTATCGTTTTTTAAATAATCGCAAAAAAACCGAAAAAAATCCCCCCTCCCCCTTTTTTTAAGGTTGCGGACCCCCAATCGGTTGACACTTTTAATGCCATAATCTGGGGACCATTTCCAACCATAATCCAAAAAAATTTCCGATGTAGGATTTTTGCCGACCAAATATGCCATTTTTCTTAGACTAAATACACCCATGCCTACTAAGAACATGCAAAATAATGGAATACTGTTTCGTATACGGTAAGCAAGCGAATTTAAAATTCGAAATGGAATGTCAAACTATGCCGTACTATCTTCTACGACATGCTAAAACTCTCTAATATCTATAATATTAAGTAATAACCAAACTCAAGTTCTTAGTTTTCAATTTCAGTTTTCCTAGGATCGGAAAGCCCTATCACTCAATTTCAATTTCACACACTTATATCAAAATTTTGATCAAGCGCACTTATTTGCTGCTAAAAGATACCTAAAAAAATATGTTAATTTCAGAATGAGTCAAATAAATAAAAATATAAACCTATTTTTAGCATTTGCACATTTTATCGGAGAAAATGTACGGGAATCATTTTTATTTTCCGGCATTTTCTAACGATTGAGCCCTTGTAGCTCCTTTAGCGTATGTCTTGGGGTACAAAAGTAGCTTCCAATAGCTCATAAACTACTTTCCCGTTGTTCGCGGTTATATAAGTATTCCCAAAAATATGTTCTTTTGACACATTTGATTAGGCATAGGTCCCTCTGGGAAGCATGCATCTTTAGCGCTATAAAAGCTAAAAGCTCATCACTAGTGACTTCCTCGTTAAATATACTGTTATAGAGACATTTGTAAAAATCATTTCCGAACATGCAAACATGACTCATGCAGGACAAATTTTGATTAAATTTCCTGGAGTAGTAGAGGAAATTAACTAAGTAAATTAGTTTTAATTTTTGATTAATTTTTATTTCACAACAACGATATTTTGGTTATTTCTCTATTTGTTTCACGAAGTCTTTTGTAATCCATCTTTTCATCTCAGGCTGAAAATTTTGTAAACAATACCAAAATCCGTGAGTACAGTTGTATATTGCAGAATGAATCAGGAGAGTTTCATATCTCTCTAGCTCTAGACTGCCATTAACTGGCAAATATCAACGACTTTTGCTGAAAAAAATCCAATCGATTCTGCAGCCAGACCTTCTGGCAAAAAAAAATCTTTAGGCAATTTCCAACAAATTTCTGGAATAAAAGAGAAAAAATTGTCGATTTTCATTTGCGTGACTGAGCGAACATGGTTTCAGGGTTTCAGTATTCTACACTCAACTCAACGCAAAGCCAGACTGTAGAGGGCATCTCATGGCACGAAACCCTTCAATCATCTCCGCAAACGCCCTTCGCTGTACCCTATTGCTTGAAACATATTTCAACTCGCTGCTAGCAGGCACATACGATTTTTTTTTCAACCATTGATCGATATTATGTTCTCGTGCTCTGACCCACATACTTGGCATATTCATTTACTTCATTAAATCCTACAAAGAGCCATGGAGCAACTACGGCGACGACGACAATGGCGAAGGCGAAAGGCAAATGACGTGGACTGCATATACTACAGCACACACACACGCAATCGAAGCGCGGAGGATTCAATGACATGGGATCACACAGAAGAACTCATTCCCTAGATTTTTCCTTTTATTTTGTCAGCCTTTTGCGGCGGAATATACACGCCATTTGCACCAGCTGTAGGCTGTATACATATTTGAATCATAACAAATTGTTACGTGTGCCGCGAAACGTCATTCGCAGCGACAACGACGCCGCGCCATAAGAACAACATTTTGTTAAAAGGGGTCCCCCATGTTCACCGACTGACTGTATAGAGCGAATAAAGTGCCTCCTTCCGTCAATTTTGTCCCGCGCGCGCTTATGATGTCCTTGTATTGTCGCGTATAAGTATAAGGACAAATCATATTTTCTGCACTAACCGCGAAATAGAAAGCTCTGAGGAAATTACACTTCTCAGACACGTTAGGAAAAAAAAACGAGGAACAAGCTTATTTGAGCATATAACACACGTCCACTATACAATGTACGAGTATAGGTAGTGCTAGTGATATTGTATGTTTTTACCAAAGCATAGGATTTCTTTCCAGGAAGTAGCTGTTAGCGTTAGCTTCATGAAAAGATTTTACCGTAACTGGACATTGAGGAACTGAAGTATGAAATTTAATTGGATATGATTTCTAAGCTTTCAACCGCCATACAAAGTCATAGTCAAAGGGCTCCATTTAAAGAGGTTTAAAATTTACCGAAATTCAAGACTCAAAATGTTTGTACTTGTTCCAATCCCATGTTGAGTATATGTCTAGAATTCAACGTTCAATTCGGTGTTCCTCGTCTAGGATTTCCAATCTAGGAACATTAGCATAATAACGAAACGCCACCCCAACTATTTGAAAAGGAAGAAAAAAAGACCCTTCCATAATTTTTCCATTTTCCACAACGATATTATTTCACCCCTATCGCTGCATATGAATTGTCAAATAAATATACATATACCGCGTACAAAGTACATTACGCTAATTTGAGAACATAATTATTGTGGCGTGTCTGAATCATTGATTCAAGATATTTATAATTTAGGCAATAATGGTGAGGCGATTATGTATGTCCAACTAAGTAATGGTTCCTTACAGAGCAGTATTTGAGGGTAAAGTCCTTAGAGCGGTTAGTGTTGTATGTAATGGAAATAAATCAATGTTCAGCTCCAATTAGAAACCATACAATATGAATTATTATGTTTGAATGAAATCGATTATTATTATTTTTGAAAAGCATCTTCGACTCTATGAAGTATAATTCATCATTATGGAGGGTCGTTTGGCGATGTTCGTCAATCCATCTGTTGTGACACCGTTTACACAACCACTTTCAAAGCTATTACGCTAAAGTTTTCCGCTCACCCAAGGCCAGAGGCAGAATAGGTGGTTGTGTTAAATGAAAAAAGCAGCAGCAACGTAGATTTCGTCGATCCAAGGTAGACCTTCCTGTATAAACAGGGATGAAACATTACCACCAGAACGGGTGATGTGTCTCCACCGCAGGCCGAGCAACGCGACGCCATGGGGCGGTATAAATAGGCAAGGAAGAAGACTTATATGTGTCGCAGGCTGTTTGTAGACTTGTATCGCTGAACCCGGCTGCCATAGAAAACCCACTCTGAAAGTAGATTTTAAACCAAATCACATAAATAAAAAGCAGCAACCTAATTTTCAGGAATTGTTTTGTATGGCAGCTCTATGACGTAATGTTCCGATTCCATCCATCCATTGATGAGGATTGGTGCATAAAGAAAAAAGTTGTTCTTAGAAGAACCTAATTTTCAGGGACAGCCCCATGACCCCACACTGAAAAAAAGGCTCTTCATAATATTAATGAATTTCATTCATTAAAAAATATTCATTGTATGTATGCTGAAATCATTGATATTTCATTGAGATTTTCGGCATGGTTATGAAGGGTTTCTTATATTTAATGAAAGAGATTCATTGGATTCAACTTTCCATATTTTTGGTGAAATATCCATATAATTCGTAAAACAATGTAGTTTTACATGAATTCAATGAAATAAATTGAGATTTAATGAAATTATTTCATTGAAATATATTTGCAAAAAGCCTCTTATATCTATGAAAATACATTGGACTAATGATATTTCCATCATGTATTTAGATTTTTTTTTTATTTCCTCTTCTGAAGTTTCCACCCAAGCGCAATAATTTATCCATATTACTGAATTTTTCAAAACATTAATGAACGCTATTCATAACTCTGACTAATACTTTATGTGTATCTAGAAACCTTCATTACGTATAGTCTGGTTGGTGTAGTAGGTAGGGTGTAGGTCTTGAAATCATAGGGTCCCGGGATCGAATCCCATTGTAGCTAGGTAGGTTCAATTTATGATGCTTTATGCTTTATGATGCGTTTAGGCAAAAGAAACGTGTGCAAAACTTGTACCGGACTAAATTAAATGCTGAACTCCAGAAGCTTTTTTTTTATTTGAAAATAAATGAAAAAAAACTATGAAACCATCATAGGTAAAGTGAATATTTTTCATTAAATCAATGAAGTCTTTCATTACATATTAAAATAATGTAAAATCAATGAACTGAATTCATAGTAACCATGAAAGTATTCTTTGGCTGAAAATGAATGAAACATTCATTGCATACACGAAAAATTGTATGTAAACATTTGGTTCAGTGCATGGTCCGATTCCATTCGCTCTGACATATATAGTATTTCCCAATTGAAATAATCCTTATCCCAAATGAAAAAATCCTTATCCCAAATGAAAAGATCCATATCCCAAATGAAAAAATCCTTATCCCAAATGAAAAAATCCTTATCCCAAATGAAAAAATCCCTATCCCAAATGACAAAATCCATATCCCAAATGAAAAAATCCATATCCCAAATGAAAAAATCCATATCCCAAATGAAAAAATCCCTATCCCAAATGAAAAACTCCTTATCCCAAAAGAAAAAATCCTTATCCCAAATGAAAAATCCTTGTGTGGGAATTAAAATAAAACGAATTTAGGGGTGTTTTAAGTTGTTTCTTGCATTGAATTATGAGGTGTGGTTGATGTTATTGATGATATGAATAGGATTGGCTTCGTGGGGTTGGCTATTGCAATTGCCGTGGTTGGACATTTATGCAATTTTGTACTCGTACGTAAAGTTCCTTGTGTGTGGCTGGCTTTTGATATTCTTCACATACGCATACCGATCGTCGTCAAATTTGGTAGGAATGTAGAATGGTAACAGTCATTGGCACGAAATACTAAGAAGTTGGTAGGACAAGGATAACAGGGTGTCCCGGAGATTAGAAAAATTTTTCACTAAATAACTCGCCAACGGATCGTCATGAAATTTGGTAAGAATGTATAGAATGGTAGCAGTCTTTGGCAGGAAATACTAACAAGTGTGTAGGACAAAGATAACAAGGTGTCCCGGAGATTTGAAAAAAAAAATTCACTAAATAAGTCGAGAACGGCTGAATCGATCGTCACGAAATTTGGTTGGAATGTGTAGAATGGTAACAGTCTTTGGCACGAAATACTTAGTAGGTGGTAGGGTAAAGATAATAAGGTGTCCCGGAGACTTGAAAATTTATTCACTAAATAAGTAACGAACGGCAAAACCGATCGTCATGAAATTTGGTAGGAATGTGTAGAATTGTATTAATCTTTGGCACGAAATACATAGAAGTTGGTAGGGCAAGGATAACAGGGTGCCCCGAAGATTTGAAGTCGAAGTTGACTTTTTTAGTTTTTATCGGACATGGACGCATGGGTAGTCAAATCAAAGCACTCGAGTAAATTTCATTTCAGTTGCTTCTTTTCAGTTTAAAGTAACGGTAACGGAGTTATGGGGGTTTGAAGCTAATATTTCTTTTTCAGTTCTTTTTTTCTAAACCGTTATAGGTTCCGATATGAAACTTTGCACATCCAAAAATTGATTTACTATGTATGATGGCTACACATATTAACTACATTTATTAGATGCAATTACCGTTTCTCCGAAACAAGAAAAAAGAACTTATATGAAATGGCCCGTTGCCCGCAAAGCTTTCTTAAGTTTTGAAAAAGTAGACATTTGAAGCTATTGAGGGACACTGTTACTTTGGTACTACAAACTTCATAGGTGTTTGCGACAAACACTATTCTATGTATTCCCACCAAATTTCATGTTCATTGTTCAGACGCTGCCCTGGTATTGTGAAACGCCTTTGCTAAATATTTGATTCGCTATATTTCCGGTTAAGATAAAGTTATTCGAATTAAAATTTTCAGGCATATTCCTTACATAATTTTCTAAAAACACTCATCATAATTTTCTAATCTCCAGACCTGGTCTACACACGCACAAATATAAATTTTGCAAATTTACTTATATTTACTTTTTCTTAACAAACATCAACAGTCTTAGTATTTAGCGCATATAAGCTCATGCTTACCTATTTTTGTGCAAAGTTTCATATCGGAACCAATAACGGTTTAGAAAAAAAGAGCTGAAAAATAAATATAGTATTTCCCAATTGAAAACATCCTTATCCCAAATGAAAAAATCCTTATCTCAAATAAAAAAATCCATATCCCAAATGAAAAAATCCTTATCCCAAATGACAAAATCCGTATCCCAAATGAAAAAATCCATATCCCAAATAAAAAAATCCATATCCTAAATGAAACGAGACCGAGGCTAATTTCGGGCGCGGCCGAAATTTGAATACCCTTCACTCTCCTCGGGCTAAAAGTTTTTTGGGGCAAACCTATGACTTGTATTTAATCCTTCCCCATTTTTTTCCTTCTGTTTTCGCATAATATTTGATATTGACAAATTCTGTGGCGTCGATAAAACAATATTTGTGTGAGGTTTGGTTGGAATAAGTGGTAAAATAAAAAAAAATATCTCAGAAAACTTTATTGGGGGGATGCGCGAGCATGGCCCCATAGTACGATTCCATTTGTTTTACTTTTTTTTTTGTTTTGATAAAGACGCATTGAGGTTTTTTTAAATTGGTGTAGAAAAAATGTTTCTTAGAAGATCCAAAATGGGGAGGTTGTGCTTGTATGGTAGCCCCCGATTATTTATGGCATAAATTGAAGTGCACTTTTACGAGTTTTGGTTGAAAGTGGTGCACAAATAAAAAAGTTGTTCGTAGAAGAACTCAATTTAGGGGGTTGGCTTTGTATGATAGCCCCATGACCCCATCGTCCGATTCCATTCATTTTTACACATGTTTTGTGGCATCAAATGAAATGCACTTCTATGAGGTTTGATTGAAATTGGTGGACAAATAAAAAAGTTTTTCTTAGAAAAACTTAATTTGGGGGCTGGGTTTGTATGACAGCCCCATGATCCCACAGTCTGATTCCATTTATTCTTACATATATTTTGTGCCATCAATAGAAACACATTTGTGTGAAATTTGGTTCAAATTGGTGCACAAATGAAAAAGTTTTTCTTAGAAGAACCTAATTTGGGGGGTTAGGTTTGTATGGCAGCCCCATGACCCCATGGTCCGATTTGATCCATTCTTACATATGTTTTGTGTTATCAATAGAAACACATTTGTGTGAAATTTCGTTGAAATTAGTAAACACATGAAAAAGTGTTTCTTAGAAAAACCAAATTGGGGGGGTTAGGTTTGTATGGCAGCCCCATGACCCCACGGTCCGATTTTAGCGATTCAAACATACAAACTGCCTGCAATAAAAAGAAACATGTGTGCAAAATTTCAGCTCGATAGCTTTTAAACTGGCCGAGTAAAACGCGTAGCAACAGACGGACAGACGGACAGACGGACAGACGGACAGACGGACAGACAGACAGACGGACATCGCCCAATCGACTCAGCTCGTCATGCTGATCATATATATACATATTTTATATGGTCGGAGATGCTTCCTTCAATGCGTTACAAACTTCATGACAAAGTTAATATACCCTTTACTCTACGAGTGAAGGGTATAAAAATCCTTATCCCAAATGAAAAAACCCGTATCCCAAATGAAAAAATCCGTATCCCAAATGAAAAAATCCGTATCCCAAAAGAAAAAATCCTTATCCCAAATGAAAAATCCTTGTGTGCGAATTAAAATAAAATGAATTTGGAGGTGTTTTAAGTTGTTTCTCGCATCAAATTATGAGGTGTGGTTGATGTTATTGAGGATACGAATAGCATCGGCTTCGTGGGGTTGGCTAATGCAATTGCCGTGGTTGGACATTTATGAAATTTTCTACTCGTACGTAAAGTTCCTTGTGTGTGGTTGGCTCTTGATCTTCATCACATACGCATACCGATCGTCATGAAATTTTGTGGAGATGCGTAGAATGGTAACAGTCTTTGGCACGAAATACTCAAAAGTTAGGTTAGGGCAAAAATAACAGGGTGTCCCGGAGATTTGAAAATTTGTACTCGCGAACGGCTCAACCGTCATGAAATTTGCTAGGAAAGTGTAGAATGATTTTTGGCACGAAATGCTTAGAAGTTGGTAGGGCAAAGATAACAGGGTGCCCCGAAGATTTGAAGTCGAAGTCGACTTTTTTAGTTTTTAATTAAATCAAAATTTTTATTTGTGCGTTAGTTGCCCAGGTCTGCAGATTTGAAAATTATGATGAGTCTTTTGAGAAAATTACATAAGAAGAGGCCAGAAAATTTTAATTCGAATAACTTAATAACTATATACCAGAGAATGAACATGGAATTTGGTTTAAATACATAGAATGGTAATAGTAACACCTATGAAGTTCGTAGTACCAAATTAACAGCTTCAAAAGTCTACTTTTTCAAAACGTATAAGAATGCTTTGTGTGGGAAAATATAAGTTCTTTTTTCTTGATTCGGGAAACGGGAATGGATTTACATCTAATAAATTAAGTTAATGTGTGCAGCCATGACACGCTCTGTGACTCACTTGGCTGAGTCGCACTCTACGAACCTAGTAATCTAGAGGTCCAGAGATCGAATCTCGGCGTTGTCCAAACATTTCCGTACATGTGCGCATAGGAAATATACAATAGTGCTTGCAACATTATACAGGGTGTCCGGAAACTGCCGCATAAAAGCACCGGATTGTGATTCCTCGTGTGATTTCCAGCAAAAAAGTTATATCGAACATACCCCCAATTCTAAACCCTTTAGCTGCCACAGGCGTTTGAAGATTTTTGAAAAAATAATTTTCTGCCCGATATAAATCTAAATATCTCCAAAACTACCTTGCTAGAATTACGATTATTACCTAAATAATAAAACTAATCACACTAAAATCTGATAAGAGGTTTGGTTTTTACATAGCTTCAAAGTCATTTTTTTGTGATTTGACCCAAGAACAATCAATTTTTCCATCTCAATTTTCTCCAACTTCTGCCAAGGTGAGCTGCTTGTACGATTCTTTTAAAAATTGGCGGATAGTCTTACGATCATATCTTTCTTTCATCATTTTATTCTAACTCCATTATTTCTAACAGTTTTGATACGTTAAGTGTAGAAAACTAGTGTTAATTTTAGCGTCCATTTATTAGAAATAATGGAGTTAGAATTATTTTTTCAAAAATCTTCAAACGCCTTTGTATGTTCCGTATAACTTTTTTGCTGGAATTTACACGAGGAATCACAATCCGGTGCGTTTATGCGGCAGTTTCCGGACACCCTGTATAATGTTGCAAGCACTATTGTATATTTCCTTTGACTCCTCATAATTTTCAAATCTGCAGACCTGGGCTACACACGCACAAAATCCAATTTTGATTTAATTAAAAACTAAAAAAGTCGACTTCGACTTCAAATCTTCGGGGCACCCTGTTATCTTTGCCCTACCAACTTCTAAGCATTTCGTGCCAAAGACTGTTACCATTCTAGACATTCCTAGCAAATTTCATGACGGTTGAGCCGTTCGCGAGTGCAAATTTTCAAATCTCCGGGACACCCTGTTATTTTTGCCCTAACCTAACTTTTGAGTATTTCGTGCCAAAGACTGTTACCATTCTACGCGTCTCCACAAAATTTGATGACGATCGGTATGCGTATGTGATGAAGATCAAAAGCCAACCACACACAAGGAACTTTACGTACGAGTAGAAAATTTTATAAATGTCCAACCACGGCAATTGCATTAGCCAACCCCACGAAGCCGATGCTATTCGTATCCTCAAAACATCAACCACACCTCATAATTTGATGCGAGAAACAACTTAAAACACCTTTAAATTCATTTTATTTTAATTCGCACACAAGGATTTTTCATTTAGGATAAGGATTTTTTCTTTTGGGATACGGATTTTTTCATTTGGGATACGGATTTTTTCATTTGGGATACGGGTTTTTTCATTTGGGATAAGGATTTTTTCATTTGGGATATGGATTTTTTCATTTGGGATATGGATTTTTTCATTTGGGATACGGATTTTGTCATTTGGGATAAGGATTTTTTCATTTGGGATATGGATTTTTTCATTTGGGATAAGGATGTTTTCAATTGGGAAATACTATATTAGCTTCAAACCCCCATAACTCCGTTACCGTTACTTTAAACTGAAAAGAAGCAACTGAAATGAAATGTACTCGAGTTCTTTGATTTGACTACCCATGCATCCATGTCCGATAAAAACTAAAAAAGTCAACTTCGACTTCAAATCTTCGGGGCACCCTGTTATCCTTGCCCTACCAACTTCTATGTATTTCGTGCCAAAGATTAATACAATTCTACACATTCCTACCAAATTTCATGACGATCGGTTCAGCCGTTCGTAACTTATTTAGTGAATAAATTTTCGAGTCTCCGGGACACCTTATTATCTTTACCCTACCACCTTCTAAGTATTTCGTGCCAAAGACTGTTAGCATTCTACACATTCCAACCAAATTTCGTGACGATCGGTTCAGCCGTTCGCGACTTATTTAGTGAAAAAAATTTTAAAATCTCCGGGACACCTTGTTGTCTTTGTCCTACACACTTGTTAGTATTTCCTGCCAAGGACTGCTGCCATTCTATACATTCCTACCAAATTGCATGACGATCCGTTGGCGAGTTATTTAGTGAAAAAATTTTCTAATCTCCGGGACACCCTGTTATCCTTGTCCTACCAACTTCTAATTATTTCGTGCCATTCTACATTCCTACCAAATTTGATTACGATCGGTATGCGTATGTGATGAATATCAAAAGCCAGCCACACAAGGAACTTAACGTACGAGTAGAAAATTGCATAAATGTTAAACCACGGCAATTGCATTAGCCAACCCCACGAAGCCAATCCTATTCATATCATCAATAACATCAACCACACCTCATAATTCAATGCAAGAAACAACTTAAAACACCCCTAAATTCATTTTATTTTAATTCCCACACAAGGATTTTTCATTTGGGATAAGGATTTTTTCTTTAGGGATAAGGAGTTTTTCATTTGGGATAGGGATTTTTTCATTTGGGATATGGATTTTGTCATTTGGGATAGGGATTTTTTCATTTGGGATATGGATTTTGTCATTTGGGATAGGGATTTTTTCATTTGGGATAAGGATTTTTTCAGTTGGGATATGGATCTTTTCATTTGGTATAAGGATTCTTTCAATTGGGAAATGCTATATACAGCATATACTAAAAAAACTTGTATACAAAATTTCAGCCCGATAGCTTCAAAACTGAGGGACTAGTTTGCGTTGAAACAGACGGACAGACAGACAGACATCGCTCAATCGATTCCTCTCGTCACACTGATCAATAATATATATACTTTATATGGTCCTAGGTGCTTCCTTCTGTGCGTTGCAAACTTCATGACACAGTTAATATACCCTTTCACTTAGTGACGGGTATAAATATAAGAAATAGCGAAGACGGGATATTGCAACATTTTAATCAAATGTCTCCTAAATATGTCACTATCAAAGCAACAAAATTAATATTGAAACGATTAAAGTCAATTATAAAGCTTGAAGCCTTATAATTAATTAATAAACTATTAGTCTAAAAGAAAGTGAAGGGTATCCAAATTCAGCCACACCCGAAATAAACCTTGTGTCTAAGAAGGAAAGAGCTCTCAAACCTTTTCGAGTACATATCTTTCGTTAAAAATAGCCAGATCTAGTTAAGTTCGTCCCATGAAAAGACCAACACGATATATTCTCTAGTGGCTAAGGCTAAGGTTCTAATGCTAAAATGTATACCCTTCGCTCATAGAGTGAAAGGGTATTGGTATATTAACTTTGTCATGAAGTTTGTAACGCATTGAAGGACCATATAAGAAGTATACATATATGATCAGCATGACTTCGGGAGTCGATTGGGCGATGTCCGTCTGTCCGTCTGTTGCGAAGCGTTTTACTCCGCCAATTTAAAAGCTATGAAGCTGAATTTTGCAAAAATGCTTCTTTTTGCTGCAGGCAGTTTGTATGTTTGTATCCGTAAAATCTGACAATAGGGTCATGGGCTGCCATACAAACTCAACACCCCAAATTAGCTTCTTCTAAGAAAAACTTTTTTATTTGTGCACCAAATCCAACCAAATTCCTCACAAATGTGTTTCTATTGATAACACAAAACATACGTAAGAATATGTCAAATTAGACCATGGTGTCATGGGGCTGCTATACAAACCCAACCCCTCCAATTTTTTATTTGCGCACCGATTTCAACCAAATGTGACACAAATGTGTTCCTATTGATGACGCACTACATATATAAGAAATGGATCAGATCGGACCATGGGGCAGCCATACAAACCCAACCCCCCCAAATTAAATTCTTCTTAGAAGAAATTTTTTATTTGTGCACCAATTTCAACCAAATACCACACAAATGTATTTCTATTGCTGACACAAAACATATGCAAGAACGGATCAAATCGGAAAATGGGGTCATGGGGCTGCCACCCCCCCCCCCTCCCCCCATTTTCTTCTACAAAACATTTTTTACACCAATTTCATAAAACCTTGAATTAATGTGTATTTATCAAAGCAACAAAAAAGCTCAAAACAAATAGTGTCGTACTATGGGGCCATGCTCCCGCATCCCCTAATACCTTTGCTCAATTATTCCAACCAAACCCCACTTAAATATTGTTTTGTCGACGCAACGGACATTTTGTGAAGACGAACGGAAAAGAATGGGGGGGGGGGGCGGGGATTAAATACAAGTCGTAGGTACGCCCGAAAAAACTTTTAGCCCGCGGAGAACGAAGGGTATCCAAATTTCGGCCGCGCCGGAAATTAGCCTCGGTCTCGTTTTTTTATTACGAGTGCGCCATGTTATGTTTTATATTATACAAATTATTGAGAAGACCATGTGAGTTCAATTCAACGTGAAAATAATCTTTATAACAATTCATTTATTTAGATATTTCCATTAATACAGCATTGTAATTTAAAATTTTATTTAACATAATCTTTCAGTTGAATTTTAAATTTACATTTGGATTTTTAATTTTTTCTACTATTTGCCAAACAATTTTATAAGACTATGCCTTTATAAAAAAGAGAACTTTGGCTATATGATTTCGTAGAGTTACTAACTTCTATTTCATTTCTGCTCCTTAAATTATTTTTTACTAGGTGTTCGTGTTTATAAACTATTCGTCTAGTTAAATATTCTGGAGATTAACTCTTAACAATATTATGCACAAATAATATCGTCTTAAACATAATGACTTGATTGACACTGAGAAAATGTAAAGTTTCAAGCATGAATTCTTCATTAGAAAATTGATTTAATAGTAATATGTTTCGCATGCATTTATTTTGCATTACTTGCATTCTTTTAATATCACCTTGATTTGACAAAAATAAAACTGTTGAGCAATATGTAAAATGCGGTTCGATTAATGGCTCATACTCGTACAACATAATTTTTTTTTACAGTGTAATTGCTTTTGTAGTCTTGAAAAAACGCTAACTTTTTTCCCTACTTTCTTACAAACGTAATCAGCATTTTCTTTGAAATTCAATTTTTTGTCTATAACAACACCTAAGTACTTAATCTGATCTACCAAATCTATCTTATTCTAATTTTTTTTAATACAACAATCTGAATATTCAATATTATATTTAATTAGATTTATTACTAAGTATCATCATGTGCATACACAACACAAGTAGTCTGGCTGGTCTAGCGATTAGTGCGCGCACCTTCGGTGCACATGGTCATGAGTTCGAATCTCACCGCGAGCCATGGTGTTTTTCGAACTCACGAGCTTGTGACGGACTATGATCTCACACAGATGTTAAACGTGTACCCATTTTATGGGGATAAATAACACTGTTGAGCGTGATGCTGATCTCTTTACCTCAACAAAAAGCAGATAAGATCTTGGAAATAGGATGTCACTAACATATCCCGCGGCCTTAGACCAATGTTGGATTGTCGCGCCTGTTATTTATTTTATACATAACACATCAAATAACATACTGAGATCATCATTTATCAAAGCGCATGTTTCAATTATTTTATCACAAACAATAAATATAAGTATATCATCGGCAAACATTTTTATTTTACTATTCTTTAAACGATTTCCAAGGTCATTGACGTATAAGTTAAACAAAAAAGGTATTAAAACTGAACCTTGCGGAACTCCTAACTGTTTTTTAATTTTATTTAATATGTTACCTAACTTAGTTTTTTTTTCGGCAATCTTTAAATAACTACTAAAACCAATTCAAAGAATTTGCTCGAACACCATAGCCTTGTAGTTTGACGATGAGAATGCATGGATCGATTGTTTCAAAGGCACACTGAAGATTCAAAAGTACTGCTATTATTGATTTTGAGCTATTTTGGGTCTCACGCCACTCGAACAAAGCATCATTTATAGCGCTTTCACAGGAGTGTGAGCCTCGAAACCCCGACTGATACTCTTTCAGAATGTTGTTTCTGATAATGAAAGAAACAAATTGTTTATAAGCTAATTTTTCAATTACCTTTTCCATAAGCGGAATCATATTGATTGGCCAGAACTCGCTGATCGCTGATGTATGGGCAACTTTTCTTATGGGAATAATGGTAGAAATTGTAAGGGCATCAGGGAATATACCCTTTTGAAATGAATCATTTATTATGTCGGCAAGTTGAATAGAAACCAAGCAAGAAATTCGACTGCCGTGAAAATTCGAAACGCATAAGTCAATTCTAGTAAATGTTTCTTCCGTAGCTCTAGTAGGTATACAGTTACGAATTGCCGAAGTCCACTATCATCCAAAATGTTGTTAAGTCGCTTAAACTGGTCAACATCAAAATCAATACAGCAAATAATTGACTTTCCATTTGAAATATTATCCACCCAATGATTAAATGCAACCAAAACAAGGTTTTTATTTTCACTTGCTGACAGATATACTCCCGCAATGATGATGCTAATATTCTGCACAGAAATTGTAAATGACAGTCCCCATATTAGCATCGTATTAACTACTGTCACATCACAAAATCTAAGTTTGTTTTTACCATAAGCCACAACACCACCTGTATGTTTCGAGTATGATGTGATGTACAACTAATGCACTGGTAGCCACCAATATTGAAGTGATTTATATCCATGTCCTCTCTCAAATGCGTTTCAGTAAGCAAACAAATCGAAGGTTCATTTTTATTTAAAACGAATTTAAGTTCATCAAAGTTAGATTTTAAGCGTCTTATAGTACTTAAGTGCATTATTAGGAAACTGTTTGTTAGTTGCTATTTATCAACACTATATTCAATTTTTTAATAATTTAGTTTATTCTGATGAACCATACAGCTCGTACTCCAAGCGTGATGGTTAATGTCAATAGTAACACCAACATTCTTTTGAATACTACAGCAATTAACACATTTCAAAATAGTCTCTTTACAGTCTTTGTACTTGTGAGGGCCAGCACATTTGGAACACTTCTGTGTTTGCTTGCAGTTTTTTGCTATATGAGAGAAACCACAGCATTGGTAACAGCGCAACAACGATGTTCACTAATGGTACATTTTCTCCAATCTAGGAAAAGATTTCCCATTTTAGCATTTTCTGATATGTTGCACCACCGACTTCCACTATCGAATCGCGGTAAATATATGAGCGCTTTTTTCTTCAATCACTGTTATCACCTTTATATGAGAGTTATCAAGAACAGCGTTCGAGTTTTTGATTTCCTCGATCAGATTTTGCTTTTCGATATCCATACTAACATTTGAAATTTTTAGTCGCGAATTTTTAATTTTAAGGTAGACTAACATCATAAGATTGTCCACAAGATTGTTCAACAACCTGCATTATTTTCAATGTGTCAGAACTACTCTCACAGCTCAACGCAATTCCTCCGTCTCGAATGTTTCTAGTATCACACACTTTGACAGCTTTTTTGTCAACCGTATTTTTTCGAGCCGTGTTTAAATATATTTTTAATGGTTTTACTTTCCTAGTATCGACTATGGCCCAAAGGAACATATATGTGTGGAAAATATACGCACATAGTGCTCAAAACTGGTGGTTTAACTTCGATCGCTGAGCGATGGTCACATGAGTCGTCTCTACGAACACAAACCTTAACTACACTAGAAGGATGATCCTGATTTGATGATATTCCAGTCGCAAGTCGGGTTTGCTGACTATCTGCAATAGCCTCCAGTTACCCATTGAAGTCAATGATTTTATCATATGAAGGTCTAGATAGACCTCGGGCGGAATGAAAATGAAATTTTTGTCCGCTGCGATTTTCTCAATGAAAATGCATGCTTAAGGTACGTTGTCCTCTACGCGGCCGCACGACAGCGACTCGCTCATTCCATATAAAAACTCGTTTTAAAAACGAGTTTTTATTTCGAATGAGCGAGTCGCTGTCGTGCAGTCGTGTCGAGGAAAATTTACCTTTACTGTCGTGGAACATGTCGGAAATTATGGGGAAATCCATAAGCTACAATCCGAATATGGTTCCAAATTTTTTCTCGGCCATTTTATGTTCCCCGGTCATTTCACCGTGGAAAATATCTAATGACCGGGGAATCGAAAAATAATTCCTAAAATGGCCGAGGAAAATTATGGAACCGTTTTTGGATTGTAGCTTATGGAATTCCCCAGCATTTGCCATATATTCCACGACATAAAGTATGCATTTTCATTGAGAAAATCGCAGCGGACAAAAATTTCATTCTCATTCCACCCGAGGTCTACTCAGGCCTTGAGGTTGAAATCAAACGCTCAAATTTTTAATTTTTCACAACTTGTTCTTGATTGAAAAGATCTCGTTTATACACAAACTGCATTATAGTTTTTATTTCACTCATGCATGCTGAGGGCCTCGTAATACACTCACTACAATACAACCACAATTTGACATTGACAACTGATTTAACAATTAGACATTGTCTATGTTGGCAGTACTTATTATTAATGCAAGTACATTCTACGATATATTTTGAATTTAATGACACACCATTTAATCTAGTAGGCGGGTGTTGACTCGATTAATCTAGTGGTTTTAGTAAATGCTGTCCATATTGTGAATCCCCTCTATGTCTCTATTTAGTTAGGATTCGATTTAGGTAGTTTTAAGTAACGTATTTGAATTTTCCTTATATACCTAAAACCCCCCATAAGAATAGTGGATAACAGCACGTTTACGTTTACGTGTATACAAGCCTATGGTTGAAACCGTTCAATATGACATAAGACGAGTAGAGATGAGCATCGGAAGAAAAACATCGATGGTTACCATCGAAAAAACATCGACACGAAACCATCGATGGTAAGAAAACTACGAACCAAAAACATCCATGTTTTGGGTTTATTGAGTACTTAAAAAAAAATCACTTTAATAGCTCAAATTAAGCTGGTTGAATAGATACAATAGAATCTCCATTATCCGAACTAATTGGTCCCGGGGGAGTATATCGAAAACCTTGTTCAGCTCGTCCCCACGTAGGTTACGAAAGGTTGTTGAATACATGTATAAAAAAAAAACCTGGAAAAATAGGCGAAATCTGGAAAATACCGGCCGACATTCTTTATAACCGCTTCCTAACATTAAAGTAACTAACTATAAAGAATTTCACCCGCCGGAATATAGGCGAATGTATAATCGCTCTCCGAACATGTAGGGATGTATTAAGATTTGTGTTCGTAAAGACGAGTCATGTGATGATCGCTCAGCGATCGCAATTAAGCCATCAGTTCTGAGCACTATACACGCAAATTTTTCAATACAGACATGTTCCTTTAGTAGGTCATAGTCGACACCAGGGAAGTAGCACCGTTAAAAAATATGCAAATATGGCTCGGAATTGGACGCAAAAGTAGGATCGCTGAACGATCATCACATGAATTGTTTTTCCGAATACGTACCTTTAAGGTACATTTTCCTCGGCACGATCCCAGCTCTAGCGACAGCGACTCGTTCATCTATATATATAAAAATGGATTTGTATTTGAGTCTGTTGCCAGTAAACGTCTAAACCACTGGACCGATTTGGATGATGTTTTTTGTTTTATCCGTCTTACGTTGGAGAAGGTTTATGAACAATTTTTTGTTTTGAAAACCGCAAAAGTGGTGGTAAGAATCGAAATTCCATTTTGTGTGAGAATAAGTGATTAAACCTACTCGATTCATACGCTTTAAATTTGTATACGTGTACTAAATCAAATCCAACCGGCTTAAGGATATGATCTTTTAATATATGAAATTCTCCTCAAAAGCCTTGTTTCCAAACTCCTTCGAAACGTCTGGACCGATTTTAATGAAATTTTGTATATATCCTTGCTAGGTATGGGAATCGGTCGTAAACTACATATATTTCAAGCCCCGAAGTGCCCCCCTCTTCTTTGTATCGTTAATTAAGTATTTTGTACAGTAAGTGATTAAGCCTACTCGATTCATTCGCTTTAAATTTTTATACGTGTACTAAATGAAATCGAACCGGCCGGCTTAAGGATATGATAGAACTATGATGATATGACGTAGTGTAATGGAGCCATAATTATCCAGAGAAGTTTTAACTGTATTAGAGGTGGTCACATCAACTGTTAAATACATAAACAACACTGCTTAACACTAGAGTAGGCTACCATGGAATACTTGATGACGTCACTTCCAGTATAGGAGAAACTCTTAGGATTATCCTGACGATAAACTGCTTTGTTTTATACAGAAGATAGGACACAACGGATTTTTGTTTGTTTGTTTAATCCGTCTTACGCTGAAGAAGGTTTATAGACCGAGAAAATTTTTAAAGTCTCAAAGGAAGTGATGGTAAATTCCATTTTGTACGTGTGGAATATTTAGTTGTCATTGGATCAAATATAGTGTAACTCAGATAAATGTGACTACAGCCTTATTCGTCTCACTGGATCATTTCCAGATTTATTGGAAATCCCATACAAAATGATAATCCTGGAAGTTGAAACAGGATATGACTTGGATCATGTGCCAAACTAATCCCCCAGGTGTCTCCGCGAGCAATTTCCCTGAAATTTCTCGTATGTCGTTTTGTTATTTAGTATTTTTGGTTTGTAAAATTTATTCAGAATTTATCATTTTAATATTTCTTGAGACTTTTCCTTTTAATTGTATCTCGAACGGTGGATAATTACGAATGCAATTTGTAATTCAGAAAATCGCATTGGGGACAGATGACACGATGGTCAGCTGTTACCGATTTGGGAAATTATGATCCGATTTCATTCGACTTGGACAGGATCAATGTCCGCTTCAATCGAATAGGGCTTACGGTTTTGCGTACATATATCCTGGATGTTGATCACAACAATTTCATAATCAGCTTCGTACTACTTCGGAGATCCGTTGATGTATCCGCAATCCTTTGGCGGAGCGACACGGTTGAGGTGTTGACGAACTCACGACAAAATTACCTAAAGAGTCATCGGACCCTCTTCCCGATTAGTGCATAGGGTGCGAAATAACCGTCAACCGGGATGGGATGTTGACCAAAGCAATTTCACAATCAACTTCGTACTACTTCGGAAATCCGTTAATATTTCCGCAATCCTTTGGCAGAGTGACCCGATTGAGGTGTCGCCGGAATCGCCATAAAATTGGCTAAAGGGTCATTGGACCCTCTTCCCCAATCAGAGCACAGGGTGATCAGAAATCCGTTGATATCTCCGATAAATTGTATTCAAGGTGACTACGTTTTTATGTACATACATCCTGGATGTTGTCACAGAAATTTCACAATCAACTTCGTACTACTGCGGAAATCCGTCGATATCTCCGGAATCCTTTAGCGGAGTGACACGATTGAGGTGTCACCGGACTCACCACAAAATTGCCTTAAGGGTCATCGGACCCTATTCTCCGATCAGTGCACAGGGTGGTTAGCGATTACCGTCAACCTGGATGTATGATGGTTTCTGGGCTAGTATGAACAGTTTTCAATAGGTGGCGCCTGCACATTTTAGTAAGCTTGGCGAAAACTGAGTTAATGAACGTGCTTCGTGATTATAGCAATAAAAACGTGTGATGTGTGCAATTCCTCACATTAAACTGACATATATAATTGAAATTTAGTTTTTGATGATGCCTTCTAATCGACAATCTATCGGTCGATCACCATCGAGTATTTATTTAATTAATTTACCATCTTGGAATCAGTAATATTAATTAATGATTTTCGAAATATCTATCGCTAATAATAACACTCCCAATATTTTTGAAGGGCAAGTGCAGTCTCATCAGTCAGTCAAGGGGTTGAGTATGTTGTTGTTGCCTTGATCCCTTAAGAAGTAGTGGCGCGACGCAAATCTATCGCTTTGTTTCCTTATCCAGTTTAGTTTCACCATCGATACGTCGATCCCAATAAATTCAAAATCGCTCATAAAGTTAAATTAGTGTCAAGTTGTGAGCGAAGCGAACAACACGAGCGCAGCGAGCACTAAGTTGCATACCTCAAATCGGTGAGGACTTTTTTTTCCATAAACAGGGGCCACCTCCAACCATCCTGCAAAAATCCAAAGGTATTTGTTTTTGCTGACCAAATATCGTATTATTCTTAGACTAATCGCAAATACTTTCGGCCGTCCGTCGTACGTTGTATCTTGACGGTGCATGAAAGAAAAGATGCGTGACGAAATTCTAATGCTTGAAATAGATTACACGCATCAGCAGCAGCATCGGCATCGCGAAACGTCAAGCGCAATGCATTTTACATTGCTGACAAACATTTTGAGCAGAAGACTTGGCATTCAGCATATTTTTCAGCTATGAAATTCTGCCGATGCTGATGCGCGTGATCTATTTGAAGCATAACACAACTACCGCACCTCTTTAAATTTCAACGTAAACAGTGAGGAAAGGTTGAAACTATTTAAACCATATTTGGAAATTGTGCCTTACCGGGCGTATAAACAAAGGCACGCACCATTGTCTTAGCATGCATCATACATTGTCTTGGCACAAACAACTAAAATACATAAATACCTTGTTTTCGTGACCTTCCTTAAACACTACTAGGGAGGCGTAATACTTTTCGAATAAACACCATACTCGTGGATAACTCAATTACGCATGTACATTTCGGACTCATCACTGAAAATGATACACAAAAATTTGAGTGTTTATCCAATTATTACAGCATCGACTCATAAATATTCGCTTCGTTTATAAACACTATGCACCTAAGAAAATAAACTTCTTCTTTCCTCCAAGCGCTTCTATTTTTAGTCCTTAGTTTTAAATTTATAGCATTTTTTAAATGATTTCTTGTTTATAATTAAATGCAAAGAATATGTACTCGAGAGCATTATTGCAAGTTCGCGTGTACTAAAAAAAGTGTAATTTTCTCCGATTTAATTTCAATGCTATTTGATCACTCTATCCCTGGACTACTGTGCTGAGTGTGTGTTTTCATTTTCGCTCGGTAAAATGTTTTGTCTAATAATGACACTACTCGTAGCTCTGACGGAAAACGGCTGATCGCAAATGTAAACAAACTTTTTTTCTGGTTCGTGTATCTCAATCTGTCTGTGGAAAGATTGAAGGTATTCGCTATGGCTCTATGGAATGGATGGTCTTCTTTACTGCGGTCGGATACTTCTGGAATCAATGCTAGAAAAATACTGTTTACTTACCCAACTGGAAAGTGACTCAGTTGGATTGGATTTATTTGTTTGCGTTTTTTTGTTGAGAAAATAAACTGCAGGAAAATTGTAGAATTTCGACTGCACACATCGGACACCTTTCATCGTGTCAAATGCTTTTACATGGACAGTTGGGATCTTGAGATGTTTTTAAATGAAGTTGTGACAATGGTGAGGAATCAATAATTATTGTATCGGAAAATGTAAAGGTAAAGCTTTTTTGTTATACTAAATTAGTTTACAGAAAACATGAAATAAAACAAAAATGCATTTTTTATTTTTATTTTTTTTTTTCATATTTCTACAACATTATCAAACTAGCTATTCTTTCTTTTTGCAGATAAACTGAACCAGAAATAAAACTCAAAATTTGGATATTTTAGAAACCGTAACGAAATCATGAAAAAACGAAAGGTAAGTAAAACTTTTGTCCTACAGAAAATTATACAATCTAGGCACCAACACAAAATCTATCATATCCGTAAATCCGTTAAACAAGTTAATTTATCCGACCAGCTGGCAAATTTTTCTTAAAGTCGGCCGGATTTTCAACGAACAGCAACAACTTTATTCTTTTAAATCTTTCAAACGAGCTCAGTGGAAAAATAAAGTCCATTGAAATGAATTCCATTTACAAGGAAATGTTTCTCCTACTTCACTCTCTGGTCTTACTTGGCCTGTCAACAACAACGGGGATTGTATTGGGCTCCTTTTATTCGTCGCTTTATGTAATGTATATGTATCCTGGGTAGGCTATTGTGTTAGTGCTCGTCTCTTTCACAAGCGGCGACGAACTAAGATGATACGAAAGGAAAAAGGAAAAAAATCAAAGGAAACAAGGACTTATGCATGGCTTTCAACTTATTTCCATAGAGATCCTTGCCGCCCAACTATGCACAGGAATGATACGCCCAGCATATCGTGACATTAACTTATTTATTCTTTTGCCTATACAAAAGGAAGGATTTGGTTTCAGATATTACTGTCCGCTGGCCTATTAGACGTAAAATGATTAGAATAAATTCTCCTATCGTTCGGTTTGATGGTGTATAGACGAAGTGAAAAGCATATTGTATTGTAAGTCCTTTTGTATATTGTTCGTGGTAAATGCTTTGGGATATAATGTCTCAATACGGAAAGAGATGATTGGGAATAATAAAATGAAAAAAAGGGAACAAAAAATAGCCACAGGGACGTATTATTGTTTATTTTGAATTTTAAGGGAAAACATTTTCCTTAAATTAGGACAATATTTATTGATTGTTTGAACCGATTGGATGTATCAGAAATGATGGATTTTGCGAGTGCAATACGATTAAAAAACTTTCGTAAGTAATTTTATGTGTTTGCCAATAATAATAAGTACAATTTTTACACCCTATACCCATAAGATGGTATAGGGTATAATTTTTGTTTTATCCTGTTATTTTGTAACAAAAGAAGGAAACCACCAGAGGTATAGCAGTATTTATATGTATATATAGAAATGATGAGGATCGCTCCCTGCTTCGAATAAACCACGTCCGTCTACACTGAACAATAACAATAGTACCATTGACTAGTTTCCATATTACCTAACCTAACTATTTTACCCCATAATTCTCAGCGTATCATGTCATGTCAGCACAACTATGAAACATAGTTGATTTTTCACTTGATTGCAAAGAAAATAAATAAAAAAAATTTCGCTAGCGCGCAGATCGCGAACGCTGGGTTGGTGAGCGTAGCGAGCAGGGGGCAAAGCCACCTAGTAACTCATAAATCATATAACTCATTGACATCTTCTATATTTTATTAAAATCTTTACGCTCTAAATTGCATAATAAATTACCTACCTACAGTGGGATTCGAACCCGAGACCCTACGATTTGGAGACCCACTAGACCAACCAGACTCTATGAGTGATGAAGTTTGGAATTTATACCATACATTGTGAGACAGCGCATAAAAGAAATAGCAAAGCTAATATTCAAAAACAACTATGCCGTAGTTGTTTTCACTTGTGGAAGATATGACATGTAAACGATCATTTAATTGGTTAAAAGAATTATTTCTTAGTACAAATCAAACATTTTCATGATAAATAGTTTAACTTTGTTGCATAGTAAATGTTACAATAAGTTTTCTCTGAGTGTAGATAGACGGATAGACGCGTTCCTGTGCAGAGCTTCGAATTGGCTGTGTGAAGTTAGCCAGTCATGTTTTTGAAATTAGGTCCTTTTGCTCGGTGAACCGTTTGTTCTACAGCGGCTACGTTTGTTCTTGATTGTTAACCAATTAATATCGTTTGTGCTTCTCTAATTATTTAATTATAGCAACTTTAAAATTGTGAGTGTGAACTTAGCCAGTCATTTTTAAATATGGGTCGGAAAGGTATAGCTTTGGTATCAATCGAAAGCCAGACGTTTGTTCATTTTGTAGGGCGTTTGTTCATCCTGGAAACGGAAGGATACAGGAATTATTAAGGAAAAAGAGATTAGTTGTGACGTCATCTTCACTCAACCAACGCCATCTACTCAGCTCAGCTGTACGGGCAACCCGTGTCCCGCGAACAATTTATGCAAGATCCACACCATCATCGTACAGCTGAGCTGAGTAGATGGCGTTGGTTGAGTGAAGATGACGTCACAACTAATCTCTTTTTCCTTAATAATTCCTGTATCCTTCCGTTTTCAAGATGAACAAACGCCCTACAAAATGAACAAACGTCTGGCTTTCGATTGATACCAAAGCTATACCTTTCCGACCCATATTTAAAAATGACTGGCTAAGTTCACACTCACAATTTTAAAGTTGCTATAATTAAATAATTAGAGAAGCACAAACGATATTAATTGGTTAACAATCAAGAACAAACGTAGCCGATGTAGAACAAACGGTTCACCGAGCAAAAGGACCTAATTTCAAAAACATGACTGGCTAACTTCACATAGCCCTTCGAATTAATAATTAGGGGACCGAGAATTACGTTTATTGGCTGAATTCAAATTGTAAGACGGGTAAACTTGCAAGACAAGAACCATCGTTCTTACAATCTGAAATGCATAATGCTTGTCTGCTGGCCACTACAAAAGCTCTCGCCGTCCGTTTGTTTGTGCTAATAAACCCGTCCGGTTTCGTCTTACAATCTGAATTCACCCATTGGATAGTTGTATCTGTCACCTAATTTCGTCGTTTTCGTTGGCTTTTTTTGATAAGTTACAACCCAGGTAGTTGAAGTTGTCTACTTGCTCGATAATCAGGTCCTACTGTGATGCTTGAATCAACTGGCGTCCTTGTTTTTTATTGCATCATGGTCTTTAATTTGGTTTCGTTGATATGTAGTCCAAATTCTTTTCCGGCGGGATTGAGGTTATGTAGAATGCTTTCTGCATCACTCAATCTTCTGTCGGTCGGTGGCAGCCCATCGCCCTTTTTGAATCCGATGCGAGTTTCGAATAGATAAGTAACTCTACTTTGCACTATGAATTGTGAGGCGGAATATACAGGGTGTCCCGCAACTGGTTAGCCATAGACAAATGGTAGACTATACAGGATGTTTTAGGAAAAATGTCGCCAAAATTATTTCTCTAGCTTTTACCGTTAAGGAGTAATTGCCTTTTTTGTGATTCTTGTCAAAAAGCACGACTTTTTTCTAAAAACTCATATTTTCTAGCTTCCACTTTTAGTCTAGTACAAAAAGCTCAAAACCCAAACATCCAAAAGGAAAAGAAATTTTTGATGCCAAATTGTTGAATACACTGCCCAATATACGCGATAAAAAGTTACACCAATTTGCGCCATGGGTTATCAATATATGGACAAGATCTTAAGACAGTAGGTCTATTCTATCAAGAGTTACAGTGCGAAATGTAAAACTCGAAAAATCCAAATTCACTATAATACTTTTGGGTCTAGGGTATAATTTTCTGAGAAAATGTCTAGAGTGTTACATATCATTACAAAGGTAATTTTATGTTGTTTGTTTTGTCCTCAGCTCATTTTAAGGTCAGACTCATAGTTTTCCAGATATTTGCTAGAAACTGAATTTTCAGCCCTTTGACACCCCCTCCCCCCTTAACCCATGGCGCAAATTGGTGTAACTTTTTACTGCGTATATTAGGCAGTGTATTCATCAATTTGGCATCAAAAATTTCTTTTCTTTTTGGATGTTTAGGTTTGGGGCTATTTTGAACCAATTGTACTGGACTATTTAGCCAAATCAATATTTTTCATATTTTTCTGAAAGTACACAAAATTTCCAATAAAAGGACACATCGAACGTTTCGAACGGTTTCGTATCTTCCGAGATACGACGTTTTGAATTTTGCAGAAATGTCAATTTCAACTTTTAATGTCAAAATTAACCCCGAATTTCGTAACGATACATTGAAGTGGCAAATCTGCAAAGCTCACAAAAGTTGGCCCAAATCCTAAGCTTTCGAACGGCATATAAGAATAAAGCACAGAATCATCCAGTTTGTGAATAATATGTGTAAAAGGGGAAAAAAAATAGTCCATAAGAGGAAGAAATCTTGCTTTTACGTGGAAATAGTTCAGTCATATAAGCATTTCCTATAGAAAAAAATACAGTAAGGCTATTTTTTTCTTGGTCTTTAATCAGTGGGGTCCCAGGAGTCTTAAGCACATTTTGCTAAAATAAATTTGATCGGAAAGGTCCCAAAAAGGACAAGAGAGGACACTATTTAATCCTTGACTGGAGGTCGGCATTCGGGATATCATATCAAAGGGGACGCCGAGTGCATTACATATCCGGTGTTTGATTCCTATTTCAAGGACCCTCAACGGAATAAATCGCGTTTGAATGGAAAATTGTCGTGTTTCCCGTAACTTATCATCTGTATCTTTCCAAAACCCTTAACTACGCGAATAATTCAAGTTGCCACTTCCTTTTTAATTTTTGCTAAAGAAAAATTGGATCGGAAAACTCTGAAAAAGTACATAAAAGGACACTAATTAATACCTGACAAATTAAAATGTTTATCCTTTAGACGATGAAAATGAAAAATACTCTCACAATGTCACAATATTAATATGTACACAGTGAACCTTCGAACAAATAATTCAACACATAAAACAAATTTTTTTATACTTACCGTTATAATTAGTAAAGTAGCATCCACAACAGTAGCGAAAAGTATTTTTTCATAATGCATAACAACCAAGTCTATGCTTGATGTAAAAATGTTACTTCCTTTTCAAGATTGAAGTCGGTTGCAGACTATGTTTTTATACCCTTCACTCGTAGAGTAAAGGGTATATTAACTTTGTCATGAAGTTTGTAACGCATTGAAGGAAGCATCTCCGACCATATAAAATATGTATATATATGATCAGCATGACGAGCTGAGTCGATTGGGCTATGTCCGTCTGTCTGTATGTCCGTCTGTCCGTCTGTCCGTCTGTTGCTACGCGTTTTACTCGGCCAGTTTAAAAGCTATCGAGCTGAAATTTTGCACACATGCTTCTTTTTATTGCAGGCAGTTTGTATGTTTGAATCGCTAAAATCGGACCGTGGGGTCATGGGGCTGCCATACAAAGCTAACCCCCCCAATTTGGTTTTTCTAAGAAAAACTTTTTCATGCGTGCCCCAATTTCAACCAAATTTCACACAAATGAGTTTCTATTGATAACACAAAACATATGTAAGAACAGATCAAATCGGACTATGGGGTCATGGGGCTGCCATACAAACCTAACCCCCCAAATTAGGTTCTTCTAAGAAAAACTTTTTCATTTGTGCATCAATTTCAACCTAATTTCACACAAATGTGTTTCTATTGATGCCACAAAACATATGTAAGAATGGATGGAATCGGACTATAGGGTCATGGGGCTGTCATACAAACCCAGCCCCCAAATTGAGTTTTTCAAAGAAAAACTTTTTTATTTGTGCACCAATTTCAATCAAACCTCTTAAGGGTGCATTTCAATTGATACCACAAAATATATGTAAAAATTAATGGAATCGGACAATGGGTTATGGAGCTGTCATATAAACCCAACCCCCCAAATTGAGTTCTTCTACGAAAAACTTTTTTACTTTCAACCAAAACTCGTAAAAGTGCATATCTATTGATGCCATAAGACATTATATGAAAATGAATGCAATCGGACTATGGGGTCATGGGGCTACCGTACAAACCCAACCTCCCTATTTTGGATCTCTAAGAAACATTTTTTCTACACCAATTTCAAGAAAAAACTTAATGCGTCTTTGTCAAAACAAAAAAAAAGTAAAACGAATGGAATCGTACTATAGGGCCATTCTTCCGCATCCCCCCAATAAAGTTTTCTGAGTAAATATTTTTATTTTATCACTTATTCCAACCAAACCTCACACAAATATTGTTTTGTCGACGCGACAGAATTTATCGATATCAAATATTATGCGAAAACAGAAGGACAAGAATGGGGAAGGATTGAACACAAGTCATAGGTCCGCCCCAAGAAACTTTTAGCCCGAGGAGAGTGAAGGGTATTCAAATTTCGGCCGCGCCCGAAATTAGCCTCGGTCTCGTTTTTTATTTATACGTATTATTCAGAAAATGGATGACTCTGTGCTTTATTCTTATATGCCGTTCGAAAACTAAGATACTACGCCAACTTTTGTCAACTTTGCAGATTTGCCACTACAATGTACCGTTACGAAATTCGGGTTTAATTTTGACATTAAAAATTGAAATTGACATTTTTTCAAAATTCAAAACGTCGTATCTCGGAAGATACGAAACCGTTCGAAACGTTCGATGTGTCCTTTTATTGGAAATTTTGTGTACTTTCAGAAAAATATGAAAAATATTGATTTGGCTAAAGTGGAAGCTAGAAAATAGGAGTTTTTAGAAAAAAGTCGTGCTCTCTGACAAGAATCACAAAAAAGGCAATTACTCCTTCACGGTAAAAGCTAGAGAAATAATTTTGGCGACATTTTTCCTAAAACATCCTGTAGAATCTACCATTGGTCTATGGCTAACCAGTTGCGGGACACCCTGTATAATCGTCATCTTTGTCAGTTTTGGTGGTATATAAAACTGCAGCATTATGTAATACAGTGCACTGCGATCGATACTGTCGTACGGCTGCTTAAAGTCGGCAAAAACTTGGTACACCTCCATGTTGTATTCCCAGCACTTTCAAGTAACATCTTCACAGTAAAGAGCTGATCAGTTGCTGATTGACCGCAGGTGTGAACCCGCCTTGAACCGCCAATGACTTGTTCTGCTTTAAAAGATGCCCCTGTAATTCTCATATTTCAGCTAGTCGCCCTTTTTATGGATTGGACTGATTATGCTTTTGCGCCAATATTTGGGGATTACCTCGTCGTTCCATATTCTGAGCAGTAGCGGATGTATAACGTTGGTTATACAGGTTCCACAGTTCTGCTGGGATCTTGTCAATACCCGGCGCTTCGTTGAAGCGATTCTATGGTGAGACTCACATCCTGTACTGTTGGGTCTTGAACGGGAGGGCCTGATTCAGCTAACTGCCCAAAAGCTGCATCCGTGGAGAAGCTTAAGGAGCTCCCATCGTCTGTTTGTGCTGTCGATGTCACTGATAATGTTACCATCCTTGTCCGTTTGTACGACTCTCTACTGTACGCGAAGCCCATGTCTCGCTCTCGATCTGGTTCACAGTGTATTCATCCGGAGATTTGCACGTCTGCTTATGGATGCGTCGATGAGGGAAACATGTAGATCGTATGACCAAATTTCTGCCGCTGGCGAAGTTGATAAGTCGCTGACCGTTGCTGTTGCCTTCATGGTGGAGTCTGTGACCTCCAGTATTTCCCCCATTCCAGCTTTCGTTTCTGACTTTGGCGTTAAGAAAGGATACGCGAGCAACTTCGAGGGTGTTAGTGTACAGGTGCGATGGGGAGGACACGTGTTTTTTGCATTGATGGAGTTTTGTTTTTTTGTGGGATGGAGTTGAAATATAAATTCACAAAACCAATTCGTAGCTTAGGCAAGAATGGTGACCCCTGAGCAACGACGACAGATAAGTTGCATGTTTGTGTAATTTCGTTTCATATCGTCGTGTTATATGTATTTTGGGAGTTGGTTATGAGATGTCACCGAGGGGACACGTTTTTGAAGAAAAAGGAAAAACAAACACAACGTAAGGGGAGGACATCGTTTATCATCTTAGATTATAGAGAAAAAATACGCGGTGGAAATTCTACATTTGCAGATAATAAAGCTAAGTGCGCTTTATACATAATGTGTGTTGCGTGTTTATTGTGCATGGGATGTTGTGATGTCTGTAGTGCATTTTTTGTGTGTTATGGTCCATTTATATATACCCCCCCCCCCCATTCCAAGGGATAATAATGGGAATCCTAAAACTCCCTCTCCCCCTGTCTTTGTGTGTTTTTTTCGACCGTGGTGGGCGCCTCAGGACAGGTTTATTTAAAAGTTAGAGGGTTTAGTTCAGCCGGAACCCATCGCATCACACCGACTTCATTGGTCCCATCACTCCGCAATCATATAATATATTAATAATAAAGGGAGAAGGTACCTGGTCTGCCTCTATGACCATGTACCTGATCTGTTTTATGGATGATTTCACCCATTTTACGATTAAATTTTATAATGAAACGTAAGTGTGAAGTTTTCGATAGATTTCAAGAATATTATGCAACTATTTAATAATTTAATCAAAAAATTTCACGCATGCGTCTCGATAAAGGAGAAGAATGTTCTTCAAACAAATCGAAGGGAAATGCGGATAAAGCACGAATACACAGTGCCTTATAGTCCTCAACAATATATATTATATATATTGCGGAGCGTTTTTATCGTGGTTTGACGGGAAAGGCCCGAATGAGAAGATACCGTTGAGAATGTCGAAAATTCAAACGACGAAAAACCAATTCTTCCCCTAATAGTCAGCATTGATAATTTTATGCCGAACGCGAGTCCAAAAATAATCTGAACCATTGTGTCATTTCGAGTATCATTCCAATTGGTTGATGCTGGCAAGTAGACTGTACGGTACGGTGATCTTTGCAGCACCACGAAAATCAAAATAAAGGTAAGTGGCCTTATTCCTGATATTGCTCAGTCAACCGGAAACATGGTGAGCTTAAGCACTATTTGAAACAACTTTGCGACTTTGATGTCACATAAAATATCTAAAAATAGATGGAATCGAACGATGTGATCATGGGGTTGCCTTACAAACTCAAACCCCCAAATTAGGTTCTTCTAAGAAAAACTTTTTTATTTGGGCACCAATTTCAACCAAACCTCATGAAAGTATATTCCTATTGATGTCACAAAACATATATACAAATGACTAGAATCCGATCATGGGGTCATGGGGCTGCCATACAAACCCGACCCCCCAAATTGGGTTCTTCTACTAAAAACTTTTTTATTTGGGCACAAATTTACACCAAACGTCATAAAAATGCATTTTTATTTATGTCACAAAACATATGCAAAAATGAATGAAATCGGAGCATAGGGTCATGGGGCTGCCAAACAAACTAAATCCTCCAAATTTGGTTTTACAAAAAAAACTATTATTTGTCGACCGATTTCAACCAAACCTCATACAGAAGTTTTTCTTTTCATGCCACAAAATAAACGTAAAAATGTATGGAAAGAAGGGGGTCATGGGGCTGTCGTACAAACCCTCCTAGCCCCCATTTTGGTTCTTCTGAGAAACATTTTCTGCTATACCAATTTCACCAAACCTTTTATTAATGTGTCTTCATCCAAACAAAGAAAATGTAAAAACAAATGGAATTGTACTATGGGATGAACATTGGCTGTCCATTAAATACTGCGCCCTTAAGTTTATTATATTAATAGTTAAAATTGTTATGTTGCTAGTGTAAAACCCTGTCTGTACTGAAGTTTTCATTTTCGGCAGGGAGCCTGCGCCTTCCTCTCTTGTTCAGCCCTAACTCCTTAAGGAGCATGGTGCGCTGACGAATACCGTGTGTAGTCGGCAATGTTTCAACGACAGCTGAATTCGGAGTGTGATTCGGTTGTCAGCCATACCACTTCCTAGTCGTATTGAACGTTTATTGTAATATGATTTCTTTTTTTCTTCTAATTAATAAACGTGTGACGGGCCATGTCGAGTACCGAAACTCGTTTCTCTATGAATCTCTATTCCACAAAGTGGAGGCCGGACGATCACGGCGCCTTTCGGGTTTGGGAACTGCACATAGGAGTCCCTAGTATAATTGATACGCCACGCGCCGCGGGTTTGTACACACAAAGTTTTTTACCAGTAAACCTGGATGCAATTTGAAATTTAACCTGGATGCTACCCTCGATAGTTTTTTTGCGCGTCTGGGTCAGCATACCTGCCCCCGATGTAAAAAAAAACACGGTCATTGATATTTTCAAAGTTTCACACATATTTATGGAGTACATACCTACATATAGTTGAGTATCAGCGTTGCCGCTCGTGTTACAATTGTAAAATTTTGTTACAAATTCCAATTTCTTGTTACAATGTTACACCCCGACCAATTTTGTTACAATCTGGCGAGAGTGGAGAATTCAACTATATTTTAATATGTTTCTACTATAAGTAACATGAAGAAGTATTCCGAAAAACAAATTTTCTATTTTTATGATCTGTGCATAATCACCCATCGATTCGGTCAGGCATTTCAAACTTGTGGCCGACGGGCCACATACGGCCCACATCGTAGTTGAGCTAAAGTCTAAGAAATTTATTAAAACTCGTCAAAAATTCGACTGAAAAATTAGATTATGTATTTAAACATCCTACTTTCTGTTTTAGGAAGCTAGCGGTTTTTGAAATGCATGCTTACTGTCGTGGAACATGTCGGAAATGATGGGGAATTCCATAAGCTACAATCCGAATATGGTTCCGAAAATTTTCCCGGCCATTTTATGTATTATATTTCGGTCATTTCACCGTGGAAAATATCTAATGACCGGGGAATCGAAAAATAATACATAAAATGGCAGAGAAAAATTTTGGAACCATATTCGTATTGTAGCTTATAGAATTCCCTATCATTTCCGACATGTTCCACGACAGTAAGCATGCATTTTCATTGAAAAAATCTCAGTGGACAAAAATTTCATTTTCATTCCGCCCGAGGTCTATTCAGGCCTTAAGAAGGAACGTGATAGCTTAACTCTCAAGCGGGCGCGCATTTTTTGTGACATTACCGGGCGCGCGGCGGTAATTTACCGCCCTCGTCTTTTCCCCTCAATTTGCGCTCAACCGTACAACTTCCATTCTCATAATTATGGTAAATTGAATGAAGAGCATGTCCCGAATAAGTTATCATCATAAAAAGTATTATCTGGTGAACAATAAAACAAGTTCAGCAGTTTTAGCGAAGCATGTCACTTCAGTGATATTACACAGAGCACACACATTTTGAGCACAACTATATACCAGATTATACAATCCCCGAACGTTTGATGACCACTGGAAAGGCATGGAAGGTAAAATTTACCCAACATTTTATTGTATTGTATCTATATATAACAGTATGACTTAAGAATACATACTTCTCCCACCTCGATCCGGCCAACGGGAGAAAAAATATGCGTGTTTATATGATCAGGTCAGTAAATTACCGCCCGCGCGCCCGCTTGAAGGTTAAGTAAAATTGATTTGCGAGTAGCTTGATCTTGATAGTATTTTGATGGACAGGAAAGAGCAGATGAGCTAACATGCCAGACAACGTTCGACATCTTCACTTAGCATTTTTTCACACTCACTTTGAAAGCTCAAGCATTGTCTGAGGTACTGGAAGGAGCATCTCGTTTTGCGACAACATAAAGACTTAGATGTCCCTTCAATCATTTGGAAACTAAGCTTCTGTGAAGAGAAGTGTCAAAATTAATTGCGATATTTCTTAACAATTGTTTTCGTATTGAATCTGTTCTCAAATCGTGAGTTGGAATTTAAACTAATTGTGGAAATTTTGACATATCGTTTCTCCTATACTGCAGTGTGTGCCTGTAGTATTATGACACCAAGATTAATTGCGAAATTTCCATTTCTTTATTAAAGTTTTATTATGCGAAGTGCCCTGAAATGCTGGCTATCCATATTACCATTAAAAAAATTGTTTCATAATATCTCACAAATATTGGGTCCAACTATCACGTGAATTTTTCGTTAAATCCATGGACTCGCCAAAATATACAGAATTTTTGGAACAAAATGGCTAACATTTTCGAAAAAAAGTCAGCCATTTTCAAAATCGTTTGTTTTAATTTATAACTCTCCATTATTTTTGCGAGCAATCATTCATTTCGGACTTACGTACATTTATTGTTTAATTTGGTCATTTACACCAATACCTTCAAATTTGTTACACTCAACCTAAAAATGTTACAATTTTATGAGATAAATGTTACAATTAGAAATCTGAAAACGGCAACCCTGTTGAGTATATGTACTACCGCACAGATTTTATTTTACTTGAGCCTTAAATTGTCATATTATTGACAATTTCTATCAATAGTCCAGTACAATTGGTTCAAAATAGCCCCAAACCTAAACATCCAAAAAGAAAAGAAATTTTTGATGCCAAATTGTTGAATACACTGCCTAATATACGCAGTAAAAAGTTACACTAATTTGCGCCATGGGTTAAGGGGGGAGGGGGTGGCAAAAGGGTGAAAATTCTGTTTCTTGCAAATATCTGGAAAACTATGAGTCTGACCTTAAAATGTCCTGAGGACGAAACACACTACATAAAATTACCTTTGCAATGATATATAACAGTCTAGAGATTTTCTCAGAAAATTATACTCTAGACCCAAAAGTATTATAGTGAATTTACATTTTTTTAGTTTTACATTTTGCATTGTAACTCTTGATAAAATAGATTTAGGATCATAAGATCATGTCCATATATTACTAACAAAACTTGTTTGATTTGTACCAAAAATTGAAGTGCTCCGCCCATTGACGCCCCCCTCACTCCTCCTAGCATTTTTCAAAAAGGCATGCCTGTAGCTCCATTTCAAATTAAGCTAGGCAGATCAAATTTGGTGGAGTGCCTAGTCTAAGCCTCATTATGCTCCTTACTAAAAATTATTAGCATCCGATCAAAACTAAGGGTACCCCCCATACAAAGTGACCCAAATTTCTAACAAATTTTACATTTTTTCACTTCTAAATTCTACCTAAAATAGAAAAAAAAATGTATCTCTTAGAACGTCCTTATAGCAGTTAATTGTAGTCTTCTGAATGTATATCGAAAGTTTGTAAAAGAGCGTGCCTTAGAAGTACGAAAAATCGAGTTTGAAGGTTGCTAGTACACGTTACTCGAAATATTCGCAAATAGTCTTAGAACTGGTATCACTGACCTTCAAAACCCAATTTTTTGATACTTGTAGCGTACCCCTTGGTACAACCTTTTGAATATACATTCATAAGACTACAATTAACTGTTATAATGACGTTCTAACAGATAAATTTTTTTCTTGTATTTTACATAGAATTTAGAAGTGAAAAAACGTGAAATTTCTTAGAATTTTCGTTCACTTTGTATGGGGGGTACCCTTAGTTTTGATCCGATGGTATTAGGGTGGTGGTGGGGAGGATAATGGAGCTTAGAATAGGCATCCCACCAAATTTGATCAGCCTGGCTCAATTTACAAAGAAGCTACAGGCATGCCTTTTTGAAAAATGTTAGGAGGAGTGAGGGGGGCGTTAATGATCGGAGCCCTCCAATTTTTGGTACAAATCAAATACATTTTGTTATCAATATATGGACAAGATCTTATGACGGTAGGTATATTCTATCAAGAGTTACAGTGCGAAATGTAAAACTAAAAAAATGTAAATTCACTATAATACTTTTGGGTCTAAGGTATAATTTTCTGAGAAAATCTCTAGACTGTTATATATCATTACAAAGGTAATTTTATGTAGTTTGTTTCGTCCTTAGGACATTTTAAGGTCAGACTCATAGTTTTCCAGATATTTTCAAGAAACTGAATTTTCACCCCTTTGCTACCCCCTCCCCCCTTAACCCATGGCGCAAATTTATTGTAACTTTTTACTGCGTATATTAGGCAGTGTATTCAACAATTTGGCATCAAAAATTCCTTTTTCTTTTGGATGTTTGGGTTTTGAGCTATCTGTACTAGACTACAAATACTCGAGTTCGGAACCTGGAAAAAATTCACTTCCACCCACTTGTATGGTATGATACTAGGGATCCAATAAAAAAATTATATTTAGGCCGGGTTTCTGATAGCTCTTATTCAGTACCTGTCGGCTGATTAGTCTTATCGCGTAGAATAGACACACACCATATTTAGAAAGCTTCCCATTGTGTTGAATGGAATTTTTGTTTATTTTGCATAGCTACGCCAAATTTTGCCTGTTTAAGCCATCATCTTAGATTGAGAAAATCATTGCGCACTTTCATCCAACAGCGTAAATAAGCAAAAGATAACATAACTATGCAAAATTAACAAAAAATCAATTCAATATAATGGAGAAGCTTTTTGAATATTGTGTGTGTCTTCTCTGAGCGATAAGACTAACCATTCTATAAGATCTACGAGAGAATGGGCCTTAATGTAATACGTACTTGTACTGGTATATCCTGAAGTACCCTATTTTCAGCCTATACACACAACAGGCACTTATCGCACGCTTTGAAATGTTAAGCTTTTCCATCAGACATAAACCCAATTCGCTTGGTTTATTTCATTTTAATAACATTTTATTCATTTCACTTTAAATTCCAATGAAATTTGACGTCCTTTACGACTTTCATTCGTTTTATTACATTTACTATACGTCGCGACGTATACTCGAGGATTGTGACTCGTGCTATTGCCTTTCAGCAGACACCACCGTCAGCACAATATAAAAGCAGCATAGGAAAAATCTTGAAAAACCTTTTCATTAAATAAATTAGAGTTTTTACCAATTTTTTTGTGAGTCCATTTTAATTTGTACCCCTTTTTTGGGGAAACGAGTTCTAAAAGGACCCTTCATGTTTGGTCGGTCGAATATGGAGCTTAATTTAATTACTTAAATTTTTTGTCGAGAAACTCCAGACTGAGTTTTATATTTTCTGTAATTAGTTCCATTTCTATTTTATATGTAAGAAAAGAGAGAGGTACTTTTGATCTGATTGAAATCGAAAATCTAAATTATTTCGTTGAGACTTTTTTTTATTCTTTTCCTTCTGAGATTTAAATTAAATTGAAATTGAACTCGCCTTTTTATCACATAATTTTATTTATTTAGATAAAAGCTAATGTACATATTTGTACTAGAATATTAGTTTACCGTGTTAAGCTTATCGGGACATTCAGTTTGTGAAACTGTGGTTATGGATCCCGATGAATATGCTTGTGAATGCCAACAATCGCATGTTGAATCGTAGATTCGAATCAAATTTTAAAAATACCGGCGTACAGAGGGCTGCGCCAGCAATACGAGGGTTTTTTAGAATTTTGATGCATAGTGAATATTTTTTGTACACATATTTTATAAGCAATAGATAAGAATTGTGCACAGCATTAATGAAATGCTTAAATCTATTTTTGGATTGGTCTTATTAGAACTTGTTTAGTTATTTACTATTTACGCAGTTTGTATAAACGTACTCCAAGGCAAATCTACAGGCATTTTTCGATTTAAGATTTCTGATGGCCCTTGAGCAAAAAGAAACTCAGGCAAACGTAAGGATGGCTTGGCTTTATATATGATCTGAATTATTAGCTGTAAATCGACTGTTACTGGTTTTTAATCAAGGAAAAGCAACTTATATGAAATGATTCCGCATTGTGTCCCCTGACATAGGAGCCCGCGCAAGCTTTCCTATGAGTATTGATCAAGTATACTTTTGAAGCTATTCAGGGACACCCTGTTAACTTGGTCCTACAAACTTCAAAAAAATTTGTGGCAAACACTATCACCATTCTATGCTTTTCCACCAAATTTCATGTTCATTGTTTCATCAAGTTAAAAGATATGCATTGAAGAAATGCTTAAGAGGCTTCCCTTGCATTGTGAAAGGCCCTTACTAAATACTTACTTGGCTATATTTCAGGTTTGGATACAGTTATTCGAATGAAAATTCATAGACATATTCCCTACGTAAATTTCTAAAAACAATTAGCAAAATTTTCATATTTGGAAACCTAAGAGGGGCTACACATGAACAAACTGCAATTTTACAAATTTACTGTAATATACTTTTCCTTAGCAAAAGTCAACAGTCTTAATATCTAACGTATATAAGGCCATACTGGCCAATCTTTGTGCAAAGTTTCATATCGATCCCTATAACGGTTTAGAAAAACGGAGGTCGAAAAGGAAGTGTAAATTTAAACGCCAATAACTTTTTTACCGTTACTCGAAACTGGAAAATTTTAACTGATATGAGATGTACTCGTTTAGATCTTTGATTTAAATACCCATAGGTCTCCGATAAAAACTAAAAACGTTTTCAAACGTTCGGGACACCCTGTTATCTTCTTCGTACCAACTTCTAGGGTATTTGTGCCAAAGACTGTAACCATTCTACATATTCCTACCAAATTTCATGACAATCGGTTGAGCCGTTCGCGAGTTATTTAGTGAACAGATGGACAGACGGACGGACAAAATCGATTTTTGAAAAAAAAAAATTCTAAAAAACCCTAAAAACTGAAGCTCATCAATTCATCATTAACTTCTTCCGTGGTTTCGATCAAACCGTTAAAAGGTTTGTGCGATAGACATTTTTTTTTTTCAAGTGAAAACTCTTCTACACAAGGAGTTTGTGTATACTAATTTATCCACACATTATACACCTTTTCACATGACTTTCTGTAATGGCGAGTTATATTTCATTCAACTCTACTCGTATATCTTCAGTCGATTTTAATTAATTTCTTCTCGTCGCTACAAACATATGCGAATAGAAAGAAAACGTGCAAATGAACGAACGAAGAAAATTCGCCTGAATGATTACGTATGTAGCGTCAGCTGCAGAATACGTAATAATTAGAAAAATACATATACAGTTGAACTTCCCTAAACGGACACTTCTAATAACCGGACATTTCTCATAAACGGACACTTTTATTTTCCCCAATGTTTGTCCGCATATTTTACTAGGAAACCCACTTCTAATAGCCGGACACTCTCATAACCGGACACGGACAGTACTTTTATACCCTTTCTCAACAAGCGAGTCTCTAATAAACGGACAGTTTCAACAATAAAATTCCAAATTCTTTTATTACAGAAATGTATGCGTTTACCGGAAATTGGGTCTTATACGTATAAAGCAGGGGTGTCAAACTCAAAACCTGGCCCGGGCCAAATAACATACTCTTCAGGTTTGAATGGGCCGCAAGAGGAATATACTTTTATGAAATCTTATTACGAAAGTTGATTACAGAATATTATTTTTAAAATATGGAAATAAGCCTGGATCATTATAGCGGCTTCTATAGATTATCCGTGAGAACTATACATTTCGAAAATGTACTTCAAGAACATAAAAAAAATTGAGACAAGAAGCGAAAACGGAAGATTTGATTTATCTATTACGCCAAATTTTGGACAGAGAAATTATGACACCTGTCATCCAGGTCGCCCAAAACAACCAAAATTGTCAGATTGTATTAACTTCGGTTTGTGATGTTGTAAGTATTGGGCTAAATAAAAATCAGGCACTGCGGCGGTAATTCTTATGTTGAAATTTCTCATCTAGGATTTTCGAATTTTTTAAAGCTTTGCTATTCTTTCAAATAAATCCATGTTCGGCAAAGCCAAGCAATTTTTTGTTGACGAGCCGCCTTATAAAACCAAATAACCATCAGCAACAGGGCCGCATACAACTGCAAAGTGGGCCGCATGCGGCCCGCGAGTTTGACATGCCTGGTATAAAGCATGACCTAATTTCCGAGAATGGCAAAATGATATCAACGACTGCGAATCTTTTATATCTATGTGTGAAGTGTTCACACATTTTCTTAGAAATTCACAATAAGTTCAATCTGTGTCACGTGTTGAATCGTGCAATTTTCAATTTTTTTTTTCTATAAATGAAAGTGACAAAATAATTTGCCCAGTTGCAAATTGGAAGTCATAATGAATTCACGAAAAAATGTGTTCTAAAAAACGTTGAAAAACGGCTATAAAAGGATAATGTTATTTTGAAAAAGTGGTCAGAGTATGCGAATATAATACATCGCGGCCTTTGAATGGATTCGCATTCGGTCTAAAATTATTTTATCAAATTGTATCTCCTTGTGAAATATTCTCATAAGCGGACACTTCCAATAAGCGGACAAAATCTCATTCCCCACTGGTGTCCGCTAATGGGAAGTTCGACTGTATTCGGCCGTTTTGTTACTGACTATACACTTACCACTTACGTCCATTAATTGACATTGACAGAAGAACACGTAAGGATATTGCGTAATATCAAATAGGTTGTCTTAACTTGAAAATGTGTGTATAATAATGATGAGATTGCAAGCTGTCGTAATGTTCTCTAATTAAGATGTAGTCCTGGCTGTCTTGGAAAATGCTAACAACATAAGACTCTTTTATGTGATGGGTGTGGGTGGTAGACAATTTTTCTTCTCCTTTAATCAGTACAAAATACTGATTGGGTTGGCTTAACCCTCGGATACAGTAATGGGTCTGGCCAGACCTTTTTCATTTTCAATTAGTTGTAAAATGAAAACCGTTTTAGCTAGTTCCACGATTTTGTCTGACTTTTCCTAAAAAATTCTCAGCAATCGATTACTCCAAACAATTTTTGAAAAAATATCCTGTCGAAGTATTTATAAGGACTTTTTGGTGTACACATCACATACGTACCTAATGGGTCTGGCCAGACCCCTATACATTTTGTATGGAAAACCGTACATTTTCACATTTTCAACCTTTTCTTTCGAATGGGGATAGTTTGTTATGCTTCCTTTTTTAGGGTTTTTTAGATTTTTCAAAAAAACCCTTATGAAATCGATTTTGTCCGTCCGTCTGTCCGTCTGTCCGTCTGTCCGTCCGTCTGTTCACTAAATAACTCGCGAACGGCTTAACCGATCGTCATGAAATTTGGTAGGAATGTGTAGAATGGTAACAGTCTTTGGCACGAAATACTTAAAAGTTGGTAGAACAAAAATTACAGGGTGTCCCGGACATTTGAAAATTTGTTCACTAAATAACTCGCGAACGGCTTAACGGATCGTCATGAAATTTGGTAGGAATGTGTAGAATGGTAACAGTCTTTGGCACGAAATACTTAAAAGTTGGTAGAACAAAAATTACAGGGTGTCCCGGACATTTGAAAATTTGTTCACTAAATAACTCGCGAACGGCTTAACGGATCGTCATGAAATTTGGTAGGAATGTGTAGAATGGTAACAGTCTTTGGCATGAAATACTTAAAAATTGGTAGGACCAAGATAACAGGGTGTCCCGGATATTTACAAATTTATTCACTAACCGATTGTAATGAAATTTGGTTGGAATGTGTAGAATCGTAACAGTCTTTAGCACGAAATACTTAGACGTTGGTAGGACAAAGCAAAAAGGGTGTCCCGGAGATTTGAAAATTTGAATTTTTTAGTTTTTATCAAATCAAAGAACTCGATGGGTACATTTCATATCAGTCGCTTTTTTCCAGTTTGGAGTAATAGTAACGGCGTTACAGCTAATAAATCCAGTTAATATGTGGAGCCATAATACATGGTAAATCTATTTTTGGATTGGGCTAAATTAAAAGTGTTACAGAATGAAAGGCGTTAGCCTTTCATTCTGGAACGCGTTTATTTAGACCAATCCAAAAATAGATTTACGAGAAGCATTTCATTAGCATTGTGCATAATTCTTATTTATTACCTATAAAATATATGTGCAAAATGATTCACTATGTATGTATTCAAAATCTAAAAAACCCTCGTATTGCGGGCGCAGCCCTCTGTACGCCGGTATTTTTTATTTTTGCTTGTAGTGTGTTTTATAATATTTGTTTTGGTCATTTAGAGAACGATAAAACTCGAAATGAAAATGAAACCCGTGTGGAATTGACACACACTTGCGCACATTGTTCATTCAAGAACGAATTAGCTCAAATATACATTCTCTGATTCCTACTAAAACCAGACCGTCGAGCATCATATGTAGGCGACATTATAACGGTATTTTGTATAAGATGCGAGCTTGTCGAGAAATTTACTTTCTGAGACCTGCAGTTTTCATTCAAAATTCAACTGTATAATACCTAGTGCAAGTGAAAAATGAGTGACGATATAGATTTTTTGTATAACACTCGACGCCGAGGTGACCAAAATGACGATTTTTATGAACGAATAGCAGCAGCTTTGGCTGCTAGTTTGGAGAGGGAAAGACAAGGTGAGGAGGAGGACGAAAATTTCGAAGATGACGAGGACGACGCGGATGTGTTTCATTTTATTCCTAATGAGGACGACGCCTCGGATGTTGAGGACGATTTTATTGTGGAACCCAACGAACTGCTGGACAGTGACGATGATGATGACCACTTTTCAGATCTATTGCAGTCTACTCAATCAAGTGGTACCGCTGCTTCGGAAGAATTTTATAGTGGAAAGGATGGAACCAAATGGAAAAAAGAGGAGCCGGCAGCAAATGGAAGACTGCCAACATAATGTGATGCGTATCAAACCTGGGCCAGTCGACAAAAACTCGACTTCTATTGAGGTCTTCAACAAAATTTATTTCCGCTAACATAGCGACCATAACTATAAGAGAAACAGACCGATACGGAAGACAATCGGTCCAAAATTGAAACAGCAATAATGCCACTAAGAAACCTAAAGTTTGGGTAGGACTGACAGAAGTTGACCTGGATGCTTTTATCGGAATACTGCTGGCTGCAGGGGTTACCCATAATAATATGCAAAATGCAATATTTTTGTGGCAACCAGATAATTTGCCCATCTTCAGAGCCGCCATGCCGTTGGAAAGATTCATCACAATTTGCCGTTTTATTAGATTCGACAATGGGCTTACTCGTCCTGAACGGCAGAAAGTCGACAAAGCAGCCGCTATTCGCGACATTTGGCTTGCTTTGAATGCAAATCTTGCCTAGAACTACAAGCCACATGAGAATATAACAGTTGATGAGCATTTTTTCGCCTTCCGTGGTAGGACTAAATTTACACAGTATATGTATACCATCCAAACCGGCCAAGTATGGTATCAAAATTTGGTGGTGCTGCGATTCTATTACTCATTACCCACTGCCGGGTAAATTATATACAGGCCGAGAAGAGGGCGGACCCCGTTATGTCAACCAGGGCGAAAAAGTTTTATTGGAACTGACCAAAGCTTACTCTAACAGCGGAAGAACAGTCGTTGCTGACAACGTTTTTACGACTTTGGAAGGCTGCAAGAAGCTTAGCAACATGGGATTAGCCTTTGTTGGAACTATTCGATCTAACAAAAGGTGCATACCAGAAGAAATGAAGAAGAATCCCTCTCCTATCTTCGCTGTTTGGTTTTCATGAAAATTTGCAGCTATGTGCCCAAGAAAAATAAGAGTGTCAACTTACTTTCGACGGTTCATTATTCAAAAAACTGCGAAGGAGAAGCTAAGAAGCTTAGATTCCACCACTGGTTTTGCCTAGCACTAGTGGAGCTACCACACTTAGTAGCAAAAGGGATTGCCGTCTTTGCTTGATTGAAAAGGGAAAGGTGCGCAGAAAAACTCGGTTCGTATGTGTTAAATGTACAGACCCGGTATGCCAGCAGCATTCAAAAGTGGAATTTATCCATTTCTGAAATTTTGAACTTGGAAATAGTAAGTTCAAATAGTTTCATAAGAAAAAAAATAAAACAATAGAAATATACATAGATAAATGGTCACAGATATAGTGGGGTCTGGCCAGACCCATTACCTGCTTATGTGACAATTCAAACATTACTGTATCCGAGGGTTAATCCGCGCGCGGGATTGTATAGCCAATGGACAATTTATGATAGTTATATACATTGACATTTGCCTTGCATACATTTCGCCTGTATTTAGTTAAAGAGTGAAGAAAGACATAGAAAAATGTACATGAAGGAAAGCTGTACAGTATCCATCGTAAAATAACATTTATAAGTACATAATACATTCTACCTAACATACACCCAATGTACTTATTTTTGTATATAATTATGCCTAATTTACAGGAATTTAATAAATCAGAGATACATATTCTTTTTATTGTCATGCAAAAAGGACTTGGCGAATGATGTTGTGTTTTCGTTTATATTTCACCTAATTAATTATTATTATTAATATTATTATGTTCAAAAGGTGGATCTTATAGGATTTATCTTTAGGGTTCTAGAGCAGAGATGTACATATCCGTGCGTTACAGCGCAAGTTGCAACCATTTTGTTTTGAAAAATATGTTGGTATTACATTACATATACAATGTTGTGAAAGCATAGCAGAGCCAAATACAAGGTGGGCCAAAAGTAATCATCCGATGTTCTTTTGCTGTATTTTTCTTAATAAAAAAAAATTTGGTTTTGCTTATGAAATACATTTATTTAATCCCTTAGAATTTATTGTATCAAGTCGCAAAAATGATATCGGCCAAGTGGCCGCCGCCACAGTTGAATACCATATGGGCCCGTTTTATGGCATTTTCCATCACTCTTCCCAGAATATCGGGCGGTTTTCGCATTCCTGGCGAATATTCTCCTTAACGGCTTCAAGAGTCTGAGGCTTGTTGACTTAAGCCCGCGACTTCAAAAAACCCCATATAAAGAAGTCTGGAACAGTTAAATCGGGTGATCTGGCCAGCCAGTGCAAATCACCAAAACGAGAGATTAACCTACCCAGAATATTGATTGTGTCTCGAGCAGTGTGCGCGGTTACACCGTCCTGTTGGAACCACATGTTCTCCAGTCCTAGTTCATCCAATTTAGGAAGAAAAAATTCGTTAAGCATGGCTCTGTAGCGCACGCCATCCACAGTCGTAGTTTGATTGACCCGCGGCGTTTTTGAAGAAAAACGGCCCAACGACTCCTTTAGCGTGAACAGCACACCACGCAGTGACTTTGAGCGGATGTAATGGCTCTTCGTAGGTGATACGTGGATTTTGGGTTTCCCAGAAACGAGTATTCTGTTTGTTCACGAAGCCGCTCAGATGGAAATGAGCCTCATCGCTCATGATGATTTTTGATGAAAAATTGTCCTCTTCTTCGAAGCAAATTTGCCAGCGTTTCTTAGGAGTAAACCGATTCATGGCTTGACAGTTCGTATTCTGCGTTTGTTTACTTGAGAAATTAGGAAAAATTAATGAAAAAAAAAAAACGAAGGAAAAAAGGTACAGCGATTTTCAATAGAGCGATTACTTTTCGCCCACCCTGTATAAGACCCGACTCGATTTGTTTTATGAGTTACATGTGATGCATGGAGAAGAAAACCATGTGCCCGATGTGTCTCATATACACTAAATGTCTTAACACCTTAATTATTACAAACCATGTTTTTTTATTTTATTTTTTCGTCGATTACTTAATATTTGATTATTTTGCTTTTGTTCTGAACTATATTATTGCGCATAACCCTCGTCCAGCAACGGTTGTCGGCGGCAAAGGTACATTTGTACCTTAGTGCATTTTGTAGGGAAATCTTCACTGTTTGTATGAATTTTGGCTAAAAAAGTACATAGTGTTGTCTAGTTATAATTTAATAATCTTTTTTTTTTCGCCGAGGTGAATGTTTTGAGGATTTGGTTTTATGCGTATTACTTTTTTTTTTAATATGCGTAAATTGGCAAACATTTTTTTTTGAAAAGATTGAAAAAAAAAAAAACGAGATTGAGGCTAATTTTGGTTGCTGCCGAAATTTGGATACCCTTCACTCCCCTCGGCCTTAAAGTTTTTATAGGCGTACCTATAGTCTAAGAGCCCAAGTGGAAACTATTTACAACTATTTCCTATCCATTCTGTTCCACATTATCGCAAATTTCACGATTGGAGATGACCCAAAACGATAGTCTGCCTCCTGGACAGTGGGGCTAAATATTGCAAATACTTGTAACTATTTCTAGACCTTTGACTCATATACTATTTCATAGAGGACGAGTCCCCGCATATATACTCCAAAAGGCAGACAAAAATTGGGGCCTAACATGGTGGCAGACACGCTCCAAAATTTGAAATTTGTACGAAAAATGGGAAGTACTTTTACAAAAATAACGCTAACTGCATAATGCTAAATCATATAGGTGCAGTAAGAGCCTAAATATTTTTCAGACACTTCACTCGGTACATAAGCCAAATTTTACTTCAAAATACCAATTCATCATCAATGTGGCACGATAGCCCGACGTCGGGCCTTGGCCGCCTGAATCGTTGACCTCCAATTGTCGCGGTTACGTGACCTCGTCCTCCAGTTTCGGAAGCCAAGCAGCTGGTGGGCGTCTTCACCTACGGAGTTCTCCCAGCGAGCTCTCGGTCGTCCACGCAACCTCGCTCCGTCAATTCGTTGTGCGTTCATCACTTTCTTTGGCATGCGATTATCGTCCATCCGTTGTACATGCCCCGCCCATTGCAAACGTTGAAGCTTCACGATTTTCGATACTTCCACCTCATCGTACAATTGATACAACTCATGGTTGTACCGGATACGCCATTGGTCTCGCTCGCGAACGGCCCCGAAAATTCGCCGAAGGACCTTTCGTTCGAATCGGTCTAGCAAAATTTCGGAGGCTTGTGTGAGGGTCCATGTTTCGCAGCCATAACATAGCACGGGTCGGATGATCGTTTTGTACACGCGGAGCTTCGTGTTCCTGTGCGCAAGTTTCGAATTAATTATAGGGAGGACCGAGAAATATGTCTTATTGGCTAGTTGTATCCGTCGCTTAATTTCGTCGGTTTCGTTGGCGTCCTTTGATAAGTTACAACCCAGATAGTTGAAGTTGTCTACATACTCGATATTAAGGTCCCCCACTGTGATGCTTGAATTTGCTGGCGTCCTTGTTTTCGATTACATCATGGCCTTTGTTTTGCTTTCGTTGATATGTAGTCCAACTTCCTTTGCGGCGTTATTGAGGTTATGCAGAAGGCTTTCTGCATCACCCAACCTTCGAGACATGATGTTGATATCGTCGGCGTACGCTACTAATTGAGTCGACTTGATGAGTAGCGTTCCGCTGCTGTCCATATTCATGGCTCGAATTACATACTCCAAAGCAAGGTTGAAGAGCGTCGGCGCCAGCCCGTCGCCCTGCTTGAGTCCAGTACGAGTTTCAAATAGGTCAGTGAGTCGATTCTGCACTCTGACCTGCGAGACGGTATTAGTCATCGTCATCCTTGTGAGTCGCACTAACTTTGCCGGTATACCAAAATTCAGCATAATGTTGTACAGTACACTTCGATCGATACTGTCGTATGCCTGCTTGAAGTCGACAAAGATTTGGTATACGTCGATGTTATATTCCCAGCATTTTTGGAGTAGTAGCTTCACTGTGAAAAGCTGATCGGTCGTTGATCGACCAGGTCTGAAGCCGCCTTGATACTCGCCAATGATTCGTTCTGCGTACGGATTGATTCTCTTTTCAAGAATTTTAGATAATATCTTATAGGCCGTACAAACTAATGATATGCCCCTGTAATTCTCACACTTCAGCTTGTCACCCTTTTTGTGGATTGGGCAGATTATGCTTTTGCGCCAATCTTCGGGGATTTCCTCGTCGTTCCATATTTTCAGCAGTAGCACATGTATAGCGTTGGTCAGGCACGTGCCACCATGCTTCAGCAGTTCTGCTGGGATCTCGTCAGCGCCGGGCGCTTTATTATTTTGAAGCGACTGTATGGCAAGACTCACCTCCTCTACTGTTGGGGGTAGAACGGGAGGGCCTGGTTCGGCTAACTGCTCAAGAGCTGGCTCCGCGGGATATGTTGATGGTGCATTGAGGAGCTCAAATGCGAGGCCCATCGTTTGTTGACGCTTTCGATGTCGCTGATGATGTTACCATCCTTGTCCTTACATAGGCTTGTCCTGGGTTGATATCCGTTCTTAACATTATTTATAAGTTTGTACGCCTGTCTAATGTTCTTACTGGCTAATCTTTGGTTTATTTGCTGTAACTGCTCGTCAAAATGTTTGCGTTTCTTACGTCTAATTAACTTATTAGATACTCGCCGAAGCTCGTTATATCTTTCTTTCTTGGCTCGGGATAAATACCAATTAGCAACCGGTTAATTTATCAATCGAAATTTTACTATTTTTCAAGTAAATTCACAGGCAATACATTCACAGTTAGTACAGCAAATAGTAGCATTTTGCCCTAATATCACACGGATGGCCATCAGAAGCGATTCCTTTTGAATGGGATATCATTGAAAACACTGGGCTGAGCTTATATATCCAAAGGCAGACAAAAACCTTTAAAAGGACGATCAGCAGACGACCCTTAAGTGGAGCGAAAAGTGGGATTTCGCGAAAAACAACAACGATCTCTCGTGACAGCATTTTCCCCTAATATCACACGGAATGCCCCCAGCAGCGATTCTTTTTGGACGGCACATTACTTAGGGCACCATGTTAAGTTAATATTTCCAAAGCATTAAAAGGACGATCAGCAGACGAGCCCTTAAATGGGGCAAAAAGTGGAATTTTGCGATAAACAACAATTATCTCTCGTGGCAGCATTTCCCCCTAAGATCACACGTATCGCCCTCAGAAGCGTTTCTTTTTGAACGGTATATCATTCAGGACACCGTGCTAAGTATATATTTCCAAAGGCAGACATAAAGCATTAAAAAGACGATCAGCAGACGAGCCCTTAAATGCGGTAAAAAGTGGGAAGTGTCTGGAAAATATTTAGGCTCTTAAGGTACGTTGTGCTCGACACGACTGCATCGGCTCTGGCGACAGCGACTCGCTCATTTCATATAAAAACTCATTTTTCTGTCATTCTAAAAACGAGTTTTTATATGAAATGAGCGAGTCGCTGTCGCTAGAGCCGTCGCAGTCGTGTCAAGCACAACGTACCTTTACTGTACCTATATGATTTAGCATGATGGAGTTAGCGTTGTTTTTGTAGAAGCACTTCCCATTTTTCATACAAATTTCAAATTTTGGAGCGTGTCTGCCACCATGTTAGCCCCCCATTTTTTTGTTTTTTTTTTTTTTGTTGCATATATTTGCAACTATTAACGACTTTGAAGTTGTCTGCTACCCCTTTAGCCCAACTGTCCAAGAGGCAGACTACCGTTTTGGGGCATCTCTAATCGTGAAATTTGCGATAATGTGAATGGATAGCAAATAGTTGCATTTGAAGTGTCGCTGGCTCTAGGTCTACTATGACTTGTTTTTAATCCTCCCCCTCCATTCTTTTCCTTCCGGTTTCTCATATGTTCCGTGTCGCCGATAAAACAATATTTGAGTGAGGCTTACTTGTAATAATTGGGCAAATGGGAAAAAAAATATCTTAGAAAACTTGGGGGAAGCGGGGCACATGGTCCCATAGTACAATTCCATTTGTTTTTACTTTTTTTTGTTGTTTGGATAAAGATACATACATTAATAAAAGGATTGGTGAAATTGGTGTAGCAAAAAATGTTTCTCAGAAGAACCAAAATGGGTAGAGGAGAGTTTGCACGACAGCCGCATGACCCCATGGCTCCTTTCCATCCATTTTTACGTATGTTTTGTGGCATCAATAGAAACACATTTTTATGAGGTTTGTTTGAAATTGGTGGACAAATAAAAAAAGTTTTTCTTTGAAGAACCAAATTTGGGGTATTGGGTTTGTATGGCAGCCCCATGACCCCATGGTCCTATTTCATTCATTTTTGCATATGTTTTGTGACATCAATAGAAATACATTTTCGTGAGGTTTGGTGTAGATTTGTGCCCGAACAAAAAAGTTTTTCTTAGAAGAACCCAATTTGGGGGGTTGAGTTTGTATGGCAGCCCCATGACCCCATTGTTCGATTGCGTCTGTTTTTACATATTTGATGTGACATCAATAGTGATTCGTTTATATGAAGTTTGGTTAAGATCGCTCAGTTTGCAATTTATCAAGTATGTATACCGAAGCTATTCGAAAGCCTTGTGACCGATTGTCTCACACCATTAGTAAGACCCTCAATAATTGAACAGCAACATGGTTTTTATTTTGGGAGATCAACTTCTACTAATCTGATTACGTATCACAAGTTTATCTGTGAATCCTTTAACGATTTCTTACAAGTTCACAGCGTTTACACTGATCTTACAAAAGCATTCGACACTATTAATTTTAATATTTTAATTGAATAACTTTTGAATTTTGGAATTCATGGTTCCTTGCTGAATTGGTTAAATGACTATATCCGTGGCCGCTCTTTAATAGTTAATCTTCAAAGCAATTACTCTCAGCCATTTTTCCCCACTTCAGGCGTGCCTCAAGGTTCGCATCTTGGACCGCTCTTGTTTCTCATTTTTATTAATAAAAAAAATAAATAACAGGCGCGACAATCCAGCATTGGACTAAGGCCGCAGGATGTGTTAGTGACATCCTATTTCCAAGATCTTATCTGCTTTTTGTTGAGGTAATGAGATCAGCATCACGCTCAGCAGTGTTATTTATCCCCATAAATGGGTACTCGTTTAACATCTGAGTGAGATCATAGTTCGTCACAAGCTCGTGAGTTAGAAAAACACCATGATACACGGTGAGATTCGAACTCATGACCCTGTGCACCGAAGGTGCGCGCACTAGCCTTCCTTGCCTCGTTCTTTATTCCGCTCCATAGCTTCGCGTTGCTCGACCCGCGGTCTAGGCACATCGCCCGTTTTGGCGATAATATCCCAGCATATTTCTACAGGCAGCTCTATCTTGTATCGTGTCATCGCCGAGACCAATGCGTTGTTGTTGCTTGTTCTGGCTAGACCAGCCAGACTACTACTCATTTTTATTAATGACATTAATTTAGTTTTCAAGGGAATTGAGTTCTTATTGTTCGCAGATGATTGTAAGATATACAAAGCTATTTCCAGTCCAGATGGCTTATTGATCTTACAATTGAATTTGCGAAATTTTCAATCTTACTGTGAAGATAATATATGTTGTCGATCAATGTAGAGAAGTGTGAATACATAGTTTACAATAGAACAAATTGAAATTTGAAAATTCACTTGCACACTTAATAATTTTCCCTTGAAACAAGTAGCTTTAGTTCAAGATTTGGGTATTACATTAGACTCATCACTTCAATTTTCTGCTCATATTTGTAATATTACGGAAAATGCACTGCGAATGTTAGGTTTTATAATGAAGAACACAACACATTTCCACAATATTAATGCTCTAAAAATGTTATATTTCTCACTTGTGAGAAGTAAATTGGAATACATAGCTGTGTTGTGGAATCCTTATTATCAAACATACAAAGATTTGATTGAGAAAGTGCAGCGGAAATTCTTAAGATATTTAGCGTACATATCTTCACTATAAATCCGAACATATAGATTTCTATGAATTTTGGACTTCTTTTCACTTTATGATTGGATGAGTCCTTTTGCCATATCCACACTTGCAGCAGAACCTATTTATAACGGTGTGCTATAAAAATGCCATACACATGCATCAAATAAGCTGCACACCTAATTTGTTCAAAATCAAACCACGGGAAATGCATCATTAAGCAAAATCCGAGAAGACTTAAGCGAGTAAATAAAATTTTAGGTGTAAGGGAATTTACCGTATTTCTAAGACGAAAATGGAAAAATGAGGTATCCTATGTTCGTCTTTCTTACAGGTGTAGCGATTGGAAAAAAGAATTTTTAAGATACGTCCAGTAGTTTTTGAGCCAAACCGTTACAAACATTCTCATATAAGCACACGGAGAGAAAAAATGTAGTGAAAGGCATTAAAACTGTAATAAAAACTATAAAAGTTATTAGGTACATCTGTAATGAAAAATGTCATTGCGCTGTAATAAAATTAACAATTGGTTGGTAATAAAATTTGCCAGGAAGATAATTTGGCGATAATAGAAAAAAATACAATAAGTGATTTTTTTATTTTTTCCTTTTTTTTTTATTTTTTACTTCTATTTTATCCTTAACTTCTTTTCCCCTATTTTAACTTTTCCTTTTTACAATTTGCTTCTACTGGGAATTAAACCGGGGACCTATCGTTTCGTAGTCCTACGTCCTACACCTAAGCTATCTAAGATTACAAATCATGCGAATAAATTAGTCGTCTTATTTTTTGACAGTTTCATAATTATTACGCGCTCTTGTTAATTTTATGTACGAAAGGATGAAAATTATTACACCATGCAATAATTATTATTACAGACAGTGGTGAAAATTATCATAAAAACAATAAATGTTACTATCCATACAAGTATCATGCAATGATTTTTGTCATTACAGTGACTCAATAATAAACAACAGATTAGACCGACGGCATCAAAACAAACAGGCCGCTACAGGCTGCCCGCACAAATTGGAAAACCCTATATGTCAATAGGGATCGCTTCAAAGTAATAATAAAATTGGAAATGTAAATAAAAAAGGGCGAAATCAACAAACAGTTATTTCGAGAAATTACAGAGTTGACTGAATTTTTTACTTTTGATTTAGGCATAAAAATCTCATAGGATAAACTTCCTATTGATCGGTTGCTTTCACCAAGCAAAATAAAACTGGTAGACCTCTCCCAACCAGGGCCGGCTTTAGGGTGGGGCGAGCGGGGCGGTCGCCCCGGGCGCCCGGTTTAGGGGCGCCGAAACCCGTATTATTAATTTAATTTATTTTTACAAATTTGTGTGTTGCTTAAGATAATTTAATTTTTTTAACTGCTGAATTAGTATGATGTAAGAATACTAATGCATGTATGAATGTATATAATACCATCAATTGAACACGCATTCTAATCACAAGTTAACGGGATATTTTTATAGAACGCAGACCTACGACAAGAATTCTATGTGCAATTTCACAACGTTCACTCAAGGCCGCATGGCACAAATTGTCACCTGTATCTTTATAGAAATCAGGTAAGAATTTAGTTGGGAACCCATAATATCAGATTCCCACTTCAGGAATTGACTGCGTTCCAAAGATAACCTTTAATTAAGAAAAAGCAGTACACAATTCTAATAAGCACATTCGTTTTCGAACCATTTTCATCAAGTTTTTTATGTGGATTATGTTTATGCTTTTGTCTTTATTAAACTTAAGGGCGCCAAAAACCTGACGGTTTCTCGGCCGATCAATTGGGCAATCGACTGCCCACAATCGATCTGCCGCCCGCACATACATACATTAGGCAATTTATCGGGCAATCTGAAATTGACAGTCTCACGGTCCACAAGACACAACACAAAATAGCGAAAATTATATCATTTTTGGAGATGGAAGATGGACATCCATTGCTACTTTTTATGGAGAACGACCGCTACAACCGCATGAAGAACGACCACAGGTTTATGTAAAAAAAATCAGCAACTGAGAACACATGGTTGTCATGCCAACTTGAACCGAAAATTGCACTGGCAATACGTTCCACACGTCAAATAAAAAAATTGAATCCCATACACCTTCCGATTTATTTCATAATCAAAAAATCTGGCCGATCGATCGGAGGGTCTGTGGCGCTTCTTACGTTTATTGATATTTATGTACATAGAAAAGTTTTTGGATTTTTGTTAATATGTATGATGCCACAAAAATTTAAGTGTGTTGTTTGAGGGATAATTTTGTTCTAATTTTGTGGTCTCCGAAGGTATTGCATTTTTGAGCAAACATTGTTGTCTTTTCTCGCTCAATCAAATTTACTAAAACTACTTAAAAAATAGAAAAGTTTATAAACGTATGTATTTGTAAAATTAGTAACTTAATGAACGTTTAAATGTTGGTGATTCAAAAATGAACCGGTGGGTGGTGCCTACATTGTATAACCAATAACCTGTAGTGATGCGAAATAGCCAGGTTTCCCCAAACAACGCATTTCTAACCACGGTCGAAATTACAAAATGAAATGGATTTATGTTTTGAAAAATATGGACTACTATACGTAAAATCGATACTGACTCAATTCAGTACCATCAAATTCAACCGTATTTAGAACCATCGGCAAGTGCGTTTTCGCAGGGACCAGAGTATGTGAATCAGGAACGTAGTCATTGGAACTGCCCATCTTTCCTTAATTTTCGTCTTCTTCGTCAATTTCGCAATTGAAGATAGCAGTGTACTCTTGAAAATGATTACTAATTTGAAAAATTTTAACATCGAAAAAGATGAATGGAAAAGTGCAACCTACTTAAGTGGGATTTGCTATCGTCTTCCCATTCAACATAATGAATGTTTGTGAGCTAATATGTATGGTTCCTTTCCTTATGTTTCGCCGACGTGAGATTGCCTGTTTTTATTTTTGAACGATGAACTGGCAAAGTATGTTGTGGTTTAATTTAAAAATGGAAAAATGAACACTACAATAGATCCTGCAATAGATCTACTCTTGCTTACACAAAACTCGCTTTTTTATAATATTAAAGTAATAATAATTTTCTAGCACGAATTATGAAAAAATGTGAATGGATAGAGGCATACTTTTCTGTTCGCTTTAAGCAATCAATTGGTTGGGAAGGGGCAAATTAACATGAAGTTAAAAAGAGTTAAAAGTGGATAGTTTCAATAGCGGCGGGGCAATGGAGAAAAATATTTCTAAAAAATGTTAAAGTTCAAGTTCTATTGCAATTTTTTCGTGTATAGAAACTATGAGGGGCGCTTCTTTCAAGTTCGCCCCGGGCGCCGTTACACATAAAGCCGGCCCTGCTCCCAACCTGCACAAATACAAAATAATAATACAACTTATCACCAAATTTTTATTTTAATGATACTCGTAGTTGATTTTTTTGATGGTTTCATCGACGTGTTGGTGTTACTGCATCATTTAGAGCAGGGGTTCCCAACCTTTTTCAGTACATGCCCCCCTTGCAAGGTTACCAGAATCTAGCGCCCCCTAACGAAAATTTCGCTAAAAAACGGAAGAAGGCATTTTCAGCTAATTCTTTTTCTTTTGTTGAGAATTCGCCACGTTGACAAATAATAAGAGACATTTGTATCATTGGAAAAATCTCATAGAGATTTTGGACTAATCAGATCAGGTTGGATCCTATTTTCGCAATTGAAATTTCTGAGCAGTTCCAAAGCTCATTTGAATATTGAATTGATTCCACAATTAACAAGACTTCAGTGAGCGGGCGATTCGTCACACCATGGCAACTTTTGAGTTTTACTAATACGAAGTGAAGAAAACGTAGCAACCGTAGCGGCCACAGCTGAATTGGATATTGCCGGAGAGCTAGATTTGGCCCTACATCCCTATTACATTGGGTCGAGAATTGAGGCAGCATTATCATGATCATAAGACGGTTATTGCGCGCTGAAAATGATGCCTGAAGATGCGGTTTTAGACCAAAAACTCATTTTCCCTGGCGAGGTCCATTTTTTGGCTCAGCGATGAGTCAACAAGCAAAATTGAAATCATTGAGTGATATGTATTTTATGAAGCATATTTCAATTTCATTCAAGTTTAACAGGTACTTCTGGTTTATCCCTCGGTCTCTATTCCTAAAACAATTTCAGCGATCATCATCAAACAGACATTGGACAGGAGGCTTCTCACTAATATATTGTAGTTGCAGCGATTTAGAAATTTTGTTCATGATTCGAAGAATTTCACCAGCTCATGTCCGTTGTAATATAATCCATCACATAGAAACTCGAGTTGAGCCCACGCCCCCCTTTGCCAACCGTCACGCCCCACTAGGGGGGGGGGGGCACCGGTTGGGAAGTACTGATTTAGAGAGTACGTGGTATGAAATATATTCACAATTCGACGCATGGCGTGATCAGATGGACAATTAGGTATTCCATCAAAAGTCGTCGATAAGTTGCGCGAATCGACGACTGATTTTCGATGTAAATTTTGATAATTTGGAAGCGTTCTTCAGGTATGTGTCTAAACCTTATGATTTTTAGAGTATACTGAAATAAATAAATTAAAAATTTTGATTCAAATGTAATATTTTGTGTGTTTTTTTTTTCAATTTGAACTTCTATCATTCTTAAAAAAAACACCCTTTACATACATCAATTTATGATTTTGGACTACACCAAAAAGAAGGACAATTTGTATAAAGATGCGCGCACCCGATTGAATACAAATTATAAGAATTTATGGTGGCAGGAAATAAGTGCATGATAGCATTTGACGAAAACCTAATTCACTCATGGAAAAAGGACTAGGATACGCTGAATTGGTTGCCACAAAGCTCCAAACTGAAAAGTTTGTTTTCCGGTAAAAGCATGAAGTTTATAGTCGAATGATTGCAGTTATAATGAGAAACCAAAAAAAAAACTAAACTTTCATTATTCGACCTGGCCGTTAAAATTGACCCATCCCACCAAACCTACCAATATAATTAATGTAAATAAAATACGTATATGCGTAAATTGCACTGGCGCCTATTTCCGTATTATTATTATTATTAGGGGGCTTCGCCCCTTGCTCGCTACGCTCGCCAACCCCCACGCGGAGCGCAAACATGCTCGCGCTGCGCGCCCGCAGCACTGCACAGACTGACTGTTTTTCGTTCTCGTATGGTCTACTTATCGACAGACAGCTTGTCTGTACGTACATTCGGGAATCAACGTAGTCAATCAGAACACGAATAAAAAATTCAATTTTCCGAAGTTAACATTTTTATATATTACTTATCAATTACATGCATTAACGGATTTGCCCAAACTGTTTGTTTTGAATTTTTTTTTTCAAATTTTCTTTCATAATGTGCCAAGTTTCAGAAAAGTGTAGAGATGTTAGAAAGTTTCAGACAGATCGAACCCATAGCATAAAAGTTTACATTTTAAAAACGAAAAATGTACATTTGTACTTATGTTGCTGAACGAGGCGACATAACTAGTTTTCCAATTATCTGAATATTATTTTTCTAATTTAGTAACTAACTTAACTTAACCGGTTGGCAAGCAAAGTTTGAAGATTCTTTTTGGAATAATTGACAGATTGGAATAATACTGTTCTACGATCTATATCTTCTCCAAGAAAAACCGCATGATAGCCCGGCGACGTCGGGCCTTGGCCGACTGAATCGTTGACCTCCAACTATCGAGGTCATTACACCTTGTCCTCCAGTTTCAGAAGCTAGTAGGCGTCCTTACTTATACTAAGTACTCCTAGCGAGCTCTCGGTCGTCCACACCTTCCCCCTGCATTCAATTGTTCATAATCTTCTTCAGCATGCAGTTATCGCCCATTTATTGTACATGCCACGCCCATTGCTATCTTTGAAGCTTGACGACTTTCAACTCATCGGTAATCATACAATTGATACACCTCGTGTTGTACTTGATGCGCCATTAATTTCGCTCGCGAATGGCCCGGGAAATTCGCCGCAGAACTTTTTTTTCATATGGCTTTTTTTTAAATAAAATTACAAAATTTGGCTCTTATGGCCCTTAAATTGGCTGACCACTGTCCTAGTATATTAAGAATGCATGTACACATCGTCGGTTGGCAAAAATCCTACATTGGAAATTTTTTTGAATTATGGTTGGGAATGGTCCCCAGATTATGGCATTAAAAGTCCCAACCGATTGGGGGTCCCCAACCTTTTTTTGCTATTATTTCAAAAACGACAAGAGATACAGAAAAATTATCTGAGGACGAAAAAACTACATAAAATTACCTTTGCAATGTTATATAACACATTAGAGTTTAATTGAATATTTCGGCGTTAGACTAGAAAATAAATTAGAATATTTTCATTTTAGACCTTTTTTAAAAGCTACATAACTTTTGAAAGAATGCTAGTTCAGCCGTAGAATTTTGTATAAGTATTCACAATAAGCTCAAGATCATTTTAAGGTAAACATTGAGTCGCTCCGGTCAATGACCCCCATTATCCACCCATTTCAATTTGTCAAAATGGCATGTCAATAACTCCCCCCAAAATCGAGCAGAGTGCTAAATTTTGGTTTGTTGCGACTGGAGGTCATAGTCACCCCACCCACCAAAAATCAGCTCATTCGGATAAAAACTAAGGGTATCTCCCATACAAAGTGACCCATCAGGAGTTTGTTCTACGTACTACTCATTTTATAAACTGTAGAACAAAGTTGTTTAAACACCACTTGTAGATAAAGTGAAGGATGCAATTGCGTAATGTTATCCTAAATTGAATATTGAACAGTAAACACTATTACGAATGCTTGTTTGAATCTGATACAAACTCTGACATGTTTGACATGCATTATGTTGGTTGAATTGTCTGATTTATTTGCGTATCTGATGATTGACACTGACTAATGCAATTTCATTGTTTGTGGGATGTAATCACTTAATTCAGATTATCATGATGGATAATGGAATTACGGAATACATAATAGGTTTGTCAATCATTAAACTCTTTTATGCACTAAATTCTCGACAAGTTTGTCTTTATGTAAATTTCATACCGTATTTGCGATCTCCTATTTGTATTGGGACTGAGAAGCCAGCTATCGGCGACACTAGCTGACTTATACAAGAAATTGTGAAATTGGTGTAAGAAATGTTTCTTAAAAGAACCAAAATGGGAGGGTTGGGTTTGTATGGCAGCCCCTTGACCCCATGGTCAGATTTTATCCATTCTTACATATCTTTTGTGTTATCAATAGAAACAAATTGATATGAGATTTGGTTGAAATTGGTTCACAAATAAAAAAAATTTTCTTAGAAGAACTTACATTGGGGGGGCTAGGTTTATATGGCAGCCCCATGACCCAGTGATCCAATATTGCTGAATCAAACATACAAACAGGATGCAAAAATAAGAAGCTCGTGTGCAAAATTTCAGCTTGCTAGCTTCAATACCCGCCGAATAGAACGCGTCGCAACAGACAAACAGACAGATATAGACGGACATCGCCCAATCGACTCCCGAAGTCCTGCTGATCATATATGTATACTTTTTAGATGGTCGGAGATGCTTCCTTTAATGCGTAATAAACTTCATGACATAGTTAATATATCCTTTCACTTTATGAGCGAAAGGTATAAAAATTGACGACTTTCTGATGAACCAAGATTGGCTTTCGGCTCCTGATCAGATTTCTTCGCGTAACACTTTGGCTGCACGTGTCCCAATTTTCCACAATTTCAAAGTTTCACGTTCCTCCTGACCTTTGAATCACTCATACTTTACTTTTTGTTCGAATGATTCAAAATCCAAACTCGATTGTCCTGTTCTAGCGTTTCTAATGCGGTCATCAAAGGTTCAAAACAATCAGGCAAATTCAAAAGCAAATAGCGAACAATATCGAGCGGTATTTTTCAGTTCTCGAACTAATTGATTAAATGTGAGCAAATGATGGACGATTCTTTCCTCCTCGTCGCTCGCGCCGACCGATTGGCATGGAATGAAGACTTCAAATGTTGTGGCAAATAGTTTTGACATTGGAAATGTGAGTGTTGCCATTTCAACAGTTTGCGTGTCATGTACCAAGTTTACTTATGTGACGTTAACCCTCCCACATTCTACGTTTACGCTTGTAACCGTTTGTCCGGCCGCAACGTTTGTTCGTCAATTAAAATCGTTTGTTCGTCTCGGCAAATATGGTCGGATAGGTACACAGTCGAAAAATTTGGTTTACTTTCAATATAAAAATTTATCTAATTTTTGTATAGAAATAATAAAGCCTGGTTATATTGAAATGAGAAGAATAAGAATAGAATGTACACCACAAATAGTGTCAGTTATTTCGACACAATAACTAGTAGATTTAATAATTTCTCTGTACCGTAACCCCTTGTGGGGCATGGTGCGTTCACTCAGCCGTTTATAGGCAATTTCGAGTCAACGTGACTTTGCATATCATTTGGGAATGTATATAATGTTGCAAGCACTATATATTTCCTATCCACACATGTACGGAAATTTTTGACCACGCCGAGACTCGAACTCCGGACCTCTACATTACTACCATCGTAGAGTGCGACGCAACCAAGTGAGCCACAGAGGAACTGTACTGTACGCAACATTAACTTCAACCATCAATTTACCCATGTGCCATATCGTAAACGACACTTAGGGATGCAATTTACCTTAATTTTGGGTAGAAATTAAATTTTAATCTAAGATCTGTATCGAATTGATTCACTTATATAGATAAAACAGCTTTCAGCTGAAACTCGATTTGGTATTTGACTTTGCGACCGCGTAAAAATGATAAGCACATTGTTATTAGATGTCCTGACTTCTATGCACTTATAGAACTGATACAAAATTTGGGGTAGCCTTCGTGGTTAGAACGAATGGTTTTAAAGAAAAAATATTTAAATTTGAGTAGAATCATCATCTATCAAAAAGATTGATAAAAATTATCCACTTTTTGTGTAAATGTTTTACTCCCATTGAGTTTATAAAGCGAATTCAAAATTTCGTATGCATGCTTGTTATAAACTATGTTGAGTTAAAATTATCCAAAAAATTACACCCGATTTTCAACTGTGTATAAATTTGGTATCAATCGAAAGTCAGACGTTTGTTCGTTGTTTTGTACGGTTGTTCGTCCTGGAAACGCAAGGATTCAGGAGTAACTATGAAAAAAACAGAAGACGAGACACAAACCATTGCTTGTTTTTTATATTCAGAACAGTTTAATTGGAATATTCAAACCAGTTGAATTGGAATGTTCAAACCTGTGCATGTGCTGTTACGAGTTACTTCTGCGGCACGTAGAGAATATCCGTTGGTAGCCGGCTCAACGGAGACGAGCGTGGGCGCCACACGTTTCTAATTCTATAATCTGCGCCCAGAAACGCGAAAATGCCGCCACGGATAAACTCTACGCGACTCAACGAATGAATTGGTGAACGATCACACCACTTCGCATTTCAAAATAGAACGGCGGGAAAACACCGAAATCTCCACTCCCTTCACAAATAAAATAATAATTTGGATTCATTCAAAATCAAGAAGTATATGTATTATATCTTTCAATTTTAAACAAATGAGTACCTGTTGGCTGTTGCCATACCCAGCCGGACGTTGGGGCCGCATTTGTAGAATTCGACTCGCAGTACGTGTCGTGACTCGCAGGGCGCAGGACGATTTGGCTCGACTCACAGGACTTGTGGCACGCAGGACGCAAGACGATTTCGCTTGATTTACAGGACTTGTGGCTCGCAGGACGCAAGACGATTTCGCTTGACTCACAGGACGCAAGACGGTTTCGCTTGACTCACAGGACGCAAGACGATTTTCCATCCAGATTCAACTGGCACGTTCCCTTGAAGATTAGTACAAACCTTGGAGCTTGCCGTTGCGCAGAACCAACCTTTCTCGACCCTGCCAACGTCCACCGGTTCTCTTTATAGCTTTCGTTCACGTGTCGTAGCAAGCGCGGTCACGATCGAATAGTTCTCTCCTCGGCTGTGGTGGCGCTTATCATCCGACATTATCGTCGTCGTAATGAATATACGGACCGGGTGGCAAGATAAATTAAAGTACAGGGTGCCACATAGCTTTTTACAATATTCAACAAAATTTAATGATTGAAATTACTAATAGCGTCGTGGAGATTGGTAACAGTGCATGTGTGCAAATGTATTTTCAAACGTGAACTCGCAAATCTCCTACTCGCTTTTTTGAATTTTTTTACCTCTGGAATGTCAATCTGAAATCATTTTGAATTGACAAAATGTGAAATTTTGTAGATTTCAGGTTCACTTTGTATGGGGGTACCCTTAGTTTTGATCCCAAATTTCATATAGTTCCATTTATTCCAAGGACATTTCGCAGAGAGATTTATAGTTATACAAACATGTATGAGCAATGAACTGAATTTTAACTCCTCCTACTGTACACATTTTGAAATATCACCCAAATGTTGAAATCTCATATCTAAAATTGAGAGGAAGGTCTACTTTTTTAACAGCCAATGAGCCAATAGTCAAAATACCTACCAAAACACCCTCCTATATGGTACTCATTTCTGTTTGAAAACTTTACTACATATTGAGCACCTGAATCTAATATTTTGTGTCGTTGTCTCTCAAAAATTATTGCAATCGTTCTGTTCAGCAATGAATCATTACATCAACATTCCGTAATTGAGCTTCATGAAACGGAATGATAAAATGGACACCATTTTCAAAACATTTATCTTTCCAGTCATTGCGTGATTGAAGGCAACAATTGAACAATTCCGTCAATCTGTGTTTCACGAAATTAATTAAACCTCCCTGCTCTATTTCATTGTGTGTTATTGAGAATTCAAACGTAGTCGTTCACCAGATCCTACAAACAAACTATACTCTACACCGCACCAATCAGGACGAAAGACGAAGCGAACAATGCAAGCGATAAGTGACTCAACTATGAGGAATTATCGTTTCATCCATTAGAAAACAACAATCCCGACGCTAACACAGAAACAATCTAGCAAACTATTATTTACTAAGTACAAGGTACTTCTGCTATGTATTTCACTCCTCTTGAGACTAACCGTCATCAATGTATTCGGAAAGAGCGGCGCGGTTGTCGAGTAGCAAGCTTTCAAAGGAAGTATGCATTTTGCAAGACGTCCTCTTTATACAAATGCATTCAAGAAATGCTAACTAACGTACGTTAAGCATAAATCGATATTGCATACAATTGTTGCATTTTGAAACGGCTACTTCTTGGGATACAATCAATATAAAGCTCTTCAACATTTTCCGTTCAATCTGTCGTGAAATTTCCTATGGAGTCAGTACCACGAAGTCGTATAGATAGACTGGGGGTAACGATGACGACGCACCTAATAGAGGAGAGGATGTAATTGCATGAGGCAAAATATTGATCAGAAAAGGACCCCCATCGCGTCCACTACACTCGTTCGTGCAGTAGAGAGCGTAATTGAAGTGCTCTGTGTTGGATGCGCTTTTTTGAAATGACTGTGTATCCTAGACATCAATTTACAGATGAGTGGGCAAAAATCCTTTTGATGACACTCTCATCATATCATTATGACAGGAGAAGCGTACACAACCATAAACACGCTTGTTAATTTTACGCATGGCAGGGCACGTATAATAATAATTTGTGTTGACAGACACGATATGCTAGACGCAAGGTGTGAAGTTTTATCGGTTATGATATGGATATGGCATATCGATACAATTTTTTTTATGTAGCCAACGGTGCAAAATAACGAATCAGACCCTTGATATTTATTGTGATTTCATCTACATGGGAAAAAAGGTTAATGTATCTCGGCTAAAGTGGATTTCAGTATCGTTTTCAATACGCAGATAATGTTATCATCATATCAATTAAAAAGGATTTTTATCTGTCTTTTGACCCAACGATTTACAGATAGCTGATTTTGGCTTTGCTCATTGGGTAAAGCCATATAAGTACTTACTATCTGTATAGTATAGTCACTTGAGTCGTAGGCCACGCCAGGGTTTCTAACCTTTTGTGGTGCCGCGACCCATTAAGTATTAAAATATTAACTAATGGGTAGATCGCGACTTTCAGACCTATTACGCCGTTTTTTTCCATTTTGTTTCTTTCAGTATTGGGTTTGTAAATTTACTAACGAAGAAAAATTCAAATCTGAGAGTCTGAAAACAGTTTTGTCGGAAGGACCATTATTTCTCAAAAGACAAATTTATCATGACAGCCCAAATATTCTGTCTGTCAGTTGGTTTACCGATAATTATCAATAATCTCTTTAACTCGAAACTTTGCCCTATGGAATTATTTCACATAGATCGCTTTGTACATCACTATTCTGATACCATTACTCCTCGGAAAACCGGCTTTCAGGGCATTCCATAGAGACGAACCTTCGTCGGGCCTCAAACCATTAGAATGGGCGCACCCCAAGTAAACCTGGTTAACTTTCTTCTAAGCCTTTTACGAAGGACAGAGTTAATAACCTGAAACTATTTTGCTCTAATGGGAAATACAATAAGCCAATAGGCTGCAATATTAGGCGTAAGCAGCCCAACACATCATAGTGCCTAATCCATCCATCCATCCATCCATATGGTTCACTACATTTTCCCCGTTTAATGACTTGACTAGATTTATAATAACGGTCTTGGTTTAGTCGAAGAGAATCTGGGCTCCGGGATTCGACACGAAGCTGCTTCTTGCAACCGCGGATCACATTTCAACGGCGACGTTAAACTAGTCGACGCCAAAAAAGGAAGAATTAAAAATTAAGCAGTTTCCATGATCTCCGGAATTCCCTGTCAGCAATGGTTTAGGAATTCGCCAGGGCGGATGAGACATCTATCGAAATCCTCATAAAATTAACTAAATACTGACAGGCGGAATGAGCTAATCTAGATTGCCATCTGGATAGGACCCCGTTCATTGAATGATTGCTATATAACAATGAAGGATCTGACAACAGCAAATCCCTCCTGAATTGAAGCGCCATACCGTGACGTAGCACTTCCAAATCAAGAGGGGCAATACCTAACAAAACCTGCAATGCGTCAGTTGAGACTGTACGACATACAGGTTTGCATGCATGTCAGCACGTTGACATGTATTTCTCAGGCGAGCATCACGCTCAGTAAGCATGAAGTCCATGTAAACTACAGCTCCGTAAGTTGCAAAAGCGACAAACAGGTGTTCATAGGATGCTGGATGTTTGCATGAGCCTTCCATTCAAGGTCCTAAACAGGACCCCAAAAGTCTGTACGAGTGCAACTACAGAGAGTTGTCATCGTTGTTTTTTTTTTAGGTTTGACTACACGTAGCTCCAATTGGGGGCAGTTACTGATCGGGTGTTTCGGCATTGTATTTGGATTTATGGAAGAAACACATTTATTGCAGACTACTTTCCCGCATACGTTACCATTATAAAACTATTCACGAAATTAACAAAACATTTCGTTATTGTATAGTTTGAACCCTCATAGCGCCCTTAGGACTGTACCGATCGATCTGAATCTTTTGATGTTAATTTCGGCGTTGCACAATATACAAATTAATCATATAACACCTTTTAATGAGCATTACCGTTATAGAAATATTCCCCAAAGCTGGTAAGTGTAGATATTTGGCACCCATAACTTCTTTAGGTGCCCAACTACTGCTATGTAGTACCGGCACTCGTACGGAGGGGGGCTTTTGGAGTCTTGTATTGGGCCTCGAAAATGTGATGGAAAAATATTTTGTTTTGTTTCTTATGTTTTGTTATGTTGTTTTTCGTTGCGAAACAAGGCCAAAACCGCAAGACATCCGCAAATTTTCGTAATTTTTCCTTTTTTTGGCTTAAAACTTCGAAACTGTACATTTCTCCGAAAACCTCTCCATAAACATGTTAAAGAAAACATGATTGCGGGTCCTACGTGAGTTTAATCTTTAAAATTCGTTATGCGGTGTCGCTACAATTGATAATCCTTTTTTTTTTTGCGAACTTGACCCTGTTTCGACGAAATTTTGGTGGTGGGCTTATCATCCCAAATTACATAAAGAACAATAAAAATGCAACTTTAGCGACCAAAAATTAAAAACCGTTCAATCTCAAAATACAATGTACTCTCATGTACTAGGTTTATCACCTGGTTACTTCATTACTAATAAAAAATATGACTTTGAAAATTAAGTTTAAGCGTAATAAAAAAAATAGTTAATTAGTTACCCTGTTGGAAAAATGACAACTGGTCTAGAAAATAAGTAGTTTTGAAACTATTTCCAATGTAACTACTTCCGCGACTAGTTCAAAAGTAATGCAGATCGGAACAGTTTGGTGTCTTTTTGGACTAGCCATCAACATTCTTTAGGAATCGTCGTGAGTCGTTCATATTCGTTTCATTTTGACATTATGGTGTCAGCTTATAGTGATGGAATTGTTTTTTACCAAATAATGTAGTGCGTGTTTTAATTTAAGAAATGTGAAAAAGTGCATTGTGAAGACAAAGAATGACAACGGAAGAATGCAAGTAATGTTTGTAATTATGTATGGATGTTATATTAATTGATCTCACGGTCTTATTTTTATACCCTTCGCTTACTAAGCGAAAAGGGTATATTAACTTTGTCATGAAGTTTGTAACGCATTGAAGGAAGCATCTCCGACCATACAAAATATGTATGATCAGCGTGACGAGCTGAGTTGATTGGACGATGTCCGTCTGTCCGTCTGTCTGTCTGTCTGTCTGTTGCGACGCGTTTTGCTCGGCCAGTTTAAAAGCTATGGAGCTGAAATTTTGCACAAAGGCTTCTTTTTGTTGCAGGCAGTTTGTATGTTTGAATCGGTAAAATCCGACAAGGGGGTCGTGGGGCTGCCATACAAACCTACTCCCCAAAATTAGGTTCTTCTTAGAAAAACTTTTTTATTTATGCACCAATTTCAATCAAATTTTACACAAATGTGTTTTCATTGCTGACACACAACGTATGTGAAAATCGACCAAATCGGACAATGGGGTCGTGGGGCTGCCATACAAACCTAGTCCCCCAAATTAGGCTCTTCTAAGAAAAACTTTTTTATTTTCTCATCGATTGCAATCAAATTTCATGCAAATGTGTTTCCAGTGATAGCACGAAACATATGTAAAAATGGACCAAATCGGACAATGGGGTCATGGGGCTGTCATACAAACCTAGCTCCCCAAATTAAGTTCTTCTAAGAATTTTTTTTTTATTTACACACTAATTTCAAACTTCACACAAATGTGTTTCTATTGATGACACAAGACATATGTAAGAATAGATGGAGTCGGACCATGTGGTCATGGGGCTACCATACAAACCTATTCCCCCAAATCAAATTTTCTTAGAAAAACGTTTTTATTTGCATACAAATTTGAACCGAACCTCATGGAAATGTATTTTTATTGATGTTACAAAAGATATGCAAAAATTAATTAAATCGGACCATTGGGGTCATGGGGCTGGCATATAAACCCAACCCCTAAATTAGGTTCTTTGTCCACCAATTTCAACCAAATCTCATAGAAATATGTTTTAATTGATGCCACAAACATACGTAAAAATTCAAGGAAAGGCCATGCGTTCATAGGGTTGCCGTACAACACCCACCCCCCCCCCCACACACACACAAACACACACTTCGTTTTTGGTTCTTCTAAGAAACCCACGTTCCCCGCTTCCCCCAATAAATCTTCGCCCCGGCACTTATGTGAAAATTCAAGGAAAAGCATGGAAGCGGGGAAAATTGAACACAAGTCATAGGAACGCCAGAAAAAACTTTTAGCCCGGGGGGAGCGAAGGGTATCCAAATTTCGGCCGCGCCCGAAATTAGCCTCGGTCTCGTTTGATATTTGTTTTGTTTGACTGGGTTGACTTTTTCTTCAAAATCCAATTCCAGCTATTTTTTGTCTATTATTATGCAATTTTACGACGTTTGCTTCCTAGAGCATCTGTCTATACGATTTCTTTGGAAAGAAAAAAGTGTATGTAAATAGAAGTGAGAAACAAAACCGAGGCTAATTTCGGGCGCGGCCCTACACTCTCCTCGGGCTAAAAGTTGTTTTTTTTTTTCGGGCGTACCTATGACTTTGGCTAACTCCCACCCCTTCTTTTCCTTTCGTTTTCACATAAGTTCCATGGAGTCGATAAAACAAAATTTCTGTGAGGTTTGGTTGGAATAAGTGGGCAAATAAAAACCATCGTCTTCGAAGACTTTATTGGGGAAGCAGGGAGGGAGCATGGTCCAGCAGTACGATTGCATTTAGGTTACCAAGTTTTGTGAAATTGGTGTAAAAAACATTTTCTTAGAAGAACCAAAAAGAGGGGTTGGTTTTGTAGGGCGGCCCCATGACCGCCTGGCTTCTTTCCGTCCATTTAAACATACCTTTTGTGGTAGCTGGGAAAGGAAAGTTATTTATTTTTCGGTCTCTCTTCTGTTCCCGTATCGAACCTTAGGAACAAAATATGTATTTATGGATCGGATTCAGATTTAAAGTGTAAAACAAAACATTCTCCCTGATGAAATTAAGTGGACGTATCCCATAAGCCCTTCCAAATCAAAACAAAAAATCTTAGATCCCGCGAATTGTCGCCTTGACCGATGCGCTGTAAGTGCTAGAGCGGGTGTTGTTCGATTGTAATATCACTTTACAAACGATTACAATAAAATTATTTCAGAATATTTATGTTATAATAAAGCATAATTTGTGTTTTCAGATGTGTTACAGTTTTATCGAAAATTTCGATAGATTTATCTAAAAAAAAATATTTGAATCTTGAAAAATATAAATTTTTACTTGACAGCTTGTAAAATCGAAAACAATCAGTCTCTCCAATGATAACAATGCTACTAGTTCTTTAAAAGTGTTTTTGGAACCATTTCAGTACCAAATACAATGTAATGCAAAACGCACCAATCCTCTTACTGATATCAGTCTTACTAGTTCTTGAACTAGAATTTTGGAACTACTTCCACTACTAGTTGATTAGTAATGCAGGAGGAGTCAACATTGACTGCATCCTATGACAAAGCTTAATTAATGTAGCTAGTTGTTTGCATGTAAATGCAATCGAAGTCAGTACTAGTTGTAACTCATTGGGAAGTGGTTCCGAATTAGTTATAGAACTAGTCCATTTCCCGACTGGGAATTTTGGTAGTTTTAATTATTGCGAAATATATATATACTACCCCCTCCCCCCTAAATGTGACGCGTTAAAAAGTCTAACTTTTTACTGCGTAATGCGGTCAGGCCATAGAACAATTTGGCATCAAAAGTCAGCTCTTTTGTTTGGATGTTTGGGTCTGGAGCTAAAGTCACTAAACTAATAAAGTAAAATAGAAAAGAAGAATGTATCTAAGTGATTAGTTTTTGTTTAGGATCATTTTACATATTATAATTCGCGAGTTTCAAAAACCATAAAAATTAACAAATTTCTCATAGTGACCGTTGAAAAATGGGTAAAGCATGTCTTCATTGTGTAAAACCTAAATGGATGTAAAAAAACTTAATTAATTTGCAAGAAAAGCAATAAATAGGTTATCAAAACCAGGATTCAAAAAAAGAAATTAAATTTGTTGATGAAAATCAACTTTAAATATTTTAAACTAAATTTTTGTGAAATTTAGCATATATGAAAACGATTATCTTAAGGTTAAGGTCTGAAAATACATATTTAAAACGTATGATTTCATGAGTCACTTGCATATACACAAATCTCTCCCCGAAATAAATTCCTGGATTCGCCCCTGATATGATCGGCATGACGACGACGAGCTGAGTCGATTGGGCGATGTCCGTCTGTCCGTCTGTTGCTACGCGTTTTACTCGGCCAGTTTAAAAGCTTTCGAGCTGAAATTTTGCACATATGCTTCTTTTTATTGCAGGCAGTTCGTATGTTTGAATCACTAAAATCGTACCTTGGGGTCATGGGGCTGCCATACAAACCCAACTCACCCAATTTAGTTTTTCTAAGAAAAACTTTTTTATGTGTGCTCCAATTTCAGCCAAACTCTACACAAATGTGTTTCTATTGATGCCACAAAACATATGTAAAAATGAATGGGAATTGGACCATACAAACCCAACCCCCAATTTCGGATCTTCTAAGGAACATAAGTTTTCTGAGATAATTTTTTTATTTTCCCACTTATTCCAAGCAAACCTCATACAAATATGTTTTGTTTTATCGACGCGACGGAACTTATGTGAAAACGGAAGGAAAATAATGGGGATTAAACACAAGTCATAGGTTGGCCCGAAAAAATTTTTAGCCCGAGGAGAGTGAAGGGTATTCAAATCTCGGCCCGAAATTAGCCTCGGTCTCGTTTTATTTCGAAGTTCCATTTAAAATAGAAAAAAAAAATAATTTTCTCTTAGAACATCATTATAAGAGTTAATTGTAGTCTTCTTTATGTACTCTCAAAAGTTTGTACCAAAGCATATGCCAGAAGTATCGGAAATTAAGTTTGGGCTTGCAGGTTTTGATTTCTATTATAATTTCCTCTATAATAAGTATTCTGGCCTCTATTGTCATTTCTATGTTTATTATGATTGTTCTGTTTATAGAACATCACTTTATTGTGAGATTCGCTTTTCTCAAAGTCTGCTGCTAGATTAGCGGCTTCAGTAAATGTTTTCGGTTGTGTTGCGAACACTGTGCTTTTCAGTTGATCGCTTAAACCGTTTTTAAAAACATTTAAGGCGTAAGCATCGTTCATCTTTACGACGACTGCTTTCTCAGCTTCTGAAGTTGAACTACCTAATTCTTTTATTTGTAGATTATTTAGTTCTGCTGTTAAGGCGAGTATCCTTTCTTTAAAATTATCTACTGTTTGTTTGTTTTGAGTTATCCCGGACAGCATATTTTGGATTTTAGGGATAGATAGCTTAGTTCTATACTTTTCAGTTAGTATGCTGCGCAATTGGTCGAGGGAAGTGGGCTTAGCTGAAGCTCCAATTGCAGTTTTTACAGCTGAATTGAGTTTTACATGGTATGTAAACTCGATAAGATTTGTGTGCTCGGCTTCGTTCATACCAAGACTTAGAATTTCAGTTATCTTCAGAAACGAGTCTAGCTCCTTATAGTTTCCCGTAAAAATTGGGATTGCTTTTAGAGCAGTATCTATATTAAAAGACGTCATTTTTTTTTCTTTTTCGAACAGTACTAGTATGTGGACGATTAGCCAAGCTTCTCAGAATTCTTACCATCTGTTTGACAACTAATTTTAGAGCCCCGAAAAAAAATTTATAGAAGGAAAAAAAGAAAAGAAGGAAGAGAGAAAAGAAAGAAGAAGTATTGAAAGGCCAATTTAAATGAATTATGTAATTTTTGCCGTTACTATATAATAAAACAAATTTGTTCCTATAACCGCGTTTGATCCATCGCTTGTTTGTTCCCCTAAAAATTTGCTGCTTCTTTATGAAATTGATTTGTTACTCCATTTGATTAATTTTATTTTGCACAATTTAGCATAGTTGTATACAGTCTAAGAATTCAATCACTGTTTAAAAATCTCGCATCATAGCGCAGTGACACTGATTTTTGTTATTAAGTTTCTAGACGGAGTCTCGTTCTTCCATTTCTCTTCGTAGCGCTGATAGCCTCCTGCGATCTCTCACTAATCGGCCTCCTCTTCGTTTTTTTTTGTAGCTATGGTCGACTTTGGTATCGCTGTCAGCTTTTCTTCTGCTGCTCTCAATTTCCGAGCTCTGTATTGCTCAATTGTGAGCGGTTGTGCATCAATGAATCATAAGAAGTATATGGTGACACATATGTAAATGTCAAAAAATGGCGCGATCTAATAAAATTTCGGAGAACGAGAAAAAATAGAATTTTACATTGGAACGAGACCTGAAGATGCCCGGTTAGGGCGAAACGTCGTAACATATCGACAATAAAATAAAATTTAACATAAAAAAATAGCTAGTTTGTGTGAAAAAAAAGAAAAAGGAAAATCATAACCAAAAAACAACTAGTGAATAAAAAACTAGAAAAGAGTGACACATTTTTTAAGGTCTACTGCAAAAAAAAAAGCAAACACTACAGTTTTTCCCTTTAGATCTATTTCGATTTTGAGATCCCTGGGACTCTTTTCGAGTATATATATAACCCCCCCTCCCATATAACAAATTCTAGACAGCGAAGTGATGACCCGCTCAAACAACTACAACTACTACAAAAATTCCTTCCAAAACTTTTCCAAGAACTGGAAGAGAATAATGTCACGATAGGAACGAGTTTCGTCAGAACCTGTCAGCAGTATCACCATTCAAGCTGTCTTCCAGCACTTGGGGAAACATTTGTTTAGTAGGCAGCTGATGCATTCTGGAACAGCCTGCCAGATGTAGGCGTAAAGTTATGCTAGATTTGTACGGACCAACCCCATGCTTTTCGGAATAAATTTGCAAGCCGGCTGTAGCTAATTCGCCGACTTAAGCATGACTTCCTCCGAACGCAAATACTTTGTGAATTACGCAGACCGCTCTGCTCACTGTCTCTCAATTCAATTTCCCAATTTAATTAGGCGTTTTTTTGTGGGGGTTAGTTTAGGGTACCTACATGGGGTTACAATAACAACGTAACCTGTATGGGTCACGTTGTTATTGTAACCCCATGTAGTTCCACTAAAATAACCTACACTGGAATACAAAAAACACGCCTATTATTGGATTGCAGCTTAAAACCTACCTAAGTCCATGCGTTACAGTAAAGCAAGGAATAACAAGGCTAATTAGTAGGTACAGTAGTACTGTTTCCAGCTAAATTTTTATGGTTGGTGACCACCACAATGTTGTCGGCGAATCCGAATGGGAATCAGGATGGGACATACCTTTAACCAGCAGGTAGTCAGGCACACACATATTTTGCAACGTAGCGTGGATTCACTTCAAACTCGCGTTTACGTTTGACAAATGTAAATACCTCAGCGGAGGGAGAGTGTAATCAAATGTACTGTCGAACGTGCTTGACAAAATGCCATATTGACAATTTTGACAGTAGTCGAGGGACTACCACTGACAGTCAGTTGAAAGTAATCCGTTCAAAATTTTCCTGTAGTGCCAAACATACAAATAGGGCGATAAAAATTCGGTTCGCCAGCTGGCTTGTTAGGTTTTGGAATAAGCACCAGAGTTTGCCTCTTCCACCGTTTAGGAAAGGTCTGCTTCACTAAGCAGGTTTCAAAAACTTCAATAGACAAATTATTCCAGCCTTCTTTTATCTGATTTTATTAGAGCTTTGATGGGAACGTCATTCGAATCTGGCGACTTACTTGGAGTAGTTCGCTATCTCTGGTGCACTCAGTGTGGCCTGCCGCTAATATGCGACTTCGTGCTCCTGACTTTAAATCCAAATAAGAGTTGAGACATTTATACCAGATATTTAAGTAGAGGCGTAGCTTTCTGTTGTGATCGGATTTTTATAGCCCAAAAGGTTCTCTCATTGATGTGGTTCGGCGGATCCCTCAACGAAACGAATTCAGAAGGACCGTTCTGAACGATCCGTCATCAAAGTGCCTAGCGGAGCCATTCATAAAGGCACCACACGTTCTGTCATCGACCGAAAGGGAGTTGCCTGATTATCTCACTGATATACCAGTCCATTACTGGCACCAAGGAGCCACTGACGATTACTACGTTAATACTGAACGCCGCATTTCCCTTCCTAAAGGTATTTCTAGCATCCGTGTTTATAAGAGCAATCATCATCATCAATGTGGCACGATAGCCCGGCGTCGGGCCTTGGCCGCCTGAATTACGTGACCTTATCCTCCAGTTTCGGAAGCCCAGCAGCTGGTGGGCGTCTTTACCTACGGAGTTCTCCCAGCGAGCTCTCGGTCGTCCATGCAACCTCGCTCCCTTAATTCGTTGTGCGTTCATCATTTTCTTTGGCATGCGATTATCGTCCATCCGTTGTACATGAAGCAGAAGGCTTTCTGCATCACCCAACCTTCGAGACATGATGTTGATATCGTCGGCGTACGCTACTAATTGAGTCGACTTGATGAGTAGCGTTCCGCTGCTGTCCATATTCATGGCTCGAATTACATACTCCAAAGCAAGGTTGAAGAGCGTCGGCGCCAGCCCGTCGCCCTGCTTGAGTCCAGTACGAGTTTCAAATAGGTCAGTGAGTCGATTCTGCACTCTGACCTGCGAGACGGTATTAGTGATCGTCATCCGTGTGAGTCGCACTAACTTTGCCGGTATACCAAAATGCAGCAAATTGTTATACAGTACACTTCGATCGATACTGTCGTATGCCTGCTTAAAGTCGACAAAGATTTAGTATACGTCGATGTTATATTCCCAGCACTTTTAGAGTAGGAGCTTCACTGTGAAAAGCTGATCGGTCGTTGAGCGACCAGGTCTGAAGCCTCCTTGATACTCGCCAATGATTCGTTCTGCGTAAGAATTAATTCTCTTTTCAAGAATTTTCGATAAAATCTTATAGGCCGTACAAACTAATGATATGCCCCTGTAATTCTCACACTTCAGCTTGTCACCCTTTTTGTGGATTGGGAAGATTATGGTTTTGCGCCAATCTTCGGGGATTACCTCGTCGTTCCATATTTTCAGCAGTAGCACATGTAAAGCGTTGGTCAGGCACGTTCCACCATGCTTCAGCAGTTCTGCTGGGATTTCGTCAGTGCCGAGCTCTTTATTATTTTGAAGCGACTGTATGGCAAGACTCCCCCTTCTACTGTTGGGGGCAGAACGGGAATGCCTGGTTCAGCAAACCGCTCAAGAGCTGGCTCCGCGGGGGATGTAGATGGTGCATTGAGGAGCTCTTCAAAATGCGAGGCCCATCGTTTGTTGACGCTTTCGATGTCGCTGATGATGTTACCATCCTTGTCCATACATAAGCTTGTCCTGGGTTGATATACTTCCTTGATATTATTTATAAGTTTGTACGCCTGTCTAATGTTCTTACTGGCTAATCTTTGGTTTATTTGCTGTAACTGCTCGTCAAAATGTATTGCGTTTCTTACGTCTAATTAACCTATTAGATACTCGCCGAAATTCGTTGTATCTTTCTTTCTTGGCTCGGGATGCGCATTGTGTGTATTGGCGATAGGCTTCATTTTTCGCCTTAATCGAGGCCCTGCATTCGTCGTCGAACCAGTCTGCTCATCTGCGTCGGCCTTTATAGCCCACGGCCTCTTCATGCGACTCCTTTGATGCTGTCTTTGAGCTCCTCCCAGAACTCATGGATACCTAAATTATTGATGTTATCAAGCATGGGCGACAGTTTTTCCTCAAATGCTGTAGTATACGCAGCCGCCGTTGCATCATCAATCAAATTGTCAACCTCGAAGATCTTGGCAGGGTTGATTCTCGTTTGATGCACCGAAGAGATTCTGCACCTGTACGTTGTCTTCACCAAATAGTGATCGGAGTGGCAGTTGGCTCCTGGATAGGATCGAACATCTAAGACATTAGAAGCCAATCTCTTGCTTGTCAGTACGTGGTCGATCTGGTTCACGGTGTATTCATCTGAAGACTTCCAGGTCTGCTTATGAATTCGTCGATGAGGGAAGCATGTAGAGCTTATGACCAGGTTTCTGCCGCTCGCGAAGTCGATAAGTCACTGACCGTTGTTGTTGTTTTCGTCGTGGAGGCTATGACCTCCAGAAGTTCCCCTATGCCAGCTTTCGTTTCCGACTTTGGCGTTAAAGTCTCCTGGCAGCAGCTTGACGTCGTTTGATGGAAGTGAGTCGAAGAGTGTTTCTAGGTCGTTGTAGAAATCGTCCTTAATCGCGTCTTCTTTTACTTCTGTAGGGGCATGCGCATTAATGAGCCAGAGATTAGCGAAACGGGTCTTTATACGGATCGCACATAGCCGCTCGTTGATGGGTTTGAAGCCGATAACGTGGTCCTTGAGCTGCTTACTCACGATGAAAGCTACTTCAAACTCCTGGATGCCCTCCTCGGTAATCTCGCATTTGAGCCATTTAGTTTCCTGGATTGCAACTATGCTCAGCTTGTATTGTTCTACATGATTCAGGAGGACCCTTAAGGCCTCCGGTCTATTCAGGGAGCGTACATTCCAGGATCCGAAAGAGTAATCAGTTGTTCGTTTGCGAGGTCGTCGTTGTTTTGTATCCGCCCAATCCGAGGCTTTCGTTTCAGGTTTCTTGACTTGAAGTTTTTCTTAGGATGAGTTGTCGGCACATCGCTAAACCATGATAGGGTTTAATCGTTGAGTAATGGCCATCATGGGCATGCCTCGAAGATGCTGCTTTAGTGGTTGAATTAACTGTTTTCTGTCACCTATCACGTTAAGTAACCTGAGACGCTGCAGATATTAATACAGCACTCAGGCTCAGGGGCGGCCGATCTAAGTGGGCAGGTAGGGCACTGCCCACCCTACAAAATGCTAGCTAAAAATAAAAATATGAATTATTTTTTAGAACATAATTGATTCACTTCGGTACCTATATCTAACGTGAATCACCAACCATTATGTACATTGCATTGCGCCCATTCATACTTCCGTCATGTATCTGCTCTTCATATCAACATCATCATCTCAACCTGGGGCAGAATGTCTTTCTGCCCACATGTACCATCAATCTATTCTATAGCTATTCCATAGCACATAGAGACACGATGAATCTTCTTATACGGTCAACGCATGTACATTGCATTGCGCCCATTCATACTTCCGTCATGTATCTGCTCATCATATCAACATCATCATCTCAACTCAACTCAACCTATGGGCAGAATGCCCTTCTGCCCACATGTACCATCAATCTATTCTATAGCTATTCCATAGCACATATAGACACGATGAATCTTCTTATACGTTCAACGCATGCGCATTGAAAGTATCTGAACTTCACTTAAGGGCATGCCCTTTACTACACACTAGTATAGTAGGTATCAATGGGTGAGGTTATAAAACACAACGTTCGCGTAACGTGTCGCGTTTTCCGAAACGTTTCCTATTGTGTTCTGTAAACGCATAGATCCGGATCAGACTTGGTGTTACCATCGCCATCTCTCGGAAAGTGACAAATGTGACAATTGACACATCACAGCTGATACGTTTTGCTCGAAAATTAAAATTTCCAGTTTTAAACGAGATGCAGATACATTTTATTTTGATTATAAATAGTTTAATAAATAAATGAGGGCGGAAATGCACGGTTCGACGGCAGATTGTAAATTTCTGTCAATCAATTAAGCTATGCCTCGCAAGGGGCGCTTAGGGGATCTGTTTGTAGAGAGAAGTTTCTGATCCGTAACGGCCGGTTGATTTGAAACGTTGCGCGAAACGTTGCGCGAACGTTGTGTTTTATAACCTCACCCAATATGAACTTGTGCAACGTTCGCGAGCGCGTGGAGCTGTTCTAGTAGTTAGATACTCGTAGCATAGCGCGTAGTGCATGAATACAATAATAACGGCCGTTTTGTATTTAAATTTTGCATGGTGCATTGTAGAGGCTTTTAAATTTTGCTTGAACTTGAAAGAGTAACCTAATTTCCATATAAATTTGGCAGGAGTTGCCTTTTATAAATTATTTCTTCAGTAAGATTTGTGCAGAAAATGTGGAATAATTTCTAAGCAAAATTTAATAAATTAATACAATAATCAGTGCTTAATATTTACTTATTTACTTATAATTTTATTGAAATATTATCGCGACTATTGCTTGTCCCTTTGAAAGGAAAATACTGGATTATTTTTCCACATTGCGACCGTTCTCTGCCAAAAAATGGAAGCAATATAGCTTATTGTAGCTATCTGTATGTATATTCATAGTTAAAAAAAAACCTTTAAATAATTCATCTACATACGTAGAGGCAACAAGCGCAAAAACATTAAAATGGACTGACTAACAAAGAGCACAATTTTAATGCATTAAAAAACAATGTAGATATGCATGTATAGTATTTTTTCATAATGATAAATCTGCCCACCCGGCTCTGTACTCCACGAGCCGCCACTGCTCAGGCTCAGCGGTTACTCGGATAATGCGGGAAAGTAACGCCGCGTAGATTGACATAGGAATTGGCCGAAGCCGTTTACCCTATGAAACTCCTCCTGCATAGCTAAGGGTCCGCAGTTATGCCACAACTGAAAAAGATATAGGAATTAGCCGGAGCCTTTCAACCTTTATCTTCCCCCTTACGGGAAGCATATAAGAACAATATCGAGGCGCAAAAAAAGCGTCTCATTTGTTTCTGGAATATCCCACCCCTGAACGCATGCGTTAAGTTTTTATCAACTATCGGGGGCTCTCTCAACTAGTCGCATGCACAAAACCATCCATAAACCAGAAATATTTCAAATTTCGAATAATTCCACTGTTGTGGAGCATAACAGCCAGTTATGCCTGTGTTACCACTTCGCTCTTCGCTTAGTTTCCTTGTCATTCCGTTTTGGAGTTGAAAGTTTCCACGGTGAAAATTAACCTATAATTAAATATGTACCAAAAATCTATACCATCATTACTCGCCACATATGTCGGGTTTTAAAAAGGTAATAACTGACGTAACTGGCCTTATGCAACTTCTGCAAACTCTTTCGAAAGTTTTGTGTTAATTCGATCGGAAAATTAGGCCACTTTTCTATCTCGCCTGCCAATATAGACCACCCTTCGTTCTCTCTTCGCCCTTAATACACTGAAGTAGCATAGAAGCTATTTACACTCTTAATATTGCCAATATACAGTACAGACAGTCTGCTCCATGTATGGCCAACTTCTTTGTAATGTGTCTCGTCCAACCCGGTCAGCTATTCAATTATGAACGAACGGCTATAGTCTAACACGTAACGGGGATTGCTTATACACAACTTTTCACTGCGTTTGCCTTGTGTCCCTAAAGTTATCACACGTAGCTGAATATGATAGTGTCAGGACCAATTATTATTTCTCAGGAGAGTTTCGAAATGAGTTTTACTCAACCTAATTAAACACTGACCTTAATCATCCGAGTTAGCAAACACGAAGTAGGTACTGTACATTTACGATATCACAGACATATCCTGCGCTGCAGCTTATTGTTTGGATATGCTTTGTTTAGACAACATACTATCTACATACAAACAAACCAACTGACAAACCATTTTCCGGAAGGGTTCATAGGAATCAGCACAATATTGGATAAGTTAGCCGACCGATACTGAACTAGCCCAGTACAAGAGATAGTAAAAGTTTGCCAAATTGCTTATCGCCAACCACCGGATAATCGTTACCCTTCTCGCCTTCTCTAACGAAAAGTTTATTGAAATCCAATGTAGGACATACATAGTGACTGTAAGGAGAAGTTTTCTAATTATGTATTCGAAGAAGATGCAGAAGAGTGCGGTTGCTGCGCTGGATTCTGCTTATCTTGGGAAGTATGAAAGGACTCTTGTTTTGTATTCCGGAAAATAGGGTGCGCTCTAATTATTTCACATGTGGTGTACACAAAACCTCCATGCATAGACATAGAAAATAGCCGCGTGTGTGCTACAGACCTACATGTCTGCATATTAGTTTGCATGTGAATTTATTGTTACGCTCCTACACGTGGCTAATGTAGGAATATGAACAGTTAGAGCAAGTCACTTAAAGCAAGTCAAAATACTCATAAATGTCTGCAATTTAAACGGAGGTTCAGCACGAAGGTGCGACCGAAAGTCACCGTTTGTATACTTAGCTAAAGCCAAGAGCATATAGAAATGTACTGGTCTGGTCGTATGCGCCCAGACGTATCTCTGTATGAGAACTTCACAAATAAAACTCATGAAGTAGACCTGTGCCAGTAATTGCAATTAACTGTAGGCAATAAAAAATGGCGACCTGAAAACGGTAAATAAAAGCTTTTTTATCGTTTCAAGGAGTCCACAGTTTACGTACTTGAAGAATTGTATATGTCTCTAGAACGTAATTTTAAAGTAATTGTTGTTAATAATTTCATAATTTAAACACTTATTTTAAATTGGATGAATAATATAGTTTTAGGACTGGATACTAAATCGTCATACTTCGGCCAAAATATCACCACTTCTTACTGAATCCATTCGTTCCTCGTCGGAATCCTAGTAGCAAATATGCGAGTTGAAAGACTAGAACTCATTATAACCGTACTCTATACTCTACGGTGACTGGTGACCTTGAGAGCAGATCCAAGTGGCTTAAGCGGAGAGGGAAGTTTTTTTTTAGTCTTTCCGAGGGATCAAGGTCTTACGGGAACAGGTAGCCTGGCAATGGCCTCCATTTATTGGATCCACCGTCACATTTAGAGGAGTACATCTCCTTCCGTCGCCGCATTTATTACACTCTACTTTCTGGTACGCAGCCCTTTTGTCTACCCAGATGTGAAATTGCCATAGTAGAGTCGGTGGTTCGCGGTCTAGCAGATGCTTTCGATGCCACCGAGTGTACATTTCGGTCCCGTGTTGTATCAGCTGCTTGTGGAAGGGTGCCCCTGCTCCAACCAATTGGATTGATATGCTCTCTGGCTATTTTGGTTGAGTCGCCTCTACGATGCTAGTAATCTAGAGGTCCGGAGATCGAATCTCGGCGTGGTACAAAATTTCCGCACATGTGCGGATAGGAAATATATAATGCTTGCAACATTAAATACACTCTGATATGCAATGTAACGTTGACGCGAAACTGCCTATAAACGGCTGAGTTAACGCACCATTGCCCCACATGGGGCTACACGGTACTGAGAAGAAGACCAATCTTCGCCAAACTTAAAACAAATACATTCATGTCGATATCTGGAAACATTATGTAAAAACGAACCAAATAGGACGATGGGGTCATGGAGTAGGGGTACCGACAGAAGCCTCACCCCATTAGCAGGTTCTTAAAAATAAAGCTTGAGTTTAAATTTTATCAATAGCTATGAATGTGTGGAATCTGAACTTTGAATCTATGTTATTCGAAAGATTTAAGTCTTTAAGTGTGTATTCGCCCGAAACAAATTAAAGTTTAATAAAATTTTGGCCACGTCCAAATTAAGTCTTTTTTCTGGTTTCTCTTCTAGCACGTATTGGTATCTAGTGGATTCACAAAAATATATTTGTAGGACAAACAATGTTTCTTGTACTTGTACATGAACAAATGTAGTACCTTTTAGATGAAAGATTTTACTCCTAGTCTAACTTTATATGTATACAATTTCTTGAAATGTATTAGTAAAACATAATTCTGAATAACTGAATAACACTTTTTCTTTTTTGTTTTGCAGGTAATATTATCCAGAGTAAGAGTAATCTAAAGGTAATTTTGAAAAGGTATTTTCCGGAATCTATTCGAAATTACGTAGTTTCGCATACAATTATGCATACCGCTTTTGCAAAGTCCAAAACCCTATTGTCCGATTTTTAAATTCAGAACTGTGTAGGCTCATGCAAAAAATACTGCTTTTCTTAATCACATCGCAATCCGCATTAAATTCCAATTTAAATACAATTTTTATTATTTACTCCAATCCATTTAAGGGACTAGCGTCACTTTTTTATAACAACTTACGTCTAACCCCCAGGAATTCACAAATCCAGTATCTTTCATTGTACGAACGAATTCAGCCCCGGAGCGACGCGACGTGTCGCAGTCGTCGTCGGCCATAAATGACCGAGTTACTTTCTTTAATCCCAAACGTAATATCTGACTATGTGATATATGGTACTTTTTTCAAGCCCATCCTTCAAGAAATGTCGCCATTTTTCGGTGCTTACCATCCACCGGTGTAGTTATGTTATTGCCCATTATGTCCCTCAATGCGAAAGTGAAATTGTGCAATGCGGTTCCAGGGCTTGTCGCAAAAATCCAGCTTTGTGCCTTTTATATTCTACTTCTGACTTTTACAGCTTTTCCCATTACACCATATCCGTATCCTTCATGTGTATAAATAACACGAAATTCCTGAACCGCACACAGTCGTGACATTGACAAGATTAGGACGGGGAATTCTTTTGCCTAGAGAAAGAGATGCTACGCTACAGTGCCAAAGTTATATTACATATTGACGGAGTTACCTTAAGGGGACCGGATTGTGATGTTTTGCGGAGGTTTTTGAAAAGTTCAGAATTCTTCAAAAGAGGTATTCGCATAACAACACCATAAGCGTTTCAACAAACATTAACAATAGCGCTGATGGGGATTTTCCTTTGCTTTCATATTATGCAAAACCAAAACGTACTTTCTCGTCTCTTCTGGTAACTGCAAGGCACGATTCTACTTAAAAATATGAAAATCCTACAAACGACTCAGCTTTTTCCCTTTTAAAATGGTTATAGTGTCATTTTCAGAAGAAGGGCCTGTTCAGGTCACTGAAAAACACAAGCGAAAAATTCACGTCCTTGCCATTACATTCTATTAAAAGAAAGTTGAGCCAAAAAAAGAAATTGTGAAGGCCCCCTTTAATCCATTTATTGTTGGTCCTCCTCTCTGGAGAATGTTCGATATAGGACAAACTTAATCGTCCTCGTCATGCCTTCTTTGCGATTTCATGAACGTGCTATGCTAGGTATAGTAGCTAGCCGAGAAAATACACACATAGTCATAAAAACTGCTTCGTTGAGTGTCATCCACTGGCAGTCAATGCGCACTATCCTGTGTACGTGTGCGAGTCCTTTGTGGCGTTGCGTTGTTTCGACATTGCGTGTAGCATATCAAACGATGGATAAGTGAAGCAAATTGAAGGTACCAGTGACCATAACGAATCCTGCCGTATGTTCATGGTTTTTTCAAGTATTTATTTAGGATAAAATTATGTCATTCGGTTTATTGTTATAGTAATGATTTCATAAGCACATTTATATGAGTTTTCGGCGAGGCCCCGACATGGTTCTATGCGGTAATAAAATAACGAAAAACTGAGTAATTGCATAATTTCGAAGTTTATATTATTGTATAACCGTCTTATCCATTTTCATTTGATATGGGATTTTATTCATGGATCATAAAATAAATATGTTGTTGCTGTGACGCGACAAGATTAACGAGGATTTGTTTTGTAGTACATAGACAGTGACCATGCGAATAATTATTTTCGAGGGACCCAAAAGGGGGGGGGGGGGGTGGGGCAGCTTACAATAGACTATCATTCATACATATGTATGTAACCGAGTTACTCTAGTTAACTCAAACATGACCGAAACATCACAATCTCTGATTTTATAAGCATCTGAATATTTTGTGTATTCTATACTACTCACTTTTCTGTATTAATTACATTCAATCAGATTTACATAAAATTTGATGAATTTAGAAAATTCGCAATATTAATACTTTTTTAAATCTTACTTTATATTACTCCTGACTAGAATGTTCAATTAAATCAATAAAATATGTTAATTCAAGTTTTTGCGCCTAAAGAGATTTTCGTCATTGTCCTTATTTGTCTCTATGCCATAAACCAAATAGCTTGCGCTAATGAAATATTTATGAATTCAAGTTGGCAAAATAGACATCATGAAATACTCCAGTCATATTAGCATTTCAAATAGAAAAAAATAGAGTAAGACAAATTTTTGTTGTTTTTGAATCATTGGGCTCCCAAGAATCTAAAACTCATTTTGCTAAAAAAAAAATGATCGGTAAGGTCCCAAAAAGGACAAATAAGGGTACTCTTTAGTCCTTGACTGAAAGTCGGCATGCGGGTATCATATCAAAGGGGACGTCGAGTACCTACATTACATATCCGGTGTTTGCTTCCTGTTTCAAGGTCCCTCAACGGAATAGATCGAGCTGAAATGGAAAATTTTCGTGTTTCCCGTGTATCTTTCCAAAGCCATAACTACCAGAATAATACAAGTTGTTACTACTTTTATCACTGTTCATAATCTAAATATAATAGCTGACGATACTACCATTAAATTGGCTAAGAAAAAAATTGATGGGAAAGCTCTGAAAAAGGACATAAAAGAACACTAATTGCACACCTTAATCGAACGTGGGCATGCGGGGTGTCATATCAAAGAGGATGTCAAGTACATTCCATATCCTGCGTTTGCTACTTGTTCCAAGGACCCTCAAAGGAGAAAATTGGGCTCAAATGAAAAATTTTCGTGTTTTCCGTATCTGTATCTTTCTAAAGCCGTAATTTTCCATTTAAGTCCGAATTATTTTACTTAGTGTCCTCGAAACAGGAAACAAGCACCGGATATGCAATGCACTCGACGTCCTCTTTGATATGACACCCTATGTATGTAATTATTGTCTTTTTATGTCCTTTTTCAGAGCTTTCCGATCATTTTTTTTTAGCAAATTTAATGGTAGAATCTTCAGCTATTATAGATTCTGACAAGTGATAAAAGTAGTGGTAACTTGAATTATTCTCGTAGTTAAGGCGTGGGAAAGATACACGAGAAACATTTAAGCTCGATTTATTCCGTTGAAGGTCCTTGAAACAGAAAACCAACACCGGATATGTAAAGTACTCGACATCCCCTTTGATATGATACCCCGCATGCCGATCTCAGCTCAAGGATTAAAGAGTATCCTTTTTTGTCCTTTTTGGGACCTTTCCGAAGCAGTATCAGTTTTAGATTCTTGGGAGCCCACTGATTTAAAAACAACAAAAATTAGCCTTACTCAATTTTTTTCTATTTGGAGGCCTGAATTGGGATATTTTGACTGGACTATAGCATTTAATCGTGCTCTGTGGCCGTGATCGTTCGGTCGCCACTCTGTGAAATAGACACTCATAAGGAAACGAGTTTCCAAACTCGGCATGACTCGTCGCAAGTTTATTATTAAAAAGAAGATGATAAGAAATATTCTTATCGTAGAATAATAAAACTAACAATGCGACTACGAAGTGGTATGGCTGACAACCGTATCACACTCCGAATTCAGTTGTCTTTGTAACGTTGATGGCTACACACGGTAGTCATCAACGCACCATGCTCCACTAGGAGTTACGGTAATCGAGAGAGATAGCATTTAATTAAAAGAGAGTTTTACACTGACGTTCAAAATACCGTTAACGTAAAAGGGGATGAGGAGTTTGTTCTACGCACTACTCATTTTATAAACTTTAGAGCAAAGTTATCTTGTATAGGGTGTTTTTTTAGACGTGTGGTTTTCAATCTGGCATAACTTTTTTCAGAGTCACTTGATTTATGCTCAGCTTAGTTTGCCATTTCATAATAAATAGACTTACTCCGGAACAACGTTTGCAAATCGTGCCCAAAACGAGGTTTTAGCGATGAAGCTCACTTTTGGTTGAATGGGTATGTTAATAAACAAAATTGTCGCGTTTAGAGTGATGATAATCCACAATCCATTGTTAAGACGCCGTTACATCCTCAAAAAGTCATTGTTTGGTGTGCTCTATGGACAGAGGGTCCATTGGTCCATATTTCTTCAAATATGAATCCGGCCATAATGTTGCAGTCAACGGGTAACGCTATAGAGCCATGTAATGACTTTTTCTTACCTGAATTGGAGGATGTTGATGTTGACGACCTTTGGTTCCAACAAGACGGCGCTACAAGCCATACAGCCAAGGAAACAATCAATTTATTGAATGAAACTTTTGGTGCGCGCGTCGTGGGCCTGTGGCATGGTCTCAAAGATCGTGCGGTTTAACACCGCTGAACTATTTTTTACGGGGTTATGTGAAGTCGCTTGTCTACGCAGATTAGCCCGAGACGATTGACGCCTTGGAAGAGAATATTCGGCGCGTTATTGCTGACATAAGGCCCCAATTGCTGCAAAAAGTGGTCGAAAATTGGGCCTCTCGGCTGGAATTTATTCGAACCAGCCGCGGTGGCAACATGCCCGAAATCATTTCAAAAACATAATGGCAAACCCTTATCTTTATCATAAAGCTAAGTTCTTGGCCACACCTCTATAAAAAACACCCTATATATTTTGTCGTTTTTGAAATAATCCCCAACCATTATGCGAAAAAATCAGCGATGTAGGATTTTTGCCGTTCGATGGCAATATTTTGGCTTAATTTTCTTAGGCTAACAGAGGCATTCACAAAAAACCCAAATATTCTTCTTTTTCTTAGGTGAGAACCCCCATAACACCCTGTTGATGAGAAATTTGGCCACTTTCTTCAGAGCCGTATTTGCTACAAATTACCCATACAACATCTTTAAGCCAGAGTTGCCGTTATAGAGATTTTCGTGTAACCTTGTTAAAAGAACCGGTAGACCCCGTGACACCGTTAGGAAAGCTCGAATCCAAATTCACTTTTGACATGTTATTCTGAAACCACAAGAGCTACTAATTCGCCATACACCATTTTTTACCGTTATCGAAAATTTAAAAAAAAACTGTTTTTGAGGGTCTTCGACAATCTGTAACACCTCTTGCGGCATTTGTACAGACAGAGACTTTTGGGGTCTTGTTCAGGACCTTTAAAGGAAAGCTCATGCAGCTTTCCCCTAATTTTTCCGAAGTGAAATGCCAATTTTCCAGGGATAACATGCAAAATCCAGCAACGCTGTATTTTTTCCGATGTTAAGCTATTTTCTATTTATGTATACGTCCAATACGATCGGCATTTCACTGATGTTTGGTTCTGAAAAGGATATAGGGCGATTAGTCTAAGAAATTTAGGATATGTGGGCTGCAAAAATCCTACATCGGAAACTTTTTTGGATTATGGTTGCTGATGGTCCCCAGATAATGGGATAAAAAGTCCCAACTTTCTTAAAAGCTCCATAACTCTCGAAAAGCAGCTAATTTAGCAATGAAATTTTACAAGTTCAAGATAACTTTGGGGGAAATATTGAGTCGCTTCGATCAAGGACCCCCATTATCCCTCCATTTGCATTTGGCAAAATGGCATCTCCATCCATCTCCCCCGAATTTAGAGCAGAAAGCTAAATTTTGGTTTATTTCGATTGCAAGTCATAATCAATCCACCCACCAAAAATCAGCTCAATCGGATGAAAACTAAGGGTACCTCCCATACAAAGTGACCCATCAGTAGTTTGTTTTACGCATCACTCATTTTATAAACTGTAGAACAAAGTTGTCTAGATTAGAACGTCATTATAACAGTTAATTGTAGTCTTCTGTATGTATATCCAAAAGTTTGCACCAGAGTGTGGATTACAATTACGAAAAATCGGATTTGATGGTTGCTAGTACACGTTACTCGATATACATATTCGCAAAAAGCCTTGGAACTGGTACCACTGAACTTCAAACCCAATCAATTGATGCTTGTATCGCACGCTTTGGTACAAACTTTTGAACGTACATTCAGAATAAATTGATGTTCTAAGAAATAATTTTTTTTTCTATTTTAGATAGAATTATGAAGTGAAAAAATGTGAAATTTGTTAGATTTTGGGTTCACTTTGTATGGGGGTACCCTTAGTTTTGATCGAATTTTATCTGCCTGACTTACTTTGAAAAGAAGTTACAGGCTTGCCTTTTTGAAAAATGTTAGAAGGAGCGAGGGGGGTGTCAATGGTCGGAGTACTCCAATTTTTGGTACATATCTTACCATTAACCCATGGCGCAAATTAGTGTTACTTTTTACTGCGCATATTGGGCAGTGTATGAACAAATTGTACTTACTGACGTAGCCAAAAAATATGCAAATAGGGCTCGGAATTGGCTGCTACATTAATCCTGCTGATGAAAATGTACCTTAAGCGTTGTAGCTTTTGAAATAAAACGGTCGTTTGCTATTCTCTTTGTAATAACACATATCCCTTCATTGGTAAAATGTCTTCTAAAACAATTTTCTACAGACCTTACAAAATTGCTACAATTGACCCTAAGTGTCCTTACAGTTTCCTGGGCAATTGAACAATTTTCCGAGAATACCATAGTAAAATGGAATTTTCAAATTAAAGAACGTTTCAGTTGCACTCATGCCCAGAAATTAACCAAAATTTAAACACATGCATGAGCAAAAGAATCTTAAAGTCAAGCAAAAGTTACAATTGGGTTACCGGGGGTGGTCTTAAATATGCAGCCTGTCGTCTATAAATAATTCGTCAAGTTATTACCCAACAAATTACATGGCTTGTATTCACACACACACAGGCATACACGCTTACGTGGGAGAATATAAGCTACACGCAAATGTGGTATACCGTCTTCGGTAGGTAAAACATATAGAAGCGAACAGGACTAAGCGTTACATATAACACTGCACCCGAAGCAAGGAACATGTAAAATGTAAGTCGACATTTTAGCCCCCCGACGAATCCTGTTGTCGATTGCTATCCGACCACCTTCTTAAATGTTTCACAGGGAAAGCATCAGGTGTGAAGTGAGCTTTCATGTTTGCAACCGTTGTACGGGCTGTGGAGAGGGCAATGGCTTCCGAACGAGCCACCAACTTTGTACTGAATTATTAAATATACCCGTCGAACTCATACACTTGGCTTTTCTCCACACTATATGTCATGCGGCAGAACGACCCGCAGGACGTGTAGCGGGCATAAATGGGGATCTATTGAGCCAAACAATCACAAAATAACCATCAAATTTACCTTATAGCAGCTCCAGTCATTCGTGCATCATTCGTTCAGAAAACTTCTCCGTTTCAATTTCTTTTCCGCTTTATCCTTTGACTTTGTTCACTCGGCTTCTGATGCTGATGCTGTTCTGGTCGTTTAGAAGAGTACGAAGGGTCTAGTAGCAGTGTGTGTAGGCATTGTAGGTAATCCTGGTCGGGCTCATGTCGAGAAATTGCTCATATTTTATTTTTAGGTCATTTACTTTGTCGACTATGTATGGGGAAAATGATGTTTGGATACTGACTTTGGCAAAAGGAAAGTAAATTACTATGTTGGTACGTTGCAGGATTTGTTTCGGTATACACATATAGCTCTCTGGGTATTAAATGGGGAAGTTGTTCGCTTGATAAAGCATGTATGACAAACGATGGTTGGATATGCAGGGTTGATGCCTATGAACCTATGAGTTTTGACAATCGTCTGATATATGTATCCTTGAACATAAACTCCGATTTGAAGCCGTAAATAGGATAGCATCTAATGATGAATAAACGTCCGATAAAATTTCTGCAGTCATATTTTATCAGACAGAATTGTATTCCCAACAAGATAATATGTACATAAGTGTAGGAAGTATTCAGGTAGAAATTGTGTTCCCGATCTGAAATATTATTGTGATTGGTTGAACATGAAAACTTTAACTATATGAAAAAACTCTCATTGCTTAACCGTTTTCAAAATTATATCGGCAATGGAATTTGGTTTGATAGAATCCCCTATTTATATGTATCCACCATAACGACAATGAATCTTTAAAATGACTTTTATTTGCATATTTATCAAATATGTGCCTTGCCTTCTGAACGGACCGTATCAATAAACGCCCCAAATTGAAAATGTCAGTACCTCAGAAAATTTGGGAAAGTTCCCAGATTCATTTCATATCCGGTCGCAGAAGAAGAATGTTAAACGGAAAGGACTGATTTATGTTTTTATATATTTGCGCATAGTTTAGGGTAGTGGCCGCTTGTTTGAATGATTTGCGTGCTCGTGTAGTTTAGACATAATTTTTGGTCCCGCTTGTTACGTTCTTTATGAAAATGGTAGCCTTTACGCTTTTTTCTATTACACAAAAGCTTACACACTTGAGATTGAAATCGATCCTTTCCGCACACATAACGAACAACTTGAGTGAAACTAAATTGAAATCCTTTTTTTCGGGCTTTCGTTCTTGAAACGCTTGTAAATCGGGCTCTTGTATACATTTTATTTCAACGCCCTTTGAATGAGTCAAATTAAATCGTAACAGCTACCACAAGAAAAAGTTTATTCCGCCAGGTATATGTACAAAATTCTAAAAGTTTTCTTCTTCTTCTCCTTTTCGGTTTTTTATTAGAACATTTGGTTGAAATAAGAGGCGTGTTCGGTATACGTTCAACTCCAAATGAGGGTCGAAGCAATTTGGTGTGATATGTAGTAGATAAGAAAATTGGACGAGGCATTTTACGAAGAAATATACATTTCGGGAGTTCGTGACGTTTATTTTTTCTTATAGTGTACAGAAGGGAACCTACATACTACAGTCCAATAAATATTTAAAAAGGATTTCGACTCAATTCTCGTTCGCATTGACGCTTTGTTCAAATATACGTGTAGAGTACACATGTTCAGTATTTGGGTTTCCTTTTTTTTTAAATTTGTTCATTTCGTCGGCTGTTATTGACTGAACAAGAACATTACGACGTCAGGACACGGGTTGATTCGGTGGTTGTAGTTATTTTGGCTTTTCGGTTTTTTTTTTGGGACTTTAGTGAGATTGAATTCGACCAGTTGAGAATAGATTTACTTTTGTGAATCTTTAATAGGACTAGAATTAGAATGAGTGACGAATGTGTCAGTTTTAGATAATTATGTGTTTCTTTATACAGACCATTTTGGCCTTTTACACAACAGCTTGCATTATAAATATATTTTTAATGAGTCTTAATCATACCCGCAATGTCAACTTCTTATATTGGAGATAGGGGTAATGATGGGCACTATCGGATAGTTATTCGATATTTTTACTGTCGATATAGCCATTGGATAATTTCAATTGCATCTTATACTGCTAAAACATTCTTTTGCACTTCTAATTGAAGATTTCATGTGTCCTGGCAGTGTAGGTGTTTTTTAGGCGAAAATGAAAACAACTTCAAAAAAGTCTAGAATTTGGTTGTTTATTAAATATAATCTCACAAAAATGACTGTAGCCGCAAAAAGTATAGATGTAAATACAATCTAAATAAATAAATAACAGGCGCGACAATCCAGCATTAGACTAAGGCCGCAGGATGTGCTAGTGACATCCTATTTCCAAGATCTTGTCTGCTTTTTGTTGAGGTAATGAGATCAGCATCACGCTCAGCAGTGTTATTTATCCCCATAAATGGGTACTCGTTTAACATCTGAGTGAGATCATAGTCCGTCACAAGCTCGTGAGTTCGAAAAACACCATGATCCACGGTGAGATTCGAAATCATGACCCTGTGCACCGAAGGTGCGCGCACTAACCGCTAGACCAGCCAGACTACAATACAATCTAAGAAGCTAAGTTAATTTCTTTCAACGTTTATTGGCTTGACGAGGGTACTGTTTCCTGGTATGTATGTGTTCTTTTCTTGATCGGATTTCATTTTAAACCTTTCAGCCTTGTAAAAATAAAAATGCTTTTTATAACCTTATTTTGTTTTCCTTCGATTAATTTGTTTGTTTTTATTCTGTCATTTACCTTATTCAAGCTCCCCGCCAAATAGCGTTGAAGGAATTAACTTCTACCAAACCAGCGCGAGAGCCTACTCTTTGAGACAAGATGCGAGTAATAACCTCCTTGGTAACCTTAGTCTACCTGGTAACCTTAGTGACTTCTTAGTCTCCTTGGTAACTTCTGTAACCTCAGTAACCTTGGTTCCCTTGGTAGCCTTGGCCGCCTTGGTAACATTAGTAACTTGGTGACCTTGGAAGCCCTTAGTAACCTTGGTTACCTTGATAGCCCCGGTAACCTCGAAAAACTTTATCTTTATACATCACATTAAACTTATTATTAACCTTAACTTGGACCTTAACCTTGGCCTAAGCCTAATCCTTGAATACGACCGTAAAGCAAACCCGATCCTTAAATTTAACCCTAATAATATCGTTAACTGCGACCTAACAATAACTTCAACCCTATCCGTTATCCTAAGCATTTTGACTTTAACCTAAGCCCTAACTTGAGCCTAAACCTTTACTCCATCTCTATCCCGAACTCTAACATTCACTCTAATCTTAATCCTAATTTTTAATGTAATCATTAATCCTCACTGTGCACTCAATATGTGATATACATTACATTCATATTTCGTAAGCTCCAAATTGGGCCTAAGTCAGTAACTCCCGTTACTGCAGACCCTTACATCCACACTCTAAGACAATTTAGTTGAATTTTACACGCAAAATACTAGGAAACTAGTTTCCTATTTTTATTACCGTAAATTTACACAAAAGTCGGAACGCAGTATTTTACACATTTTGGTCGTAAGAAAATACGCATAGGAATTGTCTAATTTTAAGCAACAGTTTGTGTAAATTTGGCATTGTTTTGAAGTGGTTTCTAATCAATGGTGTGTTTTTAGACATTTTGGACGAATTAATGCGTCTTTGGATGAGGTATCTATAGAGTAATTCTGTCGTTAATATACTACATTGAAGTGTGTAATTTTCAACTAGAATATGTATTATTCAATCTTTCATTTCCATAACCACAGGAAAGATGTAGATAAGTTCGAAAAAAATAAATTTTCAGGGCAGCTATTTTGAGGCTTACTTTCCACAAAATTGTGTATTACACTTTTAGACGCAAACTACGAATGCACGTTTTCTATATTCCTCAAAGTGGTTGGCCTGAAAAATTATCATTTTCGACTTACCTACTTTTCCTGTGGTCACCAATTTACTCCTGAAAAGTGTGAGAAACAAAAAATTTTCAATTATCAATCTATTCCATGCAAATCTGAAAAGGGAAATGATAAGATATCTGAAAATTTATTTATTGAATAAAACGAAGCAATGTCCATTTTCAATATATTTTATTGTATCGGTATTTTTTGTTAAGAGTACTTATGCTAAATACATAATATATTATTACAACTAAACTTAACTCTACACTTTCTTCACCAATCACCAACTGAACTGTATCACTTCACACTCAAAATGGAAATGAGATACAATAGAAATTATTGCAAGTCTCTATAAATCAAGTAAAATATTACACACAAAATGCCTATAAAACTCTTAATTACACTATTCCTGCGTAAATTCAGTAAAAACCGACATCACTGTTAAAATTTACACACTTAACATCTAAAAATAATCATTATATAGGCATTTTGGGCAAATTTCTGTGTATTTTTACGTAGAAAGTTGAAAAATATTAGATTGCGCCATTTGAAAGGGTGTAAATACGCCACCAAAATAATTCCACGTCGAAAATTGTGTATTTGTAAAATATTAGTAAGTGTAAAATGGGTTTAAATTTACAATGCTGTTTTAGAGTGCAGGTTCCATCGTTCTCCCTTATAAAATACCCATATCTACTACCTTCGGCTTCTTGAGCTTCACGGTCGTTGAGTTACAGGAATGTATACTAGACCCTAGATATATTAAAAATCCTTTTACGCTTTATCAAAGGTCCCGAAAACCTACACAGCAAAAAATCCGGTGTGAATTTAACTCCGAAAATTGTCGAATAGGGTCCCTCCGTTTGGATAAAATATTGTTTTATCCAAATGGATGAACACAAAAGTGTACTTCCAATTACACCAAAAGGAGTAATACTCGATATATTTGGGATAAAAATAAAACACAAGTTTCACAGAACATTTAACTCATAAATGAGTTTTGTATAACTAGCATTTACCTCTCTATAGGTGTTGGCGACATTTCATTTACCTCTTTACGCTCTAAAAATGCATAATAAATTACCTGCCTACAGTGGGATTCGATCCAGCGATCCTATGATTTGAAGACTAACGCCCTACCTACTACACCACACAGACTATACGGGATGACGTTCGTAATTTGCACCATATATTACGTGCGGAATTAACTCCATTTTAAGTAAATTTTAACACCATATAAACAAAAACTGATATAATTTCGAATAAAAGTTATTATTTATCCAAATGAATTTTATTTTGAGTGTTTTATCCTAATGGATAAAAGGAAAATGTTATATTTGGGACGGAGTGAAATAAATGTATTTAACTCCATAGGTATAAAAAAATTAAACCTTTTTGGATAAATTTTGGTTCACACCGCCTGATTTTTTGCTGTGTATGCAGTACTCACCAAACGATATTACCAAGCATTGCCTTTACAATGGGAATGCTCCTATGACCAGGAATATGAGATAGCCATCCCATAGCTTTCAGGACCAGTCTTTGTTTCAGTCACTTTATAGCTAAGAGTGTCCTTTTTCCTCGACCCACTACCACAGCAGTATCAAACTGAGTGGTACGTACAAGAATAAACCTACATGCCAAATATTGTTAAAATTGACTCATTAGAATTACTTGAAAAAGCGATTTTCCAAATGCCTTAATCATGTAAACCTGGTTTGAATACAACAGAATACACTGTTAGTCTAGTCAAAATGGGTTTGGTGCCTCAGCTCTACAATTGAAAATTTTGGAGCACATATACAAGCGATTGTTCTAAACAACCCTGCCAAATCACAAAATCGTATTTACGATTCTTTTCTATGTATTTTTCGGGCCTGTCTCCGACTTTCGCAGAATGCTTCCTTTGAAACTTATAAAACGATTTAAGCGGAAAACTCTATGCAATTTCACATTTTTTCACTGTATCCTTTTTTTACCGCACTGTTTAAAGCAATAGCCTATGCACATCCTCAGGACAGACTCTATCCATTGGAAAAGAGAGCAAATCCCGAGATGCTCTCTATGAGGCTGTAGCCCTGTCAATGAACAACGAGAACAAGATTTTCAACAAAAATGTGATTTGCAATTACTACATATATCTCCGGTGTTTTTCATCGCTTCGTAAAACGGCGCGAGCGACCACCTCTACCAAATTTGAACACTCAGTACCGACCAGGCTCCGAGCTACAGAGGTCCGAAAACCCGTACTTGTTCCGTCGTGTAAACATACTCTTCGTCGCTTCTCACTTTGGATTAGTTCAAATTTCTTCATTTTTCATTGACAGATATGTTGTTGAATAAAATTGTTTATTCGTTTGATTAGTTTAGCTATGCTCTCAAATCGGTTAAAATGAGTAGTAAGAGTGGAGTTTGGCAATATTTTGATAAAAACAGAGTTAAGACGGTTCTGTGTAAATTGCCCAATTAAACATTCCGGGAATACATTTAACCTGAACGACCACTGACATGATTTTCAACCATTATCAATTATCGAGGATAAGGTATTTAATATGTTGATAAACTTTTTGGAGCCGCGATACCATATGCCAAGCAGACAAACCTTGTCCCGCTTTCCAGTAAGCAAATACTTTCAACTCTATAAAAGCAAACATTCTAGGAACCCTGACTGACATTTTTCCAGATCGCGATTGTAACGGACAATGTGGCTAACATGAAAAGTGCAGTCTCTCTCTCTGGTTCCTTCAAATCCCTAGTGGGGCTCTGCAGCCATCGCCTTTAGCTGGTCCCACGATTTGCGTATAGATTACCCCTCGGCCTCAACAGACCCGTAATTTTGTGTCGTCCCACACGAAGACTTGGGCTCCGTTATAGGCATGGGCGTAGCCAGGATTTCGGACAGGGGGGGGCAAGCCCAAAATTTTTTAACATCATGATTTTCTTAGAAGCTGAAATTTCCGCTCGCAGAAATATTGTTAGCAAATTTTAGAGTAGCCTGGCTTGTGGTTGGATTGATGCAGAGGGTCATGGATTCCAGACTCACCGTGAACGAATTCATTTTATGGTGTTTTTCGAACTCACGACGTACGTGACGGACTATGATGTCGCTCAGATTGTAAACAAGTATCCATTTATGGGGATAAATAACAATGCTGGGCGTGCTGTTGATCTCAACACCTCAACATTTTCTTCTGAATTCTGATTACATTCAACTGGCCTCCAATGTCTACCTTTTAGAGCGAAGTTTGTCTATTTTCAGTGCATTTTTGTATCTCGGACTGCATATTCCACTTGCGAAATCAGTTTGTTTCGTCTGTCACTTTCATCTTAGCAAAGTAGCATCGTCAGAATATTTATAAGTCCTTTATTGATTGAAATATGGTTAACGGTTTTAATAAGATTTCCTCTAAATTTATCAAAGTATTAACAGTGGCCAAATTTTATTGCTGGTATGATTCAGCTAAAAAATAAATTTTGATTTAATAACTTGAAAGACCCGCTCTGTGGCTCACTTGGTTGAGTCGCACTCTACGAAGCTAGTAATCTAGAGGTCCGGACATCGAATCTCGGCGTGGTCCAAAATTTCCGTACATGTGAATGGAAATATATAGTGCTTACAACATTATATTTATACACTCCGAAATGATATGCAACGTAATGTTGATTCGAAATTACCTATAAACGGCTGAGTTAACGCACCAACGCCCCACAAGTGGCTATACGGTACTGAGAAGAAAAAGAAGAACTTGAAAGACACTGAAATATGAGGTCCTTAACCCTGGAAGGTCATGCTTATTTTTAGTACGGAAAGGTCATGCTTCGTCGATTTGACGACCTTCAACTTTGACGCTTCATACAAATCACCCTTTCTCAAAATATTTATAAAATTTTACAAATTTTCAATCGTCAGTTTATTTAGAATGGAAAGACGTCGATTTTGAGTAATTTTGTAAGGAAATTGATTTACAAATTAAATTTTCTTAATTCAATGTTATTTGGCCCGAAATATAAAACACTAAATTTAAAAATGAGATAAATAAAAACTTAACGTTGATATAATTCAAAAAATGTGCTCGAATCATAAAAGACATTCTAAACGTACTAGGAAATTGGGTTTAATAAATGAGAAGCTCATGTATATACAAAAGGCACAGCGATCCATTTTGGGGTCCCAACACGGGTTTTCTTTCACTTTCTTCACTTTCACTCACCTATTGCGGTTTTAACAGTGGATTGTAGAATTACTTACAGTAAATTTTGGAATATCTTCTCCGCGAGTTCTCTTGATTAATTCTAATTCTATGTACGATGTCTAATTTTGACATTGAGTGCCATGGAGCCGATTTTTATGAGTTCGAAATGCAATCTTCCTAACATGAGGAAGAATTTTGAGCCATTTTCCTGATTTGTTGTATTTTTGTCCTAGTAAATATTTTTTCCATAATTTTTGAAAAAGTAGGTCCCACATTTCATAAATAAACACACTTGTTATGAGCTAGTTGTATGGACACAGACTTATCGTCGAATCGACAACCAGCCATAAGAAATACTGGAGTTCCAAAAGTTACACAAAGTTCATCCTTCGTCGTTACTTCGTCTAGGCGCAATGTACCCGGCAAGTACATCGGCACGGTAAGTGCTGTACGAAAACTCAGCTCCAAATAATGAGAATTGTCACGAAAAATGGGATAAATCTGATGATGCGTAGTCGATTCGACGAAGCATGACCTTCCGGGGCTAACAAAGCAAAGCTGTATACCATTTATCACCCTTAGATGGAAATAAGTTGAGTTCCACTAACTTCGCGAAGGGACCTAACGGTTGAAATTGTGTAATCAAACTCAGAAGCTATGAAATGAAACAGGAAATATGGGATCCACGCAGCCACATTAGCACACTCCCAAGTGAAATGTGTGTGCTGGTACGCAGCCTCCGTCAGTTACGAGAGGCCACTCGCTGTCATCTATTTGTATGCGCCTCCTGACTGCAAAGTGTCCCGATCATGACTTCTCCGGCAGCACTTGAAGTGCTGAAAAAGGTATCTGAAAATTTTTGAAAATGTTGTATAGTGCAGCGATTTTTTTACTACATCGATAAGGATTTTTTCACCATCTACATCGACCAGGGGGGGGGGCGACCGCCCCTCCCTGCCCCCCTGGCTACGCCCATGGTTATAGGACTCCTTTATGATGGAAATAAGTTTCTCCGGTATGCCACTCCTACGTAAGGCTGTCAAAAAGATGTAACAGGGATCTCCATTCAGCGGATTGTTTAATTATAATTCGGAGGGTGTTGATATGATCGCTGCATGAAAAACCCTCACGACAACCAGCTTGTTCATTTTTCAGAGTGTGGTCGATCGTTTTCTTGATCCGGTCCAAGATTATTTCGGCCATAGTTTAGAGACTACAGGGAACATATTCCACGCCAATTAGTGCAAACCTTGAAATTTCCTTTCTTAGGGATTTTAACAATGACGCGCTTCTTCCATTCTTGAGGGAGAGTCTCGTCGTCGTTCAAAACTCTTAGATCAGGGGAAGAAGATTCTCCGCTGTAGCATTGATATTAGCTTTCAAAAGTTCCATGAAACCGTCTGGCCCCGGGGCTTTACCCGCTCCCAATGATTAAAGGGCCTTAGTTATTTCCAGCTTGGACGGTACATCGGTATTAATTCTGGCCATTTGCGGAAGACTTACTGCTTCCAGTGGAGCTGGCCTTGAAGTGTTTAAGTTGTTGTTAAAGACCTCTATGAAATGCTCTGTCCAACGGCGCAGCTGTTGTTCGTCGGTGACTAGCAGAGACCCGTCTTTATCTTTTACAGGGTCCTCATGTGTAAAAGATTTGCCAGTCAGTGGCTTTATAGCTTGTAAAGGGTTCCACTGTCACCACGATGAGCCGCATCTTCTGCCTCCAACTTAAACGCGTTGATGTTGTTGCGTTTATCACGTCTTACGCTTCTCTGCACTCTTTATTGAAGACAACTGTACTCGGTCCTCAGTTGTTTGACTGTACTGTCAATAAATGCCACGAAGGGGGTTTAACGACCGTTCCTACGGCGAACGGATTGATACTGCCCTAATGGGACCTACCTTCTGTTGTGTCGGTTAGGGGAATTGTCGCCAATCGGTGCCCATTGGCTGGTATCTCCATACCCCGTGCTAACAGATATGAAACCCCTGCTCGTAACTCGCAGTTGCCTTCCATCACTCCTGCAGTGTGGGCGCCTTGCACATCCACGTAGGACTAATGGCCTAACTATTCGGGTAGAGCGAGATAGTCATTTCCCGAAGGTCCCACCAAAATCGATGCAATGTCTTTCAACCACTGGGGGTCCACCCTGCTCATGCCGGCATGAAGCCGAAATAAGGCCGGACAGTATTAGTAAAGCCCAAACTAAAACAGCGACAGTGCCATAGGCAATGCAAGCAGACCAGTGCTGGTCTGTTACACAACATGCGGATGGAAGCGCCTGTAGCAGCCTCCTTAGCGAAGGCATTTAGAGCCATATTCACGTCTAAGGAAACAGCGAGAGACATTCTGAGAACCATCCTCGATAGTGGCGCCGAATGCGTCAAGATTCGGAATATCCGTGTACGCCGGGCAATGGCATACTACATGCGTCCAATCTTCACCGAGATGGTCGCACATGGGACACAAGGTATCATCAGCTAAATTGCGCGTATGTAGCCATACTTTAAGCGATCTGTGACCAGTGATGAGGAATCCTAGACCTAGATTGAAGTCTAAGTCAGCATTTCCTCTCAAGTCACTAACCTGCCTAACGTATTCGTAGATAGTTCTCCCATGGGACGCAGTTTCCCATCTAGATTGACATCTAGACACGACACCCTCCTCCAGGAGGCCGGCGATTTCTCACCGACTTCTACCAGCGACACTCTCAAGGGATAAAAAACTATTAGATGGTATCGAAAGCCCTCTCCGTATGTAAAACATCGTTCCACGACGCAAGATCTCCAAATCAAGAGGGGGCGCATCCATCACCGTCTTACATACTCGGAGACATTCAGCCAGCAGGACACGTTGACGCGTTTCACACAATTCCCTACCACCAACGGTAGATGCGTAATCCATAAGAGCGGCGGATCCATAAGCTGCACAGCCAAGGAATAGAATTCATAGATCCTTTGGATTGCACCTCTACCGAGGCCCCACTCCTTCCTAACAACGCGTGTCAACCATACATATATCCACAAACTTTTCGGTTACAGCTGTGAAGTGGGACCTGAAGTTCATCCTCTTCCCCATAGTTGTCCCATGTACTTGACCTGGACCGCCTCGTACTTGAGTGTAACTTCCCCCATCCGAACCACTGGCGGACGACTACGGTCAAAACTGCCCTTGAGCAGCATTGTGACCGTCCTAGAGGATGAAACTTCAACCCCCATCTGAGATCCCCATTGATGGAAAACGTCCATGTATGACGATCCCAGACGTTCTAGCGTAGCACGCGAGTTATCCTCAACAAGAAGAAGTAAATCATCGGCATAAGCGTTAGCACTTGCACAGCCGGTCGAGAGACTTCAGCAGGTCATCCATGACTAGGTTCCATACAAAAGGGCCTAGGATGGAGCCCTGCGGATAGCCACGTGATGCGCGTTTACGTACCACGTCATAGGCCTCGTAGACATACGACTCTCTGTCGGAGAAGTAGCTCCCCCAAAGAGACAACTCCGGACAGCCAACTGCCTCGAGCTTTTGCACCCTTGAAATCAATGAAAACTCCAAGGATATATTGAGACGAACTGCGTGATACTGACTCCCTGATGAAGAGCCACGCATCGTCAGTACATTTGCCGTCACGAAAACCGTACTGACTATCAAACATCTGACCAACATGCGTCTCCTCCATCCTCCGAACAGGAATCCCTTCCAGCACTTTGCCAAGTACTGGAACAAGACTAATGCCCCGATATGACTGAGGCTTGGACTTGTCTTTGTCAGCGTCCTTCAGGAGTACTACCGTGCGGCTATACTTCCAACTCTGTCGGAAGCAATCTGTGAATAAGCACTCGAGATATTCCAGGACGGCATGGCAGATGTGCTTGCACATCCCGCCTGTCATCCCATCTAATCCAGGTGACTTCCTACTTCTTAGCCTAGCAATGGAAGCAGGCCGCTATCTCTCCAGTCTCAAGAGCAATAATCTCTTCCTGTTCAGGAGCTTGATCCAGCGGTGCATCACTAGGCGGAGCGGTAGGAAAGAAGTTATCAAGTAGCACTCTCACAGATTCCTTCCAGGACCGCGTACGTCTACCCTCAACGTCGAGGGTAGAAATATCGCAGGCCAACTTCTTTCCCAGACAGACCCTATAGGCATTACTCCAAGGATCGTTGGAAGACGCACTGACGAAACGCTGCTAATGATCAGATTGATACTTAGCCATCATATTGCGATACTCGAAAAGAGCGGGTACAGTTCATGAATGAATTACGTCTCCGGCAGTTACTAAAATTCGAATTTGATATCATCAGCGCTTTTTCAAGTACGGAAGAGATCGACGCTGCTGTTCTTTCAACATGACCTGCGGTCTGCAGGACAATGTCAGTAAGAGCAGCTGGTTCACGTTGAAGATTACAATTCGAACTATTCCTCAGAAGTTCGTCGAAATCTTCGAAACATGCATGGCCGAAAGCGGGAAAAGTTGCTGCTTCTTCACAAATCGAATAAACCAACTAGAGAGCCTCGCTCATATAGGTCAATCTGTTAGTTTATACAGGGTGTCCCACGACTCTTGGTACATACGATAATGGGTGATAGTACAGCTCATTTGGGTACAATTAATGTTGTACATGACCCCTCTATCTTTAACCGTTATAAAGTTATAGCATTTTTTGTTAATAGTGTTAGAAACCTCGACTTGCCGAGCAAAATCACTATTTGCCACACAATATTTCATCCGAGGTTTGACTTTACTTTCTGAAACTCCACAAAATTCTACATAAAATAACTGTTTTGCCAATTAAATAATTTGAAACCCTACCCAGATACAACCATTCAAACTTTTAAGAAATTCGAAAATTGATTTTTCATTGAAAATTCAAATTGTAAAATCGTAACGGTACTTTGAACTGACAAATGTGCAAAGTTGATAAAAGTTGCCTCATAATGTTAGCTTTCGAACGACATATAAAAATTAGGGTCTTAGGATTTGAAAAATTGCACATCTTACGTGTTAAAGAGAAAAAAACGTGTTTCCAAGAGAAAACCAAAGTAAACATTTCCACAATTTTTATACGAGTTTTATTTAGTAAACAAGATTTTTTTTAGTAAAAAATGAAAAAAAAAACACGACACCGACGTTAATTTCGGGCGCGGCCGAAATTTTGATACCCTTCACTCTTCTCGGGCTAATATTTTTTTTCCGGTGTACTTATGACTTATGTTTAATCCGCCCCATTCTTTCACTTCCGTTTTCACCGTTTTCGTTACCTCGATAAAACATATTTGCGTGAGGTTTGGTTAGAATAACTGCACAAACGGAAAAAAAACTTTTTTTTTTGTGGGAGGGGGAATATATTTGTTTTTACATATTTTTGTACTTTCTATAAAGACACATTGCAAAAACAAATACATATATTCGTATTATGGGGCCATCCCCCTCCACCAAAAAAAGTTTTTTTTTTCGTTTGTGCAGTTATTCTAAGCAAACCTCACGCAAATATGTTTTATCGAGGTAACGAAACTATGAGAAAGCGAAAGAGAAAGAATGGGGGGGATTAAACATGAGTCATAAGTACACCGGAAAAAAAATATTAGCCCGAGAAGAGTGAAGGGTATCAAAATTTCGGCCGCGCCCGAAATTAACCTCGGTATCGTATTTTTTTCGTTTTTTACTAAAAAAAATCTTGTTTACTAAATAAAACTCGTATAAAAATTGTGGAAATGTTTACTTTGGTTTTCTCTTGGAACCACGTTTTTTTCTCTTTAACACGTAAGATGTGCAATTTTTCAAATCCTAAGACCCTAATTTTTATATGTCGTTCGAAAGCTAACATTATGAGGCAACTTTTATCAACTTTGCACATTTGTCAGTTCAAAGTACCGTTACGATTTTACAATTTAAATTTTCAATGAAAAATCAATTTTTGAATTTCTTAAAAGTTTGAATGGTTGTATCTGGGTAGGGTTTTAAATTATTTAATTGGCAAAACAGTTATTTTATGTAGAATTTTGTGGAGTTTCAGAAAGTAAAGTCAAATCTCGGATCAAGTATTTGGGAGTGTGGCAAATAGTGATTTTGCTCTGCAGGTCGAGGTTTCTGACACCATTAACAAAAAATGCTATAACTTTATAACGGTTAAAGATAGAGGGGTCATGTAGAACATTAATTGTACCCAAATGAACTGTACTATTACCCATTATCGTATGTACCAAGAGTTGCGGGACACCCTGTATACATGACCATAAAATTCATTCATTGTACGATTGTACAATTGTTACACATCTCCGGCCTTTTTTATTGAGAAAAGAATCCTATTCGTTGAAATTGCTGATCGACTGTGTTTATACACTGCCATAAAAATAAACTTCATAAAAACAGACAAATACAAACACGTCCTCACTTTTTGTCGCATAATTTAGACATAGGGCGTAACCCATGATCCATATAGAAATAAATCTACTACCCGATATCAGTTGACACGCTGAGCTATTCCTCTCCTAAAACAACACATCCACTGGCTAATGAACCCGAAACGTGATATCTGCAAAACAATCCTGCGGATATACAGCCGAAACTGAAAAGCCTGCTTTGCATGCACTCATCCCATAAAAACATATATAATTCAAATTTAACAGATGTACGTGTCTCTTTATGTTAGCCAAATGCCATATAAGCATTTATAGCTCTGCCACAGATGCTCCTTACCACCCACGGCTCAAAACAGTCGGACTAGAGCGCTAGAGAGCTACCACCCACCACACTCAAAATGTGCGAATCGAATATAAATTCTCCGCACCAAACAATAAGTTAACACAAGCTTTTATTTATGTCCATGTTGAGGTTGCCTATGCTCTGTGAGGCAGGCAGGTCACCATACTTGGTTAATATTCATGAGGCTTTATTTTTTCCATTAGATTGAACAATACACAGACGTTCAGCCGACGAATGAAAGTACCCAGAGTGACGGCTATAGGCCGCTGACGAATATGCCAAACATAAAAAGGACATCGAAAGGGACGACGACGGTTTCGTCTCTACAATGACCCAGTATTGTATTTGGAATTTCAGGAGTTCCTTATTCCTTGAACGAAAAATGCGCTCATTCTGTTTTCTTTTTTTGTGTTGCCGTGTCCCATTTTCCATTTATTCGAATCAAGTGCGGCGTATACAAAACAAGGAAGGAAATGGTTGCAAAATTTACATGTTCCTTCATTGAGCTAAATCCCTTCAGAGCTCCCACATTTTGATATTTTCCATTGGAAATCGATAGATAAATAGTCAGGCAGCAGTTGTGTTTGATATCTTTTTTAAGCAATTTTGTGCAGTCTCCAACATTTACGTTCTACCGGCTCGACTACAAAAAACGTATCTACGCAAATAAAATCGTCATCAAAAGCTGAAGAATGCTTTTTGGGGTTTGTTTCTGCATTCTACCAGCTCCGAATATGTCGGCTCAAAGCCTCTTCTTTCTGACATTTTATGGGCAATATATGCGGCAGATATAACCATTTGATAACCGCCCAGCCGCGCATCGTTGGCTGTCTCCCCCACCGTGGTAAGACATCCAGCCAAATAGATTCATTCTAGAATATTTCTTTCAAATACGATAAATATGCATTAAAATTTGAGAGGGGGGTTGGGTTGTTTTTTCTAGGTTGACATCTGTCACAATGCTCAAAACGTGCTTCACATTTAGAATGGAGGCCATTGCGGGAGCGATTTTTTCTTGAAAATGTAGATTTGATTTGACCGTATTATGTTTATGTTTTAATAACATGAAACGATTTCTCTCGTTTGTCGGAAGATCCGACAAATATTGGACTGTTTGGAAACTAGATAGGACGTTACAGTGCAGTCAAAATATCCCAATTCAGGCCTCCAAATAGAAAAAAATAGAGTAAGGCTAATTTTTGTTGTTTTTGAATCAGTGGGCGGGCTCCCAGGAATCTACAACTGATTTTGCTAAAAAAAAAATTTTTGATCGGAAAGGTCCCAAAAAGGACAAAAAAAGATACTCTTTAATCCATGACCGAAGGTCGGCATGCGGAGTTTCATATTAAAGGGGACGTCGAGTACATTACATATTCGGTATTTGTTTCCTGTTTCAAGGACCCTCAAAGGAATAAATCGAGCTTAAATGGGAAATATTCGAGTTTCCCGTGTATCTTTCCAAAGCCATAACTATACGAGAATAATTCAAGTTGTCCCTACTTTTATCACTTTTCAAAATCTAAAATAGCTGGAGATTCTACCATTAACTTTGCTAAGAAAAAAGTTGATCGGAAAGCTCTGAAAAAGGACATAAAAGGACACTAATTTCACACCTTGTTCGAACGTAGGCATGTGGGGTGTCATATCAAACAGGACGTCGAGTGCATTGCATATCCGGTGCTTGTTTCCTGTCTCAAGGACCCTCAAAGGAGAAAATTGGGATCAACAACCATTTAAGCCCGACTTATTCCATTTAGTGTCCTTGAGACAGGAAACAAGCACCGGATATAAAAAATAATCCAACATTGGACTAAGGCCGCAGGAGGTGTTAGTGACATCCTATTTCCAAGATCTTGTCTGCTTTTTGTTGAGGTAATGAGATCAGCATCACGCTCAGCAGTGTTATTTATCCCCATAAATGGGTACTCGTTTAACATCTGAGTGAGATCATAGTCCGTCACAAGCTCGTGAGTTCGAAAAACACCATGATCCACGGTGAGATTCGAACTCATAACCCTGTGCACCGAAGGTGCGCGCACTAACCGCTAGGCCAGCCAGACTACCGGATATGCAATGTATAAATATGGCCTAATTGCTTAGTAATTTATTGAATTTTAATAGATTGTCCTGTCATGGATATCTACTAATTTTGCCTAGGAACGTAAGGAGTTAGGAGATTAAAATTACTTTGCGGATGCTTATATAAATTACTAGAAAAAAAGTAGGGACTTTACATCCTTGAAGAAATTGGTCTCAAATCTGACCTACCACACCTCAAAGAACCGTTATGTCCTTATGCGTAACAAGCAGACATTTAGTAAGTTACCTTATGGTCTTAGTAGCCTAGTACGTGCCATTATCGAAGAGCTCCTTCTTGTATAAATTTTGCGGTCATGTTAAATAGGAACTTTGTTTTCACTAATAAATCTTCCAGTGGTAATCCCTCGATCGAATAAGTAGAAAGACGCAGCGCTGACTAGATTCTTGCAATCGCAAAATGCTTCTGGGCGAATATTCAAATTCAACTTAGAATCGAATTTTATATTTGTCTTTCTCCGCTGCGAGTACGGTGCAATGTTCAGCAGTTATGATCAGCTCATGCAGAGGTTCTGGGATTCTGAACAAGTAGGTGTAGGCAAGGGTTGCCGCCCTGCGCCCTATTTTGATTCTCCCAAGCTTTGAAGCTTAGCCTAAAAACTCGGTAAAGGAATGAGTTTTAAGCTTTTTATCCAGAATATATGCATATTCAGGATGTCAGCCAACAGCATGAAATGATTCAACTTGTCGAAAGCATTTGACAAATTAATACATAGAATTGATCCATGGCAGATTTGTGGCTGATTCAGCGCATCTCGTGAGAACCCACGGCCCTGTGCATCGAAGGTGTGTACGCTAATTACTACACCATCTAGACTACTCCATTTGTCCTCGCGAAATTTTAACTTGTCTTTTTGGTTGTTCAGTTCCATAACTCGAAGAAAAACTGGTAACCAACAATATTTGAAGGACTTATGCTTCTAGTATTGTCGTGTTCATCAGCTAGCCCAGCGGCACTGGTTGGAAAGTTTATTCGAACCTTCGGGATACGTCCTGCAGGAATAAAGCGTGCCGCTATTTTGACATACAATATTTTCTTCGGCTTATGAAGAGTAGGGAGCTCGATGAACTTCGCCGAATTGTATGCAAGATTGACAAACGTTCTGCGTTCAGACTTACTCAGTTCGGCTGGTTTGTCAGTACATTATTCAGGGCATGAGTTAATGAATTAAGAGTATTGAGAGCAGCCGCACCGAAATGTAATGAATGGAATCATTACATGACTAAAAAAAAAAAACAAAATAAAACAAACCCACACATATACACAGGAAAACACAACCTTCCGGCTTCAAAACTTCGCAGAGCTTTAGCTCCGGGTTCTTGCCAGGCAGTTAGGACAGCTCTTGGTCGCTGCTGTCCAACCGGTAGTTTCCACCGCTTAGAGGTTGGATGCCGCGTGCTTGCCACCGCTTTTTCCAGCCGGTGACTAAAAGAGACAGGAGAGATGCAAACTCTTACAGTGCAAATATAAATTTATGGACTTATTTACTTCTTTCCACATATACTAGTGCCAAAATTCACACAGATATATGTATGCACTACCCCACTAGGTACTACTTCTGCTACATCGTTGAATAATCCAGGGGCGAGCCTAGTTCGCGCCGGAGCCCGACGGCTTCCGAGGGCGAACAATATAAGACAGTTCAACTACATTGTGGAGAAGCTGAGGATTACAAGCTGGAATGTCGGTTCCTTGACGTCAAAGAATGAGGAGATTGAGGATAGCATGAAGCGGAGAAAGATGGACCTTATGTGCGTGCACTGCAAGAGACGAACTGGCGAAATACCCATATCAGCCGAGCCAGGTTTCTTACGAATTCCAAGAAGTACACATTGTACAACTATGGAATCACAAATCAAAGAAACGAAGTTGGTATTATTCTGGCAGCGTAGTAAGTGTCGCGAAAAGAAGTGATCAGTTGACCAGCATCAAATTGGTTATCTGCGGAAGGGTGTGGAACGTAATAGGTGCCTACGCTCCCCAAGTGGAACTGCCACCAGAAGAAAACCCACCCTTATTCAAACTATTCCAGATACCGAATTGGTGTTCTTGCGAAGAAATTTAAATAGCCATGAAAAAAAAATTCTGATTATGAGGATTGCCACGGTGGAAAGGGTATATCGATTACCACCTGGGCTTAGATTTTATGAGACGGTGGGTAAAAGACTGCAAGGTTATCTTGGGTGAAACTTTGGTTAGCCAACAATCGATTGCTCCTGTCAGAATTTATTTTGAAAGTGGGAGGAGCAAGACATAGAAAAACTGCCAAGTCGCAAAAATCAAGTGGCACAATATGCACCTGCAGCAACTCTATTCATTGATAAAATGACGGAGTCGTTTCAAAACAACAGCAACCAACACTGAGAACAGTCCAACACAAATGTGTAATAATTTCGCTGAACTTTCAGTAGGTGAGGCGGAAAAGGCAATTGGGGTTTCAAAAAGTCCACTCCACACGAGAAAGAAACATGGTGGTGGAACACCGAAACTAAAGAAGCAGTGCAAGTCAAATCAAACGCATTGGCATGGACGACATGATGTGAGTCAAGCAGTGAAGCCGAACGGGTTCAACTTAGCGAAAATTACCTGCAATGCCGGAATAAAGTAAAGTGATTTGAAGCTCAAGCAAAGGCGAAGGCAGCGGAAAAATTCTACCAAGAATTAGAAGCTCAGACTGCGACCGATGGACCGTCATTGAGCGGGACGCCAGGATATTTAGGGTCGCAGCACAAGGGAGAAGGAACGCTCGAGAAATACAAGCGCCTGACGCTTTCAGAGAAGGTTTTCTTCTTCCTTTCTATAAGAACAAGGGAGGCTCTCGCAAACTCAACAACTATAGGGCTATAGACTTAACATCTCATACATTGTAGATCTACGAGCGAGTTGTCTGCAACAGATTGAGAAGGATTGTGCTGTTTAATGACAATCAATGCGGCTTTGTCTAAGGTCGATCTATAGTCGATGTGATTTAATGCATTCGTATTGCGAAGGAAAAATATAGAGCAGTACGAAAGGACTTGCACTTTGTATCTATTGATTTGGAAAAGACATTCGATAGAGTACCTCGTGATCTGATAAGGTTGGTCTTGAAAGCATTTAATGTCCCTGAAGCATATATCAGGATGATACGAGACATGTACCTTATCTACGACTAAGGTTAGATGTAAAGCCGGTGAATCAGATAAATTTCCGGTGAATGTCGGAGTATACCAGGACAGTTTTGAGTTCATTGCTCTACAACATCATCCACGTGCTACTTATAACACGTATCTCTGACGGCCTAGAAATATCTGTTTTTTTTACCGATGATATACTCCTCAGTAGTTCTAACATCGTTGCCTTGCAAGCCGCATTTATCAAATGGTGTCACATTCTGAAGCAGCAAAGGTTAGTAGAACAAAGACTGAGTTTGAGTTCTTATGCTGCCAGTTCTCAGACCCTCGATGCACTGATACCAGATATGTATGTCAAAGGAGTGCAGTCTTGCCCCAAGTTTAAGTATCTTGTTTCAATGATAAACAAACGGAGCTACATGCGATGATGGTATCAAACATCGCACAAAGGTTGGCTGGATGAAGTGGCGAGAAAACTCTGCAGTTTTCTGCACTCAAGGAAATGACAGCAACCGAAATGAAAATGTTATGCATGTAACCAAAATGGAACACATCACCTACATCCGATGCAGCTTGTCTATAGACCCACCAATCACCGAAAAGCTCAAAGACCGACAAAAGGATTGGTGTTGCCATGTTCAAAGGCGTCCGCCTAAGAACTCCGCAAAGAAGGCGATGTTAGTGGAAATTCAACTTGATGGACCCAAGGCCAGAGGCAAACCGAAGAACACCTGGATGTGTCAAATGAAATAACAACAACGCATTGGTCTCGGCAATGACACGATGTAAGATAGAGCTGCTTGTAGAAATAGCATGAGATATAACCGCCATGGAGCGGTATAAAGAACGTGGCAAGGAAAATGAGAGGTAGGATGCAATCAGCTAATCTCACCGCTGTAGATTAACGACATCGGTACTCAGGGTGGATTATTAAAAAATGTCTGAAATTGCCCTGATCTGGAACCCGAAATGTGATATATGCTGTGACTAGAAGGTAAAATGGAAATTAAGCTTTTCACATATCAAAAGTAAATGACGGTAATATTAATAAAACATAAATACTGCGTTGTTTGTGCATTTTAAAACTTGGTAATGCAAGAAACATGAATCGGTTTTTGATCCTATGCTTGAAGGTGTGAGCTGTGAGCTTTTAAGAGCCTTGCCGAACGTTTACGCCATGGGTGTCCAACCTTTTTACTTCTCGGGATAAAATTAGCCAAAGCCAAGTGATTCCAGGTCGCATGAAAAAAATTACCTAAACTCAGGTACGCCTGTGCTTCAAGGAATGTAAACCTTCGACGATTACGTTCGAAATGTTAATTTAAAATAATAACTAAAAATAAATAAAAGTAGTATAATAGTTAATGAATCCATTGAGGAAATATGCACCGAAGAACGAATTTGATTGTTTGAGGTTATGTTTGGAGTGAATTATGTATATTTTATATGTGGAAAAAATTAGGAGGATCAGATTTTGTAAATTTTTTTAATGTTTTCCATGCTTGAGGAAAACCAAGGCTGGACAAGAATCCATGATCTCGTATTGTCAGACGGCTGATTGGAGGAGCGCCAGGTACCGTAGTCCTTAAATTTGACCCTGTGCCATTTCTTTTCGTTTCAAATTTGCAAAAGTCACTTACCGGCATAAATCTGTGTTGACTAATGCACGTCATGACTATGACTGTAAACGGTTGGCTCAAATCAGAAAAGAATAAGACAGCGTTAAAATAGGCAGAATTCGATGCCGGAATAAGGCTGAGTAGAGCGTTAAAGGTCTGCAGTTTATGCTTTAATATGCACTGAGCCGGACATCCATAATTGGCCAATTTAATAGCGTATTCATGAAACTTGATACTATACCTTTGAGGTATAAAATCGGTATCGAGAGCTCTAGATTCATAACGAATTTATTATTATAAAACCAATCACAATTTCAGTATTTTCCTAGAAGATTTCCTCGATTAAATTCATTCGTATTTGTATTTTTTTTTTTTTTAATATTTTTGCGATGCAACGGCTTGCTTAAAATTTTACCATTCACAAAACTTGTCCATATCAATCGGCATTCCTAAGCCTTTTACCAACAATTTAGATCGTTATTTATCGTGACGCAATTTCTTAGCGCCACCACCACCGCCGTTCATTGACATTTGAAAATCGATAACACCCGAAAAAGGCCATACCGAACATAAAACTTCCTTTCATTTCGAAACGTTATGTAACCGACAGTAAACTTATTCCTTGCCTATAGAGGTGTGAGACGATTTTGGAATTCATTCCACTAACATTCACACGAAGTATACCCAACAGCAAAAGGTTTTGTCGTTGGTTTACCGTGACTATAAAATGAACGTTGCCTTTCATATCCTTTCGGGAAATGAACGTGATACACACACTACGTGCTAACGTTGCTTTAGTCTCGTCGTATTATTCGATGTGCAGGCTCAAGGGTTGTGTATACGTGTACGTATACGGATTCCGTGAAGCAGTTGTTCACGCTCCACATCACCCATTTTTTTCGGGACAATAATTGCTTAGAAGGTCCATTGAATCCTAAAAATGGAGCCGCTGCTGGTCATTTGCCTTATCGTTGAGTTGTATGCGTGTGCGGGACTATGTAGAGTGTTGGTGGCGGCGGCGAATCGACTTTTGATTTTAATCGACCAAGTGGATTTTCCAGGGTAATGTAGGCATATTGCTCCTGGGAAAGCACTGGTGAATTTCAATTTCGGAAATGAAACACGTTGTTTGTTTAGGCCTTCTATTAAAGCTTAAAGTGTAATCATATGTGTTTAAGGTGTTTAAAATAAAATTTCAGGCTTTTTTTAGAAGGTCGTGATAAAACGTTAATGGCTTCAAACGAGGATTAAATTAAATATTTAAATTTTAATATTTATTTAATGAGATTAGTGAGATAATCTGTGGCTCACTTGGTTGAGTCGCACTCTACGATGCTAGTAATTTAGGGGTTCAAAGATCGAATCTCGGCGTGGTGGTCGAGGAAATATATAGTCCTTGCAACATTATACATATATACTCCTCAATATGCAATGTAACGTTGACTAGAAGTACCCTATAAACGGCAAAGTGAACGCACCATGCCTTACAAGGGGTGACGGTACAGAGAAGAAGGTAATTGAATGACTTTTTTTAATTAAATAAAATACTTTAGTGAAGAGTCTGTTTTCAAGACGTAAAAAGTGGCCTGTTAAATCCTCCTTCACCTGAATGTAGCTAAAACTCTTACTGAATCGTTAATTGAGTGAGCTTGAATAAAACCAAAGGTAAAGTTGTATAGCTCATACTAAACCAAACCACTCACAACGGATTCAAGCTATAATTGATTAACAATTTAAATGTCCAAATCCTAAATAATCCCTAGACATCTCAATCAAGTTTCAATATGTACATAAATGAAAACTTCCATCTCAGGCCTTGCGGAATATCATATTCCAATCTACAGGGCCGGATTTCCCATATGGGCAACCTGGGCTACTGCCCGGGGCGGCAGAATTTGAGGGGCGGCAAATTCTTAAATTTTTTCATTGGTCTAAAATTATGGGAACCCCGTAAGGGGGAAGATAAAGGTTGAAAGGCTTCGGCTAATTCCTATATCTTCTTCAGTTGTGGCATAACTGCGGACCCTTAGCTATGCAGGAGGAGTTTCATAGGAAAAGGACTTCGGCCAATTCCTATGTCTCTCTACGGGGCGTTACTTTCCCGCATTATCCGAGTAACCGCTGCGCCTGAGTGCTGCATTAACATCTGCAGCGTCTCAGGTTACTTAACGTGATAGGTGACAGAAAACATTTAAGTCAACCACTAAAGCAGCATCTTCGAGGCATGCCCATGATGGCCTTTACTCAACTAATTAATTAAACTCTATCATGGTTTAGCGATGTGCCGACAACTCATCCTAAGAAAAACTTCAAGTCAAGAAACCTGAAACAAAAGCCTCGAATTGGACGGATACAAAACAACGACGACCCCGCAAACGAACAACTGATTTCTCTTTCGGATCCTGGAATGTACGCTCCCTGAATAGACCGGGGGCCTTAAGGGCCCTCCTGGATCAGGTAGAACAATACAAGCTGAGCATAGTTGCAATCCAGGAAACTAAATGGCTCAAAAGCGAGATTAACGACCTCAATTCGCACACTATTTTTACGAGTGGTAAAGAGGAGGGCAACAAGGAGTTTGGAGTAGCTTTCATCGTGAATAAGCAGCTCAAGGACCACGTTATCGGCTTCAAACCCATCAACGAGCGGCTATGTGCGATCCGCATTAAGACCCGTTTCGCTAATCTCTGGCTCATTAATGCGCATGCCCCTACAGAAGTAAAAGAAGACGCGATTAAGGACGAGTTCTACAACGACCTGTCGCCCATGCTTGATGACATCAACAATTTAGGCATTCATGAGTTCTGGGAGGAGCTCAAAGACAGCATCAAGGGGGTCGCAGAAGAGGTCGTGGGCTATAAAGGCCGGCGCAGACGAGCAGACTATCGCCAATACACACAACGCGCATCCCGAGCCAAGAAAGAAAGATATAACGAGCTTCGGCGAGTATCTAATAAGTTAATTAGACGTAAGAAACGCAAACATTTTGACGAGCAGTTACAGCAAATAAACCAAAGATTAGCCAGTAAGAACATTAGACAGGCGTACAAACTTATAAATAATGTTAAGAACGGATATCAACCCAGGACAAGCCTATGTAAGGACAAGGATGGTAACATCATCAGCGACATCGAAAGCGTCAACAAACGATGGGCCTCGCATTTTGAAGAGCTCCTCAATGCACCATCAACATCCCCCGCGGAGCCAGCTCTTGAGCAGTTAGCCGAACCAGGCCCTCCCGTTCTACCCCCAACAGTAGAGGAGGTGAGTCTTGCCATACAGTCGCTTCAAAATAATAAAGCGCCCGGCGCTGACGAGATCCCAGCAGAACTGCTGAAGCATGGTGGAACGTGCCTGACCAATGCTATACATGTGCTACTGCTGAAAATATGGAACGACGAGGAAATCCCCGAAGATTGGCGCAAAAGCATAATCTGCCCAATCCACAAAAAGGGTGACAAGCTGAAGTGTGAGAATTACAGGGGCATATCATTAGTTTGTACGGCCTATAAGATATTATCTAAAATTCTTGAAAAGAGAATTAATCCGTACGCAGAACGAATCATTGGCGAGTATCAAGGCGGCTTCAGACCTGGTCGATCAACGACCGATCAGCTTTTCACAGTGAAGCTACTACTCCAAAAGTGCTGGGAATATAACATCGACGTATACCAAATCTTTGTCGACTTCAAACAGGCATACGACAGTATCAATCGAAGTGTACTGTACAACATTATGCTGAATTTTGGTATACCGGCAAAGTTAGTGCGACTCACAAGGATGACGATGAAGTGCAGAATCGACTCACTGACCTATTTGAAACTCGTACTGGACTCAAGCAAGGCGACGGGCTGGCGCCGACGCTCTTCAACCTTGCTTTGGAGTATGTAATTCGAGCCATGAATATGGACAGCAGCGGAACGCTACTCATCAAGTCGACTCAATTAGTAGCGTACGCCGACGATATCAACATCATGTCTCGAAGGTTGGGTGATGCAGAAAGCCTTCTGCATAACCTCAATAACGCCGCAAAGGAAGTTGGACTACATATCAACGAAAGCAAAACAAAGGCCATGATGCAATCGAAAACAAGGACGCCAGCAAATTCAAGCATCACAGTGGGGGACCTTAATATCGAGTATGTAGACAACTTCAACTATCTGGGTTGTAACTTATCAAAGGACGCCAACGAAACCGACGAAATTAAGCGACGGATACAACTAGCCAATAAGACATATTTCTCGGTCCTCCCTATAATTAATTCGAAACTTGCGCACAGGAACACGAAGCTCCGCGTGTACAAAACGATCATCCGACCCGTGCTATATTATGGCTGCGAAACATGGACCCTCACCCAAGCCTCCGAAATTTTGCTAGACCGATTCGAACGAAAGGTCCTTCGGCGAATTTTCGGGGCCGTTCGCGAGCGAGACCAATGGCGTATCCGGTACAACCATGAGTTGTATCAATTGTACGATGAGCTGGAAGTATCGAAAATCGTGAAGCTTCAACGTTTGCAATGGGCGGGGCATGTACAACGGATGGACGATAATCGCATGCCAAAGAAAGTGATGAACGCACAACGAATTGACGGAGCGAGGTTGCGTGGACGACCGAGAGCTCGCTGGGAGAACTCCGTAGGTGAAGACGCCCACCAGCTGCTGGGCTTCCGAAACTGGAGGACGAGGTCACGTAAACGCGACAATTGGAGATCAACGATTCAGGCGGCCAAGGCCCGACGTCGGGCTATCGTGCCACATTGATGATGATGAAAATTATGGGAAAGATGGATTTTGAAAACTCAAACATAATTGTAGAAAATAATTTGCTTTTTTAATTTATTCTAGTTAGATGTACATATTCGTCTTAATACAAAGCACCTAATCGCAACCTCAACTCACATTTTAATGTGATTGCGCCTTGAAAAATTGGGACTATGCAAAAATTTTGCTTGAAGCATACACTTATGCTGTGGCGTGGTGGCCTTTATTTCAATTAGAGCCGGAGTATAATCATCTTTGGCTTCACTTTAAAGATTTTGTCTGAAGCCACATCAAATGATATAAATACGAGAGTATTTGGCTGCCAGCTCCTGTTTTCAAGCCTCTAAAATTGCCCAAGACTTGAAGGAAAAAAACGAAAAATATTTTTGATGATAGCAATCCTTTGGAAAGTTCAAAACACCCCCAAGCAAGTAACTCATCTAACCACACATTTTCGTGTGTTCAATTACTTCTTAAATTTGTCCCCACATCAAATTCGCTGGGAACCAAGGATTCGGGAGAGTTCCAAGTTTCGATATTAGAAATGCGGCATTGGCTATCAAATTTTTAAGTTCCTATCGGGTGAATAGATTTAACTAAATTTGTAAGAATATTTACGCTTTAATTTTCGAATTTTCAATCTTTTGTTCAGGGAAAAACGGGAAATTCCGCCGAAAATAAAAAATAATTTAAAATAGTTGAAATCAGGAAAACCTAGAACTGTTTAGGCACCGAATGACTTTTGCTGAGAAACATCATTAAGTGCTTTCCCAATTCGTTTTCGTTATTTTTATCACCGAAAACAAATTAGGTCAAGGTGTGTTAAATTTACCGCGAGCTTTCTTATTTTTGGGCTTTTCTCGGTAAGGAACTTTTATTTGTTTGCGTAGTCCGCAAATTATTTCCAAAACGACCGACAAAGAAAAAATGTAGAAAACATGAACGCATTTCTAAAGAAAGTGAAAAGCCGAATGTAATAAGAATTATACAGCTTTCTATGCTATCCTTGGAGTTTCAATCATTCCTAAAAAAAATTTGGGAGGTGCACGGAGCACCTGGATTCCTCCCCTGGGAAGCAACATAAAAAATTTCAAGCAAACAAAATACGCTTATTGGTAAAAAATATGAAATTTTCAACGTTTCACATACGCCCGCTAACGTTTTGCCTACATTTCCTTTGTGAGGTGACAAACTGCTACCTTCAATCTTATCTAGTGGTGGAGGGCGGCAAATTCGTTACTGCCCAGGGGCGCCATAGAGGCTAAATCCGGCCCTGCCAATCTACCGTGAAAATCAAACAGAGACATCACTGGGCGGCCATAAGACATCCTCTGGGAATTTCATTTACTCAATCTGGAACCTTATTTGTCGTTTACACAATCAATTATATTGATAAATTGTCACAATGAAACAATCCAAATATTTCATTTTGTAAATATCGTATCGTCGGTTCGATGAAGCGTATATCATCTTATAAATTTGCCTGAAATCTCAATTTCGTTACGACTGTCGAATCAATCTTCAAATAGGCTTGTTATGCCAATTGATTGGGCTGGGGATTTGATTTTGAAATATGTATAGGGGACAAGAAGATTTGACAAATAAATGAATGAGGCTGGATTCGAATACACATATTGCCAATTTCGGAAACCTTAAATTGGACTGAGATGATTTCGTAGTGAAGCTTTACGGCTCAAGGTTAACTTAAATGCCAGTAAAATAATAGGTGAGAAATTAATAAAACTTAAGGCTTTGGATTTATGTATAGGGGCCGGGAGAAAAAAATAATACGGGTAACATTCTTAATTCTTTCTTGATAATTTTAAAGGTCCTCCTCGCGGAAGACTTATGCGGAATGGGCATGTTTATAATTTAGGTTGTTGGCTTTTTTGTGAAAATGGAGGAGACCGGGTGCCGCAGTTTGAATAGGGCATTTCCCTAAAATCAGGAATTTCATTCTGGAGCGAACCAGCCCGATCTTTTTTTCTTGACTAGCGATATCAAATCAAACTACCTTAGTACTCTACCTACGCCGATATTTCTCTAGTAGAAATATCAGAAAGGTGGAACGGCGGAATGAAGATTGCTGGATTTTACTGTTCCTCCCTAGCGATCCTCGGGTCGGTCAGGCGAAAAAAGGAAGAAAAGCTATTGGAATAATTATTTAACAACAGACCTTAATTTCGAAAACACTTAGCTTGAGACTTTGCTTGAAACTCGCTCGCACATTTGGCAATCCAAGTCGGCGTATACTTTTCGCATTCAAGGACAACCCATCGAGGTAAGGCAATTTCGTTGTGCGTATACGAAGCAGACAGTGTCATCGTCGATATTGGAATCAAGGATAGTATTGGTAATAGAATATAGGTTTTGAAATGCCTAGTATGCCTGCCTTTATAAGCGTGATCAACGCTGTCACCCGTCTTCTCGAGGTTAGTTAATTGTCCAATTATTATTGTGAGTGTGTATAATTACGTTGATGTAACCGCGCTACATTATAACTTTCACGGAAATTAACCTTATTCAGAGTGCAATCTTCTTCTTCTTTTAGCGGTGCTGAGAGGTGTGACAACGGCCCCGCTGTGCATCTATGCAGATTCAAATTATGGTTCGTCATTGTTTTTGTCCAAGGTGTCCAGGGACAAAAACATAGTTGCTGCGATAGGGTTTTCCCCACAGTGATATAGGGGTAAGATCAGAACAGAACCCCGACCAAGGTTGAGTTAATGTCGCTGTGGTGGCTCTCGGTAGCCTAATCTTTTTAGGCGTGGCATGTGGTAAAAGCGCTGAGAGAACTCTAGTCCTACCTAAACTGACATAGACCGACTCACTTGTTCAGTGTGAATTGCTAGACAGGCGGCCCGATATGTCTCTTCATGTTAAGGGTTCCGCTTGTATCCCTCTCCCCTCTCTCTCTATGTCGCGGTAGAGGAATTCGAACCATGATATTGTATAGTTGGGATGATCCTCACGGTAGGAACCAACATAATATGTTTAGAGAGTATATCCGCAATCTCAAGAAATATATTTCCAAGAAGTCCGGAGCCGCCAGCGGCTGTCTGTCTCATCTTCCATGTTTTTTCTAAATGCAGTTTTCGCAGACGCAGATACCGCGTGGTACATTTACATAAGCCGTACAGTATTGCATGGCATGCGTCTGCGAAGAAATGAATGAACGCGTGCACAAAACCTGTTCTGGCGTTTTTGCCGTGGTGCAAAAAGAGTTAAGGAGTGAATTTCAACTCTCTTTAACTGTGTAGTAAAATGGTTCAATCGCCTATTCGTGTGTCTTATCGTTTGTATTTGTGCGATCAGGCGCAGATCAGACTGGGCCGAAAAAAAGTGGAACCGATTTTGAGTGCCCTTCACACGTCTATAGCATTGACATCTGTATTGTAAATGTAAATGTTGGAAATAGTGGGGAGAAGTACCCTAAATAAAATAATTCCTAATTCCTAATTTGATTTTCCTAAGTGTGGAAGGTTTGCCCCGAAACTCAGTGAAGGAATGTCGACCAGCTAGATCATGGGTGTCCAGCCTTATGGCTTCTCGGGGCCACATTGGTTGAAGGAGATTAATTCCGAGCCACATTGTCAAAATAATGATATTAAGTAAATCATATCGGTTATTCATGCCTGGCCTCTTATGGGTTTAAAGAGCTTTCCAATATTATACCTGTGTAACCTCCACTCAACAAATTTTTCTGTGTGAGTTCGGCAGGATTCGCCGAGACTAGCACGCTTCTCTGGCTTGAGACAGAGAACAATACGTCAGGAAAATACCTGATTTCAAGGATGGCAAGCGTTGAGACCGACAATTTAAAGGCGGCCGTGAGATACTCAATTGCTGAATTGGAGTTTCAAGCATTCTCAGTGACATTTTAACGTGGTCCGCAGTGCAAAATGGTACAGTGCCATAGCAGTTTGTCTGCGAATCTGTCTTCCAATTTTACGCTTGAGCCCATCAGACTTCGGATGTGAAGAGGATTGCTGGTTTGTTTGTGGCCAAAGGTTATGGCTATTTTGCTCTTTCCTTTCGTATAATTTGATAAGACGCAGACAGTAGACCATAGCTTGCTGACACGATCATTAAGGTTACAGTTATTGAGGTGCCCGTTTCGTCTCGCCTTCCGATAGTCTTTAACATGTCGACTGAATCCCGATTAAGCTCCTGAATTCTGGAATCACCAGGCTCAGCTCATCTGATGCTGTCTTGTTCATCGGCTAATCTAGCGGCACTAATCCCGAGCCTCCGAGATACTTCCTGCAGAGATATAAAGCAATGAAGTTCCTAATATTTCGTTCGGCTTGTGCACATTAGCAGGTGTAGGTAAACCTCACCGACGAGTATGATTTGAAGTCGTACCAAGCGGTTTTTTTTTTACTGGCAAATGTTCGCCTTTTAGACTTACTCAGGTCAGCCTGGTTTGCCAATTCTTATAATAATTAGGAGGTGATCTGATGATAGAGATGGGAGAGGTGGACTGATCAGATTGGAACTTACAATTATGGCGAGTCTTCATTGATTCGGCGAAGGTTATACCCCTGGCTTAGTTATGTACATAGTTCAGAATGCCATAGCTGAAAAACCTGAGCACTTAAAATGGACCCACACCCGGCAGGAATTACACTCCACTGATCTGCCAAAACCAATACCATACCCTTGAGCCTTGATTTTTTCTACAATTTTACTAATACACGCCGTATTAGTAAAATTAAGAGCAGCCGCGCCCAGTTGTACTGCTCCCAGTAGCAGGGAAAAGAATATTTCCAATCCACACATGACATACACAGGCAAACACAACCTTGTGTTGGCGGTGGCATGGTTGCAAGTAGGATTGAACGTTTCCTTGATCTGGTCCAAGATGGACTACCAAGAGAATATTCCACGCCAATTATTACAATGCTTATGAGGCTTCCACATTTAGCAAGCCTGGGTTTAAGGCAACGAATAAGAAAATCTAAAAAGGAAATGCAAATAACCGCAAAATACACTGGATATGCGACTTTTTTTCGGGACTAAAATATTTTCTATGGTAACTTGATCGAAGCTACAAGATGACATTTCTCATACGAATTTTATATGGAAAATTAATAAATAAACAAAATCATGCACATGCGCAGCTTAGTGCTGTAACTTCGTAGTAGGGGCGTTGGAAAAATGGGGGCAATGAGTACGAAATTTCAAAATTAATAGATGCTTGAAATTAATTAATGTTGCATAACTTTATACCAACAGCATCACAATTTACACTATTGCAAAAAGTACATTTAAATGAGATTGCAAAGCGTTGCGTGGTATAAATTCGTTTAAATATAAAATTTTAAATACTGTGTATTCCAGTGCATTCCGGTTGAATACTCCAACCAATGAAAAAGCCAAAAACTATTAAACCATACCAACCCAAACACTAAATTTCCTACGCCACTGCTAGCTATAAAAAAAATCAAATTGTCCCCTTTATTTTCAGATATTTCGTTTCCTTCTTTTTCTTCTTCATTGGTTTAAGGGAGCCCCATCCTGGCATCCGAGTTTCTAGGGGTCCTATACTGTTCGCAAAATGTTTACTCATATACATTCTCTCTTCTTTCGTGGTGACTGACGTAGGAATTCGCTCTGAATGAAGAATATTTGTTTGTTTGCTTCATTACCGTATCGCATAACTGCCTGATGAGCATGGTGCATTGACGACTACCGTTCATAGACGGAAAAGCATATATGTATTCGGTTGTCGTCGACGACACATAAACTTTGAATATTATTCTCATGAATAGGTCAGGACAAGCTTTATAAGATTATCCTGTCCTGTACTAGAATCAATGGATGAAGAAGCTTCGTGAGCCGGATACAGACCCGTGAGCCGCATGTTGGATCGTCCTGCCCTAACTGGATTTTCAACTCTCTAAAATTCGGAAATGGATGTCTTCCTGCGGAACCTTCCTTAAATGTTGCGGGTCTTGCTGGTCAACTTGGCTAACACCATAGTCACCTCATGTCCAACGTTTAGATGGGTTGACACCATAGCATCCTAGGCACGCCCATCACTGCACTATTCGCTAAAGGCTCCGTTAAAGTTGTAACCCAACGAATTCCAGGCCTAGTCCAGGTTCGTTGAATCCGCCGACGGGGAGCGCTATTTTTCACTTTCGGAAGGTTCCCTCCGTTTACTTGGCAGCAATGCGACTCGGGTCGTGTTGACATGAATCCGCAAGCTAGCTATATAGGTATATAGACGCGTTTGCACTGGGCTAATTTCCCTAAGTAGCCTCTTCGAGGCTCGGATTAGGCAAAGCCGCCATCTCTGAGGCTTTACGCGTTTACTTACATCTCTCCTCCGCTAGGAAACGCTATAAACGTGCTCGGCTTAGTATGATTAACCATCCAAAAGAAGAGGCAGAAAGTCAGTTATGCCGTAAGCGAACCTACGTGACTCAACTGCATTAGGATATTCAATGCCCCAAGGTCTTCGTACAGATCGACGCCATGACGTATCAACCATACTAGGGCCTCTCTGGGCCTCATTCACAAGAAATCTGTGTGTCATGCTACACACAATCTTGTGTTACTAGGCGGGTTTATCGCAGCGCTGCAATTAGCTCATTTTTCCCAAGTAAAATAGCGATAGGAAACACCTTAGATACCAACCTAGATATGAAACGATCTGATAATTTTTTATTTAGAGCCCCATTTTAAAATTAGCCCCACCCCCTAAATTGTTAAACCCGACCCTGTTTTTAGGGATCTTAATGATCACACTCTTCTGAACCTATTATTCATGGGTACGAATTTGACGCTCTACCTCACGCTCCACATATGGTGAGTGCGCTCACCTTCGGTGCACAGGGTCATGGGCTCCAGACGCCGTGAGCGAGTTCAGTTTATGGTGTTTTCGAACTCAACCCATGTGTTGACGGACTATAATCTCACTTAGATGTTAAACGAGTACGAGTACTCCATTACCCATGGGTATGGGTATGCTTAGCGTGCCTTGATGTCAACACCTCTGCAAAAATCAATCAATCATGGAAGGAACTCGAACTGTGGTCCAAACCACCAGTTCCATAACTGAAATTGGTTCCATTATTATTGAAGCTTGGAGAGAGTTTAAAGAACAAGCTGAGCTACAATCGTTCGTTCACATAAAAAGCAAACCACGAGAGATGTGAGAAAAAGCGCTTTGGCGTGTTAAATGGCTTTGGCTTGCGGTTTTGTCTAAAGGTTTGTGTTCGTAGAGACGACTCATGGGATCATCACTCAGCGATCGAAGTTAAGCCACCGGTTTTGAGCACTATATGGGTATATTTTCTATACAGACATGTTCCTTTAATCCAAAGCCGATACTAGGAAAGTAGAACCATTCAAAACATATTTAAATACGGCTTGAAATTGGATGCAAAACACTCATGGGAAGTTAGCCGCCTAATTCTTCGAATCGCTTCGGAAACCGTTTGTGTGGGGGCGGCGACGTTTGTGCATGATTGTTCAACAATAATTTTCGTTTGTGCATCGCTAATTATTTAATTATAGCACTTCGGAAAACTTCGAATGTGAAGTTGGCCGCCATTTTTTAAATAAGGTCGGATAAGTATGAATTTAGCATCAATCGATCGGAAATCGTTTGTGCATTGATTTTTGCGTTTGTGCATCCTGAAAACGCAAGGACGCAGGAGTAATTAAATAAAAACCCGTCTGGTTTGAATCTTAGCTAAGAGTGATATTGTGTACACAAACACTTTCTGAAAATATTACTTCAAATCACATCCGCAACCGTTTGTGTGGGGGCGGCTCCGTTTTTGCATGATTGTGCAACAATAATTTTCGTTTTTGCATCACTTATTTAATTATAGCACTTCGGAAAGCTTGGAATGTGAAGTTGGCCGCCATTTTTTAAATATGGTCGGATAAGAATAAATTTGGCATCAATCGATCGGAAATCGTTTGTGCATTGATTTTTGAGTTTTGTGCATCCTGAAAACGCAAGGACGCAGGAGTAATTAACTAAAAACCTGCCTGGTTTGAATCTTAACTAAGAGTGATATATTGTGAGCAGAGGATGTGAGATTAACGCGCTATTTTGTAAATATGGTCCGTTGTGTATAAATTTGGTATAAAAATAACAGGCACGACAATCCAACATTGGACTAAGGCCGCAGGATGTGTTAGTGACATCCTATTTCCAAGATCTTATCTGCTTTTTGATGAGGTAATGAGATCAGCATCACGCTCAGCAGTGTTATTTATCCCCATAAATGGGTACTCGTTTAACATCTGAGTGAGATCATAGTCTGTCACAAGCTCGTGAGTTCGAAAAACACAATGGAACACGGTGAGATTCGAACTCATGAGCCTGTGCACCGAAGGTGCGCGCACTAACCGCTCGACCAGCCAGACTACATTTGGTATCAATCGATAGGAAATCTCGTGTGCATTGATTTTTGCGTTTATGCGTCCTGAAACCGCAAGGACCCAGGAATTGTTAAGGTCTGCCCTGACTAACTTCTGCGGCGAACTTTCATACATTTGACTATTTCGGCGAAATTGTCAACGTCGCCTTGGAACAAGTAGAATATGGAACGTACACAGCTGTTAAAATATAATAAAGCTGTCATCCCATATAAGCTGTGTGGTCCGCGAATTAATTTATTAACTCTTCTGTCGTCGCCTACGACCTATTATCCTGAGGTGTAAATAAATCTTCTGTGAAATTTTAATTTCTTAAAAGTCCATCCAGACTGATCGCGCGTCGAAAACCTGGCATCGCGAACGGCCATTTGGTTGCTACCTAGCATCTACACTAGCAACCAAATGGAGACAGAAAATGACATAACCAAAATTTCATTTTTGGTATTTTTTAAAGTTAATTATCAAAATGGGACTCTGCGCGTTTGAATTATTACACGGCCACGGAAAGTATCCACACCGGTTTTTGACATTTCGCCAGCGAAAACAATGCGGTTGCACTTTATTTCACAGTGAAAAGGTGTAACTGACAATCAATTAGACCACGAGTGTACATTATCTTAAATTTAGTGAATAAAAGATAAGTCTCCATGGCACATTTTTCACGGGAGACATAAATGCAAGTTTTTCGCTCGGTGAACTCAGTATATTCCTTGATGGCGAAATGTCAAAAACCGCTGTGGAGACTTTCATGTGAAGTCAGCGAATTCCATTTCACGATCAGCAAAATATTGACAGTATTTGCATGGATTTCACGTGAACTGACGATGTTAGTACCTACTCTAACAAATAGACAGCTTGTCTATACACTGATCAGTACGTGGAAGTCCCACATCACACTATCATAGCTCACACATATAAAATAAAAACAAACGAACTTAGTTCAAATGTAAAAAATGTGTTTATAATTGAGAATATAATATCCGCGTAGCATTTTTGACTAACTCTTCTGTTGGCACGTAAATCTAGACAGACCACTGGCACTCGGTGAAACATATCCTTCATTCTTTCTATATATTTTCCTGAATTGACGGCTGAAAATAGAGCAATAAAGAGCAAGACAGCAGGTGAAAGCAGCGCCATGCATATTAAAATGGGTTACTATACCTCTTAAGGTCCATCCAGACTGATCGCCGAATGGTTGCACGTGCAATCAACTGGCAGTTGTCATTGCATCCAAACTGATCGCCATTTGGGTGTGCGTCCATGGCACACCAAATGGCTATTCGTGATGCCAGTTTTTGGACGCGCAACCATTTGGCGATCAGTCTGGATGGACCTTTAACAGAATAAAATTTCACAGAAGATTCATTTACACCTCAGGATAATAGGTCGTAGGCGACGACAGAAGAGTTAATGAATTAATTCGCGGACCATACACAGCTTATATGGGATGACAGCTTTATTATATTTTAACAGCTGTGTACGTTCAACATTCTACTTGTTCCAAGGCGACGTTGACAATTTCGCCGAAATAGTCAAATGTATGAAAGTTCGCCGCGGAAGTTAGTCAGGGCAGACCTTAACAACTCCTGGGTCCTTGCGTTTTCAGGACGCATAAACGCAAAAATCAATGCACACGAGATTTCCTATCGATTGATACCAAATTTATACACAACGGACCATATTTACAAAATAGCGCGCTAAGTTCACATCCGCTGCTCACAATATATCACTCTTAGTTAAGATTCAAACCAGGCAGGTTTTCAGGTAATTACTCCTGCGTCCTTGCGTTTTAGAATGCACAAAACGCAAAAATCAATGCACAAACGATTTCCGATCAATTGATGCCAAATTCATACTTATCCGACCTTTATTATTATTATTTAAAAAATGGCGGCCAACTTCACATTCGAAGTTTTCCAAAGTGCTATAGTTAAATAATTAGCGATGCACAAACGAAAATTAATGTTGCACAATCATTCAAAAACGTAGCCGCCCCCACACAAACGGTTTCCGAAGCGATTCGAAGAATTAGGCAGCTAACTTTACATGAATATCCAAAACTACGATCGCTGAGCGATCATCATATGAATTGTCTCTACAAACACGTACCTTAAGGGCCCAAACCGTGGCGGAACAACTTAGATCGGGGCCCTTCCGCCAATTTTTTTTGTGGGCCCCCTTGATAAGTCGCTTCGGCAATTTGGAAAATTGTCTCTCAAATAATTTGAGAGATATTGGCAGGACATCTATTTCATGAGAGACCTCAGTTTTAGACACTTCACGCTAGGCAACCCATTCAGTCCAGTATGTAACTACTATAGAAGAAACTTGGGGATTTGACATAAACATGGACATGGAAGTTCCACGCTCAAAAATTACTTGAACGTGAAAATTGTCGATACCATGGAAAACGCTATGTGGCCTTTAGCAAAATTATTTTATGTTAGAGTATAAAGATAAATGCCAGGAGAATGGGCCAATGCAAGAGGCACAACCGGCAACGGAAAATAAGGAGACGAAATAGATCACCTACTACACGATCGTCTAATCTAAAGACGTTGTTTAGTGCCTAAAATTCAAAGCCTTCCAGATATCGATGGACCTTCTGGCGACAGTAGTATTGCTATTCTAGCAAAAACAAAACAACGCTCAACTATGCATTGTTTTCTTTTATATGCGCGAGGTCCATCTTCAATTTGTATGGAGCAGGGAACTGAACTGAAGCTTCAAAGCTTATTATTAGGCGAGTAGATTCTACTTGATGTATCTGGGAAATGTTTCAAATTTCCTTCTAGGCTACCTATTATCAAGTTCCTCAAAATGTTTATATGTAGTATAAAATCCTCCTAGAATCTTATTTGTTGATCCCTTGATCCCAAAAGCGATTCAAAGACTGCTGACAAAATTACACAACTGCGACAAGACACCATGAAACCCTTTTACTCCCAAACCAACAACACATTAAAAATGTGTATCGATGTCCTCTATCAACATTTTTTCCCAAAATGCCAGCATACAACATTGAAAAAAGAGTGAACAGAATTATCGAAAAATCCCTAAAGTGGTCTTCAAATATGAAAGTGTTGACTTCTGACACTGACGTTGTTTAAAAAGTCAACCGAACCATGAAAACTGCATGTGCTCGTATTTCGAATATAGGTACACAAAATATATTTTCACAGCCTCTATCCAACCAAACCGAGCCACCGTATACACACATTGCGAAGAAAGTAAATCATTCAGTTTCCACTTTATTCATCCCCAAGGATATATTTGGCGATGTTATCAAAAAGATCTCTCGTATAACCTTCAAGAAAAGCACGCGTGGCGAAAGGGTTTCTAGTGAATTTTTCACTAGACTGAATATGAAAAGTCGGTTGAATTTTGCAATGTGCCGAAAAGTGAAACACAACAGAAGAAGAAGACGGCGCCGACGACGGAGAATTCCCAAGTTTCATACTCTTTTTCGTCCTTTTAAAATTTATATAAGAAGCACTTATACGGTGCGCTGTACGTAAATATGTATATGTAGATATATGTACGCACTTTCACAAATCAAGCAGAAGCAACTGAACCTGAGTAATCTCATTGACTTGTTGATTTGAATTTTCCCGAAACTGAATAGAATCACTCCCGCACCGCACGACAGGCGCAATATGTGTAATATTTTTTATCTTTCGCAGATTAACTCCACACAAGAAATATTCTTTTCATTGCTCCCGAATAATATGAATGTGTAACATTCGTACTCGTATACACACAGTATGAATTTAGGCCACGATAAGAGAAATCCTGGAAATCCGATTTAGTATAGATTTCAGGGAATCATCGCACCCGCTTTTCTAAGTACATAAATTGATGTTATATTCATGGTGATGCCGGAGGCGCAGTTGAATATTTTAGACACCTGAACGCGATAGAAATAAGGATTCGTTTGGTATGGTGAAAAAGGGCAAAGAAGCTTCGAGCGTATTGGTCGTTTACAGATAAATATTTGTGGGACAATTGGTTCATCCTTCTTTAATTTACATAATTTTCCCAAGGATATTTAGTCTACAATGCTAAAACAGTTTTTTTTTGTTTCAGATTTTCGGCAGCATTCATTCACGGAATGTCTGAATAGAAGTGTACGGACGGCAGAGTTTAAGACGTTGGAAGGAAAAATGCAATCGTTATCTTTCGAATGTCGTGGAGAAAAGCTCAAAGTACATTTTACTTACGAGCATATCGAAAAATTCTCGTTTGTGGCTTTTGCCTGACAGGGAAAAGAAAATCGCAGGTAAATTAAATTTATATTTCTAGTTTAACGATGTTTTTTATTAAAGACACGAAGACATGCACCACTTTCCAGACCATAAATATTTTTGATTTATTTTGATTTTATTTTTAACCAGCGGCCAGATCAGCTGATTTGATTCGGAATTATGTTTAAAATAAATCTAATTAGCTTATAATTAAATACTGGTTTCCTCTTATCCTGAGGCGAGTAAATTTCTTGCTCTACCAAGGACTTGAAACAGTACTTTTCTTCGTGGGGGATATTATCATGCTTCCGAGACTATGAATAAATGAGATAGAGTTTTGCACTTACAGTTCATGGAAAGGGTGAACGCTGCCACTAGGAAAGTCCATGTGCCAAAGTTCAACCTCGACTATAGTCTCATCAAAGTTAAGTTAAAGTAGATCTTTTATGTGTAGAAGCGAAGCGAAAATACTTTATTGGAAACACAACTGTACTGTAAGGGTACATTCAAACGACGAGCCGTACGGCTCGCAAACTGCAGCCATACAAATGCATTGGGTTATATGGGAAGCTCACGACTAGCGAGAGCCATCCCGCTGTCAAAACACGACTAACGAGACGTGTTTTGACAGCGGCGCGGCACGGCTCTCGCTGGTCGTGATCTTACCATATAACCCAATGCATTTGTATGTCTCGAGTTTGCGAGCCGTTTTCGCGTCGTGTGCATGAAGCCTAAGTGTTTCCAATAAGGTATTTTCGAGAGCAAAACCGCAAAACCGCTGGACAATCACTGAGAAAGGGCGTGGTGGATTCGATGTTCTCCAGAATTGGCGACTGTCTCTCTCTGTGGGTAAATCCGATTTGTTTCGATGATATTTTACACAATACACGTAATGACTCGGATGGTGTACTACCAGCACCATCTGCTATCCGTTCTGATAAGGAGAACTTTGGTGTTTCCGATATTGTCCGTTTATGGTATGGTAATGTAAGTGTCGCTAAAATAAGTTAATTGCGCGATTCTCGGCGAACTTACTAAAGCCTTGGCCGAATTATAACTAGGCGAATACGAGCCGTCACAGTTGCTGCGCAGAATGTAGTATTTAGTTGGGGAACAAATCAGCACCAAACTTTTTGGTTAAGAAAACTCTCCACTCGTGTTCGCGAAATATTGACAGTCACGTCACACGTATAGAAGTCAATGCATTGGCTGAGATGGCCGGCAAGGTTCTTTGGGAAAAGAAGGAATTTCCATCTGTCGCTTCAATAGCAGACGCAAGACAGCCTTACGACCGTAATGACACTTTCGACATGGCCAACCGAATTGCAGCTATCAGTGAACGTAAGGGGGAAGATAAAGGTTGAAAGGCTTCGGGTAATTCCTATATCTTCTTCAGTTGTGGCATAACTGCGGACCCTTAGCTATGCAGGAGGAGTTTCATAGGAAAAGGACTTCGGTCAATTCCTATGTCTCTCTACGGGGCGTTACTTTCCCGCATTATCCGAGTAACCGCTGCGCCTGAGTGCTGTATTAACATCTGCAGCGTCTCAGGTTACTTAACGTGATAGGTGACAGAAAACATTTAAATGAACCACTAAAGCAGCATCTTCGAGGCATGCCCATGATGGCCTTTACTCAACGATTAAACTCTATCATGGTTTAGCGATGTGCCGACAACTCATCCTAAGAAAAACTTCAAGTCAAGAAACCTGAAACAAAAGCCTCGGATTGGACGGATACAAAACAACGACGACCCCGCAAACGAAAAACTGATTACTCTTTCGGATCCTGGAATGTACGCTCCCTGAATAGACCGGGGGCCTTAAGGGCCCTCCTTGATCAGGTAGAACAATACAAGCTGAGCATAGTTGCAATCCAGGAAACTAAATGGCTCAAAAGCGAGATTAACGACCTCAATTCGCACACTATTTTTACGAGTGGTAAAAAGGAGGGCAACAAGGAGTTTGGAGTAGCTTTCATCGTGAATAAGCAGCTCAAGGACCACGTTATCGGCTTCAAACCCATCAACGAGCGGCTATGTGCGATCCGTATTAAGACCTGTTTTGCTAATCTCTGGCTCATTAATGCGCATGCCCCTACAGAAGTAAAAGAAGACGCGATTAAGGACGAGTTCTACAACGACCTAGAAACACTCTTCGACTCACTTCCATCAAACGACGTCAAGCTGCTGCCAGGAGACTTTAACGCCAAAGTCGGAAATGAAAGCTGGCATAGGGGAACTACTGGAGGTCATAGCCTCCACGACTGCCACTAGGAAAGTCCATGTGCCAAAGTTCAACCTCGACTATAGTCTCATCAAAGTTAAGTTAAAGTAGATCTTTTATGTGTAGAAGCGAAGCGAAAATACTTTATTGGAAACACAACTGTACTGTAAGGGTACATTCAAACGACGAGCCGTACGGCTCGCAAACTGCAGCCATACAAATGCATTGGGTTATATGGGAAGCTCACGACTAGCGAGAGCCATCCCGCTGTCAAAACACGACTAACGAGACGTGTTTTGACAGCGGCGCGGCACGGCTCTCGCTGGTCGTGATCTTACCATATAACCCAATGCATTTGTATGTCTCGAGTTTGCGAGCCGTTTTCGCGTCGTGTGCATGAAGCCTAAGTGTTTCCAATAAGGTATTTTCGAGAGCAAAACCGCAAAACCGCTGGACAATCACTGAGAAAGGGCGTGGTGGATTCGATGTTCTCCAGAATTGGCGACTGTCTCTCTCTGTGGGTAAATCCGATTTGTTTCGATGATATTTTACACAATACACGTAATGACTCGGATGGTGTACTACCAGCACCATCTGCTATCCGTTCTGATAAGGAGAACTTTGGTGTTTCCGATATTGTCCGTTTATGGTATGGTAATGTAAGTGTCGCTAAAATAAGTTAATTGCGCGATTCTCGGCGAACTTACTAAAGCCTTGGCCGAATTATAACTAGGCGAATACGAGCCGTCACAGTTGCTGCGCAGAATGTAGTATTTAGTTGGGGAACAAATCAGCACCAAACTTTTTGGTTAAGAAAACTCTCCACTCGTGTTCGCGAAATATTGACAGTCACGTCACACGTATAGAAGTCAATGCATTGGCTGAGATGGCCGGCAAGGTTCTTTGGGAAAAGAAGGAATTTCCATCTGTCGCTTCAATAGCAGACGCAAGACAGCCTTACGACCGTAATGACACTTTCGACATGGCCAACCGAATTGCAGCTATCAGTGAACGTAAGGGGGAAGATAAAGGTTGAAAGGCTTCGGGTAATTCCTATATCTTCTTCAGTTGTGGCATAACTGCGGACCCTTAGCTATGCAGGAGGAGTTTCATAGGAAAAGGACTTCGGTCAATTCCTATGTCTCTCTACGGGGCGTTACTTTCCCGCATTATCCGAGTAACCGCTGCGCCTGAGTGCTGTATTAACATCTGCAGCGTCTCAGGTTACTTAACGTGATAGGTGACAGAAAACATTTAAATGAACCACTAAAGCAGCATCTTCGAGGCATGCCCATGATGGCCTTTACTCAACGATTAAACTCTATCATGGTTTAGCGATGTGCCGACAACTCATCCTAAGAAAAACTTCAAGTCAAGAAACCTGAAACAAAAGCCTCGGATTGGACGGATACAAAACAACGACGACCCCGCAAACGAAAAACTGATTACTCTTTCGGATCCTGGAATGTACGCTCCCTGAATAGACCGGGGGCCTTAAGGGCCCTCCTTGATCAGGTAGAACAATACAAGCTGAGCATAGTTGCAATCCAGGAAACTAAATGGCTCAAAAGCGAGATTAACGACCTCAATTCGCACACTATTTTTACGAGTGGTAAAAAGGAGGGCAACAAGGAGTTTGGAGTAGCTTTCATCGTGAATAAGCAGCTCAAGGACCACGTTATCGGCTTCAAACCCATCAACGAGCGGCTATGTGCGATCCGTATTAAGACCTGTTTTGCTAATCTCTGGCTCATTAATGCGCATGCCCCTACAGAAGTAAAAGAAGACGCGATTAAGGACGAGTTCTACAACGACCTAGAAACACTCTTCGACTCACTTCCATCAAACGACGTCAAGCTGCTGCCAGGAGACTTTAACGCCAAAGTCGGAAATGAAAGCTGGCATAGGGGAACTACTGGAGGTCATAGCCTCCACGACTGCCACTAGGAAAGTCCATGTGCCAAAGTTCAACCTCGACTATAGTCTCATCAAAGTTAAGTTAAAGTAGATCTTTTATGTGTAGAAGCGAAGCGAAAATACTTTATTGGAAACACAACTGTACTGTAAGGGTACATTCAAACGACGAGCCGTACGGCTCGCAAACTGCAGCCATACAAATGCATTGGGTTATATGGGAAGCTCACGACTAGCGAGAGCCATCCCGCTGTCAAAACACGACTAACGAGACGTGTTTTGACAGCGGCGCGGCACGGCTCTCGCTGGTCGTGATCTTACCATATAACCCAATGCATTTGTATGTCTCGAGTTTGCGAGCCGTTTTCGCGTCGTGTGCATGAAGCCTAAGTGTTTCCAATAAGGTATTTTCGAGAGCAAAACCGCAAAACCGCTGGACAATCACTGAGAAAGGGCGTGGTGGATTCGATGTTCTCCAGAATTGGCGACTGTCTCTCTCTGTGGGTAAATCCGATTTGTTTCGATGATATTTTACACAATACACGTAATGACTCGGATGGTGTACTACCAGCACCATCTGCTATCCGTTCTGATAAGGAGAACTTTGGTGTTTCCGATATTGTCCGTTTATGGTATGGTAATGTAAGTGTCGCTAAAATAAGTTAATTGCGCGATTCTCGGCGAACTTACTAAAGCCTTGGCCGAATTATAACTAGGCGAATACGAGCCGTCACAGTTGCTGCGCAGAATGTAGTATTTAGTTGGGGAACAAATCAGCACCAAACTTTTTGGTTAAGAAAACTCTCCACTCGTGTTCGCGAAATATTGACAGTCACGTCACACGTATAGAAGTCAATGCATTGGCTGAGATGGCCGGCAAGGTTCTTTGGGAAAAGAAGGAATTTCCATCTGTCGCTTCAATAGCAGACGCAAGACAGCCTTACGACCGTAATGACACTTTCGACATGGCCAACCGAATTGCAGCTATCAGTGAACGTAAGGGGGAAGATAAAGGTTGAAAGGCTTCGGGTAATTCCTATATCTTCTTCAGTTGTGGCATAACTGCGGACCCTTAGCTATGCAGGAGGAGTTTCATAGGAAAAGGACTTCGGTCAATTCCTATGTCTCTCTACGGGGCGTTACTTTCCCGCATTATCCGAGTAACCGCTGCGCCTGAGTGCTGTATTAACATCTGCAGCGTCTCAGGTTACTTAACGTGATAGGTGACAGAAAACATTTAAATGAACCACTAAAGCAGCATCTTCGAGGCATGCCCATGATGGCCTTTACTCAACGATTAAACTCTATCATGGTTTAGCGATGTGCCGACAACTCATCCTAAGAAAAACTTCAAGTCAAGAAACCTGAAACAAAAGCCTCGGATTGGACGGATACAAAACAACGACGACCCCGCAAACGAAAAACTGATTACTCTTTCGGATCCTGGAATGTACGCTCCCTGAATAGACCGGGGGCCTTAAGGGCCCTCCTTGATCAGGTAGAACAATACAAGCTGAGCATAGTTGCAATCCAGGAAACTAAATGGCTCAAAAGCGAGATTAACGACCTCAATTCGCACACTATTTTTACGAGTGGTAAAAAGGAGGGCAACAAGGAGTTTGGAGTAGCTTTCATCGTGAATAAGCAGCTCAAGGACCACGTTATCGGCTTCAAACCCATCAACGAGCGGCTATGTGCGATCCGTATTAAGACCTGTTTTGCTAATCTCTGGCTCATTAATGCGCATGCCCCTACAGAAGTAAAAGAAGACGCGATTAAGGACGAGTTCTACAACGACCTAGAAACACTCTTCGACTCACTTCCATCAAACGACGTCAAGCTGCTGCCAGGAGACTTTAACGCCAAAGTCGGAAATGAAAGCTGGCATAGGGGAACTACTGGAGGTCATAGCCTCCACGACGAAAACAACAACAACGGTCAGCGACTTATCGACTTCGCGAGCGGCAGAAACATGGTAATAAGCTCTACATGCTTCCCTCATCGACGAATCCATAAGCAGACCTGGAAGTCTCCAGATGAATACACCGTGAACCAGATCGACCACGTACTGATCAGCAAGAGATGGGCTTCTAATGTCCTAGATGTTCGATCCTATCGAGGAGCCAACTGCGACACCGATCACTATTTGGTGAAGACGACCTACAGGTGCAGAATCTCTTCGGTGCACCTAACGAGAATCAACCCTGCCAAGATCTTCGAGGTAGACAATTTGATTGATGATGCCACGGCGGCTGCGTATACTACAGCACTAGAGCAAAAACTGTCGCCCATGCTTGATGACAGCAACAATTTAGGAATCCATGAGTTCTGGGAGGAGCTCAAAGGCCGGCGCAGACGAGCAGACTGGTTCGACGACGAATGCAGGGCCTAGATTGAGACGAAAAATGAAGCCTATCGCCAATACACACAACGTGCATCCCGAGCCAAGAAAGAAAAATACAACGAACTTCGGCGAGTATCTAATAGGTTAATTAGATGTAAGAAACGCAAACATTTTGACGAGCAGTTACAGCAAATAAACCAAAGATTAGCCAGTAAGAACATTAGACAGGCGTACAAACTTATAAACAATGTTAAGAACGGATATCAACCCAGGACAAGCCTATGTAAGGACAAGGATGGTAACATCATCAGCGACATCGAAAGCGTCAACAAACGATGGGCCTCGCATTTTGAAGAGCTCCTCAATGCACCATCAACATCCCCCGCGGAGCCAGCTCTTGAGCAGTTAGCCGAACCAGGCCCTCCCGTTCTACCCCCAACAGTAGAGGAGGTGAGTCTTGCCATACAGTCGCTTCAAAATAATAAAGCGCCCGGCGCTGACGAGATCCCAGCAGAACTGCTGAAGCATGGTGGAACGTGCCTGACCAACGCTATACATGTGCTACTGCTGAAAATATGGAACGACGAGGAAATCCCCGAAGATTGGCGCAAAAGCATAATCTGCCCAATCCACAAAAAGGGTGACAAGCTGAAGTGTGAGGGGCATATCATTAGTTTGTATGCCCTATAAGATATTATCTAAAATTCTTGAAAAGAGAATTAATCCGTACGCAGAACGAATCACTGGCGAGTATCAAGGCGGCTTCAGACCTGGTCGCTCAACGACCGATCAGCTTTTCACAGTGAAGCTACTACTCCAAAAGTGCTGGGAATATAACATCGACGTATACCAAATCTTTGTTGACTTCAAGCAGGCATACGACAGTATCGATCGAAGTGTACTGTACAACATTATGCTGAATTTTGGTATACCGGCAAAGTTAGTGCGACTCACAAGGATGACGATGACTAATACCGTCTCGCAGGTCGGAGTGCAGAATCGACTCACTGACCTATTTGAAACTCGTACTGGACTCAAGCAGGGCGACGGGCTGGCGCCGACGCTCTTCAACCTTGCTTTGGAGTATGTAATTCGAGCCATGAATATGGACAGCAGCGGAACGCTACTCATCAAGTCGACTCAATTAGTAGCGTACGCCGACGATATCAACATCATGTCTCGAAGGTTGGGTGATGCAGAAAGCCTTCTGCATAACCTCAATAACGCCGCAAAGGAAGTTGGACTACATATCAACGAAAGCAAAACAAAGGCCATGATGCAATCGATAACAAGGACGCCAGCAAATTCAAGCATCACAGTGGGGGACCTTAGTATCGAGTATGTAGACAACTTCAACTATCTGGGTTGTAACTTATCAAAGGACACCAACGAAACCGACGAAATTAAGCGACGGATACAACTAGCCAATAAGACATATTTCTCGGTCCTCCCTATAATTAATTCGAAACTTGCGCACAGGAACACGAAGCTCCGCGTGTACAAAACGATCATCCGACCCGTGCTATGTTATGGCTGCGAAGCCTCCGAAATTTTGCTAGGCCGATGCGAACGAAAGGTCCTTCGGCGAATTTTCGGGGCCGTTCGCGAGCGAGACCAATGGCGTATCCGGTACAACCATGAGTTGTATCAATTGTACGATGAGGTGGAAGTATCGAAAATCGTGAAGCTTCAACGTTTGCAATGGTCGGGGCATGTACAACGGATGGACGATAATCGCATGCCAAAGAAAGTGATGAGCGCACAACGAATTGACGGAGCGAGGTTGCGTGGACGACCGAGAGCTCGCTGGGAGAACTCCGTAGGTGAAGACGCCCACCAGCTGCTGGGCTTCCGAAACTGGAGGACAAGGTCGCGTAACCGCGACAATTGGAGGTCAACGATTCAGGCGGCCAAGGCCCGACGTCGGGCTATCGTGCCACATTGATGATGAGTGAACGTCGTGGTAAATTTGAAGCGCCGTTTTCAAGAGGTGATTCACAATCTAGCAGACGTTCTCGTTCTCGCACACAAAGACGACAAAACCGAAACACTGAAAACCTCAACCCATCGTTCTGTTTTTATAATAATCGGTTCGAGTCGAAGGCTCGCAAGTGCACAAAACCGTGTTCCTACTCGCACTCGGGATACGAGCCCAACCCACCAACCAAACGCGTGGAAACAAACAGTAACAAAGTATTTGCTACCAGTGGCTCCACAACCCGTACATACGGAGAACAGTTGTTGACATTAGACCTAGCATTGCGCAGAGCATTTAAATGGGTGTTCAGTTCCTACCCTAGGAACAGACTTCCTTAAATTCTTCGGGTTGCTTGTGGACCTTCGAAAGTAAAGGCTAGTTGAGTCTCATTCAAAACTTATGACACACGCTATATCGACGTCTGACGACAAAACAGTGTCGACAGTCGATAGGAACAACGAGCTTCACAGGATTTTACCCGAATTCCCGCAGCTGAATTCAGCAAATTTCTCAGACGATATAGCCCACCATCTAGACCCGGGGACCACCAATCGCCACCAATGGTTCCAGATACCTCATTTCATTACCATTCACGAGGTGGTCCGAGGCGGTTCCTATCACAGACGTCACGGCAGGACGTTTTGGTGCCCCATCCAAAGTCACAGCCAGTGCCGTGCGGTCCATAGATGCGGTGGATACCAATTGCAGATTTTTGGGGGCAGTGTGAATTGAATTGTATTGAATTCGAGCTAAAATTAACCCTAGTTTTCTACACTTAACGTATAAAAACTGTTAGAAATAATGGAGCTAGAATAAAATGATGTAAGAAAGATATGATCGTAAGACCATGCGCCAATTTTTAAAAGAATCGTACAAGCACCTCACCTTGGCAGAAGCTGGAGAAAATTAAGATGGAAAAACAGATTGTTTTTGGGTAAAATCACCCAAATTTGACTTTGAAGCTCTGTAAAAACCAAACCTCTTATCCGATTTTAGTGTGGTCAGTTTCATTTTACAGGTAAATTTGTTGGCTGTGATAATCATTTTATTTCACTATTCTACCTGGTCTAGCTGTGGAGATATTAGGCTTTAAGTCGTGCAACAAAATGTTTTTTTCAAAAATCTTTAAATGCCTGTGGCAGCTAAAGGGTTAAGCTGAGGGGGTATGTTAAGTACAACTTTTTTGCTGGAAATCAACTGAGGAATCATAATCCGGTGCGTTTATGCGGCAGTTTCCGGACACCCTGTATTGTTTGCGCAATGGGTTATGGTGAATAGACGTGTTTTGTGTGAATTTTGTTTAATAGGGGATTCACACTTCCAACAGGAGAACTACCATCTGGATTTGATTATCGATAACGATTATACCAAATTGTACTGTAATTTTAATAATGCAAGTACATTCTACGACGAATTTTGAATTTAGCGACATACGATTCGATCTACAGTGTAGTATCCAAGGTTTTGACTGGATTAATTTTAATCAAGTCCAGGATATGTTTGTAGTCTGTCTGGCCATAACAGTATTTGAGATGAGTATACCAATTTTTATGAAATTGTTTCATACACAAGGTGGTATGGGAATATGTTTTGCTGTTTTATGTATCTATTGTTTTTGATTAGAAAATTCTTTGAAAATATCTAAATGTAAATATTATTGCGGCATAGTATTAAGCCGAAGGAGGCAATATTGTTGTCACCCATTTAGAATGCATTGTGCTGCTTTCGTCCACTATTATGCTGCTTTAGTTCTAATTCAAACAAAACAATCTTTCAATTCAATCATTGTCTATAAAATATTATTTATTAGATAGTATCTACAATAGATAGCTTTTAATAAACAGAATTGGGTACCCTTTCTGATTTTGCAAACGCATCCCTATTGTTAAATGTCACCGCACGCCACTGGTCACAGCTGAGGGTTCCAATTCGAGTCTGCAATTTTCTGCAGGCTTTTAGAACTGACAGGTTGCAAGGAATTCGCACCACCGCATATCATCCGGGTTCGAATGGAATGGTGGAACGTTGGCACCCTTCCCTCAAGGCCGCACTGATTTGTCATCAATCCGAACGATGGACCGAATCGATACCAACAGTGCTACTCGGCTTGCGAACTGCTTTCAAGTCGGAATTAAAATGTTCACCGGCCGAACTCGTACCACAACAGCAGCAATCCTGTCGAGGCCAATGTTTTTGCTGATAACATCCGACAAGACATGGTGCGCTAACGCGGGGAGAGGGGGTTAAAGGTGCAATTTTGTGCAATTTTTGGTGTTTTGGGCTATATCTCGAAAACGGTCAGTCGCACAGAAAAAAGTTGTGAGTAAGCATTAAAGCTTTCTAAATATCCTATTTATTTGCCAATACTTACATATGCAAAACTCCTAACGGTTCTTCCGATATTGTTCAATAAAAGTAAAAAAAAAATTTTTTTTGCATTCTATTGACTCTGGTGTCTCTCCGATTTGTTTTTCAAAAAACTTTTGTAGGGTAAAGTTAGTAAGTGGTAAATTTTCCTTAATTTGATATACTTCTTCTTGGCTTGTCTCCTATCATTCGAGAGTTAAGAGAGTCTCAAGGAAGTAATATTCTATACTCATCAGAATGAAGACAACCATTGTGAAAAATCGGCAGGGGGGGGGACGGTTTTTTATTTCATGGATCCATAATGGGCAGTTCGGAGTAAGACATAACTACAAGCTCGCGGTCATGAGGTGTGCGCTAACGTGGGGAGGGGGGGCTAAAGGATTCATTTTTGCAGGTTGTCGACTTAATCTTGGAAATATCTCGGAAGCGGTGAGTCGTCCTGAGAGTATTTGTATGGCAGTACTAAAGCCCATTAAATTTCCAAAAACTTATTTGAACACTCAAATGCCGAATTCCTAACGGTTCCCCCGATACAGGTGATTGAAATCAGAAAATTGTTAAAAAATCGTTATTTTGTTCACTTTTTTGGCTCTGGTGTCTCTCGCGATTGTTTTTCGGAAAACTGTTTCACGACCAATTTGTACGATGTTTAATTGGCTCTCATTTAATATACGCCCCGTTGTCCGGTCTTCAATCAGTCAAAAGCTTAGGAGTTAAAACAGAGCCTCCGAATTCAATTTTCTCTATTTTCAAGGATAAAGACAAACATTGAGAAAAAACGGCAGTGGGGGGACGGTTTTTTATTTCATGTATCCATAATGGGCGGTTCGGAGTAAGACATACTACAAGCTCGCAGGCATGAGGTGTGCGCTAACGTGGGGAGGGGGGCTAAAGGATTCATTTTCGCAGGTTGTCGACTTAATCTTGGAAATATCTCGGAAGCGGTGAGACGTCCTGAGAGTATTTGTATGGCAGTACTAAAGCCCATTAAATTTCCAGAAACTTATTTGAACACACAAATGCCGAATTCCTAACGGTTCCCCCGATACAGGTGATTGAAATCCGAAAATTGTTAAAAATTCGTTATTTTGTTCATTTTTTTGGCTCTGGTGTCTCTCGCGATTGTTTTTCGGAAAACTGTTTCACGACCGATTTGTACGATGTTAAATTGGCTTTCATTTGATGTGCTCCCCGTTGTCCTGTCTTCAATTAGTCAAAAGCTTAGGAGTTAAAACCGAGCTTCCGAATTAAATTTTCTCTATTTTCAAGGATAAAGACAAACATTGTGAAAAAACGGCAGTGGGGGGACGGTTTTTTATTTCATGGATCCATAATGGGCGGTTCGGAGGAAAACATACTAAAAGCACGCGGTCATGGGGAGTGCGCTAACGTTGGGAGAGCGGATTCAAATATCTCATTCTTGTGCTTATTAGCTCTATCCCCGCTACATATCCGTAACCGCGAACTCTACGAAAAAAATGTCTGAACAAGAATGAAAGCTTACACAATTTCCTATAAAGTTCATCTTACATGCATAGGTCGAATTCCTAACAGTTATCCAGATATAGCTAATTTAAAAATCAGAAATTTCACATAGAAAACATCCACACAACATAATTGGTATACATGTATCTATAGATTGGCTATATGCATGTAGGCTGTGTTGATGTTTTCTATGTGAAATTTCTGATTTTTAAATTAGCTATATCTGGATAACTGTTAGGAATTCGACCTATGCATGTAAGATGAACTTTATAGGAAATTGTGTAAGCTTTCATTCTTGTTCAGACATTTTTTTCGTAGAGTTCGCGGTTACGGATATGTAGCGGGGATAGAGCTAATAAGCACAAGAATGAGATATTTGAATCCGCTCTCCCAACGTTAGCGCACTCCCCATGACCGCGTGCTTTTGGTATGTTTTCCTCCGAAACGCCCATTATGGATCCATGAAATAAAAAACCGTCCCCCCACTGCCGTTTTTTCACAATGTTTGTCTTTATCCTTGAAAATAGAGAAAATTGAATTCGGAAGCTCTGTTTTAACTCCTAAGCTTTTGACTGATTGAAGACCGGACAACGGGGCGTATATTAAATGAGAGCCAATTAAACATCGTACAAATTGGTCGTGAAACAGTTTTCCGAAAAACAATCGCGAGAGACACCAGAGCCAAAAAAATGAACAAAATAACGATTTTTTAACAATTTTCTGATTTCAATCACCTGTATCGGGGGAACCGTTAGAAATTCGGCATTTGAGTGTTCAAATAAGTTTTTGGAAATTTAATGGGCTTTAGTACTGCCATACAAATACTCTCAGGACGACTCACCGCTTCCGAGATATTTCCAAGATTAAGTCGACAACCTGCAAAAATGAATCCTTTAGTCCCCCCTCCCCACGTTAGCGCACACCTCATGACCGCGAGCTTGTAGTTATGTCTTACTCCGAACTGCCCATTATGGATCCATGAAATAAAAAACCGTCCCCCCACTGCCGATTTTTCACAATGGTTGTCTTCATTCTGATGAGTATAGAATATTACTTCCTTGAGACTCTCTTAACTCTCGAATGATAGGAGACAAGCCAAGAAGAAGTATATCAAATTAAGGAAAATTTACCACTTACTAACTTTACCCTACAAAAGTTTTTTGAAAAACAAATCGGAGAGACACCAGAGTCAATAGAATGCAAAAAAAAAATTTTTTTTACTTTTATTGAACAATATCGGAAGAACCGTTAGGAGTTTTGCATATGTAAGTATTGGCAAATAAATAGGATATTTAGAAAGCTTTAATGCTTACTCACAACTTTTTTCTGTGCGACTCACCGTTTTCGAGATATAGCCCAAAACACCAAAAATTGCACAAAATTGCACCTTTAACCCTCTCTCCCCGCGTTAGCGCACCCCTCAGCTCCGAGTAAAATTAGTACCTTTACCTCCTAACTACTCCTGACAAAATACCGAAGAAAAAAATCGTCACTCCCTTCGATGTTCTCTATAATGTCTTGTTTGATTGGCCTAATAGTGGACCAGCAGCTAAAAAAAACACATTCAACTCAACCAAATTCATTGACCTAACATTTGCAATTTATGTTTGTTTGTTTTGATTGCCAAGAACAAATGCCAAAATCAAATGTCAATGTTACTCCCAGGGGGGTACTGTGGGATCACGTGAGCGATCGCTCTGCCACCTAGTTGTAGACAGTAAGATAATCATTGAATTGAATCACTTCTGACATGGAGGTCATTGCTTCGTTTCAATTAGCAAACTCAACTCCTTCCTTAGCACGGTCGAACTTGATTGATGGAACTTGGAGTTCGGAAAGCGGAGTCAGCTACTAGAGTTCCAGGGAATTTGAAATAAATACTTTTCGATTGTCCCAGACTTAAATTATATCCTCCATTATTTTTAGCTGGAGGGAAAATTATCAAGTGTGGTAATCTATATGCTGTTCATATAGTTCTGCGGAAGAAGGAACTATGCTTTCTGCTTAACCCATTAGTGCATGAAGCTCCCTGACAACATTTTTTGACTTTTGTCAATTATTATGAATTGAAGTAGCGACAAGGAAGTACTTTTTGGAAGATTTTTTCGAAAAAAATAAGTAATATGTAGTAGAATTACAAGCCGTCCCCTATAAGGGACACTATGCACAGCGGTCAGTTGACGAATGAAAAAATCGATACGAACAACTTGTATTGTATCCGGTGAAAATATCCTCACCGTATAAATAGTGAAGTAATTTGACGGATAGGAAAAAGAAATCAACAAAACTTATAAGTGGCATGTAAAATATTTACAAGTTAACTCATTACTTGCTTTGAATCCTCTATTTTCTTTAGTGAATAGATCGGTGACCTATCCTCCTCAACTCCAAAACTTCTATAAACGACATGAGCATACTTTCCCTATATATGAAATAAATACTTAATGCCCTCCGCTTGAATTTAGTGTCCAAAACAAAATCTAATTAGATCTCCGCGCATAAATTGTTAGCTGCTTTTACAGTAATATGGAATCATCACATTTTTCGAAGGGTATTCCGGGGGCTCGGTTGCCCGTTGACTATCAGGTTCGGTTGGTAACGCTGCTTTCCTGAGTTATGACGGTTCACATCAGGTATTACTAGCATAGGCATTACTTCAAGCAGCTAGGAATCAGCACTCTTGTGTTTCAACAGCTAGCCCTTTTGAGACCCGGAGCCGAGGTTCGAGGCCAGTCAGCCATAACAAATTTGCATCAGGAAACGCCGCAATGGCTTTGTCTCCCTCCTCTGTGGAGCTCGTGATGATGGTGAAGCCACTCACAAAATTTCTCAATTCCATGACATGGACACAGACCCCACTGAGGGGGTCTTTGACCAATACAAACGTTTATTTAACAATTTCGAAAGCAAGTGCTAGATCGTCTAGACTAAAAATGGAACTCACATCAGCAGTGAAAGTCCTCTATTAAGATCTGTTTCATTGCCATCAATAGGGTTATAACAGAAATGTTGAAGTCTTCAAAAAGACGGCCCACCGATTCTAATTTCTCCAAAATTTCCGCAGCTGTATGTCTAGAAAAATATTTCACCAACTGACCTACATGCACAATGTGTTATATAATTCAAACGATGAATTTAAATTATAATATAAAAATAACTATTTATTTAAGTATGATAGAATTCACATGTTGTGTGTACGGCGGTATAATTTAGACAGGAAGTTAATTAGTTCTAAATGAAGTTAGCTATGCATTAGATATAATAGTATGCATTTATAAGTTGGCAACATTTGTTATACATAATATAACACAATGTCCCTTATAAGGGACATTGCAAAACATGCTAAATTACACAAAATTTATGACACGACGACACTTTTTCTTTGATTAGAATAATAGCCTATACACATTTTAACGATTATTCAATCGAAGCAGTAAACTAGCACTTCAAAATATTAGCAATTTTTAATTTTTTCTCACCAGCCCTGAATGTGTCGATTTTTTTTAATTCCGCCACTCATTCTTTTCAATAAAAAAACTACACTAAGCAATAAAAATATTTGAACACAAGTTTTTTTGATAACTGAGATGTTAATAGTTGTCATTGCATACACACTTCCAGTGCATAGTAAAAAATCTGACCATTTAACGGGAAAAAGTGGGTGTCCCTTTAAAGGGACACTATGCACTAATGGGTTAAACGTCAGAATCTTCTTGCCAAGCAATACCGATTTGTCACGTCATGTGATAAATAATACGGTTAAGGTTTGACAGTCCAAATCTAACATAATTAGCTTGATGAAAGTAATCTTGCAAAAGCTCCAATCAGTTCAAAAATGACTGGTTGCTGGCACCGCTCAGCTCAAAGAATTATGCGCTGCCTATTCACCTTTCTCAATTGAATTAAATGTAGAGGTCTGGGGTCACAACAATACGTTATTAATTCATGAACCGCACTTTAAAGCTATGTGTGGGAGGTATGGAGGTCAAACCTTACACCGTCTATTGCCTTTACAAAAGCTATCAAGCTATAAAATTTGGCGCACATTCTTGGTCAACGAATTTTTATCAAGACGTTGCTATTCAAACCCCATCCCCAAAAGGAGTTAAACCTTAAGAAGAACATTCTTTTATTTGTTGTCCGATCTTCACCAAACCCCACATTGATACGTTTCTATTGAGGATACAAAGCATGTAAAAGCATTCAACTATAAGGTCATCAAGCTGTCATACAATCGCTAATTCTAAAAACCGATTCTTCTAAGAAACAATTTTTATTTATGGTTCAATGTCGCAAAACAGGGGGCTGTCATAGAAGCCTCAGCTGCATAAGACAAGACTTATGTAGCAATTAACGAAATGGAAAATGAATGAATAGAAAGTCATATTGATCGCCCGAGAAAAAAGTGCCCAAATTTCGGCCGCGCCTAAAATTAGCCTTGGCCTCCTCATTCTGCAAATTAGTATTGTAAATAGATAATTTATTCAACATCAACACCTACATAAGACACGAAATCCAATAATTTTTCCACTTTCTTTTCAACAGCCATGAATCTCAACATGGATTCAGAGAACCGTGTGGTTCTGAATGTGGGCGGTATCCGCCACGAAACGTATAAGGCCACACTGAAGAAAATACCCGCAACGCGGCTGTCGAGATTGACTGAAGCTCTGGCAAATTACGATCCAATACTCAACGAGTACTTCTTCGACCGACATCCTGGCGTGTTCGCCCAAGTACTCAACTACTATCGGTAAGTGTTTAACAATATTAGCGTACCGTAGCTCCATTATAGAAGCCATTTCAATTCTACATGTCACATTCAACCCACTTGTGCATTCTTCGAAACCGCTTAAAATAAACGCGCGTTTGCTTTAACCCTTCTGTCGGCACCTACTACAATATGCATATTCTATACCCAATAGGTCTGGCTGGACCTACTGAGAAATTTTTTTTATTTTTTAGAAAAGGTGAAATTTTTATTGGTAGAATCATTCTATCGATTCTTTACTGCCATTTTTAAACAATAAAAGTATTAAAATCATTTTTGTAGACACACTAGTAACGTTTTTAAGTGAACATATTTTGGGGTGGTATTACTGTAAACATGTTTTTCCCTTATTTTCATCTCTTTTTGCTTCTCTGTTTTTATGGCGTTTATCTAGTAGAAACTTTGTTCGCATTTTTTAATACCAATATCTTTGGACAAATATTTGGCGTTTTGTTAGTAGATTTTACCTCGATATTAGCCTGCAGATTTAGGGAAGTAGGTGGAAAGAAATAGGGAATTTTCAAGCGCAAAAATCATTTCATTCTAATTTTTTCGTAAATTTATTGATCAAATCTATTTAGAAAGACGTTCGTAAGTCTCTCATACTTAGTCCTAACTATTACAAAGGAAATAAAACTGGTTTGAATTTCATTGAATCAAATCTCAGTTGATTAGATGATGTTATGCAACGTGATGAAATTAGGCATACTTATTTACTGAACTTCACGGCTTTTCAAAGAAAAATCTGAGAAATTTTTATCGTTTATAGTTCAAATTTAATTTTAATGACATTGTTACATCATAAATAGGAAAATTTTAAGAGAATTTCATATTTGCACTTTTTACCTCAAGAGAAGAATGGGGGGAAAAACTATAGGTCTGGCCAGACCTATTGGGTATCAAAAAGCACTACAAATTGAAAATCATTAAAAACATACTCAAAACTTCAACCGATTTTTTCAAATTTTTGCAAAATGCTTCTAAACATATTATTCTAGGATATTATGAAATATGAAGTCGCTGCGATTTCATCTTCTATACTTTTCTGACCAAAATATAGTGCCAAAGGTCTGGCCAGACCTTTGTGCCGACAGAAGGGTTAATCAGTCCTGCGACAATTAATTAAATGACATCATTTAATTGTAATTCGTAATTAAAATCGTGAGTTGACAAACTTTCGGGTTTTCATTCGCTCAATTGAATTCGCGCGAAATCTGCTATTTGTTATTCTTAGCCAAATGTCGTTGATCCTTTCGCGAAGTGAGTTTTTCAGTATTTTCCAATACGATCCGGTTACCATTAATTTCTATTTCGAGAAAAAAACTGCGCGACGATTTATTGCAAGTTAAAGTCCTGATAAGTCGTTTTGATGGTCCTTTTCGGATGGAAATTTCTGACGATGATGCCAATTTCAGTCGAACCGCACTTAGGTATAAGTAATGGCTATGCCGAAATAAAGGGTTGTCCCCTGTATCCTTGTAATTATATCTTCTTGTTTTTTTTTTTGTGTGGACGTAATTTCATGAAATGGCTATAAATCTTACCCTGGTGATGAAGTGAGGATAACGAAAAATGACTTTCATTCCGACGTTTTTTTTTTTTTTCTTTTTACAGAACGGGCAAACTTCACTATCCCACGGACGTTTGCGGACCGCTGTTCGAGGAGGAGTTGGAGTTTTGGGGTTTGGACTCAAATCAAGTGGAGCCATGTTGTTGGATGACTTATACACAGGTACGATGCTACTTTTCAACATTTCTGGCTTAGCCTTCATTTTAATTAGCGTAATGGCACGAAAAGGGCAACCGTCCTCTCTCAAGTAATTGTTATTTACTTTTCGTATTTACATTTCGTATTTTCCTGTCACGTCGTCGCCGAGTTGTGTCGTAATGTAAAGTCTTTCTAGAATCAGATAAAGTCTGTGGAACACCCAACAACTTTTACCCGGTTTTCAAGGATTACGTCGTGTACTTTTGTTTGGTTTTGCTTATTTTCGAGAAATTTTCAATCAAACACGGTAATGTTTAATTAGCAATAGACTTGTAAAATTGAAGAGTTTAATGATTTAATTATGACATCTTGAAAGCAAACAGCTTGAAAATCTAAACTCTTGAAATGTATGCTGTGTAAATACATATTAGCAATATTCGTCCCATACATTTAATTCTTTGTGTTCACAATGTTCCTGTTGAAATTTCAAAAATCTCGTCCTTTCCAATTTCCTCTTAATAACAATCTATTTCACGGAAACGTTCAACCATATGTTCAAGCTCCCGATATTATCTTGCCGGCTGGTGATATGCTTAGGATTTCCCATTTCGTCTCATCCAAAAAGGTGTTAAGATGCAAATGAAGTGGATAGTGCTTTTTTCATTACGTTGAACTATGCCATATTCGTTTCCCCCGACACTTTTCAATCCCTGAAAATTCTCAAAAATTTAAATACGAAAATTGCACCATATGCTGCACCTATCACATTCCTCTCTACTACAAGAGCTGCCAACCAACACACAACCTTGTTTGCTCCATTTCAAATTCCATGTGAACAGATTATCCAATGACAGATCCAAAGGGTCCTTTATACACGAAGCACTCTCGTGCAAGAACAAAGCGCCACGATGACAATAGTTGAGACCAGCATCTTGGATGTGTCTGCATCGAAGGATATGTCTGTAAAGAAATTCACTCGGAGTGAAACGAGATAAATTCGAACAAGGAGATAAACTTTTTACGATGCTTTGAGCAAGGCAGTTGGCTAATCTGGCCTTGGAATTTCGATGTCAGTTTGGATATCAGAAGGCGATTTTCCTTTTATCCCGAGGAATGTTCAGCGCTCCACTTCCAAGGGAACAGCAAGCAGTATGCGCTGCTGCTGCGACACAGTATCATTTCATTTCGGTTCGTTATATAACAGCAGCGGCAACAGCGTCACTTTGAAATGAATTCACTATAGTTGAAATGTGTTGCCTTCTGTACTAAGTGGCTTACAATGAAAAGCTATCATTGAATAGTCGAGCCGGGTGAAAGCAGTGCGGCTTCTTCTTCTCGTTTATGTATGCCTTTATTGATATGTAATGTATACATGGCTATTCTTCTCCCAAGACAGCTTACGCTTCTATCCTTTGATAAAGATTGATAAGTTCGCGTATAGTAAATTATCTTGAATGAATGTCACGAGATCAAGACAGATTGATAGCGTGAGGAGAAAAACTTTATTATATTTAGGATAGGGCGAACAAACACCAAAAGTTACGAAAAGTTGACACAAAAGTTTCTTGATGTGGGTCTTAAAGTTTTCGTTTTTACTTTCTCTATTTCTCTGTCACTCTCTTTTTGGCCAAAGTCAAGATTAAATTGTCCATTTTGTTTGGAGATGAATGTTTGGTGGAAGATTAAAGTGTTCAGATTATTTGTATTGGACGAGAATGTGCCCAATGTTGGGACAATTGGATAAAGATTATGGTCGTTTTGTGATTGGACGGATGGTTTTAGATTTCATATTCTTTTTGATTTTCGTATCTTTTAAGGAATTTACTTTAAACAGTTGTGACTGTAAAATTAGGATATTATTTGGACTATACGATTCATTAAAAATGAAGAAGGTTTTTGGGGACTTGTAGCTATTATTCCTAATAATACACTTTGGCCTGTTCTCTCAAAACTCTTATCGAAGGGTTAGTCTTATCGCATAGAGAAGACACACACAGTTTGCAGAAAGCTTTTCCATTATATTGAATTTAGTTTTTGTTAATTTTGCATAGTTATGTTATCTTTTGCTTATTTACGCTGTTGTATGAAAGTGCGCAATGCTTTTTTTCAATCTAAAGGCCTGGATAGACATCGGGCGGAATGTGAATGAAATTTTTTTCCGCAGCCATTTTCTCAATGAAAATGCATATTTACTGTCGTGGAATATGTGGCAAATGCTGGGAAATTCCATAAGCTACAATCCGAAAACGGTTCCATCATTTTTCTCCGCCATTGTATGTATTTTTTCGATTCCCCCGGTCATTTCATCGTGGAAAATATGTAATGACCCGGGTATCGAAAAATAATACATAAAATGGCTGAGAAAAATATTGGAACCTTTTTCGGATTGTAGCTTATGGAATTGCCCATCATTTGCCACATATTTCACGACAGTAAGTATGCATTTTCATTAATAAAATCGCTGCGGACAGAAATTTCATTTTCATTCCGCCCGAGGTCTATCGAGACCTTAAGATGACGGCGTAACCAAGCAAAATATGGCGCAACTATGCAAAATAAACAAAAATTCCATTCAATACAATGGAAAAGCTTTCTGAATAGTGTGTATGTCTTCTCTATGCGATAAGACTAACCGGCTCTCTAGATTCGCCCTATTAAGAGATTAAAGTAAATATGGGTAAAATCTAATTTCCGGCAAGGAGCAATCAATTACAAAAGACAACGCATGTAACTAGAGAAATTTTAATTTTTACCACAAAAATAAAATTAAATTAAAGAGAGGAGATCCAACCACACTTTTCTACAATTGGTTTAGTCTTTAATATGCCAAGGTGAATCATTCTGAGATTGCTTACGAAAGGTGAAAATGTTTTAAATATTTTTTCGCCAAAAGAAGCATCTCTTAGTAGATAATACACTCGGCTTCACAAAAATCGGGCCACTCGCCACTTTCGAACTCAAATTCAATTTTCTCAAAAAGTATGAAACTTACAACTATAAAAGCTATATCTATAGAAAGTGCATTTAATTGCAATTCAAATGACTATTATTTTTATCTGAAGTACCGTTAACTCACGCAACAAACACAATGCCTGTTTTGATTAGAGTTCGCGCTTACTGTGTGACCCGGTTTCATTGAAGCTCAGTTTATGTTCGATATTCATTATATGACACCCCTAATTTTTGTTCCAGAATAAACTCTTGGTTACAATTTATGGCAATTTGATTTAGATGTTTTCAACGTTTTAACGTAAATACTGTTCTGAACGCTAGGACGCTAGGGACACATTAGAGAGTTGCAGCATGTCGTACAATATAGTACGACATAGTAGTCATTCTAAAGGAAAAATCGCTGGCCTGCCGTACACAAAACATTATACCACAATTTGCATGTCCCAAGTAGGGACAAGTATTTCCGTATATTTGACTAACGGTGCCAAGAGGTCAAACAAGGGTTCAGGAAAATCGAACAGTACCTCTGGCTAAAAGATGTTGTATGGCTAATTCGTAGAAAATACGGTTCTGAAAAAAGTGGCCGCATTGCTCATCAATATCTACACCCTTAAGGGTGCTACGGGGGCTGAAACCTTAGAAAAATTTAGAATTTTTGGGTATTTCGTGAATATCTTTGCAACGAGGGTGTATGCTGTAAGGTTGTAGATGGCACATTTATACACTCAGAAAAAAATCCTGTAAATTCAAAAAATACGCATATGATTCAAAGAGATTCAAATATGGTTTTGCTTCATATTTGTTTCCCTTTGAATCGTTGTATAATCTCTTTATTTCATTTATAATTCAAACAGATTTCCCTTTGAACTAATAAGATATTCCTTTTGAAGGTTTATCTATAATCACTTTAAATTAAAATGATGCATTGTCAATTTAATCAGGTCACAACCATAAATGGAAAAGATTTCCTTTTAATATAAATGAATGGACTGTTTGTTTTAAAGGGATATAATTTTATTTAAAATTAAAGGATTCTTCTTATTGTTTATCCAAATGCATGAACTCAAAAGAATACTTTAAATTACACCAAAAGGAGTAATTTTCACAGGGAAAGAACATATTACTCATAAATGAGTTTTGTATAACTGACCGCGCTATAGGTGTTGGCGACATTTCATTTACCTCTTTACGCTCTAAGATGCATAATAAATTACTTCCTACAGTGGGATTCTATCCCGCGACCCTATGATTTGAAGACTAACGCGCCTACCTACTACACCACACAGACTATACGGGACGACGTTTGTAATTTATATACCATACATTGTGACATCGCTCTACCACACTGCCGACCGACTGCGAGTGTAACACAAAAAAAAAAAATGACAATTTTCTATGTAAACAAAGCGATTTCGCGTTGGAACATACATTGATTGACTCTTTTTAAAAAGATTTTCTATTGAAAATTTGGATTTCAAGGATTTCCCATTAATTAAAAAAGAATGAATTTGAATTAAAGCGATATATACGAGTATTTTAAAGGTAACGATTATATTTAATAGGAATGTATTAACTCGATTTTAAAGTGATATCGATTGCATTTTAAGAGACGTTATTTTTCTGGGTGTAGCTTCAGTGGCTGCAAAAAAATGCCGAAAGTCCCCATAGATGGGTGGGCACTCAGTTGGGAAGTTATGAGGGGCCAAACATCAAAATTTACCCTTTTTGGGTAATATCTCTATAACCGTAATTCACTTAAAAGTGAAATATGACGAATTTGTAGCTTGTATAACGCCTAAATTAATACCTACATTTTTAGATCGATACGTACAATCATAACGGCGCTATGAGAGTTAGAACCATACAAAAACGCATTTTTATAATACTTCATGAATATTTTAGAAACGGTAACTTATGCGGGAAAGTGGTTTGCAATGAAAATGTTTTTTCAATAGATCCAAATATAGTGCCACAACACCCGATCTGTACTTACCCCCCAATGGGAGCTACGTGGGGTCAAACTTTAAAAAAACGAGACCTGGGCTAATTTCGAGCGCAGCCGAAATTTAGATACCCTTCGCTCCTCTCGGGATAAAAGTCTCTTCTGGCGTACATATGACTTGTATTTAATCCCCCCCCCCCCCATTCTTTTCCTTCTGTCTTCACAAAAGTTCCGTTGAGTCGACAAAACAAAACGTATATGTGTGGGGTTTGGTTGGAATAAGTAGGCAAATAAAAATATTTACTCAGAACATTTTATTGAAGGATGCGGGAGCATGGCCCCATACGATTCCATTTTTTTGACCTTTTTAGTTGCTTTGAGACAGACAGATTAATTCAAGGTTTTGTGAAATTGGTGTAAAAAATGTTTCTTAGCAGAACCAAAATGGGGGGTTGGGTTTGTATGGCAGCCCCATGACCCCATGGCCCGAATTGATCCATTCTTACATATGTTTTGTTTCATCAATAGAAATACATTTGAATGAAATTCGGTTGAAATTGGTACTCCAATAAAAAAGTTTTTCTTAGAAGAAGCTAATTTTGGGAGTTGGGTTTGTATGGCAGCTCCATGACCCCACTGTCCGATTTTACCGATTCACACACACACAAACTGCCTGCAGCAACATTTGTGCAAAATTTCGGCTTCATAGCTTTTAAATTGGCCGAGTAAAACGCGTCGCAACAGACGGACAGACAGACAGACGGACATCGCCCCAATAATCTAAGAAAAATGGCATATTTGGTCGGAAAAAATCCTACATCGGAAATTTTTTTTGATTATGGTTGCGAATGGTCCCCAGATTATGGCATTAAAAGTCCCAACCGATCGGGGGTCCGCAACCTTAAAAAAAGGGGGGAAGGGGGACATTTTTTCGGTATTCGTTTTTTTGCGATTATTTCAAAAACAGTAAGAGATGCAGAAAAATTGTCTGACGACGAAAAAAACTACATAAAATTATCTTTGCAATGATATATAACACATTAGAGTTTAATTGAACATTTCGGCGTTAGAATAGAACATAAATTAGAATATTTTCATTTTAGACCTTTTTTGAAAGCTCCATAACCGTAAAATTTTGTATAAGTATTCACAACAAATTTAAGATAGTTTTAACGTAAACATTGAGTCGCTCCGGTCAAGGACCTCCATTATCCCCCCATTTAAATTTTTCAAAACGGCATATCCATAACTCCCCCCAAAATTGGAGCAGAGTGCTAAATGTTGGTTTGTTGCGATTGGAGGTCATAGTCACCCCACCCACCAAAAATCAGCTCATTCGGATAAAAACTAAGGGTATCTCGCATACAAAGTGACCCATCAGGAGTTTGTTCTACGTACTACTCATTTTATAAACTGTAGAACAAAGTTGTCATATTTATGTTCTATTCTAACGCCGAAATATTCAATTGAACTCTAATGTGTTATATATCATTGCAAAGATAATTTTATGTAGTTTTTTTCGTCGTCAGACCATTTTTCTGCATCACTTACCGTTTTTGAAATAATCGCACAAAACCGAAAAAAGGCCCCCCTCCCCCCCCTTTTTTTAAGGTTGCGGACCCCCGATCGGTTGGGACTTTCTATGCCATCATCTCGGGACCATCCTCAACCATAATCAAAAAAAAATTTCGTTCGATGGCCATATTTAGGTCCAATTTTCTTAGACTACAAGTCATGCTGATCATATATGTATACTTTTTATATGGTCGGAGAAGCTTCCTTCAATGCGTTACAAACTTCATGACAAAGTTAATATACCCTTTCACTCTATGAGCGAAGGGTATAAAAACGTTTTCTCTGGAATTTAATTTCTATAGGTGTTAAGTTATTTTTATGTTAAATCACAAACATTTAACTTTGAAGCTCAGTAAAACCAAACCACTTCTCCGATTTTAGTGCAGTTAGTTTTATTATACCCGTCACTATGTGAAAGGGCATATTAACTTTGTCATGAAGTTTGCAACGCACAGAAGGAAGCACCTCCGACTATATAACGCATATGTGTTATTGATCAGTGTGACGAGTGAAACCGATTGAGCGATGTCCGTCTATCTGTCTGTCTGTCTGTTGCAACGCAAACTTGCTGCTAGCTTTGAAGCTATCGGCCTAAAATTTTCCACGCGAGTTTCTTTGTACTGTACGCTGTATATATGCTGGAACGAATGGAATCGGACCATGGGATCATGGGGCTACCGCCTGAAAATTAGGTACTTCTAAGAAAAACTTTTTTTAATTCGACCCTAACTAAACTTTACCTAAATATGTTCCTAGTAAAGGCTCCAGACATATCTAGGAATGGATGAAATCGGAACATTACGTGATAGGGCTGTCATGGTTAGTCACTGAAAATTAGGTTCTTCTAAAGCCGGCCCCACACCGACCGGAGTGTGACTGGACTGATCTTTTGTGCGGTGTTTTCCCCCCTCCGGTCGGTGTGGGGCCGGGCTTAGGAAAAACTTTTTTCTTTATGTACCAATCTTAGCCAAACTTCACGCAAGTGTGTTCCTACACTCTAAAAAGTGAATTTAAATTTCCGCTGAAAATGCGGTAATTTTACACTTTTTCCCGCTTATAATCACATACAGAGTGCATTTTTCAACAATTTCTGTGTAAAATAAAAAAATTACACCAAAATCGGTGTGAAATGTATTTTTACACTACACTTCTGTATAATTCAGATTTTCTAGTGCATTTTTACAACGTTTATGTGTATAATTCGGATTTGTGGTGTACTTTTACAACGTGCAGTTGAAGTTTTACTCATTTTTTGTAGCGTGATCTCCTGTTGTCATACTTCAATCGGCTGGACTTAGCACAGTGTACCACATTTTTCCAAAAATTCTCTGCATTTAGAACTCATGTGTACACGCTCTGTGGCTCACTTGCTTGAGTCGCACTCTACGATGCTAGTAATCTAGAGGTCCCGAGATCGAATCTCGGCGTGGTCCAAAATTTCCGTACATGTGCGGATAGGAAATATTTAGTGATTGCAACATTGCACTCCCAAATGATATGCAATGTAACGTTGACTCGAAATTGCCTATAAACGGCTGAGTTAAGGTACTGAGAAGAAGAACAAGTGTACAGATCGCAAAAAAAAAAGAACAATTTGCAACCTCCCATGTTTACGAAAAACTGATCAGCAAAACTCGACCGATACTTGTTTATATTTTATATATCCTTAAATAGTTTTATTGATAACTATATTATTTGTAAAGGTTCGCCACTTAAATCTTTACAACGAAAAAAGAGTGAAACCGCATTATATTCCTATTATTACGGAGTGTTTTTACACATAGCACGGTGTAAATTTGCTAATATATTAGAGTACTTTTTTACACATTTTTTATGTAAAATTACACTTGATTTGCAAATTTAGATTGCAGAGTAATTTCACTATTATAATAGAAGGAAACAAAGTTTCCTTCTATTATAAGAGTAAAAATTTAATAGAGTGTAGTAAAGCCTGAAAATATATCAAGGAACGGGTGGAATCGGAACATTATGTCATAGGGCTGTAATACAAACCAACTCTTGTAAGAAAAATATTCACCTTTTTTAATCTTAGCTTAGCCTCAACGTTTCCAGCAACATTCCATCTGACGGAACACGTCATAGGGCTGCGGTAGAAATTATTAACGCAAAAGAATCTTAAGTTTCATTCAAATGTGACGGGTATCGAGGCATAGCCTACTTCATATAATTCTGTAGTTGGCAACTACAATGTTGCCAATGCTACAATTACTAAATTTATATTTTACTGTAAATCCTGCGAAAATTTCCTAGCTCAATTAATACGGTAAGAGGAAAGCTCTTATGTATTTAATTTGCAAAATAAGCTCTCTATCTAAACCTACATTAAAACTCAACAGCATATTTGATAATCGGATCTAAAATACAGCATTTATAAAGATACCACTTGAACTAACTAGAGAAGTCATCGCTACAGCTTTCATTCTCACGTAATTCAAATCCGATTATCTCTGTGGAAAATCAATTCAAATATTTCAGAAGGATATAACCGCAGCTTACACTTAACAAATTGCAATATAAAGGTCATATTCGAGATAGCAATCATTTCAGCAGCATATACGAGTATTTAGGGTAGGATACGATGTTGCGACACTACACTCACTTTGACTAAACACAAATCCTCTTGATAAATTAAATGAGCTCGAAACGCTTACCAAGTGTATAGTACGTAATCGATTTTCTCTTTACTTTCGTTACAGCATAGAGATACTCAGGAAACATTAGCAGTCTTAGATAGATTAGATCTAGATACGGAAAAGCCATCAGATGAGGAGCTGGCACGTAAATTCGGTTTCGAAGAGGACTATTACAAAGGAACATTATCGTGGTGGCAGACTATTAAACCTCAGATATGGTCCCTGTTCGACGAACCATATAGTTCCAATGCAGCCAAGGTAGGTACACTTTAAAGTCTGAACCGCCATATATTATCACCCACTTTACAGCCGTATCTATGGATAAATGATGAAGTGCAAGTTTCCGACTAACATTCAAAGTATCAACTACGAGTACACGCCCAGACTAATGGCATTCTCCCTGGCATCGTATACTGCCACGAGGTGATACATAATCGCGCCTATCGTAAAATTAAAAGCATTCCACGTACTTTTTGAAACTTTTTTTTTTTTTTGATTCACCACAGACCATGATGTCGTCTCTAGGGCCATCGACGAGATCCCTTTGCAATTTACTCTCCGTTTATTACAGTGGCTGCTGCGGCTGTCACATTTGTGGAGCAGGACTTTCAGCAGGCTGTCGTTCGCGGGGAAAGATGTAAATTAGAGAGTGAAATAGGATTTTTAGGTCCCCATTTGTGTACAGTCATGTTACGGCATTCAATCTTTCAATCTTAAGAATATTTCGCTGAGAGGAAAATCTTTCCCTGAAAAGCACATGTTTCGCGTGCATTAATTCACTTACATTATGCGAAGAAATATTAATATTGCTCGGTATTTTCATCAGTAGTCTGGCATAATCCTTTAATATTCACTCGTTATCTGTGCAATAACATCATCGGTGAAATGAATGGAAAATTCATGGTTTTCTGGGTATTGAGGTAATCTTAGAATGCCTATTTCTCATCGCATTCATAGTCATCTCTGTACGTATATCCTTATCAGCAAATTCATGAGGACTGGGAAGTATTTCATTCATCCTCGCCCGAGATTTGAGCGCAACTACAGTACGAACGAGTATATCTATGCCAAGAACAAATTGTTGCAAACATTCAATCTGCTCATTCATAACACAGCTCCCCCATTTTCAAACTTTAAAAGAGAAACGTTTGCAGAGCTATTTCTTTCAATACGGACCGATGTCGGCACCATCACCATCATCTCCTCAGACAGCCTCATCATACCCATGCCTGGTCTCATGGCCAGGACATCATGGTCGTCGTACTGCTGGCTTATCTCCACCCCTGCCTATACATTTTCCATTTTCGGGTAAATAATTGAAATAGCATCCTGCTAGTGCTATACGTCGACATTGATTTTTCTCTCGACATTTTATCCATCATAGCTTACAATAGAGCTAAGCAAATAAGAAAAGATAACCTGAGAGATGCCTAAAGCGCGACCGCTCCTTTTCCTATGATCTGTACCAGCACTGTGTACTGTGTGTGTGTACACACAGTCATCCGACGTTTATCGCAATGTTTTTTGCTTTGGCGTGTACGAAACGAATCGTTTATCTCGATTACAGCTGGTGGATAATGAAAAGAGAATTTAATGCAGACCTCATTTTCGCGGGGGAGCGAAAATGCAAAGGGAGAAAATCATCTGGATTTATATTTCTCACACTTTCTTTTTCTCATTACGGATACAGAATGAAGAATTATGACTTGTTTCGCGATAATTTATACACGAAAACAGTGCTTTTTCTTGGTTTTAATTTATTTTTCAATTTTCAAATTTAAGGATGCTCTTAGGGTGTTTTTTTGTTTGCTGGAAGTGTTAAATGTATTTTTAAAAGGGCATCTTTAGTAGTGAGTCGATCTTTTGATATGTAAACAGATTTCGGAGTATTCTATTGGAACGCAAACCTGCGATGAAAGAAAAATCGCTTGAAAAAAGTAATGACAAATTCGTTCTCAGGAGGCACTAATTACTAAGTAACATGCCTTACGTAAGCTTTAAAATTAAGAAGGACATTGGCTGTTGGATGGCATAGGCACTGCCACCACTGGTCTATTGCACTATTGCCCCTACTTCAATCAAATACATAAACTCATCTAACCGACCGATAAATCGATTTAGCTACCCAATAAGAGCTATCCTTTTCTAAAGGAAACCCACTGCTGAAACAGTCCAGGCGAAGCACGGGTAAGCTGTCACATTCACAAAGAAGCACTACCCATCCTTGAGGACAGCCTCCGAGTGGCTTTAGTAGAGGTAATAGTTTTGCCTATGTTGGGGTATGTATTGGCAACAAACCAGTTCCTACTGTTGCAAATCCAAAAATTCTCCGGCTTCACTTCGAGAAAATGATGACTTCAGCTCATTACGCGGTAGCGGTATGTGAAAGATGCGCAGTAGGAACAAGATTCTTAACCTTCAAGCGGGCGCGCGGGCGGTAATTTACCGCCCTGATCATATAAACACCCATAGCTTTTCCCCCGTTGGCCGGATCGAGGTGGGAGAAGTATGTATTCTTAAGCCATACTGTTATAGATACGATACAATCAAATTTTCGCTAAATTTTACCTTCCATATCTTTCTAGCGGTCATCAAACGTTCGGAGATTGTATATTTTGATATATAGTTCTGCTCAAGATGTGTGTGCTCTGTGTAATAGCACTGAAGTGAGAGGCTTCGCTAAAACTGCTGAACTTGTTTTATTGTTCACCAGATAATACTTTTTATGATGATAACTTATTTGGGGCATGCTCTTCTTTCAATTTACCATAATAATGAGAATGGAAGTTGTACGGTTGAGCGCAAATGGAGGGGAAAATACGAGGGCGGTAAATTGCCGCCGCTCGCCCGGTAATGTCACAAAAAATGCGCGCCCGCTTGAAGGTTAAAGCACCTGGGGCAAAGATAAAGAGACTAGCCACTTATGAAGCGGTGGGTCCAGCAGCGGCTGATTTTACGGCGCCAGTTTGGTCGCACAAATTGGAATAAAATCCAAGTCTGCCAAAATGCTGCTCGACGCACAGCCACAGGGTGCCTTCGTGCCTTCTGATGTCTGCCCAGGATCACCTACATCAGGAGACACATTTTATGCCAATACGTGACCACAATCGACTACTTGCAAAACCATATCTGGTAGGTTTTTATCGAGAGGATCATCCTAATCGTGACCGTGTGGACAAAATCCCCTTCCACGCCACATCAAACGTGGCCTTCGTGACTTTGAGAGTGAGGTCCAGGGTTACAAAAGGGATCCTTTCGACGAAGATTCATACCGGGCTGCCATTGCAATGATTCACACTGAGGAAGTGAGTCGGTCTATTGCGAGTTTAGGTACGAACAGAGTCCTCTCAACGCTCCCACCACCTATTTCGCCTGAGGAGATTAGGCTCTTGAGAGCCACCAGAGTGATTTTAGACCAGCTTCGGTCAGGCTTCTGCTCACGCCTCAATTCGTATCTGTTTCGCATAGACTCGAACATACAAAACGTATGCCCAAATTGCGCTGGCACGGCTCACGATGTGGCCCACCTATTTCAATGCCCAGCTGCACCCACTAATCTCACACCCCTCTCACTATGGGAAAACCCCATTGCAGCTGCCACGTTTTTGTCCCTGGAGACTACGCATGAAAACGACGAAGAACTATAAATCGAATTCATATAGATACACAGCGGTTCACACCTTCCTGTACCGCTAAAAGAGTAAGAAGGCATCCAATACAATGCTGGTCCTGCTATACCAGAAGATCCGATTACTGCGTGATAATATTATCTTCCCATTTAAGAATGCTAATCGAACTAAAACCTTTTTTGGTCAGTACCACCACGGAAGACACTTGTTTTTTTATTGCCTTTGAGGGCAGTTACCTATTGTAAGAGGACATAATTGCTCTGGTGGTATCATCGGCAAGTCTTTCGAGACTAACCAAGCAACACATTAATTTTCTTGTCGATTTGCTGTAGGTGTTCCGTTGGTGCCTGGGTATAGCCGAAACAGTTTGCGTTTTGTGCAACCCCTATGCTCAGTGGTAGCTGCATCCCACTTGCCTTAAAAATAATAAAATTAGTGAACTTTACCAAGGTGGTGGGCACTGCTACCTGAAAGGTACATTGTGTCCTTTAATTTAGAAGGTTATCAACCAGTTTAATAAAGGCTAGAAGATCCTTCAGAGAGGAGCTCCTAATCATTCTGGAGCTTAGTAAATCACATTCAAGGAGTGATCTCCTGGACCTGAAGGTTTCGTCTTCCTCCAGGCAAAGGCGACATTGATTGAATATCCCTTGATAAACCAATTTTATGGAGATAGTTGCGGAGCCCGAAATAACTCGTAAGAAAGCCTATTAATATTCTAAGCTCAGTTCTGCAGAGGCATTTAATATTGGAGTAGCTAAAGGGGCACACTAGCTCTTTTGTAACTCTTCTGCAGAGGCATTTAATATTGGAGTAGCTAAAGGGGCACACTAGCTCTTTTGTAACTCTTAGGCGTTGTCCAGTTGTTCAACCTCAGGTCCGCTGACCAGTTACCCATTACGCCTCTAGCAGCTCTCCAGCTAATTCCACAGATAGGCTCAGTGCCGATGAATATAGATTATGATCCCCCTCTTGCTAGCTCGACCTCGTATTCATTTCCCTCAACGCCTCTGTGACCCGGAACCCAATAGATTGAGACAGAGTTACGGATGGAGAGGTCCTGAAGGAGGTCAAAGCACTCGCTGACGAACTTTGAAGTAAACCTGTGTGAAGATAACGCATTAATTGCCGCCTGCCTAACAGTACAAATGGCGATATGTGCACCACGGAGACCTCGTCCCAGGATCTCTCTGGCACAGGTCCCGATGGTATGAATTTCGGCTTGGAAGACGCTGGGCCATTTGCCCATTGTAACCGAGATCCTGGTATTGGGTCCAAGGACTCCAGCACCGACACCATGATCGGTCTTAGACTCATCCGTGAACCAAGTGATGCATCTGGGATCCGCCCGATCTGAGATGTGAAGGCGAACCTATATATCATATAATCATCATATAATCTGATACCAGGCAGATTGATAGGCCAGGAACCTGTTGCAGGATACGCATGATACGATCACTGATACGAGTATCAGACGATAAGCGGATTTTTAAAGCGCTTAGGGCTGCAGTTTCCTGTATGAAAATGTGCAGTGGCGTCATTCCCCATATAGCTTCTATGGCTAGGATGGAGGTAGTACTAAAAGCAGCAGTGATACCAAGACAGGAGCTTATTACGGCTCTTGATGGTGTTGCGTTGCATTGTTTTAGGCCAAGTGGCTATTCCAGTTTAATCTACCATCGAGTATGGTGCCAAGGCATTTGACCTCTTTGGAGTAGGCAGTATGCACCCCCCCTAAGTAGATTGGCTCAATTGTAAGCGCAAGTTTCCTTGTGAATGGTACTAGGACTGTTTTGTGTGGGTTATTACTGAGCCTTGTTGCTGTGGACCTTCTGTTAATTATCGTTAGGGCCGTGGTCATCAGATCCGTAATAGTGGACTCGAATCTAACCCTCATCACAATAGTGATATCGTCAGCGTAGCCAATGGCGAAGAAACCCTGCACTTCAAGTAGCGGAAGTAATTCATCTACTACCAGATAATATGACCCCCAAGCGAGGAGTGAATCTCCCTACCTTTCAGCATGGTGTCAATCCACCTAATGATAGGCACTTGCATCTCTCTCATATCGAGGGCTCTGGCAATTGCATCGCATCCAGTTTTGTGAAAGGCATCCTCGATGTATAAGAAGGCGCACAAAGCGATCTCTTTTTCATCTAAAGATTTTTCAATAGTATTGTCGAACTTGTGAAGCGCCGTCACCGTCGCCCACATAGGAATGTTGAGTGTGATGTAAAGGTTTATTCCTCACCATCAAACTCCTGATGTGTAGGGCAACTAAACGCTCCATAGATTTGAGGAGAATGGAGGTTAGACTGATGGTCCTGTAGGATGGATGGATATGGCGCTGAGATAGGTTGGGCTGGTTGCGCCCAATACTGCAGCCTGCTGGCTTATTGTATATCCCATCTAAGCGAGAACGTTTCAGGTTAAGAGCTCTGTCCTTCGTATAAGGCTTAGAAGAAAGCTAACCAGGTTTACTTTGTGTGCACCCATTGTGGTAGTTTGAGCCCCAAAGAAATTTTGTCTCCAGCTCATAAGAGCGGGGCATTCGAAGATAACGTGCGAGGCTGATTCCTCGTCTTCGTTGCAGAGGCGGCATAATGGGTCTTGTGTGTAGATCCCAATTGTATGCAGATGTTTTCGTAGGGTACAATGACCGGTTATAAGGCCTGTCACTGCCCTGAGGTTCGTTTTACTTAGACTGAGGGCTTCGGTGCAAGTGCCAGTTAGATTCCAGCATACGCTTGCTGTGCCTGAGCCCTTCAGCTAGTCTCCATCGATTTTGGAATTTATCCTCGGTCCATCGTCTAGCAACGGTTCTGGCAGTAGATTTACTGATTCCGATTGCTGGTTCAGGACCAGTTAAGGGTAGTTCGGAACCCTCTCTTGCAAGGGCGTCCGCTTTCTCATTTCCTTCGATCCCCTTATGTCCCTTCACCCATTTTAGAGTTACTTTGTTCCGGGTAGCTAGGTTTTTGAGATTTTGTTGACATTCCCAAACCAATTTAGAGGTTGTTTTGGGATTTGCAATGGCTTTTATAGCAGCTTGACTATCGGAAAGAATAAATATGGTCTTATTGGTATATCCCTTTCGAGTACTCTCCCCCGCTGCAAGGTTTATGGCTATAAGTTCTGCCTGGAACACAGTTGTATATTGACCTAGGGGTTTGGAGATACAATAGTTTTTGGTTTTAGTATAAACTCCTGCCCCTGTTCCTTCGTCTGTCTTCGACCCATCCGTGTACCACACGATGTGATTTGATAGATGGTTGTCGTTCCATTTACTCCAGTCTTCCCTAACCGTTGAGGTTTGGATATTGGAGTCGAAGGTGTACATGGCCGGTTTATAATCGCTGCCCATATCTAGGATTGGGTTTGCAATAGTTTCTGTAATCGTACAGTGTCCTGTCCTTTGTGGTGTCCACATGTTCGATGATTGGAGTCTGTACGCTGCAAGTCTTGCCTCTTCTGTGATTGTGAGGTCCAGTGGTGGCAGGTCTAGTAGTTTCTCTAGAGTTAAAGTTGGTGCACTGCGCATGGCGCCGGTTATGCTTGCGCAGGCCAGTCTCTGTACTGATCCCAACTTCGCTGCTGCTGTTTTTTGCTTGATTTTGGTCCACCAGACTATCGAGCCATAGGTCAGACGGGGTTTGACTACAGCTTCGTATATCCAGTGTATCATTCGTGGTTTTAACCCCCACGTTTTCCCTATTGCTCTTTTTGTCGCATATAGGGTCTGTTTGCCTTTGGCAATTGTGTTTTGCAGCTGCTTGTTCCACGTGAGTTTGTTATCCTGGTCCTTATCCTTGGTCCTGTAGGACTTTGGTAGGTCATCAGGTTTGTTACCCTGCTTAGGGATGAAAGTTACATTAACTTATCTCCAAGCAAGTGGGATATAACAAAAGTAGTATTTAGCTAGCTCTGAACAGAGCCGTTAGACGTGGCAGAACGATATCCAGGTAGTTTTGAAGGAGAACAGGAAATACTCCATCAGTCCCCGCGGCCTTAAATGGATCAAAGGACTGAATAGCCCATTTTCATTTTCTGAGGAGAAAGATCCAGGGAAGTGAGTGTCAAGGAGAAGTTGGAGGGTCTCCTTGGGACAAGCCGCAAAGAAACCGTCCGGGAATTTGAACAATCCAACTCCGTTGGAGTTGCTTGCTTTGTGAAGGCGAGCGGCCTCAGGTAAATACTGATTTCTTTCACACTGCTTCCTCTTAAATTTCCACTTCCTTTTAAATTTCCTAATCATCGTATTGTATTCAGTTAAAGAGCGCCTGTATGACTCCCACTGACTACAGCGCTTGGCTTAGTTGAACAATATCCTAACCTGGGTAATATAATACCGTGATACACCGGCCTTAGAGTATATTACCGCAAAGATGAATCTATCTCTACGAACTTTCATCATGCCAGAGTATTGGAAGAAAGGGCCATTATCGCAATACTCAAACCTGGCAAAGAACACAACCTTGAAGAACCATTCCGTCCGATCACGCTTTTGCTTTCTGTGGCCAAAATACTTGAGACACTGATATTACCAACACGACGCATATAGATCTCGCGAACCATTAACAGGACTTTAGGAAAATGCACAGCACCACCACTGCACTAAATCAACCTTCGATCGTTTATGGCTTCACCTACAAGTAACAGCGTACTCCGTACTCCTACAGCTAAAGCCACCGGAGGTACCTTGTACCCAAACGCTGCAGAAGTGATAGGTTTCGGTTCGGCGTCGCTACTAGGCTTCGGAAAGTTTGCCGTGTTAGGCTTTCCGGGGTTGGGAAGACCATTATTCGCCGAACGCTGTCGTTTCGCAATTGGGGTTTTGCCATTAGGATTAATCGCTTTATAGGTTGCTTTGACTTGACGTTGGAAGTCACGTTTAACTTTCATTAAGGAAAGGGGTAAGGAGAATTTAAAACAAGGGAGGTTTCAAGCGGGGTTTGTATTTATGAATATAAGTCTAAGAGGGGATTCACACTTCCGACAGGATTTGTCTGTAGTCTGTACAGCACCCGCTCTAGAAATTACGCCGCCCCGGGCAAGAGGACAAATTGCCGCCCCTTAGGTACTATTCAAGGAAAATTAAAGGTATTCATCAATTCAAAGATGGTGCTGTAATGCTTCTGTAATACTTGTTCTTAATATATGAAGCTAAAAAAGTTCTCCATTAATACTTTTTTATTGTGTTTATTGGATGGAAAGACACACAGGGGTAATCCTGCTAGCATATTATGTAATCAATCAATCACAAATGAACAGACACGTGCAATATTCTCCTATCGGTAGTGTTGTTTCATCCTAATAGTAAGACGTTAAATTGTGATCCGATAAATTGCTTATTGTAATTTTGTACGAGTAAGGGCTTCATATTTTTTGGAAGAGTTGAGGGTGATGAAGTACATACTTTGGAATACCAAAATGGAAACCAACTATCTTCATTGGAATTTGTTTGAAGTCCTAACTCATTGTCAATTTCTGAACCCCTAAGAAAATCTCTACGCAAAAACTGGGTACATTTTATTGATAAATATGTGGATTGAAACACTGTAAAATCTTCTCACTGTAAACGAATTACTGTCAGTTTTTATATAGCCACTGTTGGTAAAATCACATGAGAAAAGATTTATTGCAGATTTTATAAAAATTTGTTAAATATTTCTATGGAAGCAACTGCAACTGATTACGAGCAATGCTCAGATTGGCCGAGTGGTTAAGGCATAGGACGGGGGGCGAAACGATGGTCATGGGTTTAATGCTAACTGCGCGCTACTTTTTTTCAAAAGATATCAGTGTCATTCAATAAGCCTCCTATAAATGGCAGTAATACTTATTCTTTTCACATTGGTTCGTAGGTAATGCACAAGGCACGAAAGTAATGATGTAATGATAATGGTTTAAAAAAAAACGGCGGCAAATGTAATTTTTCAGTTTTTATATCACGAAATCTGCTTCTATTACTATTGCAAGAGAAAATTCTATGGAATATTATAGAGCTATAATTGTTAGTTGGTTAGGAGCATTTTTAGAAAGACAATACAAAAATTGATAGTCATAGTAGAACTCGAACCAATGCCCTAGTAATTCAGGAAATATAATCTTGATCCTGGGAGAGGGCCCAGAAAGTATGCACTAGAAACCTGTTCCGCCTTCGTTCAGACTCCTAAGCGAAATTCGCCACAGTTCAGCATGGCTTCATAGTAAGGTTATTTGGAGTTCCAAAATTATAGGTTAGTATTGAGTCCCCCGAACGACATATTTTTCACCGCCGTCAAAAATAATGCAGAGGGCACAGGGACACCTGGAGGCTTTCACAGCGATGCGACGTAAGAAATTGAAAAATAATGCGAAATGATTTCTTTCACTAAAACCCTCAACACATTTTAGAAAATACGGCTTGGAAAAATGTTGTGCCAGAGAATGGTGCTCGTTTTCATTACTAATATTTTGGAGTAGTTTTCGATAACATCTTTATACACTATGGATCTCTTCGCAAACTGATTTCTTCAGTGGTTTATTTTCATAAATGCGTCATCTTGATAATTTTTATAGAGAATTGGGTAGCTAGCTAGTTTAATCAGGAGAACCAAGCAATATCTCGATTATAAGCATGTCCAGAAAAATATTAAGACTGGTTGCAGCTCTGGCAATGTGTACTGTGGTTCCATCCCTCATGTTGCTGAAATCTAAACCAACCTGTTCAAAACTTGTCCTCTCAATGCTATTGGATTCAACTGAAGAAACTCTTCTGCGAAAAGTAGTAGTTTCGGGCATACAATTTCTCTCAGTTTGATTTTAACGCTTTTATTTGATGAGTGTTATGCGACGGGACTTCTTATTTAGGACGGGTCCCAAAATCACATACCTACGTAAAATTTTGGCAATTTTTACTCAGCTTTTTATGATTGCAAACGCAGCACTCCGTATCAATCATTGGAAAAGTTTTTTTTCTTTAAAACACAACTTTCCTTTTTATGTATTTTCTCTGTAGTTTCTTTGGTTGCGATTCCACTAAATCGAAGCTGCCATAAATATTTTCTTTCGGCCTTTTCCACTTTTTTGTTATTCGAGTACTAGCCAAAAAGCCGCCCCCAAAATTTGGCGCCCCGGGCGACCGCCCGTTTTGAGTCTGTATCGGCTATTAGTCTATAGTACAAAAAATCGGTTCTCGGAAAAGGAAACCCGAAGGGAAGGATCGTTTAAAATATGGGCCTAATTAGTCCAAGTCTCATTCGACAATTCGAAAAAAATATCCTCCGAAGATAATGGGTTTATATAAATATTATTTACACATTTTTCCCTTCTTTCTCCTTTCAGATAGTCGGAATAGTATCAGTATTTTTTATATGCGTCTCGATATTATCATTTTGCCTTAAAACACATCCGGATATGCGAGTGCCGGTCATTAGAAATATAACAGTAAAGACGGCCAACGGTAGTACAGCATGGGTTCTGGACAAGCCGACGACAAATGCCCATGTAGCCTTTTTCTATATTGAATGTGTGTGTAATGCTTGGTTTACATTAGAAATTTGGGTAAGTAAAGACTTTAATTTAATATTGTGTTTCCACTTAAAATGGTTTTTAAATCTGAATGTACTTAATAATTTGAATTGACCATTCAATCATCTATTGTGAGACCTAAGGATCTCCACACACATACATAAGTCTAGTTGAATGCCGACTATTTTGTCAAACGAAGTCGCCTAGTTCTTGTGTCGCTGATACTTGAGTATCCCCGTGTTAGCAGACCCTAACATTGCAGTCCCTTTGAATGTATAGTACATTACGGGCTCCCTTCTCATAGTGAATTTTCTTTGTCTTCTTATCGACACGAGCGACACTTACTGTACCATCTGCCCTATTGCGGAAAATATCGCAAACACAAAAGTTCTTTCTATGAGAACGGGTCCCATTTTAAGCCTAGTACCTACTGACCTCGAGAGTGAAATTTTTTCAATGAAAATGTATTCTTACTGTCGTGGAATATGTGGGGAATGCTGGGGAATTCCATAAGCAACAATCCGAAAACAGTTCCATAATTTTTCTCGGCCATTTTATGTATTTTTTCCGATTCCACGATTATTTCATCGTGAAATATCAAATGACCGGGGAATCGAAAAATAATACATAAAATGGCCGAGGATAATTATGGAACCGGTCTCGGATTGTAGCTTATGGAATTTCCCACCGTTTGTGACATATTCCACGACAGTAAGTATGCATTTTTATTGATAAAATCGCAGCGGGAAAAATTTCTTTTGTCGATCTTAATTCAGCCCTTTATAACCGAAAAGTTTCTGTCATTGTGAGCCTCCACTGCATTGGCCAACTTTCCTGGCTTTCTCCCTCTATGGAAATTTCCTAAAAGCATTAATCCTAGCAAAGAATAAATTGATTGTAATATCAGAGATCTGGTTTCGGTCAACTGCCCAGTAAATTGTGGCGAAAAAAATAATTTTACCAACCATCGTGTCGCCCACATCTGATGAATTATTAAAATTGCCACAGTCGACAATAAATTTAATCGTAATACCATCACCATTTTATTATACCTTTCACTTAGTGTGAAAGCAAAAGGCTAAAAACGGATACGTAATGTCTGTTTAATCGCATTGTAAACGCAGTATGTACTATTAAATGTTTAATTAATGTCGAAGAATATTGATATCGGTTTTCGGAAATTTACGGCGTCATCATTTATTCTGATGGTTTTGTTCTGATTTTATGTATTTTTAATTGAATCAGAATCAGTTTTGTCGATTAACTTTTAAATTCTTTTGGCCGCTGATTGATTTATATGGATTTAATCTTCAAGGTCAGTTTTGATATTTTATAGCCGATAGAGACTGCCAACAATCCTGGTTAAAATTAATCCAGTCAACACCCTGGATACTAGATCGAATGTTATGTCACTAAATTGAATATGCATCGTAGAATGTACTTGCGTTATTCAAATCGCAGTACAATATCGTACAGTTGTTAATCAAATCGAAGATTTAATAAATCCTGTTGAAAGTGTGAATCCCCTCTTATCGTCTTTCGTAGACTATGAATGCATCACCCATGGTGGATTGAACTAGAAAAAACTAGAATTTTCAACACTGAGCAGTGATCACCTTTTCACACTGACGTGCAAAAATGCACTGTGGTCGTTTACATAAACTTTGTAAATTAATTTAATTTTAAACAGTCACGAAATTTGCCTAACCCTAAAGCTACAGTCAGACCGTGCTAGTACTAGCTACTAGTGCATGCATACAAGAAATCTCCACGGTGACGACGACGTCAACAACGAAACAGTGTCATATAAATGGGTGACTACGCGTTGTTACGACGTTCGTTACCGAGAGTGTGTGCAACTAGTCGCGTGAATAGTCACCCTATCTACCTAGGAATTAGTTGTATGCGCGAAATTACCACGGTGACGACGCGACGTCGTAAACAATCAAAAAAGTGTTATGCAATTTTACTAGTAAGTAGTAAAATGTATTTAATAGTGGAATAGGACATGTTCAATGGGAAGTGAATATACACTACAATTATTTCTCGGTGGATTTCGAATTAACGGCTCAACGGATCCAAACGAAATTTTGTTTGAATGTGTAGAATGGTAGGGTATTTGCTACGAATGCATTCGAGATTACGAAATGGTAACAGGGTGTCCGAGACGAGGTGCGAAAGTCGATTATTCTATTTGTCATCGGAAAGGGTGTATCGGCTCGTATATCGACATGAAATTCAGTGTAAATTTGCAGAATGGTAGGCTATTTGCTACAAACACCTTTGAGATTACGAAATATCAACAGGGTGTCCTAACAAAGGTGCAAAAGCTGATTATAATCGGCAATAAATTTAGTGTGAATATGTAAAATGATAGGGTATTTGCTACGAATACCTTTGAAGTAAGGAAATGTTATCAGGGTGTCCCAAAGGAGGTACAAAAGTAGATAATTTTATTTGTCATCGGAAAAAGGTGTACCGGCTCGTATATCGACATGAAATTCAGTGTAAATATGTATAATGGTAGGATATTTGCTACATATACCTTTGAGATTGGGAATCAGAACAGAGGTTAGGAGGTAGGTTATTTGCTACAAATACCTTTGAGATTGGGAAATGCTAACAGGGTGTTCTAAACGAGGTGCAAAATTAGATAATAATCGGCAATAAATTTAGTATGAATGTGTAGAATGGTAGGATATTTGCTACGGATACCTTTGTAGTCGGGAAATGTTATCAGGGTCTCTCAAACGAGGTGCAAAAGTGGTTGTCATAATCAGCATACCCAACAAACAATAGCTAACAACACAATACAAAAATTCGAAAAACCTGCGGTTACAGAAAACATTCACAAAAGGTGACTGTTTGCTGTGCATTTTCGTCGAAGGGTCGCTACCCCTATTTTTGCTACAGTCTGTATCTGCGACTAGTCTCATTTTAGCATTTCAAATAGAAAAGATAGAGCAAGTCTTTTTCACATCCTCTGGCACTGTGGTTGTTTTAAATAGGAAACGAGTAATTAATATGCAATATATTCCATCTCTTTTTATACGTCTTCTTCTTCTTTATATGCCAGTCACAATTATAAATAAATATGATAAACATGTTTTTTTTACCAAAAACAGTTTTTAGACACCTGGCCCTCTACTGATTCCAAAACACTAAAAGTAGCCTGGCTCTGCCTTTTCTATTTGAAATGCTAAAATGACACTAGTCGCAGATACAGACTATAGAAAAAATAGTGGTAGCGACCCTTCGACGAAAATGCACAGCAAACAGTCACTTTTTGTGAATGTTTTCTGTAACCGCAGGTTTTTCGAATTTTTGTATTGTGTTGTTAGCTATTGTTTGTTGGGTATGCTGATTATGACAACCACTTTTGCACCTCGTTTGAGAGACCCTGATAACATTTCCCGACTACAAAGGTATTCGTAGCAAATATCCTACCATTCTACACATTCATACTAAATTTATTGCCGATTATTATCTACTTTTGCACCTCGTTTAGGACACCCTGTTAGCATTTCCCAATCTCAAAGGTATTTGTAGCAAATAACCTACCATTCGACATATTTACACTGAATTTCATGTCGATATACACCCTTTTCCGATGACAAATAAAATGATCTACTTTTGCACCTCGTTTAGGACACCCTGTTCCAATTCCCAATCTCAAAGGTATATGTAGCAAATATCCTACCATTCTACATATTTACACTGAATTACATGTCGATATACGTGCCGATACACCCTTTTCCCATGACAAATAGAATAATCGACTTTCGCACCTCGTCTCGGACACCCTGTTACCATTTCGTAATCTCGAAAGCATTCGTAGCAAATACCCTACCATTCTACACATTCAAACAAAATTTATTCCCGATTATAATCAGCTTTTGCACCTTTTTTAGGACACCCTGTTGATATTTCATAATCTCAAAAGTGTTTGTAGCAAATAGCCTACCATTCTACATATTTTACACTGAATTTCATGTCGATATACGTGCCGATACACCCTTTTCCGATGACAAATAAAATAATCGACTTTCGCACCTCGTCTCGGACACCCTGTTACCATTTCGTAATCTCGAAGGCATTCGTAGCAAATACCCTACCATTTTACACATTCACACTGAATTTCGTGTCGATCGGTTGAGCAGTTAATTCGAAATCCACCGAAAAATAATTTTAGCGTATATTCACTCGCTGGCTGGGTGCTAGTCGAATTGAACATGTCCTATTCCACTAGTATCTAGGAAATGTGTCTGTTGACTAGCTACTAGTAAAATTGCACAACAGTTTGTTGATTGTTTACGACGTCGTCACCGTAGTAATTTCTCGTTTGCAACTAACTCCTGTATATAGGGTGACTAGTTGCGCGTCTAGTTGCATCACACTTTCGGTGACGACGTCGCGTCGCACAGTGGTTCAGAATCGGCATTTTGCGGAAAAAAATATATATTTCCGGAATGGCTTCATCTAGGTACATGAAATTTTGTACGAATGTGTAGAAGCTTAACCCAATACCAGACATTTAAAAAATATTGTAAAAAGGACATTTTAAAGGGGGGTCCCCATATAGGAGTAATAAGGATACAAAAAAAAATGTTGTGAACATAGGTGTGTGGGGTATCATATCAAAGGGGAGATTGAGTACATTTCAGCTGTGAAGGAATTTTTTCTATCAATGCCTCTTCTGAAGTGTAAAATGTCAAACAAATGCAATTTTTCAGTGTATTTGTGGAAACGAACCCCGCCACACCCCCCTTATTTATCCACACACAAAAAAAAATGTTTTATTTTATAGTTTTAACTACTAGCATTACTTTTGCGAAGTTTCATAATAAACGTTGCATTTTTGTAACAAATACAAACGTTTTTAGTAGCCTATGTCGTCACACCTAGTCCAACCAACCTAGGGACTTTTCATCAAAGCAACCTTTCCTTAGTATGATACTATTTTTTTTATCATTCATTAATAATTAATGTCATTTAAAACACAAACTAATTTTTTTTTTTCGATATAATAATCGAGTTTTTTTTCTAGAATAGAACAGGATAGGATAAATTTCCGCGCAAATTTTATAGGAGTTGTCCCGGTTAAATTTATCCGGGGCAACTCCTATAAAATTTGTTTGGGTGGTTATCCTATCCTTTCCTGTTTTGAACCAAAAAACCGTTATATAATTATTAGAAAAAGTGCTCGTTGTATAATGTTTTGCTTCTAACGCGCTCTGACTCAATTAACTATAACCATCAATGAACGTTCCTTAAATGCAATTGAATTACACATCATGTAACGTTTATCACACATATAACTTAAAACAAAACATTAATTTTAAAATATTTCTCAACTTTTATTATTTATTTTTTATTGCCGTTATTAGGACATCATTTTGACCGTTACCTGACATCATTGCCGTTGTATTCACAACGCTAATGATGTCATGTATCGTAAAATATTAAACCGAAAAGTCCTATCGATAAATGCACAACAATGATCCTCGACGCTCTCTACCTGGGTACAATTAGAAAGAGAATGTTGCATACTTAGAGAAATGTATGAATTTCGACTTCAATTTTCAAGCGAAATGTGTATGACCTGCCTCCACAAATATGTTACTAGCAGCAAGATTTGCAGATATTTGCAGCTGGAATTAGTTTTAACTTTTAGCCAGGACCCTAGTTGACATTTAGTAACTAGTCCGAGACGGTCGGTCGCGGTCGCTCAGGAGTTCTGCTCTAACAAAGCGGAAAAAACTTGTATTTTAAAAGGACCTCCAAATTTTTTAACTTTTAGACAACTCTAAAAGTAAAAATATTTGTTTTTCCTTTTTTAGTAACAAGCACACTTGCATAATTTGAGATTTTAGCATTTTTTTGGATTCTGAATGTTTTAAGGTGTATGTGAGGACTCAAAAGAGTAGGTTAATTTGAAGCAGAAACATGATTTAGGCTCTTCATGCATATTCAAACCGCCCTCATTCATTCAGTGTTGTAAAAAAATCGATTTTTTTTGTGGAAACATAATCGAAAAATAGTTGTGAAAACAAACCAATAAAAAAAAAAAATTTAAGACGCTATGAATTTTTCGATTTTTTCCGCCCATAAACCACTGTGCGTCGTAACAACGCATAGTCACCCATTTACATGACACTGTTTTCGTTGTTTATTACATGTCGTCGCCTATGGTGATTTCTCGAATGCAACTTTACTAGTACTAGTAGCTCGCCAAATGTGACTGTAGCTTAACCCGGGAACACTAACCTTAATTTTAGGCGCTTATTACTAACCATGAGTCATTTTGACTCACTACAGAAACTTTGGTATATCAAGGAGAAGAGTATGAAAGGATGCGCCAAAATCCTCGGAATACTTGTTTTACATAAGGATAGTAAGAATGTGTGTTTGATAATTGGATATATTGTAAAATATCACCCAGAAACCAAGGATGTAAAGTACAAAACATAGGCGGTTATTACTAACGTGAGTAATTTTGACTCATAAAAAAGGTTCCTTTAGTACTAACGACGTCACAGAAAAACACGAATAGCTGCTCACCATAAAATCAGAACCTTCCGCTTCCTTCGACATTCGGTAGGGAACATATTTTTCAAGGAAAACATGGGTAGCGAAACCCGGTTGGGCGTATCGCCCTTTCTACGAAAAAATGTAATCTGCGGCGTATGCGTCAAAATGACTCACATTAGTGTTCCCGGGTTAAAGGATAGGTTTTTTAGTTACCAAATTAGAAATAGTTTGTCCGGCATGTTTTTAGTTCAAATAAATCATTCAATGTAGTTCGTAATTTAGGCCAATCAACTAATGCACAAAAAAAGTGGTGTATAGAACATCGAAGGGGTTGACGACTTTTTTCTTCTGGGTTTTGTTAGAATTAGTTAGAAGGTAAATATACTAAGATCTGGCGGACATGAGAAGTGAGCGTAGGGAGGGGGTTTAAAGGTACAATTTTCGCGGTTTTGGGATATCTCGAAAACGGTGAAAAACGATTGTAAGCAAGAGTTAAAGCATAGGCAAAGCATATGTCCAAATTGGAACAAAATTTTGTTTGTATGAAAATGTATCTGAAATTTCAAGCGAACCGCATGAGCTTATGTGCGTGTAAGTTTAAGAGGACTTTTTCCAGTTGTAGAGAGTCAAGAGACACTTTTCATCGTATCTTTTAAAAATTACTCATCGCGTGTCATTGCCTTCGTCTTCCCTTGTGTGCGATAGATATGGATAGCTCCGTGACGCATGACAAGTTGACCGAGTGGGTCTGAGTAAGAGAGCAAGTTGCCTTTGCGGACTATATCTTTTGAAATTCTTTTCCTGTCATGCCCCCGTTTTGTGTGGTGTGTGATGTATGGCACCGCGACGTATGACAAGTGTAGTGGACATAGTTGGGTAGCGAGAAGGAAACGACGACGAGGGCAATCGGCCTGTCTAAACGCGAACAAGAACAAGATGAAAACCCGGTTTTTTTAGAAGAGATTGGCGAGGAGCAAGGCAAGGAAAAATTAAATTTTCATATAAAAACCGGTTTTGTTCTCGCGTTTTTGTTCCGCTTGTAGACAGGCCCACTGATCTGCGCCTGCCCCCGCAGAGGGGTCGGTGTCCTTGTGACATCAGACAAAATGGCTGTATGTAGTGCGGCAACGACCTTTGGTGAGCTGCGACACCACGGACCTAGCAGCGCAAGGGGGCCCCTGGTATAGTTGATACGCCATGGCGTGGATCTGTACAAAGACCATTCGGGCGGTAAGTTATTTACGGGTGGCTCATAGCGTGACCTACCTCCTCCCATGACTTACGGGAGGGAAGTCACTAAAGGCCAAGCACGATTATGGTGTCCTCTGGTGGGGGAGTGCATCGTATGGTAAATCGTGTGAGCCTCGGAGTTGGCGGCTTCGCATGACCCGAGCCCTGAAGGGGTTAGTTAGAGAGAATGGCCTTGGTGGTAAATGCCTACGCGCCTATATCTAACTAGTTTGTGGATTGATGACCACACTGCCCGAATCCCATTGCTGACTAGTAAACTGAAGGGGCCACCTGGCGCTACGAGTTGCACAGGCTCGTAGTCACAGGTCCAACGAGCCTGGGATGTGCACATCTGAATTCTGACGTGAGGCTTAACCAATAGGGGGCCGAAGGAAGATCACACCTGCTATAGAGAAGTCTATAGCGAATAGTATACTACGGGGATGGGTGTGCCCAGAGGACCATGGTCCTTGCCCATCAAGGTGTTGGCGTCGTAGTGACTGGAGTTTGTTACCCAAGTCATCCAGCTAGTGATCCAACCCCGGGGTTGGGTTCCTGAAGGTGAGTGCATTCGCCGGATGGAGAAATCCCCTTCTGGCAACAACATCTTGCCAGTAAAACGCCGAAGGTCCAAACAGTTCGAGGGACCGGGAGATAAAGGCCGAAAGACTAGGTGCTCCCCTGACGGTAAACCTCGTAGATGGTAAACTTGTAAACTTGATCTGCGCCTGCGCCTACGATCAAGCAAATTTCTAATTCGTCCATGGCATGCGCACATAATGAGCTTGTAATTTTCTGAGCCGATTTTTGAATATGATATTTGAAGGTCAACAATCCAAGCGATGCGACCAAGCTGACGGTTGATTGATTGATATTTCTATTGCAAATTTCTTTAACATACTTAGTTACAATATAGAGAAGCATATAATCATTATGCTTGTGTGAAGAGAAGTTAATATTAAATTTAAATTTTATAAGTGATATATGCATTTAATATTACAATTAATTAGATTCCAGAAAATATTAAAATAAAGAGTAAATAATCAGAAAAAAAATAAAAAAATATTAGTATTATGAATAAATTTTATATAATTCGAAAAGGAGGATACGTATTTACTTTGTTATGAAAGATTTGGCGTCAAATGAAAAGTCTTTTTTGGAGACCAAATAATATATGTGTCAGTTTTAGGGTCATAAAAATGGAGTTTCTGAAAAAACACTACGTTTGTTCGTCCGGTGTCAGAATAAAGGAAGTTCAACTTTTGTAAGAAGTTTTCCCTGCATGTGGCGACCAAGAAATCACCTTCCTTCTCTACAATTTTAGTGCAATTATGAGATTCCGTCTAGACAGCTGAAGATTTTTCAAATCTGATAGTATTATTCCTGTACACTGCATAGCAAAAATTTACTGTAGTAGGTATTCTGTAATGGACCGATTCTGACACATGAGTGTCAATATTTGAATTTTGACGGTTTGTTTCAAATAACATTAATTTGATTAATTTCAAATTAGTAATATTTGAAAAATCCCGCCTAAATTTAAAAATTGATATTTATGTGTGTGAACCGGCCCTTAAGCAACAGCTGTTCTGACAGTTCGGCCATAACGAAGTGGCATTGCCATATGATAAATTTTGCCACTTCAGTTGGCGGCCATGGGTGAAATGGGGATTGGTGACGGCGGTCGGTGGAAAACTGCCACCGAGATGACAGTTAGTTTTTGGCGGGAAGGAGGACGACGCGCGAAAAAGGAGCAGGCAGGAATTTTGGGAAGAATTGGCGGAACGTGAAGTGGAGGAGTTCAAGTTTTTGCGGAATTGAGAGAATAAAAAAAAGAAGTTTGTTTTGTGACGGAATTTTGTAATCAATCAGCGTCCCCTGGAAATAAAAAAAAGAGGAATACAATAAAAATCAAGATAAGTTCTTTTTTTTCTGTTTTGTGGTTGCAGTCGTTTATGTGGTCTTGTGTTGGTGCTTGTGGTTTGTGTTTTAAATTAAGTAACAACAATGAAAGAAAGAGGACTTATTCAATTTATTTCGGGCTTCGCTATCCACACACACGCAAAAATGGTATAAGCAGAAAATCGATAGGTACTACGCCGCTCCAGGATCGAATGAGGTTATAAACGATGAGGGTTCAAATCAAATATAGTGTTCCCTGATCCCATTCCAGGGTAGATAATGGGTTAGGGAAGGCGCGTGCATCGTCCCCAAACAAATAGTTTATGGGTGGCGCCGCCCCATCACATGAATGTTCCGACGCGTAAATTGATGGGAGTAATGGCTTGTATGGCCAGGACCCGTCAAAATCTGGGTCAGTAAGAGCGCTATTTGTTAAAACGGCATCTGAATGGCCGCATTTCGATTTGTTACTTAATTTTTGCTTCAGGCTGGGGACAGCAAGAGCGGGATGAGGAGGCTTTCCTCCTCATTGTATATTCCCGCGGTTAAGTTCATCTTTGCTCACTGCGATAGATTTCCCGTGGTGGACAAATTGCAAGGGAATGCAACTTGTCGACCGAGGTGGGTGCCGATGGCCGGAACTTGGCCATCGTATGGCATTCACGTTGAGGAAGCGCAACAAGAAACGCCCGCAGGCTCTTGGCGTGTACGTTGTATACCGTCGTACGGTGGCTTCTCAACTACGAAACAAGGGATGGTGGAGCACCCATATTAGGAAGATGGGTTGCGGAACCGAGTCCTTTGTACACCACGGGAAGACGTTAGTGCTTCCGTCGGTTGAGGATCGTTTTTGAAGAGTGAGGAAGACCTCGCCCTTCCGCTCTCGTCGTCACCAGCCTTTCTTTCCCCCCCCCCCCCCACTTGATTCCCATTTTCAATCCCTTTGTTTATCATCGGTCTCTCTAGGCATGCGAATTCCCTTCTTTTAATGTAGAGGACAAGGGACAACGGGCAGCACAAACCCAGCCCAACACTACCGCTCTGAGCTACAGCAAGCGCATGCCGCTGCTCGCTCGTTGAGGAGCCCTTCCTTTGGCCAAACCTGCACGGTTGTAGAGGCCTTGGCTCCGTTCCCTGGGACATCTTCGGATGTCCGACGTCCTCCGTTACAATTCAAAAAATGTAGTAGTGCGCGAACCTTCGGTGGACAGGGTCATGAGTTCGAATCTCACTGTGGATCATGGTGTCCTTCGAACTCACGAGCTTGTGACGGACTATGATCTCACGCAGATGTTAAACGAGTACCCATTTATGGGGATAAATAACACTGCTGAGCGTGATGCTGATCTCATTACCTCAACAAAAGCAGATAAGATCTTGGAAATAGGATGTCACTAACACATCCTGCGGCCTTTAGTCCAATGGTAGAATGTCGCGCCTGTTATTTATTTATATCAAAAATGGTTTGGTTGAAGTTTAGCATTTGGTATTTCTTTTCATTTGTGACTATACATATTGAATAATTTGCGAATGAGCGTGCAAAAAAGGACTTAATTGGAGTGTCATAAGAAACCTTTATCCACAAAATCAGCTCGATTGGCCATTTTTTCTTGACTTACAGGCAAAAAAACCATATGGGGGCGAAAATTCATTGTTGCGCCAAAGACCCCTTTGTTTTTTAATTTTTCGGCCTATCTTTTATAATACAATGGTATGTCTGGCAACAACAGGTTCCAATTTTAGATGGGAGAAATACTGATTGATGCGCAAAAATTAACTTATTTTGTAAGAGAGGTAGGTGTTTTCTTAGTCCTATTGTATTCATATCTAACACAAAGTCCTAATTTCCTATAAAAAAAGAAAACATAAATACAAAATTTCAAGTCTCTAGCTTCAAGCAATAAAAATGGGCAAAACTCATGTTAATCTCTAATAGAGAATTCTCCTTTGTACTCCAATCAATAGAGACGAAATAATAGGGGTTAGCGTGCAAAAATTGGGGACTCCTCAAATTTCTGATATGTTATAAAGACAGGTGGGGTAAGTTAAAATCCAAGTTTGCGTCACTTTCCCCCCTGTGCTACCGCCGCTATCTTCAAAAACCCCCTTTCATCAGTTTTTGGCCTGTAACTTCTTTACAGTCCATTTGAGCACAAAATCTGCCAAGACAATTTTGTAGAGGACAAAATTTCCTACAAATTTAATCTAAGATGTTGTACTCTACAATTAAAATTAACAGAGTTATAGCGCCACGAAAATGGAGAAAATATCAAAAATCATGCCAATTTCAAACTCACAAAAACGCATTGTATACCTACCAATAACTCATATGGAATTTTTAGCATATTCTTTGCGCTATAACTCTGCCAATTTTGATTGTAGAGTAAGACTTGTCAGATGAAATTTATAGGAAATTCTGTGCTCTACAAGATTGTCTCGGCACATTTCGTGCTCAAATGGACTGGGAAGGAGTTATAGACCGCAAACTGATAAAAGAGCCGATTTTAGATGGTTTTTTCAAGATAGCGGCGGGAGCACAGGGGGGGAAAGTGACGCAAACTTGGATTTTAACTTACCCCACCTGTCTTTATAACATATCAAAAATTTGAGAAGTCCCCAATTTTTGCAAGGTAAAATCTCCCCGTTGATTGGAGTATTGACACAAATTTAATTGCTGTTCAGTCAACGACCAACTTTCATACAAAAGTGTCCATTCCCCTTTGTTTAAGCAAATTGAATTCATTCATATGATTTTACTACTCATTCTCGTACTCATATCCATCCGATTGTATCGAATACAGAACAAGACAGAACACCTTCCATACAAATTTTCAGTTGCTGTTCTGCTTAGAACTCCTGCCAAATGTGTATGGAAGTTGTGCTGCCTTATCCTGCATTCAATCCAATACAATGAGTTATTAGATGTGTTTTTTGGATATCCCGTGTGGTTTGGGTAATGAAACTTCATATAAAAAAAATGACAGGTAGATCAGCTGGCATTTTTTTTTTATATGGAGTTTTGTTACCCAAACCTGCACGGGATAACCAAAAAAACACACCTCCCAATAGGAAAAAGAGCGCTCCAGAAGGGCAAAAGGAGCGCTTCTCTGGAAACAGAGAAGCGCTTCCCATTCCATTACTCTTCATGTACTTTTTAGCATTGCATGTCCGCGGCGGCAAGCAGTTCCTTAAGATGCGCTCCAGAAGCGCTTGTAGAGAAGTGAGTGGTAAGCGCTTCTGGAGCAGCTACAAAGAGTCTATAATTTTCTAATACGATCTTGAGTGCACCATTCGTAATTATACTTCTGTGGAAGCACTTTCTCCGAAGCACATTTGGAAATGATGAGGAAGCGCTTCTACGTCGCTTCTATAGGAAGCGCTTCTATTTTTCCTATTGGGCTATTATTTCGTTTCCTCACGAAATACATTGGCAACAAGCCCGGCGGCGTGGTCCTGGCGGCTGCCTGCGTCATCTTCCATGTTTTATCTATATGCAGTTTTTGTAGGCGCAGATACCGCGTACCACCACTACATTGCATTTGCATAAACCACGCGGAATAGGTCTGCTTAGGAAAGTGCACTAGTGAACTCAATGCACACGGTAACCTGTTCTGCAATCTCAAAAAATACATTGTCATCAAGTCCGGAGCGGCTTCAGCGGTTCCTTGCGTCATTTCAATGTTTTTTCTATATGCAGTTTTTGCACGCGCACATACCGCGCATGGCATGGGTCAGCGGAGAAAGATGCACAAATGAAGTTAACACATGCACGGAAACCTGCTCTGGTAGAGTTTCAACTCTCTTCAACTGTGTAGCAAAAGAGCAATGGCTCAATCGCCTAAATACGTGTGCCTGTTCGGTTGGATTTGTGAGATCAGGCGTAGATCAGACGATTGTGCAAAAAAAAGTGGAACCGATTTTGAGTGCAACATCTATGTATGATTTGTCTATGCTCGCATGCAGCTTTTTGAGTATAAGAGCATAAAGTAAGTATGTAATTGGAATAGAGATGGAAATCCATTTAAAATTAATATCTACTGAAAAAGATTTTACCTTTGAGTGTGTGCTATAAGTAACATACAGGAAGATATCTTCCTGTATGTACACGTACACGAAGATATCTTCCTGTATGTACACGCGACTTACAGCACACACTCAAAAGTAAAATGTTTTTCAGTAGATTTTAATTTTATATGGAGTTCCGTCTCTATTCCAATTACAGTGAAACCTCTCTTAACGGACACCTCTCTAGAGCGGGCACCCCTCGAAACGGACATTTTCAAAAAGTCCCGATTACAATTTATACTACGTCAGTGCAAATGAAACCCCTATATAACGGACACCTCTCTTACGGACGCGGACAACCAAATTTTAATCCCCAGAGACAATTTTACGTAGGATTTTACCTCTTTTTAACGGACACTTTTTCTTAAACAAAGTGATAAAAATTAGTTTACGTATTCATACTGGTAAAATTCTTTGAAAATTGTCACTTATCCAATAGAAGGCTTTAATATTCGTCATAGGATTGATGAAGGGCCAGACAAGCTAACAGAGGAAACATAAGGCCTAGTTTTTTCTACAAACCCCTCGTTAATACTTTAGGAATAACTGCAAAATTTGCTTTGTAGTTATTCCTGTCACTAAATTTTTGAAAATTTTGTTAGTGAAAGTCTCTATGATTAACATGCGTCCGTGAAATTATTAATTATAGTGTGCATGTTCGGCTATGTGATTGCCCGGATATGGGAAAATATTTTGTTAAAAAAAATGCCTCCAAAAATTTGTCCGGCAATGGAAGGTTTCCTTTTTTATCTTGTTAGAAAAAGCGAAACGTTCGCCATACAATAACACCAGAGACACAAAACATGCAGCCCTAATAATGTCTCTTATATGAATATGTATTTTACTTTTCACTGGGTTTATTCAGACACATCGCGGACACTTCTCTACAACGGACAACTGTGGGTGGTAGTCCCGTGGTTGTGCGTTGTAGAGAGGTTTTCCTGTACTTACTTTATGATAAGAGTATGGAGAAGTAATGCCCATATATTCCACAATCCTAAATAAAGATGTTACACAACTTTTTATACAAAATGTCAAACTTCCATACAAAATCCAGTTTGGCAACTTTATCCCTACCTTTCACTTCACGTCTCATTCAGCAAATAAATTCGTTCATCTCCCACGTAGTTTTTCGTTTGCCTTTATACTCTCTTTTCTGAGAGCTGCTTTTTCTGTGGTCTTTTGGTTACCTGCACCAAGTGACATGCGTAACATTTTCATTTATGTCGCTATCCATCATTCAGACCCATACATGAGTGCTGGTCGTACAACCGTGTTGTAAAACTTGTCTTTGAGCTCCAATGGCATTACAATTTTTGATAATTTGACATTTTTCGCCGGTGCCTTCAACTTCGAATTACCCAGGATCGACTGTACAAAAATATGGCTCAAATACCCATACCGGAACTCTACTTGATTTTCTGTTATTACCTTTATGCAGCTCAACTAATAAATTAAAATGTTGCTTATAAGATTGTCATGGATATTTTTCTGGATGCAGTTTTGAAGGGTAATGGTAAAAATTACGCGTCTGAACTCTGTCGGTATATTTTCGCTATCACCAATTTCCTAGATAGAATATTCGCCAGGACGTCTAAATGTCAAGGCCGCAATGTAGCCACTTAAACGTCATAAATCTACTTTTAAAAAACGTCATGGTCACAAAATGGTAACGTTATTGCGAATTTCTCTGATAAATCAGTGGCATGTTACACGATAATCTATACGCACGGATTTGAGCAGTGTTTCCAGATAGGCTGCGTGACTTTCCTCTAAATTAAACTTGATTTCACCCTAAAACGATGGTCTTCCCTTAAATTGGGAAAATAACACAAAATGATCAAAAGCGCTCCACGCTGGGCATCGGGCATCGAAGCCTAATGGTACTGAGGGGTGGGTTTCCAAAACGGAACAGTTGCCTATGTTCCGCAAGCATGCTTGCCGTTCTGATCCCCTAACTGCCATTTTGCGGATCAGGAATAATCTCCGGTTCTTTTCCTTTGTCTGCCTTTGTGAAATATGTTAACGAAAAGGACTGGAGACGATTTCTGATCCGCAAAATAGCAGTTAGGGGATCAGAATGGCAAACATGTTTGCGGAACATACGCAACTTTTCCATTTTGGAACCCAACCCATTGACACACCTATCGATACGGCTGCTTGTCTACAGGCGACGACAGGCGCTCGCTGTAGCTCTAAAGGTACGTATTCGTAGAGAGAATTCATGTGATGATCGCTCAGCGATCGTGGTTTTGCATCCAGTTTCGAGCCGTATTTAAATATTTTTTGAATGGTTCTACTTTCCTACTATCGACTATGGACTAAAGGAACATGTCTGTGCAGAAAATATATCCATATAGTGCTCAAAACCGGTGGTTTAATTTCGATCGCTGAGCGATGATCCCATGAGTCGTCTCTACGAACACAAACCTTTAGTCGGGCTAATCAAAGTAGAAATCTGCCATCTGTAGCCAATTACCATTCAAAAAGACAAAACTCAGAACTTCATCAAGTTATCTGTTACCCACCAACTGGCGTGCTTGAGTGTTTTGTTTATAATTGCTACAGTTACCATATTTATACATGCACACAAGCACTTGAATACTCAGGTTACTTATACATATTTTCTTCTTCTATCTTATATTTTCCTCTTTCATGAAAAGATTTCCGCTCATCGTCTCCACGTCACTTATTTCTGTTTGCGGCAGGGCAGTGGAGTGCCCCACAACTGTTTCGTAGGAAGCGGAGGCTGCGTCGTTTGTTTGAATTATACTATTAGTTTTCATTTTTATTAGCAATTGAAAAACGCGTACACGCAAGAGAATAGATCTTGGACACCCCAATATGTGTACAGTCTTGACTCGGTATTCCGGATCTCCTTTAATTCGGATATCACGCTAATCCGGTCCACTAAATGTTTCCACTATGTATTCTATAGTCCGTATTTCGGCAGCAATTTTGACTCTGATCCGGATATTTGAGATTTTTAGGGTGAAATAGTAAATTTGGTCTCGTACTTTTTTTACGGGACGGTTTAGCATATAACATATGATGCTGACTAATTTCAAAAAATAAAACGTTTACCGACTTTTGTTCCCCCTTTTTATTTGTTTGGACTGTTTTTCCTCAGAAAAATGTGATTGCGCTATTTCGGATGTTCCGATGATCCGGATTACCCGTTGAAATAATTGATCCGGATTATCGAGTCAAGACTGTATGTACCTCATCCATATCCGTCCGAAGATATTGTGGAGATACAGGGCAAGTAAACAATTTTACTTTTGGTCGCAACCGGCAAATTCAAATAGTTAGCGACTGTCACAGACACACATTTTGATGGAATTTGCCGAAAACAAACCCCCCAAATACCCTCTAAAGTGCTTTATGTTCCCCCTAAAATTTCCCCTAAAAAAATGTATCCCCCTAAGAGCTTAAAAGAAACCCTAAATTTAGGGAGCTTTCCCTTTCCACTGGGTCTGAGTTACGACTGGAACTGCTACTGCTACGCATAACATATCATATCAGCAAAACTGGTTGTTGCTCTGCCATCCGGGAAGATTGTTTGTGTATTCTATTGTTTGCAATTGAACACTGTTGGTTTAGTTCCACTACCTTGTTCTAAACAAAAATGATGACGTAATTGAATTTAGTAGTAACCACGGCGTCATTGTCCAGCTGAGTTGCGGTTATGATATATCTAGATGGCATTGATATAAGGCGCCTGCCCGGTTCAATATTTTGCTCCATGAAAAACGCCTTTTCAGTTATTTGTGCCTCTATTCAGATGATTCTTGCCGAAAATTGTGTCCCTTCGATTAAGGACCTCCATTATCCCCCCATTTAAATTTCGCAAGACGGCATGTCCGTAACTCCCCCTAAAGATGGATCATCGAAGGCTAAATTTTGGTTTATCGCCATTTGATGCCACCATTGTACAACCCATCAAGGCTAAGGGTAGATAGATAGATAAATAAGTTTTATTTCATAATTTTAAATATAATTTACAATATTATTTACAAATATATGTATGTGCTTAACGAATAATATGAAATAATGAAACATTTTATATTCTAATTCTAAATAAACAGTAATTAGAATAGTGATAAATGTCACTTCAATGAAGATTGACTACAAAATTAAATATGTGTGTGGGGTGAAATTCAAATATTAAATAAAAATTAAGTGTAATTCGAGGTAAAAAAAAATCAATAAAAAGCTATTATTACTAACTAAGCCAAGTTCTTTTTCCACACCAGAATATGAGAGAACATTAATTCTAGATTAGCAAAATTGAATTCAAACAGCCAATTCTTAACACATTTTAAAAACTTTCCAGTTGACGTCAATGAACTAACAGACTGAGGAAGCTTATTAAAAAGTCGGCAGGAGGATACTAGAAAATAGTTTCGGAATGCAGTGGTACGTGAAAACGGAATCGCTACAATATACTGCAAGTTTCTACGAAGATTATAGTCGGATACAAGTCTGAAATTCAGATTACCAGATCTGGCAAAGAATATGTTTAAGACTTTGAAACAGTACAAATGACGCACTGGAAGAATTTTCAAATTTTGGAACAATGAAAGCTAGGATACCTTTGGGGTTGTTTACATATAATTCTTATCACTTTTTTTGTATTATAAGAAGTGGTCTGATTTTATTAAAATAAGCACCGCCCCAACACGCAATACCATATTGCAATTTGGAGTGAAAAATTCCAAAATAAATTCTCTTGAGTAGTTCTTCACAGCAAAGTTTTCTCAAGTAATAAAAATACCTGAGAGAATAACGAAAATATTTTCCTAACTCTTCTGTGTGGTCCGCAAAGCATAATCTTGAATCGAGTGTTAATCCCAAATACTTGAACGTATTTACAATTACGATTTCAAAGCATTTATCACTGCAAATAAGTGCACTATTAACTAAATATAGCTGGGTGGCGTACCCACACGAGCAATCATTTAATTTAAATCGTTGACAATCTGAAGTATGGAACCAAAACTGAGCATTTATTAGGGATGAAGACGATAAGCTGAAAAACATAACTTTAGTTTTGGAACTGATGGTTAACCTATGCTCAGCAAACCACTTTCTAAATAAATTAAGATCACAAAATATATCGGCTGTTAAGTTAAGGGCACTTTTCGATTCGTAAGTGCAACCTGCATCATCAGCGAAGGCAGTAAGTGAACCCTTGGAGTGTTGGAAAAATAAAGAATTTATGTATACAAGGAATAAAATCGGCCCTAAACAGAGCCCTGCGGAACACCCAAGACCAACGGATTCAACTCACTTCTGGTTTGACCGATTTTTACTCTTTGTGATCTATTAGACAAATATGACTTAAACCAGTTTAGAAAGAAACCACGGAATCCTGCTTGTTCAAGTTTTTTCAGAAGAAAGCTATGGTTAACCATATCAAAAGCTTTCGTGATATCGAAAAATAAACCTGCCGTGAGATGGTTTTTATCAACATTTGAAAACACTCTAGAGCAGAAGTGTATTAGAGCATCTTCTGTAACGGACTGAAGAACTTGGTAAAAGCGAGAAAAGATACAATACGTTTTTTAATGAGTTTTTCAAAAACTTTACTTATAGCCGGAAGAAGTGAAATTGGACGATAGTTACACATATCGTAAGCCGTCTGGGTACCTCCCATACAAAGTGACAAACCAGGGGTTGTTCTTCGCACTTTGCTACAACAACATTAAACCAATATACAATCACACTTTAAGCCAGGCCTTCCCAACCGGTGGGGCGCGCCCCCCTAGTGGGGCGTGACGGTTGGCAAAGGGGGGCGTGGGCTCAACTCGAGTGTTTATGTGATGGATTATATTACAACGGCCACGAGCTGGTAAAATTCTTCAAATCATGAACAAAATTTCTAAATCGCTGCAACAACAATATATTAGCGAGGAGCCTCTGTCCAAAGTCTGTTTGATGATGATCGCTGAAATTGTTTTAGGAATATAGACCGAAGGAAAAACCAGGAGTGAAATACCGTTAAACTTGAATGAAATTGAAATGGTGCTTTATAAAATACATCTAGTCACTCAATGATTTAAATTTTGCTTGTTGACGCACCGCTGAGCCAAAAAAATGACCTCGCCAGGGAAAATGAGTTTTCGGTCTGACACCGGAACTTCAGGCAACATTTTCAACGCGCAATAACCGTCTTATGATCATGATCATGCGGCCTCAATTCTTGACCCAATGTAGAAGGGATATATGTATATAAATCTAGCTCTCCGACAATATTTAATTCAGCTGCGGTCGTTTAACTGCTGCTACGTTTTCCTTACTTCGTATCAGTCAAACTTAAACGTTGTTATCGACCGCCCACTGATGCCTTCTTTTATAGTTTAAGTGTGGAATCAATTCAATATTCAGATGAGCTAAATGTAAGCTTTGGAACTGCTCATAAATTTAAATTGCGAAAATAGAAACCAGATCTGATTATAGTCCAAAATCTCTGTGAGATTTTTCCAACGATACAAATGTTCTCTTATAATTTGTCAACGTGGCGAATTCTTAACAAAAGAAAAACAATGAGCTGAAAAATACCTTCTTCCGCTTTTGAGCTAAAATTTCGTTGGGGGGCGGCAGTTTCGGCTAACCTTCCAAGGGGGGCATGTACTGAAAAAGGTTGGGAACCCCTGCTTTAAGCATTGTTGTAGCAGGAAATGGTACCTAGAAGCATGCTTCATGCATTGTTTATACGTACGATGTTGTCTCTTTAAATTTTAAAGAGTGCGCGGAGCGAGGTACAAAAAAATGTTGGCCAGTAAGCAACTGATTAAACCAGTTGATTAATATTTCCCAGTGTTTAAAGCTCTGAGTGGCAATTCATTCTTTTGTCAAAACTCTAAAACAAGGAACCACATAACAAATCATCAAGCGAATGAATATGTTTTTTTTATTATTTCATCAAGGATGGATAAACGGAAACGGTTTGGTATGTCTTTGAGAACCAGCACTTGTACTATGTATTTGTGTGAACAAAAGGAAAATAGTGCCAGCAAAATATGCCGTATTACAGTGAGGAGGCTATCGAAATTGTTTTGGCAATCTTTTTTTTGCCCAGAGGAAGGTTTTTGAAATGCAATCATTTCGCAATCATTAAATAAAGGAGCATTATTTCTATGTACGTCTTTCACTGCTTGTTCAATAGGTACTCAACAAATGTTAGGGGTATTTAGGAAAAATATCTGTCCAATTGACCTAAAAAAATATTTGCTTCTTATCATTGCAGGTAAGGTTCATCTCATCGCCGAACAAGTGTGATTTTGTAAAGTCATCCGTTAACATAATCGATTATATAGCTACGCTTAGTTTTTATATTGATTTAGTACTCCAAAAGTTCGCCTCGCACTTGGAAAACGCTGATATCTTGGAGTTCTTCTCAATAATACGTATCATGCGATTATTCAAGCTGACAAGACATTCGTCCGGCCTTAAGATCCTTATACAGACGTTTCGGGCGTCGGCCAAAGAGCTGACGCTTCTAGTGTTCTTCTTAGTGTTAGGTATTGTTATTTTTGCAAGTTTAGTGTATTACGCGGAACGGATACAGGCCAATCCGCACAACGACTTTAATAGTATACCGTTGGGACTATGGTGGGCCCTAGTTACAATGACCACCGTGGGCTATGGCGATATGGCCCCCAAAACGTATATCGGCATGTTTGTCGGTGCCTTATGTGCACTCGCTGGTGTATTGACGATTGCATTACCCGTTCCCGTTATCGTGAGCAACTTTGCCATGTACTACTCGCACACGCAGGCACGAGCGAAGCTGCCCAAGAAACGGCGGAGAGTATTGCCCGTTGAACAGCCACGACCGCCCAGAATACCGGGTAAGCTTCAAAATTCTTTTCTCATTGTATGTTTTCTAATGGAACTCGGATATCATCAACAGGACAACCAGGCATCACGGGCGGCTGCGGGACACCTGTTTCGGGACCACATTCCGGCACGCCTGGCTCAGGAGGCACAGGACCACGTCGCATGAATGCAAACAAAACCGGTGCGAAAGATTTAGTTAGTCCAAAATCAGGTAATTTAGGCTAAGGCTTCGCTGCTTTACTTACATCAATTACATTACACCCTCAAAAAAAGCTTTTGTACAGATCAAAGTTTTTACCATTAAGAGCTAAACACACACAAAACCTCACTCTATATAGAAAATCGAGCAAAAAACGTGTATTTTTTAGTCCAGAGACAAACTCACAAGTCACAACCCTGTTGTATTTATATTGGTGGAGGAACATTAGACCCCGGATGCAATTGTTCGCTTTTCACAAAAAAAAAGTGTAAATAATGTCCAATATAAACAAAATCATTTATTTCTACAAACAATGTTTCAGCTTTTTTGTTTCCTCTTCGTTCTTTTACAGTGTTTCAAACAATACAAAACGTCAAAACAGATGCCTGATTTTATAGTGTTCACATGACACAACATACACAAGTTTTTCATTTAACACAGCACCAAAAACGCGTATGAGAGTTTAATTTTTTATTTTTTCACAGCATTTTTATTTGCCTACACTATGAATATAATTTGGAACAGAATTTAATTAACTCGCGCTTGACGCAAAACAGCCTCCCAATACAATCCGGAACATTAGTGAAAAACTGTCAAAACTTGCAAAGCTTTTCAATTGCATTTCCCTCAAAATCCATAAACTACGCAAAAAGGAAAAATGTGCGAAAAACGTACGTGTATCATACAGCATTCAGTTAGTAAAAAGAGAAAAATGTGTTTCGTTAAAGCGCGAATCACGCGGTTGGAAACCCACATTCGTAAATTGTGTATGAATGTGTGTACATATTTCCATATTTTTCATGCGCGGATCCTTTCGAAAAGGATATTATAAAAGCGACAGTCTGCCGGACGATGACTGCAAAAACAGATTCACATTTACGACCTTTGCCATATATTTTTTTCCGCTGCACTTCTCTTTTCGTGTTCCATCGAGTTGTGGAAAAGAAGATTTTTCGTTTTTTTAGGGTTTTTTTAGTTTTATGCGAAAACTTTTTAAATGGCAGCCGTAAATGTATGCAAGTATGATATGCGGCGAATTGTTGCAATGCCACGATAGTATGCTAGTTAGGGAGTTTTCTTTTATGGGGAATACTAAATTTGAAATTTTATTTCGGTTAAAAGTGTCGTCAGTTAAGTTAAATGCATTATTTTCCGGTTGTACGGTATACGAGAGGGTATTACATAGTCAAGTGATTTTTAAGTTGGGATGATGGGGGTTTAATACAGACTTTGTGGTTTCAGAAATATAGTTTTAGTGAAATTTTAGTACTGATGATACAGGATAATGCATAAAACTAGATATAAAATCGTAAATATTAAAAAAGTTTATTACGCTATTTGAAAACGACATAAATAAATAGAACGGAAATTTGATAAATTCATTTTATCGCGTTTTTTGGTCTTGAACAGGATAGGATAACAAACTCATCATACAAATACCGTCCCGGACTTTTTGATCCAGGACAAGGTTCTGTTAAATTTGAATAGAAACAAATCCTATCGTGTCCTGGATTCTAAGCGAAAAAAACACTTATATTGTCTCTTGAATATGTCATAAAACTGCAAAACTTAACGTAGGAAATAAAATACCGTGAATTTGTGTGTATTACATAACTTTTTATAGTTTTTCATACGTCCTGGTACTTAAAATGCTCTCTAAAGTTCAGCTTCTAGTTTCATGTGTTAAAAGCATTTGCCAACCACAAGTTATTTCTGGACGCATTTAGTTTTGTGGCTAAAAAACGATGCATAACTAAATAATAAATTTTCCAATTGTGTTATTCATCCTAATATGGTACCTGTTTGTGAGGATGTGTAGTGTAGTCTTCAGTCAGTGGAAGCTCAGGTAAAGGTAGAAAAATTTCTGCGCACAGAAATTTGGCCAGAAACTCGAATTTGACGAGAAAAAAAATAGTACGCGTTCGGTTTTATGAGAACGGACTTTGGATGACCATATCCATAAGGCATTTATAATAAATTTCTTCAGGAAGAAAAATCTAAGACAAAACAAATGGCCGGTGGTGTGGTGTTGTATCTAGGTCTCTTTTTCTGTAACCTAATTTTTAGAAGGATAAGCATGACCAGAACTCTCTTGATAGGCAGACAATGAATGGGTCGTATGAATAAAACGATGCTTTGCTTAGTTCATGGCGGTTTTACTTGTTAATCGGTCGGTTTAGCCAAGCACTAAGCAAACCTTCATTTTTTTCATGCAACCTTAGTGTAGTTACTACGTGATAAACTAAGTACCTACATCAGATTGCAAAATGTGGTGGAGACAAATTTTTTTTGTTTTCTATGTTTTTGGTGTGCTGAGCACGAATCCGGAGCTTCCCACCAACATTTCGTTGCGAAAAAGGGTCAAAATCGAAAAAACCCTAAAATTTTTTAAGGTTTTTCCGTTATTTGGCCTCTAACTCTGAAACTATTTATTTCTGCGAAAAACTCTCCATGAATATTTTAGAGAGCACATAATTGCGCGTCCAAAGAGACATAAATATTATAAATCCGTTGAGCGGTATTATACTACAATTGATAATAATTTAAATTTACCATTTCTAATATAGCTCCATTATTATGAATAACATTTTGAGATTGAACGGTTTTTCATTTTTGGTCGCAAAAGTTGCATTTTTCTGGTAAATTTTGTATTTCGGGGTGCAGAACCTAAATTCGTAACTTCCCACCAAAATTTCGTTGCAAAACAGGCTAAAAATTACAAAAAACGCCAAAAAAATTACTATCAATTGTAGCAATACCGCTTAACACATTTTAATGATTAATGGTGCGTTGGACTCGCAATTATGATTTCTCTAATATTTTCATGGACATGTTTTGGGAAAAATGTACACTTTCAGAGTTCTAAACAAAAAAACGGGAAAACTCCGAAAATTTGGGTTTTTTGTTGCGGTTTTGACCCTGTTCCGCAACGAAATTTTGGTGGGAAGCTCCGGATTCGAGCTCAGCACCCCAAAAAACATAAGAAACAAAAAAAAAATTTCTCCACCACACTTTGCAATCTGAAATCACCTAGTTACTACACTACCTAATATGAATGAAAAATTAGGAACGTGATCGAAAAGAGTAGGTATGCACACTGAATACACAGCCCTAATGTAAAGCACAAAGACTGGCGTCCCTTAATGTCACTTCTACTAGAAAGCTAGACCTAATCCTATGCCTAATGTTCTCCTAAATTAAATGCTGTCTCGTAATTGCCTCCTAACTTTTGAATACTCGCATACACAATGGCTAAAATCGTCAATAAATTTAAAAATTGCGAACAACAGAAGGTTAAATCTCATCTAATTGTAGCATAAAACTTACCAATTGTTTTGAATCTAGAGTTCCTGCTTATCGCATCCTCTGCCACTCGCTTCTTTCTCTATGTACCGTACTCCCAGTCTTGCAAGGTGTGCTGACTCAGCCATATTAATGGGCTCGGCTCCAACTGTACTCCTTTTTTAGTTGAATCTGTTGATGGGAAGGGGCACGCCCAACATTTTTTCAAGATCATGATTTTCTGAGGAGGTGGTGTTATTTAAATCGATTTGGATAAACACAGTAAAAAAATACAAAGTGACCCACCAGGAGTTTATTCTACGCACTACTAATTTTATAAACTGTAGAACAAAGTTATCTTGGGTCACTTCCCCAACCATCCTGCAAAAATCCAGCGATGTAGGATTTTTGCCGACCAAATATCGTATTCTTCTTTGACTATGTATGCAATCAGAGAGAGCACGTCTGGTAGGCACGTGCAGATTCTATTCATCGATAAAAGGTGAAAAACGCCATTCCCGGTTGTTATCTTTTTAGCAATATTTTTGGGATCCACAATTTAAAATGCTGGTAAATCTTAATTGTTGTTGTGGATTTTTACTTATTACATGTCCGACACACCCTAATGCAACGTTTCCCAAACTTTGCAATGCCCTCGAATCCGTAAAGGGCCCAATAGACTCAGCGATTTATCAGTCGATCAAAGCTCATTTCTGTGGAGAAAACACTTTTTCTCTGGAAAAAAGCTCATTTTCTCTTGCGAATTTGGTATTGGAACCTAAAAAATGTGCTTTCTCCACAGAAATGAGCTTTGATCGGCCGATAAATCGCTAAGTCTATGGGGCCGATAAGTTTAATAATCAACATTCAAGGAGCTCGCGACTGACCATCAAGCTTTGCATATACATATTTCTAACATCCACCCTAGTTTGTTAGGTGTGACCGCCGTGATTCACTATGGGGGCCTATAGATACGACCTACGAAAATTAAGAATGAAAAATCAAGGAAATACCGCGATGACCAGAACTCGCGGGTTAACATGGGTCGAGGACATGGTTGGATGTGTTGGGTCCATCTATGCATCCGATCCCGGCAAATCTAGAAATTTTAGATGAGACATATGTCTAAATTCTCATGTAAATATTAAAAAATAAAGTGTTTTATGAAACTTTAATGATATCATCTCAAAAGCGATGAGTATTTCACGTCTGCCCCCAGAGTGGGGCTGAGGAAGGGGAAAATAATGATGGTTGTCGAGTTTACAGTTCAATGACCAAACAAACATGTGCAATGTCTCAGGCGGGTAGGTGAAGAAGGGCGAATACACCTTCTACTCACATACGCCCGTTCATGTACATGAAGTGTGCCCTTCTAAGTCTTCCTTTCTTTAAACTAAATAGAGAGCTAGACAAGTATGAACACATGGAAGATCTTCGAAAGCAATTGTCACTCACGGAAATTTAACCTCTGAACGAAGAATCCTCTATAACTTCTGCAAGGAAAACGGTACCATGACAGAAATCGAAACTAGTCCAAATTTTATCTTGTCCGATATCCGGAGGCACATCTTTAGACGAAAATCTGTCTTGTCAATTTGAAATATCTTCCCTCTTCAAATTAGCTACTCTCGCCATGATAGGTCGAGTGGCGTGACGTACGGTATTCCATGCATGCATTGCCCTCAAGCCAAAAAACCCCAAAGGCCGTAAGCTATATTTGTATGCGTATTAGGAAAAAGAGTATCACAAATACCGAACTAATACCGCCAATTATTCTTCTTCATTACCGGAACTCCTAGTGGAGCATGGTGCGTTGATGATGATGACTACCAGGTGTAGTCATCAACGTTACAAAGACAACTGAATTCGGAGTGTGATACGGTTGTCAGCCATACCACTTCCTAGTCGCATTGTTAGTTTATATTGTACGATAAGAATAATTATTATCATCTTTTTCTGAATAATAAACTTGCGACGAGTCGTGCCGAGTTTGGAAACTCGTTTCTCTATGAGTGTCTATTTCACAGAGTGGCTACCGAACGACCACGGCCACAAAGCACGACAATTATGCCTTAAGTTAATGTTGAACGAGACCGAGGCTAATTTCGGGCGCGGCCGAAATTTGGATACCCATCGCTCCCCTCGGGCTAATAGTTTTTTCGGGCGTACCTACGACTTGTATTTAATACACCCCCCCCCCTCATTTTTTTCCTTCTGTCTTCAAAAAAGTTCCGTTGCGTCGACAAAACAATATTTGTGTGGAGTTTGGTTGGAATAAGTGGGCAAATAAAAATATTTACTCAGAAAATTTTATTGGGGGATGCGGGACTGTGGCCCCATAGTACGGTTTCATTTGTTTTTACCTTTTTAGTTGCTTTGATAAAGACACTTTAATTCAAGGTTTTGTGGAATTGGTGTAAAAAATGTTTCTTAGATGAACCGAAATGTATGTACAAACTGCCTGCAGCAAAAGAAGCATTTGTGCATAATCTCAGCTTCATAGCTTTTATATTGGCCGGGTAAAACGCGTCGCAACAGACAGACAGACGGACATCGCCCAATCGACTCCCCAAGTCATACTGGTGATCATATATGTATACTTTTTATATGATCGGGGATGCTTCCTTCAATGCGTTACAAACTTCATGACAAAGTTAATATACCCTTTCACTTTATGAGCGAAGGGTATAAAAAGTATGCTTTAAGTCAAAAATGTTCACACAAAGACGTTCCAAATTTATAAATTTCCAAATCCAGTTCGACGAATTTCTAGATCAAAATACGAAATTACAAATCATGTTAACGAATTTACATTTAAAACAGATGAATTTCCATGTCACACTGACAAATTTCGAAATCTGGTTAATGTTTAGTTGTCGATTTTTAGATTATTTTCAAAATAATTTTGTCGAAATTCCATTTCTAATAGACGAATTTCCAAATTATTTTCTCGAAATCAATCAATCAAAATCATTACAAATTTTTTAATTCATTATGGTAAATTGATGAATTTCTATGACGAATCTGATGTTGCCGAATTTCTATTTCAAATTTTCAGATCAAATTGACGAATGTCCAAAGGTCAAATTGACAATTTTCAAAATATTTTTGGCGAAGTGGCTAATTTTAGAATCATGTTAATGAATTTTCATGTCGAATTGATGAATTCCCAAATAATGTCCACGGACTTCCATTTCTAATTAATAAATTTCCATTTCAAATTTATGAATTTCCATATTTCCAATTGACGAGTTTGCAAATCATTTTGGCGAGTTTCAGATTAAATTGTCAGATTTCCATTTCAAATTAGTATTGATTGCTCGGTTTTTCAGAGAATTGTTGTAGAAATTTATATTGAATTCCGGTACACGAACATTTTTTCTCTTAGTGATTAGAGTAATAGATAATTTTCCAATTGCTTGAGTATACTGCTCTAGCAAGTGATGATCTATGTTTGTTTGCACGTGTACCTATGTAGTTTCCATTGCAAAATGTTTATTTTATTAGCATATACAGGTACCAGGTAGGAACTGCGAATAAAGAAATTTTATACTGGCTGCGTTTCTTAACCAAATTCCTTCTTAATTAGTTCCAAAATCAGCACAAAACCCGTACTGACGATCACTGATGAGTTCATGCGAATCTAGGTATTGAATTAGTTGGTTGTTTTGGGTGTTTCAAAAGCTTTAGACAGGATTGAGGTAATCGCAATCGGCCTATATTCGAAGAATCAGATGCATCGCCTTTTATAAGTATAGAATGCACATGAGCTGATTTCCATGACGATGGTAAAACTCGTAGTGAATAGGACAGGTCGAATAGTTTTCGCAGTGGGTTAGCCAAAGAGAAGCCTAGTGCGAAATTGCAACAACCTTTGTTTGAATGAGTATACAGGGTGTCCGAAAACTGCCGCATTAACGCACCGGATTGTGATTCCTCAGATGTTTTCCAGCAAAAAAGTAGTACGGAACATACCCCCTAGCTTAATCCATTAGCTGCCACTGGCATTTGAAGATTTTTCAAAAAATCATTTTCTTGCACGACTTAAAGCTTAAAATCTCCAAGGCTAGACCAGCTAGAAAAGTGAAACAAAATGATTATTAAGCTAACAAATTTACCTATAAAATAAAACTAACCACACTAAAATCCGATAAGATGTTTGGTTTTTACAGAGCTTCAAAGTCAAATTTGCGTGATTCGACCCAAAAACAATCTATTTTTTCATCTCAATGTTCTCCAACTTCTGCCTAGTCGCATAGTCCAGCGATCATTTCTTTCTTACATCATTTTATTCTAGCTTCGTTATTTCTAACAGTTTTAGTGCCTTAAGTGCAGAAAACTAGGGTTACTTTTGGATCGATTTTGATATAATTTCAATAAATTTTACCAAATTGCAGGTCTTTAGATCTTCTTTTAAAATTAACCCTAGTTTTCTGCACTTAAGCCATTAAAAATGTTAGAAATAACGAAGCTAGTATAAAGAAGGAAATGATCGTTAGACTATGCGCCAATTTTCAAAAGAATCGTACGAGCACCTCAGCTTGGCAGTAGTTGGAGAAAATTGAGATGGAAAAACATAATGTTTTTGGGTGAAATCACAAAAATTTGACTTTGAAGTTCGGTAAAAACCAAACCTCTTATCCGATTTGAGTGCTGTTAGTTTTATTGTTTAGGTAAATTTGTTGGCTGTAATAATCATCTTATCTTGATATTCTAGCTAGTCTAGCTTTTGAGATATTGAAGTTTTAGTCGTACAAGAAAATGATTTTTTCAAAAATCTTCAAATGCCTGTGGCAGCTAAAGGGTTAACCCTCCGTCGGGCGCACCCCAAATCAAAACAAGATCGGGCGCACTCGGCCTGAGAGGCCACCCATCTGTTTGGGTCCTTTTTCCTTAACATGCTACTTTAAATATCAGATACTTTTCAGAAATTAACTTATTAGTATCTAAGCGATGTAATTAAAGATAATATAGTACTAATAAACCTATTTACTAAACAGTATTATAGAGAAATAAAATTATCGATCTACCAGAAAAAAAATCAAGAGAGAAAATTTTATGAAAAATACCGCATCCATTGTTCGTTAGAAAAATTGAAATTAATGAAAGGCAGGCAGTCGAAATTGATAATCGTTATTAGAAAAGGTTCTCAATGCACCAAAGTAAATGTGAAAAGGAATCTTTGATGCAGCGCTTTGGCGTAGTTTAGGCACATTCTAAATTATGACGTGATCAGGCCCACCCGGCCTGTTAAGCCAGAGTCCTTACCACACAACTGTCTAAAGGATCATGGAAAACTATTGGTAGGCATCGTGTGAGACTCTTAAATTTAGACGAGTAAACGGAGCTAAAAAGTTTTGGGCCCCTCTACTAGCGGGGAACAGAGCAGAAACTGTTTTGCTGGCCTGTCAGGCCGGGTGCGCCCGACGGAGGGTTAAGCTAAGGGGGTATGTTCCGTATAACTTTTTTGCTGGAAATCAAATGAGGAATCACAATCCGTTGCGTTTATGCCGCAATTTCCGGACACCCTGTATAGGGATAGAAGGTGGGCTTTGAAGAGTAGGTGGTAAAGTTGAATTGGAAGCGAATAGTTGCACTAAGACGTTCGCTTTGTCAAGTGGCTCATTATACTGTTCATTGTTATGTATAAGAGGCGGAACAGAAGTTATTCTTCACTATTTTGACAAGAGACCAAAAACCCTTTCTTCGCACAAAAACTGTTTTCCTTATTTTACTCTTGGACTGTAACTTAGCCCCTTGTATGGTGGACAATTACATATGTTTCGTAAGGATCGGTACGACTGAAACTGTAGTTCGAACAATATCCAATGACAGCTGCCCTGCCAAGTGTTATAAGGGAAAACCCACGAATGGCCTAGATCAGGACACGTGTGATTGTCATTTATTGGAATCAAAATAGATACTTTGAAAATAGATCGTGTTACTGATTTCATCGAACTTTAAAGATTATCCAATTTAGGCAGGGAACCCATCTAGATTTATGAAGTTATGTTTTTATATAAATGTCCTTATTGATGATCAATCAATCAATAATTTTTACGGTCAATAAGGTAATTATCCATTTAAATAAAAGTATTACTTCGTAAACCTAGTGGGTAGTTTCGCAGTTTTATGGCATATTTTTAAAATAATTTGCATTTGGCATAAACAATTGATTGCAATATAATTTTATTACGATAAAAAACATCGAATTGTTGATATGCATAATTTTAAAATACATAGAAATAAAAATATAAAATGACCCATTATAAAAGCATCATAAACAAAAATCACGTAGTCAATAAAAACCGTAGTATGGACTTACACATGTGGAAAATATATTCTGAACTCGATGGCACTAAATGCCCCAAAATATTTCACACTGTATAAATTTTTTTTTTCATTCATAAACACCTTTCATCAGAAACACAAAACATCCTTAACATTTCAGTTTTTCTGTAAATAATTATTTATTTTTGGGCAAATATGACGCTAAAATCGAATGCACTGAAATGCGCAATCTAATACTACATAGTGCATAGAGGCATCTCATAAATTCCACCTTTAGTCTTGGCAAAATCAGATCATTTCCTTGGTACATATTTTGTGGAAACAGTACAACTATGAAAAAATGGCAAACTAGCTAAAAAACTTAATTTGTCATCAAAAATATGTTATCGCAAATTTAATTAAATTAAAAAATATTAAAAGCAATTTAATCTACTGTTCTCACAAAATATAAACACTAAAATTATCTATTTCAGTTTCGCTTTTTCAAAATTTCTGTGTAAATACCTTCCTATACAAATTTTCGAAATAATGTAAAGAGCAATAACACACACTCTGAATACACATAAACTACACGTCAAACAAATATGAATCTACAAAATCTTTCCCAACAATATCGTCACAAAAATGTTGGTTTATGTTTTTTCAATCATATTTTTCCCCTTAACAAATCTAGATGAATTTTCAACGATGATTGGCAAAACACCTGGCGGTAAAATGGCACGACTTTTGTAAAACCAAAAACTAAAAAAATTAAACAAATCTAGAACTGCATTGTAAATCAGTTGAATGAGAAGCCTACGTGTACTTGTAATCGTGCATAAATGTCGCTAAAAGTAATTAATGTCATTGCTGCTCACCTGCAAAATAATATTGGCGAATAAAAAAAAATACTCCATCATAATTATAAGCAAACAAATACATATGAAAAAAATCATCCTATATCGTTGGAATAAAAGTGATCATCAAACTATATAGACTTTCGCTTGAATTCAACACCACGTCGACATAAAATTGTAACCGTCAACTAAAAAAAACACCCTTCGAGATAAGACCCAAAACAAATGTATGCTTTTTTTCTGTCCGCCTTAATTCATAATTCATCAAAAAAAAACAGCAAATTTATCATTTGTCAACGCGTAAATCCTGTTCCTGCCTTAAGCGTATGTAAAAATGAAAAGTCCTTTCTTTTCCAATTCATATGATGTGCTTTGTGTCGTACATTTGTTGTTGGTGTATAACTTTATAAATGTATAGATGTGTGGTAATTTATCTGTTGTTTGCTTTTATTTGTTGTTGTCGTTGTTAAATGCAAAGGATATGAATATATGTGGTGTTTTTGCAGCTTTAATCTTCTCGTTGTATATTAGTGACAGAGATCTCTCGTTGATCTACCAACCCAAATCACCATGTCCTTTATAACGTATAGCAGAAGAAACGAGGTACTGACCAACAGGATTACATATGAATTTATGTTCCGTGTGCTACATGATGAGTAATGGCTGAAATTTTTTGAATTTACCAAAATATATTTGCCCACAGGAGCTCTCTGTGCCAGTTGTATATCAGAGTGCAATGCAGATATTCCCAGAAATTTCTACTTTTTGTATTTGCATATTTAATTTATAGCGGCGAGCAACATTTTCGCGTGCTTGTTAATGATGAGAAACTAAAAAAAGAAGAGTGGTGTTTGCTGCATGATATGATGATGTGGTTGATCTATGAACTGCTTACGCTATAAAAATGTGTGGCTCACCTAAAGTAAACAAAATCCGTTTTGCCGAATGTGTATCTCAGTCGCATAGTGATTGTGATTATTTTCTAGGATTGTTGAGAAAACAAAATCTTCGTCTAGGCGCTATCTTTCAATGCTTGGGGTGAAATGTTTGAAATTAAAAGCACAAAATGATGATTATAAACAGATTGAATTAGAGAGGATGAACTTGAATAAACAAATAATATGAAGATTCAGTGGTGGTTTTATACAAATTCGTTTAAATGAAAATTAGATTTCAATGTAAACACTTTTTTGAATATGACTCTGCGACCTTAAACTTTCTCGTCTTTTATGGAAATTGCCCCTTAAAAATTATAATTGATTCGCTGAAAAGTTGATCGATTGCAGGATATATTCTTCACAGGGAGGAGCGTTTATTGTTTTATGTATTTTCAACGCAACACCAGATATTTCATTGTTTCCTATGTCCTGGAAATTGGCGTTCAAAGCACCCAGCTATCTAATTAATTAATTCAATATTAAGCCATAATATAAAACTATCTTCCGATTGCTGTTTGCTCCAAAATGTAAGCAGGTTTAGTGATGGAGTCGTTGAGTTCTTCTATGTCAAAAAGATTTTACCTAAGAAACACAATAGCGCTAATATAACTTTGCACTGTTTGTCAGGCAGCCAGGTCTCATCGAAATTGCTAGTTCGATCATGGTGGGTCGATCCAAGTAAGTGTAGGAGACATATCCTTAATCAACGAACAAGTGATCGTTCTCATGCGCCCAACTGGGTCCTTCTCTGAGCTGGTAAGGGCACGTACTAGTTTTAGCTTACAATCAGGGAGAATGACGGGGCCTTTGTGACTCGTAACCCCTGACCTCCACAACCAAAACGCGATAACGTAGCTAAGTGAACCTGTAACAAAATTTTTTCTGTAACTTTTACTGTTAAAAAAATTACAAAAACAGAATTCGCGGATCCTCTATCAGTCAGGACTTCTCACAATCTGGGGACTATACCCGATGGTCTCATTAGGGCATACCTTTTTTTAGATTTATAGGGAAAAATTAGGGCTCAGCCCTTGCTCGTCGAAATATAACCCCGTTTTCGCAGGCATTTGCATAAAGCTGAATGTAAAGTAGGTGCTTCACGAAGACTACAACCCTTGTTTTTGAAGGTATGGCATTACACATGATTCGCAGAACCTTTGCCCTTTGTATTTTTATTGTCAGAGCGGAACTCGTATATTACGTATATATTTCTCCCGCATTACAAACAGCGCTATCTAAGTTCTTCCGAGATAATTTCTTTTTTTTTCTCTATACATATGTGTTAAAAACTTTAACTACGTGCAGCGGTAATCATACCATGCTGGGATTGCTAAAAGGTTACAACAACTTCTTCAGGTGTTTGGGCATTGCTCAAGTTGGTTTCGTTAGTCTCGCGCCCTTTAATTTTTTTTCTTTGATTTCAAATGAGCAGCTGTGTTTGTTTTTTTAACGAACCATATTTCAAGAGGTTATGTGCTCTTTTTACAGCCCTATTGCTATGCTAGCTGAATAAGACACAGCGTTTTCAGGTATTTCATTTCTTTAGGTCCGCCTTAGTAATATTGACAGTACCATAATGTTTGGGAGCCCTACTCTGGCTGAACACCATACTTTTATCCTTCTTCCAAACATTTAATTTATTAGCTGGTGTGAGTTATTCTGTTTATGTCAATGTATTAAATTTTTTATCACGTGGATAGTTTCAAGTCATCTACTACTCCCTTTAAAAAAATATATGTAGCTTTAAACTTAGTCGACAACGATATTTATCATAAGGACATGGTTTATGTGAGTGGCTGAACGCTTAATTAACTCGTTACGAATAAAAGTGCTGGAAGGTTTTTTTATCTGATGAGAATGGCTTTGCTATAAGTACGCCTTCATAAGGTTAATTATGTGTATACAAAGTCTACGTGCGGTAATTAATTTTTGGATGTTTACTATCACGCATATTAAAATGATTTTTATCTTTCATTTTTTCCACTATAAAATGAGGGCGTTTGTTGTGGCGATGATGTGGTGTCTAGCCGTATTTATCTGTAAATATTCCTGTTTAATGTAAATAGACACAATAATTAATTCACTGATGTCTGATCTGATAATATCAAATGTGAATTATTGCCATCACGCTTCAATTGAACTGGGGGCCGTCACAGATATGTATTTATTATCTTTGTATGTAGAATATTATCATTATAATAATTAAATTCATGGTCTAACAAATTTATTGTTTTCATAAATTTGCATTTATTGGATATTTTTAACATTTCACCTCTGCTGCTGGAGGAAGCTTGGCTTTCTGGAAAAAGTAACAACTAACCTAATACACTACCGATTAAAAAATCGGATAAGCCATATGAATATTTTCTCATAAAAGGAATTTTCCTATTCCTAAATTTCTAATTTTACAGATTTTTACAAATACAATGTGAATCGATTAAATGGAACACGGCACATTGCCATACGCAACTGATTCAACTTTGGAGTCCATATACAAACGGTATTATATTTTAGAGCAATTTTGCTGACTATTTTTATATGCTAATCGCATGGATTGCCAACTAACTTTTGTGCAAACAAATAGGAAAACGAGAAAAAAATAAATCGACACCAAACGAAAACATTTTCCATCTTCTGTCCTAAAACTAAAAAATGACAACAGACAGATAGATAGATCTCCTCCACGGAGATGCTCGCTCCTCTCGGTTTTTCTATTTGATTTTCTGCAAATTATGTATATTGGCAAGAGCTACACGCAGAGTCCTTGAAAAAAATTGAAAAGAGAATGAGAAGAAAAATTTGAATTAAGTTTCCATTAAACTTTCTACATGTTTTCTCAGTGCTATGTATTTTCTTCTTCTTGCTACCGCAATTTTCCCGCAAGCTAATTTGCATGAATTTTCTACAACTTTAAAAACGGTATACACGCGCGAGTAACTTGTCTATAGCAGTTTTGGCATTTCGGATGCATTTCATTCTGCTTAAATCTCTCGAGAGAATGACAGGAGGGATAGTGGAAGTTATCATGTTATATTTAAGTTGTTTTGAACTTGTTCCGGAAAGCGGAAAGAACGAACGGATAAGGATAGTAATAGATTTCTTAACTCTTTTGAAACTTTTTTTTCTGTGGAAAGTCATAGAATGCACGGAGGAATTCGCTTATTTCGCTTCGAGATATAATCGTGATTCAAGAATAATGAAAGTTGTTCTTTTTTGAGTTATGTTAATATACTGTACGAAAAGATTTTACCTTGAGTACTAACATTTATGATTTCATTTTTGAGATGAGATTAAAATGTGTCTATCTATTATTATATTTTTTAAGCTTACTAGATATGGCTAGCCGACCGGGCAGTGGGCCGTAACGTACGGTATTCCATGTGTTCAGTGGAACACGGGCCACTAAGTGGCAGGAGCCGCCAAAGCTATATAGCCCAGAGTAACTGTTTTTTTAATACATTCAAGTCAAGTCAAATCAAGTCTGCAAGAAAAAACATGCAAGCCAATTTGTCTAATATACTCCAATCAATAGAGACGAAATAATAGGGGTTAGCGTGCAAAAATTGGGACTCCTAAAATTTTTGATATGTTATAAAGACAGGTGGGGTAAGTTAAAATCCAAGTTTGCGTCACTTTCCCCCCTGTGCTCCCGCCGCTATCTTCAAAAAACCCCTTTCCTCAGTTTTTGGCCTGTAACTTCTTTACAGTCCATTTGAGCACAAAATCTGCCAAGACAATTTTGTAGAGGACAAAATTTCCTACAAATCTAATCTAAGATGTTGTACTCTACAATTCAAATTAACAGAGTTATAGCGCCACGAAAATGGAGAAAATATCAAAAATAATGCCAATTTCAAACTCACAAAAACGCATTGTATATCTACCAATAACTCATATGGAATTTTTAGCATATTCTTTGCGCTATAACTCTGCCAATTTTGATTGTAGAGTAAGACTTGTCAGATGAAATTTATAGGAAATTCTGTGCTCTACAAGATTGTCTCGGCACATTTCGTGCTCAAATGGACTGGGAAGGAGTTAGGTATAGACCGCAAACTGATAAAAGAGCAGATTTTAGAGGGTTTTTTCAAGATAGCGGCGGGAGCACAGGGGGGAAAGTGACGCAAACTTGGATTTTAACTTACCCCACCTGTCTTTATAACATATCAAAAATTCCCCAATTTTTGCAAGGTAAAATCTCCCCGTTGATTGGAGTAATATCCGTTTCTTTTCTGGTTTTTTGGTCCCAAGTATATTAAAAAAAATAAAAAGTTTCAACTTCTTGGATACGTGCCCCTCTTGAAGATTCTAAGTTATTATGACCGAAAGACCATTCCACAGGGTACAAGTCAGAAAGTACTTTTAACTAGAACTAATCCCTGCATTTTGGGGTGTTTTTGTTTGATTTCATTCGATTTAATTCGGCTTGGACATGTATACACCAACGACTGCGGTTGGCGGTATTTTAACCCCCTGCTCGCTACGCTCGCCAACCCCCGAGGGCGAAGCTAATTTCGGGCGTGGCCGAAATTTGGATACCCTTCGCTCTCCTTGGGCTAAAGGTTTTTTTCGGGCGTACCTATGACTTGTATTTAATCCCCCTCCTCATTCTTTTTCTTCCATCTTGACAAAAGTTTTGGGCTTGGTTGAAGTAAGTGGGCAAAAACAAATATTTATTTAGAAAATTTTATTGGGGTTGCTGGAGCATGACCCGATTCCATTCGTTTTGAACTTTTTTCTTGCTTTGATAAAGACACATTAATTCAACGTTTTGTGAAATTGGTGCAAAAAATGTTTTTTAGAAGAAACAAAATGGGGGTTGGGTTTGTATGGCCACCCCATGGCTCCATGGTCAGATTTGATCAATTCTTAGATATGTTTTGTGTCATCAAGAGAAACACATTTGTGTGAAATTTGGCTGCAATTGGTGCACAAAAAAAAAGTTGTTCTTAATTTGGGGCTGTTGGGTTTGTATGGAAGCCCCATGACCCCATGGTCCGATTTGATCAATTCTAAGATATGTTTTGTGTCATCAAAGAAACACATTTGTGTGAAATTTGGTTGAAATTGGTGCACAAATAAATAAGTTTTTCTTAGAAGAACCTAATTTGGGGGGTTAGGTTTGTATGGCAGCTCCATGACCCCATTCTTCAATTTGATCCATTCTTAGATGTTTTGTGTCATCAATAGAAACACAATTGTGTGAAATTTGGTTGAAATTGGTGTACAAATAAAAGAGTTTTTCATAGAAGAACCTATTGTGGGGGGTTAGGTTTGTATGGCAGCCCCATGACCCCATTATCCGATTTGATCCATTCTTAGATATGTTTTATTTCATCAATAGAAACACTTTTGTGTGAAATTTGGTTGAAATTGGTGCAGAAGTAAAAAAGTTTTTCTTAGAAGAACCTAATTCGGGGGTTAGGTTTGTATGGCAGCCCCATGATCCCATTATCGGATTAGTTCCATTCTTAGATAGGTTTTGTGTCATTAGGAGAAACACATTTGTGTGAAACTTGGTTGAAATTAGTGTACAAATAAAAAAGGTTTTCCTAGAAGAACTTAAATTGGAGGGCTAGGTTTGTATGGCAGCCCCATGACCCAGTGATCCAATTTCGGTGATTCAAACATACAAACAGCCTGCAACAATAATAAGCACGTGTGCAAAATTTCAGCTCCGTAGCTTTTAAATTGGCCGAGTAAAACGCGTCGCAACAGATAGACAGACGGACATCGCCCAATCGACTCCCCAAGTCATGCTGGTGGTCATATATGTATACTCTTTATATGGTCGCTTCCTTCAATGCGTTACAAACTTCATGACAAAGTTAATATACCCTTTCACTCTATGAGCGAAGGGTATAAAAATGAGATTTATTGTACTATCGATTGGATAATGTATGCCGGACGCGGGGGTCCAGTTTTAGCACTAACAGATGATGATATTTTGGAAACCTTACCCCACTGCGAGCGGGAATCAATTTTCAGTTCTACCTCGCAGGAGCAGCATTGTCTATGTACTTTCTTGCTTGCTTCATCCTCAATGCGGTTACCAAAATTGGTTAATGTTCATGCCACGTCCGCTTTTACCTGGCTGCGCACGAAGCCTTCTCCCTATATCTGAGACACTACAAAACATTTATCATCCTTTTTGCTTACTCTTGGAATTGATACACTCCATTTTCTAGGGAGAAAGACTACTGAAACGATGGTAACCACCGAGGTCTGTGATCAATTGGGTTTATAGAGTTTTACATGTTCAGGTAGCTCCGACATTGCCCTAGGCCTAACCATGCTTCTCCGATCTTCTCCAATCTTATAATTCATTGAGGAGGCGACAGTTTGTCTCATTAAAATTAGAAAGAAAAAAATAAAATTTGAAATTTGTCGCCCAATGCAAGATGGCCCGGATCACTGGAAAATCGTTGCATCCAACTATCGAGGACACGCTGTATTTCATGTGCTTTCTAAAATTTTGCATCGAGTCCCTAATAATACTCAAGTACCTAATAGTTTGCATAGAGATTATAATCGTACAATCTACTCAGATTTTCAGACAGCTTTTTTTGTGTGCTTACGAGTACACCTTCCACCTGCTGCTCAGCCACAGCAGCAGAGGGCCAATAACTGACCTCTCTGAAACGCGCCGGATATAATCTTACCCTTCATACGCGCCTTTCGCTGGTTATCGTATTAAACGTCACAATTTTAAAGTGAACTCCAGATTTATAATGGAGCTTTTTCATTCTCCAGTAAAGAGTTTCTCAATTATAGCAGAAATGCCAGTCACTTGTTCAATCTGCTGCCCATATCAAGAAACCAAAACCGAAATTAAATTTTTTAACAGCGTCACACAATTTAGTTGTTGTACTTTCTGCTATATTTTCTTCTTTGGTACGGACTTCCATCCGGAGGAACAGTTCTAGTCTCAGTGCAGCTTGTAGACTTGTATCTACTCTTTAAACGGTTGACCCAAATCTTGTCTGGCTAATTTTTATATTGGCAACAGATATGGTTGGTGTAGTGGTGGTGAGCGCACCTTCAGTGCACAGGGTCGTGTGTGCGAGTCTCCTGTTATTTTTCTTTTATTTTAACTTTTCGACTTTCAAGTTGTTCGTGAGGATAGCATTTCTTCACAGCTAACCGTAATTTTCGGCAATTTCATATTTTACATCTACAACGACAATTTCCTGAGCGAGTACAAAAACTTTCAATCTTCGGATCGGACTTTACTATTTGCGCATGCGAATGTCATCTTCAGTCACTTAGGACTGGAATAGGTCATCGCACCTTAATTCTGCAACCATTTTACGATCTCAGCATAATATCCCCAATATTATCCAGGCTTATGATTACGAGAATCTCTTTAAATGTGCGTCACACTAAAAAAGGACAGGTTTTGCAAGGCAAACGATTCGTACGATGCGTCCTGGTCAGTTGTGATCTGGTAACACGTCTCATTGACCGTTGTTTGGCTTCGTGCAAACGATTTCTGATTGTTTGGGCGCTAACAATGGTCCCAGTCATCCTTAATAGCCTACTTTGTAGTCCACGGGCGCTAATGGTACGATCCCGTCGCGCATAAAGCCTCACATATCGATCTTCCCGGGTGGTTTCGAACTCGGCCTGAACCATGATGACGGGGGATACTTCCTGTCTCCTGGTAACGGTTCCAAAGATTTTGAATGGCTCTTCGCGAATTCCCTAATTGCAGGGCCACAGAACGTTGCGAACGACCTTCCTCTAACATTTCCAAGGATCTGGATGAAGCATTTAAATTTAAATGGCGCCGAATTGCTGGAATTTTGTATTTTACAGATTCTGCTTATCTTTAAAAGTGCAACAACTAATGTTGCAGTTAAAGAACTTGGCGAAAACTAACTCTAAATCGAAATGAGAAATAAACAAAACTTCCCAATGTATGACTCGTGACCCAAAAAGAACTGTTTAATCGAGTTCCGTTAAAGCTCTCTCTTCATTACCGTAACTCCTAGTGGAGCATGGTGCGTTGATGACTACCGTGTGTAGTCATCAACGTTACAAAGACAACTGAATTCGGAGTGTGATATGGTTGTCAGCCATACCACTTCCTAGTCGCATTGTTAGTTTATTATTCTACGATAAGAATATTTCTTATCATCTTCTTCTGAATAATAAACTTGCGACGAGTCGTGCCGAGTTTGGAAACTCGTTTCTCTATGAGTGTATATTTCACAGAGTGGCGACCGAACGATCACGGCCACAGAGCACGACAGTTCCGTTAAAGCTTATGTTGACGAATCACACTGTGATAACTTACATCACATTCAGGTACAGAGTGGCATTTTTGAAATTAATTATCACACTAAAAATTCGCCAAAAGACGTTGTTAAAGTCAACGGACATTAGTGGCCCTTATTTTGTTGTGAGCACTATAGAAATGCTACAATTTTATGAGAAAATGTTACACTTAGAAATTTGAAAATAGCAACCTTTGTTCCACCATCGATGAAAGTCTCGTGATAATGCTCGAACATCTTTCCCGCCCAGTGTCGGGCAGGCAGATGGGACCTTTGAGCAGGTATTAATAGAAGGAGAGGGCGAAAGTCACGAATTCCATACAAAGTGACAGCTCAAAAATGTGCCGAGAATATAATACATGGGAGAGCAAGCATCTAACAGTAAAGTAGTAATTGTGTCAAAAATTCGTGCGCGCTTGGTTGAATTCTTCTTCTTCTTCATTTTCTTTGTCTTTAAAAGTGGGTTGTCAAAGCATGGAACTTTGTTTGAATCGAGATGTACTGTTACTCTACTTGTGTCACATCGCTTTGCTTCAACAGTGTTGTTATTGTATTTTTCTCTCCCATGAATTTGCGCTTTTGGCACACTTTTTAAGCGATGTTTCCTCTCCTTCTATTAATACCTGCTCGAAGGATGGGACTATATGAGTTTGCCTGCCCTCAAACAAGCTTCAAATTCTCCGACAAATAACTGAGAGGTTGTTCGGATTGGTGGTTTCAGCGCTTTGTTGTGGGCTCCATCCGGCCTCAATGCTTTTCCATTCTTCAGCCTTTGTTTATGGCGGGAATCGTAAGTCGCCAGTTGCTATTCGTGTCGTGGAAACAAAAGCGAAACGGAAATTTAGTGACTTGCAAGGGTGTTTTTATATGACTCTAATGGGTGGTTTCACATTGTAAGACGAAACCGGACGGCTAACAAACGGACGGCGAGAGCTTTTGTAGTGGCCAGCAGACAAGCATTGTGTATTTCATATTGTAAGAACGCGTCTTACGAAAGAAAAAAATCGTGACACGATTGTTTTTCTTTCGTAAGAATCGTACGATCGATAAGACGATTGCACCTACCGATAGTTCAGGCGTTCTGCGACGACAATTAGCGCGTGTTTTACTTCATTTTAATCTTGTCGACTCGTCACTTCATTGTGCACTAACTTCGGAGCGTGCATGGCAACATTTATACATACTTGCTGTGTGATTATTGCTCGCCCGTCCGTGTTTTGATGGGATAGTGTGAAATGATCATACGATGGTTCTTGTCTTCCAAGTTTACCCTCCGGTTTCTGGACGGGTATACTTGCATTGCACCCAATGGGTGGTTTCAAATTGTAAGACGAAACCGGACGGGTAAACTTGCACGACAAGAAGCATCGTTCTTACAATGTGAAATGCACAATGCTTGGCTGCTGGCCACTACAAAAGCTCTCGCCGTCCGTTTGTTTGTGCTGATAAACGGAAAAAAAATGTGGTGGCCATTGCATGCTTCGGCAGGGGATTCTTAGCTCAAATTAACTTTGTCAGCAATCCGAATGGTTGTCTTCTGGACCTGGTCATGCATAATCTTCCACCATTCTGTGTATCCCTATCATCCTCTCTTAACAGTTACGTGAACCCTGACCCTCATCATCCTCCTCTTTGTATTCAGCATGCACTTTCCAAGTCTACACCAATATTGTCTCAAATATTTCCACATTTAACTTCCGCAAAGCTGATTTTAATTCTATCTCTGCTGAATTGGAATTATTTGACTGGTCTTCCTTTTTTGACAAGCTTAGTTGTGATAATGCTGTGGAAAAATTTTACAAGTATCATAGCACTCTTATTGCGCGCTTTACTCCTCTTTTCTCATCGAAAAAAGTAAAAACTTCCCTTGGTTTACTCAAGATAATGCTAATGCGTTACGCAAGAAAGATAGTGCTTGTAGTAAATGGAAGCGCTCTCCGTCTCCGCTTACTCTCTCCAATTTTAAACATCGAGCAGAGGCTAGACGAATTAAAACTGCGATGGTAAACTATTACAGTAATATTACAGTGTCTCTTGCGGCTAATCAAGTGAAGCCATCTGGTCTTACATACGATCGCTGAAATCTTCATCCAGCTCGTCCGAATACTTGCAGCTTGATGGCTCTACACTAATATTTCAAGAGAAGCCTGCGAATTATTTGCCAAATTCTTCGCTTCCACTTTTACTCCAGCTAGTTTTTCTTCCTGTAACTTTCTCACTACTCCATCGTCACTTCTCCAAATTCCAGCATTAACAACAAATCTACTAGAGGGTTTTGAACATTTTAATTTTCGTAACTGTGTGAGGAATCGATCTATGATGATGGTTTTATTGGTAAAAATTTCATTTGAAGAAGATCATTTCAAATTGAATCGCATTGTATTCTTCCAGGCATACTACACTCGGCTTCACAATAATCGGGCCACTTGCCACTTCCGAACTCAAATTCAATTTACTCAAAAAGTATGAAACTTACAACTATGAAAGTTATATCTACAGAAAGTGAATTTAATGGCAATTCAAATGACTATGATTTTTATCTGAAGTATCGTTAACTCACGCAACAAGCACAATGCCTGTTTTGATTAGAGTTCGCGCTTACCGTGTGGCTCGGATTCATTGAAGACGAGTGTAGATCACTGAGGTCTATATTTTATAGTGGCCCCTTACGCTATAAAGCATTTTGATATCGATAATTTGGTCAGGGCCGATTGTTGCCTAAATTTTCCGCTCTTTACCTATTATATAATTCCCCTCTACTTTTATACGAAAAAAGGTAATTTTGTCGTCAAATAAAACTGGTATAAGTAAGTAGTTGATGCGTTCATGCGATTTTTTTTATAGATAAACGAGTAAATTTTGTTATTCCAAAATTTGATATGTTTTCTTGCAAAAAATTTCATAATTTCTTGCTTCCATAAGCCCTAACTGGTGATGAGTAATAAAAACGCGTCCCAAATAAAATAATCCTGGATACTCGTATTCCTTTCATCAATACCAGAAAAACACGACCGCTAACTAGGCGAAACACGCCATCTCATCTCAAGGAGTAATATATTCATCATCTCTAAAGTAACAATTTACAAGGAGATCTCTTATGATGACTTATGAAAAAGAATCTCATCGTGTACTGTACACTTTGAATCCGCTATCATCACCTAAAACACTCGCTAAAACGTTTCATCTTCGCGTTCGTGTTTCCCGCATAGAATCAAATCTGATGGGAGGTGCATAGGTTTTTCCTGTTTCAGACGTATCTTTACTGGTAATCTTACGTCTGTTCTAGCTTAGTCTTGCTATTGCTATCCAAAAAGCAAAAATTGTGGAAAAATGTCACATTCGGAAAATGAATGAATACACGAGCAGGTACTATAGAACTTGCACGATACCTACAAACGTACACAAGTCCTGTCAGCGTATCCATCTTCCCTTTTCCCAGTCAGTCTAACTCAGAAAATAAGCTACTCGCAGCATCTAGCGAAATGGAATTTGAGAATTTTAGGCGTATAGGCTTCGGATGACTGAAATTTGTCTTTTATCCGTTGCCATTTTTTTTTATTAACTCTGAATTTTGAAAATGAAGTTGAAGGGAATTACATTTTGCGGTGATTTGATGTAAATTAGAAATGGCGGAAAACTCATATAAATGTATACTTATGTGCATTTCAGGAAAGCGCACATTTCAGTTTGTATAATGTGGCTATACCTACTTGTTGCCGAGCACTCCAAACAGAAATTTCAAAAATTTCCATGTATATCATTTTTTATATTTTTAATATGACTTGAACTAATCGCGCAATCCGTGGTTAGTCTGGAGCTCCTGTGGTTGTCCTTTGAAGAAAAAGCTCTCTTATGGCGAATGAAACTCTATTAAACTCGGCAGGTCTTCCTTTCCTTCACATTCTCAAAGCATAAATAGAATGGCATACATCACTTTAATCCTATATAATTCGTTTACATCAATTTGAAAATTTCTCTTGCATGAATATTTGTTTCCGAAATGCTTTCATGTTGTACATTCATTAAAGCGTTCCTGAATCCATTAGTGTAAGTAACCAGATTACAATGTAATTCTCGACTGTATCGGAAGTGCCTACGGCCTGTGTCAAACTATATGTACTATGTATGTCCTTTGCAAACGCGAACCGAACTAACATGGATTGTGCATCAACATCGTCTTCGCGCCTCTTATACAAAATGCTAATTTTCACAAAATCCTTAGCATTTTAGTTTTAGAGACAGAGACTAATAACTCCATTTGCTGAATGGATAAGAAAAAAAAAGAAAGTTCATTTGAAATTCCTTGCAGTCATTACTTTAGGTTCATGAATTGCAAAGTGGGCCATGTTCTAAAGGGAATTCTGAAGACGCTAAGAACTTAAAATTCAACTTTTATGCGAAAGTTTCCAGTGTGTAAGAGTATGTGGTAGGTGTACCACGGAAGACATTGGAGGTTTTATAGTGTTGCTTGGGAGCTGTTGAAATGTTGTGGAACTTATATGACGGAAATGTCTTAAGAATATTTGCACGTACATATACGGAAAACGGAATGATTTACAATATTCCTGAGATTGAAACAAGGATAAGGGTGGACCATAGAGTTGATGCATTTTTATGACGCCAAAATGAAGCGAGTTGATATGAGATAATGGCCTAGTAGCAATTGAAAACTATTTTTTATTTTTTGCATAAGGACTGAATTAAGATCGAGAGTGAAATTTTTCGCCCAGGGATTTTATCAATAAAAATGGATAGTTACTGTCGTGGAATATGTCACATACGGTGGGGAATTCCATAAGCTACAATCCGAGACCGGTTCCATAATAATTTTCCTCGGCCATTTTATGTATTTTTTTTTTTCGATTTACGATGAAATAACAGGGGAATCGGAAAAAATACATAAAATGGCCGAGAAAAAAAACTGTTTTCGGATTGTAGCTTATGAAATCCCCACATATTCCACGACAGTAAGAATAAATTTTCATTAAAAAAATCGCAGCGGCGAAAAATTTCACTCTCGAGGTCAGTACTAGGCTATAGGGAGAAAAACCATGACTTTCCTCACAATCGCACACAAAATTGTAAAAACGCAATAAAGAAAATAGAGAAAAAAAAAGAAAAAATTGGACGGAACAAGAGGATAAATGGATTGCCTTATGGTGAATAGTTTTTTGTGTCATTTTCCTTATAATGCTGCTGACTTACATTTACTAATCTTTTGTATATCCATCTCAATCGAGCTATCACCAGTTTTTGCTGGTTGTACTATGTGTCCGAATTTCACATGGTTTCTGAGAATTTAGGAAACTTGAAAAACGCATGCTTTGCTTTTTCCACAAGCACCTTTGCGGATTCGAGACTAGGATGACGAGTCGTCGCACAATTTAACCGCTGGAAATATTTTCGATGTTCTCCGAATTTGGTCGGGATTTGCGTGATGTAATGTCGTGCTGTGCCTTGCTTTCCGTTTGGCTATGTTGTGGCTGAAAGTAGATATCCTTCTGTCGGTCTCTCGATTCTCCTATCATATTCAAGTATAGTTAATAAGCTTCCTCTGGGCTACAACCAGCTAGTCTGTTCTACCATAGTCTTTATTGTGACCATTTCAGCAAATATCCGAAACAGAGTTTTTTCTCAAAAAAAAAAGGAAACCCGCTATAGACTTGAGTTTACTACGCCCATGGGCTCGCAACACCAGTAATTGTCTTGTTATCAAATCGACAACAACAAAACCGGAAAAAAATTTCTGATTTCTGAATTTATGGGTGCATATTTTAAAAAATTTTCATACCAGACATCGACGACAGCCGGAGGAGAGAATTATGCAGGAATAGAGGAACAGACTTTCGCAAAACAAAAAATACTCCCTTCATATTAAGCCTTTCGTTATTTCCATGCTCGTCTACTTCATACTTTATGTCCGCGAATTATTGCCGATTTCCAGAAGGCGAACAGTTAAAACGACAATGAATGCACAGTATATCAAATAACAAACAAAATTTCACTTGCATGAAACGAATTCGTCCAAAAATGCAACATTTTACACTTTGTTTCACTTGATGTTTGCCCGATTTGCAACAAAAAAATTCACCACGTCCTTTATCGGATAAAATGTCAAAACAAATTGACAGCAATGCAACACAAACGAGACCGAGGCTAATTTCGGGCGCTGCTGAAATTTGGATACCCTTCGCTCCCCTCGGGCTAAATTTTTTTTTCGGGCGTACCTACGTCTTGTATTTAATCCCCCCCCCCATTCTTTTCCTTCTGTCTTCACAAAAGTGCCGATGTGTCAGCAAAACAATATCTGTGTGGGGTTTGGTTGGAATAAGTGGGCAAATAAAAATATTTACTCAGAAAATTTTATTGGGGGATGCGGTAGCATTCCATTTGTATACGATTCCCTTTGTTTTCACCTTTTTAAACGGTCCAAAATCTTGGACTTATTTTAATTCTATGCTTTGGAATACAGTCTAGAGATGAGCATCGAAAGAAAAACATCGATGGTTACCATCGAAAAAACATCGAGACGAAACCATCGATGGTGAGAAAATATCGAACCAAAAACATCGATGTTTTGGGTTTTTTGAGTACTCAAAAAAATAATCACTTTAATATCAAAAATTAAGCTGATTGAATAGATATATGGTTTTCATACATTGCCTCCCCCACCCACCAGAATGTAACTCTTCTCCTAGCGTTATTTGCGTAATACGCATTCGTATCGTACCCACAATCCACCGCATAAAGCAGACATGTCAAACTCGCGGCCCGCGGCCAGTACAAAAAACTTAAAATGTGTGGCAGCACAAATTCGAGCTGTTGAACTCAATCCAACAATTTACTAAAACTCGTCAAGAAGTCGGTGACTTATGCACGCGTTACAAAATCGCCGACGATTATTTGAATTACATTTGTTTAAGGCATCTTTTTTTTAGGAGGAAAACATTAAGCATTTTCGTTAAATTGTTTTGTCCCGAAATTCGGTCCAGACTTTTTTTTGTATTAGCCGAACTTGCTATCTGCCATGTTGCACTATAACTCGCGTTCGCATCCGTCAGGTTATTGGACAACAACATCTTGGGCTGAGATTTATTTGAGAGACAAAATTCTAATGCCCCGAAATCATATATTTAGTGAGGAGATCACGTGGACGTGAAATGTTGTAAATATGGCCATTTTAGCCCAAGTACAGCATTTTTCCGGTTGTTTCACACCTCATCAGAGAACAAATTTTTGTCTATTTTAGGTCTTTCTTTCTGACCGGACTTGATGGAACTCAGACTAAGAATTTTCGCTCCCAAGTTTGTTTTGGGCTACCTGGATGTTTATGACCGGTTCTACAATGTTCGGATCAGCTGTCCAAAATTTGACGAAAATTAATTCGCAAATAATGTTGGCGTTTTAACTTCTTATCTAAGGTTCTCAATTTATTTGAAGAACATTTTCAAAAGATGTAATTTCTATAGGACGTAATCCCTAGGAAGCTACTGACATATATTAATAGTCATAGAGCATAGAGCAACCAGCGGGAATCTGGCCGTGTGACGAAGACTTGGAAAAGTACGCGACGGAATTGCAGTGGGCCCGCTGTTCCACTTTCTCCGTAGTGCGTAGTCTCTGAACACTAAGGGAGAAAGAACAATAAACGGATATAATTCGCCCGCCCGTCTAGTCCAGCATTTCAAATAGAACAAAATAGAGTAAGGCTAATTTTTATTGTTTTTGCATCAGTTGGCTCCCAGGAATCTAAAACTCATTTTTCTAAAAATAAATGAATATGAAAGGACCCAAAAAGGACAAAATAGGATGCTCTTTAATCCTTGAGCGGAGGTCGGCATGCGGGGTATCATATCAAAGGGGACGCCGAGTACATTCCGGCGTTCGTTTCATGGTTCAAGGATCCTCAAAGGAGAAAATTGGGCTCAAATGGAAAATTTTTCTGTATCAGAATCTTTTCAAAGCCATAATTTTCCATTTAATCCCGAATTATTTTATTTAGTTTCCTTGGAACAGGAAACAAACACCGGATATGTAATGTACTCGATGTCCCTGTTGATATGATACCCCACATGCGATAAAAAAAATTTTTCAGCAAAATCAGTTTTAGATTCCTGGGAGCCCACTGATTCAAAAACAACAAAAATTAGCTTTACTCTATTTATTTCTATTTGGAGGCCTGAATTGGGATATTTTGACTGGACTAGTCGTACATTTATTTTGACGAGTGGACAGTGGTCGGTGCATGAAAAGAAAAGATGCGGGACGAAATTATAGCACACCTACCTCTTTAAATTTCAACGTCAACAGTGAGGTAAGGTTGAAACTATTTCAGGGCGAAACCTCATTTGGAAATTGTGCCTTACCGGGCGTATAAAGAAAGACACTCCTTTTGTGTGTACAGTGTTCACGTTCACGATAGATGGATTGCATGTTGTATGCTACGATGGATTCACATTTTTTTCTGATTGAGCTGTTTGAAGGTTATCGCATATACTTATAAAGACAACGTTGAGTAGTAAAAAAATATGTTGAGGAAAGAAACATCGATAGTTGAAAACCATCGATGGTGAAAACCATCGACCATCGAAACGTAAACCATCGATGGTGAAAAACATCGACGCAAAACCATCGATGGTAAAACCATCGACCATCGGACCAAAAACATCGATGTTTTCGAAACATCGATGATCGATGCTCATCCCTAATACAGTCCATTTTTAATACAGAATTTATGTCATAGTTGATTATATTTCATTCCAAGTGAGATTAGAAAGTAAACCTTACAGGATTAACTCAAGTATTAATGTAGCCATTGTTGAGAGCCGTAAATATTATGCTACGTGGCCGAGCGGTCTAAGTCGCCATGTGGCAACTTGCAACACTTTCGATCCGAGGTTCGAGTCCCAGCCAAAATGGAAAACTTAAAAAAAATAATGTGAGTACTAAAGAAGGAGATAAAAAGAAATTAATGATAAAAAAAAAATTTAAAAAAAATATTTTTATTTTTTTATTCTTTATAGGTTTAAATTTTAAAACAGTTATTGGAATAAATCTAAATTTATTCCTAGCTAAGTATTGAATTTTAATCAATTCCTGGTGTGGTCATATACATATGTACACCAAAAAAGAATAGATTTTAGTCCAACATTTTTGACCGTGAGTTGCTTTGATAAAGACACATTAATTCAAGGTTTTGTGAAATTGGTGTAAAAAAAAATTTCTTAGAAGAACCAAAATAAGGGTTTGGGTTTGTACGGCAGCCCCATGGCCATATGGTCCGATTTGATCCAATCTCACATATGTTTTGTGTCATCAATAGAAATACATTTGTGTGAAATTTGGTTGATTTTGATGCACAAATAAAAAGGTTTTTCTTAGAAGAAGAACCTAATTTGGGGGGTTGGCTTTGTATGGCAGCCCCATGACCCCATGGTCCGATTTGATCCATTCTTGCATATGTTTTGTGTTATCCATAGAAACACATTTGTGTGAAATTTGGTTGAAATTGGTAAACTAATAAAAAAGTTTTTCTCAGAAGAACTCAAATTGGGGGGGGGGGGGGGCGGTTAAGTTTTGTAAGGCAGCCCCATGACCCAGTGATCCAATTTGGGTGAATCAAACATACAAACAGCCTGCAACAATAAGAAGCACTTGTGCAAAATTTTAGCGTGATAGCTTCAATACCCTCCGAGTAAAACGCGTCGCAACAGACAGACAGACAGACGGACGGAGTACAAAAAAACAAGCCTAAAGTTATTGAACAAATAAAAACAAATAACGTTTGTTGAATTCCTCCTTGCCTCTGTTCCTCCCTGGCGTGTGTTGTCCACAACATTGATCTTTTGTACCACGTGGTTTGACAAACTCCGGACATTATGGGGTCGGCATTACGATAAAATTGTTATTCAAGCTCTATTATTTCTGATAGTTGAATGCCCTAAAAATAGAAAACTAGGGTTACTATACGACTGGGGTTATTTTGTACGTAATATGTGTAATGCCGCCCAATTAACCCATTTCTTCCCAGCGTTGCGTATACGCAACACAAAGTTTGACCTCTGTAAACACAACCAAATTTAAATTGAAATGGAAAAGGAATCATGTAATTTTTAATGGACATTTCTTCGCTCTAATTCTGCATATTTGTTATAGCGAATCAGCCATTGGGTCCTTAAGGATATAAGAGAAAGTAATAACATTATTTTCAGGACTTTTTTTGTCATAATTTTAAAAATATTCAAACATCTTAAAATCAATATCCAAATGCACTTTCTATACGACAGACAATTGCTGATTATATAATTTAACTTGGTTTTGGAAAAAGGTTGGTCCTTGCTGCAGCAGCATGTGTTAAACATAGGTGATGCGTTCACGCAACGTTGGGAGTTTCCCGGTACAGTAACACTGGGGCAAACGCATAAAGAGCAAAACATTTTCTTGCTATGTAACGCAGGTTTCGCATCAGCAATATCATCTTAAAATGAGTTGAGACACATGTGACTCATGGTATTCATATCCAGTACTCTTTTGTGAGTCACATGTGTCTCATTGAAGAAAGGAAAACGGTAAAAGAAGCTGCGGGACAATGACAGCTAGATACTTGTCAGTTGGTCTAAAGCAATTTTCCAAATACATAGTTCATGATGGTGTCGAGATATCGAAAAATCTTTCAAGGATTTCTACAGTGGATAAAGAAAGCCTTTGTAGGGAATGTATATGTACCCTGAAAAGTCTATGAAATTATTGGTACTGTCTTCACTTCACGGTAAGGTCTGAAGTCAACAAGTAAGAGATCAGAAACCTTTTCCATTTAAGGACAGTTTTGTTAGAACAGAGCTACTAAGTAAATGGTTTGTAGTAGTAAATTTTTCTCTTGGACTGGACGCAAGAACATATTTATTTCTAGTCAAGTTACTACATATTTACTTTAGCGACAAGGAATTGTGAAACAATCCGGAATCGCTGAAAGTCGTAAGACAGACTTCCCTTCGATAATTGTGGCTAGCAGTCTACATGTTGAGCAGATGCCCTCTATATATTTTGGCTGTTGACTTAAGCACCTAAATTGTAATATGCCTGTTCAAATCTGAAATAGAAAATATCAAAAACAAGCGAAATCCGGTACAAAGCTGACCTCCATTATAATACAAATGGCCAGTTACTTGTACACCTTATCTAATAGTTAGTCTTTGCGTATAGAGAAGATTTACACAATTTTCAGAAAGGTTTACATTATATTGAAATTATTTTTTGTTTATTTTGCATAGGTCTTGCATATTTTCCTTGCGGTTATGCCATTGTATGAAATTGTGCAATGACTTTTTAAATTTCAGATGTAACCAAGCAAAATATGGCAGAACTATCTTCAATTCAATATAACCTATGTAATGTAAAAGCTTTCAGAAAATAGTGTGCGTCTTATCTATACGATATGACTAACCGCTAGATAAGGTGTACGAAAAACCCACCCAAAATTTTTCAAGAAATGTCATTTATATCGCTGTAGTGTAGTGAAAAACCCACCCAAAATGTTGCAAGAAATGTCATTTATATCGCTGTAGTGTAGTGTTTCAGGATTTTATCACTAAATTTATTATTCGCCATACAAACCAACAATTTGTTGCAATACAGAACCTTAAAATTTAAATTTTCGTTTAATTTTTTTTTACCACGAAACTCCCAACGTTGCGTCAACGCAACATCACGTTGGGAGCCACTGGTAACACTTACTGAAATTAAAAAATTTTTTTTTTCTTAATTGTGTTGTAGTTGATTGGAATTTACCAAAACACTTCATAGTTTTAGCGTATTTTTATCCTTGCCCAGCTGTAATTTTTTTTTATATGGAGTGTAACAGAACGAAGAATCTGAAAAATAGACTTCGATTGACCGTGTGTGTGCGGCATAAAGTTGTGAAAATGGGTGGATTTAGATCATATTTGTAATTTTAGATGGGGTTCATCTCGGGATCTGTTTGGCCTGTAGAAATAAAATTGGTCTGAAGTCAGAGGAAAATTTATGTTGTTTGATTTAGTTTTAGATATATTTTTTTCTAAACTCAGCACTTAATGAAATATTAGTAAAAAATAAAAATTTTGTAGAAAATATGAAGGTTGTTGGGGAACCTTTCAGCCAGCACATGTATATTGGGGTTGCGAATTTGGGCATTACCCACCCTGCCTAACATATCCAGTTTGTCTTACAACTTCGTATGGACTTTTTGAACCAGTTTTAAATTTCCAAAGGGTCATGCAACAATCATGCTTTCCCCACTTTTTACGAGGTGGAATGCAATTATTCCCGAGGTATATGTCGGCAACTGAAATTTTAAGTTCTGTTCCTTATCGTTATTGCATAAATTACAACCACATACAAGTAATTCTCTGAAAACCACTAGTCTTCAAATTCCCTTTGATTTCTATTATCAGAATCTATCCGCTGAGATTCCAATTTAAATCACAGACAACATTCTTATTTCATTCCCACTCTAGTCAGCATATTTTTCATAATCCCAGAATATATGGGTATATTTCTTCGGAAAACCAACGATTACATATTCAAACCCACAGCAATCACTTGGGAGTCAAATGGCAACTAGATGATATGTTTGTATTCCTATTCCTTCAAAATGTTACCATGGATTTCATCATCGCTCATGCATATATACGAGTACTGCTGATCTAAGCTGGATTAAAAAAAATGAAATCCAATTCGCATCCTATTACCGTTGATAAGCCTTCAAGTCTAATCCTTCGACTGATTTCGATTTAAATCGATATGGGATCACTTCGCTCTCTCGGTGATTTTACCGCAGTATCCGTTGTGATGAAAGACATCTCAATTCCCCGTCGACGAAAACATTATGTGTATATGTCTACGTCTATACATTATATCTGCTAATTTGATTAATACTACATACGAACGTTATCCTGCAGAGAGTAGCACGCTGACCTAACGTACTCGTGTATGTATCCTTTTTTAAAATATGTAAGTACATATTTTATCTTTTTTTGTGTACTCAACGGTCATCCGCTCTTGTTAGTCTGCTTACCGGCTTGGTCAGTCAATGCTCTTTAGATAGAGAGGATACAGCTTGCCAAGCCAAGGTTACGACTATGGTTCAATATTCAGTCCTTTTCACTTTGGATTAGGTTCATATGGGTATACTCGTACTTGTATTGCAGGGACGGAGATCGGATACAAGGATATCATCAGTTTTAATCTGATTATAAGTTTTATACGATTCCTTCGACAGAATGTACGTCAGAGGAAAGAGTTGATAGTGTTGCAGAACGTCTTGAAAATTGGAATGAATTATTAAGATTTCAGTTTGATTTTCAAGTTGAATTTTCATTCTTGAATGTAACGAAGAGTTTCATAACTAATTCAATATTTATTAACGATATTTCTCGATAACGACAGAAGTATTCTATATGCGAAAGATATGTAATAGATGTTAGTGAACGATGTTCAATTTTCTCACCTCTTCTGCAAAAGATTACAATTTAAATTCATTTGCATTTCGGCTTTAGATTTTCTCGAGAACGGAAGGAACTTTTAGGCGAAACATGTATACCCGTACGTGTGTAAGTGTCGTTCACGCCGCCCAATCCAGCGAACACATCATCGTAATATACGCAAATGTATGCATAAAACAGACAATGAACAAACCAATAATACAGTCAAACAACTCTCACCTATATGAACATGTAATTCAATTTAATACGGATTTCCTCACCAAACAGCATTATGTTAATTGAATACTAATTTTCACTGCATGATATTTTTTTAAATCTAGACGATGATAATACGCGTAGCCATCCTGTATTGTTTAATCCGTGCTAATAAATTAATTATCCTTTTCCTCTGTACATATCCATATGCATGCACTGTTGGTTCACTTCAAATTAATTAACGCTAATACATATTTCAATATGAATTTTCTCGTGCATCGTCTTGTGTAACTAAATCATGTCTGCGTTTGTGTCTGCATGTGTGTGCGTTTGTAATATATAAATTTTCATTATCCTTTAGCCTTCAGTTTAAATTCTGCAATTGTCATGTTTAATTTAAAGTTATACGATACATTTATCTAGAAATTGTGAAATATGATTTTTGATGTAGAGAGAAAGTTTTCGTGCAAGCAACAGAATATGTTTTACATCATACGAGTACCAGGACGTCTAGATGTAGATCGGTGCAATATGAAAATACATTTTTGGCTGAACGTAAAGAGAGGGTAGAAAAAGAAGCGTTTCAAGCAAACATATAATGTGGATTGTAGGTTATACTATTCCACTTTGTTTTTTGTTTGAATAGAATGTGCATAAAAGTTTCGAAACGTTGTTGCTAATATGACCAAAGGTTACATTGTATTTTGGAAGCTTTATAATAGATATAATAGCTTTATATATAATATAATTCAATACGTATCCTTAAAACGAAGTTGTTTATAAATCTTTAATTAAACATATCAAATTCTTTATTCAATCGTTTTATTGAAAACAATCGAAAATGTCTCCCAAGTTTCCAGTAATATACGGTCGCACTGGCGCATCTACCATTGAAGCTAAGGCGACTAAAGTCGCTTTAAACACAGATAAAAAGATTTGAACCGAAATTTGGGAAATTATGAATTTTGTTCGCATAGGCTTCAATGTGAATAGGATTACTGAATCTTGCTCCGGAAAATGTAGTCCGTAGATACACTCATATAATTAAAAAGTTTTAAAATAAGGGTAACGCTTAATTTCTGAGTAAAATTATTGAAATGAAACATTAAAATTATCAAATTTTTTCAACTGCTGTCAGTGGTTTGATTTCAAAAAGAAATTTGATAAATAGCTATTTAAAGCTAATGCAGCTTATGGTCTCTTCTCTACACACTCTACACAACACAAAATCAATACATTTTCGTGATCTCATGGACCGAATTCCTCCACCACGACCCATTAAACGTGGTCTACGGGATCTTAAGAGAGAGGTTCAGGGGTACAAAAGATATCCTTTCGATGAAGAAGCATACATGCCCGGTATTGCAATGAATCACGCCGACGAAGTGAGTCAGTCTATTGCGAGCTTAGGTACGAATTTCGCCTGAGGAGATTAGGCTCCCGAGAGCCATTGGAGTGACTTCGGTCAGGCTTAATTCGTATCTATCTCGTATAGAACCGAGATGGAGACCACGGACGAGAATGATGACGAACCATAAATCGATTCCTTATAGATGCATAGCGGCTCACACCTTTCGGTACCAATAAAAGGAGAAGAAGGAGTTTTTGGTAATTCTACATTACATTATACAGAATATTTTTCTAAAACTCTTGAGCAGTATGAAGACTCCTCACTTCCATAAGTTCAACAATACCCTATACGGCGATACTTTTTACGATTCACACTTGACAACACACACTATCGTCCCAATTTCATTACACAATTTGACAGTACAGTATCTGTCTAAATTTAAACTCTGACCATCACTTGATGCATGAAGCATGACTACATCGTTTTTTTTTTTGCAACACAAATGCAATCTAATTTATAAAAATAGTGGCTAAAGATTTGTGTTCGTAAAAAAAGTGAAAATAACACATACAGATTGATAATACGGACAGAACGAATAAATGAGCCGATTGTGGGGTAGATAGCCTCTACTGAAAACGTTACATATATTTTCAAAGATATTTGAATTGCATTCAATCAGTCAAAGTGCCCCACACTTTACCACGATTTCATGAAGATTTGTTTTGGGGTTTTAGTTGAAATCGTGTTATGAAATTATTGAAAATCTATGTATATCTGCTTTAATTATAACGAAAAAGTTGGTGGATTTTTTTCAGTTATGGATTTTAACTTTAGTACCTGAGCTATTTAATAATGACTGAAATCTATTCTTCTGCTAATGGGCAAATCTTCTATTCTCCGGCTCTCTTTATTAAGATTTCAACAATTTTTCGAAATAATCATTTAAAATCATTTAAATTTATTGCGTCATACCAAGAAAAAATGTTCTAGTAACGAAGAGTTCGACTTATGAATTTAAACTGCAAAACCACCAAATAAGAATTTAGTATCTCACAATTTTATAAAACAAACGAGGCTAATTTCGGGCGCGGCCGAAATTTGGATACCCTTCGCTCCCCCCGGGCTAAAAGTTTCGAGCGTTCCTATGACTTGTGTTCAATTCTCCCCGCTTCCATGCTTGAATTTTCACATAAGTGCCGTGGCGAAGTTATTGGGGGAAGCGGTGGACGTGAGTTTCTTAGAATGACCAAAGACGAAGTGTGTGTGTGTGTGTGGGGGGGGGGGTTGTACGGCAGCCCTATGAGCGCATGGCCTTTCCTTCAATTTTTACGTATGTTTGTGGCATCAATTAAAACATATATAAAACATATTTATGAGATTTAGTTGAAATTGGTGGACAAATAAAAAAGTTTTTCTTCAAACAACCTAATTTGGGGGTTGGGTTTATATGCCAGCCCCATGACCCCAATGGTTCGATTTCATTCATTTTTGCATATGTTTTGTAACATCAATAAAAGTACATTTCCATGAGGTTGGTTGAAATTTGTGAGCAAATAAAAACGTTTTTCTTAGAAAAATTTGGTTTTGGGGGGATAGGTTTGAATGGTAGCCTCATGACCACATGGTCCGGCTCCATCTATTCATATATATGTTTTGTGTCATCATAGAAACACATTTGTGTGAAGTTTAGTTGAAATTGATGTATAAATAAAAAAAAAATTCTTAGACGAACTTAATTTTGGGAGCTAGGTTTGTATGACAGCCCCATGACCCCATGGTCTGATTTGGTCCATTTTTACATATGTTTTGTGGTATCACTAGAAACACATTTGCACGAATTTGATTGCAATTGATGAGAAATAAAAAGTTTTTCTTAGAAGAGCCTAATTTGGGGGACTAGGTTTGTATGGCAGCCCCATGACCCCATTGTCCGGTTTGGTCGATTTTTACATATGTTGTGTATCAGTAATGAAAATACATTTGTGCGAAATTTGATTGAAATTAATGCATAAATAAAAAAGTTTTTCTAAGAAGAACCTAATTTTGGGAGTAGGTTTGCATGGCAGCCCCACGACCCCCTTGTCGGATTTTACCGATTCTAACATACAAACTGCCTGCAATAAAAACAAGCATGTCTGCAAAATTTCAGCTCCATAGCTTTCAAACTGGCTGAGCAAACCGCGTCGCAACAGACAGACAGACATACAGACGGACAGACGGACATCGTCCAATCAACTCAGCTCGTCACGCTGATCATATATATACATATTTTGTATGGTCGGAGATGCTTCCTTCAATGCGTTACAAACTTCATGACAAAGTTAATATACCCTTTTCGCTTAGTAAGCGAAGGGTATAATAATGCTAATAATAATACATATTAGACTCATATGACCCCACAGATATGATACAGTTTTGGTATCAAAACAAATTTTTAACCTTTCGACGGACGATTTAGCCTATCAAGTAGACTTTGTAGAATATTTTGGTCGTAAAAATTCTGCTCGAAAATCGGCACGAAAAGAAGCTTAAGAAAATTTTTAAATTAATCTGTAGTAAACAATTAGGAACATCGAGGCATTGAATCCAGGACCCTTATTTCAGCTGAGCCTTTTTGGTTTTGCATACCTTGCCTTCACTCTTCTCTCCCGTTATCTTGAAATCTATATGAAATCTATATTTAAAAATTTTTTTTTATAATAAAGGTAAAACAGGAAAAGAAATGGAACTTATTGCAACGTGGGGGAAGTAAATCTTTAAGAAAAGGAATAGCAGAAATATAAAATATTGTTTGAGTTAAAGAGGTTTTCGACTCTTAGAGATTGCATTTTATATCAAAAAATGACGGAAACGCCAGTCAAACCCTAATTTTGAACGAGTTAAGGAATAATTGCACTTATGAAGGTTTGGACTTAAAAAGGTTTGACTGTACTAATCATTTTCAACGCTGTACAATACTTAAGAGTAGAGAACCGGGGCAACTAAGACAACAAATCAAAAATTCGAAAGCGGGAAAAATTATAATTTTGCGGAATGAGAGGACAATGAGGCAATTAATCTAGCAATCTGATTTTCTTTCTTCCGGATGTAGTGTGTATTTCTTCAGCGCAACAGTCAAAAGCTCTTCAAGCTTCAAACTTCTTGAGAGCAAAGAAAAACGTTCCGCCTAAGAGCACTTCTAACTTGATCATCTCCTTTAAATCTAGCATCAATGGACTCGAAACTGTCCATGCAACTCCTATAAGATTTCAACTATTTCATATAAAGCAAGACTAAAAAATATTGATTTCGAGACCAATCCGTCAACGTTAAATGAGGACCACCACCTAAATCTAAATATCATCAAAAAAATTTGGGGATTGATGACAAGGAAAATTTATTTCCATTAGACGACATTTTAACAATGCTGAAGAGCTTATACAAACGTTCGGGGCAGAGCAGTGCGAAGGAAATTTGGCGCCCGGGCAAAAGTTTAACAAGGCGCCCCCTTCTTAAGTTTTCTAGCCACGATTTTACGATACCAAGAATAAACGGATCGACAGACCAGCCTATTTAACTATTCAAGCTATTTTTTTCCTTGGGGCTCTCAAACGGATCGGTGCATCAAGAAAGGTTTCTAAGATCAATAGTCCGCACGCGATCAATGATAAAAATTATAATATGGACTGGCGGAGCGCTGTGTCATGCTAATTATGCAGATAAGGTCTGAGGTTGAACATTCTCATGATACAAATTGGAATACAATTCAAGAATTATTCCCTTTCGGCATCGTTATTAGTACATACCATTTAATGTCAACCCATATAGTTAGTATCATCAGCATTAGAAATGGCAGTAAGTGCAAATACGTGACTGTAATCGTCTACTACCAAAAGTGTATTTGGATTACTATAGCTATCGAAAGATCATCCTAATCATCATCTCGTGGAATGAATTTCTACGTCATGGTGTGCCAACTATGATCTTTGTGTTCTTGAGGGAGAAAGATACATTCAGAGACAGATTGGTGATGTATCGTACCAAGCATCCATCCCAGTGGTTCACGCTTAAAACTTCAGTTGAGCTCTTGCGAGATATAACTATGTCAACTCTCCTCCCAATTTTGATCGGTCTTTTCATGTCTCCCGAATTCCTAAAAATTACTGTAAACCTGGATTTTCTCTCTCTGGTCTAACTGTATTAGCACGCCTAATGATATAGGGAAATCTTTCTAATACACTGCTGTATCCACTTACCTAACTCCTACAGCGTTCGATACAGGACAACCCTATATCGTATCAGTTATGTTCTGCCCTCTGAACATCACGGACGAGGACGGAGACGAATCTTAGACAAATCTACATAGACCGCCGTGCGATGTCACTTCCTTCTGCTAAAATGAAGAAAAAAAGTCAAAAATAAAAAGCAATGGACTATGATGGAATAATAAAATGTATCAGCACTAATGAAGTCTTATTGGACGCCTGTAGTTTCAACAAGTAGAGACTCTGGATGCTAAATGTATTTCGTTTGTAGTAATAAGCCTTTTTAACCTTCTAACCTTTTTTAAGGTTATATCGTAACATAAGCTCAGGTAAATATCATTTGTCCTTAAAGCTAGTCAGCAGGATTGACTTCTCGTTTGTGGGTCTAAGGGCTCCCATTACACTACGTCATATAATCATATTTATAATATCATTTCCTTAAACCTACTCGAACCATTCGTTTTAAATTTTTATACATGCACTAAAATGAAATCGAGTAGGATTAAGGATATGATAATTTGTATGAAGATATGACGTAGTATAATGGAAAAACTTTAAAGCGAAATTTTCCATAGGGGACAAGTAATAGCATTGCTGACTGAAAAATCAGGAAAATATAAAAATTTGTATGAATTTTGAAAGAATTTTTTCCCGTCTTAAACCGGATGGACAAACAAACGTCCGGGTTAAAACCGGGAGGAGGAAAAAAACCGAAAACAACACGGTTAACCGTTCTGAAAGTACCGGTTTTTGGACTAATCGTCCGGGTTTTGACATCCCTACTTGTAACCGTCAGAAATAAAGGAATTGAAATAATATTTTGAAAGAAAGATTTGGTCGTAACGCAATAAAACAGTTTTTAATAGAATCGAAACACATAACTCTGACAGAAGCTATAGAAAATACAAATCAAAAAATTTGCTTGGTGGTAAAAAAAATATTTACTTTGAAGTTCTTTAGAAAACATTAAAGTAACGCGCTCATCCGATTAAGGGCTCTCTTCCACTGCAAGCGTAAACTTGAGCGGCGCGGCGCTCCAGCGGCAAAGCTTTCACAAAATGTGCGAAAAAAAGCGTTTACTAGTAAAATGTATAAGCACACACAATATTCAGAAAGCTTTTCCATTGTATTGAATGGAATTTTGTTTATTTTGCATCGTTACGCCATATTTTGCTTGGTTACGCCATTAAAATTCGGAAAAGCTTTAAACGCGGGAGCGCCGCGCCGCTCGAAGCAGGTAATGGACGGCAGGCGTTAAACGTAGCTGTAGTTTCATTTTAGCTTCAGTTCAAATAGTAAATAGTAGATTGAATAAATTGAGATTTTAGTACGAGTAATATGAAAACGAACTAAAGAACCAAAAGGTTAAAATTTAGGACTATGTCAAGTAAGCTCAAAATTTCAAAATGCATAGCACAAATTGCTTTAACATTCACTATGAATCCAATAAATGTACACAAAATCTCTTCTTGCAAATCTATGTATATTTCCAAAATTAATTGTCAATAATGTGCACATTCAATCACATGACTAAAATATGTATAGCTCTGGCCCAGGAGACATTTTCAACATTTCACTTATCTACAACATAAATTTAATTAAAAGCTCAATGCTTTCGGCACGCCTGCTAATAAAAAGTATTTAATAATGTAATGTATATGTAATACTAACTGTACAAATCTGATAGTAATCTAGCTGTAGACGTTTTTAATCAAACTGCAAATAAAAAAAATATTAGTCCAATCTTTATTAACTTACAAAAAAAAATCGAAATTTTCTTTATTAATTTAATTTTATCCAATTTTATCATCAATTTTATTACTTTTCGGCAAAACAGGTCCAATTGGTGCTAGTATTGTTGCAATCAGTCCTAGAACGGTACTGGATTTAAATCCGGCTTTAGTTATGAGCAAACCCAGTTTCGATTCAAAAGGCCCGCCCATACAAGCCAGAGATGTTAAAACGACGGATAACAACGAAAAGAAGAATTTTCTTTAGACAAAAAAAATGAATATAGATAATAATAAATTAAATTATTATTCCTATACACAATCAATGCGAATCAATAAGAAAAGACTACTAAGACTTATAGAACAATGAAAATATTTTCGATAAAATAAAGAAGAAAATTTATGAAAATATTTAGACTTAATTATATGACGTAAGTTTATTACACAACATTTTTATAGTCGCAATAGTACTTGCTTTTTCGTATAGCTATTTTAATACGCCGTTTGTTGTATTATACTAATAAATTGTAAAGACTCACTTATATCGATACAAAACAAAATCTTGGTTGATAAACTCGCAAGAACAATACATATTAAAAATTTAGTTTATAGAATCTTCACTTTTCACACGCGATTATAAATTTAAAAATAAAAATATTTTTTTTTTATATTATACTTGCCATGTAAATAAAATAACTAAAACGCTTTGTCAAAATTGTAGAGGGTGGTAAATGGGACCTGACGATTTTGGAAATGATAAAATTAAAAATTTTCCCTACAATTTTTCCAATAATAATTGCTTCTCGGTAGAATCATATAGGGAATTGTAAACCTGTCACGGTTGATAACAGAACAAAACGAATCTTAAGAAAATCACAAAAGAATTTATTCTATAGAAAAAAAAAAAGAAAAACGCGTTCTATACGAAGGAAAGCAAAATAAGGTTCTAAAACGCATTTTTTTTTTACAAGGCTAGAAGCTTCAAAGTGAAATCTTATCAAGAAAAAAAACATAGCAGCAAATAGTACCCTCGTTCAGCTCCCCGCCAATAAGTGTTGAAAGAAATTTGTTCCAGCGCGGGAGCGGTACTCGAACATTATTTCTAACGCGTACCGCTACCGCACCGCGCTGATTTGATGGAAGCTACTAACTAGTTCAATCTCTTTTGAATATGCGTATCATTGAGACAAGATGCGAGTATTATGGCGGGATTGTATTTATATCAATCCTTTTTGCGGCTGACGACTTTTTTTTTTGGCGGAAACCTTTCACACAGCACAGCACAGTTGTTTTTGTGAGATATATCTTTTTGCAGTTTTCGATTTAGAAAATCGACATAACACAACCTTGTCCTAATAAGGCTAAACGTCAAACTCAACCTTGACGCAAACCCTATCCATACATTTAACCCTAACAATAACGTTAACTGCGACCTATCAATAACTTTAAACCTATCCGTTACCCTAAACTTAATTTTGACTTTAACCTTAGCCCTAACTTAAGTGTATACCTTTACTCCATATTCATCCCGAACAATAACATTCATCCTAATCTTAAATCTAATTTTTAATGTAACAATTAAGCCTCACTGTGTACTGTGTGATTCAAATTACATCCATATTCCCTAGGTTCCAAATTGGACCTATCAACACCAAACGGTTAAGACACGATTCCCGTTTCTACAGACCGCAGACTTTCCTTATATCCCGGTTCCATCATTCTCCCTTTTAAAATACCCGTATCTACTACTTTTGGCTTTTTGATCTTCATCGTCGTTGCGTCGTTACGTTACGTTACGCTCGTTAGTTAAGTTACAAAATGTAAATGTAAATGTAATGTAATGTAATGTCAGAGAAAAGACATATACATATCAAAAATCCTTTGTCAAAGGTCCCGAAATCTGCTCAGTCCTGACTAAACTAGTTTACCAAGCATTGCTTTTACAATGATAAAGTGATCAGGAATCAGAGATAGCTATAGGCATCAGGACCAGCCTCTGTTTCAGTCACTATATAACTAAGAGTGCCCTTTTCTACCTACCTACCACAAAAGTATCAAACCAAGTGGAATTACAAGAATAAATCTACATGCCAAATTTTTTAAAAATTAACTCATCAGAATTCCATGAAAAATCAATTTTTAAAACATATAAAAAGACTTAAGCGACAAACTCAATGCATTTTTTTTTTTTCACATTTTTCGCTGTATTTTTTTTTTTTTGTTACTGCACGGATCGGAGCAAATGGTAGCCTATGCACACCTTCAGGACAGACTCTATCAATGGAAAAAGAGAGCAAATCCCAAGACGCTCTCTACGAGGCTGTAGCCCTGTCAATAAACAACAATACGAGAACAAGATTTCGAAAATATGCAATTTTCAAACCCTTATATATCCGGTGTTTTTCATCGTATCTTCTTGCAATTTGCTACACTTCGTAAGACGGCACGAGCGACAACCTCTATCAAATTTGAGCACTCAGGACCAACCAGGGTCCGAGCACAGAGGTCCAAAAACCCGTACTTGTTTCGTCGTGTAAACATAGTCTTAGTCGCTTCTCACTTTTGATATGTTCAAATTTCTTCGTTTTTCTTTGGCGGGCGATTAGATTAGAGTAGTCGGTCCCAACGGAACGATGTGTCCGCTTTATTCTTTGTACTTTAACACATCTCGATATGCTGCTCCGCGAGGAGAGCACGGCTATGTCTGCAGGGCCATTGTAAAGGATTTGTTAACTATTCGTTCAGTCTTATATCAACTAACCGATAAAATTTGCAGGACCAAAAAATATTGTCGTATAGGTTTTTTTTTTCAAGCCATAATGGTTACATCTTCGAAAAAACCGTGCAGACGAATGGCAATGAAGGACAATAGAAATTTTTTGCGTATTATCTGTCGGATTACTTTATGGTCTTTTGGTGATAATAACTTCGGCAATTTTATCGCTACATAAACAACTACAGAAAAAAACTGAGTGAAAAAATAAGCCTCGAATTATATCAATTTTATGCTCAGTTCTAAGCAGAGAGAGCCAGCGATTCACTGTGAGATGGTGTTGTCGCAGGCTTGTTCTTTTTTTCTGGAAAAAATCGGTGTAAATAACCATCAAAATTAAATTAAAAAGTCTACATCTATTAATTGGATTTCTGTAACCAACCACCACCGCCTTTATCAAATTTGTTCAATCCACGCTGCTGCCAATCAAGTCAAGTGGCTGAATCCGTGTATGTGTATCGTTACCCGTAACATGTACTAAAGAGTGCTTTATGACAAACCCATGTAGCCCATGCCATTTTAACGAAAGTGTGCAAACAGCCTTGCAGATTCGAGGCCTCCCGACGGTGCCAGGGGGTCAAATTTTGTTTTCAACAAGGTTTCACGAAAATGTCTATATTACGGCAAAAATCACTAAACAAAATTTAGAGGAAAATCTACAGCCTGTTCTAGGTGTTATCCAAACCTAATTTTTAGAAATTTAACTGAATATGTTTATAACGGTAACGTGTACATACTGAAAAGTCTTCGATTAGAAATTTTTAGATTCTGCGGTTCCAAATATAAAGGCCATTGATGCGGGATCAAACAGTTAAATGAACAGTTTCGCGGGAATATATTTAACAGTAATAGTTGTTAAAAACTAGTGTATGACTAATTTGCAGCTTGTAAAGCTCTTTACAAGGAAACATCAATCAAGCAATTACATAACGATTCGCGTGCCCTACAGAGAGTAACAAGAGCTTCCATGGTACAATCAAATTACTTTTTGGGAACATCTTTGTAACAGTAACCTTAAAACAATTGAATCGCTCATCCGTGAAACCATCTAAGTCCAAAAAGTGAATTTTTCAGGAGACGACAAAAACTGTTTCACTCGAGAAGTATTATTTTGGGTATTTATAATGAACGCTATGATATCCATTTGGTTGACTGGCTTTAAACGACAAGATGAATAGGTCAGCTGCTGACTGGTTAAACATTTGACAGGATAATCCGCCAGTAAAGATTATACGGAGATGAGTTCGAAACGTATATGGGTATCCTTCAATTAATTAATGATACTCAGCTAACGGTGTAGCTTCTCAAACTAAATATTTTCATGCTAATAGACAGTTTTAGCATATCGGTTAAAATATAACGATACTTCGAATAGGCTTTGACATTTTCTATGAAAAATTCGCTTGCCTGCCGTACGCAAAACAGTATACCACAGTTTTGCATGTTCCAAGTAGGCATGGCCGACAAATAAAATATCACGAACCCACAATTCCAGCTGTTTATAGTCAGCCAAATTCACAGAAATACACCTATGCCTACTTGGGACATGAAAAATTATGGTATACTGTTTTGCGTATTCGCACTATCGTTATATTTTCGACGACATACTAAAACTCTCTAATAACTCAATTTTAATAAATTAAATTAAACGATTCAATTGTATTTTCTATAGCTCCCAAAAAAATTTCAAAAGCCTCCAAATTGGAATTACGGTCGGTCAAACTTATAAGTTATCATGTTTCCCAGAATGACTTCTTGAAATATCTCTATAACAGTGCATTGAACCCACCTGATCTGTGCAAATTTGAAGCTTCTATAACAGCAAAGAAATGGTCAAAACTTCCCATAGATGCGTACTATCCGAAAGGATCTACGCTAGATCCAAACGTACAAGCGAATAACTCTTCTGAAATATCTTTATAACCTGAAAGTAGTCTTTCACAAATTCCTAATTCCTCTGACCCCTAAAACAATGCAAACATATGCTACGATAAAGTGACCGGACTCCCAATGCTGTAGACATGCGGAATTTGGTTTCTGCTTCCGGGCAAACTCTCAATCATACTATTTCTCGCGCACCCTTTTTGGTGCCTGTATAGTACAGTCGACGCTGCTTAGCCTCCCGGCGGGCGCAATACTCATCCTAACGGGCGCAATGCATCTGGCAGATTAAGTGCAGGAAAAAGGATGAAACTAAGTTTCTGTAAATTTTAGACTCTTATTTATTGTTGCATTGTCTTTTTGAAACAGTTCTACGAAATTTTAGAAACCAAATACTGGCTCACAAAGTTTGATACCCTTCACATTTTCAATTTTTTAAGAATATTCCGCCTTCAACTGCTTCAATATTTAAAAAACCTCCAATAACTCGACCGCTTAAAAAATGTGAGCTTATTTTACTAAAAACACACCATTGAACGATTTGGTGAGCCTAAAAGTCAACACAACGTTATTACGCAATGTGAAGAGTATAACAAGTGGAAATTTTCATAGAAAAGGAGAAAATAATGATAATAATGTGTTTCGGAGATTTTTACGGGAAATTCTTTCGTGATAAATATAGTAAAATCATCATCGATGCGTGAGTTCCTAATATCACAACGGGGATCACAATCGTACTATCAAGTAATTTTCGGAGATTTTTGTGAATATTTCAATAATGGTAACGCATACTGAAAGTTCTTCTCCTCACGAGCGAATTTGTGGCCTCTATGACTCCACACCTAATGTAAAAAGTCATGCAGGTTCTCCTAATGGTATCGGGTATCAACATTTTTCGGTTTGACCTCATATGCTTTCCTCAGGGGCACACGTAATGACAGGTAGTTTTGGCTTTTTGACAAGAGTCACAAAAGGTACAAATTCAACAGACGATCTCCCGTGAAGGCTATACTATTGTAGAAAATAACAAAAAAAAAATCCCGAAAATCTGAACTTTTAAAAATTTGACCGCATGTACATGGTTCCCTTTAAGTAAGATGCATCGTTGGAGACTTTTGGCTTTTCATTTCAATCCACTGCAGCTACATTTCCTTTATAGATGATCTCTCAGTAGACGTAACCGTTATAGCGAGATATTCACGATTTTGTTTAAATACTTCCATTGTAATAAGCATCTTTAGAACAACATGCATCTATTATACATACATGCGTTGTTATGTTATATGTTGGGTCAAAGGAGCTACAAAATTGTCACATACTACTTTTTTGTTAAGTATACAGTTATACAAGTATTTCAGGAAAGCTGTTTGTCGTTTGGTAAAGCCTGGATCTCTTTGGGGAGCATCGTGGGGGACTTTTTTCTTTTAATTTAGTGTCATAGAAGCTTCAAACTTGTCTTACGTAACTTTCTATAGTTAACGAGATTTTTCCAAAAATCGTACCCGGGAAACCTGACAATAAAAAAGTTGTTATTGGGAGCCATCGACGATAGAAATTGGTGACACCTTATTTTCCTCCAATGCTTCGTGTTCAACCACCTGCAACCGAGCTCGACCCTCGTCCTTGCTACTGACTCGGCACACGTCCTGCCACGGACACTCGTTCTCCCAACGATCTCGACGAATCGCTGCTCGACTTGCTGGACTTACTGCTGTGGAAGAGACAAAAGAAAAGAGGATCATTTCATGCTGTCATCGCCTTTAATAGTTTTCGTCGTTGCGCCGGCCGCCGACCGGCCACCATTGTAACTAAGTGCCCGAAACTACTCGGCACTTGTTGTGGCTACGTCCTCTTTGTGTGTGGTGGTGTGAGTCCTTGCTGATGTGATTTGAGCAACTCGAAGAGATATCATGGTCGATAACAAATGTGGCTTCGGGGTGGAGGCGCATTTATTGAGCTATAACAGATGCAATTATATAATACAACGTGGGTTGGGTAACACCTTTCAGATTACATTACCGTTATAAAAAATACATAGTTATAATTTTATTGTACGGTGGGAACTCTTGTGACTCAATAAGGCGCGAACAGATCGTTACAAAACTTGGTAATGTTGTTAAGAACTTTACGAGCTACAAATGCATCATATCTACTTTGTATTAAACTTTACTGTAAGAGAGAATTCCTCTAATTCTAAGGAAAATGCACATTTAATCATTAAATCCTGCGTAGGTCCCTTTGGGGGCATGCATCAATGGAAACCGCATGCGTGTCTCAAACCAGACGCAATCAACTTTTTGCAATATCAACTGGTATAAAGTTCAACATTTCCAATAACTTATAAGTGTATGAAGTTCCTGATTTCTTTAAAATATTTAAACAAACTTCAATTAATTTTAGCTTTTGATATGAATTAAATGTACTTTGTGTCAATTTTCATAATATTAATGTATTGTCCAAAACATTTATTTTCGTTGTTTCTCTTAAAATGTTTTTAATTGTAAAGTAGTTTTATCCTATGCGAATAAATTAAAATGCTTAATCAAACTACATATAAAAATAATTTAAGGCTTACAAGTTGCATATTTATTTATTGGTAAATGTTTTACTGCGTGTGACGCATTCTATGCATGCTTGTAAATTAAATGTTTGTGGTTGTCCAAGAATTCGCTAATTGTTTTCTATTTTAATTAACGCTACACATAACTAATATCAACCTGTTTTGATATTTTCTTCCAATACAGTGTTACCGCCGATTGTTCCAACCGCTGTAACTTCCATCGTCCTCGAGGAGAAAGAAATGGTAAAACTACTACAGAAATAACATCCGATATGTTCAAACAAAACGATTAAGATTTTATAGATTTACTTACGATTTCTACCACCCGTGTCCTCATAAATTAAAGCATCAAAACGATACACATACTCGTACATTTACTACCTATATATACAATAAAATTAATTTATTCATTACACCCTAAAGGGATATTTTTCTGTTTCCTGAATAAAATCATAATGAAAAGAATACATAAATCAAAAAAAGCAACAACCAACCAACACTTAATAACTCACGATAACAAGGTATAGTTCTCTTATATTACATCTAAGATATTTATTAAAACAACCGACGACGTAGCTAAAACTTATCAAAACGAATGAAAAAGAAAACAACCTTATTATGACTAGATATCAACTACAATCAAATGCAACTGATTAAATAAAAAAAACATAAATAAATACTAAATAAAAATCATCTATATCATTCGCAGCATACATATTATAGTAAACTCAATAAAAAAAGTCAAACTTTATAAAAACCTATTTAGATAGCCTTTTTCATAAATAACAAATAAAACAAGAAAAAAACGTAATTTACAAAAACAAAAATATTCTAATAAAATTTCACTTAAAATCAATTTGTACATAGATAAACCGAAATTTAACACATAATCAAACAAAGAAAAGTTGTAAATATTTATATATACAAAGTGCACAACTAATCTTATACATAGAGTTTTTACAAATCAAATGAAAATACATATAATTATGTTATATACATCGCATTATTGTTTTAAAGTTTAAAAAAAACTGTTTTTACTTTTTTCGGGAAATTTTATTTATTATATAGATTTAAATAAAAATGTAAACAATTAAGTACAGCACCTATGAATAAGGAAGATAAATATCAAAATGTATATATAAAAATAGTAAAAGCAATACACAAGGGATTTTTACTAACCAATACACACATTTTAATTTATTAAAAAGTTACAAAAAAAAATGTTCAATTGCACAATTGTGTGTATATAAACAAGTTATCAAATGTTTCTGTACGGTAATAATGATTCGTTAAAGAAGGAAAACTTTTTATTGAATGTTTTGAAGATTGATATATTTAATATTTAATTTTTTGTTACACTTTTTTCTTTTAAACGATATTAAAAACAAGATCACCACCAAGATTCTAAATATAATAGCAAACACTTTCTCCGATACACATATTTATTCGAATTACTCAAATAAACATTTCGAAACCAGTAAAACTTTTTGTTTTTATACAATATTTTTGTTTGATCAACTTTTTTGATCGCCAATTTAAATATCTGTTCTTAAGAAAGATTATTTGGCCACGGGATAATAAGTGGTCTTTTATATCGAAGCGAACGAATAATTTAGGAACATAGGATAATAACTGTGTTTCCTTATTCATTCGATAAAATAATGCAATGTCAGTGATTTCCAATAAAATTGTTTCATTTGGTGATGTTCACTTAAAAGAGTGAAGTCTTCTTCTGGAAATGGAGACTGTTAGCTTTCAAACTTATAATGCTTTGCTTTGGTGAAATCTGTTACCAACTGTGCATCCATGTGGATTCTTTTGTATAGCTATAGTACGTCATGTCAAGGGCAACACAGACATCATGAATGGCCGGGTCCAGCATTGGACTATAAGATCCAGCTATAAACAAAGTACAACGAAGTCAATAGGCTTCAGGATATACTCGAACTATCCATGTGATCACCGAACCGAATTCAACGAACAAATAACATTTGGCGTTTTGGCGGACCGCGATCAGTGCAGGTGCTACGTCCAGATCTGATAATATAAAAACTGTAATGTAATAAAATCATGAAGAGTAAAAGAGTTTCCCTAAAGAAAGTCAACTTCAGGTGCGCGAGAGGAGAGGAGACAAATATTACACGTAGAGTTAGGAAGATTGTTGATGAAGTGGTCGACATATTAATTACACTTATTTGCCTATGGTGTATTTCAGTCATTCTCAAACGTATTTTGACTGCGGACCCCTTCACACATGAGAAGCCTGTTTAGGAAACCCCCGACTTAATTCCAAGCCTTGAATGGTTAAATTATTTTAATATTTAAAAATAGGTACAAAATAAAGCAATTTTTGATGTTTTAACAATTTTTTTATTGTGCATAATATTATTAGTAGCACATACATTAATACACTTGCCATATTCAAAAATATAGCAAAAAGTTGCATCATAATGTTCAGTGAGATGGGTGCACTTGATGGGACGAAGTCGGGTTCAATGTTTGTAATTAACCCTAGAGAGATAATCTACGTCGAATCGACGTACAGAAATTTTTCTTTTTATTATATCTCATTAGTGAAGCTTCATTGTTGGTTCCAAGATTTAACTCAATTCATGTCTGTAGGCGTAATTATGTGGCAAAATTATTGGCTTGGGTGCCACACAGCCTAAGATATTGGGGGTCATAAGTCAAATATACGTCGAATCGACGTATGATTATCTTTAACAAATTTGTACTGAAAAATATTTTAATTGCCCCGAATTGACATTTTTATAAATCTACATAATGTGAATGTGTATTCACTTGGATATAACCACTAAAAGCCTGTTTCGATAAAGATATCCTTTATTTTAATCTATTGAAAGGACGGTCCACTTTCTCCTAGTACCACTTTTTTAAAATTAATATTATATAAACAAACAAATGATAATTTTCAAAACCACGAGTTTAACAGATTAATATTAAATACAAATGATAATATATCTACCTTTTAGCAACATGTTACTCTTAGCAAAGAAGTTATAAGGATGTTAACTAGCAACACGTCGAATCGACGTATGATTATCTTTTCAGGGGTAAAAAATATGATTATCTCTCTAGGGTTAAAAGCCTTAACTCCACACAAGCACTTATGTCTAAGCAGTTTCTGTTTTTAGTTACAAGCCTCATAACGGCGTTAAAACCACATTCAACTAAATACGATGAGGGTAAAGCGATTAAAAGGAACTTAACCGTGGACCACAATTCAGGATACAGACTTGGTATGGTTTTTTGAAGTCAAAATTCATGATACCCTTCCTTGAATTTAGGTTTCAACTCTTCATTCGTAGACAACTCAATAAGTGGCTTCTGCTTGAGAATGTCTCCTTCTTGACTATATGATTCAACATTCAATGAGGAATATTGAGTTTAAGAGTGAATATCTTCGAACCTTCTCTTAAAATCCTCAATTGAGTTTTAAGTCATAATCGTCTCCTTTTAAAAATGTTTGCAGCTACAGAAGCTACAAATTCATCATAGACGACTTTACAGCATCCACACCCGTTATAGAGATATTCACGAAAAAAAAAAAACCGAAAAATTCTCGTTTTTCTAATGTTTGAGTCCCTGTAGCACCCTTAAGGCGCATTCTACAAATTATTTCGAATGATGACCTTCTTTCGTATCACAGGCCTGGATTGGATAGGCATTTCTGTCAAAAGGGGATAGGTCATACTCTTCGAAGGGGGCCAAAAATATTGCAAAGCAGGCCCTAGATTGGAGCCCAAAAGTAGCCAATGCAAGACGACCAAGAAACACGTGGAGAAGATCGGTTAATAGCGAGGCTGCTTTATTAAACACACAGTAGTTAGACCTAAGGACGATGGCACAGAATAGAACCCAGACAAGGGGTTAACATGAACCAGAGAGAGACAGCACCCTTAAGGGTGTGCATATTGATGAGAACCATATTTGCTACGAATTAGCCATACATCTTATAGCCAAGATGTACCGTTATAAATATTTTCGTGAAGCCTTTTTAAAAATACCGTTTGACATGCTGGACCTGCTCGAATCAAAGTCGACTTTTGACATTTTATTTTGGAACCACAAGAGCTAAAAATTTGACATAGGTATACGACATTTCAGCGCATATTACCGTTATCGAGATATTCAAAAAATCAGTTTTAGAGGATCTTTGACCCTCTGTAGCACCGCTAGCGGCACTCGTAAAGACGGGGACTTTCGGGATCTTGTGTAAGTAAGGCTCATACAAAAGTACAGCTCTCTCATAATTTCCTAAATGGTTATTCAAATTTCCTGGGGTAATAGTGTCTCTCGTAAAAATAAATTTGAAATGGAATACAAATGGTTGTATGTATATTTGATTTTAACCAAATCTTTCTCGGACCCCCTAATCGGCTTCAGGGACCCTCAAATTTTCTGACACCTCCCGCACTCTACGATGCTAGTAATGAAAAGGTCTGGAGATCGAATCTCGGCGTGGTCCAGGAAATGTATAGTGCTTGCAACATTATATACACTCCGCAACTCAATATGCAATGTAACGTTGACTCGAAATAGCCTATAAACGGCTGAGTGAACGCACCATGCCCCACAAGGGGTTACGGTACAGAGAAGAATTCTAATATTGTAATCTTGTAAAAATGTATATTTTTTGCCATGCCAATGCGCGAGTTTTTTCGTCGGCACTAAATTTGCTACAAATGTCAAACGTTTGAATGAAAAAATTGCTTCAAATGAGGTGCATTGACACGTTTTCCACGGTAAATTTATCCCATTAATAGTTCCAATATTATAAATATTTACGTTCGGAATAAAAACAGGGTAATTGAATTGTCTCATCATTTGACATGAAAAGGCTTACCGGATTTGCTTTAACATTTACAAACGCTTTAGATGTACATACATACATATGTATGTACATATGTATACATAACGTATGTCTGTATGTACCGTGAAAATCAAAAGTGATGCCACACTTCGAAACCCTATCTTTTATTCAACGTAATTTTATAATCGTAAATTTTAGAGAATGGGGAATTGTTTTATCTTGAAGTGATATTCATTACAAATAAAATTTATAAAATTCATTCAAATTCACACAATAGTTTTAGGCTTTTTTGAAAAATGAGGACCGAAACGCAAGTGGAAATCCGAAAAATTGTAACAAATTTATGGAAAGAGAGAAAATCGTTTCGTGAAATCGGAAAAATAGTTAAAAGGCATTATTCGGCTGTGAGAAACAGCATTTCGAAATAAAAAAGTAGCCAAAAACTAGAAAATGTGTCGCGTTCGGGACGACCTCAAAAACTTAATCCGGTTCAAGTGAAAAACATGGTTAAGGAAGTGAAGTTAGTCCGAGGGCAAGTGCTGTAAAAATTGCTGAAAATATTACCAGTGACTCCGGCCAGCAAATAAGTGCGTGTATGATCCTTCGGGCACTAAATGCTAATGGCTTGCAGGACGAGCCCCAAGGAAGAAGCATTTTATTTCGGATAAAAACAAAAAGAAGAGGAGACAGTATGCAAAAAGGTATGGAAATTGTGGAAATGACTTCTGGCGGACTGTCCTATTTAGCGATGAAAGTAAATTTCAGATTTTTGGCGCTAAAAAAGGCTCAACAATTTGGCGAAAGAAAAATTCCGAATTTAAAGAAAAAACATTACATCGACTTTAAAGCATTGGAGAGGTTCAGTTATGGTGTGGGGGTTATGTCGGCGGCAGGGTTAGGAAATCTCATGTTCATAGATAGCACTATAAAGAAGGAGCAATATTTATCAATATTGCAGGAAAATTTAGCTCCTAGTGCCCAAAAACTCGAGTTACCTAGCACGTGGATCTTCCAACAGGACAATGATCCGAAACATACCTCCCAATGGATATTGAACAGGACACCAAAGCAACTTGATCATGCTCCTCAGTCTCCAGACCTGAATCCCATCGAACATTTATGGGAAATGTTGGTGTTCGGAAGAGACAAATTTTCAACAAAGAGATTTGAAGCGCTCTACTTGAAGAATAAGCTAGTATACCGCAAGGAGTAACCTTATGAATCTTGTAGATTCTATGCCACTATATGCCACGATTCTATGACGATTACAGGCTGTAATAAAAGCGAAAGGTGGAGCGACATAATATTAGTTTTAAGCATAGTCGTTTTTTTCCTATAATAAAAACAACGTGTGCCATTACTTTTGATTCTTAAAAATTGCACCATTTTCATAATTTTATTTGCGATTTGTTAATTACTGTTCAAATTTTTATGAACATTTTTTGATTTATTTACAATAAATAAAGCATTGATTTGAGACATTCCTCTTTTCAATTCTTGAAACTTACAGATATACAGTCAAAAGTCATATTTGAAAGTGTGCCTTCACTTTTGATTCTCACTATGTACATATGTATGTATGTATATTGTTTAACATTAAAAAAAATCGAATAAAACCAATTAACACCAAACACGTATAGATTGTGTGTGCACATAGCCACCATGGACTGGCGCATGCATTGGGTTACTATGATTTCTCTAAGGTCGAATGACACTAGATTTAGCAATTGAATTGAATTTAGATATCAGAAAAATAATCATCTAATTTTTATCTCGATAATTCGTTTATGCGTTCTTGCCAAAGCCCATAGTTCTGGAGAGCAATTCTCCTTTATTCAAACTAACTGTGTTTAATCATTCTCTGCCTGAAAATACCAATTAAAAAAAAAAACGTTTTTAAATAAAGGAATAAAATCCTTCTTGTCCTTCCTACTACTGCTTTCATACCGCGCGTTCAATTTTCGTGCCGAAAGAAATTGAATTGGCTTGGTAAAATTTAAGGGTAGTTTCCGCAAATGTCTCTAAGCATTGGTGAAAAAAGATAATTTTTTGAATATCATTTTCGATTTGTCATGGTTTTTTGGAAACCGCTACCCTATCTAGCCTGTGTAAGATTTCCCATACAGACAGGGCCGTCGCAAGTTGTCGCGGGTCCTTGGGCAAAGAAAATTATGCGGTGCCTTATTTTACTTGTTAATTTTTTTTAATTAAATTTATGAGCGAATTTACTAAACTGCTTACGAAATTCTCAGGCTTTAGCAGGACAACTCGTTTAATCTATTCGAGGTTTAACTCACAAAGAAACAAAGGAACGACCCTGGTTCGCGGAAGGGTGCGAGCACCTATGGTGCTAAAAATGAATATTTTGCTTATGGTAAGATGAGGCTATAAACTAAACTACCGTATTGGAGTAATATTGTCAATATTTGTTCTTAATATTCGAGACATTGAAACAGAAAGTATTTTACAGCAGGATCAATACAGTAAAACTTCGTTATAACGCACTTCTGGGGTCTAAGCCAAAAATGCGATAACCGGGAAGTCCAAAATATATATTCTTCATAGACGCATACACCTTTTAAGTGACAAAATTTATTTTTCGATTGATACATGGAATTAAATAGTAAGAAAATGCAATCAATTGATTACTGGTTTAAGAAATAACAGATATTTGTTTTTGGTTTTAGACTGGCAACAGACTTCAGCAATACTAAGGTTTTAAATTTATTGAAAGATGCTTCCTCTATGTCCATGCTACGGGCAAAAATTGCTTGAATCTTCTTTATTGCAACTGTTTTTGGCATGCTCTTTCTTGTTATTTTCGGTGTCGACGGATGCTGATGCAATTACGAGATCTTCAATTATTATACTTTCAATTATTGTTATGTCTTTCCCTTTTCCAGCAAATTTGACCTTGATGTGAATTAACGGAACAACTTGTCTTGTTTGTGATTATTACAATGTAAAGATAGACTACGTGCTCAATGAATTTGTCAATATAAATTGTTTTAATTAGACTGGGAAAAGAGCGTTATAGCCGGGAAATAGTAACGTTATAACGAATCGAAATTCCCCGTAATAAATGCTAATGGGACCGGGACCGAGAATAAAGAGCGTTATAGCCGGGAAAGCGTTATATCCGGAAGCGTTATAACGACGGTTTACTGTATTTAACGGTTCCTGTCCACGTAGTGAAAGAATGGTCGTCATCGGAAGCTTGATAGTCATCACTGATCGACCGATAAACTTGTTGGGACAATGTTTACAAATATCCGATTCTAGCAATCCGAAAATTCAGGAAAAGGGAAAGGCTCTCAAAAGAAGATTTGTTTCTTATTTTATCGACACTAGCGACACTTACCTTACCATAGCGGAAAATATCGAAAACATATAAGTTCTCCTTATGAGAACAGATAGCAGAACAGACCATTGATTTTGGTGTCTCGATTTGGAGTCAGTAAAATAGTTTTATGTGGACTAAGACGGACTCTAAAACGGAGTCACGAATTCATAATAAACAATAGTTGTTAAAATCTGGTGATAAAATATCACAAGCAAATAGAACGTAAAAAAGTACTCGTAGCAGAAAAGTCCTATTGCAGTTGGATTCTCAATTTCATAGATACTAATCAGCGGAGAAAGATTTCGGCCGCGGGTAATTTTTAGAACAATTCCAGTGAATTTTGTTAGTTGAGTGGCCACATATATAATTTTAACCCTTAACTACATTCGTGGGGGACTAGGGTCCCCCAAGGTGAACATTTATAGACTTATCTCAAATGTTTTAAATTTGATGCGGTTCAACTTTCGCGTATTTGTAGCACTACCTTAGAGCTTGCAAACAGAGAAAAGGCGCAGGACTGCAACTTATAGGTTAGAAGCTAAAAGCTCTTGGGGGACTTAGGTCCCCCACGAATGTACTTACGTAAGTAAAAAATTTTTGAACTTCCGATATATTCGCAATTTTTTTCTTGTATTTTGCAGTTTTGATTAGAATTTGACATTATAGTAAATAGAAAATATATTTTACTATTCCAATGGAAGTGAAATCACGACGACTTTTGCAAAATCTTTCAATTTGATGGTCCCCACGAGTGTATATGTGTAGGCCAAAAATAGCGAATGTAGCTGAGGGTTAAATTTATTTGAACCTTTGCAAGGTCAATCTCCCCTCTGGGTATTACCGAAATTTCTGATATCGATTATTTGACCCCTCCCGAAACACGATCCTGGCTACGTCCCTGTTTGGAAGTGCTACTTAAACGGGTCGACTCAATAGATACTCCAAAATCCGTCTCAAAAGTAACATTTCGCAGTGAACTCTTAAAATTGGCAAATGCATATCATGGACGTAATGTGAGACCAAGATAACAGACAAATCAGTAGGAACATAAAAGTGTCGTTAGGCCGCACACACACGGTCTATCGATGGATTTAATAGGATTTTACTGGATTACAATCCAATCCAATGGTTATAAGAAGAAAATTTTATCGTTAACTAAAGCGGAAATATTGTAAATATCAGTAAAAAAGTTTCATCGCAATACTTTAGGCAATGAATAGGTTGAAACGTGGACACGAGCGCATCATATTTTAAGGAACGAGACGAACAAGGGTTTAATTTTAGCCACTAGAAAAGCAGTTGTCTGGTTGTGGTTGGGGTAATAGTTAGTGTGCACACCTTCATTGCACAGAGTCGGGTCTCACCGTGAACGAATTCAGTTTATGGTGTTTTTCGAACTCACGATCCATGTGACGGACTATGATCTTACTCAGATGTTAAACGAGTACCCATTTATGAGGATAAATAACACTGCTGAGCGTGCTGTTGATCTCAACACCTCAACAAAAAAGCAATTCAGATCTTGGAAATTGGATGCTACGAACACATCTGCGCCCTCGGTTCAATGTTAGACTAGGGATGTGCCGATATTCCAGGAGCAGTGACTAGGAACAGGGTATTTGCCTGTCACTGTGACTACCTGTTCCCGAAGAGCAAAAATACCTGTTCCTAGCAGTCACAGTTTCCGCGCTATTGCTTGCTTTCTTTCTGTCCTGGATTAATCACTGCTGGCACTGTCACTGTTGGTCGCAATCAGTCACTATACTTTTCCAGTCATATCCTGTCACTATTTTCTGTCAGAGTCCACAGTCACAGCTGTCACTGTTGGTCGCAACCGGTCACTACAATACTAGAGGAGTGTTAATATTGATAACAATATAAGATACATTGAGCATAAAAATAATGGCATTCCTCGAATAGAAGATAATCCTATTTGTGAAGTGTTAGTTATGGAAAAGAGTTTAGAGTCACAACCAGTCACTATTTCGTGCCACAGTCACAGCCACGGGTACAGCTAGTCACTATATATTTGTCGCAAGCACGAACATTGCCATGTCACAGTCAGGTGCACTGTCACAGGTGGCACAATCAAGGACGCTGTCACAGTCAGACACGGTATCACAGTCAGCAAAGTCAGGGATGCTGTCACAAGTCACACAGCAGAGACTTCTTTTTTTATGCCAATTTTCGTACAATTTCCTATCGTTGTCGCATTTGAGGGAAGTCCCCTTTGTTCGGGCAACTGTGGCTTTCAGTTTCAGTGAACGAATTTAAACGAGTATCAAGTGTATTGCGCAGTGGAATATTATTTATTCCGTCTTATAGATTTTTTAATACAACAATCAAGTCATCAAGTTGCATTTTCAAAGCTGTAGCAATGTCGAATCGAGTAAAAAAGAGCCTAATTTGGGAACACTTTTTGCAAGTTGATAGTGTCACGTACATACATTGCTTATTGCACTCGAGTAATCTGCTGTGCGACTTGACGTAATTTACAATATTAGGAACAGGAACTGGACCGGTAACAAGGAACTGTTACTTGCGAGTCACAGTAACAGTTGGAACTGTTACTCAAAAATATCTGTTGGGCCCATCCCTATGTTAGACTGTGCCGCCAGTTATTTATTTCACTAGCTGCTTGATTTCGTCACTTCCAAGTGGACGAGCACAACAAGAATTCCTAAATACGCGTCCGTGGAAAGCGCTCATTACTTTGCCGGGGTGCTCTCTATACTTAGAATATAGACGATTCGTCGTAGTTAAGTATGCCAATTATAAATTTACAGTAAATATGTTTTCGAAAAAAAAAATACCAAAAGGGTTAATAGCATATTCTGTATCAATTTTATATTGTTCTTTTTTTAGTTTCGAAAGGATAAACGCATTGAAACTTTCATAAAAACCACGTACGATCTTACAATTTTCAGGCGGAAATAAATTCTTCCCGTAATTAACATTGAACTATTGTTATCCACTTTGTGCACAAGAATCTACAACGTCAAAGTAAGTTTAAACTGAATCACAATTGTCGTGTACACGCTATTTATCCTTAAAACAGCCATTAATTAATATCACTAATGACTTTCTGCCATTTTGCCCTGTACTGTCACACGAAGCTGCAGATTGCTCGGCGATAGCGAGCAAACTACTATTATGCTTCCTACTTCCGGACTGAAAACTTTGGAATTTAATAACTTTTAAAAAATCCAGTGGCAGCATGTCCTTTGCACTCGACAATAACAACAACGGTGTGGGGTGCGCTGCGGTACGGCATGGAATGGTTCGTAGGGTGCACCTCTGCCATGGCAATTAATTTAAATGCAGTGCAAGACGAATAAGCACAGAGTACACACACACAGTCACAGTCATAGTATATTGCCAGAAGTGGTAATTAATGGCAACAAATGGTTTTCCTTCAAAGTCCTTGGTGGGATTTGTGTACCTAACATGTACTCATATTTCTCTATTCACCACTAGCCCAGGATAGGGGGACATTAGATATCCAGTGCAGAGGAAACGATAACGACGCTTTCTGCTTTCTAGCATATATTGCACAGAGCAATCATCCCAGAAGTACTGCGCGTTCAACAGAGTGTAAGAAATAAATTTCACGATCGATATAATCATTGTCTAGATTCAATAAAAGTGTACATGAAGGACTCAATAATTATTTACGGTCATCATGGATATTTTTCAAGTAAATTGAACTAACATGCAAATTAAGAATATTAATTGAATAAATCATAGTAAACCACACCCCTATTTCGATTTTTCACTATAAGTGTTAAATAACTTACAATTAACCTATATGATACAGAATGAATTTAATACATTAGATTTACAACCCACAACCTTATATCTATCAATTGCAGGACGGACAGTACAAAATCTTTCACCACAACGAATGTTTTACGACATGCTAATGTATGATTAGCCTGGCTTTTACAAGCTCTATACACAAAGAAAGTTCCTCCTGAAAAACTATCTTCTAACTTTCTTTCTGGCATTTTCGAAAAAAATTACAACCGCTATTTGAAATTTGCAAACATATCATATCCATAGCAATTCAATTACAGAATAGAATTTCAATTCAAAAGGAAAAATGAACAGTTTCTTAGTCACGTACCGAACGCACGATTTCTCATTATTCAATTTGTATTTGTACAATACTTTTGATATGATTTCACTGTTTCTATTCTTTTCATTGGTATCTTTTCGTATTGAATAAGTAAACAGGAATAAATCAATAGGCAAATTGTTGAAAAGTGATTTTTGGTATAATAAAAGAAAATTCATAACTTCAAAGGAAGGGTGATGATTTAAATGATATGCTGCAGATTTAGAGTTACTGTAGTATAGGCATAAAGGAAAAAAAATAATGTAATATGGATTTATGAAATGTTTGATCAAAATAAGTCTTCAATATTGATTCTAAAACTTATTGTTGCGCGAGACATGCTTTAAAATGTGAATGTTAATTTGAAAATTCAACAAAAGGGTGAACAAACGATCAAATTTCAACAGTCGCGAGGAAGTGTCGGACCAAATAAGTAAGGGTCTTAGCGCGTCTACAAACCTTTCAACCCTATGCCATCCTGGAACAGACAATGTCTGAGATTTAACATGAGTTTTTATTTACAGGAATTCTACGTGATTTCTCAACAAAAACAACTATATTAACTCTCTCTTTGGATCATGCAATAGCACCAACGATATATCCTAGCATAAAAGGGAATTTCTTGCCAGACGAGTAACCCGATCTAGAGTCGTAGAAACACCGTTGAATTTTTATGTTTTTTTTTTGTTATTACTAAATCGACATTCTAACTTCTAATGGTGAGATCTTTACATGATGCAAGACAAAGAACCCGAATGCAAAACTTTTAAATTGACATCAAGTAAGTAGGACTCGATTCAGCAACAGAGAGTTTTAAAATGTCTGTCAAGTTAGCACTACCACTTCAATTTTCGATGATCGCTATAGTCAGTGCATTAAATTTCGCGAATTTGCCGTGATTCAATGGCAAAAACAAAAAATTTGCCGCGCGTCAATGAAGATGTATTAGCAGCAGTTCAGGTGTTCTAAGTTACCCCTGCGGAAAATTCAGGGACACATTTGGTTTTATTTTTATCACTGCCATCTAGATAGACATTCCGGATTATCAGCTGATCTGTCAGTCGTCATGCTACAAAAGTATTGCCATGGTGGGTCATGGCATGGTCCGCGCTCAGGCCTGCCAAAGTACCGCTCAGTACAATCCACAACCCAAATATCAGTGGCTGTCAGCCTGTCATTTCGTGTCAGTTGCTATGATTTACACATACCAGCGCGTTGATTTTAAGCTTTTGGGTTCAGAAGCACTGGAGTTGTGGGCTTTAAAAATGTCAACAGTCACTCGTCACGAACGCACTTGTCCACTCGTGGACGAACAAATTTCTGCAGTTCGGCCTGTCTATCTAGATGGCAGCGGTTTTATGTAAATTCTTAATTTCGGCGTTACAAGGGTGGTAGTACTAACTTGAACGGGGTTGTTTTAAAGGGAAGGCGGGGCGCGGCGAATTTTTTAGGGCCGCAGATATCATCATTTACCCCTATATCATTCAACTGAATATATTTTGTTTTATGACAATACTTATAACTTGAGTTTTTTCGCCACAAACTTTGTATGGAGCCTAAAGCGGACTTAGGGATAGTTTTTGAGGGTGTAGTAAATATACATTTTTTTTTAAATCTTATTGGGACAAATAAGCAAATGTTTTGCTGAATCATATTAGTCAGGGAAAACAGTTTCAGTTAAAAATTTATCAAATAAACCAAACATCCCAGCGGTTCGTTGAAAAAACAAACACAAACTAACTGTAAAAATTCATTAAACATGAATTATGTGATGTCCTAAATTTTTTGATTGTTTGGTCTAGAATGAGTTTCCCTGAATTGCATTAGTGAGCCTTGAGGGTTTCAGTGATTTATTTTGCCCGTTAAAATTGCTTGTTTTTTCTTTAGCGGTCCGATTTGGTTCCAATTCACAGTTCAATATTTCAAATGAAAGTTACACAGACGACCGATACCAATGGTTAGCCCAGCAATTTTACTATAAGTTCTTTCAGAACTGAGTGAGTTTTGTAGTCATTCTTTAGTCACAAGACGAAATCATCTTCAATTTTCTATTTCGGGGGTACTCGGTATTGCAGACGAACTTTCAATTTTAAAGGTCCATCTAGATGGCATCGCGTAGGTACAGCCATTTGGCTGCTACTTAGCATCCACACTATAGCAGCCAAATGGAGACAGAAAAAAGACATAACCAAAATTTAATTTTGGTGGTTTTTTTTTTAATTTAATTATCAAAATCGGACTCTGTGCGTTTGAATTATTACACGGCGATTCAAGAATTATTCAATTTCACACGAAAGAACGAACAAAAGTTGCAAAAGTTGCAAAATTGTCACTTTGAATTTGAGAAGCGGTTGGTTGAGTTGCCATATTGAATATCAAAACTGAACGCATAGCCAAATCGCGACTAGTTTGCATGGAATGACAACAGCCATTTGGCTGCACGTGACGTCATTTGGCGACTAATCTAGATGGACCTTAAGTTCAACCCACAACCTTCCAGAATCGAACTTTCAATGTGTAAAGCGTACTCTACTTACTACTCTACAGTTCTTCCTAAGATGCGTTATCGCCTGACGGGATTAAGCTCCTGAGTATCATTCAGGAGCCGTTAGTCCAACTTCGAATAACACGTTCACTGTCTGACCGGTGTTCACCGACATTACCACTAAGCCTGGCATCTGAAAATCCATACATTTATGAGTCAGATGTGACCCCGCACCCTACTTATTTAAAAGTTTCGCTTTGTATATTGCAATAGATAAGCTGGTACCTCATTTGACAAAGAATTCTTCTGGTAGTGGCTTTCCAGGCATATTTTCAATGTAACTTTGGAGTGGGGCCTAAGGAGAACCTCTAGAGCTGTGGAAGTGTCCGGTCTTTAGTATGCATTTTCGTATAGAGGTTGATAGGGGAATCGAATAGAGTACGGGGTCTGATTTATGCATCTTTTGCGATAGGAAAAATAAATTAAAATTGCATCTTTCGACTCTGAAACTTTTTTTGACCAAATATATGGACAGTGCAGCTTTACAAATCTGACAAATTTCCAAACTCCGCTCAATAATTTCCAAGTTATGCACAATTTTCGAATAGAAAACTCAAAAGTGTAATTTTCGCAGCTGCAACTCCCGCGGATTGGTAGGACCTTGAAGCTTGGAGTCAACTCAAGTAGCTCTACAATGGTGCCAATATATGAACAGTACGGTGCTCTAAAAGTTACAAATTTCACATTTTTTCATTCACGAATTTCAGAGTTATGGACAATTTTCAATCAGAAAAATCAAAATTACGATTTGGGCAGTCGTAACTTCCCAACGCGGTTTGGTAGGACCGTGTGACTAAGAGGAAATGTGAGCGTGAAGTAGTTCTAGAATTGAGCCAAATTTCAGAAAGATCAAGACGGGTTCCCAAGATTTTAACGATTGTCAAACATATTATCTCGCTAAATATCATACCATACAGGGTGCACGGGTCAAATATTACACCCAAAAAGCAGACAAGACTGATCGCAGGCTTCATCGAGGACCTTATCATGTAGTGAATTAGGTTTCATTGTGTGGCATGGGGAATGCTGTACATTTTGCTGTACATTTCCCAATGCTGTACGGCAGTTCAAAATGCTGTACTGTACAGCAAAATGCTGTACGTCTCGTCAGCTTACTTTAAATAATTTTATTGAAAGTGTGAATTCATTATCTTGTTAGCTGATGTAACTTTTATAAAATATGTATAACATTTACGTTAATTCGGATAACGCTTCTGACAGCAAAGCAATTTATATCAACCCACGTATAGATGATCATCTTAATATTCGAATTAATGTGCCTGTGAGACATCTTTTCTAGAAATGACATCCACTTCAATCCGTGTATTGAATTGATGCACCGTGTATTTGTACACAATTTGTATCTCAGCGGGGTAAGCTCAAATTTTCATTAGTCAAAACTACACAGGATGCACAAAACAAGTATTTTTAGCTTCGGCTTTTTGTTTAAAAATTTGAGTGTTTCCTGCACTTTTCGCAAAATCTTATATAATAATTTTTTAGCTGTGTCTAGGAACGAATTTCTTGTACTTAGAAGCGCATAAGCCTCTATGTGCTTCCGATTATAACCATTGAGCGACCAAGCAAATATTTATACCAGTATGGTGATTCCTGAACAAGACGTCCCTCCAGTAGCCAGCATTAATTCCAGACATTCTGCTTCTTCTCATCAGAGAGTGTTGGGAAACCGAAACTCTCCCAGTCGAATGAAAAAAGAGCGTAATCAATAAAATTCCGAAAAAGAGTAACCTTAAGGATTGTAATAATTGGCGTGGAATCTGCCTACTTCAAGCTGTTTCCAAGCTGATGGCTAAAATTATTTTGAACCGGATCAAGGATGAAGTTGATCGGACTTGCAGCAGTGAATAAGGCTTTCGTGAGGGTTTTCCATGTAGCGACCATTTAAACACTCTGGGAATTATTATTGAGTAATCCGCCGAATGGAGATCCCCATTACACCTCATGTTTATTGATTTCGAGAAGACGTTCGATAGTGTTGATCGGAAGTATATCTGGAGAGCTCTTCGTAGGAGGGGCATACCAGATAAACTAATTTCCATCATCAAGGAATCTTATCAATGTCACGTTTTGCACAAGGGTAAGCTTTCGGGTCCTTTGGAGGTGCACAGTGGAGTGAGTCAAGGTTGCATTTTGTCACCTATTCTTCTCCTCATAGCCATTAACGATGTACTAGTGAGCGCGCTTCAAAACCAAATGAAAGGTATCCGATGGAAAATGTTTGATCTCTTGCAACACCATAGACTAGGCAGTCGAAGAAGTTAACGAATTCTGCTACCTCGGAAGCATAGTCATAAAGCTACGGCAGCCTTCTTCACTTTGGCTCCTTTCTGGCAAAATAACAACATTTCCAGGCGCACCAAAATCCAAATCTTCGATGCAATTGTAAAATCTGTGCTTCTTTATGGCTGTTCAACTTGGAAGGTGACCAATGAGATAACCAATGCGTGTCTACGGCGCGTATCCTCTAAATCCGCTGGCCGGAGATTATTTCGAATGATGATCTCCTTCGTATCACAGGTCTGGTCTGGATTAGATAGGCACTTCTGCCAAAAGACGAAAGTGGCAATGGATAGGTCATACTCTTCAAAGAGAGCTAAAAATATCACAAATCCTAATCCCTAAATTGGAACCCACAACAAACCAATGGACGACCAAAAAACACATGGAGAAAATCGGTTAATGGCGAGGCTGCTTTATTAAACAAACAGTGGTCAGACCTAAAGACAATGCCACAGAACAGAACGAGGTATAAAATAGGCGTAGTTGATGCCCTATACCTCACAAGGGGTTAACAGGAACCAGAGAGATGTTAATTCCTGTACTCCGGGCCCAATTAGCCCGGGTCCCCAAATGTCGAAATCCAATTTCGCCGCGCCATATTTAACTTTTTTTAATTACGTATGCGTCGAATCAAATTTTATTCGTTTCCTTACATTTCAGCTAGAGAAGTCCAGAGAGCTGAAGCAGTTCGATTCGACCATTATTGAATGATAAAGGTCTTGGAAACTTCATAGGCCCCCAGGGATCTTGTCAGTCACCTAAAGGTAAAACTTTTTAAGGTTTTATCAACAGATCAAATGAAAGCATTGAAAACCTAGATCGAAAACTGCCAAAAGAAACTCCAGTATGCAAATATTTGTCGTTTTAATTGAAATTGCTTCGTCTATAAGTTGAGCTTCGACTACATTGCAAATTATGTAGTTAGCCTTCATCCAAGCGCGGTTAATTTTGTAACAAAACCGGGCGCGCGGCCGTAATTTACCGCCATCGTCTTTCCACGCCATTTGCCTCAACTTTACGGTTAATAAATTATAGTAAATCGAGAGAAGAAAAAAAAAAAAAAAATAACAGGCGCGACAATCCAACATTGGACTAAGGCCGCAGGATGTGTTAGTGACATCCTATTTCCAAGATCTTATCTGCTTTTTTTTTTTTTTTTTTTTTTTTTTTTTTGTTGAGGTAATGAGATCAGCATCACGTTCAGCAGTGTTATTTATCCCCATAAATGGGTACTCGTTTAACATCTGAGTGAGATCATAGTCTGTCACAAGCTCGTGAGTTCGAAAAACACAATGGAACACGGTGAGATTCGAACTCATGAGCCTGTGCACCGAAGGTGCGCGCACTAACCGCTCGACCAGCCAGACTACAAATCGAGAGAAGAGCAAGCGGAAATTTACCCAAATTTTATTGTAACGTATATAAGTAGGTAATGGTGCACTTGGACGTGGGAAAATTTTTCTGACCGTGGGAACCTTTAAACGACCGTGTCACCTGTATTTGATGACACCTGTTATCTATAAGCTCTTCACTACCAGTTCAGAACCTGTTTGAAGCAGTTCAGTACCAGTTTTAAGCTGATTAGTTCATTACCAGTTCCCAAGCAGTTCAGTACCAATACAAAAGCAGCTGGGAGCTGAGATAAACCAAAGGTTCTGAACAGGGTCTCGACTGGAACTGAACAGCTTAAAGATAACAGGTGTCATCAAATATATGTAACACACATCAAGGTCCACTCAATGTCATTCAAAGGTTCCCACGCCCAAGTGCACCATTACCAGCTTATATATAGGTACATATAAGAGTATGACTTAAGAATACATACCTCTTCCATCCCATTCCGGCCAACGGAAGTTATGCGTGTTTTATGACAGGGCGGTAAATTAAAATAATAAAGAAGGTTAATTTGAAGAATTTGCTAAGAAATATTGTACAAGTACAAGTTGTACAAAACGGTTGTACGTCCCGCACTCATGTATGGATCAGAATGCTGGACCATGTATGAAGGTTAGGCGAAAGAAATGACAGCGACTGAAATGAAAATGTTACGCATGTCAGTTGGTGTAACCAAAAGGGACCACATCAAGAGTAGCTACATCCCAGGTAGCTTGTCCATAGACCAACCAATCACCGAAAAGCTCGAAGACCGACGAATGGATTGGTATTGCCATGTTCAAAGGCGTCCGCCTGAGAACCCCGCAAAGAGAGCGATATCAATGGAAGTTCCACTTGATGGACCCAAGGCCAGAGGCAGACCGAAGAACACCTGGATGTGTCAAATGAAAAAGCAACAACAACGCATTGGTCTCGGCGATGACATGATCCAAGATAGAGCTGCCTGTAGAAATATGCTGAGAAATTATCGCCAAAACGGGCGAGGTGCCTACACCGCAGGTGGAGCAACGCGGAACCATGGAGCGGTATAAAGAACGAGGCAAGGAAGAAGAAGAAAAGCTAAGAAATATTGCATTGAAAAATTTTGCACCAGCCTTTACAAGAATCGCAAAGCAATTAATTATACCCTTCGCTCATAGAGTGAACGGGAATATTAACTTTGTCATGAAGTTTGTAACGCATTGAAGGAAGCATCTCCGACCATATAAAAAGTATAGTACATATATGATAAGCATGACGAGATGAGTCGATTGGACGATGTTCGTCTGTCTGTCTGTCTGTCCGTCTGTACGTCTGTTGCAGCGCGTTTTTCTCGGCCATTATAAAAGCTACGGAGCTGAAATTTTGCACACGTGCTTATTATTGTTGCAGGCTGTTTGTATGTTTCATCATCATCAATGTGGCACGATAGCCCGACGTCGGGCCTTGGCCGCCTGAATCGTTGACCTCCAATTGTCACGGTTACGTGACCTTGTCCTCCAGTTTCGGAAGCCCAGCAGCTGGTGGGCGTCTTCACCTACGGAGTTCTCCCAGCGAGCTCTCGGTCGTCCACGCAACCTCGCTCCGTCAATTCGTTGTGCGTTCATAACTTTCTTTGGCATGCGATTGTCGTCCATCCGTTGTACATGCCCCGCCCATTGCAGACGTTGAAGTTTCACGATTTTCGATACTTCCAGCTCATCGTACAATTGATACAACTCATGGTTGTATCGGATACGCCATTGGTCTCGCTCGCGAACGGCCCCGAAAATTCGCCGAAGGACCTTTCGTTCGAATCGGTCTAGCAAAATTTCGGAGGCTTGGGTAAGGGTCCATGTTTCGCAGCCATAACATAGCACGGGTCGGATGATCGTTTTGTACACGCGGAGCTTCGTGTTCCTGTGCGCAAGTTTCGAATTAATTATAGGGAGGACCGAGAAATATGTCTTATTGGCTAGTTGTATCCGTCGCTTAATTTCGTCGGTTTCGTTGGCGTCCTTTGATAAGTTACAACCCAGATAGTTGAAGTTGTCTACATACTCGATATTAAGGTCCCCCACTGTGATGCTTGAATTTGCTGGCGTCCTTGTTTTCGATTGCATCATGGCCTTTGTTTTGCTTTCGTTGATATGTAGCCCAACTTCCTTTGCGGCGTTATTGAGGTTATGCAGGAGGCTTTCTGCATCACCCAACCTTCGAGACATGATGTTGATATCGTCGGCGTACGCTACTAATTGAGTCGACATGATGAGTAGCGTTCCGCTGCTGTCCATATTCATGGCTCGAATTACATACTCCAAAGCCAGGTTGAAGAGCGTCGGCGCCAGCCCGTCGCCCTGCTTGAGTCCAGTACGAGTTTCAAATAGGTCAGTGAGTCGGTTCTGCACTTTGACCTGCGAGACGGTATTAGTCATCGTCATCCTTGTGAGTCGCACTAACTTTGCCGGTATACCAAAGTTCAGCATAATGTTGTACAGTACACTTCGGTCGATACTGTCGTATGCCTGCTTGAAGTCGACAAAGATTTGGTATACGTCGATGTTGTATTCCCAGCACTTTTGGAGTAGTAGCTTCACTGTGTAAAGCTGATCGGTCGTTGAACGACCAGGTCTGAAGCCGCCTTGATACTCGCCAATGATTTGTTCTGCGTACGGATTGATTCTCTTTTCAAGAATTTTTGATAAAATCTTATAGGCCGTACAAACTAATGATATGCCCCTGTAATTCTCACACTTCAGCTTGTCACCCTTTTTGTGGATTGGGCAGATTATGCTTTTGCGCCAATCTTCGGGGATTACCTCGTCGTTCCATATTTTCAGCAGTAGCACATGTACAGCGTTGGTCAGGCACGTTCCACCATGCTTCAGCAGTTCTGCTGGGATCTCGTCAGCGCCGGGCGCTTTATTATTTTGGAGCGAATGTATGGCAAGACTCACCTCCTCTACTGTTGGGGGTAGAACGGGAGGGCCTGGTTCGGCTAACTGCTCAAGAGCTAGCTCCGCGGGGGATGTTGATGGTGCATTGAGGAGTTCTTCAAAATGCGAGGCCCATCGTTTGTTGACGCTTTCGATGTCGCTGATGATGTTACCATCCTTGTCCTTACATAGGCTTGTCCTGGGTTGATATCCGTTCTTGATATTATTTATAAGTTTGTACGCCTGTCTAGTGTTCTTACTGGCTAATCTTTGGTTTATTTGCTGTAACTGCTCGTCAAAATGTTTGCGTTTCTTACGTCTAATTAACTTATTAGATGCTCGCCGAAGCTCGTTATATCTTTCTTTCTTGGCTCGGGATGCGCGTTGTGTGTATTGGCGATATGCTTCATTTTTCGCCTCAATCGAGGCCCTGCATTCGTCGTCGAACCAGTCTGCTCGTCTGCGCCGGCCTTTATAGCCCACGACCTCTTCTGCGACCTCCTTGATGCTGTCTTTGAGCTCCTCCCAGAACTCATGGATGCCTAGATTATTGATGTTATCAAGCATGGGCGACAGTTTTTCCTCAAGGGCTGTAGTATACGCAGCCGCCGTGGCATCATCAATCAAATTGTCAACCTCGAAGATCTTGGCAGGGTTGATTCTCGTTAGGTGCACCGAAGAGATTCTGCACCTGTAGGTCGTCTTCACCAAATAGTGATCGGTGTCGCAGTTGGCTCCTCGATAGGATCGAACATCTAGGACATTAGAAGCCCATCTCATGCTGATCAGTACGTGGTCGATTTGGTTCACGGTGTATTCATCTGGAGACTTCCAGGTCTGCTTATGAATTCGTCGATGAGGGAAGCATGTAGAGCTTATGACCAAGTTTCTGCCGCTCGCGAAGTCGATAAGTCGCTGACCGTTGTTGTTGTTGTTGTTGTTTGTATGTTTAATTCGCCGAAATTGGATCACTGGGTCATGGGGCTGCCATACACACCTAACCCCCCAATTTAAGCTCTTCTAGGAAAACTTTTTTATTTGTGCACCAATTTCAACCAAATTTCACAAAAATGTGTTTCTCTTGATGTGACAAAACATATCTAAGCAATGATCAAATCTGACCATGGGGTCATGGGGTGGCCATACAAACCCAACCCCCATTTTGGTTCTTCTAACAAACATTGTTTGCACCATTTTCACAAAACCTTGAATTAATGTGTCTTTACCAAAGCAAGAAAAAAGTTCAAAACGAATAGAATCGTAATACAATTTTCTGAGTAAATATTTTTATTTGCCCACTTATTTCAACCAAGCCCAAAACTTTTGTCAAGACAGAAGAAAAAGAATTAGGAGGGGATTAAATACAAATCATAGGTACGCCCGAAAAAACTTTTAGCCCATGAAGAGCGAAGGGTATCCAAATTTCGGCCGCACCCGAAATTAGCCTCGCCCTCAGCGGATGGCGAGCGTAGCGAGCAGGGGGCGAAGCTCCCTAGTTTTTAAATATACGCTTTCAATTAAAAATTTAAATTATATTTAAATGTGGATCGACCACACTTTTCAGCAATCAGTCACAGTCATTTTCCATAAAAGTTAACAGATTATGTCAGTCAATCAATTAACTGACAATCTCTCAACTTGTATGGAAAATGACTGTAACTAATGACTGAGTAGTGCGGATCGAGATTGAACTGGAATTTTATTGGTTTGTAAGAGTATTAAAAAAAGTTTGAATTAAAAAAAAAACAGGAACATACATACATACACAAATAAAAATCCGTTTACAGAATTCATTATTAGAGAGTTTTAGCATATCGTATGTAATAAAACGACATAATTTGACATTCCATATCAAAATTCGCTTGATTACCGTATACGAAACAAAATATCTTTATTTTGCATGTCCCAAGTAGACATGAGTGTATTTCCGTATATTTGACGCTCTGGAAACAGTCGAAATTGGCGAAATAATTTGTCGTTTTTACACCTATGCCTACCTAGGACATGCAAAATTAAGATATTTTGTTTCGTATACGGCAAGCAGGCGAATTTTTATATGGAATGTCAAATTATGTCGTTTTATTCCATACGATATGCTAAAACTCTCTATTTTTTCTAAAAAAAAAAAAAACAACAGCCTCATAACTAATCACAAAAAGGAAACATTGTATGCAACTCCGGACCAATTAAATGTAAATATAAATGATCCAATTTTTCACAAGATTCAATAAAGTTTACTATGTACATACAATAACTCAACAGTATGAGTAATTAGCCATAATAAAAAGTGTCGAATAAAAAACATAACGTTAAATAAATCAATTTAAACATAATGTGCAATAAAGAATGGTCAAATAGTGATGATGATTCACAAGATACAGTTTGATTAAAAAAATATTTTTTTTTATTATTTTATAAACTTTAAGGACATTTTCTTGAAGAATATCACATGTTGTAAAGCAGTTCTATTCTTGGTTTTTTTTTCAAAGAATTTGCAAATCAAAATAATTAAATACTTACGTAGATTTTTTTCGGATTCATGTACATTTAAAAAAAAAATAATTCGCTACTCTGAAGCATGTACATATATCATTTATACAAACATAACATTGTGAATCATCAAAACTTACATAATGTAATAAAATATTAATTAAACTCTAACTATTAAAACCAAAACCTTAAACATTTTCTTAAAGTTTTCAAAAATAAAAAAATTGTTAAATATTTTATAGAAAATTTTAGAGAAATATATTCCCTTTCAATTTTGAATAAGTATCAAGCAAAAAAAACAACAACAACAAGCAAGTTGAAGCAAACAAAATGAGAAAGCATTTAATGTGATAAAAGTAGATTCAATAAACCATTAGTCGGCTATTCCACTGTGAACTGAAAAGTCGCAAACATTTGAAGTTGTCAGCATGCATGTTGATAACAATAATGAAAGGAAACCGATCATTTCATAATTAAGTTTCATCTTTGAATTTCATATCAATTATTTTGAAAAAAAAAACGAGCTAATAAATACATATGAACAAATTTGTTTAAATGATGTCATGAAAGTTAAAAGAAAAAAACCATTATGAATATTATATATCCTTTTTGCTTTTTTATATATTTTTTTCTAGTAATGTAACCATAAGCACGATATTATAATTAAGACTTGTATAGACTAAATTCGGTTATCGATAATAATAATAAATTTATTGTTGTAAATAAACAAAAGCTTGTAAAAAAACTCAGTATATCAGCAACATATGACTAATAAAAACTCTAATGCAAATGCAAAACTACGTAAATTTTGCAAATCGAATTAAATATAGAATTTCATCTATTCTTGCATTTCAAAATCGAAAAATAATGTTTCACACACACAAAAGCACTCTATCGCCGTATAAAAAAAAATATTTAGGTTTAAATAAAAACAGGTGCAAAATTAGTATTAATAAGAAAAACGTTCATGTAAAAAATCTCTGCTAAATGTTATGGCTTATGTTCTTTGCAATAAATACTTATTTGATAATTCAGTTTAAATTTGTGTATATTTTTATTTACCTATTTTTGTATTTAGCGAATAATGCAGCTAATAGACAAATATCCAGTATTGCAATAGTTTCTGTTTTTCACTCAATTAAATTCCGATTGCACTAAAACGTGGATAGTATTATGATGAAGCATTCAATTCGATTTACACACATAGCATAAATACGAGTACATAGGTATGTATATCCGATATAAAATGTTTTGATAAAAACTCAAGTTATAATAAAATAAAATATATTTGAAATATCACACGATGAATTATGTTATTCTGTATATCAGCATTGTATAATTTTATATTTTGTTTGTTGACAGTTCTTAAAATAAATTTTAATAAAAAATAATTTTGAAAATAAAACAGTGTTTTACTGGGCAAGACAAATTTCACTTCTTAAATTTGTGGGCAGAAGACGTTAGCGAAATGCATTCGATTTCAACTAACCTGTGCAATTCAATCATTATGTGTAATGGCCATATTCGTCCTGATTTTGGCAGCATAGTGCTATTTTTTCGATCTTAAACTGCTTTGTCCTGTTTTTGAATTTGAAACCTAGAGCGGAATTCACAGTCGTCACTCATCCTTAAAGGAACCGTTAAGGAAATCCTTACAACTTTTGCAATTCATAGTCGTTCATATTTCAAAAATAAATTGGAATTTCGCTGTTACTACATAATAGAGAGTTTTAGCATATCGTTGGAAATAGCACGACATAATTTGACATTTTATATAATTCGTTTGCTACTGTATACGAAACAGTACATATATCATAATTTTGCATGTCCCAAGTAGGCAACGGTGTATTTCCGTATATTTGATGCTCTGAAAACAGTCGAGATTGGCCAAATCATTTGTCGTGATTATACCCCATGCATACTTAGGACATGCAAAATGATGATATACTGTTTAATATACGGTAAGCAAGCGAATTTTTATATGGAATGTCAAATTATGTCGTACTATTTCCAACGACATGCTAAAACTCTCTAATTTTCCAAATTTTTTTTTGTCAGTTACTTTAATTAGGCTCCTGAATTAAACTATTTTATTAAGAGCCGGATGTACAATCATGGTTTAACTCACCGTTTTGTTAACTGTAGTTTAATTTTAAACTCCGTTTAACTAATTTGGGAAAAATACACTACGCGATAATTGAAATCCTGGCAAAGCAGCAATTTAATTTTTTTTTAAATCAATAGCTTCCGTTAGCAACTGGATATTTCCAGATAGTAACTATGAATATTTTTAATTTTAAAATAAAATAGGCCGAATGAAAATTCAAGGTTTAACTGACTGTTGTCGGTTTAGCTAAACTTCGTTTAAGGAAATTGAGAAAAAGTTTTACGATCATTTAAACTGCAGTTTTACATGAAAAATTAAACGGTCGTCGTTGGCCGTTTCACTCATGGGTTTTCGCCAAAGAAAAATAAACCAAAATTAGGACATCGGGAGGCAAAAAGCATGAATTTGTGGAATTTTGCTGGGGGTGGCCCTCGGATTATGGGGAAAAAAATTCTGACCGGTAGGAGGTCGGCAACATGGGGAAAAGAGACAAAGGTGGTATTTTGTCAGTTTTCGGATTATTTCAAAAGCATTTAATTTTCTTTGCATTGATGCATTTTAAATAGTTCACACTTTTTCTTTGAAAATTATTTGGTCAGGGGTGTCTAACTTATTTTTTATACTATTGGCTTGCGATGGGAGGCCAAACATTTGTCATGCTGGAGAAGATATCAATTAGTTCATGTCTTTTTTATTTGTAGCGCACATTTTTGACGATGCAAACATTTACTGCTTCGTAAACAACATGTAATGGCCCGATCTAGGCACATACATATGAGTCAATTTTCGAAATCCCTCTCATTCGCAAATACATATCTTTGATTTTAATAATTATAAATTATTGAAGTCGACAAATTAAAAACTTGACAGGATGCCGTAGGATCATTTTGCAATATGACACATTGCGGCGATATAGTAAGTGATATTGATGATATGATTGATATTGATTTTTTATCTAACTGCATTACGGAAGCTTATAACTCCATAATTGGCCTGATGAGGTGGCTACCCGAAGTTCGGTTAGTTTTTTGAATAAAGACATAGAAAGCAAGGACCCGACAGCCGACATAATCCATCGCACTTTCTTTAGGTTTATCTGCTCAGTTGGTAGTAGCATATCAAAAATGGCAGCCATTTTTTTATGCTGTTATATACGATAATTAGAACAGAAGCTTATAATTAACTTTACCAAAAACTATCGAAAATCTTAGCGCTTAATGATGCGTTTGATGTAGACATATTCGGATTAGCAGGGTTAGATTTTGCTGAACTACGGAGGTGAGGGCTTGTTCGGCAGAAAAACTGGATTCCAAATTCGATCTATGAGTTTTATCGAACGTTTAGCTTCAGCCATACAAAACCTTACATAAAAGTTTTTGCAAATTTTCGCTACATGCACGTATGACCTTATGTCGGACTAGCCTGAGCTTGGAAGGTCGCCAATGTACTTGCTACCAAAACCAGCTCACTCAGATAAAAACTAAGGTATTTTCCATACAAAATGATACATCACGACAATATGTTTCACAGTACGCGTATATTAATAAAACGCACTGAAAGAACTCCTGATAGGTCATTATGTACGGAAGGTATCCTTAGTTAAGCACTTTGATCTTTGGTCAAGCCTTGAAATCAAACTCTTTGTTTCGTGCTAGTCCAAAGAAAAGAAAATGCATCTGAACAGAAGTTGTCAATTTTCAATATTACTAGATACCAGCATGAAATTCGGACAGTGAAAAATACTCCTTGTATGAACAAGAAGCGAGTTAATTGTTCACAAATCAGGTCATAATTATAAAAATAATATTTACCTAAAAAAAAATTTTTCATACTGCTATTTGTTTAGTTTCAACTTCTAATTTAAATCCGAAGCAGAAAATATTTGTATTTTGCTTTGCTTATTAATTTATATGTATTTGTTATGTACCTATGTAAGTTTCCATGGAAATATTGGTTGTTTACGATTGAGCGAGCTGATTGCTCAACCAAACAGGAATTACCTCGCTCACCGAAATCGTTAAACTGCGTTTAATTTGTGCGTGCTGACTGCTGATTGGTTTAACAATTCTAAACTGCAGTTAACTTCAATGGTTACCTTGCTTGTTTACGATTCTATTTTGCAAATTTCAACGATTACTACTATTTAACTCATGAAATAATAAAGAAGAAGGAAGGGCACATGAACTTCTGAAATTGTAACCAAAGATGGCTGGAAGTATTTTCTGTGAAAAGATTTGAATTTCACAAAAGTCGATTATTTTTAATTCTTTTAATTTGCGTGACACAGATTCAAAATTTTCATAAGTGATTTTGATGCTGTCCGAAATGTCCTCACCTGAACACCGCGTAATCATTATTTCGTGATTTGTGGTGTAGCTGACAGCCAGTTTACGCTACAGTAGAAGTTGCCATAGACGAACACCCCATTGGGCGATGGAATATTAAGTCTCCAACCGTGCTCTGCGCTATATACAGGGTGTCTCGCATTGGGTGGTCAATACTGTAAGGGTTGATAGCGCAACTTGTTTCAGCAAGAAAATTCCCGATACAATCGGATTTTTTTTTACCGTTACCTTGTTATCGCTCTTTTTGTGAAAGTCATCGAAAACCGTGACTTGTCACGCAAAATCGTAATTTGCAGCACTCCTGATGACCAGCGCCCGCTCTAGCACTTACGCCGCCCCGGGCAAGAGGACAAATTGCCGCCCCTGGTGTTATACCAGGCAGGGACGTTGCCAGGGGAGGGGTCCAGGGGGTCCGGACCCCTCCCGAAATGTTTTGAATGGGCTTTGAAATTTCAGTGACGACATGAAACATGGACACTGTAATAAGTTACCATCGGGATTTTTTCTATGGAGATTCCTTCCCATAATTTACTCTTTGCTATAGTGAAAATACAAGGTGGCAAGAGCATTTAGTTCTAAGTAGGTTCTCTTAGTTTCTCTCTCGTTTGACTAAATTGATTTGCTCGGTATTGTAAATTTGATGCAATTTGATCTAACGAATAAAAAACATTAAATTCATGTTTAACCGTTTCCATAAAATTTGGACTAGTATTCGGCCTACGACATTCATATGCATAGATTTTATGTCATTTTCAATTAATGACCGTTACTTAAAAACTAATGATTCACTTTAGTTCGTTTGATATGTTCATTGAAAGATTCCATAGGTTGTTTCATTGTGTGTGGTTTATTTCAACAAAATCGCTAATCCATGAACGCCTCGGGAAAAAATTCGACGGAGTGTGACATGGGTATTGGGTAGATCAAGAAGACACCCTTCCTATGAATTGCCGGAGCATGGGTTCGAGTTCCACTGCCACTATGGATGTTTGTGTTTTCTTTATCAAAATGCTCCTATATACGACTGCCGGTTCTTCGATGTAAAGCGCTCTAGAGTCTAGAGCTACCCGTTGCCATGTGGATATGAGCTGCCAAAACAATTGAGGCTATTTCCGCAAACGCCTTCGTTGATGAAAGAACAGCATCTCACGTAAGAAATTTTAAAATTTTTATAAATTTTTGAATCAAATCTTCCGCTTTTCAATCTGTTTAAAGGTTCCCGTGATACGTGAGATCATTGTGGTAGATGCGTTTTTTTCTCTAACGGGTACAGGACAGAAAACCTAAAATTTCTTACAAATTTAACAGTTTTGTTTTATATAGAAAAACTCGTAACCAACTTCATGTTCGAGTTTGTATGTGAAGTTGTTCTGCCCCGTACTGGATAGGCAGGAAAACCGTGTCAAAGTCATGATTTTCGTGACTCTAAATTGTCACGAACTATGCTTTTTTAGAGTTTAAAATAAATGAACGTTACGATTTTTTTTGCAGTGTATTAGGCAACCGTGTTTCAAAGTGCGCATTTTATTATTATTAATAATGCTATAAAAGCAACGATTTGGGTGTCTAAATATGGCTTGTACTGCTATCTGTCTCATAAGAAGAACTGTGGTGGTTCCGTTATTGCCCGTTATATGGCGGATGGTAAGGTAAGTGTCGCTAGTGTCGATAAAAAAGGAATTCTTCTATCGAGAGCTGATAGCGTAACGTTGCCTAAATATTACGTCAGTGTAATTCGTGAATACATTATTGGTCAAATGAAATAGGTCGAAACCTAGATGATCTATGGAGGCGTGGTTCTTTTGAAAATTGCGAAAGGTTTCATAAAGTCTCAAAAGTTTGAAACCACTTTTTTTCTCTTAATAAATGAAGTGACTTCCTGTACGATCGGACAATACTATATCCTCTAGAATCAATACCAAAACTCTTATTTAAAAAAAAATTTACCTGGTATTGAGCGTTGGACCCCTCCCGAAACCAAATCCTGGCTACGTCTCTGATACCAGGCAGATTGATAGTAGGTAATATGTACGTCGTTGAAGTAGATGAGTAGTTTCCCATAATATCCTTGCAGCCGATAAACTTCAATTAGCCGGATTTCTTTAGTGTGTAACGTCCGTGGTTTATTTTCATAAATGCGATATCTTGAGAATCATTGGTGTAGCCCAAGAGGATGAGGAGGCAGGGCGGGGAGTTGCGGTGGACCCTCTCTCTCCCTGGCTGGCGGTTGATCAAGGATACATTTTTGTCTTACTGCTGTATTACCACATAAAAAATCGATACTCTACGTATGAAAATTTCAGTGCTACAAATCAGCGTGTTGGTGGTGTCAGTTGGCGCCTGGTCTTAATCTCAATTTTAAGAAAGATTTCAATCTGGTGGTCTCAGCTATTCCGAGACAGGGAATCTAATCTAAAAGTATATATCATCCGCACAATTCTATTGAGAGTGGAGTTTTAGGCATTTAATATTCGAAACATGAACACCCACATGTAGGTGTTTTCAACATCATCATATCAAGGAAAATAATGGGGGGGATTAAATACAAGTCCCAGGTGCGCTCGAAAAAACTTTTTTTTATTTTTTTTTTCGGCCGCGCCCGGTCTCGTTCTAAAAATATTTTTGTTGTCATATAGTTTAATGGGAATGGGAATATACCCTCCGACCTACTAAAAAAAAATCCGGGCTAGGGGCATGATGTTGAAAATGTTGTTTATGTCTTTAGGAAATACAGCCTACGCCCATACTGAGAATTTTTATAAAGAAGAAGGTCAGAGCTAGCTAAATCGGGGGAATCAAGCTAAGTCCTGATTTATGTCCGAAAAAAGGAAGTACTGCGGCTCTGGTAATGTGTACTGTGGTTCCATCCCTTATCTTGCTGAAACCCAAACAATTTGGTTCGAAATTTGACTTTTAAATGCTAGATCAATGCAATGGGAACCACCTGAGGCTATCCATCCACGAGGAGATCGGGTGAATTGAATTCAAATTGCTGCCAAAGGTTTATAGAAGTTTCCAAAACTCCTGCAGGGGTATGAAATTTCTCACAGGAGACGATATTTTAATCGCTTTTGTGTGTTTAGTGTTTATACAACTCAGTATTTCTCATTTAACATCAATTTCTCCGGAGGAATTATATTTTTTTAACGGACGTGCTCTCCTCCGATTCAATAGACTAAAATAAAGTTTTAGACCTTGCTTCCGGAAATGAAAGTGCGACGTTCCGCATATGCATATAAACTCAATAATAAGATAACATTCTATAGGTACTTTCGTCCTCAATTAAAAAATAGATGGATTAAGGGATCATGCATAGAAAGATAAAATATTATCATTAATGCTGGTCAAAAGAAGAGGTACTAAATGTTCAATTGGAGGACGAAATTTGCACTTAAATCTCCAATTTCAGTTTTAAAGTAGAGCTTGAATAGCGCATAACTTCGGAAGTAGGACGGGGGCTAGCATCACAGACGTACAATTACGCAACTATTCCTAGGCCAGCATTTAAGGATTTTAAATGCAGAACCTTCTATCAATTGTTGTCAAGGACTTTGCTTCTTCAAAACACAACTTTCAACTTTTTATTTCATCTGTAGGTTTCGTTTCGACTCAATGGAAATTGATATTGAATTTTTCCTTCTGGCTTTTATAGTTTTTCTTTTCTTCGAGTTCTAGCCCAAAAGCCGCCCCTAACATTTGGCGCCCCGGGCGACCGCCCGGCTCGCCCCCCCTTAGAGCGGGCGCTGCTGATGACTTAATCCAAGATTTGATTTCAGTTTCAGAAACTACATATAATATCACAAAAACTGAAGGTTTTCCTGTTGCCAACATTATCGGCACTTTCAAGATACAGTTACTCAAACTCAACAGAAATTTTAAAATAGATTTTTCATCGAAAATCCAAACAGTAATTGCATAACGGTGCTTTATACGTACAACTCTGCAAAGTTGATAAAAGTTGCTTCAACATGTTGGCTTTCCAACGGTATATCAATTTTCTTATTTACATTGAAGAATTTTAGGTAAACACGCATTGAATGGTAAAAATCATGGCTTCAGTGGAATCGTTAACAATTTTCCCTTGACTCGAAAAAAGACATACAAAGGCAATCATAATTCGGGATAGAATCTCGCTACATTATTTTGACCAGAACTGTAAGATATTTGAAATTTGGCACATTGTTTGGCAAATGCAACGGTACTTATAACGGTTAAAAATTAATATTTGCTATTTATGGCAGATAGACGGGTGCCCGCTTATAATGCGAGACCTTTCAAAGAATATTTGGAAAACGAATTTCCCGGAAAAAGGGATTGGCAGATTTGGGACAGTTGCGTGGCCTGCCACAAGTCCCGACCTTACCCCCCTAGATTTTTATTTATGGGGTAACTTAAAAAGCAATGTCTATTCCGAGCCGATTACCTCCCGGGAACAGCTGCTGCAGCGAATTAATGATGCTTGTGACAACATTAAGGAAACCCCTCCTGAAATCCTTCGAGACGTTTCTTCCGTGCGCCGAAGGTGTCGACTCTGCATACAAAATGGAGGAGGCCAATTCCAGCAGTATTATTCCAATTCATCAAACAGACCCATTTAATCATTAGTTAATATTTTTAGTTGATTGGTTCTTTCTCATACTCAAAACTTTATTTTCATTTTTATTTAACAAATTTTCAAAATTGCGATAGTAAAATATAAAAAAAAAATAGTAAAATTTCAGTTTAAATAATCCGATAAGAAAATAATTACCTTGTTTTTTTATATCCAATATGTGTAATTCGAAAATCCCGCAATGTAAATATGAAAAGTGATATACCGTTGGAAAGCCAACATGTTGAAGCAACTTTTATCAACTTTGCAGAGTTGTACGTATAAAACACCGTTATGCAATTACTGTTTGGATTTTCGATGAAAAATCTATTTTAAAATTTCTGTTGAGTTTGAGTAACTGTATCTTGAAAGTGCCGATAATGATGGCCACAGGAAAAACTTCAGTTTTTGTGAAATTTTATGTAATTTCTGAAGCTAAAATCATATCTTGAATTAAGTCATCAGGAGTCACGATTTTTGATGACTTTCACAAAAAGAGCGATAACAAGGTAACGGTAAAAAAAATTCCGATTGTATTGGTAATTTTCTTGCTGAAACAAATTGCGCTATCAACCCTTACAGTATTGACCACCCAATGCGGGACACCCTGTATTATTATAGTTCTGACCGGTTCGCTAATATATTTATACCCTATACCCATAAGATGGTATAGGGTATATTATTTTTGTTACGCCGATATTATGTAACACCTCAAAGGAGCCACCGGAGGTATGGCAAAGTATTTATGTAAATGATCAGGGTCAGTCCCTGATAAAACCCTCAAAATAAAATTCACCTGAACACCGCGTAATCATTATTTCGTGATTTGTGGTGTAGCTGACAGCCAGTTTACGCTACTGTAGAAGTTGCCATAGACGAACACCCCATTGGGCGATGGAATATTAAGTCTCCAACCGTGCTCTGCGCTATATACAGGGTGTCCCGCATTGGGTGGTCAATACTGCAGTGACGTGCAGTGAAAATTCCTCATAGTCAAGCAGTTGATCATTCCAAAGCCAATTTCACATAAATAAAAATGAACTGAATAATACAATAAACACAGTTGCAAAAGCGTTTATAGCAAGCGGCTTTATGCCTTATAGAAGAAATCAGGAATAAAAAAATAAAGCATTTCTAACTCTTCACGCCTCTCTTTATCCAAAAAAGCTTTAATTACTTTATAAAAAAAATTCTCTTCGCATTTGTATGAGAATATCCTTTTCGGCAGCAATCAAAACAAGATCTGAAAACCTTTCCTTGGATTGGTGATTCTTAAAAATGTATGGATACGTTATAAAGTTAAAAAGACCTCTCGGCAGAAGCCACAGTGACTGGAAATATTGTTAATAATTTTGCTCGAATATATACTTGTTTAAAACTATTCGCGACTTAAGGCCGATTTTGTAAATATTCTAGAATTTGATTCACATTTGCCTTTCTAAACTCTTCTGACGAAAAAATTACTTTAAGTTAATTTTTAGCTTTATTCTATCAAAAAATTAATTGTGAATCTCAATAAGCGAGTCAAAGTTTTTTCTGGAAAATTTGATTTAAATTTGGAAAAATAATTTGGTTCGAGTAATTCTAAGAATGAAAGATTTTTGAATGAATTAAATCTCTCTCGAATTTGCCCGAGAATGACGTATACAATCTCTCTAAATATCCTTCGCAAATTTTGTATCGGACCTTTTGAATTTCTAGATTTTTGCGGCGGTGGCTCATATTCTTCTGCTACTTTCGAATATGCATAAATTTTCAAACTTCCGAGAAAAGTCTTTTTCAAGCCAGTTCTCAAATCCAATAATTGTTTGGCTTGCATATGAAATATTTATAGCTTTACTCTGAATTATATTAAATTAAACATCGGTTTTGGAGAATATTTCTGAAAAAATGAAAATCTAATTCTGTAAATTTTGATGTGTACGTATCGGAAGAGGTCAAGGAAATGCCATCCCAGTTTTCGGAATTATTTAAAATCGTATCAAAAACTATTATAATATCATCCTAGTCTTCAAATATAACGTTAATAATTCGAAAATGATAATGCCAACGCGTTTTGGAAACAAGTGGTAATCGGCGCTTAACTATAGATGAAAAAAGATCTGCCCTTTAAGTGGATGCACTGAAAAAAGTAGCTATCTCGTTTATGCACGCAAAAAAAAGCTTAATTTCTGGAATTTTTAGACAAAACCAAATTTAGTGAATAGAACGATCAATGCGGGCTCATATCTGTCGCGAGTTAGAGATTGAACTCCGCGGATTTGATAACTCATTACTGCTGCGCCATCGTAGCATTGTGCATTTTGTTTATTACCGACATAATTTAAAATCCTTTGAAAATATGAGAAGTTATTGCCTTACGGTTGGCACTTATATCATAGAATCCGATAAAGGAAGCTCTTGCTCTGCGAGATGAATCACTGTATCGATTAAACGTTTCAAAATATTCCGATTACGGTCAACTTTTTCGTTATGTAATCTAATCAATAATGCCGCCTGGTAATTTAGCATAAGCTCTATTCTTTGCGATCCGAAGAAATCTAACTTAATTAACGACTGAAGATGTGTTTCCGAACTAGCGTGCTTTACAGCTGAACCCGTTAAATATTTAAATGCTAAGTCCGGATTTATTCCAAACAGATTTCTCGTTCGCGAACAAAAGACACGGCCAACAAAATAATTTATTTAATTTACAACTTCCGGTAAGCCAAATGTACTTTTCATTTGTTTCAAAATTAAATTTCCGTGTAACGCTTTTTTGTTTACATTCAAAATGAATTTTAAATTTTGACCACCCAGATTGAACGATCCTCCTTTCTTAGCGAATAAAAGGGTCGAAAATTCCGATGTTATTAAAAAATCTGCGGCACAGCACAACTCTGACATAATTTGAAGAGAAAACTACAAACTTTTCCCAAAAAACACACAAAGTTGAACATTTTTTTAAATTCCACAAAAAGTCACCTGTAGTCAACTGATTTCTTCTGGAAAATGTAACTGAAGTTTATATTTTCCTCTCAACATGCATTTAACATCTACTATCCATATTCAATCCACACGCAACATGTAAGTCAATCAACACCAATTCTGCTTGAGTGCGCTCATATAAATTCGCACATAAAACAAACAAAAAATATTCGCCCATCATATGAACCGACTCAAGCATCTGGAATCAACATGTTGCTCTGCTCACTGCATCATATACGTGTACATGAATTATGATATGATAGATACATTCGCCAAGTCCGTACACATGCTGCAAACAAGTTTGGTTCGATTAACTAAAACGAACACCATGCCGCACTGGTGTTCGTTTTAGTTTTTGCATGTACATACATACTTCGCGGGGTTTTCGGAATATATCGTCAGGAGGAGAAAATGTTGTCAAAAATGATATTTGGTGATGTCGGTGATAATGAATCCGAAGTTTTTCCTAGTCAAGCAGTTTGGAATTGCTTATTATGAATGCACGTCGCTGCAATACTGTAAGGGTTGATAGCGCAACTTGTTTCAGCAAGATAATTCCCGATACAATCGGAATTTTTTTTACCGTTACCTTGTTATCGCTCTTTTTGTGAAAGTCATCGGAAACCGTGACTTGTCACGCAAAATCGTAATTTGCAGCACTCCTGATGACTTAATCCAAGATTTGATTTCAGTTTCAGAAACTACATATAATTTCACAAAAACTGAAGGTTTTGCTGTTGCCAACATTATCGGCACTTTCAAGATACAGTTACTCAAACTCAACAGAAATTTTAAAATAGATTTTTCATCGAAAATCCAAACAGTAATTGCATAACGGTGCTTTATACGTACAACTCTGCAAAGTTGATAAAAGTTGCTTCAACATGTTGGCTTTCCAACGGTATATCAATTTTCTTATTTACATTGAAGAATTTTAGGTAAACACGCATTGAATGGTAAAAATCATGGCTTCAGTGGAATCGTTAACAATTTTCCCTTGACTCGAAAAAAGACATACAAAGGCAATCATAATTCGGGATAGAATCTCGCTACATTATTTTGACCAGAACTGTAAGATATTTGAAATTTGGTACATTGTTTGGCAAATGCAACGGTACTTATAACGGTTAAAAATTAATATTTGCTATTTATGGCAGATAGACGGGTGCCCGCTTATAATGCGACACCTTTCAAAGAATATTTGGAAAACGAATTTCCCGGAAAAAGGGATTGGCAGATTTGGGACAGTTGCGTGGCCTGCGACAAGTCCCGACCTTACTCCCCTAGATTTTTATTTATGGGGTAACTTAAAAAGCAATGTCTATTCCGAGCCGATTACCTCCCGGGAACAGCTGCTGCAGCGAATTAATGATGCTTGTGACAACATTAAGGAAACCCCTCCTGAAATCCTTCGAGACGTTTCTTCCGTGCGCCGAAGGTGTCGACTCTGCATACAAAATGGAGGAGGCCAATTCCAGCAGTATTATTCCAATTCATCAAACAGACCCATTTAATCATTAGTTAATATTTTTAGTTTATTGGTTCTTTCTCATACTCAAAACTTTATTTTCATTTTTATTTAACAAATTTTCAAAATTGCGATAGTAAAATATAAAAAAACTAGGGGGCTTCGCCCCCTGCTCGCTACGCTCACCAACCCCCGGGGCCGAGGCTAATTTCGGACGCGGCCGAAATTCGGATACCCTTCGCTTGGGCTAAAAGTTTTTTCGGGCGTACCTATGACTTGTATTTAATCCCCCTCCTCATTCTTTTTCTTCCGCCTTGACAAAAGTTTTGGGCTTGGTTGAAATAAGTGGGCAAATAAAAATATTTACTCGGAAAATTTTATTGGAGTTGCCGGAGCATGACCGATTCCATTCGTTTTGAACTTTTTAGTTGCTTTGATAAAGACACATTAATTCAAGGTTTTGTGAAATTGGTGTAAAAAAATGTTTCTTAGAAGAACCAATATGGGGGGTTTGGTTTGTATGGCAGCCCCATGACCCCATGGTCCGATTTGATTCAATCTTACATATGTTTTGTGTCATCAATAGAAATGCATTTGTGTGAAATTTGGTTGAAATTGGAGCACAAATATAAAAGTTTTTCTTAGAAGAACCTAATTTGGAGGTTAAGTTTGTATGGCAGCCCCATGACCCCATGGTCCGATTTGATCCATTCTGGCATATATTTTGTGTTATCTTTAGAAACACATTTGTGTGAAATTTGGTTGAAATTGGTACACAAATAAAAAAGTTTTTCTTAGAAGAACTCAAATTGGGGGGCTAGGTTTGTATGACAGCCCCATGACCCCATGGTCGGATTTGATCCAGTTTTACATATGTTGTGTGTCATCAATAGAAATAAATTTGAGCGAAGTTGGGTTGAAATTGGTACACAAATAAAAAAGTTTTTCTCAGAAGAACCTAAATTGGGGGGTTAAGTTTGTATGGCAGCCCCATGACCCCCTTGTCCGATTTAAGCGATTCAAACATACAAACAGCCTGCAACAATAATAAGCATGTGTACAAAATTTCAGCTCTCTAGCTTTTATAGCGGCCGAGAAAAACGCACTGCAACAGACGGACAGACGGACAGACAGACAGACAGACAGACAGACGGACATCGCCCAATCGACTCCCCAAGTCATGCTGATCATATATGTATACTTTTTATATGGTCGGAGATGCCTCCTTCAATGCGTTACAAACTTCATGACAAAGTTAATATACCCTTTCACTCTATGAGCGAAGGGTATAAAAATTAGTTAAATTTCAGTTTAAATAATCCGATAAGAAAATAATTACCTTGTTTTTTTATATCCAATATGTGTAATTCGAAAATCCCGCAATGTAAATATGAAAAGTGATATACCGTTGGAAAGCCAACATGTTGAAGCAACTTTTATCAACTTTGCAGAGTTGTACGTATAAAGCACCGTTATGCAATTACTGTTTGGATTTTCGATGAAAAATCTATTTTAAAATTTCAGTTGAGTTTGAGTAACTGTATCTTGAAAGTGCCGATAATGATGGCCACAGGAAAAACTTCAGTTTTTGTGAAATTTTATGTAATTTCTGAAGCTAAAATCATATCTTGAATTAAGTCATCAGGAGTCACTATTTTTGATGGCTTTCACAAAAAGAGCGATAACAAGGTAACGGTAAAAAAAATTCCGATTGTATTGATAATTTTCTTGCTGAAACAAATTGCGCTATCAACCCTTACAGTATTGACCACCCAATGCGGGACACCCTGTATTGTTATAGTTCTGACCGGTTCGCTAATATATTTATACCCTATACCCATAAGATGGTATAGGGTATATTATTTTTGTTACGCCGATATTATGTAACACCTCAAAGGAGCCACCGGAGGTATGGCAAAGTATATATATAAATGATCAGGGTCAGTCCCTGAATCGAATAAGCCATATGTCTGTCTGTCTGTCTGTCTGTTAGCACGATAGCTCCCGAAATAATAAAGCTACCGGTTTGAAATTTTGGTCAAATGTTTGTTTTGCTAAAATCTTGGACGGTATTGAAAATGGCCCAAATCGGACCACGCGTTCCCCTACCTCCCATACAAACTACCCCTCCTTGATTTTTTAATTCGGCCATAACTTTCGTTAGAATATCGCTATCGACTTGAACTTTTGATCAATATCTCATTCTGACATATACTTTGAGTTGGTGGAATGTGGAGTAGGTCCAACTACCCCTACCCCTACTTCCCCTACAAAGTTATATTCAGCCATATCTTTTGATAGAATGTAACGAAAAACTTCAAATTAGTATCAAATGGTTGCCGTTTGATGCCTTGACAAGGTAATAAATATGTGTCAGGTCCGACTCATCTACCCCTCCCTACCCCCCAAAAAAATATGAAATTGATTATGTTGGGTTTTGCGTGCCTTCTAGGTCTGTACATGGGTATAGGGTATACACTCATCGTGCTATTCGCAGGATTAGAACTCGGTCTGGTTTTTTAAATTTTTTGTGCTTGTTTAAGGCAGATTATTATTTTGAAGGAAGCATCTCTCACTAAAATACAAAAAATATAGAATTAAATCAGAAGACGAGAGGACTCGATTGGGCGATGTTCGTCTGCGACGTTTTTTACTGGTCCAGTTTTAAATCTATGAAGCTATCAAGTTATATAAGAAAAGAAGGAAAAGAAAGGTGGAGCTGGAATTGAAACCGCACCCAAAAAGCAAAATTACAAAAATGATGTATCATGTTGTTAATTCCGTTGGTCGAAAGTGACTTAAAAATAATAACACCGGCTATAGACGTTTGTCGTGGCGTGGCGTTTTATTTTCCTGGTAATATTACAATAATTCATTAATTACAGGACTCTGAAGATTTTTAGCGATTACTTACATCTAGTCTTCTTCCACCGTGGGCGGGCGGGTGACTACATTGACTGACAATTCTACCTTTTTAATGACAGCTATACAGGCCTACCACAATTCTAACAAATGCATTACGGTGGTGACACAGTTAAATTATTAAATTCAAATTCGGAATAAATTCTCAACACATGTATAGAAGCAGACCGAATCGGAACACAAGTTATATAGGGAAGCCCGAAGGAAATCTAAATTTTTGCCCGCCAGAAATTAGTTTTGGTTTTTTTTTTCTAGTTATGATATGACTATTACATTTTCTTCAATTGACCATAAAATACTTTCTTTGGAATATAAGAATTATATTCCAGCATATAAATTTAAAAATCAATTTTTTTGCCAGCTCCTTCAGCGAGAAAAATGTTGCATGGGAGTATCAGGACTTTAAACATAATTTTTTTTGCATATGTAAGAAAAATTTGGTGAAAATAAAAGTTAACACTTTCCCGGACACAACGTCTATAGACGTCCAATTTTGAGCATTTGACCATACAAATCGTGTCAAATTTTGGCGTTGTGTCCGGCAATGAGTTAAGATATGTGTCGGCTTAGGCAAGCTCGACTGTATTCGTACACATGTTTCCATAGAAACCTTGGTTGTTTACAATTGAGAGAAATTTTGTTAAACGACTGTTTTTTTTTAAATAATAAGGGATTCACAATGTTGAAAAAATTGGTTCAAATCTAAATTTAATTAACAGTTGTCCCATAGTGTAATGCAACTTTAATAATTGAAGTGTACTCTATAATACATTTTGAATTTAGTGACATAGGACTCAAACCCATCTAATACGGTTTTGACTGATTTAATTTATGCCAAATATGATTTGATTTTAGTGTGAACCAGCTGTAAGGATAATTCGTAGTTTAAACGGCTGTTTAACTTTTTGCACACGTTGTTTAAACGTCGACGGTTCAAATGACAACCATTAGTTAAACCATGATTGGATATCCGGCCCTAAATATGAATCGGGTCATGGGGCTGCCTCTGAAAATTAGATTTTTCTAAGAAATTTTTTTTTCTATGCACCAATCCTAACCAAACTTCACCCAAGTGTGTTCCTAGTAAACCCTGAAAACATATCAAAGAACGGATGGAATCGGAACATTTCATTATACGGCCGCCATACAAGCCAATCCCTGAAAAATAAGTTCTTCTAAGAATAACTCCTATTTTAATCAGACCTTAACCATACTTTACCCAAATGTGTTCCTAGTAAAGCCTCAAAAAAAAATTCAGGAACGGAAAACTTTTTTCTTAGTGAACCAATTGTAACCAAACTTCACCCAAATGTTTTCTTAGTAAGGCCTCAAAATATATCTAGGAATGGATGGAATCTGAACATTACGGCATAACGCCGTCATACAAACCGACCCCCAAGTATTAGGTTCTTGTAACAATTTTTTTTTTCTTTTTGAATCTTAACTAAAATTTATCCAAGTATGTTTCTGGATTAGCCTCAATGTATCCAGGAACAGATGGATGGGTTGCGGTAGAAATTGTTAACGCAAAAGAAGCTCCATATTCAAATGTGACGGGTATTCAAATTTCGGCCAAACCTGAAATTAACCCCAGTCTCGTTTTTAAATTGTCTAAAAAAACTTCCCGCTCATCGTATAATTCAGACAACTCGTGGTTGTACCGGATGCGCCATTGATCTCGCTCGCGAGCGGCTCCGAAAATTCGACGAAGAACCTTTTGTTCGAATTTGGCCCGTAAGAGTTTCGGAGGCGTCCATGTTTCGCAGCCATATCTTAGCACGGGTCAGATGATCGTTTTGTACACGCAGTGCTTCGTGTTCCTGTAGGCATGCTTCGAATTAATAATTGGCAAGACCGAGAAATGCGTCTTATTGGCTAGTTGGATCTGTCGCTTGATTTCGTCGGTTTCGTTGGAGTCCTTTGAGAAGTTACAACTGTAGCTGTCTACATACTCGATATTGAGGTCGTGGTCGGCCACTGTGATGCTTAAATCTACTGGCGTTCTTGCTTTTGATTGCATCATGGCCTTTGTTTTAGTTTCGCTGATATGTAGTCCAACTGCGGCGGCATTGATATTACGCAGAAATCTTTCTGCATCACCCAATCTTGATGTTGATGTCGTCGGCGTGCGCTACTAATTATGTCGACTTGATGAGTAGAATTCCGCTGCTGTCCATATTCTTGGCTCAAATTACATACTCCATAGCTAGGTTAAAAAGAGTCGGCGCCAGCCCATCGCCCTGCTTGAGTCCGGTGCGAGTTTAAAAAATGGAGACCAGTAAGTCTATTTTGCACTCTGACCTGTGAGACGGAACAAGTCATTGTCATCTTTGTCAACCTCATTAGTTTTGGTGGTATACCACTGCCATCTAGATAGACAGGCCGAACTGCAGAAATTTGTTCGTTCACGAGTGGACAATTAAAGCTCACACACTCCAGTGCTTCGGAACCCAAAAGTTTAAATGTGCCGAGCGTTTATTACGAAACAAAGGTTATGGTTTGCTTTAGTGTGTTTTTGATGTGCAAGTGGTAAAATAGTATACATCAACATCGTACTTACCATATTTATCTCAAAAATCAACGCACTGGCATGTGTATATCATAACAAGTCACACGAAATGACAGGCTGACAGCCACTGATATTTGGATTGTGGACAATTTGTGCTTTTCGACTTAGACGGACAGGATCATTGTCCAAGAAAAACGCAAGCGGATCAAAATTTCCCCCTTCGGCAACAGCTGACTATTCTATCATCAGTCCCCAACGCGATATTCTGAATTGGAAATTGTATTTGATATTATGCACCGTGCGAGATACAATTAAAAGGAATAGTCTCAAGAAATATTAAGGAAAATAACTCTAATCAAGATTAGTAACCAAAACAACTGGCAAACAAAATGACATACGGGAAATTGACCGCGGAGCCATCTAGGGGGCGGGCAGTATTGGCAGATGATCCATGTAAAAGCCTGGATCAATTTTCCAGATTGTTATTTTGTATGGGGTTTCCAGGAGAGTTCCTTGATCCAGTAAGTCGAAAGGCACGGCGATATTATGTAACATCCTAAAGGAGCCACCTGTGATATGGTATATAAATGATCAAGGTCGGTCCCGGATTCGAATAAGCCATTTCTGTCTGACTGGCCGCAAATCTGTCTGTTCGCACGATAGCTCCCGAAATAATGAGCCTAGCGGTTTGAAATTTTTGTCAGATGTTTCTTTTTATAAAATTTTGAACGGTATTGAAAATGAGTCGAATCGGACCAAGGGTTCTCCTAACACCCACACAAATGACCGCTTCTTGATATTTTAATTCGGTCATAACTGTCGACAGAATATCGCTGAAATTTAGAGAATGTTCATTTGTGACGTATCCTTGTACAAGGAAGGCTGGAACTTTTTTTTATTGCAGCTAATTCTTTTCATACAATTTCACTTTAAAACTAGATTTATAGCTCGGTGACAGTTTGCAGACAAAATGTACTAAAATTCAATAGAACACTGTTTGCTTACTATATAAATTACTTAATTACAAATTGTATTTCCAAGTAAAATAATAAATTGTAAAAATTAAAAATGAAAAAAAAAATTAATACAGAAATGAAGTGGGATAAAAATAAATCTCAAAAGAATAGTACAATTAATATAGTTTCTGCAAGGCATAGTGGCTTACAGTGTCGAAAGCTTTCTTGAGATCTAAAAATACGGCAACACCTTCTTATCATTGTCTCTTGCAGTGTTTATGATGCTTATAACTTTATAAATAGCATCGTTAGTGCTTGTATTAGACCGAACCGGGCGCGCACAGAGGGAGGGGCAATCTGCCCCGGGCCCTCAGAATAAGAATAATTAAAATTTCAAATTTATTTTTCAAGAATAAGTAAAAACAAACACGTACCTTGTTTCCTGTCTAACAAGAAAAAACAGATCACCTTTTTCATGAAAAAAAAACCATTGCTTTTGGTTTATTGATATACATAATAATATAAACAGCATCGTTTTTCGTCCGCAGTCATTTTTAATCTATTGCTATTACTATCACTGCTTCTGTGTGTTGCATTTTATCTGAATTGGACCTAATTTAACGAAGATCCAAATTACGAATACTTGTGGAGAACAAATTCTCGTATTTTGTCGAAAGCTGCTATTGCTATCGCACAACAAGTTGGGTCGTTTGTTTTTCGGAATTTCAAGAAATTTACCGTTAGCCAATTCGTTTCATTTTCATCCTACTACTATTTGTCCACGTTCAGCGCGTAATTGAATACTTTGAGATTTGAATTGTGTTAAGTGTTAGGTCTACATTTTCTGATATAACGTCGTGTGTTACTTCGTTTTTCTTAATTTCCTTTGTACACAGGGTATGTGCATATTTATACTGATTTTCATAAACCGGGTGTATTTCGTGCGAACTTTTTGTGTTTATGTGAATAGATGAACCGAAAATACTCTTCAGGAGCACAGAAGCGGAAATTCAAAAAGGAAAAAGAACTTCGAGATCAGCATGGTAGAAGGACAATTGATGGCTTTTTGAAAAAATCAAAACCTGATAGCGAGTGATCGGTATATGGTGAGTCTAGTAGTGCATTAAACGCAACGCAGGATACAGAAAATGTAAGTACAAAGACTGCAGTAAAAAACCGTAGGTTATTGCTAATGTAATTGTTACGGCAACGCCTCAATGCCCGAAAACTGTAAGAAAATTAAATCTATCGGATGACAATGGTGAAAGTAGCAATCCCAAATTGGTTACCGAAAAAGAAAATTTATATGGTGCTTCTTGTAGTAGTAGTGCTGATCTCAATTCTGAATCGGTTATCGAGAACGATCCTTATTTATTCATGCGTAGTCGTATGGATGCTCAACAAATTGATCTTATAGCTTTTAAAGAACGTCCTAAACTTCCTGAAATTTTCCCTAGAGATTCTACTGGGAGACCATTTCCGGTAAATATTTTTTATAAGGAACTGTCCAATAAAGAAAAAAATTCTCGAGACTGGTTGGTTTGGAGTCCAGCAGGGCAAGCATTGTACTGTTTTCCTTGATGCCTTATGAAAGCGTCTGAATCGAATTTGTCACATCTTTTTCAACAAACTGGCTTGTCGGACAATTGGAGAAAATTGTATGACAAGCTTGTGGAGCATGATCGGAATCCCATACACAAGGATCTATACATTAAATGGAAGGGTCTTACCCAAAGCTTGTCGAAACGCACCACCATTGACAATATATCTTTCTCTTAGAAGAAGAAATTAAGAAATGGGCCAAAATTTATACCTTTTTCTTTGTCGTGCTCTGCGGCCGAGTCTGTTCGGTCACCACTCTGTCATATTGACTCATAAAGGAACGAATTTCGCTACTCAGCATGACCCGCCACATGTGTCTATATTATTTAAAAATATGATAAAAATTCTTATTGTAGAAATTGCGGCTAGGAAGTAGTATGGCTGACAATCAATGAATCAAAACCTGTCGTAGAAACGTTGACAACTGCACACGGTAGTTGTTAGCGCGTTATGCTAAAAAGGAGTTACAGCACACCAAGAAGACATATTTTTTCAAAAGGGCCCCATTCATGAATTTGCCCCGGGCCCCCAAAATCCTGTGTGCGCGCCTGGACTGAACTGAATTGATTTTTTGATAGTTTCGATTCAACAACTGCCAATAATCTAAACGAAAATCAATCCACCTTTTGCAGTTTATATTCTCACTCAGGCCCTTTTCTATACAGTTGCATATTCCCCGTGTGCTATATAACCAGTGTTGCCAATTTAGCCGTTTTCCGGCCAAATTTAGCCGGAAACTGTAGTGTTTAGCCGGAGGAAATCACTGAATCCGGCCGGCCGGATCTTTAGCCGGAATTGATTTTCTTCGGTCGTTTTTTCTGACTAAAACTATTTTAAGAAATTTTAAAATCTATTTTACTTTGAAAATAGAACAAAATTGAAATAAATTATTTCTGCACTTGTCGTGTATAAGGGTAAGTATTATGTCCACAGAGCGGAATACTTGCATGAATGCCCGAAGAAAATGTGCCGTAGAGACTTGCCTTAATTCAATGAATTTAAGATAATTGTGCACTCGCGTCCTCATTGATTGTCGATGACACCTTTTCGCTGCGAAATAAAGTGCAACTGCATTGATTTCGCTAGCGACATATCATCAAATTTGTTACAGTATTTGCATGGATTTCACGTAAACTGACGATGTTAGTACCTACTCTAAGCATGTAACTAACTAATCACTAATATGCTGAATAATTTGCAAAATGGAAGACAGTTTCTTAAATTAAATTCTTTGCTGAGCAAGTCTTGGAGCATAGGGTACCCGAACATTTTTTAATTTTTTCAACGTGTCACCACGTGTGGTGAATAACGTAATCATGCAACATTAAAAACAAGTGTGTAAACCTTCTAGGACGATTCATAGATCCTATAAATTTTCGTAGATTCATGACATTTTGTTGTTGGGTTTGTATCAACAGATTTATTCAAAATCTCACCTCGGTCAAGTTCATTATTTTGGAACATCAATTTCGTACCATTGGAACATCAAATTCGGAATTGCGGAATATGAACTACAGCAAATTCGTACCAATGTTACAATTTCGTAACTACGGAAAATAAACTTCGCTTTTTGGGGAGCTCAAATTCGCAACTGAGGAAAATCTTAGTGTTTAGATTTTAATCAAAATATAAAATTATTCAGATACGCTAATGGTGAGATATATATATAAATGCAGTTGTCTATAGTTACGCATTTGACGTTCCTTTACAGTGGCCCCCAAGCCAAGCCCCCAACTCCGAAATCATAAAGAAATTTTCTTTGATAGATCCTTGAGTAACTGTTCTTTTAAAAAACCTTCATTTTTACTAATCTGCAAGAAAAATGTGCAAGTCAGCTACAGAATCTAGGATTGGAGCAAAACATTCAATTTTTTCTCTTGGATTTTGTGATAGATATGATGATTATCTTATACAGGTTCGTCGTTGCTTTTGTTTATATTGTGGACTGCATTAAATGTGGGTTACCTATGCTCTGTCAGTTTTTCCTGGAGAAAGTAATCGAAAGTGAAGAAGTGACCGTTTCGATTTCGAACACAAAAAAAATGGGAAATGTTACGCCACTGTTCCCTTGTTACGAATTTTATGTTCCACAATTACGAATTTGATGTGATCGAGAAATGGTGTATAAAAAAAATTTGACTAGTTGAGCTATCTAAATCCGAACAAAATAAATTTTGACTGTAATGTCAGCTATTGTTTACGGGTAGTACTCCAAAGAAGAAATAAAATTATTAAAATCAGTTTTTTATTATATTTTTTTTTCGCAATGTCAATGTTTTGTATGATGTAGCCGGTTTTTGGCCGATTTTCTGGCTGCAATTTATTTAGCCGTATTTTTAGCCGTTTTTTATAAAAAAGTAACCGGTTTCCCGGCTAAATTTAGCCATTTTCTAAGTTTTCAGTTGGCAACACTGTAGCTATGAAAAGTGTAAATATGAATGACAGCCCATGATCATTATTAAGGCTTTTTTCTTTTCTTTCTCATACAACACCCCCAGAACATAAAATATCCTTATCCTTTCCTTTAGCATAAAGATAAACAATGTTTGCATCGGAATATGCGAAGCGGCGATTGTACCCCCTTTTTGAGAAGGACGAAACCACAACACAATTTATACAGTAAAATCTTACAAGGACGACGGCCACCACTACCACAAAACGAAGAAAAAAAAGAGTATTGAAAAAGAAAAAAAGGAAACAAGGAGAGTGCGAGTTAAGACATTCAAGCAGATAACAGTGGTTTACCTTATCTTTATGATAATGATCATCATGCTTTATATTTGAATATTATATTCAACAAAGCAAAAGAGTCCATTGTCGAGCACACTATAAGAAGCGGCATGGCAGAGAGAATAAAGAAAGTTGTTCAGCCTTCCCGGAAGCTATGACCAAACGCCTTGCAAGATAATCCACTCGATTTTAATGGACGTTACATGTAACACGCGGTAGGGCGCGTATTCTCTTCTGCTGCGAATTTATGGATATATGAGAAGAATTAAGTGGTTGTGTGGGATATCTTTGGGGGTAATAAATTGCCATTGTATTTTTCTTCTTTGAATGAAGTGAATTTCATCCTTTTGCGCAGTAATGGATTCAGGTCAACAATGGATATTGCCAATAAGACCGCAGCACTATTGTGTCATCTGGAATGAAAACGGAATGCAGATTCCTAATGTAATACAAAATACAAACCAGAGGTGTAATCCTAACAAACATAAATATTTATTACATTTAGTCGAACAGCTCACACTTCATAACATTCAATTGCAATTCACATACATTCGATCTGATTGTACCTCAGACACATTCCGATGTTATCTTCGGGATTGCCCTTGCCAATGCCATCGCCAAAGTGTATTCCCACTCGAAAAGGAATAACCGTCGATTCAATTCTACAGGCTCCGCCTGACAACGAACAGAAACGACTGCCGCAATGAATGGGTTCACAATCGGGTAGTGGTCCCAGACTACCCTCGATAAAGTCTTCGATTATGCACGGTATGGTGATACGGTCCGTGCAGGTGGAATACAATTGGCGATCTTCTCGTTTACTTCTCATCGAACGCCTGAAGCCAAATGCATTCCGGAAAAATGCGAATAAATCGAATCCTCCGCGGACAGGTGCCGCCGCTGTATCTCCATCGCCAGAACCTTCAACATCGTCCGGGTCATCCGACTGAACTGTAGTCGTGGATGTGGCCACTGTCGTTGAAGGAGCAGCAGTTGTTGTTGTAACAGTCGTTTCTGTGCTACTTGGAGCAGTCATCTGGGCTGACGTTGTTGTTGTATTGCCAATCCTAAGGGGTGTACTTGCAGTCATGGACTGTGTCATTTCTGGAAATCAAAATAATGAAAAAAGGAAGAAATTCTAGGATTTCTTTATTGAAACTTCGCGACGTCGAAATTTTCCTACGTTTCCATTCCCGACCTAATATTATATTGTACCAACCTGTCATTACAGCATTCTCCAGCATCATGTCCATGCCCGAAGGACTCGTTGCCACACCACCAGCCGAACTACCAACACCATTTACCGCATTCGGATCCGTCGCTCCAATCCGAAAAGATTGCTCGTCACACGGCTCATATGTAATGGAGCACATATTGCTCTCCTGTCGAATACACGCTCTATAATCCTGGTTGGCCAGATGGCGTCCATTGTCGGCAAAATTAAACGTCTACGGAAGAAGATACAGCGATAATGATCACGCACTTAATTATCTGCACAGGCAAAATTATAAACTGTGTCGTTGCGAAGTTTTGCAAGCGTATAGTTGGACGTCGAATACTACCTACTTCCCTTCATTATTCTTCATATTTAATGAATACGCGACGTTGTAGCCAAGCCATTCAACCCTATGCATGAAGAGCGGACGACTAACTTTCCTATTATTTAGTAAAATTACCTGGATAATGCCTTGTTGTCCCGTGTAATACTGCAAGCATCCGGATGGAGCACGCTGACTAAAGGGGATCTGTGCTACACGAATCTCCCATAAACGGAACGACACCAAACTACTTCGGGTGAAATTCATTAAAATTTCAATAGAATCCCGTGCTGCAGCTGCACTAGCATTGAAATTGGATGAAAACGCAGCGCTAGTTGCATTGAGATTGGTCGACGCCGCCATTGATGCGAAATTCGAAGTTGTATTTTGCATTTGCCGGAAATTTCTGTTGACCGACGACTGTGATGCAGCTGAACCGATTTCATAGTACACTGCAAGGAAAACCAAGAACGGGATGTAATTATGTGTATAAAATTGAAGGACCTAATTTAATAGGATGTGTTTGAGTGTACGTTTTCGCGAAGTTCTGTTTTCCATTCCTATTGAAGTGAACTTTAAATTAATAATAGAGAGTTTTGGCAAATCGTAGAAACTATTCTCTGCGTCTAGTGAAATTCGGAACAAAAATTCGCTTGCGTACAGTACAAGAAACAGTAAACCACAAAGTTGCATATCCCTAGTAGGCGTAGGTGTATTCGACGTACGTTAACCTTCCGATGCTCGCGCGTATGTGAGACATACGGTACGCTTTTTGTGTGCTCATCACTCACATATAATCCCAAACAGCTGGGGAGCCCCGTCTTCTAATCTCCTATAACGCTGAAAAGAAACTTCCTGTCCTCTTTTGAGTGCCGCAGGATGCTCGTGCTCTGAAGGACGAGTAAATTGTAAATTGTATGCCTCTCGTCAGTTTTTCGATTTTATAGTTTTATATTATTTATTTATACTAGATATTCCAAAAATTAAAAAAAAAAACATCACATATTGATGAATTTCAAACCGGCGACCAAAACACGATATACTTGCAAATTATTCATTTGATAAACGTCCATAGATAATAATGTATCTGAACTTAGAACTGCTACAAAAGCTATTCGCACTGAACATTCATTCATTCATGTTTTGTGTATTGTACGCACGCGAATTTATCTACCAACCTACCAAATTTCAAATGAAGTGGACGATAGTTTGTGCGTCTGTCTAAATCTCTATATTATTTTCGGTTTTGTTTTCGTAATTTCTTTAATTTTAGCTGATTCCTTCATCAGGGAATACTTACTTACTTCGGACGTTACACTTCAGATTATATTTGACTTACTATGGTGTCCACTATTTTGTCCACATAAATTAAATGTACCGCCAAGACCTCCCTTTATTGCAAATACGTCTCCGTCACATACACCGGTTCGCCTATTTGGTTGACCCTGGAATTCAAGAAAACACATATCAAAAATACAGAAAACTAAATTAGGTATACTGGCAAATTGAAGAAGGTATGAAGAATGTGACTAAAACAAACACTACAATTTTAAAGCTAATTTTTATGGTTGGTTTGTATGACAGCCCTATGACGCAATGTTCCAATTTCATCCGTTCTTAAATATGTTTTGAATCTATACTAGAAACACATTTGGTTGAAGTTTGGTTAAGATTTCTTTGAAAAACAAGTTTTTCTTAGAAGAACCTAATTTTCAGTGGTTGTTTTGTATGACAGCATTATGACTTAGTGTTCCGATTCCATCCGTTCCTTGATATGTTTTGAGGCTTTACTAGAAACGCATTAGGGTGAAGTTTGGTTAAGATTGATTCATAAAGAAAAAAGTTTTTCTTAGAAGAAGCTAATTTTGGATTTTGAGTTTCCCATGACGACATGGTCGCTTAAGATCCTCAGCCTCCTGCGTACATCATCCACCACGATTTTCATCTTAGATAGATGCGCTTTAAAATTACAATGCCCTGTCACTATTGCCGTTATCCGAATTAGGCAACTCCGTGTATAGCTGAGTACCTTTTCTTTAGTAGGCTTCTTGAGTAGGATTTCCTCCCTAGTGAACTGGCAATTGCGTTTCGAGCCTGCCTACATGTGATTAACCTTCGCGATCGTTGCCAATGTATGGAGTCAATCTAGCTACGTATCCTGTCCCCAATCATGCCGTTTCCAAAGCAATTTTGGGTGTCGGTCTCTGAAACTTCTCCCTCTTTTGCTAGGAAATCGGCCCTTTCGTTCCCCGATGCAGCTATGTGTCCTTTAGCCCAAACTAGCGTAGCTTCGTTAATTGAATCACACTCGTTGAGCTTCTGGACACATTCAAGCACCCATTTTAAATTGATGCTAGCTTGCTGTATGCGCTTGATCACCGATTGGTTATCGAGTGCTCTGAGGGTTTTTTTCCCCGGCATTAGGCGTACAGATGATAGCGTGCGTATAGCAATCCAAGCATATCCGCCTGCTATACGGATACATACTCTCCTAGACTAAGTGAGCATGGTAGGTTTAGCTTCTCCTAAAAGACTCCGCCCCGCCCTTCCTTCCATGAGAGATCCATCAGTAAAGATAGCGATATCGCGTAAATGTATGTGTATCCTACCATCTTCTATGATAGTGTTGTGATATCTTTCGACTAACCTACATCTACGCATATACCATCTCAAGGCATTTGAGTCTCCCTGACATTATAATGAACAATACCCAGGATCTTCATATTACCTCCGTTGATACCAAAGTTGCCATGTGCCATCCCTTTCCATTATTATAGCTGTAAGCGCCGCACATTGCTTTATAAAAAGATCTAACGGCGGTAAGCCCAGTAATACCTACATTGCATGCTTTGGCGTGGTTCGCATTGCACCACATATGCTTATACATGCTATGCGTTGAATCCCATCCAGCCGTTGCATCATAGTTTTCTGGAGACCCTTGGGCCAACAGACCACTGTTGCAGACGATAGAATAGGCCTTCGGTGAGATACCCCACCGAAGTGCACACTCTCTGTTATACTGATGTACGATCTTCGCCGCTTTTGGCGCTCTTTCATCAACCTGAGAATTCCTAGTATGTTCGGGATCTAAAGTTACCCCTTGTTACTTAACCTTCTTTGACTCCTTTATTTTAGAACCAAAAAACAGCATGCGAGTTATTTCTACATCTTCGAATAAAGACTATTAAATTCAATTTTCAATTGACTTGCTAGCATTTATGTTTAGCTCTTGTTCATTACACCATTCGTCAATTATTGCTTTGAGAGTTTGCCTCATGTTACTTTGGATAGTGTCCATGAGCTTACCACTAACCCATTGGCGGCTCGTATACAATAATGTTGGGGGTTCACAAAAACGAAAACTAAATACATTCGACATCAACCCCTCAAAATATTTTGACGTATACCTAAGACTAACTACTTTCAATTAAAATTATTTTATTTAATGTCAAAGTATAGTCCATAGATTTTAAAACTAAAGAATTACTTCGATTTTCACATAACAGTCAAGAAAAACCACAAAATTTTACGAATCAGCAGCACACCAACATTTATATTTTATCATTTACTTGGCATTGCATTTTTTCACAAATTGCTTTTCCATCGTAAAGTTCTGACAAGGCAACCTCCTAAAACATTTAGTTTTAATTTTTTTGTCCTTAGAAAAGTTCTTGTCAAACAATTTCTAAAGTTAAACCTAAAATCTCTCCTCATTTTTATATTCCTTCATTGAAAATCTCTCTCTCTCTCTTGATTACCGTAACTCCTAGTGGAACATGGTGCGTTGACGACTACCGTGTGTTGTCATCAACGTTACAAAGACAACTGATTTCGGAGTGTGATACGGTTGTCAGTCATACCACTTCCTAGTCGCATTGTTAGTTTATTATTCTACGATAAGAATATTTCTTATCATCTTCTTCTGAATAATAAACATACGACGAGTCGTGCCGAGTTTGGAAACTCGTTTCTCTATGAATCTCTATTTCAAAAAGTGGCGACCGAACGATCACGGCCACAGAGTACGACATTGAAAATACTCACCCGAAATGCATTCGGTTCATCACCAAGTGGTGTGCTGTGCACAACCTATTTGTGCACAAATTCTAGTGTAAATTTTGCACTATCCCCTCGCCCCGGGAACCCGCCATCTATCTGATTTTGGAGCGAGTGCACCAGTTCATATGACTGTGCACCAGCACCGTGGGTGCTAGATGTTGGTCGTTGGTCGAGACATAGATTCAATGGGCATATCGTATGTGCATACATATGTACGTACGCTTAGAGTATGTTGCGTCGGGCGGTTTGTTCTGTTTTGTGAAGTACATAATGTATTTGATTTAGCGAAGATATTTAGCACATTATTTTTTGATATGGTTGTTTTATCAGGAGGTGCACGTGCACATGTGCACATATGGGCGAGCCGCCACTGCACTATCCATAATAGCTAAGTCCTCAGCGTATCCTACTGTCTGAATGCCCATCGATTGCAATTTCCAGAGAAGAGAGTCTACGGTGATGTTCCCTCCCACTAAGCATCGAGTCGATCCATGTTAAATTCAAAACACAAATATATCTGTCAGAAATACATCTGTCATAGACGGAGATATAATATTTATCCATAGCAGATATATTAATTCATATGAGTCTAATTCTGCTAAGGAAATGTATTTTTGAAGGCAGCAAAAATGTATCACATGCGGCTATATAAAATTATTAGTAGCACACAATAAAGTTATTGTTGTCGTAGCAACGAATATTTTCCATACAACTAAAAACTATCCTTCACAGGAATGGGCGTAGCCAGGGGGGCAGGAAAGGCCGGTCGCCCTCCCCTGGTCGATGAAGATGGTAAAAAAATCCTTATCGATGTAGTAAAAAAATCGCTGAACTATACAACATTTTCAAAAATTTTCTGCTGCTAGCGCAGCGATGTTTTTATTACGACTCCAAGTGCCGCCGGAGAAGCCATAATCGGGACAGTTTGCAGTCAGGAGGCACATGCAAATAGATGACAGCGAGTGGCCCCTCGTAACTGACGGAGGCTGAATACCAGCACACATATTTCACTTGTGAGTGTGCTTCTGTGGCTGCGTGAATCCCATATTTCCTGTTTCATTTCATGGCTTCTGAGCTGGAGTACACCATTTCAACCATTAGGTCCCTTCGGGAAGTTAGTGGAATTCAACTTATTTTCATCTGAAAGGGTGACAAATGGTATACAGCTTTGCTTTGTTAGCCCTGGAAGGTCATGCTTCGTCGAATCGACTACGCATCATCAAATTTATCCCATTTTTCGTGACAATTCTCATTATTTGGACCTAAGTTTTCGTACAGCACTTACCGTGCCGATGTACTTGCCGGGTACATTGCGGCTAGACGAAGTAAGCAGGGTAAGTTGGATTTTTGGAAATTGCATTCGTCGAAACGACGAAGGATGAACTTTGTGTAACTTTTAGAACTCCAGTATCTCTTATGGCTGTCGATTCGACGATAAGTCATACAACTAGCTCGTAACAAATATGTTTATTTTTAAAATGTGGGACCTATTTTTTTCACAAATTATGGAAAAAAAATTACTAAGACAAAAATAGGACAAATCAGGAAAATGACTCCAAATTCTTCCTCATTTTAGGAAGATTGCATTTCGAACTCATAAAAATCGGCTCCAAAATCGATGTTTTTTCATTCTAAATAAACTAATGATTGAAAATATGTCAAATTTTTTAAATATTTTGAGAAAGGGTGATTTGTATGAGGAGTCAAAGTTGAGCGAATCGACGAAGCATGACCTTTCCGTACTAAAAATAAGCATGACCTTCCATGGTTAAGGACCTTCTAAAGAAGCGGGTCTCATATTTCAGTGTCTTTCAAGTTCTTATTTTTCTTCTCAGTACCGTATAGCCCCTTGTGGGGCTATAAACTTAGCCGTTTATAATGTTATAATGCACTATATAATGTTGTAAGCACCATATATTTCCATTCACATGTACGGAAATTTTGGACCACGCCGAGATTCGATCTCCGGACCTCTAGATTACTAGCATCGTATAGTGCGACTCAACCAAGTGAGCCACAGAGCGGGTCTTTGAAGTTATTAAATCAAAATTTATTTTCTAATCATACCAGCAAAAAAATTTTGCCACTGTTAATACTTTGATAAATTTAGAGGAAATCTTATTAAAACCGTAAACCATATGTCAATCAATTAAGGATTTACAAATATTCTAAAGATGCTACTTTGCTAAGATGAAAGTGACAGATGAAACAAACTGATTTCGCAAGTGGAATATGCAGTCCGAGATGCAAAAAATGCACTGAAAATAGACATACTACGCTCTAAAAGGCAGATATGTAATCAGAATGCAGAAGAAAATCATTCTCATCTCCATTTTAAAAATTTGACTCCAAAATTAGCAAAAAAAAAAGAAATGACATGCGTGGCAGTCCATTGTCCATTAGTAAACTAGGGCCGCAGATGTGTGAGTGAAATCCAATTTCCAAGATCTAAACTGCTGTTTTGTTGAGGTGTTGAGATCAACAGCACGCTCAGCAATGTTATTTATCGCCAAAAATGGATACTTGTTTACAATCGGAGCGACATCATAGTCCGTCACGTAGGTCGTGATTTCGAAAAACACCATAAAATGAATTCATTCACGGTGAGTCTGGAATCCATGACCCTGTGCATCAATCCAAGCACAAGCCAGGCTACTCTAAAACTGGCTAACAATATTTCTGCGACCGGAAATTTCTACTCCTAAGAAAATCTTGATTTTGAAAAAATTTTGGGCTTGCCCCCCCCCCCCCCCCCCCCTGACCGAAATCCTGGCTACGCCCATGTTCACAGGCAGCATATTGACAGAGCTCAGGGTATTGCCCATCACCTCAGCCTTTCGCGCATGAACGAATGTTGGAGCCCCCTGCATTTGCTAGTAACAAATTGTATCTTTCAACAAATGCCAGCAGCTGCTATTCTGTGGTGTTGTCGCCTGTGCTGTCCCACATAGTATTGTGAGCGTTGATATCACAGCCTAATATCAGACCCATATCTCTTCCTTTACAGTTTTTGACCAGGATTTCCTTCTCATTTGAAGGAGGTGGTTCTGATAAGTCGTAAGGGAGGTACGCCGATGCAATGAGGAATGATCCTGCTCCACTTCCAATCATTAATACCGTAAGATCGGGACATTTGTACCGCATGTACACCACGCCGTACCAGGATACAAGTCTTTACCTTCCCGCCAGTCTGTACATAGTACAGATTTGCGGTCTGTTGCGACAAACCCTTGATTTGGATTTCTTTCGAAATCCAAGGATCTTGTATCAAAGCAACGTCGAGTTTTTCTTCCTGAAAGTAATACGTAAATGTGATTCCAACGATAACAGGATATCCAGGATAGAGTTGATAAAATAAATATGCCGAGATCAGGTGATATGGCTGTACCCTGCAGTCCGAGGAACGGACGGCATGGAGCCATATAGAAGGGACTGGTTGCAATAGGCAAAATTCCTTTTCCAGGGAAAATCGTGATACAAGTCCAAACCAGTATATAAAGCTGAACAAAATCAATGTACATACTACATCATAATAATCATGCAAAACTCACCAACAAAAAATGATTAAAATCAATCCTCAGTTGACTGATGTCGTCACTAATCATCCGAATTTTCACCCTGCACGATGTCATATTCAACGGCATAAAGTTTGGGAAGTTTGGCGAGACGATGTAGGTGATATTGTTTTTAATTTCCTGTTCGCACTCGGCAACAACTGAAATGAAAATAAACGTTCAACCGTCTCAGGGAAAAATCAGAGTATCCCCGACCGTTGCGTCGTCTCCTGACTGTTGTTTTACATGCAGAAAAGTGCTTCGGGCCGGTTATGAAAATCCAAGTCAGTCATGTTATGATGTTGTCTTGTACCAACATCCAACTGAAAGCGTATCTGTACTTCCCATCTGCCCTTCTCCACATATGCTGTAGGTGTATACTTACAAACGCAACAAACTCCAAAACCCATGGCACATTCACCATGTGAACTTCCTCCTTTCATACGACATTCATAAACATTGAGGCAAACACCAAAACGACGTCCATCATCCGACAAACATTCTCCATCAACTGACACCGGGAAAAAATTCAAAACTGAAATGATAAAAGCAGAAAATAAAGGAGGGCATGTGTTAAAAGAAATAAACACGGATTCAAAAGGATAGCTGCTGGATTTGCATTAAAAAATGAGATGAGTATTTGGTGAGACACGTCATCTGATGCGGTTTGTAGGACAACGACCAAAGAACACGTATAAATTATTTAAAAAAATCTTTGCTTTGTGGGATTTTCTTATATACATTTACATACATCTGTCCCAGTTATGTTAACGAAATCGAAACAAAAATATTATTTTTCAGCTCAAAGATATAAATAAAATAAAATAAGCTTATAGGCGATAGAGACTACAAATAAATCCTGGAGCTAATTAAAACTAATCCAGTCAAAACCCTGAAGAGATCGAATTGTATTCAAAATCACAATGCATCGTATAAAATGGCAGTAGAATATGTACTTATACTGAGAAAAATGATTTAGGCCCGGATTTATGAACATTCCTTAACTCAAGGAGACCTTGAGTCAAGGATGCCGAAATTCAATAAATTAAATGTCATTTCCTATATTTTTTCATAGAAATCATTTACATATATTCAAGAGTCAATGCATCTTTGATTTAACCCCAGTTTACCGCAAGAATTTTCTTACTAGTTTCATGTTATGGGGTGCAAATGCAACCCACAGTATGTATGTCCATATTTAAGCATTTACTGACTTCCAATTTTTTTTTAATTTGATTCATTTTGATCGTGTTTTATGTTAGTTAAATAGGGAAAACAAAAGTAAGATAGTGAGTGCGAATTCAGAAATACCGGAGGCATTCATGTTGAGTTTGGTTAGACGGCAGGCACTGATATTCATAATATAAATGGCATGATAAACTCAAACAAGAGTGATGGTCGTGAAATTTCCGTTTAGTATGCATTTCCATTCACTGATTTCGCGGGTGTTATGCATCACTTCGGGTTCTTCATCATTTGACGATTTCAGCAGAACTTATTACTTCAGTTGTAAAAGTGAAATCGCTTCGCATAGATAAGAATAGCAGGCCGAGACTAATCGGCTCGAAGTGGTGTTTTGTTCATAAATTCCGAAATGCAGCTCTTTTTCGAAATCTTAGTTAGCAAACTCTTCTCTAATTAGTATCTCTGATCATTTGACTAAGTTTCTGTTGTTTATTTATGAAATTTAGAGAAATATAAAACAGTTTCAAATTGAAACGGTGTCTGAAACACAGCCACATTTGATGTCCCAAAGGTCTTTCCGAAGAAACAATGTTGTTTAATATTATTAACATTTTTAAAGTTTCTTTATCATCCCAGATGAAAGTTTAGATATTATAATCCTTATTTTAAAATAAATATCAATTTAAAATCAAAATATATAGTTCTGAACTCAAATAAATTATCTGGGGTGCAAATGCACCCCACAACAGAACCAATGCCTTATTTCTACAATAAAATAGTAAAAAATATATTTATGTACCTACAATTGTACAAACATTAAAAACTAAAACAAAACTAAATTTGGTTAAGCTATTGAAAAAATTATAATGAAAACATGAAAAATTTCGAAGTTATATTAAGTTAAACATGCGCTGGGGTGCATTTGCACCCCAAACTGTAAACTAGGGTTAAGGCGAAACTCAAGACCTTAAGGGCTCTCTTCCACTGCAAGCGTAAACTTGAACGGCGCGGCGCTCCAGCGGCAAAGCTTTCACAAAATGTGCGAAAAAAAGCTTTTACTAGTAAAAGGTATAAGCACACACAATATTCAGAAAGCTTTTCCATTGTATTGAATGGAATTTTTGTTTATTTTGCATAGTTACGCCATATTTTGCTTGGTTACGCCATTAAAATTCGGAAAAGCTTTAAACGCGGGAGCGCCGCGCCGCTCGAAGCAGGTAATGGACGGCAGGCGTAAGTTTTCAATAGACTTCAAATATTTTATTTCAATGATGGTGGGTAGCTTGATTTCAAGTGAGGTTGACTATAGAAAATCTCAAGGTCTCCTTAAGTTTCTCCTTATCAAGGATGCATTGACTCGTGAATATAAGTGATTTCTATGGAAAAGTATGGAAAATGACATTTAATTTATGGAATTTCGGCATCCTTGACTCAAGGTCTCCTTGAGGTTTTCACACTTGCCCTTAATCTGGCCAGATTACGTAATCTGCGGTGTAGTGAATTTAAAAATATATGGAATTTGACAGCTCAAATTAAGTAATTTGTACAGATTACGTAATCCGGCAGTAAGTGCGAAAACCTAAATTGAAGTAGTTGATTTAATTTTAGATAGTTCTTTTAAAGAAATAGTCAATCTCTCTACTCTGAAGATACTATTAAATTCGTTCCTTTACCAGGCAAAGTTTAGAAAAAAAAGTTTAGTGAATTCTTCCACTAAAGTAGTTGAGTGTATTACTCGAATATAAAATTTAACTTCAACCCATCGTTGATATTTCTGTGAAGTAGTAAAACTTTGTTTCAAAACAATTCAACTATTTAATATTAGTCTATTTATACATAATAAATAGTTTTCTGCACAAATGAATTAATTGAGTTTGTAAATTTAGTAGATTTTTAACTATTAAGGAATAGACAAATTACCCATATAAACTGAAAATCAAAGACGAATTTTAGCTGCTATTAACTAGTTTCTAAATGATCGCTCTACTGTTTTTCTTTCTTTGTATTGTTAATCAAATCCAGATTTATTAAATCCTGTTCATAATCCCTTATTAAGGTCGATCCACAGTCATCAGTCACAGTCATTTTCCATACAAGTCGACATATTGTCAGTGAATTAATAAACTGACAATCTCTCAACTGTGGATCGTAAGCGTAATTTTTAATTAGAAAGAAATTGAATAGACTAAAAAATAATCTTGGATCAGAAATTGGCAAAATTATTGTAATGTCAAAATAAACACTAAGTACCTATGTATGTGTTTATTATTAACAACTTGCTTTATACGCGGGTGCAATAAATGTCATATCGAATGATAAATCATTTCAGGATAAAAACAGTGATGTTGAAAAATAAATCAAAAGCAAAAAAATGCGCAAATCATTCGATAAATTGAAATTATTGAAATTATTCATAAAATTACAATGGACAATAGTTTATTACATTCATAAAAACCAACGAAGCATACAATCCATAACAATAACATACGAATAATTCACACATGTTGAATATATTTTCTGGTAAAATCGTGGAAAATGACATAACCATCAGGTCGCACACAACTTTTGAATATTAAAAAACATTTCATTCTCTCTGCAACAAAGTTTCTTTTGTGTGTATGTACTCCTGATTTGTGCGCGCGAATAACTCACATAATGCCATAATAAATGACTTCCATCTGAAAACGCTTTTTCAATACGGATAACAGGAAAATGGATTTCCATATGAATAAATGTTGAACAATATACAAAGTGAAAATGAGCATAATTCAGACGGCTGATTTCCTCATACATTAGAAAGCATATCCTTTTTCTCTCGCATTTTAAGGATACGAGTAAACTTTTTGCTTCCTGAATGAATCATTTTGTATTTTTTTTCTATACAAATACACAGAATTAAATTTGCATTATAAGACGAAATTTTCATGACGAATTATGTTACCATTTTTATGAGGAAAAACAGTATCAAAATGTATGGTTTTGTGTGTTCATATATGTAAAATACAGGGTGTCCGGAAACTGCCGCATAAACGCACTGGATTGTGATTCCTCATGTGGTTTCCAGCAAAAAAATTGTACTGAACATACCCCCTCAGCTTAACCCTTTAGCTGCCACAGGCATTTAAAGATTTTTGAAAAAATCATTTTCTTGCACGACTTAAAGCCTAATATCTCCAAAGCTGGCCCAGCTATAGTAGCGAAATAAAATGATTATTACAGCCAACCAATTTTCCTATAAAATAAAACTAACCAGACTAAAATCAGATAAAAGGTTTGGCATTTACAGAGCTTCAAAGTCAAATTTAAGTGATTTGACACAAAAACAATCTTTTTTCCCATCTCAATTTTCTCCAACTTCTGCCAAGGTGAGGTGCTTGTACGATTCTTTTAAAAATTGGGGCATAACCTTACGATAATATCTTTCTTACATCATTTTATTCTAGCTCATTTATTTCTAACAGTTTTAGTATTTTAAGTGCAGAAATCTGGGGTTAATTTTAGCCGCCGAATTGCTTGAGGTTCCTTATCTCAGGAACATTTCCATAACGGGTGTCCAAACCACAAGAAACCCTGCTACCCAGGGTGTCGTTTCTTCGCATGGGAGACAGACGGCATGATAGATACACCATAGCGTGGATTTGTACAAAACATTTTGGGCGTTCACAATACCTGATGCACCGGAGTCATGGAGAGTGGCTTCGGCATGATTGACTTCCATCTCCGGATGTCATCAAGCCAGGCTCGATTCGCAGTACTTTCTTTGAGGTTCATAGGCGACAAAGTAGCGTATAAAGCCTTGGAGGTGGTGGATCCCGAACCTCCAAGGATCAAATCGCATAAACCTAAGGTTACTCGAGTCGTATTGCTGGCTAGCTGACGAGTGTATCAGTGTCTTTTAGTTCTAGTTATATTTTCGGCACAAACTCGCAAAAGATTGAGTTAAATCCCAATATGAAAATTTTTTTGGGTTATTACCTTTTTTGGTGGGGGTTTTTTTTTTTGACAAGCCAGATCGCAAGCGGAAGTAACCTTAGGAACGATTGTCGCTGCTCCAGTAGCCCAGCAGCTGGTTTTTTTTATAAGAGCCAGCATAAATTTTATTTTTCTTTCAGAATTTAGTAACAGTGACCTGGTTTTGATCTACATCGGTCACATAAACGACGCCAGTACTGTAATAGTGTCATAGCGTCAGCCTACTGTTGGAGGGAGACCAGAACGCTTCTTCTACTCGGCTGTCATGCTTATATGTCTACACCACACGATCTGGGGAACTACTGACATCAGTAGGAGGAGTGAGTATCTGTTAGTAACCTTCTGAAGTGAGTGACTTTCATTTATCCTCACTATATTTTTGGTGACCCCGCTAAAAACATTCGTATCCGCATTATATTCTTTCGGAAAAAATGTATCGCTAGTGATAAAATATAATTTTTCGGTGTAGAACATTAAGTACTCATCATGTTATTAAACGGCGATCCCCAAAAAGTTACACTACCAGCGGTAAAACCAGTTGAGCCAAGCGTTACATCGGCAAAAAGTGTACGGACTTTCAACGCCGTCGACTTTACAAAAGTTATATTGCCCGAATTCGCGGAAGACGAAACTGGTGTTTGGTTTTGGTAGGTGGAATCAGCCTTTGATGCCACGGGTATTTCTGCTAACCGAAAGCGCTACCATACAATCATCGTTCAGCTACCAACTCGAATTATGCGAAAGCTTGCTGATTTTCGAACGAATCCACCAGAACGGGGCAAAATGTATCTTTCATTAAAAGAACGCAGTATCGGAGAATTCGCAGACAGCACGGAAGCGGTGATCGCAAACCTTCGCTGTTGTTAGCCGAGATGCGTGCTAAAGCTTCAAATACTCCAGTGACCGACGAATTACTGCGAACGCTTTTGGTGCGAAATTTGCCTGAGACAGAAAGAGATATCATCTCAGCCTCGACACAGACACAATCGTAATAGACGTTTCGAAAACTCTTGGCGGCATCATAAGTTTGGCTAAGAATCTCGAAAGTGTTAGCCGCCTTGTAATTTCAATGAAAGTTCCAGCAAAACCACAGGTAACTCAAGCTCCCGAGCTCAAGGAGAAGTAAGCGGTTTCTCTAGGCTTCCTACAGGGAGGTGTCCTATCTCCCCTACTGTGGTGCCTATGATTCTTGGCCGTCTTCTGTGTAGGATCGCATTAGACAGACTCGTTTTACAACTCATGGCATTGCTGTTGAGTTAAAGCTAATTTCAAAGAAATAATTTTCCTAGATATAGTAAAAAACTAATCTGATGAAAACATGACTTCGGATGAATCCATCCATGATATCAGATGTCCGATTTATGTATTGCAATCTCCGTTACCAACATGAACATAAACATATAAGAGCGGTGACGGATAAAACCAGTAGAAACCTTTGGATATGTAGACAACAACGACAAATACATGGGGTATGAATCCCCCTAAGCGTAGACAAAATAGAAGGTAAATCCAATCTTCGTTAAGAAACTGGCATGCTTCTTCACTTGTGGCGGATTTCGCTCCAGTCTAAGCAGCGGTCTCAAAACAGGCAATCGCCCTTATAGCATGCCATGCCACTTTGGAATTAACTCAAGAGCAAAGTTCCTGCCTACGCGATACCGTAGTTGCTAGACAACGACCTGCTCGGACCTCCTTGCAAAACCTGCACTTCAGGGCGTGATTCACGGCAGAGAAGAGTAGCATCGAAACTATTCTAGACTACACCCACAGACCAAATGAACTCGAATGGCTCGAAAACAAAGAGGGTACAGGCAGTGGCGCAACCAGGATCTTGTCCTGGAGGGGGCTATGGCCATCCACATTAGTGGAAATTTGAGTTTCCCTCCGCAAGTTGGATTAAGGTGCTATATTTTCCCGGGATGCCGCTATATGCTTCCATGACAGTCATGCCTATTTTTGATGTAAATTTGTTCATAGCTTTGAGTCGTTAAATTGAATAGTGGCATACTTGTAGTCAGCACGTTGTACGGCGTGTGAAGTTGTCATGGCTCCAGGGAAACTTATCTTCTCAGTTGAAATGGACTCTATTTGGAAAAACAACTAATTGATTAAGGATGTGAGTTGCTGTGATGGCGGCTCATTATGTTATGATATAACATCTAAGGATACATCTCTTGTTCCCATTTCATTTAATTTTTTACTAGATTATATTTGTGCAACAATAGTTAGGCTTCAAATATTGTACGAAATGATGGACAGAAATATGTTTTATCGATAGCTTATTATTTTTATGTTAATCACGTAGACCAGCACCACAACTTAAGACAGAAGAACACAGTGCCGGATTATCCTTAAGGCACATAAGGCACGTGCCTACAGGCCCCGCACTCAAAAGGCCCCGCACTCGCACTGACAGTGACTCCGCGAGATTTTTTATTCTTCTTTTTTTTTTGTTCTTTTTTCATATAATAAATAAAAGTCTTTTGTTCTTTGATAAGCTCTCGCAACGAAAAAGGAAAGTAAAACAAGCTAAACCGAAGGTATGATACCCTTCACTTGAGCGATCTAGTGGCATAATTTTATCCTTTCTGCATTGCCACCTTGAGAATAGTAAAAATTTTCGTTCCAATTGTTTAGCAACATAATACATAGTGACATTTTTACAACTTATGTTTATTTTTTTTTTGTGAGAAAATGTAAAGTGATCGAATGACCTAGCATTAATACAGAGTGTCCGATTTTGAAAAGGTACGACTGAAAAATGTGAAATTTGAAGATTTACATTCAGACGCCAAAACTTTTCTTACAAAACAATGTTCCCACTTACGCTAGGCAAATGGTCATGAAAAGAGAGAGTATGCCCTGCTAGAATCACGGATTTTAATTGGGTCTGCTGGCATGATCCCTAATTCTTTCTATAGTGAAGGAAACGTGTGCGATGTATCCCAATTTGATTTTCGGAAGATCAAAATTTTGTTTAGTCTGTTGAATCACAGGAAAGCACATTCACGAGTAAATATTGACCTGAAGAAATAATTAATTTTAAATGATAAATAAGGAATTACATAAACACTTAGCACATAAAAGCGTTAAAAAAAAATCCTGTGATAAATTTCATGCCCAATTTTCATCACTAATTTTGTGTAATCCTTTTCGATAACTTCCAACCACTTTTTCGCATCAATTCAACTTCTCTTCCTACAGGTGGTTCAAATTGTATTGACTCTCTTAGCATTGAGAAGGCAAATTTTGCACAAGGTATTTTGGGTTTTAGCAAGAGGAGATATGCGACCACGGTGCACTTGGCAGTGTGCCGCAGAGTACTCCCTAATTTTATTCTGTTCTTATGCTAATTCCGCGATTAAGCTAGGTTTTTCGAATTTTACTAGCTCTGATTTTATTGTCTAAGAATTCTTCGTATTTATGAAAATAAGCCACAAACGTTGAAACCATTTGGAAATTAGCCCGCAAAGAGATCCGGCTAGTTGAAGTTTATTTGCTGCGCAGTGTGTGTGAGAACGAGCACCATTCTTTGGCAGAAATTTTTCCAGAGCAGAGCTTTCGAAAATGTGTTGCGGTTTTAGTGAACAAAATATTTTCGCAATAATTTTTTATGTCTTACGTTTTAAAGCCGCCAGGTTCCCGTGTGCCATCTGTATATTTTTTTTTTTTGCTGAAGGCGGAAAAAATGGAGCTCGGGGAATTCAATAGTAAGCTTTCATTTCTTAATTCCAAATTTCAGTCTTGCTGAATGGAAAACAAAATCCGTTTCTACAAGAATAACGACATAAAAACTATCTCCCTGTTATAGTACAGAAAGGGCGGTAAATTGTCCTCTTGCCCGGGGCGGCGCGGGCGTTAGCGCTAGAGCGGGCGCTGATAAGAAATCGATAGAGGCTTTGTCAGAAGCTTAAATTTCCATCCCCTGAAGATTTTTTAATGTTACTTATGGGATCTTTGTCTTACTTTAGTTTTCGGCTTCCCCTCGGCTCTCGTTCGCGGCATAATACAAAATTATAACTCTAATAAATTAGCTATAAAATTATCTACAACTTTTGAATTCAAACTCTTTACTAAAAAAAATGAAATATTATAATGATCTTCAGGACGAATTTGAAAACGAAATAATTCTTCTCCATGAGCATCTAAAATTGGAATTACAGGACAAAAAATCGAGTGAAACTTTCAACTGTTTAAAGGAAATATTATTAGGAAACTGCTTTTCTAATGTAGCGATATCCTTAAGGATATTTTTAACGATGCTTTGTTCTGTCTGTGAAGAAGAACGAAGTTTTTCAAAGTTAACAATAATTAAAAATGAAATGACTAAACGCCATAAGTAATATTGAAAGTGACATTGCCAAAACATTAAATTCCAGAGATATAATTCACAAGTTTGCAATTAAAAAAAAAACAAGAAAAGTCAATATTAAATGTAATAATTTTTTGTACCACAAAATATACTTTACAATTTTTGCGAAATAAAATATATTTTTCTTATTTCGTAAGCTATTTGATTTACGAAAGTATTTCATACACATACGAGTAATTTAAGAGTTTTATTTGAAGACAGTTCACAAAGAAGGGGCCCTCAATTTTTTTATGCCTAGGGGCCCCCAAGGGCCTTAATCCGGCACTGGAAGAACATCTTTCATAACTTCAATCACAATTGAAATTTAAAATTCTAGTCGATAGTGTATGTGTGAGAAACACATATCTCAGCTCTTGAATATTTGAAGTTCGATGTAAAAATTATTAACGAAAAAGCTAGGTTTTTCTGCAACATATACATATTTGGAAGACATTCCCTTTTTGAAAAAAATCACCTGAGATCTGCTCGCTTATATTTTGGATTTTTGCTCAATTATATTTTAAAAATTCCTATGAATAACCTATGATCCAAGAACGAAAATTCACATTTTCTCTTAAAATATTCAAGGAAACGCATATTTCATTTTGCAATTTTTCCGTTCCCAATTTCTAGGTCTGGGAGGGGCTTTAGCCCTCCCGTGGTTGCGCCACTGGGTACAGGGCCTAGTGTAGTGGAACTAAGACAAACCCTTTTACCTGGAAAAGGTAGAAAACTGTGCGAGGTTAGTAAACCTTAATAAACGCATCACAGATTTCTGTGGTCAAAAGTCAAAACAGCCTAACTCGAGTTATGTCAAAATTGAGTTACATATTCCATCTTATTAAAGCATTTTTTGTTTTATTTGTATTTTTTTGTGTAAATCGAATAACAGTTTCCAAAGTTGTTAAAAAAACTAACAGCATATCTGGCAACGATCAGAATTACAAAAGGTATAACAATGTCGTTATTCCTTTTCATATTTCGACGAATGAACACTGTTTTACAAGTGGAGGAATAACAACATAATTGAGGTATGCTTTTATTCCCAAGTAAAAAAAGGCATACCAACTTTACAATTGACTTATGCTATTTTTCCAAAATGTATAATAGTTTATCACTTGGTACAATTTGAATAGCGTCCTTATTCCATCTTGATCTATGTAGCTCGTGCATACATAACTACACTTGTGGTCTTATTCAGATTATAAATTCTCCAACTGAGTACACATATGTGGAGATATGTTATTAGTCAAAATTCACTTTCTGTGAATTCCAATATGTAGCTAGAGTTATGTTTTTACTCCGTAGCCAAATCTGCTCCAAAAGAATAAATAGTACTGGAATTATGCTATTATACTGTGATATGCTATATCATAGGAGTAACTTTATATTATAAGATTATGCAGAAGCTTTTCTGCATAATTATTTTTCGAAACATGATTTTGATGACATCGACGAAGTAGCGTTTCGCTTCTGTCCATTTTCCAGGCTCGAATTACGTACTTCAGAGCAAGGCTGAAGAGCGTCGATATACATAAGAGAGCGATATAGTGCATCGCTTTGCTTCAGCCTAGTGCGACTTTGAAATAGGCCAGTGAGTCTATTCTGTCCTCTGACGCAGGTCAGACGGCATACGTCATCCTCATATTTCCCAGCCTCACTAGCCTCGTTGGTACACCAAATTCCAGCATTATGTTCTACAGTGCTATCGATAGGTACTCTCCTTCAAACTAATTAGATTCCCCTGTAACACACACTTAGCTTATTATCTTTTCTGTGGACTAGATGATGACGCTTCTGCGTCAATCTTTCGGGATTACTTCGTCGCTCCATATTTTAAGTATTAATGGGATTCCACTGGGATTTCGTCCACACCAGGGTGTTTAGTAGGTTGTGTTGAAGTTATTGAAAGGCAAGATTAACTTCCTCTTATGTTGGGGGTTATAGTCTGGCTGGTCGAGCGGTTAGTGCGCGCACCTTCGGTGCACGGGGTCATGAGTTCGAATCTCACCATGTTCCATGGTGTTTTTCGAACTCACGAGCTTGTGACGGACTATGATCTCACTCAGATGTTAAACGAGTACCCATTTATGGGGATAAATAACACTGCTGAGCGTGATGCTGATCTCATTACCTCATCAAAAAAAGCAGATAAGATCTTGGAAATAGGATGTCACTAATACATCCTGCGGCCTTAGTCCAATGTTGGATTGTCGCGCCTGTAATTTTGTTTTATTGATGTTGGGGGTTAAACGGTAGGGTCTGGCTAAGTCAACTACTCAAGAGCTCTTGTGTGGGGGAGTCTGATCTTATGTTGAGAAGCCGCTCAAAAAGCAATCCCCATCGCTTATTGACACCATCCTTGTCCTTACAGAGACTTGTCTTGGGTTTATATCCACTCTTAATTGCATTTTTGCAGCTTGTACGCATGTCTAATGTTTTTATTAGCTAATCTTTGGTTAATTTTCTGCATAGGTTCTTGTCATGACTTTTACAATTCTTACATCTAATTAAATTCTTTGATACTTACCGAAGCTCGTTATATATTTCCTTTTCAGCTCGAGATATTTACCAGGAGCTCCCTCTCAAACTCATTTGAAGGTGTTTTTGAGCTCTTGCGATCTCTTGGACGTCAAAAGTACTGATGTTGTTTAGCATTGAAGACCATTTTTCCTTAAAGGTGGCAGTGTACGTGGCCACTATGACATCGTTTGTTAAATTGTCAACCACCAAGTTTTTGTAAAAATGTTGCACCTGAATGTCTTCTTCACTAAATAGTGATCAGAACCGCAGTTCACTCCTTGATAGGATTGGAAATCTAAAATGGTGAAAACCCATCTCATGGTGATAAGTACGTGCTTGATTTGGTTCACGGTGTATTATCTGGAGATTTGACTGCTTAAGAATGCGTCGATTGGTCGTTTTCGACCAGGTTTCTGCCGCTCGCAAAGTCGATATGTCGCTGACCCATGTAAAGGTTTGTCTTCGTAGAGACGACTCATGAGATGATCGCTTAGCGATTGAAGTTAAACCGCCGGTTTTGAGTACTATATGCGTATATTTTCCACACAGACATGTTCCTTTAATTCCAAGTCAATACTATGAAAGTAGCATCATCCAAAAAATATGCAAACATGGATCGAAATTAGATGCAAAATTACGATCACTGAGCGATTATCACATGAATCATCTCTACGAACATGTACCTTAACTGACTGCATCATGGAGGCTATAACCCCCAATAGCAGCAACTTGTAGTGATTTTATGGAAATGAGTCGAAGGGCGTTTCTAGGCGTTCGCAGACTCATAACTGCGTCTCCTTTCACTTCGGTAGAGGAATGCGCATTAATAAGCCGGAGATTATCGAAACGGGACTAAATGCGGATCGCGCACATATGCGAATCCGATGACGTGCCCCTTGAGCTGATTATTACTATAAAGGCCACTCGAAACTCTCTGTTACTCTATTCTTTACCACTCCAACTCGCAATTACTGTCGGTAATCTCGCTATTGTGCCTTTTTGTTTCTTGGACTGCAACCTGCTCAGTTTGTATTTTTTTTTACCTGATCCTGGAAAGTTCTGAGGACACCTGGTTTAATCAGGCAGCGTATATACATTCCAGGATCCAAAAGAGTGTATGGTTGTTCGTTTGCGGGTTCGTTTTTTGTTTTTGTCCGTCCAATCCGATGCTTTGTTTCAGGTTTATTGACTTGATATTTTATAAGAATGAGTTTGATACGGCTAACAGTCGAGGAAGGCCATCATGGGGATGCGTCGAAAAGCGGGTTCAGTTTTTGACTCTATAAGTTTTCTGTCACCTTATTACGTGAAGTAACCTGAGACGCTGTTGCTAAAATTGTCGTACCAAAAATGATATGACCTAGCCCTCTATAGTAACATCGAGGAAGACAATAAGAGAAGGTCTTTGCCCCTACTGATTAATTCATTGAAATTAGTAAAAAATAAAGTTTGGTGCTAGCAAAATCTAGTGTTTTATTTTATTTTTTCATAATTAAAAAAACGACCTTTTTCATAAAATCGTGAAAATAGAGTCAAAAACTTTAAATTGCGAGACCTCATAACTCAATTATAAGACACACTTAAGAAACACACACTTAACCTCAAATAGAGTATCGCTAGGCTCGGTTCGCGGTCACGAAAGTATTACAAGCAATGCACAAGCAGGCGAGATGGCGCGCTCTGTAGCATGGACGTAGCCAGAATTCCGTTTAGGGGTTAAGTCCACAATTTTCGACTCAGGCAAGATTCAAGCAGCCGTTTCTGTAAAGAAGGAGATGACACATCTTTATGAGTATGCGATACTCCAGCGCGACGTCGCTGGAATTAACTCGCAATAGCTTCCTCAGATACTGACGACATTGCTTCGGCGCAAATCAGTGAGCTTAGTGTCCTGTATATTAGGGTTATTGCACAATTGGAAAAAATATGAAAACCAAGTGTTACGTCGCCAAATTCTGTTACTTTTCATCGACCATACATATCAAAGAAGCAGGTGGCGCAACCAAAAGGGCTTGGGCAGGGATTGTCTATTGAACAGCCAACCAAAGAATCGCTTAAAGACCGATAAATGAGTTGGTATTGACAGTGGCGAACTTACCAGTAGGCTCCTAAGTCCCAGAAGACTAAATTTGGGAACAGGTGAAACATGTTTTTGCTCTCTGTGAAATATAAAACTGGAGAAATGCTTTTAACCAATTGTGTCCTCAATGTCAATCTGCCTTGATGGTTTTTGTTATATGTGCCTATATTTGGTGATGATAATGCATGTAAGCACGTGCATGCAATACAAAAGCACCAAGAGTAATAAATAATTTAGTTGGGTTGAGCTGGTACAGAATACAGGATATTGTTATTGGCTTAAATAGATGATTTATTACTCATTATTGCCTTGCTTTTTAAATTCATAGTGATCTCTTTATATTTATTCTACACCTCAGTGCACAAAACATTTATGTATGTATTTCATACTAGGAAGATTATAAAGTCACCTTCCCACGTACTCGTACGTATCACTTTTGGATCTATAGTGACTTATCATATTAGAAAAGTATTTTTCTCTCTTTTGAAAATTGACTGAAGAACTCGACTCTCCTCTCTTCTTCATGGAGGCGTTTCTGTGTATTGAAAAAATCATATTCACTGAATTCACCTTCCACGAGCAACTTCACCTTGACAACGATTTCATAAATTTAATAAATTCAATATTTTAAGTCGTCTGTGAAAATGCCACTTTGAGTCTATTTTTCGTTACAAGCACACCACTATACGCAACTACGCGAACATACTACACTTCCAAAGTTGCCCCGAGAATAAACGAAAAGAAAAATGAGAAACGAAAAAAGTTTCTGTATGTCCTCAAGGTTGTCATCAATTTTAAAAAAGTTTTTTCCCCAAGCAGCGCGGTCGAGAAAAATATGAGAAGTTAGTTTTCCGTGGATTTTTCATCTCTTCCTATATCTTCACTACGGAAACATTTTCTTTCTTATGATGTCATGGCCTGGGCCGAAAGTTTTCTCTTGTACGCTAACGGTTGTCGTCCGTTTTTCTTCCTGTATATACCATTCTGATAAGAGAAAATATGGTTATCTCTGGGAAAATTCAAATTTTTTGATAGACGTCAGAATAAATTTTTCTTATGGAAAAAAAGGAATCCAATTTTTCGGGGCTTTAATTGCAGATATTCATTGTACAACAAGAGAGTGAGTTTGACCTACTTTGCATATTTATTTGGGGAGAAATGATGAATTCGCTGGGAGATTCCTGTGCCACCTGCTTGTTGATGGATACCCTTTATGAAAGGAGAATTTCAAACAGGATTTGTCTGTAGAAGACAGCCGGAGGAATTGCTTCACGCAAATCATACGCATTTGAGTTGCTAGGTACACAATGAAATGTACATTTCACGAGTGTACCAAAGCTTCATGACAAGTGAAGGCCTGTCATGACTACGTGTTACTTTTGACAAGTGAAAAGCAACATTTCGCACGTCAGCCTGTAAATCTGACATGTTCTAAGCAAAAAATGGACATCATCGTGACCAGCAATATCATGAAATTTATCTGAAAATGTACAAAAAAAATGAATTGAATTTATTCTGGGAATGAGTTTCATCAATTTTCTAAATTCTATGATGTCGACGAAAAAACTTACAAATTAAAATTTATAAGGTCAGTCTATTAAAATCTACGACACTGTATTTACGCTTAGCGTCATTTAGGCCAGTCAATAAACCGAAATATAAGGCATTGGGTCGCAAAAAATAGCTCGGCTCTGGTTTTCTGGAATATTGCTAGGATAGATACCAGTAGTGTACCACCAAGTTTGCAACTTCGATAAACCTGTGCTAACCCCGTAACCCTCAAAAAACCTAAAAATTTTCGGACATTTTTCATATTTTGGTTTGTAATTTTTAAAAGGGGCTTCCTACAAGAAAGTAGTTCAGCGCACTTTTAAGGCTAACAAAATCTTCTTTAATTTGAGTACAACCCCAGCTTTGTAGATACAAAGGATCCCAAGATACAGCATTTTAAAAGATGCTTTTTTGTGAAAAAGTCCGAAATTGTAATAATGTAATGCGTTGAGGCATCCAGGAACACAGTTGGATGAATTTTGGTTCAAATTCAAAAAGAAAAATAGTTTTTCTTACATGAACCTAATATTTAGGGGTTGGTTTGTATGTCAGTCTGGCTGGTCTAGCAGTTAGTGCGCGCACCTTCGGTGCACAGGGTCATGAGTTCGAATCTCACCGTGTATCATGGTGTTTTTCGAACTCACGAGCTTGTGACGGACTATGATCTCACTTAGATGTTAAACGAGTACCCATTTATGGGGATAAATAACACTGCTGATCGTGATGCCGATCTCATTACCTTAACAAAAAGCAGATAAGATCTTGGAAATAGGATGTCACTAACACATCCTGCGGCCTTAGTCCAATGTTGGATTGTCGCGCCTGTTATTTATTATTTTTTTGTATGACAGCCCTATGACGTAATGTTCCGATTCCATCCATTCCTAGATATGTTTTGAGGCTTTACTAGGAACTAGTTGGGTGAGGTTTGGTTACGATTGGTTCATAAAGAAAAAAGTTTTTCTTAGAACAACCTAATTTCCAGGGGTTGGTTTGTATGACAGCCCTATGACGAAATGTTCCGATTTCATCCGTTCCTAGATATGTTATGAGGCTTAACCAGAAACAAACTTGAGTGAAGTTTGGTTAATATTGGTACATAAAGAAAAAAAAATTCTTAGAAGAACCAAATTTTCAAGGGCAGCCTTATGACCCCATGGTCCAATTCCATTCGTTCCGACATATATACCTCAGTTACTGGTTTATAACTTCGCTTCACCTGACTTTTTCCGTAGAATTCGCATTTAAGCCGATATTTAGTTCGGAAGATGACTAAAATTGCAATTTCGAACTTTTTTTCAAAAATCAATTTTTAAAGTCCTGTATCTTGGGATCCTTTGCACCTACAAAGCTGGAGGAATAAAGAATAAAGAATGTTTTGTTAGTTTAAAAAATCCAGTAGACGACTTTCTTGTAGCACCTTTTGGAAATTACAAACCAAAATATGGAAAAAGTCCGAAAATTTGGAGGTTTTTGAGGGTCACGGAGTTAGCACAGGTTTTTCGAAGTTGCAAACTTCGTGGTACACTTCTGGTATCTACCCTAACAATATCCCAAAAACTCGGAGCCGAGCTATTTTTTGCGACCTAAAATCATAAAATGACTGGCCTAATTGGATCATTTACACAATTCAAATTCGAAATTTACCCTTATCAGCTTCAATTAATTAATACCTACATCACCTCACACACTCAAGTCAGTTTACCTTTTATTTCCAATAAATTTACTAAAATGGATATTAAGTTCTTACTTCAATTTACATAGAAATACTGCCCTTTTGTATTGCCTGTATACCACCCAGTGAGTGTGTTTCAATAAACAAAGTTTCATTAGAGCCTTCGTGTATCTGTCCCAAAAAGGACCTGATGTGTTCACATTGCATAGGTACAGGCGTATACAATAGCTATCACCTGATTGTGCTTTCACGGTTAGCATACCGCAAGCATCTTCTGAATAATAAAACTAGAATCGGGACCTCAACAAAAGGATCAGACCATGGTTCAGCAGCTGGCTATCGTAAATTTCTAATAATATTGAAACATGTTGGATGCTGTAGGCAAGCCTACTATGGTTCACACCTTTTATGGGTGCTGTGCTGGGATATTGAAGAGTGTCGATATACGCCAACAGTTTCTTCATATGAGCATTTAGGTGCGATTTACCATACAACAACGCGAAATGGAAACCGAAATTTGGAATTGTGTTGTGAATAAACTTCTGATGGATATACTCGTATACATATATACATTCATATATCTAATGAAAATTATTTGATTGATATCGAAAGAATTTATCGAGCGTGCTTTTAGTATATAGTAAATCCTTTTCCTAAAAGAAAATATCCATATTCCAAATGGAAAAATTATTGGGTATGAATGGAAATAAAATAAGGTGGCCAAATTCTTGAAGGACTAATACTGTATAAACGAAGCTAAATATAGCTATAGTTATAAGATACAAAATAAGTCAGTCCTCCATATTGGCGCTCACAATACACAAGAGAGATAACCCCCTGAAATTGTATCAGATTGTCTACCGCGTGAATATCAGCATGTACTGTACACCACAGAGTTAGCAGAAGGCTAAATGCAAGCGTGAAAAAGAAAGCATTTATGCCATTTATGCAGACACTGCCAACATCAGAGAGACAACACTCCAAATTAAAACGATTTGTTTAAACTTCGCAGAGCCTGAGTAATGGTATACGATCGAAATGATCGTCCCAGCTTCTCGGAAGGATCAATACGCATGTTTACGAGCAGCAACAATAAACTATTTCGTTGATTTTTTAGGGTTTTTTAATATATGTGACCGGGAAAGTTAAAAAGGGGCTATCGTGTAAAAATTTCGATTTTCACTTTTTTAGTGATTTACACAGGAAACAATGTGCTTTTTCCGATGGTGAAAATCGCAGTTGCCAAAACTTCAAAAATGGGTCCGAAAATCGATCCTGAAGTTCGCCCTCAAATCATCAAAATCCAATGTGAAATTGAAATTTTGTGTATTTATGAATATCTTTTCAACGGCTAAAGCAAATTTACCCAAATTTTCAACACGTCTCACTTGCTATGTTAAAAGCAAAAATCAATACCGCAAATCATATAGATCTGCATGAGTTGAGGTAGGGAGCGGTATGAAAGCAAAAAATGTAGTATCGAATACAAAGTTTTTAGTGAATTTAAGATTTATAAGTTTCGAAATTTTATGAGATGTAGGCATTAATGTATATAATGTAAGTAATTGTATAACCTCAATATTTTACCGTTATTATTTATTATCAAATTATAGAAAGTAGACTTTTATACAGAATTTTAAATAGTAGAATTTTCGATAGAAAAAATTTTCAAAGGCATTTTTTTGTTTTATAATCTTTTGGGTGCTAGATATCAAGCTAGGTAAACAATTAATTTTGATTTGAAAAAGGACCAAAAAGGTAAAAAAAATTCGTTAAAACGGAACGGGCATATGCGATATCATATCAAAGGAAATGTCGAGGACATTCGAGTTCGTTTATACATCTCATTCTTACGCGTATAAAAGATTCATTTCAGAGTCTCTCATAAAAACCATGTTTGTATTTGCAAAACCATAATTTGGCAAAAATACTAATCTGAAACGCATTTCTTAACTTTTTAGAATATAAAGTAACTAAGTCTTCTATCACCGATTTTGCGTTTTGAAAAATATTGAGTGAAAATGTCCTCAAAAGTAAAAGCAAGATGTCCTATTTACCTTAATTTTTTGTAGGAGATAAAAATTAATATCAAAGACCACGTCTAATTTATTTCATTCTCGATATCTGCATCTATTTCAGTGATCGAAACCGGCTTAAATGGCATTTGAAGTATACAATACAGTAATTTCTTTATGCACAATCTACGCCATCCAGGGTGCCTCTCCTTCACTGTCTATGAGTCACATGTGTCCCCAGCGTTCCCCAGCGAACCGCCAGAACTTTGTCTCTGATTTTCGAATGCCAGTCACGGTGGCAATACCGGTAAAAACCCTAAAATGTTTGCTGTTTTTTCGTTATTTGGCCCCTAACTCTGAAACTATTTATTTCTGACAAAAACTCTCCATAAATATTTAGAGGGCTCATAATTGCGCGTCCAAAGAGACATACATATTATAAATGCATTGAGCGGTATTACTACAATTGATAATTTAAATTTGCCATTTTTAACATAGTTCCATATTATGAATAAAGTTTTGAGATTGAACGGTTTTTCATTTTTCGTTGGAAAAGTTGCATTTTTCTTGTACATTATATATTTTGGTGTACAGAACCTGAATCCGTAACTTCTCACCAAAATTTCGTTGCAAAACAGTGTCAAAATAGCAAAAAAATCGCCAAAAAAAATACTATCAATTGTAGCAATACCGCTTAACACATTTTAATGATTAATATGGTGCGTATGTTTTCTGTAATATTTTCATGGACAGGTTTTCAGAGAAATGTACACTTTTGGAGTTATAAACAAAGAACGGGAAAACTATTTTTTCGCGGTTTTTACCCTGTTCCGCAATGAAAGTTTGGTGGGAAGCTCAGGATTCGAGCTCAGCACCCCAAAAATCATAAGAAACAAAAAAAATCTCAACCACACTCCTTGGATTTTTTCTTAATAGTAAGAAGAAATGCTAAAAGGCATCCTTATAGAAAAATTATCCCAGGAGGTAATTTTTTCGAGTTCTGTGCCGCCAGAAAATTTGCTGTACTGTAGATGTTTTAAGGGCAACCGTTAGTTTGAAAGTCATACATAACGTGGAAGTATAAGTTTACATCCCATAAAAATGTTTTTTTTGACTAAAAACTTTGGGTTTGGGTTGAAAAATACTATCAGTTATGTATTCTTGATCATCCTGAGTAGTTATGAGTAAACTCCATAGAAAAAAATACACCTATTCAGTTAATTTTCACACTTGCCACTATACCCTGCGCGGGCTAATGCATGACAAAAAAATACGGCAATTTCGTTTTCTAAGTTTGTGTACCTTCAAAAAAAAATTACAATTCAAAACAAAACAGCGAATGTTTCTTATTGAGGTATTTAGATTTTTCAGATATATCATTATCTTCTGTGACGAAATTCACCAAATCTAAAAAATAAGCCGACGATAGTGAGACAAAAATGTAGAACAGTTGTCAGTTGTTTGAGAAAAGTTACCCACGATCTTTTTTTTTCTTTTGAGTCACGTGTTACCCGCAATGGCAAAAAAACGCGCTTATGGTCATAAGTGCGTTTCGACTTTGTAGATTTGTAGATCATTTCCATATTTACTGAAAATCCCATACAAAACGACAATTTTGAAAATTGATCATCTGCAAACAATTTCCTGTATGTCATTTTGTTTTTCAGTTTAAATATTTGGCTTATAATCATTATTAGAGTCAATCATTTAAAAATTTCCTAAGACATTTTTCTTTAAATTAAATCTCGCACGGCACATAATATCAAATGCAAGTTCCAATTCAGAATATCGCATTTGGAACTGATGACACAATAGTCAGATGTTACTGAAGGGGGGAATTTTGATCCGTTTGCGTTTTACTTGGACAATGATCCTGTCTGTCCAAGAAAGAAACGACTATAATTAAATATCTATTCAATTCACAATACCAAAGACATTTTCATCATCGTCTTAAAAAGGCTATTGCCTCGAGTCACAATCAGACAGAATTATAATTGTATACTTTTATTAAATAAAATATAATAATTCATACATATTTTTCTGAGTATATAATACCCTCGTGATAAAGTTCTTTTCACAGTTGGGAAAATGAAGATCCTGACTTATGTTAAGTAGCTGTAAAATTAGACATAGCCGACAATATTTGCTGTACCGGTAGTAGACTATTGACGGAAATATCATCGAAATCGCAATCTAAAACAAAGGGTACATAATGCGAATAAAATATTCTTGATTCGAGCTAGAATATAGTGATATTCTGGTGTCCCCATATGACAAAAAATATTCAAAACCATTTCAATGACTTCTTCTAATCCGTCCCTATCGTTTGAAACCCATGTTACCTATCCACAAAAATTTTTCCAAAAATGTCCTTTTCAGGAGAGAAGATCCTTTCCGAAGATTTCAAAAATGTATAATTATTATTTCGGGGCACTTATCTCACCAAGTGTTGTATTTTCATATCCATATTGCTCATATTGGACTTTTTTAGCAAAAAAGGACCTTTTGTCCTTACGGGTATTCCCTGGGATTAGTATGCACTTTTAGATATTAAGTGTCCTGCTGATAAATTACTAGGTACTCGTGTTTTATTAAAATCAGCACACGAAGAGAATCAAAGCAAACAATTGAAAGGAATTGCATCATTATTAATCGTGTAAAGATATTGATTGATTGATTGATGATTTACTGTTATTCCAGTTAGTGGTCAACAATACAATCTCTGAATCATTTTTGTGGCCACCAATGGATCATGTATATCAACAATCATAAAATATAGCAAAGAAAGTGCTGAAAATATGCTCGAATTTGTCGAAAAATTAACTTACATTTTGATTTACTGTTATATTACCCGCTAATTACATTTTCGGTAACAGTATCCAAATCAGGATCATCGAAAGTATATATATACCAAGTTTCATAAAAATCAGATCACGACAAATGAATTAAACGCAATGCACCGACTTGATTTCTTTATCGGCCGTTTACTCGCTTGTTTGTTTTTACCAGATAGCCCCCTTTTAACTTTCCCGGTCACATATATATTAACTTGTGGCTCGTACGTCGTACCTAGTTCTTGTCTTTAAAATTCTGATAGTTGTCTCTCATCTACCATGGAAGAGGCATATTTGACATACATTCCATCGAATTGATAAGAGTCAGCGAAGGTTGTCTCTTTAACGTATTTGGAGCGCGCGCCTGATAGAGACTAGGCACTAGGGTAAATCTATCTTCGAGATACACCATTTCCTGCTATAATCTTGCTTTATCATCTATTACTATTAGTTAAGTCTCACGCTATAGACCTTATTAGCGTATTTCTATGAAAGCTCCGGGGTTATAAAAAAATTTAACATAACTGAACTATACGTTAGGTTTGGTCAGGCAGGGAGCATATTACAACATACTTGCCATAGAATGGCATGTAGTAGGGATGTCAAAAACCTGAATATAAGTGATTTCTATGAAAAAGTATGGGAAATGACATTTAATTTTTATACCCTTCGCTCATAGAGTGAAAGGGTATATTAACTTTGTCATGAAGTTTGTAACGCATTGAAGGAAGCATCTCCGACCATATAAAAAGTATACATATATGATCAGCATGACGAGATGAATCGATTGGGCGATGTCCGTCTGTCTGTCTGTCTGTCTGTCTGTCCGTCTGTCCGTCTGTCCGTCTGTCCGTCTGTTGCAGTGCGTTTTTCTCGGCCACTATAAAAGCTACGGAGCTGAAATTTTGCACACGTGCTTCTTATTGTTGCAGGCTGTTTGTATGTTTGATTCACCCAAATTGGATCACTGGGTCATGGGGTTGCCATACAAACCTAGCTCCCCAATTTGAGTTCTTCCAAGAAAAACTTTTTTATTTGTGTACCAATTTCAACCAAATTTCACACAAATGTGTTTCTATAGATAACACAAAATATATGCAAGAATGGATCAAATCGGACCATGGGGTCATGGGGCTGCCATACAAACTTAACCCCCCAAATTAGGTTCTTCTAAGAAAAACTTTTTTATTTGTTCACCAATTTCAACCAAATTTCACACAAATGTATTTCTATTGTTCACACAAAACATATGTAAGAGTGGATAAAATCGGAGCATGGGGTCATGGGGCTGCCATACAAATCCAACCCCCCAAATTAGGTTCTTCTAAGAAAAACTTTTTTATTTGTGCACCAATTTCAACAAAATTACACACAAACGTGTTTCCTTGATGACACAAAAGATATCTAAGAATTAATCAAATCTGACCATGGGGTCATGGGGTGGCCATACACCCCATGACCCCATGGTCTTCTTCTAAGAAATATTTGTTGCACCAATTTCACAAAACCTTGAATTAATGTGTATACCAAAGCAACAAAAAAGTTAAAAACGAATGGAATCGCACTGTGGGGTCATGCTCCCGCAACCCCAATAAAATTTCCGAGTAAATATTTTTATTTGCTCACTTATTTCAACCAAGCCCAAAACTTTTGTCAAGACGGAAGAAAAAGAATGAGGAGGGGGATTAAATACAAGTCATAGGTACGCCCGAAAAAACTTTTAGCACAAGCGAAGGGTATCCAAATTTCGGCCACGCCCGAAATTAGCCTCGGCCCCGGGGTTGGCGAGCGAAGCGAGCAGGGGGCGAAGTCCCCTAGTTTTAATTTCGGCATCCTTGGCTCAAGGTCTCCTTGAGTTAAGGTATGTTCATAAATATGGGCCTTTAGTCCTTGACGTGCATTAATTTTGGGAAAAATATCAGTTATGACGTTAAGTAGCTTTTATTGCATTACAACAGTTCATAACTGGGCAAACAAGCACGCTAAGGACAGTGAAAATGACTACGGCCGTAGCCTGGGCTAGTGAACATGAACGCTGCAATAGCGCACAATATCACAAAAAGTTCAAGTGTAAAACCTATATTAACGATTGATTTCTTTTACGAGCACTCTAACCACAAACAAAAATGTTTAACCACGGATTTATGGATTTTTTTTGCGATGATAATCTTTGTCCGTCAATTTGACGGATCTGACCCTAATAGGTATAACAAGAACTACTTCTCAAACTAAAATTTTTTATTTTTGTTTCAATTCAAATATATGATTAAATACATATTTTAGGAAAAGTCAATGGGCCGTATTCATAAAAACGAAGGATATCCCTCCCAATCATAAGGTAGAAATATAAGGTTATGATGGGAAGTAAAAGCTAAGAGTATGAGCATTTCCATTTATTCGTATTAATCATTACCTGATACTTACGAGGATTTCCTTCAAGTACGCCGAACGATAAATCAGAACGTGCTACATCTTCCGATTTACTCGTCAGTATTGGTTCGAAACCTAGATCGCGTAATGTTTTTGCAAAATTATGTACCACAATACAGAAAATTGTTATTTTGGATACATTTCACGATAAACGTATTGCAAAATAGGAAACCGTAGTTTCAATTAACCAAAAACTCGTTCAATTACTAATCTCCCTTTTTAAAAAGTTTGTTTTATTTTTTCTCAGTAAGAGGGATAGGGTTTCTAAACAGAGTCATCAGGCATGCTTCTATTCCATATCCATCATCTCCAAGATAAACCACATTGCTTTTGTTTCTTAAAAAATGGATAGACCTCGAGAGTGAAATTTTTGTCCGCTGCGACTTCCTCAATGAAAATGTATTTCCTAATGACGGAGGAATCGAAAAATAAAAGATATGATGGCCGAGGAAAATTATTGAACTGTTTCGGATTGTAGCTTACGGAATTCCCGAGCAGGTGCCACATATTCCACGACAGTAAGTATACATTTTTATTGAGGAAACAGCAGCGAAAAATTTTTACTGTCGTGGTCTTCCCATTCTTTTAGTTGTAAACACACTTGCGAATTTCTCCATTCCTGGCGTCATGGACGGAAACTTTATCCATTCATTTGACTGGGAAATAATGCTGTCTACTACTTTATTTACAGTCTGCGAAACCGTAACCATGTTCTTCGCCGATCCTGATTTGATAGTCCGGATCACTGAGATAACGTAAACACACATCCGGTTGGGGTTGGCTCTGTGGCTCACTTGGTTAAGTTGCACTCTACGATGATGCTAGTAATCTAGAGGTCCGGAGATTGAATATCGGCGTGGTTCAAAAATTTCTGTACATGTGTGGATAATATAGGTATACACTCCGAAATGATATGCAATGTAACGTTGACTCGAAATTGTCTTTAAACGGCTGAGTTAACGCGCACCATGGCCCCACATGGGGCTATACGGTACCGAGAAAAATACCTCCGGTGGCTGCTTTGAGGTGTTACATAATATCGGCGTAACAAAAACTATATACCCTCTACAATCTTATGGGCATAGAGGTATAAAAATTAAAACTTTTCACTACTTCGATGAACACGGCAACTTCTTTATAAGAATCAACTTTTCGCATACAAAATATTTTGCCGACATTTAAACTGAGGTTACTCAGAAGCAAATGATATAAGTGAGGACCACTTGTTCACGTGCAGTTTTTTACAAAGGAGATTTTTAAGATCCTCATTTGCCTTGAGTGTTATAAAAAACATAATTTTTTTTATTTTATTGCAGGATTTTAGAACTGTCAAGTTCCCCACCCACCATATAAAAAATTTTTTTATCCATGGACACTGGACGAATCCGTGGAATGCATAATTCGCGAATGTCGAGGATTGTTTGTAGTTAATTATAATTCTTAATCACCAGGAGATGAGAGTTGAAGTGAAAGTTTTTTCAATGTTTTCCGATATAAGATGTGCTAAATACTATTGTGAAACTATTGTAAAACATTTCCCTTTGTTTCCAATATAAATAGTTTTAGGCAAAACTATCTGATTAAAGCTGAAAGTTCCGATATTCGAATAGACTGATAGTTTTCGATAGGATATTGGAAACGAAAAGTTTTGTACTCGGATTAAATAGATACTTGAGCACATGATAAAACTTATCCTTTTATATTAACTTTTTCATTACTTTTGAAATTAAGGTGCCTGATGAAAGCGGCATGTCTGTGAGTGAATATAGCGACGTTTCGAGCCTGGGAAACCCTTGACACACCGGAATTTCCATCGTAATCTGAATTAGTGACGGATTTGACAAATTCGTCATCCTTATAATCGCCATACCATGTCCAATCCATGGTACGAAACGTTTATTTTCTTTTGAGTTGAATTTTGTTTTGCCTCAAGGGTATTCCGTTTTTTTAAATGAAAAAAGTTGTCTTCTTGTATTAAACCAATATATTTCGGACTATTAAAATACAAAAATTATGAAAAACTTATAAAAATTGAATTTTCCTAATAGTGAACTTTATAAAATTACCTATTATTAGTTCTGTGATGACAATTTTCAAGAACAAAGACTTTGATATTATGTCAAGTGAATGTCAATATAACATAGCTACATAATTACATGCATACATATATGTATGTGTATCACAGTGTGTGGTGTAAAAAACAAAAAACTTAACAAACAATATTAACGAAAGATGGAGACGGTACAAGATTCATTAAGATATCACAGTTTAAACTTTTGGGCAGATAAAGTGTAAATATCACAGGTTATTAGGAGTAAAGTTTGATGAGATTGTAGTAGTTGATGATGATGATGCACGGATTTTGACACATGAACGATGCAAAGCAAAACTACAGATTCAGGAGGTAAATCAAATTATATACACGAAAGGATAGCCTGTAATGAGAAAACTGACAATAAGCATTATACCAACAACTACTACAATCTCATCAAACTTTACTCCAAATAACCTGTGATATTTACACTTTATCTGACCAAAAGTTTAAACTGTGATATCTTAATGAATCTTAATTTTGTACCGACTCCATCGTTCGTTCATATTGTTTGAACCCAATATTTGCGGGTATTGATCCACTGGGAATTATTTGATGAAAATTGGTGTAACATGTTCTTTTCGGTCCTAGATTCAGAATTTGTAACTATTTTTTTCGTATGACCTCAGGGGTCCTTTCCACGACATGTGTCGAAAACGACACACCCGCACTACCAGAAATCTTTGGTATCGAAACAGAAGTATCTACATTTTACTTGTACCTGAATGTCTTTAGAGTGCTTCTCATACATTGATTTCCAACTCAATTATGAAAATAACAATTCCCAGTTTCAAGAATCACATAATGTACTTGATGCAAATATGACGCTGTTAATGCGCGGATGTGTCGTTTTCGCAAAAATTTTTGTAAATGCAACTTCTGAGTACTTTGCGTTACCCGCTTGAAATAATTTTTGACTAGTACCAAGAAAACAGTTCTAATTTATTTATCCAGGGGATATTTCATGAAATCTATTAGCATTTTTTGAATTTGAGAATTTCAAAAATTTGCGAAACAAGTGTTGTATTGTCGCTTTCGCAAATAGTCAAAAATGTTGTGATTGAAAATTTTATGGGTTTTATATGTAAAGTCAGTGATCATTCGGTCGCCACTCTGTGAAATAGACACTCATGGAGAAACGAGTTTCAAAACTCGGCACGACTCGTCGCAAGTTTATTATTCAGAAGAAGATGATGAGAAATATTCTTATCGTAGAATAATAAACTAACAATGCGACTAGGAAGTGGTATGGCTGACAACCGTATCACACTCCGAATTCAGTTGTCTCTGTAACGTTGATGACTACACACGGTAGTCATCAACGCACCATGCTCCACTAGGAGTTACGGTAATCGAGAAGAAGATATGTAAAGTGGACATTGATTTTTAGTTTAAAATAGTTGTCGATTCCTTGCGTGTCGTACCAACACTTCATTATTAGTTTCAGTATACACTGCGCGACAAATGCACGTCTGTGATGCTGGAATTACCACTTTCGAAAATCAAAGTGGGACATACCCCATAATTATGTGCTAATTATGTGCTAATTTCGTCCCCCTTTAAAAAATTTTGTACTCGTCCCCCCTCCCTAGAATTAAAGTTTATAATTGGTTGTGCTAGCATCACGTGATGCTAGCACAACCATTAAGTAAATATAACCCAATCGAAACGAAACCCATACCATAATTATGTGCTAATTATGTGCTCTGCACTTTTCCAATAACAAAATGTTGTACTCATCCCCCTCCCCCAGAATCAAGGACACTCTGGTTGTGCTAGCATCATACCATGGAAAAGCCAAAATCTGTAATTTTCACCCGATCGGAATGAAACCAATTGCATAATTATGTGCTAATTATGTGCTCTCCACGTTTCCAATAAAAAAATTTTGTGCGCCTCCCCCTTCCCCAGAATCAAGGACATTCTTTGGTTGTGCTCTAGCATCACACCATGGAAAAGCCAAAATCTGTAATTTTCACCCGATCGGAATGAAACCAATTGCATAATTATGTGCTAATTATGTGCTCTCCACTTTTCTAATAAAAAAATTTTGTGCTCCTCCCCCTTCCCCAGAATCAAGGACATTCTTTGGTTGTGCCAGCATCACACCATAGAAAAGCCAAAATCTGTAATTTTCACCCGATCGGAATGAAACCAATTGCATAATTATGTGCTAATTATGTGCTCTCCACTTTTCCAATAAAAAAATTTTGTGCTCCTCCCTGTTCCCCAGAATCAAGGACATTCTTTGGTTGTGCTAGCATCACACCATGGAAAAGCCAAAATCTGTAATTTTCACCGGATCGGAATGAAACCAATTGCATAATTATGTGCTATTTATGTGCTCTCCACTTTTCCAATAAAAAAATTTTGTGCTCCTCCCCCTTTCCCAGAATCAAGGACATTCTTTGGTTGTGCCAGCATCACACCATAGAAAAGCGAAAATCTGTAATTTTCACCCGATCGGAATGAACCAATTGCATAATTATGTGCTAATTATGTGCTCTCCAATTTTCCAATAAAAAAAATTTGTGCTCCTCCCCCTTTCCCAGAATCAAGGACATTCTTTGGTTGTGCCAGCATCACACCATAGAAAAGCCAAAATCTGTAATTTTCACCGGATCGGAATGAAACTAATTGCATAATTATGTGCTATTTATGTGCTCTCCAGTTTTCCAATAAAAAAATTTTGTGCTCCTCCCCCTTCCCCAGAATCAAGGACATTCTTAGGTTGTGCCAGCATCACACCATAGAAAAGCCAAAATCTGTAATTTTCACCCGATCGGAATGAAACCAATTGCATAATTATGTGCTAATTATGTGCTCTCCACTTTTCAAAAAAAAAATTTGTGCTCCTCCCCGTTCCCCAGAATCAAGGACATTCTTTGGTTGTGCTAGCATCACACCATGGAAAAGCCAAAATCTGTAATTTTCACCCGATCGGAATGAAACCAATTGCATAATTATGTGCTAGTTATGTGCTCTCCACTTTTCCAATAAATAAATTTTGTGCTCCTCCCCCTTTCCCAGAATCAAGGACATTCTTTGGTTGTGCCAGCATCACACCATAGAAAAGCCAAAATCTGTAATTTTCACCCGATCGGAATGAAAGCAATTGCATAATTATGTGCTAATTATGTGCTCTCCAATTTTCGAATAAAAAAATTTTGTGCTCCTCCCCCTTCCCCAGAATCAAGGACATTCTTTGGTTGTGCTAGCATCACACCATGGAAAAGCCAAAATCTGTAATTTTCACCCGATCGGAATGAAACCAATTGCATAATTATGTGCTAGTTATGTGCTCTCCACTTTTCCAATAAATAAATTTTGTGCTCCTCCCCCTTTCCCAGAATCAAGGACATTCTTTGGTTGTGCCAGCATCACACCATAGAAAAGCCAAAATCTGTAATTTTCACCCGATCGGAATGAAAGCAATTGCATAATTATGTGCTAATTATGTGCTCTCCAATTTTCGAATAAAAAAATTTTGTGCTCCTCCCCCTTCCCCAGAATCAAGGACATTCTTTGGTTGTGCTAGCATCACACCATGGAAAAGCCAAAATCTGTAATTTTCACCGGATCGGAATGAAACCAATTGCATAATTATGTGCTATTTATGTGCTCTCCACTTTTCCAATAAAAAAATTTTGTGCTCCTCCCCCTTTCCCAGAATCAAGGACATTCTTTGGTTGTGCCAGCATCACACCATAGAAAAGCGAAAATCTGTAATTTTCACCCGATCGGAATGAACCAATTGCATAATTATGTGCTAATTATGTGCTCTCCAATTTTCCAATAAAAAAAATTTGTGCTCCTCCCCCTTTCCCAGAATCAAGGACATTCTTTGGTTGTGCCAGCATCACACCATAGAAAAGCCAAAATCTGTAATTTTCACCGGATCGGAATGAAACCAATTGCATAATTATGTGCTATTTATGTGCTCTCCACTTTTCCAATAAAAAAATTTTGTGCTCCTCCCCCTTCCCCAGAATCAAGGACATTCTTAGGTTGTGCCAGCATCACACCATAGAAAAGCCAAAATCTGTAATTTTCACCCGATCGGAATGAAACCAATTGCATAATTATGTGCTAATTATGTGCTCTCCACTTTTCAAAAAAAAAAAATTTGTGCTCCTCCCCGTTCCCCAGAATCAAGGACATTCTTTGGTTGTGCTAGCATCACACCATGGAAAAGCCAAAATCTGTAATTTTCACCCGATCGGAATGAAACCAATTGCATAATTATGTGCTATTTATGTGCTCTCCACTTTTCCAATAAAAAAATGTTGTGCTCCTCCCCCTTCCCCAGAATCAAGGACATTCTTAGGTTGTGCCAGCATCACACCATAGAAAAGCCAAAATCTGTAATTTTCACCCGATTGGAATGAAACCAATTGCATAATTATGTGCTAATTATGTGCTCTCCACTTTTCCATAAAAAAATTTTTGTGCTCCTCCCCCTTCCCCAGAATCAAGGACATTCTTTGGTTGTGCTAGCATCACACCATGGAAAAGCCAAAATCTGTAATTTTCACCCGATCGGAATGAAACCAATTGCATAATTATGTGCTAATTATGTGCTCTCCAATTTTCCAATAAAAAAATTTTGTGCTCCTTCCCCTTCCCCAGAATCAAGGACATTCTTTGGTTGTGCCAGCATCACACCATAGAAAAGCCAAAATCTGTAATTTTCACCCGATCGGAATGAAACCAATTGCATAATTATGTGCTAATTATGTGCTCTCCACTTTTCCATAAAAAAAATTTTGTGCTCCTCCCCCTTCCCCAGAATCAAGGACATTCTTTGGTTGTGCTAGCATCACACCATGGAAATGCCAAAATCTGTAATTTTCACCCGATCGGAATGAAACCAATTGCATAATTATGTGCTAATTATGTGCTCTCCACTTTTCCAATAAAAAAATTGTTGGGAGAGCCAGGAGAACCAATTATTGAAGGATGACTTTATGTTCTCTTCAATGACGAATTTACCGCTATTCCCGCAACTTATCAAAATCGTGATTGTCAATTCTGAGTCAGAGCGATCAAAGGATAATGTATACCAAATTTGGTGAAGATCGAACTACGGGAAGGTACCTTTTAAGCGTGAAACGTTTTCGTAACAGTTTTTTGGTGACGCTTTTTCACGGAACGACAACCAGTATTTCTCAGGTAGCCTCCACAAAGACATAAACATGTCAATAGTCAAGTTTCGCGAACAAAACCTTTTCTAGCCATACGGTCCAAATTACAAAATGAAATGAATTGATGTTTGAAAAATTTGGACCAAACGTAAAATCGATACTGACTGAAGCCAGTAGCATCAAATTCCACATTATTTAGGACCACGGCCTGTTCGTTTTTCCAGGGACCAGAGTTTGTGGATCAGGAACAATGTCCTCGATTTTCGCCTTCTTCGTCAATTAAACAATTGAAGAAAGCAGTTCACCTACTCTTGAAAATGAATATGAATATAAAAAATTTTAACATCGAAAAGGATGAATGGAAAATTGCTACTACTCCAGGAAAATTGGCATTTTACTTCGGAAAAATTAGGGGAAGGCTGGATTTTTCCATGAGCCTTTTCTTTCGAGGTCCTAAACAAGACCCTGAAATTCCCCGTCTCTACGAGTGCCGCTAGCGGTACTACAGAGGGTCAAAGCCCCTCGAAAACAGGTTTTTCTGAATATCTTAATAACGGTAGCATATACAAAAAAGTCGTGTATGGAAAATTTTAAACTCTTATGCTTCTTCCATTAACGATGGAAATACCGAATACGTTCTGGCACTCCTAACGGTGCCAGGAGGTCTAAAGATATTTTTAGCATGGTTTCACGAAAATCAATATAACGGTAACTCATACTAAAAACTTTTGCATGGAAAATTTGTAGCCTATAGAATTCTGAAGAAAGTGGCCAAATTTCATATCAACACGTGCAGCCTTACGGGCACTGTAGGGGTTTAAACCTTGAAAAAAGGTATTTTTTTGGGTTTTTCGTGAATGGCGCTAAGACTGGGGAGTGTGCTCTATGGTCTTCTAGGAGAAATTTGTAGCTTTTGTGGTTTTTAGTTAGACCCCCAAAGTCCCCCTAACGAAGTTCCTCATAATGGAACGAGGGTCCAAACATTCAATTAAGCAGTTTTTGGGGAACATTTTTACAACTGTAACGTGTAACGTGCATCAATCTGAAATTCGGATATTTAAATTGGAGAGCACATAATTAGCACATAATTATGCAATTGGTTTCATTCCGATCGGGTGAAAATTACAGATTTTGGCTTTTCCATGGTGTGATGCTAGCACAACCAAAGAATGTCCTTGATTCTGGGGAACGGGGAGGAGCACAAAATTTTTTTATTGGAAAAGTGGAGAGCACATAATTAGCACATAATTATGCAATTGGTTTCATTCCGATCGGGTGAAAATTACAGATTTTGGCTTTTCCATGGTGTGATGCTAGCACAACCAAAGAATGTCCTTGATTCTGGGGAAGGGGGAGGAGCACAAAATTTTTTTATTGGAAAATTGGAGAGCACATAATTAGCACATAATTATGCAATTGGTTTCATTCCGATCGGGGGAAAATTACAGATTTTGGCTTTTCCATGGTGTGATGCTAGCACAACCAAAGAATGTCCTTGATTCTGGGGAACGGGGAGGAGCACAAAATTTTTTTATAGGAAAAGTGGAGAGCACATAATTAGCACATAATTATGCAATTGGTTTCATTCCGATCGGGTGAAAATTACAGATTTTGGCTTTTCTATGGTGTGATGCTGGCACAACCAGAGTGTCCTTGATTCTGGGGGAGGGGGATGAGTACAACATTTTGTTATTGGAAAAGTGCAGAGCACATAATTAGCACATAATTATGGTATGGGTTTCGTTTCGATTGGGTTATATTTACTTAGTGGTTGTGCTAGCATCACGTGATGCTAGCACAACCAATTATAAACTTTAATTCTAGGGAGGGGGGACGAGTACAAAATTTTTTAAAGGGGGACGAAATTAGCACATAATTAGCACATAATTATGGGGTATGTCCCACTTTGATTTTCGAAAGTGGTAATTCCAGCATCACAGACGTGACAAATGCTTAGGTTCATGGATATTTTCCTTTAAAATTATTTAATTTCTATGTACTCTGATCAGAAATAATTTTTAAATAATGCTCTCCCAATTAACGGTTATTTTAATAAATATTGCAACTCTATCAAGCAACTCGCATAGCTAACGGAATTTTTTAAAATGAAAATCGCAGTTTCCACTGCGACAATTGTATAGGTTCACTTACTTTAAAGAGTTATCTCGTCCTGGTGAGAAGTGTTTCTGTAAACATTTTTTTCGCGTTATACTCTGTGAGTCGTATAGTGGATAATGTCAAAAGGAAAGCAACTTTCTGCCGAGGAAAAGGCGACAATTTCCATACTAAAGCAAGAAGGATATTCAAACGGACAAATGGCAATATGGATTCAGCGGAGCTCGAACGTTGCAAGTAATTTTATACGAGATAGTGAAAATTATGGCCGACGATACGCAGGAGGCAGAAAAAAAGCGATTTCCGGTGCATTACGGCGACGTCTCTTAAGATAAGCCTCGAATTCGTCCCTTACTGAGCGTAAGCATGGGGAGAATTTGGGGTTGTCAACAATTGTGAGGACCATCCAACGAGTTCTTAGATCTTCTTCTTGTTTGAAACGTTTATGGTTAAAGAAAAAACCAGCCTTAACCCCGCAGCATCGCCTACAGCGCCTGGAATTCGCCTCAAGATTCATGAACTGGACATCGCAATGGAGAGGTAATATTTACGGATGAAAAACGGTTTTGTGTGGACGGTCCAGATGAGTTCTCTTACTATTATCATGATATTAGGAAGGAACCTATGTACCTGTCACGCCATCACTCCCGAATATGGTATGGGGAGCCATATCATATCATGGAACTATCGTCTTGGTGATCCTACGAGGTCGCCAAACGAGTTCATCTTATAAACCGCTCTTAGAAGAGGATATCCCTTAGATAAATGTCATGGACGAAGGCGACCCTTGGATATTGCAACATTATCTTGCCCCAATTCATACAGCGAGGGTAGTTAAATCGTTTATTTTGGAGGAAAATGTGACTTTGTTAGACCGGGTGCCCAACTCCCCTGACATTAACACAGTAGAAAACATTTGGGGGTGGCTTGTTCGGGAGGTTTACAGTAGTGGTAAACAGTAAAACCCTAAAGAAGAGTTAATTCATGGAGTTAAGACAGCTCGGTCTAAAATACCGCTATCCGTGCTGCATTCTTTACACAATTCCCTACCGTGAAGGCTTTATAAAATTATAAATAAAAATGGCGGAAATACACACTATTAAATAACAAAAAATTCTCTTGCTTTCTTTGTATTTCTCCTGCTTGACACTTTTCTGAAATATTTTTCAGCGAAAACATTAAGTATAACGGTAAAATCGTCCCTGAACCTAAGCAATTGTCGCAGTGGAAAAAGACTCTTTGAATGAAATCGATTACTGTAATTTAAGGAGAATGTCCTGTAGGGCCTCAGTCCATCCATTTTATTTGTGATATTTAATAGTTTCGAAAATAACATTTCTTGAACCGGTAAACTTTTTTTTTACCGTTTCCTGGAAGGAAATATGTGTGAACCTAAGCATTTGTCGCGCAGTGTATGTTTCGTTTTCGACACACCCGCAAATAATGGGTTAAGTTTTTTGTTTTTTACACCACACACTGTGATACACATATATGTATGCATGTAATTATGTAGCTATGTTATATTGACATTCATTTGAAATAATATCAAAGTCTTTGTTCTTGAAAATTGTCATCACAGAACTAATAATAGGTAATTTTCTTAGAAAAAGCATAGTAACCCATGCCATGCGTTAGTCCAGAATGGCTATGTGATCACACAACCCATATGTGTTCGACTCCAAATTTATTACACTACACTCCACGAAATAATTCAAACGTCAAAATATTGTCGATGCAATTATTAACCCTTCTGTCGTCGCCTACGAGCTATTATGCCTAAGGTGTAGCTGAATTTTCTGTGAAATCAATCTTAATTTTTGAAGAGGTTTAATTTTGAGTCTTGAAACAGTTTACATACAATGTGTTACGATGATGCGCCGTTTTTTCGTTTCTTTAGACATAGTTTACATTTCGCCGAACGTTTGATCGCATTTGTGGCCGTCGGTTCCTTTGAAATATATATGGAAAGGGTGGAGAATATTGTTGAACGATATTTTTCATCAAGATATAGTACCAATGGTCTGTCTGGATCTATACGCCAAAAGAAGGGTTAAATATCACGTAGGCATTTCAAGAGAGTAATAAATATTACGCGGATTTTATATTCTCAATTGTAAACAAAAAATTGACGTTTGAATAAAATTTTCACGCATACTATGAACTGCAATAGTGTGAAAACGGTGCCATTTTTATTTTCTGATGGCCATTCTGGACTAACGCATGGCATGGGTTACTATGCTTTTTCTAAGGTAATTTTATAAAGTTCACTATTAGGAAAATTCAATTTTTATAAGTTTGTCATTATTTTTGTATTTGTAGAACCCTGAAGATGGCCGAATAGGCCGAAATATATTGGTTTAATACAAGAAGACAACTTTTTTCATTTAAAAAAACGGAATACCCTTGAGGCAAAACAAAATTTAACTCAACACTAACATCATCGATTCCGGCAAGACAAAAAACATTTTGGGGTTGTAATAAACATATCCCAACATTACTCATTTTCTTTCGTTGCACTATCGACATGTGGTAATACATCCAATGAAAATGAACGGTTTTTGTCGACTCTTAGGTAACCCGAAATTTAAACTCATCTCTGGATTGTGTATTTTTTCCTGGATTTTGTATTTGGCGGACTGTAGTTTTTTATATTTTCTTTTAAAGTCGGCGCCCTTACATACTCGTTTCCTCTGTTCCGGAAATTTCGTTGATACATCGTTCCGGAAACTTCCGGAAAGTTGTTGTTGTTGTATAAAACGATGCGTCAACACTATTTCTCGTTAGCGACACTAGCGCCCTCTGGTGTAAACTAAGGAAATACAATTTCTGGTTGACATATCCTAGACACATTACTACAGTGTACAGTCCTATTCGACTGACTGGATCATTGATCCTGTCCAAGTCGAATGAAATCGGATCAAAATTTCCCAAATCGGTAACAGCTGACTATCGTGTCATCTGGCCCCAACGCGATATTCTGAATTATAAATTGCATTTGTAATTATGCACCGCGCGAGATACAATTAAAATTAAAAGGATAAGTAGCAAGAAATATTAAAATGATATAATAATAATAAAGTTTACAAAATAAAAATACTGAATAACAAAATGACATACGGGAAATTATAGGGAAATTGTTCGCGGAGAAATCTAGGGGATTAGTTTGGCAGATGATCCAAGTCATACCCTGGATCAAATTCCAGGAAATGATCCAGTGAGTCGAATAGGGCTAATACTGCCGAAAGGGAATGATTATAGAAAAAGGACGGTGGCAACTGACGATATTGGAAGATAGGCAACAATTACTGTCAAATTTAAGAGTGCGTCGACCCATTTAGTTAAGAGTCAAAGTCAAAGACCTCGGGCCATTTTTCGTACATCTTATAGGCTGGTTAGTCTTATCGCATAGAGAAGACACACACAATATTCAGAAAGCTTTTCCATTGTACTGAATGGCATTTTTGTTTATTTTGCATAGTTATGTTATCTTTTGCTTATTTTGCTTGTATGAAACCGTGCAATGATTTTTTTAATCTAAGATGAGGGCGTAACCAAGCAAAATATGGCAGAACTATGCAAAATAAAGAAAAATTCCATTCAATACAATGGAAAAGCTTTCTGAATATTGTGTGTGTCTTCTGTATGCGATAAGACTAACCAGCCTATAAGATGTACGAAAAAATAGCCCCTCGTTATCCAACTTGAAGAAGGCTATATGTTCTTCCGTCCAGTACATACACCATCAAAAAAAAATCTGATTCGTTAGGTCCCAAATATGTATGTAAATATACATGGTGCTGTCAAGGAAATGGCCAGAAGTATAGGCATCGTGTACAATAGGTTCAAGGAACTATTACAGACATCTTCAAAAAGGGGAGAAATGCTATTGGAAAAAAAAAACAATTTCCATCAGACATAATTTATTTTTGAGAGCGGCAGCCTATATGGCAGCCATATTGTTTCGATTGAATTTGTTTCTTCATGAAAAAGATTAAAGAATCAGCTGTATTCACCCAATTGATAGTTATTTTATGCCGCAGCCAAATAGATCAGATCCAATCTTTCAAAATGGGCACAATTCATTCCCTTAAGCGCGGTTTTCACGACTCGAGTAAGGGTAATATAGCTTGGGGTTGGGTTCCTGAAGGTGAGTGCATTCGCCGGATGAAATCCCCTTCTGGCAACAACATCTTGCCAGTAAAACGCCGAAGGTCCAAACAGTTCGAGGGACCGGGAGATAAAAGCCGAAAGGCTAGGTGCTCCCCTGACGGTAAACCTCGTAGATGGTAAACTTGTAGGTTGCAAACTTCATGACTTCACATAGTGACGGGTAAAAAAATATGAATCGTTCGTGGGCGAATAACAAGCCCCTTTTGCTAATCTGTTCGAGTTTTTGATAAACTTACCAGAATTTGAGAACACGTTGGAGGTGATTTAAGTAAAAAATCCGCCCGGTTCCATAATAATCTTAATCTTAAATCTGCTATTGAAATTGTGGACTATTTTACGCTTCGAAATGGCGTCACAGAAGTAATAAATTTTGTAAAAATTGCTAAGCCAAATAGCTGTTCAAATTTGTTTAACTGAACAAGGTACTTACTGGTCTTTTATCGTAACATAACGAACCACCATGCAGCAATTCAAATCCAAGAAATCAATTAGCTCTTTGCGAGATACAATGTGGGGGCAACAGACTTCCCCCGTGCGGGCGCCCCTGATAACGGTAGAAGGTAAAACCTCTAAGGGCTAAGCCAAATTACTTAATGCGACATTTGGAAACAGCACTGCTGCGCCGGAGTGCTGGATTAACATCATGTGATTGTGGTGGAATTTTTTTTTGTTTCTTATGTTTTTGAGGTGCTGAGTGTGAATCCGGAGCTTCCCACCAAAATTTCGTTCCTAAGAGTTAAGTTCGCATAATCACGAGCAAAATGGCTTTGCCAACACTGAGAACGCTTTTTATTGGGATATTCGATGAATGAACTTTGGTTTCTTTAATGCCATTTTTCTAGGATGCCCAAAATTGAACAGAAGAAAGAGAAAACCATAAAAATTTTGGCATGCCTCTGCTTCAGGAGTTTCTTTTCTTACCATTAGTCCGGGAGGAGCGTTGTCGATTATTGATATTATTGATTGTTCCCCACAGCTGAATTTGGAGTATGATTTAGTTGTTATATTTTTGTATTTTTATTATTAAATATTTCTGAATACTTTTTTGCAGTGGTTAGTGCTGGGTTATGAATTTCTAGACTTTCCATAGTTGTATTTGTAGTTTAACAATACCAAAATGTACAAAATTAGGTTTTTATGCGAATTTCAGCAAAATTTCTAATATTCAAAATTAGTTTATGCAAAATTCCTGTTCTTTATTTGCTAAATTTCCGTACCTCTAATAGTATTTTTTGCAATTTTGACCCTGTTTCAGATCGAAATTTTGGTGGGAAGCTACGGATTCGGGCTTAAAAAAACATGAGAAACAAAAAAAAATTTCTCTACAACATTTTGCAATCTCATGTCCAAGGTTTATCACATTCAAAATTAAGTTTAAGTCTCATACATTAAATAATTTTATTAGTTTTGATAGACAAGATATAGTTGCGAATTATTTTTTTTAAATTGTAATTAATGCGAAATAAAGTAAAATAGAAAAGAAGACTAGATACATTCAGTAAGTGGTTGTTGTTTTTACATATTATAATTCGCGAATTTCAAAAACCACGAACTTTGACAAATTTCTCATAGTGACCGTTAAAAAATGGGTAAAACATGTCTTCATTTTGTAGGACATAAATGGATGTAAAAAACTAAATTAATTTGCAAGAAATGCAATAAGGAGATTCCGTCTAAAAAATTTCTTAACAATCGGTTACCAAAACCAGTTATTTCCTATTAATATTTAAAAAAAGAACTTAAATTTATTTGATGAAAATCAAGTTTGAATATTTTAAATTAAATTTTTGTGAAATTTAGAATATATAAGAACGATTATCTTAAGATTAAGGTCTGAAAATAAACGTTTGATTTCATCAGTCACTTGCATACACAAATCTCCCCCCAAATAAATTCCTGGGTTCGCCCCTGGTGATAAGTGACAGAAAACGTTTAAATCAACCACCAAAGCAGCATTTTCGACGCATCCCCATGATGGGCTTCCTATTGCCCCCGGGGGCATGTGCCGCACAGAAAAGAAGATACCGAAAATGACTGCCGCAGCCAACGTGTTAACACACCCCCACAAAGTCCGGATTTGAATGTTATCGAGCATGTTTGGGAGCTCCTGGATCGAAAAATTCTGAAACACGATATTGGAAACGCTACAATTCTAAAAGAGAAGCTCGCTGAGGAGTGGAATCAAATAACTCCTAACGAGCTTGAAAATTTGGTCGCATCAATGCCAAGGCGCTTGCAGGCAGTTATAGATGCCAATAGAGGTCCAACCAAATATTAAAAGTTTTTTTATTTATGAATTTTTAATCATTTTTGTTCAAATATCCCAGTCGTACGTAGAATTTTGTCTCTGGATTTTTTTAGTTTTTTTATCAATATATTAAGAAGTTTAAGTTTGAAAAAAGTTGTTTTTTTTGGTACATGGTAATAAAATCAGTTAACGAGTTAACTGCCCGGTGACATTCAAGCAATTTAAGTTTTTATCTTCTTTCTAGTTTTGGAAGTTGCCCTGAAACTGGCATTTCAATATTTTAATTTGATTTCATAAAATTTGTCAGACTCAACGAGTTTATATTGACAGTCATAACCCGCATACGTCTAATGTGTCATGCCTTTCGAGTTTATAAAGCTCAGAGCTTTTAGCGGGTTATGAAACGAGTTTATCGTAAAGTGTGTCAGGACTATTAACTATATTTTTGTATATTATATTTTTTTATGTTTTATTGAATATATTTCAAATTCAATAATATTGTATAATGATGTTATTTACGGGGCTTACATTTTTATGTGTTTATTTTTCTGTTAGCGCTTTTCATTCAATATAAATAATTAAGTGTTTTTAAACCTGCATTTTGGAAATTTTAAAGTGCGTAAATAGTCAATTCATTAGGGATAAAAATTATAATCTAAATTAAGGGAAAAAGGTACACGGATATTGAATACACAATCTTTTTTAAGTTCTTAGGTGGCTATTTTAATTAGGTATAGCTCAGACGACAAAACCCTCCTATTTTATATAAATTTCTTATTAGTTCAGTAATATCGTGTCGATTTAGTACCAATCCGTGAAAAAAATACAGAAGTTTTTTTCTCACTCTTTCTTTATGTATTATGGGGCGCTGATTCCGATTATGAACTTTGCACCCTAAAAGAAGTGCCGCAACCTTTAAAAAAGGGGGAAAGGGGGGCATTTTTTCGGTTTTTTGCGATTATTTCAAAAACGGTAAGAGATACAGAAAAATGGTCTGAGGACGAAAAAACCACATAAAATTATCTTTGCAATGATATATAACACATTAGAGTTTAATTGAATATTTCGGCGTTAGAATAGAACATAAATTAGAATATTTTGATTTTAGACCTTTTTTAAAAGCTTCATAACTTTTGAAAGAACGCCAGTTCATCCGTATAATTTTACATAAGTACTCACAACAAGTTTAAGATAATTTTAACGTAAACATTGAGTCGTTCCGGTCAAGGACCTCCATTATCCCCCCATTTAAATTTTCAAAACTGCATATCCATAACTCCCCCCAAAATTGGAGCAGAGTGCTAAATTTTGGTTTGTTGCGATTGGAGGTCATAGTCACCCCACCCACCAAAAATCAGCTCATTCGGATAAAAACTAAGGGTATCTCCCATACAAAGTGACCCATCAAGAGTTTGTTCTACGTACAACGTACTACTCATTTTTTTATAAACTGTAGAACAAAGTTGTCATGGGTCACTTTGTATGGGAAGTACCCTTAGTTTTTATCCAAATGAGCTGATTTTTGGTGGGGTGACTATGACCTCCAATCGCAACAAACCAAAATTTAGCACTCTGCTCCAATTTTGGGGGGAGTTATGGACATGGCGTTTTGACAAATTTAAATGGGGGGATAATAGGGGTCCTTGACCGGAGCGACTCAGCGTTTACGTTAAAATTATCTTAAACTTGCTGTTAATACTTGTACAAAATTTCACGGCTGAACTAACATTCTTTGAAAAGTTATGGAGCTTTTAAAAAAGGTCTAAAATAAAAATATTATAATTTATGTTCTATTCTAACGCCGAAATATTCAATTAAACTCTAATGTGTTATATATCATTGCACAGATAATTTTATGTAGTTTTTTTCGTCCTCAGACCATTTTTCTGTATCTCTTATCGTTTTTGAAATAATCGCAAAAAACCGAAAAAAATCCCCCCTTTTTTAAAGGTCGCGGCACGTTTTTTAGGGTGCAAAGTTGATATTCGGAATCAGCGCCCCAAAATACATATAACAAAATTGAGAAATAAACTTCTGTATTTTTTTCCTGACGAAAATACGATATTATTGGACTATATGTTACAGGACATGGATCAATTTTAGCAACATTTAAGATAAGAATTTAGATCAGCAGAGAATGGCTTATCCCTTTGTCTTCGCAAATTAGCCAGAGATGAAGAAGGAATCAAACAACACCTCACCATGTCGTATGCAGAATACTTTAAATTGAGCGCCTTGCAAATGTGTAAAAGAAAAATTAGGTATTAGTTAGCCGAAACAAGTATATCTGATCTCGTTAAGTTTAAATTAAAGTGGCATAACTGCGCAAAAAAATCGTTAAGTTAAGTGCATACTGCTTTCTTTCCCGTTCACGTCGATGAGTCATATGTGACTCAAGAAACAAAAGATTTTCAGAAGGCAGACGTCGTGGTAATGTGGACGAAAAAGTGTCAGAGAGTGAACGTGTTAATGACTTTCCGCATTATAAAACTTAGAGACTTAGAGATATCGGAGCTGCCCAGATGCAAAACCTGCATCTGGGCAGGTTCCATTTGAATTTGGACAATTGACGAAAAACTGTTTTTGCAATATTTAGGCGGAGTATATTTTTGGAAGTTTATTATAAAATTTTAAAAAAATATTTCTTTCCAGATTGATGAAACTCTTTGCGTTCACGCTTTCATAAAAAATGATATTTCAGTTTTAAATATGTAGCTGACAGGTTTTGCAACCGAACAACGAATATGACAGGTATTGCAAATCAATGGATTTTCTGGAAATATGTTGCAAGAGCTGACTATTTGCCAGATAGGCTGCAAAACATGTCTCTTATATTTATATCACCACGATATACTATTAGTTTGTACGGCTATTCGATCCATTTCAACCCTTTTGTATCCACAATAATAGACTGTTGTTTGCAAAAAAAAACATTCTTTTTATATTATTGATGACACAAACATAAAGCAAGCAGAGAGTTTTTTAAGAAAAAAAATATAATGCATTGATATTTTTTATATCGGTTTTTGATCTCTTTCATCCATCAACTCAAATTCATTAAGTTAGCTCATCTTGGACTCCCGCTTGCTCCTCAAAAATTGTTTTGAAACATTTAAGACTTTCCTTTATTTTGGCTTCTTTAAGCTTTATTCCTTTAGGTAGTACCTATGACCGGAAGAAAATAATTTTTGAAATTTTTATTTCTTTTCACAATAATTTTTGGCGATCCACACTCAAAGTTGTAAAAATGTTCTCCTTGGACAAGACAGTGCTTCTTATTGACATTTTTTGTCAATATAATTTTTTTACACTTTTGAAACTGAAAATGCCACTGTCTTCAGTACCTCAACCGAATAACTTTAACAGTCACGAACAGGGGATTCGCCAAGAGGTATTACAGTTGAACATTTTTGCATAACATCAATATATTGGTCAGGACTTTATATTACGCATTTTTGCTGGACCATATTCCGGAATACGCGGTCAGGTGGGATAAACGAGTGGCTGACTATGGGAAACCAAATTTGGATTTGCTCAATATGTGAGAATGATTCGTGGAGAAACCAGTGACAAAACAAAGATATTACTGTCTTATTGTTATTTTGTCCATCGCAGCCATCTGAAAAAAATCTTATTAAGCCTGTGGTGAATAGCGGATGCTATCTCATTTGAGCCCTTAGCATATTCATTTTCGGTCCAATAGTAGGAAACGTGTTTGAAGTATTCTGTACTTCCCCAGAAAAACCTTCACAGATTGTAAAATTGAAAAGATAAAGCTGCCTGGAATGATAGGCTGCTTGATCAGGCACGTTTGGAAGAACTAGGTTATTCTGGCAGTCGTGGCCAAATGTTCCTTTAATTTTTCGAAAAAAAAAACAACGTTACATCATATCTTGTGAGCTTTCAGTTCAGCCTCGAATTTCATCCTATCGGGATTATTACTTGCTGCATTTATACGGCTTTCGAGTAATGTGCATGTTGAGCACTTATCGACAGCAGGGCTTCCAAAGCCAATGTTGAAATTTTCAGTAAACCGTTCGATAATAGTCATAATGTCACCACTAAGTTGGGATAGGCAATCTTATAAAGAGACCACATTTTTAAAATATTTAAATCGTTGTCAAGGTATCATTGCATGGGCGTAGCCAGGCGGAGGCAGGGAGGGGCGGTCGCCCCCCCCCCCCTGGTCGATGAAGATGCTAAAAAAATCCTTATTGATGTAGTAAAAAAATTGCTGCACTATACAACATTTTCAAAAATTTTCTGCTCCTGAACAGCACATGCCTTTTCACCACTCCAAGTGCTGCCAGAGAAGCCATGATCGGGACAGTTTGCAGTCAGGAGGCGCATACAAATAGATGACAGCGAGTGGCCTCTCGTAACTGACGGAGGCTGCGTACCAGCACACACATTCCACTTGTGAGTGTGCTACTGTGGCTGCGTGGATCCCATATTTCCTGTTTCATTTCATGGCTCCTGAGCTGGAGTACAGAATTTAAACTGTTAGGTGCCTTCAGGAAGTTGTGGAATCCAACTTATTTTCATCTGAAAGGGTGACAAATGGTATACAGCTTTGCTTTGTTAGGGATCTTGTAAAGAACGGGTCTCATATTTCAGTGTCATTCAAGTTATTTAATCAAAATTTATTTTCTAGCTGAATCATACCACCAATACAATTTAGCCACTGTTAATACTTTGATAAATTTAGAGGAAATCTTATTAAAACCGGTAACCATATTTCAATCAATGAAGGATTTATAAATATTCTACGATGCTACTTTGCTAAGATGAAAGTGACAGACGAAACAAACTGATTTCGCAAGTGGAATATGCAGTCTGAGATACAAAAACTGCACTGAAAATAGTCAAACTACGCTCTAAAAGGCAGATATTAGAGGCCAGTTGAATGTAATCGGAATGCAGAAGAAAATCATTCTCATTGGTGCACAAATAAAAAAAAAAATCTTAGAAGAACCTAATTTGGGACGTTGGGTTTGTAAGGCAGCCCCATGACCCCATGGTCCGATTTGATCCATTCTTGGATATGTTTTATGTCATCAAGAGAAACATATTTGTGTGAAATTTTGTTGAAATTGGTACACAAATAAAAAAGTTTTTCTCAGAAGAACCTAATTTGGGGAGTTAGGTTTGTATGGCAGCCCCATGACCCCATTGTCCGATTTAACCGATTCAAACATACAAACTGCCTGCAGCAAAAAGAAGCATTTGTATTTGAGTAAAACGCGTCGCAACAGACAGACAGACGAACAGACTGACATGGCCCAATCGACTCCCCAAGTCATGCTGATCATATATTTATACTTTTTATATGGTCGGAAATGCTTCCTTCAAAGCGTTACACACTTGGTGACAAAGTTAATACACCCTTTCACTCTATGAGCGAAGGGTATAAAAAAAGAAATAACATGCGTGGCAGTCCACCAGTAAAATAGGCCCGCAGATGTGTGAATGACATCCAATTTCCAAGATCTAAACTGCTGTTTTGCTGAGGTGTTGAGATCAACAGCAATGTTAATTATTCCCACAAATGGATACTTGTTTACAATCTGAGCGACATAATAGTCCGTCACGTAGGTCATGAATTCGAAAAACACCATAAAATGAATTCGTTCATGGTGAGTCTGGAATCCATGACCCTGTGCACCAATCCAACCACAAGCCAGGCTACTAAAATTTGCTAACAATATTTCTGCGACCGGAAATTTCAATTCTTAAGAAAATCATGATGTTGAAAAAATTTTGGGCTTGCCCCCTCCCCCCCCCTGACCGAAATCCTGGCTACGCCCATGCATCATTGTGTTCTTGCTTCTAGAATAATGGCTTTGTAGTGGAACAAAACTTTTAAAATGGGTCAATATTGCGTTTTTTTATAAAGATTACTACGTCTATCACCGCCGCGTTTTTCAGCAGCTGAATCGTTTTTCAATAATGCCTGACATAGCCTGTGTATCCTATCTCTTCCAATTCCTCTTCAAAAACGCCTCCCGACATACACATACTGCGTCTTGTTTCCTCTGCGCTTTGGGAGATAGAATGCAGTTACCAATAATTTTTTCGACTCCGATGGCTTAGGTGACTTCACTGTGTCACACTGCTGAAGGATGAAATTATTTTGCGATTCCCGGTTAGGTTTTTCGTAAAATGTTTGATGAGCCTTCCAAATGTCCTGCATTGAAAGTTTTCGCATTTAAAACTTCCACCAGAATGACTGCATTCTGGCATACTCGGGAAATTCTTGGCTTTATATCTGCATTACGAGTTTAAGAAGCATTTTCGGCATTGTTCTGGGGTCGCAGTCAATTTCAGTATCGCACGCACCCAATGAAAGTACGGCGATTTTACATAAGTATCACTAGGGGAAAAATTGCGCCTAGTACTTTCTGAGCAAACTTGCTGCTAGACAATTGAATGGTGCGAATATAAATTACCTTGATTGCTTTCAATATTTCTTTTCCATGTATTCGGTTCTCTTTTCTTTTTCCTAATATATGGTGATATTAGAATCATTTGCTTCCATTGTAAACAAAAAAAACTTAGTCACTGAACACGATACTACTTCATGCAAAATCGAAATCAGACTACTCGCTGGTTAAATTACGTTTGATGTTTGAATTCTGAATATTTACCGTTAAAATGACAACAGAAAATAAAAATAATGTAATGCTATTGAGAAAGGGAAAATATATAACTAGTGCAGTCAAAATATCCCATTTCAGGCCTCCAAATAGAAAAAAATAGAGTAAGGCTAAATTTTGTGGTTTCTGAATCAGTGGGCTCCCAGGAATCTAAAACTCATTTTGCTAAAAAAAATGTTGATCGGAAAGGTCCCAAAAAGGACAAAAAAGGATACTCTTTAATCCTTGACCGGAGATCGGCATGTGGGGTATCAAGTCAAAGGGGACGTCGAGTACATTACATATCCGGTGTTTCTTTCCTGTTTCAAGGACCCTCAACGGAATAAATCGAGATTAAATGGAAAATTATTGTGTTTCCCGCGTACCTTCCCAAAGCCATAACTACGAGAATAATTCAAGTCATCACTACGTTTCTCACTTTTCCGAATCTATAATAGCTAAAGATTGTGCTATTATATTTGCTAAGAAAAATATATCGGAAAGCTCTGAAAAAGGACATAAAAGGATACTAATTACAAACCTTGATCGAACGTGAGCATGCGGGGTGTCATATCAAAGAGGACGTCGAGTGCATTGCATATCCGGTGTTTGTTTCCTGTTTCAAGGACACTAAATGGAATAAGTCGCGCTTAAAAGAAAAATTACGGCTTTGGAAAGATACAGATACGGGAAACACGAAAATTTTCCATTTGATCCCAATTTTTTCATATGAGACTTCTTGAAACAAGTAACAAACACCGGATATGGAATGTACTCGACGTCCTCTTTGATATGACACCCCTAATGCCCACGTTCCATCAAGGTTTGTAATTAGTGTCCTTTTATGTCCTTTTTCAGAGCCTTCTGATTATTTTTTTCTTAGCAAATTTAATGGTAGAACCTTTAGCTATTATAGATTCGGAAAAGTGAGAAACGTAGTGACAACTTGAATTATTCTCGTAATAATAGTGTTGGAAATATACACGGGAAACACAATAATTTTCCATTTAATCTCGATTTATTCCGTTGAGGGTCCTTGAGACAGGAAACAAATACCGGAAATGTAATGTACTCGACGTCCCCTTTGATTTGATACCCCACATGCCGACCTCCGGTCAAGGATTAAAGAGTATCCTTTTTTGTCCTTTTTGGGACCTTTCCGATCAAAATTTTTTTTAGCAAAATGCGTTTTAGATTCCTGGGAGCCCACTGATTTAAAAACCAGAAAAATTAGCCTTACTCTCTTTTTTTCTATTTGAAATGCTAATATGACTGCACTATGCATCCGTATTCATAGTGTAGTATACTAACTCTGTTGAAAATGGCAGGTTTTGCAACTGGAAAAATATGTCAGTTTTTGTATATAAACCTAACAAAATTATAGCAGGTTTTGCATACTATCGTGTTTTTAAAATGTAATTTTAGGAAGATTTAGTCGAGTTTTGGCTCTAATTTTCATTTCTACTTGTAGCCTGAGCCAAGACGAATCAAACGGTACCAAAAACTCAAAAAAGCAAAAAACGTCGAATAGCAGGTTTTGCATATGAGTCGGCCATTTGCAAAACTCGTTAAATCCAAAATTGTGAAAAATTGAGTTAATGATGCCATTTTATTCCACTTTTGATGCTCTATAGGTAGGATTAAAAATATTCTAACTAATTTTAATAATTACGGCGTAATAAGGCGATAAAAACTGCAAACAGTTGCAAAACTCGAACCCTAGAGAGATAATCTACGTCGAATCGACGTACAGAAATTTTTCTTTTTATTATATCTCATTAGTGAAGCTTCATAATTTGTTGGTTCCAAGATTTAACTCAATTCATGTCTGTAGGCGTAATTACGTGGCAAAATTATTGGCTTGGGTGCCACACAGCCTAAGATATTGGGGGTCATAAGTCAAATATACGTCGAATCGACGTATGATTATCTTTAACAAATTTGTACTGAAAAATATTTTAATTGCCCCGAATTGACATTTTTATAAATCTTCATAATGTGAATGTGTATTCACTTGGATATAACCACTAAAAGCCTGTTTCGATAAAGATATCCTTTATTTTAATCTATTGAAAGGACAGTCCACTTTCTCCTAGTACCACTTTTTTAAAATTAATATTATATAAACAAACAAATGATAATTTTGCAAAACCACGAGTTTAACAGATTAATATTAAATACAAATGATTATATATCTACCTTTTAGCAACATGTTACTCTTAACAAAGAAGTTATAAGGATGTTAACTAGCAACACGTCGAATCGACGTATGATTATCTTTTCAGGGGTAAAAAATATGATTATCTCTCTAGGGTTAAATCCACTAGCTGTACAGTTGCAAAATACGTTAAATCCAACCACAATATTTTGGTTTCAAAACTCGTTAAATCCATCAAAACAGGTGCAAAATACGTCAAATCCAAATTATTTTTTCCGGTTTCTTCGAGATATTTTTGTTGAAAGTATTTAAAATGAATTGTACGAGGAGCTGAAAACGCTAAATTCATGGATTTATGTAATAAAACGAATTAATTTCGGAACATATGCTTTGAAGTCATGGTTTTGAAAAATGCCGTGCGTCTGTTCACACGATAACTGCCAAAGTAATTAACCTGGCGGTTTGAAATATTAGTCATTATGTTGTATTTTATAAAATCTCAAACAGTATTGAAAATTGGCCAATCCGACCAAGGGTTCCCCTATCTCCCATTCAAATAAACCCTTCGATCCCTCGGCCATAACTGTCGACAGATTATCACTAGCGACCTAAAATGTTGATCCATGCCTAATTTTGACATACCCGTAGAATGGATGGATGGAAAGTAGAATAGGTCCAGCGCAAGGATACCCTACCTCCCCTACAAAACTATATCCAGCTCTAACTTTATATGGAATGTCACCAAAAACTTCAATTCGGTGTCCTGTTAGATGCCTTTATAAAATATCAAGGTAAAACCAGATCTGACCCATCTACCCCTACCTCCCTACCCCATTCAAAAAAAAATTGAAATTTAATATTTTGACGTTTACGTCCCTTCTAGGTTGGTACAAGCGTGGGTATACATTCATCGTGGTGTTCGTATGATTAGAACTCGCGGGTCTCGTTAAGAGGTATATTTTGGAACGCAGAGTTGGGGTACACACAATATACTACATGTTTTGAAGTGTGTAATGCCAGTAACTACATGAAATAGAGATATCCTTTGATTTATGCCTATCCTGAAATTGATTCGCGAATTCCAGCCAGATCGAAATAGGTTCAGGTTTCAACAGAAGGCTTTCGGAAGCTTGCAGCCTGGTTTCTTCGGCTGAAATTAGTCAAGGACTGCTAAGGCCACTCGATTGTTCTGATTCTGATTGTCTCATTTAAATCTGCTGTACGGTTTTCACGGCTGCTTCATCGAGCACATTGCTAGGATCGCAATAATATCCCTGGGATTTTGTATAATACGGAATGGCGTGATTTTTACGAAAACTTTTGAGCGTTAAATTCAATCGGGTGTTGAATGATAGTTCCAGTATTGGCTGTATTCCGCAAAGTTTCAAGGTTGAAGTTTGCGCTATCGTCGAAGATTCGAAAGGTACCACGGCCCTGAAGATATGATCGCAAATGCTAAGTGTGTCTGCCATACGAGATAAGCATGTTTTTGTTGGCCTCCAACAGCGTAATTTCGTATTCACACAAGTTTCGCATTAGGTTTTCAAAAACGTTAAGTTGACAGTTAATGAAATTAGCCTGTGGAAAAAAAAATTCTCGATCGATTTAGCATTTGTTTACCGATCGTCTCGAGCTTTAGAACCTGTCGTTGGAAAGTCGATTTTGTTGGGCGATCGCGTATCTATACTGTAAGAGTAATTGACTAACAAAAATCGAACGAAGCAGTCGCACCCAAAACAACATGTTCGCCAGATTGACAAAATAGATGCGCCCTTATGAAGAACTCTTAATTAGATAATCCTGGAATTAAATCAGATCGAGTCCACATTATCTAACTTTATTTTCCGTTAACGACGGACTTATCAGCAAATCGAATTCTGGGTATGCGGCTTCATTAAGAAGCATTTCTCGAACATTGAGCGCCTTCCTTTATTTCAACCAAAACAGGGCAGCAGAGAAACCTTCCGTCTGAGATACCCTCAAGCCAGGCGATATAAATGGATGTTACACTTGACGGACCCAAGGTTAAAGGCAAACTGATCAACACTTGGATGTGTCAAATGAAAAGCCAGCAACACATTGCTCTCTGCGATGACATGATCAAGATAGAGGTGAAATAGGCTGAGGTATTAGGTACCACCAGAAAGGGCAATGTGTCTACATGTCACCGCCAGCAACGCGAGACCGTAGGGTAGTATAAGGAGACGGAGAAAAAGTAAAGTAGATCACTGTAGGTCACTTTGTACGGAAGCTACAATTAATTTTGATTTGATTGAATTGATATTTGGTATGATAAGTGTAATGCCTTAAAGACAAACCGAAATTTTCCTCCTTAATGTAATTTGGAAGAGTTACGGGCGTGTGCATATTTGTTTTTTGATTTTAAATAAGGATGAAACAAGGGCCACAGAATCAATATAATTTTTAGTAAAAAATTACTGGAGCTTCATACATTTACACACATTGCACAATTATGTACATGGCTTAACTTTCGTATTTTCAGGAGTAATGATGCAAAATGTACCTATCTAAAAATACCCAGCAGGATATTTTCCAAAAACAGGTCGAGTAATAAATTTTATTACGGCCAAGGAAATTTTATTTAGTTTAGGACATACTCGGAATATTTTCATATAGATTTGACCATTTTTGAAATATACATAAAAAAACTGAAAAATGTCACTTTTTCTCCCCTATTCCTCCTTCTTATATACTCCCTGTTCAACAGGACTTTCCCGCATATGTAGAGGGCAATCCCCAATAATCCTGTCAAGTTTAAAATATACACTATTGCCGCCAATTAATGCATATTTTCTAGGCTCATTTGAGTTTCAAAACTCGTTAAACCTCATCTCCAGGTGCGAAACTCTTTAAATCCACAGAATTTTTTAGTTTCATATCGCAGCAATTTATTTAGATGGTCATCCTAAATATATTTCGAGAAGAAAAAAATACAGTATGTGCACAATAAACTTTTCACCGGTTTTTGCGATTTTCTCTAAATAAATTACGCTTAACGAGTCTTGCAACTTGACAACCCTCTTATTAAGACATTTTTACATTTTCTAAATGATTTATCCTATTGTTCGAAACAAAAAATGTTTGCGAAAAATTGAAAACATTGAATTTTATTTTGAGAAACATTATTTTACATACCCTATCCTCATTTAAGCTGAAATTTTGAGTTGCAAAAGTCGTTAAAAACCCTTTCCAGTTGCAAAAGGCATTAAATCCAAACTTCTCCTTTCTCTAATCAGGAAAATATTAATCTAGGATTTTGAAGCTATATCTAGTTTTACTTGAAGCACAATCCTAAGCGAAATTTAATGAAAAAGTAATCATAAAAGTTTTTTAGAAACCTACCAGTGGTTTTTTGCAATTTCCACAAAATAAACTACATGGCGCTTAACGAGTTTTGCAACTGGACGACTCATATGTGCTACTCGTATGTTCTTATATGTTGCATATGAACAGGTGCAGATTATTGCTAAAACGAACATCTCCCAACCATTATCTAAAAAAATTCAAAAATTGAATTAACGAGCTCTTGCAATAAGCCGATGATACTTTATCTAGACGTAGATGATTCCTTCTGTGCGTTTCAAAGTACCTATTCTTTCGCATAATATGACTGTTATAAAAAACCGAAACCAAAAATACTCACTTTTAAAGTCATATAAAATTTTTTTTTAGCATGAACACCAGCAAAACGCTGCTCATCAAGTCGGCACAATTATCAGCTACAACGATATTCAGTTACAAAGACTTAAAAGGTAAACAGGAGCGGAATTGGGTGGACGACGGAGAGGGTCGCTGGGAAGACTCAGCTCCAGCTGATCTTCCGAAATGGAAAGACAAGGTCTCGAAACGCTGCCGACAAGTCTCAACGCTGTCCACTTTGATGATATAAATGAGTTCCAGATTCTTCTTCTTCCTTGCCTCGTTCTTTATACCGCTCCATGGTTCCGCGTTGCTCGACCTGCGGTGTAGGCACATCGCCCGTTTTGGCGATAATTTCTCAGCATATTTCTACAGGCAGCTCTATCTTGGATCGTGTCATCGCCGAGACCAATGCGTTGTTGTTGCTTTTTCATTTGACACATCCAGGTGTTCTTTGGTCTGCCTCTGGCCTTGGGTCCATCAAGTGGAACTTCCATTGATATCGCTCTCATTGCGGGGTTCTCAGGCGGACGCCTTTGAACATGGCAATACCAATCCATTCGTCGGTCTTCGAGCTTTTCGGTGATTGGTTGGTCTATGGACAAGCTGCCTCGGATGTAGCTACTCTTGATGTGGTCCCTTTTGGTTACACCAACTGACATGCGTAACATTTTCATTTCAGTCGCTGTCATTTCTTTCGCGTAACCTTCATACATGGTCCAGCATTCTGATCCATACATGAGTGCGGGACGTACAACCGTTTTGTACAACTTGCCCTTTAGCTTCAGTGGCATTTTCTTATCGCAGAAAACTCCAGTTTTCTCGCCACCTCATCCACCCAACCTTTGTGCGATGTTTGATGTCATCATCGCATGTAGCTCCGCTGTTCACCATCGAGCCAAGGTACTTGAACTTGGTACAAGACTTAAGCTGCTCTCCTTTGACGTACATTTCTGGTATCGGTGCATTTGGGTCTGAGAATTGGCAGCATAAGAACTCAGTCTTTGTTATACTTACCCTCAGTCCATGCTCCTCCAGAATGTCACACCATTTTGTAAGCGCAGCTTGCAAGGCAACGATGTTTGGGCTACTGAGGACTATATCATCAGCAAAAAGAAGAGATATTTCTAGGCCGTCGAAGATACGTGTTAATAAGTAGCACATGATGATGTTGAAGAGCAACGGACTCAATACACTGCCCTGGTGTACTCCGACATTCACCGGAAATTCTTCTGATTCACCGGCAGTGCATCTAACCTTAGTTGTAGCTCCATCATACATGTCTCGTATCATCCTGACGTATGCCTCGGGGACATTAAGTGCTCTCAAGGCCAACCATATCAGATCACGAGGTACTCTATCGAATGCCTTCTCCAAATCGATGAACACAAAATACAAGTCCTTTCGTGCTGCTCTATACTTTTCCATCGCAATACGAATGCACTGAATCGCATCGACTGTAGATCGACCTTCAACAAAGCCGCATTGATTGTCATTCAACCGCACAATCTTTCTCAATCGGTTGCAGACAACTCGCTCGTAGATCTTCAGTGTATGAGGTGTTAACTTTATAGCCCTATAGTTGTTGAGTTTGCGTGAGTCTCCCTTGTTCTTATAGAAAGGAAGAAGAAAACTTTCCCTGAAAGCATCAGGCATCGGTTGCCCACCTTTGATTTTGTTGAAGAGAACTGTGAGCCAACTAAGGAAAAATGAGTTCCAGATTCATGGAACCCTATTTCCAAAGCATAAAATAGCCTTAGCCTCTTTTGTCTTGGTAGTTCGAAATCGGTTTAAAAATCATATCAAACGTATAGTGTCGTTAAATGGCACATCAATTTAAAACCAATGAGTATAGTATGTTTGACATGCATGTTTTGAATGCAAATTAATCAAACCAGTTCACAATTTCCACATTGACAATTTAACAGAATTCAATCCGTGCATCGGAAATCAATCATTCGTGGAATGAACATATAGGGCATTCCATAGATTCGATCCTCAAGCCAACGTAATGTAACGTAATACATAGGAATTGATTTGTCAAACGTATACGTTCTGGGAGTGGTTGGCGAGGCTATAAATTTAGAAGTATTATGTAGAATTCAATAATAGAATTTCATCGGAAGAACATGCTCTGCTTTTCGTTTAGAATATAGCAATTCATGTAAGAGAGAGGATGATTTTGGGCGTAATATGTTCACCGTCACGAATTCAAAGGATTTGCCTACTTAAAAAAATGATAAAAATTCATACATGCTTTTTTCTCATATAGACAATTTGGTTTTTGCATTTTTTTAGTAATTTTGTGGATAAATATTTTCATTTCAATTATAAATGCCATTAGATTGCGCTCCCATTCATCAATAATAAATTACATCAAGGCTTTTCTAAGCAGGCTCAAATATTCAGGCTGTTTACTGATAGTCCCACATCGGGAGAAATATCTGCAGAAAAAAAATTCAATTACTTTCCCGCGGTGTATCACTTGCGACTTACGTTTTATAAAAAAAAACTCAATGTACAGGACGAACTCAAGACTTATAATCCGCAATCATCAAATAGCTTTAGTAAAAGGATAACCGCATCCGTGACATAACGTTTTCAACCTTTGGCCGGATATGAAACGTAATTCACTGTCGGAAATTGAGCTTTCAATATCACGACAGGATATTCGTTATTTGAGATTGACGTTCAACATTTTACCCTTCCACAATTATGCCATATCTACTCGTATATTTAATACTAAAATATATATGTATTTTGGAAATATGAAATCAAAGACACAAAAGGACAAATCCGTACCTTTCCGTTTCCAATTTCTATACCGAAGAGGCTTTTCCCTAAGATGATATTCCTGAAATATTGAATCGGTGATGAAACACATTGCAAAAAAGGGATTGTTAGTTTTTTGTGCTCTTGCTTTCCGCTTCTGCAGTCGACCAGGGTGGGATGATTTCAATTTACCGAGTGGAAAATCAGTTGTGAATCTTAGAAATTGGGTTCAGCTTGGGTAAGCACTTTTTTTTAAAGCGTAGACGAAAATCGGGGAAAATTCAAATGAATGGTTGAGGTAACAGTTGTCTGCATTATTTATAGAACGGATACCACAAAAGCGTAAAAACGAAAGGGTTCAAATTTATACGGAACTATGTAATATTTAAGGTCGATAGGTTTATTGGTTGAGACAAGTGTTGATGCATTGATTGAAAAGGTTTTCAGTTGGATTTGTTGGATTTAGAAAAAGTGTCCTAAGGATGCCACATGAAAATCTTCTCTATTTTCTTGTGGACCTTATCCAAGAATGCGATATAACGTACATATGTATACTAATACCGATATTTCATGTGAATCATTATGAATTTAACAATCATGATTCTATTAGCTCTTCAAAAATGATTGTAATTCTGCTTGAACATTTTTTTCATTGATGGAGTCATCAATTACAGTCCTTGACAGTTTTCTCACAACAATGTAACATTTCGAAAAGAATTCGCCACTTACAAAAAAGGAAATGCCTTTCCTTTTTTATTTCTCCGTAAGCTTTACAAATATTTTGATGAGGGTCACTTGCAAGCTATGGGCTCGTTCGTCACAATGGAAGGATTCTTACCTGAAAACCCCTATTAAATTGGTTGTATTCAATTTCCTTATGGTATTTCTGTCAAAACACATCGCAAACTTAAACATTTTAAATCCTGCTTCTGCAGACAAAGCGCTACGAACATGGAAAATTCCCAATCTTTTTTTTTTGTCGTTCTGTGATTGATATGATGATTTCTGACGCAGTTAGAAGAAAGTTGAAAGCACAACAAAGGACCTTTCGCTTACAGTTCAGTTTGGAAGTCGCCTACAGGACTTCTCGTGTTCAACATATCATTCTGCACATATATTCAACTATTCAACATCAATTTCCCGTAATCTTGCGAAAAACAATCTTCCAAGGCCGCCAGGCTCTCGGGAGATCGCCTTTAATGCTCCATATGCAAATTATATGTCATACATTATGTAACGTGAGGGCGTTTAAGCAAATCGCAATAGTATATACGAGAAAGTACGTCTGATCCAGAAACCATTATTGTGGACTATGTGGTATTTTTGGGTATAGGGTGGAAGTTCCCTATATTAGGTCCAACCGTCCAAACTCGTTGAATGTGAATTTTAGAATAGCTGCAGGCATATTGCAAGTTGCATAGACAGAGAGTGTACGGTTGGAGTGTTTTGGAACATTGTCAAGTTTTGCAAGCATGCAATCTCTTTGTATTTTGCAAGTAATGACTGTGTGTGTGTGTGTTTGCAGCTCAAGTGAGCGTACTTGCCGAAATAATTTCAGCATTCTCTGGGATCTTGGAAAGTACATACGATGTTTGCTTATTTCCAAAGAACATGTTGATCTTTTGAGAAGAGTGGTCTTTACTTGAACTGTTGCTTTAGACGAAAGTTTTGTATGCAGAAGTACCCTTGGAGGCATACCTGGGGTCAATATGACCCCAGGGCCAAATTTTGCTTTATATCTTTTTACTCTTCAAACTTATCAGCCCATAAACTTCGCAATATCTTCACAACATGTTTTTGATTTATTCGGCCATATTTCGAATCATAATAATAATTAGTAACGGTTTTTTAGACAAAAAACCACGACAACCCCCAAATGCACACCTGGGGTCAGTATGACCCCAACTTCTTTCTCCTATCTTTTCTACTAAACTGTACCAGTTCAGTTGCAATTTTACGTCTGCTGCAGTCAGTTGTTGTGTTTTCAAGCGTGTACTCGTAATGGCAAAAAAAAAATTCTCTTAACTCGAGTCAAATCATCGACTTGTTGGAAAATGAAGAACTTGTCGACTTTGAAGATTTTTCAGATGTTGAAATTGACTTTCTCGAAAATATTGATGAAGAAGCAGAAGAAAGAGAGGTTTTGGAAGGATTCGAAGAACCCGAACCGATCACATGCGCAAGCCAGTAATGAAAGCGAAAGTTTTGTTGCAAAAGACGGGGTCGTATGGTCAACAACTCCCCCAACAAACGATCGGTTTTTGAGGGAAGATATTTTTCGTGAAAAGAAAGGGCTAACGAGCTCCAGTAAAAATCTCTCGGATATAGAAGAATCCTTCAAGCTTATAATAGCAGAGGAAATAGTAGACATAATAGTTCGCAAAACGAACAAAAAAGCAAAATCTGTTCGGCCAGAGTGGATAGAAACGGATTCCACTGAAATATACGCTTTCATTGGATTAGTGCTCGCTGCAGGTGTATATAAAAGTTGGGATGAACCCACTGCGGAGCTCTGGAGTACTATAAACAGACCAATCTTTCGTGCAACGATGAGCCCAAACCGATTTAAAGATTTGCTATCGTTTCTCCGCTTTGACGATAAAGAGCAACGTGTAGCGGAAGATAAGCTAGCGCCAATAAGGGATATCTGGCAAATGTTTTTAGCCACTCTGGCGAAAATATATCGCCCGTCAGCATTTCTTACTGTAGACGAGCAACTAGTAGCATCAAGTTGAAGAATATCGTTTAGGCAGTCTATTCCGTCTAAACCAGGTATCACGTTCTTTAACAATAACATATTTTTGCTAAGCAGTAAACTTAAATTTTCAGGAAAATATGGTGTAAAGATTTTTTGGGTTTGTGACGCTGAAAATTGTTATCCGCTGAAAGGGAAAATATATCTTGGAAAAAATTTTGATTCTAATAAGTCTGTAACCGATATGATTATGGACCTCGTTCGACCGTGGACAGAAAAATGTCGGAATATTACATTCGACAATTTATTTTACAAGTTTGCATCTTGCGGACTTGTTGTTTTCGTTGAAAACAACATGCATTGGTACGATACGGAAACATAGAAGAGAAGTGCCTACTTCGTTTGTGAACCATAAAGGTCGTTCTGTATATAGTTCCTTGTTTGGTTTTCGAGGTCATGCAACTCTTGTGAGTTACATCCCAAAGAAAAACCGATCAGTTGTACTTCTTTCGACAATGCACCATAGTACTAGTGTTGATTTTACTAGCACTGAGCAGAAGCCTGATATAATCCTCGATTATAATAAAACCAAATCTGGAGTTGATGGATTAGATCAAAACGTAAAGACCTTCACATGCAAACGAATTTCTGAAAGGTGGCCAATGACACTATTTTACAATATGATTGATGTGGGTGCATTTGCTGCATTTGTTCTCTTTATTACAAAATTCGAATCATGGAATCACACAAAAAGTCACAGAACTATCACGGAACTATCCAAGAGCTTAGTTCAAGCGCAAATAATTAGACGACTCCAGAATCCACAAAGTTGCCAAATTGGTGTTATTTCAGCAGCTAGATTGATGGGATTCGAAATTGAAACTATCCATAGTGAGCCATCTTCTACAAAACGCGGTAGATGTTCTAGGTGTGGTCGTTCCAAAGATACCAAGGTTTCAACAAACTGTTTCTATTGTCACAAATATGTTTGCCGTGATCACTCAATTGTTTCATGTAAGGACTGTATCGAAAGTTCGACTTAGTAAGCACGAACAACAGCTTGTTCGACTACGAAATGTTAATAAATTATAACGATATTCTGTAAAGTTAAAAATAAACGCATGCAAAACACAACAGTGAATATGTCTTTTTACTTATTTGTTCGAAAACCATTTTTTATCGTCAAAGAGCCTCCATCGTGTGCAAAATATGGTTGGGGTCATATTGACCACAGGTGTGCGTGCAATTAGCATGAATCTGAAGGTATGCCATGAAAGGTTAAGTAGTGGGCAAAAAAATATTGAATGAATGATTTTTTAAAAAAAGGAATAGCATCAGTTTTCTTATAAACCCATTAACGCCTGATGTTACATATATGTAACAGTAAAACATCCTTTGTTTGAAACGCTTGCTACAGGCATTAACATCCGTCCTGATATAGGGGAAAATGCCCTTCTCTTGTATGAGGTATATGGCTATGTACTTTAGTGGTATTTTTTGTATTTAAGAAAACTGTTTTAAAAACGATAAAATTTTTTAGATATTTTAAAATAATTTCAAAACACCTTAAATGATAGAAAAGGGGAATTAAGTTTTTAATCACTTAAATTTTGAGGAAAAGTTTTGGGGTCTTGATGCACAGAAGATAGTCTTTTTTATCCTTATAGACCGCAACTCTCGAAACTGAAATAAGCCGGAAAAACGAAGTTATTTAAAAACGCACAAATTTCCACTTATTTCAGTAAATTTTATTCTGAATGCATTTCGGCTTCCAACAATGGAGAAGCCATCATCAGCATTAATGTTTGATGACAATGGGTATTGGTTTCCCGAATCGAAACGGAAACTATATGAAAAAATACGAACATAAATATTGCAACAGAGTGGTTTGTAAGAAAATTATTCTAAAATAAAATTAAAGCTATAAAATTTGTAAAACAAAAAATTAATGAAAAAAACTGTAACAACAACAAAATTGAAAAAGAATGTAAAAGTCAAGATATAGAAAAACAAAGAAGGGTATACATTAAGAAAACATTAAAATTAATAAATTAAAACATCGATATAAAATTAACAAATAGGAAAAATATTAAAATTGAAAAACAAACAAAAACAACGTTTCATTTTAACAAATTAAAAAGTGGAGATTCGATGTCGCCGTTGCATAGATTCATTAAGTTGCTCGATGTGCTTATGTATAGCGATTCGTACGCGTCCAGTTTTCGTACATTGGATACATTTTTCAAAATTTTTACGTTCTCTTCAAAAGAATTTATCTTGTGCAGCTCAGTATGATTTAAATCGTATACGTGACATGCTATGGCTGAGTGTGCATCTTTATTACGTACGCTTCGCATATGCTCGGAAAAACGAACTTGAACAGCTCGTTTTGTTTGACCAATGTATCGTTCATTACAAGTTGAGCATTTGATCTCGTAGATTCCACTCCGCTCTTTAACTGGAAATCTCGTCTTTCGTAGAGCCTAAGAGGGTGCATAGCTTATTGGGATTCGTATTGACAAGTTTCAAATTTGCTTTGTCAAATTTTCCTCTCAGTTTATTTGTGATGTTGGGTGCGTACGTTATGGCAACTCGACGTTCGCTTTGTTTAGTCTGTGTTTTGTTTTGAGAAAATAAGGTTGATCGTTCTTCCTTTTTGAATTTATCACTAGTTTTCTTTATCAAATTGTCCACTAAATATTTTTTGAAACCATTAATGTCGGCTATTTTGGTTATGTAGTTATATTCCGTCATGTATTCGGAATTTGAAAGTGGTAGTCTAATTAGCCGAGTGATCATCGAACGGAGCGAAGCGATTTTATGAGCATATGTACAATAAGAATCGGACGTTACATATCGTTCAGTAGTTGTTGACTTTCTGAACACACCAAAGTCGATATTTTCACCAATACGTTTTAGTTTTAGATCGAGAAAGTTTAAAGTATGATTGGTCTCGTCCTCCAGTTCATACGTAAACTTGATGGATGCGTATCGATTGTTGAGGATACTCAGGAAGTTCGTAATTTGGTCTCTCTTTATGATGGCAAAAGTGTCGTCTACGTATCTCCACCAAATGCGTGGTAGAAGGTTGTCATTCTTCAAATTCGTTTCAGAAAGGCACATGAAAGCCTCTGCCACTAGTGGTGATAGGCTGTTTCCCATACTACAACCAACACCTTAAATGACTTTGCTTATAAATTTTTATTTGGATGCATTTCGACTTTTATGTCATCCTCAGCGAGTACAAAATTTATACTAAACTAAAAATAAAATGAAAACTATGAAAGTGGCAAGTTTTTAATTTACAACCTGCCACTTTCATAGTTTTAATTTTATTTTTAGTTTTGTATAAATTTTGTACTCGCTGAGGATCCAAATAAAAATTTATAAGCAAAGTCATTTAAGGTGTTTTGAAATTATTTTAAAATATACAGGGTGTCCCGCCGCTGGTTAGCCATATACCTATGGTAGACTCTACCGGATGTTTTAGGAAAAATGTCACCAAAATTATTTCTCGAGCTTTTACCTTTACGGAGTAATCGCATTTTTTCTGATTCTTGTAAAAAAACACGACTTTTTTCAAAAAACTCCTATTTTACAGCTTCCAGTTTACCCAAATCAATGTTTTTTATATTCTTCTGAAAGTACACAACATTTCCAATAAAAGGACATATCGAACGAGGCGAACAGTTTTCTATCTTCCGAAATACGATGTTTTGAATTTTGCAGAAATTTCAACTTTTAATGTCAAAATTAAACCCAAATTTCGTAACGGTACATTGGAGTGGCAAACCTGCAAAGTTCACAAAAGTGGGCCCATTTCCTAAGCTTTCGAACGGCAAATAAGAATAAAGCATAGAGTCATCCAGTTTGCGAATGGTCTATGGCTAACCAGCGGCGGGACACCCTGTATACAAAAAAAATATTTTTTGTATATTTCTATTTCACATTTTTGATTATAATACGCTTTCAACACGATAGTTCGGATTAATTATTTATAAAAAAGCAAAATACCAAAAATCGTGAGAGTCGGAACTAGATTTCCTTTAAAAATCCGAAATATGTTAGTTATTGAGTTCGTGTCGAACATTTAGCGAACCCCTATTTATTTTTTAAACTGTTATCTTCATTTTGATTTCTATCCAGATCGAAAAACTGTTTTCAATGTGTCCGAGAGCGACAATTTAAGAAAACGCTACAGGGAAGATACTTCCCCAGAATGTGAAATCAGAAGCAAACTGAAACTCCTTCGAAACAAAGCCGCCACGATGTCCTCAAACCAAAATTCGTTCCAAATGCTGGCCAATTTGCCGTCTAACCTGTCAGATGTCGACCCAGCCAATAACCCATCATCTGCGACGAGCCGCATTAAAAAGGTAAAAATCCCACCATTTGTGTTCCCTAATGTGGATAGGCAGACTATTGATGGCATAGTAAACATCAAGACTCATTCAATACTCTGCAATTGGGTATAAGCTCTTCGTTGACAGCCCCGAAGAAATTAATCAAACCCACAATTATCTGACCGAAACGAACTGTCACTTCTACACCTACCGGCGCGGCGCTCCGATAAAATACCGATCAAAACTGTGCTATCTAGTTTGCACGAACTGGATTGTAAACAGCTTTTGGAGTATAATTTATCATGTCATGATGTAAAAAAAAATCCATCCGAAGTGAAGAAAATACGATAGCGAAACGTACTACATTCTGTATTTTGATAAGGGAAACTCGCGGAACTCCGAAAGATAAACACCATTTTTCGCACTAAAGTGTACTGGAATTGTTATTCCAAATCACAAACAGGACCGACTCAATGTCGCAACTGTCAAAGTTGGGGCCACGGCCTTTCGAACTGTCACTTGCCGCCGAAATGTTTACTATGCGGAAATAACCACAATTATTTAACTTGCTCCGTCGCGAAACTACCGAAAGACGATATGAAGAAACTGTTTAAATGTTCTAATTGCGGAATGAATAAGGTGACCAACCGTCCCGGATCCTGCGGGACTGTCCCGTATTTGACATGTCTGTCCCGCATTGAAAATCGTCCCGGATTTGTCCCGCAATACATCCAAATTGTCTGCAAGTCCTGCATTCACTAGTCATCTGTGTACTTGTATTTTCTAACTACATGCTTGCTTCCATATTGATATTATAATTCGAATAGTTTCTATTTCCTAGAATTAATTTACCTACTATTAGTGTAGTTCCGAGGTGATTTCAGATTGCAAAGTGTGGTGGAGAACATTTTTTTTTTGTTTCTTATGTTTTTTGGGGTGCTGAGCTCGAATCCGGAGCTTCCCACCAAAATTTCTTTGCGGAACAGGATCAAAACCGCGAAAAAACCCAAAATTTTCGGAGTTTTCCCGTTTTTTTGTTTATAACTCCGAAAGTCTACATTTCTCCGAAAACCTGTCCATGAAAATATTAGAGAAAACATAACTGCGGGTCCAACGCGCCATTAATCATTAAAATGTGTTAAGCGGTATTGCTACAATTGATAGTCATTTTTTTGGCGTTTTTTGCAATTTTGACCCTGTTTTGCAACGAAATTTTGGTGGGAACTTACAGATTCAGGCTTTGCACTCCAAAATACACAATGTACAAAATAAATGCAACTTTTACCACCAAAAATGAAAAACCGTTCAATCTCAAAATTTTTTTCATAAAATGGAACTATGTTAAAAATGGCAAATTTAAATTATCCACTGTAGTAATACCGCTCAACAGATTTTTAATATTTATGTCTCTTTGGACGCGCAATTATGTGCTTTCTAAAATATTCATGGAGAGTTTTTCGCAGAAATAAATAGTTGCAGAATTAGGGGGCGAATAACGGAAAAACAGCAAAAATTTTAGGGTTTTTCACGATTTTGACCCTGTTCCGCAACGAAATTTTGGTGGGAAGCTCCGGATTCGTGCTCAGCACCCCAAAAAACATAAGAAACAAAAAAAAATTTGTCTCCACCACATTTTGCAATCTGATGTACTAGGTTTACTAAAAACGTCATTTTTTTTCATTTTCAGCCAATATTTTACAAACAGAGATTACGAATATGCCTTTCATAAGCATTTTTACTGCTGCCTCAAATAATAAAGATTTGAAATTATTTCCAATTCTAAATCCAGTTAGGTATTTTGAGCCTACTTCAGGGATAAATATCAAGGAGCTTGAAATAACAGCTTTGCCAAGAGAAACAGCCCACATTATTCATATTTGATGGAGACCCTTGACAAAACCGCTATAAAGGAATAACTCGTGGCATTTTGCGCTGATAACACAAATACCAATTTTGAAGGTGTTGACCGTAAGGCTCAGAGCAACGTTTTTACAAAACTGTAAGCGGGATTTAAATGAAATCATTGGTGTGGGATGCGAAGCACATATTGCGTATAATGCAATTCAAACGGCAACAGATTTATCGCCAGTTGATAATGAACATATCATTACAAAGATTTATTCTTTTTTTTTATATTTTGGAGGAGCGCGTTGAAAGCTTTAAATATTTTTGTGAAGAAGTCCAATATAAGAAATAATGCTGGTCGCTCGGACTTTTACCGGCTGTTTCGGCTGTACAAATGTAAAATTAAAATCCTATTGCTGCTCTACACATTTTTTTACCAGCGAATGCTCAGAGCTCTGATTAAAATTTACACATACACTTTCGACGATTTAGTGAAAGCGATAAAATGACTTTCACGGAAGTGGCCCATTCACTCTCAGAATTGAAAGACAAATATTCAAGGCGACCGGAGAAAAATCCTTTATAATAAAAAGCGACTTAATCAAACTGGTCTAAGCTGGCTAAATTGAAAGGCAATATTTGATGGGACATGCTTGCAATTTCTACAAAAAATGCATTTAATATCTCAAAAATCACAGTTTTTAACACGATACATTTCAAACCTTTTAAATTACTGTTATTAAAACAAGCTCCAATGGTCCGAGGTAGAAAAGTCGTATCGATTAATATTGGGGCAGATGCCCAAACTAAGTAATATTATTACCGAAAATGAATTAATTGATGAGGTCGGATACATATCCAATTAAATATCGAATGATGTGCTCAAAAAATGGGAGGAGCTCAAGTCCAGGGCAGCGCTGAATGGAAATAATTCAAACAATTAAGTAAAACGATGTCTCATACAAGATTGTTTTGGCCATGGTCTAGGTACTAACCCGCCAACAGAACGTCTATTTTCAATTATAAACTCGTACTGGCCTTTTCTCACGCTCTGTGGCTCACTTGGTTGAGTCGCACTCTACGATGCTAGTAATCTAGAGGTCCGGAGATCGAGTCTCGGCGTGGTCCAAAATTTCCGTACATGTGCGGATACGAAATATACGAGTATAGTGCTTGAAATGATATGCAATGTAAAGTTGACTCGAAATTACCTATAAACGGCTTAGTTAACGCACCTTGGCCCCACATGGGGCTATACGGTACTGAGGAGAAGAAGAATTTGTTATCTGTTGATGAGTTGTTGCAATTTTCAACTGAACTAATTACAAATCTATCGAATTGTATAAGTAGTATATATCAATATAAAGTTCTTGTTCGCTTAGCTCTTAAATTCGTTTATAAATGAATACAAATAATTTAAACATACTTCTATGGAACGCCTATAGTATAAGAAACAAAGCCATAGAGCTTTTCGATTTCGCCCATGAAATCGACGCAGATATCTTAACCATAACTGAAACATGGTTAAAAAAACCTGACAAATTTTTTAATTATAATTACAATATTGCTAGACTAGACAGACTAGGTGCTACAGGTGGTGGAGTAGCTATTTGTTTGAAAAAATCATTAAAATATTACTTTTTACCCGAATTACGAACCAAAACAATTGAGGCGATTGCCATAAAATTAGAGTCTAGTCAGATTTTTGTTGTCGTTTGCTACTTCCCTGGAATTGGATTTGATATTATAATGCTGGATATGTTTGAAAGCGATATCAAATATTTGCTGAATTTAGGTGAAAAAGTTATTTTGTGTGGTGATTTAAACGCCAAACATAGGTATTGGAAATGCACGAACTCCAACAGGGCCGGTAAAAGGCTTCATGAATTAGCTTTCCGGAACAGCATCATTATTCATCCGCCTTCTGCACCAACATTTTTGAATCCTAGAGGACTCTACTCTGGATTTAGTACTCAGTAAAGATCCATGCAATATTCTTCAATCTCTAAAAATTAATAAACTATCACCCTCATCTTCCTGTCAAATGCCAGCTTGATCTTTCAGGATTCGATATAAACTGTTCTTCTGACTTAAAACAAGTAAAGGGTATAAACTGGCTTAAATTCAAAAAGTGTCTGAATGAAAAGATTGATTTAAGATCTCAAAATATGTCAGCCATAGAAAACTCTGACCAAGTTGATGCCTTTGTAAATGAATTTTACGTTGAAATCAATTCTGCCCTTGATAAACATTAAAATTGAGAAAAATCCAACAAAAAATTATCCGCTGGACGATTCCATTAGGGCTCTAATAACCACTCGGAACTTGCTTCGCAGAAAATGGCAACGAGACCGGAATCCATCTTCTAAACAGGTTGTAAATGAACTCTCAGCATTGATCAAACAGAACATTTCTATCAGCCGTAACAATAAGTGGAATAATATGTTAAGTCGACTTACAAAAAATAATCGAAAAATATGGAAACTCAACAAAATATTCCGTAGAAAAAAATTAAATTAATGCCTCCACTTTTTACTGCTGATTAAAGTTTAGTTTTTGACAATAAGGATAAAACTGTAATCATCTCCCACAAATTTCAGCAAGCTCATGGAAGGTCATCGCACTTGGGTAGCTCATTATTTCAACAAATCGTGAAAGATCGAATTGATACGTTTTCGTCGAACAAGAGTGACTTTAATTCAAGTTATTTATCTTCTCTTGTAGAAATTAAGAAAATCCTTAAATCAATCAATTGACGGAATCTCGAATATGGCTCTGAAAAATCTCCCACAAGATGGAAGCACGCAAACGTCATCCCAATCGCCAAATCAGGAAAGGACGCAAGGCATCCTGATAATTACAGGCCCATCAGTTTACTATCGCCCATGAGCAAAATTCTGGAAAAAGTTGTGTTATCCCGACTAAATTAAATAGTTGAAAGGCTAAAAATCATCCCCGATTTTCAGTTTGGATTCAGGAAACAGCACTTAACGCAACTTTATTCATCAAATTCATCGACTTCAAGGTCATATTAAAAATTAATTTGTCAACAAACAATCAGTTGGCGTTGTTACTCTGGACATTTAAAAAGCGTTCGATTTTGTTTAGCACGATGGCCTGATATATAAGCTAATTAATTTCGGAATTCCTACTTTCTTAATAAAATTCTTCCCATTCTTTCTGTCAAACAGAACCTTCTCGGTACAGGTGGGAGAGTCATTCTCAAGTAATAGAGCAATACCTGCGGTGGTGCCACAGGGCTCATGTCTAAGCCCAGTTTTATTCAACATTTTTACGGGTGACATCCCGAAAGCTAGAGATTGCAACATAGCCTGCTTTGCAGATGATATTATGCATATTTAATAACCACCATCACACTGATGGTACTATCTATCTACGGAAAATAAACTCTTGGTATACAAAATGGTTATTCACCTGTTTGGGGCGCATATGCTAAAACAGTTAGAAGGAAACTGCAAACCACACAGAATCAAATTTTAAAGCACATAATCAACAAACCATTTTTCTTCTCGACCCAGAAATTGCACAGCGAAACGAAAATTAATACTCCAGACAAAATTGCGGGTAGAAGTACTTCTAAGTTCATAGCATCGTGCCGTGTCAGTGGAACTGCAAGTAGCAGTTTACTTTTAGATGATTTGCTAGCAGAGAGATTTGGCCACACTATATAAGTGTGCATGGGGGGCAAAAGACTTCTCCATGTGTCCTCCGCGCGGGCGCCCCCTGGTAACGGTATTGGGTAAAACCTCTAACGGCTAAGCCAAATCATCTGATGCGACATTTGGAGGAAGCACCGCTGCGCCTGAGTGCTGTATTTACATCTGCAGCGTCTCAGGTTACTTAACGTGATAGGTGACAGAAAACGTTTAACTCAACCACTAAAGCAGCATCTTCGAGGCATGCCCATGATGGCCTTTACTAAACGATTAAACCATATCATGGTTTAGCGATGTTCCTAAGAAAAACTTCAAGTCAAGAAACCTGAAACAAAAGCCTCGGATTGGACGGATACAAAACAACGACGACCTCGCAAACGAACAACTGATTACTCTTTCGGATCCTGGAATGTACGCTCCCTGAATAGACCGGGGGCCTTAAGGGCCCTCCTGGATCAGGTAGAACAATACAAGCTGAGCATAGTTGCAATCCAGAAAACTAAATGGCTCAAAAGCGAGATTAACGACCTCAATTCGCACACTATTTTTACGAGTGGTAAAGAGGAGGGCAACAAGGAGTTTGGAGTAGCTTTCATCGTGAATAAGCAGCTCAAGGACCACGTTATCGGCTTCAAACCCATCAACGAGCGGCTATGTGCGATCCGCATTAAGACCCGTTTCGCTAATCTCTGGCTCATTAATGCGCATGCACCTACAGAACTAAAAGAAGACGCGATTAAAGACGAGTTCTACAACGACCTAGAAACACTCTTCGACTCACTTCCATCAAACGACGTCAAGCTGCTGCTAGGAGACTTTAACGCCAAAGTCGGAAACGAAAGCTGGCATAGGGGAACTACTGGTGGTCATAGCCTCCACGACGAAAACAACAACAACGGTCAGCGACTTATCGACTTCGCGAGCGGCAGAAACTTGGTCATAAGCTCTACATTGTTCCTTCATCGACGAATCCATAAGCAGACCTGGAAGTCTCCAGATGAATACACCGTGAACCAGATCGACCACGTACTGATCAGCAAGAGATGGGCTTCTAATATCTTAGATGTTCGATCCTATCGAGGAGCCAACTGCGACTCCGATCACTATTTGGTGAAGACGACCTACAGATGCAGAATCTCTTCAGTGCACCTAACGAGAATCAACCCTGCCAAGATCTTCGAGGTTGACAATTTGATTGATGATGCCACGGCGCGGCGGCTGCGTATACTATACAGCACTTGAGGAAAAACTGTCGCCCATGCTTGATAACATCAATAATCTAGGCATCCATGAGTTCTGGGAGGAGCTCAAAGACAGCATCAAGGGGGTCGCAGAAGAGGTCGTGGGCTATAAAGGCCGGCGCAGACGAGCAGACTGGTTCGACGACGAATGCAGGGCCTCGATTGAGGCGAAAAATGAAGCCTATCGCCACTACACACAACGCGCATCCCGAGCCAAGAAAGAAAGATGCAACGAATTCTGCGAGTATCTAATAGGTTAATTAGACGTAAAACGCAAATATTTTGACGAGCAGTTGCAGCAAATAAACCAAAGATTAGCCAGTAAGAACATTAGACAGGCGTACAAACTTATAAATAATATCAAGAACGGATATCAACCCAGGACAAGCCTATGTAAGGACAAGGATGGTAACATCATCAGGGACTTCGAAAACGTCAACAAACGATGGGCCTCGCATTTTGAAGAGCTCCTCAATGCATCATCAACATCCCCCGCGGAGCTAGCTCTTGAGCAGTTAGCCGAACCAGGCCCTCCCGTTCTACCCCCAGCACCAAAAATCAGCTCATTCGGATAAAAACTAAGGGTACCTCCCATACAAAGTGACCCATGACAACTTTGTTCTACAGTTTATAAAATGAGTAGTACGTAGAACAAACTCCTGATGGGTCACTTTGTATGGGAGATACCCTTAGTTTTTATTTAGCACTCTGCTCCAATTTTGGGGGGAGTTATGGATATGCCGTTTTGAAAAATGTAAATGGGGGGATAATGGAGGTCCTTAACCGGAGCGACTCAATGTTTACGTTAAAATTATCTTAAACTTGTTATTAATACTTGTACAAAATTTTACGGCTGAACTAACATTCTTTCAAAAGTTATGGAGCTTTTAAAAAAGGTCTAAAATGAAAATATTCTAATTTATGTTCTATTCTAACGCCGAAATATTCAATTGAACTCTAATGGGTTATATATCATTGCAAAGATAATTTTATGTAGTTTTTTCGTCCTCAGACCATTTTTCTGTATCTCTTACTGTTTTTGAAATAATCGCAGAAAACCGAAAAAAGGCCCCCCTTTTTTTAAGGTTGCGGACCCCCGATCGGTTGGGACTTTTAATGCCATAATCTGGGGACCATTCCCAACCATAATCCAAAAAAATTTCCGATGTTTAATTTTTGCCGACCAAATATTCCATTTTTCTTAGACTATAAAAACAAACTGAATTTTCACAAATTTTTTAAATTTTTTTTAAACATTTTACCTATATATTAAGATATTATGAATGGTATGAAACCGCTGGCATTTCTATAACTTCTTTCACTTTTATACTTTTTTCACCGAATTATAGTGGCAAAGATCTGGCGGGACCTACGTGCCGACAGAAGGGCTAATGATCATAATTAATAAAGTTTTTTGGGGTTTTCCGTCGGCCGGCGGCTTGTTTGTTCATAGCAGTGGATGTAGAGTTTATATATATACACTCTGGGATAAGCTGACCAGACGTACAGCATTTTAACCGGCCGTACAGCATTCAGAAGCGTACAGCAAAATGTACAGCATTCTCGATTACGATGGTATACCTCATGACCACGAGTAATCTAACGAGCTTCTACTTCGAATAATTGTTTTCCGCCACACAAAATCAGAGCTCACAATCAGAGCGCGATGAGCGACAGGCTACAGTTACTTTCATTTTTTGGGTATTGTCTGACGCTAAATCTGTCAAGGCAATGGACATGGAATGGCTAGGTATCGCCAAAGCTAGTTGATTATAAGCGATATGTAGCAATTTAACGTTCATTACCTTCTTACAGTTAAAAGTTATAAAATGAAAATTTTAAGCAACAATAGTCATTGAAATGCTCGGAAAGCGTGCAAAATTTCGGCACGATCGGAAAAGAGATTTTCGAGTTTTCAGCCGTAACTTTTACGAACTACTATAATTAGAAACTTGCTTCCAGCAATAACTGCGCTGCTTTTAAAGCATGCGAAATTTCAGTAAGATCGGTCAAGAGGTTTTGAAGTTTACCGCTGTACTTTTCCAACTATTTTAGCTAGAGGCTTAAACTTTTTAGCGATAATAGAAACTGCTTTAAAAGCGTCCAAAATTTCAGAAAGATTAGACTAGAGGTTTTCAGGTTTTTTCCTGTAACTTTCGAACTATTTTATAGAGACTTGAAAGCTGCACAAACAAGGAACAAGTCCATATTTTCTTGACTACCAGGATGCCGCCAGCATTTCTACGGGTCACTATTACCTATAAGCCCAGTGTCTATGCCATCAAATTGTGATGATGTCATCTGTAAATGCCATAAGCTTAACATTATACAAATTTTGGGCAAACATTTCTTTTAAAAAAATTCGACAAAAATCGAAATTCTTTCGAAGGGGACCTCAAAACGGTTGATTAGCATGGAAAGCTTATCTATAAAAAATAGGGCAACGGAAAAGGATTGGACGGTTAAAATTGCATTTATTTCACAATATTTTCACTAGTTTCAGGTTGGGACTGATAACGTCAGTTAATATGCACTCCTTTGGTTCTTTAACAGAAATAGGGAAAAGGAATCTTAGCAGTGCCTTCAAGCTCCAGAGATTGACTATGTATAGTTATGGACCGGCTTTGATTCCATGCAAAAGGCGATGGTGAGGTGGTGATGCATTGTAACTGAATATTACAAAATTATTCTCCAATAGAAAATCGATTAAATAATTTGCAAACATCTAGACATCTGCCTTAATTTCGAGAAAATCGGAACATTAATGTCATTTTAAGAGAAAATCAAGGCAAATCATGATTTTTTTTAAAGAACGAAGACATGATTTTGCCTCCAAAAACTAATTTTTTTTGGTGCCTTAGTCACCGGAGTGAACTGATTTATTATTAAACATTTATTGGAAAATACTAGCGACTACCACAATTTTCCGAAATTCTCCCATAGTGGATTTGGGTTTGTCTCTAAAACCGAATCTCACCAATAGGTAGTGTATGAGCATGTACAGCATTCATCATTCAGGTATCTGGTCACCTTACTCTGGGATACGCTTATATGACAGCCAAACCGTAACACGCCTTTCGATTTTGAGAAGGGAGCAAATTTCACTTCACTTTTCACTGTTTTTATGTGTGTTCTACCAAATTACTCTAAAAGAGGACACCATCAAAATGCATTTAATTCTAAAAGAGATTTATATTTAGGAAATTGCATTACATACACTCGTATGTATATAATACAGTCAATCTCTTTCCATATACTTAAGTACGATTAAACACTTAATATCCCCAGACAAAGATCATAACACAACTAGTCCTATTCATGATAATTGTGCCGAAATAAAAAATAATGTGCACACCCTTCCTCTAACCGTGAGGATTTCATGTTTTATCATCACTGAAATGGAATTGGACAAGCTTAACATACTCGCACTCGTACAGTTCATACTTTCCGTTTCCATTAGCTGGATTGCAATTAGACTTTCCGGAAATAAGATGAAGTAAAACACAGGCCATACCCTTGTCACTGGGTCTAATTGATTATGATTTTGCATAATCCTGCTAATGTTTATTGCTAAGTGTTTCGTTGGGAATTTCACTACGTACGACACATAAGAAGCGGCTCGGATCTGAGTGGGCCGTTTGAAATGCCAACAGCTAAAATGTTGACCTGCTTCTGGTGATATTCAGGCTTCCGACCTTTTATGGACTTATGGTATGGGGTGATGAAAGCAAATTAGGACAATGTCTTCCAAACTTCTTCGCCGGAGTTTTGCAAGTACACACAAGATAAAGGCCTCGTGAACTCTCAAGATATTACCGAATCAGCATAGGTTTTCACTAGAAATTATGTAAATTTAGAAACTTTAAAACAAGAAACGAGATTATGGAATATATTAAGCAAAACGTTTAAAGGGGGAATTGAAGTATTATTTAAGTGGTCAAAAAAAGGACCTCATAAAAGTTGGATGGGATTCGGTTACATTACATACTTAATAAAAAGTAAATATTATTTTAAACATAAGCAGCAATTTTCAAACTTACCTTTATTCTTTCGTGGAATTTGCAATTGTTTCCAATTGACTGAGATAGATTTCACATTGTTCAAGGTGGAACCATAATCGTCATTGAACTTAGAACGGGAATAGTCCATACGCTTTGCACTAAAAGGGATTTTCTTAGGCACATCCCATATGTCGTACGATTTCATAGGGGGCCATGACTTCCGATGTTGCGGCAACGGTGTAACGGACAATCCGGAACTGAGTGTGAGAAGGAATGCACTTTGCACTAAAAACACATAAAACATGATGATTCCAATACGATCATCTTAGAATTCCGCGCGACAATTCCCGGAAAGGTACTCTAACCTGTAAGTCCGCACTCAATGAAACTTCTACAAAATTGACTTGCAGTATTTCACTAAATCCTCCACAAACTCCTTCATTGGGGCTGGTCGTGGAAGTAATGAACTCTTCCGAACGTACGCGTTGAAATGAAGCCAAAGCACCCTATGGTTTACTTAATAATTAGCCAATTATGCACTCAATTCCATCAATTTCGCGCACTGTTGGTCACCGTGCAAAACAAAACTTCATCGAATCAGCAGAGTTACTGTATCTCGCGCACATGCATCGACAATAAATGCGAGAAGAACTTGAATTGCATGAGAGTTTGTGGAAGTATGCCAGTAGTGTATGAGGAGGCTTTCTAGGTCACAGAACTTCTTACCTTGATCACAAGTTCATGGTAAGACTCCACGCGCAGCCATCGAAGAAAGCAGATGTAAAAAAGATGTAATGTTTAAGTTTACTTAACATAGGTATGAGCCAGCACACACATCATGTTTGTACATAATCCAAGAATGTTTGTATAGCTCAAGTGTTGTGAAAAATTATGGAGATATTGACTGGCAATAACATTTTTATGTACCTACTTATCATACAAGTGACTTTTTTTCAAAGGGAAACTTAACCATATCTTGTAAAGCATCTCATCTCACCCAAAAAATATGCGGTTGGGCTTTTAAGGTAGTAATGTACTATTTACCGATCTATTCACTGCGACTGACAGATGAGGAGTGATTCGATCTAATGATACGTAAATGGAATAAGTTAATGTTTATAAACTTAAATCATCAATAATCATATTCTTCTCTTTAGTTTAGTCAAAACCAATAGCACATCTATAATTTGTTTTTGTATACTTAAATTGTTACATAATAACACGCCAAAGACCCTTTTCTAAAAGGCTTGATATAAAAACAAACACTTGCGTAATTGTCCATAGTTAAGCCCCTTAACATCGAGATGATATTTTCATTAACTTAAGATAAGGTTAACCTTCTCCATGCATTTATTATCCTTTTTACTTGTTCGCCTACTACCCCAGGAAAATTGGCATTTCACTTCGGAAAAATTAAGGGAAAGCTGGATTTTTGCATGAGCCTTAATTTCAAGGTCCTAAACAAGACCCCGTCTCTACGAGTGCCGCTACCGGTACTACAAAGGGTCAAGACCCTCGAAAACAGATTTTTCTGAATATCTCGATAACGGTAGCATATATGAAAAGTGGTGTATGGCAAATTTGAAGCTCTTTTGCTTCTTCAATAAACAATCGAAATACCAAATACGTTCGGGCACTGCTAACGGTGCCAGGAGGTCTAACGGTATTTTTAACAATGTTTCACGAAAATCTCTATAACGGTAACTCGCACTAAAAACTTTTGTATGGAAAATTTGTAGCCTCTGGAGTTCTGAAGAAAGTGGCCAAATTTCATATCAACACGTGCAGCCTTAAGGGCGCTATGAAGTTCAAAGTTTTTCGTGAATGGCGCTAAGACTGGGGAGTGTGCTCTATGGTCTGCTAGGAGAAATTTGTAGCTTCTGCGGCTGTTAGTTAGACGCCAAAAGTCCCCAAAGATGCGCCCCCCCCCCCTAAGGAAGTTATAAGGGTCCAAACATTCAATTAAGCACATTTTGGAGAATATCTTTATAACGGTACCGAGCACCGAAAAAGGGACCTAATCCAAGGTGGATCAGCATGCGCCGAGGGATGCATGGTCAAGAGGGTGCTTGGCCGCTAGTATGCGAAGGTCGCAGGTAACCATGACATCTGAAGCCTGAGGCACGTTTTAACATCAACAAGACCTCCCATAGGTTAGTGTGTGTGTGTGTATGGGTTGCCGCGTCTGGAGATAGCCGGCGGACGTAAAAGGAAAGTCCATAAACTTACTTATTTCCACACACTAGTGCCAAAAACACAACCTTTCTCCAAAAGGTGTAAAAGAATGGAAGGCCTTATGGAAATTGACGCAGATACAAGCACTACCCCGCTGGGCACTACTTCTGCTATGCGGTTGAGTGATCCCGGGGCGAACCTAGTTCGCGCCAGAGCTCGACGGTTTCCGGGGGCTAGCAATATAAGGCAGTCCAATTACATTGTGGAGAAGCTGAGGGTTGCAAGCTGGAATGTCGGTTCCATGACGTCAAAGAGCGAGGAGACTGAGGATATCATGAAGCGGAGAGGGATAGACATTATGTGCGTGCAAGAGACAAAGTGGCGAAATACCCATATCGACAGAGCCCGGTTTCTTACGAATTCCATGAAGTACAAATTGTACTACTATGGAATTACAAACCAAAGAAACGGAGTTGGCATTATTCTGGCGTCGTCTTTACTTGGCAGTATAATAAGTGTCGCGAAGAGAAGTGACCGCTTGATCAGCATCAAATTGGTTATCTGCGGAAGGGTGTGGAACGTAATAAGTGCCTACGCTCCCCAAGTGGGACTGCCACCAGAAGAAAAAGAGGCATTTTGGAACGACGTTGACACCCTAATTCAGACCATTCCAGATACCGAATTGGTGTTCTTGGGAGGAGATTTAAATGGCCATGTGGGTGAATCAAATTATGATTACGAGGATTGCCATGGTGGAAAGGGTAGCCCTTCAACGGTCAGAAATGACGAAGGTGAAGCTATTCTGACCATGTCCAGATCGCATGGTTTGGTCATCCTAAATACATGGTTTGTGAAAAACGAGAGACACCTAATCACCTACAGTAGTGGACACGGAGATAGGAAACACGAAACGCAGATCGATTACCACCTCTGTTTCGATTTTATGAGAAGGTGGGTAAGAGACTGCAAGGTGATCTTGGGTGAATCTGTCGTCAGCCAACATCGTTTGCTCCTGTCAGAATTTATTTTGAAAGCAGGAAGAGCAAGAAATAGAAGAACTCCCAAGCCTGTCGAAAAAATCAAGTGGAACAATCTCACAAACGACAACTTTGAACCTGTAGTAACTCCATTCATTGATAAAATGACGGAGTGGTTTCAAAACAACATAAACTGCACCGAGCACAGTCCAACACAAATGTGGAATAGTTTCGCTGAAATGTCAGTAGGTGAGGCGGAAAAGGCACTTGGAGTTTCGAAAGGTCCACTCCACACGAAGAAAGAAACATGGTGGTGGAACACCGAAACTAAGCCAAATCGAACGCATTTAAGGCATGGACGAAATGTGAGTCAAGCAGTGAAGCCGAACGGGTTCAACTTCGCGAAAATTATATGCAATGCCGGAAGAAAGTAAAGCGCTTGGTAGCTCAAGCAAAGGCGAAGGCAGCTGAGAAATTCTACCAAGAATTAGAAACTCAGACTGCGACCGAAGGACCGTCTTTGCGCGAGAGACCTAAGCACGACGCCAGGATATTTAGGGTCACAGCCCAAAGGAGAAGGAACGCTCGGGAAATACAGGCGCCAAAGTACGTGGAGGACTCGCAAGGTATGTTGCTGATTGACGATACGGCAATTTGTAGCAGGATGCGAGAGTATTTTGACGAACTTCTAAATGAAGAATTTCCTCGAGCAGCTTTTCAAGATGTTGAGCCGAATACCACAAATATTGAAGATATCTCAGAGGAAGAGGTGATGGAGGCAATGCATCAGATGAAACGCGGAAAGGCAGTCGGCCCGGACAAAATCCCCGCGGAATTTTGGTTGAAAATGGAAAATGTCGGGCTTAGTTGGCTCACAGTTCTCTTCAACAAAATCAAAGGTGGGCAACCGATGCCTGATGCTTTCAGGGAAAGTTTTCTTCTTCCTTTCTATAAGAACAAGGGAGACTCACGCAAACTCAACAACTATAGGGCTATAAAGTTAACACCTCATACACTAAAAATCTACGAGCGAGTTGTCTGCAACCGATTGAGAAAGATTGTGCGGTTGAATGACAATCAATGCGGCTTTGTTGAAGGTCGATCTACAGTCGATGCGATTCAGTGCATTCGTATTGCGATGGAAAAGTATAGAGCAGCACGAAAGGACTTGTACTTTGTGTTCATCGATTTGGAGAAGGCATTCGATAGAGTACCTCGTGATCTGATATGGTTGGCCTTGAGAGCACTTAATGTCCCCGAGGCATACGTCAGGATGATACGAGACATGTATGATGGAGCTACGACTAAGGTTAGATGCACAGCCGGTGAATCAGAAGAATTTCCGGTGAATGTCGGAGTACACCATGGCAGTGTATTGAGTCCGTTGCTCTTCAACATCATCATGTGCTACTTATTAACACGTATATCCGACGGCCTAGAAATATCTCTTCTTTTTGCCGATGATATAGTCCTCAGTAGCCCAAACATCGTTGCCTTGCAAGCTGCGCTTACAAAATGGTGGTACATTCTGGAGGAGCATGGACTGAGGGTAAGTATAACAAAGACTGAGTTCTTATGCTGCCAATTCTCAGACCCAAATGCACCGATACCTGAAATGTACGTCAAAGGAGAGCAGCTTAAGTCTTGTACCAAGTTCAAGTACCTTGGCTCGATGGTGAACAGCGGAGCTACATGCGATGATGACATCAAACATCGCACAAAGGTTGGGTGGATGAGGTGGCGAGAAAACTCTGGAGTTTTCTGCGATAAGAAAATGCCACTGAAGCTAAAGGGCAAGTTGTACAAAACGGTTGTACGTCCCGCACTCATGTATGGATCAGAATGCTGGACCATGTATGAAGGTTACGCGAAAGAAATGACAGCGACTGAAATGAAAATGTTACGCATGTCAGTTGGTGTAACCAAAAGGGACCACATCAAGAGTAGCTACATCCGAGGCAGCTTGTCCATTGACCAACCAATCACCGAAAAGCTCGAAGACCGACGAATGGATTGATATTGCCATGTTCAAAGGCGTCCGCCTGAGAACCCCGCAAAGAGAGCGATATCAATGGAAGATCAACTTGATGGACCCAAGGCCAGAGGCAGACCGAAGAACACCTGGATGTGTCAAATGAAAAAGCAACAACAACGCATTGGTCTCGGCGATGACACGATCCAAGATAGAGCTGCCTGTAGAAATATGCTGAGAAATTATCGCCAAAACGGGCGATGTGCCTACACCGCAGGTCGAGCAACGCGGAACCATGGAGCGGTATAAAGAACGAGGCAAGGAAGAAGAAGAAGGTACCGAGCACCGAAAACTTTTACATGACGAGTTTGTAGCTTATACAACGCTTAATTAAATATCCGACTTTCAAATTGATGCGTGTAATGCTAAGGGCGCTATGAGGGTCCGAACCGTACAATAACGGTACTTTTCGTTATTTCGTGAATTTCTTCATAACGGGAACGCATTTGAGAGGGAGGCCTGTAACAATTTGTTGCTTCTGTAACCTCAATTTAAAATGAAAAAAAAAACATCTATGCGGGGTCAAAATAAAACAAAAAACCGTTTCTCGGAATTTTTTTAATAACGGGACCTCTAGGGGGAAATGGCGCTATGAGGGTCCGAACCGCACAATTACGGTATTTTTCATTATTTCGTGAATTTCTTCATAGCGGGAACGCATTCTGGAGGGGGGCCTGTAACAATTTGTTGCTTCTGTAACTTCAAACTAAAATGCCAAAATAACTCATCTATGCAAGGAAGCTATGAAGGGTCAAAGTTAAACAAAAAACCGTTTCTCAGAAATTTTTTAATAACGGGAAACTCTAGGGGGGGGGCCTTCTGAGGCAAATTTGTAGGTCGTGTGGATTTTAGTATAACGTTAAAAGTCCCCAATATTAGGAGCCCCCCTAGAGAAGTTATGAGGGTTCCAACGTCCAAATAAGCAGTTTTTTTTATATATCCCTATAACGGTAATGTGCGCCAAAAACTGACGGATTTGTAGCTTATACAACGCTTAATTAAATATCCGAATTTCAGATTGATGCGCGCAATGCTAAGGGCGCTATGAGAATCCGAACCATATAATTTTATACTGTATACGGTGACGTATACTGGAGACAGTCTGTAAAAATTTGTTGCTTCTATGGATCCAAATAAAAAGATCTATCGATTTGAATGCACCTGAGGCAACCATACGTGCATTATGACGTATGGTTGCATCAGGTGCATTCAAATCGGTCGAGCATTTTACATATTTGGACTCATAGAAACAACAAAATTTTACAGACTGCCTCCGGTATACCTTACCGTTACAGAGATTTTTAGGAAAATAACCAAAAATACCGAAATTGTATTGTTCGGACCCTCATAGCGCTCTTAGCATAGAGCGCATCAATCTGAAATTCGGATATTTAATTAAGCGTTGTATAAGCTACAAATTCGCCATAAAACAATTTTCTGTGCACATTACCGTTATAGCAATATTCCAAAAAAAAACTACTTGTTTGGACCCTCATAATTTCCCTAGGGGGGGGGCTTCCATCGTTGGGACTTTTGGCGTCTTACGAACAGCTAAAGGAGCTACAAATTTTGCCTGAGATGGATTCCCCCTAAAGGTTCCCGTTATTAAAAAATTTCCGAGAAACGGTTTTTTGTTTTATTTTTACCCCTCATAGCTTCCTTGGGGGTGCCCGCATAGATGGTTTTTCTTTTTTGCATTTTAAGTTGAGGTTACAGAAGCAACAAACTATTACAGGCCTCCCCCCGAATACGTTCATAGTTTTCACTTTTTTATATATCCCTATAACGGTAAAAATTTCCGAGAAACGGTAATGTGCGCCAAAAACTGGCGGATTTGTAGCTTATACAACGCTTAATTAAATATCCGAATTTCAGATTGATGCGTGCAATACTAAGGGCGCTATGAGGATCCGAACCATATAATTGTATACTGTATACGGTAACGTATACTGGAGACAGTCTGTAAAAATGTGTTGCTTCTATGGATCCAAATAAAATGTTCGACCGATTTGAATGCACCTGATGCAACCATACGTTATAATGCATGTATGGTTGTGCATTATTTATAATTATAACGTATGGTTTCATCAGGTGCATTCAAATCGGTCGAGCATTTTATTTGGACCCATAGAAACAACAAATTTTTACAGACTGCTTCCGGAATACCTTACCGTTACAGAGATTTTCAGGAAAATAACCAAAAATACCGAAATTGTATTGTTCGGACCCTCATAGCGCTCTTAGCATAGAGCGCATCAATCTGAAATTCGGATATTTAATTAAGCGTTGTATAAGCTACAAATTCGCCATAAAACAATTTTCGGTGCACATTACCGTTATAGCAATATTCCAAAACAAACTACTTTTTTGGATGTTTGGACCCTCATAATTTCCCTAGGGGGGGGGGGGGGCTTCCATCGTTGGGGGTGCCCGCATAGATGGTTTTTTTTGCATTTTAAGTTGAGGTTACAGAAGCAACAAATTTTTACAGGCCTCCCTCCCGAATGCGTTCCGGTTATGAAGAAATTCACGAAATAACGAAAAGTACTGTTATTGTACGGTTCGGACCCTCATAGCGCCCTTAGCATTGCACGCATCAATTTAAAAGTCAGATATTCAATGAGGCGTTGTATAAGCTACAAATTCGCCATATAAAAGTTTTCGGTGCACGTTACCGTTATGAAGATATTCCGCAAAAACTGCTTAATTGAATGTTTGGACCCTCATTACTTCGTTAGGGGGAATCCCATCTTTGGGGACTTTTGGCGTCTAACTAACAGCCGCAGAAGCTACAAATTTCTCCTAGAAGACCATAGAGCACACTCCCCAGTCTTAGCGCCATTCACAAAAAAAACCCGAAAAAAAAAACAACTTTTTTTAAGGTTTGAACCCTCATAGCGCTCTTAAAGCTGTACGTGTTGATATGAAATTTGGCCACTTTTTTCAGAACTCCAGAGGCTACAAATTTTCCATACAAAATTTTTTTGTGTGAGTTACCGTTATAAAGATTTTTGTGAAACATTGTTAAAAATACCGCTGGAATTCCTGGCACCGTTAGCAGTACCCAAACGTATTCGGTATTTCCATCGTTTATTGAAGAAGCAGAAGAGCTTCAAATTTGCCATACACCACTTTTTTGTATATGCTACCGTTATCGAGATATTCAGAAAAACCTGTTTTCGAGGGTCTTTGACCCTCTGTAGCACCGCTAGCGGCACTCGTAGAGGCGGGGACTTTTAGGGTCTTGTTTAGGACATCGAAAGGAAGGCTCATGCAAAAATGAGGCTTTTCCCTAATTTTTCCGAAGTTTGGCCAAATTTTTGTTCAAATTTCCTGGCTTATACTTGAAATCTGCAATCGTGAACATTAAGTGTGTAGTGCACGGGCGTGCAAATAACGAAAGAGTAAAAACGAACTTTTCTTCAGCGAATGGCTGTGGTGACTCTATTCTCGCCTGTCTGCCGTGGATTTTTGGCATGATTTTTTTTTAATATACGTATACACCCATAATGTGTGAAATCATAAATTTTCTTTCCGATTACCGGAGCCAACGAGGTTTTGCTTACCCATAGGCGTAGTAAACTCAAGTTGATCGTGGGTTTCCTTTCTTTTTAAGAAAAAAAATTGTTTCAAAGTTTCGTTCCAGTTTTCATCACAATGAAAAAAGAAGATATACCCGGTTGTTAAAACTAAACATGGAAGCGTTAAGCACAAAGATATTGTATGTTCAGAACAATACAAGCCCTCCATATTTTCTATTTTGCCTACGCTTTGATCGCATGTGAATGAATGCATGTAAACTGTAGAAACTTGGTACCAAGATTTTCCCCAAATGCATATTACTACTTTCAGGATGAAAAGGACATTTAGCTCTGAATGAAATACCCAAAGAATAGAAAGACCCTTTTTCCCCAACGACATCTTTCACATAATATTTATCTACAGTTCGGAAAAATACTAAGCGCCCCAGCAATGAACTGTCATCCAAGATCCAAGTTTCAACTAATTCGGTCAATGGGGACAGCCAAAAAATTAATTAATTCGTTCACTTCAAGGGTTAATGTATACCAAATTTGATGAAAATTGCACCACGTGAAGAACTAAATACCAAGCATTCAACTAATTAATGATTTAATTTATTTAATTTAATTTTTAATTAAAATCGAACCGATTTGAATGATTTTTTAACGGAATAACACAAACGTAGCCGAAAAAAAAACAAATGTATCAAAAAATGATATTTGAGGTAATGGGCCTAATTAAATATGTACACTCAGAAAAATTTCAATGGGAAATTCCATTAAACTAATCATTTTGTTCCATTATTTTTAGTCAATAGGAAAAATCAGATTCCTTTAATAATATAGAAACCATTACATTCACTTGATAAATATCTGTTTGTTTTAATAGTTGACTCATTTCAAAATAAACACATGGTCTGGTTATTTTCCAATAGGATATATCTTGTTGAATTAATAGGATTAATCCTATGAAAAAAAAAATCGTTTCACTCGTAATCGGATTGAACTATTTTTTCTCATATTATTTTACCATCCACGCTACGCCATTGTGGATTTTTTTAAGAATCACGATATTTGGCCAGGCCGAGTATTGAACATCCGATTTGCTAGTACTCTTTAAAACTTACCAAGTCACGGTGAGACAACCGAACGATCTCAGCTGCGGAGCATGATGTTGGTTATCTTGCAAAATACATGTATATATATGCTTGAAATTCAATTAAAAGGCCTATCCCATTAATGCAATAGGGCGTTATATAGAACAAAGCAGCTGGAATATTTTCGGAAGTAGTCTTGTTTTTTGCCGCCCTGTTAAATTTATAAGACAGAAATAATTAACTTTAAGGGACGCATTTTTCTGAGCGATATAGTTGATTTTATTAGTTTTGGATTTGCTTTAATGGGATCCATCCTATTATTAGTTAATCATATCAGATCTTGTTAATTTAATGGGACAAACTGATTCAAATGTAATCTGATGTCCCATTGGATATATGGGACAAATTTCATTCCATACAAAATATTTGAATAGGATTCATCCAGTTATATTAGTTATTTCATCTTTTTACTTTTATGAAGAAATCTGGTAAATGGCCGTCCAATTAAAATAATGGTACAAACACTTTTAAGTTTACTGGGTCCATTTTTCTGAGTGTAGATGAATTTTTTTTCAGCAAATGCCACCGACAAAATAAGATGATAAACAGTAATTTTACTTTTTCTCAGAAAAAACTAGAATTCTTGACTGAAATCCTATTTTTGTTGTACATACTTTGCCATCTTTCGGATTTACTAACACGGTGATACTTTAGTATAACACAAACAAAACAAAACGTCTTCAAAAAATTATTATTTTATTTGAAAAGTGGGGAAAATTTTCAAGAAGATATAGTGTTTCCGATTTCCCGATTTTCGCCGGCGAACACTTTGCGGGACCATCTCTCAGTAATTCTTTGCAGGAGTGAGTTCGGCTATTCATTATTTGGCCATCATTCCTTTTGGCAGATGAATCCACTATCATCCCAACTATGCTAAGATTCCCGCATTGAGTTAATTAAATTTTTATGGCTTAATATTTGTCCCACACTCTTTTTCAGCTGATTTCGCCCGCTTCTTCTTCCATTTCCTTGCAAGTCAGACAACAGTAATGCAGTTTGAACCGATGCAATTATAACCGGTATAAACCCAAATGGGTTCGATTAGTGGTTCACTTCGCCATGTTTCCGGTTGATTACTAATGATAACCGCTGTGAATGCCAATGACTCCATTTCTCCTTCCACATTGAACTTGTCACTGATTGCCAGCGCACGCTCTAATATGTATTTACGCCGCACCGGGCGAGAGGAGAAATTGCCGCCCTTTAGGTAATGTACCAGGCAGATTAATACATAGTACATAGCACATGTTATGTCGTTGTTGTTGTAGACGCGATTTAAGAGACATTTTATTCTTGTTTTGAGTGATCTTGGCAGCTCTTGGCCATTGTAACACATCGGTTCCACGATGGCTGCCGTAGGATCACACATCAACACAAAAATTCATAGTCACACTGGGATTCAAACCAACGCTATAGTAATTCAGAGAATAGAATGTCTACCCACTGATAAAGCCCAGATAATATGTAGTAGAAACCCGTTCCGCCTTCATTCATACTTAATGGTCGTATCCGTCCTGTTTTTGGCAGGACAGTCCTGCTTTTTCGACCTTATCCTGCCGTACTGTCAACACGCCCAATTTCGTGCTTTTTGTCCTTCCTTGTCCTGTTTTGGGAATTTAAGTCTAAATTTCAGAAAATAAAAAAAAATGTGAAAACCACACCAAAAATTCCTACAACAAAAACAAAAGAGACAAGTGACTCCATTCTTTCGCGTTAATTTTTTTGCAAAAATTTTCGTTAGACGATACAAAAAATAAAGTGCTTGCCTATTGCTTAACAAAGTGGTACTTAGCTTAAGAATAAAAGAGCTGGATACACTGGATAGCCTTGGTGAGAAGATACGTAAGGACGAGCTGGGAATGCCGTAGTAGGGATTTCGAAAAGAGCGATCTAGAATAGTTATTACAAGTGATTGTGAAAGAAGTGATTTCATTTGAGTTAGATAAGCGATAAACATCTCTCAAATTCGTTTGGTTTCAAACAAATCAGGATAGTTGTGGAATTTACTTTACAACTTTTTTAAAAATGTTATGCTGAGGAATGGTTTCTAGAAGTTCCAGAATTTCCACTTCAATTTCCTTTCAGCATTTAGCATTAAATTTCTTGGTTAAAAGAGTTTTAGCTTGTAAGATAGATCAGTGGACGATGGAACACCTTGTTTATGCATAATAATGCGTTAAAGCGTAATAAGCTTGCTTAAATGAAGAGTTTCGCCGTTCCATCAATATTCATGTCCCTTTGCTTAAAGCCTCATACAATTGATTGATAAACTTCGAACAAAGTCGTTTCGAAAAAATGAGGCCACAGTACATAATGTGACAGCTTCAATACCAGTCCTCTGCAAATTGCTTCTTCTAGGGTTACATCATAAATTTTCGACCTCCCATCCCAATGGGTCCCTTAACTTAAATACGCCTGACTTTATGTTCTTTGGATTCCTGAAATTACGCATTTTTGAAAATAAACCACGCATGCGTTAAAGCAACTGATTCCACCCGCGAAGAGATGAGGCAAATTTAAGTTGGTCCGCTGCGGAAAGTGAATGAAAATTACCGAAAACCACTCTAAAGTCTAGTGATGAAAACGAACACCATTTTGTCGAATGTTTTTTTTTTAAGGCTGTGATTTAAATTCCGCAAATGTCCTGAGTGTTTTAGTGACAGACGAAAAATTGGAGCATTAATTTTTGATTTTTTACAACCTTTTCAACATTTTCAAGTTCCCCTGTGACACTCTGCAAATTGAACATTCAATTTTGTCTGTCTGGTTGTCCTTCTTTCCATCCTTCTTTTTTAGTAGACTGCAAACACCGATTTTTTTAAACATTTGTCCTGCTTTTTCATAAAAAAACAGTCGCCCAATGTATCTTATATGGCGGTCACGTCCAAGACGACAGTCACTTCATGTAAAATTCACGATAAGTTCAATACAAACTCTTGTTGAAACATCAATTCTGTACCAATAACACAATATGACACTGCATAACCAATAATTACGCTCAAACCTTTCGTCAAAAAGTAAATTCCATCTAAATTAACAAAGCGACAGTGCAATTAAAGTGATAGGTGTCGTCCTTTGGAATCATGTAAGGCGATGACTTTGTGTATGGCGATAGATGGTTTTTGTGCTTGCTGTGCTTTGTGTGACAGAGACAGATATATGTATGTGCTTTTGCATTATAGATACTTTAGTTAGAGTCATCACACACCATGCATTGAGTGTATTCACGTACACTACGCTCAGTACATTTCGCCGAAAAAAAATTGAGCGAATTCATTACTCTACACCAGAAGGCGCGCAGTGTCCTCTACTTAGCGCAAAATTTCTACGCTTCGCAACGAAGTACCCATACATCGAAGCGATAAAACAAACTTGAAAATTATGATGAAATATGTTGTTGAGTTAATGTAACGCAGATTATGCTCATCTACATATTTTTTATCTTTTTTGTCATAATAATGAATGGCGTTTGACATTAGTGTTACATTACATTCACCAACGTCATCTATGTAGATATATCAAGGCCGCAACTCAGCTGTACGATGACGGCATGGATTCTGCTTAAATTGTTCGTCAGACACGGCCAAACAACAACAATGTGATGAGAAGCAACAACAATGCAATGCAATTTATTCTGCGGATTTGACGTTTAGGAGTCTACATTGCGGCCATAATATATAGACAGCGGTGCATTCACACACTATTCTTGCCGCTCATTTGCGTGTGCCTTAGTGGGGGAATACATAAGTAGAATTCGTATCTAAATTTTAGTCCACTCACTTGTGCGTGAATAAATTCGTTGCAAACGTACTCGTACATATAGAACGTATGGACGAGTTCCCAAAATGGACTTATCAAAACAAAGAGATTAGCGTGGTCCGTCCAGATAGATGCACTCTTCAGGTCTTGCATCTTCCCGTCTATCTGAACGTTGTGATCTTGTCAGTGGCGGCTCGTGGTGAAAAATACCGGGGGTTCACAAGGAAATATAAAAATGTATTGACTTCGAGAAGAATATGATGTAATTAAATTTTTCATAGTTTATATTAAAAAAAAACTAGTCTACAAAATAAACATGAATATATTATATTACATATTATTCTTTCCCAGACTACTTCCGACTTTCGTTAGCTGGAATGTTCGTTTTCACTCCCGCACAATAAACAGAGAAAACAAAAGAATTTTCTTAGCCGCATACACATGGAGAATCCATGGATTTTCTTAAAATTTCATTCTGTAAAATTTCCGCTGCGATTTTTTCAATGAAAATGTATTCTTACTGTCGTGGAATATGTGGGGAATGCTGGGGAATTCCATAAGCTACAATTCGAAAACAGTTCCATTATTTTTCTCGGCCACTTTATCTATTTTTTCCGATTCCCCGGTTATTTCATCGTGAAATGTCAAATGACCGGGGAATCCAAAAATAATACATAAAATGGGCGAGGAGAATTATGGAACCGGTCTCGGATTGTAGCTTATGGAATTCCCCACCGTTTGTGACATATTCCACGACAGTAAGTATCCATTTTTGTCGATAAATTCCCTGGGCGAAAAATTTCACGCTCGATCTTAGTTCAGCCCTTAAAGTGTGAACAAACAACAAAAACAATCATATGATGCCATTAAACGCAAGAACAATGCAGATGCAGTGCAAAAATCGCGAACATAACCAGCATATGTGCAAGCTATGAAATGCTGCTATTCAAAGCAGGAACAGCTGTCGAGTCAGTTAGTATTAAAAACGAGGCTAATTTCTGGCGCGGCCGAGATTTGTATACCCTTCGCTCCCCTCGTACCTAAAGTTTCCTTGGACATACCTATGACATATGTTTAATTCCCCCTAAGAGTAGGTACTAACATCGTCAGTTCACATTAAATCCATGCAAATACTGTCAACATTTTGATGATCGTTAAATCGAATTCGCTCAGTGGTACTCACTTCACTTGGAAGTCTCCACACCGGTTTTTGACATTTCGCCAGCGAAAATAATGCAGTTGCACTTTATTTTACAGTGAAAATGTGTAATTGACAATCAGCCAGACCACGAGTGCACCATTTATCTTCAATTTAGTGAATAAAAGGCATGTCTCCACGGCCCATTTTTCACGGGAGACATAAATGCAAGTTTTTCGCTCGGTGAACCCAGTACATATGTACCTTTAAGGTATGTACTGAGTTCACCTAGCGAAAAACTTGCATATATGTCTCCCGTGAAAACGATGCCGTGGAGACTTGGTTTACCTACTAAAACTAGCGGCACTAAAATCGGATAAGAGATTTCGTTTTTACAGAACTTCCAAGTCAAATTTGTGTGATTTTACCCAAAAACAATATATTTTTCCATCTCAGTTTTCTCCAACTTCTGCCAAAGTGAGGTGCTTGTACGATTCTTTTAAAAATTGGCGCATAGTCTTACGATCATATCTTTCTTACATCATTTTATTCTAGCTCCATTATTTCTAACAGTTTTTATACGTTAAGTGCAGAAAACTAGGGTTAATTTTAGCTCGAATTCAATACAATTCAATTCAGAATGCCCCTAAAGATCTGCAATTGGAAAAATCTATTCAAATAATGTCGAAATCTAGAGAAAATTAACCATAGTTTTCTGCACTTAAGGTATTAAAACTGTTAAAAATAATGGAGCTAGAATAAAATGATGTAAGAAAGATACGATCGTAAGACTATGCGCCAATTTTTAAAAGAATCGTACAAGCACCTCTCCTTGGCCGAAGTTGGAGAAAATTGGGATGAAAAAATATAATGTTTTTGGGTGAAATCACACAAATTAAACTTTGAAGCTCTGTAAAAACCATACCTATTAACCGATTTTAATGTGGTTTTATTTTATAGGTTGTTGTTGGCTGTAATAATCATTTTGTTTTACTATTCTAGCTGCTCTAGCTTTTGAGATATTGAGCTTTAAATAGTGCAAGAAAATGATTTTTTCAAAAATCTTCAAATGCCTGTGGCAGCTAAAGGGTTAAGCTAAGGGGGTATGTTCCGTACAACTTTTTTTTGCTGGAAATTAACTGAGGAATCATAATCCGGTGCGTTTATGCGGCAGTTTCCGGACACCCTGTATATACGGTGGTATTATTTCCTTATTCCATAGTTCGGTGCATATCCTCTATATTAAAAAAAAAAGTGACTCCACATTTATACAAAAGACAAAAAATATGATTGTGTCGTCAGAACAAAAATCTAATCAAAGCTCTTCCTCAAATATACTTGAACTTTTCCTTTATATCTGTACTCTCACTAGAGAAGCGTATTCTTCTTTTTTGTCACTGTCACTATACCTTTCAGCTCTTTTTTTCCTCCCTAAGTGGTGATTGATGTTATTTAATTAAAACTTGTAACAAAGTGATGGAAAGGACCACTTAACCGAGAGTATCACCTAAGTAGAAAGTTGTTCGCTGTTGTATTCTTGATGCTGGTAAAGTGCAGTGTCATCCAGTTGACCTGTATAAAAAAAACTGATTCGAGAGGGAAAGACGTGACAAGATGAGTTTAATTATAAAAGTATGCAGGAAATGTATTGTCATTCATGCATATCATGATGATTGATAACATATTCTGTAAAAGAAGTAATGATCAAATTCAACAATGAAATTCTATATTATTTATGTATATATTTAACAAATTTTATACAAAATCCAAATAACAAATCCTACTTTGAAATCGAATAAATATTAAATTTAAAAAATTTGTACAAAACATAATACTAAAATACATAATTGCTAAAGCTTCTTGGCAAGACATCAAAAAAATTTACTCATGTGCACACTATGTCTATACGCATAATGTTTCTTAGAAATTACATAACAAAACAGATTTTCAGTTTTCAATAAATTATCCTTAAATACATATAATATTTTGAATATCAAAACTATGTGTATTACCACACCGATTTTTCTTGCAAGAAGAGATAGAAATCCATGAAATCACTACGAATGAATGGGTTGTCTCTTATGAAATTACGATTTACACAATGAGAAAAAAAAAACTATGAAAAGTATACTTCTTGTATTCTACTTCTAGTTTTAAGGCAGAAAGATTTATGTACGAAGATAGATTTATATTGTTTCAATATTCGGTCCGTTGGGGCTATCCTCCAGTTTGCGCCACACGACATTACACATTTCACGAACCAATGCTTTCTCGCCATCGTCCATTTGTTCAGTGTTTATTGTGTTGACGTTATTCGCATGACGATCACGTTCCAATTGCTCACGAACTTCCAGGACCTGTAGAGCTCGTACAACAGCTTCGGGACGATTTGAAATTGGATCGGAAGTTTGTTGCGTTACATTTCCACCTGTTGCCATACGCTCTTCTTCCAATTGTCGAATTCGACGTTCGAGCGATCGAACGTATTGAAGAGTTTGATCGCTAAGGGCTGATCGTAAGTTCAGGTCCTAAAAAGAGCAAATTCATTGAAATTAATAATCGATTTAAAAAATAAATAACGAGTAGTAAAAAGAAACAATTTTGAACAAAAATTCCAAAAGGGAAACCGTTGTAAAATTTATAAACCCATACATGATGCATTGGTGCAGACTGACGTCCTAGCGACAAAGTTGTTGGCCCATAAGATATAAGTTCTTCTAGTTCGTTCAAATCGATTCGCCCCACCTTAGTCCTGCTTACAGCGATTTAAGTTCGAGCATCGCAATATGGTTGTATGTAAAATGCAAGAATATTGACTGTCAACTCATTGTCAGAGTTTCTTCCAACGATCCTTGGCATTACCTATAGAGTGTTTACCGGAGGAAAAAATATGCGACCCTCAATCTTGACGTCAGAAGTACGCGGTCTAGCAAGGAAAGCGTGAGTGTATTGCTTGACAACTTCTTTTCTGCCTATTCATCTGTCAATGTTCCAACCAGGCTCCTGAAGAGGAACAGAGCTCCGGCTCATGTGTCCGGATAGATAGAGGCTTCCTGGGTTGGACAAGAAGGAAGGCCAGATGTCTCTTTGCGTATTGTTTCCAAACACGGCTCCTCCTTATAAAATTTGGAAGTCTTCATACTTCTGACCATACCTGTGAAAGTCAGGTTTGGTCTCCAGTCATATCGTGGCATTCGCTTTTTCCTTTCTTTGTGAATTCCTGGAAAGGATTCTTGTTCGGAGGAAAGGAAAGGTTTGCTTTTGGTACCGACTGATCCACTGATGATGAATGGCGTTTCATTAGGGAGACAGTGTCCAACAGCTCGGAGACATATATTGGAATTTTCATTGTTACAAGGGATTCTGTGGAATACAATGCTTTCCTGCATAAGCTCGAGGTAGTTGCTCTTTAAATAAGCTACTACTCACTAACACAGTCGTGGATAGTTTTGCATCGTGTCAACGTATTCCAGTATATACATGAATACGAGTGTGTAGGGCGGAGTCTACCGACCGCTCTACAAGCAGTGGCGGCTCTTCAGGTGAAGTAGGTGAAGAGCCCCTTCACTACAAAATATAACATGCAAATTTTCTCTAATACTATTATTTTAAAAATATTAAAAACTAGCTTCTAACAATAACCAACTCCTCAATAAATCATCAATGAAAAACCATAATCAAAATGTGCATAAAATACATATTTTGTATATCACAAACCGAAATTTGTCTACTTCAAATTCTGTGCCCTTGCACATCAAAATTTTTCCTATGAATGATTAACAAGTGAAAAGGTAATCGTGTCACAGCTCCACGTCTGCACTTCAGATACACGATTCTACTGCAACAATGTATTCAGCACGAAATGTGTACACTGGATTTTCTTAGCAAGTGAATAGCTTTTTGCCTGGTATGTACATGAGGTACTTCACTTCCGTATCGTATGAGGTGATTCTTTGCGATTTCTCTTGTGTTTTTAGTTGATGCAGAATTTTATTTCTGGATAATTTGGAAATTGATAAATTGTTTTGGATGTACAAATTTGTTCGGTTGAGTTATACAAGTCAATCAAATGACAAAGATAGTATTTTGCCTTTGTAAAACAAAACGTTTGAGAATATCATTTACATTATATCGATCCTTGTTTTTAATGGTCACTTCACCTACTTTTGGAGCCACGAACCGCCACTGTCTACAAGTCCAATGACAGCACCCCTTTCTTGACGACATCTTGCATCACGGGGCAATTTACTTCATACTGTGAGGTCTGGGGGTAACTTAAGTTCCTTGTTGAGAGACTATCTCTGAGAGATATCGGCGAAAAATTGCTGGCTTCATATCTAAATAGGGAATACCGTGTAAGGGGAGGTCCACGTTCAAGTATTTTACATTGGATAGGTTCGTAACGTGAGAGCAAATGATGACCTGGAATTCAAACTAGGTTTTGGTTTCCTTCCAGCGTATCTAGTCGGATGTCTGAGAACATGTTGCCTTTGACGTCACTATCGAAGATCATGCTCTCAAATGTCTCTCGTATAACGGTGCTGAAGTACTGGTCTGTATGACATTGTGCTTAGCACTATCGCTGTGGCCGGGAAGGTGGCTGCTTAGCTTCGCCATTGGCAGTAGACGGGTATAAAACGTGTGAAACTGCCCTCACGTTACCATATTTTACGTTTAAAAGATGCCCTAAGTGGAAAATTGATTCATTATGGGTGCAAAGGCGAAGATCAACAAGCTTAGCGGCAAACATCTCACGGCCGGAACCTGTCGGACAACGAAAACAGGCGAGGTTATTGGCACGCTGACATCATTTCTCAAGCGACTGGCACGAAATACGTAGGATTGCAAGAGTGTATCCAACGTAAACGCCAAAATTTAGAGGAGAAAACGTAGGTTATTTAGAGAGAGGCACTGCAAGTGCAATGCAGTAATTATCCGACATTTGAAGTAGGCCACCTTTAGGGAACATGTTGGGGTGTGGTTTCCTAACGGGCGTAAGCGCGTAATTGCATAGGCATTCTCCTGACGGTATGGTCCCGTAGATGACTCTCTATTTCTCTTAGTCCGACGCGATCGACCCAAATGTGCTGTATGTTGTTCTTGTTGTTGTTACTCAAATATAAAAAAAAATCGAGATTTAAAGAAAGCTGCTCCAATTGGTTGTTGCCATAAGGCAAGTGGCGATAGATGTGTGGGAGCATCCGGGCAGGTGACTCGAGCATCTGCAATTCATCTGACTAGTGGTTTTTTGCCAAGTACCCAGTTATTGATCAAATCATTAACTAACGAACTTCTTCGGTGTGTATGTGAGCAATAGCCGCCTTGTGGTCGGAGTTATCGAAAGGAACTTTCTATAGAGCCCGAAAGACCGGAAGGTAAGAGCGTAAAGCTAAGGTACTCCCCTGACGGTAGTCCCGTAGATGACACACTTGTAGGACGCCAGTGCAGGACTGGGGACTGACAAGATAAATTGCAACACGTTGATGTGGAATGGAGTATAGAAGGTCTGTCAGTAGTTGCGCATACCTGGCCATGTCAAACGCTTTTGACATATAAAGTCAAGGATGGTACGCTTGCAGGGCTTCAGCTGGTTAAATCTATTGAAAACCTTAGGCAGTTTATGGAAACCATGTTGATGATTGACGGGGTCAATATGCGCCACAACCAAACAAAAACAGGTAGAGAAACTCTGGAAGTCCTTCAAGAGTCTCACTTTCCTGCATCCACCATAACAACGGGACGCGAAGATCAGTTGGATGACAACTCCCTGCATTTCAGGGCAAACAAAAACGACTGGTCGCTCGCGAACAAAATAGTAACTCATAATAGGGTGGAATGGGCGGTCAACTCTTCCGAACCATACAAATCACCAGGGCCTGCTTCAGCAGGGAATTACGATTCTGGCTCCACATTTACTAAGACTATTTAGAGCCAGTATAGCCTGAGGATATATTCCAATCAGTTGGAAGCAGGTAAAAGTAGCTTTCCTGGCAAAGCCGGGTCGTGATCAAACCCAAGCAAAATCCTATAGACCAATAGGCCTAAGCTTCTTCCTTCTCAAATCATTGGAAAAGCTCGTCGATAAACATGGACAAGTTCCGGTCGCTTTTCTCCTTGCAACCAAACCAACATGCTTATCAGACAGGTAAATCGTGTGAATCAGTACTACACCACTCAGTTGGGAAGAATGAGACCATATTAGGAAGCAAAGAGATAGGGCTCGCGGCCTTCGACAATACTTCGTTTGAATCTCTTGTACACGGCGCTTTAAGTCATGGAGTCCAACACACCCTCTGTCGGTCGGTGGATAAAATCAATGCTTCAGGGACGACAAGTACAACAGGCTTTATCGAATAGGCCAGGTATACAGCTGTCCTCAGAGAATGCGCAAAGGGGGTATTCTATCACCCCTTCTTCTTCTCAGTACCGTATAGCCCCAAGTAGGACCATGGTACGTTAACTCGGCCGTTTAAAGGCAATTTCGAGTCACCGTTACATTGCTTATCATTTCGGGGTGTATATAATGTTACAAGCACTAAATATTTCCGATCCACACATGTACGGAAATTTTTGGACTACGACGCCGAGATTCGATCTCCGGACTTCTAGATTACTAGCATCGCAGAGTGCGACTCAACCAAATGAGCCACAGAGCGTGATTCTATCACCCCTTCTGAGGTAAAATATCTGGGAGTCACTCTCGACAACAGACTCACGTGGAACAAGCAGCTGCAAACACAATTACAAAATGTAAACAGACTCTATATGCAACCAAAAGAGCAATAGGGAAAACGTGGACGTTAAAACCACGAATGATACACTGGATTTACAAAGCCGTGGTTAAACCCCAGCTGACTTGATAGTCTGGTGGACTAATACCAAGCAAAAAACAGCTGCAGCGAAGTTGTCATCAGTACAAAGACTGGCCTGCGCAATCAAAACCGGCGCCATTAGCGGGGCACCAACTTTGACTCTAGGGAAACTACTTGACCTGTCACCACATGACCTTACCGTCAAAGAAGAGGCATGAATGGCAGCGTACAGACTATAAACATCAAACATGTGAACACTGCTAAAGGTAGGCCACAGTCGGATTATAAAAATCATTGCAAACCCTATCCTATATATGGACAGCGACTATACCCCCGGCCAAGTATGTATACCTTCAACTCCAACAACTTCTATTGTCAGGGAGGACTGGAGTAAATGGAACGACAACCATCTAACAAAATATATAGCGTGGTACACAGATGGGTCGAAGACAGACGAAGGAACAGGGGCAAAAATTGGTTTGGGAATGCCAACAGAACTTCAAAAACCTAGCGACCCGAAACAACGTAACCTTCAAGTGGGTAAAAGGACATAAGGGGATCGAAGGCAACGAGAAACCGGATGCTCTTGCAAGAGAGAGTTCCGAACTTCCTTTCAGTGGTCCTGAACCTGCAATCGGAATTAGCAAATCCACTGCTAAAACTTTTGCCAAATAGTAAACTGAAGAAAAATTTCAAAATAGATGGATACTTGCTGAAGGGCTTAGACACAGCAAGCGTATGCTGGGAACCAACTGGCGAACCAGCAGTAGTACCGAAGTCCTCAGCCTCAAAAAGAATCTCAGGGCAGTGACAGGTCTCATAACCGGTCACTGCACACTGCGTAAACATCTGCATACAATCGGGATCTACACACAAGACCCACTATGCCGCCTCTGTAACAAAGACAAGTAATCAGCCTCGCATGTTATTTTCGAGTGTCCTGCTATGAGCTGGAAACAAACCTTCGTTGGAGCTCAGGCCATTGGAATGGGCGTAACCAAAGTAAACCTAGTTAACTTTCTTCTAACCCTTTTACGAAGGGGGAATACAATAAGCCAACAAGCTGCAGTATTGGGTGGAACCAGCCCAACCCAACCCATCATAGCGCCTAATCCATCGCTAGTACTAGTTCCTCGAGTACTTTGGCCACAGGAGGCACTAGGGTTATTGGGTGTTATGATTCTTTGTGATAGATTCATTGTAGCGTTGATATACTCAATGGCTGGTGTCGGTGAGTCAAGTTGTTTGAGCATTACTATGATAGCTATACCGCTACGCTAAGCGCTTTGGAATTCTTATCATCATGTTTAATGGCTAGAGAGAGTTCATTGGTGGTGATATTATTGATATTGTTGCCTATCTGTGTCGAGATGTTCGACGAATATTTGGTTAAATTTGTGAGCGTATTATATCGTATTATACAACAGTCCTGAAAGTGGTAATTCCATGGAGGTTTACTTGTTTGGTAATCTCAATTTTCAGAATGCGGATTCGAGGATCGGTTTCTCTCACCTTTGCCAATTTGGCCGCGGACGTGAAAAATGTGGTCTTTGTCTCGGAATCCGGCCAGCTGCGATAAATATTCTGGCCGCGACCTGTAAGATCCATTTCAGATGCTTTTCGGCTAGGCGCACATCGGTGAGATGTCGTTTAGTGGGCAGAAATCTGATTCATCCAACCCATAGACCGTGGTGTGCAATAACTGATTAATGACTGTAAAATACGAAACTGTCCGGTAAATAGAGCTAGTGTTGGGTTGGAATCCTGCGGGACAGATTTATACTGGGGTATGTAACTGTGGAGTCAATCGAGTGTCAATATTTCCAGACTTGACAGATATCGCTTGTAGTTCGACGGTGGTGTTGGTAGTGACGTCAATGACATTGTATTGAACTGACAAACACAACCCTCCTGCATCGAATCTTCATGGCTCTTGTCGCTTTAACAACAACCTCCTCCTGAATCTTCAACCTGATCACGTAGGATAATGTTGTAATTTTATACGATGAATTAGAATTTAGTTGGGTTCCCTAAACTGCTCTAAGTTGCATGTGTGTATCTGTCCGTGAAGACTGTAAATCGGGATGATTTTATATGAAATTTACTTACTTTGGTAATGTTTCCAATTTGTCTTTCATATTGACGCAAATTGTTTAAAGTCTCATCGGCATTTGTACTTGAACTGCTACCATCACCATCATCACGGAGGGTGGGTCGAGTTGCTGCTCCACAATTGGCACAAAGTGTATTTGCCGCTACATGAGCTCTCTCCTCGTCCAAATATAGACAAAGTTCTTTAAGCTCCAAATTATCGCGAATTAACTCTTGCTGTTTATCATCCAATTGGCGTAATTTATTCTAAAAGAGAAAAGGTATATAAATATAGTTAGAAACATTTTCTCTTTACTGATAATATTTGTTTGCTTAATAATGCAAAATTGGGCTAAATTTGCGTTTAATGCAGAGGACATCTCATGGCTCAAATTAAAGACAAAAATCTGCAGTCGATTAAAAATATAACATGTGAACCTACTTGGTATGCTGAGACTTCTTGTCGCATGACACTAGCTGTATATCTTCCAAAACGTTGCCATTCACGTGCTAATTTTCGTCCTTTTTGCCGATCATCATCTAAAAAGCAGCATAAATCCCGCAGCTCTTGGTTATCTTCGTTCAGCCGTTGATTGGCATCTTTCAATGCACGGAGTTCGGCCAATAAGTTCTGGAATTTAAAAAATACATACTTATTATTAAGAATTCAAAGTTAACAATAAGAAAATATTATTTTAATTTTTAAATACAATTTTGCCCTATCTGATAGCTTTTAAAATATAATAAACTGTTCATGTATATCCAAATAATCACGAAATTTCAAAGCGGCCATTAAATTTATTAATTATTTTTGAGAATAAAATAAAAATTAAATCACCACCTGTATTTTTTTGTCAGGTGCACGTAAATGTATAATTTCACTTTCTGATTCTCACAACCGGTTCAAAATCAACAACTCTTCCATAAAATCCACTTACCAATTCGAAATTCCGGCTCAACTGGTTGTATTTAAACTAATCATAATTAAGAAACCGTTAACTCAACTTTTAATCTGTGAATGTCATCATTCTTTATGACCCAACGATTTAATTTTATTCTATGCATATTTTGTGTTTGATTGCAATAAATGCAGTTTGTGAAGAAAAAACCCCAAGTTGAATGGCCCGAAGATCCGGTCTCTTTATATAACATTTTGTATTTAGTAGGAAATCTTCTCAATATTTTATTAATTTCCAAAAACAAACAAATAAAGGAATCAATCATAAAAAGTGACTTTATAAGTTTAATCTTCCAATAAATTTAAATTTCTAAAAATAACAAAAAAAATACATCAAGTTCCAATGGCAATTTTATCATATCGAAAAATCAATAAATGCACAACAATTCGAAACAGTTTTTGGTAGCCAAAAACGGAAAAAGAAAACTTTCACTTCATAATACAATCGCACAACATAAAACATCAAAACTCTGTCTAGCATGTTTCTTTTATTTGTATAGACATACGCTGAGTGGCATTATCTGCATCAAAAACCAATTTGAACTTGAGAAATTGGAATTTAAAATTACTTAAAGCCATCATCCACAAAAAAAGAAAGAAAGATAGAAAATGCGTTGTTAATGCAGTCTTCCAACTACACATAGTACCAGAAGTTAATTCAAACAAGAATTATTGTAAATTGTAGTAGCACATGTTGTGTATGCTATAAATAATTGCAAACAAATTAGCACCTTAGCTTTTATTGTGCAATTCACACGTTACAAAAAAATGGATAACATAAAACCAAGCATAGCGCTGGCGCATTTAATTCGTGAGAACGAAAACAATTTGATGATTTTTCGTCTAAATCTATTCACACACATGTGACGACAAGTGATTTCACGGTGCGTTAATCAGCAGTTAAGGCAATCTCTTAATTAAATCATTCGTTACAGGTTGTTTAGTGTGAAGCTGTACGCAGATACTCGTATACGAATTCAAAATCACTTCTCTCGTGTCTATTTAGAGTCGGACCCACATCGAAAATAATGTTGTAGCAAGAAATGTAAAATTTTGTAATTGCAAATTATAGATTCGATTTAGATTTTAAGAATTTCTATAGATTTTTATTAAAATTTCAACCGGTTTCGATTAACGCAAAGAAAAAACAGGTTACTGCCTTAAGGCTTTCGTTTTGTATGAATTCATTTCAACTGTATATCTGTGCGAATAACTGAAATGTGTAGCATAGTTTTGTAAAACGTAAATGAATACATTTTAGTGTAGCAGCCTATAGAATAGAAAAATATTTTTTTTTATAAATTCTTGAAGAATGTAAAGAAGAAGGATGAAAAATTATTAATTTCAGTTTTTGGTAGTCTATTTTCACGGTAAGTTGCTGTTGATCGTGAATGATTAATTTGATATGAATCGCTGTTCTTTCGAAAAAAGAAAGCAATTTTTATATGAGAAGGCAGGAATGTAGCATGTGGTTTTAGTTCAAGCCTTCCTTAATCTGTCAGATGATGCTCAGATGCTCAGATTATATTAAGGCGCCATATTCCGTGATTTTGGTTTTAATTTAATTTCTGAGAAGTTGCAAATCAATCTTCTCAGACAATAAAGACTATTGACATGACAAAATTCCACTATAGCTTCCAAATTATTATACCCGTCGCTCATAGAGTGAAAGGGTATATTAACTTTGTCATGAAGTTTGTAACGCATTGAAAGAAGCATCTCCGACCATACGAAAAGTATACATATATGATCAGCATGACGAGATGAGTCGATTGAACGATGTCCGTCTGTCTGTCTGTCCGTCTGTTGCAGCGTGTTTTTCTCGGCCACTATAAAAGTATTTATATTTATTTGCGCACCAATTTCAAACAAATTTCACACAAATGTGTTTCTCTTGATGGCTTGATTGGATCAAATCGAATAATGGGGTCATGGGGCTGCCATACAAACCTAACCCCCCAAATTAGGTTCTTCTAAGAAAAACTTTTTTATTTGTGCACCAATTTCAACCATATTTCAGACAAATGTGTTTCTCTTGATGACACAAAACATATCTAAGAATTGATAAAATCGGACCATTGGATCATGGGGTGGCCATACAAACCCAACCCCCATTTCGGTTCTTCTAAGAAACATTTTTTGCGCCAATTTCACAAAACCTTGAATCAATGTGTCTTTACCAAAGCAAGAAAAAAGTTCAAAACGAATGGAATCGTACTGTGGGGTCATGCTCCCGCAACCCCAATAACATTTTCTGAGCAAATATTTTTATTTGCCCACTTTTATCAACCAAGCCCAAAACTTTTGCCAAGACGGGAGAAAAAGAATGAGGAGGGGGATTACATACAAGTAATAGGTACGCCCGAAAAAACTTTTAGCCCAAGGAGAGCGAAGGGTATCCAAATTTCGGCCGCGCCCGAAATTAGCCTCGCCCTCGGGGGTTGGCGGGCGTAGCGAGCAGGGGGCAAAGCCCCCTAGTTTTTTATTAAATTATTGAAATTATTCTTATTTTGCGACTGACATTTACACCAAAATGTAGGGAAATTTGTGTTATGCCCTACTTTTGAGTTGGGCGAACCTGTAATAAAGCTTTTTCTATATCCCAAGAACCGATGCGCGGAGATAACAGCAAACGTCTTGTGTTTTTCTTAACCTGCAGTCGACAACATCTCAGCGCGTTCACCAATACCAATTGCAGGTCTTTTGAGATAAACAAGTAAAATTAAAACAGAGATTCAGGGAGGATTCATGCAAAAAAAAAAGATCAGCGATAAATGTCATCCTCTGCATCTGCAGTAAGATCGCATGCATTTTGAATTATTCCCCATAATTGTGCATCTGGCATGCACTCCCATTCAGAAATCCATCCTCTCAGACCGCAAGTTCAGCTGGCTTTGAGGCCGTGATTCGTCGGAACGATGGTGTTGTGAGCCACGGAAGTTATATACAAAGCCAGTAACTACCAGCTTTACCCGCTAGCTTACTACGAGGACTGATTGACACCTACGAGGACATTTAGGAGAAGAAAGTTAGTCATGCTGTAACAACCCTGCATGACTCGGGAAAGTCAGCCCGCGAAGAAATTTGTTTATAATATCAACTGCTATCAAACATACCAGGGGCCCTCATGTGTCACACAGGTCGTTGATGATGCCCCAAGAATTTGACGTTTAAGCTGTGCAAAAACCAAATCGCTTATCTGATTTTAGTGACGTTAGTTCCCAGTTCTAAGTGGGAAGCTTGGATGACTCAAGAAGTCATGGCGGAGTGGCTTACTAAATTTAACGATAAAAATAAAACAAAGGGAAATAACGTTATTCCAATTATACAAGGTGTCCGGAAACTGCCGCATAAAAGCGCCAGATTCTGATTCCCCATGTCATTTCCAGCAAAAAAGTCGTAAGGAACATACCCATAATTCTTAACCCTTTAGCTGCCACAGGCATTTGAAATTTAAAAAAAAATATTTTCTTGTTAGACTCAATATCTCCAAAGCTAGACTAGCTAGAAAAGCGAAATAAGATGATTATTACCGCCAACGGTAGTTATCCATAAAAATCCTATGTCATTAAAAATCTTGAGACCTCAGCTTTATTATGGTACCATTTTAACCAATATTTGGTGAGTATGTACTTTTAAAATTATTGCTCTTTTAACGAAATCGTAGGGAAAATGGGAAATTATGAAAATGGTTTGTGGTTAGGTTTTTTGAAAATAAACCAAAAACTGTTAGAAAATAACTTAAGTATTTTTTATTTTAGTATTTGGTATTGTTTTCTCTTGCTCTAATGACAGCCTCCAGTCGACTCTTCATTGACCTGATCAAGTTGTTGATGGTATATTGAGGAATACCGTTCCACTCCTCTAATAGGGCTGCCTTCAATTCTTCAGTGGACGAAGGGACTGGATTTCTGGCTCGGACTCTTCTCTTGAGCTCGTCAACGGGATTGATGTCTGGACTGCGTGCAGGCCAGTTGAGTGTCTACATGTTCGCTTCATTGAGAAACTGCCGAGTGAGACGCGATGCGTGACACCGGGCATTGCCGTGCATCAAAGTGAAGATCTCGCCAATAAAAGCTGCATAGGGCACAACGTGGGCACGGAGAATATCGTTTATGTATCGACCAGATGTCAGCGCTCCTTCTCGGCCTCCCCGCGTACGATTACGAGCTCTGTTTTTTCCTCCAAGGAAATGCCAGCCCACATCATACAGGAAACGCCGCCGTATGCAACCGTTCCAGTGAAACAGCACTGCGCAAATCGCTCACCCGTCACTGTCATGCACACACATTATCGACTCGTTAGTGAACAATACTGAGCACCATTTCGTAACGCTCCAATTCAGATGATCTCGAGCAAATAAGAGGCGCGCTTGTCGGTGTGCTGCAGTCAATTTTGGGCTGTCTTGGAGTGATATTCGCTTCCCTTAATCGTCTCTTCACTGTCCGGGCACTGACGGCTACTCCGCGAACACAGGTTCAGGTTCAGGTTCCGCAGCGCAGCAACACCCGTGAGCAACCGCTTTCGTAACGTACTTATAACAATGAAACAGTCGTCTCTCTCTGAAGTGGATCGAGGGCGGCCCGTTCTTGGTCTCGAATTAAAGCTACCAGTCTCTTGTAATCTCCTGCTAACTCTCGAGACAGCAGACTGACTCATTCCAAGACGGCGAGCGACGGTTCGCTAACTAAGCTTCAGACAATAGGGCTACAACTTGAACTCTAAGTCCGTAAGTGTATTTTTTCATCTCAATTTTCTCCAACTTCTACCAAAGTGAGGTGCTTGTAAGATTCTTTTAAAAATTGGCGCATAATCTCCCGATCATATCTCTCTTACATAATTTTATTCTAACTCCATTAATTCTAACAGTTTTACTGCCTTAAGTGCAGAAAACTAGGATTAATTTTGGCTCGATTTTGATATAATTTGAATAAATTTTACCAAATTGCAGAACACTTGGGGCAACTGCCTACCTTTAGATTGATGCCCAAAATTTCGTCTATTAAAACTTAAATATCTGTTTTGGATGTTTTTGGTGCGATCAGTAGTAAAGTAAGGTCCACTAAAACTGCCACTGTCGAAAAATGTTTTTCAAAGCGGGCGTGAGAACTGTGAATACATCAGAGCATGTAGAATAAATTGACTTGAAATCAGAAATGGCTGTCTTACACAATTTAATGCCGGACGACCAATTACCACAAGATTATTCATCGATTGATAATAATTTATTAGCTACTGAAGATAATGCAATATCTTTGGAAGCTATTAACATAGAGTTGCGACCGAACGGCAAATTTATTAACTGTTCCCGTCATATAAAATTTATTATTGTCGTTCATCGAATAATGAAAATTGCGCGAATTTAATAAGGAAATAATACGATCGTCTATAAATCCTATTTTATCAATTAAGGGTAAACCATAAAATTAAGATTTTAGTGTAATATTGCCTATTAATAGATATGTATGAATAAAAAAATTATATTATTGTTCTTTGTAGCACGATAGCTTAACGTCTCGGGATTGCTCGCATCGATTTCTCGGTCGTTCACGAAATCTGGCTTGTTTGGTTGGTTGATAGTCGTATATTTGCAATTGTTTGTTGCAATTTAATGATGTCCGATAGTTATAGCGCATCTTACAGATGATACAACTGGTGGTTGTATCGTATGCGCCATTCATCTCGCTCGCGAAAGGTCCCGAATATTCTTCGAAGAACCTTCCGGTCAAATGTAGATCAAAAGATCTTCAGAGTTAACGTCTTGGCTTCGCGGCCAGATCGGATGATTGTTATATACATATGGAGCTTCATGCTCTTGCGCACCAGCTTCGATCTAATTATTGAGAGGACCCTGACCGGAGATAATATCCCAAGCCTACCTCCTTTCAAGATTTACCAAGCCATTACCAAAACGGAAGAGATAGGTCATACTGATACACGTAAGATAAATTAATAACTGGCACTTGCAATTTTGAAGTAGTATTGAGATCAACAGCACGGGGTAGCAGCAAATGAGTACATCTGAGTGAGATCATAGTCCGTCATATGGGTCATGAGTTCGAAAAAGATCATAAAGTGAATTCGCTGACGGTGTGACTCGAACCCACGACCCTGATGTGCTCGCACAAGTTCAGATCTCCGCATAGCCTTTTTAAATGTATTTGAACATATTATTTCAAATTTAAGGTCACAGAATTTGGGAAAATTTATTCTGGTGTCTCTTCAGATTATAAAGACGGACATACCGTCTCCTGTGAGGTGATTCCGATCGGGGTTGTTGATCTTAGTTGATAAAACATCAGCATAAGTAAACAGTGTTTTTTACCTCCGGTAAAAGTAATGGAAACTGAATTTTCACGCTCAGATGTTCATTTTCCCCGTTATTAGCCAATTTACAAAGTTGGCAATGGAGAATTCATAAATATTAAAGGGTTATGACACCGAAAAGGGTGGGACCAATGTTATAAGAAATGTTGCTTGTCTATCTTCCATAAAAACTAAAAAAAATGCGAAGTGGTGCTTTTACCGCGACCCAATAGGGGATTCTGTAAACAAAGAGAAAAAGTTTACCTTAAAATGAAAAGCAGCTTATCCTTTTGATTCTTCTATGCACTGTAATTCAGTTTATACGTCTAATTTCCTGGTATAGCGGTGTCGATACCATAAATAACTAGTGAATATATCCGCAAAAAAAACTAAGCCATTCGGCACAGTTAGCTCGGCATTTATGAAAAATGGAAATATTATGCAATTTTTGAGTGTCTCTGAGCAACAGCGAAAGGTGAGACTGGGCTCCATTTTTTTGAGCACAAATACAGAAAATGAATTTAATACGAATGTACTGTGCGGCCTTAGGAGGTACCGAGTCGGCTGATTGCCCTGGTACGCGAAAGTTTTTTCGGATAACATCCCCCACCCCTGTCATTTAAAAAAAAAGGCTCTTGCAAAGAGACTCTAGTGGACGAAATTCATTCATAACAACAAAACATGACTAACATATAAAATAGAATAAAAATGCTGTATAACTTCTTACCCTAATTGTTACTGTTGAGATAAATGAGAGTATAAATACTCTGGACCTTATGTACCTAAATACCGTTTTATATCACGATAGTTTTGATGTCTACAGAAATGTCATAGAATAGAACTCAACTCTTGGCAGAAGTGGCCTACTGTAGCAGCCCCATGCAGTAAGCGTAAGGGATAAAATGCCCATTTTCTATATGTCCATGTGTATTAGCAAACAGTTGATTAAATGCACTAAACTGAAACTGTCCAAACTTTCTCGAATTGATGTTGAGAATTGCTAGCATGAGCATATCGCCAAAATGTGGTCCAACACAACATGGCAAGCAATGCCAAGCCACTTAGTGGAATGTAATAGATTATGATCTAAGGAAGAAGTAGATGGTTGAGTTCAATCACAAGAATTTAAATTTGATTCATAAATTCGTTTCAAATAAAATGAAAATTTATCTATGTGTAATTTAATTAAATTAATTTTGACATTGTCTCTGCGTCTCCCACGCTTGCCTTACAATTTTACCATCTACGAGGTTTACCGTCAGGGGAGCACCTAGCCTTTCGGCCTTTATATCCCGGTCCTTCGGACTGTTTGGACCTTCGGCGTTTTACTGGCAAGGTCTTATTGCCAGAAGAGGATTTCCCCATCCGGCAAATGCAGTCACCTTCAGGAACCCAACCCCGGGGTTGCATCACCAGCTCGATGACTTGCTTAACAACCTCCAGCCACTTCGAGACCAACGCCTTGATGGGTAGAGACCATGGTCCCCTGGGCACGCCCATCACCGAGGTACACTATTCGCTAAAGACTTCTCTATAGCAGGTGTGATCCTCCTTCGGCCTATTGGTTAAGCCTAACGTTAAATTCAGAAGTGCACATCCCAGGTTCGTTGGACCTGTGACTACTCGTCTGCTTAAAGCAGACTCGTAGCGCTGCTTTTCACATTCAAGCGGCCCTTCAGTTTACTAGTCAGCAATGCGATTCGGGCAGTGTGGTCATCAATCCACAAACTAGTTAGATATAGGCACGTAGGCATTTTCCACCAAGGCCGTTCTCCCTAACTAGCCCCTTCAGGGCTCGGGTTATGCGAAGCTGCCAGCTCCGAGTCTCACACAATTAACCGTAATGGTGAACCCCCCATCAGGGAACACCGTTTACGTGCTCGGCCTTTAGTGACTTTCCTCCCGTAAGTTGTGGGAGGAGGTAGGTCACGCCAAGAGCCACCCCACGCTTGCCTTACGGAGTACCTAAGCGAACGGCCATGACCTCCCTCCCATAAAGAGAAAAGAAGTTTATCCGAATAATAGCCAGGCGGGTGTTCTCCGCCGAGATGCCTCCCTTTGGAACCCCACCTTGAGATGCGACTGAAGCTGGTCGACTTGTCGAGCACCACAGACCACCTCGAGGCCAACACCTTGATGGACAGAGGCCATGGTCCCTTGGACACACCCATCCCCGAGGTATACTATTCGCTAAAGATTTCTCAATAGCAGGTGTGATCCTTCCCCCTGTAGGTTAGACCTAACGAATTCGGCTCGCCAGCCGCAGGATCGTTTTGCCGTTGTTCACTTCCGGACGGCCCCTTCCGCTTATTAGGCAGCAATTTGACTGAGGCCATGTGGTCATCAATCCACAAACTAGTTAGATATAGGCGCGTAGGTCATTCTCCCTAACTAGCCCCTTCATGAATCGGGTTATGCGAAGCCACCAGCTCGGAGGCTCAACGTCTACGCGATCACTTATGGATGGATTCCTCCCCTACGAGGAAACATTGCGTCGACTTATATGACTGCCTTTTCGAAGGAATAGGAAAAAAGTCAGCCATGCAGTGAGCCGCCCAAGATGATTTGGGAGCACGGGCACCCGAAGGGTCTCTATACAGTTCCACGCCATGGCGTATGAACCATACAAGGGGCCTCCCTGCGCTGCTCGGATACTCGCAACTCACCAAAAATCGGTTTCCAACTACCCAGAATGCTCAGCGTCACATGGACACAGACTCCACTGCGGGATAAATTAACTTTGACAATGAGTCGCGAGCATCTAAATTTAAAAAAAATTGTTAAGCTGCATCTAGTCAATCAATTTCACTAAACAAATTAAGCTTTTATCACGGCCATTTAACCCAATTAGCAAAATTACATTATCATTTCCATAATAATAAATACGATAAAGCGTTTCACGCCAGAGGTCGTGAAAACAACTTCATTTGAATAAGAGAGCGGCGCGTAAAAACAATTTTCGGTTAATTTTATCAAATTTCTCTAGTCGTAATAAATTCTGGTCGAAAAAAAACTCAAAGTTATGACATTAAGATTTGAAAGAAACTATAACGAAGACAAAGAATGGATTTGATAATATCATCCATACCGTACCGTATGATTTATGTAACAAACATAATTCAATTGAATTAGACTCATCTACTCGTAACATCATCTTGTCAACAAAAACGTTTGCTTTCAAGTCTTCATAACTATTATCTCGTCCGCAAGAAGAAACCACGAAAAAGCCGTTACGGTTTGAATACTAGTTGCGTTCAGTCAACTGAAAAATCATCATTTACTCGTAGCGAATGTTTTGTAACTCACAGACTCTTCAAAGAACAGCGAAAAACTATTCTTGCATAAAGATGCATCTTGCAAAATTCCCTCACTCACTATGCTAATGTTAAAGAAAAGAGAGAATCACTCACCTGTAAATGTCGATTTTGTTCGGCTGATAAGCGTCCGGGCAGCATCCCGGCCATTGCTCCTGCCGCTCCCACTGGACCGGAACCGGACCCCGGATCTGGATCCGGCTTTCGCACAAATTTCAACATATCCTGGAGTTGTTGTTGTTGCTGCAACGATGACTGATGTTGTTGGGTTGACTGCGGAGCACCCCTAACCGGATGCTCGGCGTCGTGATGTATCTGGATATGTCCGGCTGACAATCTATGCGGGGGCGGTCGTTGTACGAATCGTGCCGAATGGCCAGGTCCTGCTTTCACGGAATCCGGAATGTACACGGACGCCAGTTTTGGAATATCCGGTGGATACTTGATATTCAAATGAGGAGGCACACTAGCATCGGGAGGATAATATCCTGCACTCGGTTTATTGCTGGGATTCGGAATGTGCTTTAATATTCCTCCCGAGGGTTGTGGCGGGGGCTGATAGCGCGGTGGTATATGCGAAGAATGCGATCCACTCAAGACGTTAGCACTCGAAATATTGTTATTACCGGCGGTTAAATGAAAATGATGAAGACTGGACGGAATTTGTGGTACAACTGTCGCGGAAGCTAAATGTGCGATCTGCGGCGACTGTTGCTGTGATAGGCCACCAGTCGATGACGTAGTTGCTGGAGATGGCTGAGACGACTGTTGGTGCTGTGGGAGATGATGTTGATGATGCTGTGGTGGTTGGTGTATCTGCACGGCCTGCTTTGGGAGTCCAATTAAATTCCCATTCAGCTTAAGACTGTTGTTGCTCGAAGACATTTTCTTCGACGGAATGTTCGTTGGTGATTTTAAATTTGTGCGCGATGACGCGGTCGCCATAGGTTCGCTTTTTCTGCAAGACGTTCGCGTTAAACGACAACCGTCACTATATTTCTACGAGGCACACATTCAAATTTTTTAGCCGGTTTTCAAGTAGGTACAAAGATACAGAAAACTAGCACTATACTTGGTTCACCAGTTATTTATTGTATCGATCATTTCCGATACGTTTTTGCATCCGTCACAGTAAATACATACATCCGTTTCGTTTGACCCGTTAAACCACTTTTTGCAGATATTTCAGTATAAGTACGCGAAAAGACTTTTTCGAGATTATTGCAGATCGGTTGACACACAATCACCTCGGACGCAATTACACTTTTTCGAAGAGAGCTGTACGGTGGGTATATGGAAACGACCGCACGTTGAGGAGGATCGAACACGCCGCGACCGTTGTCACTTTTCACCTGATCCAAGTGGTCAGATAAATCTGGAGACAGGTCCACGAATTCCACGACCGTTGGTCAGTATTTGAGCGTCACACGGTGTTAAACCTGTTTCTTAGCGTTGTCCGTTGCTGCAGTCCATGGCTGGCCCCTGTGACTGTTGTGCCTTTAATCCGTTCGCACTGAAACAAAATAAGCAGATCCAATGTCAGACCGATATATTTATGCCTTTTGCGTTTATTTGCTTCACATTCATAACAGATTCAGATACATACATTCATATTCACTCGTATAGTTCATAAACACCTTCGTTCTTTTTATCTTTCTTTGGATTTCAGTTACTTAGTACTTAATTTGAAGGCTGCGGACCTCCAAGACAGTGATGTCTTTTGTGCGGTACATGCAGAACTCTTGAAATTGAATATGTACGTTCCGAACGGATTTCTTTGAAAGCCGTCCTTTGTATTTTCTGTAATTAACATGATATGTTTCTTTTAATCAGATCAGTATGATTATGCTTACGAACATGTGTATGTGGTATGTTAATCCAATTGGATGTTGGATGTTCGTCAGGCGGTGGTGAATTGGGTTCTTTGAAAAAAAGTTGGATTTGAAACCTGAGTATTTGAACGTATTAATTTTATTAAAATTCGCCAATAAAAGACAGGATGACAGAAAATGTACTCAACAAAAGTAGGTTTTATTCAAATAAAAAAAAAAAGATTTAAATCTGATGTCTGAAAACCGCATGAAAAAATATTTGATGCCAGTCTATGGAATCATGCCATATGTGATTATATTATGTTGCATATACTATTATACTTCAATGACTATAGGTACATACACGTAATGGACTCTATATATAAATATACTATTTCGTCAGTAGATCGGTCGTTAAAAATAAATTTTCAATTGCCGCACGCAGGGCACATTACATTAGTTTTGATAAAAAAAAACAGGCAAAGAAGTTTGATATTAGGGCAAATGAGGTACTAATTACATCTACCTCTAAAACGATTTGAAATATGATGCAAGATGTAAGGTGTGGCTTCATATTTTAACTGTAGAGGTTATCAAACTTATAAATTGCATGTATGGAAAGGTTAATATAACGATTTAAAAAATAACCTTACAGCTGCCGATTTCTACAGGACCGGTTCTTTATTTAACCCTAGAAGGTTATCCTTCGTCGAATCGACTACGCATCATCACATTCATCCCGTTTTTCTTGACAATTTTCATTATTTTGAGCTGATTTTTCGTACAGCACTTACGGGGCCGATGTACTTGCCTGGTACCTTGCAGCTAGTCGAAGTAAGCAGGACAAGTTGGATTTTTGGAAATTGGCGTCGTCGAAACGACGAAAGATGAACTTTGTGTAACTTTTAGAACTCCAGTATTTACTATGGCTGGTTGTCGATTCGACGATAAATCTGTGTCCGTACAACTAGGTCAAAGCAAATATTTTTCTTTTTGAAATTTGGGATTATTTTTTTCCAAAAATATTGAGAAAAAATATTTACTAGGATAAAAATAGGACAAATCAGGAAAATGGCTCAAAATTGTTCCTCATTTTAGACAGATTGCCTTTCGAACTCATAAAAATCGACTCCAAGGCACTCAATTTCAAAACCTGACATAATACATAGAATTAGAATTAATCAAAGGAACTCGGGGAGAAGAAATTCCTAAATTTATTGTTAATACATAATTCTAAAATATACTCCAAAAACTGGAGAGGCGAAGTGAAGGAAAACCCGTGTTGGGAGCCCAAAATGGATCACTGTGCTTCTAATTCATTAAACCCAACTTTCTATTAAGTTTAGAATATACATATATTTTCTGATTCGAACACATTTTTTAAATTATATCAATGTTTAGTTTTTAGGGTTTTTTTCAGATTTTTCAAAAAACCCTTATGAAATCGATTTTGTCCGTCCGTCTGTTCGTCTGTCCGTCCGTCTGTTCACTCTCGCATTCGCTAACGGCTTAACCGACCGTCATGAAATTTGGTAGAAATGTGTAGAATGGTAACAGTCTTTGGCACGAAGTACTTAAAAGTTGGTAGGGCAAAAATAACAGGGTTTCCCGGACATTTGAAAATTTGTTCATTAAATATCTCGCGATCGGCTAAACCGATGGTCCTGAAATTTGGTAGGAAAGTGTAGAATGCTATTAGTCTTTGGCACGAATTACTTAAAAGTTGGTATGGCAAAGATAACAGGGTGTCCTGGGCATTTGAAAATTTGTTCACTGAATAATTCGCGAACGGCTTAACCGATAGTAATGAAAATTTGATAGGAATGCGTAGAATAATAACAGTCTTCAGCACGAAATACTTAGACGTTGGTAGGACAAAGCTAACAGGGTGTCCCGGAGATTTGAAAAAGTCGACTTTTTTTGTTTTTATCGGACATGGACGTATGGATACTCATATCATGTACTCGATGGGTACATTTCATATGAGTTGCTTTTTTTCCAGTTTGGAGTAATGGTAACGGAGTTACAGCTAATAAATTCAGTTAATATGTGTAGCCATGATACATAGTAAATCTATTTTTGGATTCGTCTAATTACAGAACGAAAGGCGTTACAAAATTACTCAAAATCGATGCTTTTCCATTCTAAATAAGCTAAGGATTGAAAATCTGTCAAATCTTGCGAAAGGGAAATTTGTATGAGGCCTCAAAGTTGAGCGTCGTCGATTCGACATAGCATGACCTTTCCGTACTAAAAATAAGCATGACCTTTCAGGGTTAACGGTGGTCCGCGAACTACTAGTGTTCCCTGAAGCCATTTTAAGTGGTCCGTTGAGCCTTTGTTTCGATTTGTACAATGCACTGAAGAAATTTAAAATCACTTTCGGCTAACTTTTTTGCATCACGAATTCCACCATTTAATCAGTTAAGCGATAGGTCATATTCTTGTGAATTTGTCAGCAATTGTGTACAACTAAACTAGTTCAACACATTTTAAATGAGTTGCTCTTTCCAGTGATCAAGGATACAGTGTGTTGCTTTTGAACTTGTGTGTGTGAGGCAAGCACGCCACTACGAAAACATCTGAATAAAAGGGCTAAAAAGTATAACTTTTGACATCTTTTATTATTCACATTACATAGACTTCAAAAGCAGGAAAACTTTGAAATTTCTCAGACCTTACTGAGCAGTACCTTCTGTACTATATAGGTATCCTCCCTCCCAACCTATCCATTGATTGATCCTCTCCCCTATTATTAAAATCAATTCTCAAAAGTCTCTTCTATTTTAAACAGATATACAGGATGAACGGTATTTTGAACCGGTTGACATCTAGAAAACCAATTTTCTTACCAGCTTAAAATTTTTCACAATTTTGTGCTTAGGGTCTCTGTTCGGCTCTCTTTTGAATAGTAGTTTCATCGATTTCTAATGAACTAACAACAATTGAGCCGATTAGAAAAAAAATTATTTCCATTTTTATGTTGAATAGAGAGGCCTCCTAAGTAGAACGATTGAATCGCCTCATTCATGTCTGAGCAGGTCCGGGCAACCAGTGTTATTCCGTTTTCTAATTAAATAAAAAAAATATTTTGCATAAACTTATACTTTATGACTTTAGGTCAAAATTGGGCGGGATCAAGTGAAATGTAGAGGATATCCACATAAAATTTTCATTTTTCCATATGGAGTTAACTACAATTATTTAATTCCATCCACAAGTATAAAATGTTCCTTTTATTGATTAGGATAAAACACTCAAAATAAAAATCCATATGAATAAATAATAATTTTTTTTATATAAATCTTGTTTATACCGTGTTTAAATTTATACAAAAGAGATAGTAACATATATCCATTGGTATAATTAATCAAATTGTCATGCGGTCAGAACATCAACATATTTGTTCAATTCGCTCCAAATGCAGTAACTCCCTTTTCTGTATTTACGAAGAAAATGCCGATTGCCATTTATTTTTGAAACAGACTCGCAGTCGATCGGCAGCACTAGGTCGCAGGATGTCCCAGTTAATGTTCAGGTGTGAGATGTGAGTAAGCGTAATAGAACTTGTAAGAAGTGTAGTGCATTGTTCAAGGCTGTCCGCATAGCTAAGATTTGGATTTGCACAAAACTATGGTAATAATAATAAAATTATGCAAACAATAATTTTGGTGATTTTATTACCCATTTCAAATGTTTCTACGTATCCGTTTCTGAAGAAGAAAGAAAAATTTATTTGAATTTTACCTTTTATACTGAATATGTAAAGTGACACATTTAATTGCAGGGCAGGGGGGCAGGGGGCAGGGAGGGGCGAGCTTGCGTCGACCAGTAATGTAAGTACGTAATGAATTATCCACTGTCACTTTCGATTGCGATTTAATTCGATAGCTTAACTAAGATCTTAAGTCTTGATTATTGTTTGCTGCTTTCCAAGTACTGCTCCCTTACAGCTTTGGTTTTTACAATCTGATGCAAATTTTTGGACAAACCACCGAAAGCACTTTGCTGTAGAATGCTCTTGATACCGCCATCAAAGGCAACAATACTCTCTAAATATAGATAAATTAATATTTATGGGGGAGTTGAATTTCCATTCAGACTATAGGCACTTTGGTTTTGTTGAATTTTTTCATTAACTCGACTGCATTAGACTCCTTCTCGAGATCCAGAGCTATAACGCCCAGATCTTTGATTTTGTGCGAGAGTACCTAAATGTCAAAACTTCATCATACAAGTTCCACCGCGTCCCGGCAAATAAAGTCAAATGAGCAAAAAGCTACCATCGCAAATAGGATGCAATCCTGCCTAACTGCGTTATAAACTTTACTGTGAGATTTCGTTCTGGGGAGGGTTAGCTAGGATTCCCGATGTTACTGTAGAAGCCTTGAGGGGCAGCTGGGTTGAGCAGCTAAAGAGATCGGACTCTCAGTTGAATAAAGAGGATAGAGGAGCATCTGAAGCGATTAGACTCCTATTTGAAAGAGGAAAAACAGCTTAAGATCTTGATTTTAAGGAAGATAAAAAGCATGTATCTCTAAATGTCTACAGCCGACGAATAATGTTTCTTTCTATGGATGCTGCGGATGTGAGATAAGAAGCTTCTAGGTATGTTTCGGCAGGAGATGCGATCCTCCAGAACCAAGCAAAGCCAGAATTTAAAACGGACAAGTGAAATATGCAAGTCCAAAAGCCAAAAATAGCACTGAATAGACGAGCTGCGGTCTGAAAAGCAGAATCGGAGGCCAGTTAAATGTCATCAGAATCACCAGTAAAAGTCTAAACACGTTGAGGGGCCATTTTTCGTTAAATGATGCAAATCATTTTCGACTGTCCTTTCGTAAAATTTAGCTCTAAATTAAAAAAAAAACGAGACCGAGGCTAATTTCGGGCGCGGCCAAAATTTGAATACCCTTCGCTATCCTCGGGCTAAAAATCATTTCGGGCGTACCTGCCTACGATTTGTATTTAACCACCCCCCTCTCCCCCATTCTTCTTCATTTGTTCTATCTTCACAAAAGTTCCGATGCGTCGGCAAAACAATATACATGTGGGGTTTGGTTGGAATAAGTGGGCAAAAAAAAATATTTACTTAGAAAATTTTATTCGGGGATGCGGGAGCATGGTCGCTTAGTATGATTCCATTTGTTTTGACCTTTTTAGTTCCATTGAAAAAGACACATTAATTCAAGGTCTTTTGAAATTGGTGTAAAAAAAGTTTCTTAGAAGAACTAAAATGGGGGAATGGGTTTGTATGGCAGTCCCATGATCCCATGGTCCGATTTGATCTAATCTTACATATGTTTTGTGTTATCAATAGAAACACATTTGTGTGATATTTGGTTGAAATTGGTACACAAATAAAAAAGTTTTTCTTACACGGAAAAAAAGGAAATGTATATTCAACATTTTGCAGATGTTATGAAAAATATGTTTTACGAACAAAACATTTGTAGTGTGTATATTTAAATATGTTTCTATTACATAAATTGTCCTAGTTAACACCAAAATCGTAGTTTACATGCAAAAATGTAATAAATACTTTTTTAGTGTACTAAATACATTTTGCTAGTTATTAAGTATTTCTACAGTGAATACTACCTATAAAAATGTAGAATAAACATTTTGTTAACTTTGCTACCCAGCCATTAGTTTCCTCTACCCGAAAATTTGTTGCCTCGACGCTATTCGCTATTTTTGCTATTTCTTTTATGCGATGTCTCACAATGTATGGTATAAATTACAAACTTCATCACTCATAGAGTCTGGTTGGTTGAGTAGGTAGGACGTTGGTCTCCAAATCATAGGTTCTCGGGATCGAATCCCACTGTAGGTAGGCGGTAATTTATTATGCAATTAAGAGCGTAATGAGTTAAATGAAATATAGAAGAGGTCAATGAGTTATATGATTTATGAGTTTACTTAGGGGGCTTCGCCCCCTGCTCGCCACGCTCACCGACCCAGCGTTCGCGCTCTGTGCACTCGCGAAAAAAAAAATTTTATATATTTTTTTTTTCAATCAAGTGAAAAATCAACCAGGTTTCATATTTGTACTGACTATGACATGATAGGCTGAAAATCATGGGGTAAAAAAGTTAGGTTAAGATGGAAAATAGTCAATGGTTCAGTGCACATTTCGCAATGTAGTAAAGACATTTCAATAATTATTTACTTTTTAACTGGTACCAACAACTAATCAATTTGTTACTATTACAATTTAGTAATTTGGTATATACAAAACAATAGTATTTAGAACATTTACGTTGTTTCATTCACATTTTCGTTTTAACATTTGCTGATGGTTTCGAGAACATAAAATGATGGTTAGCTGAAATTTCACCCTCAAAATAGTTATAGATACCCCCGTCGTTGGCCACATGTACATTTCCTTTTTTTCCGTGTAGAAGAACCTAATTTGGGGGGTTAGGTTTGTATGGCAACCCCACGACCCCATGGTCCGATTTGATCCATTCTTGCCTATGTTTTGTGTTATCAATAGAAACACATTTGCCTGATATTTGGTTGAAATTGGTACACAAATAAAAAAGTTTTTCTTAGAAGAACCTAATGGGGGTTAGGTTTGTATGGCAGCCCCATGACCCCATGGCCCGATTTGATCCATTCTTGCTTATGTCTTGTGTTATCAATAGAAACACATTTGTGTGATATTTGGTTGAAATTGGTACACAAATAATAAAGTTTTTCTTAGAAGAACCTATTTTGGGGAGTTGGGTTTGTATGGCAGCTCCATGATTTTACTGATTCAAACATACAAACTGCCTGCAGCAAAAAGAAGCATTTGTGCAAAATTTCAGCTTCATAGCTTTTAAATTGGCCGAGTAAAACGCGTCGCAACAGACAGACAGACTGACATCGCCCAATCGACTCCCCAAGTCATGCTGATCATATATGTATACATTTATATGGTCGGAGATGCTTTCTTCAATGCGTCACAATCTTCATGACAAAGTTAATAAATACTTTTACTCTATTAGCGAAGGGTATAATGTCGAGATTGTAGATTCAGAGACGTAGACGATACGTCTTGCCAAAACTGTTTATTATAGAAAGTTATGTGGAATAGAATGATGTCCGTTTCCAACACTAATCTTTTGGAGTACTTTCGATAACTTCCTTTTACTCGGTGAAACAGATCAACTTGATTTCGCCAAATATCTTCACGGATTACTTCATCAGTTGTTTCAAGTGGTTAAATTTCATACCAGAACAAGCCATATTGCTGAAACAACCTTGTTTCAAATTGGTTCTTTCAATGATGAATCAATGTAATCGATCCATCCTCGTAGGCAATGGGTGAATTAAAGTTGAATTGTTGCGAAAGAAAAAAGAATTTTATCGAAAATGACTCCAAAAAATGTGATGTGAAACGGCATTTTTGGCATGGCGTTCCTCACTGGAAAGTTTTTTTTAACGCTTTTATGTGATCACGATCAGTGTTATGGTGGGTAAACTATTTCGGTAGCATAAATTTTTGATATTTATGAGACTATGACGTTGTAAAAACCATCAGGCCACCCTGTATATAAGATTCCATGTTTTGCATTACATATCAATTTCTCCTGTGGTTTAATATATTTGTTTTCATTATGCCATTCAACAAATCAACACAAATCAACTTCGAGAAATAAAAGTGAGTCATATCATTAATAAAGCGCAATTACGAGTTAATTGTATCCTCTTTTTGAAATTTTGGCGACAGAAAAATGGCAGACCTATTCAGCTTCGCTTATGTTATTCAGGACAAAATATCCGTCTTCACTCTGAACGTGGCACATAGTCAATGTGGGTATCAAAAACCATTATTTGAGGAGTTCCCCAAATTTCTAATGATGGTACATTTATTTTGAATGCTTGTGGAGCGGTTTTTTTATCCAACAAAGGCATTTTTGCAGGCAAACGAAAAAAACGAGAATCAAGGAAATTGTGAATATTAGATACCATCTGCAACCTTTGTTTTACTCTTTAGCTAAGGGTTGTGCGACCACAAAAGTAGGCCACAATCTGGCGCCCGAGCGATTTCGAAAAGATGGTCATCTGATAGATGCAATTTTGTATTTCCTCCAATGAACGGTCATCTGATTTAATATGCCAAAAATTTCGTAAAAATGTTTGTGCAAAACAAGTTAAACAAGGCTTAAGTTAAGCGTTTGAGAATTATAAGTGCGGCTTGATTTCATTTTTCTACTGAACAGGCAAAACTCGGGAAAGCCTCAGGAAAAAAGCTGGAATGTAAAATCAATTTCCTTTTTGTATTTCAGACAAATTTAAGAGATTATGCGATTATTTTTTTTTTTTTTCAATTCAATTCATTTTATTTACTCCTTTCACAATAAGTCGAAACTTGTGGTATGAAAGGAGGAGTTATCTTTTACAATTTGTATATACATAATTCAATTAAGTGAAATAAAGTACAAATACATTAGATTAGATGCTTCGTAATTTGAATTCAATGTGTTAGTGGCGATATGTATAGTTTAATTTCAATGATTTTAATAAAGAAGTATTAGAATGATTTCAGAAAAATTTTAACAGATGATAAAATATTTTGAATTGTTACAATATATAATACTTTTCCAATTTAAGTTTATAATTTGTTTTTATAATTTGGGTGAGAGACGGTAAGATAATTAATAAATATGTTCTATATGTCTATTTAATAAATACCATTTTAGATGCCTTTTAAAGTGTTCTGTATTGGTTGACATATTTTTAAGATATGAGGGAAGCTCATTATAAAGTATAGGCGCTTGATAGGTAAAATGTTTCTGTTCCAAAGTTGTAGTTGCAAAGTTAACGACCATGTTTGTCCTGTTAGCCCTTGTATTAATGTTATGGTCGATTAAAACCAGTATGTTTTTTTTTCGTCATATATGTAAGTACCCTTAGAGAATACAATTCTTGAATATTTAGTGCATTAGTTAGTGAATAAATTTGTGAAGATGGATAATTTTGCGCAACTCCTGCAATAATTTTTAACACTTGTTTTTGTGTCCTTTCTATGCCTTTTAAATGGGTATCAAAAGTTCCTCCCCACGCTATATTTCCATATGTTAATACTGCGAGAAATAGAGTGTCATACATATGTTTTAATTCTCCAAAGTGCAGGATGCGTCTAAGGTTATAGAAAATATATATAAGACTACTTAGTCTCTTCTTTAGGTTGAAAATATGTTGCTTCCATCTGAGTTGGTTGTCTATAGTGATTCCCAAATATTTTGTTTCAGTTTCGTTCTTTAGTTCAGTTGTGTATATAATATTGTCTTTTTTTGTTTGAATTTTAATTTTGAAAGTATCATCTGGAAGTCCATCTTTTCTAATTGCAAACGGTACTATTTTGGTTTTGAGGAGATTTAGTTTTAATGAATGGTTATTTGTCCAATTCACTATTTGATTAATTGCGTTGTTGGCATTAGCATAACAGTCATTCCATGTTTTTCCTGTTACAAGTGCAGCAGTGTCATCTGCAAAACCTATCATGTTAACATTGTAATTTTCCAGTTTATAAAGTGATGCCACGTAAATGATATATAGTATTGGTGACAATACCGTTCCCTGTGGAAGTCCATATTCAGTGCTTAGCAATGTATCACTGCTAAACTCATTTATTTTCACAACTTGCTTTCTGTTCCTTAGGTAATCTGCTAACAGTTTCAATGGTTTCCCCTTTACTCCTATATCACTTAATATTCTAATAAGTATCTTATGGGATACGGTGTCGAATGCTTTTGAGAAGTCTAAAAATATGCCCAATGTTTTCTGTTTGGTTCTGAAGTTATTCATGATGTAACTAGTAAGCTCGGCAAAAGCATCATCGACACCCTTTCCTTTTTGAAAACCATATTGTTTATCTGGAATTATTTTGTTGTTTTCTAGAAATGATGTGATACGAACTTTTAAACATCTTTCAAAGATCTTTGCAAATGTGTTCACTAAAACTATTGGACGATAATTTGAGAGTGTTTTATTATCACCCGTTTTATACACTGGTACCGTGGTAGTAGATTTGAGTTTATCCGGAAACGCTCCTAACGCTATACATCTATTGAACAGAATATTGAGGGGTTTGATTATATATTTTCTAATAATTTTAATGGTTTCTACCGATAAAGAATCCTCACCTGGGGCAGTCTTACCTTTTAAACTTTGAATGATAGCGTCAATTTCTGTCTCTGTGGTTTTGTATAAGTGCAACTCAGAATTTAGGTTCTTTACTGTTGGCATGCGGTTCCTTTTTATATTTCCTTGTTCATTGGTCTCCATACACTTAGCATGATAATGTACGACGAAATTAATGTGCCTGCTTGCGTTGTTAATTACAAAATACATTAATTTTTGTCGATCCCTAGGGCAGTTTTTGAGTTTGTCTTATAAATAAGGATATGCGTCGCTCTCTGATTTGATTAATCAATGTTTCCTATGGGTAATTTCGCAAAGATAGCTCTTAGTAGAGATATCGAGTTGAAATGTTGGACAAATCTTTATATTGGTATCCCTATCTTTGATTGGTAATGACAAATTTAACTTTATTTAAATCTAACTTTTTCACGTAAAATCTATACAACTTGTAACACCAGTAAAAAATTTCTAAAAATCCATTGGCTTACTGCGTACACATCGTTTCTTATCAATCATTTTTTTAATATACGTATATAACGAACATGGTGTCGATTTTCCGATAGAAAATAGTGCAATCCCACTAAAATTTTGCTAAAGAATCATATTTCTTACAAATAAAATTATTATACGAAAAAAAAAACCCTCTGACATATAATTAAAATGCAAGTTATTGCAAAATTTAACAGAATCGAGTAAAATATTTTTTCAGCTCATATGTATTTCAGATTCAAAAAGTCTTCATCATCACAAAAGTGTAGTGCTTATATGTAAGTACTTATGTACATATTTTATCATCTATCTATAGTCGCTAGCTGAACATGAACATGACTCGAATATATTGTACGGATAATTCATATCGCATTCAATGCTACATCAACAATAAATTTGCTATCAGTCAAAAGAAACACATCATCATTTCCTTTTTTTTCATTCGACAGTAAATCATCCTAAATTTACTTCAATAAATCTTTCACAAAAAGAGGAAACTCAATACAGAATTTTTCAAAATAAAAAAAATCGTATGCCCCGAGTGAGGATCGAACTCACGACCTTAAGATTATGAGACTTACGCGCTACCTACTGCGCTATCGAGGCACCTGAGCAAAGTAAAAAAATATTCTAAGATACGATTTTCAATCTGAAACATAGAACAACACACAACTTTTCTCGTTGTGTTTGATAAGTTGCCATCTAATATGTACAACATTTGCTACACAGTTACCAGTGAGTGTACATGCCGCCGTCTATAGTTTTTTTTTGTATTTCTGTTTCGTAAAAAGTGGGATTTATTTTTAGATGTTCGATAAGAATAATGTATTTATTTTGTCTAAACAACTTGAGATACGCGTATCTCATAGCGAGAGTGTTTACATTATACTTAGCATGGGCGCACTAGTTCGAGTTTGTCTAACAACGATTTTTCTTCCAATAGTAGATACAGAGGAGACTGTATGACTGGTCGTAAAGTAGTTTTATCGGAATAATTCACTAACTTATCACAAAGCTTTCAGTATTAATAGTACATTTTAGTTATCGTTCTTGTATTTGAATAATGACGAAATATTGTGACATTGCTGCATTTGTATGTTAATTGCTTACTTCTATTATAGGTTTGAAGATTATTTATCCGTAGATTTATGTGTTTACGTACGCAGTTGTGATTCGAGTGAACAAGAATTGTTAAAAATACATAATATGTATGCATGTAATTTAAGTAACGTTTACCGTTATGTAAACGCATTTTTAGTTTTTTAAAAAAATAGATATTAATTTAATCATTATTGTATGTATTTGAGATCCATTTAACTATTATAATGCAATTACTATACACTGAAAAAAATGGTTTAGACTTTTTATCTAAAGTGAAGTAGTTGACTTAAATTTAGATAGTTTTACAAAAGAAATAGCTGATTTCTCTAATCTTCGTAGCTGAAAATACTATTAAATTCGTTCATTTAACCACGCAAGATTAGAAGAAAAAGTTTAGTCAATTCTTCCACAAAAGTTGTTGATTGTACTATTCAAATATAAAATTTAACTACAAACAATCGTTCTTTTTTCTTTAACACAATTTAGCTATCCAACATTTAACAATTTATAGATAATGAATAGCTGTCTTTACAAATGAATTAATTGAATTTGCAAATATAGTAGATGTTTCAACTAATGACGAATAGAAAAATTATCTAAATCTTCGTAACTGTTTCAACTACATAGAATCATAAGCTGAAAATCAACGCGAACTTTAGATGAATTCGACTATTTCTTTAGATAACCATTCTAATTTTTTTTCTCTGTGTACATACAGTAAATAAACACATATTAGCAAGATACTCTGCCATTCGATTTAATACTGACAGTACATACTGGGAAAACTCAAAAATAACTAGAAATATTAAATTAAATCGTTCGAAAGGAAATATAAATTTAAAATTAAATCAAATCCGAAACGGACCAAGATCAAGGCAAACAAAATGAAAAATGCAATCCTCTTTTCCATTTTCAAAACCATCGCGTGTGATTAAAATCATATCATCCGGCATTATACCGATACACGGAGTGAATGTGTGGTAGCGACCGAGCCTACTATAAATGTATTATTGGGTGAAATTCTCTTGGAACTATCGTTCTTTTTCGTTTCGTTGCTCTGATCATTAGTTAGGAATTCATAATCTGAGCACTTCAGATCTCATTAAAAGATAAGAAGACCAATTTAGAGGCATAGGTGAAAATAAGATCTAATTATAAATAAGAGCATATTTTTAGAAAATTGGAGCACAGAAGAGCATTCGATAGTATTAACCATTTGAGGAGCATTACAGACAGTAGTATGTACGTACATAGTACTACGACGAGAATGTTGAGGGCACGATACGTGGGCGTCTTATGAATATGAACCACTTAATTAAGGTGGGGAATCATTTAAGATTCTTGATTTATGATTACATAGTCTAATAGATTTTACTGATAATAATAATCAAATCAGTATTAAATTAAAGATAAGTAGGTGCACAACAAGTAATCGATTCAAATTATATTCCACTAAAATGTGCATTATGTATATAAGGAGATACTAAAACTTTGTGTCCGATCAAAGTTGAAAAGCGTGAATTGATTTGTATGTATCGTAAATGTTCATCATTTACATTTTACACACCAAAAAATTAGAAATTTTCCAAAGCAGTAATATGGATAAAAAAAACAAGACCGAGGCTAATTTCGAGCGCGGCCGAAATTTGAATACCCGTCACATTTGAATGAAACATAAACTTCTTTTGCGTCAACAATTTCTACAGCAGCCCTACGACGCACGTGTTCCGATTCCATCTGTTCCTGGATGCGTTGAGTCTAATCCAGGAACACACTGTTCTTTTTCAAACAAAGAAATGTTCTGTATCACAATAGATAGCAATTGAACAGTCTTCAAATGTTCTATTTCAAACAAAGAAATGTTCTGTTCCAAAGTAATAGCAATTAAACAGTCTTGCACTTCACTGACAATTCTTTATTACTTTATGACCGGATAGTTCAGCTTAGCTTTATGTCGACAACTAACTCAGTAACTGTGCTAAAGTTAGTACATAGTGTTGTTAGAACTGTGAAATCTAATACAATCAAATAGTGAGTATATAGTAAATAGTCAAGTTATATACTAAATTGAAACTGACTAAACAGCTGATTTCTAATACATAATATTGACAGATTGAAATTTGTTTTGTTTTGATACTAATACGGTGTCCATTAGATAAGTTAACGAAATTCCTTAATATAGTACGCGATTCTTTGTTGTTCATATTTCTTTCAGGTGAAGATGTCGATATTCAACACACACTTGGATGAATTTTGGTTAAGATTCAAAAAGTAAAAGTTTTTCTTACAAGAACCTAATGTCTATGAGAGCCCAATAACGTAATGTTCCGATTCCATCCGTTCCTAGATATGTTTTGAGGCTTTACTAGGAATACATTTGGGTGAAGTTTGATTAAGAATTAATAAAGAAAAAAGTTTTTCTTAGAAGAACCTAATTTGGATTGGTTGGTTTGTATGACAGCCCCATGACGTAGTGTTCCGATTTCATCCATTCCTAGATATATTTTGATGCTTTACCAGAAACACATTTAGGTGAAGTTTGGTTAAGATTGGTCCATAAAGACAAAAGTATTTCTTAGAAGAACCTAATTTCTGGGGGTTGGTTTGTATGGCAGCCCTATGACGTAATATTCCGATTCCATCCGTTCCTAGATATGTGTTGATGCTTTACTAGGAACACACTTGGGTGAAGTTTGCTTACGATTAGTACACAAAGAAAAAAGTTTTTCTTAGAGGAACCTAATTTTCAGGGGCAGCCCTATGACCCCATGGTCCGATTCCATTCGTTCCGACATATATCCAGCGTACACTTAAAAGAAACTTCTGTACAAAATTTCAGCCCGATAGCTTCACACTGATCAATAATATACACATATGGCCAAAGAAATAAGTACACCCATACTAATTTTTCTTATCACCCTGTAGCCAAGTAGTTATTTGAGGAAATAAACTCATATGGAAAGATTTAGATACTTAATTGGTAAGGAATGAAATAATATGTAAATTAGCCTATTATAATAAATAACAGCTTTCATTTACCTTGAAAAAGTACGAACTGACTAAAATAGGCTGGACAAAATAATAAGTACATGTCAGTTAATTTGATTAAAACTTGTTTTAATTAAAATATTAAGTTCTGATTCGACCAGAATTTAATTTACTTTATTATTTAAAAGTAAATGGTTCATTATTTTGAAAGAAAAAAAGGTTTTTGTTGGCCTTTTGGGGATAATGCTTATGGTATGTTCCCATACATCCATATATCCAGTTACTTCCAGGAAATTCCGTAATTGGTCCGTTTTATGAAAACTGTGTTTCTGTTTCATTGATTCAACTCCCCCTAAACATTCCAGATTCAATTTAACTCTCGTAACAACGTGAAAAGCCACCCGACTTGGTTGAAGCGGATCCTTGACCAGTTTCTGAGGTACGGTTAGGGTTAATATCCTGCTGAAATCCCCATTTAAAGTGTGTGTGTTCATCAGTGAAATATTCTAGGACTCTAAACTACCATTTCTTATATGGAAATTGCCTCATTGTAACGGTTATTAGGTATATTTGAACGAAACCAAACTATGAAAATTAAACCATAGACCACGTTTTTCGCCTCCATGGGAAATAGTCAGTAGATGTAGAATATATTATATTATTTTTTTCCTGAATGAAGAATATTACGACAAGAGTAGTTTCCAATCAAATTTATTACGATCTCATAAATAAAACAGACAATTCTGTGAGTTTTCATTGTTCGGTCTGGAACAAGAAAAACTATCCCTCCCAAATTTTCTTGAACCGTCAACACTTTTTGACGTCGCCATGGAAACTTCCAAACTTTTTGTCAAAACTGCTTTACTTCTTGTATTCTTCGATTAACTTTTCAAAGGGATTCTATATTTTAAATATTTGCCGCGAAAATCACCAAGAGAACTTTTCTCGCCATAGTGATAATGAGACCGACAGTTGTCCTTAAGGCCCTTACATGGACTTAACTGTATTTGAGACTGCTTATATTTACTTTTTAATGAATTACACAGTAAATACAATGTTTAGCTGGTTTATTTCGTTATTGAGAGAATAATTGTTCCGCTATTTCAAAGTTTCGAACTTAAACTTCTTTTTTCGTACCTACCATGCGTTTTTCGCCCCCTTAAGTATTTTTGTTTGTTTTTAATTTAACGCTTCTGGCATACACCAATTAATAAAAAAAAACAAATCCTTACGGAAAATAGCAACTTGTTGTCAAAAGATTAAAAAAACCGATGGTGTACTTATTATTTTGACCAAGCTGAAAACCCACTTCAAAGTTAATATCGGGAGGGACTAAGAAAATAGGGGGATGCCATTTAGTTTTTCGATTCCGTTGGCATTGTTGTATCCTAATTGTTGTAATGACTATCTATTTGGAGTAATTCAATGTTAAAAAGGGTATGAAAATTTGGCATTAAAAAGGTACATGAGGGGTGTACTTATTTTTTTGTCCATATGTGTATATATTTTATATAGTCGAAGGTGCTTCCTTCTGTGCGTTGCAAACTTCATGACAAAGTTAATATGCCCTTTCACATAGTGACGGGTATTAAAAGTTAGACTTTAACCAACAAAAAATTTAATTAATTCAATTTTATAACACCATTACTCTCATTCTGGTGTCGTTCAAATAAGTCAATAACTCAATTCTATGTGCATATTGCAAAAATAAAAATCAACACAACAGTTTAACTTTAACTCTTCTGTTGTGTAAATTAATCGGAAACTACCTTGTGAAATGCATACTTATTTGCATTAGGACATGTGATGTGTGATTTGAATTTCAATCGAAACATTTAGCATTTCAAAGTTCATCAACCTATAGTGATACCATGATACCATCACCACATTCAAAAACGGCTTAGCATAGAACCTACCTACTATTAATGTCACTGCACGCACTTTGTAAAAGGAATCATTTAAATTCACTTTTGATGATGCGGTCACTTGTGAAAGACAAGCCCATCACTTAGTCATGGACATCTAGAAGAACTAGAGGCACATATCATGTCCGTCACGATTGTGTGAAAATAAAATATACAATGCATGCATAACGACTGACCATTTTCTACTTGATTAGAATAACAAATAGCGTTAGGTATAGCACCAGGTTGAGGCTATCAATTTCAATTTGTATACAGGTGTAAGATTGCATCGACTAACAACACGCATAATATTATTATTTTTCAAAAACAAATGCATAGAAAGAAAGTGCAGCATTGATAAAGGAAATAAAGATTTGCATAAACACCAAAAATACAAGAAGACATTTGTCTGTTAGTCGTTTTGTTTAACACATCATTTTTTAATTTCACTTTTTTTACATAACTTGCGCATACACAAAGTTTATGAAAAATGTATAAACTGAAATATAAAAAAAAAAACAGGCGCGACAATCCAGCATTGGACTAAAGCCGCAGGATGTGTTGGTGACATCCTATTTCCAAGATTTTATCTGCTTGTTGTTTAGGTAATCCGATCAGCATCACGCTCAGCAGTGTTATTTATCCCGATAAATGGGCACTCGTTTAACATCTGAGTGAGATCATTGTCCGTCACAAGCTCGTGAGTTCGAAAAACACCATGATCCATGGTGAGATTCGAATTCATGACCCTGTGCACCGAAGGTGCGCGCACTAACCGCTAGACCAGACAGTCTACTACTGAAATATAAGAAAAAATTAAAAGAAAGACACAATTCATATAACACTAACTGCATTTTTCGCAATTATATGTACTTTATATTATACAGGGTGTCCCGCATTAGGTGGTCAATACTGGATGGGTTGATCGCACAACTTGTTTCAGCAAAAAAATTACCAATACAATCGGATTTTTTTACCGTTACCTTGTTATCGCTTTTTGTGAAAGTCATCGAAGTCGTGACTTGTCATGCAAAATCATAGTTTGCAGCCCTCCTGATGACCTAATCCAAGATTTTATTTCAATTTCAGAAACTACATAAAATTTCACAAAAACTGAAGTTTTTCCTGTTGCCAACAGTATTGCCACTTTCAAGATACAGTTACTCAAACTTAAGAGAAATTTTAAAATAGATTTTTCATCGAAAATTCGAACATTGATTTCATAAAGGTGCTTTATACGTACAACTCTGCAAAGTTGACAAAAGTTGCTTCAATATGTTGGCTTTCCAATGGTATATCACTTTTCATATTTACATTGCGGGATTTTGGAATTACACATATTGGATGTAAACAAAACAAGGTAATTATTTTCTTATCGCATTATTCAAACTGAAATTTTATTCATTTATTTTTTTATTTTACCATCGCAATTTTGAAAAATTGTTAAATAAAAATGAAAATAAAGTTTTGAATATGAGAACCAATAAACTAAAAATATGAACTAATGATTAAATGGGTCTGTTTGATGAATTGGAATAATGCTGTTGGAATTGGCCTCCTCCATTTTGTATGCACCTTCGGCGCATGGAAAAAACGGTTCGAAGGATTTCAGGATTTATGTTGTCACAAGTATCATTAATTCGCTACAGCAGCTCTTCCTGGGAGGTAAAATTTGCAAAATGTTCCTCCTCTGCGTTCAGGCTAATCCAGGAACACACTTGGTTGAAATTTTGTTAAGATTCAAAAAGAAAAAAAGTTGTTCTTTCAAGAGGCTAATATTTGGGGGTTGGTTTGTATGAGTAAGTAATGTTCCGATTCCATCCGTTCCTAGATATGTTTTGAGGCCTTTCTTGGAAACACATTTGGGTGACGTTTGGTTAAGATTGGTACATAAAGAAAAAAGTTTTTCTTAGAAGAACCTAATTTTCTGGGGCAGCCCCATGGCCTCATGGTCCGATTCTATTCGTTCCGACATATATACAGCGTACACTAAAAAGAAACTTGTATATCAAATTTCATCCCGATAGCTTCCAAAACTGAGGGACTAGTTTGCATTGCAACAGATGGACAGAGAGACAGACGGACATGGCTCAATCGATTTCTCTCGTCACACTGATCAATAATATATATACTTTATATAGTCGGGTATAAAAATTAAATATTGTTTTCACAAAAGGTTTTATTCAACGTTCATCGCTGGTTTGTTTCATGGTAAATTTCAACTGGTTGACTAGTTTACTTCAACCATGCGAATAGTTCTTTTATTGCACCAATTTACACATGATAGCTCATTTTAAGTATTTTCAAAGTTATATTCCACCATTGATGCTGTAGTTGATAACAACGAATTTCAGTAGTCAAATTTCACTATTTAAATGGTAGGTAGTCCTGGTTTGAACCATCGAAATGGTTGATTAATAATAGTTTAAATCGACCATTTTTTTCTCTGAGTGTAGGTTTACATATATAACGCCAGTAGAAGACGGTGCGCTCCTTGCGAAACAATGAGTTGCAGTATTCCTATAAATAATGGCATTTTTTCAGCGAAAGGGACTGAGAACTCTCGAATTCTGGTCCGATTTGTGCCGATATTGTCAGAAACTAATAGAAAAACTTTCAAATTCTGAAAAAAGTGCACTTCTAAAATTGGGATATTGTCAGAACACCAGTTTTCAAGTTAACGTCTGATTACGAGGTGTTTTGAATTCTTTTAAAAATTGCCGCCCCTAAAATTAGCCTACGCAATCAGCTGGTAAATCCGCAATACCCGGTTTGGTAATTATACCAACTAAATGGAATGGCAATAAATTTATTGGTTTTGTTCTTGTCAGTTTATGTAGTTTGTTTGATTTTCATTTTCCTTATGCATCTTTTTATATTCCTAATATTACAACTTTTTTCTATTTTGAATGAATGGTGTTAAACCATGTAAGCTTACTGAGTTGAAAAAGCGGTGTCAATCGTTATTGTATTATGGTGTTAGTACGAAGTAAATTCGTGAAAAATTGTGGATGGAGGATCCTTAGGAGGTGTATCTGTTGATAATAATCATATCACAGTGTGAGTGGGAAGCAAAAGTAGAAAATCAAAAGCTACAGCTTCACGGCTTATAAGAAAAAATTTGCTTTTAGTCGCTTCTGTACCCCTCTCCTTTAGTTCTTTACTCAATGATAGATACTCATAATGAAAAAAGTATATGCAAAAATGAATTGAATGAATTCCAGCTTAAATCGAGTATACTTGATTAAAAATACATAACTTCGTTTGGTAGTTCAGTCGAAAACGTTTCCTAAGAAGTGAATTAACTGCAATTTTTACTCAAGCTCTGCATCATTAAATCATGTACCAAATACTACAAACCTTGGGAAGAATAGCAGATAATTACTTTTCGCACAAACTATATGGAAATTTTGCACGTCACATACACCTCCGTTATGCCATTCATGTGAATGCGACTGGTATACTTCCAGAATTAACCAGTGACGGAGGGCGGCGATTTGTCTATTGCTCAGGGGCGCCGAGGAGAGTAAATCTGGCCCTGTGGCGAATTACACAAATCCGAAATTTTTATTTAAGAAAGCCTTCAAAAGCTTGATACCACCTCGTGTACAATCGACCGATAATTTCCTTTTGGCTTCGGAGTCGGCTCACCTTTATGGAGGGAAGGCTGAATCTGGCGTAGCAGCTTGTATTCACGCGAATTCGATCGGCCTAAATCCTTAAACTCTCAATCCGATTGCCTCGTTGTAGTAGGCGAAACTCGTTGCCATTCAGGAAACATTAAATTGGCTGCAACATCACGTTATAGGATGTTAAAGGAATATTTTTATTTTCTATAGGTCAGCCAGGCGGCGATAAGCTCTTTTGAACTCGTACTCGCCGAACTTCTGCAAATGGGAGATAACTCTCACAGTGTTGGATTCCCGGACGCAGGGGATATCCATAGAAAATCCTAAATAGATGAACTAGTCGCGATGGTGCATATCACGAAACTACACTAATCTACTTAAGAAAGCACATATTACAGCTCAATTCGAACTAAAGAGCAGCGCCAGCCGGCCATCGGGGCCAAACATCGGAGTAAAAACACGAATTTGGGAATAAAAGTTATAACAAACCAGTAAATTGGCTGTCTTAAATCAGAAATATTCAATAAATTCCAATTGGGCCCTGATCGAAAAATGATTATGTAAACCAGTGTATTATGTAAACATTGGAAAACTAGTAAGCTCATTGATTCCATGAAACCTCAAAAATTCGCAAATCATACCATACATAGTTGCTTCCCTCAAAGCATGTTGCGTTGATTGCAATCCCATGAGAGAGACGTAACCTTCCTTCGAAAAACTGACAAATTTTCGAACCCATCAAAAACTGCTGCGGTTTTCAGAACGAGAATATTCAGAAAATTCTATATATATATCAGTTCTCTGGACACTATCAGATTACATTTGTCTTCATCTTATGAACATTTTACTGTATCAAATCAACTGGAATGTGAAAGGTGTCGTTGTCGTATTAATTTCGAACACACACTAGGCCGAACACACATGCGCGATCATTACAACATGATGTGTGAATGGTATTGGATGGTGGTGAACCTGTATGTTGGAAAAACTTTCACAACCAGAAGAACCGCAAATAGAAAATCAATGTCACCTTTCTTTGCCGTTTCATTTTTCTACCGCTGGAGACGACACGAATGAATGATCCATCCGCAATTGGCCACCATCATCACATCAACGCATCAGCATCATCATCAATCCGGACGTGCAATAATGCCGCTCTTCTGCAACAGCATTACAACAGCATCGCAGTTATTGCCTTCTTAATGACCGGACGCCGGACTGTTATGTTTGCTATCACTAGTCAAGTGCGATCCAATCGGTCATCTCATCTGCAACTATTCCGTAACGTTTCATTGAACATTGAAATTGTAAAGTTAAACTTAAGAGACGACCACCACCACCACTTACCATTACCACACTCGAGTACTATGAGTATGAACCGGACGAGTACTACAGCATGATGCTCGTGAAAGAGGATCGGCTTTCTGGTTTTCCGCTTCTATTCAATTCCCTCATAACAATGGCACGATCGACCTGTATTCTTCATTTCGAGTCTTTTGTACTAATTCGGATATCGTTTTGTATTGAATATTGTTGTCCGATCTGTATCTGTAACTAAAGGCCGTATCATTTAATATTGGCTGCAATTGTTCATACACCGAACAATTTGTACGATGGCCAATTGATGAGCCAATGTCGATGATGTTCATTGTTCAGGTACAGCCTGTTTTGGAACGAGTAGATGTATTGCTGAATCAAAGCAACAACGCAGGCGACCGGAGCTTTATTTCCCAACTATTTGGTGCAGTTTATTACACTCTAGATAGCTAGATCAAGCCTAGGTATGTATTAGGTTCTGTGTGAACTCGGGGTGGTTGATCTTGATACACAATAGATAGCCAAAAAGATTGTTTGGGGAAGTTATATAGTGGGTCTTTAGCTCAACTATCGTTTACATAAAAATGTTTTTTTTTTATTCAGATAAAGTTTTATGAATGAGATGCTCGAAAAGCTAATATTTTTGCCGAAAAGTTTGAATAGGTGCAATCCGAATGCTCAGAACTTGTTTTTTTCGTTCATTCATCATCATAAAAGCGAACTTAATGAAAGGTAGATTACAATACATATTTTTTCAATAAATACATCATACTCTTTTATGTTAGGCTATTTTCATTGTGTTGGTTTTGTTTGGTAGACTTTTGTGTTGTTTATTTTATATTCTTTCAGCAAAAATGTTTTCACATAAATCGAAACGTGACAACTGGTGAATTCGTGGTTGTTATTATAGTCTGCTGGATATGGAAAACTTTGGATTAACAGATATCTTTAATTTAACCCTTAAATGCATAGCGTACCATATATGGTACATGGCTAGATTTCTGTAAAAGTCTAGCGATTATTAAATTTTTGATTTTTTTTACTTTTTCCCAAATAAGACAAAACAGGCTTTCACATAACTTCAATTTTGGCTTCCCGAAGCTTTCCTTGAGTTGTCTGTGCGTCATCAAAGTGGACGAACGTTATTTTTTGTGAAATTTTAAAAGCTATTCTTTAGAGCCCTGTGGCATGGGTCAAGAATAATGCCTCCGCCTCCTCCGGCGTGTCGTAGAAGGCGACTAATGGGGCAGGGGAGAAAAAACTCTCCTGGGTTTCGTACAAATCACCGCAATTGCGCGCGACGTTGTTTGTGCTAAATTGTGTGGATATGTACGAAACTTAATATTTATTTATTTATTTATTACTTGTAACTTGCATACCTGAACCTAAACTACATACACTCGAAACATTGAACGAGCCTCGGATACCACGGACTGATTTACCGGCAACGACTTTTGGCTACAAACAACGGACTACGATTGGTTTTTGGAACGTTCGAACTATGTGGGCTGAGTGCAGTAGTACGAGACTCACGGAAGTCGAGCGGGAAATGACCGCATATAGAATTTCGATATTAGGTCTGAGCGAAACAAGATGGACCGGTTCGGGAACGACCTTATCACCTAGTTCCCAAACTGTGCTGCTTTAGTCTGGTAGTGAACTTGAATCCTCACCCAGAATGGCTGGAGTCGGCATCCTTTTGAACAAGGAAGCTCGCCAGTCTCTCATAGATTGGAGGCCTATTCCCGACCGAATTATTATTATTATTGCCAGATTCAAGTCCAGAGTAAGAAACATTACTATTATACAGTGCTACGCCCCGACTGAGTCAGCCGACCAGCATGCTAAGGAGGCCTTTTACCACCTGCTTGGCGACACCATTGACAAGGCTCCCAGAGGTGACATAAAAATTATTATGGGGGATTTCAATGCTAAAATTGGGTCTGACAATGTTGCATTGGAACATCTAATGGGCAATCACGGTCTGGGTGTCAGGAACGACAATGGTGAGTTGTTCGTAGAGTTCTGTAACTCTCGTCAGCTTGTCATTGGCGGCACCCTGTTCAAACACAAACCTTGCCATTTAGCAACATGGATATCTCCAGATGGCCGAACAGAGAACCAGATTGACCATATAGCCATCTCCAAAACATGGAGGAATTATCTCATGGACGTCAGGGCTAAGCGTGGTGCTGATGTAGGCAGCGATCACCAACTTGTCATCGCAAAAATTGGCTTGCGAACCGCTGCTGTTTGCCGCACACAAAACGAGCGTGTATTGCCGCGATTCAATGTGCAAAAGCTTAAAGAACCATCAACAATACGCGCAGTTTCTAGCGCATTGCGCGAGGTAGCTAATGCACAAACGCCAGATGCTTCTTCTATTGATGATAGATGGAACATTGTGAAGGAAGCTTTTCTATCGTGCGGCAAAACATTTGTGGGCAGACTACAGCGAGGTAGGAGACCATTTATCAGTGATGATACATGGTCTCTGATAACTGCACGGAAGAGGATTAAAGAGCAAATAAACTCGGCTACTGACAATTCAGTCAAGCAACAACTAAGGACCGAGTACAGTTCTCTTCAAAAAAGAGTGCAGAGGAGCGTTAGACGTGATAAACGCAACAACATCAACGCGTTAGCTTTGGAGGCAGAAGATGCTGCTTACCGTGGTGACAGTGGAACCCTTTACAAGCTCATAAAGCCACTGACTGTCAAATCTTTTACCAATGAGCATCCTGTGAAAGATAAAGACGGGTCTCTGCTAGTCACAGATGAACAACAACTGCGCCGATGGAGAGAGCATTTCATGGAGGTTCTTAACAACAACTTTAACCCTTCAAGCCCATCTCCACCGGAGACAGTAAGTCTTCCGCAAATGGCCAGAATTAACACCGGCGTACCATCCAAGCTGGAAATAATTAAGGCCCTTCAATCATTGGAAGCAGGTAAGGCCCCGGGGGCAGACGGTATCCCGATGGAATTTTTTAAAGCGGACATCAACGCTACAGCGGATATTCTTCTTCCCCTCATCCAAGAGTGCTGGACAACCGAGACTCTCCCTCAAGAATGGAAGAAGGGCGTCATTATTAAAATCCCCAAAAAAGGAAGTCTCAAGGATTGCAATAATTGGCGTGGAATCTGTCTCCTCCCTGCAGTCTCTAAACTGATGGCCAAAATAATCTTGGACCGGATCATGAAAACGATCGACCGCACTTTGAACAATGAACAAGCTGGTTTTCGTGAGGGTTTTTCATGTAGCGATCATATCAAAACCCTCCGAATTATTATTGAACAATCCGCTGAATGGAGATCCCCGTTACATCTATTGTTCATTGACTTCGAGAAGGCGTTTGACAGCGTCGACCGGGCTTATATCTGGACAGCCTTACGTAGGAGAGGCATACCAGAGAAACTGATTGCCATCATAAAGGAGTCCTATAACGGAGCCCTATGTCACGTCTTGCACAAGGGCGAATTGTCTAGTCCTTTTGAGGTGAACAATGGGGTTAGACAAGGTTGTATTTTATCACCAATACTGTTCCTTATTACCATCAATGACGTAATCTGCGACGCTCTAGGCGACCATAAAAGTAAGGGTATCAGGTGGAAATTATTTGATAACCTTCAGCACCTGGACTATGCCGACGACATTTGCCTTCTTTCAAACACCGCAGATAATCTGTCTCAAATGACAGATGCTTTGCATCGTGAAAGTCGAAGTGCTGCTTTAAAAATTAATGCCGCTAAGACGAAATACATGACATCAGAAAGGCAAAGAAACATTTCTATCTCCGGACAGCAGATAGAAAAAGTGGAGAACTTTACTTACCTTGGGAGCGTAGTGACAGCGGATGGTGGGGCTGATGCCGATGTAGAGTCGCGCATAAATAAAGCCCGAGCCGTATTTTTCAGTTTGACTCCTCTCTGGCAAAACAAAAACATCTCCTGAAATACCAAACTCCGGATCTTCGAAAGCAATGTAAAATCCGTGCTTTTATATGGGTGTTCCACTTGGAAGTTGACCAGTGATATTACAAGCAAACTACAAACTTTCGTGAATCAGTGCCTTCGACGCATCCTACAAATTCGCTGCCCTGAGGTAATCTCTAACGACGACCTCCTTTAAATTACTGGCCAAAACAGGATAGGCATCGACATCAAAAGGCGGAAGTGGCAGTGGATAGGTCACACACTTTGAATCTGTTGAGGCAGAGGGAAAATCTATAGGCAAATCGTGGGACCAGCTAAAGGCGATGGCTGCTAATAGACAGAGGTGGAAAAGAGGCGTAGTCAATGCCCTATGCCCCACTAGGGGTTAAAAGGAACCAGAGAGAGATTCTTTAGAGCTAAAAAAAATCGGCGAAATTTACCGTTATTTGGAAAAGGAAAAATACTGGTGAGTAAATTGGAATGTGTTCTTGAGATTCTTTTGAGATTTTGACCAAAAAAAAATCACCAAAGGTATTGTTTGCACTAATTTTGCAACGTACCATATATGGTACACCATGCAGTGGGGCATATTCAGAAATATCTATACATTCATTCCGATCGTTGTTAGTTGATGAAATTATTCTCCTTTAGGCTTGGGTAGAGTACATATGTTCATAAAATTTTAATTATCAGCTCTTTTAACATGATGTTGCGTTTTATTGAACTCAGAACTGGTGCAAATAACCTAAATTTTCATACAAATTATGCCACCGATCCATTTTTCCAGGACATTTACTGCCATTTTTTATGAAAGCTAGGTTAATCAGTCCTGATTAGGATCCAAGGAAACGGAGCTGTCATAGTTGATTTAGAAGGATCATTTTTGACATTTTGTTTTCTATATAGCACACATATTTTATTTATTTTTAGCTGGCAAGTATACAGAAAAAAATTTTCACATCTTTTGTCTTCTCCTTTGGACACGCAACGAAAAAACCGAGCTTTCGTACTTAACATCTTAGTAAGATACTTGGACTTTCACCAGGACTCAAGCAGCTGCGCCTTGATATCCAATTTCTTAAACCATTTCATTATGACAGGTATTGTCTTGGAAATCCACGGTCAGGATCCTCAAAAAATATGCTTCTAGGGTTAACCATTTCATATGGAAGAATATGTGGAGTACCACAATCGATAAACAAAAAGTTGCATGGATGTAATTCTTGTGGACATGTCCTGTGGCCTGCAAAAATTTGGGTTATAAAGCAAGCAGCAGTTCATTTCCATGTTCATATCCTAGCAAAGTCAATCCAATCCATATACTTTTCAAGAAAGGAAATGAGCTATGGTAAATCAAAAGAAGTCTCCAGATATACGTTTAACAGTGGAACATGTTTATAACTAACTATTATATCAAAGATTTATTTTATAACGAGATCGAATTCTAATCGCGTTAATAGCATAATGAGTGCATACCCTATACCCATGTACAGAGCTAGACGGCACGCAAAGCCCAAAATAAATCAATTGCATATTTTTTGTAGGGGTGGAAGGGAATACAAGTCGGATATGGCGCACTTTTAATATTTTATAAGTACATCCAACAGCTACCACTTGACACACATTTGAAGTGTTTCGCGACATTCTATCGAAAGACATGGCTAAATTTAGTTTTGTCGGGGATGTAGGGGTAGTAAGACCTACTCCACTTTCCACCAACTTCCAGGATATGTCACAAATAGGCATCCATACAAATTTCAATAAGGAATAGGAAACTAATCATTCACCTACCCAAGCTCCCTTTAAAAAAACTGAATATTCGCGATTTTCCATAGAAATGAAGAGGAGTTTATATATCGAGTTTCCACTGTAATTTCGATCGAAACTCTCCATAATCATTATCCTTTCTTTTTTGCATTGTTCCCATCAAAGTAAGAGGCAGATTAAATAACATTTGAAAAATGTCTTTCATTTACAACATATGGCCTGAATGCATGGCGTACCATATTTGGTACACAATACAAATTCTACTATTTTCGCTTTTCTGGGAAAACGGGCTATTTTCTGGAAAAATAAAGGCTGATTCCGTGTTCAGTGACCGATTTTACATAAGGGCAGGTCAGTTACGATAATGGGTTCAGACCCCATGCATTTAAGGGTTTAACATAAACAAATACACTAGTCGGCATATGTATTTTGACATGTGGTACTATCGAGCCCAGACACTGATTTTGATTTACTGGAGCGAATAACTGTAAATTTCTTATAAGGACATCAAAGTAAATATCAATAGCAATAAATATGCACAATATTTGCCCTGTCCGTTTTCGCACTCTCTTGCTATAAAGAAGAGAACTGATAGGTGCGTAATTCTGGTGAGGCATAAGTATTTTGACAATATTTTAATCTTTGATTGGACACTAATTTCTCTGGGAAAAAATGGACAAAACATAGTTTTATTCATTTTTTGTGCTTCTATTTTGAATTCCAAGTCGAAAATGTGTCCAGTGGCTTGGAACATTGGAGAAAAATTTAAAATTCGAAGTTTGTGTTAAGCCTCCGTAGAGGCAAACTTCAACCCTCGTTCAAAGGTTGGAACGCTGGAATTTAATTTAATTCCATACGGCAGACTGTTCATTATTAAGCCCCAAAAGAGAATAAGAGAAAAAAACTAGAAAACTATTCCATGCATCACAGAAAGCGGATGTGAATATCGAATAATTACCGAAAAATCTTCCAAATATTTATGGAAAATGTCATCATTGAACCAAAGGATATTATGGGTATGAAGAATGTGCCAAAAGAGATAATAACGACCACCTTGGGCCTAGAATTGAAAATAAAACAAATTGCCTGCATACGCAGATAAAGTGAAACCAAGGAAAGATAAAAAAACCATCAACAGCAAACCTTATTTACTACATAAGGAAAAAGTTCAAGCCACTGCAACTTTCGGAAAAAGTTTTTTCAGCTAATATTCGTTATTGTATTTCAATTTTACAATAAAAAAAAAAACAAAAAGAAAAAGAAAAAGAAAATATCCGCGTTATGTAGAATAACGGGTACCTGGTTATCAAAATGAAAACCCTCCTAATTAAGTTCTTCTAAGAAAAACTTTTTTATTTGTGCACCAATTTCAACCAAATTACACACAAACGTGTTTGTCTTGATGATACAAAACATATCTAAAAATTGATCAAATGACCATGGGGTCATGGGGTGGCCATACAAACTCAACCCCCATTTTGGTTCTTCTAAGAAACATTTTTTGCACCAATTCCACAAAACTTTGAATTAATGTGTCTTTTACAAAAGCAACAAAAAAGTTAAAACCGAATGGAATCGTACTGTGGGGTCATGCTCCCGCCACCCCAATAAAATTTTCCGAGTAAATATTTTTATTTGCCCAGTTATTTTAACCAAGCCCAAAACTTTTGTCAAGACGGAAGAAAAAGAATGAGGAGGGGGATTAAATACAAGTCATAGGTACGCCCGAAAAAAAACTTTTAGCCCAAGGAAAGCAAAGGGTATCCAAATTTCGGCCGCGCCCGAAATTAGCCTCGGCCCCCTAGTTTTTGATTGCATCATGACCTTGGTTTTAGATTCGTTGATATGTAGCCCAACTTCTTTGGCGGCGTTATTGAGATTATGCAGGAGGATTTCTGCATCACCCAATCTTCGAGACATGATGTTGATGTCGTCGGCGTACGCTACTAGTTGAGTCGACTTAATGAGTAGCGTTCCGCTGCTGTCCAAATTCATGGCTCGGATTACATACTCCACAGCCAGGTTGAAGAACTTCGGTGCCAGCCCGTCGCCTTGCTTGAGTTCAGTACGAGCTTCAAATATGTCAGTGAGTCTGTTCTGAACTCTGAGCTGCGAGAAGGTATTAGTCATCGTCATCTTTATGAGTCGCACTAGCTTAGCCGGTATTCCAAAATGCAGCAAAATGTTGCACAGTACGCTTCGATCGATACTGTCGTATGCCTGCTTGAAGTCGACAAATATTTGGTATACGTCGATGTTGTATTCCCAGCACTTCTGGAGTAAAAGCTTCACTGTAAAAAGCTGATATGTCGTCGAACGGCCACGTCTAAAGCCGCCTTGGTACTCGCCAATGATTTCCTCTGCGTACGGATTAATTCTATTTTCTAGAATTTTAGATAAAATCTTATAAGTCGTACAAACTAATGAGATGTCTCTGTAGTTCTCACATTTCAACTTATCCCCTTTTTTGTGGATTGTGCAAATGATACTTTTACGCCAAGTTTCCGGGATTATTCCGTCGTTCCATACTTTAACGATAAGTGTGTGTATAGCCTTAACAAGGCTCTCCCCACCATGCTTCAGCAGTTCAGCTGGAATCTCGTCAGCGCTCGGGGCTTTATTATGTTTTAGTGCTTGCATGGCGAGATCAACTTCTTCTACTGTTGAGGATTGAACGGGAGGGCCTGTTTCAGCCATCAGCTCCAGAATTTCTTGTGTGGGGTTGTTTGGTTGAACATTGAGGAGCTCTTCAAAATTTGAGGCCCAGCGTTTATGCTATCGGTGTCGTTATAATGATATTGCCATCCTAATCCTTACAAAGGCTGGTCCTGGGTTGGTATCCACTTTTAATTGAATTAATTAGCTTCACTTAAAGAATTTTTTGTGGTAGAACTAACATAATCCTTCTGTTAAAAAATTAACTGGGAAATCTGTTGTAGTAACAAAATATATATTAGTTTAACATCCAAATTGAATTATTCAAGTGTCACTTAATCTTCCAATCAACAGAATTTCTGTTAATTGACGGATGGAAGTTTGATTAAAAATTTTGTTAGGAGTTTTAACGTAAAGTCTGCTCTTTTAACATAAATTTCTATTAACATTGAAATTACCGAGAAAAACTGTATTGTTCTGTTGGCCGAACAGAATCGTTTTGTATTTGCTAACATACGATTCTGTTGAAATCACAGAATTGCGGCAGCATCAACACACACCTATTTGAATAACATAATTCTGACCTGCACAACAACTTAATTGCGTTATTTTAACAGAAGGTTTTGTTATGATAGCATAATAGCAAGGAATGCAGACGTTTTGTTACGGTTTTACTCTTTACTGTTAGTTACTGAGAGAATTTTTTGTGGTTGAACTAACATAATCTCTCTGTTAAAAAAATAACCGGGAAATCTATTGTAGTAACAAAATATTTATTAGTTCAACATTCAAATTGGATTATTCAAGTGTAACTTAATTTTCCAATCAACAGAATTTCTGTTAATTGACGGATGAAAATTTGATTAAACGTCTTGTTAAGAGTTTTAACGTAAATTCTGTTGCAACAGACATTTTTATTAACATTGAAATTACCGAGAAAAATTATATTGTTCTGTTGGCCGAACAGAATCGTTTTGCATTTTCCAATTTTCTTTAACATACGATTCTGTTGAAATTACAGAACTAGGGCAGCATTAACAAATACTCTATTTGAATAACACACTTATATAGTCTGGTTAGTCTAGTAGGTAGGGCGTTCTTCTACAAATCATAGGGTCACGCGTTCGAATCCCGCTGTAGGTAGGTTATTTATTATGCATTTTAGAGCGTTAAGAGGTAAATTAAATGTCGCCAATACCAATAGAGATGTCAATGCTATACAAAACTCATTTATGACTTAAATGTTCTTTCCCTGTGAAAATTGTTTTTTTTTATTCAAACGGGAAATAATGTTGGTATTTCAAAAATTAGGGAGTCACATTCTGTTAAGTAAACAAAGTGATATGTTAAAAATACAGACAATTCCGTTACAAATACAAAGCTCTTTTCTGTGTTGGTAACATAATTGGTTTAGTTGAACTAACAGAATATTCTATAGGCTCGAAATCAAAAGAAAAATCTGTTAAAATAATTGGTGTTTTTTGTTACTGTAACAGAATATTTTTTTGAGTGTTGTACGCTTGTCTACTGTTCCTACTAGCTAGTCTTTGGTTTATTTGCATCAACTGCTCGTCAAGATGCTTACGTTTCTTACGCCTAATTAACCCATACGAAAATCGTCGAAGCTCGTCATATTTGTTTTTTTGGCTCTAGTTGCGCGTTCGGTCCATTGCCGATATGCTTCGTTTTTCGTATCTACCGAATTTTGACATTCCTCGTCAAACCAATCATTTCGGGTTCTCCGGGCTTTGTAGCCCACAACCTCCTCTGCGACCCCTTTGATGGTGTCTTTGAGTGTATCCCAGATTTCAAGGGCGCCTTCGTTGCTGATGTTATTTAGCAAGGGCGTCAGCTTCTCCTCAAGGGCAGTCGTATAAGCAACCACCGTGGCATCATCCGATAATTTTTGCCGGGTTGAATCTCGAATGATGCACCGAAGAAATTCTGCACCTATAAGTCGCCTTCACCATATAGTGGTCAGAATCAATATATGCTCCACGATAGGATTGAACATCCATGATGCCCATCTCTTACAGACGAGGACGTGGTCAATTTGGTTGACGGTATGTTGATCTGGAGATCTCCAGGTCTGCCTGTGAATGCGACGATGCGGAAAACATGTAGAGCTAATGACCATATTTCTGCTGGTCGCGAAGTCAATTTGTCGTTGGCCATTGTCGTTACAGTCTTCATGGAGGCTGTACCCTCCAGTAATCCCCCTATGCCAACTTCCGTTTCCGACTTTGGAGTTAAATTCCCCCAGCAGCAATTTGACATCGTTTGATTGAAGTGAATCGAAGAGATTTTCTAGGCGGTGATAGAGCTCGTTTTTAACCGCGTCTTCACTGGCTTCGGTGGGGACATGCGCGTTTATGAGCCAAAGATTGAAGAACCGGGTTTTAATGCGAATCGCACACAGCCGCTCGTTTATTGGTTTGAAGTCGATAACATGCGGCTTAAGTTGATTGTTTACTATGAACGCCACTCCAAACTCCCTGTGGCCCGAAGGTTTTCCAATTGTGAAAATTGTGTACGAATTTCGGTCATCAATCTCGCTACTAAGCCATTTTGTTTCCTGGAGTGCAACTATGCTCAGCTTTTATTTTTCGACCTGATCCAAGAGGGCCCTTAAGGCCCCTGGCCTATTCAGGGAGCGTACATTCCAGGTTCCGAAAGAGTAATCAGTTGTTCGTTTGCGAAGTCGTCGTTGGGTTGTATCCGTCCAATCCGAGGCTTTCATTCCAGGTTTCTTGACGTATAGTTTTTCCATGGATGGGTTGTCCACCCATCGCTTAACCATGATAGTATTCGTAAAACGAAAGAGGTCCGCCATGGAGAGGCCTCGGAGGGGCTGCTTCGGTGATTGACTTTTCGGTTTTTGTCACCCTATTACGTTTAGTAACCTGATACGCTGAAGTTGTTAATACAGCACTCAGGCGCAGCGGTTACTCGGATAATGCGGGAAAGTAACGCTCCGTAGAGAATCATAGGAATTGGCCGGAGCCGCTCATCATAAGAAGCTCCTCCTGCATAGCTAAGGGTCCGCAGGTATGCCACAACTGAAAAGGATATAGGAATCGGCCGGAGCCTTTCAACCTTTATCCTCCCCCTTACGGGAAATTTCCACTTTACTATACCTACTTAATCCAAGTTAGACAAGAAGCTTGCCGCGTACGCAGAATAGGCTCTATCAATCTCACAAAACTGATTTTCGATATAATGTAATATTATCTTAGTAAATTCCAGCTGGCTGAGGAGTTGTCTGAAAACCAATTACGTGTACAGCATTGGGTCATTGGGAGTCTGGTCACCTTAGACTATAGGCTGACGAAATGTTTTTCTCGAAAAAGACTTGAATCATGCAGCTTTGGTGTTGTATCTGTAGGAAGAGGGAATCATGGTGGGGATATAAAATCCTGCTCTTTAGGTAGATCCACACCATATCCAGTCTATTTTTTTACAACTCACGCCATGATCCATATTTCAGAGTACGTAGTACCATATCGATCACAAGACACCTGAGGGGAATCAGTGTCCTCTGACAATGGAGGTTTTGTTTGTTTTTGCCAGCCGACTTCTTATATGAAAACTACATGAAAGTTGATATAGGACACTGTCAAGGTTCAAATTTTTCATTCAAGGTGTATACTGGTATTGTAATAACATCGAAACCATATACATTACAATCAATATAACACAAAGGATAAATTCCCAAGAACAAGGAGCTATAACCCATGTCCTTACATGATTCATACAAGAATACATATCGATAACAATATACTGTCCTGTTTGCTAATCTAATCTTGCATGTACAAGAAGGACTTCCACAATCGCCTTCGCCACTTTCGAAAGTTGGCATGGAATTCCTTCTGCCTCACGTCACCGTCCATGACGACGTCGAAAAAAAAAATATTGTTTGTTTCAAGGCCGGCATACGAGCGAAACAAGCATTTTGTTTATTTGTATGGCAAACAACACACAATGGCACGGCAAAGCAACATTATTCTGTGTGTGCTGTGTGTTCCCTATCCACCCACAATGCGATTGTGTTTGCATCTTGGGCTAATATTTGTGGCGTCCAAGTCCAACATATCTCCGTACAATAGCCGAAAGGCTGAATACTACACAATACCATTCCACAGTTCCCATTGGAGTTTTGTTTTTGTCAGAGATACTTTCGGGCCGTCAGACTTTCGGCTTTAGATATTACTCCGTCTCGTACGTAATTTATTATGTAAACAACGAGATCTATTTGATAATGAATAACTATTCCGGCTGAATATCATGAATCCATAATATTGCTTCGGATGCTCGCGTTTGTAGAGTGGAGATTGTAACTTTCATGTTTGTTTTGTCCACCATTCAACAAATGTTGCTAATGCTAACTAGTGGAGATAAGAAACATGAAATTGTGCTACTTACAACTAAACCTAAAAGCAAAAGATTTTAATAGCCAATTAAAGATAATGCACAAACCTGTCCTAAATCCAGTGCACTTTCCAGCAGAACTGATACAGTTTCTATACGTATACGTGGGCGTTTCGACTCAGAATCAAGAAACTTAATATGCGTAGGCTGATGAGGCCGTGTCTCCACCGCGAACAATTCGCAAGCTGCGCACTAGAACGACTTTCTCGACAAGTTACAAATATGGCTGGCAATAAACACGTTCATTTAGCAAAAAAATGCGAAAATCCACGCGAAAAAACACCACTGTCCACCATCACAAACTGAAATGCCTCTGACTCTTCGCTGTGGTTACCGCGACACTATAGCAGAGCAGAGTTGACCCAAAGTCACTATCTTTTTTTTTTGGACACAAAACTTATTTTTAGATCAATCGCGCAAATAAGCCAATAAACTGCCCGCGAAACATTTATAACGCGATCGAAGGAAATACACTTTTTCGATAGTATGCTAATCGAACCGAAACCAGAAAAGCGCCTTTACAAATTCAAGAATTCAAAGAATTCCTTTCGAGTTTCATTCATCACTTGGCGAGCACAAAAATCGATCTGCTGCGCGATCTTCAAAGATCTCGGCGCAGCAGCAGCACAGGCAATCTCGGAGGTGGAAACGAATAAGAAAATGCCAAAGTCGCAAAGCCACTTTGAACTGAACATCAAAGGTATAAAATGCGAGTACCACCAGCACCAGGCCGAGAGGTTCTTCGGCTGATTTGTGTACGTATGTACCGCAAAAAGGTGCGCCGAGGAGCGGGCGGACGATATAAACCTTTTTAAGCACTTGGAAATTGTGGGAACTGGTATTTTTCGATACGTGCCGTATAATACTGAAACGAACGATCGTAGTGCAGATACAGATTGAAATGGTACATACTGTGCTCTGCTACCAGTGTGTTCGGTTCAGATAATCGCGCTGCGCTGTCTCTCCAGTGAAACTCGCGATGGATTAACTTTGGATTTACCTGTGCACCTACGGTACACACGAACTGTACCTGTATTGAGTGTTGTATTTCACCTCTGGAACTGGAATGGATTTTATGACTGTGTGTGCAGAGACGCAATATGCCAAGAGATTTGCAACGAAAACGGCAAAGGGAATAATATGGCTGTACAGCGACGAGTGTGTACGTTGGTCGTACTTGTCAGCGTAGCGCAATTGGCGAACTACAAGTGTACGTGCCATGTATCTTTTTCAGCAAAGAATTTGAGCGCAGACCGAAGACCTGAACTGCCAGATTGTGTTGAAAAGAGAATTGTCGCAATCGATTTTTTTTGGCTTAATTTCCAGTTCGTTAGTATTATTATGGGTTCAGGTGTTTCTTTATTAGACAGTTGTTATGCAGAAATAATATTAAAGTCAATTTAATCAATTGTTAAGCCTTTGCAACATGTCTGGTACTGACACCACCGAACTAATATTGCACTTAGCTTTCTGGTGAAACATTTTTATTTTACGTGAAGAATGTTTATTCAAGAGTTCAAGAGCGAAAGAAAATCCGAATTCATAGGCATTTTGATACGAAAGTATAATATTTAAATCCATGATGTGCATTTGAAACATGGAAATTAATTCACCTAGTCCTTTTTGTTGCAAACAAAAGTTCATGCTACCATTATAATTAATTACATTATTTGAAAAATATTCCATTTTTAAATTTTTTTTTAACATTTAGAAAAAATAACATTCGGATTAACTTATTGACTAACAAAACTGAGACGAGTTACTCGCTAAACTCTTTTGTTTTAACGAAAAGTCTAGGTCGGTCAAGATTTAAATAATGCTTGAAATAGAACAGAAGGCAGCCATGCAGCAGTCGATAGAAGAACCATGCATTTTAAATGGATGACGGCATGTTGGCAGCATGCTGCTGCTGTTCAACAGCAACACCAAAATGACGCCACCCAATTAAAACGCATTGTTCTGCTGTCTCGCTGCTTCCCGATCTATTTCCAGCATAACATAACATAAAAAAAAGCAGCTATGATCTTGGAAATTGGAATCACTAACTCATCTGCGGCCTTAGTGTAATATTGGACTGTCGCGCCTTTTATTTATTATACCCTTCGCTCGTAGAGTCAACGAAGGGTATATTAACTTCGTCATGAAGTTTGTAACGCATTGAAGGAAGCATTTCCGACCATATAATAAGTATACATATATGATCAGCATAACATGGAGAGTCGATTGGGCGATGTCCGACTGTCCGTCTGTTGCTACGCGTTTTACTCGGCCAATTTAAAAGCTATGAAGCTGAAATTTTGCACAAATGCTTCTTTTTGCTGCAGTTTGTGTGTTTGAATCGGTAAAATCGGACCATGGGGTCATGGGGCTGCCATACAAACCTAACCCCCCAAATTAGGTTCTTCTAAGAAAAACTTTTTATTTGCGCGCCGATTTCAACCAAATTCCACACAAATGTATTTCTATTGATGACACACAACATATGGGAGAATCGATCAAATCGGACCATGGCGTCATGGGGCTGCCATACAAACCCTGAGACCTGAAACCTTCTGAGAAAAACTTTTTTGTTTGTGCATCGATTTCAACCAAATTTCACACAAACGTTTTCTCTTGATGACACAAAACATATCTAAGAATTGATCAAATTGGATAATGGGGTCATGGGGCTGCCTTACAAACCTAACCCCCCAAATTAGGGTTTTCTAAGAAAAACTTTTTTATTTGTGCACCAATTTCAACGAAATATCACACAAATGTGTTTCTCTTGATAACATATAACCAATGAAGAAGAAAAAGAAGGAAACGAAATATCTGAAAATAAAGGGGACAATTTGATTTTTTTTTATAGCTAGCAGTGGCGTAGGAAATTTAGTGTTTGGGGCTGGTATGGTTTAATACCTTTTGGCTTTTTCATTGGTTGGAGTATTCAACCGCAATGCACTGGAATACACAGTATTTAAAATTTTGTATTTAAACGAATTTATACCACGCAACGCTTTGCAATCCCATTTAAATGTACTTTTTGCAATAGTGTCAATTGTGATGCTGTTGGTATAAAGTTATGAAACAGGAACGTTGTTGATTAATTAATTTCAAGCATCTATTAATTTTGAAATTTCGTACTCATTGCCCCCATTTTTCCAACGCCCCTACTACGAAGTTACAGCATTAAGCTGCGCATGTGCATGATTTTGTTTATTTATTAATTTTCCATATAAAATTCGTATGAAAAATGTCATCTTGTAGCTTCGATCAAGTTACCATAGAAAATATTTTGGTCCCAAAAAAAAGGGGCATATCCAGTGTATTTTGCGGTTATTTGCATTTCCTTTTTATTTTCTTATTCATTGCATATAACATATCTAAGAATGGATCAAATCGGATAATGGGGTCATGGGGCTGCCATACAAACCTAACCCCCATTTTGGTTTTTCTAAGAAACATTTTTTGCACCAATTTCACAAAACCTTGAATTAATGTGTCTTTACTAAAGCAACAAAAAAGTTAAAAACGAATGGAATCGTACTGTCGAGTCATGCTCCCGCAACCCCAATAAAATTTTCCGAGTAAATATTTTTATTTGCCCACTTATTTCAACCAAGCCCAAAACTTTTGTCAAGACGGAAGAAAAAGAATGAGGGGGGGTTAAATACAAGTCATAGGTACGCCCGGAAAAACTTTTAGCCCAAGGTGAGCGAAGGGTATCCGCCCGAAATTAGCCTCGGCCCCCGGGGATTAGCGAGCAGGGGGCGAAGCCCCCTAGTTATACCCTTCGCTTATTAAGCGTAAAGGGTATATTAACTTTGTCATGAAGTTTGTAACGCATTGAAGGAAGCATCTCCGACCATATAAAATATGTATATATATGATCAGCGTGACGAGCTGAGGCGATTGGATGATGTCCGTCTGTCCGTCTGTCTGTCTGTCTGTCTGTCTGTTGCGACGCGTTTTGCTCGGCCAGTTTAAAAGCTATGGAGCTGAAATTTTGCACACATGCTTCTTTTTATTGCAGGCAGTTTGTATGTTTGAATCGGCAAAATCCGACAAGGGGGTCGTGGGGCTGCCATACAAACCTACCCCCCAAAATTAGGTTCTTCTTAGAAAAACTTTTTTATTTATGCTCCAATTTGAATCAAATTTCACACAAATGTGTTTTGATTGCTGGTACACAACATATGTAAAAATCGACCAAATCGGACAATGGAGTCGTGCGGCTGCCATACAAACCTAGTCTCCCAAATTATGTTCTTCTAAGAAAAACTTTTTGATTTTGATTTTCTCATCGATTGCAATGCAATCAAATTTCGTGCAAATATGTTTCTAGTGATACCACAAAACATACGTAAAAATGGATCAAATCGGACCATGGGGTCATGGGGCTGTCATACAAACCTAGCTCCCCAAATTAAGTTCTTCTAAGAATTTTTTTTATTTATACACCAATTTCAACCAAACTTCACATAAGTGTGTTTCTATTGATGACACAAAACATATGTATGAATAGATGGAGTTGGACCATGTGGTCATGGGGCTACCATACAAACCTTCTAAGAAAAACTTTTTTATTTGTGTACCAATTCCAACCAAATTTCACACAAATGTGTTTCTATTGATGACACAAAACATACGTAAGATTGGATCAAATCGGACCATAGGGTCATGGGGCTGCCATACAAATGTAACTCCCCAAATTAGGTTCTTCTAAGAAAAACTTTTTTATTTATGCATCAATTTCAAACAAATTCCACACGAATGTATTTCTATGGATGACACAAAACATATGTAAGATTGGATCAAATCGGACTATTGGGTCAAGGGGCTGTCATACAAACCTAACCCCCAAAATTACGTTCTTCTAAGAAAAACTATTTTATTTGTGCATTAATTTCAACCAAATTTCACACAAATGAATTTCTTTCAATGACACAAAACATATCTAAGAATGGATCAAATCGGCTAGTGGGGTCATGGGGCTGCCATACAAATCTAACCCCCCAAATTAGGTTCTTCTAAGAAAAACTTTTTTATTTGTGTACCAATTTCAACCAAATTACACACAAACGTTTTTCTCTTGATGACACAATACATATCTAAGAATTGATCAAATCTGACCATGGGATCATGGGGTGGCCATACAAACCCAAAGCCCATTTTGGTTCTTCTAAGAAACATTTTTTTGCACCAATTTCACAAAACCTTGAATTAATGTGTCTTTACCAAAGCAACAAAAAAGTTAAAAACGAATGGAATCGGACTTTGGGGTCATGCAACCCCAATAAAATTTTCCGAGTAAATATTTTGATTTGCCCACTTTTGTCAAGACGGAAGGAAAAGAATGAGGGGGATTGAATACAAGTCATATATACGCCCGAAAAAAATTTTAGCCCAAGGTGAGCGAAGGGTATCCAAATTTCGGCCGCGCCCGAAATTAGCCCCCTAGTTTTGTTTATAATTTTCCAGATTGTTTTTATTTTTTCAAGTCTTATAACTTTCTCTATAGGGAGCTTTCCCGAAACGTTATACACTGCTCCAGTAGGTGTTCTTGAATTCCAGTTGTGTATTGCATTCAAAGCTTTATTTAACATTATACCAATCGAATCAATATTTCCACCAGTTGTCTGGCTCCATATCATTATTCCATATGCTACAATTGGCATCAAGTAAGCATTGAAAATCATGTTTTTTAATTCCATGTTGAGGTGTTTTTTACAGCTTAAGTCTTGTACCAAGTTCAAGTACCTTGGCTCGATGGTGAACAACGGATAGCTACATGCGATGATGACATCAAACATCGCACAAAGGTTGGGTGGATGACGTGGCGAGAAAACTCTGGAGTTTTCTGCGATAAGAAAATGCCACTGAAGCTAAATAGTGCAGTCATATTAGCATTTCAAATAGAAAAAAATATAGTAAGGCTAATTTTTGTTATTTTTGAATCAGTGGGCTCCAAGGAATCTACAACTGATTTTGCTAAAAAAAAAATTTTGATCGGAAAGGTCCCAAAAAGGACAAAAAAGGATACTCTTTAATCGTTGACCGGAGGTCGGCATGCGGGGTATCATATCAAAGGGGACGTCGAGTACAGTACATATCCGGTGTTTGTTTTCTGTTTTAAGGACCCAAAACGGAATAAATCGAGCTTAAGTGGAAAATTTTCGCGTTTCCCGTGTATCTTTCCGAAGCCATTACTACGAGAATAATTCAAGTTGTCACTACTTTTATCACTTTCCAGAATTTATAATAGCTGAAGATTCTACCATTAAATTTGCTAAGAAAAAAGTTGATCGGAAAGCTCTTAAAATGGACACTAATTGGACACCTTAGTCGAACGTGGGCATGTGGGGTGTCATATCAAAGAGGATGTCAAGTACATTCCATATCCGGCATTTGTTACTTGTTCCAAGGACCCTCAAAGGAGAAAATTTGGCTCAACTCAAAAAATTTTTGTGTTTCCCGTACCTGTATCTTTCTAAAGCCGTAATTTTCCATTTAAGCCCGACTTATTCCATTTAGTGTTCTTGAGACAGGAAACAAGCACCGGATATGCAATGCAGTCGACGTCCTCTTTGATATGACACCCCACATGCCCACGTTCGATCACGTTTCCTTTTATGTCCTTTTGCAAAGCTTTCCGATCAACATTTTTCTTGGCAAATTTAATGGTAGAATCTCCAGCTATTATAGATTCTGAAAAGTGATAAAAGTAGGGACAAATTGAATTATTCTCGTAGTTGTGGTTTTGGAAAGATAGTCGGGAAACTCGAAAATTGTCCATTTAAGCTCGATTTATTCCTTTGAGGGTCCTTGAAACAGAAAACAAATACCGGGCATGTTATGTACCCGATGTCCCCTTTAATATGATACCCCGCATGCCGACCTCCGGTCAAGGATTAAAGAGTATCCTTTTTTGTCCTTTTTGGGACCTTTTCGAAGATATTAAATTTGGTTGTCCATAGTTACGAATTCGATATTTCAAACTTATGAACTTGACCGAGAACTATGGTTATACACAGATTCATTTAGGTCATAGTCGAGACAAGGAATATGTAGTCACATTCAAAATATGTATATCCAAATAGGTCTTGGTAGCATCCAAACCTTACCATCGCTGAGCAATCATCACATGAGACGTCTTTACGAGTACAAACCATTATGTAGCTGACACAGTAATTTAAAGATTTATAAACATTTCATTTTCTCCCACAACTTAAATATTTATAAACCTTTTACAAGATAATAATGCTCTATTCCCTGGAGTTTATATTTCAATAAGAAGGTTCTGCTGCTTACTTATTAGTAGCGGACAGGATACTACAACTACAAGATGTACAGGACTACAATTACATCGTTCTTCATATTTGTTTGAAGATATCATATTCAAACTAAGATGAGCCACTTCAAGGTCCACTACAAAACCTTACCCCATTAAATATTCGCCTAAATATATGCAAGCAATTATTAGAAAAAAGATACAATTTTACCTTCCAATATGGAATATCGTTGTGTCTTGGTAGTATTCCAGCTATTGTACCCTATAAATATGCAATAAGAAACCAATGAGCTTTTTTATTCTACTTAGCTTTGGGCTGCGTCCCATTTGGTTAAGCTTATACAGTGCAAAACATAAAAGTCTGTAAGGTAAAATATTTTTTTCAATTTTGATAAGTTGACTATGTTTATGAATGATTCGTCGTCGAAATCGAAAGTAATTTGTTGTATGTATTTCACAAAATCTTGACAGGATGCGCAAAAACGGACGTTATAACTTTTAGTTGGATTTTGAAGATATCGGTGATACCACAGTATACATTCTCGGCGATCCAAGCGCCAGTGGACTGTTTTGTCAAATTTAGTCGCCTAATGTGATTGATGCATTTTACAATTTCAGATACCGAAGACACCAAAGATAACTGATATAGTTGAGACTCTGCGAATAAAAATAATAATCGAATTTCCATAGGGTTGGGGTTATTCGTTTGTAACTGCATCGACGCCCATTAGGGGCCGATTACTCGTACATTACATTTGATCTAGTATCCGTCAGAAAATGGCAATCAGCACTATTACTCCAATCAACGGGGAGATTCTACCTTGCAAAAATTGGGGATGACTCAAATTTTTGATATGTTATAAATCCAAGTTTGCGTCACTTTCCCCCCTGTGCTCCTGCCGCTATCTTGAAAAAACATCTCAAATCGGCTCTTTTATCAGTTTGCGTTTTATAACTCCTTCCCAGTCCATTTGACACCAAATGTGCTGAGACAATCTTGTAGAGCACAAAATTTTCTATAAATTTTATCTGCTAAGTTTTACTCTACAATCAAAATTGGCAGAGTTATAGCGCAAAGAATATGCTGAAAATTCCAAAAATCATTACCAACAAATTTCAAAACATACTTGGAGAACTCTATACATACTAAAATGCAGAGGAGGCTATGAGTTATTGGTATACAATGCGTTTTTGTGAATTTGAAATTGGCATGATTTCTCCATTTTCTTGGCGCTATAACTCTGTTAATTTTGATTGTAGAGTATACAACATCTTAGATTAAGTTTGTAGGAAATTTTGTCCTCTACAAAATTGTCTCGGCAGATTTTGTGCTCAAATGGACTGTAAAGAAGTTACAGGCCAAAAACTGACGAAAGAACGATTTTAGATGTTTTTTCAAGATAGCGGCGGGAGCACAGGGATTTTAACTTACCCTACCTGTCTTTATAACATATCAAAAATTTGAGACATCCCCAATTTTTGCACGCTAACCCCTATTATTTCGTCTCTATTGATTGGAGTATATGTACATATGTACGCCGAAGAATCTAAATGTAGGATTACCATGAGACATTCTTTTTCATGAAAGCATTAAGAGTTCCCATGTAATTTAAACGATAATATCACCGAGTGATGTCTTTACGATTTCGAAATTTTATGATATGCGATACTAAAAATTTCTAGCTTGTAAAGTTTGAAACCTCCAATATTTTTAATTTCCTGAAACACTTGATTTTCCGCAAGGCAATGTAGAAGACAAGATAATATGTCATATATGTATGTATAATTCACCCACGTAGAGCAATGTACTCTAAACCGTAAAACAATTTCAAGCCATGAACGCATGCAATACAGATCTATATCAGAACTGCCCATTTTAGTTTACAGCAGCCGGGAAGACAGAAAACACATAAAGTTTCTGAAAAGGGAAGATCAATGCGCACCCTCCATAAAATAAACAACACAAACACTTATTTTCTTTATATTTTTATTTCGTATTCCTTTGTCATTAACATACATATATTAACAATTGGAGTAACGACGTGCAGATTTTACCAGTTATTCCACATTCTGTACACATTACTTAAGTCTAAACAGTAAAGAGTTTCTTTTTGCACACCATATTATTTGCATTTACGCAAAAAAGTGAAATACATCGACTTACATAAACTACAGACAAAATCACATTTCGTGTCTAACATAAATCAAAAGAAACCCTTGCGAATAGTTTTATTACATATTAGGTTCATGATTAATTCGTAATATTATAGCATACACATATACTCATATTCCTAACTTAAAAAGCTTAGTCCCAAAAGCAGGTGTTGTTGATGTCATTTTCAAATATTTCTTATTCTTTTTCTTATTTTTCATCTTCCATTTAAAACATTTTTTACGATATAGATCATTTTTCATTTTCTCGTTTTTATTTATTTTGTAAAGTAGCTCCACCCACGGTTAAATTGACACTGAAAATTGGCTGAGGTCGTTGTTGATGATGATGTCGTGATCGGGTTTGTGTGTACACTCACAACGCTACCGCAACCGACTTTGATTTGATCAAGATACGGTGGTAACGTTTCTTCAGCGCTCGTAAAAATTGACAAATCGGTGACTTTAGACCTGCTATCATACGCGAAAGGATACAATATCACACTGGCCGTTGCGGTGCAAGCCGCGCCGGAGGCGGTGGTGGCGGAGCCGAACGCATTCGATGCATGGATCCAGCACGCGGCGATTTGCCTACTCCACTGCCGCCACCACCACCACCCACGGAGGACATGTCATCTTCTTCGCCCGATGATACGGAATTACCCTCGGATGGAGAGGGCGATGGTGATGGAGGTGATAATGCCTCTTGTTCTTGCAGCATCACTCGGAAATCTTGGATGGATTCGTTGAGGGCCCAGAGTTGAGAGAGCAGCGATAAGTCCAATTGTCGTAGTCCGAACTGAAATGAAAGAGAAAAAGGGGAATGTTAGAATGAACTTTAAGATAATTTGTCAACCGTTAAAACCTGCAAATTGCAAAATTAAGATGATTTTTTGAAGAATGGATATTGTTGTCGCTAAATTAAATGTATGGTATGTGGTATGAGATTCAAATAAATGTTTAATAGTTCAAACAGACCCTCATACATTATTATACATGTTTAAAATATATTCATAGCATAAGAATGATTTATGATGTTACTTAGAGGCCTCTCTGTGTTTTATATAGACTCTCTGTGTTTTTATAGAAAGTAATTTAACTTATTTTTGTTTCGAAACGTTTTTAATGGACTCCGCTATGACGATATATCACCATTCACACACATCACCATTCGCCATTTTATGAATAGGTTGCCTGTATAGCCAAGAAAATTATGTATTATTATCTAGCCCTAGCGTAATGTCTCTCGGTGTAAATCATTTCGCTGTCCAAACCCTCGACTTAAGCCGCTTCGACTTAACACAGTTCGACTTACAACGCATAAAAAATTATTACCATGTCTCTACATACAACGGACTTCGGTTCGACTAACAACGCAATATTAAGCCTTACTTTTTTTGTAACCTCGGTTAAATGTAAGACTAAAAAAATGTAAATTCACTAAAATACTTTGAGGTTTAGGGTATAATTTTCTGAGAAAATGTCTAGAGTATTATATATCAGTACAAAGGTAATTTTGTGTAGTTCTTTCGTCCTTAGGACATTTTGCAGGTCAGACTCACAGTTTCCAGATATTTGCAAAAAACAGAATTTTCACCCTTATGCTACTCCCTTGGGTTTAAAGATATCTATCTATACCATACTAAGGCCGTGTTTTTCCAATAGCTAACCTGCACTATACGGGGTAATTTAAATACAAATGCTAACCCGTATCCTTATTCAGGTTAGCAGTTCATACCCGTTTTCCAATGACTAGCTAAAATTAAATTTTAAAATGAATAGCTTCGTAGGTATAGTTTACATGTTGCATATAACTGTGTGCAAAAATATTGTTTTTGTTTGTATATTCATATTTAAGGTGTCGTTTACCAAATTCTTATTCTGAAAAAATGATGGTTCGCGCATAAAAATATGTTTTCATGGAAGAAATAGCATATAAACTTTTGCATTTGTAAAGTGAAAAGGAGGCTTTAATGTAAATAGGCAATATTTTGAAATGAATTGCAATGCCTACGTTTCAATTTGAAATTTAATCTGGATGCTAACTTCGATAGTTTTTTTTTTTGCGCGTCTGGGTCAGCAAACCTGCCCCGATATTATAAAAATTGTCATAAAGAATTTTCCCCAAACATAAAAAAAAAAAGAAAAGTTTTGATGATTGGGGCAACTAACCCATAGCGTGGGCTCGATGCTTCAAGGATATAATTACAAAACTTTAATTGCTCCAAAAAATATTTGTTTTGAAAATAGTTAGGAAAACGTATATAAAAGAAATCCGGCAAATATCTTGCTAAATATGGACGCAAAACCCAAACTCGGGCAACTATCCCAGTTTTACCCTGTAGTTTTTAAAATTACTTCGGGCTGCCCAAATCGCACTTTTGTGTTTTCTAATTGAAAATTGTCCATAACTCGGAAATTTTGTAGCGAATTTTGAAATTTGACAGACTTGTATAGATTATCGCACTGCCCATATTAGGTACACTGAAAAAAAAAAACATTTGCTAAAAACAAGAAAAAAATACAACAAAAAACAGCCAAAGAATAATTTTTCCTGATTTAAGATGTACATAGTCGGCATATGTATTTTGGCATCTGGTACTCTCAAGCCCAGACACTGATATTGTTTAACTAGAGCGAATAACGGTAAATTTCTTATAAGTAAGTAAATCAAAGTACATATCAACCGCAATAAATATGCTCAATATTTTCCCTGTATGCTTTCGCACTCTCTTGCTATAAAGAAGAGAACAAATAGGTGCGTCATTCTGATGCGGCATAAGTATTTTGACAATATTTTAATCTTTGGTTGTACATCAATAGGAAAAAGTGGACAAAACATAATTTTGTTATTGTTTTGTGTTTATATTTTGAATATCAAATAGAAAATGTGTCCATTGGCTTGAAACATTGGAGAAAAATCAGAAATTCGAAGTTTGGTTTAAGCCTTCGTAGAGGTACAATTCAACCCTGGTTTAAAGGGTGGAGACGCTGCAATTGAATTTAATTTCATAGGCAGATTGTTCATTATTAAACACCAAAAGTAAATACGAGAAAGGAAATAGAAAACGATGCATGGAATCATCGTAGGAAGGGAATGCGAATATCGAATAATTACCGAAAAATCTGCCAAATATTTAGGGAAAATGTCCTAATTGTACCAAAGGATATTATGGATATGAAGAATGGGCCATCGGAGGCGCAGATAATAACGACCACCTTCGGCCTAAAACTAAAAAAAAAGCAAAGTGCATGCATTCGCAGATGAAGTGGAAGCAAAGAGAGATTTAAAAAACCATCAAAAGCAAACCTCTTTCACTAAGGAAAAAGTTTAGCTAATATTCGTTATTTTACTACATTTTCACAAAAAAAAATCAATATTTAAAGAAAATGCCCGGTTTAGGTAGAAACACGGAAACCTGGTTACCAAAATGATAACCACAGTGGAGGCTCTCTCATGATGCAGGGATATATTGCTTACAATGGCCTAGGCTGCTTAAGTTCAAATAACTGTTTCCATGGCCAAAGCTTCTTTTGGTCGTCATTGAATCGTCGGAAGTCATATTCGGTTTTTTTTGCGGCACAATCTAGTTGAAATTTAACTTTTTTCTTAGAGTTCTTCATCGTGGCTCACTCATCCCTCAGGGTTGACATTCGCTTCCTTTCAGACAGCGCTAAGATTTTTCTTTGCTTTATAATAACATTTTTGTGTTTGATAATAAACAGTTTACCGTATGAAATAAAATTTAATAGTCGCGTATTCAATGTGTAAACAAGGACTAACGCTTGCCTCTATCGATGCTCAAACCAATCTTCTAATTTCTGATTTTTGGTTATGTTTCGAGCCACTGGTGATATTTTTTACTTGAGAATTAAAATGGGGAACTCAAAAATTAGTAAAAATATGTTTTGTCCATCAATTCTTGCGAAAAAATAGGTGCAATCAAACAGTTAAATATTGTCAAAATAATTATGCGGCTCCAGAATTACGACCCCATCTTTTATCTTATATAGATGCCCAAGATTCAGAAGTTACTGACATGGAAAGATTACCCTATCCGATTCCCCTATCAATCTCTATAGGAAAATTCATACTAAAGGACTCTGCAAGGGTTCCCAGATTAAAATGTTTCCCACAATATGGCCATCAAATCCAATTAAATGGCGTTAAGAGCCCAGGGGACTGGCATCGCATCACTAATATAACCATGAAGATAGATAGATAGATATTTATTGATTTTTTCTACAAAAATACATTCTATAATTTTAAAAATTAGTATCGAATGTCAAAAAATGATATTTAACAAAAAGAAAATTTGTGGGGTAGACAGCAGGTAAAAAAGCTAATTCACAACTTAAAAGGAAGTCAATATGGTACAGATATAGATAATACAAAGAAATAAATAACAAAAAAGAACAAGAATATAATTTAAAAAAAATAGGAATAAGTTAGATTGATTAAAATAGACATGGAAGCAAAAAAGATAAGCGGTTGGATAGAACGAACTTAAAATTTATTATTCGATAATAGTATACAAAAATAAAAACAAATAAAAACTGTATAATACTACACTACACCATCACATTGTAAAGTAACGAACAAATTTCTTCATAGCTAAGATTTAATAGCCACGATTTAACTTCTCTGAGAAATTTTGGAAGGACTTGAGTTTTTCTTATAGTAAGCGGCAGCTTGTTGAACATTCTAGGAGCGGAACACGTAAAAAACTTAGAGTAACAATCTCTTCTACTACGGGGAATGTTTACCAAAAATGCATTGTTAAGTCGTAAGTTATAAAGATCCGAATCGCGCGAATTCAGGTAACCGCAACGCAAGAAAAAAAGCTTTAATATTTTAAAAGAATATAAATGAATCAACGGAAGAATATGTAAGTCCTTGAATAACGGAAAGCTACTGTGTAGACGGTTTTTATTACATATAAGTCTTACTACATGCTTTTGGGCTGTCAATATTGGACATAATCTCGTTTTATAAGTGCTACCCCAGCACGATAAGCCATACTCCAGTTTAGAGTGAAAAATACTATAGTAAATTATTTTTAATAGATTGAACGAACAGTACTGGCGTAAAAGGTAAAATTGCCTGATGATAAAAGACAACGAATTACTTAAATTGGATATATGTTGAGACCAATCAAATTTATTATCCAAAACGACTCCTAAATATCTGAAATTGGTAACTATTTCAATAGGGAAACAATTAACTGAGCACAGGCCTTCAGAATGAAAAGTTTTACTATTATTTATTTTACTATTATCCAATCCGTGAGGTGGCTCAGTAGGTAGCACAAACTTTTTACAATTTTGATGATGGAACCAAAACGAAGCTGAATCGAGTGAAATAGAATTAAATAACAATAACTTTGTTTTTTCACTTATAGAAAGCCTATGAGTACTAAACCAAATCCTAAGTAATTCTAAGTCATAGTTAATGTTAGAGATAAAGTCAATCAGCGATTTGCTACTAAAGGAACATGCTACGTCATCAGCAAACGCTGTAAGTGTACTACTAAAATCCTGTTTAAATAGGGAATTTATAAAAACTAGAAAAAATAACGGCCCTAATACAGATCCCTGAGGTACCCCTAAGTCAATTAATCTAGACTTGCTGTAAATGTTACCAATCTTCACACGTTGAATTCTCCCAGATAAGAACGAAGAAAACCAGTCCCAAATAAAACCTCTGAAGCCGGCATAATGTAGTTTTTTCAGTAATAAATTATGATCGACAGTATCGAACGCTTTCTTAATATCAACAAATAAGGCTCCAGAGATTTTACCATCATTTATTCCTTCCAAAGTATTAGCACAAAACGATAATAAAGCGTCTTCAGTTGATTTCCCTTGTCGAAAGCCAAACTGACAATCATTAAAAAATTTGGTTCTATTTAAAAATGATAACATGCGTGACTTTATAACTCTTTCAAATATTTTTGAAAAGGGAGACAAAATTGAAATCGGTCGATAATTATTAGGGTCAGATCTGTCACCTTTTTTAAATAATGGTAAAACTTCCGCTATTTTTAATTTTTCAGGAAATACCCCCAGTAGAATACTATGATTGAAAATTTCAGCCAATATATCCACAATATTAAAAGCTATATTTTTTAGCACCCAGTTTGACAAACCATTTTCTACTGTAGATTTAGTAGTTTTCAACGACATTATTGATTTATATAACTCAGAAGATGTAATATATATATAAAAAAAAGGTATTAGACTCTAAAACGTCGTTAACTAAGGACGTGGAATGGAAGGTAATACCAGAATATGAAACAGCGTGAGGAATATCCGCAAAAAAGTCGACCAGAGCATCAGCGAGTTGTGACGGTTCAGAGAGAACTGAATCGCCGAATTTGAGGTTTTTTACACTGCCCGTAATTAATTTGCGATTCAAAATGTTGTTAATAGTATTCCATTGACCTTTCGGATTATTCAAATGTTTATTAAATTCTGTCGTAAAATAACTATCTCACAAAAACAACTGTGTTGTAAAAGGTGTCCGCCAAAGAAAAAGTCATCAGCCGCAAAAAGGATTGATATAAATACATTCCCGCCAAAATACTCGCATCTTGTCTCAATGATGGTGGTGGAGCAAATTTTTTTCAACGCTTATTGGCGGGGAGCTGAACGAGGGTACTATTTGCTGCTATGTTCTTTTCTTGATAATTTTGAAGCTTCCAGTCTTATAGAAAATAAAAATGCGTTTTAGAACCTTATTTAGCTTTACTTCGTATGGAACTCGTTTTTTTTTTCTATACGATAAAAGTTCTTTCATAAATTTCTTAACATTGATTTTATTTTGTTATTAACCTTATTCAAGCTCCCCGCCAAATAGCGTTGAAAAAAATTTGCTCCACCACCATCATTGAGACAAGATGCGAGTATTTTGGCGGGAATGTATTTATATCAATCCTTTTTGCGGCTGATGACTTTTTCTTTGGCGGACACCTTTTACAACACAGTTGTTTTTGTGAGATATCATATCTTTTTGCAGTTTTCGATTTACAAAATTTGTAAATATATTATGAAGACGATATTCATTGCCCTATTGTCACGAATTTGTTTGAGAACAATAATTATAAGAATGATAAACCCCTTGCTAACCTTCGTCTCCTTGGTCTCCTTGGTAACCTTGCTCGCCTTGGTAATCGTAGTAACCATAGTACACTTGACTACTTTGGTGATCTTGCAAACCCTTAGTAACCTTGGTAACCCCGATGGCCTTGGTAGCCCAAGTAACCTCGCTAACCTTGGTATCTTTATACATAACATTAAACTTAATGATAACCCTAACTTTGACGATAACCCTGGCCTATACCTAAATCTGAAACTCAGACTCAACCTTAACCCAAACCTTATCCTTACATTTAACCCTAATAATAACGTTGACTGCGATGTAACAATAACTTTAACCCTATCCGTTACCCTAAACTTGATTTTGACTTTAACCTTAGCCCTAAATTGAGTCTAAACCTTTACTTCATCTCTATCACATTCATCCTAATCTTAAATCTTAATTTTTAATGTAACCATTAAGCCTCACTGGGTACTCAATATGTGATTCAAATAACATCCATATTTCCTAAGTTCCACATTGCGCCTAAGACACATAGAGAAAGACATGTACATGTGAAAATATCCTTTTATCCCTCATCAAAGGTCCCGAAAACCTGTTGAGTCCTGACGAACATTGCTTTTACAACAATAAAAAATTTAAAATTTGTGCAATATTTAAAATTTGTGCAATATTTAAAATTAATTTTTTCGTTTAATGTCCCTTTTACAATTTTGTTATTTATACAATGTACTCGTGTCCGTGTAAGCCATATGTGTATAAAATTTAATAATTTTTTAAAATACCGCTACTCTCTTTTTCACATACTACTTTAGAAAAATGTTTCAATCGTGTTGCTGAGGATGGGTGGAAAACTACCCGAAATGCATACGAATTAATATTAATAAAAATTAATTTTCCTGCAAATCCAAAAATCCGGTGTTTTTATATTTACGTACTTAAACAATAAAGTGGTTTCATGACCAAGAATCAGGGATAGCTATGAAATTCACTATATAACTAACAGTACCTTTTTGCCTACCACAACAGGATCAAACCGGGTGGAATTACAAGAATAAATCTACATGCCAAATTTTGTTCAAATTAACTCATCAGAATTCCTTGAAAAATCGATTTTCCATATGCCATCATCACGTAACTCTGGTTTGAACACAACAGAATACACCGTCTTGACAAAACCGATTTGGTGTCCCAGCGCCATATTAAAGCTTCCACCAAACCAGCGCAGAACGGTAGCGGTACGTGTCAGAATGTATGAAATAGTTTCCGCCGCGGTACACCACGGAATACTTGTCAATTCTTGTGGTGTGTGTGTTGTGTGTACCGCGTACCGCTACCGCGCTGATTTGGTGGAAGCTTTAGGATCATCGGGTTGATTAAAACAGTGCGTATGCTCATCCAATATTAAACTAATATGTACGTACTCGTATATATGAGACGAACCAAAACAGGAACTTTGACCCGCACCCGCTCTTGCAGACGATCTAAAACTGAAAATTTTGGATACAAAAGATTGTTCGGTCCTACCAATTATACTATACTATACTATACGATTCTTTTCTAGGCTTTTTTCGGGCCTATCCCCGACTTTTGCAAAATGCTTCCTTTCAAACATATAAAAAGATTTAAGCGAGAAACTCTATGTATTTTTTCACATTTTCCGCTGTACCTTTTTTTCTACTTCACGGATCGGAGCAAACGATAGCCTATGCACACCTTCACGACAGACTCTATCAATGGGGAAAGAGACCAAATCCCGAGATGCCCTCTGCAAGGCTGTAGCCCTGTCAATGAACGACAAGAACAACGAGAACAACGAGAACGACGAGAACAACGAGAACAAGATTTTTGAAAAAATGCGATTTTCAAACTCTTATATCTCCGGTGTTTCTTATCGTATCATCTTGAAATTTTCTACACTTCGTAAGACGGCGCGAGCGACAACGCTTACCGAATTTGAAGACTCAGGACAAACCAGGGTCCGAGCTACAGAGGTCCGAAAACCCGTACTTGTTCCGTCGTGTAAACATAGTCTTAGTCGCTTCTCACTTTTTATTTGTTCAAATTTCTTCATTTTTCTTTGGCGTGCGGGACGCTCCCGCATCCCTAGATCTTTGGCGATAAGAATTTCCCTCTTTATAATAGCACACAAATTTTTGTATTCTTCCTGGTAACTCGAAATAGTTGGGTGTTTAATGCATTTAAGTCTTAACTTGTTTCTTTTTTTGATTTTAAAAGCTAATGAATTATTAATCCACGGCTTAAGCTTTTTGATAGGGACCATACGAGGAGAAAAAATTTCACAACTACTTGCGTGTTCCAGCAGAATACGTACAAATGCATCAAAAGCTACAGAAGGGTTTACAGAGTTGTAAACATCACTCCAATGTTCAGTTCTCAATAAATTGTTAAATTTAATAAAATCATATTTTTGTAAAGAAATTACCTCATCAGGTGTATTTTCATTACTAATTATAATATCTTTAAAAAACAGGCAAGTCATAAGGTGATCGGATATATCTATGTCAGTGGTAGCACTAGTTAAACATAAGTGGCTGTGATTACTCAAACGAGAAAAAATATGATCAATGCATGTTTGGCTGGATTCCGTAATGCGAGTTGGAACGTTAATGCATGATTCGAATCCATTAGAAGCCATAAGAAATTTGTATCTTGCAACATCAACTGAATCAATAAGTAAATCAATATTTATGTCACCTAGTATAACAGAATGTCTGCAGGTTACACCTGACAAAAAGTCTTCAAATTCTTCCAAAAATTCATTTTTCGATATATGATTGAACCGGTAAATACACACAAAATTAAATTTAACACGCGAAAATTCACATTCTACTTTTAAAAGGTCACAGCTGCACAAATTATGACACTCAACTGAACATATTATATGGTCCATCACAAAAAACTGCAACACCGCCCGACGCATAAGAATTGTTACAACAAGTATATAATCTGTAACCAGGTAAATCAAAAAGCTCCGCTTCAGAACTATAAATCCAAACTTCCGATAGGAAAATAAAAGAAGGTTTTTTATCTAACGAGTTAATAAAACATACTAATACATCAAAATTTTTTCGTAAACTCCTAATGTTTTGATGTAGCAGATACAAGCAATTATTATTTTCCAAACAAAATTCAAAATTATCAGAATAATCAAAAGAACTACCATAGATTTCAATATTACTTTGTGAAAGAGAAGGCGAAAACATATCTTCAGATGAAATTATGTATTAGAACCTGAATAAAAATTCAAGTCCTCAATTGAGTTAATTTTGATTACTTTATCACCCTCTTTCACGCGAATTAAAATTGATCCCTTCTTAGTCCAGACGTATTTAATCTTTTTTTGCTTCATCAGGTCTTTAGCAGATTTAAATAAGGAAACAGAATATTTGGTTAAGCTGTCGTTAATATAAATTTTAGAAGATTTATCGCTAGCTAAATCAAAAATTTTTGTAGTAAGATTTTGTTTAAATTTACGTTTTAGGTCCATGATTTTTCGCTTCACAATGTTGGATTGAAATTTGACACATATCGTTTTCGAATTAGCCTTGGTGTAGCAATCAACAAAATCCGACCGATCAAGTTTTTCTCCGAGAGTGAACGAAAGTTGAACATGAGTTGAACCTAAGTTAAAAGTTACACTTTTTGGGTCGTCCAACAAAAGTTGAACGAAAGTTGAACGTGAGTTAAACTAAAGTTGAAAGTTGAATTCAAGTTAATTTCGAGTTGAATTCGAGTTGAATTCGAGTTGAATTAAAGTTGAACCCAAGTTGACCCCAAGTTGAACCCAAGTTGAACTCAAGTTGAACGTAAATTGAACCCAAGCCCAACCTCTGTTGAACCTTGAATGGCACCCAACACTCACAGGGTACCACCTAGCCCAACTTCCGTTGAACCTTGAATGGCACCAAAAACTCACAGGGTACACAGGTACCTGTTATGCCAAAAACGTAACGCTTTTTCGTTATGATTTTCGAATTTATGTGCCAGAGTCAAGACATAAAAATGTCAAAATGCTTGACCTCATGGTCCGATTTAATCCACTCTTACATACACTGGCCGGCATATGTATTTTCACATCTGACACTCTTCAGCCCAGACACTGATTTTGTTTAACTAGAGCGAATAACGGTAAATTTCTTATAAGGAAATCAAAGTACATATCAACAGCAATAAATGTGCTCAATATTTTCCCTGTCCGTTTTCGCACTTTCCTGCTATAAAGAAGAGAACAGATAGGTGCGTATTTCTGGTGCGGCATAAGTATTTTGACAATACATATTTTAATATTTTGTTGTACACCAATTTCTCTAGAAAAAAAATCGTCAAACATAATTTTATTATTGTTTTGTGTCTATATTTTGAATTCCAAGTAAAAAATGTGTCCAGTGGCTTGAAATATTGGAGAAAAATTGGAGAAATTCGAAGTTTGGTTTAAAGTCTCCGTAGAGGCAAACTTCAACCCTGGTTTAAATGTTGGAGACGCTGCAATTGAATTTAATTTCAAACGGCAGACTGTTCATTATTAAACACCAAAAGTGAATAAGAGAAAAGAAATAGAAAACTATTCCATGAATCACCGAAAAGGGATGTGAATATCGAATAATTACCGAAAAATCTTCCAAATATTTATGGGAAATGTCCTAATTGACCCAAAGGATATTATGGATATGGAGAATGTGCCATCGGAGGCACAGATAATAACGACCGCCTTCGCCCTAGAAGTAAAAAAAGGCAAATTGCATGCATACGCAGATAAAGTGAAACCAAAGAAAGATTAAAAAACCATCAAAAGCAAACCTCTTTAACTAAGGAAAAATTTCAAGCCACTGCAACTTTCGGAAAAAGTTTTTTTTTTAGCTAATATTCGTTATTTTAGTACATTTGTACAAAAAAAATCAATATTAAATAAAATGCCCGGTTTATGTAGAAAAACGGATTCCGGGTTATCAAAATGAAAACCACAGTGGAGGCTCTCTCATGATGCAGGGATATATTGCTTACAATTGCCTAGGCCTCTTAAATTTAAATCGCTATTTCCATGCCCAAAGATCGTCATTGAATCGTTGGAAGTCATAATCGATCTTTTTGCGGCACAATTTGACATAAATTTCACTTCATTCTTAGAGTTCTTCATCATGGCTCACTCATCACTCGGGGTTGACATTCGCTTTCTTTCAGACAGCGCTAAGATTTGTCTTTGTTTTATTTTATAACATTTTTATGTTTGATAATAAACAGTTTACCTTATGAAATAAAATTAAATAGAAGTGTATTCAATTTGTAAACCAGGACTAAGGCTTGCCTCTATCAATGCTCAAACCAATCTTCTATATTCTGATGTTTGTTTATGTTTCGAGCCACTGGTGATATTTTTTACTTAAAATTTGAAATGGGGAACTCAAAAATTAGTAAGAATATGTTTTGTGTGTATCAATTCTTACGAATAAATGGGTGCAGTCAAAGAGTTAAATGTTGTCAAAATACTTATGCCGCACCAGAATTACGCCTCCCTCTTTTCATTTTTCTATAGAATGAGAGTCCGAAACAGAACAGGAAAAATATTGAGCATATTTATTGCTGTTGATATCTGCTTTAATTTCGATAAAAGAAATTTACCGTTATTCGCTTCATTTAATCAAAATCAGTGTCGGGGCTCGACAGTATGAGATGTCAAAATACATATGCCGACCAGTGTATGTTCTGTGTCATCAATAGAAACACGTTTGTGTGAAATTTGATTGAAATTGGTGCACAAATAAAAAAGTTATTCTTAAAAAACCTAATTTGGGGGGTTAGGTTTGTATGGCAGCCCCATGACGCTATGGTCCGATTTGATCCATTCTCAAGTATGTTTTGTGTTATCACTAGAAACACATTTGTGAGGAATTTGGTTGAAATTGGTGCACAAATAAAAAAATTTTTCTTAGAGGAACCTAATCTGGGGGGTTGGGTTTTTGTATGGCAGCCGCATGACCCCATTTTCCGATTTTACCGATTCAAACATACAAATTGCCTGCAGCAAAAAGAAGCATTTGTCCAAATTTCAGCTTCATAGCTAAACAGACGGATAGACAGACAGACGGACATCGCCCAATCGACTCCCCAAGTCATGCTGACCATATATGTGTACTTTTTATATGGTCGCAGATGCTTCCTTCAATGCGTTACAAACTTCATGACAAAGTTAATATACCCTTTCACTCTATGAGCGAAGGGTATAAAAAAATAAAAATTGATGTTGATCAACACAAACAATAAAGGATGCTCAAAAATTGGAAGCATTCGAATTAGGTATCCATTCTTCTGAAAAAAACCTGGTGAGCGGAGCGAGGGGGATTGGTCCCCTTACCCCCTCCCCCCCCCTTATCTACGCCACTGCATACTCTCCTTCAGAAACATCCTACTGGTCTGGAGGTTCTCCTCGATATCCACTCCGTAGTTGTTCCAGAAGAGCCACCAACCGCTCTACCGAATGAGGTATTAGTTTATCTATTCCAATAAATGAGCTAAGGAGGGACAAAGAGAGGAGCCTTATCAACAACCACCAGGTAGAAGAAAAAGCAAGGTATTGCTAAAGACTCCGAACGAATGTAATTTTCACAGGGAAGGAACACGTAGTTCATAAATGAGATTTGTATAACCCATCTTTAGGTGGTCATTTACATCTCTTTAAAATGTGACGTGGGATTCGATCCCGGGCCCTATGACTTTTAGACGAACGCACTACCTACTACAAACTACACCAACCAGACTAACTGATGAAGTTTGTAATTTATACAACATGTGACATCGCTCTACCACCAAATTCACTCCGATTGGTGGATACAAACTACCAACATCGGATGAAATTAGCTCCAGCATAGTAACTTTATTGAACATGTTTACGTTAATGATCCGATAGGTGTAATATAGAATACCAAATTGCAATATGTCCGTAAAAGGTTTTAATTTGGGGTTTTCGTCCGTTTCGGATTCTTTTCTAATAAAACCCATGATGGTGGTGTTATTTTGAAGATGTTTACTCTGAAATAATTTTACGTTTTCATCCTATCGGATTCTCTTGATAAAATACCCCGCATATTTTTTGCTGTATGCGCTACGGTTTTGCTTATTACAGTTTTGCGTGTTTAACATACATTTGTACTTCACATGCTGAAGATGTTTTGTCAATTAGAACTTTAGGGCCTATTTAGTACACTCGAAAAAATTTTACTCCTATAATAGGAGGAAACTTTTTTTCCTTCTATTATAGTAGTAAATTTACACCACGATATGAACGAGAGTAATTTTACGCTTTACGGTGTAAATATTTGCTACCAAATTGGTGTAAATCTAGAAACAATTTGCACTGGAAAAAATGTAAATATGTAAATTTACATCCGGGTTTATAATAATATTTGCGGAAACCAGTTCTTCGATCTAAATCGTCCGTGAGATACCCGTTATTTCAACGGCCAAGAGCTGCCCCTCCCCCTTCGGTTCAAGAGCAAAAAAGCGCTACAACAACAACAATAATATGATGCTCATATGAAGGCCCTTCGGACGGAACAGACTAATTGCACACAGAACAAGCCACTTGTGAGATACATACAGGAAAATGCAATAATCCACAAAAGTATTGTAACACATTCAGTTTTACACAAATGTAGGTGTAACTTTTCACACCAAAATCGTAATATTATACATGAAATATACACTGAAAATGTAAAGTTACACAAAGAAAAAAGTAATGACACATCTTCACACCAAATGTGGTGTAAAATTACACCAAAATAGAGTAATATTAAAAAATCTGTGTAATATTGCACTATTTTGTGGGTATACTAGAAATTTTGTTGAAATATAAACGTTTATTGTAATTTTGCGAGAAAAAAGGTGTAAAATTCAACGAGTTTTCGATGTAAAATTCAACCTTGTTTTTACAGTGTATAAAGCTAAGGTTTACCACATATGTCCCAGATTATCGGCTACTATTCTTTCTCAATTCCGTTTACGAAGATACTTATACTTACTCACTTATGAAAGGAAGGAGAATAAGTGGTCGTTTTATGGCATGCATCATGGTGGTAGCCTCGCGACATATATTATGCTTTCTCCAAATCGGCGTGAAAGGAGGGGGGGGGGTATATGAATTCGGCAATTTGTACAGCATTGGGCCCTCGGGAGTCTGGTCACCTTAACCTATATGAATATGTATACATTATTAGAACTATTACTATAATTCTTTCAACATGCTTGTTTAAATTGCCATAAATTGGTAATTTCTTCAATTCATATGCATGCATATTTCATGGCATCGTTTTGCATTTATCATCAAATATTTGGAAGCATTTCACCTTTGATCGACTAACACAGTTTTTCGTCCACGTCCACCACCTTTCTTAACACGCTAATATGTATGCAACGTGTGGAAAATAAACAATTTTGGCAAACATCATTTATTCGTCTCATTTCGTACGCAAATTACGACGTGCCCAGCTTGTAGCAGCACACAAGCTTCCAATCCAAACCTAAAGAGGGTGTACCTACAGTATACTAAACATTTTCATTCTGCCACCGATCAACCATGTCAAACAGACGTGGTACCTCTACTTTCGATGCTATCACATTCATACCCATCCGTTTGCCCATCTGCTGCTCCTTGATGCTCTGACAAACCGAAATTTGACCGACATTCTAAAACAATTTCTAGTGAATCTGCACGCACCATTATGTGTGTTTTGGGCTTATCACACGGAGAACTTCTTGTGTGTGTTATGTAGGTACTCCAACTGCTTTTTGTATACAAAACGTACGACTAGACCCAGATAAGGTACGTGCATTTCATTTACATTTCTACATTACTTTTACCAGTTACCACCTGTTCCGAGCGTAAATGCTTCGACTGAACCCAAAAATACTCAGCACTAGATGACTTCCACCCAGTTCCGCATGATGCTTGACGAATAGTAATGCCTGCATTTAGGGAAAAATGTTGTGTCGCCTCGTCCGCGTCCGCTAGCAGTCGTGCTGAAAATTCTGAATTTGTCGCAATGCGAGTTGCCAAAGTATTTTTATATGTTGTATGTACTCTGTACGTAATTTGGCCTGAAAAGCCTCGAGAAAGCAGTCAGCAAGCGAGAGAGAAAAAAAAACGAAAGTTGACCCCGTAAGCTGGCAAAATACTATAAAAAATTGGATAGGATATAAAAGGTAAAGTTTACCCAGCGAAAAAGGTGAAAGCGCCTGGGAGCTAGATAGATATACCTTTAGTGGGTATAATTAGCCGGGCCATCATATACCACACCGTGCTGCAAGAGGATCCTTCGAATCCTTCGTGTGTTGTGTAGAGTCATTCGACGTCGGACGTCCTCTCAGAGCTCCTCCACTCTATGATGGCGGGTACGGATAGTACCTCCAAAATTAGCAGCACTTGACACATTTCTACCTCTGTGTGTCCTATTGTCCCAGCAAGTCTCATTCACCAGATTCAACTGCAATTCGTCCCAACAATGGCATGAAATTAAAGGTAAATATAATTCCAGGAAATATTGTTGGGTTTATAGTTGGTACGTGTTTTAAACGTGGCACGAATGTTTACCCGGAGTCCCGGAGAATAATTTTTGTATTGAACTGAAATGCGGGATTACAACATCTCTTGTTTATTGTGAGAGCTCCGCTCCCGCACCTTGGGAACGTGCGGTGTGATGCATTTTAATGGCCTTTTCCGATACGATATAGTGAATTTAACCATTTTTCTGAAATGAATCGTGCACGTTATTCGCAGAACGATGCTATGGTACGAAATGTCAATTTGCGTCTATAAATTGGTTAGACTCGCGGGTTGAATGTGAAAATTCACACGAAGCAGCATGATAGTGGACCAGCACGCGGTGTGAAGTGGATGTGTCGCGTATTCATGTCAAAGGTCGCGCAATTTGCATATAATTGCTGTAGGATCGTATCATGCCATTTAGTAACGTATCGAACGTATTGGCTTTTATGAATTAATCGAAAAGGTTTATTCCAGAGCTGTAAAATTATAGTGCGTGATTTCAAGTTGTTAAGGTAAAATAAAGCGAATGTTTTTAATTCAAAATCACAGTCATATCTACGAGTGTTAGTTACACCATTTATAACTCAAGAACGGCTGGACGGATTTCCATGATGTTGGGTTTGTTGGATCATGCTTTGGACGGAATAGCAGAATAACTATAGAAACACGCGAAAAATTCACAATGAGCAAACATTTACAATGGGTTCTCGCCTGATTCTGCGTGTATTTCTTTAACATATCAGCTGTTTTCAGTAAATTTGCTCCACAGGATTGGGGTCTACTCAAAGTCACAGGACGACTATTGAGACATATGCAAAATTCACAATGGACACAATTAAGAAGACAATTCTTTTTCACATACTTCTTTCTGTCTTTCTTGAACAAATTACAGGATTTCAGTAAGTTGACCCCAACGGATGGGTGTACACAAGGCTCCGGCCGAAATAGCATTATAACCATATAAGCAGAAAATTCCCAAGGAGCGACAATTCATAATGAGTTTTTTTCGCATTTTTGTTTATATATCTTGAACGTCTTAGTGGATTTTTGGAAGATTTTCCTGCCGAATTTGGTCCTCTCCTCTACTCTTAAACCACTGGACCGATTTGACTGAAATTTGGTGTTTAGGATCCTTGATGTTGCGGGATGGTTTTAGGCTATAGAAATGTATGTTAAATGTTGAAGGTCATGGGGGTTACCGTACAGACGCAGTTTCCAGTAGTATCTTCTTGGACATTTTTTTTTATTTGTGGACCAATTTTAACCAAACTTCGCTCAAGTTCGTCTATATTGAAATAAAATAATATGTGTAAGAATGGACAAAATCAGACCATGGCGTCACGGGGCTGCCATATAAATCTTACATCTAAAACTAGGATTTTTTTAGAAAATGCGTTTTCTAAACACCAAAAGAAACCAAAATCCACATAAATATGTACCTATCTTGAAACATATACTAAGTTTGACTACGGACGAAATCTAAATAAGAGGTCATGGATGGGATATTTTCCAAATTATTGTTCAATTCTACAGTACGTATGTCAGTAGTGCTTTTCCTCCAAAAGTACTGCACCGTTTTAGCTGAAATATAGTTTGTAAGGCAATTTTATTAGCCAGATGGCTTTAGGCTAAAGTGAAATAGGGTACATATAGAACATGTATCATTATAACAAATTTTCTTAAATCTATCTAAAAATATGCAAAACTGAATCATGTAACATCATAGCATTCATTTGTCGATTTAATTCATATTATTAATTTGTTGATTTAAATGAATTTGCAAAAACGCCGTCTAAGAAAAATGGCATATTTGGTCGGCAAAAATCCTACATCGGAAATTTTTTTAGATTATGGTTGGGAATGGTCCCCAGATTATGGCATTAAAAGTCCCAACCAATCGGAGGTCCACAACCTTAAAAAAAGCGGGGAAAGGGGGGCATTTTTTCGGTTTTTTGCGATTATTTTAAAAACGACAAGAGATACAGAAAATTGGAATGAGGAAGAAAAAAAACTACATAAAATTACCTTTGCAATGATGTATAACACATTAGACTTTAATTGAATATTTCGGCGTTAGACTAGAAAATAAATTAGCATATTTTCATTTTAGACCTTTTTAAAAAGCTCCATAGCTTTTGAAAGAATGCTAGTTCAGCCGTAAAATTTTGTGTAAGTATTCACAATAAGTTGAAGATCATTTTAAAGTAAACATTGAGTCGCTCCGGCCAAGGACCCCCATTATCCCCCCATTTCAATTAGTCAAAATGGCATGACCATAACTCCCCCCAAAATTGGAGCAGAGTGCTAAATTTTGGTTTGTTGCGATTGTAGGTCATAGTTACCCCACCCACTAAAAATCAGCTCATTCGGATAAAAACTAAGGGTACCTCCCATACAAAGTGACCCAAGACAACTTTGTTCTACAGTTTATAAAATGAGTAGTACGTAGAATCTGCCCAATCCACAAAAAGGGTGACAAGCTGAAGTGTGAGAACTACAGGGGCATATCATTAGTTTGTACGGCCTATAAGATTTTATCAAAAATTCTTGAAAAGAGAATCAATCCGTACGCAGAACAAATCATTGGCGAGTATCAAGGCGGCTTCAGACCTGGTCGTTCAACGACCGATCAGCTTTACACAGTGAAGCTACTACTCCAAAAGTGCTGGAAATACAACATCGACGTATACCAAATCTTTGTCGACTTCAAGCAGGCATACGACAGTATCGACCGAAGTGTACTGTACAACATTATGCTGAATTTTGGTATACCGGCAAAGTTAGTGCGACTCACAAGGATGACGATGACTAATACCGTCTCGCAGGTCAAAGTGCAAAACCGACTCACTGACCTACTTGAAACTCGTACTGGACTCAAGCAGGGCGACGGGCTGGCGCCGACGCTCTTCAACCTGGCTTTGGAGTATGTAATTCGAGCCATGAATATGGACAGCAGCGGAACGCTACTCATCAAGTCGACTTAATTAGTAGCGTACGCCGACGATATCAACATCATGTCTCGAAGGTTGGGTGATGCAGAAAGCCTTCTGCATAACCTCAATAACGCCGCAAAGGAAGTTGGACTACATATCAACGAAAGCAAAACAAAGGCCATGATGCAATCGAAAACAAGAACGCCAGCAAATTCAAGCATCACAGTGGGGGACCTTAATATCGAGTATGTAGACAACTTCAACTATCTGGGTTGTAACTTATCAAAGGACGCCAACGAAACCGACGAAATTAAGCGACGGATACAACTAGCCAATAAGACATATTTCTCGGTCCTCCCTATAATTAATTCGAAACTTGCGCACAGGAACACGAAGCTCCGCGTGTACAAAACGATCATCCGACCCGTGCTATGTTATGGCTGCGAAACATGGACCCTCACCCAAGCCTCCGAAATTTTGCTAGACCGATTCGAACGAAAGGTCCTTCGGCGAATTTTCGGGGCCGTTCGCGAGCGAGACCAATAGCGTATCCGATACAACCATGAGTTGTATCAATTGTACGATGAGCTGGAAGTATCGAAAATCGTGAAGCTTCAACGTCTGCAATGGGCGGGGCATGTACAACGGATGGACGACAATCGCATGCCAAAGAAAGATATGAACGCACAACGAATTGACGAAGCGAGGTTGCGTGGACGACCGAGAGCTCGCTGGGAGAACTCCGTAGATGAAGACGCCCACCAGCTTCTGGGCTTCCTAAACTGGAGGACAAGGTCACGTAACCGCGACAAATGGAGGTCAACGATTCAGGCGGCCAAGGCCCGACGTCGGGCTATCGTGCCACATTGATGATGATGATAGTACGTAGAACAAACTCCTGTTGGGTCACTTTGTATGGGAGGTACCCTTAGTTTTTGTCCGACTGAGCTGATTTTTGGTGGGTGGGGTGACTATGACCTACAATCCCAACAAACCAAAATTTAGCACTCTGCTCCAATTTTGGGGGGAGTTATGAACATGCCATTTTGACAAATTGAAATGGGGGATAATGGGGGTCCTTGGCCGGAGCGACTCAATGTTTACTTTAAAATGATCTTCAACTTATTGTGAATACTTATACAAAATTTTACGGCTGAACTAGCATTCTTTCAAAAGTTATGGAGCTTTTAAAAAAGGTCTAAAATGAAAATATGCTAATTTATTTTCTAGTCTAACGCCGAAATATTCAATTAAACTGTAATGTGTTATACATCATTGCAAAGGTAATTTTATGTAGTTTTTTTCGTCCTCAGACCATTTTTCTGTATCTCTTGTTGTTTTTGAAATAATTGCAAAAAACCGAAAAAATGCCCCCCCCCCCTTTCCCCCCTTTTTTTAAGGTTGCGGACCTCCGATCGGTTGGGACTTTTAATGCCATAATCTGGGGACCATTCCCAACCATAATCCAAAAAATTTCCGATGTAGGATTTTTGCCGTTCGATGGCCATATTTTGGTCCAATTTTCTTAGACTATACAAATAGGTAATAGTTTCGTTTATTGAATTTGAAAACAGTGTAAGTTGTGTTTGCAAAAAGCTTTACCAAATGTGTTATACGAGGTTTAAATTTTTATACAAAAAACTTTATTGAAAATTAAATTTTGAAAATTAGAATCACTTTTGTTCGAGCGATCTTCGTGATCGGACGTCTGTAGGTAAATGCAGATAGGGCAGGCTATGTGAAGTTAGCCAGTCATGTTTTTGAAATTAGGTCCTTTTGCTCGGTGAACCGTTTGTTCTACAGCGGCTACGTTTGTTCTTGATTGTTAACCAATTAATATCGTTTGTGCTTCTCTAATTATTTAATTATAGCAACTTTAAAATTGTGAGTGTGAACTTAGCCAGTCATTTTTAAATATGGGTCGGAAAGGTATAGGTTTGGTATCAATCGAAAGCCAGACGTTTGTTCATTTTGTAGGGCGTTTGTTCATCCTGGAAACGGAAGGATACAGGAATTATTAAGGAAAAGAGATTAGTTGTGACGTCATCTTCACTCAACCAACGCCATCTACTCAGCTCAGCTGTACGATGATGGTGTGGATCTTGCATAAATTGTTCGCGGGACACGGGTTGCCCGTCCAGTTGAGCTGAGTAGATGGCGTTGGTTGAGTGAAGATGACGTCACAACTAATCTCTTTTTCCTTAATAATTCCTGTATCCTTCCGTTTCCAGGATGAACAAACGCCCTACAAAATGAACAAACGTCTGGCTTTCGATTGATACCAAACCTATACCTTTCCGACCCATATTTAAAAATGACTGGCTAAGTTCACACTCACAATTTTAAAGTTGCTATAATTAAATAATTAGAGAAGCACAAACGATATTAATTGGTTAACAATCAAGAACAAACGTAGCCGCTGTAGAACAAACGGTTCACCGAGCAAAAGGACCTAATTTCAAAAACATGACTGGCTAACTTCACACAGCCGATAGGGCAAAACCTGTCGCATATGCTTGCAGATAAGCTGTTTTGCTCGTCACTATATGTAGATGGGCAACAGCTAGTCTCAAGTAGTATATATGCAGATAGATTTTGTTCCGTCGCATAACTTCAAGCGGTAACTTTTACTAATATTAAATTTTAACTATTTTTTTTTTTTTTTGCAGACACAACAAATTCTTTTTCTCTTTTTCTGTTCTTAGCTTTTCGCTATTATAATAAGATTTTTCTTCATTGTGTAAAATACCAAAATTAAGAAATTAAAGTAAAGAAACCAATCCGAGGTTTTAATTTCAAAATAAGACAAAGTCGCTACAATCATAGTTTTCCTCCATATGATTGAAAATTGATTTTGAAAAATTTGAATTTTAAAAACACTCAATTGAAAAAAGAGGGAACATGAAACGGAAGGAGAGAAGCAATCTCTCAATAGCTTGTCACATGATAAATTAATAAATAACTGAAGCGAAAGTCTTAACTGTTTTCTTTTCCTGGAGAGGTGTTGAGATCAACAGTACGCTCTGCAGAGTTATTTACCTCCATAAATGGAGACTTGTTCAACATTTGAGAAAGATCATAGTCCATTACATGGGTCGTGAGTTCGAAAAACGCCATAAACTGAATTGGTTCACAGTGAGACTAGAAACCACGACCCTGTGCAGCACCGAAGGTGTTAGGGCTGCATTCTATTACCTATTATGTATCTTTTAGTGATCGGTGATGTGCTCCATGTAGCTTCGCCTGAAGAACGTAACCGTGGCATTCAAAGGATGAAATCACGCCTACAACATTTGGACTATGCTGACGACATTTGCTTACTCTCGCACAAGATCATGGATCTGAGCGAAATGGCTTTGGATCTCGGAAGAGAGGCAAAGGTTGTCGGGCTAAAAATTCATACCAGCAAGACCAAAACTCTTAGCCTGACTGCGAACCCCACTCTCCCCACTCTCCCCATAAGTATCGATGGACAATTTGTAGAACAGGTAGACGAATTTGTCTGTTTATGTAGCATTGTTGCTGTTGATGGTGGCACTGACCAGGACATCGTTAGCCGCATTAACTATGCAAAGTGTTCTTTCGGCATGTTGTTCAAACTCTGGCAAAGCAGTCGTCTCTGTGTTAAAACCAAACTGGGACTGTTTCGCTCTCTGATACTTTCAGTGCTCCTTTACGGGAGCAGCACTTGGAAAGTTTCCGCTACAGTTACCAAGAAGCTGCAAACTTTCCTCGACACTTGTCTTTCGTCGAATCTTAATAATTTTTTGGCCCGAAAAAAATGTTCAATGAAGATATCCTTTGGCCCACGGGTACCTATCGACGAATTGACTCGAATTCGAAAGTGGCAGTTGCGGAAGGGTCACAACTGCATTGATGCTCGCACTATGCGATGGAACCAGTTCTCTCAACGAGGTCGACAAAGGGGCTGCCCTAAAATCACGTTTCGCAGATCTGTGGATGGAGAAGCTGCGCATTTGAGAAAGAACTGGGGTCAAATACGCACCATGGCCAGAAACTGTACGCGATGGCGAGTAGGTGTGATAAACGCGCTATGCCCCACCAGGGGTTAAGGCAAATTAGTAGTAGTATATTATATACCATTTCTCGGTAAAATTCATAACTTTGAAATATCAAATTCGTAACTATGGACAACCAAATTTATATCTTCCCATTTTCGAAGATAGATAATTTTATATTCTTATTAAAATTAAAAAAGTTCAGCGCTCAAATATGCATTTAGAATTACGAATTAAGCTCCCGAAATATCGAATTTGATGTTTTAAACTTACGAACTTGATGCACTTGACCGAGAAATGGTATACGTCGGAACGAATGGAATCCGACGATTACGTCATGGTGCTGCCATAGAAACCAACCCAAAATCTAAATGAACCAATTTTAACCAGACTTTATCCAAATATGTATCTAATAAAACACCAAAATATATCCAGGAACGAAAATTCTGTCATAAATGTAGAAAAAATATGAGTTTTTTTTGCGTAAATATAGAGACTCTAGCTAGTTTCGAAAGATTCATAATTAGTTGAAAGACTCCGGCCCATTCTCTCGTAGATCTTATAGAATGGTTAGTCTTATCAACAGCCTAAATAAGCAAAAGATAACATAACTATGCAAAATTAACAAAAAATGTTTTCAATATAATGGAAAAGCTTTCTGAAAATTGTGTGTGTCTTCTCTATGCGATAAGACTAACCATTCTATAAGATCTACGAGAGAATGGGCCAGAGTCTTTCAATTAATTATGAATCTTTCGAAACTAGCTAGAGTCTCTATATTTACGCAAAAAAACTCATATTTTTTCTACATTTATGACAGAATTTCACGCATTAAATCCCCAAAAGAGTATTGTTGAACATTGAGAAATGCAAATCACCACCCAAAGAAATAAGAAAGGTTAAATAATAATATCACTATAATGAAGTATATTGAGTACAAATTTCATCACATCTGTTTTATCGGTCCCATTAAAATTGTATATTCAAATTTAAGCTTCAAATAGGCTTTACGCTAGATTGGTCTGCTTATGCAAATTAAACGTTGCAAATGCTAATTTGTCGCGGTGTTAATATACTTAATAAGGTTTTGTTTCACCTTTATACACGCACCAACTAAATATTTTTATAGGAAAGTGCAGAAAACATGAAAATTAGATTCAAATCTTTTTGGGCTTTGCAAATATTGCTCAAACTCATACAGCCATTTGTTAATACATAAATCTAGTTAAAACAGTATGACAGAAAATATAAAATCGAGAGGAAAGATTGAAGTGTTAATCTTTTAAATTATGCATGTATTGCGGAAATGTTGTTTGTTTGTAATTTTTCCCGTTTAAATTATAGTGGGATGATTGTTTTGGGATTATTTTTTCTTTGCACAAAATGCTTGTTTGTTGAAAGACAATTGATTTCAGTATCTATAGGTATTTTGATAATGCTGAAATTATTTAAAATTTCATGTTTTTATTTATTTATGGAATATGTTCTTAATTCAATAAATAAAAGTAAGCCTATAGAAAAATTGAACAAATGAAATTTCTGCCTGGGCAAGTGAAGTAGACTATTTCCAAAACCATAGAAAAAGTTCTGAGCAGGACTGAACGTTACTTATTTTAGGAACAAACATCGTAGGGGACTTTTTCACGAAAATGTATGAAAAAGGATTGTTTGAGCCCTGGTAATTCCTATAGGTCTGCATACATAAATGATGATAAGGAATTTTGCATACAGTTTTTGGGGCTAAAGTATATACAAATCTATCACAGACTACTTTTCCGTAAAATGTACCGTTATAAACATATTACCGGAGCACGTTTGACAAGGTGTATGTCTCTTTAGGGGGAACACATCGACACAAAAGTTTTGGATTTTCATTTTGATTGGTGTCATAATGCTTCAAAATCGCCACTGACTGTTTTCTTTTGTTATGTGTACCGTTACAAATGTAAATATTTCATAATATTTAAAAGTTTGACCGACTGTGGCTGCCTTGTGAGGACACACATCGATAGGGCCACTTGTGTGTGTACAAATTTGTCATATATGTGCTACTTTTGGCATTAACGTTATACAGCAGCGCGGCTCATGTAAATAGAGAGTTTTAGTATGTCGTACAATGTAGTACGACATAGTAGACATCGTGAAGGAACAATTCGCTTGCCTGCCGTATACACAAAACAGTTTACCGAAATTTTGCATGTCTCAAGTAGGTATCAAAGTCCGTAATTGCATCTACCATCTACGTCTATTTCTTTTTTATATCTTTTGTGCAGGTTCTATAGTGCATACTTTCAAATGTGAAATATGACGTTTCGGAACGGAAAGTATATGGCCATCTAATGACAACAAGGAACGGAAAGGTACGGCACGTAAAGTGACGTAAACGTTCTGGTTTGCCCTTTACTGAAATTAAAGTTTATTAAACGAAACCGAGGCTAAATTTGGGGCCGCCCGAAATTTGAATACCCTTTACTCTTCTCTTCATGATTTGTGGTTGACAGCCCCCTCCATTTCCGTTTTCACATAAGTTCGTGACATCGATAAAACAATATTTTTGTGAAAACCTTAATTGGGAAGAAGGGTTTGGGGAGTGTTTTTGGTAGGTCCATGGCCGTGTTCCATTTGTTTTTAGATATTTTTTGTGCTTTCAATATATTAATTTAAAGTTTAGTTGAAATTGGTGCAAAAAAAAAAATTTTCAACATAAAGATTTTCTTAGGAGTTGAAATCGTATGTCGGGAAAATATTTTTAGGCAAAATTTACAGTAGTCTGGCTGGTGTAATGGTTAGTGCGCGCACCTTCGTTGCACAGTGTCATGGGTTCGAGACTCACCGTGACCGAATTCGGTTTACGGTGTTTTTCGAACTAACGTCCCTTGTATCGAACTATGATCTCACTCAGATGTTAAATGAGTACCCATTTATGGGGAAAAATAGCATTACTGAGCGTGCTATTGACCTCAACACCTCAACAAAAAAGCAGTTAGGATCTTGGGAATTGGATGTCACTAACACTTAGTCCAATGTTGGACTGTCGCGTCTGTTTTTATACCCATCACTATGTGAAAGGGTATTTTAACTTTGTCATGAAGTTTGTAACGCATAGAAGGAAGCACCTCCGATTATATATTGACAGTGTGACGAGAGAAATCGATTGAGCCATGTCTGCCTGTCCGCCTGTTGCAACGCAAACTAGTCCCTCAGTTTTGAAGCTATCGAGCTGAAATTTGGTATAAAAGTTTATTTTTAGTGTACGCTGTATAGGTATATAGTTAATATGTGTTAATTTTCGGTCCTCCTAATTATGATATCGAAGCTGGTACACAGGAACACGAAGCTCCACGTGCATAAAACAATCATCCGACCTGTGCTATGCTATGGCTGCGAAGCATGGACCCTAACCCAAAACTCTGAACACCTGTTGGACACATTCGAGCGAAAGGTTCTCCGAAGAATCTTCGGGGCCGTCCGTGAACAAGGTGAATGGCGCATCCGGTACAACCATGAGTTGTATCAGCTGTATGATGAGCTACATGTGTCGAAAATTGTGAAATTGCAGCGACTGCAATGGGCGGGACATATACAAAGGATGAACGACGATCGCATGCCCAAAAAGGTGATGAACGCGCAACGAGTGGATGGAGCCAGATTGCGTGGACGACCGAGATCCCGATGGGAGCATTCTTTATGTGAGGACGCCCACCAGATGCTAGGCTTTCGGAACTGGAGGACAAGGTCGCGTGACCGCGACAATTGGAGGTCTTCAATCCAGACGGCCAAGGTCCGACGTCGGGCTATCGTACCATAAAGAAGAAGAAGCTTGTTAATAATCAGTGCTATTTTTGGCTTTTGGACTGGATATTCCAGTTGCGAGATCAATGTCCGTTTTAAATTCTGGCTTTGCTTGGTTCTACATGATCGCATCTCCTGCCGAAACATACCGATAAGCCTTGTATCTCACATCCACAGCATCCACAGAAAGAAACAGTATCCGACAGTCGGCTGGAGACAGTCAGGGATCCATGCGTTTCCTCTTCCTTAAAATAGGAGCCCAAGCTCTTCAGCTGGTTTTCCTCTTCCAAATAGGAGCCCAAGCGGTTCAGATGCTCCTCTGTCTTTATTCAACTGAAAGTCCGATCTCTCTAGCTGCTCAACCCAGCTGTTCCTCTACGCTTCTACAATAACATCGGGAGTCCTAGCTAACCCTCCTCAAAACGCAATATCACAGTAAAGTTTAGAACGGAGTTGGGCTATTTCCGATGGTAGTATTTTGAACTTGTATGATGAAGTTTCGACATTTAAGTACTCTCGCACAAAATCAACGATCTGAGCGTTATAGCTCAGGATTTCGAGAAATGCAGTCGGGTTAAAGAAAAAATAAACAAAACCAAAGTGCCTAGTCCGAGTGGAAATTTAACTCCCCCATAAATATTGATTTATCTATTTAGACAATATTGTTGCCGTTGATGGCGCTATCAAGAGCAGTCAACAACCAAGTGCTTCCGGTGGGTCGTCGAAAATTTTGCAAACTAGACTCTAATAACCAATTCTGTTGTAAAGGGGCAGTACTTGGAAAGCTGTAACTACATAAAAGCAGCAAACAATCGTCAAGACTTTAAGATCTTGGCCAAGCCAAGCTAGCGAATCAAATCGCAATCGAAAGTGACAGTGGATCATTCATTACGTAATGTAGGTACTGGTCGATGCAAACAGGCCGAACAAATTTCACGCTAGATTTCTGAATGAATAGTATTCGACTGAAAAACTGTGGTCAAATTAGGAGACATTGCGAGAAACCGTATACGTTATGGGACGTAAGTGTCGATACTCTATTTTCCACAAGTGGTGAGCCACACTCTGATGCTCACTTGGTTGAGTCGCACTCTACGATGCTATTAATCTAGAGGTCCGGAGATCGAATCTCGGCGTGGTCCAAAATTTCTGTACATATGCCGATAGGAAATATATAGTGCTTGCAACATTATATACACTACGAAATGATATGCAATGTAACGTTGACTCGAAATTGCCTATAAACGGCTGAGTTAACGCACCATGGCCCCACATGGGGCTATACGGTACTGACAAGAAGAAGGTTAAGGCACCCTATAGGGCTAATGAACATTTTTTCGCACTTTGCATTGCAACTTATTTTAAATAGCAAAATTAATGTCCATGTTTTAGGGCTTTCAAGACTTGTTCACGTTTGAGAGTAGCCTGGGCTCACATAAAATTGCTCACCTTCACGCAGTTCACGTTTACGCGAGTCGCCTCTCCCCTCCTTGGCTACGCCCATGTCACTATACCAAACCATCCTATTGTATGCTTGGTATTGTGATGTTATAATATTTCACATACGATAGTCCTTAGTTCAATGACAATCTCCATTGGGCTATGACCATACTCTCTTTCTTACACAACCAATTGCACACTGAATATTTATCGCATTTTTATACTAACCGTTACTAAAAGATAGATACATTCTTTCACCAAATAAATAATGTTTGTCCAACCACTAGAAGTAAACCGATCAAAGATATAGAGCACCGCTGACTATCCTAAATACAGATGGCTCCTCCGCCAAGGGGCCCTCTCAATACACACATCGTTTGATTCTTCTGCGAGAACAGCAAGTGGAGCTTATCTATCATCCTTTGATGGCCATTTATCTTGCATCCACCTCCGTTCACACCCTCAAGTACCTGGTAAATTTACGAGGCATCATAAATTTACCTAGTCGTAAGCACAAGCTGTGCCGCCATACCATCTGCGGAATTAGCTCGACGTATGTTATCAACAATGTCCTCTTGCACACAAAACACTCCGCCAAATTAGCCTATACGGATATGTGACTGGAGCACTGGAACGGACTGCAAAGGGCTCCTTGTGGCAGGAGCATGGCTAATGGTGGTTGGCGATTGTAACCCTGAATGTCGTGAAAGTGTTGTTAAATCTACCATTAATGAAAAAAACAATTTTCCACAACCAACTCTCACATGTGGAATATGTTATGGAAAAGTTATAGGGACATGCGGATGTATGTATTCAACAAACCGTAGCACCTGGATAGAGTGTGTAGAGAGTGATATCGTGAAGAATACGATGAGGCTTTTATCGAATCAGACAGGAAGGATTACTTGAAAGCCATTGTTAGAACAGATGGGTCATATCATAAACTTACGTGATATTTACGAGAAGAAAAAACCTTTTATTATAATAAACCGTTGACAAAATTGGACAGGACAGTGAAAATTCCAATTCACACATTAGGCTGACAACACTTTCTACGTATAAACATTATCCCCAAACCGAAAATATTTTCCACGACACTTAATTGCTCCGATTTATGTCCCTATAGGACATTCTCCCAAAATGCTCGTTGGTTGATATATAAATTTCGCACGCGCGTTTAAGTGCGAATCCCGGGCGGTTTATCTGGTTTTTGCCAACAAAATGCTGACTTAGGATCTGAAAATTTAATTATACACCCTCACAACATATTCTCCGTATACCTCGTATGCAAGCGATAAAGTTTATAAATTTCAGCTAATTGCCGTTTATCTCAATGCAGTCTCTCCCGTTCCTAGAGATGTTAGTCAGTGTGACGGACTGGTGGTATCCTAGTAAAAGTTTTTAGTGTCTATTGTATATTGTGTGTACATTGTACACAGTATATGAGCAGCTTTATGTTCTAATCATTTGACAGGGTACTTGAAGGATAAAGTTTACAACACAGTTCAGAGCTAATTAGAGGTGCAGATGTATAATGCGGATGCAGGCTTAAAGTTTGTCCATCAATTTTCTAAAGTTAATTAACAATAATTTGACATTTTGATGGATAGGATTAATGAGTTTTGTTGAATATGAAAAGATCATATAGTACAGTATTTAAAGACACAAAACGGCCTTTTACTTAAAAAAAATACGTAATGGCTGAAATTTGCTGGAGATGTTAGGGGACATGTCTTTTATCTTAAACTGAGTTTTCGTATTCGTGGGGGTGGGGGAAGTTGGAGTATATTGCCTATTTATAGGCGAATTTTGTATTTTTCGTTAATATCATTCTTACTATTGACCCTACAGTAAAGTGATGTATAGGAGTTTTGTTTCTAATCAAATTATCTATCCAACGATACCTACATAAATTTCATCGGTCAAGTAGTTCCGTTATAATGACCAGTTAAAGGTGAAAATAGTACCAATAATGGGAATATTTTGCTTAAATAAAACATGTAATGACTGAAATTCGGTGGAGTCGTTAAGGGATGCGTTATAAATCTATATTTGAAGTTTCGTATATATCATGGGGGGGGGGGGTGTGTAGTTATAGTAAATTGCCTACTAATAAGCTAAATTTGCGTTTTTGCTTCATATCATTCTTATTGTTGACCCTACAGTAAAATGTGTATAGATGTATAGATGTTTCATTTCTTATCAAATAATCTATCAAACGGTATCAATCAATGTCAAACGTCAAAGAGGCCAATAAGAACGGGTTTTGTATTTTTTTAATACCAGAAAAGTACGAGACTTTTTTTTTGCAAACTAACTGCATACCTAGGGATACAAAAGTATCTTTTAAATGTTGATCCAACTACCTCTAATTCTAATTAATCCCACCCCAAAGTTACTCGAGCAATTCCATGCATGTCATAATTTTCTGACCATTTTCGCCTCTTTGCCACTTGTTTGAAATTTTGTTTTAATTGGAAATTATGATAGTTTATATAGTTACGATATTTTGAAATGTATGTGTTTTGAGCTGCAACTAACTACAAAACCCTATGTACTATTCGTATAGTTAATCCTGTTACAGCATTTACAGTTACACTATTACCTTTGCCTTTGCTAATTGCTTCGATTGATATAAAACTTTACAGATTTACCCATAAAACATAAATGAAGTAAGAATGATATTAAGGAAAAACGCAAAATGCCCCTATAAATAGGCAAATTACTATAACTTCCCCCACTCCCACCAATACGAAAACTCAGATTTAGACTTAGGGCATTCTGCTTAACATCTTCAAAAAATTTCAGCCATTACGTGTTTAACTTAAGCCAAATATTCTCGTTATTAGTGCAATTTTGCCCTTTAACCGGTCATTATAACGGAACTACTTAGCCTACGATATTGGCTTAGGTACCGTTGAATAGAGAATTCGATTAGAAATAAAACTTCAACACATCACATTACTGTAGGAACACTATTAAGAATGATATTAAGGAAAAACGCAAAATTCCCCTGTAAGTAGGCAAATTACTATAACTTCCCCCACTCCCACAAATACGAAAACTCAGATTTAGACTTAGGGCACGTTGCTTAACATCTCCACCAAATTTCAGCCATTACGTATTTTTTTTAAGTAAAATATACCCGATTACTGTACTACAAAACGAGTCTAATAATTTTGAAATTTTGCCTTAGTCTTGGCAAGTTCTCTCAATTCATGAAGCTGTGAGACGTTTCCGATACCACAGAATGGTTCTGGTCTACAAAAGTTGGATGATGTTGCAAAGCACGCTATTTGATCGGTTTGTACGTTACCTCCGCGGCCAGGAACACAGGGGTTCTTTCATTCTATACAGGACAACAGAGTATTAATAGTTAATATCAGACATAATACTCCGCAATTCAAATGTCAGACATTACTGGAACAACAACGATGGTGACAATTATCGTTGTCCCATAACGGCAGCCGTAACCTATAACGGTTCAAGAGCGACAATTTTCTGAGGCCACGTACCTATAGATACTCCGACAAAATTCTTTTCGAAACCATATCTCAACTCAAAATCGGTAAAATCCTTGGCGTGGGATCCCTATAACAAAAACAAAAACAGGCTGGGATAAGGTCTCAACTGCTTTAAGTTGGGACAGGTCAGCACCAAGTCACAATACAATTGGCAAGCACCCACACTATACATGATTCATATCGAGTTGCAAAAGGAAGAAGCACAGCAAGTGGCTGATTAGACAAAGTATCCGAAAAGTTCTTTAACGGGTAAACGGTGACGAAAGAGGTGTTTTGATTTAGACGGTGGGGTATACTTCATTACCATGGTTCCCAAGGATACCTTCCAACTTCTCCTGAACACGCACTTCTATGATGGATTAGTTGGAAGTTGACAATGGGCTGGTGCACATAACATACCAAGTTATACAGGAGGTCATGATAGACAGTAAATCAGTAAATCACTCCGGGAATATTTTCGGCAAGCACAAAGTATATTCCGGGGCCGGATATTCGAAGAGTTTTATCGACATCCCTAGAGTATAAAATATGTATAAAACACACATGGTGATATGCATGCAAAATGCCTCCTTTTTATATTCTATTCAATTCAATTCAATTTATTGCATTAATTCTGCTTAGCTCCTCTAAAGCTTAGCTTGAGCGAGGAGATAAATGATCTTAAGTTTAATTTCTAAGTAACATTTTAATGTCTAAATGTAAAAAGTAAGGATAAATAAATAAATAAATAACAGGCGCGACAATCCAACATTGGACTAAGGCCGCAGGATGTGTTAGTGACATCCTATTTCCAAGATCTTATCTGCTTTTTGTTGAGGTAATGAGATCAGCATCACGCTCAGCAGTGTTATTTATCCCCATAAATGGGTACTCGTTTAACATCTGAGTGAGATCATAGTCCGTCACAAGCTCGTGAGTTCGAAAAACACCATGATCCACGGTGAGATTCGAATTCATGACCCTGTGCACCGAAGGTGCGCGCACTAACCGCTAGACCAGCCAGACTACAAAAGTAAGGATATAAAATCAAAATATGTATAGCTGAATAAATGGATGACGGATATACATTTGGTGTTAACAAAAAATTATTCCGATAAGAACTAAGTAAGAATGGTGTTTTGGATATTCATTCATTAATAAATTCATGTTTCATTACTGTACAGCTCAAAGATACTATAAAAAACGCTAAGGTTTAGGTTACAAAGCCAAAACTTCACTTTACGTTGGAATGTTAGAGGTGCAAATATGTGAGCTCTGATGTCTAACGGTATGGTGTTAAAGAAATACGGGGAAGTGTATGTACGGTATCTTTGTGTAGAGTTTTTTTTGAAACGTGGAACTGCTGCTGCTCTGTACCGTAACCCCTTGTGGAGCATGGTGCGTTCACTCAGCCGTTTATACGCTACTTCGAGTCAACGTTACATTGCATATTTCGGAGTGTATATAATGTTGCAAGCATACTATATATTTCCTGGACCACGCCGAGATTTGATCTCCGGACCTCTAGATTACTAGCATCGTAGAGTGCGACTCAACCAAGTGAGCCACAGAGCGTGCCGTGAAACGTGGAACTATCAATGTAATATTGTTGTGTCGGGTTGGTGCGAAATTAAATTTGAATTAAATTTTTTTGTTAATTGGAAGAGGTTGGCTTTAACATACAGCACCCTTATGTGAAGAACGTTTGTGGTACTAAATAGAGCTATTGAGGAATACGTTAATGGTAGATGAAAAGCGATTTTCAGAATAAATTTTTGGGTTATTTTTAGAGGCTTTAAGTGAATATTATTAGTTCCACTCCAAACAGTTATTGCATATTGTAGTAGTGACTGAATTAGAGCAAAATATATTTGTCTTATTTAGTATGTCGTTTTTATGCAGTGTCAGAGTATTCAATAAAGGTTGACCGGAACTATTTAACGAGAAAGCCATGGCTTTTGTTTTGTTTAGATTAAGCTGGAGAGAATTTTTGTCAAGCCATCTCTTGATTGAATCGAGGCTATCTTCTGCACATGCAAATGTTTGCGACCAGGTTTCACTGGATGTGAGAAGGACTGTGTCGTCTGCGAATGCAATGATTTTACTGTTTCCAAGATTCATCGTGCATAAATCGTTGACATATAGAAGATACAATAGGGGGGATAAAACTGTACCTTGCGGTAGCCCACATGTGCCATTGTGCTTCCATTCACTATAAGTGTTTTCAATTTTCACAGATTGCTTTCGATTTGCTAAATAACTAGAGAATAGTTTCAAAGCATTGCTGCAGAACCCATATTGCCGTAATTTCCCTATGAAAGGATAATGAGGTATTGCATCAAAAGCCTTTGAAAGATCCATGAATACAGCTAGAGGTTTTCTATCACATTCGATTTCAGAGTGTAGAAAGTCACAAACTTCAGTAATGGCGTTCTCTCTGGCCGTTTCTAAAACCAAATTGATTTGATGCTAGTATGCTGTTTTCGTGGATAAACTTTTCTAGTCGGGATTTTAGGCATCTTTCGGATATTTTTGAGAATGTCGGCAGAAGTGAAATAGGTCTAACTACAGACCTATTTCACTTCTGCCGTGGGTTGGGTTGGTTTTATCCCCATTTTTGTAGATAGGAACAACAATATATTTTTTAAACAGTGTAGGAAAAGTTCCCTCCTTAATTCATTTATTGAAAACTATAGCCAGTGGCTCTGCTATTTCGTGCTTTACCGCTTTTAGTAGGTTAGTCCCTATGTTATCGATGCCAGGGGATGTTTTGCGCAGTTTTTCAATCACTTTTATGATTTCCTCACTTGTTATTTTAGTTACGTGTATGTTAGCTTGGTTAGGCGTGGGTTCTTCTCCTAATAAAGCCTCATCGTAGCTGTTATTAATACTCATACTACCAATGTTAATAAAAGCATAATTCAAAGTATTGGCAACTGATACTATCGGTGCATGACCAGTGTTGTTGTTTGAGAGTTTTATTTTGGACCAATCAGTTTTCCCAGTTCGCCCCCGTCCAGTCATTTCATTGACTCATTGACTGTGTTGTATAGCTTTTTTGGGCGATTAATGCTGTTATTGATGGAATTCTGAACATATTCCCTTTTATAAAACTTCATCGTATCAGATAATTTGTTCCTATATGCTTTGTAGTAATTTCTGAGGTTGGTGGTAAATGGCTGCTTGTCTAATTTCTGCTTTAATTTGTCTCTGGTTCTGATAGAACGAATTACTCCTTCAGTCAACCAAGGTTTCATTGGCCGAAATTTCCGTTTAATTAAATGAAAATATTCAGTCTCGCGAATAAGGTCAGTTAATTTGTCGTAGAACTTCGCTGTTCCGATTTCGGCATTCGAGTCAGGAGTTTAAATATGGTGCCATTTGAAAGTGGCTAGTTTTTGTCGCAAGAATGCGTAGTTTGTTTTGGTTATATTATTTGCGTTTATATCGACTGAAAGGATGTTAGGCTTAATCGGAACTGTCAGAAAAATAGAGTAGTGGTCGGTTATGGAACTTTTGCAAAAAACTGGCGTGCAAGTCTTATATTGTTTTTGTCGTAGGAGAATGTGGTATATACAGGTGGCTGTATAGACCACCACATAAGTACGTATCATTGAGTATGAGGTCAAGCGCAGTGGTTCTTAACATTTTTTTTACATTACATGACAAAACTCATTAATTGTCGCGAAACCCCGCAATGAAAATATGCGGAGAGCAATATAAATATGTAATAAAAATTCGAAAAGAGTAGGGCGGTACATATTATACCTCGGTAATTTTAATGGGGAAATGTATCCCAAATGCAAAGTGTTCAATTCAAATTGACATGTATATGTCTTTGCGGAGGCTACCTGTGAAATACTGGGTGTCGTTCCGTGAAAAGCGTCACGAAAAACTGTAACGAAAACGTTTAACGCTTTAAATCGACCTTCCCGTAGTTCGATCTTCACCAAATTTGGTATACATTATCCTTTGATCGCTCTGACTCAGAATTGTCAATTACGATTTCGATAAATTGGGGGAATAGCGGTAAATTCGCCATTGAAGCGAACGAAAATTCATCCTTCAATTGGTTCTCCTGGCTCTCCCCGTTGACCGATGTCGACGAAACTTGGATGGAAGTTAAGTGGTGCGATCTTTAATATTTTGGTGCCAGCACTTCTTATGAGGGATATGTCCTTGGACACAAAATGTCCTTCTTCTGTGGAAATGCATTATAGACGCTATGTATAAGGATATGGATATCAAAATACAGAATCCGTTGCGACGAGTCTTGTAAAATCGCGACAATTTGATTTTGAGTTTTATTAAAGGATATTACCACCAAAAAGGACATTTTTCTAGCATAGAAAACAGAGTATGGGCATTATGGGTGTCGTTCGAAAGGTGATATTTGAGGCACTGTATGTGATCGGTTTCAAAAAAAAAGAAAAAAAAATCTGATGTCCCAGAAGGGAAGGGGGGGGGGGGGTATAAATTTGAACGATGGTCCAAATCGTCGTCAATACCTTCCAAAAAGTCACCAACGACCACCAAACCGCCCACAAGCTCATTTTGGGTTTTCAAAGGATATTATGTACATATGTTCCAGCAAAAAGGACACTTCTCTAGGGAAACTGAGAATGGGCATTATGGTTGTCGTTCGAAACTCGACATTTGGGGTACTGTATGTAATAGGTTTGAAAGGATTTTTGGGCTTCTGGAGTGACATGATAACGGCTGATGCAATGTGGATTATTTTTTAAGCAATAACGTAGACATATACATGATCTAAGATTTTTCCCCTAAGGGAAAACTTCTCGGAGTTTTTTAGCAATTTTAATTCAACATACCACAATCTTCTCAGTCTCATTCTACGTTTACGAATGAATCTGCAGATGTAGCCAAGGTGGTTACCGGTTGGAATGTCTTCTAAGCCTGAACGGACATTGGTGGTGTTTTATTTCGCTATCTATTTCGGGTGACCGAATCGTCCGGTAAAGGGTGTGCGTTCACTAAGTAGCGAGGGGCTCTTGTTTAGCTTGCCAGGATTACTGAAATTTTCCGGCGTAATGGGAGGCGGCTAATCTCCGAAATAATTAAGACATTCGAGAAAACATCGGCACAGACGACTCTGTCTACTTTCCACGGACTTTCGAAGCTCCATGAGCTCACTGCTGGCTATTCATTTATTTTTATAATTTTAGTAGAAACAAATAATTAACATTTCTTAAAACGCACTTTTTTGTTGAATTTTCCAGACAGGTTTAAGGTTGAATAAGTCTGTTCGTGTACGCGACCAGTGAGTAAAGCTTTTCGTACACTTTCTTACACCTTAAGCTTGTATCGCGCCTGGGTGTTTTAATTATCTCTATCAACACCAACAAATCAGTGAAGTCACTTTAGTTACATTTCAGTAATCGGTAATATTCGATACTTTTATTCCGAGTAATCGCTACTTTGTATCCGTTACTTAGTAATCGTTGCTTTTAAAGAAACACATAAAAAACTACGACAATTGATTCCTACTCAAAGGTAGAAGGTAGGAAGGTTTTTACTCATTGTTTGGACTGTTTTACACAAATAAATTGTCTTTTGTGGCGAGTCCGGCGACACCCCGATCGTATCGCTCGGCCAGAGAATTGGAGATATATAGACGATTTTCCAAAGTATGTAGTTGAAGTTGATCGTGAAATTGCTGTGGCCAACATCCAGGTTGACCATCCTGTGCATTAACCGGAAAAGGGGATCCGACAACCCTTTAAGCAATTTGGTGGTGAGTCTAGCGACGCCTCGATCGTATCGCCACGCCAAAGGATTGCAGAGTTATCGACGGATTTCCGAAAGAATACGAGGTCAATCCTTTCGTTCATTAATAGTCTTCTTTCTTGCCTCGTTCTTTATACGGCTCCATGGCGTCACGTCGCTCTACCTCCGGTGTAGGCAAATCGCTTGTTCTGGCGGTAATGTCTTAGGCTATTTCTTCAGGCAGCTCTATCTTGGATCGTGTCATCGCCGAGACCGATGCGTTGTTGTGGCTTTTTAATTTGACACATTGTGTTCTTCGGTCTGCTTCTGGCCTAGGGTCCATCAAGGGCAACTTCGATTGATATCGCCTTCTTTGGGGGGTTCTCAGGCGGGCGCCTCGAACAAGGCAATACCAATTCATTTGATGGTCTTTGAACTTTTTGGCGATTGGTTGTCTATGGACAAGCTGTCTGGGATGTAGCTACTTTTGATGTGGTCCCTTTTGATTACACCAACTGACAAGCGTTCATGAATAGTATACGATAGAAAATGTCGATCCTGCTGGCTCGATGCTTGCGTTTGTACCTGAGAGTCTATAACACACTGTAGTACTCTGATTGATCGATTCTTGCGCTTGTGCCTGAATACATACATACGAGACGCGCCCGGACCTGGTTATACTGTACGCTAGTACAGCCTGCAGTTACGTATGCAACACTGTAACAAGACACCAGGAACAACTCTAATCAGCTTCAACAGCTTGCCTACATCACTGATGCTTGGTAAGTACCAGATCCACCCTAGCCTTGGAAATTATCTGATGACTAGTCACTGTATATTTTCATAGGGGAAACTGCAGCCCCAAGCGCTCTCAAAATTCCGTTTATCGTCTGAAACTCGTATCAATGATCGGGGACATACATATGCGCAATCTGCAACAGGTTTCTGGTACTTGCTTCATATAATTATAAATTGATTATACAATGAAGACAGTGCGCTTCGGCAGGAAGTTCGTCTTTCACATCCCGGATCGGACGGAATGGGATAATTGCAGCCCGTGCGTTGATTCTAAGACGGATCATTGATTCCTTCTGTGGTATAAGCTGAAAAGCTGGAAAGATTGGATTGGATTGCTTGATAAATAGCCAACGTGCTTGAACTACTGGATACAAATTTTGGGCTCTGCTACCATCTTAAAAATAATTGATCTATCAAGGGGGGCAGTGTATCGCCTCTGCTTGGAGGAAGACGAGACGTCTATTAATCTGCTATGTGAATGCCCGGCAGCTCCACGAGATCACTCCTTGGACATAACCCACTAAGCTCCTTGGTGATAAGAATTAGGCCTTTATCAAGCTGGTTTTCACCTTCTAAATTAAAGGACTATAGCACAATTTACCTTTGAGGTAACATTGCCCGCCGTCTTGGTTAGGTCTTAAACGTATAAGCCAAGGACACGAACGGTTTACAGGACTCTCGCTATCGCTAGAATTAAGTGAAAACTAATTTTAAATCCTGATAGCACTCAAGCTTCATCTAATGATGGTCATGACCAAAATGCATCCTTAACAAATATATATTTAAGAAATCAAAATTGCGCCAGTTTTTCTTATTAAGACTAGTTGCGGTCAGTAAGGATTTAAAATAATTTTTCACTTTTCACAGACAGCAAAATCGATCGAGATTAGTGATTAAAAACTGGACAAAAAATGTATGTCGTTTACAATCTGACTCATCAGAGTCGAGGAGAAAGAAGCAGAAGAAGTATGTCGTTTATAGGTGTTTTTGAATGGACGGTCAGATTTAAGATACGTCGATGTGAGCATTCTCCGCAATCGCCGCGATTGGAAAAAGAAGATATTCGCGTCTAACTTCTGCAGAAGTTATAAATAAATATATGTATGTATGAAATTAACTGCAAGAGCAAAATAAATTCAGCATAAACTATTAAACTACTCTTTTTCTCATTCTCATCTTACTTTACTCGTACCATAATGAAAAAAGCAGGAAACATTAAAAACTGCAATTTTATTATTCCTTTCATTCGACATCTCGATATGCAGGTCGAATACACCCTGAAATTATCCCCTTTAATTGCAATTACGTATCTTTTAACATTTTACCGCAAAAGATTTTTAGAACGTATACATAAAATCAATAGCACCATGTTCATGTCTTTCCGTCTTATTATTGCCCTCTTGTCTTTGAGCTGCAACTGCTGCCGGCTTGGTTGGCTTTGTTTTGTTCGCTTTCAACTTTCAACCGAGTGAAGGTATCTAATTGCCATTTAGTTCAATGTATACTCCAATGACTGTAAGAAGGAAGCTGTGCTGTGTGTAGCAATCTGTAGCTCCAGCTAATAAAACTCACGATTTGTTTCGTAAGATCGTAAGAATGCAATTCTCCACTCTATTCCATAGAAGAACTACACTAAGATAGTGCTGAGCAGACTATAAACAACTGCACTTTAAAAATCTCTGAAGAAAATCCGCGCGGACATTAAGGAGAACAAAACAAAGAAACCAATCAAGTGGAAGGTTAACTCGACGATTGGATCAGCATGGTTGGTTGGCTCTAACTCTAAACGGAGCCGAGCTGAGCAGAGTTAGTTTGCTAATCGAGTAGCTTCCATATATACAAGACCTGTTGTTGCTGTTGGCTTAAATGTCGCTAATTGATATCGATGAAGCAATAATGATCTTTTTTTTTCTTTTTATTGTTTTGTTCTCATTATGTTATGAATTGGACGTCGAAGAGATTTGTATCAAGGGAACAACGAACGGTACGGACGCGCGGCGTATTGCATAAAAGAAAACAGGAATAAGTGCAGTGGAACAATGCTAAATGTTTGTAAAGATATTTACTAGATTGTGGCATGTAGATGTAGGACGTTGGTTTCCTGGAAACAATTAAGCGAATGTAGGTCGGCTTGATTAGTGGAGAATTAAGTGGATGATAGGATTCCTGGTTTGATTTCCAGCGAAAATAATGCAGAAATACGTGGAGAAAGGGAGATTAGGGGTAAATGTAGAGGGAATTTCTACGAGTATGTATAGGCAAATTAGGAAACCATCTGGCTTAGTTAGTGACCTATGCCCAATTAGAGGTAAAAAGGAACCTGGGTGAGAAAAATAATAAAATAATAAATGTCAAACTATTTTTTGTGTTTTTTCAGCGTGCTCCGGTCAGGGTGCTAACTTCACTGCAATCGCAGAAGATCTACTCTACGATTTCTACGAATTTTATTTTCGGACTACAAATGAACGAGGGTAAAACCAAGGTCATGATGCAATCAAAAACGAGACCGAGGCTAATTTCGGGCGCGGCCGAAATTTGAATACCCTTCACTCTCCTCGGGCTATAAGTTTTTTGGGGCGAACCTATCACTTGTGATCCTTCCCCATTCTGTTCCTTCTGTTTTCACAAAATATTTGATATTGACAAATTCTGTGGCGTCGATAAAAGAATATTTGTGTGAGGTTTGGTTGGAATAAGCGGGAAAATAAAAAAAAATATCTCATAAAACTTTATTGGGGGATGGGGGAGCATGGCCCCATAGTACGATTCCATTTGTTTTACTTTTTTTTTGTTTTGATAAAGACTTAATGTTTTTTGAAATTGGTGCGTAGAAAACATGTCTCTTAGAAGATCCAAAATGGGTTTGTATGGTAGCCCCATGATCCCATAGCCTGGTTCCATTCATTTTTCATATATCATATGTCATCAATAGAAATGCACTTTTACGAGTTTTGGTTGAAACTGATGCACAAATGAAAAAGTTGTTCATAGAAGAATTCATTTTGGGGGGTTAGCTTTGTATGACAGCTCCAAGACCCCATTGTCCGATTCCATTCATTTTTGCATATGTTTTGTGGCATCAATTGAAATGCACTTTTATGAGGTTTGACTGAAAGTGGTGCACAAATAAAAAAGTTTTTCTTAGAAAAACTGAATTTGGGGAGCTGAGTTTGTATGACAGCCCCATGACCCCACAGTCCGATTCCATCCATTCCTACATATATTTTGTGGCATCAATAGAAACATATTCGTCTGAAATTTGGTTGAAATTGGTGCCCAAATGAAAGAGTTTTTCTTAGAAGAACATAATTTGGGGGGTTAGGTTTGTATGGCAGCCTCATGACCCCATGATCCGATTTTATGCATTCTTACGTATGTTTTGTGTTATCAATAGAAACATTTTTATGTGAAATTTGGTTGAAATTGGTGCACACATGAAAAAGTTTTTCTTAGAAAAACCAAAATGGGGGGGTTAGGTTTGTATGGCAGCCCCATGACCCCACGGTCCGATTTTAGCGATTCAAACATACAAACTGCCTGCAATAAAAAGAAGCATGTGTGCAAAATTTCAGCTCGATAGCTTTTAAACTGGCCGAGTAAAACGCGTAGCAACAGACGGACAGACAGACAGACGGACATCGCCCAATCGACTCAGCTCGTCAAGCTGATCATATATATACATATTTTATATGGTCGGAGATGCTTCCTTCAATGCGTTACAAACTTCATGACAAAGTTAATATACCCTTTACTCTACGAGTGAAGGGTATAACAAGAAAGCCAGTAAATTCAAGGATCACTGCGGGGGGACCTCAAGTTTTACTTATGCGAGAAGCGAGCTTATTTTGTAACTTGGAATGTAATTTGTATAAAGCTAAGCTGAATAAAGAATTAATTTAATTTAAAGAATTTAATATCGAGTATGTAGACAGCTTCACTTACCTGGGTCGCGATTTGTCAAAGGACGCCAACGGAACAGATGAGATAAAGGCCCGACGTCGGCCTATCGTGCCATAAAGAAGAAGAATGCCCCACTACATTCTGGTTCCAGTTTACTGCGATCTGGCAACAACCAAATATGGGAAATTTTCAATCCTTTCACAAATACAGTAGAATCCCGATATTTTGGTTAAAAACAATTGAATTGTGAGCAATTTCAGCATTACTACCAGATGTTTAATAGGTGCATTTCGAAAATCCGAAAAATCAGTCACTTTTGACTGTCAACTGTCAATCGCTCTAGCTGCGTGCATACTGTGTGCTACTTTTTATCGAAATTCTTCAACCCACTTCGTTTTGTGTTGTGACTAATTTCCAGTGGCAGACTAAGAGGGGGGCGGCAGGGGCGGTCCGCCCCGGGCCCTCCATTTTAGGGGCCCTGAAACTAGCAATATTTATGAACAAAAAACAAATAATTGAAAAACTATCACTATGTCAAATTCAAATTGTTGTGCAAAAATTTATCTTCTTTTTTGTACAAAAAGTTGAACAAACTATTGCAAGTGTGAGGGAGGGCAAGAAAGAGTGCCTTCTTACTTATCGAAAGGAATTCAGAACGAGTTTATAGACATTTTGGGAAACTACGTCTTGCAGAATATTATTACAGACGTAAAAAGAGCGAAGTATTATGGCATAATGCTCGACAGCACCCCAGACAATAGCCACACAGACCAAATGAGCAAAAAAATAATAAGGTATGTTCATATCGAGGGAAAGGTTGAAGAAGTACGTGAATCTTTTTTGGATTTCTCCTCTATGAATGGAAAAACAGCTGCTGATATAACCGAAGATATTTTGAAAGAATTGGAGAAAAATGGACTGGACATTTAGTTTTGTATATCTCAAGGTTATGATAACAATTTTACCATGTCTGGTCGACATAAAGGCGTTCAAACTAAAATTCGTGAAGTTAACCCTAAAGCACTTTTCACATCATGCGCTAATCATTCTATGTGGCGTTCATTCGTTCGGCTGTGTTACTACCAGTGTGACGTTCTTTGGAACAATGGAAAAGGTGTACGCATTCTTTGCGGTTTCCACTCATCGTTGGGAAGTACTTGTCAAAAATGTTGGTTCAACATTGAAAAGATTAACCACAACACACTGGAGCGCACACTATCATAGTGTGAAAGCAGTAAGGAACAATATTTTAAAATTAATTGAAACACTCGAGGCCATGCATGAATCTTCTGGCGAAAATTTAGACACTCGGTCTGCGGCAGGCGTATTGCTCCCTCCAATGTGTAACTACACATTTTTGTGTTTCTTAGAATTTTGGTACTTGGTTTTAGTCGAAGTTGACTCTGCGCAAATTTATTTACAGGGAAAAGAAATCACTCTTGATATGGGTGTGAACAAAATTGAAGCTTTGTTACTGTGTCTCGATGAAGAGAGGGATAATTTTATCGGAAGAGCTTTGGCTTTTGGAACTGAAAAATGTCAAGAAATGGGCATCGAAGTTGTAAAATCTCAGAGATACAGAAAAAAAAACTTTTACCAGGCGAACTACCTACAGATTCCAATTTGAGTATGCAGGAAGAACTTCGTAGATCAATGTACAAGAATAGACCGTTTTTCTCAAGAACTGCGAGAACGAACAAGCGCGATGAAAACTATATTCAATACTTTCCAATTCATTCATTCGGAGTTCCTTGTGAAAGCCTCAGATGCTGAAATTCCACCTGCTATACAGAATTTGAACGTGGTGTACACCGACTTTGACGAAGAGCAGATATTTCAAGAAGTAAAAAGGTTACGTAGACATATTCGAGCGACTGATACAACAATTGAAGCAGCCTGTTCATGGTCCGCAAAGGATATGTACCAGTTCATAATTACATGGGACTTTACAGAATCCGTACCGAATCTCTGTCTCATTCTACAGTACTTTTTAACGCTATGTGTGTCAGTTCCTTCTTGCGAAATAAGCTTTTCAAAATTAAAGTTAATTAAGAATTACTTGCGATCGACGATGAGCGATAAATGATTAAATAATCTAGCCATTCTGTCAATAGAAAAAAAATTGCGCTTACATTAAATTTTGATGAAGTGATTGACAAATTCAGTGCACTCAAAGCAAGAAAGCACAACTTAAAGATTATTTAATATGTAATGTATTATTTAAACATAATGTTATGTAATAACGAGTCGTCAACAATAAAATCAAAAGTAAGTATTTTATCGTTTTTGAATAATGGAGGTAGGGGGGGGGGTCCTGAAGGTAAGAACCGCCCCGAGCCCCCGAGGTACTTAGTCCGCCACTGCTAATTTCCCGCTCAAAATCTTTTCTTTTCACATTCATTTCAATTTTGTACTCCGGCTTACTCTTGAACTACATACAGTGTATGCTCACTTCGTCGTGATTGAACCTGAATCAACTTTATATACACATGGAACGCGAGTGCTAGTGTGTGCAATTCTCGATTCTCTCCTTGTCTCTCGTCATTGAACAAATTTAGTTTTTGACATAACTTACCGGTGCTTCGACTTAACATATTTTACCAGTTATTCGAACTTATTTTTGTTCCTTTTCAAAACTTTTTGTAAAATTGTTTAAACAAATCTATTATTTTACTTATCCCGTTGCGTATTTGATACGTGTTTATAAACCTGTGAAGACACGGAGAGCAAATCCCCTTACATCGTATGTTCCGGATTCAACAAAACATCGTTCCACAGCAAATGCGTGGGTATTTTTGCCAAAACTGCAGACTGCAGTTAGCGCGGCCGATACAGGTATGTATTGGTCCTGTTCCAATTGCAGATTAACCCCTATGGCTGCCTATGTAACTAAACTGAAAACCGAAAATCACCGAGGGATCCTGTCGAGCCTTCGACCAAGGATGCACGTACCCGCCAACGGGCGCAGCACCAAGATCTTCCTCAACGCCTGTGTCCGCGACTTATCCTCACCGAACAACAATCTTCGCCGGTCTCAGTCTATTTAACAAAAATAAAGACGTCGGTGGTGTTCTTGTTTCTGTCAAAAGTTCCTTCTCCAATTCATTCTGTACAAACTTTATGCCGTCTCATCCTGTTGAATGCATACTTTCAGCAATTAAACCCTCTCCATCAACAATATTTTTAGTTGCGTGCGTATATGCTCCCTGTAGCTCTCCACTCAGTGTTTATGAAACCTTCTTTGTTGAATTTTCTTCTGTTGTCACAACATACTTCCCTCTGTCTAACATTCTAATTTGTGGCGACTTGAACCTTACCTCTGTTTTATGGAGAGCAACTGATTGTAGCTTCCTTAGATATTATATGCACAAACTCTATTTCTCTGGCGCTTTCATCCTGCTTGTCTCTTTGTAACTTATCTCAAATAAATTCTGTCAGAAATCCGAATGTTCGGCTTCTGGACCTGGTTATGCATATTTTTTCAATATTCTGTGTATCCCTATCACCCTCTCTTGAGAGCTATGTGGACCCTGATCCTCATCATCCTCCCGGTAAATCTGATTATATGTATTTCTATCTCTGCTGAATTGGAATTAGTTGATTGGTCTTCTTTTTTTTTGATAATCTTAGTTGTGATAATGCTGTGGAAAAATTTTACAATTATCTTAGCACTCTTATCGCTGGCTTTACTCCTCTTTTTCCACCTAAAAAAGTAGAAACTTCCCATGGTTTACTCAGGCGGTAGCTTATGTATTACGCAAGAAAGAAAAAACCCGTAGCAAGTGGAAGCGCTCTCCTTCTCCCTTCACTCTCTTAAATTTTAAACATTGTCGAGCAGAGGCTAAACGAATTACTAAAATTGCAATGGAAAACTATTATAGCAATATTGAGTGTAGTGAAGTGCGGCTAATCAAGTGAAGCCTTTCTGGTCTTATACGATCAATAAAGTCGTCTTCCTGCCTACTAGTGTAGTAAGCGCGTGATAAACCTATTACATGAAATCGAAGAATGTGCATTTTTTTTTGTTTCTTATGTTTTTTTTGGGGTGCTGAGCACGAATCCGAAACTTCCCACCAAAATTTCGTTTCGGAACAGGGTCAAAATCGCGAAAAACCCCAACATTTTCCGTATTTTGGCCCTTAACTATAAAACTATGCATTTATGCGAAAAACTGTCCACGTTCGGTTTTTTGCGATTATTTCAAAAACGGAAAGAGACCCTTCAGGAGATTGTTCTACCTACTCATTTGATAAACTGTAGAACAAAGTTGTCTTGGGTCACTTTGTATGGGAGATACCCTTAGCTTTTATCCGAATGAGAGGATTTTTAGTGGGTGGGGTGAATATGACCTCCAATCGCAACAAACCAAAATTTAGTACTCTGCTCCAACATTGGGGGGAGTAATGGACATGCCGTTTTGACAAATTTAAATGGGGGGATAATGGGGGTCCTTGACCGGAGCGACTCTATGTTTACCTTAAAATGATCTTGGACTTATTGTGAATACTTATGCAACATTTTACGGCTGAGCTAGCATTCTTTCAGAAGTTATGGAGGTTTTAAAAAAGGTCTAAAATGAAAATATTCTAATTTCTTTTCAAGTCTAACGCCGAAATATTCAATTAATCTCTAATGTGTTATATATCATTGGAAAGGTAATTTTATGTAGTTTTTCGCCCTCAAACCATTTTTATGTATCTCTTACCCTTTTTGAAATAATCGCAAAAAAATGCCCCCTTTCCCCCTTTTTTTAAGGTTGCAGACCCCTAATCGGTTGGGACTTTTAATGCGATAATCTGGGGACCATCCATTTCCGATGTAGGATTTTTGCCGACTAAATATGCCATTTTTCTTAGACTATAAACACATTTTGAAGATTGATGTCGCGTTTGAACCGCAATCATGTTTTCTCTCAAATTGTCGGTCTTTCTATTCGTTCTGGTCTTTGTTGCGATGAAGCCGTCCAAGCAGCTAAATTTAAACAAAAAATTGAAATCCTGGAGGAAGTGAAGAAAGGTGTGCTACGAAAAGATCTAGCGCTGAAATACGAGTGCACTGTTTCAACAATTTCGCGAGTTATTAAAAATGAAAACAAGATCCGAGCTGCACAAAGTTCAAACATTCACTTACAAAAATAGCGGTTGCGAACTGAAAAAATATAAAACATTGGACGATTCGCTAAAGTTATGGTTTGACCAAATGAGATCAAAAAATTCAACCATATCTGGCCCCATTTTATCCGAAAAAGCGAAGCAATTTAGTATAAAATTGGGTCTGGATTTTTAGCCTACTAACGGATGGCTAGATTGTTGAAAAAAAAAGAAACAAAATTCGTTTCAAACTCTTTCAAGGTGAACTAGTCCAAATGTACTTTGCCCAGTGTTTTAAAAATAGTTTCATCAAATTTCAGGCGAAAAATCTTCAGCGTATGTACAAGGTGCAGCAGCGCCGGCTCTAAGGGGGGGCAAGCCGGGCGGTCGCCCGGGGCGCCAAATTTTAGGGGCGGCTTTTTGGCTAGCACTCGAATAAAAAAAAATTATAAAAGTCAGAAGGAAAAATTCAATATCAATTTCCATTAAGTGGAAACGAAACCTACAGATGAAATAAAAAGTTGAAAGTTGTGTTTTGAAGGTGCAAAGTCCTTGAGAGGCTTTGAAGAGTCCACAATTGATAGAAGGATTTACTGAGTATAAGATTTGCGTAAATTGTATGTCTGTGATGCTAGCCCCCGCCCCACTTCCGAAGTGCGCTATTCAAGTTCGACTTAAAAACAGAAATTGGAGATTTATGTGCTAATTTCGTCCTCCAATTGAACATTATCTCTTCTTTTGACCAGCATTGAGGATTATATTTGATCTTTCTATGCATGATCCCTTGTTTTTACGAAAGGGGAGATCCACCTAATTTTTAAATAGAGGACGAAATTATAGAACGTATTCTTACTATTGAGTTTATATGCGGAACGTCGCACTTTAATTTCCGGCAGTAAGGTCTAAAACTTTATTTTAGTCTATTGTATCGGAGGAGAGCACGTCCCCTGAAAAAAATTAAACCTACGGAGAAATTGATATTAATTAGAAATAATGAGTCGATTAAAACAAACTCTCCTGTGAGAAATGTCATACCCATGCAGGAGTTTTGAAAACTTCTATAAACCTTTGGCGGCAATTTGACTTCAATTTGCCCAAATCTCCTCGTGGATGGATCGCCTTAGTTGGCTCCAATTGCAATGATTCAACTAGCATTTAAAGGACAAATTTCGAACAAAGTTTTTTGGGTTTCATCAAGATGAGATGAGGGATGGAATCACAGTATATATTACCAGAGCCGCAGTAGCAGTACTTCCTTTTTTCGGACATGCTAAATAAGGACTTGGCTTGATTCCCCCGATTTAGCTAGCTCTGAACTTCTTCTTTATAAAAATTCTCAATATGGGCGTAGGCTGGATTTCCTCAAGACATAAACATTTTGTCAACATCATGCCCCTAGCCCGGAATTTTTTAGTGGGTCGGAGGGTATGTCATTCTCATTAAACTACATGACAACAAAAATATTTTTAGAAAAAGGGTTAAAAATTTGAGAAACCCAGAGGTACCTCTGTCCTTTTAACGATAAATGGCGTCTACATGAGTATTACTCTTGAATACACAGTAAAAAGTTTATTGAATTTCCCACACAAAGTGTAGTAAAAATTACTACAAAAAAAAGCTAAAAAAAAATTTGAAATTTAATCTTACACATTTCTTTAGCAAAAGGTTAAAATAAATGAAAACTTTTAAATTTTAAATAAAATATTGTGAAATCACATTGCTACTGTAATTTTACAAACAAAAAATGTAAAATTAAATCAAGTGAATGTGATTTTTCATCATTTAATGTAAAATTAAATCAAATGAATGTAATTTTTCATCATTTCATTTTTACATTTCGTAAATCTTGTCGATAGTATTCTGCTACGCTGTGTGGCGCACTTGGTTGAGTCGCCACTCTACGATGCTAGTAATCTAGAGGTCCGTAGATCGAATCTCGGCGTGGTCCAAAATTTTCGAACATGTGAGGATAGGAAATATATAGTGCTTGAAACATTATATACACTCTCCGAAATTATATGCATTGTAACGTTGACTCGAAATTGCCTATAAACGGCTGAGTTAACGTTAAGTTAATTTTAAATAAAAAATTTAATTTTACACATGGGTATGGGACTTGTTTCCCTCTATGAATTTAAAATTAAATCTTTGTTGGAAATGGGTTAAATATATTGATGTAATTTCAAATGCTTTATTTAACGTAAATTTCGTGTTGTAAATTTACAACTCTGAAAGTTGGCAACCAATTGCCTACTCTGAAAGCTGTAAAAATTTAAAACCGTGTACATCACATGACCTTTGTCACAAAATTTATCCCTTGCAGAAGAAATGTTTTTAAATCCATTAACTTCCCAAAGAAAACTTCACGTGAGGAATTCTTTATTCTAACGGTAAAACATGGCGGACAGCAAAAACTCTATAAAGTATACATTTAAACCCAGAAGTCATGTAGTAATGAAACACGGACAATATGGGCTTTTTGGCGGCTAAATATTTTCTTGAATTAGGTTGGTTGGGCAACATGATCGGAAACATAGGTGGTTAGGATCCGAGATAACCGAGACCACCAGACTGAAATCTTTTTTAAAATTGCGATTGAGACCAGGCGCCAACTGAACACCACCAACACGCACATTTGTAGTACCTACTGAATTTTTTATACGTAGAGCATGAATTTTTTATGAGATAGTACAGCAGTAAAAAAAAATTTATCCTTGATCAACCGCCAGCCAGAGGGAGGGAGGTTTAAGCGCCACTCCCTGCCCTGCCTCCCAATCTCCTCATGGGCTACGTCTATGATTATCAAGATGTCGCATTTATGAAAATACACCACGCACGTTCTACACTGAAGAAATCCAGCAAATTGGAGTTTATCGGCTGTGCAGTCTGCAAGGATGTTATGGGAAACTACTCATCTACTCCAACGACGAACATATGTATTACCTACTGTAAATCTGCCTGGTATATCACCTATGGGGCGGCAATTGGCCTTCTTGCCCGGGGCGGCGTAAGTGCTAGAGCGGGCACTGGGTGCAGACAGTTTCCGGAATGTTTTACCTGAGTACATTGCCAAGTATGGAGAAGGAAACGTATTCAATTCAATCACTGCATTATTTTATAAAGCGTTACAAAAGGATATCGTGAATGTTATAGGAGAGAAGTCTAAAAAAGAACGGGTTACTCTTCTTTGATAACGAACATGAATGGTTCAGAGAGTATTCTTATGTAATCGGACGAACCATAAAAAGACGTTGTTTTATTGGAAAATAGGTTCCATTACCATATTATTCTAAGAGAAGGGCGTGGATGGTTTCGGCAACGTGGACAGAAATTGGGAGAAAACTTGATGACAAACTAAAGGAACAAAAAAGGAAAATTATACTTTTGTTGGATAATGCGGCTTGTCACAAAATAATCGATGAAGTAGCATTAGATAATATTGAGGTTATTTTTCCAGCTTATACAACCTCATTGATACAATCGCTAGATACTGGAATAATAAGATGTTTTAAATCATATTATCCCAGGGAATAGTGCGAAAACAGATTCTAGCCCTCGAAAGAGGAAAAACTCTTCAATAATTTTCAAAATCCATCAATATTATATGCGCGAAAAAATGATTAAAAGGGGAGCTGGTGACACCATTAACTGTTAAAAATGTTTTAAAAAATGTAGATTCTATAGCAAAAATGAAAGAATTGATGCAGAAGAAGATCTAGAACTGGAAAGTTTAATTAACGAGGTAGTTTTCGCAATATGTAGATATTGATCGGGAAATAGAGTGTTTCGGAGTTTTTTTTTCGGATATTTTTTGAACGTCTTTGCATAATTTTGGAAGTTTTTCCGGCTGAATCGTTCCTCACCTTGAATAAAATTGAAACGCGCGAGAAAATTCACAATGAGCAAAACTATAAAGATTTGCTTTTCGCATATTTTTCTCTGTTTAACTTAAATGAATTGCCAGATTTCAGTTAACTGATTTCAGCAATTCTGTATACCCACAGAAAAACTGCTGAAATATGTATGCGTAAAATTCACAAAAATAATTAATAAAAACAGTTATTTTTTAAATACTTCCGTCTATATCTCCTCATCAAAATTGCAGAATTAATCCTAAATTTCCACTACCGGATTGGGAATAAACTGAACAAATTTATGAAAATAGTCACATAACTTGCATTTATCTCCCGAACGGATAAGCCGATGTCGGTAGATTTGCTATGCCGCATTGCTCTCTATTAAAAAAAAAAAAATAAAATAAAATGTACAATTGGAAATTTCCCGATTTACGGGCATATCAACTCGGAGAGTGCAAAATATGACATTAATCGGTTTCGATTGAATGCATATGGCACCGCACTCTCATCAGGTGCCGCCGCTAGTGCCGTGTCATATGCATTCAAGGACGGCACGACCGAGAATGCAATGCGGGTACACAAGTAAATACAAAACATTGGGATGTTGCGCGGATCATATCGATCGTTTAAAATATGATCCGTAGCATCGTATGATTTTTTCTGGTTTATATACGGCGAGTAACAACCAGTGCATTTTCGGTCGTGCCGTCCTTGAATGCATATGCCACTCTTTGAGTTGACATGCCCGTAAATCGGGCAATCGCTTGGAGAGCAACATTCCTAACAATGTAGTAATTGTAAATTATTCCTGTTTTGTAATATTAACGTATCTCTCGGTGATATCACAACGGACCAAATTCTTGTCTAAGTGTGCTAAGCATAAACCTGGCAGCCCCTGTGCCTAACCTAATATTAACGTATTAAATAAATAAATAATATCAAGAGACGCGAGAGCGTATCGCCCGCCGAAGGAAAAAAAACGAAAGCGAACAAGTCTATGATTACCGGAGACAACTTGCTTTTTTCTTTGACAGGGCTACAGCCTTCCAGGCAACATCCCCCAAAAAAATTTTTTTACCAAAATATTCCACATATCCTGTTCTAGTGCCTATCCAAAAAAAATCTTCGATCGGCACAATAACGGGTAAGATATATGCAATAAACGGTGAAAATTTCACCCTAACAGACTTAAGCGAGTAACCCAATTGCACACTGGAGTCTATAGTTGCAGAAAGACTTGCTTCTACTGCCTCTCTCCGTGATGGGATTTTTATGAAATTTTGAACGAATGCTCCTCAGGTGGTCCTTCTAAAGAATCTATGTCTTCCATTTAGATAAGTGGATGGAATATCGGTAAATTAATAGGTAAAGTGAACAAAATATTTCCAACAATTGCGTCTTTTGGCTCATCGCATTGACAATTTTTTAAAACACACTGCGACATTGGGACACTGGGACATTAGGATATTGGGCTCCCAGTGTCCAGATCTTGATGCAGTGGGTTATTAGGAAATTGGGAGATTAGGGTCTTGGGACATTAGGACATTAAAACATTGGGGCATTAGGCACACTGGGGAAACTGGGACGTGGGGACATCGGGATATTGGTGAATTGGGACATCGGGATATTGGGACAATGGGACATTGGAACATTGGGATATTGGATTTTAGGATATTGGGACATTATTATGAACTTGGGACAATAGGACAATCGGACATTGGGACATTGGGAAACTGGTACATAGGAACACTGGGCCACTGAGACATCGGGATATTGTGACATTGGGGCGCTGAGATATTAGGTCATTGGGACATTAGGGTCTTGGGTCATTAGGACTTTAGCACATTAGCACATTGGGACATTAGGTACACTGGGGAAACTGGGACGTGGGAACATTGGGCCACTGGGACATCGGGATATTGGGACATTGGGACATCGGGAGATTACAACATTGGGACATTGGTATGTTGGCACACTGGGATATTGGAACATTGGGATACTGGGACATTAGGGCACTGAGATACAGGGACATGGGGCACTGGGATATTAGGACATTGGGACATTATGACCTTGGGATAATAGGACAATCGGACATTGGGACACTGGCACATAGGGACATTGGGCCACTGAGACATCGGGATATTGGGACGTTGGGATACCGGGATATTGAGACATTGGGGCATTGCGATATTAGGACAATGGAACATTGGGATATTGGGACATTAGGACATTGGAACATTGAGAGTTTGGGACAATGGGACATTTTTACATTTGGACATTAGGCACACTGAGGAAACTGGGACGTGGGGACATTGGGAAACTGAGACATCGGGATATTAAGACATCAGGATATTAGGACATTGGAACGTTAGGATATTGGGACATGGGAAGATTTGGATATTGGGACATTAGGACACTGGGAGACTGGTACTTAGGGTACATTAGGCCACTGAGATATCGGGATATTAGTACATTGGGACATCGGGATATTGGGTCATTTTGACATTGGGGCACTGTGATATTAGGACATTGGACATTGGGATATTGGGACATAGGGACTTTGGGAAATTGGGACATTGAGACATTAGGATATTGGGACATTGGGACACTGACCACAGGGACGTTGGGATATTGGGATATTGGGACACTGGTACATTAGGATATTAGGCCATTGGGATATTATCACATTAGGATACTGGGACATTGGGGAGCTGGGATATTAGGAAATTGGGACATTAGGATCTTGGGACATTAGGACAATTGGACATTGAGATATTAGGTGGGAGACTGGGACATCGGGATATTGCGATACTGGGACACTAGGGTAGTGGGAGATTCGGACATTAGACCATTGGGGCACTGTGATATTTGCACATTGGGACATCAGGATCCCAAAACAAAAATATTAGTTGGCTATTTAAGTATGAAAAAATATATGATATCTGACCAAAAACAACAAAGTTGTAAGAGTTACCCCACCAAAGAAAAATTAATCTGCCGCAAAAAGAATACATATCACTCCAATCCGCCGGAGAAGTTTAAATGTACTACTACTTCTCCAGCATTTACACCTAAAACAAAATTACATATGAGCGGTGGATTGGAGTGATATGTATTCTTTTTGCGGCAGATGAATGTTTCTTTGGCGGGGTAACTCTTACAACTTTGTTGTTTTTGGTCAGATTATGATTATAGTACATGTTAAATCCCGGTAACTTACAAAAGAAAGGGGTTATCACTTACGCAACAAATGTTATCACAAAATACTTATTTCTTATTCAAAGACATTGCTTCCCCTCTATGAAGATCGTCTCGTCTGAGGTCAGATTACAGCTAAACATGTTCTACTGAAAAATCAATCCCTTTTCGTACAACATTTAGCTAAGCAAAGCTAGCTAGTTATGTTGTAGTAAAGACCTCTGATGTTTTTAACTCCTTCTGAAAGGATTTGTTCTCGGCGCAGAGTCTTGCAAATTTGAGTTTTTCACAGTCAGTCTGATTTTCTTGACCAACACAATCAGTTCTTATCGGAATAAGATAAGAGTGATAGATATGACATTTTATGAAGCATTATCATTGATCTTTCATTATTGAACGCAAACTCTTCGCCCATTAGCAAAATGTAAAGTCTTAATTGCTGAGAATCATATGACATTTACAAATTTTACCAGATCGCAATAATCTTATGAACACTGCTTAATTAACGGATATTATTATGTATATGTCGAAACATAGTAGGTGGCATAACCGAGCAACTATGCCTTTTATAATCAGAGATTATACTGTCAGCGACTTTAAAAATGTAAATGCTACATATACGGTGCCCATTTCATTCAAATTTCTGAATGCGATATAATGTACTTAATTACATGTTAAGACCCATTGACCCATATTATCCAATTCAATGCCATTTACAGATTTAAATTACAATCATTTCCTATACGGGCGTTTGCCGTTCATTGATCTCTCGCCGAACTGTTGTTGTTGAGCGTCAACTTTCATTTCAATATATTTTTTGGCAACAATTTGCCATTCATAAAAATGAAACAATCTTTGGGAACATTGTGTTCCCACGGCAAAAATAAATTAAGCGAAATTCTCATTGCTCGATTTTATTTAAAATTCAAAATCAAGAGAAATTAAATATTCATATGGCTTTAAAATAGGAAAAAAAGATCAGCTTCCATGCAAAAGTCAAAATATATTCAATTCTTATTCACGCTTTTATGCTAATGATGATCAATCTAACGGAGTTTGAAACGAATATCCAATGGAAATTCATAATTAACTTTGAAGCAATAATGATAATGAACACATCATTAAAATCCATAGTTAAGATAATTATTTGCAAAAGCATGCATTATGAGCATAATGGTAGTTCTTCAGTATGTTCTAAGCTTTCCTGTGTAGTATGGTTAATACGCAATGAGCATTCATTTATCAAATGCCAATGACGTTTTCGAACAATAACAAATCTGTCAGTATACCGTACGCCATCGTTGGGATAGCGATAAATTTTGATGAATTATCGATTTCGTCTGTTTTAATATGAATAAATCAATACATCAACCATCCACGGCTAGAATAGGCGATTCACCACTAATTGTGTTTTCGACCTTAGATACACATAATTTCAATCATTTCAGTCCATCAACATAATCCTCTAAGGCTGCGGTTTCAAATGCAATTCCATTGAAAATGTTTACTTTCCAATCCCTATATCATGTGTAGAAATGGATACATTCCGGTCGTTCTAGTGGTTAACTCGAAAGCAACCACAAATTGCAGGAAACATCCTTCCACAACGATCGGGGTCCCCACTGAAGAATTAACAGCCTCTCAGGTGTGAATTTATGACTTGACATTTTGTATATTACCTCCTGTACGGTTTTTAAATTGGAACGAACTTTGTGCTCTTCGTTTCAAATATAGATCCTTGTGCCTGTACCCATATGGTGTCATAAACGTCGGAGAATGTACGACACGGGACAAATGCCAATCTAACTTTACACCTCACAGTTTGTGTCATATACGGCTTTGTAGGATTATCCAATACTTGAGTGTCATCCATAGTAACCTCTGTCTGGGTTTCGATATGTTGTTTAGCCCATGAACCAGATAAAGAGGAGATCCATATTAGATTGTTTCTGGTGTGTAATCTCTTCCATAGGGGAATTGAGGGTGATACGATACTATCGCACCTCTGCTTTATCTAATTTGTAATGTGCATGCGATTTATTTACATTGACCGGGATTTATGTCAATGTTGACGTTGATTCTTTTTACGGCAAACATGACATCAATCTCGCACTCCTCGGAATGGTCATTGATATTTACATGTTATGGCCAATCTGATTGGGAAAGAAATGAATACCGAATTGGCAATTTTTTTTCGGGGCTGCTAGTTATCGAAGATTTTTTTTTATTCGTTTGAAAGATGATTCGATTAAGGTGATATCCATCATTTGGATGTCAAGTTGAAACCAATCATTAATAACGACGTGATTATGCTATGATACTTTAAGGCCTGAGTATCGGAGCGAATACGATATAGCTTAATACATACAGGGTGGCCCATTTAAAGTGAACTAGTGTAAAGCACGCATAACTTTTTTATTTTTTAATATTTTTCTGTGAAATTTGATAAGAATAAACTAGACATATGGGAGATATGTTTACACTACTTTAGGTACACGTTGAGGTCGATTTAGGTAGGTTTTATAAAAGAGTTTATTATTTAACCATTTCATTCACAAAAGGTACGTATGCGGACAGGTAGAATGGAATTTTGCTAACGATTCATTAATTCAATGTTTAAAAGGTAATTACTGCCAAAATTACCATGATTAGACAATTTATTTAGAAATTAAGTCAGAAAAAATGCGTCAGGTAATGACATCATTATAAAACAAAAATGAATTGTCTCGTAGCTCAAATTTATCAAGTTTTTATAAAATTACATTGATTATATAAAATGGAAAGGATGCGTTACTATTAAAAAAAAAACAACATGGAAAGATATAGGGTTGAGCGACGAGTTCAAATAATACAAATTTACACGCGGAATAATAATACGATTGTCAAGACAAAGTCGAAGAACGCTCCATGTAAGGGTTGCTCCCACGAGATCAACGATTTGCAGAGTTGTTCACCGTTTTCGAAAACAATTAACCGTTAATAGCCCTCGCCGGACTCGGAGACGAAGTGCGAGGAAGGACGAAATCATTGTGCGGGTGGAAGCCAGCGTCGAATCAGATGCAACAACATCAACCCGAAGAAGGTCAACGATATCGTGAGATGCTCAACAATGTTATTCGTCCTTTTGTCCATAACCGATCAGAAATGTGGTTTCCGCAATATGGAGAGCCTTGCCACACCGCTGCAGCCACAATGTGATTTCCAGAGGATCTGCAATTAACTGGCCGGCTAGATCTCCAGAATTAACTCCACTAGATTTTTTTCTGTGGGAATACCTTAAGGAGAGAGTCTACAATAATAAATCAAGGACAATTGATGAATTGAAGCAAAATATTATAGCGGAGATCCGAGGTTTGCAGCCAGAAATATTGTGAATGGTAATGGAACATACCGTAGAACGATTCCGTCTTTGCGAAGCCGCCCCGCGCGGTCATCTAAAGAATCTAATTTTTCGAACATAGTGTAAACATATCTCCCAAGTGTCTATTTTTTGTGTGAAAATTTAAAAAAAAAAATCGGTTCAGAAATAAAAAAGTTATTCATGGTTTACACTAGTTCACTTTAAATGGGCCACCTTGTATATCCATAATATAGCGAGATACTGGCTTTCAGATTTGCCAATTTTATCCAATTATTAGTTGAAGAAATGAAGTCACAGTTCACAAAGATTACCTGTTATCCAAACCAAAAAACTTGGCATCTTCGTTTTATTAGAATAGAAGACTACAATATTAGAAGTTCTTACCTGAAAAAAAAAGAGGAAAATAAATATTAGATACATTATGCAGATAATGGAAATTAGTTATTTACGAGTATAAGCATGTGAGTTTAGAGCTTAATGTGAATTCGATTGCGGACCAAATTTTTGTTTCACAGAATCTGCATTCCTGCCTTTTAAAGAGTATGTATCTGGATATACTGGAATAAAATCTAAATCTGCCTGTGAATGGGCTCATTTGACTGAACGGAAATCCGTTAAAATCCATGGATTCGCCGGGTGTCTGCGGCCTGATGACAACGAAAATCTATTACATACTGGCTAGCGGTCATTAACCCGTCACAATATGTGAAACGGTATAATTACTTTGCCATGAAGTTGACAACGAACAGAAGGACTGTAAAAGGTATAATATGTATTATTGATCAGTGTGATGAGCGAAATCGATTGGACGATGTTCGTCTGTCTGTCTGTCCATCTGATTCAATGCAAACTAGTCCTTGATTTTTGAAGCTATCGGGCTGAACTTTTGTACACAAGTTTCTTTTTAGTGTACGCTGTATATTTGGGGATGTCATAGAAACCAATACAAAATCCAAAATTTGGTTCTTCGAAGAAAAACTTTTTCTTCATGAACCAATCCAAGTGTCGGAACACTACGGTGTAGGGTTGTCATATAAACGTCAAAAGTTTGGTTCTTTTTCTTTAAGTACCAGTATTAACCGAATTTCATCCAAGTGTGTTCTCAGTAAAGCCTCAACACATATAACGGGTTGTCTTATTCCGCAAATTCAGGATTTCTTTAAAGACAGGCAGACGGAAAGTTTCAATCTCGGGGACTTAGATATTCCGAGACAGGAATATCGACTACAAATCATTATCGTACTTTTGAGGCCTTTGATATCCGGGACTTTAACATCAGATCCTGCAATCTCGCTTGTCGCGTAATTCTGCGAAACAGAAATCTTTCTCTTAGGGAAACCCTCCTAAGGGTTTATTTTCGGACAGTAGTATTGTGTCAGACAAATATTTTCTTGTCACCTTAGGAGAGTCTCTTTAAGAAAAAGATTTCAGTCATCATACTAAACGTTATGTTGGTTATAAATTTATGACTTCCGTTAACCATTTTTCTGTATCTTTCGTTGTTTTTGAAATAATCGCTAAAAACTCTAAACATAACCCCTTTCCCTCTTTTTTCAAGATTGCGGATCCCCAATCGGTCAGGATTTTTTTTCCATAATCAGGGGGCTTGTAGTGTACTGTACATGCACACAGACCATTCACGGTAAAAGATGATGCAATGCGAGTCCTGTCACAATAAAGAAATAAATTGTAAAAATGTGAAACAATAAAATCGAACAGGACACGCAATACGATACTTTTCCTCGATTGAGCGAAAGTCATCTGTGGATCCCGGCACATCCAGGAGTTGTACTGGACCAAAAATACTAATTCCGCGCTTTTTCTAGGCAAAATTGCGTCAATACCCCGACTACCTTGCAGGCCATACCCAACTATCCTGCAAAAATCCAGAGATGTATGATTTTTGTTGACCAAATATCGTATTCTTCTTTGACTAATAATGGCGCTTTAAGATCTAAATGTTTCTATTTTGGACAGAATTTTGAAATGAAAAAATGTGAAATTTGGTAGATCTCGGGTTAACTTTGTATAGGGGTTACCGTTACTTTTATTTATTTATTTATTTATCTATGGATCGGATGGTAGTAATTTTTCATGGGAAGCATAAATGGCGTTAAGAATAGTCACTCAACCAAATTTGATATAGTTGAATGTGGAGAGAAGTTACAGACATGCCTTTTTGAAAAATGTTAATATAAGTGAGGGGTGTCCTTGGTGGGAGCACTCCACTTTTTGGTTTAATCAAATAAACGATGTTGGCAATATAGAGACAATATATTACGACTCTAGGCTAGGTGTTTTCTACGAGTAGCTACACTGGGAAATTTAAATCTCAAAAAAACTAAAAATAAATTCACTATAATACTTTTGGGTCAAAGATAAAATAAAGAAAATGTCTAGGATGTTATATCATCATTACAAAGGAAATTGTACTTAGTAGTGTAGTAAGCACATGATAAACCTAGTACAGCTTCCCACTAAAATTTCGTTACAGAACAGGGTCGATATCGCGAAAAAACCCCAAAATTTTCGCTGTTTTTCCGCTTTTTGGCCTATTTATTTCTGCGAAAAGCTCTCTATGAATATGCTAGAGAGCACATGATTGCGCGCCCAAAAAGACATAAATAGTATAAATCCTTTAAGCGGTATTCATCATCATCATCATTTAACATAGTTACATATTATGAAATAAATTTTGAAATTGAACGGTATAACATTTTTGGTCCCAAAAGTTGAATTTTTCTTGTTCTTTATTTTTTGGGGTGTTGCGCCCGAACCCGTAGCTTCCCACTAAAATATCGTTGCGAAACAGGCTCAAAATCGTAAGAAAAAAAGTCAAAAACATGACTATGAATTGTAGCGATACCGCTTAACGTATTTTGAAGACTAATGTCGCGTTGGACCCGCAATCATGATTTCTCTAACATGTTCATGGACTGATTTTCGCATAAATGTACAGTTTCGTAGTTATAAACCACAAAACGGAAAAACTCCGAAAATTTTGAGATTTTTGCGGTTTTGGCCCTGTTTTGCAACGAAATTTTCGTGGGAAGCTCAGCACCCCAAAAACATAAAAATCTCCACCACATTTTGCAATCTCAAATCACGTAATGACTACACTATTAGAGCATTTTGTGGTCAGACCCATAGACCAAGTCATTAAAAAAAGTCTTTGCAATTCTATGCTCATGTTAATACGACCAATGGAAGATGTCCTGCTTGACGACCTAAAGACCTTGTCGCCTTAAGTCTAAAGACGATGAAACAGAACTGAAAACCAGGAGTAGTTATAATGTCCTATGCTCCACAAGAGTTTAAAAGTATACTATAGTAAAGAGAGATAAATACTAATACCCCAGGAACTTTGAACAAAAATATCACTAAGCTTCGGAAAAATTAGGTAGACGCTGGATTTTTGCAGGTCTTCCTAAACAAGACCCTTTGCGGGAGCCACAGCTATTTCGATTTTAAGGAACATGTAAAAGGGCCTCCATCGATTCGCGCTAATGGGGCACGTTTTTGAGAATTTCCATGACGGTAACCTTGACTAGAGAGTAGTCTGTGGCGAATTTGCATCTCTTGTGACTCTTAACGCTAAAAGTCGCCATCAATATGTGTGCCACTGAGAAAGACAAATAAGGTCGAACCGTGGGCGACCTTAGGGGTGCCTGCATCCTGCATGCATGAGGACTTTTGACATTAGATGTCGAGTCATAGAGGACTTTGCATATATTGGGGCCGAATGAGCAGCAAATTTATCAAAGACTAACTTCCCGTTAAGTGTACCGTTATAGAGGTATTCCAGAAAACCGGTTTCTTTAAGCGTAGGTCCCATTAGGGATATCGTCCCGACGGGGACTTTTTGCATTATCTCTAGCGCCATCGAAGCTTCAAATTTGTCACATATAACTTTCTCGTTAAACCTACCGTTATAGAGTGGATCCTAAAAATCATTCCAGGAGACTTGATAATTAAAGTTTTGTTTTGGACTTTGCATTTGAAGATCGTAAACACCCATATATATAGAGATATAGAGTTTTTGGCACGCTCTGTGGTTCACTTGGTTGAGTCGCACTCTACGATGCTAGTAATCTAAAGGTCCGGAGATCGTATCTCGGCGTGGTCCAAAATTTCTGTACATGTGCCGATAGGACATAATATAGTGCTTGCAACATTATATACACTCCGAAATGATATGCAATGTAACGTTGACTCGAAATTGCCTATAAACGGCTGAGTTAACGCACCATGGCCCCACATGCGGCTATATGGTACTGAGAAGAAACACCCATAGATGGTGACTTTTAGCATTTTATTGGGAGCCAAATGCAAGTTATATTGCTTATTAAATTATTATCTATGCTTCCTTCTTCCTTGCCTCGTTCTTTATACCGCTCCATGGCTTCGCGTTGCTCGACCCGCGGTGTAGGCACATCGCCCGTTTTGGCGATAATATAATAATATTAAATTATCTATGCAACAGTACCTAAATCAAGGTCATAGGTCACCCAGGGTTAATGGCAGCCACCGGTCAAAGGTCAGACTTTAGCTTTCAATTGCCGAAAAACTACTATAGAAACGCATTTGGGTACTCATTTGTTTTACGTACATCATTAATACGTTTAGACAATACGCGAAGAACAATCTAATACTTTTACAATTTAATAGATAACACAAAATCCACCCATAAATCTGAACCTTTAACCGGTCACAGCGATGACCTGATTGATCTATGGCAATGATTTTGGTTCCGTTGTACTTTAATTCCTAATGAAACCTTAATACGACATTTGACTGTAAAGTCGACAGTAAAGGTCGATCCACACTTTTTAATCATCACTCACAGTCATTTTCCATACAATTTGACAGATTTTCAGTTAATTGATTGACTGACATTCTGTTAACTTGTATAAAAAATGACTGTAACTGTGAGTGATGACTGAAAAGTGTGGATCGACCTTAAGAAAGATGCAAATACGACTGTATATTACATATAGGAACATGGACCTTCGAGACTACATTACCGTTATGAAGATATTCAGGAGAATTCCCAAAAAAATAATTTTATTGTACGAGGAAACTATTGAGGCCCCGTGAGCGCACCAGCGGTTATAGAATTTGGAAATATCTTTAAGTTCTTTACGAGCGTTACGGTTAGAAATTTATTACCGTTAGAGATTTATTACCATTACACCGTTTAACCCCGCATAGCTTGGAGAAACACGCATCAATGCTACCTCCCATTTACATGAACTTGACGGATTTTCGAATAGGTGCTGAAAACAACAGTTCGCCTTGCCGAGTTTTATATACCAAATCATCAGTCACAGAGTTATCTTCCATACAAATTGTATGGAATGTTTGAATCTACCAAAGACTGAATTCAGTGGGATCCCATTTTTCCTACGCAGTACGTATGTTGGACAGCCCTGGTTTAGAAATTGGTTCAAAACTATTTAAACAGAAGAAAATCAAATTTAACAAGCAATTTCCAATCCAGGCGGGACTGTGAGCAAATTAGAGAAAAATAGAAGCCCAAAGTCTCACACAAATTCCAAAAAAGAGATAACCAAACAATATAATTGTTCAGTATTTAGTCCATTGGTCGGGTTTTAAATTCGGTTATGCATGACCGGTGGGTATGTACAAAGCCTTTAGGGAATTGACGCCCCCGAAGCACCCGAGCAACTGTATAGCTGGCTTTTTCCTCCAGATGTTAGTATAGATAGAGATAGCCCCACATTTGAGTCGAAAAACATTGATTAAGAAGCCGGAGCAAACCTATACCAAAAACATTATACTCTTGCAGCCACGTGATTAACACGAATGAAGTTGCTGTTCCGTCGAAGAGAAGGCTTAAGGACTGTGTTTCAATTATAACTCGCACAATCCGGCTGGATCTTGCTAGCATCCGCAGTAGATACTAACTTCAAATAGGTCCGTTACTGCTACTAACCACACCACAGCTATAGTTTTGCCCGTAAACGCTTGTTCTACTTTCGCCTGTGAATTGCTTCGTCGATTGGCATATGTCCGGTGTCCCACCGAAATTATGAACTTTATCGGGCCAAAATTTACATAATACAGGCATACCTCGACTTAGGACGCTAATTGGTTCCAGGAAAATGCGTCCTAAGTCGAAAACGTTGTAAGTCGAATAACCATATTGCACGTACGCAAGAGCACGGTCACAACTCAAAACTCGGCACTTTCTATACCCTATACCCATGAAATGGTATAGGGTATATTTTTTTGCTACCCGCGATATTATGTAACACCTCTAAGGAGCCACCGGAGGTATGACAAAGTATATATATAAATCATCAGGGTCGGTCCCTGATACGAATAAGCCATGTCCGTCCGTGTGCTATCAGTTCGCACGATAACTCCCGAAATAATGATGCTAGCGTTTTTTTTAATTTTGGTGAGATGTTTGTTTTGATAAAACCTTGGACGGTATTCAAAATGACAAATTGGACTAAGGATTCCCCTAACTCCCGTACAAATCACTCCTCCTTGATATTTTAATTCGTCCCTAACTTTCGACAGAATATTGCTAGCGGCCTGAAATTTTCGTCAATGCCTAATTGTCACATATGCTTGAAGTTGATGAAAGTGGTCTGACTACCCCTACCCCTACCTCCTCTACAAAAATATATTTAGCCATATCTTTTGATAAAATGTTGCGAAAAACATCAAATTTGTATCAAATGGTAGCTATTGAATGTCCTTATAAAATATGATGCCAGATCCGGCCCAACTACACATCAACATTAACTAATTTGCGTAATACTTTTCATATCCCTTCTTAGGCTCTCTTATTGTGAACTGGCGAAGATGTCGGGTCAATTTTTGTCATGACATTTAGGCAGAATTATCTTTTCGTATCTAACAATCTAATTTAGAAAACACTGGTATAGAAAACTTCTTATTATTTGTTGAGGTGATCGTTTTATATTTCAAGAACAAATTCTCATCACCATGGCTTAAAATATGGATGCTAAATTGTGCAATTAGCAGTTTAGTTCGAGCTCAAGGTAAAAGTCAACACAATTGTAAAAGATTAAGCCCCTGTTATTGAAAAAAATTCAGGCAGCATACAGTCACTTATTAATTTCGAAAATATAAAAGGAGTTCAAAATACATTACCGTATTGCTAATGGAGGTCGATTTCAAGATGACGACTCTCTTGCATTACAAACGTTCAAAATTCAAACTATTCGACAGATACTTAATTTAAGAAATATGACTCAAATTTCCATAGACATTGTAAATTATTTGCAGAGGGTATCGGGTTTCTTACATTTAAAGAAACTGTTCCTCATTCTGGGAGTCTAATAAGTTAAAAAGGGTATTTCGGGGTTACTACACATCAGCCAGACTTTTAGCAAGTCGTGCAAATGCTAAAAAGGTTAAATAATAATTGAAATATTTCTTTGCTGTCGTATCCTGCTTAAATGATGTGTTCGGCTTAATTAAAGCCAGAAAAATTAAATTCAATAACAATTCATAATTTGATCGCTACCAATTTAAGGACGTACACTGCCAAGTCGTACTACCACGGTTTCCACGACTTGATAAAACTCTCTATTGTGTACGTGTTGCTTGGTATACAACGGATTTTACTGACTTTTTCTATTTTCGGTATCAATTAAGTTTTAAGTCACATTCGAAAGGGTCAAGCACCTTATATATGCTGGCCTAGCTAAAGCTTTTGGTTGTTATATGGGATATTGTTTACTTTAGACTGCTACCACACTGTCCGGGGTTTGCCAAACCGCGCGGTACAAAAGATCAACGTTGTAGACAACATACCCCTGGCCCTGGCAGAGACAGAGGCGATAACAAATAACGTTTGTTGAATTCCCCCGTCGTCTCTGTCTCTTCAAAGCGTGTGTTGTCCACAACTTTGATCTTTTGTACCGCACGGTTTGGCTAACACCGGACAGTGTGGGCCGCCATCAGATGTAAGCTACATTTTCCGGCATACAGTGCTTTCCGTTTCAAAAATGTTTAATTCTTAATTTTTAATGAATGATCAGGAAATGTTTTCCGCCGCTGCAAAATTTGTTGATAGACTTATGCTGCCCTAATCCTTTAGACTAGTGTTGAAATCTACTTCTTTATAAAGTCCTAAGCGAAACAGCTAATTGACTTTGCCAAAACAAAATTCCTTCTTCAAATATAATTTCAACAAATAAATTAGAAGCTTTATGCACCAGGAAAGAAACTGAGTAAAAACAGAAAAGAAAATTCTGTCTTAATACTTGAACGTGTGCTTTTATACGAATCTTTTTTTATTCAAATCGCGTTGTAAGTCGAAACAAAAATTGTTGTAACTCGAGTTGTGGTCTAAATTGTTAGCGCGTTGTAAGTCGAAATGTCCTAAGTCGAAGCGTCCTAAGTCGAGGGATACCTTACAGTTCTTTGGTAAGTTTCCATGTCCACCTACACGACAACACTCACAGGATGTCCAGTGTGGTCTTGAAACTGAGGTGATTATTTGCTAGATGTAGGTTAGCTTCGTTGATGTTGACGATATTCTGTACAACACGACGATGTCTATTAATATATTTAATATCAGAGCTTTTTTCACGCAACTGTCAATTAAGTATACTCTAATCACGTTGCCTAAAGACAATGAAGTTCTTGTCTCAATACCTTTAATATGTAAAATTGTCACATCTAAACACACATTTTACCTAACACTTTTCTCTCGTCTCATATCAAAACCGCACGGCTTCTCATTTAGAAAATGCCAGATACTTTTCACCTATTTCTGTCAATATGTCAAACTTCTTTTCAAGTAATCGAACAAATCGCTTCTTTTAATAGAATTGATGTTTTTCTATTTCAACTTACTTCCATTTCTGCCCTAAACCATTTACCGTTCTATGTGTGAAGAAAAATTGAATCCCATCCAACACCAGCACTAGGTATGTATATGGAAATGGAACCCTACTTCTGACAAATAAATCTATAGCATCTGATTTGCATTTTATCCATTCAGCACTCTTTTGTGAAATATACGTACGCTCGTAGCGTACTTAATCTGGAAAATTCATGCCACATATATCACACGTTTCAACCCCAGATCCTTTGAATATTCTGCTGGCTTATTTTTTCAGCTACTTCTTCTTCTTTTTCTTTTGTCTTAAAGACAATCACTTTAAGAAGTTTGTTCATCTTACTAATAAAACTAAATTGGATGTGACTTGCAAGCGTTGTAATACGTGGAGTACGATGGTTACCTAAACGTAAATGAAATCAGCTACCACACACCATTTTGTGCGTGTATGTGAATGTGTGATAATTGGAACCCAATAGAGGCCAAGACCCTCATCACAGGCCATTTCGGAGTGGTTCTTAGCTGTATATATTTCACTGTCCATCAACGAGACCCACCTCGACGACATCAATAAATTATTTCCATTATAGCAACAACAGCAGTTGCAGCTCAATGAGAGACGAAGAGAAGAAGTTGTTGGTCCTGTTGGAACGCTATAGAACACGGTCTACGGAATTGATGAGAAAGGCTCAAATCGAATTGGATACATTTACCCTTATTAATTACCAAATATTTATGCCCAGATTTTCTCTCGTCATTTCTCTTTCCGCCACCACCACCAGCACCACCACCACTTGGGATGGTTGCTTTGACTCGTCCTTTGGATTGGGGCCTGTAAATGATTGCGTATTTTAAGGTTACGATGCTCCATATTGAGCGTGGGATGGAAATGGAAGGACGAAGAAGCTAGAGAACTATGGTCATGGAAGGAGGTGGTTTCGTATTTTGGTACTAGAATTTCTGGCTGAATGAAATATTAATCTGAATCGAGCTTATCGGCATGAAGCAGAGTCATCTATTCATTTTAATTACGTGCTAAGCGTTTATTGAATGCCATGGGTAAGTGGATACTCCTTGTTCAGCCACTTGTGACTTGGGTAGGTTAGGCGGCTGAACGGAGTGTATGGCTAAAGATAATGGGTCTGTAGAATTTTAGGTTTTTTTTCTCTGTGGCTGGTGATAAATCATGTTTAATTGATTTCTAATAGCCTTTATTTAGGCCAGTCAATAAACCGAAAAATAAGGCGTTAGGTCGCAAAAAATTGCTCGGCTCTGGTTTCTTGGGATATTGTTAGGATAGATACCAGAAGTGTACCACCAAGTTTGCAACTTCGAAAAACCTGTGCTAACCCCATGACCCTCAAAAAACCTCAAAATTTTCGGACTTTTTTCATATTTTTGTTTGTAATTTCTAAAAAGTGCTTCCTACAAGTAAGTTGTCCACTGCACTGTTAAAGCTAAGAAAATCTTCTTTATTTTGAGTGTAACCCCAGCTTTGTAGGCGCAAAGGATCCCAAGATACAGCACTTTAAACATTGTTTTTTGAAAAAAAGTTCGAAATTGTAATTTCAGTCATGTTCCGAGCTGAATATCGGCTTAAATGCGCATTTTACAGAGAAAGTCAAATGACATGAAGTTATAAACCAGTTCCTTAGCTGTATATATGTCGGAACGAATGGAATCAGACCATAGGGTCATAGGGCTGCTCCTGAAAATTAGGTTCTTATAAGAAAAACTTTTTTCTCTATGTACCAATATTAACCAAACTTCACCCAATTATGTTACTGGTTAAGCCTAAAAAAATATCTAGGAACGGATGAAATCGGAATACTACGTTATAGGGCTGTCATACAAACCAACCTCTGGAAATTAGGTTCTTCTAAGAAAAACTTTTTTCTTTATGGACCAATCTTAACCACCCTTCCCCCAAATGTGTTTTTTAGTAAAGCTTCAAAACATATCTAGAAACGGATGAAATCGGAACACTAGGTCATAGGGCTGTCATACAAACCAACCCCTGATAATCAGGTTCTTCTAAGAAAAATTTTTTTCTTTATGGACCAATCTTAACCAAACCTCACCCAAATGTGTTGCTAGTAAAGCCTCAAAACATATCTAGGAATGGATGGAATCGGAACATTACGTCATATGGCTGTCATACAAACCTACTAAAATACAATTTCGGAATTTTTTACAAAAAAAGCACATTTTTAAAGTGCTGTATCTTGGGATCCTTTGCACCTACAAAGCTGGAGTTACACTCAAATTAAAGAAGATTTTCTTAGCTTTAAAAGTGCAGTGGACGACTTACTTGTAGGAAGCACCTTTTAGAAATTACAAACAAAAATATGAAAAAAGTCCGACAATTTTTAGGTTTTTTGAGGGTCACGGGGTTAGCACAGGTTTTTCGAAGTTGCAAACTTAGTGGTACACTTCTGGTATGTATCCTAACAATATCCTAAAAAACCAGATCCGAACAATTTTTTGCGACCTAAAATCGGTAATTGACTGGCCTAATTGGGTTTTCTCGAGAAATATATTTAATATTGTTGACGGGCATTTGCTCGGCTTGAATAAGTAATTCAATTCAATAATAATATTCGTTTGCTCATCGTTATAAGATACGAGTATTCTCAGTATACTATGAGGCTAAACGTGGGACCGGTATTGGTATCATTTCGTTTCGTTAAAAAACGGCTGTGATCGATATATTTTTTGCCATTTAGTCACTTTTTCTCTGTGTACCGTAAGACCATGGTGCGTTTATTAGACTACATGGCTACATCGAGGATCAAAGTTAACATTACATTGCATTCGGAGTTTATACCTATAGATAAATTTCACATCTCAATTTTGTTTTTAATATATCAAAAAAAGCTTATATCAGAGGGTCCTCCAGACGCTTATTTTTATGACTAACATACATATTTGGGATATATGCATCGAGCAAGACACCATGTGCAAGATAGTCCAGCGACGTCTTCTTACAGGAAAACTCCTAATAGTTCGTCATCATTTTCGATATCATAGTAAAATTTTCTTTTTTTCGTTTGGCCCCTAATATTATGGCTAGATTTACTAACAGTGAGAGCATGTTCTCTATCCATGAGGTGTCAAACTAAGCACATCAAATCAAATCTTTATTTGCGACACAATGACCAAAAGCTATCCCTTCGATAGAAAAAAATCATATATTATACCTACTAGCTAAGAGCCTCTGACCGAAATCCTGATTAATGATGATCGCTGAAAATATTGTTGTCTTTAGGTGGTTTTAGTTCAGTCAAAATAATATTATATATGCATCCAAGGCGAAAAACCAAACTTACAATTGAATTCACTGACTCTGCAGACATCGCAAGGAGGCACGAACAGAAAAAAATGGATGCCCTTGCTCTCTCGTGTGCCAAATTTCAGAGAGATTAGCCAATGGATTCCCGATTTATCGAAAGTCAAATATTGCGTAAAATAAAAATGCGTTTATCTCGTTAGCTATTGGTCGTAGCTGTGTCAAACTTTGCATTTCAAATAGCATATTTCGATGGCTGAAGCTTTCAAAGCCTAGAAGCTATAGAATCTTGAAATTTTCACCGGAATTGGTCACTGCCCACGGTGCTCTACGACTATGCTGAATTTCAGTATTGCTCATGAACTGGTTCACGAGTTATTATAAAAATCGGAAAACACAAAAAGTGCAGTTTGGACGGCTGTAACTTGCGAACGCTGATAGTTAGGACTATGAACATTTGCGCAGCAAAGGTTGACATTAAGTCTCTACAATTCTGCAAAATTTCAGAAAGACCAGCCAATGGGTTCCAGAGTATTCGAAAGTCATATAAGAGCTATTATCTCGTTAAATAGACAACGGGGAAAAATAACTGACAATGTAGACGTTCGCTGACGTAAGATTCTATCAGTAACCAAACATTTTTATCTTTTATTTTCTTGAATAACATACATAAGAGCATCAATGATTTGTTTTGACACAGATTGTTTTCCTGTTTTTCATGTAACTCCCACTCTATCCATATACATATATATAACGACATGTTTAACAAGATCAGGTGGCTTTCTTCCTTAAGGGCGTTAAGGGCAGCTCTAACTATATACCGAAGACACCTAAATGCATAGCCGCACACACCCGTGTGTCATTTTCTAAAGCGCTGTTTTCACGATGGATTTGTCGTCCAACTTTTGAGAATTCAAACAAGTTGGACACCAAATCCATCGTGTAAACAGAAGTTGGACAACAAGTTTGAAGTGGAACGAGCATTCAAACAAATCCACCATGAAAGCAGCAGTTGGACAACTTGTTTGAGATGCATTGGTTATAGTCCAATCGAAATATAAATATACTTTCTAATAATAAAGAATTAATGCGCCTGATTACCAATATCGGTGCGCTATCATCCAATTCTGGCGTTCCGTTGACTTTTGGAGCACGCTGTATACTCATTCGGGCATGTTTCCTTCAATGTTTAAAATATTCACGAAAAAATAAAAGAAAAAGCAAATATATTTTTCCTGAACTAATACGTATTGCAAAAACTGATAACGTTTTACGACCGCTCCAACTTTCAACTACTGTTTACACGGCCAACAAGTTGGATAGGATTTGTTTGATAGGATTTGTTTGAGAGAATATCGTACGTGTAAACAGCCTTCCAACTTGGATAAGTTTGAGGGAAAAGTTGGATGCAAACAAGTTTGATGCCATCTAAACGCGCCTTAATTCAACAAAGAAGTAGTACATGGCCGCAAGCAGTGGCGGCTCGCCAATATGTGCACCTGTGCACGTGCACCCCCAGATAAAACAACGATATCAACTCATCATTTGCTGAATATCTTCGCAAATTAAAACACTTCACAAAATATAAAAAACCTCCGATATCATATCAACTGGTGCACTCGCTCCAAAATCAGATATGTGAAGAGTTCCCGAGGCAAGGGGAAAGTGCAAGATTGAAGTTTGTGCACAGATAGGCTGTGCACACCACTTAGTGATGATGAATTTAGGGTGAGAATTCGTAGTGTGTGACGTGTCTATATGGTTAAAGAAAATCTAGATCTGGAACATTACGCTATCAGCTCTCACAAGAAGAATTGTCTGGTTCTTCTTATCGAGACTAGCGATATTTATCTTACCATCCGCCATATAGCGGACATATAGCGGAAAATATCGGAAACACAAAAGTTCACCATAAAAGAACGGATAGCAGAACAAGCCCTTGAAGGCGGAGCGATCTAATTATTATTATTTTTTTAATTTTTGTGAATGAATTTGGAACTTGATTACGTATCACAATTTTATTGGCTATTGTAAATCGTTCAAAGGTTTTTTAGGGCCTGTTAGAAATCCACATAATCAAAAGTTGAATTTTTACCGGGAGAATTTGTTCTTTTGTTAATGTTTGTTTTTAGTTTTTTAATGGGTGAAGCCTTCTTTTGGTTAATGGATGAAGCCTTTTTCGCTTTGTTTCCGATTTTTTTTCCGTGTCAATAGTTCTACCGAACACATGAAACACCATACGTCACACCTCTGCGAAAGGCTAATAAAACCGAAAACGAAATTTGAACCTAACACGTGAACACTTAAGCCCCTATTTACATATTTTTTAAGAGTTTGTTGCTCTTGTTTGTTGTATGTGAGTAGTGAACCCCCAGTTCCGAAGGTCACGAGCCGCCACTGGCCGCAAGACCCACACGTTACAGTGGCGGACTTTAGATTAGATCAGATTGTGGGGTTGAACCCGAAGAAGTGTTATAGTTTAACCTAGATCACATGAATGAGGCATTTTAGATTTTCATCATAAACATATTTTCCAGCAGACAGGTAATTATAAAGCTGCTCAGTTGCGGTAAATCAGGCCGGGTTAAAATCAGGCTGGAATGTTACACTAGGTCAACTACTACAAAATAAAAACTCACCTGTCGAACCCTTTTAAGAAAATTATTGATACAGGAACAAGTGAAATCCATTCTTCCATAACGATACTGTACTATTTTGTTAGCAATCGATGTGACATGCTGTCGTCGCTATTTTATCCCAACCAAACCCTTGCTAGAGCTTGGGACGAGTATTTTTAGATAACTCAAGCTCCCCAAAAATAGGATTTAAAACATTTTTATTTTTGGCACTCACATGATTACCTGTCACGCAGAGGGAATGTCAGGGGCACTGAAACACTATTTTTCTTTAACAATTCATTGTATTCAACTTACTAATTTTGGAACTAGGTGTGAAACACATTATACAAGGCTGCTCATAGGTCATGTAAATAACCTCTAGTACATACGATAATCCCGAAAACCCTACCTACGTTCCTAATGCGCATTAAGGAAGCACAGGCATTGCTTCTATTTACCACAAGTCGACGATGACGCGATATTGCCTGTATAATTATGTTTTTAATTGATATACATATATAATTACAAAATGAATTCAGTATCAACAACAAATACATAATATTGTTTAAAAAGTATAAAAAAAAACAGATGTTCCTCCCAGCGACAAATGCTATTTCGTGAATATTACTATGTTTCCGATCATTTTTGACGTGCGATTTTGACGTGCGATAATTTCGTTAATTTCAGATTTGAGTTGTCGTTATCATAAATATTTTCGCATATATTTGTATGTACATATTTATATTAAATATACCAGTAGGTCATATTCCTCTTATTTTTAATTTTTAATGACATGGCATGGATATACGTAATTAATGCCGATATTAAACAAAGTGCGATCGAGATACAGGTTTAGGGCCGTTATTTTTTTAATGTAGCGGTAGCAAATAAAATTTGGCCGGGGTACAAATTTATAGCACCCCGGCTTGTAATAGTTACGATCCCTTTTAGGATCAACCTGAAAGAAAACACATTACCGAGTTAAGCATTAATTCAAAATGATTCAATCTTAAGCTCGGACGTGCAGCAGCCAGTGGCCTTGTCAAAGCAGTAGTATGAATACCCCGTGCAGATATGTAATATCACTTATTATTTCGAAATGGGTAATATAAATTCATGACTGAGCCCGATATAGCATCTGCACAAAACAAAAACAGCAATGAACGGATAAATTGTAACTTTAACGCTGCTTTCTTATCGTCGCGACAATTGAAACAAAACGGGTCCCATCGGTCAAGGAAAATCTTACTGTTTTTTATATCACATGTCAAATAAAAAGAACACCATTGACTTTATAAATTATTCGCATGGAAAGAATGAGGCTCATAAGTAAGATACGTAGTCATACATTCTAAAGTATTAGAATATCATTGCCTGGCAACAGAAAACCCGCCTAGAAACCCGTTATATTGAGCAGTATTCAACCCACACCACTGATTAACGGTACTCCTTTCATACGTTCTTTCATACACTATATTTTCCCGTATTCAAATTTTTCGCACTATTTAACCTTATTTTTCATTTTTCTTATAATTATAAAAACATACCTTGATTTGTCTGCCCTGTTCACTCGCACGTTCTCCTTTTCCTTGTTTTTCCTCTTTTTTTTTTAGTTTTGGAGGGCAAGACAACCAATTTTGAGTTTTTTTTTCCTGTTCGTAATATCTAAAAACTAACCCCGTCTGGCATTAGAATTTGGAAATACTAAATTTAAATTTTCAAATTTGAATATATCCTACCTGAGATAAGGAATGTCGCAGCTAGTGCGCCTACCGACCGACCCGTTCGAATTCCGATCACAAAAGAAAAGTACCGCATGATAGCCCCGGGAATCAAGATGCACCACGCGATGACATTTCGAAAGTCGAAAAAAAAACACCTGATTTGGCAATTCACAATAGAAATTACATTTTGTGTTTAGAATTGTATACGATCACAATCAAATTCGAATACAGTCTTATTCAAAAATATGTAATTTGAATTTCATTGTGTCCGTATACAATTCCCGGCATTGCATTTTCATTGCGAAATGTCAATATCGGTGATTATTACAGAAGGGTTCGCAGCACTGAAGCCTGTGGGCAGGACTATGCCTGACGATCAAGGTTGATCGTGCTAAGAAATGAATCGAGGTTGCTAATTGACATAGAAGCGATGTCGTCCGTGTCTGGATAGGCCACTCCGAATTGTATCCAGGTGCGTCGGGCCAGAGCATCACATTCGCAGAGGACGTGGAATGATGTCTCGTCATCTTCGCAGAATCGACAACTGGCGTTCTGCAAGAGCCTCATTGTGCGCAGATGTGATCTCAGGCAGGAGTGGCCTGTGGGAATCCATATGGCACATATGGTGCGTACTTTATTTCTGCTTAGCTGAAGCAGCTCAGCCGCTCTTTTATAGGAGTATCCTGCTATGAACATTTTGGATTGCCTGAGCCCGGGTAGTTTGTCCCAGTGCTCCTTAAGTCGTTCCTGGTTTTTGATTAATCTTTTTACTATACCATGTATATGTTACAAAAGGGTTCTGATCCGTAGAAGTGGGTAGCTGGGGCCATGCGTGCCAACTCATCCGCCTGTTCGTTCCCTGTAATGCCTGTATGACCTGGGACACAGAGGAGTGGCGGACTTAGGGGACGGCGAGCCGGGCAGTCGCCCAGGGCCTCGTGTAGGCAGAGATGTCGCACGACGGCTAAAAAAAAATTAGCTTATCATTTAAATTTATTTCATCTTACTCTTGCAAAGGATAATTTGCTGCACCCAATGGGAGCAAGACGAAATTTTTTTTCTCCCCTTGTCATTATTTCAATCGAAAATAAGGTTGCTCTTGCAATACATATTTTCCAGAAAAAACTTAACGAGAAGAATGCAAAATAACAGTATTTCGGAAGGCAGAGACTTGTATTTCCATGGCTTTGTTTTCCTTGCTTCAGAATTGGATTTTTAAGGCCGACGTTATTAAAAGTCGCATCTTTGTAAAAGCTTTCAATCGTTCTTATTGCAATTATTTTAAGGCCGTTGATAGGCTTCAGTTTGTTGCTTTTAGGGGTCTACAAATGCAAATTCTTGAGGTTTTTAGCATAAATAAAAACAAAAAAACGACCCAAATAAGAAGACGAAGCGGCATAGTCACATGCAAAGTTATAAGCTTATAGAACAGCACAAAGCATATCGAAGAGTCAATGTCTTGAGTCATTGGATTTAATTTCTCTGTAGTCCCAATTAACAAACTCTTGGAATGCCAATTTTTGCATATATTTAAAAAAATGCTTTTGTAAGGCTCTCATTAGACTTTTACAGTCATAGTAAAACTTTATAAATATATCTATATTCAGTAATAAGCTTTGGATTTCCATAATTTGAAAATCTCAGTTGAAAAGATGACTCATAACGATCTATAGTACCTACTCTAAGAGAGTGAGAAGAGAAAATAGTCATCTAATTTTTACTCGCAAGGCTAAGAAATTTAACGCCGAATGTTGGATATCTGTACTTCGCTTCGACGGTGAGAATAAGGAAGGTGTAAGAAATTCTAAGACTTAGCGTGGACCAGTGGCGTAGATAAGGGGGGGGGTCAAGGGAATCAATCCCCCCCCCCTTCGCTCATACATTTTCTATTATTACTTTAGATACATAAAACAAAGCAAAAATAATAATAGGTGTTCATAAAAACGCGAAACCATTTTCAGAACTGCAATAGAAAATTCAGCACTTACTCAAGTTTCAATCGTTTCATTTGTGAAATTGAAGCGTATCGATAGAATAGAAACCCTACAGCACAGGGCTTTACGTTCATTTATTTTTTCACATTGGATCTGGAGTTTCGAACAGCCAAGCATTTGTTGCTGCAAGATCTTAATGTTCTGTTCAAAATTTTGAAAATAATGTGGAACACATGTGGACTGCTCTTCCACAGAAGCGCAATTTCCAATGGGGAAATATACAGTAGATAAGATTATAAAGATTTATTCAGGAGAATGGAAAGCTAATGCGAATGAAGAGAAAACGCTTCAAAACTACTTCCAGGTTTTATCGTATATAGCAGGGCAAAGCAAGTCTAGACTTTCTCTAGTTATTCGCAATTTTATTGAATTGAATTTTTTTATATTTTTTTTTAGAAATTTCCAAAATTGAACGAAATGCAGGCAGTAATTCGAATACAAATTAACAAACAAATGGAGTTCTGCGGAACCCAAGGGTTCCGTGAAGATATCTCAGGGGTTTCGCGAAGATATACAGAAATAGGCAAAATTGACAACAAAAAGCAAACAATCCATACAAAAAAAATGTTTGTAAGTTTTAAAATTCCGAAGCTTAGTCTGCTACACTGCACCAGAAAATAACACTGTAAATATTTGACCATACTTGAGAGAACTCGACCGATTTTCTTCTACAACTTTCTACTTTATGGAATGGAAAAGGAAGTAGTACCAGAAGAAAAGTATGTCCGAGTGTTTTATTGAGGTTTTTAGGACTCAGATTAAGGCACAAATAAATTAGACGATTAAATTTGTGTTAATCGAAACTTTTGTACGATGTTTTTTTAACCAATGTTTAACGGTCCAAATTTTAAGTTCTACTCACAATTTTGGCATCCTTTTTAAACAATTGGCTAATAGCTAGGGCCTCGAAATATAGAAGATAGCTGCAACAGTGTCCTACAAGTTTGAAAACTTTAGAAATATCTACCCACGAATTTGTTATCGGAGAATTTTGATTTAAAAACACAGAAGCTGTATTTTATCCACATATACTGGCAACGAGCTATGCTCTTCAAAATTTTCCTTTTCTGGAGATTTAATTATATACATATATAATTTATTTGAATACCTGTTTTGAGATGTCCCGTGTCCCCAAAAAGTTTAAGAACCACTGATCTATCCCAATATAAAGCTCTGATACTCCAATCACAATAGCAAAAATTTCCACGAAAATTGGAATACTGTGGATCCGCTTACCGTAGTAAAAAAGCTAAATTAACGAAGCAGTGTCACAATTTTTGCGCAGAATTCAATACTTTCAGGACGCTTTTTTTATGCCAAAATTGCTCTCTATTTTGCAAACAAAAAAGTTTGCTGAAAAACACTGCTAGTTTGAAGTGTAATAAATGCAGACATTGTTATTCTTAAATTAAAAATTTGATAACCCTAAAAGTATAAACAATCTTGCCAAATGATCCCCTCCCTCTCAGAAAAGCTATCTACGCCACTGGCGTGGACCCAAATATCGGTGGTGAATCTGAAGATTCTCCATGGAGAAGCGAAATACCTATGCAATCGGGACATTTCGGATTTTGTTCTATGTCATACTTTTGATACTCCCTCCATTTGGAAACCGGAACATTTTGAAAGTGGGACGAGAGTTAATCCCTAACGACAACTAGCAGCATTGTACCATTCGTTATTCATCGCCCAAAACGTTTAGATGTCCCCATAGAGGTGTGATCTGTAGATTAACCCTTCTGTCGGCACAAAGGTCAGGCCAGATCTTTGGCACTATATTTCGATCAAAAAAGTATACAAGATGAAATCGCAGCGACTTCATACGAGGGTGGTTCAAATATGATCGAGTCAAACGCTGTAGATGGCGCGCATGTATGTTTTGAAGGTCGTGGATTATGTATATGATAGCTGGGTGCCTTACGAACAGAGTGGCATAGTTTTCGTCGCGAAGGGATATTTTACGTTCATGCTACGACCATGAGTGAACATCAAGTGCCGACCGCCATTGCGCAACGTATTTTCATTCTTTTTTTAGTGAGGGAAGGCATTAAGGTTACTGATTTTTTTCTGCGTTTACACAATCCGTTCGGTAGTGAGTGCCTGAGCAGGACTGCTATGTTTAAATGGGCCGAAGCGGTCAATGAGCCGCATGATTGTCGACCGCCAACCAGCATCACACCAGACGACTTTCGCCGCGTAGAACAACTCATTTCGGAGGACCGTAGCATGAATTTTCGAGACAATTCGGCTGAAATAGGCTCTATCATTAGTAGTGTAGAGTCTCTCATCCACGAACACATTCAATATCGCAAAATAAAGGTGTGATGGATTCTCAAACTGTTGAACTTCTCCAGGATTAAGCTCGTCTTCATACCGCGCGTCTTACGCTCGATACAATATCGGAATTGGGGTGGGAGGTACTGGAGCACTCCCCCTACAGTCCGGATTTATTACTCTGCGATTACCATATGTTTGGACCTCTGAAAGAAGCCCTCGGAGGTCAAAAAATTCAACACCGACGATGAGGCAGAGGAGTTTTTGTGCACACGCACACAATTTATAGTGCTTTTTGATACCCAATAGGTCTGGCCAGACCTACAGTTTTTCACCATAATTTTCGTTGCTGGTAAAAAGTGAAAAAAAATTCTCCTATTTATCATGTTATCATGTAATAATATCATTAAAATTCAATTTGTACTATAAACAATAAAAAATTCTGAGATTTTTCTTTAAGAAGCCGTGAAGTTCAGGAAATAGGTATGCCTAATTTTATAATGTTTTATGACATCACCTAATCAATTGAGATTTGATTCTAGGAAATTCAAACTAGTTTTATTTCCTTTGTAATAGTAAGGACTAAGTATGAGTGATATGCAAACATCTTTCTAAATAGATTTTACCACCAACTTTACGAACAATTTAGAATAAAATGATTTTTGCGCTTGAAAATTTCCTATTTTTTACAACCTGTTTCCCTAAATCTGGAGACTTTTATTGGCGTAAATCTACCAACAAAGCGCCAAATACTTCGCCAAGATATTGGAATTGGAAAATGCGATCAAACTTTCGACTAGATATACGCCATGAAAATAGAAAAGCAAAAAAAGAAGAAAATAAGGGAATAACAAAAATGATATAAATACTTTTATTGTTTAAAAATGCTAATGTAGAGTTGGCAGAATGATTCTACGAATAAAAATTTCACTTTTTCTAAAAAATAAAATATTTTTCTCAGTAGGTCCAGCCAGACGTATTCGGTATAGAATATGCATATTGTAGTAGGTGCCGACAGAATGGTTAAGGCAGATCAGTTTGTCTTTACACCGTTCGACCAACTTTCAAGATATGTTGAAAGCAAAATGCAGATTCCCTGCAATAGAAAATACCAGCAACACACCTTCTGGAGTGCTTCTTTTTAAATTTGGTAAAGCTTAAGCTCAATGAAAATCGAAAATGCTTATATCGAATTATTTGACAACCAAATGAAAGGTTTCGCGGACCACCGAAGGTCGTTTCACGGACCACCGATTAGGAACTATTATCCTAATTCAACGTCAGCCCCTACCACCGGTCGTAACGGTGAACCGCAGCTCTATATCCTGAGAATAAAATATGGTAGTGTCCGTTGCACATAGCTATATCGAGAAAAATTATTATTCATTGAAAGGTCAACTAAAAATGTAATGTAGTGGATAACAGTTCTGTCAAATCTAGTGCATAGGCTATCAAACTCTTCGATTGGTACAATAACGGGAAATATATATGCAATAAACGACATTTTTCTCTACTAAAAGACATAGACGAGTAACCTGATTTTAGAATGCAAATTAACGAAACGAAGCCTTCTTCATTGCGTCTCCTGAATCTTCCCGTGGACGACTTTTTTATAGATATGGCTATAGTAAAATTGAAGTGTCCTGTCGCATATAAATAATGAGGAACAAATGTCCTTTTTGTTCCCGAGAGGCCACACATAGGCCATATATATCGAAATGCAGGTTTTGTTGTGAAGAGTTTCCTATGAGACCTATAGAAGTATTTTCAATTCTTGCGAGATATAATTTTCAAAAGGACTTTATTTTCTCAGTAAATGATGTTTGTGCAAGATGGGTGCTATTCGAATGCAAAAGCTTTCGCTCTGTCAGTCCACTTCAAAGAAGACCCTCAGAATATCACTTACGATATTAGGTTACGCGTTACGATATTATGTCCAGTACGACCTCGATTATTGCAACTAATAACCAGCCGAACATACAGAGGGCTGCGCCCCCATTACGAGTTTTTTTTTAATTTTAATGCGTATGTAATACCGATTGTAAATTATACTTTTTGGGTTATAAGTAAAACATAAGCATAAGCAACTTAAATGCTGTCAGTAAATCTATTTTTGAATTGGTTTAAATAAAAACATTATAGGCTAACGCATTTCATTCCGAAATGCTAACGCCTTTCATTTTACAGGGTGTCCAGAAACGGCCGCATAAACGAACCGGATTGTGATTCCTCATGCGATATCCAGAAAATAAGTTGTACGGAACGTACCCTCAATTCTTAACCCTTTAGCTGCCACAGGCATTTTGAAAAAAATAATTTTCTTGTACGACTTAAACCTCAATATCTCCAAAGCTAGACTATCTAGAATAGCGAAGTAAGATGAATACTCGTATTCCAGCCAACAAATTTACCTAAAAAATGAAATTAACCACACTAAAATCGGATAAGAGGTTTGGTTTTTACAGAACTTTGAACATTTGACCCAAAAACAATCTATTTTTCCATCTAAATTTTCTCCAACTTCTGCCAAGGTGAAGTGCTTGTACGATTCTTTTAAAAATTGGCACATCGTCTTACAATCGTATATTCCTTACATCATTTTATTCTAGCTCCATTATCGCTAACAGTTTTCATACGTTAAATGTGGAAAACTAGGGTTAATTTTAGCTCAATTTCAATTCAATTCAATTTAAACTGCCCCTGGTTCTGCAATTTGGTAAAATTTATTTAAATTACATATGTCAAAATTGAGCCATAATTAATCCTAGTTTTCTGCACATAAGACATTAAAACTGTTAGAAATAATGGAGCTAGAATAAAATTATGTAAGAAAAATATAATTGTAAGACTATGCGCCAATTTTTAAAAGAATCGTACGAGCTCCTCACCTTGGTAGAAGTTGGAGAAAATTGAGATGGAAAAATAGATTGTTTTTGGGTCAAATCACAAAAATTTGACTTTGAAGCTCCAAACCTATTCTAGCTAGTCTATCTTTGGAGATATTGAGGTTTAAGTCGTACAAGAAAATGATTTTTTCAAAAATCTTAAAATGCCTATGGCAGCTAAAGGATTAAGAATTGGGGGTATATTCTCTACAACTTTTTTGCTGGAAATCACATGGGGAATTACAATCCAGTGCGTTTATGCGGCAGTTTCCGGACATCCTGTATAGCGCTGTTAATTAGACAAATAAAAAAATGAATTTGATTGAATAGAGATATGCATACTCAAAGGCAAATCTACAGGCATTTTGTTTTATCATTTCTATGTGCAGAGAACCCAAAAAAACATGGTTACAGACACAAACACTGAATGTATTAGCTCTAACTCCGTTATACGCAATTTTCAAAAAATAGCTTAGGAAATATCTTCGACGAGTCCTTTAATATGAGTACCCAACCCACACCACACTCTCCGATGAATAGTAAAAGAATGATTTTTTGCACCTATTCCGGGACAGCCTGTTGTACAAATGTACCTACTAATGAAGCATGCTGTGATGTGAGCACCCATCTGCCAATCGAATAATGCCTTTACTTCATTTCGAAATTAGCCTTGTGAGCTTTCAAGATTGGAGTTTCTAAGAAAATACAGAAATGTAAAATATTCAATTCAAATTGTCATTAGAAAATTTGAATAGGTTGAATCTTGAGCTAAGGAATCATATTATAAGTATCGCATTCCATAACAATTTCCTATTAACGCTTAATACAGCTGATACGACTAAATTTTTTATTAATTTGGTTCGGTAAAAACTCCCTGGCATTTAGATCAGATGTTATCGCAGATATACCAAAATTACCTAAGGGTGAATAATGTCACCTCAAAATAACAGCATACTCACTAAAACCCTTCCAAAAAAAAAACTCATCAAAAATAAATAACAGAACTTTGTCTGTCAAATGAATCTAATTTTTAATTTAGATATTCAGCCAATTTTTCCATGTTTGTGGTAAAAAAAAAACGATAGGTATAGCCAGATTTGAATGAGTTCCGTTATTTCACATTTATTATTATTATCCTTGAAATTTCATTGGTCTGTGGAACAAATTTTGGGAGGGGTTCGGACGCCATGTATCTCTCCCTGTAGTTTAAAGGTTTCGACACGGTATACAGAATGGTTCCGACTAATGGTGCCCGGCATCCTTTATTAAACATGTCAGGTAATAAGCGACTGGCGAATCTCTGAAAGTATGTCAGAATCGTCAAGTAACATGGATATTAAATTGGTTCCGGGACGAAGCATTCTATAGTTTTAAGCATTTCAAATGATCAATACGATAAATTATTAATCATTATACGGACAAATTGAGCCAGGATCCATAATTTTCACACTGAAATCCCAAATCCACCTCATTTAGACTTCATTTTGTCGAAAAGATCACCAAACTTATAATAAATGGCATTTTCATGGGTAGTGAATACTATTATCTCGCATTATTTTAAACTTTTCATATACCGAGCACCTAAAGCATCTTGTCTATGATAAGGAAAAGTTGAACCTTATGATTAATAACATGTACAATTTAAAAGAGCATCTAACAACGGTGAGCAGATGAACATCTCTCTCTCTCTCTGTGTCGCGATAACAAATTTTCATAATCCAAATGCCTATGTAGATTGTTGTGGTCTTCATTAAGGTAAACGATGTTGGATCATTTTGTGTCACATTTTTTTTTGTGCTGTGCTTGTCGCACCCGTGAAATATTATTTCACATTAGCATAAGTACTTTGATTCACGCGCTCATAAACATTATTAGGACATTAATCATTTTTATTTTTAGAGAAAAATACATTTATATCTATTTGTGACCCGTGGTTCGTTTTAACGGACTTCCGTTGACTAAATGTATTATTAGGACATTAATCACAAATATAAAGCACAAATTGTTAAATCATACTTAAGACTATGCGAAGATTTAAGCTAGTAGCAATATTTATTGTTTCAAGCTTGAAGTGTAAGTGTTGTAAAATAATTTCTCTCAAACGAATGTTTCGTAATACTCATGGGGTTCTCGAGTCAACAGAATACATTTACTAGGTGACTCTGTTTTATCGAATCGGGTCGCTGCAGAGACTTACCTAAAGGTATCTGAGTGAATCGCCTTAGTCTAACCCCTATATAAGGCGTGAAATATCAGAGTAAAATTAAGCATTCTCTTGCTCCCATAATGTAATGAAGCGATTAACCGACTTAATTTTATAGCTTAGCTGTAACAGTCACATAATTTCCATGTAAGTCGCATAATCTGTTTTCGCAAAAACCGTTAATGATATTCTGTTTTGCCTGTTTATTTTTCCGTAATCTATCGAAAGAAATTTTTCGCAACAGCTGACGCTATTTTTGTCATATAATATTCTTTAAAAATATTTTAAATTTTTAATGTAAACCACATTCCACAAAAAAAAAGTTATTTCATATGCTAATAAATTTAAAATTCTAACAATAAACCGTTTCCATATTGTCACTAGTCTGCCATGAGAGATGGCTAATGTTTTCCTATATTTATATTAACATCTGTGACGATTTTTCTCATTTCAAAAGGCCTAAGGTGGGTTCTTTGCCAACAAGAAGTATAGGAAAAAAGATAATTCATCCGGGAATTTGAATTTCAATAATAAATTTATCACATTTTTATCAAATTCATCGAAAATATTTTTTACAATATGGAAGCAACCAGAAACATTTTGTTTAGACTATTTCACTCCTCAAAAACACCAAAAAGCGACAACGCGACGCACAATTTGGCAAACTATTGTCATGCAAATGTGACCTACAAATTAACAAAAGTTATGCAATGGTCTGATTGGTCTTTTGTGGATTTTTTTTTTTAATATCACCACTAGAGAAAAATCAGTATCAATCATATGCATTTGATTGCTAATACAGCAGACATACAGGTAGAGGTGCATACATGCTGTGCATAAATATGCATATTTGGGGTTTGAGTAATTTTATTTCCCTATATGACATTTATGCAAATAGAGCAAAAGATGACGATAATTATGGTATATTGTGAATCAATCTGATTTTTATGCTAATTGATTTCGCCAAATATGTCCGGATGACACACCTTGAAAATGGTTGTGGCCAATACTCTAATGAAGCAAAATAAATTAAATATTTAAAGACATGTGACATTTGGTTTACATACAGGTAAAGTAAACGTAACGTTCTGATTTCCCTAAGTATGTTTTTGAAATGGCCAGGTCTTTTCTAGTTAGGGCGATATTCTCATGTAACTTCAGGTAAACTTTGTCGAATCTCATTAGACCAGTGGTTCGCAACTCAGAAACGTCTGCGGACCACTTAGCATGAAAATAATTCTTGCCGGAGCACCATCCAATAATTATGAAACGAATTAAGCTCTCGATTTTTTTGTCGAGGTATGGTATTCAAAACCTCCCATTACAAATTGCCCTTATTATTATTTGTTCGTCATGTACTACTTATAAATACTTGGATTGAAAGTTATCCAGTAAACAGTATATCTCGTTCCTTAGACTCGGATTAGTGGCAATGTTTAGCGAGAAAAATCTTTTGATTTTTTGCAATCGACTTCGAATTTTGATAATTAGTTTGAAAAATTTCAGAATTGAGCACCTAAGCAACCCATTGCCTTCCCATAATCACAGACCTAGTAGCAAAGTATTTGCTGGATAATCTGTTACATGATAATGGGAGCGCCTGTTTGACATGTGACTTTAATTAGTCACAAGAAAATATAACTTTTTTGTGAGAATTGTGTCGAGTCTCCCTGCGGACCACCTACGGGTCTCCCACGGACCACCCCCGGTCCGCAGACCACCTATTGGGAAACAGTGCATTAGACACCAGAGAGACACCGATATTCGTGACATTTAGACTCACACATACTTTATTCTACAGAAAGAAAAAAAGTCCTAACTTCTGTTAGCATTTTGTTAAGAAAATCATACGCGTTTTGTGTATTAGCGTATTCTGTTTTCCCCAAAATTAAGTCTGGAATAACACACTGACTCATTATACACCCCAAGATAAAACAATGAACTGAGTAAGCAGTTCCGCATTTTTTCCACTGCTCATACTAGACAAAAAAAAATGTACGAGTATGTAGCCGTAACTAAGAGTAGGTACATAAGTACATGCGAATTATAAATAAGTAGGACAATGTACAAACGGAACAGTCCTGTGTGGAATACCAAATGCAAAGCAGAGCTGCAGAGCATGAACATTAAATTAAAAACTCGCATATAAAAGTAGACCATACATAAATACGAGTATGAACATACGAGTAACAATGCACCTAATTAAGATGCGCTCTACACTAAATTCTTTTGCTGAATTTAACTCCAAAGTAAATCATTGTTAGCTAAATTAATTACGAGTATGTTAGTACTTACGCCAGGAGCAGGATAGAACATACGTTATCAACGAAAATATATACATACCTGGAAAGAGAAGAAAGAAACGATCAGTATAACCATACGCTTGGAAAAAATAAGTTTGAGCTATTTGCAATAAATTGAAATCATACTATGAGGTGAAAGGCACTAACCAATATAACGCAGTTGCCACTGAGACTAAACGCTAACATAATGCATAAATGGTGCTATCCTCCATTTTAGCGACCTGTGATGTTTAGGACGAGGTTCAGTGGGGTAACGTACGGTGTTCCATGTGTTCGGTCGAACACGGGCCCCCAACGCCCCAACCATATGGGCCCCCCTAATGTAGTGAAGAGGAGTTGACAATTTTGGACTGTGATTTAAAAAAAAATATATTTTTGCTAGACTTCTGGGTCATTGCAACATTGAGCAAAATTAGAAGCGGATGAACAAGAAAGGAGTGCTCTTGAGCGAAACGTTTTTCTTTGTTTCGAAGTGGATTGAAGCGAAAACTTCAAGGAACATTTTATTGTGGCGCTGAAGAGCTGTATTTCTGTTACCAGGGATGGCCTTAGCTTTTGCGAGGCTCATACCTAATGCTCGCATCTGTCCTGTTTTTGACACGGACCTGTCACCTGTTAACCTGTCATCCTGCTTTTATCCCGAACGTTTTCCTTTTATCCTGTTGTTGGACATCAAGTTAGTAATATCATAGCCCTCATTCTGTAAGGCTGTAGGCAAGAAAATCGTATTGAAATTGCTGAATACTGTTAAACATGGTTGATGTTTGGCGTAGGTACATAGTCGAAGCATATTGTAGACAGTTTTCCTTAAAGTCATATACTGCCCTCCACGCAGCCTGGTATGGCGACTCCATTTAGAATATACAGATGCTGAAGTTTTCGATAGCGATTACCAAATACATATTAGAACGTATTAGCTTCGATAAATTGTTATCTTTTCGAAGCTAGGAATGCATCAAAATACATAGTAGGGATTTCAAAGCACATGAGAGGGGGCAGAAAATAAAATTGTTCACTGATCACACTATAATGTTAGCTATTGAGTATGCAAAAATCCCCCAGATATTCCTGAATAATTTGAAAGTTGCGTAAAAATTATACAGTCCGATTTCTGAGCTATTTATATTTCTGGTTATCCCTTTTCACGTCCTGATTTTTCAATAGCGTTGACCTGCCGTACGATGATATTGGGAGCATTTGTCCCGCGTTTTTCGCAAACAAATATACGAGCGTTACCCATAAATGTAATGCTAAATGTAAATCGCGTTTTACCAGAACCTGATAGCCGTATATACAAACAAATCCTGGATTTAAACTAAATAAATTCATTCCAACCCATTTACGCGATTAAATCGTGAGGGTTTAGTATATCCTGTCGCAAGTGTGGCAACATATGGGAATATATGGGAATTCCATAAACTATTTTATACACATACTGATTTTCGATTCCTCGACCTCCACGATGAACTAACAACTCATCATCAGAAGTGACTAGATAAAACGGTAGCAAGAAATTGTGGAACCATTTCGGAATAACAGTACAATGGATTTCCCCAGTGTTTCTTAACCCTCGGATGGTTCAGGTAAATTTTACATAGCTAAATGGTTCAGTGGGGTCTGACAGACCCCAAGGCGAAAATCACTCTAAAACTTAAGTTTTTGCCATTTTGGCACATTTGTTTGAACTAGAAGTAATTGTGAAGCCTTTTGATTAAGTGGTATATAAAAAAAGTGAAATTCAGACAGTAGTTTTTAGTATGTGGATGAAAACATTAGGCGGTGTCAAATTTGAGGGTAATTTGAACTTATCACAAATAAATCACTATAAAAACTAATGTTTTTACAAAATTTTGTTATTATTAGTCAAAACGTATATTTAATACTAATCAGTAAAGATAAGTACATCAAAGTGCTTTAGGTAAGATTAATATTTTTTCTTAAATCGGGATCTAAGTTTAGTCAATATTTAAAGCATTCTTCACAGCCTTGTCATCGATGGTCTTCGCAGATTGGCTTTTTGCAATCGTATTGTATTTTATTTTGTCTTCCGATCCATTTCTCGTGGGCACAGAAAACATCTTTGCCTCTTTGGAGGTTATCTGACCCCATTGGGGGAACTGGGGCATCGGACCCCATGGAAGGGGGGGGGGGGGCTGAACAATGCCTAAAATGTCGTCAATATTTTGCACTGTGCTTCAACGAATATTGCCCGTAGATTTCCTCCTTCTTAGAAGAGTTTCTACAAGTGTATAGCTAAGTTCGTTGAGGAAGCTTTATGTACTCGTATTATGTAAAATAGCCATACCTAATTCTTACGCTCACAAAAGTCATTAATTTATGACCTGACTAAAAAGCCATAAGGTAATGACACAATAGTGAAAGGAGATCCCCATAAAGGAAAAAACAGGTAAAAACCGGTATAGTTTTGAATGAATTGAGTAAAAAATGTTAAAAACCCTTAATTCAAAACACCCCAAATTTTCCATTTCTTTCAAAAATAACATATCTAATTTCACAAACGTACTCTAATTGGAAAGTTTCAACACTTCCCGACCATTATTATTACATTTTATAGTTTTCCAAATAACATACGAGTACTTTGAATTTCCCACAAAACGAGCAATGTACTTTTGTAAAAAAGACATACGTAAATGGTTCGTGGGGTCTGACAGACCCCAGACAAGTTTCAAACTGCTATAACTATAACAAATTAACAAAATCACAAATTCAAACAAATTCATGCTTAAATGAACATGTGTGACACATACTTAAATTACATATGCATCAAAATACCATTCAATAAATTTTTCTATGAAAATTTTAAAATTTAAATTTTTCTGGGGTCTGTCAGACCCCACTGAACCTTCCGAGGGTTAAATATTGAAAAACTGATTTTTTTTAAATTGCAACAGAAAATGGTCCGATTTCACTTCCACTTTCAGGTCTGAAAACCTCTTCTGTCCTGCTCAGAATTTGTTCTGGTCTTACAACATGCTTGAAGATCAGTGACCATTATAAAAAGTATTTTTTTTATCTATCAAAGTTAATTTTAATGTGAAGCTCTGCAAGTCCGCTTATCGAATAGAAACTGATTAATTCTTGCCCTTCTATACCTTTGGTGGGAGTCGACAATGGAATCCACAGTATTCGCGACAGCGTTAAAATTTGTATTCGTACACCGAGAAAAATAACATCCCTTAAAATTCAATCGATATCCCTTTGAAATCGAGTTACAATCTTATTAAATATAATCCTTTCCTTTTAAATAGATATCTCTTTGATTCAAATTCATTCTTTTTAAATTAATGGGAAATCCTTTAAATCCAAATTTTCAATGGGAAATCTTTTTAAAATGAAATTAAATCGCTTTGTTTACATAGAAAATTGTCATTTTTTTTGGTTTACACTCGCAGTCGGTCGGCAGTGTGGTAGAGCGATGTCACAATATATGGTATAAATTCCAAACGTCGAATCCCACTGTAGGTAGGTAATTTATTATGCATTTTAGAGCGTAAAGAAGTAAATAAAATGTCGCCAACACTTATAGCGAGGTCAGTTATAAAAAACTCATTTATGAGTAATTATGTTCTTTCCCTGTGAAAATTACTCCTTTTGGTGTAATTTAAACTATTCTTTTGAGTTCATGTATTTGGAAAAACAATTAAATTTCCTTTTAATTTAAAAGGATGGACTCTTTTAAATTAAAGGGAAATCTTTTTGATTTATGGTTGTGACCTGATTAAATTGACACTGCATCACTTTAATTTAAAGTGATCTTAGATAGATTTTCAAAAGGAATATCTTATTATTTCAAAGGGATTATACAATGATTCAAAGGGAAACAAATATGAAGCAAAATCATATTTGAATCTCTTTGAATCATATGCGTATTTTTTGAATTTACAGGATTTTTTATCTGAGTGTAGAGACGACTCATATGATGATCGCTCGGCGATCGCAAACAACACTGGTTCTGAGCACTATGCACATATGCGTATATTTTCTACACAGTCATGTTCCTTAACCCTCGGATGGTTCAGGTAAATTTGACATACGTAAATGGTTCAGTGGGGTCTGACAGACCGCAAGGCAAAAATCGCTCTACAACTTAAATTTTTGCTTTTTTGGCACATTTGTTTGAACTAGAAGTAACTGTGAAGCCTTTTGATTAAGTGGTATAGAAAAAAAGGAATTGAGACAGTAGCTTTTAGTATGTGGAAGAAAAAATTAGGTGGTGTCAAATTTGAGGGTAATTTGAACTTATCACAAATAAATCAATATAAAAACTAAAATTTTAACAAAATGTTATTTTCATTAGTCAAAACGTATTTAACACTAATTAACAAAGATAAGTACATCAACATTTTTTAGCTAAGGTTAATATTTTTTCTTAAATCGGGATCCAAAGCTAGTCAATATTTAGAGCATTCTTCTTCACAGCTTTTTCCTCGATAGTCTTCGCAGATTGGATTTTTGCACTCGTTGCAATTGTATTTTGTCTTCCGATCATTTGCTCGTGGGCATAGGAAACATTTTTGCCTCTTTTGGGGACCATCTGACCACATTGGGAGGCCTGGGGCATCAGCCCCTAAGGGGAGGGGGGGGCAAGCTGAACAATGCACAAAATAACTTCAATATTTTGCACTGTGCTTCGGCGAATATTGCCCGTTGATTTCCTCCTTCTTAGAAGAGGTTCGACAAGTGTATAGCCAAGTTCGCTGAGGAAGCTTTATGTATTATGTAAAATACCCACCTAATTATAGCGCTCATAAAAGTCGTTAATTTATGTCTTGACTTAAAAAACATAAAACAATGACACAATAGTGAAAAAAGATCCTCATAAATGAAAACCAGGTAAAAAACGGCATAATTTTGAATGAATTGAGTAAAAAATTTAAAAACCCCTAATTCAAAACACCCTAAATTTTCCATTGCTTTCAAAATTAACATATCTAGTTTCCCAAATGTACTCTAATTACAAAGTTTCAACCGTTCCCGACTATTATTATTACATTTTATCGTTTTCCAAATAACATACTTTGAAAATTTCCCACAAAACGAAAAATTTACTTTTGTAAAAAAGACATACGTAAATGGTTCGTGGGGTCTGACAGACCCCAGAGCACTTTCAAAGTGCTATAACTTATTAACAAAATCACAAATTCAAACAAATTCATGCTTAAATGAACGTATGTGACACATACTTAAATTGCATATGCATCAAAATACTATTCAAAAAGTTTTTCTATGAAAATTTTAAGATTTAAATTTCTCTGGGGTCTGTCAGACCCCACTGAACCATCCGAGGGTTAATGTCATTCAAAAAATAAGCAAAAAAGGCTCGGAATTGGATGCTTCACTACGATCGTTGAGCGATCATCACTCGCTGCTTTACTTTGATAGTGGCAAAACTCCGAAAATTGGGATTTCCAGTTTTTGGGCTCAAATGATGCCAAATGTGGCATTTTTTCATTTTACCAATTTTCCCATTCCAAACTTTAGTAGATTTCTTGTAAAATGTACTTGTGCCGATAGCCAACTGCCTCCGTGGTCCACAATTCAGATATGGTTTTTTTGAAGCCAAAATTGAGGATACCCTTCCTCGAATTTAGGTTTCAACTTTTTATTCGTTGACAACTCAATAAGTTGCTTCTTTGTCTACTATACAGGGTGTCCCGCAACTGGTAAGCCATAGACCAATGGTAGACTCTACAGGATGTTTTAAGAAAAATGTCGCCAAAATTATTTCTCTAGCTTTTACCGTTAAGAAGTAATCGCATTTTTTGTTATTCTTGTCAAAAAACACGACTTTTTTCGAAAAACTCCTATTTTCTAGCTTCCACTTTAGCCAAATCAATGTTTTTCATATTCTTCTGAAAGTACACAAAATTTCCAATAAAAGGACATATCGAACGTTTCGAACGGTTTCGTATCTTCCGAAATACTACGTTTTGAGTTTTGCAGAAATGTCAATTTCAATTTTTAATGTCAAAATTAAACCCGAATTTCGTAACAGTACATTGTATTGGCAAATCTGCAAAGTTGACAAAATTTGGCGTAGTATCTTAGCTTTCGAACGGCATATAAGAATAAAGCACAGAGTCATCCAGTTTCTGAATAAAACGTATAAATGTCAAAAAAGCATAGTGTGCAAATGTACCAAACCGACTTCAATCTTGAAAAGGAAGTAACATTTTTACATCAAGCATAGACTTGATTGTTATGCATTATGGAAAAATACTTTTCGCTACTGCTTTAGATGCTACTTTACTAATTATAACGGTAAGTATAAACAAATTTGTTTTGTGTTGAATTATTTGTACGAAGGTTCGCTGTGTACACATTAATATTGTGAGAGTATTTTTCATTTTCATCGTCTAAAGGATAAACATTTTAATTTGTCAGGTATTAATTAGTGTCCTTTTATGTCCTTTTTCGGAGTCTTCGGATCCAATTTTTCCTTAGCAAATTTAATGATACAATCTAAGATTCTAAAAAATGAAAAAGGAAGTGGCAACTTGAATTATTCGAGTAGTTATCGATTGTTAAGCGCACATATGTGCTAACTGCAAAAAACAAAATTTTACAGGAGGGCAAAAACAAAAAATGCCCTTTTTTAATTGTGAATTCTCTGGTTGAAACTGACATTATGGGCTATAAAGTTATTTTGAATGATTCTGGGGACTGTTATGCATTATCTTGTATAATAATAGATAGAAATTTTTAATTTTTAATATTGTTTTTGGTCAAATTTCAATTAAGTGTTCACTTACCACATTTGGCACTAAAACTGTTTTGTACTTATCACTAATTGATTATAGCCGTAAACATATCAAAAGATGAAAAAACCCAATTAATTTGCATCCTACATTTATTAAATTAAATTTCGAGAATAGGAAAAGACAATAATTAAACGAAAATTACAAATAAACAACACTACTACAAATAAAAAACATTCTCTTAAGCGTTTCTTGAGGTAGTAGGCAAATTATCAATAAATCGTTTGTAATCCCCTTTCGACAATAAGAACAGCAGATCTTTTTTTATACCCTTCGCTCATAGAGTGAAAGGGTATATTAACTTTGTCATGCAGTTTGTAACGCATTGAAGGAAGCGTCTCTGACTATATAAAAAGTATACATATATGATTATCATGACTTGGGGAGTCGATTGGGCGATGTCCATCTGTCTATCTGTCTGTCTGTCTGTCCGTCCGTCTGTCTGTCTGTCTGTTGCGACGCGTTTTACTCGGCCAATTTAAAAGCTATGAACCTGACATTTTGCACAAATGCTTCTTTTTACTGCAGGCAGTTTGTGTGTTTGAATCGGTAAAATCAGACAATGGGGTCATGGGTCTGCCATACAAACCCAACTCCCCAAATTAGCTTCTTCTAAGAAAAACTTTTTTATTTGTATACCAATTTCAACCAAATTTCAAAAAAGATGTGTTTCTATTGATAACACAAAACATATGTGAGAATCGATCAAATCGGTCCATGAGGTCATGGGGCTGCTATACAAACCTAACTCCCCAAATTAGGTTTTTCTAAGAAAAACTTTTTTATTTGTGCACCAATTTCAACCAAATTTCACGCAAATGTATTTCTATTCCTCAGGGAACCAATGCTATCCGTCGTGTGGGATGACCCAAAAATACACGGAGAAGATCTGTTGAGGCAGAGGGAAAATCTTTAGGCAAATCGTGGGACCAGCTAAAGGCGATGGCTGCTAATAGGCAGAGGTGGAAAAGAGGCGTAGTCAATGCCGTATGCCCCACTACGGGTTAAAAGGAACCAAAGAGAGAGAGAGAGAGAGTATTTCTATTGATGACACAAAACAAATGTAAGAAGAATAAAAACCAACCCCCTTCTAAGAAACATTTTGTACACCAATTTCACAAAACCTTGAATTAATGTGTCTTTATCAAAGCAACAATGGTATCGTACTATGGAGCCAGGCTCTCGCATCCCCCAATAAAATTTTATGAGTAAATATTTTTTCTTGCCCACTTATTCCAACCAAACCCCATATAAATATTGTTTTGTCGACGCAACGGAACTTTTGTGAAGACGGAAGGAAAATAATGGGAGGGAGGGATTAAATACCAGTCATCTTACGCCCGAAAAAAAACTTTTAGCCCGAGGAGAGCGTATCCAAATTTCGGCCGCACCCGAAATTCGTTTGGGTCTCGTTTTCTGTAAAAAAAGGGATTTCTCTGCAATTTTTCTTGTCCAGAGTTATAGCGTTCCATTGCACCGTGCTACATCCTCTCTTGCCTCGATTGATGTCTATTTACATAAAATTTTCTGCCATCAAATCATACTTGTATTGAATGATGTCTGGCTCTCCCTTTTCAAATCTAAGCCAATTGATTTTTAGCCATTTGACTTTTTCATTTTGTGTATTAAATGAAGCATTTTTTAACACTTCATTTTTCAGAGAGGTGAAGTCATAAAAATCATGAAAATTGAGGCATTTACCGTGATATGGTTTGGGATTTGTTCTTGAAGTACCGATCATGCTGTACAGCAAGTACTACGAAATTGCAATCATTTTACATTTTAAGTAAATAAAAATTGTGGCGCTTAATTCCATTTTATTCTTTGCCACTGTATATCTATTTTTCTGGAAAGAAGCCCATATATAATAATAGGGGTAATATACTGAACAGCCACCATGAATAACCGGCTGAATAAGCGGAACAGCAAATAAAAACGAAGCTTCCTTCCATCGGTACGTGCACTTGTCACATGTGTGCAAACACATTTACTATTTTATAAAGAGCGCAGATAGTGTAAATGCACTTAGTACATGTGCAACTCACAAAAGTTCTTTCTATGCACTTAACACGGAAGTGCATTCACGTTTGTGGCGTTTCTAATGGACAATCGCTTAAAACGTTGGTGCAGAATCATTACTATAAGGTTGATGAATTAAAAAATTAAATAAACTTATTTTCATGAAAATTGCAGTTAACACATATGCGCCCTTAGGCATCGTTATGGCTTTGGAAAGATACAGATGATAAGTTACGGGAAACCAGACATTTTCCATTCAAACGCGATTTATTCCGTTGAGGGTTTTTGGAAATAGGAATCAAAAACCGAATATGTAATGTAATCGGCGTACCCTTTGATATGATACCCCGCATCCCGACCTCCAGTCAAGGATTAAATAGTGTCCTTTTTTGTCCTTTTTTAGACCTTTCCAATCAAATTTATTTTAACAAAATGAGTTTTAGACTCCTGAGACCCCACTGATTCAAGACCAAGAAAAAAATTGCCTTACTGTATTTTTTTCTATTGAAAACTAACTATTTCCACGTAAAAGCAAGATTTCTTCCACTTACGGACTATGTTTTTTTGTACCTTTTACACATATTATTCACAAACTGGATGATTCTGTGCTTTATTCTTATATGCCGTTCGAAAGCTTAGGAATTGAGCCAACTTTTGTGAACTTTGCAGATTTGCCACTTCCATGTATCGTTACGAAATTCGGGTTTAATTTTGACATTAAAAGTTGAAATTGACATTTCTGAAAAATTCAAAACGTCGTATCTCGGAAGATACGAAACCGTTCGAAACCTTCGATAAGTCGTTTTATTTGTTTTTGACAAGAATCACAAAAAAGGCAATTACTCCTTAACGGTAAAAGCTAGAGAAATAATTTTGGCGACATTTTTCCTAAAACATCCTGTAGAGTCTACCATTGGTCTATGGCTAACCAGTTGCGGGACAACCTGTATATGTAGTAAATAAAGCCGATCCAAACTGGCGCTTTTAGAAAGCCATCGAACTTCAGTGTGAAATAACAATTTATTATATTTTTCGTCATTTTTAAAACAGAACCGAGAAAACAATCTCCCATTTAACACACTTCTTTTAAATTTTTAACAGCGTTGATTACGTATGCCAAAAAGTCGAGTAGCCGTTGGCTCAGGTTTTTGGCTACTAAGTGCTGTCGGTGTACGACACTGCACCGCTAAAACATACGATACAATAACGGATATAGTTCACAGGAATGTTGTCGATGCACCTGATCGATCCTGATATCGCTTGAACGTCTTGTCGCGTCTTTATACTTTTCAAAATGCGAACGTTTGACGGAGCTTAGAATCCGGCCAGGTAACATAGTAAAGAAAGCTTTGACATTTCAATGATTTGTGAAATTCTATAATTTCAATAAATTGGAATCTGCCGTTAGCATATTTTATGTGTTTTCCTCCCTGTTATCGATGTTACCCTTGATAGCATATTTTCGCAACTAAATTTGTGTGCACATTTTTATACCCTTCACTCGTAGAGTAAAGGGTATATTAACTTTGTCATGAAGTTTGTAACGCATTGAAGGAAGCATCTCCGACCATATAAAATATGTATATATATGATCAGCATGACGAGCTGAGTCGATTGGGCGATGTCCGTCTGTCTGTCTGTCCGTCTGTCCGTCTGTCCGTCTGTCCGTCTGTTGCTACGCGTTTTACTCGGCCAGTTTAAAAGCTATCGAGCTGAAATTTTGCACACATGTTTCTTTTTATTGCAGGCAGTTTGTATGTTTGAATCGCTAAAATCGGACCGTGGGGTCATGGGGCTGCCATACAAACCTAACCCCCCCAATTTGGTTTTTCTAAGAAAAACTTTTTCATATGTTTACTAATTTCAACGAAATTTCACACAAATGTGTTTCTATTGATAACACAAAACACATGTAAGAATGGATCAAATCGGACGATGGGGTCATGGGGCTGCCATACAAACCTAACCCCCAAATTAGGTTCTTCTAAGAAAAACTTTTTCATTTGTGCACCAATTCGAACCAAATTTCACACAAATGTGTTTCTATTGATGCCACAAAATATATGTAAGAATAAATGGAATCAGACTGTGGGGTCATGGGGCTGTCATACAAACCCAGCCCCCAAATTGAGTTTTTCTAAGAAAAACTTTTTTATTTGTCCACCAATTTCAATCAAACCTCATAAAAGTGCATTTCATTTGATGCCACAAAACATGTGTAAAAATGAATGGAATCGGACGATGGGGTCATGGGGCTATCATACAAAGCCAACCCCCTAAATTGAGTTCTTCTACGAACAACTTTTTTATTTATGCACCACTTTCAACCAAAACTCGTAAAAGTGCACTTCAATGCCATAAATAATCGGACTATGGAGTCATGGGGCTACCATACAAGCCCAACCTCCCCATTTTGGATCTTCTAAGAAACATTTTTTCTACACCAATTTAAAAAAACCTCAATGCGTCTTTATCAAAACAAAAAAAAAAGTAAAACAAATGGAATCGTACTATGGGGCCATGCTCCCGCATCCCCTCAATAAAGTTTTCTGAGATATTTTTTTTATTTTACCACTTATTCCAACCAAACCTCACACAAATATTGTTTTATCGACGCCACAGAATTTGTCAATATCAAATATAATGCGAAAACAGAAGGAAAAGAATGGGGAAGGATTAAATACAAGTCATAGGTTTGCCCCAAAAAACGTTTAGCCCGAGGAGAGTGAAGGGTATTAAAATTTCGGCCGCGCCCGAAATTAGCCTCGGTCTCGTTTTTTATAGAATTCAGTTATCAACACTATAGGGTCTCTCGTAAAAATTTAATTGAAATGGAATACAAATGGTTAATTAATATTTTATTTTATTTTATCGAAATCTTTCGCGGACCTCCTAATCGGCTTCATGGACCCCCAAATATGTTCACACCTCCTGCGGACCCCCAGCACGATCCGATGCTTGTTTACGTCAGACATTTCATACGGTGGCCACAAATGGGTTAACAAATTAATTTAATGATAAATATTTAATTAGCAAAGTAACAATACTTCAGGCTACATCGACCACTCACCAGGATAATTCCATAAGTACATACGAAAATTGTGTCAATTTTCGAAATAAAATTTCGATGGCTTTTCATTTAATTAAAATTCTGCCACGTAAAGGTCAATGATATGTATTTCACGGAACGATCATCCGCAAAAATTAAGAGTTATCTCCGAATTGAATTTATCAGAACCACTTTATAGTGACCGAGAGAAGCGTGGATAACGCTTGTCCCGGGCGTCATCTCTCGTTTTCCATTTATGAAGGATAAATAGTTTCCGGGAAATATTCGTCCCTGATAAAACAGAGGTACCAAAATCTTCCGATATTAAATAAAATCCATCGTATGGTTGGAGAGTATGCAGACGAACAAATACTCTTGTCAATCTTTAGCAATTGGTCCACCAATTTCCCACGAGATGATTATTTTTTTAAACATTCACTTTTTTATCTTCTGCAGAATTAACCACTCGAATTGAATTTCGCGCTATTTCATTCACCGTCACAGTTCACCGTAATTTTGGTCGCCACAGTGCAATGAGAGCGCACAGGACAGAAATGATAATGACGACACTTTTATGACCGCATCTTAATTTTTCAAGAGAGATTCTTTTGAATTGTGAGCATTAATTTCCCATAGGGAGGCTGCTGCTGGAAAGATTTTTCAGATGAATTTTATCAACTTTCGTACAGTAAATGATATTTTTTTCTCAGTATGCTAATGAAGTGCTCTCAAGGTGCATATTTCGTGTGGGCTGATTCTTCTTTGTGTTCTGTAATTTTTGCAAATTGTCGCCAATTGTCGAATGTTTTATGGTAAAAGGTGTTTGGTGATTTTATGAAGGTCGTATCAATTGCTGGTAATGTTGCGTGAAATATTGTCATTAACGCATTGTGAGTACATTTGGAATGAAAAATCAAATTAAATGTTTTTGTCCAATTATGTAGAATAAATAATAATAACATCGACACACTATCTTCAAATGACGCAAATACGTCATTATGGCGAAAATTTACCATCATTAGCACGAATTCAAAATTACACATCTGGATTATCATTTGCTCAATATGTGGGACCGTGTAAGCGACTATCGCGACATCTGAACTCAAACTCGTCATGATTCACACGGTCCATATATGAACACAACTCGTTCACTTTTCCGGGAGTCGTTAGAGTCGCAGGTCGGAACACGTTCTTACAGCCCGTATAATATTTCGAATTTGTGTAAATATATGCATATTGTTAAAGTTAATATCGCGAGTGTTTTCACTTTGGATTGTTGGGAAGTCAATGCGAGCTGACGTTACTAAAAGTGCAGAATTCCTACAAATAATGACAGGGGACGCCATCTGTTGCAAAAATGAAGAACAAGAATTTTTGCAAAAATATTAAATTTGTTATCAATCTTTACACGTTTCTATTCAAATTCTTCAAGAAAAGTGTGCCTTTAAATTATTGAACAGAATATTCATCAAAATATCGCTGTTGTTAGGGACATTTTCATCATTTACCAAAACGTCAAAAGTAAATGACGAATTCTAATGACGAAAACATATGTGTCACCTCAATTTCGAACTTTCATCATTATGACGGATTATCGTCATAATGATTTGGATATGTGTCTAGCTTGTTATTCCTATTTGCCCATCATTCAACAAATTATAAGCATCTTCAAGTTAGGGCGACATACTTTTTCAGAAGCCAAAGCGGGACAAACAGCTAAAATAAAAAAAATAAGCGTCATATTCAGTAGATACTCTTCAGCAGGTATCCAGAGCAACAAAGTATTTTCGCATCTCTCAGAAATTGCATTGCTGTCTTGCATAGTGAAGGCTAATAAATCCTTTATCGGGACTTTCTTAATTCCAGCGGGGTACCATAAGTACCCACCGAGCACATACACAATACATATATGATATGTGGATTGTTGATTATATTTCCTCCAAACGCGTTTCTTTTGACAATCCCATGTTGTTTCAGTGATAATTCACCCAATCATGGCAAGAGTGGTACAAGCAACCTCAAGTCGGCTCTACTCAGGATGGTTGCAGTCCCATAGTTATTAGCCTTCTCTTAACGTGGTCCTTGAAGGTTGTCAGACCACTCCTTCATTATTGACCTGGAAGGGGCCCAGTTCAGACCACAATGAAAATGGATAGGGATATTTGTCGGGCCAGGATATCTGCTGCTTCGATTACCGCATCTGCTCTGTGCCTCGCCCGCGGCCCAACACCCCAAGATTTTGTTGGTTGATCACACATCCGGGAGAAGTAGCCTTTTATTAACTTATAAGTAAGGTTATGCGAGGAGAGCCATAACGGCTGCTTGGCTGTCAGTAAAGATGAGAAATCTCCCTAGCACAGACCTCGATGGCGTGGATCTCGGGCCAAGTGTCCATTGCGATTGAGACCTGGTACTGTGTCCGAGAACCCCATCACCAACTTGTTCAGTTTTGGAACCACCTGTGTACTAAATTTCATACAGTTCTAAAAAGGAGTAGCAATTTTCCCATTCTTTTGCCACGGAAATTTGGGTCGCTTCGCCCTGCTCTTCAGTGTCACTATCATCCACGATGTTCGGAAACTTAAAACTGAGATTCAGTAATTAAACGTCTTAGTCCTTATCATCCAACAGAAAAATTCTCACTCGTGTTCTGGTGGAAAAAATAGAATGTAGAAATCGCTGTAGAACTCGGAAACGGTTGAACGTAAATACAGACATTTTGTTTAATTTTTCTATTGAACACTAAAGTTATAGGAGCAACCCTTTAGTGAAAGAGAGTACAACTTTGGTAGTGGAAGGAAAACTAAGGTAAGGACAGATTTGAGTTTTAAGTGACAAGCAGGTGTTGGTATATGTTACGCTTGAATTTTTGCAGTTCATAATTGTCCGGAAAAAACAACAGCTGAGAGAGAGTATCAGATGCGTATTGTTGGAGTTAAAAATGACTCATGTAATTGTACAGTGCGACAGGTTCATCCCTCAACAGTATGGGGGTGAGTGCGACGAGTTTGGCGAATAGGTTGTGCATTTTCAGGAATCAAACTATGGATCTCGTTGGAGCGACGGTTATAGTTAATACGATAAAGTAGTGACAGACAACCAACATTCCGTCTATGTTCAAGAGAATCAATATTAGCAGTTATTGTGCTATCACAAATAAGTTCGAAGAACTTTATATAACACAGCCAATGCAGTGCGACCTGCACCAACCCAAACATGAGAGTTATATTCAAGCCTAGGTCTTATATGGCTCTTGTAAATATGGGCTAAATCATTTGGTGAAAAATATTTTAAGCAACGATTTTGGAAGCCTAGGTACTTCACGGTATTTTCGCGATGGTCCATTTCAGTTTGCTCAATATGTTGATTCCTAAAATGTCCAGCGCAGGCGAATCTGGAACTCATACACAGAATGGGATGCCGATGGGGTGTCTAATTTAACTGGTAATAAGGCAGCATTGAGTTTTAGCAGAATTAAAAACTACTATACATTTTACGGTTACCCCAATCGATTTTTGAGAAATGTCATCATCATGTCGATCCGTGCAGTAGAAAAAAAGATACAGCGAAAAATGAGACAAAATGCATACAGTTTCTCGCTTAAGTCTTTTTATATATTTTAAAGGAAGCCTTTTTCAAAAGTCGGTATAGGCCCGAAAAATGCCTAGAAGAGAATCGTTCAATTGTGTGATTTGGCAGGACTGTTTAAAAAAATCCCTTCTATAAGTGCTCCAAAGTTTTAGAGCGTCTGCAAGGGCCGGGGTAAGGGGTCAAAGTTACTGTTTTAGTTCGTCTCATATACAAGTACGTACATATTAATATAATATTGGATGAACAAATAACATCCCGATGATCCTAAAGCTTCCAGTAAACCAGCGTGGTAGCGGTTCATACAACACACACCCCACGAATTAACAAGTTCGCCGTGGTGTACCGCGGCGGAAACTATTTCGTATATTCTGACATGTACCGCTACCGCACTGCGCTTGTTTGGTGGAAGCTTAAATATGGCGCTGCGGCACCAAACCGATTTTTAGTAGACTAACGGTGTGTTCCGTTGTGTTCAAGCCAGAGTTACATGATGAAGGTATTTGGAAAATCGAGTTTCCAAGGAATTCTGATGACTTTATTTTAAAAATTTGACATGTAGGTTTATTCTTCTAACTCCACTCGGTTCGATCCTGTTGTGGTAGGCGAAAAAAGGGCGCTCTTAGTTATATAGTCACTTAAACAAAGACTGGTTTTGATACCTATAGCTCTGATTCCTGGTCACTTAATCATTGTAAAAGCAATGCTTGGTAAAGTCGTTTAGTCAGGACTAAACAGGTTTCGGGACCTTTTATAAAGTATAAAAGCATTATTGACATTTTGTAACTTTACTAACGTGTGTAACGTAACGTTATGACGCAATGACGATGAAAATCAAACAGCCAAAAGTAGTAGATAGGGGTATTTTAAAAGGAAGAATGATCGAACCTGAATATAAGGACAGTCTTGGGTCTGTAGTAACGAGAGTCGTATCTTAACCGTTTGGTGTTGATAGGCCCAATTCGGAACTTAGGAAATATGGATGTAATTTGAATGACATATTGAGTACACAGTGAGGCTTAATGGTTACATAAAAAATATATTTAAGATTGGGATGAATGTTATACTTCTGGTTAGAGATGCAGTAAAGGTTTAGACTCAAGTTAGGGTTAAGGTTAAAGTCAAAATTAAGTTTAGGGTAACGGATAGTGTTAAAGTTATTGTTAGGTCGTAGTTACGTTATTATTAAAATTAAATGTAAGGATAGGGTTTTTGTTAAGGTTAAGTTTGACGTTTAGGCTTAGGCCAAGGTCAAAGTTAGGGTTAACATTAAGTTTAATGTGATGTATAAAGATACCAAGGTTTGCGAGGTTACAGGGGCTACCAAGGCCATCAGAGTTACCAATATTACTAAGGACTTCCAAGATCGCCAAAGTTATCAAGTGGAGCGGTATAAAGAACGAGGCTTCTTCTTCTTCTTCCTTGCCTCGTTCTTTATACCGCTCCATGGTTCCGCGTTGCTCGACCTGCGGTGTAGGCACATCGCCCGTTTTGGCGATAATTTTTCAGCATATTTCTACAGGCAGCTCTATCTTGGATCGTGTCATCGCCGAGACCAATGCGTTGTTGTTGCTTTTTCATTTGACACATCCAGGTGTTCTTCGGTCTGCCTCTGGCCTTGGGTCCATCAAGTGGAACTTCCATTGGTATCGCTCTCTTTGCGGGGTTCTCAGGCGGACGCCTTTGAACATGGCAATCGGTGATTGGTTGGTCTATGGACAAGCTGCCTCGGATGTAGCTACTCTTGATGTGGTCCCTTTTGGTTACACCAACTGACATGCATAACATTTTCATTTCAGTCGCTGTCATTTCTTTCGCGTAAGCTTCATACATGGTCCAGCATTCTGATCCATACATGAGTGCGGGACGTACAACCGTTTTGTACAACTTGCCCTTTAGCTTCAGTGGCATTTTCTTATCGCAGAAAACTCCAGAGTTTTCTCGCCACCTCATCCACCCAACGAGGCAAGGAAGAAGAACAGAATAAAACCAATCTTATGAAAATCACGAAAGAACTTTATATTAGGTATATACGTAAAGGTCAATGATATGTATTTCACGGAACGATTAAGAGTTATCTCCGAATTGAATTTATCAGAACCACTTTATAGTGACCGAGAGAAGCGTGGATAACGCTTGTCCCGGGCGTATTCGGGCGCGGCCGAAATTTGGATACCCTTCGCTCCCCTCGGCCTAAAAGTTTTATCGGGCGTACTTATGACTTGTGTTCAGTCCTCCCCGATTCCATGCTTTTCCTTGAATTTTCAATGAGTCCCGTGGCGAAGATTTATTTTGGGAAGCGGGGGACGTGGGTTTCTTAGAAGAACCAAAAAGGGGGAGGGGGTGTTAGGCAGCCCTATGAACGCATGGCCTTTCCATCAATTTTTACGTATGTTTGTGGTAATAATTAAAACACATTTCTATGAGATTTGGTTGGAATTGGTGGACAAATAAAAAAGTGTTTATTCGAAGAACCTAATTTGGCGGTTGGGTTTATATGCCAGCCCCATGACTCCATGGTCCGATTTAATTCATTTTTGCATATGTCTTGTAACATCAATAAAAATACATTTCTATGAGGTTTGGTTGAAATGCGTGTCCAAATAAAAAAGTATTTCTTAGAAGAACCTAATTTTGGGGCCTAGGTTTGTATGGCAGCCCCACGACCCCCTTGTCGGATTTTAGCGATTCAAACATACAAACTGCCTGCAACAAAAAGAAGCATATGTGCATAATTTCAGCTCCATAGCTTTTAAACTGGCCGAGCAAATCGCGTCGCAACAGACGGACGGACATCGTCCAATCGACTCAGCTCGTCACGCTGATCATATATGTACCTATATACATATTTTATATGGTCGGAGATGCTTCCTTCAATGCGTTACAAACTTCATGACAAAGTTAATAATACCCTTTTCGCTTAGTAACCGAAGGGTATAAAAAGAAAAACGTGTTCTATACGAAGGAAAGCAAAATAAGGTTATAAAACGCATTTTTATTTTCTACAAGGCTGGAAACTTCAAAGTGAAATCTGATCAAGAAAAGGACATAGCAGCAATAGTACCCCTCGTTCAGCTCCCCGTCAATAAGCGTTGAAAGAAATTTGCGCCACCAAACCAGCGCAGGTACGCGAAAATTATTTCTGAATCGTACCGCTACCGCACCGCGCTGGTTTGATGGAAGCTATTAACTAATTCAATCTCTTTTGAACATATGTGTATCATTGAGACAAGATGCGAGTATTTTGGCGGGATTGTATTTATATCAATCCTTTTTGCAGCTGACGACTTTTTCTTTGGCGGAAACCTTTTACAACACAGTTGTTTTTGTGAGATGGTTTCTACTGATGGCTGTAGAGTTTCCACGTCAGTGCTGTCATCAGCAAAACTGTGGATTGGGATTTGTGTAATCTGCAATAGATCGTTAATAAACAAAAAGAATAACGTTGGTGATAGCACAGTTCCGTGAGAGACCCCAGCATTGATGTAAGTAAGATTTAATACAATCGAAGACAACGAAAATTGAGCGGTTGAAGAGGAAAATCTCAATCTAATTTATAAGTTAAAATCAATACCAAATACCTGAAGCTTTGATAGAACGGCTGGGGGCCATACTCCATCAAAAGCCTTTTAGTCGAAGAAAATTGGGCCAAAATATGGCCATCGAACGGCAAAAATCCTACATCGGAATTTTTTTTTTGATTATGGTTGGATATGGTCCACAGATGATGGCATAAAAAGTCCCAACCGATTGGAGGTCCACAACCTTAAACAAAGGGGGAAAGGGGGCATTTTTCGGTTTTGCGATTATTTCAAAAACGGCAAGAGATATAGAAAAATGGTCTGAAGACGAAAAAAACTGCATGAAATAACCTTTCCAATGATTCCAATGAAAACACATTAGAGCTTAATTAAATATTTCGGCGCTAACTTAAAAAAAAAAAAGTAAGTATATTTTCATTTTATACCTTTTTGAATTTTGTATAAGTATTCACAATAAGTTCAAAATCATTTTAAAGTAAACATTGAGTTGCTCCGGTCAAGGACCCCCATTATCCCCCATTTAAATTTGTCAAAACGGCATGTCCATAACACCCCCAAAATTGGAGCAGAGTGCTAAGTTTTGGTGTGTTGCTATTGGAGGTCATAGTCACCCCACCCACCAAAAATCAGCTCATTCGGATAAAAACTAAGGGTATCTCCCATACAAAGTGACCCATCAGGAGTTTGTTCTACGTACTAGTCATTTTATAAACGTAAAACTGTAGAACTGTGGGTCACTTTGTATGGGAGGGACCCTTAGTTTTTATCCGAATAAGCTAATTTTTGGTGGGTCGGGTGACTTATGACCCCAATCACAACAAACCAAAATTTGGCACTCTGCTCCAAGTTTGGGGGAGCTATGGACATGCCGTTTTGACAAATTTAAATGGGGGGGGGGGGCTAAAGGATTTCTTGACCGGAGCGACTCAATGTTTACCTTAAAATCATGTTGAACTTATTGTGAATACTAGTACGTACTCAGACCATTTTTCTGTATTTCTTGCCGTTTTTGAAATAATCGCAAAAAAAAACGAAAAAATGTAATTTTCGCTTCACCAAAATTGTGAAAACAGCGATTCCACCGTTCAGTTAAATATGTCATCAAATCTACGGTGGAGCGGGCAGCTGGAAATCCATATTGCTTATCATCGAGTAGATTAGGCAAATTGAGGTAGTTAATCAGTTGAACATTAATTAGTGTTTCAAAAACTGTCGATTGAATAGAAGTTATTGCAACAGGCCTAAGTTTATGCGGGTCACACGGGTTACGCTCCTTGATGATAGCTTGTACATGTGCCAGCGCTTCCATTCGGATGGGTAAATTCATAAAGAATATGATAAGTGGAATAATTTCCGCAATCGTTTCGCCAGGGAAGAGGCACAATTTTTAAGTGAGTGTAGGTGAAATGCCATCTGGTCCAGCAGATTTAAAAAATGTTAAGTCCAGTCAATACTTTGAACACTTCTCTAGTACGAACATGTAAAGGTCGCTGTTGACTGGTATGACGGGGAATAGAGGGAGGTCTTTGCTGAGTAGGTGGCAAATTCGAATTTTTAGCAAATTTGCAAATTGTTATTGGATCTTTGCGCACTTTCGTCCACCATATTGTGGCGCACATTTGCCTGAAAAGTCAGAGTCCCAGCTGTTACAACCGTTCAAAGATGCAATCCAAAGGACAAAAAAATTGTAAGCGTAAACGAAATAATTTTTTTTTTTAAATATGGGACTTGCCAGACTTGATTGTTTTGCGAGACCATTAAAGATTTTCACTGTGGAACGAACAGTCTTGTAAAATGCGGGACAGTCACGCACGGTTCGGGAAGGTTGGTCGCCTTACCTGCTACCTTAAGTTGAACCATCAGCGCTAGGTATTACGTTGTAGGTTTTTCCAAAATGCAAAGTCACCAGCATACTGTTCTGTTACCAAAATCATTGCTGTGTGTATTCATTAGAAGCAACTGAACAATAAGTGACTTAAATTTGACTGAATCTTAATTTTTACTATACATATCTCCAGATTAAATTCGAAAATAGATACAAATGAAAATATTTCAAATGTATTGTATTTATCTTCAACCTTATGTACGAGCGATGTTATAACTTTGCCAGCGATTTTTTTAGGTGCATAAAATACATAATTGTGCTTAGAAACTGTCAACACTCTCAGATTTCATGGAAGATTAACACAATCGTGGTGCGCGATATTTTTTTCTGTTTTTTTCTTTCAAATGCAAATTGAGTAATTCAAATTTCACAGTTTTCACGACCCACAAGAAAAAAGGAAATCATTTCGAAACGATTAAATTTCTTTCAAAACACTCAATCGTCTAATGATCAATTTTGCAAAATGCTCGAGTTTCATCAGTCGGTGAATTGCGGAAAGTCATCATGACAAAAGCCAATTAGATATCGTCGTGAGAAATCTTTTGCTCGTCTTGTACGTTAAGTACGTATGAGTACAATGACATTCCATAGATACATGACACTTATATTCTGTTTAATTTTCATGTTGTATTATTTTACAGTCTACACACATAGAGCTTAGTGTTGATTCCTTTTTTGCATATATCAGAAGAAGGTGGGTAGCAGCGTAGCGACGACGCCACCATAAACAGTAATTTGTATCAGGTTGACATTGCGCGAATACCACTCATTGATCTATGTGAAAGTATTCGCATTTTATTAGATTTTGCCGCGCTCATAGGTTGTTGTCGCCGTGGGTATTAGTACAAAGATCCCGGGAACATGTTTCACCACCAACCAAACATAGTTCTCGCGACTGAAATTTCCATAAACAATAACCTCTCTTCCATTTGCTTATACGACGAGTATGTCCCGCATCTAAATGCGCCCCGCGAATTATTATTGTCCACAGATATTCTGTGTGTTTGTTGTATAGGTATTCTTCGCTGTTTGTGACAAAGACAACGCGCGACGTGCATTGTTTACAAAATTTCGATACGATTAAATTGAAGCAAGCACAGGTATTAAAATTTCAAAGCAGCGAAAAGCACTATCATTTCTTCGCGATCAAACTAGGTAAGACTAGGTCTAAGTTGTGTTCACAGATACGCGATACTACTCTGGCGGAGCTATTAATTATTATTCGTAGGATATAAACATACAGGTTAACGACATCGTGACATCAGAGAGCACTTGAGCAATTTGCAAACACGATAAGTGTATGGATATGTCGCTTTGCAACCGTATTTGATATTTCATACGACGTTGCTGTCACCTTCATATTTTACTTTCCTATACGAACCGCAGAAATCAGATCAATATGCAAATTAGAAATTATAGATTTAGCAATTTCAACGGGAAATGTCGTTTTCATGTCAGAGATGCGTCATTCACATTCAAAAGGGAAACACCAATAGAATGTAGAGTTGAGTGATTTTGGAAATGTTAAGTGTGTATGTTAACTTGTAGATGGTATGTATTTGTAGAAGCTAGCACAAGGTATACATGCTTTTGATTTCCTTATCTTATGACTGGAAATTGGAACATAAATTTTACCAAACCTCGGAAAGATGAGAGGAAAGCCAAGTTTTGAGCCTTCCTTTCGAAGTTCTAAACAAAGCCCCAAAAGATAGCGACCGAATGTACGTTCTATCAGTCCAACTAAATTCCAAAAGCCACAATCGATGCATGCGCTCATTACATCACAAAGAGGATTCAAACCGCTCGATTAAGTTATTTTAGGAGATTTTAAATCTAAATAACGGTAACGCACACTGAAAGGTCGCCTAAAAGGAATTTGGAGTCTCTGGAGTCCTAGATAGCATCCTTTGGTCCTTTGAAACTTTTTTGTTCGTTGAACGGCAGTAGGTGTTGAACGTAGACAGCCTATTGGAACCCCCATATCCAAAATGTGTTGAAACATGGCAGCTGAATCCTTGCATAAATTCTACGCTGCGCAACATGAAATGAAAAGGGTTAAGACGTTTACTAACTGAATCTCACTTGGTTTGGAATTGCCGAAGTTCGACGACGCTGCTAACATGCATCGTGGATGATAGTGAAACTGATAGCACTATGCTGGTGACAAAAATGATCAATTTGATCTGATGTGTCTTTTCCAGGGGCACGCATATTCACGCAAAGTTGGGCTTTTCTTACGAGTCACTAGAGGAACAAATTTGTCAGAGACGAAACTCCCGTAAAGGTTACCGTTATAAAAAAATCTTTTCCGAAACCCCGTAATTGAAATTTTGATCGTACGTTTGTAGGTTTCTTTGGGAATTACGTTGGGGATCGGGGACTATCGAAATTTCATTTGGATCCACTGCAGGTACAATTTCACCACAGGTGATCTCTTAGAAAACGTTATCGTTATAGAAATATTAAGGGGAAAAAATTGCTATCGTCGATCGATTTCTTCCTAACGCTGCAAACACTCAGGCGCCACTGCACGACTATTTAGGCCGCACGAAGAAGAGAGTTAAAAGCTCATCGAACTGACTCCAAGACTCGCAAATGATTCGAGGATTGCAGAGATAGTCTCGCGAAGTCAACGCTACTCGAACACGGTCTGCCAGATAGGCCCTCGCCATCGCCACCGACACGCTTCGAATCTTGCTACCGGTTATGTCTTAAACCAGCGTCAAGGCGACCGTTGGTTACCAATCGTCTATTTAAAACGGAAATTAACAGCGGCATAAGAAAAGTACAGCGCATACGACCGCGAATTGGTCGCTATTTACGACAGCATTCGCCATTTCCGACATTTTATAGAATTTGTTGAGTTCACCGTGAAAACCGATGCTAGCTCAAAGCCTCTATAATGTGTCACGACGACAATGTGAACTGGATCCAGCTTCCTCTTATACTGTCTACTGTCTTGCGTGGCCTGCGCAACAGCGTCAAGGAAGACCTAAATGCTTTTCTCGCCGAGTTAGTATTCGTATAGAACTCTTTCACTGTCTGGTCGAATGGTCGACGACAATCGAAATATCGATAATCACGTCTTCCTCCATAAGTTCCGCCAGCACATGCGAGAGCTTCGACCACAATCAATCGTTCATCGAAACAAAAGGACTTCCTTCGTGGACAAGGACCTCAGTTCTTGTTCGCACGTCCTTGTTCGAACGTCCTTGTTCGCACGTCCTTATTCGAACGTCCTTGTTCGAGTGGACGTAGTTAAAAAATCTTTGACTGAGCCGTACACCGGACTCTGTCGAGAAGTCAAGAGATTGGAACATAAATTTTACCAAACCTCGGAAAGATTAGACGAGAGCCAAGTTTTGAGCCTTTCTTTCGAAGTTCTAAACAAAGCCCCAAAAGATACCGACCGAATGTACGTTCTATCAGTCCAACTAAATTCCAAAAGTCACAATCGATGCGTGCGCTCATAACATCACAGAGAGATTGTCAATAGATTGTCAGCCGCCGTTTACACAATTGAAATTCAAACAGGTAAATATTTCATTTGAAAGACTAAAACCTACTTTTGTATCCGTAGACGATAGTATTTCGACTACGGTTCGATCAGCTCAGCCATCATCGCATCGCAATTGCAGTCATCGCAACGTTCAACCGAAGTCATCCCTGCTACACCCGTTGAGTGTAGTACATTCTCGAAGCGGCCCGGCTTTTCAGGATTTGATTGCATGACGATAACTGGCAGTGAAGTTATCGTCATGCAAGCAAATCCTGACAAGCCGCGCGCCGGCCGCCTATCGTCAACAACAACCGATTATTCCCCGACCTGCACACATTCTTTGAACGTACCCACCGAAGAGACGTGTCCATTTCGTCTGATAATTTGGATCTATCGGAATATCAACATTATTGGAGTTGGATACTCCCAACGCGACGTCATTATTAAGGGAATATTATAGGAGTTCATAGTTTCACATCTCACCACAGGCAACCGATTGGAGCTGCTACCAGCAAAATTCAAATTACCATGTATGAATTTCACAATCGAGTCGCCATTTTCGAATAAACCAGACGTGTATTTTTGCCTCCGATGTTTTAATTGATTTCACAGCGCTAGAGGAGCTACAGGTTTCTCACAAACTACTTTTCCGTAAAGTAGAACATTATAGAGGTATTACAGAAAACATGTTTGTTAACTTGGTTTTTAATGCGTATAGGTCCCATTAGGGTTCACTTTTGGCATTTGGATTTGTTGTTTAAGAGCTCTACCAGCTATAAAAATTCATCATACAATAGTTTCTAACTTGCGTTACCGTTCTAGACATAATTCCCAAAAAACTGACCATTCCACCGTTTGACCACATGTAGATAGTACGGGATACATCAGTGGGGTCCTTTGGCTTTATATTTGGAATCGCGCTATAAATTTATAATGGCACACGTTACCGCTATACATTACAGTAGACAATTGATTTTTTTTAACTTTACCGTTATAAAGATTTTTATAGAACCTTGTGGCAGGGGGTCAGCCTCATCTTTATACTTTCCTTAAAATCCAAAAGCTGCATTTTCTTATAAAATACCTTGTAGTGCATTACCGTAATCGAGATGCCCCGAAAAACTTTTTTTGGTAGGCACTTCACCTTCAGTAGCACCGCTGGCATCCGCATCCGCACAGATGAGTACTTTTAGGGTCTTGTTTTCACCCTCAAAAGGAAGGCTCTTGCAAAAATCCAGTTTTCATCTATTTTGTTTCCGAAGAGAAATGCTTTGATTTTCTGAAGGATAGACGGTAAGAAAATAACTACAATCTACAACGTGGCAAAGTAGGATATGAAGTAGAACTTTAGAATTAATGCTTTGCATCTGAGGAAGATTGCCCTTTCTTCTTCTTTGCCTTCTTATTCCACGTCCATTGATATCGACGAATGTGTACTGGTTGTCCATTTCCAAACAATACTGTTGTTATGCGATGATAGTGAAACGAACAAGCACCCCGCATTAAAAAATTCTGCAGAAATTGAATTCCCATCCATTCTCGAGTTTTGTACACACATAAAAATAGACTATTATGTATTTGATAATGTGCTTTAGGAGGCCAACAATTATTGAAGAATAATTGCGCTGTTAGCGTTTCCCAATTGATCTCTATCTTTCTCTATCTACTCTACTGGCTACTGCAGTCTCAATAACCCACCAAAAACGAATATAGAAAGTAATCTACAGAGATCATTGTCTATATGGAGTACTATGAGTGCTATTACCTCCGATGGAACTCCGATAATATTATCGACACGGGTGTCGGATAGAGATTTCTTTGTCCATAGAATGCACTCCCCTTCAAAAATCCAACCCCGGGATGGGAACTCTGATTAAGTTGCCTAACAACCTACAGCAATCGCGAGTACAACGTCTTGATGGGTAGGGACCATGGCCCCCTGGGAAGGCTCATCCTCGAGGTACGCTTTCGCTATTGACTTCTTAATGGCAGGTGTAATCCTCTTTCAGCCTGCGTGATTCTCCGTAATTAGCCTCTTCGAGGCTCGGGTTACGCGAAAACACCAGCTCTGAGACTTTACACGTTCGCTTACAACGGCTTCCTTCTCCAAGGAAACACGGCTAACATGCTAGGCTTAATATGACCGACGACCTGGGGTATGAAGGGGGAAAGTGAAAGCCACCCAGTCGGATTGATTATGTGACGTTATTCAGCGTCAAACGGCCAACCAACCGGGGAGGGTGAGATAAAATTTATTTTTTCTACATTTTCTACATTTTACATACTGCTAGATGCGAGGCCCTTCTACTACCTATGCCGTTCTATGGGTCCCGACACCCGGTTGAACCTCAACTCCACGCCGTGGTAAACCAACAACCTCCTCTCTTGGAGGCCTACCTCATGTGTCGGTTGAGGGGAATTACCGCCCTTTGGTGCCACTTGACTCTAATCTCAACACCTCGTGCTAACAGATATGGGATCTCTACTCCTAACTCGCAGCAGTGACCTCAAATCACTGCTGCAGTGTGGGCACCTTGCACACCCATATAGAACTGGTGACCGGGGGAGCGGGAATTACCGCCCTTCGGTGCCACTTGACTCTAATCTCGGCACCCCGTGCTAAGAGATATGGGACCTCTGCTCCGGAATCACAGTGGACCTCAAACCACTGCTGCAGTGTGGGCGCCTTGCACACCCACGTAGGACTGGTGACCTAAATATTCGGGAGAGCGGGAAAGGACCCACTGGAATCGAAGCAATGTCTTTCAGCCAATGGGAGTCATCCCTGTCCGTCCTACACCCCACTACCCAACGACGAACACGTCGCAATAGCCGACGCTATAGACAACAGTATAGCTTTGCTAATCATGCTGCTCAATCACGTACCTGCAAGGTTTGACGTTACTTTCTGGCCAAACACCCCGTGACATGCCCGACTTCATTATTTAGGAGAACCCCAAAGGAGTCTAGGTCCCGTACATCCTAGTACCTCGAACAGATAACCGGGACATGAAGCCAGTCCTTAGAAGATGTGGCACACCACGGGCACAAGGGATCGCTGACCAAAATAAACTGTCGCAGTTTCTTGCTCAGAGAACCATGACCGACTTGACTTAGGTTAAAATCAAGCCAAGGTTTCTAGCTGCCTCGCGGACATCCCTAATGTTTTCGAAAGTAACTCTACCGCCGGACTGGTCCCATCTAGATTACTATCTAGACAGGACACCGTCTCAGTGATAAGACTGGATACTTCACACCGTGCCCGCTTTCCTCTACAGAGCCTACAGAAATTACCCCATAGATGATTTTTTTCGAAGATGCCCCGTTACTCAACGTAAATTTTTCCTACGTAGACAATCTATGAATTTATTTTAATGGAATTCGGTTTTTAAGTAAGCCCGCCAGGGTTTTTAGTTAAATAATTGCAAGCGGTGTTCCGGTGTTGCATTTGGTTCTCATGAACTCAGAGCTCTCGGTCAAGTTTTGCAAAAATCTCAGATTCTGTCTTTGTGCGGACAGTCCCGATGATAAAGTAAATCGCCACAGAAATGCAGTTCGTTGTTATGTTGTGGTCATAATTGACGCTTGGAAGGATACAAAAAGGGTGAACAAGGCAAGTGGCGAGTGAATTTCAGGGTTCTCACTGGCTATGCGGACGAGGTGGTGTTGTTGCGCCTTCTTCATTAGACACATATCTACAGTGCCGCCGCCGCGGGAGGAAATTGAAGCTCCGACCAAAATCACTAACATCTAACTAACCTTAGAACTGAGTATAAACGACAATCAGAGAGACTGCGAATTTTCTTTTTGCAAGTTATGATCAAAATCGCCTATAAATTTCTGTCAAATCATTAACAAATCACAGAGCCAATCGATGCAACACCAAATACAGTCTTGACTCGGTAATCCGGATCTCCTTTAATCCGGATATCACGCCAATCCGGACCACTAAATATTTGCACTATGTATTCTATAGTCCGGATTTCGGCAGCAATTTTGACTCTATAATCCGGATATTTGAGATTTTCAGTGTGAAATGATAGATTTGGTCTCGTATTTTTTTACGGGACTGTTTAGCAAATGACATGATGCTGGCTAATTTCTATGAAATAGAACATTTATCGACTTTTGTTCCGCCTTTTTATTTGTTTGGATTCTTTTTCCTCAGAAAAATATGATTGCGCTAATCCGGATGTTCCGATGGTCCGGATTACCCCTTGCAATAATTGATCCGGATTATCGAGTCAAGACTGTAACCATAAAATCCCTAGTCTCACATTAAGGATGTGTCTCTCGTTATCAGTTTTTCATATTTCATCTAAATATCCCCTCGAACGAAGTAATTACATCAGTAACATACTTCCAAGATTTTTATGACAACTATACATCGTGGTCCGAAATCGACATTTCACTCGTATATGAATGTACATATGTATGTATCGCCATAACTTGCATCCTTTTGTTGCTTACAATGCCATTAAAGTAACACATAAGCTTGAGAAACCCGCAAGAAGAAATATCATAAAATATTGATTTGGTCTGGAATTCGGCAAGTCCTAACTGGTCCTTGCCCAAGGATACGGGCAATATTTTCCGACCATGAACGTATAGTAAGCATTTAGAAACAAATGGTTAACGTTTATGGTCTGAATACACACACACATACACAGAATGGGGTTATTCGGCAATAATTTATCGAATTGCCGAGAGAAGCAATTTGTGATGATTACAAAATTCCCGATATATTAGTTGATGACATTGATGTGTTCCATTTAATAGCTTTCATTGAAAATTTAGTTCCAAGTTCAGTCCTCTTATGTATAAATGAAAAACTAAAAAAAAACTATGCTACAAAATGAAAAACTAAAAAAAAAACTATGCTTCAAAATGAAAAATCATCTTCTTAGGAATGAGTTTCACGTGCCCGCATCCAGACATGAAAAAAAAAGTAAAATCATAAACAGCAACCATTAGCCATTGTACATATTCTATTGAAGCATAGACAATTGAACACATCTCTCCGGAAGTGGGTCATGTTTTATGCTATCAAAATTGCTTCTATTGCCTCTTTGAATCTTCAATCACAGAAAATATGGTTCGCCACATTCATCGATCAGACGCTATCGGCCGCGCGCACCGTAAGAAACTCTCTCCGAAAACAAAAATTAGCTTTATGCTGCGCTGCCCCTATATATAATTAGTAATTGAGATTGATCTATGATGAGCCTTTTAAGCAACCTGTCTAAAGCACGATACCCACCTGATAAATTACACTTGAAAAATGTTTTTCAAAACTGAGCCAGCGCGCTCACTCGGGCAAGTCATGCGATTAATAAGCATACAATATAAAATCCAAGGAGCGTATGTATCTGACCCTAAATGCAGAAAATCAAGCACCAAAAATCACAATCTGTTCCATTGCTCGAGCTGTTTTTATAGTGCACCTACACGTATATACTTTCTATAATTTTATCACGTTCTAAAATGCCATAGGTACTCGACGGTCGTCGTCGTATAGTACTCGTATCTATCTATACTCAAGCCGTGATTTTCCCATCTCTCGAAAATGAGGTTAAACATTTTGTTGGACGCGTTATTCGGAGACCAAAGTGTAGATACATTGGGAGTGAAAAAGCGATAGTTCAATTCAAAAAGTATCAAACGAATGAATCTGAATCAACCGGTTCCATTGAACGCTATTATCATCAGCGATAGTAATGTTCGTCGGGGTCTTTTTTACGTTTTTAAAGTAATGCAGCTCATTCAGTTTTTCTGTTTTTTTTTTTTAGTAATAAATGCATATAATGTTTGTAAATGAGCATACGAACGTACATCGTACGTACATCTCAAAAAGCAGATAGAAGATATAATGACCGTACAAATCAGAGAGCCGGGGCCTAGTAATTCCAGTAGCTGAAATTTGTAATGGGAAGGTCGTGGCCAACAAAGATTATAATGGAATGGACGTCGTAAAGCTAAGTATGTACGACGACCTATAAATTTAAATTTCTTAATTTATTAAACAGTTTTTAAATGGGTTTCACAGTTTGGAAGAGGTGTGGTGTTCCTATGAAAGATGGATTAAAGCCGTTTATTGAAACCTAGAAAAAATAATAATTTGAGCCTTAGTAGATAACTATGTATTTTCGGGTGTAGAACCAGGGAAGTAGCCAGGATTTTATTTCGGAAGGGTCCAACGTCCCAGAAATAATATCGTGCTATTTAATGTTTGGTTTAGTTTTTACTTAACTTTTCTTTAACTGGATTTTTCTGCCAATACCACAGGATTAGAGCGAATTTGAGGATGCCTAGCTAATTGTTTGCAGAAATCACTACCACTAGACCCTTCTAAACGATTAGGGGTATCCATCCATTTATCTTACTACCTCCAAAATGTCCAAGGCCCTAGGCTGAATCTTGTTAAATTAGTTCAACCTCTCGTCTCAATAATGATTTTCTAAATTTGTCCTGTACAAGTTACAACAGAAGTTCTATAGCATCTTCAAAATCGTTGTACTGTCTGTATCTTTAAAACCTCAACAAAGTAACGCCACAATTTTTCTTCGTTCAAAATAAATAACTGGCGTGACAGTCCAACATTGGACTAAGGTCACAAATGTGCTAGTGACATCCAATTTCCAAGATCTTAACTGCTTTTTGTTGAGGTGCTGAGATCAACAGCACGCCCAGCAGTGTTATTTATCCCCATCTGGTCCTATTGGCGACCATTCCCGATGGTAGCCTTCTGCCTCACGGGAGTTACAAGCCTCTTCGGGGCGGAACACACCCGTTTGCCCAAAGAAACGACCAAGAGCCATGAAGGTTCGACGCAGAAGGGTTGGGTATGTATGTGCATGTGTTCTTTCTATTATTTCGTCAAATTGAGAGCATTTCATCTCAGCGCGGTTGCTCTGAGTTCTCTTAATCGGTGCTGGCATCGAAACCAATCCAGGTCCCGAAATTTACATTTGCTGTGTATATACAACGGACGCATCTTCGGGAATACCATGTTTTTTAGGTTTCCCAACTGCTACCGCAAGGTTAGCCGACGAACGGGACAACTTAATTAAGACGCATGAATCCGACAAACACCAGAATTCAGACGCTTAACTCCGAAATAAATCGACAAGTTACCACATATAAAAAAGAGAAATGAAACGAGCATCTCGAATGCTGCGACCTCTCAAAAGAAGTCAGCAAACGAAGGTTTCGTCACCGAACGGTTGACATCATCCCCACCTATACATTACCTATATAATTGTAGTCTTCTGAATGCAGTGTGGCGCAAATTAGTGTAACTTGTTACTGCGTATATTGGGCAGTGTATTTAGTAATTTGGCATCAAAACCTTAGTTTGTTTTTAATGTTTAGGTTTTAGGGGCCTTTTTGATGAATTGTACTTGTAAATGCCACTGGACCGGATGGCATTTCAATGGTCATGGTCATCGAATATCTGACGATGGCTTTCAACTTATCGATATCTACGCTTGTCATCCCTGAATTTTGGTAAAAGGGGCGAATCATCCCCTTTCTAAACCCGGTAAAAGCGCAAACCTCGCCGAATCCTATCGTCCAATCACAATTTTATCACGCTCGAAGCACTCATCTACCCCATCATTGTATCACATGCTGAACTAGCTTCTCACCAGCATGGTTTCAGGAAGATGCATTACCACAACAGCTCTGGATCTGACCACCCATCCCATCCACAATGGCATCAACCAGAAATAGCCCTGTGACAGGACCGTCCTTTACCTGTCGAAAGTCTTCGACACGGTCATTCATTATGCGCTGTTGGCAGATCTCCTTAATATGCACATTCCTGCACAAGAGGTAAGATGGATTGCCAACTATCTAGGTGGGAGGCAATCCTACACAGAGTTCACACAGCATACCATGCAGCATGGGCGTAGCCAGGGGGGGGGGGGGGTCAGGGAGGGGCGGTCGCCCCCCCTGGTCGATGAAGATGGTAAGAAAATGTAGTAAAAAAATCGCTGCACTATGCAACATTTTCAAAAATTTTCTGCTGCTGGCGCATCAGATGTTTTTATTGCTACTCCGAGTGCTGCCGAAGAAGCCATGATCGGGACAGTTTGCAGTCAGGAGGCGCATACAAATAGATGACAGCGAGTGCCCTCCCGTAACTGACGGAGGCTGCGTACCAGCACACACATTTCACTTGTGAGTGTGCTACTGTGGCTGCGTGGATCCCATATTTCCTGTTTCATTTCATGGCTTCTGAGTACACAATTTCAACCGTTGGAATTCAACTTATTTTCATCTGAAAGGGTGACAAATGGTATACAGCTTTGCTTTGTTAGCCCTGGAAGGTCAAGTTTCGTCGAATCGACTACGCATCATCAAATTTATCCCATTTTTCGTGACAAATCTCATTATTTGGAGCTGAGATTTCGTACAGCACTTACCGTGCCAATGTACTTGCCGGGTAAATTGCGACTAGACGAAATAAGCAGAGTAAGTTGGATTTTTGGAAATTGGCGTGGTCGAAACGACGAAGGATGAACAACTCTAGTATTTCTTATGGTTGGTTGTCGATTGGACGATAAGTCTGTGTCTATACAACTAGCGCGTTCAAAAATTATGGAAAAAATATTTACTAGGGCAAAAATAGGACAAATCAGGAAAATGTCTCAAAATTCTTCCTCATTTTAGGAAGATTTCATTTCGAACTCATAAAAATCGGTTCCAAAATCGATGTTCTTCCATTCTAAATAAACTAACGATTGAAAATCTGTCAAATTTTATAAATAATTTGAGAAAGGGTGATTTGTATGAGGCGTCCAAGTTGAGCGTCGTCGAATCGACGAAGCATGACCTTTCCGTACTAAAAATAAGCATGACCTTCCAGGGTTAAAGACCTTGTAAACAACGGGTCTCATACTCTCATATTTAAGAATCTTTCAAGCCCCTTGTGGGGCCATGGTGCGTTCACTCAGCTGTTTATGGGGTTACATTGCATATCATTTCAGAGTGTATATAATTTCGCAAGCACTATATATTTCCTATCTGCACATGTACGGAAATGTTGGACCACGCCGAGATTCGATCTACGGACCTCTCGATTACTAGCATCGTAGAGTGCGACTCAACAAAGTGTGCCACAGGGCGGTTCTTTCAAGTTATTAAATCAAAACTTATTTTCTAGCTGAATCATACCATCAATAAAATTTAGCCACTGTTAATACTTTGATAAATTTAGAGGAAATCTTATTAAAACCGTTAACCATATTTCAATCAATAAAGGATTTATAAATACTCTGACGATGCTACTTTGCTAAGATGAAAGTGACAGACGAAACATACTGATTTCGCAAGTGGTATATGCAGTCCGAGATGCAAAAAATGCACTGAAAATATACAAACTACGCCCTAAAAGGCAGATATTGGAGGCCAGTTGAATGTAATCAGAATGCAGAAGAAAATCATTCTTATCTCCATTTTAAAAATATGACTCTAAAATTAGCAAAAAAAAGAAATAACATGCGTGGCAGTCCACCAGTAAACTAGGGCCGCAGATGTGTGAGTGACATTTCCAATTTCCAAGATCTAAACTGCATTAAACTGCATCGATTTCCAGATCCTGCAAACATTTCATACCCGATCTTAATATCGCAATGCGTCCTAGCCAAAAAAACGGCATGATGTTTCAACAATTAAAAACACGGATTCCCAAAGAAGAGCAATCAGGTGTAGGTAGTCTACAAAATCGATTGCAATAATTGCAATTGGTGAAACCATACAAAAACTTGACACGCGAGTCAGTCAACATAGAAACGATTGTACAAAATCACTAAACGATATCTCTCTGCTCTTGCAAAACATTCCCTAAAAGAACAGCATACATTTAATTTCGATGCCACCAAAATCCTTATAAAGGAACGAAACAAATGTAAATTGCAGATTCATTCATGAATCAAATTATCAAACACGAGGATGTTGCTTGTAATGAGAAAAGTGATAAAAAGCAATACACTAACACTTACATTTACTTAATTACGACTGAGCTTTAAACATCTGTGATATGTTTATTTAAATCATCTGTTATATTATTTGACATCCATACTGACACTAGCCATTTCTGTTTTCTGTTTATCGTCATTTGAAAATTTCTACAATTACAATTATTAGGTACATACTCTTTTCCTTTTATTAATTTAAATATGTTATTAATTTAGTCATGTTCTATATAGATGTTAACACCCTGATGATGGGCAGTCGCCCGAAATATATTGGTCATTCTATGAACGAGCATTGACTTTGACTTTACTTTCGTGGATCACAAAGGAGGCAATACAACACTTTTGTCAAATTCGAATCCGATCCCGGCAACACAAATATCGTTTGGGTAATTGATTCATCATATTATCCAAATAGCAATCTAAACTGCAGTTTTGTTGAGGTGTTGAGATCAACAGCACGCCCAGCAATGTTATTTATCCCCATAAATGGATACTTTGTTCACAATCTGAGCGACATCATAGTCCGTCACGTCAGGTCGTGAGTTAGAAAAACACCATAAAATGAATTCGTTCACGGTGAGTCCTGAATCCATGACCCTGTGCACTAATCCAACCACAAGCCAGGCTACTCTAAAATTTGCTAACAATATTTCTGCGACCGGAAATTTCAACTCCTAAGAAAATCATGATGTTGAAAAAATTTTGGGCTTGCCCCCCCCTGACCGAAATCCTGGCTACGCCCATGCCATGCAGCCATCGCAGACATAGCACAACCGTTGTGAATCGGTCAATCGGGAGATTAGGTATAGTGTTCCCAGCGCTCCCACCACTTATTTCGACTGAGCAGGCTAGGCTCCCGAGAGCCACAAGTGCGACACTAGCCTAGCTTAGGTCTCGCCTCAATTCCTACCTATCTCGAATAGACCCGGATATCCAGAACATTTGTCCCAGATGATGCGGTGGTGCGACCACCTGTTCCGATGCCCCCGATTTAAAAAATCAAGTTTTGCAGGGGTTAAATACAATACATAACCATTATTTGCAGGGCCCATCAAAACAGGCGAATATCTTGCGCTTTCCAGCAAGGAGTAAGAGAAGCCAGCTCTCTCTTCACTCTTAATCTACGGTTTTCGTGGGCGGATCTCCCTCTCCCGATTCAGCTCCGCGATTAAATCAGGTATCGCCAAACGCAAAATATTTCGAGTTTATCCTTCACTCGATCCAATGATCCAATCCAAATACATACTCACGAAACTAATTGGTCAGATATTTGTTTTGATAAAATCTTGAACGATATTGCAAATGGGCCAAATCGGACCAAGGGTTCCCCCACCTCCCATACAAATTACCCTACTTCATATTTTAATTTGGTCATAACTTTCGACAAAGTATCTCTAGCGACCTGAAATTTTGACCAATGCCCATTTTTTGACACATCCTTTAAGTTGGTGGAAAGTGGAACATGTCTGACTACCCCTGCCTCTACCTCCCCTAAAAAAATGACAAAATGTTGCGAAAAACTTCAAATTTCTGCCACATGGTAGATGATGGATGTCCTTTTAAAATATTAAAGCTGTGCCAGATCCCATCTACCCCTTCCTCCCCAAAAAACTTGAAATTGAATATTTTGTGTTTTGCGTGACATCTAGGTCTGTACATGGGTATACATAAAGGGTACCCATCGTGCTATTCGCTATTCGCACGATTAGAACTCCGTCTCGTTTAATTTTTCAATTACAAAAAAAAAAGATATCCAATTTCAATGAGCGACAACTGAGATGAGTGCGAGATAAGATGTAGTCTTTAAAAGGGAAAAGGGAAGGATTCTATATTCTATATAATTAAATACCTTCGAAAATAAACAAAATGCAAAATCCATTTCCTCTCCAAAAACCTAACAAACTGCACAATTAGTTTTTTTTTTTGAGAAATAATATGCTTCAAATGCATAAATCAATGAGCTTTTTTAATCAATTCCTCTGGTTAGATACACGTCCTCTTAGGCCCTCAAATTTGTGGTAGTAAAATGTTGGAAAATCATGCACAGAGAAAAAAAATTAGAATGGTTATCTAAAGAAATAGTCGAATTCATCTAAAGTTCGCGTTGATTTTCAGCTTATGATTCTACGTAGTTGAAACAGTTACGAAGATATGGATAATTTTTCTATTCGTCTTTAGTTGAAACATCTACTATATTTGCAAATTCAATTAATTCATTTGTAAAGACAGCTATTCATTATCTATAAATTGTTAAATGTTGGATAGCTAAATTGTGTTGAAGAAAAAAGAACGATTGTTTGTAGTTAAATTTTATATTTGAATAGTACAATCAACAACTTTTGTGGAAGAATTGACTAATCTTTTTCTTCTAATCTTGCGTGGTTAAATGAACGAATTTAATAGTATTATCAGCTACGAAGATTAGAGAAATCAGCTATTTCTTTGGTAAAACTATCTAAATTTAAGTCAAACTTCACTTTAGATAAAAAGTCTAAACCATTTTTTTCAGTGTGGAAAGTCTCGTTGTTAGTAAAGTCAACTAAACTTCGTCTTTAATTTTCAGCCTATGCTTCTAGGCTATGATGATGAGGCGGCCAAGGCCCGACGTCGGGCTATCGTGCCACATTGATGATGATGATTCTACGTAGTTGAAACAGCTACGAAGATATGGACAATTTTTCTATTCGTCATTAGTTGAAACATCTACTATATTTTCAAATTCAATTAATTTATTTGTAAAGACAACTATTCATTAGCCGGGTTTCTGATACGTCTTATTCAGTACCTGTCGGCTGGTTAGTCTTATCGCATAGAGAAGACACACACAATATCCAGAAAGCTTTTCCATTGTATTGAATGGAATTTTTATTTATTTTGCATAGTTACGCCATATTTTGCTTGGTTACTCCATCATTTTAGATTGGAAAAATCATTGCGCAGTTTCATACAACAGCGGAGATAAGCAAAAGATAACATAACTATACAAAATTAACAAAAATTAAATTCAATATAAGGGAAAAGCTTTCTGAAAATTGTGTGTGGCTTCTCTATGCGATAAGACTACCCATTCGATAAGAGTTTTAAGAGAATGGCCCATTATAAATTGTTAAATGTTGGATAGCTACATTGCGTTGAAGATGAATTTTACTACTTCATGGAAATATGAACGATTATTTGTAGTTAAATTTTATTTTTGAATAGTACAATCCACAACTTTTGTGGAAGAATTGACTAAACTTTTTCTTCTAATCTTGCGTTGTTAAATGAACGAATTTAATAGTATTTTCAGCTGCGAAGATTAGAGAAATCAGATATTTTTCTTTGGTAAAACTATCTAAATTTAAGTTAACTACTTCACTTTAGATAAAAAGTCTAAACCATTTTTTTCAGTGTATACCCCCATGTGGGGCCATGGTGCGTTAAATCAGCCGTTTATGGGCAATTTCGAGTCAACGTTACATTGCATATCATTTCGGAGTGTATATAATGTTGCAAGCACTATACATTTCCTATCCGCACATGTACGGAAATTTTGGACCCCGCTGAGATTCGATCTCCGGACCTCTAGATTACTATCATCGTAGAGTGCGACTCAACCAAGTGAGCAACAGACCGAGAGTTGGTATAAATAAATTCTTTGCTTCAAAAAGAAGTTCTGTTTAAAGAACAATTTATTGCATTTTCTTTTTTTTTTTAACGCGACCAAATTCAGCCGAATCTAAGCAAAGTAGTCATGAGGAATTCTGACGCAAAAGAGGGCATTTGTCGGAAGAGCTATTATCATAGAGAAACCTTATTGGCTGCCTGTACGACTATATTTATATTGAAAATACTACCACTCGTTTTGGAATTTGGTTATTATTAAGGTTTTATAAGGCCAGCGCGGGGCCCCCTTAAGGCGCGGGGCCCGTGGCATTCGCCACCTTCTGCCCGCGAGGTTAATGAAGCACTGCCTTCCGCTTTCCAAGAGAAAAAAATTACTTGCTAATTGTTTGTCAGTTTCGAACAATTCCTAACAAAATAAAATGAATTTAAAACTAAACAAAACAAACACAGAAATATAAACAAATTTTTCGAGGAGCGTCATACTTTTAGACCTCGCAAAGGAAGAATGGACTGAAAACGGTTGAAAGCCACTGCTATATATTTGTATACATACACCGATTAAGCTGTGTTGATGTTCTCTATGTACATTTTTTTATTTTTATAGTACACCGAGAAAAATAACGTCCCTTAAAATTAACTCGATATCCTTTTGAAATCGAGTTACATTCCTATTAAATATAATCCTTTCCTTTTAAATATATATCGCTTTAATTCAAATTCATTCTTTTTAAATTAATGGGAAATCCTTTAAATCCAAATTTTCAATAGGAAATCTTTTTAAATTAATGGGAAATCCTTTAAATCCAAATTTTCAATAGGATTTTTTTTTGTTTACACTCGCAGTTGGTCGGCAGTGTGGTAGAGCGATGTCACAATGTATGGTGTAAATTATAAACGTCGTCCCGTATAGTCTGTGTGGTGTAGTAGGTAGGGGCGTTGGTCTTCAAATCATAGGATCGCAGGATCGAATCCCACTGTAGGCAGGTAATTTATTATGCATTTTAGAGCGTAAAGAGGTAAATGAAATGTCGTCAACACCTATAGCGAGGTCAGTTATACAAAACTCATTTATGAGTAATTTTCACAGGGAAAGAACACCCTGTGAAAATTACTCCTTTTGGTGTAATTTAAAGTATTCTTTTGAGTTCATGCATTCAAAACAAAGAGTCCATCCTTTTAAATTAAAAGGAAATCCTTTCGATTTATGGTTGTGACCTGATTAAATTGACACTGCATCACTTTAATTTAAAGTGATTATAGATAGACTTTCAAAAGGAATATCTTATTAGCTCAAAGGGAAATCCGTTTGAAATAAAAGGATTATACAATGATTCAAAGGGAAACAAATATGATGCAAAATCATATTTGAATCTCTTTGAATCATATGCGTATTTTTTGAATTTACAGGATTTTTTTTCTCAGTGTAGCTATATCTGGATAACTCGACCTATTCGACCTATGCAAGTAAATGAACTTTATTGGAAATTTTGTAAGCTTTGATTCCTGCTAAGGACATTTTTGTGCCCCTCGCCGTTTCGGCGATAGCTGAAAAGCACGAAAATGGGCTCTTTAATCCTCTCTCCCCACGATGGCTCACGTCTCAAGTCCGGGTACTTATAGAATATTTACCTCCTAACTACTCTAAACAAAACCCTGAAGAAAATATCGTCGCCCTCTCTACACCCCTCTGCATTCATTGATTGGCCTATATTTCCTTTTCTATAGGACACGAGTTGGCTCAGTCACTGTTTGGGTTAGAATCAAAGGGGCGAAACAAATACTCGACGGACCAGAATAAACTCGCGAAATATATAGTTTTTTCAAATAATCTATTATTCACAAATCAGGTACAAAATCCAATAAAAAACCTTAAAATTCAAAGGTCAAATAAAAGGTACAATAATTCAAAATCGAATAACGAGAGCAAAGTAAGTTCCCGGTTGGGGTCAAAAATTTTGCAGATATACGATGACTGATGATGACGGTGATATTAGCGATGATGGAGTGAATATTGCGACGACGACAATACTTGGCACAAAGAGGCGAAATGGATCCTCAGATAAGTATACGATTGTTTAATCCCAGAGTGTACGTCATGATACTTTGTGTTGTGTTTTTACTTTTCAGGAATCCAGTCGGAACGATATGGCGAGGACAACAATGTTCATTGGCGGGACGATAACGATTTGGTTTCGACGGCAAAAACGGATGGAAACCAGTGAGGAGAAAACCGAACAGCCACTATACTGCTCTACTACTCTAGTTTTAAAAGCATACCACAATCCAATTGGTTTAGTTAGTCAATGAAAAAAGATTTTTTCTGTAAGATAGAGCAATTGGCGGACAAAAATTGTGTTTAAGCATTAAGCGATTCGTAATAATAATAAGAGTATTATTGTTACCGTTCAAAAAATTTTGCCGTAACTTCAATATTCATCAAAATTCAACTGTTTACTTGTTAAATTGATGAAAGAAACTTCAAGATCGCTAAATGTTAGCATATCCTACTAAAACCTAAATAACATTCCTACGAAGATTGTTTCCGGGAAGACTCATATAGACATTCAACGATGACCTTTTATTCTGGAGGTTCTCGAACCCACGCGTTTATGAAAATAAACCACGTTAGCTGCAACTACTCAAGAAATATTTGTAACGATTCGCAATTTTGCTTCTAGTAAACCCGTTCTACTGGAGCAGCTTTGCTGCGTTTTCTATTCATTCGCATATGCGCTTCTGGGAAAGCGCTTTTACTAGAGCAGTTTGGCAGCGCCTCCTCTTAATTCGGAATTGCGCTTCTTGAGAAGCAGCATAACTGTCTAAATTTTCAAGGGTTCCGTCTTTGTTCGTAGGTGTGCTTCCGGGGAAGCACCCCATTGCCTTTAAACCGAGCATAAAAGTTTCCCCAACTAGCTGTCCAGTCAAATTTATGTGGAAGTGTATCAGCTTAACTGGAAGTGCCCCTTAGCTGCTTCTGAGGAAGCGCTTCTATAATGCTCCAGAAGGCCTTCTAGAGCGCTTCTTTTCCGATTTGGATTTATCATTTGTATTCCAACTTTAAAGTGTCTAATTTCAAGGTCGAAGCAATTTTGCTTTCATGGTTCCGTTGTACCACATTCTACACCGCTTTGTGAATACATTTATCGTAAATGTATTTCTTTAGGGTAAAATCTTTCTCGATATGCTTTTTCTATTACAGAAATTGCACTTCAGCTCTTTTACACAATTTTCCCATTTCTGTGCAATTTTAACATCACTTATTCATTGAAACTTTATCCAAGACAAGAGGATATGCCATCTTCCTGGATTTCCAATTCGACCACAACGACTGACATGCTATAATATGGAGGCCACTCTGCTGACTGCCTTTACAATTGAATCACTAGACTTTTCCAAGGATGAGTTTCGCAACATCATTTTCATTATTAATAATTGCTTGACATGGCAATTCAACGCACCTTTCAACATTTCGTTCCAATAGATATAATATTCAGACTCAGTCTCAGATACAAACCACGATTTTATCGTTTTTGTAGTCCTCCGTGATAGTAGCAAGTCCAAGTAGCGTAGCTAAGCTACGGCTGTAGTACATAAAGAGCATGTGATTACGTTTTAAAATGTTCTCCACACATTGTGACACAATAGAATTGCGCTACCATGCAAAGATTTGAAGCCTGCTCACCTTGTAGCCACCACCGTGGATAAACTTGACTTGCGGAAAGCTATACAGTAGAATAGGTAAACTTGTGCCAACAAATTTTTGCTGCATTTTATACCTAATGCAAATATGACTTTTACGAGTAAATGTTGTTTGCTACAGTTAAGTTTTCGGAATGAGATTTTCCAACCGAATGAAAATGCAAAATGGCGTTATGCCTGGTTGCGTTTTATTTGAAAAGTTGAGGTTAATATGGCGGCAGCATTAGCGGCGGCGGCGATACACTGTAGCTGACGTGAACGACGTGAAACCATGAATATAATTTTTTGCATCGTAACACACAATTCGTTAAATTAAGTGTATTAGGGGCGAATCAGGTCGGCAAATGTATCGATACGATAGTGTTGCGTGGAGGAAAGCAAATCTTTTGATATTATCTGATGGATAGCCATTGTCCGGTATAGAAAGGCTATATTGGCCAACGGTTGAACCAGTGTCTGTATACCAAATGCGTCTAATGACTTTCGCATCAGATAAATATTTTGCGTATTGTTTGAATAATATAACTTTGTGTACTCGTGGTATACATAAGTAGCACTAAATAAAACTTTTCAAATTAATGACTATAGTTTCACATTTTTATTGATGTAAAATCTTGGAGAAGATGCAAATCAATCCATGCATATTGCGTGATTTCTCCTACACCAATTTCATGGTTATTCATTATGATTGAAACAGAGAAACATAGCATTAAAATGTTTACAATAATCATGCAAGCTTTGGTCACCTATACAAGTTCTTTTCACACGAGTCAAGTTTTGTTTTGTGATTTGAGATTGTGTTACGTAAATGTACTAAAGTTATTCTAATTAGTTTGTTTATTTTGTTTTGAAAATCATGCAACGCTATAGTCATTCTCATTAGCATTGAGCTGTTCGCTTTGGCATATTGCAAGTCCCTCGAAACTTGTATACTGTGGAGAGGGTGTTCCATGTCAATGGTATTATAGTCCTTGGAAATGTAAAAAAAAACTATAGTTTCAGTCCAGCTAGTTGTCAGCTGTTGGTTATTCAGAAAATTGTCGTCAGAATGGCCGAAGGGAATACTTACCAATACTTTAGAAAGTTCACGAATTGGTTTAAATAACACTATGACTTTCACTTACCTAGAAAGAAAAGAAAAAGGATGTTAAACATAGAGTGCTTATATACCGGCTCTTCAAATAAACTAGCAGATAACATCGAAATTCACAAGGAATCGAAATTACGCAGATTTATTACCCAAAGTGATAATTCGGCTTAGTTACGCTATCAGTTCTCATAAGGAGTTTTGTTCCGGTATTTTCCGCTATATTGCGCATGGTACTATATGTGTCGCCAGTGTTGGTAAGAAGAAAATTAAAAATTCGTCGCATAGCGTGATGTCCGTGAATTCTCCTTAAACAGTGCCCTACGTAAGAAAACGAGCAAAACAACTCGTTTTGCATTTACCAAGATCAAATTCGTTGACACGGAAGGTGAAAATGGTGCACTTCAAGTACAGACATACCTCAACTTAGGAACGGTGCATACGAGTATACATAGTCACTTATTAATCTCGAAAATATAAAAGGAGTTCAAAATAAATTACCGTATGGCAAATGGAAGTCGATTCCAAAGTGACGACTCTATTGCACTCTATTCAGTACAAACGTTCAAACTTCATACTATTCGACACATACACGGTCAAAAATTCTGGTGTATTTTGTATACCAACTGAATGTATAAAGCTCATGCATACATTTTTTAGTATGAATTGTAACAAACAGCGATGTAAAAATTTTGTTTAATTTTTATTAAATTTATCCAAATTTTTTATTAAAATATTGAATTTGAGATGTTTGTATAAAAATTATACGCAGTTGTTACAAAATTAATCCTAAAATACTAATGAAAATTATGCAGCTTTTATATGAATCTTTTATCAGAACATGTTATTGATTTTATACTATAAATTACAACTTTGCATACCAATCGAGAATTTGTTTAATAATATTGTACTGATAGATTTTTTTTGGTAAGGTGGACTTCGTGCGTTGCTGTGGCTCACTTGGTTGAGTGGTAGAGTGCATGCTAGTAATCTAGAGTTGCGGAGATCGAATCTCGGCGTGGTCAAAATTTTCTGTACATGTGCGGATATGAAATGTATACTGCCGGGAATATTATATACATTCCGAAATGATCTTCAATGAAAAATTGACTGCAACATAGGTGGTGGTAACATCAATCATTAAATATTCCTCGCCAGTTTGGGCCTGTCCAGTGCACTACGGATCGCCTGTAACGCAAAACCCCTAAACGCGATCTATCGTAGGTGGGCTTTGAGAGTGTGCTCTGCATACCGCACAGCATCACATGAAGCGACCTATGTGGTAGCCGAGATGATGCCTTTACTGATCCTAGTGGATGAGATCATCAGGCTGTACAGCGGTCAAGACGTAACACAGCAGATGCACCTGGGGCGAAGAAACATTGCAAGGCTTGAATCTATGGGAAGTAGGCATGGGTTAACCGGAAATAGGGCGAAGTGAATTTTAACATGACCCAGTTTTTAACGGGCCACTGAGATAGTCAATATTTGCATCGATTTAAGCTAGACGACTCGCCAGAGATGCAAGGGAGTTGCGGAGTATGCGATTGTCTCATATTTGGAGATATCCGCAGTCAATTGGAAGAAAACATAAGCCCCGAGTATTTAGTGGCTCTGATGCCGCTACCAGCAAATAACTGGGATTCAGTAAGGAGGGCAATTTGTGCCGTTCACATGGAGCTACAGAAGGAGGAGCTTAGACGCAAGTCTGTTACCCGTACTGATGGCTGATTAGCTGGAAGTGGTCATGTGAAGTAATATTGAAACATGGTCCGGCAGGGTCAAGCGGTGTTAGGTTTAGTCGGTAAGAATCCGTCTTTGCTACACGGCACGCATCATGCGTATCTACGCAAGATTCTTCATTTCTACCCAGAAAAAAAAAGATACCAAGAGTTATCGAAGAATGATCACTGCAGGCATTTCATTTGTTGAGCGTTCTGCCTCACTTAGAAAACTGACTGCCATCCGAAAGGAGTTAGAACAGCAAATTCCATACTATAATATAAAAAATCGTACCAGTACAGTTGCCGACCAAACTCACTACCGACATCATCAAGCATCCGATGCGTGACAACATTGAAGACATCCGGTCGTTACCCCATTCGCCATATCGAGGACATCTTCGGAGGGTTTGCCGAAAAGGTTTTCAGCAAGATCGATTTGTTCATAGCCTTTCATCATATAGGCGTGTTCGAAACCGTCGATTGCACAGACATCTGGGTGGTTCCTAGACGAGGTGCTAAAAGCTATTGAGGCAGAAATTCAGAAGACAAATATTGACGATCTGTTTCGTCGGAGTTTGAAGAGCACCTCCTTACCGTGCTCATCAGTGGTTCAAAAAATGGGCGAAAATTTGGAATTAGCAGTTTGATTCAAATCTCCGCACAAGGTTAAGCGACTAAGGTCCCGTTGTTGAATATAGTTTCTGTATAGTAAAAATTCCCTTATCAATCCCGAAAATATGAAATTATAAAAGGGAGTCTGTTTTCTGTTAAGGTTCTGAAAATACCGGCTTTCGGTCTAACATCATTTCGGTCCACCTAAAAAGTAAATTCGTCTATGAAACCTTTTTTTTTACACCCTTCGCTTATTAAGCGTAAAGGGTATATTAACTTTGTCATGAAGTTTGTAACGCATTGAAGGAAGCATCTCCGACCATATAAAATATGTATATACATGATCAGCGTGACGAGCTGAGTCGATTGGACCATGTCCGTCTGTCCGTCTGTCTGTCTGTCTGTTGCGACGCGTTTTACTCAGCCAATTCAAAAGCTATGAAGCTGAAATTTTGCACAAATGCTTCTTTTTGCTGCAGGCAGTTTGTATGTTTGAATCGGTCAAATCGGATAATGGGGTCATGGGGCTGCCATACAAACCCAACTCCCCAAATTAGATTCTTCTAAGAAAAACTTTTTTATTTGTGTACGAATTTCAACCAAATTTCACACAAATGTGTTTCTATTGACAACACGAAACATATGTCAGAATGAATCAAATCGGACCATGGGGTTATGGGGCTGTCATACAAACCTAACCCCCCAAATTAGGTTCTTCTAAGAAAAACGTTTTTATTTGTGCACCAAAATCAACCGAATTTCACCCAAATGTATTTCTATCGATGACACAAAACATATCTAAGAATGGATCAAGTCGGGCCATGGGGTCATGGGGCTGCCATAGAAACCCAACACCCTTATTTTGGTTTTTCTAAGAAACATTTATACACCAATTTCACAACACCTTGAATTAATGTGTCTTTATCAAAGCAACTAAAAAGGTCAAAACAAATGGAATCGTACTATGGGGTATCCCCCCATAAAATTTTCTGAGTAAATATTTTTACTTGCCAACTTATTCCAACCAAACCCCACACAAATATTGTTTTGCCGACGCAACGGAACTTTTGTGAATACAGAAGGAAAAGAATAGAGGGGGGGATTAAATACAAGTCGTAGGTACGCCCGAAAAAACTTTTAGCCGAAGGGGAGCGAAGGGTATCAAAATTTCGGCCGCGCCCGAAATTAGCCTCGGTCTCGTTTTGAACCAATCTTAGCCAAACCTGGATTCACTAAATATACGTAGGAACGAACGGAATCAGTACTTTTAGGCTGAACCAGAAAATTAGAAGGAGCGATTGGACAAAAGAAAGTAAAACCTTAACAAAATTAAGAGTATTTTTGTGCATCCCAAAAATTGCCTTTTTCTTTTTTAATCTTAAAAAAACAACTGTCCAGGAACTCATTTATTCAACCCAACAGGGAGGCTGAAAAAAATGCTTTAGGTATTAATACTAAAAAAAGCCCCAAATAAATAAATAAATGTAAATAAATATAACATATTATTATTTGATCACTTTGTTTAAAATACATAATAAAATGAATTCATATAGTTCATATAAAAGTATGCACGAGTTCAATATCAATTGATTCCGTCGAGATTAAATTTGTTTCCAAACATTTTTTGTATATTTTTATACCCTTCGCTGAAAAAGTGAAAGGGTATATAGACTTTGTCATGAAGTTTGTAACGCATTGAAGGAAGCATCTCCGACCATATAAATGTATACATATATGATCAGCATGACTTGGGGAGTCGATTGGGCGATGTCAGTCTGTCTGTCTGTTGCGACGCGTTTTACTCGGCCAATTTAAAAGCTATGAAGCTTTAATTTTGCACAAATGCTTCCTTTTGCTCTAGGCAGTTTGTATGTTCGAATCAGTAAAATCGAACCATGGGGCTGCCATACAAACCCAATACCCGATTTTGGTTCTTCTAAGAAAAATGTTTAACACCAATTTCACAACACCTTGAATTAATGTGTCTTTATCAAAGCAACTAAAAATGCCAAAACAAATGGAATCGTACACAAATATTGGTTTGTCGGCGCAACGGAACTTTTGTGAAGTCAGAAAGAAAAGTATGGGGTGGGGATTAAATACAAGTTGTAGGTACGCCCGAAAAAAACTTTTAGCCCGAGGGGAGCGAAGGGTATCCAAATTTCGGCCGCGCCCGAAATAAGCCTCGTTTTTTTCCTTTTATTTACTCATCATCGACATCGGGCCACCATCAAGGCAAACACACATCATTTGCATATTTTAAGCGGCATGCAAACATTGAATTCAATGTGGGAAACATTTCATGGATACATTACGAATATGTTGGTCGATTTGCAAAACTTATATTTGTTCTTCAGTTCAGATTTATTCTTTATGAAAACTTTATATTTTTTTAAAAACCAGTCAACATCATCGATAGTCATATAACATGATATGACTAATAAGATGGGCATCATATCATTTGTGTGAAGTTCCTAAACGTCTACGTAAGAATATGTGTATGCATGTACCTATAACGTTTTTTATAAGTCGTAAAAGTATACACGGTGGATGATTCACTTATTATACTGAAATGCCGGAGGTTGCTCAATATATCAGCACCAACCGGTTTATGTTTATGCACAATAGTCCAGTCAAAATATCCCAATTCAGGCCTCCAAATAGAAAAAAAATAGAGTAAGGCTAATTTTTGTTGTTTTTAAATCAGTGAGCTCCCAGGAATCTAAAAATAATTTTGCTAAAAAAAATTTTGATCGAAAAGGTCCTAAAAAGGACAAACAAGGATACTCTTTCATCCAAAACCGGAGGTCGGCATCCGGGGAATAATATCAAAAGGGACGTTGAGTACATATCCGGTGTTTGTTTCCTGTTTCAAGGACCCTCAACGGAATAAACGAGCTTAAATTGAAAATTTTCGTGTTTCCCGTGTATTTTTCCAAAGCCATAACTACAAGAATAATTCAGGTTGTCACTACTTTTATCACTTTTCATAATCTATAATAGCTGACGATTCTACCATTAAATTTGCTAAAAAAAAAGTTGATCGGAAAGCTCTGAAAAAGGACATAAAAGGACACTAATCGCACACCTTAATCGAACCCGGGCATGCGGGGTGTCATATCAAAGAGGATGTGAAGTACATTCCATATCCGGCGTTTGTTACTTGTTGCAAGGACCCTCAAAGGAGAAAATTGGGCTCAAATGAAAAAATTTCGTGTTTCCCGTATCTGTATAAAGCCGTATTTTTTCTTTTAAGCCCGAATTATTCCATTTCTTGTCCTTGAAACAGGAAACAAGCACCAAATATGGAATACACTCGACGTCCTCTTTGATATGACACCCCACATGCCCACATTCGATCAAGATGTGTAATTAGTGTCCTTTTATGTCCTTTTTCAGAGCTTTCCTATCAACTTTTTTCTTAGCAAATGTAATGGTAGAATCTTCAGCTATTATAGATTCTGAAAAGTGGTAAAAGTAGTGACAACTTGAATTATTCTCGTAGTTATAGCTTTGGAAAGATACACGGGAAACACGAAAATTTTCCATTTAAGCTCGATTTATTCCGTTGAGGGTCCTTGAAACAGGAAACAAACACCGGATATGTAATGTACTCGACGTTCCCTTTGATATGATACCCCGCATGCTGACCTCTGGTCAAGGATTAAAGAGTATCATCAATTTTTGTCCTTTTTGGGAGCTTTCCGATCTAATTTTTTTTTAGCAAAATGAGTTTTAGGGAGGAATTCATAGTCCCCACTTAATTAATAAGTAATTCCTTAAGGAATAAGGGTTTTCTCTATATAAGTGAGTCCTTAAGGGAGCTTCGAATTCATAGACTTCGCTTACTAGGGCATTGCCTCATTTAATAAACGATTCACTTATTGGGCATATGTATGGAAAGTGACAAATAAAATATACAAAAAAAATCAAGTAGTTAAAAATTCAAAATTTTTAAAAATTTTCAAAGTGTTTAAATAAGGATATGTCAGGAAATATATGAATTAATATAAGGTTACTAGATATGTACCTTAACGAATAAGGGAACCCTTTAGGAAACCCTTAAGCGTTTGCTTATTGAGTGACTATGAATAGCGTCAGTTCCTTAAGGGTTCCCTTAAGTACAAGTGGGGACTATGAGTGACAAATAAAATATACAAAAAAAAATCAAGTAGTTAAAAATTCAAAATTTTTAAAAATTTTCAAAGTGTTTAAATAAGGATATGTCAGGAAATATATGAATTAATATAAGGTTACTAGATATGTACCTTAACGAATAAGGGAACCCTTTAGGAAACCCTTAAGCGTTTGCTTATTGAGTGACTATGAATAGCGTCAGTTCCTTAAGGGTTCCCTTAAGTACAAGTGGGGACTATGAATTCCGCCCCAAATTCCTGGAATCCCACTTATTCAAAAACAGCAAAAAAATTTTCTATTTGAAATGCTTATATGACTGGACTACAAATAAGAAAAACAAAATGTATTCAGTCAGATATAATTGCACTCATGAATACAAATTTGTGGTTAGTGTTAAGGTCACTAAATAAAAAAAAATTGCAGGTAACATCGGAAAAGAGTTAAAAACTAGATAAAAACACTGATACGGCAATAAAATGTATCTGTGCGAATATGTTGCACTACGACCGGGAAGCTCAATCGTTCGTTGTAAAGGTCACGGCTTCATAAAGTGGGTGTCATATTCAAAGATTGACATTTTAACGAGTCAAACATTAAGCAAGTTGTTGCAGTTTTGCTTTGGTCGGACATACCAGACTATAGGTGAAATGAGGTCATGATCTGAATCCATACGAGTATAGATGTTGTTTGTGAAGCATCGAAATATTTTCTACGAGCATGATAGACTATCAATGGTTTCCGCAAAAGTACAAATTTTGATGGTAAGTAATTCTGCCACGAAATCCACTGGTTTAAGGAACTACCTCCCAACAGTAGAGGAGGTGAGTCTTGCCATACAGTCGCTTCAAAATAATAAAGCGCCCGGCGCTGACGAGATCCCAGCAGAACTGCTGAAGCATGGTGGAACGTGCCTGACCAACGCTATACATGTGCTACTGCTGAAAATATGGAACGACGAGGAAATCCCCGAAGATTGGCGCAAAAGCATAATCTGCCCAATACACAAAAAGGGTGACAAGCTGAAGTGTGAGAATTACAGGAGCATATCATTAGTTTGTACGGCCTATAAGATATTATCTAAAATTCTTGAAAAGAGAATTAATCCGTACACAGAACGGATCATTGGCGAGTATCAAGGCGGCTTCAGACCTGGTCGCTCAACGACCGATCAGCTTTTCACAGTGAAGCTACTACTCCAAAAGTGCTGGGAATATAACATCGACGTATACCAAATCTTTGTCGACTTCAAGCAGGCATACGACAGTATCGATCGAAGTGTACTGTACAACATTATGCTGAACTTTGGTATACCGGCAAAGTTAGTGCGACTCACAAGGATGACGATGACTAATACCGTCTCGCAGGTCAGAGTGCAGAATCGACTCACTGACCTATTTGAAACTCGTACTGGACTCAAGCAGGGCGACGGGCTGGCGCCGACGCTCTTCAACCTTGCTTTGGAGTATGTAATTCGAGCCATGAATATGGACAGCAGCGGAACGCTACTCATCAAGTCGACTCAATTAGTAGCGTACGCCGACGATATCAACATCATGTCTCGAAGGTTGGGTGATGCAGAAAGCCTTCTGCATAACCTCAATAACGCCGCAAAGGAAGTTGGACTACATATCAACGAAAGCAAAACAAAGGCCATGATGCAATCGAAAACAAGGACGCCAGCAAATTCAAGCATCACAGTGGGGGACCTTAATATCGAGTATGTAGACAACTTCAACTATCTGGGTTGTAACTTATCAAAAGACGCCAACGAAACCGACGAAATTAAGCGACGGATACAACTAGCCAATAAGACATATTTCTCGGTCCTCCCTATAATTAATTCGAAACTTGCGCACAGGAACACGAAGCTCCGCGTGTACAAAACGATCATCCGACCCGTGCTATGTTATGGCTGCGAAACATGGACCCTCACCCAAGCCTCCGAAATTTTGCTAGACCGATTCGAACGAAAGGTCCTTCGGCGAATTTTCGGGGCCGTTCGCGAGCGAGACCAATGGCGTATCCGGTACAACCATGAGTTGTATCAATTGTACGATGAGCTGGAAGTATCGAAAATCGTGAAGCTTCAACGTTTGCAATGGGCGGGGCATGTACAACGGATGGACGATAATCGCATGCCAAAGAAAGTGATGAACGCACAACGAATTGACGGAGCGAGGTTGCGTGGACGACCGAGAGCTCGCTGGGAGAACTCCGTAGGTGAAGACGCCCACCAGCTGCTGGGCTTCCGAAACTGGAGGACGAGGTCACGTAACCGCGACAATTGGAGGTCAACGATTCAGGCGGCCAAGGCCCGACGTCGGGCTATCGTGCCACATTGATGATGATATCCCTTTGAAAATTTATACAATTTCTCGGAAGCGTTTCAATCGTAACCTGGAAGCCGTATATCGACTTCGTATCTCAAACGCTTGACTAATCCTCATAGTAACACGATGATATCAACAAAGAGAGATATGTATCATGCAAAATTATCATTCACGCCACTCAACTGCGACTTTCCAGACGCATCTCCTTCCTCAATGACACCTACATAATTCATCTCATTCCATATTCATTGAATACTAAATTCCGCAGGCAGCAGCCCTAAACACCTTGGCAACAACATGAAACGATACATAATGAGATTCGCTATTGTTATTGTTGCACTGGGACGAGGCCCCATTGCTGCATGCACCTGGCTTAGTGCCAGAAATAGTTCACAGCTCATAAATGTTGGGGGCTACGGTTACGAGCTACGAGTACCTACGTACTCTAGTACTAGTACTACACGTACACAAAGTGTACCGGAGTTGTGAACTTGAGAACTTGGCTTCCATTTTGATGTCATTGTTCTTTGCACATTTGCACACTATTGTTCTACTCTCGAGCATTGTATGATAAATTTCAGGATTTTGTATGTTCATCGTAAGCATTCATCCATTGCGTGCTTCGTATGGAATAGTATGTATGTACCTACTCTTTGCCGACAACGAATGCGATGATGATGAGAATTGTTTTGGAAAGAAACACAATACTTGATGCAGAAGGAAACTTCGCCGGTTTATAGGAGTCATGAAGTCACATCCGTGAATTTTGTTAATGATCAAAAAGTGATGATTATGTATACTGAAAAAACGTATGCAATTATGAAGCATTGAAGAAAATGGTTCTATTTAGGTGAACTGAGAAAACAATATTGCATTCCTGCATTACCTTGCAATAAAGTTAACGAGTGGCTGCACTACTTCGCTCTTAGGTAGCCGAATTTTTTCAAGAAAGAGTAAACTTAGCTGGTCTAGTATGCCAAGTATAAAAGCTTGTCGTGAAAGCCATAATATTTGTTAATAGTTTACAAAGGCGTGTATCGTCATTTTGATATTTATCGCTGTCACAGGGCTTATATTTACTACTCGTATACATATCGAGACCTGTACAACACTAGTGTCTTCAGCCGGGAGCGAGTATATTACCATTTTGTATTATTATCATCATACTGTAGTCTGGTTGGTGCTCTGGTTAGTGCGCAACGCCTTCGGTGTACAGGGTCCTGGGTTCGAGTCTCACCGTAAACGAATTCAGTTTATGGTGTTTTTCGAACTCACGTCCCATGTGACGGTCTATGATCTTACTCAGATATTAAACGAGTACCCATTTCTGGGGGATAAATAGCACTGCTGTTTGAGGTATGCGGCGTGCTGCGACCTAGAGAGTACTCAGTTCCAGCCTTTGTCGGTAAATTCTTTTAGGGTTTCTCTAAGGTTTGGGAACGTTGACATTACAAAGTATCCAGTTACGGTCTGAGAAAGATTTCAGATAAGATACTCTCCACTTTTCCACCTTAAACTTTTCATTATCCGACAGATATCCAAAACCTCCTACACTGCGCCATTGTCCGTACTTGCAAAAACAAAATTAGTCAGTTTCATGTATTACACACTGTAAAGTAAAAGTAAAGTTACCCCTGCGGGGAAGACACCTTGACGCGGTGCGGGGACTTAACACTGCAGACTGACAGACAATTGGACAACTAGGACAGGACATACACGGACACACTGACCAGAACTAAACGCAGCGAACTAGAATCTTCCAGCCCCAAGCCAAGGTGTAACAACCGTGCCAATGGCTGAGTCGTCACAGGGGTTAATAGGTGATCGTAAGCGGTGAACTCTGGGTACTATAGGCGCCCCCCAGTTTAAACTAGCATTGTCCTCGCAAAAGGGGCTGTGCCAGGATTGATTGTTTTTCCCCTTACACCAAACAGGCCATAGCAGCCAACAATGAGTAATCTAAAAAAACACAAAATTCCGATCATTTAGATCATCCCCAGTGAGAAAAGGCGACCTTAAGCACATGTATGGAGAATCTGAGCCTCAGTCAGGCCTCGGACTCTCCTAAGACCGATTTCACTCCCAAAGGTAGAGGAACCCAGCCCTCCACGGGCGTGGCGCAGCAGGCCCATTCTGCCAGCATTCCTGGCACCAAGCTTCCTTCGGAGCAACATGCTGGGCGTATATTACCTGTGGGTAAAACAACAAATAATCTTTTGCCTCGTGGCAAAAAACCGCTCTCGGGCATACCGCCTTCGGGCAAACCGCTTCCGGGCAATTCGGGGACCGGTTCTAGCCAGCTCTGCAGTCAAGGGTAAACCGAAACGGAACGAACCAGAATCCGAAAAAATGGCCAATAAGAAGCGCAGGACGATGAAGGGCGTTTCCTTTGCGGCCACAGCTCTCGAAGCCGGAGGGTACGTCTTTTATGACGACGCCCACCCTGCAGGCTACGGAAGCGAACGGACTGAACAGCTGTGTGGTCCGCATCCATGCAGGGTGTTGAACTCTGCTTCCAGTCGGTATGTGTTTACCGGGGCATGCTCCAGTTAAACTTTTCCGACGAACCCACGGCTAACTGGCTAAGGAACAAAAGTGCCGACCTTAACTAATCCTTCAAAAGTTTAGTGAATTGCCGGGAGTCAAGAAGTGCTTTATCTGGTTTCCAGAGGAGGAGAGAAGGGAACCTGAAGTACTTCAACAGGTGGCAGTCCAAAATGAACTCCGGACTGAGTCGTGGTTGCTGTATGGTCCAGGACAACGCGCCGACTTGACAGGTATGTTTCTGACAATCGGCATCCCTGAATCAGAGGTGACTTTGATTCAACAACGAGGAGGCCGACTCTACTTCGGATTCGGATTAGTAACCGTGAACGTCTCGGATCCACATAATCTGAAGGGAGGCGCGAACAAGAAAACATAATAATGTCCAATTACTCATGTCCCCTCTCTCAATTAATTTTGCAACATTGTATAACGGCCACAACGCTCATCAGTAATCGGATCAATGCTTCCAAGATATTACTTTGCCTAATCTAAGAAACTTGGATTGATACTACTGGCGAAAAATAGAGGTCTAAATTTCCGGCATGCGGATTTATTCTATGCTGCAGGGGACGATAAACGTCGCTCTTGCATTGTGGTCAACCGTGACCTAAAGGCAAGACTGATGAACGATCTAAGTGATGGTGACACCACTGTGATTAAAGTAGTCGTACAGGTCGCGCTCTGTGGCCGTGATCGTTCGGTCGCCACTCTGTGAAATAGAGACTCATAGAGAAACGAGTTTCCAAACTCGGCACGACTCGTCGTAAGTTTATTATTCAGAAGAAATATTATTATCGTAGAATAATAAACTAACAATGCGACTAGGAAGTGGTATGACTGAAAACCGTATCACTCTCCGAATTCAGTTGTCTTTGTAACGTTGATGACAATACACAACTACCGTCAGCGCACCATGCTCACTAGGAGTTACGGTAATCAAGAGAGACAAGGTCAGGGAACTATGAAAGAAATCCTTTTGATTTCGGCATACTTTCCATATGACAGCACCGAAGTTTAAACAGCGAGCTTCATCAAAGCGGTAGACTGCGCCAAACGGAAGGGTATAGGCATAATGGCCGGAAGTGATGCCAACGCGCATCATGTAGGTTGGCGAGGCACCGACATCAATTCAAGAGGATCCGGACTCGCTATCTAGTTACTACTGACTTCGAGATTGTCAACAAGGGCAATGAGCCTACATTTATCACAACTGCAAGAAGAGAAGTGACAAACCTAGTCTACAAATGGGAGGTCTCCAGGGTCATCACGCTATCAGACCATAGTCGCATTGATTTCGAACTAAACCTAGGTCACACCTAGGGAACCTTTTCGAAATCCCCGCAGAACCAACTGGTCGCAATATAAAAAAAATTTGCCAACAACCTTGGACTAATTACCAACAGGCCCAAAGAATCCTCAAAAAGGTATGTCCTTTTGCAAAAAGATCATCATGGAGACGCTTCTGTGAAGAAACCAACTCCACACAGGCTACGGCCAAACTTAAGCGAATCCGCGATAAAGATAGTAGCCAAATGCTGGGCAAGTCTATAACCGGACGGAACGTTTATGGAGAGTAAAGAGGAAACCATCAATCTTTTACTTGACGTGCACTTTCCAGGAAGCAGAGAGGGCGAAACTCTAAACAGTCCCCGCCCAAGAGACTATGGTCCCTGGTCTGCAGAATAGTTACGTTAGAACGAGTTAAGTTGGCACTAAACTCGTTCGAAAGCTACAAATCCCCCGAACCTGACGGGATTTTTCCTGCTCTCCCAAAAGAGGGAATGGAGCTTCTTAAAGGTGCAATTTTTGAGTCGCAGAGAAAAAAGTTCTGAGTAAGCATTACAGCTTTCTAAATACTAAAAAAAAAATTTTTCTGCATTCCATTGACTCTAGTGTCTCATTGAATTGTTTTTCCAAGAACTTTTGTATGGCAAAGTTAGTAAGCGTTAAATTTGCTTTAATTTGATACACTTCTTCTTGGCTTATCTCCTGTCATTCGAGAGTTAAAAAATTCTCAACGAAGTAATATTCTATATTCATCAGAATAAAAACAACCATTGTGGAAAATCAGGGGGGAGGGAGGTGACGGTGTTTCATTTCACGGATCTATAAGGGATGGTCCGGAGTAAAACATAGTAAAATCTCGCGGTCATGAGGTGTGCGCTAACGTGGGGAGGGGGCTAAAGGATTCATTTTTGCATGTTTTCGACTTAATTTCGGAAATATCTCGGAGGGGGTGAGTCCTCCTGAGAGTATTTGTATGGCAGTATTAAAACCCATTAAATTTCCAAAAACTTATTTGAAAATACAAATGCCGAATTCCTAACGGTTCCCCCGATATAGGTTATTGAAATCCGAAAATTGTTAAAAAATCGTTTTTTAGGGTTTTTTAGAATTTTCTCAAAAAACCCTTATGAAATCGATTTTGTCCGTCCGTCTGTCCGTCCGTCCGTCTGTTCACTAAATAACTCGCGAACGGCTCAACCGATTGTCATGAAATTCGGTATGAATGTGTAGAAGGGTTACAGTCTTTGGCACAAATACCTTAGAAGTTGGTAGGAAGAAGATAACAGGGTGTCTCGAACGTTTGAAAAAAGTCGACTTTTTTAGTTTTTATCGGAGATTAACGTATGGGTATTTAAATCAAAGATTTAAACGAGTACATCTCATATCAGTTAAAATTTTCCAGTTTCGAGTAGCGGTAAAAAAGTTATTGGCGTTTAAAGTTAAACTTTCTTTTCGAGCTCCGTTTTTCTAAACCGTTATAGGGATCGATATGAAACTTGGCACAAAGATTGGTCAGTATGGCCTATACCTACGTTAAATATTAAAACTGTTAACTTTTGCTAAGGAAAAGTAAATAACAGTAAATTTGAAAAATTTAAATTTGTTCGTGTGTAGCCCCTCTTAGGTTTCCAAATATGAAAATTCTGCTAAGGGTTTTTAGAAAATTACACAGGGAATATGTCTACGAATTTTCATTCGAATAACTGTATCCAAACCGGAAATATAGCCAATTAAGTATTTAGTAAGGGCCTTTCACAATACAAGGGATGCCTCTTAAGCATTTCTTCAATGCATATCTTTTAACTTGATGAAACAATGTACATTAAATTTGGTGGAAATGCATAGAATGGTAATAGTGTTTGCCACAAATATTTTTGAAGTTTGTAGGACCAAGTTAACAGGGTGTCCCGGAAAAGCTGCAAAAGTATACTTGTTCAATACTCATAGGAAAGCTTGTGTGGGCTCTAATGTCAGGGGATACAATTGAATCATTTCATATAAGTTGGTTTCCTTGATTTGAAAAACAGTAACAGTAGATTTACAGCTAATAATTCAGTTCATATATAATGCCAAGCCATCCTTACGTTTGCTTCAGTTTCTTTTTGCTCAAAGGCCATCAGAAATCTGAAATCGAAAAAATCCTGTAGATTTGCCTTGGAGTACTTTTATACAGACTGGGTAAATAGTAAATCTAGCGCCTTTCATTCTGTTCCACCTTTAATTAGACTAATCCAAAAATAGATTTACAGCAAGCATTTCATTAATGTTGTGCACAATTCTTATCTATTGCTTATAAAATATATGTACAAAAAATATTCACTATGCATCAAAATTCTAAAAAACCCTCGTATTGCGGGCGCAGCCCTCTGTACGCCGGTATTTTTTTTTATTTGTTTCGCTTTGGTGTCTCCCGCGATTCTTTTTGGGAAAACTGTTTCACGACCAATTTGTACGATGTTTAATTGGCTTTCATTTGATGTACTCCCCGTTTTCCGGTCTTCAATCAGTCAAAAGCTTAAGAGTTTAAACCGAGCTTCCGAATTAAATTTTCTCTATTTACAAGGCTAAAAATAAACATTGTGAAAAAGGGGGAGGGGGGTGACGGTTTTTTATTTCATGGATGCATAATGGTTGGTTCGGAGAAAAACATACTAAAAGCTCGCGGTCATTAGGTGAAAACTACGCCGTCTGCGGCACTGGAGGCCGTCCTAAACTTACCACCATTTGAGGTGGAAGTGAAGAGGATGGCAATGGTCGACGCTTAGCGTCTTGTAAACATGGGCAACTTTCTACGGTAATGCGTCAATAGGGAAATCAGTTCAAAAATATCCACAGACGCTGATGATTTCGGACAGGACAATTTCAAAATACGTCTTCGATAAGTCACACCAAGTAATGGTCCTTTGAATGCCACTCTGACTTTGATGGTGATGACATAATTATCTACACTGATGTATCAGTGATGGATGGCAGGGCTGGTTCAGGAATCGTCTCGGCTCAACCAAGAATTGAGCTATACCAGTCTCTTGCGACCATCACACATGCTAAGTCCGTAGCCAGCTTTTGGCATACCATCATCCGTGATCAAGCTTAAGCGCTTTACACATATAACTGCAAAATCTACGTAGATTATGTAATCACGTATGCTGTTCACAGTATGGTCGTAATCTTGTTCCACGACTTGACAGTACAGTACAATCCGTCTAAATTGCAAACTCCAAACTTAATTTGTTAAAACAAGAAGCAGAATCTATCTTATAGGAATTATGTCAATGATTTATGTTTGTCAATAGGTGAAAACCTCACACTTTTGTGTACAAAACCACGTGGAAACGGGAGAATGGATTAGATTACCTCTACTGTAGTATTGCCAAATGCGGAGCTCACCACACTTCACCATGATTTTGTATAGATTTTCTCCGAGATTTTGGTTATCCGTACAAAATCTATAAAAATGTATGGAAAATTTAGAAGATTTTCGCCTAGATTATGTAAAATCTCAAGATTTTCTATAGTCTGTAAAGAGTTTTACCCTAAAAAAGTAGTCGGCTGCGATCCATGCTGGAATCTGGGAGATCATAGATTCCTGCCGACAGACTAAAGCCTTCATCGCCACACCCATGCGACACATGGTGTTCTTCCTGCGCAATCTTAGGAAAGGACACATAAAGACCCTCATAGATCTAGTGACAGGTCATTGCTCTCTAAATTATCACCTAAACAAAATTACGATGGTTATGTGTGGCCAGTGTGAGGAAGAGGGAGAAACAGCATTGCATTTCCTATGCAGCTGTCCAGTCCTTTCAATGTCAAGGATGAGGTATCTTGGCGATTGCGTCAGCGACGAGAGTGAGGCGTTCTCCCTACCTCTTGGGAATGTGCTACGCTTCACGAAATCCTGCATCAATCGCAGACATAATGGGTCGAGTTAGGGGCCTGAGTGCCGGTAACGCGTGGTCCGCCTACTAGTTGGGCTGTGTTTTACTACGTATGCGTGTCCAACTCGGGCAAATCGTGCTGGGAAGCAGCCGCATGGAATGGGCCTTCTTACTTCTTTCGAAGATTTCATAGCCCCCCCCCCCATAGCTCCAACCGGAAAAAAAGTAAAGTTTCAATAAAATCTAAGTGGTCTTCACATCTTTATTTCGGTGGTTCCAAAAAGTATGTCGTGCGGTGGAATCTAGGTTACTCTGTCAATGCAGAAGAGTTTTTTCAGCGCTTCCTCTTCATTCGTAATTGTGCTTCTACAAAAGCGCTTCTGCCGGAAAAGCTTTGCTGTGTTTCCATTCGTAACATCGGACATGCAATGAAAAATGGAAATGAAGCGAAATAGGAACACTAGTGCTTCAATCTGATCGCTCCAAAAGGACTTCTAGAGCGCTTCTTTTCCGATATCATTGGCGGAAACTCCGAGGATAATTGGATGAATTATAGCGAGAGGTGTTTTTGCGACTAGGAACCGTAAGTAAAGCGCCAAGTAATGCTCATGCTTCGCAAAGGAAGTGAAAGGAAATATTTACGAGAACAGGTACTGAAGTAAGTCAGAGAACTCGCAGACAAATATAAATTGCAACATGGCTATCAGCTATCAGTAAGAACAAGGTGAGGGCGGCGGGCACAAAACTCTTATATAAACTGAATGCAGTGAGATGGAAATGTAGAAAACGTGAAACTCCAACGATTGCCGGCCGCCCCTATGGCCGATAATAACAGAAGGTGAAGATCGCACAACGAGTGGCTGGAGCCAGATTGCGTTGATGACCGAGAGCTCACTGGAAATAGCCAGTAGGTGAAAACGCCCAACCTGCTACTGGGCCTAGGAAACTGGAAAGCAAAGTCGTGACTTTAACAATTGGAGATCAACGATGCCTTTATCGATTGAACGATACCAATAGTAGCAAAATTTAAAAACAGTTGTTTTTTTCCGGCTGGTACATGATTTTTTACACTATGAACATTATATCTACTTTACATAAACGACGCCATAACACCCACTTAACTATTTTCCGCTGAATATACATACATATTTAAATATCGCTCACTAAGTCAACACTTTCCTGCGCAAAACTGGATAAGGATAGACCGACCATAACCCAATTTTAGTGTTTTAAACATCCATCCATATGCTGTAATTCCCATACATTCATATACACATCGGTGAAAACTCAAGTGAATTTTTCGTATAAGCTCATGTGAAAATATCATCTGGGCGGATAATCATACTACACGATAAGTTGCTTATTGCATATACAAAGGATTCGTATCTCTGCAAAGCATACTGACATGGAAAAAACCGCAACACCCAACATTATACCGTGTACACACATGAGTGTTCGTAACATACATCCCATATATACATATGCGAATGTATGCAAAAGGACCAACAAGTATAGACAAGTACTACTTACCATTTCCCTTCTGAGCACAGCCAACTGTGTATCCAGGGTACTTGTCGTGTTACTTCCAGCTTGGTGAGATGCTGCTGTCATTCTCGTGGTAAGTGGTGCAATGTTCCGTTTCGCGTCGAAAGCGGCAAGATTGGGGGCTGTACTGTTGTGAACTGGAACACCTGTTAGCTCGAGGCCACTTAAACTTTTCGGAAGTGGTGGTAGATCCGGCAAAGACATTCTGTGAAAAAAAAGAAGTAACACGAATGTTAGAAAGAATTTTTAAATAAGTACACACTCGTATGAGTAGTGTGAATCTATTTAGTTTATTTGAGAAAGGTAAAGGATACATAAAATTGTGGGAAGTCCCATTGGTAAATGATAAGAGCTCCGATATCTCTACCGACCGAACTAAAATTGAATATCAGATTGCCAGACCGTAGTTACAAGTGCTTGTATGAACTGGTAAAAACGTAGTTGCAAGTGCTTGTATGAATTGGTAAAAACCAGGATTTAATGTTGGAAGAATCCAAAAGCCACAAGCTCGTCAAAACCTACATTTATGTCAGAGTGCTGTTACAAACAATCAAAACCGCGTAATTCGACCAAGCTGGAAAATTGAATATTTGCACCCAACAAAATTTATTTAAATCATATGAAACCAGCCCATGCTCATACGCTACTTTTACATCAAGAAGACCCTGAAAAAAATGAATGTCTTCCGCCAAAAAAGCCTAATCTTATTTTTTTTTGTGCATATTTCAAGGTATTTATCGGTCGAGGTCAAAAACCTAGAATCATAATTCGGTCATGTTTATTTCCAATATGCTAGGCTAGAGAGCATGCACCTAAATTTTACTAATCACGCCAAAGCAATAATACCACCCGGTGGGCAGTCCAGTCCAATCTACATCCACATTTTACCAGAGGCGTCAAAGTTCAGCAGATAGCCTATATAGCAGCTGCAACGAATGCGTTCATTTAAAATCTAGACCATCCAATATTGCATTGGTGGACAAGACTCTCAAGATACATTCAAGATGCAGAGGGAGGCTCAAAACGAGAAACAAAATTCACCGATTTAATTTGCATACCAAATTGATTTATTAAGTGTATTTTATTGCTTGATGACATAAGTCTTGACAGTCTGGTACAAGCATGCATCTAGCACTAGGCATGCGGTATCGAGATATTCGATACCGACTGCAACATCATGAGACCAGTTTCCCATATGAGCACACATTATGAGCCTACCGAAGCAGTAAGCAAACCTATTCAGTATGTTGAGATGTCAAAATGTTGAAAAATTCTAATTTCCGCTTTTCACTTGCACATACAATTCGTACGATATTATTCATAGTGGCACTTAACAGAATGAATTTTCCGGAAAATGTGTACATACTAATATGAATTTAACGGTAACACATATAAAGTTGACATGATGTGTGTTTTGGAGCATGTATGGAAGTTGCGGGAACAGTAGAAGACTGAAGACGCAATTTAGTGACTATTATGAACACTCCTAACCAGTTACATTCAGCGGGAAGTCTATCACCGAACAAACGTGTGAATTGCATACTAGCATGACCGCGAGTACAACTATGTATGATATACGCAGAGGCGATGCAGTTTGATTGTGCAAGTGCTGCCGGGAAAACTTCCTAGACATATGCGGTCAATCTTGTCTTATAATGGGTTAATAAGAAACACCGCACGACCGGTTATTTTATTTTATTGTCTTATAATTAAAGAGACACGTCAATTTGTTGCCGATGCTCGTTAGTGTCCGGCTCCGTCCAAGAAGATGTTTTCGAAACCAGCTTCTTAGGTTGCATATGAATGAGTGTGCATGTGAAAAGGGCAAAGGCGCATGTCGCGCATATAGTACGGAAATATGTTGGGCTTTAATTATTTCGTTAATGTGAAGAAATTTCGGATAAATTATTATGATGGTGTTATGCGGGATGGTCCAAGGTTAATTGGGACATAAACAATATTGTTATGTTTTTTGATAACTTGATTTTGGATTTGATTAAATTTTATGCGTAATCAATGGGCATGCATGGGTCCAATAACCATAATAAAAGAGGCATTTTACTGCAACCTTCTTACACAGCTAGATATTAAAATTCTTCGGAGAGCAATTTAAAGGTACGTGTTCGTTGAGACAATTCATGTGATGATCGCTCAGGTCTGCATCTGATTTCGAGCCATATTTGCATATTTTTTGAATGGTGCTAATTTCCTAGTATCGACTATGATTTAAAGCAACATGTCTGTATAGAAAATGTATGCATATAGTGCTCAAAACCGGTAGTTTAACTTCGATCGCTGAGCGATAATCACATGAGTCGTCTCTACGAACACAAACCTTAAGCGCCTGTCCGGATTTCAAACCTAAAACAGTGAGTCTTGGGAGTTTTGCATTGAGTGAAACTTAAATGAATGTTTGCAGTTTTTCAATGTCGCCCGGCATCTCTGAGGTTACAATTTAAAGGTACTAATTACAAACCCAGAATCTGTAGTGGTGTTACTCCAGGGTTCCGTTCCTAAAAATTAAGGAGCTCTTAAGGCCGCACACACACGAAATCCAACGAAACTTCATATAAAAAATAACAACTTGACCTTCCACTTCCTGTTCCTCGCTGTCGTTTTTAGGGTTTTTCAGATTTTCTTTTTCGAAAAACCATTATAAAATCGATTTTTACGTCTGTTTGTTCACTAAATAACTTGAGAACGATTCAGCCAATCGTCATGCAATTTGGTAGGAATGTGGAGAATGGTAACAGTCTGTGGCGCGACCATCTTAGAAGTTAGTAGGGCAAAAATAACGGGGTTTTCATAAAAAAAGCGACTTTGTTATTTGTTATCGTAGATGGACGTATGGGTACTCAAATCACAGGACTCGACGATTACATTTTATATTATAGTTACCTTTGACCAGTTTCGAGTAACGGTAACGGAGTTATGGGCGTTTGAACTTAAGCTTACCTCATCACCTCGGTTTTTCTAAACCGTTATAGGTACCGATATAAAACGTTGTACAAAAGGTATAAGCATACTAGGGTCGGGGGAATAAGTGGATAAGTCGAAAAGTATAACTTTTCAGGACAGCATTTTTAATGTTTGCGTGCTATATTGGCCGAATGCGTCAACTCGGAAAAACTTTTTTTATTGTTAGATGTCCTCTGCAGTGTCAGGATTTGATCTGTGGAATTTCATTTGAATACTTTCATCTAAACATGTATGGACATTTAACCCTTCAATACTCATTCGGAATCTATAACAATAAAAGTCGTGCGGAGTATATTTTTCGAATTGTTACTTGGGTTGAACGGATGTCCAAGTTCCGTTTCCCCCGTCAAATAAGTCGGTAAGTTAAATATTTTCAAAATGGGACTTTGCCACTTATGCACTGCGACGATAGATCATTTTGGCAACTTATTCGCTAAAACAACAGAATTACGTATTCTATGAATTTTTAAAAGCTAATACCTTTGACACACACAATAGAAAAATCAAAATTTGTCAAAATACGGATTCGTTGCAATCACAATTAGCGACACACGCCTATAAATTCGAATTGTCAGTAAAAAATCACCTTAAGTGAACTAATCGTAAACCATTTCACCCGGAGAAAGGTTTTCACGAACAAACCCATTCCGCTTTCTCCTTATTTTACAGCCTTTATATACACATAGGGACAAAAAAAATAAGTACATCCCTCATGTACCTTTTTATGCCTAATTTGCATACCCTTTTTAAAATTGAATTAATCCAAATAGATATCCATTACAACAATTAGGATACAACAATGCCAAAGGAACCGAAAAACTAAATGGTATCCCCCTATTATCTTAGTCCCTCCCGATATTAGCTTTGAAGTGGGTTTTTAGCTTGGTCAAAATAATAAGTACACCATCGGTTTTTTTAATTTTTTGACAACAAGTTGCTATTTTCCGTAAGGATTTGTTTTTTTATTCATTGGTATGCAAGAAGCGTTAAATTAAAAACAAACAAAAATACTTAAGGGGCGAAAAACACATGGTAAGTACGAAAAAAGAAGTTTAAGTTCGAAACTTGGAAATAGTGGAAAATTATTCTCTCAATAACGAAATAAACCAGCTAAACATTGTATTTACTGCGTAATTCATTAAAAAGTGAATTAAAGCAGTTTCTAATGCGGTTAAGTCCATGTAAGGGCCTTAAGGACAACTGTGGGTCTCATTATCACTATGGCGAGAAAAGTTATCTTGACATGACTGATGATTTTCGCGGAAATATTGAAAATATAGAATCCCTTTAAAAAGTTAATCGAAGAATACAAGAAGTAAAGCAGTTTTGACAAAAAGTTTAGAACTTTCCATGGCGACGTTAAAAGTGTTGACGGTTCAAGAAAATTTGGGAGGGATAGTTCTTCTTGTTCCAGATCGAACAATGGAAACTCACAGAATATTCTGTTTTATTTATGAGATCGCAATAAATTTGATCGGGAGCTAATCTTATCGTAATATTCTTCATTCAGGAAAAAATAATGTGATATACGCTACATCAACTGGCTATTTCCCATGGAGGCGAAAAAACATGGTCTATGGTTTAATTTTCATAGTTTGGTTTCGTTCAAATAGACCTAATAACCGTTACTTTGAGGCAATTTCCATATAAGAAATGTTAGTAAAGAGTCCTAGAATATTTCACTGATGAACCCATACACTTTAAATGGGGATTTCAGCAGGATATTAACCCTAACCATACCTCACAAACTGGTCAAAGATCCGCTTCAACCAAATCGGGTGGCTTTTCACGTTGTTACTAGAGTTAAATTAAATCCGGAATGTTTGGAGAGAGTTGAATCAATGAACCAGAAACACAGTTTTCACAAAACGGACCAATTACGGAATTTCCTTGAAGTAACTGGATATATGGATGTATGGGAACATGCCATAAGAATTATCTCCAGAGGGCCAACAAAAACCTTTTTTCTTTCAAAATATCGGACCATTTACTTTTAAATAATAAAATAAATTAAATTCTTGTCGAATCAGAACTTAATATTTTAATTAAAACAAGTTTTAATCAAATTAACTGACATGTACTTATTATTTTGTCCTGCCTATTTTAGTAAGTTCGTACATTTTCAAGTTAAATGAAAGCTGTTATTTATTATAATATGCTAATTTACATATTATTTGATTCCTCACCAATTAAGTAATTAAATCTTTCCATATGATTTTATTTCCTCAAATAACTACTTTGCTACAGGGTGATAAGAAAAATTCGTATGGGTGTACTTATTTTTTTGGCCATAAGTGTACATCATCAGATTTATCTAAGGTAATGTACAAGTACAAAACACGATACTTTTTTTTTCACACTCAGAAATATGCGCTTCATGTGAAATGCTACAATGGCTGTTTTATTTTAAAGGGCAGGTTTGCTAACCCAGACTCGTAAAATCATCGAGGATAGCATTTAGGTTAATTTTCAAATTGTCAAATATATTAAAGCCTTTTTTTACACGAAACCCAAATTTTAAACGATTTTTCTTCATTAAAAATTTTTTAAACTAATAATTTGGCAAACGACATTTTAACATAATATTTAACATAAATTTCGAAAAAATTGAAAAGGTTTAACTCAATGCTATGTGGATGTGATTTCGGGCTAGCATTTGTATGAAAATTACCCCGTAGAGTATGTTAGCTGTTGAAAAAACACGGTCAATGAGTTCTGTGACATCCAGTTTTTCATCGTTTAATCGTTGAAATCTATAGTTGAGAGTGATTTCCGATTTTAGGCCGAAATTGGGGCAATAATAATACAAGTCGATTTATCTAATTATTCCCAGCAAATGGTTTCCCTACAAAACTGTACAAGTAGACTTAACCGGGTAATTACGTCAATGAGTGAGTTGTCTGAAAATGCACATTTCTGTAACTAAGAAAGCGTTGCGTTTTGAACTTAAAAACTTCTGCATATTACGCAGAAATTTTGTAAGAGTAGTTTAATGCAACTCATTTTCGATATAAGTCCACTTATCCACTTATTCGCCATGGCCCTACATAGATCCGTTAAATACTAACACTGTTAACATTTGATAAGGAAAAGTTCATAACAATATGTTTCTGAAATTTCAATTTGTGCGTGTGAAGCACCTCTTAGGTCTGCAAATATGAAAATGTTGACGAGGGTTTTTAGGAAATGACATAAGGAATATGTCTACAAATTTTCATTCAAATAACTTTATCCAAATTGTTTGTGTGGGTACTCATATCAACGAGGTAAACGAAGTCATTTCATATAAGTTCCTTTTTCTTGATTGGGAGAAACGGTAACTCATTCATATAAAGCCAATTAATTCAGTTTGTATGTAGCCATCCTTACGTTTACCTAAGTTTCCTTTTGTTGAGAACTCATCAGACATTATAAATCGATTTATAATGTCTGATGATTTGCCGTTGAGTACAAACTGTATACGTAGTTAATCTATTTTTGGATGGCGCTAGCCTTTCATTCTGAAACGCGTTTATCTAGACCAATCCAAAAATAGGTTTACATCAAGCATTTCATTAATATTGTGCATCATTCTTATTTATTGCCTTTAAAACCTATAAAATACGCGTACAAAAAATATTCACTATGCATTAAAATTCTATAAAAGTCTCGTATTGCAGGCGCAGCCCTCTGTACGCAAGGTATTTTTTTGTTTGTTTTGTTGGGTTTCACGCATTTGATGTTGTTTAGATTAAGACACATTAATACAATGTTTTGTAAAATTTGTGTAAAAAAATATGTTTCTTAGAAGAACCTAAATGAGGGGTTGGGTTTGTACGGCAGCCCCATGACCCCAAGGCCCCGTTGCATTCATTATACACCCAAGGACGTACCGAACAAACATTTGTTAGGGGGGTGAAAAGTAAAATTTTCCGACTACATTTGAAAATTCACCAATTATACACTGTCAAAAATGTTGGACTAAAATCTATTCTTTTTTGGTGTACATATATGACCACACCAGGAATTGACTAAAATTCAATACATAGCTGGGAATAAATTTAGATTTATTCCAATAACCGTATTAAAATTTAAACCTATAAAGAATAAAAACTTTTTTTTTGAAGAGAATTAAATTTAATCCGTTCTGTATTAAAAATGGACTGTATTCCAAGGCATGGAATCAAAATTAGTCCAAGATTTTTGACCGTGTAATTAGAGGTACGGACATTTCGTTTTTACGAAATAGATGCAAATTTCGAGAAAAATTGCTCATTTCTGCGGATAAATGCGAAATTTTCTAATTTGGACTCTTGCTTTTGTACAAAAATGTCAATTATTGGAGATAAGTTTTCATCTCAGATTTTTTTTTCAGACGTTTTCCGTTAGTAAGAATAGATAAATTGTTAAATGCAGAGAGTTCGCTGAATCATGAGCACGATGGCTTGCTGAACACCGAGAAAGCACTTTAGTTGTAGGACTTGTAGGTTTGATGAATGAGCTTTGTTTTCTGCAATGCGATTTTTTTAGAGAGAATTTTTCTCGTGGTTCGGCGGGCCCCGAAATTGAAATGAACTTTACACAAAGATAAAAGCGTAACGATATTAGCGGAAAATGCCTCAGCAGTTTCTCGTTTTGTCGTTACCGTAACTCCTTGAGGAGTGGTCTTGTCGACTAGTATCTATGTATCCATTTTATCGACAATATCCTTTGCAGAAAACATTAGCATCAAATTGTCTAAGCGTTCATTTCCCATTAACGTTTGTAAATTATTGATGATTAATCTTAATTTACTAAATGATCGCTCGCTCGAAGCTGATGTAACTGGACATGTCAAAATAAGCTGAATAATCTTGTAAGCTTTGGGTCCTTAGTTTGAAAGCCTCTCAGGCGCGACAATCCATTGCACTAAGGCCGCAGGATGTGTTAGTGACATCCTATTTCCAAGATCTTATCTGCTTTTGTTTGTTTGTTTATAGTTTGAGATTATTCTTCCAATTTTTTCCGAGCACGACGAGTTCGGTGTTATTTTTGTTGTCAGATTCAGGGTCAATATCTAATTTTCTTACGAAAATCATGGAGCTTTGCACTAACGCATTGATTTCGCTGTCTTTGTTAATGTCTTTAAAAGACTTTATTGTACTGCGAATGAGTTTCACGGCGTCAGTAATGTTAAGGTCCTGAGCCAAATTTTCAGTTAAATTTTTCAATTAAAACATTAGTTTTATGTTTTTATGCCGAATACCTCTGTTAATAAGTATATGCATTCAATTACATACTTTTAATATTACGACTTTCAAATGTTTATATCCTTAAACATCGACATTAACAAAAGAATAAATTTATTAATGCCGAAAATCGCAATCCTACATATTCCCACTGAGGTCAAATTTGCCGACTGCGGATGAAAATTGAAAATGTTAGGGGGGTGAGACATCCCCCAATACCCCCCCTTGATTATACCCTATACCCATAATATGGTATAGGGTATATTGTTTTATACATATATGTTTTGTGGCATGAATAGAAACACATTTTTGTGAGGCTTGGTTGAAATTGGTGCAGAAATAAATCTGTTATTCTTAGAAGAACCTAATTTGAGACATGGGTTTGAATGGCAGCCCCATGACCCCATCGTTCGTTTTACATACAAGGTGGGGGCAAAAGTAATCACCCTAATGGAAAACGCTATAACTTTTTTGGATGAATTGGGATTGGAGAACATGTCGTTCCAACAGGACGGTGCAACGGCGCAAACTGAGCCACAACCGATATTTTGAAGTAAGCATTTGCTGGTCGACTAATCACTCGTTTTGGTGATTTACACTGGCTGGCCAGATCACCCGATTTAACCGTTCCAGACTTCTTTTTATGGTTTTTTTTAAGCCGCAGGTTTGCGACAACAAGCCTCAGACTCTTGAAGCTCTTAAGGTGAATATTCGCCAGGAACGCGAGAACCTGTCGCCCGATATTCTGGTAAGAGTGATGGAAAATGCCATAAAACGGGCCCGTATGGTCATCAACTATGGCGGCGGCCACTTGGCCGAAATCATTTTCTCGACTTGATAGAATAAATTCAAATGGATTAAATAAACATATGTATTTCACAAGCAAAACCAAAGTTTCTCTTTTATTAACAAAAAAAAAAAAAACAGCGAAAAACATCGGGTGATTTTGCCCCATCTTGTATCTTTTGCCACCTCATCGTTAAGATTGGTCCACATACAAAAAAGTTTTTCTTAGAAGAACTTAAATTAGAGGAATAGGTTTGGTATGGCAGTTTCATGACCCAGTGATCCAATTTCGGTGATTCAAGCATACAAACAGCCTGCAACAATAATAAGAACGTGTGCACTATTTCAGGTTGCTCGCTTCAATACCCACCGAGCGAAACGCAGCGCAACAGACAGACGGACATCGCCCAATCGACTCCCCTTTCACTCTACAAGCGAAGGGTATAACAAAAGCTGCAAAAAAACGAATCTTGTAAATCTTATTGAATGTGGTACGGTTTCAGTACTCAACTTTGCCACTTCATAGTGGTAGTATTATATTGTATGTGGCGAAGACGAAGTCAAATCATATTTTGTGTGCTCTTTTTCGGAAAATAATTAGAAAACAATATCAATAAGTGAAACACAATACTTTTTGTTTTAATTAACTGAGAATTGAATAGACTATTAATTTTGAAATTTTAATAGTTTTCTTGAAAATCAGTCGAAACTATTCATGCCAAGGGGTGTTCTAATTTGATGACGAGCAGTGTCAATGGCAGAATAAACTACCTTTGGTTGGGTTAAATTTTGAAAATTCTTTTAAGATTTGATTAGAAAAATAATTTTTTGTCGATCTAAGTGTACTGTACAAAATATTGCTGCATTTTGGTATACCGGCGACTCATAAGGCTGACGATGACTAATACCCTCTCGCAGGTCAGAGTGCAGAACAGACCTATTTGAAACTCGTACTGGTCACAAGTAGGGCGATAGGCTGGCGCCGGCGCTCTTCAACCTGGCTCTGAAGTATGTACTTCTAGCCATGAATATGGACAGCAACGAAACGCTACTCTTCAAGTCGACTCAATTAGTAGCGTGCGCCAACGACATCAACATGAAGCCTCGAAGATTCCGTGAGGCAGAAAGCCTGCTGCATAATCTCAATAACGCCACAGAAGTAGTTGGACTATACATATCAACGAAACCAAAACAAAGGCCATAATGCAATCAAAAACAAGAACGCCAGTAAATTCAAGCACGAAAGTGGGGGACCTCAATATCGAGTATGTATAGACAACTTCAACTACCTGAGTTGTAACTTATCAAAGGGCGCCAACGAAACCGACGAAATTAAGCGACGGATACAACTAACTAATAAGACGTATTTCTCAGTCCTCCTAATTATTATGTAATTCGAAGCATGCGCACAGAAACAGGAGGCTCAGCGTGTATAAAACAATCATCCGACCAGTGCTGTGCTATGGCTGCAAAACATGGACCCTCACCCAAGCCTCCGAAACTTTGCTGGACAGATTCGAACGAAAGGTCGAAGCATCCACGACTGCAATTGACGGGGCATGTACAACGCAAACTTCGATCTACACATATTCACAACTATGAATGTATGCGAAAACGCGGAGCGATCGAAAGTATTTGCCACTATCAAACGCAATATTAGAGTAGTTTCTACGTTTTCGGTAAAAATGCTAGTTGGGTAAGGTGACCAGACTTCCCAAGGCCCAATGCTGAACACATACTTGCGGAATTCAGGCAAATCCTCAACCATACTACCCAACTTCCCCCATCTTCTCGACGATTTGGAGAAAGCATAATATTTCACGAGGCAACCACTATGATGCATACCATAATACGACCTCATCAGGAACCCAACCAGGGAAGGAGTTACAGGGGTCTGGACTCCTCTCGAACTTATTTCAATAGGCTTTGGAACTTAACTTCCCAAAGTGCTTCCAGTTTATTCATTCCTAGAATGCAGTCGAAATTAGATTGTAGGTATCTAAGCTTGCAGTCCGAGAAATTGTGTCATCTGGACGAAGGTAGACTCAACTGCGAATAATAAACAAATTGAAAAACGTAAAAATCTTGTGACCCAAGAGTGAGATAGTCTTTAATAATAGAAACTTCGGCAAATTTCGTAAGGTTCCACATAGGCTCCAAAATTTTAAATAAAATATTTTCATGTAGCAATGAAGTCGCTTTTCTCAGAGCCGTGCAAAAGGACGCCACCTTATTATGTAGTGTTGTGGTTGACAAGCTTTTTAGCCAGAAGAGCCAAATTTGAAAATTTTCCCTTTAGTATTCATTTAAAAATCCAAATTGTTTTTTTTTTCATAACGGTACGTGTTATCTGGAGAAAGCTATAGGACTAGGATTTTGTAGAGCTTCAAGATTAACTTTTCGAAATACAGTAGGGCATAGGAGACACAATTTCTTGAAGAAAAATGTCCGACTCAATATAATATAACGGTAAGTATACTAGTATGATAATTTTAAGTGTGGAAATTCTAAAGTACCATTGATTTTTCACCAGCATTCGATTCCATGTAATTTTAAATGGTAATTTCGTGGGGCTTCAAGGAAGACAATTAGGACATTTTTCGCGCTGGATAATTTGAAATCAATTAGAGGAGTGATCAGAATTTTTTAGGTTATTTTGTATCTGAAACTAATACCCTTGCTGAACGAAATTCCACCAAGTATTACAAATTACAATGTCTATATAAGCTGGATGGGTGGGCATAATAAATTTGCGTTATACAAGATGTATTCGCGGGTCAGATCACAAAAATATGCTGTTGCAGATACTTACCTAGTAGTATAGTGATTTTAGTTGAAAAAATGATGAACCCAAACTCAAAAAAAAGAGCTGACTTTTGATGCCAAATTGTTCTATGGCCTGACCGGATTATGCAGTAAAAAGTTACACTTTTTTGGGCGTCAAATTTGATGGGGAGGGGTGGCAAAGGGGTGAAATTATGATTTTTCGCCAATATCTTGAAACAAAAAAAAAAATTTCTCCACCACACTTTGCAATCTGAAAGCACCTAGCTACTACACTACTAAGCCTCTTCATCAAACTGTTCTGTCTGAATTGGTGACTAGATCACCTGGATGTAAAATTCCAACATAATAATTACAGCAGTGCCTGATTTTTATATTTTTAGATTTATACGTACTTTTAAGTTGTATTAATGCATGAGTTTTGTTTAAAACCATATATCACAAACAACTGTTTGTCTCTTTTAGCCACTTTTCTGCTGAATAATAATAATAAATTTAATCTGACTACTTTGCTTCCCAATGTTATGGTTATGGGCGACCTAGATGACCGGTGCTACAATTTTATAATTTATAATCTGTCCAAAATTTGTCGCAAATCATGTTATTAACAAAAAGTATGGTTACTTGTAGATCAATAAAATTTTCACGTTTAAGTTTTTAATATTCTTGAAGTACATTTTCGAAAGGTGGAAGTTTTCACGGATAATCCCAAAGCCGCTATAGTAATCCACAGACTTTCTGCCATATTTTAAAAGTAATATTCTGTATTCAACTTTCGTAATACGATTAAATAAACAATTTTGAAATTCTGCTCTTGCGGCCCACCCAAACCTTATAAGAGAGTGTTATTTGGCCCGGGCTAGGTTTTGAGTTTGACACCCCTGGAATACACGAAGGGCACATGGGTATTGAGAGATGTAGGAATATTGCAAGAGGGACAGTATTTTGGCCAAATATCAATAACGATATTATAAATTTAGTTTCTAGTTGTGACATACACTGCGCGACAAATGCTTAGGTTCACACATATTTCCTTCCCGGAAACGGTAAAAAAAAGTTTACCGGTTCAAAAAATGTTATTTTCGAAACTATTAAATATCACAAATAAAATGGATGGACTGAGGCCCTACAGGACATTCTCCTTAAATTACAGTAATTGATTTCATTCAAAGAGTCTTTTTCCACTGCGACAATTGCTTAGGTTCAGGGACGATTTTACCGTTATACTTAATGTTTTCGCTGAAAAATATTTCAGAAAAGTGTCAAGCAGGAGAAATACAAAAAAAACAAAAGATTTTTTTTTTATTTAATAGTGTGTATTTCCGCCATATTATTTATTATTTATAATTTTATAACGCCTTCAAGGTAGGGAATTGTGTAAAGAATGCCGCACGGATAGCGGTATTTTAGACCGAGCTGTCTTAATTCCATGAATTAACTCTTCTTTAGGGTTTTACTGTTTACCACTACTGTAAACCTCCCAAACAAGCCACCCCCAAAATGTTTTCTAATGTGTTAATGTCAGGGGAGTTGGGCACCCGGTCTAACAAAGTCACATTTTCCTCCAAAATAAACGATTTAACTACCCTCGCTGTATGAATTGGGGCAAGATCATGGTGCAATATCCAAGGGTCGCCTTCATCCATGACATTTATCTTAGGGATATCCTCTTCTAAGAGCGGTTTATAAGATGAACTCGTTTGGCGACCTCGTAGGATGACCAAGACGATAGTTCCATGATATGATATGGCTCCCCATACCATAACGGAACCTATTCGGGAGTGATGGCGTGACAGGTACATAGGTTCCTCCCTAATATCATGATAATAGTAAGAGAACCCATCTGGACCGTCTACACAAAACCGTTTTTCATCCGTAAATATTACCTCTCCATTGCGATGTCCAGTTCATGAATCTTGAGGCGAATTCCAGGCGCTGTAGGCGATGCTGCGGGGTTGAGGCTGTTTTTTTCTTTAACCATAAACGTTTCAAACAAGAAGAAGATCTAAGAACTCGTTGGATAGTCCTCACAATTGTTGATAACCCCAAATTCTCCCCATGCTTACGCTCAGTAAGGGACGAATTCGAGGCTTATCTTAAGAGACGTCGCCGTAATGCACCGGAAATCGCTTTTTTTCTGCCTCCTGCGTATCATCGGCCATAATTTTCACTATCTCATATAAAATTACTTGCAACGTTCGAGCTCCGCTGAATCCATATTGCCATTTGTCCGTTTGAATATCCTTCTTGCTTTAGTATGGAAATTGTCGCCTTTTCCTCGGCAGAAAGTTGCTTTCCTTTTGACATTATCCACTATACGACTCACAGAGTACAACGCGAAAAAAATGTTTACAGAAACACTACTCACCAGGACGAGATAACTCTTTAAAGTAAATGAACCTATACAATTGTCGCAGTGGAAATTGCGATTTTCATTTTAAAAAATTCCGTTAGCTATGCGAGTTGCTTGATAGAGTTGCAATATTTATTAAAATAACCGTTAATTAAGAGAGCATTATTTAAAAATTATTTCTGATCAGAGTACATAGAAATTATATAATTTTAAAGGAAAATATCCATGAACCTAAGCATTTGTCGCGCAGTGTATATGCTTAAGAAATAGAAATTCTAATCCGAAGTCTATTTGGATTCCTGGTACTATTCTAAGCAAATGTAAGGAACCACGTTCTTATGTTATAAGGGATACTAAAGATAGTGGTGTGTACAGGCGGAATAGGAAACAAATGTTGACAACATCTAAAAAAAAAATTATAATGAGGAATCAACGGGACAAAAACTGAATTATAATATATTTGAAAAAGGAAAAGTATATGATAGTAATACTAAACATGAGTCAGTCATCGATAATAATTCCACTAGTGAATCAAGTGCTACAAGACAGGATTTTAATGAGCGGAATCGACAAACCTTCTATACTACGCGATACGGACGTATAGTTAAGCCTCGTGAATTGTATATTAATTGAGATATAATTTGAAAGCATTCTGGGTTCAACTTCCAACATCCAACGAATTACATTACATTACAACATTAAATGAAATGACTATTGAATTAACCTTTTGAATTAACCTAACATTGAAATATTGGTTGAATGTGTGTAGTGGGACGCAGCCTCCGCATCACACGAAACAGCCGTGGAGCCATGCGCTGCCGACCCGTTTCCCTTTAGTGCGGGTACACAAGTAAATTACATTACTATATTATTGTTAAGAATGTTGCTCTCCGAGCGATTTCCCGATTTACGGGCATATCCACTCGGAGAGTGCAAAACTATGACATTCATCGGTTTCGATTGAATGCATATGGCACGACACTCTCATCAGGTGCCGCCGCTAGTGCCGTGCCATATGCATTCAAGGACGGCACGACCGAGAATGCACCGGCTGGTTGTTACTCACCGTATATAAACCCGAAAAAATCATACCATGCTACGGATCATATTTTGAACGAATAGCAACATACTATTTCTATGATCCGCGCAACATCCCAATGTTTTGGCTATAACGCCAATGGTTAACACAATAGTTGAATGTGTGTAGTGGGACGCAGCCTCCGCATCACACGAAACAGCCGTGGAGCCATGCGCTGCCGACCCGTTTCCCTTTAGTGCGGGTACACAAGTAAATTACATTACTATATTATTGTTAAGAATGTTGCTCTCCGAGCGATTTCCCGATTTACGGGCATATCCACTCGGAGAGTGCAAAACTATGACATTCATCGGTTTCGATTGAATGCATATGGCACGACACTCTCATCAGGTGCCGCCGCTAGTTCATTCTCGGTCGTGCCGTCCTTGAATGCATATGGCACGGCACTAGCGGCGGCACCTGATGAGAGTGTCGTGCCATATGCATTCAATCGAAACCGATGAATGTCATAGTTTTGCACTCTCCGAGTGGATATGCCCGTAAATCGGGAAATCGCTCGGAGAGCAACATTCTTAACAATAATATAGTAATGTAATTTACTTGTGTACCCGCACTAAAGGGAAACGGGTCGGCAGCGCATGGCTCCACGGCTGTTTCGTGTGATGCGGAGGCTGCGTCCCACTACACACATTCAACTATTGTGTTAACCATTGGCGTTATAGCCAAAACATTGGGATGTTGCGCGGATCATAGAAATAGTATGTTGCTATTCGTTCAAAATATGATCCGTAGCATGGTATGATTTTTTCGGGTTTATATACGGTGAGTAACAACCAGCCGGTGCATTCTCGGTCGTGCCGTCCTTGAATGCATATGGCACGGCACTAGCGGCGGCACCTGATGAGAGTGTCGTGCCATATGCATTCAATCGAAACCGATGAATGTCATAGTTTTGCACTCTCCGAGTGGATATGCCCGTAAATCGGGAAATCGCTCGGAGAGCAACATTCTTAACAATAATATAGTAATGTAATTGAAATATTGCATAAACCTATTTTGATCACTTAATATTAAAAATTAATTAATTATAGGCATTATAATTATTATAATTTTTATAAAAAAAGGATCATGTTATAATAGTACATATGACAACACTATGTATATGATTTTATGGTAACCATTATAATAAAGTCAGTCGTAAGTCAACCAACCTCGTGTCTACAATTATTCCTAATTTGAATATCATCATATCGTCCTTAGGACATTTTGCGATAGGACTAATAGTTCAGATATTTTCGAAAAACGTAATTTTCCCCTCTTCGTCACCTCCTCCCCCTCAATGTGACGCTCAAATTAGTGTAACTTCTTAGTGCGTATCGGGGACATCATTTGGCATCAGAACTTTCCACTTTTTTATTTTTGGGTCTAATGCTAAAATCACTATACTATAGTACCTAGACCGGTATCTTCATAGTAGTTAAAATTACATGATGCTTCACAGGTCCTCAGTCCTGGACGTACGGAAAAGGGCAACTTATTCCTAGTGGTACTCGAATGATGAATTCGAAAGGGAGAATGAAAAAGGAGCTGGAGTTGTAGAACACAGCACCGGGATATCGATCGCCAGCTCAAAGTTTTTCGAAGATGCGACCAATAAAATTCCATAGGGGGTACCAAGGACATTTTTTTAAAGAGCGGCTATGGAATTACCGATATAGAGGACGTTGGGCGGGAGGACAATTTTTTTCAATAAATTGCCAGGCTTGATCAAGAAGAAAAAAACACTAGGACTGCTGCAACAACCGCAAAATTCGATCGTGCGTTATTTATAAAATCTAATTTGTAATAAACGGCATTACAAAACAACACGGAAATCAGCTGCTAAAATTTATACATAATGTATTTTGAAATCGTACTTATTGATGCCGATTCGAAACTTTAACTGCGCCTTTGTGAGTTCCTTGATTCTACGAATTTCTACAAAAAAAAAACAGGTAGCATGGACTATGACTTTTAGACTACCATGATCATTAAAGACTATGGCCCATTCTCTCGTAGATCTTATAGAATGGTTAGTCTTATCGCCCAGGGAAGACACACACAATATTTAAAAAGCTTCTCCATTATATTGAATTGTTTTTTTGTTAATTTTGCATAGTTATGTTATCTTTTGCTTATTTACGCTGTTGGATGAAAGTGCGCAATGATTTTCGCAATCTAAAGGTACGTTGTGCTCGACACGACTGCATCGGCTCTAGTGACAGCGACTCGCTCATTTCATATAAAAACTCATTTTTCTCTCATCCAAAAAACGAGTTTTTATATGAAATGAGCGAGTCGCTGTCGCTAGAGCCGATGCAGTCGTGTCGAGCACAACGTACCTTAAGATGATGGCTTAACCCTTAAATGCATAGCGTACCATATATGGTACATGGCTATTTTCCTGTAAAAGTCAAGAGATTATTCAATTTTTGATTTTTTTTTTACTTTTTCCCAAAGTAGACAAAACAACCTTTCACATAAATTCAATTTTGGCTCCCCGAAGCTTTCCTTGAATTGCCAGTGCGCCGTCAAAGTGGACGAATGTTATTTTTGGTGGAATTTTAAAAGCTATTCTTTAGAGCTAAAGAAATTGGCGAAATTTACCGTAATTTGGAAAAGGAAAAATACTGGTAAGTAAATTGGAATGTGTTCTTGAGGTTCTTTTGAGATTTTGGCCAAAAAAAGTCACCAAAGGTATTGTTTGCAACAATTTCGCAACGTACCATATATGGTACACCATGCATTGGGGCATATTCGGAAATATCTATACATACACTCCGATCGTTATTAGCTGATGAAATTATTCTCCTTTAGTCTTGAGAAGAGTAGGATATGTTCATAAAATTTTAATTATCAGCTCTTTCAACATTATGGTGCGTTTTATTGGGCCCAGAACAGGTCCAAATAATAATTTCATACAAATTATGTCACCGATCCAGGACATTCACTGCCATTTTTTTATGAAAGCTAGGTTCAGTCCTGTTCAGGATCCAAGAAAACGGAGCTGTCGTAGTTGATTTGGAACGACCGTTTTTGTAATTTTATTTTCTATAGCACACCGGTCAGGGATTAGAGTCTCTGTAGCTGCTTCTTATAATCTCAGTCTTTTTAGCTAGCAAGTCTACTGAAAAAATTGTTCACATCATTTGTTTTGTCCTTAGGTCACGCCACTAAAAACCGAGCTTCCGTACTTAACATCTTAGTAAGATGCTTGCACTTTCACCAGGACTCAAGTAGCTGCGCCTTGATATCCAATTTCTTAAACCATTTGATTATGACAAGTATTGTCTTCGAAGTTCGCGGTCAGGATCCTCAGAAAATATGCTGATAGGGTCAACCATTCCATATGGAAGACTATGTGGAGTACCACATTCGATAAACAAAAAATTACATGGATGTAATACTTGTGGACAGGTCCAGGGACCTGCACAAATTTGGTTCATTTCCATATTCATATCCTAGCAAAGTCAATCCAATCCATATACTTTTCAAGAAAGGAATCCCATAAGCTATGATAAGTCAAAAGAAGTCTCGAAATATACGTTTAACAGTGAAACGTGTTTGTAACGAATTATTATATAAATTATTTATTTTATAACTAGACCGAGTTCTAGTCGCTCTAATAGCATGTTGAGTACATACCCTATACCCATGTACAGAGCTCCGAGCTCCCTTTTGAAAAACTGAATATTCGCGATTTTCGATCGAAATGACAACCTTTCCTTTAATGAAGAGGAGTTCATTATTTCGAGTTTCCACTATAATTTGGATCAAAACTCTCAATAATCATTATCCTTTCTTTTTTGCACTGTTTATATTAAAGTAAGAGGCAGATTAAATAAAATTTGAAAAATGTCTTTCATTTACAACATATGGCCTGAATGCATGGCGTACCATATTTGGTACACAATGAAAATTCTACTATTTTCTCTTTCATGGGAAAACGGGCTATTTACTGGGAAAATAAAGGCTAATACCGTGTTCAGTGACCGATTTTACATAAGGGGAGGTCAGTTACGATACTGGGTTCAGACCCCATGCATTTAAGGGTTAAACAAGCAAAATATGGCGTAGCTATGCAAAATAAACAAAAATTCCATTCAATACAATGGCTATGTCCACACATGTGCGCTTTCGTCTTCCCTATCGTCTTCAAGCTCCGTATCCACTTTCAACATTGAACATGTCATTGATTGCGTCAAGTGAACAGAAGAGATCAATGTCTCATTCTATCCAGATCTGTTCATTATTTATTGTTAAATATGTGTCACGGCTTTGGTCAGGACGGGTAAATGATAAATTCTTTCATGAATTGTATGAATAGATGATGTGTTGTTAATATTTAGCATTGGCAATTGCGTTCAAGAATGAATGCGTTTCTTCAATAGCGCATACATCTCAAGTTTCAATTGTCAAAATGATGAAGACGAACGAAAATTGAAACTGTCTAGACAGGCACAATGGAAAAGCTTTCTAAATATGGTGTGTGTCTTCTCTACGCGATAAGACTAATCAGCCGACAGGTACTGAATGGCTGATTTCAGACTATAAGACGAAACCGGACGGGTAAACTTGCAAGACAAGAGAGCTTTTGTAGTGGCCAGCAGACAAGCATTGTTCATTTCAAATTGTAAGAACGAGTCTTACGAAAGAAAAAAATCGTGACACGATTGTTTTTCTTTCGTAGGAATCGTACGATCGATAAGACGATTGCATCTACCAATAGTTCAGGCGTTCTGCAAAGACAATTAGCGCGTGTTTTACTTGCATTTTAATCTTGTCGACTCGTCACTTCATTGTACAGTACACTAACTTTGGAGCGTGCATGGCAACATTTATACATACTTGCTGTGTGATTATTGTTCGCCGGTCCGTATTTTGATCGGATAGTGTGAAATGATCATACGATGGTTCTTATCGTCCAAGTTTACCCGTCCGGTCGTTTTCTTACAATTTGAATGAAGCCAATAAGAGCTATCAGAAACCCGGCCTATATATTTTAAGCAGATAACGATAATTTTTGTTTTTTTTTAGATCAATTTGCGCGAGAGGTTGAAAATCCTTCAGTCATTAAAGCACGCTAAATGAGTCAAAGAGCCGCATGTGCCTCCCAAGACGCCCTTTGTCAGCTAAAGTTGGGTATATCTTTATCTATATAGGTCTGACCAGACAAGGACATAATAAAGCTTTCTTCTTCGTTGCCTCATTCTTTATACCGCTCCATGGCGTTGCGTCGCTCGGCCTGCGGTGTAGGCACTTCGCCGGTTCTGGCGGTAATGTCTCAGCCTATTTCTACAGCTCTATTGTCATCGCCGAGACCAATGCGTTGTTGTTGTAACACAGCAAGAATGTAGAATCTGAATCTTGCTGCTTGCTGCATTACTCGTTAATTTTTACGAGTTATCTCTGATGATGTAAAACTAATTTCAACATGCTACACATGCTTCAATTTTCAAATCTCTTATCTGACATAAAATCTTTTGTATAACGGATACTGATTTACTTTTAAGGCCAGTAAATTTATTCCTAAATTGCCATAAAACTAACTTTAATATTGTAAAGCTCAGATACATAATTGATGGTAACCAAACCATAGTACATTAATTACTATACCGGGACCATACATAAAGCAAGTAACAATTAAAAACTCACATGGTTCCACATCAACGGGGGCCTCCGCTATACATTTTATTCTTGAAAAACGTCGCAGCAATCCACATAGGTGAGCGCCATAATATCACCCGTCCGTATAGTCACCGTTGATTAGTGGTTTGCAGCCTGGTGGCTGGTGGCTAGTTACAATGGGCACGAGGTCTTGGTGTTTAGAAGAATATTTTTTCGTTTCATGAAAACACAACATTTCTGGTGATTTTCAGCCATGCAGTTAGATACTGATACTGGTCATTTATACTGTCTGATACCTAGATTGAATTTCATACTAAAAGCTCCATGCTCTAAGCTCATTTCATCGGGCAGGCACCTTGACTATGACGCAATGACAAGACGTTGATCATTGGACTGAAGCCGAATTATATTCTAGTTATAATCAACTCGAATCTTGTAATGTCATTTTGTTAATGATAGCTATGGGTATCACCACATCAACATGTCTCTAGTCGGAGGTTGCGGTTGACAACGTGTTTCTATTTTCAACACAACAATTTGTCACAATTTCGTGGAAATTTGATGGAATCGTGATGCGTCTTTAATGTGTATGTGCCATTGAAAGATTGTGCCATTCATTTCAACACATGTCAATTATTCGAGGTATACTTATTATTTTGTTCAACAAGTGTATCATTACAGCGAGAACAGACGATTGTTTGAGAATTTTATTGAAAATTGCTTGAAAATTTACATTATAAATTATAAGAGCATGCTTACAAAAAATGTGCTTGGAAATAAATGTTGAAAGAATTTATCATAATCTTATACAAAATTATCCACTACGCCGCTATATGCTTCATTTCCCAATATATTATTCATTCAAACTTCTTGTTCTTGTTGACAGCTACCATTTGCCAAAATGGATTCTATCGAGCTATATAACACGATTGGATCAAAATCTGATCGTAAAATACCCATAACAATTTGTGAATCTTAGCAAAATTTCTGCGCCAGTACTTTGCGAAATGTAAATGATGTAATGAAAGATATCACTTACATTACGATGACAATATAACGCCTCTATTTGCAGGGAACCGTATAAATCCAAACAAAATGTTGAATGTATCTCGAAATTCTCGATTTCTCGCTAAACGCCCGATAACCATGTCTATATCTGAAACAAGAAAATAAGCTCAAGAAAACAGGATAATGAAACGATAAGCAAGCGATCGGGTATCTGTTTCCTTTCACATCTGCAACAACGACCAAGAATGGTAAACTTTTGTGTACCGTGCTCGTACTACGTACTTAAAGATTTATATAGTTCTTCGATTTCCGTTTCCTGGGTTTCCGTATACTCACCATCACCATCGTTGTCGTCGTCGTAATAAAATCGGGAAGCTATTTGGAAAAGTTTTTGAACGGCAGCCGGCATACATCCAGAGAGCTCGGAGCCGTGGTACGTATAGTACACAGAGAATCCTCAAAGGAGGCAAGTTTTGAATTATGTATTGACGCAAAAACGAGGGAAAGAGTTTCCCCAGTTTCCTACTTTATTCAATTCATCTGATTCTTGTTTTATCGTCCTTGGAGCACTATCGTTATTGTGTTGTGAATTTATCTTTGTTCGTTTGTTAACTTGCCCCGGAAGAGTATGCCACCGCGTTTTCTGCTTTTTTTGTCGACTTCTTCTTCTTCTTAATTCAAGAAAACCAGTATGAGAATGCATTGGTATACAAGTTAAGTTATGTACAGCATATTTAAAACCGCAAATTATAAATGGCTTTTTGCAAAACTAAATATTGATTTTAGTCTTACTTATAAGAAAGAGCGTTTCGTGGCGAAAATGCATAAGTAATTCATGATAATAGCTTCTACTTCGGTACGAACTTGTTGTCGTGACGCCAGCACATAAAGTGGTTGGTATTTATGAAACCAGCTTATGTATATTTTTCAGAATCACATAATTGTATTAAATTTTGTTGGATTTTTTTTTATGTCCTAAAGAATGAGTTTTCAGTTGACATTTTGTATACCTATTGTGTGCAACTAGCACGTCTTTTAGTGGCTTCTTTTAAATTCGTAAAGGAAGTCTAAGGGAGAAGTTTCATAAAAATGACAAACGAAACCTTACAGGAAAGGTTGAATCCGTTTTGAGTTGACAATAATAAGATTATCACGCCAATTAAATGTGACCTTTGTGTCAACTAGGATTATTATTAGTATAATTAAGAGTCTCGGAAATTAAATAATACTGCGTTGTGAAATATTACATGTAATTATGCAATGTTGACGAAAAACTCTATTTTACATAATTATGTTATAAATGTCACATGCACTAAACGTAGAGTCTCATGCCATCGAATTAAACCGAAGCCCTTCGGGAAACTTTACAGCAAATCATTTGGAGGTCGTATGGATATGTTTTGCTTATTACTTGGATAAACTAGCAGAAACAACAACAATTTACATTTAAATCGATCGGTTTAGCCAGGGCTGGATTTAGCATTTTTAGCGCCTCTGGGCAGTAGCCGAGTTGCCACCCTCCGCCACTGGTTAAGCTTGGTGGCAGGTGGCAGTAGTAATCCCATACACATGGTAGGCAAAACGTAAGAAGGCGTATGCTATCGGAAAAATTTTATCGCCAAAGAAAAACAAAAAAATTAAACAAAAAGCAAAAAAAAACCAAAAAATTTAAAAAAAAAATTTAACAAAGCGACTAAGACTATGTTTACATGACGGAACAAGTACGGGTTTTCGGACCTCTGTAGTTCGGGCCCTGTTTGGCCCTGAGTGTTCAAATTTGGTAGGCATTGTCACTCGCGACGTTTGAAGTGTAGAAAATTTCAAGAAGGAAAACACTGGACTTATTAGAGTCTGAAAATCGAATTTTTTTGAAAATCTTGTTCTCGTTGTTCTTGTTGTTCATTGACAGGGCTACAGCCTTATAGGGAGCAACTCGGGATTCGCTCTCTTTTCCCAAAGATGGAGTCTGTTCCGAGGGTGTGCATAGGCTGTCATTTGCTCCGATCCGTGCAGTAGAAAAAAAGATACAGCGAAAACGTGAAACTGCATACAGTTTCGATAGAGTTTCTGGCTTAAGTCTTTTTCATATGTTTCTAAGAAAATATTATGCAAAAGTTAGGAATAGACCCGAAATGCTTAGGAAAGAATCGTATAGTTTTGTGATTTAGTAGAATTGTTAAGAACAATCCCTTGGATATGTGATCCAAAGTTTTCAGTTGTAGAGCGTCTGGAAGAGCAGGGGCAAGGGGTCAAAGTTCTTGTTTCGGGTCCTCTTGTATATACAGGAGTACCTACACATTAATATAATATTGGATGAGCATATAGTGCGATGCATTCAGTGCGTTCGTCCTTGTAAGTACGACTTGGTTTGATCCTGCTGTGGTAGTGGGTTGAGGCATTAGATCACTCTTAGTTTTAAAGTGACTCAAACAGAGACTCCTCCTGATGGCTATGACTATTTCTGATTGCGGGTCATGATACCACTTTAAGTGATGCCCACACCGGTGCGTCAGCGAATGTTCGCGGCGAATTTTTCCGCGGCGTCAAATTGTAACACACTGCGTTGTATGGAGATGCCCACACCAACGCAAATATTCGCCAGTTTTGCAGTATTTTTCCGGTTCGAATATTTGCTACCTAATGTCATTTTATTCAAATAATTTATTTGATAGGTACAGTGTAGTACAACTTGATGTTGGTGTACCCCAAAAAGATGTAGATTTGAAATGAGTTGTTTAGGTATTGATCAAGCATTTAAGTTTTGAATGTTTTATGGTATCAGTGGATGAGTAAAAGAAGTAACATTTTTGGAAACATGAATTCGAAGGAAGGAAGGTTTATACTCGTTGTTGTTACACAAATAAATTGCCCTATTGTCGCAAGTCTGGCGACACCCCGATCGTATCGCTTGGCCGAAGAATTGCAGAGATATCGACGATTTTCCAAAGTGCATAGTACGAAGTTGATCGTGAAATTGCTGTAACCGACATCTAGGTTGACAACTGACAAAAGCATACATTTTTTGAATTATTGTACTTATCTCGGTTATCCCCTTGTGAGCTGCGCAGGAAAGATGCCTTGACGCCACCTTAGAGAATTTTGTTGCGAGTCCAGCGAAACCTTGATCGTTTCGCTGGACTCAAGGATTCCAAAGATATCGATGGATTATCGAAGTAGCACGAAGCTGCGATTGTGAAATTGCTGTGGCCAATATCCAGGTTGACGGTTATCTCTGACCACCCTGTGCACTGACCGAAAAAAAAAGAGGATCCGATGACCCTTTCGGCAATGTCAAGGTGAGTCTACGATGGTTCGGTGCTTGCGTTTGTCCCTAAGTAGTTACATACAAGCTTGAATATTGCACACCTTACCTTGCCTCTTTACGCCATATTTTGCTTGGTTACGCCATCGTAAGGAATCTACTAAAAGTTATTATGCAATTTCATACGATGGCGTAACGAAGCAAAATATGGCGTAACTATACAAAGTAAACATTCAATTCAATAGATTATTCAAGCTTGTATGTAACTACGCATTTTGCGCACCATGCTAAGTAAACAGTTACATATAAATCAGATTTATTCAATGATATGAATTTAGTTTCCCGTGAGCTACATGAAGAGTGAGTCCGAATAAGCGACATATTCAATTCAAAACAGCCACAAAACAATGTTCAAGCTTTGTGTCTTCTCTATACGATACGACTAACCATTCGGTGGGCACAAGATAACACCTAAGAGTTTTCGGGTACGCGATAGTCAATTCAAACAATCAAATCGAACACTGCCGCAACTTTTTTTAGGGTACGGTATAACAAGGTTGTACTGCACTGCATATTTCCATCAATTTGCGCATGTCAATGATTTTATCCTTAGAATAAGTATAGACATGGAGAGGTAAAATGTCGAATTTTACGTTGATTTCTTCCGCTTACGCTTTTACATAATAAGTAAAGATGCCGCGACATTTTGATATAGTGCACGACAATTGCAGCATGATTATAAATGTTAAAATAATTGTATTTGGCCAGTTCTTGCAGTTATTCTCTATCATGTCTATGTCCCTTCCTTACATAAATCTAGTACCTTTTCTAAGGCAACAACATGATATCAGCTGTGAGTGATAGTACCCAGCGAATTATTCGCGCCGCGCCGCACAGTGGGGCGAAATCAATGATTTTTCGGACATCGCATATTTGTGAAGATGTCCTGTTGTAAAATGTACCACGTAAATGACTATAAGTTGAACTTGTTTCTGCTGAATCGAATGGTAGACTCCATTTTAAAATACGCAATGTCAGAAAGAAGATATAACGGTTTTAAGGATGCTTTCACCAACCCCATAGTATAGACAATTTACCGTTTCTCCTTCCTGATGTTACAAATAATATTAGTAGATAGTACGACTCATTTAGAGAAAAAAATTATATGGCCATAATGCTCTCTCATTTACCGTTACAAAACTGCATCATTATTTATGAAATCTTTGGAAAAGCTAGAGTAACCAAACAAATCCCAAATTTAACCTGTCTTGCTTTGCGCAATTTAGCATTTGGATTAAGGTATTCAAAATATACAACATTTTATGTAATTTGACTGCTGTCCCATTACAAAACTCACTGTTATTTCGAAGTTATAGTAATTCAAACTTTGAAAATTTACAAAATTTATTTGACATAGAAAATGCAAACGCTAATATCATAACGGTTCTTTAAAATAAATAATAAATAAATCTGAAAAATTAGCAAAAGTTGCTCTTTTATGTAAGCTTTTCGGGAGCTTGAAACAAATTATCAGAAATATGCAAACACCGAAACAAACGACTTTTCGCTTTGCGAATTACGAGCAACTAAGACCATTTTTGGCAGAGTAAGATCTTTTATAGGGGAGCTGGTGGAATCTTTGATTTAATCGACCCTGTACTTAGTCCTGTCGAAGGATATTCGATTAAAACTTAGTAGTATAATCTTAGCGTATTAGTTTAATTCAGCCAAGAGTTATGACTAATCTTATATACTTTCTACCTATAATTTGAAGGGGAGGTGCGGGACCTGTTGCTAGGATTTGCCCCACTTTCAGTATCATATGAGATTATAACATTGCCAGCATGTAACAACAATTTAAAGTTCAAAGCTGCATCAGAATGAATGTTATTTTGCGAAAAGGTTAACATGAAAAACAGAGATTAGCCGATAAAAATGGCTACTGTGGGCGGGGTCGCAGGTGGTCGCAGCCAAACTTTGTGTTTTTATTGACTCCATTAATTGCAGATAATTATGGCTTAATTCATTTCCCGGCCAACTACGGCCATTTTTTGTTTTTGATGAAACAACAAAAATTTCAAGGTTTTTGGCTAGAATCGTTAAAATTTACCGTTATGTTCTTTGTTAGATACGTAAATACCATAACAAGGTCCTCTTATCTAAAGGCCAAACGTGAAAAGTATATTTATTTGCCATTTTATTAGGTAAGGTGGTTGGTACGGGTATTTGAAATTTTGGGGTCAATGCCAAAAATGCATTTCTTATTGAACAAAACTGCCTATACAACCAATACCGTTACAAGTAAAAAATTATTAACAATGGATTTGGATAGCTTACACTATATAGTGTAAAGTCATAGTAGTCAAATCTGCAATATTAAGATTTCGTATAATTGCCTATGTCCGAATTTTTGTTCTAGTCGCCCCACTGTGGCGCCGGTGTGAGCACCAAAAAATGTGCCGAAAATTTTCCGGCGCGGATTCGCGACGGAAAATTCGTGACGCGTTGGTCTGAGCATCACTTTATCATTGTAATTGTCGATGCAATTATTAACCCTTCTGTCGCCGCCCAGGAGCTATTATGCCTAAGGTGTAGCTGAATCTTCTGTGAAATCAATCTTTTTTTGAAGAGGTCTAATTTTGGTTCTAGAAACAGTTTACATACTATGTCTTACGAGGATGCGCCGTTTTTTCGTTTCTTTAGACATAGTTTACATTTCACCGAACGTTTGATGACGTTTGTGGCCGTCGGTTCCTTTGAAATATGTACATATATATGGAAAGGGGTGGAAAATATTGTTGAACTATATTTTTCATCAAGATATGGTACCAATGGTCTGTCTAGGTCTATGTGCCAACCGAAGGGTTAATTATCACGTTGGCATTTTGAGAGAGTAATAAATATTACGCGGATATTCTATTCTCAATTGTAAACAAAATTTTGACATTTGAATAAAATTTTTGTTTAGATGTGTGAACTGCGATAATGTGAAAACGGTGCCATTTTTATTTTCTAATGCCCACTCTGGCCTAACGCATGGCATGGGTTGCTATGCTTTCTCTAAGGACTAGTGCAAATAACTTACGGTGATTATAGGATCATTCATATTAAAGAACAATAAGACGATATGTTTGTTTTAAAACGGTGCACCTATTGGAACAAACGGATATTTATCTGGTAAAAACAATAAAATAAATAACAGGCCGACAATCCAACATTGGACTAAGGCCGCAGGATGTGTTAGTGACATCCTATTTCCAAGATCTTATCTGCTTTTTGATGAGGTAATGAGATCAGCATCACGCTCAGCAGTGTTATTTATCCCCATAAATGGGTACTCGTTTAACATCTGAGTGAGATCATAGTCTGTCACAAGCTCGTGAGTTCGAAAAACACCATGGAACACGGTGAGATTCGAACTCACGAGCCTGTGCACCGAAGGTAAGCGCACTAACCGCTAGACCAGCCAGATTTCTATGGTAAAAACAATGGCTCCTATATTTTTTTTTTTTTTTTTTTTTTTTTTTTTGCCTCACAGAAACTTTTGTCCCGGGACTAGGCTTCTCGGCATCACTTTACTTACTATCCGTACGTAAGTGACTAATCAATCAATCGAGTGTAAACTCTAGCAGATCGTAAAAAAAAACTGAAAACAAAATATATTAATAAGGAAATTTATCACAATAACTTCTTTTAAACATTAGTTTATTAGTACAATTAAAATTAACTAAGTCCTTCAAACTATTATAAAGAATAATTGACCTTGTAATTGGTTCATTAAGCCCATAGTTTACTCTATGATAAGGCTGAACAAGAAGGTTGTTCCGCCGTAAATTGTGAGGAATATTTCTGACTTGAAAGTTATTTAATATATCTTCACAAACAATATGAGAGCAAAACAGGTCTCTTATAAACATAGCGTTTAAAAATGTTCTTCTATAATCTAAGGCTTGTAAACCCAATAAGGAACAGCGAGTTTTATAATCTGGCTTGAAACGCCAGCCAATTTGATAAATGGCAAACCGTGTAAAATTGTGTTGAATTCTTTCTATACGCTCGATATGCACCTTATAGAACGGATTCCACACAATAGAACAATACTCCAGGTGCGAACGAACGAAAGCTGCATACAATATTTTTAAAGTAAAAGCATCATTAAATTCGCGCGCATTACGTTTAACAAATCCTAACATACTATTCGCTTTTGAAATAATGTAATCAATGTGTTGTCGAAATGAAAGCTCATGGTCGAAAATTACACCAAGATCTGATATTTCGGCAACCCTTTCAAGAACACTACCTGTTAAGGAGTACTCAAAGAAGACCGGAGTTTTCAATTTATATATGCTAAGTACTTTACATTTACTAACATTTAAATTTAAATTATTATCGCGGCACCAAAATTGCAGCTTTTCTAAATCGGATTGCAACTTAAGGCAATCATCAATGTTGCGTATTTTCATAGCGATTTTCATATCATCGGCATACTGCCATACACGCACGAATTTAAAATTTTGGATGATATCGTTTATGAAAACTAAAAAGAAAAGTGGTCCTAAATGGCTTCCTTGCGGAACCCCTGATGAACACTTTATAACAGAGCGAGATGTACAGCCATTTAACTTCACCAACTGAGTCCTATCCGTTAGATAGGATCTCACCCAGCTTAGAAAAATTGACTGTATTCCTAAATGTTCTAGTTTTTTAAGTAAAATATTATGATCTACTCTATCAAAAGCCTTCGAAAAATCGGTATATACCACATCAACCTGCATTCCCTGCTCAATACCATCAGCAACAAATTTAGTAAATGATACCAAATTTGTTGAAGTTGATTTTCCTTTCAGGAATCCATGTTGACATGGCGATATCAAACGGCTAATTAAAACATCTATTTTATTTTTAATAAGCATTTCAAACAACTTCGGTATTGCAGATATTTTAGCTATGGGTCTATAGTTATCAATAAGATGCTTCGGACCCTTTTTGTGAACAGGCGTTATGTATGAAACTTTCCATTCATCAAGAAAAACACCTGAAGTCAAGGACAAATTAAAAATAAAGGCTAAAGGACGACATAACGATTGCATGCAATTCTTCAAAAATATATTAGGAATGCCATCAGGTCCGGCCTGAATACTAACATCAAGATCACGCATAGCATTCAATAGGTCATCCTCAGAAATCTCAAGAGCACTCGTAAGGTCCTCCTGAGCTATCCGAGGGACCAATGCACTCTGACTTCCATTGATGTTAGCATTCATTTCTGATGAAACGGAGTCTGGCACTTTGTAAACTGAACTGAAAAATCTAGCAAATCCGTCACAAACCGATTGAACATCTTTGTAAAAATTGCCATTGAATTCTAAATTTTTTGGGATTCCCGTATTCTTACGCTTGCTGTTTATAAAATTCCAAAATGTCTTACTATCATTCTTTATATTATTTTCAGCTCTCGCAATATACTGTTTGTAAAGATTTTTATTCATTAATTCATACTCTCTTCTCAATCTAAAGAAATTTTCTTTATTGGCAAGAGAGGATGACTTCTTGTATAATTTATGGGCCTTATTTTTTGCTCTCTTAAGTTTGAACAATTCTTTGGTAGCCCAAGGATTTTTTGCTTTTATTTTGTTCTTTTTTAAAGGAACGTACTTGCGAATAGATTTATTTAAAATTGAATTAAAAATTGTATAACTTTCAATAAGATTACTATTCGATATAACTGGAGCCCAATCCATATTAAAAAATGTTGAATTTAGTTTTTCAAATTGGGCTTTTTGAAAATTTCTAGTAGGAATAACTTCGGGCTCTTCTTCAATGTAATCATAAAAAACAAACTCAAGAAGAAGAGCACTGTGATGGATTGAATTGGGCAAAATTGGTTTATCTACTTTAATTACAGAAGCATTCAAGCAAGTACTAACAAAAATTAGATCTAAAATTCTACCAATCGAATTTTTAACAAGATTCATTTGCATCAAATCCATTGCAAACAAACAATCTGTTAGAACAGATTCACACTCAAGATGTAAATCACGCGGCAGAATTTTTTTCTCGTCGTCGTTCCAGTACCAACTTATATTACCAAGATTGAAATCCCCAACAACGATCAATTTGTCTTTTTCCTCAAAAGATGCAAATAGCTTGGAGATATTATCTACATGTTTGTTATAAACATCAACTGAACTCAAAGGTGGTAAATAGCTATTAAAAATATATACTTTTTCGCTGTGAGAAACATTGATAGAAACACATATCTGTTCTACGTCCTTATGAAAAAGCTCAACTTCATGAGATGGGAATGTTGTTTTGATAGCTACCAAAACACCACCTCCTCTCTTAGTCGAAGCCTCATAACGGTCGCGACGATAGACATCATAGTCTCTTATGAAAAGTTCTTCATTTGAAATGTCTGTGTGAAGCCAAGTCTCGATTAAGCAAATGGCAGCATAATCTTCTTGTGAAGCTGCAAGGTAAAAGTCATTTGTTCTTGAACGAAGACCGCCAACATTTTGATAATAGACCGAGAAAAATGAATTGGAAATTATGTGTTCTGCTGGACACTGTTTTGGCGTTTGTCGTTTTTTGAAAATTTGAAGGGTGATATGTTGACGCCCTTGGGCCAGAAGTTGGCACAAAACACTTGCTTCGAATATTCATGAGGAAGTTTCAAACCGAAACTGATTGAAACTAATTTGGATATATCACAATCTTTTTTTATCAGAGGATAAACCGAAAGAAAGCTGTCATCTGTTAAATTAAGCTTTTTCATTACATATTCCTTTAAATGTTCTGCTTTTACCGAAGCATGTAGCTTAGAAACATGGAATACCTTGAAACTGGGGACACTTCGAAGAGAATCATTAGCTTGATCGATACCGAAGATTCTTTTGTGTCGCCTATTATTATTATCACTCTTTTTGGGAATAACATCACCAACAGGAGAAGGTTTTTTAATATGTTTCCCTTTCTTACGAACTGTGACAAATTTATCAATCGGAGATTGATTTTTGTCAACGTTGGAAGGAATTGTAGAAGATGAATCTGAAATAACAGTGGAAGTCCCCGCTTCATGGCTAACGAAAGATTGCTCAGAAGATATTGAAATAATATTTTTAGTTTTTTTCTTAGTGTCTTTCCCTATATTACTCTTCTTATTTTTTAAAGTTACGTTTCTATCTCGCAATATTTTGGAATTGTTTTCACAACAATTTACAGTTTTCATAAGGGATCTCAGCTTGCTAAGTTGGCTCTGCAACGACGAAACGAGCTGAGATAGACCGTCAATTTGAACTTTGTAAAATTGCTCGCAAACACAATTCATTTTAATTGAAGAACTAAACTAATAAATTAATAAAAAGAGAAAAAATGCAAAAAGAAAAAAATTGTAAAAACTGGGATTCGAACACAGGACCTCACGGGCGTGAGTCGTACACGCTACCACTGCGCTGAAAATCTATGCCCAGATAACTCAGTTAAGCCGAGTTGAAATGACTACTGGACCAAATGAAAACAAAGAACAAAGACCGCCCGAGCGGCAGGTAGAAAATGCAAACCACCAAAAACTTTTCAAACAAATTTATGATTATTCACTAAACCGATTCGCGAAACCACTTTTACCGATGAAGCGAACGAGTAAATGAATCATAAAATAATGAATTTTATATTAAATCTTATGAATTTAATGCAAATTATGAAATTTAATATTGTGCGAAAATTTTGCGTGTGTTTGTTTTGATAAACGTCAAACGTTGCTGTGGTAAAAGTAATCAGGTTGTTCCTAATGACCGAAAAAATGGGAGACGAGACCGAGGCTAATTTCGGGCGCGGCCGAAATTTAGATACCTCTCGCTGCCCTCGAGCTAAAAGATTTTTCGGGTGGGCCTAGGATTTGTATTTAACCCCCCCCCCCTCATTCTGGTTTTCACAAAAGTTCCGTTGAGTCGACAAAACAATATTTGTGTGGAGTTTGGTTGGAATAAGTGGGCAAAAAAAATATTTACTTTGAAAATTTTATTGGAGGATGCGGGAGCATGGCCCCATAGTACGATTCCATTTGTTTTGACATTTTTAGTTGCTTTGATAAACACACATTAATTCAAGGTTTTGTGAAATTGGTGTAAAAAATGTTTCCTAGAAGAACCAAAATGGGGGGTTGGGTTTGTATGGCGGCCCCATGGCCCGACTTGATATATTCTTACATATGTCTTGTGTCATCAACAGATTTACATTTGTGTGAAATTTGGTTGAAATTGGTGCACAAATAAAAAAGTTTTTCTTAGAAGAACCTAATTTGAAGGATTAGGTTTGTATGGCAGCCCCATGACGCCATGGTCCGATTTGATCCATTCTTGCATATGTTTTGTGTTATGAATAGAAACACATTTGTGTGAACTTTGGTTGAAATTGGTACATAAATAAAAAAGTTTTTCTTAGAAGAGCCTAATTTGGGGAGTTGGGTTTCTATGGCAGCCCCATTACTCCAACGTTCGATTTTATCGATTCAAACATACAAACTGCCTGCAGCAAAAAGAAGCAATGGTGCAAAATTTCAGCTTCATAGCTTTTAAATTGGCCGAGTAAAACGCGTCGCAACAGACGGACATCGCCCAATCGACTCCCCAAGTCATGCTGATCATATATGTATACTCTTTATATGCTTCCTTCAATGCGTTACAAACTTCATGACAAAGTTAATATACCCTTTCACTCTATGAGCGAAGGGTATAAAAATAATTAGGTTAATAGGATTTCCCATTGATATTTTTCTGAGTGACGGTAAAATCCTATCTCTACATTTCCGAACAATTTATGACATAAGGTGTAAAAATGCAGCGGCATAAGGATGTACCTGCGAACTAATTAATTTAGGCAGAGAAAGGATTAGAATGATTTTGATGTGAGCTGTGGCTTCGTGAGGCTGAAAACAACCTTTCGCCGCTGGAAAATGCGAACAATACGCGTCAAAAAACACGAATTCTTTCAGCATTATAAACCCCTGCAATTATTACAGTAGAGCGTCGATTATCCGAACGCCGATTATCCGAACACTCGATTAACCGAACCGGGGATTCAGCTTTTGTTCATGTGAAATGTATCGAATCAAATGAAAAAATCAAGTGTCTGAAGGAAGCAGCCTCTCATCATCAGCACTAAATACATTCGAATTTCTTATTTTTATTCAGTGCTAGTCGTTTGGCACATTTCCAGGTTCTCGCTTATACTAACTTTTAGGCAATCCTCCAATTTTTCTATGGAAACTCGATTAACCGAACTTTCGGTTATCCGAACTACCCCTAGTCGACATTAGTTCGGATAATCGACGCTCTTATGTATTTTCATTTTATTCAAAAAATACCGATCAATAATATGGAGATGTTAACAGAACTGTTGAGAAAAATTCAAACACACGCCTTACTCCACACACGCACACGCGGAAAATATTGGTGAAATTCGCATTTTGTTGCGTAATGGTAAATGGTAACGAAGAAAATGTAATTAAAACACAAATAGATAGATCTATACCATAATTAAATGACAAGATAATGAGCCAGCGCACCACCGTCATGGTTAACATATCGTGACTCCACGTAATTAGTTCAAGAAGGAAGTCGCATGAACTCTCTTACAACGCCAAGATTTCATTTAACCACAAGTACAAGCTCAAAGATAAATTTTAAACACGGTAGCGAACATCATAACATAGCGAAATGCTTTTTGTACATTTTGTCCGGATTTCGAATAAGCAAAAATCTGAAAATCCAATTTTAAGCCTACCTTGGTAAATACTCGTACATTTTGTACATGGGATACCTCTACTAAAGACGGATCGGATTAAATGCTTCTAATTATTTCAAATCAGATAACGAAGGTATCAGCCGCATAAATCTGATCCGATATTAATCTATTGCAAGAATGCGGAAAAGTCGAAGATTTTTAACGTTGATGCTGATGATGAATTTAAAGCAAACAATCTGGGAAGACGTTACGCTTTTTGGACATTTTTTTTTGGGAAATTTTCATTCAGTTTCAAACCCGTACACCCAGCATAGGCTTGTTAAATGCACGCACAAATAAATTTAATACTATGTATATTATAGCGCGCGGATATAAAATTGTATTTATTTCGTCATGGCTGAGTTGGAAATAACAATCGAATAATAATAATGTGTGATTTTCATGTCGGCAATTCTTCACTCTTTTCTTTTCACTTTTCTTTAATTGATGATGCGATGGTATTCGAATTTGGCGAAAACCATCAATTGTGTACTATACTTGTAGCTATATTATAGAGTCTTTGCTTTTCGTTTTACGTAATCTATATAACACAAAGAGAGCCGTGCCGCGTCTGGGGTGCACGTACATCACATTGTAAGTATAAAATAATTGAGTCGTTGAGCGGAAGTTAATTAAGGTAACAAGGAACGAAAAATGATTACCTCATAGTTTTCTGGCTTGTAATGTAAGAGTAGGTACTTACTTCCAAATTTGAAACAGAAACATGCGAACTACTAGAACTAGTGTGTACGCGTGTTAGAAATGGAATTCGCGTAAGAGTAAATTTAACACTTTCCCGGACACAACGTCTATAGACGTCCAATTTTGAGCATTTGACCATACAAATCGTGTCAAATTTTGGCGTTGTGTCCGGCAATGAGTTAACATTATATATTAATTTAATTTGCTTAGTTTGCAATTTTCCTTATTTATTTGTTAAGTAATCTGAAATGTAGCACGGTAATGCCAGTGCGGGTATACATTATTAATTTATTTAACTAATCATTAAAAAATAGGAATAATTTTCCAAAATATGCAATGTAATGAATTAAAGTACATATTAGTGTGAAAGAAATTCGTATTTCCATAGAGATGATCTATTGTCTATCTATATTTATCTAATTTTGCAACAAGCGATTAGCGGTTGCCACGTCGCTACTAACCGCGATTACAGGCGGCGGGCTACTCATTTTCCGAATACGTGCAGGACTTAGTGCACTTCCGGGCCTTGGCTCCAAAATGGCGTTGATGAAAACAGATTGGCTGTTCTTCACGGGCCCCCGCAGGGGGATTTGTGTCCATGTGACACTCAGCTTGGAAGGCTGTTTGTAGTTGGACAGAGATCTTTGGTGAGTTGTGACACCACGGACCTAACAGCGCAAGGGGGCCCCTGGTACAGTTGATACGCCATGGCGAGGATCTGTACAAAGACCATTCGGGCGCTAACGGTCCCGTGCTCCTGAGTTATGCACGGGTGGCTCTTGGCGTGCCTACCTCCCCCCATAGATTGCGGGAGGGAAGCACTAAAGGCCTAGCACGATATTGATGTCCTCTGGGGGGGGGGGGGGGGGTGCATCATATGGAAGTCGTGTGAGCTTCGGAGGTGACGGCTCCGCATGACCCGAGTCCAGAAGGGGCTAGCTAGGGAGAATGGCCTTGGTGGAAAATGCCTACGCGCCTATATCTAGCTAGTTTGTGGATTGATGACCACACTGCCCGAGTCGCATTGCTGACTAGTAAACTGAAGGGGCCACCTGGATGTGAAAAGCAGCGCTACGTTGTCTGCACAGGCACGTAGTCACAGGTCCAACGAGCCTGGGATGTGCATGTCCGAATTCGACGTAAGGCTTAACCAATAGGGGGCCAAAGGAGGATCACACCTGCTATAGAGAAGTCTATAGCGAATAGTGTACCTCGGGGATGGGTGAGCCCAGGGGACCATGGTACCTTCCCATCTTGGAGTTGGTCTCGAGGGGGCTGTCGGTTGTTAAGCAAGACATCGAGCTGGTGATGCAGCCCCGGGGTTGGGTTCCTGAAGGTGAGTGCATTCACCGGATGGAGAAATCCCCATCTGGCAACAAGATCCGTGTCAGTAAATATACTGGAGGTCCAAACCGCTTTCGCAAGGACCGGGGTATAAAGCCATAGGCTAGGTGACCCTTAGACAGTAACCCTCGTAGATGGTATTCTTGTTCTTCACGGGCTCCCTTGTTGGAAAGTGTTCGCGAAGTACGGGAACATGATCGCCCGCAGTTGTGCGGATTTTTCCCGGTGAAACCTGCTCAAACGCTGGGTGGTGCCGGCAATTTCTTTCACCAGTTCCGTCAGTGCTCGAAAAGGACGCCACCGTAAGTGAATCCTCCTTCTCCCGCAAAATTTTGTCTGCAGACAAAATGCTAGCGCGTCTACATCAACATCGGCTGAGAATTTCCTGCACAAGGGTCGGCCACTTTTTCAGCCAAAACATTCTGAGCGTGTCGTGATTTAGTTGGTACTTCATCCAGCGGAGTGGCTATAAATACCCACGGCCGGATTTCCCATATGGGCAACCTGGGCAATTGCCGGGGCGGCAAATTTTTGAAATTTTCGAATAATTTAAAGTTGAGAAATACGCATTTCGAGATTTCAAGAGGCGGGTTTGATAAACAAAAAAAAAAAAACTTAGAAATATCGTTCAGTAGCAGATTTTCATATTGGCCACCAGTAGGCTTTCCAAATTTTGCCGCCTTCCAAACTCTACGAGTTTCAGCCAACTTATTTTTGCAATCCTACAATTTATTGATTGATCCTTGATTATATTGTTCAAAAAAGCTGGCTAAAAAAGTCCATATAGGCTAACACTTCTAAAATTAAATTAAATTTTGGGCGCCGAGCTCTTTAATTTAAAGTGCACCTTCACCGCAGGCCGATCGACGCAACGGCATGGAGCGGTATAAAAAATGACTACTTGCCCCAGCTGGAAATTTTTTTTTATGGAGTTTGACAGAGCGAAGAATCCATGGATTCTCCATGTGCGGCATAAAAAGACAAGGAAGGAGAAGAAAACACAAGGTGATCGAATAAAGTTAAAAATGCCGCCCCTAAAATGACCGCCTTATGCCTTGATTACACAGTGCGAGCTATCGTGCGAGTTGGCCTAGACAGCTACTGCAGAGTAGCTACTTGCACCATGTGACAGCATCACGTATGATGCACCATGTGACCGCATCATACGTGTTGCGGTCACATAATGCAAGTAGCTACTCTGCAGTAGCTGTCTAGGCCAACTCGCACGATAGCTCGCACTGTGTAATCAAGGCATTAGGGTTCAATTTACTCGTACTGCCACTTCACCACTGGCTTTATTGCAGCGGAAATTTAAAATCAAAATCGCGAGTGATAAAAGGAACATACGAAGTATATGGTGCATGTTTTATTTCAACGTTCTTTGTGCACTTTTTATTTTTCTTGCTAGCTCTTAACTGCATAATTTTTACAGATATTCTTTTCTCCTAGTCCTAAAAATTTCCCACTCCACAAACATCGAATTAAACTTTCAATACAATGAGTGGCCAAGGATCGCATTTGTGGACTAAACATTAATCACGGTGAGTTGATTTATGACAGGTAAGTGGACCATCCTCGAGCGGAGAGAGAGAAATTTATCAGCCGCTCTCGTCAACGCATCCACCACGTACACGGTAGTCAGGAAGTGGTTATTGCACCTGCCTACTTCCCAGCTGACAATGACTCTATCCTACCTGAGAGAGTCTCCAGCTTGATTAGCTACATTCACGTGTCCTAAAAAAACCTTTCCCAGTTTCGATACTTTGTCAATTTGCTTTGAATGCCCCTGCGATGTAGAGTTTGCTGCAGATCCACCTACCAGTAGAGCTTTTTCATTCCAAATTACAGGTCTACCCGTAAGGTACCCTGGTGTAATGACGAGCTCATTTGGAAACTGACCCAGGTTAGGAGGTTATTCAACTCAACCAAGCGCTGTGGTCGGTATGAGAGTCATACAGGCGTTCCTTAACTGAATATAACACGATAATCAGGCAATCTAAAAGGAAATACTGGAGGAAGCAGTGTGAAGCAATTCAGTTTTTACCTGAGGCCCCTCGCCTTCACAAAGCCCTCTCCAGAAGCAACTCCAACGGAGTTGTGTTGCTCAAATTCCTGGACGGTTCGTTTACGGCTGGTCCCAAGGAGACCCTCCAAATTCCCCTTAACATGCACATCCCTGGATCTGTCTCTTCAAACAATTGCCCAAGGCATATATACCAGATTATACTGCACAGCCGGATAGTTAGTCTCTCTGGGATTATCTTTGACAAGGACAAAGTGAAGTGGGCTATTCAGTCCTTTGAACCACTTAAGGCCGCGGGGGCTAATTGAGTATTTCCTGCTTTCCTTTAAAACTGCCTGGATAACATCCAGCCACATTTAACGGCTCTATTCAGAGCTAGCTATTACTTCTGTCATATCCCACTTGATTGGATCAAAATTAATGTAACTTTCGTCCCTAAGCAAGGTAACAAACCTGAGGGCCTACCAAAGTCCTACAAGCCCATCGCTCTACCCTCCTATCTCCTCAAAACAATGGAGGGTTTAGTTGACCTACATATCAGGGTTTTGATGGTAAGGAATTAACCTTTACATCACAGTCAATTTACCTATGTAAAAGGCAAGTTGACGGTGACGACGCTTCACAAGCTCGACAATACTATATTGTCAAATCTTTAGATGAAGAAGTGATAGCTTTGTGCGCCTTCTTAGACATCGAGGGTGCCTTTGACAATACTGGAAACGATGCCAGAGCCCTCGATATGAGAGAGTGCGGTGTATTCTTATCCCTACTGTCTTCTCTGGTCGTAGATGAATTACTCTCACTACTTGAAATGCAGGGTTTCTTCGCCATTGGCTACGCGGACGATATCACTATTGTAATCAGGGGTACACTAGTACGACCTGTAACCACGTATGCTTCTCTAGTGTGGTGGCCAAAACCACTGCAACGCAACACCATCAGGAGCTGTAATAAACTCCAACGACATCACAGGTGCTTTTAGTACTACCTCCACCCTAGCTATATGGAAGCTATATGGTGAATGACGCCACTGCACACCTTTATACGGAAAATTGCAGTCCTAAGCGCTTTGAAAATCCGCTTATCGTCTGATACTCGTATCAGTGATCGGCGATATATGCCTATCCTGCAACAAGTTCCTGGCCTATCAATCTTCCTGGTATCAGATTATAAGATCGCGGAACTGCGCTTCGGCAGGTATTCGCGATTCACATTCCAGATCGGGCGGAATGGGCTAATAGCAACCCGTGCATTGATCCTAGAAGCATCACTTGTTTCGCGGATGGCTCTAAGAGCGATCACGGTGTAGGTGCTGGAGTCTTTGTACCCAATACCGGGATCTCCGTTGCAATAGGTAAATAGCCCAGCGTCTTCCAAGCTGAAATTCATGCCATCGGAATCTGTGCAGGGAGATCCAGGGACAGGGCCCCGGTGGTGCACATATCGCCATTTGCACTGATTAGCGAGGTGACAATTAAGGCGTTATCTTCACACAAGTTTACTTCGAGGTTGGTCAGCGAGGGCTTTGAGCTCCTTTAGGATCTCTCCATCCGTAACTCTCAATCAATTGGGTTCCGTGCACAGAGGCGTTGAGGGAAATGAATACGCGGACGAACTAACATGAGAGGTTCATCCCGTCTACTCATCGGTCCTTAGCCCTTCTGTGGAATTATCTGGAGAGCTGCTTGAGGCGTGATTCGTAATTGATCATCGGACCTGAGGTTGAACTACTGGACGTCGCACCCTGGCTTAAGAGTTACAAAAGAGCTAGTGTGCCCCTTCAGCTACTCCAATATTAAATGTCTGCGCAGAACAGAGCTAAGACTATTAATAGGCTTTCTTACGGGTAATTTTGGACCCAAAAAATTGGCCATAAAATTGGTTTATCAAGGGAAACCCTATGTCGCCTTTGGCTGGAGGAAGACGAATCCTCCATTCCATTTATTATGCAAATGACCTGCAATCGCCAGGTCCACGAAATCACTCCTTAGACGTGATATACTAAGCTCCAGGACTATGGCGCAATATACCTTTTAGGTAGCAGTGCCCACCACCTTGGTAAGGTCCATTACTTATTATTATGTATTTCAATAGGGTACACTTAACCAAAATTGGTTTCCTATGGAAAAATTAACTGCAATGTCCACTCAAGTTGTGTTGCTTACACATGAAAACTTGAAATAAGTTGTAAATACAAACAATGCGCTTATTGGGGGAAATATAAAGAAGAAATAACAGGTCCAGAATGCTTACAGATGTGATGATGTTGCTGAATTGTCATCAGGTAGTGTGTTATTACTCAGTTGGCTACACCAAAATAACAGGCGCAACCATTTTCCCTAATTTAATCCTATGAACTTTAAAAAAATTTGCGATGCTGGATTTTTGTGCACCATTCCATGGAAGTTTTAGCATCATATCCCCTTCCAATGTGACTGGTTTACTTCCAAGCCAAACTAGTGACGAAGGGCGGCAATTCGATCACTGCCCAGAGGCACCATTGAGTAAATCCTACCCTGTAAACACCCTTAGGACGGTGTTCCATTAGCCGTAGTATTAGTTTCCCTCCGGACTTCTGCCATCTTTGTGGACCCCATGGACGTTGTTATTCACTACCTCCCAGTTTGGCGTCGATCGCAGCAATGACTGCACTAAGTTTGCGCACTGCCACTTCAGCATTGTTAGTGCCTGCAATAAGCAGAAGAATTACACAAAGCAGGGAAAGAAACTAATGCAATATCGTACTTAGGATATTTACGGAAGAGATGGGCACATAACAAAAGCTAGCACTGCATTGTGAATCCTAAGCTCAGATTGCCTAGAGGTAAAAGTGACTAAGTGCATTTTTCGAAAAAATCGTTTTATTACGCCAATTGCATCACTTTCATGTCCCGCATCTGTCATTAAAATAAGTAGTAAGTTAAAGTAAATAAGAAGTTATAGAAAATGAAAATTAATCAAGTGCAAAATTATCAGAAAATTTTCGAGGTAAAAATAACCAAGTGCAGCACTTGGTGATTTTTACCTCTCTTTTACAGAGTGGCGACCGAACGACCACGGCCACGGAGCACGACTACATAGACTAGGTACTTCCACACAAAAGTCTTGCGAGGTAAAAATGAGTAAGTGCGAAAATTGAAAATTTACCCATCTGTAGATAGCTTAAAATTCCAATAAAACTAACTAGATGTAGTGGTCTTCCGTTCTAAATGGAAATTCAATAGTCTTTTATTATGAATTTGCTAACCTTGATTTTTAAGACACGATAATTTGTTTTTTTTGTTCTCCTGAACAATTTGAAAAATGTTAGTTGGTTACTTTTACCTCTAAGCCGACGATGATGCGCGAATTAATTCATTATATATTTTATAACATAGAGCTGAACTGGCGCTGGAGTTTCCGATCAGACTTCCGTATTTCAAAAGCTAGGGCGTAGTCCCTAGCGCAGGGGTTCCCAACCTTTTTCAGTGCATGCCCCCCCTTGCAAGGTTAGCAGAATCTGACGCCCCCAAAGAAAATTTCGCTGAATAACAGAAGAAGGCATTTTTCAGCTCATTCTTTTTCTTTTGTTCAGAATTCGTCACGTTGGCAAATAATTAGAGAAAATTTGCTATCATTTGGAACAATCTCACAGAGATTTTGAACTAATCAGATCAGTTTGGATTATATTTTCGCAATTCAAATTGATGGGCAGTTTCAACGCTTACATTTAGCTCATTTGAATATTGAATTGATTCCACACTTAGACTATAAAACATGGTTTCAGTGAGGAGGCAATTCGTTGCACCTTGGCAATGTTTGAATTTGACTGGTACCAAGTGAAAACGTAGCAGCCGTAGCGGCAAGTATACAACGGAATTGGGCATTGCCGGAGAGCTAGATTTGGCCCAACATCCTTACTACATTACGTCAATAATTGAGGCCGCATGCATAATCATAAGAAGGTAACTCGCTGAAAGTGTTGTTTAAAGGTCCGTCCAGACTGATCGCCAAATAGTTACGCGTCAAAAAACTGGCATCACGAACAGCCATTTGGTTGCTATTTAGCATCTACACTAGCAACCAAATGGAGACAAAAAATTACATAACCAAAATTTCATTTTAGTGATTTTTTAAATTTAAATATCAAAATAGGACTCTGCCCGTTTGAATTATTACACGGCCATTCAAGAATTATTCGATTTCACACAAAAGAACGAACAAAAGTTGCTAAATTGTCACTTTGAATTTGTCAAGCGGTTGTCAAAGCGGTTGGTTGAGTTGCCATATTGAATATCCACCATGCATCCAAATGGCGGTCAGTTAGGATTCAATGACAACTGCCAGTTGGTTGCACGTGTAACCATTCAGTCGATCAGTCTGGATGGACCTTAAGATCCGATTTTCGACCAAAAACTCATTTTCAATGGACCTCATTTTTTTGGCTCAGAGGTGCAACACGGCAAATTGAAGTCATTTGAGTTTAATTTCATTCGATTTTTTTTCCCTCGGTCCCTATTCCTTAACAATCTCAGCAATAATCATGAAACAGACTTCGGACAGAGGCTCCTCGCTTATATATTTTATTGTGGTTTCAGCGATTTATAAATTTTGTCTATGAATTGAAGAATTTGGCAGTTTATGGCTGTTGTAATATAATCGATCACATCAACACTCAAGTTGAGCCCACGCCCCCCTTTGCCGATCGTCACGCCTCACTAGGGGGGGGGGGGCGCGCCCCACCGGTTGGGAAGTACTGCCCTAGCGTATTCCAGGCGAAATTCGATACCATCTGAATCTGCACCAGAAAAGTTTTGTTAAAGTATGAAGATAGATAGATAGCAATGATATCTGATCGGATACTTACACCATCGTCGAGATTGATCAAAGGATTATATTATGCCTATGCTTATAACATGACAATATAATTAATAAATATATATGTAATTAATTTTTCCAATGCAAGAATCATAGAACGCAGCTAATCTAAGACTACCTGTTGGGAACCTTTCCGGGCACCATTGGTTAAGATATAGTAATGCTAACAAATTCTACAAGACCACTGAAACAGCCTATGTTCGGAGGGCGCTGAGGCTGAGCTCACGATATATCCTCTCACCGATTTATTCGAAAAATCGTCTGCTCTCGAAGCTCTCTTATTGCGGAAAACATGGAAAGTTCCGCTGTAATTATAGAAATACTCTCACAAAGAACGCATGCTGACTTTTATAAGGCCAGCCGACGGTTATTCACAACAAATGGACTGATGGCGCAATAAATCGCACAAATGTCTTGTCTTTCAAATTTTCACAATTGGAACAGCAATAAAATTCGTTCGATAAGATTGTGTGATTTAATCATAAATATTGTAACTTTGATAAGAAATAAATGCACGTCTTAAAGTAGCTCAACTTATCAGCACCAAAATTGGCACTTAATAAATAAAGTACATATACAATTAGACATGATACATGAACTTACAAATATGGACATCAGTCGTTTTTGCCTTACCTGGAAAGAAATAATAAAAATGTGTATTAGTTGCGGTTTTGTCATTCGATCTTTAAGTAGAACAGTACATATTTGCAAAGTAGGTCGACAGTGGGAGAGTATTTTTTTACAAAATCGTAGATTATGCAAATGAGGCACTTATAAAAAAAGAAAAACACCTAATATAACTGCCCTATTTGATATTCAATAGAGATATGATGATTGTAGCTTATATTTATGTAATCAGCCTGAAAAAAGAAATACGAAACGCCAGAAAATACATTGAACATAAAAACTGTTTTATTTCATTTAAAATGTTGTGACACCTGAAAAACAGTAACAGACTTTCCATAAAGTTCGCAAACTTTAAATGAAACCGTTAAAGCAATGGTTGTCAGCAAATATTCACAACATTATACACATAACGGTATGATATCCCCGACAATGCGGTGTTAAAAGTTACACACGCACGCACAACACATTACCCAGCACATGCGATAAACGCCGCACCCAATTCTTGAAAACTTCAGCAGGATGCATCGCACAAATAAAATATGAAAATTCTATACACCCAAAGTTATTTGAAAAGTTCACCATATATGAGGAGAGCATGAGGAGCTAGCTGTACGGCGCGAACGACGACGCTTTTCATTTCAAGTTAATGCGCTATAGCAAAGTGTCAAACTTGGCAGCAGAATACATACATATGTATGTACATACATACTTTATACAAAGTTCGTTTCGACGAAGAAGTAGTATAATAATCATCGATCCTTCGACGAGAAACTTTGTAATGAAAAATTTGTTTGATGCTTTGCAAGTTGGCAGCTTGTATGCATTAAGGACGAATTAATTTAAGCCAGACGCGCCATAAAAACGCGCGTCCGCGTTGAGCGTATGCTTTCGGTAATAATGCTACGAGGATTGACGAAAGGCGCAAAAACGGAAGACCGCCAGGAGAAGAAGTTATCAAAAAGTTTTGTGCACTTCAGTGTGTGTGTGTATGTTTGAGTTCTTGAGATTGTTGGAATAGTGACTTATCTTACACTTTCGTTAAAGTTTTTAGGAAGTAATAATGCACGTTTCGGTGAATTGAAGAAATAATAATGGTGGAATATTGACATTGGATAGGATTATTATCTAAGGATCGGAGAGAAAAAATGGAAGAGTTTTCGGTTGACAGCAGGTTGATGTGTGCATGGACGATTTAAATCTCTGGGTCTGTTACGAATTAAAATTATTCAAATTAATTCAAAATTTTCAAATACTATAGCGGAACTGCTCCTACATGTCATGGACGTCCTTTTTTTCCCAGTTTTTGTAGCCATGGACCAAGGTTTCTTCCGACATGTTTTTTTTTAGGATTTTTAGTACCTATAGTCTTTTTTTCAGGTAATTTGTACACCTGTTCAGTGCCGGATTTTTATTCAAGTTTTTTAGCACCCGTTCAGTACCGGTGTTTCAGGTCAGGTTTATTTTTACAATTATTTTTTTGTCTTCGCAGAACCCAGGATGATTTATCTCCTTTTCTCGGAAAACACTCGTTGAATCGGAAGGGCAGCAACACGGATTCCAAATTCGGGTATGTAGGTTTGTAACTTGCATACTTGCACCTGAATTACATTCGAAACATTGAACGAGCCTCGGATACCATACGGACTGATTTCTCGGCAACGGTCTTTGTTTACCAACAAAGGACTAGGATTGGTTTTTAGAAGGTTCGAACGATATGGGGCGAATGCAGTAGGACGAGACTCAGAAAAGCCGAATGGGGAATGACCGCTTATCGAATTTCCATATTAGAACTGAGCGAAACAAGAAGGACTGGTTCGGGAACAACCTTATCAACCAGTTTCCAAACTCTGCTGCTGTGAACTTGAAACCACGGTCAGAGTGGCTGTAGTTGGCATCCTTTTGGACAAGGAAGCGTGCCGATTTTCTATAGATTCAATCCCAGGGTAAGACACATCACTAACATTCAGTGCTACGCCCCGAATGAGTCAACTGACCAGCATGCTAACGACACACAGTGGTTCAGATTCACATTCTAGTGGGACAAAAATCAAAAAAGGCAAGTATGAGATTTTTGTAATTTATGCTTGGTAATGCATTTATACTCAACTATAGAATTGGGAAGTAACAATTATGTCCTTTTTGTGCAGTGGCGTCCATGTCAAAACGCCCCGAAAAGAGGGGGAAAAACTAGCTATTTAGAAAATCACACAAAATTGTACGTCAAAAATTGTGCTTTTCATTGAAGTGTCTGTGGTTTTCCAAGTTTTTCATTTCAATTCATAAAACTGAATATCTGTAGAGGGCGGTAACATAAATTACAATTTTATTTTTTTTTTCCGTATGTGTTCTGTGAGTATGTTTACTATTGGCCTTTTTACAGTACTTTTCTTGTTGTAACGTTTTATGAACCTGAGTGAACCTCATAAGGGGGTATTCAATCGAAAGCCCTATTATTAGACATTATTTTAAAGAAAAAATAATATCCCACATTTGATCACTTTCCAGGATATATGTAGCTAATTTTCCAAATGTTCATAAGTAAGCCAACACGAATTTCTAAAATATATCTTAAGTCACGGTCAACTAAATCGTCTCAAATCGGCAAAATGTTAATAAAAATTGCCTCCCGGTATTTCGAATGTCAATATCTCTAAATATTCGATAGTACGAAGTCATTTGCCTGTCCCCTCATATACATATAATAAAAAAAAAGTTGAAGCTTGCATGGAGTTAAGTATACACTCGATAATACGAAGATATTTTTTTTACTACGCAAAATACTCGTTTTCGGAATGTAATAATAAATAAATAAGCTTCTTCAAATTGATGGATGAAAATGGATCAAATTAATTACTCCACCTTAAAAAAAGGCGTAAAATACATATTACTTTATATATTATATATTTTTCTGCAAAATTTATGCATATTTTATAAATATAATTGGAAAAATATGGGTTTCTCTTATTCACTTCTGATATTAAAAGCTTTTTAAAATCGTTATTTTTTATTAAAAAGAAATTGGAAATTTGGAAAATTAGCTATATCCCGGAAAGTGATCAAATGTGGGATATTATTTTTTCTTTAAAGTAATATCTATTAATAGGGCTTTCGATTAAATACCCCCTTATGAGGTTCACTCAGGTTCATAAAACGTTACAACAAGAAAAGTACTGTAAAAAAGGCCAATAGTAAACATACTCACAGAACGCATACCGGAAAAAAAATTAAACTGAAATTTATGTTACTGCCTTCTACAGATATTCAGTTTTATGAATTGAAATGAAAAACTTGGAAAACCACAGACACTTCAATGAAAACCACAATTTTTGACGTAAATTTTGTGTGAATTTCTAAATAGCTACTTTTGACCCCTCTTTTCGGGGCGTTTTGACATGGACGCCACTGCACAAAAAGGATATAATTGTTATTTCCCAATTCTATGGTTGAGTATAAATGCATTCCCAAGCATAAATTACAAAAATCTCATACTTGCCTTTTTTGATTTTTGTCCCACTAGAATGTGAATCTGAACCACTGTGCGACACCTTCTAGCGCCTACTTTACGACACCTTTGATAAGGCTTCCAAAGGTGTCATAAAAATGATTATGGGGGATCTCAAATTTGGGACAGACAATGTTGGCTTAGAACATCTCATCCACAATCACGGTCTTGGTGTCAGGAACGACAATGGGGAGTGAAGTTCTGCATCTCTCGTCATCTTGTCATTGGCGGCACCCTGTTCAAACACAAACCTTGTCATTTAACAACCCGGGTTTCTCCAGATGGTTAAACAGAAAACCCGAATTAGCCATCTCCAAAACACGGGGGAATTGTCTCATGGACGTCAGGGCAAAATGTAGTGCTATGATGTAGGCAGCGATCCCCAACATGCTATCGCAAAAATTCGCTTTCGAACTGCTGCGATTCGTCATAGACAAAACGATCATCATGAAGTGCACTTTTATATCGTGTGTCGAAACATTTGAGGGCAGACTTCAGCGAGGTAGGAGACCATTCATCAGGGCCGCTCCGTGATCTCTAATAATTGCGCAAAAGAAAGAAGCAATTAAACTCGGTTGAAGTTTCTACTTCTAAGACTGTGACGATGCTGGTCAAGGGCAGCTTCCATCACAGTCCTTCTCCAGTTGTGAGAATGCGGGATGTTATGCTCCAGTATGAGGCCGTAGAAGGCAAGTACTTGGGCATAGCTATACGGGGATAGGATGAACTTCATAGCTATTGCGAAACGATTTGTGGATACATATTCACATTTCTTTATCCCCATAAATGGGCTCGTTTAACATCTGAGTGAGATTATAGTCCGTCACAAGTTCGTGAGTTCGAAAACACCATGATCCACGTCCACGGTAAGATTCGAACTCATGACCCTGTGCCCCGAAGGTGCGCGCACTAACCGCTAGACCAGCCAGACTACAGACTACCCCAGAATGGTCCCTCGATTTTTTTCGAGGAAAATCAAATATCGAAAAACCTAAGAAAACTGCAGTTTTTAAGCGCAAAGTGCACCTTAAGCCTCGTCTCCATTGTAAACATTTGTTGATGAACTGTTCTAAAAAAGTTCAAAATATTGTCTGCGAACAGTTGCGCAACATTTTACTGAACTTTTTCTGAACAGTTGCGGAGCAAGAATCTATAATGTTCGCGAACAGTTGCGCAACATGTTCGAATACTGTTTATAAACTGCCGCGCAACAAAGTCAATTATTTTATTATTTGACAGTTCTATTTATCCGTGATATTTTTGAATTCATTGTAATGTGTAACTAGCGCGATTTATTTGTCGATTATATCTGATATCTTTATGTTATTGACCTTACGCGTTTATTGTCGTCTCTTTAATTAACTTTAAAAAACTGTGTCCAATACAAACGCATCAGAAGAAGTTTGCAAGTTTTAATGTTGGCGCTAATGATGTCACCAACTAAGTGTATTTCGAATTTCGACACTGACCGTCGCAGGTCGGACGTATTTAAAGTGGTTAGTTCGGCGTAACTGTGTCAAAAACCGTGAAGAACTTCTTTGAATTGGCCAAAAGACTACTGGAAAAGGTTGCAAGCGAATTCCATCGATGTTCGTCAAGTCAAGGTTTTAAGTGAAATGAAAGTGGTTAAGTAAATCGAAAAGAAGAGAGACCAATCCGTTAAGGAACCTTTGATCATTGATTCCTTGTTAGTGGCCGATTTATTTTTTGTTGCCAAAGTCGATACTGCCGATCCATTAAGAGGGGAAGGTCAAGAGGACACCGTAGCCGGGATATTCAAGTGTATTTGTTTGTCACATCCATAATAAATATGTAAATCATATCAAAAACTAATTTTATTGCATTTATATTAGAAGTATTGAGGATAGTGTTTATAGGAACCACATATGCATACACATCCCTTAGTCGCCTCATACGAAAAGTCCGGGTAGACACCAGTCTCTCCTCTTATGCTGATAATGTTGGATAGTAACGTTCCGGAGACAAACACAGAAAATGGTCAGAACTCCATGCTGAATACCTAAAGGTCAACTGAGTTTTACCACAACTGAAAACATTATAAGAATCACTCGGGGTCTTTCAACCAGCAACCCTTTACAGGTAAACGAAACGGCACGCCATGCCCACAAGGGATTTAAGCCCAATAGTATAGAGTAGTAATCAACTGCACATTGTGTCGTTCCTCAAGATTATCTTTACAGCCTTCTGTGCCACAGAATTATACAAAGGCATGTAGAATTTTCTATTTTATTCTATCTAAAGGTCTGGATAGACATCGGGCGGAATGAAAATGAAATTTTTGTCCGCTGCGATTTTCTCAATGAAAATGCATGCTTAATGTCGTGGAACATGTCGGAAATGATGGGGAATTCCATAAGCTACAATCCGAATATGGTTCCAAAATTTTTCTAGGCCATTTTATGTATTATTTTTCGATTCCCCGGTCATTTCACAGTGGAAAATATCTAATGACCGGGGAATCGAAAAATAATACATAAAATGGCCGAGAAAATTTTTGGAACCATATTCGGATTGTAGCTTATGGAGTTCCCTATAATTTCCGACATGTTCCACGACAGTAAGCATGCATTTTCATTGAGAAAATCGCAGCGGACAAAAATTTCATTTTCATTCCGCCCGAGGTGTATTCAGGCCTTTAGTTGGTACATACCATACGACGTACGGTGGCATATATAAATAGAGCTTAGAACCAAAATATTGTTTCACTGTTTTGGTTAATCAAAAGCCATCACTGAAAATCATTTCGAACTAAAATCGAGCCAGTTCTTATTAAATAATTGTCCTAATTCCTCCATTGTTCCCCGTGTTTTCCATTTGAATGGAAAACATCGAACATCAATAAATTACTTACGAAATTAGTGCAACAGCTCAGCAACAAGCTCGAAACGAATTTGAGGTGTTCGCGAACATTGTTCAGGAGCAGTGTTGCAATACAACTGTTTACAATGTGGACGTGAAACAATTTCTCCAAAATATGTGCAACAGCTCAGGAACATTTGTTTTCAGTGTGGACGCGACACTATTGTTCAGCAACTGTTCGCGAACAATTGAGGAGCACTGAAACATCATGTTCGTATACAGTTGCGCCACAATTGTTTACAATGGAGACGAGGCTTTACTGAAAGCTGCTAATAAACATGAAAAAGCCGCCACTGAACAAGTGCTAAAAAACATAAAAAAAAATCCTGGGTAAGTGCTACAAAAACCTGAAAAAAAGTGTTTGAAAAAACTGGCACCTGGTTAAAAGAAATCCGGGATGTTGGAAAAAACCTGCCAATTACGGTGCCCCGGGTGTTGAGGAAAACCGATAGCCCATACTGAAATCCGGGTATCGAACAGATCAACCCCATGTCTGAAATAGACCCCCGCAATCCAACATTGGACTATGGGTTACATCACATGGGTCGTGAACTCAAAAAACACCATATGATCCGTTCACGGGATGGCAATATCGGTAGTTTTGAGTAACAGTTCCAACAGATCCTGTTACTGGCAAAAAAAAAACTTGTTCCTCCGTATCAGTACAAATCCTGATCAAACAGAAGATGCAAACTCATTAAAAATAGAAGGGAAATGGCAAAAATTTATCTACCATTTTTCTAATCCGGAATTAAGAAGGACTTCTTAGCATTCAAGACCATTTGCGTAACCCAAAAAAAGGAGTACCCGACACTTACACGATTACAATTCCAATTTGGAGTACGATTTCAAATTGGATCTGTTCCAGAAAACGAGTACATACGATTCTATGATTCCCACGGTTCCTACTGATTCCTCCGATTGCTACTGATTCCTACGATTCCTACTGATTCCTACGATTCCGGCACGATTCCATCTGATTCCTGCCTATTCCGACGATTCTCGCGATTCCAACAATTCTTACTGATTCACACTATTCCTATACTGATTCCTACGATTCCCACAATTTCTACGATTCTAACTTGGGGCTGAGAAAACGAGTCCATGGCGGTGACTTGGTGGAACTATGATAGAAAACGTGTATCGGTACGATTGGAACAGTGACTAGAGTCGAGTATGTATTTGGATGTGATTTGGAATGAACATATGTTTTATGAACAAAAGACCAAAAATTCATCGATGTGTGAAGTTTTCGCGAGCACTTATCTACTAGATTAACCTCTAGCCATGAATATTTAACAAAAGGGTTTTTCTGAGCACATACATTGTGTAGTGTTTGATCACTTTCTATTGTATCTATGTTTACAATACTGGCCCAAACTGATAAGAAACGCATATGGTGCGTACACAGATTTCACTGAAATGATCCTTCAGTCAGTGGTTGATCTTTGATCAGTGTGGTGGAATAAAGTAGTCAAGTTATTGTTCTAGTGTTTAGTTTTGTGGTTTTTGGGGACTACGCTTTGGAGGTAAGTTTTAGACTTACTAAGTACGTGTGTGTATGCGTGTGTTTGTATTATATTTAGTTTATTAAAGGATGACCAAGCCTTTTTGTGATTTATAGTTCGTATTCTGTGTGTTATGTTTGTCGTTTGAGAAGCCTCTACAGAATCCGGAGATGGAACTCCTCTCCTAGGTAGAAGGTCTTGAAACTAGAATTTACAGGATCCGGAGATGGACTCCTCTCCTGGGTAGATTTGTAATAAATATTCGCCCAACCTCTACAGAATCCGGAGATTGGGTAGATGGTTGTGTGCAATATGTGGGATGGATCTCCTCCCCTGGTTGAGTATGTGAGATAGAGATGGAACTCCTCCTATCTGTTTACGTAGTTTTGTTATTGTTTTGGTCAACCTCGTTCATGTGCATGTGTACCTACTTATGTGTCACCTTTTAAAATATTTTCCGATCCAACTGGTCTCCACGATGCCGCCTGCTCGACTGTCCTGAACAAAGAAAGAGAGACCGAGTCTTCAGGTTCCTCTATTTTACAAATTGATGAAGAAATAACGAGAACGAGGCTAATTTCGGGCGCGGCCGAAATTTGGATACCCTTCGCACCCCTCGGGCTAAAAGTTTTTTCGGGCGTACATACGACTTGAATTTAATCCCTTCCCCATTATTTTCCTTCTGTCTTCACAAAAGTTCCGTTGCGTCGGCAAAACAATATTTGTGTGGGGTTTGTTTGGAATAAGTGGGCAAATAAAAATATTTGCTCAGAAAATTTTATTGGGGGATGCGGGAGCATGGCCCCATAATACGATTCCATTTGTTTTGAATTTTTCAGTTGCTTTGATAAAGACACATTAATTCAAGGTTTTGTGAAATTGGTGTAAAAAATGTTTCTTGGAAGAACGTAATTTTGGGGGTTGGGTTTGTATGGCAGCCCCATGACCCCATTGTCCGATTTGATCAATTCTTACATGTATTTTGTGTCATCAAAAGAAATAAATTTGTGTGAAATTTAGTTGAAATTGATGCACAAATCAAAAAGTTTTTCCTAGAAGAATCTAATTTGGGGGGTCAGGTTTATATGGTAGCCCCATGACCCCAAGGTCCGATTTGATACATTCTTACATATATTTTGTGTTATCAATAGAACCACATTTGTGTGAAATTTGGTTGAAATTGGGACACGAATAAAAAAGTTTTTCTGAGAAGAACCTAATTTGGGAGTTCAGGTTTGTATGGCAACCCCATGACTCCATGGTCCGATTTGATCCATTCTTACATATGTTTTGTGTTATCAATAGAAACACATTTCTGTGAAATTTGGTTGAAATTGGTAAACAAATAAAAAAGTTTTTCTTAGAAGAACCTAATTTGGGGAGTTGGGTTTGGTTTGTATGGCAGCCCCATGACCCCATTGTCCGATTTTACCGATTCAAAAATACAAACTGCCTGCAGCAAAAAGAAGCATTTGCGCAAAATTTCAGCTTCATAGCTTTTAAATTGGCCGAGTGAAACGCGTCGCAACAGACAGACAGAGGAACACACCACGGTTGAACATTTTGGTATAATAGTTATCCTTTTTTATAACCTCGAACATATTAAATGTTTGAATACAAAAAATTGTATAAAATGTATATTTAAACATGTTATTGAGATAAAGTATACCAACATGGGCTAAGTTTTATAAAAAAGTGGTATCAAAAAGCCTCATTATTCTTCGGTGGTATAAAAATAATATTTTTTTTAATAAAATCTATGCCCAAAGGAATAAAATTCATATATTACAAGGATTAATCCTGGAATTTCCGGATGAAGAATGCGAAATGAAAATTTAACAGTTATTTTGCATTTGTGCTTGCACAGTTTATACCAAAATAGATGAGTTTGATGCTAGCGCAGTGTAAAAATGAAATACATATTTATATCAAGACTTATAAACTTCATCTTGATTTTGAAATAACAAAAATTTCAACTAGATTTTCTTACGTCGCCGTTTTTTCTCGGGTGAGCTATCACGTTTCTGCCAGAATAGTGGAAGTGTCAAAGTATTTCGGTTGTGATATAAAACAACTCTATAAAAGGTGATGATAGTGAATTGCTAAAAACCTTAGTTATGATTGATTGCTGCTACTAATTTATTATTTATTTTTACATAGAGCCTGCTGGTTTTTAAATGAAACACTGGACCTCTGGACAGCTCTAGGAAGAATCGCAAAGAATATCACAATATCGCAATATCACCTATTCTATGGAGAGCAAAGCAAAAACTTGAACGTGACCACTATTGAAAATTATTTTAAGCCATCCACAGAAAATTGAAGTGTCAAAAACAAAACATCAACTTTAAAACGTCGGAGGCGTCTGAAAACTAATTTTCCCATCGCAGATCTGTAACTTCGTTTTTGGCTACCTAATTGGTAAGTTTTATTATATATATGTACATATTACGTCATAAAGGATTGTATGAATTTTATTTTTGTTTCAGGTACCTACTGTATGATTTCTGACGAAGCCATAGTGAAGCTACCGCACGGTATACACATAAAATAATTATTGTTTAAGAATTACTTAACAAACTTCTTTTTTTCTAGATTGGGGGACAAAATTCATTATAGAAATTGCGATTGCGAAATTAATTTGAATGAGTATTTTATGTATTTAAATATTGGACAACTTTATACCGAAAAATACATAATAAAAATAACCTATTACAAACATATATTTATTAATGCATAGTTTATAAATTCTGAGGATAAACATGAAGATACAATTAATATAAGTGAAAAATATTCAAATAGGTTAATTCTATATGGTATACCGTCTATACAGATTATTTATCCGTGTAATTATGGTATATAATATTATACCGAATTATACAACCAAATTTGTATACCAACTCGTATAAAAATAATACTACCGATAGTATAGTGATTTTAGCTGAAAAAATGATGAAACCCAAACATCCAAAAAAAGAGCTGACTTTTGATGCCAAATTGTTCTATGGCCTGACCGCATTACGCAGTAAAAAGTTAGACTTTTTTGCGCGTCACATTTGGGGGGGAGGGGGTGGCAAAGGGGTGAAATTATGATTTTTCGCCTATATTTTCTTAACTGTAATATTTACAGCAAAATGTTCTGAGGACGATTTAAACTATACAAAATTTCCTTTCTAATGATATATTATATCATACACCTTCTCTTGGCAGATTATATACTAGACCTTAAAACATTTGGTGTAATTTAGATTTTTTGATAGTTACATTTGGCGCTCTAGCTCCTGAAGTAATTAAATTAGAGCCATGGTAATTGGGATAACTATTCCTAGCAATATATAGCTGTCCCACACGGAGACTCAGGCTGCCCCGACAAAGCATTCCCCTATACTCCCTATTAACATTTAAAAAAAAGACATGCCTGTAACTTTTCGAATCACAGCAGGCGGAAAAAATTTTGGTAAACGTTAAGGCTAAGTCCCATTAGACCCTCCACCAAATATTACTTCGATCGGATTAAAACAAAGGGCACCTCCCATACAAATTGCGGTCAGGCCATAGAACAATTTGGCATCAAAAGTCAGCTCTTTTTTTGGATGTTTGGGTCTAGAGCTAAAGTCACTATACTACGACTATAGATTTCTATACCTAGCACATTTATAAATTCTATACGTTTTCTTTATGGATATATATAGATATAATTTTTTATTAAATTTATACCTAAATATTCAACCGTAGACAGACGGACAGACGGACATCGCCCAATCCACTCCTCAAGTCATGCTGATCATATATTTATACTTTTTATATGGTCGAAGATGCTTCCTTCAATTCGTTACAAACTTCATGACACTACACTACACACTTTAATTAGTTAATCTAAAACTCTTTGACAATTTCCACGCAATATTTTTTAGTCGTGTTGCTGAAGATGGACGGAAAGCCGTCCGAAATGCATCCGAATTTTTTTAAATCTTTAATATAACGGCGAACTCAATGTTAAGGTGTTTCATATATTCGAGAATAATATTGTGGAGTTCGCGAATTTCATTTCAGTAAAACGAACTAATTCATGACAAAGTTAATATAAGGGTATAAAAATGAAATTAACACAAATCAAATTGCAAGTCCCTTAAAATCAATAAAAGTTCAATCCAATCGCAAACTTTTCCCATAGTACCTACACACTTCGAATCCAAACAAAATGTTACTAATTGAACTCGTATTTGTTAGTTCGTGCTTTTATGGATACAATTTGTATCCATAGAACTCGCGTTGTGCACCAATGACCGATATCATCAATTTTTCTATACTTCCGAGAATGTTTTCCACAAAGTTTTGTGTACTTTACAATTTATATTGCATGTTATGGCAAAAAAATTTGCTGCTCCACCACCTTCTCCATATATAAAAATGCTATATATGTAACTAACAAATAGATAAAATAAAAGGTAAAAGCATATCTACATATTATACAGGGATTGAAGCATGTCGTGTCGTAGAGGAGAAATTCACACTGGCAAAATATCGAAAATCAACACACTCCAGGGTATAGTTGGGGCGTTGTACACCGTGTTGAAGTACATACACAGAATATCATGTACGAGAGTATCTATCGACTATTGTGTGTGCTGGGTGGTTACTCTATTACTAGAATGAAAAATTCATGCAACCTTTCATACATTCAATCCACAGAAACCACCCAACTTGGGTTTTATTTGCAAAAAAAAAAAACAGAAAATAGAAAACGTATCTTTTTCGTTTTTCCAGAGTTCCTCGCTATATTTTTATCTCTGAGTTTTGTATTGTAAACTCTTTTTGTTGCTTCTAGAAGACATCGAAGTAAAGGAAAAAAAAAACAACAAAATCCCAAAATGGCAATCTTTTCAGTACATAAAATTTCAATTAAATGGAAAAAATCAATGTAGCAAATTTTTTTAAAATTTCAAGCGAGATACAGGAGAAATGTTGTATATCTATATAAGTGTGATTTATGTAAGAGTAGAGTTGATTAATTGAATATGTAGTGTTGTGTTTGCGGAATGCGCGCGAATGTATCAAAAGTAACGTCCCCGGTTGTTGGTTGATTGGGATGGTTCTCTTCAGCACTTGTGCCGTCTTGATCCATGAACTTTTATTCTATAGAGTTTCAGTTATACAGGGTGCCCCGCATTGGGTGGTCAATACTGTAAGGGCTGATAGCGCAACTTGTTTCAGCAAGAAAATTACCAATACAATCGGAATTTTTTTTACCGTTACCTTGTTATAGCTTTTTTTTGTGAAAGTCATCGAAAATCGTGACTTGTCACGCAAAATCGTAATTTGCAACACTCTTGATGACTTAATCCAAGATTTGATTTCAGTTTCAGAAACTACATAAAATTTCACAAAAACTGAAGTTTTTTCTGTTGCCAACATTATCGGCACTTTCAAGATACAGTTACTCAAACTTAATAGAAATTTTAAAATAGATTTTTCATCGAAAATTCAAACAGTAATTTCATAACGGTGCTTTATACGTACAACTCTGCAAAGTTGATAAAAGTTGCTTCAACATGTTGGCTTTGCAACGGTAAATCACTTTTCATATTTACATTACGCGATTTTGGAATTACACATATTGACTGTAAAAAAACGAGGTAATTATTTTGTTATCGGATTATTTAAACTGAAATTTTATTCATTTATTTTTTATATTTTACTATCGCAATTTTGAAAATTTGTTAAATAAAAATGAAAATAAAGTTTTGAATATGAGAAACAACCAATAACCTAAAAATATTAACTAATGATTAAATGGGTCTGTTTGATGAATTGGAATAATGCTGCTGGAATTGGCCTCCTCCATTTTGTATGCAGACTCGACACCTTCGGCGCATGGAAGAAACGTCCCGAAGGATTTCAGGAGGGGTTTCCTTAATGTTATCACAAGCATCATTAATTCGCTGCAGCAGCTGTTCCCGGGAGGTAATCGGCTCGGAATAGACATTGCTTTTTAAGTTACCCCATAAATAAAAATCTGGGGGAGTAAGGTCGGGACTTCTCGCAGGCCACGCAACTGTCCCAAATCTGCCAATCCACTTTCCGGGAAATTCGTTTTCCAAATATTCTTTGATAGGTCTCGCATTATGAGCGGGCACTCGTGTATCTGCCATAAATAGCAAATATTAAATTTTAACTGTTATAAGTACCGTTACATTTGCCAAAAAATGTACCAAATTTCAAATATCTTACAGTTCTGGTCAAAATAATGTAGCGAGATTCTATCCCGAATTATAATTGCCTTTGTATGTCTTTTTTCGAGTCAAGGGAAAATTGTTAACGATTTCACTGAAGCCATGATTTTTACCATTCAATGCGTGTTTACCTAAAATTCTGCAATGTAAATAAGAAAAGTGATATACTGTTGGAAAGCCAACTTTTATCAACTTTGCAGAATTGTACGTATAAAACACCGTTATGCAATTACTGTTTGAATTTTCGATGAAAAATTTTAAAATTTCCGTTAAGTTTGAGTAATTGTATCTTGAAAGTGCCGATAATGTTGGCAACCGGAAAAACTTCAGTTTTTGCGAAATTTTATGTAGCTTCTGAAACTGAAATCAAATCTTGGATTAAGTCATCAGGAGTGCTGCAAATTACGATTTTGCGTGACAAGTCACGATTTTCGATGACTTTCACAAAAAGAGCGATAGCAAGGTAACGGTAAAAAAAAATCCGATTGTATTGGTAATTTTCTTGCTGAAACAAGTTGCGCTATCAACCCTTACAGTACTGACCACCCAATGCGGGACACCCTTTATATGTACACACATATTTGCAGATAAACATACACGTGGTGATACAAATAAACAACAATTGCATGCACTCGCACGTTGTATACATATTTTCCAACGTTGAATGACGCCTGTCAGGATTTCGTGCTAATTGGATATTGGTTATTGAATTTGTAAGGGGGATTTTATCGAAAATTAAATTAAACGAAATTTTCGATTTCACGGTTGTATATTGACAATTTGGTGTGCCGTTGTTGTAAGGTTTGGTTCTGTACTTTTTATACGTTTCTCAGTGACTTTTCGACCAATATTTTCTTTACATCTGACTCCATTGGGGGATATTAAAGGGGTTTTTCCATTCGACCAAACACATCTATTCTCTTCCGCAAACCAATCACTTTTTTAAATGCAAAGATGTCCATTCAACCCATCAAATATAAATACGGTGGTCTCTTTAGACAGGTCATATATGTATGTATACTTTTTATATCATCGCTTCGCTCGCCAACCCCCGAGGGCTAAGGCTAATTTCGGGCCTGGCCGAAATTTAGATACCCTTCGCTCTCTTCGGAAAATTTTATTGTGGTTGCGGGAGAATGACCCCACAGTACGATTCCATTTTTTGTTGCTTTGGTAAAGTCACATTAATTCAAGGTTTTGCGAAATTGGTGCAAAAAATGTTTCTTAGAAGAACCAAAATGGGGGTTGGGTTTGCATGGCTACCCCATGACCCCATGGTCAGATTTGATCAATTCTAAACTATGTTTTGTATCATCAAGAGAAACACGTTTGTGTGTAATTTGGTTGAAATTGGTGGACAAAAAGTTTTTCTTAGAAGAACCTAATTTAGAGGGTTAGGTTTGTATGGCAGCCCCATGACCCCATTATCCGATTTGATCCATTCTTAGATATGTTTTGTGTCATCAAGAGAAATACATTTGTGTGAAATTTGGTTGAAATTAGTGCACAAATAAAAAAGTTTTTCTTAGAAGAGCCTAATTTGGGGTGTTAGGTTTGTATGGCAGCCCCATGACTCCATGGGCCAATTTGATTTATTCTTAGATATGTTTTGTGTCATCAAGAGGAATACATTTGCGTGAAATTTGGTTGAAATTAGTGCACAAATAAAAAAGTTTTTCTTAGAAGAACCTAATTTGGGGTGTTAGGTTTGTATGGCAGCCCCATGACCCCATGGTCCGATTTCATCCATTCTTACATATGTTTTGTGTTATCAATAGAAACACATTTGTGTGAAATTTTGTTGAAATTCGTGCACAAATAAAAAAGTTTTTCTTAGAAGAACCTAATTTGGGTAGTTGGGTTTGTATGGCAGCCCCATGACCCGTAATGGCCACCGTAAAAACATCAATTTTATTCGCCATTTTTTAGCGGAAATTCGTGATAAATTTGTATGCCCACTAATGAACATTTATTAAATTTTTTTCTGGAGATATCTATACAACCTATTGGTAAAAAAATTATTATTTTAGTATTGCTTACGAGAACGCATTTGAATCCGACAATATGGCTGTAACAAAATGTTACAAAAGGTTGGCCGAAAAGACCATTACGAAGCTATGTATACGGATTTATCTACAATTGAATCAATTTAGAGAAAAAGAAAACTTTCTAGTTTCCATACAATTTTTGTGATGGAACTATACTCATATAAAAGTGTTAAAAACAACGACACGTGAAGAGTTCGATGTGCTTGATAGATTTTTTTTCTTTAGATCTAATTTCCATGCTGAGTGGAAAAAGTACACAAAAAGTTCGGATACAACTTCTTCTTTGTCTTCGCCTAGGACCACACCAGATATACGCATCACATCCATAGTTGATTCGTTTAAGTAAAATACTAATCACAACGTGTGGTGGAAGAAGAAGTAGAGGAAACAATTATTATGTGTTAGTTGGATACGTGATCAGAATGGGAAATGTTAATGTTGGGTTGGGTTGTGCGGTGGTTACTTATTGTGTAGTTGAAGCAAAAGGATAGGCTGAAAAGCACATATGGACCAACGAAATGAAAATTTTCTTCCGTAAGGGAACCAAATAAGTCATAGATTTGTGAGAAAATATATTGTGCAAATGCACGAGGAAATAATTAAATGGTTTTTGGTTGTAATATGATGTAATGCATACCGTATGAATTGTAATAAGTGATTTGAAAAGGATATTCTCTCGAACATGGGTACAACATTTAGTCTTTTAGTTAGATATTTTAAATAATAATTCTCTTAATAATTTATTTAAGTGAAAACAGAATTCCGTTTGACCTTTAATTAATACCTTACGTATTTTATTCTACTTATTAAGAATCAAATAAACCCAGATTTTCTGGTCAGTGTGTGCTTCACCAACGCTAGCTTACACCACTAATTGTGCGGAAAACCCGAGGAAGATGTGTAATGAACGGACTTGGCCATCCGAAGATGCCCAGGGGACGGAGCGAATGCCTCTACAACCGTGCAGGTTAGGCAACGACGATAGGGCTCCTCAACGAGCGAGCAGCGGCATGCGCTTGCTGTAGCTCAGTTCGGGAGTTACGGGTGGGGTTTGTGCCACTCGTTGCCCCGGTCCTTCTACAAAAAAAGGGATATCGCATGCCTGGGTGCACTTCACAAAACAAAGGGGTAAAAATGAGGAAAACCGTTAAACTGATAAGCCGACGCGCACAGGTTCCATCTTATTGCGCTCCGCGGACCCGGATGGCGACGGGTCCCGGCCAAACTAAACCCACTAAATTTAAATAAAAACACCCGTCCTGAGGCGCCCGCGGCCGAATCAAAAATTGAAGGGCGCCTCCCTTGAAACTCACAAGTTACCCCTGGAATGGGGGGGGGGGGGGTGAATTAAAGCATTACGCGTTTTTCGGATGGCACCATAACCTTATTTTTGGTTTTAATGTGTTACTGAGCAGAACAGCACCAACACCACACATCAGACGTTTCACAATTTCTTTTACACACACAAGACATCACAAAGGCACTTATCTGCTGATGCTATCAATTTATATCTTTTTTTTTCGCTTTTTTTCTTCTCTTCTTCCTATTTTTTTCCCGAACTCCAACAAAACGCGTGTCCCGGGTGACAGCCGTCACCCAACTCCCCGAAGTTGGACGCTTCTTATCCCACCATTTTTCGGACCAACTGTTCCGACCGCTCAGTGATTCCGACACATAGACGTCCATTTTTGGATCTGGCGGGATTTTCAAAAATATTAATGATTTTAAATTAACCAAATCATCAATATTTCTGAAAATGCTCAAAATCCAAAAATAGACACAAATGTGTCGAAATCGGTTCGTTACAGATGTGAGGAACACTCTCCATTCCTTGTAGTGTAAATCAATACAAACTCGGTCCTCTATTCCAATACATATTTATTTCCATTATTATTAGTATGGTATGTATTACTTTCACTTCTTACATATATACGTGTAAATAAGCTTTAAGCTTTTAAGCACTCAGTTCCGGAGTGCTCTTGAATCTTAATTTGCAGAATGTTCTACAGAATTAACCCTTCTGTCGGCACGAAGGTCTGGCCAGACCTTTGGCACCATATTTTGGTGAAAAAAGCATAGAAGATGAAATCGCAGCGACTTCATATTGCATAATATCCTAGAATAATATGTTTGGAAGCATTTTGCAAAAATTTGAAAAAATCGGTTGAAGTTTTGAGTGTGTTTTTGATGATTTTCAATTTATAGTGCTTTTTGATACCCAATAGGTCTGGCCAGACCTATAGTTATTCCCCCCATTTTTCTCTTGAAGTAAGAAGTGCAAATATTAAATTCTGTTATTTATGATGTAATAATGTCATTTAAACTGAATTTGAACTATAAACGATAAAAATTTCTGAGATTTTTCTATAAAAAGCCGTGAAGTTCAGAAAATGGGTATGCCTAATTTCGTCACATTTTATAACAAAACCTAATCAACTGAGATTTGATCCTAGGAAATTCAACCCAGTTTTATTTCCTTTGTAATAGTAAGTACTAAGTATGAGTGACTTGCAAACGTCTTTCTAAATAGATTTGATCAAAAAATTTACGAAAAATTTAGAATTAAATTATTTTTGCCTTGAAATTTCCCTATTTCTTCCCTCTTATTTCCCTAAATCTGCAGACTAATATCGAGGTAAAATTTGCCAACAAAGTGCTTAATATTTCCCCAAAGATATTGGAATTAGAAAATTCGATCGAAATATCTACTAGATAAACACAATGCAAATAGCGAAGCAAAAAAAGAAGAAAATAAGGGAGAAACACGTTTGTACTAATACCACCTCAAAATATATCTACTTAAAAACGTTTCCAGTATATCTTCAAAAATTATTTTGATGCTTTTATTGTTGAAAAATTGCAGTAAAGAATGGATAGAATGATTTTACCGATAAAAATTTTACTTTTTCTGGAAAATAAAACACCCAGGAGACAAATAGGTCGGGGAGAGTACTTCTTGATGCGTTTTCACAGCTGGATATTGTTTTACTGAGCTCAGGGGTAGTAACACCTTTAGGAGGGGAAATGCGGGATCCATTGATTTATCTCACATTTGCCAGCAGTTTGTTGACAAAGCTCCAGGACCAGACGGGACGCCTAATAACACGTTGAAGGCTGCTATCCGTGCTGGCCCTCAGAAATTTGTTGAAGTCTTCAAAACTTGATTGTTCGAACCGAAGGCCCCTCTCCAATAGCATGGAAACGGTGGTACCCCTTCCCAAGCTCAAACTCAAGCTCATATTGGCCAGTTTGCTTGCTTGACACCTTAGGAAAATATTTCAGAGGATAATTTTTAACAGGCTGTTATCGGTAGAGGAAGAAGAAAGGGAGCTTCTAAGACCGACAGTATACTGCTTTAGACGGTTAATGCATTCGGATTGGTTACCAATTGTAACCGATAGATGGAATCACTGTCTCATTCTTGATATTCCAAAATACGTTAAATGCAAACACGGTCAAGTAAATCATTGTTTAACCTTCATCTGCTCCAAAAAAAAACTTACATTTCCTTTCCTCGCGTAGATTTCTACGCATGTGGAATGTGTAATAAAAACAAACATTATATGCATCGAATTTGATGGAATGAACTTTCAGAATAGTATTCAGTAACACATTTAATGCAAACATTTCAATTGTGTTCTTTTTTGCATAATCTTTTAGCGTAGAAGCTGCAAATGGTATGATGCATATAATAATTTTTGGGCAGATTTTCGTCCAGGCATTGCTGACATTGGGATTTGCCTTTTACTTGTGTTGGGGTCATTATTTTTCGTCGCTTAGCAGGAATTGCAGATGTCGAGGGTTCAAATTCTTTTCTTCCGAGCTCATTTAGAAAATTGCTTGTCATAGTTCGCACCTGATTCGGTTGCCATTCCAGATGGATGTCTTTATAATATTATAAAGGCATTCAATGCGGAAATATTTATTATATTGGAAAACACCTCCATATTCCATCTGTTTGTCTTCCTTTTGGTGCTGTAGCAAGAGAACATTTTGTCCACGGTGTCAAAACTAAAATCTAAAATCACACCTGTTCCTTGTTGCTTTTCGGCTCATAAATCGTCGATCGATTAGTACTTAGATCCGAAAACTTTACTGTAAGTTAGGCCATCCAGATAAAAAATATAATGAATAGAGGAGAGAGAGGAGTGAATAGAGGTATAGTAGGTACATATAAACCCCAGGCAAAAGCAAAACTCCCGAAACATATTTCAAGTTAGTACAAAGGAATCTCAAATCTGGTTGTTCGAAACTGAAGATTACATTGGCATTACATACATACATTTTCATTCCGCAATCTTCCCGCTGCAAGCAGTAAGGGTTGTGGATGCCAAATATTTCCATCCATGGATTTTGGTCAACTTCCTCATTCTCTTCACTACTTGAACTACTATCTGCATCAGTATATTGCTCATCGTTGATTTCCGAAACATCACTTTCACTTTTTCTTTCACTGTCACTTTTACTGCCTTCCTTTAGTAAGGATTCTTTTCCTCGCATGTATCGCAGGGAACGAACAGGCTGATGAGCTGGCACGCAGAGCTGCATCATCCCCCTTCTGCGGTCCTGAATCCTTCTGCAGCATCTCTTCTTGAATATTAAAGAGAACATTCAAAGACCAGGAACGACTCAAGGCAACTGGGCACTGGGATAAACTACCTGGGCTTAGACAATCTAAACTGTTAGCATAGCAGGGTAATCCCACAAAAGAACGGCTGAGCTGCTTCAGCTAAGCAGAGCTAAAGTATGAATCATATGTGGCATTCTCACAGGTCACTCCTGTCTAAGATCACATTTACGCACATGAAGGCTTGTGCAAGACGCGAGCTGTCGATTCTGTGAAGAAGACGACGAGTGCGATGCACTGGTCCACAACTTGGAGTGGCCTATCCAGACACGGATGACATAGCTTCGACATCTATAAGCGATCTCAACTCCTATCTCAGCACGATCAACCTTGACGTCAGGCATAGTCCTGCCCATCCACGATTGTGCGATAGCACAACAGGCCCACTGGTTTCAGTGCTGCGAATCCCTTCGGGTTCATGTCCCTCTACAATCTACAATCTGCAAGATAGGACGTCTAGTACCTAGTCAATTTCACGATTTACCTTTGAACAGCTTCGATTCGAATAAATGCATGCACAGCTGTCACACGATGTGCAATCAATGACAATTCTATGCAAATCAAGGCCAGACAGTGCAATTTCTTATATGCGTAGAAAACTACGCAAAGGGTCTAAAACGTAAGTTTTTGAATATGAAGAAAAACTTTTTTCTGTGTGTGTCGGGAAGCATATTTCCTTGTTTAGAATGGTCATAGTTATAAAGTCAAGAAGTTTCATGAACATTTCCTTAAATTCCATTTCCTTTTCAGTATGCGTAGATTTCTACGCAAGGAGCAGATTAGGGTTAACTCAATTCCTGACGGGTAATGATGAATACCGGAAATATTTGCACTGTTTCAAACTGGATAAGTCGCCAGAGTGTCCTAGCTGCAAAAGAGTCGAGAAAACATAAGGTACGTATTTTTTGGCTTCCCTTATTTGCCGTGCGCGTGCGCTACTGAATATGGAATTTGGGAAGCGTTAAGCCTACAGAATAAGGTGAACCGAATGCTGGAAGGAAAGGAAATGTTGCTACTGGAGAAACCTTGGACCAAACCGTGAAGCCGGCAAATCAAATCTTCATAGAATTCTCCCGCTAAAATTCAAGTGGTAGGGGGCTCTTCTCCTCCCACAGGCAAAGTTCCAATAGAACTGGTAAGTTGCCATGCCAAAATACTACAGACATGCGCCGCAGTTGGTGTATAGAATGGAACGATAAGTCAAGAATTACATAATTAGTACTTGGACCAAGGTTGTTGCATAGTTAAGGAAATGAATCCTTTCAAGATTTATTACACCACCGTGCTTCATATTCGGGGCAATTATCTTTTTCAAGGACTTTCCTTCTTTTCTATTCGAAGCCATATTCCAACGCAATGAGGCTATTTCGCGACTATCCAGGGCAACACATAGGTACCACCTAGTTGGGCCTCGCCCGGCAGTGACGACCCTAGAAGATCCACGAAAATTCTGCCGGTCCGCGCTATTATGATGGCAAAAAATGATAACTTCACCATAAATATAAAAGCATCTTTGTGTTTTTTTTATTAGAAGTGTAACTGAATCTATAACTTATAGGGGCAAGTGCCCTTACCCTTATCAATCACATACACAATCCAAAGTTACTCAATACACTCTACTCTTCAGGAACGCTTTATAAACAATTGAAGAGCAAATGCGCTAGCTGACGTTTAAATGAATACCCTAAAACAAACGTTACTTCTGGCTGCTTATCCCTAGGTAAGATGGTCTTACCATATGCCGTAGAAGCCTACAGCCTCGGCGTCATTCGGCAATCAAACTGAGGTACTTGCATTGATAATACTGAGCTGGCATTATGTAAGGCGACAGTCGCTTTTATATTTTCGCATTACAGCTCTGCTTTAATAGAATGACAGAAGCTACGTGGATCTTTAAGTCAAATTATTGAATGAATATAGATTGTATCCGAGTTTGCCAAACGATACTGCGAAGGAGGAATAGGCCACAATCATTTTTAAATAAAACCAATTTCATAACCTTGCTTGCCTTAGGAAAACTGCTACCTCGTGCAGTGGCGTGCACAGCCATTTTGTGGAGGGTATGCAAAATTAAAACTGAAGAAAAGATAAATACGAGTATAAACGCTTTTTGATATGTCGAAATAAAAAGGAAGGTTATTGTTTCCTAAGTAATTGAGTAATCTCAGGATAACTAAAAATGAGGAAAAACCGCCTAATTTCTTTTAGAAAACAGTAAAAAAAGTATAATAAAAAAACTTTGTAACGTTAACAAAATAGTGCTTGAAAATTATTTAAATCAATCAAACAAATACAAACATTCGCATTGTAAGATTTATTGATTTTCTCAAATGTGTTAACTGTAGGCATACAAACCTTCTTTTGTAATATGTACATAACACAGTGTGACTAACAAAATGCATACATAACTATGCAACCAACCATGTATAAAAATGTGCATTAAAACTTGTTTCTGATTAGTAAAATACATTCTCTTTCAAAAAATAATAAATTCCTGTTTCAACATTGTTTAGATATTAAAAAACAAACAAAGGAAACATTTTGTCAAACAAAACTGAACGACACATTTTGTGACCTAATGTTTATTTCCGCTTTGGTTCCCTTTGCTCAAATCTTATCACGACATTTTTCGCCGCTCGTGCTATAGTCATCGTTCGTCCGTCAACTTTGTTCGCCAACGCCAAGGCAGGCGTGCTTCTCTTCACCATATAAACCGGCAACATTGTTGCAGTTGAAATTTTTCAATTCGTATGGAGATTACAAGCACGGCGAAATGGTGCTTATCGAGCATACTCTAGTGTCGGCGAAAAAACGATGTCAGTGGAACCTACACTACCTATATAAAGATGGCGCTGGTACATTTATTGAGGAAAGAATTAACAGTGAAATCAGTAATTATTTTCATGAACTTGTATGAAGAAAATGTTTTTAAATGAGAGGGTATGCACTGGATATTTGCATATATGGAGTGCACGCCACTGACCTCGTGAGCTTACCCAAGGCACCCGAAGCGATCATCAAAGAAACTGCAGCTCTAATTTCTCTTCGTAGACATCATACTTCATAGTATACGGCATGGCAGTGATAATAACGTGAGTTATTTGAAACATATTCTGACACGGAAATCTCCTATAAGATCAGATTATATGACCACGGGGTTTTGACATCGAAAATAAATTCTGGACAATCTTTAAATGGTTGAGAATAAAAAAGGCAGTTCCCTTTTCAGCCAAACAAAGTATAATTTGCAAACTGAACAGAGTTTTACTGCTGGGGTTATTGGACACGCCACCAGGATGCCAATCGCAAAAAATAATTGGTTCAGCGTATTTAAATTAAACTGAAACCCAAGGTATTAGGTTATCAGCACGGACCAAAATTTATTCATGTTATTTTTTAATGTGTTACACTTTCCTTAAAAAAACAGCCATGTAGTATGTACTAGTCAATTGGGTGAGTAGTTGATTCTTCAAAATATTTTCTGCGGAAACGAGTGAAATCACTATATTATTGGTCTGCCACGGGAACGCTCCTCGAAAATTAAGTATTTCTGAGGGTAATATTTTTTAAACAACTCCCCTCGCCTTCTTGCAACTGCCGGGCGACAGACCTAGTTATTTATAATAACCAGAAAAAAAATCTTAATTTAAAGACACAAAATGTATATGGTTTTAAATTCCCCGCAACATGAAACCTAACTTTATCAATTTCTTCAATAGTCGCCCATGAAACAACTGCATAAGTGCAAATTTAATAATGCAAATGAATCGCGCATAAGAAGAAAACACCTCAGAATTAATAATTCTCTTACATTGAGGAAATGGAAACGAAATCCGACATTTACATTTTTTCTTGTTATTCTTCAAATCGGATTCGGAATTCTTAATAATATGCAGATAGACAAACACTATACTAGACTAGGTTTCATGGTAAACATTTACGAGGTTTCTTCTCCATAGTAAATAGTGCTCATCGCAGAATATGCGCGCACTAGTCGTTTTTATCAAGCAAACATATCACGGAAATATGCCCGGAGGATATGGAGATTGTTGCCGGTGTAAGAAAGAGTTCTTTCTTTTTACTTTATGTATGAAACTAGTGTAGAAATTTTAATGAGAAAATTAATGTTCAATTCAAAATATGCCCACACACCAACGGCGACAGTATGTATGTGGTGAAAGAAGGAAAAGTAGTTATTATACTGAAAATTAGGGAATTGGATAGTTTTTGAATGTTGATGGGATTGTAATTTAGAGAAAAGTGTAGGTCTCCATTTCACTAAATGTATAATGCATGTATAATGATTGTTAGCAGTGGGTTTGTAAAAGTAAATAGCGAGTACTGACATTGACTTTTGACAAGGTTGAATGTAGCATTTATCGATCAAATGGACGTTAAAAAACTGAATAATGGATCGCCTTGAACCTCTTCATGTTTTCATTAACATCGCCTATCTTTTCAAGGTTCAATATACAAGAATAAAATCAATTGGTATATATTCGCTAACTTCAATGATAATTAAAATGATCGATATACCTATTTTGAGGATAAAAGATGTAACCAATTAAGAGCTAAGCGTCAATACTATAGATTTATTTATTACTTAGTTCTTCACAGCCAATAAAGCAAAATCCGAAAATAATATAAATCTGTGCCAATTCATGTCATTCATCTCTGAATTACAAATGATATAACTGATAAACGCCGAGCACAGAACCGAAGCCAATGTTAAAGTGATTATGTTTCTGCCTAAAAACTACATAACCTTTTGAATTTCAAATCCCAATTCATTGTGTCATCCGCGTAAGACATATTCAAATTTCGATCTGAAATCGCTTGAAACTCTACACTCTATAAGATATTCAAAATAGTAATCCCAAATTCTTTCCTCCAAACAACCTATCTTCCAATCCTAGATATTTAGTAACAAAATTAACATTTTTTCACAAAAAAATTAACATATGCCATATCAACTGTATTCTAAATGCATATACAAAAAAAAACATCATAAACTTTATTAGATTATTGCCAATGAACTTTGAGCAACACAATCATAACTTTGCGTTGACCTTAATTATGTAAATAAATATAGAGCGTCGTTTGCGCTTCGTACTACTGCGGATGTTGAAAGAAGGCATAGTCACTATAATTCATTGCATGAAAAGAAATGAATATTTGTAGGTAATGAGGGCCACAAGAAGTTAATGTTGGAGTGCGTTGACAACATGCACAACAAGTGGGAAATTCTCAGAGGCAGACAAGAAGATTACTGGGTTCCTCCGGTGTAATTTCTTTGTCCACTTTTATTATTACTATACTTACTACTAGGAAAAACGATGGGGTTATACCTCAACGCTTTTTTGTACCATTGTTTTTACGTAACTGACAGACTGACTATCTTGGAGTAGATGTCACGCTCTAGCTGGCAATAGCATATGAACAACGCATATTTATAAATATGTATGTTAGTATACATTAACATTAAAAAAAATTGCAAAATATATTAACCTGGTCGTAAAAGGCGCGCAGGTGAAAAGTTTAAAGAAAAGTTAGGGTCGTAGTAGCATGCTAAAGCCAAGGGGATAGATAACAGTTGCACAGCCGAACGCTTTTGTACAATCTAAAGTTATAGTTATGAACGGGAACTGCAGATAAATTGTATAGATTATACAGAAGTTATGGTTTTATATGATAGTTAAGTTGGGTTAATATAAATATGCTTTGAATAAAATAATAAAACGACTGTCTTTACCTGGAAAGCAATTGTTGGGCGAAGGAAAATAAGTAGATAAGTCCACTTATATCGAAAAATAGTTAGATGGACTAAGCTACATTGACAACAGTTCTGCATAAAAGGAACGCTTTTTTAGTTATAGGTTCCCTACGAGGGTGGTCTGATAAGTACCTAGCCTACAAAACAAAAACAACAATTTTGGAAAAGTGGCGATTTATTTTTCAATATAGTCTCCTTTTAGCTCGATACACTTGATCCAGCGATGATCCAACTTCTTTAACCCGTCTGAATAATACATTTTTTCGAGGCCCACTTTGCGGGCTTCCGTGGCGGCGCGCGATGACCGACTGAAATTTCTGCCCGGCGAGTGACTTTTTCAAGTTTGGAAACAAAAAGCAGTCGCACGGGGCCAAACCTGGAGAATAGAGTGGATGGGGCAGCAGTTCGTAGCCCAATTCGACCAGTTTGGCGTTGGCGGGCGGAGGTGTGAGCCGGTGGGTTATCATGGTGGAAGAGCATTTTTTTCTTTGCTAAGTGGGGCCGTTTTTTCTTCAATTCGGCGTCAAATCGGTCCAATAATTCGACATAGTACAGCCCTGTGGCCGTGTTGCCCTTCTGCAGATAGCCGATGTGGATCACAACTTGTGAATCCCAGAAAACGCTGACCATCACCTTTCCGGCCGATGGGACAGTCTTCGCCTTCTTCCGAGCACGTTCGCCGGGTGAAGTCCACTGTGTCGACTGTTTCTTTGTCTCTGGTGCGTACCAGTGTATCCAAGTTTCGTCGACTGTCACGAAACGACACAGAAACTCCTTCGGATTGCGCTTAAACAGCGTCAAAAACTGCTTTGAAGTGGTCTCACGGTTGCGCTTGTTGTCCGGAGTGAGCAAACGCGGCACCCATTGCGCCGACAGCTTTCTCATGCCCAAAATTTCATGCAGGATATGACCCACGCGATCTTTTAAAATGCCTACTGTCTCAGCTATCTCTAGCACCTTCAATCGGCGATCTGCCATTACGAGATCGTGGATTTTTGTCACATTATCCTGCGTGCTAACCGTTTTCGGGGCACCTGGACGTGGCTCATCAAAAACCGACGTGCGACCACGTTGAACCTCGTTAAACCAATTTTTGACGGTCGCCATCGAAGGAGAAGAGTCACCGTACACAGCATCCAAACGCTCTTTGATTTCGCTCCGCGATATCCCTTCCAAAAACAAAAATTGAATCACCGACCGATATTGCTCTTTTTCCATTTTTCTAAAATCGGCGGACAATCCAGCTTTCACACGCGGCCAAAGCAAAACTACGAGTCTGAGCCGGCTGAAATTTGGACAGTTGCCGTCTAGAAGAATGTACTACATGATAGTAAATTGCTCTTGCGATACGATGCTCTGTGGCTGTAAAAAAATACTATTTTAGCTTCCGCGATGAATCAAATATTCAGGAAGCAGATTGAGTTTATATATGTATGTACATACATATTACTCTCATACGATGCCGTAACTAAGTAAAATATGGCGAAACTATGCAAAATAAACAAACTTATTTAATGAAAATTAATTAAACATGGTGGCTTGGCAACTACATAAGTCAGCGTTGTGCGCCTTGTCAGAGAGTTAAAGAGTAATGACATCACAAACAATTTTACGTCAACGGTTTCTCTTAATCTCCCATGAGACGAGCGAGTTCAAATCACACTTTCTTGTGTCTGTTAGTTAGCCTCGGTCGGGGAAATCGATACAAGGTTCGTCTATCAAAATTTGCTAGACACGTCCAATTGTGATCGCCAGCTTAAATGCTGTTTCAATCTGCCACGCTGTCAGGCCCTCCAAGGCCTACTAGAATTTACTATAAGGACATTTATTCAAACTTTAAACTACTAGCCCTATTCGACTGAAGCGGACATTAATCCTGTCCAAGTTGAATGAAATCGGATCAAAATTTCCCAAATCGGTAACAGCTGACTATCGTGTCATCTGTCCCCAAAGCGATATTCTGAATTACAAATTGCATTTGTAATTATGCACCGCTCGAGATACAATTAAAAGAAAAAGTCTCAAGAAATATTAAAATGATTAACTCTGAATAAAGTTTATAAACAAAAAATACTAAATAACAAAATGACATACGGGAAATTTCAGGGAAATTGTTCGCGGAGACATCTGGGGAATTAGTTTGGCAGATGATCCAAGTCATACCCTGGATCAATTTTCAGGATCATCATTTTGTATGGAATTTCCAATAAATCTGGAAATGATCCAGTGAGTCGAATAGGGCTACTATAAGCGTAAGCAGCCGCACTGAGGCTATTTGACTTTCTAACACCAAAAATAATAATTTATCAAAACTATATTCGCACCTTCAACTTGACTCAACACTCTTTATGCATTTAAAAGTAATGTAACTTGGGATCTGCAACCAAAGTGATTATCAAGTGCCGTTACTCTAACAACCGACTTTTTTGTCGGAATCATGGATAATGGTGAGACTATTTGAATTTCCTACACTCACATTAAGTGCAGAATCTAATTTAATTTTAGCTCGAATTCATTCAAACTGCCCGTAATGTTCTGCAATTTGGCAAAATTTATGCAAATCATGCCAACATTGAGCCTAAGGTTTGTTTTCTGCATTAAAAGTGTAAGAAATAACAAAGCTATAATAAAACGATGTATAAAAGATATGATTGTAAGACGATAGGCCAATTTTTGAAAAATCATACAAGCACCTCATTTCAGTAGAAGTTGGAGAAAATTGAGATGAAGAAATAATTTGTTTTTGTGTTAAATCAGTAAACACCAAACCACTTATCCGATTTTAGTTCGGTTAGTTTTATTTTTTGTTTGCTGTGATTGTGCTATTCTAACTAGTCTAGTTTTTGAGATAGTATTTGCGTTTGAGTCGTGTAAGAAAATGATTTTTCAAAAATCTTTAGCAGCCAAAGGGTTAAAAAATGGGGGTATGGATCTGTTTTGCTGGAAATCGCATGAGGAATCATTTGCCGGTGCCTCTAAGTAGGCTGAAATGATTAGGTTCATTATACCTCTGAAAGGCCGCATCTTCCATATACATATGTCAGTTGAATTTGCTCCAACGAAGAAAAGGACGATAGATGTTGCCGCATATTTGGGCATTTCCTCACAATTTTTTTGTAAATGGTCAATAAATATCCGCCCACGCTACTTATTCCGGAAGAAATTCGGCGAATTAAAGTTCATTTGCTGCGCAGAGTGGAAGGAATATATCGAAAGCTTTTATGCGGACAAAAATTCATACGCATTAAGCGTCCCTCACACCGGCGCGTCAAGAAATTATCCGTGACGAATTTTCCGCGGCGTCAAAATTGTATAAAGATGTTAACACCAACGCGTTTTGCAGCATTTTTTACGCGGCGAATATTTGTGGCTTTATGTCATTTTATTCCAATAAATTGCAGTGTGATACAACATGGTGTTGGCGTATTCGAAAACGAGACCGAGGCTAACTTCGGGCGCGGCCGAAATTTGGATACCCTTCGCTCCCCTCGGGCTTAAAGTTTTTTCGGGCGTACCTACGACTTGTATTTAATCCCCCCCCCCCTCCCCATTCTTTTCCTTCTGTCTTCACAAAAGTTCGGTTGCGACGACAAAACTATATATTTGTGTGGGGTTTGGTTGGAATAAGTGGGCAAATAAAAAATTTGTTTAAGAAAATTTGATGGGGGGATGCGGGAGCATTTATTTTGACCTTTTTAGTTGCTTTGATAAAGACACATTAATTCAAGGATTTGTGAAATTGGTATAAAAAAATTTTCTTAGAAGATCCAAAATGGGGGATTGGGTTTGTATGGCAGCCCCATGACCCCATGGACCGATTTCATCCATTCTTACATATGTTTTGTGTCATCAATAGAAACACATTTGTGTGAAATTTGGTTGAAATTTGTACACAAATAAAAAAGTTTTTCTTAGAAGAAGAAGAAGACCCCATTGTCTGATTTTACCAATTCAAACATACAAACAGCCTGTAACAATAAGAAGCACGTGTGCAAAATTTTAGTTTGCTAGCTTCAATACCCGCCGAGTAAAACGCGTCGCAACACATACAGACATACGGACATGCTCCAATCGACTCCCCAAGTCATGCTGATCATATATGTTTACTTTTTATATGGTCGGAGATGCTTCCTTCAATGCGTTACAAACTTCATGACAAAGTTAATATACCCTTTCACTCTATGAGCGAAGAGTATAAATATTTAGGATTGGAATGGTATTGGCGAATAGAGTATTTAACTTTCGAATGAACTGTTGTATAGATATCGGTGGATAGGTGAAAGAGGTAACATTTGTGGAAACATGCAATCCAGTGCAACTCGCTGGTGCTACACTGGAAAATGTGCTGTGACATTTGATTAAGAATGAATTTATTGCAGTTTGGAATTAGAGACCCAAAATAACCTTGGTGTTTCTGCCGCAAATTTTCCGAGAAAATGGTGGTATTCTGGGGCAGGAACACCAACAAAATTGTTTTTAGTATAGGCCTCAAATTCTAGGTCAACTATCCCAAATTACTTTACTTCACTGATTGGATGAGTATCTTCAGAGAATTGCCTTTTGTCGCACACTTTCACCCATCCATTTACTTTGCATGCAACAATTAATATCAAATCCACCGGAAATCTTTGTCATTATATTTAACCAAACGCCGGCTTCTTTTTCAGGTACGTGATAATCGATTTGTACAGTGTTTTCAAAGACTTGTCGTTTTTCACACATCCCAACCGAACCCCAGCCGCAATTCTTTTTTTTTGGGGGTACGGTACAACCGAGTTGTACTGCACTGCATATTTCCATCAATTTACCCATGTAAATGTTTTTTATCCTTAGAGTAATAGGATAATAATAATAGGTAATATGTTGAATTCTTCCGTTTAATCTTTTACATAATAAGAAAAGGAGCCGTGACATTTTGGTGTAGTGCACAAAAAGTGTAGTAAGACTATAAATTACAAAATAGTTCTTTTTGGCCAGGTATTGTCGTTATTCTCTATCATGTCTAATCCCAGTATCAGAGCCTATCCATCTACTACCCTTTCAAAGAACTGAACTGAACTTACATTGCCCAGCGAAGTTCTCGCGACGCGCCGCGCCAGTGTGAACGTGAACACTAAAAATCCGCCGCTGATCTGCGATGGAAAATTCGCTGCCGCGTTGGTGTGGGCACCACTTAAGCTTTCGATTTGTTTAAAGCCAGGTTCCTATATGCCATCTGTATACCTTTTTCTACGGTGATGATACAAATTTTTAATGTCGCGCAGCAGGGGCGGAACAACTTAATACGTGGCCCTCCACCAACTTATTGAGTGGGCTTCCCAGATACAAGTTGCACCTACTTTTTCGGCGAATTTGTAAAAATGTACTTTGCCTTTTAGTCCGAAATAAATTGTCTTAAAGGACAGGCTCAACTAGGGACAACCTGACCAGTGAGGGACAATCAATTAACCATTTATTTTAACTTCGGAAAGTAAGTGTACCTTTCGCTGTCTACAAAAATTTCCTTGCTCCATTTTTTTATTTTTGTAGTCGTGATTTGTTTAATGGTTCAATCGTGTGGGCCGGCCGGGCCGGGCTTATGGGCCGGCCCTGTCGCTCAGGGAATTCAACACTAAGCTTAAATTGTGGAATTCCAATCGAGCTCTCTGCAAAACGATAACCTTGGTGAATTGCAATTAAGAGTCTGGAAGATGGAAAAAAATTAGCGAAGCGTGGGCTCGAATACCTGTGTGACACTATGGATGTTTCCTGTCCCTAAATGATATCGGATCACAACGTAAAAAAAAACTTGAACACTATATTGAAATGGGAAGAGCATCTTATCTCGCTTGTTTAAAGTTATTTTGTGGGTACTCTAGGATATGATTTTCCAAGGAAAAGTCTAGGGTATTATCTTAGAGAAAGCATAGCAACCCATGTGCATGCGTTAGTCCAGAGAGCATCAGAAAATAAAAATGGCACCTTTTTCACACTATCGCAGTTCACACATCTAAATAAAAATGTTATGTATTCAAGTGTCAAATTTTTGTTTACAATTGAGAATATAATATCCGCGTAATATTTATTACTCTCTCAAAATGCTTGGTGAAATATATAGTTCAACAATATTTTCCACCCCTTTCCATATATGTATTTCAAAGGGATTGACGGCCACAAATCCGATCAAACGTTCGGTGAAATATAGGGTGTTTTTTTTAGACATGTGGTTTTCAATCTGGCATAACTTTTTTCGGAGTTGGTTTTTTTGACAGCTGTCACTCGATTTATGCTCAGTTTAGTTTGCCATTTCATAGTAAGTAGACTTACTCCGGAACAACGCTTGCAAATCGGGCCCAAAACGAGATAGCCACCGATCCCGATTTTCACAAGAAAATTTGTTTAGCGATGAAGCTCACTTTTGGTTGAATGGCTATGTTAATAAACAAAATTGTCGCGTTTGGAGTGATGATAATCCACAAGCCATTGTTAAGACGCCGTTACATCCTCAAAAAGTCAGTTTGGTGTGCTCTATGTGCAGAGTAATCATTGGTCCATATTCCTTCAAAAAATTAAGCCGGCCATAATGTTAGTCAATGGGGAACGCATTGGTTAATGACTTTTTCGTGCCTGAGTTGGAGGATGTTGATGTGGACGACCTTTGGTTCCAACAAGACGGCGCTACATGCCATACAGCCATAACGAAACAATCAATTTATTGAAGGAAACTTTTGGTGAGCGCTTTATCTCGCGTCGTGGGCCTGTGGCGTGGTCTCCAAGATCGTGCGATTTAACACCGCTGGACTATTTTTTATGGGGTTATGTGAAGTCGCTTGTCTACGCAGATAAGCCCGAGACGATTGACGCCTTGGAAGAGAATATTCGGCGCGTTATTGCTGACATCGGCCCCAATTGCTGCAAAAAGTGGTCGAAAAAATTGGGCCTCTCGGCTGGAATTTATTTGAGCCAGCCGGGGCGGCCACTTGCCGGAAATCATTTTAAAAACATAATGGCAAACCCTTATCTGCAAAAATAAGCTTTACTTCATTTAGAACCTTACTGAGTGGATGGACCTTGCCAATTTTTTCTGGCCTCGCTAAAGCTAAGTTCTTGGCCATATCAATAAATTATATGCGTTTTATTTCTTCTTGAAACCACACCTCTATAAAAATCACCCTATATAAACTATGTCTAAAGAAACGAAAAAAAACGGCGTATCATCGTAAGACATAGCATGTAAACGTTTCTAGAACCCGTAGGTGATCCGCGGGGAGACTCAAAACTCATTATCATGTAACAGATTATCCAGTAAATACTTTGCTATACTAGGTCTGTGATTATGGGAAGGTTATGGGGTGATTAGGTTCGTTGCTTATAGCTCAATTTCGAAATTATTCTAAGATGGGATTCACACTATGGACAGGATTTACTACATAAAACCACTAAATTAATCGAGTCAAAACCCGCCTACTAGATCAAATCGTATGTCATTAAATTCAAAATGCATCGTAGAATGTACTTGCATTATTCAAATTGCAGTACAATACGACCTTAATTTGGTACGTTATTATTGAAAGGTGGTTCGTGGAGATCCATTTTTAGGCTAAGTGGTCCGCAATTGAATTGGGAACCACTGGTATAGAGGATAGGGTGTGAAATAATTTGGCAATACTTCTCTCTTTTTTTTATGTTTGAAGTTGCTCCAAATTTCTCTAGACTAATCGTAGACTTTTGGTTGTGGTCAACATTCACTTTGAGAAAAAAGTATTGAGAATATAACAATCGACTGCACTCTTACAAACAATGAAATGAATGCCAACTGAATAATTTTATCAGTTTATTTTTAACTCACCTTTCTTCCGCATCCTTCACACTATCCCAAGAATCGCCTACTCCTGAGGACGTATCATCCAACCGTTCCTCATCCTCTAGTCCGGAATCCTCCAAACTGATATGGCAACTGGTCAATGTAACTTCCTTACCATTGTCGCCCACTTCCACCCAATCCGAGGTTCGTATCCTAGCCGAACGTTGGGTGCCGTAGGGCGACGAGTCTGTCGAACATCCTGACGGATATCGTTTACGTTGTCTACCGTTATGATCATTTTTCTCGCGTGTCCTATCACTCGAATCCGTCAACTCGTGATCATCCGAGTCCGGATCTAAATTTTTCTTTCGCATTGCTGCCAATTCTGAGATCAGAATTTCATGGAACGCCACCTTCTTTTCGGACAATTGATTCGACATCTTGACATTAGAGAAGATATCCTTGGTGGGTGGCGGGATGGGATGAGTTTCGCCACCCTCTGGCTCGGGCCGTTGTCGCAAATTGATGCAACTACGCAATGGTGACGAAGATCTATCTTCAAGAATGTCGTTCGAATCGAAGCTTTGGGATGCAGTTTTTGGTGGAAGATATCGTCCTCCCACGGAAATGAACTGTTCCGTCTTGCTATTCGACGATTGGGTCTGATTCACAACAATCTCAGTGAACAGACGTTCGGCTGCATTCTTCAAATTGTTTTCCACCTCAATGTTCTTGATGAATGTGTTATCGGCGTGTTTGTTGTTGAAATTGTTTATTGTAACGGCATTAGCACGTACATGTGGTGTCGCGTTGTCGCCATTATCGAGTGACCGCGATTGCTTAGGCAGCGTCAGGGTTCTGGGCTTTGGAATGGGTGATATCTTCGTTACAGGGAAATCTGTGGTCAGAACGTCCGTTGAAACGGTTGTGGCAGCTGAAACATTCCGCAAGATATCTGTTCTGGCCGTAGTAGTATCGACTTTCGTTACATTGTCCACCTGGGCATCTCTATCGTTTCCATTCGTCGCTGAATCATTATTGTTGTTGATAATTACGATTTCAGTGCGATTCGATCGACTATCGATTGTAACAACATTACTGTTCTCTGGCGTATCTGATTTGCTGTTGTTGTTGTTGCCATTGCATTGATTGCTAATAAAGATCTGATGCTGTTTCTGCTGCGATTCTTGTTGTCGATCGTTGTTTGAATTTATGCTGATCGTACTATCGACGTCACCGTCGCCGTCTCGTTGGATGTAACTGCGATCCGTGCTGTTTTGCCGTTTCTTCAGATCGAATGACGGTGACTTGTAAATAACGGTTCGGCCAGCCTCCGTTGGAGATCCAAGTGATTTTGTTGGTGCCACCTTGGTGGCAGTGGTTCGAGTCGCCACAGCTGGCTGTGATTGTTGTCGTATGGTCACGCGTGATTCACTGTGCATTTTTGCGGAAATGCTGGATGCAGGTGGTCGCGGCGGCACGGGCGGTCCCGGCTTCTTTGGGGCACTCTGCACTTTATTCATCGTTGTAACGAGGGATTTGGAGCACTAAAGAGATGATCGATATAATCACAGATTTTTATTTCTTAGAACTTCATTTACACGTTAGATCATCGTAATCCACTCAAAACACACTCAACATTTTAGCACTTCACCGCGATTAGCGCCACGGCATTCGACCGGAATCGACTTTTTAGATCTTGGCGAAAAGCACCATCACACTCCGATTATCGCACCAAAAGACGACTTTTACTCGGCTAACGGGTCAAGATTATCTATCTGTAGAGCTCTGGCTACTCTTCACCTTTTGTGAACAGGTATGCAGCAGTAGGCACCACAATGCGAACAACCTGGGCCCGGTGTTACGGAGCTCCGCGAAAGATACTACTCGTACTATTCCGACGATAGATAACACGCGTCCGCGATATAACCTGCGGAATCTCCCAGCTCGTACTGAAATCTATTACTAACTAAAATTCAACTGTTGGCCGTAGAGAAGAGCGGTACGATAATAAGATACGGACTGGGCCCCGAGTGCGAAGCCGAACACACAACCGACCGCAAATCTTGTGCTGGTGTTGTTGGTGGTGCTGCTGTTCACGTCACGGTGTGCTACCATCGTCACTCATGCGATTAAATCAGCTCAAGGGGGATACAAAAACACAACACAGGTAGGCACCGAAGGAAGGTATCACCTGAGCAGTACACTGCGAGTCACTTGAAGTGATTCGTTTGCATGGTCGTGTGCAATGAATCATCAAGTGGTCATTGTCAAAGTAAGAAGAAAATGTGTGTGCAATTAGCTTAAGCGAATACGTATCAAGTACTGAGTCAGAACCTCAGAATATTTTGTATCTTTATCAGACATTCTAATTGGGTTTAAATTGTTTTTTTTTGTCATGAAAAACATGCATGCACATGTTAGTTGAATAATAAGATGATGTTGTATGTATACTTAATTCCCAGTTATATGCGTTCTTGTTGTGAATCGAAAAGAATATGCGACGAATTTATCCGGTGGGATTCGATTGCACCTATCTTTCTTTTGTGTTTGAATGCGGAAGTCGATCATATGTTACCGCTTCTTCACTGAGAAAATCAAAACCCATTTATAGGAATTTGCAAAAAATACATAGCTGATGCCAGATTCGCGAATTTTCAAAACAAACAAATTCCAGACTGACGAACCTACAAATATTACCAACAGAACCGATGCCAGGCAGACGAATTTAAAAAAAAAATACAAGAAACCCGAAGTATTTAATGCATGCGTGTACAACCTTTTGGCTTCTCGGGGTCGAATTGGTCGAAGACGATTGGTTCCGGGCCGCATAAGTGAAATAAATGTTGATTACCTATACGTATGCTTCAGTAACAATAACCTTGTTGAATTTTGCGACGACGCTGAACAAAACAATTAATTAACGAGACCGAGGCTAATTTCGGGTGCGGCCGAAATTTGGATAACTTTCGCTCCCCTCGGGCTAAAAGTTTTTTTCGGGCGTACCTACGACTTGTATTTAATCCACCCCCCATTCTTTTCCTTCTGTCTTTACAAAAGTTCCGTTGCGTCAACAAAACAATATTTGTATGGGATTTGGTTGGAATAAGTGGGCAAATATAAATATTTACTCAGAAAACTTTATTGGGGGATGCGGGAGCATGCCCCATAGTACGAGTCCATTTGTTTTGACCATTTTAGTTGCTTTGATATAGACACATTAATTTGGTTTTGAGAAATGGGTGGAAAAAAAGTTTCTTAGAAGAACCAAAATGGGGGGTTGGTTTTGTATGGCAGCCCCATGACTCCATGGTCCGATTTGATCGGTTCCTACATATGTTTTGTGTCATCAATAGAAATACATTTGTGTGAAATTTGGTCGAAATTGGTGCATACAAAAATGCAAACTAGTTCCTCAACTTTGAAGCATTCGGGCTGAAATTGTGTACACAAGTTTCTTTTTAGTGTACGTTGTATACAGGGTGTTCGGAAACTGCCGCATAAACGCAGCGAATTGTGATTCCTTATGTGATTTTCAACAATAAAGTTGTACTCAATATACCCCCAATTCTTAACCCTTTAGCTGCCACAGGCATTTCAAGATTTTTGAAAAAAAAATTTTCTTGTGCGACAGAGACCTCAATACATATTTCCAAAACTAGACTAGCTATAATAGCTAAATAATATTACTATTACAGTGAAGAAATTTACCTAAAAAATAAAACCAACGTCACTAAAATCGTATAAGAGGTTTGGTTTTACTTCTTCTTCTTCTTTATGGCACGATAGCCCGGCGTCGGGCCTTGGCCGCCTGGATTGAAAACCTCCAATTGTCGCGGTCACGCGACCTTGTCCTCCAATTCCGAAAGCCATCTGGTGGGCGTCCTCACATACAGAATGCTCCCATCGGGCTCTCGGTCGTCCACGCAATCTGGCTCCGTCCACTCGTTGCGCGTTCATCACCTTTTTGGGCATGCGATCGTCGTTCATCCTCTGTACATGACCCGCCCATTGCAATCGCTGCAATTTCACGATCTTCGACACCTGTAGCTCATCATACAGCTGATACAACTCAAGGTTGTACCGGATGCGCCATTCACCTCGTTCACGAACGGCCCCGAAGATTCTTCGGAGAACCTTTCGCTCGAATGTGTCCAACAGGTGTTCAGAGTTTTGGGTTAGGGTCCATGCCTCGCAGCCATAGCATAGCACAGGTCGGATGATGGTTTTATACACGTGGAGCTTCGTGTTCCTGTGCACCAGCTTCGAATTCATAATTTGGAAGACCGCAAAGTAACACTTATTAGCTAGTTGTATCCGTCGCTTTATCTCATCTGTTTCGTTGGCGTCTTTTGACAAATTGCAACCCAGGTAAGTGAAGTTGTCTACATATATTATATTGAGGTCCCCCACTGTGATGCTTGAATTTACTGGCGTTCTAGTTTGGTTTTACAGAGGCTCAAAATCAAATTTTGGAGATTTGACCCAAAAACAATATTTATACCCTTCGCTCGTAGAGTCAACGAAGGGTATATTACCTTTTTTATGAAGTTTGTAACGCATTGAAGGAAGCATCTCCGACTATATAATAAGTATACATATATGATCAGCATAACATGGGGAGTCGATTGGGCGATGTCCGTCTGTCTGTCTGTCCGTCTGTTGCTACGCGTTTTACTCAGCCAATTTCAAAGCTATGAAGCTGAAATTTTGCACAAATGCTTCTTTTTGCTGCAGGCAGTTTGTATGTTTGAATCGGTAAAATCGGACAATGGGGTCATGGGGCTGTCATACAAACCCAACTCCCCAAATTAGGTTCTTCTAAGAAAAACTTGTTTATTTGTGCATAAATTTCAACCAAATTTCACTCAAATGTGTTTCTAACGATAACACAAAACATATCTAAGAACGGATCAAATCGGACCATGGGGTCATGGGGCTGCCATACAAATCCAACCCTCCAAATTAGGTTCTTCTGAGAAAAACTTGTTTATTTGTGCAGCAATTTCAACCAAATTTCACAAAAATGTGTTTCTATTTATGACACAAAACATATCTAAGAATGGATCACATCGTACAATGGGGTCATGGGGCTGCCATACAAACCTAACCCCCCAAATTAGTTTCTTCTAAGAAAAACTTTTTTATTTGTGCATCAATTTCAATCAAATTTCACACAAATGTATTTCTATTGATGACACAAAACATATGTGACAATGGATCAAATCGAACCATGGGGCTGCCATACAAACCCAACCCCCCATTTTGGTTCTTCTAAGAAACATTTTTTACACCAATTTCACAAACCTTTTAACCTAATTAACGTGTGTTAAGCAAAGCAACAAAAAAGGTAAGAAAAAATGGGATCGAACTATGGGGCCATGCTCCCGCAACCCCCAATAAAATTTTACGAGTAAATATTTTTATTTGATCACTTATTCCAACCAAACCCCACACAAATATTGTTTTGTCGACGCAACGGAGCTTTTGTGAAGTCGGAAGGAAAAGAATGGGGGGGGGGGTAAAATACAAGTCGTAGGTGCGCCCGAAAAAACTTTTAGCCCGGGGGAGAGCGAAGGGTATCCAAATTTCGGCCGCGCCCGAAATTAGCCTGGGTTTTTTTCATCTCAATTTTCTCCAACTTCTACTAACGTGAGGCGCCCGTACGATTCTTCTAAAAATTGGCGCATCTCTCTTACATCATTTTATTCTAGCTCTATTATTTTGAACAGTTTCAATGCCTAACGTGCAGAAAACTAGGGTTAATTTTGGCTAGATTTTTACATCATTTGAATAATTTTAACCAAATTGCAGAACTTTAGGGGCAATTTGAATTGGATTGAATGGATATCGAGCAAAAATTAACCCTAGTTTCTACACTTAACGTATCAAAACTGTTAGAAATAATGGAGTTAGAACAAAATGATGTAGGAAAGATATATCGTAAGACTTTGCGCCAATTTTTAAAAGAATCGTACAAGCACTTCTCATTGGCAGAAGTTGGAAAAAATTGAGATGAAAAAAAAAGATTGTTTTTGGGTCAAGTCGCGGAAATTTGACTTTGACTAGCTTTGGAGATATTGAGGTTTAACTCATGCAAGAAAATATTTTTTCCAAAAATCGTCAAATGCCTGTGGCAGCCAAAGGGTTAAAAATTGGGGGTATATTGAGTACAACTTTTTTGCTGGAAATCGCATGAGGAATCACAATCCGCTGCGTTTATGCGGCAGTTTCCGGACACCCTGTATACAGCGTACACTAAGAAGAAACTTGTGTAAAAAATTTCAGCCCGATAGCTTCGAAATTGAGGGTCTAGTTTGCGTTGTAACAGACGGACGGACAAATAGACAGACATACAGACGGACATCGCTCAATCGATTTCTCTCGTCACACTGATCAATAAGATATACATATAGTCGCTCTGTCGCTCACTCGGTTGAGTCGCACTCTACGATGCTAGTAATCTAGAGGTCCGGAGATCGAATCTCGGCGTGTTCCAAAATTTCCGTACATATGCGGATAGGAAATATATAGTGCTTGCAACATTATGTACACTCCGAAATGATATGCAATGTAACGTTGACTCGAAATTACCTATAAACGGGTGAGTTAACGCACCATGGCCCCACATGGGGCTATACCGTACTGAGAAGAAGATATAGTCGAAGGTGCTTCCTTCTGTGCGTTGCAAACTTCATGACAAAGGGGTATATTAAAACATTTAAGGTTGCTAGCGATATTCTGTTGAAAGTTATGGTTGAACTAAAGGATAAGAGAGGCGTCATTTGGACGGAAGGCAGAGATCCTTTGATCCGATTTGACGCATTTTAAATACATACTACCTCTGGCACATATTTAAGAAAAATGGAGATGAAAAAAACGGTTGGGTGTTGGCGATAAAATAGAAAATTTAAAGCCTTTCTCTGTTGGTTTTTTTTGGCAATAGTTCGACATTTTTGTAAGAAGTTCCTTCTGATATATTAGGAAGCACTCAATTCAGCAACGATTGCAGCTAAGCACAGTTTGATTGTTTTGTTTTGTTGACACATTTACATTTTTGAGTATTCGTGTAATAGTTTTCAGTTTATCTATTTTCCGTTATAGTATGGTGAAAATAAGCCACAGGGCCAAACCCAAACATAAAAAATTGTTGCACACCCTCCCTTCTATACACACCATAAAGTTACACCGATTTGAGCGTCGCTTTAAGGGGGAGGGGATGACAAAGAGGCGAAATTTTTGTTTTCGGAAATATTTGGAAAACTATTACTCTGGTCGCAAAGTGTCCTAAAATCGAAATAAATACGTTTAATTTCCTTTGCAATGATATATAGTACTCTAGACCTTTTCTTGGAAAATTAACCCCTAAACCCAAAAGTATATGTAATGTGGAATTTACATTTCGCACTGTAACTCTTAATAGAGTAAAGGTAGAGTGATAAGAATTGGTGCTGATGCTGCCAATTAAATGGATCATTCGTTATAGATTCTTCATTGCAAAATCGCATTATCTAGAAATTGCTGAATTGTTGGTTACGAGAATCTCGCCTAGAGGCGACGATTTTTTGGCACCGAGTGTATGTATGACTATATTTGCGTCAATTACAAAATAACCCTTTCTGTTAGTTGATCATCCATTATCGATGTAACGAAAATAAAAGGCGGGCAAAATATCGAATGTAAGTGGATCAATCATTGATTTTTAAGAGACACAAAGCCTTCCTTTTGGTAAGTCAGATCTGTGGATCATAAAATAAATCATAAAATACACTTCTTAACTCGAAAATACAGATACATTTATCTAGTTTGACCGAAAGTAAACTTTACACAAACCTTCAAATTCAGAGCAACGCCCTCGGGTGGCTTTTTCATATCTGAATGCGTCCGCGTATTTATTGAATTTATATAAAATTTATAAAAAAAAACAATAAGCACAAACAAGCCATAAGCCTTGAAATGCCTCCAATTGTGTCCATCATGCTCGCATAATTTTTAGGACGATACACATCGCTGCTGAATTAGAAACAAAATAATTGATCGAATCGAATGGCTTTTATGTATTCATCACTAGATACTACTACTGAAGGCTTAGTATTTCCACCTGCAGTGTAGGGCTTTTAGCAGAATTCATTGAATAAAATAAATATGACACCATCTAGCCTGCAACAAATTATGGAATTCCAAGTGTATAGTAGTTCTCGGCGAAATGCATAGCTAGAAAGCAGATACCTACTAGGCTACTATGCATACTATCGAATGGCAGACATAAGAGTGGTTGACCTTAAATTATTGCAGTCCACTACTATAGTATTAACCACAAATATACTGCTAGCGCGCAAAACAAATTGATATGCTTATAATGCCAAGTAATTCAATAAATCGCAAATTTTCCACATTCCACTAATGGCACGGAGACATACGTACAAACCGCGATTTCAATTTTATGTGTTTAAGCTCGGATCTTGTGATGTGGCCATACTTGTGAAAATCTCGACATAGAAATTGAACTGAAAGTAATACATAATATGCAAATACGCAGCGCGCACTGATAAAGAGAATTCAATTATGATAATGCCAGTAATTGATGAAGTCAAGCGAATATTGCATGCCCCCTTGTTCCGCCTTTTCACACGCCTCGGCCGGCAGCAAGCAATCAACAGCGCTCGCTACGCTATGACTTGAACGGGTGGGTGAGTACAGTAAACAAGCTATCTGATCTGAAAAGACATCGCAAAAGGTTGTTGTTTTCGTTGATATTGGATTGCAATGTGAACAGGTTAAAAAAATACATTGGAAGGTGACTGATTAGATGCATATGGAAAAAAAAGGTTTTTATGGCTTAAATATGATCGAGATTGGTACCAAAATGAGGGTCTGACATGAAACCCCAGGGGTAAAAATGTATACATCTGATCGAAAACAATCTTTTTAATTTCTTAAGCGGAAATTCCTTTTCAAATCTTCTAATTCGATATTAAGATATTACGAATACATATGTAATTTCCTTTGTGGTCAGCTAATACCAACATTAGGGAAGTACTAGCAGTACCTCCCCGCGTTGGCCGCTGGAAACTTCACTTTTGTGAAGGCTAAACTTTTAAGCCCGGTTATTCTGTGGTTTTTCAATTAGACAAGGATGTCCACCGGGACAGGCATACACACTGGATGAACCCGCGAATTAAGAATCGTGAAGCTAAAGACTAACCAGCTTTCAGACATAGCTAGAATGTTAGATATGTCCTAAATCCCCGAGGTTTTATGCGACTCGTACTCATCGGGGGAAGATGTCCAGGGACGTATCTCTAACAGATACCAGGCGACCTCCAAGGCAAAGGACGGGAAGCAGAGAGCTAAACTTCCACCAAATATTCGCCGGCGACAGGTCTGGATTTAGCATTAATTTAGCTGCCGAACTACCGCCTTATGTCACTGGATAATATATTTTTTAACATTTCCAACCGAGTTAACATTTCTAACCGAGACCAGTCAATAAACAGAAATATAAGGCGTTAGGTCGCAAAAAAAAGCTCGGCTCTGGTTTTTTGGGATATTGCTAGGATAGATACCAGTAGTATACCACCAAGTTTGCAACTTCGAAAAACCTGTGCTAACCCCGTGACCCTCAAAAAACCTCAAAATTTTCGGACTTTTTTCAAATTTTGGTTTGTAATTTTTAAAAGGTGCAAAGAAAGAAAGTCGTCCACTGCACTTTTAAAGCTTAAAAAATCTTGTTTAATGTGAGTGCAACCCCAGCTTTGTAGGTACAAAGGATCCCAAGCTACAGCATTTTAAAAGATATTTTTTTTTGTAAAAAAGTCCGAAATTGTAATACGACGTACTCTATGACGTGTTCCTGGATTTTTTCAGGCTAATCCAGGAACACAGATGCATTTTGGCTAAGATTCAGAAAGCAAAAAAGTTTTTCGTACAAGAACCTAATATTTAGGGGTTGGTTTGTATGACAGCCCTATGACGTCATGTTCCGATTCCATCCATTCCTAGATATGTTTTAAGGCTTTACTAGGAACACATTTGGGTGAGGTTTGGTTAAGATTGGTTTATAAAGCAAAAAGTTTTCTTAGAACAACCTTATTTCCAGTGGTTGGTTTGTATGACAGCCCTATGACGTAGTGATCTGTTTTCATCCGTTCCTAGATATTTTTTGAGGCTTAAACAGGAACATACTTGGTTGAAGTTTGGTTAATATTGGTACATAAAGAAAAAAGTTTTTCCTGAAAGAACCTAATTTTCAGGGGCAACCCTATGACCCCATCGTCCGATTCCATTCGTTCCGACATATACAGCTAAGTAACTGGTTTATAACTTCGTGTCACATGACTTTCTCCGTAGAATGCGCATTTAGGGCGATGTTTAATTTGGAAGATGACTAAAATTAGAATTTCGAACTTTTTTACAAAAAAAAAAACAATTTTTAAAGTGCTGTATCTTGGGATCGTTTGCACCTACAAAGCTGGAGATGGACTCAAATTAAAGAAGGTTTTGTTAGCTTTAAAAATTCAGTAGAGGACTTTCTTGTAGGAAGCAGCTTTTGGAAATTAGAAAATTTTGGGGTTTTTTGAGGGTCACGGGGTTAGCACAGGTTTTTCGAAGTTGCAAACTTGGTGGTACACTTCTGGTATCTACAATAACAATATCCCAAAAACCCAAAGCCGATCTATTTTTTTTGCGACCTAAAATCATAAAATGACTGGCCTATAACTTGATTTGCGAAATGTGTTTTATTGTTGATTTTGAGAAATCATAAACGAATAACCCAAAAAATTTAGGGCCGAATTCATAGTCCCCACTTATACATAAGGGAACCCTTAAGGGACTGACACTATTCATAGTCACTCAATAAGCAAACGCTTAAGGGTTTCCTAAAGGGTTCCCTTATTCTTTAAGGTACATATCTAGTAACCTTATATGAATTCATAATATATTTCTTGACATCCTTATTCAAACACTTTGGAATTTTTGAAAAATTTTGAATTTTTAACTACTTGATTTTTTTGTATATTTTATTTGTCACTTTCAATACATATGCCCAAAAAGTGAATCGTTTTAAAATGAGGCAACGCCATAATAAGTGATGTATATGAATACGAAGCCTCCTTAAGGGTTCCCTTATATACACGAAACGCTTATTCCTTAAGGGAATGCTTATTGCTTAAGTGGGGACTATGAATTCCGCCCTTAATTTCCTATTGGCGTCATACTGGAAAACGTTTCCAATATCTTTTGTGTGGGAAACCGCGGATTTTGAAGTGAACATTTTGACCTCATGACCTTGCGAATAATTTTGAGAATTTTTGTGTTTTCCGTTGTCTAGTGCAATTAACCGGAACCCCATTTGGAGCGATATTTGTTTTTTTGTTCTTAGTGAAAAAAGAAAAGAAACATTTCGAAAATGCAAGGAATTCGGAAGAAGTCATTCGGTGTCCAAAAAGTGCTACGTTTAGCTGGTTTGAAATAATTTATTTGTATTTTTGGCAATGGAATTTTCCATTTTTCTCTGCAGAAAAAATTAAAAATTAAACAATTTGAAAATAAAAATTGTGGAAAGGTTTCTAAACCTCTTTACACGACGGAAACATGTTACTTAAAAATTGATTGATAGCCATACAGCATTTCTAATATTCACAAAACCAAATTCTTGATACGCCTCTATTGCAAAAATGTGAGCTCGCTTTACTATACTTAGGTTATTAATTCTTCGTTTAATCTATTGCGGAGATTCGTTTAAAATACAAAAGCTATAATTTAACCTCAAAAAAAATGAAATGCCACCTTGATCATGGTCGATGACGACACAGCTCGTATAAAAAAAAACTGTTTCAGCCTATGTCTGACATTTTTAAACTATAGAACCGAAGTATAACTGGACCCTGTCAGTCAGACAGAACATTTTTTTTATTTTTCAAAAGGATCAATGGGGGCGCCTCCGAAATTTTGCTAGACCGTTTCGAACAAAAGGTCCTTCGGCGAATTTGCGGGGCTGTTCGCGAGCGAGATCAATGGCATATCCGGTACAACCGTGAGTTGTATCAATTGTACGATGAGCTGGAAGTATCGAAAATCGTGAAGCTTCTACGTTTGCAATGGGCGGGGCATGTTCAACGAATGGACGATAATCGCATGCCAAAGAAAGTTATAAACGCACAACGAATTGACGGAGCGAGGCTGCGTGGAAGACCGAGAGCTCGCTGGGAGTACTCCGTAGGTTAAGACGCCCACCAACTGCTGGGCTTCAGAAACTGGAGGACAAGGTCACGTAACCGCGACAATTGGAGGTCAACGATTCAGGCGTCAAAAGCCGGACATCGGGCTATCGTGCCACATTGATGATGAATGGGGGTATAAAAACAATGTGTTGTTACATGAGTTACTTCCATGGAGGCGCTTTACACTCTCCAAAGGATGCCTATGATTTAATAGGAAAATCAGGAGCTCGCGGTCAAGTTCACGTTTATTCAAAACATGTCTAACATTTAATGTAGGTGTTCCTTGATTATTACACCCAAAAGCTCTTTTAGGTCTCTATTTGAATTTGAAAAAAAAAGATATTGGTCAACGAAAAAGATAAGGTAAGGTCAAATCGTATATTTTCATATGGGCCAATCTGCGATAAATAAGAAAGACAAAGTTAAGTTAAGTTAATTTTTCTAATTATGCGTCAACTGCTCCTCGAGTTTTCAAGCTGCATCTCTTCCAGAATTTGATACCAATGGAAAGTTTCAAAAATTTGGCGCCCTTAAAAATATGCCGCCCCGGGCAGTTGCCCATTTTGCCCATATGGGAAATCCAGCCCTGGCCTGCGATATCGTCTTTGAAGAAGACTTGGAGGGGCTGCCTGTAGGATTCATCTCTCAAAGACATGCTTTCAAAAAAGCAAGAGCATTTGCGATTAATGCTAATCGCAAACGTCAATGTTCGGACGGAAACGGTGCTCTAAATTCGGCAAAGCAATCCGTTTTTGCAAAAAAAAAAAACGGACTGCAATGGCTCAGTGATAAAAAAAACTGTCAACACTTGGGAATGAGCCACGCTGCGCGTTCTTCCCGGGGACAACGATAGTGATGCTCTACCTGGCTCAAAGCACTGACGCCACTAGTCCAACTATACTAAACGTTAAAACGAGGGGTTGCATACCAGTGAATGATAATAACACTGGTCTACAATTTTCAAACTTTTTTTTGTCACACAAAAGTTTATATCATATTTTGAACCTACTGTGACCCCTGAACAATGCTACATAAATGAAAAAAAATAGACACGTCAGGATTCTTTGTGACAGCTTAACCAAAATTGGAATTATAAGCTCCAAAAGTGACGGTACTAAGATAAATTATTTCATACTGTAGGTAAGCAGTTATGATTTTCTTGGGTATATGTAGGCAGCTTTCAAGCTTCCGTTAGTTATCAGTTACCTCTCTTGCCCGTAGGTCTCTTTAAACCCCCGTGGAACCATATGTTACGTAACAGTATGATCCAGTGGTTAAATTTCTCATTTTTAGAGCTTTCTACAACAAATTAGGAGCTTTTGCTATATTTTCGATTATGGTGCAGGGAAAACCTTCGTATAGTTCAAGTTTATTAAATAAATGTTAGAAATTTTCAGATCCATTGCTTCCTAAATTTTTTTTAACAATATTAACCAAATATTTTCCAAAGGATCCTGTAGGATCATTTAGTTGCTGTTGGCAGTTTTCATCCTTCATTATATCCCGTTATTAACCTTCACATATACCCGTTGAGAGAATTTTCATTTAAGGAATAAAACCACCACAACTTTCGTCCATTAGGACTTGTGAAATTCGCTAAAAGGACGGACTTTTCATACAAACTGCTTACAATTCTTCTTCAGGGTACACCAGCAGTATGTTTGTAGAATTTTGATGTCCTTGCATAATTTATTTCATAGTAATATCGTTACTTAAAATCAAAAGAATAACACCAAACCACGTAAATTATGGAAAATTAATACATATCGGTGAAAAGACAACAGGACGTGACTGGAACGAAGTAATGGTGTTTTTGTAATGAGGGGACACTAAACTATACAAAAATGATCACAAAGTTCGTGTGACAAAAATTGTGTTCCCCAGTGTAATTAGTGCGACAATAGAGGGTAATGAACTCTCATTAATTATGGCTATAGAATAGCCAATAGTAGTCTGGCTGGTCTAGCGGTTAGTGCGCGCACCTTCGGTGCACAGGCTCATGAGTTCGAATCTCACCATGTTCCATTGTGTTTTTCGAACTCAGGAGCTTGTGACGGACTATGATCTCACTCAGATGTTAAACGAGTACCCATTTATGGGGATAAATAACACTGCTGAGCGTGATGCTGATCTCATTACCTCAACAAAAGGCAGATAAGATCTTGGAAATAGGATGTCACTAACACATCCTGCGGCCTTAGTCCAATGCTGGATTGTCGCGCCTGTTATTTATTTTTATAGAATAGACCGGATAGAGGCCATCGATAAGCGCATCTTCCAACTGTCTTACCGCTTCGGTAAGAATAAGGTACACCCGAAGAAGGTACCACAAAGACGGCTAGTGTTCCGGGCATGGCGAATGAAACCGGTAGTTCTACCGAAGCTAGCAGCAATGCGTCCAATACTCCAATCCACGAGCTCCTGCGAAGAGGCGCAACAACACCGAGCCCCAAAGGGCACCAAGAGTTTGATTGTGGCCTAATTACCCGGCTAATTGGATATACCAGCGGTGGACCTCCAAAGATTGGTCTTCCACTGCAAAGCAAATGGGGAAGGGTTTATTGCTTCGATGCCGCTTCGATCGCTTACTATGGAGCAGCTTACATGTAAGAGACGAGTGCCTTTTGGAACTAATAATTCTCTGGACCTCAACATCCCAATGGCGCCCAAATATTTGTAGGCTTTTTCTTTCCGTTGGCTTTCGCCATTGTTTGATTTTTTTATGTTTGATTAATCAGGGTAGAATGGAAAGCCGGTGGGTGATTTCAGATTGTAAGACGAAACCGGACGGGTAAACTTGCACGACAAGAACCATCGTTCTTACAATGTGAAATGCACAATGCTTGTCTGCTGGCCACTACAAAAGCTCTCGCCGTCCGTTTATTAGCACAAACAAGAAGCTACGCCATGTCCAGAAGCTACGCCATGTCCTTCAATATTATAGCCATAGCCACGGACATTAATTTCTTACTGCGAGGGCCAGCAGCTGACTGGTACTGGCAGTATAGAAGTCAAGACCCGAATCTACTGTGGGAAGTATTTAAAGATGAATTCTTTGAGAGATTTCAAGTCCATCGATACGATGTATATATTCTACAGGCTATGCGTTCCAGTGCGCAACGACCTGGAGAATCAATGCGCGATTGTGCTTCCCTCGAATCCATTAATAGCGAGCTTAGCTCTGCTTTAAGTTGCACGAATCTGCAGGTTATGCTGTTGAGGCGCAACATGAATCAGCGCATGCGGGATTATATGGCGGCTTTTAAATTTAAGACCGCTCGTGAATTGATTCGGGAGTGTATTTCGGTCGAGGAGACTTGGAATCTTTCCAAGAACTCTGAAACTTCTAAATGAGCCATGCAGGTTCATGAGGTAACTGTGGAGAACCCTAGCTCTGGGTTTGACGTTGAAGCGATCGGGTTCGTAAAGACAACACCTGGTTATAAGGAGCCTTCTCAGGGCACATACCGAGTGTGCTGGAATTGAAAGGACATAGGACACTCATTTTTTGATTGTCCCGTGCAAGTCCAACGTCCATTTTGCTTCGGTTGTGGACTGGAAGGCACCTTAAAACCAAGGTGTCCTCGCTGTAGTCAGCAGGGAAACGCGAGAGGGAGTGTGCGACTTACGGGGAGCTACCATATTCGCTTCCAGCAAACATGGCGAAGGCCGACTACAGCCGAGGTAGCTATACGAATGTCGACCCAGAGCTTCGTTCTCTACAAAAATAATGTGGGTAAATAGACGATTTTCGCGGTCCTGGAGGTACTTTAATAACAGGCGCCTCCTGAAGCAGGCTTGTGTAGCCTCAATCGTATCTTCCAACCGAGATAATAGGCCTTTTGCTGAAGTTAGATTACAAGGACAGAAGATGAAAGGCTTGTTAGATAGCGGTGCCAGTGTTAGTATCCTGGGCCTTGTACCTGACACAGGATCTTGGTTTGCATCTTTATACGATGCAAACTGATGTCCGTACAGCGTCAGGTCAAAAGGCCCCTTAGGATACGTATGCGGGCATTGGTTCGATTTATCGACAAAACGAAGTCTATAAAATTTCCAGTCGCTCTATGTCTCACAAATCCATTGTATTTAGGAATGGATTTCTGGGACTTGTCTAAAATCGTTCCAATGCAGATTGCCGCTGTTGAACAAGAATGCATGTCTGCTTCAGGAGACTCTCTCCAATTGTCACCAGCCGATCAGCAACGACTTGACTTCGTCAAACATCAGTTTCCATCGTTTCACGAGATGGGCCTTGGAAAAACCACACTAGTGTCGCATGTTATCTACACATCAAGGAGAGACACTATGCTGTCTCTCCACTGGTGCAGAAACTGATGTATGACGATTTCGATCGAATGCTGTCCCTGGGAGTAATTGAAGAAAGTCATAGCGCCTGGAGTTCTCCGGTAACCTTGGTGCGAAAACCAGGCAAAGTGCGTCTTTGTCTCGATGCTCGGCGGTTAAATGATGTTACCATCAAGGATGTGTATCCTCTTCCGCTCATTGAGGGATTATTGGCCAGGATGCAATCTACTAGATTCATTTCAGCTGTCGATTTGAAAGACGCTTTCTGGCAAATCCCATTAGAGGAGAGGTCTCGGGATAAACCGGCATTTACCGTTCCTGGCAGACCCTTATATCATTTCAAAGTCATGCTTTTTGGTCTCTGAATACAACGAAGGGTTAGAGGCGCGAGTTTTTGCGATATCGAAAGTGAAAGCATGAATTACTGGCAAAAAACGGTTGCAGTTTTATAACATGCTCATGGTTCCAGCAATCTATTTCCCCAGCTGCAGACTATAGGCTATAACCTGAAAAATAGTGATAGTTGTATGAATCTCCCCAACAGAGTTAAAAGATCTGACTGAAAAAAAGACCGGACAGCAGCAAGAGATATAGTCACGAATGACAGAATAAGGTGGGCATTTTGGACTTTTGAATTCCTTCAAATTTCCCAGCATGGATGGAACCCTTCCGGCACTCCTGCAAACAGGGCAAGAGGAGCTGATTCCTTTCGTAGTAAGCATTTATAGAGTAAGTTTTGCTTTGGGATATATCCCATCAGACTGGAGATTATTGCGGGTGGCTTCATTCCCAAAGTGAGTAGAAGACCGTCAGGCGACCCAAGTTGTACTGAACAATCAACATTACATCTTTCCTGATGAAGGCTATTAGGATTTCCGGATAATTTGGTCACCACAGATTTGAAGAAGTCTTGCATGATGTTCTGCAAACAGCACTGCAAAAAGCACAGGAGTGGCGCACAGCCCAACTAAAACTGTAATGATGACATTCAGTAGGAAGGGGACGGTTGGGTCCCTCAGCACAACTCAGAATTAACCATGCCAGATACTGTCAAGCAGTGGCGTTCCTACGTAGGGGTTTTGGGGGTTCAAACCCCTCCGAAATTTTCAGATTCATTAATGTTATTTTTTAGATAGTAGGTTGGTTGGAATAGTGGCTAGGCTAATCGCCTTCGAAGCACAGATGAGTTTCGAAACCCACTGCGGACAGATTCAGATTTCACTGAGATGCTAAATGAGTACTTCTTTATATGAAGACGGAAAATGCAGATATTACAAAACCCTCATCGAAGTAATTTATCGACAGAGCGATATATTTAGTACTCGGAAAGTTGCGGGTAATATGTTGATGTCCTTCTAAAGGTTGAGAGTGCCAGGCACTACAACAAAAAAACTTCAGTAGAAAACTATGACCCGTGTATAGTTTCACTCAGAGGTAGGGCAGCTGAAACTGGAAATGGCAAAATTGTTTTAAGTTTTATAATTTTGCCACTAACCTCAGATTAAGGCTGACAAATTCAGTTAATTTATCTGGAATGGACTGGACTCCCTTATAACGTAAACCTCGTTCTTAAAACCCCTCCCGAAATATTTTTCTGTGTACGCCCCTGCTGTCAAGTATCTAGGGGTCACTTTTGACAAAAAAAGCCCACACTGATCGGAGTTGGACAAACCCCATCTCCCAGATGTGTGTTGACCCCAACTTTTTTTAAGGGTTCCGAGCTTACCGCCCAGCACTCCACTGTGATAAAAATTTGGTGTGACGTGGATTTGTTTCTCGACGTGGCAATTTTTACATATTTCATTCTTTCGTCTCGAGTGATTTCCCGGTTTTAATTTCCAAAAGATACTCGTTGCTGTGGAATCGGGCGAAATTTTGTTGGGGGTTCGTGACCACGCTTTGGAAGTATGCAGATGAATAAAGGAGTCCATGGAAAAGATAAGTTTGAGAATCACTGATCTAACCTTTAGTTTTGAAGAATAGCACGACCGCCGATCGAAGTGCCTAAGGCATCTACTTGGCTACCAAGCCCTTTTCTAATCTAATCTATGTAAATTTTAAATTCCATCATAGCCGCAGGGAAAATTTACGTTTCCCCAGTATTTGTACGTTTTAAGTTTGAAAAAAAAAACTACAAATCGCCGAAGCCTTGTCTTGTCATTGGCTAAAAGAGCGTTATTTTTTAAAAATTACGTCAGGGAAAATACTCAGCTTCTTGGAAAAATGGATGCCCCATTTATTTCGTCTTTTTCGAAGGTGATAGCATGCTAGAAATTAAATTATTTATGTAAATTTGTCTTGTTTTTCATCCAAATTACATAATATAAAATGAAACGATTCAGGAAATTGAATTTAAACTGTATATTGACCATAGAATGTAATAAGAACGCATTTTCTTTTCTCATTCATTTTATCATTTCAAAATACTGCTCTAAATGCTAATTTTCCCAAATAGAATTTCAACTTTGGGAAAACGTTTCGTATCATAAGAACAAATACAGCATAAAAGTAAAAGAAGGCAATAAAGTCAATTACATTCATAAAATGACTTTCAAACCATGTCGTATACACTGGCACAATAATAACAACAACAAAAACATAATAACAATAAATTTGTAATCGGTCCTCTGCGCATAGCGTTGTGCCGATTCACGCCGCTCACCTTTTCTACATACACACAACAAAATGCAATAATATTCAACGACTCTTTGAAACTTTGGAAATTACTTCAGTAAAATTCACAATGTAAAATATGCATATCAACTTTTTCGAACTTTATGTCAAGTCCGCGAAATGTGCGAAACTCCTATGTCTCACCCACATCACATCTAAACGCTACTTGGGGTCCTTACAACTAGGCCTGTTCCAAAAACCGGGATCCCGGTACAAAACCGGTGTTCACTTGGTACCGGACCCGATATTCTAAAGTACCGATATGCCGGTTTTTTTGGTACCGAGTTAAAAAAACCGACCGACGAGTCGGTTTTTTGTACCGAGTTAAAAACCGACCGACGAGTCGGTTTTTTGGTACCGGGTTAAAAAGAACCGACGAGTCGGTTTTTTGGTACCGAGTTAAAAAGAACGATTCACTTCAACCATGAGCCGGTTTTTTTAAGGTTTTTTGGTACCGGGTTAAAACCGACCGACGAGTCGGTTTTTTGGTACCGAGTTAAAAAGAACCGACGAGTCGGTTTTTTGGTACCGAGTTAAAAAGAACTGACGAATCGGTTTTTTGGTACCGAGTTAAAAAGAACCGACGAGTCGGTTTTTTGGTACCGGGTTAAAAAGAACCGATGAGTCGGTTTTTTGGTACCGAGTTAAAAAGAACCGACGAGTCGGTTTTTTGGTACCGAGTTAAAAAGAACCGACGAGTCGGTTTTTTGGTACCGGGTTAAAAAGAACCGATGAGTCGGTTTTTTGGTACCGAGTTAAAAAGGACCGACGAGTCGGTTTTTTGGTACCGAGTTAAAAAAAACAACCGACGAGTCGGTGTTTTAGTCAGGTTTTTAAGCACCGATTCAATTCCAGTTTTCTTTTTTCATTACTTTAGTTTTCAGGTGTTTTTTTATTTTTACACGTGGATGTGGATTATTATTATCGGAAACGGTATCATCGAAAGGTGTCGACTAGGGATGAGCATCGAACATCGATGTTTCTGAAACATTCATATTTTTGGATCGATGGTCGATGTTTTTTTGTTTTTACACGTGGATGTAGATTATTATTATCGGAAACGGTATCATCGAAAGGTATCGACTAGGGATGAGCATCTAACATCGATGTTTCTGAAACATTCATATTTTTGGTTCGATGGTCGATGTTTTTTTGTTTTTACACGTGGATGTGGATTATTATTATCGGAAGCGGTATCATTGAAAGGTGTCGACTAGGGATGAGCATCGAACATCGATGTTTCTGAAACATTCATATTTTTGGTTCGATGGTCGATGTTTTTTTATTTTTACACGTGGATGTGGATTATTATTATCGGAAACGGTATCATCGAAAGGTGTCGACTAGGGATGAGCATCGAACATCGATGTTTCTGAAACATTCATATTTTTGGTTCGATGGTCGATGTTTTTTTGTTTTTACACGTGGATGTGGATTATTATTATCGGAAACGGTATCATCGAAAGGTGTCGACTAGGGATGAGCATCGAACATCGATGTTTCTGAAACATTCATATTTTTGGTTCGATGGTCGATGTTTTTTTATTTTTACACGTGGATGTGGATTATTATTATCGGAAACGGTATCATCGAAAGGTGTCGACTAGGGATGAGCATCGAACATCGATGTTTCTGAAACATTCATATTTTTGGTTCGATGGTCGATGTTTTTTTATTTTTACACGTGGATGTGGATTATTATTATCGGAAATGGTATCATCGAAAGGTGTCGACTAGGGATGAGCATCGAACATCGATGTTTCTGAAACATTCATATTTTTGGTTCGATGGTCGATGTTTTTGCCATCGATGGTACATCGTCGATGTTTTTTTGACCATCGATGGTCGATGTTTTTCACCATCGATGGCTTGAGGCTCAACCGATTGTCATGAAATTTAGTAGGAATGTGTAGAATGGTAACCGTCTTTGGCACGAAATACTTAGATCTTAGAAGTGGGTAGGGCCAAGATAACAGGGTGCCCCGAAGATTTGAAAATTTGTTCACTAAATAACTCGCGAACAGCTCAACCGATCCTTATGAAATTTGATAGGAATGTAACAGTCTTTGGCAAGAAATACTTAGAAATTGGTTGGGCGAAGATAACAGGGTATCCCGAAGATTTGAAAATTTACTCACTAAGTAACTTGCGCACGGCTCAACCGATCGTCATGAAATTTGGTAGGAATGTGTAGCATGGTCAGTCTTTGACAAGAAATATTGAGAAGTTGATAGGGCAAAGATAACAGGGTGTCCCCAGGATTTGGAAATTATTGTTAATTTCTGGTCCAATTAATATGATCTCTCCGCAGAAACTACCTGTATTTTATTGATGAATGTATGGATTTAATCAACATGGTCTACCTGTTTAGAAGCAAACAAAAAACAAAAGGAACACGATAATATTTAAAAAGCAAGCTTTGCTCCTTAAAGTCGGTGAAATATTTTTATTTTCTATATACACATATGGACAAAAAAATAAGTACACCCCTTATGTACCTTTTTATGCCAAATTTTCATACCCTTTTTAAAATTGAATTACTCCAAATAGATAGTCATTACAACAATTAGGATACAACAATGCCAACGGAACCGAAAAACTAAATGGCATCCCCCTATTTTCTTAGTCCCACCCGATATTAACTTTGAAGTGGGTTTTCAGCTTGGTCAAAATAATAAGTACACCATCGTTTTTTTTTAATCTTTTGACAACAAGTTGCTATTTTCCATAAGGATTTATTTTTTTTATTAATTGATGTATGGAAGAAGCGTTAAATTAAAAACAAATAAAAATACTTAAGGGGGCGAAAACGCATGGTAGGTACGAAAAAAAGAAGTTTAAGTTCGAAACTTTGAAATAGCGGGAACATTATTCTCTCAATAACGCAATAAACCAGCTAAACATTGTATTTACTGTGTAATTCATTAAAAAGTAAATATAAGCAGTCTCAAATACAGTTAAGTCTATTTAAGGGCCTTAAGGACAACTGTCGGTCTCATTATCACTATGGCGAGAAAAGTTCTCTTGGTGATTTTCGCGGCAAATGTTTAAAATATAGAATCCCTTTGAAAAGTTAATCGAAGAATACAAGAAGTAAAGCAGTTTTGACAAAAAGTTTGGAAGTTTCCATGGCGACGTCAAAAAGTGTTGACGATTCAAGAAAATTTGGGAGGGATAGTTTTTCTTGTTCCAGACCGAACAATGAAAACTCACAGAATATTCTGTTTTATTTGTGAAATCGTAATAAATTTGATTGGAAACTACTCTTATCGTAATATTTTTCATTCAGGAAAAAAAAATAATATAATATATGCTACATCTACTGACTATTTCCCATGGAGTCGAAAAAACGTGGTCTATGGTTTAATTTTCATAGTTGGGTTCGTTCAAATATACCTAATAACCGTTACAATGAGACAATTTCCATATAAGAAATGTTATTTTAGAGTCCTAGAATATTTCACTGATGAACACACACACTTTAAATGGGGATTTCAGCAGGATATTAACCCTAACCGTACCTCACAAACTGGTCAAGGATCCGCTTCAACCAAGTCGGGTGGCTTTTCACGTTGTTACTAGAGTTAAATTGAATCTGGAATGTTTAGGGGGAGTTGAATCAATGAAACAGAAACACAGTTTTCACAAAACGGACCAATTACGGAATTTTCTGGAAGTAACTGGATGTATGGATGTATGGGAACATACCATAAGAATTATCTCCAAAAAGGCCAACAAAAACCTATTTTCTTTCAAAATAATGGACCATTTACTTTTAAATAATAAAATAAATAAAATTCTTGTCGAATCAGAACTTAATATTTTAATTAAAACAAGTTTTAATAAAATTAACTGACATGTACTTATTATTTTGTCCAGCCTATTTTAGTCAGTTCGTACTTTTTCAAGGTAAATGAAAGCTGTTATTTATTATAATATGCTAATTTACATATTATTTCATTCCTCACCAATTAAGTATTTAAATCTTTCCATATGAGTTTATTTCCTAAAATAACTACTTGGCTACAGGGTGATAAGAAAAATTCGTATGGGTGTACTTATTTCTTTGGCCATATGTGTATGTATTTTGGCAGCTATTTGTATATAGAAAATAAAAATATTTCACCGACTTTAAGGAGCAAAGCTTGTTTTTTAAATATAAAAACAGTCGGTGCAAACCATAACCATAACCATAACACGATAATATTCCTGAACCGCAAAACGGCGATTTGTGGATCGGAAACGCAAACATGTTTGCGGAACAGAACCTTCCTCAATGATACAAAATGTGTCGCGCGTCACACTAGTATACACTACATTGTCGCGCGACAATAAACTACCTGCCGCGCGCCAGTGTTACATATTTTTGACTCTTTAGTTTCGAAAGGTAGACAAAGAAAATCCTTTCGTAAGAATAAAAATGAGCGACACACAGACTGGAGTGCAACTGCATGTTTTTTATTGCTGAAACTGAAAGATTTTATGGCCTGGCAGGCGCCTTCTGTTTTGAATTTTCAGGAGAGAAGATCTTGAATGATTTTGTACTTCACACACAAATGATGGAATGTTACATGTTACGAAAACGGTTGAAATTTTGCACCAATAATGATTACGCAGTAAATTGTCGTTAACACTTTCCAACAAGATGTAAGATTTTTGAGTCTTTATACCTACCTACTAGTTAGCACTTGCATGTAAACAAAAGCTGTCCTACAAGTTTGTATTTAGAAGTTGAAAGAGCATTGAAACAAGTTGGTACCTGTAAACGAAAATTGGTCCGAATGTTTTTTGTATATCTTACAATGTTCCAAGATTTGGTAACGACTAGTTTAACTTATCTTGTCGGCCAACTTTTTTTTGTGTGTTGACGCAGCATTTACCATCTACGATTGATTTTATGGCGCAACTCAAACCATTTTTTGTTTTTCCCAAAAATGCTTATTCTCAAAATAATTGAAAATTTGCATAATTGCGTACATAGTACAGTCTCAGGACATCTTTCGTTCAGTGAAGGTATGTGAAACGAAGCCTTAAATTCCAAATTGTTTCTCAGGGACATAGATATTCCCAAACGGGAAAACTGCAGATACTGCCGACTCGGGATTTATCACAATCGTACATTTCAGACATTTATTGTCCGTGAGTTATAGTAATTATGTAATTGTTTTCTGGTACTTAAATATCAGATCCTGCAAATTCGACTTTCGCCTCATCATTCGAAACTGTTTGGATTAAAGTACTCAACAGCAAATCTACAGACATCGATAATTTCCGATTTCTCAACAAAAAAAACTGAGGCAAACGTGAATATGGCTACACAATCCGTTACCGTTTTTTCCGAATCAAGAAAAACCTACTTATATCAAATGACTTCGTTGAGCCCGTTGATATGGGTACCCACACAAACCTCTCCGTTCCTTATCTTATTTCCTAAGAACCCTCTTCAACATTTTCATATTTTCAGATCTAAGAAGGGCTACACACGCGCTAATTGAAATTTCACAAATTAACTTTTTTACTTTTTCTTATCAAATATCAACACTCTTAGCATTTAGCGTATATAAGCTCATACTAACCAAATTTTTGTGCAAAGTTTCATATAGGTACCTATAACAGTATAGAAAAACCGAGGTGATAACGTAAGCAAAACTTCAATGCCTATCACTCCGTTGCCGTTACTTGAATAACTGATATAAAATGTACTCTTAGAGTCCTTTGAATTGAGTACCCATACGTCCATCTCCGATTAAAAATAAAAAAGTCGGTTTCTTTCACCTCTTCGGGACACCCTGTTATCTTTTCCCTACTAACTTCTAAGGTATTCGTGCCAAAGACTGTTACTATTCTACACATTCCTACCAAATTTCGTGACGATCGATTGAGCCGTTCGCGAGTTATTTAGTGAACCCATTTTCAAATCTTCGGGACACCCTCTTATCGTTGCCGTACCAACTTCTTAGTATTTCTTGCCAAATACTGTTACTATTCTATGTATACATTCCTACCAAATTTCATGACGATCGGTTGAGCAGTTTGCGAGTTATTTAGCGAACAAATTTTCAAATCTTCGGCACACTGTTATCTCTGCCCTACCAATTTCTAAGTATTTCGTGCCAAAGACTGTTACTATTCTACACATTCCTACCGAATTTCGTGACGATCGATTGAGCCGTTCGCGAGTTATTTAGTGAACCCATCTTCAAATCTTCGGGACAATAAAAAAATAAAAAAACATCGACCATCGAACCAAAAATATGAATGTTTCAGAAACATCGATGTTCGATGCTCATCCCTAGTCGACACCTTTCGATGATACCGTTTCCGAAAATAATAATCCACATCCACGTGTAAAAATAAAAAAACATCGACCATCGAACCAAAAATATGAATGTTTCACAAACATCGATGTTCGATGCTCATCCCTAGTCGACACCTTTCGATGATACCATTTCCGATAATAATAATCCACATCCACGTGTAAAAATAAAAAAAACATCGACCATCGAACCAAAAATATGAATGTTTCAGAAACATCGATGTTCGATGCTCATCCCTAGTCGACACCTTTCGATGATACCGTTTCCGATAATAATAATCCACATCCACGTGTAAAAATAAAAAAACATCGACCATCGAAACAAAAATATGAATATTTCAGAAACATCGATGTTCGATGCTTATCCCTAGTCGACACCTTTCGATGATACCGTTTCCGATAATAATATTCCACATCCACGTGTACAAATAAAAAAACATCGACCATCGAACCAAAAATATGAATGTTTCAGAAACATCGATGTTCGATGCTCATCCCTAGTCGACACCTTTCGATGATACCATTTCCGATAATAATAATCCACATCCACGTGTAAAAATAAAAAAACATCGACCATCGAACCAAAAATATGAATGTTTCAGAAACATCGATGTTCGATGCTCATCCCTAGTCGACACCTTTCGATGATACCGTTTCCGATAATAATAATCCACATCCACGTGTAAAAATAAAAAAAACATCGACCATCGAACCAAAAATATGAATGTTTCAGAAACATCGATGTTCGATGCTCATCCCTAGTCAACACCTTTCGATGATACCATTTCCGATAATAATAATCCACATCCACGTGTAAAAATAAAAAAACATCGACCATCGAACCAAAAATATGAATGTTTCAGACATCGATGTTCGATGCTCATCCCTAGTCGACACCTTTCGATGATACCGTTTCCGATAATAATAATCCACATCCACGTGTAAAAATAAAAAACATCGACCATCGAACCAAAAATATGAATGTTTCAGAAACATCGATGTTCGATGCTCATCCCTAGTCGACACCTTTCGATGATACCGTTTCCGATAATAATAATCCACATCCACGTGTAAAAATAAAAAAACATCGACCATCGAACCAAAAATATGAATGTTTCAGACATCGATGTTCGATGCTCATCCCTAGTCGACACCTTTCGATGATACCGTTTCCGATAATAATATTCCACATCCACGTGTAAAAATAAAAAAACACCTGAAAACTAAAGTAATGAAAAAAGAAAACTGGAATTGAATCGGTGCTTAAAAACCTGACTAAAACACCGACTCGTCGGTTGTTTTTTTTTTAACTCGGTACCAAAAAACCGACTCGTCGGTTCTTTTTAACTCGGTACCAAAAAACCGACTCGTCGTCGGTTCTTTTTAACCCGGTACCAAAAAACCGACTCGTCGGTTCTTTTTAACTCGGTACCAAAAAACCGACTCGTCGGTTCTTTTTAACCCGGTACCAAAAAACCGACTCGTCGATTCTTTTTAACTCGGTACCAAAAAACCGACTCGTCGGTTCTTTTTAACTCGGTACCAAAAAACCTGAAAAAAACCGGCTCATGGTTGAAGTGAATCGTTCTTTTTAACTCGGTACCAAAAAACCGACTCGTCGGTTTTTTTAACTCGGTACCAAAAAACCGACTCGTCGGTTCTTTTTAACCCGGTACCAAAAAACCGACTCGTCGGTCGGTTTTTAACTCGGTACAATAAACCGACTCGTCGGTCGGTTTTTAACCCGGTACTCAAAAAAACCGGCTTATGGTTAAAAAAAACCGTCGGTACTGAAAAAAAAACCTGAGTCAGGGAAACCGCTTGTGGTACCGGGTATTGAAAAAAACCGAAGCCCGGTACTGAAATCTCGGTACCGAACAGGCCTACTTACAACAATCAGCTTACAGTACCATCTGCGTGCTATGTTATTAAGACAAATTATGCAGATTGGTCTTAGAAAGAATGATTTTATTAACGTGAGAATTTGGACATTTACAGTTTGGCATTGGCACGTTCGTTTTCTCAGACCTGACTATGCACACTTAATTATTGTGTCTCTTGCTAGATCTTTTATGGAGTTTAGGGAAGATAATAATCGCAAAAGACAAGGTAATTTGTCATACGACTTCAGAGAGTTTAATTAATTGAACACTAATGTTTTCCGTGTTTTCCATTTCGTATCAGATGTTTGGACCCGGACTGCCGTAAACAATGGAAATACGAGACAATGGCTAGAACCCACTAAAATTCTGATGGTTTAATTTACAAGGATGGCAACTATGGGTAGAGTATAGAATTGTTAATGGCCCTATTTGCGAATATTTTAGAGTAAATGTATTTCGTATAATTTTAATAGAGCTTGAAATAACAGCAATTTTGAAAGTATGAACGTTGATCTTTATGAACTTCCTGGGGTCGTTGAGATGTTTGAGTATATCCTTCACAGCACCGAAGCGATATTATTTTATAATTAACTAGCTGAGAGCTCGCTTCGCTCGCTCCCTCATCTAGCGCTCGCTACGCTCGCGTTGTTCGCTTCACTTCGCTCACAACTTGACACTACTTTAAATTTATGATCGATTTTGACTCACAACACAATTCAATCAACCTCCTATACCTATATATATTCGCCTCGCCCAAATTCAACGCCTTCGAGTTTATTTATTTATTACAGTGATAATAAAACACAGATAGTTCTTCTTTCAGTGTGATTTATTTGAATGGAATAAAAATAAGCAGAGAGCGATATTCTGTTTTTCGTTGTTTTCTGGCGCAAAAACAAACAACGAAGACGGTTTGCCAACACGCGAACAGGCGACATACAGCTGACCGTGCGAAAAACAGGAAATTTGGAGATTAATCCCACATATTTCCAACGATTGGCCTTGTGATTTATTGATTGTCATCGGAAAAGCCAATCGAACGGGGAACTGAATACGCTTGAATCAGAATGGAAGATCAGTTGGCAAAATCGGAATTCGTGGGATAAGTGATAGTCATTCGATAAAATGCAAAACTTCGTCAAAAAAAACCCGAAATTTTCGACTTCTTTTCCTTAATTTTCCGAGTTTTCCACTAAGAATTCTATATTTTTTCATTCGAAAAGCTATTGTGGAAAAATTCTTCACAAAATTGCAAGCAAAAATTTTTTTTTAGATTTTTCCAATTTTCCGACTTTTCCGGGTGTTTTCCCAACATTTTCTTACGTAAAAACTTTCTCCTGGTAATTGCCAACAACTGAAAAAAAATTTGAACCAAATCGGTCCAGCCGTTCTCAATTGATGAATTACTTCGATTTTAACACTTTTCCGACTTTTCCGGAGGGTTTTCCCAAAATTTTCATTCGTAAGAACCTTCTTTTGGCAAATTGAATTAAATCGACCCAGCCGTTCTGAATTGATGGATTACTATACATTTTTTTCGCTCCATTTTTATATAATAATAATATAGATATACGAAGCATTGTTCGAAAAATAAGCCAACGCTGAAACGTATAATAAACAGTGGGGCACCTAAAAGGCGTCTATTGCTATAGAAACTGCAAACACATTTACAATTTTTTGTAAGAGCCATATCTACATCTGATCCGCAGGGTTTACCACTAAATACTTCAACCAGTCCTTGTATACAACAACCAACAGTAAAATCACAATTTTCGCAAAATTATTTCTAACAACTTTTCAACAACTCGCCTCCAACGCGACTCTATAATACCGTCGTTAATTATAACACTCGAAGGACATTTGAATGTCCGTGTTCGACGTCAACGAGGTCTTCGGACTAGTATACCTTTTTTCAGTGTGCTTACCTACTTTTTTGCTAATTTAATTAATTAGCCCTTAGCTGAATTTTCTATAGAGACGAAAACAGAATAATATACCGAACGCAGGATCCTTCTTGCCTTGCGGCACACGACTTGTTGTTTTATTCCCGCGTTATAATTCGCCGCGGGTGATGTATTTAGATAAAATTTTGTCTGATTATCAAAAATGAGTAAAGAAAGGGTGCGGGACTGAGCACAACGGTAAAAATTTCTCGCGGAAGGGAAAAATGAATTCGACCGTAGGTTGTCGTCGACGACAACGACGTCGTTTCTCACCGCCAAACCCCCGTCCATTTGCATTTTGCAACGACAATATTTATATTTCTCATCTGATAATGTCAAGACCATAAAGTCAGGCGACCATCAAGTGGGTGGAGGTTGATTTCTTTATCCGAGCTCACTTGAAGACTGAGAAGCGAAATTCATTCGTCATTTCATCTGGTGGAAATCTGACAGTCTGCCGTTTCTCGTTGTTGAAGTTTATTCATGAGTACATAAATACGTACCAGGGAAATTTAAGGATTATTGTATGGGGCTCTTGAAAATATTTCATTTTATACAATACGTTTCTACTTTTGGTGCGGAGAGAGAATTTCGCTGGCTGGAGTTTATAAAGGATAGAGGGTTGTCAAATTTAGACATTCATGCACAGCAAAAAAAATGCCGGGTATTCGAGCAAGAAAATCCGATAGGATAAAAAAGCAAAATTATTACGGAGTAAACATGCTCAAAATAACACCGCCATCAGGGGTTTTATTAGAAAAGAATCCGAAACGGACGAAACTCCTAAATTAAAACCTTGTTCGGACACATTGCAAAGAATATCCCATTTGGTATTGAGTATTACCGATGACTAATACTGTCTCGCGGGTCAGAGTGCAGAACCGACTCACTGACCTATTTGAAACTCGTACTGGACTCAAGCAGGGCGACGGGCTGGCGCCGACGCTCTTCAACCTTGCTTTGGAGTATGTAATTCGAGCCATGAATATGGACAGCAACGGAATCCTACTCATCAAGTCGATTCAATTAGTAGCGTACGCCGACGATATCAACATCATGTCTCGAAGATTGGGTGATGCAGAAAGCCTTCTGCATAACCTCAATAACGCCGCAAAGGAAGTTGGACTACATATCAACGAAAGCAAAGCAAAGGCCATGACGCAATCGAAAACAAGGACGCCAGCAAATTCAAGCATCACAGTGGGGGACTTTAATATCGAGTATGTAGACAACTTCTACTATTTGGGTTGTAACTTATCAAAGGACGCCAACGAAACCGACGAAATTAAGCGACGGATACAACTAGCCAATAAGACATATTTCTCGGTCCTCCCTATAATTAATTCGAAACATGCGCACAGGAACACGAAGCTCCGCCTGTACAAAACGATCATCCGACCCGTGCTATGTTATGGCTGCGAAACATGGACCCTCACCCAAGCCTCCGAAATTTTACTAGACCGATTCGAACGAAAGGTCCTTCGGCGAATTTTCGGAGCCGTTGGCAAACGAGATCAATGGCGTATCCGGTACAACCATGAGTTGTATCAATTGTTCGATGAGCTGGAAGTATCGAAAATCGCGAAGCTTCAACGTTTGCAATGGGCAGAGCATGTACAACGGATGGACGATAATCGCATGCCAAAGAAAGTGATGAACGCACAACGAATTGACGGAGCGAGGTTGCGTGGACGGCCGAGAGCTCGCTGGGAGAACTCCGTAGGTGAAGACGCCGACCAGCTGCTGGGCTTCCGAAACTGGAGGACAAGGTCACGTAACCGCGACAATTGGAGGTCAACGATTCAGGCGGCCAAGGCCCGACGTCGGGCTATCGTGCCACATTGATGATGATTACACCTATCGGATCAATTCCGTAACATGTTCGATCAAGTTATTGTGCTGGGGCTAATTTCATCCGATTTTGGTATCTTGTATCCACCGATCGGAATGAGTTTGGTGGTAGAGCGACGGCACATGTTGTATAAATTACAAACTCCATCAGTTAGTTTATGGTTGGCTTAGTAGGTAGGGCATTCGTCTACAAATCAAAGGGTTCCGGGATTGAATCCCACTGTAGGTAGGTAAATTTATTATGCATTTTAGAGCGTTAAGAGGTAAATGAGCACCTATAGAGTGGTTATACAAATCTCATTTATGAGTTACATGTTCCTTCCCTGTGAAAATCGTGTTTTTTTTTATTCCAAAAATATCGAACTCCTTTTGGTGTTAATGAAGGTATTCTTTTGAGTTAAAATTATTACACCAAAAGGATAAAATCATTACATTCGTTCGGAGTCTTGATTAATACCTTGCTTCGAGGTTTATGCCAATATTATCCGATTCGGATGGACACTATTCGACACCGATTCGGAGTGAAAATCACTCCGATTTTTTTGCTGTGGGATTCGTATTCGATTCGATTCCTCCATATTTACGTCTATGAGTCACATGTGAGTCGTGCAACAGAGGGAAAACAAAGGATTTTTGGAAGGCAGACGTGATGGTAATGTCCATGCGCAGAGGGTTTCTTAAAAAAGTTTGAGAATGAAAGTGGGGTTATTGTCAATGCCAACCAGTCAACTATGGACTATGGATATGGTATGACCCCCTCAAAAATTATTCACCGCTATGGGCTACACATTTGCTGTATGGTTTCGTCCACTGGTATGACGACTCATCAGGAGCTACCTTTTTCATACCAGTGTGTAGCTCGACCATTTTTGCAATCTGTGCTGCACTCCGACTAGTGATTGATTGATTGAAAACTATTCTTTAAGGCTAGGCTAAAGCTCATTGTTTAAAAAAGGTTTAGGTCCGCTTAGGAATCTTGCAGTCAAAAGCTCAAAGCTAGATCCGCACACGTATTCATGTACGAGGGGAAAATTTGGAAATTATTTATAAATAAATAAGGGAGATTCCTCGCAAGGCCATATTCATTTAATAGAATAAATACACTGCAACGGATCGAGAGTGTTCAGCATATCGGATGTGGGTTTTCCGCACAACTTTTGTTTGTAGGGAAGTGATTCATGGTAAATAGACCATTCAGGTGCGAGAGAGAGATCAATTTGGAAAGCATTTTCTTATTTATTTCTAATTAAAATGAATGATTTCGATGACGACTATTGTCAACAAGTTGCAAGGTTTAAAAAATGGGAGCGAGGACACATATTTTCGTTAATTGGATTTGGATTGTAAATTGAGATAGTATGAGTGACAGATATTCCATCTATCTTTCCAGTCTAGAACTAAAGCAGACACACTTCATTGATTGTAGGATCAGGCTCGGTATTCAAGGTTGTTAAATGAAAAACAGAGCTCAGATTAAAAAATAAAAAAAAAACAATATCCTGAAGAAAGCTCCTAGACAAGTTCTTTGACCTAGCAGCCATTACCGATTGTCCAAAATGGACGCAGTTAATGCACGGCAATTGATAAACTATAATCCTTTGAAAATCTCAACACAAACTGTCTATTTATCAATTCAATACTTATTACGACGGCGCAAATTACCCATGTCCTCCCTCGTGCCTCGATCTGACCATTCAGGTGGTGTTTCTTGTGATAATATTGTCGTTTTTCAAAACTCCGACGTTCATTATCCCGCCAATTGAAATTCCGTTTAATCAATCGTCTAAAATCCCGCCATTTCAATAACCCGCTAATCCAGGTATGTATTTTACCTCTTTTGATAATCCAGCTAGGAAGTGTATCTATAATAAACCGAAATATAATCGCAAAAAATAGTTCGGCTCTGGTTTTTTGGGATATTGCTAGGATAGATACCAGTAGCGTACTACCAAGTTTGCAGCTTCGAAAAACCTGTGCTAACCCCGTGACGCTAAAAAAACCTCAAAATTTTCGGACTTTTTTCATATTTTGGGTTCGTAATTTTTAAAAGGTGCTTCCTACAAGAAAGTACAGATAGCTAAAATCCCCAAACATAAAAAAAAAATTGTTGATGCCAAATTGTTGAATACACTGCCCAATATATGCAGAAGAAAGTTACACTAATTTGCGTCATGGGTTAAGGGGGGATGGGGTGGCAAAGGGGCGAACATTTTTTTTTTTTTTTTTTCAAATATCTGGAAAACTATGAATCTGACCTTAATGTGTCCTGAGAACGAAATAAACTACACACATTACCTTTGTAATGATATATAACACCCTAGACATTTTCTCGGAAAATTATACCCTAGACCCAAAAGTATTATAGCGAATTTATATTTTTTGAGTCTTAGATTTCGCACTGTAACTCTTGATAGAATAGTCCTAGGGTGACAAGATCTTGTTCATTATATTACCAACAAAATTTATTTGATTTGCACCATTGGCGCCCCCTTCACTCCTCCTAACATTTTTCGAAAAGGCATGCCTGTAGCCAGGGCCGTGGAGAGAAAATCCGGGCCCAGGGGACAATGATTCCGGGCCCACACCTCCCATACGATGAAAAATTATGAATCGAAGGAAATTTTTGTTCCACAAATCGGTCCTTAAAAAATTGCAAATAAACATATTTTTACGTTATATACCATTTCTCACTCAAGTTCTTAACTTTGAAATATCAAATTCGTAACTATGGACAACCAAATTAATGTCTTCCCATTATTGAAGATATATCATTTCATATTTTTATTGAAATTCAAAAAGTTCAGTGCTCAAACATGGATTTACAGTTACGCTTTAAGCTCCCGAAATATTGAATTTGATGTTCTAAACTTGCGAACTCGATGCTCCCAAGTTATGAACTTGACTGAGAAATGGTAAAATCCCGTATGCGGAAAATAAGGTTGGAAGGCTCAAATCTGTAATTTATTAGCACACTCGCAGTGGCCCAGACTGTTGTGTTACTCTATAAAATTGGGTTTCGAAATGCACACCGCTAAGAATTTAAAAGTGTCTTTTTTTCCTATTTTACTTATTTCGTAAGATATTCGCGGTCTTCTCTCGAGTTGGCGAGTACTGATAGAGACAATAATAAAGATTCAATAATTTAAGTGACCAACATCTGGGTATTGGTACCTTGAAAAAAAGTGCTTTGGCAGCAACAGTACGTTCCCAAAATGATCGCACGGAAAAGACCTTCTAGAAAAAAATGTCGCTGTACAGGGTTCTTATTTTTACTTCGAACACAATTTTCTTGAAAAACGTTACGCTACTGGATGAAGAAGTCGGGATTTCTTAATTGTCTATGGCCCATTCTCTCGTAGATCTTATAGAATGGTTAGTCTTGTCTTATCGCCCAGACAAGACACACACAATATTCAAAAAGCTTCTCCATTATATTGAATTGATTTTTTGTTAATTTTGCATAGTTATGTTATCTTTTGCTTATTTACGCTGTTGGATGAAAGTGCGCAATGATTTTCTCAATCTAAGATGATGGCTTAAACAAGCAAAATATGGCTGATTTCAGATTGTAAGACGAAACCGGACGGGTAAACTTGCAAGACAAGAGAGCTTTTGTAGTGGCCAGCAGACAAGCATTGTCCATTTCACATTGTAAGAACGCGTCTTACGAAAGAAAAAAATCGTGACAAGATTGTTTTTCTTTCGTAAGATCTTTCGTATGATCGATAAGACGATTGCACCTACCAATAGTTCAGGCGTTCTGCAAAGACAATTAGCCCGTGTTTTACTTGCATTTTAATCTTGTCGACTCGTCACTTCATTGTACACTAACTTTGGAGCGTGTATGGCAACATTTATACATACTTGCTGTGTGATTATTGTTCGCCGGTCCGTGTTTTGATCGGATAGTGTGAAATTATCATACGATGGTTCTTGTCGTCCAAGTTTACCCGTCCGGTCGTTTTCTTACAATTTGAATTCAGCCTATGGCGTAGCTATGCAAAATAAACAAAAATTCCATTCAACACAATGGAAAAGCTTTCTAAATATGGTGTGTGTCTTCTCTACGCGATAAGACTAATCAGCCGACAGGTACTGAATAAGAGCTATCAGAAACCCGGCCTATGTATAAGATCATGCATGCACTTTCAAAGTCAAGGGCAGATTGAATTTATCAATTTAGTAACAAAACTATCATGTTGATTTGTTGATTGAATTTGATGATTCGGGCCCCTAGTCCTAAAAATTCATAATAAACTAGGGGCACCAAGCCTTGAGCAGGGTATGTATTGATGGTAAAATGCTAGAAATAGTACCTATAAGGATTCTTAGTTCAGGACCTCAAAATAGCAATTTGTATATAAAAAGACACTGAAGTACAACTTTTGTGTCAAAATCCAGGCCCCCTTTGAAATTACGCGCCCGGGGGGAATCACATCAGGCCTGCCTGTAGCATCTTTTCAAATTGAGCCAGGCAGATTAAGTTTGGTGGGGTGCCTAGTCCAAGGCCCATTATGCTCCCCACCAAAACGCGGACGGGCGAACAATAATCACACAGCAAGTATGTATAAATGTTGCCATGCACGCTCCAAAGTTAGTGTTAGTACAATGAAGTGACGAGTCGACAAGATTAAAATGCAAGTAAAACACGCGCTAATTGGGTGAATTCACATTGTAAGACGAAACCGGACGGGTAAACTTACAAGACAACAACCATCGTTTTTACAATCTGAAATGCACAATGCTTGTCTGCTGGCCACTACAAAAGCTCTCGCCGTCCGTTTGTTTGTTCAGTTCAAATGTTGACTTCTACGCAGCTATAATTGCTTATTTTACAGTTTGTCCGAAATCGAAACTGCAAATGCCTAAAGAAGCTACCACTGGAATAATGTAGGAACAACAAATAGCTCTCTTTTGAAAAATATAAGCAAAAACCTAGTCATTTGTTGCGTTTTTTTGCTATTTTGTAGGCCATTCAATATACCCTTGTAATTGTGGTCCGTAGCAACTCACATTTTCGGTCCGCAAATGGGTTGGAAACCACTGCTCAAGGATACCGATACAATTAGCTCTAAAGTCGCCAAACAACTAGCATTATGGAATGGCGACCGAAGCGTCTTGGACGCAGAGCGTGCAGTTATAATTTTCACTAGTGGAATCAAAATACAGAAGCCTACCGCTGAAATACCTCATTAAAAAAATACCTCTTTAAAAAAATCTAAATCGACACCACACGTGCCAGCTTTGCGTCTACCTAGAACGACACATACTTGTTGGAATAAATCAGGAACATGGCGCCGTGTATTCTCGGAAAAGACTAAACTTTTAAATTTATAGCGTAACATTTTAATTAGATACTCTCAATTCCTCCAAATAAGTGCCGCAGATTTCAACGAGCTTCATTTTATCATGCCTGCATCCTGTATATTCTCTAAAGCTCTAAACAAAAAAAAAACATCAACCCACGAAATTCCATATTTCAACAAAATTTCTTGATTCGTTGGAAATAAATCATATTTTCCATTAACATAATACAAAAGCGACAACTCCTTCCCAAAAACAGAATTTCGACGGCGCGACATACGACCACCATTGATATACGGGAGGAATTCGGTCTCCAGGCAATAAAATTAAGTTGTAGCACCATCCAAAGTGTGGAAGCGGTTCCCGGATCCTTTCCCAACCACAAGAAAAACCAAACAAACTGACTTGAAGAGATGCGGAAAAGTAAACTCGGCTCTTGAGTTTTTCTTTCAATTTAAGAGGGACACACACACAACGCAACGAAACGAACATATTGTCTAGAAAACTTTTTTTTCAAATATTATTCCGCTTAAATTAGAGGAAAGAGAACGCGCGCGAGAAGAAATCAATGCTAACAGGCTAACACCGACACTAATCCAATTTTCGGGGGATTTTCATCGTATTGAAATCGACACTCTCCATTATGCCGGGGAAAATTGAAAGGTTGTGAATGTAAATCGAGAAGTTGTTCTTGTTACCAGAGACTGCCACCGTACTGCCGATAACAGACGACGCCCAATTGGAAGCCACACGCAGCACACAAGATGACAGGATATGTTGCAAGGATATAAGGAACTGTATGCGGTACGTGGAGAATATGGCTCAAAGTCACAGGCTAGCCGGTTGGCTACATTATTATTATTATTCGGGCTTTTCAAAAGCACTTTAGACCTACATTTGCATTAGGCATACCATTTATAATAAGGGAATTGCCGGCATTCATTTATGTGTATCTGTATACCTACATCTTGGGCCACTTTGTGATAAATATAAAGTTATAATTTAATTTTGTCTCTCGGGGGAAATATAGATACGTAAGAGCGTAATGGTATACTACGGCAAGATGTATACGCCCAGCCCCAGCATAAACAAAGATGTCTTCGTTGGATTTCGTGTTGGACTTTTTATTCTAATGAATATTTGTTTGGATCAATCACAGATTCACTTAGGCTCTAATTTGATAAGTTATGATTATTTCAAAATGGAATATGGAAAACCGCGATAATGACGCTTTTTTCATAATTTGGAGTAATTGAGTTATTCTTATTTTTAAAATGTATATACACTGGCCGGCATATGTATTTTGACATCTAGTACTCTTGAGCCCAGATACTGATTTTGTTTAACTAGAGCGAATAACAGGAAATTTCTTTTAAGAAAATCAGAGTACATATCAACAGCAATAAATATGCTCAATATTTTTCCTGTCCGTTTTCGCAGTCTCCTGCTATAAAGAAGAGAACAGATTGGTGCGAGATTCTGGTGCGGCATAACTATTTTGACAACATTTGAATCTTTGATTGCACACCAATTTCTCTGGAAAAAATGGACAAAACATAATTTTATTAATGGTTTGTGTTTATATTTTTAGTTCTAAGCAGAAAATGTGTCCAGTGGCTTGAAACATTGGAGGAAAAACCAGAAATTCGAAGTTGGGTTTAAGCCTCCGTAGAGGCAAACTTCAACCCTGGTTTAAAGGTTAGAGATGCTGCAATTGAATTTAATTTCATAAGGCAGACTGTTAATTATTAAACACCAAAAGAGATTAAGAGAAAAGAAATAGAAAACTATTCCATGCATCATAGAAATGGGATGTGTATATCGAAAAATCTTCCAAATATTTATGGAAAATGTTCTAGTTAAGCCAAAAGATATTATGAATATGAAGAATGTGCCATCGGAGGCAGAGATAATAACGACCACCTTAGCCTAGAGCTAAAAAAGGCAAATTGCATGCATACGCAGATAAAGTGAAACTAAAGAAAGATTTATAGACCATACCAAAAGCAAACCTCTGTTACTAAGGAAAAAGTTCAAGCCGCTGCAACTTTTGGGAAAAGGTTTTTTTCGGCTAATATTCGTTATTTTATTGCATTTTTACAAAAAAATCAATATTTAAAGAAAATGCCCGGTTTATGTGGAAAAACGGATACCTGGATATCAAAATTAATACCACAGTGGAGATTCTCTCATGATGCAGACATATATTCATTACAATGGCCTAAGCTGCTTAAGTTCAAATCACTGTTTCCATGGCCCAAGCTTCTTTTGCTGGTCATTTAATCGTCGGAAGTCATACATAATCGATTTTTTGGCGGCGCAATTTGGTTTAAATATCACTTTTTTCTTAGAGTTCTTCATCATGGCTCACTCGTTACTTCGGGGTGACATTCGCTGTCTTTCAGACAGCGCAAAGATTAGTTTTTATTTTGTTTTATAGTATTTTTTGTTTGGTAATACACAGTTTACCGTATAAAATAAAATTCAATAGTAGCGTATTCAACATGTAAACCAGGACTAAGGCTTGCATCTATCGATGCTCAAACCAATCGTCAAAATTCTGATGTTTGTTTATGTTTCGAGCCACTGGTAATATTTTAAATTTAAATGGGGTCTCAAAAATTAGTAGGAATATGTTTTGTGCATCAGTTCTTGCGAAAAAAATGGGTGCAATCAAAGAGTTAAATGTTGTCAAAATACTTATGCCGCACCAGAACTACGCCTCCATTATTTCTCTTTTCTATAGCATGAGAGTCCGAAGACCTTGTCCATAGACCAACCAATCACCGAAAAGCTCGAAGACCGACGAATGGATTGGTATTGCCATGTTCAAAGGCGTCCGCCTGAGAACCCCGCAAAGAGAGCGATATCAATGGAAGTTCCACTTGATGGACCCAAGGCCAGAGGCAGACCAAAGAACACCTGGATGTGTCAAATGAAAAAGCAACAACAACGCATTGGTCTCGGCGATGACACGATCCAAGATAGAGCTGCCTGTAGAAATATGCTGAGAAATTATCGCCAAAACGGGCGATGTGCCTACACCGCAGGTCGAGCAACGCGGAACCATGGAGCGGTATAAAGAACGAGGCAAGGAAGAAGAGTCCGAAAGAGGACAGGAAAAATATTTAGCATATTTATTGTTGTCGATATGTACTTTAATTTCGATAAAATAAATTTACCGTTATTTGCTTCAGTTAAACAAAACCAGTGTCGGGGCTTGAGAGTATGAGATGTCAAAATACATATGCCGACTAGTGTATATACGCGTTCTTTTTCTTATCTATTTTAGAGTATTACTGGCTATATAAATCTAGATTTGCAGCGCTGAGGATCCTGTGCTAACTTTTTTTGCGGGCGAAAAAGGGCTATATTTTTGCTCTTTTTTTTACATTTCCAACAATATTCTTTAAAACTAGGGGGCTTCGCCCCCTGCTCGTTTCGCTCGCCAACCCCGGGGCCGAGGCTAATTTCGGGCGCGGCCGGAATTTGGATTTGGATACCCTTCGCTTGGGCTAAAAGTTTTTTTCGGGCGTACCTATGACTTGTATTTAATCCCCCTCCTCATTCTTTTTCTTCCGACTTGACAAAAGTTTTGGGCTTGGTTGAAATAAGTGGGCAAATAAAAATATTTACTCGGAAAATTTTATTGGTGTTGCCGGAGCATGACCCCACAGTACGATTCCATTGGTTTTGAACATTTTAGTTGCTTTAATAAAGACACATTAATTCAAGGTTTTGTGAAATCGGTGTAAAAAAATGTTTCTTAGAAGAACCAAGATGGGGGGTTTGGTTTGAATGGCAGCCCCATGACCCCATGGTCCGATTTGATTTAATCTTACAAATGTTTTGTGTCATCAATAGAAATACATTCGTGTGAAATTTGGTTGAAATTGGTGCACAAATAAAAAAGTTTTTCTTAGAAGAACCTAATTTGGGGGGTTGGATTTGTATGGCAGCCCCATGACCCCATGGTCCGATTTAATCCATTCTTACATATGTTTTGTGTCAACAATAGAAATACATTTGCGCGAAATTTGATTGAAATTAGTGCACAAATAAAAAAGTTTTTCTTAGAAGAACTCAAATTGGGAAGCTAGGTTTGTATGGCAGCCCCATGACCCAGTGATCCAATTTGGGTGAATCAAACATACAAACAGCCTGCAACAATAAGAAGCACGTATGCAAAATTTCAGCTTGCTAGCTTCAATACCCGCCGAGTAAAACGCGTCGCAACAGACAGACAGACAGACGGACTTGCTCCAATCGACTCCCCAAGTCATGTTGATCATATATGTATACTTTTTGTATGGTCGGAGATGCTTCCTTTCATGCGTTACAAACTTCATGACAAAGTTAATATACCCTTTCACTCTATGAGCGAAGGGCCGAAGGGTATAAAAATTATGTTGAAAACGAGACCGAGGCTAATTTTGGGCGCTGCCGAAATTTGGATACCCTTCGCTCCCCTTGGGCTAAAAGTTTTTTCGGGCGTACCTAGGACTTGTATTTAATCCCCCCTCCATTCTTTTCCATCCGTCTTCACAAAAGTTCCGTTGCGTCGACAAAACAATATTTGTGTGGGGTTTGGTTGAAATAAATGGACAAATAAAAATATTTACTCAGAAAATTTTATTGGGGGATGCGTGAGCTAGGCCCCATAGTACGGTTTTATGTGTTTTTACCTTTTTAGTGGCTTTGATAAAGACACTTTAATTCAAGGTTTTGTGAAATTGGTGTAAAAAATATTTCTTAGAAGAACCCAAATGGGGGGTTAGGTTTGTATGGCAGCCCCATGGTCCGATTTGATCCATTCTTACGTATGTTTTGTGTCATCAGTAGAAATACATTTGTGTGAAATTTGGTTGGAATTGGTACACAAATAAAAAAGTTTGTCTTAGAAGAACCTAATTTGGGGAGTTGGGTTTGTATGGCAGCCCCATGGTCCGATTAGATCCATTCTTACGTATGTTTTGTGTCATCATTTGTGTGAAATTTTGTTGAAATTGATACACAAATAAAAAAGTCACTCTTAGAAAAACCTAATTTGGGGGGTTAGGTTCGTATGGTAGCCCCTGGATCCCTTGGTCCGATTTGATCCATTCTTACGTATGTTTTGTGTCATCAGTAGAAATACATTTGTGTGAAATTTGGTTGAAATTGGTACACAAATAAAAAAGTTTTTCTTAGAAGAACCTAATTTGGGGGGTTGGCTTTGCATGGCAGCCCCATGACCCCATTGTCCGATTTGACCGATTCAAACATACAAACTGCCTGCAGCAAAAAGAAGCATTTGTGCAAAATTTTAGCTTTATAGCTTTTAAATTGGCCGAGTAAAACGCGTAGCAACAGACGGACAGACAGATAGACGGACAACGCCCAATCGACTCCCCATGTTATGCTGATCATATATGTATACTTATTATATGATGGGAGATGCTTCCTTCAATGCGTTACAAACTTCATGCCAAAGTTAATATACCCTTCGTTGACTCTACGAGCAAAGGGTATAAAAAAAACCATGATCGGAATTTTGAAAATAGACAGAATTTAACCAATTTTTTATTTTTAGGTCAGAAATTGCATTATGATTATACGCTTTCAGATTTAAAGTGAATTCCGTCAGCGTGGAATGGAAGGAGTATTTAATAAGAACATTAACATTAGAACGAGACACTGAGTAAAATTGCCGATTCAGGGTTTACGTCAGCGGCCATCAAAGGACCATGCATTCCTAATTTAGTAGCGATCGTTGACGACGAATCCAATACTACGGGATGAATAAAGTGCCTATCATACTATCAAAGACTAGGCATGTATGTATAGTACACTAGTCGGCATATGTATTTTAAAATCTGTAACTAGAGCGAATAACGGTAAATTTCTTATAAGGAAATCAAAGGACATATCAATATGTAGCAATAAATATGCACAATATTTTTCCTGTCCGTTTTCGTTTCATCGTTTCATCCGTTTCATCGCCTAACCTTTATTATATACACTAGTTCAACTTCATGGAGTTTGTGGGATTAAAACGGTGCTTTAAGCGCTAATTGGGCTTTGGATAACCTCTGTCTAAGCCACCACTTTAACCAACCAACCAACCTAGATCAACTTCCACCAAACTCTCGCCTTCACTGATATGACTGACTTCGAATATATTACAAATTCATTCGGACTAAATTACTTTCGTTCACATAATGCTCCTAAAATCAGCCTTTGACAGCAAGGCCCTTATGAGTGGTAGCCCCCAGAATGTACAGGTTCCTTGACAGACTTCATGGCAGACAAAATCAGTTCTCCGGTCATCTCCCTAATTACCACGATTGGGCTAGATTGACCAATGCACCTCCTTCCAAAGTATGTATGGAAAGAAGAAAATAGGCGTCATTACGAACATAAACTCAATATGCAACTAGCAGGAGCTGACAGCCCTGATATGAAGCAACTAACCGAAATAATAGAGAGCTGTGCACCGAAATCGTCTCAAACGAAAAACACAGCCAAGAACCCCTGGTTTGACAGTATGTGCGAACGCAAATGAGGAAGCGATCGTTCACCTGGCTGAAATTGTTTAAAAAATTTAACGATGCATTTACCAGAAATATGTATACTACTGCCAACCGGCAATACAAAAACGCATGAAATATGAAGCGCAAAGGGCTCTGCTCAAATGTAAGAGCAACAAAGCGGCAGGAAGCAAAGGGATCCCAGCGGAGCTCTACAAGTACGGTCCTGAGAGCCTTGTGGCAGCGAATACAACAGAATATTTGATAGTGGGTTCATTCCCATCGAGTTCCAGGACGCAGTTATTTTCCCGTTATTTAAGAAAGGAAATGTTGATGATCCAGCATGTTATTGCGGAATTTCGTTCCTGAATTCATCCGGGAAAACTATCACGACCATTCTACAATCGATATTAGCTAAGTGGCCAAAGGCGGAAAATGTAATAGCTGAAAATCAAGATGGAATTCGACAGGGTTACTAAACAAGCGACAACATTTTTGTTTTGCACAACTGGGCGCGATTCTACCTAAGCGAAGGCCGGAAACTGTATGCATTCTTTGTAGACTTTAGAGATCGACAGAATCTCTTCTGCAAGCTTCACAATTGCGGAATATCCACGAAATTTGGCGATATATTCGAAAGGCTCTACGAAGGTACAAACGCAACAGTATGGAATGGAACACAGCTGTCAACATCTTTCCACAGAAACGTCGGCGTGAGGCAAGGATGCAATTTCCAGACGCATTTGCGGTATTCGTAAATGACATACTTGACGACATGCCTGGTGGTACAAGGGCGTTTGGACTAGTTTTGAAAGGGCTTTTGTACGCAGATATGGTCTTTTTGGCTGAATCTCCGGCGGACTTGCCAAAAATAATAATGTTCCTACTGTGAATTTTGTCGATTACGTCCTCGACATGACGATTTCACTTCATCATGGTGTCTAAGTAGACCCCAAGGATCTTGGGGTTGGTTACAGTAAGGACAACAACTTCATGTCTAAGTAGACCCCAAGGATCATAGGGTTGGTTACAGTAGGGACAACATCTTCATCGCGTTTGGCAGTACCGGTTGTAAACTCCTCCGAAAATTCCTGCGTTCAGGTGGTAAGAAGTGTTGCAGTACTTCTTCTTCCTTGCCTCGTTCTTTATACCGCTCCACGGTTTCGCGTTCCTCGACCTGCGGTGTAGGCACATCGCCCGTTTTGGCGATAATTTCTCAGCATATTTCTACAGGCAGCTCTATCTTGGATCGTGTCATCGCCGAGACAAATGCGTTGTTGTTGCTTTTTCATTTGACATATCCAGGTGTTCTTCGGTCTGCCTCTGGCCTTGGGTCCATCAAGTGGAACGCCACTTTTGTACAAGTGTTACAGTACAAATGAGTAGATTGCGGATATTGGAAAACTCCACCAGTTTTTCCATGTAGTGATTCAGTCGGTCACACATACCTTTTAAAGCATTCTCCTTGGTGAGTACGGTGCAATCGTCGGCATTGGAAATTAGTTCGATACACTCCGGGGGTATTGGAAGGCCCGCCAGAACTCCATATTTTGAACAATTGCCTCGAAACTCTGTGTATGATTGCCGTCCAGCTCCATAGTTGGCAATCCATCTAACCTCTTGCGTAGGAATATGCATATTTAGGAGATTGGCAAAAAAAGCGTAAGGAATGGACGTGTCGAAGGCCTTCGATAGGTCAACAGCAACTAGGACGGTTCTTTTGCAGGTCTTTTCTGGTTGAGGCTATTGTGGATGTGATGAGTGATCAAATCCAGAGCTGTTGCATCTTCCAGTAACCAAGCTGGTGAGAAGGTAGCTCAGCATGTGATACAAGGGTGGGATAGATGAGTGATTCGAGCGATTTTGAAAAGGGTGATAAAATTGAGATTAGACGGTAGAATTGGGTGAGTTTTACGTTTTTACTGGGTTTAAGGGTGGGAATAATTCGCTCCTTTTTCCAGAATTCATGGATGAAAAGCGGTGGATATCGACAAGTTGAAAGACATCGTGAAATATTCGATGATCGGAAGATCTAGATGTTTCAGCATGACCAGTACAGTAGCTTCGTAAGAGAGAGAGAGAAGTTAGTAACCGCTAAGCTCAAGAAGTCCTCATTCACAACCAGAATCACTGGCTTGAACATTCGGTCGTTTCTCTTCAGATGATTGGAGCGACAAAGAGGCATTCGCAGAATCGGTGGAGATCTGCACTCCAAAGGAGTCTCAATAAAGAGTCGTTTCAAAAAAGACGCGAAGTATATTGGGAACAAGGCAAGTACTGAACCGGCTATACTATTACATTATTTGATTTATAATCCTGACAGTCTGGCGACACTGACCTCAATAAAACACGCTGACAATCTTGCTTCCATTACTAGTGCGGGAGGTGAAGTTAAATTTGTCTAGACTAGTAATAACACAACCACAAAGGATCCACTTACCTTACGCAATAGACACTTCGTCTGGAGAGCTTCTTTTCTTCCACCCTTCGATGCTCTTCGAACTCTTCAAACACTTTTCCAAAACACAAAACTTTCTTCTTTTACAAAACAATCGTTTATTGAACTTATCTCCTATTTGGAATCCTTAAAAGTTAATCCGGAGCGGGCGAAACTATTGAATGTTAAATTTCCAATTTTGTCGACACATGGGACACTGTTGTGTTGTCGCCTGCGAGTTTAACCACTTGACAATGCAGTGCATGTGAAAACAATGCGAACACGCGCCCCACACCAAAGGACAATCGTCACCAGGCAGCGAACACTCGGGACAGCAATTTTCAAAGGACATTCGACAAATTCCGCAACTTTCATCGTTTGCAATCCAACGCCATGTCGCAACGCCCATCCAACCTGTTCGAATATTTTGCAAAAGTCTACGTTTAGTGGCAATTTCGTGTACGATTTTCGATTAGGATTGAGTTAAGTGCGTTTTATTGGGAATCTCTAATTACAAATTAGGAACCGAATCGCGCGACTACCACCCGGCAATTTTCAGCGTGTAAAACAACTTACTCACTACGGTCACTTACTTTTTATCTTAACTTTCATGTCGAGTCGATTAGGAACGACCGAATAAATCAATTTAAGGCATAAAATCGTTTTCGTCTAGCGGTCGAAATGTGCCCGGCTCACTTATTTTACGAAAAATCAATTTCTGTTGATACAAATTCGTATGAAACGCCAAGAACAGCTGATTCGGCGTGCTGGGTGAAGTTGGTCGCACGTCTTTCAACTCATGGGACTCGTTTTTGTTTGATGACATTTTTCAGCTGACTTTTCGTCTCGTATCTATGTCCGTCCTTTTCTTGTAAACGTATTCAGCCTATGGTCAAGTTCGCTGAGATTTCCTTTTCAGTTGCTGTTGGTATTCTTCGTGACAGTCCGATCTGCTAATTTTCACAGAATCGTAAACGTAATTCCGTGCATTTTAGTGCTTTGTTTCGACGCAGGGCTTCAGGATTACTTCAAATTGCATTTAAAACTGCAGTAAGTCGCGGTGTAATCTCCAAATGAAGGATCACCTTCCATTTCCAGTTCCTTTCCAGATAGTAAACAAAACCAGACGCAGGACCACATTGTCGTCGACTAGTGCGTATTTCGCAAGGCCCGTCAAGGCCCTCTTCCAATTGTAAATAGTTAAGAGTTCCAACAATATGGGCAACGCGGGCAGTACAAATGTTCCGCGTGAGCGGCACAAGTCCAGCTCGAGTGACATCATACCCGGCTCGCCGGCCAAGGAGGGTCATGCATTCATTTTCGACAAGAAGCCCGACGCACGTCTAATGATGCAAAACTCGCAAGAGGACGAGGGACCCTACTACACCAAACCCGCGTCACATGCCCAGGACTCGGCCAATGCGACCCCGCTGACCCAAAACCGATCCAGTAACTTATCGGAAGGCACGATGCAGGCATCGGATCAGGAACTTGACAAGAACCCGGCCTTGCCCACTGTATTCAAGTGGGATGGTGGCGGTCAGCAGGTATTCATCAGTGGCACATTTTCCAATTGGAAGCCATTGCCAATGGTCAGGAGTCATGGGGATTTTGTCACCATTATTGACTTGCCCGAGGGAGATCACGAGTACAAATTTTGTGTTGATGGCAATTGGAAGCATGATCCGAAATTGGTAAGAATGGGTGGGGGTTTTCGGGAAAAAAGTGAAAAATCAATAGTTTTATCCTTTATAGAAAAATATCGAAAATGATGTCGGCACAAAGAATAATTTGGTTTCCGTACGCCAGTCGGACTTTGAAGTCTTCCAGGCGTTGGCGAAGGACAGTGAAGATGCTGCCAATCAGGGCCAGAAGGAATATTCGCAGGATATCCCCGAAGTGAAGCCGTGGGAGAAGGTATCCGGACCTCCGGTTCTACCGCCACACCTGTTGCAGGTCATCTTGAATAAGGACACGCCGCTTTCGGTGAGTATTATACTTATTGTTTTGCATTAATAATTACATACAAGCATTGCCTAGAAACAGAACAATATACTTTTGTCGCGATTAAAGTTGAACATGACACTTTAGGTTATTTTTAGCGGCAACATTTTTTAAGACATCTAGTCATCTTATTACTAGATAGAGTAGATCATAACCATTCATGGCGTATGTCTGCAATAACGTTTGTGTTTAGATAAAATGGCCATCGTAAAACAGCGACGTGAGTTGTCGTTTCTGTGAGGGCGATAACAAAACGGCTTTGGAAATTCTTCGTAAATGTGAAAGAAGAGGATAATATAAGTCCGTACATTACTGTGTATTAGATGTAGTTGCTGACGGTACGGCGGAAATTCAAGCCATCTCAGTTCCATCAGGGAGTACTAATATCGAAATTTTTAATATATATGTACCACCTCATTCTAGTTGCCCTTCAGGCTATCGTTTCGATATTGGTCCTCTCCTTTCCGGAGAGTACAGGGTCATCCTTGGCGACTTTAATGCGCACCATGAGCTCTGGCATTCGGACCTCAACAACAATGCCAGGGGTATAACTATCGCCGAATCACTTGACGCCTCAGAATTCTGTTCACTCAATGAAGACTCGCCGACTAGAGTCGTGGGCACTTGCAGTCAGTGTTGTCAGTGCCAGCCTAATCGCTGCTTCCCGATGGGAAGTACGTACCACCCTCAAATCAGATCACCTCCCAATCATTATAAAAATTGACAAACCAGCGAACATGACTAAGTCTGAGAAGCGAACGTTTGCCAATCACAAGAAACCTGATTGGGATGGTTTCAAAGCTTACTCGTCGGCGAAGTTCATCGAGCTACCATCACCTACCAACATTCATAAGGCCGAGAAAAATATTAGGAACGTCATTACCACAGCCGCGGCACGTTTTATTCCTGCAGGACGTATCCCGAAAGTTCGGTCTAACTTCCCCACTAGTGCCGCCAGATTAGCCGATGAACGTGATCAGATCAGAAGCGCTCACCCTGATGATCCCAGAATTCAGGAGCTTAACTCCGAAATCGACCGACAAGTTAAAGACTATAGGAGGGCGAAATGGAATCAGCACCTCGATGAATGTAACCTCAATGAAGGTGTCAGCAAATTATGGTCTACCGTCCGCGCCCTTTTCAATCCTCGGAATAAACAATTTATTGAACATCCCAAGTCTGACGGCCTCAAGCGCAAAATTAGAAGACGGATTCGCAGCCGGAATGTTGACACCATACCATCTTTTACCGCGGACCAGATTTAAAAAGTCATCGAGAATGCTAAAAACTCCAAGGCCCTCGGACCAGATGGCATTTCGATTTCGATGACCATGTTGAAACATCTCGACCTTCCAGCCATTGAGTATCTCACGGCCGCCTTTAACTTGTCGATGTCCACGCTTGCCATCCCTGAAATCTAGAAAACAGGTCGAATTGTTCCCTGTCTCAAGCCAGGGAAGAGCGCAAATCTCGGGGAATCCTACCGCCCCATTACGATACTTTCTCCTGTCGCAAAGACGCTGGAGGCCCTTATTCACCCCACTCTTGTTACACATGCGAAGCTAGAACCTCACCAGCATGGCTTCAGGAAGATGCATAGTACCACCACTGCCCTCGATGCGATCACTACACGCATTCGTGATGGGCTAAATCAACGCAGTCGTTGTCACAGAACCATTCTGGTGACAATAGACCTATCAAGTGCATTCGATAAGGTCAATCATTCAATGCTTTTAGCAAACCTGTTGAATATCCATCTTTCTGCACAAGAGATCCGTTGGATTGCCAATTATCTAGCTGGTCGGCACTCCTTCACCGAGTTTCGAGGCAAACGTTCTAAGCTTAGGAAAATCAAATTAGGTGTTCCACAGGGAGGGGTACTCTCTCCCACTCTGTTTAACATCTACATGTCCGGCCTTCCCACACCACCTGAAAGAATCGAGGTGATTTCCTATGCTGACGATTGCACCGTACTCGCCACAGGGAACGATAAGGATGAAATGCGCCTCCGAATTAATCGCTATCTACGACGTTTACAGGCATTTTTCCAAAGCCGAAACCTCACCATCTCTGCGTCCAAATCCTCTGCGACTTTTCTGACCACTTGGTGGGAGGACATCAGATGGGAGGTGGATATACGTATTGGCAACAATTCTGTTCCTACTGTTAAAAACCCCAAAATTCTCGGGCTTCACCTAGAGAACATGATGACGTCTGCGAATCATGCAGCTTCAGTCTGTGAAAAAATGCGCAGTAGGATAGGAACAACATCCTAAAAGCTCTAGCTGGTAGCACCTGGGGCAAAGATAAAGAAACCGTGCTAGCTACTTATAAAGCGGTGGGTCGAGCGGCCGCTGATAATGCAGGCCCAGTTTGGACACATAGTCTATGTGACACAAACTGGTCCAAAGTTCAGGTCTGCCAAAATGCCGCTCTACGCATCGCGACAGGTTGCCTTCTGATGTCTGCCCAGGATCACTTACATCAGGAGACAAAATTGATGCCAATACGTGACCACAATCTCCTACTCTCAAAACAGTATCTTGTTGGTTGCTACCGTGAGGATCATCCCAATAATCACCTCATGGACCGAATTCCTCCACCACGACATGTCAGGCGTGGTTTACGAGACCTTGAGAGAGAGGTTCAGGGATACAAACGGGACCCTTACGATGAAGTTACATACCGAGCCGCCATTGCAGCGATCCACACTGAAGAAGTGAATCGGTCTATCGCGAGTTTAGGTGCGAAAAGAGTCCTCTCAGAGCGCCCACCACCAATTTCGCCTGAGGAGATTAGGCTCCCGAGAGCCACTAGAGTAACACTAGCTCAACTTCGGTCGGGCTTTTGTTCACGCCTTAATTCGTACGTTTCTCGCATAAACCCGGACATCCAAAACATCTGTCCAAACTGCAATGGTACTCCTCATGATGTGGGTCACTTGTTTCAATGCCCCGCTGCGCCCACTGATCTTACCCCTATATCGCTGTGGGAAAACCCTATCGCAGCAGCTATGTTTTTGTCCTTAGACCTCACGGAGACAAACATTGACGAACCATAAATCGTACCCACATAGATGCACAGAGGTTTCACACCTTTCTGCACCGCTACAAGAAGAAGAAGAGGACAACGACACGCTTGACACAAACTGATTGCTAGTCGAAATTGGTTAGAGAATCTCATACGTGTTTGTCGAAAACTGATTCGCGTTGGTTCCTAGCAATACATTTAAATCCGAAAAATCAGTGGAACAGCTAGAGTTCCGTTCGCTTTCTACCCTAAGATTCATAAACTGTGGTCCCCCATAGGGAAACGTGACAATGAAAAAAAGGGGGGGGGGGTCACAACTCAAATGTGAATCCCGTGTGTCATGAGTTTTAGTATGTTTTCCAATTACGATTACAATTACCTGAAAAATCTTACGAAATTATCTATTTACCTATTTACTAGCGTGAACAATAATAAACAAATTGTCAATATTAGTTAATGAAGAATTTTTGTTAAATGGTGACGTTTTTCCCCATGGCGCTCTAAACGTTATCAAAAGAGTCTAAAAACGAATTTTGGAAAAGGAAACCCTACCATGCAAAAAAAAAAATAATAATCTTAAAGTTTTCTATCAAAACATCCGTGGACTAAGGTTTAAGGTGAATGATTTTGCTTGCGACTCATTCTTCAATGGATAAATTTATATCCATCCCATCCTGAAGAATGCATTTTTGTCACTACCTACACCTCCTTTTCATTTCTAAACGGAAATAAGATTTTTCTCGAAATAGATATACATATCTTTCGTAAGGTGAAATATAATCTCCTGTCAGTCGAGCTAGGAGGGGTATCTTTTAGTTTTATGATCGCTCCCTGAAATCATCCTCCATCTCATCCAATGAAGTTTGCCTGTATGAAAAACCGGTTCTTTTCTGACATTTCCTCTCCTTCGTCAGTTCCTCATGCTTTCAGACTTAAATTCCAAATTCTCCCTGGATATGTTTGACTCGGTATCTGTCACACAATCTGATATATTAGAAATCATCGACGCTTTGGAAAATAAATAGAAGTTGTGGTCCTGACGGGCCTCCTAACTTGTTTGTTAAGTCCCTATTCTCTCCAAAACGTACAAAAAGATATAAATGATTAGGGGTGAGCCGTTTGTATCTTTGCTTTCTCGTAAAACGTAGAGGGGCTGCCCAGACTTGCCAACTAAAATTAAACTAGTTTGGAACTACTCATAGGTATTGCTCAGTTTTCTAAAAAATTAAGACAGGATCAACCTAAGCTCTCGTCAGTGGTGGTAATTTCGATTGCTAGGACAATGTTGGGAAATTCTAAAAGAACGAAATGTAATCAAAGTCATGAATGCCTTTCGCAGGTAGACCGATATTTAAAATAAACATGTTGGTACATCTGTCAAAAACCCCTTAAGGGCTGAATTAATATCGAGAGTGAAATTTTTCCCGCTGAAATTTTATCAATAACGAGACCGAGGCTAATTTCGAGCGCGGCCGAATTTTGAATACCCGTCACATTTGAATGAAACTTAAGTTTCGTTTGTGTTAAAATTTTCTACCGCAGCCCTATGACGTGTTCGGATTCCATCTGTTCCTGGAAGCGTTGAGGCTAATCCACGAACACACTTGGATGAATTTTTGACAGCCCTATGATGTAATGTTTCGATTCCATCCATTCCTAAATATGTTTTGAGGCTTTACTAGAAACACATTTGGGTGAAGTTTAGTTAAGATTGGTTCACAAAGAAAAAAGTTTTTCTTGGAAGAACCTTATTTCCAGGGGTTGGTTTGTATGACAGCCCTATGACGTATAGTGTTCCGATTTAATCTGTTCCTAGATATTTTTTAAGGCTTCGCTAGGAACACATTTGGATGAAGTTTGGTTAAGGTCGGATTAAAAATGAAAAAGTTTTTCTTAGAAGAACTTAATTTTCAGTTGTTCGTTTGTATGCCCCGCAGGGGGGTCTGTGTCCGTGTGACACTCAGCTTGGAAGGCTGTTTGTAGTCGGACAGGGATCTTTGGTGACTTACGACACCACGGACCTAGTAGCGCAAGGGGGCCCCTGGTACAGTTGATACGCCATGGCGAGGATCTGTACAAAGACCATTCGGGCGTTAACGGTCCCGTGCTCCTGAGTTATGCACGGGTGGCTCTTGGCGTGCCTACCTCCCCCCATAGTTTGCGGGAGGGAAGCACTAAAGGCCTAGCACGATTTTGATGTCCCCTGGTGGGGGGGTGCATCATACGGAAGTCGTGTGAGCTTCGGAGGTGACGGCTCCGCATGACCCGAGTCAAGAAGGGGCTAGCTAGGGAGAACGGCCTTGGTGGAAAATGCCTACGCGCCTATATCTAGCTAGTTTGTGGATTGATGACCACACTGCCTGAGTCGCATTGCTGACTAGTAAACTGAAGGGGCCGCCTGGATGTGAAAAGCAGCGCTTCGTTGTCTGCACAGACGCGGAGTCACAGGTCCAACGAGCCTGGGGTGTGCATGCCCGAATTCGACGTAAGGCTTAACCAATAGGGGGCCGAAGGAGGATCACACCTGCTATGGAGAAGTCCATAGCGAATAGTGTACTACGGGGATGGGTGTGCCCAGGGGACCATGGTCCTTGCCCATCAAGGTGTTGGACTCGTAGTGGCTGGAGGTTGTTACCCAAGTCATCCAGCTAGTGATGCAATCTCGGGGTTGGATTCCGGATGGTGTGTGCATGCGCCTGATGGAGAAATCTCCGTCTGACAACAACAACTTGTCAGTAAAAAGCCGAAGGTCCAAACTTTTTAGCGGGACCGGGAGATAAAGGCCGAAAGGCTAGGTGCTCCCCTGACGGTATACCTGTAGATGGTTAGCTTGTTCGTTTGTATGGCAGCTCTATGAGGTAATGTTCCGATTCCATCCGTTCCTAGATATGTATTGAGGCTTTACTGGGAACACACTAGGCTGAAGTTTGGTTAAGATTGGTACATAAAGAAAAAAGTTTTTCTTAAAAGAATCTAATTTTCAGGGGCAGCCCCATGACCCCACGGTCCGATTCCATTCTTTTCGACATATATACAGCGTACACGAAATATAAACTTGTATACCAAATTTCAGCCCGATAGCTTCAAAACTGAGGAACTAGTTTGCGTTGCAACAGACGGACAGACAGACAGACGGATATCGCTCAATCGATTTCTCTCGTTACACTGATCAATAATATATACACTTTATATAGTCCGAGGTGCTTCCTTCTGTGCGTTGCAAACTTCATGACAAAGTTAATATACCCTTTCACTTAGTGACGGGTATAAAAATGGATACTTACTGTCGTGGAATATATCACAAACGGTGGGGAATTCCATAAGCTACAATGTAAGACCGGTTCCATAATTCTCCTCGGCCATTTTATGTATTATTTTTCGATTCCCCGGTCATTTGACATTTAACGATGAAATAACCGGGGAATCGGGAAAAAATACTTAAAATGGCCGAGAAAAATTATGGAACTGTTTTCGGATTGTAGTTTATGGAATTCCCCAGTATTCGCCACATATTCCACGACAGTAAGAATACATTTTCATTGAAAAAATCGCAGCGGACAAAAATTTCACTCTCGATGTCAGTACTAGGCTTTAGGTTGAACTAGGCCTGTTCCTAACATCGGTACCAATATTTTGAAATACATACCAATATCACAGTTTTTTCAACCATGGGCCGGTGCCGTTTTTTTCAGGCTTTTTAGCACCTGTTGCATATAGTCAAGAGCCCAAGTGGAAATTATTTAAATTAAATTCACAGGCAATATAGTACAGCAAACGAATATAAATAGTAGCATTTCCTCAGCAGCGTTTCTTTTTGATCGGTATATCATTCGGGACACCATATATTTCCAAAGGCAGACATAAAGCATTAAAAGGACGAACAGCAAATGAGCCCTTAAGTCGAGCAAAAAGTGGGATTTTGCGGAAACCAATAATGATTACTGTTTGCCCTTTTTTCTACCACACGTCTGCTGATCGACCTTTTTAAGGTTTGCAGACAAGCATTTGGAAATATATACTTAGCCCCTGGGGCCCTATCATGTAATTCGATTCGAAAGGAATCACTTTCGAATTCAGCCATACGAAAACGAAATATTTGAAAACGTTTGACAATATGAACGATTGCATCGACAATTTATTCGAGAGATAGGCTACTCTCGAGAAGCTATCGTTGTGTGTTTCTTAGTTGCAAAGAAACGTTTTCAGATGGTAAAAAGTGTTTTAGTTCAAAAACTAAATGAACTTCTTAAATTAGAGCACATAAAGCAGCGCAACGCACATTTAATGTTATAGGAACTTTTCTGGGGAGGAATAGAATTGCTTCGTATTTGTAGCAACTGGCTCGTTGGAAAGAAATAAACATTAAATTTCTTGGAGAATTTATCAGAGACTGCAAATCCTTTAAGAAAAATGGATTAAAACAAAGGTTTTTGTTTATAAAGAGTAAAATTTTATTCATAAATTTTTAAAGATACATAAATTGGATTTTACAACACGGGAGAAATACTAATAGCGGTTCTTCTAATGAGATTTTCATCATAAATTTACCGTTGGTTTGGGTGTGTTCTTTACTTTATTTTCCGTCGTTGAAGGAAGGTTTTCCTGCATCTTCGTATACGACCGTGAGTTCAAATTCCATTCGAAACTCGCACTTTTCATTCTCACACTTTTCACTTTTTTCCCGATGTTATTTAACACAACTATAAAATCTCGGGACCTTTGAGGACTTTTGATTTAAATTGATGTTCGTCCTTTAGTTTTAAGCACTGATAATAATTGATGCCGAAACATTAAAATATTTTTCATTTGACATTTGACCGTCGATCTAATCTAGCACACTAAGGGAAATTTTCTACATTCACGTGGCAATACCAATCACTCGAACGAACGAGTTACATGATACCAAATTGCTTTCGAATCGAATACGAAAGTGTCGGCACATTCGTTTTCGTTTCGACTTACATGATAGGGTCCCAGAATATTTGTTACCTAACCAAAATTGCTATTTAACATAAATATAAATTTTATCCATTATCATCACGTTAAGTTAGTTCCACTTATTTATAAAACTGCACTTTTCCATTTCCAGTGCGAACCAACTCTTCTACCCGAGCCAAATCACGTCATGTTAAATCATTTGTACGCCCTCTCTATCAAAGATGGTGTCATGGTGCTGAGCGCAACTCATCGTTATCGGAAGAAGTACGTTACAACGCTTTTGTATAAGCCGATTTAGTTGTGACCACAAAGAGAGGACATGTCGATGCATGCTTATTTACAAATATCGTTATTTTTGTTTTAATAGCTTAATAGGAATACAAAACATTATTAATATTAATTGTGATTTGTAAATTAACGGATCACCTGGTATCCAAGATTATTATTCTAATAAATTGATTTTAAAAACAATTAGTGTTTTTTTTATTTATTGCTTGTAGAGTGTGCTTAAAACCATGATTACTGCTCCTCTATGATGTCGGCTATGGTTGGTCTTGGTACGATACCGAATTCCACATGTAGCCCTTTCGACGTCCCATTACCTACTAGTTTCGTAAAAATAAAGAAAGGATACACAAGTATGGAATCAAATGCGCCGAAGATTATTTTTTTTTGTTCTTTGAAGCGTCAATGTCGAATGTTTCATTTCGAGGTGAGAAAATAATACAGCGATTTTAATGTACATATACTTTTATTTGGCACCTACTTTGCTCGCATTATTATTATTATAGAAAACTATTACGTATTGGTCAATCATAAAAAAATAGTATGAATAACGTATAAAAATAGAAAAATGAACTGTGTGTTATGATCTTAAATTCTTTAAAAATTATTACGTTTAGCTGGTTATTTTCATTTGATGTGCTCTTACTCCAAATCTAAGCTATTCACGTCATTGCATGAAGCCGAGCCACTAGAGCACTTGCAACTCTTGCCCGACGGTGAATTCAAATTTATCAAACAAATACGATCGGCCGGACAACCACCATTGTCAATCAGACAAGGACTATGATGTATGCGACAATCGTCCGTAATAGCGACCATTCCATACATTTTATGACTGCCAAAGAATGGTGCTCGTATGCTTGATCTGCGTGCACCGTAAATGTCGATGGTTTCAATTTGTTTTCTAAACAAAAAAATTAAACATTAATTATAAACTCGGAAAAGTCAAGTGAATTGCTTACGTTATCCAGTCGGTCCAGAAGAATTGTTCGCTCGTACTTGCCAATCCGAAGGGATATGAAAGATTAGCTGCAATGGTGCGAATGGATTTCGTATCCACGTTCAAACATTCGATCTTATGAGTTCCTGCATCGGCATAGCATAAATCTCCGGTTGAACGATGAACAACCAATGAATTCGGCAGAATAACGGTTGGTTCGCTTAATAGGATTTTACGATTGGTGCCATCCAATTCGGAATATTCAATTTTGGGTGCGGCGCGATTCCAATCGGACCAGTATAGTTTGCTAGAAAAGTATAATTTGGAATCATATTTGTTTATGTATTTATTATGGAAATCAATTAAAAACAGATACCTATTTAGGCTTTCTTTTTTATATCACATGAAAAAAATCTAACCTTCTGTACGGATCTACTGCAATACCACGAGGATTCACAAGATGTTTGTTAATAATTGTGGCACGTTGTGATGGATTGTCCAAGCTAGCGACTTCAATAGTATCCTTTGTTGAATCCGCCCAGTACAATCGTCTCGAGATCCAGTCTACAGCAATTCCTTCAGGTGATTTAATACCTTCAAGAAGTTAAATAATCTTGTTAGTTTTAGCATGTCATATTTCGATGAAACTTACCATCGGTAATAAATGGCTTAGCATCAGTTCCATCGTACTTCGAACTCATAATCTTTCCCATTGCAATATCACCCCAGTAGATTCGTCCTTCGGCACAATCATAATTCAATCCAATTGCCAATTGTGTTGGGGAGAGTGGTTTTGCCGATTTGCCATCGAATGGTGTACGGAAGATCATTACGCCCTGGCTGATGAGTAAGAATCCGGATTCGTGTTGTGAAATTTCCTTGCAATATGTTCCATTACCCAAGAAACCTAGAAAGGACGATTTGTGAAATATTTATCGTAACTTTAACTTGTATAGAGGATCTGTTGTTTAAATTAGGATAATAATAATAAAAACAAAAATCTCTCAGAAATTTCTTAGAGTTTCAACTCAGAGCCATGTTCTATGTGTTCGGAAAATGCTTGAACATGAGGGACTATGCATTTAAAACGTGTAAAGTTTCTCTTGATGAAAAGCGTAAATATTACCACGTAATGAGAGCTTCATGGAACAGTGTTCGATTTCTGGAAGAAAGTGGTTGATTCGTTAGTTACACTTCTCTTTTCCTATCGAATTGTAGGAAGGTGGCGCGTTTTGATAGGCAAAGAACATTGACTATGCCATATAGGCAGCAGCAGATGTTTCAATCACAATGTACTGCAGACGAAAACGAAGCATGGATTTGCGCTTGCCCCCTGAACTGGGATTGTCACAGTAAACTTTTTTGTACATTACTGCACTTTGCTCGTAAATAATAATACTACAATGACGAACTAATTGCTTGTGTTGTATTACAGGCGCATTTGTCTAGTTTCTTTGAATTCTGTCTTAATCACGATGAGACAGTCGTCATGTTTAAACACGTAGAATTACTGCTCCAAGCTCCATTATACAGTGGTACATATACGTACCATGTAGTACAGGGGTGTCAAACTCAAAACCAGGCGCGGGCCAAATAAGACTCTCCTCAGGTTTAGGTGGGCCGCAGGAGGACAATTTCAAAAACTTTTATGTAATCGTATTACGAAAGTTGATTGTAAAATATTACTTTTAAAATATAGCAGAGAGTCTGGATCACTAAAGTGGTTTCAGGATTATACGTGAGAACTTCATCCTTTCGAAAATGTACTTAAAGAACATTAAAAAATTAAGACAAGAAGCGAAAACGTGAAAATATGATTGATCTTCAAGTAACAACGATTACATGATTTGCGCCAAAATTCGGACAGATGATAAAAAATGTTTAGCACCAGTCATCCTAGGTCGCCCAAAATAACATTGGGAGGTAAAATAGTCAGAATGAATTAATTTCAGTAGAAAAGTGGCTAAAATAGACAAAAAGTTCTTTGTGATATGGTTTTAAATAAACTCATGCACCAATACAGCTTGATATGTATAGATCTAAAAATCAGGCACTTGGGCTCTAATTATTATGTTGGAATTTCACATCTAGGTGATTTAGTCACCAATTCCAAGGTTTCCGTAGTTTTTAAAGCTTTACCATTTTTCCAGATAAATCTCAATTCATGTTCGGCAAAGCCAACCAATTTTTCATCAACTGCATTTCGGGACAGAACAGTTTCATGAACAGACTTAGTATTTTCCTGTACAAAAAAGATGAGCTGTCTTATAAAATCAAATAACCAGCCTCAAATTGTTGGTAGTATTTGGAGCGTTTTAGTAACATTTGTAGACTTGAGTTTAACTTCTGAATGTGTTCACCTTGCCAATTTCACCATTTTTGTGTTGATACAGATTGTGCTCTTTCGACATGGCCGCGGGCCGCACAGAGCTGCGAGGAGGGCCGCATGCGGCCCGCGGGCCGCGAGTTTGACACGTCTGATGTAGTACATAGGTCGCACTATAGGTTTCCCCAATATTGAAATAATAAAAACTATTTTTTGTGATATAATTTTATTCTTGTAAAGAGTAGTTCATTCCCCGGCTATAAAAGTTATTTCCATTAGATTAATTTATTATAATTAATTCGACTTTTTGTCTACTATCAGACACCCCCTTGCTAAAGGTACGTTGTGCTCGACACGACTGCATCGACTCTAGCGATAGCGACTCGCTCATTTCATATAAAAAATCGTTTTTAGAATGAGAGAAAAATGAGTTTTTATATGAAATGAGCGAGTCGCTGTCGCTAGAGCCCACGATATAAAGAATATAAGATATCGACAAGTGGGAGAGTCAGAGAAACGAATGACGTATTCTTTCCTGTGACGTCATTTCTCTTAACGCTCTTACCAGGCGCAACACTGTGCACAACGACAACGTAGTTGGCGTGTCACCGGATTGAATTTGGTGTAATAGAAAATGTTTGTTTATTTTCCGTAGTTACGCCATATTTTGCATAGCAACGCCATCGTATTAAAGGCGAATCAAAGTATTCGTTTTATTTAAAATAAATACATGTACAGTAGAGTCTCCATAATTGGCCACCCAATATGGCGGAAGGAAATACATAGGTATCTTATGTACATATGTATTGTGCAAGTATAAACGAACATGATAAAAAAGACCTTTCACATAAAACATATATTGTTTGTATATTTTATAATAAAGTTTTATGTATTTTTTTTTTGAAAATTTGTTTTTAATAATTTCAGAATTTAGTTGTCTTATGCGAAAAAACATTCGGGTTCTAAAAAACAATTTTTTTACCTTTCCTTCACAGGCAATTTCCCTTTAATTAGCAATTAAAATCATTTTTTATTAAATAATTTTTACATAATTTCCCCGTTCGTCTCTAGGAGTATATTATTCAATTCCTCTACATGAACCATCATTTCCTCTGTTGGTTTGCAGAGTCCACCTTCGTCCAAATGATTGGTTCAACTATAAGAACGATTATCCTCATTTGGATTAACGGTTGTTTCGGGATTTAAAAATCTCACCCGGTGGCAAATGTAACCCGCTAAATGTTCGAGTCCATCATATGCCAGTGGAAGATCTTCGGACTCGTCATCCTCCTCGGAAAGATCTCTGAGAATATTAATTGCAGATAACATTTTTCCTAAAATATGAATATGGCGTAGGTAATACATGGCAGTTGAATGGCAGTTGAATGGCGACTCTTTAAGTCGGGGGGTATCATCTGCATTAGTGTTGGCGTTGTCAGATATACAATCTTCATTAAAACACAATATATAATTTCGAAGCCTGTATTTAAATTCAATGCGATCGGGATGGTTTTTTTCTTGTCATATTGTAAATAAGATACTCAATAAGACACTTTACTATTAAAAGTGTCTGTTTAGAAAAGGTTTACTGTATATAAAATCAACGTATTTAGTGAGCTGTCATTGCATACGATTTGTTGTTGATTTTTCATAGTAATATATAATATAATAATATAATATAGTTGTCTTCGATATCATTGTCATCAAAGAGTAATCGATCCGAAAACGATGACTTTTTATCCATTTGTCATAGATACCATCTAATCGAAATGTCTTCGATCACATATCGATGACTTTCATCTAAATGTCTCTGAATTAAATTGAAATTGTCAAAAAATAAAACAACTAATTTATTCTCGTAATTAGTAATCCTAGATAGCTTAGGTGTAGGACGTAGGACTACGAAACTATAGGTGCCCGGTTCAATTCCCAGTAGAAGCAAAATGTAAAAAGGTTAAATAAGGTTAAAAATAAGTATAAAATAGATAAAAAAATTAAAAAAAAGGAAAAAAAAAATAAAAAATAATAATTTTTCACCACGGTCATTGTTTCTCCATAAATTCTTCACAGTCCGTAGTGGTCGATTCTACATCAACGACAGTCTTCGGAATAAGATCGATTCCAGTTCTCACTTTCGGTATCGAAAAAACGGCCAAGCCCATACAAATGTCTCCATAGTTTGATCGAGAAAGTCATCGATTCCTTAATATAAGGCGTTCGATTCTTTATCGATGAATTGTCGATTCTGTTCTAACTGGGTTAATCATAGTAATCGTTCTCATTCAGTATTATACGTTCTCTTTCGATTGATGACGTCACAGGAAAGACGGAAAGAGCTTATATGGTCATAAGCTCTTTCCCTGGCTAGAGCCGATGAAGTCGTGTCGAGCACAACGTACCTTAAAAGAGCTAATCCAGAAAGTTGCCAAAAATAAAATACAAAATTAATACTTTCTTGGAAACCATTTTCAAAGTTCCTTTCAGAGGCGATGTTTATCATTCAAAAATGGTACTACAATATCGCCCAAAAGTTTAGTATATTAACTTAAATTCATTCGCATTTTTTGTATTAATTTATTTTCCAATGTATGGCATTTCGATTAAAATTTTATCGAATACAGTTGAAGTAGTAAAGACAGACTAAAGTAATTTTTTCCATAAAAAAAAAAATATATTACCGCAAATTCCAGCGAAAATGCTTATGGGTGTCACTTATTTTGAGGGTTTACTTTGTTTTTTTTTTTTTTTTTTTTTACACGAAATGTTAGTTGAAGCCGAGCATAATGATGGTGGGCTATAGAAATGTTAATTTTTTCCCTTATCTCCACAGCGCTCACTCGATTTTGTGTCGGATTTTTGTTTTTTATCTTCTAAATTTGGCACCATTTTTACCGCTATAGTTGTCGGTTTGAAACTAATTTTTTTATCTCTATCAAATATCTCAAAATCTTTAATTTTTCACGATCACTCGAGTTCTCTTACTTTCTTTTTCGAAAGCAAGGCACAAAACTGGGGCCCTATGGGCCCTATCATGTAATTGGTAATTGGTATAGCCCAAGGTGACCAGAATCCCGAAGTCTCAATGCTGTACACATGCTTACGGAATTCGGTTTTCGGGCAAATCCTCACCCAAATTCGGATTTCTTCAAGCTTTGTTTTTCAGATAGTGCGACTGCCACAAGATCACAGATTTACTAACAGCATTTTGTGATATAGCGGCACATTAGAGGCTTAAACTTGAGCAATACTGCATCATGCTACCCTGTATGCAGTTACATTTTTAGTAATTTTCTCACAACCTTCTCGTTCACTCATCCGGCGGACCATCTTTCGGTATTATTTCACAGAGGCTGTCTCAACGTATTTATGCTGTTGTTATGCTGCAGACAAACAACTCATTGAGACCTATTTTTATCGCATCCATCTCCAGTGCGGGAACGATTCTTAACATTTGGGCTGGATATTGCAGACGAACCTCAATTTTAAGTTCACTCCACAACAGTATTTGCTTCGCTGTGTCAAACTCCTCCCGAATGTCAGCTAAACAAGTAAAATTGAAACAATTTAAAAACCTGCCCATTTTTCGATCTAGTTAGCCCTTAAACGACTAAAGAACATTTTTATATGATAGATGAAGATCTCCAGAGCGGTGGAAGAGTGCCTTATCCTGTTTGCGATATATTTGGAGGTCAATATGCATTCCTCCATGGTTACAATAGTGATCCCATATTCCCTATAGGCTCGCAATTTTAACGGATTCAAAGGAAATATTGTGGGCAAACATCTTTATCTAAAAATCCTTGCAGAGTCCTTTCTTTATTATGTTTTTTCCTATAGAGGTTGATAGGGGAATCCCATGGAGTACAGTTTTGCGATAAATTAAAATCGCATCTTTTGACGGCTGTAGACGGAAGCTAGAGCCTTGAAATGTTCATCAAATATGATCAAGTCTGCCAAAATTCAAAATTTCGCTCAAAAATTTCTAAATTATGGACAATTTTCGATTATAAAACTCAAAAATGCGATTTGGGCAGCTGTAACTTCCTAGCGCGGAAAGGTAGAACCTTAAAACTTGGAGGAAATTTGTCACAAGCAGCTGTACAAGTATGCCAAATTTCAGAAATTTCGGTCGGCTCTCGAGTAATGTTTAACAAATGATTGGCAAACATAAAAGTACGATTATCTCGCTTAATATCGATTGTACCGGGGTCATACTTTACACCATAAATCGCATCTTTCGACGGCTGTAACTTGTGAATCTTGATAGCTAGAGCCTTGAAATTTTCACCAAATATGGACAGTAGGCTAGGGCGCTCTAGAAGTTATTTAGAATTATTTAGTGAATTAGGTTTCATTGTGTATCATGGTAAATGCTGTACATTTTGCCATACATTTCCCAATGCTGTACGACAAGGTCAAAATGCTGCACTGTACAGCAAAATGCTGTACGTCTGGTCAGCTTAGTATAGCCTCATCAATTTAGGAAAATTCTCTTAGAGTGAGGTTAAATCGACATTCCACGGTCAAAATATGTTGGTGTTTCGGAATCAATTCTCTCAGTTCTTAAAACTAAAGGACGCACATAAATTTAGATAAAAAGTCTCGCGATTTTATAGTTGCGGTAAATAAAATTGTGAAAAATGTGAAAAGTGTAACAATAAAAAGCGCGAGTTTTTAATGGGAATAGAACTCACAGTCCTATTCGAAGATGCAGGAAAATCTTCCTCCAACGACGGCCAATAAAGTAAAGAACACACCCAACCAACGGTAAATTGATTATAAAATCTCATTAGAAGAAGCGCTATTAGTATTTCTCCCGTGTTGTATCATCTTTAATTTCAATTTATTTATTTATTTTCTGAAAAAAATTTATGAATAAAATGTTACCCTTTATAAACGAAAACTATTGTTTTCATCCATTTTTATTAAAAATTTTGCAGTTTCTGATAGATTCTAAATATTTATTTCATTCCAACGCAAGCCAGTTGCAACAAAACACAGCGATTCTATTTGTCCCCAAAAATGAGCATTGTTTTATGTGCTCTATTTTAAGAAGTTAATTTAGTTTTTGAATTGAAACACTTTTTAACATCTGAAAGCGTTTCTTTGCAACCATGAAACACATAACGACAACTTCTTGAGAGTAGCCTATCCCGAGTTGATGCAATCGTTCATATTCTCAAACATTTTCGAATTACATGATAGGAGACTTTCGTTTTCCTATGGTCTAATTCGTAAATTAAAATTAAAATTTGGCATTAAAAATTGTATAATTAGAAGAGGTATGATAATAAAACACAATTATTCACAAGTTTTCCTGACTTTAATTTGGCACGTAGTATAAAGGTGCGTCCAAGCAAACGTACGAGCAAAAGTCCCGTTAGATTGAAAAGGGGCAAATAAGGCTTTGATCAAACATTAGTTGCACAATACATAAGAGAAATTTAATAGAAACTAGTTTCTCAACGTCATCAGCTGCAATAGGCAAAATGGGTGGTGCCCATACGTATCTGTATATAATTCTAACTCAACTTCGATTTCGAATTAACTAACTTTTCGGACTGGGATATGGTCTTTTAGTTTTTCAAGTTGGAAGATTTTTTGAAAGTTGCAGAGCGGTGGTTTCCGTTAAATCTTCTCTGTGTTTCAGCCAACCACTGCTGCTGCTACCAATTCTGAAGATTTCGCCAGTGCTGTAGATAGCATCTTGAGAAGGGCGATAATCTGCGATCAGGATTCATTCCTTCAATGTACTAGAATAAAAAACAGCCCCTCCTTCCGGATAGGATATATTTTTCTCAATCGTGGTTTGTCGAAAATAACAAATGGTTCAGCGTGAAAAAACAACTCGGCGAACCCGATCATCTTTCGTAATTGGGACCTAAAATATCAATCAATAGTTTTTGCGCATAAAACCGCATAATTTGCATTTCCTTTTAATCGGCAGATTTCATTTGCTATGTAAAATGTCAAAAATAACTTTAAGATAGGCTTTTCAAACTAGCATCATTTTTGTACCAAAGTTTGCTATCCTATCAATATTAGGGTGACCCGACGCGACGTCCCCCTTAAGCAATACTTGTCGTGCCCTCCCTTCCTTTCGTTTACCATTCAGACACATAAGGTCCCTCTAGATTAGCAGCCAAATGGCGACTGGTGCAGCCAAATGGCTGCTGTCATTCCGTCGAAACATGTCGCCATTTGGCTGTGCGTCCAGTTTTGATATTCAATACGGCAACTCAACGAACCGCTTCGACAACCGCTTGTCAAATTCAAAGTGACAATTTTCCAACTTTTGTTTGTTCTTTTGTGTGAAAATGAATAATTCTTGAATGGCCGTGTAATAATACAAACGCGCAGAGTCCGATTTTGATAATTGAATTTTAAAAAATCACCAAAATGAAATTTTGGTTATGTCATTTTCTGTCTACATTTGGCTGCTAGTGTGGATGCTAAGGAGCAGCCAAATGGCTGCACGCGATGCCAGTTTTTGGACGCGCAGCCATTTGGCTGCTAATCTAGAGGGACCTTTAGTGCACAACACTTCAGTTCTAACTGATAAATCTAAGGAACATTACGCTATCAGCTCTCGAAAGAAGAATTTTCTTGTCTTGTTACCGACACCAGCGAACTTGCCATCCGCCATTTAGCGGAAAATATCGAAAACACAAAATTTAGAACAGAGCTTTTTATGGTGGTGATCAGACGCCACGTATTTGCTCTATTTCTTCTTAACTAAATCCTGGTTGTGCCCATGTCTTAAAATTTACGTTCCCTGAATAATAATTTAACCAAATGGTAAACCTGTCAGCTACAAGGAATTTCTACTACCACACTCTACCACTAAAGTTAAAGAGGACGCGGTTAAAGACGAGTTCTATATTTTCACAGACACAGCCGAAAAAGAGGGTGGTAAATGTAGAACGAGTAGCCAGAGCGGGACTGTAAGGACAAAAGAGGACTGAGAGATCACTTACCAGGATTGCAGATGCATCGAAGACCTCCAGTTGTTGTTTCACACTTGGCATTTCGATCACACAAGCTTGGTGTATTACGGCAATTCCGTTCCTCGACGCACAGATATCCATCACCATAGTACCCTGAATCACAGACACACTCGTACTGGGTATACTCTCGACTGAAATCATGAAATCAAAATCGTATCCAAATGATCAGTGTACATGAAATTTCCAATACTCACTTCATGGGCGAACAAGTAGCGTGCAAGCCACAAGTATTACGAATATTACACGGTGTCGGAATGCTCTTACAACTCTTTACACCATCCCCGACATATCCTTGCATACATTCACAATACTGATATTGTTCAATTGGTTCCATCTTGCACATTGCATTCTCGGCACAATACGTTCCGCCACACGATCCGGCCGGTACACAAATATCCGATATGTCACGTTCGTATCCCTGCAAACAGATGCATACACCGTTATCACACTGGGCATTAGCACTGCAGTCACTATTCAATTTGCAGTCCGGAGCCAATTGACAGAAGAATCCGTCTCCTTCGTAGCCTTTATCGCAGCGGCATTGTGATTTGCCGAGGCTTTCGTCGTATGCACAAATAGCATGAACATCGCACAGGTCTTCTTTCTGTAGAAATGAAAAATGTAATTTTAAAAATTAAATTATTTTGTATAGAAGCCAGACCGGATTTTCTATCTAGGCTTCTTAGGGTACTTACTGTCGTACAAGACTCCTCGATTTTTCTGCAATTTATGCCATCTCCTTCGTATCCTCGTGGGCAGTTGCATTTGTAGTCTTCATCTTCGTCTGAGAATTCGCATGTTGCATTTGGATGGCAATTGAATTCTTGATGGCATGACAGTGGCTCTTGTGCTGAATTAAGGAAAGGAAACATTTCATAAGTCAGTATTTAATTTCGTAAAAAAAATCGACTTACGTGGCGCAACTTCACTCGTTCCACTTATTCGAACGCAAATATTACGTTCTTCCTCATATTGATAGCCTTCGGGACAATAACAAACACCGTCCGAATCACAAATATCGATGGTCTCATTTTCCATTAGCTGATCGTCAAATTCCATTTGAACGCAACGTTCATTGGACCAAATTTCGCCGGGCTGACATGTGGGAAAGCATTCGTAACCGTCGCCAGTAAAGCCATCATTGCAGAGACACTTGCCGTTGAAGCAGAATGCATTCTGATGGCATCTCTGGAAATATTGATAATATTTTTAATAGTGGTTACATATTAATTTTCGCTAACAACTTCTGATCTATCAGCTAACCCAAAACTAACTACATAACAAGCTATGAAGTAGAATTTAAAAATGTATTTGAACGGCCGCTAGCGGTATACCGATTTCCTGAAGTGTGAATAAAATTTGCCTTCCCCTCCAAAATGGCCTATTTCAGCCACCACTACAGCTAACCGCTATCCCGCTGACGGGTAGCCGATTTTATTGTCATTTTTAATAATTCGTGGCTTATTATGGTTTTGGAAGAAGGCGAATCTATCGACCCTAAGAGTTTTTATGGGGGGTCCCAATTTTATTCCAGTATGTCGCCTCACCGCTCGCTTTGTTCGCATATCCCCTTTAACACGTCTGCTGTCTGACGGGCTTTCGCTGACATTACCACCACGTCTGGCATCCGAAAATCCAAACATTTATGAGTCACATATGACTCCTAGACGTAGACGGGGAGGGTCGCTGTCTGCACATGTGACTCACATAGTGAACAGTGAACGTGTTAAGCTAATGAGCTGACGAGCTAATAATATTTTCAGCTTTGATTTCGCTTATAGCAGCTGTTGTATCAGCTTACCGCTCGCTTCGCTAGAGAAAAAACTGCTCACACCAATTAAAGACAAATAAGCTTTAAACGAACTCGAAAGCCAGTGCTGTAAAAGTTGAACGAGTAGAAAAAGGTAGAATTAAACACACAACTGGGATTTAAGGTCAGCTTTCAACATAAAATAGAGGAAGAGCGTGTGAGCTACCCATGCTAATAAATTTAAAGTAGAAACTATGAGCCATCGATACATTAGTATACCCGTGTGAGTTTCCCTAAGAGATACGACGTTTTTTGACTAAAATAAAAAAAAATCATTTCATAATTTACTTACGTGACATTCAGAATTCGTTAATCGATTATCTGTCTCATAGAAAGGTTCACTTGGACGTGATGGTGTCGATTCCATATGATTTGGTGTCTCCGGCTCACTCAGTGGCGGATAGGTTTCCGGTTGAGTCGGAACATAACTCGATTCCTGGCCGTGGGATTCATTTTCGCCACCACCACCTATCTGCTCGCAAATTCGACCATTGCCCGTATATCCTTCAATACACCGACAACTATAACCGCCAGGCTCATTGGAACAATAAGCATTCTTATCACAAGCATTTGGTCCTTCGCACTCATTTATATCGATACAAACATCAACCGAAGCTTCGCCCGGATACACAGTATAGCCATGCTTGCAAGCACAATCATATTCATCGCCTCGTGGTATGCATACCGTATTATCACCGCAAGTTGCTGTTCCGTCTGTGCACGGATTCGATTCCGGATTAACCCCAATCTTGTTCAACAACCCAATACGTAGAGCCATTTGATCCCTATGATAGTCCACGCTGATTTTCGACAATTTCTGAAGAACCGGAGTCAAAGCCTCCAGGCCGCTCTCATCATCCAATCGACACCTCTTGAACGTAATTGTCTGGTCGAGTGTATAATCAATCGTTTCGGCTTCCGAAACACGAATTTGTATAGTGCTGACTGATTGAATTTTATTGTCCGATACGAAACGATACTCTTCCATGAAATCGGACACTTGTAGTTTACTATCCCCGGGTAGTTGAGGCAAATCTCCCGCGACCTCGACTTTTACGTCCAATTGATCCCAGTAGTTTAATCCTTCGAACGTTTGATTCACCGTGAATATTTCGCCGGTATTATCAAAAGTCAGTGTGGAAAAATGGTTGAGAATGCCACCGGTCAGATCAAATCCGTTTTTCGCATTGCCAAATCGCTTGGCCAATAGCCATCCAATTGAGCTGCCAAGTGGCAGAACAAGTTTAAGCCCCAGCACCGAATCATCAGTAACCGGATTAATTGCAGTATAGGATCGACCGTCCGACAAAACAACATAGGATTGCAATTTCAGGTTGTCGTCAATTCTTCGACCATTTATTGATCCGCTTATGGTGCCAGTCACTCGAATGGGAGCCGTACTATTGAGGCATTGATATCCATTACCATAGAATCCTTCGTGACATCGACAACAGAATCCATTGGACGTGTCCACACACGTGGCATGTATGCTGCATTTACGATATCCTTCGGAACAAGAACGTGGCTCGGAGACTTCCAGTAAATTTTCGACAGTCGGTAATCCGATATTTTCATCATAGCCTACAGCTCCGACACGATACAACCAGACGCCAGGTATGTTGACGTTCGACAATTCATTCAAGTTCCTAACCTTAAAGGGATTTTATTGCAGTCCGTTAGATATCAAAGGAATTTACCGAGATACTATTCAATAATAATTTACATTATCCGTTCCGGAACCAGGCAACGTGTAGTGACGTGCATCTTCCGACATAAATCCAGCCTGAGCTCGTATGTCGGCCATACCCAACATGCCCTCCTCGGCACGGAACCAATTCAAGCCGTCACGGGGATATATCAGTTGAACGTACGTCTCGTTTTTGCTACAAATTATTGCGGCCTGAAAGGGGACAAATTAAATTGGAATTAAATCGTTGTACTGATGTTTTCAATGGATAGGTTGTCGCATAGTATCCCTGGTATTAAATCAATAACATTTAGCTTCTACTTGGAGAAACGGATGAAATTGCTTAGCTAAATGAACTTTGGTTGTGGAGTCTTAAAAGGATACTGTACTGTAATAAAATAATTTCTTTTAAATTATAGGAAATGTATAAGGGTTTAAAAATGGAACGCTTTCTCTTCCCCATTATACTAGAATTTCTCCCCAAATTCACATCTCAAAGTACTATTTCATTAATTAAAATAATTTCTTACCTGGAATGTATTAACTTTATCATTTTTCGCCTGATAATAGCCAACATTCTCCCATGTTGCAACATACAAATCGGTAGCTTCGAAATTTTCAGATCCATTGAATGAATGCCGCACCAAAGTTGAAGCTCTGGCTAGTTTTTCTGGTTTTTGAGTTTTATAGAAGAGGACGAGTGATGAGTCATCAGCATCGGTTGTATCAACATTCGAATAAAATACTGCTATTGATGGATACTCCAACGGGATGGGTTGATTTATGAATTCCGAATATTCAGTTACGAAAGTAATAATACCGTTCGTATTGATCTGAAATGGAAAAAATGGGATAAGTTAAAAACTATACTAATTGCATGGCATGGGTTACTATGCTTTTTCTAAGGTTAAAAACTATACTAATTTCAAATAAAAAGTAATAAAAATTTTTAATTATTCATGTCGAGAAATCTCTCGCAAATTCATAATATTATGTGGGGGAAAAAATATATATATATGTACATAAAAAAGGAAATAATAAAAAATCGTTCTGCCTACACCGCCGGTCAAGCTCGCGACTTCATGGGTCGGTGTAAAGGTTTGTGTTCGTAGAGACGATTTTCATGTCATTTTCTATACAGACATGTTCTTTTAAGTATTATTCGATACTAGGAATATAGCCACATTCGAAAAATATGCGAATAGGGCTCAGAATTGGTTCCTGAACTACGATCGCTGAGCGATCATCGCATGAGTCGTCTGTACGAACGCAAACCTTAACAAGGCAAGCAAGAAGAAGAAGGTGAAAGTATCGTAGTAAATGGGCAGTAGCGTAGTTTGCACGTAAATGAGGAGATAGATGTTGAAAAAAAAAACTGAAAAAAAACTGGGGATCCTTACCTATGCAGGAGGAATTGCATAGGTTGAGTGGCAGCGGCCAATTCCTATATGTTCTCTACGGTACATTACTGCTCTGCATTAATCGACTAAAGCCCCTGCGGTGTGGGGACGAAATAAGCCTCAGGATAGGATGTGTATGCATATTGCAACTTGCGCATCTGAATTTCTTTTATGCTAAACATCTGACGCGCTATGCGCCACAAGGGGTTAAGGCAACTTAGTAATGGGTGGGCCCTTTAAAGTAGTCGCGTAATTCTTTCTTATCATCTGAAACGCTACCAACTCAGTAGGTGCACTAGAAGATTAAAAAAAAACATTTCCTTAGACTATATACTATAACTTTAATAGCAATGAAACTAGACTATCTAGGATACTGAAAGTTGCCCATAATTTTTCCGATGAAACAAACCTAACTTACTAAAATCAGATAAGCAGTTCAGTTTCTGCCGAGCTTCAAAGACAATTTTTTTGTGATTTTAACCCAAAACACACTATTTTTCTATCTTCCTTTCTTTATCAAACTTCTGCCAAGATGAGGTACTTGTACGATCATATTAAAAGCTAGCGAATTATCTAACGATCATATATCTTTCTGACATTTAATTCTTGCTCGATTTTTTCGGACATTAAAAAGAGTACCGATAATTGAAAAATCTGTAATTTTGGTCTCAATGGCTGCATTCAGCGAACGAAATGCACTGGAAATGCTACACGAATTGCCCGCCACCGACCTCTTTCTCCGCTGAAAAGCCCTCATGCGATATAAGAATCTAATTGGAAGATAGCTTTTCTGCTACATTTTTCGTTCACTAAATGCAGCCAATTATCGTGAAATTGCGAGATCCGAAAATTGTGAAATTACAGCGACTGCAATGGGCGGGACATGTACAAAGGATAAACGACGATCGCATGCCCAAAAAGGTGATGATCTCGCAACGAGTGGACGGAGCCAGCTTGCGTGGGCAACCGAGAGCTCGATGGGAGCAATCAGTATGTGACAACAACAACATTTTATAAATAAACTAACTACACACAGTCTCTGCAATTTCACAATTTTCGAAACATGTAGCTCATCATACAGCTGATACTCATGGTTGTATCGGATGCAAAGACCACCTCGTTCCCCAACGGCCCCGAAAATTCTTCGGAGAACCTTTCGCTCGAATGTGTCCAACAGGTCTTCAGAGTTTCGGGTTAAGGTCCATGCTTCGCAGCCATAGCATAGCACAGGTCGGATGATAGTTTTATACATGTGGAGCTTCGTGTTTCTGCGCACCAGCTTCGATTTCATTATTGGGAGGACCGAAAAATAATACTTATTAGCTAGTTGTATCCGTCGCTTTATCTCATCTGTTTCGTTGGCGTCCTTTGACAAATTGCAAACCATAGGTAAGTGAAGCTGTCTACATACTCTATACTGAGGTCCGCCACTGTGATGCTTGAACTTACTGGTGTTCTTGTTTTTGATTGCATCATGACCTTGGTTTTATCCTCGTTGATTTGTAGTCCAACCTCCATTTCGGGGACATTGAGACTATGCAGAAGGCTTTCTGCATCGCCCATCCTTCAAGACATGATGTTTATATCGTCGGCGTACGCTACTAATTGTGTCGACTTGATAAGTACCGTTCCGCTGCTGCCCATATTCATGGCTCGAGATACGTATTCCAGAGCAAGGTTGAAAGCGTTGGTGCCAGTCCATCGCCCTGCTTTAGTCAAGTACGAGTTTCAAATGAACTCCGACCTACAAGACGGTATTAGTCATCGTCATCCTTATGAGTTGCACTAGCTTTGCCGGTATACCAAAATGCAGCAAGATGTATTACAGTACACTTCGATCGATACTGTCGTATGCTTGCTTGAAGTCGATTAAGATTTGGTATACGTCGATTTTATATACATATAGCACTTCATTGTAAAAAACTAATCGGTCGACGAACGAGCAGGTCTAAAGCCGCCTTGGTATTTGCCAATGGTTTGTGCTGCGTACGGATTAATTCTATTTTCTAAAATTTTAGATAAAATCTTATAAGTCGTACAAACTAATGAGATGCCTCTGTAGTTCTCATATTTCAATTTATTCCCCTTTTGGTGGATTGGGCAAATTATACTTTTGCGCCAATATTCCGGGATTATCTCATCGTTTCATATTTTCACGAGCAGTGTGTATATAGCCTTGACAAGGTTCTCCCCACCGTACTTCAGCAGTTCAGCTGTCAGTGCCTGGCGCTTTATTACGTTTTAATGATCGCATGGCGAGATCAACTTCTTCTACTGTTGGGGGTGAGACGGGATTGCCTAAATCAGCCATCTGCTCCAGAGCTACTTGTGTGGGGGTGTTCGATTGAATATTGATGAGCTCTTCAAAATGTGAGGCTATATCTGTGTCGCTATTGATATTGCCATCCTTATCCTTACAGAGGCTTGTCATGGGTTGGTATCCACTTTTAATTGTATTAATTAGCTTGTACGCTTGTCTACTGTTCCTACTACCTAGTCTTTGGTTTATTTGCATCAACTGCTCGTCAAGATGCTTACGTTTCTTACGTCTAATTAACATATTCGAAATTTATCGAATCTTGTCAAACCAATCATTTCGGTCTTGCCGGGCTTTATAACCCACAAGCTCCTCTGCGACTGCTTTGATGGTGTCTTTGAGTTTATCCCAGATTTCAAGGGCGCCTTCGTTGCTAATTTTATGTAGCAAGGGCGTCAGCTTTTCCTCAAGGGCAGCCATGTAAGCAACCACCGTGGCATCTTTCGTCAATTAGTCAACCGCAAACATTTTGACCGGATTGAGACTCGAATGATGCACCGAAGAAATTCTGCACCTATAAGTCGCCTTCACCATAATATTGGTCAGAAAATGGATGTTTGCTCCACGATAGGATTGAACATCCATTACGCTCGATGCCCATCTCGTGCAGATGAGGACGTGGTCAATTTGGTTAACGGTATGCTGATCTGGAGATCTCCAGGTCTGCTTGTGAATGCGCCGATGCGGAAAGCACGTAGAACTAATGACTATATTTCTTCCGGTCGCGAAGTCTATTAGTCGCTATCATTGCCATCTTCATATGGAGGCTGTGACCAAAGTAATCCCCCTATGTCAACTTTTGTTTCCAACTTTGGGGTTGAAGTCGCCCAGCAGCAATTTGTCATCATTTGATGGAAGTGAATCGAAGAGATTTTCTAAGCGGTTGTATAACTCATTTTTAACCGCGTCTTCTTTGACTTCAGTGGGGGCATGCGCATGGAATGAGCTAAAGATTGAAGAACCGGGATTTGAATCGCACACAGCCGCTCTTTCATGGGTTTAAAGTCGATTACATGCGACTTCAGTTGATTATTCACAATAAACGCCACTCCAAATTCCCAGGGGTTCGAAGGTTTTCCACTTGTGAAAATTTTGTACGAATTCCGGTCGCCAATCTCGAAACTAAGCTATTTTGTTCGTTTGCGAAGTCGTCTTTGGGTTGTATTCGTCCAATCCGAGGCTTTCAGTCCAGGTTTCTTGACGTAGATTTTTTTTTCTAAGGATGAGTTTTCGGGCAATCTTGATAGTATTCGTAAAACGAAGGAGGTCCACCATGGAGGGGCCTCGGAGATGCTGCTTCGGTGGTTGACTATTGGATTTTTGTCACCTTATTACGTTTAGTAGCCTGGGATGCTAAAGATGTTAATACAGCACTCAGGCGCAGCGGTGCTTCTTCTAAATTCATATCATTAATGAAATGACTCAGCCGTTAGCGGTGTTAGCCATTACCGTTTCCAGGGGGCACCCACGGGGAGGAACATGGAAGAAGATGTTTACCCCCTCCTTGGTGATCCATTTTCCGCAAGGGGAGATGGTCATTAGCGCACAAAAAAGTTGTTAAACCGAAGAAAAAGAAGTACCGGTCTAATACGGGTACCGCCGATTTACACTCCCAATCAATAGGATAGTTCCACTTGGAAAATGGCTGTATCTCGGTAAGTGATAACGGTATTTTCTTCAAACTTGGTGACAATATTTTCAGTAGCCTGCTTGTTCTTTCAATAATAGAAGGTCTCAAATCCGGAGTCCCGTTAGGATTTTATTATGAGAATTCTTAAAAACAGTACAAACGGTGAAGTCAATAGGATAGTTCCAGTGGAAATAAAACATCAAATAACAGTACGAAAGGATAATTTTACTTCAAAAAATGTAGCTGGTATTAAGTAGAACTTTATTTAAGTAATTTGAGCTCAAAAAATTAATCGTGGATAGAATTGTATAGGTTTTAACGGCAAATTAAGCTGATTTCGTCCAAAGCTCCTCTCAACGTTCGCCAAAGAGCTTCAGTGCTCTTAAACTATCGTCTAACGGTATAGATCTTCCTTGTCATTCATTCCCACACATTTTTGATGATATTTAGATCTAGGAAGTATGAAGGTCTTCCCATAACCTTGATTAGTTGGTCTTGAAATCAATCTTTCATCAGCCTTGCATCATAATTGGTGTCATTATCTTGTTAAAATCTTATAGGAATTGCATGGAAAATGTCGGTAGTTTTAGGCAACACATTAGGAAGAATATCTTTAAGAGCCTGGGTACTCTGAATACTCTAATTTAAAAAAGCTCAATAGTTCCATACCAAGATATTCAACCCCAATATAGAAACTGTATGGATTGGTGAAACGCGTTATTTTTACTGACGGAAAAGATTGAATCTCGTCGGTTCAGATGGATTTAGGTATTATTTCCACGATTTGAGCAAAAAGAAATTAATTTTGTAGACACATCACTCAGAGTAAGATATGTCGATGTATGGGGTTGACTATCTCGGTGTGGAACTATTGAGCTTGTAGAAATTAGGGATATTCACAACGTTCATTCTTACAAAAATATTCTGGGTAATATAATTCTTAAAATTGCCGACATTTTCCATGCAACATCTTTGAGATTTTAACAAGATAATGGCGTCAATCATGGAGCAAGACTGATAAAAGATTGGTTTCAAGACCAACTAATCAAGGTTTTGGAAAGACCTCCCATACTCCCTAGATCTAAATGGGGATGAATGACAAGAAAGATCTATACCGATAAGCGCATGAATGAAAATGCAATTTTTGTCCGCTGCGATTTTTTCAATGAAAATGCATGCTTACTGTCGTGGAACATGTCGGAAATGATGGGGAATTCCATAAGCTACAATCCGAATATGGTTCCAAAATTTTTCTCGGCCATTTTATGTATTATTTTTCGATTCCCCGGTATTTCACCGTGGAAAATATCTACTGACGGGGGAATCGAAAAATAATACATAAAATGGGCGAGAAAAATTTTGGAACCATATTCGGATTGTAGCTTATGGAATTCCCCATCATTACCGACATGTTCCACGACAGTAAGCATGCATTTTCATTGAGAAAATCGCAGCGGACAAAAGTTTCATTTTCATTTCGCCCGAGGTCTATTCAGGCCTTTAGACGATAGTTTAAGTACACTCAAGAGCTTGTGATAACGTTTGGAGGAGCTTGGGGCGAAACTAATTTAATTTACCGTTAAAACCTATACAATTCTATCCCAGATTAACTTTTTGAGCTTAAATTACTTAAATAAAATTCTACTTATTACCAGCTGCATTTTTCAAAGTAAAATTATCCTTTGGTACGGTTATTTGATGTTTTATTTCTAATGGAACTATCCTATTGACTTCATTATTTGTACTGTTTTTAAGAATTATCGTAAGAAAATCCTAACGGGACTCCGGATGTGAGACCTTATGTTATGCAAAGAACAAGCAGGGTACTGAAAAAATTGTCACCAAGTTTTAAGAAAATACCGTTATCACTTACCGAGATACAGCCATTTTACAAGTGGAATATCAAAATATGGCGGACAGATTTCTGTTAGAAATTGACAAATTTAAATTGATTAGTCAATCAAAACCAATTTTAAATGGAAATCCGTCAGCAAGTTTTTCAAATTAGTCAATTTCAAATGGAAACCCGACAATTGGAAATTCTTCAACACGATTTTAAATATCGCCAATTTGTAATGGAAGTCCCTCGACATGATTTGGAGATAAGTCGATTTGATCTGGAAATAAGTCAATTTGACGTGGAATTTCCTTAAATTTTAAGTGAATGGAAATTCAACAATATGCGTTTGAAATTCGCCAATTAGCAATTTAAATTCGTAAGCCAGATTTTAAAATTCACCAATTTGTAATAGAAATTCATCAACAAGATTTTGAGTTTTATCAATTTGTTATGGAAATTCGTCAATTTGATGTAGATATAATACGTAAATTTAAAATGAAAACTTATCAACAAAAAAAATAAAAAAACAGGCACGACAATCCAACATTGGAGTAAGGCCGCAGGATGTGTTAGTGACATCCTATTTCCAAGATCTTATCTGAGTTTTTGTTGAGGAAATGAGATCAGCATCACGCTCAGCAGTGTTATTTATCCCCATGAACGGGTACTCATCAACTTGTAATGGAAATTCACCCGCATTTGTAATGAAAACTCATCAACATTATTTTGAAATTCGTCAAGTTGGCATGAAATTTCGTCAACTTGTTTTAGAAATTCGCCAATTAGATTTTCAAGAGAATGTTTTTTTCTCGATTCAAAGGGGCTTTGGCAGCTCTTGGCGATTGTAACAACGGGGTACCTTTGGGATAATTTACATATATCGAAGAACAGGCTACTCTAGGAGCATCTGTTTATAAAGACAACACAAACATTCAGGGTGACGAATTCAATCGAAAATTTGACTGTATAACGAAAGGGCCCCCGCTTTGAGCTCGAATACAAATAATTTGAAAAACGTTACGCCACTGGAAGGAACCAACATTTACGTGAAATGATACCGCACAAAATTTTACATCCAGCTTTTTGAGTTTTCAGTTTTTGGACATTTCGGATTATCTTCGATCTCCCAGAAAATGTGAAAGATTTTTTTTTAGGAACAAGGTTGAATTTATACATTGCAGTATTTTGGTGTTTTGGCGAGGAAAAGAATTATTAGTAGTAATAGTTTCGATAAATTTTAATTTCTGTTTTTTGGTGTGCTGAGTTTGAATTTCGATTTTGCCACCTCGAAAAGTTGATGCGTGCGAAGGAAGCTGCCCGATAAAACGATATTTTTAATTTTGTTTATAATAATTTCGAAAAGATTCATAATTCGACAACAAGTTAAAAGACAAAAATAAACTATATCAATCGTCCGAAGCCGATTTATCTTCATCGGCGTTATACTGTCTGCTATTTCCGCAGGTTCCTTCACAAGTTTCGCACAATTTTTAAGAGTGCATGCCAGCCCTCCTATAGCTACAATTTCTAGTGCACATGTCCAACTCCCTGCAGAAGTTTCTTTGGTGTAGGATCCACCAATGTTGTAATTGCTTTCAGTTTTTTGTCATTTTCCTCCACCCAAACACTTCTGGATTTTTTTCTACACCCACTGCTGAGCTTGGTAGTAAACTCTTAGGGAATTCTGCTGATTACAATATTAGGGGCCACCTTATACCTTATAAGCTGAAGTGATATATATAGTTTGGACCTCAGCTTGTTCAATCATGTCCATGGTTTCACCAACGCGTACAAAGAAAGGAAAGATTGTTCTCCTAAATTGACTATTTCTACTACATATATCTACTTCAGGGTCTGTAAACTCCTTGATTATAGATTCCAGATTGGGGTTTTTCGTAAGTGTCTCTACAAATGTATCTTCGCCTTGTTTGTATTGAGCTGAGGTCGTATCACAATCACTCATGGCGTGTTTTTAGCGAAGGTTCCATCAACTGCAATCTTGAATAAGATTTTTCTTTCCATGGTTTCAGATAGGGCATGTACAGTTCTATCATGATGGCTAGATCTTCTCCAAAAATTTTACTTTATCATGCTAAGACGGCAGACTATTGGCAGTTGTCTATAAGCCTATCTATATTTTTCTTCGTTGTTTATATTCAATACTGGCTTCATTAAGCGTCAAAATGATCATGGAAATTAGCCGATTTATATTTTTGGGATTGCTAAGAAAATCTTCCTGGGTTACTGCACTGTTGTTTCGCTGCAAACGACTTTGATGGATATTTATTTCTCAAACGCTCCTGATTTTTTGTGTTATTTGTCCAATCGGAAACTCATACCAGTTATGCAGCGTACTTAATCGGTTTTGTGAGGATTTCTAATTTCACTAATTCGACGCGAATCAAATAATTGTCAAGTCACAAAAAGTTGCCTTCGTCATTTTTAATCTTTAGCACTTGGGTGGCCAGATATTACTCAAATGAATAAATATAAGCTATACAATACAGTTAAATGATTGAATTGAACGTTTAAGCTCCATAATCAAGCATCGAAAATTCACAATTTCGCACAAACTTTGGTGAATCTGGAGGATCTCATATAACCTGGCCGATAATGGACATAAAATTATTTCAAAATATGATAATTTGGTTCTGTCCTGTTCTGTAGGCAAAATAGTGCAGGTAATATACATGCACTCTGTGTGCCGCATCTCTGCTGGAGTATGAATATATACATTGTTTAGAAAATTAGGCCGAAACAGTTCAATATTTTCCAATCTAAAAATATGACAATCAATCATCACAAATATGTAAATATGTGTTCAAATCTCGGCAATAACCGATAAAAGCATATTGAACTCATTAAACTCGGCAAATGTCACTAAAGACATCATGAGAAAACTCACAATGACCAGAAATTTATTATTTCTAAGAAAACTACTGCCATCACATTAATTACAAACACTTCAGAGATCACTTTCAACCATTTGAGACGAGAGATAATCCTCAATTTCGCTCATTACATACGCATCTTTCGCTACACACATACCCATATGCCCAGATTTCATTGTGAAATACGACGCGTATTGTTCTTATCAAAAAACCCAAGCTAAAGGTCATCACCGCCGGACACCCTGCGAAAATATTACTTACATAGACGTGGTCGTATTGCTCACTGTAGAAATGAATTGGTGTTTCAACGCTGATATGATCAAATTCGCTGTCGCCATGTCTCAGGATCGTACTCTGCTCGTCAAAGTAACTATACAGGGAATTATCCTGCGAGCGGACATTCTCAAGGCACACTAAAAGCACTAAACACAAACACTTTAATAGCGACATAGTTTCGCTTAATCACAATCTTAAATTCTGGATATGAACGGTCTTTTTGTCACTTCCAGATAAAGCACATCACGGCACCGGATTTTCGGATTCAAAATTTTATATCTTCCAAAAAACAACTCGTATACGTTCTTGGCTATTTCTGACCATCCGATTTGCACGAGATAGAGGCTACTTCAACCGAACGGCACTATACAAGAAAGTCCGCGTCCAAAGCCGAGAAGACACCCATTGAGACTGAACTGATAATAACTCGCACAGCTCCCATTATCATCATCAGCAATGATGGACCACATGTTAATAAAAGACACTGAAGACGGCGAGATAGATCGTCTTACGAAAAATCATTTACATTTTGTAACACATGAGGAATACCAAATCGGTAATACATTTTTGCTACTCTTTAGAACTCTTAAGACAACATCGAACTTCCGCTTATTAGGTCCTTATCGCTAAGACAGGTCAACATGTATGTAATAAAGAGGTGAAAGACGATAAGACTTTCTTATGATTTTCCCCAGATCTAATTCGTTGAGGATTAGAAATTTTGGTATTTTATTTTGTTGATGGGATTTTTTTTACAATATCTTTGATTTTTTTAAATTACGTATCTTTAAATACGGTTACTCAAAATCTGGTTTGCTAATCATTGTCAATTCATGATTTCTTACATTCTTGGTTTAATCTAAAATTAAAAAAAAAATGCTTTTAGTCTTTCGATTTCGGACTCAAATCATATTCATATCATTAAAAGGAAAGAAGGGAAGATATTCTATAAATAGCAGCTATAATAAAGTGTCATATTTTACATAAAATACATCGTGAGTTCAACTGGGAGAGAAAGGCAAAAGTGTCACATCAATCATCCCTTATACAGGTCGACGCAGATATTTTTGAAATGATGACAGCATGTAAACAAGAAAAGTAGGAAACACACATTCTTCTTGAGGTAAAAATATAGAGAATACATTTATATAATGTAACTAAAACTGGTTGACAAATAAAAAAATATATTTCTCATCATAATAAAAACTTGTAATTCGCTGAAGATGAAGACATTTTTATATTTATTATTGTATTAATGTTATGAATTAAAATAATAGATTGTACTAATGGATGTACATATCTATTTTATTTTATAAGCAAATTCATAATTTATTAGCTACACATGCTTATTTTTTTATATTTAATTGAAAAAGACAACTTTTGAAATATATAGAAGAAAAAGCGTTGTTTTAATTGAAACCACATGTCGATCGTTGGACACAAATGTCTCTTTGATGTCATTAGTTCACTGATGTTCACATATAATACACCCTTTCAATACATCATTAATTAGAAGTATGTCTGTCTGTATGTTATCCAGAAGAAGCTCTGCACAGAGTCCTATATGGTGTGCTGACATACCACCCATCATTACGTTTCACAAGCCAAAGATATTTTATGTATGTTCGACATTCAACAAAAAGTGGTATCTCTAATTAAATGCATGCGGAACTGTCCCTTTTAAGAGTCCGCCGTCAATAAGTAATTAGGGTTCAATGCTCATCGTGGTATGCCATATAAGCTATTTGACAAGATCTTGAGGACTTTTTTTAAGGATCCTCACATGATTTATATGATCTTAATGTTTGTCATATGTATACACAACTGTTTTGATGATCTAATCGTTTGATGTACGCAATGAAGACGAATGTATGTCAATTGAACCTAAAAAAGAGTATTGTCCCACCAGTTTAGAGTATTCTGGTTGTTACTGTATTTCAAAAATAAAATATGATACTAGTAGTCCCATTAATTGTTTTCCAGATGGAATTTCCAGCTCTAAAGCCATGAGGATCATGTAATTATTATCTTACAAAAACAACTTTGTTGTAAAAGGTTTCCGCCAAAGAAAAAGTTGTTAGCCACAAAAAGGATTGATATAAATACAATCCCGCCAAAACATTCGCATCTTGAGTCAAAGATATGCATATCCAAAAGTGATTGAATTAGTTAACAGCTTCCACCTTCCATCAATCCATCGCGGTGCGGTACGGGTCAGAAAGTATAAAATAATTTTCGCCGTGGTAGACTACGCTGAATTTGCCAATGCGTTTGGTGTGTGTGTGTTGTATGTCCCGCGTACCGCTCCCGCGCGTTTTTTCAACGCTGTTTGGCGGGAGCATGACAAGGGTGCTTTTTGCTTTTTCTTGATCAAATTTAATTTTGAATCTTCCAGCCTTGTAAATAAAATGTATTTTAGAAACTTATTTTGCTTTCCTTCGTATAGGCTTTTCCTTTTTCTTATACATTAAAGGTCTTTCGTAATTTTGATAAGATTGGTTTTATCCTGCTATAACCCCTATAAAAGCTCCCCACCAAAGAGCATTGCAAGAAATTTAGCTCCCACCAAACTTGCGCGGGAGCGGTACGCTGGACATACAACACACACACCAAACGCATTGGCAAATTCAGCGTAATTTACCACGGCGAAAATTATTTTATACTTTCTGACCCGTACCGCACCGCGTTGGATTGATGGAAGCTGTTAACTAATTATACCACTTTTGGATATGCATATCTTTGACTCAAGATGCGAATATTTTGGCGGGATTGTATTTATATCGATCCTTTTTGTGGCTAACAACTTTTTCTTTGGCGGAAACTTTTTACAACAAAGTTGTTTTTGTGAGATATCATGATTTTTTGCAGTTTTAAATTTACAAAAATACCGGCGTACAGAGGGCTGCGCCCGCAATACGTGGGCTATTTTTAGAATTTTGATGCATAGTGAATATTTTTTGTACATATATTTTATATGCAATAGATAAGAATTGTGCACAACATTAATCAAATGCTTTATGTAAATCTATTTTTGGATTGGTAAACACGTTCCACCTATAATTAGACCAATCCAAAAATATATTTACTATTTACTATTTACCCAGTTTGTATAAAAGTACTCCAAGGCAAATCTACAGGCATTTTTCGATTTAAGATTTCTGATGGCCTTTGAGCAAAAAGAAACTTAGGCAAACGTAAGGATGGCTTGGCTTTATATATGAACTGAATTATTAGCTGTAAATCTACTGTTACTGTTTTTAATCAAGGAAAAGCAACTTATATGAAATAATTCCATTGTGTCCCTTGACACCCCGCAGGGGGGTCGGTGTCCATGTGACACTCATCCAAGGAAGGCTGTTTGTAGTGGGACAAAGATCTTTGGTGAGTTACGACACCACGTACCTAGTAGCGCAAGGGGGCCCCTGGTACAGTTGATACGCCATGGCGAGGATCTGTACAAAGACCATTCGGGCGGTAACGTTCCCGTGCTCCTGAGTTATGTACGGGTGGCTCTTGGCGTGCCTACCTCCCCCCATAGATTGCGGGAGGGAAGCATTAAAGGCCAAGCACGATTGTGGTGTGTGGTGTCCTCTGGTGGGGGAGTGCATCTTATGGAAATCGTGTGAGCTTCGGAGTTGACGGCTTCGCATGACCCGAGTCCTGAAGGGGCTAGTTAGGGAGAACGGCCTTGGTGGAAAATACCTACGCGCCTATATCTAACTAGTTTGTGGATTGATGACCACACTGCCCGCATTGCTGACTAGTAAACTGAAGGGGCCACCTGGATGTGAAAAGCAGCGCTACTTGTCTACACAGGCTCGTAGTCACAGGTCCAACGAGCCTGGGATGTGCATGTCTGAATTCGACGTAAGGCTTAACCAATAGGGGGCCGAAGGAGGATCACACCTGCTGTAGAGAAATCTTTAGCGAATAGTGAACTACGGGAATGGGTGTGCCCAGGGGACCATGGTCCTTGCCCATCAAGGTGTTGGACTCGTAGTGGCTGGAGGTTGTTAAGCAAGTCATCCAGCTAGTGATGCAACCCCGGGGTTGGGTTCCTGATGGTGTGTGCATGCGCCGGACGGAGACAACAACACCTTGTCAGTAAAAAGCCGAAGGTCCAAACATTTAGCGGGACCGGGAGATAAAGGCCGAAAGGCTAGGTGCTCCCCTGACGGTATACCTCGTAGATGGTTTGCTTGTGTCCCTTGACATAAGAGCCCACGCAAGCTTTCCTATGAGTATTGAACAACTATACTTTTGCAGCTATTCAGAGACACCCTGTTAACTTGGTCCTACAAAATTCAAAAATATTTGTGGCAAATGCTATAACCATTCTATGCATTTCCACAAAATTTCATGTTTCATCAAGTTAAAAGATATGCATTGAAGAAATGCTTAAGAGGTTTCCCTTGCATTGTGAAAGGCCCTTACTAAATACTTACTTGGCTATATTTCCGGTTTGGATACAGTTATTCGAATGAAAATTCGTAGACATATTCCCTATGTAATTTTCTAAAAACCCTTATCAGAACTTTCATATATGGAAACCTAAGAGGGGCTACACACGAACAAATTGAAATTTTACAAATTTACTGTTATTTACTTTTCCATAGCAAAAATCAACAGTCTTAATATTTAACGTACCTATATAAGGCCATACTGACCAATCTTTGTGTAAAGTTTCATATCGTTCCCTATAACGGTTTAGAAAAACGGAGCTCGAAAAGGAAGTTTAACTTTAAAGGCCAATAACTTTTTTACCGTTACTCGAAACTGGAAAATTTTAACTGATATGAAAGGCACTCGTTTAGATCTTTGATTTAAATACCCATACGTCAATCTCCGATAAAAACTAAAAAAGTCGACTTTTTTCAAACGTTCGGGACACCCTGTTATCTTCTTCCTACCAACTTCTAAGGTATTCGTGCCAAAGACTGTAACCATTCCACACATTCCTATCAAATTTCATGACAATCGGTTGAGGCGTTCGCGAGTTATTTAGTGAAGAGACGGACGGACGGACGGACGGACGGACAAAATCGATTTCATAAGGGTTTTTTGAAAAAAATCTAAAAAAAAACCCTAAAAACGACTTAACATCTCACTAAATGATATTGAATGCGTTAATTTTCTTGAAGTCAAGACGATATTCACTGCTCTATTAACACAAACTTATTTGAGAATAATAAAGACCCCCTTGGTAACCTCTACTCCCAGTAACGTTAGCCGCCTTGGTAATCTTATAGTAACCATAGTACACTTGATAACTTTGGTTATATTGAAAGCCCTTAGTAGCCTTGATATCATTATACATCACATTAAACTTAATCCTGGCCTAAACATTAAAGTCAACTTCAACGCAAACCTTATCCTTAAGTTTAGCCATAATAATAACATTAACTGCGACTTAACAATATCTTTAACCCTATATTGATGTTTAATAATTGAAGTGAATCAATCAATTATCTAAACGTTTTTTGTGTTGCCGGGATCGGAATTGAATTAAACTTGATGTGTTGTGTTGCCTCCTTTTTTGATCCACGAAAAAATAATTAAAGTCAATGTTTTACATAAAATGGCCAATATATTTCGGGCGGCTGCCCATCATCAGGGTCTTAATATCTATGGAAAACATGACTATTAAAAAACATATTTAAATCAATATAAGGATAAGTTTGTACCTAATAAATAATTAATAAATAACACCATTAAAAACAAGAAAGACAGTGAACATTGTAAAAACTTTCAATTGACAGTAAAACTAATATAAACAAAAAAGGCTAGTGTCAAGAGAATGTAAAAAAATTATTATCACAGATGATTTATTATAATGGTGTGTACACACATATATCGGAAAAATAGATAGATAACTAATTGGTTTCATAAACCTATTGCTTCCAATAGGCTGTTGAATTACTATTCCACCCACCCAGCGAAAATGAAGACCAATACGGCGAAATCTTTTATAAGAAAGGTTTTCAGAATAAGCCACAAAAAGTTCTGGAATGAAAATTTGAAACGGATTCGCAAAGTTCTTACAAACAACAACTATCCCGCGAAAATCATCGATAAAATGATTGCAGAAGTAAGAAACACTAAGAATACTCCAAATGGACTAAGCTATGCCTTTTTATCCACCGAAGGTAACTCCACACTACAGCCAACTAACGATCACAGCACCCAGCGTTATTCATCCCTAACATACGTCCCAGGACGCAATGCGTCCTAGCCTAAAAAACGGCGTAATGTTTAAAAATTTAAAAGCACGGATTCCTAAAGAAGAGCAGTCAGGTGTGGTCTATAAAATCGATTGCAATGATTGCAACAAGACATATATTGGTGAAACTATCCAGAAACTTGGCACTAGAGTCAGTCAGCATAAAAATGATTGTAAAAAATCACTTAATGATAACCTTTCCGCCCTTGCAAAACATTCTCTAAAAGAACACCACGCATTTAATTTCGACGATGCCAAAATTTTAATAAAGCAACGCAATAAATGTAAATTACAGATTCACGAAGTGAACCAAATTATAAAATTTGAGGATGTTGCTTGTAATGAGAAAAGTGATAAAAAACAATACACCAACACCTATATTAATTTAATTAAGAGCGGCCGCACACTACAAACTTTTGATCGGCCGATAGTTTGATCGTTCTTCTAATCAGCACGAGACCATATGCAAGTGCGCACACTTGAACGATTTCAAATCGGCCGATAATAAAGTTTAATGGGCAGTACGATTCCCATTAAACTTAATATGTTGACAACTATCGGCCGACTACTTAAATAACACAGCGCACACTGAGAGCGCGCACACTTACAAACTTTTTCGTCGGCGTCGGTATCGGCCGACTACTTAAATAACACAGCGCACACTGAGAGCGCGCACACTTACAAACTTTTTCGTCGGCGTCGGTTGTTATTGTCAAAGTATGTCGTTGATAAGTGACGAACTTGTTGAAAAATTAATCGAAGAAATCGAAAAACGACCAGCTTTATATAAAAAAAGCTTAAAGGAATACTCAGATGCTATCATGAAGAAAAAGCTATGGTCGGAAGTATGCGAAGCTGTTGTTCATAATCCTTCTCCTCCTTCGTTTTATAATTAGGGAAATAATAGCTTTTCTTGATATCATTCCAATTGGCACTAATGTCAATATGGCGCTAATGTCAAAAGCAACAGCTATCGGGCTATCGGCTAATGTGCGCACTCACCAACAACCAAACAGTTTAGTTGTAAAAGTGTGCGGAGAGACTGTCCAATCCGACCAAACTATCGTACGATAGTACGGTCTGCAGTGTGCGGTGGCTCTAAGACTGACCTTTAAAAAAATCGGTGATATCTATTTTTCCGATATATGTGTGTACACACCATTATAATAAATCATCTGTGATAATAATTTTTTTACATTCTCTTGACACTAGCCTTTTTTGTTTATATTAGTTTTACTGTCAATTGAAAGTTTTTACAATGTTCACTGTCTTTCTTGTTTTTTAATGGTGTTATTTATTAATTATTTATTAGGTACAAACTTATCCTTATATTGATTTAAATATGTTTTTTAATAGTCATGTTTTCCATAGATATTAAGACCCTGATGATGGGCAGCCGCCCGAAATATATTGGCCATTTTATGTAAAACATTGACTTTAATTATTTTTTCGTGGATCAAAAAAGGAGGCAACACAACACATCAAGTTTAATCTTTAACCCTATTCGTTGCCCTAATGTGATCTAAATCTATCCATGTTTCCTAAGATCCAAATTGGGCCTACCAATCGGTTAAGGCTTCTTGAGCTTCACTGTCGTTAAATTAACGCTTGTCATCCCTGAACATGTAAAGTATCTTCCCTTTCATTATATCCGGAGAGAAACAAGTCTCGTATACTTTATACCATCTAAACGAGGGAATTTTTGGATGTAATTGCTTTTAATAAGACAACATAAACATGCCTGGCCCTTAACGTGAATCGGATTAGAACCATCGCTTCTACCCACTGATCTCCGGTTTTTATTGACAGGACCACCGAAATCATCTCTATTAGTTACATTGAACCAAAACCCCATCTACACAACATGTCGGAACTAAACCACCTCCACAGTGACCAAAAAAATCGAGCCAAAATAGTCTACACTCGGCTTATTCTTCAACCATGTTTGGTTCGATGTAACTAAGAGTCAGCATATACTGTCCAATCGATGGTACAATAAGGGCGGAATTTATAGTCCCCACTTACAAAATAAGGATTCCCTTTAGGAATAAGGGGTTTCTCTATATAAGTGAGCCCTTAAGGGAGCTTCGTATTCATAGACATCACTTATTAGGGCGTTGCCTCATTAAACAACGCCCGCTCTAAGGGGGGGGGGGGGGGTGGGCAAGCGGGGCGGTCGTCCGGGGCGCCAAATTTTAGGGGCGGCTTTTTGGCTAGCACTCGAATAAAAAACAAGATCAAAAAAATCAATATCAACTTCGATTTAGTGAAAAGGCCTGCGGTTTCCTTTCTATGAAATGGGAAATAGGAAGTCGAATAAACACTAAGCACATTAAGGCGTTTAAAACAGACTCCTTTGTGAGAAATGTTATCCACAAAGGCATTAGTTTCATCAATAATTGACATTTCGCAGCATAATTTAAATACAATTCGCCAAACCTTCGCGTGAATGGATTACGTTGGTCCCGATTGCATTGATTCATCTTGCATTGGAGGTAGGTGCAAAGGATCCCAAGATACAGCACTTTAAACAGTGTTTAAAGTTCCAAATTGTAATTTTAGTCATCTTCCCAGCTAAATATCTGCTTAAGTCATGTGACACGAAATTTTAAACCAGTTACTTAGCTGCATGTATATCGGAACGAATGGAATCGGAACATTACGTCATAGGGCTGTCATACAAACCAACCACTATATATTAGGTTCTTGTAAGAAAAACTTTTTTTCTTTTTGAATCTACAGATGGAATCGGAACATGTCGTACTACAATTTCGGACTTTTTTACAAAAAAAAACATCTTTTAAAATGCTGTATTTTGGGATCCTTTGTACCTACAAAAGTTCAGTGGACGACTTTCTTGTAGAAAGCACCTTTTAAAAATTACAAACCAAAATATGAAATAAGTCCGAAAATTTTTGAGGTTTTTTGAGGGTCACGGGGTTAGCACAGTTTTTTCGTGGTTGCAAACTTGGTGGTACACTACTGGTATCTATCCTAGCAATATCCCAAAAAACCAGAGCCGAGCTATATTTTTTGCGACCTAACGCCTTATATTTCAGTTTATTGACTGGCCTACATGCTAATATCGGAATTTGGCTATTTGGCGATATAAATAGCTCTGATCTTATTCTCTTTAAAAATTCTCGAGATGACACATTTATGAAAAAGTGCCATGCACATTGAAAAGCCTGAAGCACTCCGGCTAATTTAAGTTTTTAAGGAATTTATGGAAAGCAACTACAGGAGGTTAGTAATGAAAGCGAGCACAATTTTTTGGCCTAACATTTTTGAGAGTAAAGTTTTCTAAAAATGTATTGAGTGTTTTAGTGGAAAACAACATTTCGCATTCATTTTCGATTTTTTACATCAAGCTTTAAACATTTTTAAATCCCAAACAAACTCTATAAGGTAAGGCATTGCTGAACTGTGGTGAATTGTGCTTGTAAGTAGCTGATATGATAGCTGAACGGAACGACCGTTGATAACATTTTTCGGGCTCGACGAAGCCATGGTGACGGCCGAACTCACGACGAAATTAAATATTTCTAAAAATTTCCAGTAGTTCCAAAATATGGCTTGTACTAACAAAAAAATTATCAAACAATTTAAAATGTGAAAAGAAACTTTATGCAAGGGGTACGAACTAAAAAAGATTAGGAACCACTGATCTGGATAATATGGATATCTCCTATCAATCTGTTTGGTACAGTACCTAAGGGGCGGCAATTTGCCCTCTTGCCCGGGGCGGCGTAAGTGCTGCATTAAATAAACGATTCACTTATTTGCCATATCTATTGAAAGTGAAAAATAAAATATAAAAAAAAAATATCAAGTAGTTAAAAATTCAAAATTTTTTGAAAAATTGCAAAGTGTTTGAATAAGGATATTTCAACAAATATACGATTTCATATAAGGTTACTAGATGTGAACCTTAACGAATAAGGGAACCCTTTAGGAAACCCTTGACTATGAATAGCGTCAGTCCCTTAAGGGTTCCCTTAAGTATAAGTGAGGACTATGAATTCCGCCCTAAAGCTCATTTTTTTTAGCGACGTCGGTAGTGGAACCTATGAAAATTATCTTTATTGTACGATCGATTGGACAGTATGCCAAATCTCAGTTAAATCTAGACTTAATTTCACTGAGGCATATGTTAGGATGGCATGGAGGCCACTAGATAAGTTTCTTGAATAGTGATGTTCTAGTACGTTTGGGCAAAATCTAAGACTTTTAGCAGAAATTTCGACATGGTTGTTTTAGCACTGATTTTATCAAAATCATTGTCAGGAAAATTGATTTACTTGAAATAAGCTTTCTGCTCACTATTCACTTCTCGAAGGAGAGTTTGTATCACATGAGACACAGAATATCTAATATCTGTGTAATATGGTGGACAGAATTTTGATGACTTGTGACACCACGGACCCGAACAGCACAGGGAGGTCACTAGAATGGTTGATACGCCATATTACGTGGATCTTCGAGCACTGGCTATCCCGTGCACTCGAGTGATGTATGGTGGCTTACAGCATGAGTGACTTTCTCACTCTTCTTCCGGATGGTCATTCATACACGCCGAGCACGTCTAGCAGCGTTTGCTTGTTCGGGAGAGAACCGCTGTAAGCGAACGCGTAAAGCCTCGGAGTTTGGTGGCTCAGCATATCCCGAGCGTCGAAGGGGCTAGTTAGAGAGAATAGCCTTGTGGAAAACGCCTGTACACCTATACCTAGCCAGTTTGTGGATTGATGTTCACACGACCCGAGTCGCATTGATGCGTAGTAAACGGAAGAGCCGTCTAGAAGTGAATAGTAGTCATCGGTTCAACAATCCGGGACTGGCAAGTCAAAATCGTTAGACTACGCCTTACGATGGGTGTCATGTAATTCGAAACGAAAGTGCCGGCAATTTAAGCCAAAAGTGTCGCGAATTTATAGTTAAGATCGTTAAAATTATAAAAAAGTGAAAATATAGAAAAATAAAAAGTGCGAGTTTTGAGTGGGATTCGAACTCTTGGTCAAATTCTGACAAACGAAAAAACATGCCTTCGGCGACGACCAATAAAATTAAGAATACACCCAAACAAATTGAAAATTTACGATTAAAGTTCAATTAGAAGAACCGCCATTGGTATTTCTTCCGTGTTGCATAATCTCAAATTCCAGTTTCATGTCTTATAAATTATATGAATAAAATGTTTATCTTTATACATCGAAACTATTATTTTGACCAATTTATCTCCCATTTTTGCAGTTTCCGATAAAATGCAATAAAATAAACATTTTTTCCAATCAGGCCAACCAGTTACAACCAATATACAGATCAAGAGACGCGAGAGCGTCTCGCCCGCCAAAGGAAAAAGAAAAACGAAAGCGAACAAGTCTATGATTACCGGAGACAACTTGCTTTTTTGTTTGATCAGGCTACAGCCTTCCAGGCAACAGCCCCCTAAAAATTTTTTTTACCAAAATATTCCACATAACGTGTTCTAGTGCCTTTCCAAATAAAATCTTCGATCGGCACAATAACGGGTAAGATATATGCATTAAACGGTGAAATTTTCACCCTCACAGACTTAAGCGAGTAACCCAATTTCAGAATGAAGTCTACAGTTGCGGAAATACTTGCTTCTACTGTCTCTCTTCGTGATGGGATTTTTATGAAATTTGAAAAGAATGATCCTCTGGTGATCCTTCTAAAGAATAAATGTCTTGCATTTAGATAAGTGGATGGAATAACGGTAAATTAATAGGTAAAGTTAACAAAAGATTTCCAACAATTGCGTCTATCGGCTCATCGCATTGACCATTTTTTAAAACACACTGCGGCATTGGGACATTTGGATATTGGGACACCGGGAGACTGGGAGACTAGGATCTTGGGGTAGTGGGATATTAGGAAATTGGGACATTAGGGTCTTGGGACATTAGGACATTGGGGCATTAGGCACAATGGGGAAACAGGGACGTGGGGACATCGGCATATTGGGGCATTGGGACATCGGGATATTGGGGCATTGGGACAATGGGACAATGGGACATTGGGACATTGGGATATTGGGACATTAAGACACTGGGAGACTGGGACATTAGGACACTGGGATATTAGGACATTGGGACATTATGACCTTGGGACAATCGGACATTGGGACACTGGTACATAGGGGCATTGGACCACTGAGACATCGGAATGTTGTGACATTGGGACATCGGGATATTCGCACATAGGGGCACTGGGATATAAGAACATGTGAACATTAGGGTCTTGGGTCATTAGGACATTGGGATATTAGGATATCAACACATTAGGACATTGGGACATTAGGTACACTGGGGAAACTGGGACGTGGGAACATTGGGGCACTGGGACATCGGGATATTAGAACATTGGAACATTGTAACATTGGGATATTGGCACATTGGGATATTGGGATACTGGGACATTAGGGCACTGAGATACAGGGACATTGGGGCACTGGGATATTAGGACATTAGGCTATTGGGACCTTGAGACACTTGGTATACTGCGACATTGGGACACTGACCACTGGTACATTAGGACATTGGACCATTGGGATATTATCACAATAGGATACTGGGACATTTGGGACATTGGGGTACTGGGATATTAGGAAATTGGGGCATTAGGACCTTGGGACATTAGGACAGTTAGACATTGGGATATCAGGACATTAGGTGGGAGACTGGGACATTGGGATATTCCGATACTGGGACATTGGGACACTAGGGTAGTGGAACATTCGGACATTAAACCATTGGGGCACTGTGAAATTTGCACATTGGGACAATAGGACCTAAATTGGGACACTGGGACATCAGGATATTGGGACATTGGCACATTAGGATATTAGGACATTGGGACACTGGGATATTAGAACATTGGGACATGAGGACACTGTGACAATGGACCTTAGGGCATTAGGGCATCAGGACATGGGAACATTGGGACACTGTGACATTGGGACAATGTGACATTGGGACACTGGGTCAGGGGGGCATTAAGACAGATCAGTAACAGAACGTTAACAAAGCGTTGGCAAGGCAACAACAGAGCGTTAGCAGATCGTTAACAGAGTGTTAAAAGAAAATTAACAGAGCCTTAACAGAACGTAAATCGAGTAATAAAAGAAGGGTAACAGACCGTTTACAGAGCGTTAGCCGAATGATTAAAGAGAATTAAGAGAACATTAACAGAACGTTAACAGAGCATTAACGAAAAGATAATAGAGTGTTAAGAGAACGTTAATAGAGCATTAACAGAGTTAACAAAAAATTAACAGATTACTAACAGAATGTTAGCAGAGCCATAACACAAAGATAACACAAATCTATTTTGCACAAAATACATATTAATAAACTATACCCATTTCATCCCAAAATTATTTTTAAAAAAGCTCAGCAACAGCCATTTGTGGCGTATTTGCAATTGCGTTTGCAGTATCTATTTATTTTAAAGAAGACCCTGTGAATATAACTTATGATATTAAATTTATGGAATATGCTGAACAAAAACCTATTGAAACTTTTCCCAAAACAAAAATATTAAGTGGCTATTTAAGTATGCAAAAATATATGATATCTGACCAAAAACAACAAAGTTGTAAAAGTTACCCCGCCAAAGAAAAATTCATCTGCCGCAAAAAGAATACATATCACTCCAATCCGCTGCTCATATCTAATTTTGTTTGCTGGATGTACTTTTGTTTTAGGTGTAAATGCTGGAGAAGTTTAAATGTACAGGACTACTTCTTAAAGTAATTTGGAGGGAGCCGTCAAAGTGGCACTGAATAAAATGTTAAAGCTCCCACCAAATTACTTTAAGAAGTAGTCCTGTACATTTAAACTTCTCCAGCATTTACACCTAAAACAAAAGTACATCCAGAAAACAAAATTAGATATGAGCAGCGGATTGGAGTGATATGTATTCTTTTTGCGGCAGATGAATTTTTCTTTGGCGGGGTAACTTTTACAACTTTGTTGTTTTTGGTCAGATGTTCTATTAGTCCCCGCACAAAATTATAAACGCAATGTATGTCTTGAAGCCATATTATTTTATGTTAAGAAGTCCATTATGCTTTAGTTTTTATTTAAAACCCGGTTTTAACATCTGAAAACCTTTTTTGCAATTTAAAAATGCATATAGCGATAGCTTCTCGAGAGTGGCCTATCTCTCGAATAAATTTTCGATGCAATCGGTCATATCCTCCAGCGTTTTCGAATTACATGATAGATACTTTGGTTTTCGTATGGTCAAATTCGAAAGTCAATTCGTTTTCGAGTTACCAGTGGCGGCTCCTCATATGAGGCAACTGAGGCGGCGCCTCACCTTCATTTCTGTCGAGTTATACTTTTTAATTTATCACAAAACATAGTTCATCAAATATGATAAAAAACCCTAAATTTATCTTTAAACTCACTTAAAAGTTCCTTTACACAATCGTAAAATCCCTAACATAGTTTTTGTACACGAACTCATACAAGTGAGGCGATAATTTTTCCGCCGCACAATCCCGAACAAAAACTTAACGCGTATCAATACATTCGCCCAATTCTCTATGGGAGAATGTACGGGAAAAAAACTATAGTCCAGTACAATAGGTTCAAAATAGCCCCAAACCCAAACATCCAAAAAGAAAAGAAATTTCTGATGCCAAATTGTTGAATACACTGCCCAATATATGCAGAAGAAAGTTACACTAATTTGCGCCATGGGTTAAGGGGGGAGGGGGTTGCAAAGGGGAGAAAATTCAGTTTTTTGCAAATATCTGGAAAACTATGAATCTGACCTTAAATTGTCCTGAGAACGAAACAAACTACACAAAATTACCTTTGCAATGATATATAACACTCTAGACGTTTTCTCGGAAAATTATACCCTAGACCCAAAAGTATATAGAGAATTTCCATTTTTTGAGTTTTACATTTCACACTGTAACTCTTGATAGAATAGACCTAGGGTGACAGGATCTTGTTCATTATATTACCAACAAAATTTACTTGATTTGAACCAAAAATTAAAGTGCTCCGACTATTGACGCCCCCCTCACTCCTCCTAACATTTTTCAAAAAAGCATGCCCGTAGCTTCTTTTCAAATTCAGCCAACTAGATCAAATTTGGTGGGATGCCTATTCTAAGCCCCATTATGCTCCTTACCAAAAATTATTACCATCTGATTAAAACTAAGGGTACCCCCCATACAAAGTGAACCAAAATTCTAACAAATTTTACATTCTTTCGCTTCTAAATTCTATCTAAAATGGAAAAATAAAATTTATCTCTTAGAACGTCATTATAACAGTTAATTGTAGTCTTCTGAATGTATGTTCAAAAGTTTGCATCAAAGCGTACACTACAAGTATCAACAAATTGGGTTTGAAGGTCATTGGTACTAGTTCTAAGGCTATTTCCGAATATATCGAGTAACGTGTACTAGCAAACTTCAAACCCTATTTTTTGTACTTGTAAGGCACGCTCTGGTACAAACTTTTGAATATACATTTAGAAGACTACAATTAACTGTTATAATGACGTTCTAAGAGATAAATGTTATTTTTCCATTTTAGATAGAATTTAGAAGTGAAAAAATGTGAAATTTGTTAGAATTTTGTTTCACTTTGTATGGGGGGTACCCTTAGTTTTGATCGGGTGGTAATAATTTTTGGTAAGGAGCATAATGGGGCTTAGAATAGGCATCCCACCAAATTTGATCTGGTTGGCTCAATTTGAAAAGAAGCTACAGGCATGCTTTTTTGAAAAATATTAGGAGGAGTGAGGGGGGCGTCAACGGTCGGAGCACTTCAATTTTTGGTACAAACCAAACAAATTTTGTAAGTAATATAATGAACAAGATCCTGTCACCCTAGGTCTATTCTATCAAAAGTTACAGTGCGAAATGTAAAACTCAAAAAATGGAAATTCTCTATATACTTTTGGGTCTAGGGTATAATTTTCCGAGAAAACGTCTAGAGTGTTATATATCATTACAAAGGTAATTTTGTGTTATTTGTTTCGTTTTCAGGACATTTTAAGGTCAGATTCATAGTTTTCCAGATATTTGCAAAAAACTGAATTTTCTCCCATTTGCCACCCCCTCCCCCCTTAACCCATGGCGCAAATTAGTGTAACTTTCTTCTGCATATATTGGGCAGTATATTCAACAATTTGGCATCAAAAATTTCTTTTCGTTTTGGATGTTTGGGTTTTGAGCTATATGTACTAGACTATACCACTGAGGCGAAACAAAAATCGCCTCAGCGTGTGTATCTGAACGACGATTTGTTCTCGCTTTGTTGTACCTATGCTTTGCGCATTGAAATGTAGCTGTGCAAAATGAAGTTGAGATAAGAACTTACTCAGCATAGTTTTGGTTTTCTTTTGTATGTATTTTGGTTAAAATAGAAAAAGGAAAATATTAGATGATGTTGCTTGTTGCATATGATTTTAAAAAGGGCACAATTGATAGTTGTGTAGTTTTTGTCACTGTTCATTATTTCATTTTAATATTTTAACGCCGAAACTTTTCAAATTGATTTTGAATATTTAAAATGGGATATTATGATGCATTGAAGAAAATTGTAACTGTAAAATTATCCTCTATTAATGTAACAACCCCCTTCTAATGTGTTTTTATACCCTTCGCTCATAGAGTGAAAGGGTATATTAACTTTGTCATGAAGTTTGTAACATGTAACGCATTGAAGAAAGCATCTCCGACCATATAAAAAGTAGGTATACACATTGATTAAAGAACTAAAGGATAGGCCCGAGTCAAACTCAAATGGTCCAGTTTTTGAAATTACACTAATGGCCATGTATTTGACATAAAGGGAACATTGAAATGTAGGCGCGAAATTCACTTCACAAACTCACACTCAGTAACTGGATTTCACTTAAAAAACACTGAAATGATATAAGAATTACGTTATCACAAAAAACAAACGCGCGACGCGACAAATATGTTCTCGAGAATTTGCAGAACGTGTAACAGCTGACAAGCGTTGACAGAAAGGGAACGCATTTCAGTGGAATGTTTTTTTTTTTTGTTGTGTTTCAAACCGGACCATGCAGTTTGTATGGGATGACAGCGGATTTTCCTTTCCGTTTAGCTGTCTATTCCATGGGTATACATATATGATCAGCATGACTTGGGGAGTCAATTGGGCGGTGTCCGCCTGTCCGTCTGTTGCGACGCGTTTTACTCGGCCAATTTAAAAGCTATAAAGCAGAAATTTTGCACAACTGCTCCTTTTTGCTGCAGGCAGTCTGGTTTGAATCGGTCAAATCGGACCATGGGGTCATGGGGCTGCCATACAAACCCAACCCCCAGATTAGGTTCTTCTAAGAATGTTTTTATATTTGTGCATCAATTTCAACTAAGTTTCACCCAAATGTATTTCTATTGATGACACAAAAGTATGTAAGAATGAATCAAATCGGACCATGGGTCATGGGGCTCCCATACATTTTTTACTCCCAATTTCAGAAAACCTTGAATTGATGTGTCTTTATCAAAGCAACAAAAAAGGTCAAAACAAATGGAACCGGACTATGGGGCCATGCTCCCGCATCCCCCAATAAAATTTTCTGAGTAAATATTTTTAGTAGCCCACTTGCTCCAACCAAAACCCACACAAATATTGTTTTGCCGACGCAATGGAACTTTTGTGAAGACGGAAGGAAAAGAATGGGGATTAAATACAAGTCGTAGGTACGCCCGAAAAATCTTTTAGCCCGAGGAGAGCGAAGGGTATCCAAATTTCGGCCACGCCCGAAATTAGCCTCTTTTTTTTCGCCTCACCTATTTCCATAGGCACGAGCCGCCACTGCGAGTTACATGATACAACTTTGTCCAAATCGAAAGGAATCGCTTTCGAATTGAATTACATGATAGGGCCCCTGGGAACCCCATCTATTGTTACCAAGTCCCAAGCTCAAGCATCTTGGCTCGATGGTAAATAAAGGAGCTCCATGCGATTATGATATCAAACATCGCACAAAGGTTGGATGGATAAAGTGGCGAAAAAATTCTGGAGTTTTCTGCGATGTGTTAAAAGGCAAGTGGTAGAAAACGGTTGTACGTCCCGCACTCATGTATAGATATGAATGCTGGACCATGTATGAAGATTACGCGAAAAAAAAATGATGGCGACCGAAATGAAAATGTTACACATGGGTCCAGGGCATCGAGTATCGAGGTCACGTCACCACTGTATTTCAGGCAGAAATCCACCCAATAGAAACTTGCGCCGAACTCTGTCTGACTGGGTGCCAGCGAGACAAGAAAACGAATAGCGATTTTGTCAGACAGCCATGCGACGATTAGATCATTCACACCTTCACATCAAGATTTGTTTTGTGCTGGCTGAAGACGCTGAATCAACTGGGCTCCAATAACAGAATAACACTGTTCTGGGTCCCAGGTAATCAGCGGCGGCTCGTGGCATTCAACCACAAGGAGGCAGCTGACATATTCAGTTGCTTTAAGAGTCCAATATGGCTTGAAGGTCTTTGGTAGCATAAGTAAAATATGAAGATATATTTTATTGAAAAAAAAAACACACGCACACACACACACTATAAGAATTACGAATTTAAGGAATTTTAAAAAAAATTAAAAACGAAAAACTACTTAAAAATAAAATCAATTCTTCTTTCCTTTTTTGTGGCAAAGTATTTAATAATATCGTCATACCAGCCGTTTTCTTTCTCCAAGTTCTTAACAAATTGCTTTTCAATACTTAGCAGAGATAAGTCGGATAATCGCGATTGACCAATGGTATTTCGGGAATAAGATTTGATACGTTTTAATGCTGAAAATGATCTCTCAGTGCTGACGGAAGTAGCGGGAATAGTCAAAACTAACTCAATCAATTTTGTAGTTTCTGGCATAATAGCACAAATTCCATTAATATGGAAAAATGTTAAAAGATCATTCACTGAACGACAATTTTCCCACATGGTTGAATCGGCATAAAGAACTATCAATTCACTTTTAAGCTTTTCCCGATTAAAGAAACGGCCATACGTGAACATCAAGCAGTCAAAAGAAGACTGTGGAAACATACTTGAAAAGGAGTTAAATTTAGATATGTCCATAAGTTTCAAAAATTCTAATTTATGGAATTCGTCAAATCGATTTCTCAACTGAGAAACTATGTTATCGACAATTTCGAAGTAGAGAATGCGATATTTTTGTTCAATATTTTGTACGCCATCATCGATTTTTCTTTTCCGACCAGAATGAGGCAAAGAAGAAGAATTTTCACATGCATATTTAAAATTTCGAATGAATTCTGCATCAGATCTTAATTTTTGCAAATTTTCAATTGTTACGTCTATCTGTTTTTGGCAAAAAAGAACATCTGAAGTTTTTGCCTGCAAAATATCCCACAGATGAGAAGTAAAATTGAAAATAGATTTGTAGACTGATAAAAGAAACACAAAATCAAAATCTTTGATAACATGAAGAAAGCCAACAGCTTCACGTACAGAATCTGAGTCGAAATTCGAGTCATTCGCAATCTGCTCGAAAACATTCTCGAATATAGTCAAATTTTCGGCGACAACATTAACTAAACGTGAATTAAAATTCCAACGAGTAGGAGCCGAAGATGGAATCCGTGGAGCTTTTAATGCATTTAAAACATCTGTGCGTTTAGTCGACTTTGAAAAAAAAGATCGAAATCCAGACAAATTACAAAAAAATATCCTAGCATAGGATATGCTACTGGCTCCTTTGCTTAAGGCCAAATTTAGCACATGCGCATAGCAATGAATGAAAATTGCTTGTGGAGCAACAGCTTTAACTTTGGCTTGCAAACCGTTAAGTTCTGAAGCCATTACGGCTGCTCCATCATATGTTTGTGCAACCAATTTCTCCTGGAAACTATATTCACCCATGACATTTTCTAAAAACGTGAATAAAGATGAAGCATCACGGCCAGAGCTAACGTCGAAAAAACCAAGGAAATGTTCGGCTAAGTTTCCACCGGATACAAACCGTAAAACAACAGAAAGTTGTGACTTACAAGAAACATCAGTAGTTTCATCAATTTCCCAGGCAAAAAAATTACAATTAAGAATTCGTTTTTTTATTTCACCCCTAACTTTAAAAGCGACAGATTCTATTAGTTCATTTTGAATGGTTTTAGATAACCCTGTAAAAACTTTTGAATCTGTGCTTGATTTAAGAACTAAATCGTATTTGCTCCACATATCGAATATTTCACGATAGTTTCCCTTATTTACAGAAGTTTCTGTTTCATCGTGACCTCTGAAGGGCAAATCTTGGCGCGACAAAAGGGATGTTAAATCAATGAATCGTTTTAAAATTTCCCTATTCATTTTCACATTTTCGTTGTGTTTTTCTATTTGTCGTTGGTACCCTTCATTTACTTCAGTTTCAATTCGTTGAGACCCTAAAAGCTTCAAGCTTAACTGCGATCGAATGTGGTCCTGACTAATATCGTGACGAGAGAGAGCACGATGGAGGTTTTTCAAATCACAGAAACCTTGCTTTTGCCATACATCATTGCCGGAACTAGAAGGGAACAAGACGCAGGAGAAACAAAACAATTTCCCTATGACAAGACTTCCAGAAAGCCATTCAAATTTTTTATACCACTCCATGTTAAAAGAACGATTAATTTTTCCATCAGATCGGATAATCTTCAGCTCTGGAGTTGGTCTACCCTCTTCCTTAATTTGTAACTTTTCCTGATAGCTTCTCCGACTAAATGGGCTTACTAGTAAGCTGTCAATAATATTCATCGTGAATTATCAGGTTAAAGTTCAATCTACGAGTAAAAACTAATAAAATAGAAAAAGGAAGTACTTATCTTTTGGAAGCTAACTCTCTTTTACATACAATTTATACACACCGATTGCAGCATGCAAAACGCAACAATTCCCTTCAAAACGTTTTTATTTTAGATGGTGCCTTCTTACTGCAATCACTTCAGTTAATAATAACGAATGCACTTTACACAGACCTATCTAAGCAAGCAAGACGCAACTATCGACTTCAAAACCTATTTCAGGAATGATTTTTTATCTTACTGCTATCGATGCTATAGCTTTGCTTTTTTTTTGTTTTAAGGCCTAAACTAAAAAAATAAAACGAAAAATTTTGTAGACGAATCTGTTGAGCAGTACACCCGTTGAGGCAGTCCTCCGGTCGGTCATCTATGCTGGTGAAATGTAGCAACAACACAATAATATTCCAAACACAATCGTTTGGGACTATTGAGTTGAGGCTATCCTCCGGGTGGCTATGAAAATTACGAGTATAGAACACTATAGGCATATACTGAACGTAAAGTCGTCGTATAGCAGCGACGAACTCAACTCAACAGAAGACTAGCGTTAAGGCGCGAATCTGCCTCACGTTTATTTTCCGAATTGAGGCAGTCCTCCGACCGTTCGTTGTGAAAAGTATGAAGAGTAGAGATATTTTCGGCGATATCAGATCAACGATATGACGAATTCAGTGTTGATAAATACAATTCTGGAGGCTAGGATGATTCTGCCTCATTTCAACTTAAGTTAATCATTCTATGTTGTATTGTACTAAAGAGTGAAATAAATAGTTGAATTGAGGTAGCTTAGCTCTCTATAAATGAAGTAATGAATGAGTTTAGGTTGAATGAGATCATTGTTAAATGTTAAAAAGTTTACTATTTTTAAAGGAGGCACTGCCTCCCTTGCCTCCTCTGACGAGCCGCCTCTGCAGGTAATATATGTATCACAGGGAGCGAACAGGCTGACGAACTGGCACGCACATCTGCAGCATCCACTTCGGTAGACCAGACCCCTTTTGTAGCATCTCTACCTGTATAGTAAAGAGGCAAATCAAAGGCCGGAAATTACTCAAAGCATTTTACCACTGGGCCATCTTGCTGGGGTCAAGCAATATCAACTATTTACCGCAGGGTGCCCCCATAAAAGATCGGCTCAGCTCCATCAACTAAGCAGAAGGAAAGTACGAACGATTTGTAAACATCTTACAGGCCACTCTTATCAGATATACCATCTTCGCACAATAGATTTTAGACAAGACGCGAGCTGTCTATTCTGCGAAGACGAGACGAGACTTCAACCCACGTTCTGTGTGAGTGCGATGCTCTAGCCCACTGTTTCCCGACAGGTGGTCGCAACCCGAAGGTGGTCCGTGAGAAACCCGTAAAGGGTCCGCCTGATACTATGGGGAGCAAAGTGGTCCGCAGTCATTTGCGAGTTGGGAACCACTGTTGTTGTTGTATTAGCAATTCAAGAGTTTTTTTCTATTGAATTGAGGAGGTTGGCCGCTCTTGGCCGTTGTATTAACAATGGGTAGCCGGGACGATTTTATCGTAAAACTGGCTGCCATAGGAGCATTTCTAAAGACAACACAAACATTCATGGTCACTGTGGGATTCGAACCCACGCGCCAGCAATTCAGGGTTAGAGTGTCATCTCTACCACTGAGCCACCGAATGCCCTGGGAACCACTGTCTAGCCCAGACATGTCAAACTCGAGGCCCGCGGGCCGAATGTGGCCCACCTCGCAGTTTTGTGCGGCCCGCGGCCAGGTCGAAGAAGTGCAATGCGTAGAAATAAAAAACTGGGGATGTCGAACTCAATAAGTTTAATAAGAAATTTACTAAGACTCACCAGGAAGTCGGTGGTTTATGCAAGCTCAAACTATGTACCTTAGAAATCTTTCTCTATGTACTTCAAATAATTGTCCTATTATTATTTGGGGTACATTTGTTTAAGGCATCCTTTTTGTGGAGGAGAGTATAAAGCCCATTAGTAAAATTATTTTATCTCGAATTTCGGTCCAGAAAAAATTTTAGATCTTGCCGAGCGTGATAGTTACCTCCCACGGTGGTTCTATAATTCGTTCGCCACTTGGATTAAGATTTATTTTAAGGCCAAGCTCTAAGATTTAGTAAACATGATGATTTCAGCCCAAATACACGATTGTTTTGCCTCTTAGCGTATTAAGCTTTACTGGTACATGAGTTTGTTTCAAACCACAACACAAAACACATTTTTGTCTATTTTTAGCCAGAAAGATGTCCATTTATGTCACTAACAATTTTTGTTCCCAAGGTTGCAATTTTTTGGGTTGACGGGTGCTACCATATTCTGATAAGATGTCCCAAATTTGGCGGAAATTAATTCATAAATAATAAAACAACGATGGTGATCGATCGATTAACCAAATTTTGGCGTTTGAACACGTGCACTGTCTGAGTTTTCGTCGACATTACAATGTCGTTTGGTATCCATAAATTCATATGAGTCACATGTGACTCATAAAGGTCAACGTGGAGGAACGTTTTGTACATATTTGACTCATAGACAGTGAACATGTTAACTTCTTGTCTAATGTGTCTCAATTTGTTTGGAGAACCTTTTCAAAAGATGGAAATTTTCTAGAGCGCATAGTCCCGACGAATTTACTGACTCAGGCTTATAGTCACGTGATAAAAACTATATTTTGTGATTAAATTTCAAAAATATCAATACGCATTTTCAATTTTTTTTTCTGCGGCCCGCTTCAACCTGAAAACAGTTAAAGTTGGTCCAAGCTTTGAGTTTGACACCCCTGGTCTAGCCCAACACCGCTGGACACAATTTGTGGCCTATCCAGACACTCAAATCCTTCCTAAGCACGATCGACCTTGATCTTCAGACATAGTCCTGCCCCCCTTCAACTAGGATGATAGCACAATAGGCATAAGGCTTCAGTGCTGCAAGCCCCCCATGAGTTCAGGTCCCTCCTAAATTTATATACAGTAGAATTCGGTTATAGCGACGGCGGAGGGACCTGGGAATAATGGTCGTTATATCCGAATGTCGTTATATCCGGACAGTATAATTTTTAGTTGGAATATATAGCTTGTAAAATGATTATAAAAAATAATAATTCACTGGAGCTCGATTTATGTTTTCGTAAAGCATATTATTAATCCCTTGTCCACAACATGAATTAAAGTGTCCAGACGCGAAATATAACCCGAATGAGTCTCCATTAACTTTTAAGGTATCTGAGAAAAAAAGTTTATCTACCCGGAAATGTTTTTTTCTGGTACTGCAGAGTTTTCCAGAAAATTGATTTAGCTCAGTTTTTTTTCCATGACTCATAAGGTTTCGACGAGGTTCAAAGGAAAGTTTATTACGTCATGAAACTAATAAAGAGAATTCTTTTTTTTTTAATGATTTCACTTTTAAACAAGTTTGATCTTTCGCTTTTATCTGCAGCCTTGGTGAATAATGCGTCTTCTATACCTACTCTGGTAGGTATAGTAGTCTGGCTGGTCTAGCGGTTAGTGCGCGCACCTTCGGTGCACAGGGTCATGAGTTCGAATCTCAACGTGTTCCATGGTGTTTTTCGAACTCACGAGCTTGTGACGGACTATGATCTCACTCAGATGTTAAACGAGTACTCATTTATGGGGATAAATAACACTGCTGAGCGTGATGCTGATCTCATTACCTCATCAAAAAGCAGATAAGATCTTGGAAATAGGATGTCACTAACACATCCTGCGGCCTTAATCCAATGTTGGATTGTCGCGCCTGTTATTTATTTTATACCTACTCTAATTTAAGAAAATCTAGCCGACAAAGGAGACAAAAAAAAATGTTTGTATTTTTTACTGAATAACAAAAACATGTTTTGCATTTTTTAAATGCGGATTACATGAGTTGTAAATGGTCAGAATGTTTTCTAGTCGGTAACCCTACTCTTACTCTATTGCAAACATTTATTCGAGAAGAGTTAAAATTTCCTTTTCTGGAAATTTGACTCAGTTTTTTTTCAATTCAGAACTGGCTTAAACTCATTCTGTTACAAATTTTCCGACATTGCAATTAGCAACTGGAATATTTTTGCTAGTTTGGAAGGGTAGTCACAGTTAAAGGGTTCTTTTGGAATCCCTGATGTAGGTGATCTTTGAGGAACATGCAAACAGGAAACATGTTTTAATTCTGCTATTAGAGGACCAAAGTTCGGGTTCTGTAAGTTTTTGTTGACTTTGATGGAATTTTATTCGATGTTACATCAGTTAAAGTACAACGGTAAGATTTACCAAGCGCCAAAAAGTCATCTACATTAAAACAATCCATTATTATTACACTGTCTAAGAACACTTAAAAAATGCACCTATCATACAAACCTGAACACTTCAAATTTATTCTCCACTCTAACAAAATGTGCCACAGCGCAGAACGTTTTTGGCTATTGTCCCCGACATAGGCTTTACAGTGAATTACAGTGAACAGTTTGTTGAAAAGTTCGTCTATCAACTTTAAAATCAAACAATTTTTCTATCAGTATTCGTTTAGCTTTTATGGATAATTCTCGAGGGAGCAATACCGAAAATGAGGCTTGCCTGGATCTAGACAGGTCCTATGTGTTAATCATGGAGAGAACGTAAGATAGTTCATGCTTAGCAAGCATTACATTTGCTTAAGTTGTTACTAAGAAAAACGCTTAGTAAAATTCACTAGAATCTGTGGAAATGTATCAGTTTCCCAAAACTTTTAATTTTAATAATTTTTTTAAGCAATACGCTAACCAAGGTTTATTTTTTTTTCGCCGTCCAGGAAGTCACTACGTTCAGGAATGGTCGAGCGATTCTGGTCAATTGAGCTTACAGTTTCAAAATTGTCCGCAAACACCCCAACTAAGCGAGCAGTTTGAGCTGAAATGATCGTTTCAAAAATCTTATCCTAGTTCACTATCGTGTTTTTGTTGTTGTAAGTTGTTGGTTGTAAATTATTATTAGAGAGTTTTAGCAAGTCGTTGCAAATAATACGACATAATTTGACATTCCATATAAAAATTCGCTTGCTTGCCGTATACGAAACAGTATATCATAATTTAGCATGTCCTAAGGAGGCATGGACATATGTATTTCCGTGTATTTGACGTCTTTAAACAATCAAAATTGTCGGGTCGCGATTTTTAGCTGTTGTAGAATCAAGCCTTTACCTATTGCTAATCTTCACTTCGGCTTAAAAATCCTGGTAATTGGCACTCGTATGGAAATTGCACGACACTGGAACAGAAATTACAAAAAAAACATACACACATACCCGTGAAATTTTACTATCGCGAAAATACGCAACAAATCAAAGAAATGTGATTCGGAAACACTAGTCCGCGTGGATAAAAATGGCTTTGTTGGATCTTTGTCTGAACCGGTCGATTTAAAGCAGCAATATACTGCTGTTGTTAGCGCTTTTTTAGTCAAACAAAAAGCATAACATAACATAACATCCTACGACCTAATATTCCGTGCAACAAAAATACCAATTCATGAAAAATTGGTCGTTATAACCGAAATCTAAACTGGATTTCTTCAAGAAATGAGTCGTTATAACCGAAACGCACTTTATATCCGAAGTCGTTATAACTGGCGCAATTTGTATGAAAACAATGCGTAAATCAAGGGGATTAAAGCTTACGTCGTTATATCCGAGTTGTCGTTATAAACGAGGTCGTTATAAAAGAACATCCCAAGTCCGATGGCCTCAAGCGCAAAATCAGAAGACGGATTCGCAGCCGAATTGTTGACTCCTTACCAATTTATACTCTGGACCAGGTTAAAACAGTCATTGAGAATGCAAAAAAGTCTAAGGCCCTTGGACCAGATGGCATTTCAATGGCCATGCTCAAACATCTTGATTTTCCTGCCATTGAGTATCTCACGGCAGTCTTTAACTTGTCAATGTCTACGCTTGCCATCCCTGACATCTGGAAACAAGGTCGCATAGTCCCATGCCTGTAGCAAAGACGCTATTAGCACGGATTCAGACGCATGCACAGTACGACCACCGCTCTGGACGCGATCACTACACGTGTAAGAGACGGACACACCATGCCATAGAACCATCATGGTGGCGATTGACCTATCAAATGCGTTTGATAAGGTTAATCACTCCATGCTTCTGGCAAACCTCCTCAATATGCATGTTCCGACACAAAAGATAAGATGGATTGCCAACTATCTAGCTGGTAGGCAATCCTTCACCGAGTTTCGAGGCAGTCGTTCCAAACTCAGAAAGATCAAATTAGGTGTTCCTCAAGGTAGGGTTCTCTCTCCCACCTTGTTTAACATCTACATGGCCGGTCTCCCAACACCTCCGGAAGGCATTGAAGTTATTTCCTATGCCGATGACTGCACTGTACTCGCCACGGGAGCGGATAGGGATGTCATGCGCGAAGATATCAATAGATATTTAGCGCGACTAGAAGCTTTTTTTCATAGCAGAAACCTAACCATCTCAGCGTCTAAATCGTCTGCGACATTCCTTACCACCTGGTCAGGTGATTGTCGGTGGCCGGTTGGGGTACGTATTGGCAACAAACCAGTTCCTACTGTTGCAAATCCAAAAATTCTCGGGCTTCACTTTGAGAAAATGATGACTTCAGCTCATCACGCGGAAGCGGTATGTGAAAAGATGCGCAGTAGGAACAAAATTCATAAAGCACTGGCTGGTAGCACCTGGGGCTAAGATAAAGAGACTATGCTAGCCACTTACAAAGCGGTGGGTCGAGCAGCGGCTGATTTTGCGGCGCCAGTTTGGTCGCAACTCTCTGTAACACAAACTGGAACAAAATCCAAGTCTGACAAAATGCTGCTCTACGCACAGCTACAGGATGCCTTCTGATGTCTGCCCAGGACCACCTACATCAGGAGACACATTTGATGCCTATACGTGACCACAATCGACTACTTACAAAACAATATTTAGTAGGTTGTTATCGAGAGGATCATCCTAATCGGAACCTTATGGACAAAATTCCCCCTCCACGCAACATCAAACGTGGCCTTCGTGACCTTGAGAGAGAGAGGTCCAGGGTTACAAAAGGGATCCTTTCGATGAAGATTCATACCGGGCTGCCATTGCAATGATTCACACTGAGGAAGTGAGTAGGTCTATTGCGAGTTTAGGTACGAACAGAGTCCTCTCAGCGCTCCCACCACCTATTTCGCCTGAGGAGATTAGGCTCCCGAGAGCCACCAGAGTAACTTTAGCCCAACTTCGGTCAGGCTTCTGCTCACGCCTCAATTCGTATCTATCTCGCATAGACCCAAATATACAAAACGTATGCCCAAATTTCGCTGGCACGCCACACGATGTAGCCCATTTGTTTCAATGCCCAGCTCACCCCCTCTCACTATGGTAAAACTCCATTGCAGCTGCCACGTTTTTGTCCCTGGAGATTACGGACGAAAACGACGACGAACTATAAATCGAGTCCATATAGATACACAGCGGTTCACACCTTTCTGTACCGCTAAAAGAAGAAGAAGAAGGTTGTTATAAACGAAATTCACATGTATCTATCAGTAGAAGTTCCACTTGATGGACTTAAGGGAAGAGACAGAAGCATACGTGGATGTGTCAAATTAAAAGGCAACAAAGGCATTGGTAGAGCAAAGTGGCGCCAAGGAGCGGTATAAGGAGGCAAGGAAGAAAAAAATGTGAGACAGTGCCTTATCCCAATAAAGCAAATTACATGTGAACATTTTTTAATGCATTGAATTCAGCAAATTAATGTCATAATTGACATTGATATTTCGAACGTTCATTATTGAAAGGAATTTAGATTGGATATTTCAAAAAGTGGTCGAATGTTTTTGACAAAACAGTTTTGTTATGATAAGCAGATATCAATTTATTCCAGTCCAGGACGTTGCGGTGGTAAGACGTCGCGAGATTGTGCTCTATAGTGCCTTCTATTGTTTTGCTAGTGCAGTGTGAATAGGTGGAGAATATAGCGGCGTGGTCAGCCATCTTGTTTTCTGTGGAGGAAATTTCGATGCAAATTTTGGATTTCAGGAAAAGTTCTGTGTAAGTCAATTTCATTTTATTGTACTGGTGCTCGTATGTGTATTCTAGCATAGATATACAACCGAATAGCCCATTTGTCGCGGTTAGTTGCATATTTCTACGAAATTACGCAGTTGCGGGTATATCTAGTGGGGAAAAATTTTTCTTGATCTTGTTGGTCAGCGATTATTTGATTTGTGGAGTAGGAATCTGTTCACTGGGTCGATTTTAAATATTTTTACATTATGGAGACAGAACCGCCGGATCGTGGGAGAAAAAAAACAAAATCTAGGGACTCAACACCTGTGAAAAGTTCTAATAACGCGGAAAAAACAAGTGCGGTAGTAAATGCCGAAGTGTTTAAAACCCCGACTCAAGTAAGCCAGAAGGCAGTAACAAAAGATAATCCTATCAATGTAGCCAGTAAACCAGCGGCACACAATAAGACTGATACGCCAATAGAAGCGGAAGCGTCGCAAGACCAAAACATGGCGGAAACCGCCCCCACCCCTAATAACAGGAAAGTGTACCTATACAAGAAAGACTCGCAGGAAAAATTCTTTGTTGTACTTGTGCAAAGATAAGAAAATTAATATCCTCGATGTGAATGATTTACTAATTTCATGTAAAGTCAACGGCATTACAGACATTAAATCGGCAAACTTCCGAACTATTAAAGTAATTTTTAACAATCATTGTGATGCAAACGGACTGATATCTAACGAGGCATTGAAGGCAAATGGCTATAGGGCCTACATACCTCAAAACTGCGTGTCCACCTTCGGAATTATCAGAGACATTCCAACTAAGCTTTCAGATGTGGATCTGCTACATGATTTAAGCAGTGTATCCAAAATCCTGAGTGTCTATAGATTTAAATTCAAGACAAAGGAGGGCGAAATGGTTCCCACCAAAACAATAAAAGTAGAGTTCGAGGGAATGCAACTCCCTAAATCAGTCCGATATGGCTTTGTCAATATCCCAACTGAATATTTCGTGCCAAACATCCGACTATGCTTTAATTGCGGACGTATCGGCCACGTGAGCAAATTTTGTAAGGCAAAGGCCAAAAGATGTCTGAAATGCGGTGATGAGTTCGAAAAATGTCAGGGGTCCTGCAAGCAAGACAATTGCACACTTTGCAAATCGAAAAGCCATAATTTCTTTAATCGGCTCTGTCCGAAAAAGCTTGAAGAAAAAGACATCTTATCTCGGATGGCTATTTCTAGACAAACCCGCAAAGAGCTCCTCCAACCTGACAATGACAATATTTTTTCCATCTTGGATTCGGTAGAATATGACAATAACTATCCTACTCTTGAAAACCACCCTAAGAAAGTGAAAAAGAACTCGAGTTCCCAAAGGTCTGTGTATCCGGAGTACCGGGACAGAACCCAAGACCTGAACAAAATGATGACAAGAAAGAGATCCTTTGCCAATACGGTGAAGGGAGACAGTAGCTCCGCGCGTAGTACCAATAAAACCCCCGATGAACCAAGGACAGCATACATGTATCCAAACGGTCATCACGACATAAAAGCTCAATACTTTAACCACAACCACAAGGACGTGGTGGACAATTATGAGGATATATGTTCGCAGTTCATCAATTTCATTAAAAATAATATTGACATGAACAACAAAACAAATTCAGATTGGATTTTAGAAAACACAAGACGATTTAATTCGCTAAAAATAAAATCTGACATTGTTTTCATGGAAAATGTAAAAGAAAACCACAATGAAAACTAAGTGTCTGCAAATTAACATTGAAGGTTTAGGTGGCAAGAACAAAGACACATTTGAGACGCTGTGTCACAGCCAACATATTGACATAGCACTTATTCAAGAGTCTAAACTTAAACCAGACCAATTTCCCCATTTTACGAACTATTTTGGCTTCTATGATAATCGAGAGGACGGGCATGGGGGGGTTGCCACTCTCATAAACAAGAAGATCAGATGTAAGCAGATCATGATCAACAGCACGTTGAACAATGTAATTGTGAAAACAACAAACTTACCCCAAAATTTCATTTTTGTAAACATATACATGCCTTGTTCAGGAAACTGTAACGAAGAGAGAGACGCTATGAATGAGCTGAGAAACCTACTAAATCAAATCTGCAACCGCCCGGATGAAAAGATTATTGTATCAGGGGACTTCAACGCCCACAGCATGGTATGGGGAAGCAGGTATAACAACTGCCGCGGCAATGACTTACAGTCACTTACCAATGACCTTGATTTAGGCAATTGTAATAACGGTCAATCCACATTTAGGACGAACAACGGCGGTGCATCTGTACTTGACCTAACGTTCTCCAACAGAGTTGACATGATCTCAGGGTGGCATCTGTATGATGTTAAAATATTTGGCTCCCACCACATCCCCATTCTTTTTCATGTTGAGGGCCACGTTAGTGCAAAATCTAGAATCACCAACTACGGAATTCTTTCCAGAAATATCCAAAACATTTCATTCCAAAAAAATCCTGAAGATTTCTCTAGGGCAATGAGATCGTCAATCAAGGACGCCACTTTCGTATCTAACAAAAACGCCTACAGCCCCAAACTGTGGTGGAACGAGAAACTAGCGTCTCTCTTTGCCATTTACAAGCAGCTCTCGAATAAATTTCGAAGACAAAGCACCACCGAGAACCTAAGGGCACTGGACACTGCTCAGAAAAATTGGAAAGAGGCGGTGAAGAAAGCAAAAAAACAGTCCTGGAAAAATTCCATCAACATGATTAACAAATCAAGCGACCCCAAAGAAATACATGACCTTTTCAAAAACGTTCAGAAGACACTGTTCAGATCTATTGACTTTGGCAACTGGGAGTCCGATAAGAAGCTTAGATTCCTCGAAAAATTCAAACTGAATGACGGTGAACAAATTGAACCGATCAACGCATCGGCCAACATTCCCTATGTATCGGCATCCTTCTCTAGGGAGGAATTTGAAAGCGCCCTAAAAGGACGAAGCTCTAACTCAACCCCGGGTCCTGACTTGGTGGCCTATAAACACATAAGAATGTTGGAGGATGACAAGAAATCAGATTTGCTTGACATCTTGAACGACTGTTGGTTTAAGGGTGAGATCCCTACCAAATGGAGGGAAATACGAATTGTACCAATTCCAAAGAGGGACAAGGATCTTGACCTAGTGGACAGTTTCAGACCCATTTCTTTACTCTGTGTCCCACTTAAAATTCTGAATAAAATGATTCTAAATCGTCTCAAAGTACACCTCAATGATTTCGAGGTCATTGACCCACATTCTTACGCATTCAGGCAGAATAAGTCTACAAGCCATTGTATCAACGACCTCATCACGGAAGTTAACCTGAACAAGGCAAAAAAAAGGGTATCGGTGTGCGCGAGCCTGGATTTACAGGCCGCGTATGATCACGTTGACAGGTCCACGCTCATTGAGAAAATGAATATGCTTAACTTACCACCGGACATCATCAAATGGGTCAACAGTTTCCTAATGAACCGCAAATTAATTTTTGAAGATGTGGATCTGGAGGTGAATAACGGGATCCCTCAGGGGAGCTGCTTAAGCCCCACCCTCTTTAACATACTTACAAGTGGTGTTCATGGCCTGTCGGGGCCAAACTGCTCTATATACCAATTCGCTGATGACTTTCTACTCCTGGCAAGTGGAAAAACTTTAGACGAGGCAATTGAGAATCTGGAAACGAGCTGCCAGTCTGTTATTAACCATATTGAGGACCTGAAGCTATCTATAAATGGGGATAAAACAAAATTTTTCATTTTCTCCAAAGCCAATTTCAATTGTTACAACCTAAGGGTACAAAACCAAAACATTGCCAACGTCAGGGTGCTGAAGTATCTGGGATTCCATCTCTCATGGAACCTCTCGGTCAGGAACCATTACGAGGACACCATTAAAAACAACCGATTTAACGCTACTACCTTTAATCTCGTTAATAGCCAGACTGAGGGGCTACACCCCAAAAAGGCCTTAGCGTTATTCAGATCACATATCCGCCCTAAGATTGAATACGCCCGAACCACTACGGCGAATATGGTAAACGGAATGGTAAAAGACATCACAACCTACTTCAACCCTTTTTTAAGAAGGTGTTTAGGAGTATCACCCTCAACGCCTATTCATAACATTTACACGCTGGCCAATGAGTTCCCCCCGAAATTTAGAAGTTGGTGGCTTACAGCCAAAGAAATGGCAAAACGCATCTCAGTAGATAGAGAATTCGCTGAAGAGTGGCGTAACAATACTGTTCTCCATAACATGAATTCCAGCTATGCCACCATATGGAGGTTGTTCTCGTCGGAATTGAGGTCTATCCCGACCAATAGTAGCGAAATACCTGACCATAAAATCAAAGTGTTTAGTAAGGACGTGGATAATATGATCACTAAGGACGAAGATCTCTCGCTCCTATCACTGAGAAACTTAACTGGAATTACCATTAACGAGGAATATACTTTTATATTCACGGATGCGTCCAAGGATGAGGAGGGTGTAGGTGCTGCTTTTATTAACGACGCAAATGGGGAGTCAGGCGGGGCCCAACTGCCGAATGACATATCTATTGTCGAAGCAGAATTGACGGCGATTCTGATGGCCACAAAATATGCGGTGGATAATAGGAAAAATAAGATCATCATCTTCACAGACAGTAACGTATCGTGTCAAATCATTAGGGATAAAAATAACCCCTCTACACTTAGCCATCAGATTAAATCCTTGGTGAACTCTAAACTAGAAAGCGTAATACTTATATGGATCCCGGCCCATTCAGGAATCACTTCCAACGAAAGAGTGGATGAATTGGCAAAAGAGGCGCGATCCTCTGATGCTTTGTTCACCCCCCCAATGTCACTAGGATCTGCCCTATTCAAGATAAAAGAAAAGATCTTTGATCTTTGGCAAGAACAATATGACGTAACGTCACTCGAGAAGGGATCCTTCTTCTATGAGCTTAATTCCTCGGTAAAACAACGCAGCTGGTTTAACAACCGGAAGTTCAAAAAAACAGACCCCAAGGTGATCAAAACAACCAATAGAATCATCACAAACCATTCATACAATAGGGAATACTTGGCAATGATCGGTAAAGTGGATTCTTCCATGTGCCAGCACTGCAACGAAATCCAAAACAACGAGCACATTGTGATGACGTGCCCCAGATACTTCAGTCTCCGTGCCCGCATTCCTCAACTATTTAGGTACAGAGATAAAACTCTCTTAGATTTCCTCAGAGACCGGGGTCCACCGAGTTGGGTGGAACTAGCTACAGCATTAATCGACCTGAAAATAAAAATTTAAATTGCAAACAACTGCGACAAATGGATTAAAGTTCTCGATTTTATTTTCTTCTTATTTTATCGGTTAAGTATAACTTCATATACACAGAGCACTTGTAAGAAATGAAGTTGAATTACAATTAAATCAATTAATTACCGTTAAGGGTTATCATGAATAACAAATCGCTGTAATTTCTCCTAATCACCGGCACTGCAGCAATCGCGGTCGGTTTTTTTTTTTGTCCTTGATCGATATGAACAATTGCAAATTGGCAAATTAATAACGCTCCTGGATTGGATATCTAGTTGGGCGGCACGTCATAATTTGTGCAATACAGTCAACGCCCAAGAAGCCACACCGCTATCGTCATATGTGACCAATTCCTCCAACTACAACAAGCCTCAAGGACTATAATAGCAACGTCACATAATTCGTTACGAACAGCTGTAATACACAATCTGCACAACTATTTGTCAACAAAGTCAACAAAATACGATGGCAATACATTCCTAATGGTAGGAATAGCCAGCCGATCACGTTAAAGCCTCACCTGTGCGGTTCACCGAACTTATACCAGGAACAAAGCCTCGCGTGGTCACAGGAGAAAAAAAAAAAAAAAAAAAAGCAGATATCAATCTTTCAATCGTCATATAAATACACTCACCTTTGTAATGACCTAGTCGGTCGTGTAGTGTCAGTGGCGCGATCTTATCTGACTCGGTTTGAATTTAATGGCAAACGTGTCCATTGGGACCGTCACTATCATCGGCTAATGCTACCTGAAATGAAAGACACCAAGCGTCGCATATATCAAATACCGCAAACATACTTACCACACTTGGGACTCAGCCCCTCTTGCTTAACATTAAAAACACACATCCATACTACTCTGCGCATCGTAACAGGTTGTTTCAATGTTTCCCATGCGCCGTTAATTTTAAAAAAGAAAATGTAAAATGCTGCCAAAACGCGATGAAAGTTTTAAGTAAAATTCGGTTAGTTGCTATCGGAAAGATCAAGTAAATCATTGTCACAATATCCCCATTACAATATAGACTTTAATTTATTTTACAAAAATAGATTTATTGCTTTCTGTTACAGTCAATAAACAGCCTTTACTATAATTTGGGAAACCTATTGCTGTAAAGTTTGTGCTTAAAACTAAATTGTTACTACAAAAAAAAAGAAACTGTATCAATAATAACATTAACTATATGTGATTTAAACAAATGAAAACATTTGTTTTTCAAGAGAAATTGTCCAGCCTAAACTCTAATAGCTAGAAGCGCCAATCACTTTTCGTATTTGCTCGAACGACAGCCAAAATGTTAGAGACCATGGAGCCATACGCAACCAACAGGGCAGGAAACCCTTATACAACGAAAATAATCCTTCCTTTTTGATTGCTTGCGTCAGACAGTCTAGAGCACCGCGATAGTGAAGGCCTCTGAAAAATTGGTGAATGGCAGATTATTCCAATTACAATTGCAATGAGGGAAATAGATAGATTTACCTTCCCTTTTCATCAGTTGGCTGATTCATAACACGGGTCTTGATAACATCGGCAGGTGTACCGAGAACAGCTGCGGCTAAACCTGCACAGAATGATGCCAATATATGAACAGTCGGCGAATCAGGCCATTGAGTCTTACGTAAGATATATCGTTTTGCGACATCGTATGTCGTTAAGTCACCTAGAAGATACATAAGCTACACACCGAAAAAAGTAAGAAGTCATATGTTCATACCTAAATTAACCATAGCGGCACGTTGAACATTGGGCAAGCTTCCTTTCCACAAACTCCTGAAACCACCCTTTCGTACGATTTCTCGAAAAGCGTGATGCGTACCATGTACTCTCGCCTCCAAGCCCATCAGTTGTCGTTTGCCCTCCATTTGAATTTGAACTTTGACTAAATCGGCCGGTGAAGCAAGCCATTGTGCTATACAGCCGGCCACAATTCCGCACATCGCAGCTTTCCACAGGGGCAATGTATGTGTCACGTCATTTTCCGTTAAATGTTTTCGCAGCGAATCATATGTAACTATACGAACACCACTGCAATATTTCCTAAGTAATTCAATGACGGAATATTTGGGATTTTTACCTATAAACGACATGTCGGTATAGTGCCGGTGTCATACCTCGCCACAACTTAAAGAAGCCCTCCTCACGAACGATTCCCATTGCGGTTGCCATCATGCCACGATATTGAGCCTGTAAGGAAAGAGATATTTGAATTTAGTTTCAATATTTATCTATAAATAATTTAAAATTATTTTCTGATATTTTGTTGGTCTCATGGTCTTATTAACCTCGGCGATGAGCGATTCCAGGGTAGAGCTGCCCTTAGAAATCGGCTGAAATTTCAAGGATCAGCATCTATAACAAGACTCACCATCTTGTTATAGTGAGGTGGGATTATGTTTGTTCATCTTCAGATCTCTGATTTTTTTTTTGGTCCAGAAAAGAATCAGAACTTTCTTACAAATCTTGCCTCGGATAAATTATCTAGGAAAAATCTTGTCAAGATTGTATGGAAAGTTAAGACAGAGATGCACAGTGCAATTCGTTGTGCCAGCAACAGATTCTTAGGCTCATTTCTAGACCTAAATTAATGCAGCTATTGCATTTTGACACCGCAAGAATTGCCGTTTGGATCATACCGTAGGAACGGTATATCGGAAACATTGGAATAAGGCGGCAGATATGTTAGTGCCACATCCAATTTCCAAGGTATTAACTGTTTTTTGTTGAAGTGTTGAAACCTCCACAAATCTTCTTTTCAGTACCGTATAGCCCTATGTGGGGCCATGGTGCGTTAACTCAGCCGTTTATAGGCAACTTCGAGTCAAAGTTACATTGCATATCATTTCGGAGTGTAGTGTATATTTCGGACACCCTCAAATGGGTACTCATTTAACATCTGAGTGAGATCATAGTGCGTCACATAGGTCATGAGTTCGAAATACACTGATCCATTATTCACTATTCTGAAACCTTCTCATCTTCTCATCACTACTCATTTCGGATCTATCCATATGCTAAGAGTAGCACGAATTTAGCTCAGATACACAATTTCCTCGACGCAAAGCGAAATACGGTGCGCTGTATTTATTTAATTTTATAACTGTGTTATCTCAGCCATTTTCACGGCTTTTGTTAAATTACGTAATTTACAGAATAAAAAATTATGGTGTGTGAATCAATGAATAAAATCATTTTAATATGAAGTTATCAGAAATGCAATAAGATTACGTATCCAATCATAACCTTGAACGAAGCGAAAAAAGAGGGTCCCAATGCACCGACGTTGAATTGAACGTTGCATTGGAAGTCACATTGCATTAAAAATGTTTTGTTGCTGAATGTAAACAACAATTCACAAAAAAATGCTTATCAAGCGTCCCGCATCGGCCAATCATATCATAATTTTTAATTAGTTGATATAGCTATAAAAAAGAATGCGATATTTATGGACTTCCTTACAATCGGGGATGATTGATTTGAAATTACAATAAAAGTAATTAATTTATCAAATGTTAAAATGCCCACGAACTTAGATATTGTTATTATTATATTATTGAAATTATAATAGACAACAATTACATCGGTGCAAAGTGAATAATCAGATCAGCCGTTTGGCTTCGGAAGTAGCCTCTTTTTTTGACCATACATGATAATGGATCTTACGATTCTCATCATTCAACTAGGAATTGATTGCTATTATAGTCCGTCTTCTATTTACAGAGAAAATCTGAATCTAGGCTAATCATCTCTTCGTTAGTTTCTGCTCTTGAAAAATGCATCCAAGTGATCAAGGCCATATATGTCGTCTAAGTTCACTCAGCGGCTAATTTACCAGCGGATTTTCCGTTCCAGACATTTATTTCCGGAGGTGTTGGATTTGATGTTATATAAAATAGGAGAAAGAACCCCGCCCTGTGGAGTACTTAATTTGATTTTTCTAAGGTTGGAGGAATATTTGAAAAGAAATTTGCATATTTATATCAAATTGCAAATCGTTCCGTCGCCGACAACCAACCATACCGTATAGAAACTGCAGGAAATCCGACTGGAAACGCTTCTAAACGTTTACTAGTGAAGCTCCTGTTTCTGTTCTCCTGTTACACCAGCTGACGGAATAGATTTCGATATAATCTCCTTCGCTGACAGCTGCACCATAATGACAATTGGCAATGATACTCCCGACATTTGCTTTGTTTAACGACGTGGCGAAATTTTCGATATATTAACTATTATAAACATGTTTCGGACGCAGCCACCGCACACCACGACACTCCCGTGGGGCCCTCTACGCTGCCGTCCGGTTTTCCCTTTTCAGTGTGGGTCGTTAAAAAAATTTTTTTTTCCATGTTCCATTTTTTGATATATGTATGTTTATTGCGACAAAATACATGCTTTGCTTATTTTGCGACTCCCTTGCTGATAGGAGTCATTCCGCTTGAAGCGATGTAAGTGTTGCCGATATCGGCCATGGATCGTTAGGAATTGTGATAATCGCCATGTTCGTATTTAACCCATTTTGCAATATCAGAGATGAGAGCGTGGGGTTCGAGTTTCCTAATCAGCGAGCCGTTACGTTAGTACAATCTGCGTGTCTGAGAAGTTATTCGGTACGCAGTCTCAATATGTACCTACGGTAAACCGAGCTTCTTTCTGGGCGTTCACAGAGGAATCCAGTGAAATAGCCCAAACCGGTGAGGCAAACACTATAGCTTCTGATTATAACCGGAAGATAGTCTGGAACATCCATTATTTCCGAAGCTTGCAAAATTAAAAGCATTCTTGACATCGAGCGTCACGACAGAAGAGGACGCGCCATTACAAAGTGATTCTTTTGTCAAATTAGTAACGAACTCAATTGCATCTACCGTTTAAAACTGTACTGTCGGCCTGACAAGCTCGAATTTTCATCGACTACCGATAACAGTCTGTAAGGCAGATTGGCCAACTTTTGTCGTTTCCATACAATTGGAACGGTGCCTTCGGTCAAGCAAGTTTCGAAGTTTTGACAAACTTACGAGGAATAGTGTGTATTAAAAACTTCAAGGCTTTAGAGATCCCATCTGGTCCTGGAGCTCTGCCCTACCCTACACTTGAAGCACCTTGCCTTCTGATCTGACGAAACTTGTCCTATTGGCAGCTAATGTTGAGGGAACAGAACCGAGACAATGTTTTGGAGCAGCATTAGGCTCTTTAGATGTGGTGCTTTTTGCACATTTTCTTCATCAATACCTTATAAGAAAGCCATTCCGGGTTGATGTCCGCGTCGTCGCAGAGTTTTCTGAAAAAAATTAGCTTGCTTCAGTGATCGTAGTAGTCTGGTTCGTTGGTGTAGTGGTAAGTGCGCAAACCTTCGCTTCCCAGGGTCGTGGGTTCGAGTCTCACCGTGAACGAATTCAGTTTATGGTGTTTTTCGAGCTTTCAGATGTTACACGAGTACCCATTTGAAGGGATAAATAACACTGAGCGTGCTGTTGATATCAACACCTCAACAAAAAGCAGTTCAAATCTTGGAAATTGGATGCCACTAATACATCTGCGGCCTTAGTCTAATCTTGCACTGTCGCGCCAGTTATTTATTATTCAGTGATTGTCGAGCGTTTTTATAAGACTATAGTAGGACATTATGATGGCTTCTTTGTATTGCATTTTAGGCAATTGCAATTTCCTCAGAGCACCAGTAGCTCCCATTTCTTTAACTTGATGACTTTTTCCGAGGCATGGATGCGTCGCAGGTCATCACTTGCTTAGCGATCTGTGCTGACTTCTACTCTGCAGAATGTTTCTTCTTCTTCTTTTAGCGGTGCAGAAAGGTGTGAAACCTCTGTGCATCTATGTGGGTACGATTTATGGTTCGTCAATGTTTGTGTCCGTGAGGTCTAAGGACAAAAACATAGCTGCTGCGATAGGGTTTTCCCACAGCGATATAGGGGTAAGATCAGTGGGCGCAGCGGGGCATTGAAACTCCACATCATCACTGCAATGGTGCAGTTTGGACAGATGGATCTCCGGGTTTATGCGAGAAAGGTACGAATTGAGGCGAGAACAAAAGCCCGACCGAAGTGGCTCTCGGGAGCCTAATCTCCTCAGGCGAAATTGGTGGTGGGCGCTCTGAGAGGACTCTATTCGCACCTAAGCTCGCAATAGACCGTCTCACTTCTTCAGTGTGTATCGCTGCGATGGCGGCTCGGTATGTAACTTCATCGTAAGGGTCCCGTTTGTATCCCTGAACCTCTCTCTCAAGGTCTCGTAAACCACGCCTGACATGTCGTGGTGGAGGAATTCGGTCCATGAGATGATTATTGGGATGATCCTCACGATAGCAACCAACAAGATACTGTTTTGAGAGTAGGAGATTGTGGTCACGTATTGGCATACATTTTGTCTCCTGATGTAGGTGATCCTGGGCAGACATCAGAAGGCAACCTGTCGCGATGCGTAGAGCGGCATTTTGGCAGACCCGAATTTTGGACCAGTTTGTGTCACATAAACTATGTGTCCATTCAGTTGTGAAAAGACACAGTTGTGAAAATGCGTCAAGAAGTAGTCTCCTACGCCAATTTGCCTCTCGGCTGCCCCATTCCGTGGACCAGGCGTTCAAGTTCCCCCAATTATCACAGGATTTTTTGTACAAGCGTTGTGTACCAGAAATCCAGAAATTGTTGGAAATCAATGTGTTCTATCACGGTGGAGCGCAGCAGTTGCCATTGACCTTGCTCTTATAACTCCTCCTAGTTCTCCTGACATCCCACGCTGGAAAGGATAGCCTCGGCACGTCCAGATGGCTACTTGATCATCATTATCTGCGACCCAAAGGGCTTCTTCTGAGTTCTTATATTGGTCACATATGATTGCTCCATTTTTATCAAAATTTGCAGCAGAATATCCAAGAGCCGTCACAATCTAAAGGTTCTCGGGACACCGCACAGATGTGCTTTGTTGATCGAGAACCTCAAGATCTTAAAGTTAGGTATAATGGATTTGTATCATTCAAACTAGTTACTAATTGGAACAATATTCGGGTGCGATGAATAGGGGCAAAAAGAGATGGGTGGCAATGAATCCTATATATTCTTCGAACGCGAAACGGGGAACTAACCAGGTTGCAGGATACAAGAGCACCAAATACCTCAGTGGTAGATGACACTCTTTGAGTTCCAGACCGTGAGTACGATTCCCATTGGGACTATGGGTGTTTGTGTTGCCTTTAAAAATGCTCCTTTGCATCTTTTGATCGCGAATTTAGCATATTTTTCGAATAATGTGAGCGGAGCGAACACAAAATGTTACAGCTTGTAATAAATAAAGAAATAGTCAGTTATTAGTTCATTTTAAACTTTTCAAATTTGTTACAAAAGCCAGCAACTTGAACAAAACGGTTGTATGTTTTACATTCATACGTCATGCATGGATCTGAATGCTGGCCCATGTATGAAGGTTGCGCGAAAAAAATGACGGTCGAAATGAAAATGTTACGCATGTCATTTGATGTAACCAAAAAGGATCACATCTATAGTAGCCACATCCGAAAAGCTCAAAGACCAATTAACGGAAGACTGGAGTTAATACTAAGTGTTCGAGGAACATCCTCGGCTACCATTGCAGATGCACTTGCAGGCCTAAAAGCATTGTTCATGACATCTAGAACGTGCACTATCCCCGTTGCTGTTCAGTATCAAGCAGATACTTATCTTTGACAGAATTCTCCGTTGTGACGAATGTTAAAATATTAATAAGTTTGCAAAAGATTCCGTTGTCACCATGGAAAGCTGCATCCTCTACCTCCTTCGCAAGCGCTTTGCTTAGATTGCACGCCTTTTTAAAGCGAACGGTATTCAGCTTTGAATTGTTCTCTAGCTGTGTCTTCAGCAGCTGAGTTAATCTGCTCCTTAACTCGTTTGCGTGCTGAGATAAGAAACCAAGTAGTCACTAATGAATGGTCTCCTGTGGTCTACTGTGGTCAAATTGCCCAACAACTTCTCCGCCATCCTTAGCATGGTTCCATCTATCCTCTATTGCCGGACCCTCACTTGATGAGTGTGTATTGGTTTTTTCGCGCAAAGTGCACTCTGGGGACGCTGGATCGCCGCCATTCCCAAGCGCATTTTTGCTATTACAAGATGGTGGTCGCTGCCAATATCAGCACCACGTTTTGCTCTGACTCTAACATCTAAGAGACAGTTTTGCCATGTCTTAAAAACAGCAGTATGGTCAATCTGGTTCTTAATTCTGCCGTTCGGAGAAGTACAGGTTGTTAAGTGGCAAGTGCTTGAACAGAGTTCCACTAATGACGAGAGTTGCAGAGCTCCACAAAAATCTCGCCATTATTGCTTCTGTTGCCTAAACCAAGATTTCCCATTAGATTCTCTAATCCTAAGCCTTAGCGTTGAGATCTCTGAATATAATCTTAGGGAGCTTTATTGAAAGTGTCGCCAAGATAAGACGTTGGTAGAAAACATCTTTAGCAGTTTGTTCACATGATTCGGTTGGTGATTAACAATGAATAATTGTAATGTTCCGTACTCTGGATTAAAATCTGACAGTAATGATGCGGTTTGAGATAGGTTTCCAGTCGATTAAGGATCGACGTTCGTTCCTAGTCAACAGGATTCCAACGACTGCATGTAGAGGAGTGGTATCGTCGTCATTTCCAGAGCAGAGCAGCACTGTTTGAGAGATTGGTGATGAGGAACTTTGCTCCTCGTCCGCGCCATCTTGTTTCGCTCAGTCCTAGTATAGCGATGTTGTATGTGGTCATTACCCGTTCAACTTCAGTTAGTCTCTCAATCCACGTCGTTCGAACGTTCCAAAAACCGATTGTTGTCCGTTGATTATAGCCAAAGTAAATCAGTACGAGGCTCGTTCAATGTTTCGAGTGTAAAATGAATTTCAGGTACGCGGGTTACAAACTTACGTAGCATATCGTTTTAATCGCCTTTTGCAACAAGCTGGAATCGCTGCGGCATAATTCTAACCACATGGGCCACTTTTATGTTAAGCTGCCTACATGTAGGTACGTTTTGAGTGCGAACGATAACGTTGCTTGCACAATTGTACAGATATGCTCAGGGCTCAGTAGTTTTATTCTCTCCTGTCCCTTTAGTCGCCTTTTACGACACGCCGGGAAAGGCGGTGGCACTATTCTTAACCCATGCCAGAAGGCAGGGTTTTCTGACTTGGTGCTAAATATAATTCGGTCGAGCAAAGGGTCATCAACGTTTCAATTGAGGACTATTGTTGAATTTCCCATATGCCAATGAACTGTTTTACAACAAACCAAAACCTTTACATACGTTCGCTTCCTATTCAAGACAGTTCCACAAGCCAAGTCACGATGACATAAATGCATGAACGATATTGTTGTGCATAAGTTTAGTATGTTTACTTTAAATTACACTGGGAACGGCCAACGTTCTTCATTCGTTCAAAAATTGTCCCAGTCATTGTGACGCAGCAACTGTGGTCTCGATACTCGGTTGAACATTTGTTTTGATTGATGTAGCTTCCACATGTTGTTGAGAATGCAAGTTTCTATTTTTATAATGCAAACAATTCAGTTGCAGATGAAATTAATGATATCAGAGGCAAACAGCTGATTTCATTTCATATCTTTATCTCTGGGCATGCCAGATAGAATACATTCAAACAATGAGAAAACGATTTTAGGGGCAATCCCAAGAATTTAAATATTAAAAATTGTATTTTGCTTACCCTTGGCATCGTTTTATCAGCCACTTCGCCCTGTATCTGGAGTCTTGTCTTTGTCAAATCCAACGGGTAGGTGACTGAAATAATCATGATCCTTACGTAAATTTCAACGATCTTTTCAATTATATAAGCACAGGATCTCTTACCAAACTCCGAATTGGCTGCAGCCAGGACCGACACTACATACGTCACTGGAATCGAGTCCATGTTGTTGAATTTGGCTGGTCGCATACCTTGCTGCTTCGGCATGACTACCCTGGAAGATGGAAACAAACAAATGAGTGGACTGCTCCCGTAAACACTTTCTGATCGACTCTTACTTGGTTGTGGGCACTTGTTCTGGCATGATGTCAATGTAATCGATATCAGCTGACGGGAAGGAATTTGTTACACCACAGCGCCTGAGAGCCAAATTCGCATTTCAGCTAGTTAAGAATAGAAGAAGCAAACCACACAGTGCACTGTCACTAGTCACCGATTCTCGATCCAGTATTGTGTACGCGAGAAAGTGTTCTTGTCAACGAGAAGACGAACGTCTTTTGCGAGCTTCTAGTCTGTCCAAGTTGCTAAGTGTAGTAACGTTTTGGGCGTTATATAACCATTTGTCGATTGCAATTTATGGCTTAGCGAGACTTAAGTCAATGTGTGATAACGATAACGACCGTACGGCCAATCGAAAGCCAAAACTAATCGCAAGAGGCAAATGGTGTGCTTATAAGACGAACGCGGACGAGGCGGTCGGGGTGAAGGCCGCAAAAGACGAGGCTGGTCCCAAGCAAAAGTGGAGGCCCGACGACGACACTAGCACAGCAAATTAGGCAGTGACGCAAATTCAACGGAATAGCCGAAGAATAGGAACGGAGCGTCGAAGTAGCTATTCGGCTGATATTAACTTTATCTTGGCAGTGATTCTATCACAATTTATGCGTATGGCCATCTCATGTAGGGACGACAACAGTCAAGATTGATTTCACAACAACGCGTTTGTGCGATAGGCACACAAGCAAACTTGGACTTTGGAACACTTTAAAAAGAATCACTTTCACTTTCGTATGGTCAAGCAAGGCGACGAAGACGACGACGTGGTGAAATTATGCGAATTCGTAACCGCCTGCATGCTAATGTTTCTAAAATTAACCACAGTCGGTCCCGAAACAAACCTATCACCGATCAGCTGGATGTGACAGTGTGCAACAGCTGATGGCTGAATGTGGAACAAAAAGTGTGGAAAGCGTTTTGAACGGCGGAATATGATATGTGGGTGACGGTTGACGGCATGTTGGCAATGCGGGATTTTAGTATGTAAACAAAACAGAGGTTTTGAATGCCGGTAGTGTCCTATTTTCTGATTTATTATGCATTCGCTTAAGCTTCTTTTATTAGGATAGCGTCCTTTTGTATAGCAGTGAAACTTGCTCAGGAACATCACCTTTATGCCTAGAGTTTCGCTACAGTAAATGCTGTGGTCAAGATGTCGAAGCGGTTCCCAGCTTTTCAACCGAGCTCATTCGCGAGCAAGAAACCGAAATTGGATATAAGTATCGGCAGGCGCGATGTTGCAGGACCTTCCAATATAAGACCGAAACGTGAGTATCAATCAATTCAACATAATTTCTATAATATGTACCTAAATATAGTTACAATTATGTTCAACTTCTTCATTGTTAGGAAGGATATACCTTTGCATGTTTTTCAGTAGTAATTAGGTTTTTATGGTAGTGTCTTGGTACCTTCCAGCGACAAGCTTTAATTGCCCAAGTCTTACCCTGCATCCCAAATCCCCAGGGCTACGAGGCGTCTAATTTATTTCTCTTTGCTATGCAGGTTGAGATACTACGGAAAGTTTAAGGTGCTCCATTGGATTTTCATTTCTCTTTCAATCCGAGCAGCGCAGGGAGGCCCCTTGTATAGTTGAAACGCCATGGAGTGGATCTGTACAAAGACCATTCGAGCGATGACGCTCCCGTGCTCCCGAGTCATGTAAGGGTGGCCCACGACATGGCTGACCTTTCTCCAAGTCGAACACGATGCAGTGTTTCCTCGTAGGGGAGGAATCAGTTATATGCGATCGTGTAGAAGCCTCGGAGTTGGCGGCTTCGCATAACCCTAGCCACGAAGGGGCTAGTTAGGGAGAATGCCCTTGGTACAAAATGCCTACGCGCCTATATCTAACTAGTTTGTGGATTAATGACCACACGTCCTGAATCAAATTGCAGCTTAATAAACGGATGGGGCCACCCCAATGTGAACGGTAGCGCTACGAGTCTGCTTTAAGCAGGCGAATAGTCACTGGTCGAACGAACCTGGGATGTGCACATCTGAATTTAACGTGAGGCCTAACCGAAGGAGGATAACACCTGCTAAAGAGCAGTCTTTAGCGAATAGTGTACCTCGGGGATGGGCGTGCCCAGGGGACCATTGTCCCTACCCACCAAGGCGTTGGTCTCGAGGTGGCTGTAGGTTGTTAAGCAAGTCATCGAGCCGGTGATGGGGGGTTTCTGAAGGTGAGTGCATTCACCAGATGAAGAAATCCCCATCTGACAATAAGTCCTTGTCAGTAAAACACCGAAGGTCCAACCCGCCCGAATGACCGGGAGATAAGGCCGTAACGGCTAGGTGCTCCCCTGACGGTATACCCCGTAGATGGTATCTATGTGTACTTTCTCCTCCAGCTCCCCTGTTTTTATGTTGATCAAAGACTCGAGATGGGACTTTGTCGAACTCGCCGAGTGTCGAAGCTTTGTTGTTTTCAATTTTACTGAAAGTTGCTGAACAGGGTTATCGAAATCCATTACCCTTCGGCAAGCTCGCAGATCACACTTAAACAGTTACCCCATTACCTTCTCAGATGATTGGCGATCTGGTACCAGTGCACGTTGTTACCCAGAACCGCCTTGAGGTATGCCCATTGCTAGTATACCATGATTTCCATCTTGTCAATCCACTGAACCGTAATTTCGTTCTCACAATCGATGAATATGTGGCCTGGCCTGCGGGATTTTTCTTTGTAGAGATGGGGAATCTTGAATATATATTACATGCCATGTAACAGAGACCGCCAGTATGTAGTTTTGCCGAATTCCGACTAAACCTTAATACCTCTTTCGTCACCGCTACACCCTGCGTCATCACATTTCAGTATTACCTCACAGGGCCAGTTTCAGCTAATCAGCATGGGGAGCAGACTTGCATCTACGCTTCTATCTCTTTAGCTCCGTGTAAACGGCACAAATTGAAGAAATCCCTTGCTTACTGAATCTCAGCTAGTGCAGCATCAGACCTACTACGATCTCGGGGCTTATGTTTTCTCCCTGCTCCGCTTCTAGTTGATTGCGGATATCTCCAAATCTAAGATAATCAAACAAGACATTCTTCGCAACTCCCTTTCATCTCGGAAGTTCCGGCAAATCATTTAGCTTAAACCGATGCAATTATTGCCGGTACCCTCCGTGGCCCGTTAAGTACTGGGTCATGTAATTATTCACATTTCCGTGTTTTTTTTTTTTTTAGCCCACATGGCTATGTTTGGGATAAGGGTATATACACTCCCAATCAATAGGATAGTTTCACTTGAAAAATGGTTGTATCTCGGTAAGTGATAACGGTATTTTCTTCAAACTTGGTGACAATATTTTCGGTAGCCTGCTTGTTCTTTCAATAATAGAAGGTCTCAAATCCGAAGTCCCGTTAGGATTTTCTTACGAGAATTCTTAAAAACAGTACAAATGGTGAAGTCAATAGGATAGTTCCAGTGGAAATAAAACATCAATAACGGTACGAAAGGATAATTTTACTTCGAAAAATGTAGCTGGAAATAAGTAGAACTTTGTTTAAGTAATTTGAGCTCAAAAAGTTAATTTGGGATAGAATTGTATAGGTTTTAACGGCAAATTAAGCTGATTTCGAGTCCAAAGCGGCTCTCAACGTTCGCCAAAGAGCTTCAGTATTCTTAAACTATCGTCTAACGGTATAGATCTTCCTTTTCATTCATTCCCACACATTTTTGATGTTATTTAGATCTAGGAAGTATGAAGGTCTTTCCATAACCTCGATTAGCTGGTCTTGAAATCAATCTTTTATCAGCCTTGCATCATAATTAGTGTCATTATCTTGTTAAAATCTTATAGGAATAGCATGGAATTTATCGGAAGTTTTAGGCAACACATTAGGAAGAATATCTTTAAAAGCCTGGGTACTCTGAATACTCCTAATTTAAAAAAACTCAATAGTTCCATACCAAGATATTCAACCCCAATATAGAAACTGTATGGGTTGGTTAAACGCGTTATTTTTACTTACGGGAAAGATTAAATCTCGTCGGTTCAGATGGATTTAGGTATTATTTCCACGATTTGAGCAAAAAGAAATTAATTTTGTTGACACATCACTCAGAGTAAGAAATGTCGATGTATAGGGTTGAATATCTCGGTGTGGAAATATTGAGCTTGTGGAAATTAGGGGTATTCACAACGTCCATTCTTACAAAATTCTGGGTAATATAATTCTTAAAATTACCGGCGTTTCCCATGCAACATCATTGAGATTTTAACAAGATAATGGCGTCAATCATGTAAAATAAATAAATAACAGGCGCGACAATCCATCATTGGACTAAGGCCGCAGGATGTGTTAGTGACATCCTATTTCCAAGATCTTATCTGCTTTTTTGTTGAGGTAATGAGATCAGCATCACGCTCAGCAGTGTTATTTATCCCCATAAATGGGTACTCGTTTAACATCTGAGTGAGATCATAGTGCGTCACAAGCTCGTGAGTTCGAAAAACACCATGATCCACGGTAAGGTTCGAACTCATGTCCCTGTGCACCGAAGGTGCGCGCACTAACCGCTAGACCAGCCAGACTATATGTCAATCATGTAGCAAGACAATTATAAAATATTGGTTTCAAAACCAACTAATCAAGGTTTTGGAAAGACCTCCCATACTTCCTTGTTCTAAATACCATCAAAAATATGTGGGGATGAATGACAAGGAAGATCTATACCGTTAGACGATAGTTTAAGTACACTGAAGATATTCTGCTAACGTTTAGAGGGTTTGGGGTGAAACCAATTTAATTTACCGTTAAAACCTATACAATTCTATCCCAGATTAACTTTTTGAGCTTAAATTACTTAAATAAAGTTCTGCTTATTACAGCTACATTTTTCGAAGTAAAATTATCCTTTCGTACCGTTAGTTGATGTTTTATTTCCACTGGAACTACCCTATTGACTTCACTATTTGTACTGTTCTTAAGAATTCTAACGGGACTCCGGATTTGAGACCTTATGTTATGCAAAGAACAAGCAGGATACTGAAAATATTGTCACCAAGTTTGAAGATCCGCATTAAGACCCGTTTCGCTAATCTCTGGCTCATTAATGCGCATGCCCCTACAGAAGTAAAAGAAGACGCGATTAAGGACGAGTTCTACAACGACCTAGAAACACTCTTCGACTCACTTCCATCAAACGACGTCAAGCTGCTGCTAGGAGACTTTAACGCCAAAGTTGGAAACGAAAGCTGGCATAGGGGAACTACTGGTGGTCATAGCCTCCACGACGAAAACAACAACAACGGTCAGCGACTTATCGACTTCGCGAGCGGCAGAAACTTGGTCATAAGCTCTACATGCTTCCCTCATCGACGAATCCATAAGCAGACCTGGAAGTCTCCAGATGAATACACCGTGAACCAAATCGACCACGTACTGATCAGCAAGAGATGGGCTTCTAATGTCCTAGATGTTCGATCGTATCGAGGAGCCAACTGCGACACCGATCACTATTTGGTGAAGACGACCTACAGGTGCAGAATCTCTTCGGTGCACCTAACGAGAATCAACCCTGCCAAGATCTTCGAGGTTGACAATTTGATTGATGATGCCACGGCGGCTGCGTATACTACAGCCCTTGAGGAAAAACTGTCGCCCATGCTTGATAACATCAATAATCTAGGCATCCATGAGTTCTGGGAGGAGCTCAAAGACAGCATCAAGGAGGTCGCAGAAGAGGTCGTGGGCTATAAAGGCCGGCGCAGACGAGCAGACTGGTTCGACGACGAATGCAGGGCCTCGATTGAGGCGAAAAATGAAGCCTATCGCCAATACACACAACGCGCATCCCGAGCCAAGAAAGAAAGATATAACGAGCTTCGGCGAGTATCTAATAAGTTAATTAGACGTAAGAAACGCAAACATTTTGACGAGCAGTTACAGCAAATAAACCAAAGATTAGCCAGTAAGAACACTAGACAGGCGTACAAACTAATAAATAATATCAAGAACGGATATCAACCCAGGACAAGCCTATGTAAGGACAAGGATGGTAACATCATCAGCGACATCGAAAGCGTCAACAAACGATGGGCCTCGCATTTTGAAGAGCTCCTCAATGCATCATGAACATCCCCCGCGGAGCTAGCTCTTGAGCAGTTAGCCGAACCAGGCCCTCCCGTTCTACCCCCAACAGTAGAGGAGGTGAGTCTTGCCATACAGTCGCTCCAAAATAATAAAGCGCCCGGCGCTGACGAGATCCCAGCAGAACTGCTGAAGCATGGTGGAACGTGCCTGACCAACGCTGTACATGTGCTACTGCTGAAAATATGGAACGACGAGGTAATCCCCGAAGATTGGCGCAAAAGCATAATCTGCCCAATCCACAAAAAGGGTGACAAGCTGAAGTGTGAGAATTACAGGGGCATATCATTAGTTTGTACGGCCTATAAGATTTTATCAAAAATTCTTGAAAAGAGAATCAATCCGTACGTAGAACAAATCATTGGCGAGTATCAAGGCGGCTTCAGACCTGGTCGTTCAACGACCGATCAGCTTTACACAGTGAAGCTACTACTCCAAAAGTGCTGGGAATACAACATCGACGTATACCAAATCTTTGTCGACTTCAAGCAGGCATACGACAGTATCGACCGAAGTGTACTGTACAACATTATGCTGAATTTTGGTATACCGGCAAAGTTAGTGCGACTCACAAGGATGACGATGACTAATACCGTCTCGCAGGTCAAAGTGCAGAACCGACTCACTGACCTATTTGAAACTCGTACTGGACTCAAGAAGAAGAAAGCTACCTGCATAACCTCAATAACGCCGCAAAGGAAGTTGGACTACATATCAACGAAAGCAAAACAAAGGCCATGATGCAATCGAAAACAAGGACGCCAGCAAATTCAAGCATCACAGTGGGGGACCTTAATATCGAGTATGTAGACAACTTCAACTATCTGGGTTGTAACTTATCAAAGGACGCCAACGAAACCGACGAAATTAAGCGACGGATACAACTAGCCAATAAGACATATTTCTCGGTCCTCCCTATAATTAATTCGAAACTTGCGCACAGGAACACGAAGCTCCGCGTGTACAAAACGATCATCCGACCCGTGCTATGTTATGGCTGCGAAACATGGACCCTTACCCAAGCCTCCGAAATTTTGCTAGACCGATTCGAACGAAAGGGCCTTCGGCGAATTTTCGGGGCCGTTCGCGAGCGAGACCAATGGCGTATCCGATACAACCATGAGTTGTATCAATTGTACGATGAGCTGGAAGTATCGAAAATCGTGAAGCTTCAACGTCTGCAATGGGCGGGGCATGTACAACGGATGGACGACAATCGCATGCCAAAGAAAGTTATGAACGCACAACGAATTGACGGAGCGAGGTTGCGTGGACGACCGAGAGCTCGCTGGGAGAACTCCGTAGGTGAAGACGCCCACCAGCTGCTGGGCTTCCGAAACTGGAGGACAAGGTCACGTAACCGCGACAATTGGAGGTCAACGATTCAGGCGGCCAAGGCCCGACGTCGGGCTATCGTGCCACATTGATGATGAAGTTTGAAGAAAATACCGTTATCACTTACCGAGATACAGCCATTTTACAAGTGGAACTATCCTATTGATTGGGAGTGTATATATCTATCGGCCAGGAGAGGATTAATCTTATCGGATGTGGACCTTTTCATATATTGAAGCCTTTCAATATTTCTTGGACCAGGGTGCATCCCTGGTGTTACGTCCTGGCGACTGCTGCACAGTTTGCTGATCTGAAGGGATTCCTGCTACCACATAGGCGGCTTTATGTGATGTAGTTCAGTACGCACAGCATACTCTCAGGGGGTTGCCTTATGAGCGAACTGTAGAGCACTAGTGCAATGCTATGAGGCATATATTATAATTGAAGTGACCATCCTCGATAATAGCAGCCTACGTTTGGCATCATTCTAGTTAGAGCCGTCTTGTGCCGGTAGCCGTCTTGTGTCGGTGGCCGCCTTATCCCCTACACTACACACTTCAAGTGCTCTTCAAAGCATAGTCGCGAGTTAATAATAACCCCCAAATACCTAACTGCTGGCTTAGAGGTTATGACACACTCTCCGACTCTGATTTTAAGAGAACACTTTCTTCTGCGCTTGCAATTAGGACCACTTTAGTTTTTTTTTATCGGCAAGCTCCAGTCCAACGGTTTCCAGCCGCGGACTAATATAGTTGAAATCGCCTCGCTTGCGTATATTTCGACAAGCTCAGCGTCCCTTGCGACGATGACAACTGCTATATCATCAGCAAAAGCACTGTCACTCCCTTCGGCATAGAGAGCTCCAGATATCATTTCATTATAAATAATATTCCTCAAAAGTTGGCCGAAACAGGTCCGTGCGGCACCCCTGCAGTCACCATGTTTTCATTGTGTCCATTCCCAGTGTCTCGAATTGAAGGGGATTTATCTAGCTTTTGTCCGTTAAAATAACGGATTTGCTACTGTACTGTACTGCTACTGCCTTATGAACGATTAGCAGGACAACGTGAAAATAGATAATTACTGACTTGGCGGTAGAGACAATAGCACATCCTCCCACTGAGCTACCTGTTGCCACTACGGTGGCCTACACTCCCAGCCTATCGCCCAGCCCAAACGCGGAATGCAGGATTAAAAGAAGCCCTGGTGTACGATTTGTTACTACTTTTGCACCATGCAAGTAAGTGACTTGCCGAGAGAGAAGAATTATACCTATGCTAAGCAACTTTTGAGCGGGTAGTACATGCCAGCCTGACGTCTCGTTATTGCCCATGCTTATGCGGTATCAGCCACAAGGTCTAGAAAGTAATTAATAGTTGTCAAAATAGCTGTACTAGTTGAGCCGGGACTAGAATTTTAAATTTGCCAAATCCAATCAAGCCTAACTGTGTTTTTGGCAGGGGTTTTTCCCTATTTGATGCTCTGCCTTTTACTTTGAGCTTAAATATTAATTTGGAAATTTTATTCATACAGCTGGACCTTCCAAACCTTCCACCGCCAAATTAAACATAAACACCGAAAACTTATTCGACGATGCCGACGATGACGTCATATTAATTGCGTCACAACACGTTGAAGTTGATAAACCGTCAGATCAATATTCACAACAAATTTTATTCAATGAATCGGTTTCAGAGATGACATTTAGTAATTTTGGACAAGAAATACCAACTAGTACCCAAATGGTCACAACATCGCGCGACAGACTCATTCCACCGCCAATTTCCAATGATGCCTTTGACAATATTGAGAAATATTTCGAGGATGAAATCGAATTGAAAGAATTCGAAGAAAAAGAAACATTTAAAGTGCCAAAACCAGTGCCTAAAGCGCCTGAACCAAAACCAAGTACAAGTAAAGAATCATCAAATTACCTGGATAACCGTAGATCCCTTAAGGAGCGCGAAGGCTTGATATCACAAGTTAATTATTTGACGGAGAAGACCGCGACGTACAAGCAACAAGTCGAAAAACTTACCAAGGATGCATCGGATTTTAATGATAAAATTCAAACGAAAGAAGGGGAGGTAAATTTTATTTGAGGAATTGCAACGTTAAATTTATTTATTTTTGTCGAATAAAATGACATGTGAATATACGGATATGTGTGTATTTTCAGGTATCTTTGGTTCGACATCAATTGCGTCAAGTTCAGCAACAGAATGAGAAATTATGCTTGGAGAAAATGCAGGAAATCGATAATATCAAGAAAGAATGGCAAGAGAAAATAACGGAACTGGAGAGAGTAGTAAAAGCGCAACAGAATGAATTGGAATTTAAGAATGTTGAAATTGTTAATCTGAAGTCGTCAAAAATGAATGAAACGCAAAGAACTCATGATGATGGTGAAAAGAAGAAAGACTTCAAAAACATTCCAGGCCTACAGAGTCTAAATTTGGAGCTGGAAGACGAAGGTGATAGAAGAGAAATTGTATATTGAGTTATGATATTGATTGACGAACTTTTTTTCTTTTAGATGACTCGGAATATGAATGGGATGCCCCTCCCGAGCTGTTCAAGAAACGATCATATGCTAACGAAATAATGAAATTTCGAGGTTGGTATTGAGTAAATTTGTTCGATCAAAATTAAACAAATTACTCGTTTGCTGGAATTAGTGGAACTCAATTTCTATCTTAATATTATTTGCTTAAACTATTTGCAAAAAAGTCTGTATATCCTCCAGAAGTGAACAATTTTATAAAACCAATTAATAATTATAGATGCTGGATTCAATAAAGAGCTAGAAGCAGTCCAATCGGCACTATCACAAATGAGCGTAAAAAAGAATGTTAATACCGACAGAAGCTCTATTGACTCACTAGTAAGCTCAACCTTCAATAATGTTTCAAAGATACAAAGATTCACATAATATTTCTTTGCAGCTTATCAATTCTTTAAAGGAAAGCCTAAGCTTGTTACTTAGGTACGTACGAACGTTGGATTACATGAAATCAATCGACACAAATGCGACTGTCGAGTACAAATTTTTAAGTGAAAAATTCCACGAATATCCCACCTGTCCTGTTCACGAAGACAAAAGTACCATCTATCAGGATGATAAACTATATCCGGCAGAAAAAGCTGAAATTGCTCGACGACTATTTGCCGCTTTTGCTATCGCATGTAAATATTCCCCTGCCGTATGTCAGAGTTTGCTCACAGAAGAAATAGGGAACAAAATATTATTGGAAGTACTTATACAGGCTCTGAAATTGATAGGGTTTTCGGTAAAAAAAAAACAAGCCATTTATCTTCACAATTTTCTTGGATTCTAATTAAAAATTGTATTTCCAGAAAGAGGTTGCCAGCCACTTTGGCTTATTGGAATCGCTCATAACACTGCTCCACAATTTCCTTGAAAAAGAAATCGATATGGGTGAAAAGTCCAATTTAATCACACAATATATACGTGAATTGGTATTTTGTCGTCCTACGTATCGACCGCTAGTACAACTCTCAAAATGTTTCCACTTCATGACTACCAGTGATACTTATTTGAAAATTTTAAACACATTATGCGTGAATAGTCCATTAGGAACGTTCGTTTATAACGACTATTATAAGATATTTCAATTTTCGCCATCATCCTGTGTACTTCAAGTTTATGCTGCGCTGTTGGAAACAGCTTTCCCCCAGGGACTTGAACTCGGAAAGACACAACTTAATAGTCTGCTGCAGATTTGTAGTAATCATATAAAATTTTTACACATTTGCCTTGAAAAAAATTTAACGTGGGTTTTACACTCGGAGAGTTCGCCGAAGAACTGTGATTGCTACGTTAAAGTAGTAAACAGTTTTGTGATTCTATTTTATAATGTTTTAAATCAATGGAGCTTGGATCCGAAAAGTCTAGGTAAGTTAATGGGTGATCAGACATAATCTCCGGTTCTTTAGCTTTACATGTTCCACGAAGACAGACAAACGAAATGAACCGGAGATTCTTTCTGATCCGCAAAATGGCAGTTAGGGGATCAGAACGGCAAATATGTTTACCGATCATTCGCAACTGTTTCGTTTCGTAGCCCCACTCAATTGGCTGCCCTAAAAAAAATTTGGTTGACATTCTTTTTTGTTTGTAGATTTTAGAATGGTATCAGAAATATGTCGTTGTGGTGTATTACTTTTATATGAAACGTTCTGCAAGAATTTTCGACGAGGAAGTTCGGTTATCAATCAATTGTATATGATTCATAGTTGGCTGGATGAGCACAAACGGGTCTTTCATTTTAGAACGGCACACAGTGAGTCAGAGTTTACTTATTGTTATTTTAATAAAATTCTTAAAATTATTTTTTTTTGCAGATCGCGCGCTGGAGTGTATTATAAGAAATCGAATAAATCCGAATCCGATTCGCTCAGAGGGTCCATCTGTTCAAGATCCAGAGTCAGTGGCACAAGGCGACGAAATCTGGGATCAGATTTTTGACAATTTTATTAAATAGTCGTAAGAGTTTAAATTATCCTGTGAAGTTAAGAACGGATGGGAAAATATACAGTGCAGTATACGAAAGAAATTACCACTTTGTAATGAATTGTGACCCGCTCTGTGGCTCACTTGGTTGAGTCGCACTCTAAGATGCTAGAGGTCCGGAGATCGAATCTCGGCGTGGTCCAAAATTTCCGTACATGTGCGGATAGGTAATATATAGTGCTTGCAACATTATATACACTCCGAAATTATATGCAATGAAACGTTGACTCAAAATAGCATATAAACGGCTGAGTGAACGCACCCATGCCCCACAAGGGGTTACGCGGTACAGAGAAGAAGAATGAATTGCGTAGCGAGACTAAGATATCCAACCAACAATAATTGGCGATGCCATCGATGAAGAAATTTACAAGTTTCGAAACATTACTACTTGTTTGTTGTATGTGTTTGTTTCGTGTGGTGTTTTTCAACAATATTTCTACGTATATGGTTTGTACAAAATTGATAAAATTAATTTATCATGGAATGATGACTTTAAGGTAATGGGGGAAAGAGTAATTTTGTCATCATTTACAACCCTGACAAGACGTCCACGTATTCATTCGAAGATTAATTTTGCTGCAACGGATGAAATATGAAAGTTTTTGAAGTGTAAGTTAGTCGTTCACTCATATCTATGGCTTCTTTCACTTACGAATTGTATTTTCACGAATATAGCTGAAAGTATGAAAAAACTGAAGCCTGGTGGTTACATCAGCATTCGCCAGTCACATAAGCATTAAATACTTGAAAACCAAGCGGTGATCGTAGAATGAGTAAAAGTAACGCTGCGAATACGATATATAATAGAAGCTATAGAAAAGGTAAGCATATTTTTTTCTGTATAATAGAGTATTATTTTCCGAACGACTATACATGAAAATTAATTTGATCGATCGTTTAGAGATTTTTTTAGTCCAGAGTAGCTGAGTAAGGCCATTATGCCATATCATCAAATGTTGAGTTCCATAATTTTTTTGACAGAATTTTACAAAAAAAAAATCAGTATCGGTGAATGGTTTTGTTTTTGTGTGCCATGGCCAATAATGGTTTCCGTACATTTACACAACATTCTAGGAAAATACATATCCGAGCCTGGGGCAAATCTTTCCTGAAAACGAAACTAGCCCAACTAAGCTAGGATTAGTGTTCACGTTTAAATTCTTACTTATTTGTAGCAGATTAAAATAAATAACAGGCGCGACAATCCAACATTGGACTAAGGCCGCAGGATGTGTTTGTGACATCCTATTTCCAAGATCTTATCTGCTTTTTGTTGAGTTAATGAAGATCAGCATCACGCTCAGCAGTGTTATTTATCTCCATAAATGAGTACTCGTTTAACATCTGAGTGAGATCATAGTCCGTCACAAGCTCGTGAGTTCGAAAACACCATGGTTCACGGTGAGATTCGAACTCATGACCATGTGCACCGAAGGTGCGCGCACTAACCGCTAGACCAGCCAGACTACTTTGTAGCAGATTAAGACATTCAAAATATTTGCCCGAACTGTGGTTGTCCGCCTAATGACGTGGACCAGCTTTGGTGTTTATTCCAGGAGCGCTGTGGGATAACCCCATGCTATGATCTTATCACTTAATGTTACATATTAGAACGACAACGACAACTTTCTGCATCAACAAATATAAGAATGTCCCACAACCGGTTCGCGATAGATCCATGGAAGACTCTACATTTTGTTTTAGGAAAATTGCCGCCAAAGTTATGCCCCTAGCTTTTACCGTTGCGTAATTGCATTTTTTGTGTATCCTGTCAAAAGACTCGACTTTCTGCGGAACATTCAGATTTTCTCGCTACCTGTAAACTGAAACAAGTTTATAATAAAAAATACACAAAATTTTCAATAAAATGACATCTCGAACGTTTCGAGGTTCTTCGTATCTTCCGAGATACAACTGTTTAAATATTGCGAAAATATCCTGCTCCTGTTTTTTGCTAAACTTAAACCCATATTTCCTAACGGTACATTGGGTCAAGTCACACGGTGAGGATAATCTAGCCGGGCAAACCGTATGGTAATGCCGCTTACCGCAGCATGGGGAAATGGAAGTGAGCTTTCGACCCTATGTTGTCCATGTGCGGAAAAGAGACAGACTACAGTGTTACTTCCCACTTCGCACTCGAAATAATACGGTTTTTCCTTCGTGCTTACGTCCTTTAGACTATCCCCTGGGTCATGGTGTTCAAGGTGTTTCGCGCATGTATGGATGACATTGCACACCAGATACTCCTTCATCAATTGATGATAGGTGGAACATCGTGAAGGACGCTTTTATATCGTGTGGCGAAACATTTGTGGGCAGACTTCAGCGAGGTAGGAGACCATTTATCAGCGACGATACATGGTCTCTGATAACTGCACGGAAGAGAATTAAAGAGCAATTAAACTCGGCTACTGACATCACAGTCAAGCAACAACTGGGGACCGAGTACAGTTCTCTTCAAAAAAGAGTGCAGAGAAGCGTAAGACGTGATAAACGCAACAACGTCAACGCGTTAGCGGTGGAGGCAGAAGATGCGGCTTACCGTGGTGACAGTGGGACCCTTTACAAGCTCATTAAGCCATTGCCTGGCAAATCTTTTACCCATGAGCATCCTGTAAAAGATATAGACGGGTCTCTGGTTGTCACAGAGGAACAACAACTGCGCCGTTGGAGAGAGCATTTCATGGAGGTACTTAACAACAACTGCAATCCTTCAAGCCCACCTCCACCGGAAGCAGCAAGTCTTCCCCAAATTGCCAAGCTGGAAATAATTAAGGCCCTTAGATCATTGGAAGCTGGTAAGGCCCCGGGGCAAAACGGTATCCCTATGGAAATTTTAAAAGCGGATATCAACGCTACAGCGGATATTCTTTTACCCCTGATCCAAGAGTGTTGGACAACCGAGACTCTCCCCCAAGAATGGAAGAAGGGCGTCATTGTTAAAATCCCTAAGACAGGAAATCTCAAGGATTGCAATAATTGGCGTGGAATCTGTCTCCTCCCTGCAGTCTCTAAACTGATGGCCAAAATAATCTTGGACCGGATCAAGACAACGATCGACCGCACACTGAACAATGAGCAAGCTGGTTTTCGTGAGGGTTTTTTATGTAGCGATCATATCCGAATTATAATTGAACAATCCGCTGAATGGAGATCCCCGTTACATCTTATGTTCATTGACTTCGAGAAGGCGTTTGACAGCGTCGACCGGGCTTATATCTGGACAGCCTTACGTAGGAGAGGCATTCCAGATAAACTTATTTCCATCATAAAGGAGTCCTATAATGGAGCCCAATGTCATGTATTGCACAAGGGTGAATTGTCCAGTCCTTTTGAGGTGAATAATGGAGTCAGACAAGGCTGTATTTTATCACCAATGCTGTTCCTCATTTCCATCAACGACGTAATCTGCGATTCTCTACGAGACCATAAAAGTAAGGGTATCAGGTGGAAATTATTCGATTACCTGGAGCACCTGGACTACCCCGACGAGTCGAGAACTTTACTTACCTTGGAAGCGTAGTGACAGCGGATGGCTGGGCTGATGCCGATGTAGAGTCGCGCATAAATAAAGCCCGAGCAACATTTTTCAGTTTGACTCCTCTCTGGCAAAACCACAACATCTCCAGAAATACCAAACTCCGGATCTTCGAAAGCAATGTAATATCTGTGCTTCTATATGGGTGTTCCACGTGGTAGGTGACCAGTAACATTACCACCAAACTGCAAACTTTCGTGAATCAGTGCCTACGACGCATCCTACGAATTCGCTGGGCTGAGGTAATATCTAACGACGACCTCCTCAAAATTACTCGCCAAAATAGGATAGGCATCGACATCAAAAGGCGAAAGTGGCAGTGGATAGGCCACACACTTCGAAAAGAGCCAAAAAACATTGCAAAACAGGCTCTAGATTGGAATCCTCAGGGAACCAATGCTAGCCGTCGTGTGGGACGACCTAAAAATACATGGAGAAGATCTGTTGAGGCAGAGGGAAAATCTATAGGCAAATCGTGGGACCAGCTAAAGGCGATGGAAAAGAGGCGTAGTCAATGCCCTATGCCCCACTAGGGGTTAAAAGGAAACAGAGAGAGATGGATGACAGCGATTTATCTGAACGTGATGGGCGCTTGCAATGTGATATTTCTTGGTAGGTTTCGATAAGGCCCAATCGCAATGTTTCCGCTCCGTTCAGCTGTCAAAGTAGACCTTACGGACTGGGCATGTTAACGCACACAATGGTCGTAACGGAACGGAACGGATCGGAAATATTGCGCCTCAACGAAACCTACCAACACATATCACATTGCAAGCGCACGACTGCGATTTATCTGAACGTCATGTGCGCTTGAGAATGTTATATGTGTGTGGATTGGTAGGTTTCGTGTGAGACTGGCCATACACGATGCGGTAATTTTATTTGATTGTATATTACCAAATTATGGTAGTACAGCCAAAGAAAATGACGGTCTATCGTACGATCGATCGCATCGTGTATGGGGGTTGATTTTTTTTTCGTTCAAACGGGGTAGTGGATTGCCCAACAGTAGTGCAAAAAATGGACTATGCGTAGTTGTGGGCGACTAGTGGAGAAGAGAAAGAAGATAAAGAAGAAGTTTAATTGGATCTTAGCGCTTGGGAATTACATAAATTGACCTTGGGGATATTTATGAGGTGTATTGAAAAAGGTAAAAAAATATCCGCATTAAAATTATGCATAAAGCGGACTATGAGTGGTCTTCTTCGGTTGAGAGGGAAGTGTCTCTCCCTAAAAAAAGTTGTCGAGAGCAGGATATTTTAATCTTATGATAGAGCCCATGAAAATTTACACAAACTACTTATAGTCTAGTACAGATAGCTCAAAACCCAAACATAAAAAAAAAGAAATTTGTTGTAAAAAGTTACACTAATTTGCGCCATGGGTTAAGGGGGAGGGGTGGAAAAGGGGTGAAAATTCAGTTTTTTGCAAATATCTGGGAAACTATGAGTCTGACCTTGAAATGTCCTGAGGACGAAACCAACTACATAAAATTGCCTTTGTAATGATATATAACACTCTAGAAAATTTTGCAGAAAATTATACCTTGGGCCCAAAAGTATTATTAGGCCAATCAAACAAGACATTATAGAGAACATCGAAGGGGGTGACGATTTTTTCTTCGGTATTTTGTCAGGAGTACTTAGGAGGTAAAGGTACTAATTTTACTCGGAGCTGAGAGGTGCGCTAACGCGGGGAGAGGGGGTTAAAGGTGCAATTTTGTGCAATTTTTGGTGTTTTGGGCTATATCTCGAAGACGGTGAGTCGCACAGAAAAAAGTTGTGAGTAAGCATTAAAGCTTTCTAAATATCCTATTTATTTGCTCATACAGTGCGTACTCGATAATCCGGACTATTGAAAACCAGGGTCGATCCGGACTACAGAGGAATTCGGACTAGTGGAAGCCTTTAATTTGCTCTAAATTTCGAGGAAATGGACGAATTTAATCAAATTGTTCGAAGAATCTGTTTTCTAGTTTCGACGAATTTCACTCTGTTATTCTAGATTTTGTTTTTTCCAAGAAGAAAGAAAATTGTTGTTTTTATTTCGGACGATAATATCACTCTTATTGTGAGAAAAAAGTCAGATTCGGATTAGAGAAGCTCTTGAAATTCGGACTACAGAGTGTACAATGTAATCTTTGAGGTGATCCGGATTACTGGAAATTCGAGGTTTCGAGGCTTCGGATTATCGAGTACACACTGTACTTCCATATGCAAAACTCCTAACGGTTCTTCCGATATTGTTCAATAAAATTTTAAAAATTTTTTTTTTTTGCATTCTATTGACTCTGGTGTCTATCCGATTTGTTTTTCAAAAAACTTTTGTAGGGTAAAGTTAGTAAGTGGTAAATTTTCCTTAATTTGATATACTTCTTCTTGGCTTGTCTCCTATCATTCGAGAGTTAAGAGAGTCTCAACGAAGTAATATTCTATACTCATCAGAATGAAGACAACCATTGTGAAAAAACGGCAGTGGGGGGACGGTTTTTTATTTCATGGATCCATAATGGGCGGTTCGGAGTAAGACATACTACAAGCTCGCGGTCATGAGGTGTGCGCTAACGTGGGGAGGGGGGCTAAAGGATTCATTTTTGCAGGTTGTCGACTTAATCTTGGAAATATCTCGGAAGCGGTGAGTCGTCCTGAGAGTATTTGTATGGCAGTACTAAAGCCCATTAAATTTCCAAAAACTTATTTGAACACTCGAATGCCGAATTCCTAACGGTTCCCCCGATACAGGTGATTGAAACCCGAAAATTGTTAAAAAATCGTTATTTTGTTTATTTTTTTGGCTCTGGTGTCTCTCGCGATTGTTTTTCGGAAAACTGTTTCACGACCGATTTGTACGATGTTTAATTGGCTTTCATTTGATGTGCTCCCCGTTGTCCTGTCTTCAATCAGTCAAAAGCTTAGGAGTTAAAACCGAGCTTCCGAATTCAATTTTCTCTATTTTCAAGGATAAAGACAAACATTGTGAAAAACCGGCAAGGGGGGGACGGTTTTTTATTTCATGGATCCATAATGGGCGGTTCGGAGTAAGACATACTACAAGCTCGCGGTCATGAGGTGTGCGCTAACGTGGGGAGGGGGGGCTAAAGGATTCATTTTTGCAGGTTGTCGACTTAATCTTGGAAATATCTCGGAAGCGGTGAGTCGTCCTGAGAGTATTTGTATGGCAGTACTAAAGCCCATTAAATTTCCAAAAACTTATTTGAACACACAAATGCCGAATTCCTAACGGTTCCCCCGATACTGGTTATTGAAATCCGAAAATTGTTAAAAAATCGTTATTTTGTTTATTTTTTTGGCTCTGGTGTCTCTCGCGATTGTTTTTCGGAAAACTGTTTCACGACCGATTTGTACGATGTTTAATTGGCTTTCATTTGATGTGCTCCCCGTTGTCCTGTCTTCAATCAGTCAAAAGCTTAGGAGTTAAAACCGAGCTTCCGAATTCAATTTTCTCTATTTTCAAGGATAAAGACAAACATTGTGAAAAAACGGCAAGGGGGGACGGTTTTTTATTTCATGGATCCATAATGGGCGGTTCGGAGGAAAACATACTAAAAGCACGCGGTCATGGGGAGTGCGCTAACGTTGGGAGAGCGGGTTCAAATATCTCATTCTTGTGCTTATTAGCTCTATTCCCGCTATATCTCCGAAACCGCGAACTCTACGAAAAAAATGTCTGAACAAGAATGAAAGCTTACACAATTTCCTATAAAGTTCATCTTACATGCATAGGTCGAATTCCTAACATTTATCCAGATATAGCTAATTTAAAAATCAAAAATTTCACATAGAAAACATCAACACAGCCTACATGCATATAGCCAATCTATAGATACATGTATACCAATTATGTTGTGTGGATGTTTTCTATGTGAAATTTCTGATTTTTAAATTAGCTATATCTGGATAAATTTTAGGAATTCGACCTATGCATGTAAGATGAACTTTATAGGAAATTGTGTAAGCTTTCATTCTTGTTCAGACATTTTTTTCGTAGAGTTCGCGGTTTCGGAGATATAGCGGGAATAGAGCTAATAAGCACAAGAATGAGATATTTGAACCCGCTCTCCCAACGTTAGCGCACTCCCCATGACCGCGTGCTTTTAGTATGTTTTCCTCCGAACCGCCCATTATGGATCCATGAAATAAACAACCGTCCCCCCCTTGCCGTTTTTTCACAACGTTTGTCTTTATCCTTGAAAATAGAGAAAATTGAATTCGGAAGCTCGGTTTTAACTCCTAAGCTTTTGACTGATTGAAGACAGGACAACGGGGAGCACATCAAATGAAAGCCAATTAAACATCGTACAAATCGGTCGTGAAACAGTTTTCCGAAAAACAATCGCGAGACACCAGAGCCAAAAAAATAAACAAAATAACGATTTTTTAACAATTTTCGGGTTTCAATCACCTGTATCGGGGGGAACCGTTAGGAATTCGGCATTCGAGTGTTCAAATAAGTTTTTGGAAATTTAATGGGCTTTAGTACTGCCATACAAATACTCTCAGGACGACTCACCGCTTCCGAGATATTTCCAAGATTAAGTCGACAACCTGCAAAAATGAATCCTTTAGCCCTCTCCCCACGTTAGCGCACACCTCATGACCGCGAGCTTGTAGTATGTCTTAATCCGAACCGCCCATTATGGATCCATGAAATTAAAAACCGTCCCCCCTGCCGTTTTTTCACAATGGTTGTCTTCATTCTGATGAGTATAGAATATTACTTCGTTGAGACTCTCTTAACTCTCGAATGATAGGAGACAAGCCAAGAAGAAGTATATCAAATTAAGGAAAATTTACCACTTACTAACTTTACCATACAAAAGTTTTTTGAAAACAAATCGGATAGACACCAGAGTCAATAGAATGCAAAAATTTTTTTTTTTTACTTTTATTGAACAATATTGGAAGAACCGTTAGGAGTTTTGCATATGTAAGTATGGGCAAATAAATAGGATATTTAGAAAGCTTTAATGCTTACTCACAACTTTTTTCTGTGCGACTCACCGTTTTCGAGATATAGCCCAAAACACCAAAAATTGCACCTTTAACCCCCTCTCCCCGCGTTAGCGCACCCCTCAGCACCGAGGAAAATTAGTACCTTTACCTCCTAACTACTCCTGATAAAATACCGAAGAAAAAAATCGTCACCCCCTTCGATGTTCTCTACACCCCCTTTTTAGGCTTTCATTGCTTGGTCTATATAGTGAATTTACATTTTTTGAGTTTTACATCTCGCACTGTAACTCTTGATAGAATAGACCTACCGTCATAAGATCTTGTCCATATAATGACAACAAAATTTCATTTGATTTGTACCAAAAATTGGAGTGTTCCGACCATTGACGCCCCCTCACTCCTCCTAACATTTTTCAAAAATGCATGCCTGTAGCTTCTTTTTAAATTGAGTCAGGCAGATAAAGTTTGGTGGGGTGCCTAGTCTAAGCCCCATTATGCTCCCCACCAAAAATTATTACCATCCGATCAAAACTAAGGGTATCCCCCATACAAAGTGAACGAAAATTCTAACAGATTTCACATTTTTTCACTTCCAAATTCTATGTAAAATAGAAAAAAAAAATATCTCTTAGAACGTCATTATAACAGTTAATTGTTAATTTAAATTTGTTTTACAGGCGAGGAAAACATCGACACAACTGGAGGTTTTAAGGATTACTTATCGGATCAAAATTCCTCTGTAAGCCATGTCACACGTTAAACTGATTTTGTGTTACTATGATTGCTACAGGGTGTAGTGCTTCATTAAAGCATACGAATTATTAATTGGCCTAGAATGGTACGCAGCTTTGCATATTCCACAAGTTTCATCTGTTTCCTCCATCTACCGAAACATTCTTAATCAAATGCCACAATTATTTTCGATGTCGCACAAACTAGTTGAATGGAATGCATGTTTCCACAAATGTTGCTTCTTTCACTTAACCACTGATACGTATACTATACAAAAGTTCATGCGAAACATAAATGCTTAATCTGTCAATACATAGCAGCTCATTTCAAATTTGAATCTTTTTCGGTTACACCCACATCGAGGTGTACTACACTGCACCGTTCATATAAATTGTTTGAATAAATTAACATTAGGCAGCGAATATTCGCGGCAGAAAAAAAGCTGCAAAACTGGCGAATATTCGCGTTGATGACACCGCGAAAAATTCGTCGCGAATAATTCGCTGACGCGCTGGTGCTTTATGGAATCAAAATTTGAAGAACCGATATGGTTCTAATATCCGGTGACTACTGTATTTATATTTCCATTAATGAAATCGCCTCTTTCCCTCCCAGGCGTGTGTTTTCTACAACTTTGATCGATACAAAAGTTGGGTCAACCCCGGTAAGTGTGGGACAGGCATAGAAGTGGAAGTTCGTGTAAGAACTTTTCGAACGGTGTATGTTTTTTTAAGAAATGTAATTAGGTTTTAGTGACCCTATATTCGAAATTTATTGGCTTTGCTTTTTGTTTTTAGTCTGGCTGGTCTAGCGGTTAGTGCGCGCACCTTCGGTGCACAGGGTCATGAGTTCTTCTTTTAGCGGTGCAGAAAGGTGTGCAACCGCTGTGCATCTATGTGGATTCGAGTTATGGTTCGTCGATGCTTTCGTCCGTTATGTCAAGGGACAAAAACATAGCTGCTGCGATAGGGTTTTCCCACAGTGAGATAGGGGTTAAGTCAGTGGGTGCAGCTGGGCATTGAAACAAGTGACCCACATCGTGTGGAGCGCCAGCGCAGTTTGGACAGATGTTTTGAATGTCCGGGTTAATGCGAGAAAGGTACGAATTGAGGCGTGAACAAAAGCCCGACCGAAGTTGAGCTAATGTCACTCTGGTGGCTCTCGGGAGCCTAATCTCCTCAGGCGAAATGGGTGGAGGGCGCACTGAGAGGACTCTGTTCGCACCTAATCTCGCAATAGACCGACTCACTTCTGCAGTGTGAATCTCAGCGATGGCAGCTCGGTATGCATCATCGTCGTAAGGGTCCCTCTTGTATCCCTGGACCTCTCTCTCTAGGTCTCGCAAATCACGCCTGACATGTCGTGGTGGAGGAATTCGGTCCATGAGACTGTTGTTGGGATGATTCTCACGGTAGCAACCAACAAGATATTGTTTGGACAGTAGGAGATTGTGGTCACGTATTGGCATCAATTTTGTCTCTTGATGTAAGTGATCCTGGGCAGACATCAAGAGGCAACCTGTGGCTGTGCGTAGAGCAGCATTTTGGCAGACCTGAATTTTGGTCCAGTTTGTATCACATAAACTATGTGACCAAACTGGGGCTGCATAATCAGCAACTGCTCGACCCACCGCTTTGTATGTGACTAGCATGGTTTCTTTATCCTTGCCCCAGGTGCTACCAGCTAGTGCTTTTAGGATTTTATTCCTACTGCGCATCTTTTCACAAACGGATGCTGCGTGATGAGCTGACGTCATCATGTTCTCTAAATGGAGCCCGAGAATTTTAGGATTTGCAACAGTAGGAATTGGATTGTTGCCAATACGTACATCAACCTCCCACCGACAATCCACCGACCAGGTGGTAAGAAATGTCGCAGAAGATTTAGACGCGGAGATGGTGAGGTTTCGGCTTTGGAAGAAAGCCTGTAATCGTCCGAGATAGCGATTAATTTGGAGGCGCATTTCATCCTTATCCTCCCCGGTGGCGAGTACGGTGCAATCGTCTGCGTAGGAAATCACCTCGATTCCTTCCGGTGGTGTAGGAAGGCCGGACATGTAGATGTTGAACAGAGTGGGGGAGAGTACCCCTCCCTGTGGAACACCTAATTTGATTTTTCTAAGCTTAGAACGTTTGCCACGAAACTCAGTGAAGGAATGCCGACCAGCTAGATAGTTTGCAATCCAACGGATCTCTTGAGCAGGGATATGCATATTCAGTAAGTTAGCGAGAAGCATCGAGTGATTGACATTGTCAAAAGCACTCGTTAGGTCAATTGCCACAAGAATCGTTCTGTGGCAAGGACGTCTGTGGTTTAGCCCATTACGGATGCGTGTAGTGATCGCATCGAGGGCTGTGGTGGTACTATGCATTTTCCTGAAGCCGTGCTGGTGAGGTTCTAGCTTAGCATGCTTAACAAGAGTGGGGTGAATAAGGGCCTCTAGCGTCTTTGCGACAGGTGAAAGTATTGTTATGGGTCGGTAGGATTCACCGAGACCAGCGCTTTTACCCGGTTTGAGACAGGGGACAATCCGTCCTGTTTTCCAGATTTCAGGGATGGCAAGCGTGGACATCGACAAGTTAAAGGCTGCCGTGAGATACTCAATGGCTGGAAGGTCGAGATGTTTCAACATGGCCATCGAAATGCCATCGGGTCCGAGGGCCTTTGAATTTTTAGCATTCTCAATGACTTTTTTAACCTGGTCCGCAGTATACGATGGTATAGTGTCAACATTTCTGCTGCGAATCCGTCTTCTAATTTTACGCTTTAAGCCATCGGACTTGGGATGTTCAATAAATTGCTTATTGAACAGGCTTGCGCACTGAAGGGGTTCGCTGGTGCTCTTATGGCCAAATTTGATGGCATTATTGCCCTTTCCTTTCCTAGGATTGGATAGGGCGCGGACAGTAGACCATAGTTTACTGACACCTTCATTGAGGTTGCAGTCATTTAGGTGCTCGTTCCATTTCGCCTTCCGATAGTCTTTTACTTGTCGGTTGATTTCGGAGTTAAGCTCCTGAATTCTGGGATCACCTGGGTGAGCGCGTCGGATGTTATCTCGTTCATCGGCTAATCTGGCGGCACTGGTAGGGAAATTAGGTCGAACTTTCGGGATACGTCCAGCAGGAATAAAACGTGCCGCTGCTTTGGCAATGACGTTCCTAATATTTCTTTCGGCCTTATGAACGTTAGTTGGTGTGGGTAGCTCGATGAACTTCGCCGACGAGTATGCTTTGAAACCCTCCCAATCGGCTTTCTTGTGATTGACAAACGTTCGCTTCTCAGACTTAGTCAGGTTTGCTGGTTTGTCAACTCTTATTATGATTGGGAGGTGATCGGACGAGAGAGCAGTGTGCGTCTCCCATCGAGTAGCACTGATTAGGCTGGCACTTACAATAGTTAAGTCAGGAGAGCTACTGCAAGTGCCTGTGACTCGAGTCGGCGAGTCTTCATTGAGTGGACAGAAATCTGAGGCGTCTAGAGATTCGGCAATAGCTATACCCCTGGCATCGTTGTTGAGGTCAGAATGCCAGAGCTCATGGTGCGCGTTAAAGTCACCAAGAATGATCCTGTGCTCTCCAGATAGGAGAGGACCAATATCGAAACGATAGCCAGAAGGGCAACTAGAGTGTGGTGGAACATATACATTAAAAATTTCGATATTAGTACTCCCTGATGAAACTGAGATGGCTTGCATTTCCGCCGTACCGTCGACATTTACATCTAATACACAGTAATGTACGGACTTGTGTATTAGGAAGGCAAGTCCACCTCCAGGGTGAGAATCATTCCTGGCGGCTGGTCTATCTTTGCGCAGTATAACGTAATTGCCATGGACGCTAAGAGACGAGTTCGAATGGAGCAAAGTCTCCTGGATAGCAGAAATCAGAATTCTGTTTACACTCATGAAGTGAGTGATCTCGGTGATTTTTTGGTGAATGCCGTTGCAGTTAAACTGCAATAAGGACAGTGGAGTGAAAACCGCTGGAGGAGGAGCAGGGGTTAAACTAGGCCTAGCATTCCTGATCATATTGTTTGGGGGTGCTGGGGGCTGAGGAGGAGGTGGAGGGCTAGGAGCAGCCCTTGGTCGCCCTGTATTTATGCATCCCGGTGCAACATATGCTGTGGAGTGCTGACCAACCCTTCTCAGGCCAGAACACCTGAGATGTACCCATTCCAAGCAACAATTACACTGCACTGACCTGGCATTCGTACCGATTCGTTGGCCGCAAACACTACAAAACCATACCTCTGGGCCTGGATTTGTTTCAATGCCGGCGCGAATTAATAAAATTGAGAGCAGCCGCGCCGAGATGTAATGCTCCCAATATGACGAAAAAACACATAACTCGAATCCACACATATACACAGACAAACACAACCTTCCTGCATCGAACCTTCAGGGCTCTTGCCAGGGAGGTATATTGGAAACTTTTGGCCGTTTCCATGTAGAAAACGGGTGTAGTCCGCCCCGTAGAGGCAGTTTCCGTAGGACCACGGGTCATGAGTTCGAATCTTTCCGTGAACCATGGTGTTTTTCGAACTCACGAGCTTGTGACGGACTATGATCTCACTCAGATGTTAAACGAGTACCCATTTATGGAGATAAATAACACTGCTGAGCGTGATGCTGATCTCATTACCTCAACAAAAAGCAGATAAGATCTTGGAAATAGGATTTCACTAACACATCCTGCGGCCTTAGTCCAATGATGGATTTTCGTGCCTGTTATTTATTTATTTTTTTGCGCAAATGCGTAATTTTCATAACAACAATAACATATGTATAGGAATAACTTTTTAACATGTTTAAAATACTTTTTATTGAGAACATGTTCATAAACAGTTCATTGTTTCTGTGTCTTATATAAGGCTTTTATTTTAATTTATTACAAACTGGCTAATGCAAACAATTTTCAAATTTTAATAGACATTTTCGTGCTGTTAACAAAAAGGCACTATGAGATTCCAATTAGGCGTTATGTTGACAATGTTTTCATGAATACCGCATTCGCGAAGCTTTAGTGTATCGAATGTATGTAGTTGTTTTAACAGTGTACTTTCATGTTTTACGTATCCATTATGATTTCATTATAATTGTGCAATCTTACATTAAATATGTTTCATCTTAATTCGAGATGAGAATTTCATAGTCAGCAAATGCCATTTCTTGTCCACCGTATGGAATGTAGCAGAAACCGTGCGATGGGTGCACCTTGCCGGGTGTAATGCTTCCTTCGTGATGAACACGTCCAACGAACAGAGGCTCGCCTTCTTCGCTTTCACCGGCTGGCATTGCTTGTGGAGGAATATTTCCACCGGATGTTTGCACCCATTGTCCGCTACCAGCGCACAACACTTCGTATTCGGTAATGGGATGTTCGCCACCGCCCCATGCTACATAGGCGCATCCATGTGATGGAACAAGCTGTAAGACCAAAGTTAATTAGCAACTACGCACTGGGCTTATGAGAAGTGTATTTAGTTTTACCTTTCCGGGAATCAAAGCACCTTCGTGACGACCACGGGCAACGTACAACTGTTCACCATCCATACCGCCGGGAATGGCTTCTGGTGGAACTTGACCACCACTGGCTGGAACCCAGCAGCCGGGACCACTTCCGGTTGGTGGTGGTGCGGTCCATCCTTGTGGTGTTGGAAGTGATGGAGCACTTTCTGAAAGGTCAAGAACAATTAGACGATTCTTGAATTGAAAAATAGAATATGTAATAATTCTTAAAGAAATGCCGTTAGCTCAAACATCCAAAGCTTCTATCTATAAAATAAAAGAACACATTTTAAACATTTTACGTGGACAGTTTTATCATCTGGCGTCAGCAACACAAATTTAAAAGAGTTACGAATCTTTTTAAAAACAATAACCTCAGTAAAATAATTTCATGTATTTATGACAATATCTTTGATTTTATACAAACTAATGAATAATACAATGGTTGGGTTTCAATTGACGTTTATTATAATTTTTCTACAGTTGGTATTTTATTTTATTCATAAGTCGACTTATATTTTAATTGGGCATATCTGCATATTTAATGCAATACAATAAGTTTAGTGCAAGCGTATAATTCATTAGTATTAGTCCTTAAATAGTACATGCATAATATACGTATACAATTATGAACATAAATCAGAAACATAAATTGTTAGATTTTATAAGAGTGTCATATCACTCTAGTATTTCACATAAGCAAAAGGCCGTGGCCGTAGACATAAAAGCGATCCCTCTCCCAGTTGTTACATATTTGAATTCAATATACATTATCTTGAATAATTTATATATACGAGCATGTGTGTCATTTACAGTTCACCTTTAGCTGCCAACATTCCAGGAACCTTAGGTTGCGTTACATACGCCTCGCGATCCGTATCATTCAAGATGAGTTTCCATTCTCCAGTGGCGCCCCAACCGGTGCGCAGTGCAATAAATCTTACTGGGAATTTTACGCAATTTTTGCCCTCCAATATAATCGGACCATTAAGACTATCCTTACGTACGTAGAGGTTACCACGCGCCCAATGTATATGAAACGATGCAAAACGATCGGCCTTCACCAATTGCGGAGTATCCTTTCGCACAAGATCGGGTTGTTGTCGATTCACACGAATAACACTAGCTGTATTCTCCCAACCACCAAGTATTATTTCACAAATGGGATTCGTTTCACTCTGACTTGACATCAAACCAATATGACAATTAGACTGTCCACGAAAACGTACTAGGGCCGATCCACTATCAACGGATTGGAAATTGTACGACAGACAGTCGGCTGTTTTTAGTTCGGGTCCACCTTATAAATTAACGAATTACACACACCAAAAAAATTTAGTTTGATTGGGTTTAGATGGGTTTTTAAATAGCGGGTTGTATCTTATCGAATAAGAACAAACTTTTTCGATAGAATACCTCTCCACAGTTGTTTGTATAAATTCATCGCATCTTAGTGCATAGCATGATCGTGAGTTAAAAGCCATCAACTGACATAAAGACTTCACTAAAGTTAGTAACTCGTCAGACATTTATCATAGCTTACCTTCAATGATCCACGATCCAGATGCTCCCCAACCAGTGCAGACACCAACATAGTTGATTGGATAGGCGGTTTGCTCTTCGTACGACATAAATGCAGCAGCTTCTCCTTCACGACCAACAGTGATTACCTACATTAACACAAATACTTAATTAAATTTTGCTCTTAAAAACAAATATGAATCATTTCTCCTTACCCCATTGAACCATCTAACCCAGAATCCACGGAATTCGCCGGCATTCAAGATGTCTGGAGTGTCGACTTCAACAACATCGGGTTTGGTGCGGTTTCGTCGAATAACCGATTTTGTGTTACCCCATCCACCAATGAACACTTCAAGCATGGGATCGGATTCAGATGGACCCGAAGTAAGTGCCAAGTGAGCATCATTTGGGGCACGAACTTTGAAGTTGACAACACCGCCACCAATGGGGTAGTATTTGTAGATAAGATCGTCGGTAGTTTGTAATTCTGGAAGAGAAATAAGGAAAAATTAGAAGGGATATTTGATGTTACAACTATATTAGAATAAAAACGCCCCGGGCCCCTCTCGGCCGCCCTGGGTTCAGTAGTCTAATTTGTCCCATTAAAATACGCAATCGTTTAAACGAATATTATTTGTAATACATACATATTTAATGACCATGACAATATACATAAATTGACTTCAAATATTTAATTTTAAAACCACAACACCGCGCTTCCTTCAAATCAAACATCTTCTATGTAAATTCAAAGGGTCTAAATGTTTACTCGCCTTGCGCACCTCACACTCTCAATTTATGTGGTGTAGACTCCGCAGAATGTTGTCCAGCCGGAATAAAAAATTTCGGAGTAGTTCAGAAGACCTACAAAATTTTCAGTGGCAGCCCACAAGGCTGGGAAATTTTGAGAGATAATATACCGAGTTCCCTGCACAAACTTTCAGACACAAGATAGTCTGCTAGAATAGACGCAGTAAAAGCCTTTTCGAAACATACAGACGGATTAAAAAGAGCACTAGAAAGCCTAGCTGAAGTCACATTGACCGCTGAAATTCAAAGTGATGTCAACGGTGTTTTAAAATATATAGGAAAATTTGAATGTGCTTTGATGGCTTCAATTTGATCGAAGATATTAAATATGCTTAATCAGCGAGGCATCCTTCTTCAGACCAATAGGGTGTTACAATTGACGTTGAAGTTATAAATTTAGGAAGCTTACTGTGTAATGATCAGAGATCAATGGGATCTCATTGAACACGAATGCAAAACTGTTGCGGCTGGGTTGGAAATTATACCAACGTTTCCTGCCACCCGTCGAAAAAAAAGGTTATTATGAAGAAAATATGGAGGAGCCTGATCGAGAACTTCATTCTAAAAGGAACGCATTTTTGGTTATCATTGATTCGGTTATTGCAGGGATTACCAATCGTTTTAATACGTTGCGAAATTTGAATACAGCATACTCTTTTTTATTGCGATTTAAAACGATGAAGGAATCTGAGTTTAAAAATGCTGCTTCTATCTTTGTCAAAGAGCACGAATCCGATGTTTCATTTGAATTAATTAAAAAGTTTAATAATGAAATCGTTCGTCTAAAACTTATTTACAATAGCAATTAAGAGTCTGAGTCTCCTTCCCATCATTTCAATCGCTCAATGCTATTTTTACACAAGATCTTAAACAATTTTCCCAAATATTTGCGTTGCTTTGCGAATATTTTGCACTATACCTGCTACTGTTGCTAGCGCTGAACGATATTTTAGTGATCTTGGAACAGTCAAAAATTTCCATCGTTCGTATTCGTTACGTGTGTTTCACGACATTCTACTCTATGTATCGAAGCGCCGTTAGCCAGACAACTAAATTTCGATAATGTTATCAGTGAATTTTCTGCTCAGAAGGCAAGGAAAACTAATGTGTGTTTGATTATTATTTGACACTATGTTTGAATCTTTGTAACAATATTTATTGGGAATAAACTTGCACTGAAGTTAAAACGTTTTTTTTAACGCATTATTAATTGCATGGAGTTGCCAAAAAACTCGAAGTTATACGCGGAAATAAATTTCAATTTGTCATTTAGGTAGGGGCCCTAACGAAATTCCAGTCTGGGGCCCGGAATTTCTCTCGACGGGCCTGACTGAACCTATATCAAACATACCATCGTTCGATTCCGGCGAATTTCCTCTGCTCAACGAGGGCGTCTCATCGAATTTCCTGAAGCACTTCATGATTGGGCCTCTGCAGAGCGACTTATGAGATCGCAAAAGTCTTAAACCTTGAGCTGGAACGTTATCTGTTTGAAAACCCGCTCACCGAAACAGTTAGGTATTTTTTCTCACTGCCATGTATAGAGATGTAGACCTTTTCTGAACCCGTAGTTGGTGTTTTCATAAACAAACTTCTGGAATATTGGGTTTAGCTCTGGAGTGACGACTATTGTGGGAGGGCCCAGTTTTAATGCTTGGGGACCGTGCCATGCCATCTTAGAGGCCCATTCGCAGTCTGCCCATTCGCTATCTGATGTACTTACTAAGTTTATCGCCTTTAACTACACTAAATATCAATAATTTGAAATAAATCCAATCAAAAATATTTCGATGCGGTTGAATCGATAAAAAAAGACATAAAAAAGCCTTTTCTTCCATAAAAATGTTTGGCCGGCGTAAAAATTAAGCTGGACTCCCCTGCCCATGACTGTCAATACCTTAAACTTATGTATGTAATTTATACAGAGGCAAATAACAATTTATATATATTTTGCAGATGCATCTTGCATTTATGTGAAAAAATTGTCTTTCATACCTACTTGCCTTTTTTTAATCGTTTTGATGAAAAGCTTATCCGCCCAAGCATTTTCAGCATTTCAATAGAGCGTATCATGCTCCGATCCTAGTAGTTGGTTGCAGCTCCCTTTTTTTCAATAAAACATTAGTTTAGCGGCTTTTCCGAAAAATTACCCTACACTCTTGGTTCTTTGTTAGTTAGCTTTGTGGTAGCGTGAAACTTAAAAATTAGTCGGGGAAGGCAAAACTTTTTAACGGGATCTTTGAAAATAACGGTAAAATGTCCTGTAGTTGCACTGGAAAATTACCCAAAATGGCCGAGGTTGGTGTCGATTCAGTGGTTGTTGAGTTTGGTGAGCTCAATGGTGGTATTTTGACAAACCCCCGGAAACAACAAAACCACCCCCCCCCCCCATGGTAAATAATTGTAAAAAAAAGATTCAAAGAGTTTTGACAAACAACTTTTGAAACGGCTCCAACTGACAACCACACTCAAGGAACAACTGCTGATAAAAGTGAGTTGGACACGCTTTTTGTATACTGTGTATACCTTCAAATAAGGATTGACCTAAAAGTTGATCAACAATGTTTCTGTGTTCGTTCTACTAAACTTATTTCATTAAGGGAATCATTGTGTTGAAATAATTTATTTTTATTAACCTAAATTCATTATTACATCAGCTCCCTGGCATATGATAGGATAAAACTAATTCTGGCTGCCAATTGCTATATTGCATAGACATTTGGCAACAAAATGAACACTTTGCAAGTCTGTCTGACTGAATGCATCTTTACATTTTTCAATACTGCTGTGAGTTTAACCACTGGAACTTACATAGAGAGGCCAAACTACATAAAGGACTTATCGAAACTATTATTGACTAGTACATAAATTAATAATAAAATCAAGATAAGCACATAATGATGGATCCATCTTACAATTTAGAGCTCCAAAATCCAAAAACCACTCAAATTCCAAGACACAACTAACTAACCAGAACTAACATGACAGACTTACAATATGGCTTCCAACCACTGATGTTTTGATAGTGAATTGTAGTGGGTGTGACCTCAAGGAACTTAACAACTGACAAATTCATTGGGATCACATGATAATCTGACTTTAACGGCTGTGTGAAGTTAGCCAGTCATGTTTTTGAAATTAGGTCCTTTTGCTCGGTGAACCGTTTGTTCTACAGCGGCTACGTTTGTTCTTGATTGTTAACCAATTAATATCGTTTGTGCTTCTCTAATTATTTAATTATAGCAACTTGAAAATTGTGAGTGTGAACTTAGCCAGTCATTTTTAAATATGGGTCGGAAAGGTATAGGTTTGGTATCAATCGAAAGCCAGACGTTTGTTCATTTTGTAGGGCGTTTGTTCATCCTGGAAACGGAAGGATACAGGAATTATTAAGGAAAAAGGGATTAGTTGTGACGTCATCTTCACTCAACCAACGCCATCTACTCAGCTCAGCTGTACGGGCAACCCGTGTCCCGCGAACAATTTATGCAAGATCCACACCATCATCGTACAGCTGAGCTGAGTAGATGGCGTTGGTTGAGTGAAGATGACGTCACAACTAATCTCTTTTTCCTTTATAATTCCTGTATCCTTCCGTTTCCAGGATGAACAAACGCCCTACAAAATGAACAAACGTCTGGCTTTCGATTGATACCAAACCTATACCTTTCCGACCCATATTTAAAAATGACTGGCTAAGTTCACACTCACAATTTTCAAGTTGCTATAATTAAATAATTAGAGAAGCACAAACGATATTAATTGGTTAACAATCAAGAACAAACGTAGCCGCTGTAGAACAAACGGTTCACCGAGCAAAAGGACCTAATTTCAAAAACATGACTGGCTAACTTCACATAGCCGACTTTAACCGAAGTCAGTTTTCAGCACCATCTGTTTTGTACAATGTTTACTGTTGATTGGACTTGGTTATGCCGGACTTCGTTTAATTCATCCGAAAACATTATAATCTTATCATTAGCATGTTAATAAGGCTTTTGGCGTGTGCTAGAACGAAAGACATTAGGCATTGCAGTAGGAGTAGTAGACTACTGGTATAGTGGTTAGTGCGCACACCTTCGCTGTACAGGGTCGTGGGTTCGAGTCTCACCGTGAACGTTTATGGTGTTTTTCGAACTCACGACCCATGTGACGGACTATGATATCACTCAGATGTTAAACCAGTAATCCATTTATGGGGATAAATAACACTATGCGGAGTGTGCTGTTGATCTCAACACCTCAAGAAAAAAGCCGTTATGATCTTGGAAATTGCATGTCATTAACACATCTGCGGCCTTAGTCGAATGATCGACTATCACGCCAGTTATTTATTGTTTTTAGTAGGACTCGTTGTGACCCTTTTCTTAGGGCTGATCTTTAGCATTAACCCTATACAATCCAACGATTTGACTGTCAAATCGACTGCAATATGCACATAGAAAAACATCATTACTTATACTCTATTCTAACTACAGTCCTCATAGCTTTTTCCAAACACCCACTCGTCTACTCGTATGTATCAGTTGAAGAATGCACAGCAGCATAGCGCATATGTAAGAAATAAACTAATTAATCAATTTAATTCTAAGCGCATCAGTTTCTATATTTAAATCTTTCGTTGTCACTCGAATCTCTCTGTCCATACATAAGTCCATAAGAGTCATCCTAACAAGGAGCCGCAGTGACCTTCTTATCGATTTTCCATTACCAAAAAAAAACAATATATTCGTCGCGTATTTCAAGTCAATTTGTTCTGTTTTTTGTATGAGAAGAATGCAAAATAAAATATCTTATGTACATAAATACATTTTCGGGGGGTGTGGAATTTATACAGTTGTGAGCCGGTTGTATGACATGTGACTTACTAACTAGCTTTCAGCTTTGGTTGTTGTAGACGTCGTTATAGGTTTGCAGGTCTGTTCATTTCATTGTTGGTGACCCATACGTCGCGGATAGTAGACTGTCAGAACACAAATTAACGTAAATGAATGATATCATCATTGAAATTACACACAAAGTCGTTTGGATTGACGAGAATAATATTGCAGGTTAAGGTGACCAGAAGTACAGAATTCGCCATTATTTTTAGATTCAACAGAATGTTATTATTCCAATTTCAGAAGCAAAATATGTGCTATGTATTAAAAGCCTAGAACTAAGAAGAATTCAATATTCAGAATTCTGAAGATGCCGGTAATTATACGGCGAAACGTTGATCATATTTTCGAAGAATAAAGGACATATAAAATAAAAGCTGATAATTGTGAACATAATTCAATAACAATAGAACTAAGAAGTTCCCTCACCACAGAACTCATAAGAATAATTTAGGTTTTTGTTAGTTAAAGACACAATTTGGATTTTCACACGTTGCCCACGCTTTAGTATACATTGTCTATTACACTTGCTTTCTTAACCGCTTGTATACCATTGATCACTCAGAGATCTGGTTTCATCAGTGTAGGTTGAATGGGCTACGGAAAACATGGTTAGTATGGTCGAGGTAAAATTGTTTACTATACATTTGTTAGAAAAGTATAGCAAAAAAACTAATACTAAAGACATATAGATGCGCGAAACTGCGGATTGATATAAGACCCTTGTCATGTTAAAAAGCAAATAGTTTTCGATTAAAACGTTAATTAAACTACACTGTGGTTCTTCCAGCCACACTTTTTTCTTATTACATACATACCCGTATGTACACATTCGCTGGTCAGATGTTATTTCTAATGAATACCTCCTCGGTTTTAGTTACCAGTTAGTAGCCTGGCTGGTCTAGCGGTTAGTGCGCGCACCTTCGGTGCACAGGGTCATGAGTTCGAATCTCATCGTGGTTTACGGTGTTTTTCGAACTCACGAGCTTGTGACGGACTATGATCTCACTCAGATGTTAAACGAGTACCGAATATTTATGGGGATAAATAACACTGCTGAGCGTGATGCTGATCTCATTACCTCAACCTAAAGCAGATAAGATCTTGGAAATAGGATGTCACTAACACATCCTGCGGCCTTAGTCCAATGTTGTTATTTATTTTTTTAGTTACCAGATGATAGACACCTCTATCGAAAGACGCAAATGAATTGACCAATTCACTTTCCGGAGAGGACCCAATAACATTGGCAAATTCCTGAATTATGGAAACCGCAAGAATCCAATGGAAGACGCCGTGCTGGACGGCGGGAAATTGAAAGTAAATTTTGTATAAGATAAAAAATTGGATAGAAATTTGTAAGGTTCGTAGACACATCGGCCTTGGTATGGTGGTAATTTCTCGGCTTATTTAGGCCGGATGATGTCATCACCGCGAACAATGCATTGATGTTAGTTTATCATTTGACACATCCACGTGTTCATTGGCCTGCCTCTGACTTTGGGTCCATTAAGTGTAACTCCATTAAAATCGGTTCGTCAATATAGTCTATGATCGAGACCGAGTTTTGATCGTGCGAATAGCACGATGATTGTAAACCCATTGTATACCCACTTACATTCCTATGAACACACAAAAAGCCGAAATATGAAATTATCGCCCGGGTGCAAAATTTTGGGGGCGACTTTTTGGCTAGCATTCGAATAAAAAAAAAAGTTGTGAAAAGCCGAAGGAAAAATTTAAGATCAACTTGGATTTAGTGGAAACTACAGAGGAAATAAAGAGGGTCGAAATAATGAAGTAAAGGGAAGAACCACCTAATTTTCAAATATAGGGTGAAGTTATAGAACGTAATTTTATGATTGAATTTTTATGTGATATATCGAAATTTGATTTCCATTTCCGGAAACGAAGTCTGGAATTGTTGTTTAGTTTGTTAAATCAAAGGAAAGCACGTCCACTAACTGCCGGAAAAATTCATATGAAATTAGAAAAAAGGAGTCGCGAAAATTCTCCTGTGAGAAATTGCATGTCCAAAGGCACAATTTTCGTTATAAATAAATAACAGGCGCGACAATCCAGCATTGGACTTAGGCCGCAGGATGTGTTAGTGACATCCTATTTCCAAGATCTTATCTGCTTTTTGTTGAGGTAATGAGATCAGCATCACGCTCAGCAGTGTTATTTATCACCATAAATGGGTACTCGTTTAACATCTGAGTGAGATCATAGTCCGTCACAAGCTCGTGAGTTCGAAAAACACCATGATCCACGGTGAGACTCGAACTCATGACCCTGTGCACCGAAGGTGCGCGCACTAACCGCTAGACCAGCCAGACTACATTTTCGTTACCACATATTATTTTTCAGTCGTTTTCGATAACTTCCATCACCCTTCCGCAGCAATTCAACTTCAATTCCTCCGATCTCCTCACGGATGGATTCTTTTATTTTCAATTGCATTCCGTGCGTTCAGGAATTCGTCAACGTACCCACTTTGCAATTAAAACTAGACAACAACTCTTATATTTAACCTCCTTGACATGTCAACTGTTGAATATCAAATAAAAACTGCGAAAATCACTCTATTCAAAGGGGAAAATCTCATAAATCGCTTTTACAGCAATAAGGACATAACGATCAACATACACGTCTACACTAAAGTAATAACATTCAAAGTTTCATTCAACTAATCTCAGCTTTGGCCAAAATTTCTAGCTATAAATTTCGCTAGCGATATTCTTTCGAATGTTATTGCCGAGTTAAGGTATTAAGGAGAGGTTGCTTGTATGGGATGTGGGAAAACCGTTGGTCCTATTGGGCCCATTTTCAATACTGTCGTAATATTTTACCAACATCTGCCCAAAATTTCAAATTGCTAGCTTCATTATTTCGGGAGTGCGAACGGACAGACAGGCATGGCTTTTTCGAATAAGGGAGTGTTCCTGATCATTCCTTCATACAATATATTTCCATTTCTTTATGGTGGATTCTTTGAAGTGTTACATAAAATATAGGCATAACAAAAACAATATACTCTTACTAATATTATGGGTACGTGGTATGAAAATACAATATTTAGTGGGCAGATATTGATATTGAGTCAATGTACTCACAGCTTAAATTAGTCCAGTCATATTAGCATTTCAAATAGAAATAAATAGAGTAAGGCTAATTTTAGTTGCTTTCGATTGAGTAGGGTATCAGAAAGCTAGAACTCATTTTGCTAAAAATAATTTTATCGAAAAGGTACCAAAAAGGATAAAAAAGGATACTCTTTAATCCTAGACGGCAGGTCGGCATGCGGGGTATCATATCAAAGGGAATTGGGATATTTTGACTGGACTAATCGCCCAAGTGCCAAGAAAATATTAAGAGCCAGAACATACCGAGTATGTTTTTAAATAGAAATAATCATTGTAACCACTATAAGCCACACATCAACCTAAGTGCATATTACTCATTTCGCACTGAAGAAACTATCAAATGAATGATAATTACAAATATTTATAACAATTACCTATTAGTAGGTATAATTAAAATTATCTGCCACTCTGGACTTCATAGTTTACTTTGTTGTGCTAAAGAGTGCAACGTTATTGTGACAAACTAATGAACTCATGAAGAATGAGAGGATGTTTAAAAAGTACGTGACCGGGTAATTAATTTTTCATTTTAAATCTAAAATAAAGTATGGTATGACTTAATAAAAGTTAGCAAGCTCTTTAAGGCAACGGTGGTATTTAACACAACCAGCTGCAATGGTCAGTGAAACAGTGGCTTACGGAGAATTAATGTTGCATGTTAAAGGTTTGTGTTCCTAGAGACGACTCATACAATGATTGCACAGCTATCATAGTTCAGAAACCAATTTTAAGACCCATTTCCATATTTTTTTTTAATGTGACCACACAACTTTATATGTTTTGGAATCTGATCTTAATTGAAAAAGTACAAAAATTAATATTAATACGTCAAGATTTATGACGGAAATACAAAAAGAAATTCTCCATATGTTATTTCAAAAAGATTAATTCACTAGATATACAGTGCCCCAATAATGTTTTCGTGCACTACCTAACCTACTCAGGCTAGGGCCAACAAATGATTGTACTTGTTATTCATTTATACAGTCACGACAAAAATCTCTTAAATTTTGCTCAACAAAATCTTCGTACATTTTAAGGAATATTTTATGAAAGTATATAAGTTTTTTTAAGGTCGAATTATTTAGTGTACGAAGACATTATTTGGACACTGTCGCTAATTTATCTTCACGCAGTATATTTATTCTGACAGCATCAACCATATGGGAATTTTACAGTCTTAACCTTGGAAGATATTCTAGAATTTATTTATATGTATGCATTCGCCATTTGGATTCCAAAACAACAACAAAATTTCTATGCTATTTTAGAGTGGCGATGAATTCCTAAAGAATTGGATAGATGAGTGTCAGTGAACTTCTATTCTGTATTGATATAGAATGTTCTATTCTCTATTAGAGATGAAAGATGTTTGAATGGAATGGAATTGAGTTATCCAAACAAAGAAAAAATAATATAAATGTAAGCTATCTATCCTAATATTTATGCATGTCTTGTTTTAAGCATTTTTCATAATTCTATAGTATCTCTCCTATTGCTTTAACCCATTTTGTACTGGTGGTTCGTTTTCGAACCAGCATTTTCAATATATTTTTTTAAATTAAATAATTAATATTTTTAACTTTATTTTGATGTTATCAGCACTGTTAGACTGTCGTCTATTGATTTGGGTCATTTGCAGATATATATGTTATTAATAATATTATATTTTTGAAAAATAGGATGACCATCTTTTTTCGACCATTTTTCAAAATAAAAAAAAATATATATAAAATCCATGAAATTTATTGAAATAATTACATTCAATAAGTAAAAGCATGTACTTTTCTATTGAAATTATAATTTGAAAAGAATAACAAGAAGTTTTTAGTTTATGAGCTTCTATATTTGGGTGGTTCGAAAACGAACCGCTGGTACATGGTGTATCTAAATGTTGTTACGTTACTCAACTTTAACGACCAATAGCTCCGTTACTATTACTCGAAACCGGAAAAAAGAAACTGATATGAAATTTTCTCGTCGTACCCTTTGATTTGAGTACACACACGCCTATCTACGATAAAAATAAATAAAAAAGCGTCATTTTTTCATCCCTTCGAGGACACCCTGTTATCTTCGTCCTGGCAAATTTTAAGGTATTCGTGACAAATACTGCAATCATTCTACACATACCTACCAAATTGCATGTCGATTGGTTGAGAGGTTCGCGAGTTATTTAGTGAACAGTCGAACGGGCGGACAGACGGACAAACGGACAGACGGACGGAAAAAAATCGATTTAATAAGTTTTTTTTTTTTTAAATTTCTAAAAACCCCTAAACCCCAAAATAAATATAAAATATAATAAAAACTGTATTTTATTATGTAAAACTCACACCACACCTTCCTTATTGCATACAACAGATACCATGTCGCTTACTTACCAACGGTTCGTTTTCGAACCACCCTAGAACACAAAAACAACGAATCGGAAATAAAAATTTTCTTCGGAATCGTCATCAGAGTGTGTTTATAGACAATATATATCAAGGATATCGTGATAAAAAATTTATTTCTGGTACCGGTACAAAATGGGTTAAGGAAGTATTATATCTAATCAGAAAATAGGGATGTAATTTTTTTATTTTTTTAATAAAATTACTATCTAAGAGGAGATTCACGCTACTGACAGGATTTACTAAAACAACTAAATCAATCGAGTCCAAACCCGCCTACTAGATCAAATCGTACCTACATGTGTCATTAAATTCAAAATGCATCGTGGAATATACCTACATGCATTACTCAAATTGCAGCACAATATGGTACAACTGCTAACTAAATCTAGGATTTAGTAAATCTGGTTGATAGTCTGAATCAACTTTTAGACTGACAAGATTTACTAAAACCACTAAATTAATCGAGTCGTAACCCACCTACAATATTAATTCGTATTATCATTAAATTCAAAATGCATCGTAGAATGTACTTGCATTATTCAAATTGCAGTACAATATGGTACAACCGTTAACCAAATCTAGGATTTAGTAAATCTTGTCGATAGTCTGAATTCCCTTTTATAAGAACTGGTTTTAGTTTTTGGCAAAAACACCTAAATATACCTTGGATAAAAAAAGTTAACCTGAGCCATATATTTCAGTCACGAGATAATATTGATAAACTTCATTTAATATATTAATTCTCTCATATGTATCTTATTGAAATTATGTAATGCTAAATCAACAAACAAAAAAATGAAGAAGGTTTATGACGTATTGTTTCTTACTTAGTACACAATTTTGTTTACTTCATTTCTTGGTAATAAAAATAGTATAAGCATTCCGACTGTTTTCCAGAAACTCAAAGCCTTGCATGAAATAATGCTGATCAGATGTTGTTCCATATTTACTAAATTCGAGAAAAACAAATTGTTATTATCACTTGCATTGGCTTTAAATTACAAAGTATGTACAATAATAAAGCAAAAAATATACATATGTATACATATTATCGCCTGAGTAAATGCATTACGCAAATTTATCAAAAAAATGCTCGATAAAAGTTTTTTGTGCATACTAATTAATTGCATTATTTAGGTCAGGTGCCTTTCCTCCACCGATTATGTCCCGAGACAAGAAGAAAAATCGATAGTGATATACGAATAAATTCAATTCAAATTGATGAATAATAAAATAACAAATGAAATCATCATTTGCGAATTGAATTCAGGGTCATTTGATGGCCTCTCAGTCTCAGATAGAATCAGCATGTATCTGCTGCTTGCTGTTCTAGCCCTCCATAGAGAAATTACTAGAGAGAGATATATTTTGTTGTTGTATTCTATAGCGTCGAGTCAAATGACTAAGTGCAGAAATTTAATAATATTAAAGAGCAAACACATAAACGTGTTTACATAGAAAATATGCGAGTTTGTGTTTTTTTTTTAATACTGTAGTTGCATTGGATAAGATAGAACTTGTTTATGCTGGATGTGAAAAATGCGATTTTTAAGACACCCATGCATGTTGCAATTACAAATCATTTAACAACTCGGACGGAAAAATCGGTACCAAGCTTTTTACGTCGACTAAAGAAGAGCATGGACTTAAAAACTTATTTCCATATTAAACGAAAATTTCATAAGTTTGAAAGCTGTGGATCAAATAAACACAGTCTCCAAAGACGTTTCAAAATAATAGTTAACGTATGGGTATTGAATTGAAAATGGGACATCTAAATAGTTACGATTACGAGGAAAGTGCACGCAACAAGCTGGAACACTTCCAATAACCCGACAAAACCGCATTCCCAGCGGTGTCCGCTTATGGGAAGTTCGACCAAGTAAATATAGTCCATTCCAATTTTCCCAATTCAGGCCTCAAAATAAAAAAAAAATAGAATAAGGCTAGGTTAGGTATAGTGGCCGCCAAGTGATAAAACACTTAGCGCACTTAGACCAAAAGTAGGTCCATTGTGATACCACCGAGTGTACCTTAAAGTTAACACCTAAGCTGAAAACCAGCCCGTGCTGGCAAAATACATTGAGCCAAGAAATCGTTTACGTTTCTCGGCCAGGGCTGGACAATGGCAGAGAAAATGATGAACACTTTCTTTCTCTTCTTCGTCATCGCAACTGCGACAGAAGTCGTTATAGGGAATTCTGAGCCTCCTGGCGTGCTCCCCGATAGGACAGTGTCCCGTTATGATCCCGACCACCTTGCCGATATGTTTCCTGTCTACTGGCAGTAAATTAGTTGATTTGGCCACGTCAAGTCGTGGCCAAATTAATCTTGTTGTAGCACATGTAGTACCGTTAGACCACCTTGAACTAGCCCTGTGCATTACAGTTATTTCTATTGTCTGTTTACAGGAAACGATTGGCAATTTTATATTATTGCGGTCGGCCTCAAAGGTCATAGTGGCCGCATTACGAGCGAGTTTCCTTCAAATCCACTATGACTTGGTATCCAGCAGAGAACGATGTTAAAATATTGACCCATCACTCTAAGCGCTGAGCGACAGCTATCAACAGTTTTCGATGTAATCAGCACAGATTCGAGAGATCGAATTGCAGCCTGACTGTCAGTGTATATGATGACATCCCGCATCGTGACTACATGATTTCCCAACCAGGTTATGGTTTCCATTATTCCAGAACTTTACGCTTGAAGAACACTACAGTGACCAGGTAGACAGTGGGCCAAGTTATGTCTAGTCCATTCGAGTGGATTCCAATACCAAATCCTTCATCTCTCTTAGAGCCATCTGTATAAAATACCAAATACCCTGTAGATAGGGGAGCATTGTTATCCCAGTGATCCCTTGGCGGAATCAAACAATCGTGGTTTTTGCCAAAAGCATACTTGGGACTAGTAAAATCAGTCTCCAAGGGGGGGTTAAAGTTTCGAAGTATCGTTGAGTGGCCGTACTGTAGTGTTTGCCACTGACTAGTTTCACGTAAGCGTAGTGCCGTGTTAGCAGCCATTTTTTTGGCGGGTAGATCCAACGGCAGCAGATTGAGCACAGTGTCAAGTCCAGCCGAAGGTGTAGAACGCAAGGCTCCAGTTATAACAATGGAAGCCATTCTTTGTACTTTCGCCAGCAAGTTATAATAAGTAGTTTTACTGAGTGCCGATCACCATACGCAAACGCCGTACAGTAGAATCGGTCGTACGATAGCAGTGTAGATCCAATACAGTGCCTTTGGTTGCAGGCCCCAGTTCTTTCCTACTGCTTTCCTGCACGAATAGAGTGCTATAGTTGCTTTATTCACCCTCTCTTGAATGTTGGGTTTCCAGCTGCTATCGAGCAACAGTCCCTGGATTAAGTCCAACCCCGCTGAGGTTTACCCAGTTTTCCAAAATAGACAAGGCGTTCTCCAATAGTCCGCTAAGTACTTCCGGAAACTTACCTGTCACAGCGATTACAACATCATCAGCATATGCCGTGACCTTGCAACCAATATCCTCGAGATTTACAAGCATTGATTAATAGCTATATTCCAGAGTAGGGGAGATAAAATACCTCCTTGTGGTGTACCCCTGCACACATACCTACTTACAGATGACGAGCCCAGCTGGTGTGAATTCGTCTAGATGTTAATATCGTATTTACTAGTGTGCAAATGGACCCTTCGACGTGAAGACTTCGAAGTGCGTCGGTAATGGCACTAGGTTTGATGTTATTAAAAGCGCCTTCAATGTCTAAGAAAACGGCCATTGTGTATTCCTTTTGATAAAGCGACTTTTCGATATAACTGACTAATTAGTGCAGACCTGTATCCACTGACTTTCCTTTGCAATAAGCATGCTGAGCCGTTGAAAGAAGATGCGGTGGGATGCTAGCTCGTACATGAATATCAACGAGACGCTATAGTAACTTAAGCATAGTTGAAGTAAGACTAATTGGCCTAAGATCTTTAGGTCGTGCGTGCGAGCTTCTGCCTGTCTTCGGGATAAACGTAACCCGCACCTCTCTCCATGTGCGAGGGATATACACTAGACCAAGGCAGGCTGTTAGTATGTTCTCTATCCAAGGATAAGTAATCTCCAAGCATTGCTGCAAGTCTGCGGAAATAATTCCATCAGGTCCCGCTGATTTAAAAGGTTCGAAGCTAAAAATAGCCCATAATATCTTCTCACGAGATAGAATAGATTCACTGTCACATGGTTCTGTGGGACTTGTGGGACATTCAGGTAGGGAAGTTATCGAACTTCCCGGAAAATGCGCGTCAAGTAGACATTCAATAGTTTCAGTGCTAGAGGACGTCCACGATCCATCTTCCTTTTGAAGAAAGATGGGCATAGATGGATTTGAAGCCATCAATTTCCGAAATCGAGAGGTTTCCGAAGATCCTTCGATATTTTGACAGAGGGTTCTCCAACCATTACGTTTTGCTGATCTTACCTCTTTTTTGAAAGAGTTAAGATGTTTTTTATAAGACGTCCAGTCCGACTCCATTTTCGAAGCTTTCGCCTTATTGAAGCTTCTCCTGCACACGACTCTTAGCTCGGATATTTTGCTACTCCACCATGACGGTTTTCGCTTTCCAGAAAAAGAAGTGGCAGGACACGATTCAGAAACCGCTGCCTTCACAGCTGCCGTAAAAGTGATAACCATCTCATAAGGCTAATTTTGGTTGTTATCGATTCAGGTTGCCAGGAGTCTAAAACTTATTTTACTAAGAAAAATTTTGATCGGTAAGGTCCCAAAAAGGACACTAATTAATCCTTGATTAGAGGTGGGCATGCGGGGTGTCATATCAAAGGGGACACCGAGTGCATATCCGGTGTTTGTTTCCTGTTTCAAGGACCCTAAACGCAATAATTCAGGCTCAAATTAAAAACAGATGCTAAGTTACGGGAAACACGATTTTTTTGATTGGAGCGCGATTGAAACATGTAACAATGGATATGGAATATACTCGACTTCTTCTTTGATATGACACCCCGCATGCCCACGTCCGATGAATAATTAATAGTGTCCTTTTATGTATTGTTTTAGCAAATTTAATGGTAGAATCTTCAGCTATTATAGATTCTAAAAAATTAAAAAGGTAAGTGACAATCTGAATTGTTCGCGTAGTAATGGCTTTGGAAAGATACAGATGATAAGTTAGGGAAACACGAACATTTTCTATTCAAACGCTATTTTTTCCATTGAGGTTCCTTGAAACAGGAAATTCTTCTTCTTCCTTGCCTCGTTCTTTATACCGCTCCATGGTTCCGCGTTGCTCGACCTGCGGTGTAGGCACATCGCCCGTTTTGGCGATAATTTCTCAGCATATTTCTACAAGCAGCTCTATCTTGGATCGTGTCATCGCCGAGACCAATGCGTTGTTGTTGCTTTTTCATTTGACACATCCAGGTGTTCTTCGGTCTGCCTCTGGCCTTGGGTCCATCAAGTGGAACTTCCATTGATATCGCTCTCTTTGCGGGGTTCTCAGGCGGACGCCTTTGAACATGGCAATACCAATCCATTCGTCGGTCTTCGAGCTTTTCGGTGATTGGTTGGTCTATGGACAAGCTGCCTCGGATGTAGCTACTCTTGATGTGGTCCCTTTTGGTTACACCAACTGACATGCGTAACATTTTCATTTCAGTCGCTGTCATTTCTTTCGCGTAACCTTCATACATGGTCCAGCATTCTGATCCATACATGAGTGCGGGACGTACAACCGTTTTGTACAACTTGCCCTTTAGCTTCAGTGGCATTTTCTTATCGCAGAAAACTCCGGAGTTTTCTCGCCACCTCATCCACCCAACCTTTGTGCGATGTTTGATATCATCATCGCATGTAGCTCCGCTGTTCACCATCGAGCCAAGGTACTTGAACTTGGTACAAGACTTAAGCTGCTCTCCTTTGACGTACATTTCTGGTATCGGTGCATTTGGGTCTGAGAATTGGCAGCATAAGAACTCAGTCTTTGTTATACTTACCCTCAGTCCATGCTCCTCCAGAATGTCACACCATTTTGTAAGCGCAGCTTGCAAGGCAACGATGTTTGGGCTACTGAGGACTATATCATCAGCAAAAAGAAGAGATATTTCTAGGCCGTCGGAGACACGTGTTAATAAGTAGCACATGATGATGTTGAAGAGCAACGGACTCAATACACTGCCCTGGTGTACTCCGACATTCACCGGAAATTCTTCTGATTCACCGGCTGTGCATCTAACCATAGTCGTAGCTCCATCATACATGTCTCGTATCATCCTGACGTATGCCTCGGGGACATTAAGTGCTCTCAAGGCCAACCATATCAGATCACGAGGTACTCTATCGAATGCCTTCTCCAAATCGATGAACACAAAGTCCTTTCGTGCTGCTCTATACTTTTCCATCGCAATACGAATGCACTGAATCGCATCGACTGTAGATCGACCTTCAACAAAGCCGCATTGATTGTCATTCAACCGCACAATCTTTCTCAATCGGTTGCAGACAACTCGCTCGTAGATCTTTAGTGTATGAGGGGTTAACTTTATAGCCCTATAGTTGTTGAGTTTGCGTGAGTCTCCCTTGTTCTTATAGAAAGGAAGAAGAAAACTTTCCCTGAAAGCATCAGGCATCGGTTGTTGAAGAGAACTGTGAGCCAACTAAGCCCGACATTTTCCATTTTCAACCAAAATTCCGCGGGGATTTTGTCCGGGCCGACTGCCTTTCCGCGTTTCATCTGACGCATTGCCTCCATCACCTCTTCCTCTGAGAAATCTTCAATATTTGTGGTATTCGGCTCAACATCTTGAAAAGCTGTTCGAGGAAATTCTTCATTTAGAAGTTCGTCAAAATACTCTCGCATCCTGCTACAAATTGCCGTATCGTCAATCAGCAACATTCCTTGCGAGTCCTCCACGTACTTTGGCGCCTGTATTTCCCGAGCGTTCCTTCTCCTTTGGGCTGCGACCCTAAATATCCTGGCGTCGTGCTTAGGTCTCTCGCGCAAAGACGGTCCTTCGGTCGCAGTCTGAGTTTCTAATTCTTGGTAGAATTTCTCAGCTGCCTTCGCCTTTGCTTGAGCTACCAAGCGCTTTACTTTCTTCCGGCATTGCATATGGAAATAAACACCGGATAATGTGAGGCACTCGATTTCCCCTTTGATATGATACCCCGCATCCCGGGGTTTGTTGTTTTGTTTTTGGGACCTTTCGCATCAATTTTTTTTTAGCAAAATGAGTTTGAGACTCCTTGGACCCCACTGATTCAAAAACAACAAGAATTAGACTTACTCTGTTTTTTCTATTTGAAATTCTAATATGACTAAACTAATATAGCATTGTGCTGTGTTGTCACGAAGACTGCAAGGAGACGATTTGTTATTTAATATTAAGATATTTTCTTTCTTTGCACTGATTGCACATTTAAGTTTGTTTTTAAAATATTGAAAACTTCACAAAACTTGTTCAACTGTTTGGATAGTAATTTTTGTCAGGATCTAAATATTTTGAGTCCAATTTTTTGGTTGTGTGTGTGAGTCCCTTTCACCAATAACGTGAAACAAATATAATTATACGGATAGATCCGAAGGACCCCATTTTGTTGGCAGGCCTTAGGTTAGGTTAGGTACAGGGGCCACCAGATATGCACCCAGCGCACTTAGACCAGAATTTGGTCCATTGTAATACCACCGGGAGAATCATGCTTCTATTAACTGCTTATGCTAGGAACCCGTGCTAACAATATATTTATTGAGCAGTGTCTTCAATTATCAATGCGCAAGCGACAATTGGTGTTTTCAAGTTAGCCGTCTTCAACGCTACCTGCTGACGCATACCTGGACAAGTCACTATGGTCCGGTATCCAGCCAGCGTAATGTCTAAGAAGTAAGTACTGAGCGACGCTTCTCAAAAGTTATTTATGTTGTCAGCACTGAATCAAGTGATCGAATTGCAGCCTGACTATCAGTAAATAAAAAAAGACGTCCCTACCACTCTACCAGTGACGACGTGACAGCCCAACCAAGTGAGGGCTTCTAAAATCGCTGGAACCTTCACTTGTTGGAGGCTACAGAAATTACGGAGGCGGAAAGACAAATTAATACTCAGTTCATCCGAGTGGATTCCTATACCAACTCCTGCATCCGTCTTGAAACCATCAGTATTACATTGAAATGGATCCCCTGACCAAGTGCCTGTTACTCGTACTATCCAAAGATTCCCTTGACGGGAATTAGAAATCGCAAATCAATTTTCTTGTTTCAGTTGTTCATTCACCAATTTTATATTAAGTATGAAGTTCGCGAACTTTCAATAGACCTTCTGTACAGCCTACAGCGCCTAAACACATTGCACATGTGTCACTGCCCTAAGTCTCGAACTTTGTAATTCTAGAAACAATTACAGTAAAACCTCTCAAGTTGACCACCTCTCTAACATGACCGCCTCTTTAAGGTGACCACTTTTTTTCCGCCCTTGCACCTTTAACATTATTTTCAAAGAAATAAACCTCTATATATTGACCACCTCCTTATTCTGTAAGTTGACCACTTTTTATAAAACTAAAGAATATTTTCAACCTCTTAAAGTTGACCAGGCGCCAGATGTACATATTGATGAACCGTTGGTTTTTTATATACTCATTCGTGTCATGTTAACACAGGTCAGTCTGAATGCTAGCCTTGCAAATAAGTGCAAGTTTAGTCGTATAAGTTGTCTAGACGCAGTGAACAAGTAGTGAAGGAAAGATTAGGAAAATTAATAACAATTTATGTTATTTGTTGGGCAATTTTATAGATAAAATTCACATTTACGTGGTATGTATACTTGAATTGTATCAGCATTTTGTACAAAAATTTTCATTTTTACGTGATTTTGTGAAAAGAAACTTCTGTAACTTTCGCTCTCATTATTTAGACCGGGTGAAACATCATACATATCCTTCCTTCATGTGTTTCAATCGATAAAAAAAGAGAGCAAAAATTATGGAAGCAGTAAGCAGTCGAGTAAGCTTAATAATACAGGAAGAGTCTAATGAACATGCTTTCTGATCTTTAAATGTTAGGGAAAAAATATTTTCCTTGTAATCGAGTACTATTTGTTCGTAAAAAATGCGACAATCCTTAGTATATTTTTTTTACGGAAATTAGAAGCAGATTTTTTTTAAGAAAAATTAGAATTTAAATTTGTTTAAAATTTTAAAAACGCATTTTGTACAAGATGTTGCTAATGTAAGTTTTTAAGAGTCGTTTGGTGAATGTTTTTGTTTTGTTGTGGTTATATACAATGGTTTCAAAAAAGAAAAGTACTGAACTGTGCCTGCAAAAAAAATCGAAGTGTTGAAGTTCTTAGAACATTCTTCTGAAAGGAAAGCTGCTGAAAAGTTTGGTGTCAGCAAGACAACAATTAATAATATCAAAAAAAGAAATGACGTATACTACAACTTAAATTTCGGCAATACAAATTTATGAGATATCACAAAAAGTTCTTTGTGGAGACTCGTATGAAGTTTCGCCAGAAACTGTGACTGATTTTTATGAAAATTTTAAGATCCTTATCGAAGGATACAGTTTAAACGATGTTTTTAATGCAAACAAGTGTGGCTTTTTTTACAGAACATTACAGAATATCATAGTTTAGTGGCAAAGGGCGATGCGTGTAAAAGCGGAAAACTTTCAAAAGAAAGATTGATCGTATTGCTAGCTGCTAGTGCCAGCGGGGAAAAACTCTCTCCAGTGGTAATAGGAAAATCTAAATCGCCAAGAGCCTTCAAATCCGTTCAACTTGATGGAGCCATTCCTCGAATTCGCCAATCATCCAGGCCTTTTTATTATATTTGAAGAGAATTTGCAATGCCTTTACGTCTACGGATTTGAAGGCTCTTGGCGATTTAGATTACCCTATTACCAGTGGAGCCAGTTTTTCACCGCTGGCACTAGCAGCTAGCAATACGGTAAATCTTTCTTTTGAAAGTTTTCCGCTTTTACACACATCGCTCTTTGCCCCTAAACTACGATATTCTGTAAAAAAAAGCCACACTTGTCTGCATTAAAAACATCGTTTAAACTGTATCCTTCGATTAGGATCTTAAAATTTTCATAAAAATCAGTCACAGTTTCTGGCGAAACTTCATACGAGTCTCCACAAAGAACTTTTTGTGATATCTCATGCCTGTTTTTGGATTTTTCAAGCCAACCACTTGAGGCTTTAGATCTGTCACGTTTTATTTCGCAGCAAATTAAAGAGCTGCTTCCTGCCCTACCCTGAAATTCTAGCATTAATAGAACGCATTCTTTTAAACCAAATGAATGTGGCTTCATTCACTTTATGGGCCTTTGAACTCTTGACAACTCTAGATAAATTTTTATTGCCGAAATTTAAGTTGTAGTACATATTGAAATTTAAGTTGTAGTACACAAGCATTTTACTGTTTGTTGATAATTGCCCAGCACACCCGCATGTAAAAGGCCTCTCAAATGCCAAATGCCACGTCTATCTTTCAACCACTTGACCAAGGCGTGATAAAACTGTTTAAAACCTTCTATCACACGACATTATTGGAAGCATTCATATTCAAAAATGTTGAAGCCCAAGTTCCTAACAAAATGTCTATCAACGTTGTGGATGCTGTATTATGGATCAGTTCTGCTTGGAAAAAGGTGTCTGAGATGTCCATCCAGCAATGTTTCAGAAAAGCAGGATTTGTTTTGGATGCAGACACAACAAAAAACGAAAACGACGAAGATGACTCAGATGTTGTGCTTCCTGGCCTCCCTAATAATACTTATGAGATGGCCACTTTTATCGAATTTATTGTTTAAATGTATTTTTATGTTGATAGGAATTATGCACGAGAAAATATATATGTTACTTGACTTTTTCATAGTATGTTTTGTTTTGTTTACCCAAAATCTCTATTCCAAACAAACTCCTTAAGTTGACCACCTCTCTATCTTGACCAAAATTTTTCCGCCCTAGAGTGGTCAACTTAGGGAGGTTCCACTGTATTTATCTCTGATGTTGCTCTCAACTCAGAAAATTAACGCGACTAACCAACTGAAACGTTCATTAGCAGGTTTGTCCCAATTGCCGGCTGTAAAGTTGAGAATCTCGGCAATAACCAACTTTTATAACTCTACATACTCGTCATTCGTACGTAACTGGTCAATTCTACAGTTTTCTAACTAGTTACGTTGATGTTTATCGGAAAAATGCTAATGAGTAACACAACGCCATATAAATTGTACTCGACATGTCTCTGCATGGGCTAGAATTCTAAAGATCCCCAAAAACTGCCTGCGACAAGTGGGCAACTGGGAGGCATTTGAATTGAATGGGGAGAACGAACGATATTCTCGTACATAATAAGAATAACGAATTGTTGTGGATGTGGCGCGCTGTCTGTTTCCCGGCATTGAAGATTTCATCGATGATGCCACACCTAGCAATGGAATGATGATTCGTGTGGTGTATTTGGGATGGGATGGGATTCAAAGAGGCGAAATAGATAGAAAGAAATAACAAACAACCAAGAATTGGTCTGATGATGGTGGTGCGGTGGGGTCGCCATCGTCTCTTGTACAATACCCAACAGAAGTAGAGCGCGGACGACACGTTGGAGCCCATCCAAGCCAAACGAAAACGCCACTCGCACAACGCATATTCACGGCTTTCGTGGCTCGTTACGAATGCAGAAAAAAGTGATTTATTTTTCGGTTTTAGAATTCTCTTGTATTATTTTTAGAATTTCGTTGGAATAATAATTTGTCAAAGGACCGCACTGCGGGTGTTATGGGCGTTTCCTCATTCATATTCGATATTCGATTTAAAATACGTAATAAGAAATTAACAAGTCTCAAAAATGTCTCATAACGAAAAGCACAGCATCCCACATATTTTTTATCTGCACTGACATAATAATAATCTCAAGTAACCACATGCCTCTCATCTATTCCAGATTTTTTTATTAATTATCACAAAAGTCACACGAAACTCACCGATAGGCATCTTGGTGTTTATTCCTTGAATATGCTTTGAAAAATAATCCTTAGTGCTAGCACTTAGTAATCCACAATATTAGACACGACACGGAGTGAGCTCGCACTTGCACCACGTCTAACAAACAACTAATGCGGCTAGTAAGCCGGTTGGTTGCTTATAAAAAAATCTTGGCAATGTTACAAAAGATATGACGTCATCTTGTACAATTTATATTATTTCGAATCGTGTCTTCGTGTCGTGTGAGTCAGAGCCGCATTTGGTTGGGTGGCTCTCTGGAAGGGGGTGGTGGAGCTTTTGACAATTTTCAGTAACGGTTATGGAGCTTTTTTCGTGACATCACAATATCAATCACAATGTATATTTAGTGAATGAATTAACTTTATTCATGAATGGTTAATCAGTTAATATGTGCTAAAAATAGTATCAGAAATGGATAGATGAATCATTATAAAAATATGCGTAGTGAAAACAAACTAATAGCCGTAAAGTAACTATTTTTTATAAATGACGTTAAGTTATATTTATTTTAACTAGAACTGTTAAAGCTAATCAATCAGTCAATTAGTCGACTAAAAAACGAATAAGTAAAATCGCTTTCGTCAAAGGAAATATAGTGCGACCTCGATTATTGCAACTAAACAAACAACAAGAATTGTAATGTCAAAATTAAGGCGCAAAAAGTTAACATACTATTATTGTTGTCAAAGGCTCAGCCAGAATCAGCAAGATTTTGTCCAAAGCAAGGTCGTGTCGATCCTTGATAAAAAGAGAGGATGCGACTTGGGCGGAATCAACTGGTTAATCTCTTGAGCTCCTGATGTTTACGCATTTCCCTGGATGCAGGAGCACTTGCACGCAGAGCCCTCGATTGCATAATGGAGATGAACGACAGAGTGAATTGGTTTTCTCCATGATTACTGAGGAGAAGATTACCTGGGCAATCAACAGCTTCTCCCTTATAAATCGCCAGGACCAGATGGCATACTACCGATTATGCTTCAGAAAACGCAGGATCTGGTAGTTCCACGGCTGTTGATACTTTTCAGAAGCCTTCTGCTACTCAACCACGTCCCCCAGTCGTGGCCACGGGTTCGAGTCGTTTTCATACCGAAGGTAGGCAGGTTTATCCTCCTTCGTACTCAAAACTTTAGAGCGCTTAATAGACTTACACATCCGACAAAGTCTTGAGAACTCAGCACTTTCGAAGTCCCAGCACGCATACGTGAAAGGAAAGTCCACAGAAACGGCTGTCCACGAAGTGGTCCGTATCATCGAACACAGCCTTGAGTACAAACAATACACGTTATCCGCTTTTTTAGACATAGAGGGTGCATTCAATAATGTTCGCATTGAATATATTCATGAGGCCCTCTCAGACTTAGGAGTTGAGCCACGGCTTGGGTCATGGATAGACTTAGGAAACACTCATCTGACTAAACTCGTGTGCAGAGGAACACCTCAGGGTGGTTTCATCTCTCCACTACAGCCCACCTTCTCCACCACTGCCCCCTACACCGCCAAACAATATGATAAGGAATGCCAGACCCAGTCTTACGCCTGGCCCTCCTCCTCCAGCGGTTTTCACTGCACTATCTATATTACAGTTTAACTGTAATGGCATCCACCGAAAAATCGCTGAGATCACACACTTCTTGAGTTCCAACAGAATTCTCATCGCCGCCATCCAAGAGACGTTGCTTCACGCAAACTCGTCTCTAAGCGTCCATAGCGAATATGTTATACTGCGGAAAGATCGACCGGCCGCCACGGATGATTCTCACCCTGGAGGTGGACTTGCCTTCCTAATACATAGGTCCGTACATTACTGTGTATTAGATGTAGTTGCTGACGGTACGGCGGAAATTCAAGCCATCTCAGTTCCATCAGGGAGTACTAATATCGAAATTTTTAATATATATGTACCACCTCATTCAAGTTGCCCTTCAGGCTACCGTTTCGATATTGGTCCTCTCCTTTCCGGAGAGCACAGGGTCATCCTTGGTGACTTTAATGTGCACCATGAGCTCTGGCATTCGGACCTCAACAACAATGCCAGGGGTATAACTATCGCCGAATCACTTGACGCCTCAGAATTCTGTTCACTCAATGAAGACTCGCCGACTAGGGTCGTGGGCACTTGCAGTAGTTCTCCTGACAACTATTGTCAGTGCCAGCCTAATTGCTGCTTCCCGATGGGAAGTACGTACCACCCTTAGATCAGATCACCTCCCAATCATTATAAAAATTGACAAACCAGCGAACATGACTAAGTCTGAGAAGCGAACGTTTGTCAATCACAAGAAAGCCGATTGGGATGGTTTCAAAGCTTACTCGTCGGCGAAGATCATCGAGCTACCATCACCTACCAACATTAGGAACGTCATTACCGCAGCCGCGGCACGTTTTATTCCGGCAGGACGTATCCCGAAAGTTCGGCCTAACTTCCCCACTAGTGCCGCCAGATTAGCCGATGAACGTGATCAGATCAGAAGCGCTCACCCTGATGATCCCAGAATTCAGGAGCTTAACTCCGAAATTGACCGTCAAGTTAAAGACTATAGGAGGGCGAAATGGAATCAGCACCTCGATGAATGTAACCTCAATGAAGGTGTCAGCAAATTATGGTCTACCGTCCGCGCCCTTTCCAATCCTCGGAAAGAAAAGGGCAACAACGCCATTGAATTTGGCAGCACAAAAACCTGCGATCCTCTTCAGTGTGTTAGCCTGTTCAATAAACAATTTCTTCAACATCCCAAGTCTGACGGCCTCAAGCGCAAAATTAGGAGACGGATTCGCAGCCGGAATGTTGACACCATACCATCTTTTACAATAATCAATTGGGATGATCCTCACGGTAGCAACCAACAAGATACTGTTTTGAGAGTAGGAGATTATGATCACGTATTGGCATCAATTTTGTCTCCTGATGTAAGTAATCCTGGGCAGACATCAGAAGGCAACCTGTCGCGATGCGTAGAGCGGCATTTTGGCAGACCTGAACTTTGGACCAGTTTGTGTCACATAGACTATGTGTCCAAACTGGGGCTGCATAATCAGCGGCCGCTCGACCCACCGCTTTATAATCATCCCAATAATCAATTGGGATGATCCTCACGGTAGCAACCAACAAGATACTGTTTTGAGAGTAGGAGATTATGATCACGTATTGGCATCAATTTTGTCTCCTGATGTAAGTAATCCTGGGCAGACATCAGAAGGCAACCTGTCGCGATGCGTAGAGCGGCATTTTGGCAGACCTGAACTTTGGACCATTTGTGTCACATAGACTATGTGTCCAAACTGGGGCTGCATAATCAGCGGCCGCTCGACCCACCGCTTTATAAGTAGCTAGCATGGTTTCTTTATCTTTGCCCCAGGTGCTACCAGCTAGAGCTTTTAGGATGTTGTTCCTACTGCGCATTTTTTTCACAGACTGAAGCTGCATGATTCGCAGACGTCATCATGTTCTCTAGGTAAAGCCCTCTCATGGACCCAATTCCTCCACCACGACATGTCAGACGTGGTCTACGAGACCTTGAGAGAGAGGTTCAGGGATACAAGCGGGACCCTTACGATGAAGTTACATACCGAGCCGCCATTGCAGCGATCTACACTGAAGAAGTGAATCGGTCTATCGCGAGTTTAGGTGCGAATAGAGTCCTATCAGAGCGCCCACCACCAATTTCGCCTGAGGAGATTAGGCTCCCGAGAGCCACTAGAGTAACACTTGCTCAACTTCGGTCGGGCTTTTGTTCACGCCTTAATTCGTACCTTTCTCGCATAAACCCGGACATCCAAAACATCTGTCCAAACTGCAATGGTACTCCTCATGATGTGGGTCACTTGTTTCAATGCCCCGCTGCGCCCACTGATCTTACCCCTATATCGCTGTGGGAAAACCCTATCGCAGCAGCTATGTTTTTGTCCTTAGACCTCACGGACACAAACATTGACGAACCATAAATCGTACCCACATAGATGCACAGAGGTTTCACACCTTTCTGCATCGCTACAAGAAGAAGAACTGGAAGTTGAACATTTATTTAAGGGAAAGCATATTTAGAATGCAACTTATTAGAAAGTTTTAGCATGTCGTTGCAAATAGAACGGCTTAATTTGGCATTCCATATAAAAATTCGCTTCCTATATCATAATTTGGCATGTCCCAAATAGGCATGGGTGTATTTCCGTATGGTTGATGTTCTGTAAACAGTCAAAATTGTCGTGTTGTGATTTTGATTTGTCGTGATAACCTGTTTAAAACCCTCGGAACAGTTTTGTTTAAGGTACGCGCCTGAGTTTTTCCTTTGAAATTTCGAATCACGTTTGCGGTATTTTGAACGTTAGTGTAAAACTCTCTATTAACTATCGTTAAAATGGTATTTTTTCAAGGATTTTAGTATAAATACTATCTACTAGGATTACAATTAATGCATTTGGAAAATCCGGGCAAATCGGTAATCCGGATAGGGTTCGGTCCCAATCAATCCGGAATATCGGAACTCTACTATTAAAAAAAGGCCGCTCTAAATTTAGCCCCGAAAGAGTGAAGTTAATAAAAACATCTTCAAACTTTTAACCAATCATAACAAAATTGGACATCATCATCAATGTGGCAGCCGGACGTCGGGCTTTGGCCGCCTGAATAATTGACCTTATCGCGGTTACGTGACCTTGTCCTCCAGTTTCGGAACCCCAACGGGCTCTCGGTCGTCAACGCAACCTCGCTCCGTTGATTCGTTGTGCATGTATCACCTTCTTTGGCATGCGATTATCGTCCATTCGTTGTACATGCCCTGCCCATTGCAAATGTTTTTTTCGGTTAGACCCGGGCTGTGAAATCTTCGAAAGAAGTAAGCAGGCGCATTTCATGCGGTTGTTTCCCAGCACGATTCGCCCGACTTGGACACGAATACGTACTAAAACACAGCCCAAGGCCGCGCCCGAACTAGTGAGCGGACCACGCGGTACGGGGACTCGACCCATTGTACCTTTCCGTTGCGGTTAGGCGCTGTTTTGTCTGCAATCGATGCAGGATTTCGCGAACCATAGCACATTCCTTCGAGGTAGTGAAAACGCCTCGCTCTCGTCGATGAAGTAATCGCCATGATACCTCATCCTTGACATTGAAAAGGCAAGACAGCTGCATATTAAATGCAATGCTGTTTCTTCCTCTGTCTCACACTGGCCACACATAGCCGATAGTCTCTCTCGATTACCGTAACTCCCAAAGGAGCATGGTGCGTTGATGACTACCGTGTGTAGTCATCAACGTTACAAAGACAACTGAATTCGGAGTGTGATACGGTTGTCAGCCATAATACCACTTCCTAGTCGCATTGTTAGTTTATTATTTTACGATAAGAATATTTATTATCGTCTTCTTCTGAATAATAAACTTGCGACGAGTCGTGCCGAGTTTGGAAACTCGTTTCTCTATGAGTGTCTTTTTCACTGAGTGGCGACCGAACAATCACGGCCACAGAGCACGAGCCGATAGTACCACCTTAATTTTGTGTAGGTGGTAATTTAGAGAGCAATGACTAGATCTGTGAGGGTCGTTATGTCCCCTTTCCTGAGATTGAGCAGGAAGAATGACAAGTGTCGCATGGGTGTGGCAGGAATCTATTTTCTCCCAGATTGCGGCTTGGATCGCAGCCGACTCCCTTTTTAGGGCAAGCTTGATCACGGATGATGGTATGCCAAAAGCTGGCTCCGGACCTAGCACGTGTGAGCTAGAGCCTTGTCGGGCGAGTTCATCTGCTATCTCGTTCCCAGTGATGTTTGAGTGTCCGGGCACCCACACCAGCTGTAGCCCGCTTAGTCTCCCCAGCCTTAGAAGCGCCTGATGACAATTCCATACCAGCTGACTTGATATTTCTGAAGAGTCTAGCGGCTTTAAGGTAGCTTGGCTGTCAGAGCAGATTCGAATGTTGCGGCCGCGCCAGTTGTACCCCATACATTCATGGGTTGTCACTATAATGGCATAATTTTCTGCTTGAAAGTTCGATATGATGGTCCCAAGAGACTGATACAGCTCAATTCTTGGTTGAGCCGAGAAGATCCCTGTACCAGCCCTGCCATCCATCACTGATCCATCAGTGTAGATAATTATGTCGTCTCCAACGAAATCAGAGTGGCCTTCAAAGGACCATTCTTCTCTGTCAGTGGGGATTACTTGGTATGTCTTATCGAACGCGTGTTTTGAAATTATCCTGTCCGAATGCATCAGCGCCTGAGGATGTTTTTGAAGTGATTCCATTATTGACACATGACCATGGAATGTTGTTATCTTCCAGGTTCCCATGTTCACAAGACGCTACGCGTCGACCATTGCCCTCCTCTTCACTTCCACATCAAGTGGTGGTAAGTTTAGGAGGGCCTCCAGTGCCGCGGATGGCGCAGTTTTCATTCCTCCAGTGATGCTTAGGCAGCCCAGTCTCTGCACATACTTCAGCAGCTTCTTGATGACGCCTACACTGACTCTAGGCCATCAAACAATGCAAGCGTATAGCAGGATGGGTAATGTGATGGAAGTATACATCCGGTGTACGCGTTGAGGTGAAAGCCCCAAGACTTGTCTATTGCACTTCTGCAGCACCAGAGCAGCCTGTAGGCTTTATGGCCTATGTTCTTGAATATGGACTTTCCTCGTAAGTTTGGGGTCCAAGTGCACCCCTAGTGCAAACACTCTGTTATTATCTAAAGTCCGGAGCAGAGTGTCCATAACAAGGAGCCACATCAGGGTAGAGAGAACTCCGCCCTGAGGGCACCCTTTGGTACACCCTGCTTCGATGATTGATTATTATTGAACCAACTGTTTTAAGGATATTCCTTGAAGTGAGCATATGCTACCCATCCACCCCATCAGCAAAGGGTCGATTTCATGTTCATTTGCCGCATCACAGATGCTGGTAAATGAGGCGTTGTCGAACGCCCCTTGGGTGTCGTTGAATGCACCCAGTGCAAACTCTTCTCGAGCACACCAACATTTTATGAAGGACACTTTCTGTCGTTTTATCTTCCTGCTAAGTGTGTAGCCTGCTGGCATACATCCCTAATATACCTGTCTACCAGTCTTTCGAGCCCCTTTAGGAGGAATGATGTCAGGCTGATAGCCCGAAAACTCTAAGGTTCAGCATAGGAGGGTTTGCCTGGCTTACGGATAAACACCACCTGCACGTTCCGCCAGGTTGTTGTAATGTAGGCATACACTAGGCATGTGCTATATATATTCCTTAAATGTAGGCCAAGGAATTCCATTAGATTGCCCGGCATTTGGCTACTATATTAAGGACTCGCTTAAGTTTGGCCGTAGCCTGTGTGGAGTTGGTTTCTTCACAGAAGCGTCTCCACGATAATTGGCGGATCTTATGTCCTTTTGAGGATTGTTTGGGCCTGTCGGTAATTAGTCCAATCCGTGGACAAATTTGTCGTCTTATTAAAGAGTTTCCTTGTAGCTCTTCTTTTCTGCGTCTAGTCCGGATTCCACGAAGGTGTACTTTCCTTCTTTGGCAGGCGCATTGGGCAGCTATGCTCGTAGGCGTCTACTATCCGATTGGTTAGCAAAAGTGTCGCCTCCTCAGCCGCCTCAACTGATTTGATTCGGCGACTTGGTGACGGTAAGGTCTGCAAAATTTCTATATATTGCGACCAGTTGATTCTGCGGGGGTTTCGAAAAGATACCATAGGTGTGTTTTATCTGTGTACCAATCCCAACCAAACGTAACCCAAATATTGTTCTATTGACGTCACGGAAACCATTGAAAAACAAATGGAATAAAATAGGGTGTTCACGGAGCCGTCACCCACTCACAAAGCAAGTCACAAGAATTACATATGTGGGAGCGGACGGAATCGGAATACAGTCATATGATCGCTTGATTAGCCTGAAAAAAAACTTAAGGGTATCCGAAATTCGTTTAACGTTTCATCGAATGTTACCGCTTCTATTACATCACTCTCATTCAAATGATAAGCTGATAGTCATATGCCAATGAATAATAATTATTTACTATAAATAGTGCTATTGGTCATTTGTAAATCAGCTTTAGCATTCTAGTGACCTTTGAATGTCACTTTTTACATGAACCATTTCGTTTTTCTTGGTAAAAACTGTATTTTCACTCAGTCTGGACAGTCTGCGCATTTCAAACTTTTATTAGCAAAAGTAAATAAATGCACTCGTATAGTTAATTAGCAATTGTTAATTTATTCTACTGTTGCTATTAAATTAACTTAAGGGTTAAGGTAATGGCTTCAGCAGCCAGATAGCACAAATAAATTAAGTTTTACTGCAAATTATTTCTCTCGTGTGATAATGGATTATAAAGCGCCAATGGAACTAATGAATATGAGCTATTCTTTTTATATCCTTCACTCGTAGAGTGAAAGGGTATATTAACTTTGTCGTGAAGTTTCTAACGCATTGAAATTCAAACAGCCTGCAGGGCTAGATTTGTATGGCAGCCCCATGACCTAGTGATCCAATTTCGATGGTTCAAAGTTCAAAATTGAGTTCTTCTAAAAAAAAACTTTTTTGTTTATGAACCCAATCTTAACGAAACTTCATATAAATGGACCCCTATTGAGGTCACAAAATATATGTAAAAGTGGATGAAATCGAAATATGGGTTCACGGGGCTGTCATACAAACCCAACCCGTCAAATTAGGTTCTTCTAAGACAAACTTTTTTATTTGTGCACCAATTTCAACCAAACCTCATACAAATGCGTTGAAATTGATGCCACAAAAAATATGTAAAAATGGATGGAAAGGAGCCATGGGGTCATGAGGCTACCGTTGAAAACCTACCCCCATTTTGGTTCTTCAAAAAAAAAATGTTTACAAAACCTTGTATTAAGTGATGCCCACACCAACGCGTCACGAATTTTCCGTCGCGAATAATTCGCTGAGTACTGTCAGCTCACAGCTGATATCATGTTGTTGCCTTAAGGAAATGACTTAGACATGATAGAAAATAACGGCAACAACTGACCAAATACAATTATTTTGACATTTATCTTGAGCCCGTCGAATGGTTAGTCTTATCGTATAGAGAAGATACAAAGCTTGAACATTGATTTGTGTCTATTTGAATTGAATATACGTATGTATATGTTTACTTAGCATGGTTACGCCATCGTATGAAATTGCATAATAATTTTAGTAGAATCCTTACGTGATTCTTTACGATGGCGTAACCAAGCAAAATATGGCGTAACTATGCAAAGTAAACATTTAATTCAATAGAATATTCATGCTTGTATGTAACTACTTAGGGACAAACGCAAGCACCGAACCACAAGGATCGTCATTTTCTATCGTATACTATTCATGAATGAAACGATTGACCTTGCATTCTTTCGGAAATCCGTCGATATCTCTGCAATCCTTTGTTGTGGCGGAACGATGGAGGTGGTGCTAGAGTCACCATAAAATTGCCAAAAGGGTCATCGGATCCTCTTTATTTTTCCGGTCAGTGCACAGGGTGGTCAGAGATAACCGTCAACCTGGATGTCGGCCACAGCAATTTCAGAATTAGCTTCGTACTACTTCGGAAATCCGTCGATATCTTTGGAATCCTCTAGTCCAGCAAAACGATCAAGGTGTCGCTGGACTCGCAACAAAATTCTCTAAGGTGGCGTCGGAACATCTTTCTTGTGCAGCTCACAGGGGCGTCAGAGATAACCGAGATAAGTACAATAATTCACCAAATGCATAACCAATATGGTGGTCACAGCAATTTAACGATCAACTACGTACTATGCACTTTGGAAAATCGTCAATATCTCTGCAATTCTTCGGCCACACGATACGATCGGGGTGACGACGGACTTGCCACAATAGGCCAATTTATTTGTATAAGTCCAAACAACGAGTAAAAACCTTCCTTCCTTGGAATGCATGTTTCCACAAATTTTACTTATCCACTGATACCATACAACAGTTCATTCGAAACTTAAATGCTCAATCGGTCAATACCTAAACAACATTCCAAATCTACATCTTTTTCAGGTACACCAACATCGAGCTGTACTACACTGAACCTGTCAAATAAATTATTTTTTCTTTCAACTTTCATTTTCTGGTTTTTTGTAGGGGTGGGAGGGTAAAGATGGGCCGGACCCGGCACATCTTTAACATCTTATCAAGGCATTCGGCAGCTACCATTTGATACTAATTTCAAGTTCTTCGCGACATTCTATCAAAAGATATGGCTGAATATAACTTTGTAGCGGAAGTGGGGGTAGGGGTAGGCCGACCTACTCCACTTTCCATCAGCTGAAAGTATATGTCCGAAGTACGCATTGATCAAAATTTCAAGTCGACAGCGATATTGTATCGAAAGTTATGGCCGAATTAAAATATCAAGGAGGGGTAATTTGTATGGGAGGTTCGAGAACCCTTGGTCCGATTTGGCCCATTTTCAATACCGTCCAAGATTTTATCAAAACAAACATCTGAGCAACAAATTTCAAACCGCTAGCTTCATTATTTCGGGAGTTATCGTGCTAACAGACAGACACACGGACAGACAGACATGGCTAATTCGAATCAGGGACCGACCTTGATCATTTATATATATATACTTTGCAATACCTCGGCGTAACAAAAACAATATACCCTATACCATCTTATGGGTATACAAATATAAACATATGCAATCATACTATGAGACCAAAGTTTTCTAAGAGATTTTTTTTATTGGCCCACTTATTCCAAGCAAACCTCACTCAAATATGGTTTTATGGTAGAACATTATGAAAACGGAATGAAAAATTGTGTTACCGATTTTCAGAATCAAACGTTGATAATGGCCCGCTTCTTCTTAATCTATATTTTAAGTATGAAAATCTCCTCATAAACTACTAAACCGATTTACCTGAAATTTGGTGTGAAGGATGGATGGATGGTTTATGGCTCACGAGGCTAATAATGAAGTCCCAGCTTTTGTATGTTATATTATTCACCGCAAGTACTTTAGTTATTAATTAAAACTCCATTCATATTTCAACATAATATTTTTATATTTGCAACTTCCAGTTATTTCTTCTTACATCTGCCATCGTAGAGCAACAAATATACGATTTAACTAATATTACATATATATAATAAACTGTTTCAACCTAAATTATCGTATATTACGCAGATATTTGCACTTAAAAAGAAAACATTTTCTAACGGAACTCTCAATATAATTTTCAAATAAATGAATCAAAATTTACAACATACATTTTTTTTACAATATTATTTAAGGATTTAAGCTAAAGTTAAACATTACAAAAATTAAAAATAAAATATTTACAACATATACAAAAGATTAACATCTATTGCATGAATTAGTCTACGCCAACTTTGGTCTTAACAAGTTTTCAAGTTGTCTGGCGAAATGGAAGCATATTGAAATACATGCATTCTTTGTAAATGTGTGTGCGATACACGGAAAAAAATATATATAGAAGCCTTTAGTTAATTCTCAATACAATTCTTTGAATTTTGTTTTGTTTTTTCCATTTACCACAGACAATCATTTAATAAATCAAGTAAAACCAATTGGTATTTATACCGCGTTCACATCAATTCCATATCATTATGAGTTAAGGACACAAGGGAGGAGAGAGAGGGAAACAATATTATAGAAGATTTTAAAGCTTTTTTTTCTGATATAACAATTAGGGATGATCACGTGTACTTTTTTTCTTTTTGAAAATAAATATAGAAATTTTTTATTTATACGTTTTTTTTTGTTTAGTATGTTGCGGGTTTATGGAACTTCACCAAACTCGCCGAGAATTACTTCAATTTTTCCCTTGATTTCACGGAAGTCGGGTCGTCGTTTCGGGTCGATATGCCAACATGGCAACATCAATTCGTTATAGATACTGGCACAACACATTTCAGGTTGGGGCAATCTGTAAGAGAAAAATGGAAAAGATTAAGTTAATTTTGTCGATTGAGCTTAATAAAGGGTTAAAAATAAATAATAATTTCGCGACACAACTCTGCGTTTGAGTCGATCATATATCGTCTTTGTGTAGTAATGAATGAGTTACTTTTTTTCTTGTGCCGAAAGTGGTTTAGTGACTTTTGCCTGGGCATTATATTCTATCACATACAAAAATCGGTGTCACAGTGTCACAGTGAACTCCACATTCCTATGTGGAGTTCACTTTGAACATTTTCAAATGACATCTTCGATGAATAAAGCCTCGCGTACCAGAGTCAGTCATGGATTCCAGGGAATTCAATAGGAGAATGTCGGGTTTGGGGACAAAAACCCAAATTACCTCCAAATAGAGGTACATTTTAAGGGCTCCTGTAACCACAGGTTACACCTATTCATACCTCTTCGGCAAAATTAAAGGATACGTTTGTATACTGATTTTATGTCCGTTTTCAGCCAACTTAAGAAGAAAGAATCAATTAGTTATTTAAAATTTAAAAAAGAGTCACGAGGATATTCGCGAGCTACCTATTTGCTGATGTTTAATATCAACCCTTAGAATCAGAAGGCTCTCATTTTAAAGATTAGAGTTTTTTATGCTGCATGCCTCTCCCGTATGAGGCGTTACGCAAAAATTAATCTGTAACACTAAACATATACGTCCAGTGATTCGAAAAAGAGCGATAGAGGGTATGCTGCTTGTTCGGTGGCTTAGGTATTATCTAGAATATTCCAAATGAATAATAAGAGAAACGAAATTCACTCTAGAAAAAGAATATCTATTCCGAGCACCAGCGCAATCGGAAGAGTTTTAAGGGCGGAGAAAGGTATAAGGTGAAACTCACTGAGAGTATGTAATCCAATGGATGTACATTAAAATCGCACATATAAACGTGGAATTACCGTACGTACGGCGAGCAGTAGTGCAGAAAGGATCTACTTTAAAATTCGCCGTAGTTCGCGTTAGTAATATCTGGGGTCAAGAACGTGGTCGTTGATATACGGCATGTTAAACATTTTACATTTTGCATATTTTCTACTGACCCGCTCTGTGGCTCACTTGGTTGAGTCGCACTCTACGATGCTAGTAATCTCGAGGTCTAGAGATCGAATCTCTGCGTGGTTCAAAATTTCCGTACATGTGCGGATAGGAAATATATAGTGCTTGCAACATTATAACACTCCGAAATGATATGCAATGTAACGTTGACTCGAAATTGCCTATAAACGGCTGAGTTAACGCACCATGGCCCCACATGGGTCTATACGGAACTGAGAAGTAGAAGATATTTTGTACTGGGCGTTTTTCCCTAATCATTCCGGATTTAGACCAGCCGAGCATTCAAATAAATAAATCACACAGTTCCTTACATGGTGAATATAGGATAGGAAGTAGCTACATAGATGTAAACAGGACGACACTCTATATCGCCCGTAAGCTATTTGCAAAATCTACTATGAGCTTCGGGCAGAGGAAAAGCAAAAATCGTTACGTTGGAAAAGGCTAAATCGGCTAATTCAGTGCATTCGTATTGCGATAGAAAAGTATAGAGCAGCACGAAAGGACTTGTACTTTGTGTTCATCGATTTGGAGAAGGCATTCGATAGAGTACCTCGTGATCTGATATGGTTGGCCTTGAGAGCACTTAATGTCCCCGAGGCATACGTCAGGATGATACGAGACATGTATGATGGAGCTACGACTAAGGTTAGATGCACAGCCGGTGAATCAGAAGAATTTCCGGTGAATGTCGGAGTACACCAGGGCAGTGTATTGAGTCCGTTGCTCTTCAACATCATCATGTGCTACTTATTAACACGTGTCTCCGACGGCCTAGAAATATCTCTTCTATTTGCTGATGATATAGTCCTCAGTAGCCCAAACATCGTTGCCTTGCAAGCTGCGCTTACAAAATGGTGTGACATTCTGGAGGAGCATGGACTGAGGGTAAGTATAACAAAGACTGAGTTCTTATGCTGCAAATTCTCAGACCCAAATGCACCGATACCAGAAATGTACGTCAAAGGAGAGCAGCTTAAGTCTTGTACCAAGTTCAAGTACCTTGGCTCGATGGTGAACAGCGGAGCTACATGCGATGATGACATCAAACATCGCACAAAGGTTGGGTGGATGAGGTGGCGAGAAAACTCTGGAGTTTTCTGCGATAAGAAAATGCCACTGAAGCTAAAGGGCAAGTTGTACAAAACGGTTGTACGTCCCGCACTCATGTATGGATCAGAATGCTGGACCATGTATGAAGGTTACGCGAAAGAAATGACAGCGACTGAAATGAAAATGTTACGCATGTCAGTTGGTGTAACCAAAAGGGACCACATCAAGAGTAGCTACATCCGAGGCAGCTTGTCCATAGACCAACCAATCACCGAAAAGCTCGAAGACCGACGAATGGATTGGTATTGCCATGTTTAAAGGCGTCCGCCTGAGAACCCCGCAAAGAGAGCGATATCAATGGAAGTTCCACTTGATGGACCCAAGGCCAGAGGCAGACCAAAGAACACCTGGATGTGTCAAATGAAAAAGCAACAACAACGCATTGGTCTCGGCGATGACACGATCCAAGATAGAGCTGCCTGTAGAAATATGCTGAGAAATTATCGCCAAAACGGGCGATGTGCCTACACCGCAGGTCGAGCAACGCGGAACCATGGAGCGGTATAAAGAACGAGGCAAGGAAGAAGAAAGGAAAAGGCTAAATCGGACACTTCTTATGATGTTCCATGTGTCATTTCACATCAACGCCTTGCAGAGCCTTGAATAGAAAGCTACACTACATAGAGGGTAAGCTATATCATTGACTGGCTGGCCGCATCATATAAAGGAATACGGGTAGATTAAGTAGCGGGTATTCCAACTGCAAGTCCCTTCATGGGGAGCTCAACGCTTCAAAGATCTACTATGCAACGGCTCTTGCCAGTTGTGTCAAATGAATAGAAGTCGGCTGTCGAATTGGACATGATCAGCAAATTGAGTGAGCTGATCGTCCGTCTCATGAGACTTCGTAGAGCCCAAATCAAACATACACGATGTTGTAGAGGAAAAGGTGAGGAACATACGCACTATGAATAGTGGTGCCAAGGGAATATCATTTTGGAAGAAAAATAGGGAAGTAAAGCCATTTCACAAAGCCACAATAATCTGCGATCAAAACGCAGGCGTAATATGGATATTGCTCCTTCCAAACCCGTAAGAGCAACAAAAGCACAACGTTCGAAGTATACCTTTGAATGCGGTAGCAAGATGGCCTAGGTACCTAGCCTAGCCTCTCTACATACCAAAAAACGAGTTCAAAAAGAAAAAAAGAAGAACGTTCCACAAAATATGCTGAGATCAACTCCTGGAAACAATTATTGTGGAAAAACCCTTTAAAACCTTTCCTCAGGAGACGAGGGTGCAGGTTTTCAATCTTTAACAAATAACAACAACATCTGTATAGGTCCCAAAGAGATGCCATAAGTGTTTCGCATTTGGAAGAACTGCAGCAGCAAGCTCAATAGGTTAAAAAGTGCTTTAAATGCGGCAAAGACAAAGCGGCGTCATGTGATTGTGATTCCCATTGTGTACATATGTGTACAATTGCTTGTACATATGTGTACAGTTTCTTCGCTCCAATACGATGAAATAACGTTGATTTCGAACAACGGGCTAGACACGACGCGCGTTCGACAAGCCCTCTCATAATTCCGGAGGATTTCAACGCGTGGGCCACAAAATTAGGGCAGCCCACAGGCTTGACGCATTTTCACAGGCTAGTTACTTTTAGGAATTGGGGGAGCATTATTGATATCACATTTTTCTCAGCAGTTCTTTGTCTCCGTTTGGGAATGGCATGCCAGTGAGCTCTATACTTAAAGCGATCAACAAGTTATTTTGTACTCTCTAGCATGCAGAGCATGTCGATCAAAGATGCAAATGCGCACCATTGGATGATATACAAAGATTTGACAACGAACCACGTCTGAAGAGCCAAACTCACATCGGTCAATCTACCTGCTCGACACATTGGGAAACTGTTTGGGAGAATCATTTTTAACAGACGGTCATCTTAAACCGGGTTGTTGTTATAGTAGCGATTCAAGAGATTTTTTTTTCTCGAATCGAAGAGGGTTTGGCAGCTCTAGGCGGTTGTAATAACGGGTAGCTCCTGGACGATTTACATCGAAGAACCGGCAACCATAGGAGCATAGACATTATAAACACCCATGGTCACAATGGGATATGAACCCACGCTCCGGCAACAACAACGAATAGTGTCATCTCCTACTACTGAGCCACCGAATGGCCCCTTAAACCGTGTTCTCCAATACCAACGATGGACTCACGGAATATCCAGTAACACAGACATACACAACCTTCCTGCATCGAGACCTTCGAGGCTCTTGCAATGATTGCCAGTAGGGCCACGCCTGAGAGCCGCCAAAATTACTTTAGCGCAACTTCAGTTGGGCTTCTGTCCACGCTTTAATTCGTATCTATCTCGTATATAGACCTTAGCATACAAAACATCTGCCTAAATTGCGCTGGCGCATTTGTTTCAATGCACAACTGCACCCACTGATCTTACCCCTTTATCACTGTGGGCAAACCCTATCGCAGCAGCCACGTTCCTGTCCTTGGGAGATCACAGACGAGAACGATGACGATCCCTAAATCGAATCCTTATAGATGCACAGCGGCTCACACCTTTCTGTACCACCAAAAGAAAGAGAAGAATGTCCGAATGTCCAGTTACAATAAGAGCTCCACCCAGGTCAGTTCTTGGTCCGCTGGTATATATCATAATATGTATACAACGGCAAGTCATAACCATAAAAAAATCCATTAGGTATTTGAGCAGTAGCAGTAGTCTGGCTGGTCTAGCGGTTAGTGCGCGCACCTTCGGTGCACAGGGTCATGAGTTCGAATCTCACCGTGTTCCATGGTGTTTTTCGAACTCACGAGCTTGTGACGGACTATGATCTCACTCAGATGTTAAACGAGTACCCATTTATGGGGATAAATAACACTGCTGAGCGTGATGCTGATCTCATTACATCATCAAAAAGCAGATAAGATCTTGGAAATAGGATGTCACTAACACATCCTGCGGCCTTAGTCCAATGTTGGATTGTCGCGCCTGTTATTTATTTATTTATTTGAGCAGTTATGATTAAGTCGAGATTGATCTTTGGAGAGGCATCTGAAATACATATACAGGGTGTCCCGCATTGGGTGGTCAATACTGTAAGGGTTGATAGCGCAACTTGTTTCAGCAAGAAAATTACCAATACAATTGGAATTTTTTTACCGTTACCTTGCTATCGCTCTTTTTGTGAAAGTCATCGAAAATCGTGACTTGTTACGCAAAATCGTAATTTGCAGCACTCTAGATGACTTAATCCAAGATTTGATTTCAGTTTCAGAAACTACATAAAATTTCACAAAAACTGAAGTTTTTCCTGTTGCCAACATTATCGGCACTTTCAAGATACAGTTACTCAAACTTAACAGAAATTTTAAAAACGATTTTTCATCGAAAATTCAAACAGTAATTGCATAACGGTGCTTTATACGTACAATTCTGCAAAGTTTATAAAAGTTGCTTCACAATGTTGGGTTTCCGACGGTATATCACTTTTCTTATTTACATTGCAAAATTTTAGGTAAACACGCATTGAATGGTAAAAATCATCGCTTCAGTTGAATCGCTAACAATTTTTCCTTTACCCGAAAAAAGACAAACGAAGGCTATTATAATTCGGGATAGAATCTCGCTACATTATTGTGTTTAGAACTGTAAGATATTTGAAATTTTGTACATTGTTTGGCAAATGCAACGTTACTTATAATAGTTAAAATTTAATATTTGCTATTTATGGCAAATAGACGGGTGCCCCGCTCATAATGCAAGACCTATCAAAGAATGTTTAGAAAACGAATTTCCCGGAAAGTGGATTGGCAGATTTGGGGCAGTTACGTGGCCTGCGAGAAGCCCTGACCTTACTCCACTAGATTTTTATTTCTGGGGTAACTTAAAAACATTGTCTATTCCGAGCCGATTGCCTCTCGGGAACACTTGCTGCAGCGAATTAACGATGCTTGCGACAACATAAAGGAAAACTCTCCTGAAATCCTTCGGACCGTTTCTTCCATGAGCCGAAGTTGTCGAGTCTGCATACAAAATGGAGGAGGTCAATTCCAGCAGCATTATTCCAATTCATCAAAGAGACCCATTTAATCATTAGTTAATATTTTTAGTTTATTGGTTCTTTCCCATTTTTAAAACTTTATTTCCATTTTTATTTGACAAATTTTTAAAATTTCAATACTAAAATATGAAAAATAAATGAATAAAATTTAAGTTTGAATAATCCGATAAGAAAATAATTACCTTGATTTTTACCATTCAATGCGTGTTTCTCTAAAATTCTGCAATGTAAATATAAAAAGTGATGGAGAGCCAACATGTTGAAGCAACTTTTATCAACTTTGCAGAGTTGTACGTATAAAGCACCGTTATGCAATTACTGTTTGAATTTTCGATGAAAAATCTATTTTAAAATTTCTGTTAAGCTTGAGTAACTGTATCTTTAAAGTGCCGATAATGTTGGCAACAGGAAAAACTTCAGTTCTTGTGAATTTTTATGTAGTTTCTGAAACTGAAATTAAATTTTGGATTAAGTCATCAGGAGTGCTGCAAATTACGATTTTGCGTGACAAGTCACGATTTTCGATGACTTTCACAAAAAGAGCGATAACAAGGTAACGGTAAAAAAAAATCCAATTGTATTGGGAATTTTCTTGCTGAAACAAGTTGCGCTATCAACCCTTACAGTATTGACCACCCAATGCGGGACACCCTGTATATGCGAAGAGACGGGCGCAGCGCAGTCGCCACGGTAGATTACGTCGATTATAGCTTGAGGAGACACGCAGATTGTATTGTGGTTGATGTTACGACACGCATGCGAATTTGGAAATTCGAAGAAGCTTGGAAGGACAGAAAAGCATGAGACAGTGGCAACTGCGATGGAATGCGGTTGTCGCTATTTCTAAATTGCCGCTTTGGTTCGAATCTCTTAATTCTTAAGCCGTGTGACAGTCTAAGAGGTTTCCCTTATACGGATAACTTAGCTGCTCATCAAAACGCATGTATACGTTTCCTCCTATCTAGAGACGAACGTGTCACACTAACCGTTGCTAAGTTGCCGGAACTGATGGCATTCGTGTCCTGCCTTCACAAAACAGCAAAGCATGTTTACGCGAAAAAGACAAGAGTGACATCTACAGGTTATTGGGAGCCACCTAACATCTGTGGTGTTATCTCCCGTCTATCGTTTTGAATACTCGGCGGTTTATAAATACCGTCGTACAAAGCGGAATGGATATTTTTTTCCGGATCTTTCCTTCGGAAACGACACCCTATAATTTCAGGTGGCTCACTTGTTAACAACAATAACCTCCTCGAATCGTGTGGGAGCATCTACACATTATGCCATATACTTTTAAGGAGTGATTATTCCGCGCCTACTTATTGGATACGTGTCAGGTGTTGAAGACCACCTACCTTTCACCACTTTCCAGTTTATGCAGAATGACTGATGCATCAATCTGACCACTTTCACCGTACTCGGGCTGCTGGCCGCCTGAAAATACTTCATACATCGTTACCCCGTACGACCAAACATCCGATTGGAATGAAAATTTGTTCGTTTTTAGCGCTTCAGGTGAGTACCTGAAAAAGTATTTTTTTTATTTAGTAAAAATACGAGGGGGTTTCAAAACCATCTGATGAATACTAACCACAAAACTGGCAGATCCCTGTAGGCATTTTGTGTAATGTAGTATCCGTCAGTATCGGCAAATTGTGCTAGTCCAAAATCAGAAATTTTCAAGCAGTCACTCCCCACAAGTATGTTGCGGGCTGCTAAGTCTCGATGTATAACATTGCGTGAACGTAAATAGTCCATTCCCTGTAAATAAAAATTAAATTAATAAACTGACATTAGAAAAATGATAAACTTTCTCACCTCTGCTATATCAAGTGCATAACGCAATAGGCGTTCTCTTGTCAGTCGGGGCTTGTTGGACGATAAATATATTGAAAATGCACCACACTCAATAAACTCCATAATAATTGACTGAGTTATACCATCGTCCACATGATCCAGAATCCTCACTATATTCGGATGCTTCAGGGTTTGCATTATACGAATTTCTCGCTTAAAATCGCGAGTGTGATTTCTCTCATTCAAGGTCTTAATCGCAACTTCAAGCGGATCTTGGCCGTTTTTCAATTGATACACTCCCTTGAATACCAGTCCATAGTGTCCCTCTCCGATTTTATACTCGCACGTGAGCTTTCCATTCTTCAGTAAATGTACCGAATTCGTCATATCGTACGCATGATGACTTATGGTCGAATTAAGCAGTGGCGTCCGCGAAATAGTTCCTTCACTATCACTGTGTCCGTTCAAGAATATCTCTTCGGTGGTGTCCGAATAGTCGTCACTTTCCGATTGTAACGATGTTCCATCGTCGTCGTCATCATAATCTTCAACGCCATTGATATTCGGCCGGGCGTAGTTTGGCTTGAGCGCTTGCTTGACGGAGGACAATCGTGCAAAGATACTTTGTTGCGAGAAACGCTTATCCGGATCTCTACTCCAACCATCACGTATGATGACCATAATTTGTTGTGGACAGTCTTTACATGATGGCGGTATTAGTCCGTTGTTACGCTCGTATTTCTCTTTGATTTGTCGTAAATCTTCGCGATTAAGCTGTGGCGGCCGGGCCTGTGAGAATATTTCCCATACGGTCGTGGCAAATGCCCACAATTCGGCAGCAAGTTCTTTTTTGGCTTGTTGTGGATTATCGAAATATTCGCATGGTATCCATGGCATGCTGTAGAAATATACACAATCAGGATAGAAAGGATTCTTGGAATCTCGACGAGTTCTTTATACTTACTCCTGCATGCCGTATGGTTTTGAAAAACCAGGATCGGCTAATTTGACAACAAGTAGATTTTGTGCAGCGTTGTACTGAATAACTTGAAGATTCGAACAACGAATAAAACCATGAATAATCTGTTTTTCTTGCTGTAAAGTCAGACGTGGAATGTTGAAAGTAGGATTCAATTGAGAACATTTTTTTTTCTTAACTCACCATATAAACTACGGCACGAACAAGCGAATGAACAGCTTCTAAAAGGCACATTACCGGAACAGAATCTTTTGTTTGTAGAAATTTATTTAATGGCCCAAATGGTGCATGTTCCATGACAAGCGTGTACGGTGTGGATAATGTCATACCATACAATTTCAGAAATTCCGTTGAATACATCTTACTCCACCGATTTGCAAGTTGCATGAATTCCTAAGGTGAAAAGTTTAAAAGTTTCAGACAACTTACAGTTTTTTTCATTCTTACGGAATAATCCTTGTCGTATTTTAGCATCTTTAACGTCACATTCAATCCAGTATGCTCGGAAAGAAGCCAATCGGCACGCATTTGTGTCATTCGTCCGTCTTCACAGACCCTATGGGAATCTAGAAGTAAATGGTGTAAAGTTAAGTTTTACATTCGTTTAATGGATTCAAAAATGTTCTTACTTTTGTACCATCGTAAATCGATTTTAGGATCAATAATTTGAACACGATTTCGATGTAAGTCAGCCTCAATAAGTTTATTCACAATCTTATTATTCGATGCCTGATTCTTAGGCAAACATATCAGTAACAGCGGGGGCTTATCTACGGGGGAATTAACATCGTATAAATTTGTTTTGTGCTTAAGGGGTGATTGGTGCGGATCTACTTACCGTATTTCGACATAGGAATACGAAATTTCTTGGAGGAACGTGTATCTATGCTGTTGATTAAGTCGAGCAATTTGTCAAAACTGCGTTCACATGTTTGTATGTGCAGAGTCCATTGTTGGCCGTATCGAGTAATTTTGAATGTTTCAGTCTGTGAGCTGTAAAGAGAGAATTTGTTTTTTAATTCCAGAAACATATAAGTGTAAGCCCGGCTGCCAAAGGGCCGATCGTCGAAGCATGCACTGAAGAAGTGCAATACTATGTTGTACACGAACACTTCTCACCCATTAGTTTGCGTCACAATAAATATTAAAGTCATTGATATTACTTAAAAACAGGAGTGGAAGAAAAGATGAAGTCTCCAGCATGGCAAACATGTTTGCGGAACATATGCAACTGTTCGTTTCGTAACCTCATCCATTGTTCCGTGGATATCGGATGTGACGTCAACGTATCCCAAATTGTTTCGGAAAGTAAGGACTAAAACGTGCTAGATAGGATACACTTTTTGACTTGAGCCATCATAGACAAGGGCATACAATAGACGATTCAATTGTGTGTGATCAATGCTGTTGTGTGATTGGTCTCAAGAGTGGGGCAACAGAGAAAGGATTGAGCGACAAGGACAATTCTGGGTGCTCTTTAACTGATCGATAGTTTTCTTATGAACAGCAGAATAAGCAAAACCTTTAGAAAAGGATATGTGGAGTCCGTCATTGACGTCCTGTGGTATTGAAGTAATAATTCATCTAGCAAATTATCGAACAGGCGTTTGATGTTCCGCCAAGAGAGTTGATGAAGTGGCTGTCAGGGAGGTTCCATTAAGTGGTCGGCGTAAAGAAAAGCAGTGATTAAAAAAAGTAATATCTTGTGATGCCTCTATGTCTAGGTAAACCTAAGTTGAATGACGGCAAGCGAATTACTAGTGAATCGCAAAAGCTGCGTATATAAGCGCCATCTTAATCAGAGGTCGATGCCCCACGAAGACTTGAAATTTGAAGAAACGAGTCTACTTTAGACTGCTCTTTGAGGATAGCCGCTTCAATCCGTGAGGAGCGAATATGATGGTGAGGGCAATCGCCGCCTTATTGCTGGAAAGATCTGTCACATCCTAATACACGAATTGGAAGCCGAAGAACCGCATTGGTTGCAGTAGCTGATTCCTTCCTTCAAGCCGAATATAGGATGACGAGATGACCGGCTCTCTTGCCTCTCGCCGAAATGGTGCATGTTGTGCTATGGTGAAGGTAGACGTAATGCATGCATTCAACTCTACTTTGTTAGGGGTTCACGCCGGGTTCAGTATGGGTAGTGGCACTATGCTGTACTAATAAAAAGTGAAAATACAAAATGAAAGTGCATACATACTAAAAAACTAATTCTATGGAACCTAGACTAGTGGTTTCCAACTGGCCGATGCCAGTGGACTACAAAGCCTCAAAGCGAATGGTTACGGACCACCATTACGAAGGTAGAAACAGGGGCCTAGACTAGACAAATTAAGTATGCGAATCTCAGAGCTAGTTAGACCGACATTACGGCCTTATCCGCCATTGGGTTGATTCAATTTGACAAGCAAATTATATTTCCCAAACTGTGCTTCCAATTATGTATGTCGCTTTGCAAAATATGGATGTTCCAGACAATCTTCCTCTTAAACCGGGTTGTTGTTGTTATAGCAGCGATTCAAGAGATTTTTTTTCTCCTTCTCGAAGGGGGCTTTGGCAGCTTTTGGCGGTTGTAACAGCGTGTAGCTCCGGGACGATTTACATCGAAGAATCGACTGCCCTAGGAGCATAGAATCTCGTTTTGATTTAGAGTGTTTCACCACCTATGAATATATTTCGTTCTTAGGTAACCACCCAATCTAGATCGAAACTGTCCGCATAAGCATCCTGTAAAAGACAAAGAACAGTCACAGACAAATGACAACTGCGCCGATGGCGAGAGCGGTCCTCAACAACAATTTTGACCCATCAACCTCAGTGCCACCCGAAATAGTAAGATTTCCACAAATGGCCCGAGTTAATACCGGTGTATGATCTATGTCTCCGCAGAGGAGTCTGGGTCCTTGTGACACAGACCATTCTGTGTAGGGAGACACAGATTTTTGGTGAGCGGCGCCACCACGTACCCGAGCTGCACAGGGGGCCCTAGTATGGTTGATACGCCATGGCGTGGATCTGTACAAAGACCTACGGGCGATGGCACTCCTGTGCTCCTCAGTCATGTACGAGAGCCATGCTCTTGGCATGGCTGGCTTTCTCCCATTCGCTTGCGGAAAATTAGTCATACAGGCCGAGCACGATGCGGAGGTTCCTTGGTGGGGAGGTGTCACCATAAGTAATCGTGTAAGCTTCGGAGCTGGCGGCCCCGTATAACTCGAGCCTCGAAGGGGCTAATTAGGGAGAATTGCCTTGGTGAAAAATGCATACGCGCCTATATCTAACTAGTTTGTGGATTGATGACCGCACGGTCCGAATCAAATTGCTATACTGAAGGGGCCACCTGGATGTGAAAAGAAGCGCTACGATCCTGCTTTAAGCAGACACGAACCTGAGATATGCACGTCTCAATTTTGCATTAGGCTCAACCGTTAGGGGGCCGAAGGAGAATCACACCTGGTATTGAGAAGTTTTTAGCGAATAGTGTACCTCGGGGATGGGTATGCTCAGGGGACCATGGTCCCTCCCCATTAACGATGTGGACTCAAGGCGGGTTTCGGCTGTTACCCAAGTCAACCAGCTAGTGTTGCAGCCCCGGGGTTGGGCTTCTGAAGGTGAGTGCATTCACTGGATGAAGGAATCCCTATTCTAAAACGTCCGAAGGACTGGGAGGTACAAGCCTAAAGCATACACTCCCCTGACGGTAACTCCGTAGATGCTTCACTTGTACCATCTATGTTAGAAATCTCCAAGGCCCTTAAAAGCCCAGGGGGTAGATGGAATCCTGATAGTGGAACTTTTGAAAGCGGGAATCAGCGGATATTCTCCTTCCCCTGATCCAAGAGTACAACCGAGGCTTTTCCTCATGAATGGAAGAAGGGTGTCGGCAAATTCTTAAGAAAGGAAATCTGAAGGATTGTGATATTTGGCGTGGAATCCCTCTCCTACCAGCAGTTTCCAAACTGATGGCCAAAACAATCTTGGGCCGAATCAAGAAAACTGTCGATCACACTCTTAACAATGAGCAAGCAGGTTTTCGTAAGGCTTGCACATGTAACGATCATATCACCACTCTCCGAATTATAATTGAACAATCCGCATAATGGAGATTCCCATTACATCTATGTTCATTGCCTTCCATATGGCGTTTGACAGCTTTGACGTGGTTTATATCTGGACAGCTTTTGACTTATTCCATTATAAAGGGGTCCTATAACGAAGCTCAATGTCATGTCATACCATGAATTGTCTAGTCCTGTGTGAATAATGGAGTTTTCTCCATTACCATCAACGACGTAATGGGCGACGCTCTACGCGTCTTTCTCTGGACAACCGATAGAAAAAGTTGCAAATTTAACGTACACTGGTTATACATAACAGAACATGGTGGGACCGATGCCGATGTAGAATCGCAAAGGCCCGAACAGTCTTTTTCAGTCTGAGTCCCCTTTGGCAAAACCATAACATCTCCAGAAACACCAAACTCAGAATCTTCGAAAGCAATCTGGGCTTTTATATGGGTGCTCCACGTGGAAGATGACCAGTAACATGACAACTAAGCGGTAAACTTAGGTTAATCATTGCCTACAGGGGATCCTACGAATTCGTTGGCTTGAGGTAATATCTAACGAAGACCTCCTCGAAATTACTGCCCAAAATATAATAGACACCGATATAAAAAGTCGGAAGTGGCAGTGGATGGATAGCAAACTTCGAAAAGAGCAAAAGAGGCTCTCAATTGGAATTCGCAGTAAACCGATGAAAGCCATCGTGTGAGACGACAAAGATATACAAGGAGGTCTGTTGGAGCAGAGGGAAAATATATTCGCAAATCGTGGGATCAGCTAAAGATGAGAGCGTAGCTAATGCCCCTGCCCACTAGGGGTTAAGAGGAACCAGAGAGAGGAAGAATTCACTAAATAATCCTTAGATGCAAATGTGAAGGAGTGACTCCTGTAACACTCCGTAAGTTTTAAGTAATCATTGGTGTGAAACTAGTGCTCTCATTTCATATGTGAGAGAGCTATTAATTACAATTCAAAGTGAATTATCCAGGGTAATTACTATTGCAATTGCGTCTATTGACTACATTGTTCGCTAGAAACATTACTGTCAATTTAGCAGTTTCCACAACTGTTGACCAACAGGTTACCCGAAAACTTCTCTCCGGTAGTCTGGACAACCTGATTCTGAGAGAGCATCCTTTTTTTGGGCTTGCTTCCTACAAGCTCAGTAGTATTACCAAAGCTGGCATTCTACAAGGCGATAGGTGACAGTCACTTTAATTTTTTGGTTATCGTCTAACGCTAAAATGCTAGCTTTAGCTGAACTTAGAATAGCTGAGATAGGTACCAATGCCGCGTTTCATTATATTGACAGCATTATAGTTAGAAGTTACCAACAAAATTGAAGAGACTGTTGCCAATAGCCTTACAGATCAGTCCTACATCCGGCGTCTTGATGAAAATGTCATCGCAACCAGGAGTTTTGCCGTTGTCTGGTCTGCACGTGGCCGATTGGTAGCTGGTAGCAGTGAGAACTCGATTGAGATGGATTATATGTCGAAACATTGTTAACTCATTGTCGCCTCTCTTTCTGGGTCCTCTAAGCCCTCGTGGGACTCAGGACATTAACTACACCTGCTTTCCACTTCGTTCTGCTCTGAGCCATCGCCTATAGGTATGACCACGTCTGATTTAATCGCTATCAACCGCGTGTTTTTGGTCGTCCAACGGGACGTCTTGCATAGGCGCCTTGTGGGTTCCAAACTAGGGCCTGTTTAGCAATATTTTTTGCCCTCTTCGAAGGTTGCACTTTCCCATTTTCGCTTCTGTCTTTTGATAGAAGTGCCTATCCAATTCAGGGCTGTGACAGTAAGGAGATCTGCATTTAAAACAATTTTCGGCCGTGGATTTGTAGGATGCGCCATAGACACTAGTTTACGGAAGTTTGGAGCTAAGGTTTCGATTAGCGATTCCTAGTCAACCGGGTTTCGCCGCCTGCCTGCCGAGGAGTATTATCTTCCCTTCCGGAGTAGAGTAGTGCAGTGCGAGAGCTTGGTGATAAAGTCAGCACCGCCCCGACCTATTCTGTTTCGTTCTGTCCGCTCGACCTCAGCCTAGCGTCATTACTTTCGCCCATCGTACCAACGTTCTCAAAAACATATGGTAGTTTATTGTTTATAGCCAAAAGTCGCTGCCGTTAAATCAGTCCGAGGTATCCGAGTCTGGTTGAATGTGAGTGAAAAGTGAACTTCAACTACTCGGAATACAAACCTACATACCACATTCTTCTAGTCTTTTACGACGAATTATCGCTGTGGCATTAGAATCCCGAAACATAATTTTTTTGTTGTCTTGTTGTTGTCCATATCTAGATTTTTGAGTGCAAACTGAGTCATTTCGCGCACAATTGTAAAAATATGTACGAGATTTGGGAGAGTTCTTGGGCTCTCTTCTGTCCGTTTAGTCGCCTTCTACCACACGTCGAGCGTGAAGTATACGAATGTGGATTGGTGATGCTTGAATTTGTGCATTGACATTTTTTTACAAGCTGACACTCCAAAGAAACGTGAAGGTTATCCAAACGAAGGCGCACTTGTTGAACAAGGATTGAAATTGACTAAAAAGCATCGACCCTATAAAGCTTTATCATTCTGCCAGCTGATTATGTATTTCGTATGAAAGCGCCCAAGCGTTGCGTGTACTTGTTGCTCGTTCATCGTTTCAAGGATTTATATAGTCTGCTTGTGAAAATTTATAAATCGCAGATTTTTGTTACTCGGGACTTTTTTATTATTCTGTTACATTTTCTTGTGAATGTATAGAGAATTTACTCGATTTACAGTAAGTATGCTCTGCGTTGCGTAATGTGTCTCATCTTGCTCCTTGTTGCTTAGTAGGCAACTGAAGCAAATGAAGAGCTTAGTGCAATTGTTTTGCTGCGAACAAAGAAAGGCAAATGTAAATCGTACATTTATGTTCCTTTACTTATTCGAGTACGTGACTAAATGCATGTAAATAAATTCATTCAATTTGTGCACTCATTACTTCAGAACGAAATGTCACAGCAGAACCTTATCATTGTCTTAAGCATATGCATGCATATTTTCAATTTGATTAATGTATTTCTTTTTACATTTTAAAATAGTCGGGTAAATCCCACTGTTCTTTAAAATCATCAGCAAATACTGCTGGAGAAATATACAGTAGTGTCAAAGTACAATATTCTAATGTATATTCAATTCTACTACTCACCCTTTAGTATTTATATCAATAAAATACGTATCATAATGTTTATCACATTGGCGCACTATACAGCTTCCCTCGCGATTGTTTTTCTCACGAATTGTTGCATAGGAAAACTCCCCACTGCAAAGTTGAATGAAAATGCAAATATTTAATTACGGTGCACATAGACCGGTAACATATACAATAGCCTTACCCAATCGGTCCATGGCATTTCAATTCTTTAAGCTCTAGTAATGACGGTGTGAGATAATGTGTGCACAAGTCTTCAGTCCATTTAACACTCAGTCTGGAAAATAATAGAGAAATATTATTATATATTAGTCTAATAAGGATTGATTTATCATTGGTTTCGCTCAGGCACTTCTTATTCATCACTCACCTATAATAACCAGCTACGTATGTAATAAAGGATTCCAAATCCGGTATATTATTAAAATATAGCTTAAAACCATTAGGGTGTTCGCTTAGTTCCAAACTAACTACATCATGATCCGACTCGCGAAACATTGAGTAAATATTTTCTAGACGAGTGATGTGTTTCCACTGCAATGAGAAAATGTTTTAGGTAAATAATTGTCACCGAAGAAATCTTTCCACAAATCACCTCTTTTTTGTAATTATAATACACACGAATACCCGGCATTTCCTCATGAAAGGGATTCACTTCAATCGTCACCGGACATGTACCACTCTTGTACTCATCCTCCGGCAAATAGTCAGCCTTCCCATGAAACTCCTCAATCAAGTAGTTTGGCGCTAAATTACTAATCGTCTCCAAATACGTTCCTTTCACATAGAATATATCGTGATCCTTCTTCTTGATATCACGCAGTCCTTTGTGAATTATCCGTTTGGCAAAATACAAATGATTTCGCACCAACTCTTTCGGTATGTAGCGTTTATAGTTCTTTTCAAGCTCTTCAATTGACATATTTTTCTCAATCATATCGATGTACATGTCCACAACACCCAGCCCAAGCACATTGTCCTTAAACGCCGGATATTTGATGTTTGGTATTCGATCATTCACCAAATCGTATCGGACTTGATGATAGAAATAGTCGTAGGCGCTCAAATCGATTTTCTTCCATGTTTGCAATTGTGGTACTTTGAAACGTACCCGAAAATCATATTTGATGCCGGGTTGTAAGCCATGTGAGAGTGGGATCCAATTGGGCGTGCCCGTTACACGAAGTCCAAACAGGAGACGTGTAACGGGTGCAATATTGAGTTTTTTGCTCATAAAAATACATACTGATTCGCATGTATCGTCCGATGTAAAGGAGACTGTTTCAAAGTCCTTAGTTTTATAATTAAAGATGTATATTGACCCTATCGACATTTTTGTTTAATTTTGCTAAAATAGATTTTTCGCAAATATAACGAACAACAATTTAAAATTGACTTTAGCATATAAAGATGGGGAACTTTAAAAGTTCCTTAATAGCAGCCTTTGTGAGGGGGTGTGGTTCCTTTTGTGTTTTAATTCATTTTTGTTGATTTTTATGGTTTGTTGCTTTCGGGCAGCATTTTCAATCTGGAAAGATAAAGATAAGGAATATTATTAAAAAGATGTTTGGTGTGAGAAATATTATTCTAATTTGAGTAGCAGAGAGAATGAAAAATTAGCATTTTAGAAGAAAATCGTTTATAGAATAATCCAATAAATGTATACTGCTCAAAACAAAATAAGGGCCGCTAATCATTTTCTGATTATTTTTCTGTGGAAAAGGAAAATCATAGTTTTGTTGGTCTAATTTAATAAAATAATATGTTTTTCATTAGATATAATAAATTTTATTGAATTTTGACCAAAAGTTACACTTTTTCGGATTGCATACTTTTTGCGGTCATGTAACAATAACAATTAATTTGTATGTCTAATTTGTGAAAAAATTGATTCTTTGCTTTTTTTAGTATCGAGTATGGCATCCACTTTTTGATATGCAGTCGCGAAGCTTGGACGGAACGCTTTCAATAAGCCGATCGACGCTTTCTTTTGCCCGGACCGTTGGCAGGCCACTCCATGACCTCAATATTGGCCTCCTCGAAAACAGACATTGTCGCCCGGGCAGTATGTGGTCGTGCATTATCCTGCATGAGGATAAAACCATCCAACGCTTGTTGTGAAAAATGAATGATATGTGGCCTAAGTATCCTTTCAATATATATTTCGGACGTAATTGTCCCGTTATTTAGGATAACAAGGTCAGTTTTGCCTTGCAAGCTAATTCCGGTCCAGACCATCACACTGGTACCGCCTTGCCTCTCAATTTGATTAAGGCAAGGATCCAAAAATGCTTCTCCGGCTCTCCGCCAGACTCTTATGCGTCAATCGTCACTATGTTACTTTGCACTCATCCGAGAAGAGCGCCTTGCGCCATTGTTGCATGTCCCATTAGATATGTCGACGAGCAAATCTTAAACGATTCGTACGATGCATCCTGGTCAGTTGTGTTCTGGTAACACGTCTCCTTGACCGTTGTTGGTCTTCGTGCAAACGATTTCTGATTGTTTGAGGGCTAACAATGGTCCCAGTCGTCCTTAATAGCCTACTTTCTAGTCCACGAGCACTAATGATACGATCCCGTCGCGCACAAAGTCTCACATATCGGTCTTCTGAGGGCGTGGTTATTCGAACTCGGCCTGAACTATGACGACGGGAGACACTTCCTGTCTCCTGGTAACGGCTCCAAAGATTTTGAATGGCTCTTCGCGAATACCCTAATTGCAGGGCCACAGAACGTTGCGAAAGACCTTCCTCCAACATTTCTAAGGTTCTGGACGAAGCATTTAAATTTAAATGGCGCCGAATTGCTGGCATATTGAATTTTACAGATTCTCCTTATCTTTAAAAGTGCAACAACTAATGTTGCAGTTAAAGAACTTGGCGAAAACTAATTCTTAATCAAAATGAGAAATAAACAAAACTACCAAATGTATGACTTGTGACCCAAAAAAACTGTTTAAGCCAGTTCCGTTAAAGCTAATATTGACGAATCATACTGTGATAACTCACATGACATTCAGGTACAGAATGGCATTTTTGAAATTAATTATCACACTAAAAATTCGCCAAAAGACGGTTTTAAAGTCAACGGACATTAGTGGCCCTTATTTTGTTTTGAGCAGTATATAATGCTCAACATCAAATCATTACACTTATTAGTAATCAAAGCTTAGCCCGAGTCTGAAGAGATCGATGCATGCATCATCGGGGGACAAAGTACAAAACTAATAAATGAATATTCATATTGTTTGCTTACGTCGACCGACAACTTTTACAAGAAATGATATCAACAAATGTAATGAGTTCATCGCAATCTGATTAGAAATAGGAACATTTACATTTTATTTAAAAACGAAATTTCGGGCGCAACCGAGTTTTGAATACCCTTCACATTTGAAAGAAACTTAAGCTTCAGAAATTTGTACATTCTGACACCATTCCAGCTGATTATAATGAAAAAATGGCCTCCTGAAACAGAATACGAAGTTCGTTTCTCTCCAGCAATCATCATTTTCGAGATAAGCTCTCTCCCCTTTTTAAACTGGATTTTAGGTAAGTGTGACGGGTTTATTGAATTAGGTCTATCAAATACATGGCGGATATGGTTTTTATCACTCTAGAAGATGATTAGCTGGAACTTCCTTGAAACTTAATCAATATTATGCAAAAAGGAAGAACTTAATTTCAGGTTAGAATTCAATTTAATTGTCAAAAAACAAATTAGCATTTCTGCCCTCAGTTATAAATATAAATTTTGCTTCCATACCGTGGAAGCATTGTGGCCATTCGTTCGGAACGGGACGTAACATATCGGGAGGCAACATAAGCTATTTGTTTGACCATTAAGTTTTACTAAAACCATTAAAAATTAAAGGCGAACCAGATAGCTGCGTTACCTCCAGTTACGTTACGTCCCGTTCAGAATGAATGGACAGAATATTTCATGCCGTACCGTGCCGAACATCTGTTAACGTTGGTCCAATAGAGTTGTATGTAACTGCACAGATGACACGGCACGGCACGGAAGCAAAATTGTACGAGAGTTCTTCGAAACGTAACGTAACGGAAGCGTTATGTTTCGTACTTTAATGTGAAAGTATGCATATGCTGATACACTTCTAATAGATTTCCGAACTTCATTTGCGTGTATATCGGTTAATGCCGCCTTGTAGTTGTAGTTATTTCGAAGGGAACTCGTTTGTATCTGTGAACTTCCCTTTTTTTGTCACTCAATGAACGTCTAACTCGAATTCCGTGGTGGGGAATGATGATGGTTCGAATGGTCACTACGATAATATCCAACTAGTTACTGTTTTCCGAGAAAATCGTTGTGACTGTTTAGTCATCATTTTGTTCTGCTGATCCTGATATGTTATGAGCAGCATTCTGACATGTATGGATACATCTCCATCGCGTGTTACAGAGGTTATTTGAGACGGCTGCTCCATAATTCACTATAAATCAACCAATAGCTTTTTACGTGATAAGCAAGGTTTCTTGGTCGGTTCCCCAGTTAGGGCCTTGATGAGTTTATTGCTGTCCTTTGTTGTTGTTTGTGACGCTGACGATTTTGGGGTACCGGACGGTTAATGTCAAGTCGCAAATTATATTCTTGGTGAATATGGCGAAAAGGGTGGCTGAGAATTTGGGCGCTGATAGCAAAAGGTTTTTCCTGACAAAGAAGCTTTTAAGATCTTACAGGTAATCATTGATGAGGGTACAAATAGCACGAATATCATTGCCGGTTGTCATGTTGGTGTAGTCATCCGCTTATGAGGTAATCTCGATCTTTTCAGGTGGAATGGAAAATCCTGACATGTAGGTTGGTTTAGTCCATCCCATTCAGAAACTTGAAAGTGATCCGGTTAATGTCAACTCGCTCAATTGCAGTCAGTGATGGTGCTATCTGCTATGTAATATCCTAAAGCCATGTTAAGCTGTACTGTTGATCTTCCACCACCGAGAACAGTCTGTTAAACAGTTTTTCAAAGGTGTCGAGCAGTCAGATTGGGCCGTATGAGCTTGGTTCTTCAGCCGGGTTTTCCGCTTAATAATAATTGCCCATTAAGTGGGAAATTTGTGGAATTTGTGTTTCGGGCCAGGCAGTCGAAAAAGTTGACAAATTCTGCTACCTCGGAAGCATAGTCACAGCAGATGGCGGCGCGGACGCTGATGTACAATCGCGTATCAATAAGGCTAGGGCAGCCTTCTTCACTTTGACTCCTTTCTGGCAAAATAACAACATTTCCAGGCGCACCAAAATCCGAATCTTCAATTCTATTGTAATATCTGTGCTTCTTTATGGCTGTTCAACTTGGAAGGTGACCAACGAGATAACAACTAAGCTGCAAACTTTCGTAAACCAGTGCCTACGGCGCATCCTACACATCCGCTGGCCGGAAATTATTTCCAATTATGATCTCCTGAGTATCACAGGCCTGGATTGGATAGGCACTTCTGTCAAAAGGCGAAAGTGGCAATGGATAGGTCATACTCTCCGAAGAGGGCCAACAAATATTGCAAAGCAGGCCCTAGATTGGAACCCTCAGGGAGCCAATGCTAGACGCCCCGTGTTGGACGACCAAGAAACACGTGGAGAAGATCGGTTAATAGCGAGGCGGCTTCATTAAACAAACAGTGGTCAGACCTAAAGACGATGGCACAGAACAGAACGAGGTGGAAAGTAGGCGTAGTTGATGCCCTATGCCCCACAAGGGGTTAACAGGAACCAGAGAGAGAGAAGTGGGAAATACAGAGGTGGTACGATTTCGTCGACTCTCCCCTATGTGGCAAGACCGCCACCTGCATTGGCTTCTCTGTCGCGTCTTAGGGTGTTATAATACCCAACAGAGCTTAGTGATGAGTTTTGTCTCCTGTACAGCTGCAAGCTGGATGTTTATCCACAGAGTTAGATTTGCTAGTGGAGGAACTTGACGTATAGTGTTAGGCGAAGTGGATGGTGATTTAAATTAACGCAACCGAGGCTTGCACATCGGTCCAAATCCTGCTGCAGCCTACATAGCAAATCCGTGGGACTGGATTTGATTCATTACCGGCACGCAATAGAAGAGGAGCAGTTGACCCGGCCAGAACTGCTCCCCGTCCGTAAAAACAAAATATGGAACGTTGATTGACATGTATGTATTGTCTTTCCCCTCTTGCGATGTTTAGACTTTTGACCATGGTGTGAGGTGAGGCATGGGTCGTTCGAGTACGTAGACGCGGTTGCTGTAGGAACGTATTGGAATTAACACTGTAAATCCCAATAGCAATGAACGAATTTCAAGCGATGCAACTCGACTACTACTGAAGAAATTGATTGAAGCCCGCTCATCGCATCAAACGACAAATAAACAGCTACCCTGAAAAGTGATCGGTTTCGGTTTATTTACGTTTGAGAACAGGATATTACGTGCTGCTGGCGACTTCCTAGGCAAACCCTCGAGGCTTTTCTGTTGCCTAATTATAGTGATACAAATTTGGTTTTAATCTGCCTGGAAAGGAAAGGCGTATCGCGTTATTATACCTTCTCTCAATCCTCAGATGCGTGACTCTAATGTGCATCATATATATGCGGCAGCTCGGACGCAAATGAGCGAAGTAAATTGCTTCTCGAGTACCTTCTGGCTACTTCTCATTTGTAATGTTGGCTGTGAGGATACTTTTATTATAAAAAAAAACCAGGCAAGAGGTTTCAGTCATCACTCTATAGTATCGGAGGATGTAATTCATTCAATTATTGGATAACTTTTAGGACACTATTTATTTATTGTCTAGGCATTGGTTGATGTAGTAATCTGACTGGTCTAGCGGTTAGTGCGCACATCTTCGGTGCACAGGGTCATGAGTTCGAATCTCACCGTGGATCATGGCGTTTTTCGAACTCACGAGCTTGTGACGGACTATGATCTCACTCAGATGTTAAACGAGTACACCCATTAATGGGGATAAATAACACTGCTGAGCGTGATGCTGATCTCATTACCTCAATAAAAAGCAGATAAGATCTTGGAAATAGGATGTCACTAACACATCCTGCGGCCTTAGTCCAATGCTGGATTGTCGCGCCTGTTATTTTATTTATAAGTTGATGCAATCGTTTTCGCATATGAGTTAATTTATATTTAATCTCCGGTATCATCGAAAATTTAAGCCATACTAAGAGGCTGAGCAGTTTTAAAAGGCAGGGACGTAATCATGGCCTAGATTCCATGGATCCCTTCTGAAATGTTTTGAATAATCTCCGCAATGATAATATTGAATTCACATATTTTTCTCTAGAAAAATGAATATTGAAAGAAACGGAGAAGGGTTGAATTTGTATATCAGTACATAGTTCTGAGAACACAACCCTAAGTTGCGCGGAATAATCTATAAAACGTGTGGAATGCTTTGTGTAAAATGATTATATTCACTCAGAGCAGGGTTTATTATTTATCAGAAATATTGTCTATATTTCCTCCTACGTAAGGACACGTTTTCATGTGAGCTTGGAGCTTTAAACTTTCCGCTGGTCCTGATAATTACGACAAAAATAGCGATAAATATTTCTCACTCAGAGCTTTGAACTCGAGGATTGGTCATATAAAAATGCGGATAAAAATACCAACTCCTCGATCCAAAAAAAATATCCTCATTACAAGGACAGTTTTCATTTTTCATTTTGGCACCAGAGGCATTAGTTAAGAAGAGTCCACAGATTTTTAGATCTCTAATCTGCGTAGTGTTTGTCTAGCGTTGCGCACAAATTAGTTATCTCCTAGGCTAAACACAAAGCTAGTTCGGAGGAAAGAGATCCGCATGTCACCAACGAAACCCGCAGCTTTAGAATGAAACACGTCGGTATCTGCAATTCATTCTAGCAGAGCGTCCCGATGCAACTCCACTGTGATTCTCAGAAGGACGACCTAGGTCTAAGTTTTGGAATGCTCTTGCTGAGGGGGATATCATATTCACCGAATTTAACAGACAATGACCAACAGACCAATGACCGATTGAGATGGCAAATCCTTTTTGTCTGAATCGCCTTCTGTGTTTGTTTTTCTTATGTTTGTCAAGAGAAAACTATCATGGAGGATTAGCAACATCTCTGAGTTAAAGAGTATTGTGCATGAGAAGTTTCAATAAGTCAGATTCTATTTTCTATGGAAATGTCTTAATTCCTTAAAAAAGAGCTGCTCTAAACGTAATACGCAAAATAACTTCTGAGAAACTATTATCGAAGGGTCCTCCGAGACCTCAGTGGATAGAAAGCATACAAACAACCTGTCTTGGTTTGGTAGATATTTTTTGCATGTGGAGCGAGATCTTGATTACGTTTATTCCAAAGACAAGTAAAACACTAAAGTAAATTATAAAGGAAAGTTGCTTTTCCACATTTTTACTGTATGGTTATGATGACATTAGTTATTACCCTAAACGCTATTTATACGTATACAACCGATTACAATAGATATAAGTTTGAATCATGTTGTGTAAAAGATATATAGAAAATATTTAAAATATATGAGGACCTAAATACTCGGTCTTATTTTTTTGAATTGTCAGGACGTCCGATGGTGCTTGTGGCATTGTGGAGACCAGTGGGATCTGTAAATATAAAATTAGGTGACACATACACATATGGCCAAAGAAATAAGTACACCCATACGAATTTTTCTTATCACCCTGTAGCCAAGTAGTTATTTTAGGAAATAAACTCATATGGAAAGATTTAAATACTTAATTGGTGAGGAATGAAATAATATGTAAATTAGCATATTATAATAAATAACAGCTTTCATTTACCTTGAAAAAGTACGAACTGACTAAAATAGGCTGGACAAAATAATAAGTACATGTCAGTTAATTTGATTAACCCTTTCGCTCCCAATGATGCCATATGGCATCATGAAATTTAATGATTTTTCATAGAAAATGTAAGAAATAAATTTTAACTTTTTGTGTGATATTCGACTCTCCCAATAGTGTAATATCTAGTTGATTTTTTCCAGCGTGAAATTTTTGGTTTGGGGATGTTATTTTTAATGAAATTTTAGAGAAGGTTTGACGATTGTCGTAAAACCGAAAAACTGATTTATCCATTTCCCCATATTTCCTGATAATAATCATTTTATGTAAATCATTTTAATGGTTTTATTTTGTAAAGAGGTTGTTGTAAGAGAAAATCAAAAGATTTTGCGATTTCTTTTTAGGAAAACCCTAGAAAGTGGTTTTGTATGAGCATGATGCCATATGGCATCATTGGGCGTGAAAGGCAAAACAGCAAGTCCCCTATTCATATAAATGCTAGTTGCTTGCTGTATGGAAGGCACCCTTAGTTTTTATCCGAATGTGCTAATTTTTGGTGGGTGGGGTGATTATGAGCTCCGATCGCAATAAACCAAAATTTAGCACTCTGCTCTAATTTTGGGGGGAGTTATGGACATGTTCCTTCGCCAAATTCAAATGGGGGGATAATGGGGGTCGTTGATCGGAGCGACTCAATGTTTCTCCCAAAATAATATTGAACTTATTGTGAATACTTGAACGAAATTTTACGGCTGAACTAACATTTTTTCAAGAGTTATGGGGCTTTTAAAAAAGGTATAAAATGAAAAAGTTCTAATTTATTTTTAAGCTAGCGCCGAATCAGTGAATAGATATCTAATGGGTTATATATCATTGCAAAGATAATTTTATGTAGTTTTTTTCGTTCTCAGACTATTTTTCTATATCTTTTGTCGTTTTTGAAATACTCAGAAAAAACGGAAGAATGACCCCCATTTCCCCCTTTCCCCTTTTTTTAAGGTTGCGGACCCCCAATCGGTTGGGACTTTTTTTCCCCATAATCTGGGGGTCGTCACCAACCATTCTGCAAAAAAAATTCCGATGTAGGATTTTTGCCGACCAAATATCTCATTTTTCACACGGAAATTGCTAAGTGCCCTTTCAGTCCCAATGATGCCATATGGCATCATGCTCTAATTTGTTAACTATAGCGCTTAAAATTTTTTTTTCAAGAAAATATCATAAAAGATGCCTACTGAACGACATAATGTTGTTAGAAAAATTCTCCGCTTAAAATCCATAATTTGGGCATGAAAGGGTTAAAACTTGTTTTAATTAAAATATTAAGTTCTGATTCGACAAGAATTTAATTTATTTTATTATTTAAAAGTAAATGGTCCATTATTTTGAAAGAAAAATAGGTTTTTGTTGGCCTTTTGGAGATAATTCTTATGGTATGTTCCTATACATCCATATATCCAGTTACTTCCAGGAAATTCCGTAATTGGTCCGTTTTGTGAAAGCTGTGTTTCTGTTTCATTGATTCAACTCCCCCTAAATATTCCAGATTCAATTTAACTCTAGTAACAACGTGAAAAGCCACCCGACTTGGTTGAAGCGGATCCTTGACCAGTTTGTGAGGTACGGTTAGGGCTAATATCCTGCTGAAATCCCCATTTAAAGTGTGTGTGTTCATTAGTGAAATATTCTAGGACTCTAAAATAACATTTCTTATATGGAAATTGTCTCATTGTAACGGTTATTAGGTATATTTGAACGAAACCAAACTATGAAAATTAAACCATAGACCACGTTTTTTCGACTCCATGGGAAATAGTCAGTAGATGTAGCATATATTATATTATTTTTTTCCTGAATGAAGAATATTACGATAAGAGTAGTTTCCAATCAAATTTATTACGATCTCATAAATAAAACAGAATATTTTGTGAGTTTTCATTGTTCGGCCTGGAACAAGAAAAACTATCCCTCCCAATACTTCCAATTACACCAAAAGGAGTAATACTCGATATTTTTGGGATAAAAATAAAATACAAGTTTCACAGAACATTTAACTCATAAATGAGTTTTGTATAACTAGCATTTACCTCTCTATAGGTGTTGGCGACATTTCATTTACCTCTTTACGCTCTAAAAATGCATAATAAATTACCTGCCTACAGTGGGATTCGATCCAGCGTCCCTATGATTTGAAGACTAACGCATTACCTACTACACCACACAGACTATACGGGATGACGTTCGTAATTTGCACCATATATTACGTGCGGAATTAACTCCATTTTAAGTAAATTTTAACACCATATAAACAAAAACTGATATAATTTCGAATAAAACTTATTATTTATCCAAATGAATTTTATTTTGAGTGTTTTATCCTAATGGATAAAAGGAAAATGTTATACTCGGGACGGAGTGAAATAAATGTATTTAACTCCATAGGTATAAAAAAATTAAACCTTTTTGGATAAATTTTGGTTCACACCGCCTGATTTTTTGCTGTGTAGTGATAATGAGACCGACAGTTGTCCTTAAGGTCCTTACATAGACTTAACTGTATTTGAGACTGCTTATATTTACTTTTTAATGAATTACACAGTAAATACAATGTTTAGCTGGTTTATTTCGTTATTGAGAGAATAATTTTTCCGCTATTTCAAAGTTTCGAACTTAAACTTCTTTTTTCGTACCTACCATGCGTTTTAATTTAATTTAACGCTTCTTGCATACACCAATTAATAAAAAAAACCTTACGGAAAATAGCAACTTGTTGTCAAAAGATTAAAAAAAAACGATGGTGTACTTATTATTTTGACCAAGCTGAAAACCTACTTCAAAGTTAATATCGGGAGGGACTAAGAAAATAGAGGGATGCCATTTAGTTTTTCGGTTCCGTTGGCATTGTTGTATACTAATTGTTGTAATGACTATCTATTTGGAGTAATTCAATTTTAAAAAGGGTATGAAAATTTTGCATAAAAAGGTACATGAGGGGTGTACTTATTTTTTTGTCCATATGTGTAGGTACACATGCACATGAACAAGGATGACCTAGACCAAACAATGACAAAAACACGTAAACAGATAGGAGGAGTTCCATCTCTATCTCTCAACACTCAACAAGGGGAGGAGATCCATCCCACATATTGCCCATAACCATCTACCCAGGAAAATTACCTCCAACTCCGGATTCTGCAGAGGTTGGGCCAATATTTATTAGAAACATACCCAGGAGAGGAGTTCCATCTCCAAATCCTGTATATTCCAATTTCAAGGCCTTCTACCCAGGAGAGGAGTTCCATCTCCGGCTTCTCAAACGACAAACATAACACACAGAATACGAACAATAAATCACAAAAAGGCTTTGTCATCCTTTAATAAACTAAATATAATACAAACACACGCATGTACATGTAAAACTTACTCCAAAGTAGAAATGCGCATCGAAAGAAAAACATCGATGGTTACCATCGAAAAAACATCGAGACAAAACCATCGATGGTAAGAAAACATCGAACCAAAAACATCGATGTTTTGGATTTTTTGAGAACTCAAAAAAAATTATCACTTTGATCTCAAAAATTAAGCTGATTGAATAGATATATGGTTTTCATTCATTGCCTCCCCCACCCACCAGAATGTAGCCCTTCTCCTTGCGTTTTTTTGCATAATACGCATTCGTATCGTACCAACAATCCAAAGCATAAAGCAGACATGTCAAACTCTCGACCAGGTCGAACAACTTAATTAAAAAATGTGTGGCACCACAAATTCGAGCTGTTGAACTCATTTCAACAATTTACTAAAACAATTGTTTTGTCCCGAAATTCGGTCCAGATTTTCTTAGTATTAGCCGAACTTGCTATAGCTATCTGCCACGTTGCACTATAACTCGCGTTCGCATCCGTCAAGTTATTGAACAAGTACATCTTGGGCTGAGATTTATTTGAGGGACAAAATTCTGAAGCCCGGAAATCGTATATTTGGTGAGGAGATCACGTGGACGTGAAATGTTGTAAATATGGCTATTTTAGCCCAAGTACAGAATTTTTCCGGTTGTTTCACACCTCATCACAGAACAAATTTTTGCCGACATATTTTAGGTCTTTCTTTCTGACCGGAATTGATGTAACTCAGACTAAGAATTTTCGCTCCCAAGGTTGTTTTGGGCTACCTGAATATTTATGGTCGGTTCTACAATGTTCGGATCAGCTTCCAAAATTTGGCTGCCCAAAATGTTGGCGTTTAAACTTATTATCTAAGGTTCTCAATTTATTTGAAGAACATTTTCTAAAGATGTAATTTCCATAGGACGTAATCCCTAGGAACTACTGGCATATATAGCATTTCCCAATTGAATTAAACCTTATCCGAATTGGAAAAATCTCTATCCCAATTGAAAAAATCCATATCCCAAATGAAAAAATATTTTTCCCAATTGAAAAAATCTCTATCCAAATTGAAAAAATCCATATCCCAAATGAAAAAATCTTTTTCTCAATTGAAAAAAATCCCTATCCAATTGAAAAAAACCATATCCCAAATGAAAAAGTCTCGAATGAAAAATTATATTTGCCAAATTAACAAAATGTGTAATAATGTATTAATGCAAATGATTCCATAATTCTTACTCTTTAAAGTTCGATATACAGGGACGCTTGACAAAATGTTCTATTTGTCGAGCAAACGGTAGTAGTCTGGCTGGTTTAGCGGTTAGTGCGCGCACCTTCGGTGCACAGGGTCATGAGTTCGAATCTCACCGTGGATCATGGTGTTTTTCGAACTCACGAGCTTGTGACGGAATATGATCTCACTCAGATGTTAAAGTACCCATGTATGGGGATAAATAACGCTGCTGAGCGTGATGCTGATCTCATTACCTCAACAAAAAGCAGATAAGATCTTGGAAATGGGATGTCACTAACACATCCTGCGGCCTTAGTCCAATGTTGGATTGTCGCGCCTGTTATTGAATTATTGAATTGAACAGCCAAGATGATTTGTTTTTTTGTGATAATATAGTGCAGTTTATTGTTATCAGTGAAGGGCAGTGCAAGCACAGATCAGATATACATAGATCAGGAACTTAGAACAAAATAATTTTGCCAGAGGGAAACCACTACAAATAAATAATGTGAGACGAATAGAATTTCCATTAAACTGCCCATTGTATTGAGAAAGACAGCTATAGCTAATTTTTGTTTACCAGAGAGTCATAAAGTTTTACTTTTAAGTGTATGCGTGGTCGAAAACATTAATTGCAGTCGTGTGCGTTAACTTTTTCAATGAATTGCATTAGTGTGTAAATTTTCGTCGACATTTAGAGTTGCCGTGTAATATCAATTCCCTGACCGCAAATGGATTATCGTCAACACATAACATCAAATCATACTTCTTTACGTACAATAAATCGATTCACAATTTAAGAATGTTTTTCTATATAACTACCACTCTAAATAACACTTTTCAATTAACATTTTTAACAATTTGCGCACTACGCTATTGTACATACCGAAATGGTAACACCAAAAACGAAACGAAAATGACACAAACCCCGCCTCGGTGCCATTTTCGTTTAAAAACAATGGATGCTCGGTGTTACCATTTCGGTATGTACAAAAGCGTAGTGTGTATAATCTTAAAAATTTCAATTGAGATTATTATTTTATTATTTAGAGTGGTTGTTATATAGAAAAGCGTTCTTAAATTGTCGATAATCGTTTTATTGTACGTAAAATAGTATGATTTGATGTTATGTGTTGAAGACAATCCATTTGTGGTCAGGAAAATAATATTATACGGCAACTCTAATGTAGACGAAAATTTCCACGACCATTTCGTGAACAATACGACATTTTGCATGCATTTTATTTATGTTCACTTGCGTGAAGATCCACTTGGAGACGAAAAATGTTGATAGTTTGTGTTTTTTACATAATTTTCTATAATACGTTAATATAACGAATATGATCTTCATCCTCAATAAACAAATATGAAGTGCTTGTTCACGGGGCATTTTCAGTTTTAGATGGAGACTCCACCCATCTCGACCCAGTACTGAAAACGGTCAATTTGTGTGCCTGTAGCGGGAGAGTGGAGGTGGACTATTTAGGAGGAGATTTTTTTTACATTTAAGAAAGAGATCGAATCGTTAAGCTAGTTAGTCTATTCATTCTTATGGATTTAAATGATGCTAAGGGGAAGGCTTCGATTATTCAATATCTTCCTGTATGTACACGTTACTTACAGTACACACTCAAAGGTAAAATGTTTTTCAGCCGATTTTAATTTTGTATGGAGTTCCAACTCTATTCCTACTCTATGGTGCAAGTGTCATCGTTAGTGATTTTGTATACATATATATAATATTGTTAATGTAAGTGAAATTACAAAATAAGAATAAAGCATTTTCATTTGAAGTACGTACAATTCCCAAACAAATATGCAGTTTTCTGAATCAAGTAGGGATAACTGAATACGTTTCCGCATAGAATATATAAATTAATTTCCTAATCAAATATGTGAACCTCTAAAACAAAGAATGAATTACATAAAATACAATAAATAAAAATAATAAAGGATATTTTCATTGGGTAAAAATGTTATTTCAGGTTGGAAATTTTTTTTTATTTGTTGTGGAGATTTTTTCAATTGGGATAAGGATTTTTTCTTTTGGGATATGGATTTTCCCAATTGGGATAGGGGTTTTTTCAGTTGGGAAAAAGATTTTTTCATTTGGGATATGGATTTTTTCAATTGGGATAGAGACTTTTTCAACTGGGAAAACGATTTTTCCATTTGGGAAAGTGATTTTTTCAATTTGGATAAGGTTTAATTCAATTGGGAAATGCTATATTAATAGTCACATCTTAAAGGAAATATTCTGGGAATTAATTACAAAAATACATAGGTTTTAATAGACGTTTTCAATTTTTTTATTCTGCGGCCCGCTTAAACCTTAGGACACTGATATTTAGCCCAGGCCAGGCTTTGAGCTTAGACCCCCCTGGCATAGAGCAGCCAGCGGTACCGCGCGGGAATCTGGCCGTGTGAGGACGACTTGGAAAAGTACGCGACGGAATTGCAGTGGGCCCGCTGTTCTCTGTAGTCTCTGAACACTGAGGGAGAAAGAACGATAAACGGATATACTTCAGCCGTCCGTCGTACATTCTGACGAGTGGGTGGACATTGGTCGGTGCATGAAAAGAAAAGATGCGCGACGAAATTATAGCACACTTACCGCACCTGTTTAAATGTCAACGTAAACAGTGAGGAAAGGTTGAAACTGTTTCAGGGCGAAACCACATTTGAAAATGGTACCTTACCGGGCGTATAAAGAAAAACTCTCCTTTTTGTGTGTACAGTGTTCACGAAAGATTTATTGCAAGTTGTATGCTACGATGGATTCACATTTTTTTCTGATTGGGCTGTTTGAAGGTTTTCGCATAAACTTATAAAGACGAAGTTGAGTAGTAAAAAAAATATGTTGAAGAAAGAAACATCGATAGTTGAAAACCATCGATGGTGAAAACCATCGACCATCAGTTTATGGTGCTTTTCGAACTCACGACCTATGTGACGGACTATGATCTCACTCAGATGTTAAACGAGTACCCATTTATGGGGATAAATAACACTGCTGTTGTGCTGTTGATCTCAACACCTCAACAAAAACGCAGTTAAGATCGTGGAAATTGGATGTCACTGACACATCTGCGGCTTTAGTCCAATGTTGGACTGCCACGCTTGTTATTTTTTATGTTGGTTCGATCTTTATTCCTGTAAGTCGCCACAGACTGTCCAATCGATTTTACAATAAAGCTTCTTTTTTAGGTACCACTACCGACTTCGCTAAAGAAAATGAGCTTTCTCCACAGCAAATGAGCTTTATTGTACAATCGATTGGGCAGTCTATGGTGACTCTAAGATAATAATTTTACTTGATAATTTTCCTTAACTCGTTTAATAATTATTTCTTCGTTTTTAGGTGGTTACGAATATATTTTTCTTGGGAAAATGTTGTTTTTATCTTTAGATAATAATATTATTTCTAAGGTGATAACTACAATCTGCAATTTGTTTGTTCTTATTCATCGGGATACGTTCCTTAACTCACGCAACCGATCCAACCATCTTAGCCACATTAGTCTCCTCTTCAACTGTGGCATGGGTCACGAATGATGCCCCAGATATGTATGTACGTCAAAGGAGAGCAGCTTAAGTCTTGTACCAAGTTCAAGTACCTTCGCTCGATGGTGAACGACGGAGCTACATGCGATGATGACATCAAACATCACACAAAGGTTGTGTGGATGACGTGGCGAGAAAACTCTGGAGTTTTCTGCGATAAGAAAATGCCACTGAAGCTAAAGGGCAGGTTGTACAAAACGGTTGTACGTCCCGCACTCATGTATGGATCAGAATGCTGGACCATGAATGAAGGTTACGCGAAAGAAATGACAGCGACTGAAATGAAAATGTTACGTATGTCAGTTGGTGCAACCAAAAGAGACCACATCAAGAGTAGCTACATCCGAGGCAGTTTATCCATAGACCAACCAATCACCGAAAAGCTCGAAGACCGACAAATGGATTGGTATTGACATGTTCAAAGGGCGAAGTGCCTACACCGGAGATCGAGCAACGCGAAGCCATGGAGTGGTATAAAGAACGAGGCAAGGAAGAAGAAGAAGTCTGTCTTCAACTGAACATGAGCTACTGGGCCGAGATGTTGATATTCATGCAAGAACTATCATCCGACCATATTGTTACCGGGATAACCACCATCCCATGGAGTTAACTCCGCGACAACATGTTAGGTGTAAGTCTAGGGATAAAAACAGAATCCTCCTGATGTTTATAATGACACAGCATATCATACGGCCATCTCGGATATTAACAGTTCCCATTTATTTCAAAAGTGAGTGATTTGCTTCACAAAATTACCTAGGGTTAAATTACTCCACAACCTCTTAAATGAATAAGGGCAACAACCGGCAAATAAAGTAAAACAACGCAGTGTGTTTCATTAATTTTTCAAATGTCATGCCAAATGTTCATTTGAAAATTACTAAAATGCAGTCAAGTCTGAAAACTATTTGGTCAAAATCGTATAAATGTGTACCTCGGGATCACCTGATATCTCATTGGGACTTGAAAGCGAAACCTTTTATTCCATCCTATGAAATTGTGGTAATTCTTGTGACATTCTTAATATTTTCTTTAAATAACAATAAATTATGTAAAAGGTTTCCATTGTTATTTACAGGGTGGACGCCCAGATATTTGGTGTTTGGCGAGTTGGGAATATGCGAGAATATGTCAGCGTGAACAAGAAGCCTATCATCAAGCTAGGAAAGAAGCAGCCGAATTGAAGAAGAGGCCAAAACGGAAGAGAATCCAAAACTCTAAGAAACTTACCAAGGAATAGATACTGCGACCAGTATTGTATGAAAAATGTTTTTTTTTTTATCGGAGCGGTCTTTTTTTTTTGTGAGATTTTCTGTAATTTGGAACCTAATGCAAATTGCAGTTATAGCTAAACATTTTAAATAAAACAAATTTTAGGCGCCAATTCGGTTGATATATGTACATATTGGGGAAAATTTGCGGCGTATAGTTTCTTTTACAAGTAAACATCAGAAGAAGTGGATGTGAAGGTGAGTCTAATCTATTGTACTTTAAAGGGGAACTAGCAGTAGTAACAGGAACTATTGCAAGCTATTTTACTTGTGATTAAGAATACAATATTAATTTCGAGTGTGGCCGATGGATTTTTACTAATATTCGATGAAATTATTTTAGCCGCCATTTACCGTAAGAAAAAAGCTGCACCAGACTGAGAGATAGGCTTGTAACACCGTCAAATTTTGGGTAGCTGCATGCAACACTTGATTTGGGAGACTTAAACATCCATCCGCGTCAAAAAGGGGAATCTTTAGGAATAACATCGCTAAACCTTTCTAAAAAGTGGAAAAAGAGAAATACGTTGTCGGGGAATGATTTAAATGGCATGTGTGCTCGACTGAATGACTATATTGAGAAACTGGGGGAGTTCTTCAATATCGTGGAAGGACAAGATCTACCAGAAATCTTTCTGGGATCTTAATTTTCTGGGTTCGAAAACAATTAAATATTGAAATTAGCTAGTATAGCTCAAAAAGGGGAGGTTACAGCAATCACATTTTACGTTCTTCTTCTTCTATCTGTACCGTAACGCCTTGTGGGGCATGGTACGTTCACTCAGCCGTTTATGGGCTACTTCGTGTCAACGTTACATTGCATATAGAGGAGTGTAGGTATATAATGTTGCAAGCACTATCCGAGATTCGATCTCCGGACCTCTAGATTACTAGCATCGTAGAGTGCGACTCAACCAAGTGAGCCATAGAGCGTGATTTTATGTTAGTGTGTTATAATTCCCAAGACGGATGTAGTGATATGCAACTACTATCTACGTACGACTTAGCACAGACAAAACTAAGCTGAAAATATACTTCCTAAACCGTTTTGCGGAAGAATTTTTGCACTCAAACCTAAAATTTAGTTGAGAATGTATGTAAATAAAAAAATTTTTCTCAGAACGCCAAAAATTTACAACTTAAACATATCCATTTCAGTAGGCAAAGTATGTATTTGCATACAAAATATTTATTTGCAGTACTACTTGACAAATATTGAAATTCTTAAAAAAAAAAAAGACCAAATAGATTTATTCTATTGTAAAGCATAAATATTTACAAAGAATTTAATCGACAATTTTCCAAGAAAAAACATTCTTGCAAAACTCGGTTTGCATGCAATTGCGCTGCGCTGATGTCCGTAGGTCTATGTACGCTAAACATTAGCAAATACACAATTTTTTTCTACCGAAATTCGAAACCGACAATATTAGATTCATCGATAATTGAAATGATAAAGTTGTGCCTCGATCGGATGTCGCTGTGTAATTGAAATTCGATTTTGTTTCGAGTACAGGGCAGCGAATCTTGCTTGTCTTTAGTTTCGTTTCGTTCAGTTTTCCCATATGCACGTACATGTACTACATACGTAAGAAACAAATGGTAATTCTCTATCGCAATCGTTCTGAAACTAAGCAATTACCATTTCTCCAGGTTGAATTTTATCTTAATCGCACAAATATGTGCATGCATAATAATAAAGTGTTTGTTTTGTACATATTTCTTTTAGATTTTTTTCTGTGTTGCGAAAGTACAAAAAAAATACGTTTTGCTTTATTCATTACAAAAAAGAACATGGTTTGTGTGACAGAACGCGTTTTTGATAGCGAAATGAAACCGACGTTTTATAATAATTTAAGCCAAAGATAAGGGTGTACTGTTTGCGTAATATTTTCAGTTCGCATACAATGTATAGAATATGCTGGTCGGTCGAAGAAGATTGTACTCCTCGTACTACATACATACAAACTTGGGTCATATATGGACGAGGACTGCGGACGGGTGATTGGCTTTGTTTGTCTTTAGAATGTGTACTTGCATCATGAGCGTTGTAAGTACGTGCATCGTACATTTATACGTGACAATGAAATGCGAAAATCATTGGCGAAAAATATATGATGTGTACTTGGATATATCGCACAAAATATAGCAATGTATAAAAAAAGTTTCGTATTACGTTCACTCTGTTTGCCTAGTCAGTCAATATAGTTTTGCAATTATACTTTATTTGAGCTGAACGTTTCGTACTCGCATAAATATTGAACAACTTGAAAAAATACTCGTATTTGAATTGGTTTAAAAAAATAACAAATTGCACCCTTTTATTGTAGTACATTGCACATACATAGCAACATTATAATAAAGTTGCAGAATAATTTTGGTTTATAAGTTAACATTGTGATTTGGGTGTATTAATAAATTTTTTATCGTTTTTCAATCATCAAAAAATAGCAATGTTGGTAAATCTTTTTATTTCGTATTCATTCTCCAACCGACTTAGATGTATTTATCTTGTACATATAAAAGCGAACTCTGGATTTTGTTCCTTTTAACGAACTTACTACTATAACTGATCGGTTTCCAGTAATTTACTACCCTAACTTTTATTGAAAGTATAGAGGGTATAAAACAAAGGATATATGTAGATGTATCCAATATTTTGCTGCTTCCCAAGAACGAAAATATTTCAAAAACTTATCAAAAGCATTATCCTGAGCATCCTCTTTCAAGTGAAATTCATCTTTTCCCTGCAAAAATGTCCTTTCTGGACATTTAGTCCTGAATGAAATAACCAAAAGAATTCGGCTATCTTGCTTTGCTTTCCGTAACCTTACAAAAATATTACTCTAAATTTGGTAAAAATGATTTTGATGGAATTCAATCCTGAAATTTGATACCCATGTTGCCTACATGTATTTCGAAAAAAGGATGTTTCGTCCTGATTGACTTAAGGAACAGTATTGAGGTGTACCATATTATATTTGTTGAATTGGTTCTATGTATTTCTCATTCAAACAGCTTGGTTTTTTTCTTATATGTAAATAATTATATTTAACGTTTCGTATCCTTTTTTAAATATCCTCAGGTTAATATTATTTTATTTTTATACCCGTCACTATGTGAAAGGGTATATGTATTAACTTTGTCATGAAGTTTGCAACGCACAGAAGGAAGCACCTCCGACTACAAAAAGTATACATATATGTATGTACATATATTATTGATCAGTGTGATCGATTGACCGATGTCCATCTGTCTGTCTGTTGCAACGCAGACTAGTCCCTCAGTTTTGAAGCTATCGGGCTGAAATTTGGTATACAAGTTTCTTTTTAGTGTACGCTGTATATATGTCGGAACGAATGGAATCGGACCATGGGGTCATGGGGCTGCCCCTAAAAATTAGGTTTCTCTAAGAAAAACTTTTTGCTTTATGTACCAATCTTAACCAAACTTCAACCAGGTGTGTTCCTAGTAAAACCTCAAAACATATCTATGAACCGATGGAATCGAAACATTACGTCATAGGGCTGCCATACAAACCAACCTCTGAAAAAGAAGTTCTTCTAAGAAAAACTTATTCTTTTTATTCCGACCGTAACCAAACTTCATCCAAATGTGTTCCTAGTAAAGCCTCAAAAAATATCTTGGAACCGATGAGTTCGGAACACTACGTCATAGGGCTGTCATACAAACCAACCCTTGGAAATTAGGATTGGTACATAAAGAAAAACGTTTTTCTTTATGTACCAATCTTAACCAAAGTTCACCCAAATGTGTTCTTAGTAAAGCCACCAAATAAATCTAGAAACAAATGAAATCGGAACACTACGTCATACCAACTAACCGCTGGAAATTAGGTTCTTGTATGAAAAACTTTTTTCTTTGTGAATCAATCTTAACCAAACTTCACCCAAATGTGTTCCTAGTAAAGCCTCAAAACATATCTAGCAATGGATGGAATCGGAACATTACGTCATAGGACTGCCATACAAACCAACCCCAAATATTAATTCTTGAAGAAAAACTTTTTCTATTTTTGAATCTTAACCAAACTACATCCAAGTGTGCTCCTGCACAGTAAACAAAAAAGACGGTGTAAAAATTCACCATGCTTGGATAAGTAACATTTTAACATTAGTTGGTGTTTTGTCATTGAACATATTATCCTCTATGTGCTGTTTAAAAACTTTACCAAGTGGTGTATTTGGAATATATAATTTTCAACTGGTGAATAATATACATATAAATTCTAATTAATTTCACAGATGAGCATTACCAAAAACCCCAAAAATGCAATAGACGAACATGTTTAACAAGTTTTAATAAATTATCCCATTGGGGTTTTTTAAACACTAATTGAGAATGTTCGCATTTCCATATCGACATTTTATGATGGAATTCTATCATCATCAGTGCAATTGTTCGGCGAGGACGGTCTGTGGTTCACTTGGTTGAGTCGCACTCTACGATGCTAGTACTCTTGAGGTCGAGATCGAATATCGTCGTGGTCCAGGAAATATGCCACATTATATACACACTCCTCTATATGCAATGTAAAGTTGACTTAAACGGTTGAGTGAACGCACCATTTTTTACTCCAAAAAGGAAATTTACAAACTCCCAATTACGGTTTTTGAAAAACATCAATCGGAAAACAATAATTTATTTTTTCGAATAATAAAATATTTCCCTTCTGGGGTAATACATAATAATTAAACAATAAACACCAGTCGAGGGCGGACTCCATGGAACACCGGAGTGGGGTTTCATTAACACCACTTTTGTTATAGTTTTAGACTAGTAGTGTAGTGTAGTAGTGTAGTGTTGTTATAGTTTTAGACTAACCCCAACGCATCCAGGAACAGATGGAATAGGAACACGTCATAGGGCTGCGGTAGAAATTTTTAACACAAAAGAAGCTTATGTTTCATTCAAATGTGACGTGTATTCAAATTTCGGCCGCGCCCGAAATTTGCCTCGGTCTCGTTTATATTAAAGTTTTTCATTTTGGCGGTCTTGTTGACTGAAAAATCAACAAGTGAAAAACTTTAATATAAAAAATGAAATAATATTAACCTGAGGATGTATCAAAAAAGGATACGCAACGTCAAATATAATTATCCAATATAAGAAAAAAATAAGCTGTTTGAATGACAAATGCATAGAACAAATTCAACAATTAAGAGCAACACTGAGAAATAAATATGTAGATCAAACATCATAGCCAAATACTAAGTATTATGACTTTCCTATAAATTACTACTAAATTACCTTAAACGCTTGTGGGGCATGACGCGTCTACTACACCTACTCGCCATCGCGTACGTTCTGTCCATGCATCGTATAGTTGATACAATGATTTTCCTAATGACGCACATTCTTCATCCACCGACCTGCGCTACGATTTTAGTACGACCCCTTTGGCGGTCTCTTTGGGACAAGGGGTTCCATCTCAAAGCGCAACCAGCAATGTAGTTATCACCTTTTCGCAAAGTATGGCCAATCCACTGCTACTTTCGCCTGCGAGTCAAGGATGGATATTAGCTCCAAAGCCTTTCCAGAATTTGAGGAAGCAAACAATATGAGTTCTACGGGCATTTGATATAGTATGGGTAAAGACTACATTTATCTCAGAATTGCCGTAATGTGGGTTTGAATCTTACTGTGACTATGGATCTTGGTGTTGTCTTCATACAAATTTTCCAGCTGCGATAATTCGTCCAGGAGTAACCCGTTGTTACAACGACGAAAAGCTGGCAAACCCCTTTGGGCTGAAACCTCTACCACGATAAGGAAGCTCAACTGTGCATTGTATTCTGCTGATTAGTGCAGTTCCAATTATCTTACCAATATAAATAGACCTGAGATTCGACCTTCAACCACCGGTTTCCCACTAATAATATAAATAACAGAAACTCGCTGTTCGAGTGCCACAGACACTCCAACTGGTTTGAGGTTTATGCAGGATTGAATCCAACAACAGGCTGTCAAAATGAACCTTAAAATAAAAAAAAAAACTAGATACAACTCTGCTAGATACAACTCTTTTGACAAAAAGCACTCGTCCTCGGTAGATCCACCGCTAACAAGAATCCTTTCCTGGACTTACCATTTTCTAGAGAAGGACTAATGCCACGATAAGAGTGGGGATCATGCTTAACATCTAGAGCAATATTTTCGAAGATGCGAAACACTTGACATCGATAGTTTTACTCGCTACTGTTTTCCAACAATTTTTTTTTACAGGAGCGTTGAAGTTCACCTTGTGCCGATGCTCGAACTAAATTGCTAATTAATAATTTTTCGCCAATTTTTCCAACCACTGAAAATATTTTTTCCTTTAAATATAAATAATAAGATGAAGTTTTCTGTACTTGCAAGAAAACGTGTGTAACGGCCGGTTTTAGGATCATACATGGGAAAGGAGACGCGGCCAACTTCGCGAGGGATTTGGAGAACAGCCAGTACGCGTTCTCTTTGAGTGGTCAAAATGTGTTGTCGGGAAGAGTCCACATTGTTTTTCTTTCGGGGAGCTGTTTTGTCTTTGAGGAGAATGTGAATTTGTGGAGTAACAATGCCGAAAAGTTGGCTGGGGTTTGGTGCGAGTTTCCTCCTTCCATCACCATCGACAAGATTACCATTTACGGGTTTACCGTCAGGGGAGCTAGACCTAGACTTTACTTCCTTATCTCCCGGTTCTTCCGGCGGTTTGGACCTTCGGCTTTTTACTGACAAGGTCTTATTGTCAGATGGGGATTTCTTCATCCAGTGAATGCACTCACCTTCAGAACCCCGGGGCTGCATCGCTAGCTCGATGACTTGCTTAACAACCTACAGCCACCTCGAGGCCAACACCTTGATGGGCAAGGACCATTAACCTTCTCTATAGCAGTAGTGATCCTCCTTCGGCCCCCTATTGGTTAAGCCTCACGTAGAAATTCAGATGTGCCCATCCCAGGCTCGTTGTACCTGTGACTACTTGTCTGCTTAAAGTATACTCGTAGCGCTGCTTTTCACATCCGGGCGGCCCCTTCAGTTTACTAGTCAGCAATGCGATTCGGGCTGTGTGGTCATCAATCCACAAACTAGTTAGATATAGGCGCGTAGGCATTTTCCACCAAGGCCGTTCTCCCTAACTAGCCCCTTCGAGGCTCGGGTTATGCGAAGCCGCCAGCTGCAAAGCACACACGATTAACCGTATGGTGACCCTCCCAACCAAGAAATCGCCGTTTATCGTGCTCGGCCTATATATGACTTCCCTCCCGTAAGTTATGGGAGGAGGTCAGTCATGCCCAGAGCTACATAACTAGGGAACTCGGGAACGTTATCGCCCGAATGGTCGTTGTACAGATCGACGCCATGGCGTATCAAACATAATAGTACGCTGCGCTGCTCAAGTACGTGGTGTCGCAACTCACCAAAGATATGTGCCCCACTACACAGCCGCGCTGTGTCACGGACCTAAACCCCCCTGCTGGGCATTACCATCGACAATAGAAATTTCACGCATCTGCCCGTAAAGCAAAAAGAAAAAAACTCAAATTAAAAGATAATACATAAGGAAACATCTTATAGTGACGCCTACGCGTCAAACTCCCAAAAAGGCAACAGTCCCGTGAAGGGCTGCACCAGCCAAACAAACTAACCAAAAATCGACCAATCGGGACATATTCTTGTTCCCTTCAAGTTACCTGATCCTTTCGGTCTTAAACGGCTCGTTAAGGGCACCATATGGTGTGGGCGCGCGGGTCTTTACCCTCCCATCCTTGGGATCCTACCGCAAATTCTATTGGAATCCGCATTGAGTATGATGGAAAATTAGCGATGATCTGCGGTAAGATCGCTTCTTCCTCCGATGACAGCGTGTGCTTACTGCTTCCTTCGGATAACTCACTAATGTTTGTGGAGGCCACTGAGCCACTCGGCGGAAATAACCCTGGGGCTAACCCAAACAGAAAAAACTCAAATTAAAAGATAATACATAAGGAAACATCTTATAGTGACGCCTACGCGTCAAACTCCCAAAAAGGCAACAGTCCCGTGAAGGGCTGCACCAGCCAAACAAACTAACCAAAAATCGGCCAATCGGGACATATTCTTGTTCCCTTCAAGTTACCTGATCCTTTCGGTCTTAAACGGCTCGTTAAGGGCACCATATGGTGTGGGCGCGCGGGTCTTTACCCTCCCATCCTTGGGATCCTACCGCAAATTCTATTGGAATCCCCATTGAGTATGATGGAAAATTAGCGATGATCTGCGGTAAGATCGCTTCTTCCTCCGATGACAACGTGTGCTTACTGCTTCCTTCGGATAACTCACTAATGTTTGTGGAGGCCACTGAGCCACTCGGCGGAAATAACCCTGGGGCTAACCCAAACAGAAGGACCAAGTCCACGCCTAAATATAAGTTTTAGCTGAGCGAATGAATTGTCTAGTAATGCTAGTAATCTAGAGATCCGGAGATCGAATCTCGGCGTGGTCCAGGAAATATACACTCTAAAAAGTGAATTTAAATTTCCGCTGAAAATGCGGTAATTTTACACTTTTTCCCGCTTATAATCACATACAGAGTGCATTTTTCAACAATTTCTGTGTAAAATAAGAAAATTACACCAAAATCGGTGTGAAATGTATTTTTACGCTACACTTCTGTATAATTCAGATTTTCTGGTGCATTTTTACAACGTGCAGTTGAAGTTTTACTCATTTTTTGTAGCGTGCTCTCCAGTTGTCATACTTCAATCGGCTGTACTTAGCACAGTGTACCACATTTTTCCAAAAATTCTCTGCATTTAGAACTCATGTGTACACGCTCTGTGGCTCACTTGGTTGAGTCGCACTCTACGATGCTAGTAATCTAGAGGTCTCGAGATCGAATCTCGGCGTGGTCCAAAATTTCCGTACATGTGTGGATAAGAAATATTTAGTGCTTGCAACATTACACTCCGAAATAATATGCAATGTAACGTTGACTGGAAATTACCTATAAACGGCTGAGTTACGGTACTGAGAAGAAGAACAAGTGTACAGATCGCACAAAAAAGACCATATTGCAACCTCCCATGTAGACGAAAAACTGATCAGCAAAACTCGACCGATACTTGTTTATATTTTATATAGCCTTAAATAGTTTTATTGATAGCTATATTATTTATAAAGGTTCGCCACTTAAATCTTTACAACGAAAAAAGAGTGAAACCGTATTATATTCCTATTATTACGGAGTGTTTTTACACATAGCGCGGTGTAAATTTGCTAATATATTGGAGTAAATTTTTAAACATTTTTTATGTAAAATTACACTTGATTTGCAAATTTAGATTGCAGAGTAATTTCACTATTATAATAGAAGGAAACAAAGTTTCCTTCTATTATAAGAGTAAAAATTTCATAGAGTGTATAGTGCTTGCAACATTATATACACTCCTCTATATGCAATGTAACGTTCACTCGAAGTAGCCTATAAACGGCTGAGTGAACGCACCATGCCCCACAAGGGGTTACGGTACAGAGAAGAAGAAGGAATTATGTATCAGTTTTAGTTGTATCTCTAAAGGTAACTGAACCTGTGACTTTTCAATGTCAATGTGGGGTACCGTCAGCTGTCGTGAGTGAAAGGCGGAAACGCTTCAAGGGGTGCTTGTTTTCCTCGACAAACTTTCGTGCGTAGTTCGACGAAATACATGATGCTGAGGCACCAGTGTCGATCAATCCAACAATATCTTCACCAAACATATGGTCTCCATTTGTCGAGAGGATTATCAGCTAAGCTAACATATAAGCATAGACGTCGGCTGGTTCGCACGTGTTTCCAAATATATCGTAGCCGCCTTTCACTTTCCTATTTCGACGATGCGCTTGCGAGTACGTTCGTACTCTTGCAAACGAAGGTGATATGGCTTGCGATGCTCTGAAAGGAAGATGAAAAGGAAAGAAAGGAGTAAGTTGAGAGGCAGCGATTCGTTCAATTCATTGTGCTTTGCGTCTCATATATTATATTACATTATTATAGTTCCAAAAGGGACTTATTCTTTTACCTTCAGCTCCTTTTTTTTGTAGCTGTAAGTAATGTATGTATAGTTTATTTCGGTGAAAGAGGAAAGGGGGAAGATGAAGTTTATTATGAATTCGTTTAGACACTTTGCTTTGCTGTCCAGTAGTTGTGTGGATGTGCATTTATAAAAAAAAATATTAAGGTACTTAAAACTGGCTAAAGGCCTTAGTATTATACTTAATCCTTTTAAGAAATTATTTGGTGAATAATACAATATTGTGGTATTTCACATAGGACCCGCAAGAAATCCCACGGTAGGGAGGGTTTAGACCAGCGCGGGCCCATATCTCAGCCGTTAACTACCTTTATGCTGCCTACCTGGGTGTTGGAAAGGATCCGTGTCGATAGGGTGTTTTTTCCCCATTTTTAGAACAGTTCGACTTTAGGCCATTTTGGCGAGTGTAGGTCGTTTCCGGGTTTCGGGAGTTTGACGATAGTCGTCATGTATAAGCTTCTCGCTTTCCTTACGTATTTTTCTTGCGGACAGACATGCGAATCCCATCATTGATAATGGAGGAGGCTGGTCACTCTGATGAACTCCCCCACTACTTCCGACAGCTGAGGTGATCTGCCAGCGCACGTCACAAGTGGTCACCAGATAGGGTTTTGCATTTTTAGGCGCTTGGACCTCAATGGTCATCCATTACAATGCTTAGTGGTCTGGTTAAAACTGTGAAATTGTTTGTGTTGTGTGTTGATAACGTCGCTATGACAATGGCTTATTTACCCAACCGACTTTGCATCTTTGTCGACTTCAAGCAGGCATACGATAGTATCGATCGAAGTGTACTGTATAACATTTTGCTGCATTTTGGCATACCGGCAAAGGTAGTGCGACTCACAAGGATGACGTTGACTAATACCGTCTCGCAGGTCAGAGTGCAGAACCGACTCACTGACCTATTTGAAACTCGTACTGGACTCAAGCAGGGCGATCGGCTGGCGCCGACGCTCTTCAACCTTGCTTTAGAGTATGTAATTCGAGCCATGAATATGGACAGCAGCGGAACGCTACTCATCAAGTCGACTCAACTAGTAGCGTACGCCGACGATATCAACATCATGTCTCGAAGATTGGGTGATGCAGAAAGCCTTCTGCATAACCTCAATAACGCCGCAAAGGAAGTTGGACTACATATCAACGAAAGCAAAACATGCAATCGATGCATGATGCAATCGAAAACAAGGACGCCAGCAAATTCAAGCATCACAGTGTGGGGGTATCGAGTATGTAGACAACTTCAACTATCTGGGTTGTAACTTATCAAAGGACGCCCACGAAACCGACGAAATGAAGTGACGGATACAACTAGCCAATAGGACCTATTTCTCGGTCCTCCCTATAAATAATTCGAAATTTGCGCAAGGAAGACGAAGCTCCGCGTGTACAAAACGATAATCCGACCCGTACTATGTTATGGCTGCGAAACATGGACCCTCACCCAACCCTCCGAAATTTTGCTAGACCGATTCGAACGAAAGATCCTTCGGCGAATTTTCGGGGCCGTTCGCGAGCGAGATCAATTGCGTATCCGGTACAACGATGAGTTGTATCAATTTTACGATGAGCTGGAAGTATCGAAAATTGTGAAGCTCCAACGTTTGCAATGGGCGGGGCATGTTCAACGGATGGACGATAATCGCATGCCAAAGAAAGTGATGAACGCACAACGAATTGACGGAGCGAGGTTGCGTAGACGACCGAGAGCTCGCTGGGAGAACTCCGTAGGCGAGGACGCCAACCAGCTGCTGGGCTGCCGAAACTGGAGGACAAGGTCACGTAACAGCACACAGGCATTTGAAGATTTTTGAAAAAATCATTTTCTTGTACGACTTAAAGCTCAATATCTTCAAAGCTAGAACCACTAGAATAGGGAAACAAAATGATTATTACAGCGAACAAATTTACCTAAAAAATAAAACAAACCGCATACTAAAATCGAATAAGAGGTTTGGTTTTTACAGAGCTTCAAATTCAAATTTGTGTTATTTGACCCAAAAACAATCTATTCGTTCATGTCAATTTCCTCCAACTTCTGCAAAGGAGAGGTGCTTGTACGAGTCTTTTAAAAATTGGCGCGTAGTCTTACAATCATATCTTTCTTACATCATTCTAGCTCCATTATTTCTAACAGTTTTTATGCGTTAAGTGTAGAAAACTAGGGTTAATTTAAGCTCGAATGTACTTAATACAATTCAATTCACACTGCTCCTAAAGATCTGCAATTGATAAAATCTATTCAAATGTATGTCGAAATCGAGCCAAAATTAACCCTAGTTTTTTGCACTAAAGGCATTAAAACTTTTTGAAATAACGAAGCTAGAATAAAATGATGTAAGAAAGAAATTATCGTTAGACTATGTGCCAATTTTTGAAAGAATCACACGAGCACCTCACCTTGGCAGAAGTTGGAGAAAATTGAGATGGAAAAACATATTATTTTTGGGTAAAATCACAAAAATTTAACTTTGAAGTTCTGTAAAAACCAAACCTCTTTCCGATTTTAGTGCTGTTAGTTTTATTTTTTAGGTAAATTTGTTGGCTCTAATAATCATCTTATTTTGCTATTCTAGCTGGTCTAGCTTTTAATATATTGAAGTTTTAGTCGTATAAGAAAAATTTTTTTTTTTAAATCTTCAAATGCCTGTGGCAGCTAAAGGGTTAAGCTAAGTTCCCTACAACTTTTTTTGCTGGAAATCACAATCCGGTGCGTTTATGTGGCAGTTTCCGGACACCCTGTATACACTCCGAATTTATATGCAATGTAACGTTGACTCGAAATAGCCTATAAACGGCTGAGTGAACGCACCATGGCCCCACATGGGGCTATGCGGTACTGAGAAGAAGAAGAACAAGTGTAGGACAGGGGCAACGAGTGGTACATATACCCCTTCCGTCACTCTCGTACTGAGATACAACAAGCGCATACCGCTGTTCGCTCGTTGAGGAGCCTAACCTGTACGGTTGTAGAGGCATTGGCTCCGTCCCCTGATCATCTTTGAATGACTAAAGTCCTTTCCTTCAAGAAGGCCCTTGCAAAAATTTACCTTTTATATCTAATTTTTCCAAAGTGAAATGGTAAATTTATTGTCTGCCCTAATGGGGAAACTCAGTGCTTATTTGGCAATTTCAATTTTTCATATGGCATTAAACATTTTCCCAATTGACATATAGCTCACCACTTATCCAATCCAATGGTTTCAACTAAGGCTCCAATCGAAAGATTGAACATTTCGAAGGACTTTACTGTGTATAAATTTTCGGAAGAAAATTAAGATATCATGTGAACAGAATTCGGGATTTACTCATTCACCAAAATTGTACTTTTAAGTGTGAATAGCGTTTATGTATACTTTACAAATTTATGTAAAAATAAAAAACACGGCGCAAATAAACCTCCTGCCAAAGAATGGAGACAAATCGATGTTTATTCTCTGCCGGTACTCTGTGTAATTAAATTCTTCTAATAACAAACGGAATTTTCCTCAATCATAAAGTGGGTATCTATCCAAACAAACAATTTCCCAGAATCCCAAGCAGATGACATTGCTCGCGTAATCCTTACCCCATGAGCGCCACAAATCACTTCCCGACCCAACTGCAATTGCAAAGTATCTTTCGCTGGAACTCACCAATCCACTCCAATTCCAAAGCCCAGGCATATAGAATCAACATTTCGCTATCAGCACGAGCTCTTATCAAAGTGTAAATATTTTGTGTTCATGCGTATCTTCGCCCAATGCCACCTCCTGCACCATAACTTCTTGTTCGCTTTTGTAAGCCACTGTCGCGGTTAACACCACACACGGTCATTCAGTCAAGTCAAAGATGTAAACAAAAAAGTACACACATGATAGCAAAAGTCAACAGAGCAAGATTGCATGCGCCAGACAAAGAGCAACACACCGAGAAGCGAACACAGTGCGCACGAGTGGGATGACCGGCGACAGCATCCGAGTGAAACGTCAATACACGAGAAATATGGAAATTAAACAAAACAACTTTTTTTTTAGACTATTTTCGCGATAGATAGATACACGGGGTCCATGCAAATCGCGATAATTATCGGCGCCGTTTTACGGGGAAAAACTTTACAATGTTGACAAGCCAGATTGACGATGCACGATGGTTCTCTGGTCCGGTTGTGGTTTCCAGTCCCAGAGATCGGTCACCGGGTCGTAATTCGTAATAAAGATTTATTGTAACACAAAACACTCGAATTGAATGGCTGCGCGAATTGCGAGAGAAGAGATAATTCCGATGAATTAAAAATACTATCCGGAAAAAGACATTTCACACAATCTTGAATGAAAGTTGAGTTCCTGGAGTTTTTGGAAAAAACAACTTCACTGTACGGTCAGACACGGATACGACGGGAAAGGCTCTGACGTTTTCCTTTTGTTCGAGAAGTTATAGCAACGACCGTGACCGAAACGGGACGGCATTGAAGAGGAAAAATCGAACGCACACACCCGAACGCGTAGGCGGACGGTATACAATTTAGAATATCGTATGGCCGTATCTTTGTGGTACCCTGATACCAGCCCAATGACTAAACGTCGAGGAAAACTGAGAAGCAGAAGCAACAACTGCGAATGATAGAAAGCAGCACCAGAAGATCGCATCAGGTGCACCAGCATCGGGGAAAAGATAAAAAAGATACTCGAGACCTGGTTGCGGGTTCCTGGACTGAGCGGGAACGCAATTATCAGGTGAATGGCGGTGAGGAAGAAAGAGGGTTCCGGGTTCAAGGCAACAAAGAGGTGCAAGAGGAACGTGCTTTGATTTTCTTTTCTTTTTTATCCGAAATGCCGACAAAAAAAAATTAAATGGAGGTGTTGTGTTTACATGAACTTAGATAATAACTAGCAATATCTATGCGGCTGAATTAGAGAAATTTTGGAAGCGTGCACGAATGGAATGCAAGTACTACGGCGCCGGATGTGAAGTGATTTGTTCTATAATTGATGCGCTTGTTAATTTAGTGAACTTCGAGAGCCGTATGATGTAAATTTAGTTTTCCTATTATTATTAAATAGGAAATTCATTATTATTATTTTGGTTTCAAGTGTTAATCACAACAAAATTCTTAAAATTTCTTCCTTATTTGAAAATGATTACATAAAAGGAAAGGAAACGTGACCAAAACAGACAGTCCATTGACTGCACCCCTGTGGTTTGAATGTTTTTACATCCTGCAGATTAAAATTTGTAAGAGTCATTCTCTATCACGAATCGCATTTTGGAACGAAAACCATTTTTTGGTCGATACATATACACTTTTATTAAATTGTGAATACATTATGCATAAGGAAGCCGACAAATAAAACAGGCTTCTCGGCTAAAGCTTTTCTACTTATTTTCTGCCAAATTAAAGCAAAATTTCAAATAAAATGTAAGGAACCTAGGAATTTTAAGCTTAAGCCAGTAGTTCGCCAATCATTTTTGAAAACGCCGAACACTTAGAACTTTTGCCGGAGGAACACCTCAGAAAAGTAATATGAATTAATCAAGTTTTTGGATACATTAAGGATTTTAAGGAAACGGTCCTTACACTTGAAAACAAATTCTTGTGCGTATTTGAATGGCATTGGTTAGTTTTTCAGTTTGTAGTAGTGTGGTTCATCTATTTTTTAGGTCTGCTCAATACTCTTGAAAAATGTTTTTTTTTAACTTATCCCTTGAATTTTACCAAAATAATGGAGAGGTGCCTTAAATTGGACAGATTAGTTCTCTTATTTCTCTAATATGCCATCCGCGGGAAAGAAAGTGTGTCAATAGGCCAGGAAAATTGAGATATTTTGTAGATCAAAATCGTGTATCTTTGATTTTTTGCAGGATTGTTAGGGATGGTCCCCTGATTCCGGGGGAAAAAAGTTCTGGCTGATAGGACTTCCAAAAGATGGGGAAAAAGGGGTAAGTTTTCAGTTTTTGGCAAATATTTAGAGAAAAAAAAAACCGTGAAAGCTACAGCAAAATGTTCTGAAAAAGAAATAAATTACACAAAATTCTCTTTATTGAAATATAATACTCTGGAATTTTCTTAGAAAAACAATATTTGACAGACAGTAGGAGGCGAAATTTCCATATACATACATATGGCCAAGTTAGCGCCCCGCATTTTACTCCCCACCAAAATTCAGCTCAATCGGATCAAAACTAAGGATACCTCCCATTAAAAGTGACCCAACAAAATTTTGTTCGACAGAGCTCGCCGATTTATCAAATATGTACATAAAACAAACTCCTGGCAGCTCACTTTGTGTGCGAGGTACCCTTAGTTTTGATCCGATTGAGCTGATTTTTGGTAGAGAGGGTAACAGGGCTCTACATTTCGTAGTACAAGTTGCATTTTTAAGGAATTATACAGCAAAACGAAAATGTCAAAAATGTAATATGTACCATATTTTATTTTTCGGTCAAGTATATGATTTTTCTAAGAAAAGTATAGAGTATGATACACTGGCTGTAAATTGATAACGGTTTTTCTTCAAACTTGGTGACAATATTTTTAGTATCCTGCTTGTTCTTTCAATAAAACAAGGTTTAACAAGACCGAGTTCTAATCGTGCGAATAGCACGATGAGTGTCTACCCTATACCCATGTACAGAACTTGAATGCGCGTAAAACCGAAAATATTAATTTCATTTGTTTAAAGGAGGAGGGGTAGAATCTCGCACATCTTGAATATCTTATAACGGCATCCAGCAGCTATCATTTCCTATAAATTTGAAGTTTCTCGCGACATTCTATCGAAAGATATGACGGAATATTGCTCTGTAGGGGATGTAGGGGTAGGGGTAGTCAGACCTTTTCCACTTTCCACCAACTTCAAGCATATGTCAAATTGATGAAAATTTCAGGCCGTTTGTCTGGGAGGTAGGGGACCCCTGGTTCGATTTGACCCAGTTTCAATAACATCCAAGCTTTTATCAAAACAATCATCCGATCAAAATTTCAAAACGCTAGCTTCAATATTTCGGCAGTTATCGTGCGAACTGACAGACACACGGACGGACAGACAGACAGACGGACATGGCCTATTCGAATCAGGGACAAACCCTGATCATTTATACAGGGTGTCCCGCAATACTGTAAGGATTGATAGCACAACCTTAAGAAAGGTCTAAAATGAAAATATTATAATTTATTTTGTTAGGCTAGCGCCGAAACATTTAATTAAAATCTTTTCTTTCTGTTTTATATCATTGGAAAGCTAATTTTATGCGGTTTTTTCGTCCTCAGACCATTTTTGTGTATCTCTTGCCGTTTTTGAAATATGTAATCACAAAAAATCGAAAAAATGGCCCCCTTTTCCCCTTTTTTTAAGGTTGCGGACCCCCAATCGGTTGGCACTTTTTATGCCATCATCTCGGGACCATCCACCAACGGCGAGCTCCGTCTCTACCGGCGTGGTTTGGTGTTCGACCTGTCTCTCCAAGAAGCCGATATGTTCTTTCGAAGGTACGTCTGTCTGGAATTCCTCGCTGTGGGAATAACCAACTATACTCTTAAACTGCTTCAAGTCCATTTGCCTCTTCAACCCCATACATAAACACCATATCGGCATACTCTCTATCGGAGAATTGGTTTTCCACCATCGGGAAATGAGGGCTATATTCGAAAAGTAAATTGTATTATTAACAAAATTATACCTGAATTTCCTAACCGCCAAACAATCACGCTTGCGAAGTGAAAACATACGAAAGAATAACAGCTTTCCGTGACTAGAGTCGGTGAGTCTTCATTAAGTGAACAGAAATCTGAAGCGTCGAGAGATTCGGCGATAGTTATATCCCTGGCATCGTTGTGTAGGTCAGAATGCCAGAGCTCATGGTGCGAATTAAATACCAAGAATGATCCTGTGCTCTCCAGATGGGAGAGAACCAATATACACACTAAAAATTTCGATATTAGTATTCCCTGATGAAACTGAGATGGCTTGTATTTCCGCCGTACCGTCAAGAACTACATCTAATACACAGTAATGTACGGACTTGTATATTAGATATAACTTTTCTGTACCGTATAACCCCATGTGGGGCCATGGTGCGTTAACTCAGCCCTTTATAGGCAATTTCGAGTCAATGTTAAGGCGGCCCCAGACCGACCGGAGTGTGGCAAACACCGCACAAAAGATTGATACGAAAAATCGTGCAGCAGCAGTGCAGCAGTGTGGTTGGGCGACTCCAAGGTATCATTCTTGGAACCGGTCTGTTGTGCGGTGTTTGCCACACTCCGGTCGGTCTGGGGCCGCCTTAACATTGCAATTGCATATCATTTCGGATTGTATATAATGTTGCAAGCACTATATATTTCCTATCCGCACTTGTACTGAAATTTTGGACCACGCCGAGATTCGATCTCTGGACCTCCTAGATTACTAGCATCGAAGAGTGCGACACAACCAAGTGAGCCACAGACGAGTTCGAGTGAAGGAACGTCTCCTGGAGAACAGAATTCTGTGGGAATTCATGAAGTGAGTAATCTCGGCATTTTTGGCGAATGCTCCGGACCTCTAGATTACTAGCATCGTAGAGTCCAACACAATTCATGAAGTGAGTAATATAAATATTTTTAACGAATGCCATTACAGTTAAACTGCAATATGGACAGGAGTCCAGGAGTGAAAACTGCTGGAGGAGGGGCAGGAGTTAAAATCGGTCAAGCATTCCTGATCATATTATTGGGGGCAAACACAACCTTCCTGCATCGAATCTTTCAGGCTCTTGCTCAGGGAGGCGTTGTGGCAACTCTTGGTCGTTTTCTGTTGAAAAACGAGAGTGATCCGCCCGAAGAGACTGAGATTGTTGTAAACAGCAAGGTTGCAAGGGTCGACTTTGATTTTCGTGATGGCCCAAGCACGTCATCTCAATTATTTTTTAGATAAATGCACTAGTTTTTGCATTACATAATGTTAAACTGTTTATGATGGCAATTTTTCGACTGTTTCATTACTTTGATCCAACATTTATCAGATCTTATCAATGACCCCGGGCATGGGAATTAACTCATCCCTGAGGTGTTCCCTTATACAGGATTTTGATTGGCTGACTGACTAACTGTGGAAATGACTAGACTACCGATCGATATCATCAATATGGAGAGTATATTTGATATAGATTGCATGCGGTTACTGTACACCGCATACTCATAGCAAGATTCTTTTGTAGGCACAGGCCAGGTGTATGACTGCTTCATCAAAGGGACGAATTATTTTAGGCTATGGATTATGGGATGTTTGCAGTGTCTGACACCGGAAGATACGAAATGTTGTTGATGGAGTGATTCCAAATTTTTAGACATTCCGTCACATGTATGATGTTGTACCAAATGTGAGTCTGCTTTCTGCTAAGGCGACCAACTATCTTAGAAGCCAATGCGGGACATACAGCTAAAATCCTCCAAAAACGAACATGTTTATTTAATATTCATTATGTTAAGTCCCGGAGGCATATCGAAAACCTTGTTCAGCTCGTCCCCACGTAGGTGACGAAATCGAACAGCTTTTCAAGTGCTGAAACCGTCTGAAACCCTTATCGATTTCCACCTGATAGTGGACGAACTCGCATATAGGATTTCGAGTACATTTTTTGTCTAAAACGGCTTGAAACCCTTGTTCAGCTCGTCCCCACGCGATTTTACAACATCGATCAGCCATTCTTATGCATAAACTACTCAATCACAATCTTTTTATATTTTTCTGCTGCTATACTGCTGGTGCTTGCTTTATTTAATGTATACGTTGCGTTAGTAATGTATACGCACAACAAACATTTCCCTCTCTTGTAACTGAAAATAAAAACCGTTACTTTCATGACTTTTGTTATTTTGAGCGCTAGTAAAGCGGATATCTCATTACTTTACGTGGGGACGAGCACGGGTTTCAAGCTGTTTTACACGAAAAATTTACTCAAAACCCTATGCGAGTTCGTCCACTATCAGGGGACGAAATCGATAAGGGTTTCTAAGTACTTTGCCACTTAAAAAGCTGACAGATTTCGTCACCTACGTGGCGACGAGCTGAACAAGCATTTCGAACTGCGCGTCCCGGAGCTATTATTTTAATGGGAGCCCCATAAATTTCATAGTTCTGAACTGAAGTGCTGGGGGCATTTTTGTCGCATCTTTTTTTAGGAACCTTACGTTTTGTTTGATATATCCTGGAAAAATAACCTGGTCGTTATTTTTGAGATATTGTACAATACCTACACATAATATCGGTAATTATGAGAGGCTATATTTTTTATATATCCAATTAAGGGTAAATGTTTGCCCCTTGTTAAAGCCATATCTTTTTATACCCGTCACTATGTGAACACAGTCTGTTGCAACGCAAGTTACAAAGTATACAAGTTTCTTTTTAGTGTACGCTGTTTATATGTCGGAACGAATGGAATCGGACCATATGGTCATGGGGATGCCCCTGAAAATTAGGTTCTTCTAAGAAAAACCTTTTTCTTTATGTACCAATCTTAACCAAACTTCAGCCAAGTGTGTTCCTAGCCTTAAAACATATCCAGGAATGGATGGAATCGGAACATTACTGCCATACAAACCCACCCCTGAAAATTAAGTTCATTGTTTCATTGAAATGCGACGGGTATTTAATTTTCGGGTGCGTTTCTATGAAAAAATAATAGTTTTGGTTTCATGGGACCGTGTATTCCCACGAAAAATACACGAGCCCCAGGACAGGTTACAAAGACTGTCAAAACCTTGACCTTTTAGTTATCGAAAGCCAGCCAGTCTTAAAAACACCTCCCCTCCGAAGCTACCCTCAGACACAGAGAGGTCTAGCGAGAAAGGCTTTGACCAAATATCTACTACAAGCCAGAACGTACCACTGGAAAAGGAAAGTCAAAATGTTGAGAACAGGTATGAACATTACTCCACCGTATATTTGTTTCAGAGATTTAGGTTCCTCGGTATAAGCATTATCTGAAGGATAATGGCAAGACAACCATAAAAGAATCAATAAAATCCAACACTTTCTGATAGTAGTGAGCTCAATATGATATTGTAGCAAAACCTTCAAAATTTGAACCGTCGGCGGCGAAAATTGGCTTCAAACAAGTGAATCAAATTGGACCATACAATTACAGACTGTATGAAAACGACAGTAAGATCAAACTTTACTACAACAAACAGCATGGATAATCGTACGTACGATTGTTTTCCGGTCGTAGGACGCGTTCTCACAATGTGAAATGCACAATGCTTGTCTGCGGGTCTCTATAAAAGCTCTCGCCGCCGTACGGTCGTTTTCGTATAGTTTATAATGGCCCAATCACGCTGTATCGGAGTCCTTAGTATCTGAGAATTCACCGCGTGTGAGAGTTATCATTTGATTATAAGCAAAACGATCTAGATAATGTGCAGGGCACAGTAGGCTTTCTGCAGGAAAACTACGAGTATGTGTCCTGATATTAGAAACTGCGTTTACAGTACAAATGTTATTTTTGCCCTTTATGGCTTAAAATAACGCAAAAGCTGCGCATATCTGCTACATTTTCTCTACCATTTTTGGCAGTCCCAAATCACGTGGACTAACCGTAAATAAAAAAAATAATAATACAGTACGACCTCGATTATTGCAACTAATAAAAACTGGGGCAGTTGCAATAACTGAGTTGTTGCAATAACCGAAGCAGAGAAGAAAAGCAAAATTTATGAAAAAGCTTTAAGTTTGAAGTTTTAAACCGAGTCCCTTTACTTTATTGTGAAAATTCGAATACCAGCCGTTACTGGCTTTAGAACCTCCTGGTTTTTCTTCGATTTTTTCATACAACTGGCACGCATTTATTTTCAATAGTTCTGTGGATATTGGAAAATGATTTATCCTTTGCTTGGTAAACCATTTGTAAAGCGCGGCATCCATTTTAGGATATTCGCATTGCTTCAAAGTTTTTCTTTTTCCGGGCCCACTTTCCGAGTTGCAAACGAAACGCTTTACATTTGGTTCATCTTTTTTTTTATTTTGCTAATGGTAGACTTGTTCACATTGTATTGCTCGCATAATGATTTTACTGCAACACCTTTTTTAAGCTTCGAAAGGATTTCACTTTTTTGATTGAGAGATAATTTAACAATTTTCTTTAAAAACACCCATTTTCCACTCGCGAAATACTATTATGATATTTTTTTGTGTGTAGTACTATAATTAAGATGGTGCTCTAACGTACGTATTTAGCCTTACTGCACACAAAACTAAGCAATGCAAACTTCACAAGAACTCCAGACATAAAGTAAATAGTAAATTCATGTGAAATAACGGGAATAATTTCCTTATTTCCGTAGAATTTCAGAAAATGAGATACATGTGTATACAAAAGTTGCACTTATCGCGGTAAATTTTCATTGAGGTTGCACTTATAGAGTCAACAGTTTTGGAAATTGGGTGTTGCGTTAATCAAGGAGTTGCATGTATCGAGTGATGCGATTACCGAGGTCATACTGTATGTACTTATAGATATAGGTAAATGTGCGCTCAATATTGTCAATGGTAATTAGTGCTTCCTCAGAAAAGGTCATTCACTAATAGTGCTTTGAAGAGTGAATCCATAAGGCTTGATAGAAATGCGAGACTTGCGGGACACTTTGGATGTTTTGCGGGACAAATTCGGGACATTTTCAATGCGGGACAGGCTTGTAAAATGCGTGACTGCCCCAGGATCCGGGACGGTTGGTCGCCTTACTTTCTGCCCAAGAAGTTGTAGCAGAATGGTTTGGTCGTCGAGAGCTGACGAACATTAAGGGCTAGATATAGATACTTAAGACAGTGGGAAGAGAATTTTGATGTGTATGTTGCATATGTAAATGTTTTAGGAGATTTTTCAGAGTTGGACTAATTAACATACTGGATAGTCATCTCAATGCTCTTTTTAACTTCTTCTGTTGAATAACACTTAATAAAAAAGAACAATACAGAAATGCTTGAATAGATTCAAGGTACATTTTCGGGAGTAGAAATTGCTACAGCTTTGACAAATTTCTAATTATTTCAAAGCGAAATAACAAAATCTGATGACATGTACACAACTAAGTTCTGTGACCTTATCCACATAAAACCCATTTGATCCCAGTGGATCAGGGCACTTCATTCATTCGATGCACCTCATCTCTACCTTCACCAACTTCTTGCAAGCAGCTTGCACTTCTCCACTGTATCGATTTGGTGCGTACACATTGAATAGTTTCGAAAACAACTTACCGTAAATGGTGATTTCCGCAAGAATTCATCGAACGGGGCACCAAGGAATTTCAAGACGCATTTGTCGTGGAATTTCTCACCGAGTTTGGCGAGTGATCGCTGCTGCTACCACCAATAGGACGGGCAGAATATGTATCGTATCAACAGTCGTTGCAGTAGGCCTTCCGTAGTCGATTTGCTGATGCAGCGGCCACATTCAGTCATTGCACAAACAGAAACTTCTTTTTTTTCTTCCACTTCGCGCACATACATACACTCAAACACGAACACTTATTTTTCCCGGAGTCCGTGTCGCGGCCGCGACATCAAAGATCGTGGAGGACCGCGAGATACGAAGAAAAATCTTTTTCAGCACACGCGCTTCACTTGAATATTTGCGTATCCCGGCGGCACATAAGGGCAAACAACAAAACAGGTGAAATGCACTTGCACTGGGTAAACCGAAAAATTCGCTATAAAAACACCAGTTTTCCACGAAACTTTTGGAGAACTCAACACAACAATCGACGAGTGGGTTTTCCCTCAGCGCGAATGCTCAGCCATTTTTGTTTTGCTTTGCTGCCGATGGTAGACGGTAGACGAAGACGACGACGGCGAGATGATAAGAGCAAAATGGCTCTCGCGCGGAAGATAGAAGTAGAAAAAGATAAAAGATTGTGTACGTTCAATGGTGTGCTATTCAGCAGGTTGATTTGTGAGGGCGGTTGATTTGAATGGAGTCGTATTCAGATAATAAACAAAAATTATAGAGTTGACCATTGCAAATCATGCTTTCAGTTAGGTAAAGTCTTATCGTACGTTTTAATAGGCTTGAGATAAAATAAAATGAAATTCAGTGACTAACAAAATATATAGTTTCAACTAGCCAGCACGAGGGGCGCATTCGTAGCCTGACGTACAGTATACGTCGAAAAAGTTTGCACAGCTTAGTACCGGTTAGTACTTTTGTAAAATTAATTTAGTGTACATAAGTAATTTTAAGTCTTTCGTTTTATTTTGTTATACCCGTCACTATGTGTTCGAATCTGTGGCATTAATCGGCGGTGATGATTAGGTATTCGTTGTTGGAGTTTTAATCTACACTCGGCTTCACAAAAATCGGGCCACTCGCCAATTTTTTTTTACAATGAATAGGGATCAGAGTTAGGCGCTATCCTTCATTACATATCAGTTTGATAATAATATCGTAGCATTATCATCATTCCCCTGGGATTATGGAAGGGAAACACATATGTGGGAATGAAGGTTAGTGTAGACACCTAAATTCTGACGATTACAAACATTAAACATATAAGTAAACAAATTAAAAAAAAAAATAAGAAAATCTTGTTTTGCATTCCCAGGCAATATAAACACTGGTATATGAGGGAGACTGGCTGGTCCAGCGGTTAGTGCGCGCACCTTCGATGCACAGGGTCATGAGTTCGAATCTCACCATGTTCCATTGTGTTTTTCGAACTCACGAGCTTGTGACGGACTATGATCTCACTCAGATGTTAAACGAGTACCCACTTATGGGGATAAATAACACTGCTGAGCGTGATGCTGATCTCATTACCTAAACAAAAAGCAGATAAGATCTTGGAAATAGGATGTCACTAACACATCCTGCGGCCTTAGGCCAATGTTGGATTGTCGCGCCTGTTATTTTTATTATTTTTATAAGGGATGCAAAATAATTATTTTTTTCCATATTATAATTTATTTTATAATTTATTTAACTATCGCGAAACGCGGTAATTAAATCATGTTGGTAAATGCATAAGTGGTATTTACAGAATATTATGTGTGAGTAAATATTGTTTTAATTTTCGTTTAAGCAATTCGTAAGAATTATAGAACGTAGAACGAATATTTTGTGGTAGACCATTATATAACATTATTAAAGATAAAGTTCTTCTTGGATCTTTTATTATTCTCATAGTATTTGCTGCCGGTGTTCTGTAGTTTTCAGCATATCTTGTATTGTAGTTATGCACTTGTCTATTTAGAGTTAATGTTTAAATTTTTTTTGTTTATAATTTTCTCTATAGGGAGCTTTCCCGAAACGTGTTATACACTTCTTCAGTAGGTGTTCTTGAATTCCAGTTGTGTATTGCTTTCAAAGCTTTATTTATTTTTATAGTGATATCAATATCATCTTTGTTGATTTGCTTGAACAGTAGCATGAATTTGTTTTTTCAACATTGATTATTAATTTATTACCTAGTAGCCATTTTTGATATTCAATCATATCATGATTTATCATGTGTTCTGCATCATCTTTTCCATAGTAAGAATAGAGTAAAAGTGTATCATCCACAAAGGTTACATATTTGGCTTTAAGTGCTGCATTCTTCAAGATATTTACAAATAACAGATAGGGTAGGGCCTAGTATGGAGCCTTGTGGTACTCCCGAGTTTAGAATCTTTTCTGAACTAGTTTAATTATTCAATTCTGTTATAATCATTCTATCTTTTAGATAACTTTTGATTAACTCATTTGCTATTCCTCTGATTCCTAGTTCGTAAAGATTTTCTGATAACACAATGTGGTTCACTGCATCGAATGCTTTACTTAAGTCCACAAAAATTGCTGTGCGTTTCGTAGATTATTCATGATATCTAAAATTTCTCTGCAGTTAGTGGGTTCTAAGAATATGCTTCTATCGTTTATATTATTATTGCATCTAACGCTTGGATGGATGGATGGATGGATATGGCGCTGAGATAGGTTGGGCTGGTTGCGCCCGATACTGCAGCCTGCTGGCTTATTGTATTACCCATCTAAGCGAGAAAATTTCAGGTTATGAGCTCTGTCCTACGTAAAAGGCTTAGAAGAAAGTTAACCCAAAGAAGTTTTGTCTCCAGCTCATAAGAGCGGGACATTCGGAAATAACGTGCGAGGCTGATTCCTCATCTTCGTTACAGAGGCGACATAGTGGGTCTTGTGTGTAGATCCCTATTGTATGCAGATGTTTCCGTAGGGTGCAATGACCGGTTATAAGGCCTGTCACTGCCCTGAGGTTCGTTTTACTAAAACTGAGGGCTTCGGTGCAGCTGGTATGCCAGTTAGATTCCAGCATGCGCTTGCTATGCCTGAGCCCTTCAGCGAGTCTCCATCGGTCTTGGAATTTATCCTCGGTCCATCGTCTGGCAACGGTTCTGGCAGTAGATTTACTGATCCCGATTGCAGGTTCAGGACCAGTTAAGGGTAGTTCGGAGCCCTCTCTTGCAAGGGCATCCGCTTTCTCATTTCCTTCGATCCCCTTATGTCCTTTCACCCATTTCAGAGTTACTTTGTTTCGGATTGCTAGGTTTTTGAGATTTTGTTGGCATTCCCAAGAGGTTGTTTTGGGATTTGCAATTGCTGTTATAGCAGCTTGACTGTCGGAGAGAATATATATGGTCTTATTGGTATATCCCTTTCGAGTACTCTCCCCTGCTGCAAGGTTTATGGCTATAAGTTCTGCCTGGAAGACAGTTGTATATTGACCTAGGGGTTTGGAGATACTATAGTTGTTGGTTTTAGTATAGACTCCTGCCCCCGTTCCTTCGTCTGTCTTCGACCCATCAGTGTACCACACAATGTGATTTGATAGATGGTTGTCGTTCCATTTACTCCAGTCTTCCCTAACCGTTGAGGTTTGGATGTTGGAGTCGAAGGTGTACATGGCCGGGGTATAGTCGCTGCCCATATCTAGGATTGGGTTTGCAATGATTTCTGTGATCGTACAGTGTCCTACCCTTTGTGGTGTCCACATGTTCGATGATTGGAGTCTGTACGCTGCGAGTCTAGCCTCTTCTGTGATTTTGAGGTCCAGTGGTGGCAGGTCTAGTAGTTTCTCTAGAGTTAAAGTTGGTGCACTGCGCATGGCGCCGGTTATGCTTGCGCAGGCCAGTTTCTGTACTGATCCCAACTTCGCTGCTGCTGTTTTTTGCTTGATTTTAGTCCACCAGACTATGGAGCCATAGGTCAGACGGGGTTTGACCACAGCTTCGTATATCCAGTGTATCATTCGTGGTTTTAACCCCCACGTTTTTCCTATTGCTCTTTTAGTAGCATATAGGGTCTGTTTGCCTTTTGAAATTGTGTTTTGCAGCTGCTTGTTTCACGTGAGTTTGTTATCAAGGGTGACTCCCAGATATTTTACCTCCGTGGTAAACTGCAGTTGTTGGTTGAATAATGTTGGAGCGTTGAGCCCTTCCAAGTTGTATTTGCGACTGAAGGTTATTAATGTTGTTTTGGCGGGATTGACCGATAGGCCTACCCTCCTACACCAATCCTCCACTTGGGTTAGAGCTTGTTGCATGAGTTCAGAAATAACTCCTGGATATTTTCCCCTTATAAGGATGCTGATGTCATCGGCATATCCTAGGGTATAGTATTATTTAGCTGGACCAGTAGGCTGTCCACTACAAAGTTCCACAGGAGGGGTGAAAGTATACCCCCCTGTGGGCAACCTTTGAGGACAGCTGTATACATCGTTTCACCGAATAATTTTGCATGTACTTGTCGTCCTTGAAGCATTGATTTTATCCACCGACATAGGGTGTTTTGAACTCCATGACTCGAGGCGCCGTGTACAAGAGATTCAAAGGAAGTGTTGTCGAAGGCCCCCTCTATATCTAGGAAGGCCGCGAGCCCTATTTCTTTGATTTCTAATGTGGTCTCAATCTTCCCAACTAGATGGTGTAGTACTGATTCACATGATTTCCCTGTCTGATAAGCATGTTGGTTTGGGTGCAACGGGAAAAGCGACAGGCACCTTTCCCTGATATGTTTACCGACGAGCTTTTCCAATGACTTAAGTAGGAAGGAGGTTAGACTTATTGGTCTATACGATTTCGCTAGGGTTTTGTCACGCCCCGGCTTTGCAGGAAATGCTACGTTTACCTGCTTCCAAGTGATTGGGATGTATCCTAAGGCTATGCTGGCTCTGAATAGTCTTAGTAAAAGCGGAGCCAGGGTCGTAAAACCCTGCTGAAGCAGGGCTGGGTAGACACCGTCTGGTCCTGGTGATTTGTAGGGTTCGAAAGAGTGGATCGCCCATTCCACCCTATTATAAGTTACTATTTGGTTCGCAATCCGCCAGTCGTCTTTGTTAGCCCTGAGAAAAAGGGAGTTGTCATCCAACTGGTCTGTGCGCTCCGATGTTATCGTTGATCCAGGAAAGTGAGACCCTAGGAGGACTTCCAGGGTCTCCTTACCTGTTTTTGTTTGGTTTCCATCGGAGTTTTTAAGTGTTCCGATGGGGTTTGTTGGATCCTTGGCTAGAATCTTCTGAAGTCTCGCTCCTTCATGCAAGTTTTCTATTTCTTCGCAGAACTTCCTCCAGGATTCCCTCTTGGCTTTCCTAATTTCTTTGCTATACTGGGTTAGGGTGCAGCGGTATGTGTCCCAATCCCCAGTTCTTTTGGCTACGTTGAAAAGCTTACGTGTCTTCTTACGCAGAATGTTCAGGTTCGAGTTCCACCATTTGCATTTCGCATTGGTGTGTCGTCTCGTTAACCTGCAACTCTCTTCGAAGGAAGTTTTTATTGCGGCTTGCAGTTGATCCGCTGCAGCCTCCACACAAAGTGTAGTTTTAATGTGTCTGGGAATTTCATTCAGATTGATGGTCAGGCACTCTCTGTAGAGGTCCCAGTTTGTTTTTCTCGGATTTCGATACAGTTCAGTTGGCTTATCAACTTTATCGATTTCCATACTTATGTATCCGTGGTCCGATAGCGATGGTTCGGGTAAAACCCGCCAATGGCGGACGTTAGGGGATACGTTGAAGGTGGCTAAAGTAATGTCAATGACCTCTCTTCGACGTGTTGTTACAAAAGTGGGCTCAGAACCCTTATTTAGAATTTCAAGGTTTTCTTTGATTATGAAATCATAAAGATACTCACCCCTTTTGTTCGTATCGGAACTTCCCCACTCTGTGTGGTGAGCGTTTGCGTCCGCTCCGATGATGAGCTGCGGTGTATGTGTTCCGCTGCTAGTTAACAGTTCCTCCAGCTCTTGAGGTGGTGGAGGCGTCTGTGAATCGTATGGGAAGTATGCGGCAGCTAGGATGAGCTCCCGATTACTACTCCCATTTATCTTCACCGCTACTAGGTCCCTGGAAATGTGGTTGTATAGTGGCAGTATGTTAATGTTAGGCTTAGTATAGATGCAGGTCCTGGCGTTGCCAGAAGCTATATCGTATATTAACTTACCTCCGGTGGTTCCTAAGCCGGCTACTTTGCCCTTATACAGCGATGGTTCTTGGATAAGGATTATATCCAGACCCTCGGCTGCGATGAGGCGGCTTAGTGCTGCGGTTGCAGCTTTATTGTGCTGAAGATTGATTTGGACCACCTTCAGCATCATGAGGCCGCTTGGATATCGCCTTAAAGGTTATCTGGTTTAGGCCAAAGTAACCTGTGTGGTCTCTGGCCTCCAGCGCCTTCCGGCTAGTTTCGTCGATCCAGGCGACCAGATTCAGTCCGGTTTTATCTTTCGTGGATGCGACGACATTCCATTCCTCGGTGTGCATCCCCTGGTTTTGGGTCTTGAGGAGCGTCAGGATCTGCTTCGGATCCTCCGTACCAACTACGTCCGTATTCGGAATCCGAAACATTATTTTGCTGGTTTGACCACTTCCCTCGCATCGCCCACGCGAAGGATTGCTCCCTCCCATGGGTTGATGAAAGGTATTGTGACCTTCAACCAGTGTTTGGCTTCCTGATTAGCGCAGGTTACATAAAGGACGCCCTTGTCCGGGTAGCTATTGGTGAAGAGTTGGATGGCTCACACTTAAAGACCTCTGTCACGACAGCCCGCTGAATGTCCTTTGCCTGCTCAGTGGTTAGTTTTTCGGCTGGGTAACTGTCCAGGACCACAGCCATTTTGAGGGAGCAGAGGGCTTCCTTAAAAGTACTCCCTGATGCTACTCCTGATGGTCCGGGTTTCGTCGATGGAGTTTCTCTGTGTTGTGTGTTTGTTTTTGTGTTGTTCTTGTTAGTTTCCATATTTTGGTCCCACGAGTATGGCGGTAATGAAGGTACACGTGCTCAGTGACGCCTTAAGCACGCAAGGCTAGTTATTCTGAGGGTTCGCCCGGTTCCTCAGAAGCTCCGTTTGTGACACCATTTGTCCCTGGTGCCATTCACCCATCGGCACGGATCGCATTACACCTTAGGTTTAGGATTTGGAAGATGTTAGTTGTTAGTAGCTGTGTGTTGAAGTTCTGTTCTGTCATTTGTAAGTATACTGTCCTAGTTGTCCTGTGTTCGGTCAGTATGCAGCGCTAAGCCCCCGCACCGCGTCAAGGTCCCTTCCACGCGGGGGTAGACGCTTGCTGTAGAATTTTTTGTTGTAATCTTTCTTCAATTGCTGCAAAATATGCATTCATTTCATTAGCTGTAAGATTACTTTCTAATTCCCTCCTACTTTCTGAATTTGCTGATAATTCTCTCTTTATTAATTGCCAAATCTTTCTTTTGTTCCCTGATGCATTCTCATACTGTGTTTTTACCGAATTTTGTTTAGTTTCATTTATAAGCCTTGCTGCTTTATTTTTTTTAAATTTTATATAAAGTTCTTTTATCTTCATTATTTGGATCGAGTTTTAGTCTCTTATATGCAATTGCTATTTGAATTATTTCAATTGTGATCCATGATTGGTGTCTTGTACGGACTTTCTTCAGATTCATAGATTAATTTTTAAAGCTACTAATGATTTCTATAAGATCTTCAAATCTAGAAGTGCTAACATTCAAATCATTAAGCTTATTTATTACTTTTTCTTTAAAGAGATCTTTGTTTAGGATTTTTATAGTTATGGATTTAATTGGTTTTTTGTTCAAGCTAATTTTGTTAAGTTTTAATACTGTAGCTTTGTGATCTAAATTTGCTACATCTGTTAATTTCAAATTAACATTTTGTGAGTTTTTATCAATAGAAGATACTACATGATCAATCAAGGTCGCAATAGATTCTGTGACCCTGGTGGGCTTCTTACCGTTGATAAGTGTGTAATGGATGGCCGGAGGTAACGGCAGGGATGACCATTAAGATCCAAAAACATCTAAAATGCAAAAACCCTAACTGGTGACCACTAGTGACGTACGCTGCGTGCGTGGCAGACCAGCTCAGCTGTCGGGAGTAGTGGGGGGGGGGGGTCTTTAGGGTCACCAGCCTCCTCCATTAGCAAACGAAAGAGACTCGTCTGCTCGATTAAAAGAAAAAATAGCACCTAAAAAGGCAAGAAAATGGAAATATTGGGAACCATACGAAATCCCCAATCACAAAATCCCCAAACGTAGAAAAATCCCCATATTCAAAATCCCCATAATCATAATACCCATTTACAAAATCCCCATAATCATAATACCCATATACAAAATCCCCAATCATAAAATCCCCAAGCACCCGAAATATGCTGGTAAATGGTAGATGAACGGTAGTAAAAAATGGTAGATGGTAAATGGTTGATGAAAGACTGTAAATTGTTGATGGTTGATGGTAGATGGAAGGTGTTAAATGGTAGATGGTAAATGGCACTAGGAGGGTCGTAAATCGATACTAACTTTTTATTTTATTAGCACAAACAAAATGTTCGAGTACATTATATTGAATAAACGTTTGCATATATCGTTCTAAACATATTAGGTTTTCTTTAACATCGTCGAGACATGTCCTCATCCGAACGAATATTCGCGGAAAACTTGGTTGGCTTATTGTTGGAACCGATTCGCCTGCACATTATCTGATTTTGTTCTGTGTCACTTCAAAGAGTTCGCCGTTGATTAGCATATATGTATATCAGTCCACGACAGTGATTTTTTTATTGCATTGTAGGACTATTACAATTACAATAGTCTAAATCACCTACCATTTACCATCTACTATTTGCTATTCACCATCGACCATTTGCAATTTACAATCTACCATTTACCATCTGCCATCAACCAATTACAAGCTACCATCCGTCTACCATTAACCACCTACCATCTACCATTTATCATCTGCCATTTAACATCTATAGTTTACCATCTACAATAGCCTGAAGAAATTCCCCATTCCCCATTCCCCATTCCCCATTTGAGGTGTGATCTTAGAACGCGCGCGAGTTATGTTATATCTTAACGACCCAAAGTTAGATGATAAGAAATCAAACAATTTGAATTTTTCCCAAAAGATAATTTGACCATAGGGTTAAATGTTCTTTTTGGTACATAATACATAGATAGTACTCTTTAGATGATAAGAAATTATTGTAACGCATCGAGTATAAAAGATACGTCCGATGCATAGTTTAAGCCAGTTCTAGATACAGTTCAATAAATCTTGTTTGTTAAAATTCTGTTTGTTTCAAAACTCGCGCGTTCTTAGATCACACCTCAAATGGGGCATGGGGAATTTCGTTTGGAGATTTTGGTTTGGGGTATTTTGATTTCGGGGATTTTGATTTCGGGGATTTTGATTTCGGGGATTTTAATTTCGGGGATTTTGATTACGGGGATTTTGATTTGGGGATTTTGGTTTGGGGATTTTGTGACTGGGGATATCGTATCCAACCCGGAAATATTATGTGACGACGAACGTCAAACTCCCAAAATCCGGAAACAATAAAACGTACCGAGAAAGGACACAAAAGCTACCTTAGCAGAAAAAACGAAAGAAAAGGCCTAAAGCCGAAATATATATAAACGGGGAAGACCGTCCTATCGAGACGGATCCTTTTCTACCCTAGGTAGGCAGCCTATCGATGGTGAACGGCTGTTCAATGGGCCACGCAGGTGGTATGGGCCCTGTGCGGTTCTAAACCCTCCCTACCATGGGATTCCATGCGCGAGATATTTAAAATCCCCCAAACTTAAGCTAGGAATTTATATTGGAGGGAGAGGGGAGAAAGAGGGCTACACTCAGAAAAATGGGCCCCGTAAATTTAAAAGTTTTTGTACCATTATTTTAATTGGACGGCAATTTACCAGATTTCTTCACAAAAGTAAACAGATGCAATAATTAATATAACTGGAAGAATCCTATTGAGATATTTTGTATGGAATGAAACGTGTCCAGTAAATCCAACGGGACATCAGATTATATTTCAATCAGTTTGTCTCATTAAATTTACAAGATCTGATATGATTAACTAATAATAGGGTGGATCCCATTTGTTTTATATGACGTCCTATTGCATTAATGGGACAGGCCTTTTAGTTGAATTTCAAGCATATGTATTTTGCAAGATAACCAACATCATTTTTTTTATTACATAGGATTGATCCTAATAATTCAATAAGATATATCCTATTGGAAAATAACTAGACCATGTGTTTATTTTAAACTGAGTCAACTATTAAAACAAACGGATATTTATCGAGTTAAAGTAATAGTTCCTACATTTTTAAAGTAATGTGTTTTTTCCTATTGACGAAAAATAATGGGACAAAGTGATTAGTTTAATGGGATTGCCCATTGAAATTTTTCTGAGTGTATGATTAGCACATCTTCGTTAATTCAAATCTTATACTTAATACTTAATTCATTTGCTTCCATAAAGGAAGAAGTTTATAATAAAGTAATTCAACTGTCTAAACTTAGATTGTTTTCAACAATTTACAACTACGGCTTTAACTCCAAGTGATCTTTCACTTCAAAACTATTGACTTCAAGCTTTGATACTTGAAACGTATCATTAAATTTACCAGCATCGTTTTTAATTTCAAGAAATTCGACCAAATCTTCTTCATCCTTGTACAACGGATGACTGCGGTGGATGTATGTGGGCTCGTCGAACCACTACCAGCTCTGAGCCTTTCTCTACACGGCTTTACAAGGCGACTTTAACACGTCCACACAACGCCACTTTGTATGACCGCCTGCGTTAACTTTTTGTTATGGATAACTCCTATATAGACGAGCGGAGCGTTTTTTCTTCTGACTTCGTATGTACCGCACTATGAGTGTACACAATATGCCCGCAGCTAAATACACACAAAATACGGACAAACATCATATACATATGGATGCATACCTTTAGTGAGGCCTTAAATCATAACAATTCCACTTCGCGGAATAAGTTGTGGCAATCATCACAAACGCGGTCTCGTGTTACAATAATGAACTCTTATATGAGCCCTTACGAAAAATGTAGTTCGTTTTGAAAGACTATGACACAGCAGGGTTGCTTTCAAAGGTACCAAGCGCAAGGATCAGCACCACCAAAATCATCAAATTGCGAGAATACGCCTTAACCTGGGGAAGGTACACGTGTGACGCCTTGACGACACGCTCGATGGTTCATTTTCCTCTTTTGGAAGACTCCGATTCCCCAGCCTTCAATCATAACTTCACTTACACTGGTATTCAAGTCTGTACACGCGGTGACCTTTTTTCTTTAGAGACGATTCTCAAAGGGGTATGCCGTCGATATGACTGCTTAAGTCCTTTTCATAGCCAACACCCTTTCACTACACGCCACAATTTCTATGTACGAAAAAACATTTAGATCAAATTAACACTTACCCGTCCCTCTGATAGACGCCATCTTTAACACAGTGTACAATGCACACCCGACAATAATTCCTTGATTTCGCGTCATCCAACTGTAGGATGACAGGTAGCCAGCCACCCCATGTGTAGGAAAGAAAAAAAAGTAAACCAATATAATAGATGTATATTTATCCATATAGGTATATAATTTCGTTGAAAGAAGTCGGAAAAGCGCGGAGGCGCCTTTTTTTCTTCCACTGTCCACTAGTAACACGTAATCTCCAGCTGCTTCGCTTGCTTAATCCTGCACACAGGCAAGGATACGGCCTTAGCTTCCTTCTCGTTTTCTCGGCAGCTTCGACAAAGTTGAAAAAATCTCCTCGCTTTGTTCGTAAACGGATCTGGAGAAATTACCGTGTACTGCAATCACGTCACACGCAACTTCGAATCATGCGCCAAGCACGTTCACCACTGAACCAAGCGAAGGGCCCCACAAATAGAACCAAAACAAAGCACTTGCCGTCCTCCACTCGGCACCACTCAGCTCGGGACGAGCCGGGTCCCAGGACCTCGACAGGGACTTTTCACTTCGTGGACACAGCACCGATGTCATACACACTTGTCTCGCGCGACTCCAAACTATCTCTTGGTCGTACTTGCCGACGGGAGAGCCACGTCCTTGTTACATCCCGACACGGCAATATGTTCGCGAATCACTCGCAGGCCGTGAATTCTCGACACCACGCACTTTTGTTTTTGAACAATCCACAATTCGGAAAATGGTATAAAATACAAAGACTGCCCGCGGATGAAAATCCCTGTACGTGCACCACGGTCGACGTGAAATGCGAATGTAGCAACGTCCACCCGCACGAATAAAAAAAACATGAAATTAAAATTCCAAAATGTGTCCGAACCACGAACCACCGAAATTCACAAGATTGACCGTCAACGTGATGCGTTACGTGAACCGCCGCGCCGGGACCTTTTCACTTTTCACAGGAAAATGACCGTCGAATTTACACCAAATCATCAATATAACTTAAAAAAAAAAAAAAAATGTTGTAAAGAGAGGCAAACACAAAGAAATTAGCTACCCAACAACGTAACTTACCGGGAACGACAGCTCTTCTCTTCACGAACTATGTACGTAAGATTGCTCCATATGTTTTCAGCGACTAGTAGCTCGAAATTGGAATCAGGTTAATTAAACAGATACACATTATCATTATGAGAAGACAAAACAACGACACAATTTTAAGGTAATATGTATCAACATTCAAATTGCTAGTAGCTAACAGCAAGTTATATGAATATTTTCATTTTCTGTAAACAAAAAGTGGATGGTGCAGGATCCTTCAGAGGCAAAATGGGAGAGCTCAATACTCGCCGATTAGAGATTCACATCACAGCCAAAGCGTTTCTCTGCACTGCAGCCCTAAATGGCCTTGTAAATCACTCCCTTAGAAATGAATAAGTATCTCAGAGCTCCTCTGAAAAGGGTTTACTCCTTTTGGAGTACCCACCACCTCACCTATACCTCTGTGGCGGCTTCTTTCGGATAGGTCTTCGATTTGGTGGGTAGCGACACCACGAACCTGAGCTGCACAGGAGACCTTAGTATGTTTAATGCGGCAGTGCGTGGATCTCTATAACTAAAAGCTTCAGGATATGACGTTTATAAATTGCTCAATTCGAGTCGCAATTAAGCCGAGCATGTTTCGAGGTTTGGGGAACTTCGCCGCCGTACGCCAACGTGATAAGCGTCGGGATTAAATGCTCTGCGCATAACTTGATCCCTCCAAGGGCCTATTGTATTCAGATTGAAATAATTCTAGGTAGTTTGTGGTGTGATCTTGATAGCCTTACTTACCAAATCGTATTGCTATGACTAGTACCTGAAGTGTACAGGATTGGAAAATAGCTTTTTCTTTCCTATAGAGGTAATGCAGTCTTGCAGTTGACCTATCCAATAGTGAAATGTGTACATGGTCTTGATCAATCTAGGCGTTGAACTCATAGTAACTGTGTCATATGAGGCTCTCTTCTATTTTGGGTCAACAGGTTGCTGGTGAGGAGTTACTGGATAGCGATGTTATATTAGGCTTTCTTCTTATGGGTAGACAAGAAAACCCAGAAAACCCGATTGTATTTAATTGAATGGTACACTGATTCCAGGAGATTCCTGTCTCCTAAATCAAAAGCCTGCAAGCATATTTTTAGTGTTGGCACTACAATTTAGGCCCTTTGTGAGGATGGCAATGTCTTAATATTTTACTCTAAAAATCTGAGTCTCCACGGGACTAAAGTCACCGCGTGTCAGTAGAGACTTACGTCGTACATCCCTCACCTCTCTACATATATTCCTTAGAAGGCTCGTCAATATGCTTCGTATGACAAGGATAACCTACCACATATTTGGTTCCGTATTTCATGTTTTTATATTATAAGGATCCTTGAGATGTTTTCCACCTGAAGTGAGACATGTAAGCCTAAGTAAGCAACCTGCTTATTTTATTTTTTTTTTTCTGAAAAAAATACCAAAAATGTACTAGGTCATATGCTAAGAACCATTTCTACTGTTAAGTAATACACCGTGAATCATGGATCATGAAAATTACCAAATTTCCCACTTCGTTACATCATCCGTATAGCCTGCAAGGAGGAATATGTGTACGAATATAAATCGTGTAACCTTTCAACTGTTCCTTTCGACTTGGCATATCCGACTCTTGACTTGTTGAAATTATCCACCCGGCTCCATCTAAGTGATGGTGAGCAAGAATTGTATGTCGGTACGTGGTGTATTTAGCGCATTTGCCCCAATAAATTCACTAAATGCGACACATTATTCTACTCAATGAATCGACCGCCCGGTGAGCACCAAGTCAACCAGCAGCCCCTATAGCACCAGGAATCCTGAATGTCTCTTTTCACTTTCATTCAAATAAGTTTTTCGTGCGAATATACCTTATATTCGCACGAAAAAGCCATGCCGGCGACGAGTAGTTAAAGCTCCACGGAAATGACGATGACGATTAGAGGAGCTGAAATATGGGTGACATTTTGTAAGGAGCAAGTGTTCTCGGCTGATAAGACATTGCCGCGCGCCTGTAAATGAAATCGTTTGTCTCGTACGTTTAGAGCCCCAAGACGCCTCTACAGGGCACGATATACATTTGCGGCACAGCACGTGAATTCACGCCCCCGAATTGTTACTCCTAGTAATTGTGCTTTTCTCTCTAGGAAATCGTGGCTAAATGGAATGTAAGGATAAGATAAGTTGGCAATTGATAAAGTAATTACATATTGAATTTAAATTTAAGGAAAAAAATCGTTTTTTTTAGTAATAAGATTCGCGTGCGAAGCTTTAATTTACTTGCTTAAGCTCATTGAATAATGAATTATGTACACTATTATATAATAATTCCTATTTTGCATTTAGTGTTCCGCGACTCGACGTTCGATCGTCTTTCTGGCGGAAATTTTCGTAAAACTTCCAAGAATCGAGTGTAAGCCAACTGAGGTGCTCAACATTCCAAAGAAAATCGATATGACATATGACTGACGGAACGCCAACGGAACCAAATACTTTTCCACGACAGTTTCGTCGACAAATGTTCTATGTCCTCAGTTACAGTTAACTGAACATTTTCACTATAATACAGCACAACAGGAGCATATGGACTTTTGTCAAATTGTATTCTGTAGGCTCGCGTGTGCCATATTTCTGCATATTTTCTTGGGATCCGTAATCGTATTCAGAGAAGCATGCAGAATGAACTAGTTGGAGAAAATGGACCGCCTGAGGAGTACTAGCCCCGGCAGGTAAGTGACAACACGCTGCCAACCACATTCTCTGAAAATATATAGAATGTAAAAAGTATCCATAGGTTTACAAAAAAGGTATATTGAGTCATAGTCCTTTAATTTAGAAGGTCATCAACCCGTTTGATAAACGCTAGAAGATCCTTCAGAGAGGAGCACCTAATCATACTAGTGCTGAGTAAATCACGTCCAAGGAGTGATCTCTTGGACCTGGCGATCGCCGGGCATTCCAGTAATAAATGAATGGAGGTTTCGTCTTCCTCCAGGCAAAGGCGACATTAGGTTTCCCTTGATAGACCTATTTTATGAAGGTGGTAGCGGAGCCCAAAGTTCACCGTAAGAAAGCCTATTAATAGTCTGAGCTCGGTCCTGCCCAGACATTTAATATCGGAGAAGCTGAAGGAGCGCGTCTTTACGTGACTCATGAACTCAGCGGGTCTCAATGCTTGCATTAAAATAATTCTGTCATTGTACGAAAGTTGTTTGGAGCACACTAGGGGGGCTTCGCCATAGCCCCCTACCACCACCCCCACTCCCTTTGCTGCTTTCGGCACCCCGCCCCTCCCTGCCCTTGCCACTAGCCAACCATGGACGTAGCCAGGATTTCGGTCAGGGGGGGGCAAGCCTAAAATTTTTTCAACATCATGATTTTCTTAGGAGTTGAAATTTCCGGTCGGAGAAATATTGTTTGCAAATTTTAGAGTAGCCTGGCTTGTGGTTGGATTGGTGCACAGGGTCATGGATTCCAGACTCACCGTGAACGAATTCATTTTATGGTGTTTTTCGAACTCACGACCTACGCGACGGACTATGATGTCGCTCAGATTGTAAACAAGTATCCATTTATGGGGATAAATAACATTGCTGGGCGTCCTGTTGATCTCAACACCTCAACAAAACAGCAGCTTAGATCTTGGAAATTGGATGTCACTCACACATCTGCGGCCCTAGTTTACTGGTGGGCTGCCACGCATGTTATTTCTTTTTTATACCCTTCGCTCATAGAGTGAAAGGGTATATTAACTTTGTCATGAGGTTTGTAACGCATTGAAGGAAGCATCTCCGACCATATAAAATATGTATATATATGATCAGCGTGACGAGCTGAGTCGATTGGACGATGTCCGTCTGTCCGTCTGTCCGTCTGTCTGTCTGTTGCGACGCGTTTTGCTCGGCCAGTTTAAAAGCTATGGAGCTGAAACTTTGCACACATGCTTCTTTTTGTTGCAGGCAGTTTGTATGTTTGAATCGCTGAAATCCGAGAAGGGGGTCATGGGGCTGCCATACAAACCTACTCCCCAAAATTAGGTTCTTCTTAGAAAAACTTTTTTATTTATGCATCAATTTCAATAAAATTTAACACAAATGTGTTTTCATTACTGACACACAATATATGTAAAAATCGACCAAATCGGACAATGGGGTCGTGGGGCTGCCATACAAACCTAGACCCCCAAATTAGGTTCTTCTAAGAAAAACTTTTTTATTTTCTCATCGATTTCAATCAAATTTCGAACAAATGTGTTTCAAATTATATCACAAAACATATGTAAAAATTGACCAAATCAGACCATGGGGTCATGGGGCTGTCATACAAACCTAGCTCCCGAAATTAAGTTCTTCTAAGAAATTTTTTGTTATTTATACACCAATTTCAACAAAACTTCACACAAATGTGTTTCTATTGATGACACAAAACATATGTATGAATAGATGGAGTCGGACCATGTGGTCATGGGGCTACCATACAAACCTAGCCCCCCAAATCAAATTTTTCAAAGAAAAAACGTTTTTATTTGCACACCAATTTCAATCAAACCTCAGAAAATTATATTTCTATTGACGCCACATAACAAACGTGGAAATAAATGAAATCGGACTATGGGGTCGTGGGGCTGGCATATAAACCCAACCCCAAAATTAGGTTCTTCGAAGAAAAACTTTTTTATGTATCCACCATTTTCAACCAAATCTCATAGAAATGTGTTTTAATTGATGCCACTAACATACGTAAAAATTTATGGAAAGGCCATGCGTTCGTAGGGCTGCCGTACAACCCCCCCCCCCCCTTTGGTTCTTCTAAGAAACCCACATCCCCCGCTTCTCCCATTAAATCTTCGCCGCCACGGCACTTATGTGAAAATTCAAAATCGGACTATGGGGTCGTGGGGCTGGCATATAAACCCAACCCCAAAATTAGGTTCTTCGAAGAAAAACTTTTTTATGTATCCACCATTTTCAACCAAATCTCATAGAAATGTGTTTTAATTGATGCCACAAACATACGTAAAAATTTATGGAAAGGCCATGCGTTCGTAGGGCTGCCGTACAACCCCCCCCCTTTGGTTCTTCTAAGAAACCCACATCCCTCGCTTCTCCCATTAAATCTTCGCCGCCACGGCACTTATGTGAAAATTCAAGGAAAAGCATGGAAGCGGGGAGGACTAAACACAAGTCATAGATACGCCCCAAAAAACTTTTAGCCCGAGGGGAGCGAAGGGTATCCAAATTTCGGCCGCGCCCAAAATTAGCCTCGGTCTCGTTTTTTTGCTAATTTTAGAGTCAAATTTTAAAAATGGAAATGAGAATGATTTTCTTCTGCATTCTGATTACATTTAACTAGCCTCCAATATCTGCCTTTTAGAGCGTAGTTTGTCTATTTTCAGTGCAATTTTGTATCTCGAACTGCACTTCCACTTGCGAAATCAGTTTGTTTCGTCCGTCACTTTCATCTTAGCAAAGAAGCATCGTCAAAGTATTTATAAATCCTTTATTGATTGAAATATGGTTGACGGTTTTAATAAGATTTCCTCTAAATATATCAAAGTATTAGCAGTGGCTAAATTTTATTGCTGCGGTATGATTCAGCTAGAAAATAAATTTTGATTTAATAACTTGAAAGACCCGCTCTGTGGCTCACTTGGTTGAGTCGCACTCTACGATGCTAGTAATCTAGAGGTCCGGAGATCGAATCTCGGCGTGCTCCAAAATTTCCGTACATGTGAATGGAAATATACAGGGTGTCTGAAAACTGCAGCATAAACGCACCGGATTGTGATTGCTCATGTGACTTCCAGCAAAAAAGTTGTACAAAACAAACAGCTTAACCCTTTAGCTGCCACAGGCATTTGAAAATTTTTGAAAAACTCATTTTCTTGTACGACTAAAACTTCAATATCTCAAAAGCCAGACTAGCTGGAATAGCAAAATAAGATGATTATTACAGCCAACAAATTTACCTAAGAAATAAAACTAACCGCACTAAAATCGGATAAGAAGTTTGGTTTTTAAAGAACTACAAAGTAAAATGTTTGTGATTTGACCCAAAAACAATATGTTTTGCCATCTAAATTTTCTCGAATTTCTGCCAAGGTGAGGTGCTCGTACTATTCTTTTAAAAATTTGCGCATAGTCTAACATTCATTTCTTTCTTTCGTCATTTTATTCTAGCTTCCTTATTTCTAACAAATTTAATGCCTTAAGTGCAGAAAACTAGGGTTTATTTTGGATCGATTTGGATATAATTTGAATAAATTTTACCAAATTGCAGATCTTTAGGGGCAGTTTGAATGGAATTGAATAGAAATCCAGTTAAATAAACCGTAGTTTTCTGCACTTAAGGCATTAAAACTGTTAGAAATAATGATAAAATGATGTAAGAAAGAAATAATCGTTAGACTATGCGCCAAGTTTTAAAAAAATCGTACGATCACCTCACTTTAACAGAAGTTGGGGAAAATTGAGATGGAAAAACAGATTGTTTTTGAGTAAAATCACAAAAATTTGACTTTGAAGTTCTGTAAAACCTAAACCTCTTATCTGGTTTTAGTGCTCTTAGTTTTATTTTTTAGATAAATTTGTTAGCTGTAATAATCATCTTATTTTGCTATTCTAGCTAGTCTAGCTTTTGAGATATTGAAGTTTTAGTCGTACAAGAAAATGAGTTTTTTAAAAATCTTCCAATGCTTTTGGCAGCTAAAGGGTTAAGAATTAGGGGTATGTTCCCTACAACTTTTTTGTGGAAATCACATAAGGAATCAAAATCTGGTGCGCTTATGCGGCAGTGGGGCTATACGGTACTGAGAAGAAAAAGAAGAACTTGAAAGACACTGAAAAATGAGACCTTTGCAAGGTCCCTAACAAAGCAAAGCTGTATACCATTTGTCACCCATTCAGATGAAAATAAGTTGAGTTCCACTAACTTCCCGAAGGGACCTAACGGTTGAAATTGTCACTGAACGAAATCTTAAAGTCTATTTGACCAAAAAATTTTTAAGGTGACTAAAATGTAGTCAATATAGCGTCAACAAAAATGCATTATCATCGTAACAAAAGTTGATAATTTTTGTCAATTTTGACAATGTGGGTTGTTCAAATCCACTAAATTTTTGTTAGCCCTTTTTATTCGAAATAACAAAACCTTTTTGTTAAATAAATTAATAGTGTTTGTTATATGGATAAACAATCAATCAATATTACATTGCATTTTTGTTACCTAGATGATCGGGTTTGTTAGCCTGAAAAAAAATCTGTAGTAAAATACACAAATTTGTTTTATCATAAACAATATTTATTTTTTTCAAAATATTGGGTTAATTTTTTTGTTAGTTTTATAAAAACGTCTTGTTGAATACACACATTTACATTTTACATAAAATATAAATTCATCTTGTCAAAATTTAAATTCTTATATTAAAGTGTTATTATAATTTTATATATTACATATATATATATTTATTTATTTATATGATATTAATTTGCTGTATAGAAAAAAGTAATACATGTCTTAAAGTTTTATAACGTAGTGGTGAAATTATGGAAAAGCTCTCTATTATATTTTATTTTGAATATTTATGAGCGTAGCAACTTGTAAAAAATATATATTTCTTGGATTTTTTCATTTTTTTAATTGCAAAAAATGGCTAACACTTTAATTTTTATGTAATAATTATGTACGTTAACATAAACCGGTTTCTTCACGTGAATACATATGCAAAAAAGTTTTTTTTTTCATTTTTGTAAAAATAATTTTTATATGTTTTTCCCTTGATTATTTTATAAGTTTACTATTATTAAATATGAATATGTAAGGGAACTTACAACGTAAAAGAGAAGAATATATTGCTCCCGCGAAATTCCTGCAACAATAAAGTCATTAGGATTTTTTATAAAATAGTAATAAAATTATTTACCTGAAGTTTTTGCTTTTCAATTAATATTTTTAGACCCAGTGCTGCTCTATATTTGAAAAATAATTTTCGAAAATTATGGGTTCGAATATACTTCCATGCGACTTTATCCATTACGTTATCTAGAGATAAAACGCATATCAAAATTTATTTTATTGAACTAATATAACCCAAAAGAAATTTTTACCTTCTAAGTATTCAGCCAGTTTCTATTTTTCCAAAATTTCTGGATCTAAATTAAGTTTATGAATTGTATCTCCTATGTCATCAACATCATCATCAATGTAGCACGATAGCCCGACGTCTTTGGCCGCCTGAATTGTTGACCTCCAGTTTCGGAAGCCCAGCAGCTGGTGGGCGTCTTCACCTACGGAGTTCTCCCATCGAGCTTTCGGTCGTCCACGCAACCTCGCTCCGTCAATTCGTTGTGCGTTCATTACGTTCTTTGGCATGCGATTATCGTCCATACGTTCTACATGCCCAGCCCATTGCACTTTTTGTCCTATGTCCCGAATGCTCATTTCACAAAAGGGCACAAATAGTAGGTCACTACACTTTTTCACTATATTCCACAACGCGAATTGTCGTTACGGACAACACAATCGAACTGACCATTGAATTTTATTTACGTATACATTACTAAAACTACCAAACATTTTATTGAACAAACAAAAATGTTTGTTAAAATACAACTGTTTTGTTAAAAAGACAAAATTTGTGTAAGTCAGACATTTTTTTTGTTAAATATGTAATCAAAATAACAAAAATTAATTCAATAAGATAAATTTTTGATTTGTGAATATGACTGCACTTTTGTGAACGTAACAATTTTTTGTCAACAAAAAAGGTACAATAATTATTCTTATTGACATTTTGTCAATAAGAATAATTATTGAATGCAAAACTTGAATAAAAATTTACTAAATATTTAGTAAACACGACCAAAAGCATTGTCAAATATTCATAATGACAAAAACTTAGTTGAATTGAAAAAAGTATATTGCAAACCAACAAAGAATCAGTCATATAGATAGAAATGCTTTCATCGTGAAAAAAAATTCTTTTGTCAATTCGGAAAAAAAGAATTATCAATAAGACTTAAGGTTTTCTTTATACTCCAGCTCAGAAGCCATGAAATGAAACAGGAAATATGGGATCCACGCAGCCACAGTAGCACACTCATAAGTGAAATGTGAGTGCTGGTAGGCAGCCTCCGTCAGCTACGAGAGGCGTCTCGCTGTCATCTATTTGTATGCGCATCCTGACTGCAAACTGTCCTGATCATGGCTTCTCCGGTAGGACTTAGAGTGAAAGAGGCATCTGCTGCACCAGCAGCAGAAATTTTTTTGAAAATGTTGTATAGTGCAGCGATTTTTTTACTACATCGATAAGGATTTTTCTACTATCTTCATCGACCAGGGGGGGGGGGCGACCGCCCCTCCCTGGTCCCTACGCCCATCGCCCATGTAGCCAACGCCTCCTCCACGCTCTGCGCGCTCGCAGCACTGACTGACTGACTGTTTTTCGTTCTCGTATGCTATACTTAACAATAATAACAATAATTTTTATATATAGAAGGAATACCAAGAATATGTTTGATCCCTGTAAATGAGGACATTTTACAAGTTTTAGACGAACTACACAGGGTGTCCGGAAACTGCCGCATAAACGCACCGGATTGTGATTCCTCATGTAATTTTCCATCTCAATTTTCTCCAACTTCTGCCAAGGTGAGGTGCTCGTACGATTCTTTTAAAAATTGACGCATAGTCTTACGATCATATATTTTCTACATCATTTTGTTCTAGTTCCATTATTTCTAACAGTTTTGATGACTTAAGTGCAGAAAACTAGGGTTAATTTTGGCTTGATTTGACATTCGACACTTTACCATATTGCAGAACTTTAGGGGCACTTTGAATTGAATTGAAAATGAAAAAATTTGAAATGAATTCGAGCTAAAATTAACCCTAGTTTTCTACACTTAACGGGTCAAAACTGTTAGAGATAATAGAGCTAGAATAAAATAATGTAAGGAAGGTATAATTGCAAGACTATGCGCCAATTTTTAAAAGAATCGTACCTCATCTTGGCAGAAGTTAGAGAAAATTCAGGTTTAAGTCGTACAAGGCAATCATTTTTTCAAAAATCTTCAAATACCTGTGGTAGCTAAAGGGCTAAGAATTGAGGGGCTATGTTCCGTACAACTTTTTTTGCTGGAAATCTAATGAGGAATCACAATCCGGTGCATTTATGCAGCAGTTTCCGGACACCCTGTATAGGAATACTCTTAATGACCACCATAGTAGTCTCTAGAAACTTGTGGTATTTAAAATATAATCAATTGTTTCTGGTAAATCGTATATTCCAATTTAGTTGTAGTGTGCTTGTGAGAATATCTATTGCCATGTGCGTTTCCCAACCATACGTCATAACTAGAGCCCGGATTTTCGTGCAGTAAACAATTGAAAAACGTGCAGTAAAAATGCTGAAACGTGCAAAATTGCGCAATATAAATTCCCAAATGTGCATTTTGCGTGTAATATAAAAAATCTCATTTTTTAACGGCTTTTAGAAGCTCATACTTTGGAGTAGTCGATGAAGGAAAAGTATACTTTAAGAGGGCTAGCTCTAAAAAAATTAAATAATTCTTACTTAAATACGGAACACTCAAAATTTTAACCTAACGTAAGATTCTTCCATAAAATGCTCTCTAGATTAGCTCATTTCAATCAGGTTTATTAGTTTAGTATCCATCGCACAGCCTTTGTTTTTATCTAATTCGTGAATAAATCGTTTTCTAAGGAGGAAATGTTCCTATTTGTATTTAAGTTTAGTTAACCACCAGTTAATTAACATGCACTCCACAAACAACAAGACAAGAATTTTTTTTTTTAATCAACTTGCGTTTGAAGAAATTTCCATATTGCGATGGTTTTTGTATAGTTTTATTGTTTTTCACTTGTTGTTTCTTTCTCATTACTTTTATTATCTTCTCTGGCAATCGAAAAATTGCGCACATTTCCATTTTTCTGTAAAAAAAGTCATGAAAGAGGCTAGAAAATGGAAATGTACGTGTACGTACGACCTATTGTCAGATGGTTGTGTTTGTGTCAATACCTTCGCGGCCGTTCCTTAATAGTAAAAGTTGGTGGTCAGAAATCAAGAGAGTTCCATCCAACATCAGGTGTATCTCAGGGATCCCACTTAGGACCGTTATTATTCCTTATTTTTATTAATGATATTACATACTTCGATTTTCGATAACGTGGAGTATCTTCTTTTTGCAGATGATTGCAAAATTTTTAAATCTGTGGATTCCTTTGAGGATATCGCAGTACTTCAATCCAATCTGGAAAATTTTTATACATACTGCACTCTGAACAGTTTGGATCTCAATATAAAGAAATGCCAATTCATGATTTTTAATCGAACCAAGACCTCGTTTAGTTTTAACTATTCCATTGATGGAGCCGCACTTAAAGAAACTGAGACAGTCAAGGACCTTGGTATATAGTTCGATTCGTCTTAATGCTTGAAATAGATTAGACGCGTCAGCAGAAGCATCGGCATCGAGAAACGTCAAGCCCAATGCATTTTATATTGCTGACAAAAATGTTGAGCAGAATACTTGACATTTGTCAGCTATGAAATTCTGCCGATGCTGCTGCTGACGCATGTAATCTATTTCAACTATAACTTTTGTAGATCATATATGTATGTACATACATTAAAATGTGAAGCGTTTAGAAGTCTAGGTTTTATTATAAGAAATACGCGCGATTTTTTTAACGTAAATGCATTGAAAATGTTATACTCCTCACTAGTCAGAAGTAAATTAGATTATTGTTCAGTTCTCTGGAGTCCATTTTATGGTACACATAAAGATACGCTTGAAAAAGTGCAGAACAGATTTCTTCGGTTTGTTGGCTACAAATTGGGGTTCAACGATGATAACATGTGGTATTCAGAGATTGCAAATATATTAAATATCCCTTCGCTTGAAACCAGAAGAAAATGTTTTGACGCCATATGTTTATTCAACATCCTCAACGGTAGTCTTGATTCGCCAAATCTGTTGCAGGCAATTTCATTTAAAGTACCATCCCGTTCCACGAGATGTAAAGATCTTTTCTCCTTGAAAAACTTTAGAACCACATATTGTCAAAATTCTCCATTGGAAAGAATAAAAAAATCGGTAATCAATTATGCCATCGAATTGAAATTATAAACTTGTGAATGATTTGAAACTAATTTTCTTTTCCTTTTTTTTAAATTTGCAATGTAATAGATATTAGATATTTTGTTTCTTTTTTTAGTATTAAGTACGATGAATTTTAATTGCTTAATTTTAGTGAAAACGCAAGGTTTTAATGCAAACCTGAACTGTATTATTTTGTAAAAGGACTATGTCCGTATATATGAAATAAATAAATAAATAAATAAATATTAAAAAACCCTAAAACGTGCAATATACCTAAAAAATGCAATTTCGTGCATTAACGTGCAATTGCACGAGAATCTGGGCTCTAGTCATAACCTTGTTCCCAAAGAAGATAACCTGCAAGAATAGTGAACGGTCTATAAAAAAAGACTAATGCTTAAAATAGATTATACGCGTTGAATGATGCCGAAGAAAGCAGCACAACGCATTTTAAATGGCTTACATGTTTTTTGCTGTTGCTGTTGTAGTAGCAGCAAACTTGTCAGTCATTTATATATAACGCATTGTGCAGCTTTCATCGGCAGCATTCAACGCGTCTAATCTGTTACCAACATAATACGGTAGAATGCTGATAAACCAGATTCATAAGTACCGAAAACACCACGGATTATCGAAATTTCTGATGTTTTGTAAAAGCACCAGTAGACGTCAGTTTAAAGTATTACATAATGTACTTGGCCACAGTGGTTGTTGTCGCATTGGGTGGGGTTATAGTTATAGAGCACAACAGCTCCGTCCGTTCCGCAAACATGTTTGCGTTTCCCATCCCCAGATTGGGACAAACGGAACTGCTGTGTTTATAAAACGCATCTCACCCAATGAGGATTGCGTACAACCAGTGTAACAAGAACCAACACCTGCTGCGTTGTGTAAATGGTCCATTTTTCCGTTTTCGATAACTACCATTATACAGGATGTCCGGAAACTGCCGCATAAACGCACCGGACTCTGATTCCTCATGTGATTTCCAGCAAAAAAATTGTACGGAACATACCCCAATTCTTAACCCTTTAGCTGACACAGGCATTTGGAGATTTAAAAAAAAAAACATTTTCTTGAACGACTTAAACCTCAATATCTCCAAAGCTAGACTAGCCAGAATAGCGAAATATAAATAAAATTGATTATTACAGCCAACAAATACGTTAAGTGTAGAAAACTAGGGTTAATTTTAGCTTGATTTTCATTCAATTCAATTCAAATTGCCCCTAAAGTTCTGCAATTTGGTACAATTTATTCAAATTAAGTCAAAGTGGAGCCAAAATAACCCTAGTTTTCTGCACTTAAGGCATTGGATATGTTAGAAATACCCAAGCTCGAATAAAATGATGTAAGAAAGAAATGATCGTTAGACTATGCGCCAATTTTTAAAATAATCGTACGAGCACCTCACTTTGGTAGAAGTTGAAGAAAATTAAAATGGAAAAGTAGATTGTTTTTGAGTCAAATCACAAGAATTTGACTTTGAAGTTCTGTAAAAACCAAACTTCTTATTCGATTTTAGTGCGGTTAGTTTTATTTTTTAGGTAAGTTTGTTGGCTGTAATAATCATCTTATTTGGCTATTCTAGCTTTGGATATATTGAGGTCTAAATCGTACAAGAAAATGATTTTTTTCAAAAATCTGCAAATGCCTGTAGCATCTAAAGGGTTAAGAATTGGGGGTATGTTACGTACAACTTTTTTTGCTGGAAATCACATGAGGAATCACAATTGGGTGCGTTTATGCGGCAGTTTCCGGACACCCTGTATACCTACCTTTAGCTGCAATTCAATTTAAATTCGTCTGATCTCTGCGTGGATGGATTGCTTCAGTTGGTTCACATTGCATTGATTCATCAAGCATTAGGACAAATTCATAACAAAGAGTCTTGGCCTTGGGTTTCATCAAGATAAGTAATAGTTGAATTAGATATCCCGCGTCAGCATCAGCATCGGCAGAGGCATCGGCAGAAAAATTTCAATTTAGAACATACGCATTTGCCTTTGATGACCTACATTGACAGCAGCGGCAGAAGCATCGGCAGAAGCATTTTTCTGCTTCTGCCGCTGTCATTGTGGGTCATCAAAGGCAAATGCGTGTGTTCTAAATTGAAATTTTTCTGCTGATGCCGATGCCTCTGCCGGTGCTGATGCTGACGCGGGATATCTAATTCAACCATAATACATACATATTATAAACTACAACCACTGCCAGAGCGATAGAAAATTTACCAGATGTGCATTTATGGAAATAAGTCACGGACACGAACGAAGGCGGGCTAAGTTAACACTTAGAATTTTTAACTTGCTATAATTAACCCTTCAGTGGGCGCGTGGGCTACAATTGTAGCCCACACTTTTTTAAATGGCGATCATTTTCAGGATATAAACCGAATTCATTCGAACTGCTCAGTAGCTGTTAAAATGTTGCTTCTTAATCGAATAAGAATATTTTTGATATTTATTGAGCCTAGAAACTAATATTTTTTTGCGATCAAAGTCCACTGGGCTACAAGTGTAGCCCATGCGCCCAATCATGTTCCTTGTTTGGTATTCATAGATATCCATTAAAATAAAAATATTATTATAAAACATTGTAGCAAATAGGAACAGTAAAATATTTGACAAAAAAAAGGGTTTCAAGATAAATGTACAAAAATTAGATTACTATTTTAACGAAAAACCTGGAGTTGAAGTCAAAGTCATTTCTTACAGCGTGGATATGTTACCTGTTACTAACATTACTTAGTTTCTGAGTGAAATTTTTATCAGTTCTAGCGTAAATATTGCGAGAACAGTTAATATGAATATTGTGCGTAAAATTCAATCAGTTTGACTCGCTATATATTTAGCTTTCTAGCAAGAAACTGTACTCCCAGTTTAAAAAATTGTGAATATTGGGTACCCAAAAATGGGCTAAGTTTGGAATTCCACAAACTGGGCATTTTTAACTGCATTCTCTCGCTCAGTGTTCCATTTCGAAGATTTTTTGTTGATTTCTGAGAATATAAACTTTTTTGGGGTTTTCATCTTGAAAAGTAACTATTTTGTTCACCTAAGTAAGTTAATGTCAAAAAAGACTAAAAATAGGACTAATCTGCATTTTTCCCTCTTTTATTATAAATATTTTAATAAAAAATTAAAGATTTTATATTTTTTAATCTGTACAGTAATCAAGAGACCACAGACCGGGCAAGAAAAAATAAATAAAATTGAACAATATTTTTTATATAATTTTAAATTTGGGCTACAATTGTAGCCCGCGCACCTAACCACGTGACAAATGGGTGCGCGCCTAACGAAGGGTTAAATAATTAGAGACGAACGAACGATTTGAATTGACGAACAATCACGAACAAAGGTAGCCGTCCCCGAACTAACGGTTCCGAGCGTGTCTAATGCGCTTTAAATTCGTATGCCAGAACTTTTTAACGCGTAACCCAAACACTTTCCAGATGAATGATTTCGCGACGTTCATTTTCATCTTCAGGGGGTGCGCGGAGTAAAAGTTTAAAAGCCTGCTCGATGCAATATCCTTATGGAACGAATTCGTAATTATGGTCCGATGATCAGTACAATGTAAACTTAGATCTAAATAGTCAAGACGACTATCCTTTTCAACTTCATAGGTGAAATGTTATTTTTTCATCATAACTGTGCTTCTACTACTTTAGTAATTTTATTTTTCAGTATTGCAGTTTTGTGATCGTCGACATTAGTGGCGTACCGTTTCCCAAATTTATTGTGTTCGAAATTGGAATGGAGGCCGCTTATCTTCGATGTAAAGCATGTAAAGTAAAAGTAAAGTCCACCAAGCGCAACAACATTTTAATGTCCGAGCAACATGTTCCATTTTTTTTAATGAAAATTGAAATTTCAGTAATTACACGAGAAAAATTTTAAGATCACCTATACTTATACTATTTATACTTATACTTCTAGCTTTAGTTCAAGAAAAGCGGCAAAAGAACACTATACCTTGAGGATCTCCCCTACATGCCAGTCTCGTACCAGTTACCTCGGCCATTTTATGTATTATTTTTCGATTCCCCTATCATTTGACATTTCACGATGAAATAACCGGGGAATCGGAAAAAAATACATAAAATGGCCGAGAAAAATTATGGAACTGTTTTCGGATTGCAGCTTATGGAATTCCCGAGCATTCCCTACATATTCCACGATAGTAAGAAAAAATTTCACTCTCGAGGTCAGTACTAGGCTTAAGGAAGAATTTATCCAGTTTTTGAGTGATTAAAATCAAATCCCGGGATATGAGAGCTCATTTACTGTTGCCGTAGCGACATACCCCCGGGGGCATGTACCGCACATGAATATTAACGACTTACATGCCCCGGGGGCATGTGCCGCACGGAAAAGAAGATTATCGAAAATGACTGCCGCAGCCAACGCGTTAATTTAAAAAATACCGGCGTACAGAGGGCTGCGCCCGCAATACGAGGGTTTTTTAGAATTTTGATTCATAGTGAATCTTTTTTGTACATATATTTTATAAACAATAGATAAGGATTGTGCACGCTAAATCACATAGGTACAGTAAGAACTTAATTATTTTCCATTGTCCTATCGGGGAGCTCGCCAGGAGACTCAAAATTCCTCACAACGACTACTGCAGAAGCTGTGAGGATGAAGAGAAGAGTGTGCATCATCTTCTCTGTGAATGCTCGGCTTTGGCTTTTCTTGGTTGTAGCTACTTTTACGATCTTGATGATCTCAGAGATGTAAGTCCAATACAGATCAATAAATATATTGCCAGCACACGCTGGTTCCATACGAATTTCTGAATTTTTAAGGCTCTCATAGGCGGTATCACAATGGACCTATCACTGGTCTAAGTGCGCTGGTCTCACTTCCGGCGGCACCACTACCTAACCTAACCTAACCTAATTATTTTCCAGACACTTCCCTGAGTACTTAAGCCAAACTTCATTTCAAAATATCATTTATTACAACCCTTTTAATTTATCAATCGAAGTTCCACTATTTTTGTAAGTAAATTGTTAGGCAATATAGTACAGCAAGCGAATATACATAGTAGCATTTTCCCATAATATCACACGGACGGCCCTCAGCAGCAAATCCTTCTGAATGGGATATCACTCAAAACACCGTGCTGAGTATGTATTTTAAAAGGCAGAAGAAAACCTTTAAAAGGACGATCAGCAGACGAGCCCAAAGTTGTTCAAAAAGCGGCAAAAAAATTTAATTTTGTGATTATCAACTATCATTTTTCGGGGCTGAATTTTGCCCTTATAGCACATTGTTGGCCCCGAACAGCGATTTCTTTTGAATGGGATATCATTCAAAACACCGTGCTATTTTAAAAGGCAGACTTTGGGCTCGTCTGCCACCACTTTGCCCCACTGAAATAATCTGCCATCTTAATTTTCGTTATCAGTGGACCAAGCATTATGATCGTGCAAAGCATAAGCAGCGAGGAAATAGTTGCAACATGTTGTAACTATTAACGACTTTAACGTCTTCTGCCACCCTTTTAGCCCCACTATCCAGGAGGCAGACTACCGGGCCATTTTGGGGCATATCCATCAATCATGAAATTTTCGATAATGTGTATCAGAATTGCAAGGAAATAGTTGCAACTTAAGTGTCGCTGGCTCTAGGTCAAAGTCCTTGTTTAATTAATTGTCAACATACAACTAGTAATAAATATGCAATTTAAAAAAAATCCCTATGAAGAAAACTAAAATTGTTTATAAGTTCGTCATTATTATGCATTTCTGGAACCCTGAAGATGATCGCATAGGCCGAAATATATTGGTTGAATACAAAAAACAAAAAGACAACTTTTTTAATTCAAAAAGCGGAATATCATCTGGGGGCAAAACAACATCCAGCTCTAGGGTAAAATATTGTCTCTTTATATTACATAATAATGATAAAAATGAGGTGTGGATTTATATTATTGCATTTATATAGATTAATTAGCTGGAAATTTTAAAATATTATTCTCATTATTTCTATAATTAACGTGCATTTAGATTTAAAAATTTAGATTTAAACAAATAAAATCGCGTCTAAAGAAGGAGACCATGAAGGGGGAAATACTTAAGTGAATCTTTTGAAGAACTTCTTGTAATATAGGAAGCTCTGTCTTGATGGAAGTTCAGGTTTCAAAAAATCCCTTTTAAAGTTTGCTTGCAAAACAGCGATAGTTCTACGTTTTACACTAATCAATTCAATGCAATTATTTTAATGCTCAATTATATTAACTTTAATCTTCGTTCAGCGTTTCATTAACCGACCGTCGCGTCGTTGTGGCGGAAATTTCTGTAAAACTTCTAAGAATCTAGTGTAAAGCAACTGAGGTGCTCTAGCGCTCCAAACAAAATCGAGATGATTAAATTCGGGCAACGGAACTAAATACTTTTCCACGACATTTCCCAGTTTCGTCGACAGATATTCCACGTCCTTCGTGGCAGTCAAATAATCGTTTTCGCTATAGTAAAGAGCAACAGGTGCCTGAACTTTTGTCAAATTGTATTCCGGGGGCTGCTTTGTACCATATTTTTCCATATTTCTTTGAAATCCATAGTCGTATTCGCAGAATCGTGCGGATTGAGCTAATTGAAGAAAATGTACAACTTGATTAGTAGCAGCTCCCGCAGGTAGGTGACAACAAGATGCCAACCACATTGTCTGAAAATAGAGCGGGGTAATGTATATACATAAATAGATTGCAGACAATTATTCTTTTACTCACGCGATTAAAATCTTTTGGATTTGGTCCAATTAAGTCACTGAATATGTTTATGATAATATTTTGAAGATTATCGTCGCCGTAACATAATTTACTAAATGTCGACTGGGGTAGTAGTTCATCTTCGCCAATTGTCCGCAAAGTACGCTAGAAATCAATCAATCATTCAGCTTCTACATCAATTTATTATTATTATAATATTACGAAAAATAAGCGGCAGTTTCTTTGGCTAACCTAAATTTCCGAACTAATCATGTTCCGGAATTTATCCAGATCTAGAACAGCCCCTGTCAAATTTGTATAGATGTTTGGTTATTCTGGACCGAAAGAAACCCAGGTAGATGTTTGTTTGTTTGTTTTAGTGGCGTTGGTCTAATCTGTTGTTTACTATTCAGTAATTCATGGCAAATCATGTGGTTTCAGCAGGACGGCGCTACATGCCAAACAGCCGATGCACATTCTGCATGAACGATTCGGCAAGGTTATTTCTCGCAGAGGTGACCAAGATTGGCTACCAAGATCGTGATTTGACCCCGCTAGACTTTTTCCTGTGGAGTTTACTGAAGTCGCAAGCCGTTAAAATCAATATCAACCAAGCCCTCGCTCAAATTCAGAAGGATCTATACGACTGAGCAATTGAAAACTTAGCCACTCGGATCCGTGCCACCGTGATTAGATTAGATAAGATTGTGTTTTGGCCCACCTCCACACACACACACACGTGGGGGTCGCAGCACTGAAGCCTATTGTACTATACCACCGTGAAAAGCCATGGCGAACATTTGAATGATGTTATATTCCATACATAATAGCATATATGGGTCTTTCAAATAAAATCGAAAAATCGTTTATACCTCACACACAGCTTGTTTTATTCCATTTAAACATCTACCCACCCGTTGCAAAACCCTATACAACAAAACAATTCCGTCTGTTTCGCAAACACGTTTACGTTCCGATCACCTAACCACCATTTTTCCTAACAGAAAAAATCTTCCACAGTAACCACTGGTCGGGGTTTGCCGAACCGCGAGGTACAAAAAATCAAAGTTGGGGACAAAACACGCCTGTGAGGCACAGAGTGGATGGAGGAATTCAATTTTGTTATTTTATCGAAATTCGGCAACTGCTAGTAGTGTGCTTGGGGGAATTCAAGGTACCGATCCTGGATCGATTTTTTGCGCTAGGTTTGGCAAACTCCGCACATTGTGGGGCTGGCATTCGGTTCTCTTCGTTCACATGTTCGCCAGACATTTGACAGCTCACAGCTGATACGACGTTTACCGTATAAAATAGAAAATACTCTGGAAAATTCCGCACAATTTGTGGGCTCTATAACCCAATATGTAATGTCGGCAAGTGTAATAAATTTACCTCAGTGAATATGCCGAACATAGTCGCATAACGTGTTTTTACGTGACCAAGGAATGCAACTGGCGCCAAGGCTTGCATTAGAATAATTTTATCGTTGTACGAAGGTTTCTTAGAGCACATCACCCAGAAGATTGTTGTGCCCTGAAAATGAAAATATTTTACTTAAGTTTAAGGCGAGCTATAGGAATACTAGCACCTGTGAATGACCAGCGTAGTAGAGTCTCGAGAAATTGGTGGCACTTAAAACATAATCAATCGTTGCTGGTAAGTCATATATTCCAATTTCACTCCAGCTAAATTGCCAAAAATCCTTTTCATTCGGGTTGAGTGTAGTGTGCTTGCGAGAATATCTATTGCCACGAACGTTTCCCAGCCAGACGTCGTAACCTTTCTCCCAAAGAAGGTAACCTGAAAAAAAATATAGCTCTCAAAAATGGATTGTCATAATATGAACGGTTGTTTTTTTTAACCAAAACATGTGATTTCTGTGTGTTTAGGAATTTGGCTTCAAATTTGTCGCGCAGATATGGAATTTCAGGAATATGTCTTTGCTACTCTTCAGTTTTACAGTCGCCACCGATCCAAAGGTAAAGATTTTGGAATATCCATACTTGTATAGTTCAGAATTAAAGAGGCAAAAATCACTGTGTCAAAGTGCCGCATCTCTAAACAGAAGATTTAACGCCAAATTGTAAACTTTAGGTATTAAACCTGTAGCGCCTGCGACGCCCCAAGGCTTCGCGACGCATAGTTTGGGAACTTCTGGTCTAGTTTCTATGGCATGCATCGCCACGCACAATTATAGTCCACAGGCCAACTTTGGCCTCCTATTGTAATGAGCAAGTCAAACATTTTTGCTATCTTGGAAGACTAGTCTCACTTGAAGGGTTCTCTTGTATAAATAAATTTAGGGTAACTTTTTACGAATACCCCGGCTGGAAATAATATCCCACCACACCGCCTCCTATCCATTGAATTTATAGAACATGGAATACGCTTAGACCAATTAAAAAGGGTCCCAACATCTGGGTAAACTTTTTTGGTCTAAATTTTCAGTGCAATGTCTAATCAATGAAAGTTCAATGAAACTATTCCATTTACTGGTCTAAATATTCGAGCTGTCAAATTGACAATTCCTGGTTGTTTAAAGTTTTTGAAATATGTTTTTCTGTTTTTATTTGCAATTTAGCATGAATTGCTGACTGTTGTTTTTTGTAGTTGTCTCATAACACCCTCGGATTGAGGACAGGGGATGCAGCGGAACAGGTGGTCGAGATCGTGAGGTGCATCGCCCCAGCTCGGACGAATATTTTGCTTGTTCGACCAGATATTGTAAAGACAGAAGGAGGGAGGCAATTGTGTTCACGAACTGAAAATATGCTAGTTTCATGCTGGAGATGATCCTGGGACGACATTAGGTTGTGGTACTATGCATCTTGTAACCATGCTGGTGAGAAGCTAGCTCAGCATATGATAGAAGGACGGGGTTGATGAGTGCTTCGAGCGTTTTTATTCGGCAAGTTTCACGCTTTTGTCGGGGTTTAGAAAGGGGATGATTAGACATTTGTTCATTTTGGTTTACTGGACACTTGAATTGACGGAAGTGACACTAAATATGAATTTTTGACGATGACAATTCGATGACTGACGTTAAACGACGCGCTAACTAGCAACGTTTGAAAATCTGGTCTAAATATTCAAAAAGTTTACCCAGATGGTGGAGCCACTTTTTGATTGCATTTTCATAGTGTATGTGCATTCCATTTTATATAAATTATGCTACTATCGAACACCGGCAAAAATAGGGGTCATCAACATAAAAGGACAAAAAAACATTGGAGTCATTTATTTCTTAAAAAAGGCAACAAAGACAGATTTAGAAAATTTTGGTTCCGAATTCACTTGTGCCAATTGACATAAGAAGTTGGTTTGTAAATATTCGCGCCGCCACTGGAACAAATGTGGTTTGGTTTGTGCTTAGAGAAAGCATAGCAACCCACTGCATGCGTTAGTCCAGAGGGGGCATCAGAAAATAAAAATGGCACCGTTTTCACACTATCGCAGTTCACACATCTAAACATAAATTTAATTCAAATGTCAAATTTTTGTTTAAAATTGAGAATATAATATCCGCGTAATATTTATTACTTTCTCAAAATGCCAACGTGATAATTAACCCTTCGATTGGCACATAGACCTTGGCAGACCATTGGTACTATTTATTGAAAAATGAAATGAAAAATATCGTTCAACAATATTTTCCACCCCTTTCCATATATATTTCAAAGAAACTGACGGCCACAAATGCGATCAAACGTTCGGTGAAATATAAACTATGTCTAAAGAAACAAGAGAGAAGGCGTATCATCGTAAGACATAGTATGTAAACTGTTTCTAGAACCAAAGTTAGACCTCTTTAAAAAATAATATTGATTTCACAGAAGATTCAGCTACAGCTCAGGCATAATAGCTCGTAGGCGGCTACAGAAGGGTTAATAATTGCATCGACAATATTTTGACGTTTGAATTATTTCATGGAGTGTAATGTAATAAATTTGGAGTGAAACACATATGGGTTGTGTAAACACATAGCCACTGTGGACTAACGCATGGCATGGGTTGCTATGCTTTCTCTAAGGCTTTGTGTGACACATATACAAATAAGCAATTGCTTCTCTAATTTTTAGGTAATGCTTCTTCCTCTTATTTTCTTTCCAATGGTTGGGAAATACATTTGCACACATCCAATGAATTTAGGAGAAGCATTCCCTCTTATACAGTGGCGTACCTATTAAAAATATTCTGAAAACTGGTGGCAAAAGTAACTGTTTAGAAAATTCTGATAATCGTGTAAGTTTTTATACCCTTCGCTCATAGAGTGAGAGGGTATATTAACTTTGTCATAAAGTTTGTAACGCATTGAAGGAAGCACCTCCGACCATATAAAACATATACATATGATCAGCATGACTTGGGGAGTCGATTGGGCGATGTCCGTCTGTCCGTCTGTTTCGACGCGTTTTACTCGACCAATTTGAAACCTATGAAGCTGAAGTTTTGCACAATTGCTTCTTTTTAATGCAGGCAGTTTGTATGTTCGAATCAATAAAATCGGACAATGGGGTCATGGGGCTGCCATACAAACCAAAATTCCCAAATTAGGTTCTTCTAAGAAAAACTTTTTTATTTATGTAGCAATGTCAACCAAATTTCAGAAAAATGTGTTTCTATTGATTAGGGATGTCAAAAACCGGCCCATAACCCCGTTGTCGGTTTTTTTGCAAAGCCGGTTAGACCGTCCGGTTTTAACCGGACTCCAAGTACCGGTTTTCCGGTTAACCGGTTCTTTTCATTGATTTGCCTAGAATTTATCTAAAAAAAATGCTTACACACTTTGCAATTGCTGGTGTTCGTATCATATGCAAAATCAACTTAAAATTCACGTACATGATGTAGTAAGACAGCTAATTTAAAAGAAAAACATGTTGAACCAAAAAGACAATCAAATAAAATTGTCAGATGTGATTTAATTATTTTAACATTTACATTTTCTCTTGCGGAATACGAAATCTTTTAGGGACACGATCATACGCGAAATGCACTGATATATTATACACGAATATTAATTCACTTTCACGTTGTACAACCAAGATACATGTGAAACGCTGTGCTAACATAAACAATATCTGCCTTGGAAGAGATAGGATACAAGAGGTAATTTGACGAAGCGATTGTTCTACGAGTAGTAGCAAAAAAAGAGCGTTCGACCATTGTTAAAGGGCTGAAATTTGAAAACGAGTTTTTTCCATAGGGGATAAGTAATAGAATTACAGGCTGAAAAATCAAGAAAACATAAAAAATTTTATGAATTTTGAAATAATTTTTTTCCGGTTTTAACCGGATGGACCAACAACCGTCCGGGTTAAAACCGGGAGGAGAAAAAAACCGAAAAAAAAAACCGGTTAACCGTTCTGAAAGTACCGGTTTTCGGACTAACCGTCCGGTTTTTGACATCCCTACTATTGATAACACAAAACAAAATATGTAAGAATGGATCAAATTGGACCATGGGGTCATGGGGCTGCCATACAAACCCAACCCCCCAAATTAGGTTCTTCTAAGAAAAAGTTTTTTATTTGTGCTCCAAAATCAACAAAATTTCACACAAATGTATTCATTATTACATTACCATTCATTTAATATCTGCAAATCTATAACACTATACATGAACATCCGACACGTTTGTATGTATACATATAGGAAACCTCCCAATGGTAATGGAAGCCGATTTGAACATAAACCATACCTCTTATGTCGATATCTCCCTATTAGCATCAAACACCACTAAACAAAACGAATCCTACCTCTCCATTTATATGTACTACAATACACCATGCCACTACGAAGCCGATCCAAACAGAAATCATATCCCCCATGTCGCTGGTACGCGAATTCATCGGCAGCAATGCGCATTCCACCTGCTGAAAAAGCACGCTTTTTCGCCATGCAAAAGTTCCCCATCGCACAACCCGACGCGACACGTCGCATCGCATGCAGTCTGAATGGTACAAGCAGGTTGTTGCTGGTTCTCATATGCTAAAGAATTTTTTTTCTTGCGATGACAAGCTTCTCGCTTCGGTCATTCAAGAATTATTCAATTTCACACAAAATAACTAACAAAATTTGCAAAATTGTCACTTTGAATTTGACAAGCGGTTAGTTGAGTTGCCACATTGAATTTATGAAAACTGGACGCACACTCAAATGGCGATAAGTTTGGATGCAATGACAACTGCCAGTTGGTTGCACGTGCAACAATTTGGTGATCAGTCTGGATGCACCTTTAGTTTTCCAGTCCCAGATCACCGGAGTTCCTGAAACTAAGATTTCTTATTGCGAGGAGAGCCTAAAACAGCAGATTGAGATCACTGGTATAGTATATGATCATGATCTAAAAAAAATACCGTGTTTACCTGTAGGGTAAGGTTTCTAACTTACCTAGTCCAATTTTCGGACCCATCAGTACGTACGTAGCTGATGAATCTTCCAAGCCATGAAGCAGTAAAAACGGCCGTCCACCTTCCTTTTTAATTCTGTGCACGGAAAGAATGTATCCATCCTTCGTGGTAACTGTGTGTGTTTCAGCGGGATAACCATATTTTGCAATTATTTTTGGCTATTCCATGTGGAAAATACAGGGTTAACTTCCATATTATATCAATTCAGAGAATTTAACCCACACGGTTGTCGATTTGGCTATTTCTAAAACATCAGCAGGATATTTTTCATTTACGCCGCGCCGCTTAGCATATTGCGCATAAAATAAATCATAGGATGCATTGCTCATCCCGAATAGAATAGTAATAAAATAGATTGGGTTTAACGTAGTTGAAGATAGTATCATTTTTAGAACTGGAAGCACAAAAAAAAAAAAACCGATGCATGTAGGTACCTACTAAGCCGAACTTAAGCTAAATACTAAATTATCATTATGATTGTCTCTGGGCTCACGACTAAAATATACTCGTAGTTATGGGAATGGGTAGTCATTTAAGATAGATATTTCCATAAATGACACAATAATTATTGTTATTAAGCATGATTATGATTGAATATGCATTCTAGTCCAGTCATATTAGCATTTCAAATAGAAAAAAATAGAGTAAGGCTAATTTTTGTTGTGAAGTCCCAGGAGTCTAAAATTCATTTCGCTAAAAAAATATTTGATCGGATAGGTCCCAAAAAGGGCAAAAAAGGATACTATTTAATCCTTGACCGGAAGTCGGCATGCGGGGTATCATATCAAAAGGGAAGTCGAGTGCATTATATATTCGGTGTTTGTTTCCTGCTTCAAGGACCTCCAACGGAATAAATTTCGTTTGAATGGAAAATTTTCGTGTTTCCCATAACTTATATCATCTGTATTTTTTTCCAAAGTCATTACTACTTACTATTACTATAATTTAATAATTCAAGATGTCACTACCTTTTTCATTTTTTAGAATCTATAATAGCTGAAGATTTTACCACTAAATTTGCTGAGAAAAAAATGTTTGGAAAGCTCTGAAAAAGGACATAAAAGGACACTAATTAATCCTTGATCGAACGTAGGCATGCGGGGTTTTATAATCAAAGGGAACGTTGAGTACATTCCATATCCATAGCGTTTGTTACTTGTTTCAAGGAAGATTCTACCGTGAAATTTAAAAATAAATAACAGGCGCGACAATCTAGCATTGGACTAAGGCCGCAGGATGTGTTAGTGACATCCTTTTTCCAAGATCTTATCTGATTTTTGTTGAGGTAGTGAGATCAGCATCACGCTCAGCAGTGTTATTTATCCCCATAAATTGGTACTCGTTTAAAATCTGAGTGAGAGCATAGTCCGTCACAAGCTCGTGAGTTCCAAAAACACCATGATCCACGGTGAGATTCGAACTCATGACCCTGTGCACCGAAGGTGTGCGCACTAACCGCTAGACCAACCAGCCAGCCAACCAAATTTGCTAAGAAAAAATTGGATCGCAAAGCTCTGAAAAAGGACATAAAAGGACACTAATTAATCCTTGATCGAACGTGGATTAATTAGTGTCCTTTTTCAGAGCTTTCCAAACAGTTTTTTTTTTTGCAAATTTAATGGTCTTCAGCTATTATAGATTCTAAATTGGTTGGCAACTTGAAATATTCGCGTAGTTATGGCTTTGGAAAGATGCAGATGATGAGTTACGGGAAACGCATTTTTTTTTATTTGAGCGGGATTTTCTCCCTTGAGGGTCCTTGAAACAAGTAACAAACGACGGATATGGAATGTACTCGACGTCCCATTTGATACGCCCACGTTCGATCAAGGATTAATTAGTGTGCTTTTATGTCATTTTTCAGAGCTTTCCAAACAATTTTTTTCTTAGTAAATTCAATGGAAAAATCTTCAGCTATTATAGATTCTAAGAAAAAAAAACTATACTTCTCTGCAAAATCTACAATGCATGCGTTTAACAATCATATTTTCTGAAAGCTTGGAAAAATGCGAATGTCATCTGCATTCCAAAGCCGGATAAACCCAGATCATTACTCAGTAGCTACCGACCCATAAGCTTGCTTAGTAACGTAAGAAAAATTTTTGGGCGAATGCTTAAAATCGAAATCACAAAAGTTATTCAGGAGAAAAATATTTTCTTAGATGAACAATTTGGTTCCAGAAGTCATCACAGTACCACACCAAATTGCACGTATTAAAGAAATAGTGCAAACCAATTTCAATCATAAAAAATCAATTGGAATTTTAACACTTGATATAGAAAAGCTTTTGACAGTGTCTGGCATGATGGTCTAATCGGCAAAATTTATAATTATGGTTTCCCCCTTTACCTTATTAAATAAACTCAGGATTTTATTTCAAATTGGATATTCCAAGTAAATATTAATGCATCTGCTTCAAAGTCATTCACGCTACCAGCTGGTTTTCCCCAAGGATCGGCACTCAGCCCAGTATTATGCAACATATTTACAAGTGATACCGATACCAGCCAATTGTCAAATACGTATATTTGCCGACCGACGACACTGCTCTGCTATGTCCTGAATATATTACACGCCAGCTGATAAATGGATTTGAGTCCCTCGAGAAATACTTCTCGAGGAGGAAAATCAAAATTAATTCTAATAAAACAGAAGCTGTGTTTTTCTCTAGAAAACGCAAGGCATGCTTTCTTCCCAGTCGGCCATTGAGACTACGCAATTATACAATAAATTGGAACCCGATAGATGTGAAGTACTTGGGGTTGGGGGTACTTCTCGATAAGAAACTTACGTTTAGACCAAACACTGACGCCATATTAAAAAAAGCAGACGTATTAATTAAAAGCTTATATGTATCCACTTATACACCGGAAATACCCATTATCTATAAAAAATAAATTATTTATATTCAAGGCTGTATTCCAGCCAAGCTGACTTTATACCTCCGCCGCATGGGACACTTGGTATACTAAAACTTATGCTTAATTTGCCTCGTTTCTTTTCAACTGCACGGTTACATTTGATTTGTAAAGTTCCTTACGTCCAGTCCAAAATCAACCACAATATCATTCACTTCCATATTTCGTGTGGCAAGGCTACGAATCCTCTGATTAGAAAATTAAATACTTAACCATGTCTCTGGTAACCATATTTAAGTTTTTAGTAATACAACCTAAGTTAAGTTAGATTTAAGTCATAGTTTTACGTTTTAATTCACTAAATGAATGAGAGGTTTTTACGCCTTTTCCCTCTTACCTAGCTTATCATGGTCTTTTCCATAACTAAAATTATTCTGCTTGCTCTATATTAGGTGTGTTTTTTTGGTTATCCCGTGCAGGTTTGGGTAACGAAACTTCATATAAAAAAATGACAGGTGCGTCAGCTGTCATTTTTTTTATATGGAGTTTCGTTACCCAAACCTGCACGGGATAACCAAAAAAACACACCTATTGTATATTTAAAGTTGTAAGAGTTTGAACTCAATCACTTGATTATTCGTTAGTAATGTTTAAGTATCACAATCATGTTAAATTTTGGCGAAATAAATGAATTTGATTTGATTTGAACAAGGTAGTGACAACTCGAATTATTCGCGTAGTTATGGCTTTAGAAAGATACAGATGATAAGTTACGGGAAACACGAACATTTTCCATTCATATCCTTTTTTGTCCTTTTTGGGACTTTTCCGATCAAAAATTACTAAAAAGGGCCTTTTAATTCCGGCCGCGGTCGAAATTTGGATACCCTTCACTTTCTTTTGTACTAATAGTTCCTTCGGCGACCCTATGACTTGTGTTCCTATTCCATTTTTAAATAATTCTTGTAACTAGATTTTTGGTTGTGCAATTTCTGCGACAGCTGCATAAACCTCCCACCTGATTCCTTCGGTTTTTTCATAAGTTACGCGACGTCGATAGAACAACATTTGTGTGAGAGTTGGTTAGCATTGGGCACAATTAAAAAAAAAAACGAATTTTAGAAGGGTAGGGGCGTAGCATGTAGGATTCTATTTGTTTTTACATAAATTTTTTGGTTTCGATAGAGACACATTTATACATAAGGTTTGATTGGAATTTGTGCAGAAAGAAAACGGTTATTATCAAGGACTCAAATTGACCCCATGCTCCAATTCCTTTCCTTTTTGACATATAATATGTTTTGTGGCATCAATAGAAACACATTTGTGTGAGATTTGCTTGGAATTTATGCACATATGAAAAAGTTTTTCTTATAGAAGAACCTAATTGGGAACTGGGTTTGTATGGGAGCCCCATGATTCGATCCGATCAATTTTTACATATGATTTATGGCATCAATGGAAATATATTTGTATGAGGTTCAATTGGAATTATTGCACACGCAAACAAGTTTTTCTTAGAGGAACTTTATTTGGGGGTATGGTAGCCCCATGACCCCATGGTCATTTTTACATATGTTGTGTGGGGTCAATAGAAATATATTTGTATAAGGTTTGGTTCAAGTTGGTGTACAAGAAAACAAGTTTTTCTTAGGCCGGCCCCACAACGACCGGAGTGTGGCAAACACCGCTCAAAAGATTGATACGAAAAATCGTGCAGCAGTGTGGATGGGCGACTCCAAGGTATCATTCTTGGAACCGGTCTTTTGCGCGGTGTGTGCCACACTCCGGTCGGTGTGGGGCCGGCTTTAAACGAACCTAATTTGGGAAGCTGGGTTTATATGGCAGCCCCGTGACCCCATGGTCCCATTCCACCCATTCTTACTTATGTTTTGTGTCATCAATAGAAAGACATTTGTGTAGAGTTTGGTTGAAATCGGTGCAAAAATAAACAAGTTTTTCTTAGAAGAACCTAATTTGGGGGGTTGCGTTTGTATGACAGCCCCATGACCCCATTGTCCGCTTTCCGCGAATCAAACATACAAACTGCCTGCAATAAAAAGAAGCAAGTGTGCAAAAGTTCAGCTTCATAGCTTTTAAATCGGCCGAGTAAAATGCGTAGCTACCGACGGACAGACAGACAGACCGACGGACATCGCCCAATCGACTCCCCTCGTCATGTTGATAATGTATATACATATTTTATATGGTCGGAGATGCTTCCTTCAATGCGTTACAAACTTCGTGACAAAGTTAATATACCCTTTTCGTTTAGGAAGCGAAGGGTATAAAAATACCGTCGTTACCTTAAGGTAAATTTTCTAACTTACCTAATCCAATTTTCGGACCCATCAGTACGTACGTAGCTGATGAATCTTCCAAGCCATGAAGCAGTAAAAACGGCCGTCCACCTTCCTTTTTAATCCTGTGCACGGAAAGAATGTATCCATCCTCTGTGGTAACTGTGTGTGTTTCAGCGGGATAACCATATTTTGCAATTATTTTTGGCTATAATTCCATGTGATAAATATAAGTTAACTTCCATTTTATATTATTCCAAAAAAACATCACTCACACGGTTGTCGATTTGGCTATTTCTAAAACATCAGCAGGATATTTTTCAGTTAAAGCGCGCAGCTTAACATATTGCGTATAAAAGAAATCATAGGATGCATTGCTCATCCCGAATAGAATAGTAGTAAAATAGATTGTGATTAACGTATTTGATGGTATCATTTTCGAAACTGGAAACACAAAAAAACTTCTGCATCAAGTAGGTACCTACTAACCGGATTTAAGATGCACAGCTAAATACTAAATTATTATATGATTGTCTCTTGGTTCACGACTAAAATGTAGTAGTTATGAGAATGGGTAGCCATTTCAGATAGATCTTTCCATAAATGACACAATAACTGAATAACTATCGTTATTATAAATGATTATGATCGAATATGTATTTATATAACCTTGTTTATGTCGATAAGATCATTAACATGAGAAAATAGTACATATGTTGATTGCTCATTTGCTATACCTAATTAACGTGCAATTAGATTAGAAATAAACTAACGAGAAAAAAGGCTAATTTCAAACGTATGGCATAAATTGTTATACTCTTCACTTTCTTATTGGGTCAAAGCAAAGCCGTACAAAGGATATTTTATTTTTCTAATTTCTTTTTCATCATCATCAATGTGTCACGATAGCCCGACGTCGGGCTTTGACCGCCTGAATCGTTGACCTCCAATTGTCACGGTTACGTGACATTGTCCTTCAGTTTCGGAAGCCCAGTAGCTGGTGCGCGTCTTCACCTACGGAGTTCTCCCAGCGGGCTTTTGGTCGTCCACGCAACCTCGCTCCGTCAATTCGTTGTGCGTTCATTACTTTCTTTGGCATGCGATTATCGTCCATCCGCTGTACATGCCCCGCCCATTGCAAACGTTGAAGCTTCACGATTTTCGTTACTTCCAGCTCATCGTACAATTGATACAACTCGTGGTTGTACCGGATACGCCATTGATCTCGCTCGCGAACGGCCCCAAAAATTCGCCGAAGGACCTTTCGTTCCAATCTGTCTAGCACAATTTCGGAGGCTTGGGTGAGGGTCCATGTTTCGCAGCCATAACATAGCACAGGTCGGATGATCGTTTTGTACACGCGGAGCTTCCTGTTCCTATGCGCAATTTTCGAATTTATTATAGGGAGGACCGAGAAATATGTCTTATTGGCTAGTTGTATCCGTCGCTTAATTTCGTCGGTTTCGTTGGTTCTTTGATAAGTTACAACCCAGATAGTTGAAGTTGTCTACATACTCGATATTCAGGTCCCCACTGCGATGCTTGAATTTGCTGGCGTCCTTGTTTTCGATTGCATCATGGCCTTTGATTTGCTTTCGTTGATATATAGTCCAACTTCCTTTGCGGAGTTATTGAGGTTATGCAGAAGGCTTTCTGCATCACCCGATGTCGTCGGCGTACGCTACAAATTGAGTCGACTTGATGAGTAGCGTTCCACTGCTGTCCATATTCATGGCTCGAATTACATACTCCAAGGCAAGGTCGAAGAGCGTTGCCGCCAGCCCATCGCCGTGCTTGAGTCCAGTACGAGTTTAGGTCAGTGAGTCGGTTCTGCACTCTGACCTGCGAGACGATATTAGTCATCGTCATCCTTGTGAGTTGCACTAACTTCGCCGGTATACCAAAATGCAGCAAAATGTTGTACAGTACACTTCGATCGATACTGTCGTATGCCTGCTTGAAGTCGACAAAGATTTGGTATACGTCGATGTTCTATTCCCAGCACTTTTAGAGTAGTAACTTCACTGTGAAAAGCTGACCGGTCGTTGAACGACCAGGTCTGTGGCCGCTTTGATACTCGCCAATGATTCGTTCTGCGTACGGATTAATTCTCTTTTCTAGAATTTTCGATAAAATCTTATAGCTCGTACAAACTAATGATATGCCCTTGTAATTCTCACACTTCAGCTTGTCACCCTTTTTGTGGATTGGGCAGATTATGCTTTTGCGCCAATCTTCGGGGATTACCTCGTCGTTCCATATATTCAGCAGTAGCACATGTATAGCGTTGGTCAGGCACGTTCCACCGTGCTTCAGTAGTTCGGCTGGTATCTCGTCAACCCCGGGCGCTTTATTACGTTGGAGCGACTCTATGGCGAGACTCACCTCCTTTACTGTTGGGAGTAGAACGGGAGGGCATGGTTCGGCTAACTGCTCAAGAGCTGGCTACGTGGGAGATGTTGATGGTGCATTGAGGAGCTCTTCAAAATGCCAGGCCCATCGTTTGTTGACGCTTTCGATGTCGCTGATGATGTTACCATCTTTGTCCTTACATAGGCGTGTCCTGGGTTGATATCCGTTCCTGACATTATTTATAAGTTTGTACGCCTGTCTAATGTCCTTACTGGCTAATCTTTGGTTTATTTGCTGTAACTGCTCGTCAAAATCTTGGCGTTTCTTATGTCTAATTAACCTATTAGATACTCGCCAAAGTTCGTTGTATCTTTCTTTTTTGGCTCGGGATGCGCGTTGTGTGTATTGGCGATAGGTTTCATTTTTCGCCACAATCGAGGCCCTGTATTTGTTGTCGAACCAGTCTTGGCAGGGTTGATTCTCGTTAGGTGCACCGAAGAGATTCTGCACCTGTAGGTCGTCTTCACTAAATAGTGATCGGAGTCGCAGTTGGCTCCTCGATAGGATCGAACAGTTAAGATAGTCCATCTCTTGCTGATCAGTATGTGGTCGATCTGGTTCACGGTGTATTCATCTGGAGACTTCCAGGTCTGCTTATGGATTCGTCGATGAGGGAAACATGTAGAACTTATGACCAGGTTTCTACCGCTCGCGAAGTCGATAAGTCGCTGACCGTTGTTGTTTTTTTCGTAATGGAGGCTGTGACCTCCAGTAGTTCCCCTATGCCGGCTTTCGTCTCCTAGCAGCAGCTTGACGTCGTTTGATGGAAGTGAGTCGAAGAGTGTTTCTAGGTGGTTGTAAAATTCGTCCTTAATCGCGTCTTCTTTTACTTCTGTAGGGGCATGCGCATTAATAAGCCAAACATTAGCGAAACGGGTTTTGATGCATATCGCACATATCCGCTCGTTTATGGGGTTGCAGCCGATAACGTGGTCCTTGATCTGCTTACTCACGATGAAAGCTACTCCAAACTCCCTGTTGCCCTCCTCTTTACCACTCGTAAAAATGTGCGATTTGAGGTCGTTAATCTCGCTTTTGAGCGATTTAGTTTCCTGGATTACAACTATGCTCAGCTTGTACTGTTCCGAAAAGGTAATCTGTGGTTCGTTTGCGGGGTCGTCGTTGTTTTGTATCCGTCCAATCCGAGGCTTTTGTTTCAGGTTTCTTGACTTCAAGTTTTTTCTTAGGATGAGTTGTCGGCACTTCCCTAAACCATGATAAAATATAATCGTTGAGTAAAGGCCACCATGGGCATGCCACGAAGATGCCGCTTTGGTGGTTGAGTTTAATTTAATAAATTTAAACTGAAGAGTGTCTTGTGCTTGCTGGAAATCCTAGGGATGAAATAAGATTCACTCCTAGTTGTTGGTCATTATTTATTATTTTATTATGAGAAAATTATATTATTATTCAATAAAAACATTAATATTTGCATGAAAACAAAAGCGCTTTTTGGAGAATTTGGAAATAAATATATCTTGTCTGAAATAACTTTTTCCAATTTATTAAAAACCGAAATTTAAGATTCAAAATGAACAAAAACATGCATTGTAAGTTTCTTTTTCTACCCTGGAAACTTCATGGGCCTTCGGGCGGAAATTTACCTAAAACTTCCAAGAATTTAGTGTAAAGCAATTTCGGCGCTTTAGCACTCCAAATAAAATCTAAATGATTGAATTCCGGCAACGGGACGAGATACTTCTCCACAACATTTCCAAGTTGCGTTGCTAGGTATTCAACATCCTCGGGCGATGTTAAATAATCATTTTCACCATAGTAAAGTGCAACGGGTGCACGCACTTTTTTCAAATTGTATTTAGGCGGTATTAATGCTCCGTATTTTAATATATTCCTTTGAGGCCCGTAGTCATATTCGCAAAAACGTCCAGACTCTATTAGCTGATGATAGTGAATGATTTGTTTGGTTGCTGCTCCGGCTGGCAAGTGATTGCATATGGCGTACCACATTGACTGTGGAAAAAAACGAAAAAAAAAAAAATATATTTTAGTTCCTAGAATTGGATATGTCATCGATCGCGGAGATTCATGATATTTTTTTACCTCATTAAAATCTTTACGATTAGGTCCAGAAATTTCCATAAACACATTCTTCATAACACTTTGAACATTTTCATCAGCGTTGCATAATCGATTAAACCTCCTTTGAGGTAAGGCTTCATATGGGCCAATCATCCGGAGAAGTGGCTATATTTAAGTATAGATACTACTTAGCTAAACATAATTACTAAACATTTTATAACGCATTACCTCAGTGAAGCTACCAAACATTTTTAAATATTCACACTTAATATGACTCATGAATGCAACTGGTGCAAGCGCTTGCATCAAAATGATTTTCTCATTATATCGTGATTTTCTCGAGCACATAACCCAAAAAGCAGTTGTACCCTAAAAAAGATGATAGCAAAATATGTATAGCTTTACAAAAAATATGTAATGAAAAATACCTGAGAGTGACCAGCATAGTAAAGTTGTGAGAAATTGGTTGTATTTAAAACGTAATCAATCATTGCTGGTAAATCGTATATTCCAATTTCGTGCCAACTAAATTGCCAAAACTTCTCGTTGTCAGGACTTAGAGTTGTGTGATTGCGTGAATATCGATTGCCTCTTACATTACCCAACCATACATCGTATCCCAAATCCCAGAGTGTATACCCTAAGATTAAAGAAAACGAGACCGAGGCTAATTTCGGGCGCGGCCGAAATTTGGATACCCTTCGCTCCCCTCGGGCTAAAAGTTTTTGCGGGCGTACCTACGACTTGTATTTAATGTTTCTTAGAAGAACCAAAATATGGGTTTGGGTTTGTATGACAGCCCCATGACCCCATTGTCGGATTTGATCCATTCTTACATATGTTTTGTGATGTCAATAGAAATACATTTGTGTGAAATCTAGTTTAAATTGGTGCACAAATAAAAAAGTTTATCTTAGAAGAACCAAAATATGGGTTTGGGTTTGTATGGCAGCCCATGACCCCATGGTCGGATTTAATCCATTCTTACATATGTTCTGTAACGTCAATTGAAATACATTTGTGTGAAGTCTAGTTTAAATTGGTGCACAAATAAACAAGTTTTTCTTAGGATAACCTAATTTGGGGAGTTGGGTTTGTATGGTAGCCCCATGACCCCATTGTCCAATTTTACCGATTCAAACAAACAAACTGCCTGCACCAAAAAGAAGCATATGGTCAGAGATGCTTCCTTCAATGCGTTACAAACATAATGACAAAGTTAATATACCCTTTTACTCTAAATATAAATATATATAAAAAATAATTTAAAATAAAAGACTCGGAAATAGTGAATTGTAATTTTTAGTTGCTTATGATGATCATTCCATATTAAGCCTTTAAGAGCCTAGACATATTGTGGAGGCGAGTCCTGATTGCTATGTGAACCTCGTTTCTTTTTGTAGTGTGTCTCCCAATATAGATCAGCGTTGCCACTCGTGTTACAATTGTAACATTTTGTTACAAATTTCAATTTCTTGTTACAATGTTACACCTCGACACATACTAATAACTACCATATCTCTCACGCCATACAAAATATTAACCCCGGACGCATACCGCAAAATATCCAATATTGGATATTTCGTGATTCAAACTAAAGTCTCTTTCAAAGCTCTTCAGCAAAGACCCTTTCCACTTTATTTGTAATCCAAATACTCAATCCACTTACTACCCTGACATCTTCCGGTGCTATATCATCTTTTAATGGTAAATGTATGGCGGGGATTTAGTTTGAAATTCAAATCTACGTTCATCCCAATCGGAAAAATTGGAAGCACTTCGCCCAGAAACAGTTTTTCAGCGCTTTCTCTTTATTCATAATTGTGCTTCTGGGGAAGCGCTCCCACTGTATCAGCTTTGCTTCGCTTTCTTTTAATTTGCAATGACGCTTATAGAGACGTGCCATTCGCGATTGCGCTTCTTGGAAAGCAGTTCCGTAAAAAAAAACATGTTTACCGCTTCTTGAGAAGCGCTTACCTCTGCGGACATGCAGAGGCCTTCTAGAGCGCTTATTTTCCCATCGGGATGTTTTGAAGTCATTAGTGCATCTTTCTCAGCAGGCATGTAATACCGCGTGGCTTACGCAAACCTATCCATGCGGTAGATGTGCCTGCGAAAACTTCATATAGAAAAGACATGAAAGATGACGCAGGCTGCCGCTGAGGCCGCTCCGGATCAGGATGTCGTGCGTGCATTGCCTATGCCACGTGGCTTATGCAAATGCAATGAAGTGGCGGTACGCGGTATCTGCGCAAAAAAAAACTGCATATAGAAAAAACACGCAAGATGACCCAGGTAGCCGCTGATATCGTGCGCGTGCGGTTTGTTGATATGTTTTTGAGATCTTATGAGACTAAGAAATAATCGCTCTGTTGTATTGGAAGATATTCCCATACAATTTTCGTACAATCTGGCATATGATTGATTGACAATTATTCGTTATTCTTCGTTGAAAGTAGCGATGGCTATACCCTGGGGTCACCTTGAGTTATCGAGGTCGCAAAATATCTCTCTGTAACCGATTACACAAACATGAGAATTTAGACAGAATATGCCTTATTGGTCCTACAATTTCTATACATATAATATGTTGAAATTTTAATTTACATGTATTTGCCGGAATCGAATGGATAGATGGATCACAATAAGAGCAACACAAAACATCCAACAAAGTCCTCGAACTACGCTAACAGTGAGTTCTAGAGATCGCGGGATTTACTTGAGTTTTTATTCTTCCTTTTCGTATCTTGCAGCTACATAGTGAATTGTAGTGGTCACATCTAACGGACCAGGATGGATCTTACGCAAAGCTTTCCGATCGGTCCCTTTTATTTGGGAAGTAGGACAAATCACCGAATTCAAGAAAATTTATTCCTGCACTACCTGCAAAACAAAGCGATAAGTAAACCGACCTCTGAGAGAATGTAGTGCCGTTAGTCTTATAGTCTAGAACCTAGATATACACTATCCGTTTTTTTTTGCTTTTTTTGTCGTGGTCGAACGGATGCGCGTGGAGGGTCGAAGACATTCAATTGCGAGCGCATGTTTACGACAGCATCCCCCTCCAAGTAAGCAATATGCGTGAAAAAATTCCAATCTAAATTGTATTGGATATAAATCCAACAATTTTTAGGGTTTCTTAGAATTTTTGGAAAAAACACTTATGAAATCGATTTTGTCTGTCCGTCTGTTCACTAAATAGCTTCTCGAACGGCTCAACCGATCGTTATGAAATTTGGTAGGAATGTGTTGAATGATAACAGTCTTTGACATGAATACTTTAAAACAGAGGTTCCCAACCTTTTTTATGCTGCGACTCCCTTTACAGCTTAACATTTTTCGCGACGCACCTCTAGTAAGACATTTTGTTTTCTGTGTGGTTATAGTTGGCTTTACTATCTGAGGAAGGAGGGAATGCGTTGTTTGGTGAAAATTACAGACATTTCAAACACAACAAATTTGTCATAATGAAATCAATTCATTATAGAAAATAAACAGAAGAGTTAGGGATGAAGTGAGCATGCATAAATATTCAGTTTGAAAGAAAATTGACATAGAAAAATATAAATTTGCAGCCAAAGATTTATTTCAAGAAGGCCATAAGCACTCTACTGCATCAAATGTGCCAGTAATACGGTGCTTACTGCTCAATGTGTCATTCCAAGCATAAGCCTTCTCAGTGTACTTTGACTTCATAGAAAAAAGAAACGATAAAACAAATATTTTTCATTTAATTCAAATCTTGCGTTAATTCAATAAAAATAAAAAATTAAATTTTTCGTGTAATTCAAATAAAAATAACACAATTTTCATTTAATTCAAAGCTTCGCTTATAATAAAAATATTAAAATCAAAACTGTTCATTCAAATTTTTTCGTAAATTATTACTTTAGTTTTTTTTTATAACTGTAAAAATATAATTTCAAAAATGCCGATGAGTGAAATTTAATCAGTGCGATAGTTGAGCCTGCTTCTGTGAGCACATCTTTTCAAACCTGGGCTGAAGTTTCGAAATTGCTACTCTTACCTCTTTTTGTAAATTAAGTTTTGACGTGTACTTTGATTTAATGGCTGCATTGGCAGAAAAACCAGTTTCACACAAATATGATGTTGCGCATGGCAAAAGAATATTCAAAGCAGTCGAGCTGAGCCCAGGGTATTCTTACGATACGTTGGCCCAAAATTCAAAAAGCTTGTGTTTGTCGAACCGTAACTTTAAGCTGGTATCACCATGATAGCTCTAACAGTAGTTACTCTTCTTCGGCAGTAGGAAGTGAAGATGGAGGTGGAGTCGATTGAAATGGATCTCTAACCCAATTGTATTCTTCAAACTTATCAGGAAAATACTGTTCAAAATGCCTTTATAAAGTCACCAAATGTCGCATAAATGTAAACTTTAAGTTTGGACTTAAATTACTAAAAGATGTTTCCTGCAGCGAGCCTTGTAAAACTGGGAAACAATTTACCTGTCCCTCCTCCAGTTTTCCTTTCCAAAAAAGCAGCTTCTTTTGAAAAATGTTGAAACTTTATCTGAAAGTTGAAGAATATGTGTTTCGTTTCCTTGCAATGACTTATTAGGAGCATTTAATTTCTCAAATATATCACACAGATATGCGAGTTTTATTAAGAAGTCAGTGTCTTGAAACTTTTCAGCATCATTATGGGATTCCGTCAGTAAAAACTCATAAATTCTTTTTTTAATGCGTATACCCGTACCCGTGATAGAACATTTGCTCTTGGCACCCAATAATACAGTAAGCATGTGTGCTCAGCTCCCAAGTCCTGACAAAGCTGACGAAAGAACCTTACCTTCTAGGGTCTTGATTAAATGAAGTTTACAACTGTAATAGTAATGTCTATCACTAGGCTTAATTCTGGTGATATGTTTTTAGCAGCAGGTGTTGAAATATTTAACAGAATGAGTGTGTCTCTGTCTTTACTTTGTACCGGTGAATACATGTGTGGTTTCAAATTCTGAGAATATGGGGGTCTCGTTCCTGTTTCTACCTTTTTCACACCAAATCAACGACAAAGTTTTCACTACAAACTCGTCATAAATGCTGTTGTGGCGGTACAACCTAAAGGTCCCTCTAGACGTGTCGCCAAATGGCGACGCGTCCAAAAACTGGCATCGCGTGCAGCCATTTGGCTGCTACTTAGCATCCACACGAGCAGCCAAAAAATGACATAACCAAAATTTCATTTTGGTGATTTTTTAAAATTTAATTATCAAAATCGGACTCTGCGCGTTTGAATTATTACACGGCCATTCAAGAATTATTCAATTTCACACAAAAGAACGAAGAAAAGTTGCAAAATTGTCACTATGAATTTGACAAGCGGTTGTCAATGCGGTTGGTTGAGTTGCCATATTGAATATCAAAACTGGACGCATAGCCAAATGGCGACACGTTTGGATGGAATGACAACATCCATTTGGCTGCGCGTGTCGCCATTTGGCGACACGTCTAGATGGACCTTAATAAGCAGTGTCTTATCTTTTTATCGCGAAGGGATTTTAGTAAATATAATTTGTCTTTGGGTACGATACTCAGCAATTTGGTGTGTGAAGGCGACCGGTGTGGTGGGCGTCCCACGACGCTCCTAAGATTTCCTCGCGACGCCCCAGGGAGTCGCGACGCACAGGTTGGGAGCTCCTGCTTTAGAAGTTGATAAAGAAAAGATAACAGGATGTCCCGAAGTGTAGCGGATCACGAAATATCCTTGAACCCGTAAATTGAAAAAAAGGCGTTTTGTAGTTTTCCATTCGTATACTTAATGCAAATCCATATCCAATTCCAAATTCCAGTAGAATATTCAAATCTATGAAGAATTACAATATTAGTTAAATTATTCTAATGACCCTTACCGCTTGCTGGTCGTAATCCAAGTGACTTAAAATTTCTCTATTACATGCTAGCAAAAAATGTATAGCGGTATGTACTTGTTTTACATGAAAATCTATTGAATCTAATACAAAGTGCTAGTAATGCGAATGCTAGAAATGATAGTAGTGATAATGCTAGAGATAATAATCCCAAATGATGCTAGAAATGCTAGTGCTAGAAATGCTAGTACGAAACACGAAGAGTTGAAAAAAGTCGACTTTTTAGTTTTGATCGGCGATGAACATATGGGTACTCAAATCAAAGGACTCGACGAGTACATTCATACGCCAAAAAGATAAACTGTCTTCTAATGGATTAAATTCGGATTCCGTCCGTTCTTAAGCAATTATTGTAACTTGCTTTGTGGGTGTGGTTTCAATGACAGCTCCATCTTCCATCTTTTCTATAGTATCGGTGACGTCGGTAGGACAATATTTGTGTGAAGCTTTGTTAGGATAGGTACACAGGTAACAAAAAATCTCAGATTGGGGAGATTGGGTCTGTATGGCCCTTGATTACCTTGACTCCACAGTAGGATTCTGTTTGTTTTTGTAGTTTCGATGTAAGGTTTGATTAGAATTTGTGAACAAATAACAAAATGACTTAGAAGAACATAATTTCGAGGGGATAGGCTTGGATGTCATGGTCCTATTCCATCTATTTTTATTTGTTTCGATGTTTATTTAGAAATACATACATATGCGTGTAAACTTAGGTTGAAAATCGTGTATAAATGAAAAAGGTTTTCTTATAAAAAATGCTTTTTGGAGTTGGGTTTTGTATTGCGTGCCCATGACCCTATTGTCCGATTTTGGTGATCCAAAAATACAACAACAACAGTCTGCAATAGAAATAAGCACGCATTGCAACAGACAGACAGACGCACAATCGTCCAATCGACTTCCTTCGTCATACTGATCAATTTATATACCCTTTTATATCATATTTCGTCACATGGATCGTGAGTTCGAAAAACACCATAAACTAAATCCGTTCAAATCCTAAATTTGCCTAACAATATTTTCGTGATCGACAATTTCAATTTCTAAGAAAATCATGATGTTGAAAAAATTTCGGGCTTGCCCCCTCTGACCGAAATCCTGGCTACGCCCATTTCAAACTATGTCATTATATTTGCAACGACAATTAGTGTAGTATCTAGTATCCAGGTGATAATCCTAGTACACCAGATTGCAAAATGTGGTGGAGACAATTTTTTTTTGTTTCTTATATTTTTTGGGGTGCTGAGCTCGAATCCGGAGTTTCCCCACCAACATTTCGTTGCGGAACAGTGTCAAAATCGCGAAAAACCCTACAAATTTTACTGTTTTTCCGTTATTTGGCCCCTAACTCTGAAACTATTTATTTCTGCAAAAAAAACTCTCCAGTAATATTTCAGAGAGCACATAATTGCGCGTCCAAAGAGACATAAATACTATAAATCCGTTGAGCGGCACTACTACAATTGATAATTTAAATTTGCCATTTTTAACATAGTTCCATATTATGAATAACATTTTGAGATTGAACGGTTTTTCATTTTTGGTCGCAACAGTTGCATTTTTCTTGTACATTATGTATTTTGGGGTGCAGAACCTGAATCCGTAACTTCCCACCAAAATTTCGTTGCAAAACAAAGTCAAAATTGCAAAAAAGCCAAAAACACGACTATCAATTGTAACAATACCGCTTCTTCTTCTTTTAGCGGTGCAGAAAGGTGTGAAACCGTTGTGCATCTATGTGGATTCGAGTTATGGTTCGTCGATGATTTCGTCCGTGATGTCAAGGGACAAAAACAAAGCTGCTGCGATAGGGTTTTCCTACAGTGAGATAGGGGTTAAGTCAGTGGGCGCAGCTGGGCATTGAAACAAGTGACCCACATCGTGTGGAGCGCCAGCCCAGTTTGGACAGATGTTTTGAATGTCCAGGTTAATGCGAGAAAGGTACGAATTGAGGCGTGAACAAAAGCCCGACCGAAGTTGAGCTAATGTCACTCTGGTGGCTCTCGGGAGCCTAATCTCCTCAGGCGAAATGGGTGGAGGGCGCACTGAGAGGACTCTATTCGCATCTAATCTCGCAATAGACCGACTTACTTCTGCAGTGTGAATCTCAGCGATGGCAGCTCGGTATGCATCATCGTCGTAAGGGTCCCTCTTGTATCCCTGGACCTCTCTCTCTAGGTCTCGCAAATCACGCCTGACATGTCGTGGTGGAGGAATTCGGTCCATGAGACTGTTGTTGGGATGATTCTCACGGTAGCAACCAAAAAGATATTGTTTGGACAGTAGGAGATTGTGGTCACGTATTGGCATCAATTTTGTCTCTTGATGTAAGTGATCCTGGGCAGACATCAAGAAGCAACCTGTGGCTGAGCGTAGAGCAGCATTTTGGCAGACCTGAATTTTGGTCCAGTTTGTATCACATAGACTATGTGACCAAACTGGGGCTGCATAATCAGCAGCTGCTCGACCCACCGCTTTGTATGTGACTAGCATGGTTTCTTTATCCTTGCCCCAGGTGCTAGCAGCTAGTGCTTTTAGGATTTTATTCCTACTGCGCATCTTTTCGCAAACGGATCCTGCGTGATGAGCTGACGTCATCATGCTCTCTAAATGGAGCCCGAGAATTTTAGGAAAAGTAGGAATTGGATTGTTGCCAATACGTACATCAACCTCCCACCGACAATCCACCGATCAGGTGGTAAGTAATGTCGCAGAAGATTTAGACGCAGAGATGGTGAGGTTTCGGCATGGGAAGAAAGCCTGTAATCGTCCGAGAAAGCGATTAATTTGGAGGCGCATTTCATCCTTATCCTCCCCTGTGGCGAGCACGGTGCAATCGTCTGCGTAGGAAATAACGTCGATTCCTTCCGGTGGTGTAGGAAGGCCGGACATGTAGATGTTGAACAGAGTGGGGGAGAGTACCCCACCCTGTGGAACTTCTAATTTGATTTTCCTCAGCTTAGAACGTTTGCCACGAAACTCAGTGAAGGAATGCCGACCAGCTAGGTAGTTGGCAATCGTCTTTCTGTGGTTTAGCCCATTACGGATGCGTGTAGTGATCGCATCGAGGGCAGTGGTGGTACTATGCATTTTCCTGAAGCCATGCTGGTGAGGTTCTAGCTTAGCATGCTTAACAAGAGTGGGTTGAATAAGGGCCTCTAGTATTGTTATGGGTCGGTAGGATTCACCGAGACCAGCGCTCTTTCTCGGTTTGAGACAGGGGACAATCCGTCCTGTTTTCCAGATTTCAGGGATGGCAAGCTTAGAGATCGACAAGTTAAAGGCTGCCGTGAGATACTCAATGGCTGGAAGGTCGAGATGTTTCAACATGGCCATCGGGTCCGAGGGCCTTTGAGTTTTTAGCAATCTCAATGACTTTTTTAACCTGGTCCGCAGCATACGATGGTATAGTATCAACATTTCTACTGCGAATCCGTCTTCTAATTTTACGCTTTAAGCCATCGGACTTGGGATGTTCAATAAATTGCTTATTTAACAGGCTTGCGCACTGAAGGGGATCGCTGGTGCTCTTATGGCCAAATTTGATGGCATTATTGCCCTTTCCTTTCCTAGGATTGGATAGGGCGCGGACAGTAGACCACCTTCATTGAGGTTGCAGTCATTGAGGTGCTCGTTCCATTTCACCTTCCGATAGTCTTTTACTTGTCGATTGATTTCGGAGTTAAGCTCCTGAATTCTGGGATCGCCTAGGTGAGCGCGTCTGATGTTATCTCGTTCATCGGCTAATCTGGCGGCACTGGTAGGGAAATTAGGTCGTAATTTTGGGATACGTCCAGCAGGAATATAACGTGCCGCTACTTTCGCAATGACGTTCCTAATATTTCGTTCGGCCTTATGAACGCTAGTTGGTGTAGGTAGCTCGATGAACTTCGCTGACGAGTATGCTTTGAAACCCTACCAATCGGCTTTCTTGTGATTAACAAACGTTCGCTTCTCAGACTTAGTCAGGTTTGCTGGTTTGTCAATTCTTATTATGATTGGGAGGTGATCGGACGAGAGAGCATCCATCCTGCGTCTACTACGCTTCGCCATTAGGAGTACCTGAGCTATGCAGCCATAACCTCCCTCCCTTGCGGGACGACGAGATTTATCCGGCTTAAAGCCGGAATGGTGTTCTCCGCCGGGATGCCTCCCTTTGGATCCCCACCTTGGGATGCGACTCTAGCTGGTCGACTTGTCTATCACCACGAACCCCCTCGAGTCCAACGCCTAGATGGGTAGGGACCATGGTCCCCTGGGCACGCCCATCCCCGAGGTACACTATTCGCTAAAGATTTCTCTATAGCAGGTGTGATCCTCCTTTGGCCCCCTTTCGGAAGACCTAACGAATTCGGACGCCTCCGCAGGATCGTTATGCCTGTTTACTACTCGTCTGCTTAAAGCAGACTCATAGCGCTACCGTTCACATAGGTTTGGCCTCCGTCCGTTTACTAAGTAGCAATTTGATTCGGGCCGTGTGGTCATCAATCCACAAGCCAATTAGGTATAGGCGCAAAGGCCATTCTCCCTAACTGGCCCCTTCGAGGCTTGGGTTCTGCGAAGCCGCCAACTCCGAGACTAGACACGTACGCTTATATGTGGTTTCTCCCCTACGAGGAAGCACTGCGTCGTGTGAGCTTGTATAGCTGACTTTTTGAAGGAATAGGGAAAAAGTCAAGCTATGCTGTGTCACCCATACATGACGAGCTCGGGAGCTCGGGACCGTCAACTCCCGAAGGTCTTTTGTACAGATCCACGCCATGGCGTATCAACCATACCAGGGGCCTCCCTGCGCTGCTCGGGTCCGTGGTGTCGCAACTCACCAAATATGTGTGTCACATGAACACACTTCCCCTGCGGGAGGACGAGAGAGCAGTGTGCGTCGTCCATCGAGTAGCACTGATTAGGCTGGCACCTTAGAAAAAGCATAGTAACCCATGCCACGCGTTAGTCCAGAATGGCCATCAGAAAATACAAACGGCACCGTTTTCACACTATTGCAGTTCATAGTATGCGTGAAAATTTTATTCAAACGTCAATTTTTTGTTTACAATTGAGAATATAAAATCCGCGTAATATTTATTACTCTCTTAAAATGCTAACGTGATATTTAACCCTTCTGTTGGTGTATAGATCCAGACAGACCATTGGTACTATATCTTGATGAAAAATATCGTTCAACAATATTTTCCACCCCTTTCCATATATATTTCAAAGGAACCGACGGCCACAAATGCGACCAAACGTTCGGCGAAATGTACACTATGTCTAAAGAAACGAAAAAACGACGCATCATCGTAAAACATGGTATGTAAACTGTCTCAAGGTCCAAAATTAAACCTCTTCAAAAATTAAGATTGATTTCACAGACAATTCAGCTATACCTTAGGCATAATAGCTCGTAGGCGACGACAGAAGGGTTAATAATTGCATCGACAATATTTTGACGTTTGAATTATTTCGTGGAGTGTAGTGTAATAAATTTGGAGTCAAACACATATGGGTTGTGTGATCACATAGCCATTCTTGACTAACGCATGGCATGGGTTACTATGTTTTTTCTAAGGCTGGCACTTACAATATTTAAGTCAGGAGAGCTACTGCAAGTGCCTGTGACTCGAGTCGGCGAGTCTTCATTGAGTGGACAGAAATCTGAGGCGTCTAGAGATTCGGCAATAGTTATACCCCTGGCATCGTTGTTGAGGTCAGAATGCTCATGGTGCGCGTTAAAGTCACCAAGAATGATCCTGTGCTCTCCAGATAGGAGAGGACCAATATCGAAACGATAGCCAGAAGGGCAACTAGAGTGTGGTGGAACATATTCATTAAAAATTTCGATATTAGTACTCCCTGATGAAACTGAGATGGCTTGCATTTCCGTCGTACCGTCGACATCTACATCTAATACACAGTAATGTACGGACTTGTGTATAAGGAAGGCAAGTCCACCTCCAGGGTGAGAATCATTCCTGGCGGCTGGTCTATCTTTGCGCAGTATAACGTAATTGCCATGGACGCTAAGAGACGAGTTCGAATGGAGCAAAGTCTCCTGGATGGCAGAAATCAGAATTTTGTTTACACTCATGAAGTGAGTGATCTCGGTAATTTTTTGGTGAATGCCGTTGCAGTTAAACTGCAATAAGGACAGTGGAGTGAAAACCGCTGGAGGAGGAGCAGGGGTTAAACTAGGTCTAGCATTCCTGATCATATTGTTTGGGGGTGCTGGGGGCTGAGGAGGAGGTGGAGGGCTAGGAGCAGCCCGTGGTCGCCCTGAGTTTATGCATCCCGGTGCAACATATGATGTGGAGTGCTGACCAACCCTTCTCAAGCCAGAACACCTGAGATGTATTCACTCCAAGCAGCAATTACACTGCACTGACCTGGCCTTCGAACCAATTCGTTGGCCACAAACACTACAAAACCATACCTCTGGGCGTGGATTTGTTTCAATGGCGGCGCGAATTAATAAAATTGAGAGCAGCCGCGCCGAGATGTAATGCTCCCAATATGACGAAAAAACACATAACTCGAATCCACACATATACACAAACAAACACAACCTTCCTGCATCGAACCTTCAAGGCTCTTGCCAGGGAGGTATATTGGCAACTTTTGGCCGTTTCCACGTAGAAAAACGGGTGTGGTCCGCCCCGTAGAGGCAGTTTCCGTAGGACCACAGCAATACCGCTTAACACATTTTAATGATTAATGGCGCGTTAGACCCGCAATTATGTATTCTCCAATATTTTCATGGACAGGTTTTCGGAGAAATGTACACTTTCGGAGTTATACACAAAAGAACGGGAAAACTCCGAAATTTTTTTTTTTTTCGCGGTTTTGGCTCTGTTCAGCCACGAAATTTTGGCGGGAAACTTCGGATTCGAGCTCAGCACCCCAAAAAACATAAGAACCAAAAGAAAAATTTTCTCCACCCCACTTTGCAATCTGAAATCACCTAGTTACTACACTAATTAATGTAAAACTCTCGAATATCAATTGCATAAACACCTACCCAAACCGATTTTTGGTCCCATCAAAACATACGTCACTGATGAATCTATCAGACCGTGTTGCAAATAAAATGGTCGTCCGCCTTCCCTTTTCATTCTGTGCATAGTTAAGATGTATCCATCTTCTGTTGTTACGTAGTGTGTTTCAGCTGGATAGCCATAACTGGTGATTATTTCCGGCTAGAACATTTTGAAAAGTGTGAGTTAATTACCACTCAATTTGCTATATAGCTAAAACTCATACAGTTATCGATTTCGCTATTTTTACCACTTTCGAACTATATTTAACGTTCGAGTTGCGTAACCCTCTAAATTGTGGAAATAGAATATCATGTTGCGTACTGATTTCAAGAAGAAGCAATAAGCAATAAATTGTTAATAACATTTTCTTAAAAACAAATGAACAAATATGGAATGGCGGAAGGATACAAAATATGAGCAATGAAAGTTATTTGTAGATCGGAAGCAATACTAAACTGCACTGCTTTCCTATCCCATAATACTTTTATAAAAAGCAAAGCATTTATTATTCGATTGTTGGATAAGATAAAAATTCGTCAATGGTAATATGAATAAAATAAATAGCATTTCTATACCCGTCACTATGCGATATATTAACTTTGTCATGAAGTTTGCAACGCACAGAAGGAAGCGCCTCCGACTATACAGGGTGTCCGGAAACTGCCGCATAAACGCACCGGATTGTGATTCCTCAAGTGATTTCCATCGAAAAAAGTTGTACGGAACATACCCCTAGCTTAACCCTTTAGCTGCCACAGGCATTTGAAGATTTTTGAAAAAATAATTTTTAATTAAATTAATTTCTTCAATATCTCAAAAGCTAGAATGCCAAAATAATAAATATGATTATTACAGCCAACAAATTTACCTAAAAGATAAAACTAACGGCACTAAAATCGGATAAGAGATTTCGTTTTTACACTTCAAAGTCCAATTTTTGTGATTTGACCTAAAAACGAAATGCTTTTCCATCTCGATTTTCTCCAACTTCTGCCAAAGTGAGGTGCTCGTACGATTCTTTTAACATTTGGCGCCTAGTCTAACAATAATTTCTTTCTTACATCATTTTATTCCAGCTTCGTTATTTCTAACAGTTTTAATGCCTTAAGTGCAGAGAACTAGGGTTAATTGGATCGAATTTGATATACACCATTTAAATAAATTTTACCAAATTGCAGATCTTTAGGTGCAGTTTCAATGGAATGGAATTAAAATTAAGCAAAAATTAACCCTAGTTTTCTGCACTTAAGGCATTAAAATTGTTATAGAAATAACGAAGGTAGAATAAAATGACGTAATAAAGAAATTATCGTTAGATAATGCGCCAATTTTTAAAGGAATCGTACAAGCACCTCACCTTGGCAGAAGTTGGAGAAAATTGAGATGGAAAAATAAATTTTTTTTGGGTCAAGTCACAAAAATTTGATTTTGAAGCTATTTAAAAACCAAACCTCTTATCTGATTTTAGAGCGGTTAATTTGGTTTTTATGTAAATTTGTTCGCTGTACCTAATCTTATTTCGTTATTCTAGCTAGTGTAGTTTTGGAAATATTGAGGTTTACGTCGAGCGAGAAAATGATTTTTTTTAAATGTTCAAATCCATGTGGCAGCTAATGGGTTAAGAATTGGGGGTATGTTCCTACAATATTTTTGCTGGAAATCACATGAGGAATCACATTCCGGTGCGTTTATGCGGCAGTTTCCGGACACCCTGTATATTTTTTAACAGTGTGACCAGAAAAATTTATTGATTGATTGTCCGTCTGTTGCAACGCAAGCTAGTCCCTCAGTTTTGAAGCTATCGGGCTGAAATGTTGTATACAAGTTTCTCTTTAGTGTACGCTGCATATATGTCGGAACGAATGGAATCGGACCATGGCGTCATGGGGCTGCCATAGAAACTAACTACTGACAATTATGTTCTTCTAAAGCCGGCCCCACACCGACCGGAGTGTGGCAAATGCCGCACAAAAGATTGATACGGAAAATCGTGCAGCAGCAGTGCAGCAGTGTGGTTGGGGGACTCCAGGGCATCATTCTTGGAACAGGTCTTTTGTGCGGTGTGTGTCACACTCCGGTCGGTGTGGGGCCGGCTTAAGAAAAACTTTTTTTAAGTGCCAATCTTTACCAAATTTTACCAATATGTGTTCCTAGTAAAGCCTCAAAACATATCCAGAAACAGATGGAATATTACGTCATAGAGTTGCCATACAAAACAACTCTCAAATACAGTAAAACTTCGTTATAACGCTCTTCTGGGGTCTAAGCCAAAAAAGCGCTATAACCGGGAAAACGCTATAGCCGGGAAGTCCAGGAAATATACTTCATAGATGCATACACCTTTTAGGTGACAAAATTTATTATTCGATTGATATATATGGAATGAAATAGTAAGGAAATGGCAATCAATTGATTACTGGTTAAAAAAAAAAAACATATATACTTATTTTTGTTTTAGACTGGCAACAGACTTCGGTAATACGGAGGTTTTCAATTTATTGAAAGATCCTTCCTCTATGTCCATGCTATAGGCGAAAATTGCTCGAATCTTCTTTACTGCAACTAAGACTACAAATGTTTTTGGCATGCTTGACGCCTCTTTCTTGTTCTCTTCGGTGTCAACGGATGCTGATGCAATTACGACATCTTCAATTATACTTTCAATTGATGTCTTTCTCTTTTCCAGGAAATTTGACCTTGATGTGAATTAATGGAACAACTTGTGCATCATGGTTTTGTTTGTGATTATTATAATGTAAAGATAGACTATGTACGTGCTCAATGAATTTGTATTTAAATATAAATTGTTTTAAGAAAATAAGACTGGGAAAAGAGAGTTATAACCGTTAAATAGTAACGTTATAACGAATCGAAATTCCCTGTAATAAATGCTAATGGGACCTGGACCGAGAAAAAAGAGCGTTATAGCCGGGAAAGCGTGATATACGGGAGCGTTATAACGAAGTTTTACTGTATAAGGTTCATGCAAGAAAAACTTTATCCTTTTTGAATCTTAACCAAAATTCATCCAAGTGTGTTTCTGGCATAGTCACAACGCATGTAGTAACATGCACTGCAGTACACTACCTGGGTTTAGACAATGTAAACTGTCCATAGCAGGGTATTCCCACAAAAGAACGGCTGAGCTGCTTAGCTAAGCAGAGCTAAAGTTCGTATCATTTGTGGCATTCTCACGGGTCACTTCTGCCTGCGATCACATTTACGCAGGCTTGTGCAAGACGCTAGTTGTCGATTCTGCGAAGAAGACGACGAAACCTCTTTCCACGTCCTGTGCGAGTGCGATGCTCTGGTCCAACGCGGCTGGTCTCAATTCGGAGTGGCCTATCGTCTATAAGCGATCTCAACTCCTATCTTAGCACGATCAACCTTGATCGTGAGGCATAGTCTTTCCCATCTGCGACTAGGGCGATAGCACAATAGGGCCACTGGCTTCAGTGCTGCAAATTCCTTTGGGTTCACGCCTCTCTACAACCTAATCTAATCTCATGCAACATGCAGTAACAGATGAAAACAGAACGCTTCATAAGGCTGCGGTAGAAATTATTAACACAAAAGAAGCTTCAGATTCATTCAAATGCGACGGGTATTCAAATTTCGGCCGCGAGCGAAATTAGCCTCGGTCTTCTATTTTTGTAGGAATTTATCTGTCTAGCACTATGTCTTTTTAATAGCTGCGTTCCGCTGCAGAACAACAACATATAGCTATTCGAAAAATATTATTGAACCTAAATACAGTAGACGCTTATAAATCAAGACTCTTAACCTTTAAATGCATGGGGTCTGAACCCATTATCGTAACTGACCTCCCATTATGTAAAATCGGTCACTGAACACGGAATCAGCCTTTTTTTCCAGGAAATAGGCCGTTTTCACAGAAAAGCAAAAATAGTAGAATTTTCATTGTGCACCAAATATGGCATTCAGGCCATATGTTGTAAATGAAAGACATTTTTCAAATTTTATTTAATCTGCCTCTTACTAAAATAGGAACAGTGCAAAAAAGAAAGGATAATGATCACTGAGAGTTTTGATCGAAATTATAGTGGAAACTCGATATAATGAACTTCTCGAATATTCAGTTTTTTAAAAGGGAGCTCGGGTAGGTGCATGATTAGTTTCCTATTCCTTATTGAAATTTGTATCGATACCTATTTGTGACATATCCTGGAAGTTGATGGAAAGTGGAGTAGGTCCTACTTCCCCTACAAACCTAAATTTAGCCATCTCTTTTGATATAAAGTCGCGAAAAACTTTAAATGTATGTCAAGTGGTAGCTGTTGGATGTCCTTATAAAATTTTAAAAGTGCGCCAGATCCGACTCATATACCCCTTCCTCCCCTAAAAAAAAAACATGGAATTGATTATTTTTGGCTTTGCGTGCCGTCTAGCTCTGTACATGCACTCATCATGCTATTAGCGCGATTAGAACTCGGTCTGGTTATAAAATAATTCTTATACATATATAATAGTTCGTTACATGTTCCACTGTTAAACGTATATCTCGAGACTTCTTTTGACTTATCATAGTTGATGGAATTCGTTTCTTGACTTTGCTAGGATATGAATATGGATATGAACTGCTGCCTGCTTTATAACTCAAATTTGTGCTAGTCCCAGGACATGTCCACAAGAATTACACCCATACAATTTTTTGTTGATCGAATGTGGTACTCCACATAGTCTTCTATATGAAATGGTTGACCCTAGAAGCACATTTTCTGAGGATCCTGACCGTGGAACTCCAAGACAATACTTGTCATAATCAAATGGTTTAAGAAATTGGATATCAAGGCGCAACTGCCTGAGTCCTCGTGAAAGTCCAAGTATCTTACTAAGATGTCAAGTACGAAAGTTCGTTTTTTAGTGGCGTATCCTAAGGATAAAACAAAAGATCTGAACAATGTTTTCAGTATACAGTAGAGCGTCGATTATCCGAACGTCGATTATCCGAACATTCGATTAACCGAACCGGGGATTTAGCTATTTTCATATGAAATGCTTTGAATCAAATGAAAAAATCAAGTGCCTGAAGGAAGCAAATTCTCACCAATAGAACTTAATTCCTTCGAATTTTATATTTTTGCTCAGTGCTATTCGTTTGACACATTTCCAGGTTGTCGCTAATATTAACTTTTAGGCAATTCTCCAGTGTTTCTATGAAAATTCGGTTAACCGAACTTTCGGTTATCCGAACCACCCCTTGTCAACATTAGTTCGGATAATCGACGCTCTACTGTACTTGACTTCAGTATCCAAGACTGGGATTATAAGAAGCAGCTACAGAAACGCTAAGCCCTGACCGGTGTGCTATAGAAAACAAAATGACAAAAGCGATGCTTCTAAACCAACTATGACAGCTCCGTTTCCTTGGATCCTGAACAGGACTGATTAACCTAGCTTTCATAAAAATGGCAGTAAATGTTCTAGAAAAATGGATCGGTGACATAATTTGTATGAAAATTTAGGTTATTTGGACCTGTTCTGGGCCCAATAAAACGAACCATCACGTTGAAAAAGATGATAATTAAAATTTTATGAACATATCCTACCCTACCCAAGACCAAAGGCGAGTAATTTCATCAACTAAGAACGATCGGAATGTATGTATAGATACATATTTTAGAATATGCCCCAATGCATGGTGTTCCATATATGGTACGTTGCAAAATTGGTGCAAACAATACCTTTAGTGACTTTTTTTGGTCAAAATCTCAATAGAATCTCAAGAACACATTCCAATTTACTCACCAGTATTTTTCCTTTTCCAAATAACGGTAAATTTCGCCAATTTTTTTATCTCTAAAGGATAGCTTTTAAAATTCCACAAAAAATAACGTTCGTCCACTTTGACGACGCACAAACAATGCCAGGAAGGTTTCGGGAAGCCAAAATTGAATTTATGTGAAAACTTATTTTGTCTACTTTGGGAAAAAGTGAAAGAAATATCATAAAATTTAAGAATCGCTAGACTTTTACATACCATATATGGTACGCTATGCAGTTAAGAGTTAAAACTGAGGATTCCATTGAATAATCTGAGATCAGAACTTTAATTAGGGTTAATTAGAATCACTGAACGTTTTAATAAAAATACATAATTATTGTGTGTTGTGTGATGCCTTAATACAGGTGCAACTACAAACGCAGCTACATTTTCTTGGCCAGTAGAACAGACCCAAACCCCCAAAAATTGATAGGTTCGGAAAATTAGGCCTATTGACGAATTTACTCCGTGTATTTCACGTTAAAAATGAAAAATATTTCTCAAGATTTGTAATGCGAGGGTAAGAATTGGTAGCTGATTTAGACGCACATTCTTTCATTTTTAATAATACGAATTGAATTTATATTTTCAACACTGAATCTAGATTCAGTGCACTCTATACAGGGTGTCCCGCATTGGGTGGTCAATACTGTAAGGGTTGATAGCGCAACTTGTTTCAGCAGGAAAATACCCAATACAATTGGAATTTTTTTTACCGTTACATTGTTATCGCTCTTTTCGTGAAAGTCATCAAAAATCGTGACTTGTCACGCAAAATCGTAATGTGCAGCACTCCTGATGACTTAATCCAAGATTTAATTTCAGTTTCAGAAACTACATGAAAATTCACAAAAAATGAAGTTTTTCCTGTTGCCAACATTACCGGCACTTTAAGGATACAGTTACCCAAACTTAACAGAAATTTTAAAATAGATTTTTCATCGAAAATTCAAACAGTAATTGCATAACGGTGCTTTATACGTACAACTCTGCAAAGTTGATAAAAGTTGCTTCAACATGTTGGCTTTCTAACGGTATATCACTTTTCTGATTTACATTGCAGAATTTTAGGTACGCATTGAATGGTAAAAATCATGGCTTCAGTGGAATCGTTAACAATTTTTCCTTGACTCGAAAAAAGACATAAAAAGACAATTATAATTCGGGATAGAATCTCGCTACATTATTTTGAAGAGAACTGTAAGATATTTGAAATTTGGTACATTGTTTTGCAAATGTAACGGTACTTATAACGATTAAAATTTAATATTTGCTTTTTATGGCAGATAGACGGGTGCCCGCTCATAATGCGAGACCTATGAAAGAATATTTGGAAAACGAATTTCCCGGAAAGTGGATTGGCTGATTTGGGACAGTTGCGTGGCCTCCGAGAAGTCCCGCCCTTACTCTCCTAGATTTTTATTTATGGGGTAACTTAAAAAGCAATGTCTATTCCGAGCCGATTACCTCCCGGGAACAGCTGCTGCAGCGAATTAATGATGCTTGTGACAACATTAAGGAAACCCCTCCTGAAATCCTTCGGGACGTTTCTTCCATGCGCCGAAGGTATCCAGTCTGCATACAAAATGGAGGAGGCCAATTCCAGCAGCATTATTCCAATTCATCAAACAGACTACAGACCCATTTAATCATTAGCTAACATTTTTAGTTTATTGGCTCTTTCTCATATTCAAAACTTGATTTTCATTTTTATTTAACAAATTTTCAAAATTGCGATAGTAAAATATAAAAAATAAATGTATAAAATTTCAGTTTAAATAATTCGATAAGAAAATAATTACCTTGTTTTTTTTTTATATCCAATATGTGTAATTCTAAAGTCTCGCAATGTAAATATGAAAAGTGATATACCGTTGGAAAGCCAACATTTTGAAGCAACTTTTATCAACTTTGCAGAGTTGTACGTATAAAGCACCGTTATGAAATTCCTGTTTGAATTTTCGATGAAAAATCTATTTTAAAATTTCTATTAAGTTTGAGTAACTGTATCTTGCAAGTACCGATAATGTTGGCAACAGAAAAAACTTCAGTTTTTGTGAAATTTTATGTAGTTTCTGAAACTGAAATCAAATCTTGGATTAAGTCATCAGGAGTACTGCAAATTACGATTTTGCGTGACAAGTCACGATTTTTGATGACTTTCACAAAAAGAGCGATAACAGGGTAACGGTAAAAAAATTTCCGAATGTATTGGTAATTTTCTTGCTGAAACAAGTTGCGCTATCAACCCTTACATTATTGACCACCCAATGCGGGACACCCTGTATATGATAATAAGCAGTGTATACACTCCCAATTGATAAACTAATATTCATAGGACCGACTACTCATTACTTATCTAGTGGTTATTCTTATCGTATATACAAAATGCACGCCACTTTCCGAAAGCTTTTACATTAAATTGAATTGAAGTTTTGTTTAGGTCAATAGCACGCTTAGCAGCAGCATGTTTTTTGAAAAAAAGAAAAATTCGAAAAAATCCTAAAAAAAACTAACCGCACTAAAATCCGGTAAGTGGTTTGGTGATTGAACCCAAAAACAAATTATTTTTTCATCTCAATTTTCTTCAACTTCTGACAAGATAAGGTGCTTGTATAATTCTTTTAAAAATTGGCGCAAATCGAGGCAAAATTAACCCTAGTTTTCTGACTTTAAAACATTGAAAGTGTTAGAAATAACGAAGCTTGAGTAAAACGCTGAGAAGACCTTGGTAGAAGTTGTTTGTATTATTGCTAGTGCAGTTTCGTGGATATTAGTGTTTTAGTCGTGTAAGAAAATGAGTTTCTAAAAAATTATTTTTTTAGCCAGTTACCGTTACCGTTATAACGATTTTCATGAAACCTGGTTAAAAATACCTTTTGACCGCCTGGCACCACCGTTAGGAGTTTGAATCATCCGCAGATCTACTTTTGACAGTTTATTAAAAAACCATAAGAGCTATAAATTTGCCATTTTCCCATTGCCGAGCCGAGGTATTCAGAAAAACCTGTTTTTGGCACATGAACTTTCGTAAATGAGTATGTACAGATTTCGTGTAAATGAGGATGTACAGATTTCATTAAGTAGTTGCAGTATTTTGTAGGGTGAAAGATTGTATGCAGTATGCATAATGGTCGTATCCGTTATGTTTTTGGCAGGACAGTCCTGCCTATTCAACCATAACCTGGCGAGCATGGTGATTGGCTACATTCCTTGTCCGGACTATGACGTAAAGGAACATATTTGTACACTCAGAGAAAAAATCACATAAAATTAATAGGTATTGGTAATTTTCTCCTATTAATGTTAGTCAATAAGAAAATCCGGTTATTTGACTAATGGACCATTATTAAACTAATGGGATACATCATCATTAAATTGGATGGATGGATATGGCGCTGAGATAGGTTGGGCTGGTTGCGCCCGGTACTGCAGCCTGCTGGCTTATTGTATTACCCATCTAAGCGAGAAAATTTCAGGTTATGAGCTCTGTCCTACGTAAAAGGCTTAGAAGAAAGCTAACCAGGTTTACTTTGGGTGCACCCATACTGGTGGTTTGAGCCCCAAAGAAGTTTTGTCTCCAGCTCATAAGAGCGGAACATTCGAAAATAACGTGCGAGGCTGATTCCTCATCTTCGTTACAGAGGCGACATAGTGGGTCTTGTGTGTAGATCCCTATTGTATGCAGATGTTTCCGTAGGGTGCAATGACCGGTTATAAGGCCTGTCACTGCCCTGAGGTTCGTTTTACTAAGACTGAGGGCTTCGGTGCAGCTGGTATGCCAGTTAGATTCCAGCATGCGCTTGCTATGCCTGACCCCTTCAGCGAGTCTCCATCGGTCTTGGAATTTATCCTCGGTCCATCGTCTGGCAACGGTTCTGGCAGTAGATTTACTGATCCCGATTGCAGGTTCAGGACCAGTTAAGGGTAGTTCGGAACCCTCTCTTGCGAGGGCATCCGCTTTCTCATTTCCTTCGATCCCCTTATGTCCTTTCACCCATTTCAGAGTTACTTTGTTTCGGATTGCTAGGTTTTTGAGATTTTGTTGGCATTCCCAAACCAATTTAGAGGTTGTTTTGGGATTTGCAATTGCTTTTATAGCAGCTTGACTGTCGGAGAGAATATATATGGTCTTATTGGTATATCCCTTTCGAGTACTCTCCCCTGCTGCAAGGTTTATGGCTATAAGTTCTGCCTGGAAGACAGTTGTATATTGACCTAGGGGTTTGGAGATACTATAGTTGTTAGTTTTAGTATAGACTCCTGCCCCCGTTCCTTCGTCTGTCTTCGACCCATCAGTGTACCACACAATGTGATTTGATAGATGGTTGTCGTTCCATTTACTCCAGTCTTCCCTAACCGTTGAGGTTTGGATGTTGGAGTCGAAGGTGTACATGGCCGGGGTATAGTCGCTGCCCATATCTAGTATTGGGTTTGCAATGATTTCTGTGATCGAACAGTGTCCTACCCTTTGTGGTGTCCACATGTTCGATGATTGGAGTCTGTACGCTGCGAGTCTAGCCTCTTCTGTGATTTTGAGGTCCAGTGGTGGCAGGTCTAGTAGTTTCTCTAGAGCTAAAGTTGGTGCACTGCGCATGGCGCCGGTTATGCTTGCGCAGGCCAGTCTCTGTACTGATCCCAACTTCGCTGCTGCTGTTTTTTGCTTAATTTTAGTCCACCAGACTATGGAGCCATAGGTCAGACGGGGTTTGACCACAGCTTCGTATATCCAGTGTATCGTTCGTGGTTTTAACCCCCACGTTTTTCCTATTGCTCTTTTAGTAGCATATAGGGTCTGTTTGCCTTTTGAAATTGTGTTTTGCAGCTGTTTGTTCCACGTGAGTTTGTTATCAAGGGTGACTCCCAGATATTTTACCTCCGTGGTAAACTGCAGTTGTTGGTTGAATAATGTTGGAGCGATGAGCCCTTCCAAGTTGTATTTGCGACTGAAGGTTATTAATGTTGTTTTGGCGGGATTGACCGATAGGCCTACCCTCCTACACCAATCCTCCACTTGGGTTAGAGCTTGTTGCATGAGTTCAGAAATAACTCCTGGATATTTTCCCCTTATAAGGATGCTGATGTCATCGGCATATCCTAGGGTATAGAAGCCAGTATTATGTAGCTGGACCAGTAGGCTGTCCACTACAAAGTTCCACAGGAGGGGTGAAAGTATACCCCCCTGTGGGGAACCTTTGAGGACAGCTGTATACATCGTTTCACCGAATAATTTTGCATGTACTTGTCGTCCTTGAAGCATTGATTTTATCCACCGACATATGGTGTTTTGAACTCCATGACTCGAGGCGCCGCACAGTGCGTCGAATGTATGGAGTGGGTGGTCAAAAATCAATATCTTAAGAACGCGTTTACCGATTTTTATGAAATTTGGTGGATGTGTTTAGCTAGTTAGGTTCTCAATTCTGTATAAAATTCAAGATGAATAAATGAAGGATTTTCGAGATATTGATAAAAATGTGAGAAAAATAAATGGTATAAAGATAGGCTATAATATAAAAAATCGTAACTTGGTAACCGGTTAACCAATTTTCTTGAAACTTGGCTATTATTTAAAGTAAAGAATAAACATTAGTTGGTAAAAAAAAATATTATCCGGGAAGAACTGAGCTCTGAGATATATAAGAGAGAAATCTATGAATTTTACCCATTTTTGGGGGCTTTATAAAATGCCTAATATCTTTCAAGAACCCGAATTTAAACTTAATATTTTGTCACTCTGACATTGTTCAAGTGTCACTATTTAAAATATATAAATTTCAAAGAAACGGAGTTTTGCGATTTGGAGATATAGAGGTTCAAAAAATTAAATAATTCAGTGATACGCATCCTCCGAAGTCGTGTTTAGATAAAATATTTTTTTTCGTTTTTTATTTTTTTTTTATTTTTTAGAATAACAATAATATTAACAAAATACATGCTTATAATTTATTCCGGCTCATCGTTGCTTTCCAAATCCAGCAAACTTACATCAAAATTGGCAATGGGAAGTATAATCTAATTGGTTTATATATGAATTGACTTCTGCGTCTATATGATGTTGTTTCTTAATTCTTGGAGTCCGCAGGGACGCTAGGAAAGGGTCCGAGGTTAAGAGGAGCATTCGCATTAAATCCTTATTGGAGCTGGTTCTGGAAAACTAACAAGTGTGATACAATCGATTCCTTGTAACTTACTTATGCAGTGCCTCCTAGGCATCCTCAGATAAATTTCCAATTGGCAAATGGAAAGAATCAATTACCTCAACTCCGTGCACTAGAACCTTGAGCAAACTATTGAACACGGGTATAATTCTAAATATAACTCTTTGGTGTGACCTAGAAGTTCCCCAATTTTTTCTTTATTGGTGCTTTGACCACTCGCTAGTACCCTTAAAATTATTGAAATTTAAATAAATTTGGCTGAATAAAAATACAAATTACATTAAAAAAGCAAAAAATAATTGTAGCTACTCTAAATCTTCCGATGCGTATTTTTTAAATCTCACTTTGAAAGTTTGTTCGTATTTTATAGATTTTTAACGATTTTTTCAATTAATAACAATTTATTATTATATTATTATAAATATTTTTTACATGATATGGTTTACACTGGACTTCAAAAATCAAATTCCATAGAAAACCATATGCATTGTCTATTTGTATTTATATTTTTTAGGTATTTTTGAATTAATTGAATTTTTGATTTAATTAATTAATTAAAATTATTTATAATATTTTTTTTGTTCGGGCTTGAAATTTATTATCTCCTCTATCGCAAAAGTGTGTAAAAGCTTAATATTATGGTAAAATTATCACTTTTAGTGACTTTAGAAATAGCCCAGTTCCTATTTTTCAAGGAACTAGTTAAGTAAAAGTGCCAATTGCGTAAAAAAAGGCAAAAAAAGGCAAACCAATACTAGTTTAAATTAAAGTAGACACTTGTATCTTTAGGAAAATATCAACCACCCAAAACGTTTTGTGACGTTTTTTTTTAATCTCAATTTAAAGTTTTTTTTCATATTTTAATGATTTTTTTACATTTTTTATTCAATTAAAAGATTTTTAGAAAAAAAAATTATCTGAAGAGTTTTAGTGGAACATACTTATTCTAAAAAATATCATTAAGGTTGCCAAAAACTTGCGAAAAGATCGGAAATCGAAGTTAAAGTACAACCTATTTTTTTGAATTTTTTATATTTTTCAACTTTAGTCCATAAAATTACTAAAAAAACGAAAAAATAAAATTTTTTTTTTTACATATTCGGATACTCCAACATGTTCTCTTTGATATTGGCTAACTTTGATTCCGGGGAAAAATAGTCAATTTTTTTATTTTTGCCTATGGAACGACGCACTGTGCGCCGTGTACAAGAGATTCAAAGGAAGTGTTGTCGAAGGCCCCCTCTATATCTAGGAAGGCCGCGAGCCCTATTTCTTTGATTTCTAATGTGGTCTCAATCTTCCCAACTAGATGGTGTAGTACTGATTCACATGATTTCCCTGTCTGATAAGCATGTTGGTTTGGGTGCAACGGGAAAAGCGACAGGCACCTTTCCCTGATATGTTTATCGACGAGCTTTTCCAATGACTTAAGTAGGAAGGAGGTTAGAGTTATTGGTCTATACGATTTCGCTAGGGTTTGGTCACGCCCCGGCTTTGCCAGAAATGCTACGTTTACCTGCTTCCAAGTGATTGGGATGTATCCTAAGGCTATGCTGGCTCTGAATAGTCTTAGTAAAAGCGGAGCCAGGGTCGTAAAACCCTGCTGAAGCAGGGCTGCACCGTCTGGTCCTGGTGATTTGTAGGGTTCGAAAGAGTGGATCGCCCATTCCACCCTATTATAAGTTACTATTTGGTTCGCAATCCGCCAATCGTCTTTGTTAGCCCTGAGAAAAAGGGAGTTGTCATCCAACTGGTCTGTGCGCTCCGATGTTATCGTTGATCCAGGAAAGTGAGACCCTAGGAGGACTTCCAGGGTCTCCTTACCTGTTTTTGTTTGGTTTTCATCGGAGTTTTTAAGTGTTCCGATGGGGTTTGTTGGATCCTTGGCTAGAATCTTCTGGAGTCTCGCTCCTTCATGCAAGTTTTCTATTTCTTCGCAGAACTTCCTCCAGGATTCCCTCTTGGCTTTCCTAATTTCTTTGCTATACTGGGTTAGGGTGCAGCGGTATGTGTCCCAATCCCCAATCATTAAATTAATACGGTCAAACTATTAAGTTACTGTGGTATCATATTATTATTTTGACTAGGAGGCTTCACCCCCTGCTCGCTACGCTCACCAATCCACGTTCACGGTTTTTATACCCTTCGCTCATAGAGTGAAAGGGTATATTAACTTTGTCATGAAGTTTGTAACGCATTGCAGGAAGCATCTCCGACCATATAAAAACTATAAATATCTGATCAGCATGACTTGGGAGTCGATTGGGCGATGTCCGTCTGTCCGTCTGTCTGTTGCGACGCGCTTTACTCGGCCAATTTAAAAGCTATGAAGCTGAAATTTTGCACAAATGCTTCTTTTTGCTGCAGGCAGTTTGTATGTTTGAATCGGTAAAATCGGACAATGGGGTCATGGGGCTGCCATACAAACCCAACTACCCAAATTAGGTTCTTCTAAGAAAAACTTTTTTATTTGTGCACGAATTTCAACAAAATTTCACACAAATGTGTTTCTATTGATAACACAAAACATATGTAAGAATGGATGAAATCGGACCATGGGGTCATGGGGCTGCCATACAAACCTAACCTCCCAAATAAGGTTCTTCTAAGAAAAATTTTTTGATTTGTGCACTAATTTCAACCAAATTTCACACAAACGTTTTTCTCTTGATGGCACAAAACATATCTAAGAATTGATGAAATTGGATAATGCGGGCATGGGGCTGCCATACAAACCTAACCCCTCAAATTAGGTTCTTCTAAGAAAAACTTTTTTATTTGTGCGCCAATTTCAACTAAATTTCGCACAAATGCGATTCTCTTGCTGACACAAAACATGCCTAAGAATGGCTAAAATCGGATAGTGGGGTCATGGGGCTGCCATACAAACCTAATCCCCCAAATTAGGTTCTTCTAAAAAAACTTTTTTATTTGTGTACCAATTTCAACCAAATTACACTCAAACGTGTTTCTCTTGATGACACAATACATATCTAAGAATTGATCAAATCTGACCATGGGATCATGGGGTGGCCATACAAACCCAACGCCCATTTTGGTTCTTCTAAGAAACATTTTTGCGCCAATTTCACAAAACCTTGAATTAATATGTCTTCACCAAAGCAACAAAAAAGTTAAAAACGAATGGAATCGTACTTTCGGGTCATGCTCCCGCAACCCCAATAAAATTTTCCGAGTAAATATTTTTATTTGCCCACTTATTTCAACCAAGCACAAACGGAGGGGGATTAAATACAAGTCATAGATACGCCCGAAAAAACTTTTAGTCCAAGGGCCCAAGCCCAAGCGAAGAGTATCTAAATTTCGGCCGCGCCCAAAATTAGCATCTGCCCCCGGGGGTTGGCGAGCGAAGCGAGCAGGGGGCGAAGCCCCCTAGTTTTTTTTTTATTTTTTATTTTTGTTTTATTTTTTGTATTATTTTTTTTTATTATTTTTTAAGAATCACGACCGAGTATTGAACATTCGATTCTCTAGTACTATTTGAGCTTACCGAGTCACGGGAAAGCCGCCGAACGATCTCGACTACGGAGCATGTTGTTGATTATATTTTGAAATTTAGTTAATAGGAGTCCTATTGAGAGATTATGGGACATTTTTTTTCTGAGTGTATGTAAAGAGACCGAGGCTAATTTCGGACGCGGGCGAAATGTTGATACCATTCACTTTCTTCCGAACTAATGGTTTCTCCTCTGACTTGTATTTCAAATGCAGTACAGATTTGGTTGGTGCCTAAAATTATATTGATATCAGGCATTCAAAAACTTTGCTCCAATTGCGGTGGGCGTAAATGATTAATGCTGATTATGAATTCGCTAAACACTCGCGTTTCCACGACACAAAGCTATGAAAAAGTTTAGTACATCGAAAATAAGCATGGTCGCAATGGGAGCTTAAACCATTGTATAGCGTAAATTTTAGAAAATAGCACCCAAGTTGCGAAAGCAAATGTCGAGTAATGTGGATGGCCTAAGCTTCCTGCAGGATAAATTCTTGCTTGCACCACTGCATCACCAGATCCCCTTACCTTTCCGAAAATCTATCTATGCCACTGGCAGATGCCAACAACATCCCAACCAGCCAAAAACAATTGTATGATCTACCATTCACTCATGCATCACACGTCTGCTGAGATATCTTTGTCATTTGTCATGTTTTCATACAAACAGTATATGACGATGTCCCCCTGTATCATTTATACACGCGCCTTACTACGGAAAAAGACTAAAAAATTGTTACTTATAAAGATGATTTAATAATTACGTAACATACATGTTTAATTCATCGCTCGTAAAAAATATTCATGACTTACGCGAAATAAATGAATGATATATCATTCGTGATGCACACCGCGAAATAAATCTATATGAATCCCACGCCAAAATGTTGATTAAATCTTTTATAATAAGGAGAAAGGGCTTTAAAGCGGGTCAATTTCTGATTTAGCGGGAATAATGTTGATCTAAACACTTTGCCCGTACCCGTAGGGGGGAAGTTATAGGTTGAAAGACTTTGTTCGATTCCTATATCTTTTTCAATTTTGGCGAAACTGCGGACCCTTAGCTATGCAGGAGGTGAGTCATAGGCTGAACGGTGCAAACCAATTCCTTTCAGTCTTCACGGGACTTTACTCTCCCACATTATCCGAGTAGGCTTTGTGGCATGGGCCTAGAATAGTGCTTCCGCTTTTCCCGGCGGTTCGTAAAGGGCGACTAAAGGAACAGGAGAGAATAAAACTCCTCTGGGCTTCCTACCTATCTCTACAATTGTGCCCGCGACCATTGTCTGCATGCAGTTGGTCAGATATGCAGGAAGGCTAACAAAAAAATGACCCCTGTGGTTTTTGGGCTTAGAATTATGCCACAGCGTTCCCGGCTTGTCGTAAAAGGCGACTTAGGGATAGGGTACGTAGGCTTGTAACCCGCGTACTTGAAATTTTCTTTACACTTGAAACATTAAACCAGCATCGGATACCTCGGACTGATTCACCGGCAACGACTTTTGGACGTCCCTCAAATAGTTCCGGTCCACCATTCAAAAAGGAACTAACAGACGCTATCAAATCAATGGACGCCGGTAAAGCCCCGGGATTGATGGAATTCCGACTGAATTGTTAAAAGCTGATATTAACGCTACAGCGGATATTCTTCTTCCCTTAATTCAAGAGTGTTGGGAAACTGAAACTCTTCCCAGTGAGTGGAAAAAGGGCCTAATTATTAAAATTCCGAAGAAAGGTGACCTGAAGAATTGTAATAATTGGCGTGGGATCTGTCTACTTCCTGCTATTTCCAAGTTGATGGCTAAGATTGTTTTAGGACGAATCAAGGAAAAAGGAAAGCGAAGGGTTTTTCTGTAGCGACAACATTAACAAGCTTTCAGATCCTTTTGAGGTGCACAGTGGAGTGAGACATGGCTGTTTTTGTTACCTATTCTCTTTCTTATTGTCATTAGTGATGTAGCTCCGCACTTCAATTACATCGTAACAAAGGTATCAGTTGGAAATTGTTTGATCACCTTCAACATCTTGACTACGCTAACGACATTTGCCTTCTATCAACTAATACGGATGATGTCGCTCGAATGACAGAAGCTCTAAACTACGCAAGTCGTAATGCGGGACTGAAAATCAATGCTGCCAAGTTCTTGAGCACAAGGGGCAGAGCGAAATTTGAATTTCGGGACAGACAGTCGAAAAAGTTGATGAATTTTGCTATCTCGGGAGCGTAGTTACAGCAGATGGTGGAGCGGATGCTTATGTAAAATCACGGAAAAACAAGGCTAGGGCGGCTTTCTTCAATTTGACTCCTTTGTGGTTAAACAACAATATTTCCAGACGCACCAAATTACGAGTCTTCAATTCCAATGTGAAATCCGTGCTGCTATATGGCTGTTCAACCTGGAAGGTGACTATAGAGATTACTGGTAAGTTGCAAACTTTTGTAAATCTGAGTCTACGGCGCATTCTACATATTCGTTGGCTGGAGATAATTTCGAACGAGGACTCTCGTCTTATTTAGGTCTTATAACCAAATGTATTTTCCTGGTTGGTACATAACTCGTGTTCGACGGCCAAGGAACATATAGAGAAGATCGGTAACTAGCGAGGCGAAAACGCTAAATCTTACATGGTCGCAGCTAGCGCCGTTGGCGCAAAACAGAACGAGGTGGAGAGAAGGCGCAGTTAATGCCCTATGCCCCACAAGGGGTTAACAGGAACTAGAGAGAGATACGCTTCTGCAAACAATACAAATTTCAAGCTAAGGTTGTTAAATTTTTGTTGTTTGCAAAAGTCTGGTGTGATGGCCAATTTGTCACAGTGCGTAATGCTCTTGTGTCGGCACACTCACGCCAACAAGATAAATACGTAAAGAATCAAACTTGAGTTTGTCTCATATAGTAAGAAGAATGCGACAAGTGCGCGAATCATTTTCGAGGCGAAAGGAATCCATGTATTTCCCCAATCCAAGCAATTATGTGCAATAATGAAAATAGAAAGAGACGTCTACATAGTAGTCTATACATATTAATTGCATTTCCCTCAGCTCGCCATCATGTGTTTCACTTTCAAAGCGTCTTATATATACAGCACCTCGACTCGTAACGCATGAAGTGAAGTTAATTTTGGATTATTTTGACGATTTATGACGCCAACCCAGTCAGCATTGGCGTCATATATCGTCAAAATAGTCAAAAATAATCTTCACTTCATGCATCACGAGTCGACATGTTGTATCTATAGGACGCATTGAAAGTGAAAGACATGATGGTCAGCTGAAGGAAATTCCATTAATCAGTATGGGTGCTTGCATAAGGAAAATACAATGATTCCTTTCTCCTCAAAGGTGATTCGTACACTTGTCGAATTCTTTTTACTATATAAGACAAGTCTGATTCTTTACGTATTCATGTTGTTGGCGTGAGTGTACCTACACGTTACGCACTGTGTCAAGTTGGCCGCGACACCACACTTTTGCAGACAACAAATATTTTTTTAAGCGTAGCTTGAAATTTTAGTTGTTTGCAAAAAAGTCAACATGTTTGCAAAAGTCTTCTCATTTATGCAAATTTAAATAATCATTTTGACGTGGGACTTATTTCGCGATGTGCATTTTTCATTCATCACGGATACATCATTCATTAATATAGTGTAAGTCATGAATATTTTTCACTAGCGATGAATTAAACATATACATAACTATTACATCATCTTTATCAGTAACGATTTTGAAGTTTTTATCCGTAATAAGGCGGACTGGATCTGGACTGACGTGTAGTGCATGAATGATAGGTCACACATGTGCTTTTTGCTGGCTGGTATCGATTTTGCATCAGCAGCATCGTCACTGAACTAAAAATTGAATTTCAATCCGCCACTTGCCGTGATTTATAAGATCAGTCATTTTTAATTTGCACATTTTATCAGTGATGACTTCGCCCTATAAAAATGATAAACTTGATGCATTTTTAAAATTGTAATTAGGGTTCCAACAAGTAACACTACGTACGTGACTTATTCCGGAAACATGTAGATATCGATTGTACTCACGCATATGCATTTCTTTCTACGTGTTGTTGGCATGAATCGCGTCTTTCAAATGAAGTACATAGTACACCGAACCAAACTCAATGGTTCGACACTGTACTAAGCTTTGCCTTGCAGCGACAATTTATCAAAAACAACATTCTGCATTGGCAGGAATATACGATGGGAAGCCATATATAATTTATATCTTCCATCTGTTGCTTGATATCGGGGCAAAAAGGAATGATTTGTAGGAGTCCATTTTATAACACACATATGCTACACGTGTAAAATTCAAATGGTCCCGGATGCATTGTGAGTAAGGAGGGTGAGTTTTTACGCGACATCTAAATTCAAAACATTCCAGACTTGATACATATATGGATTTATTCACTTGCAAAATTGACTTGAGTTTTAATTCGAATATTACTTAATGGCACTTTTTCCTTACTACAATTTATTTTTCGTTTTGCAAATATAAATAACTTAAATAAATAACAACTTGCATTCTTCTTCAGTGCGAGTGTTTCTGAAGTTTAGATGGCTTGTACATGGTATTTATTATAAGAATTTTTTGCTACAGCTACCTGCTTAAAAGGTAAGAAAAAAGGGGTTCTTCTGAAAAGTGGATCCAGTTTTATCGCACCTGCGCGGCTAGTTTAATGATTCGTGATGGGCAATTTCCTTCGTCGTCGTTGAGGCGGTTACTACCTGGTATCTTCATGATCTCCAAGCTTTCCCATGCATCCAGTCTTGAGGGTTTATTGACTTTACGTAATATCTCGATATCCTCCCAGCTTATGGCGTGTCCTTCGTTTACAATGTGGGCTGCGACCGCTGATTTGATTGTTGCGTTGCTTCTTCGTGCTGCTGCTTCTGCCTCTTTCTCATGCTCGTTGAATCTCGTCCGGATGAGCCTCTTCGTTTGTCCTACGTATTCCTTGTTACAATCCTTGCATGCGATTTTGTAAATTCCGCTCAGCTCGTCTTTCTTGAGTGGGTCCTTTTCGCTACCTAAAAGAGATTTTAAGCGTGTATTAGCAGTAGATCCTACAATCTGTATATTGAATTTTTTGAGACGATTTTTTATTTGGTAGAGAAGGTTGGAGGTTGGAACGCTAATGCGAGTTGGTGTGTTGTCCTCAATTTGTGTGTTGAAAAAGGTTGAGTATTGCTTTCTTTCGGTTTGTTTCTGCTTGCGGTAAATCAGTTTCTTTATCGTATCCTCAGTATATCCGTTCTTCATTGCAGTGTCTATTATATAGTTAATTTCATTCTCGTAACCTTCCTTTGTAAGTGGATATGTAATGAGGCGATGGACCATAGAGTTAAACGCTGCCATTTTCTGTGGTACGGTATGGTTTGATGAGTTTGGTATAGTGCGTTGGGTGGTGCTTGGTTTCCGGTAAATTTCGTATGTGAGTGTGCTTGCGTGCCTTATAATTGTTATATCCAGGAATGGCAACCGTCCGTCTTTCTCGTGCTCTATTGTAAATTTAATGTTCTTATGGATGCTATTGATCACCTGTGCCAGGGTGTCCAGATTTTTCGCCTCTACTACGGCAAAGACATCGTCCACGTATCTATACCAAATCCGAGGCATCATCTCGTTTTCCTCGATTCTCCTTTCAATTTGTGACATGAACATTTCGGTTATTAATGGGGAAAGTGGGTTGCCCATCGCCACTCCCTTCGTCGTTCTAAAAAATCGTCCCCGAAAAGTGAAATAATTTTCATTCATACATAACTCGGCCAGTTTCGTATATTGTGCAACCTTTTTTCGCCATTCGAGCGATCTTCCTTGGCTATTTAGCCATTGTCGAAGTTCGAAGGTACCCTGCCTTACTGGTGTATTTGGGAATAGGGCAGTCACATCAAATGACACCATAACCTCATCTTCTTTCAGTTCGACACTTTTTAATTTTTCGGTTAGTTGCAAAGCGTTTTTTATCGAATACTTGCTGTTCGTATCTCCGATTTCCTGGAATTCTTTGATAAGCCATTGCGCGATGTTGTAAGTTGGGGAATTGGTGTCAGCAATGATTTCCCTTAGTTCATTGCCTGGCTTGTGTATCTTTGGCTGACACCTTATCCGTGGTAGTGAAGGATTAGGCATTCTCAATTTGGATGCGTTAGGGAATACTAATGTGGCTTCTTTAATTGCTCTATCTACCCTCTTTATCGACTCCGGCAATGGGTTGGCACGCAGTTCAAGATAGTTGCCATTCGATAACTTTTCATTAACTGCATTGTCGTACTCGGTTTTTTCCATTATTACAATGTTGTTCCCTTTATCTGCTTTCAGGTAATACACCGGTTTTTCTTTCAAGCTTTTGGCTAATCTCTGTTCTGTCCTCGTGATATTCGGTTGTGTGGGCTTGGGGTCGTCGGTACCCTTTTCAATTACTTGTCGCACGTTTTGCCTAATTGCGTCCTTTACGTCCCCATCTTTCCACTTGATTGCTGCTTCAATGTTCACTATTGTCTCCGGTATGGGGTTTATGGCTGGCAGGGAATACTTTAAGCCTTTATTTAAAAGTTTGAGCTCTTGTGGTGTGTATGTGATAGATGACCTATTTATAACGAAATTGTCTATTTCTTGTGGAGGAGGGGCGGGCGTAGTTAGCTTCTCGTCGGCAAGCAGCCTTAATTTTTTATTTAATGATTGTCTTTTTTTAATTCGTTGGCATTCGTAGGCTCTGTTAATTTTTGTGATCATTTGGTTAATAGGGGCTCCTGTGAGAGACGCATGCTTTGCAAGTTTTAGGTGGTAGCTGTATGCTTTTAAGGTGGTGTCAGATAGTTTAGCATGTAATTTTTTAATAGAAGTATTGATAAGGTTTGTCTCAAAGTATTTTTCGTCCTTTTTAGATATATGTAATCCACATTTAATTTTTACTTTATGTGATTTGGGTGTAAGATTTAGCCGTTTGCATTGGTGTAGAAATTTGATATCTTCGGAAATTTTAGCCATAGTTTTCTTAAACTTCAGTAGCTTATTGTAATCGGTGGTATGGTCGGAGGCCATATTCAATCTTATTGATCAGTTTCACCGCTGTTTGTAGCTTATTTTTAATTTATATCAATCAAAAACACTTTTTCCTTACTACAATTTATTTTTCGTTTTGCAAATATATATTTCGAATGCAACTTGCATTCTTCTTCGCACTGAAGAAGAATGCAAGTTGCATTCGAAATATATATTTGCAAAACGAAAAATAAATTGTAGTAAGGAAAAAGTGTTTTTGATTGATATAAATTAAAAATAAGCTACAAACAGCGGTGAAACTGATCAATAAGATTGAATATGGCCTCCGACCATACCACCGATTACAATAAGCTACTGAAGTTTAAGAAAACTATGGCTAAAATTTCCGAAGATATCAAATTTCTACACCAATGCAAACGGCTAAATCTTACACCCAAATCACATAAAGTAAAAATTAAATGTGGATTACATATATCTAAAAAGGACGAAAAATACTTTGAGACAAACCTTATCAATACTTCTATTAAAAAATTACATGCTAAACTATCTGACACCACCTTAAAAGCATACAGCTACCACCTAAAACTTGCAAAGCATGCGTCTCTCACAGGAGCCCCTATTAACCAAATGATCACAAAAATTAACAGAGCCTACGAATGCCAACGAATTAAAAAAAGACAATCATTAAATAAAAAATTAAGGCTGCTTGCCGACGAGAAGCTAACTACGCCCGCCCCTCCTCCACAAGAAATAGACAATTTCGTTATAAATAGGTCATCTATCACATACACACCACAAGAGCTCAAACTTTTAAATAAAGGCTTAAAGTATTCCCTGCCAGCCATAAACCCCATACCGGAGACAATAGTGAACATTGAAGCAGCAATCAAGTGGAAAGATGGGGACGTAAAGGACGCAATTAGGCAAAACGTGCGACAAGTAATTGAAAAGGGTACCGACGACCCCAAGCCCACACAACCGAATATCACGAGGACAGAACAGAGATTAGCCAAAAGCTTGAAAGAAAAACCGGTGTATTACCTGAAAGCAGATAAAGGGAACAACATTGTAATAATGGAAAAAACCGAGTACGACAATGCAGTTAATGAAAAGTTATCGAATGGCAACTATCTTGAACTGCGTGCCAACCCATTGCCGGAGTCGATAAAGAGGGTAGATAGAGCAATTAAAGAAGCCACATTAGTATTCCCTAACGCATCCAAATTGAGAATGCCTAATCCTTCACTACCACGGATAAGGTGTCAGCCAAAGATACACAAGCCAGGCAATGAACTAAGGGAAATCATTGCTGACACCAATTCCCCAACTTACAACATCGCGCAATGGCTTATCAAAGAATTCCAGGAAATCGGAGATACGAACAGCAAGTATTCGATAAAAAACGCTTTGCAACTAACCGAAAAATTAAAAAGTGTCGAACTGAAAGAAGATGAGGTTATGGTGTCATTTGATGTGACTGCCCTATTCCCAAATACACCAGTAAGGCAGGGTACCTTCGAACTTCGACAATGGCTAAATAGCCAAGGAAGATCGCTCGAATGGCGAAAAAAGGTTGCACAATATACGAAACTGGCCGAGTTATGTATGAATGAAAATTATTTCACTTTTCGGGGACGATTTTTTAGAACGACGAAGGGAGTGGCGATGGGCAACCCACTTTCCCCATTAATAACCGAAATGTTCATGTCACAAATTGAAAGGAGAATCGAGGAAAACGAGATGATGCCTCGGATTTGGTATAGATACGTGGACGATGTCTTTGCCGTAGTAGAGGCGAAAAATCTGGACACCCTGGCACAGGTGATCAATAGCATCCATAAGAACATTAAATTTACAATAGAGCACGAGAAAAACGGACGGTTGCCATTCCTGGATATAACAATTATAAGGCACGCAAGCACACTCACATACGAAATTTACCGGAAACCAAGCACCACCCAACGCACTATACCAAACTCATCAAACCATACCGTACCACAGAAAATGGCAGCGTTTAACTCTATGGTCCATCGCCTCATTACATATCCACTTACAAAGGAAGGTTACGAGAATGAAATTAACTATATAATAGACACTGCAATGAAGAACGGATATACTGAGGATACGATAAAGAAACTGATTTACCGCAAGCAGAAACAAACCGAAAGAAAGCAATACTCAACCTTTTTCAACACACAAATTGAGGACAACACACCAACTCGCATTAGCGTTCCAACCTCCAACCTTCTCTACCAAATAAAAAATCGTCTCAAAAAATTCAATATACAGATTGTAGGATCTACTGCTAATACACGCTTAAAATCTCTTTTAGGTAGCGAAAAGGACCCACTCAAGAAAGACGAGCTGAGCGGAATTTACAAAATCGCATGCAAGGATTGTAACAAGGAATACGTAGGACAAACGAAGAGGCTCATCCGGACGAGATTCAACGAGCATGAGAAAGAGGCAGAAGCAGCAGCACGAAGAAGCAACGCAACAATCAAATCAGCGGTCGCAGCCCACATTGTAAACGAAGGACACGCCATAAGCTGGGAGGATATCGAGATATTACGTAAAGTCAATAAACCCTCAAGACTGGATGCATGGGAAAGCTTGGAGATCATGAAGATACCAGGTAGTAACCGCCTCAACGACGACGAAGGAAATTGCCCATCACGAATCATTAAACTAGCCGCGCAGGTGCGATAAAACTGGATCCACTTTTCAGAAGAACCCCTTTTTTCTTACCTTTTAAGCAGGTAGCTGTAGCAAAAAATTCTTATAATAAATACCATGTACAAGCCATCTAAACTTCAGAAACACTCGCACTGAAGAAGAATGCAAGTTGCATTCGAAATATATATTTGCAAAACGAAAAATAAATTGTAGTAAGGAAAAAGTGTTTTTGATTGATATAAATTAAAAATAAGCTACAAACAGCGGTGAAACTGATCAATAAGATTACTTAATGGATTATAAGAAAAAAAAATATATAAGGAGAGTAATAATGGAATATGAATTGGGTTGGAGTTGGTGGACCGGCGATACTATATGTTAACTAAACAAGCGTCAAGTTTGTCAGGCAACATTCATACTGATTACCTACTTCTTTGACCCTTTTGGCGCTCTTCATAACTACCCAACTGAACTTGATGTTTGGCCTCGCGTGACATTCAGTCGAAATCGAAAGATGTGATGCCCGCCCTAGTCCAAAATGTATCAATTCAATACCATCCCACACAGGTAATAAATAAATCTCAAAGTTCCTGGAGTTATGAAATTGACAAGTTATAAATTGACTTTGAATTTATTCAAAGGAGTTCTTTTATTGTCCTTTTATTTGTTTAAAAAACTATTTACAATTAATTTATTCTAATGTATAACATGAATCAATGGGCTCGAAAATATTAAATTATAAGCAATAATCGCTTATAATCCTCTGTTCATCGCTAGAATTTCAATCAACCGAACATCACTGACATGAATATCTCTAAGCAAACGCGGCTTCATGTCAAATGCACCAATAGATCTGGATCGGGGTCGCACAACGCAGCTTTCCGTACTAGTGTCCTTTGAACCGGTATATCTAATACACTCCTTGCGAGATAACTTGACAGATACCAACTCTCCATGATAACTGTTATTTGCCAAATTATTCGATCGTTTGACTCGGACACAGGATTTTACTAAATTCGTCTTTTGTCGTCGACTTGTAATTTTATTTGCGTGATATACGAACTGAAGAATTTTCAAAAGAATCAAAAGAACAATAACTGCCAATATTTCCATGTTTTAATGTCTCTCTATGCTTCAAACAAACGATTGTCGAAAGAAAGTATTATCACGAATGAGGTAGGACTTCCGCTTCGCAGTTTTTATGTACCGAATTTGTTTGCGGTAATGAAAAGAGGCGTCAACCTTCATGTTAATTATGCCCAGGTAAGTTAATGTAACAAAGGTATCGTCATTACAAATTACACTTGAAAGTATTTTACTTATTGTCAAAGTTAATTACTGTTTTGGGTAATTTATAGATTTTTAAAAGGATTAACCCTTTCATTCCCAAATTAAATTCCTTCGGGCAAAAAAATAATATTGTTGTTATTCCGTTTTTATTTGTGTCTAATAATACATTTTCAATGAAAACAAGGAATAAAAATTATGGGTTTGGGAAATAATAGTATGTAAACTGCAGTTTACATTGGGATTGAGTGGATACTTTTTCAAATACAAATAGTTGATGGCAATATGAGTTATTTATTTTTTTATTACGGAAACTATGAAAGAAATTTTCTCGATGAGTAATACTAAGGTCCCACCCATTTACTGGAGCTATGTTTACAAAACAATAGTGTAAAATCTGGCCAATCCGGACCTCAACTTCCGGATTATTTGTTTGATAATCCGGATTTAGGACCATTTATCAGTAAAGTTCAAAATTAAATTAGAGTTTTTAAATCAAAATAAATTTATAAAAACTGGCGAAACTATACGTTTTTCTGATCGAATCTACTGGTGATAAATTTATTAAAATTAGTTAGAATTTTAGCATAAATGATATATTATTGACGAGGGTGGAGTCTTTATCGGTGCATTTTGGAAATCCGGACAATTCGATAATCCGGGCATTGGTCCCAATTAATCCGGAATATACCCCAATAGGTCGAAATCGCTCAATTTTTACCATCTGAAAGGTTTTATGCTACTTTTTCCGCCTAGTTCATCTTTTTCATATCGGATTCATTCCAATACCGGCAACAATATCATTCCATAAATGCCCAATGTAAACCACAGTTTACATAGCTTTCAACGTCCCCCATTGCCGCCCTATTAAATTTTTGTCACAGAAAATCCTGGCAAATGAATCTTTTGATGTTGGCGAATAACGGTATATTTTTTTTCACGGATGGATTTTGCGCCTAGAATTATGAAGGAGGGGAGCAATTCACCACTTTTCACAATCGACGAAAACACCCTGACGGCCTTAATTCTAAATGCGTTCATAAAAATTTCAATCCATACGCATTAACTAAATGTTTTCTATTCGAATGCTGTTATATGTAAGTTTCAGTGTATGTCACTCATTTTTATTTAAAGTAAACCAAAACAAGGAAAAAGTGTTTTAATGTTGATGTAAACGTCAGTTTACAATGGGAATGAAAGGGTTAAGCTACAAACATTCCATATAGGTGATAAGAAACAATTAACTTAACTTCTGCATGTTGTAAGGCTGTTTTATTACGCACGCCGCGTCGTTTAGAAAACACTCGCTGCTAATCAAATTATGGAAATCAGTGGCGCATTATGCAACTGGTTTCCGCTTTCTTGTATTAGAGCAGTAACAGCTTCACACTAAAGAGCTGATCAGTTGTTTATCGACCAGTTCTAAACCCGCCTTGATATTCGCCAATGATTTATTCTGATTACGGATTAATTCTCTCTTCTCACCTCTAATTCTCACATTTCAGCTTGTCACCCTGGATTGGCCAGGTTATATGCTTAAACTCTTTTTCGCTATTTCTTTATAATTAGTAGGGTACCAGCAGTCTAAAAGTACGTTGTCCTCGACACGACTGCATCGGCTCTAGCGACAGCGACTCGCTCATTTCATATAAAAACTCGTTTTTAAGGTAGGTACGTTGTCCTCGACGCTCTGGCTCATTCCATAAAAACTCGTTTCTCTCTCATTTTAAAAACGAGTTTTTATATGGAATGAGCGAGTCGCTGTCGTGTCGAGGAAAATGTACCTTTAGAATGAGAGAAAAATGAGTTTTTATATGAAATGAGCGAGTCGCTGTCGCTAGAGCCGATGCAGTCGTACCTTAAAGGTATGTGTCCTCGACACGGCCCACAGTGGGGCGAAAAACCCGAATTTTGGAAACAATTATAAAAACATGTCAATTTTAATGTATTTGGCCATTCTAAATCGAATGGAATATGTTTCACGCAGATAGGATCAGCCGTTTTGAAGTTATTTCGATTTTAAGGGGGGAGGGGGGATCATTTTTCAGCTTTTGTTAATTTCAAAAACTGTGAAAGTTACAGGAAAATGGTTCGAGAACACATGAAACTACGCAAAATTACCTTTGCAACGACATATAATACAATTGACTTATTTTGATAAATGATAAATGAAATGGGATATTATCATTTTTTTGACATTTACATTTGTTACTTTAACTCTGAAAGAAATGCTAGTTGAGCCAGGATAATCGCGGGAAATATTCATAATAAAATGAAGTTGACTTTTGCCAAAAATTGAGTTGCTCCGACCAAGGACACGCCTGATTCGCCTATTAGAACTTTTCAAACCGACACGTCCATAGCTCCTCCCCGGGGGGAAGGGATGGGGTAAATTTTGGCTGCACGCCAAGACAGAGTCCCTTTATACTCAATACTAAAAACTAGTTCAATAGGATGAAAACTACGGCTATCTCCAGTTCAAAGGGACCCAACATATTTTACAGTAGAATTAAGAAATCGTGCCTAAAACAGCCAACATGACATAACAAAATCGGCTATAAAAGTAGCCTGGGGTTATGATTCTTACATATTAGTAATCTTCAGACTTTCGGGAGTAATGTACCATAAACAGACCCTTGGAGGCACGTGGAGGTAGTTGTTAAAACTCAATGTGAAATATCCAGTTTGGGTCAATTTGACCTCCAATAATTAAATTTAAATTTTATTGTTTTCCACTTTTTTTATGCTAACATATTTATTATAACCTAAAAATTAAAAATAAAATCATAAAGCAAAGTTGTATGGGAATTTATCGTCAGCGTTTTCATTGAAACTTGATTATGGAAAAATGTGGTTAAACTGCAAAATCAATTGTCTACACTTTGAGAGCCGCTGATTTCTTACTGTGACAGATATTGGTCCGAAATTTTTTGTAGAAAGAAACTTCAAAATGTTTTTTATGCGATAAGTCATTCACAAAAGCTCTCAAATAGTATCAATTTTTTGAATTTTTGCCTCTACCGCCCCACTGTGGGCCGCACGACAGCGACTCGCTCATTCCATATAAAAACTCGTTTTTCTCTCATTTTAAAAACGAGTTTTTATATGGAATGAGCGAGTCGCTGTCGTGCAGTCGTGCCGAGGAAAATGTACCTTAACCCATTAACGACGAGACCCTTAAATCTTACCGATTGAGCTGAAATTTTCCACGTCGGCTTAAAATGGCTAAAAACACATTTTGTAGAAAAAAAATTTTTCCCCGGATGCCGGGTTCAGGCTCCCGGCACTGTTACATATATGTAACATCAGGCACTCGAAGTACTCGAGGGTGTTACATATATGTAACATCAGGCATGATACGGGGAAAGTGTATTCAAAGTAAATTTTTGATTTTTTTTTCAAAAGAAAACATTTCAGTAAATTTTTTTTAATAGAGCGAAAAATATATGAAAGCCAATATTTTACATGAAGTTTGGAATGTAGATAATGCAACAATAACGTAGAAATAATACGAAATGTGTGCGAAAATTGAGCAGCCTTACAAAAATATTATGTCAAATACTGTATTATTTTATTTTATTATATTTGTGTTTTTGCATGTGGAGTTGTTGTTGTTTTATTGAGAAGTTTCTTGAACACCCACAGAACTAATAGATTTGACAGTTTGTGAATAGGCAAAAAGTTTATAGAACTGCAGTACAGATTTTGAGGATTATGGAAGATTTACCAGTAAATTGTAAAATTATTGTTTCAATTTTTTTGCCAATTTGTCCATCCGCCCAATTTGTCTAGAAAGGACTAAATAAAGAGCCTATAATTCCTCCTTGTCTATAATTTGGTATACATTGGAAACCATTTCTTCTTTCGTAGCTCAAAATATATCCTTTCAAATATTATATTAGCAGAATTAAATAGAATAACTAATCCTTGGCCTCATGAAAATAAAGCCTTGACTCCTTGACACAAGGGTTTAGAGAATCATGTGACATGACTAATTTTAAGGAAAAACCTAAATAATAGCATTTTTTCTTTTAAATTTTAACATTTATGACGACTATTTATGCTATTTTCCTAGATAAAAATGTCTTGTTAAAATCCGGAATTTTCGTTAATCCGGATTTTTTTAGAATCCGGACTTCATTTTTTTTATAATTTATCCGGACTATCGCGTCAATAGTGTAAAAATTCCATAAAATAAAAAAAAAAACACTAAAAAAGTACATACTCATACACCTCGTATACGAAGAGTGCACTTTCCCCATATCAGGACGGATGTTACATATATGTAACAGTGTTATAAAAGTACTTATAAAACGTAAACTACGGACAATATTTATTCCATTTATTTTTTGTAATGTTTCGAAAAGACCATGTAATGCCATACGATTAATTTTTTCTCAATTTTTTTCATACAATTAAATATAAAAATAAAATTCCTCTACTACTTTTGCCATCGTGACGATTTTCGTCAACATCGAAAAATCCATCAGAAAGAAACCTCTATAACTTCCACAATAGTGAATCAAATTCAGCTAAATTGATTTCTACGCATTGCTAATAGTGTCCAGTACAGGATAAATTCATTATTTATTCAAATTACGGTGAACACTAACATTTTTTATTAATACACATTTTCATCCGTTATGAATCCTTGAAACAGGGAAAGAACACTCGATTTATGATGTACTCGACGTCTCCTTTACCACGCATGACAATTACCGACCAAGGATTAGTGTCCTTTTTGGTTCTTTTTGGAACTTGTCACATCAAAATGTTTCTTAACAAAATTAGATAACGGTGGATCCTCGTTTGAATGAATGCTAATGTCAATATTTAACAGCAAACACATACTTCATGTCATTATCTAATACACGTAAGCTGTAACGCCGACTTTAGCTCCAACTATAGCCGCTGATAGTGCAAAATTAGAGGCAGCCCGCAGAATTGCCCTTTTCCCTTTGGCGGTTTGGGCACCTCGCGTACGCCCTTTCATGTTTCGTCCATATCCAATCCACTTTTATTTTTTAACTGGTTAAACACAACCGATTTACTTTTTTTACTAATTTCGAAATTTCGCGTAAACTGTATTGTTCATTTCGCAAAACATCGATTTGAGCCATTTTCGCGGTATATAATGCTTTTCCTCTACTCATGATTACCGAAACTTACAAAAAATAAAGTCAAAACTCAATTTGAGGGCTGCTGTTAAACTTTCAGCCCGGAAGAAAATGAAGGATTGAAGTTTTAGCCAAGTACGAAGTTAGTTTCAGTCTGGGTTTTTTCTCATTTCTTCTTCGTCTAGCTTAGGATCCTTTTGAAAAGTTATTAAACGCCACCATAGGCCTTTCGGAGTTGTCTCACAGTCTCACAGAAGATACTCCCTTGGCGGAATCTTTTCTTCAATTGGTACTTTTCAAAACGCTGGCCAAGAGTAAAACAATATTGTACGACGTAGGCAAAATGCTTCTTAGAAAAAATGTATGTAAGTTTATCCATAACAGAACAAATTACATATTATTAAATGCTAAAACGAAATATTAAATATATTTCTGTACACATCCAATTTATAAAAACTTCAAATTTGTTAGATGCATATCGTGTTTTTTATTAGACATAGCAAAAATAATACAAAGACCTCATTTGCATATTACAATTACATCCTTGAAGTTGTCCTGTAAAAGTAATATCCTGTGACGACACTATACACTTGCCATATTCAAATCTGCCTGGCCGACATATTGTGGCCGTGCGTTGTCCGCAATGTGATTTCCATTTTATTACCCGACTGACCCATATCCATAATTTTCGGGTGGCCATATAAACCGAGTGTAGGCCTCCATATCCTACACAAAGCAAAGTACTATCAGTTACAGTCCTTCTATCATAGACGACAATAATTGAGCGATGTCGTAAAGCTCTTTATGGCTATGACAGTATGTAGAATTGCTTGACCATCCCTTTTCCTGAAAATGTTCCTGATTGCTCCGTACAAGTATACCACGAGTATACTCGGGAACATTATTTAATGGCCATGTGACTTTGCATTGGGCTTTATTTGACCTGTTTTCTCCGTAAAAGGACGTGGGGCCACTCAAGCGGAGAGAACGTTATCTTAACAATCAAATCAGGAAGAATATATCTCAGGCGGAATGCAACTATGTAAAATGTAAGGGAATGCCGGTGGTTGTTTTTGGGGTGAGTAAACATTTTCAGCAGGTGAATGACTTCTTAATGGCAATTGTATACGAAAACGATACGTACTTGAAAAAGTGGTGGGACTAAAGCTGTAACTGTAAGCAGTGTAATTTGAAAAAAAAAGAAAGAAAGAAAGAAAGCGGCACGGGCTTTTTCCAAGCATTTAAATAGTTCCCTTGCTTCTGGTGGATGTAAAGTAAGGGAAGTGATGAGTCTATTGTGAATGAAAAGTATATCAACAAACGCAATAGGAATGGGTAAAAGATTCGATTCTTTATTGATTGTCTAGGACCATGAATAATGATTATGGCAGGATTAGGAGGCAGTTATCTTGCCAATTTCCGTACGAATTAAGCTAAAAAAATGACGATTAAACGTGCGCAAGCCTCGCGTGTCGCTTCGGGGAATTCTATTAAGAAAGGAAGACAAACTTTAGAAAAAATAGATTTCTGGAAAATTATTTGTTAACATTAAGGATGAAGTTGTTAAACTAATAACACGTTCACTGTCTATGAGTCACATGTGCACACAGAATTCCTTCCCATTTACGTCTGTGAGTCACATGTGACTCATAATTGTATGGATTATCAGATGCCAGAAGGGGTGGTAATGTCTGCAAAAGCCGGTCCGACAGTGAACGTGTTAAATTACTTTCACTTTCGCATATATATTATACTTTACATAAACTTGAAAAATTATATCAATACTCCAACTGAATAAAGGCAACCCTACACTTGCACGCATATTCGTTACCTAGGCAAATTTTGCGCTATTCACCCTCTAGCCATGATTTCAGCTTTCAACTTTCTTGCATGGTAATTTATCCCCCCCGTTGGGGGAAGCGTAAGAGATTGAAGTCGTTTGATAAGGCAATGTTGTAAATGCCCTTATTTTGCTTAGTGCGCGAAAAGAAGTATGATCATGAAACCGGGAGTCCATGAAATGTGTGCTGGATCAATATTTCCGTAAAACGTGAAAGTATAAAGGACTAAACGCAAATACACACAAATGTACTTAGCAAAAGGCAGCTCAACTTCTATGTAGTAATTTGACTAGAATTTATTCTTTTTTATGTTGTGGGTGGTAGTTTAATATGATGGTGGGTAAACGAACTCATTATCGCGTTTTGAAATGAGGTGGACGTCTCAAGGTATAGTCTAGAAAATTGGACAAAAATATGACCATCGAACGGCAAAAATCCTACATCGGAGTTTTTTTTTGGATTATGGTTGGGGATGGTCCCCAGATTATGGCATTCAAAGTCCCAACCGATTGGGGGTCCGCAACATTTAAAAAAGGGGGGTTCCGTTTTTCTACGATTATTTAAAAAATGGTAGAAGATACAGAAAATGATTTGAGGACGAAAAAAACTACATAAAATTATCTTTGCAATGATATATAACACATTAGAGTTTAATATTTCGTCGTTAGACTAGAAAATAAATTAGAATATTTTCATTTTAGACCTTTTTTAAAAGCTCCTTAACTTTTGAAAGAATGCTAGTTCAGCCGTAAAATTTTGTACAAGTATTCACAATAAGTTCAAAATCATTTTAAGGTAAACATTGAGTTGCTCCGGTCAAGGACCCCTATTATCCCCCCATTTTAATTTGTCAAAATGGCATGTACATAACTCCCCCCAAAATTGGAGCAGAGTGCTAAATTTTGGTTCGTTGCGTTTGGAGGTCATAGTCACCCTACCCACCAAAAATCAGCTCATTCGGATAAAAACTAAGGGTACCTCACATACAAAGTGACCCAAGACAACTTTGTTCTACAGTTTACAGTGTTGGCTTGCAATATTTTAGTTTTTTGGTTCGCCGGCATCGATATCCCTTTATACATAATTCGGAAAAGTCGCGTCTGCATCCCTGCATAAATTCTACGATGCTTATATGTGTAATCAAATACACTGCTTGTCCTCAGGCTAAAGCACACTCCTTCACATGAGTAGTTGTTGTTGCATTTTTGCCAAACTAAAATAGGTAAAATTTCAAAATTATTATAGTGAATAGCCTATTTGATTCTCAGCTAAATGTCATCGCTTTTTTTACCGAATCATTGGGACTATCTCGGTTGACTGTTGAACGAAGAAGAACGATTTTATTCAACGCAGTGACAGATCCATTACATATTCAATTGACAATACAATGATTGTTCACAATAACATTTATAGAAAAATATTTTTGCTTAATCTAAATACATACTACGTTAACATGTGAGTTTGAATCATTAATTGGACATACCCAATTTTGAAAGGAAATAGACAACAAGACAATTCGTATAGAAAAGGCAAACGTAAATACATACGTTTGTTCAATCTGTCTGTCAGTCTCTCGCAAATACGTACACAAAGGAGATAGAAAATAGTCGAATACGCTTAACAGGTGCACTCATGGCATCCTGCCTAGGCCATCCTATTTTCAACTACAGTTATGTTATCTTGTGAAGAATCCTGTGATACATGTAAATATTAATTGATTGTATTCCATTGTAAAAGATTTTCGGTGGAGTGGGACAGGGACGTAGACAGGATTTTGTTTCGGGAGGGGTCCGAAAAACAAAAAAATAGTCCCCCCCCGTACTATTTTTTTGTTTTCTATAAATTTGATGAAAACGATTTTAACCTTTAAATTTAAATTATGGTCTGTGTTATTAGGTTAATTTTAACAGGGTAGTACACCAAGAATTACTACAAGATTCCATGTGTCCCGAAAGAAATTAAGGGGAAGTGCTTTTCCAAATGAACAGTGTGATTTTGTAAAATATATGTTACTGGAGTTCTTTTGCTAGAACGGTACAGTATTTAATAGCAAATATTCTAAATTAAAAAGAAGGGACGGTTTGGTAGGAGCACCGAAAGGAAGATTTATATTTATGGTTATTTCACGATGGTCCATCGTTAGAAAAAAAAAATATATTAGAGCTACACCCAGTGGTGCAACTTGGATTTTATCCTGGAAATGGCTAAGGCCACCCATGTTACTGGACATTTGAAGCTGCTGTCGCAAGTTGATGATGGTGCTATTTTCCAGTAATGATGCTATACGGTGGTGTTTCTATATGTGTAGTTCCCGTTGCATTCACAATAATTTTCGATGCAAATTTTTGCGTATTTTAGCGTCGTAAGAACACGAGTGAAATGTTATACTCGAAATCCGCATTGGGACTTTCTTTTGTTTTCATGGAAACCCCATTTTGAATCACTCTTTTCAGCATTGTGGTTGACGAGGGAATGTTTCAATGTATGTCACAACGGTCTACAAATTAGAGCAAGGCGCGCATCCGGATTTTAGAAAAAAGGCATGAAAAATGCAAAAAAGGAATTTATGCACAAACAAAACCTGGACTGATGTTGCGCTTATATCTTCCCAGGTAAAGAAACATTGGGATCACCGGCAGGCACAACTCAAACTTGTGTAGTTCTTATTTTCATATTTTCCTTTCACAATTTCTCGGTCTACCCCTCCCGTTCCTGCGCCACTGTCTCCAACTAATAATAGGGCAAATTATTGATTGTGGCTGCATGTTTCACAATGTTGTTCATCAGCGTGATTTAAATGCCGAGTTTCCCTAAAACCAATGTGGTATAAAGTTGTATTTGGCTCGCATTTAAGGTCTTGATACTTTCCAAGAGCATATAGTTCGTCGATTGATCCATAATACACCACCGTCAAAATTATAAGTTTAAGCTTACTGATTTCGGAATGTGGCGAGGCTACAATGGATGTGTTTCTATCTGCGGTTGTTTTTTTTTTTATTAAGGAATCGTAGGAAGAAATCTGGGATTCGAGCTTAAGTTCGTGGCATTTGGGCTGGAATGGGAAGCACAGAGAGTAAAAGCAGCACATATCCACCTAAAGAGAAATGTCTGGCCACCCTATCTCATGCACATTTTCAAATCACTAATATATTAATTTAGCCATAGGTGTAAGCTGGAAATCTCGACTATGCTGCATTCTGGATTTTCAGCAATGCTCAGGCTAAACTATTGTTCATCGCGTTCTGAAATTATTTCTTAGCAACATTTAGGACCTCAGCAGCGGAAAGTTCAAAACACCAAACTCTTAGGCGAATTAGGATAAATAAAAACGATAATTCTGTACCGAATGCGAATACACATAATTAGTAGTGTTCAGCCGCATCACTGCTAGCGGCACTTTCAACTAAACTAACAGTTTGAAAATATTGATTGAATTCTGAAATCAACTGCTATTTAAGTGAATGAGTAATTATGTCTGAAAAAATAGCGGAGCTAAGAAGACGTCCATCTTATTCAAAATTATGTTAACGCTGACTCCGACTATTTCTGCAAACATTTCGGGAGGGGTCCGGACCCCCTGGACCCCTCCCCTGGCTACGTGCCTGGAGTGGGAGCACCTGAGGCTGAAAATTTATATTTTGCTCGTGTTGGAGACGCTGATGATGACGATCTGCAAGAAAACGAATAAGGAATAATCTCAGAGCAACACATCACTAACCTTGCCATTCACCGCTCGCCATATGCACCGGTCATTATCTCCCACATCACGGGGTGCATAAAGCTCCACAACCAAAGTACGCATAGTGTTTAACGCATCTAGTAAAACAAGCTCCGGATATTCCTTAAACGACCTATTGATGACTGGGCCAACAATTCAGGAAAAAATGGTCGACATACTTCTCAGTTGGAGATTGAGCGCAGTGGCAATGGTAGCAGATATAGAAAAGATGTACCTCCAAATACGCGTCCATGAAGATGATCCTTATTTGCAACGAATTGTATGGAAACCAAATTCCGAAGAGCCTATTCAAGACTACTGCCTCAATACGGTGACGTTCGGAAACTCTTGCGCACCGTTCTTCCGTATATACTACGGAAGTTGGCGAGCGAAGAATAAATCAACATACCCACTTACGTATGCCGCAATAGTGGTGGAAGCATATGTAGATGATTTGCTTTCGGGAAGCCACTCAATCAGCGAAGCCTTAGAAAAACGGAAACAAATCGACGAATTGGTGAAATCATGAGGAATTAAGCTACGAAAATGGCTATCTAATGATCCAGCTCATTTAGTGGACATTCCACCAGATGCCTGCGAGGGTTACATACAACTCAGTATAGATTTAGATCACGGCACAAGACACTCGGAATTATTTGGTACCCAATGTCTGATGGGTTTAGTTATGATATCAAGCTTACAGCGGAAAATGAAGTTAGCACGAAACGCAAGGTACTCTCTGATATCGCTCCATTGTACGATCCTCTGAGATGGCTGACACCCATTATCGTCGTAGCAAAAATGCTAATGCAAAAGTTATGGTCAACCGGATTGCAGTGGGACAATCGATAGCTAAAAGAATGGAAATCCAGTGGCAAAAAATTTAAGTTGACCTGGAACTCCTCAAATCGATTCGCATTCCTCGCTATTTCCGCATCAATATCGATGTCCACAAAATCGAATTACATGGCTTCTCTGACGCATCAAAGGATGCATATGATGCAGTGGTATATCTCGTTATCAGGACTAAGGACGATAACAATCTGACAATTTTCATGTCTAAGACAAGGGTCAAACCCTTAACGGAAATAACTATACCACGCATTGAGTTGTGCGGCGCTTTACTCCTAGCTCAAACGACGAAAAAGGTCAAAAAGTCATATAAAAACTTGAATGAATCCCAACATATTTATGGAGCGACTCCACTGTCGTCTTATACTGGTTGAAAAATAATGCATCACACTGGACGGTTAACGTCGCTAACCGAACATCATAAATACATGAGATAGTAAAGGACGCTCAGTGGAACGATGTGCCATCGAAGGAAAATCCTGCAGAACTGGACTCAAGAGGTGTTCGTAAACTATTGCAAAAGGATTTATGGTGGACCGGGCCTACATGGATTAAGAGCTCAGCGACAAATTTGTCACGAATCAACCAATTACCCTCAACATCACTAGATGTCCGAAAAACGGTCATTGTCGCCACATGCACACATGCCCCAGCCTTAACATGGCCGTAGAAGAACGGCAAGCTCTCCTAACCAAATTTTCGCCTATTTCCCGTTTGATTCGGGTGATCGCCTATGATTTTCAGTTCGTGTCTACATTGAAAGGCAACAGACCACAAACTCACTACCTGAACCCACGGGAATTAGATGTTCTGGATCGGACAATTGCACATGTATTTCCCTGAGGAAGATAATTTGAAAACAAACACCCCAATTCCTGACAGCAAGGTCAAAAACTGAAACCCCTTTCTAGATAGGGGTATCATGCGAGTAGGAGTACGCATCGAGCATGCAAACATACGATTGTAAGCACCCCATCATACTGCCGAAGAATAACCAACTAACAGACCTGATAATTAAACAGTACCACCTAAACACCTTAAACGGTGGTATCCGCTTAACCATCAACCTGATTCGCACAAAATACTGGATAATTTACGCCAAAAGATCTGTGGGCTATCATAACTACCGTTGCATCACATGTCACAAACAAAAGGCGAAGACTCAACCCCAGGCCTTTTACCCACACTGGAATCGATTACTGTGGGCCAGTAAATTTGAAAGTACATCATGGTCGAGGGCAAAAAAGCGTATAAGGGATACGTTGTAATCTATATATGCTTAGCGGTCAAGGCTATCCATTTGGAACTGGTGAGCGACCAGTCAACAAACACCTTCCTAGCTGCGTTTCGTGTCGCTTTGTAAGTCGAAGAGGCTTGTCACGCATTTATAGTGACTGCGGGACGAACTTCGTTGGAGCAAGTGCCGAATTCAAAAAAATAATCGCAAGAAAATCATCATATATAGGACGCCTTAAGGAACGACGGAATCGAGTGGCACTTTAATCTCTTTGCCACACCCCACTTTGGAGGCCTGTGGGAGGCCGGGGGTAAGTCGATTAAGTATCACTTAAGGCGAGTCACCAGAAATGCCTGCCTCACATATGAGGAACTACACACAGTGCTTACAAGAAACGAGGCATGCTTAAAGAGCAGACCACTATGCCCACTGAACGAAGACATTTCTGATTTAAACAGTCTGACGCCTGGATATTTGCTCATTGGAACGCCTTACTTGCACCTCCAGAGGACAACATGATGGACATCAAAACAGCACGTCTTGACCGTTGGCAGCTGATGCAGTATTTCGCGCAAACGTTTTCGTACAAATGGATCACGGAATACCTGTCACGACTAGAAGAACTCAACCTTAAGACAGAATGGTCTTGCTGAAAAACGGGAAACTGCCCCCATAAAATGGCCTGGGGCGAATCATCGACATTCATCCAGGAAAGGATAGACTAGTACGCATCGCTACGGTTTGTACAAACGTCCGATTACAAAATCAAGAATAGACAAAACAATTATGACACCCAACACAATCCATAGAAAACAAAAACCTTTGATTATGTCACCGAATAAGCCCCAGAACACGCCCAAAACCTACATAGAAATACCAGTAAATCCCATCAAAACCTACCCCAGAACTCATAAAATCACACTAGAACAAAACACACATTTTGAATACACATAGAGCACATAAATAAACACAAGGAGAATATAGCAAAGCACCTGAATACAATTGGAAACAAGAAATACAAGATTCATACCACTTTAATTACAACACAAGAGAAACTTCACCCGAACTTAAATAAACTCGCGAGTAGAGCGCGCTTTAACGTCCTCCGTTCCTGCGTCACAAAGTTGTCAGCACGGTGGAAATACCGCTGACGACTGTTTGGTCATCTCATCCGTGAAATCCTGAATCTAAAATGAAACGATAACAACCGAATCAATACACATCTACTTGTTGTTGCTACAGACTTCTACTTTCAGGGACAAATCATTAGCTGAATTAACCTGAAAGTACCTTTTAGCGGGGGGAGAATGTTTGAGACGCTGATGATGACGACCTGCAAGAAAAAGAATTAGGGATAATCTCGAAACAACACATCACTAACCTTGCTATTCACCGCTTGCCATCAGCATCCTGTCCTCGATCTGATGCCAACGAGCGTCCAGCGCACACCATTCGGCCCGTCCTGGATGTCCTCTCAAATATTAAGGACATTATAGGTGTGTTTTTTTTTGGTTATCCCGTGTAGGTTTGGGTAACGAAACTTCATATAAAAAAATGACAGGTGGGTCAGCTGGCATTTTTTTTTACATGGAGTATTATTTGATGCTGATCCAAACCAACAATCGCAACACCCCCATCACCAAACGTAAACAAACACAAAACAACACAGCACAAGTGAAAGCACGATCAGCTGCTCACAATTCGAGACATATGCAAAATAACACGCAACATGCTGCTCTGCAATATGCACCCAGATGCATTGTTGGAATTGCAATGCTAGTACATAAGAAGTATACAAGTTAGCCTTAAACTTGGAATACGTTACACATACAGGGTGGCCCATTAAAAGTGAACTAGTGTAAATCATGCATAACTTTTTCATTTTTTAATATTTTTTTTATGAAATTTGGTAAGAATAAGCTAGACACATGGGAGATATGTTTACACTACTTTACAGGTAAATACGCGTTGAGGAAGGGTCTATTTTGGTAGGTTTTATGAAGGAGCTTATTTTTTCATTCACAAAAAGTACGTATGCGGACAGGTAGAATGGAATTTTGCTAAAGATTCATTAACTCAATGTTTAAATGGTAATTGCTGCTAAAATTACCATTATTAGACAGTTTATTTAGAAATTAAATCGTAAAAATGCGTCAGGTAATGACACCATAATAACAAAAAATTAATGGTAATGAATGCTTGTCTCGTTGCTCAAATTCATCGTCATTCAAGTTCTTATATAATTACATTGATAAAATAAAATGGAAAGGACTCATATGCGTTAGTATTGAGAAAAAAAAAACACAATGGAAAGATATACGGTTGAGCAACGAGTTCAAAAAATACAAATTTACACGAGGAATAATAATTCGATTGTCGAGGCACAGCGCGAGTATCGACGAACGCTCCATGTAAGAGATGCTCCCACGAGATCAACGATTCGCAGAGTCGTTCGCCGTTTTCGAGGACAAGGAACCGTTAATAGCCCTCGACAAGCCCGGAGACGGACGAAATCATTAAGTGGGTGGAAGTCAGCGTCGAATCAGATGCAACAACATCAACTCGAAGAAGGTCGTTTCAGTTGTGGGATGCTGAACAAGGTTTTTCGTCTTTTTGTCCAAAACCGACCAGATATGTGGTTGCAGCAAGGCGCTCCATCCTTGCCATACCGCTGCAGCCACAATGGAGATTTTAACGGACGTTTTCGGCGAAAGAGTCATTTCCAGAGGATCTGCAATTAACTAGGCTTGATCTCCAGACTTAGCTCCACTTTTTTTAACCAAGGACAATTCAGTAATTGAAGCAAAATATTAATGGTCCACCCTGTAGAATGTTAACCCCAAGTTGTCTTGGGAAGTGGCTATTGGCAAAGGAGTGGTCCGTCGGTCGCGATTAATCACATATTGCGCCCCACAGCCAATTTACGCAAAAACGCGTAAAACTCGCAAAAGTAGCACTAACGAAAACTCATTTTGATAATAAAGTTTTATCATTTGAGCGCGCTAACGGCCTGCTCAACCGTGTAACTTGGCATAGTAATTTGGCATGAGGGACTGAATCGTAAACAACAAGTTAGACCAACGTCACCAAAACAAACAGGCCGCTACAGGCTGCAAACATATACAAATAAGACATATATGTCCAAATTGGTACAAAATGTTGTTCCTATGAAAATGTATCTGAAATTTCCTAGAGCTTTCAAGCGAATCGCATGAGCCTGTGTGCGTGTCAATTTGAGAGAACGTTTTCCAGTTCAAGAGAGTCAAGAGACTCTTTTTATAGTATCTTTTAAGAATCACTCATCGCTTGCCATTGCCTGCGACTTCCGTGGTGTGTGATGGAGATGGATATCTCCGTACTCCGTGACGCATGACAAGTGGACCGAGTGGGTCCGAGGAAGAGAGCAAGTTGCCGTTGCGGACAATATGTTATGTTATGAACACAGAAATGATTATGAAATTCATTCACTGCCACGTCCCGCCCGCTTCTTGTGTGGTGTGCGATGTATGGCACCGCGGCGCGGCGCGAAGGAAACGACACGAGAACACGTTGTGCATGCGCCTACGAAATTTATAATTCGTCTGTGGCGTGTCTATCTATATTTTGAGGTTCAGATTATCTGAGCCGATATTTAAATATGATATTTGAGAGTCAATTCCAAGCAACCCAAGCGATGCGACAAGTCTAAGAAAAATGGCATATTTGGTCGGCAAAAATCCTAGATGGAAATTTTTTTGAATTATGGTTGAAGATGGTCCCCAGATTATGGCAATAAAAGTCCCAACCGATTAGTGATCCGCAACCTTAAAAAAAGGGGGAAAGGGGGACTCTTTTCGTTTTTTTTGCGATTATTTAAAAAAAGGTAAGAGATACAGAAAAATTGTCTGCCTTCTCCTCTTTTTATACGCTGCGTGAGGAGAAGTCTATTCTTAAATTTACCTTATTTTAGTGAAATGTGCATTAATTATTACATTTAACTCTGTTCAATAAACTATTAAAATAAAAAGTAAATAATCAGAAATTACAAAAATATTAGCACATACATATCAATATTTTTTATATAATCAGAAAAGGGAGATATTTAGCAGGCTATGAAGGCTTTGGTGTCAAAAAGAAAAGTCTCTAATGGAGACGATAATAATTAACATAAATGTAGGTATGAGTTTTAGGGTCATAGACATGGAGTTTCTGAAAAAATACCTTCTTTGTTATTCAGTTCGGGCATTTTACTCACTCCATAGCTTCTGACAGAATAAAGGAAGTTCAAATTTTGCACATATGATTTTTGTAAGAAGCACTTCCTGCATGCTGCGACCAATTTATTCAATACTTTCTCTAAATTTGCATTTATGCATTCCCGTCTAGACAGCTGTAGATTTTTTAATTTATAGTATACATAGTATTGTTTCTTGACCGGCCGTGGCAACAATCATAGCAAAAATTAGCCAAAACTAACGCCCGTATTTTCAAACATACCTTACCTTCAAATATAAGTGCCATTTCCAGTAGTTTTTCATTGAAATAATTTAATTTCTCGAGTCAATGCATCCTTGACTTAAGGCGATTTCAAGGAAACTTTGAAATTTTGCAATAGTCCACCTCACTTGAAGTCAATGTAGCTAGTTACCTACCTTGAGCTATTATTATATTACAATTGTGTTAACAGCTTAAGGTCTCCTTGAGTTTCGCCTTAAATGACTTAATAGACTTGTAATATAAACTACTGGAAATGACATCTATTTTTTTTGAATTTCGGTATACTTGACTAAAGGTCGCCTTGAGTTAAGCTATGTTTATAAATACGGGCCTAAAAGTATAAATTTCGGTATCAAAACCAATTTTCCGATAGTTTTTTTTTCATTAGTCGTAAGTTAGGAAAATATACAGGGTGTCTGCCGCATAAACGCAATGATTCCTCATTGATTTTTAGTAAAAAAAAAGCTTAACCCTTTAGCTGCCACAGGCATTTGAAAATTAAAAAAAAAAATTTTCTTTGACGACTAAAACGTCATTATCTCAAAAGCTATACTAGCTAGAATAGCAAAACAAAATGATTATTAAAGCCAACAAATTTATCCAAAAAATAAAATTAACCGCACTAAAATCGGATAAGAGGTTTGGTTTTTACAGAACTACAAAGTCAAATTTTTGTGATTTGACCCAAAAACAAAATATTTTTCCATCTCAATTTTCTGCAACTTCTGCCAATTTGAGGTGTTCGTACGATTCTTCACAAAATTGGCGAATAGTCCAAAGATCATTTCTTTCTTACATCATTTTATTCTATCTTCCGTATTTCTTACAGTTTTAATGCCTTAAGTACAGAAAACTGTGGTTAATTTTAGCTCTATTTCAATTCAATTCATCTAAAACTGCCCCTAAAGATCTGCAATTTGGTAAAATTTATTCAAATTATATCAAAATCGATCCAAAATTGAAACTCATATATTCGTTGCTCTCTAATAGAGACTTTTGCGTTTTGAGACTTCTGATACAAATTTCGTTAACCAACTTTCATACAAAAGTGGGCATTCTCATTTGTTTCAAACAATTAAATCAATATGATTTTATTATAGCCGAAGAAAAAAAATATGGTCATCGAACGACAAAAATCTTACATCGATGGATTTTTGCAGGATTTTTAGGGATGGCCTTCTGATTATGGGAAAAAAGTCCCAATAGATTAGAGGTTTGCAGCCTTGAAAAGGGAGGAGGGGTACCTACTTGCGTTTTCAGAGCTATGGAGGTTTTTAAAAGAGTCTAAAATGAAAATATTCTAATTTATTTTTTAGTCTAGCGCCAAATTTTTCACTAAAATCCTAATGTATTATATACAATATACAATTACAAGGGTAATTTTATGTATTTTTTTTTGTTCTCAGACCATTTTTCTGTATATTTGGTCGGTTTTGAAATGTTTGCTAAAAAGTAAAAAAATACTCCCTTATCCCCTTTTTTCAAGGTTGCCCTCCAATCGTTGGGGACTTTTTTTCCATAATCAGGACGCCATCAGCATCACAAACCATCCTGCAAAAATACAGCGATATAGGATTTTTGCTGATCAAATATCCTATTTTTTTATCAATACTCTACAACTCACTCTCGTACTCATATCCCTCCAATTGAATCGAGTACAGAACAGGACAGAACAACTTGCATACAAATTTTCAGTTGATGTTCTGTATAGAAATACAGTCACCTCTCGTTAATTCGAACCTCGGTAATACGAATTTTTCGATAATCCGAACTAGTTAACCTGTCCCTTCAATAAATCGAAAAAAAGAGCCAAGTTTGTATGAAGTTGTATACACTCGATAAAGCGAAATGATTTCGTTCAACTGAGTGATCGCTAGCATTTTATAATTCGAAATTTGCATTTAGAAACTCTTTATAATTCGAATTTTTCCTGAAATGTTTCTATTGCTGTCTTTTTACGGCTAATATGTGAAAAGATTCCACATTTTCTTCAGTTTATTGTTAACTTTCAAGTGAAAATGATTTCGGAAAAGTACACGTGCATATCCGTAGATGTATGATCGTGGCAGTGAAAAATGGTTTAAAAAAACAAGATGTAGCAACGAATTTTAAGATTTCAGCATCTACTACTATTTTAAAACAAAAAATAAAAAAAAAGTTTGGAAACCACATTACATTAAAAAAACGCAAAAGAATGCGATAAGGTATCCTATTTTCTCATTAAATTTAGTGTATCTCCAGTCGATCACAAAATAAGGACAAGAATTGTTTCGATATTTTTTCATAAATTAACTTTAGTTTGACTGTTTAATCCCTTGATACGTTTAGGATCTACCTAGTGCTAAAAAATAGTTTTCGCTTTATGTTGGAACAAAATTTAATTACAGGTGAAAGCACACTATTGAAGGAAAGCCTTCAAAATGGTTGAGGCAGTGTCGCGAAAAAATTTCCCGGTTGGAGGAGCTTTGCTGAATTGTGAAATAAATTATTTTATTTACATAGTCCTTTTTTTCGATAATTCGAACACCCAATAATTCGAAATTTTTTCGTTGTCCCTTGGGCTTCGAATTATCAAGAGTCAACTGTATATCTTTTTTGAAATATCTATGGAAGTTGTGTTGCCTTGTCCTGCACTAAATCCACTCACTCTACCGCATGCAACCACTACATTGCATTAACAGCGCGGCATGCACCTTACGAAATGCACTAATGAGGTCAATGAACGCATGGCAACCTGTTCCGCAACCTCAAGAAATGCATTGTCATCAAATCATCTTTCATGTTTTTTTCAATACGCAGTTTACCCATGGCATGGGACAGTGGAAGAAGATACACTCATGAAGTCGACAAATGCACGAAAACCTGCTCTGGCAGAGTATCTAAACTCTCTTCAACTTGAACTGTGTAGCAAAAGAGCAAATAGCTTTAATAGCCTGTATACGTGTATCTGTATGGTCGTATTTGTGACATTGGGTGCAAGATCAGACGACATGGCCAAAAAAATGTGTACCCGATTTTGAGTGAGCTTTGGACATATATGTATTATTTGTATATGCTGCAAACATCTACCCGTAGAAATTGAAAAACCCTATACAACTTTTTTTTAAATATTTGAGACCTTAAAGCACATTTCAGTTTCTGCCCCATGTAATAAAGGAATATTTGTTGCTCCCATGCCGATCGGAAGTTTTACAGTCATCGCTGATCAACAGATAAGTAATTCGAAAATTCAGGGAAAAAATTAATTAAACAAACGAAAAGATGAAAAATTCGTTTGGAAAGCGCTCACAAGGATGGGTCCCAAATTTCTCACCAACATATATAATAACATGTGACATATATAATTCATCTTCATGTCTACTTTCTTGAACAAGCTTTAACATTAAAATCACCGACAAAGTTTTCACGTCCTAATGTTTTTATTACAGTATTTACTCGTATGTCGTATCTAATGAATAACCGTTTTAGTTTTTGCATCAAGTGATTTTATAGAACGTGCTTGAAGTGCCGATTCCTAGGGTCCCCTTCGGAGTTATTTATCTTCTTCAGGGGTTTCTTATAAATTTATTATAAAAGAAATCATACATAATCTAATTCATTGATCTACACTCGGCCGCAAAACTATCGACTCAACCTGAAAGCGCGTGTATTTGTACGTGTTTTTTGGAAAGTATGATAGTTATCCATAAAAGTCGTATGTCGTTTCAAAGTTTGAAACTTTAGCTACCTGGTAGTACGCTTTTTATCAATATTTGCTTGGCACTTTTTAGATTATTGCCACTTGTAATACAAAACCCAGAAAAACTGAAATTTCAGGTAAAGGTCAGCCCTGGTAAACTACCCCTATAAAAGCGCCCGTAATCGGTTTCTCGTTATCAGTTGCATAAGGAAAGTTAGGTAACTTCCATCTGAAGTAATTTCAATCACTGTTTTGTCATCAATGGATACGACGCCAGATCAGGCGGCACAAGTTTCCCTATTGTCAGAAAATCATAGTCAGCGAAACGTCGCTCGCCGTCTTGGAATGAGTCAGTCTGCTATCTCGAGAGTTAGCAGGAGATTTCGAGATACTAGTAGCTTTAATTCGAGACCAAGAACGGGGCGCCCTCGATCCACTTCAGAGAGAGACGACCGTTTCATTGTTACAAGTACGTTTCGAAATCAGTTCCTCCAGTTTGTGTTGCTGCGCAGCCGAACCTGAGGCGTGTTCGCGGAGTAGCTGTTAGTGTCTGCACAGTAAGGAGACGATTAAGGGAAGCGAATATCAATCCAAGACGGCCTGCCAGGGGCCCCAAATTGACTGCACGACACCGACAAGCGCGCCTCTTATTTGCTCGAGATCATCTTACTTGGAGCGATACTGAATGGAGCTCAGTATTGTTCACTGACGAGTCGAGATTGTGTCTACATGGCAGTGACAGAAGATGTCAAGTCTACAGGCGTCCAACTGAGCGATTTGCGCAGTGCTGTTTCACTGAAACGGTTACATATGGCGGCGGTTCCTGTATGATGTGGGCTGGCATTTCCTTGGAGGGAAAAACGGATCTCGTATTCGTGCCAAAATGATGCCGAGGAGGAGGGCTGACAGCTGAGTGATACGTTACCGATATTCTCCGAGTCCACGTTGTTCCCTATTTATTTATTTATTGGCGAGAACTTCACTTTGATGCAAGACAATGCCCGGTGTCATGCATCGCGCCTCACTCGACAGTTCTTGAATGAAGCCAATATGTCGTCACTTAACTGGCCTGCACGCAGTCCCGATATCAGTCCGATTGAACACTTATGGGACGAACTCAAGAGAAGAGTCTGAGCCAGAAATCCAGTCCCTTCGTCCACTGAAGAATTGAAGCCAGCCCTATTAGAGGAATGGAACGGTATTCCTCAAGATACCATCAGCAACTTGATCAGATCAATGCAGAATCGACTGGAAGCTGCCATTAGAGCAAGAGGAGGCAATACCAAATACTCAAATAATAAATACTTAACTTATTTTCCAACAGTTTTTGTTTTATTTGCAAAAAACCTAACCACAAACCATTTTCATATTTGCTCATTTTCGCAACGATTTCGCTGAAAGAGCATCAATTTTAAAAGTTCTCACCAAATATTTGTTAAAATGGTACCAACGTAAAGCTGAGGCCTTGAGCTTTTTAATGACATACGATTTTTATGGATAACTGCTATACTTTTCGAAAAACACGTACAAATACACGCGCTTTTAGCTTGAGTCGATAGTTTTGCGGCCGAGTGTATTTGAAACCATCTTAAAGGTAGAAATTAAATTCTTTTATTCCCTCAATCATCTCAAAGAAACATTTTCAATTCCTTACATTAACGAGAGCAACAGACCTTAAATCAATCCACTTGAAAGTACACTTTGTATACTTCTTCGCCATTTTAACGACAGGACAATGCATTTTTCCTTCTCCAAATGTATCTCTCCAACTCCCAACTATGAACAATATATCTTTGTATTCATCTCGTTTTAACAGATAATTTCTCATATATAACAGGGAGCCGTCTGGTACGCCGCAATAAGTGCATCATATTTCAGAAATTTTCCCACAAAAGTTGATCTTTGCTCCGTATAATCAACCCACTTCGGGCTTTCTTTTTTTTTCAAACATCCAATAGCATCTTGCATTTCCACTCATTTTCAATAAAAGTTGCCGTAGAAGAAAGTTTTTCGTTTTGCCTCATCTTCACATAGAGAAATTGCAAACTACGCGAGTATGGTTTGGTGGTCTTCAGCGGTAAAAGTTTAAGTGCCGGAACAAAAGTGACGTTGATAAAAGTTTGTGAATTTCGTCTTTTAAATTGTGTACCAAGTGAAGGACATCACATTTCACTTTACTGTTGACTTTTTTTTTTGAAAGACTTGAATTTTGTTTGGTAGTTTGAGCGTACATTTCACATTTTTAATCGAAATGTGTTAATGTTGACAAAGGAGGGGATTAAAGGAAGCATATGGGTTTACATAAACTTGTTCACTAATCTTCGGCAATATTAGCATTAAATCAAATTATTACCTTAGCAAATCACACCAATGTATGAAACTGTTTCGTTTTGAGGAATATTTGTGAAACACGAAATGTTTTATTCACTAACACCTTTCGAGCTTTCACCAGATCCCTGACGTTAAGAGTTTCAAAAATCGCTCAAGATACCGGTTTTCAGGGTAAAATGAATTTGTTACTTTCATAAAAGTTAAAACGATAACCCATATTTTAGTTACTTTTCTTTGGCCTTAGACAAATTCTCAAAATTATTACACAATTATTATAATATTATTACATATTTGTATAATGTCACTTAAATTATTATTCTCATTTAATTTCACAAACAAATAAATATTAAGATATGACATGAAAAGTTAATATTTCCCTGACATTTTCTTCAAAATTAAAACCAGGAAATACATTTCTACATTTTGTCAACAACATATACATATAAAATTCCATTATACTGTAACAACAATACAAAACAGAAAACTGAAATGACTTTAAGATTATTAAGACAATAACACTGGCTGCATGTCCTTTTTGAAACGACATCGTCTTTATGCTTATTCGTATTATACTCGTTGGCATCTACGTATGAGTTATGTATAGTTTAATGTGCATTTATGTATGACATGACTGCAAGTCATAGAAAGAGACGTTTTTCAAAGAGAAGTTACAGTCAAATTATTATCTATCGCATTAAATTCCCGAAACATTTTCCGCATGTTTGTCCTGTTGATAACAATTTCTGGGTGCCATAAGGAGTCGCATATACAGAAAAGCATTTCACAAAAGACATGTCTTCTCAAACTATGTTGTGATATAAAGTGAATGAGTGTAGTGTTACCATGACTTCAAAACAAATATGTAACATTCTAACCAGGGACGTAGCCAGGATTTTGTTTCGGGAGGGGTCCAAATATTGCCCCCCGTAATTTTTTTTTGTTTTCTATGAATTTGATGAAAACGATTTTAACCTTTAAATTTAAATTATGGTCTGTGTTATTAGGTTAATTTTAACAGGGTAGTACACCAAGAATTACTACAAGATCTCATGTGTCCCGAAAGAAATTAAGGGGAAGTCCTTTTCAAAATGAATAGTGTGATTTTGTAAAATATGTGTTACTGGAGTTCTTTCGCTAGAACGGTACAGTATTTAATAGCAAAGATTCTAAATTAAAAGAAGGGAAAGGGGTTTGTTAGGAGCACCGAAAGGAAGATTTATATTTATGGTTATTTCACTAGGGTCCATCGTTAGGAAAAAAAATATATTAGAGCTCCAACCAGTGGCGCAACTTGGATCTTATCCTGGAAATTGCTGCCGCAAGTTGATGATGGTGCTATTTTCCAGTAATGATGCTATACGATGGTGTTTATATATAATTCCCGTTGCATTCACAAACTTTTGCGTATTTTAGCGTCGTAAGAACACGAGTGTAATGTTATCCTCGAAATCCGCATTGGGGCTTTCTTTTGTTTTCATGGAACCCCAATTTTGAATCACTCTTTTCAGCATTGTGGTTGACGAGGGAGGGTTTAAATGTATGTCGCAACGGTCTACAAGTTAGATCAAGGCGCGCAGCCGGATTTTAGAAAAAAGGCATGGAAAATGCAAAAAAGGAATTTATGCACAAACAAAAACTGGGCTGATGTTGCGCTAATATCTTCCCAGGTAAAAAAAAAACATTGGGATCACCGGCAGCCAGAACTCAAACTTGTGTGGTTCTTATTTTCATATTTTCCTTTCACAATTTCTCGGTCTACCCCTCCCGTTGTTGCGCCACTTACTCCAACTAATAATAGGGCAAATTATTGATTGTGGCTGCATGTTTCACAATGTTGGTCATCAGCATGATTTAAATGCCGAGTTTCCCTGACACCAATGTGGTATAAAGTTGTATTTGGCTCGCATTTAAGGCCTTGATACTTTCCAAGAGCATATACATAGTTCGTCGATTGATCCATAATACACCACCGTCAAAATTATATAGTTTAAGCTTACTAAATTCGGAATGTGGCGAGGCTACAATGGATGTTTTCCTATCTGCGGTTTTTTTTATTAAGGAATCGTGGGAAGAAATCTGGGATCTGAGCAGCGGAAAGTTCAAAACACCAAACTCTTAGGCAAATTAGGATAAATAATAACGAGAATTCTGTACCGAATGCGAATAGTAATTTTCTACACATAATTAGTAGTGTTCAGCCGCATCACTGCTAGCGGCACTTTCAACTAAGCTAACAATTTGAAAATATTGATTAAACTCTGAAATCGACTGCTATTTAGGTGAATAAGTTATTATGTCTGAAAAAATAGCGGAGCTAAGAAGACCTCAATCTTTTTCAAAATTATGTTATCAAAACGCTGACTCCGATTATTTCTGCAAACATTTCGGGAGGGGTCCGGACCCCATGGACCCCTCCCCTGGCTACGTGCCTGATTCTAACCTTGAATGAGTTTTGCGTCAAATCAACTCGTCATCCCATGCGTAGGGGCTAAAAAACACATATTGCTACCAGTGCCGGATTATCCTTAAGGCACGTGCCTAGAGGCCCCACACTCACAGAGGTACCACACTCAAACTGACAGTGACCCCGCGAGATTTTTTTTGTTATACATATCTATAATAAGTCTTTTGTTCTTTGATAAGCTCTCGCAACGAAAAAAGGAAGTAAAACAAGCTGAACTGAAGGTATGATACCCTTCACGTGATAGATCTAGTGGCATAATTGTATCCTTGATGAGAATAGTGAAAATTTTCGTTCCAATTGTATCACCATCATCAATGTGGCACAATAGCCCGACGTCGGGCCTTGGCCGCCTAAATCGTTGACCTCCAATTGTCGCGGTTATGTGACCTTGTCCTCCAGTTTCGGAAGCCCAGCAGCTGGTGGGCGTCTTCACCTAACGGAGTTCACCCAGCGAGCTCTCGGTCGTCCACGCAACCTCGCTCCGTCAATTCGTTGTGCGTTCATCACTTTCTTTGGCATGCGATTATCGTCCATCCGTTGTACATGCCCCGCCCATTGCAAACGTTGAAGCTTCACGATTTTCGATACTTCCAGCTCATCGTACAATTGATACAACTCATGGTTGTACCGGATACGCCATTGGTTTCACTCGCGAACAGCCCCGAAAATTCGCCGAAGGACCTTTGGTTCGAATCGGTCTAGCAAAATTTCGGAGGCTTGGGTTAGGGTCCATGTTTCGCAGCCGTAACATAGCACGGGTCGGATGATCGTTTTGTACACGCGGAGCTTCGTGTTCCTGTGCGCAAGTTTCGAATTAATTATAGGGAGGACCGAGAAATATGTCTTATTGGCTAGTTGTATCCGTCGCTCAATTTCGTCGGTTTCGTTGGCGTCCTTTGATAAGTTACAACCCAGATAGTTGAAGTTGTCTACATACTCGATATTGAGGTCCCCCACTGTGATGCTTGAATTTGCTGGCGTCCTTGTTTTCGATTGCATCATGGCCTTTGTTTTGCTTTCGTTGATATGTAGTCCAACTTCCTTTGCGGCGTTATTGAGGTTATGCAGAAGGCTTACTGCATCACCCAATCTTCGAGACATGATGTTGATATCGTCGGCGTACGCTACTAATTGAGTCGACTTGATGAGTAGCGTTCTGCTGCTGTCCATATTCATGGCTCGAATTACATACTCCAAAGCAAGGTTGAAGAGCGTCGGCGTCAGCCCGTCGCCCTGCTTGAGTCCAGTATGAGTTTCAAATAGTTCAGTGAGGCGGTTCTGCACTCTGACCTGCGAGACGGTATTAGTCATCGTCATCCTCGTGAGTCGCACTAACTTTGCCGGTATACCAAAATTCAGCATAATGTTGTACACGTTGTACAGTACACTTCGATGGATACTGTCGTATGCCTGCTTGAAGTCGACAAAGATTTGGTATACGTCGATGTTATATTCCCAGCACTTTTGGAGTAGTAGCTTTACTGTGAAAAGCTGATCGGTCTTTAAGCGACCAGGTCTGAAGCCGCCTTGATACTCGCCAATGATTCGTTCTGCGTACGGATTGATTCTCTTTTCGAGAATTTTCGATAAAATCTTATAGGCCGTACAAACTAATGATATGCCCTTGTAATTCTCACACTTCAGCTTGTCACCCTTTTTGTCGATTGGGCAGATTATGCTTTTGCACCAATCTTCGGGGATTACCTCGTCGTTCCATATTTTCAGCAGTAGCACATGTATAGCGTTGGTCAGGCACGTTCCACCACGCTTCAGCAGTTCTGCTGGGATCTCGTCAGCGCCGGGCGCTTTATTAGTTTGAAGCGACTGTATAGCAAGACTCAACTCCTCTACTGTTGGGGGTAGAACGGGAGGGCCTGGTTCGGCTAACTGCTCAAGAGCTGGCTCCGCGGGGGATGTTGATGGTGCATTGAGGAGCTCTTCGAAATGCGAGGCCCATCGTTTGTTGACGCTTTCGATGTCGCTGATAATGTTACCATCCTTGTCCTTACATAGGCTTGTCCTGGGTTTATATCCGTTCTTGACATTATTTATAAGTTTGTACGCCTGTCTAATGTTCTTACTGGCTAATCTTTGATTTATTTGCTGTAACTGCTCGTCAAAATGTTTGCGTTTCTTACGTCTAATTAACCTATTAGATACTCGCCGAAGTTCGTTGTATCTTTCTTTCTTGGCTCGGGATGCGCGTTGTGTGTATTGGCGATAGGCTTCATTTTTCGCCTCAATCGAGGCCCTGCATTCGCCGTCGAACCAGTCTGCTCGTCTGCGCCGGCCTTTATAGCCCACGACCTCTTCTGCGACCCCCTTGATGCTGTCTTTGAGCTCCTCCTAGAACTCATGGATGCCTAGATTATTGATGTTATCAAGCATGGGCGACAGTTTTCCCTCAAGTGCTGTAGAATACGCAGCCGCCGTAGCATCATCAATCAAATTGTCAACCTCGAAGATCTTGGCAGGGTTGATTCTCGTTAGGTGCACCGAAGAGATTCTGCACCTGTAGGTCGTCTTCACCAAATAGTGATCGGTGTCGCAGTTGGCTCCTCGATAGGATCGAACATCTAGGACATAAGAAGCCCATCTCTTGCTGATCAGTACGTGATTGATCTGGTTCACGGTGTATTCATCTGGAGACTTCCAGGTCTGCTTATGGATTCGTCGATGAGGGAAGCATGTAGAGCTTATGACCAAGTTTCTGCCGCTCGCGAAGTCGATAAGTCGCTGACCGTTGTTGTTGTTTTCGTCGTGGAGGCTATGACCACCAGTAGTTCCCCTATGCCAGCTTTCGTTTCCGACTTTGGCGTTAAAGTCTCCTAGCAGCAGCTTGACGTCGTTTGATGGAAGTGAGTCGAAGAGTGTTTCTAGGTCGTTGTAGAACTCGTCCTTAATCGCGTCTTCTTTTACTTCTGTAGGGGCATGCGCATTAATGAGCCAGAAATTAGCGAAACTTAATGCGGATCGCACATAGCCGCTCGTTGATGGGTTTGAAGCCGATAATGTGGTCCTTAAGCTGCTTATTCACGATGAAAGCTACTTCAGACTCCCTGTTGCCCTCCTCTTTACCACTCGTAAAAATAGTGTGCAAATTGAGGTCGTTAATCTCGCTTTTGAGCCATTTAGTTTCCTGGATTGCAACTATGCTCAGCTTTATTGTATAAAAAAGGGAAAAGTCGCCTAAACAAATGAAAGCTTACTTTATTTATTTATGAACCTAAACACTATAATTTAACTATATAACTATAACTATATTTACAAGGCTGGTAGATTTAAAATGAAATCTGATCAAGAAAATAACATAGCAGCAAATAGCACTTTCGTCAAGCTCCCCGCCAATAAGCGTTGAAAGAAATTAGTTTCCGCCAAACCAGCGCGGGAGCGGTACGCTGTACACACAACACACACACCACCCGAATGGCAAAATCAGCGTGGTCTATCTACCACGGCGAAAATTATATATTATACAGGGTGTCCGGAAACTGCCGCATAAACGCACCGGATTATGATTCCTCAATTGATTTCCAGCAAAAAAGTTGTACGAACATACCCCCTCAGCTTAACCCTTTAGCTGCCACAGGCATTTAAAGATTTTTGAAAAAATCATTTTCTTGCACGACTGAAAGCCTAATATCTCCAAAGCTAGACCAGCTAGAATAGTGAAATAAAATGATTATTATAGCCAACAAATTTACCTGTAAAATAAAACTAACTAGACTTAAATCGGATAAAAGGTTTGGTTTTTACAGAGCTTCAAAGTCAAATTTGCGTGATTTGATCCAAAAACAATATTTTTTTCCATCTCAATTTTCTCCAACTTCTGCCAAGGTGAGATGCTTGTACGATTCTTTTAAAAATTGGCGTCTTACGATCATATCTTTCTTACATCATTTTATCCTAGCTCCATTATTTCTAACAGTTTTAGTACCTTAAGTGCAGAAAACTAGGGTTAATTTTGGCTCGATTTCGACATACTTTGAATAGATTTTACCAATTGCAGATCTTTAGGGGCAAGAATACCATCTACGAGGTTTACTGTCTAAGGGTCACCTAGCCTATGGCTTTATACCCCGGTCCTTGCGAAAGCGGTTTGGACCTCCAGCATATTTACTGACACGGATCTTGATGTCAGATGGGGATTTCTCCATCCGGTGAATGCATTCACCTTCAGGAACCCAACCCCGGGGCTGCATCACCAGCTCGATGTCTTGCTTAACAACCGACAGCCCCCTCGAGACCAACGCCAAGATGGGAAGGGACCATGGTCCCCTGGGCTCACCCATCCCCGAGGTACACTATTCGCTATGGACTTCTCCATAGCAGGTGTGATCCTCCTTCGGCCCCCTATTGGTTAAGCCTTACGTCGAATTCGGGGAAGCACACCCCAGGCTCGTTGGACCTGTGACTACGCGTCTGTGCAGACAACGTAGCGCTGCTTTTCACATCCAGGTGGCCCCTTCAGTTTACTAGTCAGCAATGCGACTCGGGCAGTGTGGTCATCAATCCACAAACTAGCTAGATATAGGCGCGTAGGCATTTTCCACCAAGGCCGTTCTCCCTAGCTAGCCCCTTCAGGACTCGGGTCATGCGGAGCCGTCACCTCCGAAGCTCACACGACTTCCATATGATGCACCCCCCACCAGAGGACATCAATATCGTGCTAGGCCTTTAGTGCTTCCCTCCCGCAATCTATGGGGGGAGGTAGGCACGCCAAGAGCCACCCGTGCATAACTCAGGAGCACGGGACCGTTAGCGCCCGAATGGTCTTTGTACAGATCCTCGCCATGGCGTATCAACTGTACCAGGGGCCCCCTTGCGCTGTTAGGTCCGTGGTGTCACAACTCACCAAAGATCTCCGTCCGACTACAAGCAGCCTTCCGAGCTGAGTGTCACACGGACACAGACCCCCCTGCGGGGGCCCGTGAAGAACAGCCAATCTTAACCCTCATCCAGCGGCAGATTTTTACAACGCTTGCCGGCGGCAAAGGTACACCTGTACCTTAGTACATTTTGTATGAAAATCTTCACTATTTGTATGAATTTTGACCGTAAAACCGTTATATTATGTTGACTAGTCACAAATTAGTAACTGTTTTTGTCGAAGTGAATGTTTTAGGAAGTTGGGTTTATGTGGATTTAATTTTTGGAGTGGGTAAATTTAGGAAATAGGCAAAATTTTAAAAAGAAAATTGAAAAAAATTAGTTGCTTGGAATTTTAATTTGACGAAATCTAAAATTTATTTACAATAGAAAATGGTTCAAATTAAGTCATTAATGATTTTAGAAGAATTTGGTATGTTTGATTTGCGAATTGTGGAGTCTTAGGTTAAAATTTACCCCCCCCTGCCCCCAATATATTATTCTGTTACTAGAACCCGTTATCGCTAACGAAAAAAACGTCAATAATTATCACATTCTCGTTATTTTCCATAAAACAACAATATTTGAAGCAATAAATATATTGGAGAAATGAGTAAATGTGTTAATATACGAAGGAAAGGTCCTGTCAAGCAACAAGCAAGTATAATCGGCTAGTATAATTTTCAGTCTCTAATCTTTGTAAATCTAAACTCAGGCCAATTCCTATAGAAAAATATCTAAAGTAGAAAAATATCTAAAATTATATCTAGTAGAAAAATATCTAAAATTTTAATTGTGATTGTTGTTTGTTAATTGTAATATATTTGCCCGTATATGTAATTAAATCCAAGGATCGATTGAAAAATTAAAACAAGAAACCGAAAAAATGTGGCAAAATTGTACGTCGGTATCATATATAGATACCGATAACTGCTTTCTATAGCAGTTATCGGTATCTATATATGGTACCGACGTACAATTCAACCAAGTACAGTACCACCCCAACATCCATTTAGAAATTTGGTTGGATGCTTCTGCTGGTTTTCAGCTGAAACTTGAAAAGGAACTCGGGTGGAGGTCCCGAATTACACAAATATAATAAATATTAGGTGATGGAATACAAATCATGAGAATTTGTGGTAAAGCAAATCAACCGCCAAAATCCAAAATTTTAGCATTTGTTACAAACCTAATTTTCACTAGATGTTATGGGGGAAAGAAGGCGTAATACATTGTATTGGTTGCCTCAAGCCATTACTTCAAAAAGTTTGGTATGCCAGTAAAAGTAAAAGATTGATGTCAAATAACCAAAAACCGCTGTATGAGTTAGCCTAGTCCTTATAGATCGATATCTCCAAAGACCTTGATCATTACAAATAAAATTCGTGAATCAAATACTTCTGTACATCACTCGATTCTCAATTTATTGATGCTATAATAAATCTCTCTAAGCATGAGCATTCACCAAAAATATTTTATTTTCGTTTTTTGTAAGTTTTCTTTCATACAAAATATATGAAGGTACAAATGTACCTTTGCCGCCGTTAAAGGGTGTAAGATTAATTTTGCTCCCTAACTTGGGGATGGGTGGTCACACATTTCTGAAATTTGGAATACATATTTTAAACTAAAATCGTAGAGATGTCAGAAAATTTCAGCCCGATCGGACCCATAGCAAAAAAGTTACGGTGTTTTAAAAACGAGAAAGGTACACCTGTACCTATCCCGCTGGATGAGGGTTAAGAAAATTGTATGACTGTCGATGCTACAATATATTCATTAATATATATTAACAATATATTCATTAATATATTCCAATAGGCAATTCAATAGTGCATTTAAGCCTAGCAAATAGAAATGCACTCGTCTAATTCTATGTATGGTATGCATAATAGTCGAAGGCTCGATAACGATAGAGATAACCAGATAACAGCGACAAAATCATAGAGATCAAGTAGACAAAATCAAATATGGAAATTTATGTAGGTACGTATGTAGTACAAGCGAGAGATCCCCAAACCGTTCCAAGTACAGAGTCTTAAAATTTGAGCATTAAGTAAGGTGATTGACAAAATGATATGCACTGGAGCTAATTGACACCGTACCGTATAGGGTGTAAAATTAGGGGCCAAGTAAGAAAAAAGTTTCATCGTTAACACACAGATGTTTCCAACGAATCATGTTTGGCCGCTTAAGCGCACCATTACGCCACGTCGTAATTCCAAACATGGTAACCCTTGGATATTAACGATGAACTGTCGAGTACAAGAAAAATGAAGGACAGTTCTTTTCAACATAAATATACCGAGGTAACTTCTAAAGAACCGGGCCACTGTTTTAAAGAAGCTCTAAGACAGAGTAATTCCACAGTTCTTTTGAAGGCCTTTGGTACGTGACACAAATTACCAAAACAGGACAACACAAGAAAAGAACTGCCTTTGTTTGCGGAAACTACTATAAGGATAATCTACTCTAAAAGGATGGGAAAGCTACCTGAAGGTAAGGTACGTAAAGTACAAAAGCTAAGGCTAATGCCTTAGAGTAGGTAACTTGAAGCGAGAACCGTCATTTAGTATAAGGGGAACCCTTTACCTGACTAAATGAGGCCTCGATGTTGGGCGCCAAATATGTGTAACGCAGGATCGCCGAAGTCCTATAGGGGAGCGAAGCTCTATAGCCCGTACAGGCAACTCAACAACAAAAGAAAGAGAGAGAGAGAGCTTCTCTGTGAGCTAAGCATCGGCACATGCTTGCTGTGGCTCAGTGACAGAGAATTTGGGCGGGGCTTTTGCCACTCAAAGCCCCTGTCCTGCACATATTAAAGGGATATAATGTGCCTTGGGGTCTAAACAAACACAACACTAGGAGGATAGAAGAAATTGGAAGAATGAATACGGCGTCGGCGAGCTCAAGTGCCTTAAATGCTCGTGGGCCCTGATTGTATTGGGCCCTGGCCTTCTTTACCCACAAAATTAAGAAAATAAACGCCTCGACCATGGGCCCCCATGGCCACTAATATTAATATACAAATAATGATGCACCCTATTACCCTCGAAACGGGCCGGGGAACTACATAATAGTTTAGCTGGACATCGCAAAACACGAATCTTCTATTCGGATATCACTTCACTTCCATATCCAGGGGCCACTATTAACTTTTTCACTAATTCTTTTTTCTTTGCACATCCACTTTTTATTGGTAACACGGCACATACACAGAAAACGAAATAACTTACAAAAACGGAATAAATTAAATAACTTAACAATAAATAACAAAAACGATAACAAAGAATAGTGCCGACGAAAAACGCGCGATATGTCCGCTCTCACGATTGGCACCCGACTCGCCGATCTTGGGTCGTGTGGTCACTCGCCACGACACTCGCACGCACACCACAACACGGCGAATCAAGAACCGGCCACTTGCAACTGCTTTTCTTGATACTTCTTCTTTTCAGTACCGTAAAGCCTCATGTGGGGCAATGGTGCGTTTACTCAGCCGTTTATAGGCAATTTCGAGTCAACGTTATATTGCATATCATTTCGGAGTGTATATCCGTATAATATTGCAAGCACTATACAGGGTGTCCGGAAACTGCCGCATAAATGAACCGGATTATGATTCCTCATGTGATTTCCAGCAAAAAAGTTGTACGAACATCACCCTTAGCTTAACCATTTAGCTGCCACAGGCATTTGAAGATTTAAAAAAAATCATTCTCTTGTACGACTAAAACTTCAATATCTCAAAAGCTCGACTAGCTAGAATAGCAAAATAAGATGATTATTACAGCCAACAAATTTACCTTCAAAGTAAAATTTTTGTGATTTGACCCAAAAAGAATCTGTTTTTCCATCTCACTTTTCTCCAACTTCTGCCAAGGTGAGGTGATCGTACGATTCTTTTAAAAATTGGCGCATTGTCTAGCGATCATTCATTCATTTTTTTTACATCATTTTATTCTAGCTTCATTATTTCTAACAGTTTTAATGCCTTAAGTGCAGAAAACTATGGTTAATTTTAGCTCGATTTCAATTCAATTCAAACTGCCCCTAAAAGATCTGCAATTTGGTAAAAGTTATTCAAATTATATCAAAATCGATCCAAAATTAACCCTAGTTTTCTGCACTTAAGGCAGTAAAACTGTTAGAAATAATGAAGCTAAAAAAAATTACTTTGAAGTTCTGTAAAAACGATTTTAGTGCGGTTAGTTTTATTTTTTTTAGGTTAATTTATTGGTTGTAATAATCATCTTATTTTGCTATTCTAGATTTGAGATATTGAAGTTTTAGTCATACAAGAAAATTATTTTTTCAAAAATCTTTAAATGCCTGTGGCAGCCAAAGGGTTAAGCTAAGGGTGTTCAGTACAACTTTTTTTGCCGGAAATCACACGAGGAACCGGTGCGGTGCGTTTATGCGGCAGTTTCCGGACACCCTGTATATTTCCTATCCGCACATGTATGCAAATTTTGGAACGCGCCGAGATTCGATCTCCGGACCTCTAGATTACTAGCATCGTAGAGTGCGACTCAACCAAGTGAGCCACAGAGCGTGACTTTGACCATATTTAAAAATGTCAGGCTAACTTCACACTCTGAATTTAAAAATGCTATAATTAAATAATTAGCGAAGCACAAACGAAAATTAATGTCGCACAATCATATACAAACGTTTTCGCCCCCGCACAAACGGTTCGGACGTGATTTGAAGATTTACCCGGTCAACTTTACATAAGTACGTTGGGAAAAGTTTCCACAAGCCATACAGATTATATGGCAGCAAATCTCTTCATGGCTTAGTCTGCTTGCAGTTTCCATTTCCAGCAATCACCGAGCGTAGAGTAATGTTGACTTGTAAGAGGGTATGGTATTGCGGACACGATAATAATAACATCATATACCTACATAAATAGTCCATTCCGAAATATGTATATGTTTTTTCTATTTTCTTAATTGAGTTTCCCATTTGGGAATTTTTCCTTGTAAAAATCCTGCCCCATTGGCAACTCACTTTCAAAACGAACATTGCCTCTTTACTTCTCTTTTTAACTGAATCAAATAAGAAAATGTACCTAGTGCACATACGAAATTTTGCAGTTGACATTACAAATCTACAATATTCTACATCACACCATTTAGTGCCATCCCTTTACATCTGTGTGTACAAAAATACACATGCGACTGCATCGAAGCGAACAGACACGACGGAAATACATTTTATAACAAGGATCAGTTGTGGCATGCAAACATCTTTTCAAGCTCAGGAAGTTTGCTCGAGCCAGGAAAAGAAAAGGCTGAAAACAGCTTCCAAGACATGGTCTTGAGTCTGAATAGCTTCCTCTCATAAGGGGATTATGAAGGAGCGCAGTCGAGTATTGCAAATGTAATACGTACTCGACTCGTATACATATATGCATGCATCGTCGGGCGATGGATGATTTAAGTATTTGGTATCCTTGGTGTGAAGGAGCGTTGAAATGGCAGTCTAGAGAGATGCAGTAAAACTGTTGCTGGTGTCTGAACTATGGATTTAAATTTTTCGAACAAATCCTTTAAGGAGCATCGTCGTGTGTATGTATATCGTTGGAAGCTCACGGTGAATTTTCAAGAGTTGAGAAAGTTAAGGAGTACACAGCAGCTCGATTTGTGTATATCGGAATTTTGTGAATGGAGTGCGAAGTGAAATGCATACATCCATAGATCAGTCTGGAATCATATTATATATTTAGAAGAATTCAATTTAAAAATTTTTTACTCAATTCTTACAACCAAGTAACATGCACAGAAAGGTTAAAATTATTAAAAGTATCAAAAATACGTTCGAATCTGGTAGAATTCCCCAAACTTTCAAGAAGGTATCAAATTTTTATGCAGCTGAAATTGTGTAGGTTTATCGTTACAATCATTTGGTGCAGAAACCGCAAAGTTATATTTTTTTCTAAAATGATTTGATGAATAACTTTATTCTTAAAGGCTTAAAGCAAAGTTTAGTGCAAAAAAAAAAAATAAAACTAAACTTCCCTTTATGGCTTTATCAACCCTATTCAATTTCCATTTTGAGCAGATTCATCATATCATAAGTCATCACAATGTCATTATGACATTTCTGCTAAAAAGCAGTTCTTAGCAGTTTCCCTTTCAAAGCTTTGATTTATTTAACGTTCACCAAAGTTTCTTATGGTGAATTTGTGATCCTAAATAAAGTGGTGAATTTTACTCGTGAGAGAGCCAAACCGTACAAAAACGGGATTTTCATAAAAAATCGTTAACGGTAGCGTACAATAAAAGGTTTTCTATTTGGCAAATTCTTAGGTTTTGTGACCCCAAATATTCCAAATAATACGCACCCTCCTTAAGGAAGCCATGTGCGGCCAAACGCGTTTAAATAAAAAAAATTTCGGGAATATCTTTTTAACATAATCATCATCATCATCAGAGTTAATTTGAATATTTTTATGAGGAGTTTACAGGTCGTGCGCCTCTTAACAAAATGTACAGATCCCATATAAGAGAGCCTCCAGGATTCAAACAGAAAAACAAACGTATTATCGGCGTTTTTTTGTAAAGATATTCAATTCAATTTTATTTCCAACTAATTCATATTCACTTACAAACATTTTCCTAAACTTGAAATGGTAGTCTTTATTAAGTGTAAAGCTTCTATGGCTCCTAATAAAGCGCCAAGCTGAACGATGAAATTGTTTAATTGTCAGAGTTCATTAGGCGGTTTTTGAAAAAATCTGTATAACGGTACTCTTAACAAGTAAATTGCGGGCTCTTTTTCATCTTGGCCTTTGACAACCACTGAAAAAGCTTAGGAACAGCCAATGCAACATCAAACGATATGCCAAAAGTCCTTTTGATTTTTAAAGCCAAAAACGAGCTACCATCAAATGTGCAATTGAACAGGTTTTTTGATTTGAATATTTCCATAATGGTTCGTTTTACGGGAAAGTATTTTGCGATGAATTTTTTGGTATTATGGGCCTGAATACTGTGCGAAAATGTATCCTACGCTGCGCGAGATCCTATGTGGGCTTAAACTGAACAAAAAAGTAACTATTGTAAATAACTTTGTAATGTTACATCCAGGGCCGGCCTTAGCACTCTGGTGGCCCTGGGCCAAATGGATGATGGTGGCCCCTACTCCCTTACTAATACACAAACAAACCGCATCTGATCTTGATTGGCTGAATGTTTCCCCTTACGTTAGATCTGCGACTGACGAGGGCTTAATCAAAACTCTTCAACGTTTTACACCAATATTGGGAGCTGCTGTCACTGGCAGTTAGCAGTTTTTTAATCACCTCAAATTCTAATCTTCTCTCATGATCATATTTCTAGCATTCACTAAAAAATCGCAGGCAAGTTTTTTATTTAATTACCATTTCTTCCAATTGGAAACAAAACTGACATTTTGCAAATTTTTGTTAGCTGTGTAACTTTTCATTTGCAAAACATTCAAAATACCAAGCTTGAAATAGATTCGACACGTCAGCATCGGCATCAGCAGAAACATTTCAATTTAGAACACACGCATTTGCCATTTTTTCTGCTTCTGCTGCTGCTGTCAATGTGGGTCATCAAAGGCAAATGCGTGTGTTCTAAATTGAAAAGTTTCTGCTGATGCTGACGCGTCAAATCCATATCTGACGGTTTTTAGGAGTTTCATAACTTTGCGTAAGTGTTAATTAATGGCATTCACCGGAGTGCTTAGTTGGCAGCCTAAACCTTAGCATTTTAGTACTATGTACAACATTTAGTGGAGTTTTTCTATTCATTCCTTGAATTTTTCAATCAAAAGTAATTTCTACATTACTCATCTACTATATAAAAATAAGTCGGGTTTTCCTCCCTGACGCTATAACTCCAGAACGCACGAACCGATTTGGATGATTCTTTTTTTGTTTTATCCGTCTTACGTTGGAGAAGGTTTATGGACCAAAAATTTTTTGAAAATCTCGAAGGAAGTGGTGGTAAATATCGAAATTTCATTTTGTATGAGAGTCACCTGTTGCAATCAAGTTTTCATCGACAACATTTAAATTTAATGGGAATATTTTAGTTGTCATTGGACCAAATACAGTGTTAATTGTAGTCAAGGTGACTATGTTTTTACGTACACACATCCTTGATGTTGGTCACAACAATTTCACAATAGACTTCGTACTACTTCGGGAATCCGTCGATATCTCCGCAATCCTTTGGCGGAACGACACGATTGAGATGTCGCCGGATTCGCAACAAAATTGCCTAAAGGGTCATGGGGTTTTTTTTTTCTAATAACCGTCAGCCCGGATGTTGGCATATCAAGGTTACAATTAAGTTACATTAACAACCGTCAACCTGGATGTATGATGGTTTCTGAGCATTGTAGGTGGCGTGCGCACATTTTAGTGCACGAAAAACTGAGTAAATGAGTGTGCTGACATATTTAATAGAAATTTATTAAATTAATGATTTTCGAGATAACTCGCTAATATAGTTGAAGGGCAAGTGCAGTCTCATCAATCAGTCAGGGGGTTGAGTACATATGTTGTTGTTGTATTACCTTGACCGCTTAACCCCCCGACGGAAATCTATAGCGTTGTTTCCATTATACACTTTGGTTTCATCATCGAGAGGTCGATCCCAATAAATTATAGTTAGCAGGTTGATTGGCATTCAAATTAGTGTCAAGTTGTGAGTGAAGTCAATAATGCGAGCGAAGCGAGCACTAGATAAGAGAGCGAGCGAAGCGAGCTCTCTCAGCTAGTTTCCTATATTTGAGAAATTGTAGCGGAACCCTAGTGTTCTATGAAACCCTGTTTGGGAAGCACTGCGTTAGACGATAATTTTGTACACGCAGTGCATCGTGTTCCTATAAATAATACATCCGCCTGTTTTCAATGCAGAAAACTCCAATCCTCATTTATGGGTCTGACGTCGATAACGGGCGTGTGGTTAAGTTATTCATGATAAACACCAATTCAAACTTCTTGTAACCTAAAGGTGTCACGTCTTGTAAAGAAACAGTATGAGATTTCCAGTCACTAATCTCGATTTTAAGATTTTTGTATGGCAGCAATGCTCAGCTTTCGACGTGGTCTAAGAGAGCAAAAAATGAAGGATCCGAATATCGTAATTCGAAAATTTTGATCTAGGTTTCTTTTTCCTCTTTCTTCCCTTATTATACCAATCCGTGAAGTAGTGGCCTCTTGTGTCATCACTACCGGCTTTTCATTGTATAATCTCAGGCTTATCCTGCACCTTATCAAGCTTGGATATTGGTAAATTTTTTCGACAAGTTCTAAAAATTAAACTTCTTTCAAATCATGCTACCGTCACTGGAATTTTTAACAAACATCAAAGACATCAATGATTACGTTGGAGAGCAGATATTGCAATATGTTTCAAAAGAGAGCGCTCTCTCTCTTTTGAAAAATGGATGTCTTATCCCTATGCATATTATAACAGATTTTTTATCAGTAAAATTACATCATCGCTATTTCACTTTATATTAAATTTTGAATTTCCTTTAGAACTACTTTAGTTCGAGTACATATCTTTCGCGTGGAGGCCCCTTTTGGGTGATCCTTTTTCCGAGTGGTAGCCCTTGAAAGTAAAGGTTTCTTGAGAGTGGTGGCCCCTTAAGTGTGGTGGCCCTGGGCGACCGCCCAGTTCGCCCACCCGTAGGGCCGGCCCTGGTTACATCTATGATCGTCTATGATAAATTAGTAACTGTTGTGGCTTTAAGTAGTCAAAATAACCACCAACACGGGAGCGACATGCTATTAGACTTAAAAATAAGCTTGAGCGGAAATTATTATTGGAATTCCCTTAATAACTTAATAATATACGAAAATAGTCATATCCACCTTCTATAACCCTAATAATCCCAATAAAAAGGCCCCATCTATGCGTTACACCAAACGGTATGACATTTAAAAAAATTCATATTTTACAACAGTACCACTCACGTCCCACAAAACTAAGAAAAAACAGTTAAATTCCTCATGTAGATTTTTTCGTATCGAGTGTTGTCAAGGTGGCCCGCACCGCACCTAGGTAAATCGACCGGAGGTAAAGCTCCTCGCATGCAATTTGCAACCAACGCTGCCCGCAAAAGTGCACCAACCACCGGTGTTAAGAAACCACATCGCTATCGCCCAGAAACAGTCGCTTTTCGTGAAATCCGTCGTTACCAAAATTGAATTGCTGACCCGTAAGTAGCCACTCCAGCGGCTAGTAAATTTGCTTTGTAGAGTTCACTTGTTATAGCTCTCCAGGAAGCTAGTAAGATTATCTCGTTGGACTGAATATACGAATTTGTGGCATCCACGCCAATAAGCGTGCTTAAACAAATTAATCAAGTTCTTATTATAATCTTCTGAAAGTACACAAGATTTCCAATAAAATTACATCTCGAGCGTTTCGAAAGTTTTCGTACCTTCCGAGAAATAACTGTTTAAAGTTTCCGAAAATTCCCTATTAAAATTTTATTTTAAATTTAAACCCATAGTTCCTAAAGTGAAGTGACAAGTCTGGAAAGCTTACAAAAGTTGGTGCATTGTTTTTGCTTTCGAATGACATATGAAACAAAATACATACAGTCGAGAACGGATAAGTGCAATCGTCTCCAGCAGCAAGAAAAATTGCACTTATCCGTTTTTTTAGTTATCCGTTTTCGGACAGATTCACAAAAAAAAAACAATTTCAGATTGAAAGATATTAAGTGTGCGAAAAGTGTATTAAAGTGTGTGTTAGGCTGGGTAGTTCTTAATCATTTAGTAAATTGCTCTCTTCAAACATTTTCAATATCTAAATTGCTCCCATAGCGTCTCAGTTTTACTTAATTTAAACTAGTTTCCCCATACTTTAAGTAGTAAATTTCTCGACACAATGGAATATATTTTTTTTGTTTTTACTGGAGATGCCACATAATTGAAAAAAAAACGACAAATGTAACAGGGAGAACACATATTGGACAAAATTTTCAATGTTTTGGGGTGTGAAAGAAGAAAATATAAATAACGCCTGCCGTCCATTACTTGCTTCGAGCGGCGCGCTCCCGCGTTTAAAGCTTTTCCGAATTTTAATGGCGTAACCAAGCAAAAGATGGCGTAACTATGCAAAATAAACAAAAATTCCATTCAATACAATGGAAAAGCTTTCTGAATATTGTGTGTGCTTATACCTTTACTAGTAAAAGCTTTTTTTCGCACATTTTGTGAAAGCTTTGCCGCTGGAGCGCCGCGCCGCTCAAGTTTACGCTTGCAGTGGACGAGAGCCCTAAATAATGGTTCCGTTGCAAGAAGAACAATGTTAAAATTAGGCGTCGAAGATACTGGCAGAGCTAGAAAACAGGATTATTAAAAGATTCTTCCAAAGAAGGTTAACCAACAACAAAAAAATACATGTACTGTGTATCGAAAGGCAAGGATAGTAAAGATGCAATATGTGATTGCATATCATACAGATCTACATGTAAGATTCTCCTTTAATACAAATGATATTCATGTTCACCGATAGCCGCACCGAATCAGAAGTTTTCAGGATTAATTTCGTCTACAAAACAGGATAAAGTGCCGATAAATTTGCCTTAGCAGATTAAAACCTTTCAATAGAAATAAATCAGAAAAACTTGAAATAGACCTCCCAGAGTCCTCAAATTGATCGTGGCATTTTATGAATGTTAACCTGAAATAATCAAACCGGCAATCCCTTTTAGCGAGATCATTGGAGTTATCCAGATATTTAGTAGGTCAAAGTTTGATTTTTTTGACGATGATGCTTCAGTAATTTCATTGGAAAAGAAAGAAAATTCAGTTTTTAATAAAATTCCGTTTTAATTTTGATTAGCCCCACGAGAATAGAACATTTAACAAATTGTCCAAGATATTTTTATATGAAATGTCAAAACGTATTAACGGGCAAAAATAATTAGGTTTAATAGCCAAGCAATCCTGAATAAATCAGAGCGTAATTTTCATTAGAATGCAATTGATTCAATGTCAAAATCGATTCGGAAAGGCCCCAATTTCCAATTTAAGTCAATGAATTGCCATAATCAATGATAATCAAAATTGGGCGCCGCATACTGAAATCTAAAGAATTAAAAACAAAAGTAACTCTTTAAACTAACAATATTCCGATTTTCATTTCATTTTCAATAATTGTTTAGCGAGTTTTCTTCTATTTTCTTGTTACTCGTTCGCATTTGGTTATTTTGGGGTTTCCTTGTGTCAATAAATTTGCCACTCATAGTATGTATTATATTTTATCTAGCCGAAAGACACTATAGTATTTGCGCGTTTCGATTTTAAATTGCTTGTCAAATTTACAGTGGTCCGCATTTTAAAACACTTAAGAACACAGCATACGTGCAATAAAAAATCGCATCAATATTCGGGAGAAAAAAAAACACAACCGTATTTTTAAGTGCAAAACGGATGCACGACATCGAAATTCGTAACGCGCACTTATCCGTTGGAGTTTACGTGTGCGTATGCATTACCTTTCATACATTTTCGTTGCACTTAAGCGAAATTTGCACTTATCAAGACAATTTTATATGAAAACCATGTTAAAAATCATGGGGCTTTCAAAAGTTTTGCAGAAATGCGTTTTTTGCACTTAAGCGTTTCGCAGTTATGCGTTCTCGACTGTAATTATCTAGTTTTGCAATAATACATATAAAAGCGAAAAAAGTATGGTTAGCAAGTGTAACAAGCCATCTTAAATCTGTAAAAATAAGTAAAATCGAGCATAAGACCTGGATATGGATAAGATTATTTTTATGGAATAGTACTTTATGCTTCCGATGTGCATATTTGCAATATTTTACTAACTGTAACGGAATTATATCCTCTATAGTATAGTGACTTTAGCTGAAAAAATGATGAAACCCAAACATCCAAAAAAAGAGCTGACTTTTGATGCCAAATTGTTCTATGGCCTGACCGCATTACGCAGTAAAAAGTTAGACTTTTTTGCTCGTCACATTTGGGGGGAGGGGGTGGCAAAGGGGTGAAATTATGATTTTTCGCCAATATTTTGTTAACTGTAATATTTACAGCAAAATGTTCTGAGGACGATTTATACACAAAATTACCTTTCTAATGATATATTATATCATATACCTTCTCTTGGCAGATTATATACTAGACCTTAAAACATTTAGTGTAATTTAGATTTGTTGATAGTTACATTTGGCGCTCTAGCTCCTGAAATGATTAAATTGGAGCCATGGTAATTGGAATAACTATTCCTAACACTATATAGCTGTCCCACACGGAGACTCAGGCTGCCCCGACAAAGCATTCCCCTATACTCCCTATTAACATTTAAAAAAAAAGACATGCCTGTAACTTTTCGCCGAATCACAGCAGGCGGGAAAAATTTTGGTAAACGTTAAGACTAAGTCCCATTAGACTCTCCACCAAATATTACTTCGATCTGATTAAAACAAAGAGTACCTTCCATACAAAATGACCGGAAAATTGCCTACGAGCAAAACTTTAATTTTGGTTGACTTGTTCCCTTATTTCTTAATAAACTAGTGGCATTGAATTTGAATAATTTGTATGGGAGGTACCCTTTGTTTTAATCCGATCGAAGTAATATTTGGTGGAGGGTCTAATGGGACTTAGCCTTAACGTTTACCAAATTGTTCCCGCCTGCTGTGATTCGGCGAAAAGTTACAGTTAACAAAATATTGGCGAAAAATCATAATTTCACCCCTTTGCCACCCCCTCCCCCCCAAATGTGACGCGCAAAAAAGTCTAACTTTTTACTGCGTAATGCGGTCAGGCCATAGAACAATTTGGCATCAAAAGTCAGCTCTTTTTTTGGATGTTTGGGTCTAGAGCTAAAGTCACTATACTACTACCAGTTTGTAAATAAACACGCTAGGGAGGAATTCATAGTCACCAGTCACCACTTATACTTAAGGGAGCAGTCACATTTGGAGTTCCAACAACCCTCATGCTGTACGTACGTCCATTTATCAGCCAGCACGAATTTAGTGCAACTGTTTGCTGTTTGGTTGGGGCGCTGGAGCTGACGGCTGAAACAGGTCCTCCCGTTCAACCCCCAACAGTAGAAGAAGTTGATCTCGTCATGCAATCACTAAAACATAATAAAGCCCCGGGTGCTGACTAGATTCCAGCTGAACTGCTGAAGCATGGTGGGGAGAGAATTGTTAAGGCTGTACACACACTTATCGTTAAAATATGGAACGACGAAATAATCCGGGAAGATTGGCGAAAAAGTATAATTTGCCCAATCCAAAAAAAGGGGATAAGTTAAAATGTGAGAACAGAACAGAGGCATCTCATTAGTTTGTACGACTTGTAAGATTTTATCAAAAATTCTAGAAACTTTCTAGAAATAATCCGTACGCAGAAGAAATCATTGGCGAGTACCAAGGCGGCTTTAGACCTGGTCGTTCGACGACAGATCAGCTTTTTACAGTGAAGCTTTTACTCCAGAAGTGCTGGGAATATAACATCGACGTGTACCAAATATTTGTCGACTTCAAGCAGGCATACGACAGTATCGATCGAAGCGTACTGTACAACATTCTGCTGCATTTTGGTATACCGGCTAAGCTAGTGCGACTCATAAGAATGACGATGACCAATACCGTCTCGCAGGTCAGAGCTCAGAACAGACTCACTGACCTATTTGAAACTCGTACTGGACTCAAGCAAGGCGACGGGCTGGCGCCGACGCTCTTCAACCTGGCTCTGGAGCATGTAATTCGAGCCATGAATTTGGACAGCAGTGGAACGCTACTTATTAAGTCGACTCAACTAGTAGGGTACGCCGACGACATCAACATCATGTCTCGAAGATTGGGTGATGCAGAAAGCCTTCTGCATAATCTCAATAACGCCGCCAAAGAAGTTGGGCTACATATCAACGAATCTAAAACCAAGGTCATGATGCAATCAAAAACAAAAACGCCAGTAAATTCAAGCATCACAGTGGGGGACCTCAATATAGAGTATGTAGACAACTTCACTTACCTGGGTTGCAATTTGTCAAAGGACGCTAACGAAACAGATGAGATAAAGCGACGGATACAACTAGCTAATAAGTGTTATTTTGCGGTCCGCCAAATTATGAATTTGAAGCTGGTGCACAGGAACACGAAACTCCACGTGTATAAAACCATAATCCGACCTGTGCTATGCTATGGCTGCGAGGCATGGACCCTTACCTAAAACTCTGAGCACCTGTTAGACACATTCGAGCGAAAGGTTCTCCGAAGAATCTTCGGAGCCATTCGTGAACGAGGTGAATGGCGCATCGGGTACAACCTTGAGTTGTATCAGCTGTATGATGAGCTACAGGTGTCGAAGATCGTGAAGTTGCAGCGACTGCAATGGGCGGGACATGTACAAAGGATGAACGACGATCGCATGCCCAAAAAGGTGATGAACGCGCACCGAGTGGACGGAGCCAGATTGCGTGGACGACCGAGAGCCCGATGGGAGCATTATGTACGTGAGGACGCCCACCCGATGCTAGGCTTTCGAAACTGGTGGACAAGGTCGCGTGACCGCGACAATTGGAGGTCTTCAATCCAGGCGTCGGGCTATCGTGCCATAAAGAAGAAGAAATTTGGTTGAGGGCTTTTGGGGATCAACAGGTTGGTCCCATTTTTCTTCCGCATCTGTTGAATTTTTCGGCTTTTCGCCAAATATTAGAAGACCAAATTCTTGATTTGCCCTAACTCCTAGTGGAGCATGTTGCGTTGACATGTGTAGTTAGTTATCAAGGTTTCAAAATTCGGAGTTTGACACGGTTGTCAGGCCACTTCCTAGCCGCATTGAAGAATATTTCTTATCATATTCTAAACAATAAACTTGCGACCGAGTTTGGAAACTCGTTTCTCTATGAATCTGTGTATCACAGAGCACGACCACGACAGAGGACCAAATATGTAGTATCCTTAATATTGGACAATTTGCCCATTACCATCATGGCCACTTAGGAGCCCGGATTTATCTCCTTTGTACTTATATGTGTAGGGTAAAATTAAAAATTAAGTATACAGTCAAACGATCTATAGCAACTGCAGGAAAAAATATAAACGACATGCAATGATACGTATATGAAAGCAAAACCGCCTTGCAACAGTTCTTCAACTGGTAAAAGGTACCAAATATGGATCTAACATGAAGGAGCGAATTTTAAGCAATATCTTTAGATTAGGTTACCATATTTGACTCTGAAGTTGACTTGATATGTTATGCGATTTGTTTTATTGTGCTTGTTTAATGAATTCTATTTAATTTTTGATTTTACTTCTTGCTAATTGATGATAAAGTCAATTGTTTACTCATTAACAACAAACACATAGTACATTACGGCTAGAGTAAATATCATTTACATGTAAGAGCAAAGTTTGTTCAATTTACAGACCATGTTTTTTACGAAAATCTTCGAAACAATCCAGACGTCATTTTATTGGAAATTTTGTGTACTTTCAGAAGATTATATTAAAAACTTGCTTCCGTTTAGTAGAAGCGAGTAAATCTAAGCTTTCCGCAGAAAGTGGAGTTTTTGACAGATACACAAAAAATGCAATTACCACGTAACGGTAAAAGCTAGGGGCGTAATTTTAGCGGCAATTTTCCTAAAACAAAATGTAGACTCATGGGTCTATGGCCAACCGTTTGCGGGACACCCTGTATACATTTTTCACGATCTTAATTTCCAATTAATAAAACTTAATGTCTGGTAATAGTAATTTTGACCTAAAATAAATTTTGGTGCGCATTAGGGGAGTATGTTTACTTGTTTGCTGATTGCTGTGGGCCTTTTTATTAAATACTTTTTTTGATGGAACCTTTTATGCATCTGAAAGGTCGGCATTCAATTAAAGCACCATTAATAGGCAATATTTTCAAAATTTAATTTTATCACAAATGATAATGATGGACTTTCCGATTCCCATAAGTTGCTCAAAACTAACTTCTGAATGAAAAACAACTTTTTCCATAATTTGGAATCATTTCCTAACTAGTCATTTTTACGCCACTGAAGGGGGATATAATTGATATTTTTAAATTCTAGGGATGTGTATTTCCAAACATAAATTTCAATAATTTCATACTTTTTTATTTTGATCCCGCTAGAATGTGAATCCACTGTGAGGCGCTACTAGGGCTCAAACTGTACAGTTAATGTATTAGATATATTGCGTGCTCTGTGGCCGCAATCATTCGGTGGTCACTCTGTGATATAGAAATTTAAAGCGAAACGAGTTTTGAAACATGGCATGGCCCGTTGTAAGTTTATTATTCAAAAAAGATAAGATATTCTTATCGTAGAATAAAAAACTGAAAATACGACTAGAAACAACGCCATCTAGATATATCATAGCCGCAACTCAGCTGTACAATGACGTCATGGATCCGTATTGAATTGTTCGTCGAACACGGGCAAACAACAACAATGTCATAAGAGGCAACAACAATGCAATGCAATTTCAACTGCGGATTTGACGTTTACGAGTCTACATTGCGGCCTTAATATATAGACGGCGGTGCTAGAAATTGTATGGCTGACAATCGTATCACACTCCATTTGTCGTTGAAACGTTGACGACTACACACGGTAATAGTTAACACACCATGCTCTCATAAAGTCTCATAAAACGTGTTTGCCGATTTTGAGGCTTGACAAAAAATTCCAATAGCGCTTATTAGTGAATGGTATCGAGATATTCTTGACTATTAATTTTTTTACCCTTACCCCATGAGTCCTTTCAGTGCTTTTTTTGGAGTACCTTCCATAGCGCCACTAGTGGCACACGTACAGGTGAAGTTTATGTGAGTCTTTTCCTTATGTGTAAAGTAAATGGTAATTTGTGGAAAAATTCCAGCTTCTACTACATTTACCAAGGTTTGGCTAAATGCTAAATTAGTTTTCACATTTCCTGTAGAAATTTCAGAAAATAAACTGGGTAATAAATGCATGTATAACAATTTTTTATTACCACAAATGAGAATTTTGTAAAATTTCCTATGAAAAATCGTGCCAAAGAATGTGTGTGAAATCCGGTTGAATCTTCTTAATCCACCAATTTTTGCATTGTTTGGGATGCATGCTCCCCAGTAGCTTATTATACTGGATAAATTTTGATAGTTATGCTGATGAGCCCAACTGCGGACCACTTGATAAAAGCAAGATGACCAACGATGATGATAAGAGATAAGATAAGAAGACTGATGATATCTTCTAATACTAACCCAAATTATAAAATAGTTGCGTTTTTTTCGCTATTGCGGGTAACTCTGATTAAAAACAAACAATCACGTGTAACTTCCACTCTCACTCTCTTCGGGTTCGTGAAACATCCCTGGGTGTAATTTTTTTATATGGAGTTCGTTACCCAAAACTACACGAGATGTAGCAATAAAACGAACCCAATAATTATAAATTAAAAGAATGATGTTCGTTTTAAATCGTTGTTTTTAAATTTGAGTCGTTAACTTAACTTCCCTTCATTCTTCGTAGCAGTTCCAGGTCAATTCGTCCGTGAATGAATTGCTTCAGTTGTTTAATCATACATTGGATTGGCAATTTTCACAGAGAAAATTTCTAAAATCCTCAATGTGCTGAGTGTTTTATTGGCAAAAAAAATGTAGAATTTTTTTTTAAATTGAAAAAAATTGCAAACTTCTACCTAAATTTTATATTCCTACAACAATTTTACTTACTTCGTTTCGATGGAGGATTCGCAATATAAAAACTAGTACATAATTGATTCTTTTGTTATTCAAGAAAATCAATCCACGAAATTATTTCACGAAATCCTGATAAAAACAAATCATCATGTATAAGTATATTCTTTCTTCCAATTTATTAAAAGCATTTTCCGATTCGTTTATCCTTTTTTTTGCTGCCAACCACAATATTGCGATATTGATTTCTTTTGCAAATACACCATACTACGTACAGTACATACTTTCAGTAATGCTTTTTGAGTGGATATTTTTCATCCTGTGTTCTTTTACTTCACAGTGTTCCGGAGTCGTCATGAAGTATAGTATCCCAGACACATTTAACTTGGCCAAACAATTTACGAGATGAATTCAAGAGCAATAAAAAACGCATAAAATACATGTGGTGAAACAAATGATGGCGAAGTATAACACAAAGTTTGGTGCAACATCGCGAAGTACATACCGCAAGAGTATACGATACCATACAGGATCCGTCACAACGTTATGGTCCCGTTATTGCGGAGACTGCAGATCCATTCCGACCGAGCCTCTATGATTCTGTGAAATATTGGGCTGTATCACATCGCTTATCACTTTTCATGGACTCTGGGAAAAAAGTATAGCGTCGTAGTGATACATTTTGTGAATGTCGAAGGACATGTTTAAATCATTTGCAATGATGAAATATCGGTGGTTCTCGTGACGGTGACGGGATTTCGGGACGTCGAATAAGGTAGGTGTTTTTGAATGTATATCGGTTGGACCAATTCAGATTAAGGCAAAAAGTTTGATAACCTCCACGCTTATACTTTTTGTGTTAGTGTTTCTTGAGCTGTAATGGTTATGGTTGTAGCAGGAAGGAGCTTTGATGCGAATGAGTGTGTTCGAGCCATATTTATAAACTGCAGCACAGCAGCATCAGCCTCACTATCTGCTGTAACCACGATTCCGAGGAATGAAAATTACTACTTTTTTGTAGTTATCGATTGCGTCGAAATAGAAATTGTGCCTTATTCGCCAGCAGTTAAGCCCAAGTATTTAGATTGAAAACCAAGTATTTAGATTTGAAGCATTTATTGTTAGACCAGTACCAACGCGTTTAGATAATGCAGAATCTTAAACGTCAAAATCAACTATACTAAATTAAATTGTAGTTATGTTCACCATGGTTGTACTGTTTTGTTCTTGCATTTGATCGTTTGTGTTGTTTGTTCGCATCCACCAACGAATTTAGTGGTAGCTTTAACCCTTCTGTCGGCACCTACTACAATATGCATATTCTATACCCAATAGGTCTGGCTGGACCTACTGAGAAAAAAATTTTATTTTTTAGAAAAGGTGAAATTCTTATCGGTAGAATCATTCTATCGATTCTTTACTGCCATTTTTAACCAATAAAAGGATTAAAATCATTTTTGTAGATACACTAGTAACGTTTTTAAGTGGACATATTTTGGGTTGGTATTATTGTAAACATGTTATTCCCTTATTTTTATGTCTTTTTGCTTCTCTATTTTCATGGCGTATATCTAGTAGATAGTTTGTTCGCATTTTTCAATACCAATATCTTTGGGCATATATTTGGCGCTTTGTTAGTAGATTTTACCTCGATATTAGCCTGCAGATTTAGGGAAGCAGGTGGAAAGAAATAGGGAATTTTCAAGCCCAAAAATCATTTCATTCTAAATTTTTCGTAAATTTCTTGATCAAATCTATTTAGAAAGACGTTCGTAAGTCTCTCATACTTAGTCCTAACTAGTACAAAGAAAATAAAACGGGTTTGAATTTCATTGAATCAAATCTCAGTTGATTAGGTGATGTTATGAAACGTGATGAAATTAGGCATACTTATTTCCCAAACTTCACGGTTTTTCAAAGAAAAATCTGAGAAATTTTTATCGTTTATAGTAGAAATTGAATTTTAATGACATTGCTACATCATAAATAGGAGAATTTTAAAAGAATTTCATATTTGCACTTCTTACCTCAAGAGAAGAATGGGGGGAAAAACTATAGGTCTGGCCAGACCTATTGGGTATCAAAAAGCACTATAAATTGAAAATCATCAAAAACATACTCAAAACTTCAACCGATTTTTTCAAATTTTTGCAAAATGCTTCTAAACATATTATTCTAGGATATCATGAAATATGAAGTCGCTGCAATTTCATCTTCTATACTTTTCTGACCAAAATATAGTGCCAAAGGTCTGGCCAGACCTTTGTGCCGACAGAAGGGTTAAAGTCAATTTCCAGCTGAGTTACGGCTATGATGTATTTAGATGGCGTCGCCTGCACTGCAACTTTCACGGTGCAAAGTATCCATCATCTATTCTAACCATTCTGACTTATTAGAGCAAAGGCAAATATCATCGGCGCGTAGTCCAGGTGTTGCAAGTATAATGAAAATGATATACATATAATGTTGCAAGCACTATATATTTCCTATCCGCACACGTACGGAAGTTTTGGACCGCGCCGAGATTCGATCTCCGGACCTCTAGATTGCTAGCATCGTAGAGTGCGAAAAACCAAATGAGACACAGAGATACCATAAAGATGGTGTAATAGTTATGTACACTCGAAAAAATTTTGCTCCAATAAATGGAGGAAACTGTTTTTCCTTCTATTATAGTAGTAAATTTACACCACGATATGAACGAGACAGTGGCGTGCACGCCATATATGCAAATAAGCAGTGCATACCCTTTCATTTAAAAACATTTTCTTCATACAAGTTCATGAAAATAATTACTGATTTCACTGTTAATTCTTTCCTTAATAAATGTACCAGCGCCATCTTTATATAAGTTGTAAGTGTAGGTTCCACTGACCTCGTTTTTTTCGCCGACACTAGAGTATGCTCGATAAGCATCATTTTGCCGTGCTTGTAATCTCCATACGAATTGAAAAATTTCAACTGCAACAATGTTGCAGGTTTATATGGTGAAGAGAAGCACGCCTGCCTTGTCGTTGGCGAACAAAGTTGACGGACGAACGATGACTATAGCACAAGCGGCGAAAAATGTCGTGATAAGATTTGAGCAAAGGGAACCAAAGCGGAAATAAACGTTCCTTTGTTTGTTTTTTAATATTTAAACAATTTTGAAACAGGAATTTATTATTTTTTGAAAGAGAATGTATGTATTTTACTAATCAGAAACAAATTATAATGCACCTTTTTGTACGGGGATGGTTGCATAGCTACATGTATGCATTTTTTTAGTCACACTGTGTTATGTACATATTACAAAAGAAGGTTTGTATGCCTACAGTTTACACATTTGAGAAAATCAATAAATCTTAGGAGGTTTTAACACTTACGCCTGATTACGTAATCTGCGACAAATTACGTAATCTGGGGCCTAATTAATCTACAGATTACGTAATCTGACTACTGCAAATCAAGTACACAGAACGACTTTATTTTATTCACCATGCAGTTGAGGTGAATTTTAAAACATTTTTATTGTCAGAAATGACACTTTTAATGCCAAACATGTCTTATTTAATGACAAAAATGTGACTATTGATGTCTAAAATGATCTTTTAATTGACAATGATGTTATTCGTTTAGACGTTATCAAGAATAAGTCGGTTTAAAGGACGTAAATCCGGCAAGCCAGTATCGAAATCTGATCGTACTCGGAGCGATAAATGATAATGCGATAATGACTGAGAGAAAATTGCGATATGCGAAGCAATGTGAAAGACAGAACGAATTAACTTAACACATGGCGCAAGATGCTTCCAAGTTATTTTCGATATTTTGCGAGGACATCTTCCTGCCCAGCTTATCTATGCAAAATGCAGATTGCTCCTCTGAAAGTAATACTCCAAAAGTAAAAAGAAAACAGCTAAAATTTATACAATGGGTTCTTTCAATGAGCCTACGGAACACCACAAACACACATCACAGGCGTCACATTTTCTATTTTTTTACGGTATTCGATTTTTTTCCATTTAATCGCATAGAAAGGTATTATGATATCGCATTTTTAGAATGCCCCGTACGCACGATGTCTAGATTAAGTAAAGATAGTATGAACACTAAATTCACCACACCTTGATTTCCCAGCTTAACTTGCCCATATTACGTAATCTGGCGTAAGTGTGAAAACCTCCAAGTACAGAATTCTCGTTATTATTTATCCACAATGCGAATGTTTGTATTTGTTTGATTGATTTAAATAATTTTCAAGCACTGTTTTGTTAACGTTACAAAGTTTTTTTTATTATACTTATTTTAGTGCTTTCTAAAATAAATTAGGCGGTTTTTTCTTATTTTTAGCTTCCCTGAGATTACTCAATTACTTAGGAAACACTAACCTTCCTTTTTACTTCGACATATCAAAAAGCGTTTATACTCGTATTTATCATCTTTTCTTCGGTTTTAATTTTGCATACCCTTCACAAAATGGCTGTGCACGCCCCTGGAACGAGAGTAATTTTACGCATTACAGTGTAAATATTTACTACAAAATTGGTGTAAATCTACGGTAATAAATAAATTTGCACACAAAAAAAAGTAAACTTACTCTTATACGTCTATAAATTTAAACCAGAAATAAGCAAATTTGCACTGAAAAAAAATGTAAATTTGAACCGGCAAATATGTGAATTTACATCCGGGTTTATGTAATTAATTAATAAATATTGATGGAAGCCGATTCTTCGATGTAAATCGTCCTGGAGCTACCCGTTATCCCAACGGCCAAGAGCTGCCCCTTTCGGTTCAACAGAAAAAAGCGCTACAGCAACAACAATAATATTTTGTAAATATATTATTTTTAATTGTAAATACATACTTATATCCATACACATTATACGTTATACATATGTACATGATTTGTATAATAAACAACCATTACAAGAATTTATTTTAATTCGGAAAGTTAATTCATTGGAATGGTCAAAATGGATATTAATAATATTAATAAAAAATACCCGATTTGGTTTTTTCAAATATTAGAGAGTTTTAGCATATCGTTTAAAATAAAACGACATAATTTGACATTCCATATAAAAATTCGATTGCTTACCGTATACGAAACAATATAGTATCTTAATTTTGCATGATCAAGTAGGCATAGGTGTAAAATCACGACAAATTATTTCGCCAATTTCGACTGTTTCCAGAGCATCAAATATACGGAAATACACCCATGCCTACTTGGGACATGCAAAATTAAGATATATTGTTTCGTATACGGTAAGCAAGCGAATTTTTTTATGAAATGTCAAATTATGTCGTTTTATTTTAAACGATATGCTACCCAGCAAACAATTTTATCGCTTTTTTCGAAAAATCACAAAAATGATACGAAAGCGATATCAAATGAAAAATTTATCGTAGACTTGTCTCCCCGACGAAAAATCATTTTATCGTCATCAATTTGTCAGACATATGACTCCTATTAACGAAATATCGTCTTATTATTGCAAGGATGATAAAATTGTAATTCCTCATAACGAGAGAATGATGAAATTGTCAAAAAAATAAAACGACTAATTTATTCCCATAATTTGTAATCTTAGATAGCTCAGGTGTAGGACGTAGGACTACGAAACGATACCCAGCAAACAATTTCTATCGTCCGCGATACGAATTCCATTCGCCTGATAGAAAACATTTCTCGAATTTCATATCGTTTTCGGATTAAAGGCGTCACTCCCTTCGTGAAGGAATCGTGACCGATATTAATTCGCCAGGATGATAATTTGGCAATAATAGACTAATACATAGAAAAAGTGAAAATTTTTTTTTTATTTTTCCCTTTTTTCTAATTTTTTTTCTTCTATTTCATCCTTAACTTTTTTTTACCTTATTTTAACTTTACCTTTTTACACTTTGCTTCTACTGGGAATCGAACCGGGCACCTATCGTTTCGTAGTCCTACGTCCTACACCTGAGCTATCTAAGATTACAAATTATGGGAATAAATTAGTCGTTTTATATTTTGACAATTTCGTAATTCGCTCGTTGGGAAGAATTACGATTTTATCATCCTTGCAATAATGAGAAGATATTTCGTTAATAGTAGTCACATTCCTGACATATTGATGACGATAAAGCGATTTTTCGTCGGGGAGACAAGCTTACGATAAATTTTTCATTTGAATGATATCGTTTTCGTATCATTTTTGTGATTTTTCGAATAAAACGATAAAATTGTTTGCTGGGTAGGTGCCGGTTCGATTCCCAGCAGAAGCAAAGTGTAAAAAGGTAAAGTTAAAATAAGGTAAAAAAAATTTAAGAATAACATAGAAGAAAAAAATAGAAAAAAGGGTAAAATAAAAATTTTTTTTTTTCACATTTTCGATGTATTAGTCTATTATCGCCAAATTATCACTCTGGCGAATTAATATCGGTCACTATTCATTCCCGAAGGGAGTGACGCCTTTAATCCGAATAGGATATGAAATTCGAGAAATGTTTTATATCAGGCGAATTGAATTCGTATCGCGGACGATAGAAATTGTTTGCTGGGTAGAACTCTCTATTGGCAAAGAAACAAAGTAATTTTTTTCAAATGAAAACGTGTAAGCACCCAGGTCTCAAACCTAAATTCCCCTATTCAGCACATTTCGGCTCACTCCAATATTTTAACTGACACCCGACTAAATTGTTCAGTTTCGTGTGTTCGCCAATGTTCTTAATTTCTCCATGATAAGAGAATGAACGGTCAGTTTCAAGTGAGGAAATATGTTGTAAATGACTATCGATGACTGCACCTGCACATTTTTAAACTTAGAACGATTTATAGGCAAAATATTATTGTCGGTTGTCATTTGAAATTACAAACAGAGCACTGTGAACACTTTTCGGTGATTTCTGAAAACGTTCGGCGAAATCAATCCGTTTTCGTCCACTCTGGATAGAATATTAGGCGAAATCAATGAAGGATTTATAAAAAATTAAAATAGGGCCGCAGATGTTTTAATGACATCCGATTTCCAAGATCTTAACTGCTTTTTTGTTGAGATCACCAGCACGCTCATCAGTGTTGTTTATCCCCATAAATGGGGGTGGTCATCTCCGGAATCCCATTCCGGGGTAGCAAGTACCTGCTCTAGTCCTTGTACCTTCCAAGCTGGTGGTGGCAGGAGTGGAGTGCTTTCAATTGAGCTTCAGGCAAATTTGCTAATATGATATAATCGGCACATGGTGAAGAAAGTGCGTGGGGATGCACTTTATCGACCGAGGTGGGTGCCGGATGGCAGGGAAAGCGCAAAAAAAAGCGTCCACGTGCACTTCGGCGTGTAAGTTGTTTGCCGTTGTACGGATGCTCCCCAGGAAGCACCAAAGGACGGCTGAGCACCCATAATAGGAAGGTGTGTTGCGGAACCGCGCCTTCTGTACACCACGGGAAGGCCGTGTTGACCTCGTCGGTTAAGAAAAACATAGTGAAGCGGGTGGAAAACCTCGCCACTCTTAATTTTAAACCGCTTTGTTTGTAATCGTATACCTTAGGCATACGAGATTCCTGCTTAATGTAGAGGACAAGGGCAACGGGTAGCGCAAAACCAGCCCAATACCTACCGATCTGAGCTACAGCAGCACATGTCGCTGCTCGCTCGTTTCTTTGGCCGAACCGGCTTGGTTGTAGAGGCGTTGGCTCTGTCCCCTGGGACACCTTCGGATGTCCAAAGTCCTCCATTACAAACTCATTTTTGACAGCCTCCTGTGTAGATTCGAGTAGTTCTTAAGACAGAACCGAAATACCACATGGTTTTTGCACGTTGCGATTTGCTATTTCCAAAAGTTTTGTAAAATTTGAAGTTTAAAATATGCACAAAATGGCTTTGCACATCATTCGGGAGGCATTGAATAGTTTGCATTGAAAAAAGCAGTGGTTTCTACCCGTTAAGGAGGAGGAGAAAGAATAGTGGCTAGAGTTTCCCTAGGAAGGGTATCTGTATAATACCGCAGATCCAATGCGAAGCAAAAGTTGAAAATTCAAAAGGTCGTTAACCGCCACAACCTTTTATGGACACTTGTGCAATTAATCACTTATGTGCTCCTCTTCCTTAGTTTTTTACTCAATTGTACTAAATGAATATAGTGAATTGATGTTTACTATCGTGAATTTGTCAGGCAAACAGCATTGTAAGTACAAATACAAATGTAGCCTCCACAACCGAATTTTTCAGTCATGCTTGAATTTTTGACAGAGTGGCAAAGGTGCTTCGACAATTGGTTCAAACGCAAAAGTGATCTTAATGGGGAATATTTTGAAAAACAATAAAGCGATTTTCGAAGATTAATATTTGTTTTTGTTCTGTAATCCCGAAATCTAGAAGGCAACCCTGAAAATCTCCTTAAAATTACAGCTTCCAATTGGTAAATATACACTGAAAATGTAAAGTTAAACAAAAATAAAGTAGGTAATCACACATCTTCACACCAAATATGTTGTAAAATTACACCAAAATAGAGTAATATTAAAAAATCTCTGTAATACTATTTTGTAAGTTTACTAGAAATTTTGTTGAAAAATAAACGTTTAGTGTAATTTTGCGAGAAAAAGAGTGTAAAATGCAACGAGTTTTGTTCAATGCATCGCTCGTAAAAAATATTCACGACTTATAATATGTTCACAGTGAACGAAATCATTCGTTTTCGTATGAAAACAGCCCGAAACATTTCAATTCCCATACAAATTGACACATTGAAAATACGCTATTAATACGCTGTTTTCTATCAAAACTTGATTTTTTTTTAAATGAAAACGTGTAAGCACCCAGGTGTCAAACCTAAATTCCCCTATTCAGCACATTTCGGCTCACTCCAATATTTTAAATGACACCCGACCAAATTGTTCAGTTTCGTGTGTTTGCCAATGTTCTTAATTTCTCCATGATAAGAGAATGAACGGTCAGTTTGAAGTGACGAAATATGTTGTAAATGACTATCGATGACAGCACCAGCACATTTTTAAACTTAGAACGATTTATAGGCAAAATATTATTGTCGCTTGTCATTTGAAATTACAAACAGTGCACTGTGAACACTTTTCGATGATTTCTGAAAACGTACGGTGAAATCAATCCGTTTTCGTCCACTCTGGATAGAATATTAGGCGAAATCAATGAATGATTTATTAGAAATTAAAATAGGGCCGCTGATGTTTTAATGACATCCGATTTCCAAGATCTTAACTGCTTTTTTGTTTAGATCACCAGCACGCTCAGGTGTGTTGCGGAACCGCGCCTTCTGTACACCACGGGAAGGCCGTGTTGACCTCGTCGGTTAAGAGAAACATAGTGAAGCGGGTGGAAAACATCGCCACTCTTAATTTTAAACCGCTTTGTTTCTAATCGTATACCTTAGGCATACGAGATTCCTGCTTAATGTAGAGGACAAGGGGCAACGGGTAGCGCAAACCCAGCCCAATACCTACCGATCTGAGCTACAGCAGCACATGTCGCTGCTCGCTCGTTTCTTTGGCCGAACCTGCTCGGTTGTAGAGGCGTTGGCTCTGTCCCCTGGGACACCTTCGGATGTCCAAAGTCCTCCATTACAAACTCATTTTTGACAGCATCCTGTGTAGATTGGAGTAGTTCTTAAGACACAACCGAAATACCACATGGTTTTTGGACGTTGCGATTTGCTATTTCCAAAAGTTTTGTAAAATTTGTCTAAGTTTAAAATATGCACAAAATGGCTTTGCACATCATTCGGGAGGCACTGAATAGTTTGCATTGAAAAAAGCAGTGGTTTCTACCCGTTAAGCGCTATTGTAAAGTTATTAGGAAGTAAGAGGATAAGAATAGCGGCTAGAGTTTCCCTAGGAAGGGTATCTGTATAATACCGCAGCGCCAATGCGAAGCAAAAGTTGAAAATTCAAAAGGTCGTTAACCGCCAGAACCTTTCATGGACAATTGTGCAATTAATCACTTATGTGCTCCTCTTCCTTAGTTTTCTACTCAATTGTACTAAATGAATATAGTGAATTGATGTTTACTATCGTGAATTTGTCAGGCATATAGCATTGTAAGTACAAATACAAATGTAGCCTCCACAACCGAATTTTTCAGTCATGCTTGAATTTTGACCGCAAAAACAGCTAAACTGAAAGTAATGAGTTTTCAAATTAATCGTTTCGATATTAGGAATCCCATTTAATTAGGCCATCACATCTTTTTGATATCCACATTACAGTATCATCACTGTTCATTTTGCTGGTGTTTTCCTCAAGTTTCTCATTCAACGATCCATTAACCATTACACCATAGACTATCCAAAGAACAACATAAAAATCGCAACAAAGTTGTTGCTTTTAGTCCAGCATAAATTGATTTCTCAAAGTTTATAAATTTCCTTGGAAACCCTTCCGCAGGCAGTAGGACGAATTCTTTACGGTAGTCCCACGAAGATAAGATGGACTTTTAATAAGAAAACGGGTTGACTTGGCATTAAGTCTACAACAAGCCGAAGCCGTTGTACATACAGATAGCTTTTTCAAGGCAAATATTATTCATCCGGCTCCGGCAGTAATTTATTATCTTAATTCCGTTATTAAGTCATAGGAGCGTGAAAGTTTCCGCTTTTTTTCTTGTGTTTGACCGACAACATCATTTCGCGAAAATATACTGATGGCGATGGATATAGATACATAGAGTGAAGTTGAGTTGGAGTGAAAAACCTCATTTTTGGTATTTATGCCATCTCATCGCCCCGGCATATTTCACTGAAGGACGACGTCGCCGACGTTAAAAATTGTGTTAAGTGTTTTTTCTTAAAAGCACTTTTTGCTTTAACGGTCCCTATGAATACATACTCTTATCGTCCTTTTGCTGATTATCTGCGTTGCACGATATTCTTGTGGCAATGTCGGTAATAATTATGACACACAATTTTCCATAAACATTTCGACATGAAGTAGAATTGTGCGTGACTAGGAATTAGTATGATGTACAAGAGGACTTAGCACAGACTTATAGTATGATGAGAACATAAAACAGAGCAACGTCATTCCACACATACACAATCATCATAAGAAATATAACATGGAAATAAATTAGTAAGGGATAATTACGAAGCGCTAAATACGAGGCGGATCGGATGAGAAAATATGTGCTAACATAGCAATCGGCATTTAATTACATTTGGAATGAAGCTCCTTAATCCGGCTGAACACGATACTACGAGTATTCGAAGTGATATTAATCGGAAGCAATAACACGGAATGAGAACGAAACGGATGAGCTGGCAAAGAATTTTATGTACTCATAAGTTTGCGGCGTTTGGCGAAATTCGTTGACGTCAGTTTTTATAAGTATGTATGTATTAGGACAGAATGCGTGAGAAAGACAAGCAAAAGTGTTGATCATTAACCGAATTGACGCCTAATTCAATACATAATACAACACGGGTTACTCTCTTAAGTCTTTTGTTGAGTTTTGTCCATTTTTCATTGGACAAACAAATAATGTAACCGATTGATTTAATGGTCTAGGGTATTCTTTCGTGGAGTCCTATAAGCAATCTTTTAAGTTTGATTTCTATTCTTAAATATTTCTATGCAATTCAATAAAAAAATGCTTTGTTCAGCAAATACTCTCCGAATGGTCCAGGTTTGCATTCAATGCTGGCGTGGATTGTCTTATTCCTGAGTTTCAGTTGTGGATGCTTCGATGACAATACTAGAATGCTGTTGATTTGTTGAAAGCCTCGCCCTTTATACTGTTCGAACTTGCTGAGTGTCGTATACTGTTGATCATTGTGCTCCTGCTGTACAGTGCATGCTAGTGGGACGTTGCTTATACTTAAGTTGCATGAGGTGGCGGTGCTGTTGTGTTATCGTGAAGTCGCTTGTCAACTGATTTGGTGAGAGTTGATGGTGTGAGTAGGAAGCGTCGTCACACTACGATTGGCACTTTGGCAATATTTCCGGTTTTATTCAATTTAAATGTCTGTTGTAGCAGTCCTACCTAGTGGCTAACTACTGAGTCCATAAGCGTGAGCTAATACATAGCACACCCCTATATGGGTAAAATAAATATGGATTCATTCATTTTATTTTTCAATCTTATTTGGAAAAAAATTTAGGTAAATGAGTCTACAATAATTTATTAATCATAACAGTTTTGTTCACTCTTATAATTGCCGAAACATTCAATTAGCAAAAGTTGTTTCAGGCTTTAAATGCAAAACACTTCCTTGAAATTGAAAAGTTCCTTTTCTAATAATGTTTTAATTGACTATCCAGCTATGGTGAGACGACTTAATGTCTCCTGAAAAGCATTAACTTTCTTTATAAATTCCAAATGGGATCAACATTTTAGTCGTCTTCTATGGCGTCACACTATGCAGCCGAAAAAGACTTTTCAAGATATAACGTCAACCTCATTAATTTTCACGCATTATTACCCAATTTTCCGAGAGTCTAAGAAAATGCGTAAACATTTAATCAGACACCCGGAGCAAATTAAATTCCTTTAAGCAAAAATTTGTCTGGACCATGTCGCAACACAGGCGACATGTCTCATTTTATGTTGACGCGTGTCTACGACTGTGAGTACATTCCAATTACATTATCCCCTTTTGAATTCCAGCACTCCGCAAGCACCCCGTCCCCGTCATGTCCTTCCAACACGACGAGACGGGGTAAAATAATTAATTCAGGAAATAGCTGGTAGCAAAATGTCCTGACATTTTTCGAAGGGAATATGAAATTTTACCTTTCATCATTTTGAGATCTCCCGGAACCGTCGCGTCGCACGGCACCCGCAAAAATCCCCCCTATACACACACCCCGGTCGGGTGTCTTTTCGAACGGTGCCATGTAAAATTAAAAGGATGAAATCCTATGGTATAGCCGGAGGCTATACAGTAATTAATGCTATTAAACATAATCCCAAGGTGGAGAAACTCCACTCCAGAGAATGAGGGTTGAAAGTGGAAGAAGCACAGCAGGCTAATATAAACAATGTTTGTTTTTATCCCATATCTCTGAGATTTATCCAAACAAACGGAACGAAACTCGCGCTTTTGTTTCAAGAGTATATAAACGAGAGTTGGTTGCTATGGTTGATCTCGTATCCTTGTTCTCGACCTAACTACGTACCGCATTTCCGTCATTCATGACTACTGGTAGGCTTAATTGTGGGGCTTTTTGAACAAGTCTTGTCTTTGATAAACTTTTGCTGTAATTAGGAAATGTTTGCTATTCAGCAAGTCATGTTACTGTGTGCGATCCATCGAATTTCAGACTCCGTTGAACGGATAAACGCAGCTATACTTACAAACATGTTTTAACCTTCAAGTACACGCGCTATTTTTGGTAACGTTAAGTCACGCGTGGGGTCCAGAGGGACCCCAATAATGTTTTTCATATATTTTCAATATTTCTTGAAAATTGCTTAATATGAATTCAGATTATAAGAAAAGACATATTAGTTATTAAGAAAAATATTTATTTTAATAAAAACATTAAGTCAATACATAATTAGGATCATTTTAAGAAAAAACCTCTCATATACTGAATATTTTTAAGGAGCTTCACTAATATACTAAATTTGATCAAAATTTGCAACTCCAAGCTAAACTAATTATATTTTCTGATAATACAGGAACGAGAAACATATAATAAAAGAGAAAATAACGAATAAATCAGCATAACAAGAAAAATGACAATGTCTCAATTTGGGTTCGAGCACAAAAAAAAAAATCCTAATTGGAGATGACAAACAATAAACAATTTATTCCATTGAGCGAGCCTTGCAAATCATTTTATTACTACCTTAACAAATAATAATACTCTTCTTGTCCTTAGATTTTGGGCGAACATCGCATCTTCGCTTATTTTTCGGGACATTCTCGACAGTCTCGCCTGAACTAGCTAAAGGCAACTACATATATATTTTGAATTTATCTATCTCGCTGTCAGAGTCATGAAAAATCTTGTAAGATGTGTGCTCTCGCGTGATCCGAGAGTCCACTACTCGTTTTTGATGATTTGGAACGCTATTTTTTAACACAAATCGCAAAAATAGTCCTGCCAAAATAGAAAATAGTTGCTACGTAGAATCACGGGCGGGGTCTACAGAGACCCCACATACCTAAAATGCGAACTTATCTTAGCAGCAGCGTAACGTACGTCAACCTGTCGAAAGCCTCTATATAGGCCTGAGATTAGCCGAAAGCACGAGCTCGTAGCTGGTCAATTCGAAAAAATATAGTTAAGATAAACTCGTTGGGGTCTAGCCAGACCCCGCCCGTGACGTTAAAGGTTAAAGCACGCACATGGGCATCCTAGAATAGGGATTCGAAAGTGGAAGTGTCATTACCACAATTCAATTTGTGCCCGACATTTTCGTTCATTCGTTATCGTTCGTTTGCGACCAACAATTTACTTATAGGTACGAGTATAATTAAATTGAACGAAAGTTTAATTAAAAATATCCGGCAACGCAGAGCAAACAGAAACTTTAATTTACTGTGACCATTTATAGAGAGCATTACCAGTGTTTTCTGTGTTCGGTTCAACGATTCCGCATAAACTTCGGATTTTGTAAATAAATAAAATAAAAATTTATTTCGATTGGAAAAGATTCAACGGCGCTTTAAAAAGGCTTTATTGAAGCAGCTTGTTTTTTTTTATTTGTGAATAATTTGTAACGTTGTGCTTTATTTATTGAGCTATCCCGAGAAAGGGGTGTTTCGTATCAGATGAACCTGAAAGCAAAGTGGCCTTTTGACTACAAACAATATACTGCGACAATAAAACTCCTATATCTTTATTGAGCTCATTTTTTATTTTAGTTAATTAAATTAAGGAGAACGTTAAAGAATGAATGCCCGCAAATGCATTTACTGCTTCACATCCACTGCAATATTGGATGCGCAACCGCTCCACTTGGCTGCTCCAATACAGTGTTGACTGATAGGTTACGTGACTTCCCCCAAAGTGAAAATTGATTTCCCCCTAAAATGATGTTCTTCCCCCTAAATTGGAAAGAAAATTACTAAAAGGGCCCTACGCTGGGCACCAATTGTGATGTGTGGACGAGAGAAGATTAATGATTAACGAGCTATTGAGACGGTCCGGTTCACTGATATCGGTGCGAATATATTCTGGAGACTCGAGGAAGAGGTTCAGATCCAGCCAGACCTATTCGGTCTTCTACTAAGTTGTCTTAACCCTTTATGCGGCATAGTGCGTCTACTATCGTATTTGACCCTAGTTCTTTTTAAAAGACTTACATTCCTAATCCACAGATTTGTGCCATAATTATAGGGCGACCCCTTTGTCGGTCTTGTTTGGAGAAAGTGTTCCATCGCATAGCGCGACAACGTGTGACCACTGCCACTATCGCCTGCGCCTGATACTTATGGGGAGATTATGGGGGTTTCCAGCCAGGCTAAGGATTTTGGTCTTGCTGGTATCAATCTTTAGCACTACAACTTTTACCACTCTCTCAAAATCCAGAGCCAAGGAAAAGGTGTATATAAATTATCATCTAACTAAGGCTACGAAAAAACTAATGTACAAGACCAAAATTTTCGCTCAGGATAACAAATTTAAATACGTATGGATAAAAAACGAAAGTGTATTGATACGGAAAGCCGAAAAAACTAAAATCCATGAGATTTGTTGTGAGTCAGATCTAGATATTCGCCTACTGTCATAATATATACCACAATTACTATTTTAATGTTATATTTACTATGTTTGTTATTTCGTTGTATCTGATGAGCATTGAGGATTATTTAGATCAACTTTCTACCAATATTAATTCAACACTAGTCTTTGATAGCGAAACTTTCGCGAATAATGAAATATTTTTGAACTCAGGCAAAAACTTAGATATTATACATCTAAATATAAGAAGTATTGCTAAAAATTTCAATGAATTTGTACTATATTTGGAAACGCTGAAAGTAAATTTTGACATTATTGTACTAACCGAAACATGACAAAAAGAAGATAATGGATGTTTTGAAATTCCGGGATATTCTAAAATTGTAAAACCTAATCGTTTCAATAAGTCGGATGGAATAATTACATATATTAAAAGTAATATAACTTACAATATTATTGATTTGATTATTAATGAAGTTAACTCATTGCATGTCGAACTAAACTTTGACAATACTGTTTATCTACTATCCAGCATGTACCGCTCACCCAATGATACGAATAGTAATGATTTTTTAAGAAATTTGGAAGCATTTTTGGAACAGAATAAGAACTATCAAAATCAAATAATAATTGGAGACATGAATATAGACATATTGCAGAAAAATTTGGATATTATAGGACACAAATTCCTGAATATACTGCACGAATATGGCTTTATAGATTTTCTATATGGCTGTACTCGACAATGCGTTACCAGAGAATCTTGTTTAGACCATCTATTTTTAAAAACTCAAATTCCACACGCATTAAGGTCAGCAATTTATTTGACAAGCATAACCGACCATTATGCTATACTTGGTAGCATATCACTATTTTTTAATAAAACCCAAAATTCATTTAGTGATAGTACTTCTGTAGTAATAAACCTATCCAAATTAAGGGAACAATTAGGGAGCCAAGAATGGAATGAGGTTTATTCTGAACAAAACGCTGATAATTCCTTCAATATATTTTATGAAACCTTTACAGAAATCTACAATAACTGTCTTGAAGAAAAGAGGGTGCGTAGTAGGCACAAGAAGTTAAAGCCGTGGATATCAAATAATTTATTGAAATCCATTAGGAAGAGGGATAAAATGGCTATAAAACACCGCAAACAACCATTCAATGCCACCTTTACTCACGAATACAAAACATACAGAAATACTTTGAAGGGCTTAATTCGTACAGCTAAAGACAATTTTTATAAGAGTCTATTCCAAGATTGTGGAAACAACTTAAGAAAGTTTTGGCAAACAGTAAATAACCTAACAGATTCAAAATTTGAAAAGCAGCAGTTTAGTAGCAACATCGTGTCAATTGATGGTCAGATTATATCAAGTACTGAAAAATCTCGAGTAGCAGAAGAATTCAACAACTTCTTTGTTAAGATAGGGCAGGATGTACTAGAAAACCATAATAGTAATAGTCCTAACAATTTAGATGATTTCATGCAATTTCCTTTAGAAAATAGTTTGCATTCATTCTTTCTAAAACCAGTAACTAAAGAAGAACTTACAAATATTATAGGGAGCCTAAAGGATAATTCATCTCCTGGAGTTGATGGGATACAATCGAATGCATTAAAACGAAATAAAGATTATATTTCAGACCCACTTGTACATATCATAAACTTATGTTTTACTCAAGGTATATATCCAGCTAAATTAAAAGAAGCGGTTGTTATTCCACTACATAAAGCCAATGATAAGTCGAATTTAAATAACTATAGACCTATCGCTCTTCTGTCAAATCTCTCTAAAATCTTCGAGAAATCTATCAAAAGAAGATTATCTAAATATTTAGAAAAATACAATATTCTGTCAAAAAACCAATATGGCTTCAGGGAAAAACGCAGCACAGAAGACGCAATATATCATTTGACTAAAACAATTGTCGAACATATGGACAAGGGTAAAAAATGTATAGGGGTTTTTCTGGATTTCCAAAAAGCGTTTGACACTGTCAACCATGATATATTGTTGCGAAAAATGAATGCCATAGGAATAAGAGGAATAGTCTTGGAGCTTTTTAAAAACTACCTACATGAACGAAAGCAATGTGTCCGAATTGATAAATGCGTTAGCGAATCACGTGTCAATAATATGGGTATTCCGCAAGGAACAGTCCTTGGACCCCTATTATTTTTGATATATATTAATGACATGCTTTCGTTAAATTTAAATAACTGTTCAATATCTTCATATGCCGATGATACAGTGGTACTGTTCCGAGGAAGTACTTGGCAAGAAGTTACTGATACTGCAAACGCAAGTATGCAGGTCTTAAAATACTGGTTAAACTATAATGCAGTATCTCTGAATGAGAAAAAAACCATTGTAATACCATTTACCCTAACTGTAGCAGGAGCTCCGGCAGATCCTCCAAAAATAACTATTCACCAAAACTCATGCAACACGAACAATTGTCAATGCTCCCCACTAACAATTGCCAAATATACAAAATATTTAGGAGTCAATATAGACAGTCACTTAAAATGGAACGAACACATTTCCACCCTTTGTCAACGCCTAAGGAAGACCATCTATAAATTCGTTGAACTAAGAAGAGTATTATCAGCAAACAGAATGAAAACAGTCTTTCTATCTCTGGTGCAATCCGTCATCGAATACGGCTTAGTTAGCTGGGGTGGAGTTGCACCTAGCATTTTGCAACCATTAGTTCTAATACACAAGAGGATTATCAAGATTATCCTAAAAAAACCATTAATTTACCCAACAATACGGATTTATAAGGAATTTGAAGTCATGAGAATTCCCAATCTATTTAAATACAAACAAATAAAGTACATTTACTATCACAAAAATGAATTTCATAAAGAAGAACAAGAAAGTGGACTTTTGACACGTAGAAGAAAACGAGGCGTGCTGCACGAACCGAGATATGCAACGTCAGTTGCAGCAAACCACACTTCTTACTCTGCTCCAAAACTGTTCAATAATTTACCACATAATATTTCTAATGAATTAAATTCGCGACATTTTTTGAAATCACTGAAAGATTATTTTTGCCAATTCGACTGAATTTATAAGTCATTCATTTTATTGTAGCATTTAATTTCACAACTATATTAAGTACCAAATAAGTTAATAATCAAATGTGTAGACTGATAATATCCCATAGCACGAGCTTTGCTTCTTGTGGGATAGCCGATTTAAAACATTTTTATTATCATTATTACTATTAATTTTACTACTGTTAATTTACTATTGATTGAACATTGTTATGTTAAAACTTTTGGCAATAAATTATTATTATTATTATTATTATTTCGCTCAGATTCATGATCTTATGTGAAAATAAGCTAAGATCATCAGCATATGTTGTAAGTGAGATTTCAATGAGTCCCAGCCACGTTTATGTTCTTCAGGCAAACCTACATAGTGTTTTATAAATATATGAAATAGTAAACTGCTCTGTATAACACCCTAGACAGACGGCATCAGTTAAACATAATTAACTGTTGATTATGTTTAACTAATGCGTATGTCATGTGCTCATTCACTTGACGATACTCGAATAACTTAATTTAAACATCATTAACAAAACGTCATTAAAATTAAATGATGTTTACTCGTCATGTATTCCGGTCTCGACTACTATAAAAATATTGGAATTCTGGAAAGAACAGCTGATTTGGGCTGTCAAGTCATGTTAAATTTTAATCGAAAAATGGCATAATTCATCTTAAAAAGGTAATACAATTAATAAATAATTAATTTTAAGCATTTTGAATTGAACACAATTTATTTCAGCTCAATAACAAGCGAGCAGTTTGGCGGTAGGATGACATCTCTAGTTTGCATCTTAAGGAGCCGAATTTTTGTGCAACATCAACTGTGAACAAAATATAATTATGTCCATAAAGTGAAATGAAGTGAAAATTTAAATTAGAAGTGATTAGGTTCGTTGGTGTTCGTGTGGTGAGCAGGCAGGAGAAAGCTAAATTTTGTTCGTGTATAATCGTGCATAATGAAATGTATATGCAAATTAAGGTATCCTGTTCTATTCTGGAGAAAAAACAAAACCCCAACAAACGGGTCTAATCACTTCCACTTTTTTTTTTTATTGAAAGTGCTATTATATAACTCGATAGTTCTAAGCTGGACAGTTATTGTAATATTAATATCAGTGCCTGTAATAAACAGCGAAGGAAATAAAGTTTGTGTGTTCTTTATTTATTGCGTCTGCACTGAGCTGGCTTACGAGCACCTCCGTTATTATTTGAGAGATATTCCCAAGCAACAATTTCATCCCTATAATATTTCATAGAATATTTTCTTCTAACGATAATAGGGGCACTTTACAGGGTATAAACTCTGAATAATAGTCCAATAATGGCGTTTGGCGCCGTTTTTTGATCCAATTGCACCTTATTGTAGCACTGAACTAAGCTTTGAAAAAGACATACATCATGTGTTATGTCATCATTTTCTGTCATTTTCTCGTGAAAAAAATAAAAAAATAATTCCCCCAGCCAGCGTCGAACCAGCGACTGTCGTACGCCAGTCCGACGCCCTAACCACTCGGCCAACCTCACATATAGTTAACATTGCTCGTAAACACTATAAGTGCTACAAGTGCTCAACACTTCTTTATCGACTCTTCTCCATTGCACCTTCTTCTTTATATGTCAATCAGTTGAAGTTGAATAAATCCACACATTCATCAATAAAATGCAGACATTTTCTGCGCTGAGATTATCTTAATTGATTCAATGAGTGAGGAAATGTTGGTTTCATGCAATATTTCAATGAATTCAATTCAAGAAACGTGATATTCCAGAGCACTTCATAAGTGTCAATTCTTAAAAAATCATAAAGTCCATCCTTCTTTAAAACTACGCTGAACAATTTATTGGATGATGACACGAATGTCACACTATAAAAATGAAACCGACTGTGTTATAGAAGATTATATGCATGTGTGTGTGTTGATTTCGAGTCAGACTATTGCATGTGTGTAAATGTCATTCAATAAAGACTACAAAGTATTTAATGGAGCATCTTTTTTGGATAACGTTTAGAGAAGTGTTATCGAAATTTTATTGGATGTAGTCGTGAATTGATTATATAAGAACTTTATAAACTTTTCGAAAAGTGTTTTAATGAGTTTTTATCGGAGCAAAATACTTATATAAGCGATGTCACACGATAAACGGATTTGGTGTTGCTATATGATTGCTACTGGATGAAGTGCTTCTTTAAAGCATACGAATTGTTACTTGGGTTTCCTCCTAATTGCTCACTCGTCCTGGATATGTCCTTGAATTCATATTTTAGTATCATGCTTGAAACAGATTATAGTACAAATAGAATGGAAAGCAGGAATAATAACAGCAGCAGCGTCCCAATGCATTTTAAATTACGTCATCTATTTCATGCATTGTGCTGCTTTCTTCGGCAGCATTCAACGCTTCTAACATATTTCAAGCATCAGGCCGCCGAAGAAAGCACAATGCATTTTAAATGAGTGAGCGCATCACCCACCCATCCATTTCTACCATTATAGCCTATTACTGCTTTAAAAAGAGAGAAAAAAACAACAAACAGTATTTTATTATACTACTTATAAAATTATTAATTCAAAACAATTTTATGAATATAAGAAAATATAAAAACAAATCAATTGCATGAGAATCCGGCCTCTAATTAGTAAAATATTTAATTTTGACAGTTCAAATGTAATTATGTATTTTAGCCGTGTGTCACTAGATGACTTTAAACATGCTTGAGTTCAAATATCATTAACTCAAGTATGTTTAACTCCAATCGTCTGTCTAGGGTGTAAGTCAGTCATATTTTAATATTAAATAAATAAAGACCTCTTTTGTATAAATACATTTTAAATTATATTTTTATACCCTTCGCTTATTAAGCGAAAAGGGTATATTAACTTTGTCATGAAGTTTGTAACGCATTGAAGGAAGCATCTCCGACCATATAAAATATGTATATATATGATCAGCGTGACGAGCTGAGTCCATTGGACGATGTCCGTCTGTCCGTCTGTCTGTCTGTCTGTCTGTTGCGACGCGTTTTACTCGGCCAGTTTAAAAGCTATGGAGCTGAAATTTTGCACACATGCTTCTTTTTGCTGCAGGCAGTTTGTATGTTTGATTCGCTAAAATCCGACCAGGGCGTCGTGGGGCTGCCATACAAACCTACCCCCCAAAATTAAGTTCTTCTTAGAAAAACTTTTTTATTTATGCACCAATTTCAATGAAATTTCACACAAATGTGCTTTAATTGGTGACATACAACATATGTGAAAATCGACCAGATCGGACAATGGGGTCGTGGGGCTGCCATACAAACCTAGTCCCCCAAATTAGGTTCTTCTAAGAAAAACTTGTTTATTTTCTCGTCGATTGCAATCAAATTTCGCAGAACTATGATTCTAATGATACCACAAAACATATCTAAAAATGGACCAAATCGGACCAAGGGGTCATGGGGCTGTCGTACAAACCTAGCTCCCCAAATTAAGTTCTTTTAAGATTTTTTTTTTACTTATACACCAATTTCAACCAAACTTCACACAAATGTGCTTCTATTGATGACACAAAACATATATAAATAGATGGAGTCGGACCATGTGGTCATGGGGCTACAATACAAACCTAGCCCCCCAAATCAAATTTTTCTAAGAAAACCTTTCTTATTTTTACACCAATTTCAATCAAACCTCAGAAAATTATATAACTATTGATGCCACATAACAAACATGAAAATAAATGAAATCTGACTATGGGGTCGTGGGGCTGCCATACAAACTTAACCCCCAAAATTAGGTTCTTCTAAAAAATACTTTTTTATTTGTACACAAAGTTCAACCAAACCTCATTGAAATGTATTTTTATTGATGTTACAAAACATATGCAAAAATGAATTAAATCGGACCATTGGGTTCATGAGGCTGACATATAAACCCAACCCCCAAATTAGGTTCTTCGAAGAAAAACTTTTTTATTTGTCCACCAATTTCAACCAAATCTTATAGAAATGTGTTTTAATTGATGCCACAAACATACCTAAAAATTGATGGAAAGGCCATGCTTTCATAGGGCTGCCGTACAACCCCCCCTCTTTTTGGTTCTTATAAGATGCCCACGTCCCCCGCTTCTCCCAATAAATCTTCACCACGGCACTTATGTGAAAATTCAAAACCATGGAACCGAGGAGGACTGAACAGAAGTCATGGGTACGCCCGAAAAAACTTTTAGCCCGAGGGGAGCGAAGGGTATCCAAATTTCGGCCGCGCCCGAAATTAGCCTCGGTCTCGTTATTTTAAAACATTACCAATCACTAAAACAACCAAATCGGTGATAGGATGCAACCTGCGTTATATCTTTATAGAATACGCTCCCCTAATAATAGCCATTCTTTTCTCTTTTTCTCCCCTTTCGTGTAAGGCCACCCAGATACATTCTTTGTTCACACTGTCGAAAGCCTTCTCAAAATGAACAAGCAACATGCGCAACAGAGATCTAAATTCGACGTATTGCTCGATTACAATTTGTAAGGTGTTGATGTGGTCAAAGCAGTCAATCCAGATCGAAACCCATCCTGCTCACATCGATTTTTCTCTGTAAGTGGAGCTTGATTCTCTCCAAGACTATCATAGCTATTATTTTGTCAACAGTGGGAAGAACACACATACCCCTCCCATTATTGCATTCTGATAGAGTGCCCTTCTTTGGAAGTTTGAGAATCAAACCTTCCTTCCACGCTCTACCAATGAGAGGCTGCCACAGCTAAATTATGAAAATGAGCGGGGACCTCGCCATATCAGCTACGCGATTTAAAACTGCTGTGAAGTGCTCTTTCCATCGCCACAACTGATCCAAATCCACAAACGAACATTAGCAAGCAATCAGATGGTGGTCTCTTCCCATACCTACGTCTCGGCACCAGCGTTGCCACTCGTGTTACAATTGTAACATTTTGTTACAATTTCCAATTTCTTGTTACAATGTTACACCCCGACCAATTTTGTTACAATCGGGCAAGAGTGGAGAACTCAATTATATATTTTAATATTTTTCTACTACACAGCAAAAAAATCGGAGTGATTTTCACCCCGAATCGGTGTCGAATAGTGTCCATCCGAATCGGATAATATTGGCATAAAACTCGAAGCAAGGTATTGCTAAAGGCTCCGAACAAATATAATGATTTTATCCTTTTGGTGTAATAATTTGAACTCAAAAGAATATTTTCATTAACACCGAAAGGAGTGATTCTCGATATTTTTAGAATAAAAAAAAAACACAATTTTCACAGGGAAGGAACATGTAACTCATAAATGAGATTTGTAAAACCTCTCTATAGGTGAGAGAAAATGCATAATAAATTTTCCTACCTACAGTGGGATTCGATCCCGGGGCCCTATGATTTGTAGACGAACGTCCTACCTACTAAGCCAACCAGACTATCTGATGGAGTTTGTAATTTATACAACATGTGATGTCGCTCTACCGCCAAATTCATTCCGATCGGTGGATACAAAATACCTAAATCGGATGAAATTAGCCCCAGCGCAATAACTTGATTGAACATGTTGCGAAATTGATCCGATAGGTGTAATAGTCAATACCAAATGGGATATTCCTTGCAATTTGTCCGTAAAAGGTTTTAATTTAGGAGTTTCGTCCGTTTCGGATTCGTTTCTAATAAAATCCCTGGTGGCGGTGTTATTTTGATCATGTTTACTCCGAAATAATTTTGCTTTTTTATCCTATCGGATTTTCTTGCTCGAATACCCGGCATTTTTTTTGCTGTGTATAATTAGTGACATGAAGTAGTATTTTGAAAAACAAATTTTCTATTTTTGTGATTTGTGCATCATCATGCATCGATTCAGTCAGGCATGTCAAACTTGTGGCCTGCGGGCAACATATGGCCCACATGGCAGTTTTGTGAGGCCCGCGGCCAGATCAGATAAAAAAAATGTAAATGTTTCTACAAAATTAAAATTTTGAGTTGTTGAACTAAAGTCTAGGAAATGTATTAAAACTCGTCAAGAATTCGATAGCTTATGCAAACTTAAATTATGTATTTAAAAATCCTACTCTCTTTTCTAGGAAGCTAGCGGTTGTTCGAAGTACTTTTATGCAGAAAAATATAAAGCCCATAGTGAAATCGTTTTCTCTCGAGATTTATTTAAGAAAGCAGTATTCGGCTTTGCCATAGTTGCATTATACCTCGTGTTCACATTTTTTAGGTACTCAACCTTTTTGTTCGAGCTTAATTTATTGTCCGCCGAATAATTTTGGCTCCCAAGGTTATTTCTGGTGGACTGGTTCTGATTCGGAAATAGTGGCTGTTGGTCGACCCACCAAATTTCGCCCATTTGGCCTAGGTCAGGTTTTGATTTTGATACCTGTGGATTAAGTGCCCGTTTTAGCTGGTCCTTCATTGATTCAGGATCAGTGTTCATCATTCAATTGTACCAGCTAAATTGCGCCAGGCCTTCGAGTCAGTTCTATAAAAGAATTGAATTCTACCTTGACGCAGATTCAAACGAAACATTTACAAAATTTGGAATGCAAGCTTCATATAGGCAGCAAGTTTCATTTTAAATCAAAAAAATATTTGAGAGGGAACGGGATAGTTCGATTCAAATTGATTTGCGAGTGGTTTGATCGTATTTTGATGGACAGGAAAGAGCAGATGAGCAAACTTGTCAGACAACGTTCGACATCTTTACTTACGGGTCCTGAGCCTTTTTTCGCACTCACTTTAAAAGCTCAAGCATTGTCTGAGGTACTAGAGGGAGCATCTCATTTTGAGAGAACATAAAGAACTGGGATGCCCCTTCAATCATTCGAAGACTAAGCTATATATTATTATATTATATTAATTGCGAGATTTCTAAACAATTGCTTTTGTATTATATCTGTTCTTAAAGCGTGGGTTCGTATTAACCTAATTGTGGAAATTTGGACATATCGGTGTTTCATCATTTCAGGGTACCTGTATTAACCCTTCTGTCGGCACCTACTACAATATGCATATTCTATACCCAATAGGTCTGGCTGGACCTACTGAGAAAAAAATGTTAATTTTTAGAAAAAGTGCAATTTTATCGGTATAATCATTCTACCCATTCTCTACAGCCATTTATAAACAATAAAAGCATTAAAATTGTTTTTGGAGATATACTAGAGGCGTTTTTAAGAAGACATATTTTGAGGTGGTATTAGTACAAACATGTTTCTCCCTTTTTTTCTTCTATTTTTGCTTCTCTTTTTTCATTGCGTATCCGCACAGAAAGTTTGATAAATTTTTCCAATTCCAATATCTTTGGGGAAATATTTGGCACTTTGTTGGTAGATTTTACCACGATATTAGTCTGCAGATTTGGGAAAATAGATAGAATGAAATAGGGAATTTTCAACCTCAAAAATCATTAAATTCTAAATTTTCCGTAAATAACTCAATTAAATCTATTAAGAAACACCATCGTAAGTCACTTATACTTAGTTTATACTATTACAAAGGAAAAAAAACTCTTTTGATTTGCCTAGAATCAAATCTCAGTTGATTAGGTGATGTTATAAGACGGGATAAATTTAGGCGTACCCAATTTGCGAACTTCACGGCTTTCTAAAGCAAAATCTCAGAAAATCTTATCGTTTATCGTACAAATTGAATTTTAATGACTTTATTACATTATAAATAGGAGATTTTTAAGAGAATTTAATATTTTCACTTTTTACCTCAAGACGAAAATGGGGGGAAAAACTATAGGTCTAGCCAGACCTATTGGGTATCAAAAAGCACTATAAATTGAAAATCATCAAAAACATGCTCAAAACTTCAACTGATTTTTTTAAATTTTTGCAAAATGCTTCTAAACATATTATTCTAGGATATCATGAAATATGAAGTTGCTCCGATTTCATCTTCTATACTTTTTTGACCAAAATATAGTCCCAAAGGTCTGGCCAGACCTATGTGCCGACAGAAGGGTTAATATGATTTCCAAGATTAATTGCGAGATTCCTATTTCCTTATTTAAAGTTGTATTGTGCCCTGAAATGCTGAAATGTTTTATAATAAATACTGGGTCCAACTATCACGTGAATTTTTCATTAAATCCATGGATTCGCCATAATATACGGAATTTATGGAGCAGAATGGGTAACATTTTCGGAAAAAGTCAGCCAAATCCACTATTTGTACGAGCAAAGTGTTCATTAACACCAATATCTTAAAATTTGTTACACTCAACCTCAAAAAGTTACGAGCGTAGCGAGTAGGAGGCGAAGTTTTATTAAAAATTCAAGATATTCTACCAGTAAATTCGGCGAAGTTGACATCAGAAGCAATAAAAGCGATTGTAAGAAATTTGATGAATCAGTGGCCAAACAGTATCACTCCTAGCGAAGAGCTTAGAGCTGAGCTGACAATGTGGAAACGGTATGAACATTTGACTTAATAAGACTAAATACTGGAATTCTTAAAAAAAAAAAAAAACTTAATTTCAGATATTGTTCAAAAATATCGGAAGAGACTTAACCCAAAAGTTTAGTGGAAACATTGAACCAGACTTTTTAGCCAACGTTCACCGGATATCTTCAAATAGCAGCAACTCTACAATATGTGAATTTCAAGCTTTTCAAGATATTTTTTTTTGCAAAAAGGAAAAAATACAATCTATTGAGACATGAAAAAAGAACGACTCGTCTGTTAAAAGCCGATCATCCGAACACACCACGACTTACGACTTTTCCTCATTTTCTAACGACATGAAAGACTAATTAACTATCAAATTTTCAGCACGATAAGCACAAAATGAAAACAATTAAACGAGTTTCGTGACTTAAATTAGGAATCAAAACTGCTTGCGAAAATGGTTGCTGTTTCTGCGCTCTGATACTGAGTAGAGTATCCAACTGAGCGACTATTATACCCTTTGTGTCATGATGATTCCCTTTCGTTTTGGCTTTTATGAGGAGTCGACCCGACAGGACTAAAAATCTACGGAATCCGCATATTCGTTGTGTCTGTCTGTTGTTTGTCCCTTTGGGGTATGCCAAGCATAGTTGACATAAAAGCGCAGACGAACAGTGGAAAAGTTCTCACTATTATGGCAGACACATTTGGCACACAAAGCAGAAAACTTTCTTGAGCGACTATTAAAATTCTGTTGTGTGTCGCCCAGGATTGCCACGCGAGATAAAAGACAAAGAGGAATGTCTCATTTATGACACTATTCACATAGAATGGGTAGTGTGCAGCAGATAACACAATTCTATTCAAAAAGGCTAAAGAGTCAGATATAGACTTTATCGTTGTCATATTTTGAAATTGAAACGTGGAAGAAAAACATCCTTGTCGCGCTAAGATGACGTATATTTTGAGGCGATAATTAGCATAAAGCAGCATTTTGGTATGGATGTGGAGTTTTAATTGCCTTTATACTCTTTTGGGGGATTCATTCAAATTGATATCAGATTTAATAAGCTCGTGTTTGAGAATCGTCTACAGGTTATTCACCGGCTTCGACCTATTTTGCGAGTTGTGTGTATCTCAACAATTTCTTCGAAAATCCTACTCAGGAACTGGGCTTCCCTCCCTGGGCTCCTATGATGACGGCTGAAGCTCCAAAATCTTAAGATCACTGCCTACATGATACAAGCATGGAACCGTTATGTACAACGATGTCAACAATATAATAGTTGTTTTTGTTTACAAACAAATGATTCTTTCTTTTTTTCTGTTTTTTTTTTTTACAAAATAAAATATTTAAAAAACACAACACGCTTCACACTATCTTCCTGATGAAATGGACAATACCATTTCCTTTCCTATCTATTTTATCATATCCTTTTATCTTAAGGTGCACTGTGTAAAATTTTGGAGTAAACCGAACTTAATTTTCGTATACAGGAATACCCCGATTTAAGTCGCTTCGATTTAAGTCGCTTCGCACTTAAGTCGTTGGATAATTCCCACCTTGCAACTCGATTTACGACAATTTTGCTTCGCACTTACGTCATTTCGTAATTTTTTTTTTTTGAAAATAAAAATTGGGAAATTTTTATTTTCAAAAAAAAAAATTAGGAAATGACGTAAGTGCGAAGCAAAATTGTCGGAGAGTGTGCGCATGAAGTTGTTACAGGAAAACGGACTACTTTTTATTGTGAAAACGCTACTCAACGGGTAGATCAATCGTATATCAAATGTGTATTAATGATCTTTGAATTATCCTTTCTGTAAATCCTAGAAGCTGTACTTTTCAAACCCTTGAGTAAAGGTGTCAACCGCCAAACCTGGCTTGGGACAAAATTGATACACGGTCTTCTGATTTAAATGCAGAATGGAAATTTCGAAAACATCTACAGAAATTAATTTTCGGGTTTTAAATGCATTTCCAACCCCTATGAATCTAAATCACAAATGATTTCGGGCTTATTCCGAATTTCACATTTCCATCTTTTGAGAGTGTATGTTGCAACCAATTTGTAGAAACATTCGACAGGAAGTCGATTTTGAGTGAGCGCATGTAACTGATTTTAGTGGAAACGCAAAAATCCGATGTTTCGGTCTGGAAATAGCGATCAGGTAACTTAAACTTGCGAAATTACCAATTGATATCCCAAAGACGATGGAAATTACTTGCATTTATTCGATGCTCAAAACCAAAGGAAGGAGACACGTATGTCCTCATATAGGGTATTTTTAAGCCCAATAGAAATTAAAATTGTAAAAAATACCACAAAAAAATTAAATTTTAATCATTTTTTTTTATTTGAAAGAATAAAATGCCATTTCTTTGAAAATGATTTCACGCAAATGGACGATTACGTCCATAAAATCACGAAGCAGTCTATAAGTTTCGCGAATCGACAACTGATTTTCGAAGTAAATTTGGATAATTTGGTAGCGTTGTTGAAGCCTGAGTCTATTCATTATGATTTGCCAAAATATACATACTGAACCGAAAAAAAAACATTTTTGATTAAAATTTAATTTTTTTGTCTTATTTTTTTTTACAATTTAAAGTTCTATCGGGCTTTAATCAACATCCTTTACATTTTATTTCATGTTAAGGGCCACATAGATTATGCGATCGATCGGCCGATATTTTGTTGTGTTCTCAGTTGCTGATTTTTTTTACATAAACTTGTGGTGGTTCTTCATGATGTGGTTGTGGCGGTCATTCTCCATCAAAAGTAGCAATGGATGTCCATCTTCCATCGCCAAAACAGGTATAATTTTCGCTATTTTGTGTTGTGTCTTGTGGACCGTGAACTGCCAATTTCAGATTGCCCGATAAATTGCCTTATGTATGTGCTGTACGGGAGGCAGATTGGTTGTGGGCAATCGATTGCCCGATCGATCGGCCGAGAAATCGTCTGGTTTGTGGCGCTCTTTAGAACGAAGAATCTTAATTCTTGCTTTGTGGAGGAGCATACAGCGTTATATTTTGTTGTCTAATTCCTTAGATACGGGGTGAAAATCATCACTTTCCATCAGCTCCACTGATCTCTGTTGTCTGATTCAAGGATTTAAGTTTATTTGAAATCTACGTTTCTTTATACATTAATCATATTTGTGAGGTATAGGTATGGATATTTATCATTTTTTGCCCCACTTTTCTCACTTATACCTAAATTTGATTCGATTTAAGTCGCTTCGACTTAAGTCGCTTTTTTTTGGAACGTAACCCTGACGTAAATCGGGGTATTCCTGTACATATAAGTCCATAAATATTTTGTATACAATCAATAAATCTCGTGATTATAAAATTTTATTTGGATTTGTTTAAATCTTAAACCATTGATATATTAATTCAGTTAATTTTTCTGATAGAAATTATAATGCATCCATATAAAATTCTATTCTCTGGCTTATAAAATTTATAACGAATTTGTATTATTTTTTATAATTTCTGTCGCCCTCTGTGGCCGTGATGATTCGGTCGCCACTCTGTGAAATAGACACTCATAGAGAAACGAGTTTCCAAACTCGGCACGACTCGTGGCAAAGTTTATTATTCAGAAAAAGATGATAAGAAATAAGAAATATTCTTATCGTAGAATGATAAACTAACAATGCGACTAGGAAGTGGTATGGCTGACAATCGTATCACACTCCGAATTCAGTTGTCTTTGTAACGTTGATGTCTACACTCGGTAGTCATCAACGCACCATGCTCCACTAGGAGTTACGGTAATCAAGAGAGAGAGAGGTATTAATTTTATCTGAGGCCCGCAGTACAATGGGTTCGTTTGTACTAAATAATTTTTAATGTGTATTTAGTATGTTTTTGAATGAAAAATATTTTCAAGAACACACTAAGTTTATAAACCATAAACATCTGAAAGTATGTAACAAAACTAAGTAAATATAATTTTTTTTAAAATAATCTTTAATTTTCTTTTATAAGTTATTGACACCAACATACATACATATGTTCTTTTTTTTAAATTTTAAAGTATTTTCGGGGAACGATGAACGCTTTTAGATCGGACTGCCCTGGATGATGATTGATGACGTTCGTCTGTCTCTAACAAAATAGAAAAAATATATAGCCATGATTAAAATATTATTGCAGGATGCAAGATTACCATTATGTCTCTTGGAGACTGATTACGAAATAGGGTTTCAAGTCACAGCCTGCTTGGGCCACTATGATTTGATCACGTTCCCATACTATAGATTGGAGAAAAAAAATCGATTTCAATAAATATCTGCAATCAAGAATATTTTGTGTTGTTTCATCATTTGGAAGATATTTTTAAAGAGGTTTGAGAATTATGTATAGTTGTGTACTCACCTCTGAAACTGAAGTAGCTGATTATCACTTTCACCAAAAATGTTTTAAAGTTAAGGCTGATGAAAATTACGGAAGTTATTATTAAAGTTTAACATTCACTTAAAAAAGTATGGACATTGCACAACGCTATCAGAATATCAACTACTGGATGGCCCACTTCAAATTCCACAATTCTGCTATTCTACAAAGAAATGGTTTCGACCAAATCTAGATGTATTCGCCTAAAATATACAATAAATACAGAAATAATATAAACGACATCCGCACTATCTACGATTTGATTCCGTCTTGGAACCTAATCTGGTTTTCGATTTGATTTAATTCGGCGGCATTTTAAAATTAAAACATTACATATTAAAATTAATAAACTTTGACGTTTAGAATCCTTTTTTAAACCTTGCCAGTATTCATTTTGTGCTGGTCGTCGTTTAAGCTATCGCATTCATTTAGAAAACGTATAAAATTTATTTGTGTTTGGTTTGAAGCACTTCTATTCTCTTATATTTATGGAATTTTATATGAAAGTCTGTATAAACGAAATTTATACTCATTCGGGTATTAAAAATTATCTGAAAATTTTGCACAGTGTGGCAAGCAGCTGTCAACAGAAAAGCATTCTCTCAAGTCCTGTTCAATCAGAAAATTTCTTCCTTTCGTATATTGCTACGTAGTATCCGGTTTACATTGACTAGCTCCTGTCCATATTCCTGTCCATTTCAATACATTTTGATTCCTTTTCCCTTGGCCGCATTTCATTAGTTTCCAGCTCATCACTTTGGACAACAATGCCAAAACAACTTGCAGAGTTATGTAAGAGTTTTGTTGTGTCCTTCGTCCGACTTCTTCGCAGAGAAACATTTTAGAGATTTCACGGTAACGTCTTAAGTAATGGCATAGGGATTCGATTCTAGTTTGACAGAAAAGAAGGGATGAGTGTCAATGCTGTATGTATTTGGAGATAAGTAGTTGTTATTTTTTTTTGCCAGCACAAACTGGTAGTTGGAATGAATTGAGATAAATTCATCATTTGGACAAAGATATGAGGTAAATGCAAAATGAGGGTGGAGTGAGGGTGAAAAAGTATAAGGAAAAACGGCTATGTTTATGCAACTTGTTTAGAGTCAGGGGTGGGTTATTCATAACAAAACTTGAGGCTTTCATAGTAGAGATCAGATAAAACTATGAAAAAAAAACAACAACAATGTAGCACTGTATCAATGCGGTTGGTAAAGACAATGCAAATTGTTCAATTTCCCATAAAAGCCATCTCATCGAATCGACTCGATTACTCAGTAGAGTTACAATCCATTTACCAAGCCCCGTCTCCACTCCTGCGTCCATGAGGGTTCCCTGTATGTGGAGGAAAGCGGCTACCGTGTGTTCTTTGTATTGAAGGCTGTACTCGATGCTTCGCACCACCTGGAGAGCCGTTTCTGTGGATCGACCCCTGACGTATGCGTGCTGCCACCTAGAGAGTACTGAGTTCTCTAGCCTGCATTTTCTGCAGCATGATCGGTACTATGCCGTCTGGCCCAGAAGATTTAAATGGGGACAATCTATTGATAACCCAGAAGACCTTCTCCTCCGTAATGGCAGAGTCTACAAAGTCTAATGTCAGCATTGGTCTGGGCGTGCAAGCGCTTTTGCACCCAGGGAAGTGCGTACCTAGAAGAATCTCGAGAGGATCATCCGTCGATTCCGTCCAGGTTCCTTCTTCTCTAATGGTCTGCGGGTGTAAATTAGTGAAATTAGAATGCCATTCCTCTCTGCTTCATGTTTCAGCCTGGAAACATCGGCCGCATGATAACTCTTTTGCAAGGTTGTCATAAATCAATTTCGCGACCGTGGTGTTGTTAGGGCATGTTAACTGCCCCTTAGTTAGCTTCAGATTGGCATCGCTCGCAATGAGTCGGCCAGTGGCAGTTTTGCTTCGGCCTCGAGGTTAATGTCAATTGGGTGTAGGCTTAGTTAAACCTCTAGAGTGCTGCTAGAACAAGATCGGAGTGCATCGGTAGTAATGAGACACCATAATCTCTGTACCTTGCCTAGAACGGGTTCGTTGTCGGGGCTCTCGTTTTTTGTTCTTCCTTTGTTGTCCTTCGTTCTTTCGAGGGGCAGTTTTCCTTAAATGAGGCCATAATGACCCTGTTGACGTTGGTGACCAAGCTATGAAGGTTTAATCAGCTGAAAGCAGTCCTATCGATAGGAGATAGCCTTTCCTCGAGAGAAATATTGTAGTTGCCTCACTCAGTTAGCTGTGGTATGCGCCTTTTTCTCAGCCTAGGTGTGGCTACTGCTAGGTCAAATTTGATATGCATGTTATCTGAGATTGATGTTTCGTCAGATACATGCCAGTTTCTGATCACAAAGGTTAGGTCGAGTACTTCCCGCCTCGACTTAGTTACAAAGGTAGGATGTCTAACTCGATTGAAAATGCTGAGATTTAAACTGGAGAATGATTCCAATAGTTACTCACTTCTCTTCTTAATTTTAGTATTGCCCCAGACCGTGTGCATTGGTATCACATCCGATCAGAAGGAGCGCCTTGTTCTTAGTGGCCCTCCTATCTTTTGAGCTGTGTTGCTGGTATCTCTACGTCTCCGGAGAAGTAGGCTGAGGCCACCACGTCATCGTTTGGGCTTGTGCATACGGCAATCAAATCACTGTTGCTGAACTCTGAAAAATATATAAAGTTTATGCTGTTTTTATTAGGATGCCCGCTTGAGGTGTGCTCGATCTTGTATCATATATGATTGAGGACCCGCTTACCTCCTTTTATTACTCCGCATACTTACCACGATTCCTGTATGAGTGCTAAGCCAAGGTTCTCCCTGGCAAACCCAGAGGCTGTGATGCAGGTTAACTTGCAACACGCCCACGCTGAAGGTTTCTCAGCCGCATCCCTCTCTAATTTGTTGCGCTTCCAGGTCTTAGGCTGGAGGGTAAACCTGCTAAATTTGTAGTTCAGGCTTCATCTTTAATGAAGGACACTGGATCAATCAATAGGGTTGCTGAAATGCCTTCGCGAAGCATCCTCTAGTCCTCAATATGGAGCCCATCGTTCTGTGTTTGCAGATATCTTAGCGCCTTCTCTGCATTGCATTCCGTGGTGCACGGGAAGACTACGTTGGCTATATGGTTGCGAGGAATTTCGTGGCCCAATACTGCCTTGAGGGATGCACCCGGCCATGGTTCCATGCTAGCTTTTTTTTTTTAGCCACTCCACTGTGGCTTCGTTTTCACACTCGAACAAAATTATGGTCCCTGTGCCAGGAACTTGAGGTATCGTTTGCATCCCCGCGCCGCTGAGTCCCTTTCTCAGGGGATCCTGAAAACGAATATGTCTGCAAGAATTTCTGTTTTTCCTGACCGTCATAAAAATCCAATTACACAAATTTAATAGTCCGAGAGCATTAACAGCCATTACACCCACCGACACACGTCATTCATTTTTAGGAGATAGCAATCGAATAAATTTTCGTAAAAATTTACGGAGCGTTAAATACGAGCATCCGGAAATGATATGTTCGTTGAATTTATATGCATCAAGTCAGCAAAGAATTTAACTGGTGAAATGACAAAGACAATTTCAGCGCTGGCTGGCCGCATGTCTTTAGTGATCATTGAGAGCTCATATATCCGTATGACCGTATGATTGTCCTGTAAAGTTGCAAATTCTCATTCCCCATCCGAATTTATTTGTCTGGCCAAAAAGGAATCCGACCGAACATCGGAATTGATACCATGGACTAGACAATTAGGAAACTTTCGTATACACCACATAGTCACACAGAACAATACTTTGATTTACTGAACGGAGAGGATGTTAGCTCTGACTCTGCGGTCCCAAGTGCTGTAGTGAACGAGCACACAGAGCCATATCAGAAAAGTTCTTTGCGCTTCCTTTGGGCTCAATAACGAACAATTGCGCCTTCGAACATGGTCTAGGAATAAACTCGGGTGGAAGTTAAGCATGTGGCGGCATAGTGTGGCATGTGTGTAGATTGTAATACGTGCTCATACACATTACACATGCCATACAAAATGGATTCCTTTAGTATATTTTTCCATTTTTTTTTTATTTCGCCCTCCTCTCTGCTTGGGAATGGTTTTCCGCAATTGGAAGCTAGACTTACTACGACGACGACTACGACGTCGACACTATATAAACGTCTAGTAGAGTAGTTCATGTGTGGCAAGGGGCTTTCTTGCTTGCCTGAAACATAAATAGGGCAATTTGGCAGGGACTCGCAAGTGCAGTCGCCAAATTGCTATCTTTACAGATAATTTATGAATTCCTAAATATGAAGTTGTATGACTTTGGAAATAAGTGAAAGGATGAAAAACGGTTTGTCTTGGTTGCTGTAATTGTTTCTTTGAGATAAGGCTGCTGTTATTATTTTCGTACGTTGGGAAATCATCGTTCTTGCTTTTGTCTTTTTGCATTGAATAATATTCTGAAATGTCTTTTGATGAGTCATTGTATTGTTAGAATATGCATATAAAGATAACTTAAAATTGGAGCGAGTGGAAATTAACCACAAAGAAGGATTGGCTGGAGAAAAACAATCGAGGGCTTCTGATGGGCTTTTTAAACTCTGCGGCTATGAGAAGTATCAAAAATTCGCGCTATCCAGGCGATAACATATTGCACTAGAATCAGGTAGGCGCAGAAAAAAGATGGGCTTCCGTTTGTTATCTTCTTGGCTTGGGTTGGCTAGCCTCTACGAGCAGCAGGAGACTAGATGCAATGATCCTTTCTAGGATGACCTACGTAGAGATTTAACAACCTATCGTAAAAATTCTTCAGTTAGGAGCTAATTAAACTACAGGCCGGCAGGATTCCTCCAATTTTTAATGGTAAGGTAGACTACCTGCTTCGGCCAGCATCCTCAGCAAGCCTGACTGTACGTTGCAAGTGTGGTGATTTATCCTGTGGTGTTCCGGTTCCTTGAAATAAGCCAAGCTTTCCAGCTATTTTATCATGAAAACCGAGTCGCAGTGGATTCATAACCAATTCCCAAAATTCAGGGAGGACATGGGAAGCATCAGAGAGGATTTCCGGTTTCTTCGAACATGCATGAAGCATAAGCATAAGAATACGGGTCCAACTATCACTTGCAGGATCCGAGAAACTGAGGACCAGTATATGGAGAAGACAGCCATTAGGAATGCCATCAACCATCTGTATATGGGGACTCAGTCGTGTCACCTTGAAGGCTTAAAACTTACACATCCTACAGCATCGGAGTGGATCGAAGGAGGCATAGTTGAAACCCATATTGGGTATATGAGTTTGTGCTACAAGGAGTCACGCCACCAGTCAAGGATATCATGGTCGATGTAAAGGCTGGCATTCAATTCGAGGAGCTTAGCACCAAGGAGGCAATTTGTAAGAAGGTGGAAGCGGTCATCACGAACGTACATTCACCAACATCGCATGTAAGAGCAGCATAATCCAGGACCGTGAAAGAGCTGCAACACAAAGTATTCTTCTCTCTTCGAGTGGATAAGGGTAGGGAATAATGATGCTGGGATGCTTGAAAACGAACTCAGGAGGTTATTTCGAGCTTCACAAGGATCCTCTTCCCGACTCCATCAAAAGGGTTGAGAAAGTGTTGAAATATTATACTTCCATCATTGGTCAACCCTCAAAACTGCCAATGCCTAACCCTGCCCTGCCGAGGATAAAAGGCCTACCGAAAGTGCGTAAGCATAAGTGCATAAGAAACGAGTTCAGGGAAATCGTGGCTGCTACCAACTCTCCGACGTAAAACATCGCGAAATGGCTTCTTCAACGGTTCAATTGTCTAGGCGGAAGCAGTTCTACGAGGATCATCACGAACTAACTCACCAACTAACTGGGCACATTTTCAATTTCAACGGACGAGCTTCTAGTTTCATTCGACGTCAAGGCATTATTCTTCAGTATCCCAGTCAAAGACGCTCTATTCTATCTGGAAAAGTGGCTGCTACAGCAGGGTCTTTCAACGCTGCGAAGGAATAGGGAGGTAAACAAACTCATGAGATGGGCTACAGAATGCATGACGAATTGCCTAACTTTCCGGGGCGGATTCTACAAAGGAATCAGAAGGGTGGTAATTGGTAACTCACTCTCTCCGTTCATAGGTGAGGTTTTCATGAACAGGATAGAAGAGGAGCTGAAGGCGAAAGAAGCTTTACCGAGATTTCGGGTGAGCTATCTGGACGACGTTTTGGCGATCATCCAGAAGGATGAGGGTGAGGAGATCTAGCAAACGTCAACCAGATCCACAGGAACATCCAGTTCATTATGGAGATGGAGGAGAACGGAGAGCTACTATTTCTAGACTTGAAAATCATCAGGAGCAACGGTGTCGTCGAATTCGACTCTCTATCAAAAAATAACACACATACAACGGACCATTCCATCTAACTCTAATCACTCTCATTCACAGAAAATTGTGCTTTCCACTCCATGATCAACCGTCCCGCTGACCATCGAAATAGGCAGGATAAACGCATATGATCGAACAAAGAGCCGAAGCCAATAATAGGAGTAACACATTCAAGGTGTTCAAGGCAGCTGCGGAAGATAATAAAGGGCGTGGATCTAGAGTCCTGGGCATTGTACATACGAGTAGGTAACATCTACTGGGGAACAAGCTAGGCTCAATCAAGGACAAGAAGGAAAAACACGAGGAAAGCGGAATTTACAAGGGGCCGTATTCATAAAAATGAAGGATATCCTCCCAAGCATAAGGTAGAAGTATAAGGTTATGCTCTCAAGTAAAAGGTAAGAGTATAAGCATTTCCTTTCTTTCGTATTCATAATCATTACCTTATACTTGCGAGGATTTCCTTCAAGTACGAGTAAAAGGTTAACTGTGATCTGAATGACATATCGAAACGTACTATAATAGGATATGTCGTGATGCCGTTGATCGTCATTCCATTTGTCATTTCGCTCACGCATATGCATTCAGTTTCATGTGGAGCTCAGTGCGGTAAAAATGCGTCCTTCAAGTAGTGCAAGTGAGAGTTCAGAGTCCAGTCCAGAAGATAACAGTACCAGCGAACTACCGTTTATAGCGGAAGGAATTGCTGCTGATCCAGTTATTTTGGAGAAATCGCAATTTGCAAAAATATAACAAAGAAAAGGCAATTTCATAGGTTGACTAATACGAGTTCTTCTCCGATCCCTTTTTCATAGCCCGTATCACTGAGATAACGTAAACACACCTTAATTTTTTCAACAGATGATAATGCACCTCCGCGAGTTTCTTCATTCGCACCTAAAAATCTGTCCGCAAGCCACTGTACATTTTCTTCTTCAAAACGAAATAATGCTTTAAAATTATGTACTTTCAAGGGTTGGTAAGCGGGGCTTATTTTGTTTAACACCTTTTAGATCCAAAAAAGCTGCCATTATACCAATTATTATAGACGAAAGAACCTTTTACTTCAGAGATGAGTCTGCTACTGACCACACTCACAATTTTTAGAGGATATGCTTTTTGTGTCGAGTATAAGGTCAAGATTATGAATACGAAATACCTATTTACTTTTATATGAGTAAAAGCATAACCTTTTACTCTAAAAGTAAAAGGTTCTGCTTCAAATTTTTATGAATACAAACGGGAGGATTTCCTTCATATTTTGCAACTATAAGCATATCCTCTTTTTTATGAATACGGCCCAAGGTCTCCTGCCTGGATTGCGATAGGACGTACATGTTTGGTCGCTGATTCCTAATTTGAGGTTAAAAATGTTTAGAGGTTGCCCGCCCCAGTATAGTTCCCCTGTTTTTTCGGGGAAATACTCGTTGAATCGGCGCGGCAAAAACACTAAAGACATGCAGGCAGACACCACGAGGTCTGCGTTCACATCCAATGTAATTCAATGTATCGCATGGGTTCGCATCGATGTGTCACATGCATTCGTTGTGACGCAATTGTTCTTTTATTATACAACTGATTGCAGAACGCACTACGTCCTGTCAAATCGCGTGTTCACCCCGCATTTTATTTGACTTTTATAAAATGCGCTCTGTGGCTCACTTGGTTGAGTCGCACTCTACGATGCTAGTAATCTAGAGGTCCGCAGATCGAATCTCGGCGTGGTCCAAAATTCCCGTACATTTGCGGATAGGAAATATATAGTGCTTGCAACATTATATACACTCCGAAATGATATGCAATGTAACGTTGACTCAAATTTGCCTATAAACGGCTGAGTTAACGCACCATGGCCCCACATGGGGCTATACGGTACTGAGAAGAAGAAGAAAATGAAATATAGCGTAATACGGGGTGCACGGCGAAAACATATTTGAGATCGCATTGTGTGTGACGGAGTCTTAAGATGATTTCGGGTCATTGATTCCAAATTTGAGTTTCCAATTACCATCACCGACCCAAAATGACCTCAGTGCTTCTACCGTGCCGATTCAGGTGCTAAAAACCTGAAAAGACCGGTACTGCACAGGTGCTAAAAAACCAGTACCTACTGAAAAGGTGCTAAGAACCTGAAAAAAAACGGTTCATGGTTGAAAAAACCGGGGTGTTGGGAAAAACCTGCGGGTTTCAGGGCACTGAGCGTTGAAAAAACAGGTATCCGGTACTGAAATTTGAGTACCGAACAGGCATACCTCTAAACAAGTCGTTAGGATTGACTCAAGAGCTTTGAAAACTACTTGAAGCATGTTGGTGATAAGGCGGTGACCTCCACGACAGCTGTAGCAAAAATAATGCGAAACATATTGGCCTGAGAACAAAGAGGAGGCTGGTAGCATCAATCATACATGATGCCACGCCGGTTTGGGCCACGGTTCGCTTAGAGCGCAAATCCCTTAATAGCTGTATTGTTAGGTATGAACCACATCACAAATATCCGGCTATGTGGCAGGGAACAATGCCTTTGCATATCCTGGTCGCGTTATATAGCAGAGACAGGAGAACAGAAGAAAGTTGACTAGCTCAGATTAGATTTATCAGAAGCTATGGCAGTTAGATTGCCATAGGCACTGGTTTATTGTGCCATTACCCAAGTTCAAAGTTAGATGAACTCATCCAACCAACTTCTTTCAATAAAACGATTAAGTTGGCCCCGGTAACAATGCGCATGGTCTTTAAGTGGCGATTTAGACGGCAGTGCCCCGTGAGGAGCTCTCAAATGATCCTAACCCTGTTGCTGCTCATGTTCATTAGACTAAGGGTACGTTTGGGTGAGTAGTAGGCAACGAAAAGTCTTGCCTGTCAGCGCTATCATTGTCGCTTGGATGTCAGTAAATATCGATATTTTCTTGTTTGTGTGTGTTGCCTTTTTCGAGGCATTTTCTGTCGCACACCTCAATTGTGTGTACTTCTCGCTGAAACACGGTCGGTCGTATTCCAATTGGAATAAAAAGACTAATACCTGGGCCCCTAATTTCTGCGACAGAACCTGTATCGGTCTTTGAACCGTCCGTGTAAAATATGATAGTACTGGAGTGGAGTGCTTTGAACCTGTCGGTCCAATTCGCCCTTGCCCAGATCACTGCGTCAAATGAGGTGTCAAAACGCAGAGTTTTGACCAGGTGATCTGATGGCATACTAAGTTGGTTGCTGCTATTTATCCATGCTAGCTGTAATGAGTTCAGTGGATATGCTGTACCACATGCCTTAAGCCCGATGACGGCTAATCTTGCCTCTGCCTCAGTATGTATGTGTAGTGGTGAGAAGTTCAGCAGAACTTCCAGGGCGGCAGTGGGGCTGGAGATGCAGGCTCCAAGGATAGCTAGACAGGCCAGCCTCTTAACTTTGTCTAGATTCAGCCTGCCGTTTGTGGTGGATGCCCTTTTCCACCAAGCTACCGCCCGTATTCCACAATAGGATAGAATTATAAAGGGTTAATACCCCATTCTTGCCCGCAGAGCTTCTGCAGATCAATAAGACCTTACTTTCTTTTCTGATACCAGCCTTGGCTCTTTCCAGACTAATCTCTAGAGTGACCCCCAGATACTGGACAGTTTCTGGCATGGTTAATTTTCAATTATACCTTCAGCAACACTTCAGCGCTCGTGGCGTCCCCTTCCAACTGAATGGGATCACTGCGACTTTTGTCGTGCACCATTCCTGTACTATTTGCAGCGCGTTTTGCAAAACATCCGGTAAGACCTCGGTTGATTGATGATACCACCTGTGAGTACGTACCCCTGTTCCTGCTGGTTGTTGCCAGAGGGGTGACAGCTGGTCTTGAAGGACCAGACAATGTCACCGGGTGTGCGTTTCGGTCACGTTTTGAAACAGCTGCTTATGGATGTGTACTCCTGCTCCTGATGACTACAGGTTGAGGGGTGGCACTTGATGCTACCGGAGTTGCGGTCGCTCTTGCTCCTGTTTGCCGTAGTCGTAGGGATAAAATAGCAGAGGGCAGAGGCCCACGGAGGTGCCCTGATCCGCAGGCCGCTGAAGTGCTCGGTCGCTGCCGTTCTTTGTTTCTTTATTTATTTATTTATTAATAGTTCACTGAACAGTATACATTCCCAATAATACAGTAAAGAACTAAATAGTAAAAAAAGAATAAGGCACAAAAACGAAAAAAAAAGGTAACGAGAAAGATGTATAAATAAATAATATAATAATGTACTATGCAAATGACTAAAATTTAAAAAGTAAATCGAACTTCAGGATTCAATAGGGATACTTTATAAATTAATGTTGGCTTAAAAGTAGCAATTGAAGAAGGGAAAGGACCAAGCTCCAACTTATCATATTCGTGCATAAGCCTGATTAAAGGGGAATTAAAATAAACCAACATATGAGTTGAAGGTGGGTCAAAAGCTATAGCAGCTATAGATCGCGTGTTGTTAGCAGGAACGCGATACTGAATGCGGTCGGATAGTCCACTACGCAGATAGCCGTGACATAATTTGTAAAGAAAACACATGCCATGGATCAAACTCATTCTTGGTGGAAGCGGCTTGCTTGCTGGAATTGGGAGCACTGTCCTCCTCCGATCGTTGATGTTTTGGAGTGGGGGAATGGCGATTAGAGTTAATAGCGAGTGCAATTGCCCTTTCGAGAACATGTTCTTGGGCGAGGAAACGTACTTCCCTCTTACAGGCAGCTCCTCCAAGTCCTCTATGAAGAGAGTCCCGAACGCCTCCCAGTGAATATTTGGGGTGAAGTTCAGCTTTTTTGCGGTGCGCTCGCTAGAGCCCACTACGGCTTCCGTTATTTGTCGGTGCGGCTCATCCACATCCGACAAATAGTGTTCCGCAGGAACGAAATCTGAGGCAAGACCCTCTTTATCCGAGTGTGAGGGTGCCTCAGTTGATTTTTGTTGTTGTTCTTGTTCACGTGATTCGAGAAGCTAGGGAAAGGAGAGTCCATAACACCATGGAGCCCCGCTCAGGGACGTAGCCAGGATTTGGTTTCGGGAGGGGTCCAACGCTCAATACCAGGTAAATAAATTTTTTGAAATTAGGGTTTTGGTATTGATTCTAGAGGATATAGTATTGTCCGATCGTACAGGAAAAGTCACTTCATTTATTAAGAGAAAAAAAGTGATTTCAAAATTTTGAGACTTTATGAAACCTTTCGCAATTTTCAAAAGAACCACGCCTCCATTGATCATCTAGATTTCGACCTATTTTATTTGACCAATAATGTATTCACGAATTACACTGACTTAATATTTAGGGAACGTTACGCTATCAGCTCTCGATAGAAGAATTCCTTTTTTATCGACACTAGCGACACTTACCTTACCATCCACCATATAACGGGCAATAACGGAACCACAACAGTTCTCCTTATGAGACGGATAGCAGTACAAGCCATATTTAGACACCCAAATCGTTGCTTTTATAGCATTATTATTAATAATAATAAAATGCGCACTTTGAAACACGGTTGCCTAATACACTGCGAAAATTCGTAACGTTCATTTATTTTAAACTCTAAAAAAGCATAGTTCGTGACAATTTAGAGTCACGAAAATCATGACTTTGACACGGTTTTTCCTATCCAGTACGGGGCAGAACAACTTCACATACAAATTCGAACATGAAGTTGGTTACGAGTTTTTCTATATAAAACAAAACTGTTAAATTTGAGCTATTCTGTTCTGTACCCGTTAGAGAAAAAACGCACCTACCATAATGATCTCACGTATCACGGGCACCTTTAAACAGATTGAAAAGCGGAAGATTTGATTCAAAAATTTTAAAATTTCTTACCTGAGATGCTGTTTTTTCATCAACGAAGGCGTTTGCGGAAATAGCCTCAATTGTTTTGGCAGCTCATATCCACATGACAACGGGTAGCTCTAGAGCGCTTTACATCAAAGAACCGGCTGTCATATATAGGAGCATTTTGATAAAGAAAACACAAACATCCATGGGGGCAGTGGAACTCGAACCCACGCTCCGGCAATTCTTGATCTACCCAATACCCATGTCACACTCCGTCAAATTTTTTCCCGAGGCGTTCATGAATTAGCGATTTTGTTGAAACAAACCACACACAATGAAACAACTGATGGAATCTTACAATGAACATATCAAACGAACTAAAGTGAATCATTAGTTTTTAAGTAACGGCCATTAATTGAAAAAGACATAAAATCTATGCATAAGAATGTAGATACCCCCGTCGTAGGCCGAATACTAGTCCAAATTTTATGGAAACGGTTAAACATGAATTTAATGTTTTTTTATTCTTTAGATCAAATTGCATCAAATTTGCAATACCGAGCAAATCAATTTAGTCAAACGAGAGAGAAACGAAGAGAACCGACTTAGAACTGAATGCTCTTGCCACCTTGTATTTTCACTACAGCAAAGAATAAATTATGGGAAGGAGTCTCCATAGAAAAAATCCCGATGGTAATTTATTACAGTGTCCATGTTTCATGTCGTCACTTAAATTTCAAAGCCCATTAAAAACATTTCGGGAGGGGTCCGGACCCCCTGGACCCCTCCCCTGGCTACGTCCCTGGCCCCGCTTGATGTGGTAAGGCTAGATAGCACCGGAGGTCGCCTGGTATCCGGATGCTCCGTTAGAGAGGTCCATTTGCGTCCCTGGACATCTTTCCCCGATGGGCACGGGTCGCTTAACACCCCGGGGATTTAGGATGTATCTAACATCTAAAGCCCTTCGCATGGATATATGGCAGTTGCTTTGAGGTTCCCGATTTGCTCGCTCTTGTATTGAACCTTGTCTGAATGGAGAACCCTAGAGCAACCGGCCCTTACAGTGTAGACTTCACGAAGCTGAAGTTACTAGCGGCCACCGCGGAGAGGTACTCCGAGTACTTTCCGTGATGATGACACCTTCATCCTACTATCTCACGAGTTGACCACCCACTGAAAGATGAACACGTATGTGATCGCTATTTAAAGTACACTCGCTACAGTGCACACTACTACTCGTATACATATAAATACATACTTTAGCTCAACCACACTACAACAGGTCGATGAAGCGTACCACCGGAGATGGACCTGAGGCGAAGAAACTTAGGAAGACTTGAGTCTATGAGAAGGTGGCAAGTCCCATGGGATGAGGCCTCTACTGGATGATTGTCATATACATCCTTTTCGTAGCTATGTATGTAGGTAGGTAGGCAGAAAACACAGGAATGTGAATTTCCATATAGTGCTTCTTAACGGGCCACTGAGGATACCGATAATATTTGCATCCGTTTTACCTGGACGACTCGCCAGAATGCCCCAAATGCAAGGGAGCTGCGGAGTATTACTCTTTGACTGTCCCCTATTTGGAGAAGTCCGCAGCCCATTGGAAGCGCAACTGGGAGAAGACATAAGCCCCGAGAACCTAGTGACTCTTATGCTGGTATTAGAAGTTAACTGGGATTAGATGGATCTGGCCCTGTGATAAAGCACTGACAAGCTTAAAGACACCGGAGGGTTTAGCTGTGACGAACGTGGTGTTTAGGTTTAGCTCGTAAAAATCTGACGGAACAGTATGCAGGCCGGACTACCGGTCTTCATGCATTATCTTTTGAAAATTCCCCATCTCTTGTAAAAACGAAAAAATTCGATTGCCGCCTAAATTATTTGCTCATCTTTAATTTTATCAATATACTCATATTTGTGTACATCACGTCTAAGAAATAATCCCTGTCACATAAAATATCAGCACGAACTCTCTTAACTTCTTTTACCCTTTAACTGTATAAACACACATATAACGACGATTGGCATTTCACTTCGCGACTTTTAACTTGGCCTCGTTCTTCGACTATGGCGAACTTTTAGGCTCGAGGTCTAAGAAATCGAAAAATATGGTTCGTGAATTTTTAAGCAGCAATAAAATATTCCAGGCACGTTCTCATCTTCACGGATAAAATATAAACAACGCAAACGAAAAAGTGGAACATGGCGCACGAAGTTGAAAGGAGCCTATCCCAATATCGCTCGCCAGGATGGTTATAAATATTTGACTAAGTTTCCCTTTTTGCCTTGAACTCGTATAAAAATGAATGTTCAAGATGTTGAAAGTTCAAGATGAAAATTAAGGTAACTCGGTTGAACGGAAAAGTGTAATGAAGATGTTTGGAACGTGCATGTGTTGCGTGTATATTGGACGGAGGTTTCTTTGTTTTTATTAGATATACATTCGAAAATTCGATCTCGGAGCTTTTGTTTGAAAGCAGATGGTGCCTGTGAAAAAGACTAATTTTTTTTCAAGTTATTATCTTTATTTGTTCTTAGAATGAAAATATTCTTCAAGCCTGAAACCACTCGAAGTCAAATGTTTTTGGCAGCTTATTTTCTTATGTCATATGACAGCAATCCGTTCAACATTCGCTGTGTTTTCAGGCTAAAGAATGCTTTTTGTTTTGTAAAAATGTCATGTAGGTACAATACTTAAAAATATTTTTGTTTGTGTTAGCTTACGACGTACTTTATTTGTTTGAATTACTCCAATAAATAGTACGGATACTCGATTTCATTCTTATTTTCTTCCAAATCTTTAACAATTTCATCGTTCACCATTTCCCTGCACTTTTTCGCAAAAATAAAATCCAAATGATTGAATTTCGGCATGGGTACCAAATATTTTTTTCTTAGATTAGGCAATCCAGAAGCAAGTCTTTCCACATCCTTCGGCTGTGCCAGCCAGTCGTTCAACGAATGATACAATGAAACGGGCACTTTAACTTCACGTAAATCATATTCAGGTGGATGAACAGATCCGTATTTCAGAACATTCTTAATCCAACCATAATCAAATTGTCTGAACTTTCCCGACTTGATTAATTGACCATAATGGACTAGTTGCTTGGTGGCCGCACCGTTAGGTACGTGACCCAAAATAGCTGGTAGCATTGTCTGCAATTAACAAGTGCTTTATTATCTTGTCCGAACTAATAGCAACTCTAATGCACTTCTAGTCTAGGCTACGAGTGCATTATAGTTTCCGAGACTCACTCTCTCTTTCTCGATATACGAGGAACGTACCTTGTTCAATTGTTCGGAATTATAGCCGGTGATCAGGAAAATGGCATTCATGCAGAGCGCTTGGGTTACATCCTCCTTTTTGCACAGCATTTGACCGGTCAATACAAGCAAATCGTTATTCGGTAGAAATTCATAGACTCCGAGAATTTTGAAGAGCGTCTGAATGAAGTAGAGGGGTGAAATTCGTATACTCGTAGGTAAATGGGAAGAATGTGTGAATTGCATGCAGAGGATAACTTACTTCCAACTGATTCAAGAATGGTATCATAGCTCGAATTACAGGACTTTTGGTGTGTTGCATGAAAGCCACGGGAGCCAGTGCAGTCATGGAGATGATTTTCGTGCTGCAATAAACAGGCCGTTCGCTACACATAGCCCAGAATGCAGTTGTTCCCTAGAATAAAAAAAAAACAAACAAAGTTGGAACTCAATTCTGAATGTAGACTCGAGGCTGTTGTAAAGGAATCAATGAATGGAAATTTTATGAGCATGGCAATGGTTGGTATGATTAAAAAGGATTAAGCTTCAACTTGTTCAGATTCGAAAGGACTTCAACCTATATTTTTTTGTGCCGAAAGCTTGTTTACATTTATGTTCATACTCTGATAAAAAATGCTTTTTACCTGAGTAGTTTGTAAACATACATACATATATACTCGTACTGATTTGATACAAACTCATCATACTGCACAAATGAAATGTGCATGTGAAAATTTAAATTTCGATATGGCTGCTGGTTTTATTAAGAACTTTTAATCAAACTAATAAACTAGTTACCTGTGAATGTCCAATATAATGAATTTGCGAAAAATGTGTTTCTTCCAGTATATAGTCAATCATGGCAGGCAGATCGAATACGCCCAGTTCGTGGAATGAAAAGTCCCAAAATTCTTTCTTTTTCGGATCGAGCCGTACATGCGAGCGAGAATAGCGGTTACCACGATTGTTACCCAACCAAACATCGTAGCCCAAATCGGAGAGTTGGTAAGCTAAATCAATTATAACCTTTATTATTTAGAATTATTCCTTTATTAGTATGAAATCAAATAAATGTTCTTACCTAATGCACTGTGCGGTCCCATAATGACCCAAGCTGCTGATGAGTCTATTATACCATGTTGGAGATATATTGGGACTCCACCTGAAATGAACCTAAATTACTAGTCTCATTGACAATTACTATGAACAATAACTCAGTAAATTTTAACCTTCGGGCGGGCGCAATGCATCTGACAGATTAAGTGACCAGTTTATGTTTAACCAATCAACGACATGAAAAGGGAGTGAACTGAAACTCACAGTACAGTAGAACCCCTCTTAACCGGCCTCGGATAAATCGGTCCTCGGATTAACCGGCCTATATCCCACTTAACGTATCTTGTTCTTTTTGTTACCGAAAAATGACTAGCAGACTTTTCCTATATCCCACGGAACGGTTTTTTTTTCTTTTTGTTCCCATGCCGTCACAGTCAGCATCAAAATCATATATAGTAGCCATTAAGTTTTTCTATGAATAATGTTGTGGTTGTGATGAAATTATATTATTCTACGAACTTTTTAGAGTAAAGCATTAGATTTTTTTATTAACAATAACATTCCTTATCTTGTTAACAACATGTTTGCATAACTAGCCAGTAAAAGTAGTTAATTTTTCGAGTAAACGCCAATTTTCCAAGAAAAGAATTGATTTTTCATACAAATTCATAGCTTACATAGATTTGACTAAAAATGTGACGTCACGAGCTTTCTCTCATTGATACGATATGTGCACCGCGTTATCTTATGAATGTTATTTGATGTGCACGCTTTCAAGTGAAATAATTTCTCTTCAATTTCAGTCGAGGGCTTTCAATTGTTTCCCTTTTCATCTCTCACCACGAATTTACCTTCAAAAGCTCACACAAGTCAGACTTTTATGTGTGTAATCTATTTAGTTTTCAATAAAATGAATTTCAACAGCGTTCTTTTTGCTCCTTAATGTATAACACTAATATGAAATTTGTATAGTATCTTGAAATATAGGTTATCGTCGAACCAAATTCAATTTTTCAAGGGAACCTCGGATAAACCGGCCAAACTCCTAACCAGCCAGGGTGTGGGTCCCGACCAGGCCGGTTAAGAGGGGTTCTACTAGCTTAATCTTTATCGATCAACTATCCAAAGCAGTTTTCAGTCGAAACCTATAGACTACTAGATCACGCGGATAGCTGTACGAAAAATTTTCGTTCTGCGCATCTACGTCACAATAGACCTATAGTATATGGGTAGTATACGAGAATTGTTAAATTCACGAACAAATTTGTCAAGAAAAATGTAAATGCCGTTTAGATATCCGCAAATTTTATATATCTGGAGGTGAGGAGTTGTTAAGTTGCTGGTTAGGGGTAAAATGCCGAAGGGAAACCCCGGAAAAATTATTGTTCAGCCGTATTACTAATGATTTTGTCGCATGGAATTTTTTAGATTTTGTAGAAAATAAAACGGCCAAATTCATCTACAAAAAGAGCCCTCGCAAGAAACATTCCTTTATCCCTTGTTATACAGGGTGTCCGGAAAGTATAGGATATAAACAGGAGAAATATTTCATAGTCATAGTGGATTCATATAGCGAACTGTAATGCGGACCGCCTCGCCCGTAATGCGATAGCTAGGGACTTAGAGGACAATTATAGCAACCTAAAGACGCCAATTGTTTTATACAGGGCTGGAGCCAGATGAACTAACGGGACGGCCGGCAGCTCTTGTGCGACAACTAAGTTGATTGGGCCACGGCTTGACGCGTCACTAGACAGGAAACGCATTGGTAGGGTTTTCGGTGCACTGTCCTATAGGAGATCACGCGAGGAGGTTCCGCATTCCCCATAACGACTACTGTGATAACGAAGAGGAGGAAGAGAACGTGTCGTGGATTACATTTCCACTTCAACATAGTAGCTTTATAAAAACATAAAAAATAATGTCAAATAAAAAATGTAATTAATTAATAAGTTTTCAACGATCGTTCGGGAAACATTGTATATTTTTGTAATAAATATTTTAATCAATGCCCGGCCCTGGCCGAGAAACGGAGACGTATTCTTGGTTCAAGGTTTTTCTCCGATATGGATGATCTTTGGGGTGTGAACCGAATATTGCTCAACAAATACATTGCCAGCACGTGCAGGTTCTAAGCATAGCGTGACGGGTTCGTTTCTTATGCGGTGGTATCACAATGGACCAATCTTTCAGTCCAATCTTTGAGAATTATAAAATCGGGCTACTCACTTAAGCCTGTCCAAGAAAAAAATGCCGTTCATTGCATATATCTTTCCCCTTATTGCACCGATCGAAGAGTAGCCTATACACTAAAAATCAATGTGCTAAATGGTTTCTTAAAAAAAATCTGAAAGTTGCCTAGAAGGCTGTAGTCCGGTCAATCGGTAAACTGTGTTTCGTCCGGTAATCTGACTTATTCTCGTCTCGTTTTTGTTTCCTTTGATTTGACCTTCTATTCCATTCATGGTGGAATAAATTTCGAATTGCAAAACATACATAGGAGTTGCAAACCACTCCGAATTTATACTCAGAACGCTTGAAAGTCAATAGGTACATATATCTTTTCTAAAATTCTCACAACTTTAAATTTTTGGCAATTTAAACGTTTACAGCTAGTTCAGTAGTTCAAGATTCAAGAAACTGTCCTGGGTCCAATACTTTTCCAAATTTATATTAATGGTCTCTGCAACCTTTACGAAAATTACAATAACTAGGGGGCTGCGCCCCCTGCTCGCTTCGCTCGCCAACCCCCGCACTGTCACTTCGCGACATTCTCGCTTCGCGGCTATGTTTCGTCGGAAAATAAAACACACGTCGGAAAATAAAACACACGTCGGAAGCGCGCACTGCTTTAATCTGCGACCCCGTCGTCCACTGTTGCGTACCTCCCGCTTCTCTTCTGAGCTTTTCCGCACACGACCCATATTCTTCAGCTATCACCTGACAACTGAAGTCGCACACCACCTTAAACTACTTACTTAGCAAATCATCACGTCATTTCCAATTTCAACCAATCAGATCAAGAATAAAAGGGACCATTTTTTCCTTATCTTTTTTATAAATAGAGAGATTGTAACATTGTTTCATTTGCGGATGATACAGTGTTTATATTCAATTATAAAAACTGGAATGAGTTGTATTTATTGGCCAATCGTAGACTTGGTGAAGTGAATGAATGGTTTTGGACAAATAAATTAATCTTAAATCTAAGTAAAACCTACGACATTATATATGGTTCTTCCTGACATAATTCTGTTACAAGTGGCATTCTTACCTTACAAAATCATCAAATAAAAGAAGTTAGTGAAATCAAAAATCTCGGAATAATTATAGATAGAGGTCGGGAAAATTCGTTGTTACGAAATAGATGCGAATTTCAGCGAAAATGCCTGATTTTTGCGGATATATGCGAAATGTTCTAATTTGGACTATTCACACGAAAAAGTCAATTTTTGTCCTAAAAATCACTTATGGGAGATATTTTTTTTTTCTCTGGTTGATTTTTTTCTCCAGAAGTTTTCCATTAATGAGAGATTAATGCAAGGATAGAATCACAGAATCACGAGCAATATGGCTTGGCAAACGCCCAATAAGCTGTTTTGTTTAGTCGGAAGTTCGAGGAATGAGCTTGATTTTCTGCAAAGCGAATTTTCTAAGAGGTTTCTACAATTTTTTTCGTTGTTCGGCGAGTTTCAATATTGGCGTGCATATGCCTCAGCAATTTCTCTTTTTACCGTAACTTGTATTGTAAAAAACGTTTCTTTGACAACTGAGTTCGGAGAATTCCTAGTCGATTTTCTGCTTATTATTAAACTCTCCATTATTCTGAAAACTCTAGATATTTACAGTGAGACGAGTGTTGAAAACTCAGCACGGCGCGCGCCGTGTTTATTATTCACAAATACTTCTGAAATATTTCTCTTTGTAAATGTCTAGAATTTGCAGAAAAGACAGTTCAAAATTATGTTTTTGCGAATTTTAGTGAAATTTATAATATTTAAAATTAATGTATGCCAAATTCCTGATTTTTATTTGCGAAATTTCCGTGCCCTAATTATATGTAGATTATAGAGAGTTTTCTCATTAGTTTGTACGACTTATAAGATTTTATCTAAAATTCTAGAAAATAGAATTAATCCGTACGCAGAAGAAATCGTTGGCGAGTACCAAGGCGGCTTTAGACCTGGTCGTTCGACGACAGATCAGCTTTTTACAGCGAAGCTTTTACTCCAGAAGTGCTGGGAATATAACATCGACGTATACCAAATATTTGTCGACTTCAAGCAGGCATACGACAGTATCGATCGAAGTGTACTGTACAACATTCTGCTGCATTTTGGTATACCAGCTAAGCTAGTGCGACTCATAAGGATGACGATGACTAATACCGTCTCGCAGGTCAGAGTTCAGAACAGACTCACTGACCTATTTGAAACTCGTACTGGACTCAAGCAAGGCGACGGGCTGGCGCCGACGCTCTTCAACCTGGCTCTGGAGTATGTAATTCGAGCCATGAATTTGGACAGCAGCGGAACGCTACTCATTAAGTCGACTCAACTAGTAGCTTACACCGACGACATCAACATCATGTCTAGAAGATTGGGTGATGCAGAAATCCTCCTGCATAATCTCAATAACGCCGCCAAAGAAGTTGGACTACATATCAACGAATCTAAAACCAAGGTCATGATGCAATCAAAAACTAGAACGCCAGTAAATTCAAGCATCACAGTGGGGGACCTCAATATAGAATATGTAGACAACTTCACTTACCTGGGTTGCAATTTGTCAAAGGACGCCAACGGAACAGATTTATTTATTTATTTATTTATTTATTATTTGATAATTACAAACAGGAGACACGTTCCCTTAATAGTAATCTTAAGATTTAATCAAATTCAAGCATAGAATTTTTAGTACATAAATTCAAAAATAGTTATAACTATGTAATAAAAAAGGTAAAGAGTGTACGAAATCAATGTAAGCTATTAGATTTGATTTTACTTAAGACTAGTCGCTTAAAAGAATTCAAGGAGTTAGGTAAAGGACCAAGCTCAAGTCTGTCATAATATCGCATGGATCTTATAAGTGGTGAGTTCATATAAACAGAAAGATGGCTGAATGGATGCTCGAAGATGGCAGACGATCGTGTGTTATAGGTAGCAACTCGGAAATTGATGTCGTTGGAGACAGATGAAGAAAGATGACCTTTACAAACTTTATACAGAAAGCACATGTCTAAGTATTTTCTTCTTTCGCTCAATGACAGCATTTGAAGGAATTTCAAGCGGTCGGGGTATGAACGGTAGGGAATTTTAAATTTAAAAAACAGCGATTTGGTAAACCTTCGTTGTACGGACTCTAGATCATCAGATGCCCCTGATGAATTAGCACCTATCATTGGAGTAGGAGACCATACGACTGAAGCGTATTCTAAAGTGCTTCTTACCAGAGATGCAAAGAGCTTTAAGGCAGTGTGCTCCGATCTAAAATTGGCTGAGCTTCGTAAAACGAAGCCAGAAAGCTGAAAAGCCTTTTTGACTAGGTTCGAGTAATGTTCCGTGAACTTTAATTTAGAATCGAAAGTCACACCTAAGTCTTTTATAGTATCAGCTGAACTCAGAACGATGGAGTTGATTTCATATGGAAATGAGAGCGGAGACGGCTTTAATGAATATATCACTACGTTACATTTTGATATATTGAGATGCAGATCGTTGGAATCGCACCAAGAATGTAGGATGTCCAAGTCGTTTTGTAGCATCCGACAATCAGCAATATCACTAACTTTAGAGAAGAGCTTACAATCGTCGGCGTATAGCAAGCATTTGCAATTTAACAGAGGTGGAAGATCATTGACGAAAAACAGAAATAGGAGAGGGCCTAGGATTGAACCCTGAGGAACACCAGAAACTGGACAGAAGGGAGATGAAGATAAATTCTCGAATACGACACAAGAAGACCGGTCGACAAGGTACGAAGAAAGCCACGACACTAAGTGGAAAGGGAAGCCGCACAGTAGTAATTTGTTAAGTAAGATGGAATGGTTTACGGAATCAAAGGCTTTCGAAAAGTCCGTGTATATAACATGAACATCCAGGTGGCTGTCAAATGATTTAGCCACATAGTGTGAGAATTCAACTAAATTAGTGGTAATTGAATTATTTTTGCGAAAGCCGTGCTGATGTCGGGATATGGTATGCCCGAAATTTTCATAGATGAAATTGAAAACAATTCTCTCGAAGACCTTTGAGCATCCCGATAAAAGCGAGATGGGACGGTAGTTTTCAGCCAAATTGGGGCTGCCTTTTTTAGGAATGGGGACCACTTGTGCTACTTTCCACTCTGCCGGAAAGACACCTTCCCTAATGCTCTTATTGTAAATAATTGCAAGAGGGATACTTATGGTGCTTTCGGTTTTTTTAAGAAAAAGATTAGGAATTCCATCCGGTCCGGATGACGAGTTCACGTCAAGAGAGGAGATTACAAGTTCAACATAAGAGGATGTTATAACAGAAGCCGGTTGAAAAGATTGCTGATCACTGTTTAAAGTAGGGGGAGCGGAAGGTTGTCGATACGTACTGGAGAAAAAAGTAGCGAAAAGCTCGCAGATATCTTCCGGAGTATCGGCCGTAGTGTTGTTAAACGATAACGAAGACGGATGGGAAGATGTAGCTCTCATGTTTTTGACATGAGACCAGAAGAGTTTATTTTCATTATTGTGTAGGCTTTGTTCAACACTTGAGAAATAGGCTGCGCGGGCACCACTGATTAGTTTCTTCACTTTGGAACGGAGGTTATGGAAAACCAGATAGTCCGCCTGGCGGTGAGAACGCACGAATCGAGCGTGTGCGCGGTTTTTCTTACTTAACATTTTATGTATTAATGGGGTGAACCAAATGGGACCCTTTCGTTTCCTACAAATCCTAACAGGAACATATTTGTGAATAATGTTATTCACAATTGAATAGAACAGAGCCAGAGCCGACTCGCAGTTGTGATTATGAAGAACTTTCACCCAATCGACTTCGTGCAACTTTTGGTTGATTACAGTGTAATCCGCTTTTGTAAAGTTGGGACGAGAGTGATGATTGTAAGAATGGATTGGGGAGGATGGAATATAGATATCGTTTAATAGGGCTGGGTGGTGCATGTCAGTAGGTAAGTAAGCGACTGGGGCTTTAAACGTTGTTAGGTAAGAGGAATCAAAACTACTTAGGACGAGATCCAAGGTTCGATCATTACAGTTACTAGTCGTATTAAATTGTAATAGATTACAGTGCTCCAGGAAGGATGATAATGCAAGGTACATGGAAGGTGAAGTGGAGCTTACTGGAAGGCCAGGACTATTAGGCCAACAAATATAGGGGAGATTGAAATCTCCGCATATGAAAATATGGAAATGGGGATACCTTATATTGATCAGATCAGAGAAATAGCTAAAGATGTCGTAATATGTCGCCAAAGAAGAATTACAAGGTACATAAATGCATGCGATTAACAAAGATATCGAAGTAATTGCAACAGTAACACAATCATAAATTTCTGAGTCAGTATTCGAAATGAAAGATGATTTTAAATTTTTGCGGACAGCTATGAGGACTCCTCCTCCATCAGTCTTTCCAATGGCTTCATAATTACGATCGCAACGATAAATAAGATAGCCATCTAAAGTTTCACCATTCTTTATGGAGTTATTCAGCCAAGTTTCAGACAAGCATATGATGTCATGAGACGCAGTTAGAGCCGATAGATTGAAAGCATTAAGCTTGGTCCTTAGCCCACGTACATTTTGATAATAAAGAAGAAAGTTTAATCTCTTTTTCGGGCTTTTTGTGAGCGACTTTTCGGAAAATTTCGTTTTGAAAAATCTTTAAGTAATACGCCCTTTGGCCAAAAAGTATGACAACAAGGCTCAGCAAGTTCTGAAGGAATCGTAACTTTAAAAGATGCAACAATTCTATTTGGTAAGTTCTCTCTTGTTAGTTTGTTACATACAAGTATAGAAGGTTCATAACCGAGCTTACTTACAATATAATTCCTGACGTCAATTTCTGGAGTGTCATAAGCTAGCCTTGAAACGAATAGCTGTTTAGGTGGACAGCAGACACGTAATTGACCAGGCCGTGCAGACATTAATTCAGATGAGTTCGATGTGCTGACGGGACGATTGGAAGACCGTGAATCTGGTTGATGTAGCAGTTGTGTGGACGGCGAAAGTACAGCAGAAAATGGAGAGTGAAACGAAAGCAACGGAGATGCTGACGGTTGGTATTGGAACTGCTCAGGTTGCAGTTGGTCCGCACAGATAACTTGAGGTGGCAGCGGGTTGGGCAGATGACCTTGCTGCTGCACGTCCAGCGAACTATGTAACGCGCCGCTCGGGCTTACAGTAATACATGGTTGACATGTCACCGGAGACGGGTCAGATGTAGTGATATGTTGGCGATGAAGCTGTTGTGTGGACGGCGAAAGTCTAGCTGAAGATGCTTGTTGAAGTAAAAGCAACTGAGATGTTGATGGTTGGTTTTGGTACTGCGTAGGAAGTGTATTCGCAGAATATGGCGTAAGTGACATTGACGTTGACGTTGTGCAGAACGGAGACAGGTCAAACGATGACGGCCCTTGCAGTGCAGACTGAATAATTCGAGGGTCGTTTGCAGACCTCACCGGCAACTGCTGAGGTAAGTCAGGTTGAGGCGACTGTTGAAGGTGAGTCTGCTTAAGAATCTCTTCGCAAGACGGGATCAACGGTTGGAGCTGATTCTGATCCTCTATGTTTGAGGAGGATTCTTACGTTTCTTTACCTCCTTTACCTCCTTTTTCTTTTGTGTCTTCTGCTGACGTGTAGTAACACCCACAGCCGCAGGCTCAGGAATGACGTTGTTGGTGTCTTCGATGTTGGTGTCGATGATATCCGGGGCAAGTCGAGGATCGGACGAAGTGAAAGCGTCGACGTCGTTGAAAACCGCCGACATTTTGGAAAGTACTGCCTGAAAGTCGGTAGTTAGACTGCCAAGCACTGTCTTAGTCGACAGCATTTTGGTGGCATACGATGACATAGAATGAGTTCTACAGGAGTTGCAGAACCAATAAACTCCTGAATCGGCTCTAAGGATGCAGTCACCAGTAGTTCCAAGAATGCCAATGCATTTGCAATGGAATGGCTTCTCGCAAAATCCTGCACACATGATCATAGGTGATGAGTTTTCCTTATCTATACAGGTTGAACGAGAGCAACTCATTTTCAAAGTTAGATTAATTTTCAGGAAAATGTTATCGATTAATCGAAAGTAAAACACAGCCCTAGTCGGGTATCGAAAGTCAGATATGATTATAGCGCGCCGAAAGGTAGGCAATATTATAGTTTATGGTAAAGTTTATAGCAAAGGTTTGAGTCCAGGCTACACAGAATTATGGTAAGATATGTTCCTTGTCTTTTTCTCACTCCCGCCGTTTACACTATCTAGCGAAAGAAAACACTGCACTTCATTCACAAATGACAAGTAGCAATATATAAATGTATCGGTGCCACCTTTTAATGTGGAAAACCGGTAAGTTTAAAGAAAAAGAAATAATTTGCCAGACGTGTAAACAAAGTGACTTTTTGACAGTTCGAGCGCGGCTATCACCAATCATCACCAGATGAGATAAAGCGACGGATACAACTAGCTAATAAGTGTTATTTTGCGGTCCTCCAAATTATGAATTCGAAGCTGGTGCACAGGAAGACGAAGCTCCACGTATATAAAACCATAATCCGACCTGTGCTATGCTATGGCTGCGAGGCATGGAGCCTAACCCAAAACTCTGAGCACCTGTTGGACACATTCGAGCGAAAGGTTCTCCGAAGAATCTTCGGGGCCGTTCGTGAACGAGGTGAATGGCGCATCCGGTACAACCTTGAGTTGAACCAGCTGTATGATGAGCTACAGGTGTCGAAGATCGTGAAATTGCAGCGACTGCAATGGGCGGGACATGTACAAAGGATGAACGACGATCGCATGCCCAAAAAGGTGATGAACGCGCAACGAGTGGACGGAGCCAGATTGCGTGGACGACCGAGAGCCCGATGGGAGCATTCTGTATGTGAGGACGCCCACCAGATGCTAGGCTTTCGGAACTGGAGGACAAGGTCGCGTGACCGCGACAATTGGAGGTCTTCAATACAGGTAGCCAAGGCCCGACGTCGGGCTATCGTGCCATAAAGAAGAAGATAGAGAGTTTTAACATATCGTTCAAACTATTACGATAGGACGAACAGACTTTGACATTTTCTATTAAAAATTCGCTTGCCTGTCGTACGCAAAACATTATACATACCACAATTTTTCATGTCCCAAGTAGGAATTTGACTGACTATAAACAGCTGGAATTGTTGCTTGATGATATTTTATTTGTCGGCTATGCCTACTTCGAACATGCAAAATTGTGGTATACAGTTTTGTGTACGACAGGCAAGCGAATTTTTCATAAAAAATGTCAAAGCCTATTCGTCCTATGGTAATATTTGGAACGATATGCTAAATCTCTCTAATAAGCTTAAGTAGAAATCCCACATTCCACTATTAGTTGAAAGATTACGTAAAATGATACATCGTATCCTATTGTTAAGGAGATACTTTAATATATATTTTCTAAGAACAATATATTTTTGTTTATTTCAATCTATATTTCAACATGCTATTGTTATTTGGGGAAGCACCACTACTGAAGCTTTAAACCCTGTAATTAATCTCCAATCAATAATTGTTAAAATTTGCTTGAAAAGATCAATGTATTCGTCCACTACGCAAGCTCTTGCTGACTTTAATGTAATGTCCATAAGACAGTTGTACAATGTTAATTTGATGAAATTTGCATTCAGAAATCTTGATCAGTTTAGAGTAATCTCATCAAACTATGGATCCGATCTAAAGATTTAAAAAGGAATCTATTAACCGTCATTTGAGTATAGCAGGCCAAAGATTGTTTAATAAGCTCCCGAGTATCTTAAGAAATGAATTAATTACAACTCAAAATGTACATTTTAGAAAACATATCAGTTTTTAGCAAATTAAATTTGAACTAGTACAATGAAGAACATGTAGAATTGAATTAAGGTTGAAATGATAAATCATATTTAAATTTTGTATTGTAATAGTGCACAGTTGCAGCTCTCACACACGAGCCTAGGCTTATGTGAGTTGCTCAAATGAATTTATATATTTGATTATCTTATCTGTTACCAATAAAGCAATATATTTAGTTCAATAGCCGCCTAGTTAGTGAGATTGCAAAATGTGATGGAAAAAATTGTTTGTTACTTATGTTTTGTTTTTGTTAGGTGCTGACCACGAACCCACTTCCCACAAAAATTTCGTTGCGAAACAGAGTGAAAACCGGGGCAACCCCCAAAGTTTTGGCTGATTTTCGTTTTTTTGGTCGCTAACTCAGAAACTGTACATTTCTGCGAAAATCCGCCCACGCTTAACATTTTTCATATCCCGTTTTGGGTTCTCTTATTACGAGGAGAGCAATTTAGGGTCAACTCTGCTAGGTCAAAACTACATATTTAGGCACTTTTCTTGGAAGCACTAGTGCATAAAACGTTTTCTTTAATTGTTCAGTGACATTGATACTTCCAGATGAAAATGGGTTAAGTTAAAAAACACAACAGTTCCGTATGTTCCGCAAACATATTGTTCTGGTCACACATTTAAAAGGTATTTTTTTGAATTTTTTAAATATGTAGGGGGAGTCTGGGAGAGTTGACCCACATTTTGCTTCTTCGCTGATAAAAACCTATCCATTGGATATATTGATGTCATTTATTCATTAATACATATGCGTGAATTCAGCTTCCAAATTTAATTCATATTTATTGAAAAAAATTAAGGTTTATGGCACAGAAATGCTTTTTACAAATCCTCGAAATGGCTCAAGTCTCCCAAGTGGTGGGAGAATTGATCCACCATATAGGGAGACATGACCATACTCTAGAAATTGTCAAAAAAGTAGTATGTTCGCCAGACATATTAAAATGTTTTATAGTTCTCATCACATATGCTCTGAGTTGGACTCCTTAAAGTTTGAAAACCCGTCAGGGATTTGGAGCGACACTTTTTTTCGCTCCGCTCCGCTCCCGCTCCGACCAATATGAATCCGCTCCGCTCCAGCGCTCCGCTCCGACTAAAATTTTTTCGCTCCGCTCCGCTCCACGCTCCGCTCCGCTCCATTACAAAAATACAACAAAACTTTATTGTTCTTAGTAAATATTTATTATTTTCCGCGAATTCAACAATTCAACTTATATCTACTCAAGTATTCGAGAAAATGACTTGATAGGTGCGTTTCATTCGATCAAGTACAGAACAATTTCGTACAAATTTGAACATAAAATTGAGTTGTTCTAGATAGGGTGTCCGGAAACTAAACTATCGCATAAGCGCGCCGAAATCTGATACTATTAATGTCATTTCCAGCAAAATAGGTGTACCGGGAATATCCAGAATTCTTAACTCCGTAGCTGCCAAAAAGCATTTAAAGATTTTACAAAAATGTTACCACTAAGACCTCCGTCGGGAGAAAAATTTATATGAAGATGACAAAATTTTGTCTTTGAAGCTTTTTTTCACAGCTTGAGCTGCTTATCCGATTTCTAATGGGCTTATTCTTAGGAAAAATTGTTGGCCACGACCGAAAGAAAATATGTAGGTAGTATGAGTATTACATTTTTGAAAAATCTTTAAATATCTGTGGTAGCTGAAGAGTGAATAAATCGGGCTTTTTTATACTCCTTTTTGCTGGAAATATGCGATAGTTTCCGGAAATCCCGTATAGAACGAGATCTCTAAAATTGTTATGGCACTGTCTTGTGCTACATTCAATAAAACGCACCTAATAACTAATTTAAATTAAAAAGGGCGTTCATTCATCGAGACAGAACTTTTCTGTCATGGATGATCTTGAATTTCTTATTAATGAAGACTGATGATTATGACTAAATGCAAAACCTCTTTTATCATAATGAATTTCACGATATTCCGAAATTTTGTAAGTCTCAACAAACTCTTCGCCTTTAAATCGTCAAAAATCACCAAATCGTGCCATAAAATGAAAAATTTCGTCGAAAAAATTCATTTTTTTTCTCGGAATATTTTCGATTTTTTACTTTGGAGCGGAGCGACTTTCAAAGCAAAAATCGCTCCGCTCCAGTCTGCCAAAAACCGCTCCACGCTCCGCTCTTTCGCTCCGAAATTTAGGGTCGCTCCGCTCCGCTCCATCGCTCCGCTCCGCTCCGCTCCAAATCCCTGAAACCCGTTATATTCTTATTAAGTACTTAATTGAGAAGCTACCGGCACCAAAACAAGTGTAATGACTTTTACCGATTAACGAAAATTAGCATAGTTTGGGAAATTAATTTTTCACTTTTTTTCTTAAAAAATCATATTTTTCCGTTTATTTTCGGAAACATAGAAATGTCCGACAAGTGGACATTCTATTGGGGTTGTTTTCACGAAGCACAAGAACAAAACCGTTTTTTAGAAGAGATTCGTGCGGAGCAAGGCAAGGAAAAATACATTTTTCATATAAAAACCATTTTTTTTTCGTTGTTAGTGTTTCGCGTGTAGACAGGCCCATTCAGTTACAGCCTAGAAAAGGTAATCTTCTGACGAAAAACCTCAAGTCACTATACAGGGTGTCCGGAAACTGCCGCATAAACGCACCGGATTGTGATTCCTGATGTGATTTCCAGCAAAAAAGTTGTACTGAACATAACCCCTTAGCGGAATTTGAAGGTTTTTGAAAAAATCATTTTCTTGCACGACTTAAAGCTCGATATTTCCAAAGCTAGACCAGCAAGTATAGTGAAACAAGAAGATTTTACAGCCAACAAATTTACCTAAAAAATAAAACTAACGGCACTAAATTCGGATAAGAGGTTTGGTTTTACAGAACTTCAAAGTCAAATTTTTGTGATTTGACCCAAAAACAATATGTTTTTCCATCTCAATTTTCTTCAACTTCTGCCAAGGTGAGCTGCTCGTACGATTCTTTTAAAAATTGGCGCATAGTCTAATAATCATTTCTATTTTGCATCTTTTTATTCTAGCTTCGTTATTTCTAACAGTTTTAATGCATTAAATGCAAAAAATTAGGGTTAATTTTGGCTCGATTTCGACATACTTTGAATAGATTTCACCAAACCGCAGATCTTTAGGAGCAGTGCGAATTGAATTGTATTGAATTAGAGCTAAAATGAAACATAGTTTTCTACACTTAACGTATAAAAACTGTTAGAAATAATGGAGCTAGAATAAAATGATGTAAGAAAGATATGATTGTAAGACTATTGTTCGGTATCGTAATAATATATTGTAATTTCTATCTGGCAATGACATGATATGACATTAGTCAGTCGTGACTTAACCTTTACGAATAAAAGACGTATATTGAAAAGCTCGGTGTTTTCGTGGTACATAGTAGAAACCTATCAGTGGCGACGAGGATAATGGACGCATCATCAATAAAGACCCTTGTGACCGAACTTTTGGCAGCACAAGAGCAAGCCGCGAAACGCCGCGAAGAATCGCTCTTGAAAGTGTTATCATCTATGCAATCTGCACCATCCGCCACAACAACGGTAAAATCTTCGACATTACCGCAATTAACGGAATTTGAACCGGACCAGGAAGATTCCACTAAATTCGATGAGTGGATTAGTCGCTTCGCATTTTCCGTTGACTGCACAATGCCGAACATGGAGGATGGCGAAAAAGTTAAGTTTTTGATGACAAAACTTTCGGCCGCAGCATTTAGCGAATACTCAAAGTACTGTCTACCCAAAAGTGTAACCGACCACGATTTCAAAACGACGAAAAAACGACTCTGTACGTTATTCAGCAAAAGGCGTTCAATCTTTGCAGATCGGTACGATTGTCTGAATATCGCGAAAGATGACGGGGAAGATTTTCGACATTATGCGAATCGCGTACGTGCCGCAATGCGTAACTACAAATACACGGAGCAAACGGAGGAGCAATTCTCGTGTTTAGTGGCACTGACTGGTTTGAAATCGGCATCAGATGAATTTCTGCGTGCACGCATTCTACAAAAACTCACATCAGATGCAGAAAAAGTTACATTCGATTCTGTAATGCTCGATTGTGAGGAGTTCATTGCGATGAAAGACGAAACCAGAATGTACGAACAATCTCAACGAATCGTCAACAGCGTTAGAAGTTGCAATCGTCGTGTCAACAGTGGTCCCACTCAACGCCCGAGCAAGGGGCAATTTCGTCATGTCAAATCTACAAGACAGGCTAATGAGGTTAAGTCGCACTCGACAGATAGCAAAAAACCACCTTCATCGTGCAAAAGGTGTGGTGAGTTCCATTGGCATAAAGACTGTCCGTACGTCAAATACAAATGCCATTCGTGTAAAGCTATCGGGCATCTGTCAAAAATGTGTAAGAAGAGAGACATATCTGTGTCGTGTCTCGAAATGACAAATGCAGTGTCTACTGACTCGGGAAGCTTAATTAAAGCAACAATCGACATCAATAAAACTTTCGTTATTGTATATCTCGACAGTGGATCGGAGGTGTGCGCTGTGCACAAGTTCCATAAAATGCTTTATGGACGATCATTTACATTACTCACAGACCACAAACCGCTGGTTGCAATTTTTGGAAGCAAAAAGGGTATTCCACAGCATACTGCAAGTCGTTTACAACGATGGGCAACGACTCTCATTTCTTATGATTTTGCAATTGAGTACCGGAACACTGCAGATTTCGGGCAAGCAGACGCTCTATCACGTCTTATCAGCAGTCAGCCGACTTCAGATGAAGAGTTTTTAATAGCAAGCATGCAAGTTGATTTTGATTTCTCAAATTATAAATCGATAGTTCCTGTGACGTTTGATCAACTACTTCAGCATACCAAGCGAGACTCAATGCTTCAAGCCGTTACACAATACATCGCAAATAACTGGTCGAAAGGCAGTGAGTTGAATGCATCCGCACAATGGGCAGAGATTAAACAGTTCTACAACAGACGGTCGGAACTGAGTGTTGAAAGCGATGTACTGCTTTTTAAGGAACGCGTCATCATTCCAAACACTCTTCAACAACGAGTTCTAAAATTGCTACACAGAGGTCATCCCGGAATTCGCCGCATGAAATCCTTAGCACGGAATTATGTCTACTGGCCGAATATGGATAAACACCTCGAAACAATGGTAAGATCATGCTCCCATTGTATTGCAGCAGCAAAGCAACCCACGAAATGTGAGCCTTTTTCGTGGCCCCAAGCGAACCATCCATGGCAGCGAATCCATATGGACTACGCAGGTCCGTATATGGGAAAATATTTCCTTGTCATCGTCGATGCTTACTCAAAGTATCCTGAAGTTTTTCCTATGGACAAGACTACATCGCTCTGTACAATCAACAAATTGAGGACGATTTTCATCCGGCATGGACTTCCCGAAGTTATTGTAAGCGATAATGGAACTCAGTTCAGCTCATACGAGTTCAAGAACTTTTGCTTGGAAAACGGAATTACTCATATATTTTCCACTCCTTATCACCCGCAGTCCAATGGTCAAGCAGAAAGGTTTGTTGATACCCTAAAGAGAGCTTTGAAGAAATTAAAAGGGGAGGAAAATGTAGACCGTTCAGTTGAAATTTTCCTGGAAACATATAGAATCACACCTAATAGTTTATTTCCAGAAAACAAGTCCCCATCGGAGTTATTTCTAGGACGGAAAATACGAACAACTCTCGATCTTCTAATGCCTCCCATGAAATGCTCATTCGATGACAAAAAGCAGCTCGACAACCATGGACCAAGAAAACGCAGTTTCTCTATGGACGCCCTAGTCTATGCTCGTCACCGTCCATCTCATTTTTGGAGACCAGGCAGGGTCATACGCAAATTAGGAAACGTGATCTACGAAGTTACCTTGTTGGATGGATCTACGAACCGGTTCCATGTAAACCAACTCATACCGCGGATCGAAGACTTGAAGACAACTCGTGAACCTATTTCGGAAATGGCTTACACGTTTTTCAACAACTCAACAAAACCGACTGAGACTGTTAGTTCGAATGATCATCGTGAGGAAACATCAACGTCGAGTGCAATCAACGATTTATCGGCCCAAATACCACGAAGAACAGGTCGCGAGAGAAAGCCGGTAAAGGATTTTCAAGTAAATCCTCGTTTGAAGAGGTATTAAAATACGAAGCGATACACACCCCTCATTGTAAGTTATAATGCTCATATTATTTGAATTACTGTTTTGCATTTAGTTTTCTGAAAGAAAAAAATGTTACTATTGTATTCAACTTCTTAATATTTTGAAGTCCTGAATTTTTATATTTTCTATCATTGAATTTATTAACTTTGTTCTTTGCGTTTAATAAGTTAAAAGGGGAGGTGTTCGGTATCGAAATAATATATTGTAATTTCTATCTGGCAATGACATGATATGACATTAGTCAGTCGTGACTTAACCTTTACGAATAAAAGACGTATATTGAAAAGCTCGGTGTTTTCGTGGTACATAGTAGAAACCTATCAACTATGTGCCAATTTTTAAAAGAATCGTACAAGCACCTCTCCTTGGCAAAAGTTGGAGAAAATTGAGATGAGAAAATATATTGTTTTTTTGGTCAAATCACACAAATTTGACTTTGAAGCTCTGTAAAAACCAAACCACTTATCGAATTTTAGTGTGGTTAGTTTTATTTTTTAGGTAAATTTGTGGGCTGTAATAATGATTTTGTTTCACTATTCTAGCTGGTCTAGCTTTGGAGATATTGAGCTTTAGGTCGTGCAAGAAAATGATTTTTTCAAAAATCTTCAAATGCTTGTGGCAGCTTAAGGGTTAAGCTAAGGGGGTATGTTCCGTTCAACTTTTTGCTGGAAATCGTATGAGGAATCAGAATCCGGAGCGTTTATGCGGCAGTTTCCGGACACCCTGTATATAAGCGATAAACAATCTAATACTTTGACCATGTTACGGATAATACAAAACCCATCCATAGTTTTGAAACTTTGACTGGCCACTATGATTGACCCAATGGATTGAGGGCGATGATTTAGGCACCGTTAGATACACGGAGATAAAAATTCATTGCACAATTCAACAAAATCATACAATGAAATTCACAACATACAATTTCACTGAATTTGTACCGAAAGTTATTAAAATGTAGTGAAATTGATTACAATTCAGTTGTTTTTACTGGTGCTGGCCTATTGTAAAAATGATTGCAGTGTAACGACACAAATCATTGAATGATATTTGTATGGATAGTAACATTTATTGTGTTTAAGGTAATTTTCACCACTGTCTGTAATAATAATTATTGCATTGTGTTGCATTATCGAGAGCGCGTAATAATTCTGAAACTGTCAAAAAATAAGACGACTAATTTATTCGCATAACTTGTAAACTACAAATACACTTGGGTGAGAGACGGTCAAGTTTTTATCCGAAAAGACGACAAATCGAAAGCAATCCGAATCGTGAGCGAAGATATCCTCAAATCGTTGTAAATCTAGCATAGCATATTATTACACTTTAGTTAGTTTATCTTATTATATTATTACCATGAATATAACAAACTTTTTAGATATTGATGATAGGAATAACAGTATAATTTTTGATGAATGTGATAATTCTAGTAATAACTTTAATATTTTTTTTGAAAATGATTCGAATTTAAAAATTATGCACTTGAATATACGCAGCATCTCTAAAAACTTTAACGAATTTTGCGTATGGCTTACGAGTCTAAAAATTACCTTGGATATAATTGTTCTGTCAGAGACGTGGTTAGTAAATGATTGTGATGGGTATAATATCCCTGGCTATAAGAAAATTGTGAAGGGAACTAAGTACAACAAATGCGATGGATTAGTTGTATATATTAAAGAGAGTATAAGCGTTAATACTATGAATAGCGAGTTAAATGATGTAAATGCTTTAAATCTCATAATTAATATAAACGATAGTGAATATTTGCTTACTGCATTATACCGTTCTCCAAACGATACGAATGCTATTTTGTTCACAGAATGTCTCGAAGAATTCTTGTGCCAGACTAAACGTTACAAAAATCACATTCTTGTCGGAGATACTAATATAGATATAATGGAAAAGAATATAGACCTAACTGGTCACAAGTATCTCAATACTTTACATGAATATGGGTTCATAAATTATCTTTATGGGTGCACACGAAAATCAACCTCTAGAGAATCTTGTGTAGACCACTTGTTTCTAAAATGTCAGACTCAATTCTCATTTACATCAGCAATTTATAAAACATATATCACAGACCACTTCACAATTTTTGGTAACCTTATTGACACCGGAAAGGATAAATCCCCTAAATGTAGTAATACTAATAAATATTACAAAGCTTTACACTTAAATGAATTTAAATATAAACTTGAATCAGAGACCTGGTTGGCAGTTTATGAGGAAGATAATGCAGAGAAATCTTTCGATGCCTTCTCATTCTATTAAACATATTCAATAGTTGCCTCTATAACAAGCAGAAAACGAGCAACAAATTAAATAAACTAAAGCCATGGATGACCAAGGGTTTGATCCTGGCAATTAGAAATAGAGACAAAATTGCAGCAAAACTGAAAAAACAACCTTTTAATAGAAGTCTCGAGGAAGAGTATAAGAAATACAGGAATCTTTTAAAAACTTTAATACGTTGTACCAAAGACAATTATTATAAAGCGTTATTAGATCAATGCGGAAATGATACTAGAAAACTTTGGAAAGTTATTAACGATGCTACGAATACCAGCCGAAAGGTCGATAAATTTAATAGTCATATCATTTCTACAAACAATAAAATGATATCAAGTGAGAACACTCTTCAAATTTCTGAAGAATTTAATAAGTACTTTGTCAGTGTCGGCCATCAAATCTCACAACAAAGTAGCCCAAATTCTAGTATTACTCAAGGGTTAAATGAAGTCAATGCCACAAGTGACACGAGTAGTTCTTTTTTTCTTTTCCCGGCTCATGAAGATGAAGTATTTAAAACTATTATTAGTCTTAAATCCTCAGTAGCCCCTGGTCCAGATGAAATTGAAGCTGACGTCTTAAAAAAAAATGCATCACTACTTGCCGAACCACTGGCGCATGTTTTCAATAAATGTATGTCGCAAGGTAATTTTCCTAATCAGCTTAAACATGCTATAGTTATACCTATCCACAAATCCAATGACAAATATGACCTCAACAACTATCGACCCATTTCCTTGCTACCTAGCCTATCTGAAATTTTCGAAAGACTTATCAAAGTCCGGCTGCTAAAATACCTGGAAGATAAAAATATTCTATCGGACGCTCAACATGGTTTCAGAAGCTCTCGGAGCTCCGATCTATTGTGTTACAAAAAGAATAGTAACTAAGCTTGACAACGGAAAAAAATGCCTAGGTATCTTCCTCGACCTGCAAAAGGCATTTGATACGGTTGATCATAAGCTCCTGTTAGAGAAATTACACAATATTGGTATAAGAGGAGTCCCCCATGAACTGCTCTGCAGCTATCTTCAAGATAGAACACAAGTAGTTCGCATCAATGATGTTACAAGCAGCTCACTAACCGTTAGAATTGGAGTCCCTCAAGGTACTGTGCTAGGACCATTACTATTCCTAATATATATTAATGGATTACTAGATTTAAATCTGGCTAATTGCTCTCTTTATGCCTTCGCAGACGACACTGTCGCTCTTTTTTGGGGTGATAGCTGGAGCAATGTGGCTGTGGTCGCTAATGAAGGCATAAATCGGATATCCAATTGGTTAAATTTGAATCGACTAAGCCTAAACACTAACAAAACAATAGTAATTCCATTCTCCATCAATTCAGCTGGGCTTCCGGTAGAACCCATACATATTGCGATCCATAATCATTGTGCCGTAAGAAACAATTGTAACTGTCCAACACTCCCTGTCAAAAACAACACCAAATATCTAGGTGTAGTTATTGATAGACACTTACGCTGGGACAAGCATATCTCGTACATGTGCACTCGACTTAGGAAAACAATATATAAATTTGTAGAGCTGAGAACAATTCTATCCCCAATTAGAATCCGCATGGTTTTCCTAGCCCTTGTACAGTCTGTAATAGAGTACGGTATAGTTAGCTGGGGAGGAGTGGCCGCAAGTATTTTGAAACCATTGTCAATACAGCATAAAAAAATAATGAAAATTTGCTTAAAAAAGCCGATTAGATATCCATCTATATTAATATATAAAGAATTTAACGTTTTAGACATCAAGCAAAGCTACAAGTATAAAGTACTAAAATATATACGATTCCGTCCATCTGAATTTCCTCAGGAAAGAAGCATTCATTTTAAAACACGAAGGCGAGAAAAAGGTGTACTATTTGAGCCAAAGGTTTCTACAGCTATGGCAGCTAGCCACACGCATTATTCAGGGCCGAGATTACATAATACCCTACCCAGAAATATCATTGAGGTTGGCAATTTTCACAAGTATTCAAAGGCAATCAGAAATTATCTTTTGGAGAACCAATAAATCTGTATATTTTTCTTTATTAATTATCAAACTCACACAGATAGCATATACATATATCATTACTCGGAACTCATAGTTTTCATTGTATTTTAGTGTAAATATCTAATGTGAAAATCGATGTATATTAAGTGATACCATTTATTAGCTATACTAGACTCTAGATAACACTGCGTGACACCAAAAAACCGTCAAAAAACCTGAATGCTATTTTGGTTAGCTATTGGTTCCCATATGACAAAAATGCAATTAATTTTTTTCCTGACCCTCAGGTTTTCGAGTTACACGCCGAAATCTTTTTTAATGGTCCTCATATAGTATCTGCTACTCAATTACTGCAATTTGCAATAAAATAAGTAAATTTCTTATCAGTATCCTTAAGAGGACTCTTGGCAATAAAAATCGCCGAAAATAAATATAATTTGCTCGGTTATTTTATTTTTATTCCCTTTTATTCTGACTTAAAACCGTGAAAAAACATATTTTTTATCTTTTCGCGGCTACATATCTTTACGTAACTTTAATATTTATTATATTTTTACCTGATATACTCGTTTTTTATTATCCTTATATTATCCCTTTTGTTTTTACCTGTCATATTCTTTTTTTATTATCCTTATAATACCCCTTAAAGAGCGAAAACCGTCATGTACAAAAATTTAACAAAAACTTAAAAAGATATTGTTATGGTATAAATAGCACGTGTTGTAATAGTTTTACTTTAATTGGTTTACAATATGGAATCTGAAAGAAGTATTCGCAACCTGTGCAAAAATTCACCAAATAAATTTTGCTACGTGTGTGGCAAATATATTTTTAAATCGCTAGAGAGAAAAGTAACACAAAAATTAAGGGATGCTTATTTTGCCCGCGTTGTGTCAGGATAAGCCTTGGATACCCGTTTTTTTTTTTAATATCGTGTTGTATGTCACTGCACTCTCAAAAAACTGGAAAACAAGAAATGCCTTTCGCGGTTCCAACACTTTGGAACGAGTCTAGCAATCATCACGACGATTGCTATTTTGGTGTGTTCGATTTTCGGGGTGCTACGAAAAAGCATAAGTATAAAGTGGAGTACCCTATAGTGAGTTCTGTCACGAAACCTGTGCCTCACAGTGTAAACAGCACTGTTCGCCCTCCTCACAGTGATAAAAGTAACGACCCTCAGGATACACAGTTTTTCCCCTCTCCTTCATCAAGCGATCAACGAAAACCACAGCTAATTCGCCAAGAGGAATTGAATGATTTGGTACATGGTACATGGACTTCATTAAAAGCTGTTCTAAAAGGATTCTTAGGAAATCACAAAGCCGAAAACGCAGGACTTTTAGTAACAAATATGTTTAGATATAAAGAGATGGGGTGCAGAATGTCTTTGAAATGCATTTTCTACACTCCCATTTCTCTTTCTTTCCTGAGAACCTTGGAGCCGTAAGCGATGAACAAGGTGAGCGGTTTCATCAGGACATAAAAAGGTTTGAGGAACGTTTTCAAGGTCATTGGGATGCAGCGATGTTAGGAGATTATTGTTGGCGCTTACAGCGAGAAGACAGTTCTAAACATAGGAGAAAAAGTTGATTTTTTTTATTTTTCCCTTAAAGTAAATGTGTTTAACAATTAAGTTTAAGTATCTATCTATCTATCTAATTTTAAGTATTTAAATATGTTTATTATATTGTTTTATGTCCGTTTTACCAAAAAAAATTTTATAAATAATAACCGATTTGTTACTGGAACTTTATTTTGTATTATTTTCTGGGAATATCAATATCTTTCCATATCTCTGAAACTGGGGGGTCAAGGGAAAAAGTAAATATGAGGTTTTAGTAAGAAATAAATAAAAATTAAAAAAAAATAAAAATTGGAGATGACGGTTTTCTTTTTTTTAAATTTGTCACACAGTGTAATTAGCCCCACAACACGAGCTTAGCTCTTCGTGAGGCTGCCAACAAGAAATAATGAATTATTATTTTTATTAACTTAAAATATTAAATAATGTAAATAAGAATGTTTGTAAATTAATATGAATTAGTTGGAATAAATTGAATTGAATTGAATTGAATTGAATTGAAGATAGCTTAGGTGTAGGACGTAGGACTACGAAACGATAGGTCCCCAGTTCAATTCCCAGTAGAAGCAAATTGTAAAAACGTAAGTTTAAAATAGGGAAAAAGAAGTTAAGGATAAAATAGAAGTAGAAAATGAAAAAAAGTGAAAATAAAAAAAAGGGAAAAATTAAAAAAATCACTTTTTGTATTTTTTTTATTATCGCCTAATTATGTTCCTGGCAAATTTTATTACCAACCAATTGTTAATTTTATTACAGTGCAATGGCATTTTTCATTACAGATGTAATAACTTTTACAACAGTTGCAGTAGGGTCAAAAATCATTACAAATACAATAGTTTTTATTACAGTTTTAATACCTTTTACTACATTTTTTCTCTCCGTGTAGATAATTTAATTCCCAATAAAGCTTGTATACAGCATTCGACTGTATGGTCAACACCGACTGTATGGTCAACGTCGAGCATATAGAAACATGCAGTTTGCTGTAACTTCCTCACCCCTCAAAGCAGTGGCGGCTCGTGGTGGAAAATACTAGGGGTTCACAAGCAAATATAAAAATTAATTGACTTCGGGAAAAATATGATGTAATTAAATTTTTCATAGCTTAGATTTAAAAAAACTAGTCCACAAAAAAGCCAAAAATTCAACAGTAATTATTGTTTTTATATTACATATTATTCTTCAGCAGATTATTTCCGACTTTCGTCAGCTGGAATATTTGTTTTCACTCCCATACAACAAACAGGGAAAACAAAAGAGTTTTCTAAGCTGCACACACATGGAGAATCCATGGATTTAATTAAATTTTCATTCTGTAAAAATCCAAATCGACCTGTGGATAAGCTCATGGACAGAACGAAAATACATTAAAATCCATGGATTCCACATATTTCCATAAATCTGATGTAGGTCATCCCGAGTTTTTTATTTTAATCTTATTTTCTGTTAAAATATTTTTGAAATTTGCTTTTAAGAAATTGACCGTTGCAATTTCATTCATCGCGATTTCAACAGAACAGACGCATGCGAGCATGCGAATTTAGTTCATACGATTTACAAGGCGCTGTGCACAACGACTTTGTGCACAAGCTCTAGTGTAAATTTTGCACTACCCCCTTGCCCCGAAAACCGCTAAAATATCCAAAATTGGAGCGTGTGCTCCTCTTCTCAGATTGTGCACCCATTGTGATTGCAGGTTTGTTGGTCGCAGTGTCGTGTCGTGACCATGTCGTATGTGCAGTGAGCCAGTCGGCAGTGTACATTCATTCATACATAGATATGGGGATGGGCATAGATTCAGTAGGTAGAATCTGTATCTTGGTATAAATAGAATAAGGCCATGTTGCGGGCTAGATGTGCAATTTGAGATACGCATTTTCGATTTGAAGAAATCAGTGTATCACGTGCTCTTACGATTTTTACTCAGGGGGTGCACGTGCACTTGTGCACATATGGGCGAGCCGCCACTGCCTCAAAGACAAAAACATGGCCCCATAGTACCTTTCCAATTGAGGCGGTGCGCGGCAAAACTCGCTCCTTCCATTTTTCGTAATTTTTCAGAAACCGAAAAAAACGTTTAGCAAGATCAAAAATTATTGTACCATATTCGTTTTGCAATTAAAGGGATTAAAGATTGATTTGTAAAACAGAAATGTAATATTTAATAATAACTTTGGCGTCAATTTCGAATTATAAATTGCAACAAACGAGTTTTGATGTGTCCTGGTGGAACCACATAGTTTTCTAACAAGTTGGTGGTGTATTTAATTCAATTTTGTTCAAAAACGTGTCTAAGGACGAAAACAATAAACCCTTACCTAATAATATTAATGACAGGGATTTGGAGCGGAGCGACCTTAAATTTCGGAGCGAAAGAGCGGAGCGTGGAGCGGTTTTCGGCAGGCTGGAGCGGAGCGATTTTTGCTTTGAAAGTCGCTCCACTCCGCTCCGCTCCGAAGTAAAAAATCAAGAAAATTCCGAGATGAAAAATTGAATTTTTTCGACGAAATTTTTCATTTAATGGCACTATTTGATGATTTTGGACGATTTAAAGGCGAAGAATTTGTTGAGAGTTTGCAAAATTTCGGATTATTGTGAAATTCATTATGATAAAAGAGGTTTTGCGTTTAGTCATCATAATCATCACTCTTAATTATTCAAAAATTCAAGATCATCCATGACAGAAAAGTCCTGTCCTGTACTCGCTGAATGAAATGCCCGTTTTAATTTAAATTAGTTATTAGGTGCATTTTATTGAATGGAGTACAGGACAGCTTCCATTCGTTCTATACGGGATGTCCGAAAACTATCTCATAAAGGCACCCAAATATTATTCCTGGTGATATTTCCAGCAAAAAGGAGTATAAAAAAAGCCCGAATTATTAGTTCTTCAGCTACCACAGACATTTAAAGATTTTTCAAAAATTGAATACTCATATTACCTACATATTTTCTTTCGGTCGTGGCCAAAATTTTTTCCTAAGAATAAACCCAATAAAAATCGGATAAGCAGTTTAAGCTGTGTAAAAAAGCTTCAAAGACAAAATTTTGTGATCTTACTTCATATACATTTTTTCCCGACGGAGGTCTTAGTGGTAGCATTTTTGTAAAATCTTTAGATGCTTTTGGTAGCTAAGGAGTTAAGAATTCAGGATATTCCCGGTACACCTATTTTGCTGGAAATGACATTAATAATCATATTTCGGTGCGCTTATGCGACAGTTTAGTATCCGGACACCCTATCTAGAACAGCTCAATTTTATTTTCAAATTTATACGAAATTGGTGCTATCCTTTTCTGTACTAGATCAAATAAAACGCACCTTTTAAGCCATATTCTATAATACGTAAGAAGATATAAGTTGAATTGATGAATTCGCGGAAAATTATGAATATTTACTAAAAACAATGAAGTTTTGTTGTATGTTTGTAATGGAGCGGAGCGGAGCGTGGAGCGGAGCGGAGCGAAAAAAATTTAGTCGGAGCGGAGCGGTTTCAAATTGGTCGGAGCGGGAGCGGAGCGGAGCGAAAAAAAGTGTCGCTCCAAATCCCTGATTAATGATAATGCAATATTTTCCATTTTAGTTAATAAAAATGTTTACTGGAAAGAGACAGTTTTGATGAGTCCGCTATGACAAGAAAAGAGTTTTGATCGAAACTGATGGAAGTAAAGAGTTTTGATAGGTACAATAAGTAAACATTACCTGGAAGAAGTAAGTTTTGCACCGAACTGCAAATTTCAAAGCCTCGAAAAATATGAAACAAATGTGTTTTGATAAAATCTGAGCTAACTAGCGTGTAGAGGAGGAAAAGTACTTTCGAAAGCAATTCATAACTCAATTTCGTAAAAAAGTGGAAGAAGCGAGTTTTGCCGCGCACCGCCTCAATTATTTTCACCTTTTTTGTTCTTTTGATAAAGACACATTGATTCATTAATTCAATATGTTTCTTAGAAGAACGAAAATGGGGGGTTGGGTTTGTATGGCCGCCCCATGACCAAATGGTTCGATTTGATCCATTCTTACATATGTTTTGTCTTATCAATAGAAACACATTTGTGTGGAATTTGGTTGAAATTGGTGCACAAATAAAAAAGTTTTTCTTAGAAGAACCTAATTTGGGGGGTTGGGTTTGTATGGTAGCCCCATGACCCTGTCGTGGATTACATTTCCACTTCATCATAGTAGCATTATAAAAAAATAATGTCAAATAAAAAATGTAATTAATTAATTAGTTTTCAACGATCGTTCAGAAACAATTTATATCTTTTAATAAATATTATTTTTAATCAATTAAAAATTGTGTTCCAATTTATAAAAATAAATAGAGATAAATAAACATAATATAAAATAATTCTCTATAAATGGTGACCCCGACGTGATGTGAACATAACAGAAGTTTAATTAATAAAAAAATTACATAAATGGTGACCCCTATAAAAAAACATTAATAATAATTAAATCTCTTCCTCCTTATTTGCCTGATCGCTGGACGAAGCAGATTCTGTGTCTCAGACGACACCGAATGTTATTATCCGGCGAAACATGGATCCATCACAATATATACATATATCCGATAGAAGCCGGTCGTTCGAACAACATTAAACTTGGACAACGCCGAAGCTCAATTGCGGATTTCATTTGCTCCATCAACTGTCGAATGCTATGGATGTTTGAGTGTAAATTACTCTCCCATCGTCGAACCTGGATGTTGAAGCTACTTTCCAGAAGACTAATTCCTGGATTTTAAAATGTAATTATAATGTAATGTATATGCTAAGTACCTATTATGTATTGTACTACCTAAATAATTGATATAAGTATAAATATATACTACTTTTTGTTAAGGAGGGGGGTAATGTCGTGGATTACATTTCCACTTCATCATAGTAGCATTATAAAAAAATAATGTCAAATAAAAAATGTAATTAATTAATTAGTTTTCAACGATCGTTCAGAAACAATTTATATCTTTTAATAAATATTATTTTTAATCAATTAAAAATTGTGTTCCAATTCATAAAAATAAATAGAGATAAATAAATATATATAAACATAATATAAAATAATTCTCTATAAATGGTGACCCCGATAAAAAGAACAAATCAAAATTTAATTAATAAGAAATGCTGACCCCGATAAAAAGAACAAATCTAAATTTAATTGATAAGAAATCAATTATAGAGATTAAAAATACAAACAAAAATTTAAAATAATTCTCCATAACCCCATTGTCCGATTTTACCGATTCAAACATACAAACTGCCTGCAGCAAAAAGAAGCATTTTCGCAAAAGTTCAGCTTCATAGCTTTTAAATTGGCCGAGTAAAACGCGTCTCAACAGACTCTACTCACTCTACGAGCGAATGGTATGAAAAGGTTTAATTTCATTATTTTAGATAACACTAACTCACTCATTATATTTTAGGGGATTATACGGACAAGGATTGTAGCCACTATGTTCGCTGATCGATCTCGGCAATTTAGATAACACTAACTCACTCATCATATTTTAGGGGATTATACGGACAAGGATTGTAGCCACTATGTTCGATGATCGATCTCGGCAATTCCAAGAAAAACATCTCCTCCTAAAGGTATGTACTGCGTTCACCGAGCGAAAAACTTGCATATATGTCTCCCGTGAAAACGGTGCCGTGGAAACTTGCTTTTTATTCACTCAATTTAAGATAAATGTTCACTCGCGTTCTGATTGATTGTCGATTACATCTTTTCACTGTGAAATTAAGTGCAACTGCATTATTTTCGCTGGCGAAACGTCAAAAACCGGTGTGGAGACTTTCATGTGAAGTGAGTACCACCAAGCGAATTCGATTTCACGATCACAAAAATTTTGACAGTATTTGCATGGATTTCACGTGAACTGACGATGTTAGTACCTACTTTAAAGGGCTGAATTAAAATAGAGAGTGAAATTTTTCGACCAGGGATTTTATCAATAAAAATGGGTACTTACTGTCGTGGAATATGTCACAAACGGTGGGGAATTCCATAAGCTACAATCCGAGACCGGTTCCATAATTTTCCTCGGCTATTTTATGTATTATTTTTCGATTCCCCGGTCATTTGACATTTCACGATGAAATAACCGGGGAACCGAAAAAAATCCTTAAATTGGTCGAAAAAAATTATGGAACTGTTTTTGAATTGTAGCTTATGGAGTGCCCCAGCATTCCCCACATATTCCACGACAGTAAGAATACATTTTCATTAAAAAAAATCGCAGTGGCGAAAAATTTCACTCTCGAGGTCAGTACTAGGCTTAAAAAAAATCATAATAATCATAATATAATATAAACTAATAGTTGGGGGGCGGGGCAACTTTAAACTGCTATAACTTTTTAACTTAATCACATATTCAAACAAATGCATGCCAAAGCGTATGCGACACATATTCAAATTGCATATGCATCAAAATACAATGCAAAATGCTTTTCTATAATTGTAATATGTACACAGGGTGTCCGCATGTAATTTCGGGCGCGGTCGGAATTTGGATACCCTTCGCTGCCTTTGCTAAAATGTTTTTTTCGGGCGTACCTACAAACTGTATTTAATACCCCCCCCCTCCCCGGCATTCTTTTCCTTCTGTCTTCACAAAAGTTCCGATGCGTCGGCAAAACAATATCTGTGTGTGGTTTGGTTGGAATAAGTGGGCAAATAAAAATATTTACTCAGAAAATTTTATTGGGGGATGCGGGAGCATTCCATTTGTACGATTCCATTTGTTTTGACCTTTTTAGTTGCTTTGATAAAGACACATTAATTCAAGGTTTTGTGAAATTGGTTTAAAAAAAAATTTCTTAGAAGAACCAAAATGGGGGGTTGGGTTTGTATGGCAGCCCCATGACCCCATCCCCATGGTCCCATTTGATTCAATCTGACATATGTTTTGTGTCATCAATAGAAATACACTAGTGTGAAATTTGGTTGAAATTGATGCACAAATTAAAAAGTTTTTCTTAGAAGAACGTAATTTGGGGAGTTGAAGTTGGCAGCCCCATGACCCCATTGTCCAATTTGATCCATTCTTACATATGCAAAATTTCAGCTTGCTAGCTTCAATACCCGCCGGGTAAAACGCGTCGCAACAGACAGACAGACGGGCATGCTCCAATCGACTCACCAAGTCATGCTGATCATATATGTATACTTTTTATATGGTCGGAGAAGCTTCCTTTAATGCGTTACAAACTTCATGACAAAGTTAATATACCCTTTCACTCTATGAGCGAAGGGTATAATAAAACTAACTACACTTAAATCGGACAAGAGGTTTGGTTTTTACATAGCTTCAAAGTAAAATTTTTGTGATTTGACCCAAAAACAATATATTTTTCCATCTCAATTTTATCCAACTTCTGCCAAGGTGAGGTGCTTGTACGATTCTTTTAAAAATTGGCGCAGTCTTGCAAGCATATCTTCCTTGCATCATTTTATTCTAGCTCCACTATCTTTAACAGTTTTTATACGTAAAGTGTAGAAAATTAGGTTTCCGTACAACCTTTTTGCTGGAAATCACATGAGGAATGACAATCCGGTGCGTTTATGCGGCAGCTTCCGGATACCCTGTATATATGATCAGTATGACGAGGGGAGTCGATTGGGCGATGTCCATCTGTTGCGACGCGTTTTACTCGGCCAGTTTTAAAGCTATGGAGCTTGCACCCAACTCCAACGAAAAGTTCTTCCATGGAAAACTTTTTTATTTATAAATTACTGTCAACCTCAATCAGATTTCACACAAATGTGTTTTTATTGAATCCAAAAAACGGATTCCGGGCCATGGGGTCATGGTCATGCCATACAAACCCAGCCCCCCAACTTGGTACCCAAATTCCCGCAAAACCGTATACCACAAAAATATGTAAAAACACATCTATCTTGGTCATGGTGCTAGGCTTGTTTTGCTATCCGTTCTAATTAAGAGGACTTTTGTGTTTCCGATATTTTCCGCTAAATGCCGGATGGTGAGGTGAGTTTCGCTAGGGTCGATAAGAATACCAAGAAACATCTTCTTTTGAGAGCTGATGGCTAATAGGAACGGAGGGAATCGGAACACAAGTCATGGGGATGTCCACGAAATTATTAGCCCGAGAGAGAGAGTCAAAGGTATCCAAATTTCGGCCGCGCGCGAAATATCATTCCACGAAGCTACAATAACTGTGTACTGGCCCCTGTAGATACGATCGAACGATTTATAAAAAATTCAATCACTGTATAAATTTATAATATCTAGTTACGACTAATAAATAAATTTATTTATAGGTCATTCCATAAGGTTAATGTCTCAGCATCTATCTCACCTGGTTTCGGTATCCTGTGCATTTCAAGCAAATATCCATCTGGTGTTTTGACTCTGTGTATTTCGACGGGATATCCATATTTCTCTATAAGCTCAGGCTGTTTCCAATCCGACAATAAGTAAATAGTTACACAAATATCATGTTTAATGTTTTGTTTCAATAGTCTAAACATACCGTAGTGGCCGTCGCATCTTCCAAGATACTAGGATCCACTTTTTCCGGATTGATTCCATACTGTGTAAGTTCATCTGGCGATGTGATACGGTCGAAACTTCGATGTTCTTTTGAATTTAGCAAACCGATAAGACTTCTTGCACTAAAACCACGGATTTCTGACGAGCAGACAAGTAAAATTAACACTGATAATAATCCATTCATCTTGGCAAACGTTCGACTACTGAAAGATGTTACAATTTTATTGGAGCGGGCTTTATAAAATGTCATACATCTGCACAATATTTGATTGATTGTGGATTCTTATCCGGTGTGTATAAAAAGTGTAGTTGAAGTGATAAGAAGGGATTACTTTTTCTGCCCTTAATATCGGAATTATTAACTGATAAGTATTTGTCAAGATCAGCATAGTATCGGTGTATCGTTGCCGAAACGAAATTTCATGATTCATCGAGTCCAATGGGCACACGTTTATGGGGAATTCTAACTCGCGATTATAGTAAATATTTGATGAAAAAAAACTTGTTGTACAAAGTTCGGAGTGCTTGTGTAGTTTGTGATGTTCTAGTCTACCACTTATCGCGAATGTGCTCATGATAATATTTGTTTTTCTATTGCCAATAAAAAAGTAGCTACTACTTTTTAGGTGCAGTATTGCAATGCAATATTACGTGAAGTTAAGTTTTATTGGCGTTATACATATTTATGTGCGCACCAGTGGCGCAACCACGGGAGGAAGGAAAAAGTGGAATACGAAGCAATGAATTTCGTTGCAAATTTTATAAAAATGGGGCGAATAACCAGCCACTTCCGTTCAACTGTTTTCGACATCCTTACCATAATTTGAGAATATCTTTGTGAATAAAAGAAGAGAAACTCACAAGTTTGAGGTGATTTTAGCAGGAAAAATCCGTTCGCTTCGATAATAATTTTTACCGAGCTTAAAATATTTCACTTTTGAAACATGTGTGAGGCATATCCTCTATATCATATTTGAATGATATTTCAATGCAATGGAAATTGTAGAAGATTTTACGCTTCGAAAATGGCGTTACAGAAGTCTAAAATTTTGTAAAAATATGCTAAGCCAAATTGTAGTTTAAATCTTTTCTAAAAAAAATTGAACTGAACATCGATCGTAACAATATCACAGCAATTCATATTTGAGAAATCAATTGGCTCTTTGCAACATACAGGCCTGTCTATTTCATATGAGAAGCATCTTATCTTCCCTGGATCTATTAGAACGATATTATTAAATTAAATTAAAAAAATTAAAAAAAATTCACAAATTCGGCTCAGTCTAATATAGCCCGCTCTAGGACATGATCCTGGTTGCGCCACTGATGCGCACACGTAATGCAGTTACATATTAATAAATTAATGTAAAATTGAGTCACTTTCACTCAGGGATTTGGAGCGATACATTTTTCCCTCCGCTCTGACCAATTTGAAACCGCTCCTCTCCAGCGCAACGCTTCTAAAAATGTTCCGCTCCGCTCCATTGCGTTTTATTCGATCAAGTACAGAACAGGATAGCACCAATTTGAACATAATATTGAGTTGTTCTAGATAGGGTGTCCGGAAACTAAACTATCGCATAAGCGCTTTTTACACAGCTTAAACTGCTTATCCGATTTTTATTGGGTTTACTCTTAGGAAAAATTGCTGGCGACGACCGAAAGAAAATATGTAGGTAGTATGAGTATTATTTTTTTTTAATCTTTAAATATCTGTGGTAGCTGAAGAATTAATAAGTCGGGCTTTTTTATACTCCTTTTTGCTGGAAATATCACGAGGAATCATATTTGGGTGCCTTTATGCGATAGTTTCCGGACATCCCGTATAGAAAGAGATCTGTAAAATTGTTATGGAAGCTGCGCTGTCCTGTACTCCATTCAATAAAACGCATCTAATAACTAATTTAAATTAAAAAGGGCGTTTCATTCATCGAGTACAGAATGGATGTCACGGATGATCCTGAATTTCTTAATATTGAAGAGTGATGATTATGACTAAACTCAAAACCTCTTTTATCACAATGAATTTCACAATAATCCGAAATTTTGCAAGTCTCACAACGAATTCTTCGCCTTTAAATCGTCCAACATCATTAAATCGTGCCATAAAATGAAAAATTTCGTTGGAAAAATTAATTTGTTTTCTCTGATGTTTATGATTTTTTACAGCTTGTTTTCATAGGGGGAACTTTTGTGTTTCCGACACTTTCCGCTATGTGTCCGCTATATGGCGGACGGTAAGATAAGTGTCGCTAGTGTCGATAAGAAGAACAAGAAAATTCTTCCAAATTCCACACAAATGTATTTCTATTGATGGCACACAACATATGTGAGAATGGATCAAATCGGACCATGGGGTCATGGGGCTACCATACGAAACTAACCCTCCAAATTAGGTTCTTCTAAGAAAAACTTTTTTATTTGTGCACTACTTTCAACCAAATTTCACACAAATGTATTTCTATTGATGACACACAACATTTGTGAGAATGGATCATATCATCCCATGGGGTCATGGGGCTGAAATACAAACCTAACCCCCCCCCCCCCCCAAATTAGATTCTTCTAAGAAAAACTTTTTTATTTGTCCACCGATTTCAACCAAATTCCACATTCCAAATGTAATTCTATTGATGACACAAAACATATGTACGACTCGATCAAATCGCACCATGGGGTAATGGGGCTGCCATACAAACCCAATCCCCCATTTTGGTTCTTCTAAAAAACATTTTTTACACCAATTTCACAAACCTTGAATTAATGTGTCTTAATCAAAGCAACAAAAAAGGTCAAAACAAATGGGATCGAACCATGGTTCCATGCTCCCGCATCCCCCAATAACATTTTCTGAGTAAATATATTTATTTACCCACTTATTCCAAACAAACCCCACACAAATATTGTTTTGTCGACGCCACGGAACTTTTGTGAAGACGAAAGGAAAAGAATGGGGGAGGGTTAATTACAAGTCGTAGGTCCACCCACCCGTAAGGTACCCAAATTTCTGCCGCGCCCGAAATTAGCCTCGGTCTCGTTATAACTTTATATTGCAAAATGAGGAGTTATTGGAGGCTGTATCATCAAATAATAAATATTGTCACCCGTAACACGAAAGCAGCGAAAAAGATGTACATGACACATCCCGAAATCTTAACCGTTTAGCTGACACATACATTTAAAGATTTTCTAAAAATGTATTAGTATAGTGATTTTAGCTGAAAAAATGATGAAACCCAAACATCCAAAAAAAGAGCTGACTTTTGATGCCAAATTGTTCTATGGCCTGACCGCATTACGCAGTAAAAAGTTAGACTTTTTTGCGCGTCACATTTGGGGGGGAGGGGGTGGCAAAGGGGTGAAATTACGATTTTTCGCCAATATCTTGTTAACTGTAATATTTACAGCAAAATGTTCTGAGGACGATTTAAACTACACAAAATTTCCTTTCTAATGATATATTATATCATATACCTTCTCTTGGCAGATTATATACTAGACCATAAAACATTTGGTGTAATTTAGATTTTTTGATAGTTACATTTTGCGCTCTAGCTTCTGAAGTAATTTAATTGCAGCCATGGTAATTGGGATAACTATTCCTAACAATATATAGCTGTCCCACACGGAGACTTAGGCTGCCCCGACAAAGCATTCCCCTATACTCCATATTAACATTTAAAAAAAAGACATGCCTGTAACTTTTCGGCGAATCACAGCAGGCGGAAAAAATTTTGGTAAACGTTAAGGCTAAGTCCCATTAGACCCTCCACCAAATATTACTTCGATCGGATTAAAACAAAGGGTACCTCCCATACAAAATGACTGGAAAATTGCCAACGAGCAAAACTTCAATTTTGGTTGACTTGTTCCCTTATTTCTTAATAAACTAGTATGGCATTGAATTTGAATAATTTGTATGGGAGGTACCCTTTGTTTTAATGCGATCGAAGTAATATTTGGTGGAGGGTCTAATGGGCCTTAACGTTTAACAAAATTTTTCCTGCCTGCTGTGATTCGGCGAAAAGTTACAGGCATGTCTTTTTTTAAAATGTTAATAGGGAGTATAGGGGAATGCTTTGTCGGGGCAGCCTAAGTCTCCGTGTGGGACAGCTATATATTGTTAGGAATAGTTATCCCAATTACCATGGCTGCAATTAAATTACTTCAGGAGCTAGAGCGCCAAATGTAACTATCAAAAAATCTAAATTACACCAAATGTTTTATGGTCTAGTATATAATCTGCCAAGAGAAGGTATATGATATAATATATCATTAGAAAGGAAATTTTGTGTAGTTTAAATCGTACTCAGATCATTTTGCTGTAAATATTACAGTTAACAAGATATTGGCGAAAAATCATAATTTCACCCCTTTGCCACCCCCTCCCCCCCAAATGTGACGCGCAAAAAAGTCTAACTTTTTACTGCGTAATGCGGTCAGGCCATATAACAATTTGGCATCAAAAGTCAGCTCTTTTTTTGGATGTTTGGGTCTAGAGCTAAAGTCACTATACTATATCCAGACTTCTGAATTCGTAGGTCGTAGGAAAAAAATAATTTGCCTAATGCTTGGCTAAGCCAGTTGATTTAAATGTAAATTGTTGTTTGTGCTTGTTTAGCCAAGTATTTAGCCAAGCGTCTTTTTATTCATAGGACCTATTATCCCTAAAACTCGAATACTCAAATTAAAAGCTCGCCAAGCCAACAAAATTTCCCAATAAATAAAATTAACTCAACATCGAATAAGCGGTTTAGTTTCTACAAGGGGTCAAAGTCAAATTTTTCTTAGTCGAACCTAACAACAAGATTTACTAAAACCACTTAGTTAATCGAGTCGAAACCCGCCTATTGGGAGAATTCACATTGTAAGACAAAACCGGACGGGTAAACTTGCAAGACAAGAACCATCGTTCTTACAATCTGAATTGCACAATGCTTGTCTGCTGGCCACTACAAAAGCTCTCGCCGTCCGTTTATTAGCACAAACAAACACCCGGCGAGAGCTTTTGTAGTGGCCAGCAGACAAGCATTGTGCAATTCAGATTGTAAGAACGATGGTTCTTGTCTTGCAAGTTTACCCGTCCGGTTTTGTCTTACAATTTGAATTCAGCCATTAGATTAAATCGTATGTCATTAAATTCAAAATGCATCGTAGAATGTACTTGCATTATTCAAATTGCAGTACAATATGGTACATCTGTCAAGTAAATCTAGGATTTAGTAAATCTTGTCGATAGTCTGAATCGCATTTTCGTAATTTCTGCTAAGGTAAGGTGCTTGGGCGGCTTTTGACAAAGTTGGCACATAGTCTTACGATAATATCTTCTTTACTTCATTTTATTCTAGCTCTATAATTTCTGGTAGTTTTAGTGCTTTAACCCGGGAACACTAACCTTAATTTTAGGCGCTTATTACTAACCATGAGTCATTTTGACTCACTACAGAAACTTTGGTATATCAAGGAGAAGAGTATGAAAGGATGCGCCAAAAACCTCGGAATACTTGTTTTATATAAATTGGATAGACTGTAAAATATCACCCAACCAAGTATGTAAGCTACAAAACATGGCGGTTGTTACTAACGTGAGTCATTTTGACTCACAAAAAAGGTTCCCTTAGTACTAACGACGTCACAGAAAAACACGAATAGCTGCTTACCATAAAATCAGAACCCTCCGCTTCCTTCGACATTCGGTAGGGAACATATTTTTCAAGGAAAACATGGGTAGCGAAACCCGGTTGGGCGTATCACCTTTTCTACGAAAAATGTAATCTGCGGCGTATGCGTCAAAATGACTCACATTAGTGTTCCCGGGTTAAACGGAGAATACTAGGGTTAATTTGTAAGTATACATATAAGGTTGCGAAATTGAGTGGATTTAAAAAAAATGCCATTTTTCATGGGGTATATCTCGAAATCCAGTGGACCTGTAGAAATAGATTTGGTCTTAAATCGAAGAAAATCTTATGTAGTTTGGACTAGTCTTACAGATATTTGTAAATTCAAAACTCTTTGAAATATTATTAAAAAACTAAAAAAAAATTCGAAAATATGAATGTTTTTGGGGCCCTTCATTGCATTTTATGATATGTTGTAAAATGTGCACCCTAACAAAAGGTAATGTTGTTCGATGGCCATTGGTGCAACAAATGGTGAGCAGAATTATTTGGAATTATGTATCCCAAATTCCTATATGATACCTTATTCTTCTCAGTATCGGATAGCCCCATGTGGGGCCATGGTGCGTTAACTCAGCCGTTTATAGGCAATTTCGAGTCAACGTTACATTGCATATCATTTCGGAGTGTATATTTATTTATTTATTTATTTATGCTAAACGGACAAATGTCCTTTATATATAAAAAAATACAAAATTACTGCCTTATATATATCTTAATAATATGTACTTACATCTATTTTAACAAACGATGCCGAAAAAATAACAATAAATCATAAGATAATTCAACTCCTAAAACGCTTAAATTTCCCAAAAGTTTAATCCAGTAAATTTAATATATATTTTTTAATTTTTTCCTTATTGGTGTCAGATAAATCCAAATGACTAAAAACTATTTTAGATTCCCGATTGCTTGCATTCTTTCTATAGGTGAGTTACATTGATAATTAGTTCTAAAAGTTCTTAGTTCAAACATATCTCGCTGTCGTGTAACACAATTAGGAACTTTGAAAGAAATTTCAAAAAGAATTTCAGGGGTATCAATAGGTCCATTAATTAAATTAGTTAAAAAAATCGCTTCAAAATAGGTTCTTCGTACTTCAAGTGTATTTATATTCAGAATCTTTTGAATATGAGCATAGTTTATGTCATCACTACTTACATGCAGTTTGTATGCAATGTACCTTAAAAATTTATGCTGAACTTTTTTAAGAGTAAGAAATATAAAATGGATTCCATCCAATTGATAAATATTCTAATTTACTTCGTACAAGCGAAAAGTATAACGATTTTAAGGCATAAATGTTATTAAATTCCGAAGAGTTCCGAATAACAAAGCCTAACATGCGACGAGATTGTTCAGTAATGTCGCTGATATGCTCTTTGAAACATAATGATGTATCCATCAATATTCCCAGATCTTTAGTCAAGCTTACGTAATTGAGTTCACGATTATTTATGTAATATGTGCATTGATATTTTGCTGAACTTCTACTAAATATTATAAACTTACACTTGGATAAATTAAGTTCTAAATTATTATGGTTACTTCTTCTTCTCTGTACCACGTTACCCCTTGTGGGGAATGGGTGCGTTCACTCAGCCGTTTATAGGCAATTTCGTGTCGAACGTTTCATTGCATATAATTTCGGAGTGTATATAATGTTGCAAGCACTACATATTTCCTCGACCACGCCGAGATTCGATCTCCGGACCTCTAGATTACTAGCATCGTAGAGTGCGACTGAACCAAGTGAGCCACAGAGCGTGGCTTACAATAAACGAAAAATTTGTGTAAATTGTTTTGAAGTGCAAAACATCATCGTTACATGTAATTTCCTTGAAAATTTTGCAATCATAAGCAAATAACAAAAATTCAACATCATCAAAAAATAATTTCAAATCATTAAGGAATATTAAAAATAAGATCGGACCTAGATGTGATCCTTGCGGAACCCCAGATGTTACTTTAAATCGCTTCGATAAATTATCATTGATGTTCACAATTAATGATCGATTCCTTAGATAATCGTTTATCCAGTTAATTATCGAACCAAAAAAGCCAAAGTTTTTCAACTTTTTAATTAGGATTTCGAAGTTAAGTTTATCGAAAGCTTTGGAAAATCGATATAAACCGAATGAACTTAAGACTTTTCCAAAAAAGCTTTTAAAGTATAATTTTCATATTCAATAAGGTTAGTTGCTGTGGAGCTACCCGAGGAAAATCCATGTTGGTTGGTAATAATATAAAACCGTACCAAAGGTGTAATGTAGTCCGTAACCAGACCTTCGAATATTTTAGGAATACAAGATTAGATGTTAATCTGCCTATAATTTTCAACATTGGCTCTGTCACCTGATTTATGGATAGGTAGGACGTAGCTTATCTTCCATTCATCAGGAAATTGCCCAGAGGATAACGATTTATTAAAAAGAACAATTAGTGGTTGCAGTATATTTTGAGCACAATTCTTCAGAAACACCGAGGGGATGCCGTCAGGTCCGGCTCTTTTTGATATGTCTAACTCCATCAGTTTCCTCAAAAGCAAATCAGGACTAATTCTAATATTTGATAAACTATAAAGCTAGTATTTAACAAAGGTGGATCGAAGTGAGAAACTTCGTTATTGTAAATCCTGGAAAAATGATCAGCGAATAAATTTGAAATAGTAGAACAGTTAGAACTCCTTATAGTGTAGTTCCGAGGTGATTTCAGATTGCAAAGTGTGGTGGAGACAATTTTTTTTTGTTTCTTATGTTTTTTGGGGTGCTGAGCTCGAATCCAGAGCTCCCCACCAAAATTTCATTGCGGAACAGGGTCAAAACCGGGAAAAAAACCTAAATTTCGGAGTTTTCCCGTTTTTTTTTGTTTATAACTCCGAAAGTGTACATTTCTCCGAAAACCTGTCCATGAAAATATTAGAGAAAACATAACTGCGGGTCCAACGCGCCATTAATCATTAAAATGTGTTAAGCGGTATTGCTACAATTCATAGTAATTTTTTTGGCGTTTTTTGCAATTTTGACCCTGTTTTACAACGAAATTTTGGTGGGAAATTACAGATTCAGGTTCTGCACTCCAAAATACATAATGTACAAGAAAAATTCAACTTTTACGACCAGAAATGAAAAACCGTTCAATCTCAAAATTTTATTCATAAAATGGAACTATGATACAAATGGCAAATTTAAATTATCCATTGTAGTAATACCGCTCAACAGATTTATAATATTTATGTCTCCTTGGACGCGCAATTATGTGCTCTCTAAAATATTCATGGAGAGCTTTTCGCAGAAATAAACAGTTTCAGAATTAGGGGCCAAATAACGGAAAAACAGCAAAAATTTAAGGGTTTTTCGCGATTTTGACCCTGTTTCACAACGAAATTTTGGTGGGAAGCTCCTGATTCGTGCTCAGCACCCCAAAAAACATAAGAAACAAAAAAAAAATTGTCTCTACCACATTTTGCAATCTGATGTACTAGGTTTATCACGTAGTAACTACACTATTATACCGTTCAGGAACATTGTGTCAGAAATAATATTATAACTTTTTCGGGAGTTAATATAATTCCAAAAGTTTTTAATGTTTGTTCGAACAGATTCTACTTTATAAATGAAACGCTGGAAATCGGTTTTAGATTGACTCTTGCATTTTGTCCTTAAAATAGAAATAAAACTTTGTAGTCATGTAAGCTCCCGGTAGACTTGTACTTTGAATGTGCTGTTTTCTTTTCAAATACTAGCCCTATTCGACTGAAGCGGACATTGATCCTGTCCAAGTCGAATGAAATCGGATCAAAATTTCCCAAATCGGTAACAGCTGACTATCGTGTCATTGTCATCTGTCCCCAATGCGATATTCTGAATTACAAATTGCATTTGTAATTATGCACCGCTCGAGATACAATTAAAAGAAAAAGGTTCAAGAAATATTAAAATGATTAACGAATAAAGTTTAGAAACAAAAAATGCTAAATAACAAAATGACATACGGGAAATTTCAGGGAAATTGTTCGCGGAGACATCTGGGGGATTAGTTTGGCAGATGATCCAAGTCATACCCTGGATCGATTTTCAGGATCATCATTTTGTAGGGAATTTCCAATAAATCTGGAAAGGATCCAGTGAGTCGAATAGGGCTATTAATTGTTTTAATTGACTGGAAAACTAGGCTGGAAAGTATTGTGAATTAATGTTTATCTGGCAATACTGTTTTAATTTTAATTTGTTTAAGAGTACATAAACGAAATGGTGATGACATCGTTAAAAGTTCGCAACGCTGGCTTGGATGTAAGTGACGAGCTCGTGGCTTCGTTAATGTTAGCTGGACTGCCTAGCGAATACCAAGCGTTGGTTTTCGCTGTCGAAAACTCAAAGGAGACTATAAGCGTGGACAACGTAAAAAATCTTTTCTTGCAAGACGTAAAATTTGATAAGGAGGATTTCAATGAGGGTGCTCTATTGTCGGAAAAATATTGGGAACGGGATCGCAAATTCTGTCCTATCAAGTCGGACACCAATACAAAGAAGCACACGAACGAAATTTTCCTATTTACTTCGTTTTTGGCTAATGAAAAAACGAGTAAATGGATCGTCGACTCGGGGGCAACATCACATATGACGAACGATCGGAGTTTTTTATTTAACGAGAAGAGCGCTAAATACAAACACATTGTCGTTGCCAATCAAGAAAAGTTGGATGTGAAGTGTACGGGAAGTGCCAAAATAAAATTACATGTCGGTAATGGTAAACTGGATGCTAAATTGACAGACGTGGACTTCGTCCCAAGTTTTTGCGCGAACTTATTGTTGGTACATAAAATTGTTCAAATGGGACACACAGTTATCTTCAAAAACAATTCGTGTATAATTTTGAATTCTGAAAATCGTGTGTTATAAAAAAATAATAAATAATAAATCCAACATTGGACTAAGGTCGCAGGATGTGTTAGTGACATCCAGGGATTTGGAGCGGAGCGACCTAAAATTTCGGAGCGAAAGAGCGGAGCGTGGAGAGGTTTTCGGCAGGCTGGAGCGGAGCGATTTTTGCTTTGAAGGTCGCTCCACTCCGCTCCGCTCCGAAGTAAAAAATCAAGAAAATTCCGAGAAAAAAAAATTATTTTTTTCGACGTAATTTTTTATTTTATGGCACTATTTGATGATTTTGGACGATAAAGGCGAAGAATTCGTTGAGAGACAGATTTACAGATCTCGTTCTATACGGGATGTCCGAAAACTATCGCATAAATATATGATTCCTGGTGATATTTCCAGCAAAAAGGAATATAAAAAAAGCTCGAATTATTAGTTCTTCAGCTACCACAGACATTTAAAGATTTTTCAAAAATTTGATACTCATAGCACCTACATATTTTCTTTCGGTCGTGGCCAAAATCAGATAAGCAGTTTAAGCTGTGTAAAAAAGCTTCAAAGACAAAATTTTGTGATCTTACTTCATACTTCGGTGCGCTAATGCGATTGTTTAGTTGCCGGACACACTATCTAGAACAACTCAATTTTATGTTCAAATTTGTACGAAATTGGTGCTATCCTGTTCTGTACTTGGTCGAATAAAACGCACCTTTTAAGCCATACTCTATAATACGTAAGAAGATATAAGTTGAATTGATGAATTCGCGGAAAATTATAAATATTTACTAAGAACAATGAAGTTTGATGTATGTTTGTAATGGAAAAAATTTTAGTCGGAGCGGAGCGCTGGAGCGCTGGAGCGGAGCGGTTTCAAATCGGTCGGAGCGGGAGCGGAGCGGAGCGAAGAAAAGTGTCGCTCCAAATCCCTGGTGACATCCTATTTCCAAGATAATGCTAATGAACGGGTTATATGAACTAAACTGTGAGCGAGAGAAGGAACCCGAAGTGATGGCGATGGTGGCGTCGGACAATTTCGAAATTTGGCACCGAAGGATGGGACACATATGTGATGAGAGTTTAAAGCTAGTTAAAACTGCATCAGTGGGCTTAAATTTCAAAGAAAATAAGCAATATAATAAATGTACAGTGTGTGTTAAGGGTAATCAGACCCCTACTCCGAATAAATGTGCAGGTGCTCGCGCTAATAACCTATTAGAAATCATTCATACTGATGTGTTAGGACCCATCGACACAGAATCGTTTCCTTGTAGTTTTCGTGGACGACTATTCTCGGAAAGTTTTCACAGTACCCATTAATAGAAAATCCGACGTGTTAAACGAATTTATTACTTTCAAAAAACTTGTTGAAAACCAATGTGATCGGAAAATACCGAATCGCCGCCGTCGAGTAGAGTCTGGAACGAAAAGAACAACAACGTTTTAATTGAACTCGGCCTTCAGCGCAGTGAGGTGGACCAATGTTTATACTACTGGGTACAAGGAGAGAAAATGGTTTACGTAGCGATATACGTAGACGATGCTCTTCTATTTTCCAACGACGATGGTATGCGCACCATTATTAAGAAGGAGTTGTGCCACAATTTCAAAATTTAGGACATTGGCGAGGCGTCATCAGTTTTGGGGATGCGGGTGAGACGTAGCATAGAAACAGGTAACATTAAAATCGATCAATCTCAATACATTGCAGATATCCTGAAGAAGTTTGTAATGAAATGAGTGATTGCAATCCAATTGCTACTCCTGTTGATGTAACGCAAAAGCTGACGACGGACATGTGCGCCAATACTGAAGAAGCAAAAGCAGAGATGAAGAAGATCCCGTATTTGGAGGCGATTGGGAGTTTGCTCTTTGTCGCACAAAACACCCGTCCTGACATTTGCTATGCTGTCAACATGTTGAGCCGTTTATCGTCGAATCCTGGCAAAGCGCACTGGGTCGCTGCTAAGCGAGTTATGCGCTGTTTGAAAGGTACTATGGACTATGGTATTGTGTACAAAAGAGGAGCAGCCGAATTTATCGGATATTGCGATTAAGATTGGGGTGGAGACGTTCCTGAATCGACCTCTGGTTACGTTTTCATTGCACAAGGAGGGCAGGTTTCATGGTGCACACATCGTCAGCGCACTGTGGCTTTATCATCCACCGAAGCCGAATATATGTCTATTGTTGCTGCAATGCAGGAATCTATTTGGTTGAAACGACTGGAGGGCGAATTGATACCACATGCCGCAAGGAAGATGCTCTTGTATTGCGATAACAAGTGTGCTATGCATATCGCTCGCAATAACACCTTCTCACCGAGAACAAAGCACATCGATATTAAGGCAAAATTCATCCGTGAAAAATTGGACAGTGGCGAAATCGAATTGGCATACATAGCTACCAACGAAATGAAGGCCGTTCCAACAGTTAAACATGATTTCATCAACAGTAAGTTAGGATTCAAATAATTTCAAATTTTGCCTTAATACAGTAAATGTCATTTATTTCAGTAGTATTGTGAATTAATGTTTATCTGGCAATACTGTTTTCATTTCTCTTAAAATGTCATATCCTATTCACATGAAATATAGTTAGTTGTCATTTGTTATCCGACCCGAGCGTTTCAATTCTCAACAGAAAGTTATCATAATTTAAGCGTTTACGAGGAAGATGAATATTAATCAAATTACTTACAATACTATAAAACAATGACACTGCTCCATTTAATAGCAAGTGCTCAATCACAGTCCAATCGACAATATGTAAAGCTTGATTTAAATCAGAATAGTCTGCATTTTTTAAATTTACAATATCGCGGGTTTCATATTTTCTTGATTTTCCAATATACAACGGTAAATTTACAAGAATATCTGAAGCGGGATGATAGCAATCAATTGGTAATATAGGATTTTTGTTTTCGGACACAGTAATATATTCGACATTAGAAAATATAAGATCAAGAACATTATTAGCAATATTTTTTATATAATTGTATTGAAACAAATTTAAAAAGGAAAAAGTATCAATAACTTCGGAGGCTTTGGTGTTAGTGTTTCCGATAGACCCTGAAGTTGCAGTCCAATCGACATTTGGCAAATTAAAATCGCCAGTGACAATGATGTTAGCAGTTGGGAAAGCTTCCGAAGTATGCAACAAGTCATCCATATGCAGTTCATATTGCTCAGGGGAAGCATCCGGGGGAAATAAACAGTGCTGATTATAGTACGAACTGGCTTTGTTTGCAATGACACAATAAGCCTTTCAATTGAATTATGTTTACATTTCAGATTTGGTGATTTCAAAGATTTGCTTATTGCAATCAGAACTCCTCCACCGCTTTGTTTTGTTGAAGTGTTTTCATTGCGATCGCATCGGTAAATTGAATAATTGCTAAAACCAAGCTCCGAGGAATGAAAATTATTATTTAACCATGTTTCCGTGAATATGATTACATCAAAAACGCATGTCGCCAAAGCAATTCGCAAATCAGGTAGTTTAGTACGTAAACCTCGCGTATTTTGATAATATACTTAATTTCAAATTTATTTTGTTGATTTGCCACGTATGATCCGTGGAATACTATTAACATATTTAATCGTAGCTTCAGGATCGTCCCTCTTAATGTTAATGAGCTCACTATTAAGGGAGTTTAGATGTTCACGTTGTTTCAGTGTCAAATCAGAAACAATCTTGACATTATTTGTTTTTAAATATTTACGCGAGTTATGATCTTTCTTACTTTTTATTATTTCGAAAGCAATCGACGAGCTTGAAGTTAAAACTTTGATCGGTCTCGGTTTATCATTTTTTGGCTTGCCGATTCTAAACGTTTTGATGTCACTAGCTATACAGGGTGTCCCGCATTCGGTGGTCAATACTGTAACGGTTGATAGCGCAACTTGTTTCGGCAAGAGAATTGCCATTACTATCGGATTTTTTTACCGTTACCATGTTATCGCTCTTTTTGTGAAAGTCATCGAAAATCGTGACTTGTCATGCAAAATCATAATTTGCAGCCCTCCTGATAACTTAAGCCAAGATTTTATTTCAGTTTCAGAAACTACATAAAATTTCACAAAAACTGAAGTTTTTCCTGTTGTCAAGGTTATCGCCATTTTCAAGATACAGTTACTCAAACTTAATAGAAATTTCAAAATAGATTTTTCATCATAAATTCAAACAGTAATTCCATAACGGTGCTTTATACGTACAACTCTGCAAAGTTGATAAAAGTTGCTTCAACATGTTGGCTTTCCAACGGTATATAACTTTTTATATTTACATTGCGGGATTTTGGAATTACACATATTGTATGTAAAAAAACAAGGTAATAATTCTCATATCGGATTATTCAAACTGAAATTTTATTCATTTATTTTTAATATTTTACTACCGCAATTTGAAAAATTCGCTAAATAAAAATGAAAATTAAGTTTTGAATATGAGAAATAGCAAATAAACTAAAAATATTAACTAATGATTAAATGGGTATGTTCGATGAATTGGAATAATGCTGCTGGAATTGGCCTCCTCCATTTTGTATGCAGACTCCCATAAATAAAAATCTAGGGAAGTAAGGTCGGGACTTCTCACAGGCCACACAACTGCCCCAAATCTGCCAATCCAATTTCCGGGAAATTCGTATTCCAAATATTCTTTGATAGATCTCGCATTATGAGCGGGACACTCGTCTATCTGCCATAAATAGCAAATATTAAATTTTAACTGTTATAAGTACCGTTGCATTTGCCAAACAGTGTACAAAATTTCAAATATCTTACAGTTCTGGTAAAAATAATGTAGCGAGATTCTATCCCGAATTTTAATAGGCTTCGTTTGTCTTTTTTCGAGTAAAGGAAAAATTGTTAGCGATTCCACTGAAGCCTTGAATTTTACCATTCAATGCGTGTTTCCCTAAAATTCTGCAATGTAAATATAAAAAGTGAAATACCGTTGGAAAGACAACACGTTGAAGCAACTTTTATCAACTTTGCAGAGTTGTACGTATAAAGCACCGTTATGAAATTACTGTTTGAATTTTCGATGAAAAATCTATTTTAAAATTTCTATCAAGTTTGAGTAACTGTATCTTGAAAGTGGCGATAATGTTGGCAACAGAAAAAACTTCAGTTTTTGTGAAATTTTATGTAGTTTCAGAAACTGAAATCTAATCTTGGATTAAGTATTCACGAGGGCTGAAAATTATGATTTTGCATGACAAGTCACGATTTTCGATGACTTTCATAAAAAGATTTTAACAAGGTAACGGTAAAAAAAATTCCGATTGTATTGGTAATTTTCTTGCTGAAACAAGTTGTGCTATCAACCCTGACAGTATTGACCACCTAATGCGGGACACCCTGTATAATAATGTTGCAAACACTATATATTTCCTATCCGCACATGTACGTAAGTTATGGGTAGACCACGCTGAGATTCGATCTCCGGACCTGTAGATTACTAGCATCGTAGAGTGCGACTCAACCAAGTGAGTAATTTATATTTGCAATGGAGTTTAACTAAACTATTGTGTTGTCTTCATTGAGTTTCAACGTCCTGTCCCTGTGCTTACAAGACATGTGCACTAACCACACTACAGAGCAGTGTTGCCAGGTTGGCTGCGTGATTTTCCCCTAAATTCAACTCGATTTCCCCCTAAAATGATGGGTTTCCCCCTAAATTGAAAAAAGGACAGAAAAACACCAAAAAGGATTCATGCTGAGCGCAAATTGTGAAATGAAGACGAGGGTACGAAGCGTAATTCAGCACACACGATCAAACCGAATCAATTTTTTTTTTTATTTTCGTTCTGTCAAAATGAAAGAAAATGTATGAATTAAACAGAACAAAGAATCCAAAAAATGGATTCAGACGCTTCATGTGTGGGTCTAATGGTACCGCGAAAACATATATCGGTCTACAGGCGAAGCGACGACAGCTACTAGCTGTAGCTCTAAGCGGGGCTAATCGAAGTGGGAATTTTCCGTCCGTAGCCAACTATAATCAAAGAAAAATTAAAAAAGGCAAATTGAGGATAGCTCATCCTCTTATTGCTCCTAAAATACATAGTTCGAGAGAAAAAGGAGTCACTCGAATTTCTAAACGAACACATTATTACAAATTTTCTATTTACATATTTATTAGCAATCTAAAAAACGCGTACCAGTTTCATAAGAGAAGATGTTGAACTCCCCAATATGTAAATATGTCCACAATATCTCCCACCGATATCGAATCGAGGATATTCTGGAGGTACAGGACAAGTAAACAATTCTATTTGTTGGTCCAACCAGCAAATTTTAAAAGTTAAAGCGACTGTCGCTGACACAAATTTTGATGGAATTTGCTGATTCGTGTCAGGAAAGTAAGCCCCAAATTCTTCCTAAGGTTCTTTAGGTTCCCCCTAAAATTTCCCCTAAAAATTTTATCACCCTAAAATTCCCCCTAAGAGGTTGAAAAACCCCTAAATTTAGGGGATTTTCCCCTAAACTGGTAACACTGCTACAGAGTTGCTATATGCTTTAATTAAATTAATTACGTATCTCAAAACCTGAAACTTTTACAACTATTCAAATAAAATTATTAACATATCAAAGTAAATAATTCCACAACAAAATAAATCATTTCATTTCACAAACACGCACTTATAAAATCCATTAAAATCCCAAAAACCATATCCTCAAAATGCAACCATCATACTGGTACCTACTTGAGAAATCGTTTTCATATTTTTCTCAATATAACTGAAATGGACATGAACTGTATGCTTCCGCTTCCAGGACTCACTTTATAGCCATAAACTCTTGTAAAGCTTGTTCTTCCATATTACAAGCAAAATGGAAAAAATATGAAAATTTCAAATAGAAATGTCTAAACTGAAGTGTAATGGAAAAATTCCATGCAACTAATATTTAACAGTCATCATACAGCAAAGCCAAAATGGAATTGTAAACTAGAGTGGAAAAAAAAGTTGTTGAAGCGCACTCAATTTCAGTTTTGCAGGAACTTTATGGGAAATGTAGTGGCACTGCCATATAATTGATTTGAATTCTGTGGCGTCAATAAAAATGAACTCTATTAGCCCGACAGTTGCATTTTTTTTCTTTTAAGTGGAGAGAATGTTTGGTAATGCCATGCTATTGATGAGTGAATGTAAATATAATCTGAGTCCAATTTAGGAAATATTTTAAAATAAAAAAGAAATAAGAATATTTTTATGAAAGGGTTGTGCACATCAAGCTTTGCTGATGATGGTTGTCCCATTGTTGACGACTGAAATGCATTCATAATAAATTATAAAAATAAGTGAAACGCGATGTTTTTTAATTTATTTTAATAACATTGTAGTGGACCCAGTGGCGGCTCGTGACCCCCTAAATTGGGGGTTCACAACTGAAACAAACTAGAGGGCCTAATTTTTCAAAATTATGTGAATACCTAACTTCAGTAAACCTTGTACTTTGCACCATTTTGTACCTCTTTTTTAATTGAAGAATTTTCTTTTCGGCTTCATTAGCTTTTTTTATACAAATAGAGATTTTTTGTGGTTATTAAATTTTAGGCCAATAAAAATGATCGAATTTAGTAAGATAAGAAGCGTAATATCTTGAACTACAACAAAAAATAAATTAATATTTAATTTCTGCTAATATAGTTACAGATAAAAAAGGTTTTCTTTCACTATGCATGTTAATTCAATAAATTAAAAATTCAATTTTTTTTTCAATTATTTCTCGAATAATAGATACACAAAAGTAAATATCAGAGTTCTAGTTCCAAACATTCATTTTTGAACCACTCATATCATTGTATCAAATTATGCATCAGATTTTTTTAACGGATTTTAATCAGAGCACATACCTACATAATCACCAACACATACTAAGAATATAGCTCTAAAATTGTGTACAAAAATTGTACAACATGGGTTAAACAATTTTTAATTACAAAATACTACTTAATCACGATTATTTTGTTGGGAACACTACATCATCCATACATGTTTCCAAATTAGAAATATAAATTTGTAAATATTGTTTACTACATAGCCATACTTAATACGAGTACATTCGTCATTACTTTTGCCTTATTTAAATTTATGTGCCCGTACCTTTCCACATAAAGAAGAAAAAACTGAGCAATTAATATGATGTAATCATAAATATTCATACAAACAATGCAAAATGCATCAATTCACAACAAATCAACCGAAAAAACATCACCGATTCTGAAGCTCGCACGCAATTCTTCCACTGTTCGCACATATTTTGTGTGCTCCTATGCCAGCGAGTCTGCGTCGATTGATACTATGGGACATCGCATAGGATCGTATGGAAACGGATGATGGGTACAAGCAACTCTAACCGCACGTGCGATTAGAGAATAGGTGGCTTGTTCTTTGACTTGTGTTATCAATATTTCGGTTACTCTTCGCAGGTTTAAGATACATGACATCGATTTTTAAATAAATTTGAAGTTTTGCTTTAAATTCTATGATATAAAATTTTAGGTAGGAAAGCAATTTTACGATGTGATGGTTATGATGAGCGTAGGGGGTTCACGTGCTCATGTGCTCCTAAGGAGTAACCGCCACTGAGTGGACCTTATTTTTATTTCGATGTTTGTGGTCAATAAGGAACCCTTTCATAAAAATATTCTTAAATCAAGACCCCAAAACTTTCGTTTTCATTTAGTGATTAAAAACTAAATAACTTCCTATCTAAAAAAGAAATCCTTCCTGAATTTTAGTTAAAAAAACGTGGGCGACCACTGGGATGATATCATTTTTAACGAGACTGAGGCTAATTTCGGTCGCTGCCGAATACCCGTCATATTTGAATGAAACTTAAGCTTGTTTTGTGATTTCTACCGCAGCCCTATGACTTATTCCGATTCCATATGTTCCTGGATGTGTTGAGGCTAAACTAAGAGAAAGCTTGGGTGAAATTTGGTTAAGATTGATTCAAAATTAAAAAGAGTTGTTCTTACAAAAACCTAATTTTCAGGGGTGATTTGTATGACAGCCCTATGATGTAGTGTTCCGATTTTATCTGTTCCTGGATATGTTTTGAGGTTTTACACGGAACATACTTGGATGAAGTTTGGTTTAGATTGATTCATAAAGAAAAACTTTTTCGTAGAAGAACCTAATTTTTGGATTTTGGGTTGGTTTCTATGGCAGCCCCATGACGCCATGGTCCGATTCAATTCGTTTCGACATATATACAGTGTGCACTAAAAATAAACTTATATACAAAATTTACTGATGGCTGAGGGACTAGTTTGCATTAAAACAGACGGACAGACTGATCGACGGACAGCACTCAATCGATTTCTCGCGTCACACTGATCAATACTTATATACTTTTAATAGTCGTAGGTGGTTCCTTCTGTACACTTTCACATAATGACGGGCATACAAAACTTTTGGGCGCTGCGTTGCGATGATTTTATTTTTAAAAAGTTGCCGAATTAATTATACTGAACTAATGGCAAACCAAAGATAAATTGTATTTATTTATCGGGAGTTTCTTGTTAGAAAATTTTTAAACTAACCATGTAGTGATTTGTTGCTCTTGTATGGCAACAGAAATGATGCTTTAGGTATATCAGAAATAATCAATCAATCAAACTATATAGTCATAAAATCCGAAAACACACTCATTACATCGATATAGATGTACAAGGGAGTCTATTCATTTCAAATTTTGAACATGCACAATTTAGGAACTAAAGTCAACAGACAAATACAAATCGACAAATAGAGGAGGACTGTCCAACATAGAGCCCGCGGGCCACAATTATGGCCAGGAAGTCTGTCTTCTGACCTGCTACCGATTTCGTAATTATTCCCAATAATTTCCGATTAAAGTAAATAACATCTTGACTAAAAGTACGAATTTTCTTGCGTCAAATGGAAGGCTTGCCGTGAAAACGTACTACAGAAACGTTTTGCCAACAGTAAGTAGCTCTAGTTTCATGGATTGGTTTCAACAAAATCGGCCAAATATGGAAAAGGGTTCTGCTCCTATACTTGTTGAGCTTAGATCATACCGTGGAGTTAAGACTTTACCTCTATGTAAGTAAGTGCCTGAAATATAAGCACAGCCTGGAAGGTTAGAATTATCTTTACTATACCTGTAATATAGAATTTTCGGAGTGCATTCACCATAAAGACTCCCAATACCCACTGTTGTAAAAACGAGTTCTAATCGTGCGAATATACCCATGTACAGGCCTAGAAGGCACGCAAAAACCAGAATAAGGCACTGATCAAAATTTCAAGTCGATAGCTATATTCTATCGAAAGTTATGGCCGAATTAAAATATCAAAGAGGGGTAATTTGTGTGGGAGGTAGGGAAACCCTTGGTCCGATTTGCCACATTTTCAATACCGTCCAAGATTTTTCAAAACAAACATTTGACCAAAATTTCAAACCGCTAGCTTCAATATTTCGGGAGCTATCGTGCGAACAGACAGACATGGCTTATTCGAATCAGTGACGTCTGATCATTTATATACAGGGTGTCCGGAAACTGCCACATAAACGCACCGGATTGTGATTCCTCATGTAATTTCCAGCAAAAAAGCCGTAACGAACATACCCCCAATTCTTAACCCTTTAGCTGCCACAGGCATTTGAAGATTTTTGAAAAATCATTTTCTTGTATCATCATTATCTCCAAAGCTAGACTAGCTAAAATAGCGAAATAAGCTGATTATGCAGCCAACAAATTTACCTAAAAAATAAAACTAATCACACTAAAATCGGTTAAGAAGTTTAATTTTTACAGAGCTTCAAAGTAAAATTTTGGTGATTTGATTTAAAAACAATCTATTTTTATACCCTTCGCTCATAGAGTGAAAGGGTATATTGTTTTTGTTACGCCGATATTATGTAACACCTCAAAGGAGCCACCGGAGGTATGGCAAAGTATATATATAAATGATCAGGGTCGGTCCCTGAATCGAATAAGCCATGTCTGTCTGTCTGTCTGTCTGTCTGTCTGTCTGTCTGTCTGTCTGTCTGTCTGTCTGTCTGTCCGTGTGTCTGTCTGTTAGCACGATAACTCCCGAAATAATGAAGCTAGCGGTTTGAAATTTTGGTCAAATGTTTGTTTTGCTAAAATCTTGGACGGTATTGAAAATGGGCCAAATCGGACCACGGGTTCCCCTACCTCCCATACAAACTACCCCTCCTTGATATTTTAATTCGGTCATAACTTTCGGTAGAATATCGCTATCGACTTGAAATTTTGATCAATGTCTCATTCTGACATATACTTTGAGTTGATGGAAAGTGGATTAGGTCCGACTACCCCTACCCCTACTTCCCCTACAAAGTTATATTCAGTCATATCTTTTGATAGAATGTCACGAAAAACTTCAAATTAATATCAAATGGTAGCCGTTGGATGTCTTGACAAGGTAATAAAGATGTGTCAGGTCCGACCCATCTACCCCTCCCTCCCCAACAAAAAATATGAAATTGAATATTTTGGGTTTTGCGTGCCTTCTATGTCTGTACATGGGTATAGGGTCTCGTAACTTTGTCATTAAGTTTGTAACGCATTAAAGGAAGCATCTTCGACCATACAAAAAGTATACATATATGATCAGCATGACTTGGGGAGTCGATTGGAGCATATCCGTCTGTCTGTCTGTCTGTTGCGACGCGTTTTACTCGGCGGGTATTGAAGCTAGCAAGCTGAAATTTTGCACACGTGCTTCTTATCGTTGCAGGCTGTTTGTATGTTTGATTCACTCAAATTGGATCACTGGGTCATGGGGCTGCCATACAAACCTAGCTCCCCAATTTGAGTTCTTCTAAGAAAAACTTTTTTATTTGTGTACCAATTTCAACCAAATTTCACACAAATATGTTTCTATAGATAGCACAAAATATATGCAAGAATGGATCAAATCGGACCATGGGGTCATGGGGCTGCCATACAAACTTAACCCCGGAAATTAGGTTATTCTAAGAAAAACTTTTTTATTTGTACACCAATTTCAACCAAATTTCACACAAATGTATTTCTATTGATGACACAAAACATATGTAAGATTGAATCAAATCGGACCATGGGGTCATGGGGCTGCCATACAAACCAGACCCCCCATATTGGTTCTTCTAAGAAACATTTTTTACACCAATTTCACAAAACCTTGAATCAATGTGTCTTTAGCAAAGCAACTAAAAAGTTCAAAACGAATGGAATCGTACTGTGGGGTCATGCTCCGGCAACCCCAATAAAATTTTCCGAGTAAATATTTTTATTTGGCCACTAATTTCAACCAAGCCCAAAACTTTTGTCAAGACGGAAGAAAAAGAATGAGGAGGGGGATTAAATGCAAGTCATAGGTACGCCCGAAAGAACTTTTAGCCCAAGCGAAGGGTATCCAAATTTCGGCCGCGCCCGAAATTAGCCTCGGCCCCGGGGTTGGCGAGCGAAGCGAGCAGGGGGCGAAGCCCCCTAGTTCCATCTCAATTTTCTCCAACTTGTGCCAAGGTGAGTTGCTTGTACGATTCTTCTTAAATTGGCGCATATTCTAACGATCATATTTTTCTTAAATCATTTTATTCTAACTTCGTTATTTCTAACAGTTTTAATGCCTTAAAGGCACACGTGCTTCTTATTGTTGCAGGCTGTTTGTATGTTTGATTCACCGAAATTGGATCACTGGAGCATGGGGCTGCCATACAAACCTAGTCCCCCAATTTAAGTTCTTCTAAGGAAAACTTATTTGTTTATGAACCAATCTTAATCAGACCTCATATAAATGGATCCCTATGGATGTCATCATATTTTCATTTAGTGCATTTTCTCACACGACTTAAATATCAATATGTCAAGCCCGCCGCCCGGGGCGGCAAATTTTCAGGGCAGCTTTTTGGCTAGCACTCGAATGAAGACAATATGTAAAATCAATTCCAAATTAACGCAAAGTAGACAATAGACAGATAATAGATAAGAGGCGAAATAAAATATTTTACAACCACTGAGGTCAATTTTTTTAGAGACAGCGGATTAAGTTTTCTTATACAGGAAAAAGAAAACGCGTTAAGGCAAAGTTATTACGAGTCTTTGAAAAACCCACGATTGTACGAGGCGCTGCGTTTAGAATCCTAAACTTCTTAAAAGTTGCCTACATTTTGATAGCACCTGGTCCACATCCAAAATGAAAAATGGGACTCATTTATCGACTAATGAAATTCTAATTTTTTTATTTATTCTGTTGAATGACAGAGAAATAGTGAATCGGACTTAAGGCTCAGCACATAAAAGCATCTAAAAAACTGTCCTGTCCTGTGAGAAATTCCATTGCCAAAGCCACCATTTTAATTACTATTTTTGATGGCAGATGATCTACCACCAGTTTAACTTAAATTCGCCCGATATCTTCGCGGATGAATTGGTTGCGATTGCATGGAATTATCCAGAATTCAGAGGACAAATTTTAAACAAGGTGGCTTGGGTTTCAGCAAGATTAATGATGTAGCCACAGTACACTTTAACAGAACAGGAATGACAGTTCGCCTTAATTTGTACCCGGACAAGCTATCATCGGAATTTAGCTAGGTTGCTCAATTTAACTAGCGCTGACTTTATTCTCCAAAAATTCTCCAGGCGACGAATTCATGAAAAACACACACAAATCCGTCCGTGAAGAGATTCGGCTACTAATGGCTACATGGTAAATCAAATAAATGGCGAAAAGCGCTTCTCAAAAATGTTTTGTTCTTAATTCGTATTTCAGTAATAAAAGCAAATTATTCTGTTACCTCCGTGAAAAAAGGTACAACGATAAGATGTAAGATGTTTTGTCACCTAAATTTCCCTGGAAATTATATGACGGATTATTGGTTCAAAAGAGTTAGTCAAACGTATGTCACGATGCCACTAAGCTATACTCAACTCTTTGTGATGGACTAATATTCCCCATATCGTGCTCTGTGGCCGTGATCGTTCGGTCGCCATTCTGTGAAATAGACACTCATAGAGAAACGAGTTTCCAAACTCGGCACGACTCGTTACCAGGGTTGCCGTTTTCAGATTTCTAAGTGTAACATTTATCTGATAAAATTGTAACATTTTTAGGCTGAGTGTAACAAATTTGAAGATCTTGTTGTTAATGAACAATTTTAGCAATAAATGTGCGCAATTCCGAATTGAATGATTGCTTCACAAATAGTAGAGAGTTATACTCGTAAATTAAAATAAAGCAGTTTGAAAGTGTTTGACTTTTTCCGAAAATTTGATATGTTCTGCTCCATAAACATTTTTGACAAAGTTGGTTTATAGGAGAAACGATATGTCAAAATTTCCACAATTTGTTTTCAAAAACTATTGGTTACAATTCTCACAATTAATAATGACACTACTCGGCACAGAAGCTTAGTTTCCGAATGACTGAAGGGGCAGATCATTTCTTAATGTTGGCGCAAAACGAGATGCTCCCATCAGTACATCAGTCAATGCTTAATATAATATAATCGAACTTAATTAATATTACATGATCAAACTAAAGGATATGATGAACAGAAATACATGCTGTAACAAAAAAATTGCACTCGCTAGTGTTTTCGGTAAAATTTTTTAATTTAATAAATTTGAATTAAACCATCACGTTCTCTTTGAAATGCTACTTGAATATAAACTGAAATTTAGCGCCCTTACATTCCAAATTTTGCCGAAAATTTTGGCTATCGTAAATTTGTTGTTTAAATTTGCGTCAAGGTAGAATTCAATTCTTTTACTGAACTAACTCGAAGGCTTGGTGCAGTTTGCAGCTATAATTGAAGAATGAACACTGATTCTGAATCAACAAAACCGGGCGCTTAATCCAGGGGTCTCAAAATCAAAACCTGACTTGGGCAAAATGCCAGGGCCTTTTAGGATTAAGCGGGCCGCAGGATAAAAATTATAAAAATACCTAGAGATTTTTTTTTCCAAATTTCAATCTGAGTCACTAACGACTTCGGGATTCTATCCTCTGGAAACAGAATATCCATAATATGCTCTTCAAACAAATTTAGAAACTTTTGACAAGAAATTAAAACGCTGAAATTTTGTGGATCGATCAAGAGCCACAATTTGCAAATTAGTACCTACTTAGAAATAAATACTCCAGAAATATCATTAGGAGTCAAAATGATTCGGCGGACAGTAATAAGTCTCGAACAAAAATGTCGAGTACCTGCAAAATGTGAACACGAGTTATAATCCAGCTTTAGTAGAGAGAAAACAATTTCACGGTGTGCTTTACATTTTTCTGCACAAAAGCAGTTTAGACAACCGTCAGCTTCTTAGAACAAAGGGTAGGATTGTTAAAAACATAACTTTAAAGAAATTTCTTAGACTTTAGTTCAACACATTTTTTTTACAAACATTTCCATTTTTGACACAATGTGCTGCTACATACTGTGTTTCTCCGATTTGGCTGCGGGCCTGACAAAACTGCGATGTGTGCCGTATGTGGCCCGCGGACCACACGTTGAACATTCCTACCTGGATAGATCATGCTCAAATCACAAAAATATAAAATTTGTTTTGCAAAATAATTGTTGATGTCACTTATAGTAGAAAATCTAGTTTATCCCTCCACTCTTGCCGATTGTAACAAAATTGTTCGGGGTGTAACATTGTAACAAGAAATCGAAAATTGTAACAAAATGTTACAATTGTAACACGAGTGGCAACACTGCTCGTTACTCCAGGCGTTTGGTAAAATCAGAGTGCATGCCAGGCACTGTCTGAGATTATTTTAGAAATCGGTAGGGGCTTAGTCCTAAAGCTTAAATTTAAGTTTGCACCACTTGGAAAATTTTCTAACGGTACTTATCAGGGTTTTTGTCTTGTTTGGGTTTTTTGTGTATATCTTCGCTCCTGATGGTTGGACTTTCAAAAGAAAGACACTAAATTGTTCGGTACAAAATTGCCTTAATCTTTTGTATACTGACTGTTCATCTCAAAGCAGTAGATAAAATGCTACAGCGTGTCAAAGTGGAAAAACCCGTTTTGTTCATCAGTTTTTTGCAAATAAGTCGATAACGGTGAATTTTCACTAAATAAGTAATCATAGTTCACTTGTAGCTTATTGAATTCCCTACAATCCAGAAAAAAATTACCGATCATCCACAACCGAGATATACCCAAGAGAAAGTCGACGATCTGAGATAGCAATACATTCTACGGGTATGTACTAGGGATGTCAAAAACCAGCCCATAACCCGATTTTCGGTTTTTTCCGTTTTTTTTTGCAAAGCCGGGCAGGCCAGACCGTCCAGTTTTAACCGGTCTCAAAGTACCGGTTTTCCGGTTAACCGAATCTTTTCATTGATTTGCTTAGAATTCTAGTAAAAACATGCATACACACTCGTATTGCTATAGTTCGTATCGTATGCAAAATTAAATCAAAGCTACAAGGAGAAGTAATTTGACGAAGCGATGATTCTACGAGTAATAGCAATAAGGAGAGTGTTCGAAAATATGTTTAAGGGCTGGAACTTGGTAACGAAATTTTTCATTGGGGACAAGTAATAGAATTGCATACGGAAAAATCAAGAAAATATAAAAAATTGTATAAATTTGGAAAGAATTTTTGTCCCGGTTTTAACCGGATGGACAAACAACCGTCCGGGTTAAAACCGGCAGGAGGAAAAAACCGAAAAAAAAATGGTTAACCGTTCTGAAAGTACCGGTTTTCGGACTAACCGTCCGGTTTTTGATATCCCTAGTATGTACCAACATTCAGTTGGGCTTTACTTGGCGGCCAGTTGTCTTTCGCTGCAGATAGAGAGAGATATGTTCATTACGCGACACGCTTGCGAACAGTGACTCCATTAGCCGTATTTTTTGTAAATGAAAGTCAATTTGACAAACTTCGTTTTTTTCGAAATAGTTTTGTTTGTTTGTTTAGTTTCGCCATGAGTTTTTGTTTTGTTTGTGCAAAATCCTTTAATTAAGGTGACGTTGTATCCGTACATTGATTGAGAGATGCATTGAACGTGGTCTAGGGAGCATGAAGAAATTTTGGGAAATGTGAATAGTGTTCTAATGCATCAATCATGTTCAGCGCCCGCTCTAAGGGGGGGGGCAAGCCGGGCGGTCGCCCGGGGCGCCAAATTTTAGGGGCGGCTTTTCGGCCAATCTCGACTAAACAAATGTGAAAAGCCAAAGGGAAAAATTCAATATCAACTTCGTCTTCGATTTAGTGGAAAGGAAAACACAATAAGGCGAAATGAAAAATAGAATAAGGTTTTGTTTAAGTAAAGAAGCACATTAATTGCTTTTTGAGGAGACGCGTTAATTTCTTAATTTATCAACTGTATTAGTTATCTTTTTGTTTCAAAGAAGCAAAGTCCTAGCTAGGCTTTGAAGATCCCACAATTGATACCAAGAACTGAAATTAGAATCTTAAAATGTTTAGTGAGATTTGCCTAAGTTGTACATCTGTAAGGCTATAGCAAAGTATGAAAATTCGATCAATAAATGTGCTAATTAACTTCTTAAAAAAAAAACTTGTGGAAGAATGACGTGCTGATTTCATCCTCCAATTGAAAATTTAGTTCTTTTTCTTTTCAACATATAGTTAAGGATCTGCTTGCATGATCCCTAATTCGGGAAGGGCTACTAGTGCAGTCAAAATATCCCATTTCAGGCCTCCAAATAGAAAAAAAATAGAGTAAGGCTATTTTTTGTGGTTTTTGAATCAACTGGCTCCCAAAAATCTAAAACTCATTTTGCTAAAAAAAATTTTGATCGGAAAGGTTCCAAAAAGGACAAAAAAGGATACTCTTTAATCCTTGACCGGAGGTCAGCCAGGGGGTATCAAATCAAAGGGGACGTCGAATACATTACATATCCGGTGTTTATTTCCTGTTTCAAGGACCCTCAACGGAATAAATCGAGATTAAATGTAAAATTATTGTGTTTTCCGTGTATCTTTCCAAAGCCATAACTACGAGAATAATTCAAGTCGTCACTACGTTTCTCACTTTTCCGAATCTATAATAGGTTAAGATTCTACCATTAAATTTGCTAAGAAAAAAAATTATCGGAAAGCTCTGAAAAAGGACATTAAAGGACACCAATTACAAACCTTGATCGAACGTGAGCATGCGGGGTGTCATATCAAAGAGGACGTCGAGTGCATTGCATATCCGGTGTTTGTTTCCTGTTTCAAGGACACTAAATGGAATCATTCGGGCTTAAACGAAAAATTACGGCTTTGGAAAGATACATATACGAGAAACACGAAAATTTTCCATTGGATTCCAATTTTCTGATGTTAAGGTCCTTGAAACAAGTAATAAACGCCGGATATGGAATGTGCTCGACGTCCTCTTTGATATGACACCCCGCATGCCCACGTTCGATCAAGGTTTGTAATTAGTGTCCTTTTATGTCCTTTTTGAGAGCTTTCCGATAATTTTTTTCTTAGCAAATTTAATGGTAGAATCTTTAGCTATTAGAGATTCGGAAAAGTGAGAAACGTAGTGACAATTTGAATTACTCTCGTAATTATGGCTTTGGAAAGATATACGGGAAACTCAATAATTCTGTGGTCAAAAGGTAAAACAGCATAAGTCCGATTTGTTGATTTTTCAGGAGAGCATTTTAAAGTTTTGAAAAATTCTGTGATAAAAGTTTATAAATATTTTAATACGTGTTTTTCCAATATATAGAGGGAAAAAAGTATAAATTTTTATAGGATAATAATTTAGTTGATAAGTATAACAGTTTTGTAGTTATAGCGAAAAAATCGACTTATGCTGTTATTCTTTGTTGAGGGAAAATATATTATAAAGCGTAATTCGATATATGGCATTATTCCATTTTGTAATCTCAGGCCACGACTATGATATTTACACATAAGTTGTTCTTCCGAATCCTACAACTGAACTGCATACAGTTTATGTACAGATATGCTTTTTTGCTATTTCTTAAGTGTGTCTTATAATTGAGTTATGAGGTGTCGCGATTTGAAGTTTTTGATACTATTTGCATGATTTCATGAATAAGGTTGTTTTTTTAAATTATGAAAAATAAAATAAAACACTAGGGGAGGAGTTCATAGTCCCCACTTATACTTAAGGGAACCCTTAAAGGACTGACGCTATTCATAGTCACTCAATAAGCAAACGCTTAAGGGTTTCCTAAAGGGTTTCCTTATTCGTTAAGGTACATATCTAGTAACCTTATTAATTCATATATTTGTTGACATATCCTTATTCAAACACTTTGAAATTTTTGAAAAGTTTTGAGTTTTTAACTACTTAATATTTTTTTATATTTTATTTGTCACTTTCAACAGAAATGTCCAATAAGTAAATCGTTTTTTTAAATGAGGCAATGCCCTAATAAGTGATGTCTATGAATACGAAGCTTCCTTAAGGGCCACTTAGAGAAACCACTTATTCCTTAAGGAATTTCTTATTACTTAAGTGGGGACTATGCATTCCGCCCTAGATTTTAATAGCACAAAACTTTATTTTTTACTAATTTCAATGAATTAATGAGTAGGGGACAAAGGCCTTCTCTTATTGTCTTCCTCGATGTAACTGTAGAGGGCTATGTCATATCATTTTCGGTACGACAATTAGTAATAGCAACTCCAGCGTCTCAGCTTACTTCACGTAATATGGCGACGGAAAACCTATAGAACTGAAGCTGCTTTTCGACGCATCCCCATGATGGCCTTCCTCCGCGGTTAACCTTACCAAACTCATTTTTATAAAATATCAAGTCAAGAAACCTGAAACAAAGCCTCGGATTGGACGGACGAAAACGACCCCGCAAACGAACAAGCAACTACTATTTGGATCCTGGAATGTACGCTGCCTGATTAAGCCAGGTGTCCTTAGGACTTTCCTGGATCAAGCAAAAAAATACAAACTGAGCATGTTGCAATCCAAGAAACAAAAAGGCTCAATAGCGAGATTACCGACAGTAATTGCGAGTTGGAGTGGTGAAGAATAGGGTAACAGAGAGTTTTGAGTAGCCTTTATAATAATCATCAGCTCAAGGGGCACGTCATCGGATTCGCATATGTGCGTGATCCGCGTTTAGTCCCGTTCCGGTAATCTCCGGCTTATTCATGTGCATTCCTCTACCAAAGCGAAAGAATAATCAGTTAAGTATGAGTTCTACAGAACCCTTTAGTTGCATCTCTATATGTATAGTAAAAAGACTAATCAAAGACCAGGAACAGCTTAAGGCATCTGGGCACTGGGGCAATTTACCCGGGCTCAGGAAATCCAAACTGTTCTTAGCAGGATACTCCCATAAAAGAGCAGCTGAGCTATTTCAGCTAACCAGAAATAAGGTAAGTAGCATAAGTGGGCTTCTTACATGCCACTCCTGCCTGAGATCATATCTGCGCACAATGAGGCTAGTACATGATGTGAGCTGTCGATTCTGTGAAGAAGATGACGAGACCTCAACCCACATCCTGTGCGAGTGTGATACTCTGGCCCAACGCCGCTGGATACAATTTGGAGTGGCCTATCCAGACACGGACGACATACATAGCTTCGACGTCAATCAGCAAACTCAGCACGATCAACCTCGATCGTCAGGCATAGTCCTGCCCACATATGACCAGGCCGATAGTACAATAGGCCCACCTGCTTCAGTACTACGAAACCCCTTCGGGTTCCCCCACCACAATCTAATCTAATCTAACCAAAGATTAGCCAATTAGAACATTAGACATGCATACAAGCTAAAAAATGCTATTAAGAGTGGATATCAAGCCAAGACAAGTTTCTGTAAGTACAAGGATGGTAACATTACCAGCGGCATTGACATTATTAATAAGCGATGGAAATTGCATTTTGAGCGGCTTCTTAAATTTCCCCACACAAGACCTGAGTAGTTGACTTAGCCAGACCCTACCGTCTAACCCCCAACATAAGAGGTCATCTTGCCATTCAATAACTTCCACCTACTAATCACCCAGGCGCTGACGAAATCCCAGTGGAACTACTGTAGCACGGTGGAACGAGCACAATCACAAGATTACTACTTGCAATATGGAGCGACGAAGTAATGCCGAAAGATTGGCACAGAAGCGTCATCGTCCAGTCCAAAAGGATAATAAGCTGAAGTGTGTATTTATTACAGGGTCATCTAATTAGTTTGAAGGAGCGTATCGATAGCACTTTAGGACATAATGCAGGAATTTGGTGTATCAGCGAGGCTAGTGAGGCTGGATCATATGAGGATGACTTTTGCCGTCTGACCTGCGTTAGAGGACAGAATAGACTCAATGGCCTATTTCAAAGTCGCACTGGGCTGAAGCAGAGCGATGCACTGGCATATCGACGCTCTTCAACCTTGCTCTGAAGTACGTAATTCGAGCCTGGAAAATGGACAGAAGTGGAACGCTACTTTGTCGATATCATCAAAATCATGTGTCGAAAAATAACTATGCAGCAAACCTTCTGCATAATCTTATAATATAAAGTTACTTCTATGATATAGCATATCACACTAGTAGCGTAGCATAATAGCATAATTCCAGTACTATTTATTCTTTTGGAACAGATTTGTCCACGGAATAAAAACATAACTCTAGTTACATATTGGAATTCGCAGAAAGTGAATTTTGACTAATAACATATCTCCACATATGTGTACTCAGTTTGAAAATTTATAATCTGAATAACAGCACAAGTTTAGTTATGTATGCATGAGCTACGTAGATCAAAATGGAAAAAGGACACTATTCAAATTGTACCAAGTGATAAACTATTATACATTTTGGAAAAATAGCGTAAGTCAATTGTGAAGTTGGTATACCTTTTTTTGATTTGGGAATAAAAGCATACCTCAATTATGTTGTTATTCCTCTACTTGTAAAACAGTGTTCATTTGTCGAAATACGAAAAGGAATAACGACATAATGGGGAATTATGCTGTTATACCTTTTGTAATTTTGATCGTGGCGAGATATGCTGTTAGGTTTTTTATTAATAACTTTGGAACCTGTTATCCGATTTGCACGAAAAAAATTTACAAAATAAAACAAAAAATGCTTAACAAGATGGCATATGTAACTCAATTTTGACATAAGTCGAGTTATGCTGTTTTGACTTTTGACCACAGAATTCTCCATTTAATCTCGATTTATTCCGTTGAGGATCCTTGAAACATGGGACAAACACCGGATATGTAATGTACTTGACGTCCCCTTTGATTTTATACCCCACATGCCGACCTCCGGGCAAGGATTAAAGAGTATCCTTTTTTGTCCTTTTTGGGACCTTTCCGATCAAAATTTTTTTTAACAAAATGAGTTTAAGATTCCTGGGAGCACACTGATTCACAAACCACAAGAATTACCCTTACTCTATTTTTTTCTCTTTGAAATGCTAATGACTGCACTTGCACTATACCTGATTTTGAAATTTTGGAACAAATTAAAGCACGTAGCTTTATTGTTGCAAGTAGGTATATGCGATATGCCGGAATTTGGATTGTTCTGCTATTCATTTTCATAAGTATAACTTTTGTGTTTTTGATATTTTCCGCTATATGGCGCATGGTATAGAAAGAATCGCCAATGGTGATAAAAAGAAAGATTAATTTTTATTTCGAGAGATAATAGCGTAATGTTTCAAATATCGGTCCAAAATCGGCAGTTTGCATTCCCCTAACCACACTGCCAGCAGTTGACCGAATAAATGACAAAATTGAATTCCCCATCACCTGTGTCCCTTCCAGGCGTGAGTTGTCCACAACTTTGATTTTATGCTCGCTGTTTTGCAATCGCCGATCAGTGTGGCTTAATATTTTTTTTTAGTCTGTTCAATAATAGGAGATTATGCTCACGAAATAAATATTAAACCCCCGAAAAATAATATGAAATGGGAAAACATAGCACAGACAGCACCTAAAAACCTTGTGTCGGAAATTTCTTTCCCAAATTCACTATCCTCCACTATTCCATCCACATTTGGCAGCAATTTAACTTCATTCCAATCGATCTGGTTGCGAATGGATTTATTGATTTATCTAGGATTGAGTGGGCACATTTCGGATAAGTTCCTTTGTAATTCAGCAACATGATGGATGGAACCATAGTACACATTGCCAGAGCCACAATAGCAGTCCTCCCTAATTTGTTTCCAGGCTAATTTCGGGATTTGGCTAGGTTCACCCGATTTGACTAGCTCTAACCTTATTTCCTATAAACATTTACAAGATGATGCATTTAAGTTAAGTTGCAAGTTAAAACCATAGAAGAAACTCGTCCACGAAGAGACCCAGATAATTGAAGTTTATCAGCTCCGCAGTATAAGTTATAGAAAACTACTCGAGAAGGTTAGTAATGAAAACGAGCACCATTTTTTGGCATACTATTCTCGAGAGCGGAGTTTTCTAAAATGTTTTGAGAGTTTTAGTTTAAAACAAATGTTCTCTTTAAGTTGCAATTTCTTACGTCTTTCTAAAAGGTGCCATTTATATATATTTTTTCCGACTATGTTGAATAAAATGTGGCTCGGAAATTTCAATACTTAACTTTAATTTTTGAATTTCAAACAAATTCTCTATAAGAGAGAGTCATAAGAGTATGATTGATGGCGGAACATACTTCTAACATATTATCTGCGCCTCTCAGTGAGTAGACATTCTATTCTCTGAATTATTATAGCGTTGCTCCCACTGTGACCTGAATTTTCCGTCCGGTTTCGTCTTACAATATGAAACCACCCATTCAAGACAAAAAAAATCTCTTGAAGCGCTTCTACAACAACAACGACATAGATGTACTATCTAACGTATTATCAAGCTGCCTGGTCAGTACCAAAGGGGCGCCAATTTGTCCTTTCGCCCGGGGCGGCGAAAGTGCTAGAGCGGGCGCTGATCATGTTGGAAAATTCAAAAATTCAACAGTCAGCTGAATTTATTTTTGAGTAGACCACAATCTTCAGAGGTATGAAGCAGGAGGCATTGTTGGCCAATTAAAGAAAAAAGAAACGATTTGTTGATATACTGCAAAGTTATTTAACGAATCATGGTTTCTTAGTATCCCAGGCTGTAGAGGATGCGGATACACAAATTGTTCAAACGGCTTTAGGCATGTCGTCCAGGTTTGACTCAATTTTCATCGTTGGGGAAGACGTTGATCTGCTGGTTATATTGTCAGGTATTGGATATCATATTAATTTAGTTAGATCCTTATAGACCACAACACTCGCAATGAAATAAGCGAAAAAGTTCGAATTAAAAACACTAATTTTTCACTTATTTCAAAATTTTATTTGTATGCATTTCGGCTCCAACTATGGGGTAGCCATCATCAGCACATACTTGATGACCTCTAGAGCGTCTATTTTAAAAAATGGAGCGAGGATCCGAAAATACAATTTTGTATTCATCAACAGGTTTAAAAAACCAAACTCTTTCAGAGGATATACTTTTTCTTCACGCCTTCACAGGGTGTGATACGACTTCGGCCGTTTTTAGATATGGAAAAAGTAGGCTTCTCTCCTTTTTAAAGAAGAAGGAACATACTCACGTTTTACAATCGCTCGAGGTTTTTAAAGCAGAGTGCTCAGATGCAAACACTATATGCACTATCGGAAAGAATGTTTTCATTGCCTTGTACGGAAGTACACGTAACGACACATCACTAAGCGATTTCCGTTTCAAATTTTTTGCTCGCGCAGGAACGAAAATTAAAGCTAATCTTGCTGCTTTGCCTTCCACCGAATCAGCCGCTGATCATCATTCCTTACGAGCGTACCACCAAATACAGACATGGCTCGGCAACGTTTTAAATCCAGAAAACTTGGGCTGGAAGCGCACGCAGGTGGGATTGGAGCCTGTGATGATTCCGGGAGAGATTATCCCTATTAAATATTATTTCGTGCTCTTGTAAAAAAAACTCTGGGACAGCAGCAGCAGTAGATCTGTATATCATATTCAGGATTCTACTGAAGAAAATAAAAAAAACGTACCCTCATCACTAAATAAACCATCCAAAATCAAAAGAAAGTAAATTAGGTACTTTATCTCATTAGTGAACTGCCAGGTTTTTGGAAAACCTTACTTTATGGGGGTGAACCTATTTCAATTTCCGCTACTGTATTACAAATATCGGGTGGGTAAAACGTCCCTTTCCGATGAGGAGGAAAGATTTTTGGAAAATTTAATGATGAAAAATGCTAACATAAAATGGTTACCGCAATCGCCTATTCTGATGGCTTCAGACTTTTTTCCCTCAAAAAGAAGGTATACGTCAACAAACTACAGACTTTAACAGTGTTAAAATAGAATATTTGAGCAGAAATTGCGCAGATCACAGCGGTCGCACTCCAACTTGTTTTCCAAAATGTCGTGCAAAGACCCGAAGCTTCACCATCGTAACTGCATCTGCAACAAATTATACCTATAAGTATGTACGAGTATAACGCATAGTTACTTCGGAATGCTCACTTTCTTTCGGGTATATCTCGGCTGCAGATGATCGTATCGACTTAATTTTTTTTCTGGATTGTAGGGAATCCAATAAGGTACAAGTCCACTCTTATTAATTTTTGCGCGAAAAATCACCGTTATTGACTTATTTGCAAAAACCTGATTTGAAAAACTGTTTTTTTCAAATTTGACACGCTGTAACATTTTACCTACTGCTTTATGGTGAACAATCGCTATGCCAAAGATGAAGAAAATGTTGTACCAAACAATTCGGTGGCCTTTTTTTGGAAATGCTACCATTGGGAGCGGAGATATACGCCGGAAACCCAAACAAGACAAAAACCTTCATAAGTACCGTTAGAAAATTTTTCAAGTGGTGCAAACTTAAATTTAAGCTTTCTGACTAATACCCTATCGATTTCTAAAATAATCTCAGATAGTGCCTGGCATGCACTCTGAAGCCCGATTTCACGACCGATCGCCTGGAGTACGTCGCAAGTTTATTATTCAGAAGAAGATGATAAGAAATATTCGATAAGAAATATTCTTATCGTAGAATAATAAAACTAACAATGCGACTAGGAAGTGGTATGGCTGACAACCTTATCACACTTCGAATTCAATTGTCTTTGTAACGTTGATGACTACACACGGTAGTCATCAACAACGCACCATGCTCCACTAGGAGTTATGGTAATCGAGAGAGAGAGAGAATATCCCACAATATTGGTTTTAGCAATAATGTAAAATTAACCAGTCGTGCTCTGTGCCCGTGATCGTTCGGTCGCAACTCTGTGAAATAGACACTCATAGAGAAACGAGTTTCCAAACTCGGCACGACTCGTCGCAGTTATTATTCAGAAGAAGATGATAAGAAATATTCTTATCGTAGAATTTACTAACAATGCGACTAGGAAGTGACTGACAACCGTATCACACTCCGAATTTAGTTGTTGTAACGTTGATGACTACACACGGTAGTAATCAACGGTAGTCATCAACGTACCATGCTCCACAAGGAGTTACGGTAATCGAGAGAGAGAGAGAGAGAACCAATTTTTCAACTGGCCAACATTTGTATCCAGAAATGTTTTCAAAGTGTTAGCGCCAGTCTTAGAAAAAGCATAGTAACCCATGCCATGCGTTAGTCTAGAATGGCTATGTGATCACACAACCCATATATGTGTTTGACTCCAAATTTATTACACTACACTCCACGAAATAATTCAAACGTCAAAATATTGTCGATGCAATTATTAACCCTTCTGTTGTCGCCTACGAGCTATTATGCCTAAGGTGTAGCTGAATTTTCTGTGAAATCAATCTTAATTTTTGAAGAGGTTTAATTTTGGATCTTGAAACAGTCTACATACTATGTCTTACGATGATGCGCCGTTTTTTCGTTTCCTTAGACATAGTTTACATTTCGCCGAACGTTTGATCGCATTTGTGGCCATCGGTTCCTTTGAAATATATATGGAAAGAAGTGGAAAATATTGTTGACCGATATTTTTCATCAAGATATAGTACCAATGGTCTGTCTGGATCTATACGCCAACAGAAGGGTTAAATATCACTTTGGCATTTGAAGAGAGTAATAAATATTACGCGGATTTTATATTCTCAATTGTAAACAAAAAATTGACGTTTGAATAAAATTTTCACGCATACTATGAACTGCAATAGTGTGAAAACGGTGCCATTTTTATTTTCTGATGGCCATTCTGGACTAACGCATGGCATGGGTTACTATGCTTTTTCTAAGGCGCCAGTATACGCTAACAGTTGTCCAAATTCAAGCCAAGGTAGTAACATAGCACAAGACAAATAGTGTAAAAAGGATCATTTTCATATCTTGAAATGTGTTTAATCAAATATAAAAGAACTAAATTTATACAGGTTATTATAAAAATACAAAATCTAAAAATATATACATATGTATGTCTGACCATAGGGGAGGGAGGCAATCCCCTTGATACAACATAATCTATGCCACTGCGACCAAGAGCTGCCAAAATAAATCGATTCTACCTAATCTAATTATAAATGTGCCTAGTATAGTACCGAAGGGGTGGCACATTGTCCTCTTGCCCGGAGTGGCGTAAACGCTAGAGCGGGCACTGCGCAAAACTGTTGCGGTGTACGAGTCGGCATTATATGTACGTATTGAAATAGGTGATGATAAAGTTATGAATTGTCATTCCAACGAGTTCTTATGGCTTAAATTAAGCAAAACACATTTCACGGTATCCTAGGATACGCCGTCAAAGAAATATTTCAATTTATATTTAACGTTTTAGCAATTTGACGGCTTGCTAAAAGCCCTATTCGACTGACTGGATCATTGATCCTGTCCAAGTCGAATGAAATCGGATCAAAATTTCCCAAATCGGTAACAGCTGACTATCGTGTCATCTGGCCCCAACGCGATATTCTAAATTATAAATTGCATTTGTAATTATGTACCTTGCGAGATACAATTAAAAGGATAAGTAGCAAGAAATATTAAAATGATTAACTCTGAATAAAGTTTACAAACCAAAAATAGTAAATAACAAATTGACATACGGGAAATTTCAGGGAAATTGTTCGCGGAGACATCTAGGGGATTAGTTTATCAGATGATCCAAGTCATATCCAGGATCAACTTCCAGGATTATAATTTTGTATGGGATTTCCAATAAATCTGGAAATGATCCAGTGAGTCGAATAGGGCAAATATGTAAATGTACACTGTTAAACATTACTTTCCAAAAGGGAAAATTATATTATTCCTAATCAATAATATACAAATGAACAATATTATTATAATATTTTTTCAGGCAACAAAAAAAAAACAACAGTTAAATCGGATAAGTAGTTTAATTTCAAAGAGTCAAAATCAAATTTTCGTGATTTGACCCGAAAACAAATTGATTAGTTTTCTGCATTTAAGACATTAAAATGGGTTGGCTACGATATCCCGCGCATCATATTCCGTTTTTTCAAAATCCCGACATTCATTATCCCGCGATTTCAATATCGCGCCAGTTTAAAATCCCGCTTAATTCAAATCCCGTCAATTTAATTTCCCGCCATTTCAATAACCTTACATACACTTGGAAGTTGTTTTTATCAACTTTTACCACATAACCTACCTTCTATGACGGGATATTAAAAAGCGCTTCCACATTTACCGTTAAAATAATGGATTTCCTCGCATTGGGATACTTAATTCTCGGAGACCCACGGACCAGGTGACTTAATTTGAAAAATAACTCGTCTGGTCTTTCGGTAGTCAATACTTAAGTATCCACTGTATGACAGTCTTGTTCTGTAGGGGCTAAATTGTCATCTTTATCGAAGAAATAAACCAACATTCCGACGGATTTATGCTAAGAGAAAGTATCGCATTAAATGCTGGAAGTAACATTACATAACTATTGATTTTTTTGTTAGCAATGAAAATAATTTTTGGCGGCATTATTTCACTATACACTAGCGGTATTCTGAAACGGCGGGGTTTTTTGTGGGTGGGATTTTCATGTGGCGGGCTTTTATAATGGCGGGATTTTCAAGTGGCGTGATTTAGTAATGTCGAGATAATGTTAAACGGGATTTTTTGTAAAAAGCGGGATTATAAACGGCGTGATTTTGTTTTTCGGGATTATGTAGGTAAAACTGCTACAAATATGGGGTGCTCAAAATTGGAGCAGAAAGATAAATGTTGGTTTATTGCTAATGGGGAACACCATTATAACACCCACCAAAAATCAGATCAATCGAATCAAAACTAAGGGTACGTCCCATACAAAGTCATCCACCAGGAGTTTGTTCTACGCACGAGTCATTTTATAAACTGTAGAACAAAGTTGTTTGGGGTCACTTTGTATGGAAACTACCCTTAGTTGTTACCTGATTGAGCTGATTTTTGGTAAGTGGGGTGCTGATTCCCTCGAATGGCACCAAAATTTAGCTCTCTGCTCCAATTTTCGGGGGGAGTTTGTTATGGACATGCCGTTTCGCCAAAATCAAATGGAGGATAATGGGTGTCTTTGATCCGAGCAACTAAATTTATTTTTTTAGCCTTTCGTCGAATTTTCCAATAAAATTATAATATGTTATATATAGAGCCCGGATTCTCGTGCAATTGCACGTCATTGCACGAAATTGCACTTTTGAGGGTATATTGCACGAAATTGCACTTTTTAACCTTCGGGCGGGCGCAATGCATCTGACAGATTAAGTGGCCAGTTTTTGTTGCGCCAATCAGCGATACGAAAAGGGAGAGATCTGAAACTCACAGTAGCTTAATCTTTATCAATCAACTATCCAAAGCAGTTTTCAGTTTCTATCTACCATATGTCTGAGGGGCGGGAGGGGATGAAATAATCTCTCAGATGTATTGCGCCCGATTGTGTTATTTTTTCTTTTCTATGAAATTTCCACATGTTATACTCTTCACATTGCGTAATAACGTTGTGTTGACTTTTAGGTTCACCAAATCGTTCAATAGTGTGTTTTTAGTAAAATAAGCTCACATTTTTTAAGCGGTCGAGTTGTTGGAGGTTTTTTTAATATTGAAGCTATTGTAAGCGGAATATTCTTAGAAAATTTAAAATGTGAAGGGTATCAAACTTTGTGAGCCAGTTTTTGTTTCTAAAATTACGTAGAACTGTTTTAAAAAGACAATGCAACAATAAATAAGAGTCTAAAATATACAGAAACTTAGTTTCATCCCTTTTTCTGCACTTAATCTGTCAGATGCATTGCGCCCGATCGTGTTAGGATTAGTATTGCGCCCGCCGGAAGGTTAAGGTTATTGCATGAACACGAATATTAGCATTTTCAACCCTGTTTCATAACATGTTAAAACTAAACAAGATGATGTACTTTATGGAAATTTCATCAAATGGCAGTTGATTTTCATACAATTTTGCAGTTGTTGTTTTTAGAGTGCATGTTAATCTGGTGGTTAACTAAACTTAAATACATATAGGAAATTCTGCCCCTTTGAAGATGATGCTTTCACGAATTATATAAACCCAAATGATGCACTTTGGATTCTAAACAAAAACTGGACATATTTTGGGTGCCATATTTAATTGAGATAATCTAGACAGCATTTTATGGGGAGATGCTTATGTTCGGTTTAAATATTGAAAGTGTCCCCCATTTTAACCTTCCGGCGGGCGCAACACTAATCCTAACACGATCGGGCGCAATGCATCTGAGAGATTAAGTACAGAAAATAGGATGAAATAGTTTCTATATATTTTAGACTCTTATTTCTTGTTGCATTGCCTTCTTCGAAATTTTAGAAACAAATACTGGCTCACAAAGTTTGATACCCTTCACACTTTCAATTTTCCAAGAATATTCTGATTTCAATCGCTTCAATATTTAACTAGGGGGCTTCGCCCCCTGCTCGCTACGCTCGCCAACCCCCGGGGCCGAGGCTAATTTCGGGCGCGGCCGAAATTCGGATACCCTTCGCTTGGGCTAAAAATTTTTTCGGGCGTACCTATGACTTGTATTTAATCCCCCTCCTCATTCTTTTTCTTCCGTCTTGACAAAAGTTTTGAGCTTGGTTGAAATAAGTGGGCAAAAAAAATTATTTACTCGGAAAATTTTATTGGGGTTGCCGGAGCATGACCCCACAGTACGATTCCATTCGTTTTGAACTTTTTATTTGCTTTGATACAGACACATTAATTCAAGGTTTTGTGAAATTGGTGTAAAAAATGTTTCTTAGAAGAACCAATATGGGGGGTTTGGTTTGTATGGCAGCCCCATGACCCCATGGTCCGATTTGATTCAATCTTACATATGTTTTGTGTCATCAATAGAAATACATTTGTGTGAAATTTGGTTGATTTTGGTGTACAAATGAAAAACTTTTTCTTATAGAAGAATCTAATTTGGGGGGTTGGATTTGTATGGCAGCCCCATGACCCCATTGTCCGATTTATTCCATTCTTACATATGTTTTGTGTCAACAATAGAAATGCATTTGTGTGAAATTTGTTGAAATTGGTGCACAAATAAAAAAGTTTTTCTCAGAAGAACCTAATTTGGGGGGTTAAGTTTGTATGGCAGCCCCATGACCCCATGGTCCAATTTGATCCATTCTAGCATATATTTTGTGTTATCTTTAGAAACACATTTGTGTGAATTTTGGTTGAAATTGGTACACAAATAAAAAAGTGTTTCTTAGAAGAACTCAAATTGGGGGGCTAGGTTTGTATGGCAGCCCCAAGACCCCATGGTCGGATTTGATCCAGTTTTACATATGTTGTGTGTCATTAATAGAAACACATTTGAGCGAAGTTAGGTTGAAATTGGTGCACAAATAAAAAAGTTTTTCTCAGAAGAACCTAAATTGGGGAGTTAAGTTTGTATGGCAGCCCCATGACTCCCTTGTCCGATTTGAGCGATTCAAACATACAAACAGCCTGCAAACAAAAACACCCTCTAATAATAAGCATGTGTACAATTTCAGCTCTCTAGCTTTTATAGCGGCCGAGAAAAACGCACTGCAACAGACGGACAGATGGACTGACGGACAGACAGACAGACGGACATCGCCCAATCGACTCCCCAAGTCATGCTGATCATATATGTATACTTTTTATATGGTCGGAGATGCCTCCTTCAATGCGTTACAAACTTCATGACAAAGTTAATATACCCTTTCACTCTATGAGCGAAGGGTATAAAAAACCTCGAACAACTCGACTGCTTAAAAAACGTGAGGTTATTTTACTAAAAACACACTACTGAACGATTTGATGAGCCTAAAATTCAACACAACGTTATTACGCAATGTGAAGAGTATAACAAGTGGAAATTTTCATAGAAAAGAAGAAAATAAGACAATCGGGCGCAATACTTCTGAGATATTATTTCATCCCCTCCCGCCTCCCAGACATATGCTAGATAGAAACTGAAAACTGCTTTGGGTAGTTGATCGATAAAGATTAAGCTACTCTCTTTTCATATCGCTGATTGGCGCAACAACTGGTCACTTAATCTGTCAGATGCATTGCGCCCGCCCGAGGGTTAAATAAACATTATTTTACTTTTTAGAGCAAGTCTTCCTCAATTTTTTTCAACGCTTTTCCTGCGTCCCCTGCTCCGAAGTCTAACGTTCTAAATGCCTAAAAAATGATTTTTTCACATTGCACGGAAAATACATATTCGGGCATGTAATAATAATAATAAAATAACATTTATTGGTCTGATGCATTATATATTACAAGTTTTATACATTGTTTAGAGTTTAGACAAAATCTCTACAGCTATATTTTAGTGGTAGGTATACTTTGAAAATGATACAGGAGTTTGATTGTATTTATACCGATAATAGGTCGAGGAAAAAGTGTACTAAAAAAACCTACTTGGACTTAATTCTATCTTAATTTAAGCTTAGGAACTATGTTAACTTAACCTATAATACTATCTTAAGCGCAGAGAAGGTACTAAAGAGAGATTAGTGGGTTATTGAGGAATGAACATTTGTTCACAAATTTATTGTATATGTCATCAGTTTTTGGGTAATAAGTTTTATTTTGGTTAGAGCGTGCAATTGCCTAGTGGAGAAAAAGAATGGCTTGTCCATTATTAGCTTAAGGCACTTATTTTGAATTTTTTGTAGTGTCTTTTTATGTGTTTTAGCACAATGTTTGCATACAGGAGAGCTATAAAGGATGATGGGTTGCATCACTGTTTTGTACAATAATATTTTATTCTCTGTGGATAATTTTGAGTTTCTATTTATAAAGGGGTATAACGTTCGAATGCGCTTGTTCATTTTAACCTCATTTTCATCTACGTGACATTTAAATGTTAACTTCTTATCTAAATGAAGTCCGAGGTATGTGATATTATTTTTCCAAGACACTGGTGTTCCTAGAACATTTATTTGGGGTTCTGGTAGGTATCTGCTGGCGCGTCTGTTCGTGAAGAATATTGTTTGTGTTTTTTCAGTATTTATTCTAATTTTCCATTTGTTGTAAAATGTTTTAAGGATATTAAGTTGTTGTTGTAAGTTGTTAACAATTTCGTGTGGAGATTCAGAGGTACAATAAATAGCTATATCATCTGCATACATAGCGACTTCGCATGTTGGGAGCTTTTCTAAATCGGATGTATATAAATTGTAAAGAGTCGGGCTTAATACGGACCCTTGAGGGACTCCAGTGGGGATAGAACGTTCAGAAGATACTGATCTTGTTTTAACACGAAAGGATCTTGAACTTAAAAAAGAACGAATTATATTTATTAGGTAGATGGGAAATGAGTACTTCATCAACTTGTAAATTAGTCCCTCATGCCAGACGGAATCAAATGCCTTCTGAATGTCTAGGGCAACTAGACCGGTGGATTGTTTATTATTGAAACCGGATCTGATATGATTTACTACCCTCCATTGCTGGTGGGTTGTAGAAAGTCCTGGCCTAAAACCAAATTGCCAATCAGGGATTATATGATTTTGGTCGGCTTTCTGCTGAACTCGTTTAAGTATTACCTTTTCCATGATTTTCCTGATTGATGGTAAAAGACTGATTGGACGATAGTTATAAGGAATACTTTTGTCTTTTTCGGGCTTTGGGATGGGAACTACAGTGGCATTTTTCCAGGTATTAGGAAAGTACCCTAACTTCATGCAACAGTTAAAAATGAATGTAAGCAAGACGACTGCTTTTCTTGGCAGATTTTTTATTAAAATATTCGGGCATGTATATTGCACGGTTTTGCACGTTTCGGAATTTTTAATGCACATTTTGAAATTTTTTATTGCACGAAAGTTTTTTCGGCCGTACCTACGACTTGTATTCCCCCCCCCCCCCATTCTTATACTTCTGTCTTCACAAAAGTTCGGTTGCGTCGACAAAACAATATATTTGTGTGGGGTTTAGTTGGAATAAGTGAGCAAATAAAAATATTTACTCAAAACATTTTATTGGGGGATGCGGGAGCATGGCCCGATAGTACGATTCCATTTGTTTTGACATTTTAGTTACTTTGATAAAAACACATTAATTCAAGGTTTTGTGAAATTGATGTTAAAAATTTTTCTTAGAAGAACCAAAATGTGTGAAATTTGGTTGAAATTGGTGCAAAAAGAAAAAAGTTTTTCTTAGAAGAACCTAATATGGGTGGTTAGGTTTGTATGGCAGCCCAATGGTCCGATTTTATCGATTCAAACATACAAAAGCAAAAAGAAGCGTTTGTGCAAAATTTCAGCTTCATTGCTTTTAAATTTAATTTTTAATTGTCGAGTAAAAAGCGTCGCAACTGACAGACAGACGGACATAGATACCATCTACGAGGTATACCGTGAGGGGAGCACCTAGCCGTTACGGTCTTATCTCCCGGTACTTCGGACGGTTTGGACCTTCGGCGTTTCACTGACAAGGTCTTATTTTCAGTTGGGGATTTCTCCATCCAGTGAATGCACTTACCTTCAGAAACCCAACCCCGGGGCTGCATCACCAGCTCGATGCCTCGGGTAACAACCTACAGCCACCTCGAGGCCAACACCTTGATGGGCAAGGACCATGTTCCCCTGCGCACACCCATCCCCGAGGTACAATATTCGCTAAAGACTTCTCTATAGCAGGTGTGATCCTCCTTCGGCCCCCTATTGGTTAGACCTCACGTACAAACACAGATATGCACATCCCAAGCTCGTTGGACCTGTGACTACTCGTCTGTTTAAAGCAGACTCGTAGCGCTGCTTTTCACATCCGGGCAGCCCCTTCAGTAAACTAGCCAGCAATGCGGGCCGTGTGGTCATCAATCCACAAACTAGTTAGATATAGGCGCGTAGGCATCTTCCAGCAAGGCCGTTCGCCCTAACTAGCCCCTCGGGTTATGCGAATCCGCCAGCTCCGAAGCTCACACGGTTAACCGTATGGTACCCCCCCCCCCCCACCAAGGAACACCGTTTATCGTGCTCGGCCTATTTATGACTTCCCTCCCGTAAGTTATGGGAGGAGGTCGGTCATGCCAAGAGCTACCCGTACATAACTAGGGAGGTCGGGAACGTTATCGCCCGAATAGTTTTTGTACAGATCCACTCCATGGCGTATCAACCATACCAGGGTCGGAGATACTTCCTTCAATGCGTTACAAACTTCATGAACAAGTTAATATACCCTTTACTCTATGAGCGAAGGGTATAAACATATGTAGTTTTTTAGGAGGTTTTCACACTTAATCTGTGCAAATTACTTTGAGCTGTCAAATTCCATACATTTTTAAACTCACCACACCGCCGATTACGTAATCTGGTCAGATTAAGAACAAGTGTGAAAACCTTCTATAAGTCCTCAGACAGTTTTTCTGCAACTTTTGCCGTTTTTGAAATAATCGCAAAAAAAAGGAAAAAATACCCCCTTTCCCCTTTTTTAAGGTTGCGGACCTCCAATCGATGGTAATTTTTTTTCCATAATCTGGGGGCAATCCCCAACCATCCTGCAAAAATCCAGCGATGTAGGATTTTTGTCGACCAAATATCGTATTCTTCTTTGACTAATAATGCAAAATAATAATCGAAATAAATTTCTGTTGGATTTATGCAGTTTTTAAATGCTATATAATTACTGATAATCTTCTTCTCAGTACCGTATAGCCCAATGTGGGTCCATGGTGCGTTAACTCAGCCGATTATAGGCAATTTGGAGTCAACGTTACATTGCATATAATTTCGGAGTGTATATAATGTTGCAAGCACTATAAATGTACATATGTATGTAATATGTACATCTGTACATATGTACATACATACATACATACATATTTCCTATCCGCACATGTACGGAAATTCTGGGCCACGCCGAAATTCGATCTCCGGACCTCTAGATTACTAGCATCGTAGAGTGCGACTCAACTGAGCCACAGAGCGTGTTATTTACTGATTATACATAAATCAATTACTGATAATACGTAAATCAAATTAATTTATATACATACATCTGAATTTTGACTTTAAATTGACGTCGGTATTTACCTGACGATTTTATTATTAGTTGGCTTACGGCTGTCAATTTTGGAAATATGTACCTATAGCTTATGTGATTAAAATCAGCGTGTTTTTGAATCATAGCACCAACGCAACGGTGTAGTCTGTAGAGTTCTTAGATATAAAAATGGCCATTTTTTTGTGAAACAAGACGGGGAATTGACATTTGGTATATTGGAAATGTGTATACTTTTGTGGGAAAAGGTCTATAAAAGTCGCTATATAGGACAATAACGTACTCTTAGGAAATCATAACTTTTTGGAAGCACACTCAAATCTGGGTTTCACATTTTAAGAAAATTCCTGTCCGATTAAAATCTAACAACCACGACTTCTCCACACCGATTAAGCAACTAATCGTAATCATAAATAAATATTCCATTTATCAAAGTCCCAGGACAGATTTTAATTTTCAAATCACGGTCCCTATTTCATTTTATTACTGGAAATAAGATAGTAAACAAATTCAAGTTAACGAAAAATCGTTGCTTATTTATCATTTAATTTTTAATTGGATATCGAATCGATTATTATGCGTACAATCTTCAATCGGACCTTTCGTTTTCCATTTGACGCATACCGCTGACAATCTTATTATGAACTAGCTCGCGGCTATCAATTCCCCAAACGAAATCAAAATGATTGAAGATTGCATATGGAACCAAAAATTTGCCCTTAGAATTTCCAAGATTTTCGTGAAGTCTGCCGACATCGTAGGGTGGTGCCAACCAATCATTGTTACCGTGATGCAAGAAAACTGGAGCTGTCACCTTTTTCAAGTCGTAGCAAGGAGCAAAGATGCTACCGTAGTACCAGAAGTTCAAGGCTCCGTGTTCATACTGACAGAAGGTCTTGTATCTGGCCATTTGACCAAAGTGCAACATTTGTTTGACTGAAGCGCCAGCTGGGGAATGTCCGTTGATAACCGGAAGCATTGTCTGGAAGGAAAGTTTTACAAATTTAACGATACTATTGTTTAAATTAGAACTATATATATATATTTATTATAGCTTACGTAGTTTAATTGAGCAGGATCGAAACCTCCAATCAAGAACAAATCGTTAGCACAAGCCATTTGGTAGAGTGAGTTATCCTTGCATAATTGCGCTTTCGATTCAGTCTTTGCAGCATCATTAGCCGAGAATTCACCAACTCCCATAACGGTAGTCCAGTACTGCAATACATTCAGGAAGCCACCAAATTACAAATTAATGATTGGAAATGTAAACTTACTTCAACAGTTTCCAAATTCCAGGCAATGTATAGAATATAAGGACTCTTGATATCAACGAATGAAGCTACTGGAGCCAAGGCATGCATAGACAAAATCTTCTTATTATATTCAGGACGTTCTGATCCCATGACGAAGAAAGTAGTGGTGCCCTAAAATATTTACTTATAGTGCCATATTGTAAGATTTGTTTTACCCATAGCCTTACCTGAGAGTGTCCAATATAATGAGTCTTTTCAAATCCAGTATTCTTCAAGATATAATCAATAGTGGCTGGCAGATCGTAAATACCAATTTCATGCCAAGAAAATTCCCAGAATGATCCGCTGGTAGGTGAAAGAGTCTTGTGATTCTTGGAGTAACGATTTCCGCGATTGTTTCCCATCCAGACATCGTAGCCAAGTTCCCAAAGGTAGTAGGCTATGTATGGCAATTTCAATAGTTTAATTTATAACAATATAAAAGATTTGTTTTCTACTACTTACCCAATCCAATACGTGGCCCCATCAATACCCAAGTACCAGAACTGTCCAAATTACCATGTTGCAAATAGACTGGTTGAGATCCAGGACGAGCAATTCGATGAACTTCCAAGATATATCCATCACTGGTTTCCACCTTATGTGTCTCAGAAGGATATCCATATTTCTTAATTAGTTGAGGCTACAAAATTCAAATAAAGGACACCTTGTCAAATTCCACATCACTATACACTTTCTGTTGGCTTACTCACTGTTGTAAGACGTGCATCTTCGGCTACGTCCTTGTCTTGGGCCGAAGCGACCGCGACACAAACCACAAACACGCTAACAAGAACTTTTAACATTGCACTAGCTCTTCCTGGATCGCTTCAGGAATGGGATCTATTGTTCGCTGGAGGCTTTTATATAAAATTCGATAAGCCGATCTTATCAGTGTGCTTATTCGATTTTAAGTCTTATTTTTTAATTAACTATGCTTTTCAGCTAATAACTGGCATTTAGATAAAATAACCACACGCTAACTTCACGGAAAATAGTCTTATAGTGAACTTCTTTTACTTGAATGTTTTGTTTTTGTTTTTTTTTTTTTTTTCAACGTTGATTTAATATTCATTCATAGAGAGCTGAGTAATAGTATTATCGCATAATGATCAAGCCTCGTGCCTGTTTATATCTTTGCAAAAATAGATTCTCATTATCATTTACAAGCGTTGCACATGCATCTCTCTCTATAGATAGAGTTGGTATAGCCCCTTTAAAATGAAACCAATTCTGTATAGGATCACCCCTAATTGAAAACAAAAAGCAAAATCACTCTCATTTACTAATGACCAGATTTTTCAAGTATTTCTTTGCAGAATGTGTGATTGGTATCAGTATGCATGTTTTTATACCCTTCGCTCATAGAGTGGAAGGGTATATTAACTTTGTCATGAAGTTTGTAACGCATTAAAGGAAGTATTTCCGACCATATAAAAAGTATGCATATATGATTAGCATGACTTGGGGAGTCGATTGGGCGATGTCAGTATGTCCGTCTGTCTGTCTGTCCGTCAGTCCGTCTGTCTGTTTGTTGCGACGCGTTTTACTCGGCCAATTTAAAAGCTATGAAGCTGAATTTTGAACAAATGCTTCTCTTTGTTGCAGGCAGTTTGTATGTTTGAATCAGTAAAATCACACAATGGGGTCATGGGGCTGCCATACAAACCCAACTCCCCAAATTAGGTTCTTCTAAAAAAAACTTTTTTATTTGTGTACCAATTTCAACCAAATTTCACACAAATGTGTTTCTATTGATAACACAAAACATATGCAAGAATAGATCAAATCGGACCATGGGTTCATGGGGCTGCCATACAAACCTAACCCCCTAAATTAAGTTCTTCTAAGAAAGACTTTTTGATTTGTGTACCAATTTCAACCATATTTCACACAAATGTGTCTCCATTGATAACATAAAACATATGCAAGAATAGATGAAATCGGACCATATGGTCATGGGCCTGCCATACAAACCTAACCCCCCAAATTAAGTTCTTCTAAGAAAAACATTTTTATTTGTGTACCAATTTAAACCAAGTTTGCAACAAATGTGTTTCTATTAATAATACAAAACATATGCAAGAATGGATCAAATATGACCATGGGGTCATGGGGCTGCCATACAAACGTAACCCCCCAAATTAGGTTCTTCTAAGAAAAATTTTTTTATTTGTGTACCAATTTCAACCATATTTCACACAAATGCGTTTCCATTGATAACACAAAACATATGCATGAATGGATCAAATCGAAGCATGGGGTCATGGGGCTGCCATACAAACCTAATCCCCCAAATTAGGTTCTTCTAAGAAAAACTTTTTTATTTGTGTACCAATTTCAACTAAATTTCACACAAATGCGTTTCTATTGATAACACAAAACAGGTGCAAGAATAGATCAAATCGGACCCTGGGGTCATGGGGCTGCCATACAAACTCAACCCCCCATTTTGGTTCTTCTAGGAAACATTTTTTACACCAATTTCACAAAACCTTGAATTAATCAAAACAACTAAAAAGGTCAAAACAAATGGAATCGTACTTGGGGCCATTCTCCTGCATCCCCCAATAAAATTTTCTGAGTAAATATTTTTATTTGCCCACTTTTCCAACCAAACCCCACACAAATATTGTTTTGCCGGCGCATCGGAACTTTTGTGAAGACAGAAGGAAAATAATGGTGCGGGTGATTAAATACAAGACGTAGGTACGCTCGAAAAATCTTTTAGCCCGAGGGAGCGAGGGGTATCAAAATTTCGGCCGCCCGCGAAATTAGCCTCGGTCTCGTTTTGTTTAACCTTCAAGCGGGCGCGGGCGGTAATTTACAGCCCTGATAATATAAACACGCATAGCTTTTCCCCCGTTGGCCGGATTGAGGTGAGAGAAATATGTATTCTTAAGTCATACTGTTATACATACGATACAATAAAATGTTGGGTAAATTTTACCTTCCATACCTTTCAAGCGGTCATCAAACGTTCGGGGATGGTACATATTGATATATAGTTGTGGTGTGTGCTCTGTGTAATATCACTGAAGTGACGTGCTCCACTAAAACTGCAGAGCTTGTTTTATTGTTCACCAGATAATATTTTTTATGATGATAGCTTATTTGGGACATACTCTTCTTTCAATTTACCGTAATTATAAGAATGAAAGTTCTACGGTTGAGCGCAAATGGAGGGGGAAAGACGAGGGCGGTTAATTACCGCCGCGCGAAATGATGCGCGCCCGCTTTAAGGTTAGTATCATCCTTAAAGCTAGACGCAATCTACAACGTCATTTCTTATCAAAACAAAAAATATGACCGTTCGGAGGCTCTGTTGGCGATGGTAGTAGTAGTATTTTGTACTGTACAACATTAATGCTCGAGCTATTTCTCACATTCGGAATCGAAGAGCGCATCTGTTATCCTAATTATTAAGTTAGAAGTAGATGACACTTCTTCCTTCATAGGTAAAATGCCGGTAAAAGGATCCATTCCGGCTCACGTTCGTGTCAGTTGATTGTGGAAAACGATTTTTTTGGCTTTAGCTGTACCTTAGTCCTTGATTTACGGTGCCTAGGAGGGAGATAATATCAGAAACGGCAGTAATGCTGCCCAGGAAGAAAATTGAGATGTACCTGCAAATGCTGCTGACTTCCAGCTGGGTCTGTATATCAGGCTGAGGAATCGTCCGTTTTATTTTCCTCCAAATAGACCGGCTTATGCAGGCAGTTATGATATGACCCAAAAATCAGGATAATGGAAATCAATGTGCTTCTGAAGATTTTCGCTCGTATCTCCAATCATCAGGAGTAAAATACTATAAATTAACAGCACCGTACCATCCATAGGCACACGGCCATTTCGAACGCAACGTGGGTGCAGTGAAAAGGGCTTTATACATAGTGCTTGTCGACAATGCTTGCGAAAATTCGATTTGAACGTTTTCCTGCAACACTATCGAAGAGCACCACATTCAACGACGAATGAGTCCTCTTCAATGCTTTTCTTAGGTCGAAATATCCGTACGAAATTCGATCTTTTACGCCCTGACAACATCAACACGAAAGTATCAGAAAAGCAACGAGCCTAGTTCAATTCAACGTATCGAGAGTTTGCTGGGAATTAATCAATCTTCTTGATGAGAATCCTTCTTTAAATCCAATAACCTGAAGCTAGACAAGTGGATCCCCGCTAAAGTAATACGTATGCTTGGAGACGTACACTACTAGATCCTTAACCAAGGGAACCAGTCAAAACGCCAGGTAGATCAAATACGAGCCGGTACTTCGAGTATCGATATGGAACCTAGCGATGTTCTTCCTGCAAGCCCGATACTATGTTATCACTAGCCTCAATATTCAGCAACGTCACAGCCTGAAGCGACTACATCTCCGAATGATTTTCAGCGGAATCGAAGTGAACCATCGCAAACATCAAGTCCACCGGTGGGTGGATGTCACAACTTCAACGCCTGGAAGGTCAGCTCGAACTCATCGAAAACGCAATTCAAACCCTAAGTGAGGGAAAAACGAGACCGAGGCTAATTTCGGGCGCGGCCGAAATTTGGATACCCTTCGGTCCCCTCGGTCTAAAAGTGTTTTCGGGCGTACCTATGACTAGCGTTCAGTCCTCCCCGCTTCCATGCTTTTGAAATTTCTCATAAGTGCCGTGGCGAAGATTTATTGCGCGAAGCGGGACGTGGGTTTCTTATAAGAACCAAAAAGAGGGGGAAGGAGGTTGTAGGGCAGCCCTATGGCCTTCCCATCAATTTTTACGTATGTTTGTGGCATCAATTAAAACCCATTTGGTTCAGATTGGTGGACAAATCAAAAAGGTTTTCTTCGAAGAACCTAATTTGGGGGTTGGGTTTATATGCCAGCCCCATGACCCCATGGTCCGATATAATTCATTTTTGCATATGTTTTGTACCATCACTAAAAATACATTTCCATGAGGTTTAGTTGAAATTTGTGTCCAAATAAAAAAGTATTTTTTAGAAGAACCTAATTTTGGGGGTCAAGGTTGTATGGCAGCCCCACGACCCCATAGTCCGATTTCACGTTTGCTATGTGGCATCAATAGAAATATAATTTTCTGACGTTTGATTGAAATTGGTGTGCAAATAAAAACGTTTTTCTTAGAAAAATTTGATTTGGGGGGCTAGGTTTGTATGGTAGCTTCATGACCACATGTTCCGACTCCATCTATTTATACATATGCTTTGTGTCATCAATAGAAACACATTTGTGTGAAGTTTGGTTGAAATTGGTGTATAAATAAAAAAAATTCTTAGAAGAACTTAATTTGGTGAGCTAGGTTTCTATGACAGCCCCATGACCCCATGGTCCGATTTGGTCCATTTTTACATATGTTTTGTGGTATTACTAGAAACACATTTGTGCGAAATTTGAAATTGAAATTGAAATTGTTGCATAAATAAAAAAGTTTTTCTAAGAAGAACCTAAATTTGGGGGGTAGGTTTGTATGGCAGCCCCACGACTCCCTTGTCGGATTTTAGCGATTCAAACATACAAACTGCCTGCAACAAAAAGAAGCATGTGTGCAAAATTTCAGCTCCATAGCTTTTAAACTGGCCGAGCAAAACGCGTCGCAACAGACAGACAGACGGACAAACGGACAGACGGACAAACGGACAGACGGACATCGTCCAATCGACTCAGCTCGTCACGCTGATCATATATATACATATTTTATATGGTCGGAGATGCTTCCTTCAATGCGTTACAAACTTCATGACAAAGTTAATATACCCTTTACGCTTAGTAAGCGAAGGGTATAAATATTATGTTTTACAATTCTAACCAACTTAATTCAGGTTTGACAATAGCAACTAACTTAATGTATGTACAAGCTTAACTAACTTCATAGCATCTATCTATCTTTTTTTATACCCGTCACTATGTGAACGGGTATTAACTTTGTCATGAAGTTTGCACCGTACAGAAGGAATCACCTCCGACTATGAAAAGTACATATGTATATTTATTGATCATTGTGACGCGATGAATCGATTGAGCGATGTCCGACTGTCTGTCTGTCCGTCTGTGTCAATACAAACTAGTCCCTCAGTTTTAAAGCTATCGGACTGAAATTTTGTATACAAGTTTCTTTTTAGTGTACGCTGTATATATGTCGGAACGATTAGAATCGGACCATAACGTCGTGGGGCTGCCATAGAAACCCAAAATTAAATTCTTAAAAAAAAAACTTTTTTCTTTATGAACGAAATCTTCATCCAAGTGTGCTCTTAGTAAAGACCCAAAACATATCCAGGAACGGATGGAATTGGAACATTACGTCATACTTGCTGTGTTACAAGCCAAACCCAAAAATTTGGGTTCTTTAAAAAAAAATGTTTGTCTTTTAATCAAACTTCAACCAAGTGTGTTCCCAATAAAAATTCAAAACATGAAGTCGGAACACTACGTCATAGGACTGTCAAGCAAACCATCCCCCGAATATTGAATTCTTGTAAGAAAAACTTTTTTCTTTTAAACCAACCATAACCAAAATTCACCCAAGTGTGTTCCTAGTAAAGCCTCAAAATATATCGAGGAACAGATGGAATCGGAACACGTCATAGGGTTGTTGTAGAAATTCTTAACACAAAAGAACCTTAAGTTTCATTCAAGTGCCGCGGCCGCGTTAGAAAGGGTTAAGAATAGGGGTTATGTTCCGTACAACTTTTTTGCTGGAAATCAGCTGAGGAATCATAATCCGGTGCGTTTATGCGGCAGTTTCCGGACACCCTATATAGCTGCGTTTCTGTTAGTTTTCTAGAGACCCTATAATTTGATTTTGATGTCTGTCCGTATATTTATTTACCTGCCCGGAGAAAATTTGAATTTATTGTACGTAGCCGGAGCGCGTTCCTTTTATACGATCTGAGTGAAAATAGTTACTATACACTTTCACTTTCCGTCGTTCTAAAATTCCGATAATTACAAATAGGTACCCTTCAGAGTCAACTTTCGAAGTTTCAAATTACAAATGGTCCACTGTCGATGACAGGTATTTACACTCGCACTCTCGAGCTCGACTCAATGATAGCTATGAAAGTTACCGTTGAGAAAGTTCAAATTTGTGAGGTTATGTGGCATCGGTTACGGGGGTTATTATCAAATACATATTACGATTATTAATTACTTTTTAGGCAATGTTTGCTTTTTTGTCGACCCTAAAATGAATAAACAAGGTGTACAGACAGATAGATTTGCATGAATATTAACACAAACTGTGAATGCCATTGAATTCGTTATCCACAGTATGAGTATTGTGAGCGATTTCGGGTTAAGTGGCATATGTTGCGTTTCGTAGAAATTATTGATCGTATTTCAATCGATTGTTGACTATTTTTCAACTTTTTAAAATTATTTTGTAAATATCTTTTTTGAATTCAACGGATATTGTGAGATTTCCATCTGTTCGCCTGAAAGTTCTCTCACAACTATATGACATTTTTCAGAGATGAGTACAGCTACAACTACGAATGAATTAAGGAACGCACTCCTACTTTTGCACTAAATTAGAACAGGGTGCGCCAGAGAAACTTACTTATTTGAAAAGTCAATTAAAACAAAAGTACTTCAGTTATTGTTTTAATTCTTTTTTTATTTGAGAATACAACAGTGTTTTTCATACAGTCTTGAAAATGACATCGGTTAAATGGCTACCCCATTGAGCATACTCTGATGAAGTCGATTTTTGAAGCTCGTCTCCACTCTTTGTAGCATATCAGTCGGTATGTTGGCAATGGCGTTGCGAATGTGGTTCTTGAGGTGAGCTATGGTCCGTGGTCGATCGACATAAACCAGGGATTTCAAATAAGCCCCTAAAAAATCAATTGAAGCCAAATCTGGAGCGCGTGCCGGCCGTGGGAGATCGCCTCTGAGAGATAAGCCTTGTGCTGTGTATGCTCCATCTTGCTGAAACCACACGACCCTAACGTTAATTTCTTCGAGGCTTGGAAGAAAAAAGTCCTATATCATTCTCTCGACGGCGAAGGCCCGCTGCTCTCTAGACCAGAGCATGATGGCAACTGACTAGAATGGAAGACAAACCCCTCCCACCCCTCCTCAACTCACCGCTCGGGAGTTTTTTCAAATAAGTAAGTTTGTGTGGCGCACCCTGTATATATTCGGATCGGAACTTTTTGAATTGTACGTTAAGGTATGTACTGAGTTCACCGAGCGAAAAACTTGCATATATGTCTCCCGTGAAAACAGTGCCGTGGAGACTTGCTTTTTATTCACTCAATGTAAGATAAATGTTAACTCGCGTTCTGATTGATTGTCGATTACATCTTTTCACTGCGAAATAAAGTGTAACTGCATTATTTTCGCTGGCGAAATGTTAAAAACCGGTGTGGAGACTTTCATGTGAAGTGAGTACCACCATAAGCGAATTCAATTTCACGATCATCAAAATTTTGACAGTATTTGCATGAATTTCACGTGAACTGACGATCTTAGTACCTTTTTACGAGGAATTTCAAAAAGGTGTCCGGTAACAAAGATTTCACTGTATCTTTAAAACTATAGTGGTAGAGAGTACTAGAGTAGTCAGAAAAGTTAAAATAAAAACACAATTAGTGTACCTAGCATTTTGTCGATTGTTATCTCTACCTGAAAACGGACTATTCAGATATTTTGTATACCTGTGCGTTGCATTCGCCTGAACGAGAATCCAATAGTAAAGTGGGTGTGTCACCATACACCATACGTTGCATCGCATCGCACACATGATGTAATCAGAATGAATGCATCGCATCGCCGATATGCAGCTATGACCAGCATGCAATTGGATTGGAATACGGGAATATCCGGAAATCTCAACATCTCAGGCATCATCGAGTATCTGTGCAATCATGATCTGATGATCTCAAGCGGCACTTGCGTCAAACAAACTGCGTCGTCATGAGAATGGCTGTGGTCTGGTCATTCTGGTGAGCCTGTGACACGGGACCTAATCTTTAAGAAAATCCCAGAAACCCTGTACGAAAAAGTTAATCTTTTGATACGACTAGAATAGAAAAAAAATATTTTGTTGACACATAAATCCCACGACAAGTTAAAGGTTGCGGCAATTTTACAACAAATCGTCATAGATAAGGGTATTTGTGGTTCAACTGCGTTTTCGAAGGCAGTTTGATTTTTGTGCTGTGATCGGAAAGATGAAATTATCTTTAGTTCTTGTGTTCAGTGTAATACTATGCGATGGTGTAACGCCGATATTAGTATTTTCACAAAGGCCACTGATGCCTTTAGAAATATTTTTAATTTTGAATTAGTGACGATTGATCCACGTAGTGCTTTTGTGGTGGAATCTAATGCAGTAGATAGTGTCGAGGAGGATGCAACATTACTTGGGGTGCGTTTTCGTTAATTATTATTTTTCATATTTTCATTAATAAAAGAAAAATTCAAAAGTAAAATACTAAAACAAGCGAATGTGTATATTTTTAGCCGGAACTTATTCGAAAATACAATTATCCAGTGGAGGAGCACAATGTTACGACACAGGATGACTACATTTTACAGGTGTTTCGAATACCGAAACCTGGTCAGCAACCTATACTTTTAATGCACGGTCTAATAGATACTTCGGATACATGGATTCTGATGGGTCCAAATCAAGGGCTTGGTGAGTAGACAAATAAATTTGTAAGGTATTATTCTTTGTTGATACACTCATACCTCGTTATACGGCATAGATTGGTTCCGGAAAATTTGGCCGTTAAGTGAAAAGGCCGTATATCGAAATCATACAAATCCATCCATAGCAAAAGATCGGTGTTAACTTGTCAAAAAATGCATGGTTGATAATGTAGATTTTCCAACTTTCTTTCATTGAAAGGTTTCTGTCGCTTCCATTGATAATCTGCTGCAAAATTCTTCGTAGGTAAGCCTTGGAAGTTGCTATTATTCCGTAGTTCACGGGTTGTATAATAGTAGTGGTATTTTTTGGGAGGTATTCCACTTGAGCATCTGCCTGCACATAGTTCCGAGAGGATGCCCGGAGCAATATCCAACAAAAGCAAAAGCTGATTGCTCAAATTTTTTGACTTTAATTATGCGGTGACTTCAGGATAAAAAAAGTTGTTAAACCAATCCTCAAACAGAACTTTCGTCATCCAGGCCTTCTTGTTACTTTTGAAGATGAATGGTAATTTAAAACAATCGAATTCACAATTGCAACAGAACGATCCGCCAGCACAGTTGTTTATCCTTTTAGTGAAATTTTCTACACAAAACTAGTTCTTTCCCACATTTCTTTACTTTGCATATAAAATGGGAAATAGTGTAGTTACTACGTGATAAACCTAGTACATCAGATTGCAAAATGTGGTGGAGACAATTTTTTTTTTTGTTTCTTATGTTTTTTGGGGTGCTGAGCACGAATCCGGAGCTTCCCACCAAAATTTCGTTGCGGAACAGGGTCAAAATCGTGAAAAATCCTAAAATTTTTGCTGTTTTTCCGTTATTCGCCCCCTAATTCTGCAACTATTTATTTCTGCGAATAACTCTCCATGAATATTTTAGAGAGCACATAATTGCGCGTCCAAAGAGACATAAATATTTAAAATCTGTTGAGCGGTATTACTACAGTGGATAATTTAAATTTGCCATTTTTAACATAGTTCCATTTTATGAAAAAAATTTTGAGATTGAACGGTTTTTCATTTTTGGTCGTTAAAGTTGCATTTATCATGTACATTGTGTATTTTGAAGTGCAGAACCTGAATCTGTAAGTTCCCACCAAAATTTCGTTGCAAAACTGGGTCAAAATTGCAAAAAACGCCAAAAAAATGACTATCAATTGTAGCAATACCGCTTAACACATTTTAATGATTAATGGCGCCTTGGACCCGCAGTTATGTTTTCTCTAATATTTTCATGGACAGGTTTTCGGAGAAATGTACACTTTCGGAGTTATAAACAAAAAAACGGGAAAACTCCGAAAATTTTGGGTTTTTTCGCGGTTTTGATCCTGTTCCGCAACGAAATTTTGGTGGGAAGCTCCGGATTCGAGCTCAGCACCCCAAAAAACATAAGAAACAAAAAAAAAATTTTCTCCACCACACTTTGCAATCTGAAATCACCTCGGAACTACACTAAAATCCCCAAAATCATATTCGGCCGTATAACGAATTATTGAATACCGTATATCGAAATAGTGCCATAATTGAAAAGGGCCGTAAGAGTGAAATGCCGTATAAGGAGAGGCCGTATAATGAGGTATGAGTGTATTTGTCTACACTGAAAAAAAAAATCATCATATTATTAATTAACTAGGAGCATAGACTTTTTTCATTACCATGATGAATTAGTTCATAGTAAATAAACCTTCTCTTCCTTAAAATAATACAGAGTTCATCTATTTAACGAAACATCGGTCGTTAGTATAAGGAAAACAAAATTTTAACTTAATGTAAAGCGATCATTAACACAATGAACTTTTTATATTATCCCCGAAAGTAAGTAAATTTGATGTTATTGTTCAATAATTACATGACATCGTTCATAGTACATAATATGTACTACTATGAACGATGTCATTATCGCTTTAAGTGTATTTTATAAACCTACGTAGCGTATAGTCTGTATGGTGTAGTTAGGTAGGGCGCATGTCTTCAAATCATAGGGTCCCGGGATCGATTCCCAATGTAGGTAGGTAATTTTTGATGACTATTCAGAGCAGAGGTAAAATAAATGTCGTCAACAATTATGAAACTGGATGCCGGCCTGCGCGTTTTTTTTTTTTTTAATTGATGAACTCAGTAATTATATCAATGAACAAGTTGTTAATTTTAATGAATTTGTTCATATTTTTAATGAATTTTTTGTTCGTTGTTTTGATAAAATCAGATTAATTGGAATGATGAAATCCGTCTTCGGTGGGATATCTGTGTAAATATTCATAACTTTAATGAACAATTTCATTGTTTCCGGGCACTATTTCTTTCAGTGTACCTATATGTTTTTGGAGAATCACCTAAGTAAACATTTACTATTCACAAATTCACCTTTTCTAAAAAAAACATAACTGGCGCGCCAGTCCAACATTGGACAAAGGCCGCAGATGTGTTAGTGACATCCAATTTCCAAGATCTTAACTATGCTTTTTCGTTGAGGTTCTTAGATCATCAGCACGCTCAGCAGTGTTATTTATCCCCATAAATTGAATTCGTCCACGGTGAGACTCGAACTCACGACCCTGTGCACCGAAGGTGTGCGCACTAACTACTACACCTATGCTACTAAAGTTTAAATTCATGTTCCTCTCTTCAAAGTCGATTTTCGTTATATGGAAGAAATTTTAATTTTGCCATATTTTGGTGGCATTTGGTTAGTTTTAAAATTCAGATAAGATTCCGCTCCTGTCCATTTGTATGTCGTACATTCTTTGGTGTATATAGTTGCTTGTTATACCCACCGCTCATAGCGTGAAAGGGTATATTAACTTTGTCATGAAGTTTGTAACGCATTGAAGGAAGCATCTCCGATCATATAAAAAGTATACATATGTGATCAGCATGACTTGGGGAGTCGATTGGGCGATGTCCGTCTGTCTGTCTGTCTGTCTGTTGCGACGCGTTTTACTTGAATTTAAAAGCTATGAAGCAGAAATTTTGCACATGTGCTTCTTTTTGCTGCAGGCAGTTTGTATGTTTGAATCGGTAAAATCGGACAATGGGTCATGGGGCTGCCATACAAACTCAACTCCCCAAATTGGGTTCTTCTAAGAAAAACTTTTTTATTTGTGTACCACTTCCAACCAAATATTACACAAATGTATTTGTATTGATGGTACAAAACATATCCAAGAATAGATCAAATCGGACCATGGGGCTGCCATACAAACCCAACCACCCCCCCCCCCAATTAAGTTCTTCTAAGAAAAACTTTTTTATTTGTGTACCAATTCCAACCAAATTTTACACAAATGTATTTATATTGATGACACAAAATATATCTAGGATTGGATCAAATCAGACCATGGGGTCATAGGGCTGCCATACAAATGGAAGCTTTCGAAAAACTATTCGAAATGTCAAATTCCACGGAAATTCATGTCAGTTGGTTTGTCATTTAACTTTATTATTATTTCTAACCAATTTATTCCTTTGTTATATCTTTCGTATATGTAAATACATATTTCGTAATGCTAAAAATAATAAAAACTCGATACCTTCAATTTTGCTTTTCATTTTAAATACCTTTTTAAATTTTTAAATTTGAATTTTGACCTTTCGGAACAGCACGTAATGTAACGTAAACGTTCTGGTTTGCCACTGCCATCTAGATAGACAGGCCGGATTATCAGCTGATCTGTCAGTGGTCATGCAACACTAGTAGTGCCATGGTTGGTCATGGTCCGCGCTTAGTACTGCCAAAGTACCGCTCAGTACAATCCACAAATTGTCCACAATCCAAATATCAGTGGCTGTCAGCCTGTCATTTCGTGTGACTTGCTATGATATACACATGCCAGTGCGTTGATTTTTGAGATAAATATGGTAAGTACGATGCTGATGTATACTATTTTACCACTTGCAAATCAAAAACACATTAAAGCAAACCATAACCTTTGTTTCGTAATAAACGCTCGGCATATTTAAACTTTTGGGTTCAGAAGCACTGGAGGTTGTGGGCTTTACAAATGTCAACTGTCACTGGTCACGAACGCACTTTGTCCACTTGTAGACGAACAAATTTCTGCAGTTCGGCCTGTCTATCTAGATGGCAGTGGGTTTGCCCTTTATTCGCCCAAAACGATACTTATAAAGGCATCGCCACATTCAATGGCAATTTAATTTAGGAGCCCAGTTATAGTAACTGAGTGAAACTACACGGGAACAAAAACGCGAGAACAAAACCTGTTTTTATATGAAAATTCAATTTTTCCTTGCCTTGCTCCTCACCGATCTCTTCTAAAAAAAAAACAGTTTTCATCTTGTTCGTGTAGACAGGCCCACTGACAAATAAAATAGAAAAAACGATCTACGAGTAGTAGTAGTAAAAAATTTATTTTTTAAGTATGAACGACTATGAATCGCAAATTTAATAAGGATTCCCTTAAGGATAAGTGAGGACTATGAACTCTGCCCTTACACTGTTTTTCACTTAAGTCTTCATATTAATGTAATGCGCAAAACTGCCTTTCAAATTGGTACATGCTATTAGCAATCATTTTCGATACATGTGAGTTCTTATCGATTACGTGTTCCAAGACAAAACAAAATGATGATGTAACTGGAATATCACATTCTCATATTGTCACATTTGAAAGCGGTTACATATGAATAATCGTATGTCGTGAGAAGATGCGATAGAAAAGTTTTACGAGTAATTTGTTATCAAATAATGGCATTGGGTCATCATGATTTCACGACGAAGATAAAACTAGTATGAAACGTGCTTCTTTTTTACTTTATAAGACATAGTATTTAGATTATTTAAGAAAATGGTGTAATCAATTAATTTATTCTGAACATTAATAAAATAAATTTAGCCCTGTTTTTATAAGAGGTTCAGTGCTCGCGCTACAAAATGCACGTAGCAGCCTTAATTCTTTGCAGTACACCCTAAGAAATTTTAACGTAAATTTGGCCAAATATCGCCAAAGTTCGGGTAAACCTGGATATGATTTTTAAGCATTTATTTTTGGACACTTATAGATCAGAACGCGAACAGGGGCTGCGTACGTTAATATAGGCTGCATAGCAGTTTCAAATAGGAACAGTTTGTTTGTTAGTGGAAGTTCCGATTTTCGATTTATCATTGATTTATTTCGATTTATCACTGGATAAAGGCTATGTACACATTTATCAAATTGAGTTGTACGTTTTCAAGATTATCTCTGCATCTCTTGTCTATTTTTAGAACAAGATATTTTGTAGTTTTTTTGCAAGCACAGAAAAAAATTAGGTGTGAATTTAACTCCGAAATGGGTCGAATAAGGTCCCTCCGTTTGGATAAAATATTTTTTTTTATCCAAATGGATGAACACAAAAGAATACTTCCAATAACGAAAAAGGAGTAATTCTCAATATTATTTTTCCCCTTAAAATCTACCCTTAAGTGCATTTGAGCCTCACACAGAAAAATATCCGGTGTGAATTTAACTCCGAAATGGGTCGAATAAGGTCCCTCCGTTTGGGTAAAATATTTTTTATATAATGGATGAACACAAAAGAGTACTTCCAATTACACCAAAAGGAGTAATTCTCGATATTTTTGGGATAAAAATAAAACACAATTTTCACAGAACATTTAACTCATAAATGAGTTTTGTGTAACTAGCATTTACCTCTCTATAGGTGTTGGCGACATTTCATTTACCTCTTTACGCTCTAAAATGCATAATTAATTATCTACCTACAGTGGGATTCAATCCTGTGACCCTATGATTTGAAGAGTAACGCCGTACCCACAACACCACACAGACTATGCGTGACGACGTTCGTAATTTACACCATATATTACCTGTCACATCGTGCGGAGTTAACACCATTTTATGTAAATTTTAACACCATATAAACAAAAGCTGATATAATTTCGGATAAAATTTATTATTTATCCAAATTGCTTTTATTTTGAGTGTTTTATCCTAATGGATAAAAGAAAAATGTTATACTTGTGGACAGAGTTAAAAAATTGTAGTTAACCCCATATGTATAAAAAAAAATTACCCCATTTGAATAAATTTTTATTCACACCGCCTGATTTTTTAGTGTCTAGCAGCTGCAATAGGGTTATCCCATAACGGGGCATCGGAACAGGTGGTCCACATCGTGAGGCGCACCACCGCAGCTCGGAAAAATGTTCTGTATGTCCGGGTATATTCGAGATAGATAGGAATTGAGGCGCGACCAAAAACCCTAACTAAGCTAGGCTAGTGTCGCTCTTGTGGCTCTCGGGAGCCTAGTCTGCTCAGGCGATATGGGTGGTGGGGGCGCTGAGAGGACTCTATTAGGACCTAATCTCTCTATTGACCGATTCACAAGGGTTTTGTGAATATCTGCGATGGCCGCACGGTATGCTGTGTTGTCAAATATATCGGGAGGTACACGTTTGTATCTCTGGACGTCTCTCCCGAGATCTCTGATTCCATTCCTGACATGTCGTGGAGGGGGAGTATTGTCCATGAAATGATGATTTGGGTGATCGTCTCGATAGCAACCGACCAGATATTGTAAAGACAGGACGCGTGTAGACGAAATTCCATTGAGTGCGCAGAAATTTGATGGGTCTAATTTGGTCGCGATGTCTATACCTCAATAACGTCAAAAGGAGTAATTCTCAATATTATTCTTCCCCTTAAAATCTACCCTTAAGTGCATTTGAGCCTCACACAGAAAAATATCCGGTGTGAATTTAACTCCAAATTTGGTCGCGATGTCTATACCTCTGGTATCATTACCGAGGAGAGAATGCCAGTCTTCGTGATGGGCGTTAAAGTCGCCAAGTAGGATCCTATGCTGTCCCTGTGAGGAGTGGACCAATATCGAGCTTAGAGCCAGAGCCACAGCTGGATGCTGGTGGAACATAGATAAGTTTATAAGTTCGATATTGGTATTGCCGATAGCATAGACGGCAATAGCTTGTATTTCCGCCGTCGTTGAAACGAAGATCTAATACGCTGTATTGCATGGTTCTGTGTATTAGAAATGCGAGCCCTGCTGCTGCATTAGGACCCTACCTCCCTACTCCATCGCGCCTCAAAAGTATGTAATCGACGCGTATGTTAAATTCGGGAGTTGAAGGTTGGAGCTTTGTCTCCTGGGATGCCGCTATCAGAATTATGTATGTACTCATGAAACGGACGATCTCGTTGATCTTCTGACGGATGTAATATGGTGAGTGGGATGTACACTGCTGCAGGGGATGCAGGTGTTAAACTTGAGCCGTTATGCCTTGTTTTATTGTTGACTACGGGTGGCGGTGGTGGAGGATTGATTTGAGAGCTGGGGCCAGGAATGGCCGGAGATAGTGGTGGACCAGTAGCTTGTGAGCTAGGGCCTGGGGTGGCTCGGAGCCGACCCGCGTGCATACACCCTGGAGCAACAAAGGACAACTTATCATAATGTTTCTTTTTCTTAGGCGTGAGCAGTAGAAATGACACCATTCTCCGCAGCAGGGACACCTCAAGGACCTGGCATTCTCGATGATACGTACACTGAACCAAAAAATTCGTAAATTCGACGAAATTACATTTAATATGAAGAAAATTTCATCAAAATACGGTCAATGAAGCTGTTATTTGGATTGAAGATTACCACAGTTATATTGAATAATTACGAAATTATTGTAAATTGATGAATAAATTTGTCAATATGAAGAAATTTTCTATTATTTTTTTTTTAAATATTAAAAATTAACATTGCGTGTTGTCTTATTCGTATTGAAATTAATTTAATTTATTATTATATTTATTTAAGACTTTCAAATATTTATTAAACACATTTATTAAACACTTTTTTTTACATACAATTAACCATATTACCATTGTGTCTAACATAGGATTCGAACTCGGTCCGCTTGCGTGCCAGTCCACTCACGTTGCCACTGCGCCAGAGAGGAAATATACTTCCAATGTTCTCAAGACCTGCAGTACCTACTTGATACACACTGCATGGCGGACACCTTATTGAGACTCGGCCACGACATTTTTTTTTTTCTTTCTCACAAATTGTATTAAAAAATTTCTTTTTGGAATTGAGATTTCCATTAAAATTTAAAGGCAAAGATTACTCAAAAAATCGAAAAATTACAGAAAATGCGTTACTTCATCTGTGTGAATAATTTTCGTAAAAGAGAAGAATTGAAGAATTAATTTTGTCAATATGACTAAATTATTCACTGTGATAAAATATAATATATATATAATATAAGAATGATGCTATTCTTCCATTTGATTAAGTTTTATCCTTTTGACGAATCTGACAAATTGTGAATTTGTTATTTTGACTAATTTTTGTCAATCTGAGAATTGGTTCGAATAATTTAGCGCAAACAAATCGTCAGTTTGAATAATTTTTTCTATACGAAGAAATACTTTTACAAAGTGCGATTTCTTCAAATTGATAAAAAATTGTAAGCGAATAGTAATAAAACTGATGAAAATTTAGTTAATTTGATTAAACAAAAAACAAAATTTTCATATTGAATAATATGTAACTTTTTTTCTAAAATCTACCCGTATTTATTCAATGTAACAAATTATTATTCAAATCAAATAAAAATTTTATTCAACATTTTACGAAAAAAAAATTCGTTCATATGAAGAAATATTTGGTTCAGTGATGTTGCATACACAGCAGATGTAGATTTCGGGACGTGGATTGGTCTCGATGCCAGCGCATCGAGTATTGAGAGTAACCCCGATGAGATGAAATGCTCCTAAATTGACGAAAAAATACATAGAACACATCCACACACACATAAACAGACATACAGATCCCTCCTGCATAGAACCTTCATGGCTTTTGCCAGGGAGGGGTCTGTTGGCAACTCTTGGCCGTTTCTTTTGGTCCGCCTCGAAGAGGCTTGAAAAACCCGTATGGCAAGCAAGTTGCCATCGGGAATGGCCGCCAGTAGGACCACTTCATGGCTAGGACTTCTTTCTTGCCTCGTTATTTATACCGATCCATGTCGGCGCGTCGCTCGGCTTGCGATGTAATCACATCGCCCATTCTGGAGGTAATGTGTCAGGCTATTTCTACTGGCAGCTCTATCTTGGATCGTCTCATCGCCAAGACCAATGACCATTTGACACATTCAGGTGTTCTTCGGTCTGCCTCGGGCCTTGGGTCCATCAAGTGGAACTTCTATTGGTATCGCCTTTTTTTGCGGGGTTCTCAGGTGGTCTTCGAGCTTTTAGGTGATTGGTTGTTCTTCTATGTACAACCTTCCGTGGATGTAGCTACTTTGATGTGGTCCCGTTTGGTCACACCAACTGTCAGTACCGGATTATCCTTAAGGCACATAAGGCACGTGCCTAGAGGCCCCGCACTCACAGAGGCCCCGCACTCACACTAACAGGGACCCCGCGTATTTTTTTTATATATAATAAATTATAAGTCTTTTGTTCTTTGATAAGCTCTCGCAACGAAAAAGGAAAGTAAGTAAGGAGAGTAAGATATAAGATTTACATTCAGAAGCCAAAACTTTTCTCGCAAAACCATGTTCCCACTTACGCCAGGCGAATGGTCGTGAAAAGTGGCTCAAGAGAGTACACAAAACAGGCACTGTCTGATATGATATAAGAAATCGATAGAGGCATTGTCAGAAACTTATTATTTCCACCCCTTCAAAACTTTTTAATGCTACTTATGGGATGTTTAGTCTTATTTTAGACGAATTTGAACACGAAATAATTATCCATGAGCATATAAAATGTTCAACTGTTTAAATTTAATGTAGCGATAGCTTTAACGACGCCTTCTGTCAGTGGAGGAGATGGAAATTTTTCAAAGTTGGCAATAATTAAAAACGAAAAACGTTCTGTAAGGAAACAAAGTCGACTAAATGCCATATAAGTTTAATTAATATAGTGACATTGCCAAAACATTAAATTTCAGAGGTATAGTTTACAAGTTTGAAACTGAAAAAAAATAAAAAAAGTCAATAGAGAGTTTTAGCTTATCGTTTTAAATAAAACGACACAATTTGACATTCCATATAAAAATTCGCTTGCTTACCGTATACGAAACAATATATCTTAATTATGCATGCCCTAAGTAGGCATAGGTGTCAAACACGACAAATTATTTCGCCAATTTCGACTGTTTCCAGAGCATCAAATATACGGAAATACACCCATGCCTACTTGGGACATGCATAATTAAGATATATTGTTTCGTATACGGTAAGCAAGCGAATTTTTATATGGAATGTCAAATTATGTCGTTTGATTTCAAACGATAAGCTAAAACTCTCTAATATTTAATTTAGTAAGTTTTTGTACTAAAATAAGTAGGTTTTTTGGGTATCCCGTGTAGATTTGGGTAACGAAACTCTATGTGAAAAAATTCCAGCTTATCAACCTGTCATTTTTGTATGAAGTTTCGTTACCTAAACCTATACGGGATAACAAAAAAAAAACACACTTAATATATGGGTTGGGTACTATACCTCGACTAGTTGAATCTCGTTTTTAAAAATCTCGACTAACAAGTTCCCGACTTAAAACATATCGACAGCATAATAATCTCGGTTAGTGAAAATATCGCTTTGATAAAATCTCTATTTTGAAATTTGAAAAAAATTGTGTAGCGTGAATTTCCGTTTTTTACGACGTTTTAAAAATAGTCCGGTTCCCGTTTGCCATCCTATATAAAGGCATTACATTGATACCATCAAAAGGACCTTAAGCAGGCGCCGGATATTAGAATCACATCGGTTCTTCGTATGGCAATTCTTTTAAAACGCCGCTTAACGGGACTTTCCTAGATCCGCTATCGAGCGAATTTTCTCCTTGACGATACTAGCGCCACCTGGCGGCCATATTCGGTACATTGGTTGTATATTGGGCGATACTATCACATCCATGGAATTTTGACGTAAAAGACGATTAATCTCCTCACGGGCGTCATCACGGTATCAGTCCATGGTCGAGAATCAGATGACACGGAAGGTGTGCATTTTCACTTAGCCGCGGCATCATCCACAAATGGCGCTACTATCGAGAGAGCTCAAAGCGTAAATAGCCTTGATTTTCAATCAGTGGAGATTGTCGAGATTTGTGATGTTACTCGTATAATTTGTCAATATTGTCCACTGTCGAGATATTGTTAAGTCAAGGTTTTCAAAATCGAGATTTTGAAATATTTTTTGGAAAGGAAAAAATCTCGGCTTGAGCTGTCGAAATTTTAAAATTCGACTTTTAGTACCCCCTTCCCAATATTTACTTTAAATATTTTGTGTTGGATACGATATCCCGCTCATCATTTTCTCGTTTTTCAAAATCCCGGCATTCATAATCCTGCCATTTCAATAATCCCGCTCAATTTAAATCTCGCCTAATCAAAATCCCGCCCACTTAGATATTTCAATAACCCGCTAGTTCAAAATATTTAAAAACAGCGGAGTTTAGAGAGGGCGGAATTTTAAGGTGGCAGGATTTTTTATTGGCGGGATTTAGTAATGTCGGGATAATGTAAAGCGGGATTTTTGTAAAAAGCGGGATTATGAACGGGCGGGATTTTGGTTTTCGGAATTATGTAGGTATTGGAAATATTTCGTAAACTATATTATTTACGAAAGTATTTCTTACAAATAATTTAAGAGTTTTATTTGAAGACAGTTCACAAAAAACAGGCCCTCAATTGTTTTGTGCCTAGGGGCCTCAAAGGGTCTTAATCCGGCACTGCCAACTGTTATGCGTAACATATTCTTTTCGGTCGCGGTAATTTCTTTCGCGAAACCTTCATACATGGTCTGGCATTCAGATCCATACATGAGTGCGGAACGTGCAACCGTTTTGCACAACTTGATAGGTAGTCGGCAAAAATAGGATTGATCCATACATTATACAGTTTTGTGTCCTGTTTATTTTTCTGAGGTTTACCTCTTGCCTGATGCTTATATAATCGTTCGCTTTCGCACAGGTGTTATCATTGGCTTTATGACAGGGTCCACAGTTGGCAGTTCAATTTATCACGCTCGTCATTTGTGACAATACACACTTTTTAATTGTGGTCTCTGTTCCTTGTTACAAATTTAGGAGACGTCAAACATAGACCTTTTAGTAAACGTTACCTTTATAGAGATACATATTCGCGAAAATTTTTGCAAATGCTTTTATTGTAATGTTTGAGTCCTCATAGCTTCTTCAAGACCGCATGCTGTTAACATTATTTGGGCCAGAAAAGCGGCAAATTAAGTTAAGTGTACCTGTTTTTGGATGTGGTTGACCATCTGTAGGACCACTATTCACTATAGATTGGAGCTATTTGAGTCTTGTTTAGAAACTCAAAAGGAAGGTTCATAAAAACACCCAGCTTTTCCCTAATTTTTTCGAAGTCAAATACTAAATTTCCTGCAGAAGTATAAAAGTAACATAAAATGGTGCCTACTCACACCATTGCGGCAACGAATCTTCCGCCGCGGAGATTTTGATTGATTTTGTTGATAGCAATCACCGGCACGGCGCGCGTACTGTCAGTTCACAGCTGATATCATGTATAGTTTCCTTAGAAAAGGTAGTTAGGAATGAGATTAGACATGATAGAGAATGACGGCAGCAACAGGCCAAAGCCAACTATTTAGTCATTTATAATCTTACTGCACTTGTCGTGAACTACAACAAAACGTCGCGGCACCTTTTCTTATTACAGTAGAACTTTGCTGTTTCGTTGCTCGGTAGTCCTACTCTCCGGGAACGACCCAAATGCAATCACTAGGAACCATCTCAGATCCGTTACTTATCGCATTATAATGCTTTCCATAAAAAATTTAAGATTTTAATCCTGAGTCCGGTATGCCTCTGGTGCCTTGAGTGATGCGAGGTTAATCTCTCGTTTTATGCAATTGTAACTAAATCGATTATAGTATTTGAAAAGAGGAATTATTCGAAAGACAGTTCAGATCTCTGGAAATGAAATCTGCTTGTAGTAACAAAAATTGAAGGGGACTGCCAACGGTAAAGGCCGGCTAAGGTATTTTAAGACCACAGCGGACAAAGTTACTCGTACTTTTTGTAGTCTTTGTGACTGTGCTTGCAGTGTTAGTCAAGAAACTTCGTCGGTACTTTCTTCTTAGCAAGCGTATCTAATCCTGCCATGCCTCATCTTGACTATGGAAACTTTACGGCTGTACATAACCAGATGGACTGAATGGCCAGAGTTCCCCTAATAGCGAAATTTTTAGTTCTCTGTTGATAAAAATAACAGCGCGGCAGTCCAACATTGGACTAAGGCCGCAGATGTGTTAGTGACATCTAATTTCCAAAATCTTAACTGCTTGTTTGTTGAGGTGTTGAGATCAGCAGGCAGCAGCACGCTCAGCAGTGTTATTTATCCCCATAAATGCGTACTCGTTTAACATCTGAGTGAAATCATAGTCCGTCACATGGGTCGTGAGTTCGAAAAACACTATAAACTGAATTGTTTCACAGTGAGATTTGAACCCATGACCCTGTGCACCGAAGGTGTGCGCACTAACCACAGCACCAGCCAGCCTCTGTTGATAGCTATGGAAATATTTCTTAACATTCTGCGTCTTGGGACCTCGACCGCAAAATGTATGTCTCGTGTACCAATGTGATAAAGGTTAGTTCTGGCTAACTCAGCTGTGGATGTATTGAATCGCTAGCCACACGGGAACCGACAAATCATTTAACATTGCGGTCATCAAAAGGGACGGCGCATATTACAGTGCTAATTTTTTCTACAGTCAAATTCATCATGGTGTTTTCACTTTCGAAGTACAGGGTAGTGGGTTCGAATCCTACTGTGAGCAGATTCAGTCCCTGATGTTTTTCAAATTAATCGCACTCAAACGTTAAACGAACACAACTTTTTAAGGTACTCTGCCGAGTGTGTTGTTGCTTTCAAAAACAACACCTCTATACAAAATAATCAAGATTTTGCTAGGTTAGCTGGGTAACGGTTTCAATTCATTCCTCACTAATACGATTTCATCCAAATTCCAACAGGATATCTTCTATCGGATATGGGATACGACGTTTGGATGGGCAACGTTCGAGGTAATCGATATTCCACTAAACACAAAACCCTGAATCCTGCGGGCAGCAAGCGATATTGGGACTTCACATTAGACGACATCGGATACTACGATATTCCTGCCATTGTCGATCGCGTTTTAAACGTCACTAATTACCCGAAATTACATTATGTCGGACACTCTCAGGTAAGGCCAATTATCCATCACGAACCGTCCTTATCCCAATCATCGGATATCGATTTCAAGTTGTCCTCAATAATTCGAGATGAGACATGAGATTCCACCTAAATCGTTCTCTATCCCTCCAGGGCAACGCGGTGTTTTTCATTATGTGTTCGGAGCGTCCGGAATATGCCGATAAAATACTTTCCATGCATGCATTAGCTCCGATTGCATTCTTCAGTTCGATACGAAGTCCTGTGATTAATAGCATGGTCATGAGTATAGATTTTTTGAAGGTAAGCTAGGAGCTGGCTCCAAAGAATTTCATGTATGTAGACATTTTCTTATCGTATAAAATAATTTCAGATGGTGACATCCACTCTACGGATCTACGAATTCCTCCCCAACTCGGAATTTCTCACACGAAGCAGTAAAGTTGTCTGTCACGAAGCCGCAATCACACAAGCCGTATGCTCGAATATGCTCTTCTTAATTGCTGGATTCAATTCCGAGCAATTGAATAAGGTCTGTATAGTCTTCATCTGTCTGTACATAGGTAGTAGTACTCTCAGAAATGTTTCCGTCAATTTTCATTCCCACGTTCACTAATTCAATTTGTTCTGTGTTGCAGACAATGCTACCGGTTGTCCTGGGTCACACTCCGTCGGGAGCATCTGTTAAACAAATGATTCATTTCGCACAACTCATCAAATCTGGTCATTTCCGCAAGTATGACTATGGCTCTTTCCGGAATGATTTGCGCTACGCTAGCTCGAGTCCGCCCGATTATAATTTGCGGAATGTTAAAATGCCCGTTTCCCTCTACTATTCGGAAAATGATTGGTTGCTAGACGTCGAGTCGGTGGATAAGCTTGCAACGTTGTTGCCTAATGTTCAGGATAAATATCTGGTGCCACTGAAAGAATTTAATCATTTGGATTTCTGCTGGGCCATGGATGCCAAAAAGCTGCTCTATGGCAAAATTTTAGATAATATGCAAATTGCTGAGGCTAATGAAAACATGTTTTGACGATGAAAATGGAAAAAACGCTTTGAAACAAAAGGATTGTTTGGAATGAAACTCGATGTGTGGAAATAATTCATATTTCAATAAGAGACGGAGCAGTACTATATTTATTTTTTAATTGAAAATACAATCAATATTTAACAACACAGGAAAAGCAGATATGATTTTTTGCAAAGCAATATGTCGATTTCTTGATAACCGTCTAGCTTCTTAAATTTGGACGTCATTGTGGATGTTTTGTGACACTCCACAAACCATTCACTGCGTTCCAATTGTGCTGACGCCCCATCTTACCGCTGAACGACATTTCCCCTCAATTATAAGTTATTAAATTTAGCGGCAAAATTGGAGCAGTAAATTTCTTCTGGGGCTCCTTTGCAGTTACTGCACTAGCGACTTATCTGGCCTGAAATGATGCAAATGTGACTATTGCGGGTATCCGCTGAAATTTGGCTTAAGAAATGCATCGAAGATCTTGTCTTTGGTTTCTTCACACAGATTTTATATTGAACTCAATCCAGCAACGACGTAAAAACCTTCTTGGTAAGTAGTTCGTTACACACAGGTTACTCGCAATGCGCATCTCCGGTAAAATGAGCTTAATTTCTGGTCCTTTCCAGGAAAATCTAGATACAAACCGGTGAGACATCTACGGGACTATACCGTCAGGGGAGTGCCTGAGCCCTCCCCCTTACCGCCCGGTCCTTTGGACGTTTTGACCCTTCGGCGTTTTATTCACAACCTCGTCCCCTCTTGCTAAGCGGACCCTGCGGGCTCTTATGCGCCGCGCCTATCTTCGAGCTTTTCGGTGATTGGTTGGTCTATAGACAACCAGCCTCGATGTATTTGCTTTTGATGTGGTCCCTTTTAGTTGCAACTGGCAAGCGTAACATTTTCATGTCAATCGCCGTCATTTCATTTGCGTAACCTTCATACATGGGCCAGCATTCAGATTCATACATGAGTGCGGGACGTACAACCGTTTTGTACAACTTGCTCTTTGGCATTTTCTTATCGCAGAAAAATCCAGTTTTCTCGCCAATTCATCTATCCAACCTTTGTGCGATGCAATGAATAAGAAGACAAGGAAGTAGCATTACCGAAAGAAGGTAACCAATCGTTTTCTAGTGTGCATTTTTACACTACTAATATAACCCACCAGTGGCATGACACAATTTTCGCGATAGGGGCAATATAAATTGGTACAATATATTTCATAATTTAATTTTAAAAACATTTGTCCCACGGTGCCTTTATGCTCATTTATCAACATATAAACACACATGGACAAAAAAAAGTAGACCCCTCATGTACATTTTTATGCTCAATTTTCATAGCCTTTTGAGCCTTCGGGCGGGCGCAATGCATCTGACAGATTAAGTGACCAGGTTTTGTTGCGCCAATCAGCGATATGAAAAGGGAGAGATCTGAAACTCACAGTAGCTTAATCTTTATCGATCAACTACCCAAAGCAGTTTTCATTTTCTTTCTACTATATGTATGAGGGGCGAGAGGGGATGAAATAATCTCTCAGATGTATTGCGCCCGATTGTGTTATGTTTTCCTTTTCTATGAAAATGTCCACTTGTTATACTCTTCACATTGCGTAATAACGTTGTGTTGACTCTAGCCTCACGAAATCGTTCAATAGTGTGTTTTTAGTAAAATAAGCTCACAATGTGTAACCAGTCGAGTTGTTGGAGGGTTTTTTTAAATATTGAAGCGATTGAAATTGGAATATTCTCAGCAAATTGAAAATGTGAAGGGTATTAAACCTTGTGAGCCAGAATTTGTTTCTAAAATTTTGTAGAACTGTTTCAAAAAGACAATGCAATAATAAATAAGAGTGTGAAATACACAGAAACTTAGTTTCATCCTATTTCGTGCACTTAATCTGTCAGATGCATTGCGCGCGATCGTGTTGGGATTAGTATTGCGCCCGCCGGAAGGTTAAAATTGTAATAATAGAAATAGACAGCCATTATAACAATTAGGATACAACAAGGCTAACGGACCCCAAAAAACTAAATGGCATCCCTCTATAATCTCAAACATAATATATTAATATAAACCAGTTTTAATCAACTTAACTGAAATGTACTTATCCATCCTTTTTCAGTAGGCTCGTACTTTTTCAAGGAAAATGAAAGCTGTTATTTATTTTAATTGTCTAGTTTACACATTATTTGATTGCACGCCAATTTAGTATCTATACCCTATACCCATAAGATGGTATAGGGTATATTGTTTTGTTACGCCAATATTATGTAACACCTCAAAGGCGCCTCCGGAGGTATGGCAAAATATATATATGTATATAAATGATCAGGGTCGGTCCCTGATTCGAAAAAGCCATGTCTGTCTGTCCGTGTGTCTGTCTGTTCGCACAATAACTCCCGAAATAATGAAGCTAGCGGTTTGAAATTTTGGTCAGATGTTTGTTTTGATAAAATCTTAGACGGTATTGAAAAAGGGCCAAATCGGACCAAGGGTTCCCCTACCTCCCATATACAAATTACACCTCCTTGATATTTTATTTCGGCTATTTCGATACAATATCGCTATCAACTTGAAATTTTGATCAATGCCTAATTCGGACATATACTTTAAGTTGCTACCCCTACCCCTACCTTCCATACAAAGTTATTTTCAGCCATATCTTCTGATGTAATATCGCGAAGAACTTCAAATTAGTATCAAATGGTAGCTGTTGCATGCCTTGATAAGATGTTAAAGATATGACAGGTCCAATGATTAAGAAAATAGAAAAGGATATGTCATAATAGTGTTTGTGACTGTACGTGCAAGTAACCAAAACTTTATTCTCTTTTTTTACAAAGCAAAGTTAAGTGACAGTTTAAGTTTTTCCTGCCGCGTAGTTAAGTGAAACAAAACACTTGGCAGATTGGCATTAGCCCTATTCGACTGACTGGATCATTGATCCTGTCCAAGTCGAATGAAATCGGTTCAAAATTTCCCAAATCGGTAACAGCTAACTATCGTGTCATCTGGCCTTAACGCGATATTCTAAATTATAAATTGCATTTGTAATTATGCACCGTGCGAGATACAATTAAAAGGATAAGTAGCAAGAAATATTAAAATGATTAACTCTGAATAAATTTTACAAACCAAAAATACTAAATAACAAAATGACATACGGGAAATTTCAGGGAAATTGCTCGCGGAGACATCATCATCAATGTGGCACGATAGCCCGACGTCGGGCCTTGGCCGCCTGAATCGTTGACCTCCAATTGTCACGGTTACGTGACCTCGTCCTCCAGTTTCGAAAGCCCAGCAGCTGTTGGGCGTCTTCACCTACGGAGTTCTCCCAGCGAGCTCTCGGTCGTCCACGCAACCTCGCTCCGTCAATTCGTTGTGCGTTCATCACTTTCTTTGGCATGCGCATGCGATTATCGTCCATCCGTTGTACATGCCCCGCCCATTGCAAACGTTGAAGATTCACGATTTTCGATACTTCCAGCTCATCGTACAATTGATACAACTCATGGTTGTACCGGATACGCCATTGGTCTCGCTCGCGAACGGCCCCGAAAATTCGCCGAAGGACCTTTCGTTCGAATCGGTCTAGCAAAATTTCGGAGGCTTGGGTGAGGGTCCATGTTTCGCAGCCATAACATAGCACGGGTCGGATGATCGTTTTGTACACGCGGAGCTTCGTGTTCCTGTGCGCAAGTTTCGAATTAATTATAGGGAGGACCGAGAAATATGTCTTATTGGCTAGTTGTATCCGTCGCTTAATTTCGTCGGTTTCGTTGGCGTCCTTTGATAAGTTACAACCCAGATAGTTGAAGTTGTCTACATACTCGATATTAAGGTCCCCCACTGTGATGCTTGAATTTGCTGACGTCCTTGTTTTCGATTGCATCATGGCCTTTGTTTTGCTTTCGTTGATATGTAGTCCAACTTCCTTTGCGGCGTTATTGAGGTTATGCAGAAGGCTTTCTGCATCACCCAACCTTCGAGACATGATGTTGTCGGCGTACGCTACTAATTGAGTCGACTTGATGAGTAGCGTTCCGCTGCTGTCCATATTCATGGCTCGAATTACATACTCCAAAGCAAGGTTGAAGAGCGTCGGCGCCAGCCCGTGTCGCCCTGCTTGAGTCCAGTACGAGTTTCAAATAGGTCAGTGAGTCGATTCTGCACTCTGACCTGCGAAACGGTATTAGTCATCGTCATCCTTGTGAGTCGCACTAACTTTGCCGGTATACCAAAATTCAGCATAATGTTGTACAGTACACTTCGATCGATACTGTCGTATGCCTGCTTGAAGTCGACAAAGATTTGGTATACGTCGATGTTATATTCCCAGCTCTTTTGGAGTAGTAGCTTCACTGTGAAAAGCTGATCGGTCGTTGATCGACCAGGTCTGAAGCCGCCTTGATACTCGCCAATGATTCGTTCTGCGTACGGATTAATTCTCTTTTCAAGAATTTTAGATAATATCTTATAGGCCGTACAAACTAATGATATGCCCCTGTAATTCTCACACTTCAGCTTGTCACCCTTTTTGTGGATTGGGCAGATTATGCTTTTGCACCAATCTTCGGGGATTTCCTCGTCGTTCCATATTTTCAGCAGTAGCACATGTATTGCGTTGGTCAGGCACGTTCCACCATGCTTCAGCAGTTCTGCTGGGATCTCGTCAGCGCCGGGCGCTTTATTATTTTGAAGCGACTGTATGGCAAGACTCACCTCCTCTACTGTTGGGGGTAGAACGGGAGGGCCTGGTTCGGCTAACTGCTCAAGAGCTGGCTCCGCGGGGGATGTTGATGGTGCATTGAGGAGCTCTTCAAAATGCGAGGCCCATCGTTTGTTGACGCTTTCGATGTCGCTGATGATGTTACCATCCTTGTCCTTACATAGGCTTGTCCTGGGTTGATATCCGTTCTTAACATTACGTATAAGTTTGTACGCCTGTCTAATGTTCTTACTGGCTAATCTTTGGTTTATTTGCTGTAACTGCTCGTCAAAATGTTTGCGTTTCTTACGTCTAATTAACTTATTAGATACTCGCCGAAGCTCGTTATATCTTTCTTTCTTGGCTCGGGATGCGCGTTGTGTGTATTGGCGATAGGCTTCATTTTTCGCCTCAATCGAGGCCCTGCATTCTTCGTCGAACCAGTCTGCTCGTCTGCGCCGGCCTTTGTAGCCCACGACCTCTTCTGCGACCCCCTTGATGCTGTCTTTGAGCTCCTCCCAGAACTCATGGATGCCTAAATTGTTGATGTCATCAAGCATGGGCGACAGTTTTTCCTCTAGTGCTGTTGTATACGCAGCCGCCGTGGCATCATCAATCAAATTGTCAACCTCGAAGATCTTGGCAGGGTTGATTCTCGTTAGGTGCACCGAAGAGATTCTGCACCTGTAGGTCGTCTTCACCAAATAGTGATCGGTGTCGCAGTTGGCTCCTCGATAGGATCGAACATCTAGGACATTAGAAGCCCATCTCTTGCTGGTCAGTACGTGGTCGATCTGGTTCACGGTGTATTCATCTGGAGACTTCCAGGTCTGCTTGTGGATTCGTCGATGAGGGAAGCATGTAGAGCTTATTACCAGGTTTCTGCCGCTCGCGAAGTCGATAAGTCGCTGACCGTTGTTGTTGTTTTCGTCGTGGAGGCTATGACCTCCAGTAGTTCCCCTATGCCAGCTTTCATTTCCGACTTTGGCGTTAAAGTCTCCTAGCAGCAGCTTGACGTCGTTTGATGGAAGTGAGTCGAAGAGTGTTTCTAGGTCGTTGTAGAACTCGTCCTTAATCGCGTCTTCTTTTACTTCTGTAGGGGCATGCGCATTAATGAGCCAGAGATTAGCGAAACGGGTCTTAATGCGGATCGCACATAGCCGCTCGTTGATGGGTTTGAAGCCGATAACGTGGTCCTTGAGCTGCTTATTCACGATGAAAGCTACTCCAAACTCCTTGTTGCCCTCCTCTTTACCACTCGTAAAAATAGTGTGCGAATTGAGGTCGTTAATCTCGCTTTTGAGCCATTTAGTTTCCTGGATTGCAACTATGCTCAGCTTGTATTGTTCTACCTGATCCAGGAGGGCCCTTAAGGCCCCCGGTCTATTCAGGGAGCGTACATTCCAGGATCCGAAAGAGTAATCAGTTGTTCGTTTGCGGGGTCGTCGTTGTTTTGTATCCGTCCAATCCGAGGCTTTTGTTTCAGGTTTCTTGACTTGAAGTTTTTCTTAGGATGAGTTGTCGGCACATCGCTAAACCATGATAGGGTTTAATCGTTGAGTAAAGGCCATCATGGGCATGCCTCGAAGATGCTGCTTTAGTGGTTGACTTAAATGTTTTCTGTCACCTATCACGTTAAGTAACCTGAGACGCTGCAGATGTTAATGCAGCACTCAGGCGGAGCGGTTACTCGGATAATGCGGGAAAGTAACGCCCCGTAGAGAGACATAGGAATTGGCCGAAGTTCTTTTCCTATGAAACTCCTCCTGCATAGCTAAGGGTCCGCAGTTATGCCACAACTGAAGAAGATATAGGAATTAGCCGAAGCCTTTCAACCTTTATCTTCCCCCTCGCGGAGACACCTGGGGGATTAGTTTGGCAGATGATCCAAGTCATACCCTGGATCAAGCTCCAGGATTATCATTTTGTATAGGATTTCCAATAAATCTGGAAATGATCCTGTGAGTCGAATCTCTCTCTTCAATACCGTAACTCCTAGTGGAGCATGGTGCGTTGATAACTACCGTGTGTAGTCATCAACGTTACAAAGACAACTGAATTCGGAGTGTGATATGGTTGTCAGCCATACCACTTCCTAGTCGCATTGTTAGTTTATTATTCTACGATAAGAATATTTTTTATCATCTTCTTCTGAATAATGAACTTGCGACGAGTCGTGCCGAGTTTCGAAACTCGTTTCTCTATGAGTGTCTATTTCACAGAGTGGCGACCGAACGATCACGGCCACAGAGCACGAGTCGAATAGGGCTATTGTATTTACAGGACAGTGGCGTATCACGGAACATATAAAATGGGGAGATATTCATTGGAAATTTTTTCATTTATATTGTGCAGTGTGTGTTTAATTTCTAACTAACCGTGCCTTACCTGTTTTCCTTTCGAAATTAATATATTTATAAGCAATGAATAAGACACATTTAACTTACACAAATGGCCAAACAAATTAGAACACCCATATGAATTTTTCTTATCACCCTGTAGCCAAGTAGTTAATCAAATGTAAACATTTAACATGACCGAGTTCTAATCGTGCGAATATCACGATGAGTGTATAATACCCTATACCCACAGACCTGGAAGACATGCAAAACCCAACATTTTCATGTTGGTGTTTTTGTAGATGTTTTTCAGATGGGGGGCCTGGCCAATGAAAAAGAAGACAAAGAAGTAGCATTATCGAAAGAAATGGTAACCAATCGTTAACTAGTGTGCATTTTACCACTACCCACCAGTGACATGACACAATTTTCACGGGAGGGGCAATACAAATTAGTACAATATATAATTTAAGCTGTTGATTTTGAGAAACATTTGTCCCACGGTGCTTATATGCACATTTATCGACATATAAACATATATGGATAAAAAATAAGTACACCTCTCATGTACCTTTTTATGCCCAATTTTCATAGCCTTCTTAACATTGTAATAATCGAAATAGACAGTCATTATAACAATTAGGATACAACAATGCTAACGGACTCAAAAAAACTAAATGGCATTCTCTATAATCTCAATTGCTCCCGATATTAACTTTGAAGTGGATGTTCAGCTTGATCAAAATAATGACACCATCGATTTTTTTTAATTTTTTGACAACAACTTAGTATTCTCCATAAGGATTTTTTTTATTTATTAGTGTATGCAACCATCGTAAAATTAAAAACACATAAAATACTTAAGGGGCAAAAAACGCATTTTAGCAACGAAGAAAGTACCAAACTTAAAAATATCCGCCCAATAACGGAGTAATCCAGCTAAACATTGTATTTACTGTGTAATTCATTAACAACTAAATAAAATAAGTCTTAAATGCGGTTGAGTCCTCAAGGATAACTGTCAATCTTATATTCCCTTGGTATAATTGATGATGTTCGCGAAAAATATTTACAAATTTGAATCTCTTTGAAAAATTGATCGAGAATACAAGAAGTAAAGCAATTCTGGCAAAAAGTTTAAAAATTTCCTTGGCGACGTCAAAAAGTATTGACGGTAAATCAAAATTTCGGAGGAATAGTTCTTCTTGTTCCAGACCAAACAATGAAAACGTACAGAGTATTCTGTTTTATTTTTGAGATCGTAATAAATTTAATTGGAAACGACTCTTATCGTAATATTCTTCATTCAATAAAGAAATAATATGATATACGCTACATCAATTCGCTATTTCCCATGCAGATGAATAAAACGTGGGCTATGGTTTCTTCTCATAGCTTGGTTTCGTTCAAATACACCCATAATAACCGTTACTGTGAGACAATTACACACTCTGTGGCTCACTTGGTTGAGTCGCACTCTAAGATGCTAGTAATCTAGAGGTCCGGAGATTGAATCTCAGCGTGGTCCAAAATTTCCGTACATGTGCGGATTGGAAATATATATTGCTTGCAACATTATATACACTCCGAAATGATATGCAATGTAACGTTGACTCGAAATTGCCTATAAACGGCTGAGTTAGCGCACCATGGCCCCACATTGGGCTATACGGTACTGAGAAGAAGAAGAAGTGAGAAAATTCCCGTATAAGAAATGTTTGTTAACGAGTCCTAGAGTATTATGTTGAACCCACACCCTTTAAATGGGGACTTCAGCAGGATATTACTCCTAACCATACCTGACAAACTAGTAAACCAAATCAAGTGGCTTTTCAAGCGGTTATAGTTCAATTGAATCGGGAATGTTTGTTCAACGAACTGAAAAAATAGTTCGCGACCACGAATGGAACAATTACGGAATTTCCAGGAAGTACATAACTGGATATCACTGTGGGAACGTTCCGTAAGAATAATCTGTAGAAGGCTAAAAAAAAAACTTTTTTTTTTAAATAAAAGATAAAAGAAATCCAATTCTCGTGAAATCAGAACATAAAATTTTAATAAAAAACAGTTTAAATCAACTTTAAGTTCCATCTAGATTAGTCGCCAAATGGCTGCGCGACAAAAACTGGCATCGCGTACCGCCATTTGGCTGCTACTTAGGATCCACACTATAGCAGCCAAATGGAGACAAGTCCCTGGAGGATATCACCCTAGGATGATATCCAAGATTTAACGTGCATCACCTGGCGGTACGCCTTTAACACACGGTCTTCTTAAGACACGAATTGTACGATGCGCAATTGACGCCCCCCAATGTGCAAGCACAAAGGGTAACAGTTTTATACCAGTTTGCAGGAACCGGCATTCATACTGTTGGATGCGAGGCACTTTCCAAACCTCTGCCGATCTGGGGTCACGGCTCCCGGTTGAAAACGCAACTCCACGCCGAATGCTCTGATGTTGTTAGAACACTCTTCCCGCGATATGGGCATTAAACCACAGCCAGCACGATGCTCCCACAAGGGGGCCTACCTCAACTGTCGGGTGTGAATTCTCCAGGGCTCCCGACACCCGTGCTACCAAATTTATAATGCTTTGGTCGACATTTCACAGTGCTAGGCACTGCTACAGTAGGATTTACCTGTAATCCAGGACTGCTAGCCTTTAACTGGGTACGCGGGGGCGTCACGCCAAATGGAGACAGAAAATGAGAACCGAAATTTCATTTTGGTGATGTTTTTAAATTTAATTATAAAAATCGGAGTCTCGCGTTTGAATTAGTACACGGCCATTCAAGAATTATTCAATTTCACACAAAAGAACGAAAGTTGCAAAATTGTCACTTTGAATTTGACAAGCGATTGGTTGAGTTGCCATATTGAATATCAAAACTGGACGCACAGCCAAATGGCGGCTAGTTTGGATGGAATGACAGCAGCCATTTGGCTGCACGTGACGGCATTTCGCGACTAATCTAGATGGACCCTAACTGAAATGTATCCATCCTTTTTTAGCTGGTTCGTACTTTTTCAAGGCAAATGAAAGCTGCTATTTTATTTTAATTGTCTAATTTACACATTATTTGATTGCTCGCCAATTAAGTATTTAAATCTTTACATATATGATTTTATGTACCCAATCAACCACTTGGCTACATGGTAATAAGAAAAATTCGTATGGGTGTACTTATTTTTTGGCCATATGTGTAAGTACAGTCACATATACGATTATGAACTATCCTTTTCTGTTTTCATAATCATTGGCTCCTCCAGAATGTCACACCATTTTGTAAGTGCAGTTTGCAAGGCAACGATGTTTGGGGTACATTTTGCCTCCTTCCATAATTATATCTTGGCTTCATCTGAAGACATGCTTATGACTGCAATCAGAGTGCCATTCCGAGCACCGTCCTCGGTGACTTTACTTTAATTGTGGCCACTTTTGTTGTGATTTCGCCAAGATTTCGAAGATCTTTAACCGCTCGATGGGTTACTTTTCGACAAGCTGGTTATGATATAGATTTGTAACGTTTCACACTGCAATTTCCTCGTTACTGCGTGTTTTAGCTTTAACAGTATATTCTATGGTCACTAGTTCAGATTATCTTTTATGAATTTCCGCGTAAGCAATTCGCGCTGAATTTTCAACATGTGTTAGCTCCTGGTTTTAATTCATTGATTTAGATTTCGTACATACACTGCGTTTCACTTGAATAGCACACTCTATACATTAAATTTATTTTCTTAATATCTTTAAAAAAAAATGAAGACAACAGATATTTTGCATTTTTTATTTGTCATTTGAATAATTAGCTTTCATTTGAAATAAAAAGAATTCGAATTTTTCCAACAGGTAATCTTAGAAAAAAAATGTAAAGCACAAATGAAAAAACAATTAAATTCTGTTTCACTTGAATAGCACACTTTTCTTAAAACTTATTTTAATTAACTTTTTATGCAGCAAGGATAACTTGTTATTGTTCAGAATACAAGATCAATTTGAATTAAAATCAGCAATTTTAGTAATGAGTTGAGCCTCCCCCGTTTGAAAAAACCTCCTAGATCCTATTAGGCAAAAAATCGTACAAAATTTTGATGTAAGCAAGGGATATTGTAGCCCATGATTGCTGAATGGCTTCAATTAGTTCAGTCTTTGTTGAATACTGTTTACCAGACTCATAAACTTTTCTGACCAGCCATCCTCAAACATTTTCTATTCTGTTTAGATATGGCGAGTATGGTGGCCAGTTCAAAAGAGTAACATTTTTGGACTCGACTTTACGGCACGGGCAGTGTGTATTGATGCATTCTCGTGTTGGAAAGTTCACGGCAATGGTCCAAAGAGACTTTCGAATGTCGCAAAAGCCTTTTCTAAAACACCTTGATACGACTTAGCATTCATAGTGGTGTCTAAGAATTAGAGTTCACAAACCAAACCATAACGCAGCCAACTCGACTGTGCAAATGATCCAACGGGTGACTCTCCTTCCTTAAATCATAAAAATAACAGTTATATCCGCCGGGCCCTTCCAAATTAAATTTCTTCTCATCCGAAAAAACAACGCGATACCACTCTTTGGTACATGACATGTTGGTACGACAAAAAATCGTATTTAAAATACTCAAAACGACTATAAATTGTGATGTTGTGACCACGTGCACCCCGTGCTCTTCTAGTGAAACAAAAAATCTGCTCTCTTTTGAAGCAAATTGATGAAAAAAGGTAACGGTAAATTTCGAGAGCACATTTTTTCTTTCGGGGAGCCCACACCAACAAGAAAAAAAAACTACTAGCAAATTCATAAGAATATTGATATATAAGCAAATTACAATGAAAAAAAAACGGAATGTGCTATTCAAGTGAAACGCAGTGTATACATAAACACATCTCGCTTGCGCTTTGGTCGACGCGACCAACACTCTTGGGGCTGTGGGATATGTCTATGTCTGAACTTCCTTATCCCTCTTCTTGTGGATTTGTCTCCCGCATAGCTGCTCCTTGCCACCATAATACATGATACGTTATTTACATTTATACCCTTCGATCATAGAGTGAAAGGGTATATTAACTTTGTCATAAAGTTTGTAATGCATTGAAGGACGCATCTCCGACCATATTAAAAGTATACATATATGATCAGCATGGCATAGGGAGTCGATTGGGCGATGTCCGTCTGTCCTTCTGTCTGTCTGTTGCGACGCGTTTTACTCGGCCAATTTAAAAGCTATGAAGCTGAAATTTTGCACAAATGCTTATTTTTGCTGCAGGCAGTTTGTATGTTTGAATCGGTAAAATCGGACAATGGGGTCATGGGGCTTCCATACAAACCCAACCCCCTAAATTAGCTTCTCCTAAGAAAAACTTTGTTTTATTTATGCACCAATTTCAACCAAATTTAACCCAAATGTATTTCTATTGATTACACAAAAAATATGTAACAATGGATCAAATCGGACCATGGGGTCATGGGGCTGCCATACAAACCCAACCCCCCATTTTGGTTCTTCTAAGAAATATTATCTACGCCAATTTCACAAAACCTTGAAGTAATGTAGCTTTATCAAAGCAACAAAAAAGGTTAAAACAAATGGAATCGTACTATGGGGCCATGCTCCCGCATCCCCTAATAACATTTTCTGAATAAATATTTTTATCTGCCAACCAGACCCCACACAAATATTGTTTTGTCGACGCAACGGAACTTTTGTGAAGACAGAAGGAAAAGAAGGGGGGGGGGTTAAATACAAGTCGTAGGTACACCCGAAAAAAAAACGTTAGCCCCAGAAGAGCGAAGGGTATCCAAATTTCGGCCGCTCCCGAAATTAGCTTCGGTCTTGTTTTAACTTCCCTTCATCCGTAACACTTTTTGCGATAGCACGAGATGTTGCCTGGGAGACCTTTGAAGTTTTTTACTAGCAAAGGTTGGTTCGCTCTGTTTTAGTCTCATCTAGAATTATTGTAGATTTGTATGCTACGGCAGCCATTTGTGCCACTGCTATTTCTGGATTGGCGTGGAATTTGGGGACACCCTCCACAGTTTTACATACGACTTTTACTAACTCACTCGACTTAAACTAACTCACTCGACGTATACTAACTCACCTATACTGCCGATGCATGCTTACTAATTAGTAAGCATGCATCGGCAGTATAGGTGAGTTAGTATACGTTGCTAATTAGCAACTTCAGAGATGAAACACTTTATACGTTTAATATTCTATCCATTCACAAGCATTTCGATGATAATCCCATCATCAGCTCTCAAAATCAGCCAACCAAAACGGTTGCATGCAATGAAATCCTATACACAACGATTTGATTCCTCTTTTAGGGTCTTATCGGTTAGCAAGAAACTGCTTAGTGTGCTCTACCTGCCACATTTCCTAGAAACAATCGAATAAACTTTGCAACTAATTTGTCGTGGCACGTGAAGTGCTCGTAAGTTATGACGGAATGCACTACTCGTAGAAGCCGGTAGGTGGGATGAGTATAGTTTGTGATAACGTAAAAGGACGAACTACGACGTAAACTGAAATGTTGGAAAGTTTCTCCCATGCAACTGCCATAAAGTCTGAGAGTATGTCATAAAAGTTTGCGATTAATCAGAAGTCGACAGGTAAATAGTTTAGGGAGCGCATTTTATGATCAAATCGCGTGCTATGCAGTCGAGTTTTCTCAAAGAACTGAACTAGGAAGGGAGAGAGTTTTCTTACGATGTAATTGACCACAAAAACCATTAGAAGGAATCCTATTGGCAAACTTCGTGCAACATGCAAAATGGAGTTTAGTAAAGCAATCTGGGTAATGATGGAGGATCTTAGAAGAAGTTTTGTTTCTTGAAATAATTTAGTTTAGGGGTCTATTGAGAATAATGCAGATTTACTTGAAAACACGTCTTCGATGGAAATTGTATAAAGCAAATTTTTTGATTTAGCTTGTAATAATTTTTTTCTTATAATTGTGCACTGGTTGCTTCCGTACCTATACATATTTTGCTTCCAAACATGTTACTTAAGATTTTAATAAAATCAATAGGTGAAACGTTAGGTCGGCAAAGAAAAACGACCTTATTCCTATAAAAATTATAATATTAGAGAGTTATAGCATATGGTTTGAAATAAAACGACATAATTTGACATTCCATATAAAAATTCGCTTGCTTACCGTATACGAAACAATATATCTTAATTTTGCATGTCCTAAGTAGGCATACAGGTGTAAAATCACGACAATTTATTTGGCCAATTTCGACTGTTTCCAGAGCATCAAATATACGGAAATACGCCCAAGTCTACTTGGGACACGCAAAATTAAGAAATATTGGCTGCATTCAGCGAACGAAATTTACTGGAGAAACACTGGAAATGCTACAAGAATTACCCGCCACCGCTCTCTTTCTCCGCTGAAAAGCCTTTATGCGGAATGAGAGTCTAATTGAAAGAGCACTTTTCTGCTACATTTTTCGTTCGCTGAATGCACTCATTGTTTCGTATACGGTAAGCAAGCGAATTTTTATATGGAATGTCAAATTATGTCGTTTTATTTAAAACGATATGCTTAAACTCCCTACTGTCTAAATTTTTACAAATATTGACACTCTTACTTCTTAATTACAAATTTTTCAATTACAGTCTACTGTGGCTGTTTGGCCAAGCGTACTTATAAGAAAATATTTACACTGAGAATTTATATGTCCTTAAAAATAGCGCTATGTCAATTTCGACTAGCATTCGCGTAAAATGAAAAGCCCTTGGTCAATACAATGGCATGGTGAACGCGACTTCTTCAAGCAAAAATGCATTTCGCCATCCCTTTTAAATAAACAAAACACTGCACTTGTCGTCATTGAATCTCGGTACAAGTTCCTGCGAAGCTATAGGCCATGTCATCTCTGTCTCGGCCGACAACGATGACGCTAACAGATTTTAGGATGGTTGTCCGCATGGTACCTATACAAGGTTGTCCAAAATTCAACGTTGGTCGTGTTCTGGCATATCCTGGCATTCAAATGGAAATGAAATTGTTTACACTGCCAACCCATGCAAACAGGCAGCCTATGGCTTGCAATTGCAATTGGAATGTACAATTTTAGAATTCTGTTTGATGAATGCGGTTATTGCATTCTGCATCCGAGAGTTGAATACCACACAACGGACCACGACACGAATCCGTACTATCAGCGAGAGCAGTTTGCAAATAACACGCATGAAAGAATGTTTTAATGAAAAATGCATTTCACTCACGATTACAAATATCGGAATAGAATAGACAAGATTTGTTTATGCCATGGGAAAAAGAAAATAGAAACGAGACCGTGCGAACAGCACGATGAGTGTATATACCCTATACCCATGTATAACCCTAGAAGGCACGCAAAACCCAAAATATTCAATTTCATATTTTTTGTGGGGGAGGGAGGGGTAGATGGGTCGGACCTGACACATCTTTATTACCTTGTCAAGGCATCCAACGGCTACCATTTGATACTAATTTGAAGTTTTTCGTGACATTCTATCAAAATATATGGATGAATATAACTTTTTGGGGAAGTAGGAGTAGGGGTAGTCGGACCTACTACACACTGTATATGTCAGAATGAGACATTGATCTAAATTTTAAGTCGATAGCGATATTCCACCGAAAGTTATGGCCGAATTCAAAAATCAAGGAGGGGTAGTTTGTATGGGAGGTAGGGGAACCCGTTGTCCGATTGGCCCATTTTCAATACCGTCCAAGATTTTAGCAAAACAAACTTTTGACCAAAATTTCAAACCGCTAGCTTCATTATTTCGGAAGTTATCGTGCTAACAGGCAGACACACGGACAGACAGACAGACATGGCTTATTCGATTCAGGGACCGACCCTGATCATTTATATATATACTTTGCCATACCTCCGGTGGCTCCTTTGAGGTGTTACATAATATCGGCGTAACAAAAACAATATACCCTATACTATCTTATGGGTATAGGGTATAATATACGATACCATCTTATGGGTATAGGGTATAATGACAATCGTTAAATCTTATAGTAAAAAAAAACGATTGCAACCGCCCCGTCGTCCCGCGAAGTCGTTTCTGAAAGGACGCCTAAATCGCAAGGTGATAGTCTCAATGTTCTTATTCCAACCCGTTTCCGCACATTTTTAGCTCATTATTTTTTAGTTTAGTATTCGAACCAGCTGTTGTTGTATCTTTGATTGCAGTTTTGACAGCCCTCCCCGTGGTGGTACAATATGGCCGAATGGAGACTGACCGTGTACATACCGCAAGCAAGATCAAATACATATTTTAATCAAAAATATTTTATACTAAGAAGTTTGAACTGAACTTCTTAAGTATCACCGCGAACCAGTTTATGCGTATACTAGAATTTAGTCCAGTATAAACACCCCAGATAAAAGGTACTACAGTGAAACATATCTAAAGAGACCACCATTGGTTCCCGAAAAAAGTGGTCGCTATTATGTGGTCGCTTAATAAGGGAAGTAAACTAAGTGACTAAATTCATTCATTTGGAGGCAAAGGGCAACCCTTTCCTAAATTGAAGCTAAATGTGAGATTTCAAAGCTACTACTTTCTCAAAAAATATACGCCCATCATTTTCATCCAGAATTGAAGAGGATATCTGAACTTTCTTGACAGGAGGTGTCCTGGATAAATTCATTACTGGTTCATTTAGTAAAGATGGGAGGCTTCGGACCACATAAAGTATATAGTGCAAATCTTCTTTTTATACCTGCTATTTGTGAATGCAAGATCTGTCCACTGGATATGTAAAAAAAATGTTGCAGTCGGGCGAAATTTACAGAATTACGCCGATTTGACAGCCTTTTCTTAAAAAAGGGAACATGAATATCTGGATATTTCTTCATACTGCTCATATTCTGCTCACATACGTTGAAAAGTCAATTCCGATCGTTTATAAAAATAAAAACATCATTGGGTTCCACCATTGGTCATCCTAGCCCTTGAGTATAACTTAGTATAAGTGAACTTAGCCAGCCCACATCTACAAATTACGCTCGTAACCGTTTGTTCAGCAGCGGCTAGGTTTGTTCGTGATTGTTCGTCAATTAAAATCGTTCGTCTCTAATTATTTAATAATAGCAGCTTTAAAATAAGGACTGTGAACTTAGCCCGCCATCTGTAAATTTGGTCGGATAGGTATACATTTTCGAAAGCCAGACGTTTGTTCGTTGTTTTCTGCGTTTGTTCGTCCTGGAAACGCAAGGTTTCAGGAGCAATTAAAAACTAGGGGGCTTCGCCTCCTGCTCGTCACGCTCGCCAACCCCCGTGGGACCCAGGCTAATTTCAGGCGCGGCCGAAATTCGGATACCCTTTGCTCTCCTTGGGCTAAAAGTTTTTTCGGGCGTAACTATGACTTGTATTTAATCCCCCTCCTCATTCTTTTCCTTCAGTCTTGACAAAAGTTTTGGGCTTGGTTGAAACAAGAGGGCAAAAAAAAATATTTACTCGGAAAATTTTATTGGGGTTGCGCGAGCATGACCCCACAGTACGATTCCGTCCGTTTTGAACTTTTTTGATGCTTTGGTAAAGATACATTAATTCAAGGTTTTATGAAATTGGTGCAAAAAATGTTTCTTAGAAGAACTAAAATGGGGATTGGGTTTGTATGGCCACCCCATGACCCCATGGTCAGATATGATCAATTCTAAGATATGTTTTGTGTCATCAAGAGAAACACGTTTGTGTGTAATTTGGTTGAAATTGGTGCACAAATAAAAAAGTTTTTCTTAGAAGAACCTTATTTGGGGGGTTAGGTTTGTATGGCAGCCCTATGATCCCATGGTGCGATTTGATCCATTCTGACATATGTTTCGTGTTGTCAATAGAAATACATTTGTGTGAAATTTGGTTGAAATTGGTACACAAATAAAAAAGGTTTTTCTTAGAAGAACCTAATTTGGGGAGTTGGGTTTGTATGGCAGCCCCATGATCCCATGGTCCGATTTGATCCATTCTGACATATGTTTCGTGTTGTCAATAGAAATACATTTGTGTGAAATTTGGTAGAAATTGGGTATACAAATAAAAAAGTTTTTCTTAGAAGAACCTAATTTGGGGAGTTGGATTTGTGTGGCAGCCCCATGACACCATTGTCCGATTTTACCGATGCAAACATACAAACTGCCTGCAGTAAAAATAAGCATTTGTGCAAAATTTCAGCTTCATAGCTTTTAAATTGGCCGAGTAAAACGCGTCGCAACAGACAGACAGACAGACGAACAGACGGATATCGCATAATCGACTCCCCAAGTCATGCTGATCATATATGTATACTTTTTATATGGTCGGAGATGCTTCCTTCAATGCGTTACAAACTTCATGACACTCTATGAGCGAAGGGTATAAAAAACAGACAGCAGACACAAACCGCTGCGTGTTTTTTATATTCCTAAAGCTCTGCAAATCGGTAAACTTTATTCAAATTATGTCAAAATCGAGCCAGAATTAACCCTAGTTTTCTGCATTTAAGGCATTAAAACTCCTAGAAATATTGGAGCTAGAATAAAATGATGTTAGAAAGATTTGATCGTAAGACTATGCGCCAATTTTTAAAAGAATCGTAAAAGCACCTCACATTGGTAGAAGTTGTAAAAAACTGAGATGGAAAAATAATTGGTTTTTGGGTCAAATCACACAAATTTAACTTAAAACTTAAACTTAAACTTAAAACCCGAACCTCTTATTCGATTTTAAAGTGGTTAGTTTTATTTTTAGGTAAATTTATTGGCTGTTGATTATGGTAAAAAAATTCTTACGAATGTAGTAAAAATCTCTGCACTTTACAATGCATCTGAAAGGAATTTTTAGTGAGAAATGGTATACAGATTTGCCCAGTTACGGACCTTGTAAAGAACGAAACTCACATTTCCTTGTCTTTCAAGTTATTTAATCAAGATTCATTTTGTAGCTAAATCATAGCACTGAATATAGACGAACTACAGTCTAAAACGCAGAAATTGAATATAATCAGAGTGGACGAAAACGGATTGATTTCGCCGTACGTTTTCAGAAATCACCGAAAAGTGTTCACAGTGCACTGTTTGTAATTTCATTTGACAACCGACAATAATATTTTGCCTATAAATGGTTCTAAGTTTAAAAATGTGCTGGTGCAGTCATCGATAGTCATTTACAACATATTTCGTCACTTCAAACTGACCGTCCATTCTCTTATCATGGAGAAATTGAGAACATTGGCAAACACACGAAACTGAACAATTTGGTCGGGTGTCAGTTAAAATATTGGAGTGAGCGAAATGTGCTGAATAGGGGAATTTAGGTTTGAGACCTGGGTGCTTACACGTTTTCATCTGAAAAAAAAATCAAGGTTTCATAGAAAACACGCAAAATAGCGTATTTTCAATGTGTCAATTTGTATGGGAATTGAAATGTTTTCGGGCTGTTTTCATACGAAAACATGAAAATAGCCCCAAATTTTATGATTTCGTTCACTGTGAACATATTATAAGGCTAATTTTTGTTGTTTTTGAAACAGTGGACTCCCAGGAATCTAAAACTGATTTTGCTAAAAAAAAAAATTTGATCGGAAAGGCCCCAAAAAGGACAAGATTTTAATTTTTAATCCTTGACGGGAGTTCGGCACGCGGGGTATCATATCAAAGGGACGTCGAGTACATTACATATCAGGTGTTTGTTTCCTGCCTCAATGCCCCTAAACGGAATAAATTGAGCTTAAATGGAAAATTTTTCGTGTTTCCCGTGTATGTTTCACAGCCATAAAGACGAGAATAATTCAAGTTGTCACTAATTTTATCTCTTTTTATGACCTATAATAATTTTAAGCAAAATGAGTTTTATATTCCTGCGAGCCCACTGATTTGAAAACAACCAAAATTAGTCTTACTCTGTTTTTTTTTCTATTTGAAATGCTAATATGACTGGACTATAACAATATTTTCGTGACCGACAATTTCAACTCCAAAATAATGATGTTGAAAAAGGTTCGAGCTTGCCCCCCCCCTGACCGAAATCCTGGTACGCCCATGTCCCAGACAATGCTATATTTAGGCATATCTTTTGATAAAATGCCGCTAAAAACTTCCAATTTGTGTCAAATGGTAGCTGTTGGATGTCTTTATAAAATATTAAAAGTGTTCCAGATCCGACCCATCTACTCCTTCCTCCCCTACAAACAAAAAGACATAAAACTAAATATTTTGGGTTTGGTCCTTCTAGACATCTTTATTGGACTATTTGCGATTCGGTGGCCGGTTTTATTTATTGAAACTATTAAAATGTAATTTGTTGCAATTTTTCTTTACCTAGAATTCGTCAAGATTACACAGCAACAAAATATGCGGGGTACTCTATCAAGAGAATCCGGTAGAATAAAAACCCGAAATTGTTTCGGAGGAAACATCTTAAAAATGACACCGCCATCATGGGTTTTATTAGAAAAGTATGCGAAACGAACGAAAACCCTAAATCAAAACCTTTTACGAGGGCTACAAAAAAAGTTTCTAGAAAATAAATGAAAACGTTTTTTTTTATTTCTTCAAAAATGGTTTTATTATTTTTCAAAATATTCGCCATGAGCATCTATACACTTTTGCATGCGCTCAAACCAATTTTCGAAGCATTTTTTCCACTCCGATGGAGACACCTCCAAAACCGTTCACCACGTAATTTATTTTTAACCCTTAAATGCATGGGGTCAGAACCCATTATCGGAACTGACCTTCTTTTATGTAAAATCGGTCGCTGAACACGGAATCAGCCTTTATTTTCCCAGGAAATAGCCCGTTTTCCCAGAAAAGCGAAAATAGTAGAATTTGCATTGTGTACCAAATATGGTACGCCATGCATTCAGGCCATATGTTGTAAATGAAAGACATTTTTTAAATTTTATTGAATCTGCCTCTTACTTTAATAGGAACAGTGCAAAAAGAAAGGATAATGTTTATTGAGAGTTTTGATGGAAATTATAGTGGAAACTCGATATAATGAACCCTCTTCATTAAAGGAAAGGTGGTAATTTCTATAGAAAATCGCGAATATTCAGTTTTTTTTAAAAGGGAGCTCGGGTAGGTGCGTTATTAGTTTCCTATTCCTTATTGAAATTTGTCTCGATGCCTATTTGTGACATATCCTGGAAATTTGTGGAAAGTGGAGTAGGTTTGACTACCCCTACATCCTCTACAAACCTAAATTTAGCCATATCTTTTGATAGAATGTTGTGAAAGACTTCAAATGTGTGTCAAGTGGTAGCTGTTGGATATCCTTCTATATATAAAAATGCTAACTTCGGAAATGGAAAAATCTGATGAATGTTCTGATTGGCTACGATGAATCCCGAATGTCGATAAGTGTAGCATGCAAGAACGAAAAGCAGTCAGTCAGTGCCGCGAGCGCGCAGCGCGAGCACGTCAGCTCATAGCCGGGAGCAGATGTTGGCTGTGGCAAGGCAGGGGCGGGGGGGTTAGGGGTTGACGAGCGTAGCGAGCAGGGGGCGAAGCCCCCTAGTCCTTATAAAATATTGAAAGTGCGCCAGATCCGACTCATATACCCCTTCGTCCTCTACAAAAAAAACATGGATATTATTATTTTGGGCTTTGCGTGCCGCCTAGCTCTGTATATGGGTATAGAGTGTGGATGCTATTAGGGTGATTAGAACTCGGTCTTGTTATAAAATAAATATTTTATACAATAGTTCGTTATAAACATGCTCTACTGTTAAACATACATCTCGAAATTTCTTTTGACTTATCATAGCTCATGGGATTCTTTTCTTGAAAAGTAAATGGAATGGATTGACTTTGCTAGGATATGAATATGGAAATGAACTGCTGCCTGTTTTATAACCCAAATTTGCGCAGGTCCCAGGACATGTCCACAAGAATTACATCCATGTAATTTTTTATTTATCTGATGTGGTACTCCACATAGTCTTCCATATGAAATGGTTGACCCCAGAAACACATTTTCTGAGGATCCTGACCGTGGACTTCCAAGACAATACTTGTCATAATCAAATGGTTTAAGAAATTGGATATCAAAACGCAGCTGCTTGAGTCCTGGTGAAAGTCCAAGTATCTTACTAAGATGTCAAATACGGAAGCTCGGTTTTTTAGTGGCGTGTCCTAAGGACAAAACAAAAGCTGTGAACATTTTTTCAGTATACTTGCCAGCTAAAAAGACTGGGATTATAAGAAGCAGCTACAGAAACGCTAAGCCCTGACCGGTGTGCTATAGAAAAGCAAATGACAACAACGATCCTTCTAAGTCAACTATGACAGCTCCGTTTCCTTGGATCCTTAACAGAACTGATTTACCTAGCTTTCATAAAAAATGGCAGTAAATGTCCTGTAAAATGGATCGGTGTTATAATTTGTATGAAAACTTAGGTTATTTGGACCTGTTCTGGGCCCAATAAAACGCACCATCATGTTAAAAAAGCTGATAATTAAAATTTTATGAACATATCCTACTCTACCCATGACAAAAGGAGAATAATTTGATCAGCTAAAAACGATCGGAATGTATGTATAGATATTTCTAAATATGCCCCAATGCATGGTGTACCATATATGGTACGTTGCAAAATTGATGCAAAAATACCTTTAGTGACTTTTTTTGGTCAAAATCTCAAAAGAATGTCAAGAACACATTCCAATTTACTCACCAGTATTTTTTCTTTTCCAAATAACGGTGAATTTCGCTAATTTGTTTAGCTCTTAAGAATAGCTTTTAAAATTCCGCAAAAAATTACGTTCGTCCACTTTGACGACCCACAGACAATTCAAGGGAGGCTTCGGGAAGCCAAAATTGAATTCATGTGAAAGCTTGTTTTGTCTACTTTGGGAAAAAGTAAAAAAAAAATCAAAAATTTAAAAATCGCTAGATTTTTACAGGAATCTAGCCATGTACCATATATGGTACGCTATGCATTTAAGGGTTAATAAATGGGAACAAAAAAAATAATTAAGTGCCAAATCAGGGCTGTAAGGCGGATGGCCCGTCAATTTGTAAGAGCTCACATGGTCATGATGAAAAATGATACGTCTTCTTTTGTTCGTTTTGCGAATTCCCCCCAAAAATTTCGGGCAAGCAAATGGTCGTGTACCACTCGGAATTGCCCGTACTACGTTCCTCAAGTGAGCAATGGCCACAGGACCAATTCGACCGAAGAAACAGGACACCATTTGCCTCGCAGTGCTTCGTGCGCGAACAAATTTCCTTGGATTGGGCTCGTCTTGGAACACACACACGGTCGACTGCTGTTTTGTTTCAAGCTCATCGGTATAGATCCATGATTCGTTACCGGTGGAGATTTTATTCACTTCATTTGATGCGCCGTTATGGTATTTTTTGTATCATTTTTCTGCACCAATCGACACCAACATTTTTATGAGCTATTGTCAAATTATGCGGGATCCAACGGGAACAAACCAAGCCAAGTGCCCACGCAGCGTCGAATGTATGGCCGGGGGAGAAATGCCGAAGGATGTCTCTATCTCAGGGTATGTCACATGCCGGTCTTGCGTATTCATTTCACGCACGGCATCCACGTTTTCCGGCACAATGGCTGTTTTTGAACGACCTTCACGAAATTCGTCCTTGAGTGAATTACGCCTACGTTTTAACTCGTTAAACCAGTTATAAATTGTCGGACGAGATGGTGCTTCATCCCTAAATGCAAAATGAAACCGATCAGAAAACTGTTTTTGTAATAATCCAACTTTAAAATCGTAGAAAATCATTGCACGAAAATTTTCACGTGTTAATTCCATTTTTTTTGCTAAATTGACTTTTTAACTATCATCATCACTTGTCATCAAACCAATTTGGTATTCTGTATTACACCTATCAGATCATTACCGTAACATGCTCAATCAAGTTATTCTGCTGGGGTATCATTGTGCTAATTTTATCCGAATTTGGTATTTTATTTTGTATCCACCGATCGGAGTGAATTTGGTGGTAGAGCGATTTCACATGTTGTGTAAATTACAAACTTTATCAAATAGTCTGGTTGGTGTAGTAGGTAGGGCATTCGTCTACAAATCATAAGGCCCCGGGATCGAATCCTACTGTAGGTAGGTACTTTAATATGCACAGCAAAAAAAAATGCCGGGTATTCGAGCAAGAAAATCCGATAGGATAAAAAAGCAAAATTATTTCGGAGTAAACATGATCAAAATAACACCGCCATCAGGGATTTTATTAGAAAAGAATCCGAAACGGACGAAACTCCTAAATTAAAACCTTTTACGGACAAATTGCAAGGAATATCCCATTTGGTATTGACTATTACACCTATCGGATCAATTTCGCAACATGTTCAATCAAGTTATTGCGCTGGGGCTAATTTCGTCCGATTTAGGTATTTTGTATCCACCGATCGGAGTGAATTTGGCGGTAAAGCGACATCACATGTTGTATAAATTACAAACTCCATCAGATAGTCTGGTTGGCTTAGTAGGTAGGACGTTCGTCTACAAATCATAGGGCCCCGGGATCGAATCCCACTGTAGGTAGGAAAATTTATTATGTATTTTCTCTCACCTATAGAGAGGTTTTACAAATCTCATTTATGAGTTACATGTTCCTTCCCTGTGAAAATTGTGTTTTTTTTTATTCTAAAAATATCGAGAATCACTCCTTTCGGTGTTAATGAAAATATTCTTTTGAGTTCAAATTATTACACCAAAAGAATAAAATCATTATATTCGTTCGGAGCCTTTAGCAATACCTTGCTTCGAGTTTTATGCCAATATTATCCGATTCGGATGGACACTATTCGACACCGATTCGGGGTGAAAATCACTCCGATTTTTTGCTGTGTGCATTTGAGAGCTTAAAGAGGTAAATGAAATGTCGCGAACACCTAGAGAGGTTATACAAAACTCATTTATGAGTTATTTCCCTGCAAAAATTGTGTTTTTTTTATCCCAAAAGTCTTCTTTCGATCTCTAATTATATCACACAAAAGGATAAAATCAGATAACTTTTTGTAGTAAAGCCATTACATTCGTTGGGAGTCTTTAGAAATACCTTGCTTCGAGTTATATGCCAATGCTATCTAAATCGGATGGACACTATTCGACACCGATTCGGTGTATAAATCACTCCGGTTTTTTTTGCTGTGTAGTTGAATTTATCGAATTTGTAATTATCGAAATTTGACTATCTAATCACTCAGAGAAAGACCATCATTTAAAATCAAATACGAATCACTTTAAATTAAAAATACTACGAAAAAAGAGTTTTTACAAAATAAATACAAAATAGCTTTGATTCAAGTTGTTTCATTTTGATTCATTATATTTTCACATTGATTTTACTTTAGACAAGAACCATTCGATCGTTGACAAGAACCAAGAACAAAATGTAACCAAATATTCTTGTTTCAAAATGTTTCGTTTTTGAAATTATAATGACTTTGCAATAGGGATGTGAAAACCGGACGGTTAGTCCGAAAACCGGTACTTTCACATCGGTTAACCGGGTTATTTTCGGTTTTTCCTCCTCCCGGTTTTAACCCGGACGCTTGATTCTCCATCTGGTTAAAACCGAAAAAAAAAATTCTTTGGAAATTCATACAATTTTTTATATTTTCTTGATTTTCCAGTCTTCAATTCTATTATTTGTCCCCTATGAAAAATTTCGGTTCCAAATTTCAACCGTTAAACATACTTTCGCACTCTTCTTTTTGCTATGATAATCGTAGAAGCATCGCTTCGTCAAATTACCTCTCATTGTATCTTTGATTTGATGTTTCATACAACAGGAACACCGGCAATACGAGTGTGTATGAATTTGTTTGTTTTTAAATTCTAAGCAAATCAATGAAAAGACGGTTAACCGGAAAACCGGTACTTTGAGCCCGGCTAAAACCGGCCGGTCTAAGCGGCTTTGCAAGAAACCAAAAAAAAACGTAAACCGGGTTATGGGCCGGTTTTTGACATCCCTACTTTGCAATGAATATTACAATCAAAGGAACCCAATTTAATTTCAAAGTAGAAATAGTAGAAGTTAAATTGTTTCGCAATGAAAATAAAAGTTATGATATCACTTGAGTTGAATTCGCTTCATCACTATGTCTGGTTAGTCTAGTAGTTAGGGCGTTCGTCTACAAATCTTAGGATCTCGGGACCGAATCTAACTGTAGGTAGGTAGTTCATTCTGCATTTTAGAGCGTAAAAAGAGGTCAATGCTAGTTATACAAAACTCATGTATGAGTTATATGTTTTTTCCCTGTGAAAATGGCTGTGTATGTTTCCGTTTTTATTAGTAAACGTGTTTGAAAAAAAAACCAAACAATTTTGAAACAAGTGCTTTTATTTATTGAAAGTATTATAAACGTTTTTGAATTTATTATTGTTCCATTTATTTTTCATGGCAATGAAATAAAGTGAAACGTATATGAATCAATGAAAAACGTCAATGGCGCCAAATCATATATGAAAATATTTGATTCATTAATGTTTTTACTGATTTTACAACGTTTTTTCTCTCGGTGAAGGAGTTATTAGCTGCATTCAAAAAACGAATATTGGAATAATCAACTGAAAAAGCACTACTTATCGCTTGCCTGATTGAAAGAAATTCACTATCTGGCAGTTGGACCGTGCATTTCCGCGCTCATTTATTAATTAAACTATTTAAGCTCGAAATAAAATGCAGCTGCACCTCCTTAGAAACTGGAAATTTTAACCCTTTACGGCTTAGTGTTGCATATCTGCAACATAACGGAGAATCGATACTAGAAAATATCCTGTTAGAATTTGTTGCTTTAAAATGCCTGATTCTCGTTCGGCAATATGTAAGTGAGAAGTAGTTTGGATTTTTCTTTGAAAATATTTCTTGCATTTGAACATAAATTTTCAATAATTTATATTTGTAGATCATTACAACAACATTTTGCACAGTTATGCAATTTTCATTTGAATAGTTATCCCCAAGTTATCCCTATAATTTTTCAAAACATCCTGTGAGGATATAGAAAACATTAGATAAAAGTGCCTATTTTCTTTTTCCGAAGGAATTTTTCAAAATGTATTCATATCGAATGATTTTTGGAACTAATTGTGTTTGTTGCATATTTACAACATTATGTAAATACCATAATAAAACCGGTTATATTTTGAAGACATTTGATATTGTTTTATGTCCAATGTTTTATATTATTGTTCAAGGAAATTAAAGAATTTTGTACTCTTTAGGTATTAGGGAGAATGGTAATTTTTGTAAGGGACTTAGGTGTAATTGACACTTTTTGGTACAAAAATAGGCTAAAAAATATAATGAAAAAACAGTGCCCAACACTGATTTCTATAAAAAAAGGGATTATGTCCTTACGATTTGGACCATTATTCACTCATATCATATTATGATTAGATTTTGCGGATTGCACAAAAGTCAATCTCCTAGAGATTACATTTGACGAATTTTTGACAGAAAAGCCTAGGGTTGGACGGTAACCATCAACATTCACGTAACTTGTAAGTAAGATTTAGTATGCTATCGTTCTTTGGTCCAGAACTTCAGAAATTCAGAGAAGAGTCAATAGACCACTTTCGAACGCGGGTCTTTCATCGGTTTCGACCTATTTTGAGAGTTTTGTGGAATTTCCAGGTTACACCACAATTACATTACGCATAGTCAGAATAGGATCGCCTGGATGACCTCTTTCAATATATATAAAAAAAAATATAAATAAAAATATTTTTAGAAAATATAGCTTTTTGTGAAATAAAATACTACTTAAATCTTAAAACAGATTTAATCCGGCAGTTTCTTCAATTTTCGAATCATATTAAATTTTTTTTTATGTTTGAATTACAGCACTAGCAACTAAGGCCTTAGGCTAACTTATCATTAACTTATCTTATACATATCTACATTATACTTATGTTATGTAATTTAGTTAGAAATTAGTTTAGATCAGTTCAAAAAAGCAAATGAAGATTCACATTTTAGGTTAAATTAAAGTAATGAAAACAAAATTCAATATTAGATTTTAATATTGGCCGTATTTAGAAGTTTAATTATATTGGTAACATTTTGGACGTCGGAAGGCTCACTTAGTAGCGGAATAATATTAATCGGCAAGTTCAGGTTAGGTTTTAATTGGGTGATGTAGCGAAATTCGTTTAGGATGTGAGCCACTGAGATAGTATGTATTATATTATTTGACTTAATTTGTTCCGTATTTTAGTTGAATAATGTATAATTTCTTTAAATTTGTTGAATAAAGACACTATTTCATTCAATGCATTTTCCGCTTGGAACGCAAAAAATAAATGACGGATTAGCATAATGTTCCAGATATGCAACATAGCAAATTTTGGGCCCTTAAGCAACGAATTCTTAAGCAGGATTTTTTTTACTATTTTTTCATCGCTCCATATGACATAAATCATCGATTTTCAACTATAAAATCAATTTTCGTGATTTTGAGCCGTAAAGAGTTAATGACAGAACAAAACGTATCAGCTGTGATGTGTCAATCTATGCGGTTACAGAACAAAATAGAAAACAGTTTGCAAAATGCGGTTTGTGGAACATACGCAACTGTTTTGTATTCGAATAGCACCCAGTATTTCAACTTTATTGAAAAGGGAACATACTCATATTATTTGATTTTTATTTAGCTGTGACTTTATTATTTTTTGTATTTTTAACTTTTGAATTTTTAAATTTTCTAAAACCTCTCACAACTATGTATTTATTAGTCTTTCCGTGAATTCATATTTATTCTGCAAGCTAAACAGAGGATACATGAAGCCAATACATTTTTTATTTTCAATAACATTTTTGGAGGTTTGGTGGTGTTATCTGAATTTACTAACTGGTATAATCAGTACATTCCATTTCTTACATATGTACATACTAATAATAATATGCGCTTTAGTGTGATGCAATGGAGCACAATAAAACATGAGAGGTGCTAAAAGATTACAATTTGGTTATAAATGACCATATTCGTAAAAGTATAAAAGTTATACAACTTGAAATCACTCCGTATCGAAAACATTCAACATAATCACATAAATTGCATATGACCTGCACTCAACACATTAAAGTATCTTTTGTATGAACTGAAACTGCATTCAGCACTTCTTTTCAATTGTGTCCTAATCAGTGCAGGATCTATGGATCAATGCCTCCAGTTTAATCGGGAGAGAAACCTTTAAAAGGCGTAAGAACGTGTGCCCTAACTTGACCACCAAATGATACTAATCCAGACAAAGAGTTTTCAATTGATGGAAAAAAGATAAAGATTTTCACGCCTGGAAAGCAAAAGTATGAACGTTATAGCCAGCTTGCAGCCATTTCGTGAGAATCGGTCACGATTTGTCCATGAAATGGTTAAATGATTCTTTTGTTTTGGCTACCACTATAGTGCAATTAGTAGAACCATTTACAATGCTAGCCATAGTGCCACGATGCTCATGCTAGTGTGTATCTGTATCTTTGAAGGAAACTCGATCGAAAATCGCTAGTGTCTGAATAATATCAATCGTTTAATGCGATGACAATGGTCCAACTGGCAGGAGTAATTAGCGTGGCGGTTGGTGAAGAAAAGAAGGCATCCGCGTTGATAGCACACTATAGAACATCATCGTCGGATCGTCGTTGAAGCGAAACAATGGAAGCATCTTTGCGTGGAAAATTAACAATTGAGGAGTATGACGTACAAATGAGACATTAATGGGACAGTCAACCGGAAGGGATTCAAATGAACAAAAAGAAATTTCACGCAAGATTAATTCGGCGACAATGGGTGCGAAGCTGAGTCTGTGGAGTGTAATTATTTTTCACGAGAAAAGAGTTTGAAGGGGAGAAATATTATAAAAGTCGTTACACATGTATGCAAAGCACCTTCTAATTATGAAATGAATAACATTTTCAATTCGGCAGACAAGTAAAAATGCAATTTTGGCATTTTATTTTTAAAGATGTAAAAATGTAGGTACATATAGGTATAAATACGTATCTGCACATAAAACGACGAGTCAGTATTTTCCATAATACAGCCCATAAAATCACGAAAAGCCAACACGAACGGTACTGCCATAAATATTAGAGCACCAAAAAGGGATCCACTTTTTCGGAAGCATATTACCCATTTCACCCATCAATATCGTGTAGTAAACGAATAAAAAATCTGATGAACTATGTTAAAGGATGAAATGACACAGAAACGACAAATTCGAATCCCTTGCTTCAAGTTCGGTATAGTAAATGCATAAAGATTTTTTCCCGAAAACACCCATATCCGTTGATTGAAGGCTTTTGCCTTTATATCCGGTCTTTGGTTACTTTGCTCTAGGCACTTGTGATTGTAAGCAGTAGTCGAGCATTTGGAGATATTACATGTAGAATAGTAGAACTACGTTCATATAGCCGATAGAAGGATGAAAGGGAGCCTTGTAGCCCATAGGCATGAAATCAAGATAAAGCACATACGTTTAAAATAAATTTAGGGGGTGCCAGAAAGACAGGATGAAATAGTATACTGATGAAGTATCTTATGTTGTCCCTGGGACATCAATGACAGTATGTGCACAAAAAGCATTAGGTTCAGTATGGCTTTTGCAAGTCCACTGTCTGATCCAATTTCTCTACCATACATTTATGAGGCACATGTGACATTTACGTGAACGAGGAGGAATACCTTGGACAATGACTTTTTCATAGTTTGAAGGTTTGATTTTTAAACGAGACAGAGGCTAATTTCGGGCGTGGCCGAAATTTAGATACCCTGCACTCATCTCAGGCTAATAGTTTCTCGGGAGTATGACTTGTGTTTAACCCCCAAGGTTTTAATTTTTATTCTTTTCATCAAATTTTCACATAACCTCCACGACGTTGTCGATGAATATTATTAGAGTGAGTTTGGCTGGAACAAGTACACAAACAAAATAATGAAGTAAAATGAGAGGTTGGGTTTGTACAGCAGCCTCATGATCCCACTTTGCGATTCTGTCCATCTTTACATATGTTTTGTGGCATGAATGGAAATACATTTGAGTGAAGTTGGATTGAAATGGTGCTCAAATAAACGTTTTTCTTAGAAGAACCAAATTGGGGGGGTTGGGTTTGTATGGCAGCCCCATAACCTCATGGTCTAATTTTAGCGATTCAAACATACAAACAGCCTTCAGCATGTGTGCAATTTTACCTTCGTAGCTTTTATATATAAATCAATGTACTAATAATAATGGAGCTAACTAAAAATAATAACCACTCCCTATTTTTGACATATACTACAGTACAAATATAAAAACCCAACCATATTTTTTCATTGTAGCATCTTCTACTTGTAGCTTTTGATGGAAGGGTTAGGCTGTCGATTTATATCGGCCTGAAGGTTTGGGCGGTGTAACAGCTACTATGCATTGGTAATAAATTGGAAGTTTTACAAAGATACGAAAAAGTGTTGCCTACAGCTATCCATGAGCTTATAAACTAAATGTGAATGAGGATCCAATTCGGAAATTTATCGCCCCTTCAGACGACGCTGGTGCCTACAGGAAAGTTTCTTATTGAACATTGCATTTCACTAAATGAAATATTATACTCGTACTTCAAAAATATTAAATTACAGTATAAACACAGCGAAAATTGTACGATCATAATAAAAATAATAACTTTCATTAGTTTTGAGTTGAACTTTCGCTTTACGCCTTTCAGCATATCATCAGAAACTGAATATGTACGTGTGCACACATACATATCTAAACAAAGCCCTCTATGAAATAAAATATCCTAATGCAATAGACGTGAGTGAACCAAATTAACCGTCCATTGTTATCAAAGTGGAGCCAAATCTCCAATAAAATTCCCTTGATACGTCTGCAAAATTCTGCCAAGTCCCGGACAGAGAGTAGGTATACATACGTTAATATTACGAACGAACGAATGTTAATGCATATCCTGCTTAATATTATTACGTACAATTTTTGATCATAAAGTCATACATTTGAAATAATTGTTTTTCTTTTACTCCGTTGAATTTGTGGAAATGTGAATATTTTTGCAAATTTATATTTTCGAAAAATAGAGTTAACTCTATTTATATAGAGTTTATAGAGTTCAGAGTAGTCTGGCTGGTCTAGCGGTTAGTGCGCGCACCTTCGGTGCACAGGCTCATGAGTTCGAATCTCACCGTGTTCCATGGTGTTTTTCGAACTCACGAGCTTGTGACGGACTATGATCTCACTCAGATGTTAAACGAGTACCCATTTATGGGGATAAATAACACTGCTGAGCGTGATGCTGATCTCATTACCTCAACAAAAAGCAGATAAGATCTTGGAAATAGGATGTCACTAACACATCCTGCGGCCTCATGGGCGTAGCCAGGGGGGGGGGGGCAGGGAGGGGCGGTCGCCCTCCCCCCCTGGTCGATGAAGATGGTAAAAAAATTCTTATCGATGTAGTGAAAAAATCGCTGCAATATACAACATTTTCAAAAAATTTCTGCTGCTGGCGCAGCAGATGCCTTCTTGACCACTCCAAATGCTTCCGGAGAAGCCATGATTGGGACAGTTTGCAGTCAGGAGGCGCAGATGACAGCGAGTGGCCTCTCGTAACTGACGGAGGCTGCGTACCAGCACACACGTTTCACTTGTGAGTGCTACTGTGGCTGCGTGGATCCCATATTTCCTGTTCTATTTCATGGATTTTGAGCCGGAGTACACAATTTCAACCGTAAGGTCCCTTCGGGAAGTTAGTGGAATTCAACTTATTTTCATATGAAAGGGTGACAAATGGTATACAGCTTTGCTTTGTTAGCCCTGGAAGGTAATGCTTTGTCGAATCGACTACGCATCATCATATTTATCCCATTTTTCGTGACAATTCTCATTATTTGGAGCTAAGTTTTCGTACAGCACTTACCGTGCCGATGTAATTGCCGAGTATATTGCGGCTAGACGAATTAAGCAGGGTAAGTTGGATTTTTGGAAATTGGCGTCGTCGAAACGACGAAGGATGAACTTTGTGTAACTTTTAGAAATCCAGTATTTCTTATGGCTGGATGTCGATTCGACGATAAGTCTGAAATGTGGGACCTGTTTTTTCAAAAATTATGGGAAAAATATTTACTAGAACAAAAATAGGATAAATCAGGAAAATGGCTCAAAATTCTTCCTCATTTTAGGAAGATTGCATTTCGAACTCATAAAAATCGGCTCCAAAATCGATGTTTTTCCATTCGAAATAAACTAACGATTGAAAATCTGTCAGATTTTATACATATTTTGAGAAAGGGTGATTTTTATGAGGTGTCAAAGTAGAGCGTTGTCGAATCGACGAAGCATGACCTTTCCGTACTAAAAATAAGCATGACCTTCCATGGTTAAGGACCTTGTAAAGAAACGGGTCTCATATTTCAGTGTCTTTCAAGTTCTTCTTTTTCTTCTCAGTACCGTATAGCCCCTTGTGGGGCTATGGTGCGTTAACTTAGCCGTTTATAGGCAATTTCGAGTCAACGTTACATTGCATATCATTTTGGAGAGTATGTATATAATGTTGCAAGCACTATATATTTCCATTCACATGTACGGAAATTTTGGACCACGCCGAGATTCGATCGAGTGCGACTCAACTAAGTGAGCCACAGAGCGGGTCTTTCAAGTTATTAAATCAAAATTTATTTTCTAGCTGAATCATATCAGCTATAAAATTTAGCCACTGTTAATACTTTGATAAATTTAAAGGATCTTATTAAAACCGTTAACCATATTTCAATCAATAAAGTATTTATAATTATTCTGACGATGCTACTTTGCTAAGATGAAAGTGACAGACGAAACAAATTGATTTCGCAAGTAGAAGATGCAGTCCGAGATGCAAAAAATGCACTGAAAATAGACAAACTACGCTCTAAAAGGCAGATATTGGAGGCTGGTTGAATGTAATCAGAATTCAAAAGAACATCATTCTCATCTCCATTTTAAAAATTTGACTCCACCAGTAAACTAGGGCTGCAGATGTGTGAGTGACATCCAATTTCCAAGATCTACTGTTTTGTTAAGGTGTTGAGATCAACAGCACGCCCAGCAATGTTATTTATCACCATAAATGGATACTTGTTTACAATCTGAGCGACATCATAGTCCGTCACGTAGGTCGTGAGTCTGATAAAATGAATTCGTTCACGGTGAGTCTCGAATCCATGACCCTGTGCACCAATCCAACTACAAGCCAGGCTACTCTAAAATTTGCTAACAATATTTCTGCGACCGGAAATTTCAACTCCTAAGAAAATCATGATGTTGCAAAAAATTTCGGCTTGCCCCCCCCCTGACCGAAATCCTGGCTACGCCCATGTGCGGCCTTAGTCCAATGCTGGATTGTCGCGCCTGTTATTTATTTATAGAGTTCACAGAGTGACAGGGTATATTAACTTTGTTGTGTTTATTATACCCTTCACTCGTAGAGTAAAGGGTATATTAACTTTGTCATGAAGTTTGTAACGCATTGAAGGAAGCATCTCCGACCATATAAAATATGTATATATATGATCAGCATGACGAGCTGAGTCGATTGGGCGATGTCCGTCTGTCTGTCTGTCCGTCTGTTGCTACGCGTTTTACTCGGCCAGTTTATAAGCTATCGAGCTGAAATTTTGCACACATGCTTCTTTTTATTGCAGGCAGTTTGTATGTTCGAATCGCTAAAATCGGACCGTGGGGTCATGGGGCTGCCATACAAACCTAACCCCCCCAATTTGGTTTTTGTAGGAAAAACTTTTTCATGCGTCCAATTTCAACCAAATTTCACACAAATGTGTTTCTATTGATAAGACAAAACATATGTAAGAACGGATCAAATCGGACTGTGGGGTCATGGGGCTGCCATACAAACTTAACCCCCCAAATTAGGTTCTTCTAAGAAAAACATTTTCATTTGTGCACCAATTTCAACAAAATTTCATGCAAATGTGTTTCTATTGATGACACAAAACATGTATAAGAATGGTTGGAATCGGACTGTGGGGTCATGGGGCTGTCATACAAACCCAACCCCCCAAATTGAGTTTTTCTAAGAAAAACTTTTTGATTTGTGCATCAATTTCAATCAACAATATTTCTGCGACCGGAAATTTCAACTCCTAAGAAAATCATGATGTTGCAAAAAATTTCGGCTTGCCCCCCCCCTGACCGAAATCCTGGCTACGCCCATGTGCGGCCTTAGTCCAATGCTGGATTGTCGCGCCTGTTATTTATTTATAGAGTTCACAGAGTGACAGGGTATATTAACTTTGTTGTGTTTATTATACCCTTCACTCGTAGAGTAAAGGGTATATTAACTTTGTCATGAAGTTTGTAACGCATTGAAGGAAGCATCTCCGACCATATAAAATATGTATATATATGATCAGCATGACGAGCTGAGTCGATTGGGCGATGTCCGTCTGTCTGTCTGTCCGTCTGTTGCTACGCGTTTTACTCGGCCAGTTTATAAGCTATCGAGCTGAAATTTTGCACACATGCTTCTTTTTATTGCAGGCAGTTTGTATGTTCGAATCGCTAAAATCGGACCGTGGGGTCATGGGGCTGCCATACAAACCTAACCCCCCCAATTTGGTTTTTGTAGGAAAAACTTTTTCATGCGTCCAATTTCAACCAAATTTCACACAAATGTGTTTCTATTGATAAGACAAAACATATGTAAGAACGGATCAAATCGGACTGTGGGGTCATGGGGCTGCCATACAAACTTAACCCCCCAAATTAGGTTCTTCTAAGAAAAACATTTTCATTTGTGCACCAATTTCAACAAAATTTCATGCAAATGTGTTTCTATTGATGACACAAAACATGTATAAGAATGGTTGGAATCGGACTGTGGGGTCATGGGGCTGTCATACAAACCCAACCCCCCAAATTGAGTTTTTCTAAGAAAAACTTTTTGATTTGTGCATCAATTTCAATCAAACCTCATAAAAGTGCATTTCAAACCCCCACAAAACATATCTAAAAATGAATGGAATCGGACAATGGGGTCATGGGGCTGTCATACAAACCCAACCCCCCAAATTGAGTTCTTCTACGAAAAACTTTTTTATTTGTGCATCACTTTCAACCAAAACTCGAAAAAGTGCATCTCTATTGATGCCATAAGCCATGTGTAAAAATGAATGGAATCGGTCTATGCACGGAGAGAAAAAAATAGTAAAATTTTACAAAATCGGTAGTAAACCTTACAGAAATGTAATTAATTTTGACCCCATCGCATTTGTAGTAAAATTAACTACTCGCGTTGTGAAAAAAGTTATTACATGTTAATAAAGTTAATTTTACTTACTGTAAAAATTCACTGCAACAGTAGTAATAATGTATTGTTGATAATAGTTAAATGCAAACATCTGTCACTATGATTTTAATTACAAATTAATAAAATTAACTTTTGTTTGTTGTAAATTTTTACAACAAAATTTGTTACACATAATCATGAGTTATTAATTGTAATAATAATTATGCAGAACCAAAATAATTTGAATAGTAGTAAAATACACTCTTGTGAAATTTTAGTACTATTCAAACTATTTTGGTTGAAGTTATTATTACAATATTAAACTAGTGGACATTTAATGATTTTCTGGAGTAAAAATCTCAAAATTATGTTACGGTATCTATTTATTTTCAAAAAATGATTTGATTGTACATAAACCAGTAAGATGATTCAGAAAAACCGAAATTTCAAAATTTTAAATGAGTAAAAGTTAATTTTCACATACAGTGTTCACATAGCTTCTTCCATAAACCGGACTTGAATTCAATTCGGCCTCTTAACGCGAATTTTAGATAAATTTATTTATGTTAAATTAGTATCGGTTTTCGTAAAAAAAATTCTGTTTTTTGTGTTATGTTCGTTCCTAGAACGAAGAAATAGTAAATCAATTTAAATTGAATATGTATTGAAATTACCATGAAAAAAAGTAGGTACATTTCAGATTATAGAACCTCTCGAAACTCGTATTGCATTTTTTGTGGTTCCTTCTTCCTTCAAATGTGATGATTCGAGGCATCTCACTAACAAATACGTATTGTACTTTAATTATTGGTTTTTGTAGTTTATATGAATTTATGAATTACCCTTTCGTCAATCCCGGAATTTATGAATTGATATTTGCAACTCGGTACCGAAAAATTTCCAAGATTTTTATCCATTGACTTCAACATTCAATTCGTATTCTTCCTGTAAATATTCACTATAATCGGAAAAAATAACGTAGAATTGATATACATATGTAATATAAATAATTGATTTACTCACCATGAATTATTTCCTCCGTAGAACTGAATTTAAATTTCACAACTCACATAAAAATAGTATTCGTATGACATTTGATTTTCACAAAATTAAAATTTAATAATTTAATTACAATTTGGTTGAAAATACATCGTATTTGCAATGAAATTTTACAAATGAATGTGTAATAACTTTTTTCATTGTAAGGTAGTAAAAGTTGTGATAGTAAGCGAAATGTCAAGTTCACAACATTTTGTAGTTAACAAATAAAATTTTACTGATTTTGTAATGAATATTCATTTTTCAGCATTTAGTGAATTTTATTACTGGCTTTAGTAAAATTCACTACGGAAATTTCTCTCCGTGTGGGGTCATGGGGCTACCATACATACCCAACCCCCCATTTTAGATCTTCTAATTAACATTTTTTCCACACCAATTTCAAAAAAACTTAATGCCTCCTTGTCAAAACAAAAAAAAATTAAAACGAATGGAATCATACTATGGGGCCATGCTCCCGCATCCCCCCCATAAAGTTTTCTGAGTAAATATTTTTATTTTCCCACTTAACCAAAAACACACAAATATTGTTTTATCGACGCCACAGAAGGAAAAGAATGGGGAAGGATTGAACACAAGTCATATGTTCGCCCAAAAAAAACTTTTAGGCCGAGGAGAGTGAAGGGTATTCAAATTTCGGCCGCGCCCGAAATTAGCCTCGGTCTCGTTTTTTATACCCTTCGCTAGTAGAGTCAACGAAGGGTATATTAACTTTGTCATGAAGTTTGTAACGCATTGAAGGAAGCATCTTCGACCATATATTAATTGTACATATATGATCAGCATAGCATGGGGAGTCGATTGGGCGATGTCCGTCTGTCTGTCTGTCCGTCTGTTGCTACGCGTTTTACTCGGCCAATTTAAAAGCTATGAAGCTGAAATTTTGCACAAATGCTTCTTTTTGCTGCAGGCAGTTTGTGTGTTTGAATCGGTAAAATCGGACAATGGGGTCATGGGGCTGCCATACAAACCCAACCCCCAAATTAGGTTCTTCTAAGAAAATCTTTTCAAATTGTGCACCAATTTCAAAAAAAATTTCGGACAAATGTATTTCAATTAATGACACAAAACATATGTAAGATTGGATCAAATCGAACAATGGGGTCATGGGGCTGCCATGCAAAACCCAACCTCGGTCTCGTTTTTTTTTTAATTTGATGCTTACGACGAAACTTAAATCAGTTGTAGGTATTCTAAACAGTAACTAACCGTAAGTAAGTCGTAGTCGTCTGAAGTTTCCAAGCTATTTTTCCACTTTTTAAATTTTAGTCACGAAAAAAAATCGTTTGTCCAGGACCAACAAATATTGGCAAAAAATGTTTCCATACAGAAAGTTCATTGAATTAACCCATTAATGCCTAATGGGTATTGAAATACCTATTAAACATGGGTGTCTACAAATAGGCATAACTCATGTCGAGCTAAGGATTTCGATTTCCCTTACATTAACTAGAAAGGATATTTCGGAATTTTCACTTGGGCTAGTTAGATCCCTTTGTTTTTATACCCTTCGCTTAGTAAGCGTAAAGGGTATATTAACTTTGTCATGAAGTTTGTAACGCATTGAAGGAAGCATCTCCGACCATATAAAATATGTATATATGTATAAATCAGCGTGACGAGCTGCGTCGATTGAACGATGTCCGTCTGTCCGTCTGTCTGTCTGTCGATCATTTTTTTCTTAGCAAATTAATGGTAGAATCTTTAGCTATTATAGATTTGGAAAAGTGAGAAACGTGGTGACAATTTGAATTACTCTCGTAATTAGGGCTTCGGAAAGATACACGGGAATCACAATAATTCTCCATTTAATTTCGATTTATTCCGTTGAGGGTCCTTGAAACATGGAACAAACACCGGATATGTAATGTACTTGACGTCGTTGATTTGATACCCCACATGCATGGGCGTAGCCAGGATTTCCGTCAGGGGGGGGGGGGGGGGCAAGCCCAAAATTTTTTCAAAATCATGATTTTCTTAGGAGTTGAAATTTTCGGTCGCAGAAATATTGTTATCAAATTTTAGAGTAGCCTGGCTTGTGGTTGGATTGGTGCACAGGATCATGAATTCCAGACTCACCGTGAACGAATTCATTTTATGGTGTTTTTCGAACTCACGACTTACGTGACGTGAAACAAGTATCCATTTATGGGGATAAATAACATTGCTGGGCTGTTGATCTCAACACCTCAACAAACAGAAGTTCAACCCTAATGCCATATGGCATCATGAAATTTAATGATTTTTCATAGAAAATGTAAGAAATAAATTTTAAATTTTTGTGTGATATTAGACTCTTCCAATAGTGTAATACCTAGCTGATTTTTTCCAGCGTGAAATTTTTGGTTTTGGGATGTTATTTTTAATGAAATTTTAGAGAAGGTTTGACACTTGTCGTAAAGCCGAAAAACTGATTTATTCATTTCCCTATATTTCCTGATAATAATCATTTTATGCAAATCATTTTAATGTTTTATTTTGTAAAGAGGTTGTTGTAAGAGAAAATCTAAAGATTTTTCGATTTTTTTTCTAAGAAAACCCTATAAAATGATTTTGCATGAGCATGATGCCATATGGCATCATTGGGCGTGAAAGGTAAATTAGCAAGTTCCCTATTCATATAAATGCTAGTTGCTTACTGTATGGAAGGCACCATACTCTTACTTAGGTACTACATACTCTTAGCACTCTGCTCTAATTTTGGGGGGAGTTATGGACATGTCCTTTCGCCAAATTCAAATGGGGGGATAATGGGGGTCGCTGATCGGAGCGACTCATTGTTTCTCCCAAAATAATATTGAACTTATTGTTAATACTTGTACGAAATTTTACGGCTGAACTAACATTCTTTCAAGAGTTATGGGGCTTTTAAAAATGGTATAAAATGAAAAAGTTATAATTTATTTTCAAGCTAGCGCCGAATCATTGAATAGATCCCTAATGTGTTATATATCATTGCAAAGATAATTTTATGTAGTTTTTTCGTTCTCAGACTATTTTTCTATATCTTTTGTCGTTTTTGAAATACTCGCAAAAAAACGGAAAATTACCCCCTTTTCCCCCTTCCCCAATTTTTAAGGTTGCGGACCCCCGATCGGTTGGACTTTTTTTTCCCATAATCTGGGGGTCGTCACCAACCATTCTGCAAAAAAATTTCCGATGTAGGATTTTTGTCGACCAAATATCTCATTTTTCACACGGAACTTGCTAAGTGCCCTTTCAGTCCCAATGATGCCATATGGCATCATGCTCTAATTTGTTAACTATAGCGCTTAAATTTTTTTTTTAAGAAAATATCATAAAAGATGCCTACTGAACGACATAATGTTGTTAGAAAAATTCTCCGCTTAAAATCCATAATTTGGGCATGGAAGGGTTAAATCTTGGAAATTGGATGTCACTCACACATCTGCGGCCTAGTTTACTGGTGGATTGCCACGCATGTTATTTCTTATTTCTTTTGCTAATTTTAGAGTCAAATTTTTAAAATTGAGATAAGAATATGATTTTCTTCTGCATTCTGATTACATTCAACTGGCCTCCAATATCTGCGTTTTAGAGCGTAGTTTGTCTATTTTCAGTGCATTTCTTGCTTCTCGGACTGCATATTCCACTTGCGAAACCAGTTTGTTTCGTCTGTCACTTTCATCTTAGCAAAGTAGCATCGTCAGAATATTTATAAATCCTTTATTGATTGAAATATGGTTAACGGTTTTAATAAGATTTCCTCTAAATTTATCAAAGTATTAACAGTGGCTAAATTTTATTGCTGTTTTGATTAGAAAATCAATGTTGATTTAATAACTTGAAAGACTCTGTGGCTCACTTGGTTGAGTCGCACTGTACGATGCTGGGAATCTAGAGGTCCGGAGATCGAATCTCGAAGTGGTCCACCCTTTCTCAAAATATTTATAAAATTTTACAGATTTTCAATCGTTAGTCTATTTAGAATGGAAAAACATCGATTTTGGAGCCGATTTTTATGAGTTGGAAATGCAATCTTCCTAAAATGAGGAAGAACTTTGAGCAATTTTCCTGATTTGTCCTATTTTTGTCCTAGTAAATATTTTTTCCATAATTTTTGAAGAAATAGATCCAACATTTCAAAAATTAACATATTTGTTACGAGCTAGTTGTATGGACACAGACTTTTCGTCGAATCGACAACCAGCCATAAGAAATACTGGAGTTCTAAAAGTTACACAAAGTTCATTCTTCGTCGTTTCGACGACGCCAATTTCCAAAAATCCAACTTACCCTACTTACTTCGTCTAGCCGCAATGTACCCGGCAAATACATCGGCACGGTAAGTGCTGTACGAAAACTTAGCTCTAAATAATGCGAACTGTCACGAAAAATGGGATACATTTTATGATAGTCGATTCGGCGAAGCATGACCTTCCAGGGCTAACAAAGCAAAGCTATACCATTTGTCAACCTTTCAGATGAAAATAAGTTGAATTCCACTAACTTCCCTAAGGGACCTAACGGTTGAAATTGTGTACTCCAGCTCAAAAGCCATGAAATGAAACAGGAAATATGGGATCCACGCAAGCACAGTAGCACACTCACAAGTGAAATGTGTGTGCTGGTACGCAGCCTCCGTCAGTTACGAGAGGCCACTCGCTGTCACACTCGCTATTTGCATGCGCCTCCTGACTGCAAACTGTCTCGAGCATGGCTTCTCCGGCGGCACAGTGGTAAAAAGGGCATTTGAATTTTTGAAAATGTTGTATAGTGCAGCGATTTTTTTACTACATCGATAAGGATTTTTTTACCATCTTCATCGACCAGGGGGGGCGACCGCCCCTCCCTGCCCCCCTGCCCCCCCTGGCTACGCCCATGCCCACATGCCGACCTCCGAATTAACACACAAGAATTAAACTTACTCTATTTTATTCTATTTGAAATGCTTTGACTGCACTATGATGTAGATGTTGAAGTCTTTGTGGACACGACGGATGTTGAAGTGGACGCGGATATCGATGTGGACGCGGACGTCGTAGCAACTGCCGACTCTTCCTATAACAATGAACTCTAAATGCACTGATCTGATACACATATACATTCACGACGCACAAAAGATACACGTGTGTGACACGCAACGTAAACAATATCTGCCTTGGAAAGGAAAAATGCAAGGAGCGGTAGTTTGACGAAACGATGGAATAATAGCACTAAGGAGAGTGTTCGGAAATACGAAATTTTTCATAGAAGACAAGCAATAGAATTACAGACTGACAAATCAAGAAAATATAAAAATTGTATGAATTTGGAAAGTTTTTTTTTTTCGGTTTTAACCGGATGGGCAAACAACCGTCCGGGTTAAAACCGGGAGGATGAAAAAACCGAAAAAAAACCGGTTAACCGTTTTGAAAGTACCGGTTTTCGGACTAACCGTCCGGTTTTTGACAAGTTCTTCTTCTAAGAAACTGTTTTTCATTTATACACCAATTTCAACCAAACTTCACACAAATGTGTTTCTATTGATGACACAAAACATATGTATAAATAGATGGAATCGGACCATGTGGTCATGGGGCTACCATACAAACCTAAACCCCAAATCAATTTTTCTAAGAAAAACGTCTTTATTTGCACACCAATTTCAATCAAACCCCAGCCCCATGGTCTGATTTGATCCATTCTTACATATGTTTTGTGTCATCAATAGAAATACATTTGGGTGGAACTTGGTTGAAATCGGTGCAGAAATAAAAAGTTTTTCTTAGAAGAACCTAATTTGGGGGGTAGGTTTGTATGGCAGCCCCATGACCCCATGGTCTGATTTGATCCATTTTTACATATGTTTTGTGTCATCATTAGAAACAATTTGTGTAAAATTTTGTTTACATTGGTGCCCAAACAAAAAAAAAATTCTTATAAGAAATAGGGGGGCTAGGTTTGTATGGCAGCCCCATGATCCAGTGATCCAATTTGGGTGAATCAAACATACAAACAGCCTGCAACAATAAGAAGCACGTGTGCAAAATTTCAGTTTGCTAGCTTTAATACCCACCGAGTAAAATGCGTCGCAACATACACACAGACAGACAGACAGACGGACATGCTCGAATCGACGCCTCAAGTCATGCTGATCATATATGTATACTTTTTAAATGGTCGAAAATGCTTCCTCTGATGCGTTATAAACTTCATGACAAAGTTAATATACCCTTTCACTCTATGAGCGAAGGGTAGAAAAAGAAAACACCTAGCCCGAGATAATTGATTGAGTTCCAGACATAAATTACTCCAATGGGTATTTAAATACCCAATAGTCTTTAGTATGCAGTATGCATAAATTTAAATCTGCCTGGGTGTAGCAGAATCTTCTGTGAAATTAATCTTATTTTTTTTTTGAAGAGGTCTCCGTCTAATTTTGGTTCTAGTAACAGTTTACATACTATGTGTCTTACGAATGTATATATTTTCCACCAGGATATAGTACCAAACCAATGGTCTGTCTAGACTAGATATATGCCAACAGAAGGGTGAATTATCACGTTGGCATTTTGAGAAAGTAATCGTAAGCAAAAATTTGACATTTGACATGTGAATGAAATTCGCTTGAGTTTTTGTTTAGTATTTTTATGTGTGATCTGCGATAGTGTGAAAACGGTGCCATTTTTATTTTCTGATGCCCACTCTGGAATAATGCATGCAATCGGATGCTTTTTCTAAGATTTTACCATAAAGTAACAAATTCTTCGCAGTTACAAAGACATTTTACGACTACGGTTTTGCCACTTCAAATTATTAATTTGCAGTTGCTCACTATCCAGTAGGAAAGTAGGGTACCAAAATCGTACCATTCCCATGTACTTGTCGAATCCCCGCAGGGGGTCTGTAGTGAGTTGCCACACCACTCTCGAATAAGGATATCAGGAAAGCTCCCGAGTCATGTACGGGTAGCTCTTGGCATGACTGACTTTCTCCCATAGTTTACGTAAGGTTAGTCATATACAGGCCGATCACACCATAAGCAAATCGTGTGAGCTTCGTGGCTGTCGGCTTCGCATAACCCGAGTCTCGAAGGGGCTAGTTAGAAAGAATGGCCTTGGTGGAAAATGCCTACGCGCTATCTAACTAGTTTGTGGATTGATGAGCATAAGACCCGAATCGCATTGCTGACTAGTAAACTTATTGGGCCACCTAGATGTGAAAAGCAGCGCTACGAGTCTGCTTTAAGCAGCCGAGTAGTCACAGGTCCAACGAACCTGTGATATATGAATATCTGAATGTTCTACGTGAGGCTTAACTAATATGAAGGATGATCACACCTGCTATAGAGAAGTCTTTAGCGAATAGTGTACCTCGGGGATGGGTATGCCCAAGGGGCCATGGTCGTTGCCCATCAAGGTATTGGCCTCGAGATGGCTTTAGGTTGTTAAGCAATCCAACAAGCTGGTGGTATAGCCCCGGGGTTGGGTTCTGAAGGTGAGTGCATCCACTGGAAGAAGAAATCCCCATTTGACAATAAGACCTTGTGAATAAAATTCCGAAGGTCCAAAACGTTCGAAGGACCGGGAGATGTCGTAAAGCCTAGGTGCTTCCCTGACGGCAAACCCGTATATTGTAAACTTTTACTTGTCGAATGTGTAGTAGCAAAATTTCGCTCACTTCAAAGCTCCAGCTACTACCCACCAGGACTTGTTACGATGAAATTAATATTTGGGTGTCAAAAACGTAAGCAAAACTTCGAGAGTTGGCATGCAAAAATGTGCTCAATTTTAAGAACTAGGATTGTCAATTTTTAGATCAATCTACTGCAGAGACTTTGTTTATTTCAAAGGCGAGATTTTGGCAATGTATACTTCCAAAAAACCGAGACCACATTTCTTCGGTATCAATCAGCTGACCGACCATCTCTCTTTAATGGCTTTCGACGCTGATTGGCAAGCGTAAGCCTGCACCTCAATGCGGCCAATGATGGGTCTATAACAGTATAGTCTACAAATGTCACTTTAAAAACTCGTTATCTTCAAGAATACCCGCTATCATGTAAAGGATTCCTTCTGTTTTTCAGTACACTCTGACTTTATATGTAGGGGGCTTCACTTGATTGACAGGATCCACTTTACCCGAAGCCTTATGGTCTAATATGTATTTGTTCAATTTTAAGGAAAGTCTTCATTAAGATGCTATAGCGGTATCCCATGGGAGTTTTTACTTGTGTGCGAACTATTTTTCCGCTGGTATCCGTGCCGGTAGAGAGTTCTATGTCCGCATACTGGACAACTAGCACCAGATGATTAAGTTGCAAGACTTCTTGACAGTTGGTGACCTTGAACGCAACGCCACCCACAGTTATATATTATTCAATCCTCCTCGAATGCTAATCAAACCTACAAAATATTACAAAACTATCACCGACAATGTACCTACATATACTGTACACCCATATTTATGATAAACTATAATACTCCAATAGGAAGAAGAGCGCTTCAGAAGAGCAAAAGGAGCGCTCGGGAAGCAGAGAAGCGCTTCCCATCTCCATTCCTCTTCATGTACTTTTTAACATTGCATGTCCGCGGAGGCAAGCAGTTCCTTAAGATGCGCTCCAGAAGCGCTTCTAGAGAAGTGAGTGGTAAGCGCTTTCAGAGAAGTGAGTGGTAAGCACTTCTGGAGCAGTGTGCTATAAGCGCTCCAAAAGAGTTTCACATTTCACTCATTTAAGTGAATGAAATGCGCTTTTAAAGGATTGAATGGGAAAACCGAGCATGATGCATTGTATCAAAAATAACTTCATATACATATAAGTGAAATTTGGAAATTTATTAGAAAAATATATCTCAACAAGACGAATGACGTACACTTTTCACGTTATGAAATTATCTAGAACAACGGTGTATATTCGACGTGTGATGCAATCGTCGTAAATAGTCGATGCTTTTCTATTACGATCTTAAAGTGCTTCCTCACCATTCGTAAATATGCTTCTGTGGAAGCGCTTCCTCCGAAGCACATTTGGAAATGGCGAGGAAGCGCTTCTACGTCGCTTCTATCGGAAGCGCTTCTATTTTTCCTATTGGGACGCGACGGAACACAAATATGCACTCCACTTTCTACGGACAGGGTATTTCCATTTGCCGCAACACAACCGCAAGGCTTTATTCAAGAGTCTCCCTCGTATGCAAAAACGTAATTCACATTCAACAGACTTTTGGTTGCATAAAAATTAGAATCCTGAAAAGTTTTTATTCGCTTCAATATTCGAATAGCACCGAACCCAGGCGCCCAACACAGCACAAAGGCCATAGTGTCTGCTCCTATGCACCGTAATATGTGCGCGTTGGCCCGCCACAAAATTTCCCTAATATCCTTATTCGTCTTTTGCCATTCTGATTCGCATACACACACATACACAAGTTTGAGCGGCGGGTGGCGGCGCGGCAGCGAATCAGAAATGATGTGGTGGCGTAAAAACACCAGACGAATTTTAATTAAAAAGTCCATTAGCCCTCGAGCAAATAACGTCAATTCTTCAATTTGAATTCCTCCTTTTTCGGGGCCCCGGAAAAAGAAAAATGAAAACGTATGTCGGATTATAATGGCGCCTCACAAAGTATAAAGTAAGGAACGCAATGATATCATTTTGTCAGCTTCAGCTTTCATGTACCGTGGGGATCGGATGTCGTCTTATGTGGTCAAAGGAAAGGAAAGGAAGGAAAGTTCTGAGGTTAACATCGAACTCGTGTGAATTTACGCCTCCGGGGAGGAAGCACAGATAATCTGCAACGGAAAAAAGTCGAAAAGAATGGAATTTCATTTGATGGAGTGATTTGGACGGTTTTTCTCCCGTAGCTATCTAAGAAGCACTAGTACTAATCTAACAGGGCCCATATGGCCGACATAGTCCTAGCTTCCGTTTTAAAAGCAGCAGCCGTTGTAGTGTTACATTATGTTGATGAATTTTACATTGCACATTCTTGTTTTTTTTGGTTTTAAATCGAACTTGACTTTCAAGTTAATAAAACTGTAATTGGAGATCAGATAACAAGTACATTGTTAGTATTTAATCAATTTTCTAATCCCTTCATTTCAATTTAAAGTAATTCTGCAACAACCGCAACAACCGCAACAACCGCTTTTGATCGTTTACAACTAATTTCGGTGTAAAATCATTTAAATTCCGCAAGTATCTTTCGCACACCTACGATCCCATTTATTATCTACGCCCCGATTCATGTTAACAATAGTATTGTACGAGTAGTAGGGATGGGCCCAACCGATATTTTTGAGTAACAATTCCAACTGTTACTGTGACTCGCAAGTAACAGTTCCTTGTTCCCGGTCGAGTTCTTGTTCCTAATATTGTAAATTACGTCACGTCGCAAAGCAAGTTACTCGAGTGCAATAAGCAATGTATGTACGTGACACTATCAACTTGCAAAAAGTGTTCCCAAATTAGGCTCTTTTTTACTCGATTCGACATTGCTACAGCTTTGAAAATGCCACTTGATGACTTGATTGTTGTATTAAAAAAATTATAAAACGGCGTAATATTCCACTGCGCAATACACTTGATACTCGTTTAAATTCGTTTACTGAAACTGAAAGCCACAGTTGCCCGAACAAAGGGGACTTCCCTCAAATGCGACAACGATAGGAAATTGTACGAAAATTGGCATAAAAAAGAAGTCTCTGCTGTGACTTGTGACAGCATCCCTGACTTCGCTGACTGTGATACCGTCCCTGACTGTGACAGCGTCCTTGATTGTGGCACCTGTGACAGCGCCCCTGACTGTGACGTGGGAATGTTCGTGGTTGCGACAAATACATAGTGACTAGGCTGTGTGAAGTTAGCCAGTCATGTTTTTGAAATTAGGTCCTTTTGCTCGGTGAACCGTTTGTTCTACAGCGGCTACGTTTGTTCTTGATTGTTAACCAATTAATATCGTTTGTGCTTCTCCAATTATTTAATTATAGCAACTTTAAAATTGTGAGTGTGAACTTAGCCAGTCATTTTTAAATATGGGTCGGAAAGGTATAGGTTTGGTATCAATCGAAAGCCAGACGTTTGTTCATTTTGTAGGGCGTTTGTTCATCCTGGAAACGGAAGGATACAGGAATTATTAAGGAAAAAGAGATTAGTTGTGACGTCATCTTCACTCAACCAACGCCATCTACTCAGCTCAGCTGTACGGGCAACCCGTGTCCCGCGAACAATTTATGCAAGATCCACACCATCATCGTACAGCTGAGCTGAGTAGATGGCGTTGGTTGAGTGAAGACGACGTCACAACTAATCTCTTTTTCCTTAATAATTCCTGTATCCTTCCGTTTCCAGGATGAACAAACGCCCTACAAAATGAACAAACGTCTGGCTTTCGATTGATACCAAACCTATACCTTTCCGACCCATATTTAAAAATGACTGGCTAAGTTCACACTCACAATTTTAAAGTTGCTATAATTAAATAATTAGAGAAGCACAAACGATATTAATTGGTTAACAATCAAGAACAAACGTAGCCGCTGTAGAACAAACGGTTCACCGAGCAAAAGGACCTAATTTCAAAAACATGACTGGCTAACTTCACATAGCCTAGTGACTAGCTGTACCTGTGGCTGTGACTGTGGCACGAAATAGTGACTGGCTGTGACTCTAAACTCTTTTCTATAACTAACACTTCACAAATAGGTTGGATTATCTTCTATTCGAGGAATGCCGTTGTTTTTATGCTCAATGCATCTTATATTGTTAACACTCCTCTAGTAGTGTAGTGACCGGTTGCGACCAACAGTGACAGCTGTGATTGTGGACTCTGACAGAAAATAGTGACTGGATGTGACGGTAATAGTATAGTGACAGATTGCGACCAACAGTGACAGTTCCAGCAGTGTTTAAACCAGGAAAGAAAGAAAGCAAACAATAGCGCGGAAACTGTGACTGCCAGGAACAGGTATTTTTGCTCTTCGGGAACAGGTAGTCACAGTGACAGGCAAATACCCTGTTCCTAGTCACTGCTCATGCAATATCGGCCCATCCCTAACGAGTAGCTACTCTACTATAATCTCGCATGCATACATCATACAACCCAGTTACCATATTAACACCTCCGTGTGTTACTCGATTCCTTTTTAACGTACACATACACACATCACACGACTCGTTCATGTACTTAATTTAAGCATTATCACCAGAGCTGTAAACAAATAAATTGCAACATTAAAAACAGGACAGAGGACATACAACATTTGATGCAGCGTCTGGCTCGCAGCGAAAAGATAAATTCGCACCAGGCATGACTCGGAATACATTAGATGCGTTATCAGTAGGTACATACTCGTATGGATGGTGGCGTTGGAGTTTATGTCATAGGGCAGACACCGGAACCCACGGCAACTGTTGAGCAAGGACAATATCCCCAAAAAAAAAACGGAATAACAGCCGTTTGTTCGGCCTAGATAACAGCCTGATGCAGTTGTAAATGCAATCGGAGCTCAATTTTGTGAAATGCATTTGTTGAAAAAAGAAAAAAAAAGGAAATGCAGCCACGCATAGATAGTGCTTTATGTCGTTTATTGGTTGATATGTAGCAATATCTGCGAAATTTAGCACATTTATGGCCGGTGGGCAATACTCATATAATGTGGGAGGATGCATAGACATAGACATATGCATATTGGAGATATCTCCAAACCAATTTTAAGATGAATGAAACGTAAATTCTAGGGTCTATGCTAACTTAAAAAACGAGACCGAGGCTAATTTCGGGCGCGGTCGAAATTTGGATACCCTTCGTTCCCCTCGGGCTAAAAGTTTTTTCAGGCGTACCTACGACTTGTAATTAATCCCCCCATTCTTTTCCTTCTGTCTTCACAAAAGTTCCGTTGCGTCGACAAAACAATATGTGTGTGGGGTTTGGTTGGAATAAGTGGGCAAATCAAAATATTTACTCAGAAAATTTTATTGGGGGATGCGGGAGCATGGCATTTCTATATATGTTCTGTGTCATCAATATAAACACATTTGCGTCAAATTTGGTTGAAATTGGTGCACAAATTAAAAAGTTTTTTTTTAGATGAACCTAATTTGGGGGCTTGCGTTTGTATGGCAGTTCCATGACCCCATTTTACCGATTAAAACATACAAACTGCCTGCAGCAAAAAGAAGCATTTGTGCAAAATTTCAGCTTCATAGCTTTTAAATTGGCCGAGTAAAACGCGTCGCAACAGTCATACAGACGGACAGACAGACAGACGGACATCGACCAATCGACTCCCCAAGTCATGCTCATCATATATGTATACTTTTTATATAGTCGGAGATGCTTCCTTCAATGCGTTACAAACTTCATGACAAAGTTAATATACCGTTTCACTTTATGAGCAAAGGGTATAACAAAACTGTAACGAAAGGTTTGTTAAGTTTTTAACTGCTTTTTTAAGTACGTATGCATTAAAAGCCGGTTGGATTTATATGTACGCATTTAATGTATTGAAAACCTAAACCACTTTATAACCATTTTTCTGACATGCAAATTAACTCCTATAGGGCAGTCTAGTTTAGTTTACAGAGGATGCAGCCCAGAGCCCCCTCTATTCAAAGGCAGGAACTAGAAGATTCCAAATTTACATTGCATTAAAGGGAAATCGATAAATATTGGTTTCAAGTCGATTTGTGTCTCCAAAAGTTAATATGTTAAGACACCAGGTTGTGAGAACAGTGAAATAAAAAAAAAAGAGAAAAATATTTAGTTTTAGTGTGTTTGAAACCCGGACGGCACAATTTTCCCGTACATTTCTCCACCATTTTGACGTGTTTCCAAAGGCAAACATGGGCTGATTTCCCCAGTTTCTCTCGCTACTTCCCGGCTTTGTATTATAGGTGGCTTTGATATATCCTGGCAGAAAAATTGAGGTGGAAACGGAAGACCGCACCAGCAGCTTTGCCAGTCGTAACATTCTTTTACAATTTCAGTTTTCTTGGTACAATCTTACATCCCAAAGAGGCCTTTCCCGTATGTGCAACCTGGGCAACTTCCCGGGGCGACATTTTGAAGGGCGGCCTATTTCTTAAACGTTCATCCTTCCATTGAATTGATGTTCTGTGAAATATACACATTTCGATATGTCAGGAGGCAGTTTAAATAAATTAGAAAAATAATAAAGGAAACTGTATAAGTCGTTATTTTGGTCAGTGGCGGCCGCAGCTGCAGAACGGTTGTGACTAATAGAAAAAGGACTTAATATCCATTGTTTGGGAGTCGAGACCTTTCGATTGACTTCAATTTCTCTAAACCACTGTTCCCCAACAGGTGGTCCGCGGGCCGGAGGTGGTCCGTGAGAGACCCGAAAGTGGTCCGCGAGGTACTATGGAGACTACTTCAGAAAAAGGAGTTTTAATCGTGATTAATTGAAATAACAGGCATAAGCTTTGAACGAACTGAATAATTTCGCTACTAGGTATGTGGTTGATCTGAAAATGCGATGTGCAGACCTTAAGATAAGTTGCAAAAAGCTTGGTGGTCTCAGTCTACATTGTACTGGTGATTTTCGAGAAGCAGTGGATTTTTCCTCGCATAATGTGACACTATTGCCTGTACCTAATTGTTTTTGCTTCTTAAGTTAATTGGCACAGTGGCAGCACAGTGTCCAAATTTTGCCACAGTATCATTTGAAGACAAACCATGTTAGAGTAATCAACCACTTCAACCACTCCTTAATCCGGTAAAACCGTATCTAATGAATTATTATCGAACAAAGTTAGAAGCCTTTAACTCTGAAAATTAGGTGTCTCTGTCCTGTTCTGAAGAACCTAAGGAACTGCCGATGTTACTACATGTGCCTATACTTTAATTTTGGTAGTTACTACGGTAAACTCTTCATCCATATTAATTTTGTCGAAGATATAAGAAAACTATATGTAGAGCGCCAGTAAATTCAAGCATTACAGTGGGGGACGTCAATATAGGGTATGTAGACAACTTCACTTACCTGGGTTGCAATTTGTCAAAGGACGCCAACGAAACAGATGAGATAAAGCGACGGATACAACTAGCTAATAAGTGTTATTTTGCGGTCCTCCAAATTGTGAATTCAAAGCTGGTGCACAGGAACACGAAGCTCCACGTGTATAAAACCATAATCCGACCTGTTCTATGCTATGGCTGCGAGGCATGGACCCTAACCCAAAACTCTGAACACCTGTTGGACACATTCGAGCGAAAGGTTCTCCGAAGAATCTTCGGGCCGTTCGTGAACGAGGTGAATGGCGCATCCGGTACAACGTTGAGTTGTATCAGCTGTATGATGAGCTACAGGTGTCGAAGATCGTGAAATTGCAGCGACTGCAGTGGGCGGGACATGTACAAAGGATGAACGACGATCGCATGCCCAAAAAGGTGATAAACGCGCAACGAGTGGACGGAGCCAGATTGCGTGGACGACCGAGAGCCCGATGGGAGCATTCTGTATGTGAGGACGCCCACCAGATTCTAGGCTTTCGGAACTGGAGGACAAGGTCGCGTGACCGCGACAATTGGAGGTTTTCAATCCAGGCGGCCAAGGCCCGACGTCGGGCTATCGTGACATAAAGAAGAAGAAGAAGGTATAAGAGTGCTCTAAAGATGGACAAAAGTCGGTACTAAGTTACTCGATGAAATGTTACATTGCAGGTTTTCAGTTTTTCTAAAGCCAGCCCAACTTAGAGCAATGTTCGCCGTACCACACAAAACAAAAACAGAGGAATCGAATTTTATCGTCATTTGGGTGGTTCAGTGAATTCAACCCGCTGACGGTTCGTCGATCTTTTAAGTGTGGTTCGACTGAACTGTTGCGCGTGGTTCGGACCAACTTTTTTGTGGATGTTTCGACAAAGCCTATATAGAGTCTGCTTCAAATTATTTCAATACGAGGTGGTTACAGAGGAGGAATTGGTGTTTTCTTCTGATGTTTCGAGCCATTTTTGTCATAAGGTGTCGTAAAAAACAATAAAAAAGTATAAAACCTTGTTAAAAAATCGCGAAATTCCCCTTATTAAAAAATATCGTGGTCCGTAGTGACTCATGTTCAAGCAAAGTGGTCCGCAGTCATTTGCGAGTTGGGAACCACTGTTCTAAACGTTACGGAAACTCATCCCATACTGAAAACAATCAATTTAGTGGGCTGTAGCGAGAGAACGGGTGTCACCCCGGGGAAAAAGAAATCAGCTCCGCTCCTATGGCGTCAAAACCTTTCGCGATAAGAAAATAATAAAAATCGAATAAAAAAGTACCCATTTTTGGCACCGAATGTATAGGCCAGTCAATTACCGATTTTAGGTCGCAAAAAAATGCTCGGGTCTGGTTTTTTGGGATATTGTTAGGATAGATACCAGATGTGTACCACTAAGTTTGCAACTTCGAAAAACCTGTGCTAACCCCGTGACCCTCAAAAAACCTCAAAATTTTCGGACTTTTTTCATATTTTTGTTTGTAATTTCTAAAAGGTGCTTCCTACAAGTAAGTCGTCCACTGCACTTTTAAAGCTAAGAAAATCTTCTTTAATTTGAGTGTAACTCCAGCTTCGTAGGTGCAAAGGATCCCAAGATACAGTACTTTAAAAAATGTACTTTTTTTGTAAAAAAAAAAGTCCGAAATTGTATTTTAGGAGGTTTGTTTGACAGCCCTATGACGTAATGTTCCGATTCCATCCATTCCTAGATATGTTTTGAGGCTTTACTAGCAACACATTTGGGTGAGGTTTGGTTAAGATTGGTTCATAAACAAAAAAATTTTTCTTAGAAGAACCTGATTATCAGGGGTTGGTTTGTATGAGAGCCCTATGACCTACTGTTCCGATTTCATCCGTTTCTAGATATGTTTTGAAGCTTTACTAAAAAACACATTTGGGGGAAGGGTGGTTAAGATTGGTCCATAAAGAAAAAAGTTTTTCTTAGAAGAACCTAATTTCCAGAGGTTGGTTTGTATGACAGCCAGTGGCGGCTCGTGGTGGAAAACACCGGGGGTTCACAACGAAATATACAAATGTATTGACTTCGGGAAGACTATGATGTAACAAAAATTTTCATAGTTTGTATAAAAAAAAAGTCTACAAAAAAGCCAAAAATTCAACAGAAATTATTGTTTTTATAATTCTACATCTTATTCATCTGCAGACTATTTCCAACTTTCGTCGGCTGGAATGGTTTTCACTCCCGCACAGAAACAGGGAAAACAAAAGCGGCACACACATGGCGAATCCATGGATTTTATTAAATTTTCATTCTGTCAAAATTCAAATCGGCCTGGGGATAAGCTCATTGGACAGAACGAAAATCCATTAAAATCCAAGGATTTCACATATTCCCATAAATTTTTTTCGCGAAAATTGCCGCTTTAAATTCACGCCGGAATTGTTATTTTTCGTAACTTGCACTATACAGAAATCACGGGTGGGTTTTCTCAAGTTTTCATTTGAATCTTATTTTCTTTTAGAAGATTTTTTAAATTTGCTTTAAAGAAATTGACCGTTGCAATTTCATTCATTGCGATTTCAACAGAACAGACGTATGCGACACAACCTCTCTTCTTTTAGAATTTAGCTCATACGATTTACAAGGCATTGTGCACAACGGCTTTGTGCACAAGCTCTAGTGTAAATTTTGCACTACCCCCTTGCCCCGGAAACCGCTAAGATATCCAAAATTAGAGCGTGTGCTCATCTTCCCAGATTGTGCACCCATCGTGATTGCAGGTTGTTGGTCGCAGTGTAGTGACCATGTTGTATGTGCAGTGAGCAGTCGGCAGTGTACCTACATGAATATGTACATACATATATGGGCATTGATTCAGTAGATGGATTGTGAATCCAGATCTATGTATGTACATATATCTATAAATCGAATAAGGGCGCGATGCGGGCTAGATGTGCGATTTAAGATACACAGTTTCGATTTGAAGAAGTGTGTAAATTACGTGCTTTTGCGATTTTGTTCTCAGGGGGTGCACGTGCACTTGTGCACATATGGGCGAGCCGCCACTGATGACAGCCCTATAACGTAGTGTTCCGATTTCATCCGTTCCTAGATATTTTTTTAGGCTTAACCAGCAACATAATTGGGTGAAGTTTGGTTAATATTGGTGCATAAAGAAAAAAGTTTTTCTTAGAAGAACCTAATTTTCAGGGGCAGCCCTATGACCCCATGGTCTGATTCCATTCGTTCCGACATATATACAGCAAAGGAACTGGTTTATAACTTCATGTCACATGACTTTCTCTGTAAACTGCGCATTTAAGCCGATATTCAGCTCGGAACATGACTGAAATTACAATTTCGAACTTTTTTTTCAAAAAACAATGTTTAAAGTGCTGTATCTTGGGATCCTTTGCGCCTACAAAGCTGGGGTTACACTCAAATTCAAGATAGCTTTAACAGTGCAGTGGACAACTTACTTGTAGGAAGCACCTTTTAGAAAGTACAAACAAAAATATGAAAAAAGTCCGAAAATTTTGAGGTTTTTTGAGGGTCATGGGGTTAGCACAGGTTTTTCGAAGTTGCAAACTTGGTGGTACACTTCTGGTATCTATCCTAACAATATCCCAAAAAACCAGAGCCGAGCAATTTTTGGCGACCTAACGCCTTATTTTCCGGTTTATTGACTGGCCTAGTATGTAGGTATGTATTTAGTTTTAAATTGCCAGCTCAAAGGAATCGAATGTGCCTGTCTAGACACTATCAATTTTCATTCGTCTTCATCATTTTGACAATTGAAACTTGAGATGTCTGCGCTATTGAAGAAACGCATTCATTCTTGAACGCAATTGCCAATGTTAAATATTAACAACACATCATCTATTCATACTATTCATGAAAGAATTTATCATTTGCCCGTCCTGACCAAAGGCGCGGCACATATCTAACGCTAAATAATGAACAGATCTGGATAGAATGAGGCATTGATCTATTCTGTTCACTTGACGCAATCAATGACAAGTTCAATGTTGAAAGTGGATACGGAGCTTGAAGACGATGGGGAAGACGAAAGCGCACATGTGTGGATATAGCCAATAACATATTTCCCATCATGTGACAGTCTTTGGGATTACTTATATGGATCCAATGCGGAAATGCATCTTATTTTTTTCAAATATTCTTTTGAGCTCTAAGAAGTATCCGCTCCTCCGTGAGCATCTAATTTCAATTGAGGTAATACAACAATCACCATTAATCTAATTTCACCTTCAATGGAGTATCTATACCTATACTTCTGAACAGGCCCGTCGAGAGAAATTCCGGGCCCTAGGCTAGGGATGTCAAAAACCGGACGGTTAGTCCGAAAACCGGTACTTTCAAAACGGTTAACCGTTTTTTTTCGGTTTTTTCATCCTCCCGGTTTTAACCCGGACGGTTGTTTGCCCATCCGGTTAAAACCGAAAAAAAAACTTTCCAAATTCATAAAATTTTTATATTTTCTTGATTTGTCAGTCTGTAATTCTATTGCTTGTCTTCTATGAAAAATTTCGTATTTCCGAAAACTTTCCTTAGTGCTATTATTCCAAGAACCATCGCTTCGTCAAACTACCGCTCCTTGCATTTTTCCAAGGGAGATATTGTTTACGTTGCGTGTCACACGTGTATCTTTTGTGCGTCGTGAACGGGTGAGGTTATAAAACACAACGTTCGCGTAACGTGTCGCGTTTTCCGAAACGTTTCCTATTGTGTTCTGTAAACGCATAGATCCGGATCAGACTTGGTGTTACCATCGCCATCTCTCGGAAAGTGACAAATGTGACAATTGACACATCACAGCTGATAGATTTTGCTCGAAAATTAAAATTTCCAGTTTTAAACGAGATGCAGATACATTTTATTTTGATTATAAATAGTTTAATAAATAAATGATGGCGGAAATGCACGGTTCGACGCAGATTGTAAATTTCTGTCAATCAATCAAGCTATGCCTCGCAAGGGGGCGCTTAGGGGATCTGTTTGTAGGGAGAAGTTTCTGATCCGTAACGGCCGGTTGATTTGAAACGTTGCGCGAAACGTTGCGCAACGTTGTGTTTTATAACCTCACCCAATGTATATGTGTATCAGATCAGTGCATTTAGAGTTCATTGTTATAGGAAGACGAATCGACAGTTGCTACGACGTCCGCGTCGACATCGATATCCGCGTCCACTTCAACATCCGTCGTGTCCACAAAGACTTCAACATCTACATCGTAGTGCAGTCATATTAGCATTTCAAATAGAAGAAAATAGAGTAAGGTTAATTCTTGTGGTTTTTTAATCAGTGGGCTCCCAGGAATCTAAAACTCATTTTGCTAAAAAAAAATGTTGATCGGAAAGGTCCCAAAAAGGACAAAAAATGATACTCTTTAACACTAGAAAAGCCACAGCCGTCAATTTGACAGTCTTGGGACTTTGATAGCGCATATTTTCGAATCTATCTACTCTTGAGTTGTGATATTCATTGACTTTTCCTAAAATGAGCATCTTAGTGTATATGTGAATTAAAACTTCGAAATAATATTATTATATTGGAGATATGACCTGTTCTACCTATAAGGGCCAAGCCGTCATTTTGACGGCAAAGTAGTTGAACTACGTGAAGTTTACGCGAAATTTCCGAAGAATACCTACGGAAGAGGGGAGGATCGTACACGAGACAAACAATAGACATTTTCACAACTCCAGCTGAAAAGAATCACAGAAAAACAATGCTGAGTACAGACTAATTGCAGGAAGAAACGTACGTGTGATTTGCACATATTGTAAAAGACCTGTTTGCGGAAAATGTAATCTGTATGTTAGAAAAAATATAATTTGTAATCAATGTAAATCGGAATAACTTAAAAATATATTGAGAATCAATTTCAAGTCAGATTTAATATTTTGTTTTGCATTTTTATACTTTCGCTAGCCGTCAAATTGACGGCACCGGCCTTTGAAGGTATGATACAACTGCCGGCCTTTCTAGTGTTAATCCTTGACCGGAGGTCGGCATGTGGGGTATCAAATCAAAGGGGACGTCAAGTACATTACATATCAGGTGTTTGTTCCATGTTTCAAGGACCCTCAATGGAATAAATCGAGATTAAATGGAGAATTATTGTGTTTCCCGTGTATCTTTCCGAAGCCCTAATTACTAATTAATAGTTAATTCAAATTGTCACTACGTTTCTCACTTTTCCGAATCTATAATAGCTAAAGATTCTACCATTAAATTTGCTAAGAAAAAAAATGATCGGAAAGCTCTCAAAAAGGACACTAATTACAAATCTTGATCGAACGTGGGCATGTCATATCAAAGAGGTCGTCGATTATATTTCATATCTGGCGTTTATTACTTGTTTCAAGGACCTCACAGGAGAAAATTGGGATCCAATGGAAAATTTTCATGTTTCTCGTATACGTATCTTTCCAAAGCCGTAATTTTTCGTTTTAGCCCGAATTTTTCCATTTAGTGTCCTTGAAGCAGGAAACAAACACCGGATATGCAATGCACTCGACGTCTTCTTTGACATGACACCCCGCATGCTCACTTTCAATCAAGGTTTGTAATTAGTGTCCTTTAATGTCCTTTTTCAGAGCTTTCCGATAATTTTTTTCTTAGCAAATTTAATGGTAGAATCTTAACCTATCATAGATTCGGAAAAGTGAGAAACGTAGTGACAACTTGGATTATTCTCGTAGTTATGGCTTTGGAAAGATACACGGAAAACACAATAATTTTCGATTTAAGCTCGATTCTTTCCGTTGAGGGTCCTTGAAACAGGAAACAAACACCGGATATGTAATTTACTCAACGTCCCCTTTGATTTGATACCCCACATGCCGACCTTCGGTCAAGGATTAAAGAGTATCCTTTTTTGTCCTTTTTGGGACCTTTCCGATCAAAATTTTTTTTAGCAAAATGAGTTTTAGAATGCTGGGAGCTCGCTGATTCAAAAACCACAAAAAATAGCCTTACTCTATTTTTTTCTATTTGGAGGCCTGAAATGGGATATTTTGACTGCACTAATAAAACTCAGTTAACTAATTTTGAAACATTATGAATACTTCTGACAATTTTATTTGATTATCTTTTTTGTTCAACATTTTTCTCTTTTAGGGCTCCATTACACAGTCATATTTCTATATGAACATCAGCTTGACGAGTGTGTATGCATTATTTTGCTAAAATTCTAAGCAATTCAATGAAAAACCGGTTAACCGAAAACCGGTATTTTGAGCCCGGTTAAAACCGGACGGTCTAACCGGCTTTGCGAAAAAACCGCAAAAACCGAAAACCGGGTTATGGGCCGGTTTTTGACATCCCTACCCTAGGCGTTTCGCCCCTTCCGCCCCCTCTCTCGACGGCCCCGCTTTTGAACATTAACTTTGATTAGAAGTTAACACCATTCTAAGAAGTAAATTAACTGCAATTTTCACTGAAGTTCTGCTACTCCGAAAACGCCGGAAACCAACGTATGTTGAAAAACAAATATACCCCACATGCATGTGACTAATCTACTTTCAGCTTAAACTAGTGACGGAGGCAGTGTTGCCAACTGGAAATTTAGAAAACGGCTAAATTTAGCCGGAAAACCGGCTTTATTTTTTTCAAAAACGGCTAAAAATCCGGCTAAATAAATTTCAGCCAGAAAAACGGCCAAAAAACCGGCTAAATCATACAAAACAATCACAATACGAACAAATATAGTAAAAACTTATTATAATCATTTTATTTCTTTCTGGAGAATTACTCGTAAATTAAAATTGACAGACATATGTATGTAAAATTACATATATGCTACAAGCGCTGTCATTACAGTCAAAATTTACTTTGTTCTGAGTTAGATAGCTCAACTAGTCAAAGTTGTTGTATAGAGGTACAATTTCTAGGTCAAGTCCATAACCACATGACATTAGGTTCGAAATTGTGGAACATAAAATTCGTAAAAAGAACGTCCATTGGTAACTATGAGCAAGGGCAACCGCATTTATGTATGGATATCTTACCATCATCGCACCTGAATAATGTTAAATTTTGATTAAAATTTAACCATTTTATTCATTTTCGAATTTGAGACCTCCAAATTTTATTTTATTTTCCATAGTTACGAAATTGATGTTCCCTTTTTGATGTGCCGCAACTACGAATTTGAGGCTAAAAGATACAAAATTGATGTTCCAAAATTATGAGCTTGGCCGGGAAATGGTATATACCATTTATCAGTCCTAACTTTGGAATTTCAAATTCGTAACTATGGACAACCAAATTTATATGTTTCCATTTAGGTATAGAAGATAGATCATTTTATATTTTATATATTTTTAGTCAAATTCAAAAAGTTCAGTGCTCAAATATGCAATAAACGCGTCGCAACAGTTACGATTTAAGCTCCCGAAATATCGAATTTGATGTTCCAAACATACGAACTTGATGCCCCAAAGTTATGAACTTGACTGAGAAATGGTATATATTTTGGATAAATTTGTTGACGTAGTGCAAGTAACTTGCCCAGTTAAGTACAAAAATTAAATTTAAGAGAGCATATATTTCGGGGGCAACTTACTACTTCTTCAGCACTTAGCTTTTGTGCTGAAGAAGGAATTGCCCCCGAAAAATAGACTCCTTTAAATTTTATTTTTGTATTTTACTGGACAAGCTACTTGCACTAGGTCTGACGTTTCAAAGAAACTCTTTTTGTACGGCAGCGCCATGACCGCATGGCTGCTTTCCATAAATTTTTACGTTTGTTTTGTGCTATCAATACAGACACATTTGTATGAGGTTTGGTTGAAATTTGTGGACAAATAAAAAAACTTTTCTTTGAAGAACCTAATTTGAGGGGTTGGGTTTGTATGGCAGCCCTATGACCCCATGGTCCCATTTCATTAATTTTTGCATATGTTTTGTGACATCAATAGAAATACATTTTCATGAGGTTTGGTGTACATTGTTGCCCAAATACAAAAGTTTTTTTTAGAAAAACCTAATTCGGGGGGCATACATACATTTTCATGAGGTTTGGTTGAAATCGGTGCCCTTATAAAAAAGTTTTTCTTAGAAAAACCTAATTTAGGGAGTTTGGTTTATATGGCAGCCCCATGACCCAGTGATCCAATTTCGATGATTCAAACATACAAATAGCCTGCAACAATAAGAAGCACGTATGCCAAATTCCAGCTTGCTAGCTTGAATATCTACCGAGTAAAACGCGTCGCAACAGACAGACATACATCGCCCAATCGACTCGCCAAGTCATGCTGCTTATATGTATATGTATACTTTCTTCTTCCCTTAATGCGTTACTTACTTTCACTCTATGAGCGAAGGGTGTAAAAAATTAATAAAATAATTTTAGCCGGCAAAACGGCCAAAGAAAATCAATTCCGGCTAAAAATCCGGCCGGCCGGAATTACAAATTTCTTCCGGCTAAACAGCACGGTTTCCGGCTAAATTTGGCCGGAAAACGGCTAAATTGGCAACACTGGACGGAGGGCGGCTACTTCCCAGGATCGCTACAGAGGGTAAATCTGGTCCTGTACACTCCGATCAATTTTGTTACAGTCGAACATCTAAACTATATAAAGTTATTTCGCTAATGAAAAATAATAAAAAAATTGTCCGTTGTGCACTATCGCCCATCGAAGATTCTGCTGTTTTTTAATTAAAGACATTGGCTTGTGCGAAACATTCCGTTAGTTCAGGGAAGAATTGAATTATATATGGATTTTGGAACAGTTTCAAAACGATCGAGCTTATGGCATCTAATCGATCTTCCATGTCAGTCGAGATAAAAGTGAAGTAAAACGAGACCGAGGCTAATTTCGGGTGCGGCCGGAATTTGGATACCCTTCGCTCCCCTCGGGCTAAAAGTGTTTTCGGGCGTACCTACGACTTGCACTTAATCCCTCCCCCATTGAAATAAATGGGCAAATAAAAATATTTACTCAGAAAATTTCATTGGGGGATAGTACGATTCCATTTGTTTTGAACTTTTTAGTTGCTTTGATAAAGACACATTAAATCAAGGTTTTGTGAAATTGGTGTAAAAAATGTTTCTTAAAAGAACCAAAATGGGTATTGGGGTTTGATCAATTCTTACATGTATTTTGTGTCATCACTAAAAATACGTTTGTGTGAAATTTGGTTGAAATTGGTACACAAATAAAAAAGTTTTTCTTATTTATGAATAAATAAAAAAATACTTTGGTTGGAAGCTAAGGTGAGTATAAAAACACAACCTGCCTACAATAGTTCAGCGCCGTAATGTAGGAACACACCTTCTCCCTGCATATGTATTTCTCACATTTATTTCAAAAAATATTCGGTGACATCACCTACAAAAGTTGGCACATAAGATCATTCACTCTGAATGACCTACTTGTGGCGGCTAATTTGATTAGGCTAGTGGTAGGAAGCGTTTTCGTTACGCATTGGCCTCTCACTTCAAAAAAGAGCATATACTGTAGTGTTCATTTTCATAGGAAGCCTAGAGGAGCCTTTGAGTGTATCAAACAAGAAACTCCTAAATTAACATTTAAATGTTGCACTTGTTTTTAATGCAAGTATATTTGGCCGCCATCCTCAGTAGCTTGTACAAGCCTCGTAAGATAGCCACCAGATTGGAAAAGTATGAAAAATATGTTTGGTCATCATAACGGTCCTTCAGCGAGTGAAAATTGCCATCAAGGAAGTAAACCATCTAACCACGCATTGTATTGTTATATTTCTCTTTTTTTCTAGACGTGCCAGCGGGTTCGACCGATTTTCGCGTATACACAATAATAAATCACACTCGCGTTATTGAAACACTATTTATTACAACACACGGATATACACGGTTTACAATTTTACTAATAACTTGACTAGTTATTGATTCGCCATTATCTACGGCTAAAACTCGACTGACTCCTCGGCACTAGTCGATGCCATTACATACCCGTTTCCACTGTTCCGGAAAGTTCGATGACGCACTTTCCGGAAACTTCCGGATCCTGGACACACTACATTACTCCCGAACAGAACACGCTTCGTTCTCTTGTTCGTAACCGTATTGTCCTTCCGAATAGAATGTTCGATTGTGTTTCTCCTGTTGATGCGTGTTCGGCTGCTCGGTATGCCATCAAAAATTGTTGTTGTATGTGTTGGTCCCATGTTCGCGGATTGTTCGACTAAACTTTGGCTAAGTGTTCGTTCAATGTCCTGTTGAAACGCTCGACCATTCCATCGAAATGAGGGTGTAGAGGCGTAGTCCTAGTTTTCCGTATTCCCAATAACTGGCACATCTCGCTGAATACCAAACTGAAGACTCGAAGCTTCGCCCTTTATCAAAATTTAGCTCACAAGGTACTCCATATCGACAGACCAAATTTCCGACGAGCTTTTCTGCCACTATTGTCGCTTCCTGATTTGGTATTGCGTATACTTCCATCCACTTGCTAAAATAGTCAGCCACTACCAACGTGTACCGGTTTCCACGATCGGTTTCTGGAAATGGTCCCTCAATATCCACAGCGACTCTTTGAAACGGCGAACCGACGACATCTGTCTTCATAGCTAATTTCAGTTTTCTCGCTGTTCCTTTAACCGCTGCACAACTAGTACACCTTCGGCACCACTCTTCAACGTCACCTCGAGCGTGCACCCAGTAGAATCGTTCACACACTTTCGCCAAGTTTTGTTGATGCTAAGATATCCTCCCGATGTTCCTTCGTGCATTTCTCGCAGCACTTCGTTGACCTTGCTACGTAGAAGTATCAGCTGCATTATACTCGACGTTCCGTCCGCTGATTCCCATTTCCGTTACAGCATGCCATCCTCAATGTGAAGAGAGTTCCACTGAACCCAATAGCTTTTCGTGGTTGACCCAAAGGTTGACACCTTCTTCCAACTGGGCCTTTCTCCAGACTCCTTCGTAAACGTAATATTCGAGTCAGTTTTTATTATTCCACTTGTTATCGATGTTTCTCGGTCGCTATTTGACTTTTGGAACTCCTCGACTATTTAATATTGAACTCGACTGGTGGTGGTTGACGTTCGTGGTTTTTAAACGTTCCAGATCGTTCTTTAACATCTATGGACTTTTTCGGCCACCGTCTTGATTTTCTCAGAATTGTCTCGAGAATTCTCGTAGATTATATTCAGGATTTCTGTTTTTCAAATTGTTGTTTAAGGCTGGTTTTTAAATGGCTGAACGCTTCTTCTTGCTTTGTCGTTAGATACTTCTCCGATCTCGAAATTCGTTCGATGAGTGCCTCCTGAGTCTTGGCTGATTGTTCAGTTAATGCGATGAGTGCCTCCTCTGACTTCACCGACCGTTCATTCTAGGGATGTCAAAAACCGGCCCATAACCCGGTTTTCGGTTTTTTGCAAAACCGGTTAGACCGTCCGGTTTTAACCGGGCTCAAAGTACCGGTTTTACATTGAATTGCTTAGTATTTTAGCAAAATAATGCATACACACTCGTTAAGCTGATATTCGTATTGCATGCAAAATCAAACATAATGCACGTACATGATAAAGTAAGGGCTCCATTACTCATAAGTCATAAATATAGGATATTTCTATTATCATATGTATGTCATATGCTTAAGCCTACTTGATTTTGTTTACTGCATGTGGGAAAATTTGAACCAAATGAATTGAGTAGGCTTAAGGATATGACATCCATAATAGAAATGAATATAGAAATATGACTGTGTAATGGAGCCCTAAAAGAGAAACATGTTGAACAAAAAAGATAATCAAATAAAATTGTCAGAAGTATTCATAATGTTTCAAAAATAGTTAACTGAGTAACATTGCTAGACAATGTAGATGATGTAGATGTTGTGATGTAGATGTTGTGATGTAGATGTTGTGATGTAGATGTCTTTGAGGACACGACGGATGTTGAAGTGGACGCGGACACATGGGCGTAGCCAGGATTTCGGTCAGGGGGGGCAAGCCCAAAATTTTTTTAACATCATGATTTTCTTAGGAGCTGAAATTTTCGGTCGCAGAAATATTGTTAGCATATTTTAGAGTAGCCTGGCTTGAGGTTGGATTGATGCAGAGGGTCATGGATTCCAGACTCACCGTGAACGAATTCATTTTATGATATTTTTCGAAATCACGACCTACGTGACGGACTATGATGTCGCTCAGATTGTAAACAAGTATCCATTTATGGGGATAAATAACATTGCTGGGCGTGCTGTTGATCTCAACACCTCAACAAAACAGCAGTTTAGATCTTGGAAATTGGATGTCACTCACACATCTGCGGTCCTAGTTTACTGGGAGACTGCCACGCATGTTATTTCTTTTTTTTTGCTAATTTTAGAGTAAAATCTTTAAAATGGAGATGAGAAAGATTTTCTTCTACATTCTGATTACATTCCACTGGCCTCCAATGTCTGCCTTTCAGAGCGTAGTTTGTCTATTTCAGTGCATTTTTTGTATCTCGGACTTCCACTTTCGTCTGTCACTTTCATCTTAGCAAATTTATAAACCCTTTATTGATTGAAATCTGGTTAACGGTTTTAATGAGATTTCCTCTAAATTTATCAAAGTATTAACAGTGGCTAAATTTTATTGCTGGTATTCAGCTAGAAAATAAATTTTCATTTAATAACTTGATATACCCGCTCTGTGGCTCATTTGGTTGAGTCGCACTCTACGATGCTAGTAATATAGAGGTCCGGAGATCGAATCTCGGCGTGGTCCAAAATTTCCGTACATGTGAATGGAAATATATCGTGCTTACAACATTATATTTATACACTCCAAAATTATATGCAATGTAATGTTGATTCGAAATTGCCTATAAACGGCTGAGTTAACTCACGGCTACGGTACTGAGAAGAAAAAGAAGAACTTGAAAGACACTGAAATATGAGACCCGTTCCTTACAAAATCTTTAACCCTGGAAGGTCATGCTTATTTTTAGTACGGAAAGGTCATGCTTCGTCGATTCGACGACCCTCAACTTTGATGCTTCATAAAAATCACCCTTACTCATAATATTGCTAAAATTTTCCAAATTTTCAATCGTTAGTTTATTAAGAATGGAAAGACATCGATTTTGAGTAATTTTGTAAGGAAATTGATTTACAAATTAAATTTTCTTAATTCAATGTTATTTGGCCCGAAATATAAAACACTAAATTTAAAAATGAGATAAATAAAAATTTAACGTTGATATAATTCAAAAATCGTGCTCGAATCATAAAACACATATTCTAAACGTACTAGGAAATTGGGTTTAATGAATGAGAAGCTCATGTATATACAAGAGGCACAGCGATCCATTTTGGGGTTCCAACGCGGGTTTTCTTTCACTTCACCTATTGCGGTTTTTACAGTAGATTGTAGAATTATTTACAGTAAATTTTGGAATGTCTTCTCCCCGAGTTCCCTTGATTAATTCTAATTTTATGTACGATGTCTAATTTTGACATTGAGTGCCTTGGAGCCGATTTCTTTGAGTTCGAAATGCAATCTTTTGAATTTTGAGCCATTTTCCTGATTTGTCCTATATTTGAATCATGTTCGGTTTCCGCATTCAATCCTCTAAAAGCGCATTTCATTCACTTAAATGAGTGAAATGTGAAATTCTTTTGGAGCGCTTATAGCACACTGCTCCAGAAACGCTTACCACTCACTTCTCTAGAAGCGCTTCTGGAGCTCATCTTAAAGAGCTTGCCTCCGCGGACATGCAATGTTAAAAAGTACATGAAGAGGAATGGAGATGCTTCCCGAGAAGCGCACCTTTTGCCCTTCTGAAGCGCTCTTTTTCCTATTGGGGTGTGACACGCAACGTAAACAATATCTGCCTTGGAAAGGAAACATGCAAGGAGCGGTAGTTTGACGAAGCGATAGTTCTTTGAATAATAGCACTAAGGAGAGTGTTCGGAAATACGAAATGTTTCATAGAAGACAAGCAATAGATTACAGACTGACAAATCAAGAAAATATAAAAATTTTATGAATTTGGAAAGTTTTTTTTCGGTTTTAACCGGATGGGCAAACAACCGTCCGGGTTAAAACCGGGAGAATGAAAAAACCGAAAAAAAACGGTTAACCGTTCTGAAAGTACCGGTTTTCGTACTAACCGTCCGGTTTTTGACATCCCTAGTTCATTCTGTTCCCTTAGTTCGGACTTTATCAATTCCTCCACCTTGCTCATTGCCTCCTCTGAACTGACTGATCGCTGGTTTAGCTCAGTCATCGCTCTTAACAATTGGATCATTGGGTCTCTGGCTTCTTCTCCACATACCTCACTGGGGTCTTCCTTCTCTAGAAACTCTACAGTATCGGGATCTTGTCCTTCATCTCCTAGTGATCGTCCATCAGCCGAGCAATCAACGCGCTTTTGTTTCTGTAGTCGACAAATTCCGTTTCGCCAACTCACGTTTTAATTTGGCAGTTGTTAATTGCGATATATTGCGCGGCATTTTGTTTCTCGACGAAAAGCTGTCCACAGTTCACTTTTACACGTTTCGAACTTTCGAGAATGTTTTTGAATGTTACACTAATCCACTTTCGAGAAGTTTCTCACATTCAACGGATCTGTCCACAATAGTCCGACCAAACGCGTAACTTCACTTTCCAGAACTATTTCCAAAATTCTCATCGAGTTCAACAATGCTCCCGCCTCCCGAATGCACTCGACACACGCAATTTTACGTTTACCGGATATGTCAACCTAGTCCGAAGGCTTGTTCTGCTATCCGTCTCATGGGGAGAACTTTTGTGTTTTCGATATTTTCCGCTATATGTCCGCTAAATGGCGGATGGTAAGATAAGTGTCGCTAGTCTCGATAAGAAGAACAAGAAAATTCTTCTTGTGAGAGTTGATAGCGTAATGTTCCCTGACACCAATTATTATGTTTCTCGTCTTTTCTAGACGTTCCAGTGGGTTCGACCGATTTTCGCGTACACAATAATAAATCACACTCGCGTTACTGTAACACTATTTATATGACAACACACAGATGAATACACGGTTTAAAATTACTTTACTAGTTATTGATTCGACATTATCCATGGCTAAACCTAGACTGACTGGTCGACACTTGTCGACACCCTTATATACCCGTTTCCATACTGTTTCGCAAACTTCGGTGACGCACTCTTCGGAACTACCGGAAATTCGTTGTTAATACGTCAACCCTATTTCTCATTGGCGATACTAGCGCCCTCTGGCGTGAACTACAGAAATATAATTTGTGTTTGACATATCTTCGACACACTACAGTATGTTTAGATATATATGTACATATTGATCCCTTTGAAAAAATTAAAAATTATGTATTCTGACCGATAAGCCTCCGTGATGATATCAAACATCGCACAAAGGTTGGGTGGATGAAGTGGCGAGAAAACTCTGGAGTTTTCTGCGATAAGAAAATGCCACTGAAGCTAAAGTACAAGTTGTACGAAACGGTTGTACGTCCCGCACTCATGTATAGACCATGTATGAAGTTTACGCGAAAGAAATTGGCGACGAAGAAGCTTGTCCATAGACCAACCAATCACTGAAAAGCTTGAAAACCGAGAAATGGATTGGTATAGCCATGTTCCAAGGCGCCCGCCTGAGAAACCCGCAACGAAGGCGATATCAATTATCGATGGAGGGATGATGATGGATCCAAGGCTAGAGGCAGACCGAAGCAACAACAATGCATTGGTCTCGGCGATGTCACGATCCACGATCGAGCTGCGCGTAGAAATAGGCTGGGACATTACCGGCAGAAAGGCGATGTGCCTCGCCTACACTGCACGGCGGAGCGACGCGACGGTATGGAGTAAGGAAGAAGAAACCCTTTCACCCTACACCAGCAACGAGAAAAATCGGGTTGCAGCAATGACTTTGAAACAGTAACCGACTTTTCGGGTGGCTGTGAGTTGTATATTGACTTTGCTAGAAGCTCAAAATGGCTAATTTAAACAAACTGTAGAGTCTACCTTGGCTGATGCTAGTTACAATTTAAAGCGTAGTGTAGCCTCACCAACTTTTTTGTAACCTCAAATAGCTACGGAGTCTCAGAGGGGACTCACACTTTTGACAGAATTTATTAAATCCTTGCTTTGACTATCAATTGTACAATATTATACTGCAATTTGAATGATGCCAGTACATTCTACGAGGTATTTTGAATTTAGTGAAATACGATTCGATCTAGTATCCAGGCTTTTGACGAATTAATTTTAGGGGCGGTTCAGACTACCGACAAGATTTACTAAATCCTAGATGTAGTTACAGTACAGTTTTACTGCAATTTGAATAAAACAAGTACATTTGATGATACATTTTGAATTTAACGACATACGATTTAATCTACACTGAAAAGAAAGGTGCCCTCAAGCAATGAAATGGTTAATTAAAGTAATGAATATTTACACCGATATCCCACCGAATACGGCTTTCATCAGTCTAATGAATCTGAATTTATCAAAACAACGAACAAAAATTTCATTAAAATTATGAACTAATTCAGAAAATTAAGAGCTTGTTCATTGATATACATATGTAATTACTAAGTTCATAAATTAAAAAAAAAACTGGCGCAGGCCGTCATCCAGCTTCATAAGTGTTGACGGCATCCATTTTACATTTTACCTCTGCTCTGAAAAGCTATCAAAAATTACCTACCTACAGTGGGAATCGATCCCTGGACCCTATGATTTGAAGACAGACGCTCTACCTACTACACCACGCAGACTATACGTGATGAAGGTTTATAAAATATACTTTAAGTGATAGTGAGATCAATATGTATTACTATGATCGATGTCATGTAATTAATGAACAATATCATCAATTATTTTTGTTTAGTTACTATCGGGGCTAATGTATGGGTTCATAGCCGGAATGTACAATGTATAAGGTTCAACTTGGAGGTTTATTGTGTTCATGACCGCTTTTCATTAAGTTGAAATTTTATTTTCATCATACTAACGACCGGTGTTTCGTAAAATAGATGAACTCTGTATTATTTTAAGGAAGAGAAGGTTTATTTACTATGAAGTAATTCATCATGGTAATAAAAAAAAAGTCTATACTCCTTAGCTCATTAATATTATGATGATCTTTTTTTCAGTGTAGAAGGCGGGTTTCGACTTCATTCATTTAGTGGTTTTTGTAGATCCTGTGATACTCTTCATTTATCATCTTGGTAGTCTGTATCGGCGATCATAATCATAGCTTTATTATTTTAAATATTGGTAACTGCTAGATCAAATCTTTGGAGATCAAAAGACATCCTAGTTTTTACTTTATTGTCTGCCACAAGTTAAGTCAAGTATACTTTATGCCTGGACCTAGTTACAAACGTAGACTTGTTGCCTCTGTTTATCCTTGATATCCTTATTTTTAATACGTTCACAATCTATGTGCCACATGTGACTCATAAATGTATGGATTTGCGGATGCAAGACGTGGTGGTAATGTCGGTGAAAACGAGTCAGACAGTGGACGTGTTAGGATTAACTTTTGGTACCACTTTGTGGTCTGCAAAGAAGGCACAAACGCTGTATGTCTGTAATCTGATGCAGATACATTTAGGAAGGCCCACGAGCCAATACGCTTTGGGCAACAAAATCAAGGATGCGGCTTTCCAGAATCCCTCTCCGCCGTTTCAGGCGCTTGGCGGTATACACCCACTAAAGGCAATCCAAGCTCACAGATAATCATTTAGGTAAGGATATCCTGTATCCCAAACATATTTTAATATCAGGCAGCATTTTTTGGGTATTTGGTGAAACCGTATCAAATAAAATGCAATTCGGTCTACCAATTTCGAGATTTAAATAACATTTCGCATTAATTTATTCAGATTTTATCTAATTGACAAAATAAATAAATGGGAATTTCAGCAAAATCCACAAAAGTCTGGCCGTGTGTGAAATGGCCATCATGACGCGAAATTTCACAAAATAATCGATACGCACTAATCACGTGAATCTTGCACATATAGGAATGTGTCCATGCTTGCAATCCAAACCACGTTTGGTGTCGTCCTGGATCCAGGTCCAGCAGGTGCACATCCTGTCTGGACGTATGTATACATATACGACCTACACCTACAACATGGAAATATTCTTCTTTCAGTTCAGCGATTGATCGATACCTTTTTCAACGTGAAATTCTGGTCTGATGCCAAATGGCAAATTTAAAATTCCATTAAAACGAACAAACATAACAAATTGAATGTCAACATGGTAAAGAGGCCAGAAACTAACAAAATTGCCGAATATCATTATACAGTCCAACAACATCGGATATTAGTTTTGTTTTTTTATATGGTAAAATGATAACTTAATTTCGGGACGATTTTTATTGTAGGTCATACATAGGCTGACTTTGTGATTTAAATTGGAAAGGAGGGAAACGTTGGGTATTTTTTATTAAATCCATTGGAAAGTCAAAAGATTTTTTTTTTCGATATCGTGGTATGTATGTTGCATTATTTTAATTATTTAATTTGTTGTCTAACAATTTCTTAATTCACAAAGAAAGCAAATGTCTTATTTCGTGTTAGTTATACTTTTTACTTGTACATAACATACTATATTGTACGAGTGCCACTATCCTACAATAATATCGTTTAGGTCGTGTGTCATGAATCAAAACTTCTAGTTTATTTTAAAAAAGCGAATATAAGTATTATGATACATTCAATTGTTTGAATGTGTTTTTGTTTCTGTTGCCTGAAGCGATTCACGAGATGCTCCTGGATTGTTATCATATTATATGTATGTATGTATTTTGCATAATACGATTATTGATTAATACTTGTGGAGGAAGTTTAATATATTTAATATTATTTAATAAAATAATTGTATAAATTATTATAAAAATAATAATGAAACAAATAATAATAATTTAGAAAAACAATTATAACAAATATTTTTAACATACTCTTTTCTAAGTCCTATAGCATTCTTGAAAACCATATCTCGAAGTTATGTTTCTCATATCGACTTATGCTAGGAGGAATATAGAAGCACACATAATAAATTAAAATAATGTTTAAGAACTCATAACAAGGCAATAATTGCTCAGCGATCATCGCATGAGTCGCCTAGCAACACAAACCTTTAGAAAGAAATACCCTGCTTCGACTGTATTTGTATATATCCTCAATATTTCATTAAATAGTACTTAATTTTACTTAACATAATTGTAGGCATTAAATACAACACTTTTCACTTATTAATAAACCATACACTAGATTGAACTCTTGCTCTAATTTCAGAGGATGTCATCCTCTATCGGTATAGTCACTCTAATTTCCCAAAGGACAATACTAAAGTGAATACCTTTTAAACACAAATCAAAAGGCTATTGAATTACGCAATGTGAAATATTTGCATTGGTATTCTCAAAAGGCCGATGAATTGAATACGAGGCTGTATGTAGCAAATATTACTCAGAAATTCAACACCATATTACTACACAGGATATTGCTATGTATTTTAATTACCAACATGACTTCAACTAAATGGAAAATTATTTTAAATTTCAAATGTTACGATCTATAGGTACGGATATAGGTAAGGAAAGCAAGAGGTGAATCATTTTAAAGTGGTTTCCATTTAAATGAATCGTAGGGAGTTCCAACTGGCATTTTTGTCGAGCACAGACAGTGCCGGATTAAGACCCTTTGGGGTCTCTAGGCATAACATAATTGAGGGCCTTTTTTTATGAACTGTCTTCAAATAAAACCCTTAAATTATGTGTAAGAAATACTTTCGTAAATAAAATAGTTTACGAAATAAGAAAAATATATTTTATTTCGCAAAAATTGTAAAGTACAGTGAAACACGATGCACGATTTTTTCGTGCGCTTATGCGTGTTGTGCACTTATCAGTGTTCCGTACAAAGTTTGCAATTTACGTAACATAAATGATAACTATAGTGATATTAAGTGATTTCTTGTCACTTTTTAACTTTGCCGAATTAAAAAAAATATTAACTAGTAACAAAATTAAAATTTCAAGGGAAACTCCCAGTTTATTCAAGGACTAAACTACTCAGTCGATTTAATTACTGAATGCATTTTTACGTAACTTAAGTGCATGTATGTAGCTTAGATTTTTCCGGGACACATTTTTTTACCTCAGTGTATCCCATTTACCCAATTAAACAAAAATCAATTCTTATCAAAAAGCGCGTATGTAAATTGTTTTACCATCCTCGTTAGTATGATCCTAGACATACCCATTTGAAATCATCACAATTACACTTGTTCCTAAAATTACTTACTACTGGGATAGCCAGGGAGGTTACACTCTTAAATTTGTCATGCAAAAAAGTTCTACTGCAATGATAATGATACATGTTTGGTTGTGTCAGCCTAGAGAAAAACCATTAAATTTCATTTTTTGAGATCCAAAGGGATACCATATTTTGAACTCCAGCATTTTTTTTAAATCAATCAAATCGTAGGTTTTATTTTAATCCAATTGAAACCATGGATTCGGTGTGTATGACCTTAAGCTAACATTGAGTTTGAGCTCGCTGCAAAAACAAAAAACTTGAACCACAAAAAAATTATTGAAAATTATACCTCTCAACTTAATCTTCTTATATATACATGATTTCTCTGTCACGCATAAACTCGAAAACCGCTGGATCGATTTGTATGATTCTTTTCTTGTCTAATCCATCTTACGCCAGAGAAGATTTAAGGACCGAGGCAATTTTGAAAATCTCAATGAAAGTGACGGTAAATCGAAATTCCAATTAGTTTGAGAATCACCTGTCGCAATCACTCACTGCTTGGTTTTAATAACTTTTTACGATTATAATTGTTAATTTTTGCACTAAATACAAACATAGCATGTGAAAAACAGTCCCTGGATCGATAAGAAACAACGGTGACAACCCTGGCTTAGATCAACAACATCCAACCAATTTTTAACAAATGGCAACAAAAACAACAACCTCAATGGAAGCCTTTCATGAATTCCGCAATCAAATTGAATCAATTGATTAGTTTTTGAAGGTTTTTGGGGCTTCTACACTTAAGTTTTTCACTGTTTCGTCCTTAACTGAAAATTGTATTTCGTATCTTGTAGGGATATGAGGCCGACGTATTTCAAGTTTTAGCTTCTGAATGAAAATTTTCAAATTTCACGTATTTCAGTTGTACCTTTTCTGAGACCGCATTTCCGAATTTGGCTTGAATTGGACATCTATATCCTACAGTTGTCGTAAAACTATTTCACATTCAGGTACATACCCAATTTTACCTAAAATCAGATTACAACTTGCTATACAATTGGAACGACAATTTTTACTATTCTCAAGGTGGCAATGCAGAAAGAATAAAAATATGCCACTATGTAAGATCTATCACGTGAAGGGTATCATACCTTCGGTTTAGCTTGTTTCACTTTCCTTTGTCGTTGCGAGAGCTTATCAATGAAAAAACAAAAATATAAAATCACGTGGGGTCACTGTGTGCGGGGCCTCCGTGAGTGCGGGGCCTCCGTGAGTGCGGGGCCTCCGTGAGTGCGGGGCCTCTAGGCACGTGCCTTATGTGCCTTAAGGATAATCCGGCACTGAGCACAGAACAGAACAGAAGTAACTTGGAATACAGAGTAAAGCAGAGTTTTTATGGTAATCGCCTCTACACATTTACCCAAATCTTGAGATTTTGAATAATATTGAACTAGATTCAATTTGCGAGATGTTCCATAAATTCGATTCGGATTAAAAGCTGTTTTTTTTAGGATTTGTTCGTAGTCTGTATTGGCTATTAGAGGCGATTCACATTACGGACAAGATTTATTAGAACCACTAAATTAATCGAGTCGAAACCCGCCTACTAGATTAAATCGTATGTCATTAAATTCAAAATGCATCATAAAATGTACTTGCATTATTAAAATTTCTGTATAATATAGTACAACTGTTAACTAAATCTAGGATTTAAAAAATCTTGTCGATAGTCTGAATCCCCTTTTGAGCACCAACCATTAACTTAGTAAGGGAAAGTTTTAGAGTTGTGATAAACCAATAACCATTATAGCAGTAAATTAACATGGCCTACACACGCAACAAATGGTGCGGTATCTAGCCAATGGTTATGGTATTAGCTAATGTTGTACTGAACTTATTCGTGATAGGGTTGTCTAAAAATAAATTACTGGGTTTATCTGGGTTATGTTGTTATTGTAATCCTATGTAGTTACACTAAACTAACGTACACCGAAGTTCAAAAAAACATGCCTAATATGTATACGGAAAAAGCACTCTCAGCGCTTCAACGTATCACATGACACGACCTGACAGGTATTCTGTAAGGCGATAGGCGACAGGCAACAATCACTCTAATTTTTTTGGTATGTCCCTTCTAACTAAAATTCGGGAAATACATAAACTGAACGTGAAATTGGCAAACTACCTTTGTTGATACGCAGCCATTCTATATACTCATTGTTTTGTCTTGCTAGATTGAGTGTTAGACGATGTACTCATGTATATCAGATGGGTTGTTCTGTTCTTCTTGTCTTTCTCAGGATTGAAGCTATAATAGCCTTAAGAGAACACAAAATACACGATCAAACCCTTATTGCTTACACATGACCAAATGATACCAATTTACCCTAACAACCATCGCGTGAATAGTTCGATTTATTTCAATATTCCTGTATAATTTGCGGACTCCGTATCATCAATGAATACCACTTTTCCCGCATACAGTTAATGAATGGTCTTCAATGGGGGTTTATTATTTATACAAAAAGGATTCAACGTGAAAATATTTGCTTTGAATTAGCCACATATGCGCTAGTTATTTCGATGCTATTTTAATTAAGTGCATGTGGTTCTAGTTGTGCCAAGTTTCCGTATGGCATTGTTTATTTTAGTTTTAGAAAATTTGTGCGTTGGAACGGCCGGCATATAAATCACATTTATTTGTGTTTGAATATCTCTACAGTTTAAACCGCTTGCAAACGTTTCTGTGAATATTGTTTGCAAGGACGATAAACCCAGAGGGGATTCAGACTATCGACATGATTTACTAAATCCTAGATTTAGTTAACCGTTATACCATATTGTACTGCAATTTGAAAAAAGCCAGTACATTTTTCGATGCATTTTACATTTAATGACATACGTTTTAATCTAGTAGACGGGTTTCGACTCGATTAATTTAGCGGTTTTAGTAAATCATGTCAGTAATTTTAGAATTAAATATTTATGATAAATTTACTAAAAAATAAAATTCTAGTAATAATATGCATAATTCAAAATAGAGGTACGGAAATTTCGCAAATAAAAAACAGGAATTTCGCATAAACTCATTTTGAATATTAGAAATTTCGCTGAAATTCGCATAAAAACATAATTTTGTACATTTTTTTATTGTTATTGAGGGTAAACTGAAAATTCTATACATGACTGTCAACTGAATCACACTTCGGGCTCGGATTCAGTTGTTGAGAAATGTTTTTGACAATGCAAATAGTCAAAAGCGCTCCTCGAGGAGTAACTGTAAAAGGGAGACTTCTGAGGCAGAAGTACACCCACATTTTTACGCTTCTGTCTTTTTTATAGATAGTTCATTTGAACTTTACGGTTCGTCGAACCACGATAAAAGCTTTTTCTACGGAATTTTCATTACAGAAACAAAATGTATTCATCGAACCTCCGAATACACACCGAGCTGGATCTTTGGCAAGTTAAATTGTGCTCGTGATTCTACGAACACCGTGCATTTAGAAATGTCTCTATTCTCATTAATGGGAATCTTATGAAAAAAAAATCAATTTGAGATGAAAAATATATTTTCCATAGTAGATTTTTTGGAGAAAAATGAACATTTTCGTGGAAAAGTACAAATTAGTAAATTTCGCATCTATTCGCAAAAACGAGCAATTTTCGCCGAAATTCGCACCTATTTCGTAAATACGAAATTTCCGTACCTCTATCATAATTCATCGATATTTCCAGGAATTATCAGGAATTTTTATGCTATTTATAAAACTATCAGGAATTTCTATGGCTGTGTTTTTTTTTTACATCGGGGGCAGGTTTGCTAACCCAACCGCGCAAAAAAAAACTATCAAGGGTAGCATCCAGGTTAAATTTCAAATTGTCACGTAGGCATTGCCATTAATTTCAAAACACTGCTCAAAAATATTAAAGCCCCGTTTTCACTTTACAAACGCAAAAGTTAACATGTAATTTTTTTAATGAAAACATATTTTTATGTAGGAATCATAATTTTGTTAGAATAAGAATTCGACGAACAACATTTTTAACATTAATTTACAAACAAAAACTATATTTTTTGCACACACTTGTGTGTTGCATGTAAACTATACCTTAGAGCTTTTCATTTCAAAATTTAATTTTTGCTAGTTATAGGAAAACGTACTAGAAAATAATTGGAATTGCATACATTTAGGCGAGTTTTGAAAAGCTCATTAAATCTGGATAGCAATATAATTTCTAACCTGAATAAAGTCACAGGTTAGCGTTTGTATGAAAATTACCCCGGAGAGTGTAGGTTAGCTAATTAAAAAACAGGGCCAATGTTATTTATATAGCTGATTACTTGTACATACATATTATATCCATGAGGACCGATTAATCTATGCTCACTGAAATGTATTTCCATTTATGCCAAAAAAAAACATATGAAAAAGTGGATAGAATCGCAACGTGGGATCATGGGGCTGCCGTACAAACCGTCCCCATTTTAGTTCTTCTAAGAATAATAGATACTAAATGTTGCATTAACTCCAACCAAACATTATATTAATGTGACTTTATTCAAACCAAAAAAAAATATGCTAAAACAAATAAAATCGTACTATGGGGCCAGATGTCCCCCTCCCTCCAAATAAAATTTTCTAAGAAAAAATGTTGTCTGTGCACTTATTCCAACCAAAACTCACTCAAATAATATTGTTTCATCGACGTCACGGAGCTTATGTGAAAATAATAGAGGGAGGAGGTTAAACACAAGTCAAAGAAACTATTAGCCCGAGGAGAGTAAAGGGTATCCAAATTTCGGCCGCGCCCGAGATTAGCCTCGGTCTTGTTTTTAATATGCATTAAATGATCGACAGGTGAAGAGATAATCGGGTCATAGCTCCACGTCTGCACTTCAGACACACAATTCTATTGCAGATTATTGCACGAAATACACTCCCAGTCACTTGAATAGGGACAAACTTTTCGAGAGTTGTTTATCTCAAAATATCCTTTTCCTTGCAGCAGAGAGCATAACTCAGTATTTGTTTACAAAGGCTATTATGTTGCTCATAGTTTGCGAGAAAAAAAAGAAACATTTAATAACAACAGTTATGTTTCATCAACATTACGCTGATGCACTAATAAATTCTATGTTCAAAATTGGGTCACTTGAATAGGGACAGTTGCGATTCGGTCGTTATTTCGAAAGTGCTAGTATCGTATCCTAACTGTTTTTGTTTTAATCCACTCAGATTGTGTTCTGACTTTAATTTTTGTAAGTTTCGGTAATCATGGGTAGAGGAAAAAGCATTAAATTACGCGCAAATGGCTTAAATCGATGTTTTGAGAAATGAACAACACAGATTACGCGAAATTTCGAAAATAGTGGAAAAAAGTAAATCGGTTGTGTTTAACTATAAGAAAAATTAAAGTGGATATGGACGAAACATAAAAGGGCGTACGCGAGGTGCCCAAACCGTCAAAGAGAAAAGGGCCATTCTGCGAGCCGCCTCTAATATTGCACTATCAGCGGCTAGAATTGGAGCTAAAGTCGGTGTTACAGCTAGTTTATGAACAGTACAACGTGTAATAAGGAATTCCTCACACCTAAAACGAAAGAAAATTTAGAAAAAAATCAGAGACAGCTCTGACAACTTACCTCCAATATTCACAAACACCAACTTTATAAAACTCACCTAAACGCGATTTCTACCGTGTATAAATAGTGTAGTATCCAGGTGATAAACCTAGTACATGATATTGCAAAATGTGGTGGAAATATTTTTTTTGCATGTTATGCTTTTTGGGGTGCTGAGCAAGAATCCGGAGCTTCCCACAAAAATTTCGTTGCGGAACAGAAACAAAATCGCGAAAAACCCCAACATTTTCGCTGTTTTTCCAGTTTTTATAAAATACTACATAAACATGTTATTCGCATTTTTGGATAGGGAACCATACGAAATCCCCAATCACAAAATCCCCATACGTAGAAAAATCCCCAAAATCAAAATCCCCAAAATCAAAATCCCCATATTCAAAATCCCCATAATCATAATACCCATATACAAAATCCCCAATCATAAAATCCCCAAACACCAGAAATATGATGGTAAATGGTAGATGGATGGTATAGTAGATGGTGGTAGTATAGTAGATGGTAAATGGTTGATGGATGAAAGACTGTAAATTGTTGATGGTAGATGGAAGGTGTTAAATGGTAGATGGTAAATGGCACTAGGAGGGACGTAAATCGATACTAACTTATTTTTTGATTAGCACAAACAAAATATTCAAGTCCATTGCATATATCGTTCTAAACATAATAGGTTTTCTTTAACATCGTCGAGACAAGTCCTCATCCGAATGAATATTCGCGGAAAACTTGGTTGGCTTATTGTTGGAACCGTTTGCATATTTAATCGCCTGCACATTATCTGCTGTTCTTCTGTGTTACTTCAAAGAGTTTGCCGTTGATTAGCATATACATCAGTCCACGACGGTGATTTTTTTATTGCATAGAAGGACTATTCAATTACAATAGTCTAAAGCACCTACCATTTATTATCTACCATTTACCATCTACTATTTGCTATTTACCACCCACCATTTGCAATTTACAATCTACCATTTACCATCTGTGATCAACCATTTACAAGCTACCATCCGTCTACCATTAACCACCTACCATTTACCATCTACCATTTATCATCTGCCATTTAACATCTATCATTTACCATCTACTAAAGAAAGTCTCCATTCCCCATTTGAGGTGTGATCTTAGAACGCGCGCGTGTTCTTAGATCACACCGCAAATGGGGAATGGGGAATTTCATTTGGGGATATTGGTTTTGGGTATTTTGATTTCGGGGATTTTGATTTCGGGGATTTTGATTATGGGGATTTTGATTTGGGGATTTTGGTTTGGGGATTTTGTGACTGGGGATATCGTATCCAACACTTTTTGTATCACTATTAAATTCTTTTTTTTTTATTTATACGGGGTCATGGTGTACTGGACATCCTTTGTATAAAATGCGATACTTACCTGATCTATACCGCCCCATGCCATCTGTAAATAAAGAAAAGTCAACCAATAAGCCTGCAGTAAAATGCATTGAAGATAATAAGTTACTCGAAACGTAAAACGAATAATAATTTAAATATCTATGTTGGCCCGGCCAACAAACAGGAAGAAGAGGAGAGTGAAGGAGAACCACTTGTCGGCGTCGTCGTCTCTGCATCGATCATCGGCTTCTCGTTGTATCGGTTGATTCTGACTCAGGTACTCTAACGGCAATGCGAGGTAGACGCAGGATGGATGTATCGTTCGATTCGGCTGCTTCTCCTTGGTTCAATCCCACTTCACTAACCTCCTCATTCTTCTATATCCAGAAGTAAAGCCTTTCTACCTAAGGCACACAACTTCTGTTAAAAAACATTATCTTTCGGTATTCTATGGTAGAATGCGGAGGGGGAAACCTCCTAGCTATTACAGAGGGGGATCAACTCCGGAATGGAGCACTGCGCCTCTACTCACATTTCAGAGAGGGGGAACACCACAACCTCTCAAACACACAACACGAAGAGGGGAGACACCACAACCTCTTCAAACATCAACTCAACATGGAGAGGGAAGATTCCACAACCTCTCCAAAACGTAAGCTCTGTGCAAAGAGGGGGAGCACCGCAACCTCTCGAGTTTACCACAAATAGAAAGGGGAGACACCACAACCTTTCTACAAACGTCAACTCAACATGGAGAGGGGAGACACCACAACCTCTCCAAAATGTAAACTATTTGCAAAGAGGGGGAACACCGCAACCTCTCGAGTATACCACAGCGTAGAAAGGGGAGGCACCACAACCTTTCTACAAACACAACGCTGAGAGCGGGACGACCACAACCTCTCAACAACTCAATCGGAGGGGACCAACTCCGAGGTGAAGCCCACACAGCTCTAAACAGCTCACTTACAGGGGAGACACTACAACCTCTCAAACTATCATTACTTTCCGAAAAGGGGGAAACCACAACCTTTCCATACAACACTCAATACGGAATATTAGAATACCTGAAACTATGAACAACAATTGGTGCTGTACACACAGCAAAACCTAGTCCGCCATAATAATATCTTACACAATATTATGTACATATGTAAGTACTACCTACAATACAAACAACTACAAGCTCAGTGTACTCACCCACGCACAACGTCTTTTCCGACCGATTTCTTGTTGTCACCACAAAAGACGAATGGGTGGATTCAGATTGTAAGACGAAACCGGACGGGTAAACTTGCACGACAAGAACCATCGTTCTTAAAACAAATGGACGGCGAGAGCTTTTGTAGTGGCCAGCAGACAAGCATTGTGCATTTCACATTGTAAGAACGATGGTTCTTGTTGTGCAAGTTTACCCGTCCGGTTTCGTCTTACAATCTGAATCCACCCATTCGTCTTTTGTGGTGACAACAAGAAATCGGTCGGAAAAGACGTTGTGCGTGGGTGAGTACACTGAGCTTGTAGTTGTTTGTATTGTAGGTAGTACTTACATATGTACATAATATTGTGTAAGATATTATTATGGCGGACTAGGTTTTGCTGTGTGTACAGCACCAATTGTTGTTCATAGTTTCAGGTATTCTAATATTCCGTATTGAGTGTTGTATGGAAAGGTTGTGGTTTCCCCCTTTCCGGAAAGTAATGATAGTTTGAGAGGTTGTAGTGTCTCCCCTGTAAGTGAGCTGTTTAGAGCTGTGTGGGCTTCACCTCCGAGTTGGTCCCCTCCGATTGAGTTGTTGAGAGGTTGTGGTCGTCCCGCTCTCAGCGTTGTGTTTGTAGAAAGGTTGTGGTGCCTCCCCTTTCTACGCTGTGGTATACTCGAGAGGTTGCGGTGTTCCCCCTCTTTGCAAATAGTTTACATTTTGGAGAGGTTGTGGTGTCTCCCCTCTCCATGTTGAGTTGACGTTTGTAGAAAGGTTGTGGTGTCTCCCCTTTCTATTTGTGGTAAACTCGAGAGGTTGCGGTGCTCCCCCTCTTTGCACAGAGCTTACGTTTTGGAGAGGTTGTGGAATCTTCCCTCTCCATGTTGAGTTGATGTTTGAAGAGGTTGTGGTGTCTCCCCTCTTCGTGTTGTGTGTTTGAGAGGTTGTGGTGTTCCCCCTCTCTGAAATGTGAGTAGAGGCGCAGTGCTCCATTCCGGAGTTGATCCCCCTCTGTAATAGCTAGGAGGTTTCCCCCTCCGCATTCTACCATAGAATACCGAAAGATAATGTTTTTTAACAGAAGTTGTGTGCCTTAGGTAGAAAGGCTTTACTTCTGGATATAGAAGAATGAGGAGGTTAGTGAAGTGGGATTGAACCAAGGAGAAGCAGCCGAATCGAACGATACATCCATCCTGCGTCTACCTCGCATTGCCGTTAGAGTACCTGAGTCAGAATCAACCGATACAACGAGAAGCCGATGATCGATGCAGAGACGACGACGCCGACAAGTGGTTCTCCTTCACTCTCCTCTTCTTCCTGTTTGTTGGCCGGGCCAACATAGATATTTAAATTATTATTCGTTTTACGTTTCGAGTAACTTATTATCTTCAATGCATTTTACTGCAGGCTTATTGGTTGACTTTTCTTTATTTACAGATGGCATGGGGCGGTATAGATCAGGTAAGTATCGCATTTTATACAAAGGATGTCCAGTACACCATGACCCCGTATAAATAAAAAAAAAAGAATTTAATAGTGATACAAAAAGTGTTGGATACGATATCCCCAGTCACAAAATCCCCAAACCAAAATCCCCAAATCAAAATCCCCATAATCAAAATCCCCGAAATCAAAATCCCCGAAATCAAAATACCCAAAACCAATATCCCCAAATGAAATTCCCCATTCCCCATTTGCGGTGTGATCTAAGAACACGCGCGCGTTCTAAGATCACACCTCAAATGGGGAATGGAGACTTTCTTTAGTAGATGGTAAATGATAGATGTTAAATGGCAGATGATAAATGGTAGATGGTAAATGGTAGGTGGTTAATGGTAGACGGATGGTAGCTTGTAAATGGTTGATCACAGATGGTAAATGGTAGATTGTAAATTGCAAATGGTGGGTGGTAAATAGCAAATAGTAGATGGTAAATGGTAGATAATAAATGGTAGGTGCTTTAGACTATTGTAATTGAATAGTCCTTCTATGCAATAAAAAAATCACCGTCGTGGACTGATGTATATGCTAATCAACGGCAAACTCTTTGAAGTAACACAGAAGAACAGCAGATAATGTGCAGGCGATTAAATATGCAAACGGTTCCAACAATAAGCCAACCAAGTTTTCCGCGAATATTCATTCGGATGAGGACTTGTCTCGACGATGTTAAAGAAAACCTATTATGTTTAGAACGATATATGCAATGGACTCGAATATTTTGTTTGTGCTAATCAAAAAATAAGTTAGTATCGATTTACGTCCCTCCTAGTGCCATTTACCATCTACCATTTAACACCTTCCATCTACCATCAACAATTTACAGTCTTTCATCCATCAACCATTTACCATCTACTATACTACCACCATCTACTATACCATCCATCTACCATTTACCATCATATTTCTGGTGTTTGGGGATTTTATGATTGGGGATTTTGTATATGGGTATTATGATTATGGGGATTTTGAATATGGGGATTTTGATTTTGGGGATTTTGATTTTGGGGATTTTTCTACGTATGGGGATTTTGTGATTGGGGATTTCGTATGGTTCCCTATCCAAAAATGCGAATAACATGTTTATGTAGTATTTTATAAAAACTGGAAAAACAGCGAAAATGTTGGGGTTTTTCGCGATTTTGTTTCTGTTCCGCAACGAAATTTTTGTGGGAAGCTCCGGATTCTTGCTCAGCACCCCAAAAAGCATAACATGCAAAAAAAATATTTCCACCACATTTTGCAATATCATGTACTAGGTTTATCACCTGGATACTACACTATTTATACACGGTAGAAATCGCGTTTAGGTGAGTTTTATAAAGTTGGTGTTTGTGAATATTGGAGGTAAGTTGTCAGAGCTGTCTCTGATTTTTTTCTAAATTTTCTTTCGTTTTAGGTGTGAGGAATTCCTTATTACACGTTGTACTGTTCATAAACTAGCTGTAACACCGACTTTAGCTCCAATTCTAGCCGCTGATAGTGCAATATTAGAGGCGGCTCGCAGAATGGCCCTTTTCTCTTTGACGGTTTGGGCACCTCGCGTACGCCCTTTTATGTTTCGTCCATATCCACTTTAATTTTTCTTATAGTTAAACACAACCGATTTACTTTTTTCCACTATTTTCGAAATTTCGCGTAATCTGTGTTGTTCATTTCTCAAAACATCGATTTAAGCCATTTGCGCGTAATTTAATGCTTTTTCCTCTACCCATGATTACCGAAACTTACAAAAATTAAAGTCAGAACACAATCTGAGTGGATTAAAACAAAAACAGTTAGGATACGATACTAGCACTTTCGAAATAACGACCGAATCTTACAATCTGAATCATCCCAATGTGTTGTGATATCTTGGAATGGATTTTCTCGCGGCACACTTCACAAACACCCCGGAAAAACACTTGAACACACGATCATGTGGAATAAACTTAATTCTACGTGTCGATGATTAGTCGCTTGATTGGACCACGCAAACTATAATAAAACGAAACAAGGAACTTTAGAGCGCTTGATGTACCGCTGGGAAAGATTACTATTTTCATTTATTTCTTCAATTGTCATTTAATTTCATGGCCTACTATGCAAATAAAATCATAACAAAACCATCAAGCATCCTTCAATATATACATTTTAGATCCTTGCTAAAGCCAATATTAGTTACGTTTTTTCGCTATCGCTGTTAACTCCGAATCAAAAAACAATCACGTGTAACTTCGCGGTTAAGACCAGCTGTTCAGCCAAACAGCTGACACATGACAGTTGTTTTGCATCTTTATCTCACTCTCTACGGGTTATTTTTTTAGATTTGGTGGATTTCATCACAAGAGACGATTATTAATTGCAAAATCTAAAGCCACCATGAGAAATATTCTCACATCTGGTTTTAGTTGTTATTTTTTTACACTTAGGCCAACATAAACACGAAATTCCCGTATTTTTTCTCTATGCCTTACAGGGACGTAGCCAGGATTTTGTTTCGGGAGGGGTCCAAATATTGCCCCCGTACTATTTTTTTGTTTTCTATAAATTTGATGAAAACGATTTCAACCTTTAAATTGAAATTATGGTCTGTGTTATTAGGTTAATTTTAACAGTGTAGTACACTAAGAATTACTACAAGATTCCATGTGTCCCGAAAGAAATTAAGGGGAAGTTCTCTTCGAAATGAACAGTGTGATTTTGTGAAATATGTGTTACTGAAGATCTTTTGCTAGAACGGTACAGTATTTAATAGCAAAGATTCTAAATTAAAAAGAAGGGAAAGGATTTTTCGGGGTTTGAGGAGCACCGAAAGGAAGATTTAAATTTATGGTTATTTCACTAGGGCCCATCGTTAGAAAAAAATATATATTAGAGCTCGAACCAGTGGCATAACTTGGATCTTATCCTGGAAATGGCTAAGGCTACTGGACATTTGAAGCTGCTGTCGCAAGTTGATGATGGTGCTATTATCCAGTAATGATGCTATACGGTGGTGTTTCTATATAGTTCCCGTTGCATTCATAATAATTTTCGATGCAAATTTTTGCGTATTTTAGCGTCGTAAGAACACGAGTCGAGAATCACTTTTTTCAGCATTGTGGTTGACGAGGGAGGGTTTAAATGTATGTCACAACGGTCTACAAGTTAGATCAAGACGCGCAGCCGGATTTTAGAAAAAAGGCATGGAGAATGCAAAAAAGGAATTTATGCACAAACAAAATCTGGGCTGGTGTTGCGCTAATATCTTCCCAGGTAAAAAAAAAACATTGGGATCACTGGTAGGCAGAACTCAAACTTGTGTAGTTCTTATTTTCATATTTTCTTTTCACAATTTCTCGGTCTACCCCTCCCGTTGTTGCGCCACCGTTTCCAACTAATAAGGGCAAATTATTGATTTTGGCTTCATGTTTCACAATCTTGGTCATCAGCATGATTTAAATGCCCAGTTTCCCTGACACCAATAAAGTTATAAAGTTGTATTTGGAATACATATTTCGGAAAGTGGCGAGGCTACAACGGATGTTTTTCTATCTACGGTTGTTTTTTTTTTTTTTTATTAAGGAATCGTGGAAAGAAATCTGGGATTCGAACTTAAGTTCGTGGCATTTGGGCTGGAATGGGGAGCACAGAGAGTAAAAGCAGGACATATCCACCTAAAGAGAGATGTCTGGCCACCCTATCCCATGCACATTTTCAAATGACTAATATATTAATTTAGCCATAAGTGTAAGCTGAAAATATCGACTATGTTGCATTCTGGATTTTCTACCAATGCCCAGGCTAAACTATTGTTCATCGCGTTCTGAAATTATTTCTTAACAACATTTAGGACCTCAGCAGCGGAAAGTTCTAAGCCCTAAACTCTTAGGCAAATTAGGATAAATAATAACGAGAATTCTGTACCGAATGCGATTAGTAATTGTCTACACATAATTAGTAGTGTTCAGCCGCATCACTACTAGTGGCACTTTCAACTAAGCTAACAATTTGAAAATATTGATTAAACTCTGAAATCGACTGCTATTTAGGTGAATGAGTAATGATGTCTAAATAAATAGCGGAGCTAAGAAGACGTCAATTTTTTTCAAAATTATGTTATCAAAACGCTGACTCCGATTATTTCTGCAAACATTTCGGGAAGGGTCCGGACCCCATGGACCCCTCCCCTGGCTACGTGCCTGATGCCTTAGACATCTACATTTGATTCCCCGAATCTTTATCCCTTGCAGGTTAGTGGCCCGCGTGAAACATACCAGGTAAGTGACATTTTTTTTTTATATGGGGTTCGTTACCCAAACCTACACGGGATGTAGTAAAAAATGAACCTATTATATTCCATCACATTTTGGATCAATTTCAAACAAAATTTGCAGATGCAGAATCCCCCAAAAAACAATACATCATCCCTACCAAATTTCCAACACCCCATTACTGACACCACGAGTAGAAGATAGAAAATTCCGGAACATACTAATAACGAACACAGGTACATAAAATAGATGTTGTTCGTCGACAAGTGCTGTTCCTGTCTGTTGGCCTGTCTCATGCTATAGGTCAGAATCCTGCTGCTTTTCATCACAACATTCACCCCGACGAAAATGTAGAAAATGTATTTTCACCATTTTTCTGTTGGCGTGCCATGTTTATGGAGTCATGATAAGATGTTTCGGAGCAAAATTAATTAGTGCTTCCCTATTGCTTCGGGCAAGGGAGGGTGAGATAGCAAGCAAAATTGATATTTTTTCTTGGGGAGCTCAAAAGCATTTTGCCATTAGGTACACTCGCATTTTCCACTTAACATTATATTTTCAGAATGTATTTTTTGGGGATGGTTTCGCTTCAGCGCTGCTATCATGATGTCTGCTTTCCTGGTAACGTCAAGGAAGTTCATCGTGTCTACTCGACATTTGAGTGAAATTGGATATGAAAATGAAGCTCTGAAGTGCATTTTTTGCTTGCATTCACAAAGGTATAGATTAAGTCTCTATTTATAATAATACTCGTAGGTATGTTTTATTGTGTATCGTGTGCAGCAGGCCCGTGCGCAGGGGGGGGGGGGGGTTTGGGGGTTGAACCCCCCCCCCCCCCCCCCATTGGCAAATGTTGCGAGAATTTCTTATTAAATACTATTGTTCTCATAAGGCAAAAATTTAACTTCATAAAAATGTAAACTGGCGTTGTTAATTTATACCTTGCCAAAAGAATTTTCTCTCGCCGCTAGACACCATCCAGTTCCGGACAGTTCAAGCACATTCGTGGTAGAAACTCATAAGTGTTGGTATGCAATCCGAAAAGCGGTATTTTCCCTATACCGGACGTATTGTAATTCAAAGATAAATGTAACCGCGCGGCATGTGTGTATTGTAGTGGGTGAACTATTGCAGGGCATTGCAGGGGATTTGTTGTTGATTGCGACATTTCAAGGCTCTAGCTGCCAAGGTTTAGAGGTTACATCCGTCAAAAGATGAGATTTTAAGATGAAAAAGTCAGCCATTGTACTCTATTCCGATTCCTTTATCAACCTCGATAGGAAAATGCATACTAATGAAATGACTCAGCATGGGTTTTAGGTAGTTTTTTTCCCAAATTTAATTGAAATCCATTTAAAACGGCCGGCGTTACGAGCCGTGCTCTGTGGCCATGATTGTTCGGTCACTACTCTGTGATATAGAGATTCATAGAGAGAGAGAGAGTTTCTAAACTCGTCATGACCCGCCGCAAATTTATTATTCAGAAGAAGATGATAAGAAACATTCTTATTGTAGAATAATAAACTAACAATGCGACAGCCATACCACTATGGCTGACAACCGTATCACACTCCGAATTTTGTTGTCTTTGTAACGTTGACGATTACACATGCCACACGGTAGTCGTTAACGCACCATCCTCCACTAGGAGTTAGGGTAAATCAAGGTGGGTAAAAGCCTAGGGGAACGACATCGTAACTATAAAGAAATCGAGCGCAACAAGCGGTTAGTTAATGTCAGGCAATTCGTAAACTTTTTATTTCTGACTCGTCCATACATATACTCAGACCCTGCACCTCGCCCTTTACTCCGCTCAGACATCGCTTTATCTGTCTCGCTATTTAGTATTCGCGACGTAGTGCTGTTGCGGAACAAGGTAAGTCCAGCGAGCGGTAAGCCAATGAATGACAATTCGTAAAATTTAGACCTCTGGCTCGTCCATAAGTTTACCTAAATCCTGTGCCTTGCCCTTCGCTTCATCCAGACCTCGCCATGCCTTTTGCGCTTTCAGAATTCGCCTAAATTTGCGACGCAGTGATGGTGCTAAGAATGATATGGCGAGGTGCAAGCGCGGCGATCGGTAAGCCAATGGACGCCATTTCGTGAAATTTAAACCTATGACTCGTCCGTATAACTCGTCCGTATAACTCGTCCGTATAACCGTCCGTGTAGCTCAGAATACTCTGCACGCTCACACTCTGTCTGTCGTGCATTAGAAAAACAGCCAACATGTTTGCGACATTGACCTCGGACCTGGAACCTGGATATATGACTCTGAATTTGCTTGACAACCGAATTCCGCTAGTTTGTGTACAGCATTGGGCTTTTGGGAGTCTGGTCACCTTATTATAGCCTGTATATTTTAAACTTTAAATAACCTTTCAATGAAAAATTTGAATATATAAGTTAAACCCCCCCCCCCCCCCCCCCTTGGATGATTCCTGCGCACGGGCCTGGTGTGCAGATTTATCCTTTAATTGGGTAACAAAACTTAATACATAAAAAATTAAAGTTTACCCAAAGGACACATTAGATGCATAAGATGAAAGCTCGGTTTCATCTTCGACCTTTGACAAATTAAACTTAATTTGTACATACACGATATCTGAGACATGCACCAATTTCAATTAAGAACTCTGTATTCAATACATTACTACCATTTCGTTAACGCATATTACCCTTTTATCAAAACTCGAATATCGACATAATATGAAATAGAATTTCCACACAATAAAGTGGTCGCCTTCAAAGGTAAATCTGAAGTTCATATTAAATTGCATGGAATGACACTTAAGCTCCGAAATTCATTGTTGTTACATATCACCTGAACGTCTGAGTCATTAAGGGTAGAGAATGTATCCAATTCCTGCACAGATATTTTACACATCAGTGAATATTTACCATGCTTACATATGACTAGTTCAAAGCTAACCATTATGGTTTAACATTGTTGGAATACTCGTACCGTACTCATACTATCCTGGAAGCTCTGTATGATGTTTCGGAGTAAATATTTGCGTACTCCGGACGTGCAAAATGACAATAAGAGAGAGCTAGAGAGATACAGCGGAAAGTGGGCACACGCATTTAGTTCAAAGAGGCATTAAATTTCGGTTGTGGTTCTCTTGGGTGAAATTCCTTTTGAACTTTTCCCGGGTTATAGCAATAAATGTGTATCTGAAACATATTTCGAATTCAATTCTAAATATTTCATTAACGAAATATCTTTGCGATGAGGTGTTTCCTTTTTCGTTTCGGACCTTTAGAGATTTGTACCTACTGAATTAGACATTGTTTTATTGAGGTATGCACGTGGGAGTTTGGAATGAGAAAAAGAGATTTCGTGGAAGGATGATTCCAAAGGACTATACAATACTCGTACAACCTCACTGCATCGCAGTTTCAAGTCTTTTGATTTGGGCTCTTGTCATTCAGGTATAAATAGCTCTGGCCCTTGGTAGGTGCGGATGAAGTGTTAGGCACCCCATCGTGAGAATGGCATTTTCAGGAGAAGCTCCAAGCTTCAAAGGTCTCCCGTGCAACAGCCCCTATCAGTCCTGGCAAAAGGTTGTGCGACTGATTATAAGCCGACAGTCGAAATGGTAGACGATACTATTTCTCCCAAACTCCTAAGAGAAAAAGGCTCAACCTCTGAAGGAAAAGCAAGCTAAGAAAGCAGATAGGTAGGCTGCAGCACAAGATAGATGGTCCAGCTACGACTTCTAGCCCTTGCACAAAAGTAGAGCTAAGGAAAAAAAGAAAAATCTACAAAAAAACTAGGCGGCTTCGCCCCCTGCTCGCTACGCTCGCCAACCCCCGGGGCCGAGGCTCTCCTTCGGCTAAAAGTTTTTTCGGGCGTACCTATGACTTGTATTTAATCACCCTCCTCATTCTTTTTCTTCCGTCTTGACAAGTTTTGGGCTTGGTTGAAATAAGTGGGCAAATAAAAATATTTACGCGGAAAATTTTATTGGGGTTGCGGGAGCATGAGCCCACAGTACGATTCCATTGGCTTTGACCTTTTTTGTTGCTTTGACATATTAATTCAAGGTTTTGTGAAATTGGTGTAAAAAAATTTTCTTAGAAGAACCAAAATGGGGGTTGGGTTTGTATGGCCACCCCATGACTCCATGGTCAGATTTGATCAATTCTTAGCTATGTTTTGTTTCATCAAGAGAAACACGTTTGTCTGTAATTTGGTTGAAATTGGTGCACAAATAAAATAATTTTTCTTAGAAGAACCTAATTTGGGGGTTTAGGTTGGTATGACATTCTAAGATATGTTCTGTGTCATCAAGAGAAACACATTTGTGGGAAATTTGGTTGAAATTGGTGCACTAATAAACATTTTTTTTCTTATAAGAACCTAATTTGGGGGGTTAGGTTTGTATATGGCAGCCTCATGACCCCTTTATCAATTTGATCAATGCTTAGATATGTTTTGTGTCATCAAGAGAAACACGTTTGTATGGAATTTGGTTGAAATTGGTGCACAAATAAAAAAGTTTTCTTAGAAGAACCTAATTTGGGGGATTAGGTTTGTATGGCAGCCCCATGACCCCATTATGCGATTTTACCGATTCAAACATACAAACTGCCTGCAGCAAAAAGAAGCATTAGTGCAAAATTTCAGCTTCATAGCTTTTAAATTGGCCGAGTAAAACGCGTCGCAACAGACGGACAGTCAGACAGACAGACGGACATAGCCCATCGACTTCCCAAGTCATGCTGATCATATATGTATACTTTTTATATGGTCGGAGATGCTTCCTCCAAGGCGTTACAAACTCATGACAAAGTTAATATACCCTTTCACTCTGTGAACAAAGGGTATAAAAAAAAACTGAGGCCACCAACAGACGAAATTGTCATATCTCAGCCAGAAGAGATTACCTATGCGGGAATTCTGAGAAGAGTGAAATCTGAGTCAGAGCTCAAAGAGATGGGGGATAATGTATCCCGAATTCGTCGCATGAGAAACGGGTAACTATTGTTCTAACTACTCGTAAACACGCGTCGGAATAACCAGTTGGAAGTATACAAATCCATCATAACCAAACTGTTAGGAATAAAATAAACCAGCAGGCGAAAACGACTGGAGGTGGACCTCAGTTTAAAGCGGTGAAGTCACTGAAGAGGGCGTACCATGGCACACGGGACGTGCGGAGACTGTCCCTTCCTGCAAGGGATGTCCGGATAACTAAGAGGAGTTATAAGAGCAAAGGTCAATGGCATACATTTTCACAGCTGTTACGCTCCACTACGATGGAAAGACATCGTCTTCAAACAATTTCTGACGGACTGGTGCAAGACGCGAGTACGATAAGCCCTGTGGCTGTCTCCCTGTGCGGGGAGACTGAAACGCGTGGGCCACAAATTGCGGGTAGCCGGCAGACAAATAGGCGAGGCAGGGTACTACTTGCCGCGTTTTCTCAAAGGGATATTGTTCCAATGACTTAGAAGCTCAGCAGTTCGTTGGCGCCGTTTATAGAGTGGCACGTCTGTGAGCTCGACACTCATAGCGATCACCAAGCAATTTTGTACACTGTAACAAAGAGCCAATCAACCAAAGATCCGTGCACGGACCATTGGATGGTATGCAAATGGATTTCACGAGGCACTCTCAAACAAAATCTTGTTTTGCGGAAACATGTCAGGGCAGATCACAATCCAGCTGATGATGGCCTGCGACGCATCTATGAACTACTGGTGGTCTGAGGAGATTGCGGGAGTCAAGCGAAGGCTGCAATCCGTGCTACTTCCTCAGAAGTTCGTTGAATTATTCGAAACTTGCTTGGCAGAAGGCACCTTTCATTACCATGGAAATGCCAAGAATTTATGTCCTTACCAAACCAAATAAGCCGGCTGGAGAGTCAAGATCCTATGGCCAATCTGCCTGCTCGGACACCTTGGGAGAAACTGTTTGAGAGATTATCTTTAATAGACTGTTATCGGTGGTGGTAGAAAAAGGGTGCCTGTCAGACCGACAATACGACTTTAGACGGGCGAGGTCTAATGTGGATTTAAATTAATTGCTTACCTATTTGGCAAGGGATTCGCTTCAAAATGGCACATCCTGTTCTGTGGTGATGCTCGATGTCAAGAACACTTTTAATTGCGCAAACTGGGCCTCTATTCAGGCTGATTTACAAATATTTACCTTTTAAATCGCATCCTCCAATACGATACCAGTGACGGACTTACGGCGTATAGGGTCACATAGTTAGCTCCACAGGGGTCAGTGCTTGGTCCGCTGTTGTGGATAATAATGTGCAACGGTATTTTCGAACTTCCCATGCCTAGAGGAGTGACCGTGTTAGGTTTTGCAAAGAAATTAAACTGCATCCAAGTCTACGACAACGAGGCGATTACAACTATAAAGCTGTGGCTATTAAGAGTTTGCCTCGAACTAGCTGCGCAAAACACGGAGGCAGTTCTTATCAGTTAAGGTCTGAATAGACCTCGGGCGGAATGAAAATGAAATTTTTATCCGCTGCGATTTTATCAATGAAAATGTATACTTACTGTCGTGGAACTTGTCGCAAATGCTGGGGAATTCCATGAACTAAAATCCGAGAAGGATTCCATAATTCTTCTAGGCCATTTTATGTATTATTTTCCGATTCCCCGGTCATTTCATCGTGCAAAATATCTAATGACGGGAGAATCAAAAGATAATATATATATAATGGTCGAGAAGAATTGTGAAACAGGACAGAAAAAGGTACTCTCTAAACATCAGAGTAGGAAGCAATATCTTAACCTGAAAAAAGTGTGACACAGTGGCTTTATGCAAGGATTCTGCCGAATATAGGCGGCCCAAGATAAAGCAGGAGATTGTTGCTGTATGCCTCGCCGGTTTATTCTGTTTCACTAGACTCCTCTGGGAACGCCCACAATCAAGAATGGAGTATGTGGTTGAGAAGAAGAATGGGGATAATCGTCCCCATTTAGAATTTGATATCAGTGGGAAAACTTTATTCGGCCTCCTTGATTCAGGGGCGTCCAATTCGGCGTTATGACTGGACAGCGTTACTATCCTGTTTTTCAACTCAACGAGATGTTGGAGATGGGTATTGTTGAGGTCAAATCCGTGGGCCTCTCCATCTCCATAATCCTGTTGGTAAAGAAGAAAGTTGGGAGTTACCGCTTATGTGTGGACTTTCGAAAGGCTCAATGGAGTGTCGGAGCTAATAAATTGAGTTACATTAAGTTAACATTAAGTCCGCCTATTGGCAAAGTCCCCCATTCACGTCATTCACGGCCCCGAATCGGGGATTACTTCAGTTCCGGAGAATGGGACTTCTGCTCCAGCGACGTGGCAGCGTTTGATTGATCGAGTCTTGGGAGCTGACCTGGACCCTTATGTCTTTACTTATCTTGACGATATAGTAGTCGTCACACAAGATTTTGTCAAACACCTCAAAATCTTGGAAGAGGTATTCAGAAGGTTGCACCAAGCTGTGTTGAAATTGTCCCGGGATAAGTGTGAGTTTTGCCGCTCCCAAATTAGGTATTTGGAGTATTTGATGGACAGGAATAGATGAGTGCGGATCCGGATAAGGTAAAATGCTGGATTAACATTTCTCGGCCCACTAAAGTCAAGGAGGTAAGGTAAGGCAATCCTTGGGAATAATGTCATGGTACCGGCGGTTTATTCCGGAATTTTCGTCGTTGATGTCGCCGTTGACAAAACTACTCAAGAAAAACCGGAGTTTCAAGTGGACTGAGGAATGCGATCTCGCCTTCGCTCGAGCGAAAGCAAAATTATCTACTGCACTAATACTGACTTGTCCGGACTATAGTCTTCCATTCCTAGTCCAAACATAATATGCTTCAGATGTCGTGTTGGGGGCGGTACTCAGACTCATCCCGAGGGCGAAGTGGTCTGAGTAGGACACTGTCTAAGGTGGAACAGAAGTATTCCACTGAAAGGGAATGCCTAACAGTGGTGTGGGCGGTGAAAAAACTCAGGCCGTATATATATAGAGGGGATGAAATTCAGTGTGGTAACAGATCACCACTCCCTGGTCTGGTTGAATAACCTGAAAGACCCGATCGGACGTGCACCGTAAAGGCAATGAACACCCAGTGTCTGACGCTTCATCTCGTTCTCGATCGATTCCAAGAGTTAAATCAGCAGTGGTGGAGGACCAGCCGTGGGGGAATCGAATGCAGACAAATAGGATGACTGATAAGATAAAGGATGACCCCAATAAGTATTCGGATCGACGTGTGGGTGATGGTACGCTGTGGAAATACGCTACTTCTTGTTTTCCTGACTTAGTGGGGAGGGGAGCTTGGCAAAGAGGTATCCCAACGTCGGAACGCCTTAATATATTGGCAGGGTGCCATGACGAGACAGACAGCCGGGCATATGGGAACTCGCCGAACACATGAACTGGTGGCGCAAGATTATTATTGACCGAAGATGGTTGCGGATGGACGGGAGTATGCGAGGAGATGCAAGATTTGTCAGGCAGTTAAGGTGGACAGAAATCAACCGGTAAAGGAAATGGTATCCAAAGTTGGCGAAGCTAAGCAACCATGGGGGATGATTTGCATAGACTTAGTGGGACCGCTACCTCGGTCTTCTTGCGGATTTACGTTTATCTTAATAGTCGTTGACTACTTTTCCCTCTCATATTCCCAGTTCGTTCAGCTTCTGCGGCTAAAGTCGCCCCTATTATTAGAGGAACACGTATTCCTAATGTTCGGTGTCTCTAAGTCGGTAGTCTGCGACAATAGCCCGCAGTTTCGTAGCAAAAAATTTGGGGACTTGCTGGACTTTGTATATCTATATCCTTATCTACCACCCACAAGTT